>CM062226.1:13873675-19125102 GCA_031216235.1 Syzygium jambos
AACTGTCGCGACCTGCCCCTCGAGGGTCCGAATGCTCGGATGAGGCGGGTTTAGAGATAAGTGTTCATGAGATGTTTCATATGGTATTAAAAATGATTTTTACTGAAGTGTAAATCTCTTGTTTAACCATATGATCCATTAATCATGAACGTGGATTTTCCCTAAATCCATATCTCGCGTGACAGCGGATTGATTTTATTATTTTTTAAGGAGTCGCCACTAGCCTAGGTCGGGGGTCGGCTAGAAAACCCAATCGAAACGCGGGAATTTCGTTTCGGTTTCTACGAAAACCAGAGATCAAAGGTTCGGGGACTAGCTTACGTTAATATTTCTATTAACGCCCTTTCGGTACCGCTAAACTTAACATGGTTGTTATCTAAATCATCATGCATTTATTTTTTATGATTTTTCATGCCAAAGTCTTAGTCCACTAGGTGATCATGCATCTTGTTTTTGCATTTTCATTTAAGATTCTAAACTAATCCTATCTTAGTCTAGAAAAAGAAAGAAACAATCAATTGTATTGAAAGACATTTCTTGAAGTAAACACTCGAAGTATTGAAAGGACGAGCTAATTCTAGGTGCGAGAAAGTAAAAAGTAAGAACCCGCAACTCGTCGGGTGTTTATTACAACACAAATTGAAATCCCGAGACATGGTCGGGGATGAATGAATTTAAGTACAAATTGAAACCGGATTGGACATCGGTTTAGAACCATCATCAAATGAGTACAAATTGAGACCGGATTGGACATCGGTCAATCACCTTGGTCTTCTATTTCGGATTTTTCTTCCTTGGACCGCCTCTCGGGTGTCGATGTTTACATTCATACATTCATTCATAATGACATATGAAAGAACAAAGATGCAACCAAATCACTAATTAAGCACGGGCCTCGGGATCGGCCTTTGTTTTTCATGCGTTTCGATTCAATCACCCACTAATCACCTAACATTGTTTGATTAATGGTTAATGATAATGAGCTACCATTTGTATTCACAAAACGGTAACTCATATCAATTAACCCCTAAAGTCGGGTTCTAATGATCATGAATGGGCTACCCGCCGAACATGCATCGGGCCTAACATTCATCTAACATAGACATGCGTAATCATAAATGAACATGCGTTTAGGCCCATGGGCCTTATTTCAAAACCAATCAAACAAGAGGAAGTGGGCTTTATGAGAAAGACCACTTATTCAATTAACATCTAAATCGGATCAATTCTGTTCAAGCATGATTAACTATCCTAATGACATTCAAATGAAGCGAATCAGGTGTCATTAGAAAGCTTATAACATGAGGAACAAAAGTCATGAAGACCATTTTTTCTAAATCCTAGCCAATTTTCCCGAAAATGCTCAATTAAATTTCAGTGACAGGCTGGACACGGTTCAGTTACGAATTTCAAATTAAAGGCGGGAAAAAAAACAAACCTTATCAAAACAGCGCGAAAATTTTTGTGCCGTTAGGATTCCCTGTGTGTAACAACTTTTGTGTTTTAAGTTTTTGCTAAAAAGCCCTCCAAATTTTTATAAAATTCGATTTTCGCGAGGGACTCAATTGCAAATGAAATTTTAGCCCGAGAAGATTTTTCAAGCAAATCAACCCTCCAAAAATTGCAATTAGGTCCTCAAAATGTTCAGTTGA
This sequence comes from Syzygium jambos, assembly GCA_031216235.1. NCBI lineage: Eukaryota > Viridiplantae > Streptophyta > Magnoliopsida > Myrtales > Myrtaceae > Syzygium > Syzygium jambos. The sequence goes on from CM062226.1 coordinate 13,875,328, forward strand.
CATAATGAGACCCCAATGAACAACTTTGAAGTTTTGATTTTTTGCAAAAAAGGACCCTAACTTCATCAAATTCGGAGAAACATCTTTTGAACTTCAAAGGAATGAAAATCAGATCTGAACACAGATTCTGATCAAATTGTGAGAATTCCTTTTGAAAATTCAAATGATCTCCGATTTTGATGAAATTAGTATCAATTGAAAGATCTTGATCTCAGGAAGAATTTTCGTGAAGAAAATTTTTTCATATTTCGAACACACGAATTTATGAAAATTGAAGAACATACAAAGGTCAACTGAAACTAGCATGAAATCCGATCCATATGCAGATGACGTTGTAAATCGTGCTAGGCTATCATGCTCAGAAATTTTTGAAAATTTTACAGTGAACAGATCTAGATGTTCTTAACAATTCTCATGAAGGAAGTTTTTCCAGAAAATGATCGTAGAAAATCATAAAATTCAATGAACAGCACAACGTCAGTCAGGGAATCATCAGAACAGACTTTGCACAACAATTACAGATTCTGATCGTGACTTCTAAACAGGTTTTGACATAGCAAATCAAGTCCGATCGAGGCATATTATATATCAAATCGAAGCTAAGAACGAGTTCTACGACTCTCTAGTTTATCACTTCATCAGATTTCGACGTTTACTAGCTCAAAACAGCATCTCAAGCAATCAGGATTTACTGCACACGAATTTACAGAGTTGTGTTTAGGCGTTCTTACCTTGTCTTGCGATGATCCAACGCTCAAGCGAGCGATCCGGACTCCGTATTCTGATCTAGAATTGCACGGAGAGACCTCGGAAAGCTCGGCCGATCTACGACAATAGATTGCAAGAGATGATGTTAGAACCGACTCGTTTTTACTCGAGTAAACGAATCAGTAAAAAACTAAGAAAACGATGTGATCCGGCGGCTGTTCGGTGCAAGGCCGGCCACCACAGCGACTTGAGGACGTCGGGGGATGTAGTCGGAGGCTCGGAATCGCCGGAGGAGGTCGCCGGAGAGCCGGTTCAGCCGGTTGAACCGGCTGGACACAACACCGGCAGTTTTGCCGGTACTGTTGCCGAGATGAAGAACTCGCCGGAAAAGGAAGCTCCGGCCACCGGTGAAGGAGGCTGATCTTGCGATCAGCCTTGTGCCGCCGTGGGGGACGCCGGTGTGGCGGCGGCTCGCCGGGAAGAGGCCGGCAAGGCGCCGGATGGCCGGCGGCCGAGAGGGAGCTCAAGAGAGAGAGTTAATCGTGGGAGAGGGAGAGAGAGAGAGAGAGAGAGAGAGAGAGAGTGAGAGAGAGGAGAGAGAAATTCCAGATCTGAAAATGAGCATCCCCCCAATTTTTGGAGGGAAAAATGCTATATACCTTCCCCAACTTTGAATTTTAGCCCTTAGATCAATCAAATGGCTCAAAATGGATCCTTAATGATTAAGAATATTCCTTAATAGCTAAGGATTGATGACATGACATCATGGATGGTCATGATCAATTTTAGATGAATGGCCATGATTGATTTGCTAATCCCCTAATTAATTTGTTTAATCCTTGAAGAAGGGTATTTTGGTCATTTCTCTTAGTCATTTTTTTGTAATTCTCAATTAAGGTCAATTTTGTCATTTTCGCACTCAAAAGAATGTGACTGACCTTGGTTGGCCCGATCGGATTATCGATCATCAAAATTTTCGACCGGAAAATGACTAATTTGATCGGATTAATTCAATTTGAATTAAACCGATTTGAGTCAATTAGCTCAGAATTTTGAGTAATCGCATGATCAAGCTAGACTAACAAGTTTAATTGAAGTCTAATTAACCAAATTGAGTCTCAATTCATCAAATTGAATATTAGTCTAGAGTGGGTCAAGTTGAATTGCACTAATTAGACCAATCACTCTTAGACTTCCTAATCATTGGATCACTAAATTGATCAAATTGACCCAAATTCATGTGATTTTTCCAAAATTGATTTTGAATTTGGGTTTCATATAAGAAATTAGGCTCATTCATGTCTCGATTGCGCGCATCATGAAGAATCGATCAAAATCACTGATCAGGGCTAAAATTGGGGGTTTTTGTGTTTGGCTTGGAATCACAAAATTGGTTCAAAAATTGGATATAAAATGACCTCTAGATCAAATGTCGTGAAGAAAACTAATCTAAAAAACGACTAGAAATGAAGTAATTTCATTTTTGGCCGATTTGAATCAATTTCCGCAATTTGGGAAAAAGTTGATTCAAAATCGATTTTTGTAAAATTTCTAATGCCAAAGGTAAATTGAAAGTAAAATAAGATGATTTGGGGATTTTTGAATTTTTGAATTTTTTTGGTCAAAGGTTTGACCAAAAGTCAAACCCTAGTTGACTTTTCACTAGGAGCTTGATTTTATGATCAAATCTTTGAATTTTTCTAAAATTTCCACTTCTAAAGTGAAATTGGACTTGAAAGGAATCTTTTTATGCAAAAAGCCCTAATTTGACCTGGGGTTGACTTTTGGTCAAAGGGTTGACCAAAAAGTCAACGCCAAAGTCAACCATTTGACTTTTCGGGTTTTTGTATGAAATGAATAGAAAATCATTTATAAAAGCTAATCCAACAGACGGAATTAAAAAACGACACTTTTTGCTCAAGAAACGGGCTCCGTCGCGATCGGAAACCATAATCTCGAATTTTTTATTTTTTATGACGCATCGGCTAAAAATTAGGTGTCAACAGCTGCCCCTCTTTGAGTGGGAGTTCGAAGAGGTTTCGCTCAAAGACCAATTGGCACCTGCAAATTTTTAGTCGATTCCACTTGGGAAAAGAAAATAAAGACAGACATTTGATCAGAGTCTTACCTGAAGCACTTACCGTTGGATTGTCAGACCATTCATGTGTTCTTCTCTCTCTCATGGGGTGGAATGAAGGAAGAAAGGACAAAGAAATGATTTTGTGAGAAACCTATGGTTTAAGGAAAACCAAGAACCAAATGACAAGGTTTAAGGATAACCTAGAACCTAAGGACAAGGTTTAAGGATGACCTAAAACCTAAGACAAGGTTTAAGGATGACCTGGAACCTAAGACAAGGTTTAAGGATGACCTGGAACCTAAGGACAAGGTTTAAGGATGACTTGGAACCTAAGGACAAGGTTTAAGGATGACCTGGAACCTAAGGACAAGATTTAAGGATGACCTGGAACCTAAGACAAGGTTTAAGGATGACCTGGAACCTAAGACAAGGTTTAAGGATGACCTGGAACCTAAGGACAAGGTTTAAGGATGACCTATAACCTAAGGACAAGGTTTAAGGATGACCTAGAACCTATGGACAAGGTTTAAGGATGACCTAGAACCTAAGACAAGGTTTAAGGATGACCTAGAACCTAAGACAAGGTTTAAGAATGACCTAGAACCTAAGGACAAGGTTTAAGGATGACCTAGAACCTAAGGAAAGGGTTATGGTTTAGGATGACCAAAAACCGAAAATGGAAGTTATGGTTTAGGCTAACCAAAAACCGAAGGTATGGTTTAGGCTGACCAAAAACCGAAGGTAAAAGGTATGGTTTAGGCTGACAAAAAACCAAAGGTATGGTTTAGGATGACCAAAAACCGATCCACTGGGGAAAGATATTTTGAAAAAAGAGTTCCGAGATTGTTTAACAACAAATCAAACGGAATTTTTCAACTTTTAGTGAAAGGCCAAAGATTATCAAAATCCTTAAGAGGAAATTTTAACAAAATAATCTTTGAATAACCACTTAAAGAGGTTAGATAAAAATGCCAAACTGGAAATAACCTAATCAAAAAGGTCTTTCACACTGGCTCTCATAAAGGCTTTGATTCCCATTCATCGATGTGGGAAAGCTATTCAATTCTCACTGGTAATGTCTCACGAACCTATGTCAAAGGTTTTCGGAAACATTCACATTGAATACAAATTGATTGATCAGAAAGGTCTTTCAAAAGGACCGTAATGTAGGCTTGGTCATGGGCTTACACAAAGGGTATTTGCTTTGAGGCCAAGAAAAGAAACATATCTTCAACGGGTTTACAAGTCAAGAACCTTGAAGATAAGACAAGATAGGATTACTTCCACTCCTTCTAGCGATAGTTCCTTTATGAAATCTTCATATTAACTCAAACCATCCCAATCGGAAGAGACTTCGGAGAGGGTTGTAATGTTGGTTCGGGTTAGGCTCAAAAGGCTTGAAATTTGATAAAAGGGGTTTGAAAGAAAAATGATGATTATCTTGGCATCATTACCAAATCATTCAAATTTGACATTATTTGATTCTTGAAAACCAAACTGTCTCGAGAGTCCATTTTTCTTGCAACATAAGAGCTTTGCTCTTTCTAAGCATCTTTTGCAAATGGAAATTTTGCTCTAATCATAAGCATATTGCTTTTTCTTGCTTTTGCTTTTGCTTTTGCTTTTGACTTTGATTTTTTTTCATGGGCATCGGCCTTGCTTTTACCAGGCACACTGCTTTTTCATGCCCCCTAATGTTTATCTTTTGAGTTCTTTGGACTCTCGAGACATTTTATACATATTCACCAATTCTTCTGAATCTCCTTGGTAAATCATATGCATTGCCCCAATGTGGGGAGATAATCATCATTTTGGGCTTTGAAATGAACATGCTTAAGGCTCAATTGGGCTAAGCAAAGGATAATTGTGTTTGGGATAGAGGAAAAGAATGCTCTTCTTCACTTTGGGATGCTTCGAGCTTCCATAAAGATCCATCTGAAACTATCACAAGAAGGTTGATGCAAGTGAAAGCAATAAAATCTTTCTTAATCTTTTTGCTCCAAAAATGATCAACCATAACTTCTTATTTTGCCCCAATGTGGGGTGGTTCTTGACAGGGGTATTTTGAGAATTCTCCTTATTTGGCTCAAAGTGGCTAGCAAAGGATAACATGAGTGTTTAGGATAGAGAAATGAAATGCCTTTCATCATCTCAATCCATGTATTCAATGTGAACGAATCCTACATCCTACGACATGGCTTTTTCGCTCAATTCCCTCAAAATGAGTATGGGGACGTGTTTGATCAAAGGCTTGCCTTTTATCATCCTAGGCATTTCCATTTGGCATTTTTGAGAAATCCTCTTTTTGTTTTTCAAAGGATCATCTAGTTAAATCTCCTGTCTGTGAGGAAATTTGATAAATCAAAACATTTGATTGATTTTTCTTAAAAAACTCCTTTGGGGATTTTTATTTCAAACTTGAAAAACCTTTTGGACAGAAAAAGGTTTTCACACATGGGATCTACTTCCTAAATTCTAGGGAGAAGATTGATTTGATGTAGCAACTTCCTTGGGCTTGACTCCTTGAGGTTTGGAATAGCTTCCTTGGGGAGCAGTTGAGTACCTACAAAATGAACAAATATGCAAAAATGCCATGTATGCATGAAATGCATGATGCAAATGTTCTTAAGGAGACTTGGATTCAGTCCAAAGCAACTCGAAACATTTTATTCAGGGAAAATATTTCTTGACAGCATCTGCGTTCACAGGTTTTGGCAACTCTCGGCCATCCATCTCTACAAGAATTAATGCTCCACCAGGCAAAACTTTCTTGATGACATACGGCCCTTCATAATTGGGGGTAAACTTTCCACGATCTGGAATAATGGGTAAGACCTTCCTTAAAATCAGATCATTGATCTCAAAATGTCTGGGTCGAACCTTACGGTTGAATGACTTGGCCACTCGCTTTTGGTAGCTTTGTCCATGGCATAGGGCTTTTACCCTTTTTTCATCAATCATATTAAGCTGTTCAAATCTCTGTTGAATCCATTCTGCTTCGGAAAGCTTTATTTGCGAAAGTACCCTTAATGAAGGAATTTCCACTTCCACAGGTAAAACTGCCTCCATCCCATATACCAATGAGAATGGTGTTGCCCCAGTCGAGGTGCGAATGGAAGTTCGATAAGCCATTAACGCATACGGCAACCGATCATGCCAGTCTCGGTAATTTTCTGCCGTCTTGGACAGAATTTTCTTTATATTCTTATTTGCCGCCTCCACAGCTCCATTCATTTGTGGGCGGTAAGGAGAAGAATTCAAGTGGCGAATATGAAACTTACTGAGTAGCTCATCCACTACTTTGTTATTCAGGTTTGACCCATTATCGGTGATAATTGCTTCGGGAACCCCATATCGAGCAATAATGTCTCGACGGATAAATTTTGCCACACTTCTCGCGGTGACATGAGCATAAGAATTGGCTTCGATCCATTTGGTGAAGTAATCAATAGCCACTAGAATGAAGCGGTGTCCATTTGACGCCTTAGGATTGATTGGTCCGATAATGTCAATCCCCCACATTGAGAAAGGCCATGCTTCGGACATTTGATGTAATTCATTTGGGGGAGCATTGATTTTGTTCCCATAAATTTGACATTGATAACAACATCTGACATGCTGAATGCAATCGGCTTCCATGGTTAACCAATAATAACCTAGCCTCATGATTTTCCTTGCTAAAAGATGGCCATTCATATGAGGACCACATTCTCCTTCATGTATCTCCTTCATTAATAAATTGGCCTCTTTGGTGTCTACGCACTTCAACAGGACCGAATCAAAAGATCTCTTGTACAAAGCACCTCCACTAAGAAAGAATTTGGAAGCTAATTTAGCCAAGTATTTCCGATCCATAGCTTGACTTCCTTGGGGAAATTTTCCTTCTCGAAGGTAATTCATGATGTCAAAGTACCATGGTTGACCATCAAATTCTTCTTCTATAACCATGCAATATGCAGGCTTCTTTAAAACGTCGATTTGCAAAGGGTCAACGTTCAATCCATCAGTTATTTGTAACATTGAGGATAATGTTGCCAAAGCATCAGCAAATTGATTCTGAGATCTTGGCAAATAATCGAATGAGATATCTTCGAACTCCTCCACCAAATCTTTAAGATACTCATGATAAGGAATCAATTTCGAATCACGAGTTTGCCATTCACCTCCTGTTTGGAGAATGATAAGTGCGGAATCGCCATAAACTTGTAATCTCTTAATCTTCATATCGATGGCTAATTGAAGACCAAGGATGCAAGCTTCATATTCTGAAATGTTATTGGTACAAGGAAATACCAATTTTGCGGCTACTGGATAATGCTGACCCGATGGGGATATCAGGACTGCTCCAGTACCTGAACCGGAGAGATTAACGGCTCCATCAAAATACATGACCCACTTGTCTTGTGACACCAAATGGATTCTTTCATCAATTTCATCCCAGTCATTTGACTTTAAGGGATTTTCAGCCAACATATCAGCTATGGCTCGACCTTTGACGGACTTTTGAGACATGCTCTGGATATCAAACTCAGAGAGTAATATTTGCCATTTGGCAAGCCTTCCAACTAGTGCAGGCTTTTCCAACAGATACTTGATAGGATCGTTTTCATTCACAAGTAGAATACGATGATGAAGAGTGTATTGCCGTAGTCTGTGTAATACCCAAATTAAGGCTACACACGTTTTCTCAACTTCTGGATATTGAGCTTCACCAGAAGTAAACTTTTTGCTGAGGTAGTAAATAGCGCATTCCTTTCCATCCTCTGGTCTTTTCTGCGCTAACATAGCTCCCAAAGACTCATCGTGAATGATGAGGTACAAGATCAAAGGTATACCCGGAGTAGGCGGTACCAAAACTGGTGGTTGTGAAAGATATTGCTTCAATTGTTGAAAGGATTTCTGACAATCTTCATTCCATTCAACTTTGGCATTCTTTTTCAACAGCTTAAAGAATGGTTTAGCTGTTTCTGATAATTGGGAAATGAATCTTGCAACATAATTCAATCTTCCCAACAAGCTTCGAACTTCCTTAACAGTAGAAGGAGGTTTTAAATCACAAATGGCCTTCACCTTTGAGGGATCAATCTCAATGCCCTTGTTACTAACCATAAATCCAAGGAGCTTCCCAGACTTTGCCCCAAAAATGCACTTGGCGGGGTTAAGCCTTAGCTTGAACTTTCTAAGTCGATCAAACAGTTTCTTCAAGACTTCAATGTGGTCTTCACCTTGTCGTGATTTAGCGATCATGTCATCGACATAAACTTCAATTTCTTTATGCATCATATCATGGAATAGTGTCACCATGGCTCTTTGGTAAGTTGCCCCTGCGTTCTTCAAGCCGAAGGGCATAACTTTGTAACAGAATGTTCCCCATGGGGTGATGAATGATGTTTTAGTCTTATCTTCTTCCTTCATTCGGATTTGGTTATAGCCAGAGAAACCATCCATGAAAGAAAATAATTCGAATCCTGCGGTGCTGTCGACCAGGACGTCAATATGTGGTAATGGGAAGTCATCTTTGGGACTTGCTTTGTTCAAGTCTCGGTAATCGACACATACCCGAACTCGCCCATCCTTCTTCATGACTGGGACAACATTAGCAATCCACTCAGCATAATGAGTAACTTCGATGAAATCAACTTTTAACAGTTTCATGACTTCTTCCTCAATCTTCTTGGATAATTCTGGCTTTGTCCTCCTAAGCTTCTGCTTCTTAGGTGGAATGGTAGGATCAAGAGGCAACGTGTGCTCTACAATATTGGGGTCCAGACCCGGCATGTCAGCATAGGACCAAGCAAAAACATCCTGATACTCCTTCAATAGTTTGATCAGTCGATCTTCATCTGCTTGAGAGAGACTTGTTCCAATTTTTGTTTCTTTGGGATTTTCTGAATCGCCCAAATTTATAACGACAGTTCGCTCTTCTGTGGGAGGTGTGGATTCTTCATGTCGGATCCATTCTTTTTTAATAGCCTGGGAATCCTCTTCATTTTCGGGATCAGAATGATCAGATTCGTATGAGTTTTTCGAACATGAATCCAAGCCATGCATATGACTATTATGGTTATGCAAAGTGTTATGCACAGCGGGATTGGTAGGTGAACCATCTTCGAGGCTCTCGGAAATGGCACCCACTGAACTCTCTTCAAATAAGTCGACGATATCATAAATGTCTATTTCTTCATCTTGGAGGAGCTTTGACGGTCCGGGGAAGAAATCTTTCAACGGAGGAGGGAGTAAACGTCGGTAACTCTTTTCCTTGATGCTCGGGTTTTTCTGATTACCTTGATCTTGTTGATCGCCTTGGTAACCTAAGCCTTCTCGTTTCTTTCTCTTAGTCACCTCAATAGGTGTGAGAATACCTTGGGACAGCTTTCCCAATCCTTTGCCAATAGTGAATCCGTACTCGATCAACACTTTGCTAGACATAAGTGCCGCCTTTGAATAGTGAGGCTTCCTCATAACAGTGCCTGCGGGCACATGAGATACTGACACTAACTCAAATGAGTAGTAGCTTGATTCTCCTTTTACTTCTGGCTCCACGTAAGGAATCGCAGTATTGTTGAAAGTTTCGGTATCTTTCTCACAATGAACCGTTATAATCTTGCCACAGACGACAAAACGGATCATCTGATGTAGACTTGAAGGTATAACACCCGCCGCGTGAATCCAAGGTCGTCCCAACAACAAACTGAAGTTGCTTGGGATATCAAGCACTTGAAACTTCTGAGCGAACATAACTGGACCAATCATCAGTTGTAAGTCAATTTCACCAAGAGCTTCCTTTTTCATGCCATCAAAGGCCCTGACTGGAGTTTTAGAAGGACGAACATTATCCATACCCACACCTAAACGACGCAAAGTCGATAACGGACAGATATTGAGAGCGGAACCATTATCAATAAGCACTCTTGATATCCTCGTATCAAAGTGCTGAACAGAGATGTATAATGCTTTAGAGTGTGCTCGCCCTTCCGGCGGCAAATCCTTTTCGGAAAAAGAAATTTGATCCTTAAGAAGGATAGCACCTACAAACTCTTCCAACTGTACCTCTCCAATTGTTTCGGGTACATGTACTTCATTAAGAACCTTTAAAAGAGCATTTCTATGCTTCTCGGAAGATTTGAATAATTCAAGTAACGAGATTTGAGCCGGCATTTTCCTTAACTGCTCGATCACTTCTGATTCACTCGTTTTGAGAGTTTTGAGGAGTTGTTCTGCCTCTTCTTCGGTTACAACCTTTTTCTCGACACCTTCACGAGATGGAAAACATCGGCCTGACCGAGTAACAGCATCTATCTCATTAGACTCATAATTCCATGGAACTGCCTTAGAGTCATAAACAGGAGGAATTCTTTCTTTCAAATTCTCATTCTTCTTCGGTGGCAACTCGATCACCACAGGCCCAATATCTTCATTAGAAATCTCTATATTTCCGAAGCCATCGGCCATTAGATCTATAACCACAGGTTCCACAACATGCGCTTGGATTTCACAAGTTGCATTCAATTCAATCACAACAGGATCAATCATGGCTACCATGCCATCATCTTCAAATTCGGACCCCCATCCACTCGGGACGATAGTCTTAGGGTCGATAGAAGCGCTTGGAGGAGGAGAGTATTTCACCATGAAATCGTATTTTCCACTTGGCTGCCCGAGAGTGTCAACAATTTCGCCCTTTTCAATCGCTTTCCTAACGAACTCCCGATCCCAGTGGGAGGTATGGTATTCAAATTCCGAATCAGTATCGGAAAGAACTTCTTCATTATCTTCATCATCACTCCATCCAGTCGGAACAATGTCTTTCAAATCAACGAAGAAACTTGGCGGAGGCAAACATTTGACAAAAGTGTCATACTTCCTACTTGGTTGCCTTAGAGTATCAACCACTTCATCATGCTCACGAGCGGTCATCACAAATTCACGATCCCAATGAGTCTTACTAACGCTAAGATCAGAATCCATGTTAGAAACATACTTCTTGTCTTCATTGGCGGATATGCCTTCATCATCCATGCCTCCCCATCCATCGGGAACGATATCCTTTAGGTCAACGAAGAAACTTGGAGATGGCGTGTATTTGACTATAAAGTCATATTTACCACTCGGCTGTCCGAGGGTATCAACAATTTCACCTTTCTCGATAGCCTTCTTCATAAATTCACGATCTCGACAGGCATTATTAGTCTCACATTCCGAATCACTATCGGAATAAGTGTCAATCCACGGTTCATCAACATCTGGCTCGTACCCATCATCTTTTGGCTTAGAGCATGAAGCTTCACTTGCAAACTTACACGAGAATTTCTCTGACGACAAATCAATTACAGCAGTCTCAATGGACCCTTCGGGCTTCCTTTCTTGAAGAGGCTGAATTATGCCTAAAGCAAACATCTTGGCTAAGCAATACATTTTCTCCTCCCGGGATACATTTCCTTCTTTCGGTTGATCTCTAGCTATAGTCAATAGCTCTTCCAACTTCGTCACATCGAACAAGAAAGGTTTCTCATTCTCGTCTCCAAATATCACGTTAACGGCTTCGGTATGATTAGGGAGCGGATTTTGTTGAACATTTGGCGTGGCATCTTTAAACGACAAGATCTTCTTATCCAACAGGTTCTGAATCTTGACCTTGAGAGTGTAACAATTGTTCACATCATGGCCCTTCTCACCCATGTGATACACACAAGATTTTGCCAAATCAAACCCAGCAAACTTTGGCGGGTTGTCTCTCGGGATTTCTTTTGCTACGAGTCTTTGTTCAATCAACATCGGCAGCAACTGAGACATAGGTCTTGGTAACGGTGTGAATTGCCTTTGCGGAGCTTTTCCTTTTCGGTCAAAATTCCGGGAAGAACCCCCTGTTTCCACAACAGACCTTTGAACTGGTGTGCTTAGTGGCTTTTGAGCATTAGGATTTTGAATATAGGCAACCTCCACAGTTGGCTCCTTATCCTTCTTTAAGGTAAATCTGCGAGTCGTTGTCTCGGACAATCGACCTTCCCGCATTATTCCTTCAATACGCTCTCCCAATTCAACCATTGCGGGAAAATTGATGCAAGTGTTATTAAACATCTTGTCGAAGTATTCTCGAGGTAATGCTCGAAGAAACAACTGCATGATCTCTTTCTCGGACAACGGAGGTTTGACTTGAGACGCCATAGTTCTCCACCTTTGGGCATATGCTCTAAAAGTTTCAATCCTCCTTTTGTCAACCCGGACCAACTCTTCACGGGTTGGAGCAATTTCGGTATTAAACTTGTATTGCTGAAGAAATTCATCTGCAAGATCTTCCCAGGTGCAAATTTTCTCCAAATCCAATTCGATGAACCAAGTCAAAGCGGAGTCTGCCAAGCTATCTTGAAAATTGTTGATCAACAGAGGGGTGTTATCGGAATAACGAGCCATCTTGCTCAAATAATACTTCAAATGGGTTTTAGGACATCCAGTTCCATCGTACTTCCTTGAAAACTCGGGCTCCTTGTAAAAATCAGGAACTTTCACCTTTGTAAAAGGTGACAACTTATCAAAGCCTTGGAGTTGATAACCTTGCAACATGCACAGGCGTTCCTCCAATTTTGCGAGGCGTCTCGCACTCTCTTCATCCATATGAGCGACAGGCGACTCCTTAGGTGGAGCTTCCAAATCGATGACGGTAGGAATGGCATTAACGGGGACTTCTTCAACAGGTCCTTTGTCAACTGGATCTATCACCGGCGCACTAGTGGGCGCATTGGGAGTAGAAGCCGCAGCAGCAGGAGCCACGGGCGTGAAGTTCTTTACTTGATTTGCAAGATCGGCTAAGAGCGCCATCATTTGCGCCATTTGATTCTCGATGGTAATAACGCGAGCACGAGTGTCTTCGTTCTCCATCCTTGCTTGGCGACGGGTGCGTATAATAAAACGCGATTCAGCCGTATTTTAATACTTTCTCTCTGTAAAGAACAGAAATCAAATTAGCATACGGAAAATGAATCGAGACGAAAATATAAAACCCTTCAATTTTATATTTTCTTTAGATGAAATAGAGATAAGAAATATTCTCATGATCCCAATATCACGTGAATAATCTCTTATCATAATTTCTTCACAAGAAATTATACAATTAAAGGGGTAACACGCGATGATTAATCAAGATGCCCCATCTATATTCCATTGGAATCTCGGAAAAGAAAGTGCACACAAAGGGAAATTTCACTATTAACAACAAAATTTGTGAAATACAATCCCTTAAAGACAAGAAGAGAATCCTATTACATCATTACTAAAAATGAGTAAAAAGGAAACCCTATACAACAAATCTATAAAAGGAAAATTACATGAAAGGAGATTTCCTCATGGAATATAGCCAAACTCCTAATGGATCCTCTTTAGATGCGAGGCGAATTCGTTTGTTTTCTTGGGTCAAACGTTCAACCTCGGCTAAAGCTTCATTCTTTTCCTTTAAAGCTCTGGCGGCTATAGCTTGCTGTTGAGTTGGCTTCTCGGGGACATTAGGGAGATCCACTTTAAGTTCGGGCTCAAGACGACGGTGTACGTACTCCGGCAACGCATGATGTATCCTCATTTCTCCTTCCAATTCCGACTCATCGGTAATGATAATCGGCTCCGGGCGGCATTTGTACCACATATCGATGATAGACTTGACCATTTCCTTCACGTCGATCATTTGGTCCTTTTGGATGACATCTTTGCGATAGTCAAAATGATATAACCCCAGCTTGAGGAATGGTGGAATCTTTTGAAGCGCGCGATATTGACGGATCACCCTAAAAGGGTAATATGACGTAGACCCCGTAAGACCCAAAAGTGGGATTGGGTTGTCGGATCCGTTATTAAGGCGCACCTCGGGATTTCCAAGCCAACGAACATGCCATTGGATTTGATTTGGAACAAGGTTCTTGAAAAAACTAAACCAAGTTGAGAATGACCAAAAGGGAAAGATTTTTTCCTTTTCTCGGAAAAGCGAGATAGGATGACAATCTTTGGACACATCTATGATTTTCAAGCTCAAACCAAAATCTTTGAGGTGAGAGACCAGCCAAATTTGGAGTAAACCTATTGGGGCTCTAAAGGTACCATTTTTGTTTTGTTTGAACCTATTGAGTGATACAAAGGTCTCGCCTAAGATCATATTTGAGAATCTTTTGAACATACACACTTGGTTGACAATGTGAACTACCAAAGGATCCATGGTCTTTTTGGTGAATGGGAAAACCACAAAACCAAAGAAGGCTAAGAGAAAAACTCGAGGGATTTGATTACCCGATTCTTTTGACAAGCTAGAAAAATGTTGTTCTAGGAATATGAAAGAGAGTGCGTTGGAATTTCCTCTAAGAACGCCTTTGATTTGGAGAATATCGATTCCTAAGAATTGGCTCAAAAGAGTTATAGGATCTATATCTATTGGAGGACTAACTAGACCAAAAGACCCGACCTTACCAATGGCAATATCGTACTCCTCAATTGTAGGGGTCAACTCATTTCGACCAAACACAAAAGTGGATGTCTTCGAGTTCCAAAAATGAGACAATGCCTTGATCATGGCGATCCGAGGCTCGATGTATAGGAGCGCGGGAAGATATCCGATCCTCTTTTCCACGTATTCTTTATGCTTTGACTCGAGGCTTTCCCACATAGTCACGAGAGCTCTTGGCATGGGGATGATTCGAATCTCCGACATATCCATTTTGACTAACCCTAATTTGGGGCATCGAGATTAATCACCACGCATTAAAAAAGGAAAATAACGTGGAATTTGAAATGGCATAATTGAAATTGTAGAACGATACAATCAACCTTACCATGAAGAGAAAATGGCAAGCACATCGACACATCGCATGAGGACATGTGAGTTTTGACACCTAAGGGTAGGATTCTAAAGGTTTAAGGTCCCCATCTCAATTAAATAAGAAGAGTTTACCCACCGCTACTAACGTCGGCCGGTGCACTTCTTACTAATCAAGATGAGCGGTATTGAAGAATGGATTACCACATGGATTCACATGCGGATTCCACTCTTAATACCTCCTAAAGATGCCCTAAAGCGATCCGGGGTTTTAGACCGCGGGATGTGGGTGCATTGTGTCGTGCTAAAGCAAGTAAACATGCATTTAAATTTAAAGCAAACAACACTTCAATATAATCTCATACATTCGACATTCACCCGAACACCACCTACAAAACAAAGGGTTTGCATTCACTCCACCCCTTATGGCTCCCACCTATAAAACCATTTAACACATGGTTAGTGGACTAACCTCATTTTCCACGTGACTTTGACTTGCAGTCGATGCTACAAAATGTAGACAAGTGAGATAACAACCAATCAAGTTTATTACGGCTTTAATCCACTTAGGTTTGTAACCTAGTCCCCAGCGGAGTCGCCAAGCCTGTCGCGACCTGCCCCTCGAGGGTCCGAATGCTCCTCGGATGAGGCGGGTTTAGAGATAAGTGTTCATGAGATGTTTCATATGGTATTAAAAATGATTTTTACTGAAGTGTAAATCTCTTGTTTAACCATATGATCCATTAATCATGAACGTGGATTTTCCCTAAATCCATATCTCGCGTGACAGCGGATTGATTTTATTATTTTTTAAGGAGTCGCCACTAGCCTAGGTCGGGGGTCGGCTAGAAAACCCAATCGAAACGCGGGAATTTCGTTTCGGTTTCTACGAAAACCAGAGATCAAAGGTTCGGGGACTAGCTTACGTTAATATTTCTATTAACGCCCTTTCGGTACCGCTAAACTTAACATGGTTGTTATCTAAATCATCATGCATTTATTTTTTATGATTTTTCATGCCAAAGTCTTAGTCCACTAGGTGATCATGCATCTTGTTTTTGCATTTTCATTTAAGATTCTAAACTAATCCTATCTTAGTCTAGAAAAAGAAAGAAACAATCAATTGTATTGAAAGACATTTCTTGAAGTAAACACTCGAAGTATTGAAAGGACGAGCTAATTCTAGGTGCGAGAAAGTAAAAAGTAAGAACCCGCAACTCGTCGGGTGTTTATTACAACACAAATTGAAATCCCGAGACATGGTCGGGGATGAATGAATTTAAGTACAAATTGAAACCGGATTGGACATCGGTTTAGAACCATCATCAAATGAGTACAAATTGAGACCGGATTGGACATCGGTCAATCACCTTGGTCTTCTATTTCGGATTTTTCTTCCTTGGACCGCCTCTCGGGTGTCGATGTTTACATTCATACATTCATTCATAATGACATATGAAAGAACAAAGATGCAACCAAATCACTAATTAAGCACGGGCCTCGGGATCGGCCTTTGTTTTTCATGCGTTTCGATTCAATCACCCACTAATCACCTAACATTGTTTGATTAATGGTTAATGATAATGAGCTACCATTTGTATTCACAAAACGGTAACTCATATCAATTAACCCCTAAAGTCGGGTTCTAATGATCATGAATGGGCTACCCGCCGAACATGCATCGGGCCTAACATTCATCTAACATAGACATGCGTAATCATAAATGAACATGCGTTTAGGCCCATGGGCCTTATTTCAAAACCAATCAAACAAGAGGAAGTGGGCTTTATGAGAAAGACCACTTATTCAATTAACATCTAAATCGGATCAATTCTGTTCAAGCATGATTAACTATCCTAATGACATTCAAATGAAGCGAATCAGGTGTCATTAGAAAGCTTATAACATGAGGAACAAAAGTCATGAAGACCATTTTTTCTAAATCCTAGCCAATTTTCCCGAAAATGCTCAATTAAATTTCAGTGACAGGCTGGACACGGTTCAGTTACGAATTTCAAATTAAAGGCGGGAAAAAAAACAAACCTTATCAAAACAGCGCGAAAATTTTTGTGCCGTTAGGATTCCCTGTGTGTAACAACTTTTGTGTTTTAAGTTTTTGCTAAAAAGCCCTCCAAATTTTTATAAAATTCGATTTTCGCGAGGGACTCAATTGCAAATGAAATTTTAGCCCGAGAAGATTTTTCAAGCAAATCAACCCTCCAAAAATTGCAATTAGGTCCTCAAAATGTTCAGTTGACATAATGAGACCCCAATGAACAACTTTGAAGTTTTGATTTTTTGCAAAAAAGGACCCTAACTTCATCAAATTCGGAGAAACATCTTTTGAACTTCAAAGGAATGAAAATCAGATCTGAACACAGATTCTGATCAAATTGTGAGAATTCCTTTTGAAAATTCAAATGATCTCCGATTTTGATGAAATTAGTATCAATTGAAAGATCTTGATCTCAGGAAGAACTTTCGTGAAGAAAATTTTTTCATATTTCGAACACACGAATTTATGAAAATTGAAGAACATACAAAGGTCAACTGAAACTAGCATGAAATCCGATCCATATGCAGATGACGTTGTAAATCGTGCTAGGCTATCATGCTCAGAAATTTTTGAAAATTTTACAGTGAACAGATCTAGATGTTCTTAACAATTCTCATGAAGGAAGTTTTTCCAGAAAATGATCGTAGAAAATCATAAAATTCAATGAACAGCACAACGTCAGTCAGGGAATCATCAGAACAGACTTTGCACAACAATTACAGATTCTGATCGTGACTTCTAAACAGGTTTTGACATAGCAAATCAAGTCCGATCGAGGCATATTATATATCAAATCGAAGCTAAGAACGAGTTCTACGACTCTCTAGTTTATCACTTCATCAGATTTCGACGTTTACTAGCTCAAAACAGCATCTCAAGCAATCAGGATTTACTGCACACGAATTTACAGAGTTGTGTTTAGGCGTTCTTACCTTGTCTTGCGATGATCCAACGCTCAAGCGAGCGATCCGGACTCCGTATTCTGATCTAGAATTGCACGGAGAGACCTCGGAAAGCTCGGCCGATCTACGACAATAGATTGCAAGAGATGATGTTAGAACCGACTCGTTTTTACTCGAGTAAACGAATCAGTAAAAAACTAAGAAAACGATGTGATCCGGCGGCTGTTCGGTGCAAGGCCGGCCACCACAGCGACTTGAGGACGTCGGGGGATGTAGTCGGAGGCTCGGAATCGCCGGAGGAGGTCGCCGGAGAGCCGGTTCAGCCGGTTGAACCGGCTGGACACAACACCGGCAGTTTTGCCGGTACTGTTGCCGAGATGAAGAACTCGCCGGAAAAGGAAGCTCCGGCCACCGGTGAAGGAGGCTGATCTTGCGATCAGCCTTGTGCCGCCGTGGGGGACGCCGGTGTGGCGGCGGCTCGCCGGGAAGAGGCCGGCAAGGCGCCGAATGGCCGGCGGCCGAGAGGGAGCTCAAGAGAGAGAGTTAATCGTGGGAGAGGGAGAGAGAGAGAGAGAGAGAGAGAGAGAGTGAGAGAGAGGAGAGAGAAATTCCAGATCTGAAAATGAGCATCCCCCCCAATTTTTGGAGGGAAAAATGCTATATACCTTCCCCAACTTTGAATTTTAGCCCTTAGATCAATCAAATGGCTCAAAATGGATCCTTAATGATTAAGAATATTCCTTAATAGCTAAGGATTGATGACATGACATCATGGATGGTCATGATCAATTTTAGATGAATGGCCATGATTGATTTGCTAATCCCCTAATTAATTTGCTTAATCCTTGAAGAAGGGTATTTTGGTCATTTCTCTTAGTCATTTTTTTGTAATTCTCAATTAAGGTCAATTTTGTCATTTTCGCACTCAAAAGAATGTGACTGACCTTGGTTGGCCCGATCGGATTATCGATCATCAAAATTTTCGACCGGAAAATGACTAATTTGATCGGATTAATTCAATTTGAATTAAACCGATTTGAGTCAATTAGCTCAGAATTTTGAGTAATCGCATGATCAAGCTAGACTAACAAGTTTAATTGAAGTCTAATTAACCAAATTGAGTCTCAATTCATCAAATTGAATATTAGTCTAGAGTGGGTCAAGTTGAATTGCACTAATTAGGCCAATCACTCTTAGACTTCCTAATCATTGGATCACTAAATTGATCAAATTGACCCAAATTCATGTGATTTTTCCAAAATTGATTTTGAATTTGGGTTTCATATAAGAAATTAGGCTCATTCATGTCTCGATTGCGCGCATCATGAAGAATCGATCAAAATCACTGATCAGGGCTAAAATTGGGGGTTTTTGTGTTTGGCTTGGAATCACAAAATTGGTTCAAAAATTGGATATAAAATGACCTCTAGATCAAATGTCGTGAAGAAAACTAATCTAAAAAACGACTAGAAATGAAGTAATTTCATTTTTGGCCGATTTGAATCAATTTCCGCAATTTGGGAAAAAGTTGATTCAAAATCGATTTTTGTAAAATTTCTAATGCCAAAGGTAAATTGAAAGTAAAATAAGATGATTTGGGGATTTTTGAATTTTTCAATTTTTTTGGTCAAAGGTTTGACCAAAAGTCAAACCCTAGTTGACTTTTCACTAGGAGCTTGATTTTATGATCAAATCTTTGAATTTTTCTAAAATTTCCACTTCTAAAGTGAAATTGGACTTGAAAGGAATCTTTTTATGCAAAAAGCCCTAATTTGACCTGGGGTTGACTTTTGGTCAAAGGGTTGACCAAAAAGTCAACGCCAAAGTCAACCATTTGACTTTTCGGGTTTTTGTATGAAATGAATAGAAAATCATTTAAAAAAGCTAATCCAACAGACGGAATTAGAAAATGACACTTTTTGCTCAAGAAACGGGCTCCGTTGCGATCGGAAACCATAATCTCGAATTTTTTATTTTTTATGACGCATCGGCTAAAAATTAGGTGTCAACACAAACGTTTAAGAAGAAAAGGAAACAAAATCAAATATGTGAAGAAATACAGTATTTCTACATATTAGATCAATATCTAGAAACGAATTTAAATGGTTGTCCATAAAAAACAAATGTCTGATTTCAATTTTAAAATTTTGGAGATTTATGTTTTTGCATGTGAATTATCTTGGTGAATTTAAATTACTGCTCTTATTGTAAGAATCTAACTACTCACGCACATCTGATTAGGACTCCATGAAATGTTGATGCGTTATTTTTAGATTGAAATAATGTAAAAAGGCCAGTTGATTAATTGAGTTCATGCCTCTTTGTGTGGAAAAAAAATCTAATCTGAAGTAAAGTCACCAAGCAAACTCAAAACATATTCGACTCGATCGAGACTTTAGAGTCAAGATTGGAGGATTATGTGCGAATGAGATGATGCATATGTCGCGGTCGTGAGTTTTTCATGCGCCAAGACCGTGCAACATCGACAAAGACTCGTCCAAACCCTAATGGAATTTCCGGAACATTCTAGAGACGGGCGATACGATAATCGTGCCGTGTTTTAGAGAATTCTAGGCATAAATGCCGATAGTTGACGGACAGGGAGATGCGATATCGGCTACTAAATTAATAGTTGATCAACGGATATAATCAGATGCCCTTTAGTATATAAAAAGGTATTTTACTTCTCATTTATATCCATCCAACAATTAAATTAATAAAATGCATTTTCTTTTAGAGCTTCTCTTTTTAGATTCTCTTTACGCACCGGTTGTTTCCAATTTATCGACCCATGGCACACACATACGGACTTGTAATTTCACTAGTCACTATCAAGAATTACTTTTTGGAATGGAAACTTATTGATCATGTAAACATATCAGGTGTTTTTGATAGACAATGGTAGCCACGCTAAGAAGCTACTCATTGACTTTCCTCTCATAAATAGATTTTGCTAGAAATGTTACTGATCATAAATAGATCAATATCTAGTTTTTCGATATATATAGCGAAAAGTTAGTAAATATAATTAAGATTAATACCACAAAAAACCTCAAACTAATAAATATATATAACAAATTTACTCTAAACTAATTTTTTGATCATGAAAAATCCAAACCGGTACACTTGTGATAAATTCACCTAAAACTAATTTTTTGGTCACAGAAAACCCCCAAATTAGTATACTTGTGACAAATTTTCCATCAGTTAGTTTCCATTAAATTGAGTTAATTCCATAAAAAATCCCAAATTAATACACTTATAACAAACGGATGGTAAAAACCCCAAATTTGTACACCGTTAACTACCACATGTCATTCAACTTAGCAATTTGACTATAAAATTTAACGAAAATCAACGAAAGGTAAATTTATCACATGTGTATCAGTTTGGGAGTTCTCTTTGGTCAAAAAATTAATTTGGAATAAATTTGTCACAATTGTACCGGTTTGAGGTTTTCGTGTTAATCCATATAATTATTTATATAAATCTTCCACTGATGGATTGCATTAAATTTGAGGCATCACTTGTGAAAAATGTTTTTTTTAAGGGTTGATACCACGAAAAACCCTAAACTGGTATGCTTGTGACAATTTTACCCCAAACTATTTTTTTTACCATAAAAAACCCTAAACTGGTACGCTTGTGACAAATATAACCTAAAGTATTTTTTTTGCCATCAAAAACCCCAAACTGATGTACATGTGACAATTTTACTCTGAACCAATTTTTTAATATTATTTTTTATTTTTCGAATTTTTTTATTAATTTTTTATTTTTCCTTCACTTTTTTTTTCTTTCTCTTCAACCTCTAGCCGGTCGCCGGCCCGGCAACCAGCCAAAGTCGGAAGCTGGCGAGGTCGGCCCCGCTGGCCACTAGCGAGGCTCGACCTCGCTGGCGTTGGGCGAGGTCGGCCTCGTCTGATTTCTCCACTCTCCTCCTCCTCTTCGTCCCCTTCCCCCTCTCTCTCCACCGCCTACAACCGCAACACACACGGCATACACAGAAAAGCTTCAAACTTCACATTTACCCGCAAGAAAAGTTTCAAACTTTATCCATCTAAACATGAAAAAAGAGAGACAGAAATGGAGATGGAAGAAGCCAGAAAGAGTAAGTTACAGGTTCTGCAGCAGTCCATGATGGCAGCGGCTATCTTGATTCACCGGCGATGGCAAAGACGGCGGCAATGCTGGTCGTGGTGGTGTCTGGAATGCTGGGAATTTCTTGTTTTTCTTTAGGTGGCCGAGTGTCGATTGTTCCTTTCTTCGGGAGTGATGTTGGTATCGCTATTGCCCGAAACTGTTGTTTTTAAGACGAAAGTACCCGTCAAGTGGGTCGAGCGAGAAGGAGAGGGGATCGGACGGCTGAGATTCGTCGGGACGAATTTCTGATGCGAAGGCAGACACCACCACCACACCAGCCTATCCATTCACGTAACTCCAACATTCGTGTTTGACCGGAGTAACTTTCAGTAATTAGGGAACGTTTCTTGAAGATTCAGGATGATGAGTAAAACATGCAGAAGTAACTTGCAAACACAAACGCATTCATCTCGCTACAAGTTCATTTCTTTTCTGAGTTTGCTGCTTAAGTAAATTCGGCAATTATGGAAAGTTCCGACGCTAAAATACTTGGGTACGAGCGGATGAGACCAGGTGCCACCTCATCTTCTTGGCTACGAGCTCTCATCTTGACTCCTAACATTTGCAAACACAACACGTTTTTGCTATCATACGAATGAGCCAAAAGTCAGAGAGTCGTTGAGTCCCGAGATCGGTTCATAATATGACCTCGATCTTGCGACCCCTTTAAACATCAGGCCACTACGCTACTTGGATAGGTACTTAAACCGTGTGCGTGAGAGAGAGAAAAGAGGGCGCCCTACCAAGGCTCTTACATGTTCAGAAGCAGAACATAGAAACCACTTCAATCGGGGACCAATTCAGAGCCCAAAGCCGGCAAATGTGCAACCATTTCTTGTTACTTTGAAAGACACAGACATGCGAGCGAATCTCAATCTTTTGCTTGTCGTATAAATCACGTCATATCCCATATGATATGTTCTTAGGGGCCGAGAAATCAACGTTTGGGTCAATCTCCCAATAGGAGCCCACCCGACCGGCTTCAATCTTTCGAAGCGGCGGTGGCCGCATTGGGAAAACCAAAGACCTTCGTTCCACAGAAGATCGAAGCTTGTAACGCATGGAAGCCATTGGATTTGGGCGAGTTGGACGAATCTCATCTTCCGTGAAATCGGAGAGCGTTTTTTTTTTCATTCTTAATCGAGCTTCTTTTTTTTTTTTTTAATATTCCTTCCTTCGAAGGTCCTCATTTCTCATATAGCCACATAGAGGCTTGCATGGTTTTAAGCGATGGGCACATTGAACTTACCATTCAATGCATCAGTACACAGGTAAGTACCCCCACAAATAAGCAACGAAGAGGGTGTGCATTCATTTAAATATATTCATTCCAGAAGTCACAAAGGTACAAAAAATCTCCCACAGCATTCGTCGATCCACATGATGGTGGATCAAAATGGACACAGTTGAGCAAAAGAAATCAGTACATGTTCCAATGATCATATCCAAAGGATAAAACCGAGTCACCACAGCTTTCAGAGGACTCATCTTAGACGTGAGAAAGTAGGAAGGAATTGCTGATTCCAGAGAAGAATTAGGCATAAAACAATAAAGCACCAAGGAAGTAAATTGAGATACACAATTGCCTGACCAAGCAGCTTATAACAAAGCGTCTCACTTTTCTCCCTTCTTTCAGTTCAAATCAGAAGATTGTCGCAAAATGGAGAATGGGAACATGGAAGTAATCATGAAGCGACAAGATCCGGTGTTTCTGCTTCAACAGATATCAAAGCCGTGTGTAATTTGTCCAGCCAATTGTCCAGTAGGTCATGCAGTAATTTGACCTGTGGAATCCCCAAAACTCTTGGCTGCATCCATGAAACTTATATTGTCCCCTCAACTTGATGGATTATGCCCACAATAAGATGAACCTGAGTTGAGATTCTAATGGTTAGACTACTGTAAAATAAGAAAGCTTGAATATCGATTTTCCATTACGGATGCTAGAGCAGAGAAGGTGCAAGCAATTACAACATCAAGGTATTTGCCATGACGGCATATGCAAAAAAGGAAATTGTACTCTAGATTTTTAGCAGCAGCACACTGATGCATATCCAAAGCTCTTCCGTTCTTACACTAGAAACAGTGGCGGTCAGTCTACAAGCATGAATAACTCAAAGTAATCATCCTTTACACCCCCCAATTAGGAAACTTAGCATCAATGTTAAAAGAGTAAAAAGAGATGCTGATTCACATCAGCCACCACTTGTTGGATAAAACTATTTATGGTTGATTTATGCTAGCTAAGTCTCTTAATAGGGCGCATGTTCACGGCAGTCACTTTAGGCACATTCTGTGCAAACCAACCCAGTAACTTCTAGTCCCTTCGACCATATGCAGCAGACCTCAAATTAAAGTGACCATCATTCAAACCTTAGAATATACTTACAGACAAACTCTCCATGAGAAGATGCTCAACATTCTGTGTAGAAAGTTTTGTGTGCTCTGCAATAACATTCATGGAAATGGTTCGATCCCCAGATGGTCGACAACAAAAATTTACATTGCCATTCTCCATCAAAGCTGCAAACTTTGTTTCCCAAATTCCGCAACTTTCTAATCTTAATCCAGCTCAACAAATACACATAGTTCTTGTAATACCCCAACTAACAGATGCACAGCACGTCCGCACATGATTACACTCCATCGAGCAGCCCACAGAAGCATAGCGACATAACTAGACTGGGTTTTCCAATAGTCAAACAATTTGCAAGAGAGCAACTAAACACAAAGATAAATCACGCGATTACATTCAACTAAACACCAACCGCCACACCACTCGTACCTGTTCTTCAGCGATTAGCTGGTGATTCCAGAGCTTGGGCTCAGGCCCGTGCCTCCCGCCACTGGTGGAGTTAACGAGCGGACTGAAGCTTGCCATGAATGAGCGAGCAGCGAACGAGGATTGGCCGCAGAGCGGCCGAGGTTTGGGGGACAGCAAATTGGAAAAGAACCCTATTCCCAATTCAGCTCGGGATTTTGCTCAAATTACAAATTTCAGACAGATATTGCAATGAGTCTACTTTAAAGGTGCTTGTTTCGCGAAAAACCTAAAATTTAGAAAAACATTTTTCAAAAAATAATTAGTTATATCGCTTAAAAAATTAATTTACGGAAAATATTTTTATTATCGATGATAATTTATACCTAATTAATTTCGTGGGTGACGAAAATATTTTTCAATCACTTTTTCTTTTAAGAGGTACATATTTTTTAGAAAAAGTTTTCCAAATCTTGAAATTTCCGTGAAACTCGCGCACCCAAGCCCTTTTTTGAAGTCTTCTCCTCTTTCTTTTCCTTGTTCCTTCGCCGACTCTGTCTTTCTCGCTCTTTTCTTCTCTTTATTTCCCTGGTTCTGCAGAAGGAAATAATAAGGTGAGGTTGAGGTCCCTCTTGTTATTAGATGGTGATGGATGGTAATATCCCCCAGCCTCACCACCGAAGTTGACACACACACACACACAGGGCATATGGAGATTCCAAGTAAGATGGGGAATTTTAATAAAGATGGTCGTTGGTTGCACGTTTTAGAATCATTTCATTGTGTCTCTTCACTAGAATAAAGCAGAAATAGAAAGCAAGCGAAGCAGAAGAAACAGCGATGATCTGCGAATAGAAAGAAGGCGCACCGTTTTCTGCGGAGGATCCCCTGTTTCTGTTTCGGAGTCCGGCGCTTGCTTTGTTCCATTCAGAATCTTCTCTCTATAAGCCTCCCAATCGACGTTACGACAATCTGGTTTGAGTAACTTCTCACAATCTATTATGTTTATGCAGCACTCATTTGGTATTTTTGAGCTCGATGCGTCAAAAATCCCTTCCAGTGATCTGCACCCATAAATTGTCAACCACCGCAAAAACTCTAATTCGTCAATGCCCTCGACAACCTGCAGGCTTGGGCACCGTTGAATATCTAAATGCTTCAAGCTCTTCAAGTTTGACAAACCGCCTAAGCTTTTTAATGAAGAGCACTGCCGAACTGAAAATCCTTCCAATGATTCCAACGTAGAAACAAATTGAATATCCCGTAACTCTGGGAACCCCACCAGAATTAATCTTTGAAGCATCTTTAGGGAGCTTGGGAAATGGAAGGCTCCCCTCCAATGATCAATCAACTCAGGAGCTTGTAGTTCATTGCACCCCAGCTCCTCCGGTAGACAAGCCAACCTCTCGGAAGAATTGCAGTCCTGAATACGTGATCTCTCCGATAATCCTACGACATCGAGTAATTGAACATGATGTTGCTCGTTCGCCTTGTTTTCTCTCGATTTTCTCGAACTTGATGAAACCGTCTCCTTTTCCGATGGAGGAAGCCTGTCGAGGTGTACTTGTTTTCCTCGAGTGTCGTAGAGCTCTAAAACTATCAAATTTGACGGAAATTGTTTGAAAGTTGGCAAGTCCAGTCCATATAGAGTAAGTTCTATCAGCCGAGAAAGGGAACCCCACTCTACAGTTGGTGCGCGGACATTTGGAAAGCAAAAGCGCAGCTTGCTCAGTTTGAATAACTTCCCAATCCACCGTAAGTCGGAAGTTTGAATTATATCTGATCTGGCCGTTGAATCAAAGCCATCGAAAAGGTCCAGCTCAACTAGATTAGTAAGATACGAGAGGTTAGGGACAGTCGGCAACGAAGTAGATGTCAGCAGCAAAGCGGTCAAACTTATGGGGAGCTTCGGCAACTCTTGTATCCCATCACATTCACGCAAGTCCAGTGTTCGGAGTTGACGAAGCTTGCTCATTGTACTGGGCAGTGCTTCAATTGGTGTGCTTGATGCATTTACATATGACAAATTTGCTAGTCTACCAATGGAATATGGTAATCTTGTAATTTCCGTGCCTGATACAAAAGATGGTCCAAAGTGAAACTTGACTCAAATAAAGCTTTGAAGTTGCCAATTTAGTCTCAAGTAAGGGCCCGAGCTTATCGACTGATAAAATCTTTGCCAACCAACGAGCCCATGCATCTCACACGTATAACTTGTGCATCTTTCGTGCATCTCACATGCATATCATGTGCATCTTTTGTGCATCTCACGTGCATTTTTTATGATTTGCACATGACACACACAAGCTCGCTGCCAAGCAAAGATTTGGCTGGCCTATGAGCTCGAGGCCTTATTAGAGACTAAATTGGCCACTTCATGGCCTTAATGTCCACTCTAGGCATTCTTTTAAGAAAAAAGTCTCATTACCCATATAATTAATTTTATATTAATATATAGAGAGAAATACACCTTTGGAAGTGGAAGGTGAGCAATAAGGAGGCAATAGAGAGCTAAATGACATAGTTAGGCTTTTCATCTGTTAGGATGCACGTGCGAGTTGTGTTAAAGAAATCTCACATGGGAGAATTAATGTGGTGTAGAACAGTTAATATATCCTAGTTGGCCCATAAGTTACTAGCTTAATCTTTTGAGTGAAGGTGGGTCCAACTGGATATATTAACAGGATCGGACTTAGGCTCCCTTTTGGTGATCTCTCCCGCCTTAGGCTCCCTTTTGGTGATCTCTCCCGCCCGAAAGGTATCAGGCTTTTGCTATGTTTTCATAACAATCTAGTATCAGAGCCAATGGTATGTTCCGGAGGTTTGGTGGATGAAATTAGATGTAATTTCCGAGCGGTGGGCATTGTGGTGTAACAATGCAGGCTCAGTGGCAGACTTCATATCTTGATGCAGAAGGATACCTGAATTAAGGAGGAGCTCACATGTGAGAGGGAGATTGTTAGGATACACGTGTAAGTTGTTTTAAAGAAATCCTACATCGGAGAATTAATGTGGTGTAGAGCAGTTAATATATCCTAATTGGTCTATAACTCACTGGCTTAAGCTTTTGAGTGAAGATGGGTCCAACTAGATATATTAATAAGCTCGGACTTAGGCTCCCTCTTGGTGATCTCTCCGCCCGAAAGGTATCTGGCTTTTGCTATATTTTCATAACACCAACTTCCCTTCTACTCCATAAACATGACCCTCGTGCATGAAGCGAATTATGAGGACATGTAGAGAGTAAAAGGAGAACCCTTTCTATTTATTATTGAAAAAGTTGCTAATATTAATAGTCAAGAGTTTTTAGACAAAAAACCCAAAGTAGGGGCATCAAAGCATAATAAATCTCAAAAGAGTTGGGGAGGATGGGCTAACCGCGATAGAGTTATAGAATTCAAACAATGGGATTTAGCTACCCAATCCGCAACTCTATTTGCAGCCCTTCCACAATGGGCCAAGGAAATCTTGTCAAAATGGGCCATCCAAGTTCGGGTGTCCGTGACCAAAATACTCACTTTCCATGGCACGTGAGAATCACTTATAAAAGCTTCAGTCACAACTGAACCATCTATCTCCAAGTACAACTCGTTCTCTCTCCACACCCTAAAGTGCTACAATGCCTCCAATAGAGCCATTATCTCCATTTGAATCGCCGAAGAAGCAGCAATTTTTTTTTACAAATCCATCCAGCAAAACTTCGGATTCATTGCAAAGGACACGGGTGATTGCTCCTCTATGCTGCCATCGACGAAAGATCCATCAAAATTGATCTTAAAGGACCGGCTCTTCGGTGGATGCCAATTCGGAGGTAAAGTCGCCTTATCAGTGTCAAGTTTCGAACTTTTAGGGTTCGTTTGCTTTTAATTTCTGATCGTAGCCTGCACCGAAGCAATTAGGAATTCTAGGTCTGGGGGTTGGTGCCGAAACATAAATTCGTTCCTTGCTTTCCATATAAACCAGAGAAGAGCTGCGATTCTTTCAAAGGTAAGTGGGTTGCCTGATTGTGTGAGAAAACTTTGTAGCCACTCTTCTATTCACTGATGGAGAAAAGGTGAATAAGCTATTGAGAGCATTGCCAAATGAATGGTGTAACGTGAAGACCTCTATATGGGAAACAATGAGGACTCAACCAATCACAATGGATGAGCTAATAGGAACATTAATGTTCTACGAAGTAGGACACTTGAATGAGGAAAGCAACTCAAAAGGTAAGAATACTGTATAACATTCAAAGCTAACATGAATGATGCAGGAGAACAAACATCATCAGAAGGTGATGAAGATGATGATGAGGATATGGCACTAATGACTAGAAAATTCAAAAGTTTCATGAAAAAAGGAGGAAACTTCAAAGGCAAAAAGCCAATGAATTCTCAGAGAACATAAAGCAATTCAAAGGCAAAGAAGAAGTCAAAGATAAGGATATCATCTAGAAACCGGGTCACATAAAACCATACTGCCCATCTCTCAAGAAAAAGAAAGGAAAATACGAGAGAAAAAAATGGGCAATAAAGGCTGAAACATGGAGTGACACTAAATGCGAATCCAGCGATGATGACGAAGCCAATCTCTACCTTATGGATGATTCTAACCATGAAGAAGAAAATGAAGTAAACAATTAGAGTTTTTTTTTTTGGTAAAGGGAGTAAACAATTAGAGTTAATACCACATAAAACCCCAAAATAGTACATACGTTACAAATTTACCCTAAATTAATTTTTTGACCACCAAAAACCCCAAACTAGTACACCTGTGATAAATTTACCTCAAACTAATTTTTTGACCACTAAAAACCCCAAACCGGTACACCTGTGATAAATTTACCCTCCGTTAGATTGGATTAATATCACGAAAAATCACAAACTGGTAAATTTATAACAAACAGAGGGGTAAAACCTTAAACTGGCTCACCCTTCTACTGTCACGTGTCATCTAACTTAGTAATTTGACGGTAAAATTTAACGAAACCTAACGGAAAGTAAATTTGTCACAGATATACTACTTTGTGATTTTTTGTAGTAAAAAAAATTAGTTTGTGGTAAATTTATCACAAATGTACTAGTTTGGGGTTTTTTATGGTATTAACCCAAACAATTATGAGCTAACTTATGAAGAGTTGCAGGTTTTTTTGAAAGAAATATTTGAAGAATACAAGAAGGCTTCAAAAAGGATTTCTGTTTTAAAGAATTTTTTTTATCTCACTACTGGAAACCTTGCTTATAAAGTTACTCTTGATGACTTGAAAAATGATAATTACCTCTGAGTGAGTGAAATGAAACTTTCTCGAGCTGAAAATAGCACCTTCAAGGAAGAGATTTCAAAAGTCAGCATCAAGTTTTCGCTTAGTTCAAAGAACTTGTAGCACATTATCTCGATTTAGATTCCTCACTATAAAAAACGTGGTTTAGGATACGAGGAAAATGAAAAAAAGAAAAAAAGGAAAAGACAAGAAAAGAAAAAGAAAAATATTAAAAACTTATTACAAATTGTCCATGTCAACGTCGGACGTCAGTGCCACATATGATGGCTAATGTCCACATTAGCGATTTCCGGCCAAAATTGACCAGATGGACTCAATTGGCAAAACATAAAAATCTTTAGGATTTAATTGATAAAATTGAAAGGTTTATTACTGAATTGATAATAGTGCAACAAATTAGAACATTTTGGATAATTTTCCTCAAGGGGAGAGCATGGGCCATGCTTGTGAATTACTTCCAAGATGGACTTCCGGTTGCTAGCTAAAAGCATGTCGTGTGAGAGTAAGAGATTATGTGAAATAGTAAGTTAATAATGCGTTGGTCAAAAAACGAAAAGACTGTTCTATTTTTCCATTCAACAAAGACTAGTTAAAAGACTCATTACCCATGGCAATTCTTCATTCTACATATTGGTAGAGAGAGAGACCCACCTTTGGCAGTGGAAGGTGAGCAAGAAGGAGAAGGCAATAGAGAGCTAACTGATATAGTGCGGCTCGCAATCTTCCCTTCTACTCCATAAGCATAACCTTCGTGCGGAAGCAAACGATGAGGACATGGAGAGAGTATGAGAAGAGCCCTGTTGAACACACAAAAGAATGAGCGCTCCATCAATATGAAGGAAAAGAAAGAAGAAAATGAAATTGCTTTCCCCAGTTACTGCGAGTATCGCTCTCTACTTCAGCTTGTTATATAGAATTATTTGGCTGGCAATTCCGCATAAGATTATAAACGCATACGCCTTATCATTCTTATATTTATTTACTTTATTCCTTTGATTTGGTTATGCTATATTTGGTTCTAATCAGTTTCCATAAGCAATTAGTTGCATTACTCCACTCAACTTTGAAGTAGGCTACCAATATCACCTAGAGGGGATGAATATGTGATTTCATGAGATCTTGACAAATATTGCGGAACTTAAAGATAACAAGATGAATATGATCATGTGCAAATCAAGCAAACTGCGAAAATAATCAGATCCTGGTGATATTAAGGTTATTGAGTGTTGAATTTCTATCAAGTAATAAGTAAGTCTAAGATGAAATAGAAGACTTTGCACATAGAGCTTTATAATAATTTGGTTTAGTGTAAGCTTACGTCTACTATTTCATGTTAACAGCCTACTCACTGGATTCCATTATAATCGATAAGAAGTTATAATTGTATGTGCCTACTAATATTCAAGCATTTCTCCACAAAGTAGGTGCTGCTAATTCTCAAGCTGATAAATATCACTATCTCATATGTAAGTACACACTTAAAACAATGTTAACACCTCTCATGACATTACAATAATATGCTCTCAGAAGACAAGTCAACATATGTGAAGCTCTCTCCAAAAATGGAATTTTGTACGCTTGATCTATCTTACTCTTCAGCGCCTTGGTCTTCATTTTATACTCATTAGCATCCGAACTTTCCATTGGACAATCTTTGAGGATCAATTTCCAATCTACTTGTTGGAAAAATGTTGAGAAGATTAGATAGCCATTGAGGTTAAACAATCACAGATCTCATCGATTTAGTTGCCTATTTAGCCAAATCTCGGTTTCCAAAAGTGGAGAGCTTTAGCTATGGAAATAATCTTGCCTTCAGGATAATTGTCAATCAACCAAGATATCCCACATCATTGATTATTTTGCACACATAATCCTTAAGATTTATAGTCAATTAAGATCTTCTAAAGTGGGATTCCATGCTAGATCACTAGCTGTCGAGAATTAGATTAAGTATCTCAAAATGATAATCTTTAAGTTTGTAATAAGAATTTCGTCTCAAGTAGAATAGTTATTCTAATATTCAGCTCATTCTGATGATATTCAGCATTTGCTCCTAAGTTGTCTACTAATATCCATTTAATAACCTTGCTGATATTCATGCAGTTCACTTGTTGATATTCACTTAGTACGTTGCTTCTGGTTTCTTGGATATTATCAACTATTCTTTCCAAGATACTTTTACAATGATAATGATGTAGTTTATGTAGATATAAGATCCCGATGCTTTCAAGTCAATATAGAATTCCCATTATCTAGAATTATTCAGAAGATCTTTTAGTCATAAGAAATCATTTCAACACAATATAGAAGATTTTTTGTAAAGATATGCGACTAAGTGTGAAAAGCTTCTTTTAGACAAGGAATATAAAATACTAGTATAGATCAAAGAAAATAAACGTTAGGAATGTCACACTCTGATTATACTCAGTATGTACTGCAATAAGAGTTAGAACTATAACCACAACATTATAACCACAACTTATCGCATGAGTATATCCAAACTTGACTTGCAGTATCAGCATTACTGCATTACTTCCTTATCCAAAAGATCTGCAAAATATCTGTATTTTCTACCCCGCTTTGTCAGCATTATCAATAATAACATCATTCATATCCAAACAACACGCAGTTTCCATATAACTGAAGTTCAAATGTCCAATTCAAAAAACAAGCCTAAACACAAAAAATAATTAAAAAGATCATTTGAAATTCATTTGAGGAGGAGGGATTGTTTGGATCAGGAGGGTTGTGGCTATCAAGAGGGTTGCTGCTATCAAAAGGATCAAAGGGGACTCGAACAACACCATAACATTGCAGCTTGATGCAAGTCTCATCAACTTTCATTACATACTGTTTGTTCAACTTCTTCTTCGGAGCTATGCATCTGTCCTTGCATTTCTGATCGCATGGCCTTCATGTCATCCTTCATTGCAATATGATTACCATATATTTCCTTCAACATATTGAACAGCTGAAAGGCACTGGGATTACTGGATTCACTTACTTCAGAAAGCTCACTTTTATTCCTCTCTTCAGACTCCCCCCGAATATAAGCAGCCTCTTGAGAGTTCTCATCATCTTGCTTCGATTCTGTATCAACTGCAACTGATTCAGTTGTTTCTTCCATGATCTGATCTGGAGGTACAGGATCTGTAGTTTGTTCTTCCATATTTCAAAATCATTTGTTGTTTCCCTTTCACTCAGAAGAGTTTTCTACAGCTCATTTAGCTTTTCATTTTCTTACATTTTCATTCTCTCCTCTACTTCTTTTCTTTCCGTCTTTTCTCTAAGTTTGGCAGTCTCTGCTTGCCTTTCTGCTCCTTTTCCATCTCTGCTAGCCTTTCTTCTGCTAGCTTTCTTCTTTTCTCTTTTCTTCCATCTCTCTGTCTCTCTGTTCTTTTTCATCATCAGATTCCGCACCCTTATTTCAACAATAATCTGCTCCTTGTCTTCTTTAGATTCATCTCTAATCTTCTTTAAGAAGGATTTGATTTGTTGCTTCTTTGGAGAAGGTGCAGACTTACTTGAGGGGCCTTTTCTTTTCTCTGAACTCCTTTTCTCATCTTCTCTGCTCTTGATTGCTAAGGCTAGCAATTCCCTTGACAACTTGTCTTCATTCATTCCAAACTTTACGACCTTTGTCCATCCTTTCTTAGAGGACCTAAAATGCGCCTTCAGCAACATCTCTTCCCCAACAGACATCTTAGGAATTGACTTTTTGTACAAGTCATTGCCAATTTCAATGTGCAGATGGTTAAAGATCTTCGTGATCAATGAACCATAAGACAATTTCCCTCGACTCTTTCTCACTATTCTGTACATATGGAAGAAAATGGTATGTGGAACACCATTCAATATTTTGCCCATATAAGTTTTGCCTAATATTTTGAAATATCATTTTTGGAAGTAGCTTTGGGTCGGAGATAATTAACAAGAACTCTGTGGATAACAATTTCTTTGAGTGGGAGAAGATTACGGGAAACATGAGATTTTGACTCACGAGTAAAACTGGAATCTACAGTAAGAACTTTATAAGAACTTTCAGGAGTGGCAGGGAGATGTGTGAACTCATAATGATTGACTCCAATGATTTCAGCCAAATCTTTCACAAACAGATCATAAATGACATCTCAAACAGTAAATTGAATATGATTTGGAGAAAGGAAAGCAAGATTTGAGTAGAAGTAGGCAGTGAGTACAGGATACATAGGTTCAAATTTTGTACACAATTTCTCAAAGTTCAGATCGGAGAAAATTTTGTGAATAAAAATGCAGACAAATCAGCACCCCATACATCAAAGTAATTAAGGCCTCGTTTCGGTCCAATACGGAATTGGATTCCTCAAGAAATAGGATTCTAATTCTCACTATCTTCATACCTGGAAAAAATTAGAGTATGGATTTCGTTCCATATAATATAGAATCCCTAAAAAAATGCAGAATCGGATTTCTTGGTTATAGCTGGGCTTGGGATTCCATTTCACATTTTTATAATCACAACACTATAATCACAACGCTGTTAAGGTGGACTTTCAGAAAGCTTATGATTCATTGGATTGGGGTTTTTTGGAAACTCTCCTTCAGGCCTTTGGGTTTCCTACTCATATGATTAAGTTGATTATGGCTTGCATATCCACTCCTAAATTCTCTGTAGCGATTAATGGTGAGCTACACGGATTCTTCGCTAGTGGTCGAGGGATACGTCAAGGGGATCCATTGTCCCCTTACTTGTTTACCCTGGTAATGGAAGTGTTCTCCGGAATCCTGAATACTCAATCTCTACACCCTTCCTTTAAGTTTTTCTGGAGATGTAAATCTACAAAACTCACTCATCTTTTCTTTGTTGACGACGTCCTTATCTTCTCCGAAGCTCACATGGACTCCATTGGCCTCCTTAAGGAAGGCTTAGATCGGTTTTCTGGTTGGTCCGGCCTGAAACCAAACCAAAACAAAAGTGAGATTTTTCTATCAGGTGGAGCGATAGAGCTTCGTAACCAGATATGCATCCACTTTGGATTTGCTGAAGGTACGTTACCTTTTAAATACCTTGGAGTTCCTGTTATTGCCTCTAGACTCTCGAAGGCAGATTGTTGCTTCTTAGTCAACAAAATTACGACCAAGGCTCGATCCTGGTCGCAACGATTCCTCTCGTTTGCTGGTCGATTGCAGCTCATCAAATCAGTTCTGCATGCGACTCAAATTTATTGGGCAAATGTATTCACCCTTCCTAAGTCTGTCCTTGCTAAGATTGAGATGATCCTTCGACAATTCTTATGGAAAGGACCTGAATTGGGCACGGGAGGTGCGAAGGTTCCATGGGAAAGGGTGTGTCTACCAAAACCTGAAGGCGGTTTAGGCATCAGGCGGCTTGCGGATTGCAACAAGGCATCAATGCTTAAACATATATGGTTACTCTTCATTGATAAAGAGTCCATATGGTGCAAATGGATCCACTCCACATTCTTAAAGAATACAAATTTCTGGGTTTCCTCTAAGCCAACCTTCCGTTCTTGGGCATGGAAGAAAATACTGGACATTCGGCATGAATTCCAGTCGCATTTCAAATGGAAGATTGGGGACGGTACTTCCACTTCCTTCTGGTTTGATCATTGGCATCCCACTGGCCCTATCTACAAAAGGTTCACAAATAGAGAAATTTATAGTTCTGGGATCCCGAGGGAAGCTTTAGTCAAAGACTTTCTATCTTCGGCTTGGCAGCATTCTCATGTATTGGACACGTTCAGATCCTGGCCGGCTTGTTTTTCCTTGTCTCCTGATATAAATGACCAGTTTATGTGGATAGAGACACAATCTGGGGTGTTCTCTTCTTCATCAGCATGGGATATTATTCGGTCAAGAAGGCCGCCTGTTGCTTGGCACTCCTTTGTTTGGGATCGCTCGATAGCGCCTCGACACGCCTTCTTGCTCTGGATTATTATGCTCAATAGGCTCCCAACCCAGGTTTTTCTGCTAAATTACCGGAGGATCACTGAAGGTCTTTGTGCCTTCTGCCGCAGCCAACCGGATTCAATTGACCATCTATTCTTTGACTGTGGTGTGTCTCGGTCCCTGGCTATTTTTTGGGCCAAGAATTGCAATCTATCTTGGCATAATGACTCTTGTCATAAAATAATTCGTTGGGTATCTCGGATCTCTTCGGGTCAATCCTTCCATGGTCGGCTAGTTCGGTTTTCATTTGCTGCATTATGCAATCTTATTTGGACAGAACGTAACAACATCCTCTTCAGGAATCATTCTCTCTACTTGCCTGCATTGCGCTCTCACCTTTGCAAGGCTGTTAGAGACAGAGGGTTGTCTCTTAAGACAGTCATTGACATCCCTTGCAACAGAAGTCTTCAGGCAAATTGGGGTATATCGCCAAGAATTTTCTTGTGAGCTCTTATAGCTTGATTTCCTTCGAGCCTTCATGTATTGGCTACTTGTATTTCTTAGCCTTTTAGCGTACTTTGTTCGCCTGTTTCAGCTGTGACACCTTTGCACCTGCCGAGACTCTTGTGTCTCCTCTGGTGCGAGGTTTTTGTGTTCAGCGTTGCTCTTGTAATTATTCGCTGAAAAGTTATACTACTTACCTTACCAAAAAAAAAATAAATAAATAAACAAAATTTCACCATTGACCGTCGCTGCCATCATCAGTCACCGGTCACCGGAGAAGATGGCTACACCTTGCCACTGGTCGCTGGCCGTTGGACTTTGCTGTCAGTTGACAGACTCGGCTACTCTCCCCGGTTGCCAAACTTCCCTGTTGATCATCGGTTGCTGAGAAGTATTCTCTCATTGAGTCCAAAATATTTTTCCACAATCCGTACAATTGAAAAGGAATCTACTTGAAATAGGAACCCGTTCGAGTATTTCTTGTCATGGAACCAGACGGGGCTGTAGCCAATAAGCCGACCAAGCAAATAAGAGAAACTAAGCAACCAAACGGCAAGAGATTAGAAGCTAATAGTCACTTCCCAACTTTATATGATGAATTTTGCTACCGAGTACCGCCAGAGCACTTATTAAGCAAGTAATGAAGGAAATTTTGTCTTCAACGAAGAGTTTTATCTTGTGTTGTAATCATAATCTTAAAAGTTGAAATATTTCTAATTATATATAATAAGTATCTTGGGATGCTCGTCAATAGTGTTTTCTACATAAAGATTACTTTCTTTAACCAAAGACTTTGTCCTCCATTATTTCCTTTCCTACCGTTAAGTCATTCCCCTTGCTTGCAAGAAATTGAAATCGTAAAAGAAAGAGGGGCTAAACAGATTAGGTTAGCACATTAGAATTATTGATATCTTACCGATTGGACGGCAAGTATTTACATCTAATCCAACGGTGATGGCTCACAAACAACAATCAACGGTAGGCGAGACGCAATGGCGGCCAGAGACAATTTCATGGTAAATTCCGCATGAGAGTAGGATCAATTTGGTCATTTTAGGGTGACTCTAATATTAGAGAGAGTCGTAATCCTTTCTCAAATTGGTCATATTTTTCTGATATAATTGGAAGAAACCTCTTATTTATGCTTAGTTAAATTTACGTATCGGTTATCTCTGTAATTTATAACTCGCACAGATTGATGTTAAACGACACCAAAGAAGGGCATAATAACAGCACTTCCCTTATTATGTCTATAAATGACTTTCGTTTTAATCCATCCATCTTAGGAACAGCCATTTGGACCAAAGCCTAGCTTTCTTCCAGCAACATCAAACACAACTTCAAACGTTTTCTGCTGCACATTACCATAAATGACCAGATCGCTGTCGGCACCATTCGCTGCAAATGCTAGGCACACTTGCGAGGCCGTCACCATGACTAATATCCCGCTAAGGTCCAAATCAATGTCGACTCCCCCAGCGAAAGAGAATGTTATTGACGGGACAGCGATTGTGCGCTCTTTGCTAAAGTCATAGCAAGTATCGAACGTGGAAGCTGCCGGGGCTATCGTGTGATTCATCATTCCTCTCCTGAATGCGGTTCTCAAGGCACTATAAACTGTTGGAGGCAATTGGGTAATGGTAGTTCCCGAGTCGATGATGGCACCTGCACTCAAAAAAACCGTTGATGGTATCGATAGAGGAATCCCTTCTACACTGATTCCTACTATACTTATTCCGTAGAATTCTGAGTCTTGTTGGACCTTTGATAACGGTGTGAACCTAACTGAACTCGGCACTCCGCCATCCTTGCCGAAAGTCAAGTGTCCAGTGGAGCCAGCGGAAGAGGGCAAGCAGTAGGAGAAATACTTGCCATATTTGGCCGCAGTTTGTTCCACGATGGAGATGTTGGTGTCAGAGAGTCCAATCAGCCCTGCTGCTCTGCCAAAGATGCCTGAGTTGTTCTCGCCACAGCCAAATCCAAAATTGTCTATCACCTCCGTCGGTGATATTGTCAACTTCTCAGTGGCGAGGAAGCCATCCGAAGACGAATTGTCGCCATATGTGATGGAATATAGACATGTCGATCCAGAGCATCCCGAACCAACTAAAGATCCTAGAGCACAATACATTGCTTTAATTAGTTCTAGTTAGTCTTGTGATGGTTTTCAACTTTTAGAAACCGAGATTCCTCATCTATGCTTGAAGAACATTTCAGTAAGAAGTGATATGTTCGAAGTGTCTCAAATGTGATTGATAATTACCAAGGGAGCATAATGTCGAGGCACACGAGGCATTAGCATAGGACGATGATTCAGACGGGTTAAAGATTGGGTCAGGCTGAGTGTAGCAAGATCCCACGCACGGTTTGCACTGGGTCCATGTGAGGGCGCTTCCTGTGTCGAAAAGGAGAGTTAGGTCCTTTTTGGGTGTGCCGAGGCCGATTGTCACTACATAATCACCGGCGATGATGTCGGACTTCGCTGGAAGACTGGCTGCCTTCGAAGTTTTCAAGCGGTTGCTGCTGTTGGAGGATCGGGACTGAATCCACTTGACCCTTGATTCATCTCGGAGCAGGATTTCAGTGAGATTTAGAGGATTTTGGTCTTGAACGGGAGAGCAGGGGCCATTCTTGTGAACTACTTCCAAAGTCGACTTTCGGTTGCTAGCTAAAAGCATGTCGTGAAAGAGTAAGAGATTATGTGAAATAGTAAGTTAATAATGCATTGGTCAAGAAACAAAAAGACTCTTCTATTTTTTCATTCACCAAAGACTAGTTAAAAGACTCGTTACCCATGGCAATTCTTCATTCTACATATTGGTAGAGAGAAAGAGACCCACCTTTGGTAGTGGAAGGTGAGCAAGAAGGAGAAGGCAATAGAGAGCTAACTGACACAGTGTGGCTTGCAAGCTTCCCTTCTGCTCCATAAGTATAACCTTGGTGCATGAAGCAAGTCATGAGGACGTGGAGAGAGAGTAAGAGGAGAGCCCTGTTAAACAGACAGAAAAATGAGCCCTCCATCGATCTGATACCAAAAGGAAGTAAAATGTATTTGCTTTTCCAAGTTTCTGCCAAGAATGCTCTCTGGTTCTGCCTCTTATGTAAGGTTTTTTGACCGGCAATCCGGCATAAGACTAGAAAGCCATACAAGTCATCCTTCTTAAATATTAATCAATTTTTTCGGTCTATTCGGTTATGTTATAAGTAGTTCAAATGACTTACTGAAGGAACGAGCCCCCATTAGGAATCAGTCGCCTTCCTCCCCTTGACTTACTGAAAAGATAAACAAGTCTCTCTCCGAGCCTTGGTGGGAGGAGTCCGACCATATCTTTGATTAGTCGGTCACTAGTGCGAACTTAATCCTAATAAAATGTGGGTGATGACCCTACACATAACCACCAATCGGAGGTATGGTTTGGGGGAGTTTCCTCCGGCTAGAGTTATTGGAAAACACGGCCCAAAAGAATAATGGAGAAAAAAATATGAATTAATATCTAGGGGTGTCAAAAAATAACCCGACCTGACTCGAACCGATCTGTCGACACCCCTACTAACATCCTATAATGTTTATGGCGCAAAATGTTGAGCAGTTAATCAACCACCATGATGTGCACGAAATTCGTGTAACGAGATGAGAATGCCTTGTTGAACGTACGAATATGTGAAAAAAGGGCATTATTACAAAATAACATTACCTAATGAAAAGTTCATAGGTGTGGCTTGAATTAAGAATAAGTTCATATAAACACGTACTGAGATTATTTTAATTACTATTAATTATTCATATGAGTGATGTTAGAAAAGTCTCATGATTTAGAGTAGTTAATTATCATAGGGTATGTAAAATATTCATTCATGGTGGTCGTTGTTCAAATCTTATTACGAATTTTATACTGGCTCTGACATGAGATTTCTTTCAGTGATGGTTGTTCTTGACTTACCTCCCAATTCTACTATTCTAAACCTATCTCGACAGTGTTTTGTGATGCGCTTCCATCTTACATCAGTTTCAACCTAAATTAGTAACGATTCTCGCTGGTTCGAAGACGTTGAAGTTCATGTTTGCTTTAAGCCGGCCTGTGTAAAAAGGGGTTTAATTTAACAGAAAGACGAAAGATATTGAACTCTGAAGTATGCTTGACAAACTTGACTAGTAGGAATACGATTGTCTATGTTGCCATTTGGAACATTATTGACATGTCGTTGATGTTAGGTGCCGGTGGAAACGGTCAGAAGCTCATGTCATGCAAAATATGTTTAGACAGGAAATAATTAGATATGAATTCCATGTGAGGGAGGTGAAAAAGAAAAGTATCAAGTGGAAACGGCCTAAGCTCATGCCTAAGGAAAAGGTCCTTTGCGACATGCGAATGTTCGCATAGGGTAATCACTTAAAAAGTACTTTTTGCAGTGACCATTTAGGGATGATCGACGACTTATGTTCTTGTCGGGAAAAGCCCATGGAGACCAGAAGCTCGAAACTGTGTTGGGGCAATTAGGATAATCCCTTCTACCTAATGCTGTAAAACCCCTATCGGATGCCAGATCGGTGAGGCGAACATACGCAGCTCAAGCAGTTGAACCGAAAAAAACCGGGCGGCTTGAAAAATAACTAACATGTAAACTAAATCATAGTACTTCACAGTTCACACCTGTGCATCCATAGTTTTTTTTTTTTGGTCGAAATAAAATTTCATTCATTTATCAAGATCAAACATGAGAGGAACATAGAAAGACTCCAAGCAAAGCAAATTCCGAAGAGCTGCAAAATAAAACATACGCGTCTACAGTTGAGTTGGTGGAGTTGCTTTTGTTTATTTTGGAGGTCATGTGGTTGAATCTCATCATATGCAAGTGCAACAATGCCCGAATTCAGGGGTTTTTGCATAATTATCCATTTTTTGAGATAAGTGTGACTTACCTTTCTTGGAAAAATTACCCAATCGGTCATAAAATTGTACAAATTCCAATTTCGTCATAAACTTTTTGGTGTTGCCAATTTAGTCTTAAATCTTTGTGCAAAATTCCAATATAGTCCTTTCGATTAATTCTGTCTAGTCATCGCCTGCCGTCCTATGCAGCATAGTGCCATATTAGTGATTTCTTGTGAAATTTGACCGGAAGAAATACATTGTAGTTTCGCATAAGGATTTAGAATTCAATTGATAAAATTAAAAAATTTAGGGTTGAATTGACATCCGTACATTAGTCTTATGAGTGATTAGACAATTCTCCTTACCTTTCTCTATCTCCTGGCTAAAGGTAAGTAATGGTGGTAATAAAAATAATTCTCTAAAACTTCCATCCAACAAAGACTTCGGTTTCGTTCGGTCAACTCATGAAATCTTAAAATTTCTTCTACGTGATGGGTGGCCGCATAGATTGATTGAATTAATGACTTAGGCTTTTGAACGGGTCGAATGAATAACCACTGCAATTGTATGACCAAGTCCCTCCACTTTGCAATTTGAACTGTAACTGATGTGAGTTAATCTAAAAGAGAAGGATCACCGGCCCATACGTCTTGTTCTGATTATCCTCTTTCCTTATAGGGTAAAATTTCCATATTAATATGATTATTTATATGAACAAACTGTTTAAAGACTCCATGCAAGCACGGCATACTAGTCATTATCAAATTGGAATATAAATGCATTTATCAAAGTTCAAATATTCTAAGGGCATGTTTGTCTTTATGAAAATGATTTTCATGAAATGTTTTTTTCTAAACTTTCATGTGTTCGGTTCACTGAAAGTGGATAATAAACTGAAAATATATAATGGTCAAGGAAATGATTTCTACATCCTAAGAAGAAGAAAGCGTTTTCCAGAATTTCTTACACACACATAAGCTCACAGAGATTCAGAACCATTCTCACTTGAAGTGAGCATTGAGAGATTAAGTTTGCTAATTATTTGCATTTTCTATTTCTTTTGGCATCTTTTTAGGTCGTCTTATTTGATAACATAAAAATTTAAAATTTATACAAAGTATGTTAGCAATATGTAAGACAAGGATTTCGATATCATCTTAGTATCTTATATTGTGAACAAAATATAATTATAAAAGAGAATATTTGTGCAAGCAACATCTAATAATCAAAAATCTTTTTTCCTTGTCACTTTTAAGTATACCATCAAACAACTGAGAACCGATAGTTTTTCTTAGAAGTAAGTTTCAAGGAAAACATCTTCCTCCATTAAGAAGTTTTGTAGAAGAAGTTTTGTACTGTATGTTTATTTCGGGGAAAACTTCATGATAAAGGAAAACGCTTTTCAAGAAATCCTTTTTAAGGAAAATGTTTTCCCCTTTTTAGATTAGGAAAATCATTTTCCTAATTTTCAGTATGCATATTTTCTTTGACATTAGATAATTTTTCGTTGACTGATCATTGTTAGCAAAATTAAATACTTTTAACTATAAAATCCATGCTGAAGTTTAAATACATCTTTTTTAGTTTTCCTATATTATTGTTTCATCTAAAATCGGTATCTCTCACTCATATTGGATCTCGTCCCCATTATTTTTTCCGAGAATTAGATACTATATGTAATTTCTTTATACCATTATAAGATGTGTTAAATACCTTTCATGATTTTCCTATGTTCCTCTTGTTGCGACCCTCCCGACAGGTCCGACGGTCCTTGATCAATTCGAGTTTTCCTAGACCGTTACCTCAGGCAACATTGGTATTTTCATTTTAGTTCTACTTAGCCTATGAGAATTTTATGTGTAGGAGTCCCCACTAGCCTATTAGGGCTAGCTAGGAGCCAACTGAGATTTGGGAGTATATCTCACTTACCACGCAATTAAAGATTTAGGATCAAGGACTTAATTACACTAATTGTCTAATTAGTACCCCTTAGATACCTTAAACTTGATTGATAATTAACTAGGTGTCTCATGTGGTCTTTATCCAATTATGAGTTCTAAAGTTATCACCTGCTAAATGATTCACACAATACTTTTGTGTTTATTATGCTCTTGAAATGTAACCTAACCATTCGACTAAAACAAGCAAATCACAACACATAAAGGCAATATAAAAAAATCACAACCAATGCATCAAAGATAGTAATAAAAGAACAAGTAAAAAGTAAAGTGTAGTAAAGTAACTGAATACGAGTCAAGCAAAAAACATAACATGGCATTGTTATTAAGCCCCAGGACCATAACCCTTATGAGCTACTCTTAAATCAAATCCAATTTATTTTGTGACATTCCGAATTTCGACCTATTTTTGGGATTTATAAAACGCGTAATTTGTCAGTGTGCTTATAGTAAAATCTCGCCCGAGAACTGATCACTCTCGGTTATTATTTTAAATTAGAGATTTCGCTAGAATCGCACTCGATCGAATTTTTGTCGTTATTTAGACCCCGAACTTGGCAGTCGATTTTTGGGAATTTCAGGACGAAATAAATTGGACGGTGTCGACAATAAAGTAGCCAGTATCAAGATTGTCAGGAATAATGGAAAAATTGGAGTATTTGACCAGGTGCGAATTTGGACTAGTAGACCTCCCTCGGTAAAATTTAGTTTAGTTAAT
Source organism: Syzygium jambos (assembly GCA_031216235.1). NCBI lineage: Eukaryota > Viridiplantae > Streptophyta > Magnoliopsida > Myrtales > Myrtaceae > Syzygium > Syzygium jambos. The sequence goes on from CM062226.1 coordinate 13,918,975, forward strand.
TTGGCCTTTGTCCCTTTTTATGTGCGATGCCTATTTTGGACCGGTAGACCATTTTCGGTTTTGATTTTGGACCCTCGGTTTGCGTTTAATATTTGAATGAGTTTAAATTTTTAATTTTCCCCTCTCTCTCTCTCTCTCTCTCTCTCTGTGACCCGCGCGCGTTCCCCCCCTCTGCAGACGCCCCTTCTGCACCTACCCCCTACCCACTCTCTCTCCTCTTCTTTTCTCTTTTCCTTTTTCTTTTTTTTTTCTCTTCTCCTCTTCTTCCTCCTCCCTTCTCTTCCTTCGACGCCGACTGGTCTTGCTTCTGCTTCTTCCTCCGCTCAGCCCCTCGCCGCGCCTGACCACCGCGCCACTCCGCCAGTCGCCGCCGCCGGAAAGCTCGGTCGCCGCCTCCGCCCTGACGCCTGCGACCGCCGCTCGCCGGTCCTGTTCGCGCAGCACGCGAGCAGCAGCTCGCCGCGGCGTCCGCCGCGGTCCGGCGTCGCCCAGCCGATCGCCGACCTGTCCTCCGTCGTCCGGCCACCTGAGGCGCCGCCGTGTCGCCCCCGGCTGCCGCGCAACCCCCTTTCCTCCCTCTCTTTCTCTTTCCCCCGAAGCCCTCCCCTGTTCTGGGCTTCTACCGCCGCGCGCCGCCTCGCTCCGTCGCCGCGCGCCGCCGCCCCAGCCGTCTCCGCCGCTCCGTCCACCACCGACTAGCCCCCGGCGACCTTGCCCAGCCACCGGCAGCCCTTCCTCCCCCTCACTCTCCCTCTCCCGACCTCTCTCTCTCTCCCTCACGCCCTTGCCGCCGCTCGCCGGAGGGGCTCCGCCGTCGCCGGAGCTGTCCCGCCGCCACCACAGCCTCGCCCGGCCTTGCCCAGCCGCCCCACTCCTCTCTCTCTCCCTCTCGACCGCCGCGACCAGCCGCCCCTCCGTCCAAGCTCTCACCGTTCGCCGGAACCGCCGTCGCCATTACTGTTCCGGCGAAGGACCGCCGCTGTCCAGCCGCTGTCGTCGCGTGTTCGGCTTGGTTTGAAGCGTAGGACACCCGGTGAGTTTGACCCTAAACCCTAATTAGGATTATTTGCATTTTTAGACGAGATTTAGGGGTTAATTAAGGTAAATTAGGGGTTAAATTGTGGAGATTGTTAAGGATTGAGGTCGGGATTGATTTAGTGGTGTAGCGCGACCATTTTATCGAGGTTTAGTGACCCGAGAGGTGCTGTTCACTGGCTGGAAATTAGTGGATCGGAACGGCCCAGAGTTTGGCTAGGCTCGGTTTCAATTGTGGACTATTGTGCGCGCTTCGCATTTATTCCTATAGTGGCTGTTCTGGACGATATTTTGGAGAGTCAATTGGAGCTTTTTGAGAATAATTATTGACCTAGAATTTGTGGTATAGTGGCTGGCCACGACGGATTTGACTTAGGCGAGACGCGATTGATTGGGACTTAGTAGTGCGATTGACGAAATTGATGGATAGACCGAGTTAGTGATTGAATGGTCTCTAATTGGGAGTGGTTTGGCAATGTCGTGACATGGTTAATGTGGCTAAGAACGGAGTGGCTTGGTGGGCCTTGATCGCGCGGGATTATGTGGATCGGCTTATGTGACTGATATATGTGAATGGCGTACCGTGCATGAGTGCTTGAACTAATTCTCATGATTGCACTAACTTGTGGCTGGGTATATTAGAAATGTGGACGGTACATACTGCGTGTCGATTTGAACAAGTGGTGTGGTGATACTACATGCTCTTTGTGAAATGCGTGATTGCCCAAGTGTGCTTATTGTAGCCATGGGTGTGTGTGTCACGAGCATTGGCACGACATGTGCATTTACAAGTGTGCCCGAGTGACATGTGCATTGTGATCACTTAAAATGCCCTGATGCGTATTACGCGGGGTTCAGATAAAAATTGGTGTTTGTGAATGTGTGATCACAATAAACCCTGATGCGTGTTACGCGGGGTAGTGAACCCGTCCTGAGGCGTGTTACGCGGGACGATGCCCGGTTTACCGGAAGATGACCAACCTGATGCGTTTTACGCGGGTAATGTGTCATGAGCCTGATGCGTTTTACGCGGGCCAGAGATCGATCTCGAAGTGATAGACCTGATGCGTTTTACGCGGGTCGGACCTGATGCGTTTAACGCGGGTCGAAGGAGGAATTGGCAAATGGCAGAGTGCTAATATGCAAGCGTGCGATAATGCATTGATGAGGCATGAGCATGAGTGCGAGCATTAGCATATGCATAACATGCGTTGTGACATAGAAATGCGCGTGTATGTGCTGTGATTAAATTCTGTTGCGTGACTACTGTTGTTGATTTAATGCCTAACCTGCAGGGTCCAGTAAGATTAGATTTAGGCCCGAGGGCCTGAGTCAGTTATGTGTGTATTATGTGTTGTTAGCGCTTGTCAGGAGGTGCACGTTAGCCTAGTTTAGGTTTAGGGAATTACTCGCTGAGATTTATTCTCACGGTTGTTGAAAACCGATTTTTCAGACCCCCAGCCTTGAGGATGGCAAGCGTACCGATGCGTTTTTTGGGAGGAGCCCCGGTTAATTGTAGAGCCTGAACCTGAGCCACTTACCCCTTTTTGTCAGTAGTGGCCTTGACCCGCTTTTGGATTTTTGAAGTTTGGGCTGTATATGAATATTGTATATGATTTCCAGTACTAGTACAAGTGTTGATTTCTGTGGTTACCCTTGGTTATGTGTTCGTATATGTACGGGTGGTTTTAATTACTTCCGCATTTGCTTTAAATCTCTGTGTTGGGTGTTGGGTCGGCGACGCATCCTGGGACGTCGCACTTGTAATCAACCAAGTAAGGGATGATCGCGCGCCGTAGGGTTTGGGGCGTGACATATTTTCCAAAAGACTAATCCACCTAATCCTCACCTCAAATAAAGGTATCCTTTAAATGTAGAGGTGAGCATGCTTCCAAGGTAAAATTGTGAACCGGATTAGTCTAGTTCCAAGTTCCAATGCGCTCTGGCCTAGTTCCCAGTTCTTTTTTTTTTTAGGAACTACCGGTTCTTGGGGGAACCAAACCAGACCAAGAACTAGGAACCAAACGGGGGGAACCAAGAAAACCCTAAAAAGAAGCCTTTTACTTTTTCCTCATAAAAACTTTGATATGCTTATCTTCTTTTCTTTTTTTTTATCATGTCCTACACTAATTCTCAACTCACTCTTAGACTTTTGACATACCTCTTTGAAAGTATGGAAGTCGAGCTCCACGCCTGAAACTAAATATCCCCACCCCAACTCCCCTGAGAAGATGGGAATTCGAACTCCCCACCTCCCCATTCCCATGTAGGAAAGGTGGCCACTGAGACAACCCTCATTGATTTGATGTGCTTATCTATAGAGGGGTTTAGACTAATCTTTATTGCAATCTAGATCAATGTGCGTGAGGTTAGATTGAAACTTAACATAAAAGGTTTTTAGATATCAACGGCCACATAGAGCGACAACGGAGTTGGACATCACGCTAATTTTCCGAGACCATTAAATCTATTCTAGTTTCATTTCCTGAAAATAAACATATAAGATCAGTGTCTTATTGTAATTCATATCATTTTATGTCATTGATAGATTGAGATAAATAACCCTATAGCACATTATCCGGTGAAAATATGCAATGGCAAGCATCGTACTATCACAAAATTCTACATTGCATTCAATATATTCAGGGTAGATTTGTTGTGCCCATTAAAACAAATTGGAATCCATGAACCTTGTGCTCTGTAGGATAGTAGGTGTGGTGATTAGTATGGTCATGATCTTCACTGGAGATTGGTGAAGCTTATGTTGTCACATGTTAACTTGTATGGCAATAATCTAGATTTTAATCTCTCACTTGCTTAAATTGTATGAACGCCTTCTAATTACATTATGTTATTGTTGCGTTTGTTTGAAGTTAATGTATCAAGATTACAAGTCAATTAAGGCGGATGGATATGAGGAGATTGTCACGCCCCGTACCCCACTGGAACGCAACATCCCGTCACGGTCGATTATGGTGCAACGTTCCCAGGAAACATCGCCGACCCAACGCCCAATCAGAAATCAAACACATGCGGAAGCAACGTATATAATTAAATATATACACCCGTACAATATAACACATGGGACCAAGGTAGCACAACCATCAAACAACACATTTGAAAACATATATACTGGTATTGCCGAAGAAAACTTTTTACAACCTTTAATTATACAACGATAGTGAAAAGCACACACCAGTAGCTACTCGATCAAAAGTGGGGGTCCGGTCACGCCATCAGCTCTCCTATAACACCAAGCCACGTGCTCCTAGATGTGGTAGTAATCCTCCCCCACGTTCACAAACAAAACCAAGTAATATCTCACATACGCTGCTCCGTCCCCGCAGGGGTGTACGCTAGACGACCGCTGGATATGATGAGGTATCCCAAAAAGAGATGCTGTCCTCGGCATTCTATGGCTGGGGGCCTGAAAATGTGGGTTATTACAACCGTAAGACGAATCTCAGCGAGTATAACCCCCTAAACCTAGGTTAGGCTAACATGCAATTCTCCTGACCGATAACACATAATCACATTGCAAGTTTACTCATAAATAATTTCTGACCTAGGCCCTCTGGCCCAGATCTCTTACCTGGCTGACCCTGCAGGTTATTCACAATAATCATATAATCAAATTACATACCCAAGCACTCGGTTCACACGTACGTCAAGCGTATGTTCATGCTCAATAATGATAACATCACGTACTATTCACCGAGTTCCGCACACTCGCATTCTGGCCCACGCATTCTTATGCATGCAAATGTCCACAGTCATGTCTCGGCTCACTAGCCCACACTGGCACACTGGGACTTTCTCAATTTATCATTTAATATTACCCGCGTAAAACGCATCAGGTCTCTTTATTTAATCACAACACTTTGTGGCCCGCGTTAAAACGCATCAACTTGCCCAGTGTCTCTAGCCAGCGTCAAAACGCATCAGGCGCAACACCGATCTCCTTACGAACCAGAGCCCGCGTAAAACTAATCAGGATGGTCGTCTTCCGGACGTACCGGGCATCATCCCGGATAACACGCATCAGGACGGCACACCCCGCGTAACACGCATCAGGGCGAAATGTGATCACACGAACATACAGTCAATTATTATCTGAACTCCGCGTTACACGCATCAGGGCATTTAGGTGATCACATGCTCATGGCAGGCACGCATTCTCGCACAATTTATCACATGCCTCATTCCCGGCATTCATTATGCATGCCATGAAATGCAACACAATGCAACATGAGCATTAGCACAATTCAAGCATTCAGTTAATTTCATGCCGCAATAATCATTCACTGGCCAATTAATACCATGCGGCTCAATTCCACAATGTGCAATTCAATAATCCAATCAAGCTATCATATGGCCCATCACACTCCGCACGAGTCGGCCACGCAGTCACGCAACATGGCATTATTCAACTTCCCAACAATTGGGCACAACAATCAACCAGTCATTCAATCCGGGCATACCCGGCAGTCCAGTCACATAATCACCAACTAATCCGAATTAGCCCAATAATTATCTCTAATAATCCCACTAATTTTCTTGGATTTATTCCACCAATTGATCCTCAATCTAGTTCGGATTATACACCGATACTACCTAAGTCAGTCCAGAATACACTGATAATATCTAAGCCAGTCCAGAAAAACGCACTATCGGTCCTAATCCGGATTTAGGAAATATACTCACTTAATTTCTGGACTGCGACGACGGGGAACGGCAGCCGATCACTGATGAACAGTGAAACCGGTGGCGGAATTCCCGATGCGCGTACTGTTCACGCGGTACTGTTCACGGCGTTACTGTTCACGGTACTGTTCACGGGGATACTGTTCACGGGCTGTACGGGACGGGGACAGGGGCGGTGGCCAGCAAGACGATGGCGACGGCCGCGGCGACGTACGGACGGGGGGTGAACAGTAACCGTACAGACCGGTAAACAGTGATTCCGTACGGACACTGTACGGACAAGGCTGGACGGCGACGTACGGGCGTGCTGGACGGCTAGGTGGCGACAGAACGGCGATCGGAGCTCTGGCGAAGCTCCGGTGAGGCTCCGACGCGGCGGCGATGTAAACCCGGGAGAGAAAAAGAGAGAAAAAGAGAGGGAAAGGGAGAGAGAAAAGGGCTGGACAAGGGCGAGGCTGAAGCTGGGGGACTATGTGGTCGACGGCGGGGCACGGCGGTCGGCGGCGGCACTCCGTGTAACAGCCCGAATTTCGATGTAATTCCGGGATCAATGAAACTGATATTAATTCGCATTTCATTTTAGAAAGTCTCGCCCAGAGCTAATCACTCTCGGGATACTAACCAATGGGGCATGGCTAACTAGAAAATGGTACGTGGACCGGGGACCCTGTCGTGAAACGGACATCGATCACGAGAGACGTTGAGGGAATATTTTGGGCCAACGTGGGCCGATCACAGGAAAGGGTAATGGATTGGGTTTGGCCAAGGCCAACGATGTATAATAGGGACGCAGGTGATTCTGCAAGACCGAAAGTACACGTGGCCAACCAGTCCTTAACCTATACCGAACGATCGTGACCTCTGGAACTAGTGATAATTTCTCATTCTCTCAATGATCGAGACCATCACAACATGGATAGCCCTAGGTCGATACGCGTAACTTTTAAACAGCCGCCCGTTAGTGAGAGAGACCCTGAAATTGAAAGTTTAGCAAGTTTATTCACGAAATTGGGCCCGGATTTCGATATTGATTTTCGAAGGCTTAAGAGACTATTTTTGGAAATCTGACGTCATATTACGTTGGCCACACACGTTTAGAGTTAGTACGTGTAAAAATTGGAATTTTGGTTCGGGGGTGAAAAAAATGACGATTTTGCCCCTCGGGACGCCAACATCGCTTTTCGAGGTCAAATGAGGTTATTTTTCAAGGCCGACACCATTTTTGGGTGGCCACGCATACCGGGAGTCGTTACGGACAAAAATTGGAATTTCGACAAAAATTGAAAAAATAATATTATTTTATTCCCGGAACTTTGCAGTCGATTTTTGATGGCTTAAAGGATGAATTTTACGGATCCGACACCGGATTATGTCTACCATGAATATATAGGACCGGTATGGATAAAAATCGAAATTTCGGTTCGGGATCGGAAAATTACGAAAATGCCCTTAGGCCATTTTTCATTAATTCCGAAAATTGGATTTTATTTTGGGATTAACCAAGGTGAGTTAGGCTTAACTCAGGTCTGGTCAACCATGGTTAAGAGCAAATGACCATTCTACCCTTGCTTATTTGGATTAGATCAAATTTGGGCATTTGGATTAGGGGCAAAAGTGTCCAAGGCTTTGGATTTTTGACACTTGGATTCCACTTAGACCTCCTTTGACCCCTTTGACCAGACATATTTCTCTCTCTCACGTTCAGGACCATTCGGCCAAGATTTTCCCAGAATTTTTCCCCTTCTTCTTCTTCCGTTTCTGTTCTATTTTGTGCGTTTCTGCGTTTCTGGTACTGTTCACGCCGGAACAGTACCAGCCGGAGCTACCCCCGCCGAGCCAGCATCACCAGCAGCCCTTTCCGCCCAAGACCAGCCACCATCAGCCCTGATTTCAGCCAAAACAGAACCAAATCAGTCTTTGTTTACTATTCACGTTCTGCAAACAGTACCGCCGGAGCTTCGCCGGAGCTCCAATCGTCGTTCCGTCGACACCCAGGCGTCCAGCTCGTCCATACGTCCCTGTTCATAGCCGGCCGTACAGTGTCCGTACGGTCGGTACTGTAGCTGTCAGTACGGTCCGACCGTACGACCCGTCGCCGCCGTGACCGGTGCCTCACCGGCCACCGTCCTAGCCTGTCCGTACAGTCCCGTACAGAAAGTATTGTTCACGTCCGTACGAGGGTACTGTTCACCCGTCCGTACGCCTTCGCCGGGAATTCGCCGCCAGTTTCACTGTTCACCAGTGATTGGCCGCCTTTCCCCGTCGTCGTGACCCTTGATTAGGTGAGTAAAATTCCTAAACCCGGATTAAGACTAATGGTGCGTTTTTCTGGACTGATTTAGGTGTTATCGGCACATTTTGGACCGGCTTAGATAGTATCAGTGTGTATTTTAGACTGGGTTGAGAATTGACTGGTAGAAATTACTATCGGAAAAATTGTGGTAAATCATTGAGGATTTATTGGGGAGAGAAATTGGATTAATTGTTCAATTTAGATGTCCATTGAAAAATCACCGGGTGTGATTAGGATGACTGGTTATCCGTAATTGTGCTTGATTGTGATTGAATTTTCTTGGTGCTCATGGTGCATTGCATTGCATAACATGGACACGCATTATGTATGCCTAGAGTATGGCATGTAGTGAAATTGTGCGAGAATGCGTGTCTGCCATGAGTGTGTGATCACCTAATATACCCTGAAGCGTCGTACGCTAGGTTCAGATAATAATGAGTTGTGTGATCACCTAAGAACCTTCGGGTCGTGACCTTCGGGTCGATACCGTCCTCATGCACTTTGAAGCAGGACGATGCCCGGTACGTCCGGAAGGCGACCATCCTCATGCACTTTGAAGCAGGCTCTGGTTCGCAAGGAGAACAGTATTGCACCTCATGCACTTTGAAGCAGGCTAGAGACACTGGGCCAGATCGGTTGCTGCGCCTCACGCACTTTGAAGCAGGCTAGACGCACCGGGCCGTGGAAAGTTGATGACTCGAATCGTAATAATAATGAATTGGGCAAGTGTGCCAGTGTGGGCTGTTGGGCCAAAGAAATGCGTATGACATGTCAATAACATCTGCATGCATAAACATGCATTGATTAGCATGCAAGTGGGTGAGAATCGGTGCATGAATAGGTGTTTGGCGTACGTGTGGATGTGTGTGCCACGTATGTGCCATGATTTTTATATATTGAACTGTCTAACCTGCAGGGTCAGAGAATTGTATGATTATGATTGTGTTATGATTTTTAATATTCGTTTCCGGTCAGGAGATTGCATGTTAGCCTAGCCTAGATTTAGGGATTAAATTCACTGAGATTCGCCTTACGGTTGTGTAAATCGAAACTTTTCAGACCCCCAGCCATGAGGATGGAGAGACCATCGCCTCTTTTTGGGATCCCTCTGCAGATCCAGACGTATACTGCTACCTACCCTTCAGGAAATGGGGAGGCTTTTGTGAGGTATCGATCTGAAGTAGTTGTGAATATAGGTGCGGACTATTATCAGAAACAAGAGTACGTGGCATGGTGCCATCGGGGTGCCAATGGAAACGAGGGAGAGCCCCTTAGAACCTTTGATATCCCTATCGATAATACTGGGCTGATGCAACCAATTATAGCTGCTGGTGAGGTGATAGACCCTGAAGTCATACCCGAGGGGATGATGCAGGAGGAGGTGGTGCATGAGGAGCCCAATGTACTGGCAGAAGACCCCGAGCCTATGGATGAGGAGGAAGATGAAGAACCTGAGGCTATGGAGCAGGACGTAAAGGAGGATGGAGAGATGGCAGAGCTAGGATCAGATGAGGAGGGGTTCGAGCTTTACCTTGACCCGGAGTTGGAGCCAGACTCCGAGGATGAGCGAGCCCAGGCGATGGAGTCTGAGGAGTCAGAGTCTAGCGAGGACGTCTCCGAGGAGTTGTCAGACGATCCCACCGAGTCATCCGATCCCGACTGGGAGCCATAGGATCGTCTAGTGTCCTTAGCTAGTGATGAGGGCCGAAACTTTTTGGACCGTAGCCCTCTTCCTTAGTTTAGCCTGACCTCCCTAGCCACTTATCCCTTTTTAACCAGGTGGCTGCTGACCGTTTGTATCTTTGGTTGTATTTGTAAATATTGTACAAATGGTTTTAATAGTAATATCAATGTGTAATTATTTTCTATAAATGTGTTTGATGTATGGCTATCCTTGGTTCTATTTGTAGTTGTCTGGGTTGTTATTTTATACTTCCGCTTGTGCTTGATCTCTGTTTGGGCGTGAGTCGGCGACGCTTCCTGGGAGCGTTGCATCAAAACCAACCGTTGGCGGGATGTTCCGCTTTGTGGGGTACGGGGCGTGACACTCCGGTGGCCGGCGGCAAACTCCGGCAAAGCCAAAACCAAGAGAGAAAATGGAGAAAAAGAGAGGAAAATGGAAGAGAAGCTGCTGGTGGGGGCTGGTTCTTCCGTGAGGGAGGGCTGAGGAGAGAGAAAACAGTCCAATTTGGTCAAATAAAGCAGCCCAAAGTGCCACGTGTCGCCGATCCGTCGGTTTTGACCAAAATACCCCTAATCAAACGGTTTTAATTCAATCTTATCCAAAAAGTGAGGGGTAAAATGGTCAATGGCCCCAATAATGTAGCTGATAACCCTGGTAATTATCCTAAAATTTTTCCAAAAAAATTCGGAATTAATACCGGCCCAGGGGCAAAATGGTCATTTTTTTCGGTCCCGGGACGAAATTCCAATTTTTACACATACGCGTTCCATATGTGTGTGGCCAACATAATATGACGTCGGTTTCGCGAAATTCACTTTTTAAGCCCTCGAAAATCGACTGCAAAGTTTCGGGAATAAAATAATATTATTTTTTTAATTTTTTGTCGAAATTCCCGTTTTTGTCCAAAACCACTCTAAATGTGCGTGGCCACCCCAAAATGACCTTGGCCGCGAAAAATAACCTCAAACGGCCTCCGAATCCAGCCCCGGTGCCCACAGGGGCAAAACCGTAATTTTCCCCAATTTTCGTCGAAATTCCAATTTCTGGCTAGATTAGCCCCAAATGTGCGTGGCCACACCAAAACGACGTTGGTCTTGCAAAATAATCGTAAACGTCCACAAAATTTCGACGTCGAAGTTCGGGTCCAATCTCGCGATTAAATTTGCTCATTTTAAAATTCTAGAGCTTCTCACTAACGGGCGGCTGTTTAGGTATTACGCGTATCGACCTAGGGTTGTCCGAATCGTAATGGCTTCGATTTTCGAGAGAGCGCGAGGAATTATCACTAGTACCGGAGGTCTCGATCATTTAGGTTAGTTCGGGAATCGTTCGCCATGTATACTCTCGGTCATGCGGAATCATCCGCGATCCGATCGTACATCATTGGTCGAATCGAATCCTTCACCTTCCTAAGATCGGCCCACGTTGGTCCAAAATATTCCCTCGGCGTTCTTCAAAGTCCGTGCCCAACTCGCGATCGGGTCCCCGGTCCACGTACCTATTCCTATTTAGCATTTCCCATAAGGTTAGTATCCCATGATTGATCAGGTCCGGACGAGACTTTCTAAAATTAAATGAGAAATAATTTACACTTTATTGATCCCGAAAATGGGTTGGAATTTAGGATGTTACAGAGATTACTCCAATTACACGCGAGAGATGTGGATGATTGAGGACCGAAGTTCTATAATTTAGGTTTTATGTTACGTGTTTTTTTTTACCTTTTATTGTTCATTTTATTTTACGTATTCATCTTTTATGGATTGTTTCTATTGACAAACGAGAAACTTTCATTTTTGTTATGGCGGTCACTTCCATTTTGCTTAACTAAAAATGAAACAAAACAAAAAAAAAACCTATTAGACCCTAAAACCTATGACAGGGTAGATTTTAGATTCCAAGATATGTAAGGTAAGCTCCAAGTTCCCAAAAATGAATAATCTATTCTGAAATATAGGTTTCAGGACTTGGGACCTGTAAGGATCCTGGAACCGCTCACCCCTATTAAAATTCCTAAACTATATGCATATTAACTAAATGAAACTAAACCAAATCAAACACTAAATCTAACAATCTAATCAATGCTTGCGTTTCTAACCATTTTCAAATTTTTTAATTTTCATTATTTTCTAAAAATAGGGACTCGGACTGGGTCCTTGAGCCCGGTTCTTATGCAGACCGAAATTGGACTTTGAGGACCTGGGCTACGGACACAAATGAGCTCTATTCTCAAGCACTTTCAAAACAACACTAAATGAAGCCCGATCTGTCAAAATCGAATTAGGCTTAAAATGGGCTACGGACACAGGGTCCTTTTTCCATTGTCTTCTTCCTGCTGCCTTCCTCAGTACCAATCGAGAGAATATACAAAACCAAAAATCCGGAGCTCACCATACCAGCTCCCCAACAACACAAGAACACCAAAATATCGCACATATATACTTGGCAATCGATCTCTTATATCCATCACAAGACCCATGCCATTGGCTATTACCTTCGGCCATCACTGTTCACTGGACGTTACTCCCTTTACTACGACTTACCGAAGCAGATGGAAACTGAGGATATGAAGTGAGACTACCATGTGGACATAAGCTCGAACATTTTACTTCATGAGAGATGATCTGCAATAGGACGTCATTCAATCTTCCCTTCTCCATAAATTTGACCTTAAACCATGAAAAAAAAAATATCAATCTGGGAAAAGAAAACGCTAACGTTAAGGTTCTTTCATTCAGCCTCTTATATAGGATTTTTTCGACTGGCAAGGCAACCATGAATTAGCACTTCGTTTTTTTCTTTTGAAATAATTAGGCAATGAAAAATGATTTCATTAAAGATAATAAATTATGTGTGAACATTTTCACGGACGATGAAAATTTTTTTGATTCATGCTTTTTTGTAAGTAATACAAGCAATCGTTTTTTGAAAAATATTTTTCAAATCATTTATTTTCCACGAAACAAATGGAGCCTAGATTACAGATCCTCCCATCATCCTTCTCCAAATTATTTTTTACTAATTCTTGTTTGGGTAACGATATTTACATAATTGAGATATCTTCTTCCACAAATTTTTGTTATTCTATTATTTGATTGGACTGAATTATTTTTAACAATTCATCCACAATCTCTATGAGGATTGTTGAAAATTTTAAAAACAAAAATACAAAAATGCCGTCGAAAAATTGACCAAATAATTTTCTTTCTCCGCTTCCCTTTTTCATTATAAGTGCGATGGCCTTGGCAGGGAGTCCTCAGTCTTATTTGGTCCCTCGGCGAAGGCCTCCAGCAGTCATGGGGCATCCAGTTGCATGCCATAGTCGCATTGTTTCCATTTCATATCGCATGTTTTACATCACATTTAGTACACTTCAAGCATCTTTCGGACTTCAGGTCATGTTTATCATAAATAGACATGAAAAACACAAAAAAAAAATTATAAATGAAAAAGATGAAAAATCGGAATTGCATTTAGTTAGTAATTGCATCCGGGTTCCACTTGGTGCAAGTGTAGTTTCGTTTTAGTTGGTTAAATGTCTCATTGACATCATCTAATTTAAATAATGTGCATACCTTAGTCTAGGGTGTCTAATATATGCGTAGCTCACGGGGGTTCCAATCTCGGAGATATTCATTGATTATAGGGCCTTGCTTGATTTTCAATGTATGAGCACACGTCGAACGGCCACATTGATTCGCATGTTTAAGGGGTAAAATTGGAAAGATGGCACGAAACGTTTTCCAATAAAAGAGAAGAGGTACCAATTTTGGGCGTTATCTTTAGCATAATCAAGTCCTTGTGCCCAAATATCTGGTTCGCAGAAGTAAATGACCTCCCTTGTTTTACTTAGCCTCTAATCAACCCTTGTGAGAAAAGTGACAGCTCATAAATATAACCAATTGTTGTAATAGAGTAAAACCAATGCCACGATCGGTAGAATTTGGGAAAGCTCATGTCAAGCGCAAATGCTCATCTCGCATAAGGAATCGCTTGGCATTCACCTGGCAATCCGTTAAGCCCCGTTTGGAGACGCCTAGTAGAAAATTCCTTCGATAGGGTTGCAATAGCGTACTAGACATTAACCTGAGTGAAAGACTATGACTTGAACAAGGGATTTGCCAAGTCCAAATTAGACGCTTAGGCTTTGTGTGTTTCGCTAAAAATATAACATTTCCATGAGTCATTTTTCAGAAAAAAATGATAATATTTTACAGCGTTTTGCAGAGATCTGAAAATGAACTAAAAAATATTTTCATTTGTTTGGTAAGGGATCTCATTTGATTTCCACCACCCGCCTGAGTGGCGCTGCTGGAGCGCGCACTCTTCCTCTTGCAAAAGGTTAAGTGTTCAAATCCCGGACGCCGCAGGGTGACTTAACCGGTGGTACGTGTGTGGTGGCTAGCACGTGTCGCCCCCAGGGTTTACTCCCCGGCTGTCGGCCGTGCGGGGGTTCCCTGGGTTATAAAAAAAAAAAAAAATCTCATTTGATTTCCTATGCGTTGGGGTTTCCATGCCCAAGCGCAGAGTTTTGATCCAAGCGCCAATACCTAATCATATTTTGGAAAATGATTTAAAGAGGATATCATTTTTCTAAATCTAAGCTTTGGTAGGAAAACATTTTCCATTAACTGAGAAAATATTTTTCCTTGAATTATTTTCTTAAGCGATCCAAATGCCAGAAAATGAGGAGGAAAATATTTTCCGCAAAGCAAACGGAGCCTTAATCGCCCAATCAACTCTTTTTAGAGTTAGTCAGGTGACTTCTGTTCCATCGATCCCCATGTGACGCCACTTACTAGTGTGTGGGCTAAAGAATAACTGTCGTTTTGTTTCGCCAGAAGTAGTGGCAAATACCCACTTCCATGATGCACGTCTTCATAGTAGCCATGATAGTTACGTCCACAAAACGAGCTACCCACAGCTCGAAGGTGGGTCCTCAACTGGACAAATTGCTCACTTATTTGACCGCACGGGTGGAGCACTTAGTTTCCCTTCTTCGAGTGGCTATTGGATGATTGCCTCCTATGAATGCGAAAACACTCTTGGTTAGTGCAAAACTATGGACCAAGGAAGCAATTACTAGCTGGATCCAATTACCAACTATAAGTGGACAGGATTAAAAACAGTTTGGGGGGTATTTAGTTTATGCGTATTACACTACAAAAAAACTGCATTTTAGCGACGACAATTAGCGACGAAAAAACGCAAATTTTCGTCGCTATAATTTTTTAGCGACGACTTTTGCGACGAACAAAATTTCGTTGCGAAAAACCATGTCGCTAAAATTAGCGACGAAAAACCTGGCAATTCGTCGCTAATTAGCGACAAACTGTCTCGTCGCTAACAAATCTGTCGCAAAACTCAGATATCGCAACTTAGCGACTAGACACCCCATTAGTCGCCATTTAGCGACGAAATACACCTGGCGTCGCTAATATTTTAGCGACTACAAGAGTATGATCGTCGCAAATTTTTGCGACGATATTTTTCTTGTAGTCGCAAAAATGTCCAGAATGCATGGAACTCAGTCTCGCATATTTAGCGACAACAATGTCTACTGCCGTCACCAATTAGCGATAACTTTTAGCGACGACACTGTCATCTACCGTCACTAACGATGTCCGCATTTATATAGATATATCAGGGCCACTTTTGGCGACGGGTATGTTTTCTGCCGTCGCTAAAAGTGTCCACTTTTAGCGACGACACTGTCATCTACCGTCACTAACGATGTCCCGCATTTATATAGATAGATGAGGGCCACTTTTGGCGACGGGTATGTTTTCTTCCGTCGCTAAAAGTGTCCCCGATTGTAAATTTAGTAAGTCTCGGCCACTTTTGGCGACGACAATGTGTTCTTCCGTTACTAATTAGCGACGATTAGATTGTCCGTCGCTAACGTTGTCCCGAATGCAAAATTGTATCACTCGGCCACTTTAGCGACAATGTAGTCGCCGACTCGTCGCCATTTAGCGACAAAGGCTAATGTTCGTCGCTAAACAGCGACGATTAGATTGTCCGTCGCTAACGTTGTCCCGAATGCAAAATGGTATCATTCGGCCACTTTAGCGACAAGGTAGTCGCCGATTCGTCGCCATTTAGCGACAAAGGATAATGTTCGTCGCTAAATCGTCCAGAATAGCGACGATAGTAGATCGTAGCGTCGCTAAAGCTGTTTGAACGATTAATATGTATTTTTTGTTTTTTGTTCAGTTCTACCTGATAAGTCATAACATTCAACGCAAAACGAAATATAGAAGCAAAAAGTAAATATCTAAGAAAAGTACCCATATCAAAAAGGTTCAGCAAATGTATCTAAACAATTATCATTCGCACATATAAAAAATGTTCAGCAAATGTATCTACTCTTCATGGTCTTCATCGGGTGGGGGTGCCGGTGGAAGTCCAGTCTGCTCGGCTGCTTCATCCTCATCGTCTTGCTGCGAATGCTGACCATGCTGTTGTCTCATAAGCATACTCAATTGTTGTTGCATGATGCGCATTGCCTCATCTCTGGCATCTATGGCATCTAGTCTCTCCTCCATCTTCTTCATTTTTTCGTCTTTCTCTGCAAGTAGATTCTCGAGGTTTTCCACTTTTTTTTCCAGCTCACTCTCTCTTGCGCTGCGCCTTGAACTCGTTCCAGCAGAAGATGTGCCTACCGACTTCATGCTGTCCCGGGCTAACGACCCCAACCCGTACACCTTCCCTTTCTTCACTGCTGCAGATGCCTGCCACCACAGCTTCTCCTGCTCGGCCTGCGACATTTCAATCGAGGGCGACGTCCCTTCTGTACCCTCGCCGCTGCCACTACCCCCGACACCCGCCGTAGATGCAAGTATTTCATCAAATTTTTCCTACGTACACACTTTAAAAGTTACTAGGCATGCATCACAATCAACTAATCTGCTATAAAATCATCAAGTTCGAACATACCTTAACGGCCTTCGCCGTGCCACTGACGAATGATTTGTCCTTTCTCATGAAGGTCCGCTCATATGTTTGTGAGAAGCTGGGCGGCGTTCCCAACACCTTCGCCTAACATACAAAACGGACTTCCAACTAGTCATACAATCTATTAACGGAATAAATTGACAATCTGACAATACTTACCATCTTCCTTTTGTGCTCCGCAACTGTGATGGAGCCGCCGGCATACGTCCCAATCCCAGATTCTCTAGAACTGGAAGTTCGATTAATTTTATTCCTCTCGCTGGCGCGCTTATGCTCCTCACTAGCCCACTTTCTATGGATTTCCCCCCATGACTGATCGTCCATCCAAGCCGGCTGCCTCCGAGTGGTTTTCGCCTTGTTCATCACATTTCGCATGTGATCGCCGGCCTTCTTGTTTAAAATTCTTCTAACCTCGCTATCCATAGATCTGTCCCAATAGTACTTGCGCTGCAAAAAAAAAAAACGCTAACTCAATTTACCAATACATTTTAGAAATGTCACTAACAAACCGATCTTACACTTACCTCAAACTCTTGCCACCATACTCTCCTATGTTCCTCCGGCGCTTGCGTAATGCATGTATATGGCCCACGCCAAAAATTGTTGATCATACGATACCAGTCCCGCAGGACTACCGTCGCTCTGTAGAAGCTGCATTTGTTAAACATAAAAAATACATAAAACATCTCAAATTCCAAAGAAAATCTAGCCTATACAGTTAATAACAAAAAATTATGCACTTTCATCATATTGTACTTACGAGTCTCCTAACGGTTCTATCCGCCTCCTCCCTTCATCATCGATGACCCAATTATCATCCGCATCTTCGGCGCTTGGCGGTGTCGACGTTTGGCCTACCGATGATCGTGCCGTGATCAAAGGCTCGCCCTCAGATTGAGTCTCCTCCGATCCTTCGTCTTCCAACTGTTGAGGCTGCGGTTCTGTGGGGGGCGTTTCGACCCAAGTGGGCGTGGGCACGAAGGTCCGTCGAGGGGGACTAGCCTCGTCGACCGGCCTGATCACGACTGCCATTGAACGCCCTCCTCTGGCCCGTCCACGTGTATAGACCGTCGGTTGATCATCAGCCTTACCCTTACCCTTGTTGTTATTTTTCTGATTTGGACGCTGGTGCACATTGGAAAAACAAACTAGTTAGAACAATTTATTTACCAACTAGAAATGATTTATAACCCAATTAAAAACTTACCATTTTTCTTGCAGTGTGTAAATATTGTTCTTCTTCCTGCATAAGGAAAACAACATTACAAAAGGTAACAACCAGCTTGCTTCAATCACTGTCTTAACAACCAAAGGTAAGCCCATGTCTTGATTGGTTCAGTATCAGCAAGGCAATGTAAGTTGCAGTCATCGACAAAGTAAGACAGAGGATGGTAAAACCAGCGTTGGGCAAGCACTGGAGACGCAAAGACAAAGTCCCAGATCCTCAATCGATGCAACTCACAAAAAAAAAATTTACTTTTAATTTGCTTGTACGGAACAAAAGAAGTTAAAAAACAATATCACCATCTGCAGAAACAGACAAGACAATATAGGCTAATAAAAACCAATATCACCATCTGCACTATGACTAAACATGCATTTAGATCAAAGATATTCTGGGACTCCCTTCCAAACTCACGTGCATGTCCTTGAGCGTGGCAACATGCAAATAAATGAATGGATAATCACACGGGAGTCTGAAGGCAGCCAACTCATGCCAGCCAAAGAAAGGGTTAGAATTCATATGTGGAAATATCCACATATGAATTAAACTCCCATGAACAGGAATTATCCAGGTCCGAATCACTTCAATAAGCTATAAGACCCTAACATCCAACTGACTCTTATACCCACCACATGTTTCAAATTACAAGTACCGACTAAGTCTTTAGCCACCCAGTCCAATCATCCCTATTAAACCAGTTGAACTGGGTTGATTTCAGCTTGATCCAGTTTTGGTCAGAGATGGTTAAGTAGGCAAAACCAGACCCAACTGTGAACTAATTTCCTGCCCAAGCAGCCAAACCAGCACCATGATTTTAACTGTAAACTTTACAGCAACTGTGCACAAAAAGAATGAACCTTCTTAGTTCTTACAATGTGCTACACAAATGTCATAAGTAACAAGTATGGCCATTCATGTGAAGCCCTACAATTCTCCATTAAGCTAAAAGGCAAAATGGACATTGCTTTTACTTTCTTGAATCAAACTATCATGGAATACCTGAGCTAGAGGGAGAGCGGGCGGCCGAGCGGGTGGACGAGCGGCGGGGAGCGGGCGGCCGAGCGGGTGGACGAGCGGCGGGGAGCGGGCAGCCGAGCGGGTGGACGAGCGGCGTGGACGAGCGGCGGGGAGTGGGCGGCCGAGCGGGTGGACGAGCGGCGGGGAGCGGGCAGCCGAGCGGGTGGACGAGCGGCGGGGAGCCGGCGGACGAGCGGCGGGGAGCGGGCGGACGAGCGGCGGCGAGAGGCCAGACGAGCGGCGGCGGGCGATCGAGCGGCGTCGGAGGTCACAGGGAGAGCGAGAGTAGAGGAGAGATAGAGAGAGACAGAGAGAGACAGAATGGGCAAAATCGATTTCTTGCTTAGGTTATCGTGATTCAGCGACGGCATAGCCACGAATCGTCGCTAATTGGCTACAATTAAAAACCTCCGTCGCTAATTAGCGACGGTATAGCGACCAAGTAGTCGCTAAAACGCCTGAATCAAATCCATAACTCGGCCACATTTGGCGACCAATCAGCGACAACATCGTCGCTACAATTTCACTTTTAGCGACGACATTTATTTCCCCGTCACCAAGTAGCGACGAAGATATGTGATCCGTCGCTACTGATGTCCCCGAATGCAAATTGTATAGCTCTCGGTAACTTTTGGCGACGACCGAGCACGTCTCCGTCGCTAAAATTTCACTTTTAGCGACGAGATGAGCTCCCCGTCACCAAGTAGCGATGAAGATATGTGATCCGTCGCTAATGATGTCCCCGAATGCAAATTGTATAGCTCTCGGTAACTTCTGGCGACGACCGAGCACGTCTCCGTCACTAAAATTTCACTTTTAGCGACGATATGAGCTCCCCGTCACCAAGTAGCGACGAAGATATGTGATCCGTCGCTAATGATGTCCCCGAATGCAAATTGTGTAGCTCTCGGTAACTTTTGGCGACGACCGAGCACGTCTCCGTCGCTAAAATTTCACTTTTAGCGACGAGATGAGCTCCCCGTCACCAAGTAGCGACGAAGATATGTGATCCGTCGCTAATGATGTCCCCGAATGCAAATTGTATAGCTCTCGGTAACTTTTGGCGACGACCGAGCACGTCTCCGTCACTAATTAGCGACAAGAACAGGGTCCGTCGCTAATGTCGGACCGAATACCAAATATAAAGCTCTCGGCCACTTTTGGCGACGACAAGGGTATGACCGTCGCTAATTAGTGACTATTGTTTATGCTTTGTCGCTAAAGATGTACCCCATTGCAAATTTTATAGCTCTCGGCCTTTTTTGGCGACGACATTGTGCGTCGCCGTCACTAATTAGTGACTTTTTTAGCGACAAAATTGTCGCTAATTTTTACAGAATACACCTAATTACATTATTATATATTTATATATAAATACACCTGATTCATAAATAATATTATCATATATACCGTATATACTGAATATTAATTATAACACAATAAACCATAAAATACGTTATACATGTCATAAAGAAGAATAGTAAAAGTTTCAAAACCCAAAGTCGTTGTCATTGTCATCTTCGTCGTTGTCATGATCATCGTCGTCTTCTGCATCTTCACTATGATCATAAAACTCGTCTTCGTCTTCGGTGTCCTCGTTTTCCTCATCAGTGTCCTCGTCATCATCAGTGATAAATTCATCTTCTTCAACACTATGATGCAAGTTCGATTGACGAACTTCACTTGCATCAACATCGATCAATGCTCCATGTGGGTCTTGTAAAGATGGAATATTATATTCATAAGGTTCAGCTGTGTGCAGAACGGTCTCTTGCTGATATGCTGTATCTTTCCAGTGTTGTTCGATCTTTTTTCGCGCTTTAATTTGACATGCTGCCAACCACTCAACTTTGTCCTGTTTCAAGCTCGGATATGATGCGTAATAGACTTGAATTGCTTGTTGTGCTAGTACAAATGGTTCGTATTTCATATATTTTCTCTTGTGATTAACTTCAACCAAATTAAACTTCGGATGCACCCTCATTCCTTTGATAGGGTCGAACCACGTGCATTTAAATAACGTAACGGCCAATGGTGGACCAGTGTACTCTACCTGTATGATAGCATCCAACAAGCCGTAAAAGGCCTCCATCAAACTGCTCCCAGATCGAACACAGAGGCCACTATTCATCGTGGCCTTTCCCTTGCCATATTCTTGCGTGTGAAAATTATAACCGTTGACAAAATATGCTGGCCAAGTTCTTGCTATTGCTTTTGGACCCAATGACAGATGATATAACAACCCTTCATTCTCGATCATGCCATGATTATTGTGAACCTAATGACACATATGAATAAGTTATTCATATATGTACGTATACATAGAGTATGCAGTAATATCAAAATTTGATGAAAACTACAAGTTAACACTTCACGTCGAACTTACATAATTTTTAAACCATGCTGCAAAATGGTCATTGCACAAACGATCAAGCTCATCAGGCGATACTCCTGACATGGATGCCCGAAACATTCTGTTCGATTTGAGACAAGAAAGAATAATTTATTAGCGAATGGTTAGACACAATATATGTGTATATACATTCACATTGTGAGGTCTAATATGAAATGCTTACTGAAAGTATGGCTCCACTTCTGGACAATTCAATAAAATGTATGTGTGGGCTGCATGCATTTCTTCCCCCGTTATATAACGTAACTTACATACGCCGCTTGGTCGACCAAGATAATTGAAAATGGAGAATGAGTTACAATCCGAATCAAGCGGTCCCTCGTCGTTTCGTCCTGGTCTCCGCCTCTTGCATTGCACGTGCGACTCAAAGTAGTATGATGCAAATGTAGTCACTTCTTCAACAATGTATGCATTACAAATTGAAGCCTCCACACATGCCTTATTCTTAATTTTTTTCTTCAAATGATACAAAAACCTATATGGAAAACGACATTTTAGTTCAACATCGTTGATAGGTAGTTTCATATCTATACAAAATGAAAAACATTGTTACCTCTCAAATGGGTACATCCATCGAAATTGGACGGGACCTGCAAGTTTTGCTTCGTATGGCAAATGAACTAGTAGATGCTCCATTGAATCAAAGAACGATGGGGGGAATATCCGCTCCAAGTTACACATGATGATCGGAATATCTTTCTCCAGCTTCTCCATGTGTGATGTACGTAACATTGTCGAGCAAATATCATGAAAGAAAGTCGTCAATTCAGTAAGAGCGCCCCACACGAAGTTTGGCAGAAATTCCTTCAACGCTATTGGAAGTAGTCGCTCCATAAAAACGTGACAGTCATGACTTTTCATACCTGACAACTTACATGCATTCAAATCAACACATCTCCCGATGTTTGAAGCATACCCATCAGGAAATCGGACAGATTTCAACCATGTTAAGACTGCACGTCGCTGCTCCTTGGTCAATGTGTACACTGCTTTTGGCTTTGGACCAATACTGCTTGGCTCCACGTCTAGAGTCGGCCGATCACAAATGTCTCGCAAGTCTTTTCTTGCATTTAGGTTGTCCTTTGTTTTGCCAGGGACGTCCATCACCGTGTTGATGACATTCTCAAAAACATTCTTCTCTATGTGCATGACGTCAAGGTTATGATGAACAAAGTGGGTCTTCCAATATGGTAAATGCCAAAATATACTGCGCTTTGTCCATTTATGCGTAGAACCATACGAATGAGGTATGCATTGCGGGGCTTCAACAACGGTCGGGAAGGTTTGGACTCGTTCCCAAAGTTCATAACCGGTCAACCTCATTGGTGGAGGTGTCCTTTCAATCCTTTTTTTGACGAACTCTTTCTTATTCCTTCTAAATGGATGATTCATCGGTAAGAATTGTCTGTGGCAATCAAAGTAACACTCCTTCTTACCATGTTTTAATCGGAACGACTTTGATTTCTCCATACAAATCGGACATCCTAACAGGCCGGCTGTGCTCCACCCAGACAACATTCCATAAGCTGGGAAGTCATTTATCGTCCAAAGAAGCGCAGCCCTCAATAGAAATGTTTTATCGGTGCAAACATCATAGGTTGGAACACCAACATTCCATAGTTGTTGCAACTCTTCAATCAATGGTTGCATGTAAACGTCTATCATCTTCTTCGGGTTATGCGGACCGGGCACGATCAATGTCAGAAACATATAAGGTGTCTTCATGCACATGCCAGGAGGGAGATTGTACGGCGTTAATATGACTGGCCAGCATGAATAGTTTTTTCCGGTTTTACCAAAGGGGGCAAACCCATCACTACATAGACCTAGCCTGATGTTGCGTCGCTCCATAGCGAAATCTGGGTATGTTCTATCGAAATGTTTCCAGGCGTATGCATCGGAAGGATGACACATCATATCCTCTTCAGTTTCATGGTTTGCGTGCCAACTCATGTGTTCAGCAGTAGCTCGAGACGCAAACAACCTTTGCAATCTAGGAATTAACGGCAGATGAAACAATTGCTTCACTGGTCTACGTGTATGGTTACCACCATACCTCCTTTGAACCTTGTATCTAGGCTCACCGCAAAACTTGCAAGATTCAGCAGATTGATATTCTTTCCAATACAACATACACCCTGCGATGCAGACGTCAATCCGCTCAACCGGAAGACCGAGGTCATGCACTAACTTCTTCATATCGTAAAAGGAACTCGGCATGTTGTTATCACGGGGTAATGCTTCACGCATTATTTCCACAAAAGAATTGAAGCAGTTCTCTGACACGTTATGCTCGGCTTTAATACTTAGCATTCTTGCCGTGACTGATAGCGTTGAGTGGTTGTCACAACCTCCCCATAAAGGTTCATCCGCTGAACTCAACACGTCACGAAATTTATGGCACACACTTTCTTCAAATGTTGTGTCACCAGAATTGTCAAACTGTGATGTATGACTGGAGCTTCCATGCTCATGGGTGCTTGTTTGGTTCGTTTCCCATCCAAAATTATGAGCAGCTGCATCAAGCACCATTCTCTGATATGGATTTAATTCATGTCTAGCACTACTACATTCTTCCCGTACACAAGGCAATTGGTGAGTATTGCGATATTCCTCGGGAGACATAAATGGTTCACCATGGCAAGTCCAATTGTAGTAATTCGGAGTGAAACCGTTTCTATAAAGATGCTCTTGAACGATATCATATTCTTGGAATTTACTGTTTTTGCATTTTTTGCACGGACACCTTAACTTACTTCCGTTCATGTATTCAACTTGTGAACTAGCAAACGCCATGAATTTTTCCAACCCAGCACGAAACTCATCGGTTAATCCTCCACGCCTAGGTAAGTTCTTATTATACATCCAAGACCTATCTCCTTCCATGATGCCTACGATGAAAACCCGACTCAACAAATGTCAAGATTCATTACGGTATTTTAACAAACATATGGGGGGTGTCACATGTAGCCGAGTCGTTTAACCCCATATTACGCTTGAAATCAATCTCGTGTAAACAACAACGTATAACGGCAACACAACAACGCGTAATAGACAGAAATATCACTCAAATTGAAAGAAGAAATAACTTACCTTGAAATTAAACAAGTTGGGACAATGGTGTACTTTTTGCGGTTTCTTCAATCGCGAATTTCTCACTCCCTTTAGCTTTTCCGATTTCTTCGCTAAAGCATACGCATCTCCACCTCCAGGTAACTTGTACTTACTCCAAGTAGGCGTCGGGCTCTCGTTCAGACAGAGAGGAAGAAGAGATCGAGTGCTGCGAAATGAATGAATCGTCTGTTTTGTTGCTGATATAAGCTATATTTAGCGACGAAACCTATTTACTTCGTCGCTAAATAGCGACTAATAAATTAAATCGTCGCTAAAGATAGTCGCTATTCAGCGACTAAACACAAGTCGTAGGTAAATATAGTAGCTATTTAGTGACGGTACTAATATCGTCGCTATTTTGAGACGAGATTGCGACAACTTAGTCGCTAAACTGTCCAGAGATCAAGAAACGTAAAATGTAACATTAGATCACATTAGCGACGAAGTAATTACGATGCGTCGCTAAACTGTGTTTTTGCGACTACCAAGTATTTTCGTAGCTACTTAGCTATGATAAAAATGCCGTCGCTGAATGTAGTCGCTATTTAGCGACAGAAAAGCGTGATCGTCACAAAATGGCGACGACATCTTTATCTCGTGGCTATTTAGCGACGAATTAGCGACTAATTGTCTGTTGCCGTCGCTATTTTCGGTAATTGGCGACGAAATTAACTTGGTCGCTAATTTCGTCGTCACTTAGCGACTATTTGCCTTTTGTTGTCGCTAATTAGCGACGATACTGTTGTCGTCGCAAATATGTTGTAGCTAAATTACAGTTTTTTTGTAGTGTTATCAGTCCTATGATCATCATTACGAGTTACCGTACATCATGTTTGAATGTGCGCATTATTGATTCTGGTAAAGACTCAAGATTGGTATCTATCTTGGGTACGGCGGTTTGTCAAATGGATATGTCTCAAGGATGACATCATATGGCATTATCGTAAGTTCCTGGTTACAAAATACATATGGCGCACAAGTGCCAACGGGTTTTTCTGACTTCTTTTGTAGCATACAGTTTTATGGAGAAATTGAAAGAGGACTAGATTTGAAGACAACACTATCTTAGATCGCGTTGAGGAATGTTGATTTGAGCTACACTACCGCATCGACAGACGACGGTAGAATTGCTTAGCATTTGTGATGATGGTTGTCCGATATGGATTGAGAGAGATGTTACGATGGCGATAATTCGGTGTTGGTGACTTTGCTGGTCGGAGTTGTTTTTCAAGATGTTGTCTTCAGGTACCCACATAATGTGAATCCTTCTTATTTTCAATGATAAATTTTATATGAGAAATGGTCATATATCTTTCGAAAGTAATATTTTGAATTTGGTAATGAATTTGATTCAAGAGATTCAAAATCGTTTAATTTTTTTTATTGATTAATATTAATCGATACCATCTAATAAGAGATAAATCATATTAATAACATCCCCTTAGCCTGTTTTTCCATTGAATCATTTCCGAATTCAAAACATATTTATGTTTTAATTTATAATGAAAATTTTTTTTGTGTTTCAAAATAATCCTTTATTTCATTCTAAAGAAAAAGAGATGTTCCTTGATATTGAAGGGCATATTTTAACTTATACAAGTTACGAATTTGCATTTTATATAACTGTTAAAATACATATGCTCGTTCAAAGCAGGATAAAAAAAATTTCTTTCTTTATTTAGACCCACTATTCTTAATTTCGTACAAAATCATCCAATTTGTTAGAAACAAATTAGTGGTCTACAATATTCCGTCGCACTGTTGAGAGTAACAAAACCGTCCCCTCCTCTTTAACCTCTACAAATTTAAATCTTCTTCAAAAGATTTTGCAATTAATATTGCCCAAGTGGGAGAATGTTGGAAATTCTTAAATATGCAGGCTAACATTAATATCATGATATTTTAGTTTATAACAAAAGCAATTGTAAAGTTTGTTAAATATAAGAGACAATACAAGATCATCCAAATATGGTTATGTGATCATGTTATGTTGGGCTTAGCACATCTCAGTTCCAACAACAAAATGTGATTGGATGGTCACTGCAAGAGTAACATGTGATGGATGGGCCTGTTGAAAGATACTCGGTAAGTAGGCCATGATCTCCTCTGCTTTCCTAATGTTGAAAATAGAGAGTCCTGTCAGATGTAATAGTTCAGATGGAGTTTATTCAGAAACCCAGTTCGACCTCCACCTACCGTGGAAAAGAGAGAAGACATGACAAGCCATTCTTAAGGAAAACCAAAAGAAGAATTACTCCACAATAATATTTCAGTTTGTCGGCCAAAGCCAATGTTGAATGTCCATGCTGAAATCAAAAGCTTAGCGTGCGCAATGTCCACTGAGGACTTACGTGGACTGATGACGTGATTGATTTAGCGATACAAGACGTCATCCTTCTTGCACGAAATCACAAGTTCGATTTACATAACGATTAATTAATGAACTACTCATGCTGCAATGCATAGTTACGGTATATTTCGTGTAAAGAGACTTTTTGGCTGTCGGTAGGTTGATGGGACTACGAAGACAGGCTCGCGATGCTAGTGATGGGAAGTAACTATAGCTAAAATCGAACATTTTATAACTGATTTATAATGCTTATGGTTATACTTAGATGGTCTCCAATAGGGGTCGCTTGTGCCGGTCCTTTTATTTATAAAATAAAATGAAGATATATGGATTGGAAGTGGGACCCATCCGAACTCTGAGGTCAAGGACGTCTCTAAATGACTCAGCAACTACTACTGCTTAGAATGTTTGTAACAACTTCCATCTTTGTCGCCAAACTCTATCCATAAAAAAAATTGGGTCCTCACAATCTATAGAAAAATAAATGGACCTCTTCCATTTGTAAAGGAAAAATTTGTGGATTCGCAATCACTCTGAATTGGTAGTTCCATTTCCAGTGCTCCAATACATAAGAATCAATGAATCATAAGTTGCAGTTTGTCATTCTGTTGAGATACGCCTATGAGTTGAGTTAGAAAAAAAACTCGTTTTAGAGAATTTGATATGATATAAGAGGGTTAACATATTCTAGTTGGCCTATAACTTAATGATTTAAGTTTTTGAGTAAATGTGGATATAAATGAATATATTGATGGACTCGGATTAGGCTCCCTCTTGACGATTTCCTCGGGTAAAGTATCAAAATTCTGATCATTGCTCCCAACAAATGGCATATTAGTGTTTGGTGAATCTCATGACTAGTTAATATATATGTCATGCATCGGTTACAATACTCTTTACTTTCTTCCCAAGTGGGTAAATTTAACATGAAAATTTTATAATTTTTCGTATAGCAGGATAGAGAAGTAATTAATTTGACTTACAGAATCCATATCCACACTATATATATTAAACCTTGCATGTTATCCTTGAATTGCCACATATTCTATTGTCTTGACGCTACCTCAAAACATCCTCCCAATGGGTAGCCACCCTATTTCTCTTCTCAAACCCTCAAATTCTTACATCATTTTCGTCTCCATCATCGTCCTCCAAGCTGGTCACCATCTCATTATTTGCCAATTGATGCCTCCATCTCCACCACCATCCCAAGATTTGATCTTCTTGGACCCAAGACTCGCCGCCGTATACCCCGTAATCCAGAAATTCAAGAACACCATCACCGCCGATCCGCTCGGCATCACCAACTCTTGGGTTGGCCCCGACATCTGCCACTACCAAGGCTTTTATTGCGACAACCCGCCAGACAATCTCACCGCCACTGCGCTCGCGGCCGTCGACTTCAACGGTGACCACCTTGGTGCGCCGACCCTCGAGGGCTTCGTCGACCAGCTCCCAGACCTCGCAATCTTCCACGCCAATTCCAACAACTTCTCCGGCGTCATCCCGCAGAAGATTGCACAGCTCCCGTACTTCTACGAGCTCGACGTGAGCAACAACAACTTCTCCGGGGCATTCCCGGCCTCGGTGTTCGGCATCACCAACCTGTCGTTCTTGGACATTCGTTTCAACGCCTTCACAGGGTCCGTCCCGCTGCAGGTCTTCAAGCAATCCCTCGACGTGCTCTACATCAACAACAACAACTTCATGCAAAAGATCCCAATCGACTTTGGCTCGACCCGGGTGCTGTACCTCACCCTGGCCAACAACAAGTTCACGGGCCCGATCCCAAGGAGCATTGGCAACGCCTCCTCAACGCTGATCGAAGTGCTCTTCCTGAACAACCAGCTCATAGGTTGCATTCCTTACGAGATCGGGTTCTTGAGAAAGGCCACCGTCTTCGACGCCGGGGGCAACTACCTGACAGGACAGCTCCCGTGCTCACTTGGCTGCTTGGACAAGATCGAGCAGCTCAACTTCGCCGGGAACTACCTGTACGACGAGATCCCGGAGGTTGTGTGCTCAATGCCAAATTTGTTGAACCTATCGCTGTCGAACAACTACTTCAACTACATCGGTCCGTTGTGTCGGAAGCTCGTGAAGAGCGGAGTGCTGGACGTGAGGATGAACTGCATCGCTGGGCTTCCCAATCAGAGGCCGTACTATGAGTGCGCGAAGTTCTATTTTCACTCGTTTTGGTTTAGGTGGTTCTGTCCGTGGCAATACTTGATGAGCGTCATTCCTTGCAAGATCAATTCAACTTATCCTCGTCGTCCTCCGAGTGCTCGGACAACGTCGGTCACTTACCCTGCTCTTATTCGACACAGATTATTGTGAGGATGAGTTGTGGTTGAGCGTGCGTTCTTCGTGTTCAACATGCGGGCGTGGTGCGTCCCTGAAGAAAACAATAATGGGAAGACTAGCAATAATAACCACAGAGAGCGCTTATATGGTAGAGAAATGGGTAGTCTTTTGCAATAGTTGTCAAGTCTCGCACACGATGTGCAATCTCTTGCTCACGTCATAGTTGAAGTTGTCCTCGTTAAAAAAAGGTTATTAGGTAAACCAAGGGTGATATGATAAGCAGAGGCATTATAAAAACTATATGAAACCTAGTGGGACCTTGTGCAGGTTCCAGTGTTTCTTCACAGGTGATTTCTGTCTTATTAGGCTAAGTTTACTCAATTCTTTCTTCGTTTTCAGTTGTTGGAAGAGGTGAGAGAATGGGATAATAACGGAAATTTTGTCCGACCATGCCTATGACGGGTGATTTACAAGTATGGACATTATTTGCAAGCAAATTGATATACAGGGCAATAATTTTTCCCAACACATGTTGGAGAACTTATTTGATAGGTTATGAGTTATGAAAATCATCCATATGTAAATTCAACTATAATTAAATGCGAGTGATTTTATGTATCAATCAGCAGTATCAATTAGAAGTGTGATTAGAGATAAATACAGGTAATGTCTACATTTGTACTTCACCAATACTTGGGTACAGTGCCCAGCAGTTATTGTCCCCACCTTTCGCATCCTTTAGATGTAATTAAATTCATTCAAATGCAAGTGATTTCATATTCGTAACATGTCAGACAGAAGTGTCAAATATCTTCTATCAACAAAAATGTAAATAGAATAACTGATAGAAGAATTTGCAATGCAATTTATAGTGGTTCAACCTATCCACTTAGCCTCTTCCATTATGCCAGTTCTAATAGCTCCATAATAAGGTTGAAATCCATTAGGCAATCTTTAAAACTTTGAAAGCTTTTACAGTGAAGTTACCTCTCCACGATCCCAGCATTTATGATCAAAATCATGAGACCCTTTTTTTGAAAGAATAACCAACAAGAATTAAGAACAAGCTTTGAGATTTGACCAAAAACAAATTGGAGGACAATGAGCGCGGGTACAAATGCAGACATTACCTGTATTTATCTCCGATAAGTTTCTAAAACTCTTACAACAACCATTTTATCCGTATGAGTATTAGGTGAAATGACACCAATTGCCCCTGTACTCTTGCTCAAAATTCAAAACCATTATTATTCTTTTTTCGTTCCAAAATCATCCTCGTACTTTTTAAAAGGGCCATCCATCGTCTTTTTATTATTTTGCTCCTTTTTTTTTTATTGATTTATGCTGATATGGACTATCGGAACGCTAAGTGGAAGCCATATCACAGCCATGGCCACTCATGCTCGAGCTCGAGCTCAAGCTAGAAGCTCACAGTCATGGCCATTTGAGCTCGAAGGCCGCCATGGCCAAATCTAACTTCAAAGCGGGTGACCACCATGGTCGCTTGAGCTCAAAGCTTGTAACAGGCCCAGAATCAACTTAAAATTGAAAAACTATCGATACAAGTTAAAATAGAAGAAGGCCCAAACAACACCACTCTACCGTAAATAGTTCTCCGGTGGTTTGAGTTCTTGCGTTTGATTGTTTTTCTTCTTCCTTCAAGTTTTTTTCATCAATTTATTAATTTGATTATTAGTCTATTTGCTTATGTATAAATTTAATTAATAGGAAGAAATTCAAAGTGCCATTCTCATCTCGATGAAACAAGAATGGATCTAGTATGTATAGATCTCCAGAGCAAGCTTCGGAGGAAATTTTGTCTGCTTGTTGCGATTCTTAGGTCTGTTTATTATTGTTTTTTTTTGCTGAGGATCAAATACTTGACTCTAAATTACACTTCTCAACGGCCATAATCTTCATCATCATCCACCGGTGAATCCCACAATTACGCGATTGATGTTGACGACGAAGATGAATTGGCCGAAGCCGGAACGCTACAAAACTCAGTCATTAATCTCTCATCACTCACTCGCTCCACAACAAAATGCCCAAGCTTACCAACAACCTCCACCAAGTTGTCCCTACACAAGAACTCGTCGCTGTAAACTCTCTCCACCTCCCTATCGAAGTCATGCACCAACACGTGTGTCTCTGCCGCGCCACCCTTCTTGCTCCTTGCCAGCACCGCCGCCGTGAATATTGCCGACATCCTCCCCGGCGCCACCTCATGGTAACCACTCGGCCCGTCAATTAGTATCACGTCCCAACTCAATTCATACACGTGGTTGGGCAAGCTGTTCAATGCGAGCTTGCATTCCGAGAAGAGCAGGTTCTGCACTGGCCGGCACTCACCATGGAACTCGCCCCTCGCCGACTCAAGCAGCCTCTTCATTTCACCGACCCTCGTCTCGTATTGCACATCGTAGGCCTCAATTCCTGGGTGATGTTGCTCAAACCTTGAGACAAGTTGCTCGTCCTCATCGAAGAAGATGGTGTGGCCGTTGAAGTTGAGGGCTTTGTACAAGAGGGCCTCGTGGGTGAGGCCAAACACGAGGAGGTTGCAGCGAGAGGTGGCGGCAGCACAGCCAGTGATGGCAGTGGTTATGGTGGCAAGCTCAGTGGACGTTACGTGGGTGGAGTTGCTAGTGGCGGCGTAGTGGAGGAGGGCATCGGATATGGAAAGTGGAAGCGGTACTGAAGACGCAGCAGAGCCCGTGGTGCTTGTGGCGGTGGGGGTGGTGTTGGTGGTGGTGGTGATTAGGGTCAGGGTGAAGGCGGTGGTGAAGAAGGTGCTGATGAAGATGAGCCACAAGCGATTGGTGTTTGAAGATGATTGCTTTTGGATTGTGGAATGGAGGAGGATTAGCTTTGCGTTTTTCATCTCTTAATCTCTCTCTCTCTCTCTCCCTTGCAGTCCCTCTCTGGAGCAACGTGTTCATTTCATTTAACATATCAGAGAAAGGTCTTAAGAGAAAACGATTCTAATCACAATTAATAAAAGAATTGCAGCAAACATTGTATATTAGTGTGAATAGACTAGATGGGAGACCAAAAAAAAAGAATATGTGGGAATCATTGAGATGAAAGAATTCTTGCCCAGAGAATAAACAAGAAACGGAGTGAAACGGGCAAAATCGTTCAGTACTTTCGAAAAAATAAGATTTTGATACAAATTAAAATAGACAAAATCATTTGTCCCCTACACATGAGTTAAGCTTATAACATTAGAAGAAAAATAATTCGAATGTGATTAATGCACGTAGGACTGATTAGGGGGTTTGTTTAGCAAAATATAAAAAATTTGAAAAGCATATTTCCTAAAAATGATCCTAGGATCAACTAAATATATTGTCATTATCAACAAAAATGTTTAAGTCTAGAGTTTTGTTAATAATGGAAATAATTTTTTGTTGACTAATTATTCTAAGCAATACAAATAATTGGTTCTTAGAAAAAAAGTATTTTTGAAATCATCGATTTCTTGTAAAACAAATGCGCCCTAGACGAACGAAAATCACACCACATAGTTCTCATGATACAAAAATATATATCTAACCAGATAATTACTTAAAGTTGAAATGAATCACCTAAAATCCCAACAAAATTTCTAACATCTTATTCCTTTGAATGAATGAAGATTTTACGAGAGATCTTTCTTATTTTTTGAAATTTGTGCATGTGAGCGTGTTTGCGTCAGTAAGCATATTTGCAATTCAAGTTATTCATTTATTTATTATATTCGCTGCGTAACCTCATTTGTTTCAAAAGCATTTTAAATCGTTCGGTAATGAAAATATGATTCACATTTTGAAGTCGGACGATCATCATTATTTGATCATCATAATGAAAGAGTAAAGAGATGGAGAAAGGTACGGCGTCGCTGTCATTTGCTTTGGCTCGTGCGCACCATTAACTCAACATTGTCGTTCAATAATGGGGTCGTTAGGTCTGATTGATTTGATCATGGTGGGATTTGCTGTTGCATCTGGACATCATATCATGTCTTTTGAGGTCTACTGATGTCGGCGGCAGATAATGCAAATCATCTCCTAGCTAAAGAGCAAGGTCATAATAGTCTCCAACTTTTTCTTGGTGTTCACTATAATCTTTGAATAATTTTTATTTGAATTAATCTCTAAATTTTCTAAAAATCTACTCGATGTGATTCTTTCGTTAATTGGAGTTCAATGTCACGGGTAATCTACTGTAACAGTACGCCATTCCAACAAAACTCATTTAGCAATGACGTGGATTGGCCAGCCTCACTACTAGTGTCATCCTTGATGTGTCTTGTCGTGCCTCATTGCCGACACTACCTGAGCTGACCGTCCATGCCTAGGTCAACCCTCTGTGTGCGTGTGACTTCCAATGGAGGTTGGGGCTATGCACATGACCTCCATTGATGGAGGTGTTCAAGTTCATACTGGGTCGCACAACTTGGCCTCATATCTAGTCTAAATTAAACAGCTATTTAACAGTGTCCATATAGGTGTCTTTGTTGACATATTGAATGACTAGTTGATAGTATTATTGGTCACATCAGATATTTTCATTAGTCTACTTAATGAAATGACAATATTGAGTCAAATTCAAAAAGGACAAGTACTATTGAATTGCCAAATATCTTCGGGACAAGATCGAATAATAAGGAAAAGTTCGAGGACCACCTATACTCTTTCATCCAAAACAAAAGAAGTAAATACAAAACATCATGATGGTGGATGGTACAGAAGTGAGAGAGCTTAATTAATGGAGAAAGGTCCTTTATGGGAATCATAGAGAAATGGAAGCAAATAATGCATGTCAAGATGCTATTCTGTAACTGAGTGATGTCAAGATGCTATTCTATAAATTTGTTTCAATCTCCCTTACGAAAACTAGTAGAAACATTTTCTAGTGAATTACAGAAACCAATCTTCAATTTTCACCTCAAATACTAATTTCATATCTGCTAATTCCGAAATCTATCCACACTTTGCAACGAGAGGTTTCAAAAAAATCTATGCTTTGCACTTTCTAATTTCCATAGTGTGTTAGACTCGAAGATGTAAAATTTAGACCTTTTCAACATCGTGGCGCAAAATGCATGCTCGAATTGATAGAAGACGTGGAATAAATCATAATAAAAAGTCGAGAATGCTTTTTGTTATTTTCCCTGCATAATGAAAAATGTAGTTGAGCCACTTAGGAAGCGCGTATAAAGGATAAACGGGAAAATTTTCAAATCAGTAATAAACCAATTATACAAATGCTAATATAGTCCAAAACTTTTCAATTTTACCAATTTAATCCTAAACTTTTGAGAAAAATTTCTAATGTAGAGCTTTTGGTTATGTCAATGGTTTGAGCCAAAATTGGCCGGAAATACAATATTAATATTTCACTTAAAGGTTTATGACTAAATTGGATAAATTAAAAAATTTATGATTGAACTGACATCCATATAATAGGTTCAGGACTGATTGGACAATTTTCCAATGATTAACCGTTCTATTATTTTCCCTTCTCTTATAATCCTTTTAAATAAGAGAATAAAAAATATATAAAAAAAAATAACATGCGCGCGCACACATGTATATATTAAAAGAAGTATATATTTGTATCTTATGAAGAAGGGATATGCGATATCTTTTAACCAAATGGTTTTCATTATGTTAGTAGCTTGAAATTTGTCGATGTTGATCATCACGTTTGTCCACCATAAGTCATAGAGTCAACTTTCACGTTTGCCCCACTAATTTAGTATTTAGGTTAAAAGCAAGTTCCGTTCTCACGAAAGTGGTGCTTAATCATAATGTTCTGTTCGAGTCCGACCATGCCTTTAATTATTGCTTTGCCTAAACTTGGTATTATTGACGTAATCAGACCAATGATTGTGGTCTCCACGTCGTAAAATGACGTCAATGTACGTGAGATATAATCATCTCTTAGGCATCGAGAGAAACGTTTCTTAGCGATGCAAAAGTTTAGATGACAAACGCCAAGAACTGCTCACTTTTCTTTTGCAAGCTGTCATCTTATCATGGAATAAAGCTATCGGAAATCCCTAAATATTATCAGTTCGTGCAATGGTTTCCCTTAATCTTTTTATCTTATCTTTTAAACCGGTCATATTTGGGGCCTAGCCCGGACCGAATCAGACCAGTTAGAAATAATTTATGCCGAGCCAAGATGACTTGTTAGGCCCGATGTGATTGGGTCGGGGCTCTTTTTCCAACGAAAGCCCCACCCGTTTGCACCTCTGCTTCTAATTACCAGAGTCATCAAAGGAACTTGTGAACTCGCATCGTAGTATGCCATTTCCTCCACAATTCTTCATCCGCAGTAGACAAAGAAGCATTCCTTTCTCTTGTAACATAGCTTGAATACGAACTTTCGCAGCATAACATTACCATGCGAATCTGTTGGTAGTTTGTTTGTAAATGAAACTTGGGAGTGTTTTGTCCCACATAGAATAAATGGGAATATGTGGGCCACAAATATGAAAACCCTAAAGTGTAAATTATGAATATACTCTAAACTAGAGTGACGTGTAATGACTATGTACGAATTAGCCACATCATTGATAACATACTCAACAACAGCAATCCACACGAGACGATATTGAGGTTCGACCTTAACGTCTAAAGGTTTGAAAACCAAATATGTCTTCATTGATGCACAGAAACAATAAAACCACAGTGACCTAAGGATTTATCAACTGAAAAAATGCACTTAAATCAGATATTGGGACCGCATCAACCCAAACAAACCTCATTCTCACCTTGACTAGAATTGGCCCAAGGCAGTGGGGAACGAGACGAGACAATGGAGTGTGGTCGAGCGGGCGGCGAGACGTGGCCGCAGTTCTCACCAAGACAGGGAAATGCTCAATGAAGTGTTGGGAGAACTTGTTTGTGCTGCAGGAAGTCGTCAAGATGTCGATGGTGTAGAAAAAGGCTCTTCTTTTTCTATTCAATGAATATTTTTTTTCTGTACATTTACAATGCTCAATCCTGTTATATATATAGGACACATGACAACCCTAATTAGGAGATATACAATAGGAAGGATTCTATACTAGGAAGAAATCTATATAATAAAAAATCCCTAACAAATAGGCTAAAATAGCTCACGACCACACTCCCCCTCAAGTAGGTGCAAAGATGTCTTTGATACCCAACTTGATAAGTGAGCAATGAAATTCTCTACTTGACAGAGCCTTTGTCAATATATCAGCTAACTGGTCTTCAGACTTGACAAACGGTAACTGGATCACTTTGGCCTCCAAATTCTCTTTGATGAAATGTCTGTCAATCTCCACATGTTTGGTTCTATCATGCTGAACTGGATTATGAGCAATGCTTATGGCGGCTTTATTATCACAAAACAATTTGATTTCCAAACCTGGTGGATACCCAAGCTCAGTTAGCAACTTCCGAAGCCATAGAAGTTCGCATAACCCCTTTGCTACACCTCTGAATTCAGCTTCTGCACTAGACCGAGCTACAACCTTTTGTTTCTTACTTCTCCATGTAACAAGGTTGCCTCCTACAAATGTAAGATACCCTGATGTAGACCTCCTGTCTGTCACACTTCCAGCCCAATCTGCATCTGTGTAACCTTCTATTTCAAGGTGGCCATTCTTTGCAAATAGTAACCCCTTTCCTGGGGCTGACTTCAAATATCGAATGATGCGCCACACAGCACTCATATGTTCCTCACTAGGTGCATGCATGAATTGACTCACCACACTTACTGCATGAGCAATATCAGGACGTGTATGTGATAAGTAAATCAATCGACCTACTAACCTTTGGTATTTCTCTTTACTAGTAGGCGTTTGATCAGGGTACTCTCCAAGCTTACAGTTTTGTACCATAGGAGTGTCTGCAGGCTTGCAATCTAGCATGCCAACTTCGGTCAAAAGATCAAGAACATACTTCCGCTGAGACAAGTAAATCCCTTTCTTTGACCTAGCAACCTCGATTCCCAAGAAATATTTCAGACCTCCAAAGTTCTTCATCTCAAACTCCCTAGATAATAATTCCTGCAGTCTTATAATCTCTGCACTATCATTGCCTGTAATAATCATGTCGTCTACATATATGATAAGAGCTGTCATTCTTCCTTGAGCACCTTTTAAGAACAAAGTATGATCTGAGTTACTTTGGGAGTATCCATACCCTCTCATAGCTGAGCTAAAGCGACCAAACCATGCACGAGGGGACTGCTTCAACCCATACAATGATCTTTCCAGCTTACAAACCATGTTCGGCTTATCTGCGCATTTGTATCCAGGTGGAAGCTCCATATAGATCTCCTCCTCTAAATCCCCATGAAGAAATGCATTCTTCACATCAAATTGATGCAAAGGCCAGTCCAAGTTTGCAGCTAGAGATAACAACACTCTTATAGTGTCTAACTTTGCAACTGGAGAGAATGTTTCCTGATAGTCCACCCCATAAGTCTGTGTATACCCTTTAGCTACCAGTCGCGCCTTATACCTCTCAATAGTGCCATCTGCCTTATGTTTGACTGTGAACACCCACCTACATCCAACCGGCTTTTTATCCTTTGGTAG
Organism: Syzygium jambos; assembly: GCA_031216235.1. Classification (NCBI taxonomy): domain Eukaryota; kingdom Viridiplantae; phylum Streptophyta; class Magnoliopsida; order Myrtales; family Myrtaceae; genus Syzygium; species Syzygium jambos. Next base: position 13,956,634 of record CM062226.1, read on the forward strand.
TTCCACAAGTTTCCAAGTTTGATTTTTCTCCAACGCCTTCATCTCTGCCTCCATCGCTTGAAGCCATTTCGGATCCTTCATGGCTTCTTCAACCCTGTTTGGAACTTGAACTGAGGAAATTGTAAACACAAAGGCTTGTAGTGGTGTGGACAGCCTCTTGGCAGACACATAGTCTGCAATAGGGTATCGAGACCGGCGGTCCTCTACATCTGGAGAATATCGATTCGGTGGTTTACCCCTATTATGCCTATCGGGCAGCTTATAACCAGTAAGCATATCAGTATCTTCAAAAGAATCAAGTACAGTAGAAGTACTTACCTCAGGTACATTCTCAGGAGCTTGGAGTGGTACTGAAGAGGGCGAAGAGGGCGAAGATAAGGAGGGCTGTTGCAGCTGTTGCATCTGTGCATCTGTTGACATCTGTTCGGTCTCATGCAGCAATTCAGTGTTGTCTGGTCGTGCAGCCTCAGAATCATGCGGCAATAGCTCAAAATCTTCAGCTTCAACAGCCTCAGAATCACGTGCAGCCTCAGAATCACGTGGCTGTGCGCACCCATCCGTCGCTCCGGCAATTCCTACCTCCCACCAATGTCTTGTTCTACAACTAGTCTCCCCCTGAACAGGACACTTGGGGGAAGGAAAATAGGACTCCATCTCGATAAATGTTACATCCATGGTAACATACGTGCGCTTCTCAGTAAGATCATAACATCGATACCCTTTCTGAGAAGGGCCATAACCAAGAAACACACATTTGACTGCACAAGGGTCAAGTTTGGTCCGCTGATTTTTGTGAAGATGGACATAAGCAACACACCCAAACACCTTAGGAGGCAATGTAAGAACTGAAGGAAGAGACACATGAGCAGCAAGTGCCTGCATTGGCGTGCGATAGCTCAGAATGCGGGAAGGCATGCGATTCAACAAATAAGCAGCTGTGACTACGGCAGAATCCCAAAAACGATGGGGAACATGGCTACCCTCCAAGAGTGCTCGAGTGGTTTCAAGAAGATGACGATTCTTGCGCTCAGCAACACCATTCTGCTGAGGAGTCTGAGGGCAAGAAGTTTCATGTATCAAACCATGTTCTTGAAAATAAGCTGCAAGAGGTTTACTTAAGTATTCGCCACCATTATCAGACCTGAGAACCTGAAGTTTGGCCCCAAACTGAGTCTGAATCATACGGTGGAAAGTCCGAAAGATAGCTTCAGCCTCATTCTTATGTTTCATCAAATATAGCCAAGTCATACGTGTGCAATCATCAACAAAGATGATAAACCATCGAAACCCAGATACAGTAGTAATAGGAGATGCACCCCATACATCAGAATGAATTAAGGAAAAAGGAGTAGAACTTATATTCAAACTGGGAGGAAAACAAGTGCGATGGCTCTTTGCCAAAATACATGTATCACATTGAAAACCAGAGTTCGATAGACCATGAAATAACTTGGGAAACAAATGCCGTAAATACCCAAAGGATGGGTGACCTAACCGACGGTGCCATAACCAAAGTTCCTTCTCTTGAGCTAACTGTCCACGAGAATGATAGGTTCGTCCAGAAGTAATTTCATCCACGAAATACAGCCCCTCCCTCTTAGTACCACGCCCAATAATCTCCTTCGTGAGAATGTCCTGAAATAGGCAAAAATCAGGGTACATAAGCACAACACAGTTCAACTCACTAGTAAGCTGTCCAACTGATAACAGACGATTAGACAATGAAGGAACAAGCAAGGTATGAGATAGAGAGAGAGAAGGCGTGATAGACACACGCCCAGCAGCCGTCACAGGAAAGCTATGTCCATTAGCATTGTAAATGTGATCTCGACGTGGTGTAGTAGTTGTAAGAATGTCACCAGATTCCGGAGTCATATGATCTGTAGCCCCAGAATCAATTATCCACCCATGATGACCATCACCATGTCCATTAGCAAAGACAAACCCACAATTACCTTCAAGAGATTCGGCATTAGCAGATTCAGGCTCCATGGGAATTAATGACAAGCCGCTAGTCACTAAGGAGGCTTGCCCTCCATTCCGCCCCTTTTGGGAGCCTGGTTTCTTCTTCTTGGTCTGAAAATCATCCCACCAGTCCGGATAACCATGCAGTTTAAAACAAGATGCTGCTGTATGTTTAGGATTCCCACAGTGAGAGCATCCCTCGGATTGAATTGGCATACCAGGTTTAGGGCGAGGTCCCCGGGCAGAAAGCACTAACTGATCAACCTTGCCTCGTTGTGACACCATGGCAGAACCAGAGGTGACCTCGACAGGGGTGGAGAGCATGACAGATTGGCGCATATCCTCTCGCCTGACTCGGGCATAAGCTTGCTCAATAGTGGGAAATGGATCCATCTTCATAACATCAGCACGAACATTATCCAGGCGGTCATCGAGACCATCCAAAAAAGTATAAACTCGATCTTCATGGACAATGGCATTGTACTTCAAAATGTCGGCCGGACATTGCATAGGATTAGGACGGCGGAAATCAATCTCACGCCAGAGCCCTTGAAGATCATTGTAATATTTCTCGATAGGTCCTCCGCCTTGCTTCAACCGAGAAACCTGCCTCTTAATATCATAGATTTGAGAGGTGTCAGATCCATCAAAAAAGGTCGTTGCCACAGCATCCCATACAGCTTTGGCAGTAGGAAATCGAATAAAGTTTGGTATTAAGGCTGGGTCTATAGAATTGATAAGCCAACCTTTCACCGTAGAATCATCGGTCTTCCATTGTCTAAACGACGAATCAGTAGGAGGGGGCTCAGGAGAATCACCATTCAAATAGCCCAGTTTGTCTTTGCCCGAGACATACATCTCAACAACCTGGGACCATACGCCATAATTTTTGCCATCAAGCTTGACAGCAATCGGTGCAACAGGAGGCTCAATGCGCGACGGCGCGGCCTGCTGGGTCAAGAGCTGCTTCATCGCAGCGGTTAGGTCTGCCAAAATGGCAGTAGCAGAGGCACTAGCATCCGTAGCAGAGGCACTAGCATCCGCTTGGTCAGTTGCAACAATCGGCTGTTTATCGGCCATGAAATCAACTTCGCAAATTGAATTGCGATGAAGATCGAGTAAGACGCAGGTTGGACGGCGCAGTAGAGAAAGAAAGCGAGCCCCCAAAAAAATTTTTGGGGACCGCCGTAATCGATTACGCAGCGGGACCGCCGTAATCGATGATTGACGTACAGTACCCCAAGAATCAAACCCTAGGGCTCTGATACCATGTAGAAAAAGGCTCTTCTTTTTCTATTCAATGAATATTTTTTTTCTGTACATTTACAATGCTCAATCCTGTTATATATATAGGACACATGGCAACCCTAATTAGGAGATATACAATAGGAAGGATTCTATACTAGGAAGAAATCTATATAATAAAAAATCCCTAACAAATAGGCTAAAATAGCTCACGACCACAGATGGTGCTACGATTCGCGGGCAGTTCGCTGGTTCTTCACTGCAAGGATGCTGGGAATTGGTCTAAGGAGGCAGAGACCGATGCGACAAAAGCCGCTGTGTTACTACGAGATGGCTTGCAGCGGTAGCGACTCAACGGCACTGGAGAAAGTCGAACTGTGTAGCCTATTGGAAGGACACCGAGAAGCTTGTTCGCCGGACCGAGACACTACCAGTGCGCGAGTGCAGACTGCTGCTTGACCGATTACTGGAAGATGATCACAGCACCCATACTCCTCTCTCTCCTTCGCCATAGTTGCCAGAACCCCAAAACTCAGTGGCGCCACCTGTATATACAGCCTCGCACACCTCTTCCGCTTCAAAATCGTTGGCAACGTACGCTAGTCCTTGCACCCGAGCCAATTGGCGGTTTCTAGAGCCGAAACTGAAAAGAGGACGACGGCGACGAGGACGAAGATGACGAAGAAGGAGAAAGCGAGGACTTGAGGTGGGTGAGGGATAGAGAAAGGGTCTCGGGAGATTGTCAATGCGAAGTTTTTTATTTAATAGCTTTTAGGTCTGCCTCGGAATTCAAGGGACATTTTATCGTTGGGTTGTTGCTTGTTCCTTAAGCCTCTGAACTTGAAATTTTATTCTTAGAAAGTTGAGTTGGGCACACATGCGGGTGGAGTGATTTTGGCCAGGCTATAGGGACGCGGAGAAAATATTCGGTGGTTTCAAAGCCGCTGATGTCCTCATGCATATTTTACTCGCGTCTACTGATAGGGTGACATATGTTCGTTGATGCGGAATGAAATGAACAAAATTGATAATACGCTAGGTTCAGCGATAGAATTCTCTTTGCTTCATTGGAGTTACCGAGCTTTGACCTTAGCTCGCCGTCGCCATTGGTGGAGGCGCTGACGGAGCATCCAAGCCGATCACTGTCTCGCGTCCATAAAAGCCGTTGTCAGCTAATTTGGAGATTTGGAGCCACGGTTTGCGGCGAGATCTAGAGGCAGCCATGACAATGGCCGGAAGATGGGACCGACCGGATCTGGTCGGTGACGCCATTGGTCCATGACCGGCGAGGCAGCTTGTCAACAGACGGGAGCCTTGCTTGTCCTTGAGGGGTGATGCCGGTAGTCCAGGTCATCTGTGCCTCTAGATCTGGCGATGGTGAATTGGTGGCGAACGGCCATGGATGAGTTGCTATGGCTATGAGCTCAAAAACGAAAAGGAAAAATAGAGAAAAGACCCATGTTTTTTTTTTTAATATTCAGTCCAGGTGGCCAATAGAAAATTTCTGCCCGACGAAACCTGTTTCTCCATAACCAAAAAGTGTGATTTGTCTTATTTTTTTCTTTTCTAAAATATCCATTTATCAAGTAATTACTCACTTTTTAGAGAATAGAATTTACAATATTGTCTTACAAGCAATTGTACACGCGCAAGGTGTAATAACTAGTTTAGATCAAACCAAATTAATATTACATGGCATGTGATTTACAAACGTTTAAGAAGAAAAGAAAACAAAATCAAATATGTTAAGAAATACAGTATTTCTACATATTAGATCAATATCTAGAAACGAATTTAAATGGTTGTCCATAAAAAACAAATGTCTGATTTCAATTTTAAAATTTTGGAGATTTATGTTTTTACATGTGAATTATCTTGGTGAATTTAAATTACTGCTCTTATTATAAGAATCTAACTACTCACTCACATCTGATTAGGACTCCATGAAATGATGATGCGTTATTTTTAGATTGAAATAATGCAAAAAGGCCAATTGATTAATTGAGTTCATGCCTCTTTGTGTGGAAAAAAAAATCTAATCTGAAGTAAAGTCACCGAGTAAATGAAAACATATTCGACTCGATCGAGACTTTAGAGTCAAGATTGGAGGATTATGTGCGAATAAGATGCTGCATATGTCACGGTCGTGAGGTTTTCATGCGCCAAGAACCGTGCAACATCGACAAAGACTTGTCCAAATCCTAATGGAATTTCCAAAACATTCTAGAGACGGGCAATACAGTAATTGTGCCGTGTTCTAGAGAATTCTTAGCATAAATACCGGTAGTTGGCGGATGGGGAGATGCGATATCGGCCACTAGATCGATAGTCGATCAATAAATATAATCTAAGACCCTCTATTATATAAAAGGGTGTCCTCTTTCTCATTTATATCCATCCAACAATTGAATCAATAAAAAATATTTTCTCCCGAATTCTCTCTACGCACGGGTGGTTCCCAATCTATCGATCCATGACACCTATGGACTTGTAATTTCACTAGTTACTGTCAGAGAATTACTTTTTGGAATGGAAACTTATTGATCATGTAAACATATCCGATGTTTTTGACTACTGGTTGACTTTCCTCTCAATGTGCCGATTAGATTTTTCTAGAAAAGTTACTGATAAGAAATAGATCAATATCTAGTTTTTCTATATATAGCGAAAAGTTAGTAAATATAATTAGGATTAATATCACGAAAAATCCCAATCTGATACACATGTGATAAATTTACCCTAAACTAATTTTTTACCATGAAAAACCCAAACTGGTACACTTGTGATAAATTTGCCCAAAACTAATTTCTGACTACAGAAAACCCACAAACTAGTACACCGTGATAAATTTACCTTCCGTTAATTTCCGTTAAATTGAGTTAATTCCACACAAAATCCCAAACCGATACACTTATGACAAACGAAAGGTAAAAACCTCATATTTATACACCAACAACTACCACATGTCATCCAACTTAGCAATGTGGCCATAAAATTTAACGGAAATCAATAGAGGGTAAATTTATCACAAGTGTACCAATTTGGGAGTTTTCTGTGGTCAAAAAATTAATTTGCAATAAATTTATCACAAATATACCGGTTTAAGGTTTTTCGTGTTGATCCATATAATTATTTATATAAATCTTCCACTGATGGATTGCATTAAATTTGAGGCATCACTTTATGTTTTTTTTAAAACTAAAACCCAGTTATTTCCATTTTTATTTCTGTAAAACCACCGACCTTTCTGCTCAGCTCTCTTTCTTCTTCATTGTCCACCCAAAAAACCAAAATCTTCCTGCGCTCCTGAAGACGATCTCCCCAAGCCAACAATGGCTGCCATCGGCAGGGCCAGCATAGAGGATCTCTTCCAAATACAAGAACGCAACCAGTTGCTTCCCCGAGTACGGTACTTACTCGGTGTGGCAGTTCCGTTACTCCATCCTCACATGGCCTCAGCTCCGGTACACCGCGCGGGACTCTTGCGGCCGCATCATCAGGTATGTCATGGCGGAGATTGACGAGAAGGCCAGCGTATTGTGCGCCTACATCAGGTCCATTGCGGAGTTGCGGCATCATCGCCGGAGCGGCCTCGCAACGAAGCTGATGAAGGTCATTCACACTTACATGAAGCAGGATGTACATTTGTTGCTCGCATCGTTTTCATTTTTGTAGGAGAGTAGCGAATTGGATTGATTTCATAAAAGCATGATTAATATGAGCTTTAGCGATTCCATTTGTGTAATGTTTGGTCAGGTGTAGATGTTTGAGAAGATCGGAGGGTTTCTTTAAGTTCCTGTGCCGGTTATCTTCCAAAGGCATGCTCTTCAAGGATAATTGTGAACACTTGGTTTAATCGATGGTGACATCGTGATGAAAATTTTTATCCTGATTGAGGGGATCCTTGTCGATTGCTCCTTTTGACAATAACAAGCAATTAGACTAGATACAGAGACTGTAATCAGCAATGCTTGATTTCAGTCTTCCTTCTTGGGTTGCCATGACCAGCTCCATGATACTGAAATTTCTGTCTGAGAATAGCCAAAAATAGCAAATTCGAGTAAGTAAAAGGGCTCTGCATTTGATCAAACATCTTACTTATATTTTTGCATTACATTGGACAAGTTTATGAACCTGAGTTTGTTTATCTAGTTGTGAGGAGCGAGGTATGGAAGCATGAGCTCTCGTCCCTCCATTGATGACAAGGGTTCGTTGGGTTCAACCTCTGCAACATCGAAGCATGAAAGTCTGTCGGATTCTGATTAGAACCAGCCACTCCTCCTTGAAATCCCACCTCCCCTCTCTCTCCACATCCTTCAATTCCTCACCGCCTGATTTCTCCACTCTCCTCCTCCTCCTCCTCCTCCTCTTCCTGCACCTTCCCCCTCTCTCTCCGCCGCCTACAACCACAACACACACCACACACACAGAAGAGCTTCAATCTTTGCGTTTACCCGCAAGAAAAGTTTCAAACTTTATCCATCTAAACATGAAAAATAAGAGACGGAAATGGAGATGGAAGAAGCCCGAAAGAGCAAGTTAGTTCTGCAGCAGCCCCATGATGGCGGCGGCGATCTTGATTCACCGGCGATGCGAAGACGGCGGCGATGCTGGTCGTGGTGGTGTCTGGAATGCTGGGAATTTCTTGTTTTTCTTTGCGGGGCCGGGTGTCGATTGTTCCTTTTTTCGGGAGTGATGTTGGTATCTCCATTGCCCAAAGCTCTTGTTTGTAAGACGAAAATGCCGGTCAAGTGGGTCGAGCGAGAAGGAGAAGGGATCGGACGGCTGAGATTCATCGGGATGAATTTCTGATGCGAAGGCAGACACCACCACCACGCCAACCTATCCATTCACGTAACTACAACGTTCGTGTTTGACCGGAGTAACTTTCATTAATTAGGGAATGTTTCTTGAAGATTCATGATGATTAGTAAAACATGCAAAAGTAACTTGCAAAAACAAACGCATTCATCTCGCTACAAGTTCATTTCTTTTCTGAGTTTGCTGCTTAAGTAAATTCAGCAATTATGGGAAGTTCCGATGCTAAAATACTTGGGTACGAGCGGATGAGACCAGGTGCCACCCCATCTTCTTGGCTACGAGCTCTCATCTTGACTCCTGACATTTGCAAACACGACGCGTTTTTGCTATCATATGGATGAGCCAAAAGTCAGAGAGTCGTTGAGTCCCAAGATCAGTTCATAATACGACCTCGATCTTGTGACCCCTTTAAACATCAGGCCACTACGCTACTTGGATAGGTACTTCAACCGTGTGTGAGAGAGAGAGAAAAGAGGGCGCCCTACCAAGGCTCTTACATGTTCATAAGCAGAACATAGAAACCACTTCAATCGGGGACCAATTCAGAGCCCAAAGCTGGCCAATGTGCAACCATTTCTTGTTACTTTGAAAGACAGACGTTCGAGCGAATCTCAATCTTTTGCTTGTCGGATAAATCACGTCATATCCCATATGATGTGTTCTTAGAGGCCAAGAAATCAACATTTGGGTCATCTCACGGCCATCAATAAATAAATAGCACTCTCTCCCGCGATCTGGGAGGAGGTTGAAAACAAAGACAGAAAAAACTTTTCACCGACCCACGTTTTTCGTTTGCTTCTAATTTCAATCCCTGGAACTTTAGGTTATTTGTATATTGACCATCGAGTTTTTGGATAATTCAAAGAAATTGTGTATAATATCCGCCTAAGGAACTTTCTTTTATCTCCACTGTCGGTCTAAAGGTTTCTGCAGATGAGCAGACTAGAGCGGCACCGTTTTCTTTAACCTCCTTGGCCCATCCATAGCTCGTCAGCCTAGCCTCTTACACCACCTAATGAACAAGGTGAGCAGAAACAAAAGCTCTCGTGTACGCTTGTACGCACAATTTAGTCTCCCTTTTCAAAGGGCAAAAAAACGACATTGAAATGGAGAGATCAGTTTCCCTATGTCTCGTTTAAAATATGTAAATGGTGGAAGTTGAGATCAATGGAGTAACCTGAAACTGAAATGCCTAACTTACATACCACCAAAACATGTGTCTACGGTGTTGTCTCTTTTATTATCTAATCTTCTGTTTTGATAGGGCCTTTTCCGAAAGATGCTAAAAGTGATGTCAAGGGCACTCTCATAGAAATAATATTACCTCATCTCTCGAATCTCTCCTACCAGACCACAGAGTGGTCCGCCGCCAGGAGCGATAGCACCACCAAAAGCAATCTGTGGGCAGTGTTCAAGTTTGATCGCTGGAGTGAGGACAGAGGTTGAAATCTCTTCGAGTTGGAGCCCGCCCGACATGTCACGCCCTGGACCCCACCGAGCCCGCGACATCCCGTTCACGGTCGATCATTCGAACGCGACGTCCCAGGACGCGTCGCCGACCCAAACGAATTACGCAAGCGGAAGCATATAGAATAAACCCAGACAATAATAACATGACTAAGGAATAGACATCGAAATTTAATAAACACCAAATATTAAAAAGCCTTCGATATTACAAAAAGGCGACCCGGCTTCCAAAATCAACCACAGTTTTCAAAAGGGGGCGGTGGTTGACAAGCCTATCTTCTCTACAAAAAGGTACTCCGGCGGTCTCTCCGAATCCATCACGGTCGCGGATCTGAAAGTGGTTATGTAATAACCATGAGAACAAGTCTCAATAAGCAACAACTTAGACCTAACCTAGGCTAATGCGTACCCAGACCAGTCAAACATGCGAACTACCAAACAATACAATCAATTTCACATGAAAGACTTACCTCGCCTCGAACCACGTGCCAATCCTGCATATTAGTTCAAGCATGATAATGCAAGAATAAATCACCGCCACGTCACAATCACTAGCACACGCACTTTCACTCGAAATCAATCAATCCAACCAAGCACCCAACCCATCCAACCAATCATCCACACGCACCATCAGTCAATTCAATCACACGCTCAGCCAACCAATTCAGTCATACACTCAACCAGTCAGATCCAATCACACTCTCAACCAGCCAATTCAAATCACACGTTCAAATCGCATGCGTGAACGCACATCTTTCTCACGACCCGCGCCACTGCGCCTCAAGTTCATTCTCACAGGCTCACAAGCCTCACAATTCGATCAATCTCAATGGCCGCCGTCAACACGTCCCAAGCCATAATATTCATTCAATTCCAGTGGCCGCCGTCAACACGTCCCAAGCCACACTATTCAATCAAATCCAACGACCGACGTAAACACGTCCCGGTCCAACACACCTCAAACGGGCCACCGTCAACACGTCTCAAGCCCGCATCCATTTGGCACCTCGGCCATTCAAGCCTTCACACGGACCGCCGTCAACACGTCCCAAGTCCGTAGCCCTCCGATCGATCCGGGCTTAAAATCGACAGGCATGCACACGCCATTCAATTCAATCAAATCCACGCCAAATCACATCAAATCACTCATACCCAAAATTCAGTTCGAAATCACAGTCGCCACCTCATCCACCAACCCGACTTTCAAGTCGGTTACGCACAATTTCACTAATCAGGCATACTATTTAATCCAAATTAAATTGCATAAATAAATCACAATATCACCAAATTAATGCTCGCCCTAGCCGTTCTAGCCCAAAACTGGTCAATGAAATATCCAAAATACTAAGTAGGGTCTAGGAAGTCGCTTACCAAACTTTGGCCCGGGAAAAGTCGGTTCGGGCCCAAAATGGCCCGGGGGAGAAGTCCGGACTAGGCGCGGGCGCGGGCCACACGGGCGCGCTGGCCGACCAAAGCGGGCGCAATGGCCGATCAGCGTGCCTAGTGCGCGGGCGCGGCGAACGCGCGGCGTGCCCGGGGGCGCACGGGCGAACGGACGGGCGACGCGCCTGGGCCACGAGCGCGGGCGCGGGCACGGCGACGGGCGCACGGCTGGTGCGCGCGGGCCACGGGCCGGGCTGCTCGGCCACGGCCCTGGGCTGGCCGGGGCTGCTTGGCCACGGCCTGGGCTGGCCGGGGCTGCTCGGCCACAGCCCGAGGCTGGCCTGGGCTGGCCGGCTGGGCTGGCTGGCCGGCCGGGGCGGCGACCGACGGCGGCGGCAACGCGGCGGCGACGGCGACGCGGCGACGACGGCGAGCGAAGGCGGCGACGAGGCAGCGCGGCGGCGAGCTGGACGGCGGAGCGGGCCGGTGAGCGGCGACGACGGGGACGGTCGGGCCCGCGGCGGTCACGGGGGCGGCTCACGGCTCGCGCGAACAGAGGGAGAGGAGAAGACAGCCGGGTCGGGGGCGGCAGCTGACGGTCGGCGGCGACTGGGGCGACGGCGGCGACAGCCAGGCGCGGCTGGGCGGAGGCGACGGCCGGACGACGCGCCGGCGGGCTGGGTCGACTCCGGGCGCGACGAGCAGCGGCGACCAGCTCGCTGTCGCGCGCGCGAGAGAGAGGAGGAAGGGGTGGCTGGCGGGCGGCGCGGCGCGGCGGTCGGGTTGACTGGCGACGGCGTGGCACGCGGCGGCCAGGCGAGCCCTGGCGGTCGGCGACGGCAGCAAGGAGAAGGAGCAACAGCGTCGGGCGAAGAGGGAAGGAGCAGAACCAGTCGGGGTCGTGGGGGAGGGAGAAGGAAGAGAAGAGAGAGAAGAAGAAAGAGAAAAGAAAAAAAAAAGGAGAGAGAGAGGGAGTGGGTGAGGTCTGGCGTGCAGAGGGGGAAACGTGCGCGGTCAAAGGAGAACGCACGCGCGGAGGAGAGAGGAGAGAGAGAGAGAGAGAGAAAATTAAACAAAATTATACACATTCAAATATTAAACGCAAACCGAAGGTCCAAATTCAAAACCGAAAATGGCCTACCGATCCTAAATAGGTCTCGCACATAAAAAGGGACAAAGGTCAAATTAACGAAACTAAATTCTACCGAGGGAGGTCTACTAGTCCAAATCCGCACCCGATTAAAAATCCACTTTCTCACTATTCCTGACAATCTCGAGGCTGGCCACAATAATATCGACACCGTCCAATTTATTTCGTCCCGAAACTCCGAGAAATTTGACACCAAAGTTTAGGCTCTAAATAACGGCAAAATTCGATCAAATGCGATTCTAGCGAAATCTCAAATTTAAAATAATAACCGGGAGTGATCAGTTCCCGGGCGAGATTTTACTATAAGCACACTGACGAATTACACGTTTTATAAATCCCAAAAATGGGCCGAAATTCGGAATGTCACACGACAGGCTTCAAACTTTCGAAGCGGCGGCTGCCGCATTGGGAAAACCAAAGACCTTCGCTCCACAGAATATCGAAGCTTGTACCGCAAGGAAGCCATTGGTTTGGGGGAGTTGGAAGAATCTCATCTTCCGTGAAACCGAAGAGCATTTTTTTTTTCATTCTTAATCGAGCATTTCCTTTTTATTTTTTTTTATTCCTTCCTTCGAAGGTTCTCATTTCTCAGATAGCCACATAAGGCTGGCATGCTTTTAAGCGATGGCCACACTGAAGTTACCATTCAATGCATCAGTACACAGGTAAGCAGCCCCGCAAATCAGCTACGAAGAGTGTGTGCATTCATTTAAATATATTCATTCTGGAAGTCGTAAGCTACAAAAAAATCTCCCACAGCATTCGTCGATCCACATGATGGTGGATCGAAATGGACACGATTGAGCAAAATAAATCAGTACATGTTCCAATGACCAAATCCAAAGGGTAAAACCGAGCCACCACAGTTTTGAGAGGACTCATCTCAGACGTGAGAAAGTAGGAAGGAATTGCTGACTCCGGAGAAGAATAAAACAATAGAGCACCAAGGAAGTAAATTGAGATACACAACTGCCTGACTAAGCAGCTTGCAACAAAGAGTCTCACTTTTCTCCCTTATATCAGTTCAAATCAGAAGATTGTCGCAAAACGGAGAATGGGAACGTGGGAGTAATCATGAAGCGACAAGATCCGGTGTTTCTGCTTCAACAGATATCAAAGCCGTGTGTAATTTGTCCAGCCAATTGTCCAGTAGGTCATGCAGTAATTTGACCTGTGGAATCCCCAAAACTCTTGGCTGCATCCATGAAACTTATATTGTCCCCTCCACTTGATCGATTATGCCCACAATAAGATGAACCTGAGTTGAGATTCTAATGGTTAGACTACTGTAAAATAAGAAAGCTTGAATATCGGTTTTCCATTACAGATGCTAGAGCAGAGAAGGTGCAAGCAATTACAACATCCAGGTATTTGCCATGGCGGCATATGCAAAAAAGGAAATTGTACTCTAGATTTTTAGCAGCAGCACACTGATGCATATCCAAAGCTCTTCCGTTCTTACACTAGAAATAGTGGCGGTCAGTCAACAAGCATGAATAACTCAAAGTAATCATCCTTTACACCCCCCAATTTAGGAAGCTTAGCATCAATGTTAAAAGAGTAAAAAGAGATGCTGATTCACATCAGCCACCACTTGTTGTATAAAACTATTTATGGTTGATTTATGCTAGCTAAGTCTCTTAATAGGGCGCATGTTCCCGGCAGTCACTTTAGGCACATTCTGTGCAAACCAACCCACTAACTTCTAGTCCCTTCAACCATATGCAGCAGACCTCAAATTAAAGTGACCATCATTCAAACCTTAGAATGTACTTACAGACAAACTCATGAGAAGATGCTCAACATTCTGTGTAGAAAGTTTTGTGTGCTCTGCAATAACATTCATGGAAATGGTTCGATCCCCAGATGGTCGACAACAAAAATTTACATTGCCATTCTCCATCAAAGCTGTAAACTCTGTTTCCCAAATTCCGCAACTTTCTAATCTTGATTCAGCTCAACAAATACACATAGTTCTTGTAATACCCCAACTAACAGATGCACAGCACGTCCGCACATGATTACACTCCATCGAGCAGCCCACACAAGCATAGCGACATAACTAGACTGGGTTTTCCAATAGTCAAACAATTTGCAAGAAAGCAACTAAACACAAAGATAAATCACGTGATTACATTCAACTAAACACCAACCGCCACACCACTCGTACCTGTTCTTCATCGATTAGCTGGTGATCCGGAGTTTGGGTTCAGGCCCATGCCTCCGGCCACTGGTGGAGTTAATGAGCGCAACCATCGGAGCCTCATGTGGTACCAAATTCCTCTAGCTGAGCGGCAGTGAAGATGAAAATGTGCGCGGCAATGAAGATGAAAAGTGGCACTGAATAAGGACGTGAAGGTCACGGACATTGGACTTGAAGCTCGCGGACGACGGAACCTGGGAAACAAGAGATGACGGCGAACGACGGACTAAAGCTTATGAATGAGCGAGCAGCGAACGAGGATTGGCCGCAGAGCGGCCGAGGCTTGGGGGACAGCAATTTGAAAAAGAACCTAATCCCAATTCAGCTCAGGATTTTGCTCAAATTACAAATTTCAGACAAATATTGCAATGAGTGTACTTTAAAGGTGCTTGTTTCACGAAAAATTTTAAATTTAAAAAATAATTTTTCAAAAAATAATTAATTATATCTCTTAAAAAATTAATTTACGAAAAATATTTTTATTATCGATAATAATTTATATTTAATTAATTTCGTGGATGATGAAAATATTCTTCAATCATTTTTTTTTAAAAGATACATATTTTTTAGAAAATGTTTTCCAAATCTTGAAATTTCGGTAAAACGTGCGCACCCAAGCAATTTTTTGAAGTCTTCTCCTCTTTCGTTTTCCTTGTTCCTTCGCCGACTCTGTCTTTCTCGCTCTGTTCTTCTCTTTATTTCCTTGGTTCTGCAGAAGGAAATAATAAGGTGAGGTTGAGGTCCCTTTTGTTATTAGATGGTGAGGGATCGTAATATCCCCCAACCTCACCACCGAAGTTGACACACACACACACACAGGGCATATGGAGATTCCAAGTAAGATGGGGGAATTTTAATAAAGATTGTCCTCGGTTGCACTTTTTCGAATCGGTTCATTGTCTCTCTTCACTGGAATAAAGCAGAAATAGAAAGCAAGCAAAGCAGAAGAAACAGCGATGATCTACGAATAGAAAGAAGGCGCACCATTTTCTGCGGAGGATCCCCTGTTTCTGTTTCGGAGTCCGGCGCTTGCTTTGTTCCATTCAGAATCTTCTCTCTACAAGACTCCCAAAAGCCGAGATGACGATTTGGTTTGAGTAACTTCTCACAATCTTCTATCTTTATGAAGCACTCATTTGGTATTTTTGAGCTCGATGTGTCAAAAATCCTTTCGAGTGATCTGCACCCGTAAATTCTCAACCACCGCAAAAACTCTAATTCAACAATGCCCTCGACAACCTGCAGGCTTGGGCACCGTTGAATATCTAAATGCTTCAAGCTCTTCAAGTTTGACAAACCGCCTAAGCTTTTTAATGAAGAGCACTGCTGAACTAAAAATACTTCCAATGATTCCAACGTGGAAACAAATTGAATATCCTGTAGCTCTGGGAAACCCGACAGAACGAATTTTCCAAGCATCTTCAGGGAGCTTGGGAAATGGAAGGCTCCCCTCCAATGATCAATCAACTTAGGAGCTTGTAGTTCATTGCACCCCGGCTCCTCCGGTAGACAAGCCAACCCCTTGGAAGAATTGCAGTCCTGAATACGTGATCTCTCTGACGATCCTACGACATCGAGTAATTGAACATGATGTTGCTCGTTCGCCTTGTTTTCTCTCGATTTTCTCGACCTTGATGAAACCGTCTCCTTTTTCGATGAAGGAAACATGCCGAGGTGTACTTGTTTTTCTCGAGTGTCGTAGAGCTTTAAAACTATCAAATTTGACGGAAATTGTTCCAAAGTTGGCAAGTCCAGTCCATATAGAGTAAGTTCTATCAACTGAGAAAGGGAACCCCACTCTACAGTTGGTGCGCGGACATTTGGAAAGCAAAAGCACAGCTTGCTCAGTTTGAATAACTTCCCAATCCACCGTAAGTCGCAAGGATGAATTATATCTGATCTGGCCGTTAGAACAAAGTGATCATAAAGGACCGTTGGATTAAAGTGATCGGAAAGGACCAGCTCAACTAGATTAGTAAGATACGAGAGGTTAGGGACAGTCAGCAACGAAGTAGATGTCAGCAGCAAAGCGGTCAAACTTATGGGGAGCTTCGGCAACTCTTGTATCCCATCACAAGCACGCAAGTCCAGTGTTTGGAGTTGACGAAGCTTGCTCATTGTGCTGGGCAATTCTTCAATTGGTGTGCTTGATGCATCTACATATGACAAATTTGCTAGTCTACAAATGGAATCTGGTAATCTTGTAATTTCCGTGTATGAGACATCCAGCTTCGTTAACGACTCTAATTTCGAAACTGAGTCGGGGAGTTCAATCAAGCCTAAACAACAATTAAGAGAGAGGTGCCGCAGACTCCGCAGCTCTCCAATTTGTTCAGGCAATTTTCTAAGTTTGTAGCAGTTTTCAACCCTCAAGTCAGTCAGATACCTCAAATTCCCAATAGAGCGGTCAATTTTCGAGAACAAAGAATTGTCGTCAATAGTCAACTTCTCTAAAACTGAGCCTGTTGGAAAGATTGGTGTCCTGTGGATCGAACCATTACCCCGAATAGTGAGAACCTTCAAATTCCTTGCCCCCTACAAAAAGCCAAAGAAACATCAGGACAGACAAGAAATAAATATGGATTTAGGCTACCAATTTGTATCATATGTCATCTGATCCTCTCACTAAATGAGAAAATTCGATTACAAATCCATCAAATTTTGTCCTTCGTTGAATAAGAAAAATAGACTAAGAGGGAAACTGGCGTACCTTGATTAGGCTCTTGAACACATCATCTGTGAATTGAAGCGCAGAAAGATTCACCACAACCGCCTTTTGTAGATGCAACAAATTGGTTGCCTCCAAACGTTGCTTGGCTTCATCATCAGTATCACAAGTGTAATCCAAATCAATCCATCTCAACTCAGAAAGACAGCCCGTAAAGTCACCTTGGAAGTTTACGTTAAACAGAGAAAGAAACCGTATATGTGGGAACCGCTTAATTTCCTCCGAAGTGACAGTTATACAATCCGACGATGATACAAACAATTGGAGTGCTTCAACTTGAGCGCCTTCCTTGATCTGCCAATGACATTGAGGAGTAGAAGCAGGAATTTGTCAATATCTCACTATTTTTATTTCGTAGAAGAGAAGGAAAAAAGAAACAGAAGAGTAGCTCCCAAATAAAAAACGTGAATCCTCAATTAAGAAGAGGGTATAAGCAATTTTCTACTCAAATTTGGCCATACGTTACCTCTCTTTTTTTTAATTCGCAAATGATGTCGCCTTTATCCCACTTATCCCACAATCTGGTACGATCTTGTCTGGCAATTGCCCTTCCTAGATCTCTAAGCTGATCGTGCATCCCAAATCTATCGCCATCTAAAACCTTTATCATGCACCTCCGAATAAGGACATCAATGGCTTCCTCTGGGTAAAGCTCACAATCTTCCCACATGTACATTGGATTAGTCTTATTCTCACCGACGAAAAAGCATGCAACATCGAGGAATATCCATTGTTGATCCGGCTCTAAGGCATCATAGCTAATCCTTAGCTTTTGCATGACATCCCTATAAGGTGTTTTCTTTAGCTTCTTTAGCCTGTCTTCCCATATTTTTCTCTTTTCCCGACCAAAAAGCGATGAACCAATTACTTCGAGAGCTAAAGGTAGTCCATCTGCAGTAGAGACAATGCTTTCTGAAAGAGTGTAGTAATTGGCTGGAGGAGAGTCGTCATTGAAGGCACGCTTACTAAAAAGTTTGAGTGCGTCTTCGTCACTCAACCCCACCATTTCATAATCCTTAAATTTATTCGCAAATCCCCTAATATTTAGCACGCTCTTGTCCCTAGTGGTAACGAGTATCGTAGTACCAGGATACAAAGAATTCACTGGGATTAGATTTTCGATTTGGTTGCCCTCATCGACATCATCCAAAACAATTAGCATCTTCTTGTTGCAAATTGTGTCCGCAATCCTCTTGATGCCATGATCAATGCTATGAATCTTACTAGCCTCTCCAGAATAAGATATATCGGACAATAATTTTTCTTGCAACTGCTGTAAAGCCGTTTCCCTCACGCGTTCAAGAAAGCTGCAGTTTTTCCTAAACTCAGCACGTAGTTGATTGAAAATAATGTTGGCCAGTGTTGTTTTACCGATGCCGCCCATCCCGTATATTGCAATTAGCCGCACACCACCAGAGTCGATGTCTAATAAATTGTTTATGGCTGCTATTTGATCCCCCATTCCAACTAAATCTTTGGTTACTGGTCTTTGTCTTGTCTCGAGCCTGACCACAACCTCGTCAACAACCTCCTGGATAAGTTCCCCATCGCTGTCACAAAGTTGAACAGTTTCAATTGAGAAAAGGTGACAAATTTGCATGTTGACCAACCTTCTTCTAAGCAACCAGGTGGGAACGCGATCAAGTTATGGACATATCAAAATTCAACGTTACCCCCAAAGCTTTGGGAACACGATGAATTACAAACTTGAACGTCCATTACAAGTTTAAGTTAAAGGAATAGAGGAAGAGAAATGTTTGATCTTTATATCAAGCAGAAGAATCAGAATTTCTAGCAAAAAAGGTAGAATAATCAAAATATAAACATTTGATGAATTGCTGTAATGGTAGATTTACTTATTTCTTTCGACTTGGAAAAGAACTTTGCAAAGGCAACAGTTCCTTAATCAAGTTCTTTAGCATACGATAGGAATCTTAATACATACATGGATCAAATTAGTATAAAACAGATGAAGCAAAGCAAAATTTTTCATACGATGGAAAATAGGTGAAAGACGAAATTATAATAACCCTAAGAGGTTGGAAATTTTTTTCGAAATCTCGTGATTTAAAAAAAATAAAAGAAGAATTTGAAACTTTCTGTTTAAAATAGGGAAATTAGAGTTTGAATATAATTAATGAATTTTTATAAGAACTATGGTCCGATTTTACAAAATTATTTTCACAATCATGGTTAGAACGTTACCCTGAATATTTCTTCGACTCCCATCCCTTGATGCCACCAACTTCCTGGAGAGCCTGTTGCCACGTCTTTATATCCTTGGAGCTGAACTTATTCTTCTGACCCTTCATCTGTTTCTCCAAATTCGATATGGCCTCGCTGTACAACTCGGTTTTCAACTTCACGTCGTTGGGTTTCACATCGTAGAAGATGGGCAATATGACCTTCTTCCCATCTTCTTTAGATTTAGAGGTGTTCTCCACCATTTTCGCAAGCTCGTCGAGGCACCAGTGACTTGAAGCATAGTCTTGAGAGAAGATAGGTATATAGAGCTTGGAGTTGTTGATCGCTTGTAAAAGATTGTCACTAATTCTTTCACCTGGTCGAAGCTCTTCGTCATCCATGAAAACACGAATCCCGGCACCAACCAAGACATGGTAGAGGCTATCGGTGAATGTACGACGAGTATCGGGCCCTCTAAAACTCAGGAACACCTGATACTCGCTTCCATCTGTATTGCTGGTGCTCATTCCTGTCTCTGGGCTCGCCATAGGATCTCACTTCGCACTTAGCAGGGTCAGCCCCCTCTCTCTCTAATAGACGATGTTGAAATACTTCTTCTAGGCAAATTCGCACAAAGCCTTGTGGTTCTCGAATGGGAAAAGCCTTTATTACATTCTTAATGTGAAAAGCTTTCTCCACCAAATCATCCTCCCTCAGGAATTTACAAAAGGAGAACCAGGGCGTTACATTAGAAAACGAGAAAAATAATGTTTAATAGAGGGACGTTTGTATTGCGTGACTCACGGGGTTTAATTGAAAGTTCACCGCGAACAGGCAACTTCGGTGGAGCTTCCAATTTATAGTCAATAAAGTTAATAAGATGGAGGACAATGATGGAGGTCTACCTTTTTAACATGCCCAATTTCTTTCGAGTTTCTTTTTCGTGCTTTTCACTCTGTGCTTTTGAACTTTTGGATAAAAAAATATTTGATTCTCAAATATTTAAATCATTTATGATTATTTTGTAGATATATCTATAGCTAGACATATTTAAAATCCCAATCCAGTATTGTAAATTCACAATTTATCTATATAAATGCATAATAATAAAATATTCCTAAAGAATAGCCACTTGCATAATTAGAAAATCTCCTTCATATTACAGAGAATTGGATTTGCTGCATGCACGGCAAAAAATGCTACACTTAAGCACTACCTAAGCATATGATTCCTACTCACTATTAATTATTTATTTTGATCTTTTCGGCTTAAAGACTTACTTTTTATTATAATAAATTTTAACCACTCAAATATTATCATAAAATGTGACTTCATATTAAAAAGCAAATGATTTTGCAAATCTTTTACTTTTACGCAAATGGACTATCTATAGGTGAGGAAATGCAATGATGGCCTGTCATTGGCCATGCTGCCACTCCATCGTGGTGTTGCTTTGAGCGTGGAAGTAAAAGAAAGAGAAACCATGATGGCCTTGACCATGAGAGATGACTTTGCTCAGCTGAAGAAAGGGGAAAGCAGATTAATGACGGCCATTGCCGATGTGGCCCAAAAGAGGAAAAGACGAAGAAAGTTACAATGATGGTGTCTTCTTCATTTTGGCGTGTTTTATTTGCATACGTTTTTCGTGGCGTTATTCGCTGTTTTGACTTGTTGACTAAATTGGTGCAGTGAACAAAGGGCCTAATACCCAAAAATATCCTAAACTTTAGCCTTTATTTTAATTATATTTTAGATTTTTTTATCTCATAAAAAATTCCAAACTTTTACTTTTGTTCCAAATCTACCATCGTTAACTTTTCCGTCCAAAATTACCGTTAATAATTATTTTAATATTATTTTTTATTTTTTCGATTTTTAAAATTTTTCTTTTCTTTTCTTTTTCCTTTCCTTTTCTTTTTTTTTCCCTTCACCTTCAACCTCTAGCTAGTCGCTGGTCCGGTAATCGGCCAGAGGCGGGGGCCGGCGAGGCTCAACCTCGTCGGTGTTGGGCGAGGTCGGCCTCGCCCCGCCCCTGGCAAGGTTCGTCCTCGCTAGCTGTTGGCGGGGCTGAGCCCTTGCCAGATCTAGCGAGGCTCGAACTCGCTGGCAACTGGCTAGGGCAAGCCCCCGCGGGCCTCGTCCTTGCCAACCACGGCGAGGACGAACCTCGCCAAGGGCGGACGAGGCTGACCTCGCCCGACACTAGCGAGGACGAGGCCGGCGGGGGCTCGCCCTCGCCAGTTGCGAGCGAGTTCGAGCCTCGCCAGATCTGGCGAGGGCTCGGCCCCGCCGGCAGTTGGCGAGGCTCAACCTCGCCAGCGTTGGGTGAGGACGAACCTCGCCAGGGGCGGGCGAGGCCGACCTCACCCAACACCGGCAAGATCGAGCCTCGCCTGCCCCAGTCGTCGGACCGGCGACCAGCCAGAGGTTGAAGGTGAAGGGAAAAAAAAGGAAAAGAAAAGAAAAAATAAAAAAATTCGAAAAAATAAAAAATAATTATCAACGGTAATATTGGACAAAAAAGTTAACGGTGGTAGATTTGGGACAAAAGTAAAAGTTTGGAGTTTTTTATGAGATAAAAAAAAGTTTAGGACTTTACCCAAAAAAAAAAGTTTAGGATATAATTGGTACAAAGGCTAAAGTTTGGGATTTTTTTAGGTATTAGGCCGTGAACAAAGTAATTGATTAGAGGATGACTTGTCCTCATTTTTTTTAATCTCATTTACAACACCAGTATCCAAATCATTCGACTCAATTAACATCTATTTATATGCTCAAATCGCTCCATCCATGTGCGTTAGGTTAGCTCTATTCACAGGTTGGCTAGCGAGACACTCCAGAGGAGACACTGTGATTGAATCTGAACAAAATGTTGTTTCAAGAATAGCATTCAAAATACACATAATGCATTCATGACGGTTTATACGAGCTCAACTTTGCACAAATTATGTACAAAACAACAATCCTTCCAAAGACATGGCAATCGTATGTCATAACTATGGTCATCTTCGATGCACTACTTTATACAACTTAGCAACACTTTATGGAAACGCTACAAGGATGTACATCCTATTCTGTCAAGCCATTGCCTCAAACAATTGGAATACATAAAAGAAACTCATGCTTACTTTTTAGGTGGAGGCACAATGCATGTGAAAGTGACGTCCCCTTCTTCACTTAAAAGAGAGAGATTCCTTCTTATTGATCAGGGAACATGTGCATTTTTGGGTATCATACGCGGACCGGCTAGGTTAAGAGAACAATTAAAAAATTCATACTTGGCATGCATTTATACGGTGAGATTTTATAGAATCACTGCCAACTGTTATAAAAACTTAAGATATAAAATGAATGTACAGTTTATTATTTAAATATTCTAACATACGCTATATATTTATTTACATACATATGAGCACAAACTTAAGAGTAATCCAGAGTCGTAAGTAACTGCTCTCGGATAATGTTTCATGTTTTGAAATATTGAATATGTTTTCGATATTAAAGAATTTTAAAAGGAGCTTCCGATTCTCTTAGATAACTCTAGTTTTATCACCAATCATGAGTTCAAGCTTATAAATATTGGTCAATATCTTAAGAAAATAAAAACATATAAATATTTTGTGCATTTATTCATGATTGCCTAATGCAAGTTTCTTAACATGTCATCTCACTTTTCAGAATACTTCATATTTGTTCCACATTTCAGATATTTCGCCATTACCCTTTTTTGGTATACATTTCATGCTTCCTTATTTTAAATGGTGATAATCCTCGCCTTAAAAAAGATGGTGCATATGCAAATATTTATTTATTCCCAAAACTTTCATCACTCTTTTTCCAGTCACGTGACTGCTCCCCCTACCAAACGAGTGCCCATATCCTAGGAGGGTCAGGCGAGGCACTACTTGACTTATTTGAAGACCGTATCGATAAAGTTTTGAGGGCTATATATGTATCAAAGTGGTTGTGGAAGGTTGGCCAAATTAGCAAAACGCTCTCAAAGGTTGTTATTAATTCTTGTGCTCATTCTTTCAAAAAACAAATCTCATGCTTCCAATATATCGTAATTCTCCAAGAGATTGTTAATGTAATTCTTGTGCTCTCAAAGGTTGTTATTAATTCTTGTGCTTATTCTTTAAAAAAAAGTCTCATGATTCTAATTGTAATTCTCTAAGAGAGTGTCAATATAATTATCGTAAAGAGCACTTTGAGTGTAGAGTGAAATGACTGTCCTTGTAGAGTGAGCCATAGTTCATTGCGGAGAGGCAACTTCATTGTGAATTCTTTTAAAGGTTTCGAGGATTGCATTAGTGGATTCCAACCTTGTTATTAGGCTAATAGAGCTGGGATAATGGAAGAGGTCAAGTAGATAGGTCGAACCACTATAAATTGCTTTGCAATCTCTTTAATCTATTATTCTGTTTACATTATTGTTGATGGAAGATATTTGCTCTGCAGTGCGTATTTCGTCTGCAAACACTATTTCATCCTCTACACATTGTTTTGCACAAAAAAAAATTCCAAGTATCTTGCAGCAACCATTTTATTTGTATAAAATTGGGTGAAATGACACTAGTTGTTCATTTATTCTTGCCCAAAATTCAAAACCATCCCTACACTTTTTTTATCCAAAATCGTCCCTGTATTTTAAGAAAGGGTCATCTCTCGTCTTGCTATTATGTCGCTCCATTTTCCGTTCAATTTGTGCTGATGTGGACAATTGGAACACTAAGTAGAAGCCATATCACTGTCAACAAATTTTGGCATACCATATCTCTCTGTACCAAATCCGTTTCAAGTGAGTTTACGGTTAAAAAAATTTAAAAAAACCTCTTTTGAATTACTAGAAGACTCAACACTCCTACCCAAAATCAAGCAACCTCGCACCAGTGCTGCTTCCAATTTATAGTCAAAAAAGTTGATGACTTTACAAATAATAAGGTAGAAGACAATAATGGAGGCGTACCTTTTCACATGCCCAATTTCTTGAGTGTTTCTCCTTTGTGCTTTTCAGTTTTTGCTTTTGAACTTTTGGATTTAAAAAATTTGATTCTCAAACATTTAAATCATTTATAATTATTTTATAGCTATATCTATAGTTTGATATATTTAAAATTCCAATCCAATATTGTAGATTCACAAATTATCTATATAAATGCAATAATAACAAAAAGTTCCTAAAGATTTGCCTCTCGTTATGACACATGAAACTCTGAATAATTAGAAAAATTTCCTTCATACCACAGAGCGCTGGATTTGCTGCATTCAATACAAAAAGTGCTTCACCTAAGCACTACTTAAGCATATGCTTCCCACTCATTATGAAATATTTGTTTTGATCTCTTCGCCTTAATGATCTACCTGTTAATATAATTAAGTATCTTTAACCACTCAAATATTCTCACAAAGTGTGCCTTTACATTAAAAAGCAAATGATTGTGCAAATCTTTTACTTTTTTTTTGGAAATGGAGCATCTTTAGTTGGGGAAATGTAATGATGGCCGATCAATGGTCTTGACCATAAGAAACAACTATGCTTAACCGAAGAAAAGGAAAAGAAAGCCTCGCAATTTCGCAGAAAGATTGATCAACGGTCTTCTACGCAATTTCGCAGAAAGCCTCGCGGTTCTCGAATGCAAGTCGAGAACTTTGATGTTAAAGTCACGGCGATTGACGAAGACTTTTGAGACTTCTAGGAGACAGTTTAAATATTTTGCATGATGTTTAATTTAACAATGTATTTAGGACACTCGTTACTGAGATCTTTATAAAAATAACATTACATTTCACATATTTATAGTGAAATAGTTATGATAACATATATGTATTTTTATGCTTTGATACACTTTTTTTTATCTCGTATTAAATAAAATTTAAAATTTGAATTTCGAGATATCTTGAAAAAGTCATCAAATTCAAAGTTATGAGTAGAAATCCTCAAACAAGGAAAAGAATTATAACAAAAATTATTAAAGTGTCCCACATTGGTTGTTTACACGGTTTACACGCTATTTGTATGCATCTGGTCTTCCTTTTCCTGTAAGATTTTTGGGGTGGACATTTTCACATGTATCATAGCCCGATTTTGTCTTGGTTTATTTCGATTGCGCTCATTCTTGTTCGTGAAATTCCGTTCGTTCTTTTGGATTGGACATTTTAGCAACAATAACATTACATTCATTAATGGGAAGAGCTTCTATTTGCATTCTTAATGTGAAAAGTTTCTCCACCAGATCATCCTCCTCCAGAAATTTACAAAAGAAGAACAAGTGCGTTTCATTAGAAAAGGAGAAAAGGATGTTTATTGTAAGATATAAACGATGAAATTCTTGGTTTGAACGTCCGAAGTCCGATGCCACTTTCGTTAGCGAGAGACATCATTTTGGACGTTTGTATTGCGTGACTCCCGGGATTTGATTGAAAGTTAAGGACAGGCAACTTCACAGCAGCTGCAGCTTTCAATTCATAGCCAACAAAGTTGATGGCTTCAGAAAAAATGAGACGAAGGACAATCATGGTGATGTGCCATTTCACCCGCCCAGTTTCTTTCGAGTTTCTTCTTGATGCCTTTGAACGTTTAGATTTAAAAAAAATGATTCTCGAATGTTTAAATGATTTAGGAAAAATTTCAATTAAAAATCTGAAGTGGGGTCAAATTCTCAAAAAAAGATCCAAAGTGAATATTGTGTCAAATAAGGGCCTACAGTGCCCAATCAATCTCAAATAAGGACCTGAAGTGCCCAAAAAGTCTCAAATAAAGAACTGGGTCTCTGGCCGGCCAAAATACCTGCCGGCCGGCGAGAAATTTACTGTTCCGTCATCGGAACAGTAAGTTTTTAATTTTTCATTATTATTTTTTATTTTTCCTTTTCTGTTTTTTTTCTTTTCCTTTTCCTTTTCTTTTTTTTTTTCTTCTCTTCCTCCGCCGGCCATAGCCGAGGCCGGCGACCTCCGCCGGCCTCAGGCGAGGCCGCCCTCGCCTGGGCTGGGCGAGGCTCGGCCCCGCCGGTCGCTGGCAAGGTCGAGCCTTGCCGGCGTCGGGCGAGGCCGGCGGGGGTCGCCGGCCTCAGGCGAGGTCGCCCTCGCCTGGGCTGGGCGAGGCTCGGCTTCGTCGGCCGCTGGCGAGGTCGAGCCTTACCGGCGTCGAGCGAGGCCGGTCTCGCCAGTTGCAGGCGAGGCTCGACCTCGCCGGCATCGGGCGAGGGTGGCCTCGCCAGTTGCAGGCGAGGCCGGCCTTGCCAGCCGCTGGCGAGGTCGAGCCTTGCCGGCGTCGGGCGAGGCCGACCTCGCCAGTTGCAGCCTCGCCGGCGTCGGGCGAGGCCGACCTCGCCAGTTGCAGGCGAGGCTCGACCTCGCCGGCGTCGGGCGAGGCGAGTCTCGGCATTTGCAGGCAAGGTCGAGCATCGCCAGCGTTGGGCGAGGCCGGCCTCGCCAGTTGCAGGCGAGGTCAAGCCTCGCCGACGTCGGCCGAGGCTGGCCTCGCCCGACACCGGCGAGGCTCGACCTCACCTGCGGCTAGTGGGGCCGAGCCTCGCCCAGCCCAGGCGAGGGCGGCCTCGCCTGAGGCCGGCGACCTCCGCCGGCCTCGACTATGGTTGGCGGAGGAAGAGAAAAAAAAAAAAGAAAAGGAAAAGCAAAAGAAAAAAAAACAAAAAAGGAAAAACAAAAGAAAAAATAATAAAAAAATTAAAAATTTACTGTTCCGATGAAGGAACAGTAAATTTCTCGCCGGTTGGCAGGTATTTTAGCCGGTCGAAGACCCAGGGCCTTATTTGAGACTTTTTGGGCATTTCAGGTCCTTATTTGAGACTGATTGGGTACTTGAGACCCTTATTTGACACAATGTTCACTTTGTATCCTTTTTTGAGAATTTGACCCTACTTGAGGTCCTTAATTGGAATTTTCCCAATCATTTATGATTACTCTATAGGTATATCTATGGTTAAACATATTTATATAGATAAAATAATAATTTATCTATATAAATACATAGTCACGTATATTTCCAAAGAATCAACTCTCATTGTGATATATGAAACTCTAAATAATGAGAAAATTTCCTTCATACTATAGAGATTGGAAATATTTGTTTTTATCTCTTCGCCTTAAAGACCTACCTTTGATTATAATCAATTACCTTTAATCACTCAAATATTCTCATAAAATGTGCCTTTATATTAAAAATCAAAAGATTGTGCGAATCTTTTACCTTTTTTTGAAAATGGACTATCTATAGTTGAGGAATTGTAATGATGGCCGGTCAATGGTCTTGAGTCTCTTGACCATAAGAAACAACTATGCTTAGCCGAAGAAAAGGTAAAGAAGATTGATGATGGCTACCGCCGATGTTAAAGATTGATCAATGGTCTTCTACGCAATTTCGCGGGAAGCCTCGCGGTTCTCGAATGCAAGTCGAGGACTTTGATGTTAAAGTCATGACGATTGACGAAGACTTTCGAGACTTCTTGGAGACTGTTTAAATATTTTGCAAGATGTTTAATTTAACTACTGCCTTTATGACACTCGTTAGTGAGATCTTTATAAAAACAACATTACATTTCACATATTTATAGTGAAATAGTTATGATAACATGTATATATTTTTATGTTTTGATACGTTTTTTTTATTTCGTATTAAATAAAATGGTTAATACCACAAAAAACCCCAAACCAATATACCTGTAATAATTTTACCCCAAACTAATTTTTTGATCATCAAAAACT
The DNA here is from genome assembly GCA_031216235.1 of Syzygium jambos. Classification (NCBI taxonomy): domain Eukaryota; kingdom Viridiplantae; phylum Streptophyta; class Magnoliopsida; order Myrtales; family Myrtaceae; genus Syzygium; species Syzygium jambos. Next base: position 13,984,504 of record CM062226.1, read on the forward strand.
CTTAACTGGTACACTTATAACAAATTAACCCTCCGTTTTATAGGATTAATACCACAAAAAATCACAAATTAATTAACCTGTGACAAACAGAGTGATAAAACCCTAAACTATTACACCCGTAAATTACCACATTGTTGACACCTAAATTTCGACCGACCATTTAATAATAATTTGCATAGAAAATTAGGGATTAAATTTTAACCCCTAAACAAAAATATTAAAATTGCATATCATATAGTTTAAGTTCATATAGGTTAGTTACATTCCGTATCGGACCGGCGGTGACTAGAAAACTGAAAATTCATCGCGTAAACCGAGCTCGAGCACTCGGCTCACTCAAGGGATGGGGGTCGAAAATCACACGTCAAAAAGGCCTTGGTTGTCTTAATTTGAGCTTAAATTAGCCCATCAAGTTTAATTGAATAAAAGCCCGAATTAATTCAACCAACTTGGAATTAAATACAAATTAAAGGATAAAGGCCTAAGCCTAAGCCCATTAGGACTAGAAGACCCGGCTATTTGACCTAGGTTTATACTATAAATATATGTTTATGTCTTTCAAGGGAGGGGGAGCTCTCATAATTTTCAGATCAGATTTTTAGAGAGACACACGAGTGAAACACGTGAGACCATTGAGAGGGAATTTTCGGTTCAGAAATTCGGAGAAGTCGGAGGCTTTACGTCCAAAAGGGAGGGTTTCGTTCAATAGGAGCTCTCCACGTTCTGGACAAGAAAGAAGAAACCAAAAGAGAAAAGTCAGAGAGGAGCTCTCCACGTTCTGGACGTCTTTGGGGAAGGAAAAAAAAAAGCCAAGGAGACACCATCGTGAGAAGAAAAGTCAAAAGAAAGGGGGGTTTGAGAGAATTCCAAAAAGAAAAATTTTTGGATAGAGAGAGACCAGCGAGAGAAAAATCGTGGGGGGTCTGGACATTCTGACAAGAAACACACGGCCACAATATAGGGGCAGCTTCAACGGAGAGAGAGGGATCGTGACTGGAAGTGAGAGATAAAGAGAGAAAAGCGGTCATCTTCTTCCTTTGGTGTTCCACTTCAACGCTTCAACCTGCGCTTACTGTCTTCTCCGGCCTTGCAAGCACGCTCGACAACTTGCGACTGCAACTTGGTGTGGCTGCCGAGCGTCCTAGTAGCCGCCACCGCCTGCAAAGCAAACTAGCTATTCCTGCATTTTTTCTCAACGCCTACCAGCGAGTCCAGGCTTTTCCACGAGTTCCCGCTGCGCACGATCTCATCTGTCCAGTTCGGGCAAAGCTTCATCAACTCGGGTTGCTCTTGGCTAGTGACATCCAGCGAAGCAGCCAGATCCGACCTCGATTCAGCCTCTGCTCAATGCGTAACTAACAATTCCAGCAAGCTTTTCCTCCTTTGCAGGTTTTGCATAGGTCCCAGCAAGTTCTTGGCAAGATCTACGAAGAGATCCACGATTGAGAAATTTGTCCATAAAAGAAAAAAAGGAGAACTGGGAAGAATCTTCAAGAGCCAAGTCTTCTTTACCCCGATCATCACGCCCAGTTCCGAGCAACATCACCGTGAGCCACCATCTGTCGCGGCCACCGTCGATCACCATCCCGATCCGCAATCCCGATCCGCAATCCTAGTGATTCAAATTTGGAAATATCCGCAAATTAGGTAAGATCGTCATCCGAATATTTTTCGAAATATTTAATTTCCTAAGTTTTCAGTGTTTGAATATTTCGTGAATATTTTTGGTGGATTGCTAGATATCTTAGGATAATATTTGCGATATCCGCAATATTTGAAAATACCCAAAATTAGGAATTTTACCTAATTTAGCAACGTATCTGGACGACTATCCGACCTTATCCCTAAGGTACGATACGCGGCGATACGGAAAATCGTTATCTTGTCCATAATCACTTGGATATGATAATAGATTTTATTCGCTTTCCAAATTCGAACAATCAACTTTCCGTCGATATCTATAACCCTATAGATATGACTGTTAGTTTGATTTCTTTGCCTTATCTGAGTTTAAAAATCTTGAGGATTGTGTGGATTGTTTGAATGTGATTGTTATCTTTATTTGATTGCTTTCCTTTTAAATAAAGAAAATCCAAAAATTTGTTAGTTAGATTTAAATTAGAAATTTTGCATGTTTAGGGAATCTTAAATATATCCAAAAGAATAAGATAATTATTTGATTTAAATTGGGATTTAGGGTAACATATTTCCTAGTTTAAATTAGAGATTGTTTTAATCTTAGTGGATTATTTAGGATATTTAATAATTTCGAATTTTAATAAAAATCCCAAAAAAGAATCACTTTAGGATAGATCAATCATTTTCTCTAGGATAGATTGCATGTTATTTTAGGCATTTTTTATTCCGAATTTCATTTAAAAATACCAAAAATAATTCATTTTTCCATCATTAGAATTAGGTCACGTCGTCGCATGGCATATAGTTTGCATGTTAGGTTGCATTAATCGCATGTTAATTTTTACACGTCATTACATATAGCTTAGCTTTCATTTAAATAAGTGAAAATCCAAAAAAATATTGAGTGAACTGCTTGTTAATTAGAAATCGTATTAGGATTGTTGATATGATTTTCTAGCTAACCATGCAGATGCTTACGTTGCTTCCAGGTAAGTAATTCTCCCAATTTTGCAATTTATTTAATGTTTTGATTATTGGGTGTTACTTTGGTGGTTTGCGCACTCGCATGAACACCTCACATGTTAGTGATTAGGCTATAAAATGGATCCAGACTGCATGCAAAATATTTTTTTGAAAAGAAAAGGTACCGAAAGGGCGTTAGACTAGATCTAACGTAATCAAGTCCCCGAACTTAGAATCTCTGGTTCGTAGGAATACAACATATCTCCCTATGTTTTATTTAGGTTTCTAATCGACCTACCACAAATAGATTAGTGGCGACTCCAAGCATGAAAACATTTGCACGTTAAGAACTTAAATCCTAAGTTGCGAATTGGTAGGGCTTGGGAGGGCCCGAGTTAAGCTTAGTCTTAATAATCCATTAGCCTAAGAGGGAAATTTTAGGTCGCGACACACATATTATCAAATTTAGTAATTTGACTGTAAAATTTAACGGAAACTAATAGAGGGTAAATTTGTCACAGAAATATCAATTTGAAATTTTTCGTGGTATTAATTCTAAATAAAATTCAAAATTTGAATATCGTAATATTTTGAAAAAGTCTTCAAATTCGAAGTAATGAGTAGAAATCCTCACACAAGGAAAAGAAGTATAATAAAAATTATTAAAGTATCCCACACACACTGGTTGTTTATGCCGTTTACATGCTATTTGTACGCATCTTGTCTCCCTTTCGCTATCAAGTTTTTGGGTTGGATATTTTCACATGTGTCATGGCCCGATTCTGCCTCAGTTTATTTCGAGTGCGCTGATTCTTGTTCGTCAAATTCCATCCGTTATTTTGGATTAGACATTTTAGCAACAATAACATTACATTCATTAATGGGAAGAGCTTCTATTTACGTTCTTAATGTGAAAAGCTTCTCCGCCGTATCATCCTCCTTCAGAAATTTACAAAAGAAGAACAAGTGCCTTACATTAGAAAAGGAGAAAAGGATGTTTATTGTAAGATATAAACGATGAAATTCTTGGTTTGAACGCCCGAAGTCCGATGCTACTTTCATTAGTGAGAGACATCATTTTGGACGTTTGTGTTGCGTGACTCACGGAATTGAATTGAAAGTCACGGACAGGCAACTTCACAGAAGCTGCAGCTTTCAATTTATAGTCAATAAAGTTGATGGCTTTATAAAAAATGAGATGAAGGACAATGATGGAGATGTACCACTTCACACGCCCAATTTCTTTCGAGTTTCTTCTTGGTGCCTTAGAACTTTTAGATTAAAAAAAAATGATTCTCGAATGTTTAAATCATTTATGATTACCCTATAGCTATATCTATGGTTAAACATATTTATATAGATAAAATAACAATTTATCTATATAAATGCATATTCACATATATTCCTAAAGAATCAACTCTCATTATGACATATGGAACTCTAAATAATGAGAAAATTTCCTTCGTACAACAGAGATTGGATTTGCTGCATTTGCTACAAAATATGATCCACCTAAGTCTATACTTACTACTCTTAATGAAATATTTGATTTGATCTCTTCAGCTTAAAGACTTATCTTATTATAATTAATTACCTTTGACCACTCAAATATTCTCATAAATGTTCAACCAAAAAAAAAATATTTTCATAAATGTGCAGTTTTATTAAAAAGTAAATGATTGCGCAAGCAACACTTATTTCCTTATTTAAAACTATTAGAATGTGAGCATGGTGCAATTAGGGGAAAATATTCAAAAGATATCATAAACTTATTGTATGGTGGCCAATTCAATCTTAAACCTTTCAACTTTACCAATTAAGTTCTAAACCTTATAATGATTTAGTCCTTTTGGCGAATTTTTATCTGTAATTACTGACGTGGACATCGGCTGTACGACCAATAGAATTTGATTTTATGGTCTTAGTAGTAAAATATTACTATTTTTGTTTCAACCCTTTGATTGGTTTTCCTGTGATTAGTCCTTTATTTCCTTTTTTCTTTAGCTAAAATACTCCATTATTTCCCTCAAGACGTCTTGATGTGGCCACATTCGACGACTTTCAACCATTTCATATTCATATTCACGTTCAATGACCCAATCCGAAATGTTATCTAGAAAAGTTTCTAATTATTAAACCGCACCACCAACCACTTGCCCCTTTTTGAGAGTTATTAATTTTATGTTCATATGATAATGAAGATCCAAATTATTTCTATTATCCGATTCGAGTTGATATCAAAATTTGTTTCATTTCATCACTCGAATAAGAGAAAAGCTAAATAGGAGATGTTTCGATGACAACTGTAGGGCCTCTCTGTTGGTACCTATTATAGGTTTAGAGTGAGGAGATTGGTATCAACTCCTTTAAGCATGCAATCGATTTTTTATTTTATTTTTCTCCTTTTCCCCTTCTTTATTTATATTTATTTATAGTGAAGTGAAATTAAACTAAAAATTAACTAAGTGCTGAAATAAATATGAACTAGAATTTATATCAATGCATCTAAATTAGATGCGAAAATACTATGTAATAGAAATCTGGATTTCATGAAAATTTACACTGCTTTCACTTGAAATTTCAACCTTAAACTTCGTACGAGAACGAAGCTAGTGCACCCCAGAAAATAAAGAAAACTAGACGAAATGCTATGAATTAGAGTGGAACTAATCCACACAATGCGAAATCAACTTGGATGATTACATCTATACTAATTGATGAAATTAACTATTAATTAAAAATAAAAAATTTTGTTATGACTCGTGCGCAAATTGAACTACATCGTGCAGATTTTTTAACTATTTACCTATTTATGCTTACTGAAACACGAGTAACAATCAACATGAACTAATGCAAAAAGCCACGCACGGGGTTGCTTTTATTTCCTTTCCTCGTCTTCTTTTTTTCTCCTTTCTTTTAACACGTACAGCTAAAATCCTTTTCGCTTGTGTTGGCTGGGTAAGTCTGTCGCATATTTCCCTCTTGGTGAGCTCGACTCGTGCTGGCTTCGGCTTGGAAGTTCAAATGAATTTATGACTCATTTAGGGCCCGTTTGGCAAGTTGACAAATAGTAAAAATTTCTGTTCTTTTATTTTCAAAATTAGTTTAGGAACAGAAATCCGTTTGTTAAATTTTTTGCTCCTGAGCACAAATTTGCAAAAAATTATTTTCAGAATCAATTTTGGAACAGAATCAAGAAGCAAAAAAAGGTAACTTCTTAATTCTATGAACAATTTTTCCATTTTTGATTTTTCTTGATTTTCTTCTTCCTCATTCTTGGTTTGTTCTTCTTCTTCTTCCTGGCCTGCTGTCGGCTGTCGGTCGTTGGCCACCGGCGACCTATGATTGGCCACAGGCCAGGGCTGGCGAGGGCGTCACGGCCCTCGCCCAGCCATGGTGAGGCCGACCTCGCCGTCGCAACCTAGGCGAGGGAGATGGGTCGCAATAGCGAGGTCGGCCTCGCCAAATCTGGACGAGGTCGAGCCTCGTGCAGCCAAGGCAAGGCCGACCTCGCCATCACTACCGACGAGGGCGTTGCTGCCCTTGCTGGCTCTTACCTGTGGCTGATCGTCGGTGACTAAGGAAGGGAAGAGAAAGAAAGAAAAAAAAATGAAAAAAATGAAAAAAATATTAAAATATTTAAAATATTATTAATAAATTAAATTTTGTGTAGTTAGCAAATACATTTCCGTTTTTTTTTCTATTTCAAGAATAGAAATTTTGATCAGTTATCAAACATTTTCAAATGATTAAAAATTATTTCTAAGCACGGAGTAAAAAAAATAATTATTTCTGAGCAGAATCAGTTTTTGGGCATAAAATTATTGTCATGCACACCCTTAATATATCGGGTCAATTTGAATTACACGCGAGAGAAGTCAGATCCAAAACGCTGTCGGCTCATATTCACCAGACGCATGTAATTTATCGCACGAATTTTAAAGAGACCACGTAATTAGACTAGACACAATCGCCCGGAGGAGAGCTAAGATGCAAAACATCCTTGGACCCCAGACTTTGGAAAAGATAAGGACAAAACCATGCAGATGAAGAGAGAGAGAGCGCGCTTTGAAAAAAGCTTGAGGGAGAGGGAAGGGGGAGACAATTTTCTGACGGGTGGGCCCGATATGGATACATGTCGATCAATGTATGATTTATTGTAAATCTTACGTGATGTGTTAAATTCACCTAATATTTTCTCGAAAATTTCTCATGCAAAAGTCAAGCCTTCATCATCAATCTCTCCCCTTTCCTGCCTTTGTCTCTTCCTTTCTTGAGCTTAGCACGATTCTTCCTTCAAATTTTCTTTCTTGTCAAAGGTTCTACCAATTGATACGTTTTCACAAATAATTATTATTGAATTTCTTGATTCGTATCTTCAATTTTTGAAAACTTATAAAGTTCTCCTGTTAAGCCTTGACCAATGAATCTAAAAAATCCTTTAAATTGTATCCGATTAAAACTAAGCATTGTAGACGGTCCCTCATTCAACCACCAGCGTTCTGTGGACCTAATTATTAGGTCAATCGGATGTTGGACAGAAAAATTATGACTAGTCAAAATTTGGTCAAATTTTTTGTACTTTTTTTTCCATTTCTTTTGAAAAGAAAGAAAGAAAGAATGATGATGGTAACCCCCCGCCGCCGTTGGCAGTCATCACATGTCGATTCCAGCATTAGCCTGATGATGGAATGGCAACAATCCACATGTGAGCCCAAGCCACGCCAGGCCAGTCGCACATCTGCCCAACGCACCTGGGCCGCATGTCTTAGCGGATGACTGGGGCGAAAATGGTGCAAGGCCGCATGTGGGCCTAAGCTATCCCTCGAACCGTCTCGTGTGGAGCTAGGCTTTTGAAGCCCAATTTCACACCTATAATTTTTGGGCCTTTCACCACATTTGCCTTGTGCCTTGCAACCTCTATGACCACTCGGGCTTCAAAGCTCACAGTCCATAGCCATTTGAGCTCGAAGCTTGCAATTTGCTGTGGCTGGTTCTACTTCAAAGCTCGCAACCACCGTGACCACTCGAGCTCAAGCTCAAAACTTGAGGTCGTCATGGCTTCTCGAGCTCGAAGCTCGTGCCTAGGGTAGAGATCGAGCGGCCATAGGTGTGAGATCTATGGCCGCTCGATCTAAAGGTCATAGATCTTGAGCTCCCGGTCGCCATGGCTGCTCGAGCATTTGAGGTGTGGCCAAGGCTAGCGGAAGAATGGTCGTGAGTGGGTGGGTACAAAGGAATTGCATTGGTACGTTTAAATATTTTAAAGAAGAAGAAGAAGAAGAATTCCAGGTGAAAGATAGAGTCAACGTTTGAATATAAAGATAAAAAAAGATAAATATCAACAAATATTTAACGACCTTTACGCCACATCAACAAAAATTCACAACGGCCCCAAAGTATTTAGCAACATTCGAACCTATTTGAGGTTTTAATTCCAATATTAAACCATACAAATAAGGATAACAGGCCCAAAATCTTAAAAGCATGAATGACATAGAAGGCCCAAGGAACACTACGGCCTCTACGGTAAATACTTCTCGCATGGTTGAGTTCTTGCGTTTGATTATTTTCTTTGATAAATTTAAGTTTTGTTTTTTCTTTCACGTGATTAATTTGATATAACTAGTCTATTTACTTATTTCAATTTTTAGGAGGAAATTCAAAGTGCCATTTTCAACTCGACAAAAGAAGAATAAAACTAGCACGTATCCATCTCCAGAGCAAGCTTGCATTGAAATTAATAACAAAGCTTTTTTTTTCTCAGTAAAGTTTATATGCTTTGTTGCGATTGTTATGTCTGTCTATTTATTTCTTATGGTAATTACAGCTTGCATTTAAAAGATAGGAAAAAAATAATAGTAACAATCTTCCGCTCGATCATCATCATCCTCGTTGTCAACCACCTGTGAATCCCACAATTACGCCATTGATGTTGACGATGAAGATGTATTGGCCGAAGCGGAAACGCTGCAAAACTCAGTCATTAATCTCTCATCGCTCACTCTCCCGACAACAAAATGCCCAAGCTTACCAACAACCTCCACCAAGTTGTCCCTGCACAAGAACTCGTCGCTATAAACTTTCTCCACCTCCCTATCGAAGTCATGCACGAATACGTGCGTCTCCGCCGCGCCGCCCTTCTTGCTCCTGACCAGCACAGCCGCCGTGAATATCGCCGACATCCTCCCCGGCGCTGCCTCATGGTACCCGCTTGGCCCGTCGACTAGTATCACGTCCCAACTCAATTCATACACGTGGTTGGGCAAGCTGTTCAACGCGAGCTATTCCGAGAAGAGCAGGTTCTGCACCGGCCGGCACTCGCCATGGAGCTCGCCTCTTGCTGACTCGAGCAGCCTCTTCATTTCGCCGACCCTCGTCTCATACTTCACGTTGTAGGCCTCGATTCCCGGGTGTTTCTGCTCAAACCTCGAGACAAGGTTCTCATTCTTCTCGAGGAAGTTGGTGCGGCCGTCGAAGTTGAGGGCTTTGTACAAGAGGGCTTCGTGGGTGAGGCCAAAAACGAGGAGGTTGCAGTGGGAGACAACAGCGGCACAGCGGGCAACTGTGGCGGTTATGGTGGCGAGCTCGGTGGACGTCATGTGGGTGGAGTTGGTAGTGGCGGCGTAGTGGAGGAGGGCGTCGGATATGGAAAGTCGAAGCTGGACTGAAGAGGCGGCAGAGCTCATGGCAGTGGTGGTGGCGGTGGTGGCGGTGGTGGAGATTAGGGTTAGAGTGAAGGCGGTGGTGAAGAAGGAGATGATGAAGATGAGCCACAAGCGATTGGTGTTTGAGGACGATTGCTTTTGGATTGTGGGATGGAGGAGTATTAGCTTTGCGCTTTTCATCTCTTAATCTCTCTCTCTCTCTCTCTCTCTGAAGCAACGTGTTCATTTCATTTAACATATCAGGGAAAGGTATAAAGAGAAAAAGATTCTAATCACAATTAATGCAATAATTGCAGCAAACATTGTATATTAGTGTGAATAGACTATGTGGGAATCATTGAGGTGAAAGAGTTCTTGCGCAAAGAAAAACAAGAAACGGAGTAAAACAGGTATGATCGATGCATGTAGAGGGACAAACTAGCGAAGGAAAATCCAGGGGCGTGTTTTGCGGAAAATCAAGAATTTGAAAAGTATAATCCTGGAAATAATCCTAAAATCAATGGTAGATATGTTCATTATCAACGAAAAAGTTCAGGTATAGAACTTTGTTGATAATGAAGTAATTTTCTATTGACTAATTATTTTAAATGATACAAATAATTGTTTCTTAGAAAAAAAAAGTTTCTGAAATCATCAATTTCTCGTAAAACAAATGCACCCCGGACAAACAAAAATCAAACCACACAATTCTCACTGTGCATCTTGAACGAAAATCATAAATACTTAACTAGGTAATTACTAAAAATCGAAACCAATCACCTAATATCCCAACAAATTTTCTAAAATATAGAAAATGCAAGTAAATAAGCTTAATGATAATCTTAGAAAATATTTGCAAGATTTTAGGGTTTTATAAATTTATATATAAACTTCCTTCTCTTGCAAAATATGTTATTTCATTGAATTAATGACAGAATTACAAGAGATCTTTCCTCTTTCTTTTTGGAATCTGCACATGTGAACATGTGTGCACCCGACCACCCGCCTAGGTGGCGCTGCTGGAACGCGCACTCTTCCTCTTGCAAAAGGTTGAGTGTTCGAATCCCGAGCGCCGCAGGGTAACTTAACCGGTGGCACGTGTGTGGTGGCTAACAAGTGTCGCCTCCAGGATTTACTCCCCGGCTGTCGGCCGTGCGAGGGTTCCCTGGATTATCAAAAAAAAAAAAAAACATGAGTGCACCCGTATACATATTTGCGAAGCGAGTTACACGTATTTCTATTGTTTATGCTATGTAACGTCATTCATTTTGAAAGCATTTTTCGTTAAAAAATGGAGGAATCGCATCATGTTGTTCAATAATTATAAATATAATTGGCCCTTTCAAGTCGGACGATCATCATGATTTGATCATCATAATAAAAGAGTGAAGAGATGGAGAACAAAGGTGCGGCATCGCTGTCACTTGCTTTGGCTCGTGCGCACCATTAAACCATGTATTATCGTTGGTCTGATTGATTTAATCATGGTGGGATTTGCTGTTAGATATGGACATCATGTCGTGTCTTCTGGAGTCCATTGATGTTGGTGTCAGATAATACAAATCATCTCCTTTTTTTTTGCTAAATCAATACAAATCATCTCCTATAGCTAAAGAAAAAGGTAACAGCAGTCCTTGAACTTTTTTCTGGGTATATAATAAAATCTTCAACTTTTTCTCAATTCAATTTTTTTTTTTTGATAATCGAGGTGTCCGCGCGACCGGCAAGCGATGACTCAGCTATAAACCGGCGGTGATGCACGACTAGTCCTCGAGTGACGCTAGCGCAGGACCCACCACCACGGCGTCACACTTAAGAATCCCTAACGACTACGCTGGGGTTTGAACTCTGATCCCTTCGTGGGGGGACCAGAGCGCAAGCCAACGCAGCCGCTGCGGGCGGTAGTAAAATTACGTATTTTCTGAAATTCATTAAATGTGGCCTTTTCATTAATTTGGAGCTTACAATATCGTATCTTCTGTCGATTAGGCATATTAACCCATAAAAAATCACGCATTGTTATTATGGATTTGCTAGTTCAATAAAAAAAAAAATTTCACAAGAACTCTTTTTTGTTTTCTCTTTAAAGCTTCTATGTTCATCTATTATCCCTGTGATTGGCCACTCCTTAAGGCTGGACATCACTACAGGGGTCATCACTGGTGTGGTGTTGTCATGCCTCACCGCCATCACTTATATGCTGAACCTCCGCGCCTAGCTCAAACCCCCCCCCCCCCCTCTCTCTCTCTCTCTCTCCCCGACCTCCAATGGAGGTTGGGACTAGGCATGTGACCTCAATTGGTGGAGGTGCTCGAGTTCAAATTTGGATCGCACGATCTGACATCATATCCGTCTAAATTTAATAGCTAGCTAACAGTGTCCATGTAAGTGTGCACATCGATATATTAAATGGCTAGTTAATAATATTAACTGTCACATGAGCAGTTTTTGTTAATCCACTTAATTGAACGACAATATTGAGTCAAATTTAAAAAGTACAAGTACCATTGAATTGCCAAATATTTTTGGGATAACTTTGAAAAATAGGGAAAAGTTCAGGAACCACCCATGGTGTTACCCAAAAACAAAAGAAGATAATACGAATCATTAAGATTGTTCGATCAGGTACATAAGTGAGACAGCTTAATTAACAGAGAGAGGTCCTTTTTGGGAATCATATTTGCAGAGAAATGGAAGTGAATAATGTGTGTTTCGCCTCTACATTAGACCATCCAATGCAATTGAGTGATGTCAAGATGCTGTTCTGTTGATTTGTTTCAATATCCCTTATCAAAACTAGTAGAAATGTTTTCTAGTGAATTACAGAAACAAATCTTTTAAAAAGTCTGTTAGACTCAAAGATGTAAAATTAAGATCTTTATCGACATCAATGCGCAAAAGGCATGCTTGAAATAATAGAAGCGCGGAATAAATTATAATAAAAAGTTGTGAATGATTTTTGTTATTTATCCTGCATAATGAAAATCATAGTTGAACCACATAGGAAGTGCAAATAAAGGATTAACGGGAAAAAATATAATCAGTTCTAAACTTATTGTACGAATGCTAGTTTAGTTCCGAACTTTCTAATTTTACCACTTTAGTCCTAAATATTTACGCAAAATTTTAATGCAGTTCTTCCGACCGCATTAATGGTTTTCAACGAAACTTGGCTGGACGAACTATATTAAAATTTCGCGCAAAATTTTAGGACGAAATTGGCAAAGTTGAAAAATTCAAAACTGAACTGGTATCCTTACTATAGGTTCAGGACCGATGAGGTAATTTTCCCAGGGATTAACTGTTCCATTATTTTCCTTCACTTATAGTTCTTTTAAATAAGGGAATAAACGATATATATAAAAAAACACACACAAATATATATCTATATTAAAAGAAGTATAATTTGTATCTTACGGAAAAGAGATGCAATATCTTTTGCCCAAATGGTTTTCATTTTGTTAGCAGCCTGAAATTTGTCAGTATTAATAATCACGTCGGTCCACCAAAAGTCATAAGGTCAACTTACACGTTTACCCCGCTAAGTTAGTATTTAGGTTAATACCAAGTTCTATTCTCACGAAAGCGGTGCTCAATCATGATGTTCTTCTGTTCGAGCCCTATCATGTCTTTAATTATTATGTCTTTAATTATTGCTTTACCTAAATTTTGTATTATTGACGTAATCAGACCAATGATTGTGGCCTCCACGGAGTAAAATGACGTCAATTTACGTGAGGTATAATCCATCTCTTAGGCATCGAAAGAAATGTTTCTTAGCGATGCTAAAGTTAAAGATGACAAATCCCAAAATCTTCGCACTTTTCTTTGCAAGTTATCATCTTATTATGGAGTAAAGCTAGCCAAAATTCTTAAACTTTATCAATTTGTGCAATGTAACTCCTAGATTTTTTTTTCTATGCAATCATATTCTTAAATTATGGTTTGTTTGTTCTCATTGATACTTCCGTCGAAAAACAAAAGAAAATGCTTATGTGGCTGTTAAATTGTGCCCTGTAAGTAGCTATTCAATGCCATGTTGGCTCCCACGTGGCTCCTACGTGCTTATTTGATTCTGGAAAATTTGAAAAAGAACAAAAGTTTAAGAATTTGGAAAAAGAAAATGAAAGAACAAACTCAATTCGGACCACTAATAGTGTAAGCACATAGCGCTGACAACCAATCACCAGAGAGAGTGGTTGGACCCTGTCGAGCTTAGGCGACGACACTTTCACAGATTAAACTTCTCTTCTTCTACTCGACATTCTAGGACTTCTTCCCTCTAATCAACACACTCTTCACCTTCTATGCTCGAGAAGGAACTACGTGTGAGTATGAAAAAGCACACACGAAGGGAAGAGAGAGAGAGAGAGAGAGCTCATGATTGATGATGGACGATCATGTGAGTTTTTGGCTTTGGCATTACTCGATTCCAACAGCAAGAACGATTGAGTTAAATCGATGGGATCGAGAGAGATGGAGCAAGTGGAGATCCCCAAGTGTTGCCACCGCCCTGGATCTAGGCAAGTAGCCAATGCTAGTCCGAGCACAACTGGCGAACAAGGGCCTACACATGACGATGAGGTGACCCACGCCGTCATGTGCACTGCTGCCGAAACGTGCCTGGCACACGCAGGATAATGATAAAAAAAGTCATAAACCTATTATAAGGCGTCCAATTCAATCCTAAATCTTTTCATTGTGCCAATTTAATTATAAAATTTTTTGATGATTTGCCAATTTAGTCATAAACCTTTCAATTGTATCGATTTAGTCCTAAACCTATTGAAGATTTGATAATTTAGTCATAAATCTATAATTTAGATATTTGGCCGAAATGACTATATTAACAAATCATCAAAGGGATTATGACTAAATTAGCAAATCATCAAAAAGTTGAGGACTAAATTGGTAAATCGGTATCGGCACTTCATTTTTCGTTAAATAAAAATAAAAAATACAATAAATAGAAAAATAAAATTGCCGATTTAATTCGGCCCATTCATGCCGAATTGATTCATTGGCCCAGTCTTTTTGATTAGTTTTCTCAATTTAGCCAGCTGGCCCAGTCCACTCCTTTTCTGGTCCTTTTTTCTCTTTTGGCCCATCTCGGCTTCACCTGGCCCAACTGTAGCTTTCTTTCCTCCCTCGCACTTGCGGTCTTTGTGACGCAAGAATGAGATAAGAGGACGCGGGAGAGCGAAGGAGCGCGAGCGATGATGAGGAAACAGTGGGTGACCGGAGCAAATTCACGAGAAACCTTCTAGAAATAGCTGAGCCTTTTGATCGGAAAGAGGGTGCCGGCCAAATCTCTTCCCCCCTCCCTCTTCCGTTCATCGTCGCCGGAGACCGCCAAAGACTTTGGAATCACAGTTCATCCGTTGAGAAAGAAGAAGCATGGCCCGACGTCCCTTGCCGTCGCTGATTGAAGTTCCGTTTCTCGTCAGGTGAACTTCTCCGATTCTGCTTTATTTTCCCCTGTTTCTCGGGAATCATGTCATTGAGCTCAATCGGTGAACTTACGATTTAATCGAGTGAAACCGAGATTGATATGTTGAAGATAATGATAATTCCTGATTGATAGATCATGATTTTGGCCTTAGATTACATTGACTGTTAATCTGGAATTCATATTATGCAATGCATGCTAACTGTTGGCTGAAGTGTCTGAATGAAATATTAGATGCTTAGAGCACCGAGCTTGATTGTGAAATTTCTGAGCGAGTTATGGTAAAGTGAGATGAATTACGCTGATTTAGATCTTTATACATCACAATTGAGTCGGAAATTGAATTGAATCTCACTCTAGAACATGTATCATAACTTGCATATCACATGTTCGAAGAAATGTCTAAATGGAGATTCGAGTGGCTTTTTGCAAAATCAATGCCTGGAACTCGGTTTTTATGCTTGATTAGTTCTCATCTTTGTTGAACATGACTAAATCTGTATTTTGTTCTTTGTTTTTTTATGGCATAAACATCAATGTCCGAGTCGGCCGTCATCTTTCCTCTCTCGGAAATTCATTCCTCTCGCTGGAGATGTGCCCGCGGTTTGAGGCCACTACCGTTAGTTTTCTATCTCTGTTTCATGTGTGTGTATGTTTGTTCGTTTAGATTTAGAATCTGTTGTTGTGGTCGGAAGTTTGATGACCGGAAAATAAAAAATGATCACCAACGTTGATGAATGATGGCCGTGACTGTCGTCGGCCCATTGATGGTTACGAATGAAGACCAGTGAAGATGGCTTGGTGATGGCCGGATATGAAAGGCCGCGTCGGTGGTCAACGACAGGCCGAAGTTCAGGCGTGGACATTCGGATGATGATATTCACGGTGAAAAAGTGCAGTGAAGTCGGTGAAGGACGTGAAGAAGAAGACCAAAATAGGAAAAAATAAAAATAAGAAAAAACAATAAATAATAGAAATAATAAAAAGAAAATTAAAAATAATCAGAAAAGATTAAATTTTGGATATAATGAAGTCGGGTTAGAACCTGGTCGGATCCGGGTCAAATTGTGGTCTGGGTCGGATTGGAAGTGTAGTGGGCTGGAGGTCAAGTCAGGTAAATGGGCTCAATTTTAGTGTGACTGGGCTGAATTTGAATTGGGACTAAATGAACAAAAAACTGAAAATTTCAGAATTTGGGCTTGATAGCTCAAGCCCATCAGACTATCGCCATATTCGGACTGGGCCTTGAGCCAATCTGATTTTTAGACTCAATCCGTACCCGCGGTCGGTCAGACCAGCATTTCAGAAATAAAAAAATTCATAAAAAAAACCCAAAAAATAAAAAAAATTCGAAAATAATAAAAATTCAAATAAAAAAATATGGGAAAAGCTAAAAATTTAGAATTCATCTAGTTTAGTGTTTTTAAATAAATATTCTAGGCTTGAATAAAATTTGATTCCAAAATTGAATAAGGGCGCGTTTGGCAAGTTGCTAAATAGCAACTATTTATGTTCTTTTGTTCTCAAAATTAGTTTTAGAATATAAATCCGTTTGGTAAATTTTTTGTTTCTAGGCACAAATTTGCAAAAATTTGTTTCCAAAATTAGTTTTGGAACAAAATAAAGAAGCAAAAAAAGGTAATTTCTTGATTCTGGGAACAAGAATCAAAAATGAAAATGAATTTTTTTTTCTTCTTCTTCTTGGCTTGTGGCCAGGGTCAGCAAGGGCGTCGTGGCCCTCGTCAAATCCAGCGTGGGTCGCCCTCGCCCAGCCCACCGAGGGCGGCTCTCGCCCAGGCCGCTAGCCGCCCTCGCTGAAGCTGGCGACCTGGCCATGGCCAAGGAAGGGAAAGGGGAAAAAAAAGAAAAAAAAGAAAGAAATATTAAAAAATTTAAAATATTAGTAATAAAAAAAATTTTGTGTAGTTACTGAACGCATTTCTGTTCTTTTTCTATTCCAAGAATATAAATTTTGGGCAGTTACCAAAAGCTTTCAAATGCTTAGAAATTGTTTTCAAGCACAGAATAAAAAAAAATTATTTTTGAGCAGAATTAGCTTTTAGGAACAAAATGATTATCAAACGCACCCTAAGTATTTAGGGCTTTACCTTGGGAATTTTTTTATTGTTTTTTTATTTTAGAGACGATTCTAGGTCGCTGTTTGTGCACCTTCATTTTGATTACACTTGATTGTGCATTTTAATTACATTGATTGTTATTTCTTCCTTTTAGAATGGTTAAGACGAAATTTAGGACTTTTGATTTGTAAAAGATTGCCCCAACACTTTGGATTAGCAAATAGTTAAGTTTAGGTATTAAAGCGGCACTAGTTAAATAACTAGTATAATCAAGTGCATGCTCTTAAGAATCTCAGATTGCGTATGCATCGAGATGATACTCCCTCATTTCGATTTTAGGGTTTCTAGCCGATCCTCATCAATGGCTAGTAGCAACTCCAAAATAGAATAATCAATATCATGCGAGGTATGGATTTAGGGAGGGTCCCATAGGTGGTCCTTGAGGGGTAGGTCGTGATAATTGACAAAAGGTTTAGGACTAAATTAGCACAATTAAAAAATTTTGAACTGAATTGATTTCCATACAATAGGTTTTGGATTTTTTAGACATTTTTCCCCACACGGTGGCAAAGATTTGTAACCTTGTCTATACCAAGGCCGAGCTTCCCCTCCCCCTTTTCTCTCTCTCTCTCTCTCTCTCTCTCTCTCTAGATTTGTGAGTTTTTAAAATTTTTCTTTTTAAGCATGTCAGCGTTTACTTGTTTTTTTTTCCATGTCAACGTTTGATAAGAAAAGAGTATTTACATGGCGCTAACGTTGGCGACCAAGTCAACATTGCCATCTAAATATTTGACGGAAGGATAAATATCAACAAACAAACATATAATTCAAGGACATGATTGCACCAAAAGAAAGTCTAGGGATTATAGTGCAAAGATCGAAAAAGTTGAAGAATTCATGATGAATTTATCCATCTCATTATTGCACAACCAGGTGAAATTTGGGTTGCTTGAACCCAAGTACGAGCACAATTATTTATGAAAAGACTCAGTAGCATCTTAGATACGAGCCCAACACACACTTAGCTACTTAGAACCTGAGTTGAGATTCTAATGGTTAGACTCCTGTCAAATAAGGTAAATGCTTGAGAATCGGTTTTCCATTACGTATGATAGAGCAGAGAAGGTGCAAGCAATTACACCATCCAAGTATTTAAGCAACAGCACAAAGACGCATATCCGAAGCTCTTCTATTCTTATACCAGAAATAGTGGCGGTCAGTCTACAAGCATGAATAACTGAAAGTAATGATCTTTTACATTAAAAGAATAAAAAGAAATGGTGGTTCATTTCTTCTAACAGTATGCATTAGGCAAACATTACGAATACCGTGGACTCCTTGAAAAACCAAACTAATATTGGGGTTCTGCACCTCCCAAGTCCGAACTTCCAAAGTAAATTTGCCTGTGTTGACAACCAGTCACTGACAAAGGCTGTGAAATGGAGACTCATGGATGGCACTTGATTCCACTTGCAAGTGCAGAAGGACTGTCGACTGAATGGATAAGGCATTAGGTAAACCCGATGGATGGAAAACACCTGACAAAGCACTAAAAACAACCAGAGAGGATCATACAGAAACACCACCTTCAATATACATGCACCATATTAACATACGAATAACGAAACAAATCTCACAGTCCTCATTGTTTCTTGTTGTCACAATGGACGATCCTGCAATTAACTTAACCTAACAACTCCAAAAGTCCCAGCACCAGATCGATACAGAGAATATTAAGGAACTGAAGTCAACTGCGCATCATCATCGCTTGCTGTTGTACTTGACGATATCGACGATGGATCGCGAGGACAATGGACTGCCCAATCGAGTTGGGAAAAAAAAACGCTTGCGACTTTCTTCTCTTGGTCATCCCAATCCTCATCAATACAATGGAGGCAATGACCCTATACCAAACAAACATTATCTCCAATGCGATTTCCGAGACAACATGCCCATCAAGCCCCACCTTCTTGATCCCTGGAGAGTCCCTAACCAAGCATGAAGACTCACCACAGGGGTATGCGTCCTCAAGATTGAACTGTGACCCCATCAAGAGCTTGTATGTGTAGTGGCTAATTGAAAGATATCTGATCCAAGCAATGAAGGGAGGCACGTTTTTGACGTAGTACCTGTCGGCGACAAGGAACGAGAGCATGAGCATCAACCCAAGGATGGTCGCCAACTGCTGGTCCATCATCAAGGCGCCAATGACAAGCCTGAGGCCCTGCGCCGAAGAGCGTGCTCAAGAACTTGGAACAATTGCTCATTGTGCAGAGTGTGAGAGTCGAGCTCCACATCTGAAACTAAATATCTTCACCTCAGCCCCCCTGAGAAGGTGGGAATTCAAACTCCCTACCTCCCCATTCCCATGTAAGAAAGGTGGCCACTAAGGCAACCCTCATTGATTTGATGTGCTTATCTATAGAGGAGTTTAGACTAATCTTTCTTGCAATCTAGATCAATGTGCGTGAGGTCGTCTGTAATTAAATAAGGGTTAATGTTAGAAGAGATATAATTCTCTATTAATAGTCACTTATGAAGTTCTAACAGAGGGGTTAGATTGAGACCTAACATAAAAGGTTTTCATATATCAATGGCCACATAGAGCGACAATGGAGTTGGATATCACGCTAATTTTATGAGACCATTAGATCTATTCTAGTTTCATTTCCTGAAAATAAACATATAAGATTCGTGTCTTATTGTAATTCATATCATTTTATGTCATTGATAGATTGAGATAAATAACCCTATAGCACATTATCCAGTGAAAATATGCAATGGCGAGTATCGTACTATCACAAAATTCCACATTGCATTCAATATATTCAAGGTAGATTTGTTGTGCCCATTAAAACAGGTTGGAATCCATGAACCTTGTGCTCAGTAGGATAGTAGGCATGGTGATTAGTATGGTCATGATCTTCACTGGAGATTGGTGAAGCTTATGTTGCCACATGTTAACATGTATGGCAATATTCTAGATTTTAATCTCTCACTTGCTTAAATTATATGAACGCCTTCTAATTACATTATGTTATTGTTATGTTTGTTTGAAGTTGATGTATCAAGATTACATGTCAATTAAGGCGGATGGATATGAGGAAATAACTCCAATTACAGGCAAGAGATGCGGATGATTGAGGATCGAAGTTCTATAATTTAGGTTTTATGCGACGTGTTTTTTTTTACCTTTTATTGCTTATTTTATTTTACGTATTCATCTTTTATGGATTGTTTCTAGTGACAAACGAGAAACTTTCATTTTTGTTATGGCAGTCACTTCCATTTTGCTTAACTAAAAATGAAACAAGACAAAACAAAACCTGTAGACCCTAAAACCTATTACAGGGTAGATTTTAAGTTCCAGGATATGTAAAGTAGGCTCCAAGTTCCCAAAAATGAAGAATCTATTCCGACAGGTAGGTTTCACGACCTGGGACCTGTAAGGATCCTGGAACCGTTCACCCATATTAAAATTCCTAAACTATTTCCATATTAACTAAATGAAACTAAACCAAATCAAACACTAAATCTAACAATCTAATCAAGGCTCGCGTTTCTAGTCATTTTCGAAGTTTTTTTTTTTGAATTTTTGAATTTTCATTATTTTTTGAAAATAGGGACTCGGACCAGGTCCTTGGGCCCGGTTCTTATGCAGACCGAAATTGGACTTTGAGGACCTGGGCTACGGACACAAATGAGCACTATTCTCGAGCACTTTCAAAACAAGACTAAATGAAGCCCGATCTGTCAAAATCGAATTAGGCTTAAAATGGGCTACGGACATAGGGTCCTTCTTCCATTGTCTTCTTCCTGCCGCCTTCCTCAGTACCAATCGAGAGAATATACAAAACCAAAAATCCAGAGCTCACCATGCCAGCTCCCCAACAACACAAGAACACCAAAATATCGCACATATATACTTGGCAATCGATCTCTTATATCCATCACAAGACCCATGCCATTGGCTATTACCTTCGGCCATCGCTGTTCACTAGACGTTACTCCCCTTTACTACGACTTACTGAAGCGGATGGAAACTGAGGATATGAAGTGAGTCCACCGTGTGGACATAAACTCGACCATTTTACTTCATGAGAGATCTGGAATAGGATGTCATTCAATCTTCCTTCTCCATAAATTTGACCTTAAACCATGAAAAAAAAATGAGACCTCCATCAATCTGGGAAAAGAAAACGCTAACATTAACGTTCTTTCATTCAGCCTCTTATATAGGATTTTTTTTTACTGGCAAGGCAACCATGAATTAGCACTCCGTTTGTTTCGTTTGAAATAATTAGGCAATAGAAAATGATTTCATTACGGATAATAAATTATGTGTAAACATTTTTGCTGATAATGAAAATATTTTTGATTAATGCATTTTTGTAAGTGATATAAGCAATCCTTTTTTGGAAAAAAATTTTCAAATCATTTATTTTCCGCAAAACAAACGGAGCCTAGGTTACAAATCCTCCCATCATCCTTCTCCAAATTATTTTTTACTAATTCTTCTTTGGGTAACGATATTTACATAATTGAGATATCTTCTTCCACAAATTTTTATTATTCTATTATTCGATTGGACTGATTTATTTTTAACAATTCATCCACAATCTCTATGAGGATTGTTGACAATTTAAAACAAAAAAAAAACAAAAATGCCCTCTAAAAAATTGACCAAATAATTTTCTTTCTCCGCTTCCCTTTTTCATTCTAAGTGCGATGGCCTTGGCAGGGAGTCCTCAGTCTTATTTCGCCTTCGGCGAAGGCCTCGAGCAGTCATGGGGCATCCAGTTGTATGCCATATTCGCATTGTTTCCATTTCATATCGCATGTTTACATCACATTTATCACATTTCAAACATCTTACGGACTTCAGGTCATGTTTATCATAAATAGACATGAAAAAGACAAAACAAAAAAAGATAAATGAAAAAGATGAAAAATCGGAATTGCATTTACTTAGTAATTGCATCCGGGTTCCACTTGGTGCAAGTGTAGTTTCATTTTAGTTGGTTAAATGTCTTATTGACATCATCTAATTTAAATAATGTGCATACCTTAGTCTAGGGTGTCTAATATATGCGTAGCTCACGGGGGTTCCAATCTCGAAGATATTCATTGATTAGGGCCTTGCTGGATTTTGAATGTATGAGCACACGTCAAATGGCTGCACTGATTCGCTTGTTTAAGGGGTAAAATTGGAAAGATGGCACGAAACTTTTTCCAATAAAAGAGAAGAGGTACCATTTTTGTGTCAAATATCTGAATTCGATCCTATCAACGATGTGAGAAAGTAATGAAAATTCGCACAACACAAGAATTTACGTGGTTCAGCAGAGGAGATATTCCATCTACCTACGTCCATGGGAAGAAGAAATCTGTTTCACTAATAACGTAGAAAAGTGTACAGCCACTCTTTTTCACCCCCTACCTCTATTCTAGAGACCTGTTTCGTCCTAAATATATATAGCGAAACCCTATATGGCACAAATTACAAAATTGCCCACATAGCCTAACATATTTAGCTTTTCTATATAAATCCTTTTATGACTGAACATAAGATGCCTTTGGCAGTTCGGGGGCGCTGGCCCTGCAACCCCCACCGGAGTGGCCCCCCCGGACCCCTACCCACTCACTGGGGAGCGGGACCCCCGTGCTGTCCAGTCGTCAGGGGGCCTCAAAACCGCCTAATAATCTCTTAGATAACAAATACAAGACATCAACCTCAATATTTTGAGCGTCATCTTCAGCATAATCAAGTCCTCGTGCCCAAATATCTGGTTCGTAGAAGTAAATGATCTCCCTTGTTTTACTTAGCCTCTAATCAACCCTTGTGAGAAAAGTGACAGCTCATAAATATAACCAATTGTTGTAATAGAGTAAAACCAACGCCGTGATCGGTAGAATTTGGGAAAGCTCATGTCAAGCGCAAATGCTCATCTCACATAAAGAATCACTTGGCATTCACCTGGCAATCCGTTAAACCCCGTTTGGAGACGCCTAGTAGAAATTCCTTCGATAGGGTTGCAATAGCGTACTAGACATTAACCTGAGTGAAAGACTATGACTTGACCAAGGGATTTGCCGAGTCCAAATTAGACGCTTAGGCTTCGTGTGTTTAGCTAAAAATATAACATTTCCATGAGTTATTTTTCAGAAAAAAATGATAATATTTTACAGCATTTTGCGAAGACCTGAAAATGAACTAAAAAATATTTTCCTTTATTTGGTAACGGAAATCTCATTTGATTTCCCATGCATTGGGGTTTCCGTGCCCAAGCGCAGAGTTTTGATCCAAGCGCCGATACCTAGTCATATTTTGGAAAATGATTTAAAGAGGATATCATTTTTCTAAATTTAAGCTTTGGTAGGAAAACATTTTTCATTTACTGAGAAAATATTTTCCATGAACTTATTTTCCTAAGCGATCCAAATGCCAGAAAATGAGGAGGAAAATATTTTCCTTGAAGAAAACGGAGCCTTAATCGCCCAATCAACTCTTTTTAGAGTTAGTCAGGTGACCACTATTCCATCGATCCGCACGTGACGCCACTTACTAGCGTGCAGGCTAAAGAATAACTGTCGTTCTGTTTCGACAGACGTAGTGGCAAATACCCACTTCCATGATGCACGTCTTCATAGTAGCCATGATAGTTACGTCCACAAAACGAACTACCCACAACTCGAAGGTGGATCCTCAATTGGACAAATTCCTCACTTATTTGACCTCACAGGTGGAGCACTTATTTTCCCTTCTTCGAGTGGCTATTGGATGATTGCCTCCTATGAATGCGAAAACACTCTTGGTTAGTGCAAAACTATGGACCAAGGAAGCAATTACTAGCTGGAGCCAATTACCAACTATAAGTGGACAGGATTAAAAACAGTTTGGGGGGTATTTAGTTTATGCGTATTATCAGTCCTATGATCATCATTACGAGTTACCGTACATCATGTTTGAATGTGCGCATTATTGATTCTGGTAAAGACTCGAGATTGGTATCTATCTTGGGTACGGCGGTTTGTCAAATGGATATGTCTCAAGGATGACATCATATGGCATTATCGTAAGTTCCTGGTTACAAAATACATATGGCGCATGAGTGCCAACGGGTTTTTCTGACTTCTTTTGTAGCATACAGTTTTATGGAGAAATTGAAAGAGGACTAGATTTGAAGACAACATTATCTTAGATCGCGTTGAGGAATGTTGATTTGAGCTACACTACCGCATCGACAGACGACGGTAGAATTGCTTAGCATTTGTGATGATGGTTGTCCGATATGGATTGAGAGAGATGTTACGATGGCGATAATTCGGTGTTGGTGACTTTGCTGGTCGGAGTTGTTTTTCAAGATGTTGTCTTCAGGTACCCACATAATGTGAATCCTTCTTATTTTCAATGATAAATTTTATATGAGAAATGGTCATATATCTTTCGAAAGTTGTATTTTGAATTTGGTAATGAATTTGATTCAAAAGATTCAAAATCGTTTAATTTTTTGTTATTGATTAATGTTAATCGATACCATCTAATAACAGATAAATCATATTAATAACATCCCCTTAGCCTGTTTTTCCATTGAATCATTTCCGAATTCAAAACATATTTATGTTTTAATTTATAATGAAATTTTTTTTGTGTTTCAAAATAATCCTTTATTTCATTCTAAAGAAAAAGAGTTGTTCCCTGATATTGAAGGGCATATTTTAACTTATACAAGTTACGAATTTGCATTTTATATAACTGTTAAAATACATATGCTCGTTCAAAGGAGGATAAAAAAAATTTCTTTCTTTATTTAGACCCACTGTTCTTAATTTCGTACAAAATCATCCAATTTGTTAGAAACAAATTAGTGGTCTACAATATTCCGTCGCACTGTTGAGAGTAACAAAACCGTCCCCTCCTCTTTAACCTCTACAAATTTAAATCTTCTTCAAAAGACTTTGCAATTAATATTGCCCAAGTGGGAGAATGTTGGAAATTCTTAAATATGCAGGCTAACATTAATATCATGATATTTTAGTTTATAACAAAAGCAATTGTAAAGTTTGTTAAATATAAGAGACAATACAAGATCATCCAAATATGGTTATGTGATCATGTTATGTTGGGCTTAGCAAATCTCAGTTTCAACAACAAAATGTAATTGGATGGTCACTGCAAGAGTAACATGTGATGGATGGGCCTGTTGAAAGATACTCGGTAAGTAGGCCATGATCTCCTCTGCTTTCCTAATGTTGAAAATAGAGAGTCCTGTCAGACGTAATAGTTCAGATGGAGTTTATTCAGAAGCCCAGTTCGACCTCACTCCACCTACCGTGGAAAAGAGAGAAGACATGACGAGCCATTCTTAAGGAAAACCAAAAGAAGAATTACTCCACGATAACATTTCAGTTTGTCGGCCAAAGCCAATGTTGAATGTCCATGATGAAATCAAAAGCTTAGCGTGCGCAGTGTCCACCGAAGACTTACGTGGACTGATGACGTGATTGATTTAGCGATACAAGACGTCATCCCTCTTGTACGAAATCGCGAGTCCAATTTACATAGCGGTTAATCAATGAACTACTCATGCTGCAATGCATAGTTACGGTATATTTCATGTAAAGAGACTTCTTGGCTGTCGATAGCTTGATGGGACTACGAAGACAGGCTCGCGATGCTAGTGATGGGAAGTAACTATAGCTAAAATCGAACATTTTATAACTGATTTATAATGCCTATGGTTATGCTTAGATGGTCTCCAATAGGGGTCGCTTGTTCCGGTCCTTTTATTTATAAAATAAAATGAAGATATATGGATTGGAAGTGGGACCCATCCGAACTCTGAGGTCAAGGACGTCTCTAAATGACTCAGCAACTACTACTGCTTAGAATGTTTGTAACAACTTCCATCTTTGTCGCCAAACTCTATCCATAAAAAAAATTGGGTCCTCATAATCTATAGAAAAATAAATGGACCTCTTCCATTTGTAAAGGAAAAATTTGTGGATTCACAATCACTCTGAATTGGTAGTTCCATTTCCAGTGCTCCAATACATAAAAATCAATGAATCATGAGTTGCAGATTGTCATTCTGTTGAGATACGCATATGAGTTAAATTAGAAAAAGACTCGTATTAGAGAATTTGATATGATATAAGAGGGTTAACATATTCTAGTTGGCATATAACTTAATGATTTAAGTTTTTGAGTAAATGTGGATCTAAATGAATATATTGATGGGCTCAGATTGGGCTTCCTCTTGACGATTTCCTCGGGTAAGGTATCAAAATTCTGATCATTGCTCCCAACAAATGGCATATCAGTGTTCGGTGAATCTCATGACTAGTTAATATATATGTCATGCATCGGTTACAATACTCTTTACTTTCTTCCCAAGTGGATAAATTTAACATGAAAATTTTATAATTTTTCGTATAACAGGATAGAGAAGTAATTAATTTGACTTACAGAATCCATATCCACACTATATATATATTAAACCTTGCATGTTATTCTTGAATTGCCACATATTCTATTGTCTCGACGCTACCTCAAAACATCCTCCCAATGGGTAGCCACCCTATTTCTCTTCTCAAACCCTCAAATTCTTACATCATTTTCGTCTCCATCGTCGTCCTCCAAGCTTGTCACCATCTCATTATTTGCCAAGTGATGCCTCCATCTCCACCACCATCCCAAGATTTGATCTTCTTAGACCCAAGACTCGCCACCGTATACCCCGTAATCCAGAAATTCAAGAACACCATCACCGCCGATCCGCTCGGCATCACCAACTCTTGGGTTGGCCCCGACATCTGCCACTACCAAGGCTTTTATTGCGACAACCCGCCAGACAATCTCACAGCCACCGCGCTCGCGGCGGTCGACTTCAACGGTTACCACCTTGGTGCTCCGACCCTCGAGGGCTTCGTCGACCAGCTCCCAGACCTCGCAATCTTCCACGCCAATTCCAACAACTTCTCCGGCGTCATCCCGCAGAAGATTGCACAGCTCCCGTACTTCTACGAGCTCGACGTGAGCAACAACAACTTCTCCGGGGCATTCCCGGCCTCGGTGTTCGGCATCACCAACCTGTCGTTCTTGGACATTCGTTTCAACGCCTTCACAGGGTCCGTCCCGCTGCAGGTCTTCAAGCAATCCCTCGACGTGCTCTACATCAACAACAACAACTTCATGCAAAAGATCCCAATCGACTTTGGCTCGACCCGGGTGCTCTACCTCACCCTGGCCAACAACAAGTTCACGGGCCCGATCCCAAGGAGCATTGGCAACGCCTCCTCAACGCTGATCGAAGTGCTCTTCCTGAACAACCAGCTCATAGGTTGCATTCCTTACGAGATCGGGTTCTTGAGAAAGGCCACCGTCTTCGACGCCGGGGGCAACTACCTGACAGGACAGCTCCCGTGCTCACTTGGCTGCTTGGACAAGATCGAGCAGCTCAACTTCGCCGGGAACTACCTGTACGACGAGATCCCGGAGGTTGTGTGCTCAATGCCAAATTTGTTGAACCTATCGCTGTCGAACAACTACTTCAACTACATCGGGCCGTTGTGTCAGAAGCTCGTGAAGAGCGGAGTGCTGGACGTGAGGATGAACTGCATCGCTGGGCTTCCCAATCAGAGGCCGTACTATGAGTGCGCGAAGTTCTAT
The DNA here is from genome assembly GCA_031216235.1 of Syzygium jambos. Classification (NCBI taxonomy): domain Eukaryota; kingdom Viridiplantae; phylum Streptophyta; class Magnoliopsida; order Myrtales; family Myrtaceae; genus Syzygium; species Syzygium jambos. Next base: position 14,011,951 of record CM062226.1, read on the forward strand.
TTTCACTCGTTTTGGTTCAGGTGGTTCTGTCCGTGGCAATACTTGATGAGCGTCATTCCTTGCAAGATCAATTCAACTTATCCTCGTCGTCCTCCGGGTGCTCGGACAACGTCGGTCACTTACCCTGCTCTTATTCGGCACAGATTATTGTGAGGATGAGTTGTGGTTGAGCGTGTGTTCTTCGTGTGCAACATGAGGGCGTGGTGCGTCCCTGAAGAAAACAATAATGGGAAGACCAGCAATAATAACCACAGAGAGTGCTTATATGATTAGAGAAATGGGTAGTCTTTTGCAATAGTTGTCAAGTCTCGCACACGATGTGCAATCTCATGCTCACGTCATAGTTGAAGTTGTCCTCGTTAAAAAAAGGCTATTAGGTAAACCAAGGGTGATATGATAAGCAGAGGCATTATAAAAACTATATGAAACCTAGTGGGACCTTGTGCAGGTTCCAGTGTTTCTTCACAAGTGATTTCTGTCTTATTAGACTAAGTTTACTCAATTCTTTCTTCGTTTTCAGTTGTTGGAAGAGGTGAGAGAATGGGATAATAACGGAAATTTTGTCCGACCATGCCTATGACGGGTGATTTACAAGTATGGACATTATTCGCAAGCAAATTTATATACAGGGCAATAATTTTTCCCAACACATGTTGGAGAACTTATTTAATAGGTTACGAGTTATGAAAATCACCCACATGCAAATTTAACTAGAATTAAATGCGAGTGATTTATGTTCATAGCATATCGATCAGAAGTGTGATTAGAGATAAATACAGGTAATGTCTACATTTGTACTTCACCAATACTTCGGTACGGTGCCCCGCAGTCATTGTCCCCACCATTCGCATCCTTTTGATGTAATTAAGTTCATTCAAATGCAAGTGATTTCATATTCATAACATATCAAACAGAAGAGTCAAATATCTTCTATCAACAAAAATGTAAATAGAATAATGGATAGAAGAATCTGCAATGCAATTTATAGTGGTTCAACCTATCCACTTAGCCGCCTCTTCCATTATACCAGTTCTAATAGCTCAATAATAAGGTTGAAATCCATTAGGCAATCTTTAAAACTTTGAAAGCTTTTACAGTGAAGTTACCTCTCCACGATCCCAGCATTTACGATCAAAATCATGAGACTTTTTTCTTTTTGAAAGAATAACCAACAAGAATTAAGAACAAGCTTTGAGATTTAACCAAAAACAAATTGGGGGACAATGAGCGCGGGTACAAATGTAGACATTACCTGTATTTATCTCCAATAAGTTTCTAAAACTCGTACAACTACCATTTTATCTGTATGAGTATTAGGTGAAATGACACCAATTGTCCCTGTACTCTTGCTCAAAATTCAAAACCATTATTATACTTTTTTCGGTCCAAAATCATCCTCGTACTTTTAAAAAGGGTCATCCATCGTCTTTTTATTATTTCGCTCTTTTTTTTATCGATTTATGCTGATATGGACTATCGGAACGCTAAGTAGAAGCCATATCACAGCCATGGCCACTCACGCTCGAGCTCGAGCTCAAGCTAGAAGCTCACAGTCATGGCCATTTGAGCTTGAAGGCCGCCATGGCCAAATCTAACTTCAAAGCGTGTGACCAGCATGGTTGCTTGAGCTCAAAGCTTGTAACAGGCCCAGAATCAACTTAAAATTGAAAAACTATCGATACAAGTTAAAATAGAAGAAGGCCCAAACAACACCACTCTACCGTAAATAGTTCTCCGGTGGTTTGAGTTCTTGCGTTTGATTGTTTTTCTTCTTCTTTCAAGTTTTTTTCATCAATTTATTAATTTGATTATTAGTCTATTTGCTTATGTATAGATTTAATTAATAGGAAGAAATTCAAAGTGCCATTCTCATCTCGATGAAACAAGAATGGATCTAGTATGTATAGATCTCCAGAGCAAGCTTCGGAGGAAATTTTGTGTGCTTGTTGCGATTCTTAGGTCTGTTTATTATTGTTTTTCTTTGCTGAGGATCAAATACTTGACTCTAAATTACACTTCTCAACGGCCATAATCTTCATCATCATCCACCGGTGAATCCCACAATTACGCGATTGATGTTGACGACGAAGATGAATTGGCCGGAGCCGGAACGCTACAAAACTCAGTCATTAATCTCTCATCACTCACTCGCTCCACAACAAAATGCCCAAGCTTACCAACAACCTCCACCAAGTTGTCCCTACACAAGAACTCGTCGCTGTAAACTCTCTCCACCTCCCTATCGAAGTCATGCACCAACACGTGTGTCTCTGCCGCGCCACCCTTCTTGCTCCTTGCCAGCACCGCCGCCGTGAATATTGCCGACATCCTCCCCGGCGCCACCTCATGGTAACCACTCGGCCCGTCAATTAGTATCACGTCCCAACTCAATTCATACACGTGGTTGGGCAAGCTGTTCAATGCGAGCTTGCATTCCGAGAAGAGCAGGTTCTGCACTGGCCGGCACTCACCATGGAACTCGCCCCTCGCCGACTCAAGCAGCCTCTTCATTTCACTGACCCTCGTCTCGTACTGCACGTCGTAGGCCTCAATTCCCGGGTGATGCTGCTCAAACCTTGAGACAAGTTGCTCGTCCTCATCGAGGAAGATGGTGTGGCCGTTGAAGTTGAGGGCTTTGTACAAGAGGGCCTCGTGGGTAAGGCCAAACATGAGGAGGTTGCAGCGGGAGGTGGCGGCAGCACAGCCAGTGATGGCAGTGGTTATGGTGGCAAGCTCAGTGGACGTTACGTGGGTGGAGTTGCTAGTGGCGGCGTAGTGGAGGAGGGCATCGGATATGGAAAGTGGAAGCGGTACTGAAGACGCAGCAGAGCCCGTGGTGCTTGTGGCGGTGGGGGTGGTGTTGGTGGTGGTGGTGATTAGGGTCAGGGTGAAGGCGGTGGTGAAGAAGGTGCTGATGAAGATGAGCCACAAGCGATTGGTGTTTGAAGATGATTGCTTTTGGATTGTGGGATGGAGGAGTATTAGCTTTGCGTTTTTCATCTCTCTCTCTCTCTCTCTCTCTCTCTCTCTCTCTCTCTCTCTCTCTCTCTCGCAGTCCCTCTCCGAAGCAAAGTGTTCATTTCATTTAACATATAAGAGAAAGGTCTAAAGAGAAAAAGATTCTAATCACAATTAATGCAAGAATTGCAGCAAACATTGTATATTAGTGTGAATAGACTAGATGGGAGACCAAAAAAAAAAAGAATATGTGGGAATCATTGAGATGAAAGAATTCTTGCCCAGAGAATAAACAAGAAACGGAGTGAAACGGGCAAAATCGTTCAGTACTTTCGAAAAAATAAGATTTTGACACAAATTAAAATAGACAAAATCATTTGTCCCCTACACATGAGTTTAGCTTATAACATTGGAAGAAAAATAATTCGAATGTGATTAATGCATGTAGAAGGACTGATGAGGGGGCTTGTTTAGCGAAACATAAAAAATTTGAAAAGCATATTTCCTAAAAATGATCCTAGAGAGCCGAGGAGCAAGGCAGTAGATAAGATAGAAGAAGGGGCCAGGCTCCCGGTGGAGCAGAGGAGACGGTTAGGATAACGAACTTGAAACGCGGAGCCCGAGCGGCCGGCAAGCGAGTGGTTAGTGGCCAATAGCGCCCTAGTTGATGGCATTCCTTTCTGCGGCTGGCACTCGAGGAACCACGGGGCACTCCATACAGAGCAAGCAAGTCTTAGGGATGAGACGCCCGCGCAAGGACCTCAATTCTCATTAGGAGGTCGAACCAAGGACCTATGGAAGTCGGGGCTACCCCGTCCCCATGGGCAAGGCAACAGTGTCCTGAGGGAGGAGTTTAGAGGCCTTATAGTAGCACGGACTTCTTTTTCTTTCTAGGTCATGCGAAGGGGGCCAGTCCAAGATCGTACTGTTCCTCTACAAAAACAACAGACGCTCTCAACGGCTAGGCCCCACTCTCTTTCTGAGTTATTCCAGCTTCTTCATGATTTCGTGCCGCGGTGAACAAACAAAACCAAAAAAAAGAGGGCCGTCTCATTGGGAGGAGAAGGACCTGCAACGGCAGAGACTACTAACCCTCTTCTTGTTCCTAGCCGTCTGTTACGAATCTGGGAAGCCTGGAATCCTCAATATGAGGGATCCCTCAAAATAGAGAAGGGCGGGCAGGGCTTCCGCAAGAGCCTCCCCCCTCTTCCCGGTCAAGATAGATGGGAAGGAGCCCCATCAAGTAAAGGCCATAACCTGTCTCTTTATTTATTTTATGTACGTACACCTTTGTTTCAGGGTGGGGCCGCCCTTCCTTCAGCTGGTTTTGGCTTGCCCCTTGTATAGGTTGGAGCTATGAAGCTTACCAACAAGAACTATTAGAGAAAGGGGAAAGGGCTTTTTCAGCTTGCTGCTCGCTTTCTCGCTTCCGAGAGGCGAAGGGAGCCTGACTTACGGTTTCCAAGCCTGGCGCGAAGCGAAGGGATTGGATTTCACCTATGATCAGATCAGTGGGCAACCATAGTTTACTTTTTTCGTGGGTTGACTTGAAGAATTTGGAAGTAGGCCTCGCTTTTCGGAGCTGCTCCCAGCTCAAACTATGGTGGAAGAGGTGCCGTGAAGATCTAGGAGTGTGAGCAGTACGAGCTGAAAGGCTCCCATACTGTTTGGAGGGCAGGGGGCATAGATGCCAAACAAACCTGACCCCTATCTATCGTCGTCGAAGCTGTTCCTAGGAAAGATTATGGTTCTCGGGTATCCAATCAATTAATCCCCCAATCCGGGGAAGCTTAAGTAGACATGAAAGAATAGGATGAGGGAAAGGGGGGGAGCCACTAAATTGAAGGCTTCACTCGCTCGCTCTAACGCTCGTTTAGGAGACAGCGAGTGGAGTGCATAAGCCCCTTTAGAGATAGGGGGGAGTACTACACGAGCTCGTAAGTCAAGTACGGAACGAGCCTTGTCTACGAAGCAGAGCGACCTCGGCTTGCTTGCTTCTGGCGAAGCTTCTAGAACTAGATAATAAGCATTCTTCGATAGTCAAAAGACTACTTATTAGGCCGACCACTACATACATAGGAGCGATAGCGAAGCCAAGCCGTATAAAGGCGAGCAGCCCTTATAGCAGCAATAGCAAACGGCCTACTTATAGCCTTTTCCCATTTTTTTCCCAGAATCTTTTTGATATTCTTGTTTGCTGCTTCTATTGCTCCGTTCGTCTTAGGTCTCCTGGGGGCAGGCAATGAGTGATCTTGAATTGTTGGCAAACTCTGTCCATCATGGCACTGTCCAGGTTCGGCGCATTATCTGTGATGATTTCGTGAGGAACCCCATATCGACAGATTATGTTGGGATTGAAAAATTTCACTACTCTAGCTTCTGGAACAGTTCTGTAGGATGCTGCCTCGATCCAAAAGGTGAAATAAGAAATGACTACCAGGATAAACTGATGTCCATGTTCAGCTGGAGGAGTTATGGGGATGTGATGAAACTCAATACTGTCGAACATCTGGCTCAAGTGGACCAGGTGACGGTGATAAGGAAGAAGTTTTTCGTCTCGGGTCTGCCAATCCCCTTTAACCTGGTGTATGATCAAGTCCGAATCCCCGAATACTAAAAGGTCTTCAATCTTTATGCTCAAGGCCGCCCTTAATCCTAGGATACAAGCTTCATATTTAACCATCTTGTTTGTACATTCGAATCTTAGCTTGGTAACGACAGGATATTGTGCCCCTGTTTCGGATACCAGTACCGCGCCAACTCCTGCTCCTTTAGCATTGGAGGCTCCAAAAAAGTAAATAAAAAAGCCAGGATACCATCTGCAGTCATCTTCTTTCATGGCAAATAGTATTCCCTCATCTGGAACTTTGTATTTACTGGTGAATACTCATCCAGAGATTGATCAGCTAGCCTATCTGCTTTAATTCAATCACTAAAACCTCGCCTTCTGAGTTACATAAAGCATGTCATATTCTTACCGAACAGAATCATCTGCCATTTAGCCAATCTGTCACTCGTCACGGGCTTTTCGAAGATGTACTTTTTGGGATTCATTCTGGAAATCAGGAGAGTTTTCTAGTACTGCATGTAATGGCGCATCTTGGTTGTGACCCATACCAAACCAGCACATGTTCTTTCCAGGAAGGAGTATATGGTCTCGCGTAGGGATGAAACTTCTTTGAACGATAATATATGGCCTGTTCTTTGCGGCCACTCTTATCATCTTGCCCCAGCTCCCATGGAGGTCTCCTTCATGGATAGATAAAGAAGTAGTGGCCGGCCTGGTTCCGGCGGTACGATGGGTTTAGAAGATCTTTTTTGATCTTTTGGAAGGCTTCATCACATTCTGGAGTCCATTCCATGGATGTATTCTTGCGTAGCAGCTTGAAGAGAGGTTCGCAGGTATGAGTGAGCTGGGCGATGAATCTGCTGATGTAGTTGAGCCGTCCAAAGAATGATTGGACTTGCCTGAGATTCTGGGGAGGAGGCATCTCTACAATTGCTTTGATCTTTGCTGGATCGATCTCAATTCCTCGTCTGCTTACTATGAAGCCCAGAAGCTTGCCTGAAGTAAGTCCAAAGCCTAATTATAAGCTCGGTTAAGCCTACGCTTGTATTTCCTGAGTCGGTTAAAAACTCTTGCAAGATTCACCAGATGGTCTTCGTTATTTCGAGATTTGACAATCATATCATCTACATAAACTTCCATCTCAAAGTGTACCATGTTATGGAAGAGCGTGATCATGGCCCTTTGGTAGGTTGCCCCAGCATTCTTGAGTCCAAAGGGCATGACTCGATAGCAGAAGGTACCCCATGGTGTAGTGAACGCTGTCTTTTCCCGATCTTCTTCATCAAGCAAAATTTTGTTGTATCCTGAGAATCCATCCATGAAGGAGAACATTTCATGGCCCGCGACATTGTCGACCAGAATGTCGATGTGTGGCAAGGGGAAATCGTCTTTGGGACTGGCCCGATTTAGGTCTCGGTAGTCCAACCCTTACCCGGCCATCTTTCTTGGGCACCGGTACAACATTAGAGAGCCAGATTGGATAAGTGCTGACGACGATGAATTTGGCCTTTTTTTGTTTGATGATTTTCACTTTTAGACTCCATTCTGGACGACTTCTTCGGAGTTTTTTCTTTACTGGTGAGAATTCTGGCATGACTGGCAACTTGTGCACCACAATCTTGGTGTCTAATCCGGGCATATCCTCATTTGACCAGGCGAAGACATCTTGATATTCTGTGAGGAATCTGATCAGATCCTTTTTCGGTGAAGAGCTTCATCCTGCCCTTGTCACTCTCGGTGGTTTGCCTCGGTTCCCACAGGTCTCAGTTTGTTCAATGTTTGGTAAAGATCTAGTCTGGAACCTCTCAACTTCCTCAAGAATTTCAGCAGGTGGTTCATTAGCTCCTTTGGTCTTGTCAACCTCAATTCCCATTGCATCTTCATAGACAGAAATAAGAAGATGTCTATTAGAGGCATATCAAATACCTTTTCCAGGAGACGACTTAAGATACCGCAGAATTCTTTTTTTTTTTTAGCAAGAAGGTGCAGATGAAGTGAATCAGAAGCATCGACTTTGAGGGAATGGTCTCTTGCAAGACTAAGGGCTTTGAAAGAATAAGGTAATAGCGCTATTGACCTGGCTTTCTCCAATTACGGCAAGAGCATATCGCCGCGAGCCATGGATAGAATGCATAGTGAATCACTAGTAGCAGGAAGATGCCCACGGGGCAGACATTTAACAGGAAAGAGAAGTGGGCAAATCAGCTCTTAGCAAGAACAAGGAAGAATGTGCGACTGGCTATCTCGAAATTTTCTAAGAAAGGAGGAAGCTAGTAAGTAAAGGCCCTCGCTTTTCGGGTTTTTAGTGCCCCCCTTTTTTTTTTACTGCAAATAGCGTAAGTTGTTCACGAATAGGATTCATGTCGAACGAAGGGCTTGGCTTACACGAGACCTAGCATCGTCGAATTTCCTTGGGCAGTAAAAGGACGAGTGAAGGGGGCTCTTTAACCGAAAGCAGGAAAGAGAGCAGGAACGGAAGGATCAATTGCAAGCTGCTCGGGAGATTTGGATTCATAGATGGGCAGAATCGGCTTTTCTCTTTGCGGGTGAATGCCAAGAGGGAGCTGCTAAAGCAACTTACACCGGTTACTCAAAAGTAGTGATATCCACATCCCTGCCCCCCCTTATACTAGTGATTCATTTCCTGCAAACCTTCCACGAGCAGGGGATTCTGTAGCACTAAGACTAGCAGGTTTGATTCCCCTAAGAAGGGTTATCCCACAAAATAACCTCAAAAGGCTGGCTCGGCGAATCCGTGGGCAGGAAAACCATATTTTCTGGGGGTTCTAGTACTCCCTTATTTGATGATCCAGTTTAAGAGGGGCGTAGCCCTTGCTTACTCTTTCGAGTAAGGACGGATTCGTGCCTAATTCCAATTGAAAGCGTGACCTCCTTTGTCCATTTGCTTCTTGAAAAGAGCGGATATGCCGCTAATCCAAGTCCCACAAAGGAATCGCTTTCACAGTAGTAAAGGCTGCCTTCCTTACCTTAGCCCGAAAAGAATATTGCCTCTTCTTCCTATCCCATTGGCTTGGCCTGCATTCAGCTGATTCATGCCATCAATCCTCCTTTTCTTTTGCTACTGATGGCATTCTATTAGAAATGGAATATTGATCTTGTGCCCATATGTACTTTATTTTATCTTCTTTCTTGTCGGATTCTCTGGGGGATAAAGAAAAAGTCTATGCCCCAGACTCGCGATTTGGGGATTTCCCTGGCTAGGATGCTAAAGATCGGATGGTTCCTGCTTGTTGGAAGGTGCCTTGCTAAAGGACATGCTACCAAAGCCGACAAATTCAAGCAAAAAAGTCATCAGGTGACGAAGGAAAGGCAAAAGGGTCAATAAAAGCTTCTTATGTGGCATTTTTCCATCAATCCCATTCTATGCCATCTTATTTACTATGAATTCAACCTCTCTTTGTCCATCTAATCTTGATTTGCTGTAAACAGACGATAGTGTCAATTGGCTTATTCGATGCTCACTGCCTTCATTTAGGGCCCGGTCGAGATCAGATGATGCAAGGGTCGGATTTGATAAACTTTCTTGCAATTCGCCTCTTTCGGGATCTTTATTAGCTTCTTTCTTGCCACGAAGGTCACTTCGCTCGCCTAAGATTTTTGGCACTTTTCGGATCACTTGCTGAGGATCAGATGATCTTGGCTTAGAGAGATGCACCTTTTGGCTTGTTATCGCTTTTTAGGTTCAGGGAATCCCTCACCCAGTTCCATATGGGGATGAATCCAATCCTAGGACATTAAACTCTCGGGGAAGCCGGTCCCTTTACATAGCCATAATAGGCAGTTTTTTTCGAAGGAGCAGCTATTAAATCAGAAGCTATTGAGCCGTCAATACCATTAACTAGTGAAGGCAAAGCAGAGAAAAACGCACGCCCTTGGCAAACCGGTGTGCATCAAAGAACTTCTGAAGATGTTCAACAAGAAGTATCTAGTAAAGACGCTACGCCCCTATTTTACAGAATTAATATGGTCAATCAGGCTCCGCACCTTACCCTCTCCATTTCACATCAAGGGACAGAGCCTAACTCTTCAAAAAAAAAATTCAATGAATCCCTAGTTAACATAGCTAACTAATGAGTGCCATCTTCCTACGATAATAGTATTTTGCGATTCCGCGCATCTACTCTCAAAAAGTCTGTTTTTTTTTTCTAGTTACTGTAAAGATATCGGATAGAAAGATGAAAGGCCCTAGAGCTAGACACCTACTATGACAAGAATAAGAGACCTTCTTTTACTTAGACTATTTTCTAGTGAGATCAGCGCTTGAGGCATTGGATTCACTTATTGGCCTATAACCTTTATCCGTGAACTGGCTTACCCTTTTTCGCATATCTACTATACAGAATATTCTGATGGGCATCCTACTAGCAGGGCCTTCTGTGCCCCTTCTTTTACTTCCTTTGGAAAAGGCAAAGGCCCTAACTACCTAGCGGAGTGCTCATTCTTTCAAAGAGCTTCTTTGTCCTTCTTCCTTTTAGGAATAAATAGAAATGCTTTACCCTTCCTTACCTAGCTCACTAGTGACATTTTCTTCTTTCTTCGGGATTCAACGGCAAAAAGTCGACGTGAGGCACTCTTCCCACAGCAGCAGCAGGTTGGATTCTCCAACTTTTGCAAATGAACCCCGTTCCAAGCTCCATCCCAACTGTCGAATCTCTTGAAGGGGCAATATGGCAATATTCATTAGGTCAATCAGGCTTCGCACCTTCCCTTCCCCATGGTTTAATCGGAGTCAAAAAATAAGACATATTCTTTGGCAAAGCAAGCTCACTGCCTGAATTTAGGAGTGAAAGAGCCCGAACAGCTTTTATTGCACCAAGAGCGGTAACTAAATAATCATTGCCACTAACGCCACCAAGCAGATAGGGATAAGCATGAAGTTTCCCGGCCTGCTCTTCCAATATCGGCACCTGAAAAGAGAGACCTATTTGAGCCACCATATCATATAATCTCTACAGAAGACCGAAACGCACTAATTCGGGATCAGTACGCTCCTCCCTCCATTTACGATTAATGACAGGCGCTTTAAAGAACTGCTCGATAGTGACTCGGTCAGACAAAGCCGTACCACAGTACCAGTGACAGTAAGCCAAGACTGAACCCATGATCGGAGACAACTCCATTCGAGAAAATCCCTCATACCAGAAAGAACGAAAAGGTATTCCGGTATTACAGATAACTCTGTAGGCTTCATCTCATTTCGGAGGAAATCTATTATATACCCCCTAATATAAGGATTAAGAGGTAATCCCGAGGCTTTTGAATATATCGCCCAAGCTCTCTCCCAACGGCGAGATCTACGGTGTCCAATCGTAGACATCTGCCTGTAGCCAGCACCACCAATCCGACATAATTTATGAAATGAGAAATGTGGATGTGATGTTCGGATCGAGAACAATCCGAACGGGAGAGTACATTCACTCCTGAATTGATACGGGAGATAAATCCTTTCTCAACCCATGGCATCGAAAGCGCTTAGCGAACTCTGCACAACCAGTGTCAGAAATTAGGGATTTTTGAGAACTTATTTGAACACCCAATTTCGACAAAGCTTGCGCATATTCATTAGCTACCTTTTCGTCTGTGATCAAAACATCATCACCAAGTACTGCATACTTAGTAAAGAGCTGACCAGGGTAAACCTGTTCTGCCGAATACCACACCATAAGATGATTTGATAAGGCAAATAGAGGTCAAGAAGCGTAATAACCTAACCCTAACGGCTGTCCAGCTATAAAACATATCATTGTAACAAATGGTATATGAAAAAGGTTATACGGAAGACATGAATTTACAGCAGACGAAGCAAAACTACGGTCAAAGAGGCACTGTGTAATCTCGAAAAGAAGTAGCAATGGCCATCTGTCCGTTGCAGACTTCAAATCATAAGAAAAACAGTCCTACGCAAGGGTCGATGTAATTGAGGGTTTTCTTTCTCTTCCACTGAAGAAAGAATCCTCGTTTTTCGAAGTCGAAGAGTTGAGATAGCTCAAAGAAAAAAAGGACAGAGGCTCGCTGGAATGCTTGAAAGCGGCTTGGCACACTGAACCGAGAATGTCCTACTGCTTTGACTCACGCCCCTTACTCTTGGGTGGACTAAGATCTATCTATCTTATATGTCCTCCCCTGATCTCCTAATAAGCATTTGACACTTTCTATATCCGAGAATGTCTATCCTTACTTGTTCACTTTCTAACCTTGACTCGACTTCTTCTATCAGAGACCTATCTTGGGCTAGCGGTGACCGGCTTGAATCAAGCACCTTATGGCGGAGCTTTCTCAATCCGAAGAGAACTGCAGAAGGTCGAAAGACGAGACTCGAATTGCTTCATATAGGTCTCCGTCGGATAGTTATTTCCTACGTTGCGACTTTGTCCGACCTTCCTTTAGGTCCCCGGAAAATTGAAAGAGTTTAAAGACCAAAAAAAAGAAAACAGCTTAACCTAACAGCATCTATTCCTTTTAATAAGACTCGAAGATGCAAGTCTAGATTCACTATTTTCTCAGAATTCATTCCTTCGGTGGCCAACATGCCTTCCTTAGATCTATCATTACCGACTCTCGTTTGATCCCTTTCTATTTACTATTCATCTTGAAAGCACTGTGGAATTATACAAAGTCGGACAGTCGTTCACCTGAATCTCTCCTTCGGTCAAAAAAACTGAATCAAGGGACGAACCCTTTCTGCCTTCTCTTCTAGCTCATTCGATTCCCTATAGGTCTAGGTCTAGGCAAAGAGAACTGGGCTAATTGCTCTGCTCCCATCCACTGAGATACAGCTTACCTTTCTCCATAAGAGCAAAGAAAGATGCACTCTCTTCCGAAGCGGATTCAGCGCTTATACCTTCCGACCTCCTCCCTTTGGCTAACTTCCTACCTCTCACATTCGCGACGTCGAGCCTTTAGAATCTCGTAGTCGACGAATAATCGAATCTAGGGGTTATATCATAGATCCATGTCGGAATACTCTATACTCTATAAGGCATTTCCTCTACCTCTCTCTTTCTTTTAGAGTGATCAAATCGAATCAATCGGAATAGACTCTCTCTAAGATGTTCTACTATCTCATCTTGATCTCACCTGGAGGAATGGTTAGTAGAAGAAAAGATGAGTTGGTGGATTCTTCCTGTAGTGAAGTGCAGGTTATGCTGCTTTCATGAGTGAAGGCATAAAAAGATTGATTGGACGAATGATTGGACTCATCCCCCTCCCCCGGCGCATTCTTTTGTACAACTACCTACTAAGTTTTCATGTTCCGCTCAGTACACAGCCCTGCCTGATCAAGAAATGCATCTCTCAAAAAATGCGTATATGGAATTGCTTGGCTAGAATAGCACTGCGAAAGAGCAATAAAGCCAATGAACTTACTCACATTTCTTTCGGGATCGAATAGCGTAGCGGCATCAGGTTTTGTTGTTTACGAGAAGGTTAACTTCAAGCTGAATCAATCCTAAAAAAGAGGACTTGCATTTTTCAACTGCATCACTTCTTTCGAGAGAGAGAATAGACAGAATGAAGTCTGGAATGAATGGAAGGAAGTATGGAAGACTGAAAAACTAGTTCATCTAATTAATGAATCTTTCTTCTTGGTTACCTACTCCGGTCAGGAAAATAAAGTATACAAAGAGTATTGAGGTGTGGGTGTGACATAAGAGCAAGGAAATTTTTGTAGAATAGAGCCGAACCAAAGAACTTCGCTAGCTTGCACCTTATACCTTATAAACCTGAAATTGTATAGTTTCGGACGAAAAGAGGGTCTTTAAAAAAAGAGGAATTAAATAGCGCTTTGACGTGTCCGGGAATCCGTCTGAAAGTTAATGTTGACGAGGAAGTATATGAGTTGAATAGTCCAATGTCGCTTTATCTCGAATCCATCTCTTGTCGCCTTACCATTGAGTCATAAGGGAATCTCTATTCAACCCCTCTTTTTTGTCTTCGAGTGCCGAAGATAATTTTAAGCACATCCATGATCAGGGTACAATGGAATCTGACCCAGGGACTTCCTGAACGCCAGGATTGAACGTACCAAGACAAAGGAAGAAAGTAAGCGAACGTGATCGAATCAAACGAATTCTTTTGACGATTCAAAAACTCAAGATCACTGAGGACTGATCCGATCCATCGGTTTCAGTCAATCAAATCCGTCTTATGAGCTCTTAGGGTCAAAGAGATGAAATGCACACATCACATTCAACCTTTAGGAGAAGTAGTCATGCCGGAAGGGCCTGGTCTTTGATCACTCAACCATTTATTTGGCTTCTTATCGATTAAAAACAGTCTATGCGAAGCGGTCGATTTTCCGCCATCTTCGGAGAATCGTCCAACTATCTTTTATTTGGATTATATAACTCCGACGTGCATGTGTTCAGGATATAGACGAATTGCTTCCTTCTTTTACTTTACTTATTTAGTTATTCCTAAGGGCAGTCCTAGTCTAATAAGAAAGTTCAATCAGTAAAACTAGTCTCCATAACTCTTTTTGCTCTCGAGCGAAGAGGTTCCTTTCATAGGCTAAGAATTGGAAGGACATTTGGCGATGGAGTCTAAATAGTTGTTTGAGTCCTAAGCTAAACTCCTGTCCTTTTTAGTTCAGTTGCTTTCGCTCCTGGAGTAGCTTTCCTTATGGCTTATGGCTATTACATAGCCGGTTTTTGGAGTTTCATTCTTTTGAGTAGTGCTAAGCTAAGCTCTTAGAGTTTCATTCCTAATCAAAAGGATTAGCCCTCTTTTTTTAAGCAAAAGGTATATCCGCAGTGGAATCAAGAAAGGAATAGGAAGCCAGTATCAAAAAATAACTCTTTCTTAGGTTAGGAGAGCCATCATGCAAGGAATATTTAATGAAAGAAAAGGGGCAAGCTTCTTTCTTTCGCGCAGTCACTCAAGCATAAGCACACAAGCAAGAGAGAGGAGTCTCATGATACAAAAATATCTAAGTAGATAATTACTTAAAGTTGAAATGAATCACCTAAAATCCCAACAAAATTTCTAAAATACAGAACATATAAGGAAATAAACTTAATTGTAATCCTAGAAAAAATATTCGCCAAATTTTAGGATTTTCCGGATTAATATATACCTTTCATTCTCTTGCAAAACATCTTATTTCTTTGAATGAATGAAGATTTTACGAGAGTTCTTTCTTATTTTTTGAAATTTGTGCATGGGAGCGCGCTTGCGTCTGTAAGCATATTTGCAAATCAAGTTATTCATTTATTTATTTTATTCGCTGCGTAACCTCATTTGTTTCAAAAGCATTTTAAATCGTTCGGTAATGAAAATATGATTCACATTTTGAAGTCGGACGATCATCATTATTTGATCATCATAATGAAAGAGTAAAGAGATGGAGAAAGGTGCGGCGTCGCTGTCGTTTGCTTTGGCTCGTGCGCACCATTAACTCAACATTGTCGTTCAATAAGGGGTTCGTTAGGTCTGATTGATTTGATCATGGTGGGATTTGCTGTCGGATATGGACATCATGTCATGTCTTTTGAGTTCTACTGATATCGGCGGCAGATAATGCAAATCATCTCCTAGCTAAAGAACAAGGTCATAGTAGTCTCCAACTTTTTCTTGGTGTTTACTATAATCTTTGAATAATTTTTATTTGAATTAACCTCTACATTTTCTAAAATTTACTCGATGTGATTCTTTCGTTAATTGGAGTTCAATGTCACGGGTAATCTACTGTAACGGTATGCCAATCCAGCAAAACTCAATTAGCAATGACGTGGATTGGCCAGCCTCACTACTAGTGTCATCCTTGATGTGGTCTTGTCGTGCCTCATTGCCGACGCTACCTGAGCTGACCGTCCATGCCTAGCTCAATCCTCTGTGTGTGCGTGACTTCCAATGGAGGTTGGGGCTATGCACATGACCTCCATTGATGGAGGTGTTCAAGTTCATACTGGGTCGCACGACTTGGCCTCATATCTAGTCTAAATTAAACAGCTATTTAACAGTGTCCATGTAGGTGTCTTTGTTGACATATTGAATGACTGGTTGATAGTATTATTGGTCACATCAGCAATTTTCATTAATCTACTTAATGAAATGACAATATTGAGTCAAATTCCAAAAGGACAAGCACTATTGAATTGCCAAATATCTTCGGGAAAAGATTGAATAATAAGGAAAAGTTCGAGGACCACCTATACTCTATCATCCAAAACAAAAGAAGAAAATACGAAACATCATGATCGTGGATGGTACAGAAGTGAGAGAGCTTAATTAATGGAGAAAGGTCCTTTATGGGAATCGTAGAGAAATGGAAGCAAATAATGTATGTCAAGATGCTATTCTGTAACTGAGTGATGTCAAGATGCTATTCTGTAAATTTGTTTCAATCTCCCATATGAAAACTAGTAGAAACATTTTCTAATGAATTACAGAGACCAATATTTAATTTTCACCTCAAATACTAATTTCATATCTGCTAATTCTGAAATCTATCCACACTTTGCAACGAGAGTTTTCAAAAAAATCTACGCATTGCACTTTCTAATTTCCATACTTTGTTAGACTTGAAGACGTAAAATTTAGACCTTTTTCGACATCATGGCGCAAAATGCCTGCTCGAATTGATAGAAGACATGGATAAATCATAATAAAAAGTCAAGAATGCTTTTTGTTATTTTCCCTGCATAATGAAAAATGTAGTTGTGCCACTTAGGAAGCGTGTATAAGGATAAACGGGAAAATTGTCATATCAGTAATAAACCTATTATACAAATGCTGATATAGTCCAAAACTTTTCAATTTTATCAATGTAATCCTAAACTTTTGAGAAAAACTCCAATGTAGTGCTTTTGGTTATGTCAGCGGTTTCAGTGAAAATTGATCAGAAAGACTATATTAATATTTCACTTAAAGGTTTATGACTAAAATGATTAAATTAAAAAGTTCATGATTGAACTGACATTCATACAATAGGCATAGAACTGATTAGACAATTTTTCCAATGATTAACCGTTCCATTATTTTCCCTTCTCTTATAATCCTTTTAAATAAGAGAATAAACAATATATAAAAAAAATAACAAGTGCGCGCACATGTATATATTAAAAGAAGTATATATTTGTATGTTATGGAAAAGAGATATGCGATATCTTTTACCCAAATGGTTTTCATTATATTAGTAGCTTGAAATTTGTCGATGTTGATCATTATGTTTGTCCACCATAAGTCATCAAGTCAACTTTCACGCTTGCCCCACTAATTTAGTATTTAGGTTAAAAGCAAGTTCCGTTCTCACGAAAGTGGTGCTTAATCATAATGTTCTGTCCGAGTCCAACCATGCCTTTAATTATTGCTTTGCCTAAACTTGGTATTATTGACGTAATCAGACCAATGATTGTGGCCTCCACGCCGTAAAATGATGTCAATGTACGTGAGATATAATCATCTCTTAGGCATCGAGAGAAATGTTTCTTAGCGATGCAAAAGTTTAGATGACAAATGCCAAGAACTCCTCACTTTTCTTTTGCATGTTGTCATCTTATCATGGAATAAAGCTATCGGAAATCCCTAAACGTTATCAGTTCGTGCAATTTTTTCCCTTAATCTTTTTATCTTATCTTTTAAACCGGTCATATTTGGGGCCTAGCCCGGACCGAATCAGACCAGCTCGAAATAATTTATGCCTAGCCAAGAGGACTTGTTAGGCCCGATGTGATTGGGTCGGGGCCATTTTTCCAACGAAAGCCTCACCCGTTTGCACCTCTACTTCTAATTACCAGAGTCATCAAAGGAACTTGTGAACTCGCGTCGCAGTATGCCATTTCCTCCACAATTCTTCATCCGCAGTAGACAAAGAAGTATTCCTTTCTCTTGTAACATAGCTTGAATACGAACTTTCGCAGCATAACATTACCATGCGAATCCGTTGGTAGTTTGTTTGTAAATGAAACTTGGGAGTGTTTTGTCCCACATAGAATAAATGGGAATATGTGGGCCATAAATATGAAAACCCTAAAGTGTAAATTATGAATATACTCTAAACTAGAGTGACGTGTAATGACTATGTACGGATTAGCCACATCATTGATAACATACTCAACAACAGCAATCCACACGAGACGATATTGAGGTTCGACCTTAACGTCTAAAGGTTTGAAAACCAAATATGTCTTCATTGATGCACAGAAACAATAAAACCACAGTGACCTAAGGATTTATCAACTGAAAAAATGCACTTAAATCAGATATTGGGACCGCATCAACCCAAACAAACCTCATTCCCACCTTGACTAGAATTGGCCCAAGGCAGTGGGGAACGAGACGAGACAATGGAGTGTGGTCGAGCGGGCGGCGAGACGTGGCCGCAGTACTCACCAAGACAGGGAAATGCTCAATGAAGTGTTGGGAGAACTTGTTTGTGCTGCAGGAAGTCGTCAAGATGTCGATGGTGCTACGATTCGCGGGCAGTTCGCTGGTTCTTCACTGCAAGGATGTTGGGAATTGGTCTAAGGAGGCAGAGACCGATGCGACAAAAGCCGCTGTGTTACTACGAGATGGCTTGCAGCGGTAGCGACTCGACGGCACTGGAGAAAGTCGAACTGTGTAGCCTACTGGAAGGACACCGAGAAGCTTGTTCGCCGGACCGAGACACTACCGGTGCGCGAGTGCAGACTGCTGCTTGACCGATTACTGGAAGATGATCACAGCACCCATACTCCTCTCTCTCCTTCGCCATAGTTGCCAGAACCCCAAAACTCAGTGGCGCCACCTGTATATACAGCCTCGCACACCTCTTCCACTTCCAAAATCGTTGGCGACGTGCCTGAGTCCCTGCACCAGAGCCAATCAGCGGTTTTTAGAGCCGAAGCCGAAAAGAGGACGACGGCGACGAGGATGAAGACCAAGAAGAAGGAGAAAGTGAGGACTTGAGGTGGGTGAGGGATAGAGAAAGGGTCTTGGGAGATTGTCAATGTGAAGTCGTTTATTTAATAGCTTTTAGGTCTGCCTCGGAATTCAGGGGACATTTTATCGTTGGGTTGTTGCTTGTTCCTTAAGTCTCTGAACTTGAAATTTTATTTTTAGAAACTTGAGTTGGGCACACATGCGGGTGGAGTGATTTTGGCCAGGCTATAGGAACGCGGAGAAAATATTTGGTGGTTTCAAAGCCGCTGATGTCCTCATGCATATTTTACTCGCATCGACTGATAGAGTGACATATGTACGTTGATGTGGAATGAAATGAGCAAAATTGATAATATGCTATGTTCAGCGATAGAATTCGCTTTGCTTCATTGGAGTTGCCGAGCTTTGGCCTTAGCTCGCCGTCGCCGACGGAGCATCCAAGCCGATCACCGCCTCATGGCCGCAAAAGGCGTTGTCAGCTAAATTGAAGATGCGGAGCCATGGTTTGCAGCGAGATCTAGAGGCAGCCATGACAGCGGCCGGAAGATGGGACCGACCGGATCTGGTCGGTGACGCCATTGGTCCATGACCGGCGAGGCAGCCCGTCAACAGATGGGAGCCTTGCTTGTCCTTGGGGGGTGATGCCGGTGGTCCAGATCATCTGTGCCTCCGGGTCTGGCGATGGTGAACTGGTGGCGAACGGCCATGGATGAGCTGCTATGGCTATGAGCTCAAAAACAAAAAGGAAAAATAGAGAAAAGACCATGTTTTTTTTTTAAATATTCAGTCCAGGTGGCCAATAGAAAAATTCTCAACCTGTTTCTAC
Organism: Syzygium jambos; assembly: GCA_031216235.1. NCBI lineage: Eukaryota > Viridiplantae > Streptophyta > Magnoliopsida > Myrtales > Myrtaceae > Syzygium > Syzygium jambos. The sequence goes on from CM062226.1 coordinate 14,031,183, forward strand.
ATAACCAAAAAGTGTGATTTGTTTTTTTTTTCCTTTTCTAAAATATCCATTTATCGAGTAATTACTCACTTTTTAGAGAATAGAATTTACAATATTGTCTTGCAAGTAATTGTACACGCGCAAGGTGTGACAACTAGTTTAGATCAAACCAATTAATATTACATGGCATGTGATTTACAAACATTTAAGAAGAAAAGGAAACAAAATCAAATATGTTAAGAAATACAGTATTTCTAGATATTAGATCAATATCTAGAAACGAATTTAAATGGTTGTCCATAAAAAACAAATGTCTGATTTCAATTTTAGAATTTTGGAGATTTATGTTTTTGCATGTGAATTATCTTGGTGAATTTAAATTACTGCTCTTATTATAAGAATCTAACTACTCACTCACATCTGATTAGGACTCCATGAAATGTTGATGCGTTGTTTTTAGATTGAAATAATGTAAAAAGGCCAGTTGATTAATTGAGTTCATGCCTCTTTGTGTGGAAAAAAAATCTAATCTGAAGTAAAGTCACCGAGCAAACTCAAAACATATTCAACTCGATCGAGACTTTAGAGTCAAGATTGGAGGACTATGTGCGAATGAGATGATGCATATGTCGCGGTCGTGAGGTTTTCATGCGCCAAGACCGTGCAACATCGACAAAGACTCGTCCAAACCCTAATGGAATTTCCGGAACATTCTAGAGACGGGCGATACAATAATCGTGCCGTGTTCTAGAGAATTCTAGGCATAAATGCCGATAGTTGACGGACAGGGAGATGCGATATCTATCGGCTACTAAATTAATAGTTGATCAACGGATATAATCAGATGCCCTTTAGTATATAAAAGGGTGTTTTACTTCTCATTTGTATCCATCCAACAATTAAATCAATAAAATGCATTTTCTTTTAGAGCTTCTCTTTTTAGATTCTCTCTACGCACCGGTCGTTTCCAATCTATCGACCCATGGCACACACATACGGACTTGTAATTTCACTAATCACTATCAAGAATTACTTTTTGGAATGGAAACTTATTGATCATGTAAACATATCAGGTGTTTTTGATAGACAATGGTAGCCACGCTAAGAAGCTACTCATTGACTTTCCTCTCAACTCGCCGATTGGATTTTGCTAGAAATGTTACTGATCATAAATAGATCAATATCTAGTTTTTCGATATATAGCGAAAAGTTAGTAAATATAATTAAGATTAATACCACAAAAAACCTCAAACTAATATATATATATATATATATATATATAACAAATTTACTCTAAACTAATTTTTTGATCATGAAAAATCCAAACCGGTACACTTGTGATAAATTCACCTAAAACTAATTTTTTGGTCACAGAAAATCCCCAAATTAGTATACCTGTGACAAATTTGCCATCAGTTAGCTTCCGTTAAATTGAGTTAATTCCATAAAAAATCCCAAACTAATACACTTATAACAAACGGACGGTAAAAACCCCAAATTTGTACACCGTCAACTGCCACATGTCATTCAACTTAGCAATTTGACTATAAAATTTAACGAAAATCAACGAAAGGTAAATTTATCACATGTGTATCAGTTTGGGAGTTCTCTTTGGTCAAAAAAATAATTTGGAATAAATTTGTCACAATTGTACCGATTTGAGGTTTTCGTGTTAATCCATATAATTATTTATATAAATCTTCCACTGATGGATTGCATTAAATTTGAGGTATCACTTGTGAAAAATGTTTTTTTAAGGGTTGATACCACGAATAACCCTAAACTGGTATGCTTGTGACAATTTTACCCCAAACTATTTTTTTTACCATTAAAAACCCTAAACTGGTACATTTGTGACAAATATACCCTAAAGTATTTTTTTTATCATCAAAAACCCCAAACTGGTATACATGTGACAATTTTACTCTGAACTAATTTTTAATATTATTTTTTATTTTTCGAATTTTTTTATTAATTTTTTATTTTTCCTTTACTTTTTTTTTCTTTCTCTTCAACCTCTGGCCGGTCGCCGGCCCGGCAACCATCCAGAGCCGAAAGCTGGCGAGGTCGGCCCCACTAGCCACTAGCGAGGCTCGACCTTGCCGGCGTTGGGCGAGGTTGGCCTCGCCTGATTTCTCCACTCTCCTCCTCCTCTTCCTCCCCTTCCCCCTCTCTCTCCACCGCCTACAACCGCAACACACAAAAGCTTCAAACTTTACATTTACCCGCAAGAAAAGTTTCAAACTTTATCCATCTAAACATAAAAAAAGAGAGACAGAAATGGAGATGGAAGCCAGAAAGAGTAAGTTACAGGTTCTGCAGCAGTCCATGATGGCAGCGGCTATCTTGATTCACCGGCGATGGCAAAGAAGGCGGCAATGCTGGTCGTGGTGGTGTCTGGAATGCTGGGAATTTCTTGTTTTTCTTTAGGTGGCCGAGTGTCGATTGTTCCTTTCTTCGGGAGTGATGTTGGTATCGCTATTGCCCGAAACTGTTGTTTTTAAGACGAAAATACCCGTCAAGTGGGTCGAGCGAGAAGGAGAGGGGATCGGACGGCTGAGATTCGTCGGGACGAATTTCTGATGCGAAGGCAGACACCACCACCACACCAGCCTATCCATTCACGTAACTCCAACATTCGTGTTTGACCGGAGTAACTTTCAGTAATTAGGGAACGTTTCTTGAAGATTCAGGATGATGAGTAAAACATGCAGAAGTAACTTGCAAAAACAAACGCATTCATCTCGCTACAAGTTCATTTCTTTTCTGAGTTTGCTGCTTAAGTAAATTCGGCAATTATGGAAAGTTCCGACGCTAAAATACTTGGGTATGAGCGGATGAGACCATGTGCCACCCCATCTTCTTGGCTACGAGCTCTCATCGACTCCTGACATTTGCAAAACAACGCGTTTTTGCTATCATACGGACGAGCCAAAAGTCAGAGAGTGGTTGAGTCCCGCGATCAGTTCATAATACGACCTCGATCTTGTGACCCCTTTAAACATCAGGCCACTACGCTACTTGGATAGGTACTTCAACCGTGTGTGTGACAGACAGAAAACAGGGCGCCCTACCAAGGCTCTTACATGTTCATGAGCAGAACATAGAGACCACTTCAATCGGGGACCAATTCAGAGCCCAAAGCTGGCCAATGTGCAACCATTTCTTGTTACTTTGAAAGACATAGACGTGCAAGCGAATCTCAAGCTTTTGCTTGTCGTATAAATCACGTCATATCCCATATGATATGTTCTTAGGGGCCGAGAAATCAACGTTTGGGTCATCTCACGGCCATCAATAAATAAATAGCACTCTCTCCCACGATCTGTGAGAAGGTTGAAAACAAAGACGGAAAAAACTTTTCACCGACCCACGTTTTTCGTTTCCTTCTAATTTCAATCCCTAGAACTTTAGGTTAGTTGCATATTGACCGTCGAGTTTTTGGATAATTCAAAGAAATTGTGTATAACATCCGCCTAGGGAACTTTTTTTTTATCTCCGCTGTCAATCTAAGGGTTTCTGCAGATGAGCAGACTAGAGCGGCACCGTTTTCTTTAACCTCCTTGGCTTGGCCCATCCATAGCTCATCAGCCTAGCCTCCGACACCAACTAATGAACAAGGTGAGCAGAAACAAAAACTCTCGTGTACGCTTGTACGCACAATTTAGTCTCCCTTCTCAAAGGGCGAAAAAACGGCATTGAAATGGAGAGATCAGTTTCCCTATGTCTCGTTTGAAATCTGTAAATGGTGGAAGTTGAGATCAATGGAGTAACCTGAAATGCCTAACTTACATACCACTAAAACATGCGTTTCTACAGTATGGTCTCTTTTATTATCTAATCTTCTGTTTTGATAGGGCCTTTTCCGAAAGATACTAAAAGTGATGTCAAGGGCACTTTCATAGAAATAAGATCACAAAGTGGTCTGCCGCCACGAGCGATAGCACCACCAAAAGCAATCTGTGGGCAGTGTTCAAGTTTGATCGCCGGAGTGAGGACAGAGGTTGAAATCTCTTCCATTAGGAGCCCGCCCGACCGGCTTCAAACTTTCGAAGCGGCGGTGGCCGCATTGGGAAAACCAAAGACTTTCGTTCCACAGAAGATCGAAGCTTGTAACGCAAGGAAGCCATTGGTTTGGGGGAGTTGGAAGAATCTCATCTTCCGTGAAACCGAAGAGCATTTTTTTTTCATTCTTAATCGAGCTTTTTTTTTTTAATTCCTTCCTTCGAAGGTTCTCATTTCTCATATAGCCACATAAGGCTTGCATGCTTTTAAGCGATGGCCACATTGAAGTTACCATTCAATGCATCAGTACACAGGTAAGCACCCCCGCAAATCAGCTACGAAGAGGTGTGCATTCATTTAAATATATTCATTCTGGGAGTCATAAGCTACAAAAAAATCTCCCACAGCATTCGTCGATCCACATGATGGTGGATCGAAATGGACACGATTGAGCAAAAGAAATCAGTACATGTTCCAATGACCAAATCCAAAGGATAAAACCGAGTCACCACAGCTTTGAGAGGACTCATCTTAGACGTGAGAAAGTAGGAAGGAATTGCTGATTCCGGAGAAGAATTAGGCATAAAACAATGAAGCACCAAGGAAGTAAATTGAGATACGCAACTGCCTGACCAAGCAGCTTGCAACAAAGCGTCTCACTTTTCTCCCTTCTTTCAGTTCAAATCAGAAGATTGTCCCAAAATGGAGAATGGGAACGTGGGAGTAATCATGAAGCGACAAGATCCGGTGTTTCTGCTTCAACAGATATCCTAGCCGTGAGTAATTTGTCCAGCCAATTGTCCAGTAGGTCATGCAGTAATTTGACCTGTGGAATCCCCAAAACTCTTGGCTGCATCCACGAAACTTATATTGTCCCCTCCACTTGATCGATTATGCCCACAATAAGATGAACCTGAGTTGAGATTCTAATGGTTAGACTATTGTAAAATAAGAAAGCTTGAATACCGGTTTTCCATTACGGATGCTAGAGCAGAGAAGGTGCAAGCAATTACAACATCCAGGTATTTGCCATGACGGCATATGCAAGAAAGGAAATTGTACTCTAGATTTTTAGCAGCAGCACACTGATGCATATCCAAAGCTCTTCCGTTCTTACACTAGAAATAGTGGCGGTCAGTCTACAAGCATGAATAACTCAAAGTAATCATCTTTTACACCCCCCCAATTAGGAAACTTAGCATCAATGTTAAAAGAGTAAAAAGAGATGCTGATTCACATCAGCCACCACTTGTTGGATAAAACTATTTATGGTTGATTTATGCTAGGGCGCATGTTCACGGCAGTCACTTTAGGCACATTCTGTGCAAACCAACCCACTAACTTCTAGTCCCTTCAACCATATGCAGCAGACCTCAAATTAAAGTGACCATATCATTCAAACCTTAGAATATACTTACAGACAAACTCTCCATGAGAAGATGCTCAACATTCTGTGTAGAAAGTTTTGTGCGCTATGCAATAACATTCATGGAAATGGTTCGATCCCCAGATGGTCGACAACGAAAATTTACATTGCCATTCTCCATCAAAGCCGCAAACTCTGTTTCCCAAATTCCGCAACTTTCTAATCTTGATTCAGCTCAACAAATACACATAGTTCTTGTAATACCCCAACTAACAGATGCACAGCACGTCCGCACATGATTACACTCCATCGAGCAGCCCACGGAAGCATAGCGACATAACTAGACTGGGTTTTCCAATAGTCAAACAATTTGCAAGAAAGCAACTAAACACAAAGATAAATCGCGCGATTACATTAAACTAAACACCAACCGCCACACCACTCGTACCTGTTCTTCAGCGATTAGCTGGTGATTCCAGAGCTTGAGTTTAGGCCCGTGCCCTCCCGCCACTGGTGGAGTTAACGAGCGCAACCATCGGAGCCCCTCATGTAGCACCAAAATTACTCCAGCTGAGCGGCAGTGAAGATGAAAATGTGCACGAGAGTGGCAAGCGGCACTGAAGAAAAACTTGAAGGTCACGGACATGGAACTTGAAGCTCGCGGACGACGGAACCTGGGAAACAAAGAGATGACGGCGAACGGCGGACTGAAGCTTTGCCATGAATGAGCGAGCAGCGAACGAGGATTGGCCGCGGAGCGGCCGAGGCTTGGGGGACAGCAAATTGGAAAAGAGCCCTATTCCCAATTCAGCTCGGGATTTTGTTCAAATTACAAATTTCAGACAGATATTGCAATGAGTCTACTTTAAAGGTGCTTGTTTCACGAAAAACCTAAAATTTTAAAAAATATTTTTCAAAAAATAATTAATTATATCGCTTAAAAAATTAATTTACGAAAAATATTTTTATTATCGATAATAATTTATACCTAATTAATTTTGCGGGTGACGAAAATATTTTTCAATCACCTTTTCTTTTAAGAGGCACATATTTTTTAGAAAAAGTTCTCCAAATCTTGAAATTTCCGTGAAACACGCGCACCCAAGCTCTTTCTTGAAGTCTTCTCCTCTTTCGTTTTCCTTGTTCCTCTGCCGACTCTGTCTTTCTCGCTCTTTTCTTCTCTTTATTTCCCTGGTTCTGCAAAAGCAAATAATAAGGTGAGCTGAGGTCCCTCTTGTTATTAGATGGTGAGGGATCGTAATATCCCCCAACCTCACCACCGAAGTTGACACACACGCACGCACACAGGGCATACGGAGATTCCAAGTAAGATGGGGAATTTTAATAAAGATGGTCCTCGGTTGCACTTTTTCGAATCGGTTCATTGTCTCTCTTCACTGGAATGAAGCAGAAATAGAAAGCAAGCGAAGCAGAAGAAACAGCGATGATCTACGAATAGAAAGAAGGCGCACCGTTTTCTGCGGAGGATCCCCTGTTTCTGTTTCGGAGTCCGGCGCTTGCTTTGTTCCATTCAGATTCGAATCGTGATCTGAGACTGACTCTATCTCTCTCTTTCTTTGTCTCTCTTCATTTTCCCGGTTCTGCAGAAGGAAATGATACGGTGAGTTTGAGGTCTCTTGGGCCTAAATTTCTCTTAAGAAAGGCCCCTCTTGTTATTAGATGGTGAGGGATCGTAATATCCCCCAACCTCACCACCGAAGTTCACACACTCACACACACACACACACAGGGCATATGGAGATTCCAAGTAAGATGGGGGAATTTTAATAAAGATGGTCCTTGGTTGCACGTTTTAGAATCAGTTCATTGGTTCTCTTCACTGGAATAAAGCAGAAATCGAAAGCAAGCGAAGCAGAAGAAACAACGATGATCTATGGATAGAAAGAAGGCTCACCGTTTTCTGCAGAGGATCCCCTGTTTCTGTTTCGGAATCTGGCGCTTGCTTTGTTCCATTCAGAATCTTCCCTCTGTAAGACTTCCAATCCTCCCAAGAAGGATATGGACTACTGTTGAGTAACTTCTCACAATTATGTATTTCTATCTCGCACTCATTTGGTATTTTTGAGCTCGATTCATCAAAAATCCTTTCCAGTGATCCGCACCAAGAAATTGTCAACCTGCGCAAAAACTCTAATTCGTCAATGCCCTTGACAACCTGCAGGCTTGGGCACCGTTGAATTTCTAAATGCTTCAAGCTCTTCAAGTTTGACAAACCGCCTAAGCTTTTTAATGAAGAGCACTGCCGAACTGAAAATCCTTCCAATGATTCCAACGTAGAAACAAATTGAATATCCCGTAACTCTGGGAACCCCACCAGAATTAATCTTTGAAGCATCTTTAGGGAGCTTGGGAAATGGAAGGCTCCCCTCCAATGATCAATCAACTCAGGAGCTTGTAGTTCATTGCTCCCCAACTCCTCCCGTAGACAATCCAACCTCTCGGAAGAATTGCAGTCCTGAATACGTGATCTCTCCGACGATCCTACGACATCGAGTAATTGAACATGATGTTGCTCGTTCGCCTTGTTTTCTCTCGATTTTCTCGAACTTGATGAAACCGTCTCCTTTTCCGATGGAGGAAGCCTATCGAGGTGTACTTGTTTTCCTCGAGTGCCGTAGAGCTCTAAAACTATCAAATTTGACGGATATTGTTTGAAAGTTGGCAAGTCCAGTCCATATAGAGTAAGTTCTATCAGCTGAGAAAGGGAACCCCACTCTACAGTTGGTGCGCGGACATTTGGAAAGCAAAAGCGCAGCTTGCTCAGTTTGAATAACTTCCCAATCCACCGTAAGTCGGAAGTTTGAATTATATCTGATCTGGCCGTTGAATCAAAGCCATCGGAAAGGACCAGCTCAACTAGATTAGTAAGATACGAGAGGTTAGGGACAGTCAGCAACGAAGTAGATGTCAGCAGCAAAGCAGTCAAACTTATGGGGAGCTTCGGCAACTCTTGTATCTCATCACAAGCACGCAAGTCCAGTGTTCGGAGTTGACGAAGCTTGCTCATTGTACTGGGCAGTTCTTCAATTGGTGTGCTTGATACAACTACATATGACAAATTTGCTAGTCTACCAATGGAATCTGGTAATCTTGTAATTTTCGTCCATGATACATTCAGCTCCGTTAACGACTCTAATTTCGAAACTGAGTCGGGGAGTTCAATCAAGCCAGAACAAAAATTAAGAGAGAGGTGCCGCAGACTCCGTAGCTCTCCAATTTGTTCAGGCAATTTTCTAAGTTCGCGGCAGGACATAACCCTCAAGTCAGTCAGACACCTCAAATTCCCAATAGAGCGGTCAATTTCCAAGAAAGAAAAACTCCAATAAATAGTCAACTTCTCTAAAACTGAGTCCTTTGGAAAGGTTGGTGTCCCATGGATCGAGTCATTGCGCTCAATAGTGAGAACCTTCAATTTCCTTGCCCTCTACAAAAGCCAAAGAAACTTCAGGACAGACAAGAAATAAATATGGATTTAGGCTACCAATTTGTATCATATGTCATCTGATCCTCTCACTAAATGAGAAAATTAGATTATAAATCCATCAAATTTTGTCCTTCATTGAATAAGAAAAATAGACTAAGAGGGAAATTGGCGTACCTTGATTAGGCTCTTGAACACATCATCTGTGAATTGAAGCCCAGTGAGATTCACCACAACCGCGTTTTCTAGATGCAGTAAATTGGTTGCCTCCAAACGTTGATTGGCTGGATCACCATGACGATAAGGGTAATGCAAATCAGTCCATCTCAACTCGGAAAGACAGCCCGTAAAGTCACCTTGGATGTTTACGTTAGACAGAGAAAGAAACCGTAAACGTGGGAACCGCTTAATTTCCTCCGAGGAGACAGTTACACGATCCCACCATGATAGCAAACGGAGTGCTTCAACTTGAGCGCCTTCCTTGATCTGCCAATGACATTGAGGAGTAGAAGCAGGAATTTGTCAATATTTCACTATTTTTTTTTTCGTAGAAGAGAAGGAAAAAAGAAACAGGAGTAGCTCCCAAATAAAAAACGTCAATCCTCAATTACGAAGAGGCTATAAGCAATTTTCTACTCAAATTTGGCCATACTTTACCTCTCCTTTTTTTAATTCGCAAATGATGTCGCCTTTATCCCACAATCTGGTACGATCTTGTCTGGCAATTGCCCTTCCTAGATCTCTAAGCTGATCGTGCATCCCAAATCTATCGCCATCTAAAACCTTTATCATGCACCTCTGAATAAGGACATCAATGGCTTCCTCTGGGTAAAGCTCACAATCTTCCCACATGTACATTGGATCAGTCTTATTCTTACCGACGAAAAAGCATGCAACATCGAGGAATATCTGTTGTTGATCCGGCTCTAAGGCATCATAGCTAATCCTTAGCTTTTGCATGACATGCCTATAAGGTGTTTTCTTTAGCTTCTTTAGCCAGTCTTCCCATATTTTTTTCTTTTCCTGACCAAAAAGCGATGAACCTATTACTTCAAGGGCTAAAGGTAATCCATCTACAGTAGAGACAATGCTTTTTGAAAGAGTGTGGTAATCGGCTGGAGGAGAGTTGTCATCGAAGGCACACCTACTAAAAAGTTTGAGTGCGTCTTCGTCGCTCAACCCCACCATTTCATAATCCTTGAATTTATTCGCAAATCCCCTAATATTTAGCACGCTCTTGTCCCTAGTGGTAACAAGTATCATAGTACCAGGATACAAAGAATTCACTGGGATTAGATTTTCGATTTGGTTGCCCTCATCGACATCATCCAATACAATTAGCATCTTCTTGTTGCAAACTGTTTCTCCAATCTTAATGATCCCATGATCATTGTTGGCAATGTTAGGAGCCACTCTATAATAAGAGATATCAGACAATAATTTTTTTTGCAACTCTACTATGCCCTTGGTTTTTGCTGTTTCCCTCACGTCATCGAGAAAGCTGCAGTTTCTCCCAAAGCAAGGACATAGTTGGTTGAAGATAATCTTGGCGAGTGTTGTTTTACCGATACCGCCCATCCCGTAGATTACAATTATCCGCACACCGCCAGGATTGATATCTAATAAATTTTTTATGGCAGCTATTTGATCCTCCATTCCAACTAAATCTTCAGTCACTTGTCTTTGTCTTGTCTCGAGCCTGTTCACGACCTCGTTAACAACCAACTTGATAAGATCCCCATGGCTGCCACAGAGTTGAACAGTTTCAATTGAGAAAAGGTGACAAATTTGCATGTTGACCAACCATCTACTAAGCAACCGTGTGGGAACGCTATCAAGTTTAGGATATATAAAAATTCAACGTTACCCCCAAAGCTTCAGGAACATGATGAATTACGAACTTGAACATCCATTACAAGTTTAAGTAAAAGGAATAGAGGAAGAGAAATATTTGATCTTTATATCGAGTAGAAGAATCAAAATTTCTGCAAGGGTAGAAGAATCAAAATATTAACGTCTGATGAATTACCGTAATAGAAGATTTACTTATTTCTTTCAACGTGGAAAAGAACTTTGCACAGGCAATAATAGTTCCTTAATCAAGTTCTCTAGCATACAATAGGAATCTTAATACATACATGGATCAAATTAGTATAAAAAAGATGAAGCAAAGCCAAATTTTTATACGAGGTAAATAGGTGAAAAACAAATTATAATAACCCCATTAGGTCAGAAAAAATTTAGAAATCTCGTGACTCAACAAAAATAGAAGAAGAATTTGAAACTTTCTGTTTAAATTTAGGGAAATTAGAGTTGAAATATAATTAATAAATTTTATAAGAAGTATGGCCCGATTGTATCATGGTTAGAATGTTACCCTTGAGATTCCTCCAGCTCCCATCCCTTGGTGCCATCAACTTCTTTGAGAGCCTGCCGCCACGTCTCTACATCATCAGAGCTGAACTTCTTCTTATGATCCTCCATCTTTTGCTCCAAATTCAATATGGCTTCGCTGTACAACGTGGTTTTCAGCTTCACGTCATCAGGTTTCACGTCGTAGAAGATGGGCAATATGACTTTCTTATTCCCACCTTCTTTAGATTTAGAGGTGTTCTCCACCATCTGCACAAGCTCCCGAAGGCACCAATGACTTGAAGCATAGTTTTTGGAGAAGATGGGTATGTAGACCTTAGAATCATCGATCGCTCGCAGAAGGTTGTCACTAATTCTTTCACCTGGTCGAAGATCCTCGTCATCGATGAAAACACGAATCCCAGCATCTTCCAAGGCAACGTAGAGGCAATTAGTGAATCCACGACGAGTGTCGGGCCCTCTAAAACTCAGGAACACCTGATACTCACTTCCATATGTATTGCTTGTGCTCGTTCCGGTCTCTGAGCTCGCCATGGGAGCTCACTTCGCACTTAGCAGGGGTCAGCCCTCTCTCTGTGTCTCCAATAGACACTGTTGAAATACTTTCTACTAGCAAATTCGCACAAAGCCTTGCGGTCCTCGAATGTGAAAAGCCTTTATTACATTCTTAATGTGAAAAGCTTTCTCCACCAAATCATCCTTCCTCAAGAATTTACAAAAGGAGAACCAGGGCGTTACATTAGAAAAGGAGAAAAAGGATGTTTAATAGGGGGATGTTTGTACTGCGTGACTTACGGGGCTTAATTGAAAGTTCAACGCGAACAGGCAACTTCGATGGAGCTTCCAATTTATAGTCAATAAAGTTAATAAGATGGAGGACAATAATGGAGGTATACCTTTTTAACATGCCCAATTTCTTTCGAGTTTCTTCTTCGTGTTTTTCACTTTGTGCTTTTGAACTTTTGGATAAAAAAATATTTGATTCTCAAACATTTAAATCATTTATGATTATTTTGTAGATATATCTATAGCTGGACATATTTGAAATTCAAATCCAATATTGTAAATTCACAATTTATCTACATAAATGCATAATAACAAAATATTCCTAAAGAATAGCCACTTATTATGACACATGTGACCCTGCATAATCAGAAAAATCTCCTTCATACTACAGAGAATTGGATTTGCTGCATTCACCGCAAAACGTGCTCCACTTAAGCACTACCTAAGCATATGGTCCCTATTCACTAGGAAATATTTATTTTGATTTTTCGCCTTAAAGATTTACTTTTTATTATAATTAATTTTAACCACTCAAGTATTATCATAGAATGTGACTTTATATTAAAAAGCATATGATTGTGCAAATCTTTTACTTTTCGCAAATGGACTATCTATAGGTGAGGAAATGCAGTGATGGACTGTCAATGGCCATGCTGCCACTCCATCGTGGTGTTGCTTTGAGCGTGGAAAGAAAAGAAGGAGAAACCATGATGGTCTTGACCGTAAGAGATGACTTTGCTCAGCTGAAGAAAGGGCAAAGGAGATTAATGACGGCCATTGCCATGTGAGCCAAAAGAGGAAAAGACGAAGAAAGTTACAATGATGGTGTCTTCGTCATTTTGGCGTGTTTTATCTACATGAGTTTTTCGTGGCGTTATTCGCTGTTTTGACTTGTTGACTAAATTGGTGCAGTGTACAAAGTCCTTGAGAGGATGACTTGTCCACATTTTTTTTTTAGGGTTAATACCACGAAAAACCCTAAACTAATATACCTATGACAATTTTACCCCGAATTATTTTTTAACCATAAAAAACCTCAAACTGGTACATATGTGACAAATTTACTCCGAACTATTTTTTTGACCACCAAAAACCCCAAACTGGTACACTTGTGATAATTTTACCCCGAACTATTTCTTTGACCATCAAAAACCCCACACTGGTACACCTGTGACAATTTTATCCTCGAACTAATTTTTTGACCACTAAAAACTCTAAACTGGTATATTTGTGACAAATTTACCCTCTGTTAGTGTCTATTAAATTATATTAATATCACAAAAAAGCAAAATTGGTAAACTTGTGACAAACAGAGGGCTAAAACCCAAAATCGGTACACATGTCAATTACCACGTGTCATTAAATTTAGCAATTTGACAGTAAAATTTAACGGAAACTAACGGAGGGTAAATTTGTCACAGGTGTACCAGTTTGGGGTTTTTGATCGCCAAAAAATTAGTTCGGGGGTAAAATTGTCACAGGTATACCAGTGTGGGGTTTTTTGTGGTCAAAAAAATAGTTCGGGGTAAAATTGTCACAGATATACCAGTTTAGCGTTTTTTGTGGTCAAAAAACTAGTTTTTGGTAAATTTGTCACAGGTGTACCAGTTTGGGGTTTTTCGTTGTATTAACCCTTTTTTTTAATCTCATTTACAACACTAGTATCTAAATCATTCGACTCAATTAACATCGATTTATACACGCAAACCGCTCCATCCACGTGCGTTAGGTTAGCTCCATTCACAGGATGGCTAGTGAGACACTCTAGGGTAGACACCGTGATCAAATCTGAACAAAATGTCATTTCAAGAATAGCATTCAAAATACACATAATGCTTTCATGATGGTTTATACAAGCCCAACTTTGCACAAATTATGTACAAAACAACAATCCTTCCAAAGACATGGCAATCGTATGTCATAACTATGGTCATCTTCGATGCACTACTTTATACAACTTAGCAATACCTTATGGAAACGCTACGAGAATGTACATCCTATTTTTTCAAGCCATTGCATCAAACGATTGGAATACATAAAAAAACTCATGCTTACTTTTTAGGCGGAGGCACAATGCATGTGAAGGTGACGTCCCCTTCTTCTCTTAAAAGAGAGAGATTCCTTCTTATTGATCAGGGAACATGTGAATTTTTGGGTATCATACGCGGACTGGCTAGGTTGAGAGAACAATTAAAAAATTCATACTTGACACGTATTTATACGGTGAGATTTTATAGAATCAGTGTTGACTATTATAAAAACTTAAGATATAAAATGAATGTGCAGTTTATTATTTAAATATTCTAACATACACTATATATTTATTTACATACACATGAGCACAAACTTAAGAATAATCTAGAGTGGTGAATAACTGCTCTTGGATAATGTTTCATGTTTTGAAATATTGAATATTAAAGAATTTTAAAAGGAGCTTCCGATTCTCATAGATAACTCTAATTTTATCATCAATCATGAGTTCAAGCTTATAAATATTGGTCAATATCTTAAGAAAATAAAAAAAAATATTTTTTTGGTGCATTTATTCATGATTGCCTAATGCAAGTTTCTTAACATGTCATCTCACTTTTCAGAATACTTCATATTTGTTCCACATTTCAGATATTTCGCCATTACCCTTTTTGGGTATACATTTCATGCTTCCTTATTTTAAATGGTGATAATCCTCGCCTTAAAAACAGATGGTGCATATGAAAATGTTTATTTATTCCCAAAATTTTCATCACTCTTTTTCCAGTCACGTAACTGCTCCCCCTACCAAACAAGTGTCCATATCCTAGAAGGGTCAGGCGAGGCACTACATGACCTATTTGAATACCGTATCCATCAAGTTTTGAGGGTTATATATGTATCAAAGCGGTTGTTGAAGGTTGGCCAAATTAGCAAAACGCTCTCAAAGGTTGTTATTAATTCTTATGCTTATTCTTTCAAAAAACAAATCTCTTGCTTCTAATCGTAATTCTCCAAGAGAGTGTTAATGTAATTCTTGTGCTCTCAAAGGTTGTTATTAATTCTTGTGCTTATTCTTTCAAAAAAAAAAAGTCTCACGATTCTAATCGTAATTCTCTAAGAGAGTGTCAATGTAATTATCGTAAAGAGCACTTTGAGTGTAGAGTGAAATGACTGTCTTTGTAGAGTGAGCTATAGTCCATTGCGGAGAGGCAACTTCATTGTGAACGTTTTTAAAGGTTTCGATGATTGCATTACTGAATTCCAACCTTGTTATTGGGCTAATAGAGCTGGGATAATGGAAGAGGTTAAGTAGATAGGTAGAACCACTATAAATTGCTTTGCAATCTCTTTAATCTATTATTCTGTTTACATTTTTGTTGATGGAAGATATTTGTTCTGCAGTGCGTATTTCGTCTACAAACACTATTTAATCCTCTACACATTGTTTTGCACGAAAAAAAATTCCAAGTATCTTACAGCAACCATTTTATTTGTATAAAATTGGGTGAAATGACACTAGTTGTTCTGTTATTTTTGCCCAAAATTCAAAACCATCCCTGCACTTTTTTTAATCCAAAATCATCCCAGTATTTTAAAAAAGGGTCATCCTTTGTCTTGCTATTATGTCGCTCCATTTTCCGTTCGATTTGTGCTAATGTGGACAATCAGAACACTAGTAGAAGCCATATGGCTGACAACAAATTTTGGCATACCATATCTCTCTGTACCAAATCCATTTCAAGTGAGTTTACCGTAAAAAAAATTAAAAAAAACCTCTTTTGAATTACTAGAAGACTCAAAACTCCTCCTACCCAAAATCAAGCAACTTCGCAGCAGTGCTGCTTCCCATTTATAGTCAAAAAAGTTGATGACTTTACAAATGATAAGGTGGAGGACAATAATGGAGGCGTACCTTTTCACATGCCCAATTTCTTGAGCGTTTCTCCCTTGTGCTTTTCACTTTTTGCTTTTGAACTTTTGGATTTAAAAAATTTGATTCTCAAACATTTAAATCATTTATAATTATTTTATAGCTATATCTATAGTTTGACATATTTAAAATTCCAATCCAATATTGTAAATTCACAATTTATCTATATAAATGCAATAATAACAAAAAGCTCCTAAAGATTTGCCTCTCGTTATGATACATGGAACTCTGAATAATTAGAAAAATTCCCTCCATGCCACAGAGCGTTGGATTTGCTACATTCAATGCAAAAAGTGCTTCACCTAAGCACTACTTAAGCATATGCTTCCTACTCATTATGAAATATTTGTTTTGATCTCTTCGCCTTAATAACCTACCTTTTATTATAATTAAGTACCTTTAACCACTCAAATATTTTCACAAAGTGTGCCTTTATATTAAAAAGCAAATGATTGTGCAAATCTTTTACTTTTTTTTGGAAATGGAGTATCTTTAGTTGGGGAAATTTAATGATGGCCGATCAATGGTCTTGACCATAAGAAACAACTATGCTTAGCCGAAGAAAAGGAAAAGAAAGCCTCGCAATTTCGCAGAAAGATTGATCAACGGTCTTCTACGCAATTTCGCAGAAAGCCTCACGGTTCTCGAATGCAAGTCGAGGACTTTGACTGTTAAAGTCATGACGATTGGCGAAGACTTTTGAGACTTCTAGGAGACTGTTTAAATATTTTGCATGATGTTTAATTTAACTAATGTATTTAGGACACTCGTTAGTGAGATCTTTATAAAAATAACATTACATTTCACATATTTATAGTGAAATAGTTATGATAACATATATGTATTTTTATGTTTTGATACAATTTTTTTATCTCGTATTAAATAAAATTTAAATTTTGAATTTCGTAATATCTTGGAAAAGTCATCAAATTCAAAGTTATGAGTAGAAATCCTCAAACAAGGAAAAGAATTATAACAAAAATTATTAAAGTGTCCCACATTGGTTGTTTACACGGTTTACATGCTATTTGTATGCATCTGGTCTCCCTTTTCCTGTAAGGTTATTGGGGTGGACATTTTCACATGTATCATAGCCCGATTTTGTCTCGGTTTATTTCGACTGCGTTGATTCTTGTTCGTGAAATTCCGTTCGTTCTTTTGGATTGGACATTTTAGCAACAATAACATTACATTCATTAATAGGAAGAGCTTCTATTTACATTCTTAATGTGAAAAGCTTCTCCACCAGATCATCCTCCTCCAGAAATTTACAAAAGAAGAACAAGTGCGTTTCATTAGAAAAGGAGAAAAGGATGTTTATTGTAAGATATAAACGATGAAATTCTTGGTCTGAACGCCCGAAGTCCGATGCCACTTTCGTTAGTGAGAGACACCATTTTGGACGTTTGTATTGCGTGACTCATGGGATTTAATTGAAAGTTAGGGACAGGCAACTTCACAGCACCTGCAGCTTTCAATTCATAGTCAATAAAGTTGATGGTTTTAGAAAAAATGAGACGTGGGACAATGATGATGATGTACCATTCACACGCCCAATTTCTTTCGTGTTCCTTCTTGGTGCCTTTGAACCTTTAGATTAAAAAAAAATTATTCTCGAATGTTTAAATCATTTATGATTACTTACTCTATAGCTATATCTATGGTTAAACATATTTATATAGATAAAATAACAATTTATCTATATAAATGCATAGTCACATATATTCCTAAAGAATCAACTCTCATTATGACATATGAAACTCTAAATAATGAGAAAATTTCCTTCATACTACAGCGATTGGATTTGCTGCATTCGCTACAAAATACAATCCACCTATGTCTATACTTATTACTCTTAATGAAATATTTGATTTGATCTCTTCAGCTTAAAGACTTATCTTATTATAATTAATTACCTTTAACCACTCAAATATTCTCATAAATGTTCGACGAAAAAAAAATGTTCTCATAAATGTGCCGTTATATTAAAAAGTAAATGATTGCGCAAGCAACACTTATTTCCTTATTTACAACTATTAGAATGTGAGCATGATGCAATTAGGGGAAAATATTCCAAAAATATCATAAACCTATTGTATAGCGATCAATTCAGTCTTAAACCTTTCAATTTTACCAATTGAGTTCTAAATCTTATAATGATTTAGTCCTTTTGGTGATTTTTTGTCGGTAATCACTGATATGGACATCGACCGTTCGATCAATAGAATTGGATTTTATGGTCTTGGTCGTAAAATATTACTATTTCTATTTCAACCGTTTGATTGGTTTTCCAGTGATTAGTCCTTTTTTTCTTTAGCTAAAATAGTCCATTATTTCCCTCAAGACGTCTTGACGTGGCCACATTCTACGGCTTTCAACCATTTCATATTCATATTCACATTCGATGACCCAATCTGAAATGTTATCTAGAAAAGTTTCTAATTATTAAACCGCACCACCAACCCTCTGCCCCTTTTTGTGAGTTATTAATTTTTATGTTCATATGATAATGACGATCCAAATTATTTCTATTATCCGATTCGAGTTGATATCAAAATTTGTTTCATTTTATCACTCGAATAAGAGAAAAGTAAAATAGGAGATGTTTCGATGACAACTATAGGGCATCTCCGTCGGGACCAATTATAGGTTTAGAGTAAGGAGATTGGTATCAACTCCCTTAAGCATGCAATCGATTTTTTATTTTTTATTTTATTTTTCTCCTTTTCCCCTTCTTTATTTATATTTATTTATAGTGAACTGAAATTAAACTAAAAATTAACTAAGTGCCGAAATAATTATGAACTAGAATTTATATGCATGCATCTAAATTAGATGCCGAAATACTATGTAATATAAATCCAGATTTCATGAAAATTTACTCTACTTTCACTTGGAATTTCAACCTTAAACTTCCTACGAGAACAAAGTTAGTGCACTCCAGAAAATAAAGAAAACTAGACGAAATGCTATGAATTAGAGCGAAACTAATCCACACAATGCGAAATCAAATTGGATGATTACATCTATACTAATTGATGAAATTAACTATAAATTAAAAATAAAAAAATTTTGTTAAGACTCGTGTGCAAATTGAACTACATCGTGCAGATTTTTTACTATTTACATATTTATGCTTACCGAAACACGAGTAACAATCAACCTGAAGTAACGCAAAAAGCAACGCACGTGCTTGCTTTTATTTCCTTCCCTCTTCTTCTTTTTTTCTCGTTTCTTTTAACACATACAGCTAAAATCCTTTTCACTTGTGTCGGCCGCGTAAGTCTGTCGCATATTTCCCTCTTGGTGAGCTAGGCTCAGGCTTCGGCTTGGAAGTTCAAATGAATTTATGACTCATTTAGGGCCCATATGGCAAGTTGCCAAACAGTAAAAATTTCTATTTTTTTGTTCCCAAAATCAGTTTGGGAACACAAATCCGTTTGTTAAATTTTTTGCTCCATGGCACAAATTTGCAAAAAATTATTTTCAGAATCAATTTTGGAACAGAACGAATAAGCAAAAAAAAGTAACTTCTTAATTCTATGAACAATTTTTCCATTTCTGATTCTTCTTGATTTTCTTCTTCCCCCTTTTTGGTTTGTTCTTCTTCTTCTTCCTAGCCTGCTGTCGGCTGTCGCGACCTAGGCGAGGGAGATGGGTCGCGACGGTGAGGTCGGCCTTGTCAGATCTGGGCGAGGTTGAGCCTCGTGCAGATAAGGACAAAACCATGCAGACGAAGAGAGAGAGAGAGAGAGAGAGAGAGAGAGAGAGAGAGAGAGAGAGAGAGCGCTTTTAAAAAAGCCTGAACTGAAAGCACAAAAAGTGGAGTCATCCATCAATCAATCAATCTCCCAAAAGCCCCAAACATGGTCGGCGTGAGGACGGGGATGAAGATAGAAAATTTCGCATGCAAAAGTCGAGCCTTCATCATCAATCTCTCCCCTTTCCTGCTCTTGTCTCTTCCTTCCTTGAACTTTGCACGATTCTTCCTTCAAATTTTCTTTCTTTTTGTCAAAGATTCTATCACTTGATATGTTTTCACAAATAATTATTATTGAATTTCTTGATCCGTATCTTCAATTTTTGAAAACGTATAAAGTTCTCCTGTTAAACCTTGACCAATGAATCTATAAAATTCTTCAAATTGTATCCGATTAAAACCAATCATTGTAGACAGTCCCTCATTCAACCACCAGGATTCTGTGGACGTAAATATTAGGTCAATCGGACGTTGGACAGAAAAATTATGACTAGTCAAAATTTGATCGAATTTTTTGTAATTTTTTTCCATTTCTTTTGAAAAAAAGAAAGAAAAAATGATGACGTCGGCCCCGCCGCCATTGGCGGTCACCACATGTCGATTCCAGCATCAACCCGATGATGGAACGGCAACAACCTGCACGTGAGCCCAAGCCATGCTAGGCCAGTCGCACATCTGCCCAACGCACCTGGGCCACATGTCCTAGCGCATGACTAGGGCCAAAATGGTGCAAGGCCGCATGTGGGCCTAAGCTATCCGCGGAACCGTCTTGTGTGGAGTTGGGCTTTTGAAGCCCAATTTCGCACCTATAATTTTTAGGCCTTTCACCACATTTGCCTTGTGAGAAGCGTATCTTAGTGTTATGTCTATCTATTGCCCCCATGCACGAGTACTTAAATGTCATTGCCCCCATGCACGAGTGAGAAGCGTATCTTAGTGTTAAGAAAATGAAATGTTCGGAATCGTTTTAATTCATATCACATAATAATCTCCATGCACGAGTGAGAAGTGCATGCACGAGAATAATTAGATTCCGAACATTTCGTTTTATTATGGGATTATTATTATAAATTGGGATTCATAATTTCCCCATGCACGAGTGAGAAGTGTATCTTAGTGCATGGGTCCCTTTTTGAGAAGCTATAATTTATAGCTTTTTTTTTCTCAGTAAAGTTTATATGCTTTGTTGCGATTGTTATGTCTGTCTATTTATTTCTTATGGTAATTACAGCTTGCATTTAAAAGATAGGAAAAAACTAATAGTAACAATCTTCCGCTCAATCATCTTCATCTTCGTTGTCAACCACCTGTGAATCCCACAATTACGCCATTGATGTTGACGATGAAGATGAATTGGCCGAAGCGGAAACGCTGCAAAACTCAGTCATTAATCTCTCATCGCTCCCTCTCTCCACAACAAAATGCCCAAGCTTACCAACAACCTCCACCAAGTTGTCCCTGCACAAGAACTCGTCGCTATATACTTTCTCCACCTCCCTATCGAAGTCCTGCACGAATACGTGCGTCTCCGCCGCCCCGCCCTTCTTGCTCCTGGCCAGCACAGCCGCCGTGAATATCGCCGACATCCTCCCTGGCGCTGCCTCATGGTACCCGCTTGGCCCGTCAACTAGTATCACGTCCCAACTCAATTCATTCACGTGGTTGGGCAAGCTGTTCAACGCGAGCTCGCATTCCGAGAAGAGCAGGTTCTGCACCGGCCGGCACTCGCCATGGAGCTCGCCTCTTGCTGATTCGAGCAGCCTCTTCATTTCGCCGACCCTCGTCTCATACTTCACGTCGTAGGCCTCGATTCCCAGGTGTTTCTGCTCAAACCTCGAGACAAGGTTCTCATTCTCTTCGAGGAAGTTGGTGCGGCCGTCGAAGTTGAGGGCTTTGTACAAGAGGGCTTCGTGGGTGAGGCCAAAAACGAGGAGGTTGCAGTGGGAGGCAGCAGCGGCACAGCGGGCAACTGTGGCGGTTATGGTGGCGAGCTCGGTGGACGTCATGTGGGTGGAGTTGGTAGTGGCGGCGTAGTGGAGGAGGGCGTCGGATATGGAAAGTCGAAGCTGGACTGAAGAGGTGGCAGAGCCCGTGGCAGTGGTAGCGGTAGCGGTGGTGGCGGTGGCGGTGGCGGTGGCGGTGGAGATTAGGGTTAGAGTGAAGGCGGTGGTGAAGAAGGAGATGATGAAGATGAGCCACAAGCGATTGGTGTTTGAAGACGATTGCTTTTGGATTGTGGGATGGTGGAGTATTAGCTTTGCGCTTTTCATCTCTTAATCTCTCTCTCTCTCTCTCTCTCTCTGAAGCAACGTGTTCATTTCGTTTAACATATCAGGGAAAGGTCTAAAGAGAAAAAGATTCTAATCACAATTAATGCAATAATTGCAGCAAACATTGTATATTAGTGTGAATAGACTATGTGGGAATCATTGAGGTGAAAGAGTTCTTGCGCAAAGAAAAACAAGAAACGGAGTAAAACAGATATGATCGATGCATGTAGAGGGACAAATTAGCGAAGGAAAATCCAGGGGCTTGTTTCACTGAAAATAAAGAATTTAAAAAGTATATTCCTGGAAATAATCCTAAAATCAATGGTAGATATGTTCATTATCAACAAAAAAGTTTAGGTATAGAGCTTTGTTGATAATGAAGTAATTTTCTATTGACTAATTATTTTAAATGATAAAAATAATCGTTTTTTAGAAAAAAAAATTTTGAAATCATCAATTTCTCGTAAAACAGATGCACCCCGAACAAACGAAAATCAAACCACACAGTTCTCACGGTGCATCTTGAACAAATCATAAATACGTAACTAGATAATTACTAAAAATCGAAACCAATCACCTAATACCCCAACAAATTTTCTAAAATACAGAAAATGCAAGTAAATAAGCTTAATAGTAATCTGAGAAAATATTTGCAAGATTTTAGGGTTTTCTAAATTTATATATAAATTTCCTTGTCTTGCAAAATAGCTTATTTCATTGAATTAATGAAAGAATTACAAGAGATCTATCCTCTTTCTTTTTGGAATATGCACATGTGAATGTGTTTTTTTTTTTTGGTAAAGCACATGTGAATGTGTTTGCGTCTATATATTTGCGAATTGAGTAACGCAATTAATTTCGAAAGCATTTTCTGTTAAGAAATGGAGGAACCGCATCATATCGTTCGGTTATGAAAGCATAATTGGCCTTTTGAAGTCGGATGATGATCATGATTTAATCATCATAATGAAAGAGTAAAGACATAGAGAAGAAAGGTGCGGCATCGCTGTCATTTGCTTTGGCTCGTGCGCACCATTAAACCAGGTATTATCGTTGAATAATTGGTCTGATTGATTTAATCATGGTGGGATTTGCTGTTGGATATGGACATCATGTCATGTCTTCTGGGGTCCATTGATGTTGGTGGCAGATGATACAAATCATCTCCTATAGCTAAAGAAAAAGGTCACAGCAGTCCCCGTATTTTTTTTTCCAGTATATAATATAATCTCTAACTTTTTTTTCGATTCAAGTTAGTCCCTATATTTTTTGAGATTCATTCAATGTGGACTTCTTATTGATTTGGAGTTTACTATCCAGTGTTTTCTGTCGGTTTGACATATACCAACCCATCAAAAATCATGCATCATTGTTATGGATTGGCCAGCTCAATTAAATTAGTTTTTCTTAAAAGAACTTTTTTTTCTCTTTAATTCTTCTATGTTCATCTATTATCACTGTCATTGGCCACTCCTTAAGGTTGGCCATCACTACTGGCTTCATCCCTGGTGTGGTCTTGTCATGCCTCACCACCATCACTCGCCCTGCCGAATATGCGCGCCTAGCTCAAACCTCTTTCTCTCTCTATGTATATGTGTGTGACCTCCAACGGAGGTTGGGACTAGGCACGTGACCTCCATTGGTGGAGGTGCTCGAGTTCGTCTCTGGGTCGCATAACCTGGCCTCATATCCTGTCTAAATTGAACAGTGTTTATGTAGGTGTCCTCATCGACGTATTAAATGGCTAGTTAGTAGTATTAACTGCCATATCAACAATTTTCATTAGTCTACGTAATGGAATGACCATATTGAATCGAATTCAAAAAGTACAGGTACCATTGAATTGCAATAAAATTTCAGGACAAGATTGAACAATAGGAAAACGTTCAGGGACCAGCTATACTATCATGCAAAACATAAGAAAATAATACGAATCATCAAGATCGTTGAACGAGTGCAAAAGTGAAAGCTTAATTAACAGAGAAAGGTCCCCCATGGGAATCATATTTGCAGAGCAATGGAAGTGAAGAATATATGTTTTACCTCCACATTAGGTCATCCAATACAACTGAGTGATGTCCAGATGCTATTTTGTTAATATGTTGCAATGTCCCTTATGGGAACTACTAGAAATGCTTTCTTATAAATTTACAAAAACCAATCTTCAATTTTCACCTCAAATTATAATTTTACATCTTCTAATTCCGAAATATATATTTACATCCTCATGAGATTTCCAACTTTGCAACAAGAGGTTTCAAAAATTTACTCTTTGCAAAATCTAATTTTATAGTGTGTTAGACTAAAAGATATAAAATGTAGACCTTTCTCAACATTAAGGCACAAAATGCGTGTTCGAAATAATAGAAGATGCGGAATAAATTATAATAAAAGGTCGAGAATGATTTGTGTTATTTTCCCCGAGTAATGAAAAATGTAGTTGAGCCACGTAGGAAGCATGAATAAAGATTAACCATTCCATCATTTTTCCCTTCTCTTATAGTCTTTTAAATAAGAGAGTAAACAACATATAAAACACACACTTATATATACATATATATTAAAAGAAGTATTTATTTGTATCTTACGGAAAAGAGATATGCGATATCTTTGCCCAAATGGTTTTCATTTTGTAAGTAGCTTGAAATTTGTCGGTGTTGATCATCACGTTTGTCCACCAAAAGTCATAAAGTCAACTTTCACATTTGCCCCACTAATTTAGTATTTAGGTTAATTCCAAGTTCAATTCTCACGAAAGCAGTGCTTAATCATAATGTTTTGTTCGAGTCCGACCATGTCTTTAATTATTGCTTTGCCTAAACTTTGTATTATTGACATAATCAGACCAATGATTGTGGTCTCCACGTAGTAAAATGACGTCAATGTACGTGAGATATAATCATCTCTTAGGCATCGAGAGAAATGTTTCTTAGCGATGCTAAAGTTAAAGATGTCAAATCCCAAAAACTTCGCACTTTTCTTTGCAAGTTATCATCTTATTACGGAGTAAAGCTACCGAAAATTCTTAAATTTTATCGATTTGTGCAATGTAATTCCTGAATTTTTTTTCTGTGCAATCATATTCTTAAATTATGGTTTGTTTGTTCACATTGATACTTCCGTCAAAAAACAAAAGAAAATGCTTATGTGGCTGTGAATTGTGCCCTGTAAGTAGCTACTCAATGCCATGTTGGCTATTCGACCAAAAAAAAAAAATGCCATGTTGGCTCCCACATGGCTCCTACGTGCTTATTTGATTCTGGAAAATTTGAAAAAGAACAAAAGTTCAAAATATATATTTCATAAAGGAAAATTTGAACAAAGAAAACAAAGAACAAACTCAATTCGGACCACCGATAGTGTAAGCTCAGAGGGCTGAGCGGAGCGCCGACAACCAATCACCGGAGAGAGTGGTTGGACTCTCGTCGAGCTTAGCCGACGACACTTTCGCAGATTAAACTTCTCTTCTTCTACTCGACATTCTAGGACTTCTTCCCTCTAATCAACACACTCTTCACCTTCTATGCTCGAGAAGGAACTATGTGTGAGTATGTAAAAGCACACACGAAGGGAAGAGAGAGAGAGAGAGAGCTCATGATTGAAGATAGACCATCATGTGAGTTTCTGGCTTTGACATAATTAAAATGTTTAGAACTAAATCGGTAAATCGGTATTAACATCTCAATAAAAATAACAAAACACAATAAATAGAAAAATAAAACTGCCGATTTAATTCGGCCCATTCATGCCTAATTGATTCATTGGCCCAGTCTTTTTTGATTAGTTTTCTCAATTTAGCCAGCCCAGTCCACTCCTTTTCTGGTCCTTTTTTTTTCTTTTGGCCCATCTTGGCTTCACCTGGCCCAACTGTATCTTTCTTTCCTCCTTCGCGCTTGCGGTCTTGTGACGCAAGAATGAGATCAGAGGACGCGGGAGAGCGAAAGAAAGCAAGCGATGGTGAGGAAACAGTTGATGACCGGAGCAAATTCACGAGAAACCTTCTAGAAATAGCTGAGCCTTTTGATCGGAAAGAGGGTGCCGGCCAAATCTCTTCCCCTCCCTCTTCCGTTCATCGTCGCCGGAGACCGCCAAAGACTTTGGAATCACAGTTCATCCGTTGAGAAAGAAAAAGCATGGCCCGACGTCCCTTGCCGTCGCTGATTGAAGTTCCGTTTCTAGTCAGGTAAGCTTCTCCGATCCTGCGTCATTTTCCCCTGTTTCTCGGGAATCATGTCATTGAGCTCAATCGGTGAATTTACGATTTAATCGAGTGAAACCGAGATTGATATGTTGAAGATAATGATAATTCCTGATTGATAGATCATGATTTTGGCCTTAGATTACATTGAATGTTAATCTGGATTTCATATTATGCAATGCATGCTAACTGTTCGCTGAAGTGTCTAAATGAAATATTAGATGCTTAGAGCACCGAGCTTGATTGTGAAATTTCTGAGCGAGTTTTGGTAAAATGAGATGAAATCGAAATGAATTACGCTGATTTAGATCTTTATACATCACAATTGAGTCGGAAATTGAATTGAATCTCACTCTAGAATACATATCATAACTTGCATATCACATGTTCGACGAAATGTCTAAATGGAGATTCGATTGGCTTTTTGCAAAATCAATGCTTGGAACTCGGTTTTTATGCTTGATTAGTTCTCATCTTTGTTGAACATGACTAAATCTGTATTTTTTTTCTTTGTTTTTTACGGCATAAACATCGTTGTCTGAGTCAGCCGTCATCTTTCCTCTATCGGAAATTCATTCCTCTCGCCGGAGATATGCCCGCGGTTTGAGGCCGCTACCGTTAGTTTTCTATCTCTGTTTCATGTGTGTGCATGTTTGTTTATTTAGATTTAGAATCTGTTGTTGTGGTCGGAAGTTTGATGACCGGAAAATAAAAAATGATCACCGACGTTGATGAATGATGGCCGTGACTGTCGCCGGCCCACTGATGGTTGCGAATGAAGACCAGTGAAGATGGCTTGGTGATGGCTGGAAATGGAAGGCTGCGTCGGTGGTCGACGGCAGGCCGAAGTTCCGGCATGGACATTCGGATGATGAAAATTCACGGTGAAAAAGTGCAGTGTAGTCGGTGAAGGACGTGAAGAAGAAGACCAAAATAGGAAAATTTTTTTTAAAAAAAAAAAATAATAATAATAAAAAAAAAAATCAGAAAAGATTAAATTTTGGATATAATGAGTTAGGGTTAGAACCAGGTCGGATCCGGGTCAAACTGTGGTCTGGGTCGGATTGGAAGTGTAGTGGGCCGGAGGTCAAGTCAGGTAAATGGGCTCAATTTTTGTGTGACTGGGCTGAATTTGAATTGGGACTAAATGAATAAAAAACTGAAAATTTCAGAATTTGGGCTTGATAGCTCAAGCCCATCAGACTCTCGCCATATTCGGACTGGGCCTTGAGCCAATCAGATTTTTAGACTCAACCCGTACCCGCGGTCGGTCAGACCGGCAATTCAGACCGGGTTCCCTGGACCAGGTCTGAAGTCCATTTTCAGAAATAAAAAAATTCATAAAAAAATAAAATTCCAAATAATAAAAATTCAAATAAATAAAAAAAATATGGGAAAAGCTAAAAAATTTAGAATTCATCTAGTTTAGGGTTTTTTAATAAATATTCTAGGCTTGAACAAAATTTGATTCCAAAATTGAATAAGTATTTAGGGCTTTACCTTAGGAATTTTTTATTATTTTTTTTTATTTTAGAGATGATGCTAGGTCGCTGTTTGTGTACTTTCATTTTGATTACACTTGATTGCACATTTTAAATACATTGATTGTTATTTTTTCCTTTTAGAATGGTTAGGACGAAATTTAGGACTCTTGATTAGTAAAAGATTGCCCTAACACTTTGGATTAGTAAATAGTCAAGTTTAGGTACCGAAAAGGTACTAGTTAGATAATTAGTGTAATCAAGCTCCTGTTTTTAAGAATCTCTGGTTGCGCATGTATTAAGACGATACTCTCGCGTTTCGATTTTAGGGTTTCTAACCGACCCTTATCAATGGCTAGTAGCGACTCCAAAATAGAACAATCAATGTCAAGCGAGATATGGAATTAGGGAGGGTCCCATAGGCGGCTCTTGAGGGGTAGGTTGTGATAATCGGCAAAAGGTTTAGGACTAAATTGTCACAATTGAAAAATTTTAGACTGAATTGATCTTCGTACAATAGATTTTGGACTTTTTAGACATTCTTCCCCACACTGCGGCAAGGATTTGTAACCTTGCCTATACCAAGGCTGAGCTTCCCCTCCCCCTTCTCTCTCTCTCTCTCTCTCTCTCTCTCTCTCTCTCTCTCTCTCTCTCTCTCTCTCTCTCTCTCTCTCTAGATTTGTGAGTTTTAAAAATTTTTCTTTTTAAGCATGTCAGCATTTACTTGTTTTTTTTCTATGTCAACGTTTGATAAGAAAAGAGTATTTACATGGCACTAACGTTGGCGACCAAGTCAACATTTCCATCTGAATATTTGACGGAAGGATAAATATCAACAAACAAATATATAATTCAAGGATATGATTGCACGAAACAAAAGTGTAGGGATAATATTGCAAATATCGAAAAAGTTCAAGAATCCATGATGAATTTATCCATTTCATTATTGTACAACCAGGTGAAATTTGAGTTGCTTGAACCCTTGTACGAGCCCAATTATTGATGAAAAGGCTCAATAATGTCTTAGATACGAGCCCAACACACACTTAGCTACTTAGAACCTGAGTTGAGATTCTAATGGTTAGACTCCTGTCAAATAAGGTAAATGCTTGAGAATCGGTTTTCCATTACGTATGATAGAGCAGAGAAGTTGCAATCAATTACGCCATCCAAGTATTTGAGCAACAGCACACTGACGTACATCCGAAGCTCTTCTATTCTTACACCAGAAACAGTGGCGGTCAGTCTACAAGCATGAATAACTCAAAGTAATCACCTTTTACATTAAAAGAATAAAAAGAAATGGTGGTTCATTTCTTCTAACAGTATGCATTAGGCAAACATTATGAATACCACGGACTCCTTGAAAAACCAAACTAATATTGGGGTTCTGCACCTCCCAAGTCCGAACTTTCAAAGTAAATTTGCCTATGTGTTGACAACCAGTTAATGACAAAGGCTGTGAAATAGAGACTCATGGATGGCACTTGATTCCACTTGCGAGTACAGAAGGACTGTCGACTGAATGGATAAGGCATTAGGTAAGCCCGATGGATGGAAAACACCTGACAGAGCACTAAAAACAACCAAAGAGGATCATACAGAAACACCACCTTCAATATACATGCACCATATTAACATACGAATAACGAAACAAATCTCACAGTCCTCATTGTTTCTTGTTGTCACAATGGACGATCCTGCAATTAACTTAACCTAACAACTCCAAACGTCCCAACGCCGGATCGAAACAGAGAATATTAAGGAACTGAAGTCAACTGCGCATCATCATCGATTGCTGTTGTACTTGACGATATTGATGATGGATCGCGAGGATGATGGATTGCCCGATCGAGTTGGGAAAAAAAACACTAGCGACTTTCTTCTCTTGGTCATCCCAATCCTCATCAATACAATGTAGGCAATGAGCCTATACCAAACAAACATTATCTCCAATGCGATTTCCGAGACAACATGCCCACCAAGCCCCACCTTCTTGATCCCTGGACAGTCCCTAACCAAGCATGAAGACTCACCACAGGGGTATGCGTCCTCAGGCTTGGACTGTGAACCCATCAAGAGCTTGTATGTGTAGTGGCTAATTGAAAGATATCTAATCCAAGCAATGAAGGGAGGCACATTTTTGACGTAGTACCCGTCGGCGACGAGGAATGAGAGCATGAGCATCAACCCAAGGATGGTCGCCAACTGCTGGTCCATCATCAGGGCGCCGATGACAAGCCCGAGGCCCTGCACCGAAGAGCGTGCTCAAGAACTTGGAACAATTGCTCATTGTGCAGTTAATACCTTACTTATACAACAATTTATAAGGTTTACTACACCAATATTTAAGCAGAAGAAGATAATCTCCTGTTTATTGAAAATAAATTCTAAACTCTCAAATTGATTCCGCTTTCATGCCATCCACAAAATCCAATCCTAAACTCATTCAGAAAGTCCTTGCTTTTGTTCCTATTCTTCTTCAGTGAGCACAACCTGATATAAATCTGTGCGGAAGTTGATCGTTCTACGAAGATCTATGAGTTGCGAATTGCTGACCTCGACCTCCAATCGAACCTGTGATTGGTAATCTCGGTATGAACGCGACCTGTTGACGAACCTGTGTCAACCAATCCACGCTATAACGCCACGAACAAGAGAATTCGCGATCTTGCTCGATAAGTTAAATTCGATCGCCACAAGGGAGCCTTGATAAGATCTAGTCCTCAAGAGAACTCAAGAAGAAAACTTTTCTATATAAAATTCTGCCTCCCTTAGAAATCTATAAGTATTCTTATATAGGGTGCTAACCCTAATTCTAATCCTACTAGGATTAAAATTACAAAAATAACCTTAATTATTAAAAATTCGTCCAAAAATAGAAAAAGGCCTAAAAGTTCATCTAAACGACTTCAAATCGCTAAAAAATGTCATCAGTCACTACTAAAGTAGTGAGTATTGATCAGCGGCCTGTTTCCAAGCGTCCATCCAAATTTGAGCCAATTCGGAGTTCGTCAATTCTAAGCTCTTTCGGAATTCGCTGGACCAAAAGTAATCATGTTGCGCCAAGGAGTTTCAGAATCTTCAAGTTTTGAATCAAGATTATCTTCATTCCAAATATCTTGAACCATGATGCCGACAGCTTGTTTGAATTCCTTCGCTCTCGCTCGAGTGATCGGGCCTAGCGGATAGAACAACGGGTCCCTAGCACCTCCTCCTCGATAGGGTTCGATGTCCACATCATTCCCTCCCCCGTGCAAAGGATTTGCCCTCAAATCAGCATCTGCATCAAAAAGAGTTAAATCAGAAACATTGAAAGTAGCACTAATACCATACTCACCTGGAAGGTCAAGCTTGTAAGCATTATCGTTAACTCTTTCCAACACCATAAATGGTCCATCCCCTCGTGGTAGCAATTTAGAGTGTCGCTGTTTGGGGAAACGCTCTGTGCGCATATGAACCCAAACCCAATCTCCGGGCTCAAACACTACTTTCTTGCGCCCTTTATTGGCTTGCTTTGCATACTGCTTTGTCTTAAGCTCAATATTCAGCCGCGTCTTTTCATGTAAAGTCTTCACAAATTCAGCTTTCTTAGCACCATCTAAATTCACATGCTCAGCAATAGGTAAAGGGGTTAAATCTAACGGAGTTAAGGGATTAAAACCATAGACAACCTCAAACGGTGTGAATTTAGTAGCAGAATGCACGCTCCTATTATAAGCAAACTCAACATGTGGTAAACAATCTTCCCAAGACTTAATGTTCTTTTTAATGATAGCACGCAACAATGTCCCTAAAGTCCTATTAACTACTTCAGTTTGACCATCAGTTTGTGGATGACAAGTAGTAGAGAATAAAAGTTGTGTACCTAACTTCTTCCACAATGTCTTCCAAAAGTAACTTAGAAATTTAGTATCTCGATCAGAAACAATGGACCTAGGCATGCCATGCAAACGCACAACCTCACGAAAGAACAATTCAGCAACATTCGATGCATCATCAGATTTATGACAAGGTATAAAATGAGCCATCTTTGAAAATCGATCAACCACCACAAAAATAGAATCCTTGCCATGCTTAGACCTAGGCAATCCTAACACAAAATCCATAGAGATATCAACCCAAGGATGCGTCGGGATAGGCAAAGGTGTATACAAACCATGTGGTTTAATCGTAGACTTAGCCTGCTTACATGCGATACATCTCTCGCAAACTCGTGTGACATCTCGTTTCATGTGTGGCCAAAAAAAATGTTCATGCAGCACTTCATAAGTCTTATTGATTCCAAAATGCCCCATTAAACCACCACTATGTGCCTCTCGCACTAACAACTCGCGCAAAGAGCATCTAGGCAAACACAACTTATTTTCACGAAAGAGATATCCATCATTCCTATAAAACTTTTCAAACGCAGCATGCTCACAAGCTTCAAATACTCTTCCAAAATCATCATCTTCCGCGTATAAACCTTTGATATGCTCGAAACCTAGACACTTTGCTCCTAGAGTAGTTAGAATTGCGTACCTTCGAGAAAGTGCATCGGCTACCACATTTTCCTTACCTTTTTTGTACTTGATTACATATGGAAAAGTCTCAATGAACTCCATCCATTTGGCATGTCTTTTGTTCAACTTTTGCTGCCCCCTCAAGTACTTTAAGGTCTCGTGGTCGGTGTAGATCACAAACTCCTTTGGCCACAAGTAATGTTGCCAATTCTCCAAAGTTCGCACCAAAGCATACATCTCCTTATCGTAAGTCGGATAATTCAATGTCGCTCCGCTTAACTTCTCGCTGAAATACGCTATAGGACGTCCTCCTTGCATCAACACGGCTCCAATTCCTGTACCAGAAGCATCGCATTCTATCTCAAAAGTAGTACTGAAATTTGGTAAAGATAACAAAGGAGCATTAGTCAACTTATCCTTTAACAGATTGAATGCTCTCTCTTGCTCTTCTCCCCACGTGAAACCCACGTGCTTCTTGATAATCTCGGTTAAAGGTGCGGCGATGGTGCTGAAGTCTTTTACAAATCTACGATAGAAACTGGCTAAACCATGAAAGCTGCGCACCTCTCCTACTGTCTTAGGTGTTGGCCATTCACGGATTGCTTTCACCTTTTCTTCATCAACCTGTATTCCATCAGCACCAACAACAAAGCCTAGAAATACTAATTTGTCAGTTACAAAACAGCACTTCTTTAGGTTAGCATATAATTGTTCAGCCCTTAAAACCTGCAAAACAGCTCGCACATGCTCAATATGGTCATCAAGGTTTCGACTATATATCAGGATATCATCAAAATAGACAACTACAAATCGACCAATAAATGCACGCAGAACATGATTCATAAGTCGCATGAAAGTACTAGGTGCGTTAGTTAAACCGAATGGCATGACTAACCACTCATATAACCCGTACTTGGTCTTAAATGCAGTTTTCCATTCATCCCCCTCTTTCATTCTAATTTGATGATAACCACTTTTCAGATCAATCTTAGTAAATATGCAAGCTCCATGCAATTCATCCAACATGTCATCTAACCTAGGAATAGGATGTCGATACTTTACCGTTATGTTATTGATTGCTCGACAATCAACACACATCCGCCACGACCCATCCTTCTTTGGCACCAACAAAACAGGAACAGCACACGGGCTAAGAGACTCTCTCACATATCCTTGCTTTAGTAATTCGCTAACTTGCTGCTGAAGTTCCTTTGTCTCTTCAGGATTGCTTCGATATGCAGGTCGGTTAGGCAATGGTGCACCAGGAATCAAATCGATTTGATGCTCTATGCCTCGAATCGGTGGTAAGCCTCCAGGAAGTTCATCAGGAAAGACATCTTCAAATTCCTGCAATAAAGA
The DNA here is from genome assembly GCA_031216235.1 of Syzygium jambos. Taxonomy (NCBI): domain Eukaryota; kingdom Viridiplantae; phylum Streptophyta; class Magnoliopsida; order Myrtales; family Myrtaceae; genus Syzygium; species Syzygium jambos. The sequence goes on from CM062226.1 coordinate 14,064,611, forward strand.
CACGACAGAACTTGGCAAATTCGGGTCAAGTTCGTTAGTAGTAAACAGTGCCTCTTTGTACAAAAGTACAAGTATCGGTCGGTCCAGAAACAAAGCTCTCCTCACTTCGCTCGATTTTGCATAAAAATTCTTTTCTCTCTTTTCTTTTCTCTCTCCTTTTCTCTCTTCTTTTCTCTCGGTTTTTACCACTCTACTTTTATCTTCCTCTCCTTTTACTTGTGTCTCAGACTTTCCACGCAAGCCCTCAGTTTTATCACTTTTTCTCTCTCTCTCAGCCTCACGTTGTAGTTTCAATTGATCTTCATACACCTCAGTAGGTGTCATTGGCACCAATGTGTATGTCTTCTGATTCATCACCAATGAATATCGGTTAGTGTACCCGTCATGATGTACCTTTCGATCATACTGCCATGGCCTACCAAGCAAAAGATGCCCTGCTTGCATAGGTATAACATCACACATCACCTCATCCTTATATCGCCCTATCTCAAATGGAACTCGGACTTGCTTCGATACTTTTACTTCACCACTATCATTCAACCACTGCAATCTATATGGTCTTGGATGCTTTGTAGTCTTCAATCCCAACTTCTCCACCATGGTACAACTTGCTACATTTGTACAACTACCTCCATCAACAATCAAGCTACAAATCTTACCATTCACCAAACATCTTGTATGGAACAAGTTATCGCGTTGCTGGTGATGCTCCTCCTCTTTGACTTGAACACTAAGAGAACGCCTAACCACCATCAATTCACCCTTTACTGGCATCTCAACATCACTACAATCCTCTAATGGTGGCATGTCATCATCCTCTTCCTCCCTCTCACTTTCTGATTCAACATCATTATGTCCAGTCATGACCATCACCCTCCTATTAGGACACTGATTTGCCATATGACCCCTGCCCAAACACTTAAAACATTTAATATCACGAGTCTTAGTGTTAGGGTTTTCAGTTTTACCTGAAGCCGGATTTGAAACAACTTTGCCATCCTTCTCCTTCTCCTTCAAAGTTTCAGTCTTGATATTGTTTCCCTTCCAATTCGGCTTCTCGTCTCTCTTCCAATTAGACTTCCAATTCGAGCTTGAACCTCCACCACTCTTGTAATTTCGATCCAACTTCAATTGCCGCTCAACTTTGATGGCTTTGTCCACTAATTCCTCCAATTCAACGTAGTGTTGCAGCTCTACTACCCTTGCTATATCTCGGCTCAAACCACACAAAAATCGTGACATTGTGGCCTCACGGTCTTCCACCACATTAGCACGGATCATAGCAATCTCCATCTCTTTATGGTATTCTTCCACACTCCTATTACCTTGTGTAAGATTTTGCAGCTTATGGAACAAATCTCTATAGTAATGACTAGGTATAAAGCGCCTCCTCATCACTGCTTTCATCGCATCCCACGTTTCTATTGGTCTTTCACCATTGCGTCTCCTGCTAGTCACAAGTTGATCCCACCAAATTATAGCATAATCAGTGAATTCAACAGCTGCAATTTTTACCTTTTTGAGCTCCGAATATCGCTGGCAATCAAATACCATCTCCATCCGTTTCTCCCATTCTAGATACGCATCAGGATCATTCTTTCCTTGGAAAGATGGAATCTTCATCTTGATGTTGCCAAGTTCATCGTCTTCTCGATGTCTAAATCCTCGGCGTCCGTTTCTCCTCTCAAACCTGCCATCTCGATCATCTTCTGTATCGGACACATATGCATCATTAAATTGTCGTTGCCATCTAGGTTGTGTCCTAGGCCCCTCTCGCTGATTTTGTGGCCTCCGTTGTGATGGCTCTCTGTCATCTTCAAGTCTCGTCTCACATCTTGCAACTCGATTGCTAAGTGCTTCAATTTGTAAACTCAATTGCTGGATGCCTGCTAGAATCGCATCATCCCTTGGAGGAGTGCGATCCTCCCTTTGATTCACACTTCCCTCGCCTGAGTTTGACATTTTTTTTTAAACCTGCAAGAAAATGTTAGAGATAAAAGAAATCTCACTAGTCACTCCCTCACGTTTTCCGCTCAAAGTGTTTGTCACTCCTCTCGTGTTTAACTCAATTTCGGCTTTTTCTTCCCTCAATTAAACTCACACACTCTTGCCTTTTACCTCTCGTTTCCTTCTAGAAAGTTCTTTTTTCAGACTTGAATCTAGTCTCACAAGCTCCTCATAACAATCGATAAACCACCAAACAAGATCAAAGTCAGCAATATACCGATCAACTCAGCAATTCAGCAAATTCTTGCGAGATTCGGATTCATATTCAATTTCTGCTACTGAAATATTTTTTTTTCTATTCGGTCCAACTATCAATGATAAAAAAAAAAAAAAAAGAAACGAGTCGTCCTCTTGAATTTTTTTTTCTTTGCTTTTTTTTTGCTTTCTTTTGCTTTTTTTTTGCCTTTTTTTTGCTCTTTTTTTGCCTCTTTTTTCTTTGCTTTTTTTTTTTGCTTTCTTTTGCTTTTTTTTTTGCTTTTTTTTTTACGAACTCAAGTACAATATATAAAGAAAAAAAAATAACTAGGACCGAAAATCCTAAATCAAAATTGAAATCACAGCAAGAACAAATTTAAAACCCTAATTCGATTAATAACGAAACCCTAATTCTATAAACCCTAGATTAATGAACGAAAAGCAATAAAAGTAGGATAAGTAGACCTTGTAGAACTAGCTCTGATACCAGATGATATAAATCTGTGCGGAAGTTGATCGTTCTACGAAGATCTATGAGTTGCGAATTGCTGACCTCGACCTCCAATCGAACCTGTGATTGGTAATCTCGGTATGAACGCGACCTGTTGACGAACCTGTGTCAACCAATCCACGCTATAACGCCACGAACAAGAGAATTCGCGATCTTGCTCGATAAGTTAAATTCGATCGCCACAAGGGAGCCTTGATAAGATCTAGTCCTCAAGAGAACTCAAGAAGAAAACTTTTCTATATAAAATTCTGCCTCCCTTAGAAATCTATAAGTATTCTTATATAGGGTGCTAACCCTAATTCTAATCCTACTAGGATTAAAATTACAAAAATAACCTTAATTATTAAAAATTCGTCCAAAAATAGAAAAAGGCCTAAAAGTTCATCTAAACGACTTCAAATCGCTAAAAAATGTCATCAGTCACTACTAAAGTAGTGAGTATTGATCAGCGGCCCGTTTCCAAGCGTCCATCCAAATTTGAGCCAATTCGGAGTTCGTCAATTCTAAGCTCTTTCGGAATTCGCTGGACCAAAAGTAATCATGTTGCGCCAAGGAGTTTCAGAATCTTCAAGTTTTGAATCAAGATTATCTTCATTCCAAATATCTTGAACCATGATGCCGACAGCTTGTTTGAATTCCTTCGCTCTCGCTCGAGTGATCGGGCCTAGCGGATAGAACAACGGGTCCCTAGCACCTCCTCCTCGATAGGGTTCGATGTCCACATCACAACCGCTCAGTAACGAACTACTCAACTCCTTACAAATGGGATCAAGCATGCTCAAAACAATTTACTGCAGAACTTAGCATCAACATTAAAACTTAAAAGAATAAAAAGAAATGCTGATTCAAATCAGCCACGACTTGTTGTATAAAACTATCTATGGTTGAATGCAAGAATTATTCAAACCTTAAAAATATACTTACAAACTCCTCATGAGAAGATGCTCAACATCCTGTGTAGAAAGCTTTGTTCACTCTGCAGTAACATTCATGGGAATGGTTCGGTTCGATCCTCAGATGGTCGACTCCGACAATTTGCATCGCCGTTCTCCATCAAAGCTGTAATAAGCTCTGTTTCCCAAAATTTGTAACTTTCTAATCTTAATTCAGCTCACCAAATACACATAATTCTTGTAATACCCCAACTAACAGATGCACAACACGCCGGCACATGATTACACGCAATCGAGCAGTCCACACAGAAGCATAGCAACATAACTAGACTAGGCTTTCCAATAGTCAAACAATTGCAAAAGAAAGCAGACCCCTTGTACAGTTATTACCATATGAAGCTAGAGCTCGAGCTCATGCTTAACTACGCAAAGATAAATCACGCGATTACATTTAACTAAACACCGACCGCCACACCACTCGTGCCTGTTTTTCAGCGGTTAGCTAGTGATTCCAAAGCTTGAGTTCAGGCCCCCGCCTCCCGCCACTGATGGAGTTAATGAGTGCAACCATCGGAGCCTCATGTAGCACCAAATTCCTCCAGCTGAGCGGCACTGAAGATGAAAATGTGCACGACAGTGAAAAGTGGCACTAAAGAAGGACTTGAAGCTCGCTGACGATGGAACCTGGGAAACGAAGAGACGACGGCGAACGGCGGACTGAAGCTTGCGAGGAGCAAGCGAGTAGCGACGAGGATTGGCCGCGGAGCGACCGAGGATTGGGGGACAGCAATTTGCTTGAGCAGCGGGAGAGAGGAAGAAGACAACGTGAAAAAAACCCTAATCCCAATTCAATTCGGGATTTTGTTCAATTTTTTACCCCAATTACAAATTTCGGACAAAATTGCCCTTGTTTTAGACTCTGAAAAATATCGGCCGAGGAACATTTATTGAGTCAAATTAAAAAGTATAAGGGCCAAATTGAAACGCAAAAGTTTCTCGGACAAAATTGAATACGAAGGAAAAATTCAGGAACCACTCATGCTATTACCCGAAAGCAAAAGAAGAAAATACGAATGATCAAGATCCTTGATTAGGTACATAAGTGAGAGAGGTCAATTAACATATAAATGACCTTCATGGGCACCATATTTGCATAGAAATGGCCTTGAATAATATATGTTTTACCTCTAACATTAGCTCATCCAATGCAACTGAGTGATGTCAAGATGCTATTCTTTTAATTCGTTGATATTTCCCTCATGAGAACGGGTGGAAACGTTTTCTTCAATTACAAGAAAACCAATCTTCGATTTTCACCCCAAATACTAATTTCACATCTGCTAATTCCGAAATCTATCCACTCTTTGCAACAAGAGGTTTCAAAAGATCTACACTTTGCACAATCTAATTTCCATAGTTTGTTAGACTCAAAGATGTAGAATTTAGACATTTTTTCGACATCAAGGCGGAAAATGCATGCTCAAAATCATATAAAACGTGGAATAAATTATAATAAAAGTTGAGAATGATTTTTGCTATGTCCCCTGCGTAATGGAAAATGCAGTTGAGCCAAGAAGAAAGAACGGACAAAGTATTAACCATTACATTATATTCTCTTCTCTTATAGTCCTTTTAAATAAGAGAATAAAGGAAAAGAGATATGCGATATCTTTTACCCAATGGTTTTCATTTTGTTAGTAGTTGATCATCACGTTTGTCAACTTTCATGAAAGTAATGCTTATTCATAATGTTCTGTTCGAGTCTGACCATGTCTTTAATTAATCCTTTGCCTAAACTTTTGAATTATGGACATGACTAGACCTGTTAGTGATATTAGGAAATTTACTTGATTCTACATATCTCTCAGGATTATGCCTATATCTTCTTTGATAGTGCATAACCTTGACTGATTATATTTGATATTGTGTTTATCTTATTACCTTAGATACTCTTCTAATAAAATCTATAATACATGCCCCACAAATAGCAGGTCGAACTGCCTGTGATTGGTCTGTAATTAATCCCCAGATCCTAGGCCATTCATGGTATCTGAACCAAGGGATAGATAAAGATATTCATCGTTATAGTATAGTGGTAAGTATTCCCACCTATCACGCGGGTGACCCAAGTTCATTCCCCGGCAACAGCGCCACCTAGGATCTGGGGATTATAAATGGAGAAGGGATTATAAAGAAGATGAGGAATAGAATATCAGATAGTCTTCTAATAAGACCTATAAATAGGTTATCTATGTACTCTTTTTTATAGATTGAAATATACAGAAAATTCTCCAATCCATTTTTCTGCATTATTTTCAACTAGACCAATGATTGTGGTCTCCACTAGTAAAATGATGTGAATGTCCGTGAGATATAATGCATCTCTTAAGCATCTGGAGAAATGTTTCATGGTGATGCTAAAGTTTAGACGACAAATGCCAAAAACTTCCCACTTTTCTTTGGTGAGCTATCATTTATTATGAAATAAAGCTATTGGAAATTTCTATTTTATTAGTTTATGCAATGTTGTCTTTGAATTTTTATATTTTTTTGCAATCAAATTCTTGAACTAAGGTTAGTACGTTCACATTACACCTTTCGTTAAATGCTTATGTGACTGTTGAGTGGTTATAAATGGCATGCTGGCTCCGACTGCCACATGGCTCCTACATGCTTATTTAAATCTGGAAATAACTAAAAATGAACAAAAGTTAAATTTATTTCATGAAGGAAAATTTGAAAAAAAAAATGAAAGACATCAAGTTCAATTCGGACCACCAAATACCTTAAGCGACGACACTACCGCGCGCTCCCATGTTTGCAGATTAAACTACTCTTCTTCCACTCAACATTCTAGGGCTTATTCCCTCTAATCAACACCATCCTCACCTTCTATGCTCGAGAAGGAGCTGCATGTGAGCGTATCTTGTTGTAATTATAAATAAAAGGGAAAATATCAAATAAGAACTTGAAGTATACCTCTTTTCTTAAACGAGGGTTCAGAGTGAATCTTATTTCAAATAAGAGCCTAAAGTGACAAACTTAATTCCAAATAAGAGTTTCAAATAAGGGCCGCAGTTAGAAGGTGTCTCTCGCATATTACTTTCCAAGCCACGATCAAGGGCATTTTCATCATGGGGCATTTTTTTCTTTATTTTTTTTCTTTTCTCTGTCATCTTCTCTTTTTCTTCTTCCTTCTGCAAATGCCCCGTCCAAGCGAGCTCTAAGGCTCAACTTCTGACGTGATTGGAACCAAACAGCAGCCACGAGAGCTTCGGTGGTGTCAGCAGCCTTCGGCACATGGCAGTGAGGTTTCGGCAACTCTAGCGGCGAGGTAGCGACTGTATTTAGTGCGAACTAGCTCAAACCGTGCCCTAGGCGGCGATTTTCTAGTGTCGTCTCGACGACCACAAAATCTGGCTATTATGAGTATCTTGTATGTGTTATTAGATCGATTATGCTATTTGTATTTGGGGCGACTGGGTGTTTTTTCACTTAACCTGTGTGATTTATCGGGATGAAATCATCCACCATCTTACAAGAGGGATCTTTTCTTTGTCTCACGGCCAAAAGGATATCAGAGGATGGACTAGAACGATTCTCGTTTCCAAGTAAAATGAAATGGAATTTATCAGACACTGATCTCCGTCCCTTTGAAAAGCTATGCAAACTTCCAGTAAAAAAATGTGGGAAATGTTCGAATAAAAACCTAAAGTGACGTCTTTTTTTCTCAAAAGAGAGCCCAATATGAAACCAATTTTGTCTCAAGCAAGTAGTGGTGGCCACGGTTCAGAACCGACCGGTTCCGATTCGGAACAGGCTGGTTCCGGGCTTTTCCTTTTTTTTTTTTTCTTTTTCTTCCTCCGCCGGCCATAGCCGAGGCTGGCGGAGGTCGTCGGCCTCAGGTGAGGCCGCCCTCGCTGGCGTCGGGCGAGGGCCGCCCTCGCCTGGGCTGGGCGAGGCCGGCCTCGCCAGATCGGGCGAGGGCTCGACCTCGCCGGCGTCGGGCGAGGCCGACCTCGCCTGCAACTGGCGAGGCCGGCCTCGCCCGACGCCGACGAGGTCGAGCCCTTGCCAGATCTGGCAAGGCTCGACCTCGCCGGCGTCGGGCGAGGCCGACCTCGCCAGTTGCCGGCGAGGTCAAGCCCTCGCCCGACGCCGGCGGAGACTGCACCTGCAGCCTGCAAGCTGTGCTGCACAGCTTTCTTTTTTTTTTTTTGAACCAGCGGTTCCGGGCCGGTTCCAAACCGGGGGCCTGATCAACGGGCTGGGCCCAGGTTTGACCGGGCCGGTTCCGGGCCAAAACCGGCCCGTGGCCATGACTACAAGCAAGGATCTCAGCTTCACATGCCCCTCACGTGTCACTTTCCAAACCAAGGTTAAAGGTAGTTTCGTCAAGGCCATTTTTATTTAAATCTTCTCCTCTCCTCTTTTTTTTTCCTCGAATTCCGTTGGAGGTAGACTCGTCAAGATTCAAATCCCTCATATTTGGCGAAATGGTTAATAAAACACCCAAGAAACGGCCCCATCCGACGTCAACTTCTTTTAGCAAGCTTGAACCTGTTGGGCGACAATTTTTCTTGCCCTTTTGAGAGGATGAAGAAATACAAGTTTCCAAGTATACTGAATGCCGGGTCGCCGGTGGCGAGGGCCGCGAAATACAGCATCCCTCACCTCTCGAACTATCTCTCCATTTGGGAGGATTTCGCTCCGTGCTCGGCTACCCAGGCATTTAATGTGGGCACGATAACTGGTACGCCAGAACTGTGTCTTTCCCATTGAGAGCTCCGCCTGCCAAAATAAAACCAGAATTAGAAGATTGGGCTTCCTTGTACCTATCATAATGTTTCAGCATTCTTAAGACCAATGAGTCGGGCAGAGAAGGGGGATCGCACTTCTGATGCTCTTTCCAAGTAAGTCCTTCGGATGAAAAATAGTCTCAGAATTATTATGTCCCAAATGTCGATTCCAATTAGGGATGGCCACGGTTCGGAACCGACCGGTTCCGGTTCGGAACCGGCGGTTCCGGTTCGGAACCGGCGGTTCCGGTTCGTGGCCAAGAGTGAACCGGAACCGGAACCGTCCGGTTCGGAACCGGTTCGGAGACGGTTCGGAACCGGTTCGGAGACGGTTCGGAACCGGACGGTTCCGAACCGGTTCTGAACCGGCTGGCCCTCGCCAGACGAGGGCGAGCCTCGCCGGCGTCGGGCGAGGCTCGCCTGAGGCCGGCGACCTCGGTTCCGAACCGGTTCTGAACCGGCTGGCCCTCGCCAGACGAGGGCGAGCCTCGCCGGCGTCGGGCGAGGCTCGCCTGAGGCCGGCGACCTCCGCCGGCCCTAGCTGGCGCCGGCGGAGGAAGACAACAAAAAAAAAAGGAAAAAGAAAAAAAAAACAGAAAAGAAAAAAAAAATTAAATATAAATTGTAATTATAATGTAAATTGTAATTAAATTTGGGGATAAAAAGACATGACTTGAACTTAATAAATTATCATTAAGCACATTACAATTCGTTACAACGATCTATAAAAAAAAGGAGCACAATATATATGCCCTAAAATGATCCTAAAACCTAAACATTCCGTGCACACTGCACAGGGGATCAGAGGTCACATGTCGTCGGATTATACTTGGGTTTCCCTAAGCTCATGTGGGCGTATCCGATATGAGAAACAAGGGTTCCCGAAATATTTGCCAACTCCAATAGTTCTTTTACCCTCAATCGTCACTACCCGTTCCAGTACCGGTAGTGATAGTATCTCCTCCATCGTTAAAGAATTCGGATTCAGTATTGCGATCCATTTCTTGTTGCTGGTATTGAGCCTTCGTCCAATCAGCAACACAAGCTTGCATCTGCACTGATTCTGGATCTAATCTTGAACGATGTTCATCCAAAATATTACCTCCGGCACTAAATGCTTGTTCGACCGCAACTGTGGAACAAGGGGTTGAAAAAATCTGTTTTGCAATAAGAGAAAGGATTGGGCATCGGCTTGCGTGCCCCTTCCACCAATCCAAAATTAAAAAATCTGTACCACATTCAGTAATCTCAAATGAAACGCTTAGATAACTCTCTAATTCAGAAATATTTCCTATTACTCCCTTTTGTTTTTTTTGTCTATGTAATAAAAGTTGGTACCCTCTAATAATTTTACCTGTACCGTCATTTTGTATCTCCGTAGATTGAGAAGATCCAGTATCACCTAAATTATATTTAGTATAAAATTCATTATATAATTCTATTACTATGTTTTTAACATTACGTACTAAAGTTGTAACATTTATCTCATCACAATGTAAACATTGATAATACACACGCAAAAAATCAGTTAAGCCATCCAATTTACAACGCGGATCAAAAACACAAGCAACTAAATAAATAATGGGAATTTCCCTATAATAATGTAGCCACTTCATTTTCATTGCAAGTATAGTATGTTGTAATTCAACATCATTTTCACATTCATCAAAAATTCCGACAATATTAATACACTCTACTAAAAATAAATGTGTAGTAGGATAATAAACACCGGACAAAGTATAAGTTGCATCATTAAAAACCTTTAAAACATCTAAAATTTTTTGGCAAATATACCACTCATGTGGGTATAAATTAATCTGAGGTACATTATCAGAAATGAATGCACATAATAAATCTTTATATGCTAAAGATTCAGTAAGCAACTGGAAGGTAGAATTCCAACGAGTTGGAACATCTTTTGGAAATCTTTTTGGCCTTCTGCCATTTTCTCTACAAAATTTACCCCATTCTCTCATTTTTTGGGGATGTTTCCATAAAAATTGAATCGCCATTTTTATTGGTTGAAGAAAAATATCGAGAGTTTTCAAACCATCTTGTACACATAAATTTAAAACATGACAAGCACATCTAACGTGAAAAAATTTTCCGCCAAAAGCGGGTTTACAAATATTTTCTAACTCGACAATTGAAGCGGTATTTGCTGCAGCATTATCAAAACCAATTGAAAAAATTTTGTTAAGCAAATAATATTCTTCTAAAATTTGCCTAATTAATCTATAAATATTATTTGCCGTATGATTATCATCGAAAACTCTAAATGCAATGACTCTTTTTTGAATACTCCACTCGTCATCTATCCAATGACATGTTATGCCCATGTAAGAATGACTTTGCCAAGGATCACTCCAAATGTCACTACCTATATGCACGCATCCATTAAATTGCATAAAAAAGTTTTGTAAATCTTTTTTTCCTTTTTTGTAAAGATCTTTAATTGCTCGTTTAACTGAATTTCTAGAAACACGTTTTGCTTGTGGAGCACATGCATTGTGTACAAATTCATTAAAACCAAATCTTTCTCCAAAATTAAATGCTAAATGCTCAACGGAAATAAATTTGCCTAATTCTTCCTTATAAGTTTTGTCATTAAAACGAAATAAAGGGGAAGTGTTAGGATTGACGTACCCGGAAATTTGTTGTTGCCCGATATCGATTCCCATTTCGGTTGGATGTTTGCTTCTAAGATGTCGTTTAAATGTTCCATATCCTTGTCCACCTGTATATTTATATATTGTCCCACAATATTTACAAATTATATCATACCTTTTTTCACCAATATCAAACCTTTCCATTTTGGTGAAGTGATTCCAAATGTCAGATGTAAATTCTCGTTCCGCTTCCTTTGTTGTAGATATTTCTCCAGAAGGATTAAAACTTTCTTGAGTCGGGACGCGCTCCATATTGGGAAAAATGTTGATTTCATCATCTTGAAAATCTGCATATTCACGAGGATCAAAAGAATGATGGGATTCCGTCGCGATATTCTTACCTTTGCCAGATGGCACTCGACTTCCACTTGCCATTTTTCGAGTGGATTGAGAGAATTGAGCGGATTAATTGGGAGAATTAAGAAAGAATTGCGTGGATTGAGAATTGGAAGAATTTAAGAGAATTGGCAATTGGAGAGAATTTCGAGTATTGAGAAAATTTAAGACTTGAGAGAAGAGAATTTGAGAGAATTGTGTGAGTATTTATAAGAAAAAATTGAGAAGAATTTTAGCAGATTATTTTTTTTTTGCACGTTTTTGCCCGTTTGGCAACGGGCCGCAAGGCCGAGGCGGGCCCGCTGGCGCTGGGCCCTGGGGCGCTGCCCGCAGCAGGGCCTGCAGACATTTTTTTTTTTTTTCCCGTTGGTTGGGCGTTGGGCCGTCCGCCGTCGTTCTCGTTGGCCAACGGCCAACGGGCGCCGGGCGCCGAGGACGGCGAGGAGGCGCTCGCCCTCGCCGCTTGCAGCAGACGACCGAGGTGGCCGGCCGCCGGCCTCAGGCGAGGCCGCCCTCGCCGGCGTCAGGCGAGGGCCGCCCTCGCCTGGGCTGGGCGAGGCCGGCCTCGCCAGATCGGGCGAGGGCTCGACCTCGCCGGCGTCGGGCGAGGCCGACCTCGCCGGCGTCGGGCGAGGGCCGCCCTCGCCTGGGCTGGGCGAGGCCGGCCTCGCCTGCAACTGGCGGGGCCGGCCTCGCCCGACGCCGGCGAGGGTCGACCTCGCCTGCAACTGGCGAGGCCGGCCTCGCCCGACGCCGGCGGCGGCGACGCCTCCGTCGCTCCGCGGTCCGCGGCTCCGCGCGGCGCGCTCCCCTCCAGTTTTTTTTTTTTTTTTTTGGAACCGGGCCCGGAACCGGCGGTTCCGGGCCGGTTCCATAATTTCGGGAACCGGAACCGGGCCCGTAGGGCACGGGCCGGTTCCGGTTCAGAACCGCGGGCCCGGTCAACGGGCCGGGCCCGGGTTTGACCGGGCCGGTTCCGGGCCAAAACCGGCCCGTAGCCATGTCGATTCCAATCGCAATAATGATTGAGTTAAATCGATGAGATTGGGAGAGAGGGAGCAAGTGAAGATTCCAAGTGTTGCCATCGCCCTGGATCTAGGCAAGCAACCCTTGCCGTCAAGTGCACTGCCGCCAGAAGGTCCCTGGCACACGGCGGCCAGGATCGCAACCTTGCCTATACCGAGGCTGAGCTTCCCTCCCACTTCTCTCTCTCTCTCTATGTTTGTGATTTTTAAAAAAATTTCTTTTTAAGCATGTCCCCATTTACTTGTTTTTTCCCCCATGTCAACGTTTGATAGGAAAAGAGTCTTTGCGTGGCACTAACGAGGGTGACCAATTCAGCATTTCCATCCGAATATTTGACGGAGGGATTAATATGAGCCAAGAAACAGATAAATCAAGGATATAATTGCACTAAAAGAAAGTTTAGGGATGATATTGCACGAATTGAAAAAGTTCAATAATTCAAGATGACTTTATCCTCTCATCATTGCACAACCAGGTGAAATTTGGGTGGACCGAACCGAAGTACAAGCCTAACTATTTTATGAAAAAGACTCAGTAATGTCCTAGATACGAGCCCAACACACACTCACCTACTTCTAAACTACTAACCGGAAGCCCGAAAATTCGAACTGGCCCGACCTAAAATTCAAATGCCCAAAATGGTCGACCTGGTCTTTTGGCCTCTTTTATTTTCTATTCAGGCCGGGCCCAAAATTCAGGCTTCGCATGGTGGATCTCGAATGGCCCCGACCGGTCCGAAAGTTTTAGTATGTCCATTCATATTTGTGATCAAAAATTATGAAAACCCACTTTTTTTAATTTCAGAAAGGGGAAAAACATTTGATTCTTACTACTTACCTAAACTCTTGAAATAAGGAAAAATATGTTATGGAAAATATTAGTTTTTATAAAAAGTAAGTAACCCAAATTAAGATTAAGTAGGTCTCCCCAAATTGCATTTAACATGGGTATTAGGTATAAAATAACACACGCAATTTGCAATAGTATTTAAAAAAGAATTAACTGGAATAATCAAAGAAAAAATGAAACGTACCATAAATCCAATTGCGTCACTTCCGTGCATAAGCATTTAACTGTGCACTTTCGTGCATAATCGTCCTCAATAACTGGTAAGTGCTAGTACTTGGATTTACAAATTACCAATTTACAGTTGAGATCATTGCTCTATCGTTTTATTATTGATAAGCAGACTTATTTGATTAAAAATTTTTGAAATGAAACTAGGGCTTGTTAAATTTATAGGATCGTTACGATCCTTGATGACCTCACAAAAACTTCGTAATCATATGCTTTTTGCACTTCCGTTGCTAAGTTCTTAGGTGGTATGTGTAAGATTTAATTACATGTTGATAAAAATGTAGGCTCTTATCGAGAGATGGGAGAGCTCGCCAGCAATAAACATGTCAAGTACATATTGTCTGTTGAAAATGTAGGTATGAAATTTTTACAATTCTCATCTTGTTCTCTTGCCCACCTCCTACCGGTTACTGAAAATGACTTGGTTTATCTGGATCTGCTGTTCAGCATGTTGGAGTTCACTGATTTGAGTTTTTGGGTTATATCTTGCACTCAGAAAAAGGATGGTTTTGTGTTGGTGGTTATGGAGCACTTGCATATTTTGAGGATTGACCACTCTAGATCTTGTTGGAAAACTTGATACTGTGGATTCGAATGAAGTTGTTTCGTGGATCCTGCAATGCCAGCACAAGTCTGGTTTGTATTTATTTGTCTCTTGTCTTGGCTTCTATTTCGCGATTACCCTTGAAAAACATGCAGCTAACAGGAATCTCCACCCCACATTCAATCAAAATTTTCTTATTTGACAGAATGATTCAGATTTTAACTTCGGATTAACAAATTCCATCTATTACAATGATGACCACGTCTTAGGAGTGATTAGTGTTGCTTTATTTATTTATATTCTAAAACTTCACCCTTAAGAACAAAATACGAATGTCACTTAGGGCTGCATGTGCAGGCGGATTTGGTGGGAAATATTGGACGTGATCCGTATCTGCTGTATACACTCGGTGCCGTGCAAGTTTTGGCCCTTTTTGACAAGTTAGATGTTCTTGACATCAATAAGGTAACAAATTGTATCCTTTGGAATAAAGCGCCCTAGATCTGCAAACTCTTACCATAGATGCAAGTTCATCAGTGTTATTTTATGCTTTTTAGTTTTCAACATCATGAGAGTAATAAACTTACCTTCAGCTCTGTTTTGCATGTAAGAGATCGGATTATGTCATGTTATGGAATTTTGTTTACACTTACTTTTTAATGTGTATATTGCTAGCCAAACCTTGTTGTGCCTGAACAATGTGTATATTGCTAGCCAAACATTGTTGTGCCTGAACTATCATTCAGACATCAGAGCACTGCAAAACGAAGATGAATCTTTCTCTGGTGATATGTGGGGAGAAGTCGATACTCGGTGTCTTGTCCTCGCCTTTGATCAATTACAATTTTGGTGCTTCTTGAGGATGTTGCTTGAATAATTGACATCCCTTTCGCCCCTTTATTTCCCTTCGAAGGTTCTCTTATTGTGCTATATGCTGTCTTGCAATACTAAAACGGTTGGATTCGATAGATGTGGAGAAGGCTGCGAGATATACAGTGAGTTGCAAAACTTTGGATGGCGGGTTTGGTAGCACTCCTGGTGCAGAGTCTCATGTCAGAAAACCTTATGCTGGAGCTCTTTCGCTGGTTTCAAATATCTGATTGGTGCTTAGTCAGTCATGTATTTGCTTAAATACATTGTGGTCTCCTAATTATGCTGGTGAAGAATTCCATCCTAGGTCCTATCTAACCAATGTTGTATATCGTTTTAGAGTGAGAAGGAAACCTGGGCTTTCGGCAATTAAATGTGCACCATCCACATGACGGTGGATCAAAATGGACACAAATGAGCCAAAAAAATCAGTACGTGTTCCAATGACCACATCCAAAGGATAAAACCGAGTTGCCACAGTTTTAAGACGACTCATCTTAGACGTGAGAAAGTAGGAAGGAATTGCTGATTTCACAGGAGAATTAGGCATGAGACAATGAAGCACTAAGGAAGTAAAATGAGATGCACAACTGCCTGACCAAGCACCTTGCTACAAAGTGTCTCATCTATCTGTCTTCTTTCAGTTCAAATCAGAAGATCATTGCAAAAATGGATGCTTGAACATATAACAAAGCCGTGTGTACTTTGTCCAGCCAATTGTCCAGTCGGTCACGCAGTAATTTGACCTGTGGAATCCCCAAAGCTCTTGGCTGCACCCATGAAATATATACTGTCCACTCAACTTGATCGATTATATGCCCTCATTAAGATGAACCTAAGTTGAGATTCTAATGATTAGACTACTGTAAAGCAAGGTAAATGCTTCATTGTCGGTTTTTCATTACTTATGCTAGAGTAGAGCAGGTGTAAGCAACAACATCCAAGTATTTGCCATGACGGCGAATGCAAAAAAAGGAAATTTTACTCTAGATTTTTAGCAACAGCACACTGATGCATATCCGAAGCTCTTCTGTTCTTACACCAGAAATAGTGGTGGTCAGTTTATAAGCGTGAATAAATAACTCAAAGTAATAATCTTTTACACCCCCCAATAATGAAACTTAGCATCAACGTTAAAAGAATAAAAAGAAATGCCGATTCGCATCGGCCACCACTTGTTGTATAATACAATTTATGGTTGATTAATACTAGCTAAGTCTCTTAATAGGGCGCATGTTCACAGCAGTCACTTTAGGCACGTTCCGTGCAGCCAACCCACAAACTTCTAGCCCCTTCATCCATATGCAGCAGACCTCAAATTACCAATGGAAAATGCAACCGCACAAAATATGAAAACAACAAACCTGGTTATCCCATTTAATTCTGTATGAAGAACCGAGAAGAGAAGCATTGTTTGCTTCATTTTCAATCATTGAGAGCTCCTCACAGGCAATCAAGAGACAGTGGATACTCATTAAAGAGACCATTATATATGCTTACAGGCAAACTCTTCATGAGAAGATGCTCAACATCCTGTGTAGAAAGCTTTGTGCGCTCTGCATCAACATTCACGGGAATGGTTCGATCCTCAGATGGTCGACTCCGAAAATTTACATCGCCGTTCTCCATCAAAGCAGTAGCAAACTCTGTTTCCCAAATTATGCAACTTTCTAATCTTAATTGAGCTCACCAAATACACATAATTCTTGTGATACCCCAACAAACAGATGCACAACACGCCGGCACATGATTACACGCAATCGAGCAGTCCACACAGAAGCATAGCAACATATAACTAGACTGGGCTTTCCAATAGTCAAACAATTGGAAAAGAAAGCAGACCCTTATAAAGTTATTACCACATGAAGCTAGAGCTCGAGCTCATGCTTAACTACGCAAAGATAAATCACGCGATTACATTCAACTAAACACCAACCACCACACCACTCACGCCTGTTCTTCAGCGGTTAGCTGGTGATTCCAGAGCTTGAGTTCAGGCCCATGCCTCTCGCCACTTATGGAGTTAATGAATGCAACCATCGGAGCCTCATGTGGCACCAAATTCCTCCAGCTGAGCGGCAGTAAAGATGAAAATGTGCACGACAGTGAAAAGTGGCACTAAAGAAGGACTTGAAGCTCACGGACATCGAACTTGAAGCTCGCGGACGACGGAGCCCGGGAAACAAAGAGACAACGGTGAACGACGGACTGAAGCTTGCCATGAATGAGCGAGGAGCGAATGAGGATTGGGCGCGGTGCGGCCGAGGATCGGGTGACGGCGCGATTTGCTTGAGCAGCAGGAGAGAGGAAGAAGAAAACGTGAAAAGGAACCCTAATCCCAATTCAATTCGGGATTTTCGTCAATTTTTTAACCGATTACAGGTTTCGGACAAAATTGCCCTCGTTTTAGTCTCCAGAAAATGTCGGCCGGTGTACATTCGGCCTAATCCCGATTCGATTCGTGATCTGAGACTGACTCTGTCTCTCTCTTTCTTTGTCTCTCTTCATTTTCCCGGTTCTGCAGAAGGAAATGATACGGTGAGTTTGAGGTCTCTTCGGCCTAAATTTCTCTTAAGAAAGGCCCCTTTTGTTATTAGACGGTGAGGGATGGTAATATCCCCCAACCTCACCACCGAAGTTGACACATACACACACACACAGCATATGAAGATTCCAAGTAAGAAGGGGAATTTTAATAAAGATGGGAGTAATCATGAAGCGACAAGATCCGGTGTTTCTGCTTCAACAGATATCAAAGCCGTGTGTAATTTGTCCAGCCAATTGTCCAGTAGGTCATGCAGTAATTTGACCTGTGGAATCCCCAAAACTCTTGGCTGCATCCATGAAACTTATATTGTCCCCTCAACTTGATCGATTATGCCCACAATAAGATGAACCTGAGTTGAGATTCTAATGGTTAGACTACTGCAAAATAAGAAAAGCTTGAATATCGGTTTTCTATAACGGATGCTAGAGCAGAGAAGGTGCAAGCAATTACAACATCCAGGTATTTGCCATGACGGCATATGCAAGAAAGGAAATTGTACTCTAGATTTTTAGCAGCAGCACACTGATGCATATCCAAAGCTCTTCTGTTCTTACACTAGAAATAGTAGCGGTCAGTCAACAAGCATGAATAACTCAAAGTAATCATCCTTTACACCCCCCAATTAGGAAACTTAGCATCGATGTTAAAAGAGTAAAAAGAGATGCTGATTCACATCAGCCACCACTTGTTGGATAAAACCATTTATGGTTGATTTATGCTAGCTAAGTCTCTCAATAGGGCGCATGTTCACGGCAGTCACTTTAGGCACATTCTGTGCAACCAACCCACTAACTTCTAGTCCCTTCAACCATATGCAGCAGACCACAAATTAAAGTGACCATCATTCAAACCTTAAAATATACTTACAGACAAACTCTCCATGAGAAGATGCTCAACATTCTGTGTAGAAAGTTTTGTGCGCTCTGCATCAACATTCATGGAAATGGTTCGATCCCCAGATGGTCGACAAAAAAAATTTACATTGCCATTCTCCATCAAAGCTGTAAACTTTGTTTCCCAAATTCCGCAACTTTCTAATCTTAATTCAGCTCAACAAATACACATAGTTCTTGTAATACCCCAACTAACAGATGCACAGCACGTCCGCACATGATTACACTCCACCGAGCAGCCCACAGGAGCATAGCGACATAACTGGACTGGGTTTTCCAATGGTCAAACAATTTGCAAGAAAGCAACTAAACACAAAGATAAATCACGTGATTACATGCAACTAAACACCAACAGCCACATTCCTCGTACCTGTTCTTCAGCGATTAGCTAGTGATTCCAGAGCTTGAGTTCAGGCCCATGCCCTCCCGCCACCGGTGGAGTTAACGAGCGCACCCATCGGAGCCTCTCATGTAGCACCAAAATTACTCCAGCTGAGCGGCAGTGAAGATGAAAATGTGCACGAGGGTGGAAAGCGGCACTGAAGGACTTGAAGCTCGCGGACGACGGAACCTGGGAAACAAAGAGACGACGGCGAACGACGGACTGAAGCTTTGCCATGAACGAGCGAGCAGCGAACGAGGATTGGCCGCAGAGCGGCCGAGGCTTGGGGGGACAGCAAATTGAAAAAGAGAGCCCTCTTCCCAATTCATCTCGGGATTTTGTTCAAATTACAAATTTCAGACAAATATTGCAATGAGTCTACTTTAAAGGTGCTTGTTTCACGAAAAACTTAAAATTTAGAAAAATATTTTTAAAAAAATAATTAGTTATATCGCTTAAAAAATTAATTTACGAAAAATATTTTTATTATTGATAATAATTTATACCTAATTAATTTCGCGGGTAACGAAAATATTTTTCAATCACTTTTTCTTTTAAGAAATACATAATTTTTAGGAAAAGTTTTCCAAATCTTGAAATTTCCGCGAAACACGCGCACCCAAGCACTTTCTTGAAGTATACTCCTCTTTCTTGTTCCTTGTTCACTTGTCGACTCTGTCTTTCTCGCTCTTTTCTTCTCTTTATTTCCCTGGTTCTGCAGAAGGAAATAATAAGGTGAGGTTGAGGTCCCTTTTGTTATTAGATGGTGAGGGATCGTAATATCCCCCAACCTCACCACTGAAGTTGACACACACACACACACACACAGGGCATATGGAGATTCCAAGTAAGATGGGGAATTTTAATAAACATGGTCCTTGGTTGCACGTTTTAGAATCATTTCATTATGTCTCTTCACTGGAATAAAGCAGAAATAGAAAGCAAGCAAAGCAGAAGAAACAGCGATGATCTACAAATAGAAAGAAGGCGCACCGTTTTCTGCGAAGGATCCCCTGTTTCTGTTTCGGAGTCCGGCGCTTGCATTGTTCCATTCAGAATCTTCTCTCTATAAGCCACCCTATCGACGTAACGACGATCTGGCTTGAGTAACTTCTCACAATCTTCTATTTCTATCACGCACTCATTCGGTATTTTTGAGCTCGATGCGTCACAAATCCTTTCCAGTGATCTACACCCATTAATTGTCAACAAACGCAAAAACTCTAATTCGTCAATGCCCTCGACAACCTGTAGGCTCGGGCACCGGATAATAATTAAATCCTTCAAATTCTTCAAGTTTGACAAACTGCCTAAGCTTTTTAATGAAGAGCAATATTCAACTGAAAATACTTCCAATGATTCCAACATAGAAACAAATTGAATATCCTGTAGCTCTGGGAACCCCGACAGAACGAATTTTCCAAGCATCTTCAGGGAGCTTGGGAATTGGAAGGCTCCCCTCCAATCATCAATCAACTCGGGAGCTTGTAGTTCATTGCAACCCAGCTCCTCCGGTAGACAAGCCAACCTCTCGGCAGATTTGCAATCCTGAATACGTGATCTCTCCAACGATTCTAAGACATCGAGTGATTGAACATCATGTTGCTCGTGCACCTTGTTTTCTCTGGATTTTCTCGAACTTGATGAAACCATCTCCTTTTCCGATGGAGGAAACATGCCGAGGTGTACTTGTTTTCCTCGAGTGTCGTAGAGCTCTAAAACCATCAAATTTGACGGAAATTGTTTGAAAGTTGGCAAGTCCAGTCCATATAGAGTAAGTTTTATCAGCTGAGAAAGGGAACCCCACTCTACAGTTGGTGCGCGGACATTTGGAAAGCAAAAGTACAGCTTGCTCAGTTTGAATAACTTCCCAATCCACCGTAAGTCGCAAGTTTGAATTATATCTGATCTGACCGTTAGATCAAAGCGATCGTAAAGGACCGTTGGATCAAGGTGATCGGAAAGGACCAGCTCAACTAGATTAGTAAGATACGAGAGGTTAGGGACAGTCAGCAACGAAGTAGATGTCAGCAGCAAAGCGGTCAAACTTATGGGGAGCTTCGGCAACTCTCGTATCTCATTACATCCACGCAAGTCCAGTGTTCGGAGTTGACGAAGCTTGCTCATTGTACTGGGCAGTTCTTCAATTGGTGTCCTTGATGCATTTACATATGACAAATTTGCTAGTCTACCAATGGAATCTGGTAATCTTGTAATTTCCGTGCCTGATACAGCCAGCTTCGTTAACGACTCTAATTTCGAAACTGAGTCAGGGAGTTCAATCAAGCCAGAACAAAAATTAAGAGAGAGGTGCCGCAGACTCCGTAGCTCTCCAATTTGTTCAGGCAATTTTATAAGTTTGTAGCAGGACTCAACCCTCAAGTCAGTCAGACACCTCAAATTCCCAATAGAGCGGTCAATTTTCGAGAACAAAGAATTGTAGTGAATAGTCAACTTCTCTAAAACTGAGTCCTTTGGAAAGGTTGGTGTCCCATGGAACGAGTCATTACGCTGAATAGTGAGAACCTTCAATTTCCTTGCCCTCTACAAAAGCCAAAGAAACTTCAGGACAGACAAGAAATAAATATGGATTTAGGCTACCAATTTGTATCATATGTCATCTGATCCTCTTCACTAAATGAGAAAATTCGATTACAAATCCATCTAATTCTGTCCTTCATTGAATAAGAAAAATAGGTACCTTGATTAGGCTCTTGAACACATCATCTGTGAATTGAAGATCAAAAAGATTCACCACAACTGCGTTTTGTAGATGCAACAAATTGGTTGCCTCCAAACGTTGCTTGGCTTCGTCATGAGTATCATAAGTGGCACCCAAATCGATCCATCTCAACTCGGAAAGACAGCCCGTAAAGTCACCTTGGAAGTTTACGTCAAACAGAGAAAGAAACCGTATATGTGGGAACCGCTTAATTTCCTCCGCAGTGACGGTTATACGATCCGATGATGATACAAACAATTGGAGTGCTTCAACTTGAGCGCCTTCCTTGATCTGCCAATGACATTGAGGAGTAGAAGCAGGAATTTGTCAATATCTCACTATTTTATTTCGTAGAAGAGAAGAAAAAAAGAAACAGAAGACTAGCTCCCAAATCAAAAACGTGAATCCTCAATTAAGAAGAGGCCATGAGCAATTTTGTATTCAAATTTAGCTATACTTTACCTCTGTTGATTTTAATCTTAATTCGCGAATGATGTCTTTTTCATCCCACAACCTGGTATGCTCTTGTTTGGCAATTTGCCTTCCCAAATCTCTAAATTGATCATGCATCCAAAATCTATCGCCGTCTAAAACCTTTATCATGCACCTCTTAATAAGGACATCGATGGCATCCTCTGGCCAAAACCCACAATCTTTCCACATGTACATGGGATTAGTCTTATTATTACCAACAAAAAAGCACGCAACATCGAGGAATATCTGTTTTTGATTATCCTCTAAGGTATCATAGCTAATCTTTAGCTTTCCCAAGACATCCTTATGAGGTGTTTTCCTTAGCTTCTCTTGCCTTTCTTCCCATATTTCTCTTTTTTCCACACCAAAAAGCGATGAACCTATCGCTTCAAGAGCTAAAGGTAGTCCACCTGCAGTAGACACAATGCTTTCTGAAAGAGTGTAGTAATCGGCCAGAGGAGAGTTGTCATTGAAAGCACGCTTACTAAAAAGATTGAGTGCGTCTTCCTTGCTCAACCCCACCATTTCATAATCCTTGAATTTATTCTCAAATCCCCTAATATTCAGAACGCTCATGTCCCTAGTGGTAACAAGTATCGTAGTGCCAGGATACAAAGAATTCACTGGGATTAGATTTTGGATCTGGTTGCCCTTATCGACATCATCCAATACAATAAGCATCTTCTTGTTGCAAATTGTGTCTCCAATCCTCTTGATCCCATCATGAATGCTTTGAATCTCACCAGCCTCTCCAGAATAAGAGATATTGGACAATAATTTTTCTTGCAACTTTTGTAAAGCCGTTTCCCTCACGCCTTCAAGAAAGCAGCAGTTTTTCCCAAACTGAGAATATAATTGGTTGAAGATAATGTTGGCGAGTGTTGTTTTACCGATGCCGCCCATCCCGTAGATTCCAATTAGCCGCACACCACCAGGGCCAATGTCTAATAATTTGTTTATGGCTGCTATTTGATCCTCCATTCCAACTAAATCTTCGGTTACTGGTCTTCGTCTTGTCTTGAGCCTGACCAAAACCTCGTGAACAACCGCCTGGATAAGTGCCCCATCGCTGCCACAAAGTTGAACAGTTTCAATTGAGAAAAGGTGACAAATTTGCATGTTGACCAGCCTTCTCCTAAACAACCAGGTGGGAACGCGATCAAGTTTAGGATATATCAAAATTCAACGTTACCCCCAAAGCTTTGGGAACATGATGAATTGCAAACTTGAACATCCATTGCAGGTTTAAGTTAAAGGAATAGAGGAAGAGAAATGTTTGTTCTTTATATCAAGCAGAAGAATCAGAATTTCTGGCTAGAAAGGGTAGAAGAATCAAATATAAGCATCTAATGAATTACTGTAATGGTAGATTTACTTATTTCTTTCGACGTGTAAAAGAACTTTGCAAAGGCAACAGTTCCTTAATCAAGTTCTCTAGCACACAATAGGAATCTTAATACAAACATGGATCAAATTAGTATAAAAAAGATGAAGGAAAGCCAAATTTTTCATGCGATGGAAAATAGGTGAAAAACGAAATTATAATAACCCTATTAGGTCAGAAAAAAAAATCGGAAATCTCATGATTTAAAAAAAATAAAAGAATAATTTGAAACTCTCTGTTTAAAATAGGGAAATTAGAGTTCGAATATAATTAATGAATTTTTATAAGAACTATGGTCCGATTTTACAAAATTATTTTCACAATCGTGGTTAGAACGTTACCCTGAATATGTCTTCGACTCCTTTCCACTGATGCCACCAACATTCTTGAGAGCCTGTTGCCACGTCTCTATATCCTCGGAGCTCAACTTTCTATTCCGATCCTCCATCTTTTGCTCCAATTTCAATATGGCCTCATTGTACGACTGGGTGTTCAACTTCACGTCATCGGGGGTCACGTCGTAGAAGATGGGCAATATGACCTTACTGCCATCTTCTTTAGACGTGTTCACCATCTTTGCAAGCTCCTGAAGGCACCAGTAACTTGAAGCGTAGTTTTCGGTGAAGATGGGTATGTAGAGCTTGGAGTCGTTGATCGCTCGCAGAAGGTTGTCTTTAATTCTTCCACCATATGGAAGTTCCTCGTCATCCATGAAAACACGAATCCCGGTGTGGAGCAAAGCATGATAGAGGCTGTTGGCGAACGTGCGACGAATATCGGGCCCTCTAAAACTCAGGAACACCTCGTACTCACCTCCTGATGTATTACCGGTGCGCGTTCCGGTCTCTGAGCAAGCCATAGGAACTCACTTCACACTTAGTAGGGTCAGCCCCCCACCCCCCTTCACTCTCTCTCTCTCTAAGCTCCCTCTCTGCAACAATGGCGCCGCTTGCTCCCACGCCTCTAGTCCCTCTTGCTCGACAAACCCATCTGGTCATCCCCTCCCTCGGAGTTCGACTTTTGCCCCCTCCCTCATCGTTGCCACCAGCCGAGTCGCCGGCACTAATCCAGCCGACCAGATCTTGCCGGACGACGCCGACAACGGTTACGGACGGGCATGCGTCGCTCACGAGCCGCTCGTCCAGATTTGGCCTCGCCCGTCTCGTTCTGCAAAGGCCGCTCCCTTTATACTTGGATTCCCCTTCCCTTGCGTTCCTCTTCGCCAAAAAGAACTTCCGATCTCGAATCTTGTTCCTGGGAGGAGCAATTACTCACCGGATTAGGGTTTTTAGAGGCCGATTTCTGCGATTTTGCGGACTTGGCTGCCGTAAGGGAATCAGCCGCTTTGGGGATCTTGAAAATCTCTCTTTCTTCTTGGTGATCTCATGGTGGAAATGCGAAAAGCCTTATCACATTCTTAATGTGCAAAGCCTTCTTCACCGGATCATCCTCCCACCGGAACTTACAAAAGGAGAACCACGGCGTTACATTAGAAAAGGAGAAAAAGGATGTTTATTATAGGGACCTGTGTATTGCGTGACTCACGGGATTCAATTGAAAGTTCAACGCGTACAGGCAACTTCGGCGAAGCTTCCAATTTGAAGTCAATAAAATTAATAAGATTAATACCACGAAAAATTTTAAATTAATATATTTATAATAATTTTATTTCGAATTTTTTTTTACATACATATAGACACAAATATTGGACATTTATCACGGGATTTAATTGAAATTTGCGGACAAGCAACTTCGCAGCAGGTACAGCTTTCAATTTATAGTCAATAAAGTTGATGGCTTTATAAAACATAAAGTGGAGGACAATTATGCAGGTGTACCTTTTCACACGCTCAACTTCTTTTGAGTTTTTCGGGGTGCTTTTCTCTGTGCATTTGAACTTTTCGATTAAAAAAACCTGATTCTCAAACGTTTAAATCATTTATGATTATACTATAGCTACATCTATGATTAAACACATTTATATAGATAAAATCACCATTTATTAATTTAAATGCATAATAACAAAATATTCCTAAAAAATTTCCTATCATTATGACACATGGGACTCTGGCTAATTAAAAAAATTTCCTTCATACCACATTAATTGGATTTGTTGCATTCACTACAACAAATACTTCACCTAAGCACTACCTAAGTATATACTTACTGCTCACTTTGAAATATTTGATTTTATCTTTTTACCTTAAAGACTTACCTTTTATCATAATTAATTACCATTAACATAAATGTGCCTTTATATTAAAAAGCAAACGGTTGCGCAAATCTTTGACGACACTTTTACTTTCTTATGGACAACCATTAGAATGTGAGCATGGTGCAGCTGATGGAGTCTGAAAATCAAACCAAATTAAATTATATAAATAATAAAATATATCTTAAATTTGAGCAAATTAAATCACATCAAACCGGATGAGAATTATGGATGCTCGAACCTCTGCTCGGGAGTGGTGACAGGAAATGCAATGATGGCCTGTCCATGGCCAGTATGCCATCCCATCATGGTGTTGCTTTGAGCGTGGAGAGAAAGAAAGAGATAAACTTTGCTCGGCTGAAGAAAGGGCAGGGAAAAGGACATTAATGATGGCCATTGCTGGGCCAAAAGGCGAAAAAGAGGAAGAAAGTTGCAATGGTGGTGTCTTTTCATGTTTCCTTTCTTCTTCTTTTTTTTCTTCTGCTGAATTTCCTCTTTAAATACGAACGGGAAGAGCTCTTAATGTCATAGAGAGCTATGAAGACCGCACAAAGGAGATTGGAAATTTCCTCTTGATGGTTTGATTCAGAAAGGTTTCCTTCTTACCAAAATGGCCGAGTTGAAAGAAACAAGTGAGATAGGTATGCTATCTCTAAAACCAGCCAACACGCCAAGCCATTCCAAGGGGATTACTTTAGCCTCCAACTTGCTTCTCAAAAACAATCATTTAAGCTCCAAATATTTTGATTCACAGATTTCACATTGTGACAATTGAAGAGCATACTTTAATCATATAGCAAGATCCTAATTAGAAGAGATCATTTTAGGAGAAGAAAGGAGAGAGCCTAGGGAGCCATGATTTTGAACACAACACGATTTTATTTTTTAGGCTAAGTCCTATCCCTTCTCAGCACAATACATTGCCTTGTATAGGCATACCTTTATACCTTGGTGTGGTTACAGAAGCATTAGATTCCTCTTATATAAGTAGTACAAACATCTTTAAAGTAAAAACACTCACACTCTCACGATACCACATGCCTATGTTTTTGCGGAATCGTTGAATGCCCGACGCCCCGACGCCACTTTTTTCGGTGAGAGACATCATTTTGGACGTTTGTGTTGCGTGACTCACGGGATTTAATTGAAAATTACGGATAGGGAACTTCGCAGTAGCTGCAACTTTCAATTTATCTAGTCAATAAAGTCGATGGCTTCATAAAAAAGCTAAGCTATTAAATTAACGTGCAGTTTATTATTTAAATATTTTAACATGCACTATATTTACATACAAATAGACACAAACTTAAGAGTAAATCCGGGAGTCGTCAATAAGTGCTCCTGGATAACGTTTCATGTTTTGAAATATTGAATATGTTGTCGACATTAAAAAAAAATTTTAGAGCTTCCGATTCTCTTAGATAACTCTAATTTTATCGGCTTGTAAATATTGGTCCATATCTTAAGAAAATAAAAAATATGTATTCTAATGTACACTATATATTTATTTACATTCATATAGACACAAATATTGGACGTTTGTATTGCATGACTCGCGATATTTAATTGAAAGTTACGGACAAGCAACTCCGCAGCTGGTCCAGCTTTCAATTTATAGTCAAAAAAGTTGATGGCTTTATAAAAAGTAAGGCGGAGGACAATTATGGAGGTCTATCTTTTCACAGGCCCAATTTCTTTTGAGTTTCTTTGAGATGCTTCTCCCTTTATGCTTTTGAACTTTTGGATTAAAAAAATCTAATTCTCAAATGTTTAAATCATTTATGATTATATTATAGCTATATCTATGTTTAAATATATTTATATAGATAAAATCACAACTTATTATTATAAATGCATAACGACAAAATATTCCTAAAGAATCGCTTCTTATTATGACACATGGGACTCTAGATAATTTAAAAAAATTCCTTCATACCACATTAATTGGATTTGTTGCATTCACTACAAGTCTACAACAAATGCTTCACCTAAGCACTGCCTAAGCATATACTTACTGCTCACTTTGAAATATTTGATTTGATCTTTTCGCCTTAAAGACTTACATTTTATCATAATTAATTACCATTAACATAAATATGCCTCTATATTAAAAAGCAAATGGTTGTGCAAATCTTTGACAACACTTATGTTCTTATGGACAATTATTAGAATGTGAGCATGGTGTAGTTGGTTGGGTTTGAAAGTTAAACCAAATCAAATTATATAAATATTAAAATATATCTCAAATTTGAATGGACCAGAATCATGGACGCTCGACCTCTCTTCAAGAGTGGTGGGAGGAAATGCAATGACGGCCTGTCCATGGCCATTATGCCATCCCGTCATGGTGTTGCTCTGAGCGCGGAAAGAAAGAAAGAGAGACCATGATGGTCTTGACCATAAGAGATGAACTTTGCTCAGCTGAAGAAAGGGGAAAGGAGATTAATGATGGCCATTCAATAATAACAAATATCCTAAAGAATCTCCTCTCAATATTTGATTCTCAAACATTTAAATCATTTGTGATTATTTTGTGGATATGTCTATAGTTGGACGTATTTAAAATTCCAATCTAGTATTGTAAATTCACAATTTATCTATATAAATGCATAATAACAAAATATTCCTAAAGAAATAGCCACTTATTATGACACATGTGACCCCGCATAATTAGAAAAATCTCCTTCGTACTACAGGGAATTGGATTTGTTGCATGCACCGCAAAAAATGCTCCACTTAAGCACTGCCTAACCATATGGTTCCTACTCACTATGAAATATTTTTTTGATCTTTTCGCCTTAAAGACTTACTTTTATTATAATTAATTTTACCCACTCAAATATTATCATAAAATGTGACTTTATATTAAAACGTAAATGATTGTGCGAATCTTTTACTTTTACGCAAATGGACTATATAAAGGTGCGGAAATGCAATGATGGCCTGTCAATGGCCATGCTGCCACTCCATCGTGGTGTTGCTTTGAGCGTGGAAATAAAAGAAAGAGAGACCATGATGGTCTTGACCATAAGAGATGACTTTGCTCAGCTGAAGAAAGGGCAAAGGAGATTAATGACGGCCATTGCCGATGTGGCCCAAAAGAGGAAAAGACGAAGAAAGTTACAATGATGGTGTCTTCTTCATTTTGGCGTGTTTTGTTTACATACGTTTTTCGTGGCGTTATCAGCTGTTTTGACTTGTTCACTAAATTGGTGCAGTGAACAAAGTAATTGATGAGATGATGACTTGTCCACTATTTTTTTTTATCTCATTTACAACACTAGTATCCAAATCATTCGGCTCAATTAACATCGATTTATACACTCAAATCGCTCCATCCATGTGCGTTAGGCTAGCTCTATTCACAGGTTGGCTAGCAAGACACTCTAGGGTAGACACCGTGATCAAATCTGAATAAAATGTTGTTTCAAGAATAGCATTCAAAATACACATAATGCATTCATGATGGTTTATATGAGCCCAACTTTGCACAAATTATGTACAAAACAACAATCCTTCCAAAGACATGGCAATCGTATGTCATAACTATGGTCATCTTCGATGCACTACTTTATACAATTTAGCAACACCTTATGAAAACGCTACGAGGATGTACATTTTATTCTTTCAAGCCATTGCCTCAAACGATTGGAATACATAAAAGACTCATGCTTACTTTTTAGGTGGAGGCTTCAATGCATGTGAAGGTGACGTCCCCCTTCTTCACTCAAAAGAGAGAGATTCCTTCTTATTGGTCAGGGAACATGTGAATTTTTGGGTACCATACGCAGGCTGGCTAGGTTGAGAGAACAAATAAAATATTCATACGCAGCACATACATATGTGGTGAGATTTTATAAGATTACTGTAAACTGTTTTAAAAACTTAAACTATTAGATAAATAGATAATTTATTATTTAAATATTCTAACATACACTATATATTTTTTTACATACAAATAGACTAAAACTTAAGAGTAATCCAGGAGTCGTGAATAAGTGCTCTTGGATAATGTTTCATGTTTTGAAATATTGAATATGTTTTCGACATTAAAGAATTTTAAAAGGAGCTTCCGATTCTCTAAGATAACTCTAATTTTATCATCAATCATGAGTTCAAGCTTATAAATATTGGTCAATATCTTAAGAAAAAAAAATTTTGTGCATTTATCTATGATTGCCTAATGCAAGTTTCTTAACATGTCATCTCGCTTTTCAGAATACTTCATATTTGTTCCACATTTCAGATATTTCGCCATTACCCTTTTTTGGTATGCATTTCATGCTTCCTTATTTTAAATGGTGATAATCCTCGCCTTAAAAAAGATGGTGCATATGCAAATATTTATTTATTCCCAAAACTTTCATCACTCTTTTTCCAGTCACGTAACTGCTCCCCCTACCAAACGAGTGTCCATATCCTAGAAGGGTCAGGCGAGGCACTACATGACCCATTTGAATACCGTATCGATTAAGTTTTGAGGGTTATATATGTATCAAAGTGGTTGTTGAAGGTTGGCCAAATTAGCAAAACGCTCTCAAAGGTTGTTATTAATTCTTATGCTTATTCTTTCAAAAAACAAATCTCATGCTTCTAATCGTAATTCTCCAAGAGAGTGTTAATGTAATTCTTGTGCTCTCACAGGTTGTCAATAATTCTTGTTCTTATTCTTTCAAAAAAAAAAGTCTCATGATTTTAATCGTAATTCTCTAAGAGAGTGTCAATGTAATTATCGTAAAGAGCACTTTGAGTGTAGAGTGAAATGACTGTCCTTGTAGAGTCAGCTATAGTCCATTGCGGAGAGGCGACTTCATTGTGAACGCTTTTAAAGGTTTTGAGGATTGCATTAGTGGATTCCAACCTTGTTATTGGGCTAATAGAGCTGGGATAATGGAAGAGGTTAAGTAGGTAGGTCGAACCACTATAAATTGCTTTGCAATCTCTTTAATCTGTTATTCTGTTTACATTTTTG
The DNA here is from genome assembly GCA_031216235.1 of Syzygium jambos. NCBI lineage: Eukaryota > Viridiplantae > Streptophyta > Magnoliopsida > Myrtales > Myrtaceae > Syzygium > Syzygium jambos. Next base: position 14,095,125 of record CM062226.1, read on the forward strand.
TTGATGGAAGATATTGCTCTGCATAGTGTATTTCGTCTACAAACACTATTTCATCCTCTACACGTTGTTTTGCACGAAAAAAAATTCCAAATATTTTACAGCAACCATTTTATTTGTATAAAATTGGGTGAAATGACACAAGTTGTTCCTGTATTCTTGCCCAAAATTCAAAACCATCCCTACACTTTTTTTAATCCAAAATCATCCCTGTATTTTAAGAAAGGGTCATCCCTCGTCTTGATATTATGTCGCTCCATTTTCCGTTCGATTTGTGCTAATGTGGACAATTGGAACACTAAGTAGAAGCCATATCACTGTCAACAAATTTTGGCATACCATATCTCTGTACCAAATCCGTTTCAAGTGAGTTTACGGTTAAAAAATTTTTAAAAAACCTCTTTTGAATTACTAGAACACTCAATACTCCTCCTACCCAAAATCAAGCAACTTCGCAGCAGTGCTGCTTCCAATTTATAGTCAAAAAAGTTGATGACTTTACAAATAATAAGGTAGAAGACAATAATGGAGGCGTACCTTTTCACATGCCCAATTTCTTGAGAGTTTCTCCCTTGTGCTTTTCACTTTTTGCTTTTGAACTTTTGGATTTAAAAAATTTGATTCTCAAACATTTAAATCATTTATAATTATTTTATAGCTATATCTATAGTTTGACATATTTAAAATTCCAACCCAATATTGTAAATTCACAATTTATCTATATAAATGCAATAATAACAAAAAGCTCCTAAAGATTTGCCTCTCGTTATGATACATGAAACTCTGAATAATTAGAAAAATTTCCTCCATGCCACAGAGTGTTGGATTTGCTGCATTCAATACAAAAAGTGCTTCACCTAAGCACTACTTATGCATATGCTTCCTACTCATTATGAAATATTTGTTTTGATCTCATCGCCTTAATGACCTACCTTTTATTATAATTAAGTACCTTTAACCACTCAAATATTCTCATAAAGTGTGCCTTTATATTAAAAAGCAAATGATTGTGCAAATCTTTTACTTTTTTTTTGGAAATGGAATATCTATAGTTGGGGAAATGTAATGATGGCCGATCAAAGGTCTTGACCATAAGAAACAACTAAGCTTAGCCGAAGAAAAGGAAAAGAAAGCCTCGCAATTTCGCAGAAAGATTGATCAACGGTCTTCTACGCAATTTCGCAGAAAGCCTCGCGGCTCTCGAATGCAAGTCGAGGACTTTGATGTTAAAGTCATGACGATTGACGAAGACTTTTGAGACTTCTAGGAGACAGTTTAAATATTTTGCATGATGTTTAATTTAACTAATGTATTTAGGACACTCGTTAGTGAGATCTTTATAAAGATAACATTACATTTCACATATTTATAGTGAAATAGTTATGATAACATATATGTATTTTTATGTTTTGATACAATTTTTTTTATCTCGTATTAAATAAAATTTAAAATTTGAATTTCGTGATATCTTGAAAAAGTCATCAAATACAAAGTTATGAGTAGAAATCCTCAAACAATGAAAAGAATTATAACAAAAATTATTAAAGTGTCCCACATTGGTTGTTTACGCGGTTTACATGCTATTTGTATGCATCTGGTCTTCCTTTTCCTGTAAGGTTTTTGGGGTGGACATTTTCACATGTATCATAGCCCGATTCCCGTCTCAGTTTATTTTTTATTGCGCTGATTCTTATTCGTGAAATTCCGTCCGTTCTTTTGATTTGGACATTTTAGCAACAATATCGTTACATTCATTAATGGGAGGAGCTTCTATTTACATTCTTAATGTGAAAAGCTTCTCCACCAGATCATCCTCCTCCAGAAATTTACAAAAGAAGAACAAGTGCGTTTCATTAAAAAAGGAGAAAAGGATGTTTATTGTAAGATATAAACGATGAAATTCTTGGTTTGAATGCCCGAAGTCCGATGCCACTTTCGTTAGTGAGAGACATCATTTTGGACATTTGTATCGTGTGACTCACGGGATTGAATTGAAAGTTACGGACACGCAACTTCACAGAAGCTGCAGCTTTCAATTTATAGTCAATAAATTTGGTTTTTTGGTCTTGGTCGTAAAATATTACTATTTCTGTCTGAACCAGTTGATTGGTTTTCCCATGATTAGTCCTTTATTTCCTTTTTTCTTTAGCTAAAATACTCCATTATTTCCCTCAAGACGTCTTGACGTGGCCACATTCGATGACTTTCAACCATTTCATATTCATATTCATATTCGATGACCCAATCCAAATTGTTATCTAGAAAAGTTTCTAATTATTAAACCGCACCACCAACCCCCTGCCCCTTTTTGTGAGTTATTAATTTTATGTTCATATGATAATGAAGATCCAAATTATTTCTACTATCCTATTCGAGTTGATATCAAAATTTGTTTCATTTCATCACTCGAATAAGAGAAAAGTTAAATAGAAGATGTTTCGATGACAACTATAGGGCGCCTCTGTTGGTACCAATTATAGGTTTAGAGTGAGGAGATTGGTATCAACTCCTTCAAGCATGCAATCGATTTTTTATTTTTTATTTTATTTTTCTCCTTTTCTCCTTCTTTATTTATATTTATTTATAGTGAAGTGAAATTAAACTAAAAATTAACTACGTGCCGAAAAAAATATGAACTAGAATTTATATGCATGCATCTAAATCATATGCCAAAATACTATGTAATATAAATCCAGATTTCATGAAAATTTACACTGCTTTCACTTGGAATTTCAACCTTAAACTTCCTACGAGAACAAAGTTAGTGCACCCCAGAAAATAAAGAAAACTAGACGAAATGCTATGAATTAGAGCGAAACTAATCCACACAATGCGAAATCAAATTGGATGATTACATCTATACTAATTGATGAAATTAACTATTAATTAAAAATAAAAAAATTTTTGTTAAGACTCGTGTGCAAATTGAACTCCATCGTCCTGATTTTTTACTATTTACATATTTATGCTTACTGAAACAAGAGTAACGATCAACATGAACTAACGTAAAAAGCCACGCACGTGCTTGTTTTTATTTCCCTTCCTCTTCTTCTTGTTTTCTCCTTTCTTTTAACACGTACACACGCGAGAGAAGTCAAATCCAAAACGCTGTCGGCTCATATGCACCAGACGCGTGCGATTTATCGCGCGAATTTTAAAGAGGCCACGTAATTAGACTAGACACATGGGACCGGAGGAGAGCTAAGATGCAAAACATCCTTGCAACCCAGATTTTGGAAAAGATAAGGATAAAACCATGCAGATGAAGAGAGAGAGAGAGAGAGCGCGCGCTTTGAAAAAAGCCTGAACTGAAAGCACAGAAAGTGGAGTCATCCATCAATCAATCTCCCAAAAGCCCCAAACATGGTCGGCGTGAGGACGAGGAAGAAGATAGAAAATTTCGCATGCAAAAGTCAAGCCTTCATCGTCAATTGCCTCCCCTTTCCTGCTTTTGTCTCTTCCTTCCTTGAACTTAGCACGATTCTTCCTTCAAATTTTCTTTCTTCTTGTCAAAGGTTCTACCACTTGATACGTTTTCAGAAATAATCATTATTGAATTTCTTGATCCGTATCTTCAATTTTTGAAAACTTATAAAGTTCTCCTGCTGAGCCTTGACCAATGAATCTCAAAAATCCTTTAAATTGTATCTGATTAAAACCAAGCATTGTAGACAGTCCCTCATTCAACCACCAGCATTCCATGGATGTAAATATTAGGTCAATTGGACGTTGGACAGAAAAATTATGACTAGTCAAAATTTGGTCAAATATTTTGTAATGTTTTTTTCCATTTCTTTTGAAAGAAAGAAAGAAAGAAAGAGTGATGATGTTAACCCCCGCTGCCGTCGTCAGTCACCACATGTCGATTCCAGCATCAGCCCTATGATGGAACGGTGACAATCCGCATGTGAGCCCAAGCCATGCCAGGCCAGTCGCACATCTGCCCAGCGCACCTGGGCCGCATGTCTTAGCGCACGACTGGGGCAAAAATGGTGCAAGGCCGCATGTGGGCCTAAGCTATCCCCCGAACCATCTCGTGTGGAGCTGCGCTTTTAAAGCCCAATTTCACACCTACAATTTTTAGGCCTTTCACCACATTTGCCTTGTGCCTTGCAGCATCTATGACCAGTCGGGCTTCAAAGCTCACGGTCCATAGCCATTTGAGCTCGAAGCTTGCAATTTGCCGTGGCTGGTTCTACTTCAAAGCTCGCAACCTCCATGACCACTCGAGCTCGAGCTCAAAACTTGCGGTCGTCATGGCTTCTCGAGCTCGAAGCTCGTGCCTAGGGTAGAGATCAAGCAACCATAGGTGTGAGATCTAAAGGTCATAGATCTAGAGCTCCCGGTCGCCATGGCTACTCGAGCATTTGATGTGCTGCCAAGGCTAGCGGAAGAATGGTCGTGAGTGGGTGGGTACAAAGGAATTGCATTGGTAGGGTTTAAATATTTTAAAGAAGAAGAAGAAGAATTCCATGTGAAAGATAGAGTCAACGTTTGAATATAAAGAAAAAAATATAAATATCAACAAATATTTAACGACCTTTACGCCACATCAACAAAAATTCACAACGGCCCCAAAGTATTTAGCGACATTCGAACCTATTTGAGGTTTTAATTCCAATATTAAACCATACAAATAAGGACAACAGGCCCCAAATCATAAAAGCATGAATGACATATATAGAAGGCCCAAGGAACGCTATGGCCTCTACGGTAAATAGTTCTCGCATGGTTGAGTTCTTGCGTTTGATTATTTTCTTTAATAAATTTAAGTTTTTTTTCTTTCACGTGATTAATTCGATATAATTAGTCTATGTACTTATTTCAATTTTTAGGAGGAAACTCAAAGTGCCATTTTCAACTCGACGAAAAAAGAATAAAAGTAACATGTATCGATCTCCAAAGGAAGCTTGCATTGAAATTAATAACAAAGCTTTTTTTCTCAGTAAAGTTTCTATGCTTTGTTGCGATTGTTATGTCTGTCTATTAATCCTTATGGTAATTACAGCTTGCATTTAAAAGATAGGAGAAAAATAATAGTAACAATCTTCAGCTCAATCATCATCATCTTCGTTGTCAACCACCTGTGAATCCCACAATTACGCCATTGATGTTGACGATGAAGATGAATTGGCCGAAGCGGAAACGCTGCAAAACTCAGTCATTAATCTCTCATCGCTCCCTCTCTCCACAACAAAATGCCCAAGCTTACCAACAACCTCCACCAAGTTGTCCCTGCACAAGAACTCGTCGCTATAAACTTTCTCCACCTCCCTATCGAAGTCCTGCACGAATACGTGCGTCTCCGCCGCGCCGCCCTTCTTGCTCCTGGCCAGCACAGCCGCCGTGAATATCGCCGGCATCCTTCCCGGCGCTGCCTCATGGTACCCGCTTGGCCCGTCGACCAGTATCACGTCCCAACTCAATTCATACACGTGGTTGGGCAAGCTGTTCAACGCGAGCTTGCATTCCGAGAAGAGCAGGTTCTGCACCGGCCGGCACTCGCCATGGAGCTCGCCTCTCGCTGACTCGAGCAGCCTCTTCATTTCGCCGACCCTCGTCTCATACTTCACGTCGTAGGCCTCAATTCCCGGGTGTTGCTGCTCAAACCTCGAGACAAGGTTCTCATTCTCTTCAAGGAAGATGGTTCGGCCGTCGAAGTTGAGGGCTTTGTACAAGAGGGCTTCGTGGGTGAGGCCAAAAACGAGGAGGTTGCGGTGGGAGGCAGCAGCGGCACAGCGGGCAACTGTGGCGGTTATGGTGGCGAGCTCAGTGGACGTCATGTGGGTGGAGTTGGTAGTGGCGGCGTAGTGGAGGAGGGCGTCGGATATGGAAAGTCGAAGCGGGACTGAAGAGGCGGCAGAGCCCGTGGCGGCGGCGGCGGCGGCGGTGGTGGAGATTAGGGTTAGAGTGAAGGCGGTGGTGAAGAAGGAGATGATGAAGATGAGCCACAAGCGATTGGTGTTTGAAGACGATTGCTTTTGGATTGTGGGATGGTGGAGTATTAGCTTTGCGCTTTTCATCTCTTAATCTCTCTCTCTCTCTCTCTCTCTGAAGCAGCGTGTTCATTTCATTTAACATATCAGGGAAAGGTCTAAAGAGAAAAAAGATTCTAATGACAATTAATGCAATAATTGCAGCAAACATTGTATATTAGTGTGAATAGACTATGTGGGAATCATTGAGGTGAAAGAGTTCTTGCCCAAAGAAAAACAAGAAACGGAGTAAAACAGATATGACCGATGCATGTAGAGGGACAAATTAGCGAAGGAAAATCCAGGGGCTTGTTTCGCGGAAAATCAAGGATGTGAAAAGTATAATCTTGGAAATAATCCTAAAATCAATGGTAGATATGTTCTTTATCAATGAAAAAGTTTAGGTATAGAGCTTTGTTGATAATGAAGTACTTTTCTGTTGACTAATTATTTTAAATGATACAAATAATAATTTTTTAGAAAAAATAGTTTTTGAAATCATCAATTTGTCGTAAAACAAATGCACCCTAGACAAACGAAAATCAAACCACACAGTTCTCACGGTGCATCTTGAACGAAATCATAAATACTTAACTAGATAATTACTAAAAATAGAAACCAATCACCTAATATCCCAACAAATTTTCTAAAATACAGAAAATGCAAGTAAATAAGCTTAATACTAATCTTAGAAAATATTTGCAAGATTTTAGCGTTTTCTAAATTTATATATATACTTCCTTCTCTTGCAAAATATGTTATTTCATTGAATTAATGACAGAATTACAAGAGATCTTTCCTCTTTCTTTTTGGAATCTGCACATGTGAACATGCGTGCACCCGTACACATATTTGCGAATTGAGTTATTCGTGTTTCTATTGTTTATGATGTGTAACGTCATTCATTTCGAAAGCATTTTCCGTTAAGAAATGGAGGAATCGCATCATGTTGTTAGATAATTATAAATATAATTGGCCTTTTGAAGTCCGACGATCATCATGATTTGATCAACACAATGAAAGAGTGAAGAGATGGAGAAGAAAGGTGCGGCATCGCTGTCATTTGCTTTGGCTCGTGCGCCCCATTAAACCATGTATTATCGTTGAATAATTGGTCTGATTGATTTAATCATGGTGGGATTTGCTGTTGGATATGGACATCGTGTCATGTCTTCTTGGGTCCTTTGATGTTGGTGGCAGATAATACGAAACATCTCCTATAGCTAAAGAAAGAAAAAGGTAACAGCAGTCCTTGAACTTTTTCCCGGGTATATAATAAAATCTCCAACTTTTTTTTCGATTCAAGTTAGTCCCTAAATTTTTTGAAATCCATTTAATGCGGTCTTTTTATTAATATGGAGTTTACTGTCTAGTGTTTGCTGTCAGTGTACCATACCGATCCATCAAAAATCATGCATCATTATTATGGATTGGCCAGCTCAATTAAAATTGTTTTTTCTTAAAGAACTTTTCTTTTTTGTTTTCTCTTTAATTCTTCTTTGTTCATCTATTGTCCCTGTGATTGGCCACTCCTTAAAGCTGGCCATCACTACCGGTGTCATGCCCATGCCCGGCGTGGTCTTGTCGTGCCTCACTGCCATCACTTCCGTGCCGAACCTCTGCGCCTAGCTTAACTCTCTCTCTCTCTCTCTCTCTCTTAACTCCAGTGGAGGTTGGGACTATGCATGTGACCTCAATTGGTGGAGGTGCTCGAGTTCATCTTTGGGTTGCATGTTCTGACCCATATTCAGTCTAAATTGAACAACTAGTTAACTGTGTTCATGTAAGTGTCCACGTCAATATATTAAATGGCTAGTTAATAATATTAACTGCCACATTAGCAATTTTTGTTAGTCTACTTAACTAAATGACAATATTGAGTCAATTTTAAAAAGTACAAGTACTATTGAATTGCCAAATATTTTTGGGATAACTTTGAAAAATAGGGAAAAGTTCAGGAACCACCCATGGTGTTACCCAAAAACAAAAGAAGATAATACGAATCATTAAGATTATTCGATCAGGCACATAAGTGAGGCAGCTTAATTGACAGCTGAGAGAGGTCCTTTTTGAGAATCATATTTGCATAGAAATGGAAGTGAATAATGTGTGTTTCGCCTCTACATTAGACCATCCAATGCAATTGAGTGATGTCAAGGTGCTGTTCTGTTGATTTGTTTCAATATCCCTTATCAAAACTAGTAGAAATGTTTTCTAGTGAATTACAGAAACAAATCTTTTAAAAAGTCTGTTAGACTCAAAGATGTAAAATTTAGATCTTTATCGACATCAATGAGCAAAAGGTATGCTCGAAATAATAGAAGCGCGGAATAAATTATAATAAAAAGTTGTGAATGATTTTTGTTATTTATCCTGCATAATGAAAATCATAGTTGAACCACATAGGAAGCGCAAATAAAGGATTAATGGGAAAAAATATGCAATCCTAAACTTATTGTACGGATGCTAGTTTAGTTTTGAACTTTTTAATTTTACCACTTTAGTCCTAAATATTTACGCAAAATTTTAATGCAATCCTTCTGACCACATTAATGGTTTTCAACGAAATTTGGCCGGACGAACTATATTAAAATTTCGCGCAAAATTTTAGGACGAAATTGGCAAAATTGAAAAGTTCAAAGCTAAACTGGTTTCCTTACTATAGGTTCAGGACCGATGAGGTCATTTTCCCAGGGATTAACTGTTCCATTATTTTCCTTCACTTATAGTTCTTTTAAATAAGGGAATAAACGATATATATTAAAAAACACACACAAATATATATCTATATTAAAAGAATTATAATTTGTATCTTACGGAAAAGAGATATGCGATATCTTTTGCCTAAATGGTTTTCATTTTGTTAGCAGCCTGAAATTTGTCGGTATTAATAATCACGTCGATCCACCAAAAGTCATAAAGTCAACTTTCACGTTTACCCCACTAAGTTAGTATTTAGGTTAATACCAAGTTCTATTCTCACGAAAGCGGTGCTCAATCATGATGTTCTTCTGTTCGAGCCCTATCATGTCTTTAATTATTATGCCTTTAATTATTGCTTTACCTAAATTTTGTATTATTGACGTAATCAGACCAATGATTGTGGCCTACACGGAGCAAAAATGACGTCAATTTAAGTGAGGTATAATCCATCTCTTAGGCATCGAGAGAAATGTTTCTTAGCGATGCTAAAGTTAAAGATGACAAATCCCAAAAACTTCGCACTTTTCTTTGCAAGTTATCATCTTATTATGGAGTAAAGCTACCGAAAATTCTTAAACTTTATCAGTTTGTGCAATGTAATTCCTAGATTTTTTTTTCTATGCAATCATATTCTTAAATTATGGTTTGTTTGTTCACATTGATACTTCCGTCAAAAAACAAAAGAAAATGCTTATGTGGCTGTAAATTGTGCCCTGTAAGTAGCTATTCAATGCCATGTTGGCTCCCACATGGCTCCTACGTGCTTATTTGAATCTGGAAAATTTGAAAAAGAACAAAATTTTAAAATATATATTTCATAAAGGAAAATTTGGGAAAAAAAAAAGAACAAACTCAATTCGGACCACCGATAGTGTAAGCTCAGAGGGCTGAGCGGAGCGCCGACAACCAATCACCGGAGAGAGTGGTTGGACCCCCGTTGAGCTTAGGCGACGACACTTTCGCAGATTAAACTTCTCTTCTTCTACTCGACATTCTAGGACTTCTTCCCTCTAATCAACACACTCTTCATCTTCTATGCTCGAGAAGGAACTACGTGTGAGTATGTAAAAGCACACACGAAGGGAAGAGAGAGAGAGAGAGCTCATGATTGAAGATAGACCATCATGTGAGTTTCTGACTTTGACATAATTAAAATGTTTACGACTAAATCGGTAAATCGGTATTAACATCTCATCTTTCGTTAAATAAAAATAAAAAACACAATAAATAGAAAAATAAAACTGCCGATTTAATTCGGCCCATTCATGCCTAATTGATTCATTGGCCCAGCCCTTTTTTATTAGTTTTCTCAATTTTGCCAGCCCAGTCCACTCCTTCTCTGGTCCTTTTTTTTTCTTTTGGCCCATCTCGGCTTCACCTGGCCCAACTGTAGCTTTCTTTCCTCCTTCGCGCTTGTGACGCAAGAGTGAGATAAAGAGGACGCGGGAGAGCGGAGGAGAGCAAGCGATGGTGAGGAAACAGTGGGTGACCGGAGCAAATTCACGAGAAACCTTCTAGAAATAGCTGAGCCTTTTGATCGGAAAGAGGGTGCCGGCCAAATCTCTTCCCCCCTCCCTCTTCCGTTCATCGTCGCCGGAGACCGCCAAATACTTTGGAATCACGGTTCATCCGATTGAAGTTCCTTGCCGTCGCTGATTGAAGTTCCGTTTCTAGTCAGGTAAGCTTCTCCGATTCCGCTTGATTTTCCCCTGTTTCTCGGAATCATGTCATTGAGCTCAATCGGTGAATTTACGATTTAATCGAGTGAAACCGAGAGTGATATGTTGAAGATGATGATAATTCCTGATTGATACATCATGATTTTGGCCTTAGATTACATTGACTGTTAATCTGGAATTCATATTGTGCAATGCATGCTAACTGTTGGCTGAAGTGTCTGAATGAAATATTAGATGCTTAGAGCACCGAGCTTGATTGTGAAATTTCTGAGCGAGTTTGGGTAAACTGAGATGGAATCGAAATGAATCACGCTGATTTAGATCTTTATACATCACAATTGAGTCGGAAATTGAATTGAATCTCACTCTAGAGCATGTATCATAACTTGCACATCACATGTTCGACGAAATGTCTAAATGGAGATTCGAGTGGCTTTTTGCAAAATCAATGCTTGGAACTCGGTTTTTATGCTTGACTAGTTCTCATCTTTGTTGAACATGACTAAATCTGTATTATTTTTCTTTGTTTTTTACGGCATAAACATCGTTGTCCGAGTCGGCCGTCATCTTTCCTCCGTCGGAAATTCATTCCTCTCGCCGGAGATGTGCCCGCGGTTTGAGGCCGCTACCGTTAGTTTTCTATCTCTGTTTCATGTGTGTGTATGTTTGTTTGTTTAGATTTAGAATCTGTTGTTGTGGTAGGAAGTTTGATGACCGGAAAATAAAAAATGATCACCGACGTTGATGAATGATGGCCGTGACTGTCGCCGGCCCACTGATGGTTGCGAATGAAGACCAGTGAAGATGGCTTGGTGATGGCTGGAAATGGAAGGCTGCGTCGGTGGTCGACGGCAGGCCGAAGTTCCGGCATGGACATTCGGATGATGAAAATTCACGGTGAAAAAGTGCAGTGTAGTCGGTGAAGGACGTGAAGAAGAAGACCAAAATAGGAAAATTTTTTTAAAAAAAAAAATAATAATAATAAAAAAAAAAATCAGAAAAGATTAAATTTTGGATATAATGAGTTAGGGTTAGAACCAGGTCGGATCCGGGTCAAACTGTGGTCTGGGTCGGATTGGAAGTGTAGTGGGCCGGAGGTCAAGTCAGGTAAATGGGCTCAATTTTTGTGTGACTGGGCTGAATTTGAATTGGGACTAAATGAATAAAAAACTGAAAATTTCAGAATTTGGGCTTGATAGCTCAAGCCCATCAGACTCTCGCCATATTCGGACTGGGCCTTGAGCCAATCAGATTTTTAGACTCAACCCGTACCCGCGGTCGGTCAGACCAGCATTTCAGAAATAAAAAAATTCATAAAAAAATCCAAAAAATAAAAAAATTCGAAAATAATTAAAATTCAAATAAAAAAATATGGGAAAAGCTAAAAATTTAGAATTAATCTAGTTTAGGGTTTTTTAATAAATATTCTAGGCTTGAACAAAATTTGATTCCAAAATTGAATAAGGGCGCGTTTGGCAAGTTGCTAAAAAGTAATTATTTATGTTCTTTTGTTCTCAAAATTAGTTTTGGAACAGAAATCCGTTTGGTAAGTTTTTTGTTCCCAGACACAAATTTGCAAAAATTTGTTCCCAAAATCAGTTTTGGAACAAAATAAAGAAGCAAAAAAAAGTAATTTATTGATTCTGGGAACAAGAATCAAAAATAAAAATGAATTTTTTTTTCTTTTTCTTCTTGGCCTGTGGCCAGGGCCGGTGAGGGCGTCGTGGCCCTCGTTAAATCCAGCGTGGGCAACCCTTCCCCAGGCCGGAGAGGGCGGCCCTCGCCCAGGCTGCTAGACGCCCTCACTGAAGTCGACGACCTGGCCATGGCCAAGGAAGGGAAAGGGGAAAAAAAAGAAAAAAATATTTAAAAAAATTAAAATATTATTAGTAAAAAAAAATTTGTATAGTTACTAAATGCATTTATGTTCTTTTTTTATTCTTGGGCAGTTACCAAATGCCTTTAAATGCTTAGAAATTGTTCTCAAGCATAGAATAAAAAAATTATTTTTGAGTAGAATCAGCTTTTAGAAACAGAATGGTTACCAAACGTACCCTAAGTATTTAGGGCTTTACCTTAGGAATTTTTTATTTTTTTTTATTTTAGAGACGATTCTAGGTCGCTGTTTGTGAACCTTCATTTTGATTACGCTTGATTGCGCATTTTAATTACATTGATTGTTATTTCTTCCTTTTAGAATGGTTAAGACGAAATTTAGGACTTTTGATTTGTAAAAGATTGCCCCAACACTTTGGATTAGCAAATAGTCAAGTTTAGGTACCGAAATGGCACTAGTTAAATAATTAGTATAATCAAGTCCATGTTCTTAAGAATCTCTGGTTGTGCATGCATCAAGATGATACTCCCGCATGTCGATTTTAGGGGTTCTAGCCGACCCTCATCAATGGCTAGTAGCAACTCTAAAATAGAATAATCAATATCATGCGAGGTATGGATTTAGGGAGGGTCCCATAGGTGGTCCTTGAGGGGTAGGTCGTGACAATTGACAAAAGGTTTAGGACTAAATTAGCACAATTGAAAGGTTTTGGACTGAATTGATTTCTATACAGTAGGTTTTGGACTTTTTAGACATTTTTCCCCACACGGTGGCAAGGATTTGTAACCTTGTTTATACCAAGGCCGAGCTTCCCCTCCCCCTTTTCTCTCTCTCTCTCTCTCTCTCTCTAGATTTGTGAGTTTTAAAAATTTTTCTTTTAAGCATGTCAGCATTTACTTGTTTTTTTTTCCGTGTCAACGTTTGATAAGAAAAGAGTATTTACATGGCGCTAATGTTGGCGACCAAGTCAACATTGCCATCTGAATATTTGATGGAAGGATAAATATCAACAAACAAACATATAATTCCAGGATATGATTGCACCAAAAGAAAGTCTAGGGATTATATTGCAAAGATTGAAAAAGTTCAAGAATTCATGATGAATTTATCCATCTCATTATTGCACAACCAGGTGAAATTTGGGTTGCTTGAACCCAAGTACGAGCCCAACTATTTATGAAAAGACTCAATAGTGTCTTAGATACGAGCCCAACACACACTTAGCTACTTAGAACCTGAGTTGAGATTCTAATGGTTAGACTCCTGTCAAATAAGGTAAATGCTTGAGAATCGGTTTTCCATTACGTATGATAGAGCAGAGAAGGTGCAAGCAATTACGCCATCCAAGTATTTGAGCAACAGCACACTGACGCATATCCGAAGCTCTTCTATTCTTACACCAGAAATAGTGGCGGTCAGTCTACAAGCATGAATCACTCAAAGTAATCATCTTTTACATTAAAAGAATAAAAATAAATGGTGGTTCATTTCTTCTAACAGTATGCATGAGGCAAACATTATGAATACCGCGGACTCCTTGAAAAAACAAAACTAATATTGGGGTTCTGCGCGCACCTCCCAAGTCCGAACTTTCAAAGTAAATTTGCCTGTGTTGACAACCAGTTAATGACAAAGGCTGTGAAATAGACTCATGGATGGCACTTGATTCCACTTGCAAGTACAGAAGGACTGTCGACTGAACGGAGAAGGCCTTAGGTAAACCCGATGGATGGAAAACACCTCACAGAGCACTTAAAACAACCAAAGAGGATCATACAGAATCACCACCTTCAATATACATGCACCAGATTAACATACGAATAACGAAACTGATCTCACACAGTCCTCATTGTTTCTTGTCGTCACAATGGACGATCCTGCAATTAACTTAACCTAACAATTCCAAACGTCCCAGCACCAGATCGAAACAAAGAATATTAAGGAACTGAAGTCAACTGCACATCATCATCGCTTGCTGTTGTACTTGACGATATCGATGATGGATCGCGAGGACGATGGACTGCCCGATCGAGTTGGGAAAGAAAAACACTTTCGACTTTCTTCTCTTGGTCATCCCAATCCTCATCAGTACAATGTAGGCAATGAGCCTATAGCAAACAAACATTATCTCCAATGCGATTTCCGAGACAACATGCCCATCAAGCCCCACCTTCTTGATCCATGGACAGTCCCTAACCAAGCATGAAGACTCACCACAGGGGTATGCGTCCTCAGGCTTGAACTGTGACCCCATCAAGAGCTTGTATGTGTAGTGGCTAATTGAAAGATATCTGATCCAAGCAATGAAGGGAGGCATGTTTTTGACGTAGTACTGGTCCGCAACGAGGAAAGAGAGCATGAGCATCAACCCAAGGATGGTCGCCAACTGCTGGTCCATCATCAGGGCGCCGATGACAAGCCCGAGGCCCTGCGCCGAAGAGCGTGCTCAGGAAACTTGGAACAATTGCTCATTGTGTGGTTAATACCTTAATTATACAACAATTGATAAGGTTTACTACACCAATATTTAAGCAGAAGACGATAATCTCCTGTTTATTGAAAATAAATTCTAAACTCTCAAATTGATTCCGCTTTCGTGCCATCCACAAAATCCAATCCTAAACCCGTTCAGAAAGTCCTCGCTTTTGTTCCTATTCTTCTTCAGTGAGCACAACCGCTCAGTAACGAACTACTCAACTCCTTACTGATGGGATCAAGCATGCTCAAAACAATTTACTGCAGAACTTAGCATCAACATTAAATGAATAAAAAGAAATGCTGATTCAAATCAGCCACCACTTGTTGTATAAAACTATCTATGGTTGAATACAAGAATTATTCAAACCTCAAAAATATACTTACAAACTCCTCATGAGAAGATGCTCAACATCCTGTGTAGAAAGCTTTGTTCGCTTTGCAGTAACATTCATGGTAATGGTTCGGTTCGATCCTCAGATGGTCGACAGCAAAAATTTACATCGTCGTTCTCCATCAAAGCTGTAAACTCTGTGTCCCAAATTTTGTTAACTTCCTAATCTTAATTCAGCTCATCAAATATACATAATTCTTGCAATACCCCAACTAACAGATGCACAACATGACGGCACATGATTACACTGAGTCGACCAGTCCACAGAAGCATATCAACATAACTAGACTAGGCTTTCAAATAGTCAAACAATTATAAAAGAAAGCAGACCCTTATACAGTTATTACCATATGAAGCTAGAGCTCGGGCTCATGCTTAATTCTGCAAAGATAAATCACGCGATTACATTCAACTAACCACCAACAGCCACACCACTCGTACCTGTTCTTCAGCGGTTAGCTGGTGATTCCAGAGCTTGAGTTCAGGCCCATGCCTCCCGCAACGGTGGAGTTAATGAGTGCAACCATCGGAGCCTCATGTAGCACCAAATTCCTCCAGCTGAGCGGCAGCGAAGATGAAAATGTGCACGAGAGTGGAAAGTGGCACTGAAGAAGGACTTGAAGGTCACGGACATGGAACTTGAAGCTCGCGAAGAAGACTTGTAGCTCACGGACGACAGAACCTGGGAAATCATGCATAATTGATGTGGAGTGACCAACTCGATTAAATTTGATTATTTTTTCAAAAAGACTTTTCTCCTTTTCTATTTCCTTGTTTTCTTCTTCTTCTCTGTTCATCTATTCTCACCATCATTGGTCACTCTGCAATGCTGGCTATCACTATACCAGAGAGCATTTTGTCATCCCTGGTGTGGTCCCATCGTGCCTCACCTCCGCCACTCCCAATGTCGAACCCTTCCGCCTAGCCATTGCTATCGGCATCGTTCCATCAAGCCTCATCAAGCCCCTCTCTCTCCCTGCACGCGACCTTCCAATGATGGAGGTGCTCGAGCACAGATCTGGGTCACACAACATGGCCTCATATCTGAACGTCTAATTTGCGATGTCCACATAGGTGTCCTGGTCGACATATTAAATGGCTAGTTAATGGTGCTAACTGCAACATCAACAATTTCCCTCAGTATTTATTGAGTCAAATTAAAAAAGTATAAGGACTAAATTGAAACGCAAAAGTTTCATGGGCACCATATTTGCAGAGAAATGGCCTTGAATAATATATGTTTTAAGGAACTGAAGTCAACTGCGCATCATCATTGCTTGCTGTTGTACTTGACGATATTGATGATGGATCGCGAGGACGATGGACTGCCCGATCGAGTTGGGAAAAAAAAACACTGGCGATTTTCTTCTCTTGGTCATCCCAATCCTCATCAATACAATGTAGGCAATGAGCCTATACCAAACAAACATTATCTCCAATGCGATTTCCGAGACAACATGCCCACCAAGCCCCACCTTCTTGATCCCTGGACAGTCCCTAACCAAGCATGAAGACTCACCACAGGGGTATGCGTCCTCAGGCTTGGACTGTGACCCCATCAAGAGCTTGTATGTGTAGTGGCTAATTGAAAGATATCTAATCCAAGCAATGAAGGGAGGCACGTTTTTGACGTAGTACCCGTCGGCGACGAGGAATGAGAGCATGAGCATCAACCCAAGGATGGTCGCCAACTGCTGGTCCATCATCAGGGCGCCGATGACAAGCCCGAGGCCCTGCACCGAAGAGCGTGCTCAAGAACTTGGAACAATTGCTCATTGTGCAGTTAATACCTTACTTATACAACAATTTATAAGGTTTACTACACCAACATTTAAGCAGAAGAAGATAATCTCCTGTTTATTGAAAATAAATTCTAAACTCTCAAATTGATTCCGCTTTCATGCCATCCACAAAATCCAATCCTAAACTCATTCAGAAAGTCCTTGCTTTTGTTCCTATTCTTCTTCAGTGAGCACAACCGCTCAGTAACGAACTACTCAACTCCTTACAAATGGAATCAAGCATGCTCAAAACAATTTACTGCAGAACTTAGCATCAACATTAAAACTTAAAAGAATAAAAAGAAATGCTGATTCAAATCAGCCACCACTTGTTGTATAAAACTATCTATGGTTGAATGCAAGAATTATTCAAACCTTAAAAATATACTTACAAACTCCTCATGAGAAGATGCTCAACATCCTGTGTAGAAAGCTTTGTTCACTCTGCAGTAACATTCATGGGAATGGTTCGGTTCGATCCTCAGATGGTCGACTCCGAAAATTTGCATCGCCGTTCTCCATCAAAGCTGTAATAAACTCTGTTTCCCAAAATTTGTAACTTTCTAATCTTAATTCAGCTCACCAAATACACATAATTCTTGTAAAACCCCAACTAACAGATGCACAACACGCCGGCACATGATTACACGCAATCGAGCAGTCCACACAGAAGCATAGCAACATAACTAGACTAGGCTTTCCAATAGTCAAACAATTGCAAAAGAAAGCAGACCCCTTGTACAGTTATTACCATATGAAGCTAGAGCTCGAGCTCATGCTTAACTACGCAAAGATAAATCACGCGATTACATTTAACTAAACACCGACCGCCACACCACTCGTGCCTGTTTTTCAGCGGTTAGCTGGTGATTCCAGAGCTTGAGTTCAGGCCCCCGCCTCCCGCCACTGATGGAGTTAATGAGTGCAACCATCGGAGCCTCATGTAGCACCAAATTCCTCCAGCTGAGCGGCACTGAAGATGAAAATGTGCACGACAGTGAAAAGTGGCACTGAAGAAGGACTCGAAGCTCGCGGACATAGAACTTGAAGCTCGCTGACGATGGAACCTGGGAAACGAAGAGACGACGGCGAACGGCGGACTGAAGCTTGCGAGGAGCAAGCGAGTAGCGACGAGGATTGGCCGCGGAGCGACCGAGGATTGGGGGACAGCAATTTGCTTGAGCAGCGGGAGAGAGGAAGAAGACAACGTGAAAAAAACCCTAATCCCGATTCAATTCGGGATTTTGTTCAATTTTTTACCCCAATTACAAGTTTCGGACAAAATTGCCCTTGTTTTAGACTCTGAAAAATATCGGCCGAGGAACATTTATTGAGTCAAATTAAAAAGTATAAGGACCAAATTGAAATGCAAAAGTTTCTCGGACAAAATTGAATACTAAGGAAAAATTCAGGAACCACTCATGCTATTACCCAAAAGCAAAAGAAGAAAATACGAATGATCAAGATCGTTGATTAGGTACATAAGTGAGAGAGGTCAATTAACAGATAAATGACCTTCATGGGCACCATATTTGCATAGAAATGGCCTTGAATAATATATGTTTTACCTCTAACATTAGCTCATCCAATGCAACCGAGTGATGTCAAGATGCTATTCTTTTAATTCGTTGGAATTTCCCTCATGAGAACGGGTGGAAACGTTTTCTTCAATTACAAGAAAACCAATCTTCGATTTTCACCACAAATACTAATTTCACATATGCTAATTCCGAAATCTATCCACTCTTTGCAACAAGAGGTTTCAAAAGATCTACACTTTGCACAATCTAATTTCCATAGTTTGTTAGACTCAAAGATGTAGAATTTAGACATTTTTTCGACATCAAGGCGGAAAATGCATGCTCGAAATCATATAAGACGTGGAATAAATTATAATAAAAGTTGAGAATGATTTTTGCTATGTCCCCTTGCGTAATGGAAAATGGAGTTGAGCCAAGTAGAAAGAACGGACAAAGTATTAACCGTTGCATTATATTCTCTTCTCTTATAGTCCTTTTAAATAAGAGAATAACGGAAAAGAGATATGCGATATCTTTTACCCAATGGTTTTCATTTTGTTAGTAGTTGATCATCACGTTTGTCAACTTTCATGAAAGCAATGCTTATTCATAATGTTCTGTTCGAGTTTGACCATGTCTTTAATTAATCCTTTGCCTAAACTTTTGAATTATGGACATGACTAGACCTGTTAGTGATATTAGGAAATTTACTTGATTCTACATATCTCTCAGGATTATGCCTATATCTTCTTTAATAGTGCATAACCTTGACTGATTATATTTGATATTGTGTTTATCTTATTACCTTAGATAGTCTTCTAATAAAACCTATAATACATACCCCACAAACGGCAGGTCGAACCGCCTGTGAATGGTCTGTAATTAATCCCCAGATCCTAGGCCATTCATGGTATTTAAACCAAGGGGTAGATAAAGATATTCATCGTTATAGTATAGTGGTAAGTATTCCCACCTATCACGCGGGTGACCCAAGTTCGTTCTCCAGCAACAGCGCCACCTAGGATCTGGGGATTATAAATGGAGAAGGGATTATAAAGAAGATAAGGAATAGAATATCAGATAGTCTTCTAATAAGACCTATAAATAGGTTATCTATGTACTCTTTTTTATAGATTGAAATATACAGAAAATTCTACAATCCATTTTTCTGCATTATTTTCAACTAGACCAATGATTGTGGTCTCCACTAGTAAAATGATGTGAATGTCCGTGAGATATAATGCATCTCTTAAACATCCGGAGAAATGTTTAATGGTGATGCTAAAGTTTAGACGACAAATGCCAAAAACTTCCCACTTTTCTTTGGTGAGCTATCATTTATTATGAAATAAAGCTATTGGAAATTTCTATTTTATTGGTTTGTGCAATGTTGTCCTTGAATTTTTATATTTTTTTGCAATCAAATTCTTGAACTAAGGTTAGTACGTTCACATTACACCTTTCGTTAAATGCTTATGTGACTGTTGAGTGGTTATTAAATGGCATGCTGGCTCCGACTGCCACATGGCTCCTACATGCTTATTTAAATCTTGAAATAACTAAAAATGAACAAAAGTTAAATTTATTTCATAAAGGAAAATTTGAAAAAAAAATGAAAGACATCAAGTTCAATTCGGACCACCAAATACCTTAGGCGACGACACTACTGCTCTCACTTTTGCAGATTAAACTACTCTTCTTCCACTCGTCATTCTAGGGCTTATTCCCTCTGACCAACACCATCCTCACCTTCTATGCTCGAGAAGGAGCTGCATGTGAGCGTATCTTGTTGTAATTATAAATAAAAGAGAAAATATCGAACAAGAACTTGAAGTATACCTCTTTTCTTAAACGAGAGTTCAGAGTGAATCTTATTTCAAATAAGAGCCTAAAGTGACAAACTTAATTTCAAATAAGAGTTTCAAATAAGGGCCTCAGTTAGAAGGTGCCTCTCACATGTTACTTTCCAAGCCACGATCAAGGGCATTTTCATCGAGGGCCATTTTTTTCTTCATTTTTTTTCTTTTCTCTGTCATCTTCTCTTTTTCTTCTTCCTTCTGCAAATGCCTCGTCCAAGCGAGCTCTAAGGCTCAACTTCTGACGTGATTGGAACCAAACAGCAGCCGCGAGAGCTTCGGTGGTGTCAGCAGCCTTCGGCACATGGCGGTGAGGTTTCAGCAACTCTAGCGGCAAGGTAGCGACTGTATTTAGTGCGAACTAGCTCAAACCGTGCCCTAGGCGGCGATTTTCTAGTGTCGTCTCGACAACCACAAAATCTGGCTATTATGAGTATCTTGTATTTGTTACTAGATTGATTATGCTATTTGTATTTGGGGCGATTGGGTGTTTTTTCACTTAACCTGTGTGATTTATCGGGATGAAATCATCCACCATCTTACAAGAGGGATCTCGTGATGAAATCTCCCACCATCTTCTTCAGTCAGACTAGAGGCCCTTCTGTCGAAATCTTTTCTTTGTCTCACGGCCAAAAGGACATCAGAGGATGGACTAGAACGATTCTCATTTCCAAGTAAAATGAAATCGAATTTATCGGACACTGATCTCCGTCCCTTTGAAAAGCTATACAAACTTCCAGTAAAAAAATATGGGAAATGTTCGAATAAAAACCTAAAGTGACGTCTTTTTTTCTCAAAAGAGAGCCCAATATAAAACCAATTTTGTCTCAAGCAAGGATCTCAGCTTCACGTGCCCCTCACGTGTCACTTTCCAAACCAAGGTTAAAGGTAGTTTCGTCAAGGCCATTTTTATTTAAATCTTCTCCTCTCCTCTTTTTTTTTTCCTCGAATTCCGTTGGAGGTAGACTCGCCAAGATTCAAATCCCTCAGATTTGGCGAAATGGTTAATAAAACACCCAAGAAGATAGAAATTGCATATCCTTATTTTGAACCTTTTCAATGTCTTCCAGAGCAGAGAGATACTTCTCCTTCAGAGCCCTAAACTCTGTCTGCGTCCAGAAACGGCCCCATCCGACATCAACTTCTTTTAGCAAGCTTGAACCTGTTGGGCGACAATTTTTCTTGCCCTTTTGAGAGGCTGAAGAAATACAAGTTTCCAAGTATACTGAATGCCGGGTCGCCGGTGGCGAGGGCCGCGAAATACAGCATCCCTCACCTCTCGAACTATCTCTCCATTTGGGAGGATTCAGCTCCGCGCTCGGCTACCCATGCGTTTAATGTGGGCACGATAACTGGTACGCCAGAGCTGCGTCCTTTCCCTTTGAGAGCTCCGCCTGCCAAAATAAAACCAGAATTAGAAGATTGGGCTTCCTTGTACCTATCATAATGTTTCAGCATTCTTAAGACCAATGAGTCGGGCAGAGAAGGGGGATCGCACTTCTGATGCTCTTTCCAAGTAAGTCCATCGGATGAAAAATAGTCTCAGAATTATTATGTCCCAAATGTCGATTCCAATCGCAATAATGATTGAGTTAAATCGATGAGATCGGGAGAGAGGGAGCAGGTGAAGATTCCAAGTGTTGCCATCGCCCTGGATCTAGGCAAGCAACCCTTGCCGTCAAGTGCACTGCCGCCAGAAGGTCCCTGGCACACGGCGGCAAGGATCGCAACCTTGCCTATACCGAGGCTGAGCTTCCCTCCCACTTCTCTCTCTCTATGTTTGTGATTTTTAAAAAAATTTCTTTTTAAGCATGTCCCCATTTACTTGTTTTTTCCCCCATGTCAACGTTTGATAGGAAAAGAGTCCTTGCGTGGCACTAACGAGGGTGACCAATTCAGCATTTCCATCCGAATATTTGACGGAAGGATTAATATGAACCAAGAAACAGATAAATCAAGGATATAATTGCACTAAAAGAAAAGTTTAGGGATGATATTGCACGAATTGGAAAAAGTTCAATAATTCAAGATGACTTTATCCTCTCATCATTGCACAACCAGGTGAAATTTGGGTGGACCGAACCGAAGTACAAGCCTAACTATTTTATGAAAAAGACTCAGTAATGTCCTAGATAAGAGCCCAACACACACTTACCTACTTCTAAACTACTAACCGGAAGCCCGAAAATTCGAACTGGCCCGACCCAAAATTCAAATGCCCAAAATGGTCGACCTGGTCTTTTGGCCTCTTTTATTTTCTATTCAGGCCGGGCCCAAAATTCAGGCTTCGCATGGTGGATCTCGAATGGCCCCGACCGGTCCGAAAGTTTTAGTATGTCCATTCATATTTGTGATAAAAAATTATGAAAACCCACTTTTTTTAATTTCAGAAAGGGGAAAAACATTTGATTCTTACTACTTACCTAAACTCTTGAATAAGGAAAAATATGTTATGGAAAATATTAGTATTTATAAAAAGTAAGTAACCCAAATTAAGATTAAGTAGGTCTCCCCAAATTGCATTTAACATGGGTATTAGGTATAAAATAACACACACGATTTGCAATAGTATTTAAAAAAAATTAACTGGAATAATCAAAGAAAAAATGAAACGTACCATAAATCCAATTGCGTCACTTCCGTGCATACGCATTTAACTGCGCACTTTCGTGCATAATCATCCTCGATAACTGGTAAGTGCTAGTACTTGGATTTACAAATTACCAATTTACAGTTGAGATCATTGCTCTATCGTTTTATTATCGATAAGCAGACTTATTTGATTAAAAATTTTTGAAATGAAACTAGGGCTTGTTAAATTTATAGGATCGTTACGATCCTTGATGACCTCACAAAAACTTCGTAATCATATGCTTTTTGCACTTCCGTTGCTGAGTTCTTAGGTGGTATGTGTAAGATTTAATTCCATGTTGATAAACATGTAGTCTCTTATCGAGAGATGGGAGAGCTCGCCAGCAATAAACATGTCAAGTACATATTGTCTGTTGGAAATGTAGGTATGAAATTTTTACAATTCTCATCTTGTTCTCTTGTCCACCTCCTACCAGTTACTGAAAATGACTTGGTTTATCTGGATCTGCTGGTCAGCATGTTGGAGTTCACTGATTTGAGTTTTTGGGTTATATCTTGCACTCAGAAAAAGGATGGTTTTGTGTTGGTGGTTATGGAGCACTTGCATATTTTGAGGATTGACCACTCTAGATCTTGTTGGAAAACTTGACACTGTGGATTCGAATGAAGTTGTTTCGTGGATCCTTGCAATGCCAGCACAAGTTTGGTTTGTATTTATTTGTCTCTTGTCTTGGCTTCTATTTCGCGATTACCCTTGAAAAACATGCAGCTAACAGGAACCTCCGCCCCACATTCAATCAAAATTTTCTTATTTGACAGTATGATTCAGATTTTAACTTGGGATTAACAAATTCCATCTATTACAATGATGACCACGTCTTAGGAGTGATTAGTGTTGCTTTATTTATTTATATTCTAAAACTTCACCCTTAAGAACAAAATACGAATGTCACTTAGGGCTGCATGTGCAAGCGGATTTGGTGGGAAATATTGGACGTGATCCGTATCTGCTGTATACACTCGGTGCCGTGCAAGTTTTGGCCCTTTTTGACAAGTTAGATGTTCTTGACATCAATAAGGTGACAAATTGTATCCTTTGGAATAAAGCGCCCTAGATCTGCAAACTCTTACCATAGATGCAAGTTCATCAGTGTTATTATATGTTTTTTAGTTTTCAACATCATGAGAGTAATAAACTTACCTTCGGCTCTGTTTTGCATGTAAGAGATCGGATTATGTCATGTTATGGAATTTTGTTTACACTTACTTTTAATGTGTATATTGCTAGCCAAACATTGTTGTGCCTGAACAATGTGTATATTGCTAGCCAAACATTGTTGTGCCTGAACTATGATTCAGACATCAGAGCACTGCAAAGGGAAGATGAATCTTTCTCTGGTGATATGTGGGGAGAAGTCGATACTCGGTGTCTTGTCCTCGCCTTTGATCAATTACAATTTTGGTGCTTTTTGAGGATGTTGCTTGAATAATTGACATCCCTTTCACCCCTTTATTTCCCTTCGAAGGTTCTCTTATTGTGCTATATGCTGTCTTGCAATACTAAAACGGTTGGATTCGATAGATGTGGAGAAGGCTGCGAGATATACAGTGAGCTGCAAAACTTTGGATGGTGGGTTTGGTAGCACTCCTGGTGCAGAGTTTCAAATATCTAATTGGTGCTTAGTCAGTCATGTATTTGCTTAAATACATTGTGGTCTCCTAATTATGCTGGTGAAGAATTCCATCCTAGGTCCTATCTAACCAATGTTGTATATCGTTTTAGAGTGAGAAGGAAACCTGGGCTTTCGGCAATTAAATGTGCACCATCCACATGACGGTGGATCAAAATGGACACAAATGAGCCAAAAAAATCAGTACGTGATCCAATGACCGCATCCAAAGGATAAAACCGAGTTGCCACAGTTTTAAGACGACTCATCTTAGACGTGAGAAAGTAGGAAGGAATTGCTGATTTCACAGGAGAATTAGGCATGAGACAATGAAGCACTAAGGAAGTAAAATGAGATGCACAACTGCCTGACCAAGCACCTTGCTACAAAGTGTCTCATCTATCTCTCTTCTTTCAGTTCAAATCAGAAGATCGTTGCAAAAACGGATGCTTGAACATATAACAAAGCCGTGTGTACTTTGTCCAGCCAATTGTCCAGTCGGTCACGCAGTAATTTGACCTGTGGAATCCCCAAAGCTCTTGGCTGCACCTATGAAATATATACTGTCCACTCAACTTGATCGATTATATGCCCTCATTAAGATGAACCTAAGTTGAGATTCTAATGATTAGACTACTGTAAAATAAGGTAAATGCTTCAATGTTGGTTTTTCATTACTTATGCTAGAGTCGAGAAGGTGTAAGCAACTACAACATCCAAGTATTTGCCATGACGGCGAATGCAAAAAAAGGAAATTGTACTCTAGATTTTTAGCAACAGCACACTGATGCATATCTGAAGCTCTTCTGTTCTTACACCAGAAATAGTGGCGGTCAGTCTACAAGCATGAATAACTCAAAGTAATCATCCTTTACACCCGCACTTGTTGTATAAAAGTATTTATGGTTGATTAATACAAGCTAAGTCTCTTAATAGGGTGCAAGTTCACAGCAGTCACTTCAGGCACATTTTGAGCAGCCAACCCACAAACTTCTAGCCCCTTCAACCATATGCAGCAGACCTCAAATTCCCAATGGAAAAAACAACTGCCCAATATATGAAATAAACAAACCTGGTTATCCCATTTAATTCTGTATGAAGGACCGAAAAGAGAAGCATTGTTTGCTTCATTTTCAATCATTGAGAGCTCCTCACAGGCAATAAAGAGACAGTGGATACTCATTAAAGAGACCATTATATATGCTTACAGACAAACTCTTCATGAGAAGATGCTCAACATCCTGTGTAGAAAAGCTTTGTGCGCTCTGCATCAACATTCACGGGAATGGTTCGATCCTCAGATGGTCGACTCCAAAAATTTACATCGCCGTTCTCCATCAAAGCAGTAACAAACTCTGTTTCCCAAATTATGCAACTTTCTAATCTTAATTGAGCTCACCAAATACACATAATTCTTGTGATACCCCAACAAACAGATGCACAACACGCCGGCACATGATTACACGCAATCGAGCAGTCCACACAGAAGCATAGCAACATATAACTAGACTGGGATTTCCAATAGTCAAACAATTGGAAAAGAAAGCAGACCCTTATAAAGTTATTACCACATGAAGCTAGAGCTCGAGCTCATGCTTAACTACGCAAAGATAAATCACGCGATTACATTCAACTAAACACCAACCGCCACACCATTCACGCCTGTTCTTCAGCGGTTAGCTGGTGATTCCAGAGCTTGAGTTCAGGCCCATGCCTCTCGCCACTTATGGAGTTAATGAATGCAACCATCGGAGCCTCATGTGGCACCAAATTCCTCCAGCTGAGTGGCAGTAAAGATGAAAATGTGCACGACAGTGAAAAGTGGCACTAAAGAAGGACTTGAAGCTCACGGACATCGAACTTGAAGCTCACAGACATCGAACTTGAAGCTCGCGGACGACGGAGCCCGGGAAACAAAGAGACGACGGTGAACGACGGACTGAAGCTTGCCATGAATGAGCGAGGAGCGAATGAGGATTGGGTGCGGTGCGGCTGAGGATCGGGTGACGGCACGATTTGCTTGAGCAGCAGGAGAGAGGAAGAAGAAAACGTGAAAAGGAACCCTAATACCAATTCAATTCGGGATTTTCGTCAATTTTTTAACCGATTACAGGTTTCGGACAAAATTGCCCTCGTTTTAGCCTCCAGAAAATGTCGGCAGGTGTACATTCGGCCTAATCCCGATTCGATTCGTGATCTGAGACTGACTCTGTCTCTCTCTTTCTTTGTCTCTCTTCATTTTCCCGGTTCTGCAAAAGGAAATGATACGGTGAGTTTGAGGTCTCTTCGGCCTAAATTTCTCTTAAGAAAGGCCCCTTTTGTTATTAGACGGTGAGGGATGGTAATATCCCCCAACCTCACCACCGAAGTTGACACACACACACAGCATATGAAGATTCCAAGTAAGATGGGGAATTTTAATAAAGATGGGAGTAATCATGAAGCGACAAGATCCGGTGTTTCTGCTTCAACAGATATCAAAGCCGTGTGTAATTTGTCCAGCCAATTGTCCAGGAGGTCATGCAGTAATTTGACCTGTGGAATCCCCAAAACTCTTGGCTGCATCCATGACACTTATATTGTCCCCTCAACTTGATCGATTATGCCCACAATAAGATGAACCTGAGTTGAGATTCTAATGGTTAGACTACTGTAAAATAAGAAAGCTTGAATATCGGTTTTCCATTACGGATGCTAGAGCAGAGAAGGTGCAAGCAATTACAACATCCAGGTATTTGCTACGACGGCGTATGCAAAAAAGGAAATTGTGCTCAAGATTTTTAGCAACAGCACGCTGATGCATATCCAAAGCTCTTCTGTTCTTACACTAGAAATAGTGGCGGTCAGTCTACAAGCATGAATAACTCAAAAGTAATCATCTTTTACACCCCCCCAATTAGGAAACTTAGCATCAATGTTAAAAGAGTAAAAAGAGATGCTGATTCACATCAGCCACCACTTGTTGTATAAAACTATTTATGGTTGATTTATGCTAGCTAAGTCTCTTAATAGGGTGCATGTTCACGGCAGTCCCTTTAGGCACATCTGTGCAACCAACCCACTAACTTCTAGTCCCTTCAACCATATGCAGCAGACCTCAAATTAAAGTGACCATCATTCAAACCTTAGAATATACTTACAGACAAACTCTCCATGAGAAGATGCTCAACATTCTGTGTAGAAAGTTTTGTGTGCTCTGCAATAACATTCATGGAAATGGTTCGATCCCCAGATGGTCGACAACGAAAATTTACATTGCCATTCTCCATCAAAGCTGTAAACTTTGTTTCCCAAATTCCGCAACTTTCTAATCTTAATTCAGCTCAACAAATACACATAGTTCTTGTAATACCCCAACTAACAGATGCACAACACGTCCGCACATGATTACACTCCATCGAGCAGCCCACGCAAGCATATAGCGACATAACTAGACTGGGTTTTCCAATAGTCAAACAATTTGCAAGAAAGCAACTAAACACAAAGATAAATCGCGTGATTACATTCAACTAAACACCAACCGCCACCTCCCTCGTACCTGTTCTTCAGCGATTAGCTGGTGATTCCAGAGCTTGAGTTCAGGCCCATGCTCTCCCGCCACTGGTGGAGTTAACGAGCGCAACCATCGGAGCCCCTCATGTAGCACCAAAATTACTCCAGTTGAGCGGCAGTGAACATGAAAATGCGCACGAGAGTGGCAAGCGGCACTGAAGAAGGACTTGAAGGTCACGGACATGGAACTTGAAGCTCGCGAAGAAGGACTTGAAGCTCGCGGACGACGGAACCTGGGAAACAAAGAGATGACGGCGAACGACGGACTGAAGCTTTGCCATGAATGAGCGAGCAGCGAACGAGGATTGGCCGCGGAGCGGCCGAGGTTTGGGGGACAGCAATTTGAAAAAGAGCCCTATTCCCAATTCAGCTCGGGATTTTGCTCAAATTACAAATTTCAGACAAATATTGCAATGAGTGTACTTTAAAGGTGCTTCTTTCACGAAAAACTTTAAATTTAGAAAATAATTTTTCAAAAAATAATTAATTATATCGCTTAAAAAATTAATTTACGGAAAATATTTTTATTATCAATAATAATTTATATTTAATTAATTTCGATGAAAATATTTTTCAATCGTTTTTTTTAAGGGATACATATTTTTTAGAAAAAAATTTCCAAATCTTGAAATTTCCGTGAAACACGCGCACCCAAGCTCTTTTTTGAAGTCTTCTGCTCTTTCTTTTTCCTTTTTCCTTCGCCGACTCTGTCTTTCTCGCTCTTTTCTTCTCTTTTTTTCCCTGGTTCTGCAGAAGGAAATAATAAGGTGAGGTTGAGGTCCCTTTTGTTATTAGATGGTGAGGGATCGTAATATCCCCCAACCTCACCACCGAAGTTGACACGCGCGCACACACACAGGGCATATGGAGATTCCAAGTAAGATGGGGAATTTTAATAAAGATGGTCCTTGGTTGCACGTTTTAGAATCATTTCATTGTGTCTCTTCACTGGAATAAAGCAGAAATAGAAAGCAAGCAAAGCAGAAGAAACAGCGATGATCTACGAATAGAAAGGAGGCGCACCATTTTCTGCGGAGGATCCCCTGTTTCTGTTTCGGAGTCCGGCGCTTGCTTTGTTCCATTCGGAATCTTCTCTCTATAAGACTCCCAAGAGTCGTAAAGATAATCTGGTTTGGGTAACTTCTCACAATCTTTTATGTTTATGCGGCACCCATTTGGTATTTTTGAGCTCGATGCGTCAAAAATCCTTTCCAGTGATCTGCACCCATAAATTCTCAATTCCCACAAAAACTCTAATTCGTCAATGCCCTCGACAACCTGCAGGCTTGGGCACCGTTGAATATCTAATTCCTTCAAGCTCTTCAAGTTTGACAAACCACCTAAGCTTTTTAATGAAGAGCACTGCTGAACTAAAAATCCTTCCAATGATTCCAACGTGGAAACAAATTGAATATCCTGTAGCTCTGGGAAACCCGACAGAACGAATTTTCGAAGCATCTTCAGGGAGCTTGGGAAATGGAAGGCTCCCCTCCAATGATCAATCAACTCAGGAGCTTGTAGTTCATTGCACCCCAGCTCCTCCGGTAGACAAGCCAACCTCTCGGAAGATTCGCGGTCCTGAATACGTGATCTCTCCGACGATCCTACGACATCGAGTAATTGAACATGATGTTGCTCGTTCGCCTTGTTTTCTCTCGATTTTCTCGACCTTGATGAAACCGTCTCCTTTTCCCATAGAGGAACCCTGCCGAGGTGCACGTGTTTTTCTCGAGTGCCGTAAAGCTCTAAAACTATCAAATTTGACGGAAATTGTTCCAAAGTTGGCAAGTCCAGTCCATATAGAGTAAGTTCTATCAGCTGAGAAAGGGAACCCCACTCTACAATTTGTGCGCGGACATTTGGAAAGCAAAAGCACAGCTTGCTCAGTTTGAATAACTTCCCGATCCACCGTAAGTCGCAAGTTTGAATTATATCTGATCTGGCCGTCAGAACAAAGTGATTGTAAAGGACCGTTGGATCAAAGTGATCGGAAAGGACCAGCTCAACTAGATTAGTAAGATACGAGAGGTTAGGGACGGTCGGCAACGAAGTAGATGTCAGCAGCAAAGCGGTCAAACTTATGGGGAGCTTCGGCAAGTCTCGTATCTCATTACAACGACGCAAGTCCAGTGTTTGGAGTTGACGAAGCTCGCTCATTGTACTGGGCAGTTCTTCAATTGGTGTCCTTGATGCATTTACATATGACAAATTTGCTAGTCTACCAATGGAATCTGGTAATCTTGTAATTCCCGTGCCTGATACACCCAGCTCCGTTAACGACTCTAATTTCGAAACTGAGTCGGGGAGTTCAATCAAGCCAGAACACCAATTAAGAGAGAGGTGCCGCAGATTCCGCAGCTCTCCAATTTGTTCAGGCAATTTTCTAAGTTTGGGGCAGCCCTCAACCCTCAAGTCAGTCAGACAACTCAAATTCCCAATAGAGCGGTCAATTTTCGAGAACAAAGAATTGAAGTGAATAGTCAACTTCTCTAAAACTGAGTCCTTTGGAAAGGTTGGTGTCCCATGGATCAAGCAATTATTCCTAATAGTGAGAACCTTCAATTTCCTTGCCACCTACAAAAAGCCAAAGAAACATCAGGACAGACAAGAAATAAATATGGATTTAGGCTACCAATTTGTATCACATGTCATCTGATCCTCTCACTAAATGAGAAAATTCGATTGCAAATCCATCAAATTTTGTCCTTCATTGAATAAGAAAAATAGACTAAGAGGGAAACTGGCGTACCTTGATTAGGCTCTTGAACACATCATCTGTGAATTTAAGCCTAGCGAGATTCACCACAACCGCGTTTTCTAGATGCAACAAATTGGTTGCCTTGGCTTCATCAGTACCACAAGTGTAACCCAAATCAATCCATCTCACCTCGGAAAGACAGCCCGTAAAGTCACCTTGGAAGTTTACGTTATGCGGAGAAAGAAACCGTATATGTGGGAACCGCTTAATTTCCTCCGAAGTGACAGTTATACGATCCGAACATGATACAAACAATTGGAGTGCTTCAACTTGAGCGCCTTCCTTGATCTGCCAATGACATTGAGGAGTAGAAGCAGGAATTTGTCAATATCTCACTATTTTTTTTCGTAGAAGAGACGGAAAAAAGAAACAGAAGAGTAGCTCCCAAATAAAAAACGTGAATCCTCAATTAAGAAGAGGGTATAAGCAATTTTCTATTCAAATTTAGCCATACTTTACCTCTGTTGATGTTAATCTTAATTCGCGAATGAAGTCTTTTTCATCCCACAACCTGGTATGCTCTTGTTTGGCAATTTGCCTTCCCAGATCTCTAAATTGATCGTGCATCCAAAATCTATCGCCGTCTAAAACCTTTATCATGCACCTCTTAATAAGGACATCGATGGCATCATCTGGCCAAAACCCACAATCTTTCCACATGTACATGGGATTAGTCTTATTATTACCAACAAAAAAGCACGCAACATCGAGAAATATCTGTTTTTGATTATCCTCTAAGGTATCATAGCTAATCTTTAGCTTTCCCAAGACATCCTTATGAGGTGTTTTCCTTAGCTTCTCTTGCCTTTCTTCCCATATTTCTCTTTTTTCCACACCAAAAAGCGATGAACCTATCGCTTCAAGAGCTAAAGGTAGTCCACCTGCAGTAGAGACAATGCTTTCTGAAAGAGTGTAGTAATTGGCTGGAGGAGAGTTGTCATTGAAAGCATGCTTACTAAAAAGATTGAGTGCATCTTCCTTGCTCAACCCCACCATTTCATAATCCTTGAATTTATTCTCAAATTCCCTAATATTCAGAACGCTCTTGTCCCTAGTGGTAACAAGTATCGTAGTGCCAGGATACAAAGAATTCACTGGGATTAGATTTTCGATTTGGTTGCCCTTATCGACATCATCCAATACAATTAGCATCTTCTTGTTGCAAATTGTGTCTCCAATCTTTATGATCCCATGATCATTGTTGGAAATGTCAGGAGCCACTCTACGATAAGAGATATCAGACAATAATTTTTTTTGCAACTCTACCAAGCCCTTGGTTTTTGCCGTTTCCCTCACGTCATCAAGAAAGCTGCAGTTTCTCCCAAAGCGAGGCCATAGTTGGTTGAAGATAGTCTTGGCGAGTGTTGTTTTACCGATGCCGCCCATCCCATAGATTACAATTATCCGCACACCACCTGAATTGATGTCTAATAAGTTGTTTATGGCTACTATTCGATCCTCCATTCCAACTAAATCTTCAGTCACTCGTCTTTTTCTTGTCTCGAGCCTGACCACAACCGCTTCAACAACCGCCTGGATAAGTGCCCCATCGCTGCCACAAAGTTGAACAGTTTCAATTGAGAAAAGGTGACAAATTTGCATGTTGACCAACCATCTACTAAAGCAACCAGGTGGGAATGCGATCAAGTTTAGCATATGTCAAAATTCAACGTTACCCCCAAAGCTTTGGGAACATGATGAATTGCAAACTTGAACATCCATTACAAATTTAAGTTAGAGGAATAGAGGACGAGAAATGTTTCATCTTTATATCAAGCAGAAGAATCAGAATTTCTGGAAAAAAAGGTAGAAGAATCAAAATATAAACATCTAATGAATTACAGTAATAGAAGATTTACTTATTTCTTTCGACATGGAAAAGAACTTTCCAAAGGCAACAGTTCCTTAATCAAGTTCTCTTCCATACAATAGGAATCTTAATACATACATGGATCAAATTAGTACGAAAAAGATGAATAAAGCCAAATTTTTTATATGATGGAAAATAGGTGAAAAATGAAATTATAATAACCCTATTGGGTCAGAAAAACATTTGGAAGTCTCGTGATTCAAAAAAAAATAAAACAAGAATTTGAAAAGAGGGAAATTAGAGTTTGAATATAATTACTGGATTTTTATAAGAACTATGGTCAGATTTTACAAAATTATTTTCACAATCATGGTTAGAATGTTACCCTGAATAATTCTGGGGCTCCCATCCCTTGATGCCACCAACTTTTTTGAGAGCCTGCCGCCACGTCTCTACATCATCAGAGCTGAACTTCTTCTTCTGATCCTCCATCTTTTGCTCCAAATTCAATATGGCCTCATTGTACAACGTGGTTTTCAACTTCACGTCATCAGGTTTCACGTCGTAGAAGATGGGCAATATGACCTTATTGCCATCTTCTTTAGATTTAGAGGTGTTCTCCACCATCTTCGCAAGCTCCCGAAGGCACCAGTGACTTGAAGCATAGTTTTTGGAGAAGATGGGTATGTAAACCTTGGAATCGCCGATCGCTCGCAGAAGGTTGTCACTAATTCTTTCACCCGGTCGAAGTTCCTCGTCATCTATGAAAACACGAATCCCGGCTTCTTCCAACGCAACGTAGAGGCAATTAGTTAATCCACGACGAGTATCGGGCCCTCTGAAACTTAGGAACACCTGATACTCGCTTCCATCTGTATTGCTTGCGCTCGTTCTGGTCTCTGAGCTCGCCATAGGAGCTCACTTCGCACTTAGCAGGGTCAGCCCTCTCTCTGTGTCTCCAATAGACACTGTTGAAATACTTTATACTAGCAAATTCGCACAAAGCCTTGCGGTCCTCGAATGTGAAAGCCTTTATTACATTCTTAATGTGAAAAGCTTTCTCCACCAAATCATCCTCCCTCAGGAATTTACAAAAGGAGAACCAGGGCGTTACATTCGAAAAGGAGAAAAAGGATGTTTAATAGAGGGACGTTTGTATTGCGTGACTTACGGGGCTTAATTGAAAGTTCAAAGCGAACAGGCAACTTCGATGGAGCTTCCAATTTATAGTCAATAAAGTTAATAAGATGGATGACAATAATGCAGGTGTACCTTTTTAACGTGCCCAATTTCTTTCGAGTTTCTTCTTCGTGTTTTTCACTTTGTGCTTTTGAACTTTTGGATAAAAAAATATTTGATTCTCAAACATTTAAATCATTTATGATTATTTTGTAGATATATCTATAGCTGGACATATTTGAAATTCAAATCCAATATTGTAAATTCACAATTTATCTGTATAAATGCATAATAACAAAATATTCCTAAAGAATAGCCACTTATTATGACACATGTGACCCTACATAATCAGAAAAATCTCCTTCATACTACAGAGAATTGGATTTGCTGCATTCACCGCAAAACATGCTCCACTTAAGCACTACCTAAGCATATGGTCCCTATTCACTAGGAAATATTTATTTTGATTTTTCGCCTTAAAGACTTACTTTTTATTATAATTAATTTTAACCACTCAAATATCATCATAAAATGTGACTTTATATTAAAAAGCATATGATTGTGCAAATCTTTTACTTTTCGCAAATGGACTATCTATAGGTGAGGAAATGTAGTGATGGACTGTCAATGGCCATGCTGCCACTCCATCGTGGTGTTGCTTTGAGCGTGGAAAGAAAAGGAGAAACCATGATGGTCTTGACCGTAAGAGATGACTTTGCTCGGCTGAAGAAAGGGAAAAGGAGATTAATGACGGCCATTGCCATGTGAGCCAAAAGAGGAAAAGACGAAGAAAGTTACAATGACGGTGTCTTCGTCATTTCGGCGTGTTTTATCTACATGAGTTTTTCGTGGCGTTATTCGCTGTTTTGACTTGTTGACTAAATTGGTGCAGTGTACAAAGTCCTTGAGAGGATGACTTGTACACATTTTTTTTTAGGGTTAATACTACGAAAAACCCTAAACTGATATACTTATGACAATTTTATCCCAAATTATTTTTTTAACCATAAAAAACCTCAAACTAGTACATCTATGATAAATTTATCCCGAACTATTTTTTTTTACCACCAAAAATCCCAAACCGGTACACTTGTGACAATTTTACCCCGAACTATTTCTTTGACCACCAAAAACCCCACACTGGTACATCTATGATAATTTTACCCCCGAACTAATTTTTTGACCACTAAAAACTCCAAACTGGTACATTTGTGACAAATTTACCCTCTGTTAGTGTCCATTAAATTATATTAATATCACAAAAAATCATAAATTGGTAAACTTGTAACAAACAGAGAGCTAAAACCCAAAATCGGTACACATGTCAATTACCACGTGTCATTAAACTTAGCAATTTGACAGTAATTTGTCATAGGTGTACCAGTTTGGGATTTTTGGTAGCCAAAAAATTAGTTCGGGGGTAAAATTGTCACAGGTATACCAGTGTGGAATTTTTTGTGGTCAAAAAAATAATTCGGGGTAAAATTGTCACAGGTGTACCAGTTTAGGGTTTTTTGTGGTAAAAAAAATAGTTTGGGGTAAATTTGTTACAGGTGTACCAGTTTAGGGTTTTTCGTGGTATTAACCCTTTTTTTTAATCTCATTTACAACACTAGTATCTAAATCATTCGACTCAATTAACATCGATTTATACACGCAAACCGCTCCATCCACGTGCGTTAGGTTAGCTCCATTCATAGGATGCCCAGTGAGACACTCTAGGGTAGACACCATGATTGAATCTGAACAAAATGTCATTTCAAGAATAGCATTCAAAATAAACATAATGCTTTCATGATGGTTTATACAAGCCCAACTTTGCACAAATTATGTACAAAACAACAATCCTTCCAAAGACATGGCAATCGTACGTCATAACTATGGTCATCTTCGATGCACTACTTTATACAACTTAGCAACACCTTATGGAAACGCTACGAGAATGTACATCATATTTTTTCAAGCCATTGCATCAAACGATTAGAATACATAAAAAAACTCATGCTTACTTTTTAGGTGGAGGCACAATGCATGTGAAGGTGACGTCCCCTTCTTCTCTTAAAAGAGAGAGATTCCTTCTTATTGATCAGGGAACATGTGAATTTTTGGGTATCATACGCGGACTGGCTAGGTTCAGAGAACAATTAAAAAATTCATACTTGACACGTATTTATACGGTGAGATTTTATAGAATCAGTGTTGACTATTATAAAAACTTAAGATATAAAATGAATGTGCAGTTTATTATTTAAATATTCTAGCATACACTATATATTTATTTACATACACATGAGCACAAACTTAAGAATAATCTAGAGTCGTGAATAACTGCTCTTGGATAATGTTTCATGTTTTGAAATATTGAATATGTTCTTGACATTAAAGAATTTTAAAAGGAGCTTCCGATTCTCATAGATAACTCTAATTTTATCATCAATCATGAGTTCAAGCTTATAAATATTGGCCAATATCTTAAGAAAATAAAAAACATATTTTTTTGGTGCATTTATTCATGATTGCCTAATGCAAGTTTCTTAACATGTCATCTCACTTTTCAGAATACTTCATATTTGTTCCACATTTCAGATATTTCGCCATTGCCCTTTTTGGGTATACATTTCATGCTTCCTTATTTTAAATGGTGATAATCCTCGCCTTAAAAACAGATCGTGCATATGAAAATGTTTATTTATTCCCAAAATTTTCATCACTCTTTTTCCAGTCACGTAACTGCTCCCCCTACCAAACAAGTGTCCATATCCTAGAAGGGTCGGGCGAGGCACTACATGACCTATTTGAATACCGTATCCATCAAGTTTTGAGGGTTATATATGTATCAAAGCGGTTGTTGAAGGTTGGCCAAATTAGCAAAACGCTCTCAAAGGTTGTTATTAATTCTTATGCTTATTCTTTCAAAAAACAAATCTCTTGCTTCTAATCGTAATTCTCCAAGAGAGTGTTAATGTAATTCTTGTGCTCTCAAAGGTTGTTATTAATTCTTGTGCTTATTCTTTCAAAAAAAAAAGTCTCATGATTCTAATCGTAATTCTCTAAGAGAGTGTCAATATAATTATCGTAAAGAGCACTTTGAGTGTAGAGTGAAATGACTGTCCTTGTAGAGTGAGCTATAGTCCATTGCGGAGAGGCAACTTCATTGTGAACGCTTTTAAAGGTTTCAAGGATTGCATTACTGAATTCCAACCTTGTTATTGGGCTAATAGAGCTGGGATAATGGAAGAGGTTAGGTAGATCGGTAGAACCACTATAAATTGCTTTGCAATCTCTTTAATCTATTATTCTGTTTACATTTTTGTTGATGGAAGATATTTGCTCTGCAGTGCGTATTTCGTCTACAAACACTATTTAATCCTCTACACATTGTTTTGCACGAAAAAAAATTCCAAGTATCTTACAGCAACCATTTTATTTGTATAAAATTGGGTGAAATGACACTAGTTGTTCTTTTATTTTTGCCCAAAATTCAAAACCATCCCTACACTTTTTTTAATCCAAAATCATCCCAGTATTTTAAAAAAGGGTCATCCCTTGTCTTGCTATTATGTCGCTCCATTTTCCGTTCGATTTGTGCTAACGTGGACAATCAGAACACTAAGCAGAAGCCATATCGCTGACAACAAATTTTGGCATACCATATCTCTCTATACCAAATCCATTTCCAGTGAGTTTACCGTAAAAAAAATTTTAAAAAAAAACCTCTTTTGAATTACTAGAAGACTCGAAACTCCTCCTACCCAAAATCAAGCAACTTCGCAGCAGTGCTGCTTCCCATTTATAGTCAAAAAAGTTGATGACTTTACAAATGATAAGGTGAAGGACAATAATGGAGGTGTACCTTTTCACATGCCCAATTTCTTGAGAGTTTCTCCCTTGTGCTTTTCACTTTTTGCTTTTGAACTCTTGGATTTAAAAAATTTGATTCTCAAACATTTAAATCATTTATAATTATTTTATAGCTATATCTATAGTTTGACATATTTAAAATTCCAACCCAATATTGTAAATTCACAATTTATCTATATAAATGCAATAACAACAAAAAGCTCCTAAAGATTTGCCTCTCGTTATGACACATGAAACTCTGAATAATTAGAAAAATTTCCTCCATGCCACAGAGGGTTGGATTTGCTGCATTCAATACAAAAAGTGCTTCACCTAAGCACTACTTATGCATATGCTTCCTACTCATTATGAAATATTTGTTTTGATCTCATCGCCTTAATGACCTACCTTTTATTATAATTAAGTACCTTTAACCACTCAAATATTCTCATAAAGTGTGCCTTTATATTAAAAAGCAAATGATTGTGCAAATCTTTTA
Organism: Syzygium jambos; assembly: GCA_031216235.1. NCBI lineage: Eukaryota > Viridiplantae > Streptophyta > Magnoliopsida > Myrtales > Myrtaceae > Syzygium > Syzygium jambos. Next base: position 14,133,242 of record CM062226.1, read on the forward strand.
CTTTTTTTTTGGAAATGGAATATCTATAGTTGGGGAAATGTAATGATGGCCGATCAAAGGTCTTGACCATAAGAAACAACTAAGCTTAGCCGAAGAAAAGGAAAAGAAAGCCTCGCAATTTCGCAGAAAGATTGATCAACGGTCTTCTACGCAATTTCGCAGAAAGCCTCGCGGCTCTCGAATGCAAGTCGAGGACTTTGATGTTAAAGTCATGACGATTGACGAAGACTTTTGAGACTTCTAGGAGACAGTTTAAATATTTTGCATGATGTTTAATTTAACTAATGTATTTAGGACACTCGTTAGTGAGATCTTTATAAAGATAACATTACATTTCACATATTTATAGTGAAATAGTTATGATAACATATATGTATTTTTATGTTTTGATACAATTTTTTTTATCTCGTATTAAATAAAATTTAAAATTTGAATTTCGTGATATCTTGAAAAAGTCATCAAATACAAAGTTATGAGTAGAAATCCTCAAACAATGAAAAGAATTATAACAAAAATTATTAAAGTGTCCCACATTGGTTGTTTACGTGGTTTACATGCTATTTGTATGCATCTGGTCTTCCTTTTCCTGTAAGGTTTTTGGGGTGGACATTTTCACATGTATCATAGCCCGATTCCTGTCTCAGTTTATTTTTTATTGCGCTGATTCTTATTCGTGAAATTCCGTCCGTTCTTTTGATTTGGACATTTTAGCAACAATATCGTTACATTCATTAATGGGAGGAGCTTCTATTTACATTCTTAATGTGAAAAGCTTCTCCACCAGATCATCCTCCTCCAGAAATTTACAAAAGAAGAACAAGTGCGTTTCATTAAAAAAGGAGAAAAGGATGTTTATTGTAAGATATAAACGATGAAATTCTTGGTTTGAATGCCCGAAGTCCGATGCCACTTTCGTTAGTGAGAGACATCATTTTGGACATTTGTATTGCGTGACTCACGGGATTGAATTGAAAGTTACGGACACGCAACTTCACAGAAGCTGCAGCTTTCAATTTATAGTCAATAAATTTGATTTTTTGGTCTTGGTCGTAAAATATTACTATTTCTGTCTGAACCAGTTGATTGGTTTTCCTATGATTAGTCCTTTATTTCCTTTTTTCTTTAGCTAAAATACTCCATTATTTCCCTCAAGACGTCTTGACGTGGCCACATTCGATGACTTTCAACCATTTCATATTCATATTCATATTCGATGACCCAATCCGAATTGTTATCTAGAAAAGTTTCTAATTATTAAACCGCACCACCAACCCCCTGCCCCTTTTTGTGAATTATTAATTTTATGTTCATATGATAATGAAGATCCAAATTATTTCTACTATCCTATTGGAGTTGATATCAAAATTTGTTTCATTTCATCACTCGAATAAGAGAAAAGTTAAATAGGAGATGTTTCGATGACAACTATGGGGCGCCTCTGTTGGTGCCAATTATAGGTTTAGAGTGAGGAGATTGGTATCAACTCCTTCAAGCATGCAATCGATTTTTTTATTTTTTATTTTATTTTTCTCCTTTTCCCCTTCTTTATTTATATTTATTTATAGTGAAGTGAAATTAAACTAAAAATTAACTACGTGCGGAAATAAATATGAACTAGAATTTATATGCATGCATCTAAATCATATGGCAAAATACTATGTAATATAAATCCAGATTTCATGAAAATTTACACTGCTTTCACTTGGAATTTCAACCTTAAACTTCCTACGAGAACAAAGTTAGTGCACCCCAGAAAATAAAGAAAACTAGACGAAATGCTATGAATTAGAGCGAAACTAATCCACACAATGCAAAATCAAATTGGATGATTACATCTATACTAATTGATGAAATTAACTATTAATTAAAAATAAAAAATTTTGTTAAGACTAGTGTGCAAATTGAACTCCATCGTCCTGATTTTTTACTATTTACATATTTATGCTTACTGAAACAAGAGTAACGATCAACATGAACTAACGTAAAAAGCCACGCACGTGCTTGTTTTTATTTCCTTTCCTCTTCTTCTTTTTTTCTCCTTTCTTTTAACACGTACAGCTAAAATCCTTTTCACTTGTGCTGACCGGGTAAGTCTGTTGCATGTTTCCCTCTTGGTGAGCTAGGCTCGTGCTTGCTTTGGCTTGGAAGTTCAAATGAATTTATGACTTATTTAACATGTCAGGTCGATTTGAATTACACGCGAGAGAAGTCAAATCCAAAACGCTGTCAGCTCTTATGCACCCGACGCATGCAATTTATCGCGCGAATTTTAAAGAGGCCACGTAATTAGACTAGACCCAAGGGACAGGAGGAGAGCTAAGACGCAAATCATCCTTGGACCCCAGATTTTGGAAAAGATAAGGACAAAACCATGCAGATGAAGAGACAGAGAGAGAGAGAGAGCGCTTTTAAAAAAGCCTGAACTGAAAGCACAAAAAGTGGAGTCATCCATCAATCAATCTCCCAAAAGCCCCAAACATGGTCGGCGTGAGGACGAGGAAGAAGATAGAAAATTTCGCATGCAAAAGTCAAGCCTTCATCGTCAATTCCCTCCCCTTTCCTGCTTTTGTCTCTTCCTTCCTTGAACTTAGCACGATTCTTCCTTCAAATTTTCTTTCTTCTTGTCAAAGGTTCTACCACTTGATACTTTTTCAGGAATAATCATTATTGAATTTCTTGATCCGTATCTTCAATTTTTGAAAACTTATAAAGTTCTCCTGCTAAGCCTTGACCAATGAATCTATAAAATCGTTCAAATTGTATCCGATTAAAACCAAGCATCGTAGACAATCCCTCATTCAACCACCAGCATTCCATGGATGTAAATATTAGGTCAATCAGACGTTGGACAGAAAAATTATGACTAGTCAAAATTTGGTCAAATTTTTTGTAATGTTTTTTTCCATTTCTTTTGAAAGAAAGAAAGAAAGAATGATGATGTTAACCCCCGCTGCCGTCGTCAGTCATCACATGTCGATTCCAGCATCAGCCCTATGATGGAACGGTGACAATCCGCATGTGAGCCCAAGCCATGCCAGGCCAGTCGCACATCTGCCCAGCGCACCTGGGCCGCATGTCTTAGCGCACGACTGGGGCAAAAATGGTGCAAGGCCGCATGTGGGCCTAAGCTATCCCCCGAACCGTCTCGTGTGGAGCTGGGCTTTTAAAGCCCAATTTCACACCTACAATTCTTAGGCCTTTCACCACATTTGCCTTGTGTCTTGCAACATCTATGACCAGTCGGGCTTCAAAGCTCACGGTCCATAGCCATTTGAGCTCGAAGCTTGCAATTTGCCGTGGCTGGTTCTAGTTCAAAGCTCGCAACCTCCATGACCACTCGAGCTAGAGCTCAAAACTTGCGGTCGTCATGGCTTCTCGAGCTCGAAGCTCGTGCCTAGGGTAGAGATCAAGCAACCATAGGTGTGAGATCTAAAGGTCATAGATCTAGAGCTCCCGGTCGCCATGGCTACTCGAGCATTTGATGTGCTGCCAAGGCTAGCAGAAGAATGGTCGTGAGTGGGTGGGTACAAAGGAATTGCATTGGTAGGGTTTAAATATTTTAAAGAAGAAGAAGAAGAATTCCATGTGAAAGATAGAGTCAACGTTTTGAATATAAAGAAAAAAAGATAAATATCAACAAATATTTAACGACCTTTACGCCACATCAACAAAAATTCACAACGGCCCCAAAGTATTTAGCAACATTCGAACCTATTTGAGGTTTTAATTCCAATATTAAACCATACAAATAAGGACAACAGGCCCCAAATCATAAAAGCATGAATGACATATATAGAAGGCCCAAGGAACGCTACGGCCTCTACGGTAAATAGTTCTCGCATGGTTGAGTTCTTGCGTTTGATTATTTTCTTTAATAAATTTAAGTTTTTTTTTCTTTCACGTGATTAATTCGATAAAATTAGTCTATGTACTTATTTCAATTTTTAGGAGGAAACTCAAAGTGCCATTTTCAACTCGACGAAAAAAGAATAAAAGTAACATGTATCGATCTCCAAAGGAAGCTTGCATTGAAATTAATAACAAAGCTTTTTTTCTCAGTAAAGTTTCTATGCTTTGTTGCGATTGTTATGTCTGTCTATTAATCCTTATGGTAATTACAGCTTGCATTTAAAAGATAGGAGAAAAATAATAGTAACAATCTTCAGCTCAATCATCATCATCTTCGTTGTCAACCACCTGTGAATCCCACAATTACGCCATTGATGTTGACGACGAAGATGAATTGGCCGAAGCGGAAACGCTGCAAAACTCAGTCATTAATCTCTCATCGCTCCCTCTCTCCACAACAAAATGCCCAAGCTTACCAACAACCTCCACCAAGTTGTCCCTGCACAAGAACTCGTCGCTATAAACTTTCTCCACCTCCCTATCGAAGTCCTGCACGAATACGTGCGTCTCCGCCGCCCCGCCCTTCTTGCTCCTGGCCAGCACAGCCGCCGTGAATATCGCCGACATCCTCCCCGGCGCTGCCTCATGGTACCCGCTTGGCCCGTCGACTAGTATCACGTCCCAACTCAATTCATATACGTGGTTGGGCAAGCTGTTCAACGCGAGCTTGCATTCCGAGAAGAGCAGGTTCTGCACCGGCCGGTACTCGCCATGGAGCTCGCCTCTTGCTGACTCGAGCAGCCTCTTCATTTCGACGACCCTTGTCTCATACTTCACGTAGTAGGCCTCGATTCCCAGGTGTTTCTGCTCAAACCTCGAGACAAGGTTCTCATTCTCTTCGAGGAAGTTGGTGCGGCCGTCGAAGTTGAGGGCTTTGTACAAGAGGGCTTCGTGGGTGAGACCAAAAACGAGGAGGTTGTAGTGGGAGGCAGCAGCGGCACAGCAGGCAACTGCGGCGGTTATGGTGGCGAGCTCGGTGGACGTCTTGTGGGTGGAGTTGGTAGTGGCGGTGTAGTGGAGGAGGGCGTCGGATATGGAAAGTCGAAGCGGAACTGAAGAGGCAGCAAAGCCCGTGGCAATGCTTGTGACGGCGGCGGCAGCGGCAGCATCGGCGATTAGGGTTAGAGTGAAGGCGGTGGTGAAGAAGGTGATGATGAAGATGAGCCACAAGCGATTGGTGTTTGAAGATGATTGCTTTTGGATCGTGGGATGGAGGAGAATTAGCTTTGCGCTTTTCATCTTTTGATCTCTCTCTCGCGCGCAAAGTGTTCATTTCATAGGCTATTTTTTATACTCATTTTACTTCGAGGTGGAGTTCAAACAGTGATATTATATGAGTATAGTTTCTTAACTGTCACATGAGAAAAAAGAGAAGAAAAAATAAAAAAAAATTAAAATTAAAATTGTTTTTTGATGAAAATGGCTTTAACCGGCCAGAATATTTAGCTAGCCAGCAACCGGTGAGGTTAGGTCCTCATTTGAAACCGTCATGACCACTTCAGGCCCTTATTTGATACAAGATCAACTTCAAGCTCTTATTTGATAAAACGATGACACTTTAAGCCTTTATTTGGAATTTTTCCTATTTTCTTTGGCACGAATATGTTATCCCTAAAACATGTTGGTAGTATCTAAATGTAGCAAATGCAGATGCACAAAATTTACGACCTCAAAAACTTAGGAGTCAATATTTTACGCTCATAACTATTCAAATTCACACAATATGAAAATCAAACCTATTTAAATATTCTATTCTAGCAATATCAATAATTTATACAATACGGTTTCGCGGTTTTGTTTTCGATTTCATGGGTGAGATGGACATCGTTAGAGGGGCCGTCGAGCTCGAAGGGAAGGTGTTTTGGTCACCAGCAACATCATGGGGCTCGGACTAAGCGACGCCATCGACGCGGGGCTTGGTGCTGGTGGCAATGCGTGAGGGTTGTAGTTGGATGTGGATGTGGTCATCTTGCCCCTCGTGGTGTTCCTTGCAAAAAATTCAAGAAAAAGGGAAGAAAATCCAACGGTTCAAGAAAAAAACATGGGATTATCGGTCAGAGGATATTACCCGGGTACAGTGCCCCACTTTCCCCATCTTTCTTATCCTTCAAATGTCTTCACACATTCATTTAACCACCAGCTTTCCGTGGGCGTAAAACTTAAGTCAATCAAACTAAGACAGAAAAGTTATGACTAGACAAAGTTTTGTCAAAATTTTTAAAAAATATTATTTTCAATTTCTTTAGGAAAAAAAAAAGAAAGAATGATGACGTCAGCCTCCGCCACCGCCGGTCGCCACGTATTGCTTCTAGCGTTAGCCCGGTGATGGAATGGCGACAAATCGCACGTGAGCCCAAGCCATGGAAGGCCCAATCGCACAGCGGCCCAGCCCATATGGGCCGCATGTCCTAGCGCATGACTGGGCCCCAATGGCGTAGGGCCGCAAGCGGGCCTAAGCTGTCCCCATACTCGTTTCATGCGGAGCTGGGCTTTTGAAGTATGGTTCCGCACCTATAAAGCCCTGTCCATCATTTTTGGGGCCTTTTCACCACGTTTGCCTTATACTATGTGCATGCCATTTCCCTTACGATGTGCATCGTACCCCTTTGTTTTCAAAATTTCCCTACTTCATTTGCTCATCTCGACAAAGGCAATGTATTTCAAAACTCTCTCTTTCAATTTGTTCTCTCAAATTCTAATAACTAACTTGTTCTTGTTTTATAAGGAAATTCCGGCGAGGGTCAACCGCGCAGATACCGGTGATCCTAGGTGGGTATGAAGAAAATTATTTTGGTGACAGGTAAGTATTCTAAATCCCCATAAATAAAATCGATATCGTTATATTGTTGGAGATATGCTTGAATTATTAAATAGTTGTTGCTCTACTGGTTTAAAATGAGGCTTTTCATGATATAAGATTGCCGTAATGCCTAAATTACTCTTTGAAGAAAATATAAGAACGTGATTTTACAGCTATTATTCCACTTAAATAAAACAATATCATAGTTTCCATGGGAGGTTATTTTGTTTGTTTAAATATTTGCATTAGAAATTCCGTTGCATAAAACCGACTCATAGATCGAAATGTCGCAACAATCCGTCCTGACAAATTCAAAGGTTGGAGATTGAGGGCGCCCCCCCTGCCCCGATCTTTAATCGAGGCCCCGCAGATATCATGATTTTCTAGAATACTTTCAAAAGGATTATAGTTATTTTTCCTAAAATATTTTTAGCTCTCAAAATCCTTATTATCTATGATCAAAAGGACAAAAGTACTTCTAAGGGCCCGTTTGGTTCAAATTTTCAAATGCTATATGGGGAAATGTAAATACCTTTAGGTTAAAGTCCCTTGGGGAAATGCAAGTGGTGTTTGGTAAAAAATCATCTGTAAAGCAACTTTGGCCCAACTAATGTTTGGTAAATTTTTTTTTTGCAAAGGGCTTTGGGAATTATCTTTTTTATTAAAAAAAAAACCTATCCTACCCTTTGCCGAAGCTGGCGAAGGCCTGCGGCTACCGGTGAGGGCCTATGGCCGCCGGCCAGCTAGATCTGGCGCCGTCGCCCAAGGTCGGGTGACCCTCGACAAGCTAGATCTGCCATCGATGGTCATCCCTCGAGGCCAGGCTACCCTTGGCGAGGGTCGTGCGACCCAAGCGGCCTGCGCCTGGGTCACGCGACTCAAGCGGCCAGCGCCTGGGTTGCGCGACCTTGCCGGCCTTTCGCCGGCCCGATCCGGTGTTGGCCGCCTCACCGGCCTCTCTCACGAAGAAGATGAACGGTACCAAGAGGGGCAAAACCGGAATAAGCTAAAATAAGTGAGGGTAGTTTGAGGACAAAAAATTTGGGTTCAACATTTGTGGAATGCCAAATGCCCAAAGCTGGTCCGGACCAACTTTTGGCTTTCGACATTTCAAATGCTAGTATTTGGCCAATACTATGCCGAATACTGAACCAAACGGTTTAGCATTTTGGGAAGGGCTTTCGAGGTCGAAAGCCCATTCTCAAAGCTGAACCAAATGGGTAAGTAGGCCAAATAATAACATGATTTTGTTAATTTCAAAACTAAACATATATCATCTAATTACACGTCATTAGTCAATTGCACATGCACACACGTCACGAATTAAGTCTCAAGCAAATTTTTACATGCCAATGCATACTTTCAAAACACAAACCAACATAGCACCTGAAGCCATGTCAGGGCATAAATTGACAAAGTAATTTCCCTGATTACGTCACCAGAAAAATCATAAGTCGCATCAATAATGTTAGGAATTATTTGAAAATTGTATTTAAAGGACGTAACTGGAAAATGTGGTACCAAAATACCCTCCCCACACTTAAATGAAACTCGGATAGCAGGTTTCTTTGGTTTTCACAAATGACCAATGCTTTCACACATGCACCTAATTTCCAATCAGCCTAGTTTTCATAAATTGATTGGTGGCGACTCCATCTCCTACTTTAAACAAAACCCTGGGGTTGGCCCGCAACTTCTAAAACTCCTTTTCCAACGACGTTGCTGCTTCTCTTGCCAAACAAAACCTCGGACCCCAAGAGCGTCGAGGCGCTACATGACCTATTTGAAGACTCGAACATGTCGATCAAGTTTGGAGGGGTATATATTGCATCAAAGGGGTTGTACAAGGTTTAGTTGAGTTGATCAAAACACTCTCAAAGCTTTTTTTACATCTTTGCTTATTTTTTGAAAAAAAATATACCGCGATTCTACTCGTAAATCTCTAAAAGAGTGTTGATGTAATTATTGTACAAAGTGCTTTGAGTGTACAGTGAAGTTAATCTACTTGTAGAGTGAACTACAGTTCCTCTTGGAGAGGCAAATTTCATCTCTAAACGCTTTTAAAGGCTTTAGGTATTGTATTAGTGGATTCCATCCTTGTTGTTAGATGGGAAAATTGTTCAAAAAGTCATAAACCTACTATACGGTGATTGTCGCGACCTAAGAGGTATTTGTCGATGGGTTCGAACAACGATTGATTTGTTTGAAAGACAAACCAAATGGTTCATCTATCCAAAGACTGAGGTGCTCCCTAGCCTCACACCTCGCGCGACGAAAATTTTTTTTTCTCTCATTTTTTTACGCCGTTGATTGGAGTCGCCGCTAGCCATGATTGAGGGTCGGCTAGAAACCCCGATCGAGACGCGGGAGTGCCGTCTCGGTACGGGCGAAAACAAGAGATTCCAAAATTCGGGGACTTGATTACACTAGCTATTTAACCAGTGCCCTTTCGGTACCTAAACTTGAATGCTCGCAAACTAACGTACCGGGCAGCTTATCGAAAAAGCTAAGATTCCGCCTAACTATTCTAAAAATAGAAAATAACAATCAATATATTTAAAGTGCGCAACCAAATAATCATAAACAAAATAAACAACTAGCGACCTAGCATCGTCTCTAAAAAGAAAATGCAATCAAAAGCCCTAAGGTAAAGCCCTAATGGCTTATCCGATTTTTGAGAATTTTTTAGAGGGTTTTTTCTCATTTTTCATTTTTTTTGAGTTTTTTAACCTAAAATATAGTGAAATTAAGCCCAAAAATGATTTTTGAACATTTCCGAATTTTCTGATTTTTTTTTGGAATTTTTCCGAATTTTTCCGAATTTTTTAATTTTTTTTAATTTTCTAATTTTTTTAAAAATATATATTTTTTTTGTTCAGATTTTTTAATTTTTTTGGTTTTTAAACATTTTCGAATTTTTTGGAATTTTTAATTTTTTTGAATTTTCTGAATATTTTAATATTTTTAATATTTTAATATTTTAATGTTTTTAAATTTTTTAATGTTTTTTTGAATTTTTAAATTTTTGAAAATTTTTATTAATAAAATAAAGATTCCGGACCGGGTCCCCGACCCGATCCGACCCGGATTCTGACCCGATTATCAAACCCGCCCAGAGCCCTTTTTATACACTTTTTTCCTAATTTTTTTGTTTTTCTTTCTTTTCCCCTTTTTTTCGTTTTCTTTCGTTTTCTTTTTCTTTTTCTATTATTCTTCTTTTCTTCATCCCCTCCTTCACGCCTTCTGCCCAGGACGTCTTCCCCAGAACGCTTTCTTCTTTGCTTCTTCACCGAGACGCTTCATGCCATCACCGAGATTTCGCCGGGAGCGCCCCATCACTGCCCGACGGCTCAGCCCACGCCGGCGACGCCGTCGGCCACCACACCTCCACCTTCGCCGCTGGCCAACGTGGCTGCCGAACCGTCGACTAATTCCAGCAACGAAACAACATTGACGAGTAGAAATACGATTTCCAGTCACCACACTTTGAAACGCACTAAATCTCAGCAAACAAACATACACCAAGCAGCAGAGATAATGGATTAACGGGAGCGGCCCCAAACCACAAGTGTCGTTCTGACGACAGGAACAGCACCTCCGGCGAAGGCTTCATCGACGGCTCACTCGGGCGATGCAAGATATTCCACGAAACCGAAAGAAATCACAGAGAAAACATGAACTCAGACACCATTCGACCAATATGGGAATTAATCAAACATAAAAATCGAGTTTCAAGCACTGATTTTACAAAAAATAACTCGGGCCTCCACTTAGGCATTTCGTCGAACAGGTGATGTGCGAGTTCATAAAAGTGTTCTGGCGTGAGATTTGTTACGGTTTTTAACTCAAACGTGAAGTGAGAAGATCCATACAACCATATTTTGCCACAACAAGGTCTCGGTTTGCACAACAATGACCCAACAATGCAAGATCGGACTCAGGATCCTAAACTCAAAGAGGCTCATTGGGATATTTCAACGAGTAGGTGGGATGCACCTAAAGCTAACGGCTTCTAAGACGATTTTTGTGGGATTCAGGGCTTGTTTCTCGTTAAAAATCGTTCAATAACATCATTTGGGGAAGCATGGAACCATTTTCCTTGTTCTGTGGTGTCGGGCAAGCACCGAAGGAGCTCGGTGAGCCCGGCACCCGAGAGACAGGGGATGAGGAAGCAAAATAGGGGAACTGAAACTAAACCCACCTGGTTTGTGTTCGACCGAGATGAAGTGCGGTGACTGAGAACTTGGTGGTACCGACGACGACTCGGGTTGATGGTCGGTAAACGAGCCAAACTCTCTTCCTTCAGGCACCACCCTCCCACTCTCTTGGTGTCTCCCTGTGCGAGGAGGTCAAACCACGCCAAAGAAGAAGGTGTCCGACTCTGGTTTTCGCAAACTCACAGTGCACGGCGGAGAGGGGGAAGAGATTTGTCCGGCCCCTCCTTGCCGATCAAGGGGGTCAGAACGCTCTCTTCGCTACCCCTCGATCCTCCCTTTTTTCTCTCCTCTCCAAAAACTCTCCCAGAACCTCTCCGTTCCCCTTTTTTTTTTTCGTTTTCCTCCTCCTTTTAACCCGAGAGAGAAGAGGATCACCTGCTCTCTTTGGGGACCACGGCTGCCCCTCCGCTCTGTGCCTCGACGCGCGACACCGTCGCCTCTGCAGCGTTTTTCTCCTGCTGTGCGAGATGCTCGTCCTCGTACCTGCGCTTCCTGTGGTCCCCCCCTGTTTGTCTTTTTTCACAAGCGTGAGAGAGACAAACAAAAATGAGGAGGGCTGAGCCAAAAATAAGGAAGAAGGGGAGGTGGGCCTAATTGGAAAAAGAAAACCATAGAAAGAAAAAGAAAAGGGCCTAATCTAGTCGGGCTGAGTCAGACTGGCCCGGCTCCACTCTCTCTCTCTCTTTTTTTAATAATTTTTTAAAAAATAAAAAAAAATTATCTCTCTTTTGCACTAATTTGGCTCATTTACAAATTAAGCCTTGATTAATCGCAGCGGGGCGAAATTAGGTGTCAACAGTGATCAATTTAATTCTAAATTTTTTAATTTGGAAAATTTAGTCCAAAACTTTTTTGCGATTTTCTAATAAAGTCCATCTTGCCAATTTGAGTCGGAAATCGTTAATATGGCAGTTCAGTCAGCGCTGGCCGTCTTATGTGGCATGGTCGAATGACCGATGGCTGACGTCGATGATTTTTTCAATTTGTTTGAATTCTTTTCTTCTTTTTCTTTTCCTTCATCTAAATAGAATTTGAGTCCGAGGCGCTTGCCTTGTGACTCCACCTGGGCTGCTTCGATATCACCACCTCATCGTGAATCCTGACCAAAGACACCACAAATGTTTCTATTGTTCAGTGACTCAAGAAATTCAATCAAACTAATTGCTTCCATTCTTCGTTTCTAAATAAGTAAAGTGAATTTTAACCAAAAAAGAGAGAGAAAGTAGAAGGGCAAAGAGTAAGGGCTTCCTAAGCTCTAGTCCGCACCGGGTGGAGATTACGAAGGTTCCTATAAAGCGTGGTAGTTGAATGTTTAAACTTAAGCTCCGTTTGTTTTGCATAAAATCAATGATTTGGAAAACATTATCCTAAAACTAATCACTTGCATTACTTGAAATAACTAGTCAATAAAAAATGATTTCATTTTTGACAACGATTATGTCTAAATATTTTCGTAAATGACAATAATAAGTTTTATTTATTTTTTTTGTAAGAGATACAATACAATACAAGTTATTATTTTTGAGAAAATATTTTTTAAATTGTTTGTTTTTCCGCCAGGCAAAGGCACTCTTGACTTCTACCTGCTTTTCCTCTTTGATACCATCGAAGTTCGTTCCTCCACGGCAACGACAAAGAAAAACATTGCCATTTTGGATGAACCGGTACACTGATGAGAGGCGCAAGGCAAGAACTGTAAAATATGGGTCCGAAAAAAAAAAAAAGGTCAACAAGTCAACAAGTCAAAAGAAGAATAATGATGTTCGGCTCTTTTTAAGAAGCCCAGAGAGCACGAAACAGAACAGAAAAACAGAGAGGAAAAGAGGAAAAATGAGAGGAAGAGAAGAAGAAAAAGAAGAAAGGGAGGATTTTGCGCTGCATAGATCTCACCTAGCCGATTCGACTTCATATCGCAATGCTCGGTAAGCACTCGCGCCCCTCGTTCGTTTGATCGGAGAAGTTTTCCGATTTAGGGTTTAAATTCGGAATTTTGGGAAATTCGAGCGGCGAAGTCTGATTTTTGAGTCGTTGAGCTGCGTATTTTTATAGAATTTGTAGTTTACGGTGTTGCGGAGCCGTGGGATGTTACGGAACCTGATTTGGACTTATGGTTTGCCGGATATGAATTTTTGAAGTTGAGTGCGTGCAATGAATAGTGCGCAAACAGTGGTTTTTAGGTCGATTTTCGTCGGTTTTCGGCTTGATTTTGGGGCTGCCAAGTTGGGGTTCTTGTAGTGCTCGGAATAAGCTTTTCTCTTGACTATAAGTTTGCTTAGAACGGAGTTTGGTGGAAAAAGTTATGGCGCAATCAAGTTTCGCGCTCAAGTTCCGCGTCGTGGACGAATGTGGATAATCGCTTTGGACGAGTGTTTTGAGAGCATCTTTTAGTCGTTATATTAGCGTTTAAGCCTAGTTGAGCCGAGTTGTAGTTGAAGTAACATTTTACTCGGTTTTAATATCGTTTTTCGACTTATTGTTAGGTATTCGAGTGCGTCGGCTCGAGAAACCGTTGTAGGCTAGTTTTCAGCTTTTCAAGGTGAGTGGTACTATTTCTTCTTTAAATTTATAAGCTCATGTTTAGGAAATGAGATGTTATAGATATGTTATCATATAAGAAATTACATTTTCTTTGCATAAAAATTGGATCGAGCATTTACTGCCATTTTGTGTATTTGAAATAGAAGATTCCTTTTGGTTTCGATTTGAATTTACTGAATGCAAAGAGGTTTGCAAAACCTTTTGAGAAAAATTCATGAGGAGTTCTTGAATTTGAATGTGGCTTATGAAGAGTTTTATATCGGTTTATGAAATGGTTTATGAAATGATTTCTGGAATGGGTGTTGTAGATTGGTGGGTGATATTGTTGTGCATTTTGATGCTCAGTGTCTCTGTGAACCCAAATGAGGGGTTATGGGTATGCGCATACTAGTCTAGGATATCCTTGTGGGCCGAGCTACCGGCTTATAGTAGGTGGAGACCTTGCCAAGGGGGGAATCTTGGTCGCCTTTCACGGGGCGTTATCTGTGATCATACTTAGATTTCTGAGCATGAGATTGGCTAATGGAATGGACCATTGGCGTGTGCTTTTCGACGAGATTGGCCAATGGATTTGACCATTGGTTTCTTCTTTGAGATTATTAATTGGAATGAGCTTTCCTATTGTGAAAATGTGACGTTTAAAGTAGCATATAACTTATTTTGAACATGGAGTTTGTTATATGTTGGAGTTTGGTTAATTGAGCTTTCGTTTGGTCTTTAACCGTGTGCACAGTGGGTGCTCGATCTACTTAGAAGAAATGTATTACTCACTGAGCCATGGTAGCTCATTCCTCTCATCTAACTTGTTTTTCGGGTTCTTCTCCGAGACGCTAGTAGGCGTGAGAGTTCCGATGTCGGGGAAGACATTTTGATAGTGGGACTTTTTGGTACGAGTTATGCATGGATGTGGAGCTTAATGTACTTAGCTTTTTGGTGAATTGTAGTTAACTCTGATATTGTAACCAAATAAACTCTATATCATGTATATATATATATATATATATATATATCTGTGTGTGTGTATGTGTGTGTGGATACATATATTGATGATATTAGGTGAGTTTTGGTTATGTTTAGGCTGCGTCCTTTTGTGAAAGGATGGCCGTGTCATGCCCTTATTCTTGTTGAGTTTGGGGTGTGACATTTATTGGTCTCAGAGCCTAGGTTTTGATTTTTGGAGTATAGATATGGGACGTTGTGAGATTGTGTGATAGATTTTTGCGCTAGTCTTTTATATACTAAGTAGTATTTCATTCTTGGATACAGGCGACCATGAGTTTTGACTCGGAGCCACTTGCCTTGCTTCTTAAGAGTAATAAAGGCAAGCGAGTCATTACTTCCGACACTAAAAATATGCCTCAACGTTCTCAAGATGTGACTTTAGAAAGGAGACTGGAGGATCAATATGAAGTGAGTTCCAACTCACCAGAAGCTAGAGAAAAACCCCAAGAGCCTAATCCCCCGACTGATTTTACTCAAGCAATGATTCATTGGTATCGTCAGGCAAAGGGATTAAGTGAAGGTAGTACCACTGACTCATGCACCTTCGCACAATTCAGAAAGGCGGATCCACCTAAGTTTGATGAGAAGTTTGATCCTCTTAAGGCCGATGGTTGGATTAAAAGCATAGAGGAAATCTTTAGAGCGAAAAATGTTCGTGACAATCAGAAGGTCAACTTCGCCACTCGTTATTTGGAAGGTGAAGCTATATGTTGGTGGCAAGGGACTAGACCCGCCCTTGGAGGTACTGATGTAATTATTTCCTAGAAGGATTTTACTGAAGTATTCAATGCCCAATTCTTCCCCGAGTCATTCCAAGCGAAGATGAGGAGTGACTTTGCAAATGTATCTCAGGGTAGCTCGTCAGTTATGGAGTATGCAGCCCGCTTTAATCAGCTCAGTAGATTTGAGGAAGGCTTCGTGGCTAGTGAGAAGTGGAGGGCAGAACACTTTCAGTGAGGACTTCGACCTGATATTCGCAGTATTCTCACGCCTTTTGTACTGACTACGTACAAAGAAGTCTTGGATCGAGCGAGTAGGGTGGAGCAAGACATGTTGGAGAGCGGTGCACAGGGCGTACCTCAGTACAAGAGGTTTAAGCCCACTGATTATCATGATAGTCGGACCAATAGTAGCAAAAAGCGGAGGGATTTCAATCAGCCAGGAAGGCCAAAGATTTAGAGTAATCCGGGTCCTTATGCTACTTGTGGTAAACGTTATAGCGGTCCTTGTTACCGCAAGACAGGAGCTTGCTTCCTTTGTGGGAAAATAGGACATATGGTGCGTGATTATCCTACATAGAAGGATACCCCTAGGGATAGCAGAGTGTGTTTTGTTTGTGGGCAGCCTGGGCACCTAGCATCTTCTTGTTCTATGAGGAAAACTGCATCTTCAGCTGGTAGGCCCCAAGGAAATTAGGAAAGGCAAAAGACAACTGGGAAAGTTTTTGCGATAACAAAGGAGGATGCGACGGCGTCCAACGCAGTTGTTGCAGGTAATATTTATATTGCCTCTCAATATGCGCATACGCTATTTGATCCGGGTGCTACGTATTCCTTTATTGCCATTGATTTTGCAAGGAAACTAGATGTGTTGCCTGAGCCTCTTGAGTATGAGATGCATGTTGATACTTCTACTGGTGATTTCCTGATTGCTAACCATGTGTTGAAGAGCTGTTTGCTCCGAATTAATGATGTAGTACTACCTGTGGATTTGGTGGAGTTAGATATATGGGATTTTGATGTTATTTTGGGAATGGACTGGTTATCAACATATCATGCAACTGTTGATTGCTATTCTAAGAAGGTTGTCTTTCGACTTCCAAATCAACCCGAATTCTCTTTTTCGGGAAGTTGTAAAGGCACTTTGCCAATATTGATATCAGCTTTACAAGTTTGAGGAAGGGTTGTTGTGGTTATGTGGCTTGTGTAAAAGACACAAGTAAAGATGTTGTAAAGCTTGAAAATATTCCTATTGTCAGAGAATTTCCAGACGTGTTTCCTGAAGATTTGCCTGGCTTGCCTTTTGATAGAGAGATTGATTTCTGTATTGATTTGATGCCTGGTACTATGCCTATTTCTAAGGCGCCATATCGGATGGCACCGTCTGAATTAAAGGAATTGAAAGCACAGTTGCACGAGTTGTTGGATAAGGGTTTTATTAGACCTAACGTTTCGCCTTGGAGAGCTCCTGTTCTTTTTGTTAAAAAGAAGGATGGTAGTATGCGGATTTGCATAGATTATCGGGAACTTAATAAGGCGACGATAAAAAATAAATACCCTTTACCCCGGATTGACGATTTGTTTGATCAACTTCAGAGAGCTCAGGTATTTTCTAAGATTGATCTTCGTTCTAGGTATCATCAGTTGAAGATAAAGGCAGATGATGTACCAAAAACTGCTTTCAGGACGAGGTATGGCCATTATGAATTTCTTGTCACGCCTTTTGGATTAACAAATGCTTCGGCTGCTTTCATGGATTTGATGAATAGGGTGTTCAAGCAGTATCTTGATAAGTTTATTGTGGTGTTCATTGATGATATTTTGGTGTATTCGAAGAGTTTGGAGGAACATAAACAACACTTGAGGTTTATCTTGCAAATTTTGCGTGAAAAGAAGTTATTTGCTAAATTCAGTAAGTGCGATTTCTGGCTTGATCATATAGAATTCTTAGGCCATCTAATCTCGAAGGATGGCATTTCGGTTGATCCGAGGAAAGTTGAAGCAGTTGTCCAATGGAGTCGCCCTACCAATGTCACTGCAGTGAGAAGTTTTCTTGGTCTAGCTGGCTACTATAGGCGGTTTGTAGAAGGATTTTCTAAACTTGCTGGTCCACTTACTTGCTTAACTCAGAAGAGAGTTAAATTTGTTTGGTGTTGTCAATGTGAGCATAGTTTCCAAGAGTTGAAGAGACGGTTAGTGTCGGCTCCTATATTGACCTTACCTTCAGGTACTGGTGGCTTCACAATCTACTGTGATGCATCTAAGGAATGTTTAGGTTGTGTTCTTATGCAGAATGGTAAAGTTGTAGCCTATGCCTCTAGACAGTCGAAAGTACATGAGAGAAATTATCCCACTCATGATTTGGAATTAGCAGCGGTTGTGTTTGCCTTGAAGATATGGCGGCACTACTTGTATGGTGAGAAATGTGAAGTCTTTACTGATCATAAGAGTTTGAAGTATATCTTTACTCAGAAAGAATTGAACATGAGACAGA
The DNA here is from genome assembly GCA_031216235.1 of Syzygium jambos. Taxonomy (NCBI): domain Eukaryota; kingdom Viridiplantae; phylum Streptophyta; class Magnoliopsida; order Myrtales; family Myrtaceae; genus Syzygium; species Syzygium jambos. The sequence continues at coordinate 14,150,921 of CM062226.1, forward strand.
GGAGATGGCTAGAACTCTTAAAGGATTACGACCTGTCTATCAATTACCATCCAGGTAAGGCAAATGTAGTAGCCGATGCCCTAAGTCGTAAATTTTATGGAAACATAGCTACATTGCTCACTTCTCAAAAGCCTATTCTTGAGGATATGAAGAAGTTAGACTTAGAGGTATTGGTACATAAGCTTGGTGCTCGATTAGCTAATCTTCAAGTACAGCCAATGTTGATTGACAGAATTAAGGCTAAGCAGAATGGGGATCCTCAGTTGGGAAAGATTAGAGAAGGAGTAGAAGCTGGGAGACAACAGGACTTCAGTATCCATGCGGATGGATCATTGAGGTTTCATGGTCGGCTATGCGTTCCTGATGATTCGGGATTGAAAAAGGAGATATTGCAGGAAGCTCATAGTACGAGATTCTCTATCCATCTGGGAAGCACTAAAATGCACAGGGATGTGAAAGAGAATTTTTGGTGGATCAACATGAAGAAAGATATCGTGAAATTTGTTGACCAGTGTCTGGTTTGCCAGCAAGTAAAGATTGAGCATCAGAAACCAGGTGGACAGCTACACCCATTGGAGATACCTAAGTGGAAGTGGGAGCATATTACCATGGACTTCATCGTCGGTCTACCGAGGACATCTAGTGATAAAAATGCTATATGGGTGATTGTTGATCGATTGACTAAATCTGCTCACTTTTTGTCATATCGATTCGGTCTTTCACTTGAGGATATGGCGAAACGGTATGTTAATGAGATAGTGAAGCTTCATGGGGTTCCAATGAGCATTGTTTCTGACAGGGATCCCAGGTTTGTGTCTAACTTTTGGAAGAGTTTGCAAGGAGCATTGGGTACTAAACTCAACTTCAGCACGGCTTTTCATCCACAAATAGATGGACAGTCTGAGAGAACGATTCAGACATTAGAGGACATGCTAAGATCCTGTGTTATTGACTTTGGCGATTTGTGGGATGAACACCTTCATTTGGCGGAGTTTTCTTATAATAACAGTTATCATTCTAGCATCAAGATGGCTCCTTTTGAAGCTCTATACGGTCGAAAATGCAGAACTCCCATATGTTGGGATGATGTTGGTGAGAAAAGATTAACTGGCCTAGAGTTTATTCAACAGTCAGAAGAGAAAGTCAGGGTGATTCGAGAGCATTTGAGAACAGCACAAAGCCATCAGAAAAGCTATGCTGACCTCAAAAGACGCAAGGTAGAGTTCGATGTGGGAGATCATGCGTTCCTCAAAGTTTCTCCAATGAAAAGCGTTATGAGATTTGGCACTCGTGGTAAGTTAAGTCCAAGATATGTGGGACCATTCTTAATATTAGAGAAGATTGGTGAAGTTGCTTATAAACTGGCTTTACCACCAGCGTTATCGGGCGTGCATAATGTGTTCCATGTGTCTTTATTGTGAAGATATGTGCCAAATCCTGAACATGTGCTTGACTTTACACCTTTAAGGTTAAAGGAAAACCTATCATATGACGAACAACCAATACGCATTGTTGATAGAAAAGATCAAGTGCTACGACAACGCACTATTCCTTACGTAAAGATTCAGTGGCAAAACCACACCGAGAGGGAGGCCACTTTGGAGCTTGAGGAGGAGGCAAGATACAAATACCCTCACTTGTTCGATGATTGAGGCACATCTAAATTTCGAGGGTGAAATTTTTTTTAAGGAGGGGAGAATGTAAAATATGGGTCCGAAAAAAAAAAAAAAGGTCAACAAGTCAACAAGTCAAAAGAAGAATAGTGATGTTCGGCTCTTTTTAAGAAGCCTAGAGAGCACGAAACAGAACAGAAAAACAGAGAGGAAAAGAGGAGAAAGGAGAGGAAGAGAAGAAGAAAAAGAAGAAAGGGAGGATTTTGCGCCGCGTAGATCTCACCTAGCCGATTCGACTTCATATCGCAATGCTCGGTAAGCACTCGCGCCCCTCGTTCGTTTGATCGGAGAAGTTTTCCGATTTAGGGTTTAAATTCGGAATTTTGGGAAATTCGAGCGGCTAAGTCTGATTTTTGAGTCGTTGAGCTGCGTATTTTTATAGAATTTATAGTTTACGGTATTGCGGAGCCGTGGGATGTTACGGAACCTGATTTGGACTTATGGTTTGCCGAATATGAATTTTTGAAGTTGAGTGCGCGCAGTGAACAGTGCGCGAATAGTAGTTTTTAGGTCGATTTTCGTCTGTTTTCGGCTCGATTTTGGGGCTGCCAAGTTGGGGTTCTTGTAGTGCTCGGAATAAGCTTTCTCTGGACTATAAGTTTGCTTAGAACGGAGTTTGGTGGAAAAAGTTATGGCGCAATCATGTTTCGCGCTCAAGTTCCACGTCGTGGACGAATGTGGATAATCGCTTTGGACGAGTGTTTTGGGAGCGTCTTTTAGTTGTTATATTAGCGTTTAAGCCTAGTTGAGCCGAGTCGTAGTTGAAGTAACATTTTACTCGGTTTTAATATCGTTTTTCGACTTATTGTTAAGTATTCGAGTGCGTCGGCTCGAGAAACCGGTGTAGGTTAGTTTTCAGCATTTCAAGGTGAGTGGTACTATTTCTTCTTTAAATTTATAAGCTCATGTTTAGGAAATGAGATGTTATAGATATGTTATCATATAAGAAATTACATTTTCTTTGCATAAAAACTGGATCGAGCATTTACTGCTATTTTGTGTATTTGAAATAGAAGATTCCTTTTGGTTTCGGTTTGAATTTACTGAATGCAAATAGGTTTGCAAAACCTTTTGAGAAAGACTCATGAGGAGTTCTTGCATTTGAATGTGGCTTATGAAGAGTTTTATATCGGTTTATGAAATGGTTTATGAAATGATTTCTGGAATGGGTATTGTAGATTGGTGGGTGATATTGTTGTGGATTTTGATGCTCAGTGTCTCTGTGAATCTAAATGAGGGATTATGGGTATGCGCATACTAGTCTAGGATATCCTTGTGGGCCGAGCTACCGGCTTATAGTAGGTGGAGACCTTGTCAAGGGGGGAATCTTGATCGCCTTTCACGGGGCGTTATCTGTGATCATACTTAGATTTCTGGGCATGAGATTGGCTAATGGAATGGACCATTGGCGTGTGCTTTTCGACGAGATTGGCCAATGGATTTGACCATTGGTTTCTTCTTTGAGATTATTAATTGGAATGAGCTTTCTTATTGTGAAAATGTGACGTTTAAAGTAGCATATAACTTATTTTGAACATGGAGTTTGTTATATGTTGGAGTTTGGTTAATTGAGCTTTCGTTTGGTCTTTAACCGTGTGCACAGTGGGTGCTCGATCTACTTAGAAGAAATGTATTTCTCACTGAGCCGTGGTAGCTCATTCCTCTCATCTAACTTGTTTTTCAGGTTCTTCTCTGAGACGCTAGTAGGCGTGAGAGTTCCGATGTCGGGGAGGACATTTTAATAGTGGGACTTTTTGGTACGAGTTATGCATGGATGTGGAGCTTAATGTACTTAGCTTTTTGGTGGATTGTAGTTAATTCTGATATTGTAACCAAATAAACTCTATATCATGTATATATATATATGTGGATACATATATTGATGATATTAGGTGAATTTTGGTTATGTTTAGGCTACGTCCTTTTGTGAAAGGATGGCCGTGTCATGCCCTTATTCTTGTTGAGTTTGGGGTGTGACAAGAACAAAGAGCATTCGCTTATAATCGAAACATGGTCGGAAGTGAGCACATAGAGGGGGTCGTCGCCGAGCTTCCAAACGATGACATAGTCCCAAGCCATCGAGTTGACTCGAGGTGTCAACCGTTAGACAGACCTTTGAAGAGGTCTCATGATCGATGCTTGCTTCTTCCCCAACACTTTGATAAAATACTGAGAAGCTTTGCTTGCTTCTTTCGCTTCTTGCCCATCCCTCACCCGGATCTGGGCAATGCGGCCCTTGCAGACCACAGACGAGGGTCGTGGCTCTCGTTTGGATTTGGGTGAGGGCTCCAACGCCCTTGCCCTCGCGCCATCGCTGAGGAACTGGTGACCTGGCTGACCTTTCCGGGAAAGTGAACAATGAGGAAGGGGTAAAATGAAAATTAAAAAATAAAGAAAAGAAAGAAAATAAAAATTCTCAAAATTCTTAAAACGACGTTGTTTTGATCATTAATAGTGCACATCAGTGCCGACCGTGCCACATAGGATATGGTTAGCGATGACTAGGACGCCATCTCAGCAATTTTCGGTCAAAATTGGTTAGATGGACTATATTGAAATTTCGTGCAAAAGTTTAGGAGTAAATTAACCAAATTAAAAAGTTAAAGTTGAATTGGGCGTAGTACAATACGTTTAAAATTTTTTTGACAATTTCTCCATTGTTAGACCGTTAGCGCTGGGATAATGGAAGAGGCTACGTGGATAAGTTGAACCACTATAATTTTCTTTTTTGTCAATCCTACCTTTAACTTCTCTCTCTCTCTCTCTGAGACTTTTACTTTGCCTCTTCGCAGAGCGTGGAAATTGAACCCCGCATGCGTCCCTAGTCCGCACCCCTCCCTACCAGCAAAAGCTGAGTGCCCTCTGGCTAAAACCAAAATAAATTGATTTGGAGCCTTTTCTATGCGTTACCCTCTTTATATTTCTGATGATAGAAGATATTTTCTATACGTAGCATATTTTGTCTACAAACATTGTTTCATCCTCAGCACATTGTTTTGCAAATGTTTCAAAAATCCTAAAACAATCTGTTCATTCCCTTCTTGATTGTTTAGTTAAGTCCATTTCGCACATAAGCATTTTATTTGTATAAACATTAGGTGAAATGGCACCAATTGTCCGTTTATTTTTGCCCAAAATTCAAGACCGTCCCTGTATCTATTCTTGTCCAAAATCATCCGAGTTTTTAGAAAGGTCATTGCTCATACTTCTATTATGTTGCTACTTTTTCCAGTCGATTTATGCTGATGTGGAAAATAGGAATATTGAGTAGAAGCAATATGGCAACCTTGGCTGCTCAAGCTTGAAGCTCACAATCATGGCCATTTGAGCTCGAAGCTTATGACCGCCATGGTAGCTCGAGCACGAAGCTCGTGGCCATGGTCATTTGAGCTCAATCATCATCATTTTCGTTATCAACCACCTGTGAATCCCACAATTACGCCATTGATGTTGACGATGAAGATGAATTGGCCGAAGCCGAAACCCTACAAAACTCAGTCGTTAATCTCTCATCGCTCACTCTCTCCACAACAAAATGCCCAAGCTTACCAACAACCGCCACCAAGTTGTCCCTGCACAAGAACTCGTCGCTATAAACTCTCTCCACCTCCCTATCGTAGTCATGCACGAATACGGGCGTCTCCGCTGTGCCGCCCTTCTTGCTCTCGGCCATCACAGCCGCTGTGAATATCGCCGTCATCCTCCCCGGCGGCACCATCTTCAACCCCTCCTCATCTCTCGAGTCTCTCCTCGCATGATCACCCAGACCACCGAGTCCACCACACCACCCGTCCGCCGCCAGGAGCTATAGCACCACCATGAGCAATCTGTGGGTAGTAACGAAGACCTTCATAAATGGTCTTTCGAAGCGGCGGCGGCAGCGGCGCTGGGAAGACCGAAGACCTTCGTTTGCTCAGAAGATCGAAGGCTGTAACGAAAGGAAGCCAGTGGTTCAGGAGACTCGGAAGAATCTCATCTTCCGTGAAACCGAAGAACATTTTTTTGTTCTGAATCGAACTCACATCTTCATTTGCACCCAAATTCATCTTTGATCGGCCGACTGGCAAGGTCTTCCCAAACTTCTGAGCGTTTTTTCACTTTTAATCATCACGCGCTGCCTCTGTTCTTCAATTTGATTTTCTTTTTTTCTGTGAAGTTCATCCGCATTGAATTTCCTTTGACATTGTGACTGTTTTTTGCTGATTAGATCGTCTTTAACTGGAGCTGTACGGTTTCTAGCTCAGATAACAAGAAAATAAGGGAGATCTCTTGTGGTAATCGAGATAGATAGTAGGATACGAAGGTATGAAATTGAGTTTTTAGAAATGTATGTCATGGTTGTTTTTTAACTCATAATCGCTGATGGGTGTTCGTCGAATTACTTGTGATGGAACTTGCTTGTTTGTCTGAATGACATGATTTCTTTGAACTATATGCTAGGAAATTGTTCTATGCTTGATTCAGATATTGGGAATGCGAGCAATTTGAGCATGGACACATCTTTCTCCAATTAGAAATAGAGATGTAGCCTCATTCCCTCTGTTCAATGTCAATATGCATGCGATTGTTCGAAACAAAGCCGAACATAATCATTTGTTAAATTTATAGGATCGTTACGATCCTTGATGACCTCACAAAAACTGCGTAACCATATGCTTTTTGCACTTGAGTTGTTGAACTCTTAGGTGGCATGTGTAAGATTTAATTCCGTATTCAAAAATATGTAGTCTCTTATTGACAGATTGGGGAGCTCGCTGGCGATAAACATGTCAAGTACATATGTTGTCTGTTAAAAAGGTAGGTATGAAATTTTTTGCAAGTCTCTTCACGTTTTCTTATCCACTTGCTGCTAGTTACTGAAAATGACTTGGTTTATCTGGATCTGCTAATCAGCATGTCGGAGTTTACTCATTTGAGTTTTTGGTTTGATCTTGTACTCAGAAAAAGGATCGTTTTGAGTAGATGGTTATGGAGCACTTGAGATTGGATGGAGCATATTGGGAATGGACCACTCTAGATCTTCTTGGAAAACTCGAGAGTGTTGATTCAAATGAAGTTGTTTCATGGATCCTGCAATGCCAGCACGAGTCTAGTTTGTATTTATTTGTGTCTCGGCTTCTTTTTTCCCATTACCCACGAAAAACATGCGGCAAACAGAGCCTCCACTCCACATTCAATTAATATTTCTTATTTGACAGTATGGTTAAGATTTTAGGTTGGGATTAACAAATTCCATCAATTACATTATTGACCACGTCTTTGAAGTGATTAGTGTTGATTTATTTATTTATATTCCAAAATTTGACTCTAAAGAACAAAATGTGAATGACACTTAGGGCTGCTTGTGCCAGCGGCTTTGGTGCAAATATTGGACATGATCTGCATCGGCTGTGTACACTCAGTGCCGTGCAAGTTTTGGCCCTTTTTGACAAGTTAGATGTTCTTGACATCAATATGGTGACAGATTGTATCCTTTGGAAATAAAGCATCCTAGATTATCAAACTCTTACCATAGATGCAAGTTCCTCGGTGTTGTTTTATGTTTTTAAGTTTTCAACACCATGAGAGTGATGAACTTACCTTGGGCTCTGTTTTGCATGTAAGAGATCAGATCATGTCAAGTCATGGAATTTCGATTACATTTACTTTATAGCGTGTAATGCCAGCCAAACATTGATGAGGGGGGCTCTCTCTCTCTGGAGATTGAAGTTGCTACTATTGGATCAGATGTTGCCTGAACTATGATTAAGACATCAGAGCATTGTAAAACGAAGATAAATCTTTTTCTGGGGATATTTGGGGAGAAGTTGATACTCGGTGTCTTGTCCTCGTCTTTTACACCCCCAATTATGAAACTTAGCATCAACATTAAAAGAATATAAAGAAATGCTGATTCACATCAGCCACCACTTGTTGTATAAAACTACTTACGGTTGATTAATACTAGCTAAGTCTCCTAATAGGACACATGTTCACAGCAAACGTCAAATTACCAATGGAAAATACAACAACCCAAAAAAGGTAAAAAAAACCTGGATATCCCATTTAATTAGGTATGATGAACCAAGAAGTGAAGCATTGTTTGCTTCATTTTCAATCATTGAGAGCTCCTCAGAGGTAATGAGAAGACAGTGGATACTCATTAAAATGACTATTATTCAAACCTTAGAATATTCTTGCAGATGAACTCTTCATGAGAAGATGCTCAATATACTGTGTAGAAAGTCTTGTGTGCTCTGCATCAACATTCATGGGAATGGTTCGATCCTCAGATGGTCGACTGCAAAAATTTACGTCTATGTTCTCCATCAAAGCTGTAAACTTTCTCATCTTAAGTCAGATCAACAAATACACATAATTTTTGTAATACCCCAACTAACAGATGCACAACACACCGGCTCATGATTGCACTCAATCGAGCTGTCCTCGGAAGCATAGTAACATAACTAGACTAGGCTTTCAAATAGTCAGACAATTGCGAGAAGGCAGACCCTTACACAGCTATTACCATATGAAGCTAGAGCTTGAGCTCATACTTAACTATGCAAAGATAAATCACGCGATTACATTCACCTGAACATCAACTACCATATTATTCGTACCTGTTCTTCAGCGATTGGCTGGTGATCCACAGCTTGAGTTCAGCCCCATGCCTCTCACCACCGATGGAGTTAATGAATGCAGCCATCGGAACCACATGTAGCCCCAAAGTCCTCCTGCTGAACGGCACTGAAGAAGAAAATGTGCACGAGAGTAAAAAGTGGCACTGAAGAAGAATTTGAAGCTCATGGACATCGAACGTGAAGCTCGCGAAGGACTTGAAGCTTGCAGACGAAGAACTTCAAACTCGCAGACGATGGAACCTGGGAAAGGAGAGACGACGGCGAACGACAGACTTAAAGCTTGCGAGGAGCGAGCGAGGATTGGGCGCGGAGTCACCAAGGATTGAGCGACAGCGATTTGCTTGAGCAGCGGGAGAGAGGAACACAGTCTTGCTCTCTTTTTTGCCGACAGCGATTTGCTTGAGCAAGACAGTCTTGCTCTCTCTTTTCTTCTGATTATTTTCCTGGTTCTGCAGAAGGAAATAATAAGATGAGTTGAGGTCTCCTGGGCCTAAATTTCTCTTAAGAAAGTCCCTTTTGTTATAGATGGTGAAGGATGTAATATCCCCAACTTCACCACCGAAGTTGACACGCACGCAGCATATGGAGATTCTCAGTAAGATGGGGAATTTTAATGAGATTGTCCTTGGTTGCACGTTTTAGAATCGGTTCATTATCTCTCTTCACTAGAATAAAGCAGAAATAGAAAGCAAATAAAGCGGAAGAAACAGCAATGATCTATGAATAGGAAGAAGACGCACCATTTTCTTTAGAGGATCCCCTGTTTCTGTTTTAGATTCAGTTGTTTCAATTTCAGAGTCTAATGCTTGCTTCGTTCCATTTACAATCATCTCTCTGTAAGACTCCCAAGTGACGATATGTGGATTTGGACCACTGTCAAGTAACTTCCCACAACATATTACGTCTATCCGGCACTCATTTGATATTTTTGAGCTCAATGCATCAAAAATCATTTCCATTGATCTGCACTGATAAAGTAACAACTGCTGCAAAAACTCTAATTCGTCAATGCCCTCGACAACTTGCAGGCTCTTGCACCAGTGAATATCTAACAACTTTAGGTTCTTCAAGTTTGACAAACCGCCTAACCTTTTTAATGAAATGCAATATCCAACAGAAAATTTTTCCAATGATCCCAAAGTAGAAACAAATTGAATATCTTGTACCTCTGGGCACCCCCACAGACGGAATTCTTTAAGCATCTTTGGGGAGCTTGGGACAAGGAATGCTTCACTCCAACGATCAATCAACTCGGGAGCTTGTAGCTCATTACACCCCAACTCCTCTGGCAGACAAACTAAACTCTTGGAAGATTTGCAGTCCTGGATACACGATCTCTCCGATGATTCTAAGACATCGATAAATTGAACATCACATTGCTCGTGCACCTTTTTTTCTCTCAATTTTCTCAAACTTGATGAAACGAAAACAGTCTCATTTTCCAATGGAGGAAGCCCGCCGAGATGTACTTGTTTCACTCGAGTACGATAGAGCTCTAAAACTATCAAGTTTGATGGAAGTTGTTTGAGGGTTTGCAAGTCTAGTCCACATAGTATAAGCTCTTTCAATAGAAAAAGGGAACCCAACTCTGTAGTTGGGGCATGGACATTCGATAAGCTAAAGTTTAGCTTGCTCAGTCTAGATAACCTCCCAATCCATCTCAAGTCGCAAGTTTGAATTAAATTTGATGTGGTGGACCCACCGTTAGAGCCATCAGATAGGAGACGTTCAACTAGATTCGTAAGGTATGAAAGGTTAGGGACAGTCAGCAACGAAGTAGAACTCAGCCGTAGAGTGGTCAAACTTCTGGGGAGCTTCGGCAACTCTTGTATCCCATGGCATTGAGCCAAGTCCAGTGTTTGGAGGTGAAGAAACTTACTCATTGTACTGGGCAATTCCACAGTTGGTGTGCGTGATACATTGGCAGATGATTGGCTTGGTAGTCTACCAATGGAATCTAGTAATCTTGTAATTCTTGTGAATGATACATCCAGATGCTTTAAGGACACTAATTTCGAAACTGAGTCAGGGAGTTCACTCAAGTCACGACACCACCTAAGAGAGAGGTGTCGAAGATTCTGTAGCTCTCCAATTTGTTCAGGCAATTTTCTAAGTGCCGAACAAAACTCAATACTCAAATCAGTTAGCCACCTCAGTTTCCCAATAGAATAGTCAATTTCCACCAAAGACGGACATTCATAAATAGTCAACTTCTCTAAAACTGAGTACTCGGGAAAGGTTGGTTTCCTATGTATGGAACCAATACATAGAAGAGTAAGAACCTTCAACTTCCTTGCCTCCTGCAAAAGCCAATCAAACATTAGGGACGAACCAAAAATGAATGTGGATTTAGGTTACCAATTTGTATGGTATGTCATCTGATCCTCTCACTAAATGAGAAAATTAGATTATAACTCTGTTAAATTTAGTCCTCAATTGAATGAGAAAATTAGACTAAGAGGAAAACTGGCATACCTTGATTAGACTCTCGACCTCATCTTCTGTTATATCAAGGTAAGAAATATTCACCACAACCACGTTTTCTAGATGCAACAAATTAGTTGCCTCAAAACATTGATGATGGAAGGGAGAATATTGCAAACTGATCCATTTCAACTCGGGAAGACATCCCGTAAAGTCGCCTTGGAAGATTACACCATACAACCAAAGAAACCGTATACGTGGGAACCGTTTAATTTGCTTTGCAGTCATAGTATGTTGAAACAAACACCCCGATGGCAAATAGAGTGCTTGAACACTTCCCTTGATCTGCCAATGACATTGAGAAGGAGAAGAAATTTGTCAATACCCCACCATTTCATTTAGAAGAGAAAAAAAAATGAAACAGAAGAGTAGCTCCGAATTCAATAACGTGAATCCTCAATTAAGAACCACGTAAGCAATTTTCTATTCAAATTTGGCCATACTTTACCTCTGTTGATCTTATTTCACAAACGATGTCATCTCTATCCCACATCCTGGTACACTCTTGTTTAGCAATTGCCCTTCCAAGATCTCTAAACTGATCATGCATCTCAAATCTATCATCCTCTAAAACCTTTATCATGCACCTCTTAATAAGGACATCAATGGCATCCTCTGGGCCAAACCCACAATCTTCCCACACATACATTGGATTAGTCTTATTCTGACCGATGAAAAAGCATGCAATATCGAGAAATATTTGTTGTTGATCCGGCTCTAATGCATCATAGCTAATCCATAGCTTTCCCAAGACATCCTTATGAGGTGTTTTCCTTAGCTTCTCTAGCCTCTCTTTCCATATTCTTTTCTTTTCATGACCAAAAAGCGATGAACCTATTGCTAGAAGAGCTAAAGGGAGTCCACCAGTAGTAGAGACAATGTCGTATGAAAGAGTGTAGTAATTGGCTGGAGGAGAGTTGTCATCGTAGGCATGCCTACTAAAAAGTTGGAGTGCGTCTTTGTCGCTCAACCCCTCCATTTCATAAGGCAAGATTTCATACTTAAACCCCCGGATTTTTGTAACGCTTTTGTCTCTAGTGGTAACAAGTATCCTAGTACCAGGATACAAAGAATTCACTCCGATTAGCTTTTGGATTTGGTTGCCCTCACTGACATCATCCAATACAATGAGCATCTTCTTGTTGCAAATTGTTTCTCCAATCATATTGATCCCATGATCAGTGTTGTCGATGTTACAAGTCATTCTAGAGTAAGAGATATCGGACAATAATTTTTCTTGCAGGTTGACTAAGCCCTTGGTTTTTGCCGTTTCCCTCACGTCATCTAGAAAGCTGCAGTTTTTCCCAAAGCGAGGACATAGTTGGTTGAAGATAATCTTTGCAAGTGTTGTTTTACCAATGCCACCCATCCCATAGATTCCAACGAGCCGCACACCACCGAAGTCAATGTCTAATAAATTGTTTATGGCTGCTATTCGATCCTCCATTCCTACTAAATCTTCGGTCACTTGTCTTTGTTTTGTCTCGAGTCTAATCACAACCTCGTTAACAACCGACTTGATAAGATCCCCATAGCTGCCACAAAGTCGAACAATTGAGAAAAGGTGACAAATTTGCATGTTGACCAACCAGCTACTAAGCAACCAGGTGGGAACGCGATCAAGTTTAGGATATATAACAATTCAATGTTACCCCCAAAGCTTTAGGAACATGATCGATGAATTACAAACTTGAACATCCATTACTAGTTTAAGTTAAAGGAATAGAGGAAGAGAAATGTTTGATCTTTATATCAAGTAGAAGAATAAAAAATTCTGGCAAAAGAGAATAAAAATATAAACGTCTGATAAATTACTGTAATGGTAAATTTACTTAATTCTTTCGACGTGGAAAAGAACTTTGCAAAGGCAACAGTTCCTTAACCAAGTTCTCTTAACCAAGTTCCCTAGCACACAATAGGAATCTTAATACATACATGGATTAATTTAGCATATAAAAGATGAAACAAAGCCAATTTTTATACGATGGAAATTATGTGAAAAACAAAATTATAATAACCCTATTAAGTCAGAAAAAAATTTAGAAATCTCGTGATTTAAAAAAATAAAAGAAAATTTTGAAACTTTTTGTTTAAATTAAGGGAAATTAAAGTTGGAATATAATTAACGAATTTCTATAAGACCTGTACAAAATAATTTTCACAATCATGACTAGATTGTTACCCTGGATATTTCTTCAGCTCCCATCCCTTGGTGCTATCAATTTCTTTGAGAGCCTGCCGCCATGTCTCTATATCCTCAGAGCTAAACTTCTTCTTCTGATCCTCCATCTTTTGCTCCAAATTTGATATGGCCTCGCTGTACAATGTGGTTTTCAGTTTCACGTCATCGGGTTTAACGTCGTAGAAGATGGGCAATATGACCTTCTTTCCATCTTCTTTAGATTTAGAGGTGTTCTCCACCATGTTTGCAAGTTCACGGAGGCACCAGTGACTTGAAGCGTAGTTTTTGGAGAAGATGGGTATGTAGAGCTTGGAATCGTCGATTGCTCGCAAAAGGTTGCCACTAATTCTATCACCTGGTTGAAGCTCTTCGTCATCGATGAAAACACGAATCCTGGCATCTACCAAGGCATGGTAGAGGCTATTGGTGAATCCACGACGAGTATCGAACCCTCTAAAACTCAGGAATACTTGATACTCACCTCCTAATATATTGCTAGAGCACATTCCTATCTCCGAGTTCGCCATAAGAGCTCACTTTGCACTTAGCAAGGCTCTGTTTCTCTCTATCTCTAATAGGCACTGTTGAAATACTTCATCTGGTACGTTATGACAGGTATGGGAAAAATCGCACAAAGCTCAAGATGTTTTGGGGTTCTAGAATGCAAGTCGAAGACTTTAATGTTAAAGTCTTTTTTTTTTTTTTTGGTCTGTGATGTTAAAGTCACGACGAAGACTTTTGAGACTTCTAGAAACGGTCGATGTTTAATTTAACCTGCTCCAAAGTCTTTGAGAGGACGGCGTGCTTTGGAACGTCATCCAACGTTTTGTCCTCTAATTTACCTGAAAGCTTCACCTTCCGTATCGCATCCGCCATCTATCTCACCGTACGTGTCCTCCACATCATGTCATGTCTTTTGGGTCCACTGTTATTGGTGGCCGTTAATAATACAAAGAGCCAATAACACAAAAAATTTAAAATTAATATATATATTCTAAATTAATTTTTTGACAATCAAAAACTCCAACTTAATATACATGTGATAACTAAAAACTCCAAACTGATACCCTTGTGACAAATTCACCATTTATTATTTTTCATTAAATTTGATTAATACCACGAAAAATCATAAATCAATACACTTATGACAAATGGAGAGTAAAACTCGAAACTGGTACAACTATGAAAAATTTATCCCAAACTAATTTTTTAATCACCAAAAACCCAAACTGATACACTTGTGATAATTTTACTCTTTGTTAGTTTCAGTTAAATTTTACCGTCAAATTTCTTTGTTAGATGACACGTGATAGTTGATGGGTATACCAGTTCGGGGTTAGGTGTACCACTTTGTGATTTTTCGTGGTATTAATCTAATTCAATATAGGATAAATTTGTCATAAATGTATCAATTTGGAATTTTTGGTAATCAAAAAATTAGTTTGAGGTAAATTTGTCACAAGTATACCAGTTTGAGATTTTTGGGGATCAAAATATTAGTTTAAAGTAAATTTATCACATGTGTACTAATTTGGAGTTTTTCATAGTATTAACCCTAACCCTAATAGAAATGGACGTGCAGATAACTTTTTCTATTCTACCTTCTCCTCTAATTTTTTTTATTCAAGCTAATCATTAAATTTTTTGAAATCGAGTCAATGTAGTCCTTCAATTATTTGAAATTCAACATTATTTGTTTGTCATTATCGTGGCATAACAGAGCCGTGAAAAATCATGCATAATTGATGTGGAGAAACCAACTCGATTAAATTTAATTATTTTTTCGAAAAGACTTTTCTCCTTTTCTCTTTCCTTGTTTTCTTCTTCTTCTTCTCTGTTCATCTATTCTCACCATCATTGGTCACTCTGCAATGCTGGCCATCACTATACCGGAGAGCATTTTGTCATCCCTGGTGTGGTCCATCGTGCCTCACCTCTGTCACTCCCAATGTCGAACCCTTCCGCCTAGTCATTGCTATCGACATCGTTCCATCAAGCGCCTCTCTCTCTTTCTCTCTCTCTCTGCACATGACCTTCCATTGATGGAGGTGCTTGAGCTCAAATCTGGGTCACACAACATGGCCTCATGTCTGAACGGCTAATTTACGACGTCCACATAGGTGTTCTGGTCAACATATTAATTGGCTAGTTAATGGTGTTAACTGCAATATCAACAATTTCCCTTATTTATTGAGTCAAATTAAAAAGTATAAGGACAAAATTGAAATGCAAAAGTTTCTCGGACAAAATTGAATACTAAGGAAAAATTCAGGAACCACCCATGCTATTACACAAAACAAAAGAAGAAAATACGAATGATCAAAGATCGTTTTTTAGGTACATAAGCAAGGGAGGCAAAATTAACAGAGAAATGACCTTCATGGGCACCATATTTGCAGAGAAATGGCCTTGAATAATATATGTTTTACCTCTAACATTAGCTCGTCCAATGCAACTGAGTGATGTCAAGATGCTATTCTTTTAATTCGTTGATATTTCCCTCATGAGAACGGGTGGAAACGTTTTCTTCAATTACAAGAAAACCAATCTTCGATTTTCACCCCAAATACTAATTTCACATCCGCTAATTCCGAAATCTATCCACTCTTTGCAACAAGAGGTTTCAAAAGATCTACACTTTGCACAATCTAATTTCCATAGTTTGTTAGACTCAAAGATGTAGAATTTAGACATTTTTTCGACATCAAGGCGGAAAATGCACGCTCGAAATCATATAAGACGTGGAATAAATTATAATAAAAGTCGAGAATGATTTTTGCCATGTCCCCTGCGTAATGGAAAATGGAGTTGAGCCAAGTAGAAAGAACGGACAAAGTATTAACCATTACATTATATTCTCTTCTCTTATAGTCCTTTTAAATAAGAGAATAACGGAAAAGAGATATGCGATATCTTTTACCCAATGGTTTTCATTTTGTTAGTAGTTTTTTTTTTGGTAAAGACATTTTGTTAGTAGTTGATCATCACGTTTGTCAACTTTCATGAAAGCAATGCTTATTCATAATGTTCTGTTCGAGTCTGACCATGTCTTTAATTAATCCTTTGCCTAAACTTTTGAATTATGGACATGACTAGACCTGTTAGTGATATTAGGAAATTTATTTGATTCTATATATCTCTCAGGATTATGCCTAATCTTCTTTGATAGTGCATAACCTTGACTGATTATATTTGATATTGTGTTTATCTTATTACCTTAGATACTCTTCTAATAAAACCTATAAGACATACCCCACAAACGGCAAGTCGAACCGCTTGTGAATGGTCTGTAATTAATCCCCAGATCATAGGCCATTCATGGCATCTGAACCAAGGGGTAGATAAAGATATTCATCGTTATAGTATAGTGGTAAGTATTCCCACCTATCACGCGAGTGACCCTAGTTCGTGAAGTGGCTAGCAAGAGTCACCTAGAGGGGGGTGAATAGGTGATCCTAAACAATTCTATAAATTTATGCGGAAATAAAACAAGTTACAGAGAAGACTGAAAGAGATTCAGATTCAAGTCAGGATAAAGTGCAGAACGTAAGGAAGGAGATAAGGAGAAGAGAATCTGCACACAAGTTTATAGTGGTTCGGCTTATAGTAAGCCTACGTCCACTCTCCACGCTGACAGCCTACTGGCTGGATTTCACTATGTAATCAAGAGGAATTTACAGAAGCTGAGTGATATCACTCGTGTATGATAGGACTCTCTATCTCACACAATCACTCTTACAGTAATCCTCAAGATCTGAATATTTTAACTCACGAAGACAAGACAAAATGATCGGAGATTGCTCAGACTTTGGACTTGATGATTCTTGAATCGTGTCATCTTCTGCTGCTCATTGATTCCTTAAATACTCCTCTGCATCCATACTAGCCGTTGGACACCTTGCCGAGGATCATCTTCCAATCTACACCTTTGGACAGATTTGTTAAGGATTGAGTAGCCGTTTAGACAGATTCTGAATCCCGCTGATTCTGTTCGCCCATACAATCAGAATCTTGGTTTCCATAAGTAGAGCTTTATCCGTTGTAATGCATACTTGTCAATATTTGATTGTCAATCAATTTGATTTAGGATTGAACAAATCAAAACTTTCCTTCTGTGAAATCAAAGCCAGATCACTAGCTGTTTTTTCTTCGTTCTGAATATTGCTTCTGGAGAATTATTGCGTCTTCGTGTTCTTCTGAAGAAATCAGCTTCTGAAGAATTACTGCGACTTTGTCTCCTTCTGAAGAATTCAGCGACTGTCTGCGTCTGAAGAATTTCAGCGATTTTCTGCATCTGAAGAATTTCAGCACATATATACCTGAAACAGAGATACTTCAGATTATAACAGAATGTTTTGTCAACTTCAAAATCAGTAGGAGTTTTCCTCAACAATCTCCCCCTTTTTGATGGTGACAAAACTTTCCTGTAGATTGAATCAATATAGATTAAATTAGATTTTGAGTAAGAATCACAGATAGAAAATGAAAGAGCAAACTCTGTTGGTATCTGTGTCTTTTGTTTTCTTCGTATGATCCTGCATGTATAATTTCTCCCCCTTTTTGTCATCAGCAAAAAAAATAATTTGAAGATTGAAGCATATATAGAATAATGTAACCAGTCTAACAAGAATAGTAGTTAAATTACAGACCAACTAAGAGAGAAATGTTTGAAAAGATAATAAATCAGGCTAATGTTTAGAAGGAGTGCGAATCAATTGAAAATTTTCCAAGATCGAGACAGCTTCCTCAATCCTCGAACTGCATTTCCCTACTGCTTTTTCCAGCTCTGCTTTGTCTGCTGCCGCTCTAAGTTGCTGAGAATGGTTGTTTTCCTCAACAATTTTCTGCAGATTTTTCATATCTAGTTCCAACGCAGACTGTTTGGCTTTGATCTCAAGCAGAAGAGAAAGAATGTTCTGATCGTTGGAAGACTGTTCTTGGACATTTTCTTGTTCATGCTGATCGAACTCCTGTGTTGCTTCTTGTGGAATTTCCCGTGCATCCTGTGGACTCTCCCCCTGAACAGGTGCTTGCTGTTCAGAAACATGATCTGAAGGAATATGTTCTGTGAAAATAGGAACATGTTCTGTAGCACCAGCATTGCCTGCATTAGGGTTTTCTGCTTCTGCTTCTTTGTCATCACGCAGAAGAGTTTTTCTTTTCTTGTACACCCTTAGAGGATCTGGAGATTCCTTCTTCTTACTTGCTGAGACTGCTTCCTTTCTCTGAACTGTTCTTCTGACAATGGTCTTTTCAGCAGATTTTGGTTCAGGCTCCTGAGCCTCTTTTCCCTTTGATCTTTCCCTTAGATCATCAAACTGTTTCATTTTTGAGATCATTCTTTCTCCCACATACATACAAGGAATAGGACTCAGCCGTAATTCATCAGGAATCGAAATCTTCAGGTACATAAAGATTCGAGTTATTAAGGCACCATATGGCAATTGCCCCTTGTCCTTGTGTAATGCTCTGTACATATGGAATATTATGATGTGAGGAAGAGAAAAGGGTTGACCTGTCAAGATAGCCCAAATGAGCTTGAGTTCTGATTTTGAGAGGTCAGTTTTCGAGGCTGCCTTAGGCTTCAGGCAGTTTATGATGACCTTGTGCAGAATTACAGATCTTCTTGATAAGTCAGAGTAGGAGAGATGCCGCCTTGATCCAAGATCAAAATCTGGATTTTCAGAAACAATTTTGACAATATCTTCAGAACCTACTGTCAGAGGAGTGAACTGGGAGTGTGTGGTCCCAATGATCCAGGTTCTTCAAGATGTTCTGTTTCTGTGTCTGAGATATCCATGACTTCTGGTGTTTCAGTAGGCTTTGAACCCAGATTCAGAATGCGAGTCGATCTTCTCTTGAAAGGCATGATGATTCCTTCTGGGATGAAAAGTTCGGATCTTTCGCAGGAATGAGGACGAGGAGAGTCTCTGAATCTCGAAATCGTTTGAGCAGAAAAGCAAGGGTTTTGAAGAGAGACGAAAAGGCTTATAAAGGTGAAAGGCGGCTTAAAAGGTTATTTTTAGAAAGTAAAAAAAATAAGCCGAGGTAAAATAGGAAAGGAATATATTTTCTAAGGCATAACAGATCACAATAAGATTAAGATAATATTCTAAATGCAATTTTCCGAAAAATTAAAATACGTACCTGATTTACTTCCAAAGAAGTCAGATGTGAAGATATCCCGTCAAAAATATTCCCGCCAATAATTTAAATTGAGTACGTACCTTTCTTGAGAGTCTGAGAAATGTTCAGACAGAGACTTTTAAGTCTGAAAAATATTCCTGTCTGTCAAGCACTCCATAAAGGATAAGTAATGCACAGTTCACTTCTAATGTATTCAAACGAAGATTTATCAAGGGGTTTTGTGAATATATCAGCTAATTGATTCTTAGAATCAATATGTTGAATATTCACATCACCATTCTGAACATGATCTCTAATGAAATGATGTCTTATCTCAATATGTTTGGCTCGAGAATGGAGAATGGGATTCTTAGTGAGATTAATTGCACTGGTGTTGTCACATTTGATTGCAACACTTGAATCTTCAACAGCAAAATCTCGCAACTGTTGTTTCATCCAAAGAATCTGTGCACAGCAACTTCCCAATGCTACGTATTCTGCTTCTGCTGTTGATAGTGCGACTGTATTCTGCTTCTTTGAATACCAAGATACTAGCATGTTTCCAAGCAGTTGGCATGTACCTGTAGTACTTTTCCTGTCCACTTTACATCCAGCTAAGTCAGCATCTGAATAACCAGTAAGAGTAAAGTCTGAATCTTTGGAATACCAAAGACCTAGCATTGGATAAGTTCCAATGTATTTGATTATCCTCTTTACTGCAGAGAGATGTGATTCCTTTGGATCTGACTGAAATCTCGCACACATACAGACGCTAAAGAGTATGTCAGGTCTAGATGCAGTAAGATATAATAGAGAACCTATCATGCTTCTATATACCTTCTGATCAACCTTTTTACCATTTACATCTTTGTCTAGCTTGGATGTTTGAGACATTGGAGTATCTGTCTTCTTGCAATTTTGCAGACCAAACTTCTTGACTATCTCCTTGGCATACTTCTCTTGGCAGATGAAAGTACCATTTGTCACTTGTTTCACTTGTAAGCCAAGAAAGAATGTAAGTTCTCCCATCATGCTCATCTCGAACTCGTTCTGCATATTCTTAGAGAATTCCTTACAAAGTGATTCGTTAGAAGATCCAAAGATAATATCATCCACATAGATTTGAATAAGTAGAAAGTCATTACCTTTTCTTTTAACAAAAAGAGTAGTATCTACCTTACCTTTTGTGAAATCATTTTGCAGAAGGAAATTACTTAACCTTTCATACCAAGCTCTGGGTGCCTGTTTCAGACCGTAAAGAGCCTTTTTGAGTCTGAAAACACAATCAGTCTTTCTTGGTTCTTCAAAACCAGGTGGTTGTTCCACATATACTTCCTCTTTGATGTATCCATTCAAGAAAGCACTTTTCACGTCCATCTGAAAAAGTTTAAAGTTATGGAAACAAGCATAAGCTAATAGTAGCCGAATGGCTTCTAACCTTGCAACTGGTGCATATGTTTCATCATAGTCAATGCCTTCTTCTTGGGAATAACCTTTTGCAACCAGTCTTGCCTTGTTTCGTGTAACTTTCCCTTTGTCATCCAGTTTGTTTCTGAATACCCATTTTGTTCCAATTACTGGATGGTGTTTGGGTCTTGGCACAATCTCCCAGACTTCATTGATTCTGAACTGTTGAAGTTCCTCTTGCATTGCCTCTATCCAGCTTTCATCTGATAAAGCTTCCTCAACATCTTTTGGTTCTATTTCAGATATCAATGCTAAGTTGCTGATATTCTCCTTGTGTTTGGATCTTGTTTTGATACCTTCGTCTATTTCTCCAATGATGAGGTTTTTCGGATGACTGGACTTATGTTTCCAGTTCTTGTCGTATTTTTCCTTCTGAAAAACTGTAGACTCTAAATTTTCTGGTTGAGTCTGTGTATTGTCTTCTTTTCCTTTTTCCATGGAATCTTCAATCTCTTGGGATTCAAGATGATTCTCTGAATATGCTTGAATGTGGGGAGGTGATTCAGATTCATCTTTGTGAGTCTGAATGTTTTCTTCAAACTTCACATTCATTGATTCTTCCACAGTCTGAGAATTCTTGTTGAAAACTCTGTATGCTTTGCTTGTTGTGGAGTATCCAAGGAAGAATCCTTCATCTGCTTTCTCATCAAACTTTCCAGGACGATCATTTGGATTCTTAAGAATAAAGCATTTACATCCAAACACACGAAAATATGAAATGCTGGGCTTCCTACCTTTGTAAAGTTCATATGGGGTTTTCTCAAGAATGGGTCTGAGAAAGACTCTATTGATAATATAACATGCTGTAAAAACTGCATCTGCCCAGAAATGAGAGGAAATCTTGCTTTCAATCAACAAGGTTCTTGCCATTTCTTGCAAAGAACGATTTTTCCTTTCCACAACACCATTTTGTTCTGGTGTGTATGGAGTAGAAAAAATATGTTGAAGGCCATTTTCCTCACAAAAGCCTGAAAAATTTTGATTTTCAAATTCTCCCCCATGATCAGTTTTAATGCAGGAAATGGTATAGCCCTTTTCATTTTGAACTCTTTTTGCAAATGTTGAAAAATATGAAAATGCTTCACTTTTGTGAGCAAGAAAGAATACCCATGAAAATCTTGTGAAATCATCAACAATAACTAAACAGAATTTCTTACCACCGATGCTCTGAGTTCTGGTTGGTCCAAACAGGTCCATATGAAGAAGCTGCAAGGCTCGATTAGTAGAAACATGATGTATAGATTTAAAAGAGCTTCTTACTTGCTTTCCTAGCGTGCAAGCATTGCATAAGTCTGTCTTTTTGTATTTCAATTCTGGTAAACCTCGAACCAGTTTCTTGCTTGAGATTTTTGAGATTTGTTTCATGCTAATATGTCCCATCCTTCTGTGCCAAAGATCTTCATCCTCCTTGATTGAGATTAAGCAATGATTGGAGTTTAGATTGACATCCAGAAGATAAATATTGCCATGTCTTCTTCCTGTGAATGTTTGAGAGGAATCTTTGCTTGTTCCTGAGCATGTGTCTTCTTGAAAGTTGATTCTGAAACCTGTATCACAAAGCTGGCTTATGCTAATCAAATTGTAGTGAAGTCCTTTTACCAGTGAAACGTCATTGATTCTCAGTCCTCCAATATCAACTGTTCCTTTGCCAATGATTTTTCCTTTAGTGTTTCCTCCAAAGGAAACTTTTCCACCTTCCAGACTTTGAAGATTAGCGAATATGCTTGGATCTCCTGTCATGTGTCTTGAGCATCCACTGTCTAGGTACCACTTCCTTTTTCTCTTCGTGGTAACCTGCAAGAAGTACAGCAGCTCAAGTTTTCTTTGGTACCCAAACTTGTTTGGGTCCTAGAGCATTAGTATAGGCTGTCTTAACAAAATCTCTTCGAATAGGTCTCCAGACCTTAGGACATTCATTCTCAAAGTGCTGTGGATCTCCACATTTTGAGCACTTGAGTGCACTTCGGCCAACAGGTTTTACGAAATTCCTTTTGAAATGATTTTTATAAACTTGTCTAGGAGGTCTTTGTCTTAATCTCTCCTTGACTTTAGGAAAATCAATCAAGCTGTCACTTTCCTTTTCAAATCCAAGACCAGATTTGTTGTAGTAAGGAATTTGAATGGAAAGGATATGCTTCAAGGTTTCTGATCCTTTTGAAAACTTGCGAGTAATCTCTGAAATTTCCTTTTTCAAAACAGAGTTTTCTTTGGAAAGAAGATCTTGATTTTCCTTGATTTGATGAAATTCTTTTTGAAGGAAATCGATTTTCTCCTTTTGAGAAATATCCTGTTGCCTTAGTGAAGAATTTTCCTTTTTCAAGGAAGAGATTCTTTTAAGAGCAGTTTTGAATTCAAAGCATAAATCATCAATATAATTTGAAACTTCAAAGGACATTTCAGATGGTCTTACCTCGATTTCTACTTTGGGATCAGAATCAGAGTCTGAGTCTGAATCTGTTTTTGCCATTAGACAGAAGTTTGCGATGTCTTCATCACTATCTTCGCATTCTGTATCACTCCAAGTCTCAGCTTTCAAGGCCTTCTTTGCTTTCTCAAATTTGGTTTTCTTTTTCAGCAGTGGACAGTTTGGCTTGATATGTCCACGTCTCCTACAGTGAAAGCATATAATCTCCTTTGATATCTCTGTCTCGTCGATAGGCTTTCTATTTTCAAAAGGTTTCTTTCCTTTGAGGTTTCTTCCTCTGATTTTCATCCTTTTGTACTTCTTTATGAAGAGAGCTAGTTCCTCATCATCAACATTTTCATCTTCTGAATCTGCATCAGAATCAATGTTAGTTTTTAAAGCAATTGACTTATTACCTCTGGTTTCATTCTCCTTATTCCGCTTCTCAGTCTCATATGATTGAAGAGTTCCAATCAATTCATTCACTGATAGAGGTTTGATCCTTTGTGTCTCTCGAAGAGATGTTTTGATATTATCCCACTGATCTGTCAGTCCTCTCAGAAGTTTATTGACTTTTAAAGCATCTGGGACTGGTTGTCCTTGATAAGCAAGACCATTTACTATGTCAGTAAACCTGTCATAAAAATCAGCAATTAGTTCACCAGACTTCATTTCGAAGGATTCATATTGACCAAGCAATATATTGATTTGTGTTTCCTTGGCTCGATCTGTTCCTTCATAAGTAATATAGAGAGTATCCCAGATTTCTTTGGCAGATTCACAAGCAGCAATTTTTTTATATTCAACAGGAGATAAAGCACAGTAGAGAGAATAAATTGCTTTTGAATCTGATGTTCCTCTTTTGGATATCTCATTTTGAGATAATGGAGGATCTTCTGATATGCTTGCATCTGCTTTGCTTGCATCTGCTTTGCTTGCATCTGCCTTTTCTTTCGAATTTGAAGACATAGGTTTGACTCCATTTATGATGACATCCCATTGCATATGGTCACATGACTTAATGAATGCCTTCATCTTGTTCTTCCAGACACTATATTCCTTGCCATCGAAATATGGTGGTCTGTTGTTGCTTTGACCTTCAATGAGTCCTGGAGCACCATAACTAGCCATGTAGATCGTTAGCTCGGAAGTAAAACACTTCAGTAAAATGAGCAACCTGCTCTGATACCAATTGAAGTGGCTAGCAAGAGTCACCTAGAGGGGGGTGAATAGGTGATCCTAAACAATTCTATAAATTTATGCGGAAATAAAACAAGTTACAGAGAAGACTGAAAGAGATTCAGATTCAAGTCAGGATAAAGTGCAGAACGTAAGGAAGGAGATAAGGAGAAGAGAATCTGCACACAAGTTTATAGTGGTTCGGCTTATAGTAAGCCTACGTCCACTCTCCACGCTGACAGCCTACTGGCTGGATTTCACTATGTAATCAAGAGGAATTTACAGAAGCTGAGTGATATCACTCGTGTATGATAGGACTCTCTATCTCACACAATCACTCTTACAGTAATCCTCAAGATCTGAATATTTTAGCTCACGAAGACAAGACAAAATGATCGGAGATTGCTCAGACTTTGGACTTGATGATTCTTGAATCGTGTCATCTTCTGCTGCTCATTGATTCCTTAAATACTCCTCTGCATCCATACTAGCCGTTGGACACCTTGCCGAGGATCATCTTCCAATCTACACCTTTGGACAGATTTGTTAAGGATTGAGTAGCCGTTTAGACAGATTCTGAATCCCGCTGATTCTGTTCGCCCATACAATCAGAATCTTGGTTTCCATAAGTAGAGCTTTATCCGTTGTAATGCATACTTGTCAATATTTGATTGTCAATCAATTTGATTTAGGATTGAACAAATCAAAACTTTCCTTCTGTGAAATCAAAGCCAGATCACTAGCTGTTTTTTCTTCGTTCTGAATATTGCTTCTGGAGAATTATTGCGTCTTCGTGTTCTTCTGAAGAAATCAGCTTCTGAAGAATTACTGCGACTTTGTCTCCTTCTGAAGAATTCAGCGACTGTCTGCGTCTGAAGAATTTCAGCGATTTTCTGCATCTGAAGAATTTCAGCACATATATACCTGAAACAGAGATACTTCAGATTATAACAGAATGTTTTGTCAACTTCAAAATCAGTAGGAGTTTTCCTCAACAGTTCGTTCCCCAGCAACAGCGCCACCTAGGATCTGGGGATTATAAATGGAGAAGGGATTATAAAGAAGATGAGGAATAGAATATCAGATAGTCTTCTAATAAGACCTATAAATAGGTTATCTATGTACTCTTTTTTATAGATTGAAATATACAGAAAATTCTTCAATCCATTTTTCTGCATTATTTTCAACTAGACCAATGATTGTGGTCTCCACTAGTAAAATGATGTGAATGTCCGTGAGATATAATGCATCTCTTAAGCATCCAGAGAAATGTTTCATGGTGATGCTAAAGTTTAGACGACAAATGCCAAAAACTTCCCACTTTTCTTTGGTGAGCTATCATTTATTATGAAATAAAGCTATTGGAAATTTCTATTTTATTGGTTTATGCAATGTTGTCCTTGAATTTTTATATTTTTTTGCAATCAAATTCTTGAACTAAGGTTAGTACGTTCACATTACACCTTTCGTTAAATGCTTATGTGACTGTTGAGTGGTTATTAAATGGCATGCTGGCTCCGACTGCCACATGGCTCCTACATGCTTATTTAAATCTGGAAATAACTAAAAATGAACCAAATTTAAATTTATTTCATAAAGGAAAATTTGAAAAAAAATTGAAAGACATCAAGTTCAATTCGGACCACCAAATACCTTAAGCGACGACACTACTGCTCCCACTTTTGCAGATTAAACTACTCTTCTTCCACTCGACATTCTAGGGCTTATTCCCTCTAATCAACACCATCCTCACCTTCTATGCTCGAGAAGGAGCTGCATGTGAGCGTATCTTGTTGTAATTATAAATAAAAGGGAAAATATCAAATAAGAACTTGAAGTATACCTCTTTTCTTAAACGAGGATTCAGAGTGAATCTTATTTCAAATAAGAGCCTAAAGTGACAAACTTAATTTCAAATAAGAGTTTCAAATAAGGGCCTCAGTTAGAAGGTGCCTCTCACATGTTACTTTCCAAGCCACGATCAAGGGCATTTTCATCAAGGGGCATTTTTTTCTTTATTTTTTTTCTTTTCTCTGTCATCTTCTCTTTTTCTTCTTCCTTCCGCAAATGCCCCGTCCAAGCGAGCTCTAAGGCTCAACTTCTGACGTGATTGGAACCAAACAGCAGCCGCGAGAGCTTCGGTGGTGTCAGCAGCCTTCGGCACATGGCGGTGAGGTTTCGGCAACTCTAGCGGCGAGGTAGCGACTGTATTTAGTGCGAACTAGCTCAAACCGTGCCCTAGGCGGCGATTTTCTAGTGTCGTCTCGACGACCACAAAATCTGGCTATTATGAGTATCTTGTATGTGTTACTAGATTGATTATGCTATTTGTATTTGGGGCGATTGGGTGTTTTTTCACTTAACCTGTGTGATTTATCGGGATGAAATCATCCACCATCTTCTTCAGTCAGACTAGAGGCCCTTCTGTCGAAATCTTTTCTTTGTCTCACGGCCAAAAGGACATCAGAGGATGGACTAGAACGATTCTCATTTCCAAGTAAAATGAAATGGAATTTATCGGACACTGATCTCCGTCCCTTTGAAAAGCTATGCAAACTTCCAGTAAAAAAATATGGGAAATGTTCGAATAAAAACCTAAAGTGACGTCTTTTTTTCTCAAAAGAGAGCCCAACATGAAACCAATTTTGTCTCAAACAAGGATCTCAGCTTCACGTGCCCCTCACGTGTCACTTTCCAAACCAAGGTTAAAGATAGTTTCGTCAAGGCCATTTTTATTTAAATCTTCTCCTCTCCTCTTTTTTTTTCCTCGAATTCCGTTGGAGGTAGACTCGTCAAGATTCAAATCCCTCAGATTTGGAGAAATGGTTAATAAAACACCCAAGAAGATAGAAATTGCATATCCTTATTTTGAATCTTTTCAATGTCTTCCAGAGCAGAGAGATACTTCTCCTTCAGAGCCTTAAACTCTGTCTGCGTCCAGAAACGGCCCCATCCGACGTCAACTTCTTTTAGCAAGCTTGAACCTGTCGGGCGACAATTTTTCTTGCCCTTTTGAGAGGCTGAAGAAATACAAGTTTCCAAGTATACTGAATGCCGGGTCGCCGGTGGCGAGGGCCGCGAAATACAGCATCCCTCACCTCTCGAACTATCTCTCCATTTGGGAGGATTCCGCTCCGCGCTCGGCTACCCAGGCGTTTAATGTGGGCATGATAACTGGTACACCAGAACTGCGTCTTTCCCATTGAGAGCTCCGCCTGCCAAAATAAAACCAGAATTAGAAGATTGGGCTTCCTTGTACCTATCATAATGTTTCAGCATTCTTAAGACCAATGAGTCGGGCAGAGAAGGGGGATCGCACTTCTGATGCTCTTTCCAAGTAAGTCCTTCGGATGAAAAATAGTCTCAGAATGATTATGTCCCAAATGTCGATTCCAATCGCAATAATGATTGAGTTAAATCGATGAGATCGGGAGAGAGGGAGCAAGTGAAGATTCCAAGTGTTGCAATCGCCCTGGATCTAGGCAAGCAACCCTTGCCGTCAAGTGCACTGCCGCCAGAAGGTCCCTGGCACACGGCGGCAAGGATCGCAACCTTGCCTATACCGAGGCTGAGCTTCCCTCCCACTTCTCTCTCTCTATGTTTGTGATTTTTAAAAAAATTTCTTTTTAAGCATGTCCCCATTTACTTGTTTTTTCCCCCATGTCAACGTTTGATAGGAAAAGAGTCCTTGCGTGGCACTAACGAGGGTGACCAATTCAGCATTTCCATCCGAATATTTGACGGAAGGATTAATATGAATCAAGAAACAGATAAATCAAGGATATAATTGCACTAAAAAAATTTTAGGGATGATATTGCACGAATTGAAAAAGTTCAATAATTCAAGATGACTTTATCCTCTCATCATTGCACAACCAGGTGAAATTTGGGTGGACCGAACCGAAGTACAAGCCTAACTATTTTATGAAAAAGACTCAGTAATGTCCTAGATACGAGCCCAACACACACTTACCTACTTCTAAACTACTAACCGGAAGCCCGAAAATTCGAACTGGCCCGACCCAAAATTCAAATGCCCAAAATGGTCGACCTGGTCTTTTGGCCTCTTTTATTTTCTATTCAGGCCGGGCCCAAAATTCAGGCTTCGCATGGTGGATCTCGAATGGCCCCGACCGGTCCGAAAGTTTTAGTATGTCCATTCATATTTGTGATAAAAAATTATGAAAACCCACTTTTTTTAATTTCAGAAAGGGGAAAAACATTTGATTCTTACTACTTACCTAAACTCTTGAAATAAGGAAAAATATGTTATGGAAAATATTAGTATTTATAAAAAGTAAGTAGCCCAAATTAAGATTAAGTAGGTCTCCCCAAATTGCATTTAACATGGGTATTAGGTATAAAATAACACACGCAATTTGCAATAGTATTTAAAAAAAATTAACTGGAATAATCAAAGAAAAAATGAAACGTACCATAAAACCAATTGCATCACTTCCGTGCATAAGCATTTAACTGCGCACTTTCGTGCATAATCGTCCTCAATAACTGGTAAGTGCTAGTACTTGGATTTACAAATTACCAATTTACAGTTGAGATCATTGCTCTATCGTTTTATTATCGATAAGCAGACTTATTTGATTAAAAATTTTTCAAATGAAACTAGGGCTTGTTAAATTTATGTTGAGGAAAACTCCTACTAATTTTGATGTTAACAAAACCTTCCTTGGTAAATGTAAATCTGATACTTATTCTGAATCATTTTATTCCAGGAATATATATATGCTCTGGAAACTCAGAAGGAAGCTTTTCAGACTTTACAAACTGGAAGAATAAGTTCTTTAAAGTCCCACATAATCTAAAGTTCAGATGCAGACGCTGAAATTTTTCAGAAGCAGACGCAGAAGCTGAAATTTTCAGAAGCAGACGAAGACGCAGTAATTCTTCAGAAGCAAAATTCAGAACGAAGAATAACAGCTAGTGATCTGGCATGGATTTCACAGAAGGAAAGTTTTGATTAGTTCAATCTTAATCAAATTGATTGACAATCAAATACTAAGACAAGAATGCTTTACAACGGACAAAACTCTACTTATGGAAACCAAGATTCTGATTGTATGGGCGACCAGAATCAGCGGGATTCAGAATTTTTCATCTAACAGCTACTCAATCCTTATTATACAAATCTGTCCAAGATGAAGATTGGAAGATGATCCTCTGCAAGTTGTCTAACGGCTAGTGTGGATGTAGAGGAGTATTTAAGGAGATCGCGAGCAACAAAAGAAGAAAAATTCAAGAATCAACAAGTCCAAAGTCTGAGCTTACTCCATTCTGTTCTCTTGTCGTTCTGCACTTAAGATCAAGATCTTGAGGATTACTTTGTAAAGAGTGAGTATGTGAGATAGAGAGTCCTATCATACACAATAGTTCTGAGACTCAGAATCTGTAAATTCCTCTTGATTACATAGTGAAATCCAGCCGGTAGGCTGTAAGCGTGGAAGAGTGGACGTAGGCTTGCTATAAGCCGAACCACTATAAACTTGTGTGCAGATTCTCTTTTCCTTATCTCTTATTTTACATTCTGCATTTCCCATTTGATCTAACTTGAATCTGAATTTCATTCAGACTCTTTTATTATTCGTTTTATTTCCGCGCAAATATCAAAGATTTGTTTAGGATCACCTATTCACCCCCCTCTAGGTGACCCGTGCTAGCCACTTCAATTGATATCAGAGCAGGTTGCTCATTTATTGAAGTGTTTTACTTCTGAGCTAACGATCTATATGGCTAGCTATGGTGCTCCAGGGCTCATTGAAGGTCAGAGCAACAACGGACCACCATATTTCGATGGCAAGGAATATAGTATATGGAAGAACAAGATGAAGGCATTCATTAAGTCAAATGATCATATGCAATGGGATGTCATCATCAAAGGAGTCAATCCAAAGTCTTCAGATTCAAAAGAAAAGGCAGATGCAAGCAAAGCAGCAGATCCTCCATTATCTCAAACTGAGATATCCAAAAGAGAAACTTCAGATTCAAAAGCAATTTATTCTCTCTACTGTGCTTTATCTCCTGTTGAATATAAGAAAATTGCTGCTTGTGAATCTGCTAAGGAAATCTGGGATACTCTCTATGTTACTTATGAAGGAACAGATCGAGCCAAGGAAACTCAAATCAATATCTTACTTGGTCAATATGAATCCTTCAAAATGAAATCTGGAGAATTAATTACTGATTATTATGACAGGTTTACTGACATAGTAAACGGTCTTGCCTATCAAGAACAACCAGTCCCAGATGCATTGAAAGTCAACAAACTTCTGAGAGGACTGACAAATCAGTGGGACAACATCAAAACATCTTTTCGTGAGACTCAAAGGATCAAGCCTCTATCAGTGAATGAGTTGATTGGAACTCTTCAATCATATGAGACTGAGAAACGAAATGAGGAGATTGAAACCAGAGGTAATAAGTCAGTTGCATTAAAAACTAACATTGATTCTGATGCTGATTCTGAAGATGAAGATGTTGATGATGAAGAACTAGCACTCTTCATAAAGAAGTATAAGAAAATGAAAATCAGAGGAAGAAATCTCAAAGAGAAGAAGCCTTTCGAAAATAAGAAGTCTATCGATGAGACAGATAGATCAAAGGAAATAATATGCTTTCACTGTAGGAAACGTGGACATATCAAGCCTAACTGTCCACTTCTGAAAAAGAAGACAAAATTTGAGAAAGCAAAGAAGGCCTTAAAGGCAGAAACTTGGAGTGACACAGAGTGTGAAGACAGTGATGAAGATATCTCAAATTTCTGTCTAATGGCAAAGTCAGATTCAGACTCAGATTCTGATTCTGATCCCAAAGTGGAAATCGAGGTAAAACCTTCTGAGATGTCTATTGAAGTATCAAATTATATTGATGATTTATGCTTTGAATTTAAGACTGCTCTTAAAAGAATCTCTTCTCTGAAAAAGGAAAATTCTTCACTAAGGCAACAGGATATTTCTCAAAAGGAAAAAATCGATTTCCTTCAAAAAGAATTTCATCAAATCAAGGAAAATCGAGATTTTCTTTCCAAAGAAAATGCTGTTTTGAAAAAGGAAATTTCAGAAATTACTTTCAAGTTTTCAAAAGGTTCAGAAACCTTGAAGCATATCCTTTCCATTCAAATTCCTTACTATAACAAATCTGGTCTTGGATTTGTAAAGGAAAGTGACAGCTTGATTGATTTTCCAAAAGTCAAGGAGAGATTAAGACAAAGACCTCCTAGACAAGTTTATAAAAACCATTTCAAAAGGAATTTCGTAAAACCTGTTGGCCGGAGTGCACTCAGGTGCTCAAAATGTGGAGATCCACAACATTTTGAGAATGAATGTCCTAAGGTCTAGAGACCTATTCGAAGAGATTTTGTTAAGACAACCTATACTAATGTTCTAGGACCCAAACAAGTTTGGGTACCAAAGAAAACTTGAGATTTTATATTTCTTGCAGGTTACCACAAAGAGAAAAAGGAAGTGGCATCTAGACAGTGGATGCTCCAGACATATGACAGGAGATCCAAGCATATTCGCTAATCTTCAAAGTCTGAAGGGTGGAAAAGTTTCCTTTGGAGGAAATACCAAAGGACAAATCATTGGCAAAGGAACAGTTGATATTGGAGGACTTAGAATCAATGACGTTTCATTGGTAAAAGGACTCAACTACAATTTGATTAGCATAAGCCAGCTTTGTGATACAGGTTTCAGAATCAACTTTCAAGAAGATACATGCTCAGGAACAAGCAAAGATTCTTCTCAAACATTCACAGGAAGAAGACATGGCAATATTTATCTTCTGGATGTTAATCCAAACTCCAATCATTGCTTAATCTCAATCAAAGAGGATGAAGATCTTTGGCACAGAAGGTTGGGACATATCAGTATGAAACAAATCTCAAAAATCTCAAACAAGAAATTGGTTCGAGGTTTGCCAGATTTGAAATACAGAAAGACAGACTTATGCAATGCTTGCATGCTAGGAAAATAAGTAAGGAGTTCTTTCAAATCTATACATCATGTTTCTACTGATCGTGCCTTGCAGCTTCTTCATATGGACCTGTTTGGACCAACCAGAACACAAAGTATTAGTGGTAAGAAATATTGTTTAGTTATTGTTGATAACTTCACAATATTTACATGGGTGTTCTTTCTTGCACATAACAATGAAGCATTTTCATATTTTACAAAATTTGCAAAAAGAGTTCAAAATGAAAAGGGCTATACCATTTCCTGCATTAAAACTGATCATGGGGGAGAATTTGAAAATCAAAGTTTTTCAGACTTTTGTGAGGAAAATGGCTTTCAACATAATTTTTTTACTCCATACACACCAGAACAAAATGGTGTTGTGAAAAGGAAAAATCGTTCTTTGCAAGAAATGACAAGAACCTTATTGATTGAAAGCAAGATTCCTTTTCATTTCTGGGTAGATGCAGTTTTCACAGCATGTTATATCATCAACAGGGTTTTTCTCAGACCCATTCTTGAGAAAACCCCCTATGAGCTTTACAAAAGTAGAAAGCCCAGTATTTCATATTTTCGAGTGTTTGGTTGTAAATGCTTTATTCTCAAAAACTCAAATGATCGCCCTGGGAAGTTTGATGATAGAGCAGATGAAGGATTCTTACTTGGATATTCTACTACAAGCAAAGCATATAGAGTATTCAACAAAAATTCTCAGATTGTGGAAGAAACAATGAATGTAAGGTTTGAAGAAAACATTCAGACTCACAAAGATGAATCTGAATCACCTCCCCACATTCAAGTATCTTCAGAAGGTCATCTTGAATCTCAAAAGATCGAAGATTCTGTGGAAGAAGGAAAAGAAGACAATATACAAACTCAACCAGAAAATTTAGAGTCTGCAGATATTCATAAGGAAAGATTTGACAAGAACTGAAAACATAAGTCCAGTCATCCGAAAAACCTCATCATTGGAGAAATAGAAGATGGTATCAAGACGAGATCCAAACAAAAGGAGAACATCAGCAACTTGGCATTGATATCTGAAATAGAACCAAAAGATGTTGAAGAAGCTTTATCAGATGAAAGCTGGATAGAAGCTATGCAAGAGGAACTTCAGCAGTTCAGAATCAATGAAGTTTGGGAGCTTGTGCCAAGACCCAAAAACCATCCAGTAATTGGAACAAAATGGGTATTCAGAAACAAACTGGATGACAAAGGGAAAGTTACAAGAAACAAGGCAAGACTGGTTGCAAAAGGCTATTCTCAAGAAGAAGGCATTGATTATAATGAAACATATGCACCAGTTGCAAGGTTAGAAGCCATTCGGCTATTATTAGCTTATGCTTGTTTCCATAACTTTAAACTTTTTCAGATGGACGTGAAAAGTGCCTTCTTGAATGGATACATTAAAGAGGAAGTATATGTGGAACAACCACCTGGTTTTGAAGAACCAAGAAAGACTGATTGTGTTTACAGACTCAAAAAGGCCCTTTACGGTCTGAAACAGGCACCCAGAGCTTGGTACGAAAGGTTAAGTAATTTCCTTCTGCAAAATGATTTCACAAAAGGTAAGGTAGATACAACTCTATTTGTTAAGAGAAAGGGTAAGGATTTTCTACTTGTTCAAATCTATGTAGATGACATTATCTTTGGATCTTCTAACGAATTACTTTGTAAGGAATTCTCTAAGAATATGCAGAACGAGTTCGAGATGAGCATGATGGGAGAACTAACATTCTTTCTTGGCTTACAAGTGAAACAAATGAAAAATGGTACTTTCATTTGCCAAGAAAAGTATGCCAAGGAGATAGTCAAGAAGTTTGGACTGCAAAATTGCAAGAAGACAGACACTCCAATGTCTCAAACATCCAAGCTAGACAAAGATGTAAATGGTAAAAAGGTTGATCAGAAGGTATATAGAAGCATGATAGGTTCTCTATTATATCTTACTGCATCTAGACCTAACATACTTTTTAGCGTCTATATGTGTGCGAGATTTCAGTCATATCCAAAGGAATCGCATCTCTCTGCAGTAAAAAGGATAATCAAATACATTGGAACTTATCCAATGCTAGGTCTTTGGTATTCCAAAGATTCAGATTTTACTCTTACTGGTTATTCAGATGCTGACTTAGCTGGATGTAAAGTGGACAGGAAAAGCACTACAGGTACATGCCAACTGCTTGGAAATATGCTAGTATCCTGGTATTCAAAGAAGCAGAATACAGTTGCACTCTCAACAGCAGAAGCAGAATACGTAGCCTTGGGAAGTTGCTGTGCAC
This sequence comes from Syzygium jambos, assembly GCA_031216235.1. Classification (NCBI taxonomy): domain Eukaryota; kingdom Viridiplantae; phylum Streptophyta; class Magnoliopsida; order Myrtales; family Myrtaceae; genus Syzygium; species Syzygium jambos. Next base: position 14,185,308 of record CM062226.1, read on the forward strand.
AGATACTGTGGATGAAGCAACAGTTGCGAGATTTTGCTGTTGAAGACTCAAATGTTGCAATAAAATGCGACAACACAAGTGTCATTAATCTCACTAAGAATCCCATTCTTCATTCTCGAGCCAAGCATATTGAGATCAAACATCATTTCATTAGAGATCATGTTCAAAATGGTGATGTGAATGTTCAATTTATTGATTCTAAGAATCAATTAGCTGATATATTCACAAAACCCCTTGATAAATCTTCGTTTGAATATATTAGAAATGAACTGTGCATTACTTATCCTTTGTGAAGTGTTTGACAGACAGAAATATTTTTCAGACTCAAGTGATCTCGGTCTGAATATTTCTCAGACTCTCAAGAAAGGTACGTACATAGTTTAAATTTTGGCGGGAACATTTTTGGCAGGATATTTTCACATTTGTTATATTTGGAAGCAAATCAGGTACGTATCCTAATTTATTTGATTATCTTGATTTTGCTTCAGAAAATCTATTTCCTTCCTATTTACTCTTGGCTTATTTTTTACCTTCTAAAAATAACCTCTTATTTCTAAAACCCGTCCGTCACCTTTATAAACCCTTTTGTCTCTTTTCAAAACCCTCGTCAGTACGATTTTCTTTTCTCCTCAAACCCTTTCGATACTCAGAGACCCTCCTCGTCCTCCTTCCACCAAAAGATCAAAACTTTTGTCCCAGAAGCAAATCAAAATGCCTTTCAAGAGAAGATCGTCACGTATTTTGAATCAAGAGTCTAAATCTACTGCTCCACCAGAGTTTATGGATATCTCAGACACAGAATTGGAACAACTTGGAGAACCTGGTCAAGCGACACCACCTCCTCGATCGTCATCTCCCAAATCAACGGGTAAAACAGATTTCAGATTCAAGAACATTAAACTTGTGTGGAAAAATTATCAAAGATTGAAGAGAGGTAATGCTTCTTCTTCGACTCTTCTAAAATGTCTCAAAGACAATGACTTTCGGTCTGAAACTCATCTTGCTCAAAAGTATTCTGAGTTTACTGCTGGAACTTATCACACTCCTGCCAGCACAACCCCACATGTGCCTCTTTCCAGAAAGGGGAAAGAAAAGGTCGGAGAAACATCCACTCCGTCTGCCAAGAAATCTGTTAGCCCTAAATCTTCATCTGCATCAAAGTTTGTTGTTTCTGAAGATGATGCTCGGCTTTTTGAGCTCTTTGAAATGAAGGTGGGCATAGCATCTGGTCTGCCAGGAACTGGTAGATTATTTAGAAGTTCTGAGCATAATACCTGTTATAAGTTTTTACTCGCTCGAGGAGTCATGAATCACAGAACCGTGGACTTCGCCTGTTTAGAGAAGGCTGGTACTTCGGTTAAACATTTGTTCGAGAAGCACGGCATTTATGAGTTTTGTCTTCAGTCTGCAACTGTTTATTCTGAGTTAACTGCCTATTTTTATTCCAATCTTTCAATTTTGTCACCCAACTGGCTCCAGTTCACTGTTGGTGACAAGAAATTTGATATAAGGGCTGATTTGTTGGCACAAATCGTTGGAGCAAAACACTCCAAATTCATTCCATTGGAGGTAGACTATGAAGAGGCTTCCAAGGTAGCTTCTGAAAAACCCAACTTTGCTCTGAAATCAAAGAGGCATATCACTTATTCTGACTTATCCAGACGATCCATCATTCTGCACAAAATCATTATAAACTGTTTGAAGCCTAAGGCAGCCTCCAAAACTGACATGTCCAAGTCTGAAATTAAACTCATCTGGGCTCTATTGAAAGGTCAACCTTTTTCCCTTCCCCATATCATCATATTCCATATGTACAAGACACTACAAAAGGACAAGGAACAGCTACCATATGGTGCTTTAATCTCGCGAATTTTTATGTTCCTGAATATATCAATCCCTGTTGAATTGCAACAAAACAGTGTTCCCTGTATGTTTGTTGGAGAGAGAATGCTCTCCAAGATGAAACAGTTTGATGATATAAGAGAGAAGATCAAGGGAAAAGAGGCTCTTCATTCTGAGGCTATTTCTGCTGGAAAGTCAGATATCAGAAAAACAGAGCAGAAAAAGGGGGCAGAACCAGGAAGCAAGAAGAAAGAATCTCCAGTTTCACTAAGGGTGTATAAGAAAAGAAAAATCCTTCTGCATGACGAAAGTGATGAAGCAGAAGCAGAACACCTTAATACAGGCAATGCTAGTGCTCCAGAACATGTTCCTATTTTCTCAGAACCAACTTCTACATATCATGTTTCTGAACAACAAGCACCTGTTCAGGGGGAGATTCCACCAGAAGCAACCAAGGAGTTCGAACAGTTTGAGCGAGATAATGTCCAAGAACAGTCTTCCAACAGTCAGAACATCTTCTCACTTCTGCTTGAAATCAAGGACAAACAAGCTGCACTGGAACAAGAAGTAAAGAATCTGCAGAAAATTGTTGAGGAAAACAACCACACTCAACGACTTCAAGCAGCTGCAGACAAAGCAGAACTGGAGAAGGCCATTACTCAATGCTCATCCAACATGGAGAAGGCAGTGGGTCAATGCAGTTCGAGGATTGAGGAGGCTGTCTCTATTTTGGAAAACTTTCAACTGATTAGAACTCCTTCCAAAAAATAGCCTGTTTAAAATTTCTTCTCCAAAGTTTCATTTTTGGTCTGTAATGTCATTAAAGTTATTTGTTTAGACTGGTTATCTTCTTAATATCAATGATTTACATTCTCTATCTTTATCTTTTTGCTGATGACAAAAAAGGGGAGAAAATATGCAGATTTAATGCAGGCTATAGACAAAGGAAGCAAAGGAGCACATAGATTCCAATAGAGTTTGATTTTTCAATTTCAATCTGTGATTAATGCGCTAAATATGATTGCTTACTTCCAATTTATTTCAAACTGACTTAATCTGCAGGAAAGTTTTGTCACCATCAAAAATGGGGAGATTGTTGAGGAAAACTCCTACTAATTTTGATGTTAACAAAACCTTCCTTGGTAAATGTAAATCCAATACTTATTCTGAATCATTTTATTCCAGAAATATATATATACTCTGGAAACTCAGAAGGAAGCTTTTCAGACTTTACAAACTGGAAGAATAAGTTCTTTAAAGTCCCACATAATCTAAAGTTCAGATGCAGACGCTGAAATTTTTCAGAAACAGACGCAGAAGCTGAAATTTTCAGAAGTAGACGAAGACGCAGTAATTCTTCAGAAGCAAAATTCAGAACGAAGAATAACAGCTAGTGATCTGGCATGGATTTCACAGAAGGAAAGTTTTGATTAGTTCAATCTTAATCAAATTGATTGACAATCAAATACTAAGACAAGAATGCTTTACAACGAACAAAACTCTACTTATGGAAACCAAGATTCTGATTGTATGGGCGACCAAAATCAGCGGGATTCAGAATTTGTCATCTAACAGCTACTCAATCCTTATTATACAAATCTGTCCAAGGCGAAGATTGGAAGATGATCCTCTGCAAGTTGTCCAACGGCTAGTGTGGATGTAGAGGAGTATTTAAGGAGATCGCGAGCAGCAAAAGAAGAAAAATTCAAGAATCAACAAGTCCAAAGTCTAAGCTTACTCCATTCTGTTCTCTTGTCGTTCTGCACTTAAGATCAAGATCTTGAGGATTACTTTGTAAAGAGTGAGTGTGTGAGATAGAGAGTCCTATCATACACAATAGTTCTGAGACTCAGAATCTGTAAATTCCTCTTGATTACATAGTGAAATCCAGCCGGTAGGCTGTAAGCGTGAGAGAGTGGACGTAGGCTTGCTATAAGCTGAACCACTGTAAACTTGTGTGCAGATTCTCTTTTCATTATCTCTTATTTTACATTCTGCATTTCCCATTTGATCTAACTTGAATCTGAATTTCATTCAGACTCTTTTATTATTCGTTTTATTTCCGCGCAAATATCAAAGATTTGTTTAGGATCACCTATTCACCCCTCTCTAGGTGACCCGTGCTAGCCACTTCAATTTATAGGATCGTTACGATCTTTGATGACTTCACAAAAACTTCGTAATCATATGCTTTTTGCACTTTCATTACTGAGTTCTTAGGTGGTATGTGTAAGATTTAATTCCATGTTGATAAAAATGTAGTCTCTTATCGAGAGATGGGAGAGCTCGCCAGCAATAAACATGTCAAGTACATATTGTCTGTTGAAAATGTAGGTATGAAATTTTTACAATTCTCATCTTGTTCTCTTGTCCACCTCCTACCGGTTACTGAAAATGACTTGGTTTATCTGGATCTGCTGTTCAGCATGTTGGAGTTCACTGATTTGAGTTTTTGGGTTATATCTTGCACTCAGAAAAAGGATGGTTTTGTGTTGGTGGTTATGGAGCACTTGCATATTTTGAGGATTGACCACTCTAGATTTTGTTGGAAAACTTGATACTGTGGATTCGAATGAAGTTGTTTCGTGGATCCTGCAATGCCAGCACAAGTCTGGTTTGTATTTATTTGTCTCTTGTCTTGGCTTCTATTTCGCGATTACCCTTGAAAAACATGCAGCTAACAGGAACCTCCACCCCACATTCAATCAAAATTTTCTTATTTGACAGTATGATTCAGATTTTAACTTGGGATTAACAAATTCCATCTATTACAATGATGACCACGTCTTAGGAGTGATTAGTGTTGCTTTATTTATTTATATTCTAAAACTTCACCCTTAAGAACAAAATACGAATGTCACTTAGGGCTGCATGTGCAGGCGGATTTGGTGGGAAATATTGGACGTGATCCGTATCTGCTGTATACACTCGGTGCCGTGCAAGTTTTGGCCCTTTTTGACAAGTTAGATGTTCTTGACATCAATAAGGTGACAAATTGTATCCTTTGGAATAAAGCGCCCTAGATCTGCAAACTCTTACCATAGATGCAAGTTCATCAGTGTTATTATATGTTTTTTAGTTTTCAACATCATGAGAGTAATAAACTTACCTTCGGCTCTGTTTTGCATGTAAGAGATCGGATTATGTCATGTTATGGAATTTTGTTTACACTTACTTTTTAATGTGTATATTGCTAGCCAAACATTGTTGTGCCTGAACAATGTGTATATTGCTAGCCAAACATTGTTGTGCCTGAACTATCATTCAGACATCAGAGCACTGCAAAACGAAGATGAATCTTTCTCTGGTGATATGTGGGGAGAAGTCGATACTCGGCGTCTTGTCCTCGCCTTTGATCAATTACAATTTTGGTGCTTCTTGAGGATGTTGCTTGAATAATTGACATCCCTTTCACCCCTTTATTTCCCTTCGAAGGTTCTCTTATTGTGCTATATGCTGTCTTGCAATACTAAAACGGTTGGATTCGATAGATGTGGAGAAGGCTGCGAGATATACAGTGAGTTGCAAAACTTTGGATGGCGGGTTTGGTAGCACTCCTGGTGCAGAGTCTCATGTCAGATAACCTTATGCTGGAGCTCTTTCGCTGGTTTCAAATATCTGATTGGTGCTTAGTCAGTCATGTATTTGCTTAAATACATTGTGGTCTCCTAATTATGCTGGTGAAGAATTCCATCCTAGGTCCTATCTAACCAATGTTGTATATCGTTTTAGAGTGAGAAGGAAACCTGGGCTTTCGGCAATTAAATGTGCACCATCCACATGACGGTGGATCAAAATGGACACAAATGAGCCAAAAAAATCAGTACGTGTTCCAATGACCACATCCAAAGGATAAAACCGAGTTGCCACAGTTTTAAGATGACTCATCTTAGACGTGAGAAAGTAGGAAGGAATTGCTGATTTCACAGGAGAATTAGGCATAAGACAATGAAGCACTAAGGAAGTAAATTGAGATGCACAACTGCCTGACCAAGCACCTTGCTACAAAGTGTCTCATCTATCTCTCTTCTTTCAGTTCAAATCAGAAGATCATTGCAAAAACGGATGCTTGAACATATAACAAAGCCGTGTGTACTTTGTCTAGCCAATTGTCCAGTCGGTCACGCAGTAATTTGACCTGTGGAATCCCCAAAGCTCTTGGCTGCACCCATGAAATATATACTGTCCACTCAACTTGATCGATTATATGCCCTCATTAAGATGAACCTAAGTTGAGATTCTAATGATTAGACTACTGTAAAGTAAGGTAAATGCTTCAATGTCGGTTTTTCATTACTTATGCTAGAGTAGAGAAGGTGTAAGCAACTACAACATCCAAGTATTTGCCATGACGGCGAATGCAAAAAAAGGAAATTGTACTCTAGATTTTTAGCAACAGCACACTGATGCATATCCGAAGCTCTTCTGTTCTTACACCAGAAATAGTGGTGGTCAGTCTACAAGCATGAATAAATAACTCAAAGTAATAATCTTTTACACCCCCCCAATAATGAAACTTAGCATCAACGTTAAAAGAATAAAAAGAAATGCCGATTCGCATCGGCCACCACTTGTTGTATAATACAATTTATGGTTGATTAATACTAGCTAAGTCTCTTAATAGGGCGCATGTTCACAGCAGTCACTTTAGGCACGTTCCGTGCAGCCAACCCACAAACTTCTAGCCCCTCCATCCATATGCAGCAGACCTCAAATTACCAATGGAAAATGCAACCGCACAAAATATGAAAACAACAAACCTGGTTATCCCATTTAATTCTGTATGAAGAACCGAGAAGAGAAGCATTGTTTGCTTCATTTTCAATCATTGAGAGCTCCTCACAGGCAATCAAGAGACAGTGGATACTCATTAAAGAGACCATTATATATGCTTACAGACAAACTCTTCATGAGAAGATGCTCAACATCCTGTGTAGAAAGCTTTGTGCGCTCTGCATCAACATTCATGGGAATGGTTCGATCCTCAGATGGTCGACTCCGAAAATTTACATCGCCGTTCTCCATCAAAGCAGTAACAAACTCTGTTTCCCAAATTATGCAACTTTCTAATCTTAATTGAGCTCACCAAATACACATAATTCTTGCGATACCCCAACAAACAGATGCACAACACGCCGGCACATGATTACACGCAATCGAGCAGTCCACACAGAAGCATAGCAACATATAACTAGACTGGGCTTTCCAATAGTCAAACAATTGGAAAAGAAAGCAGACCCTTATAAAGTTATTACCACATGAAGCTAGAGCTCGAGCTCATGCTTAACTACGCAAAGATAAATCACGCTATTACATTCAACTAAACACCAACCGCCACACCACTCACGCCTGTTCTTCAGCGGTTAGCTGGTGATTCCAGAGCTTGAGTTCAGGCCCATGCCTCTCGCCACTTATGGAGTTAGTGAATGCAACCATCGGAGCCTCATGTGGCACCAAATTCCTCCAGCTGAGCGGCAGTAAAGATGAAAATGTGCACGACAGTGAAAAGTGGCACTAAAGGACTTGAAGCTCACGGACATCAAACTTGAAGCTCACAGACATCGAACTTGAAGCTCGCGGACGACGGAGCCCGGGAAACAAAGAGACAACGGTGAACGACGGACTGAAGCTTGCCATGAATGAGCGAGGAGCGAATGAGGATTGGGCGCGGTGCGGCCGAGGATCGGGTGACGGCGCGATTTGCTTGAGCAGCAGGAGAGAGGAAGAAGAAAACGTGAAAAGGAACCCTAATCCCAATTCAATTCGGGATTTTCGTCAATTTTTTAACCGATTACAGGTTTCGGACAAAATTGCCCTCGTTTTAGCCTCCAGAAAATGTCGGCCGGTGTACATTCGGCCTAATCCCGATTCGATTCGTGATCTGAGACTGACTCTGTCTCTCTCTTTCTTTGTCTCTCTTCATTTTCCCGGTTCTGCAGAAGGAAATGATACGGTGAGTTTGAGGTCTCTTCGGCCTAAATTTCTCTTAAGAAAGGCCCCTTTTGTTATTAGACGGTGAGGGATGGTAATATCCCCCAACCTCACCACCGAAGTTGACACACACACACACACACACAGCATATGGAGATTCCAAGTAAGATGGGGAATTTTAATAAAGATGGGAGTAATCATGAAGCGACAAGATCCGGTGTTTCTGCTTCAACAGATATCAAAGCCGTGTGTAATTTGTCCAGCCAATTGTCCAGGAGGTCATGCAGTAATTTGACCTGTGGAATCCCCAAAACTCTTGGCTGCATCCATGAAACTTATATTGTCCCCTCAACTTGATCGATTATGCCCACAATAAGATGAACCTGAGTTGAGATTCTAACGGTTAGACTACTGTAAAATAAGAAAGCTTGAATATCGGTTTTCCATTACGGATGCTAGAGCAGAGAAGGTGCAAGCAATTACAACATCCAGGTATTTGCTACGACGGCATATGCAAAAAAGGAAATTGTGCTCAAGATTTTTAGCAACAGCATACTGATGCATATTCAAAGCTCTTCTGTTCTTACACTAGAAATAGTGGCGGTCAGTCTACAAGCATGAATAACTCAAAGTAATCATCTTTTACACCCCCCCAATTAGGAAACTTAGCATCAATGTTAAAAGAGTAAAAAGAGATGCTGATTCACATCAGCCACCACTTGTTGTATAAAACTATTTATGGTTGATTTGCTCTAGCTAAGTCTCTTAATAGGGCGCATGTTCACGGCAGTCACTTTAGGCACATTCTGTGCAAACCAACCCACTAACTTCTAGTCCCTTCAACCATATGCAGCAGACCTCAAATTAAAGTGACCATCATTCAAACCTTAGAATGTACTTACAGACAAACTCTCCATGAGAAGATGCTCAACATTCTGTGTAGAAAGTTTTGTGCGCTCTGCAATAACATTCATGGAAATGGTTCGATCCCCAGATGGTCGACAACAAAAATTTACATTGCCATTCTCCATCAAAGCTGTAAACTTTGTTTCCCAAATTCCGCAACTTTCTAATCTTGATTCAGCTCAACAAATACACATAGTTCTTGTAATACCCCAACTAACAGATGCACAGCACGTCCGCACATGATTACACTCCATCGAGCAGCCCACAGAAGCATAGCGACATAACTAGACTGGGTTTTCCAATGGTCAAACAATTTGCAAGAAAGCAACTAAACACAAAGATAAATCGTGTGATTACATTCAACTAAACACCAACCGCCACACCCCTCGTACCTGTTCTTCAGCGATTAGCCGGTGATTCCGGAGCTTGAGTTCAGGCCCATGCCTCCCGCCACTGGTGGAGTTAACGAGCGCACCCATCGGAGCCCCTCATGTAGCACCAAAATTACTCCAGCTGAGCGGCAGTGAAGATGAAAATGTGCACGAGAGTGGAAAGCGGCACTGGAGAAGGACTTGAAGGTCACGGACGACGGAACTTGAAGCTCGCGGACGACGGAACCTGGGAAACAAGAGATGACGGCGAACGACGGACTGAAGCTTTGCCATGAATGAGCGAGCAGCGAACGAGGATTGGCCGCGGAGCGGCCGAGGTTTGGGGGACAGCAATTTGAAAAAGAACCCTAATCCCAATTCAGCTCGGGATTTTGCTCAAATTACAAATTTCAGACAAATATTGCAATGAGTCTACTTTAAAGGTGCTTGTTTCACGAAAAACTTAAAATTTAGAAAAATATTTTTCAAAAAATAATTAGTTATATCACTTAAAAAATTAATTTACGGAAAATATTTTTATTATCGATAATAATTTATACCTAATTAATTTTGCGGGTGACGAAAATATTTTTTAATTACTTTTTCTTTTAAGAGGTACATATTTTTTAGAAAAAGTTTTCCAAATCTTGAAATTTCCGTGAAACACGCGCACCCAAGCTCATTTTTGAAGTCTTCTGCTCTTTCTTTTTCCTTGTTCCTTCGCCGACTCTGTCTTTCTCGCTCTCTTCTTCTCTTTATTTCCCTGGTTCTGCAGAAGGAAATAATAAGGTGAGTTTTGTTATTAGATGGTGAGGGATGGTAATATCCCCCAACCTCACCACCGAAGTTGACACACACACACACACACAGAGGGCATACGGAGATTCCAAGTAAGATGGGGGAATTTTAATAAAGATGGTCCTTGGTTGCACGTTTTAGAATCATTTCATTGTGTCTCTTCACTGGAATAAAGCAGAAATAGAAAGCAAGCAAAGCAGAAGAAACAGCGATGATCTATGAGTAGAGAGAAGGCGCACCGTTTTCAGCAGAATCTCTCTGTAAGACTCCCAAGTGATGTCACAACCGTCGGGTAACTCCCCGCTACGTTCTATCGATGTGAGGCACTCATTTGGTATTTTTAAGCTCGATGCGTCAAAAATCCTTTTCATTGATATGCACCCATCAATTACGAACCGCTCCAAAAACTCAAATTCCTCAATGCCCTCGATAACCTGCAGGCTCTGGCAATGGTCAATCGTTAAGTGCTTCAAGTTCTTCAAGTTTGACAAATCGCCTAAGCTTTTTAATGAAGAGCACTCTCGAACAATAAATACTTCCAATGATCCGAATGGAGAAACAAATTGAATATCCTGTAAGCTCGAGCAATAGCCAATCCGTAGGTCCCTCAAGTTTTTTAATGTAGAAACAAATTGAATATCCTGTACCTCCTGGCACCTCCATAGATGGAATATTTGAAGCATCTTTAGGGGGCTTGGGTCATCATTGCTTGCTGTTGTACTTGACAATCTCGGGATCGATAACGGATCATGAGGACGATGGACAGCCCGATCGAGTTGGGAAAAAGAAGCACTCCATGTTATGTGTATCAATGCATCAAAAATCCTGTCTATTGATCTGCACCCCTCGATTTCCAATTCATACAAATACTCTAATTTTTCAATGCCCTCGACAACCTGTAGGCTCATGCACCGGATAATACGTAAAGTCTCCAAATTCTTCAAGTTTGACAAACCGCCTAAGCTTTTTAATGAAGAGCAATCTTCAACGCAAAATACTTCCAATGATTCCAACGTAGAAACAAATTGAATATCCTGTAACTCTGGGAACCCCGACAGAATGAATTTTCGAAGCATCTTGAGGGAGCTTGGGCAATGGAAGGCTCCCCTCCAATGATCAATCAACTCAGGAGCTTGTAGTTCATTGCACCCCAGCTCGTCCGACAGGCAAGCCAACCTCTCGGCAGATTTGCAATCCTGAATAAGTGATCTCTCCAACGATTCTAAGACATCGAGTGATTGAACATCATGTTGCTCGTGCGCCTTGTTTTCTCTCGATTTTCTCGAACTTGATGAAACCGTCTCCTTTTCCGATGGAGGAAGCCTGTCGAGGTGTACTTGTTTTCCTCGAGTGCCGTAGAGCTTTAAAACTATCAAATTTGACGGAAATTGTTTGAAAGTTGGCAAGTCCAGTCCATATAGAGTAAGTTTTATCAGCCGAGAAAGGGAACCCCACTCTACAGTTGGTGCGCGGACATATGGAAAGCAAAAGCGCAGCTTGCTCAGTTTGAATAACTTCCCAATCCACCGTAAGTCGCAAGTTTGAATTATATCTGATCTGGCCATTAGATCAAAGTGATTGGAAAAGACCGTTGGATCAAAGTGATCGGAAAGGACCAGCTCAACTAGATTAGTAAGATACGAGAGGTTAGGGACAGTCAGCAACGAAGTAGATGTCAGTAGCAAAGCGGTCAAACTTATGGGGAGCTTCGGCAACTCTTGTATCCCATCACATTCACGCAAGTCCAGTGTTCGGAGTTGACGAAGCTTGCTCATTGTACTGGGCAGTTCTTCAATTGGTGTGCTTGATGCATTTACATCTGACAAATTTGCTAGTCTATCAATGGAATTTGGTAATCTTGTAATTTTCGTGCCTGATACATCCAGCTTCGTTAACGACTCTAATTTCGAAACTGAGCCGGGGAGTTCAATCAAGCCACAGCAAGCCATAAGAGAGAGGTGCCGCAGACTCCGTAGCTCTCCAATTTGTTCAGGCAATTTTCTAAGTTTGTGGCAGAACTCAACGCTCAAGTCAGTCAGCCACCTCAATTTCCCTATAGAGCAGTCAATTTCCGAGAAAACAAAATTGTCCCAAATAGTCAACTTCTCTAAAACTGAGTCCAGGGGAAAGGTTGGTGTCCCATGGATCAACTCATTATGCATAATAGTGAGAACCTTCAATTTCCTTGCCCTCTACAAAAGCCAAAGAAACTTCAGGACAGACAAGAAATAAATATGGATTTAGGCTACCAATTTGTATCATATGTCATCTGATCCTCTCACTAAATGAGAAAATTCGATTATAAATCCATCAAATTTTGTCCTTCATTGAATAAGAAAAATAGACTAAGAGGGAAACTGGCGTACCTTGATTAGGCTCTTGAACGCATCATCTGTGAATTGAAGCCCACTAAGATTCACCACAATCGCGTTTTCTAGATGCAGTAAATTGGTTGCCTCCAAATGTTGATTGGCTGGATAAGGGTAATACAAATCAATCCATCTCAACTCGGAAAGACAGCCTGTAAAATCACCTTGGAGGTTTACGTTATACAAAGAAAGAAACCGTATACGTGGGAACCGCTTAATTTCCTCCGAAGTGACAGTTATAAGATCCGACGGTGATCGCAAACGGAGTGCTTCAACTTGAACGCCTTCCTTGATCTGCCAATGACATTGAGGAGTAGAAGCAGGAATTTGTCAATATCTCACTATTTTATTTCGTAGAAGAGAAGAAAAAACGAAACAGAAGAGTAGCTCCCAAATCAAAAACGTGAATCCTCAATTAAGAAGAGGCTATAAGCAATTTTCTATTCAAATTTAGCCATACTTTACCTCTGTTGATGTTAATCTTAATTTGCGAATGATATCTTTTTTATGCCACAACCTGGTAGACTCTTTTTGGGCAATATCCCTTCCAAGATCTCTAAATTGATCGTGCATCCAAAATTTATCACCGTCTAAAACCTTTATCATGCACTTCTTAATAAGAACATCGATGGCATCCTCCGGGAAAAACTCACAATCTTTCCACATGTATATGGGATTAGTCTTATTCTCACCAACAAAAAAGCATGCAACATCGAGAAATATCTGTTGTTGAGTCAGGTCTAAGGCATCATAGCTAATCTTTAGCTTTGCCAAGACATCCTCATTAGGTGTTTTCTGAAGCTTCTCTAGCCTCTCTTCCCATATTTCTCTCTTTTTCTGATAGAGCGATGAACCTATTGCTGCAAGAGCTAAAGGTAATCCATCTGCAGTAGAGACAATACTTTCTGAAAGAGCGTAGTAATCGGCTGCAGGAGAGTTGTCATTGAAGGCATGCCTACAAAAAAGTTCAAGTGCATCCTTGTACCTCAACCCCACCATTTCATAACAGTCAAATTTATACTTAAATCCCCTAATATTCAGAACGCTCTGGTCCCTAGTGGTAACAAGTATTCTAGTACCAGGATACAAAGTTTTCTTTCCAATTAGATATTGGATCTGGTCGACCTCATTAACATCATCCAATACAATTAGCGTCTTCTTGCTGCAAATTATTTCTTCAATCGCATTGATCCCATGATCAATGTCAAAAATGTTAGGAGCCGCACTAGAGGAAGAGATACTGGCCAATAAATTTTTTTGCAGCTCGACTAAGTCCTTTTTTTTTGCCGTTTCCCTCACGTCACCGAGAAAGCAGCAGTTTCTCCCAAAGTGGGGACATAGTTGGTTGTAGATAATCTCGGCGAGGGTTGTTTTACCGATACCGCCCATCCCGTAGATTCCAATGACCCGCACACCACGGGAGTCGATGTCTAATAAATTGTTCATATCTGCTATTCGATCCTCCATTCCAACTAAATCATCGGTCACTCGTCTTTTTCTTGTCCTGAGCCTGACCACAACCTCTTCAACAACCGCCCGGATAAGTTCCCCATCGCTGCCACAAAGTTGAACAGTTTCAATTGAGAAAAGGCGACGAATTTGCATGTTGACCAACCTTCTACTAAGCAACCAGGTGGGAACGCGATCAAGTTTGGGAAATATCAAAATTCAACGTTACCCCCAAAGCTTTGGGAACATGATGAATTACAAACTTGAACATCCATTACAAATTTAAGTTAAAGTAATAGAGAACGAGAAATGTTTCATCTTTATATCAAGCAGAAGAATCAGAATTTCCGGCAAAAAAGGGTAGAAGAATCAAAGTATAAACATCTAATGAATTACAGTAATAGAAGATTTACTTATTTCTTTCGACATGGAAAAGAACTTTCCAAAGGCAACAGTTCCTTAATCAAGTTCTCTTCCATAGAATAGGAATCTTAATACATACATGGATCAAATTAGTACGAAATAGATGAATCAAAGCCAAATTTTTTATATGACGGAAAATAGGTGAAAAATGAAATTATAATAACCCTATTAGGTCAGAAAAAAATTTGGAAGTCTCGTGATTCAAAAAAAAAATAAAACAAGAATTTGAAAAGAGGGAAATTAGAGTTTGAATATAATTAATGGATTTTTATAAGAACTATGGTCAGATTTTACAAAATTATTTTCACAATCATGGTTAGAATGTTACCCTGAATAATTCTGGGGCTCCCATCCCTTGATGCCACCAACTTTTTTGAGAGCCTGCCGCCACGTCTCTACATCATCAGAGCTGAACTTCTTCTTCTGATCCTCGATCTTTTGCTCCAAATTCAATATGGCCTGATCGTACAACGTGGTTTTCAACTTCACGTCATCAGGTTTCACGTCGTAGAAGACGGGCAATATGACCTTATTGCCATCTTCTTTAGATTTAGAGGTGTTCTCCACCATCTTCGCAAGCTCCCGAAGGCACCAGTGACTTGAAGCATAGTTTTTGGAGAAGATGGGTATGCAAACCTTGGAATCGTCGATCGCTCGCAGAAGGTTGTCACTAATTCTTTCACCCGGTCGAAGTTCCTCGTCATCTATGAAAACACGAAGCCCGGCATCTTTCAACGCAACGTCGAGGCAATTAGTGAATCCACGACGAGTATCGGGCCCTCTGAAACTCAGGAACACCTGATACTCGCTTCCATCTGTATTGCTTGTGCTCGTTCCGGTCTCTGAGCTCGCCATAGGAGCTCACTTCGCACTTAGCAGGGTCAGCCCTCTCTCTGTGTCTCCAATAGACACTGTTGAAATACTTTCTACTAGCAAATTCGCACAAAGCCTTGCGGTCCTCGAATGTGAAAAGCCTTTATTACATTCTGAATGTGAAAAGCTATCTCCAGCAGATCATCCGCCCACAGGAATTTACGAAGGAGAAGCACGGCGTTACATCAGAAAAGCAGAAAAAGGATGTTTCTTTTTTTTTTTGCTAGAAAGGAGAAAAAGGATGTTTATTATAGGGAATCGTGTATTGCGTGAGTCACGGGATTTAATTGAAAGTTCAACGCATACGGGCAACTTCGGTGGAGCTTCCAATTTATAGTCAATAAAGTTATTAAGATGGAGGACAATAATGGAGGTGCACCTTTTTAACATGCCCAATTTCTTTCGAGTTTCTTCTTGGTGCTTTTCACTCTGTCCTTTTGAACTTTTGGATTTAAAAAATTTTGATTCTAAAACATTTAAATCATTTATGATTATTATGTAGATATATCTATAGCTGGACATCTTTAAAGTCCCAATTCAGTATTGTAAATTCACAATTTATCTATATAAATGCATAATAACAAAATATTCCTAAAGAATAACCACTTATTATGACACATGGGACCCTGCATAATTAGAAAAATCTCCTTCATACTATAGAGAATTGGATTTGCTACATTCACCGCAAAAAATACTCCACTTAAGTACTACCTAAGTATATGGTTCCTACTCACTATGAACTATTTATTTTGATCTTTTCACCTTAAAGACTTACTTTTTATTATAATTAATTTTAACCACTCAAATATCACCATAAAATGTGACTTTATATTAAAAAGCATATGTTTACGCAAATGGACTATCTTTAGGTGAGGAAATGCAATGATGGCCTGTCAATGACCATGATGCCACTCCATCGTGGTGTTGCTTTGAGCGTGGAAATAAAAGAAAGAGAAACCACGATGGTCTTGACCATAAGAGACGACTTTGCTCAGCTGAAGAAAGGGGAAGGGAGATTAATGACGGCCATTGCCGATGTGGGGCCAAAAGAGGAAAAGACGAAGAAAGTTACAATAATGGTGTCTTCTTCATTTTGGCGTGTTTTATTTAAAA
Organism: Syzygium jambos; assembly: GCA_031216235.1. NCBI lineage: Eukaryota > Viridiplantae > Streptophyta > Magnoliopsida > Myrtales > Myrtaceae > Syzygium > Syzygium jambos. The sequence goes on from CM062226.1 coordinate 14,201,383, forward strand.
GTAAATCCGGGAGTTGTCGATAAGTGCTCTTGAATAACGTTTCATGTTTTGAAATATTGAACATGTTGTCGACATTAAATTTTGTTTTAGAGCTTCCGGGTCTCTTAGATAACTCTAATTTTATCGTCAATCAAGAGTTTAAGCTTGTAAATATTGGTCAATATCTTAAGAAAATACAAATTATTTAAATATTCTGACAGACACTATATATTTATTTACATACATATAGATAGAGATGGCCACGGTTCGGAACCGACCAGTTCCGATTCGGAACCGGCGGTTCCGGTTCGTGGCCAAGAATGAACCGGAACCGGAACATAATTTTCTTTTTTTTTTCCCTTTTTTTTTCTTCGGTTCTCGTTCTTCCTCCGCCGGCCTCAGGCGAGCCTCGCCGACGTCGGGCGACTAGGCGAGGCTCGCCATCGCTCGCCCAGGCGAGGGCGAGCCTCGCCCGACGCCGGCGAGGCTGGCCCTCGCCTGGATCTGGCGAGGGCGAGCCTCGCCGGCGTCGGGCGAGGCTCGCCCTCGCCAGATCCAGGCGACTGAGGCGAGGGCCAGCCTCGCCGGCCTCAGGCGAGGCCGCCCTCGCCTGGGCTGGGCGAGGCCGGCCTCGCCTGCAACTGGCGAGGCCGGCCTTGCCCGACGCCGGCGAGGCTCGACCTCGCCGGCAACTAGCGAGGCCGGCCTCGCCCGACGCCGGCGAGGTCGAGCCTCGCCAAATCTAGCGAGGGTTCGACCTCGCCGGCGTTGGGCAAAGCCGGCCTCGCCAGTTGCCAGCGAGGTCGAGCCCTCGCCGGTCTGCTGTGCACTCAGCTGCAGTTTTTTTTTTTTGTGGAACCGGGCCCGGAACCGGCGGTTCCGGGCCGGTTCCAAAATTTCGGGAACCGGAACCGGGCCCGTAGGGCACGGGCCGGTTCCGGTTCCGAACCGCGGGCCCGATCAATGGGCCGGGCCCGGGTTTGACCGGGCCGGTTTCGGTCCGGTTCCGGGCCAAAACCGGCCCGTGGCCATCTTTACATATAGACACAGATGTTGGACGTTTGTATTGCATGACTCATGGGATTTAATTGAAAGTTACGGACAGGTAACTTCGCAGCAGGTGCAACTTCCAATTTATAGTCAATAAAGTTGATGGCTTTACAAAAAGTAATGTGGAGGACAATTATGGAGGTGTACCTTTTCACATGCCCAATTTCTTTTGAGTTTTTTTCCTGGTGTTTCCCCTTGGTGCTTTTGAACTTTTGGATTAAAAAAATCTGATTCTCAAACATTTAAATCATTTATGATTATACTATAGCTATATCTATATTTAAACATATTTACATAGATAAAATCACAAGTTATTAATATAAATGCATAATAACAAAATATTTCTAAAGAATCGCCTCTCATTATGACACATGGGACTCCGATAATTAAAAAAATTCCTTCATACCACATTAATTGGATTTGTTGGATTCACTGCAACAAATGCTTCACCTAAGCACTACCTAAGCATATACTTACTGCTCACATTGAAATATTTGATTTGATCTTTTCGCCTTAAAGGCTTACCTTTTATCATAATTAATTACCATTAACATAAATATGCCTTTATATTAAAAAGCAAACAGTTGCGCAAATCTTTGACAACACTTATTTTCTTATGGACAACTATTAGAATGTGAGCATGGTGTAGTTAGTGGCGTTTGAAAGTTAAACCAAATCAAACTATATAAATATTAAAATATATCTTAAATTTGAGCCGATTAGACCACATTCGATCGGTAGAGAATTATGGATGCTCGACCTCTCTCCAAGAGTGGTGAGAGGAAATGCAATGATGGCCTGTCCATGGCCATTATGCCATCCCATCTTGGTGTTGCTTTGAGCGTGGAAAGAAAGAAAGAGAGACCTTGATGGTCTTGACCGTAAGAGATGAAATTTGCTCAGCTGAAGAAAGGGAAAAGGAGATTAATGGCCATTGCTGGGCCAAATGGCGAAAAAGACGAAGAAAGTTGCAATGATGGTGTCTTTTCATGTTTCCTTTCATCTTCTTTATTTTCTTCTGCTGAATTTCCTCTTTAAATACGAACAGGAAGAGCTCTTAATGTCATAGAGAGCTATGAGGACCGCACACAGGAGATTGGAAATTTCCTCTTACAGGTTTGATTCAGAAATTTTTTCTTCTTTCACCAAAATGGACGAGCTGAAAGAAACAAGTGAGATAGATATGCTATCCCAAAATCAACCGGCACACCTAGCCATTCCATGGGACTGCCTTATAGTCTCCTACTTGCTTCTAAAAAATGATCATTTAAGATACATATTTTCTGATTCGCAAGTTCCATTTTGTAGCAAGTGGAGACAATACTTTAATCATATCACCATACCGAATTAATAGCAAGATCCTAATTAGAAGAGATCATTCTAGGAGAAAAAAGGACGAGGCTTAGGGAGCCATGATTTTGAACACAATACAGATTTTATTTTCGAGGCTAAGTCCTGCCCCTTCTTAGCACAATACGTTGCCTTGTATAGGCATACCTTGGTGTGGTTACATAAGCGTTGGATTCCTCTCAAATAATAAGTAGTACAAGCATCTTTAAAGTAGAAACACCAACACTCTAGCAGTACAAGTATCTTTAAAGTAGAAACACTGACACTCTCACAAACATATCACATGCTTATTTTATTGCGGAATCCTTCTTCAGTATTGTCAACAGAACTGTATAAATTGTCTCCATCCTTTTGCTATCGATAAGCTTGAATAAGGTTGTCAATTTCCCCATTGAGACGAGCTGGTCGGCTACTGGGTCATCACAAAATGAAGCCAATTAATTAATATTTGTGTCATTCAGAAAATTATAAGTCGCATCAATAACGTGAGGAATTATTTGAGAATTGTACTTAAAGGACGTAATTGGAAAATGCGGTATCGAAAAAGTGTTGTGGGAAGTCTAACCCGTCCCCACACATAAATGAACCCCCTGACTGCAAGTGTCTTTCGTTTTCTCGCAAATGATCAATGCTTTTAACATGTGCACCTAGGGACTGTTTGGTTTAGCTTTGGGAAGGGGCTTTGAATTTCGAAAGCCCGTTCCCAAAATGCTGGAGTATTTGGTTCAGTATTTGATCTAGCATTAATCAAATGCTAGCATTCCAAATGCTGAAAGCCCAAGGCTGGTCCGGACCAGCCTTGGGCTTTCGGCATTCCACGAATACTACTGTTCACTCTTTTTTTTTTTTTTTAAGTTAGGGTTTGAAGCTGTTGTTCTTCTTCGGCGAGGGCGGCCGGCGACGGAGAAGGGTCGGCAAGGTCGCCTAGGGTCGGGCGACCGCCCAGGCGACGCCGTCGCTGGGGTCGCTCGACCCAGGCCATCGCCGCCTGGGTCGCGCGACCCCAGGCGGGCGTCGCCTAGGTCGGGCGACCCAGGCGGCCGCTTGGGTCCTGCGACCCTCGCTGAGGGTCGCCCGGCCTTGAGCGACGGCCCTGAGCGACGGCCGCCGGCCCTAGATCTAGCCCGTCGGCGGTCGCCTTACCTCAGGCGACGGCCGCCAGTGCCAGATTTGGCTAGCCGGCAACGGCTCCGGCAAAGGGTAATAAGTTAGGTTTTTTTATTTCCAAAGTCCATTTGCAAAAAAAATTCACCAAACACTATATTTTGGTCAAAGTAGCTTTACAAAATATTTTTACCAAACACCATTTACATTTCCCCAATGGGCTTTCAGCCAAAGGTATTTGCATTCCCCCAAGTAGAATTTTCAAAGTTGAACCAAATAGGCCCCTAGTTTCCAATCAATCTAGTTTTTTTTTTTTAAATTGATTGGTGATGACTTTATCTCCTTCTTTGAATAAAACCCTAGAGATGGCCCAAAACTTCCAAAACCCTTTTCCAATTACGTAGCTGCTCCTCCTACGTAACAAAACCTCGGAGCTCAGGAACGTTGGGCAAGGTGTTACATGACCTATATGAATACTTCAACGTGTTGATCTAGTTTGGAGGGCTATATATTGCATCAAAGTGGTTGTTGAAGGTTGGCCGAGTTGATCAAAACGCTTTCGAAGTTCTTGTTTTTACTTCTTTCGTTATTCTTTGAAAAAATAATATATTACGATTCTACTCGTAATTCTCTAAGAGAATGTTGATGTAATTACTGTACAAAGGGTCTTGAGTGTAGAGTGAAATTAGTGTACTTGTAGAGCGAGCTACCATTCTTCTTGAAAAGGCAATTTCATCTTAAAGGCTTCAAGTATTGCATTAATGGATTGAAGCCTTGTTGATAGACTGGAAAATTGTTCAAAAAGTCATTAACATATTGCATGGCGGTCAATGTAATTCTAAACTTTTCAATTTGGCAAATTTAGTCCTAAACATTATGTCGATTTTTGAATATAGTCCATCCTATCAATTCTGATTGAAAATCGTTAACGTGGCAGTTCAGTTAGTGCTGGCCGTATTATATGGAACAGTCGGACAACCGACAGCTGATGTGGATGATTTTTGCAATTTCATTTAAATTTTTCTTCGTTTTCTTTTCCTTCATCTGAATAGAATTTTGAGTTCGAGGCGCTTGCCTTTTGAATCCACAGGGGCTGCTTCGATATCACCACCGTGAATCCTGACCCAAGACACCATAAATTTTTCTAATGTTCAGTGACTCGAGAAATTCAATCAAACTTATTGCTTCCATTCTTCGTTTTCTTAAAATGAAAAGTGACTTTTACCCAGAAGAGAGAGAGAAAGTAGAAGGGTAAAGAGGAAGGACTTCGGAAGCTCTCGTCCTCATCGGAAGGTGATTACGAAGGTCCCTAGAAAGCATAGTAGTTAAATGATTAAGCTTATGCTCCGATTGTTTCGTAGTATATAAATAATTTGAAAAATATTTTATTAAAAATGAAATTTTATATTATTTAAAATAATCAGTTAATAAAAAATGTCTTCCTTATTGATAATAATTTATTTTTAAATATTTTCGTAAATGATGATAATATTATTTATTTTTTTATTTTTTATAAGCGATATAAATTATGATTTTAAGGAAAAAGCTTTTCAAATTATTTACTTTTCCGCGAGATAAATGCACCATTAACTTCTTGTTTTCCCTCTTTGACACCATCCAAGTTCGTTCCTCCACAGCAACAGCACCCCCACTAATTCAATGAAGCTGCAAAAAATGTAAAAATAAAAGAAAAGAAAAACATGACCATTTTGGATGAATCGCTAGAGTGACGAGAGACGCAAAGCGAGAACAAAGAGCATTTGTTGACACCTAAATTTGCCCAAATCATTTAGGGTTTCATCGCAAAAAAATAAAAATAAATAAATAATAATAAATTGATAAATTTAAAAGAAAAAAAATTTTAAAAAAATTTGAAAAAAATTCAAAAAAAAATTCAATTTTAATTTAAGAAAACAAAGAAAAAAAGAGGGGCAGAAAAGACAAGGCTAGCGTTATTCAACGCTGACCCACTTTCTCTTCCGCCCAGACCAACGCGCCTGCAACCCTTTCTTCCCCCCCAATGCCTTCAACACTTCCGGAAATGGAAGAAGCAGGAGGCCGATCGTGGAGGCTAGAACGCAGCAGTAACATGGAAGAGGAAGCGGCCGTCCGGAAGCGACAAAGCAGCAAGAGGTGGGCGCGTCGAGGACGGCGCAACGCTTCTGACTTACATCAGAAGAGTCCTGCAACCGTTTGCTGAAAACGGGTTTGATTGGTCCCGAGAAGCAGGACCGACCGCTGACGCTTGACGAAACGGAGGAAGGCACACTGACCCATGGCTCCCCTGAGCTAGAAATGGAGAGCGAGCGTTGCCGGGCGAGGGGAGAGAGGAGCGGAGCCTCCTCCTTCTCTGGGCTTAAAAAAGGGAGGGGGCAGATCAGAGGAAGGGGAGGGAGAGAAAAAAAAACGAGGAGAGAACTTGAGAGGAACCAGGAGAGGTTCGGAGTCTCACCCGCTCGCCGGAGCGACTGCCCGAGTTGCCGCCGAGCCGTCCAACCATCGTGCCCCACTCCGGCCAGCTGCGAACCAGGTGGGCCTTCTTTCCCTACTCTATTTTTGATCCCCTTGTTCTGCCTTTCGGGCGCCGGGCGCACCGAGCCCATTCGGTGCTTGCCAGAGGTTCCATCCCCAAGATGTGTTGTTGAGCAGTTTTAAACAAAAAAAAAAACCACTGACTCACACTGAAACCGACGTAGAAGTCCCTGTTTCTAGGCGCATTCCACCTGTTTGCTGAAATGTTTCGATGAAGCTCTTTGAACTTAGGGCCCTGAATCTGGTTTTGTGTTTGGTGAGGTCGTTTCTTTGCAATCCGAAACCATTTTATTGCAAAACGTGACCGTTCAAAGCTTCACACATCACGTTTGAGTCGTATATCGCTTTGAATCTTAGCTCGAAACTCACGTTGATTCATGCCCGCCATATGTTCGATGAAATGCCCAAATGAGGAACCGAATTAATTTTTGCGAATCGATGCTTGGAACTTGGTTTTTTATACTTGATTCGCTCTCATATATGTTGATTGGTACCTTAAATCTATATATTTTTTTTATGTGGCTTTGTTGCGATGTGCACTTCGTCCGAGTCGGCCATGTATGCGCAGTCTCTCACCGGAGGAGCCACTCTCTTGCCAATGAAGCCTACAGTTGAAGGCCATCCCTGTTATCTCCCTAGCCTTCCCACTCCTTCGCAGGAGTGCTTGTTTGGTTAGTTGGTTTAGGTTGTTGTTGGAATGGTCTTGGCTAGTGTCAAAAATCGGCCACCGATGTTAGCGGTTCGGTGGCCGGAGTGGTGACCGATGGGGACGATCCAGCTGTGATGGCCAACGGTGAAGGGGTGAGCCTAGTGGCGGTCGTTGGTGTTGGTGGCCTGTGCCGGCGGTCGAAGTGCCGAGGTGAGAATCACGGTGGAATATACAGGCAGGTGTCACGGGCCGATCGATCTAGCGTTCCCACGCCCGTGCGGCCTTAGGAATTTCTTCCCAAGTCAGCCTTCCCACGCTCACACTCACAAGAACTTTAGAGAGAGAAACTTCTAGAGAGAGAAGCTCTGAACTTGTATTGCTTCTTGAAAATGAGAGGTGATGAAATGAGGGGGAGGAGACCCCATTATATACAAGTATCGGGCTGACCGTATCCGTAGATCTCTCCCCTAGATCAACGGTCGAGATCGTATTCTCCCAACTACCCCACCTACCGCATTTATTACGGAGGCTTACAATTACAGTATCGCCCACCCCAGGAGTATTCTAGAACACATCAAGAAAACCCTAGTACTAGAACACTCGGGGCCCACCTTCTTCGTCCAAGGGTCGGTCACGGTCCATCGTCCTGAAAACCTCGTGAACGATCCATTTCTCTGGGCCGTGACATTCTCCCCCACCTATTCGGGCGACGCCCTCGTCGCGTCTTCGGCATGGAAAGCATCGATATGTTTCTTGAATTGCCAAAGAGCTTCCTCGGGCTCCCAACTTGCTTCACTCTCCGGAAGACCCTTCCATCGGATCAAGTATTCTCGCTTCGGCGCACGATATCTCTTCCGTATGACTCGGTCCGCCATGATGAAGTCGACGTCTCGATCATAGGAGGTCTTTGCTCCAAGCGGTGCCCGTTGCGACTCCCCTCGGTCCGGGTCTTCTTCATCTACACGGAAAGGTTTAAGCATACTCACATGGAATACCGGATGTACCTTGAGTTTTGGTGGCAATTCCAGTTTGTATGCGACTTTTCCGACTCGATGCAACACTCGAAATGGCCCCTCGTAGCGACGTATAAGCCCTTTATGCACGTCCTTGTATCGAAGAACTAGGTGTAGCTTGGCCAACACCAAGTCTCCGACTTGGAACTCCACGTGCCGTCGCTTCTTATCGGCCCACTTCTTCATGCGCTTTGAGGCTTTATGTAGACACGTTCGCGCCAAGTCCGCCTGCTCATGCCACTCCTTGGCGAACTTGAAAGCGGATGGGCTACTCCCCTTATAGCCCGTTGCAACCGTACTCGGAGTGAGTGGTTGTTGTCCCGTCACGATCTCGAACGGACTTTGGTTCGTGGACTCGCTCTTTTGAAGATTGTAGGAGAATTGGGCTACATCGATCAACTTCGCCCAATTCACTTGCGTCGTACTCACATAGTGTCGAAGGTACAACTCCAAGAGTGCATTGACTCGCTCCGTTTGTCCGTCGGTTTGAGGATGCAAGCTCGTGGAGAAGTTAAGGTTCGACCCTAATAATTTAAAGAGTTCAGTCCAGAACCTACCCGTGAATCGAGGATCGCGATCGCTCACGATCGTTTGTGGCACTCCCCAATATTTGACGACGTGCTTCAAGAATAGCTTGGCCGCTTCCTCGGCCGGACAATCCTTCGACGCGGGCACGAACGTCGCGTACTTGGAAAATCGATCCACCACGACCATGAGAGTCCGACACCCTTCGGACTTTGGCAAGTTGACAATGAAGTCCATGGAGACACTCTCCCATGGACGCTCCGGGATGGGAAGTGGCTCCAAGAGCCCCGCCGACGACCTTTGTTCAAGCTTGTCTTGTTGGCATACAAGGCAAGTCCGGACATATGCCTCAACATCGTCGCGCAAGTGAGGCCAAAAGTATCGATCCTCCACAAGCGCCATAGTGCGGTGGATCCCCGGATGACCCGCCCACTTGGAATCATGACACTCTTGTAGGATTTCCTTCCTTAGCTTCCCATGAAGAGGCACGTACAATCGTCGCCCTTTGGTGTAAAGCAAGTCGCCTTCACACCAAAATTGCCGGGTCTTGCCTTCCCGAGCATGGTCGAGGAGCGCCTTGGCGGTTGGATCATGTTGGAGTCCTTCCTTGATCCGCTCGTTCCATGGATTCTCGGGACGAGTTAGGGTCGACGCCATACTTGTCTTTCGACTAAGAGCGTCGGCCACGGAGTTCGCCTTCCCTGGCTTGTACTCGAGCACATAATCGAACTCCGCCAGGAAATCTTGCCAACGAGCTTGCTTCGGGCTTAACTTCTTTTGAGTTTGGAAGTAGCTCGTGGCCACGTTGTCCGTCCTTACGACGAACCGGGATCCCAAGAGATAATGTCTCCATGTACGAAGACAATGGACCACCGCGGTCATTTCCTTCTCTTGGACCGTATACCGTCGTTCGGTATCATTCAGCTTCCTTGACTCGAATGCTACCGGGTGACCATCCTGCATGAGAACACCACCAATAGCGAAATCAGAAGCATCGGTCTCTACCTCGTAGGGTTTGGCGTGATCGGGTAGCACGAGCACCGGCTCTTCGGTCATAGCTTGCTTCAACCGATCAAACGCCTTTTGGCATCGGGTCGTCCACTCCCACGGCTTCTCCTTCTTCAACATATCCGTGAGTGGCACGGTGATGCTCGAATATCCTCGGACGAACCGTCGATAGTAGTTGGTGAGGCCAAGGAATGACCTTAGATCCGTCACCTTGGTCGGCGGCTCCCAATCCACAATGGCCTTGATCTTGGCCACGTCCATCCGCACTCGTCCACCCCCGACGATGTGTCCCAGGAATGGAACTTCCTGCTGTGCGAAGGCACATTTCTCCCGCTTGACATATAAGTCGTTCTCCCGTAGAACTTGGAAGACTTGTTTGAGATGCTCGATGTGTTCCTCGAGCGTCCGGCTATACACCACGATATCATCAAGGTAAACCACTACAAATTGATCTAGGAACGGGTGGAGTACCTTGTTCATGAGTGTGCAAAATGTGGCCGGAGCATTTGTCAAGCCGAATGGCATGACGAGGAACTCGTATGACCCATACCGCGTTACACAAGCGGTCTTTGACTCGTCCCCTTTTGCAATCCGCACTTGATAGTATCCCGATCGAAGATCAAGCTTGGTGAACCACCGTGCTCCTCCAAGTTGATCAAACAAGTCCGCAATGAGAGGGATCGGGTACTTGTTCTTGATTGTCAGCTTGTTTAGTGCCCGATAGTCGATGCACATCCGGAGTGACCCATCGTGCTTCTTTTGGAATAGAACCGGAGCACCAAACGGAGACTTTGATGGTCGGACATACCCCGCATCAAGCAAATCCTTGAGTTGTCTTCTTAGTTCCTCCAACTCGGGAGGCGCCATGCGATAGGGTGCCATGGCGGGTGGTCGAGCATCAGACATGAGCTCGATCTTATGATCCACCTCCCTTTGAGGCGGAAGCTTCTTCGGGAGTTCGGGGGGCATCACATCCTTGAAGGAATCGAGGACTCGGGTTACCTCCGTTGGGACATCACTCCCTTCACCCTTCGGATCTTCAACCTTCAAGGTTGCCAAGAAAGTAGCTTCCCCTTTCCTTACTCCCTTAGTAACTTGCATTGCCGATATTATCTTTTGGTCACGACCCGACTCTCGGGTGACCGGGATCACACATTGACAACGTGCGTCCAAGATACAAATACAATCGGCAAATGGGACAATAAGAGCATCTATTCTATCAAGGAATCCCAAGCCAATGACAAAGTCATAATCGTCAAGCGGAATTACCTCGATCGTCTCTTTGCTCTTCCATTGCCCGAGTTGAAACTCCACATCCTTAGCCAAGCCGTTGGTAGGGATTTCCTTGGAGTTCACCGTTTTGAGCCAACCGGCCCCCTTCTCAACCCGAAGATTGAGTTTCTTCGCGGCTTCTTCCGAGATAAATAGATCGGATGCCCCCGTATCGACGAGTGCACTCATCGTGGTTCTTCCGATCGTCACGTCCGCGAACATCAAGCCCTTAGGCTTATTTGCCTTCTTGGACTTTATGGAACTTAGGATTCGCAACGAACCGAGTCGCGTCCCCTCTCGTTCCTCGTCGTGTGCCTTGACAAGCGCCGCTAGCTTGCCTCGAGTTGGGCAATCACGAGCCATGTGCGCACCGTCGCACAAGAAACACTTGAAGGTACGTCCCTTCTTGTGTTCTCCTCCGCTCGACTCCGGCCTCGCCCTTGGAGGGGCCATTGGTAGTTTGTTTCCACCTGGGCGGTGGAATTTGTTGCGATCTCCCCCACCAACGCCTTTGTCCCTCGGTCGGGTGTCCGGCTTGCTCACGGGAGTCGATTTGTACTCCACCAAGGCCTCGGCCACGGACATGGCCGCCGAAAGGTCCTTCGCGTTGCATCGCTTCAACTCTTGCTTAACCCATGGTTTCAAGCCACCCATGAATTGATGGTAGGCCTCCGTATCATTCATGGACGGAATTTGGAGTAGCAACTCCGAGAACTTCCGGACATAATCACGGACACCTCCTTTTTGCTCAAGGCGACGGAGTTCATCTCGAGCTTCTTCTTCCGCATAAGCGGGATAGTATTGACGTCGAAATTCCTCGACGAACAATTCCCATGTAGTGATCGGTTCACCACTCCGATCGTCACTCCTACGACGCCACCATAAGAGCGCATTATCGGAAAAGTACATAGCCGCAGTACTTACCCGAATTGCCCCGTCGGTGATCCCCATTGCTAGGAAATACTGCTCCATGTACCATAAGAAGTTGTCCACGTCTTTGGCCACCCGTGAGCCTTTGAACTCCTTTGGCTTCGGGGCATCCACTCGTGGACTGGCTTGCACGGTGATCACCCCGTTCACGCGTGCTCCTTCCATTTCGGCGACTTTCGCCTTAAGTTCGGCCATCTCCGCGCGCATGGCCTCCACCAAGGCCTCCAAGGCATCGTCCCGTTGTTGAAGTTCATTGGTGGTGTCGGTCAGGTTGCCCAGCATCTCCCCTCGGAGTTCTCCGAGCCCGGACTTGAGCTCCAGCACCTCGGCCTCTAGCTCCCCCGTTCCGGTCTCGCCTCCTTCGATGCGTATGGACATATCCTCGACCATACCTTGGACGTCAGCCATGGCGATCTCCACCTTCGCCATGCGGGTCTCCAAGTCACCAACCATATCCCTCGAACTTGAACTAGCACGGTCCTTCCTTGCCTTGGCACCTTGCTTCTCGGGAGCCCTCCCACGATCATCGCCTCCACCCTTCTCGGTTTGGGACGATACATCGGATCGTGGTTCCGTCGCGCCTTTGGCCATCGTAGCTTTGATACCACTTGTCACGGGCCGATCGATCTAGCGTTCCCACGCCCGTGCGGCCTTAGGAATTTCTTCCCAAGTCAGCCTTCCCACGCTCACACTCACAAGAACTTTAGAGAGAGAAACTTCTAGAGAGAGAAGCTCTGAACTTGTATTGCTTCTTGAAAATGAGAGGTGATGAAATGAGGGGGAGGAGACCCCATTATATACAAGTATCGGGCTGACCGTATCCGTAGATCTCTCCCCTAGATCAACGGTCGAGATCGTATTCTCCCAACTACCCCACCTACCGCATTTATTACGGAGGCTTACAATTACAGTATCGCCCACCCCAGGAGTATTCTAGAACACATCAAGAAAACCCTAGTACTAGAACACTCGGGGCCCACCTTCTTCGTCCAAGGGTCGGTCACGGTCCATCGTCCTGAAAACCTCGTGAACGATCCATTTCTCTGGGCCGTGACACAGGCATGGAGGCGCTCTCGGGAAGAAGACGTTCTGGGAAAGAAGACCAGAAAAGGGAGGAGGGAAAGACCACGTGAGGAATAAAACAAAAAGAAAAAAAAAAGGAAAGAAAAAGAATAAAAAAAAAGAAGAAAAAGAAACAAAAAAGAAGAGAAAGGGGGAAGAAAAGTCAAAGAGGAGAGGTGTCACGAAGGGGATGAAGCAGTAAAAAGAAAAAACAGAAAAAGAAAAAAGAAAACAAAAGAAAACGAAAAAAAAAGGAAAAAGAAAGAAAAATACAAAAAAATTAGAAAAGAAGTGTACAAAAAGGGTTCTCGGTGGGTTTGATAATCGGGTCAGAGTCCGGGTCGGATCGGGTCGGGGGCCCGGTCCGGAATCTTTATTTTATTAATGAAATTTTTTTCAAATATTTAAAAATTCAAAAAATATTAAAAAATTCGGAAAATTCAAAAAATATAAAAAAAAATTCAAAAAAATATTAAAAATTCGGAAAAACTCCAAAAAAATCAGAAAATTAGGAAATGTTTAGAAATCAGTTTTGGGTTTAATTTCACTAGATTTTAGGTTTTAAAAAAAAAAGAGAAAAACCCTCTAAAAAATCCTCGAAAAATCGGATAAGTCATTAGGGCTTTACCTTAGAGCTTCTGATTGCATTTTCCTTTTTAGAGACGATGCTAGGTCGCTGGTTGTTTATTTTCTTTATGATTATCTAGTTGCGCACTTTTAATACATTGATTGTTATTTTCTAGAACGGTTAGGTGGAATATTAGCTCTTTCGATAGGCAGCCCGGTACGTTAGTTTGCGAGTGATCAAGTTTAGGTACGGAAAGGGCACTAGTAGATCGCTAGTGTAATCAAGTCCCCGAATTTTGGAATCTCTGGTTTTCGTACGTATCGAGATGATACTCCCGCGTCTCGATTAGGGTTTCTAGCCGACCCCTGATCATGGCTAGTGGCGACTCCAATCGAATGCGTAAATTAGACAATTCTCGTCGCGCGAGGTATGAGGCTTGGGAGAGCCTCGGTCATGGGATTAATGAGCCATTTGGTTTGTCTTTCAAACGAATCAATTAATGTTCATATCCATTGACAAATACCTCTTGGCCTAAACCTGATCGGTTCGGGTAGGTCGCGACAGCATTCATTTAGAATCGAAGCAGGGTCGGAACTGCGTACATGGAGGGGTCCCAAGCCATCGAGTCGGATAGAGGTGTCAGCTACTTGACCGACCTTTTGAAGAGCTCTCATGGTTGATGCTTGTTTCCTCTCCCAACACTGACAAATTACTGCGAAGCTTGGCATGCTTTTCGCTTCTTCCCCAACTATCGCCTAGATTTGCCCAAAAGCATCACGGCCCTTCCCGGCCACAGGCAAGGGCCGTGGCCATTGCTTGGATTTGGGTGAGGGCCGTGACGCCCATTTCAAGAAGGTGAACCTTGAGGAAGGGAGTTAACAAAAAAATGAAAAATAAAAAAACTCTCAAAATAATGTTGTTTCGATCATTGATGGTCCACATCAATATCGATTGTACTACATTAGATACAATTGGCCATGACTAGACAGCCACATCAACGATTTCTCGTCCAAATTGATTGGATGGGCTATATTTGCACGAGTTTTAGGACTAATTTGGCCAAATTAAAAAGTCTAGAATTTAATTAGTCGTTGTACAATATGTTTAAAACTTTTTTGACAATTTCCCCATTGTTAGACCATTAGCGCTTGGATAATGGAGGAGGTTAAGTGGATAGATTGAACCACTCTAATTTTCTTTTTTTGTTAGTCCTACTTTTCTCTTTCAGACTTTTGTTCTACCTCTTTACATAACACTTAAGTCAAACACCGCATGCATCCTTGGTCCCCATCCCTACTAGCAAAGTTGAGTGCCTACCGGCTAAAACCACTATAAATTGATTTGTAATCTCTTTTATCCATTACTCTCTTTACATTTCTAATGATTGAAGATATTTTCTATACATAGCAAATTTTGTCTACATACACTATTTCATCCTTTGTGCTTTTCACTTTTTGCTTTTGAACTTTTGGATTTTAAAAAAGTTGATTCTCAAATATTTAAATCATTTATGATTATTCTATAGCTGTATCTATAGTTGGACATACTTAAAATTCCAATCCAGTATTGTAAATTCACAATTTATCTATATAAATACAATAATAACAAAAAATTCCTAGAGAATCGCCTCTCGTTATGACACATGAAACTCTAAATAATTAGAAAAATTTCCTACATACCACAGAGAATTGGATTTGCTGCATTCACTACAAAAAGTGCTTCACCTGAGCACTGCTAAAGTGTATGCTTCCTACTCATTATGAAATATTTGTTTTTATCTCTTCGCCTTAAAGACATACCTTTTATTATAATTAATTACCTTTAATCACTCAAATATTCACGTAAAATATGCCTTTATATTACAAAATCAAATGATTGTGCAAATCTTTTACTTTTTTTTTGGAAATGGACTATCTATAGTTCAGGAATTGTAATGATGACCGGTCAATGGTCTCGAGTCTCTTGACCATAAGGAACAACTATGCTTAGCCGAAGAAAAGGAAAAGAAGAATGATGATGGCCACGGCCGATTCATCAATGGTCTTCTGCGCAATTTCGCAGAAAGCCTCGCGGTTCTCGAATGCAAGTCGAGGACTTTGATGTTAAAGTCATGACGATTGACGAAGACTTTCGAGACTTCTAGGAGATTGTTTAAATATTTTGCATGATGTTTAATTTAACTATTGCCTTTATGACACTCGTTAGCGAGATCTTTATAAAAGTAACATTACATTTCACATATTTATAGTGAAATAGTTATGACAACATGTATATATTTTTATGTTTTGATACGATTTTTTATTTCATATTAAATAAAAGGATTAATACCACGAAAAACTCCAAAATAGTATACATGTGATAATTTTACCCCAAACCAATTTTTTGATCACCAAAAACCCCTAAATAATATACTTTTTCTTTATCATGAAAATTTACACTGCTTTCACTTGGAATTTCAACCTTAAACTTCCTACGAGAACAAAGTTAGTGCACCCTAGAAAATAAAGAAAACTAGACCAAATGCTATGAATTAGAGCGAAACTTATCCACACGATCCGAAATCAAATTGGATGATTACATCTATACTAATTGATGAAATTAACTATTGATTTAAAAATAAAAAATTTTGTTAAGACTCGTGTGCAAATTGAACTACATCGTCCAGATTTTTAACTATTTACATATTTATGCTTACTGAAACACGAGTAACAATAAACATGAACTAACGCAAAAAGCCACGCACGTGCTTGCTTTTATTTCCTTTCATTTTCTTCTTTTTTTCTCCTTTCTTTTAACACGTACAGCTAAATTCCTTTTTATTTGTGCTGGCCAGGTAAGTCTGTCAGCATATTTCCCTCTTGGTGAGCCAGGCTCGTGTTGGCTTCGGCTCGGAAGTTCAAATGAATTTATGACTCATTTAACATGTCAGATCGATTCGAATTACATGCGAGAAAAGTCATATCCAAAACGCTATCTGCTTATATGCACCATACACATGCAATTTATCGCGCGCATTTTAAAGAGGCTATGTAATTAGACTAGACACAGGGGACCGGAGGAGAGCTACGATGCAAATCAGCCTTGGACCCCAGATATTGGAAAAGATAAGAATAAAACCGTGCAGATGAAGAGAGAGAGAGAGCGCTTTGAAAAAAGCCTGAGAACTGAAAGAACAAAAAGTGCAGTCATCCATCGATCAATCTCCCAAAAGCCCCAAACAATCTCTCCCCTTTCCTGCATTCGTCTCTTCCTTCCTTGAACTTTGCACGATTCTTCCTTCAAATTTTCTTTCTTTTTGTCAAAGGTTCTAACACTTGATATGTTTTCACAAATAATTATTAGTGAATTTCTTGATCTGTATCTTCAATTTTTGAAAACTTATAAAGTTCTCCTGTTAAGCCTTGACCAATGAATCTATAAAATCCTTTAAATTGTATCCGATTAAAACCAAGCATTGTAGACAGTCCCTCATTCAACCACCAGCATTCCGCGGACGTAAATATTAGGTCAATTGGACGTTGGACAGAAAAATTATGACTATTCAAAATTTGGTCAAATTTTTTGTAATGTTTTTTCCATTTCTTTTGAAAAAAAGAAAGAAAGAATGATGATGTTAACCCCTGCCGCCGTCGACAGTCACCACATGTCGATTCCAGCATTAGCCCGATGATGGAACGGCAACAATCCGCATGTGAGCCCAAGTGATGCCAGGCCAGTCGCGCATCTGCCCAACGCACCTGGGCCGAATGTCTTAGCGCATGACTGGGGCGGCCTAAGCTATCCCCTGAACAGTCTCGTGTGGAGCTGGGCATTTGAAGCCCAATTTCACACCTATAATTTTTAGGCCTTTCACCACATTTGCCTTGTGCCTTGCAACCTCTATGACCACTCGGGCTCCAAAGCTCACGGTCCATAGCCATTTGAGCTCGAAGCTTGCAATTTGTTGTGGCTGGTTCTACTTCAAAGCTCGCAACCGCCATGACACCACTCGAGCTCAAGCTCGAAACTTGCGGTCGTCATGGCTTCTCGAGCTCGAAGCTCGTGCCCAGGGTAGAGATCGAGCGGCCATAGGTGTGAGATCTAAAGGTCATAGATCTCGAGCTCCCGGTCGCCATGGCTGCTCGAGCATTTGAGGTGCGGCCAAGGCTAGCGGAAGAATGGTCGTGAGTGGGTGGGTACAAAGGAATTGCATTGGTAGGGTTTAAATATTTTAAAGAAGAAGAAGAAGAAGAAGAAGAAGAATTCCATGTGAAAGATAGAGTCAACGTTTGAATATAAAGAAAAAAAGATAAATATCAACAAATATTTAACGACCTTTACGCCACATCAACAAAAATTCACAACGGCCCCAAAGTATTTAGCAACGTTCGAACCTATTTGAGGTTTTAATTCCAATATTAAACCATACAAGTAAGGACAACAGGCCCCAAATCTTAAAAGCATGAATGACATAGAAGGCCCAAGGAACGCTACGGCCTCTACGGTAAATAGTTCTCGCAGGGTCGAGTTCTTGCGTTTGATTATTTTCTTTGATAAATTTAAGTTTTGTTTTTTCTTTCACGTGATTAATTTGATATAATTAGTCTATTTACTTATTTCAATTTTTAGGAGGAAATTCAAAGTGCCATTTTCAACTCGACAAAAAAAGAATAAAACTAGCACGTATCGATCTCCAGAGCAAGCTTGCATTGAAATTAATAACAAAGCTTTTTTTTCTCAGTAAAGTTTATATGCTTTGTTGCGATTGTTATGTCTGTCTATTTATTTCTTATGGTAATTACAGCTTGCATTTAAAAGATAGGAAAAAAATAATAGTAACAATCCTCCGCTCGATCATCATCATCTTCGTTGTCAACCACCTGTGAATCCCACAATTACGCCATTGATGTTGACGACGAAGATGAATTGGCCGAAGCGGAAACGCTGCAAAACTCAGTCATTAATCTCTCATCGCTCCCTCTCTCCACAACAAAATGCCCAAGCTTACCAACAACCTCCACCAAGTTGTCCCTGCACAAGAACTCGTCGCTATATACTTTCTCCACCTCCCTATCGAAGTCATGCACGAATACGTGCGTCTCCGCCGCGCCGCCCTTCTTGCTCCTGGCCAGCACAGCCGCCGTGAATATCGCCGACATCCTTCCTGGCGCTGCCTCATGGTACCCGCTTGGCCCGTCAACTAGTATCACGTCCCAACTCAATTCATACACGTGGTTGGGCAAGCTGTTCAACGCGAGCTTGCATTCCGAGAAGAGCAGGTTCTGCACCGGCCGGCACTCGCCATGGAGCTCGCCTCTTGCTGACTCGAGCAGCCTCTTCATTTCGCCGACCCTCGTCTCATACTTCACGTCGTAGGCCTCGATTCCCGGGTGTTTCTGCTCAAACCTCGAGACGAGGTTCTCATTCTCTTCGAGGAAGTTGGTGCGGCCGTCGAAGTTGAGGGCTTTGTACAAGAGGGCTTCGTGGGTGAGGCCAAAAACGAGGAGGTTGCAGTGGGAGGCAGCAGCGGCACAGCGGGCAACTGTGGCGGTTATGGTGGCGAGCTCGGTGGACGTCATGTGGGTGGAGTTGGTAGTGGCGGCGTAGTGGAGGAGGGCGTCGGATATGGAAAGTCGAAGCTGGACTGAAGAGGTGGCAGAGCCCGTGGCAGTGGTAGCGGTGGTGGCGGTGGTGGTGGTGGTGGAGATTAGGGTTAGAGTGAAGGCGGTGGTGAAGAAGGAGATGATGAAGATGAGCCACAAGCGATTGGTGTTTGAAGACGATTGCTTTTGGATTGTGGGATGGTGGAGTATTAGCTTTGCGCTTTTCATCTCTTAATCTCTCTCTCTCTCTCTCTCTCTCTCTCTCTCTCTCTCTCTCTCTCTCTCTCTGAAGCAACGTGTTCATTTCATTTAACATATCAGGGAAAGGTCTAAACAGAAAAAGATTCTAATCACAATTAATGCAATAATTGCAGCAAACATTGTATATTAGTGTGAATAGACTATGTGGGAATCATTGAGGTGAAAGAGTTCTTGCCCAAAGAAAAACAAGAAACGGAGTAAAACAGATATGATCGATGCATCTAGTGGGACAAATTAAGGAAGGAAAATCCAGGGGCTTGTTTCACGGAAAATCAAGATTTTGAAAAGTATATTCCTGGAAATAATCCTAAAATCAATGGTAGATATGTTCATTATCAACGAAAAAGTTTAGGTATAGAGCTTTGTTGATAATGAAGTAATTTCCTGTTGACTAATTATTTTAAATGATAAAAATAATCATTTTTTATAATTTTTTTTTGAAATCATCAATTTCTCGCAAAACAAATGCACCCCGGACAAACGAAAATCAAACCACACAGTTCTCACGGTGCATCTTGAACAAATCATAAATACTTAACTAGATAATTACTAAAAATCGAAACCAATCACCTAATACCCCAACAAATTTTCTAAAATACAGAAAATGCAAGTAAATAAGCTTAATAGTAATCTGAGAAAATATTTGCAAGATTTTAGGGTTTTCTAAATTTATATATAAATTTCCTTGTCTTGCAAAATAGCTTATTTCATTGAATTAATGAAAGAATTACAAGAGATCTATCCTCTTTCTTTTTGGAATATGCACATGTGAATGTGTTTGCGTCTATATATTTGTGAATCGAGTTATTCATGTTTCTATCATTTTTGCTGCGTAACTGTTGACACCTAAATTTTGGCGCATCATTTAGTGTTAATTGCATAAAAAATTAGGGATTAAATTTTTAACCCCTGAACAAAAATATTAAAATTGCATAGCATATAGTTTAGGCTCATATAGATTAATTGCATTCCGCATCGGATCGACGGTGGCAAGCGAACTTAAAATTCATCATGTAAATTGAGCTTGGGCATCGAACGAGACTCGACTCACTCGGAAAGCATGGGCCGAAAATCACACGCAAAAGGGCTTGGTTGTCTTAATTTGAGCTTAAATTAGCCCATTAAGTTAATTGAATAAAAGCCCGAATTAATTCAGCCAATTTGGAATTAAATGAAAATTAAAGCCTGCTTTGGCTTCCAAATGGGCTCTCTACCCTTTCGCTATCTTGGGGTGCCAGTTATATCCTCCAGGCTTCGTAAAGCGGATTGTAAGATATTAGTCGACTCAATCACAGCTAGAGCCCGCTCTTGGACCCAACGTTTCTTATCCTTTGCGGGAAGATTGCAGCTCATCAAATCTGTACTACACTCCATCCAGGTATATTGGGCTACCATCTTCTCCCTGCCAAAAGAGGTCTTAAACGAAATAGAGACCATATTGAGGCAATTCCTTTGGAAAGGCCCTGACCTTGGCACCGGGGGAGCCAAAGTAGCCTGGTCTAATATCTGCTTGCCCAAGGAAGAAGGAGGACTTGGAATCCGGCGTCTGGAGGATTACAACCGTGCGATGACACACAAACACATTTGGCTCCTCTTCTCAGACAAGGAATCAATGTGGAGTAAATGGATTCACTCGGTTTTCTTAAAAAAATCTAACTTCTGGATTGTTTCCAAGCCGACTTTTTCTTCTTGGACTTGGAAGAAAATTCTCGATTTGAGGCTTTCCGCTCGGAATTTATTCCGATGGGAGATAGGAAATGGTTATTCTGTTTCCTTTTGGTATGATTGGTGGCACTCCAAGGGCCCACTTTATCTTTTGTTCAGCAATTCTGATATTTATCAATCGCGGATCCCTCGGGAAACAACGGTACGGCAATTCTTCGGCTGTACTTGGCACGACTCTAATATTCTTGCCACTATTTTGAGTTGGCCTGATCCCCTACCCGTTCTAGTAGATGATGCTCCCGACAGGCTGGTATGGACCCCGCATCCTTCGGGCTCCTTCTCCGTAATGTCAGCATGGAGTCATATCAGAAGGAAAGGGAACCCAGTTGCTTGGCACTCCTTTATCTGGGATCACCACATTGCTCCCAGACATGCTTTTCTTCTTTGGATAATTTCCCTCAACCGGTTGCCCACCCAAGTTTTCCTTATACAAAATCGAAGGATTGATACTGCTGCCCTTTGTGTCTTCTGTGGTTCTAGGCCGGACTCGGTCAACCACCTTTTTTTCGATTGTCCTTCCACAGGTAGGCTTGCTTCTTTTTGGGCGACAAGATGCAACCTACCATGGCGCAACCGGCTCTGGCATGATCTCATTCCTTGGGCAATGAAGGTTTGCGGTGGGGTTTCTTTTGCACATCGCCTTTCCCGGTTCTCTTTTGGTGCACTAGTCCACATTATTTGGACAGAGAGAAACAATGCACTGTTCAGGAACAAGAGTGTATACATCCCGAGTATGCGCAAGCATCTTCTCAAAGTGGTCAAGGATAAGGCCATCTCCTTTGGGAAAGTCCAGGACTCTCCTCGGAATCGTGCTTTCCAGAGGAAATGGGAGCTACCGGCCTCTATCTTTGATGCGACTCGGATCTCTGAGCCTTAAATGGATGACCTTTGGAGCCATTGGTGTTTTCTTCACTTCACTGGTCCCTTTGGAGCCTTCTTTACTTGTATGGTTGCTGCTGCAGGTTTGGTGTATGGCCAGTTCTCCTTCGTCGGAAGCATGGGCGGCCCACCAGCCGGCTTGGTTTCCTCTCGGCTGGGTATGCTGCTGGCCCTCCAGGCGTTCCTCTCGGCTGATTGCATCCTGTGCTGCTGTCTGGCTGCCCTGCTGTTGATGAGCTTCTACTGGATGAGTTGCTGCCGATGATGGAGCTACAGCCATACCTTCATACTTCGGCTGGTCCTGTCTCTTTGGTTTTTGACTGTTGTTTTTCTTGTGTTGCCTAGATGTAGGCTTGTTGTTTCTATATCTGCTAAACCTCTCTTGACCTTCTGTGGACATCTTTTGTCCAATTTGGGTCAGGTTTCGGTTTGAGCTTTGGTTGTATTTGTCTATTTGAAAAGTATATAAATTCCTTACCTTACCAAAAAAAAAAAAAAAGCCTAAGCCCAAGCCTAAGCCCATTAGGACTAGAAGACCCGGTTATTTGACCTAGGTTTATACTATAAATATATGTTTATGTCTTTCAAGGGAGGGGGAGCTCTCATAATTTTCAGATCAGATTTTTAGAGAGACACACGAGTGAAACACGTGAGACCATTGAGAGAGAATTTTCGGTTGAGAGATTCGGAGAAGTCGGAGGCTATACATCCAGGGGAGGGACGTCCAAAGGGGAGAAGGAAGAGGTCTCCACGTTCTGAAGAAAAAAAAAAGCCAAGGAAAAAGCAAAAGAAAAGTCAAAGAAGTGAGAGATTGAAAGGCTGAACACACACAATACAGAGAGCATCGGCCAGCATTGGAGAGAAAAAGAGCAGCACATGCAGGGGTGAGTGCGCCCACCTGCAGATCTCCAACGCTTGCACTCACGACTGGACGAGGAAGAATACAAAGCTACCACTCCCACAGCAATCATCAAGGAGTCCAGCGCTTGGGTTTTCCAGCAAAGTTCATCAAGCGTCGTCGAGAAGTAGCTGTGAACGGAGAAAGGCAAGAATTGATTCCCCAAGCTTGACCAACATTCAACGCACGATGGGGAGAACCGAGAACAGGGAATAAAAAATTGCCGATTGCTTTGCCTTGTGCATCTCAGAGAAGCTTTGCAGACCCTTAGCCGTGTTCAGTTAAGCCCCACGAATTCATCCGTGGTCGAGAACCGTGAGCCTCGCCCCAAGCAACCGTGACAACGCCAAGACCAGCAACTTTCGCATGTGTCCTAACAAATCCACCAGTCCCGACGAAATCCCCGATCGGTGTTGCGTTACTCCGTTTCTTCACCAAACTTGGACTCTGTTTCGTAGGTTTTACGAGAATTCTATTGCCGCCACCACATTGCCGCCGCCGCGCTCACCGTCAGTCGTCCCATCCCGTGATCCGCAAGCCCGATCCGGCACCGAGTTCGAATTGGGAAGATATCCGCAAATTAGGTAAGATCATTATCTGAATATTTTCCGAAATATTTAATTTCCTAAGTTTTCAGTGTTTGAATATTTCGTGGATATTCTTTGGTGGATTGCTAGATATCTTAGGATAATATTTGCGATATCCGCAATATTTGAAAATACCCAAAATTAGGAATTTTGCCTAATTTAGCAATGTATCTGGACGACTATCTGACCTTATCCCTAAGGTACGATACGCGGCGATACGGAAAATCGTTATCTTGTCCATAATCACTTGGATACGATAATAGATTTTATTTGCTTTCCAAATTTGACCAATCAACTTTCCGTCAATATCTATAACCCTATAGATATGATTGTCAGTTTGATTTCTTTGCCTTATCCGAATTTGAATAAATCTTGCGGATTGCGTGGATTATTTGAACGTGGTTGTTATCTTTATTTGATTGTTTTCCTTTTAAATAAAGAAAATCCAAAAATTTGTTAGTTAAATTTAAATTAGAAATTTTGCATGCTTAGGGAATCTTAAATATATCCAAAAGAATAAGATAATTATTTGATTTAAATTGGGATTTAAGGTAACATATTTCCTAGTTTAAATTAGAGATTGTTTTAATCTTAGTGGATTATTTAGGATATTTAATAATTTCGAATTTTAATAAAAATCCCAAGAAAAAAAATCACTTTAGGATAGATCAATCATTTTCTCTAGGATAGATTGCATGTTATTTTAGGCATTTTTTATTCCGAATTTCATTTAAAAATACCAAAAATAAATCATTTTTCCATCATTAGAATTAGGTCACGTCGTCGCATGGCATATAGTTTGCATGTTAGGTTGCATTAATCGCATGTTAATTTTTGCACGTCATTACATATAGCTTAGCTTTCATTTAAATAAGTGAAAATCCTAAAAAATATTGAGTGAACTGCTTGTTAATTAGAAATCATATTAGGATTGTTGATGTGATTTTCTAGCTAACAATGCAGATGCTTACTTTGCTTCGAGGTAAGTAATTCTCCCATTCATGCAATTTATTTAATGTTTTGATTATTGGGTGTTACTTTGGTGGTTTGCGCACTCGCATGAACACCTCACATGTTAGTAATTAGGCTATAAAATGGATCCAGACTGCATGCAAAATATTTTTTTGAAAAGAAAAGGTACCGAAAGGGCGTTAGACTAGATCTAGCGTAATCAAGTCCCCGAGCTTAGAATCTCTGGTTCGTAGGAATAAAACATATCTCCCTATGTTTTATTTAGGTTTCTAATCGACCTACCACAAATAGATTAGTGGCGACTTCAAGCATGAAAACTTTTGCACGTTAAAAACTTAAATCTTAAGTTGCGAATTGGTAGGGCTTGGGAGGGCCCGAGTTAGGCTTAGTCTTAACAATCCATTAGCCTGAGGGAAAATTTAGGTCGCGACAGCTTGGCGACTCCGCTGGGGACTTGAGTTAAAACTCTTAGTGGACTTAGGCCAGTTTTTCTTTTCAAAAAAATATTTTTTGTTTGGCAGCGAGGATCCCAGGTACGTCCCTAACATTTTAGGTGTTAAATGTTTTTGCAGAATGGGAGGTATAAGGGGAGGCGTGATTGTTAACCATTTGTTTTGTAGGGAGGTGTTTGGATGAATGATTTATTTTATGCACGAAGCGCCGTATGATATAACCTGCTGTGCATGCCTTGCATTTACACTACACCGCACACACTACCCGCTGCCGGACCTGGGCGGCACAGGTTTAGGATGGTACTGAGACAGTGGACACCCCGACCACACCCGCGTGGTATGGGTCGCCCTTCTTGGTCCCGAAAAGTTTTTTTCACGGTGTCATTGAGTTCCCACCACGGTTGCACCCTTTGCAACCCGGGTCGGCTCCTTGACTAAGCCGGAGTCAGGGGAACCTCGGCCTAACCACAACCATGACTGGTTTAGCCCGGTAATCCTCGCGTCTCCATTTTGCAAGCCAGAGTCTAGATAGAAATTGAACCTCACATTTCATGCGCATGTCTTTGTGATTGCCATGGTCCTATTGGGTAAAGTAAGTTTTCTGAGCCTTTATCTCGCAATTTATTTATGTTTCGTATTTTCTTTGGTCGGTCCATGACATTAGGTTGGTCGTGAGTCTTGGTCCATATACTATGGGAGGGGCAGACATCCGGATTCTTGATGCTCCTAAGGACGAGCTCCGTGCCTGGTGGAACCAACTCAGTCCGACCAATCGTAAGCTAGTTGAGGGCCACATCGGAAGGTTACTCCCCTTACTCGAAGTCAAAGTCCGCACCGGCCTCGTTCGAGCATTAGCGCACTTCTGGTGTCCCGAGACGTCTACCTTTATATTCGGTAATTTGCCACGGATCCCCCTCATCCTCATAATACTCGATCGGTGACCAAAAAAAGGATGGCCAATCAAGCCGAGATTGCAGCCATAATTGACGAAAAGCTGAAAGAACACATGAATGCAATCAATGAGCAGGTCACGGCTGCCATGTCCAAAATGATGAGTGACCTCATGGCTAAGCAGCAGCAGATCAATGTTGCCTCCCAATCGGAGATTCCACCTCCAACTCGTCAAGGCCCCCGCCTTGACAAATCTCCTACAGTGAACACTAATCCAGCCCCTCAACTGGATGATGCCATTTTGACCAACAATAGTGTTTCTTCGTCGGTCCCTGTTCCTCATTTCCCCCCTAATGATGAGAATGCCAAGTTGTTGGCCAAACTCGAACAGAGGTTACGAGAAGTGGAGGGAACTCAAAGTGTTCCACCTGTTGATTTGTCCATTTTTACCCGAGTCCAAGTGCCTGATAAATTCAAGATGCCAGCTTTCGAGAAGTATGACGGCACTTCAAACCCAATTCAGCACATCGAGATGTACCAGGGGCTTATGAACAGATATGTTTCTAATGGACCCCTAATGATCCAAACCTTCCAAGCAAGCTTGAAGGATGCTGCAATGAGGTGGTATACCAACCACCAGATCAACCGGAAAGATTCATGGGAAGAGGTGGCAAACCTTTTCGTCAAACACTTTAAGTTCAATCTCGATGTCACCATTACAAGGGAAGACCTGGAGAGAGCTGAGCAGAAAAAGGGGGAGACTCTGAAGGAGTATGCCACTCGTTGGAGGAATATGGCAGGGCAGATCATGCCCGAACCCTCAGAACGTGATTTAATGAAGTTGTTCGTGTCCACTCTACCGCAGCTGGTTCGTTCACGAATGTTGGTAACGGCCGCCCAATCTTTTGGCCAGCTGATAGCCATGGGTGAGGAGATCGAGACCGGACTCAAGAAAGGATGGTATAGTGAGTCAGGTTCATCAAGCAAGAGATTTACTGGTAAGAAGGACAAAGAGCATGTCCCCGAAGTCAACATGACCTATGTGCAGAAGACGCCAGCTCAAGCCCCAAAGCTACAATTTAGCACCCAGCAGACGACCTCTTATGGACGGCAAGGCCAGCAAGACCCACGCCAACAGCGCAAACTTCGCCAGTTTACTCCACTTCCTGGGACATTATCTCAGGTACTGGCAGTGCTGAGGAAGAAGAACTTGCTGAATTCAGAGCCACAAAGAGCTAATCCTGCCAGCTTTGCAAGGTATGATCCGTCGAAGAAATGCGATTACCATAGAGGTGAAGTAGGACATTCGACAGATGATTGCCAAGTGCTCAAACATCGAGTACAAGATCTACTTGACACTGGAGCGTTTGCACTACAATCAGCCAGTAAACCCAATGTGCAAAACAATCCACTCCCTGATCATTCGAACAGTACAAATGTCGTCTTTGGCCCGGGAGTCAAGCAGATTCGAAGCTTCAGGGTCTCTCTCGAAGATATGTTTGATGCTTTAGTCCGAGCTGGTTATGTTTCGACCGGTGAGGTGGTGTCACTTGGTGACATAAGAAAGAAAGTGGATGAGTTGGTGAGAAAGGGAATGATTGGAACAGCAGATGAATTCGGGGTAGTGGCCGCTATATCTCAGGTTATCATTGATTGGAATGAAGAACTCGCAATGTTAACCGATGAACAAGTTAAGTTGGATCCTGAGTTAACTGACATGCCCCCTCTCGAGGACGCCTCCGACGATGACCTCGGGATCGTTATACCCGATACTCCGGAAGTATTGATCCTGGCATCACCTCAGCCCTACGCTTATGAGAGTGACAAGATGGTTCCATGGTCGTACGACGTTGATCTGATAACGAGGTCAGGGCGAACTTATCCTGACAAGCAACCGGCCAAGCCAGTGGCTGAGAAAGAAGCGAAGGAATTCCTAGCTGTGATTAAGGCTAGTGAATATAACGTGGTTGATCAGTTGAGAAAGTTACCTGCACAAGTCTCGTTGTTGGAACTTCTTCAGACATCAGATAAGCATCGGAGTGCTCTAATGAAGGTGTTGAGTGAGATTCATGTGCCCGAGACCATTGAAGAAGATAAGCTAGAAGGGTTTGTCGGGACAATCCTCCTCAAAGATCAAGTAGCATTTTCTGATGAGGAAATCCCAGTTGAAGGACGTGGTCATAATAAGGCGCTTCACATATCAGTGAAGTACAAGGAGACTCACATGGCTAGGGTGCTTGTTGATAATGGGTCGGCTCTGAATTTATGCCCATTGGCTACTTTAAAAAGGCTGGGCATTCCTCCATCTACCATGCAAGCAGCCAAAACTTCTGTTCGAGCCTTTGACGGAGTAAAGAAGGATGTTATAGGCCAGATTAACTTACAGCTGCAAATCGGACCCTCGGTGTTCGATATTCTTTTTCAAGTGCTGGATATCCCTTCTGCTTTCAATTTCTTGCTAGGTCGGCCATGGATTCACAATGCAGGCGCAGTACCCTCCAGTTTGCATCAGAAGATCAAGTTTGTGGCTGAAGCAAAGTTGGTTACAATTTATGGAGAGGAAGATCACCGAATCTTCAATGCAACATCGATCCCATACATAGAGCCCGATCATGTTGAGGAGGATAGCTATCATTCATTTGAGATAGTTCAAGTTGTTCAAGCTTCCTTTGATATACCGTTACCCGTTCCTGAAGTTTCTAAAGCAGCTCTCATGGTGGCCAAGGTCATGGTCGGTAATGGTTTTAAGCCAGGTCAGGGTCTTGGGAAGGAAGGCCAAGGCATTCATGCCCCGATCGAGACAAATGGACAATCCCACAAAGCTGGTTTGGGATATCATGGGCAGGGAAGTCGCGAACAAAGCAATGATTGTTGCAGAAGCCGAACAGGAGCAGGTCAAAGTCCCTTACCACCTTCCATCAACGACACCTTTCACTCGGCTGGAGTTGTGGGAGGATATGAGCATTTAAATCTGAGCCCGACTGAGGATGATCTTGGGCTTATCTTTCCCGAGTCGCCACAAGCCCTAACTGACTCACCTAAGAAGCACGGTAAAGCGATTCCGGTCAGTTTGTCTGACGATTCTGAGGATGACCAGCCATCTTGTATTTTCAAGAAGCCGGAGTCGAAGGTGGTGGACTCTGATTTTAATGATGATATACCTTACCTCACCGGTTGGTTTGCTGAGACCTCCATTGGTGCAATCACTGAAGGACCACTTGAAGGGATGGGCGTTAGCCCTCAAGAGTAATCATTTCTAGTTTTCATATCTCCCCTGCGTGGGAATCTTTTATCGTTTTTTTCGATTATCATTCTAATTCATGTTGCACTTAGGTTTTTCAATCCAATAAGATGTAATTCATTGATTCGATATCAATAAAATTACAGAGGTTTTTATCATTTTTGAATCTTGTTGAAGTGCCCCAAACCAACCCGATGACGATAACCAACGATTGAAAAATTTGTCATCTACGGTAAGAACTGAGGGTTGGGCTTCTCAAGAATTCTCGTTTCGAGGTCTTCGAAAGCAAAATGAATTTCAAAAAAAAAAAGCAAAGAACAATTTTCAAAAATTGCATGTAGTTAAACCCTGTCTTGTCTTTTTGATCCCTTTCTTTCATGTTTCAGGACTAATCTCGAGGCATGCGAAGGGACGGGAATCGTGGACCCTCATATATGTGATGCAAGCCAATCCGATGACTCAGATGATTCTAATCCGAATGATGAAGAAATACGACGGAACTTGGAAATCCATGAGAAATCTAAGCCTCTGACCGCCGAAGAAACCATGGTAATCAACCTTGGCGACACGGAGAATCCTAGAGAGGTGAAGATTGGGGCATGTCTTCCTGAAGATGTGGCCAGACGCTTGACCCAGTTGTTGAAGGATTATCAAGACATTTTTGCCTGGTCTTATGCTGACATGCCAGGACTTGATCGATCGATCGTCGAACATTGTTTACCGACTGATCCTTTGGTTGAGCCTGTGAAACAAAGGCCGCGAAGAGCTAAACCAGAACTGGCAAAGAAGATCAAGGAAGAGGTCATGAAGCTTCTTGACGTGGGATTTATTGAGACTACCCAATACTCAGAATGGGTCGCTAATATAGTCCCAGTGATGAAGAAAGATGGTCGGGTTCGAGTATGTGTTGATTACCGAGATCTGAACAAAGCTAGTCCTAAAGATGATTTTCCACTCCCGCACATTGATGTGCTTGTGGACAGTACAGCTGGATTCGAATTGTTCTCCTTCATGGATGGTTTCTCAGGTTATAATCAGATCTTGATGAACGAGAATGATAAGTTGAAAACAGCATTTACCACTCCTTGGGGGACATTTCATTATAAGGTGATGCCCTTCGGTCTCAAAAATGCTGGGGCAACTTACCAGCGGGCAATGGTCACGTTGTTCCATGACATGATGCATAATGAGATCGAGGTCTATGTTGACGATATGATTGCGAAAACTCGACGAGGAGAAGATCACATAGAAACCTTGAAGAAATTATTCGATAGGCTTCGTAAGTTCAAATTGCGCCTCAATCCGGCAAAATGCGTGTTCGGGGCAGCCTCTGGCAAACTACTCGGCTTCATTGTCAGTAACAAAGGGATTGAGATTGACCCATCGAAAGTGAAGGCCATTTGTGAAATAAAATCTCCCTCTTCGGTGAAGGAAGTTCGTAGCTTAATGGGTAGATTAAACTATATTGCCAGATTTATTTCTCAGCTATCTGAGACAGCGAAGCCTTTCTTTAAACTCCTCAAGAAGAATGCGCTGGTTAGATGGGATAAAGAGTGTGAACTGGCATTCGACAAGATTAAGCACTACTTGATGAATCCTCCGGTGCTTGTTCCACCAACACCGGGGCAACCTCTGATCCTGTACCTTTCGATCCACAGTGAATCCTTAGGCGCCATGCTTGCTCAGAAAGGTGAAAAGGATGGAAAGGAGCGTGCTATTTATTATTTGAGTAAGAAGTTCACCGCCTCTGAAATGAACTATTCTGAAGCAGAAAGAACGTGCGCAGCATTGGTCTGGGTGCTACACAGGTTGAGGCAGTACACTTTGCACTATCAGATATTGCTTGTAACAGAGTGTGATCCCATCAAATACTTGCTCAATCAACCCGCTTTGGTTGGAAAACTGGCAAAATGGCAGATTCTCATCTCAGAATTTAATGTTCGATTCTTGTCTCAAAAATCAGTCAAAGGACGAGTAATTACTGATGTCTTGGCCGAAAATCCTGGGAAAAATGAGGATCTGGATCCGTTAGAAGATAGAGTCATGCCAATTGATGAGTATGCATGGACCATGTATTTTGATGGAGCCGTAAACTTGTCAGGATCAGGTATCGGGGCAGTTTTAATATCTCCAGGCGGACAACATTATCCGGTCGCAGCGAAACTAATATTTCCTTGTACGAACAATATTGCCGAATATGAAGCATGCATCATTGGGTTACAAGCTGCAATTGAAATGGGAGTAGCTCGACTTAAGGTGTTCGGGGATTCAGCCCTTATTATTCTTCAGACCGTTGGTAAATGGCAAACTAGAGATGCTAAGTTGCAGCCTTATCACGTCTATTTGGAGGAGTTGGTGGAAGAGTTTGAAGACATTTCGTTTGAATACTTGTCAAGGACTCAAAACAGTTTTGCCGATGCTCTGGCTACGTTATCAGCAATGCTACGAGTGACAAGTGGGTTAGAAGTTGAACCTTTGAAGATAGAAGTCTTACAGAAACTGGCTTATTGCATGGCCACAACAGAAGAGCCTGACGGCAAACCGTGGTATCATGATATCAAGACATATCTTCAAACACAGGAGTTTCCTGAGAAAAGTACTGCATCTGACCAAAAATATATCAGAAAGATGGCGTCGAAGTTCTTCTTGAACGGAGAATGCCTATACAAGCGGTCCTATGATTCGGTTTTATTAAGGTGTGTTGATTCAACCGAGGCTGTTCGTTTGATGCTAGAAGTACATGAGGGAGTGTGTGGTCCGCACATGAATGGTCATATGCTGGCAAGAAAAATAATGAGGATGGGTTATTACTGGCTCACTTTAGAGAGTGATTGCATTCAGCATGTCCGAAGTTGTCACAAATGTCAGATCTATGGTGACAAGATTAAAACTCCTCCGAATGAATTGCATCAGATGTCTGAACCATGGCCATTTTCTATGTGGGGCATTGATGTGATTGGCCCAATTAATCCTAAAGCGTCAAATGGACATCGGTTTATCCTGGTCGCTATCGATTATTTTTCGAAGTGGATTGAGGCTATGTCCTATGCAACAGTGACGGCCCGGAATGTAGTGAAGTTCATTCGTCGAGACATCATTGCTCGATATGGTGCACCTGAGACCATAATTACTGACAATGGGTCGAATCTAAATAATAAATTGATGGATGATCTATTCAAGGAGTTCAAGATCAAGCATCTGAATTCATCTCCATATCGTCCGCAGATGAACGGAGCGGTCGAAGCAGCCAACAAGAATATCAAGAAAATTTTGGCTAAAACAGCTGAGAACTATCGTGATTGGCATGAAAGATTACCTTTTGCACTTATGGCATATCGGACTTCTATCCGGACATCTACAGGGGCAACTCCATATTCTCTTGTGTATGGTATGGAAGCAGTTCTACCTGTTGAGGTTGAAATTCCTTCGTTACGTATTCTTTCACAGGTACAATTGTCAGAAGCAGATTGGATCCAGCAAAGGTTGGACCAGTTGAACATGATTGATGAGATAAGGCTTAGAGCTCTATGTCATGGCCAGTGCTACCAACAACGAGTTGCTAAATCTTTCAACAAGAAAGTCAAGCCTCGACATTTTCAGGTAGGTGACCTTGTCCTGCGGAAGTTATTGCCGATAGTTCCTCTTGCAGAAGGAAAATTCGCCCCAAATTATGGCGGCCCGTACATTGTGAAGAAAGTCCTTCCAGGAGGTGCTTTGATTTTGGCCGAGATGGATGGTCGTGTTTTTTCCAGTCCAGTTAATTCTGATTCTGTAAAGAAGTATTTCACTTGATTTGTACTCATTCTAACTTTGTTTCTATCAAGTTTCAAATTGAATTTCATGAGTCAATTGATGTTACTAAGCTTTGTTTGAGGAAAGCTTTTGATCTGGCAATCTGTTTCTGTCCTAATGTAGCGATCATATTGCATGAAAGACTTCAAGATGACGAAAGGCAAGCCATTTCCATACATGTCCTGAATAATAATCCCTAGTGCGAGTTGAGTGAAAATTCCGTGCTGACAAGGTAAAGGATTATCTCACGAAAAGTATGACGGCCAAAATGATGAGAGGCATTCATTTCCTCTATCTAAACATTACAGGTTATCATTTGCTTAACCCCTTTGAACGGAGTTTCATTTCTTACCCCTGTCAGGAACGACCCCATACCGGGGCAATTTCTTAGAAAGTTCAAAATGATTAGAATTTTTCTTGCTTTCACTTGCATCAATCTTCAAGTATATTTATTGCATGCAAATTTTGCGTTAGCTCAAGTGCCTTAGATATGACGAAGAGCATTTCTTTCTATATCCCTATACATTATACCCTTTGCATACCCAATTTGAGCGGTGAATTCATTTCAACCCGATTGGTGATCGTTCCTATGAAAAGCAAATGAAATCATCTCAAAGCAAGTTCAAGATGACTTGAGGCAAATTGGAGCTTGAAAGAAAATTCATCAGAACGGACGCAAAAGGACTCCATTAAATCAAAGTTCTCTCTCTCGGAAAAATATCTCGAAAAGAAAATCTCTCCCAAAAAAAAAAAAGAAGAAAAAAAAAGAAGAGAGAGAGAGAGAGAGAGAGAAAAAGGAAAGAAAGAAAAGCTTCAGCAAGAACTGAGTCGACATGCAAGATCAGTCTTCAAGAAAAAGACCGTTTGAAGGTTCATTTATGAAGCAATTGCTAGATATGGATCAAGGCTACCAGTAGCATAATTGAATGATCACCAATCTCTATGTTCATAATGCCCCTTTTGATGGAAATAGGCCATTCATTTCAAGCCTACCTGAGCCTACGTTACAACCTTTACCGAAGTCTCTTCAGAATAGGGCACTTGAGTTAACGTAGAGTTTCAAATGCTTATAAATGTTGCTCGAAGAAGTGCGAGCAAGATTTTTCTATCTCATTTTTGTAGTATTCCTGACTTGTAAACTTGGAGCAGCTGGTGATATCAATTCTTTCAAATAGCCTCGACTCGAAGAGTCCCTTTTGCTAAGCCATTGACCAAGCCCACGTTACGGTCCCAACAAAGACCTCTCAGATTGGCGAAGTTATACTGATTTTGAGAATATCCGAACCCTTGTCAAGCATGATGAAGAGAGTTTGAGTGATTCTTATACCCGCATCAAAGGTCGGGTCAAAAGCCTTTCATTGAGAGTGAGTAGAAAGTCCTTTCTGATTAAAGGTCTCTCATGTAATGTGATCAAGTTGTCAAAAGGACGAAATGATTGTTCTTATTGATAAATTCCCCAGTGAAGCTTGGTAATACAAGCAGGTTCATGAATTATGTTTTCTCTGCCCCTGCGCATGTGTTGTTTTAACCTTTTCTCAGGTAAAAACAGGTGCAACGCAATTGGCGTTGCCATTTTTATGACACAAGAAGAAATCAGGTGACATATCTCTTGGTGTTGCTAAGTGGAGTATGCAGCACACCACATTTCATGTTCGCCTAGTAGAACAGGCGACATGATTTCTCATTCCGTGTTGTCCAGTGGAATAGACAACACACCCCATTTAATGTTTGCCCAGTGGAACAGGCAGCATAGTTTCTTAGTCCATTAAATGTTTGCCCAGTGGAACAGGCAACATAATTTTTCATTGTGTTCACCCGGTGGAATAGGTGGCACAACCAACTTCATGCTCACCCGATGGAAGAGGTGACGTGATCCTTTCCGTGTTGTCCAGTGGAATAGACAACACACCCCATTAAATGTTTGCCCAGTGGAACAGGTAACATAATTTTTCATTCTGTGTTCACCCAGTGGAATAGGTGGCACAACCAACCTCATGCTCACCCAATGGTAGAGGTGACATGATTCTTTTCGTGATTGCCCAGTGGTATAGGCAACACGTCCTCATTCTTTCTTCATATCATGCGCTATTTCGCATCTGTAGGAAACTACAGGTAACAGATAGGCAATCCAGTACCTCGAGAACCTTACTTCCAGTGGACCAGAAGTTTGGAAATCGAGAGAATTCACAGCATTATAAAGCTTTCCATCACTTGGACGCTTTTTGTGCGATCCGTATGTAAGACTCTTTCACCGCTCCACATGAAGTGAGAAGCCTTAACATACGTTCCTTATTGTTTGCATATCATGCATCATTGCATTTAAAAAAAAAATCATTCATCATGTTGCATAGTTTAAATTTAGGTCTCAGTCTTTGAGCAAAACCTCTGCGAGCCTCCACTCAAAGAGGGGCAGCTGTTGACACCTAAATTTTGGCGCATCATTTAGTGTTAATTGCATAAAAAATTAGGGATTAAATTTTTAACCCCTGAACAAAAATATTAAAATTGCATAGCATATAGTTTAGGCTCATATAGATTAATTGCATTCCGCATCGGATCGACGGTGGCAAGCGAACTTAAAATTCATCATGTAAATTGAGCTTGGGCATCGAACGAGACTCGACTCACTCGGAAAGCATGGGCCGAAAATCACACGCAAAAGGGCTTGGTTGTCTTAATTTGAGCTTAAATTAGCCCATTAAGTTAATTGAATAAAAGCCCGAATTAATTCAACCAATTTGGAATTAAATGAAAATTAAAGCCTAAGCCCAAGCCTAAGCCCATTAGGACTAGAAGACCCGGTTATTTGACCTAGGTTTATACTATAAATATATGTTTATGTCTTTCAAGGGAGGGGGAGCTCTCATAATTTTCAGATCAGATTTTTAGAGAGACACACGAGTGAAACACGTGAGACCATTGAGAGAGAATTTTCGGTTGAGAGATTCGGAGAAGTCGGAGGCTATACATCCAGGGGAGGGACGTCCAAAGGGGAGAAGGAAGAGGTCTCCACGTTCTGAAGAAAAAAAAAAGCCAAGGAAAAAGCAAAAGAAAAGTCAAAGAAGTGAGAGATTGAAAGGCTGAACACACACAATACAGAGAGCATCGGCCAGCATTGGAGAGAAAAAGAGCAGCACATGCAGGGGTGAGTGCGCCCACCTGCAGATCTCCAACGCTTGCACTCACGACTGGACGAGGAAGAATACAAAGCTACCACTCCCACAGCAATCATCAAGGAGTCCAGCGCTTGGGTTTTCCAGCAAAGTTCATCAAGCGTCGTCGAGAAGTAGCTGTGAACGGAGAAAGGCAAGAATTGATTCCCCAAGCTTGACCAACATTCAACGCACGATGGGGAGAACCGAGAACAGGGAATAAAAAATTGCCGATTGCTTTGCCTTGTGCATCTCAGAGAAGCTTTGCAGACCCTTAGCCGTGTTCAGTTAAGCCCCACGAATTCATCCGTGGTCGAGAACCGTGAGCCTCGCCCCAAGCAACCGTGACAACGCCAAGACCAGCAACTTTCGCATGTGTCCTAACAAATCCACCAGTCCCGACGAAATCCCCGATCGGTGTTGCGTTACTCCGTTTCTTCACCAAACTTGGACTCTGTTTCGTAGGTTTTACGAGAATTCTATTGCCGCCACCACATTGCCGCCGCCGCGCTCACCGTCAGTCGTCCCATCCCGTGATCCGCAAGCCCGATCCGGCACCGAGTTCGAATTGGGAAGATATCCGCAAATTAGGTAAGATCATTATCTGAATATTTTCCGAAATATTTAATTTCCTAAGTTTTCAGTGTTTGAATATTTCGTGGATATTCTTTGGTGGATTGCTAGATATCTTAGGATAATATTTGCGATATCCGCAATATTTGAAAATACCCAAAATTAGGAATTTTGCCTAATTTAGCAACGTATCTGGACGACTATCTGACCTTATCCCTAAGGTACGATACGCGGCGATACGGAAAATCGTTATCTTGTCCATAATCACTTGGATACGATAATAGATTTTATTTGCTTTTCAAATTTGACCAATCAACTTTCCGTCAATATCTATAACCCTATAGATATGATTGTCAGTTTGATTTCTTTGCCTTATCCGAATTTGAATAAATCTTGCGGATTGCGTGGATTGTTTGAACGTGGTTGTTATCTTTATTTGATTGTTTTCCTTTTAAATAAAGAAAATCCAAAAATTTGTTAGTTAAATTTAAATTAGAAATTTTGCATGCTTAGGGAATCTTAAATATATCCAAAAGAATAAGATAATTATTTGATTTAAATTGGGATTTAAGGTAACATTTTTCCTAGTTTAAATTAGAGATTGTTTTAATCTTAGTGGATTATTTAGGATATTTAATAATTTCGAATTTTAATAAAAATCCCAAGAAAAAAAATCACTTTAGGATAGATCAATCATTTTCTCTAGGATAGATTGCATGTTATTTTAGGCATTTTTTATTCCGAATTTCATTTAAAAATACCAAAAATAAATCATTTTTCCATCATTAGAATTAGGTCACGTCGTCGCATGGCATATAGTTTGTATGTTAGGTTGCATTAATCGCATGTTAATTTTTGCACGTCATTACATATAGCTTAGCTTTCATTTAAATAAGTGAAAATCCTAAAAAATATTGAGTGAACTGCTTGTTAATTAGAAATCATATTAGGATTGTTGATGTGATTTTCTAGCTAACAATGCAGATGCTTACTTTGCTTCGAGGTAAGTAATTCTCCCATTCATGCAATTTATTTAATGTTTTGATTATTGGGTGTTACTTTGGTGGTTTGCGCACTCGCATGAACACCTCACATGTTAGTAATTAGGCTATAAAATGGATCCAGACTGCATGTAAAACATTTTTTTTGAAAAGAAAAGGTACCGAAAGGGCGTTAGACTAGATCTAGCGTAATCAAGTCCCCGGGCTTAGAATCTCTGGTTCGTAAGAATAAAACATATCTCCCTATGTTTTATTTAGGTTTCTAATCGACCTACCACAAATAGATTAGTGGCGACTTCAAGCATGAAAACTTTTGCACGTTAAAAACTTAAATCTTAAGTTGCGAATTGGTAGGGCTTGGGAGGGCCCGAGTTAGGCTTAGTCTTAACAATCCATTAGCCTGAGGGAAAATTTAGGTCGCGACAGTAACGTAATTCATTTCGAAAGCATTTTCTGTTAAGAAATGGAGGAACCGCATCATATCGTTCGGTTATGAAAACATAATTGGCCTTTTGAAGTCGGATGATGATCATGATTTAATCATCATAATGAAAGAGTAAAGACATAGAGAAGAAAGGTGCGGCATCGCTGTCATTTGCTTTGGCTCGTGCGCACCATTAAACCATGTATTATCGTTGAATAATTGGTCTGATTGATTTAATCATGGTGGGATTTGCTGTTGGATATGGACATCATGTCATGTCTTCTTGGGTCCTTTGATGTTGGTGGCAGATAATACAAATCATCTCCTATAGCTAAAGAAAAAGGTAACGGCAGTCCCCGTATGTTTTTTTTCCAGTATATAATATAATCTCTAACTTTTTTTTCGATTCAAGTTAGTCCCTATATTTTTTGAGATTCATTCAATGTGGACTTTTTATTGATTTGGAGTTTACTATCCAGTGTTTTCCGTCGGTTTGACATATACCAACCCATCAACAATCATGCATCATTGTTATGGATTGGCCAGCTCAATTAAATTAGTTTTTCTTAAAAGAACTTTTTTTTCTCTTTAATTCTTCTATGTTCATCTATTATCACTGTCATTGGCCACTCCTTAAGGTTGGCCATCACTACTGGCTTCATCCCTGGTGTGGTCTTGTCATGTCATGCCTCACCACCATCACTCTCCCTGCCGAATATTCGCGCCTAGCTCAAACCTCTTTCTCTCTCTATGTATATGTGTGCGACCTCCAACGGAGGTTGGGACTAGGCACGTGACCTCCATTGGTGGAGGTGCTCGAGTTCGTCTCTGGGTCGCATAACCTGGCCTCATATCCTGTCTAAATTGAACAGCTAGTTTATAGTGTTTATGTAGGTGTCCTCATCGACGTATTAAATGGCTAGTTAGTAGTATTAACTGCCATATCAACAATTTTCGTTAGTCTACGTAATGGAATGACCATATTGAATCGAATTCAAAAAGTACAGGTACCATTGAATTGCAATAAAATTTCAGGACAAGATTGAACAATAGGAAAACGTTCAGGGACCAGCTATACTATCATGCAAAACATAAGAAAATAATACGAATCATCAAGATCGTTGAACGAGTGCAAAAGTGAAAGCTTAATTAACAGAGAAAGGTCCCCCATGGGAATCATATTTGCAGAGCAATGGAAGTGAAGAATATATGTTTTACCTCCACATTAGGTCATCCAATACAACTGAGTGATGTCCAGATGCTATTTTGTTAATATGTTGCAATGTCCCTTATGGGAACTACTAGAAATGCTTTCTTATAAATTTACAAAAACCAATCTTCAATTTTCACCTCAAATTATAATTTTACATCTTCTAATTCCGAAATATATATTTACATCCTCATGAGATTTCCAACTTTGCAACAAGAGGTTTCAAAAATTTACTCTTTGCAAAATCTAATTTTATAGTGTTGAATTTTGGTAAAGTAGTCACAAAGAAGGACACATGAGTTACGAGGTTCGGCGATGTGCCTACGTCCTCGGGCAAAAACTCTCTTCTTTTTGCTTAGAGAGATCTGCTGCCATTGTTCTGCAAATATACACAAGGGATGCTATAACAAAGGAAACTAGCAAACCCAAAAATATGAAAACAATAAAAAATACAGATTTGCCTATAATAGATTTGCATACAATCTCTCCTTTCCTTTGAATAAGAAAAAACACAAATCTCGCAAATCTCGCCAATACTCCCCCTCAAGTTGGAGCGAAGACATCGTCTGAGGTCAACTTGTTCACCATATCTTGAAATACTCCCTTGGATAAAGCTTTGGTGAAGACATCCGCAAGTTGATCCTTACTACGAATATATGGCGTTTCTATTGTCTTGTCTTGAACCTTTTCCCTTACAAAGTGACAATCGACCTCTATGTGTTTGGTCCTCTCATGGAAGACTGGATTTGAAGCAATATGTGTTGCCGCCTGATTATCGCAGAATAGCTTTGTAGGTTTAGACGTGGCATCACGGCCCAATTCTTGAAGTAATAAACGGAGCCATACGATCTCACTAGTGGCAGCAGCCATGGCTCGGTACTCTGCTTCTGCACTAGATCTAGCCACAACTGTTTGCTTCTTACTTTTCCAGGTAACAATATTTCCACCAACAAAGATACAAAAACCTATGGTAGATTTTCTATCCATAGGATTGCCAGCCCAATCAGCATCAGTAAAACCCACAATCTCTGTATTACCATTATTCTTCAATAATATTCCCCTTCCCGGGGAAGCTTTCAAATATCGAAGGATCTGGTTTATCAACTCCATATGCCCTTGTGTAGGTTTTTGCATAAATTGGCTTACATAGCTAACAGAATAAGCAATGTCAGGCCTAGTAATAGTTAGGTAAATCAATCTCCCTACCATACGTTGAAATTGCCCAATATCCTCTAATGGTGTTTCATTGGACACAATCTTACTATTGTAATCCATAGGAGTGCTAGCAGGTTTAACGCCCAACTTACCTGTCTCCTTCAACAGATCTAAGACATATTTCCTTTGAGTTAGGAATAGACCTTTGTCAGAACTTGCTACCTCTATGCCCAAAAAATACCTCAATTTTCCAAGGTCTTTAATGTCAAATTCCTTGCTCAACATTTGCTTAAGCTCTGCAATACCTGTGAAGTTACTGCCAGTAATGATAAGATCATCAACATAAATGAGAATGACAACAATACCTTCACCAACTGCTTTAGTAAACATTGAAGAGTCAGCTGCGCTCCTTTTGAAACCAAATCTAGTGAGTGCAGAACTCAATTTGCCATACCATGCTCTAGGCGACTGTTTGAGGCCATATATTGCTTTCTTTAATTTGCAAACCATTCCCTTATCATTCTCTAAGAAATGTCCAGGAGGGACATCCATATAGACCTCTTCCTCCAGGTCTCCTTGGAGGAATGCATTCTTTACATCCATCTGAAACAACGGCCAGCCACAGTTAACTGCCAAAGATAGAATGACACGAACAGTATTCATTTTTACTACAGGAGCAAATGTTTCCTTGTAGTCTATCCCATAGGTTTGAGTATACCCTTTTGCGACAAGTCGAGCTTTGTACCTCTCAACCGACCCATCACTGTTATATTTGATCTTGTAAATCCACCGACATCCAACTGTCTTCTTCCCATTTGGCAATTTAACAAGTTCCCAAGTCCTGTTACGGTCTAATGCTTGAAGCTCATCTTTCATGGCATTCACCCACACACTGTTTTTACAAGCTTCCAAGAAGGTATTGGGCTCATGTTGATTTTCAATAGCAGACAAGAAACTTAAATACTTATGAGAAATTCTATCATACCCAATAAAATCTTGAATGGGATGCTGAGTAGTATAATATGTTGAAAAGTCACGGAGCCGCGTTGAAGGCCTTGGAATGCGCGATGATTTGCGGATTGGAGCTGAGATAATAGGTGCCGTATCTGCTGGAAC
This sequence comes from Syzygium jambos, assembly GCA_031216235.1. NCBI lineage: Eukaryota > Viridiplantae > Streptophyta > Magnoliopsida > Myrtales > Myrtaceae > Syzygium > Syzygium jambos. The sequence goes on from CM062226.1 coordinate 14,242,336, forward strand.
TCCCTCTGTTGCATCGTTAGTTCCAACTTGCAAATCAACCGCAACTTGAACAGGAGCAGTGTTGACATCTTCTATATTCATGGGCTGATTCCCTTGAACAATCGATGTTGGAATTTCCTCTTGGTCGAACATTGAAGGCTCGATAGGTAGGACAGGAAGCAAAAATTCAGAATAGTCATCTTGCTCCCCCTGAATTTGATTCTTAGCAAAAAACATGTTAGTCTCATCAAAGACAACATCACGAGAAATATAAACGCGTCTAGTACTTGGTTCATAGCATTTATATCCCTTCTTGACATTCGAGTATCCCAAGAAAACACATTTTCGAGCACGTGGATCCAGCTTGTCACCAGATTGAGAATGCACATAACACACACATCCGAAAACTCTCAGGTGAGAGATACCAAATTTTCGGCTATATAGACTTTCAATTGGAACCTTATATTCCAACACCTTACTAGGCAAACGGTTGATTAAGTAACAGCTGGTAAGGACTGCATCTGCCCAATATGTCTTAGGTAAATTTCCTGAGAATAATAATGCTCGGGTAACTTCAAGTAGATGCCTATTTTTCCTTTCTGCAATTCCATTTTGCTGTGACGTTCCCACGCAGGAGGTCTGATGAATGATTCCCATGTCACGCAAGAACACTTGAAAAGCCTGATTGGTATATTCAGTTCCATTGTCTGTACGAAGAATCTTTATTGTAGTGTTAAATTGATTTTTCACCATATTGCAAAAATCTTGAAACACAGTTAGAACTTCACTTTTGGATTTAAGCAAATAGAGCCATGTAGCTCGAGATTTATCATCAATAAACGTAACAAAATACTTGAATCCCTCCTTAGAGTCAATAGGGGAAGCCCCCCAAACATCTGAGTGAACTAAATAAAATAACTGTTCTGATTTATGTGTGCTATGTGGAAAAGGTAACCTATGCTGCTTAGCATAATGACAAGGATCACAGCAATTGGAATCATAACTTAAAGTCATATCAAGAGCATGTAACACCCGGTCAGAGGGATGACCCAAACGCCAATGCCACAGTCGGGATGTGTCAACAGTCTTCCTTTGAGCCATCAAAACTTTGTTGTTGAAGTTCACCATATACAGCCCATTTTGTAACTGCCTTTCACCAATCATCTTCCTCGTTGTTCGATCTTGGAAGAAAACCTTTTGAGGAGTAAAAATAGCATTGCAATTCCACTGGTTAGTGCATTTGCTAACTGACAATAAATTTGAGGATAATTCGGGTACCAATAAAGCTTCAGAATTATGAGAGAAAAATTTAATTTGTCCAACGCCCCTAGTTGGAACCTGTCCACCATTAGCAATAGTAATAGGTGGATATGACACATTTGAAGTAATATTGGATAGTAAGTTTTGAGAATTACACATGTGGTCTGTAGCTCCAGAATCAACAATAAATTGAGTTGTGGATGTAGCTGAGTAAGCATGAACATTACCAGATGTCATAGCCAAATTTCCAGTTTCAGTGCCGGAGGCGTTTGTTCCATTGCCATGTATCTGAAGTAATTGCTGAACTTGTTGAGACAAAACCTCTAACTTGGATTGAAAATCATTTGGATTTTCTTGGACTGCCACCTTGGCTTTTGCACCCCTGTCTTTGGAAAGACGCAAATGCGGATGAAGGACCCAGCACCTCTCTTTGGAATGACCATCACGATTGCAATGGTCACAATGAAACCGAACTGGTTTCTTGAACTTTCCTTTGGCAAACCGAGCAGTGGGGTCTCTTTGCTTCATGTTGATCGCACTGTGGGCGGATTGTTCACCGAGTTCTCCTGATGTAATTGGGGCCAAAGGCATGATCCGTCTCCTTGTTTCCTCACTTTGGATTATGGCACAAACTTCATTAAAAGTAGGCAATTCAGGACTCATAAGAATTTGACGTTTGGTGTCCTCAAACTCGGGTCTAATACTTGCTAACAGCTGAAAGATTTTATCTTGTTCTTCTCGATTGACATAATCCATCGCATTATGGGTCGCAGGTCTATACTGACGAAGCTCATCCCATTGCTTCTTCATTTTTCCCAGGTGTTCAGTGAAAGATTGTGTTGCGCCTTGCTTAGAACAAGCCAGTCCTTGCTGCAACTCAAAGATCCGAGATGCATTTCTAGATTGACCATACATCTCGTATATCGAATCCCATAGCGCCTTTGCAGACTCTGAATATGCAAATATCTCGTAGATCTCCGGTTCCATGGAATTGAATATCCAAGACATCACACAGTGATCATTGGCTTGCCATTCCTCAAAAAAAGGATCTGACTCTTGAGGAATTTTTGTCCGACCAGTGATATGGCCCAACCGAGATCGTCCACCAAGTGCAATGGTGACGGCTCGGGACCACGGCAGAAAGTTCCTCCCATTCAGTAACAAGGACGTGAGTCGCTGACTGTGTGCCTCCTGCACAACGGTCTTCGATGACCCCATTCCCGCAGCATTTTTCTCCTTATCACCCATAACGCAGAGCAAACAAAAGAAAAAAAAATTGCAAAGACGACAGAAGACGACGAGCAAAAAGAAATTCGATTCAGTGCTCACAGGAATCGTCGATCTGAGACCTGCTCTGATACCATGTTGAATTTTGGTAAAGTAGTCACAAAGAAGGACACATGAGTTACGAGGTTCGGCAATGTGCCTACGTCCTCGGGCAAAAACTCTCTTCTTTTTGCTTAGAGAGATCTGCTGCCATTGTTCTGCAAATATACACAAGGGATGCTATAACAAAGGAAACTAGCAAACCCAAAAATATGAAAACAATCAAAAATACAGATTTGCCTATAATAGATTTGCATACAATCTCTCCTTTCCTTTGAATAAGAAAAAACGCAAATCTCGCAAATCTCGCCAATATATAGTGTGTTAGACTAAAAGATATAAAATGTAGACCTTTCTCAACATTAAGGCACAAAATGCGTGTTCGAAATAATAGAAGATGCGGAATAAATTATAATAAAAGGTCGAGAATGATTTGTGTTATTTTCCCCGAGTAATGAAAAATGTAGTTGAGCCACGTAGGAAGCATGAATAAAGATTAACCATTCCATCATTTTTCCCTTCTCTTATAGTCTTTTAAATAAGAGAGTAAACAACATATAAAACACACACTTATATATATACATATATATTAAAAGAAGTATTTATTTGTATCTTACGGAAAAGAGATATGCGATATCTTTGCCCAAATGGTTTTCATTTTGTAAGTAGCTTGAAATTTGTCGGTGTTGATCATCACGTTTGTCCACCAAAAGTCATAAAGTCAACTTTCACATTTGCCCCACTAATTTAGTATTTAGGTTAATTCCAAGTTCAATTCTCACGAAAGCAATGCTTAATCATAATGTTTTGTTCGAGTCCGACCATGTCTTTAATTATTGCTTTGCCTAAACTTTGTATTATTGACATAATCAGACCAATGATTGTGGCCTCCACGTAGTAAAATGACGTCAATGTACGTGAGATATAATCATCTCTTAGGCATCGAGAGAAATGTTTCTTAGCGATGCTAAAGTTAAAGATGTCAAATCCCAAAAACTTCGCACTTTTCTTTGCAAGTTATCATCTTATTACGGAGTAAAGCTACCGAAAATTCTTAAATTTTATCGATTTGTGCAATGTAATTCCTGAATTTTTTTTCTGTGCAATCATATTCTTAAATTATGGTTTGTTTGTTCACATTGATACTTCCGTCAAAAAACAAAAGAAAATGCTTATGTGGCTGTGAATTGTGCCCTGTAAGTAGCTATTCAATGCCATGTTGGCTCCCACATGGCTCCTACGTGCTTATTTGATTCTGGAAAATTTGAAAAAGAACAAAAGTTTAAAATATATATTTCATAAAGGAAAATTTGAAAAAAGAAAACAAAGAACAAACTCAATTCGGACCACCGATAGTGTAAGCTCAGAGGGCTGAGCGGAGCGCCGACAACCAATCACCGGAGAGAGTGGTTGGACCCCCGTCGAGCTTAGGCGGCGACACTTTCGCAGATTAAACTTCTCTTCTTCTACTCGACATTCTAGGACTTCTTCCCTCTAATCAACACACTCTTCACCTTCTATGCTCGAGAAGAAACTACGTGTGAGTATGTAAAAGCACACACGAAGGGAAGAGAGAGAGAGAGAGAGAGAGCTCATGATTGAAGATAGACCATGTGAGTTTCTGGCTTTGACATAATTAAAATGTTTAGGACTAAATCGGTAAATCGGTATTAACATCTCATCTTTCGTTAAATAAAAATAAAAAAAACACAATAAATAGAAAAATAAAACTGCCGATTTAATTCGGCCCATTCATGCCTAATTGATTCATTGGCCCAGTCTTTTTTGATTAGTTTTCTCAATTTAGCCAGCCCAGTCCACTCCTTTTCTGGTCCTTTTTTTTTTCTTTTGGCCCATCTCGGCTTCACCTGGCCCAACTGGAGCTTTCTTTCCTCCTTCGGAAAGAGGGTGCCGGACAAATCTCTTCACCTCCCTCTTCCGTTCATCGTCGCCGGAGACCGCCAAAGACTTTGGAATCACAGTTCATCCGTTGAGAAAGAAGAAGCATGGCCCGACGTCCCTTGCCGTCGCTGATTGAAGTTCCGTTTCTAGTCAGGTGGACTTCTCCGATTCTGCTTTATTTTCCCCTGTTTCTCGGGAATCATGTCATTGAGCTCAATCGGTGAATTTACGATTTAATCGAGTGAAACGGAGAGTGATATGTTGAAGATAATGATAATTCCTGATTGATACATCATGATTTTGGCCTTAGATTACATTGAATGTTAATCTGGAATTCATATTATGCAATGCATGCTAACTGTTCGCTGAAGTGTCTAAATGAAATATTAGATGCTTAGAGCACCGAGCTTGATTGTGAAATTTCTGAGCGAGTTTTGGTAAACTGAGATGGAATCGAAATGAATCACGCTGATTTAGATCTTTATACATCACAATTGAGTCGGAAATTGAATTGAATCTCACTCTAGAGCATGTATCATAACTTGCATATCACATGTTCGACGAAATGTCTAAATGGAGATTCGAGTGGCTTTTTGCAAAATCAATGCTTGGAACTCGGTTTTTATGCTTGACTAGTTCTCATCTTTGTTGAACATGACTAAATCTGTATTATTTTTCGTTGTTTTTTACGGCATAAACATCGTTGTCCGAGTCGGCCGTCATCTTTCCTCTGTCGGAAATTCATTCCTCTCGCCGGAGATGTACCCGCGGTTTGAGGCCGCTACCGTTAGTTTTCTATCTCTGTTTCATGTGTGTGTATGTTTGTTTGTTTAGATTTAGAATCTGTTGTTGTGGTCGGAAGTTTGATGACCGGAAAATAAAAAATGATCACCCACGTTGATGAATGATGGCCGTGACTGTCGTCAGCCCATTGATGGTTGCGAATGAAGACCAGTGAAGATGGCTTGGTGATGGCTGGAAATGGAAGGCCGCATCGGTGGTCGACGACAGGCCGAAGTTCCGGCATGGACATTCGGATGATGAAATTCACGGTGAAAAAGTGCAGTGTAGTCGGTGAAGGACGTGAAGAAGAAGACCAAAATAGGAAATAAAAAAATAATAATGAATAATAGAAATAATAAAAAGAAAAATAAAAAAAATCAGAAAAAGGTTAAATTTTGGATATAATGAAGTCGGGTTAGAACCGGGTCGGATCCGGGTCAAACTGTGGTCTGGGTCGGATTGGAAGTGTAGTGGGCCGGAGGTCAAGTCAGGTAAATGGGCTCAATTTTAGTGTGACTAGGCTGAATTTGAATTGGGACTAAATGAATAAAAAACTGAAAATTTCAGAATTTGGGCTTGATAGCTCAAGCCCATCAGACTCTAGCCATATTCGGACTGGGCCTCGATCCAATCAGATTTTTAGACTCAACCCGTACCCACGGTCGGTCAGACCGGCAATTCAGAAATAAAAAAATTCATAAAAAAATAAAAATTCCAAATAATAAAAATTCAAATAAATAAAAAAATATGGGAAAAGCTAAAAAATTTAGAATTCATCTAGTTTAGGGTTTTTTAATAAATATTCTAGGCTTGAACAAAATTTGATTCCAAAATTGAATAAGTATTTAGGGCTTTACCTTAGGAATCTTTTATTATTATTTTTTTCTTTTAGAGATGATGCTAGGTCGCTGTTTGTGTACCTTCATTTTGATTACACTTGATTGCGTATTTTAAATACATCGATTGTTATTTTTTCCTTTTAGAATAGTTAGGACGAAATTTAGGACTCTTGATTAGTAAAAGATTGCCCTAACACTTTGGATTAGTAAATAGTCAAGTTTAGGTACCGAAAGGGTACTAGTTAGATAATTAGTGTAATCAAGCCCCTGTTTTTAAGAATCTCTGGTTGCGCATGTATTAAGACGATACTCTCGCGTTTCGATTTTACGGTTTCTAAGCGACCCTCATCAATGGCTAGTAGCGACTCCAAAATAGAACAATCAATGTCAAGCGAGATATGGAATTAGGGAGGGTCCCATAGGCGGCTCTTGAGGGGTAGATTGTGATATTCGGTAAAAGGTTTATGACTAAATTGTCACAATTGAAAGATTTTAGACTGAATTGATCTTCGTACAATAGGTTTTGGACTTTTTAGACATTTTTCCCCACACTGCAGCAAGGATTTGTAACCTTGCCTATACCAAGGCTGAGCTTCCCCTCCCCCTTCTCTCTCTCTCTCTCTCTCTCTCTCTCTCTCTCTCTCTCTCTCTCTCTCTCTCTCTCTCTCTCTCTCTCTCTCTCTCTCTCTCTCTCTCTCTAGGGTAGTTTAATTTGTGTTTAGATTAATATTAGGTTTGTTTAGTTGGGTTTAGGTGTTAAATTATCGGTGTTTGCGTGATAGGTCATCGCGTATGTATTGATAAGTTATCGTGGTGTTGTGATAAGTTATCGAGTATTTTATTAAATTATTATTTTCGAAATTAAATATTATTTTATTATTTTCGGATTTAAATATTAATATTTTATTATTAAATAATTAATTTCCGAAAATTAAATATTATTATTTTTGGAAAATTTCCAATGTCAAATTGTGATGCCAATATTAGTTTTCGCCGTATAAGTTGGCATATTTCGAAAATGATTTGAATGATTTCGATTCAAGAAAATATTTTGAATTTTGGAAAATTAAATTATTCTTGGATATTATTAGATAATTAAATTCCGAATTTATTTATTATTATCTCGGAAAATTTGTAATTTCAAATTATTATTTCTAGTTTGAATGTTAGCACTTATATCGTGAATTGTCGTATAAAATTATTTTTATGACAATTTATTTTGATCGGAAGTTTTCAAGAAAGTTTACGAGATTATTGACATTAAATTATTTTCTTTTATTGTTATGCCAGAAATTGATAGTGGTGTTTTGCGGTTAATACTTATGCCATTATCGAAGCTTGCGATTGTATGCCATCAATGAGAGCACGATTCATGTATGCATGGACTAATTAAAAAGATAATAATTGGCCGGAATGCTTGTGTGCTCGTGTGGTCATATGTTGGAGCCGTCTTGCTGTGTATCGCTTGACGATGCTCGATATATCGGATGCCTGGGGATTATCTAGAGTGTCGATACTCCGGATGCCTTGTCGCGGCTTGAGGCCGGACTCAATGCTCCTTACGGGATACCATCTTATTGTAGATCGTTTGATGTTGCCGTATTGGAATGCCGTTTTACTGTAGATCGTTTAACGTAACCGTGCCCGATGGGGCGGGACAGAGCCCGGTTATACCGGTAGATTGTCATCTTGCTGCAGATCGCTTGATGTGTAGTGACCCCGAGGGGGCGTAATAACTGGATACATATGATGCATAGTGCTTAATTATGGGGTAGAAATTGCTAGGTATGGTATGAGACGTGCCCAAGCGGGTTTTGCCTTATAATCGAGACACGCGCGACTGTGATGCATTAATGCATGGAAAATCTCTTTAAATGCTTCGAGTATATGTCATATGCATTTCATCAACGAGTGTACTAAGGCGAGATAAGAATGCCTGTGGTTGTTTAATAATGTATTATTGGTGCTGTGTTGCTTGATTAGGGACCCCCGTGCGAGTAGGCTTCCTAAGCGGGGCTTAGGCTGTTAACTTATTGAGACGTTCGTCTCATTTGTTGTTGTTAAACCTTTTTCAGGACCTTAGCTTGTCGTTGCTTTCTATGCGGTTTGGATTACCACAGTTTTTTGTTGGTCCTTGAAGGTTAGGCCTGGAAGCTGATTTTCTAATTGGAGTAGATTAACCCTAGCCTTTGTCTTTTTGCTGGCTTTTTGTGGAAACACCCGGAGTAGGCTTGTAAGTTTGTTCCCAGGGGTTAGTCAAGTGAATATTAAAAATGGCTTCTGTTATGTTTGGTTTTCCTCTGCTATCCCTGATTTGATTATTGTCTGGGGTTTGCTATGTTGGTCGTCGTTTCCGCTTGCATAATTCAAAGATAAAAAGAAAAGGGTCGGTAATGAGTCCTGGGTCGTCGCATCATAACGACCATAGCGGGATATTGCGTGTCCGTAGGGTTCGGGGTGTGACATTTTCTTTTTAAGCATGTCCCCATTTACTTGTTTTTTTCCCCCATGTTAAACGTTTGATAGGAAAAGAATCTTTGCGTGGCACTAACGTGGGCGACCACTTCAGCATTTCTATCCGAATATTTTACGGAAGGATTAACATGAACAAAGAAACAGATAAATCAACGATATGATTGCACTAAAAGAAAGTTTTAGGGATGATATTGCACGAATAAAAAAAGTTCAAGAATTTTCTATGGCTTTATCCCTCACGTCATTGCACAATCAGGTGAAATTTGGGTGGATTGAACCGAAGTACAAGCCCAACTATTTATGAAAAAACTAAGTAATGTCCTAGATACGATCCCAACACACACTTACCTACTTCTAAACTACTAACCGGAAGCCGGAAAATTCGGACCAGCCCGACCCAAAATTCAAACGCCCGAAATGGTCGACCCGGTCTTCATGCCTTTTTTATTTTCTGTTCAGGCCGGGCCCAAAATTCAGGTGGATCTCGAATGGCCCCGATCGGTCCGAAAGTTTTAGTATGTCTATTCATAGTTGTGATAAAAAATTATGAAAACCCAATTTTTTAATTTCAGAAAGGGGAAAAACATTTGATTCGTACTACTTACCTAAACTGTTAAAATAAGGAAAAATATGTTATGGAAAATATTAGTATTTATAAAAAGTAAGTAACCCGAATTAAAATTAAGCAGGTCTCCCCAAATTGCATTTAACATGGGTATTAGGTATAAAATAACACACGCAATTTGCAATAGTATTTTAAAAAAATTTAAACAGAATAATCAAAGAAAAAATGAAACGTACCATAAATCCAATTGCGTCACTTTCGTGCGTAAGCATTTAACTGCACACTTCCGTGCATAATCGTCCTCGATAATTGGTAAGTGCTAGTGCTTGGATTTACAAATTACCAAATTACAATTGAGATCGTTACTTATCGTTTTATTATCGATAAGCGGACTTATTTGATTCAAAAATTTTGAAATGAAACTAGGGCTTGTTAAATTTATAGAATCATTTCGATCCTTGATGACCTCACAAAAACTTCATAATCACATGCTTTTTGCACTTGAGTTGCTGAGTTCTTAGGTGGCATGTGTAAGATTTAATTCCATGTTTGATAAATATGTAGTTCCTTATCGACAAATGGGGGAGCTCGCTAGCGATAAACATGTCGAGTACATTTTGTCCGTTGAAAAGGTAGGCATGAAATTTTACAATTCTCTCCTTGTTCTCTTGTCCACTTCCTGCCAGTTACTGAAAATGATTTGGTTTATCTCGATTTGCTGCTATTCAGCATGTTGGAGTTTACTGATTTGAGTTCCTGGGGTTGACTTGCACTTAGAAAAAGGATAGTTTTGAGTCGGTGGCAATGAAGCACTTGAGATTGAATCGAGCATATTGGGGATTTACCACTCTAGATCTTCTTGGAAAACTTGACACTGTGGATTCAAATGAAGTTGCTTTAAGGATCCTGCAATACCAGCACGAGTCTGGTTTGTACGTCTGGGCTTCTTTTTGGCGATTACCCATGAAAAACAGGCAACTAACAGAACCTCCACTCCACATTCAAGCGAATATTTCTTATTTGACAGTACGATTAAGATTTTAGCTTGGATTAACAAATTCCATCTATTACAATGATGACCACGTCTTAGGGCTGTTTGTGCAGGCAGCTTTGGTGGAAGTATTGGACATGATCCGCATCTTCTGTATACACTCAATGCTTTGCAAGTTTTGGCCCTTTCTGACAAGTTAGATGTTCTGGACATCAATAAGGTGACAAATTGCATCCTTTGGAATAAAGCATCCTAGATTTGCAAATTCTTACCATTGATGCAAGTTCCTCGGTGTTTTTTCTATGTTTTTAAGTTTTCATCATTATGAGAGTGATAAACTTACCTTAGGCTCTTTTATGCATGTAAGAGGTCAGATTATGTCATGTTACGGAACTTTGATTACAGTTACTTTATAGTGTGCATATTGCTAGCCAAACATTGACAAGGTTCTCATTTCTCATATAGCCACATACGGCTCGCTAATTCCGGAGTAGAATTACGCATAAAACAATGTAGCACCTGTTGGTTTTCTACGGAACATGCATAGTTAAAAAATATAAACGCAGCGGAAATATATAACCACACATGTATCTCCAAAGGCGTTGTTCGTGCGTTTCAATCAAAAATCGGAAAACCATAGGGGGTTAAACGGATTACCTTTCGCAAAGTGCCCAGAACAATTTCGGTTCGGATGTTCTTCAGTTCAAGCCTCACAACCGTCGGACCTCTAGTTCAGACACACCATCAATCGCACAACGAACGGAAGGAAGGACTTGTGGATAATCACCAATAGAATTGTGCTAGCAATCTTGTGCCGACAATTCCCCGCACTCTTGATATTTCAATCACGGCGTCGGAAGAGAGAAAACGTATTTTCTTGACTATCACGAACATATGATAATTGCATATTTTTCTTCATCTCATTTATGCAACTGTTGCTGATCGCATTTTTGTATTTCGCGATCAGCAACGGTTGCTGATCGTGCGTGTGCACACGATCAGCAAACCATTGCTGATCGTGTATGTATGCACATGTGCACATGATCAGCAACGGTTGCTGATCATGTGCATGCACACGGTCAGCAACGGTTTGTTGACCGTGTGCACTCTTTTCTTTTTTTTTAAAAATAAAAATAAAAGGCACACGGACAGCAACTATTGCTGTCCGTATGCACTTTTATATTATATATATAAATATATATACAAACATAGAAATGCATGATCAGCATATGTGTATTTTGTGAGCATCATATGCACACACGCCCATGACAAAAATTGAATTAAATTAAATCCCATTTAATTTAATTTCAGTCCGACTCAATTCAATTGCAAACATATTTGCAATATTGTCTCTTCCGTACAACGTTATCCTTAATTGGTTATGGTGTGTGACATCCCTAGGTTCATCACTAATCTAGTAGTAGGACTTGCACTAACACGTTAGTACTCCCAAGAGAATTGATTGTCCCGATCAATCTCTAGGTCCTACAAGCCATGATTGACATCTAGCAATATGTCATGGCTACCCAGACAGTGTTAATGTTTTAAGAACATAATGAACCTGTTAGCTTTGGTTACAGTGTAATTCAATCCCTCTGCCTTACTATGTCCCGATCGAACAAAGACCATAGAATATTTGTCAAGTCACCAATTCGATCATATGCACAAATCTAATTGACATGCATTTTATATGAGACATGTACAGTTCATTCTCGATTACAACCCCGGCCGAGGATTTTAATGCAATGTCAAGATTAGATTGCATAGAACATCATTATTGTACCTTGTGTATAACAAGAAGACAGATTCCATTTTGCGCACACGTGTAACTTCGTATGTGAACAAACTATGGCCATCAAGTACAGAGACGGATCAACGAACCAGCAATATGTGCACCTGTGAACCATAGCCATCCAACACACAAGTCAACACTGTGCCTCAGGTCTAAGGATTATTTACACAATACCAGAGCATGAACGATTAGGCATTGACCACGCTAAAAGCTTCCATGTTGCTAATCATTATATGCGTGTCACGTTCAGTGAATTTGTCTGATACAAACACCTGTGTTCTAGCTCGGGTATCACAATACCCAATGACTCGTGACTCGTCATTCCCTTAAATATCCAATACTTAATGATGAAGCTAAGAACACACCGGTCTCAACAGGATTATTGATATCTACTCAATGATCCATCGATCAAGAACAATTTAAATATTCAGTCTAACTGTGTACCTGTCACACATATTCTTAACGTCTTAAGAATAGGTCCAGTCACAACTGATCTTATAGAATCATTCATATATTTAAATAATTGGACAAATGAATGAATACGTCATTGCCATTAAATAAATAATAAATTTGAAAATACAACTTAAATCCCTAACATGTAACTATTACATGACAACTTTAGGGCATACATCTAACAGCACCAGGGAAGCAAATTGAGATGCACAACTGCCTGACCAAGCACCTTGCGACTAATTGGCTCATTTTTCTCTTTTCTTTCAGTTCAAATCAGAAGATTGTTGCAAAACGGAGAACGGGAACGTGGGAGTAATCATGAAGCTACAAGATCTGGTGTAACAAAGCCGTGTGTACTTTGTCCAGCCAATTGTCCAGTCAACCACGCAGTAATTTGACCTGTGGAATCCCCCAAAACTCTTGGCTGCACCCATGAAATATATACTGTCCACTCAACTCGATCGATTATGCCCTCATTAAGATGAACCTAAATTGAGATTCTAATGATTAGACTACTGTAAAATAAGGTAAATGCTTGAATATCGATTTTCCATTACGTATGTTGAAGCAGAGAAGGTGCAACCAATTACAACATCCATGTATTTGCCATTACGGCGTATGCAAAAAGAGGAAATTGTACTCTAGATTTTGAGCAACAGCACACTGACGCATATCCGAAGCTCTTCTATTCTTCCACCAGAAATAGTGGGGGTCAGTCCACAAGCATGAATAAATAACTCAAAAGTAATCATCTTTTACACCCCCCAATAATGAAACTTAGCGTCAACGTTAAAAGAATAAAAAGAAATGCCGATTGGCATTGACCACCACTTATTGTATAATACTATTTATGGTTGATTAATACTAGCTAAGTCTCTTAATAGGGGGGCATGATCACAGCAGTCGCTTTAGGCACATTCCGTGCAGCCAACCCACAAACTTCTAGCCCCTTCATCCATATGCAGCAGACCCCAAATTACCAATGGAGAATACAACTGCCCAATATATGAAATAAACAAACCTGGTTATCCCATTTAATTCTGTATGAAGAACCGAGAAGAGAAGCATTGTTTGCTTCATTTTCAATCATTGAGAGCTCCTCACAGGCAATAAAGAGTCGGTGGATACTCATTAAAGAGACCATTAAAGAGACAGGCAATAAAGGGTTCGTTGGGTTCAACCTCCGCAACATCGAAGCATGAAATTCTGTCGGGTTCTGATTAGAACCAGCCACTCCTCCTTGAAATCCCACCTCCCCTCTCTCTCTCCACATCCTTCAATTCCTCACCGCCTGATTTCTCCACTCTCTCCTCCTCTTCCTCCTCTGCTCCTCTTCCTCCACCTTCCCCCTCTCTCTCCGCCCCCCTAAAGCCACGACACACACCACACACACAGAAAAGCTTCAAACTTTGCGTTTACCCGCAAGAAAAGTTTCGAACTTTATCCATCTAAACATGAAAACTAAGAGACAGAAATGGAGATGGAAGAAGCCAGAAAGAGCAAGTTACAGGTTCTGCAGCAGCCCCATGATGGCCGCCGATTTTGATTCACCGGCGATGCGAAGACGGCGGCAATGCTGGTCGTGGTGGTGTCTGGAATGCTGGGAATTTCTTGTTTTCCTTTGGGTGGCCGGGTGTCGATTGTTCCTTTTTTCGGGAGTGATGTTGCCAAACCATCTACACACAACCAAAGCCTCGTCTAAAATGCCGACCCCTATGCTAGTAAAGGACACATCACCGACTCACTTCTTGGCCATCTTCACCGACGTCTTTCCCCAGCTTCGCGGCGGCAACCTTCTCCACAGCTTTCTTCTGGGGTGTCACCTTCACCGCGGGCTTCAACCTCGGCTTCTCGGCCGCCTTTCTCTTCACACCCGCTATAGCTTTCGGCTTCGCAGCTGCTTTGGGCTTGGCGGCTGCGGCAGCCACCTTCACCTTGCGAGCTGCCGCCTTAGACCAAAAAGAAAAAAATGCCCTCTCCCAACCTCCCAACCTCGTCCCTGAGCTGGTACTTGCTCCCGAAAAACTTCGAGAACTCGAAACTTTTGTTGAGGACGGTCACCCGCACCTCGGCCTTTGCCTCACTCCCTTTTTGGCGCGCGAGGGGCGGCCTTGATGTGCTTCGTCGCGACGGCGGGGAACGGCTGCTGAACGCCGGAGCAGCAACGAGCGGAGTAACAAAATATGAGAGCCAAGAAAGAGATTCAAAATTTTGAAAACGTTTGCGGGAGAGAGACGCTGGAGAGGAAAAGATGTTTGACGTTCTTCTTTGGAAAGAGAGAGAGAGGTGTTTTGGGGTGGCGCAAGCGCTTTATTATCCAGGAGGAGAGAGAAAGGTTCGGGCGCGAGAGAACTTTATTTTGAAAATTGGAGGTCTGACCGGATGGCCCCCTCTGACCGGAGGACGGGAGAGAGAAGGTCATTCGCTCAGATTAGAATTTTTAATAAATCTGATCTGTGGGGGCCGCTTGCCACATGTCATTCGTTCAGTGGTGTTATGCATCGCTGACGTGGAATATCTCACTCACGCAATATTTTCTCATCTCTATTGCCCAAAGCTGTTGTTTTTAAGACGAAAATACCCATCAAGTGGGTCGAGCGAGAAGGAGAGGGAATCGGACGGCTGAGATTCATCGGGACGAATTTCTGATGCGATGGCGGACACCACCACCACACCAACCTATCCATTCACGTAAATCCAACGTTCATGTTTGACCGGAGTAACTTTCATTAATTAGGGAATGTTTCTTGAAGATTCAGGATGATAAGTAAAACATGCAGAAGTAACTTGCAAAAACAAACGCATTCATCTCGCTACAAGTTCATTTCTTTTCAGAGTTTGCTGCTTAAGTAAATTCAGCAATTACGGGAAGTTCCGACGCTAAACTACTTGGGTACGAGCGGATGAGACCAGTTGCCACCCCATCTTCTTGGCTACGAGCTCTCATCTCGACTCCTAACATTTGCAGACACAACACGTTTTTGCTATCATACAAATGAGCCAAAAGTCAGAGTCGTTGAGTCCCGAGATCGGTTCATAATATGACCTCGATCTTGTGACCCCTTTAAACATCAGGCCACTCCGCTACTTGGATAGGTACTTCAACCGTGTGAGAGAGAGAGAGAAAAAAGAGGGCGCCCTACCAAGGCTCTTACATGTTCATAAGCAGAACATAGAAACCACTTCAATCGGGGACCAATTCCGAGCCCAAAGCTGGCCAATGTGCAACCATTTCTTGTTACTTTTGAAAGACAGACGTGCAAGCGAATCTCAAGCTTTTGCTTGTCGTATAAATCACGTCATATCCCATATGATATGTTCTTAGAGGCCAAGAAATCAACGTTTGGGTCATCTCACGGCCATCAATAAATAAATAGCACTCTCTCCCACGACCTGGGAGAAGGTTGAAAACAAAGACGGAAAAAACTTTTCACCGACCCACGTTTTTCGTTTGCTTCTAATTTCAATCCCTAGAACTTTAGGTTATTTGTATATTGACCATCGAGTTTTTGGATAATTCAAAGAAATTGTGTATAACATCCGCCTAAGGAACTTTCTTTTTATCTCCACTGTCAGTCTAAAAGGTTTCTGCAGATGAGCAGACTAGAGTGGCACCGTTTTCTTTAACCTCCTTGGCCCATCCATAGCTCATCAGCCTAGCCTCCTACACCAACCCCTAATGAACAAGGTGAGCAGAAACAAAAGCTCTCGTGTACGCTTGTACGCACAATTTAGTCTCCCTTCTCAAAGGGCAAAAAAACGACATTGAAATGGAGAGATCAGTTTCCCCATGTCTCGTTTAAAATCTGTACATGGTGGAAGTTGAGATCAATGGAGTAACCTGAAATGTCTAAATTACATACCACTAAAACATGCGTGTCTACAGTATTGTCTCTTTTATTATCTAATCTTCTGTTTTGATAGGGCCTTTTCCGAAAGATACTAAAAGTGATGTCAAGGGCACTCTCATAGAAATAATATTACCTCATCTCTCGAATCTCTCCTACCAGACCACAGAGTGGTCCGCCGCTAGGAGCGATAGCACCACCAAAAGCAATCTGTGGGCAGTGTTCAAGTTGGATCGCTAGAGTGAGGACAGAGGTTGACATTTCTTCCAATAGGAGCCCACCCGACCGGCTTCAATCTTTCGAAGCGGTGGCGGCGGCATTGGGAAAACCAAAGACCTTCGTTCCACAGAACATCGAAGCTTGTAACGCAAGGAAGCCATTGGTTTGGGGGAGTTGGAAGAATCTCATCTTCTGTGAAACCGATGAGCATTTTTTTTTTCATTCTTAATCGAGCTTTTTCTTTTGTTTTTTTATTCCTTCCTTCGAGGGTTCTCATTTCTCATATAGCCACATAAGGCTTGCACGGTTTTAAGCGATGGGCACATTGAACTTACCATTCAATGCATCAGTACACAGGTAAGCACCCCTGCAAATCAGCTACGAAGAGGGTGTGCATTCATTTAAATATATTCATTCCGGAAGTCATAAAGCTACAAAAGATCTCCCACAGCATTCATCGATCCACATGATGGTGGATCGAAATGGACACGATTGAGAAAAAGAAATCAGTACATGTTCCAATGATCAAATCCAAAGGATAAAACTGAGTCACCACAGTTTAAGACATTCCTCACGATTCATCTTAGACGTGAGAAAGTAGGAAGGAATTGCTGATTCTGAAGGAGAAAGGCATACAACAATGAAGCCCCAAGGAAGTGAATTGAGATGCACAACTGCCAGATTAAGCACCTTGCTACAAAGCGGCTCATTTTTCTCTTCTTTCAGTTCAAATCAAAAGATCGTTGCAAAATGGAGAACGGGAACGTGGGAGTAATCAAGAAGCAACAAGATCTGGTGTTTCTGCTTCCACAGATAACAAAGCCGTGTGTACTTTGTCTAGCCAATTGTCCGGTTGGTCACGTAGGAATTTGACCTGTGGAATTCCCAAAAGTCTTGGCTGCACCCGTGAAATGTATACTGTCCCCTCAACTTGATCGATTATGCCCTCAACAAGATGAACCTGAGTTGAGATTCTAATAGTTAGACTACTTTAAAATAAGGTAACTGCTTGAATATCGGTTTTCCATTATGTATGCTAGAGCAGAGGAAATTGTACGCTAGATTTTTAGCAACAGCACACTGATGTATAGCCGAAGCTCTTCTATTCCTACACCAGAAATAGTGGCGGTCAGTCTACAAGGATGAATAACTCAAAGTAATAGTCTTTTACACCCCCCAATTAGGAAACTTAGCATCAATGTTAAAAGAGTAAAAAGAGATGCTGATTCACATCAGCCACCACTTGTTGTATAAAACTATTTATGGTTGATTTATACTAGCTAAGTCTCTTAATAGGGCGCATGTTCACGGCAATCACTTTAGGCACATTCTGTGCAACCAACCCACTAACTTCTAGTCCCTTCAACCATATGCAGCAGACCTCAAATTACCAATGGAAAATACAACCGCCCAACATATGAAAAAAACCTGGATATCCCATTTATTCGTGTATGATGAACCAAGAAGAGAAGCATTGTTTGCTTCATTTTCAATCATTGAGAGCTCCTCACAGGTAATAAAGAGACAGTGTATACTCATTAAAGTGACCATTATTCAAACCTTAGAATATACTTACGGACAAACTCTTCATGGGAAGATGCTCAACATCCTGTGTAGAAAGTTTTGTGCGCTCTGCAATAACATTCATGGGAATGGTTCAATCCTCAGATGGTCGACTGCAAAAATTTACATCGTCATTCTCCATCAATGCTGTAAACTTTGTCTCCCAAATTATGTAACTTTCTAAGCTTAAGTCAGCTCACCAAATGCACATAATTCTTGTAATGCCCCAACTAACATATGCACAACACGGCAGCACATGATTACACTGAGTCGAGCAGTCCACAGAAGCATAGCGACATAACTAGTCAAACAATTGCAAGAAAGCAGACCCTTATGCAGCTATTACCATATGGAGCTAGAGCCCGAGCTCATGCTTAACTACACAGAGATAAACCACACGATTACATTAAACTAAACACCAACTGCCACATCGCTCGTACCTGTTCTTGAGCGATTAGCTGGTGATCCAGAGCTTGAGTTCAGGCCCATGCCTAAAACCATTGATAGAGTTAATGAATGCAACCATCGGAGCCTCATTTAGCACCCAATTCCTCCAGCTGCGCGGCACTGAAGAAGAAAATGTGCACTAGAGTGAAAAGTGGCACCGGAGGACTTGAAGCTCACGGACATGGAACTTGAAGCTCGCGGACGACGGAACCTGGGAAAGAAGAGACATTGGTGACCGGCGAAAGATGGACTGAAGCTTGCGAGGAGCGAGTAAGTAGCGACGAGGATCGGGCGACAGGGATTTGCTTGAGCAGAGGGATAGAGGAAGAAGAAAACATGAAAAATAATCCCAATTCAATTCGGGATTTTCTTGCTCGATCCATCGTTCACAAAAAATAATCCCACTTTCTTTTTCCTTCTTGTTTTGCCGACTGTCTCCCTCTTTCTTTTCTTCTCTTTACTTTCCTGGTTCTGTCGATGGAAACGATAATGTGAAGGATGCAATATCCCCAACCTCGCAAAGAAGTTGACACACACACACACAGAGCATATGGAGATTCCAAGTAAGATGGGGAATTTTTAATGAGATTGTCCTTGGTTGCACGTTTTAGAATCAGTTCATTGTCTCTCTTCACTAGAATAAAGCAGAAATAGAAAGCGAGTAAAGCAGAAGAAACAGCGATGATCTATGAAAAGGAAGAAGGTGCACCGTTTTCTGTAGACGGTCCCCTGTTTCTGTTTTAACAGTCTTTCGTTTCAATTTCAAAGTCCGACACTTGCTTTGCTCCATTCAGAATCTTCTCTCTGTAAGACTCCCAATTGACGACAGAAATAAATGGACTGCTGTCGAGTAACTCCCCACTAGATTTTATTTCTATCCGGCACTTATTTGGTATTTTTGAGCTCGACGCATCAAAAATCCTTTCCATTGATATGCACCCATAAACTTCCAACTGTTGTAAAAACTCTAATTCGTCAATGCCCTCGACAACCTGCAAGCTCTCGCACCGGTGAATATTTAACCACTTCAAGTTCTTCAAGTTCGACAAACCACCCAATTTTTTTAATGAAATGCAGCCTCCAACATAAAATACTTCCAACGATTCCAACGTAGAAACAAATTGAATATCTTTGACCTCCGGGCACCCCCAGAGATGGAATTTTTTAAGCATCTTTAGGGAGCTTGGGACAAGGAAATCTCCACTCCAACGATTAATCAACTCGGGAGCTTGTAGCTCATTGCACCCTAGCTCCTCCGGCAGACAAACCAACCTCTCGGAAGATTTGCAGTCTTGAATACGTGATATCTTGGACGCTTTTAAGGGATCGAGAAATTGAACTTCAGATAGCTTGTTGCAACCATAGACCTTGGCATATTGCAGTTTTGTACAACTTAATGGAATGGATAACCTCTCGAGGAGATGACACCGTTCGACAGGCATTTTTCGCAACTGAGGAAACCCGTCGAGATGTACTTGATCCACTCGAGTGCAGTAGAGCTCTAAAACTATCAGGTTTGATGGAAGTTGTTCGAGGGTTTGCAATTCTAGTCTAAATAGAGTAAGTTCCTTCAATAGAGAAAGGAAACGCAACTCTGTAGTTGGTGCGCGGAGATTTGAGAAGTGAAAGTGTAGCTTGCTCAGTTTGGATAACCTCCCAATCCACCGCAAGTTGCAAGTTTGAACTACATTTGATGTGCCAACATATTCATCTTCAGAGCCATCAGATAGGAGCAGTTCAACTAGATTAGTAAGGTATGAGAGGTTAGGGATAGTCAGCAACGAAGTAGATCTCAACCGTAGAGTTGTCAAACTTATGGGGAGCTTTGGCAACTCTTGTAGCCCATGACAACAACCCAAGTCCAGTGTTTGAAGGTGAAGGAACTTGCTCATTGTACTGGGCATTTCTACAATTGGTGTGTGTGATATATTGGCAGATGACAAATTTGGTAGTCTACCAATGAAATCCGGCAGTCTTGTAATACTTGTGTATGATACATCCAGATTCATCAATGACTCTAATTTCGAAACTGAGTCGGGGAGTTCACTCAAGCTATCACATTTCCTAAGAGAGAGGTGTTGAAGATTCTGTAGCTCTCCAATTTGTTCAGGCAATTTTCTAAGTGCAGAATTATCCTCAACACTCAAGTCAGTCAGGCACCTCAGTTTCCCAATAGAGCAGTCAATTTCCATCAAAGACGAACATTTAGAAATAGTCAACTTCACTAAAATCGAGTATTCAGGAAAGGTTGGTGTCCCATGTATCGACCTATTTCCTTGAAGAGTGAGAACCTTCAATTTCGTTCCCCCCTACAAAAGCCAACGAAACATCAGGATAGACAATTAGATGTCCGTACAAGAAATAAATACGGATTTAGGGTCCCAACTTGTATCATATGTCATCCGATCCTTTTACTAAATAAGAAAATTAGGCTATGAATCCATTAAAACTTTGTCCTTCATTGAATGAGAAAATTAAACTAAGAGGGAAACTGACATACCTTGATTAGGTAACTTACTTCATCTTCGTTGATGTAAGAGCAACAAATGTTCATCACAACCACGTTTTCTAGACGCAAATTGGTTGGCGAATCATGTTTTCCAGAATAATTTATAGAGCCATCCAAAATGATCCATTTCAACTTGGAAAGACAACCTGTGAAGTCACCTTCACAGATTACGTTACTCAACCAAAGAAACTGTAGATGTGGGAACCGTCTAATTTGCTCCGCAGTGACATTTATAGGGTTGCTGGAGTACGCTCGTAAACAGAGTGCTTGAACGCTTCTCTTGATCTGCCAAAGACATTGAGGAGCAGGAGCAAGAATTTGTCAATATCCCACAATTTAATTCGTCGAAGAGAAGAAAAAAATTAAACATTGGAGTAGCTCCCAATTCAGAAACGTGATTAAATTCTCAATTAAGAATAGGGTAAGCAATTTCTATTCAAATTTAGCCATACTTTACCTTTGTTGATCTTAATTCGCAAATTGTGTTGTCTCTAGCCCACAACCTGGTACGCTCTTGAATAGCAATTGCTCTCCCAAGATCTCTAAATTGATCATGCATCCAAAGGATATTACCATCCAATACATTTATCATGCACCTATTAATAAGGACATGAATAGCATACTCCGCCTTAAACCCACAATCTTTCCACATGTAGATTGGATCAATCTTCTTCTGACCAATGCAAAAGCATGCGACATCAAGAAATATCTGTTGTTGATCTGTTTCTAAGGCATCATAACTAATCCTTAGCTTTTGTAAGACATCCCTAGTAGGTGTTTCCCTTAGCTTCTCTAGTATCTCTTCCCATATTGTTTTCTCTTTCTGACCAAAAAGCAATGAACCTATTGCTTCAAGAGCTAAAGGTAGTCCACCCGCGGTAGAAACAATGCCTTCTGAAAGAGTGTAGTAATTGGCTGGAGGAGAGCTGTCATCGAAGGCATGCCTACTAAAAAGCTGGAGTGAGTCTTTTTTGCTCAGCCTCTTCATTTCATAAGACAAGACTTCACACTTAAATCTCCTTATATTTAGAACGCTTTTGTCCCTTGTGGTAACAAGTATCCTAGTACCAGGATACAAAGAGTTCACTCCAATTAGTTTTTGGATTTGGTTGCACTCATCAATATCATCCAATACAATTAGCATCTTCTTGTTGCAAATTGTTTCTCCAATCATAGTGATCCCCTGATCCATGTTATCAATGTGACGAGCCACTCTAGAATTGGAGATATCGGACAATAATTTTCCTTGCAACTCGACCAACGAGCCCTTGGCTTTTGCCGTTTCCCTCACGTCTTCAAGAAAGCTGCAGTTCTTCCCAAAGCGAGGACATAGTTGGTTGAAGATAATCTTGACAAGTGTTGTTTTACCGATACCGCCCATCCCGTAGATTCCAATGAGCCGTACACCATCGGAGTTGATGTCTAATAAATTGTTTATGGCTGCTATTTGATCCTCCATTCCAACTAAATCTTTGGTCACTTGTCTTTGTCTTGTCTTGAGCCTAACCACAACCTCGTCAACAACTGACTTGATAAGATCCCCATAGCTGCCACAAAGTTGAACAGTTTCAATTGAGAAACGGTGAAAAATTGCATGTTGACCAGCCATCTAGTGAGCAACTGGGTGGGAATACGATCCGGTTTAGGATAAATAAAAATTCAACGTTACCTCCAAAACTTCGGGAGCATGATGAATTACAAACTTTAACATCCATTACAAGTTTAAGTTAAAGGAATAGAGGAAGAGAAATATTTGATCTTCATATCAAGTAGAAGAATCAAAATTTCTGGCAAAAAAGGGTGGAAGAATCAAAATATGAATGTCTGATGAATTATTACTGTAATAGTAGATTTACTTATATCTTTCCACGTGGAAAAGAACTTTGCACAGGCAACAGTTCCTTAATCAAGCTCCCTAGTATACAATAGGAATCGTAACACATACATGGATCAAATTAGTATAAAAAAGACTAAGCAAAGCCAAAATTTTATACCATGTAAATTAGATGAAAAACGAAATTATAATAACCCTATTATTTGGAAATCTCGTGATTAAAAAAATAAAAGAAGAATTTGGAACTTTATGTTTAAATTTATAGAAATTAGAGTTAAAATATAATTAATGAATTTTTATAAAAACTTTTGCCCATTTGTACAAAATAATTTTCACAATAATGGTTAGATTGTTACCCTGAATATTTCTCCAGCTCCCACCCCTTGGTGCCATCAACTTCTTTGAGAGCATGCCGCCACGTCCCGACATCCTCAGAGTTGAACTTCTTCTTCTGATCCTCCATTTTTTGCTCCAAATTCAATATGGCCTTGCTGTACAACGTGGTTTTCAGCTTCACGTCATCAGGTTTCACGTCGTAGAAGATGGGCAATATGACCTTCTTATTCCCACCTTCTTTAGATTTAGAGGTGTTCTCCACCATCTTCGCAAGCTCACGGAGGCACCAGTGGCTTGAAGTGTAGTTTTTGGAGAAGATGGGCATGTAGAGCTTGGAGTCATCAATCGCTCGCAGAAGGTTGCCACTAATTCTTTCACCCGGTCGTAGCTCTTCGTCGTCGATGAAAACGCGAATCCCGGCATCTACCAAGGCATGGTAGAGGCTATTGGTGAATCCACGACGAGTATCGAGCCCTCTGAAACTTAGGAACACTTGATACTCACTTCCTAATATATTGCTAGAGCACGTTCCTATCTCTGAGTTCGCCATAGGAGCTCACTTCGCACTTAGCAAAGCTCTCTCTCTCTATCTCTAATAGGCACTGTTGAAATACTTCTTCATCTGGTACATTATGACGGGTTTGGGCAAAATCGCACAAAGCTCTAAGATGTCGTGGTTCTTGAATGGCAAGTCGGAGACTTTAATGTTGAAGTCTTTTTTTGTTTTTTTTTTATCTGTGATGTTAAAGTCACGACGAAGACTTTTGAGACTTCTAGGAACCGTCGATGTTTAATTTAACTTGCTCCGAAGTCTTTGAGAGGATGGCATCCTTTGGGAATGTCATCCAACGTTTTGTCCTCTAATTTACCTGAAAGCTTCACCTCCCGTATCGCATCCGCCATCTATCTCACCATACGTGTCCTCCACATCATGTCATGTCTTTTGGGTCCACTGTTATTGGTGGCCGCTCATAATACAAAGAGTCAATACCACAAAAAATTCAAAATTGATATATATAATAAATTTATCATAAATTAATTTTTTGATAATTAAAAACTTCAATTTAATATACATGTGATAACTAAAAACCCTAAACTGATACATTTGTGACAAATTTACCTTTCATTATTTTTCATTAAATTTGATTAATATCACAAAAAATCATAAATCAATACACTTATGACAAATGGAGAGTAAAACTCTAAACTAGTACACCTGTGAAAAATTTATCCCAAGCTAATTTTTTAACCACCAAAAACCCCAAACTGATACACTTGTGATAATTTTACTCTCCGTTAGTTTCAATTAAATTTTACCGTCAAATTTCTTTGTTAGATGACACGTGATAGTTGATAGGTGTACCAGTTCGGGGTTAGGTATACCATTTTGGATTTTTCGTGATATTAATCTAATTTAATGGAGGGTAAATTTGTCATAAATGTATCAATTTGGGGTTTTTGGTAGTCAAAAAATTAGTTTGAGATAAATTTATCACATGTATATAAGTTTGAGATTTTCGAGGTCAAAAAATTAGTTTAAAGTAAATTTATCACATGTGTACTAATTTGGAGTTTTTCATAGTATTAATCCTAACCCTAATAGAAATGGACGTGCAGATAACTTTTTCTATTCTACCTTCTCCTCTAATTTTTTTTATTCAAGCTAATCATTAAATTTTTTGAAATCGAGTCAATGTATGAAATTCAACTTCATGTGTTTGTCATTATCGTGGCATAACAGAGCCATGAAAAATCATGCATAATTGATGTGGAGTGACCAACTCGATTAAATTTAATTATTTTTTTGAAAAGACTTTTCTCCCTTTCTCTTTCCTTGTTTTCTTCTTCTTCTCTATTCATCTATTCTCACCATCATTGGTCACTCTGCAATGCTGGCCATCACTATACCGGAGAGCATTTTGTCATCCCTGGTGTGGTCCCATCGTGCCTCACCTCTGTCACTCCCAATGTCGAACCCTTCCGCCTAGCCATTGCTATCGACATCGTTCCATCAAGCGCCTCTCTCTCTCTCTCTCTGCACATGACCTTCCATTAATGGAGGTGCTTGAGCTCAAATCTGGGTCACACAACATGGCCTCATATCTGAACGGCTAATTTACGATGTCCACATAGGTGTTCTAGTCGACATATTAATTGGCTAGTTAATGGTGTTAACTGCAACATCAACAATTCCCCTTAATTATTGAGTCAAATTAAAAAGTATAAGGACAAAATTGAAACGAAAAAGTTTCTCGGACAAAATTGAATACTAAGGAAAAATTCAGGAACCACCCATGCTATTACACAAAACAAAAGAAGAAAATACGAATGATCAAAGATCGTTTTTTAGGTACATAAGCAAGGGAGGCAAAATTAACAGAGAAATGACCTTCATGGGCACCATATTTGCAGAGAAATGGCCTTGAATAATATATGTTTTACCTCTAACATTAGCTCGTCCAATGCAACTGAGTGATGTCAAGATGCTATTCTTTTAATTCGTTGATATTTCCCTCATGAGAACGGGTGGAAACGTTTTCTTCAATTACAAGAAAACCAATCTTCGATTTTCACCCCAAATACTAATTTCACATCCGCTAATTCCGAAATCTATCCACACTTTGCAACAAGAGGTTTCAAAAGATCTACACTTTGCACAATCTAATTTCCATAGTTTGTTAGACTCAAAGATGTAGAATTTAGACATTTTTTCGACATCAAGGCCGAAAATGCATGCTCAAAATCATATAAGACGTGGAATAAATTATAATAAAAGTCGAGAATGATTTTTGCTATGTCCCCTGCATAATGGAAAATGGAGTTGAGCCAAGTAGAAAGAATGGACAAAGTATTAACCATTACATTATATTCTCTTCTCTTATAGTCCTTTAAAATAAGAGAATAACGGAAAAGAGATATGCGATATCTTTTACCTAATGGTTTTCATTTTGTTAGTAGTTGATCATCACGTTTGTCAACTTACACGAAAGCAATGCTTATTCATAATGTTCTGCTTGAGTTTGACCATGTCTTTAATTAATCCTTTACCTAAATTTTTGAATTATTGACATGACTAGACCTGTTAGTGATATTAGGAAATTTACTTGATTCTACATATCTCTTAGGATTATGCCTATATCTTCTTTGATAGTGCATAACCTTGACTGATTATATTTGATATTGTGTTTATCTTATTACCTTAGATACTCTTCTAATAAAACCTATAAATAGGCTATCTATGTACTCTTTTATAGATTGAAATATACAGAAAATTCTCCAATCCACTTTTCTGCATTATTTTCAACTAGACCAATGATTGTGGTCTCCACTAGTAAAATGATGTGAATGTCCGTGAGATATAATGCATCTCTTAAGCATCCAGAGAAATGTTTCATGGTGATGCTAAAGTTTAGACGACAAATGCCAAAAACTTCCCACTTTTCTTTGGTGACCTATCATTTATTATGAAATAAAGCTATTGGAAATTTCTATTTTATTGGTTTATGCAATGTTGTCCTTGAATTTTTATATTTTTTTGCAATCAAATTCTTGAACTAAGGTTAGTACGTTCACATTACACCTTTCGTTAAATGCTTATGTGACTGTTGAGTGGTTATTAAATGGCATGCTGGCTCCGACTGCCACATGGCTCCTACATGCTTATTTAAATCAGGAAATAACTAAAAATGAACAAAAGTTAAATTTATTTCATAAAGGAAAATTTGAAAAAAAAATGAAAGACATCAAGTTCAATTCGGACCACCAAATACCTTAAGCGACGACACTACTGCTCCCACTTTTGCAGATTAAACTACTCTTCTTCCACTCGACATTCTAGGGCTTATTCCCTCTAATCAACACCATCCTCACCTTCTATGCTCGAGAAGGAGCTGCATGTGAGCGTATCTTGTTGTAATTATAAATAAAAGAGAAAATATCGAACAAGAACTTGAAGTATACCTCTTTTCTTAAACGAGGATTCAGAGTGAATCTTATTTCAAATAAGAGCCTAAAGTGACAAACTTAATTTCAAATAAGAATTTCAAATAAGGGCCTCAGTTAGAAGGTGCCTCTCACATGTTACTTTCCAAGCCACGATCAAGGGCATTTTCATCGAGGGGCATTTTTTTCTTTTCTCTGTCATCTTCTCTTTTTCTTCATCCTTATGCAAATGCCCCGTCCAAGCGAGCTCTAAGGCTCAACTTCTGACGTGATTGGAACCAAACAGCAGCCGCGAGAGCTTCGGTGGTGTCAGCAGCTTTCGGCACATGGCGGTGAGGTTTCGGCAACTCTGGCAGTGAGGTTTCGGCAACTCTAGCGGCGACTGTATTTAGTGCGAACTAGCTCAAACCGTGCCCTAGGCGGCGATTTTCTAGTGTCGTCTCGACGACCACAAAATCTGGCTATTATGAGTATCTTGTATGTGTTGCTAGATTGATTATGCTGTTTGTATTTGGGGCGATTGGGTGTCTTTTCACTTAACCTGTGTGATTTGTCGGGATGAAATCATCCACCATCTTCTTCAGTCAGACTAGAGGCCCTTCTGTCGAAATCTTTTCTTTGTCTCGCGGCCAAAAGGACATCAGAGGATGGACTAGAACGATTCTCGTTTCCAAGTAAAATGAAATGGAATTTATCGGACACTGATCTCCGTCCTTTTGAAAAGCTATGCAAACTTCCAGTAAAAAAATATGGGAAATGTTCGAATAAAAACCTAAAGTGACGTCTTTTTTTCTCAAAAGAGAGCCCAACGTGAAACCAATTTTGTCTCAAGCAAGGATCTCAGCTTCACGTGCCCCTCACGTGTCACTTTCCAAACCAAGGTTAAAGGTAGTTTCGTCAAGGCCATTTTTATTTAAATCTTCTCCTCTCCTCTTTTTTTTTCCTCGAATTCCGTTGGAGGTAGACTCGTCAAGATTCAAATCCCTCAGATTTGGCGAAATGGTTAATAAAACACCCAAGAAGATAGAAATTGCATATCCTTATTTTGAATCTTTTCAATGTCTTCCAGAGCAGAGAGATACTTCTCCTTCAGAGCCTTAAACTCTGTCTGCGTCCAGAAACGGCCCCATCCGACGTCAACTTCTTTTAGCAAGCTCGAACCTGTCGGGCGACAATTTTTCTTGCCCTTTTGAGAGGCTGAAGAAATACAAGTTTCCAAGTATACTGAATGCCGGGTCGCCGGTGGCGAGGGCCACGAAATACAGCATCCCTCACCTCTCGAACTATCTCTCCATTTAGGAGGATTCCGCTCCGCACTCGGCTACCCAGGCGTTTAATGTGGGCATGATAATTGGTACGCCAGAACTGCGTCTTTCCCATTGAGAGCTCCGCCTGCCAAAATAAAACCAGAATTAGAAGATTGGGCTTCCTTGTACCTATCATAATGTTTCAGCATTCTTAAGACCAATGAGCCGGGCAGAGAAGGGGGATCGCACTTCTGATGCTCTTTCCAAGTAAGTCCTTCGGATGAAAAATAGTCTCAGAATGATTATGTCCCAAATGTCGATTCCAATTGCAATAATGATCGAGTTAAATCGATGAGATCGGGAGAGAGGGAGCAGGTGAAGATTCCAAAGTGTTGCCATCGCCCTGGATCTAGGCAAGCAACCCTTGCCGTCAAGTGCACTGCCGCCAGAAGGTCCCTGGCACACGGCGGCAAGGATCGCAACCTTGCCTATACCGAGGCTGAGCTTCCCTCCCACTTCTCTCTCTCTCTATGTTTGTGATTTTTAAAAAAATTTCTTTTCAAGCATGTCCCCATTTACTTGTTTTTTCCCCCATGTCAACGTTTGATAGGAAAAGAGTCCTTGCGTGGCACTAACGAGGGTGACCCCAATTCAGCATTTCCATCCGAATATTTGACGGAAGGATTAATATGAACCAAGAAACAGATAAATCAAGGATATAATTGCACTAAAAGAAAGTTTAGGGATGATATTGCACGAATTGAAAAAGTTCAATAATTCAAGATGACTTTATCCTCTCATCATTGCACAACCAGGTGAAATTTGGGTGGACCGAACCGAAGTACAAGCCTAACTATTTTATGAAAAAGACTCAGTAATGTCCTAGATACGAGCCCAACACACACTCACCTACTTCTAAACTACTAACTGGAAGCCCGAAAATTCGAACTGGCCCGACCCAAAATTCAAATGCCCAAAATGGTCGACCTGATCTTTTCGTCTCTTTTATTTTCTATTCAGGCCGGGCCCAAAATTTGGGCTTCGCATGGTGGATCTCGAATGGCCCCGACCGGTCCGAAAGTTTTAGTATGTCCATTCATATTTGTGATAAAAAATTATGAAAACCCACTATTTTTAATTTCAGAAAGGGGAAAAACATTTGATTCTTACTACTTACCTAAACTCTTGAAATAAGGAAAAATATGTTATGGAAAATATTAGTATTTATAAAAAGTAAGTAACCCAAATTAAGATTAAGTAGGTCTCCCCAAATTGCATTTAACATGGGTATTAGGTATAAAATAACACACGCAATTTGCAATAGTATTTACAAAAAATTAACTGGAATAATCAAAGAAAAAATGAAAAGTACCATAAAACCAATTGCGTCACTTCCGTGCATAAGCATTTAACTGCGCACTTTCGTGCATAATCGTCCTCAATAACTGGTAAGTGCTAGTACTTGGATTTACAAATTACCAATTTACAGTTGAGATCATTGCTCTATCGTTTTATTATCGATAAGCAGACTTATTTGATTAAAAATTTTTGAAATGAAACTAGGGCTTGTTAAATTTATAGGATCGTTACGATCCTTGATGACCTCACAAAAACTTCATAATCATATGCTTTTTGCACTTCCGTTGCTGAGTTCTTAGGTGGTATGTGTAAGATTTAATTCCATGTTGATAAAAATGTAGTCTCTTATCGAGAGATGGGAGAGCTCGCCGGCAATAAACATGTCAAGTACATATTGTCTGTTGAATATGTAGGTATGAAATTTTTACAATTCTCATCTTGTTCTCTTGTCCACCCCCTACCGGTTACTGAAAATGACTTGGGTTATCTGGATCTGCTGTTCAGCATGTTGGAGTTCACTGATTTGAGTTTTTCAGTTATATCTTGCACTCAGAAAAAGGATGGTTTTGTGTTGGTGGTTATGGAGCACTTGCATATTTTGAGGATTGACCACTCTAGATCTTGTTGGAAAACTTGACACTGTGGATTCGAATGAAGTTGTTTCGTGGATCCTGCAATGCCAGCACAAGTCTGGTTTGTATTTATTTGTCTCTTGTCTTGGCTTCTATTTCGCGATTACCCTTGAAAAACATACAGCTAACAGGAACGTCCACCCCACATTCAATCAAAATTTTCTTATTTGATAGTATGATTCAGATTTTAACTTGGGATTAACAAATTCCATCTATTACAATGATGACCACGTCTTAGGAGTGATTAGTGTTGCTTTATTTATTTATATTCTAAAACTTCACCCTTAAGAACAAAATACGAATGTCTCTTAGGGCTGCATGTGCAGGCGGATTTGGTGGGAAATATTGGACTTGATCCGTATCTGCTGTATACACTCGGTGCCGTGCAAGTTTTGGCCCTTTTTGACAAGTTAGATGTTCTTGACATCAATAAGGTGACAAATTGTATCCTTTGGAATAAAGCGCCCTAGATCTGCAAACTCTTACCATAGATGCAAGTTCATCAGTGTTATTATATGTTTTTTAGTTTTCAACATCATGAGAGTAATAAACTTACCGTCGGCTCTGTTTTGCATGTAAGAGATCGGATTATGTCATGTTATGGAATTTTGTTTACACTTACTTTTTAATGTGTACATTGCTAGCCAAACATTGTTGTGCCTGAACTGTGATTCAGACATCAGAGCACTGCAAAACGAAGATGAATCTTTCTCTGGTGATATGTGGGGAGAAGTCGATACTCGGTGCCTTGTCCTCGCCTTTGATCAATTACAATTTTGGTGCTTCTTGAGGATGTTGCTTGAATAATTGACATCCCTTTCACCCCTTTATTTCCCTTCGAGGGTTCTCTTATTGTGCTATATGCTGTCTTGCAATACTAAAACGGTTGGATTCGATAGATGTGGAGAAGGCTGCGAGATATACAGTGAGTTGCAAAACTTTGGATGGCGGGTTTGGTAGCACTCCTGGTGCAGAGTCTCGTGTCAGATAACCTTATGCTGGAGCTCTTTCGCTGGTTTCAAATATCTGATTGGTGTTTAGTCAGTCATGTATTTGCTTAAATACATTGTGGTCTCCTAATTATGCTGGTGAAGAATTCCATCCTAGGTCCTATCTAACCAATGTTGTATATCGTTTTAGAGTGAGAAGGAAACCTGAGCTTTCGGCAATTAAATGTGCACCATCCACATGACGGTGGATCAAAATGGACACAAATGAGCCAAAAAAATCAGTACGTGTTCCAATGACCACATCCAAAGGATAAAACCGAGTTGCCACAGTTTTAAGATGACTCATCTTAGACATGAGAAAGTAGGAAGGAATTGCTGATTTCACAGGAGAATTAGGCATAAGACAATGAAGCACTAAGTAAATTGAGATGCACAACTGCCTGACCAAGCACCTTGCTACAAAGTGTCTCATCTATCTCTCTTCTTTCAGTTCAAATCAAAAGATCATTGCAAAAACGGATGCTTGAACATATAACAAAGCCGTTTGTACTTTGTCCAGCCAATTGTCCAATCGGTCACGCAGTAATTTGACCTGTGGAATCCCCAAAGCTCTTGGCTGCACCTATGAAATATATACTGTCCACTCAACTTGATCGATTATATGCCCTCATTAAGATGAACCTAAGTTGAGATTCTAATGATTAGACTACTGTAAAGTAAGGTAAATGCTTCAATGTCGGTTTTTCATTACTTATGCTAGAGTAGAGAAGGTGCAAGCAACTACAACATCCAAGTATTTGCCATGACAGCGAATGCAAAAAAAGGAAATTGTACTCTAGATTTTTAGCAACAGCACACTGATGCATATCCGAAGCTCTTCTGTTCTTACACCAGAAATAGTGGTGGTCAGTCTACAAGCATGAATAAATAACTCAAAGTAACAATCTTTTACACCCCCCAATAATGAAACTTAGCATCAACGTTAAAAGAATAAAAAGAAATGCCGATTCGCATCGGCCACCACTTGTTGTATAATACAATTTATGGTTGATTTATGCTAGCTAAGTCTCTTAATAGGGCGCATGTTCACGGCAGTCACTTTACGCACATTCTGTGCAAACCAACCCACTAACTTCTAGTCCCTTCAACCATATGCAGCAGACCTCAAATTAAAGTGACCATCATTCAAACCTTAGAATTTACTTACAGACAAACTCATGAGAAGATGCTCAACACTCTGTGTAGAGAGTTTTGTGCGCTCTGCAATAACATTCATGGAAATGGTTCGATCCCCAGATGGTCGACAACAAAAATTTACATTGCCATTCTCCATCAAAGCTGCAAACTTTGTTTCCCAAATTCCGCAACTTTCTAATCTTAATTCAGCTCAACAAATACACATAGTTCTTGTAATACCCCAACTAACAGATGCACAGCACGTCCGCACATGATTACACTCCATCGAGCAGCCCACAGAAGCATAGCGACATAACTAGACTGGGTTTTCCAATAGTCAAACAATTTGCAAGAAAGCAACTAAACACAAAGATAAATCACGTGATTACATTCAACTAAACACCAACCGCCACACCACTCGCGCCTGTTCTTCAGCGATTAGCTGGTGATTCCAGAGCTTGAGTTCAGGCCCGTGCCCTCCCGCCACTGGCGGAGTTAACGAGCGCAACCATCGGAGCCCCTCATGTGGCACCAAAATTACTCCAGCTGAGCGGCAGCGAAGATGAAAATGTGCACGAGAGTGGAAAGAGGCACTGGAGAAGGACTTGAAGGTCACGGACGACGGAACTTGAAGCTCGCGGATGACGGAACCTGGGAAACAAAGAGATGACGGCGAACGACGGACTGGAGCTTTGCCATGAATGAGCGAGCAGCGAACGAGGATTGGCCGCGGAGCGGCCGAGGCTTGGGGGACGGCAAATTGGAAAAGAGCCCTATTCCCAATTCAGCTCGGGATTTTGTTCAAATTACAAATTTCAGACAGATATTGCAATGAGTCTACTTTAAAGGTGCTTGTTTCACGAAAAACTTAAAATTTAGAAAAATATTTTTCAAAAAAATAATTAGTTATATCGCTTAAAAAATTAATTTACGGAAAATATTTTTATTATCGATAATAATTTATACCTAATTAATTTTGCGGGTGACGAAAATATTTTTCAATCATTCTTTTTTTTTAAGAGGTACACATTTTTTAGAAAAAGTTTTCCAAATCTTGAAATTTCCGTGAAACACGCGCACCCAAGCTCTTTTTTGAAGTCTTCTCCTCTTTCGTTTTCCTTGTTCCTTCGCCGACTCTGTCTTTCTCGCTCTTCTCTTCTCTTTATTTCCCTGGTTCTGCAGAAGGAAATAATAAGGTGAGGTTGAGGTCCCTTTTGTTATTAGATGGTGAGGGATCGTAATATCCCCCAACCTCACCACCGAAGTTCACACACACACACACACAAAGCATATGGAGATTCCAAGTAAGATGGGGGAATTTTAATAAAGATGGTCCTTGGTTGCACGTTTTAGAATCATTTCATTGGCTCTCTTCACTAGAATAAAGCAGAAATAGAAAGCAAGCGAAGCAGAAGAAACAGCGATGATCTATGAATAGAAAGAAGGCGCACCGTTTTCTGCGGAGGATCCCCTGTTTCTGTTTCGGAGTCCGCTGTTTCTGTTTCGGAGTCCGGCGCTTGCTTTGTTCCATTCAGAATCTTCTCTCTATAAGCCTCCCAAGAGACGTAACGACTTTCTGGTTTGGGTAACTTCTCACAATTGTCTATGTTTATGAAGCACTTATTTGGTATTTTTGAGCTCGATGCGTCAAAAATCCTTTCCAGTGATCTGCACCCATAAATTCTCAACTCCCACAAAAACTCTAATTTGGCAATGCCCTCGACAACCTGCAGGCTCACGCACCGGATAATACGTAAATCCTTCAAATTCTTCAAGTTTGACAAACTGCCTAACCTTTTTAATGAAGAGCAATCTTCAACGGAAAATTCTTCCAATGATTCCAACGTAGAAACAAATTGAATATCCTGTAACTCTGGGAACCCCGACAGAACAAATTTTCGAAGCATCTTCAGGGAGCTTGGGCAATGGAAGGCTCCCCTCCAATGATCAATCAACTTGGAAGCTTGTAGTTCATTGCACCCCAGCTCCTCCGATAGGCAAGCCAACGACTCGGAAGATTTGCAATCCTGAATAAGTGATCTCTCTGACGATTCTAAGACATCGAGTGATTGAACATGATGTTGCTCGTGCACCTTGTTTTCTCTCGATTTTCTCGAACTTGATGAAACCGTCTCCTTTTCCGATGGAGGAAGCCTGTCGAGGTGTACTTGTTTTCCTCGAGTGCCGTAGAGCTTTAAAACTATCAAATTTGACGGAAGTTGTTTGAAAGTTGGCAAGTCCAGTCCATATAGAGTAAGTTCTTTCAGCCGAGAAAGGGAACCCCACTCTACAGTTGGTGTGCGGACATTTGGAAAGCAAAAGTGCAGCTTGCTCAGTTTGAATAACTTCCCGATCCACCGTAAGTCGCAAGTTTGAATTATATTTGATCTGGCCGTTGAATCAAAGCCATCGGAAAGGACCAGCTCAACTAGATTAGTAAGATACGAGAGGTCAGGGACAGTCAGCAACGAAGTAGATCTCAGCAGCAAAGCCGTCAAACTTATGGGGAGCTTCGGCAACTCTTGTATCCCATCACATTCACGCAAGTCCAGTGTTCGGAGTTGACGAAGCTTGCTCATTGTACTGGGCAGTTCTTCAATTGGTGTGCTTGATACATCTACATATGACAAATTTGCTAGTCTACCAATGGAATCTGGTAATCTTGTAATTTTCGTCCATGATACATTCAGCTCCGTTAACGACTCTAATTTCGAAACTGAGTCGGGGAGTTCAATCAAGCCAGAACAAAAATTAAGAGAGAGGTGCCGCAGACTCCGTAGCTCTCCAATTTGTTCAGGCAATTTTCTAAGTTCGCGGCAGCGCTCAACGATCAAGTCAGTCAGACACCTCAAATTCCCAATAGAGCGGTCAATTTTCGAGAACAAAGAATTGTAGTGAATAGTCAACTTCTCTAAAACTGAGTCCTTTGGAAAGGTTGGTGTCCTACGGATCGAGCCATTATGCTTAATAAGGAGAACCTTCAATTTCCTTGCCCTCTACAAAAGCCAAAGAAACTTCAGGACAGACAAGAAATAAATATGGATTTAGGCTACCAATTTGTATCATATGTCATCTGATCCTCTCACTAAATGAGAAAATTCGATTATAAATCCATCAAATTTTGTCCTTCATTGAATAAGAAAAATAGACTAAGAGGGAAACTGGCGTACCTTGATTAGGCTCTTGAACACATCATCTGTGAATTGAAGCCCAGCGAGATTCACCACAACCGCGTTTTCTAGATGCAGTAAATTGGTTGCCTCCAAACGTTGATTGGCTGGATCACCATGACCATAGACAGAGAAATACAAATCAATCCATCTCAACTCGGAAAGACAGCCTGTAAAATCACCTTGGAAGTTTACGTTAGACAGAGAAAGAAACCGTATACGTGGGAACCGCTTAACTTCCTCCAAGGAGACAGTTATACGATCCCCCCATAATAGAAAACGGAGTGCTTCAACTTGAGCGCCTTCCTTGATCTGCCAATGACATTGAGGAGTAGAAGCAGGAATTTGTCAATATCTCACTATTTTTTTTTCGTAGAAGAGAAGGAAAAAAGAAACGGACGAGTAGCTCCCAAAAAAAAAACGTGAATCCTCAGTTAAGAAGAGGGTATAAGCAATTTTCTACTCAAACTTGGCCATACTTTACCTCTCTTTTTTTTAATTCGCAAATGATGTCGCCTTCATCCAACAATCTGGTACGATCTTGTCTGGCAATTGCCCTTCCTAGATCTCTAAGTTGATCGTGCATCCCAAATCTATCACCATCTAAAACCTTTATCATGCACCTCTGAATAAGGACATCAATGGCTTCCTCTGGGTAAAGCTCACAATCTTCCCACATGTACATTGGATTAGTCTTATTCTCACCGACGAAAAAGCATGCAACATCGAGGAATATCCGTTGTTGATCCGGCTCTAAGGCATCATAGCTAATCCTTAGCTTTTGCATGACATCCCCATAAGGTGTTTTCTTTAGCTCCTTTAGCCTGTCTTCCCATATTTTTTTGTTTTCCCGACCAAAAAGCGATGAACCTATTACTTCAAGGGCTAAAGGTAGTCCATCTACAGTACAGACAATGCTTTTTGAAAGAGTGTGGTAATTGGCTCGAGGAGAGTCGTCATCGAAGGCACGCTTACTAAAAAGTTTGAGTGCGTCTTCGTCACTCAATCCCATCATTTCATAATCCTCGAATTTATTCGCAAATCCCCTAATATTTAGCACGCTCTTGTCCCTAGTGGTAACGAGTACCGTAGTACCAGGATACAAAGAATTCACTGGGATTAGATTTTCGATTTGGTTGCCCTCATCGACATCATCCAATACAATTAGCACCTTCTTGTTGCGAATTGTGTCTCTAATCCTTTCAAACCCACGATAAATGCTATCAAACTCACTAGCCCTTCCAGAATAAGAGATATCGGACAATAATTTTTCTTGCAACTTTTGTAAACCCTTGGTTTTTGCCGTTTCCCTCACGCCTTCAAGAAAGCAACAGTTTTTCCCAAACTGAGAATATAATTGGTTGAAGATAATGTTGGCGAGTGTTGTTTTACCGATGCCGCCCATCCCGTAGATTCCAATTAGCCGCACACCACCAAGGCCAATGTCTAATAAATTGTTTATGGCTGCTATTTGATCCCCCATTCCAACTAAATCTTTGGTTACTGGTCTTCGTCTTGTCTCGAGCCTGACCACAACCTCGTGAACAACCTCCTGGATAAGTGCCCCATCGCTGCCACAAAGTTGAACAGTTTCAATTGAGAAAAGGTGACAAATTTGCATGTTGACCAGCCTTCATACTAAGCAACCAGGTGGGAACGCGATCAAGTTTAGGATATATCAAAATTCAACGTTACCCCCAAAGCTTTGGGAACATGATGAATTGCAAACTTGAACATCCATTGCAGGTTTAAGTTAAAGGAATAGAGGAAGAGAAATGTTTGTTCTTTATATCAAGCAGAAGAATCAGAATTTCTGGCTAGAAAGGGTAGAAGAATCAAAATATAAACATCTAATGAATTACTGTAATGGTAGATTTACTTATTTCTTTCGACGTGTAAAAGAACTTTGCAAAGGCAACAGTTCCTTAATCAAGTTCTCTAGCACACAATAGGAATCTTAATACAAACAAGGATCAAATTAGTATAAAAAAGATGAAGGAAAGCCAAATTTTTCATACGATGGAAAATAGGTGAAAAACGAAATTATAATAACCCTATATTAGGTCAGAAAAAAATTGGAAATCTCGTGATTTAAAAAAAATAAAAGAATAATTTGAAAATTTCTGTTTAAAATAGGGAAATTAGAGTTCGAATATAGTTAATGAATTTTTACAAGAACTATGGTCCGATTTTACAAAATTATTTTCACAATCGTGGTTAGAACGTTACCCTGAATATGTCTTCGACTCCTTCCCACTGATGCCACCAACATTCTTGAGAGCCTGTTGCCACGTCTCTATATCCTCGGAGCTCAACTTTCTATTCCGATCCTCCATCTTTTGCTCCAATTTCAATATGGCCTCATTGTACGACTGGGTGTTCAACTTCACGTCATCGGGGGTCACGTCGTAGAAGATGGGCAATATGACCTTACTGCCATCTTCTTTAGAGGTGTTCACCATCGTTGCAAGCTCCTGAAGGCACCAGTAACTTGAAGCGTAGTTTTCGGTGAAGATGGGTATGTAGAGCTTGGAGTCGTTGATCGCTCGCAGAAGGTTGTCTTTAATTCTTCCACCATATGGAAGTTCCTCGTCATCCATGAAAACACGAAGGCTGTTGGCGAATGTGCGACGAATATCGGACCCTCTAAAACTCAGGAACACCTCGTACTCACCTCCTGATGTATTACCGGCGCGCGTTCCGGTCTCTGAGCAAGCCATAGGAACTCACTTCACACTTAGTAGGGTCAGCCCCCCACCCCCCTTCACTCTCTCTCTCTCTAAGCTCCCTCTCTGCAACAATGGCGCCGCTTGCTCCCACGCCTCTAGTCCCTCTTGCTCGACAAACCCATCTGGTCATCCCCTCCCTCGGAGTTCGACTTTTGCCCCCTCCCTCATCGTTGCCACCAGCCGAGTCGCCGGCACTAATCCAGCCGACCAGATCTTGCCGGACGACGCCGACAACGGTTACGGACGGGCATGCGTCGCTCGCGAGCCGCTCGTCCAGATTTGGCCTCGCCCGTCTCGTTCTGCAAAGGCCGCTCCCTTTATACTTGGATTCCCCTTCCCTTGCGTTCCTCTTCGCCAAAAAGAACCTCCGATCTCGAATCTTGCTCCTGGGAGGAGCAATTACTCACCGGATTAGGGTTTTTAGAGGCCGATTTCTGCGATTTTGCGGACTTGGCTGCCGTAAGGGAATCAGCCGCTTTGGGGATCTTGAAAATCTCTCTTTCTTCTTGGTGATCTCATGGCGGAAATGCGAAAAGCCTTATCACATTCTTAATGTGCAAAGCCTTCTTCACCGGATCATCCTCCCACAGGAACTTACAAAAGGAGAACCACGGCGTTACATTAGAAAAGGAGAAAAAGGATGTTTATTATAGGGACCTGTGTATTGGGTCACTCACGGGATTTAATTGAAAGTTCAACGCGTACAGGCAACTTCGGCGAAGCTTCCAATTTGTAGTCAATAAAATTAATAAGATTAATATCACGAAAAATTCTAAATTAATATATTTATAATAATTTTATTTCGAATTTTTTTTTACATACATATAGACACAAATATTGGCCATTTATCACGGGATTTAATTGAAAGTTGCGGACAAGCAACTTCGCAGCAGGTACAGCTTTCAATTTATAGTCAATAAAGTTGATGGCTTCATAAAACATAAGGTGGAGGACAATTATGGAGGTGTACCTTTTCGCACGCTCAACTTCATTTGAGTTTCTCTTGGTGCTTTTCTCTGTGCTTGTGAACTTTTCGATTAAAAAAATCTGATTCTCAAACGTTTAAATCATTTATGATTATACTATAGCTGCATCTATGGTTAAACACATTTATATAGATAAAATCACCATTTATTAATATAAATGCATAATAACAAAATATTCCTAAAAAATTACCTCTCATTATGACACATGGGACTCTGGATAATTAAAAAAATTTCCTTCATACCACATTAATTGGATTTGTTGCATTCACTACAACAAATGCTTCACCTAAGCACTACCTAAGTATATACTTACTGCTCACTTTGAAATATTTGATTTGATCTTTTCGCCTTAAAGACTTACCTTTTATCATAATTAATTACCATTAGCATAAATGTGCCTTTATATTAAAAAGCAAACGGTTGCGCAAATCTTTGACAACACTTACTTACTTATGGACAACCATTAGAATGTGAGCATGGTGCAGTTGGTGGCGTTTGAAAGACAAATCAAATCAAATTGTATAAACATTAAAATATATCTTGAAATTGAGCAGATTAGACCACGTCAGATCGGTTGAGAAATATGGATGCTCGACCTCTTTTCAAGAGTGGTGAGAGGAAATGCAATGATGGCCTGTCCACGGCCATTATGCCATCCCATCATGCTGTTGCTTTGAGCATGGAAAGAAAGAAAGAGAGACCACGATGATCTGGCCGTAAGAGATGAACTTTGCTCAGCTGAAGAAAGGGCAAAGGAGATTAATGATGGCCATTGCTGGGCCAAAAGGCGAAAAAGAGGAAGAAAGTTGCAATGGTGGTGTCTTTTCATGTTTCCTTTCTTCTTCTTTATTTTCTTCTGCTGAATTTCCTCTTTAAATACGAACAGGAAGAGCTCTTAATGTCATAGATAGCTATGAAGACTGCACAAAGGAGATCGGAAATTTGCTCTTAAAGGTTTGATTCAGAAAGGTTTTCTTCTTACCAAAATGACCGAGTTGAAAGAAACAAGTGACATAGGTATGCTATCCCCAAAATCAATCAGCACACCCGGTCATTTCGAGGGGATTGCCTTTTAGTCCCCTACTTGCTTCTAAAAAACGATCATTTAAGTTTCGGATTTTTTTTATTCAAAGTTTCCACGTTGTGGTAATTGAAGAGCATACTTAAATCATATCACCGTTCTGAATTAATAGCAAGATCCTAATTAGAAGAGATCATTCTGGGAGAAGAAAGGAGAGAGCTTAGGGAGCCATGCTTTTGAACACAACACGATTTTATTTTTGAGGCTAAGTCCTGCCCCTTCTTAGCACAATACGTTGCCTGGTGTACAGGCATATATCTTGGTGTGGTTACATAAGCATTGGATTCCTCTTATATAAGTAGTACAAGCATCTTTAAAATAGAAACACTGACACTCTAGTAGTACAAGCATCTTTAAAGTAGAAACACTGACACTCTCACAAACATATCACATGCTTATTTTATTGCGGAATCCTTCTTCAGTATTGTCAACAGAACTGTATAAATTATCTCCATCCTTTTGCTATAGCTTGAATAAGGTTGTCAATTTCCCATTGAGACAAGAGCTGGTCGCGGCTACTGGGTCATCATAAAATGAAGCCGATTAATTAATATTTATGTCATACAGAAAAATCATAAATCGCATCAATAATGTGAGGAATTATGTGAGAATTGTGCTTAAAGGACGTAATTGGAAATTGTGGTATCGAAAAAGTGTTGCGGGGAGTCTAACCCTTCCCCACACATAAACGAACCCCCTGATTGCAAGTGTCTTTCATTTTAACACGTGCACCTAGTTTCCAATCAGCCTAGTTTTTCTTAAATTAATTGATGGCGACTTCATCTCCTTCTTTGAACAAAACCCTAGAGATGGCCCAAAACTTCCAAAACCTTTTTTCCAATTACGTAGCTGCTCCTCCTGCAGAACAAAACCTCGGAGCACAGGAACGTTGGGCAAGGCGCTACATGACCTATATGAATACTTCAACGTGTTGATCTAGTTTGGAGAGCTATATATTGCATCAAAGTGGTTGTTGAAGGTTGGCCGAGTTGATCAGAGCGCTTTCAAAGTATTTGTTTCTGCTTCTTTGCTTATTCTTTGAAAAAATAATATATTACGATTCTACTCGTAATTCTCTAAGAGAATGAAGGTGACGTCCGCACGAGCTCAGTGCATGATTCACTATTGGCCTTGCTTTTTTTCCTTTTTTCTTTAGTTTAACTTCCATTGTGTATTGACTCCAAATTGAGCTGGCCTTACCCAATTGGTCATGGATAGCACAACTAGCAGACGAGCAACTTTGTCTTGGTGTAGGTCCAAATGAGTGCAAATGACAAATGTTGTTTTGCTCAGGGAACATGTGAATTTTTGGGCACTATATTTAACCCGGCTAGGTTGAGACAACATTTAAATAATTTATCACTCTCAGCACGAATATATACTATATATTATATATATGTACATATATATTACACGTCAAATTTCTTATGAGAGTACAAGGCAAAATCGACAAACTTAATAGTAAATCCTGGACTTGTCAATAAAGTGCTCTTGGATAACAATTCACGTTTTGAAATATTGAATATGTTTTCGACATTAACGAATTTTAAAAAGAGCTGCCGATTCTCTTACATTACTCAATATTTTTTTTCATCAACAAGTTTAAGCTTGTAATTACAGTCAATATCTTAAGAAAATAAAAGATATTTTTTATGCATTTATTCATGAATGCCTGATGCAAATTTCTTAACATGTCATCTCACTTTTCAAATATTTCGCCATTTTTTGTTGCATGAAGATCCTTTTTTTGGTATATGTTACATGCTTCCTCACTTTAAATGATGATAATCCTCACCTTAAAAAGGATAGTGCATATGAAAATATTTATTTTTTCCAAAACTTTCGTAACTCTTTTTCTAGTCATGCAACTGCTCCCCCTACCAAACGAGTCCCCATATCCTAGAAGGGTCAGGCGAGGCACTACGTGACCTGTTTGAGGACCATATCGATCAAGTTTTGAGGGCTGTATATGTATCAAAGTGGTTGTTGAAGGTTGGCCAAATTAGCAAAACGCTCTCAAAGGTTGTTATTAATTCCTGTGCTTATTCTTTCAAAAAAAAAGTCTTATGCTTCTAATCGTAATTCTCCGAGAGAGTGTTAATGTAATTCTTGCGCTCTCAGAGGTTGTTATTAATTATTGTGCTTATCCTTCCAAAAAAAAAATCTCATGATTCTAATTGTAATTCTCTAAGAGAGTGTCAATGTAATTATCATAAAGAGCACTTTGAGTGTAGAGTGAAATGACTATTCTTGTAGAGTGAGATATAGTCCATTGCGGAGAGGCAACTTCATTATGGACGCTTTTAAAGGTTTCGAGGATTGCATTAGTGGATTCCAACCTTGTTATTGGGCTAATAGAGCTGGGATAATGGAAGAGGTCAAGTAGATAGGCCGAACCACTATAAATTGCTTTGCAATCTCTTTAATCTATTATTCTGTTTACATTTTTGTTGATGGAAGATATTTGCTCAGCAGTGCGTATTTCGTCTGCGAACACTATTTCATCCTCTACACATTGTTTTGCACGAAAAAAAATTCCAAGTATCTTACAGCAATCATTTTATTTGTATAAAATTGGGTGAAATGACACCAGCTGTTCATGTATTCTTACCCAAAATTCAAAACCATCCCTACACTTTTTTAATCCAAAATCATCCCTGTATTTTAAGAAAGGGTCATCCCTCGTCTTGCTATTATGTCGCTCCATTTTCCGTTCGATTTGTGCTAATGTGGACAATCGGAACACTAAGTAGAAGCCATATCGCTATCAACAAATTTTGGCATACCATATCTCTCTGTACCAAATCCGTTTCAAGTGAGTTTACCGTAAAAAAAATTAAAAAAAAATCTCTTTTGAATTACTAGAAGACTCAAAACTCCTCCTACCCAAAATCAAGCAACTTCGCAGCAGTGCTGCTTCCAATTAACAGTCAAAAAAGTTGATGACTTTACAAATAATAAGGTAGAGGACAATAATGGAGGCGTACCTTTTCACATGCCCAATTTCTTGAGAATTTCTCCTTCGTGCATTTCAGTTTTTGCTTTTGAACTTTTGGATTTAAAAAATTTGATTCTCAAACATTTAAATCATTTATAATTATTTTATAGCTATATCTATAGTTTGACATATTTAAAATTCCAATCCAGTATTGTAAATTTACAATTTATCTATATAAATGCAATAATAACAAAAAGTTCCTAAAGATTTGCCTCTCGTTATGACACATGAAACTCTGAATAATTAGAAAATTTCCTTCATACCATAGAGCGTTGGATTTGCTGCATTCAATACAAAAAGTGCTTTACCTAAGCACCACTTAAGCTAATGCTTCCTACTCATTATGAGATATTTGTTTTGATCTCTTTGCCTTAAGGACATACCTTTTATTATAATTAAGTACCTTTAACCACTCAAATATTCTCATAAAGTGTGCCTTTATATTAAAAAGCAAGTGATTGTGCAAATCTTTTACTTTTTTTTTGGAAATGGACTGTCTATAGTTGAGGAAATGTAATGATGGCCTGTCAATGGTCTTGACCATAAGAAAGAACTATGCTTAGCCGAAGAAAAGGAAAAGAAAAAAGAAGATTGATGATGGCCACTGCTGATGTTAAAGATTGATCAACGGTCTTCTACGCAATTTCGCAGAAAGCCTCGCGGTTCTCGAATGCAAGTCGAGGACATCAACCGTCCGACCAATGGAGTTGGATTTTATGGTCTTGGTCGTAAAATATTACTATTTCTGTTTCAACCATTTGATTGGTTTTCCAGTGATTAGTCCTTTATTTCCTTTTTTCTTTAGCTAAAATACTCCATTATTTCCCTCAAGACGCCTTGACGTGGCCACATTCAACGACTTTCAACCATTTCATATTCATATTCACATTCGATGACCCAATCCAAAATGTTATCTAGAAAAATTTCTAATTATTAAACCGCACCACCAACCCCCTGCCCCTTTTTGTGAGTTATTAATTTTATGTTCATATGATAATGAAGATCCAAATTATTTCTATTATCCAATTCGAGTTGATATCAAAATTTGTTTCATTTCATCACTCGAATAAGAGAAAAGTTAAATAGGAGATG
Source organism: Syzygium jambos (assembly GCA_031216235.1). Taxonomy (NCBI): domain Eukaryota; kingdom Viridiplantae; phylum Streptophyta; class Magnoliopsida; order Myrtales; family Myrtaceae; genus Syzygium; species Syzygium jambos. Next base: position 14,286,819 of record CM062226.1, read on the forward strand.
TTTCGATGACAACTGTAGGGCGTCTCTGTCGGTACCAATTTTAGGTTTAGAGTAAGGAGATTGGTATCAACTCCTTTAAGCATGCAATCGATTTTTTATCTTTTATTTTATTTTTCTCCTTTTCCCCTTCTTTATTTATATTTATTTATAGTGAAGTGAAATTAAACTAAAAATTAACTAAGTGCCGAAATAAATATGAACTAGAATTTATATGCATGCATCTAAATTAGATGCCAAAATACTATGTAATATAAATCCGGATTTAATGAAAATTTACACTGCTTTCACTTGAAATTTTAACTTTAAACTTCGTACGAGAACGAAGTTAGTGCACCCCAGAAAATAAAGAAAACTAGACGAAATGCTATGAATTCGAGCAAAACTAATCCACACAATGCGAAATCAACTTGGATGATTACATCTATACTAATTGATGAAATTAATTATTAATTAAAAATAAAAAATTTTGTTAAGACTCGTGTGCAAATTGAACTACATCGTGCAGATTTTTTAACTATTTACATATTTATGCTTACTGAAACACGAGTAACAATCAACATGAACTAACGCAAAAAGCCACGCACGTGCTTGCTTTTATTTCCTTTCCTCTTCTTTTTTTTCTCCTTTCTTTCGACACGTACAGCTAAAACCTTTTTTCACTTGTGCTGGACGGGTAAGTTTGCCGTATATTTCCCTCTTGGTGAGCCAGGCTTGTGTTGGCTTCGGCTTAAAAGTTCAAATGAATTTATGACTCATTTAACGTGTCGCGTCGATTTGAATTACACGCGAGAGAAGTCAAATCCAAAACACTGTCAGCTCTTATGCACCCGACGCATGCAATTTATCGCGCGAATTTTAAAGAGGCCACGTAATTAGACTAGACACAAGGGACCGGAGGAGAGCTAAGACGCAAATCATCCTTGGACCCCAGATTTTGGAAAAGATAAGGACAAAACCATGCAGATGAAGAGACAGAGAGAGAGAGAGAGCGCTTTTAAAAAAGCCTGAACTGAACGCACAAAACGTGGAGTCATCCATCAATCAATCTCCCAAAAGCCCCAAACATGGTCGGCGTGAGGACGAGGAAGAAGATAGAAAATTTCGCATGCAAAAGTCAAGCCTTCATCGTCAATTCCCTCCCCTTTCCTGCTTTTGTCTCTTCCTTCCTTGAACTTAGCACGATTCTTCCTTCAAATTTTCTTTCTTCTTGTCAAAGGTTCTACCACTTGATACTTTTTCAGAAATAATCATTATTGAATTTCTTGATCCGTATCTTCAATTTTTGAAAACTTATAAAGTTCTCCTGCTAAGCCTTGACCAATGAATCTATAAAATCCTTCAAATTGTATCCGATTAAAACTAAGCATCGTAGACAATCCCTCATTCAACCACCAGCATTCCATGGATGTAAATATTAGGTCAATCATACGTTGGACAGAAAAATTATGACTAGTCAAAATTTGGTCAAATTTTTTGTAATGTTTTTTTCCATTTCTTTTGAAAGAAAGAAAGAAAGAATGATGATGTTAACCCCCGCTGCCATCGTCAGTCACCACATGTTGATTCCAGCATCAGCCCTATGATGGAACGGTGACAATCCGCATGTGAGCCCAAGCCATGCCAGGCCAGTCGCACATCTGCCCAGCGCACCTGTGCCGCATGTCTTAGCGCACGACTGGGGCAAAAATGGTGCAAGGCCGCATGTGGGCCTAAGCTATCCCCCGAACCATCTCGTGTGGAGCTGCGCTTTTAAAGCCCAATTTCACACCTACAATTTTTAGGCCTTTCACCACATTTGCCTTGTGCCTTGCAGCCTCTATGACCAGTCGGGCTTCAAAGCTCACGGTCCATAGCCATTTGAGCTCGAAGCTTGCAATTTGCCGTGGCTGGTTCTACTTCAAAGCTCGCAACCTCCATGACCACTCGAGCTCAAGCTCAAAACTTGCGGTCGTCATGGCTTCTCGAGCTCGAAGCTCGTGCCTAGGGTAGAGATCAAGCAACCATAGGTGTGAGATCTAAAGGTCATAGATCTAGAGCTCCCAGTCGCCATGGCTACTCGAGCATTTGATGTCTGCCAAGGCTAGCGGAAGAATGGTCGTGAGTGGGTGGGTACAAAGGAATTGCATTGGTAGGGTTTAAATATTTTAAAGAAGAAGAAGAAGAATTCCATGTGAAAGATAGAGTCAACGTTTGAGTATAAAGAAAAAAAGATAAATATCAACAAATATTTAACGACCTTTACGCCACATCAACAAAAATTCACAACGGCCCCAAAGTATTTAGCAACGTTCGAACCTAGTTGAGGTTTTAATTCCAATATTAAACCATACAAGTAAGGACAACAGGCCCCAAATCTTAAAAGCATGAATGACATAGAAGGCCCAAGGAACGCTACGGCCTCTACGGTAAATAGTTCTCGCAGGGTCGAGTTCTTGCGTTTGATTATTTTCTTTGATAAATTTAAGTTTTGTTTTTTCTTTCACGTGATTAATTTGATATAATTAGTCTATTTACTTATTTCAATTTTTAGGAGGAAATTCAAAGTGCCATTTTCAACTCGACAAAAAAAGAATAAAACTAGCACGTATCGATCTCTAGAGCAAGCTTGCATTGAAATTAATAACAAAGCTTTTTCTTCTCAGTAAAGTTTATATGCTTTGTTGCGATTGTTATGTCTGTCTATTTATTTCTTATGGTAATTACAGCTTGCATTTAAAAGATAGGCAAAAAATAATAGTAACAATCTTCCGCTCGATCATCATCATCTTCGTTGTCAACCACCTGTGAATCCCACAATTACGCCATTGATGTTGACGATGAAGATGAATTGGCCGAAGCGGAAACGCTGCAAAACTCAGTCATTAATCTCTCATCGCTCGCTCTCGCCACAACAAAATGCCCAAGCTTTCCAACAACCTCCACCAAGTTGTCCCTGCACAAGAACTCGTCGCTATAAACTTTCTCCACCTCCCTATCGAAGTCCTGCACGAATACGTGCGTCTCCGCCGCCCCGCCCTTCTTGCTCCTGGCCAGCACAGCCGCCGTGAATATCGCCGACATCCTCCCTGGCGCTGCCTCATGGTACCCGCTTGGCCCGTCGACTAGTATCACGTCCCAACTCAATTCATACACGTGGTTGGGCAAGCTGTTCAACGCGAGCTTGCATTCCAAGAAGAGCAGGTTCTGCACCGGCCGGCACTCGCCATGGAGCTCGCCTCTCGCTGACTCGAGCAGCCTCTTCATTTCGCCGACCCTCGTCTCATACTTCACGTCGTAGGCCTCGATTCCCGGGTGTTTCTGCTCAAACCTGGAGACAAGGTTCTCATTCTCTTCGAGGAAGATGGTTCGGCCGTCGAAGTTGAGGGCTTTGTACAAGAGGGCTTCGTGGGTGAGGCCAAAAACGAGGAGGTTGCAGTGGGAGGCAGCAGCGGCACAGCGGGCAACTGTGGCGGTTATGGTGGCGAGCTCAGTGGACGTCATGTGGGTGGAGTTGGTAGTGGCGGCGTAGTGGAGGAGGGCGTCGGATATGGAAAGTCGAAGCGGGACTGAAGAGGCGGCAGAGCCCGTGGCGGTGGTGGCGGTGGCGGTGGCAGTGGTGGCGGTGGAGATTAGGGTTAGAGTGAAGGCGGTGGTGAAGAAGGAGATGATGAAGATGAGCCACAAGCGATTGGTGTTTGAAGACGATTGCTTTTGGATTGTGGGTTGGAGGAGTATTAGCTTTGCGCTTTTCATCTCTTAATCTCTCTCTCTCTCTCTCTCTCTCTCTCTCTCTCTCTCTCTCTCTCTCTCTCTCTCTCTCTCTCTCTCTGAAGCAACGTGTTCATTTCATTTAACATATCAGAGAAAGGTCTAAAGAGAAAAAAGATTCTAATCACAACTAATGCAATAATTGCAGCAAACATTGTATATTTAGTGTGAATAGACTGTGTGGGAATCATTGAGGTGAAAGAATTCTTGCCCAAAGAAAAACAAGAAACGGAGTAAAACAATATGATCGATGCATGTAGAAGGACAAATTAGCGAAGGAAAATCCAGGGGCTTGTTTCGCGGAAAATCAAGAATTTAAAAAGTATATTCCTGGAAATAATCCTAAAATCAATGGTAGATGTTCATTATCAACGAAAAAGTTTAGGTATAGAGCTTTGTTGATAATGAAGTACTTTTCTATTAACTAATTATTTTAAATGATACAAATAATTGTTTCTTAGAAAAAAAAAGTTTTTGAAATCATCAATTTCTCGTAAAACAAATGCACCCCGGACAAACGAAAATCAAACCACACAGTTCTCACTGTGCATCTTGAACGAAATCATAAATACTTAACTAGGTAATTACTAAAAATCGAAACCAATCACCTAATATCCCAACAAATTTTCTAAAATATAGAAAATGCAAGTAAATAAGCTTAATGGTAATCTTAGAAAATATTTGCAAGATTTTAGGGTTTTATAAATTTATATATAAACTTCCTTCTCTTGCAAAATATGTTATTTCATTTAATTAATGACAGAATTACAAGAGATCTTTCCTCTTTCTTTTTGGAATCTGCATATGTGAACATGTGTGCACCCTTACACATATTTGCTAAGCGAGTTATTCATGTTTCTATTGTTTATGCTGTGTAACGTCATTCATTTTGAAAGCATCTTCCGTTAAGAAATGGAGGAATCGCATCATGTTGTTTGATAATTATAAATATAATTGGCCTTTTGAAGTGGGACGATCATCATGATTTGATCATCATCATAAAAGAGTGAAGAGATGGAGAAGAAAGGTGCGGCATCGCTGTCATTTGCTTTGGCTCGTGCGCACCATTAAACCATGTATTATCGTTGAATAATTGGTCTGATTGATTTAATCATGGTGGGATTTGCTGTTGGATATGGACATCATGTCGTGTCTTCTGGGGTCCTTTGATGTTGGTGTCAGATAATACAAATCATCTCCTTTTTTTTTGCTAAATCAATACAAATCATCTCCTATAGCTAAAGAAAAAGGTGACAGCAGTCCTTGAACTTTTTCCCGGGTATATAATAAAATCTTCAACTTTTTTTTTCGATTCAAGTTAGTTCCTAAATTTTTTGAAATTCATTAAATGTGGCCTTTTTATTAATTTGGAGCTTACTATATCGTATTTTCTGTCGATTAGGCATATTAACCCATAAAAAATCACGCATTGTTATTATGGATTTGCTAGCTCAATAAAGTTTTTTTTTTCACAAGAACTCTTTTTTGTTTTCTCTTTAAAGCTTCTATGTTCATCTATTATCCCTGTGATTGGCCACTCCTTAAGGCTGGACATCACTACAGGGGTCATCACTGGTGTGGTGTTGTCATGCCTCACCGCCATCACTTATATGCTGAACCTCCGCGCCTAGCTCAAACGCCCCCTCGCCCTAAAATTTCTCTCTCTTTCTCTCTCTCTCTTCCCGACCTCCAATGGAGATTGGGACTAGGCATGTGACCTCAATTGGTGGAGGTGCTCGAGTTCAAATTTGGATCGCACGATCTGACATCATATTCGGTCTAAATTGAATAGCTAGCTAACAGTGTCCATGTAAGTGTGCACATCGATATATTAAATGGCTAGTTAATAATATTAACTGTCACATTAGCAGTTTTTGTTAATCTACTTAATTGAACGACAATATTGAGTCAAATTTAAAAAGATTAAGTACCATTGAATTGCCAAATATTTTTGGGATAACTTTGAAAAATAGGGAAAAGTTCAGGAACCACCCATGGTGTTACCCAAAAACAAAAGAAGATAATACGAATCATTAAGATTGTTCGATCAGGCACATAAGTGAGACAGCTTAATTAACAGAGAGAGGTCCTTTTTGGGAATCATATTTGCAGAGAAATGGAAGTGAATAATGTGTGTTTCGCCTCTACATTAGACCATCCAATGCAATTGAGTGATGTCAAGGTGCTGTTCTGTTGATTTGTTTTAATATCCCTTATCAAAACTAGTAGAAATGTTTTCTAGTGAATTACAGAAACAAATCTTTTAAAAAGTCTGTTAGACTCAAAGATGTAAAATTTAGATCTTTATCGACATCAATGCGCAAAAGGCATGCTCGAAATAATAGAAGCGCGGAATAAATTATAATAAAAAGTTGTGAATGATTTTTGTTATTTATCTTGCATAATGAAAATCATAGTTGAACCACATAGGAAGCGCAAATAAAGGATTAATGGGAAAAAATATACAGTCCTAAACTTATTGTACGGATGCTAGTTTAGTTCTGAACTTTCTCATTTTACCACTTTAGTCCTAAATATTTACGCAAAATTTTAATGTAGTCCTTTTGACCACATTAATGGTTTTCAACGAAATTTGGCCGGATGAACTATATTAAAATTTCGCGCAAAATTTTAGGACGAAATTGGCAAAGTTGAAAAGTTCAAAGCTAAATTGGTTTCCTTACTATAGGTTCAAGATCGATGAGGTCATTTTCCCAGGGATTAACTGTTCCATTATTTTCCTTCACTTATAGTTCTTTTAAATAAGGGAATAAACGATATATATAAAAAAACACACACAAATATATATCTATATTAAAAGAAGTATAATTTGTATCTTACGGAAAAGAGATACGCGATATCTTTTGCCTAAATGGTTTTCATTTTGTTAGCAGCTTGAAATTTGTCGGTATTAATAATCACGTCGGTCCACCAAGAGTCATAAAGTCAACTTTCACGTTTACCCCCACTAAGTTAGTATTTAGGTTAATACCAAGTTCTATTCTCACGAAAGCGGTGCTCAATCATGATGTTCTTTTGTTCGAGCCCTATCATGTCTTTAATTATTGCTTTACCTAAATTTTGTATTATTGACGTAATCAGACCAATGATTGTGGCCTCCACGGAGTAAAATGACGTCAATTTAAGTGAGGTATAATCCATCTCTTAGGCATCGAGAGAAATGTTTCTTAGCAATGCTAAAGTTAAAGATGACAAATCCCAAAACTTCGCACTTTTCTTTGCAAGTTATCTTCTTATTATGGAGTAAAGCTACCGAAAATTCTTGAACTTTACCGGTTTGCGCAATGTAATTCCTAGATTTTTTTTTTCTGTGCAATCATATTCTTAAATTATGATTTGCCTGTTCACATTGATACTTCCGTCGAAAAACAAAAGAAAATGCTTATGTGGCTGTTAAATTGTGCCCTGTGAGTAGCTATTCAATGCCATGTTGGCTCCCACGTGGCTGCCACATGGCTCCTACGTGCTTATTTATTTTATTTTTTGGTAAAGAATCCTACGTGCTTATTTGATTCTGGAAAATTTGAAAAAAAGAACAGAAGTTCAAAAATTTGGAAAAAGAAAACAAAAGAACAAACTCAATTCGGACCACCGATAGTGTAAGCACATAGCGCCGACAACCAATCATCGGAGAGAGTGGTTGGACCCCGTCGAGCTTAGGCAACGACACTTTTGCAGATTAAACTTCTCTTCTACTACTCGACATTCTCGGACTTCTGCACTCTAATCAACACACTCTTCACCTTCTATGCTCGAGAAGGAACTACGTGTGAGTATGTAAAAGCACACACGAAGGGAAGAGAGAGAGAGAGCTCATGATTGAAGATGGACCCCATCATGTGAGTTTTTGGCTTTGACATTACTCGATTCTAACAGCAAGAACGATTGAAGTTAAATCGATGGGATCGAGAAAGATGGAGTAGGTGGAGATTCCCAAGTGTTGCCATCGCCCTGGATCCAGGCAAGTAGCCAATGTTAGTCCAAGCACAACCGGCAAACGTGGGCCTACACATGGCGATGAGGTGACTCACGCCGTCATGTGCACTGCTGCCGAAACGTGCCTAACATACGCTGGATAATTGTCAAAAAAAGTCATAAATCTATTGTATGGCGACTAATTCAGTCCTAAACCTTTTTTATTTTGCCAATTCAGTCTTAAAATTTTTAATAATTTGTCAATTTAGTGATAAACCTTTCAATTGTATCGATTTAGTCCTAAATCTTTTGAATATTTGGCAACTTAGTCCTAAACCTCTTGAAGATTTACCAATATAGTCATAAACCTATAATTTGAATATTTGGCTGAAATGATTATATTGACAAATCATCAAAGGGATTAAGACTAAATTAGCAAATCATCAAAAGGTTTAGGACTAAATTGATATAATTAAAATGTTTAGGACTAAATTGGTAAATCGATATCGACACCTCATTTTTCGTTAAATAAAAATAAAAAAATACAATAAATGGAAAAAAAAATTTGCCGATTTAATTCGGCCCCATTCACGCCTAATTGATTCATTGGCCCAGTCTTTTTGATTAGTTTTCTCAATTTGGCCAGCCCAGTCCACTCCTTTTCTGGTCCTTTTTTTTTCTCTTTTGGCCCATCTCGGCTTCACCTGGCCCAACTGGAGCTTTCTTTCCTCCCTCTCGCTTGCGGTCTTTGTGACGGAAGAATGAGATAAGAGGACGCGGGAGAGCGGAGGAGAGCAAGCGATGGTGAGGAAACAGTGGGTGACCGGAGCAAATTCACGAGAAACCTTCTAGAAATAGCTGAGCCTTTTGATCGGAAAGAGGGTGCTGGCCAAATCTCTTCCCCCATCCCTCTTCCATTCATCGTCGCCGGAGACCGCCAAAAGACTTTGGAATCACAGTTCATCCGTTGAGAAAGAAGAAGCATGGCCGGACGTCCCTTGCCGTCGCTGATTGAAGTTCAGTTTCTAGTCAGGTAAACTTCTCCGATTCTGCTTTATTTTCCCCTGTTTCTCGGGAATCATGTCATTGAGCTCAATCGGTGAATTTACGATTTAATCGAGTGAAACCGAGAGTGATATTTTGAAGATAAAGATAATTCCTGATTGATACATCATGATTTTGGCCTTAGATTACATTGAATGTTAATCTGGAATTCAAATTATGCAATGCATGCTAGCTGTTCGCTGAAGTGTCTGAATGAAATATTAGATGCTTAGAGCACCGAGCTTGATTGTGAAATTTCTGAGCGAGTTATGGTAAAGTGAGATGAATTACGCTGATTTAGATCTTTATACATCACAATTGAGTCGGAAATTGAATTGAATCTCACTCTTGAGCATGTATCATAACTTGCATATCACATGTTCGACGAAATGTCTAAATGGAGATTCGAGTGACTTTTTGCAAAATCAATGCTTGGAACTCGGTTTTTATGCTTGATTAGTTCTCATCTTTGTTGAACATGACTAAATCTGTATTATTTTTCTTTGTTTTTTACGGCATAAACATCATTGTCCGAGTCGGCCGCCATCTTTCCTCTGTCGGAAATTCATTCCTCTCGTCGGAGATGTGCCTGCGGTTTGAGGCCGCTACCGTTAGTTTTCTATCTCTGTTTCATGTGTGTGTATGTTTGTTTGTTTAGATTTAGAATCTGTTGTTGTGGTCGGAAGTTTGATGACCGGAAAATAAAAAATGATCACCGACGTTGATGAATGATGGCCGTGACTGTCGTCAGCCCATTGATGGTTGCGAATGAAGACCAGTGAAGATGGCTTGGTGATGGCCGGAAATGGAAGGCTGCGTCGGTGGTCGACGACAGGCCGAAGTTCCGGCATGGACATTCGGATGATGAAATTCACGGTGAAAAAGTGCAGTGTAGTCGGTGAAGGACGTGAAGAAGAAGACCAAAATAGGAAATAAAAATAATAATAATAAATAATAGAAATAATAAAAATAAAAATAAAAAAATAGAAAAAGGTTAAATTTTGGATATAATGAAGTCGCGTTAGAACCGGGTCGGATCCGGGTCAAACTGTGGTCTGGGTCGGATTGGAAGTGTAGTGGGCCGGAGGTCAAGTCAGGTAAATGGGCTCAATTTTAGTGTGATTAGGCTGAATTTGAATTGGGACTAAATGAATAAAAAACTGAAAATTTCAGAATTTGGGCTTGATAGCTCAAGCCCATCAGACTCTAGCCATATTCGGACTGGGCCTCGATCCAATCAGATTTTTAGACTCAACCCGTACCCACGGTGGGTCAGACTGGCAATTCAGAAATAAAAAAATTCATAAAAAAATAAAAATTCCAAATAATAAAAATTCAAATAAATAAAAAAAATATGGGAAAAGCTAAAAAATTTAGAATTCATCTAGTTTAGGGTTTTTTTAATAAATATTCTAGGCTTGAACAAAATTTGATTCCAAAATTGAATAAGTATTTAGGGCTTTACCTTAGGAATTTTTTATTATTTTTTTTTCTTTTAGAGATGATGCTAGGTCGCTGTTTGTGTACCTTCATTTTGATTGCACTTGATTGCGCATTTTAAATACATTGATTGTTATTTTTTCCTTTTAGAATGGTTAGGACGAAATTTAGGACTCTTGATTAGTAAAAGATTGCCCTAACACTTTGGATTAGTAAATAGTCAAGTTTAAGTACCGAAAGGGTACTAGTTAGATAATTAGTGTAATCAAGCCCCTGTTTTTAAGAATCTCTGGTTGCGCATGTATTAAGACGATACTCTCGCGTTTCGATTTTAGGGTTTCTAACCGACTCTCATCAATGGCTAGTAGCGACTCCAAAATAGAACAATTAATGTCAAGCGAGATATGGAATTAGGGAGGGTCCCATAGGCGGCTCTTGAGGGGTAGGTTGTGATAATCGGCAAAAGGTTTAGGACTAAATTGTCACAATTGAAAGATTTTAGACTGAATTGATCTTCGTACAATAGGTTTTGGACTTTTTAGACATTTTTCCCCACACTGCAGCAAGGATTTGTAACCTTGCCTATACCAAGGCTGAGCTTCCCCTCCCCCTTCTCTCTCTCTCTCTCTCTCTCTAGATTTGTGAGTTTTAAAAATTTTTCTTTTTAAGCATGTCAGCATTTACTTGTTTTTTTTCCGTGTCAACGTTTGATAAGAAAAGAGAATTTACATGGCACTAACGTTGGCGACCAAGTCAACATTTCCATCTGAATATTTGACGGAAGGATAAATATCAACAAACAAATATATAATTCAAGGATATGATTGCACCAAACGAAAGTGTAGGGATAATATTGCAAAGATCGAAAAAGTTCAAGAATCCATGATGAATTTATCCATCTCATTATTGTACAACCAGGTGAAATTTGAGTTGCTTGAACCCTAGTACGAGCCCAATTATTTATGAAAAGGCTCAGTAATGTCTTAGATACGAGCCCAACACACACTTAGCTACTTAGAACCTGAGTTGAGATTCTAATGGTTAGACTCCTGTCAAATAAGGTAAATGCTTGAGAATCGGTTTTTCATTACGTATGATAGAGCATAGAAGTTGCAATCAATTACGCCATCTAAGTATTTGAGCAACAGCACACTGACGTACATCCGAAGCTCTTCTATTCTTACACCAGAAACAGTGGCGGTCAGTCTACAAGCATGAATAACTCAAAGTAATCATCTTTTACATTAAAAGAATAAAAAGAAATGGTGGTTCATTTCTTCTAACAGTATGCATTAGGCAAACATTATGAATACCGCGGACTCCGTGAAAAACCAAACTAATATTGGGGTTCTGCACCTCCCAAGTCCGAACTTTCAAAGTAAATTTGCCTATGTGTTGACAACCAGTTAATGACAAAGGCTGTGAAATAGAGACTCATGGATGGCACTTGATTCCACTTGCGAGTACAGAAGGACTGTCGACTGAATGGATAAGGCATTAGGTAAGCCCGATGGATGGAAAACACCTCACAGAGCACTAAAAACAACCAAAGAGGATCATACAGAAACAACACCTTCAATATACATGCACCATATTAACATACGAATAACGAAACAAATCTCACAGTCCTCATTGTTTCTTGTTGTCACAATGGACGATCCTGCAATTAACTTAACCTAACAACTCCAAAAGTCCCAGCACCAGATCGACACAGAGAATATTAAGGAACTGAAGTCAACTGCGCGTCATCATCGCTTGCTGTTGTACTTGACAATATCTATGATGGATTGCGAGGACGATGGACTGCCCAATCGAGTTGGGAAAAAAAAACGCTTGCGACTTTCTTCTCTTGGTCATCCCAATCCTCATCAATACAATGTAGGCAATGAGCCTATACCAAACAAACATTATCTCCAATGCGATTTCCGAGACAACATGCCCATCAAGCCCCACCTTCTTGATCCCTGGAGAGTCCCTAACCAAGCATGAAAACTCACCACAGGGGTATGCGTCCTCAGGCTTGAACTGTGACCCCATCAAGAGCTTGTATGTGTAGTGGCTAATTGAAAGATATCTGATCCAAGCAATGAAGGGAGGCACGTTTTTAACGTAGTACCTGTCGGCGACAAGGAACGAGAGCATGAGCATCAACCCAAGGATGGTCGCCAACTGCTGGTCCATCATCAAGGCGCCGATGACAAGCCTGAGGCCCGGCACCGAAGAGCGTGCTCAAGAAATTGGAACAATTGCTCATTGTGCGGTTAATACCTTAATTATACAACAATTGATAACGTTTACTACACCAATATTTAAGCAGAAGACGATAATCTCCTGTTTATTGAAAATAATTTCTAAACTCCCAAATTGATTCCGCTTTAGTGCCATCCTCAAAATCCAATCCTAAACTCGTTCAGAAAGTCCTTGCTTTTGTTCCTATTCTTCTTCAGTGAGCACAACCGCTCGGTAACGAACTACTCAACTCCTTACTAATGGGATCAAGCATGCTCAAAACAATTTACTGCAGAACTTAGCATCAACATTAAAAGAATAAAAAGAAATGCTGATTCAAATCAGCCACCACTTGTTGTATAAAACTATCTATGGTTGAATACAAGAATTATTCAAACCTTAAAAATATACTTACAAACTCCTCATGAGAAGATGCTCAACATCCTGTGTAGAAAGCTTTGTTCGCTCTGCAGTAACATTCATGGGAATGGTTCGGTTCGATCCTCAGATGGTCGACTGCAAAAATTTACATCGCCGGTCTCCATCAAAGCTGTAAACTCTGTTTCCCAAATTTTGCTAACTTCCTAATCTTAATTCAGCTCACCAAATATACATAATTCTTGCAATACCCCAACTAACAGATGCACAACACGACGGCACAGGATTACACTGAGTCGAGCAGTCCACAGAAGCATAGCAACATAACTAGACCAGGCTTTCAAATAGTCAACACAATTAAAAAAGAAAGCAGACCCTTATACAGTTATTACCATATGAAGCTAGAGCTCGAGCTCATGCTTAACTTCGCAAAGATAAATCACGCAATTACATTCAACTAAACACCAACAGCCACACCACTTGTACCAGTTCTTCAGCGATTAGCTGGTGATTCCAGAGCTTGAGTTCAGGCCCACGCCTCCCGCGACTGATGGAGTTAATGAGTGCAACCATCGGAGCCTCATGTAGCACCAAATTCCTCCAACTGAGCGGCAGTGAAGATGAAAATGTGCACAAGAGTGGAAAGTGGCACTGAAGAAGGACTTGAAGGTCATGGACATGGAACTTGAAGCTCGCGAAGAAGACTTGAAGCTCGCGGACGACAGAACCTGGGAAATCATGCATAATTGATGTGGAGTGACCAACTCGATTAAATTTGATTATTTTTTCGAAAGAACTTTTCTCCTTTTCTCTTTCCTTGTTTTCTTCTTCTTCTCTGTTCATCTATTCTCACCATCATTGGTCACTCTGCAATGCTGACCATCACTATACCAGAGAGCATTTTGTCATCCCTGGTGTGGTCCCATCGTGCCTCACCTCCGTCGCTCCCAATGTCGAACCCTTCCGCCTAGCCATTGCTATCGACATCGTTCCATCAAGCCTCATCAAGCCCCTCTCTCTCTCTCTCTCTCTCTCTCTCTCTCTCTCTGCACGTGACCTTCCATTGATGGAGGTGCTTGAGCACAGATCTGGGTCACAAAACATGGCCTCATATCTGAACGGCTAATTTACGATGTCCACATAGGTGTCCTGGTCGACATATTAAATGGCTAAATTGAAAAGTATTCATTGAGTCAAATTAAAAAGTATAAGGACTAAATTGAAACGCAAAAGTTTCTAGGACAAAATTGAATACTAAGGAAAAATTCAGGAACCACCCATGTTATTACCCAAAAAAAAAGAAGAAAATACGAATGATCAAGATCGTTGATTAGGTACATAAGTAAGAGGTAAATTAACAGAGAAATGACCTTCATGGACACCATGTTCGCAGAGAAATGGCCGTGAATAATATATGTTTTACCTCTAACATTAGCTCATCCAATGCAACTGAATGATGTCAAGATGCTATTCTTTTAATTCGTTGATATTTCCCTCATGAGAACGGGTGGAAACGTTTTCTTCAATTACAAAAAAAACTAATCTTCGATTTTCACCCCAAATACTAATTTCACATCTGCTAATTCCGAAATCTATCCACGCTTTGCAACAGGAGGTTTCAAAAGATCTACACTTTACACATTCTAATTTCCATAGTTTGTTAGACTCAAAGATGTAGAATTTAGACATTTCTTCAACATCAAGGCGGAAAATGCATGCTCGAAATCATAGAAGACGTGGAATAAATTATAATAAAAAGTCAAGAATGATTTTTGGTATTTCCCTTGCGTAATGGAAAATGTAGTCGAGCCAAGTAGGAAGAACGGACAAAGTATTAACCATTCCATTATATTCCCTTCTCTTGTAGTCCTTTTAAATAAGAGAATAAGCAATATATAAAAAGAATATATATTAAAAAGAGATTACACATTTGTGTCTAACGGAAAAGAGATATGCGATATCTTTTACCCAATGGTTTTCATTTTGTTAGTAGTTGATAATCACGTTTGTCAACTTTCACGAAAGCGGTTCTTATTCATAATGTTATGTTCGAGTCCCCGACCCTGTCTTTAATTAATCCTTTGCCTAAACTTTTGAAATATTGACATGACCAAATTTGTCAATGATATTAGGAAATTTACTTGATTTTGCATATCTCTCAAGATTTTATATATATCATTTGATTGTGCATATCATTGACTGATTATATTTAATGTTGTGTTTATCTTATTACCTTAGATAGTCATCTAATAAAACTAATAAAGACGCTATTCATATACTTTTTTTATACAGTAAAATATAAAAAAAATTCTCCAATCCACTTTTCTGCATTATTCCCAACTAGACCAATGATTGTGGTTTCCACTAGTAAAATGATGTGAATGTCCGTGAGATATAATTTATCTCTTAAGCATCCAGAGAAATGTTTCATAGTGATGCTAAAGTTTAGACGACAGATGCCAAAAACTTCCCACTTTTCTTTGGTGAGCTATCATTTTATTATGAAATAAAGCTATCGGAAATCCCTATTTTATTGGTTTGAGCAATGCCTTCTTTGAAATGATTTTTTTTTGGCAATCAAATTCTTGAACTAAGGTTTGTACGATCACATTACACCTTTCGTTAAATGCTTATGTGACTGTTAAGTGGCTATTAAATGGCATGCTGGCTCCGGCTGCCACATTGCTCCTACGTGATTATTTAATTCTGGAAAAAACTAAAAATGAACAGAAGTTAAATTTATTTCATAAAGGAAAATTTGAAAAAAAAAACACGAAAGACATCAAGTTCAATTGGGACCACCAATAACCTAAGCGACGACACAACTGCTCCCGCTTTCTCAGGTTATACTACTCTTCTTCTACTTGACATTCTAGGGCTTATTCCCTCTAATCAATACCATCCTCACCTTCTATGCTCGAGAAATAGCTACATGTGAGCGTGTCTTGTTGTAATTATAAAAAAAAAGGGAAAATATCAAATAAGGACTTGAAGTAAATCTCTTTTCTTAAACGAGGATGGTACATAGCGAATCTTATTTCAAATAAAAGCCTAAAGTAACAAAGTTAACAAATAAGAGTTTAAAATAAGGACCTCGGTTAGAATGTTCCTCTCACATGTTACTTTCCAAGCCATAATCAAGGGCATTTTCGTCAAGGGGCATTTTTTTCTTTATTTTTTTTTCTTTTTTCTATCATCTTCTCTTTTTCTTCTTCCTTCCGCAAATGCCCTGTCCAAGCAAGCTCGAAGCCTCGACTTCTGACGCTATTGGAACCAAACAGCAGCGGCGAGAGCTTCGGTGGTGTCAGCGGCCTTCGGTGCATGGTGGTGAGGTTTCAGCAATCGAATTCCGTTGGAGGTAGACTCGTCAAGATTCAAATCCCTCAGATTTGGAGAAATGGTTAATAAAACATCCAAGAAGATAGAAATTGCATTTCCTTATTTGGAATCTTTTCGATCTCTTCCAGAGAAGAGAGATACTTCCCCTTCAGAGCCTTAAATTGTGTCTGCGTCCAGACGCGGCCCCATCCGACTTCAACTTCTTTTAGCAAGCTTGAACCTGTTGCGCGACATTTTTTCTTCCTCTTTTGAGAGGCTGAAGAAATAAAAGTTTCCAAGTATACCGAATGCTGGGTCACCGGTGGCGAGGGCCGCGAAATACAACATTCCTCACCTCTCGAACTGTCTCTCCATTTGGGAGGATTCCGCTCCGCACTTGGCTACCCATCGTTTACTATGGGTACGGTAACCGGTACACCAGAGCTGCGTCCTTTCCCTTTGAGAGCTCGGCCTGCCAAAATAAAACCAGAATTAAAAGATTGGGATTTCCTATACCTTGTCGGGATTTTAGTATCCAAAATCCATAAATTGTGAATGAGAAGTGTGGATGGAAATAGTCCCACATTGGATAGAAGTTGTGATAGGAGATGGTTTATTTAGATGAGCCTCTTAAATGAATTTGGGCCTCAAGGGGTGCCCCACTTTTGTGGAAGGAAGAAGACTTATGCCAAGCTAGGTCGGTTCCCACCCCCACGCGCCAACGGCTCGACTCGGACCGGATCCATTCCATCGATTTTTATTTTTTCCCGAACAGACACGTTTTGTTAGAAATTATTTAATTATTTATTTTGGACAAACAAACATGTCTGTTCGTGAGGTTTGGTTCGCTCGAACAAAAAAATCACTTCGGTTCAAGTCGCGACTGCTCACAGCCCGAATGAAAAACCGCTTCGGTTCAAGTTGTGACTGTTCACGGGCCGAACGAAAACTTCTTTAGTTCAAGCGAGTCTTCATTGCTCGCAACTCTTCATTTTCGCTATATATAACTGAACTGTTTTGTTCGGTAAAGTGACTCTTCGTGGCATTTTTTTTTCTGCGAGACTTTTTTTTTCAACACATTCTAGACATTTTATTCTGCGAAGTTGAGTTCGAATATTTCCTTTGAAGAAGTACCACTTCTTTGGAAAGGCTATCCGTTCTATCTAGGAGACAATTGTTCAACAACCTTGGGTACCAGTAGCGGGGACAAATTATCTTAAAGACACAACGTGAATTCGTTCGGCTCGGATTATTCGTCAACATTCGGATTACTCGTCAGAATGTGATTCAAGGTTTGTCGAACAACTTTATTTTACATATACAAGCACTATTACTTGACAACATACCTATCATAATGTTTCAGCATTCTTAAGACCAAAGTGTAGGGCAGAGAAGGGGGATCGCACTTCTGATGCTCTTCCCAAGTAAGTCCTTCGGATGAAAAATAGTCTCAGAATAATTATGTCCCAAATGTCGATTCCAATCGCAATAATGATTGAGTTAAATCGATGAGATCGGAAGAGAGGGAGCAGGTGAAGATTTCAAGTGTTGCCATCGCCCTGGATCTAGGCAAGCAACCCTTGCCGTCAAGTGCACAGCCGCCAGAAGGTCCCTGGCACACGACGGCAAGGATCTAGGCAAGCAACCCTTGTTATCGCAACCAAGGCTGAGCTTCCCCTCCCCCTTTTCTCTCTCTCTCTAGGTTTGTGATTTTCAAAATTTTTCTTTTTAAGCATGTCCCCATTTACTTGTTTTTTTTCCCATGTTAAACGTTTGATAGGAAAAAAATCTTTGCGTGGCACTAACGTGGGCGACCAATTCAGCATTTCTATCCGAATATTTTACGGAAGGATTAAAATGAACAAAGAAACAGATGAATCAACGATATGATTACACTAAAAGAAAGTTTTAGGGATGATATTGCATGAATAAAAAAAGTTCAAGAATTTTCTATGGCTTTATCCCTCACGTCATTGCACAATCAGGTGAAATTTGGGTGGATTGAACCGAAGTACAAGCCCAACTATTTATGAAAACACTAAGTAATGTCCTAGATACGATCCCAACACACACTTACCTACTTCTAAACAACTAACCGAAAGCCGGAAAATTCGGACCAGCCCGACCCAAAATTCAAACGCCCGAAATGGTCGACCCGGTCTTCAGGCCTTTTTTATTTTCTGTTCAGGCCGGGCCCAAAATTCAGGTGGATCTCGAATGGCCCCGATCGGTCCGAAAGTTTTAGTATGTCTATTCATAGTTGTGATTAAAAATTATGAAAACCCAATTTTTTAATTTCAGAAAGGGGAAAAACATTTGATTCGTACTACTTACCTAAACTCTTAAAATAAGGAAAAATATGTTATGGAAAATATTAGTATTTATAAAAAGTAAGTGTAACATCCTGAATTTTGACCCGTTATCGGGACCAATAAAGTGTATATTAATTCTCGTGTAATTTTAGTAAGTCTCGCCAGGAATTGATCAATCACGGGATACTAACCAAATGGGAAAGGCTAAATAGGATCAGGTACGTGGACCGAGAACCCGATCATGATGGAGTGCCGATTTCAATGAACGTCGAGGAAATATTTTGAACCAATATAGGCCGATCTTAGGAAAATGACAGGTTGATATTGTCAGCGATGCACGATCGGATCGCGAGTGATTTCGCATGACCGAAAGTGCGCCTGACGAAGGAAACCCGATTTTAATCCAAAAGATCGTGACCTCAGGTGCTAGTGATAATTCCTCTAGTTCTCTCGAAATTGAGACTATCATGACTCGGACAATCTTAGGTCGATACGCGTAATGCCTAAACAGCCGCCTGTTAGTGAGAGACCCTAAAACGACAAATCGAGTAAATTAGATCGCGATATTGAACCCGAACTTCGATATCAAAATTTCAAGGATAATTACGACTATTTTGCAAGACGGATGTCATTTTGGAGTAGCCATTTATGGTTGGGATGAATGCGGTTGGAAACTGAAGATTTGACAGAAATTGAGAAAATGACAATTTTGTCCCTGTGGACACCGAGGCCGAATTCGGAGGCCGTTTCAAGTTATTTTTCGCAGCCAAGGTCATTTTGGGGTAGCCACGCTCATTTGGGGTGGTTTTGGACAAAAAGTGGAATTTCGACAAAAATTGGAAAATAATATTATTTTATTCCCGGAAACTTCGCAGACGATTTTCGAGGGCTTAGAAAGTGAATTTCGCGATTCCGACACCGGATTATGCCTCCCATGAATATTTAGGACCGGTATGAGCAAAAATTGGAATTTCGGTTCGGGATGGAAAAATGACGGAAATGCCCCTAGGCCATTTTTGATTTATTCCAAATTTTAGGGCAATTTTGGGATTTAATCAAGGTTGGTTAAGGTTAACTAGGCTTGGTTAACCATGGTTAAGGACAATTGACCATTTTGCCCTTGAATTATTGGATTAGAAGCATTTTGGACCCTTGGATGAGGGGTATTTTGGTCAAAAGGGCTAGATTTGTGACATGTGGACCCCACTTTGGATAATGTTGACTACCCCTTGACCATTCTCTCTCCTCAGCTCACTCTCTCTCCCCGCGTCTGCCTCTCTCTCCTCTCTCCCGATCGTCCTCAGCCGTTTCTCCCCTGCCGATCAGCTTCGCCGGCTGCTGGTCACGCCGGAAAGCAGTCCTCGCCGGAGCTGCTGGCCGCCAGCCGCCGTGTGCCGTCCCCAGGCGCCACCCCCAGCCTCGTCGACCAACTTTCCCCCGCTCCCGTCGCCCGTAGCCGCCGTTCCAGCCGAGACGTGGAGGACGCCGTCGCCGGTCTTGCTTCGCCGGTGCCGCGCCGCCGGCTGCCGCCGTGCACCGTCCCAACCGACCGACCTAAACCTCGCCGTCTCCCTTTCCGTCACCCTCAACCCACCATCCAGCCTCCCCTGTTTTGGCCGAGAGGTGGCCGGAGTCGCCGGTGCCGCCGTGAGCCGCTGGCTTACCGTTGGAGCGCCGCCGTCGATTGTACCGCTTGCCGGTAATCGGCCGCTCGCTCCTGTTGCCTCGCGTCGTTAATAGGCGAGTAAAATTTCCTAATCCCTAAATTAGTCTAAGTTGTGCAATTAGGGGTTTAATTAAGGTAATTAGGCTAGATTAAGGCCTAATGATATGTAATTGTGCATGAGTTGATTAGGGGACCTAATTGGGACTTAATGGCACAATATGAGGTTGATTTGGAGCCAAATTGGTGGCTGTTTAGGGGTGGTTTACCATAGAACCGAATTTGCATTTATTGGTCTAATGTGGTCATTAGGTGGATTAATGACTATTGGCTTGAAATTAGACATTTTGGAGGCTAATTGGGACTTGTTGGGGTATTGTGGAATGATGCCATGTTCAAAGTTTAATGGTTGAGAGTAATTAGCAGAGGCAAGACCTAAGCGGACCCGGAATTTGAAATGCTAAATTGTGTATTAAGTGCAGGGTATAAATGGGATAAATGAAACGAATTAAATGTGCCGACAGTACGTGGATTGAGTGAGAAATTGTGGTTCAATGTGCTTGGTACATCGGGACATGGCAATTGGTGTGAGTCCCTTGATATGTGAATTTCCATGTTGGTTTTGAAATGATTGAGAATGATTTATGACCATTGGGTCATGGCCTTCGGATCGATTTATACAATTGTGGGCCTTCGGGTCGGGCCTCCGGGTCAAATGATTTATGACCATTGGGTCATGGCCTTCGGGTCGAGTTAATTGTGATGACCATTGGGTCATGGCCTTCGGGTCGATTTAATTGTGATGACCATTGGGTCATGGCCTTCGGGTCGAGTTAATTGTGATGACCATTGGGTCATGGCCTTCGGGTCGATTTAACTGTTGATGACCTTCGGGTCGATTTAACTGTTGATGACCTTTGCGTCATGGCCTTCGGGTCGATTAAACTGTTTATGAGTTATAATGATATTGAGAGCCTAACCTGCAGGGCTGGAGTAGCAAAATTGGGGCTGAAGGCCCGAATGATTATTTAATGATTTATTTACTGGTTCAGTGATTCATGCATTTTTAATTATCTTCTGGAGGTGCACGTTAGCCTAGTTAGGAATAGGAATTTTACTTGCTGAGTTTATCTCACGATTGTGGTAAAACCGAAATCTTCAGATCCCCGCCCGTAGAATGCCGAGGAACTCCCCTCTTTTTGGATACCCGCACCGAATTCAGCGGTCGTCTAGTGTGCACCCTTGCGGGGACGGATCAGCATACATTAGGTACCATTTAGTTGTGCTTATAAACGTGGGAGAGGAGTACAACCAAACCCAAGAGTATGTAGCTTGGTATTTTAGGGGAGCGGATGGCATAATTGGACCCCCGATCAGGACTTTTGACGTTCCGATAGACGTGAACGGAGTGATGATCTCGCAAATGGTGAGTGGTGAAGTATCAGACCCTCCAGCTTCCCTCAGCGTCAGTAGTCAGGGTGAGACTGTGAACGGACCGGTGGTCATGGGCGAGGAAGAGGGAGAGCAGCAAGTTATAGCTGTCGATGTAAACCCGGAGGAAAACAATGACTTGAATCCGGAAGTAATAGGCGAGAACGTCGACGCAGCTGGAGAAGTGGCTGAGGTTGGATCGGACGAGGAGATAGAATCTGAGAATGACTCTTCTGAGGAATCTGCAGCACCATTCGATCCAGACCGAGAGCCTTAGTGTAAATCCCAGTGTTAGGAGCAATGGCTAACCCTCTTTTTGACTGTAACCCTCTTCCAGATAGTTAGCTTTTATCACTAGGCCACCGATCCCTTTTGGCTTCGCGGCCTGCTGGTGTACTTTTCCTCTCCTCAATGTTTATAATCAGATAATGTATAATAGTGTTGTAAGAATTGTTATCAAGGTTTTAATCGATCGTAATATTTTGCCTATGACTATCCATGGTTGTGTTTTCATGTCTGGGTGTATGTATATATATATATATATATATATATATATATATATATACACGTCGTTTCCGCATGTGTTGTATTTTTTTTTTCTCTGATTTGGGTTTCCGGGTCGGTGACGCAAATCCTGGGAGCGTCGCACCTCAATTCGACCTATGCGCGGATGTTCAGCCTTCGTGGGGTACGGGGCGTGACAGTAAGTAACCCAAATTAAAATTAAGCAGGTCTCCCCAAATTGCATTTAACATGGGTATTAGGTATAAATTAACACACGCAATTTGCAATAGTATTTTAAAAAAATTTAAACAGAATAATCAAAGAAAAAATGAAACGTACCATAAATCCAATTGCGTCACTTTCGTGCGTAAGCATTTAACTACACACTTTCGTGCATAATCGTCCTCGATAATTGGTAAGTGCTAGTGCTTGGATTTACAAATTACCAAATTACAATTGAGATCGTTACTTTATCGTTTTATTATCGATAAGCGGACTTATTTGATTCAAAAATTTTGAAATGAAACTAGGGCTTGTTAAATTTATAGAATCATTACGATCCTTGATGACCTCACAAAAACTTCATAATCACATGCTTTTTGCACTTGAGTTGCTGAGTTCTTAGGTGGCATGTGTAAGATTTAATTCCATGTTGATAAATATGTAGTTCCTTATCGACAAATGGGGGAGCTCGCTAGCGATAAACATGTCGAGTACATTTTGTCTGTTGAAAAGGTAGGCATGAAATTTTACTATTCTCTCCTTGTTCTCTTGTCCACTTCCTGCCAGTTACTGAAAATGATTTGGTTTATCTCGATTTGCTGCTATTCAGCATGTTGGAGTTTACTGATTTGAGTTCTTGGGGTTGACTTGCACTTAGAAAAAGGATAGTTTTGAGTCGGTGGTAATGAAGCACTTGAGATTGAATGGAGCATATTGGGGATTTACCACTCTAGATCTTCTTGGAAAACTTGACACTGTGGATTCAAATGAAGTTGCTTTAAGGATCCTGCAATACCAGCACGAGTCTGGTTTGTACGTCTGGGCTTCTTTTTTGCGATTACCCATGAAAAACACGCAACTAACAGAACCTCCACTCCACATTCAAGCGAATATTTCTTATTTGACAGTATGATTAAGATTTTAGCTTGGATTAACAAATTCCATCTATTACGATGATGACCACGTCTTAGGGCTGTTTGTGCAGGCAGCTTTGGTGGAAGTATTGGACATGATCCGCATCTTCTGTATACACTCAATGCTTTGCAAGTTTTGGCCCTTTCTGACAAGTTAGATGTTCTGGACATCAATAAGGTGACAAATTGCATCCTTTGGAATAAAGCATCCTAGATTTGCAAATTCTTACCATTGATGCAAGTTCCTCGGTGTTTTTTTTATGTTTTTAAGTTTTCATCATTATGAGAGTGATAAACTTACCTTAGGCTCTGTTATGCATGTAAGAGGTCAGATTATGTCATGTTACGGAACTTTGATTACAGTTACTTTATAGTGTGTATATTGCTAGCCAAACATTGACAAGGTTCTCATTTCTCATATAGCCACATACGGCTCGCTAATTCCGGAGTAGAATTACACATAAAACAATGAAGCACCAGGGAAGTAAATTGAGATGCACAACTGCCTGACCAAGCACCTTGCGACTAATTGGCTCATTTTTCTCTTTTCTTTCAGTTCAAATCAGAAGATTGTTGCAAAACGGAGAACGGGAACGTGGGAGTAATCACGAAGCTACAAGATCTGGTGTTTCTGCTTCAATAGATAGCAAAGCCGTGTGTACTTTGTCCAGCCAATTGTCCAGTCAATCACGCAGTAGTTTGACCTATGGAATCCCCCAAAACTCTTGGCTGCACCCATGAAATATATACTGTCCACTCAACTCGATCGATTATGCCCTCATTAAGATGAACCTAAGTTGAGATTCTAATGATTAGACTACTGTAAAATAAGGTAAATGCTTGAATATCGGTTTTCCATTACGTATGTTGAAGCAGAGAAGGTGCAAGCAATTACAACATCCATGTATTTGCCATTACGGCGTATGCAAAAAAAGGAAATTGTACTCTAGATTTTGAGCAACAGCACACTGACGCATATCCGAAGCTCTTCTATTCTTCCACCAGAAATAGTGGGGGTCAGTCCATAAGCATGAATAAATAACTCAAAAGTAATCATCTTTTACACCCCCAATAATGAAACTTAGCGTCAACGTTAAAAGAATAAAAAGAAATGCTGATTCGCATTGACCACCACTTATTGTATAATACTGTTTATGGTTGATTAATACTAGCTAAGTCTCTTAATAGGGGGGCATGTTCACAGCAGTCACTTTAGGCACATTCCGTGCAGCCAACCCACAAACTTCTAGCCCCTTCATCCATATGCAGCAGACCTCAAATTACCAATGGAAAATACAACTGCCCAATATATGAAATAAACAAACCTGGTTATCCCATTTAATTCTGTATGAAGAACCGAGAAGAGAAGCACTGCTTACTTCATTTTCAATCATTGATAGCTCCTCACAGGCAATAAAGAGACAGTGGATACTCATTAAAGAGACCATTAAAGAGAGGCAATAAAGGGTTCGTTGGGTTCAACCTCCGCAACATCGAAGCATATGAAATTCTGTCGGGTTCTGATTAGAACCAGCCACTCCTCCTTGAAATCCCACCTCCCCTCTCTCTCTCCACATCCTTCAATTCCTCACCGCCTGATTTCTCCACTCTCTCCTCCTCTTCCTCCTCTGCTCCTCTTCCTCCACCTTCCCCCTCTCTCTCCGCCCCTCACAGCCACGACACACACCACACACACAGAAAAGCTTCAAACTTTGCGTTTACCCGCAAGAAAAGTTTCAAACTTTATCCATCTAAATATGAAAACTAAGAGACAGAAATGGAGATGGAAGAAGCCAGAAAGAGCAAGTTACAGGTTCTGCAGCAGCCCCATGAAGGCCGCCGATTTTGATTCACCGGCGATGCGAAGACGGTCGGCAATGCTGGTCGTGGTGGTGTCTGGAATGCTGGGAATTTCTTGTTTTCCTTTGGGTGGCCGGGTGTCGATTGTTCCTTTTTTCGGGAGTGATGTTGGTATCTCTATTGCCCAAAGCTGTTGTTTTTAAGACGAAAATACCCATCAAGTGGGTCGAGCGAGAAGGAGAGGGGATCGGACGGCTGAGATTCATCGAGACGAATTTCTGATGCGACGGCGGACGCCACAACCACACCAACCTATCCATTCACGTAACTCCAACGTTCATGCTTGACCGGAGTAACTTTTATTAATTAGGGAATGTTTCTTGAAGATTCAGGATGATGAGTAAAACATGCAGAAGTAACTTGCAAAAACAAACGCATTCATCTCGCTACAAGTTCATTTCTTTTCAGAGTTTGCTGCTTAAGTAAATTCAGCAATTACGGGAAGTTCCGACGCTAAAATACTTGGGTACGAGCGGATGAGACCAGTTGCCACCCCATCTTCTTGGCTACGAGCTCTCATCTCGACTCCTAACATTTACGTGTGTGAGAGAGAGAAAAAAGAGGGCGCCCTACCAAGGCTCTTACATGTTCATAAGCAGAACATAGAAACCACTTCAATCGGGGACCAATTCAGAGCCCAAAGCTGGCCAATGTGCAACCATTTCTTGTTGCTTTGAAAGACAGACGTGCGAGCGAATCTCAAGCTTTTGCTTGTCGTATAAATCACGTCATATCCCATACGATATGTTCTTAGAGGCCGAGAAATCAACGTTTGGGTCATCTCATGGCCATCAATAAATAAATAGCACTCTCTTCCACGATCTGTGAGAAGGTTGAAAACAAAGACAGAAAAAACTTTTCACCGACCCACGTTTTTCGTTTGCTTCTAATTTCAATCCCTAGAACTTTAGGTTATTTGAATATTGACCATCGAGTTTTTGGATAATTCAAAGAAATTGTGTATAATATCCACCTAAGGAACTTTCTTTTATCTCCGCCCGTCAGTCTAAAGGTTTCGGCAGACGAGCAGACGAGCAGACTAGAGCGGCACCGTTTTCTTTAACCTCCTTGGCCCATCCATAGCTCATCAGCCTAGCGTCCGACACCACCTAATGTAGGGGTGTCAATCAAACCCGCGCCGGCCCGGCCCGACCCGCGCCGGCCCGGCCCGGCTCTAAAATTTGGGGTATTTTGGGGTCGGGCCTTAATTTTATTCAAATATGACCCTAAAATTTGAATTTTATTAGGGTTTGGGTATTTTAGGGTCGGCCCATTGACCCTCTGGGCCGACCCATCTCCCTCCTCCTCCTCTCTCTCTCTCTCTCTCTCTCTCTCTCTCTCTTCTGTTCAGCTTCCTCCTGTTCGAATCACCCCCCCTCCTTAGGGTTTCCCGGATTTCAAGAACTCTCTCTCTCTCTCTGTCTCTCCGCCGATCGCCGAAGCCGTCGCCGTCGCCTGATCCGGGAGGCCTCCGTTTGTTTTGGCCGCTTCCGCTTCCGCTTCCGGTTGGGGAACTCTGAAGCGGCCGAGCTGCTCTTGATTCCGCCAACCCCCCACCCCAGTGCTGCGCTTGGTGTTGTGGTGCGTGTCGTTTTTTTTTCTTCGGCTCCTTCTTCGATTCCTTTCCTTGGCTCGAGCGAGCGAGCGAGCGAGAGAGAGAGAGAGAGAGAGAGAGAGAGAGAGAGAGAGAGAGAGAGAGAGAGAGAGAGAGAGAGAGAGAGAGAGAGAGAGGGAAAGGGAAGGAAGGCAGGGAGATGGTGAGGGGGAAGACGCAGATGAAGAGGATAGAGAACGACACGAGCAGGCAGGTGACGTTCTCGAAGCGGAGGAAAGGGCTGCTGAAGAAGGCCTTCGAGCTCTCCGTCCTCTGAACGGGCTGCGGAGGAACGGGCTGCTGAAGATGGGTATTTTACGGCGAGGTCGGAGCGGCGGAGGTGGAGGGGCTTGTGGGCGAGGTCGAGGAGGGGGATGATGTGGCCGGGGGTCGGGTACATGAGGATGTGGACGGACATTGCTGATGGCTCGAGCTTTGCAAACCAGTTCGCAGCTCTCCGTCGCGCCTCGCTCTCCACTGCGCTTCGAGGGGGCGGGCTTCAACGGCGGACGACGGGGCGGAAGAGACGGCGGAGGATACAAGACGAAGACGGATGGCGAGGAGGGCGAGAAAAAGAAGCTTTCTCGAGGAGCGTTGCAGACAGAGAGAGAGAGAGAGACGGATGGCGTTTGTTGACTGGGAGTAAAGAGGACTTAGCCACAAAAAAAAAAACCCAAAGCCCGGCCCGACCCGACTCGACCCGGACCGGGCCTTGAGGTCTACAGTAAACAGGGTCTTGGGCGGGTTTGGGCGGGTCAAGCATGACCCTGTAGGTTTCGGATTGGGTCGGGTATCAAGAAAGCCCGACCCGATCTGACCCATTGACACCCCTAACCTAATGGACAAGGTGAGCAGAAACAAAAGCTCTCGTGTACGCTTGTACGCACAATTTAGTCTCCCTTTTCAAAGGGCAAAAAAACGACATTGAAATGGAGAGATCCGTTTCCCGATGTCTCGTTTAAAATCTGTAGATGGTGGAAGTTGAGATCAATGGAGTAACCTGAAATGCCTAACTTACATACCACTAAAACATGTGTTTCTACAGTGTTGTCTCTTTTATTATCTAATCTTCTGTTTTGATAGGGCCTTTTCCGAAAGATACTAAAAGTGATGTCAAGGGCACTTTCATAGAAATAAGATCACAGAGTTGTCCGCCGCCACGAGCGATAGCACCACCAAAAGCAATCTGTGGGCAGTGTTCAAGTTTGATCGCCGGAGTGAGGACAGAGGTTGAAATCTCTTCCATTAGGAGCCCGCCCGACCGGCTTCAAACTTTCGAAGCGGCGATGGCCGCATTGGGAAAACCAAAGACTTTCGTTCCACAGAAGATCGAAGCTTGTAACGCAAGCCATTGGTTTGGGGGAGTTGGAAGAATCTCATCTTCCGTGAAACCGAAGAGCATTTTTTTTTCATTCTTAATCGAGCTTTTTTTTTTTAATTCCTTCCTTCGAAGGTTCTCATTTCTCATATAGCCACATAAGGCTTGCATGGTTTTAAGCGATGGGCACATTGAACTTACCATTCAATGCATCAGTACACAGGTACGTAAGCACCCCCGCAAATCAGCTACGAAGAAGGTGTGCATTCATTTAAATATATTCATTCTGGAAGTCATAAGCTACAAAAAAATCTCCCATGGCATTCGTAGATCCACATGATGGTGGATCGAAATGGACACGATTGAGCAAAAGAAATCAGTACATGTTCCAATGACCAAATCCAAAGGATAAAACCGAGTCACCACAGCGTTGAGAGGACTCATCTTAGACGTGAGAAAGTAGGAAGGAATTGCTGATTCCAGAGAAGAATTAGGCATAAAACAATGAAGCACCAAGGAAGTAAATTGAGATACACAACTGCCTGACCAAGCAGCTTGCAACAAAGCGTCTCACTTTTCTCCCTTCTTTCAGTTCAAATCAGAAGATTGTCGCAAAACAGAGAATGGGAATGTGGGAGTAATCATGAAGCGACAAGATCCGGTGTTTCCGCTTCAACATATATCAAAGCCGTGTGTAATTTGTCCAGCCAATTGTCCAGTAGGTCATGCAGTAATTTGACCTGTGGAATCCCCAAAACTCTTGGCTGCATCCATGAAACTTATGTTGTCCCCTCAACTTGATCGATTATGCCCACAATAAGATGAACCTGAGTTGAGATTCTAATGGTTAGACTACTGTAAAATAAGAAAGCTTGAATATCGGTTTTCGATTACGGATGCTAGAGCAGAGAAGGTGCAAGCAATTACAACATCAAGGTATTTGCCATGACGGCGTATGCAAGAAAGGAAATTGTACTCTAGATTTTTAGCAGCAGCACACTGATGCATATCCAAAGCTCTTCTGTTCTTACACTAGAAATAGTGGCGGTCAGTCTACAAGCATGAATAACTCAAAGTAATCATCTTTTACACCCCCCCAATTAGGAAACTTAGCATCAATGTTAAAAGAGTAAAAAGAGATGCTGATTCACATCAGCCACCACTTGTTGTATAAAACTATTTATGGTTGATTTATGCTAGCTAAGTCTCTTAATAGGGCGCATGTTCACGGCAGTCACTTAAGGCACATTCTGTGCAAACCAACCCACTAACTTCTAGTCCCTTCAACCATATGCAGCAGACCTCAAATTAAAGTGACCATCATTCAAACCTTAGAATATACTTACAGACTGTAACAGCCCGAATTTCGATGTAATTTCTGGGATTAATAAAATGAATGTTATCTCTCATTTCATTTGAGTACGACTCGCCCAGAGCTGATCACTCTTGGGATACTAACCATTGAGGAATGGCTAATTAGGACACTAGTACGTGGACCAGGGACTTAGTCGCGACTCGGGTGCCGATTTGAGAAAGAATGAGGGAATGTTGTGAACCAGTGAGGGGCCGATCTTAGGAAAAGTGATGGAAATGGTATGGCCAAGGCCAACGATGCACAATTGGGATCGCAGGTGATTCTGCTTAACCGAACGTGCTCGTGGTCAACCAATCCTGAACTCGAGCCAAATGATCGTGACCCCGGGATTAGTAATAAACTCTCTTTCTCTCGATGATCGGAACCGTTGAGACTCGGACAACCCTAAGTCGATACGCGTATACCTAAATAGCCGCCTGTTGGTGAGAGTTCAGAAAAATTGAAATTGAGAGAGAGTTGTTCACGGAATTGAGCCCAGACTTCGGTGTCGGATTTCGGGGACCCGACGGACTTATTTTAAGATTCTGACGCCAGAAAATGTTAGCCACACATATATGGGACTCTTGGGTGCGAAAAATGGAATTTTGGTTCGGGACGGCAAAAAGACGGAATTGCCCTTGGACTATTTAAGCATAATTCCGAATTTAGGGGATTTTATTTGGATAAACCAAGGTTGGTTAAGTTAACTAGAGTGGTTAAAGGTTGGTTAGGGGCTAAAGACAAAAATGCCCCTCAATAATTCATTTGGAATGATTCTTAGCCATTGGATGGAGGGTAGAATGGTCAAGTGGCTTAGATGAGTGACACTTGTCCCCCACAAAAGTTGAAAGTGACTAGTTTTGACCAAAATTGGTCTTGCCTTTCTCTCTCCTCCATTTCCCACGCCACTCTCTCTCTCTTCTTCCCCTCCACGATCGGCCACTCCCCCTCCTTCGTCTCTCTCCCTCCTTGGCCGCCGGAATCAGCCCCTCACCGTCGCCGCCTCAATCAGCAGCTCGCCGGAGTTCTTGGCCACGGTAAAGGGCCACCGTGGAGAGCCGGGTCAGCCCTCAAGCCACCGTCTCAGCCGTGTCTTTCTCTTCCCCCTTGGACGCTCCATTCGGCCACCACCAAGCCGCCGTGGCCGTGAAGGCCGAGCCACCGCCGTGAGCCACCGTCCTTGAGCCGGGAGGTGGGATGTACATGTTCCTTCCACATATCGTCCACCCCGACGTGAGTTGTATACCTAAACTTAGATTAGGCTTAATTGTGTTAGTTGAGTTAGTTGGGCTGATTTATGGTGATTAAGTTAGTTTGATGCTTATTAGTGGATTGTGTAGTTATTGGCTGCAATTATAATGTTGTTGAGGGTTGATATGAGGTGGATTTATGGCTGATTAGAGAGTGCATGATGGCTGTCCATTATGAGTGAAATTCGGAGCCCTTGAGTGGTTGTACTAGAAATGGTGTTTTTGGTGCTAAATGGGCTTGTTTTGCAAGATTAAGCTATGTTTATGCCTTATATGTCTTAGTGGGGTCTTGGCTGATCATTGGAGGCTTAATTGGAGTGTTTTGTATGTGTTTTGGCCATGTTTGGAGTTAGGGTTTCAATTTGGCCGAATTGCACTTGATAGAATACAAATGCTAGAATATGCCTATTGTTTGTAAATGTTGGTAATTGTTGTGGCATTTGTGTTCATTGATATGAAAATGCATGTCACGCACTTGGTATGTCGAGATTGAGATGTGAAATGGTATTGTGTGATTGTGCGGTGTGACATGGCATTGTGTGTGATCACGGTAAATACCCTGAAAAGAGTGGAATTGGGCTAAGATAAAATTGAGATGTGTGATCACCTAGTGGCCTTCGGGTCGTGGCCTTCGGGTCGTTCCGTCTGCTGCGTTTACGCGGGACGATGCCCGGTGAGACCGGAAGACGACCATCCTCATGCACTTTGTAGCAGGCTCTGGTTCGTAGGTGAGCGGTGTTGCGCCTGAGGGCTAGAAGACACCGGGCCGGGGGCGTGTTATATACGCTGGCCATGAAGTGTTGTGGCCTTCGGGTCGGGCCTTCGGGTCGGAAAGTTGTTGGCCTTCGGGTCGGGCCCTATTGTGGGTCGTGAGAATAAGAACAAACTGAGCATTGCATTATGTGAATTGTGAACCATGCAGTGTTGTGATGAGATTGTGAGATTCATTAGCATGTGACTGCATGAGGCATTCGTGTGAGATGCGATGAATGAGTGGTTTGAACCATTTAAAGAAGATGAGCACACGTGTGTGGAGTACGCCTGCCTGTACGTACACGTATGTGAGTGTATATATATGTTGTTGAATTGCACTAACTTGCAGGGGTTGAATCACTAGAACATATTGAGTCTTATGTCTGTTGGCTTGATTGGTTGGTTTTTGGTCCGTTAAGAGACACACACTTTAGCCTAGCCTAGGTTTAGGTATTTGATTCACTGAGCTAGTCTCACGGTTGTTGTAAAACCGAACAATTTCAGAGCCTACCCCCTAGGATGTTGGAGCCGCCTCCACTTTTTGGGATTCCTAGGCAGATTTTGCAGACCGTGGAGCATTTCCCAGCTGGGGAAGGCGAGATGCACGTGAGGTTTAGGTCAGTTGTTTATGTGAATACGGGTGAGGATGAGCATCTGAAACAAGAGTACATAGCATGGTGTCGCAGAGCAGCGGACGGGACCCTCAGTCGACCTATCCGTACCTTTGACATCCCAGTAGACGCTGATGGTGAGTTAGCACCGGTGATTGCCGATGGCGAGGTGGTTGACGTTCCTCCACCTGGCGCTCCGCCAGCCGTCGAAGCCCAACCAGGCCCTGGAATTTGGTATGACGAGTTAGAGCCGGAGCCTATGGATGAGGACGAGGACGACCCCGAGCCAGAGGCGATGGAGCAGGATGATGGGGATGGTGAGGTCGATGAGGTAGGAGATGACGTGAACATAGAGGCCGTCGAGGATCAGGTGGATCAGGAGGACCCTGTCATGGACGTGGATGAGCCAGAGCCGGATAGCAGCTCTTCAGCAGAGTCTTCCGAGGAGCCTGACGATTCCAGCGACCCAGACTTCGAACCTTAGACCAGTTGGACGATGATAGGGATCCCTACCTTTTTGTTATAGTGATCCTTAGTTCAAACCTTACTCACCCGGCCACCGACACTTTTTGGATTAGTGGCCTTTTGACCTTGATGTTACCCTGACCTAGACCGTAATAGATCGGACTGTACTTGTATATATGCTCCTTGTATAAACAGTTCGTTGTTATTTATGAGAATGAGGTTTTACCTGATGATGAATTGTTGTTTTGGCTTCCTTGTTCATCTTTATTTGTCAGGGTTGTATTTTGCTTCCGTATGTGTTTTTATACTCTGATTGTTGTTGGGTCGGCGATGTCTCCTGGGGACGTCGCACTCTGATCGACCGAAGTGTTAAGGGGATGCTCGCGTTCCGATGAGTAAGTTGGGTTCGGGGCGTGACACAGACAAACTCTCCATGAGAAGATGCTCAACATTCTGTGCAGAAAGTTTTGTGTGCTCTGCAATAACATTCATGGAAATGGTTCGATCCCCAGATGGTCGACAACGAAAATTTACATTGCCATTCTCCATCAAAGCTGCAAACTTTGTTTCCCAAATTCCGCAACTTTCTAATCTTAATTCAGCTCAACAAATACACATAGTTCTTGTAATACCCCAACTAACAGATGCACAGCAGGTCCGCACATGATTACACTCCACCGAGCAGCCCACAGGAGCATAGCGACATAACTAGACTGGGTTTTCCAATAGTCAAACAATTTGCAAGAGAGCAACTAAACACAAAGATAAATCACGTGATTACATTCAACTAAACACCAACCGCCACACCACTCGTACCTGTTCTTCAGCGATTAGCTGGTGATCCGGAGCTTGAGTTCAGGCCCATGCCTCCCGCCACTGGTGGAGTTGACGAGCGAAACCATCGGAGCCCCTCATGTGGCACCAAATTCCTCCAGCTGAGCGGCAGTGAAGATGAAAATGTGCACGAATGTGGAAAGTGGCACTGAAGAAGGACTTTGAAGGTCACGGACGACGGAACTTGAAGCTCGCGGACGACGGAACCTGGGAAACAAAGAGATGACGGCGAACGACGGACTGAAGCTTTGCCATGAATGAGCGAGCAGCGAACGAGGATTGGCCGCGGAACGGCCGAGGCTTGGGGGACAGCAAATTGGAAAAGAGCCCTAATACCAATTCAGCTCGGGATTTTGTTCAAATTACAAATTTCAGACAAATATTGCAATGAGTCTACTTTAAAGGTGCTTGTTTCGCGAAAAACTTTAAATTTAGAAAAATATTTTTCAAAAAATAATTAATTATATCACTTAAAAAATTAATTTACGAAAAATATTTTTATTATCGATAATAATTTATACCTAATTAATTTCGTGGGCGATGAAAATATTTTTCAATCACTTTTTCTTTTTCTTGAAATTTCCGTGAAACACGCGCACCCAAGCTCTTTTTTCAAGTCTTCTCCTCTTTCTTTTCCTTGTTCCTTCGCCGACTCTGTCTTTCCCGCTCTGTTCTTCTCTTTATTTCCCTGGTTCTGCAGAAGGAAATAATAAGGTGAGGTTGAGGTCCCTCTTGTTATTAGATGGTGAGGGATCGTAATATCCCCCAACCTCACCACCGAAGTTGACACGCGCGCACACACACACAGGGCATATGGAGATTCCAAGTAAGATGGGGAATTTTAATAAAGATTGTCCTCGGTTGCACGTTTTCGAATCGGTTCATTGTCTCTCTTCACTGGAATGAAGCAGAAATAGAAAGCAAGCGAAGCAGAAGAAACAGCGATGATCTACGAATAGAAAGAAGGCGCACCATTTTCTGCGGAGGATCCCCTGTTTCTGTTTCGAAGTCCGTTGTTTCTGTTTCAGAGTCCGGCGCTTGCTTTGTTCCATTCGGAATCTTCTCTCTACAAGACTCCCAAGAGTAGTAAAGATAATCTGTTTTGGGTAACTTCTCACAATCTTCTATGTTTATGTAGCACTCATTTGGTATTTTTGTGCTCGATGCGTCAAAAATCCTTTCCAGTGATATGCACCCCTTAATTGTCAACCTCCGCAAAAACTCTAATTCGTCAATGCCCTCGACAACCTGCAGGCTCGAGCACCGGGTAATACTTAAATCCTTCAAATTCTTCAAGTTTGACAAACCGCCTAAGCTTTTTAATGAAGAGCAATCATCAACGGAAAATACTTCCAATGATTCCAACGTAGAAACAAATTGAATATCCTGTAGCTCTGGGAACCCCGACAGAACAAATTTTCGAAGCATCTTCAGGGAGCTTGGGAATTGGAAGGCTCCCCTCCAATGATCAATCAACTCGGGAGCTTGTAGTTCATTGCAACCCAGCTCCTCCGGCAGACAAGCCAACCTCTCGGCAGATTTGCAATCCTGAATACATGATCTCTCCAACGATTCTAAGACATCGAGTGATTGAACATCATGTTGCTCGTGCAGTCCATATAGAGTAAGTTCTATCAGCTGAGAAAGGGAACCCCACTCTACAGTTGGTGCACGGACATTTGGAAAGTACAAGTGCAGCTTGCTCAGTTTGAACAACTTCCCAATCCACCGTAAGTCGAAAGTTCGAATTATATTTGATCTGGCCGCTGAATCAAAGCCATCGAAAAGGACCAGCTCAACTAGATTAGTAAGATACGAGAGGTTAGGGACAGTCAGCAACGAAGTAGATGCCAGCAGCAAAGCGGTCAAACTTATGGGAAGCTTCGGCAACTCTCGTATCTTATCAGAAGCATTCAAGTCCAGTGTTCGGAGTTGACAAAGCTTGCTCATTGTACTGGGCAGTTCTTCAATTGGTGTCCTTGATGCATTTACATATGACAAATTTGCTAGTCTACCAATGGAATCTGGTAATCTTGTAATTTTCGTGTATGATACATCCAGCTCCGTTAACGACTCTAATTTCGAAACTGAGTCGGGGAGTTCAATCAAGCCTATACAAAAATAAAGAGAGAGGTGCCGCAGACTCCGTAGCTCTCCAATTTGTTCAGGCAATTTTCTAAGTTTGGGGCAGGCCTCAACCCTCAAGTCAGTCAGACTCCGTAGCTCTCCAATTTGTTCAGGCAATTTTCTAAGTTCGCGGCAGGACTCAACCCTCAAGTCAGTCAGACACCTCAAATTCCCAATGGAGCGGTCAATTTTCGAGAACAAAGAATTGTTGTCAATAGTCAACTTCTCTAAAACTGAGTCCTTTGGAAAGGTTGGTGTCCCATGGATCGAGTCATTACGCTCAATAGTGAGAACCTTCAATTTCCTTGCCCTCTACAAAAGCCAAAGAAACTTCAGGACAGACAAGAAATAAATATGGATTTAGGCTACCAATTTGTATCATATGTCATCTGATCCTCTCACTAAATGAGAAAATTAGATTATAAATCCATCAAATTTTGTCCTTCATTGAATAAGAAAAATAGACTAAGAGGGAAACTGGTGTACCTTGATTAGGCTCTTGAACACATCATCTGTGAATTGAAGCCCGGTGAGATTCACCACAGCCGCGCTTTCTAGATGCAACAAATTGGTTGCCTCCAAACGTTGATTATAAAAGCAATGCAATTCAATCCATCTCAACTCAGAAAGACAGCCCGTAAAGTCACCTTGGCAGTTTACGTCATACAAAGAAAGAAACCGTATATGTGGGAACCGCTTAATTTCCTCCGAAGTGACAGTTATACGATCGTGCCATGCTACCAAACGGAGTGCTTCAACTTGAGCGGCTTGCTTGATCTGCCAATGACATTGAGGAGTAGAAGCAGGAATTTGTCAATATCTCACTATTTTTTTTTCGTAGAAGAGAAGGAAAAAAGAAACTGAAGAGTAGCTCCCAAATAAAAAACGTGAATCCTCAATTAAGAAGAGGGTATAAGCAATTTTCTACTCAAATTTGGCCATACTTTACCTCTCTTTTTTTTAATTCGCAAATGATGTCGCCTTTATCCCACAATCTGGTACGATCTTGTCTAGCAATTGCCCTTCCTAGATCTCTAAGCTGATCGTGCATCCCAAATCTATCACCATCTAAAACCTTTATCATGCACCTCTGAATAAGGACATCGATGGCTTCCTCTGGGTAAAGCTCATAATCTTCCCACATGTACATTGGATTAGTCTTATTCTCACCGACGAAAAGGCATGCAACATCGAGGAATATCTGTTGTTGATGCGGCTCTAAGGCATCATAGCTAATCCTTAGCTTTCCCAAGACATCCCTATGAGGTGTTTTCCTTAGCTTCTCTAGCCTTTCTTCCCATATTTTTTTCTTTTCCTGACCAAAAAGCGATGAAGCAATTACTTCGAGGGCTAAAGGTAGTCCATCTGCAGTAGAGACAATGCTTTCCGAAAGAGTGTGGTAATTGGCTGGAGGAGAGTCGTCGTTGAAGGCATGCTTGCTAAAAAGTTTGAGTGCGTCTTCGTTGCTCAACCCCACCATTTCATAATCCTTGAATTTATTCGCAAATCCCCTAATATTCAGAACGCTCTTGTCCCTAGTGGTAACGAGTATCGTAGTACCAGGATACAAAGAATTCACTGGGATTAGATTTTCGATTTGGTTGCCCTCATCGACATCATCCAATACAATTAGCATCTTCTTGTTGCAAACTGTTTCTCCAATCTTAATGATCCCATGATCATTGTTGACAATGTTAGGAGCCACTCTATAATAAGAGATATCAGACAATAATTTTTTTTGCAACTCTACTATGCCCTTGGTTTTTGCTGTTTCCCTCACGTCATCGAGAAAGCTGCAGTTTCTCCCAAAGCAAGGACATAGTTGGTTGAAGATAATCTTGGCGAGCGTTGTTTTACCGATACCGCCCATCCCGTAGATTACAATTATCCGCACACCGCCAGGATTGATATCTAATAAATTTTTTATGGCAGCTATTTGATCCTCCATTCCAACTAAATCTTCAGTCACTTGTCTTTGTCTTGTCTCGAGCCTGTTCACGACCTCGTTAACAACCAACTTGATAAGATCCCCATGGCTGCCACAGAGTTGAACAGTTTCAATTGAGAAAAGGTGACAAATTTGCATGTTGACCAACCATCTACTAAGCAACCGTGTGGGAACGCGATCAAGTTTAGGATATATAAAAATTCAACGTTACCCCCAAAGCTTCAGGAACGTGATGAATTACGAACTTGAACATCCATTACAAGTTTAAGTAAAAGGAATAGAGGAAGAGAAATATTTGATCTTTATATCGAGTAGAAGAATCAAAATTTCTGCAAGGGTAGAAGAATCAAAATATTAACGTCTGATGAATTACTGTGATAGAAGATTTACTTATTTCTTTCAACGTGGAAAAGAACTTTGCACAGGCAATAGCTCCTTAATCAAGTTCTCTAGCATACAATAGGAATCTTAATACATACATGGATCAAATTAGTATAAAAAAGATGAAGCAAAACCAAATTTTTATACGAGGTAAATAGGTGAAAAACAAATTATAATAACCCCATTAGGTCAGAAAAAATTTAGAAATCTCGTGACTCAACAAAAAATAGAAGAAGAATTTGAAACTTTCTGTTTAAATTTAGGGAAATTAGAGTTGAAATATAATTAATAAATTTTATAAGAAGTATGGCCCGATTGTATCATGGTTAGAATGTTACCCTTGAGATTCCCCCAGCTCCCATCCCTTTGTGCCATCAACTTCTTTGAGAGCCTGCCGCCACGTCTCTACATCATCAGAGCTGAACTTCTTCTGATCCTCCGTCTTTTGCTCCAAATTCAATATGGCTTCGCTGTACAACGTGGTTTTCAGCTTCACGTCATCAGGTTTCACGTCGTAGAAGATGGGCAATATGACTTTCTTATTCCCACCTTCTTTAGATTTAGAGGTGTTCTCCACCATCTTCACAAGCTCCCGAAGGCACCAATGACTTGAAGCATAGTTTTTGGAGAAGATGGGTATGTAGACCTTAGAATCGTCGATCGCTCGCAGAAGGTTGTTGTCACGCCCCGTACCCCACGAAGCATGAACATCCGCGTAGGTCGAAATAAAATGTGACACTCCCAGGATTGCGTCACCGACCCGAAACCCAAATCAGAGTAAATACACGACACATGCGGAAACACGTATATATTATATATACACCCAGACATGTAAACATAACCATGAATAGTCAAAGACAATAATATACTAATAAACACTAACATAAATACACCCTTTTTAAAATACTTATACAATCTATTTATTTACAACCAAAAAGAATACATAAAAAGGCCACTAAACAAAAAGGATCGATGGCCTAGGGTGACGACTAACTATCTAGGGAGAGTTACATCAAAAAGAGGGGTAAATCTAAACTCCTATCAGGCCGATCTATTCTAAGGATCTCGACCTGGGTTGGATGATGCTGCGGACTCCTCAGATGAGTCTTCATCCGTCAGTATTTCCATATCTGATCCAACTTCGGCCACTTCCCCAATTGGTTCACCGTTCTCGCCTACTATTTCCAGATTCTGCTCCTCTTCTTCTTCCTCCACAATGTTGTCAGCTATAACTAGCTCATCACCCTGCACCTCGTCCTCGGGTATAGGTCCATCCACCGTATCGCCCACGCTGCTTCCACTAAGGGAGGCGGGAGGATCAGAGACTTCTCCACTCACCATTTGGGGAATCATGACGCCATTAACATCTACTGGCACGTCAAAAGTCCTCATCGGGGGTCCTAATAAGCCGTCTGTACCCCTATGGCACCAAGCCACATACTCCTGAGTATGATGGAAGTCTTCTCCCACGTCTACTAACACTGCCGACTGAAATCTAACGTAAGCTGTTCCATCCCCACACGGGTGTACACTATTCGATCTCTGAATACGGTACGGGTATCCAAAAAGAGGACCGTTCCTCGGCATCCTATGGACGGGGATCTGAAATTCGGTTTTACCACAACCGTGAGATAAACTCAGCAAGTAAAATCTCTAATCCTAAACTAGGCTAACGTGCACCTCCAGAGGCAATTAAAACATGTGAAACACTGAACCAGTAATTAAATCAATATAAATTCACATGGGCCCACGGCCCGATTCCAATACTCCAGCCCTGCAGATTAGGCTTTCACATCAATATAATTTACAACAGAGCATCGACTCGGAGGTCATGACCCAATGGTCATCAATCATTCGGCCCGAAGGCCCGACCCGAAGGCCTGACCCGTCGGTCACAATTACACTCGACCCGTAGGCCTGACCCGTCGGTCACAATTACACTCGACCCGTAGGCCTGACCCGTCGGTCCTCACAAATAAATCGACCCGTAGGCCTGACCCGTCGGTCCTCACAAATAAATCGACCCGTAGGCCTGACCCGTCGGTCCTCACAATTAAATCGACCCGTAGGCCTGACCCGTCGGTCCTCACAAATAAATCGACCCGTAGGCCTGACCCGTCGGTCCTCACAAATAAATCGACCCGTAGGCCTGACCCGTCGGTCCTCACAAATAAATCGACCCGTAGGCCTGACCCGTCGGTCCTCACAAATAAATCGACCCGTAGGCCTGACCCGTCGGTCCTCACAATTAAATCCTTAAATCATATGAAAAACCAACGTGGACTTTCCCAATCAAGGGCCCATTTAATTTCCAATGGGCTTAAACCAATTCAAATCAATCTACCTCAAGGCCCATTAAATTTCCAATTTTCTCCAACGGGCCTCAACAAGCCCAACTCAACTTCTCACTCAAGGGCCCATTTCATTTTCTAATTTGGGCTTCACCAATTTAATTCAATTCTACCACAAGGCCCATTTCAATTTCTAATTGGGCTCATTTAACTTCCAATTGGGCCCACTTAAATTTTCATTGGGCCAAATAATGCAAATTCGGAGCCCATGAAGCCCACTCCATTTCAGCCCACTATTCCTCTCTAAATTAACACTAAACCATTGTAATTAGGCCTAATTGAGTCCACTAATCATCCATTACACAAAACACACTTAATTAGGCTCTAATTACCACAATTAAGCCCTTAATCTAGCATAATTAAGACTAATTTAGCGATTAGAAATTTTACTCGCCTATTAGCGACGCGAGTCGACGGGGACGAGCGGCCGATGACCGGCGAGCGGTACGATCGACGGCGGCGTCCCAAAGCAAGCCGGCGGCACTCGGTGGTCCGGCGAAGCTCACGGCTTCCTCACGGCCAGAACAGGGGAAGCTTCGGCTGAGAGGGGCTGAGGACGGATGAGAGTGAGATGGGGAGGCGAAGCTGGTCGGCTGGGGTGGCGCACGGCGGCGCGGCCAGGCGGACGAGCCCAGCGACGGCGACGGCGTCCTTGTCGCGCCTCGGCTGGAGTGGCTGCAACGGGCGGTCACGGGCGGCGGAAGAGGGAGATGGTGTTGCGACTGGGCTGAGGGTGAGGCCTAGGGGTGGCACACGGTGGCCGGCGGCCAGCAGCTCCGGCGAAGCCCACTGTTCCGGTGTGCACAGCTGGCTGGCGGTGATCGGCGGAAGAGAAAATGGAACAGCCGAGAGGGAGAGAGAGAGATTCGGGAGGAGAGAGAGACGCGGGAAGAGAGAGAGTGAGCTGAGGAGAGAGAGAGGGTCAAAGTGGTCAACCTTATCCTAGGGGTGGATGCCACATGTCAACAATCTAGCCCATCATGCCCAAAATGCCCTTGATCCAAGGGTTCACATCCATTCTCATCCAATAATGCAAGGGTATTATGGTCAATTGCCCCTAACCATGGTTAACCAACCCTAGTTAACCTTACCCAACCTTGGTTAACTTCCAAAATTTAATTCAAAATTCGAAATAATCCAAAATTGGCCTAGGGGCAATTCTGTCATTTTTCCGTCCGGAACTGAAATTCAAATCTTCGCTCATACCGGTCCTAAATATTCATGTGATACCTAATCCAGAGTCGGAATCGCGAAATTCGCTTTCTAAGCCCTCGAAAATCCTCTGTGAAGTTTCCGGGAATAAAATAATATTATTTTCCAATTTTTGCCGAAATTCCACTTTCTGTCCAGAATCACTCCAAACACACTCGGATACTCCAAAATGACGTTGGCCGCGAAAAATAACCTCAAACGGCCTCCGAAATCGACCTCGGCGTTCTCAGGGGCAAAATGGTCTTTTTCTCACTTTCTGTCAAATCTTCCGTTTTCAACTGTTTTAATCCCAAACACGAATGGCCATTACCAATTGACGTCCGTCTTGCAAAATAGTCGTAATTACCCTTGAGATTTTGATATCGAAACTCGGGTCCAATATTGTAATCTCAATATGCTCGTTTCACAGTTTTAGGGTCTCTCACTAACGAGCGGCAGTTTAGGTGTTACGCGTATCGACCTAAGATTGTCCGAATCGTGATGGTCTAAATTTCGAGAGAACGAGAGGAATTATCACTAGTACCAGGGTCGCGATCGTTTGGATTAAAACTTGGTTTCATTTGCCAGGTGTACTTTCGGTCGTGCGAAATCACTCGCGATCCGATCGTACGTTACTGACAAAATCAACCAGGCATTTTCCTAAGATCGGCCTATATTGGCTCAAAATATTTCCTCAACGTTCTTCAAAATCAGCGTTCAGTCGCGATCGGGTTCTCGGTCCACGTACATGTTCCTATTTAGCCTTTCTCATATGGTTAGTGTCCCGAGACTGATCAGGTTCAGGCGAGACTCACTAAAATTACACGAGAATGAATATACACTTTATTGGTCCCGATAACGGGTCAAAATTCAGGATGTTACAACTCTTCCCCCCTTACAAAAATTTCGTCCTCGAAATTTGAACTTCAACCCTGTTCTTCAAACAACTGGGGGTATTGACGTCGCATGGCTTCCTCGCTTTCCCAAGTAGCGCCTTCTGTTCCGTGGTGCTCCCAAACTACCTTCACCATCGGGATTGTCTTGTTCCGAAGTACTCGATCCTTTCTGTCTTCGATTCTGACTGGTCTCTCCACGTACGACACCCTGTCGTCCA
This sequence comes from Syzygium jambos, assembly GCA_031216235.1. NCBI lineage: Eukaryota > Viridiplantae > Streptophyta > Magnoliopsida > Myrtales > Myrtaceae > Syzygium > Syzygium jambos. The sequence continues at coordinate 14,329,108 of CM062226.1, forward strand.
CGTCTATTTCTTCATATCTTAGAACATGTGTCGGATCCGGTTCATATTTTCTCAACATCGACACGTGGAAGACATTGTGTATCTGGGACAAATTCGGTGGCAGGGCCAGTCTGTATGCCATGTCGCCAATCTTTTCCAGAATCTCAAACGGCCCAACAAATCTCGGACTCAACTTTCCTTTCTTGCCAAATCGGGATAATCCCTTCATAGGCGACACCTTTAAAAATACATGGTCTCCAACTTGAAATTCCAGATGTCGTCGTCTCCGATCGGCATAACTTTTCTGTCGGCTCTGTGCTGTCTTTAACCTTTCTCTAATGATCTCTACAGCTTCCACTGTTTGCTGTACTAACTCTGGGCCTGTAATGCTCCGTTCTCCCACTTCATCCCAGCACACGGGAGTCCTACACGCTCTGCCATACAAGGCTTCAAACGGGGCCATTTGAATACTCTGCTGATAACTGTTATTGTATGCAAACTCCACTAGATGCAGCTGTTCCTCCCATTTACCCTGAAAATCCACTACACAAGCCCTCAACATATCCTCAAGGGTCTGGATTGTTCTTTCTGATTGCCCATCAGTCTGTGGATGATAAGCTGTACTGAACTGCACCTTTGTCCCCAAAGCTGTCTGCAGACTTTTCCAGAAGTTCGCTGTAAACCTCGGATCACGATCTGAAGTAATCGTCACTGGCACTCCGTGCAGTCTCACAATCTGTCTTACATACAGCTCCGCATACTTTTCTAACTCCAAGTCCTTACGTACTGCCAGAAAATGCGCTGACTTAGTCAGTCTATCCACTATCACCCAAATGGAATCGTGCCCTCTCTGACTCCTTGGTAGTCCCGTTACAAAGTCCATGGTAATATGTTCCCATTTCCACTCGGGAATTTCTAATGGTCGTAGCAATCCTCCAGGTTTACAGTGCTGTGCCTTTACCTGTTGACACGTCAAACACTTAGCCACATGCTTGGCTACATCCGCTTTCAATCCATTCCACCAATAGTGTTGCCTTAAATTCTGATACATTTTCGTACTGCCAGGGTGGATACTGTAATTACTGCGATGAGCTTCTCTCAATATTTCTTCCTTAAGCTCAATATCATCCGGTACACACCATCGTCCTCTATACTTCAAGACTCCATCTTCTGATACCTGGAAGTCTGGCTTCCTTGCCGAGGCATCCATTTCCACAATTTTCTGAATTTCCTGATCCGTGGTTTGTAAAGCCTTAATCTTAGTTTGAATCTCCGGCTCGATCCTCAAAGTAGCCAGCAGATTCGACACATGGCTTAATTCCAATCTAAATTCTGAGTCTCGAATCTTTTCCAATAACGCCCACTCCTTGATCATCATGTGTGCCATGCTAGACTTGCGACTCAATGCATCTGCAACTCGATTTGCCTTCCCGGGATGATACATGATGTCGCAGTCATAATCCTTTAGAAGCTCCATCCATCTACGCTGTCTCATATTCAACTCTTTTTGTGAGAACAGGTATTTGAGACTCTGATGATCCGTATAAATCTGAAACTTTTCCCCACACAGATAATGCCTCCAAATCTTAAGTGCAAAGACGATGGCAGCCAACTCTAAGTCATGCGTCGGATAATTCACTTCATGGGGTCTCAACTGACGTGACGCATACGCAACTACTTTACCATGTTGCATTAACACACAGCCAAGTCCTTTGAACGAAGCATCACTGTATACTTCAAATCCACCCGGTCCAGAGGGGATAGTCAAGACTGGAGCTGTCGTCAATCTATGCTTAAGTTCCTGAAAACTTCGTTCGCACTTATCGTCCCATTCAAACTTACTTTCCTTTTTCAGTAATCGCGTCAATGGCATGGCTATCGACGAGAATCCTTCCACGAAGCGTCGATAATAGCCAGCCAATCCTAAGAAACTTCTGATCTCTGTCACTGACGTCGGCCTGGGCCACTTAAGCACTGCCTCAATCTTAGTCGGATCCACCGATATTCCTTCTCCCGACACAATATGTCCAAGAAAGGCTACCTTACTAAGCCAGAATTCACATTTGCTGAACTTCGCATAAAGCGCATGTTCCCTTAACGTTCGTAGAACTTCCGTCAAATGCACTTCATGCTCCTCTGAACTCTTCGAATACACTAGAATATCGTCAATGAACACTATGACGAACTGATCCAGAAATTCCTTAAAAACTCTGTTCATCAGATCCATAAAAGCTGCAGGGGCATTCGTTAAACCAAAGGGCATGACTGTAAACTCATAATGCCCATACCTCGTCCTGAATGCAGTCTTGGGTATATCCTCTTTCCGAATTCTCAACTGATGATACCCTGTCCGTAGATCAATCTTGGAGAACACTGACGCCCCTTGCAACTGATCGAACAAGTCATCGATCCTTGGCAGTGGATACTTATTCTTTATAGTCACCTGATTCAACTGCCGATAATCTATGCATAATCTCAACGTCCCGTCCTTTTTCCTTACAAACAGGACTGGCGCTCCCCATGGAGACGCACTAGGACGAATAAATCCTTTATCTAGTAACTCCTGCATCTGGACTTTCAGTTCCTTCAGTTCTGACAAGGACATCCGATACGGGGCCTTAGAAATTGGCTCAGTCCCTGGGGCCAACTCTATTACAAATTCCACTTCTCGTTCTGGTGGCAAACCCGGCAACTCTTGAGGAAAAACTTCGGGGAAATTACATACTACAGGGATTTCTTCCAATTTAGGCTCTACCAATGTCGGATCTTTGACGTTAACCAAATACCCCTCACAACCTTCCTCAAGCATTTCTGTTGCTTCCACTGAGGAAATCCAAGGGATCGAGGTTCCTCCTCGGTTTCCCTGAAACTCAAACTTAGGACGACCAATCGGATTAAATTGGATCGTCCTGCTGCCGCAATCCATAACGGCTTTCTGTTTAGTCAGCCAATCCATACCAATGATCACATCAAAGTCATACATGGCTAGCACAGCTAAATCAATTCTTTCTTCAACATTTCCAATCACAATTTTACAGTCCAAACACCCCAATGATACTAGCACCCTATCATGCAATGGGGTCGTCACACATAACATAATCTCAAGTAAAACAGGCTCCAGACCGACCAATCTAACAAACTGCGCTGAAATAAACGAATGGGTTGCCCCGGGATCAAATAACGCATATGCTGAATGATTGCAAAGAGAAATGGTACCTGTGACCACACCCGGCGCATTCTCAGCATCCTTTCGCGCCAACGCGTAAACTCTTCCTTGCGCAGGTGGTCTGCCCTGAATAGCCGGTGGGGGATTCCCGGCCTGATTTCCAATTCTGAGTGGCTGCTGCGGTAGTCCTGGAGGTCCTGAAAGTCGTTGCTGGGGGCAATTCTTTATCTGATGTCCCAAACTCCCACAACGAAAACAAGCTCCGATTCTATTTGGCGCTTGACTGGGCTTTCCTACTATCCTTCTCGGAGGCGGAACAAACCGTCTATTGCTGGGCATTGGTCTCCTTACAAAGCGACGATTGTCCCTATTAGGAATAAATCTCGAACCCAATGCTGATGTCCTTTCAATCTGATCCCGTTCCATAGTCTGGGCTCGCTCATATAACTCTCTATAGTCTCGAATATTCAACAAAAGCATCTGAGTACGAAGTTCCGGTTTCAGTCCATCCCGGAACCTTCGAGCCTTGTCCAGGGGATTCTCAACCATTCTCGGGGCAAACTTGGATAATCTAATAAACTCTGCCTCATACTGTACTACTGTCATTGACCCCTGACGAAGTCTCATAAATTCTGCCATCTTCTTCTCCTGGGCACTCTCAGAGAAAAACTGTCCATAAAAGTGCTCGACGAATATCGCCCAGGTCGGTTCCATAAACTCTGGAAATACCCTATCCTTAACCGCCTTCCACCAATCATGGGCATTGTCCTGCAGTTGATACGATGCCAATAAAATCTTTTCCCTCTCAGTACACTCTAACAGCTCAAATGCCTTTTCCAATTCCTCCACCCAACGCGGGGCGGCTTCGGGGTCACCTCTACCCGTGAACTTAGGCGGTTTCAGCTTAAGAAAATGCTCCACCAACTGGTGCATTGGTCTCGGTGCCACCATTGGTTGAGCTGGTACTGGCTGGGCTTGAGCTTGGTTCTCATGGACGGCAGCAACGGCTGCGGCCTCAGCAGCCTGAGCGGTCGCATTTTCTCTTTCCTGTGCCTGCCTATCCATCACATTTCCGATTCGATCTAGTGCTCTAAGAACTCCTTCCATACGCGGATCTTCCGCCTGTCTAACATCAGCTCTGGGGTCTACTGCAGCCCCAACACCCACTCTAGGGTTCTCTTCCTCCCTAGCACCCGCAACTATATTCTCTATCGCTCTGGCTCTACCACGACCTCTACCACGAGCTTCTCTGCCTGCGCCCCTCCTGGGGACTCTTCCTACCCTTCCTCTTTCACTGCTCATCTTCTAACCTGAGTGCTCGACTACCTGCTATAATTCCATCCAGGAATTAGAGACCTAAACCAACTAACCGGTCTAAGTCCTAGGCAGGTATAAACACAGAAATAATTAAGCACTCAGCATGCGGCTAACACAACAGCACATAAATTTCACCCAAGAACTTGCACACTAACCTTGGGTCCTGCTGCACCTGCACAATACTGGTTCAAACAATCACCACAATAATCAAACACAAACACTCTGGAGTTGCACTTAGCACACTAAGTCACCCTATAGCTACCCATGGTCATTTTCTCCTTATCACTCCAAGGCTCAACTAGGTCAAACAGAGCTGTCCTTGCTCTGATACCAATTCATACGGGGATGTCACGCCCCGTACCCCACGAAGCATGAACATCCGCGTAGGTCGAAATAAAATGTGACACTCCCAGGATTGCGTCACCGACCCGAAACCCAAATCAGAGTAAATACACGACACATGCGGAAACACGTATATATTATATATACACCCAGACATGTAAACATAACCATGAATAGTCAAAGACAATAATATACTAATAAACACTAACATAAATACACCCTTTTTAAAATACTTATACAATCTATTTATTTACAACCAAAAAGAATACATAAAAAGGCCACTAAACAAAAAGGATCGATGGCCTAGGGTGACGACTAACTATCTAGGGAGAGTTACATCAAAAAGAGGGGTAAATCTAAACTCCTATCAGGCCGATCTATTCTAAGGATCTCGACCTGGGTTGGATGATGCTGCGGACTCCTCAGATGAGTCTTCATCCGTCAGTATTTCCATATCTGATCCAACTTCGGCCACTTCCCCAATTGGTTCACCGTTCTCGCCTACTATTTCCAGATTCTGCTCCTCTTCTTCTTCCTCCACAATGTCGTCAGCTATAACTTGCTCCTCACCCTGCACCTCGTCCTCGGGTATAGGTCCATCCACCGTATCGCCCACGCTGCTTCCACTAAGGGAGGCGGGAGGATCAGAGACTTCTCCACTCACCATTTGGGGAATCATGACGCCATTAACATCTACTGGCACGTCAAAAGTCCTCATCGGGGGTCCTAATAAGCCGTCTGTACCCCTATGGCACCAAGCCACATACTCCTGAGTATGATGGAAGTCTTCTCCCACGTCTACTAACACTGCCGACTGAAATCTAACGTAAGCTGTTCCATCCCCACACGGGTGTACACTATTCGATCTCTGAATACGGTACGGGTATCCAAAAAGAGGACCGTTCCTCGGCATCCTATGGACGGGGATCTGAAATTCGGTTTTACCACAACCGTGAGATAAACTCAGCAAGTAAAATCTCTAATCCTAAACTAGGCTAACGTGCACCTCCAGAGGCAATTAAAACATGTGAAACACTGAACCAGTAATTAAATCAATATAAATTCACATGGGCCCACGGCCCGATTCCAATACTCCAGCCCTGCAGATTAGGCTTTCACATCAATATAATTTACAACAGAGCATCGACTCGGAGGTCATGACCCAATGGTCATCAATCATTTGGCCCGAAGGCCCGACCCGAAGGCCTGACCCGTCGGTCACAATTACACTCGACCCGTAGGCCTGACCCGTCGGTCACAATTACACTCGACCCGTAGGCCTGACCCGTCGGTCCTCACAAATAAATCGACCCGTAGGCCTGACCCGTCGGTCCTCACAAATAAATCGACCCGTAGGCCTGACCCGTCGGTCCTCACAATTAAATCGACCCGTAGGCCTGACCCGTCGGTCCTCACAAATAAATCGACCCGTAGGCCTGACCCGTCGGTCCTCACAAATAAATCGACCCGTAGGCCTGACCCGTCGGTCCTCACAAATAAATCGACCCGTAGGCCTGACCCGTCGGTCCTCACAAATAAATCGACCCGTAGGCCTGACCCGTCGGTCCTCACAATTAAATCCTTAAATCATATGAAAAACCAACGTGGACTTTCCCAATCAAGGGCCCATTTAATTTCCAATGGGCTTAAACCAATTCAAATCAATCTACCTCAAGGCCCATTAAATTTCCAATTTTCTCCAACGGGCCTCAACAAGCCCAACTCAACTTCTCACTCAAGGGCCCATTTCATTTTCTAATTTGGGCTTCACCAATTTAATTCAATTCTACCACAAGGCCCATTTCAATTTCTAATTGGGCTCATTTAACTTCCAATTGGGCCCACTTAAATTTTCATTGGGCCAAATAATGCAAATTCGGAGCCCATGAAGCCCACTCCATTTCAGCCCACTATTCCTCTCTAAATTAACACTAAACCATTGTAATTAGGCCTAATTGAGTCCACTAATCATCCATTACACAAAACACACTTAATTAGGCTCTAATTACCACAATTAAGCCCTTAATCTAGCATAATTAAGACTAATTTAGCGATTAGAAATTTTACTCGCCTATTAGCGACGCGAGTCGACGGGGACGAGCGGCCGATGACCGGCGAGCGGTACGATCGACGGCGGCGTCCCAAAGCAAGCCGGCGGCACTCGGTGGTCCGGCGAAGCTCACGGCTTCCTCACGGCCAGAACAGGGGAAGCTTCGGCTGAGAGGGGCTGAGGACGGATGAGAGTGAGATGGGGAGGCGAAGCTGGTCGGCTGGGGTGGCGCACGGCGGCGCGGCCAGGCGGACGAGCCCAGCGACGGCGACGGCGTCCTTGTCGCGCCTCGGCTGGAGTGGCTGCAACGGGCGGTCACGGGCGGCGGAAGAGGGAGATGGTGTTGCGACTGGGCTGAGGGTGAGGCCTAGGGGTGGCACACGGTGGCCGGCGGCCAGCAGCTCCGGCGAAGCCCACTGTTCCGGTGTGCACAGCTGGCTGGCGGTGATCGGCGGAAGAGAAAATGGAACAGCCGAGAGGGAGAGAGAGAGATTCGGGAGGAGAGAGAGACGCGGGAAGAGAGAGAGTGAGCTGAGGAGAGAGAGAGGGTCAAAGTGGTCAACCTTATCCTAGGGGTGGATGCCACATGTCAACAATCTAGCCCATCATGCCCAAAATGCCCTTGATCCAAGGGTTCACATCCATTCTCATCCAATAATGCAAGGGTATTATGGTCAATTGCCCCTAACCATGGTTAACCAACCCTAGTTAACCTTACCCAACCTTGGTTAACTTCCAAAATTTAATTCAAAATTCGAAATAATCCAAAATTGGCCTAGGGGCAATTCTGTCATTTTTCCGTCCGGAACTGAAATTCAAATCTTCGCTCATACCGGTCCTAAATATTCATGTGATACCTAATCCAGAGTCGGAATCGCGAAATTCGCTTTCTAAGCCCTCGAAAATCCTCTGTGAAGTTTCCGGGAATAAAATAATATTATTTTCCAATTTTTGCCGAAATTCCACTTTCTGTCCAGAATCACTCCAAACACACTCGGATACTCCAAAATGACGTTGGCCGCGAAAAATAACCTCAAACGGCCTCCGAAATCGACCTCGGCGTTCTCAGGGGCAAAATGGTCTTTTTCTCACTTTCTGTCAAATCTTCCGTTTTCAACTGTTTTAATCCCAAACACGAATGGCCATTACCAATTGACGTCCGTCTTGCAAAATAGTCGTAATTACCCTTGAGATTTTGATATCGAAACTCGGGTCCAATATTGTAATCTCAATATGCTCGTTTCACAGTTTTAGGGTCTCTCACTAACGAGCGGCAGTTTAGGTGTTACGCGTATCGACCTAAGATTGTCCGAATCGTGATGGTCTAAATTTCGAGAGAACGAGAGGAATTATCACTAGTACCAGGGTCGCGATCGTTTGGATTAAAACTTGGTTTCATTTGCCAGGTGTACTTTCGGTCGTGCGAAATCACTCGCGATCCGATCGTACGTTACTGACAAAATCAACCAGGCATTTTCCTAAGATCGGCCTATATTGGCTCAAAATATTTCCTCAACGTTCTTCAAAATCAGCGTTCAGTCGCGATCGGGTTCTCGGTCCACGTACATGTTCCTATTTAGCCTTTCTCATATGGTTAGTGTCCCGAGACTGATCAGGTTCAGGCGAGACTCACTAAAATTACACGAGAATAAATATACACTTTATTGGTCCCGATAACGGGTCAAAATTCAGGATGTTACAGTTGTCACTAATTCTTTCACCTGGTCGAAGATCCTCGTCATCGATGAAAACACGAATCCCAGCATCTTCCAAGGCAACATAGAGGCAATTAGTGAATCCACGACGAGTGTCAGGCCCTCTAAAACTCAGGAACACCTGATACTCACTTCCATATGTATTGCTTGTGCTCGTTCCGGTCTCTGAGCTCGCCATGGGAGCTCACTTCGCACTTAGCAGGGGTCAGCCCTCTCTCTGTGTCTCCAATAGACACTGTTGAAATACTTTCTACTAGCAAATTCGCACAAAGCCTTGCGGTCCTCGAATGTGAAAAGCCTTTATTACATTCTTAATGTGAAAAGCTTTCTCCACCAAATCATCCTTCCTCAGGAATTTAGAAAAGGAGAAAAAGGATGTTTAATAGGGGGACGTTTGTATTGCGTGACTTACGGGGCTTAATTGAAAGTTCAAAGCGAACAGGCAACTTCGATGGAGCTTCCATTTTATAGTCAATAAAGTTAATAAGATGGAGGACAATAATGGACGTGTACCTTTTTAACAGCCCAATTTCTTTCGAGTTTCTTCTTCGTGTTTTTCACTTTGTGCTTTTGAACTTTTGGATAAAAAAATGTTTGATTCTCAAACATTTAAATCATTTATGATTATTTTGTAGATATATCTATAGCTGGACATATTTGAAATTCAAATCCAATATTATAAATTCACAATTTATCTATATAAATGCATAATAACAAAATATTCCTAAAGAATAGCCACTTATTATGACACATGTGACCCTGCATAATCAGAAAAATCTCCTTCATACTACAGTGAATTGGATTTGCTGCATTCACCGCAAAACATGCTCCACTTAAGCACTACCTAAGCATATGGTCCCTATTCACTAGGAAATATTTATTTTGATTTTTCGCCTTAAAGATTTACTTTTTATTATAATTAATTTTAACCACTCAAGTATTATCATAGAATGTGACTTTATATTAAAAAGCATATGATTGTGCAAATCTTTTACTTTTCGGAAATGGACTATCTATGGGTGAGGAAATGCAGCGATGGACTATCAATGGCCATGCTGCCACTCCATCGTGGTGTTGCTTTGAGCGTGGAAAGAAAAGGAGGAGAAACCATGATGGTCTTGACCGTAAGAGATGACTTTGCTCAGCTGAAGAAAGGGAAAAGGAGATTAATGACGGCCATTGCCGATGTGAGCCAAAAGAGGAAAAGACGAAGAAAGTTACAATGATGGTGTCTTCGTCATTTTGGCGTGTTTTATCTACATGAGTTTTTCGTGGCGTTATTCGCTGTTTTGACTTGTTGACTAAATTGGTGCAGTGTACAAAGTCCTTGAGAGGATGACTTGTCCACATTTTTTTTTAGGGTTAATACCACAAAAAATCCCAAACTAATATACCTATAACAATTTTATCCCGAATTATTTTTTTAACCATAAAAAATCTCAAACTGGTACATCTATGACAAATTTATCCCGAACTATTTTTTTGACCACCAAAAACCCCAAACCGGTACACTTGTGATAATTTTACCCCGAACTATTTCTTTGACCACCAAAAACCCCACACTGGTACACTTGTGACAATTTTATCCTCGAACTAATTTTTTGACCACTAAAAACTCCAAACTGGTACATTTGCGATAAATTTACCCTCTATTAGTGTCCATTAAATTATATTAATATCACAAAAAATCATAAATTGGTAAACTTGTGACAAACAGAGGGCTAAAACCCAAAATCGGTACACATGTCAATTACCACGTGTCATTAAACTTAGCAATTTGACAGTAATTTGTCATAGGTGTACTAGTTTGGGATTTTTGGTAGCCAAAAAATTAGTTCGGAGGTAAAATTGTCACAGGTATACCAGTGTGGAATTTTTTGTAGTCAAAAAAATAATTCGGGGTAAAATTATCACAGGTGTACCAGTTTAGGATTTTTTGTGGTAAAAAAAATAGTTTGAGGTAAATTTGTCACAGGTGTACCAGTTTAGGGTTTTTCGTGGTATTAACCCTTTTTTTTAATCTCATTTACAACACTAGTATCTAAATCATTCGACTCAATTAACATCGATTTATACACGCAAACCGCTCCATCCACGTGCGTTAGGTTAGCTCCATTCACAGGATGCCCAGTGAGACACTCTAGGGTAGACACCATGATCGAATCTGAACAAAATGTCATTTCAAGAATAGCATTCAAAATACACATAATGCTTTCATGATGGTTTATACAAGCCCAACTTTGCACAAATTATGTACAAAACAACAATCCTTCCAAAGACATGGCAATCGTACGCCATAACTATGGTCATCTTCGATGCACTACTTTATACAACTTAGCAACACCTTATGAAAACGCTACGAGAATGTACATCATATTTTTTCAAGCCATTGCATCAAACGATTGGAATACATAAAAAAGCTCATGCTTACTTTTTAGGTGGAGGCACAATGCATGTGAAGGTGACGTCCCCTTCTTCTCTTAAAAGAGAGAGATTCCTTCTTATTGATCAGGGAACATGTGAATTTTTGGGTATCATACGCGGACTGGCTAGGTTGAGAGAACAATTAAAAAATTCATACTTGACACGTATTTATACGGTGAGATTTTATAGAATCAGTGTTGACTATTATAAAAACTTAAGATATAAAATGAATGTGCAGTTTATTATTTAAATATTCTAGCATACACTATATATTTATTTACATACACATGAGCACAAACTTAAGAATAATCTAGAGTCGTGAATAACTGCTCTTGGATAATGTTTCATGTTTTGAAATATTGAATATGTTTTTGACATTAAAGAATTTTAAAAGGAGCTTCCGATTCTCATAGATAACTCTAATTTTATCATCAATCATGAGTTCAAGCTTATAAATATTGGTCAATATCTTAAGAAAATAAAAAAACATATTTTTTCGGTGCATTTATTCATGATTGCCTAATGCAAGTTTCTTAACATGTCATCTCACTTTTCAGAATACTTCATATTTGTTCCACATTTCAGATATTTCGCCATTACCCTTTTTTGGTATACATTTCATGCTTCCTTATTTTAAATGGTGATAATCCTCGCCTTAAAAACAGATCGTGCATATGAAAATGTTTATTTATTCCCAAAATTTTCATCACTCTTTTTCCAGTCACGTAACTGCTCCCCCTACCAAACAAGTGTCCATATCCTAGAAGGGTCGGGCGAGGCACTACATGACCTATTTGAATACCGTATCCATCAAGTTTTGAGGGTTATATATGTATCAAAGCGGTTGTTGAAGGTTGGCCAAATTAGCAAAACGCTCTCAAAGGTTGTTATTAATTCTTATGCTTATTCTTTCAAAAAACAAATCTCTTGCTTCTAATCGTAATTCTCCAAGAGAGTGTTAATGTAATTCTTGTGCTCTCAAAGGTTGTTATTAATTCTTGTGCTTATTCTTTCAAAAAAAAAGTCTCATGATTTTAATGGTAATTCTCTAAGAGAGTGTCAATGTAATTATCGTAAAGAGCACTTTGAGTGTAGAGTGAAATGACTGTCCTTGTAGAGTCAGCTATAGTCCATTGTGGAGAGGCAACTTCATTGTGAACGCTTTTAAAGGTTTCGAGGATTGCATTACTGAATTCCAACCTTGTTATTGTGCTGATAGAGCTGGGATAATGGAAGAGGTTAAGTAGATAGGTAGAACCGCTATAAATTGCTTTGCAATCTCTTTAATCTATTATTCTGTTTACATTTTTGTTGATGGAAGATATTTGCTCTGCAGTGCGTATTTCGTCTACAAACACTATTTAATCCTCTACACAGTGTTTTGCACGAAAAAAAATTCCAAGTATCTTACAGCAACCATTTTATTTGTATAAAATTGGGTGAAATGACACTAGTTGTTCTGTTATTTTTGCCCAAAATTCAAAACCATCCCTGCACTTTTTTTAATCCAAAATCATCCCAGTATTTTAAAAAGGGTCATCCTTGTCTTGCAATTATATCGCTCCATTTTCCGTTCGATTTGTGCTAACGTGGACAATCAGAACACTAAGTAGAAGCCATATCGCTGACAATAAATTTTGGCATACCATATCTCTCTGTACCAAATCCATTTCAAGTGAGTTTACCGTAAAAAAAATAAAAATAAAACCTCTTTTGAATTACTAGAAGACTCAAAACTCCTACCCAAAATCAAGCAACTTCGCAGCAGTGCTGCTTCCCATTTATAGTCAAAAAAGTTGATGACTTTACAAATGATAAGGTGGAGGACAATAATGCAGGCGTACCTTTTCACATGCCCAATTTCTTGAGAGTTTCTCCCTTGTGCTTTTCACTTTTTGCTTTTGAACTTTTGGATTTAAAAAATTTGATTCTCAAACATTTAAATCATTTATAATTATTTTATAGCTATATCTATAGTTTGACATATTTAAAATTCCAATCCAATATTGTAAATTCACAATTTATCTATATAAATGCGATAATAACAAAAAGCTCCTAAAGATTTGCCTCTCGTTATGATACATGGAACTCTGGATAATTAGAAAAATTCCCTCCATGCCACAGAGCGTTGGATTTGCTGCATTCAATACAAAAAGTGCTTCACCTAAGCACTACTTAAGCATTTGCTTCCCGCTCATTATGAAATATTTGTTTTGATCTCTTCGCCTTAATGACCTACCTGTTAATATAATTAAGTACCTTTAACCACTCAAATATTCTCACAAAGTGTGCCTTTATATTAAAAAGCAAATGATTGTGCAAATCTTTTACTTTTTTTTAGGAAATGGAGTATCTTTAGTTGGGGAAATGTAATGATGGCCGATCAATGGTCTTGACCATAAGAAACAACTATGCTTAGCCGAAGAAAAGGAAAAGAAAGCCTCGCAATTTCGCAGAAAGATTGATCAATGGTCTTCTACGCAATTTCGCAGAAAGCCTCGCGGTTCTCGAATGCAAGTCGAGGACTTTGATGTTAAAGTCACGACGATTGACGAAGACTTTTGAGACTTCTAGGAGACAGTTTAAATATTTTGCATGATGTTTAATTTAACTAATGTATTTAGGACACTCGTTAGTGAGATCTTTATAAAAATAACATTAGATTTCACATATTTATAGTGAAATAGTTATGATAACATATATGTATTTTATGTTTTGATACAATTTTTTTATCTAGTATTAAATAAAATTTAAAATTTGAATTTCGTAATATCTTGAAAAAGTCATCAAATTCAAAGTTATGAGTAGAAATCCTCAAACAAGGAAAAGAATTATAACAAAAATTATTAAAGTATCCCACATTAGTTGTTTACACGATTTACATGCTATTTGTATGCATCTGGTCTTCCTTTTCCTGTAAGGTTTTTGGGGTGGACATTTTCACATGTATCATAGCCCGATTTTGTCTCGATTTATTTTGATTGCGCTGATTCTTGTTCGTGAAATTCCGTTCGTTCTTTTGTATTGGACATTTTAGCAACAATAACATTACATTCATTAATGGGAGGAGCTTCTATTTACATTCTTAATGTGAAAAGCTTCTCCACCAGATCATCCTCCTCCAGAAATTTACAAAAGAAGAACAAGTGCGTTTCATTAAAAAAGGAGAAAAGGATGTTTATTGTAAGATATAAACGATGAAATTCTTGGTTTGAATGCCCGAAGTCCGATGCCACTTTCGTTAGTGAGAGACATCATTTTGGACATTTGTATTGCGTGACTCACGGGATTGAATTGAAAGTTACGGACACGCAACTTCACAGAAGCTGCAGCTTTCAATTTATAGTCAATAAAGTCGATGGGTTTAGAAAAAATGAGATGGGGGACAATTATGGAGTGTGCCATTTCACACGCCCTATTTAATTCGAGTTTCTTCTCTGTGCCTTTGAACTTTTTGATTTAAAATAATATGATTCTCAAACGTTTAAATCTTTTATGATTACTCTATAGCTAAATCTATGGTTAAACATATTTATATAGATAAAATCACAATTTATTTATATAAATGCATAATAACAAATATCCTAAAGAATCTCCTCTCATTATGAGGCATGGGATCTGGACAATTAAAAAAATTTCCTTCATACTACAGAGATTAGATTGCTGCATTCACTACAAAAAAAAAAAATGCTCCAGCTAAGCATATACTTACTACTCACTATGAAAATATTTGATTTGATCTCTTCGCCTTAAAAGACTTCCCTTTTGGATCGGGCATTTTAGCAACAATAACATTACATTAGAAAAGGAGAAAAGGATGTTTAAAGCCTGAACTGAAAGCACAAAAAGTGGAGCCATCCATCCAGCAATCAATCTCCCAAAAGCCCCAAACATGGTCGGCGTGAGGACGGGGATGAAGATAGAAAATTTCGCATGCAAAAGTCAAGCCTTCATCACCATCAATCTCTCCCCTTTCCTCCTTTTGTCTCTTCCTTCCTTGAACTTTGCACGATTCTTCCTTCAAATTTTCTTTTTTCTTTTGTCAAAGGTTCTACCAATTGATATATTTTCACAAATAATTATTATTGAATACCTTGATCTGTATCTTCAAGTTTTGGAAACTTATAAAGTTCTCCTGTTAAGCCTTGATCAATGAATTTATAAAATCCTTTAAATTGTATCCAATTAAAACCAAGCATTGTAGACAGTCCCTCATTCAACCACCAGCATTCCGTAGACGTAAATATTAGGTCAATTGGACGTCGGACAGAAAAATTATGACTAATTAAAATTTGATCAAATTTTTTGTAATTTCTTTTTTCATTTCTTTGGAAAAAAAGAAAGAAAGAATGATGACGTCAGCCTTATCGCGGTTGGCCGTCACCGCATGGCTATTCCAACATCAGCCTGATGATGGAACGGTGACAACCTGCACGTGAGCCCAAGCCACGCTAGGCCAGTCGCACATCTGCCAAGCGCACCTGGGCCACATGTCCTCGCACATGACTGGGGCCAAAATGGTGCAAGGCCGCATGTGGGCCTAAGCTATCCGCGGAACCGCCTTGTGTGGAGTTGGGCTTTTGAAGCCCAATTTCGCACCTATAATTTTTAGGCCTTTCACCACATTTGCCTTGTGCCTTGCAATCTCTATGACCAGCCGGGCTTCGAAGCTCGCAGTCCATAGCCATTTGAACTCGAAGCTTGCTCTTTGCCGTGGCTGGATCTACTTCAAAGCTCGCAACCGTCATGACCACTCGAGCTCAAGCTCTAAACTTGCGGTTGTCATGGCTTCTTGAGCTCGATGCTCGTGCCTAGGGTAGAGATTGAGCGGCCATAGGTGTGAGATCTAAAGGTCATAGATCTCGAGCTCCCGGTTGCCATGTCTGCTCGAGCATTTGAGGTGCGGCCAAGGCTAGCGGAAGAATGGTCGTGAGTGGGTGGGTACAAAGGAATTGCAAATGGTAGGGTTTAAATATTTTGAAGAAGAAGAAGAAAAATTCCAGGTCAAAGATAGAGTCAACGTTTGAATATAAAGAAGAAAAGATAAATATCAACAAACATTTAACGGCCTTTACGCCACATCAACAAAAATTCACAACGGCCCCAAAGTATTTAGCAACATTCGAACCTATTTGAGGTTTTAGCTTTAAAACCAAAAGAGAAAAAGTGCCTAATTCCAATATTAAACCGCACAAAAATGCACAACAGGCCCAAAATCTTAAAAACATGAATGACATAGAAGGCCCAAGGAACGCTACGGCCTCTATAGTAAATAGTTCTCGGATGGTTGAGTTCTTGCAGTTGATTATTTTCTTTAAGAGTTAATACCATTAAAAACTCTAAATCGGTATACCTGTAACAATTTTACTCTAAACTATTTTTTTAATCACAAAATACCCCAAACTGGTACATCTGTAACAATTTTACCCAAAACTATTTTTTTGACCATCAAAAACCCACACTGGTACACCTATGACATTTTACTCTCGAACTAATTTTTTGACCATCAAAAACTCCAAATTGGTATATCTGTGACAAATTTACCCTTCATTAGTTTTCGTTAAATTTTACTGTTAAATTGCTAAGTTTAATGACACGTGGTAATTGATAGGTATATCGATTTTGGGTTTTACCCCTCTGTTTATCACAAGTTTGCCAATTTTTTATTTTTCATGATATTAATCTAATTTAATGGACACCAAATGAGGGTAAATTTGTCACAAATGTACAAGTTTGGGATTTTTAGTGGTCAAAAAATTAGTTCGGAAGTAAAATTGTTACAGGTGTACCGGTGTAAGGTTTTTGTGGTAAAAAAAATAGTTCGGGGTAAAATTATCACAAGTGTACCAATTTGAGGTTTTTGGTAGTCAAAAAAATAATTCAAGGTAAATTTATCATAGGTGTACCGGTTTTGGATTTTTTGTGGTAAAAAAAATAGTTCGGAGTAAAATTATCACAGTTGTACCAGTTTAGAATTTTTTGTGATATTAACCCTTTCTTTAATAAATTTAAGTTTTTTTTCTCTCAAGTGATTAACTTGACATAATTAGTCTATTTACTTATTTCAAATTTTAGGGGGAAATTCAAATTGCCATTTTCAACTCGACGAAAAAAAACACCTAGTATTTATCGATCTCCAAAGCAAGCTTGCCTTGAAATTAATAACAAAGCTTTTTTTCTCAGTAAAGTTTATATGCTTTGTTGCGATTGTCATTTCTGTCTATTTATTTCTTATGGTAATTACAGCTTGCATTTAAAAGATAGGAGAAAAATAATAGTAACAATCTTCATCTCAATCATCATCATCTTCGTTGTCAACCACCTGTGAATCCCACAATTACGCCATTGATGTTGACGATGAAGATGTATTGGCCGAAGCAGAAACGCTGCAAAACTCAGTCATTAATCTCTCATCGCTCCCTCTCTCCACAACAAAATGCCCAAGCTTACCAACAACCTCCACCAAGCTGTCCCTGCACAAGAACTCGTCGCTATATACTTTCTCCACCTCTGCACGAACACGTGCGTCGCCGCCGCGCCGCCCTTCTTGCTCCTGGCCAGCACAGCCACCGTGAATATCGCCGACATCCTCCCCAGCGCTGCCTCATGGTAACTGCTCGGCCCGTCGATTAGTATCACGTCCCAACTCAATTCATACACGCGGTTGGGCAAGTTGTTCATTGCGAGCTTGCACTCCAAGAAGAGCAGGTTCTTCACCGGCTGGCACTCGCTGCGGAACTCACCTCTCACCGACTCGAGCAGCCTCTTCATTTTGCCGACCCGTCTTGTGCTGCACGTCGTAGGCCTCAGATTCCCAGGTGTTGCAGTTCAAACCTCGAGACTAGGTGCTCATTCTCTTGAGGAACATGGTGCAGCTGTCGAAGTTGAGGGCTTTGTACAAGAGAGCCTCGTGGGTGAGGCCAAAAACAAGGAGGTTGCAGTGGGAGGCGGCGGCAGGACAGCGAACAACTGTGGCGGTGATGGTGGCGAGCTCAGTGGACGTCATGTGGGTGGAGTTGGTAGTGGCGGTGTAGTGGAGGAGGGCGTTGGATATGGAAAGTCGAAGAGGGACTGAAGAGGCAGCAAAGCCCGTGGCAATGCTTGTGACGGCGGCGATTAGAGTTGGAGTGAAGGCGGTGGGAAGAAGGTGATGATGAAGATGAGCCGCAATCGATTGGTGTTTGAAGATGATTGCTTTTGGATTGTCGGATGGAGGAGCATTAGCTTTGCGCTTTTCATCTTTTCATCTCCCTCTCTCGCGCACAAAATGTTCATTTCATGGGCTATTTTTTTTACTCATTTTACTTCGAGGTGGAGTTCAAACAGTGATATTATATGAGTATCGTTTCTTAACCGTCGCATAAGAAAAAAGAGAAGAAAAAATAATAAAATAATAAAAAATAATTTAAATTTAAAATTGTTTTTTGATGAAAATGCCTTTAACCGGCCAGAATATTTAGCTGGCCGATGACCGGTAAGGGTAGGTCCTTATTTGAAACCATCATGAGCATTTCAAGCCCTTATTTGATATAAGATCAACTTCAAGCTCTTATTTAATAAAATGATGACACTTTAAGCCCTTGTTTGGAATTTTTCCTATTTTCTTTGGTGCAAATATGTCATCCCTAAACAATGTTGGTAGTATCTAAATGTAGTAAATGCAGATGCAAAAAATGGACAACCTCAAAAACTTATGAGTCAACATTTTATGCTCATAACTATTAAGATTCACACAATATGAAAATCAAACCTATTTAAATATCCTATTCTAGCAATATCAATAATTTATACAATACGGTTTTGCGGTTTATTTTCGATTTCATGGTTGAGATGGACATCGTTAGAGGAGCCGTCGAGCTCGAAGGGAAGGTGTTTTGGTCACCAGCAACATCATGGGGCTCGGACTAAGCGACGCCATCGACGCGGGGCTTGGTGCTGGTGGCAATGCGTGAGGGTTGTAGTTGGATGTGGATGTGGTCATCTTGCCCCTCGTGGTGTTCCTTGCAAAAAATTCAAGAAAAAGGGAAGAAAATCCAACGGTTCAAGAAAAAAACATGGGATTATCGGTCAGAGGATATTACCCGGGTACAGTGCCCCACTTTCCCCATCTTTCTTATCCTTCAAATGTCTTCACACATTCATTTAACCACCAGCTTTCCGTGGGCGTAAAACTTAAGTCAATCAAACTAAGACAGAAAAGTTATGACTAGACAAAGTTTTGTCAAAATTTTTAAAAAATATTATTTTCAATTTCTTTAGAGAAAAAAAAGAAAGAATGATGACGTCAGCCTCCGCCACCGCCGGTCGGTACGTATTGCTTCCAGTGTTACCCCGGTGATGGAATGGCGACAAATCGCACGTGAGCCCAAGCCATGTCAGGCCCAATCGCATGTGGGCCGCATGTCCTAGCGCATGACTGGGCCCCAATGGCGTAGGGCCGCAAGCGGGCCTAAGCTGTCCCCAGACTCGTTTCATGCGGAGCTGGGCTTTTGAAGCATAGTTCCGCACCTAAAAAGCCTTGTCCATCATTTTTAGGGCCTTTGGCCACATTTGCCTTATACTATGCATGCCATTTCCCTTACGATGTGCATCGGACACCTTTGTTTTCAAAATTTCCCTACCTCATTTGCTCATTTCGACAAAGGCACTGTATTTGAAAACTCTCTCTTTCAATTTATTCTCTCAAATTCTAATAACTAACTTGATCTTATTTTATAAGGAAACTCCGGCGAGGGTCAACCGCGCAGATACCGGTGATCCTAGGTGGGTATGAAGAAAATTATTTAGGTGACAGATAAGGGTTCTAAACCCCTATAAATAAAATCGATATATTGTTGGAGATAGGCTTGAATTATTAAATAGTTGTTGCTCTATTGGTTTAAAATTAGGCTTTTCATGAATAAATAGATAGTCGTAATGCCTAAATTACTCTTTGAAGAAAATATAAGAACGTGATTTGACAGCTATTATTTCACTTAAATAAAACAATATCATAGTTTCCATAGGAGGTTATTTTGTTTGTTTAAATATTTGCATTAGAAATTCCATTGCATAAAACCAACTCATAGATCGAAATGTCGCGACAATCCGTTCGGACAAATTCAAAGGTTGGAGACTAAGGCCCCCTCGATCATAAATCGAGGCTCTTTAATCGAGGCCCCGCAGATATCATGATTTTCTAGAATACTTTCAAAAGGATTATAGTTATTTTTCCTAAAATATTTTTAGCTCTCAAAATCCTTATTATCTATGATCAAAAGGACAAAAGTACTTCTAAGGGCCCGTTTGGTTCAAATTTTCAAATGCTAAATGGGGAAATGTAAATACCTTTAGGTTAAAGTCTCTTGGAGAAATGCAAGTGGCGTTTGGTAAAAAATCATCTGTAAAGCTACTTTGGCCCAAGTAATGTTTGGTAAATTTTTTTTGCAAAAGGGCTTTGGGAATTATCTTTTTTATTAAAAAAAACCTATCCTACCCTTCGCCGAAGCCGGCAAAGGCCTGCAGCCATCGGCGAAGGCCTATGGCCACCGGCGAGCTAGATCTGGCGCCGTCGCCCGAGGTCGGGTGATCCTCGACGAGCTAGATCTGCTGTCGGCGGTCATCCCCCCAGGTCAAGCTTACCCTCAGCGAGGGTCGCGCGACCCGGGCGGCCTGCGCCTGGGTCACGCGACTCAAGCGGCCGGCACTTGGGTCGCGCAGCCTTTCCCGCCTTTCGCCGGCCCAATTCGGTGTTGGCTGCCCTCACCGGCCTTCCTCGCCGGCCGCCTCACGAAGAAAATGAATAGTACCAAGAGGGGCAAAACCGAAATAAGCCAAAATAAGTGAGGGTAGTTTGGGGACAAAAAATTTGGGTTCAACATTTGTGGAATGCCAAAAGCCCAAAGCTGGTCCGGACCAACTTTGGGCTTTCGGCATTTCAAATGCTAGTATTTGGCCAATACTATGCTGAATACTGAACCAAACGGTTTAGCATTTTGGAAAGGGCTTTCGAGGTCGAAAGTTCATTCCCAAAGCTGAACCAAACGGGTAAGTAGGCCAAATAATAACATGATTCTGTTAATTTCAAAACTAAACATATATCATCTAATTACACGTCATTAGTCAATTGCACATGCATACACGTCACGTATTAAGTCTCAAGCAAATTTTTACATGCCAATGCATACTTTCAAAACACAAACCAACATAGCACCTGAAGCCATGTCAGGGCATAAATTGACAAAGGAATTTCCCTGATTACGTCACCAGAAAAATCATAAGTCGCATCAATAATGTTAGGAATTATTTGAAAATTGTATTTAAAAGACGTAACTGGAAAATGCGGTACCAAAAGACCCACCCCACACATAAATGAAACCCGGACCGCAGGTTTCTTTGGTTTTCACAAATGACCAATGCTTTCACATGTGCACCTAGTTTCCAATCAGCCTAGTTTTCATAAATTGATTGGGGGCGACTCCATCTCCTACTTTAAACAAAACCCTGGGGTTGGCCCGCAACTTCTAAAACTCCTTTTCCAACGACGTAGCTGCTTCTCTTGCCGAACAAAACCTCGGACCCCAAGAGCATCGAGGCGCTACATGGCCTATTTGAAGACTCCAACGTGTCGATCAAGTTTGGAGGGGTATATATTGCATCAAAGGGGTTGTAGAAGGTTAGCTGAGTTGATCAAAACACTCTCAGAGCTTTTTTTTAACATCTTTGCTTATTTTTTGAAAAAAAATATATCGTGATTCTACTCATAAATCTCTGACAGAGTGTTGATGTAATTATTGTACAAAAAGTGCTTTGAGTGTACAGTGAAGTTAATGTACTTGTAGAGTGAACTACAGTTCCTCTTGGAGAGGCAAATTTCATCTCTAAACGCTTTTAAAGTCTTTAGGTATTGTATTAGTGGATTCAAGCCTTGTTGTTAGATGGGAAAATTGTTCAAAAGGTCATAAACCCACTATACGGTGATCAATTCAGTTCTAAGCTTTTTAATTTAGTAAATTTAATCCAAAACTTTTTAGCAATTTTCTAATATAGTTAATCTTGTCAATTTGAGTCGGAAATCATTGATGTGGCAGTCTAGTTAGCACTGGCCGTCTTATGTGGCACGGTCGAATGACCGACAGTTGACGTGGACGATTGTTTCAACTTTTTTGAATTTTTTTCTTCTTTTTCTTTTCCTTCATCTAAATAGAATTTGAGCCTGAGGCACTTGCCTTGTGACTCCACCTGGGCTGCTTCGATATCACCACCTCATCGCGAATCCTGACCAAAGACACCCCAAATGTTTCTATTGTTCAGTGTCTCAAGAAATTCAATCAAACTAATTGCTTCCATTCTTCGTTTCTAAAAATGTAAAGTGACTTTTAACCAAAAAAGAGAGAGAAAGTAGAAGGGCAAAGAGTAAGGGCTTCCTAAGCTCTAGTCTGCACCGGGTGGTGATTACGAAGGTTCCTACAAAGCGTGGTAATTGAGTGGCTAAGCTTAGACTCCATTTGTTTCGCATAAAATAAATGATTTGAAAAACATTATCCTAAAACTAATCACTTGTATTACTTGAAATAACTAGTCAATAAAAGATGATTTCATTTTTGACAACGATTATGTCTAAATATTTTCGTAAATGACAATAATAATTTTTATTTATTTATTTTTATAAGAGATACAATACAAGTTATTATTTTAAAGAAAATATTTTTTAAATTGTTTGTTTTTCCGCCAGGCAAAGGCACCCTTGACTTCTACCTGCTTTTCCTCTTTGACACCATCGAAGTTCGTTCCTCTACGGCAACAACACCCCACCCATTCAATGAACTTGCAAGAGTGTACAAAAAAAAACAAAGAAAAACGTTACCATTTTGGATGAACCGGTAGAGACTGATGAGAGACGCGAAGCGAGAACAAAGTGCATTCGCTTGTAATCGAAACATGGTCGGAAGTGAGCACATAGAGGGGTCGTCGCCGAGCTTCCAAACGATGACATAGTCCCAAGCCATCGAGTTGACTAGAGGTGTCAACCGTTCGACCGACCTTTGAAGAGGTCTCATGGCCGATGCTTGATTTTTCCCCAACACTTTGATAAAATACTGAGAAGCTCTGCTTGCTTCTTTTCGCTTTTTGCCCATTCCTCACCTGGATCTGTGCAATGCGGCCCTTGCAGACCACAGACGAGGGTCGTGGCTCTTGTTTGGATTTGGCTAAGGGCTCCAATGCCCTTGCCCTCGTGCCATCATTGAGGAGCTGGTGACCCGGCCGACTTTTCCGGGAAGGTGAACGGTGAGGAAGGGGTAAAACGAAAATAAGAAAAAGAAAATAAAAAGAAAGACTTCAAACTTGAAGCTCATGGACATCGAACGTGAAGCTCGCGAAGGACTTGAAGCTTGCAAACGAAGAACTTCAAACTCGCGGACGATGGAACCTGGGAAAGGAGAGACGACGGCGAACGACGGACTTAAACCTTGCGAGGAGCGAGCGAGGATTGGCCGTGGAGTCGCCAAGGATTGAGCGACAGCGATTTGCTTGAGCAGCAAGAGAGAGGAACACAGTCTTGCTCTCTTTTTTGCCGACAGCGGTTTGCTTGAGCAAGACAGTCTTGCCCTCTCTTTTCTTCTGATTATTTTCCTGGTTCTGCAGAAGGAAATAATAAGATGAGTTGAGGTCTCCTGGGCCTAAATTTCTCTTAAGAAAGTCCCTTTTGTTATAGATGGTGAAGGATGTAATATCCCCAACTTCACCACCGAAGTTGACACACGCAGCATATGGAGATTCTCAGTAAGATGGGGAATTTTAATGAGATTGTCATTGGTTGCACGTTTTAGAATCGGTTCATTATCTCTCTTCACTAGAATAAAGCAGAAATAGAAAGCAAATAAAGCGGAAGAAACAGCAATGATCTATGAATAGGAAGAAGACGCACCATTTTCTTTAGAGGATCCCCTGTTTCTGTTTTAGATTCAGTTGATTCAATTTCAGAGTCTAATGCTTGCTTCGTTCCATTTACAATCATCTCTCTGTAAGACTCCCAAGTGACGATATGTGGATTTGGACCACTGTCAAGTAACTTCCCACAACATATTACGTCTATCCGGCACTCATTTGATATTTTTGAGCTCAATGCATCAAAAATCATTTCCATTGATCTGCACTGATAAAGTAACAACTGCTGCAAAAACTCTAATTCGTCAATGCCCTCGACAACTTGCAGGCTCTTGCACCGGTGAATATCTAACAACTTCAGGTTCTTCAAGTTTGACAAACCGCCTAACCTTTTTAATGAAATGCAATATCCAACAGAAAATTTTTCCAATGATCCCAAAGTAGAAACAAATTGAATATCTTGTACCTCTGGGCACCCCCACAGACGGAATTCTTTAAGCATCTTTGGGGAGCTTGGGACAAGGAATGCTCCCCTCCAATGATCAATCAACTCAGGAGCTTGTAGCTCATTACACCTCAACTCCTCTGGCAGACAAACTAAACTCTTGGAAGATTTGCAATCCTGGATACACGATCTCTCCGATGATTCTAAGACATCGATAAATTGAACATCACATTGCTCGTGCACCTTTTTTTCTCTCAATTTTCTCAAACTTGATGAAACGAATACAGTCTCATTTTCCAATGGAGGAAGCCCGCCGAGATGTACTTGTTTCACTCGAGTACGATAGAGCTCTAAAACTATCAAGTTTGATGGAAGTTGTTTGAGGGTTTGCAAGTCTAGTCCACATAGTATAAGCTCTTTCAATAAAAAAAGGGAACCCAACTCTGTAGTTGGGGCATGGACATTCGATAAGCTAAAGTTTAGCTTGCTCAGTCTAGATAACCTCCCAATCCATCTCAAGTCGCAAGTTTGAATTAAATTTGATGTGGTGGACCCACCGTTAGAGCCATCAGATAGGAGAAGTTCAACTAGATTCGTAAGGTATGAAAGGTTAGGGACAGTCAGCAACGAAGTAGAACTCAGCCGTAGAGTGGTCAAACTTCTGGGGAGCTTCGGCAACTCTTGTATCCCATGGCATTGAGCCAAGTCCAGTGTTTGGAGGTGAAGAAACTTACTCATTGTACTGGGCAATTCCACAGTTGGTGTGCGTGATACATTGGCAGATGATTGGCTTGGTAGTCTACCAATGGAATCTAGTAATCTTGTAATTCTTGTGAATGATACATCCAGATGCGTTAAGGACACTAATTTCGAAACTGAGTCAGGGAGTTCACTTAAGTCACGACACCACCTAAGAGAGAGGTGTCGAAGATTCTGTAGCTCTCCAATTTGTTCAGGCAATTTTCTAAGTGCCGAACAAAACTCAATACTCAAATCAGTTAGCCACCTCAGTTTCCCAATAGAACAATCAATTTCCACCAAAGACGGACATTCAGAAATAGTCAACTTCTCTAAAACTGAGTACTCGGGAAAGGTTGGTTTCCTATGTATGGAACCAATACATAGAAGAGTAAGAACCTTCAACTTCCTTGCCCCCTACAAAAACCAATCAAACATTAGGGACGAACCAAAAATGAATGTGGATTTAGGTTACCAATTTGTATGGTATGTCATCTAATCCTCTCACTAAATGAGAAAATTAGATTATAACTCTGTTAAATTTAGTCCTCAATTGAATGAGAAAATTAGACTAAGAGGAAAACTGGCATACCTTGATTAGGCTCTCGACCTCATCTTCTGTTAAATCAAGGTAAGAAATATTCACCACAACCACGTTTTCTAGATGCAACAAATTAGTTGCCTCAAAACATTGATGATGAAAGGGAGAATATTGCAAACTGATCCATTTCAACTCGGGAAGACATCCCGTAAAGTCGCCTTGGAAGATTACACCATACAACCAAAGAAACCGTATACGTGGGAACCGTTTAATTTGCTTTGCAGTCATAGTATGTTGAAACAAACACCCCGATGGCAAATAGAGTGCTTGAACACTTCCCTTGATCTGCCAATGACATTGAGGAGGAGAAGAAATTTGTCAATACCCCACCATTTCATTTAGAAGAGAAGAAAAAATGAAACAGAAGAGTAGCTCCGAATTCAATAACGTGAATCCTCAATTAAGAACCACGTAAGCAATTTTCTATTCAAATTTGGCCATACTTTACCTCTGTTGATCTTATTTCACAAATAATGTCATCTCTATCCCACATCCTGGTACACTCTTGTTTAGCAATTGCCCTTCCAAGATCTCTAAACTGATCATGCATCTCAAATCTATCATCCTCTAAAACCTTTATCATGCACCTCTTAATAAGGACATCAATGGCATCCTCTGGGCCAAACCCACAATCTTCCCACACATACATTGGATTAGTCTTATTCTGACCGATGAAAAAGCATGCAATATCGAGAAATATTTGTTGTTGATCCGGCTCTAATGCATCATAGCTAATCCATAGCTTTCCCAAGACATCCTTATGAGGTGTTTTCCTTAGCTTCTCTAGCCTCTCTTTCCATATTCTTTTCTTTTCATGACCAAAAAGCGATGAACCTATTGCTAGAAGAGCTAAAGGTAGTCCACCAGTAGTAGAGACAATGTCGTATGAAAGAGTGTAGTAATTGGCTGGAGGAGAGTTGTCATCGAAGGCATGCCTACTAAAAAGTTGGAGTGCGTCTTTGTCGCTCAACCCCTCCATTTCATAAGGCAAGATTTCATACTTAAACCCCCGGATTTTTGTAACGCTTTTGTCTCTAGTGGTAACAAGTATCCTAGTACCAGGATACAAAGAATTCACTCCGATTAGCTTTTGGATTTGGTTGCCCTCACTGACATCATCCAATACAATGAGCATCTTCTTGTTGCAAATTGTTTCTCCAATCATATTGATCCCATGATCAGTGTTATCGATGTTACAAGTCACTCTAGAGTAAGAGATATCGGACAATAATTTTTCTTGCAGGTTGACTAAGCCCTTGGTTTTTGCCGTTTCCCTCACGTCATCCAGAAAGCTGCAGTTTTTCCCAAAGCGAGGACATAGTTGGTTGAAGATAATCTTTGCAAGTGTTGTTTTACCAATGCCGCCCATCCCATAGATTCCAACGAGCCGCACACCACCGAAGTCGATGTCTAATAAATTGTTTATGGCTGCTATTCGATCCTCCATTCCTACTAAATCTTCGGTCACTTGTCTTTGTTTTGTCTTGAGTCTAATCACAACCTCGTTAACAACCGACTTGATAAGATCCTCATAGCTGCCACAAAGTTGAACAATTGAGAAAAGGTGACAAATTTGCATGTTGACCAACCAGCTACTAAGCAACCAGGTGGGAACGCGATCAAGTTTAGGATATATAACAATTCAATGTTACCCCCAAAGCTTTAGGAACATGATGAATTACAAACTTGAACATACATTACTAGTTTAAGTTAAAGGAATATAGGAAGAGAAATGTTTGATCTTTATATCAAGTAGAAGAATAAAAAATTCTGGCAAAAGAGAATAAAAATATAAACGTCTGATAAATTACTGTAATGGTAAATTTACTTAATTCTTTCGACGTGGAAAAGAACTTTGCAAAGGCAACAGTTCCTTAACCAAGTTCTCTTAACCAAGTTCCCTAGCACACAATAGGAATCTTAATACATACATGGATTAATTTAGTATATAAAAGATGAAACAAAGCCAATTTTTATACGATGGAAATTATGTGAAAAACAAAATTATAATAACCCTATTAAGTCAGAAAAAAATTTAGAAATCTCGTGATTTAAAAAAATAAAAGAAAATTTTGAAACTTTTTGTTTAAATTAAGGGAAATTAAAGTTGGAATATAATTAACGAATTTCTATAAGACCTGTACAAATTAATTTTCACAATCATGGCTAGATTGTTACCCTGGATATTTCTCCAGCTCCCATCCCTTGGTGCTATCAACTTCTTTGAGAGCCTGCCGCCATGTCTCTATATCCTCGGAGCTAAACTTCTTCTTCTGATCCTCCATCTTTTGCTCCAAATTTGATATGGCCTCACTGTACAATGTGGTTTTCAGTTTCACGTCATCGGGTTTCACGTCGTAGAAGATGGGCAATATGACCTTCTTTCCATCTTCTTTAGATTTAGAGGTGTTCTCTACCATATTTGCAAGTTCACGGAGGCACCAGTGACTTGAAGCGTAGTTTTTGGAGAAGATGGGTATGTAGAGCTTGGAATCGTCGATTGCTCGCAAAAGGTTGCCACTAATTCTATCACCTGGTTGAAGCTCTTCATCATCGATGAAAACACGAATCCTGGCATCTACCAAGGCATGGTAGAGGCTATTGGTGAATCCACGACGAGTATCGAACCCTCTAAAACTCAAGAATACTTGGTACTCACCTCCTAATATATTGCTAGAGCACATTCCTATCTCCGAGTTCGCCATAAGAGCTCACTTCGCACTTAGCAAGGCTCTCTTTCTCTCTATCTCTGATAGGCACTGTTGAAATACTTCATCTGGTACGTTATGACAGGTATGGGAAAAATCGCACAAAGCTCAAGATGTTTTGGGGTTCTTGAATGCAAGTCGAAGACTTTAATGTTAAAGTCTTTTTTTTTTTTTGGTCTGTGATGTTAAAGTCACGACGAAGACTTTTGAGACTTCTAGAAACGGTCGATGTTTAATTTAACCTGCTCCAAAGTCTTTGAGAGGACGGCGTGCTTTGGAACGTCATCCAACGTTTTGTCCTGTAATTTACCTGAAAGCTTCACCTTCCGTATCGCATCCGCCATCTATCTCACCGTACGTGTCCTCCACATCATGTCATGTCTTTTGGGTCCACTGTTATTGGTGGCAGTTCATAATACAAAGAGCCAATAACACAAAAAATTCAAAATTGATATATATATATATATTCTAAATTAATTTTTTGACAATCAAAAATTCCAACTTAATATACATGTGATAACTAAAAACCCCAGACTGATACCCTTGTGACAAATTTACCCTTTATTATTTTTCATTAAATTTGATTAATACCACGAAAAATCATAAACCAATACACTTATGACAAACGGAGAGTAAAACTTGAAACTGGTACAACTATGAAAAATTTATCCCAAACTAATTTTTTAATCACCAAAAACTCAAACTGGTACACTTGTGATAATTTTACTCTCTGTTAGTTTTAGTTAAATTTTACCGTCAAATTTCTTTGTTAGATGACACGTGATAGTTTACGGGTGTACCAGTTCAGGGTTAGGTGTACCATTTTGTGATTTTTCGTGGTATTAATCTAATTCAATAGAGGGTAAATTTGTCATAAATGTATCAATTTGGGATTTTTGGTGATCAAAAAATTAGTTTGAGGTAAATTTGTCACAGGTATACCAGTTTGAGATTTTTGGGGATCAAAAAATTAGTTTAAAGTAAATTTATCACATGTGTACTAATTTGGAGTTTTTCATAGTATTAACCCTAACCCTAATAGAAATGGACGTGCAGATAACTTTTTCTATTCTACCTTCTCCTCTAATTTTTTTATTCAAGCTAATCATTAAATTTTTTGAAATCGAGTCAATGTAGTCCTTCAATTATTTGAAATTCAACATTATGTGTTTGTCATTTATCGTGGCATAACAGAGCCGTGAAAAATCATGCATAATTGATGTGGAGTAACCAACTCGATTAAATTTAATTATTTTTTCGAAAAGACTTTTCTCCTTTTCTCTTTCCTTGTTTTCTTCTTCTTCTCTGTTCATCTATTCTCACCATCATTGGTCACTCTGCAATGCTGGCCATCACTATACCGGAGAGCATTTTGTCATCCCTGGTGTGGTCCCATCGTGCCTCACCTCCATCCCTCCCAATGTCGAACCCTTCCGCCTAGCCATTGCTATCAACATCCTTCCATCAATCTTCATCAAGCCTCTCTCTCTCTCTCTCTCTCTCTCTCTCTCTGCACGCGACCTTCCATTGATGGAGGTGCTCGAGCTCAGATCTGGGTCGCACAACATGGCCTCATATCTGAACGGCTAATTTACAATGTCCACATAGTTGTTCTGGTCGACATATTAATTGGCTAGTTAATGGTGTTAACTGCAATATCAACAATTTCCCTTATTTATTGAGTCAAATTAAAAAGTATAAGGACAAAATTGAATACTAAGGAAAAATTCAGGAACCACCCATGCTATTACACAAAACAAAAGAAGAAAATACAAATGATCAAGATCGTTTTCTAGGTACATAAGTAAGGGAGGCAAAATTAACAGAGAAATGACCTTCATGGGCACCATATTTGCAGAGAAATGGCCTTGAATAATATATGTTTTACCTCTAACATTGGCTCGTCCAATGCAACTGAGTGATGTCAAGATGCTGTTCTTTTAATTCGTTGATATTTCCCTCATGAGAACGGGTGGAAACGTTTTCTTCAATTACAAGAAAACTAATCTTTGATTTTCACCCCAAATACTAATTTCACATCTGCTAATTCCGAAATCTATCCACACTTTGCAACAAGAGGTTTCAAAAGATCTACACTTTGCACAATCTAATTTCCATAGTTTGTTAGACTCAAAGATGTAGAATTTAGACATTTTTTCGACATCAAGGCGGAAAATGCATGCTCGAAATCATAGAAGACGTGGAATAAATTATAATAAAAGTCGAGAATGATTTTTGCTATGTCCCCTGCGTAATGGAAAATGGAGTTGAGCCAAGTAGAAAGAACGGACAAAGTATTAACCATTGCATTATATTCTCTTCTCTTGTAGTCCTTTTAAATAAGAGAATAACGAAAAAGAGATATGCGATATATTTTACCCAGTGGTTTTCATTTTGTTAGTAGTTGATCATCACATTTGTCAACTTTCATGAAAGCAATGCTTATTCATAATGTTCTGTTCGAGTCTGACCATGTCTTTAATTAATCCTTTGCCTAAACTTTTGAATTATGGACATGACTAGACCTGTTAGTGATATTAGGAAATTTACTTGATTCTACATATCTCTCAGGATTATGCCTATATCTTCTTTGATAGTGCATAACCTTGACTGATTATATTTGATATTGTGTTTATCTTATTACCTTAGATAGTCTTCTAATAAAACCTATAATACATACCCCACAAACGGCAGGTCGAACCACCTGTGAATGGTCTGTAATTAATCCCCAGATCCTAGGCCATTTATGGTATCAGAACCAAAGGGTAGATAAAGATATTCATCGTTATAGTATAGTGTTAAGTATTCCCACCTATCACGCGAGTGACCCAAGTTCGTTCCCTAGCAACAGCGCCACCTAGGATCTGGGGATTATAAATGGAGAAGGGATTATAAAGAAGATGAGGAATAGAATATCATATAGTCTTCTAATAAGACCTATAAATAGGTTATCTATGTACTCTTTTTTATAGATTGAAATATATAGAAAATTCTTCAATCCATTTTTCTGCATTATTTTCAACTAGACCAATGATTGTGGTCTCCACTAGTAAAATGATGTGAATGTCCGTGAGATATAATGCATCTCTTAAGCATCCAGAGAAATGTTTCATGGTGATGCTAAAGTTTAGACGACAAATGCCAAAAACTTCCCACTTTTCTTTGGTGAGCTATCATTTATTATGAAATAAAGCTATTGGAAATTTCTATTTTATTGGTTTATGCAATGTTGTTCTTGAATTTTTATATTTTTTTGCAATCAAATTCTTGAACTAAGGTTAGTACGTTCACATTACACCTTTCGTTAAATGCTTATGTGACTGTTGAGTGGTTATTAAATGGCATGCTGGCTCCGACTGCCACATGGCTCCTACATGCTTATTTAAATCTGGAAATAACTAAAAATGAACAAAAGTTAAATTTATTTCATAAAGGAAAATTTGAAAAAAAAATGAAAGACATCAAGTTCAATTCGGACCACCAAATACCTTAAGCGACGACACTACTGCTCCCACTTTTGCAGATTAAACTACTCTTCTTCCACTCGACATTCTAGGGCTTATTCCCTCTAATCAACACCATCCTCACCTTCTATGCTCGAGAAGGAGCTGCATGTGAGCTAATCTTGTTGTAATTATAAATAAAAGGGAAAATATCAAATAAGAACTTGAAGTATACCTCTTTTCTTAAACGAGAATTTAGAGTGAATCTTATTTCAAATAAGAACCTAAAGTGACAAACTTAATTTCAAATAAGAGTTTCAAATAAGGGCCTCAGTTAGAAGGTGCCTCTCACATGTTACTTTCCAAGCCACGATCAAGGGCATTTTCATCAAGGGGCATTTTTTTCTTCATTTTTTTTCTTTTCTCTGTCATCTTCTCTTTTTCTTCTTCCTTCCGCAAATGCCCCGTCCAAGCGAGCTCTAAGGCTCAACTTCTGACGTGATTGGAACTAAACAGCAGCCGCGAGAGCTTCGGTGGTGTCACCAGCCTTCGGCACATGGCGGTGAGGTTTCAGCAACTCTAGCGGCGAGGTAGCGACTGTATTTAGTGCGAACTAGCTCAAGCAGTGCCCTAGGCGGCGATTTTCTAGTGTCGTCTCGACGACCACAAAATCTGCCTATTATGAGTATCTTGTATGTGTTACTAGATTGATTATGCTATTTGTATTTGGGCCGATTGGGTGTTTTTTCACTTAACCTGTGTGATTTGTCGGGATGAAATCATCCACCATCTTCTTCAGTCAGACTAGAGGCCCTTCTGTCGAAATCTTTTCTTTGTCTCACGGCCAAAAGGACATCAGAGGATGGACTAGAACGATTCTCGTTTCCAAGTAAAATGAAATGGAATTTATCGGACACTGATCTCCGTCCCTTTGACAAGCTATGCAAACTTCCAGTAAAAAAATATGGGAAATGTTCGAATAAAAACCTAAAGTGACGTACCCCTCACGTGTATGAAACCAATTTTGTCTCAAGCAAGGATCTCAGCTTCACGTACCCCTCACGTGTCACTTTCCAAACCACGGTTAAAGGTAGTTTCGTCAAGGCCATTTTTATTTAAATCTTTTCCTCTCCTCTTTTTTTTTTTCCTCGAATTCCGTTGGAGGTAGACTCGTCAAGATTCAAATCCCTCAGATTTGGAGAAATGGTTAATAAAACACCCAAGAAGATAGAAATTGCATATCCTTATTTTGAATCTTTTCAATGTCTTCCAGAGCAGAGAGATACTTCTCCTTCAGAGCCTTAAACTCTGTCTGCGTCCAGAAACGGCCCCATCCGACATCGACTTCTTTTAGCAAGCTTGAACCTGTTGGGCGACAATTTTTCTTGCCCTTTTGAGAGGCTGAAGAAATACAAGTTTCCAAGTATACTGAATGCCAGGTCGCCGGTGGCGAGGGCCGCGAAATACAGCATCCCTCACCTCTCGAACTATCTCTCCATTTGGGAGGATTCCGCTGCGCGCTCGGCTACCCCGGCGTTTAATGTGGGCATGATAACCGGTACGCCAGAACTGCGTCTTTCCCATTGAGAGCTCCGCCTGCCAAAATAAAACCAGAATTAGAAGATTGGGCTTCCTTGTACCTATCATAATGTTTCAGCATTCTTAAGACCAATGAGTCGGGCAGAGAAGGGGGATCGCACTTCTGATGCTCTTTCCAAGTAAGTCCTTCGGATGAAAAATAGTCTCAGAATGATTATGTCCCAAATGTCGATTCCAATCGCAATAATGATCGAGTTAAATCGATGAGATCGGGAGAGAGGGAGCAAGTGAAGATTCCAAGTGTTGCAATCGCCCTGGATCTAGGCAAGCAACCCTTGCCGTCAAGTGCACTGCCGCCAGAAGGTCCCTGGCACACGGCGGCAAGGATCGCAACCTTGCCTATACCGAGGCTGAGCTTCCCTCCCACTTCTCTCTCTCTATGTTTGTGATTTTTTTAAAAAATTTCTTTTTAAGCATGTCCCCATTTACTTGTTTTTTCCCCCATGTCAACGTTTGATAGGAAAAGAGTCCTTGCGTGGCACTAACGAGGGTGACCAATTCAGCATTTCCATCCGAATATTTGACAGAAGGATTAATATGAGCCAAGAAACAGATAAATCAAGGATATAATTGCACTAAAAGAAAGTTTAGGGATGATATTGCATGAATTGAAAAAGTTCAATAATTCAAGATGACTTTATGCTCTCATCATTGCACAACCAGGTGAAATTTGGGTGGACCGAACCGAAGTACAAGCCTAACTATTTTATGAAAAAGACTCAGTAATGTCCTAGATACGAGCCCAACACACACTTACCTACTTCTAAACTTCTAACCGGAAGCCCGAAAATTCGAACTGGCCCGACCCAAAATTCAAATGCCCAAAATGGTCGACCTGGTCTTTTGGCCTCTTTTATTTTCTATTCAGGCCGGGCCCAAAATTCAGGCTTCGCATGGTGGATCTCGAATGGCCCCGACCGGTCCGAAAGTTTTAGTATGTCCATTCATATTTGTGATAAAAAAATTATGAAAACCCACTTTTTTTAATTTCAGAAAGGGGAAAAACATTTGATTCTTACTACTTACCTAAACTCTTGAAATAAGGAAAAATATGTTATGGAAAATATTAGTATTTATAAAAAGTAAGTAACCCAAATTAAGATTAAGTAGGTCTCCCCAAATTGCATTTAACATGGCTATTAGGTATAAAATAACACACGCAATTTGCAATAGTATTTAAAAAAAATTAACTGGAATAATCAAAGAAAAAATGAAACGTACCATAAAACCAATTGTGTCACTTCCGTGCATAGGCATTTAACTGCGCACTTTCGTGCATAATCGTCCTCGATAACCTTATGCTGGAACTCTTTCGCTGGTTTCAAATATCTGATTGGTGCTTAGTCAGTCATGTATTTGCTTAAATACATTGTGGTCTCCTAATTATGCTGGTGAAGAATTCCATCCTAGGTCCTATCTAACCAATGTTGTATATCGTTTTAGAGTGAGAAGGAAACCTGGGCTTTCGGCAATTAAATGTGCACCATCCACATGACGGTGGATCAAAATGGACACAAATGAGCCAAAAAAATCAGTACGTGTTCCAATGACCACATCCAAAGGATAAAACCGAGTTGCCACAGTTTTAAGATGACTCATCTTAGACGTGAGAAAGTAGGAAGGAATTGCTGATTTCACAGGAGAATTAGGCATGAGACAATGAAGCACTAAGGAAGTAAATTGAGATGCACAACTGCCTGACCAAGCACCTTGCTACAAAGTGTCTCATCTATCTGTCTTCTTTCAGTTCAAATCAGAAGATCATTGCAAAAATGGATGCTTGAACATATAACAAAGCCGTGTGTACTTTGTCCAGCCAATTGTCCAGTCGGTCACGCAGTAATTTGACCTGTGGAATCCCCAAAGCTCTTGGCTGCACCCATGAAATATATACTGTCCACTCAACTTGATCGATTATATGCCCTCATTAAGATGAACCTAAGTTGAGATTCTAATGATTAGACTACTGTAAAGCAAGGTAAATGCTTCATTGTCGGTTTTTCATTACTTATGCTAGAGTAGAGCAGGTGTAAGCAACTACAACATCCAAGTATTTGCCATGACGGCGAATGCAAAAAAAGGAAATTTTACTCTAGATTTTTAGCAACAGCACACTGATGCATATCCGAAGCTCTTCTGTTCTTACACCAGAAATAGTGGTGGTCAGTTTACAAGCGTGAATAAATAACTCAAAGTAATAATCTTTTACACCCCCCAATAATGAAACTTAGCATCAACGTTAAAAGAATAAAAAGAAATGCCGATTCGCATCGGCCACCACTTGTTGTATAATACAATTTATGGTTGATTAATACTAGCTAAGTCTCTTAATAGGGCGCATGTTCACAGCAGTCACTTTAGGCACGTTCCGTGCAGCCAACCCACAAACTTCTAGCCCCTTCATCCATATGCAGCAGACCTCAAATTACCAATGGAAAATGCAACCGCACAAAATATGAAAACAACAAACCTGGTTATCCCATTTAATTCTGTATGAAGAACCGAGAAGAGAAGCATTGTTTGCTTCATTTTCAATCATTGAGAGCTCCTCACAGGCAATCAAGAGACAGTGGATACTCATTAAAGAGACCATTATATATGCTTACAGGCAAACTATTCATGAGAAGATGCTCAACATCCTGTGTAGAAAGCTTTGTGCGCTCTGCATCAACATTCACGGGAATGGTTCGATCCTCAGATGGTCGACTCCGAAAATTTACATCGCCGTTCTCCATCAAAGCAGTAGCAAACTCTGTTTCCCAAATTATGCAACTTTCTAATCTTAATTGAGCTCACCAAATACACATAATTCTTGTGATACCCCACCAAACAGATGCACAACACGCCGGCACATGATTACACGCAATCGAGCAGTCCACACAGAAGCATAGCAACATATAACTAGACTGGGCTTTCCAATAGTCAAACAATTGGAAAAGAAAGCAGACCCTTATAAAGTTATTACCACATGAAGCTAGAGCTCGAGCTCATGCTTAACTACGCAAAGATAAATCGCGCGATTACATTCAACTAAACACCAACCGCCACACCACTCGCGCCTGTTCTTCAGCGATTAGCTGGTGATTCCAGAGCTTGAGTTCAGGCCCATGCCTCCCGCCACTGGTGGAGTTAACGAGCGCAACCATCGGAGCCTCGTGTGGCAGCAAATTCCTCCAGCTGAGCGGCAGTGAAGATGAAAATGTGCGCGGCAGTGAAGATGAAAAGTGGCACTGAAGAAGGACTTGAAGGTCACGGACATGGAACTTGAAGCTCGCGGACGACGGAACCTGGGAAACAAGAGATGACGGCGAACGACGGACTGAAGCTTTGCCATGAATGAGCGAGCAGCGAACGAGGATTGGCCGCGGAGCGGCCGAGGCTTGGGGGACAGCAAATTGAAAAAGAGCCCTATTCCCAATTCAGCTCGGGATTTTGTTCAAATTACAAATTTCAGACAAATATTGCAATGACTCTACTTTAAAGGTGCTTGTTTCACGAAAAACTTAAAATTTAGAAAAATATTTTTCAAAAAATAATTAGTTATATCGCTTAAAAAATTAATTTACGGAAAATATTTTTATTATCGATAATAATTTATACCTAATTAATTTCGTGAGCGATGAAAATATTTTTCAATCACTTTTTCTTTTAAGAGGCACATAATTTTTAGAAAAAATTCTCCAAATCTTGAAATTTCCGTGAAACACGCGCACCCAAGCTCTTTTTTGAAGTCTTCTCCTCTTTCTTTTCCTTGTTCCTTCGCC
The DNA here is from genome assembly GCA_031216235.1 of Syzygium jambos. Classification (NCBI taxonomy): domain Eukaryota; kingdom Viridiplantae; phylum Streptophyta; class Magnoliopsida; order Myrtales; family Myrtaceae; genus Syzygium; species Syzygium jambos. Next base: position 14,366,266 of record CM062226.1, read on the forward strand.
GACTCTGTCTTTCTCGCTCTTTTCTTCTCTTTATTTCCCTGGTTCTGCAGAAGGAAATAATAAGGTGAGCTTGAGGTCCCTCTTGTTATTAGATGGTGAGGGATCGTAATATCCCCCAACCTCACCACCGAAGTTGACACACACACACACACACAGAGGGGGCATATGGAGATTCCAAGTAAGATGGGGAATTTTAATAAACATGGTCCTTGGTTGCACATTTTAGAATCATTTCATTGCGTCTCTCCACTAGAATGAAGCAGAAATGGAAAGCAAGCAAAGCAGAAGAAACAGCGATGATCTATGAATAGAAAGAAGGCGCACCGTTTTCTGCGGAGGATCCCCTGTTTCTGTTTCGGAGTCCGTTGTTTCTGTTTCGGAGTCCGGCGCTTGCTTTGTTCCATTCAGATTCGATTCGTGATCTGAGACTGACTCTATCTCTCTCTTTCTTTGTCTCTCTTCATTTTCCCGGTTCTGCAGAAGGAAATGATACGGTGAGTTTGAGGTCTCTTCGGCCTAAATTTCTCTTAAGAAAGGCCCCTCTTGTTATTAGATGGTGAGGGATCGTAATATCCCCCAACCTCACCACCGAAGTGTTGGGATTTTTGCACCAAACAAAAACCCATAGAATTGAATGAGAAGTGTGTGGGTGAAAGTGTCCCACATAGGGTAGAAGAGAGATGGGAGATGGGTTCAAATAGTTGAGCTTCACAAATGGGTTTGGGCCCCAAGGGGTACCCCACTTTTGTGGAAGAGAGAGGACATACGTCAAGCTAGGTCGGTCCACTCCCCGCGCGCCGCGCCGTCCGTCGGTCCGTTCCGGGTCCGGGTTCTATCGGTTTTTATTTTTTTTCCGAACAGACGTGTTGTTTAGAATTTATTTATTATTATTATTATTATTATTTTTTGGACATACAAACATGTCTGTTCGAGGTTCGGTTCGCCCGAACGAAGAACCGAATCCCTTCGTGACTGTTCACGAACCAAACCAGTTCGAACATTTGCTACTGTTCACGAACTTGGAACCGCCGACGCTCTCGCAACTCTTCAATTTTTGCCATATACATATATCCGAACGGTTTAGTTCGGACCGAGACACTTCGTGACATTTTGCATTCCCCAGAGACATTTTCCCGAGACACTTACGCATATTCACTTCATCGTTATCATTTCTTGTGCGATTGTTCTGCGAAATTGCGTTCGAATGAGTCCTCCGAGTACGTACCGCTTCGGAGGAACGAGATCCGTTCTATCCTGGGAGACAATTGTCCAATATCCTCGGGTACTGATTGAGGGGCCAAATTCGTCTTAAGGACACGACGTTATTTCGTCGGGCTCGGATCAACATTCTGCTTTACTTTTTTGTGCTGCTTTCAGGTTAGTCTTTTAGTATTTGATTTCGATTTCTGGTATACGAACTTAGCCGAACATAACCAACTACAATCTTAAGACGAATTTGTTTTCGGTTCTGTTCGTATGGTTGCTTAGTTTTTGACGAATTTCTATCACGTCAAACAATTCTGTTTATAGTCATATATTACCGATTCTTTCCGTGAATATATATTCTGTTTTCATATTTCAGAAATGGCTTCGGCTTCGACTCCGGTTAACCCTATTCCGAATCATGGAGAAAAGCCAGAAAAGTTTAATGGTACGGATTTCAAGAGATGGCAACAAAAGATGTTGTTCTATCTCACGACCTTAAACTTGGCTAGATTCCTCAATGAGGATGGTCCTAAATTGGACGTTGGAGAGATAAACAAAGAAAAGTTGGCTGCTGTGGATGCATGGAAGCATTCTGACTTCCTATGTCGCAACTATGTCCTCAACGGTCTAGACAATACTCTCTATAACGTCTATAGTCCGTTAAAAACGGCTAAGGAGTTATGGGATAGTCTGGACAAGAAATACAAAACCGAAGATGCCGGATTGAAGAAATTCATTGTCGGTAAATTTCTGGACTTCAAGATGGTTGACTCAAAGACCGTCTTAAGTCAGGTTCAAGAGCTTCAAGTGATTATGCATGAAATTCATGCTAAAGGAATGACTCTAAGTGAGACATTTCAAGTGGCTACATTCATTGAAAAACTGTCACCATCCTGGAGAGATTTCAAAAATTATCTCAAACACAAGAGAAAGGAGTTGTCACTTGAAGACTTGATTGTTCGGTTGAGGATCGAGGAAGACAATAGGCTATCCGAGAAGAAAGTTGGGAAGAACCTAGAGGTCTCAAAGGCCAATGTTGTTGAAGAAGGATCGAGACCCAACAAGAAGAGGAAAATGCCTAGCAAGTCTGGAGAGGGATTCACCCAAGGCCCGAAGAAGTTCGTTGGCAAGTGCTTCAACTGTGGCAAGTCTGGACATCGAGCCAAAGACTGCAGAGCCAAGAAAAGACAGAAAACTCAAGCTAATGTGGTGAAAGAAATTTTCAATGGTGTTGATGATATCAATCTAACTGCTATGATATCCGAATGTAATATGGTGGGAAACCCCAAGGAGTGGTGGATTGATACTGGAGCAACTCGTCATATCTGTGCAAACAGATCGATGTTCTCGTCCTACACAACTGTTGGAGGTGATGAAAAACTTTATATGGGTAATTCATCAACCTCTAAGGTTGAAGGTGTTGGAAAGATTGCTCTAAAGATGACATCGGGGAAAGTTGTGACACTAAACAATGTGCTACATGTACCAGACATCCGCAAGAATTTAGTGTCCGGATCTCTTCTTAGCAAGAATGGTTTCAAGCTGGTGTTTGTGTCTGATAAGTTTGTACTCTCCAAGAATGAGATGTATGTAGGAAAGGGTTACCTTAGTGATGGTTTGTTTAAGCTGAATGTAATGACTGTTGTACCCAATGATGTTATGAATAAAGTTGTTTCTGCTTATGTGCTTGAGTCTCCTAATTTATGGCATGCTAGATTAGGACACGTTAACTATAAGTCGATAAAGAAATTAATGAATATGGGATTGTTGCCGAATTTTGACTGTCCAAGTGAGAAATGCCAAGTGTGTGTTGAATCTAAATTTTCTAAGCCTCCTTTTCATTCTGTAGACAATAGAGTCTCAGAACCTTTAGATTTAATATACACAGATATATGCGATATGAAATCAATACCGTCAAGAGGTGGTAATAAATATTTTATTACTTTTATAGATGACTGCTCGAGGTATTGTTATGTTTATTTACTTAGTAGCAAAGATGAGACTGTGAATGCTTTTAAAACTTATAAGTCCGAAGTTGAAACTCAGTTGAACAAGAAAATTAAAATCATAAGGAGTGACAGAGGAGGTGAATATGAATTTCCTTTTGAGGAAGTTTGTACCGAGTTTGGTATTGTTCACCAAATGACGGCTCCTTATACACCACAATCTAATGGAGTGGCGGAAAGGAAAAACCGGTCTTTAAAGGAAACAATGAATGCATTGTTGAATAGTTCCGGTTTACCACAGAATTTATGGGGGGAAGCTGTTTTGACGGCGAATTTTATTTTAAATAGAGTACCCCACAGAAAAACACAACAAACACCCTATGAGAAATGGAAATGCAGAATGCCTAACTTGAATTATCTCAAAATGTGGGGGTGTTTGGCTAAGGTTGCGGTTCCTAAGCCTAAAAAGGTTAAGATAGGACCAAAGACTGTTGACTGTGTTTTTATCGGATATGCTCAGAATAGCAATGCATATCGTTTTCTTGTTCACAAGTCAGAGATCCCAGATATACATGTTAATACGATCATTGAATCAAGGGACGCTTCGTTCTTTGAAAATATATTTCCGTATAACATAGTATATGAGCCAATTGATAATAATAAGAGGTCTCGAGATACTATATCTAGAAGTGATCCAATGGAGGATGAACCTAGACGTAGTAAAAGACAAAGGACTTCTACGTCTTTTGGACCTGATTTCTTAACGTATCTGTTAGAGAATGAGCCTCGGACATTCAAAGAAGCTGTGACTTCGCCAGAAGCCCCGTTCTGGAAAGAAGCTATCAATAGTGAAGTTGAATCCATCTTGTCAAACCATACATGGGAATTGGTTGACCTTCCTCCTGGTAATAAACCACTACAATGTAAGTGGATTTTCAAGAGGAAAATGAAAGCGGATGGTACTATTGATAAATATAAAGCTAGGCTTGTAGTAAAAGGATACAAGCAACGAGAAGGTCTTGATTATTTTGATACTTATTCACCTGTTACTAGAATTACATCTATAAGGATGCTAATTGCTATAGCAGCGGTGTATAAGCTTGAATCCATCAAATGGATGTCAAAACAGCCTTCTTAAACGGGGATTTGGAAGAAGAAATATATTTGGAACAACCCGAAGGGTTCATTGTTCCGGGACAAGAGCAGAAAGTATGTCGACTTATCAAGTCACTCTATGGATTGAAACAAGCACCAAAATAATGGCATGCTAAATTCGACGAAGTCGATGTCACGCCCCGGACCCCACCGAGCCCGCGACATCCCGTCCACGGTCGAGTATTTGAACGCGACGTCCCAGGACGCGTCGCCGACCCAAACGAAATACGCAAGCGGAAGCATATAGAATAAACCCAGACAATAATAACATGACTAAGGAATAGACATCAAAATTTAATAAACACCAAACATTAAAAAGCCTTCAATATTACAAAAAGGCGACCCGGCTTCCAAAATCAACCACAGTTTTCAAAAGGAGGCGGTGGTTGACAAGCCTATCTTCTCTACAAAAAGGTACTCCGGCCGTCTCTCCGAATCCATCACGGTCGCGGATCTGAAAGTGGTTATGTAATAACCGTGAGAACAAGTCTCAATAAGCAACAACCTAAACCTAACCTAGGCTAATGCGTACCCAGACCAGTCTAACATGCAAACTACCAAACAATACAATCACTTTCACAGGCTAGGCTTACCTCGCCTCGAACCACGTGCCAACCCTGCATATTAGTCCAAACATGATAATGCAAGTACAAATCGCCGCCACATCACCATCACCAGCACACACACTTCCACTCGAAATCAGTCAATTCAAACAAGCACCCAATCCATCCAACCAGTCATCCACACGCACATCAGTCAATTCGATCAACATCCACACGCTCAACCAGTCAATCCAGTCACACACTCAACCAACCAATCCAGTCACACGCTCAACCAGCAAATTCAATCACACTCAAATCACATGCGTGTCCGAACATCTTTCTCACAACTCGCGCCACTGCGCCTCAAATTCATTCTCACTGGCACACATGCCACACAATTCGATCAATTCCCATGGCCGCCGTCAACACGTCCCAAGCCATATCATTCAATTCATTTCCAGTGGCCGCCGTCAACACGTCCCAAGCCACGATATTCATTCAATTTCCAACGACCGACGTAAACACGTCCCGGTCCAATCACACCTTTAACGGGCCACCGTCAACACGTCTCAAGCCCGCATTCCAACTGGCCCATCGGCCGATCATACCTTCATGCGGACCGCCGTCAACACGTCCCAAGCCCGCATTCCAACTGGCCCATCGGCCGATCATGCCTTCACGCGGACCGCCGTCAACACGTCCCAAGTCCGCAGCCCTCCGATCAATCCGGGCTTAATCTCTCACAGGCAGGCACACGCCACTCAATTCAATCAAATTCACACCGAACAACTCACATTCACAACTCAGTCCAATTCACGCCAAATCACACCAAACCACTCATACCCAACATTCAGTTCAAATTCATAGTCGCCACATCATCCACCAACCCGACGCTCAAGTCGGTCACGCACAATTTCTCAAATTAGACATACTAATAAATCCAATTCCAATTGCATAATTAAATCACAATATAACTAAATTAATGCACGCCCTAGCCATTCTAGCCCGAAACTGGTCAATGAAATACCCAAAATACTAAGTAGGGTCTAGGAAGTCGCTTACCAAATTTTGGCCCGGGAAAAGTCGGCTCGGGCCCAAAATGGCCCGGGTGAGAAGTTCTGACTAGGCGCGGGCGTGGGCCACACGGGCGCGCTGACCGGCCAAAGTGGGCACAATGGCCGATCGGCATGCCTAGTGCGCGGGCGCGGCGAACGCGCGGCGTGCCCGGGGCGCTTGGGCGCGCGGATGGGCAACGCGCCTGGGCAACGGACCGGCTGAACGGGCAATGCGCCTGGGCTTCGGGCGCGGGCATGGGCACGGCGCGGGCGCGCGACTTGCGCGCGGGCAACGGGCTCGGCCACGGCTCGGGGCGACTTGGCCGTGAGCCAGACTGGCTGGCCGGCGGGGCTGGCTGACCGGCTGGTTGGCCGGCCGGCTGGCGAGCTGGCTGGCCGGCGACGGCGACGGCAACGGCGACACCACGGCGATGGGCAGCAGCTGGTTAGGGGCTGGGCGAGCTAGGGCGAGCTGGCCGGCTGGAGTTGGCTGGCCGGCGAGCTGCAGCAGGTGGCGGCGGCGACGGAAGGACGGCGAGCGGCGGCGAGCTGGTCCCGGCGAAGCTCGGAGGCGAGAGAGAGACAACCGGGGTGGTGAGGGCGAGGGGAAGAGAGAGAGAGGCTGAGGGGCGTCGGCCGGATGGCGAACGGGCCGGCGGGACTGCACGGCGCGGCGGCCAGCGGCGGCGACGAGCTGGCTCGGGCTCGGGCAGGACAGGGCTGCTGGCCGGGAGAGAGAGAGAGAGAGGCAAGGGGGAGGTGGTGGCCGCTGCAGAGGGCGGCGGTGACGGCGACGGGGCGGAGGCGGCGGCCAGGCGACACGCCGGCGGGCTGGGCCTGCTCCGGGCGCGGCGAGCAGCGGCGACCAGCTCGCTGTCGCTCGCGCGAGGGAGAGGAGGAAGGGAGCGGCCGGGGCGGGCAACGCGCGGAGCTGGGCCGGCCGGGCGGCGCGGCGCGGCGGTCGGGCTGGCGACGGCGGCGCGCGACGGCGGCGGAGCTCGGCAGTCAGGCGGAAGGCGGTGGCGCGGCGTCGGCTGGGCGAGCGGGGATGAGGCGAAGCAGAACCAGAAGAGAAGGAAGAAGAGAAAGAGAAAGAGAAAGGGAGGAGAGAGGAGAGAGAAGAGAGAGACAGGTCAGGTCAGCAGGGGAAGCAACGGGAAAGGGGGGGAGTGGACGTGCATGGGGAGGGCGCGGGGAGGGGACAGGCGCAGAGGGAAAGGGAGAGAGAGAGAGAGAGAGAGAGAAAAGGGAGAGAGAGAAGGGAGGCTGACGTGCGCGCGGGGAAGGGGACCGGCGGAGAGAGAGAGAGAGAGGAGAGAGAAAGAGAGAGAGAAGGGGTTTAAATTTTAAATTAAATCGCGATTCATCGGACACGGTCCAAACTAAAAATCAACTAATCGGTCCCGATTCGACTTCGGAAAAAGGCCTAATAATCCACAATAAATCCCAACAATATTCTAGGGCACACGGTCAAAATAAAATACCCCAAATCACACTACGAGGGAGGTCTACCAGTCCAAATCCGCACCCAGTCCAAAAATCCACTTTTCCACTATTCTTGACAATCTCGATGTTGGCCACAAAAATATCGACACCGTCCAATTTATTTCGTCCCAGAACTCCCGAAAATCGACTGCCAAGTTCGGGATCTAAATAACGACCAAATTCGATCGAGTGCGATTCTAGCGAAATCTCAAAATTTAAAACAATAACCGGGAGTGATCAGTTCCCGGGCGAGATTTTACTATAAGCACACTGACGAATTATACGTTTATTAAATCTCAAAAATGGCCAGAATCCGGAATGTCACAATTCTTCCCCCCTTACAAAAATTTCGTCCTCGAAATTTGCAATCCAACTCAACTATTCAACAAATGGGGTACTGGTGTCGCATCAACTCTTCCCTTTCCCACATCGCACATTTGGTTTCATGGTGTGTCCAAATCACCTTGACTGTTTCAATTGACTGTTGAACCAACTTAGGACCCATGATGCTCCTCTCACCCACTCATCCCAACAACCCGGTGTTCTGCAAACCTTGCCATATCATGTCCCAAACGATGTCATTCTAAAACTCTGCTGACAGCTATTGATATAGGCAAACTCAACCAAAGGCAATTATTCTTTCCAACTTCCCCTAAAATCCACTACACATGCTCGCAGCATATCTTCCAAAGTCTGAATCGTTCTCTCAATCTGGCCATCCGTCTGCGAATGATAGGCAGTGCTAAACTGTAACCTCATTCCTAATGCCGTATGAAAACTTTTCCAAAAGCGGCCGTAAACTTAGGATCACGGTCCGAAGTGATCGTCATCGGTACTCCCTAGAGACGGACTATATATCGTACATACAAATCAGCATACCTTCCCAAGGTAAAAAAAAAAAATCCTTTCGTATTAGTAGAAAATGTGATGGCTTTTTCCGCCGATCCACTATCACCCAAATCGAATCCTGGCCTCTCTGGCTCCTCAGTAATTCCACTTTCACTCGAGAATTTCCAATGGCTGCAACATTCCACCCAGCCTGTGATGTTGCGCCTTCATTTGTTGGCATGTGAAACACTTAACCACATGTTTAGCCACATCCACTTTCATATTGTTCCACCAATGATGTTGTCGCAAGTTCTGGTACATTTTCGTACTTCCTCGATGAATACTGTAATTGCCAAGGTGTACTTCCGACAAAGCCTCTCCTCTTAATTCTGCGTCACTGGTTACACATAACTGACCACGGAACATCAGAATCCCATCCTTGAATACCTAAAAGCTCAATTCCCTTTCTGGGGTAACCATACTCAAATCTTCTAAATCTCCGGGTCCGTCGATTGTAAAGCCTTCATCTTAGTCTAGATTTCCAGTTTAATCCCCAATGCGGTAAGTAGACTCTAATTATGACTCGTTTCACATTTAAATTCCAAATCCCGAATTTCCTCCAACAGGGCCCATTCTTTGACCATCATATGCGCGATGCACGATCTCCAACTCAGTGCATCCGTTACCTTATTAGCCATTCCAGGGTTTCACAAAATATCGCAGTCGTAGCCCTTAAAGAGTCCCATTCAACGACGCTGTCTCATATGTAATTCCTTTTTGGGAGAACAAGTATTTTAAACTCTGATGATCCACATAAATCTGAGACTCCTCTCCACACAGGTAGTGTCTCCAAATCTTAAGAGCGAAAATAATCGCAACTAATTCCAAGTCACACGTCAGATAATTCTGCTCATATGGCCTCAATTGCTGTGATGCGTATGCCACTACTCTCTTGTATTGCATCAGCACGCATTCCAATCCTCTTAACGATGTGTCACTGTAATTCTCATATCCTCCCGGATCTGACGGGATCGTCAATACTGGCGCGGTCGTCAACCTTTGGTTTAAATCCCTGGAAACTCCTGTTTGCACTTATCCGTCTATTCCAATTTCCTTTCCTCCTTTAGCAAACGTGTCCATGATATAGCTAACGCTAATAAACTTTTCCTCAAAACATCTGTGATAACCTACCAGACCTAAGAAGCTCTAAATCCCGATTACCATTGTCGGTCTTGGCCAATTCATGATGGCCTCAATCTTCGTCGAGTCCACTGCAATTCCTTCCCCGGTATCCCATGTCCTGAGAACGCCATTTGATGAAGCCAAAATTCACACTTATTAAACTTAGCGTAGCGGGTGTATTCCCTTAAAGTCCGTAGAATCCCCCTTTTTCAAATGTAACTCACGCTTAGCAGGACTCTTCGAGTATACCAGGATATCATCTATAAACACAATTACAAACTGATCCAGAAATTCCTTGAACACCCGATTCATTAAATCCATATAGGCTGTAGGGGCGTTTGTCAGTCCAAACGGCATCACCGTAAACTCATAGTACCCATACCTCGTCCTGAACGCCGACTTCGGCACGTCCTCCTTCCTGATCATCAATTGATGATAGCCAGTCCTCAGATCGATCTTAGAAAATACCGACGCCCCTTGCAACTGGTCAAATAGGTCGTCAATCCTTGGCAATGGGTACTTATTCTTGATGGCCACCTGGTTCAGCTGCCTGTAGTCAATGCACAATCTCAAGGATCCATCCTTTTTCCTTACGAACAATACTGGCGCTCCCCATGGAGACGCACTAGGACGAATGAAGCCTTTATCCAGTAACTCTTGCATTTGGACTTTCAATTCTTTCAATTCCGATATCGACATTCAAAAAGGGGTGCTCTCTAGATTGGTTCCATCCCAAGGCTAACTCGATTACCATTTCCACTTCTCGATCAGGTGGCAATCCCGGCAATTTCTGAGGAAAGACATCGGGAAGATTACACACTTTAGCTATGTCCTTTAGCCTTGATTCCTCAACCAACAAATCAGCCACAAAATAATTATCATCATACACCTCAAGGACAAGTTCAGTCCATCCAATTTCAATCCAACAATCTTCCAAAACAAATCACCCCGGTTCTTTATAATACCCGAAATTTCCAAGCATCACTTATCCTTCCGAATTCGTCCAAGAAAATCATTAGTGAATCAGAGATCCATAAATCGACTGCGTCTATCCACCATAAGCAATTACACGTCGTACATGACCATTAGAGTTACAACTTCGAAATCATCGCCTATCGTACCCAATATCCACATGCAATGCCTCTAGACTTTCACGGCACATCCCCTGATTCCTTCCCCACCACAACGTACACTTTTCCCTATGTCCATAGCCGATTCTGATTAATCTGCAGAGCAGCTCCCGCTTAATGTCCTACCTGCGGTCGCTGCGATTGCATTAGCGATATAACCTGTCGGTCCAACAATTTCTCACCTGGTGACCTTACTGTCCACATCGACAACATGCTCCACTCCTACCTTGGCAGTGGCCATTCCTATGCCTCTTTCCATAAGACCGACATGCAGCGTTGGAGTAGCAGCTCGGCTTTCCAAAGTTCTTTCTTACTAGAGGGACAATTTCCGTTTCTTTGTCATAGGCTTCTTTCCACCGTTCCTATTGTTCCTAGCCGGCGTGTACCGCGATCCATATACGGTAACCTTCCATTATAATCCCTTTCAACCGTTTAAGCCTTGCCATACAGCTCATTATAATCCCTTAGGCTTATTAGCATTAACTGACTACGAAGATTCGGTTTCAGTCCATCTCGGAACTTCCTTGTCCCATCCACACGATTATTGACCACCTTTGGCGCGTACTTAGACAACCTTACAAACCCGACCTCGTACTGATCAACTGACATTCAATTTTTACAGAGCCCAAGAGACTTTGTCATTTTCTGTCCTTGGGCACTTTCTGAAACTACTTCTTATTAAGAACCTCGATAACGACACCCCAGCTTAGAAATATGCCCTCTGAGTTGATACACCCGAATACTTATCACTTGCATTTCCTGAAATGTCCTACTTCGAGGGTCCTCTTACCCATCACTTGCACTTCCTTAGAGTTGATACATAGTCAGGGTCACTTTTTCCTCATCAGTGCACCCGAATACATCAAAAGTCTCTCCTCTACTCAAAGTACTGTAGCCTTAGGGTCATCTCTTCCCATCGAATCTTTGCAAGTTTAAATTTCAAAAATTTTCCACTCAACTAATGCATCCGTCTGACTGCAATAACTTGCCATTGACCTTGATTCCCAACATTTCCATTATACCCATTATTCCCCCCATTCCCATTGACGACGACAACAGTGGCCTCAGCATCAGTAGAAACAATAGCATTTCGCTCCTCAATCTGTCTACTCATTAAAATTCCAACTTCCTCGATTGCCCTCAAAGTCTCATCCCATCTGGGATTCCCCCACAACTCCAATTTGCGGACATACACAACCTCGACCTCGACCTCGACCTCGACCTCGACCTCGACCTCGACTACTCATACTCACAGGGTCACACCACCCACTTACCTGCTATAATTCCCCTCGGGAATTAAAGACCTAGGCCAACTATACCAGTCTAAGCCCTAGGCAATGAATCACAACACAATTCATTCAGCAGGCAGCCACTCACAAATATCACCCAATCACAACCAACAAGTTCGTGCACTTACCTCAAGTCCCGACGCACCTGCACCTCACATATATTGCATAAAAATCACTTAGCAATCACAATCACACTGTCTGGGGTACGCATAGCACACAAGTCTCCCTAACTGTCTACCCCAAAGTTATCGCTCCTTATCACTCCAGGCTTCGACCAACTTGGTTCGAGCTAACCTTGCTCTGATACCAATTCAACAGGGGATGTCACGCCCCGGACCCCACCGAGCCCGCGACATCCCGTCCACGGTCGAGTATTTGAACGCGACGTCCCAGGACGCGTCGCCGACCCAAACGAAATACGCAAGCGGAAGCATATAGAATAAACCCAGACAATAATAACATGACTAAGGAATAGACATCGAAATTTAATAAACACCAAACATTAAAAAGCCTTCAATATTACAAAAAGGCGACCCGGCTTCCAAAATCAACCACAGTTTTCAAAAGGGGGCGGTGGTTGACAAGCCTATCTTCTCTACAAAAAGGTACTCCGGCCGTCTCTCCGAATCCATCACGGTCGCGGATCTGAAAGTGGTTATGTAATAACCGTGAGAACAAGTCTCAATAAGCAACAACCTAAACCTAACCTAGGCTAATGCGTACCCAGACCAGTCTAACATGCAAACTACCAAACAATACAATCACTTTCACAGGCTAGGCTTACCTCGCCTCGAACCACGTGCCAACCCTGCATATTAGTCCAAACATGATAATGCAAGTACAAATCGCCGCCACATCACCATCACCAGCACACACACTTCCACTCGAAATCAGTCAATTCAAACAAGCACCCAATCCATCCAACCAGTCATCCACACGCACATCAGTCAATTCGATCAACATCCACACGCTCAACCAGTCAATCCAGTCACACACTCAACCAACCAATCCAGTCACACGCTCAACCAGCAAATTCAATCACACTCAAATCACATGCGTGTCCGAACATCTTTCTCACAACTCGCGCCACTGCGCCTCAAATTCATTCTCACTGGCACACATGCCACACAATTCGATCAATTCCCATGGCCGCCGTCAACACGTCCCAAGCCATATCATTCAATTCATTTCCAGTGGCCGCCGTCAACACGTCCCAAGCCACGATATTCATTCAATTTCCAACGACCGACGTAAACACGTCCCGGTCCAATCACACCTTTAACGGGCCACCGTCAACACGTCTCAAGCCCGCATTCCAACTGGCCCATCGGCCGATCATACCTTCATGCGGACCGCCGTCAACACGTCCCAAGCCCGCATTCCAACTGGCCCATCGGCCGATCATGCCTTCACGCGGACCGCCGTCAACACGTCCCAAGTCCGCAGCCCTCCGATCAATCCGGGCTTAATCTCTCACAGGCAGGCACACGCCACTCAATTCAATCAAATTCACACCGAACAACTCACATTCACAACTCAGTCCAATTCACGCCAAATCACACCAAACCACTCATACCCAACATTCAGTTCAAATTCATAGTCGCCACATCATCCACCAACCCGACGCTCAAGTCGGTCACGCACAATTTCTCAAATTAGACATACTAATAAATCCAATTCCAATTGCATAATTAAATCACAATATAACTAAATTAATGCACGCCCTAGCCATTCTAGCCCGAAACTGGTCAATGAAATACCCAAAATACTAAGTAGGGTCTAGGAAGTCGCTTACCAAATTTTGGCCCGGGAAAAGTCGGCTCGGGCCCAAAATGGCCCGGGTGAGAAGTTCTGACTAGGCGCGGGCGTGGGCCACACGGGCGCGCTGACCGGCCAAAGTGGGCACAATGGCCGATCGGCATGCCTAGTGCGCGGGCGCGGCGAACGCGCGGCGTGCCCGGGGCGCTTGGGCGCGCGGATGGGCAACGCGCCTGGGCAACGGACCGGCTGAACGGGCAATGCGCCTGGGCTTCGGGCGCGGGCATGGGCACGGCGCGGGCGCGCGACTTGCGCGCGGGCAACGGGCTCGGCCACAGCTCGGGGCGACTTGGCCGTGAGCCAGACTGGCTGGCCGGCGGGGCTGGCTGACCGGCTGGTTGGCCGGCCGGCTGGCGAGCTGGCTGGCCGGCGACGGCGACGGCAACGGCGACACCACGGCGATGGGCAGCAGCTGGTTAGGGGCTGGGCGAGCTAGGGCGAGCTGGCCGGCTGGAGTTGGCTGGCCGGCGAGCTGCAGCAGGTGGCGGCGGCGACGGAAGGACGGCGAGCGGCGGCGAGCTGGTCCCGGCGAAGCTCGGAGGCGAGAGAGAGACAACCGGGGTGGTGAGGGCGAGGGGAAGAGAGAGAGAGGCTGAGGGGCGTCGGCCGGATGGCGAACGGGCCGGCGGGACTGCACGGCGCGGCGGCCAGCGGCGGCGACGAGCTGGCTCGGGCTCGGGCAGGACAGGGCTGCTGGCCGGGAGAGAGAGAGAGAGAGGCAAGGGGGAGGTGGTGGCCGCTGCAGAGGGCGGCGGTGACGGCGACGGGGCGGAGGCGGCGGCCAGGCGACACGCCGGCGGGCTGGGCCTGCTCCGGGCGCGGCGAGCAGCGGCGACCAGCTCGCTGTCGCTCGCGCGAGGGAGAGGAGGAAGGGAGCGGCCGGGGCGGGCAACGCGCGGAGCTGGGCCGGCCGGGCGGCGCGGCGCGGCGGTCGGGCTGGCGACGGCGGCGCGCGACGGCGGCGGAGCTCGGCAGTCAGGCGGAAGGCGGTGGCGCGGCGTCGGCTGGGCGAGCGGGGATGAGGCGAAGCAGAACCAGAAGAGAAGGAAGAAGAGAAAGAGAAAGAGAAAGGGAGGAGAGAGGAGAGAGAAGAGAGAGACAGGTCAGGTCAGCAGGGGAAGCAACGGGAAAGGGGGGGAGTGGACGTGCATGGGGAGGGCGCGGGGAGGGGACAGGCGCAGAGGGAAAGGGAGAGAGAGAGAGAGAGAGAGAGAAAAGGGAGAGAGAGAAGGGAGGCTGACGTGCGCGCGGGGAAGGGGACCGGCGGAGAGAGAGAGAGAGAGGAGAGAGAAAGAGAGAGAGAAGGGGTTTAAATTTTAAATTAAATCGCGATTCATCGGACACGGTCCAAACTAAAAATCAACTAATCGGTCCCGATTCGACTTCGGAAAAAGGCCTAATAATCCACAATAAATCCCAACAATATTCTAGGGCACACGGTCAAAATAAAATACCCCAAATCACACTACGAGGGAGGTCTACCAGTCCAAATCCGCACCCAGTCCAAAAATCCACTTTTCCACTATTCTTGACAATCTCGATGTTGGCCACAAAAATATCGACACCGTCCAATTTATTTCGTCCCAGAACTCCCGAAAATCGACTGCCAAGTTCGGGATCTAAATAACGACCAAATTCGATCGAGTGCGATTCTAGCGAAATCTCAAAATTTAAAACAATAACCGGGAGTGATCAGTTCCCGGGCGAGATTTTACTATAAGCACACTGACGAATTATACGTTTATTAAATCTCAAAAATGGCCAGAATCCGGAATGTCACAATTCTTCCCCCCTTACAAAAATTTCGTCCTCGAAATTTGCAATCCAACTCAACTATTCAACAAATGGGGTACTGGTGTCGCATCAACTCTTCCCTTTCCCACATCGCACATTTGGTTTCATGGTGTGTCCAAATCACCTTGACTGTTTCAATTGACTGTTGAACCAACTTAGGACCCATGATGCTCCTCTCACCCACTCATCCCAACAACCCGGTGTTCTGCAAACCTTGCCATATCATGTCCCAAACGATGTCATTCTAAAACTCTGCTGACAGCTATTGATATAGGCAAACTCAACCAAAGGCAATTATTCTTTCCAACTTCCCCTAAAATCCACTACACATGCTCGCAGCATATCTTCCAAAGTCTGAATCGTTCTCTCAATCTGGCCATCCGTCTGCGAATGATAGGCAGTGCTAAACTGTAACCTCATTCCTAATGCCGTATGAAAACTTTTCCAAAAGCGGCCGTAAACTTAGGATCACGGTCCGAAGTGATCGTCATCGGTACTCCCTAGAGACGGACTATATATCGTACATACAAATCAGCATACCTTCCCAAGGTAAAAAAAAAAAATCCTTTCGTATTAGTAGAAAATGTGATGGCTTTTTCCGCCGATCCACTATCACCCAAATCGAATCCTGGCCTCTCTGGCTCCTCAGTAATTCCACTTTCACTCGAGAATTTCCAATGGCTGCAACATTCCACCCAGCCTGTGATGTTGCGCCTTCATTTGTTGGCATGTGAAACACTTAACCACATGTTTAGCCACATCCACTTTCATATTGTTCCACCAATGATGTTGTCGCAAGTTCTGGTACATTTTCGTACTTCCTCGATGAATACTGTAATTGCCAAGGTGTACTTCCGACAAAGCCTCTCCTCTTAATTCTGCGTCACTGGTTACACATAACTGACCACGGAACATCAGAATCCCATCCTTGAATACCTAAAAGCTCAATTCCCTTTCTGGGGTAACCATACTCAAATCTTCTAAATCTCCGGGTCCGTCGATTGTAAAGCCTTCATCTTAGTCTAGATTTCCAGTTTAATCCCCAATGCGGTAAGTAGACTCTAATTATGACTCGTTTCACATTTAAATTCCAAATCCCGAATTTCCTCCAACAGGGCCCATTCTTTGACCATCATATGCGCGATGCACGATCTCCAACTCAGTGCATCCGTTACCTTATTAGCCATTCCAGGGTTTCACAAAATATCGCAGTCGTAGCCCTTAAAGAGTCCCATTCAACGACGCTGTCTCATATGTAATTCCTTTTTGGGAGAACAAGTATTTTAAACTCTGATGATCCACATAAATCTGAGACTCCTCTCCACACAGGTAGTGTCTCCAAATCTTAAGAGCGAAAATAATCGCAACTAATTCCAAGTCACACGTCAGATAATTCTGCTCATATGGCCTCAATTGCTGTGATGCGTATGCCACTACTCTCTTGTATTGCATCAGCACGCATTCCAATCCTCTTAACGATGTGTCACTGTAATTCTCATATCCTCCCGGATCTGACGGGATCGTCAATACTGGCGCGGTCGTCAACCTTTGGTTTAAATCCCTGGAAACTCCTGTTTGCACTTATCCGTCTATTCCAATTTCCTTTCCTCCTTTAGCAAACGTGTCCATGATATAGCTAACGCTAATAAACTTTTCCTCAAAACATCTGTGATAACCTACCAGACCTAAGAAGCTCTAAATCCCGATTACCATTGTCGGTCTTGGCCAATTCATGATGGCCTCAATCTTCGTCGAGTCCACTGCAATTCCTTCCCCGGTATCCCATGTCCTGAGAACGCCATTTGATGAAGCCAAAATTCACACTTATTAAACTTAGCGTAGCGGGTGTATTCCCTTAAAGTCCGTAGAATCCCCCTTTTTCAAATGTAACTCACGCTTAGCAGGACTCTTCGAGTATACCAGGATATCATCTATAAACACAATTACAAACTGATCCAGAAATTCCTTGAACACCCGATTCATTAAATCCATATAGGCTGTAGGGGCGTTTGTCAGTCCAAACGGCATCACCGTAAACTCATAGTACCCATACCTCGTCCTGAACGCCGACTTCGGCACGTCCTCCTTCCTGATCATCAATTGATGATAGCCAGTCCTCAGATCGATCTTAGAAAATACCGACGCCCCTTGCAACTGGTCAAATAGGTCGTCAATCCTTGGCAATGGGTACTTATTCTTGATGGCCACCTGGTTCAGCTGCCTGTAGTCAATGCACAATCTCAAGGATCCATCCTTTTTCCTTACGAACAATACTGGCGCTCCCCATGGAGACGCACTAGGACGAATGAAGCCTTTATCCAGTAACTCTTGCATTTGGACTTTCAATTCTTTCAATTCCGATATCGACATTCAAAAAGGGGTGCTCTCTAGATTGGTTCCATCCCAAGGCTAACTCGATTACCATTTCCACTTCTCGATCAGGTGGCAATCCCGGCAATTTCTGAGGAAAGACATCGGGAAGATTACACACTTTAGCTATGTCCTTTAGCCTTGATTCCTCAACCAACAAATCAGCCACAAAATAATTATCATCATACACCTCAAGGACAAGTTCAGTCCATCCAATTTCAATCCAACAATCTTCCAAAACAAATCACCCCGGTTCTTTATAATACCCGAAATTTCCAAGCATCACTTATCCTTCCGAATTCGTCCAAGAAAATCATTAGTGAATCAGAGATCCATAAATCGACTGCGTCTATCCACCATAAGCAATTACACGTCGTACATGACCATTAGAGTTACAACTTCGAAATCATCGCCTATCGTACCCAATATCCACATGCAATGCCTCTAGACTTTCACGGCACATCCCCTGATTCCTTCCCCACCACAACGTACACTTTTCCCTATGTCCATAGCCGATTCTGATTAATCTGCAGAGCAGCTCCCGCTTAATGTCCTACCTGCGGTCGCTGCGATTGCATTAGCGATATAACCTGTCGGTCCAACAATTTCTCACCTGGTGACCTTACTGTCCACATCGACAACATGCTCCACTCCTACCTTGGCAGTGGCCATTCCTATGCCTCTTTCCATAAGACCGACATGCAGCGTTGGAGTAGCAGCTCGGCTTTCCAAAGTTCTTTCTTACTAGAGGGACAATTTCCGTTTCTTTGTCATAGGCTTCTTTCCACCGTTCCTATTGTTCCTAGCCGGCGTGTACCGCGATCCATATACGGTAACCTTCCATTATAATCCCTTTCAACCGTTTAAGCCTTGCCATACAGCTCATTATAATCCCTTAGGCTTATTAGCATTAACTGACTACGAAGATTCGGTTTCAGTCCATCTCGGAACTTCCTTGTCCCATCCACACGATTATTGACCACCTTTGGCGCGTACTTAGACAACCTTACAAACCCGACCTCGTACTGATCAACTGACATTCAATTTTTACAGAGCCCAAGAGACTTTGTCATTTTCTGTCCTTGGGCACTTTCTGAAACTACTTCTTATTAAGAACCTCGATAACGACACCCCAGCTTAGAAATATGCCCTCTGAGTTGATACACCCGAATACTTATCACTTGCATTTCCTGAAATGTCCTACTTCGAGGGTCCTCTTACCCATCACTTGCACTTCCTTAGAGTTGATACATAGTCAGGGTCACTTTTTCCTCATCAGTGCACCCGAATACATCAAAAGTCTCTCCTCTACTCAAAGTACTGTAGCCTTAGGGTCATCTCTTCCCATCGAATCTTTGCAAGTTTAAATTTCAAAAATTTTCCACTCAACTAATGCATCCGTCTGACTGCAATAACTTGCCATTGACCTTGATTCCCAACATTTCCATTATACCCATTATTCCCCCCATTCCCATTGACGACGACAACAGTGGCCTCAGCATCAGTAGAAACAATAGCATTTCGCTCCTCAATCTGTCTACTCATTAAAATTCCAACTTCCTCGATTGCCCTCAAAGTCTCATCCCATCTGGGATTCCCCCACAACTCCAATTTGCGGACATACACAACCTCGACCTCGACCTCGACCTCGACCTCGACCTCGACCTCGACTACTCATACTCACAGGGTCACACCACCCACTTACCTGCTATAATTCCCCTCGGGAATTAAAGACCTAGGCCAACTATACCAGTCTAAGCCCTAGGCAATGAATCACAACACAATTCATTCAGCAGGCAGCCACTCACAAATATCACCCAATCACAACCAACAAGTTCGTGCACTTACCTCAAGTCCCGACGCACCTGCACCTCACATATATTGCATAAAAATCACTTAGCAATCACAATCACACTGTCTGGGGTACGCATAGCACACAAGTCTCCCTAACTGTCTACCCCAAAGTTATCGCTCCTTATCACTCCAGGCTTCGACCAACTTGGTTCGAGCTAACCTTGCTCTGATACCAATTCAACAGGGGATGTCACGCCCCGGACCCCACCGAGCCCGCGACATCCCGTCCACGGTCGAGTATTTGAACGCGACGTCCCAGGACGCGTCGCCGACCCAAACGAAATACGCAAGCGGAAGCATATAGAATAAACCCAGACAATAATAACATGACTAAGGAATAGACATCGAAATTTAATAAACACCAAACATTAAAAAGCCTTCAATATTACAAAAAGGCGACCCGGCTTCCAAAATCAACCACAGTTTTCAAAAGGGGGCGGTGGTTGACAAGCCTATCTTCTCTACAAAAAGGTACTCCGGCCGTCTCTCCGAATCCATCACGGTCGCGGATCTGAAAGTGGTTATGTAATAACCGTGAGAACAAGTCTCAATAAGCAACAACCTAAACCTAACCTAGGCTAATGCGTACCCAGACCAGTCTAACATGCAAACTACCAAACAATACAATCACTTTCACAGGCTAGGCTTACCTCGCCTCGAACCACGTGCCAACCCTGCATATTAGTCCAAACATGATAATGCAAGTACAAATCGCCGCCACATCACCATCACCAGCACACACACTTCCACTCGAAATCAGTCAATTCAAACAAGCACCCAATCCATCCAACCAGTCATCCACACGCACATCAGTCAATTCGATCAACATCCACACGCTCAACCAGTCAATCCAGTCACACACTCAACCAACCAATCCAGTCACACGCTCAACCAGCAAATTCAATCACACTCAAATCACATGCGTGTCCGAACATCTTTCTCACAACTCGCGCCACTGCGCCTCAAATTCATTCTCACTGGCACACATGCCACACAATTCGATCAATTCCCATGGCCGCCGTCAACACGTCCCAAGCCATATCATTCAATTCATTTCCAGTGGCCGCCGTCAACACGTCCCAAGCCACGATATTCATTCAATTTCCAACGACCGACGTAAACACGTCCCGGTCCAATCACACCTTTAACGGGCCACCGTCAACACGTCTCAAGCCCGCATTCCAACTGGCCCATCGGCCGATCATACCTTCATGCGGACCGCCGTCAACACGTCCCAAGCCCGCATTCCAACTGGCCCATCGGCCGATCATGCCTTCACGCGGACCGCCGTCAACACGTCCCAAGTCCGCAGCCCTCCGATCAATCCGGGCTTAATCTCTCACAGGCAGGCACACGCCACTCAATTCAATCAAATTCACACCGAACAACTCACATTCACAACTCAGTCCAATTCACGCCAAATCACACCAAACCACTCATACCCAACATTCAGTTCAAATTCATAGTCGCCACATCATCCACCAACCCGACGCTCAAGTCGGTCACGCACAATTTCTCAAATTAGACATACTAATAAATCCAATTCCAATTGCATAATTAAATCACAATATAACTAAATTAATGCACGCCCTAGCCATTCTAGCCCGAAACTGGTCAATGAAATACCCAAAATACTAAGTAGGGTCTAGGAAGTCGCTTACCAAATTTTGGCCCGGGAAAAGTCGGCTCGGGCCCAAAATGGCCCGGGTGAGAAGTTCTGACTAGGCGCGGGCGTGGGCCACACGGGCGCGCTGACCGGCCAAAGTGGGCACAATGGCCGATCGGCATGCCTAGTGCGCGGGCGCGGCGAACGCGCGGCGTGCCCGGGGCGCTTGGGCGCGCGGATGGGCAACGCGCCTGGGCAACGGACCGGCTGAACGGGCAATGCGCCTGGGCTTCGGGCGCGGGCATGGGCACGGCGCGGGCGCGCGACTTGCGCGCGGGCAACGGGCTCGGCCACGGCTCGGGGCGACTTGGCCGTGAGCCAGACTGGCTGGCCGGCGGGGCTGGCTGACCGGCTGGTTGGCCGGCCGGCTGGCGAGCTGGCTGGCCGGCGACGGCGACGGCAACGGCGACACCACGGCGATGGGCAGCAGCTGGTTAGGGGCTGGGCGAGCTAGGGCGAGCTGGCCGGCTGGAGTTGGCTGGCCGGCGAGCTGCAGCAGGTGGCGGCGGCGACGGAAGGACGGCGAGCGGCGGCGAGCTGGTCCCGGCGAAGCTCGGAGGCGAGAGAGAGACAACCGGGGTGGTGAGGGCGAGGGGAAGAGAGAGAGAGGCTGAGGGGCGTCGGCCGGATGGCGAACGGGCCGGCGGGACTGCACGGCGCGGCGGCCAGCGGCGGCGACGAGCTGGCTCGGGCTCGGGCAGGACAGGGCTGCTGGCCGGGAGAGAGAGAGAGAGAGGCAAGGGGGAGGTGGTGGCCGCTGCAGAGGGCGGCGGTGACGGCGACGGGGCGGAGGCGGCGGCCAGGCGACACGCCGGCGGGCTGGGCCTGCTCCGGGCGCGGCGAGCAGCGGCGACCAGCTCGCTGTCGCTCGCGCGAGGGAGAGGAGGAAGGGAGCGGCCGGGGCGGGCAACGCGCGGAGCTGGGCCGGCCGGGCGGCGCGGCGCGGCGGTCGGGCTGGCGACGGCGGCGCGCGACGGCGGCGGAGCTCGGCAGTCAGGCGGAAGGCGGTGGCGCGGCGTCGGCTGGGCGAGCGGGGATGAGGCGAAGCAGAACCAGAAGAGAAGGAAGAAGAGAAAGAGAAAGAGAAAGGGAGGAGAGAGGAGAGAGAAGAGAGAGACAGGTCAGGTCAGCAGGGGAAGCAACGGGAAAGGGGGGGAGTGGACGTGCATGGGGAGGGCGCGGGGAGGGGACAGGCGCAGAGGGAAAGGGAGAGAGAGAGAGAGAGAGAGAGAGAGAGAGAAAAGGGAGAGAGAGAAGGGAGGCTGACGTGCGCGCGGGGAAGGGGACCGGCGGAGAGAGAGAGAGAGAGGAGAGAGAAAGAGAGAGAGAAGGGGTTTAAATTTTAAATTAAATCGCGATTCATCGGACACGGTCCAAACTAAAAATCAACTAATCGGTCCCGATTCGACTTCGGAAAAAGGCCTAATAATCCACAATAAATCCCAACAATATTCTAGGGCACACGGTCAAAATAAAATACCCCAAATCACACTACGAGGGAGGTCTACCAGTCCAAATCCGCACCCAGTCCAAAAATCCACTTTTCCACTATTCTTGACAATCTCGATGTTGGCCACAAAAATATCGACACCGTCCAATTTATTTCGTCCCAGAACTCCCGAAAATCGACTGCCAAGTTCGGGATCTAAATAACGACCAAATTCGATCGAGTGCGATTCTAGCGAAATCTCAAAATTTAAAACAATAACCGGGAGTGATCAGTTCCCGGGCGAGATTTTACTATAAGCACACTGACGAATTATACGTTTATTAAATCTCAAAAATGGCCAGAATCCGGAATGTCACAATGTTGTCGAATGGTTTCAAGATTAATGAGTGCGATAAATGTGTATATGTTAAGAACACTCATAATGGTTTTGTCATTTTGTGCTTATATGTAGACGACATGCTTATAATGGGCAGCGATGGAGAGGTTGTTAAGGCGACCAAACGCATGCTCACAAGTAAGTTTGATATGAAAGATATGGGGGTTGCAGATGTTATTTTAGGAGTTAAAATCCATAAGACATCTGGAGGATTAGCTCTATCACAATCCCATTATATTGAGACGATTCTTGGAAAGTGCCAGAATCTAGATATTGTACCAGTAAAGACTCCGATAGATGTTAATTTACATCTTTCAAAGAATACTGGTGAAAGTAAGGCTCAAAATGAGTATGCTAGTATACTAGGCAGTTTAATGTATGTCATGAACTGTACTAGGCCGGACATAGCTTGTGCTGTGAGCAAGCTAAGTCGATTTACAGTTTGTCCAAATGAAAATCATTGGAAAGCAATGAAACGTTTATTGGGCTACTTAAAGTATACTCAAGATTATGCTTTGCATTACATAGAATATCCAGCGGTACTTGAAGGATATTGTGATGCAAATTGGATAACTGGCACTAAAGACACAAAATCGACAAGTGGATATGTATTCACACTTGGGGGAGCGGCAGTGTCTTGGAAATCATCCAAACAAACTTGTATTGCTAGATCCACAATGGAATCAGAATTTATTGCTTTGGATAAAGCCGGTGAAGAAGTCGAGTGGCTTCGAAATTTCTTGGAAGATATTCCTAATTGGCCTAAACCAGTGCCCGCTGTATGTATACATTGTGATAGTCAAGCGGCAATAGGAAGGGCAAGGAATGTCATGTATAATGGTAAGTCTCGACACATACGTCGAAGACATGACACAATAAGACAACTTCTTTCTAGTGGAATTATCACCATTGACTATGTGAAGTCAAAAGATAATGTTGCGGATCCATTGACAAAAGGCCTAACTAGAGAGATGGTTGCGAAAACATCAAGAGGAATGGGTTTAAGGCCTATAAACAAGTCATCATAGCGGAAACCCTACCTAGTTGACTGGAGATCCCAAGATCTAGGTTCAAAGGGACAACTAAGTTATGAAGACAGTGTAGAGTACTGTCAAATTTTTTACTCATTCCCGGATGAAGACAGTACTAATATATGAAGGTTAAGCAAAAGCTTTTAATGATTCTGAATTGAGTATGTGATATACTATATGTTCAGAAATCACCTATGTGAGTGTGAAGTGAGGGCCGCTTCTGTGAGAATTGAAAATGCCGAATTCTCTAAAACACTCATGAGACCAGGCGGTGTTCATGGCCAAAACGAACACAACAGTGAGAACCAATTTTGTTCGAGAAACAGTTGTGTGATTTCTATTATCTAGGCTTACACGAAAGGTCGACAGTTCAAAGACATCAAGTCTACTGATTGACCGAGTAAGTCCGATAAGTTTCACTAAGGAAAGTTCAAAGTCTCAAACTACTTATCCTGATGCAACGTTTTCTCATGGAATAATCGCACATTGCATCTCATGCATACACGAAAAGTCATGATATCTGAACTTATCATTCATGTGGGGGATTGTTGGGATTTTTGCACCAAACAAAAACTCATAGAATTGAATGAGAAGTGTGTGGGTGAAAGTGTCCCACATAGGGTAGAAGAGAGATGGGAGATGGGTTCAAATAGTTGAGCTTCACAAATGGGTTTGGGCCCCAAGGGGTACCCAACTTTTGTGGAAGAGAGAGGACCTACGTCAAGCTAGGTCGGTCCACTCCCCGCGCGCGCGTCGCCGCCGCCGTCCGTCCGGTCGGTTCGGTTCCGGGTTCTATCGGTTTTTATTTTTTTTCCGAACAAACGTGTTGTTTAGAATTTATTTATTATTATTATTATTATTATTATTTGGACATATAAACATGTCTGTTCGAGGTTCGGTTCGCCCGAACGAAGAACCGAATCCCTTCGTGACTGTTCACGAACCAAACCGGTTCGAACCTTTGCTACTGTTCACGAACTTGGAACCGCCGGCGCTCTCGCAACTCTTCAATTTTTGCCATATACATATATCCGAACGGTTTAGTTCGGACCGAGACACTCCGTGGCATTTTTCATTCCCCAGAGACATTTTCCCGAGACACTTACGCATATTCACTTCATCGTTATCATTTCTTGTGCGATTGTTCTGCGAAATTGCGTTCGAAGGAGTCCTCCGAGTACGTACCGCTTCGGAGGAACGAGATCCGTTCTATCCTGGAAGACGATTGTCCAATATCCTCGGGTACTGATTGAGGGGCCAAATTCGTCTTAAGGACACGATGTTATTTCGTCGGGCTCGGATCAACATTCTGCTTTACTTTTTTGCGCTGCTTTCAGGTTAGTCTTTTAGTATTTGATTTCGATTTCTGGTATACGAACTTAGCCGAACATAACCAACTACACGAAGTTGACACACGCACACACACACAGCGCATATGGAGATTCCAAGTAAGATGGGAAATTTTAATAAAGATGGTCCTTGGTTGCACGTTTTAGAATCATTTCATTGCGTCTCTTAACTGGAATAAAGCAGAAATAGAAAGCAAGCAAAGCAGAAGAAACAGCGATGATCTACGAATAGAAAGAAGGCGCACCGTTTTCTGCGGAGGATCCCCTGTTTCTGTTTCGGAGTCCGGCGCTTGCTTTGTTCCATTCAGAATCTTCTCTCTATAAGCCACCCAATCGACGTAACGACCATCTGGTTTGAGTAACTTCTCACAATCTATTATGTCTATGCAGCACTCATTTGGTATTTTTGAGCTCAATGCGTCAAAAATCCTTTCCAGTGATCCGCACCTAGAAATTGTCAACCACCGCAAAAACTCTAATTCGTCAATGCCCTCGACAACCTGCAGGCTTGGGCACCATCGAATTTCTAAATGCGTCAAGCTCTTCAAGTTTGACAAACCGCCTAAGCTTTTTAATGAAGAGCACTGCTGAACTGAAAATCCTTCCAATGATTCCAACGTAGAAACAAATTGAATATCCCGTAACTCTGGGAACCCCACCAGAATTAATCTTTGAAGCATCTTTAGGGAGCTTGGGAAATGGAAGGCTCCCCTCCAATGATCAATCAACTCAGGAGCTTGTAGTTCATTGCACCCCAGCTCCTCCGGTAGACAAGCCAACCTCTCGGAAGAATTGCAGTCCTGAATACGTGATCTCTCCGATGATCCTACGACATCGAGTAATTGAACATGATGTTGCTCGTTCGCCTTGTTTTCTCTCGATTTTCTCGAACTTGATGAAACCGTCTCCTTTTCCGATGGAGGAAGCCTGTCGAGGTGTACTTGTTTTCCTCGAGTGTCGTGGAGCTCTAAAACTATCAAATTTGACGGAAATTGTTTGAAAGTTGGCAAGTCCAATCCATATAGAGTAAGTTCTATCAGCTGAGAAAGGGAACCCCACTCTACAGTTGGTGCGCGGACATTTGGAAAGTAAAAGCGCAGCTTGCTCAGTTTGAATAACTTCCCGATCCACCGTAAGTCAAAAGTTTGAATTATATTTGATCTGGCCGTTGAATCAGAGCTATCGAAAAGGTCCAGCTCAACTAGATTAGTAAGATACGAGAGGTTAGGGACAGTTAGCAACGAAGTAGATGTCAGCACCAAAACGGTCAAACTTATGGGGAGCTTCGGCAACTCTTGTATCTCATCACAAGCACGCAAGTCCAGTGTTCGGAGTTGACGAAGCTTGCTCATTGTACTGGGCAGTTCTTCAATTGGTGTGCCTGATACATCTACATATGACAAATTTGCTAGTCTACCAATGGAATCTGGTAATCTTGTAATTTCCGTGCCTGATACATTCAGCTCCGTTAACGACTCTAATTTCGAAACTGAGTCGGGGAGTTCAATCAAGCCAGAACACTGATTAAGAGAGAGGTGCCGCAGACTCCGTAGCTCTCCAATTTGTTCAGGCAATTTTCTAAGTTCGGGGCAGGACTTAACCCTCAAGTCAGTCAGACACCTCAAATTCCCAATGGAGCGGTCAATTTTCGAGAACAAAGAATTGTGGCCAATAGTCAACTTCTCTAAAACTGAGTCCTTTGGCAAGATTGGTGTCCCATGGATCGAGTCATTCCACTCAATAGTGAGAACCTTCAATTTCCTTGCCCTCTACAAAAGCCAATGAAACATTGACAGACAAGAAATAAATATGGATTTAGGCTACCAATTTGTATCATATGTCATCTGATCCTCTCACTAAATGAGAAAATTCGATTATAAATCCATCAAATTTTGTCCTTCATTGAATAAGAAAAATAGACTAAGAGGGAAACTGGCGTACCTTGATTAGGCTCTTGAACACATCATCTGTGAATTGAAGCCCAGCGAGATTCACCACAACCGCGTTTTCTAGATGCAGTAAATTGGTTGCCTCCAAACGTTGATTGGTTGGATCACCATGACGATAGACAGAGAAACACAAATCAATCCATCTCAACTCGGAAAGACAGCCTGTAAAATCACCTTGGATGTTTACGTTAGACAGAGAAAGAAACCGTATACGTGGGAACCGCTTAATTTCCTCCAAGGAGACAGTTATACGATCCCGCCATGATAGCAAACGGAGTGCTTCAACTTGAGCGCCTTCCTTGATCTGCCAATGACATTGAGGAGTAGAAGCAGGAATTTGTCAATATCTCACTATTTTTTTTTCGTAGAAGAGAAGGAAAAAAGAAACGGAAGAGTAGCTCCCAAATAAAAAACGTGAATCCTCAATTGAGAAGAGGGTATAAGCAATTTTCTACTCAAATTTGGCCATACTTTACCTCTCTTTTTTTTAATTCGCAAATGATGTCGCCTTTATCCCACAATCTGGTACGATCTTGTCTAGCAATTGCCCTTCCTAGATCTCTAAGCTGATCGTGCATCCCAAATCTATCACCATCTAAAACCTTTATCATGCACCTCTGAATAAGGACATCGATGGCTTCCTCTGGGTAAAGCTCATAATCTTCCCACATGTACATTGGATTAGTCTTATTCTCATTGATGAAAAGGCATGCAACATCGAGGAATATCTGTTGTTGATGCGGCTCTAAGGCATCATAGCTAATCCTTAGCTTTCCCAAGACATCCCTATGAGGTGTTTTCCTTAGCTTCTCTAGCCTTTCTTCCCATATTTTTTTCTTTTCCTGACCAAAAAGCGATGAACCAATTACTTCGAGGGCTAAAGGTAGTCCATCTGCAGTAGAGACAATGCTTTCCGAAAGAGTGTGGTAATTGGCTGGAGGAGAGTCGTCGTTGAAGGCATGCTTGCTAAAAAGTTTGAGTGCGTCTTCGTTGCTCAACCCCACCATTTCATAATCCTTGAATTTATTCGCAAATCCCCTAATATTCAGAACGCTCTTGTCCCTAGTGGTAACGAGTATCGTAGTACCGGGATACAAAGAATTCACTGGGATTAGATTTTGGATCTGGTTGCCCTTATCGACATCATCCAATACAATTAGCATCTTCTTGTTGCAAATTGTGTCTCCAATCCTGTAACAGCCCGGACCTACCGCCTCACGTGATATTGTCCGCTTTGGGCCAAGCCCTCACGGTTTTAAAACGCGTCACTGGGGGAAGAGGTATCCACAGCTTATAAAGCCTGCTTCGTTCCCCTCTCCAACCGATGTGGGATCTCACAATCCACCCCCCGTAGAGGGACCAGCGTCCTCGCTGGCACACCGACCCGGCACCGGCTTTGATACCATTTGTAACAGCCCGGACCTACCGCCTCACGTGATATTGTCCGCTTTGGGCCAAGCCCTCACGGTTTTAAAACGCGTCACTGGGGGAAGAGGTATCCACAGCTTATAAAGCCTGCTTCGTTCCCCTCTCCAACCGATGTGGGATCTCACAAATCCTCTTGATCCCATCATGAATGCTTTGAATCTCACCAGCCTCTCCAGAATAAGAGATATCGGACAATAATTTTTCTTGCAACTTTTGTAAAGCCGTTTCCCTCACGCCTTCAAGAAAGCAGCAGTTTTTCCCAAACTGAGAATATAATTGGTTGAAAATAATGTTGGCGAGTGTTGTTTTACCGATGCCGCCCATCCCGTAAATTCCAATTAGCCGCACACCACCAGGGCCAATGTCTAATAATTTGTTTATGGCTGCTATTTGATCCTCCATTCCAACTAAATCTTCGGTTACTGGTCTTCGTCTTGTCTTGAGCCTGACCACAACCTCGTGAACAACCGCCTGGATAAGTGCCCCATCGCTGCCACAAAGTTTAACAGTTTCAATTGAGAAAAGGTGACATATTTGCATGTTGACCAGCCTTCTACTAAGCAACCAGGTGGGAACGCGATCAAGTTTAGGATATATCAAAATTCAACGTTACCCCCAAAGCTTTGGGAACATGATGAATTGCAAACTTGAACATCCATTGCAGGTTTAAGTTAAAGGAATAGAGGAAGAGAAATGTTTGTTCTTTATATCAAGCAGAAGAATCAGAATTTCTGGCAAGAAAGGGTAGAAGAATCAAAATATAAACATCTAATGAATTACTGTAATGGTAGATTTACTTATTTCTTTCGACGTGTAAAACAACTTTGCAAAGGCAACAGTTCCTTAATCAAGTTCTCTAGCACACAATAGGAATCTTAATACAAACATGGATCAAATTAGTATAAAAAAGATGAAGGAAAGCCAAATTTTTCATACGATGAAAAATAGGTGAAAAACGAAATTATAATAACCCTATTAGGTCAGAAAAAAAATTGGAAATCTCGTGATTTAAAAAAAATAAAAGAATAATTTGAAACTTTCTGTTTAAAATAGGGAAATTAGAGTCCGAATATAATTAATGAATTTTTATAAGAACTATGGTCCGATTTTACAAAATTATTTTCACAATCGTGGTTAGAACGTTACCCTGAATGTGTCTTCGACTCCTTTCCACTGATGCCACCAACATTCTTGAGAGCCTGTTGCCACGTCTCTATATCCTCAGAGCTCAACTTTCTATTCCGATCCTCCATCTTTTGCTCCAATTTCAATATGGCCTCATTGTACGACTGGGTGTTCAACTTCACGTCATCGGGGGTCACGTCGTAGAAGATGGGCAATATGACCTTACTGCGATCTTCTTTAGACGTGTTCACCATCTTTGCAAGCTCCTGAAGGCACCAGTAACTTGAAGCGTAGTTTTCGGTGAAGATGGGTATGTAGAGCTTGGAGTCGTTGATCGCTCGCAGAAGGTTGTCTTTAATTCTTCCACCATATGGAAGTTCCTCGTCATCCATGAAAACACGAATCCCGGTGTGGAACAAAGCATGATAGAGGCTGTTGGCGAATGTGCGACGAATATCGGGCCCTCTAAAACTCAGGAACACCTCGTACTCACCTCCTGATGTATTACCGGTGCGCGTTCCGGTCTCTGAGCAAGCCATAGGAACTCACTTCACACTTAGTAGGGTCAGCCCCCCACCCCCCTTCACTCTCTCTCTCTCTAAGCTCCCTCTCTGCAACAATGGCGCCGCTTGCTCCCACGCCTCTAGTCCCTCTTGCTCGACAAACCCATCTGGTCATCCCCTCCCTCGGAGTTCGACTTTTGCCCCCTCCCTCATCGTTGCCACCAGCCGAGTCGCCGGCACTAATCCAGCCGACCAGATCTTGCCGGACGACGCCGACAACGGTTACGGACGGGCATGCGTCGCTCACGAGCCGCTCGTCCAGATTTGGCCTCGCCCGTCTCGTTCTGCAAAGGCCGCTCCCTTTATACTTGGATTCCCCTTCCCTTGCGTTCCTCTTCGCCAAAAAGAACTTCCGATCTCGAATCTTGTTCCTGGGAGGAGCAATTACGCACCGGATTAGGGTTTTTAGAGGCCGATTTCTGCGATTTTGCGGACTTGGCTGCCGTAAGGGAATCAGCCGCTTTGGGGATCTTGAAAATCTCTCTTTCTTCTTGGTGATCTCATGGGGGAAATGTGAAAAGCCTTCTTCACCGGATCATCCTCCCACAGGAACTTACAAAAGGAGAACCACGGCGTTACATTAGAAAAAGAGAAAAAGGATGTTTATTATAGGGACCTGTGTATTGCGTGACTCACGGGATTTAATTGAAAGTTCAACGCATACAGGCAACTTCGGCGAAGCTTCCAATTTGTAGTCAATAAAATTAATAAGATTAATATCACGAAAAATTTTAAATTAATATATTTATAATAATTTTATTTCGAATTTTTTTTTACATACATATAGACACAAATATTGGACATTTATCACGGGATTTAATTGAAAGTTGCGGACAAGCAACTTCGCAGCAGGTACAGCTTTCAATTTATAGTCAATAAAGTTGATGGCTTTATAAAACATAAGGTGGAGGACAATTATGGAGGTGCACCTTTTCACACGCTCAACTTCTTTTGAGTTTCTCTTGGTGCTTTTCTCTGTGCATTTGAACTTTTCGATTAAAAAAATCTGATTCTCAAACGTTTAAATCATTTATGATTATACTATAGCTACATCTCTGGTTAAACACATTTATATAGACAAAATCACCATTTATTAATATAAATGCATAATAAAAAAATATTTCTAAAAAATTACCTCTCATTATGACACATGGGACTCTGGATAATTAAAAAAATTTCCTTCATACCACATTAATTGGATTTGTTGCATTCACTACAACAAATACTTCACCTAAGCACTACCTAAGTATATACTTACTGCTCACTTTGAAATATTTGATTTGATCTTTTCGCCTTAAAGACTTACCTTTTATCATAATTAATTACCATTAGCATAAATGTGCCTTTATATTAAAAAGCAAACAGTTGCGCAAATCTTTGGCAGCACTTATGTTCTCATGGACAACTAGTAGAATGTGAGCATGGTGTAGTTGGTGGCGTTTGAAAGACAAATCAAATCAAATTGTATAAACATTAAAATATATCTTGAAATTGTGCAGATTAGACCACGTCAGATCGGTTGAGAATTATGGATGCTCGACCTCTTTTCAAGAGTGGTGAGAGGAAATGCAATGATGGCCTGTCCACGGCCATTATGCCATCCCATCATGCTGTTGCTTTGAGCATGGAAAGAAAGAAAGAGAGACCACGATGATCTGGCCGTAAGAGATGAACTTTGCTCAGCTGAAGAAAGGGAAAAGGAGATTAATGATGGCCATTGCTGGGCCAACAGGCGAAACAGACGAAGAAAGTTGCAATGGTGGTGCCTTTTCATGTTTCCTTTCTTCTTCTTTATTTTCTTCTGCTGAATTTCCTCTTTAAATACGAACAGGAAGAGCGCTTAATGTCATGGATAGCTATAAGGACTGCACAAAGGAGATCGGAAATTTGCTCTTAAAGGTTTGATTCAGAAAGGTTTTCTTCTTACCAAAATGACCGAGTTGAAAGAAACAAGTGACATAGGTATGCTATCCCCAAAATCAATCAGCACACCCGGTCATTTCGAGGGGATTGCCTTTTAGTCCCCTACTTGCTTCTAAAAAAAGATCATTTAAGTTTCGGATTTTTTTATTCAAAGTTTCCACGTTGTGGTAATTGAAGAGCATACTTAAATCATATCACCGTTCTGAATTAATAGCAAGATCCTAATTAGAAGAGATCATTCTGGGAGAAGAAAGGAGAGAGCTTAGGGAGCCATGCTTTTGAACACAACGAGATTTTATTTTTGAGGCTAAATCCTGCCCTTTCTTAGCACAATACGTTGCCTGGTGTACAGGCATATATCTTGGTGTGGTTACATAAGCATTGGATTCCTCTTATATAAGTAGTGCAAGCATCTTTAAAATAGAAACACTGACACTCTAGTAGTACAAGCATCTTTAAAGTAGAAACACTGACACTCTCACAAACATATCACATGCTTATTTTATTGCGGAATCCTTCTTCAGTATTGTCAACAGAACTGTATAAATTATCTCCATCCTTTTGCTATAGCTTGAATAAGGTTGTCAATTTCCCATTGAGACAAGAGCTGGTCGCGGCTACTGGGTCATCATAAAATGAAGCCGATTAATTAATATTTATGTCATACAGAAAAATCATAAATCGCATCAATAATGTGAGGAATTATTTGAGAATTGTGCTTAAAGGACGTAATTGGAAATTGTGGTATCGAAAAAGTGTTGCGGGGAGTCTAACCCTTCCCCACACATAAACGAACCCCCTGACTGCAAGTGTCTTTCATTTTAACACGTGCACCTAGTTTCCAATCAGCCTAGTTTTTCTTAAATTAATTGATGGCGACTAGTTCATCTCCTTCTTTGAACAAAACCCTAGAGATGGCCCAAAACTTCCAAAACCTTTTTTCCAATTACGTAGCTGCTCCTCCTGCAGAACAAAACCTCGGAGCTCAGGAACGTTGGGCAAGGCGCTACATGACCTATATGAATACTTCAACGTGTTGATCTAGTTTGGAGAGCTATATATTGCATCGAAGTGGTTGTTGAAGGTTGGCCGAGTTGATCAGAGCGCTTTCAAAGTATTTGTTTCTACTTCTTTGCTTATTCTTTGAAAAAATAATATATTACGATTCTACTCGTAATTCTCTAAGAGAATGAAGGTGACGTCCGCACGAGCTCAGTGCATGATTCACTATTGGCCTTGCTTTTTTTCCTTTTTTCTTTAGTTTAACTTCCGTTGTGTATTGGCTCCAAATTGAGCTGGCCTTACCCAATTGGTCATGGATAGCACAACTAGCAGACGAGCAACTTTGTCTTGGTGTAGGTCCAAATGAGTGCAAATGACAAGTGTTGTTTTGCTCAGGGAACATGTGAATTTTTGGGCACTATATTTAACCCGGCTAGGTTGAGAGAACATTTAAATAATTTATCACTCTCAGCACGAATATATACTATATATTATATATATATGTACATATATATTACACGTCAAATTTCTTATGAAAGTACAAGGCAAAATCGACAGACTTAATAGTAAATCCTGCACTTGTCAATAAAGTGCTCTTGGATAACAATTCACGTTTTGAAATATTGAATATGTTTTCGACATTAAAGAATTTTAAAAAGAGCTGCCGATTCTCTTACATTACTCAATATTTTTTTTCATCAACAAGTTTAAGCTTGTAATTACAGTCAATATCTTAAGAAAATAAAAGATATTTTTTATGCATTTATTCATGAATGCCTGATGCAAATTTCTTAACATGTCATCTCACTTTTCAAATATTTCGCCATTTTTTGTTGCATGAAGATCCTTTTTTTGGTATATGTTACATGCTTCCTCATTTTAAATGATGATAATCCTCACCTTAAAAAGGATAGTGCATATGAAAATATTTATTTTTTCCAAAACTTTCGTAACTCTTTTTCTAGTCATGCAACTGCTCCCCCTACCAAACGAGTCCCCATATCCTAGAAGGGTCAGGCGAGGCACTACATGACCTATTTGAGGACCATATCGATCAAGTTTTGAGGGCTGTATATGTATCAAAGTGGTTGTTGAAGGTTGGCCAAATTAGCAAAACGCTCTCAAAGGTTGTTATTAATTCCTGTGCTTATTCTTTCAAAAAAAAGTCTTATGCTTCTAATCGTAATTCTCCAAGAGAGTGTTAATGTAATTCTTGCACTCTCAGAGGTTGTTATTAATTATTGTGCTTATCCTTCCAAAAAAAAAAATCTCATGATTCTAATTGTAATTCTCTAAGAGAGTGTCAATGTAATTATCATAAAGAGCACTTTGAGTGTAGAGTGAAATGACTATTCTTGTAGAGTGAGATATAGTCCATTGCGGAGAGGCAACTTCATTATGGACGCTTTTAAAGGTTTCGAGGATTGCATTAGTGGATTCCAACCTTGTTATTGGGCTAATAGAGCTGGGATAATGGAAGAGGTCAAGTAGATAGGCCGAACCACTATAAATTGCTTTGCAATCTCTTTAATCTATTATTCTGTTTACATTTTTGTTAATGGAAGATATTTGCTTAGCAGTGCGTATTTCGGCTGCGAACACTATTTCATCCTCTACACATTGTTTTGCACGAAAAAAAATTCCAAGTATCTTACAGCAATCATTTTATTTGTATAAAATTGGGTGAAATGACACCAGCTGTTCATGTATTCTTATAAAAAATTCAAAACCATCCCTACACTTTTTTAATCCAAAATCATCCCTGTATTTTAAGAAAGGGTCATCCCTCGTCTTGCTATTATGTCGTTCCATTTTCCGTTCGATTTGTGCTAATGTGGACAATCGGAACACTAAGTAGAAGCCATATCGCTATCAACAAATTTTGGCATACCATATCTCTCTGTACCAAATCCGTTTCAAGTGAGTTTACCGTAAAAAAATTAAAAAAAATCTCTTTTGAATTACTAGAAGACTCAAAACTCCTCCTACCCAAAATCAAGCAACTTCGCAGCAGTGCTGCTTCCAATTAACAGTCAAAAAAGTTGATGACTTTACAAATAATAAGGTAGAGGACAATAATGGAGGCGTACCTTTTCACATGCCCAATTTCTTGAGAGTTTCTCCTTCGTGCATTTCAGTTTTTGCTTTTGAACTTTTGGATTTAAAAAATTTGATTCTCAAACATTTAAATCATTTATAATTATTTTATAGCTATATCTATAGTTTGACATATTTAAAATTCCAATCCAGTATTGTAAATTTACAATTTATCTATATAAATGCAATAATAACAAAAAGTTCCTAAAGATTTGCCTCTCGTTATGACACATGAAACTCCGAATAATTAGAAAATTTCCTTCATACCATAGAGCGTTGGATTTGCTGCATTCAATACAAAAAGTGCTTTACCTAAGCACCACTTAAGCTAATGCTTCCTACTCATTATGAGATATTTGTTTTGATCTCTTTGCGTTAAGGACATACCTTTTATTATAATTAAGTACCTTTAACCACTCAAATATTCTCATAAAGTGTGCCTTTATATTAAAAAGCAAGTGATTGTGCAAATCTTTTACATTTTTTTTGGAAATGGACTGTCTATAGTTGAGGAAATGTAATGATGGCCTGTCAATGGTCTTGACCATAAGAAAGAACTATGCTTAGCCGAAGAAAAGGAAAAGAAAAAATAAAATTGATGATGGCCACCGCTGATGTTAAAGATTGATCAACGGTCTTCTACGCAATTTCGCAGAAAGCCTCGCGGTTCTCGAATGCAAGTCGAGGACTTTGACTGTTAAAGTCATGACGATTGACGAAGACTTTTGAGACTTCTAGGAGACTGTTTAAATATTTTGCATGATGTTTAATTTAACTAATGTATTTAGGACACTCGTTAGTGAGATCTTTATAAAAATAACATTACATTTCTCATATTTATAGTGAAATAGTTATGATAACATATATGTATTTTTATGTTTTGATACAATTTTTTTATCTCATATTAAATAAATTTTAAAATTTGAATTTCGTAATATCTTGAAAAAGTCATCAAATTCAAAGTTATGAGTAGAAATCCTCAAACAAGGAAAAGAATTATTACAAAAATTATTAAAGTGTCCTACATTAATTGTTTACACGGTTTACATGCTATTTGTATGCATCTGATCTCCCTTTTCTTGTAAGGTTTTTAGGTTGGACATTTTCACATGTATTATAGCTCGATTCTACCTTAGTTTATCTCGACTGCGCTGATTCTTATTTGTGAAATTTCATCCGTTCTTTTGGATTTGACATTTTAGCAACAATAACATTACATTCATTAATGGGAAGAGCTTCTATTTACATTCTTAATGTGAAAAACTTCTCCACCAGATCATCCTCCTTCAGAAATTTACAAAAGAAGAGCAAGTGCCTTACGTTAGAAAAGGAGAAAAGGATGTTTATTGTAAGATATGAACGATGAAATTCTTGGTTTGAACGCCCGAAGTCCGATGCCACTTTCGTCAGTGAGAGTCATCATTTTGGACGTTTGCGTTGCGTGACTCACGGGATTTGATTGAAAGTTAAGGACAGACAACTTCACAGCAGCTGCAGCTTTCAATTCATAGTCAATAAAGTTGATAGGCTTTAGAAAATATGAGACGAAGGAGAATCTTGGTGATGTACCATTTCACACGCCCAATTTCTTTCGGGTTTCTTCTTGGTGCCTTTGAACTTTTAGATAAAAAAAAAAATGATTCTCGAATGTTTAAATCATTTATGATTACTCTATAGTTATATCTATGGTTAAACATATTTATATAGATAAAATAACAATTTATCTATATAAATGCATAGTCACATATATTCCTAAAGAATCAATTCTTATTGTAACATATGGAACTCTAAATAATGAGAAAATTTCCTTCATACTATAGAGATTGGATTTGCTGCATTTGCTACAAAATATGATCCAACTAAGTCTATACTTACTGCTCTTAATGAAATATTTGATTTGATCTCTTCAACTTAAAGACTTATCTTACTATAATTAATTACCTTTAACCACTCAAATATTCTCGCAAATGTTCAACCACAAAAAAATGTTCTCATAAATGTGCCGTTATATTAAAATGTAAATGATTGTGCAAGCAACACTTATTTCCTTATTTACAACTATTAGAATGTGAGCATGATGCAACTACGGAAAAACATTCCAAAAATATCATAAACCTATTGTATAACGGTCAATTCAATCTTAAACATTTCAACTTTACCAATTGAGTTCTAAATCTTACAATGATTTAGTCCTTTTGGTGAATTTTCGTAGGTAATCGCTGATATTGACATCGACCGTCCGATCAATAGAATTTGATTTTATGGTCTTGGTCGTAAAATATTACTATTTTTGTTTCAACCATTTGATTGCTTTTCCAGTGATTAGTCCTTTATTTCCTTTTTTCTTTAGCTAAAATACTCATTATTTCCCTCGAGACGTCTTGACGTGGCCACATTTGACGACTTTCAACCATTTCATATTCATATTCGCATTCTATTACGCAATCCGAAATGTTATCTAGAAAAGTTTCTAATTATTAAACCGCACCACCAACCCCTACCCCTTTTTATGAGCTATTAATTTTATGTTCATATGATAAAGAAGATCCAAATTATTTCTATTATCCAATTCGAGTTGATATCAATTGTTTCATTTCATCACTCGAATAAGAGAAAAGTTAAATAGGAGATGTTTCGATGACACCTATAGGGCGTCTCTGTTGGTACCAATTATAGGTTTAGAGTGAGGAGATTGGTATCAACTCCGTTAAGCATGCAATCAATTTTTTATTTTTTATTTTTTTTTCTCCTTTTCCCCTTCTTTATTTATATTTATTATAGTGAAGTGAAATTAAACTAAAAATTAACTAAGTGCTGAAATAAATATGAACTAGAATTTATATGCATGCATCTAAATTAGATGCCAAAATACTATGTAATATAAATCCGGATTTCATGAAAATTTACACTGCTTTCACTTGGAATTTTAACCTTAAACTTCCTAGGAGAACAAAGTTAGTGCACCCCAGAAAATAAAGAAAACTAGAAGAAATGCTATGAATTAGAGCGAAACTAATACACACAATGCAAAATCAAATTGGATGATTACATCTATACTAATTGATGAAATTAACTATTAATTAAAAATAAAAAATTTTGTTAAGACTCGTGTGCAAATTGAACTCCATCGTCCTGATTTTTTACTATTTACATATTTATGCTTACTGAAACAAGAGTAACGATCAACATGAACTAACGTAAAAAGCCACGCACGTGCTTGTTTTTATTTCCTTTCCTCTTCTTCTTTTTTTCTCCTTTCTTTTAACACGTACAGCTAAAATCCTTTTCACTTGTGCTGACCGGGTAAGTCTGTTGCATGTTTCCCTCTTGGTGAGCTAGGCTCGTGCTTGCTTTGGCTTGGAAGTTCAAATGAATTTATGACTTATTTAACATGTCGGGTCGATTTGAATTACACGCGAGAGAAGTCAGATCCAAAACGCTGTCGGCTCATATGCACCATACGCATGCAATTTATCGCGCGAATTTTAAAGAGGCCACGTAATTAGACTAGACACATGGGACCGGAGGAGAGCTGAGATGCAAAACATCCTTGCACCCCAGATTTTGGAAAAGATAAGGATAAAACCATGCAGATGAAGAGAGAGAGAGAGAGAGAGCGCGCGCTTTGAAAAAAGCCTGAACTGAAAGCACAGAAAGTGGAGTCATCCATCAATCAATTTTCCAAAAGCCCCAAACATGGTCGGCGTGAGGACGAGGAAGAAGATAGAAAATTTCGCATGCAAAAGTCAAGCCTTCATCGTCAATTCCCTCCCCTTTCCTGCTTTTGTCTCTTCCTTCCTTGAACTTAGCACGATTCTTCCTTCAAATTTTCTTTCTTCTTGTCAAAGGTTCTACCACTTGATACGTTTTCAGAAATAATCATTATTGAATTTCTTGATCCGTATCTTCAATTTTTGAAAACTTATAAAGTTCTCCTGCTAAGCCTTGACCAATGAATCTCAAAAATCCTTTAAATTGTATATGATTAAAACCAAGCATTGTAGACAGTCCCTCATTCAACCACCAGCATTCCATGGATGTAAATATTAGGTCAATCGGACGTTGGACAGAAAAATTATGACTAGTCAAAATTTGGTCAAATTTTTTGTAATGTTTTTTTCCATTTCTTTTGAAAGAAAGAAAGAAAGAGTGATGATGTTAACCCCCGCTGCCGTCGTCAGTCACCACATGTCGATTCCAGCATCAGCCCTATGATGGAACAGTGACAATCCGCATGTGAGCCCATGCCATGCCAGGCCAGTCGCACATCTGCCCAGCGCACCTGGGCCGCATGTCTTAGTGCACGACTGGGGCAAAAATGGTGCAAGGCCACATGTGGGCCTAAGCTATCCCCCGAACCGTCTCGTGTGGAGCTGGGCTTTTAAAGCCCAATTTCACACCTACAATTTTTAGGCCTTTCACCACATTTGCCTTGTGCCTTGCAGCCTCTATGACCAGTCGGGCTTCAAAGCTCACGGTCCATAGCCATTTGAGCTCGAAGCTTGCAATTTGCCGTGGCTGGTTCTACTTCAAAGCTCGCAACCTCCATGACCACTCGAGCTCAAGCTCAAAACTTGCGGTCGTCATGGCTTCTCGAGCTCGAAGCTCGTGCCTAGGGTAGAGATCAAGCAACCATAGGTGTGAGATCTAAAGGTCATAGATCTAGAGCTCCCGGTCGCCATGGCTACTCGAGCATTTGATGTGCTGCCAAGGCTAGCGGAAGAATGGTCGTGAGTGGGTGGGTACAAAGGAATTGCATTGGTAGGGTTTAAATATTTTAAAGAAGAAGAAGAAGAATTCCATGTGAAAGATAGAGTCAACGTTTGAATATAAAGAAAAAAAGATAAATATCAACAAATATTTAACGACCTTTACGCCACAACCACATCAACAAAAATTCACAACGGCCCCAAAGTATTTAGCAACATTCGAACCTATTTGAGGTTTTAATTCCAATATTAAACCATACAAATAAGGACAACAGGCCCCAAATCATAAAAGCATGAATGACATATATAGAAGGCCCAAGGAACGCTACGGCCTCTACGGTAAATAGTTCTCGCATGGTTGAGTTCTTGCGTTTGATTATTTTCTTTAATAAATTTAAGTTTTTTTTCTTTCACGTGATTAATTCGATATAATTAGTCTATGTACTTATTTCAATTTTTAGGAGGAAACTCAAAGTGCCATTTTCAACTCGACGAAAAAAGAATAAAAGTAACATGTATCGATCTCCAAAGGAAGCTTGCATTGAAATTAATAACAAAGCTTTTTTTCTCAGTAAAGTTTCTATGCTTTGTTGCGATTGTTATGTCTGTCTATTAATCCTTATGGTAATTACAGCTTGCATTTAAAAGATAGGAGAAAATAATAGTAACAATCTTCAGCTCAATCATCATCATCTTCGTTGTCAACCACCTGTGAATCCCACAATTACGCCATTGATGTTGGCGACGAAGATGAATTGGCCGAAGCGGAAACGCTGCAAAACTCAGTCATTAATCTCTCATCGCTCACTCTCTCCACAACAAAATGCCCAAGCTTCCCAACAACCTCCACCAAGTTGTCCCTGCACAAGGACTCGTCGCTATAAACTTTCTCCACCTCCCTATCGAAGTCCCGCACGAATACGTGCGTCTCCGCCGCCCCGCCCTTCTTGCTCCTGGCCAGCACAGCCGCCGTGAATATCGCCGACATCCTCCCTGGCGCTGCCTCATGGTACCCGCTCGGCCCGTCGACTAGTATCACGTCCCAACTCAACTCATACACGTGGTTGGGCAAGTTGTTCAATGCGAGCTTGCATTCCGAGAAGAGCAGGTTCTGCACCGAGCGGCACTCACTGCGGAACTCACCTCTCACCAACTCGAGCAGCGTCTTCATTTTGCCGGCCCCTGTCTTGTGCTGCACGTCGTAGGCCTCAGATTCCCAGGTGTTTCTGCTCAGATCTCGAGACAAGGTTCTCATTCTCTTCGAGGAAGTTGGTGCAGCTGTCGAAGTTGAGGGCTTTGTATAAGAGAGCCTCGTGGGTGAGGCCAAAAACAAGGAGGTTGCAGTGGAAGGCAGCGGCGGGAAAGCGGACAACTGCAGCGGTGATGGTGGCGAGGTCAGCGGACGTCATGTGGGTGGAGTTGGTAGTGGCGGTGTAGTGGAGGAGGGCGTTGGATATGGAAAGTGGAAGCGGGACTGAAGAGGCAGCAAAGCCCGTGGCAGTGCTTGTGACGGCGGCGGCGATTAGGGTTAGAGTGAAGGCGGTGGTGAAGAAGGTGACGATGAAGATGAGCCACAAGCGATTGGTGTTTGAAGATGATTGCTTTTGGATAGTGGGATGGAGGAGCATTAGCTTTGCGCTTTTCATCTTTTGATCTTCCTCTCGCGCGCGCAAAGTGTTCATTCCATAGGCTATTTTTTATATTCATTTTACTTCGAGGTAGAGTTCAAACAGTAATATTATATGAGTATCGTTTCTTAACTATCGCGCGAGAAAAAAGAGAAGAAAAAATAATAAAATATTAAAAAATAATTTAAAATTAAAATTTCTTTTTGATGAAAATGCCTTTAACCGGCCAGAATATTTAGCTGGCCGGTGACCGGTGAGGTTAGGTCCTCATTTGAAACCGTCATGACCACTTCATGTCCTTATTTGATATAAGATCAACTTCAAGCTCTTATTTGATAAAATGATGACATTTTAGGCCCTTGTTTGGAAATTTTCCTATTTTTCTTTGGTGCGAATATGTTATCCCTAAAAAATGTTGGTAGTATCTAAATGTAGTAAACGCAGATGCAAAAAATGTACAACCTCAAAAACTTAGGAGTCAACATTTTATGCTCATAACTATTCAGATTCACACAATATGAAAATCAAACCTATTTAAATATGCTATTCTAGCAATATCAATTAATAAGTTTGGAACGAAAAAGCTTAATGTATTGGTATCTGCAGAACCAGTAAATAGGCCAAATAGCCTTACAAGAAAAGGAAAGCCTTATAAGAAAAGAAAATAGCATATCTACGGGATATGCTAGGGATATGCTAGACTACTGTTACCAAAAGTAGAATGACACAGCTGTACAATCCATAATACTCCCCCTCAAGTTGGAGCATGAGGATCCCGAATGCCCAACTTGCCGAGAAGAAAGCGAAAGCGATCTCGTCCAAGTGCCTTGGTAAATATGTCAGCTAATTGAAGGCTCGTAGACACATGTGAGGTAGCCATTATTCTCGATCTAAGATGTTCACGAACAAAGTGACAATCGATCTCGATATGCTTCGTGCGCTCATGAAAGACCGGGTTCGCTGCAATGTGTAGGGCAGCTTGATTGTCGCAGAATAATCGAGTTGGCGACTTCATCCACACCCCCAGTGAAGAAAGTAAACTCCGCAGCCATATGATCTCACTAACTGCTGCTGCCATAGCTCGATACTCTGCTTCTGCTGATGAACGCGAGACAGTGGTTTGCTTCTTAGTCTTCCATGAAACTGGACAGCCTCCTAAGGTGATAAAATAACCTGTAACCGATCGGCGGGTCAATGGGCAGCTAGCCCAGTCTGAATCACAATAAGCTTCAAGCTCAAGAGAGTGAGGCCGTAGAAAGATCCCCTGGGCAGGGGATTGCTTCAAGTAACGAAGAACTCTCATGGCAGCATCCCAGTGACCTTGACGAGGCTCCTGCATGAATTGCGCCAAGACATGAAGAGAATAACTAAGCTCCGGTCTGGTTATTGTCAAACATATAAGCCTTCCAACTAGACGTCTATACTTGGCCGGATCC
The DNA here is from genome assembly GCA_031216235.1 of Syzygium jambos. Lineage (NCBI taxonomy): Eukaryota > Viridiplantae > Streptophyta > Magnoliopsida > Myrtales > Myrtaceae > Syzygium > Syzygium jambos. Next base: position 14,409,652 of record CM062226.1, read on the forward strand.
GAGAGTAAATCACTGGAACATGTCGATAGGCGATGGTGTTGTTCCATAGGAAATGATGATGGTCGTGATCCTAGCATACCACACTCAGTTAGAATGTCAAGCACGTATTTCCGTTGACTGAGAAAAATCCCAGAGTCCATCTGTGTAACTTCAATGCCGAGAAAATACTTCAGAGATCCCAAATCTTTTATCCGAAAGCACTTGTCCAAATAACTTTTAAACGAGGTACAATAGCTGGAACTATTTCCAACTATGATCAAATCATCCACATAAACTAACACTCCGATAAATACGCTACCTCGAGTAAAAGTGAAAAGAGAATTATCTGCTCCTGATTGGAGAAAACCATATTGTTGAAGTGCATCTGCAAACTTGGAAAACCAATTCCGCAAAGCTTGACGGAGCCCATATAATGATTTTCTGAGCCGACACACACCGCCTTCCTTAGCTGATGAGAATCCTGGTGGTAATTGCATGTAAATCTCTTCATCTAAATCCCCATGTAAGAATGCATTATTCACATCCATTTGATGCATTTCCCATCCCTTTGCAACGGCAACTGTCAACAAGCATCTCACCGTCACGAGCTTAGCCACCGGAGCAAATGTCTCATGATAATCGACTCCTTCCACCTGTGTAAAACCTTTCGCTACCAACCGAGCTTTGTAACGTTCGACACTCCCATCTGCATGCCGCTTCACCTTGTACACCCATTTGCAACCGATTGGACGTTTCCCAGGCGGAAGTTTCTCAATGGTCCAAGTTTTATTAGACTCGAGAGCGCAGATCTCTTTCGCCATCGCATCTCTCCACTTCGGATCTTGAGCAGCCTTGCGATAGGATGTGGGTTCGCTGTCAGAATCAATGGCAGCTAGAAATGCCACGTGACGATTAGAAAGACCAGAATAATCAATGAAGTGCTCGATAGGGTGGGACGTACCTGAGGAGTCCGATGAAGTGGATGATGAGAGAGAGGGGGGTGTCACATGCCGTACGGTGTGAACAATGAAGTCTTTAAAACGTCCAGGAGGATTCTTAATCCGATTCGAACGTCATGCCACCATATCTACTTTTTCTGGGATTGTTGCATCAACATTATCAAAAATCTTTGTCTGATCTCCCTCTTCCATGTCAAGTTGCTGATTACTGACAAAATTCGGATTGTTACACCTTTCTGAATCAACTGCCCTGCCCCCACTGTCCTGCTCAGACCGACCCACTTGTTGTTCTGCCGCTGCCTGTTCTGGTCTAGCTGCCTGTTCTGGATTAGGCTCAGTTGATCCAAGCTCATTAGTTGAATCGACGTATCGAATAATTAAAGGAACTTCATCAAGGAATAGTGGACTGCCCTTCTTTGGTTCGGCTGGTTGATTACTATCTGTGACAAATGGGAAAGTATTTTCGCAAAATCGAACATCTCTTGATACGAAAAATTGTCGTGTCTTCAAATCATAAAGTCGCCAGCCCTTCTTTCCTTGCGGATAGCCAACGAATACACATTTTCGAGATCTTTCTTGAAATTTATCTCTGGTTCGAACATGAGCATAGCATAATGAACCAAAAACTCGAAGATTCGAGTAATTAGGTGGTTTGCCGAAGAGTACCTCATAGGGGCTTTTGTTGTCGAGCAACTTTGTGGGCGTAACATTAATGAGATGAACTGCAGTCGAAACGCATTCACCCCAAAGACGTGTTGGAAGAGATGCTTGAAACATGAGTGCCCGAGCAACATTGAGGATATGTCGGTGTTTCCGTTCAACCCGTCCATTTTGTTGTGGTGTCTCCGTGCAAGAAGTTTGGTGTATAATACCTTGGGCGGAAAAAAAATTCTGCATCTCCCTTGATAGGAATTCGGACCCATTATCACTTCTCATCATTTTAATCGTACGATTAAATTGATTCTTAATTAGAGCACAAAAATCGATGAGAAAATGTCGTGCTTCAGATTTTTCACGTAAGAGAAATAACCATACACCTCGACTGAAATCGTCAACTATCGTCAAAAAATAATTGGCACCACAACTGGATTTAATCTTATATGGCCCCCACAAGTCACAATGTATCAGCTGAAATGGGTAATCGGCTTTATTCATGCTCAAATCAAACGAAGAACGAGTGTGTTTTGCTCTCAGACATACGTCACACTCCTTATTGCCTCTATCCTCTGAATTTAGATTAATACCATTCAACTTTATTGTGCGGGATGGATGACCGAGCCTCTGATGCCATATGTCCACGGATTCTTCCAGAATTGCTTGACATGTAGATGGCGCGATCAACACTTTCCGCAGGTAGTAGACCCCCCCCGAAGCTCACCCACTCCAAGGGTCCTCCTCGAAGTGCGGTCCTGAATTAAACATAAATTCGAGCAAAAAGTTACAAGGCAATCTATCTCTACTGATAATCGTGCAATGGAAATTAGATTGCAATTGAAAGTAGGCACATAAAGCACTTCAGAGAGTTGAATGGAATTAACAATTATCACTTTCCCAACTCGGGTGGCTTGTATTTTTCCCCCATTAGGAATATAAACCGGTGCACCGCCTTGAATTGGCAATGATTCTGAAAAATTCTCGAGACTTCCCGTCATGTGTCTCGAAGCTCCAGTGTCTAATATCCATTCATTTTGTAAATTCACAAAGTTATTACCGACAAGTCGATCATAATCATTTGTGTCCGAGGCAAGCAAATTCAGCAATTTCTGAAATTGATCATCAGGCAGGGCCTCCAAGCGATCAGCCCGCGATCTATTAATGGTCTGGACTGCATTTGCCCGATCTGGGCCTTGTGGATTCGGAGTCTTCACTCGCGGCCAGCCTCGCTTCCATTGACTCTGTCCGGTCCCTCTGCCCTGTCCAATGGGTTTCTTTCCTTTGCTCCTTTCTGCCGTGTACCATGTTGGGTAGCCATTCAAGGCCCAGCAGTTGTTGTTTGTGTGGCCCAGCTTGCCACAATGCTCACAGACCAACCTTGCTTCGGATGACTGCTGCTGCTGTTTTCCGACGTTGTTCGGTCCGCCTCCTCCTTTTACGAGAAAAACAGCTGCTTCTGGTGTCGAATCATGAGATCGCACAACAAGTTTTTGACGTTCTTCGTGCACAATCATTTGATATACTTTATTTAGGCTCGGCATTGGCTCGATACTAAGGATGTTGGACCGTACTGTGCTGAATTCAGAGGTGAGACCCATGAGAAACTGAAATATCTTCTCCGTTTCCCGTTGTGCCACGAACTTGTTGTTGGCTCCACAGCTGCAGCTCGGTTTCTCAAGGTAAAACTTGAGTTCATCCCACAATAATTTCAATTTGGAATAATATTCCCGCACACTCTTCCCATCCTGCTTGAGAATACAGATCTCTAATTTGATTTGATAAATCCGAGTCTGATTTCCTTCCGAGTACCGTTCTTTGAGATCATCCCATAGTTCTTTCGCGTCCATAGCATAAGCGACTGTTGATTGGAGGTCCTTTTCCATTGTGTTGAAAAGCCATGCTAAGATTGTGGAGTTGCAAATCTCCCACCTTTCTCGCATCGGGTCGTCTTCCTCCGGCTTTTGAAGTGACCCGTCGATGAAGGGTAGTTTGCATTTTGCTCGTAACGCAATCAGTATACCACGTGACCATGTCAAGTAGTTGTCGCCATTCAGATTACAAGCGATCAGAACGTTGCCCGGGCCATCCGACGACTCGAGCCGATACATCGCTGGAATCTCAGCCCTCCTGGCCGAGCCATCTCCCTTAGTCTTCGGTAAAACGGTGTCCCTTCTCGGGCTCTTGTCTGAATCACTCACGTCCGCCATCCTATGAAATCTTCAAAAAAAAAAATTCAATCGGTCCCAGAACGAAGATGCTCTGATACCATAATAAGTTTGGAACGAAAAAGCTTAATGTATTGGTATCTGCAGAACCAGTAAATAGGCCAAATAGCCTTACAAGAAAAGGAAAGCCTTATAAGAAAAGAAAATAGCATATCTACGGGATATGCTAGGGATATGCTAGACTACTGTTACCAAAAGTAGAATGACACAGCTGTACAATCCATAATATCAATAATTTATACAATACGGTTTTTGCGGTTTGTTTTCGATTTCATGGGTGAGATGGACATCGTTAGAGAGGCCGTCGAGCTCGAAGGGAAGGTGTTTTGGTCACCAGCAACATCATGGGGCTCGGACTACGCGACGCCATCGACGCGGGGCTTCGTGCTGGTGGCAATGCGTGAGGGTTGTAGTTGGATCATGGATGTGGTCATCTTGCTCCTCGTGGTGTTTCTTGCAAAAAAATTCAAGAAAAAGGGGAGAAAATCCAACGGTTCAAGAAAAAAAACATGAGACACATGTCCTTTATCGGTTAGAGGATGGTACCCGGGTACAGTACCCCATTGTCCCCATCTTTCTTATCCTTCAAATGTCTTCATACATTCGTTCCACCGCAAGCTTTCCGTGGGGGTAAAAATTGAGTCAATCGGACTAAGACAGAAAAGTTATAACTAGATGAAAAATATTATTTTCAATTTCTTTAGAAAAAAAGAAAGAATGATGACGTTAGCCTCCGCCGCCGCCGGTCGCCACGTATTGCTTCTAGCGTTAGCCCGGTGATGGAATGGCGACAAATCGCACGTGAGCCCAAGCCATGTCAGGCCCAATCGCGCAGCGGCCCAGCGCATATGGGCCTAATGTCCAAGCGCATGACTGGGCCCCAATGGCGTAGGGCCGCAAGCGGGCCTAAGCTGTCCCCATACTCGTTTCATGCGGAGCTGGGCTTTTGAAGCCTAGTTCCGCACCTATAAAGCCCTGTCCATCATTTTTGGGGCCTTTCACCACGTTTGCCTTATACCATGTGCATGCCATTTCCCTTACGATGTGCATCGTTCTCCTTTGTTTTCAAAATTTCCCTACTTCATTTGCTCATTTCGACAAAGGCAATGTATTTCAAAACTCTCTCTTTCAATTTGTTCTCTCAAATTCTAATAACTAACTTGATCTTGTTTTATAAGGAAATTCCGGCAAGGGTCAACCGCGCAGATACCGGTGACCCATAAATAAAATCGATATCGTTATATTGTTGGAGATAGGCTTGAATTATTAAATAGCTGTTGCTCTACTGGTTTAAAATTAGGCTTTTCATGAATAAATAGATTGCCGTAATGCCTAAATTACTCTTTGAAGAAAATATAAGAACATGATTTTACAGCTATTATTCCACTTAAATAAATTAAGATCATAGTTTCCATAGGAGGTTATTTGTTTGTTTAAATATTTGCATTAGAAATTCCGCTGCATAAAACCGACTCATAGATCGAAATGTCGCAATAATCCGTCCGGACAAATTCAAAGGTTGGAGACTAAGGCCCCCTCGATCATAAATCGAGGCCCCATGGATATCGTGATTTTCTAGAATACTTTCAAAAAGATTATAGTTATTTTTCCTAAAATATTTTTAGCTCCCAAAATCCTTAATATCTATGATCAAAAGGACAAAAGTACCTCCAAGTAGGCCAATTAATAACATGATTCTGTTAATTTCAAAACTAAACATATATCATCTAATTACACGTCATTAGTTAATTGCACATGCGTACACGTCACGAATTAAGACTCAGGCAAATTTTTACATGCCAATGCATACTTTCAAAACACAAACCAACATAGCACCTGAAGCCATGTCAGGGCATAAATTGACAAAGGAATTTCCCTAATTACGTCTCCAGAAAAATCATAAGTCGCATCAATAATGTTAGGAATAATTTGAAAATTGTATTTAAAGGACGTAACTGGAAAATGTGGTTGGCCCGCAACTTCTAAAACTCCTTTTCCAACGACGTAGCTGCGTCTCTTGCCGAACAAAACCTCGGACCCCAAGAGCGTCAAGGCGCTACACGACCTATTTGAAGACTCCAACATGTCGATCAAGTTTGGAAGGGTATATATTGCATCAAAGGGGTTGTAGAAGGTTAGCCGAGTTGATCAAAACACTCACAAAGCTTTTTTTTACGTCTTTGCTTATTTTTTGAAAAAAAATATATCGTGATTCTACTCGTAAATCTCTGACAGAGTGTTGATGTAATTATTGTACAAAGTGCTTCGAGTGTACAGTGAAGTTAATGTACTTGTAGAGTGAACTACAGTTCCTCTTGGAGAGGCAAATTTCATCTCTAAACGCTTTTAAAAGGCTTTAGGTATTGTATTAGTGGATTACAGCCTTGTTGTTAGATAGGAAAATTGTTCAAAAATTTATAAACCTACTGTACGGTGATCAATTTAGTCCTAAACTTGTCAATTTGGCAAATTTAGTCCAAAACTTTTTAGCGATTTTCTAATATAGTCAATCTTGCCAATTTTAGTCGAAAATCGTTGATGTGGCAGTCCAGTCGCGCTGGCTGTCCCACATGGCACGGTTAGGTGGCCAATGGCTAACCTGGACGATTTTTACAATTTTTTTGAATTTTTTTCTTTCTTTTCTTTTCCTTCATCTAAATAAAATTTGAGTCCGAGGTGCTTGCCTTGCGAATCCACCGAGGCTACTTCGATATCACCTCCTCATTGTGAATCCTGACTAAAGACACCACAATTTTTTCTAATGTTCAGTGTCTCGAGAAATTCAATCAAACTAATTGCTTCCATTCTTCATTTCTGAAAATGTAAAGTGACTTTTAACGATTGCTTGCATTGCTTAAATAATTAGTTAATAAAAAATGATTTTATTATCGATAACAATTTATGTCGAAATATTTTTGTAAATGATTGACAACATTTTTTATTCATCTATTTTTGTAAGCGATACAATTCAAGTATTCATTTTTGAGAAAATATTTTACAAATTGTTTGTTTTTTTGCGAGACAAAGGCACCCCTAAGATCTTCCTGCTTTTCCTCTTTGATACCATCGAAGTTCGTTCCTCCGCGGCAACAACACCCCACCCCATTCAATGAACTCGCAAGAGTGTACAAAAAAAAACAAAGAAAAACATTACCATTTTGGATGAACCGGTAGAGACTGATGAGAGGCGCGAAGCGAGAACAAAGAGTATTCGCTTATAATCGAAACATGGTCGGAAGTGAGTACATATAGGGGGTCGTCGCCGAGCTTCCAAGCGTTGACATGGTCCCAAGCCATCGAGTTGACTAGAGGTGTCAAACCGTTAGACTGACCTTTGAAGAGGTCTCATGGTTGATGCTTGCTTCTTCTCCAAAACTTTGATAAAATACTGAGAAGCTCTGCTTGCTTCTTTTCGCTTCTTCCCCATCCCTCACCTGGATCTGCGCGATGCGGCCCTTGCAGACCACAAATGAGTGTTGTGGCTCTCGTTTGGATTTGGGTGAGGGCTCCAATACCCTTGCCCTCACGCCATTGCTGAGGAGCTGGCGACCTAGCCGACCTTTCCGGGAAGGTGAACACTGAGGAAAGGGTAAAACGAAAATTTTTTTAAAAAAAGAAAAGAATGAAAATAAAAAAAAATCTCGAAATTCTCAGATGGACATTGTTTCGATCATTGATGGTCTACATCACTGTCGACCGTGACACATAGGATATGGCCAGTGATGACTAGATTGCCATCTCAGCGATTTTCGGTCAAAATTGGTCAGATGGATTATATTGAAATTTCGTGTGAAGCTTTAAGACTAAATTGAACAAATTGAAAAGTTAAAATTGAATTGGCCGCAATACAATACGTTTGAAACTTTTTTGACAATTTTTTCATTATTAGACCGTTAGCGTTGGGACAATGGAAGAGGCTACGTGAATAGGTTGAACTACTATAATTTTCTTTTTTGTCAATCCTACCTTTAACTTCTCTCTCTCTTTGAAACTTTTACTTTGCCTCTTTGTAGAGCACGGAAATCGAACCCCGCATGTGTCCTTGGTCCCCACCCCTCCCTACCAGCAAAAGCTAAGTGCCCGCCGGCTAAAACCACTATAAATTGATTTGGAGCCTTTTCTATGTGTTACCCTCTTCATATTTCTGATGATGGAAGATATTTTCTATACGTAGCATATTTTGTCTCCAAACATTGTTTCATCCTCAACACATTATTTTGCAAAAGTTTCAGAAATCCTAAAATAATCTATTCATTCCCTTCTTGATTGTTTAGTAAAGTCCATTTCACACATAAGCATTTTATTTGTATAAACATTAGGTGAAATGACACCAATTGTCCGTTTATTTTTGCCCAAAATTCAAGACCGTCCTTGTATCTATTCTTGTCCAAAATCATCCGAGTTTTTAAAAAGGCCATTGCTCATCCTTCTATTATGTCGCTACTTTTTCCGGTCGATTTATGCTGATGTGGACAATCGGAACATTGAGTAGAAGCAATATGGCAACCTTGGCCGTTCAAGCTGGAAGCTCACAACCGTGGCCATTTGAGCTAGAAGCTTATGACCGCCATGGTTGCTCGAGCTCGAAGCTCGTGGTCATGGTCATTTGAGCTCAATCATCGTCATTTTCGTTATCAACCACCTGTGAATCCCACAATTACGCCATTGATGTTGACGATGAAGATGAATTGGCCGAAGCGGAAACGCTGCAAAACTCAGTCGTTAAATTCTCATCGCTCCCTCTCTCCACAACAAAATGCCCAAGCTTACCAACGACCTCCGCCAAGTTGTCCCTGCACAAGAACTTGTCGCTATAAACTCTCTCCTCCTTCCTGTCGAAGTCATGCACGAATACGTGCGTCTCCGCTGCGCCACCCTTCTTGCTCCCGGCCAGCACCACCACTGTGAATATCGCCGACGTCCTCCCCAGCGGCACCATCTTCAACCCCTCCTCATCTCTCTAGTCTCTCCTCGCATGATCACCCAGACCACCGAGTCCACCACACCACCGGTCCGCCGCCAGGAGCTATAGCACCACCATGAGCAATCTGTGGGTAGTAACGAAGACCTTCATAAATGGTCTTTCGAAGCGGCGGCGGCGGCGGCGGCGGCGCTGGGAAGAACGAAGACCTTCGTTTGCTCAGAAGATCGAAGGCTGTAACGAAAGGAAGCCAGTGGTTCAGGAGACTCGGAAGAATCTCATCTTCCGTGAAACCGAAGAACATTTTTTTGTTCTGAATCGAACTCACATCTTCATTTGCACCCAAATTCATCTTTGATCGGCCGACTGGCAAGGTCTTCCCAAACTTCTGAGCGTTTTTTCACTTTTAATCATCACGCGCTGCCTCTGTTCTTCAATTTGATTTTCTTTTTTTCTGTGAAGTTCATCCGCATTGAATTTCCTTTGACATTGTGACTGTTTTTTGCTGATTAGATCGTCTTTAACTGGAGCTGTACGGTTTCTAGCTCAGATAGCAAGAAAATAAGGGAGATCTCTTGTGCTAATCGAGATAGATAGTAGGATACGAAGGTATGAAATTGAGTTTTTAGAAATGTATGTCATAGTTGTTTTTTGACTCATAATTGCTGATGGGTGTTCGTCGAATTACTTGTGATGGAACGTGCTTGTTTGTCTGAATGACATGATTTCTTTGAACTATATGCTAGGAAATTGTTCTATGCTTGATTCAGATATTGGGAATGCGAGCAATTTGAGCATGGACACATCTTTCTCCAATTAGAATTAGAGATGTAGCCTCATTCCCTCTGTTCAATGTCAATATGCATGCGATTGTTCGAAACAAAGCCGAACATAATCATTTGTTAAATTTATAGGATCGTTACGATCCTTGATGACCTCACAAAACTTTGTAACCATATGCTTTTTGCACTTGAGTTGTTGAACTCTTAGGTGGCATGTGTAAGATTTAATTCCGTATTCATAAATATGTAGTCTCTTATTGACAGATTGGGGAGCTCGCTGGCGATAAACATGCCAAGTACATATGTTGTCTGTTGAAAAGGTAGGTATGAAATTTTTTACAAGTCTCTTCACGTTTTCTTATCCACTTCCTGCCAGTACTGAAAATGACTTGGTTTATCTGGTTCTGCTAATCAGCATGTCGGAGTTTACTCATTTGAGTTTTTTGGTTGATCTTGTACTCAGAAAAAGGATAGTTTTGAGTAGATGGTTATGGATCACTTGAGATTGAATGGAGCATATTGGGGATGGACCACTCTAGATCTTCTTGGAAAACTTGAGAGTGTGGATTCAAATGAAGTTGTTTCATGGATCCTGCAATGCCAGCACGAGTCTAGTTTGTATTTATTTGTGTCTCGGCTTCTTTTTTGCGATTACCCATGAAAAACATGCGGCAAACAGAGCCTCCACTCCACATTCAACCAATATTTTCTTATTTGACAGTATGATTAAGATTTTAGCTTGGGATTAACAAATTCCATCAATTGCATTATTTACAGCGTCTTTGGAGTGATTAGTGTTGATTTATTTATTTATATTCTAAAACTTGGCTCTAAAGAACAAAATGTGAATGACGCCTAGGGCTGCCTGTGCCGGAGGCTTTGGTGCAAATATTGGACACGATATGCATCGGCTGTGTACACTCAGTGCCATGCAAGTTTTGGCCCTTTCTGACAAGTTAGATGTTCTTGACATCAATAAGGTGACAGATTGTATCCTTTGGAAATAAAGCATCCTAGATTAGCAAACTCTTACCATAGATGCAAGTTCCTGGGTGTTGTTTTATGTTTTTAAGTTTTCAACACCATGAGAGTGATGAACTTACCTTGGGCTCTGTTTTGCATGTAAGAGGTCAGATCATGTCAAGTCATGGAATTTCGATTACATTTACTTTATAGTGTGTATAATGCTAGCCAAACATTGACGAGGGGGGGCTGTCTCTCTGGAGATTGAAGTTGCTACTCTTGGATCAGATGTTCTATATTGTTGTGCCTGAACTATGATTCAGACATCAGAGCATTGTAAAACGAAGATAAATCTTTTTCTGGGGATATTTAGGGAGAAGTTGATACTCGATGTCTTGTCCTCATCTTTTACACCCCCCCAATTATGAAACTTAGCATCAACATTAAAAGAATATAAAGAAATGCTGATTCACATCAGCCACCACTTGTTGTATAAAACTACTTAGGGTTGATTAATACTAGCTAAGTCTCCTAATAGGACACCTGTTCACAGCAAACGTCAAATTACCAATGGAAAATACAACTGCCCAAAACTGGTAAAAAAACCTGGATATCCCATTTAATTAGGTATGATGAACCAAGAAGTGAAGCATTGTTTGCTTCATTTTCAATCATTGAGAGCTACTCGCAGGTAATGAAGAGACAGTGGATACTCATTGAAATGACCATTATTCAAACCTTAGAATATTCTTACAGATGAACTCTTCATGAGAAGATGCTCAATATACTGTGTAGAAAGTCTTGTGCGCTCCGCATCAACATTCAGGGGAATGGTTCGATCCTCAAATGGTCGACTGCAAAAATTTACGTCGCTGTTCTCCATCAAAGCTGTAAACTTTCTAATCTTAAGTCAGCTCAACAAATACACATAATTCTTGTGATACCCCAACTAACAGATGCACAACACACCGGCTCATGATTACACTCAATCGAGCAGTCCTCAGAAGCATAGCAACATAACTAGACTAGGCTTTCAAATAGTCAGACAATTGCGAGAAAGCAGACCCTTACACAGCTATTACCATGTGAAGGTAGAGCTTGAGCTCATACTTAACTATGCAAAGATAAATCACACGATTACATTCACCTGAACACCAACTGCCATATTATTCGTACCTGATCTTCAGCGATTGGTTGGCGATCCACAGCTTGAGTTCAGCCCCATGCCTCCCACCACCGATGGAGTTAATGAATGCAGCCATCAGAACCCCATGTAGCACCAAAGTCCTCCAGCTGAACGGCACTGAAGAAGAAAATGTGCACGAGAGTGAAAAGTGGCACTGAAGAAGAACTTGAAGCTCATGGACATCAAACGTGAAGCTTGCGAAGGACTTGAAGCTTGCAGACGAAGAACTTCAAACTCGCGGACGATGGAACCTGGGAAAGGAGGGACGACAGCAAATGACAGACTTAAAGCTTGCGAGGAGCGAGCGAGGATTGGGTGCGGAGTCGCCAAGGATCGAGCGACAGCGATTTGCTTGAGCAGCGGGAGAGAGGAACACAGTCTTGCTCTCTTTTTTGCTGACAGCGATTTGCTTGAGCAAGACAGTCTTGCTCTCTCTTTTCTTCTGATTATTTTCCTGGTTCTGCAGAAGGAAATAATAAGATGAGTTGAGGTCTCCTGGGCCTAAATTTCTCTTAAGAAAGTCCCTTTCGTTATAGATGGTGAAGGATGTAATATCCCCAACTTCACCACCGAAGTTGACACACGCAGCATATGGAGATTCTCAGTAAGATGGGGAATTTTAATGAGATTGTCCTTGGTTGCACGTTTTAGAATCGGTTCATTATCTCTCTTCACTAGAATAAAGCAGAAATAGAAAGCAAATAAAACGGAAGAAACAGCAATGATCTACGAATAGGAAGAAGACGCACCATTTTCTTTAGAGGATCCCCTATTTCTGTTTCAGATTCAGTTGTTTCAATTTCAGAGTCTAATGCTTGCTTTGTTCCATTTACAATCATCTCTCTGTAAGACTCCCAAGTGACGATATGTGGATTTGGACCACTGTCAAGTAACTTCCCACAACATATTACGTCTATCCGGCACTCATTTGATATTTTTGAGCTCAATGCATCAAAAATCATTTCCATTGATCTGCACTGATAAAGTAACAACTGCTGCAAAAACTCTAATTCGTCAATGCCCTCGACAACCTGCAGACTCTTGCACCAGTGAATATCTAACAACTTCAGGTTCTTCAAGTTTGACAAACCGCCTAAACTTTTTAATGAAATGCAATATCCAACAGAAAATTTTTCCAATGATCCCAAAGTAGAAACAAATTGAATATCTTGTACCTCTGGGCACCCCCACAGACGGAATTCTTTAAGCATCTTTGGGGAGCTTGGGACAAGGAATGCTCCCCTCCAACGATCAATCAACTCGGGAGCTTGTAGCTCATTACACCCCAACTCCTCTGGCAGACAAACTAAACTCTTGGAAGATTTGCAGTCCTGGATACACGATCTCTCTGACGATTCTAAGACATCGATAAATTGAACATCACATTGCTCGTGCACCTTTTTTTCTCTCAATTTTCTCAAACTTGATGAAACGAATACAGTCTCATTTTCCAATGGAGGAAGCCCGCCGAGATGTACTTGTTTCACTCGAGTACGATAGAGCTCTAAAACTATCAAGTTTGATGGAAGTTGTTTGAGGGTTTGCAAGTCTAGTCGACATAGTATAAGCTCTTTCAATAGAAAAAGGGAACCCAACTCTGTAGTTGGGGGCATGGACATTCGATAAGCTAAAGTTTAGCTTGCTCAGTCTAGATAACCTCCCAATCCATCTCAAGTCGCAAGTTTGAATTAAATTTGATGTGGTGGACCCACCGTTAGAGCCATCAGATAGGAGAAGTTCAATTAGATTCGTAAGGTATGAAAGGTTAGGGACAGTCAGCAACGAAGTAGAACTCAGCCGTAGAGTGGTCAAACTTCTGGGGAGCTTCGGCAATTCTTGTATCCCATGGCATTGAGCCAAGTCCAGTGTTTGGAGGTGAAGAAACTTACTCATTGTACTGGGCAATTCCACAGTTGGTGTGCGTGATACATTGGCAGATGATTGGCTTGGTAGTCTACCAATGGAATCTAGTAATCTTGTAATTCTTGTGAATGATACATCCAGATGCGTTAAGGACACTAATTTCGAAACTGAGTCAGGGAGTTCACTCAAGTCACGACACCACCTAAGAGAGAGGTGTCGAAGATTCTGTAGCTCGCCAATTTGTTCAGGCAATTTTTTAAGTGCCGAACAAAACTCAATACTCAAATCAGTTAGCCACCTCAGTTTCCCAATAGAACAGTCAATTTCCACCAAAGACGGACATTCAGAAATAGTCAACTTCTCTAAAATTGAGTACTCGGGAAAGGTTGGTTTCCTATGTATGGAACCAATACATAGAAGAGTAAGAACCTTCAACTTCCTTGCCCCCTACAAAAGCCAATCAAACATTAGGGACGAACCAAAAATGAATGTGGATTTAGGTTACCAATTTGTATGGTATGTCATCTGATCCTCTCACTAAATGAGAAAATTAGATTATAACTTTGTTAAATTTAGTCCTCAATTGAATGAGAAAATTAGACTAAGAGGAAAACTAGCATACCTTGATTAGGCTCTCGACCTCATCTTCTGTTAAATCAAGGTAAGAAATATTCACCACAACCACGTTTTCTAGATGCAACAAATTAGTTGCCTCAAAACATTGATGATGAAAGGGAGAATATTGCAAACTGATCCATTTCAACTCTTGAAGACATCCCGTAAAGTCGCCTTGGAAGATTACACCATACAACCAAAGAAACCGTATACGTGGGAACCGTTTAATTTGCTTTGCAGTCATAGTATGTTGAAACAAACACCCCGATGGCAAATAGAGTGCTTGAACACTTCCCTTGATCTGCCAATGACATTGAGGAGGAGAAGAAATTTGTCAATACCCCACCATTTCATTTAGAAGAGAAGAAAAAATGAAACAGAAGAGTAGCTCCGAATTCAATAACGTGAATCCTCAATTAAGAACCACGTAAGCAATTTTCTATTCAAATTTGGCCATACTTTACCTCTGTTGATCTTATTTCACAAATGATGTCATCTCTATCCCACATCCTGGTACACTCTTGTTTAGCAATTGCCCTTCCAAGATCTCTAAACTGATCATGCATCTCAAATCTATCATCCTCTAAAACCTTTATCATGCACCTCTTAATAAGGACATCAATGGCATCCTCTGGGCCAAACCCACAATCTTCCCACACATACATTGGATTAGTCTTATTCTGACCGATGAAAAAGCATGCAATATCGAGAAATATTTGTTGTTGATCCGGCTCTAATACATCATAGCTAATCCATAGCTTTCCCAAGACATCCTTACGAGGTGTTTTCCTTAGCTTCTCTAGCCTCTCTTTCCATATTCTTTTCTTTTCATGACCAAAAAGCGATGAACCTATTGCTAGAAGAGCTAAAGGTAGTCCACCAGTAGTAGAGACAATGTCGTATGAAAGAGTGTAGTAATTGGCTGGAGGAGAGTTGTCATCGAAGGCATGCCTACTAAAAAGTTGGAGTGCGTCTTTGTCGCTCAACCCCTCCATTTCATAAGGCAAGATTTCATACTTGAACCCCCGGATTTTCATAACGCTTTTGTCTCTAGTGGTAACAAGTATCCTAGTACCAGGATACAAAGAATTCACTCCGATTAGCTTTTGGATTTGGTTGCCCTCACTGACATCATCCAATACAATGAGCATCTTCTTGTTGCAAATTGTTTCTCCAATCATATTGATCCCATGATCAATGTTATCGATGTTACAAGTCACTCTAGAGTAAGAGATATCGGACAATAATTTTTCTTGCAGGTTGACTAAGCCCTTGGTTTTTGCCGTTTCCCTCACGTCATCCAGAAAGCTGCAGTTTTTCCCAAAGCGAGGACATAGTTGGTTGAAGATAATCTTTGCAAGTGTTGTTTTACCAATGCCACCCATTCCATAGATTCCAACGAGCCGCACACCACCAAAGTCGATGTCTAATAAATTGTTTATGGCTGCTATTCGATCCTCCATTCCTACTAAATCTTCAGTCACTTGTCTTTGTTTTGTCTTGAGTCTAATCACAACCTCGTTAACAACAGACTTGATAAGATCCCCATAGCTGCCACAAAGTTGAACAATTGAGAAAAGGTGACAAATTTGCATGTTGGCCAACCAGCTACTAAGCAACCAGGTGGGAACGCGATCAAGTTTAGGATATATAACAATTCAATGTTACCCCCAAAGCTTTAGGAACATGATGAATTACAAACTTGAACATCCATTACTAGTTTAAGCTAAAGGAATAGAGGAAGAGAAATGTTTGATCTTTATATCAAGTAGAAGAATAAAAAATTCTGGCAAAAGAGAATAAAAATATAAACGTCTGATAAATTACTGTAATGGTAGATTTACTTAATTCTTTCGACGTGGAAAAGAACTTTGCAAAGGCAACAGTTCCTTAACCAAGTTCTCTTAACCAAGTTCTCTAGCAGACAATAGGAATCTTAATACATACATGGATTAATTTAGTATATAAAAGATGAAACAAAGCCAATTTTTATACGATGGAAATTATGTGAAAAACAAAATTATAATAACCCTATTAAGTCAGAAAAAAATTTAGAAATCTTGTGATTTAAAAAAATAAAAGAAAATTTTGAAACTTTTTGTTTAAATTAAGGGAAATTAAAGTTGGAATATAATTAACGAATTTCTATAAGACCTGTACAAAATAATTTTCACAATCATGACTAGATTGTTACCCTGGATATTTCTCCAGCTCCCATCCCTTGGTGCTATCAACTTCTTTGAGAGCCTGCCGCCATGTCTCTATATCCTCGGAGCTAAACTTATTCTTTTGATCCTCCATCTTTTGCTCCAAATTTGATATGGCCTCGCTGTACAATGTGGTTTTCAGTTTCACGTCATCGGGTTTCACGTCGTAGAAGATGGGCAATATGACCTTCTTTCCATCTTCTTTAGATTTAGAGGTGTTCTCCACCATGTTTGCAAGTTCACGGAGGCACCAGTGACTTGAAGCGTAGTTTTTGGAGAAGATGGGTATGTAGAGCTTGGAATCGTCGATTGCTCGCAAAAGGTTGCCACTAATTCTATCACCTGGTTGAAGCTCTTCATCATCGATGAAAACACGAATCCTGGCATCTACCAAGGCATGGTAGAGGCTATTGGTGAATCCACGACGAGTATCGAACCCTCTAAAACTCAAGAATACTTGGTACTCACCTCCTAATATATTGCTAGAGCACATTCCTATCTCCGAGTTCGCCATAAGAGCTCACTTCGCACTTAGCAAGGCTCTCTCTCTCTCTATCTCTAATAGGCACTGTTGAAATACTTCATCTGGTACGTTATGACAGGTATGGGAAAAATCGCACAAAGCTGAAGATGTTTTGGGGTTCTTGAATGCAAGTCGAAGACTTTAATAAAGTCTTTTTTTTTTTTTTTGGGTCTGTGATGTTAAAGTCACGACGAAGACTTTTGAGACTTCTAGGAACCGTCGATGTTTAATTTAACCTGCTCCGAAGTCTTTGAGAGGACGGCGTGCTTTGGGAACGTCATCGAACGTTTTGTCCTCTAAGGGTCCGTTTGGTAACGTGCCAAATAGTGAAAATTTCTATTCTTTTGTTCCCAAAAATAGTTTGGAAACAGAAATGCGTTTGGTAAACTTTTTGTTCCCGGGCACATTTTTGCTAAAATTTGTGCCGAGAAACAGTTTTGGAAAAGAAACAAGAAGTAAAAAAAAGTTGCTTCTTGTTTCTTGGCACAATTTTGAGAATCAGTTTTTTTTTCTTCTTTTTTTTTTCTTTTCTTCTTTTTGTGGTGCTGCAACAAAGTTGCGGCCGGTGACCGGCCACAAAATATTTAATAAAAATATTTAATATTTAACTATTAATTTAAATAATTAATATTTAAATATTAATATTAATATTTAAATTAATGTTTTATTAAATATTAATATAATATTTAATGTTTAAATTAATTTTTAATAAAATATTTTATATTTTATAAAAAAATTAAATATTAAATATTTAAATATTTAAATTAAATTAAATTAAATATTAATATAATATTTAAATTAATTTTTAATAAAATATTAAATATTTTATATAATATTAAATATTTTAAATTAAATATTAATATTTAATATTTAAATTAAATTAAATATTAAATTAATTTAAATATTAAATTAAACAATTCAAAATATTATTAAAATATTGTTAATAAAAAGAAATTTTGTGCAGTTATCAAACGCATTTCTGTTCTTTTCTATTCCAGGAATAGAAATTTTGGACAGTTACCAAACGCCTTAAAATACTAAAAAATTGTTTCCGGGCACAGAATAAAAAAAAATCATTTCTGTTCAGAAATCGTTCCCGGGCGCAGAATGGTTCTCATGCGCATCCTAATTTACCTGAAAGCTTCACCTTCCGTATCGCATCTGCCATCTATCTCATCGTACGTGTCCTCCACATCATGTCATGTCTTTTGGGTCCACTGTTATTGGTGGCCGTTTATAATACAAAGAGCCAATAACACAAAAAATTCAAAATTGATATATATATATATATATATTCTAAATTAATTTTTTAACAATAAAAAATTCCAACTTAATATACATGTGATAACTAAAAACCCCAAACTGATACCCTTGTGACAAATTTACCCTTTATTATTTTTCATTAAATTTGATTAATACCACGAAAAATCATAAACCAATACACTTATGACAAATGGAGAGTAAAACTCGAAACTGGTACAACTATAAAAAATTTATTCCAAACTAATTTTTTAATCACCAAAAATCCAAACTGATACACTTGTGATAATTTTACTCTATGTTAGTTTCAGTTAAATTTTACGGTCAAATTTCTTTGTTAGATGACATGTGATAGTTGATGGGTGTACCAGTTCGGGGTTAGATGTACCACTTTGTGATTTTTCGTGGTATTAATCTAATTCAATAGAGGGTAAATTTGTCATAAATGTATCAATTTGAGATTTTTGGTGATCAAAAAATTAGTTTGAGGTAAATTTGTCACAGGTATACCAGTTTGAGATTTTTGGGGATAAAAAAATTAGTTTAAAGTAAATTTATCACATGTGTACTAATTTGGAGTTTTTCATAGTATTAACCCTAACTCTAATAGAAATGGACGTGCAGATAACTTTTTCTATTCTACCTTCTCCTCTAATTTTTTTATTCAAGCTAATCATTAAATTTTTTGAAATCGAGTCAATGTAGTCCTTCAATTATTTGAAATTCAACATTATGTGTTTGTCATTATCGTGGCATAACATAGCCGTGAAAAATCATGCATAATTGATGTGGAGTAACCAACTCGATTAAATTTAATTATTTTTTCGAAAAGACTTTTCTCCTTTTCTCTTTCCTTGTTTTCTTCTTCTTCTCTGTTCATCTATTCTCACCATCATTGGTCACTGTGCAATGCTGGCCATCACTATACCGAAGAGCATTTTGTCATCCCTGGTGTGGTCCCATCGTGCCTCACCTCCATCCCTCCCAATGTCGAACCCTTCCGCCTAGCCATTGCTATCAACATCCTTCCATCAATCTTCATCAAGCCTCTCTCTCTCTCTCTCTCTCTCTCTCTCTCTCTCTCTCTGCACGCGACCTTCCATTGATGGAGGTGCTCGAGCTCAGATCTGGGTCGCACAACATGGCCTCATATCTGAACGGCTAATTTACAATGTCCACATAGGTCGACATATTAATTGGCTAGTTAATGGTGTTAACTGCAATATCAGCAATTTCCCTTATTTATTGAGTCAAATTAAAAAGTATAAGGACAAAATTGAATACTAAGGAAAAATTCAGGAACCACCCATGCTATTACACAAAACAAAAGAAGAAAATATAAATGATCAAGATCGTTTTCTAGGTACATAAGTAAGGGAGGCAAAATTAACAGAGAAATGACCTTCATGGGCACCATATTTGCAGAGAAATGGCCTTGAATAATATATGTTTTACCTCTAACATTAGCTCGTCCAATGCAACTGAGTGATGTCAAGATGCTATTCTTTTAATTCGTTGATATTTCCCTCATGAGAACGAGTGGAAACGTTTTCTTCAATTACAAGAAAACCAATCTTCGATTTTCACCCCAAATACTAATTTCACATCCGCTAATTCCGAAATCTATCCACACTTTGCAACAAGAGGTTTCAAAAGATCTACACTTTGCACAATCTAATTTCCATAGTTTGTTAGACTCAGAGATGCAGAATTTAGACATTTTTTCGACATCAAGGCGGAAAATGCATGCTCGAAATCATAGAAGATGTGGAATAAATTATAATAAAAGTCGAGAATGATTTTTGCTATGTCCCCTGCGTAATGGAAAATGTAGTCGAGCCAAGTAGAAAGAACGGACAAAGTATTAACCATTACATTATATTCTCTTCTCTTATAGTCCTTTAAAATAAGAGAATAACGGAAAAGAGATATGCGATATCTTTTACCCAATGGTTTTCATTTTGTTAGTAGTTGATCATCACGTTTGTCAACTTACACGAAAGCAATGCTTATTCATAATGTTCTGCTCGAGTCTGACCATGTCTTTAATTAATCCTTTACCTAAACTTTTGAATTATTGACATGACTAGACTTGTTAGTGATATTAGGAAATTTACTTGATTCTACATATCTCTCGGGATTATGCCTATATCTTCTTTGATAGTGCATAACCTTGACTGATTATATTTGATATTGTGTTTATCTTATTACCTTAGATACTCTTATAATAAAACCTATAAATAGGCTATCTATGTACTCTTTTATAGATTGAAATATACAGAAAATTCTCCAATCCACTTTTCTGCATTATTTTCAACTAGACCAATGATTGTGGTCTCCACTAGTAAAATGATGTGAATGTCCCTGAGATATAATGCATCTCCTAAGCATCCAGAGAAATGTTTCACGGTGATGCTAAAGTTTAGATGACAAATGCCAAAAACTTCCCACTTTTCTTTGCTGAGCTATCATTTATTATGAAAAAAAGCTATTGGAAATTTCTATTTTATTGGTTTGTGCAATGTTGTTCTTGAATTTTTTTTTTTTGCAATCAAATTCTTGAACTAAGGTTAGTACGTTCACATCACACCTTTCGTTAAATGCTTATGTGACTGTGGAGTGGCTATTAAATGGCATGCTGGCTCCGGCTGAAACATGGCTCCTACATGCTTATTTAAATCTGGAAAAAAACAAAAAATGAACAAAATTTATTTCATAAAGGAAAATTTGAAAAAAATATGAAAGACATCAAGTTCAATTCGGACCACAAATACCTCAAGCGACGACACTACAGCTCCCACTTTCGCAGATCAAACTACTCTTCTTCTACTCGACATTCTAGGGCTTATTCCCTCTAATCAACACCATCCTCACCTTCTATGCTCGAGAAGGAGCTGCATGTGAGCATATCTTGTTGTAATTATAAATAAAAGGGAAAATATCAAATAAGAACTTGAAGTATACCTCTTTTCTTAAACGAGGATTCAGAGTGAATCTTATTTCAAATAAGAGCCTAAAGTGACAAACTTAATTTCAAATAAGAGTTTTCAAATAAGGGCCTCAGTTAGAAGGTCCCTCTCACATGTTACTTTCCAAGCCACGATCAAGGGCACTTTCATCAAGGGGCATTTTTTTCTTTATTTTTTTTCTTTTCTTTGTCATCTTCTCTTTTTCTTCTTCCTTCCGCAAATGCCCCGTCCAAGCAAGCTCTAAGGCTCAACTTCTGACGTGATTGGAACCAAACACCAGCCGCGAGAGCTTCGGTGGTGTCAGCAGCCTTCGGCACATGGCGGTGAGGTTTCGGCAACTCTAGCGGCGAGGTAGCGACTGCATTTAGTGCGAACTAGCTCAAACCGTGCCCTAGGCGGCGATTTTCTAGTGTCGTGTCGACGACCACAAAATCTGGCTATTATGAGTATCTTGTATGTGTTACTAGATTGATTGTGCTATTTGTATTTGGGGCGATTGGGTGTTTTTTTCACTTAACCTGTGTGATTTATCGGGATGAAATCATCCACCATCTTACAAGAGGGATCTCGTGATGAAATCTCCCGCCATCTTCTTCATTCAGACTGTGACATTCCGGATTTTGGCCCATTTTTGGGATTTATAAAACGTGTAATTCGTCGGTGCGCTTATAATGGAATTTCGCCCGGGAACTGATCACTCTCGGGTTCTTATTTTTAAAAATAGAAATTTTGCTAGAATCGCACTCGATCGAATTTGACCGTTATTTATACCCTGAACTTGGCAGTCGATTTCCGGGGGTTTCGGGACGAAATAAATTGGACGGTGTTGAAATTATTGTGGCCAGTATCGAGATTTTCAGGAATAGTGGAAAAGTGGATTTTTGAACCGGGTACGAATTTGGACTGGTAGACCTCCCTCGTAGTGTGGTTTGGGTTGTTTTATTTTGGCCGTGTGCCCTAGAGTATGATTGGGATTTATCGTGGATTATTAGGCCTTTTTCCGAAATTAAATCGGGACCGATAGGTCGATTCTTAGTTCGGACCGTGTCCGTTGGTTCGCGCTTAAAGTTTAAAATTTAAACTTTTTCCCCTCTTTTCTCTCTCCTCTCTCTCTGCCGAGACGTCCCCTCCGCGCGCGTCTCTCTCTCCTCCTTCTCTTTCTCTCTCTCTCTCTCTCTCTCTCTCTCTCTCTCTCTCTTTTCTCTTTTTCCCTTCCCCATGCGCGCGCACGTCCCCTCCTCTGCATGCCTACCTGCCCCCTGCTGACCTGACCTGCCTCTCTCTTCTCTCTCTTCCTCCTTCTCTCTCTTCTCTCTCTTCTCTTCTGTCGCGTCTTCGTCTTCCTCTCTCCCCGACCCCGACTGCTCCTTCGCCCGTCTGGCTCGCCGACCGTCGCCCGAGCTCGCCGCCGCGCCGTGCCGGCCCGCCGACGCCGCCAGCAAGCTCCGCCGCCGTCGCCCCGGCCGTCCTCTCCTTCTCCCTCGCGCGCGCGGCAGCAAGACGTTGCTGCTGGACTTCGCGCCCGACGTGGCCCAGTCGCGCCTGGCCGCCGCCGTCGCCGTCGTCCCTGTCGCTCCGACCGCCGTCGTCCTCCCCGTGCCGTCGTCGGGCCGCCACGCCTCGCGACAGCTCCGCCCTGCGCTGCTTTCCTCCCCTCCCGAGCGCACGAGCTTGGCTCGTCGCCGCTCGCCGTCCCTCGCCGCCGCGTCCGGCGAGTCCCGGCCACCGTCCAGCTAGCCTCCAGCTCCGCCCCAGTACCTGGACGTCACCGCCGTCGTCCCATCCGCCGCCGGTTCGCCCTCCTCTCTTCCTCCATTTTCTCTCGGTCCGGCCCCGCTCGAGTCCGGCCAGACGCCGTTCAACGACGCCGTCAGCTCGCCGTCGCCGCCGCCGGCCAGCCGCCGTCGCCGGCTCGTCTGGTCAGCCACCACTCTCCCTCTGCCTTCCCGTCTCTCTCTCTCCCTCTCTCTCTCACCCCCGACTATCTCTCTCTCTCTTGTTCCAGCCGCCCCGCTGCCCGCCGGTCGGCCGTCTGGCCTCGACGCCGCCTGTCGCCGCCGTGTGCTGCCGCTCGGCCGTCCTCCGCCTCGGTCTGGCTGCCTGTCCCGCCGTTCCCGCTCCTGGTCATCACCGCCGGTCACTGTTCATTTTCCGGCGAGCACTGTTCACCGCCGGTTACTGTTCACTTTCCGGCGAGCACTGTTCACCCGAGCCCGTTTCTGTTTCTCCGGCCATTTTAAGCGTAGGACACTCGGTGAGTTTGACCCTAAACCCTAATTAGACTAATTTTCATTTCTAGACGGGTTTCGGGGTTAATTAGGGTTATTTTGGGGTTAATTTAGGGGTTAAATTGTGGAATTGATTAGGGACTTTGATTGTGGTCGATTTGGTGGATTATTCTGATTAATTAATGGAGGATTAGTGGCCCGAGAGGCGCAATGAATGGGCTGGTCGGTTTGGACTAAATCGGGCCGAGTTCGGGATTGTTTGGATTTAATATGTGGATTATAGTGCGCGCCATATTTTAATTTTGTGGTGGTCGATTGGATTAATATTTGAGGAGTATAGTTGAGCCTCTTGATGACAATTATTGGCCTAGAATTTGTGGTTTAGTGACTGGCCGCGATTGGACTGGATTGGATTTGATTTGGGCAAGATGCGATAAATTTGAGGTTTAGCCGTGAAATTTCTGGGAAGGATTGCGCGGTGTAATTGACTGGCTAATTGAGCCTTGGTTGTGGTTAATTTGATGATGCCCTGTAGCGTGTTTAGTGTGGTTAGGAGTGGGATAGCATGGCGGGCCCCTAATGCGGGAAATTCGTTGACTCGGTTGTGTGAATTTTGTGCATAAGTTGCATGTTAAGTTGATGCCATGGTTGAATTGAAATTGATTATCTGAGTGGGCATGCTGATTTGTGGAATTGATTATGCGCGGTGCAAGCTGAGCTTGTTACATTGTGATTTGCGCATGTGAATGCCCAAGTGTGAATGAATAACCATGAATGTACATCTCACGCATTGGCACGACATGTGCATATACGAGCGTGCCCGAATGACATGTGCATTGTGATCACTTAAAATGCCCTGATGCGTTTTACGCGGGGTTCAGATAATAATGAATTGTGTGATCACCTAAGGACCTACGGGTCGATACCGTCCTCATGCACTTTGAAGCAGGACGATGCCCGGTACGTCCGGAAGGCGACCATCCTCATGCACTTTGAAGCAGGCTCTGGTTCGCAAGGAGATCAGTGTTGCGCCTCATGCACTTTGAAGCAGGCTAGAGACACTGGGCCAGATCGGTTGCTGCGCCTCATGCACTTTGAAGCAGGCTAGACGCACCGGGCCGTGAAAAATTGATGACTCGAGTCGTGATAATAATAATTTGGGCAGTGTGCCAGTGTGCCAGTGTGGGCCAGTGGGCCGGGAATTGCATGTGTCAAGTCCATGACATTTGCATACATGAACATGCATTGACTGGCATGCGAGAATGTGAGAATCAGTGCATAAGCATGTGATTGGTATATATGTGATTATGAGTGCCACTTATGTACTGTGATTATTATATATGGATATGCCTAACCTGCAGGGTCAAGTAATTTCTAGATTCGGGCCGAGGGCCTGAGTCATATGCTGTTTAGACTGTGTGCTGTTGTTTAGTACTTGTCAGGAGGTGCATTTTAGCCTAGTTTAGGTTTAGGGGATTACTCGCTGAGATTTATTCTCACGGTTGTTGTAAAACCGACTTTTCAGATCCCCGACCTTGAGGGCGACAGGCGTGTCGATGCATTTTTTTTGGGAAGAGCCCCGGCTAATTGTAGTACCTGAACCCCGAGCCACTTACCCCTTTTTGTCAGTAGTGGCCTCGATCCGCTTTTGATTTTTGGCGTTCGGGTTGTACTTGGACATTGTTTTTAATTTCCAATATCAGTGCAAGTGTTAAATTCTGTGGTTGCCCTGAGGTTATGTATTCATATTTGTATGGGTGGTTTTAATTGCTTCCGCATGTGCTTTAAATCGTTGTCTTGGGTTTGGGTCGGCGACGCGTCCTGGGACGTCGCACACGAATCGACCTCTGCGAGGGATGTGGCGCACCGAGAAGTGCGGGGCGTGACACAGACTAGAGGCCCTTCTGTCGAAATCTTTTCTTTGTCTCACGGCCAAAAGGACATCAGAGGATGGACTAGAACGATTCTCGTTTCCAAGTAAAATGAAATGGAATTTTCGGACACTGATCTCCGTCCCTTTGAAAAGCTATGCAAACTTCCAGTAAAAAAATATGGGAAATGTTCGAATAAAAACCTAAAGTGACGTCTTTTTTTCTCAAAAGAGAGCCCAATATGAAACCAATTTTGTCTCAAACAAGGATCTCAGCTTCACGTGCCCCTCACGTGTCACTTTCCAAACCAAGGTTAAAGGTGGTTTCGTCAAGGCCATTTTTATTTAAATCTTCTCCTCTCCTCTTTTTTTTTTCCTCGAATTCCGTTGGAAGTAGACTCGTCAAGATTCAAATCCCTCAGATTTGGAGAAATGGTTAATAAAACACCCAAGAAGATAGAAATTGCATATCCTTATTTTGAATCTTTTCAATGTCTTCCAGAGCAGAGAGACACTTCTCCTTCAGAGCCTTAAACTCTGTCTGCGTCCAGAAACGGCCCCATCCGACGTCGACTTCTTTTAGCAAGCTTGAACCTGTTGGGCGACAATTTTTCTTGCCCTTTTGAGAGGCTGAAGAAATACAAGTTTCCAAGTATACTGAATGCCGGGTCGCCGGTGGCGAGGGCCGCGAAATACAGCATCCCTCACCTCTCGAACTATCTCTCCATTTGGGAGGATTCCGCTGCGCGCTCGGCTACCCCGGCGTTTAATGTGGGCATGATAACCGGTACGCCAGAACTGCGTCTTTCCCATTGAGAGCTCCGCCTGCCAAAATAAAACCAGAATTAGAAGATTGGGCTTCCTTGTACCTATCATAATGTTTCAGCATTCTTAAGACCAATGAGTCGGGCAGAGAAGGGGGATCGCACTTCTGATGCTCTTTCCAAGTAAGTCCTTCGGATGAAAAATAGTCTCAGAATGATTATGTCCCAAATGTCGATTCCAATCGCAATAATGATCGAGTTAAATCGATGAGATCGGGCGGAGAGAGGGAGCAGGTGAAGATTCCAAGTGTTGCCATCGCCCTGGATCTAGGCAAGCAACCCTTGCCGTCAAGTGCACTGCCGCCAGAAGGTCCCTGGCACACGGCGGCAAGGATCGCAACCTTGCCTATACCGAGGCTGAGCTTCCCTCCCACTTCTCTCTCTCTATGTTTGTGATTTTTAAAAAAATTTCTTTTCAAGCATGTCCCCATTTACTTGTTTTTTCCCCCATGTCAACGTTTTGATAGGAAAAGAGTCCTTGCGTGGCACTAACGAGGGTGACCAATTCAGCATTTCCATCCGAATATTTGACGGAAGGATTAATATGAACCAAGAAACAGATAAATCAAGGATATAATTGCACTAAAAGAAAGTTTAGGGATGATATTGCACGAATTGAAAAAGTTCAATAATTCAAGATGACTTTATCCTCTCATCATTGCACAACCAGGTGAAATTTGGGTGGACCGAACCGAAGTACAAGCCTAACTATTTTATGAAAAAGACTCAGTAATGTCCTAGATACGAGCCCAACACACACTTACCTACTTCTAAACTACTAACCGGAAGCCCGAAAATTCGAACTGGCCCGACCTAAAATTCAAATGCCCGAAATGGTCAACATGGTGGATCTCGAATGGCCCCGACCGGTCCGAAAGTTTTAGTATGTCCATTCATATCTGTGATAAAAAATTATGAAAACCCACTTTTTTTAATTTGAGAAAGGGGAAAAACATTTGATTCTTACTACTTACCTAAACTCTTGAAATAAGGAAAAATATGTTATGGAAAATATTAGTATTTATAAAAAGTAAGTAACCCAAATTAAGATTAAGTAGGTCTCCCCAAATTGCATTTAACATGGGTATTAGGTATAAAATAACACACGCAATTTGCAATAGTATTTAAAAAAAATTAACTGGAATAATCAAAGAAAAAATGAAACGTACCATAAAACCAATTGCGTCACTTCCTTGCATAAGCATTTAACTGCGCACTTTCGTGCATAATCGTCCTCAATAACTGGTAAGTGCTAGTACTTGGATTTACAAATTACCAATTTACAGTTGAGATCATTGCTCTATCGTTTTATTATCAATAAGTAGACTTATTTGATTAAAAATTTTTGAAATGAAACTAGGGCTTGTTAAATTTATAGGATCGTTATGATCCTTGATGACCTCACAAAAACTTCGTAATCATATGCTTTTTGCACTTCCGTTGCTGAGTTCTTAGGTGGTATGTGTAAGATTTAATTCCATGTTGATAAAAATGTAGTCTCTTATCGAGAGATGGGAGAGCTCGCCAGCAATAAACATGTCAAGTACATATTGTCTGTTGAAAATGTAGGTATGAAATTTTTACAATTCTCATCTTGTTCTCTTGTCTACCTCCTACCGGTTACTGAAAATGACTTGGTTTATCTGGATCTGCTGTTCAGCATGTTGGAGTTCACTGATTTGAGTTTTTGGGTTATATCTTGCACTCAGAAAAAGGATGGTTTTGTGTTGGTGGTTATGGAGCACTTGCATATTTTGAGGATTGACCACTCTAGATTTTGTTGGAAAACTTGACACTGTGGATTCGAATGAAGTTGTTTCGTGGATCCTGCAATGCCAGCACAAGTCTGGTTTGTATTTATTTGTCTACTGTCTTGGCTTCTATTTCGCGATTACCCTTGAAAAACATGCAGCTAACAGGAACCTCCACCCCACATTCAATCAAAATTTTCTTATTTGACAGTATGATTCAGATTTTAACTTGGGATTAACAAATTCCATCTATTACAATGATGACCACGTCTTAGGAGTGATTAGTGTTGCTTTATTTATTTATATTCTAAAACTTCACCCTTAAGAACAAAATACGAATGTCACTTAGGGTTGCATGTGCAGGCGGATTTGGTGGGAAATATTGGACGTGATCCGTATCTGCTGTATACACTCGGTGCCGTGCAAGTTTTGGCCCTTTTTGACAAGTTAGATGTTCTTGACATCAATAAGGTGACAAATTGTATCCTTTGGAATAAAGCGCCCTAGATCTGCAAACTCTTACCATAGATGCAAGTTCATCAGTGTTATTATATGATTTTTAGTTTTCAACATCATGAGAGTAATAAACTTACCTTCGGCTCTGTTTTGCATGTAAGAGATAGGATTATGTCATGTTATGGAATTTTGTTTACACTTACTTTTTAATGTGTATATTGCTAGCCAAACATTGTTATGCCTGAACAATGTGTATATTGCTAGCCAAACATTGTTGTGCCTGAACTATGATTCAGACATCAGAGCACTGCAAAACAAAGATGAATCTTTCTCTGGTGATATGTGGGGAGAAGTCGATGCTCGGTGTCTTGTCCTCGCCTTTGATCAATTACAATTTTGGTGCTTCTTGAGGATGTTGCTTGAATAATTGACATCCCTTTCACCCCTTTATTTCCCTTCGAAGGTTCTCTTATTGTGCTATATGCTGTCTTGCAATACTAAAACGGTTGGATTCGATAGATGTGGAGAAGGCTGCGAGATATACAGTGAGTTGCAAAACTTTGGATGGCGGGTTTGGTAGCACTCCTGGTGCAGAGTCTCATGTCAGATAACCTTATGCTGGAGCTCTTTCGCTGGTTTCAAATATCTGATTGGCGCTTAGTCAGTCATGTATTTGCTTAAATACATTGTGGTCTCCTAATTATGCTGGTGAAGAATTCCATCCTAGGTCCTATCTAACCAATGTTGTATATCGTTTTAGAGTGAGAAGGAAACCTGGGCTTTCGGCAATTAAATGTGCACCATCCACATGACGGTGGATCAAAATGGACACAAATGAGCCAAAAAAATCAGTACGTGTTCCAATGACCACATCCAAAGGATAAAACCGAGTTGCCACAGTTTTAAGACGACTCATCTTAGACGTGAGAAAGTAGGAAGGAATTGCTGATTTCACAGGAGAATTAGGCATGAGACAATGAAGCACTAAGGAAGTAAATTGAGATGCACAACTGCCTGACCAAGCACCTTGCTACAAAGTGTCTCATCTATCTCTCTTCTTTCAGTTCAAATCAGAAGATCATTGCAAAAACGGATGCTTGAACATATAACAAAGCCGTGTGTACTTTGTCCAGCCAATTGTCCAGTCGGTCACGCAGTAATTTGACCTGTGGAATCCCCAAAGCTCTTGGCTGCACCCATGAAATATATACTATCTGTAACATCCTGAATTTTGACCCGTTATCGGGACCAATAAAGTGTATATTGATTCTCGTGTAATTTTAGTAAGTCTCGCCCGGAATTGATCAATCACGGGATACTAACCAAATGGGAAAGGCTAAGTAGAATAAGGTACGTGGACTGAGAACCCAATCGTGATGGAGCGCCAAATTCGACGAACGTCGAGGAAGTATTTTGAACCAATATAGGCCGATCCTAGGAAAATGACAGGTTGATATTGTCAGTAACGCACGATCGGATCGCGAGTGATTTCGCATGACCGAAAGTGCGCCTGACAAAGGAAACCCGATTTTAATCCAAACGATCGTGACCTCAGGTGCTAGTGATAATTCCTCTCGTTCTCTCGAAATTGAGATCCTCACGACTCGGATAATCTTAGGTCGATACGCGTAACGCCTAAACAGCCGCCTGTTAGTGAGAGACCCTAAAACTGCAAAACGAGTAATTTAGATCGCGATATTGGACCCGAACTTCGATATCAAAATTTCAAGGGTAATTACGACTATTTTGCAAGACGGACGTCATTTTGAAGTAGCCATTTATGTTTGAGATGAATGCGGTTGGAAACTGAAGATTTGACAGAAATTGAGAAAAGGACAGTTTTGCCCCTGTGGACACCGAGGCCGAATTTGGAGGCCGTTTCAGGTTATTTTTCGCGGCCAAGGTCATTTTGGGGTAGCCACGCTCATTTGGAGTGGTTTTGGACAAAAAGTGGAATTTCGACAAAAATTGGAAAATAATATTATTTTAATCCCGGAAACTTCGCAGACGATTTTCGAGGGCTTAGAAAGTGAATTTCGTGATTCCGACACCGGATTATGTCTCACATGAATATTTAGGACCGGTATGAGCAAAAATTGGAATTTCGGTTTGGGATGGAAAAATGACGGAAATGCCCCTAGGCTATTTTTGATTTATTCCGAATTTTGGGGCAATTTTGGGATTTAATCAAGGTTGGTTAAGGTTAATTAGACTTGGTTAACCATGGTTAAGGACAATTGACCATTTTGCCCTTGAATTATTGGATTAGAAGCATTTTGGACCCTTGGATGAGGGGTATTTTGGTCCAAAGGGCTAGATTTGTGACATGTGGACCCCACTATGGACTTTGTTGACTACCCCTTGACCATTCTCTCTCCTCAGACCTCTCTCTCTCTCTCTCGGCGCCTGTCTCTCTCTCCTCTCTCCCGATCGTTCTCTCGGCTGTTCCTCGCCGGTGTGCTCGTCGGCCACTGTTCACGCCGGAAGCAGCTGGCCGCCGGAGCTGCTGGCGCTGAGCCGCCGTGTGCCGCCTCCTGGTGCCGTCCCAGCCCCGTCGACCAACTTTCCCCCACTCCCGTCGCCCGCAGCCACCGTTCCAGCCGAGACGTGCAGGGACGTCGCCACCGCCGCCGGACTTGCTCCGCCGGAGCCGCGCAGCCGTGCGACACCCCACCGTCCAACCTCACCCTCACCGTCTCTCTCTCCTTTGTCCTCAGCCCTTCCTCACCGGCGCTTCCCCTGTTCTGGCCGAGAGGTGGCCGTGAGCTCCACCGGCGCCGCCGTGTCCGCCGGCTTGCCGTTGGAGCGCCGCCGTCGATTGTACCGCTCGCCGGTAATCGGCCGCTCGCTCCCGTCGCCTCGCGTCGATAATAGACGAGTAAAATTTCCTAATCCATGAATTAGTCTAATTGTGTAATTTAGGGGATTAATTAGCATGATTAGGCTAGATTAGGGCCTAATTGAGTGTATTTATGCATGGAATGATTAAGGGACCTAATTGGGACTTATTGTGGTGGTTTAATGGTGATTTGGAGAGTAAATGGTGGCTGTTTTAGTATGGTCTTCATTAGATCCGAATTTGCTTAGTTGGTTCTAATTGAGTATTAAATGGACTATTAAGTAAGGACTTGGAAAATTGACATTTTGGAGACCAATTGGGACTTGTTGGGGCATTGTGGAATGATGCCATGTGCAAGGTTTAATGGTTGAGATTAATTGGTAGTGACAAGACCCAAGTGGAACCGGATTTTGGAATGATAAATTGTGCATTAAGCGCCGAATGTGAATGGATTGGAATGAAATGAATTTAACGGGTTGATAATGTGTTGTAAAAGTGGAAATTGTGATTCAATGCGCTTGGCACGTCGAGGCGGGAAAATTGGCGTGAACCCCATGACGTGTGAATTTCCATATTTTGCCTTGATATGATGACCATTGGGTCATGGCCTTCGGGTCGATTTAATTGTGATGACCATTGGGTCATGGCCTTCGGGTCGATTTAATTGTGATGACCATTGGGTCATGGCCTTCGGGTCGATTTAGTTGTGATGACCATTGGGTCATGGCCTTCGGGTCGATTTAATTGTGATGACCATTGGGTCATGGCCTTCGGGTCGATTTAACTGTTGATGACCTCTGCGTCATGGCCTTCGGGTCGATATCTTGTTTATGGATTATAATGATTAATTACTGGTTCAGTGATTCATGCATTTTATTTACTTCTGGAGGTGCACGTTAGCCTAGTTTAGGAATAGGAATTTTACTTGCTGAGTTTATCTCACGGTTGTGGTAAAAACCGATTTTCAGACCCCCGTCCATAAAATGCCGAGGAAAGCCCCTCTTTTTGGATTTCCGCAGCGGATTCAGCGATCGGTTAGTGTGCATCCCTGTGGAGACGGTTCAGCATACGTTAGATATCATTCTGTTGTGATTGTAAATGTGGGAGAGGACTATGCCGACACTCAGGAGTACGTAGCCTGGTGTTATAGAGGAGCGGATGGTGTGACTGGACCCCCTATCCGGACTTTTGATGTTCCAGTGGACGTTAATGGCGTCATGATCCCACAGATGGTGAGTGGTGAAGTCTCGGATCCTCCAGCCTCCCTTAGTGTGAGTAGTGTAGGCGAGACTGTGGATGGACCAGTGGCTATGGACGAGGAGCAAGGAGAGCAGCAAGTTATAGCTGTCGATGTCAATCCGGAGGAAGATGAAGAATTAAATCAGGAAGTAATAGGTGAGAATGCCGAGGCAGCAGGAGAAGTGGCGGAAGTCGGATCGGACGAGGAAATAAGATCTGAGGAGGACTCTTCTGAGGAGTCAGTAGTGCCATCCGATCCAGACGGGGAGCCCTAGACTAGGTCCTCACGTGAGCAGTAGAGGCTAACCCCTTTTTGACCATAGCCTCTCCCAAATAGATAGTTTTTACCCTAGGCCACCGATCCCCTTTTTGTGTCGTGGCCCTTGTTGTATTTTTGGTTTGTAAATGGATAGTGTAAATATATAAGTTGTAAAGAAAGTATATTTGGTTCAGTCTATTGTAAAACATGCTCTCTTGCTGCTCGTGGTTATGTTTTTGAATTGTCAGGGTGTGTATATATTATATATATATACGTCGTTTCCGCATGTGTTGCATTTTTTCTGATTTGGGTTTTCGGGTCGGTGACGCAATCCTGGGAGCGTCGCACCTCACTTCGACCTTTGCGCGGATGTTCAGGCTTCATGGGGTACGGGGCGTGACACTATCCACTCAACTTGATCGATTATATGCCCTCATTAAGATGAACCTAAGTTGAGATTCTAATGATTAGACTACTGTAAAGTAAGGTAAATGCTTCAATGTCGGTTTTTCATTACTTATGCTAGAGTAGAGAAGGTGTAAGCAACTACAACATCCAAGTATTTGCCATGACGGCGAATGCAAAAAAAGGAAATTGTACTCTAGATTTTTAGCAACAGCACACTGATGCATATCTGAAGCTCTTCTGTTCTTACACCAGAAATAGTGGTGGTCAGTCTACAAGCATGAATAAATAACTCAAAGTAAAAATCTTTTACACCCCCCAATAATGAAACTTAGCATCAACGTTAAAAGAATAAAAAGAAATGCCAATTCGCATCGGCCACCACTTGTTGTATAATACAATTTATGGTTGATTAATACTAGCTAAGTCTCTTAATAGGGCGCATGTTCACAGCAGTCACTTTAGGCACGTTCCGTGCAGCAAACCCACAAACTTCTAGCCCCTTCATCCATATGCAGCAGACCTCAAATTACCAATGGAAAATGCAACAGCACAAAATATGAAAACAATAAACCTGGTTATCCCATTTAATTCTGTATGAAGAACCGAGAAGAGAAGCATTGTTTGCTTCATTTTCAATCATTGAGAGCTCCTCACAGACAATCAAGAGAGTGGATACTCATTAAAGAGACCATTATATATGCTTACAGACAAACTCTTCATGAGAAGATGCTCAACATCCTGTGTAGAAAGCTTTGTGCGCTCTGCATCAACATTCACGGGAATGGTTCGATCCTCAGATGGTCGACTCCGAAAATTTACATCGCCGTTCTCCATCAAAGCAGTAACAAACTCTGTTTCCCAAATTATGCAACTTTCTAATCTTAATTGAGCTCACCAAATACACACAATTCTTGTAATACCCCAACAAACAGATGCACAACACGCCGGCACATGATTACACGCAATCGAGCAGTCCACACAGAAGCATAGCAACATATAACTAGACTAGGCTTTCCAATAGTCAAACAATTGGAAAAGAAAGCAGACCCTTATAAAGTTATTACCACATGAAGCTAGAGCTCGAGCTCATGCTTAACTACGCAAAGATAAATCACGCGATTACATTCAACTAAACGCCAACCACCACACCACTCACGCCTGTTCTTCAGCGGTTAGCTGGTGATTCCAGAGCTTGAGTTCAGGCCCATGCCTCTCGCCACTTATGGAGTTAATGAATGCAACCATCGGAGCCTCATGTGGCACCAAATTCCTCCAGCTGAGCGGCAGTAAAGATGAAAATGTGCACGACAGTGAAAAGTGGCACTAAAGGACTTGAAGCTCACGGACATCGAACTTGAAGCTCACAGACATCAAACTTGAAGCTCGGGGACGACGGAGCCCGGGAAACAAAGGGACGATGGTGAACGACGGACTGAAGCTTGCCATGAATGAGCGAGGAGCGAATGAGGATTGGGCGCGGTGCGGCCGAGGATCGGGTGACGGCACGATTTGCTTGAGCAGCAGGAGAGAGGAAGAAGAAAACGTGAAAAGGAACCCTAATCCCAATTCAATTCGGGATTTTCGTCAATTTTTTAACCGATTACAGGTTTCGGACAAAATTGCCCTCGTTTTAGTCTCCAGAAAATGTCGGCCGGTGTACATTCGGCCTAATCCCGATTCGATTCGTGATCTGAGACTGACTCTGTCTCTCTCTTTCTTTGTCTCTCTTCATTTTCCCGGTTCTGCAGAAGGAAATGATACGGTGAGTTTGAGGTCTCTTCGGCCTAAATTTCTCTTAAGAAAGGCCCCTTTTGTTATTAGACGGTGAGGGATGGTAATATCCCCCAACCTCACCACCGAAGTTGACACACACACACACACACACACAGCATATGGAGATTCCAAGTAAGATGGGGAATTTTAATAAAGATGGGAGTAATCATGAAGCGACAAGATCCGGTGTTTCTGCTTCAACAGATATCAAAGCCGTGTGTAATTTGTCCAGCCAATTGTCCCGTAGGTCATGCAGTAATTTGACCTGTGGAATCCCCAAAACTCTTGGCTGCATCCATGAAACTTATATTGTCCCCTCCACTTGATCGATTATGCCCACAATAAGATGAACCTGAGTTGAGATTCTAACGGTTAGACTACTGTAAAATAAGAAAGCTTGAATATCGGTTTTCCATTACGGATGCTAGAGCAGAGAAGGTGCAAGCAATTACAACATCCAGGTATTTGCCATGACGGCGTATGCAAGAAACGAAATTGTACTCTAGATTTTTAGCAGCAGCACACTGATGCATATCCAAAGCTCTTCTGTTCTTACACTAGAAATAGTGGCGGTCAGTCTAAAAGCATGAATAACTCAAAGTAATCATCCTTTACACCCCCCAATTAGGAAACTTAGCATCAATGTTAAAAGAGTAAAAAGAGATGCTGATTCACATCAGCCACCACTTGTTGGATAAAACTATTTATGGTTGATTTATGCTAGCTAAGTCTCTTAATAGGGTGCATGTTCACGGCAGTCCCTTCAGGCACATTCTGTGCAAACCAACCCACTAACTTCTAGTCCCTTCAACCATATGCAGCAGACCTCAAATTAAAGTGACCATCATTCAAACCTTAGAATATACTTACAGACAAACTCATGAGAAGATGCTAAACATTCTGTGTAGAAAGTTTTGTGTGCTCTGCAATAACATCCATGGAAATGGTTCGATCCCCAGATGGTCGACAACAAAAATTTACATTGCCATTCTCCATCAAAGCTGTAAACTTTGTTTCCCAAATTCCGCAACTTTCTAATCTTAATCCAGCTCAACAAATACACATAGTTCTTGTAATACCCCAACTAACAGATGCACAACACGTCCGCACATGATTACACTCCATCGAGCAGCCCACAGAAGCATAGCGACATAACTAGACTGGGTTTTCCAATAGTCAAACAATTTGCAAGAAAGCAACTAAACACAAAGATAAATCACGTGATTACATTCAACTAAACACCAACTGCCACATCCCTCGTACCTGTTCTTCAGCGATTAGCTTGTGATCCACAGAGCTTGGGTTCAGGCCCGTGCCCTCCCGCCACTGTTGGAGTTGATGAGCGCAACCATCGGAGCCCCTCATGTGGCACCAAAATTACTCCAGCTGAGCGGCAGTGAAGATGAAAATGTGCACGAGAGTGGAAAGCGGCACTGAAGAAGGACTTGAAGGTCACGGACGACGGAACTTGAAGCTCGCGGACGACGGAACCTGGGAAACAAAGAGATGACGGCGAACGGCGGACTGAAGCTTTGCCATGAATGAGCGAGCAGCGAACGAGGATTGGCCGCGGAGCGGCCGAGGCTTGGGGGGACAGCAAATTGGAAAAGAGAGCCCTATTCCCAATTCAGCTCGGGATTTTGCTCAAATTACAAATTTCAGACGAATATTGCAATGAGTCTACTTTAAAGGTGCTTGTTTCACGAAAAACTTAAAATTTAGAAAAATATTTTTTAAAAAATAATTAATTATATCGCTTAAAAAACTAATTTACGGAAAATATTTTTATTATCGATAATAATTTATACCTAATTAATTTCGTGGGTGATGAAAATATTTTTCAATTTTTTCTTTTAAGAGAGACATAATTTTTAGAAAAAAATTTCCAAATCTTGAAATTTCCGTGAAACATGCGCACCCAAGCTCTTTTTCGAAGTCTTCTCCTCTTTCCTTCGCCGACTCTGTCTTTCTCGCTCTGTTCTTCTCTTTATTTCCCTGGTTCTGCAGAAGGAAATAATAAGGTGAGGTTGAGGTCCCTTTTGTTATTAGATGGTGAGGGATCGTAATATCCCCCAACCTCACCACCGAAGTTGACACACGCACACAGGGCATATGGAGATTCCAAGTAAGATGGGGAATTTTAATAAACATGGTCCTTGGTTGCACGTTTTAGAATCATTTCATTGTGTCTCTTCACTAGAATGAAGCAGAAATAGAAAGCAAGCAAAGCAGAAGAAACAGCGATGATCTATGAATAGAAAGAAGGCGCACCGTTTTCTGTGGAGGATCCCCTGTTTCTGTTTCGGAGTCCGTTGTTTCTGTTTCGGAGTCCGGCGCTTGCTTTGTTCCATTCAGATTCGATTCGTGATCTGAGACTGACTCTATCTCTCTCTTTCTTTGTCTCTCTTCATTTTCCCGGTTCTGCAGAAGGAAATGATACGGTGAGTTTGAGGTCTCTTCGACCTAAATTTCTCTTAAGAAAGGCCCCTCTTGTTATTAGACGGTGAGGGATGGTAATATCCCCCAACCTCACCACCGAAGTTGACACACACACACAACACACACACACAGGGCATATGGAGATTCCAAGTAAGATGGGGGAATTTTAATAAGGATGGTCCTTGGTTGCACGTTTTAGAATTATTTCATTGCGTCTCTTCACTAGAATGAAGCAGAAATAGAAAGCAAGCAAAGCAGAAGAAACAGCGATGATCTATGAACAGAGAGAAGGCGCACCGTTTTCAGCAGAATCTCTCTGTAAGACTCCCAAGTGATGAGAACACCGTTGGGTAACTCCCCGCTACGTTCTATCGATGTGAGGCACTCATTTGGTATTTTTAAGCTCGATGCGTCAAAAATCCTTTTCATTGATCTGCACCCAACAATTATGAGCCGCTCCAAAAACTCAAGTTCGTCAATGCCCTCGATAACCTGTAAGCTCGAGCAATTTTCAATCCTTAACAGGCTCAAGTTCTTCAAGTTTGACAAACCGCCTAAACTTTTTAATGAAGAGCACTTTTGAACAATAAATACTTTCAATGATCCGAATGGAGAAACAAATTGAATATCCTGTAAGCTCGAGCAACGGGCAATCCATAGCTCCCTCAAGTTCAAGTTTGACAAACCTTCTAAGTTTTTTAACGAAGAGCACTCTTCAACATGAAATTCTTCCACTGATTCGAATGTAGAAACAAATTGAATATCCTGCACCTCCTGGCACCTCGATAGACGGAATATTTTAGGCATCTTTAGGGGGCTTGGGTCATCATTGCTTGCTGTTGTACTTGACGATCTCGGGATCGATGACGGATCATGAGGACGATGGACGGCCCGATCGAGTTGGGAAAAAGAAGCACTCCGTGTTATGTGCATCGATGCATCAAAAATCCTGTCTATTGATCCGCACCCCTCGATTTTCAATTCATACAAATACTCTAATTTTTCAATGCCCTCGACAACCTGTAGGCTCATGCACCGGATAACACGTAAATCCTTCAAATTCTTCAAGTTTGACAAACCGCCTAAGCTTTTTAATGAAGAGCAATCTTCAACGGAAAATCCTTCCAATGATTCCAACGTAGAAACAAATTGAATATCCTGTATATCTGGGAACCCCGACAGAATGAATTTTCGAAGCATCTTCAGGGAGCTTGGGCAATGGAAGGCTCCCCTCCAATGATCAATCAACTCGGGAGCTTGTAGTTCATTGCACCCCAGCTCCTCCGGCAGAGAAGCCAACCTCTCGGCAGATTTGCAATCCTGAATAAGTGATCTCTCCGACGATTCTAAGACATCGAGTGATTGAACATCACGTTGCTCGTGCGCCTTGTTTTCTCTCGATTTTCTCGAACTTGATGAAACCATCTCCTTTTCCGATGGAGGAAGCCTGTCGAGGTGTACTTGTTTTCCTCGAGTGTTGTAGAGCTGTAAAACTGTCAAATTTGACGGGAATTGTTTGAAAGTTGGCAAGTCCAGTCCATATAGAGTAAGTTCTATCAGCCGAGAAAGCGAACCCCACTCTACAGTTGGTGCGCAGACATTTGGAAAGCAAAAGCACAGCTTGCTCAGTTTGAATAACTTCCCAATCCACCGTAAGTCGCAAGTTTGAATTATATCTGATCTGGCCGTTAGATCAAAGTGATCGGAAAAGACCCTTGGATCAAAGTGATCGGAAAAGACCCTTGGATCAAAGTGATCGAAAAGGACCAGCTCAACTAGATTAGTAAGATACGAGAGGTTAGGGACCTTCTGCAACGAAGTAGATGTCAGCAGCAAAGCGGTCAAACTTATGGGGAGCTTCGGCAACTCTCGTATCCCATCACATTCACGCAAGTACAGTGTTCGGAGTTGACGAAGCTTGCTCATTGTACTGGGCAGTTCTTCAATTGGTGTCCCTGATGCATTTACATCTGACAAATTTGCTAGTCTACCAATGGAATCTGGTAATCTTGTAATTCCCGTCCATGATACATCCAGCTTCATTAACGACTCTAATTTCGAAATTGAGTCAGGGAGTTCAATCAAGCCACGGCAACCCATAAGAGAGAGGTGCCGCAGACTCCGTAGCTCTCCAATTTGTTCAGGCAATTTTCTAAGTTCGCGACAGGACATAACCCTCAAGTCAGTCAGACACCTCAAATTCCCAATAGAGCGGTCAATTTTCGAGAACAAAGAATTTTCGTAAATAGTCAACTTCTCTAAAACTGAGTCCTTTGGAAAGGTTGGTGTCCCATGGATCGAGTCATTAAGCTCAATAGTGAGAACCTTCAATTTCCTTGCCCTCTACAAAAGCCAAAGAAACTTCAGGAAAGACAAGAAATAAATATGGATTTAGGCTACCAATTTGTATCATATGTCATCTGATCCTCTCACTAAATGAGAAAATTAGATTACAAATCCATCAAATTTTGTCCTTCATTGAAAAAGAAAAATAGACTAAGAGGGAAACTGGCGTACCTTGATTAGGCTCTTGAACACATCATCTGTGAATTGAAGCCCACTGAGATTCACCACAACCGCGTTTTCTAGATGCAGTAAATTGGTTGCCTCCAAACGTTGATTGGCTTCGTCGCCTCTACCCCAATCGTAAGACAAATCGATCCATCTCACCTCGGAAAGACAGCCCGTAAAGTCACCTTGGAAGTTTACGTTATGCGGAGAAAGAAACCGAATACGTGGGAACCACTTAATTTCCTCCGAAGTGACAGTTATACGATCCGACGATGATACACACAATCGGAGTGCTTCAACTTGAGCGCCTTCCTTGATCTGCCAATGACATTGAGGAGTAGAAGCAGGAATTTGTCAATATCTCACTATTTTATTTTGTAGAAGAGGAGGAAAAAAGAAACAGAAGAGTAGCTCCCAAATAAAAAACGTGAATCCTCAATTAAGAAGAGGCTATAAGCAATTTTCTATTCAAATTTAGCCATACTTTACCTCTGTTGATTTTAATCTTAATTCGCGAATGATGTCTTTTTTATCCCACAACCTGGTATGCTCTTGTTTGGCAATTTGCCTTCCCAGATCTCTAAATTGATCGTGCATCCAAAATCTATCGCCGTCTAAAATCTTTATCATGCACCTCTTAAT
Organism: Syzygium jambos; assembly: GCA_031216235.1. NCBI lineage: Eukaryota > Viridiplantae > Streptophyta > Magnoliopsida > Myrtales > Myrtaceae > Syzygium > Syzygium jambos. Next base: position 14,449,997 of record CM062226.1, read on the forward strand.
AAGGACATCGATGGCATCCTCTGGCCAAAACTCACAATCTTTCCACATGTACATGGGATTAGTCTTATTATAACCAACAAAAAAGCACGCAACATCGAGGAATATCTGTTTTTGATTATCCTCTAAGGTATCATAGCTAATCTTTAGCTTTCCCAAGACATCCTTATGAGGTGTTTTCCTTAGCTTCTCTTGCCTTTCTTCCCATATTTCTCTTTTTTCCTCACCAAAAAGCGATGAACCTATCGCTTCAAGAGCTAAAGGTAGTCCACCTGCAGTAGACACAATGCTTTCTGAAAGAGTGTAGTAATCGGCTGGAGGAGAGTCGTCATTGAAGGCATGCTTACTAAAAAGTTTTAGTGCGTCTTCGTCGCTCAACCCCACCATTTCATAATCCTCGAATTTATTTGCAAATCCCCTAATATTCAGCACGCTCTTGTCCCTAGTGGTAACGAGTATCGTAGTGCCAGGATACAAAGAATTCACTGGGATTAGATTTTGGATCTGGTTGCCCGTATCAACATCATCCAATACAATTAGCATCTTCTTGTTGCAAATTGTGTCTCCAATCCTCTTGATGCCATGATCAATGCTATGAATCTCACCAACCTCTCCAGAATAAGAGATATTGGACAATAATTTTTCTTGCAACTTTTGTAAAGCCGTTTCCCTCACGCCTTCAAGAAAGCAGCAGTTTTTCCCAAACTGGGAATATAATGGGTTGAAGATAATGTTGGCGAGTGTTGTTTTACCGATGCCGCCCATCCCGTAGATTCCAATTAGCCGCACACCACCAGGGCCAATGTCTAATAATTTGTTTATGGCTGCTATTTTATCCCCCATTCCAACTAAATCTTCGGTTACTGGTCTTCGTCTTGTCTCGAGCCTGACCACAACCTCGCGAACAACCTCCTGGATAAGTGCCCCATCGCTGCCACAAAGTTGAACAGTTTCAATTGAGAAAAGGTGACAAATTTGCATGTTGACCAGCCTTCTACTAAGCAACCAGGTGGGAACGCGATCAAGTTTAGGATATATCAAAATTCAACGTTACCCCCAAAGCTTTGGGAACATGATGAATTGCAAACTTGAACATCCATTGCAGGTTTAAGTTAAAGGAATAGAGGAAGAGAAATGTTTGTTCTTTATATCAAGCAGAAGAATCAGAATTTCTGGCAAGAAAGGGTAGAAGAATCAAAATATAAACATCTAATGAATTACTGTAATGGTAGATTTACTTATTTCTTTCGACGTGTAATGTAAAAGAACTTTGCAAAGGCAACAGTTCCTTAATCAAGTTCTCTAGCACACAATAGGAATCTTAATACAAACATGGATCAAATTAGTATAAAAAAGATGAAGGAAAGCCAAATTTTTCATACGATGGAAAATAGGTGAAAAACGAAATTATAATAACCCTATTAGGTCAGAAAAAAAATTGGAAATCTCGTGATTTAAAAAAAAATAAAAGAATAATTTGAAACTTTCTGTTTAAAATAGGGAAATTAGAGTTCGAATATAATTAATGAATTTTTATAAGAACTGTGGTCCGATTTTACAAAATTATTTTCACAATCGTGGTTAGAACGTTACCCTGAATATTTCTTCGACTCCTTTCCACTGATGCCACCAACATTCTTGAGAGCCTGTTGCCACGTCTCTATATCCTCGGAGCTCAACTTTCTATTCCGATCCTCCATCTTTTGCTCCAATTTCAATATGGCCTCATTGTACAACTGGGTGTTCAACTTCACGTCATCGGGGGTCACGTCGTAGAAGATGGGCAATATGACCTTATTGCCATCTTCTTTAGAGGTGTTCACCATCTTTGCAAGCTCCTGAAGGCACCAGTAACTTGAAGCGTAGTTTTTGGTGAAGATGGGTATGTAGAGCTTGGAGACGTTGATCGCTCGCAGAAGGTTGTCTTTAATTCTTCCACCATATGGAAGTTCCTCGTCATCCATGAAAACACGAATCCCGGTGTGGAACAAAGCATGATAGAGGCTGTTGGCGAATGTTCGACGAATATCGAGCCCTCTAAAATTCAGGAACACCTCGTATTCACCTCCTGATGTATTACCGGTGCGCGTTCCGGTCTCTGAGCAAGCCATAGGAACTCACTTCACACTTAGCAGGGTCAGCCCTCTCTCTCTCTCTCTCTAATAGACACTCTTAAATACTTCTTCTAGGCATATTCGCACAAAGCCTTGCGGTTCTCGAATGTGAAAAGCCTTATTACATTCTTAATGTGAAAAGCTTTCTTCACAAGATCATCCCCGCACAGGAATTTACAAAAGGAGAACCACGGCGTTACATTACAAAAGGAGAAAAAGGATGCTTATTGTGTATTGCGTGACTCACGGGATTCAATTGAAAGTTCAACGCATACAGGCAACTTCGGCGAAGCTTCCAATTTGTAGTCAATAATGGAGGACAATAATGGAGGTGTACCTTTTCAACATGCCCAGTTTCTTTCGAGTTTCTTCTTGGTGCTTTTCACTTTGTCCTTTTGAACTTTTGAATTTAAAAAATTTTGATTCTGAAACATTTAAATCATTTGTGATTATTCTGTAGATATATCTATAGCTGGACATATTTAAAATCTCAATCCAGTATTATCAATTCACAATTTATCTATATAAATGCATAATAACAAAATATTCCTAAAGAATAGGCACTTATTATGACACATGTGACCCTACATAATTAGAAAAATCTCCTTCATACTACAGAGAATTGGATTGGCCGCATTCATAGCAAAAAATGCTCTGCTTAAGTACCACCTAAGCATATGGTTCCTACTCACTATGAAATATTTATTTTGATCTTTTTGCCTTAAAGACTTACTTTTTATTATAATTAATTTTAATCACTCAAATATTATCATAAAATGCGACTTTGTATTAAAAAGCATATGATTGTGCAAATCTTTTACTTCTACGCAAGTGGACTATCTATGGATGAGGAAGAGCAGCGATGGCCTGTCAATTTATCACGGGATTTAATTGAAATTTGCGGACAAGCAACTTCGCAGCAGGTACAGCTTTCAATTTATAGTCAATAAAGTTGATGGCTTTATAAAATATAAGGTGGAGGACAATTATGGAGGTGCACCTTTTCACACGCTCAACTTCTTTTGAGTTTTTCTTGGTGCTTTTCTCTGTGCATTTGAACGTTTCATTAAAAAAATCTGATTCTCAAACGTTTAAATCATTTATGATTATACTATAGCTACATCTCTGGTTAAACACATTTATATAGATAAAATCACCATTTATTAATATAAATGCATAATAACAAAATATTCCTCAAAATTACTTCTCATTATAACACATGGGACTCTGGATAATTAAAAAAATTTCCTTCATACCACATTAATTGGATTTGTTGCATTCACTACAACAAATACTTCACCTAAGCACTACCTAAGTATATACTTACTGCTCACTTTGAAATATTTGATTTGATCTTTTTGCCTTAAAGACGTACCTTTTATCATAATTAATTACCATTAACATAAATGTGCCTTTATATTAAAAAGCAAACGGTTGCGCAAATCTTTGACAACACTTATTTACTTATGGACAACCATTAGAATGTGAGCATGGTGCAGTTGATGGATTTTGAAAATCAAACCAAATTAAATTATATAAATAATAAAATATATCTTAAATTTGAGCAAATTAAATCACATCAAACCGGATGAGAATTATGGATGCTCGAACCTCTGCTCAGGAGTGGTGACAGGAAATGCAATGATGGCCTGTCCATGGCCAGTATGCCATCCCATCATGGTGTTGCTTTGAGTGTGGAAAGAAAGAAAGAGATAAACTTTGCTCGGCTGAAGAAAGGGAAGGGAAAAGGACATTAATGATGGCTATTGCTGGGCCAAAAGGCGAAAAAGAGGAAGAAAGTTGCAATGGTGGTGTCTTTTCGTGTTTCCTTTCTTCTTCTTTTTTTTCTTCTGCTGAATTTCCTCTTTAAATACGAACGGGAAGAGCTCTTAATGTCGTAGAGAGCTATGAGGACCGCACAAAGGAGATTGGAAATTTCCTCTTAATGGTTTGATTCAGAAAGGTTTTCTTCTTTACCAAAATGGCCGAGTTGAAAGAAACAAATGAGATAGGTATGCTATCTCCAAAACCAACCAACACGCCAAGCCATTCCAAGGGGATTACTTTAGTCTCCAACTTGCTTCTCAAAAACAGTCATTTAAGCTCCAAATTTTTTGATTCACAGGTTTCACATTGTGACAATTGAAGAGCATACTTTAATCATATAGCAAGATCCTAATTCGAAGAGATCATTCTAGGAGAAGAAAGGAGAGAGCCTTGGGAGCCATGATTTTGAACGCAACGCGATTTTATATTTTAGGTTAAGTCCTACCCCTTCTTAGCACAATACATTGCCTTGTATATACCTTGGTGTGGTTACAGAAGCATTGGATTCCTCTTATATAAGTAGTACAAGCATATCTTCAAAGTAGAAACACCGACACTCTCACGATACCACATGCCTATGTTTTTGCGGAATCGTTGAATGCCCGACGCCACTTTTGTCAGTGAGAGACATCATTTTGGACGTTTGTATTGCGTGACTCAAGGGATTTAACTGAAAATTACGGATAGGCAACTTCGCAGTAGCTGCAACTTTCAATTTATATAGTCAATAAAGTCGATGGCTTCAAAAAAAAGCTAGGTTATTAAATAGATGTGTGATTTATTATTTAAATATTTTAACATGCACTATATATTTATTTACATACAAATAGACACAAACTTAAGAGTAAATTCAGGAGTCGTCAATAAGTGCTCCTGCATAATGTTTCATGTTTTGAAATATTGAATATGTTGCCGACATTAAATTTTTTCTTAGAGCTTCCGATTCTCTTAGATAACTCTAATTTTTATTAGCTTGTAAATATGGTCCGTATCTTAAGAAAATAAAAAATATGTATTCTAATGTACACTATATATTTTTTTACATTCACATAGACACAAATATTGGACGTTTGTATTGCATGACTCACGATATTTAATTGCAAGTTACGGACAAGCAACTTCGCAGCTGGTCCAGCTTTCAATTTATAGTCAATAAAGTTGATGGCTTTATAAAAAGTAAGGCGGAGGACAATTATGGAGGTGTACCTTTTCACAGGCCCAGTTTCTGTTGAGTTTCTTCTCGGTGCTTTTCCCTTTGTGCTTTTGAACTTTCGGATTAAAAAAATCTGATTCTCAAACGTTTAAATCATTTATGATTATATTATAGCTATATCTATGTTTAAACATATTTATATAGATAAAATCACAACTTATTATTATAAATGCATAAGGACAAAATATTCCTAAAGAATCGCTTCTTATTATGACACATGGGACTCTAGATAATTAAAAAAAATTCCTTCATACCACATTAATTGGATTTGTTGCATTCACTACAACAAATGCTTCACCTAAGCACTGCCTAAGCATATACTTACTGCTCACTTTGAAATATTTGATTTGATCTTTTCGCCTTAAAGACTTACATTTTATCATAATTAATTACCATTAACATAAATATGCCTCTATATTAAAAAGAAAATGGTTGTGCAAATCTTTGACGACACTTATGTTCTTATGGACAATTATTAGAACGTGAGCATGGTGTAGTTGGTTGGGTTTGAAAGTTAAACCAAATCAAATTATATAAATATTAAAATATATCTCAAATTTGAATGGACCAGAATCATGGACGCTCGACCTCTCTTCAAGAGTGGTGGGAGGAAATGCAATGACGGCCTGTCCATGGCCATTCTGCCATTCCATCATGGTGTTGCTCTGAGCGCGGAAAGAAAGAAAGAGAGACCATGATGGTCTTGACCATAAGAGATGAACTTTGCTCCGCTGAAGAATGGGGAAAGGAGATTAATGATGGCCATTCAATAATAACAAATATCCTAAAGAATCTCCTCTCAATATTTGATTCTCAAACATTTAAATCATTTATGATTATTTTGTGGATATGTTTATAGTTGGACGTATTTAAAATTCCAATCTAGTATTGTAAATTCACAATTTATCTATATAAATGCATAATAACAAAATATTCCTAAAGAATAGCCATTTATTATGACACATGTGACCCTGCATAATTAGAAAAATCTCCTTCATACTACAGGGAATTGGATTTGTTGCATGCACCGCCAAAAATGCTCCACTTAAGCACTACCTAACCATATGGTTCCTACTCACTATGAAATATTTATTTTGATCTTTTCGCCTTAAAGACTTACTTTTATTATAATTAATTTTAACCACTCAAATATTATCATAAAATCTCACTTTATATTAAAAAGTAAATGATTGTGCGAATCTTTTACTTTTACGCAAATGGACTATATATAGGTGAGGAAATGCAATGATGGCCTGTCAACGGCCATGCTGCCACTCCATCGTGGTGTTGCTTTGAGCGTGGAAATAAAAGGAAGAGAGACCATGATGGTCTTGACCATAAGAGATGACTTTGCTCAGCGGAAGAAAGGGCAAAGGAGATTAATGACGGCCATTGCCGATGTGGCCCAAAAGAGGAAAAGACGAAGAAAGTTACAATGATGGTGTCTTCTTCATTTTGGCGTGTTTTGTTTACATACGTTTTTCGTGGCGTTATTCGCTGTTTTGACTTGTTCACTAAATTGGTGCAGTGAACAATGTAATTGATGAGAGGATGACTTGTCCACAAATTTTTTTTTATCTCATTTACAACACTAGTATCCAAATCATTCGACTCAATTAACATCGATTTATACGCTCAAATCGCTCCATCCATGTGCGTTAGGCTAGCTCTATTCACAGGTTGGCTAGCAAGACACTCTAGGGTAGACACCGTGATCAAATCTAAACAAAATGTTGTTTCAAGAATAACATTCAAAATACACATAATGCATTCATGATGGTTTATATGAGCCCAACTTTGCACAAATTATGTACAAAACAACAATCCTTCCAAAGACATGGCAATCGTATGTCATAACTATGGTCATCTTCAATGCACTACTTTATACAACTTAGTAACACCTTATGAAAACGCTACGAGGATGTACATTCTATTTTTTAAAGCCATTGCCTCAAACGATTGGAATACATAAATGACTCATGCTTACTTTTTAGGTGGAGGCACAATGCATGTGAAGGTGACATCCCCCTTCTTCGCTCAAAAGAGAGAGATTACTTCTTATTGGTCAGGGAACATGTGAATTTTTGGGTACCATATGCAGGCTGGCTAGGTTGAGAGAACAATTAAAAAATTCATACGCAGTACATACATATACAGTGAGATTTTATAAGATCACTGTCAACTGTTTTAAAAACTTAAACTATTAGATAAATGGATAATTTATTATTTAAATATTCTAAAATACACTATATATTTATTTACATACAAATAGACTAAAACTTAAGAGTAATCCAGGAGTCGTGAATAAGTGCTCTTGGATAATGTTTCATGTTTTGAAATATTGAATATGTTTTCGACATTAAAGAATTTTAAAAGGAGCTTCTGATTCTCTAAGATAACTCTAATTTTATCATCAATCATGAGTTCAAGCTTATAAATATTGGTCAATATCTTAAGAAAATTTTTTTTTGTGCATTTATCTATGATTGCCTAATGCAAGTTTCTTAACATGTCATCTCACTTTTCAGAATACTTCATATTTGTTCCACATTTCAGATATTTCGCCATTACCCTTTTTTGGTATACATTTCATGCTTCCTTATTTTAAATGGTGATAATCCTCGCCTTAAAAAAGATGGTGCATATACAAATATTTATTTATTCCCAAAACTTTCATCACTCTTTTTCCAGTCACGTGACTGCTCCCCCTACCAAACGAGTGCCCAAATCCTAGAAGGGTCAGGCGAGGCACTACATGACTTATTTGAAGACCGTATCGATCAAGTTTTGAGGACTATATATGTATCAAAGTGGTTGTGGAAGGTTGGCCAAAGTAGCAAAACGCTCTCAAAGGTTGTTATTAATTCTTGTGCTTATTCTTTCAAAAAAAAAATCGGATGCTTCTAATCGTAATTCTCCGAGAGAGTGTCAATGTAATTCTTGTGCTCTCAAAGGTTGTCATTAAATCTTGTTCTTATTCTTTCAAAAAAAAAAGTCTCATGATTCTAATCGTAATTCTCTAAGAGAGTGTCAATGTAATTATCGTAAAGAGCACTTTGAGTGTAGAGTGAAATGACTGTCCTTGTAGAGTCAGCTATAGTCCATTGCGGAGAGGCAACTTCATTTTGAACGCTTTTAAAGGTTTCGAGGATTGCATTAGTGGATTACAACCTTGTTATTGGGCTAATAAAGCTGGGATAATGGAAGAGGTTAAGTAGATAGGTCGAACCACTATAAATTGCTTTGCAATCTCTTTAATCTGTTATTCTGTTTACATTTTTGTTGATGGAAGATATTGCTTTGCATAGTGTATTTTGTCTACAAACACTATTTCATCCTCTACACATTATTTTGCACGAAAAAAAATTCCAAGTATCTTACAGCGCAACCATTTTATTTGTATAAAATTGGGTGAAAGGACACAAGTTGTTCCCGTATTCTTGCCCAAAATTCAAAACCATCCCTACACTTTTTTTAATCCAAAATCATCCCTGTATTTTAAGAAAGGGTCATCCCTCGTCTTGCTATTATGTCGCTCCATTTTCCGTTCGATTTGTGCTAATGTGGACAATTGGAACACTAAGTAGAAGCCATATCACTGTCAACAAATTTTGGCATACCATATCTCTATGTACCAAATCCGTTTCAAGTGAGTTTATCGTAAGAAAAATTTAAAAAAACGTCTTTTGAATTACTAGAAGACTCAAAACTCCTACCCAAAATCAAGCAACTTCGCAGCAGTGCTGCTTCCAATTTATAGTCAATAAAGTTGATGACTTTACAAATAATAAGGAGGAGGACAATAATGGAGGTGTACCTTTTCACATGCCCAATTTCTTGAGAGTTTCTCCTTTGTGCTTTTCACTTTTTGCTTTTGAACTTTTGGATTTAAAAAATTTGATTCTCAAACATTTAAATCATTTATAATTATTTTATAGCTATATCTATAGTTTGATTTATTTAAAATTCCAATCCAATATTGTAAATTCACAAATTATCTATATAAATGCAATAATAACGAAAAGTTCCTAAAGATTTGCCTCTCGTTATTACACATGAAACTCTAAATAATTAGAAAAATTTCCTTCATACCACAGAGCGCTGGATTTGCTGCATTCAATACAAAAAATGCTTCACCTAAGCACTACTTAAACATATGCTTCCCACTCATTATGAAATATTTGTTTTGATCTCTTCGCCTTAATGACCTACCTGTTATTATAATTAAGTACCTTTAACCACTCAAATATTCTCACAAAGTGTGCCTTTATATTAAAAAGCAAATAATTGTGCAAATCTTTTACTTTTTTTTTTGGAAATGGACTATCTATAGTTGAGGAAATGTAATGATGGCCGGTCAATGGTCTTGACCATAAGAAACAACTATGCTTAGCCGAAGAAAAGGAAAAGAAAAAAGAGGATTGATGATGGCCACTGCTGATGTTAAAGATTGATCGACGGTCTTCTACGCAATTTCGCGGAAAGCCTCGCGGTTCTCGAATGCAAGTCGAGGACCTTGATGTTAAAGTCATGACGATTGACGAAGACTTTTGAGATTTCTAGGAAACTGTTTAAATATTTTGCATGATGTTTAATTTAACTAATGTATTTAGGACACTCGTTGGTGAGATCTTTATAAAAATAACATTACATTTCACATATTTATAGTGAAATAGTTATGATAACATATATGTTTTTTTTATGTTTTCATACAATTTTTTTTATCTCGTATTAAATAAATTTTAAAATTTGAATTTCGTAATATCTTGAAAAAGTCATCAAATTCAAAGTTATGAGTAGAAATCCTCAAAAAGGAAAAGAATTATAACAAAAAATTATTAAAGTGTCCTACATTGATTTTTTATACGGTTTTCATGCTATTTGTATGCATCTGGTCTTCCTTTTCTCGTAAGGTTTTTGGGTTGGACATTTTCACATGTATCATAGCCCGATTCTGCCTCAATTTATTTCGACGGCATTGATTCTTGTTCGTGAAATTCCGTCCGTTCTTGTGAATTAGACATTTTAGCAACAATAACATTACATTCATTAATGGGAAGAACTTCTATTTACATTCTTAATGTAAAGAGCTTCTCCACCAGATCATCCTCCTCCAGAAACTTACAAAAGAAGAACAAGTACGTTTCATTAGAAAAGGAGAAAAGGATGTTTATTGTTAGATATAAACGATGAAATTCTTGGTTTGAATGCCCGAAGTCTGATGCCACTTTTGTTAGTGAGAGACATCATTTTGGACATTTGTATTGCGTGACTCACGGGATTGAATTGAAAGTTACGGACAGGCAACTTCACAGAAGCAGCAGCTGTCACGCCCCGCACTCCTCGGCGCGCCACATCCCTCGCAGAGGTCGATTCGTGTGCGACGTCCCAGGACGCGTCGCCGACCCAACACCCAAACGGCAGAGAACAAAGCACAGCGGAAATAACAAACACCCGAACGATAATTCAAATAACCAAGGATAGCCGCACAACCATCAACAAAAACAATTACACACTTGCCTTGCCGGGGAAAACCTGTACAATATTCATATACAGCATGAACCTCAAAAACAAGAGCGGATCAAGGCCACTACTAACAAAAAGGGGTAAGTGGCTCGGGTTCAGGCTCTACAATTAGCCGGGGGCTCCTCCCAAAAACGCATCGGTACGCCTGCCATCCTCAAGGCTGGGGGTCTGAAAAATCGGTTTTCAACAACCGTGAGAATAAATCTCAGCGAGTAATTTCCTAAACCTAAACTAGGCTAACGTGCACCTCCTGACAAGTACTAAACCACACATGAATCCAAAACATAACTGACTTGGGCCCTCGGGCCTAAATCTAAATTAACTTGACCCCTGCAGGTTAGGCATTCAATCAACAATAGTAGTCACGCGGCAGAATTCAATCACAGTGCATACACGCGCATTTCTATGTCACAACGCATGTTATGCATATGCCAATGCTCGCACTCATGCTCATGCCTCATCAATGCTTTATCGCACACTTGCATGCTAGCACTCTGCCATTTATCAATTTCTCCTCCGACCCGCGTTAAACGCATCAGGTCCGACCCGCGTAAAACGCATCAGGTTAGTCATCTTCCGGTAAACCGAGCATCGTCCCGCGTAACACGCCTCAGGACGGGTTCACTACCCCGCGTAAAACGCATCAGGGTTTATTGTGATCACACATTCACGGGCACCAATTTTTATCTAAACCCCGCGTAAAACGCATCAGGGCACTTTAGGTGATCACAATGCACATGTCATTCGAGCATACTTGTAAATGCACATGCCGTGCCAATGCTCGTGATGCATATCCATGGCCATGATATTCACACTCGGGCACTCACAAATTTCACAATGAGCAATCAATAGCGCAATGCCACATAATCAATTTACCACGCAATAAGCTCAATCCACGTTTCAATTTGCCCAACCAATATACCAGCATGACCATGAAAGCAATTCAAGGCATTCTTGCACGACACATAAATCACATATATAATTCGCACAATTGGCATTCAATTCAACTAATCACGAGTCCAATTAACCAAATCATCCAACAAAGTCATGGCACAAATTCGACACCTAATTTATACATATAAATCACCCAATTGGATCAGTATGCAATTTATGCACCCGAAGCCCGCCAAGCTAGCCCATTCTTTGTCCCGCTAAACATCCGACAGGACATCATCAAATTAACCACATCCAAGGTTCAATTGGTCAGTCAATTACACAAATCAATCATTCCCGGTAATTGAACGCTTAGACCTCAATTTAATCGCGCCGCACCCAAATTTAATCCCGTCGTGGGCGACCATTATACCGTAATTTCTAGGCTAATAATTATCGCCAAAATGCTCCATTATACTCCCCAAATATCCTTCTAATCAGCCGCCACCAAAACCAAATAACGGCGCGCACTATAATCCCCACAACAAACCCGAACTTTCCCGAACTCGGGCCGATTTAATCCAAACTGTCCAGCCCATTTATCGCGCCTCTCGGGCCACTAATCCTCCATCAATTCATCATACTAATCCACCAAGTCTACCTCAATCACAATCCCTAATCACTTTCACAATTTAACCCCTAATTTACCCTAATTAACCTCTAAACCCGTCTAGAAATGTAAATTAGCCTAATTAGGGTTTAGAGTCAAACTCACCGGGTGTCCTACGCTTAAAATGGGCCGGATGAACAGTACTCAATGAACAGTACTCGGTGAACAGTAACGGCCGGAAATGAACAGTGACGGGCCGGAAATGAACAGTGCTGGCCGGATGAACAGTGCACCGACGTGAGCAAGAACGGGTTAGGGCGCGGGCTCGGGGGCGGCTCAGCGAGGCAGGCGGCTGGCTGGTGGGCCAGGGCGGCAACCGGCGGCGGCAGCGACGCGGCGGCGTGCGGCGGCGGCGGCGACTACAAGCCGATCGAGACGGCGAGGACGGCGGCGACGACGACCAGGCGCGGCTGGCCACGTCGGGCGCGATGAGCAGCGGCGACAGCTTGCTGTCGCGCGTGCGCGTGAGGGAGAGGGAGGGAGCAGGCGGGGCGGCGGTGACGGCGGCGGTCGGGACGGCTGCGACCGGGCTCGCTGGCGGTGGCGACTGGCGGATCAGCGCCGGGCGGAGGCGGAGGACGGTCGGGGCAGGGACCAAGAGAGAGAGAACAGAGGAAGAGAGGGGAGGGGGCGAACTGGTGGCGCCGGAGCAGCTGCCATGAGACGTGGCGGCGCGGCGACGACGCGAGGAGGGAGGCGGCGCCGGGGCTGCTTGGGCGACGATGGGCGGCGTTGGACGGGCAGCCGAGCAGGGACGAAGCAGAAGCAAACCAGTCGGCTTGGGAGGAAGAAGAAGGAGAAGAGAGAGGAGAGAGAAGAAGAAGGGAGAAAAGAAAGAAAAGAAGGAGAGAGAGAGGAGAGAGAGTGTCAGAGGAGAGGGGCAGACTGCATAGCATGGGCGTGGAGGGGACGTGAGCGTAGGGGGGTGGCGTGCGGTCAGAGGGAAAAAGGAGAGAAAGGAGAGAGAGAGAGAGAGGGGAAAGAATTAGAAAAAAAAATACTCATTCAAATATTAAACGCAAACCGAGGATCCAAATTCAAAATCGAAAATGGTCTACCGGTCCAAAATAAGCCTCGCACATAAAAAGGGACAAAGGCCAAATTAATGAAACCAAATTTTAACGAGGGAGGTCTACTAGTCCGAATTCACACTTGGTCAAAAACTCCCCTTTTTCCATCATTCCTGACAATCTCAACGTTGGCTACCACAATATTGACACCGTCCAATTTATTTCGTCCTTAAACTCCCGAAAATCGATTGCCAAGTTCAGGGTCTAAATAACGGCAAAAATTCGATCGAGTGCGATTCTAGCGAAATCTCTAATTTAAAATGATAACCGGGAGTGATCAGTTCCCGGGCGAGATTTTACTATAAGCACACTGACAAATTACGCGTTTTATAAATCCTAAAAATGGGCCGAAATTCGGGATATCACAGCAGCTTTCAATTTATAGTCAATAAAATTGATGGCTTTAGAAAAAATGAGACGAAGGACAATGATGGTGATGTACCATTCACACGCCCAATTTCTTTCGAGTTTCTTCTTGGTGCCTTTGAACTTTTAAATTAAAAAAATGATTTTCGAATGTTTAAATCATTTATGATTACTCTATAGCTATATCTATGGTTAAACATATTTATATAGATAAAATAACAATTTATCTATATAAATGCATAGTCACATATATTCCTAAAGAATCAACTCTCGTTATGACATATAGAACTCTAAATAATGAGAAAATTTCCTTCATACTACAGCGATTGGATTTGCTACATTCGCTGCAAAATATGATCCACCTATGTCTATACTTACTGCTCTTAATGAAATATTTGATTTGATCTCTTCAGCTTAAAGACTTATCTTATTATAATTAATTACCTTTAACTACTCAAATATTCTCATAAATGTTCGACCAAAAAAAATATTTTCATAAATGTGCCGTTATATTAAAAAGTAAATGATTGCGCAAGCAACACTTTTTTCCTTATTTACAACTATTAGAATGTGAGCATGGTGCAATTAGGGGAAAATATTCCAAAAATATCATAAATCTATGTATGGCGATTAATTCAGCCTTAAACCTTTCAACTTTACCAATCAAATTCTAGACCTTATAATGATTTAGTCCTTTTGTTGAATTTTTGTAGGTAATCGCTGACGCGGACATCGGACGTCCAACCAATAGAATTTGATTTTATGGTCTTCGTCGTAAAATATTACTATTTCTGTTCAACCATTTGATTGGTCTTCCTGTGATTAGTCCTTTATTTCCTCTTTTCTTTAGCTAAAATACTCCATTATTTCCCTCAAGAAGTCTTGACGTGGCCACATTCGACGACTTTCAACCATTTCATATTCATATTCGCATTCGATGACCCAATCCGAAATGTTATCTAGAAAAGTTTCTAATTATTAAACCGCACCACCAACCCCCTGCCCCTTTTTGTGGGTTATTAATTTTATGTTCATATGATAATGAAGATCCAAATTATTTCTATTATCCTATTCAAGTTGATATCAAAATTTGTTTCATTTCATCACTCGAATAAGAGCAAAGTAAAATAGGAGATATTTCGATGACAACTATAGGGCGTCTCTGTTGGTACCAATTATAGGTTTTGAGTGAGGAGATTGGTATCAACTCCTTTAAGCATACAATCGATTTTTTATTTTTTATTTTTATTTTATTTTTCTCCTTTTCCCCTTCTTTATTTATATTTATTTATAGTGAAGTGAAATTAAACTAAAAATTAACTAAGTGCCGAAATAAATATGAACTAGAATTTATATGCATGCATCTAAATTAGATGCCAAAATACTATGTAATATAAATCCGGATTTCATGAAAATTTACACAGCTTTCACTTGGAATTTCAACCTTAAACTTCCTACAAGAACAAAGTTAGTGCAACCCAGAAAATAAGGAAAACTAGATGAAATGCTATGAATTAGAGCGAAACTAATTCACAAAATGCAAAATCAAATTGGATGATTACATATATACTAATTGATGAAATTAACTATTAATTAAAAATAAAAAATTTTGTTAAGACTCGTGTGCAAATTGAACTACATCGTGCAGATTTTTTACTGTTTACATATTTATGCTTACTGAAACACGAGTAACAATCAACGTGAACTAACGCAAAAAGCCACGCACGTGCTTGCTTTTATTTCCTTTCCTCTTCTTCTCTTTTTCTCCTTTCTTTTTACACGTAGAGCTAAAATCCTTTTCACTTGTGTTGGCCGGGTAAGTCTGTCGCATATTTCCCTCTTGGTGAGCCAGGCTCGTACTGGCTTCGGCTTGGAAGTTCATGTCACGCCCCAAATCCTATGGCTTGCGAGCATCCCAACCGAGGTCGAATTGGTGTGCGACATCCCAGGACGCGTCGCCGATCCAACACCCAACACAGAGAATCATGCACACGCGGAAGCAATATATACCCGTACAATTTAAAACAAAATGACCAAGGATAGCACAAGCAACAACAACAACATTACAAATATACACTTGCATTAATAACAGTGATTTACAATATCCATTACAACAGAATAAACATATAAAAGCCAAAACAGGTCAACAGCCACCAACATCAAAAGGGGGTACGTGGCTCGGTGATCAAGCACTATATCTAGCCGGGGCTCCTCCCAAAACGTATCAGTACGCCTGCCATCCTCAAAGTTGGGGACCTAAAAAGTGGGGTTTAAACAACAGTGAGAACAAATTTCAGCGAGTAGACCCCCTTAAACCTAAACTAGGCTAACATGCACCTCCTGACAGATAAACAATCACACACAGACAGTAGTAACTGACAATCAATTGACCTAGGCCCTTGGGCCCAGATCGAGCACATAATTGACCTTGCAAGTTAGACGGTTCATCATAATATCCACGGCACATACGCAAACACACTCGGTCACACGTACGCCATACGCATGCTCATACTCATTAGTGTACCTTTCTCATACACGAGTCACCGAATCGCACATACTCGCACATTGGCCCATGCATTCTTGCACACTTATGCTATCAATATGTCATGCTCATAATCCGGCTCAATACTACACACTGGCACACTGCTCATTTTCTGATTTAAAGCTTGACCTGCGTAAAATGCATCAGGTCTATAATCAATATCAACACTTCCTGGCCTGCGTAAAACGCATCAAGCCCAGTGTCTCTAGCCTGCGTAAAACGCATCAGGCGCAACACCGATCTCCTTACGGACCAAAATCCGCGTAAAACGCATCAGGCTGGCTGTCTTCCGGATGAACCGAGCATTTTCCCGCATAAAAACGCATCAGAACGGGTTCAACCCCGCGTAAAACGCATCAGGGCTCTTAGTGATCACACATACACACAATCAGTTTTATCTGAACCCCGCGTAAAACGCATTAGGGCGATTAGGTGATTACATGTTCGATGCCAATCGTGCACACTCACATAATGCACATTGCACGTGCTATGCCAATGCTCGATATGCACATTCATGGCCATAACAATCTCACTCGGGCATCCAAATTTCTACATTGAGCATTTAATTCAACTTTGCCACATACTTAATGCCACAACACCGATCTCCTTACGGACCAAAACCCGCGTAAAACGCATCAGGCTGGCCGTCTTCCGGATGAACCGAGCATCGTCCCGCGTAAAACGCATCAGAACGGGTTCAACCCCGCGTAAAACGCATCAGGGCTCTTAGTGATCACACATACACACAACCAGTTTTATCTGAACCCCGCGTAAAACGCATTAGGGCGATTAGGTGATCACATACTCAATGCCAATCGTGCACACTCACATAATGCACATTGCACGTGCTATGCCAATGCTCGATATGCACATTCATGGCCATAACAATCTCACTCGAGCATCCAAATTTCTACATTGAGCATTTAATTCACCTTTGCCACATACTTAATTAATGCCACAACATGCTCAATGAACCAATTAATTCAACACAGCCACAACACATAATTGGCACCCGAATTCATGCGATTGAATCAATATAATTACGCACACTCATGGCCCACCAAGCATCTCGATTCTTGGTCACATCAAGCACACAACATGGCATCACATAATCAATTCCAAATCATGCACAAATCAGCCACCACATAGGCAAATCAAGGCACACTTAGCAATTCACAAGTAAACCACATATTAGCTGAACGAGGTCCAATTAATCCCGTCATGATCAGCCCTTAAACAGCCCACTCTAGGCTACTAATCCACCTCCAAATCATCACATTAGGCCATTAAATCCCATGAAATCAGCCACTAGACAGCCTACGCACTGTACCTAGTTTAATCCACATAATGGCCCAATTCAATTTCACAATGAACAGCCAGCAACTAGTCCATTCTAGGTCACCAAATCACAATTAAATCATCATACTAAGCCACCAAAATAGCTATAAGATCAGCCCTATTCATTGCACACTTAACATCTCACAATTGGTCCATTAATCAATCACACAAAGTCCAAACGAGCCCACTATGTTCAGCCATTAATCAGTCCACCCTAGGCCACTAAACAACTTTCAAATCAGCACATTAAACCTCCAAAATCACCACAAGATCAGCCACTACACGGCTCACACAATTGCACCCATTTTAATCCACATAATCGTCTAAATTAATTCTCCAATGAACAGCCAACAATCAGCCCATTCTAGACCATCAAGTCATATTTAAATAATCACATTAGGCTCTCAAATTCACCACATAATCAGCCTAAGCACTAGCCAACAGATTAACCCATAAAATACCCTAAATAACCCCTAAAACTCATATAGAAATATACTTAACCTAACTAGGGTTTAGGGTTGTACTCACTTGGGTTCCTAAGCTCCTAAACAAAGCTGAGCAGGTGGGAGAATGGGCTATCCAAGGTGGCGCTAACGGCGGCGACAAGCGGTGGTCCCCGGCGGTGCTAACAGCGGCGGTGTGCAGCTATTCCGACGGACGACGATCCAAGGCAAGGGCTGATCACACGGCTGGGAAAGGGAGAGAGAAAATGGGACGGCTAGATGGTGGTGGTGCTAGGCGTGGAACGGCGGCACACGGCTACGGCATCGGCGAGCGGCGACGCTCCAGCTTGGCTTGGCTTCTCATGGCCAAATGAAGGAGGAAAATGGAAAAGAGGGAGTTGGCGTGGGAGGTGAGGGTGAAAATGAGGGAGAGAGAGAGACATTGCAAAGCTTAAACATAGTTGAACTTAGTGGGTTAAGTGACCAACCTCCCATAATGCCCATCTTGCCCCTAATCCAAAGGTAGAGATTAATTCTTTCTAAAATATCTAGAGGCATTCTTGACCATAATATTCTGAATTATTGGGGTTAATTAAACCATAAATTAAACCCCAAAATGTCCCCCAAAATTCGAAACACTATAATTAAGCCTAAAGGCAAAATCGTAATTTTTCGGTCCCGAGTCAAAATTTCAATTTTCGGCTCTACCGATCCCAAATATGATTGGCCACACTTTTACGACGTTGTCCTTACAAAAATAGTTGCGCACGCTTACGAAATTCGACATCGAAGTCCGGACTCAATTCCACGATCGATTTCACTCAATTTGCGATTTTAGCGTCTCTCACTAACGAACGGCTGTTTAGAGGTTACGCGTATCGACCTAGGGTCACTTGAGTCGTGACGGTCTCGATTAACAAGAGAACGCGAGAAATTATCGCTAGTTCCGGAGGTCGCGATCGTTTGGATTAAGTTCGGGATTTGTTTACCACGCATACTCTCGGTCGTGCGGAATCACCCGCGATCCAATCGTACGTCGTTGGCCAAAACAAATCCGTCACCTTTCTAAGATCAGTCCACATTGGCTCAAAATATTCCCTCGTCGCTTCTCGGGATTGGTGCCCAATTTGCGATTGGGTTCCTGGTCCACGTACCGTTTTTCTAGTTAGCCATTCCCCATCGATTAGTATCTCGAGAGTGATCAGTCCGGGCGAGACTCATTAAAACGAAATAAAAAAAATAACATCAATTTCATTGATCACGAAAGTGGGTCAAATTCAAGACGTTACAGTTCAAATGAATTTATGACTCATTTAGGGTCCGTTTGGCAAGTTGCCAAACAGTTAAAATTTCTATTCTTTTGTTCCCAGAATCAGTTTGGGAACAGAAATCCGTTTGTTAAATTTTTTGCTCCTGGGCACAAATTTGCAAAAAATTATTTTCAAAATCAATTTTGAACAGAATCAAGAAGTAAAGAAAAAGTAACTTCTTAATTCTAGAAACAATTTTTCCATTTTTGATTCTTTTTTTATTTTCTTCTTCCTCCTTCTTGGTTTGTTCTTCTTCTTCTTCCTGGCCTGTTATCGGCTGTCGGCCACTGGTGACCTGCAACTAGCCACAGGCCAGGGTCGACGAGGGCGTCGCGGCCCTCGCCTAGCCATGGTGAGGCCGACCTCGCCATCGCGACCAGTGAGGGCATCAGCGAGGGCCGCGACACCCTCACCAGTGTGGCCTGTGGCCGATCGCCGATAGCCAAGAAAAGGAAGGGAAAGAAAGAAAGAAAGAAAAAGTAAAAAAATAAAAAAGAGAAAAAAATATTTAAAAAATATTAAAATATATTATTAATAAAAAGAAATTTTGTGTAGTTAGCAAATACATTTCTGTTTTTTTTTTCTATTACAAGAATAGAAATTTTGAGCAGTTATCAAATACTTTTAAATACTTATAAATTATTCCAGAGCACGGAGTCAAAAAAATTATTTATAAGTAGAATTAATTTTCGAATACAGAATTATTACCATACGCACCCCTAAATATGTCGATCAATTCGAATTACACGTGAGAGAAGTCAGATTCAAAACGCTATCGGCTCATATATGCACCAGACGCATGTGATCTATCGCACGAATTTTAAAGAGACCGCGTAATTAGACTAGACACAAGGGCCTGAAGGAGAGCTAAGATGCAAAAAATCCTTGGACCCCAGAGTTTGGAAAAGATAAGGACAAAACCATGCAGATGAAGAGAGAGAGGGTGCGCTTTGAAAAAAGCTTGAAACTGAAAGCACAAAAAGTGGAGTCATCCATCAATCAATCAATCTCCCAAAAACCCCAAACATGGCCGGCGTGAGGACGGGGATGAAGATAGAAATTTTCGCATGCAAAAGTCAAGCCTTCATCGTCAATCCCTCCCCTTTCCTGCTTTTGTCTCTTCCTTCCTTGAACTTTGCACGATTCTTCCTTGAAATTTTCTTTCTTTTTGTGAAAGGTTCTATCACTTGATATATTTTCACAAATAATTATTATTAAATTTCTTGATTTGTATCTTCAATTTTTGAAAACTTGTAAAGTTCTCCTGTCAAGCCTTGACCAATGAATCTATAAAATCCTTCAAATTGTATCTGATTAAAACCAAGCATTGTAGACAGTCCTTCGTTCAACCATCAGCATTCCATGGACGTAAATATTAGCTTAATCGGATGTTGGACAGAAAAATTATGACTAATCAAAATTTGATCAAGTTTTTTGTAAATTTTCTTTTCATTTCTTTGGAAAAAAGAAAGAAAGAATGGTCACGTTAGCCTTACCGCCGTCGGCGGTCACCGCATGTCTATTCCAGCATCAACCCGATGATGGAACGGTGAAAACCTGCACGTGAGCCCAAGCCATGCTAGGCCACTCACACATCTGTCCAGCGCACCTGGGCCGCATGTCCTAGACATGACTGGGGCCAAAATGGTGCAAGGCCGCATGTGGGCCTAATCTATCCGCACAACCGTCTCGGTGGAGTTGGGCTTTTGAAGCCCAATTTCACACCTATAAGTTTTAGGCCTTTCACCACATTTGCCTTATGCCTTGCAACCTCTATGACCACTCGGGCTTCGAAGCTCACAGTCCATAGCCATTTGAGCTCGAAGCTTGCGATTTGCCGTGGCTGGTTCTACTTCAAAGCTCGCAACCTCCATGACCACTCGAGCTCAAGCTCGAAACTTGCGGTCGTCATGGCTTCTCGAGCTCGAAGCTTGTGCCTAGGGTAGAGATCGAGCGGCCATAGGTGTGAGATCTAAAGGTCATAGATCTCGAGCTCCCGGTCGCCATGGCTGCTCGAGCATTTGAGGTGCGGCCAAGGCCAGCGGAAGAATGGTCGTGAGTGGGTGGGTGGGTACAAAGGAATTGCATTGGTAGGGTTTAAATATTTTAAAGAAGAAGAAGAAGAATTCTAGGCGAAAGATAGAGTCAACATTTGAATACAAAGAAAAAAAGATAAATATCAACAAATATTTAACGACCTTTACGCCACATCAACGGCCCCAAAGTATTTAGCAACATTCGAACCTATTTGAGGTTTTAATTCCAATATTAAACCATACAAATAAGGACAACAGCCCCCAAATCTTAAAAGCATGAATGACATAGGAGGCCCAAGGAACGCTACGGCCTCTACGGTAAATAGTTCTCGCATGGTTGAGTTCTTGCGTTTGATTGTTTTCTTTAATAAATGTAAGTTTTTTTTCTTTCTTTCACGTGATTAATTTGATATAATTAGTCTATTTACTTATTTCAATTTTTAGGAGGAAATTCAAAGTGCCATTTGCAACTCGACGAAAAAAGAATAAAACTAGTATGTATCGATCTCCAGAGCAAGCTCGCCTTGAAATTAATAACAAAGCTTTTTTTTCTCAGTAAAGTTTATACGCTTTGTTGCGATTGTTATGTCTGTCTATTTATTTCTTATGGTAATTACAGCTTGCATTTAAAAGATAGGAGAAAAATAATAGTAACAATCTTCCGCTCAATCATCATCATCTTCGTTGTCAACCACCTGTGAATCCCACAATTACGCCATTGATGTTGACGTTGAAGATGAATTGGCCGAAGCGGAAATGCTGCAAAACTCAGTCATTAATCTCTCATCGCTCCCTCTCTCCACAACAAAATGCCCAAGCTTACCAACAACCTCCACCAAGTTGTCCCTGCACAAGAACTCGTCGCTATAAACTTTCTCCACCTCCCTATCGAAGTCATGCACGAATACGTGCGTCTCCGCCGCCCCGCGCTTCTTGCTCCTGGCCAGCACAGCTGCCGTGAATATCGCCGACATCCTTCCTGGCGCTGCCTCATGGTACACGCTTGGCCCGTCAACTGGTATCACGTCCCAACTCAATTCATACACCTGGTTGGGCAAGCTGTTCAATGCGAGCTTGCATTCCGAGAAGAGCAGGTTCTGCACCGGGCGGCACTCACTGCGGAACTCACCTCTCACCGACTCGAGCAGCCTCTTCATTTTGCCGACCCTCGTCTCATACTTCACGTCGTAGGCCTCAATTCCCGGGTGTTTCTGCTCAAACCTCGAGACGAGGTTCTCATTCTCTTTGAGGAAGTTGGTGCGGCCATCGAAGTTGAGGGCTTTGTACAAGAGGGCTTCGTGGGTAAGGCCAAAAACGAGGAGGTTGCAGTGGGAGGCAGCAGCGGCACAGCGGGCAACTGTGGCGGTTATGGTGGCGAGCTCAGTGGACGTCATGTGGGTGGAGTTGGTAGTGGCGGCGTAGTGGAGGAGGGCATCGGATATGGAAAGTCGAAGCGGGACTGAAGAGGCGGCAGAGCCCACGGCGGTGGTGGCGGCGGCGGCGGCGGCGGCGGCGGTGGTGGAGATTAGGGTTAGAGTGAAGGCGGTGGTGAAGAAGGAGATGATGAAGATGAGCCACAAGCGATTGGTGTTTGAAGACGATTGCTTTTGGATTGTGGGATGGTGGAGTATTAGCTTTGCGCTTTTCATCTCTTAATCTCTCTCTCTCTCTGAAGCAACGCGTTCATTTCATTTAACATATCAGAGAAAGGTCTAAAGAGAAAGAGATTCTAATCACAATTAATGCAATAATTGCAGCAAACATTGTATATTGGTGTGAATAGACTGTGTGGGAATCACTGAGGTGAAAGAGTTCTTGCCCAAAGAAAAACAAGAAACAGAGTAAAACAATATGATCGATGCATGTAGAGGGACAAATTAGCGAAGGAAAATTCAGGGCTTGTTTCGCGGAAAATCAAGAATTTGAAAAGTATATTCCTGGAAATAATCCTAAAATCAATGGTAGATATGTTCATTATCAACGAAAAAGTTTAAGTATATAGCTTTATTGATAATGCAGTAATTTTCTGTTGACTAATTATTTTAAATGATACAAATAATCGTTTCTTAGAAAAAAAAGTTTTTGAAATCATCAATTTCTCGTAAAACAAATGCACCCTAGACAAATGAAAATCAAACCACATAGTTCTCACGGTACATCTTGAACGAAATCATAAATACCTAACTAGGTAATTACGAAAAATCAAAACCAATCACCTAATATCCCAACAAAATTTCTAAAATATAGAAAATGCAAGGAAATAAACTTAATAGTAATCTTAGAAAATATTTGCAAAATTTAAGGGTTTTATAAATTTATATATAAACTTCCTTCTCTTGCAAAATATGTTATTCCTTTGAATTAATGACAAAATTACCGTATATCTTCTCTCTCTT
Organism: Syzygium jambos; assembly: GCA_031216235.1. Taxonomy (NCBI): domain Eukaryota; kingdom Viridiplantae; phylum Streptophyta; class Magnoliopsida; order Myrtales; family Myrtaceae; genus Syzygium; species Syzygium jambos. The sequence goes on from CM062226.1 coordinate 14,473,718, forward strand.
TTTTGGAATCTGCACATGTGAACATGTGTGCACCCGTACACATATTTGCGAATTGAATTATTCGTGTTTCTATCGTTTATGCTATGTAACGTCATCTATTTTGAAAGCATTTTTTGATAAGAAATGGAGGAAACGCGTCGTGTTGTTCGATAATTATAAACATAATTGGCCTTTTTAAGGCCGACGATCATCATGATTTGATCAACATAATGAAACAGTGAACAGATGGAGAAGAAAGGTGCGGCATCGCTGTCATTTGCTTTGGCTCGTGCGCCCCATTAAACCATGTATTATCGTTGAATTTTTGGTCTGATTGATTTAAGCATGGTGGGAACTGCCGTTGGATATGGACATCAGGTCATGTCATGTCTTCTGGGGTCCATTGATGTTGGTGGCAGATAATACAAATCATCTCCTATAGCTAAAGAAAAAGGTAACCACAGTCCTTGAACTTTTTTCAGGTATATAATATAATCTCAGACTTTTTTTTCGATTCAAGTTAGTCCCTAAATTTTTTGAAATCTATTCAACGTGGTCTTTTTATTAATACGGAGTTTACTATCTAGTGTTTGCAGTCAGCTTGCCAAACCAACCCATAAAAAATCATGCATCATTACTATTTAGTGTTTGCAGTCAGTTTGCAGTCAGTTTATTTTCCTTTTTGTTTTCTCTTTAATTCTTCTTTGTTCATCTATTATCCCTGTGATTGGCCACTCCTTAAAGCTGGCCATCACTGCCGGAGTCATGCCGGCGTGGTCTTGTCGTGCCTCACTGCCATCACTTCCGTGCCGAACCTCTGCGCCTAGCTTACCCCCTCCTCCCCCTCTCTCTCTCTCTCTCTCTCTCTCTCTCTCTCTCTCTCCAACCTCCAGTGGAGGCTGGGACTAGGCATGTGACCTCAATCGGTGGAGGTGCTCGAGTTCATCTTTGGGTCGCATGATCTGACCCATATCCAGTCTAAATTGAACAGCTAGCTAACAGTATTCATGTAAGTATGTACATCGATATATTAAATGGCTAGTAGATAATATTAACTGACACATTAGCAATTTTCGTTAATCTACTTAATTGAACAACAATATTGAGTCAAACTTGAAAAGTACAAGTACTATTGAATTGCCAAATATTTTCGGGATAACTTTGAAAAATAGGAAAAAGTTCAGGAACCACCCATGCTGTTACCCAAAAACAAAAGAAGATAATACAAATCATCAAGATTGTTCGATCAAGTACATAAGTGAGACAGCTTAATTAACAGAGAGAGGTCCTTTTTGGGAATCATATTTGCAGAGAAATGGAAGTGAATAATGTGTGTTTTACCTCTACATTAGACCATCCAATGCAATTGAGCGATGTCAAGATGCTGTTATGTTGATTTGTTTCAATATCCCTTATCAAAACTAGTAGAAATGTTTTCTAGTGAATTGCGGAAGCAAATCTTTAAAAAAGTCTGTTAAACTCAAAGATGTAAAATTTAGATCTTTTTCGACATCAACGCGCAAAAGGCATCCTTGAAATAATAGAAGCGCGGAATAAATTATAATAAAAAGTTGTGAATGATTTTTGTTATTTATCCTGCATAATGAAAATCGTAGTTGAACCACATAGGAAGCGCAAATAAAGGATTAACGGGAAAAAATATAATCAGTCCTAAACTTATTGTACGGATGCTAGTTTAATCATAAACTTTCTAATTTTACCACTTTAGTTTTAAATATTTGTGCAAAATTTTAATGTAGTCCTTCTAACCACATCAATGATTTTCAATGAAATTTAGCTGGACGAACTATATTAAAATTTTGCGCAAAAGTTTAGGACGAAATTGGCAAAATTGAAAAGTTCAAAGCTGAACTAACATCCTTACTATAGGTTCAAGACCAATGGGGTAATTTTCCCAAGGATTAACCATTCCGTTATTTTCCCTTCACTTATAGTTCTTTTAAATAAGAGAATAAACGATATATATAAAAAAACACACACACAAATATATGTATATATATATATATATATTAAAAGAAGTATAATTTGTATCTTACGGAAAAGAGATATGCAATATCTTTTGCCTAAATGGTTTTCATTTTGTTAGCAGCTTGAAATATTTCGGTATTGATCATCACGTTGGTCCACCAAAAGTCATAAAGTCAACTTTCACGTTTAACCCACTAATTTAGTATTTAGGTTAGTACCAAGTTCTATTCTAACAAAAGCGTTGCTCAATCATGATGTTCTTCTGTTCGAGCCCTATCATGTCTTTAATTATTGCTTTACCTAAATTTTGTATTATTGACGTAATCAGACCAATGATTGTGGCCTACACGGAGTAAAATGACGTCAATTTACGTGAGATATAATCCATCTCTTAGGCATCGAGAGAAATGTTTCTTAGCGATGCTAAAGTTAAAGATGACAAATCCCAAAAACTTCGCACTTTTCTTTGCAAGTTATCATCTTATTATGGAGTAAAGCTACCGAAAATTCTTAAACTTTATCAGTTTGTGCAATGTAATTCCTAGATTTTTTTTTCTGTGCAATCATATTCTTAAATTATGGTTTGTTTGTTCACATTGATACTTCCGTCAAAAAAACAAAAGAAAATGCTTATGTGGCTGTAAATTGTGCCCTGTAAGTAGCTATTCAATGCCATGTTGCCTCCCACATGGCTCCTACGTGCTTATTTGATTCTGGAAAATTTGAAAAAGAACAAAAGTTTAAACTATATATTTCATAAAGGAAAATTTGGAAAAAGAAAACAAAAGAACGAACTCAATTCAGAACACCGATAACGTAAGCACGGAGCACCGAGCGGAGCGCCGAAAACCAATCACCGGAGAGAGTGGTTGGACCCCGTCGAGCTTAGGCAACGGCGCTTTCGCAGATTAAACTTCTCTTCTTCTACTCGACATTCTAGGACTTCTGCCCTCTAATCAACACACTCTTCGCCTTTTATGCTCGAGAAGGAGCTACGTGTGAGTATGTAAAGGCACACACGAAGGGAAGAGAGAGAGAGAGAGAGAGCTCATGATTGAAGATGGACCATCATGTGAGTTTTTGGCTTTAACATTACTCGATTCCAACAGCAAGGATGATTGAGTTAAATTGATGGGATCGAGAGAGATGGAGCAGGTAGAGATTCCCCAGTGTTGCCATCGCCCTGGATCTAGGCAAGTAGCCAATGCCAGTCCGAGCAAAACTAGCGAACGGGGGCCTACACATGACGATGAGGTGACCCACGCCGTCAAGTGCACTGCTGCCGCCGAAACGTGCCTAGCACACGTGGGATAATTATAAAAAAAAAGTCATAAACCTATTGTATGATGCCTAATTCAATCCTAAGCCTTTTCATTGTGCCAATTTAGTCATAAACATTTTAATAATTTACCAATTTAGCCATAAATCTTTCAATTGTATCGGTTTAGTCCTAAACCTCTTGAAGATTTGGCAATTTAATCATAAACCTATAATTTGGATATTTGGCCGAAATGACTATATTAACAAGTCATCAAATGGATTATAACTAAATTAACAAATCATCAAAAGGTTTAGGACTAAATTGACATAATTAAAATGTTTAGGACTAAATTGGTAAATCGGTATCAACACCTCATTTTTCGTTAAATAAAAATAAAAAAAATACAATAAATAGAAAAAAAAATTGCCGATTTAATTCGGCCCATTCATGCCTAATTGATTCGTTGGCCCAGTCTTTTTGATTAGTTTTCTCAATTTAGCCAGCCAGCCCAGTCCACTCCTTTTCAGGTCCTTTTTTTTTTTTATCTTTTGGCCCATCTCGGCCTCACCTGGCCCAACTGGAGCTTTCTTTCCTCCTTCGCGCTTGTGACGGAAGAATGAGATAAGACGACGCGGGAGAGCGAAGGAGAGCGAGCGATGGTGAGGAAACAGTGGGTGACCGGAGCAAATTCACGAGAAGCCTTCTAGAGATAGCTGAGCCTTTTGATCGGAAAGAGGGTGCCGGACAAATCTCTTCCCCCCTCCCTCTTCCATTCATCGTCACCGGAGACCGCCAAAGACTTTGGAATCACAGTTCATCCGTTGAGAAAGAAGAAGCATGGCCGGACGTCCCTCGCCGTCGCTGATTGAAGTTCCGTTTCTAGTCAGGTAAGCTTCTCCGATTCTGCTTTATTTTCCCCTGTTTCTCGGGAATCATGTCATTGAGCTCAATCGGTGAATTTACGATTTAATCGAGTGAAACCGAGATTGATATTTTGAAGATAAAGATAATTCCTGATTGATAGATCATGATTTTGGCCTTAGATTACATTGAATGTTAATCTGGAATTCATATTATGCAATGCATGCTAACTGTTCGCTGAAGTGTCTAAATGAAATATTAGATGCTTAGAGCACCGAGCTTGATTGTGAAATTTCTGAGCGAGTTTGGGTAAACTGAGATGGAATCGAAATGAATTACGCTGATTTAGATCTTTATACATCACAATTGAGTCGGAAATTGAATTGAATCTCACTCTAGAGCATGTATCATAACTTGCACATCACATGTTCGACGAAATGTCTAAATGGAGATTCGAGTGGCTTTTTGCAAAATCAATGCTTGGAACTCGGTTTTTATGCTTGACTAGTTCTCATCTTTGTTGAACATGACTAAATCTGTATTATTTTTCTTTGTTTTTTACGGCATAAACACCGTTGTCCGAGTCGGCCGTCATCTTTCCTCTGTCGGAAATTCATTCCTCTCGCCGGAGATGTGCCCGCGGTTTGAGGCCGCTACCGTTAGTTTTCTATCTCTGTTTCATGTGTGTGTATGTTTGTTTGTTTAGATTTAGGATCTGTTGTTGTGGTCGGAAGTTTGATGACCGGAAAATAAAAAATGATCACCGACGTTCATGAATGATGGCCGTGACTGTCGTCAGCCCATTGATGGTTGCGAATGAAGACCAGTGAAGATGGCTTGGTGATGGCTGGAAATGGAAGGCCGCATCGGTGGTCGATGACAGGCCGAAGTTCCGGCATGGACATTCGGATGATGAAATTCACGGTGAAAGAGTGCAGTGTAGTCGGTGAAGGACGTGAAGAAGAAGACCAAAATAGGAAATAAAAAAATAATAATAAATAATAGAAATAATAAAAAGAAAAATAAAAAATCAGAAAAAGGTTAAATTTTGGATATAATGAAGTCGGGTTAGAACCGGGTCGGATCCGGGTCAAACTGTGGTTTGGGTCGGATTGGAAGTGTAGTGGGCCGGAGGTCAAGTTAGGTAAATGGGCTCAATTTTAGTGTGACTAGGCTGAATTTGAATTGGGACTAAATGAATAAAAAACTGAAAATTTCAGAATTTGGGCTTGATAGCTCAAGCCCATCAGACTCTAGCCATATTCGGACTGGGCCTCGAGCCAATCAGATTTTTAGACTCAACCCGTACCCGCGGTCGGTCAGACCGGCAATTCAGAAATAAAAAAATTCATAAAATAATAAAAATTCAAAATAATAAAAATTCAAATAAATAAAAAAAATATGGGAAAAGCTAAAAAATTTAGAATTCATCTAGTTTAGGGTTTTTTAATAAATATTCTAGGCTTGAACAAAATTTGATTCCAAAATTGAATAAGTATTTAGGGCTTTACCTTAGGAATTTTTTATTATTTTTTTTCTTTTAGAGATGATGCTAGGTCGCTGTTTGTGTACCTTCATTTTGATTACACTTGATTGCGCATTTTAAATACATTGATTGTTATTTTTTTCCTTTTAGAATGGTTAGGACGAAATTTAGGACTCTTGATTAGTAAAAGATTGCCCTAACACTTTGGATTAGTAAATAGTCAAGTTTAGGTACCGAAAGGGTACTAGTTAGATAATTGGTGTAATCAAGCCCCTGTTTTTAAGAATCTCTGGTTGTGCATATATTATGACGATACTCTCACGTTTCGATTTTAGGGTTTCTAACCGACCCTCATCAATGGCTAGTAGCGACTCCAAAATAGAACAATCAATGTCAAGCGAGATATGGAATTAGGGAGGGTCCCATAGGCGGCTCTTGAGGGGTAGGTTGTGATAATCGGCAAAAGGTTTAGGACTAAATTGTCACAATTGAAAGATTTTAGACTGAATTGATCTTCGTACAATAGGTTTTGGACTTTTTAGACATTTTTCCCCACACTGCAGCAAGGATTTGTAACCTTGCCTATACCAAGGCTGAGCTTCCCCTCCCCCTTCTCTCTCTCTCTCTCTCTCTCTCTCTCTCTCTCTCTCTCTCTCTCTCTCTCTCTCTCTCTCTAGATTTGTGAGTTTTAAAAATTTTTCTTTTTAAGCATGTCAGCATTTACTTGTTTTTTTTTCCGTGTCAACGTTTGATAAGAAAAGAGTATTTACATGGCACTAACGTTGGTGACCAAGTTAACATTTCCATCTGAATATTTGACGGAAGGATAAATATCAACAAACAAATATATAATTCAAGGATATGATTGCACCAAACGAAAGTGTAGGGATAATATTGCAAAGATCGAAAAAGTTCAAGAATCCTTGATGAATTTATCCATCTCATTATTGTACAACCAGGTGAAATTTGAGTTGCTTGAACCCTAGTACGAGCCCAATTATTTATGAAAAGGCTCAGTAATGTCTCAGATACGAGCCCAACACACACTTAGCTACTTAGAACCTGAGTTGAGATTCTAATGGTTAGACTCCTGTCAAATAAGGTAAATGCTTGAGAATCGGTTTTCCATTACGTATGATAGAGCAGAGAAGGTGCAATCAATTACGCCACCCAAGTATTTGAGCAACAACACACTGACGTACATCCGAAGCTCTTCTATTCTTACACCAGAAACAGTGGCTGTCAGTCTACAAGCATGAATAACTCAAAGTAATCACCTTTTACATTAAAAGAATAAAAAGAAATGGTGGTTCATTTCTTCTAACAGTATGCATTAGGCAAACATTATGAATACGGCGGACTCCGTGAAAAACCAAACTAATATTGGGGTTCTGCACCTCCCAAGTCCGAACTTCCAAAGTAAATTTGCCTATGTGTTGACAACCAGTTAATGACAAAGGCTGTGAAATAGACTCATGGATGGCACTTGATTCCACTTGCGAGTACAGAAGGACCGTCGACTGAATGGATAAGGCATTAGGTAAGCCCGATGGATGGAATACACCTCACAGAGCACTAAAAACAACCAAAGAGGATCATACAGAAACACCACCTTCAATATACATGCACCATATTAACATACGAATAACGAAACTGATCTCACAGTCCTCATTGTTTCTTGTTGTCACAATGGACGATCCTGCAATTAACTTAACCTAACAACTCCAAAAGTCCCAGCACCAGATCGACACAGAGAATATTAAGGAACTGAAGTCAACTGCGCATCATCATCGCTTGCTATTGTACTTGATGATATCGATGATGGATCGCGAGGACGATGGACTGCCCAATCGAGTTGGGAAAAAAAAACACTTGCGACTTTCTTCTCTTGGTCATCCCAATCCTCATCAATACAATGTAGGCAATGAGCCTATACCAAACAAACATTATCTCCAATGCGATTTCCGAGACAACATGCCCATCAAGCCCCACCTTCTTGATCCCTGGAGAGTCCCTAACCAAGCATGAAGACTCACCACAGGGCTATGCGTCCTCAGGCTTGAACTGTGACCCCATCAAGAGCTTGTATGTGTAGTGGCTAATTGAAAGATATCTGATCCAAGCAATGAAGGGAGGCACGTTTTTGACATAGTACCTGTCGGCGACAAGGAACGAGAGCATGAGCATCAACCCAAGGATGGTCGCCAACTGCTGGTCCATCATCAAGGCGCCGATGACAAGCCTGAGGCCCTGCGCTGAAGAGCGTGCTCAAGAACTTGGAACAATTGCTCATTGTGCGGTTAATACCTTAATTATACAACAATTGATAACGTTTACTACACCAATATTTAAGCAAAAGACGATAATCTCCTGTTTATTGAAAATAATTTCTAAACTCCCAAATTGATTCCGCTTTAGTGCCATCCTCAAAATCAAATCCTAAACTCGTTCAGAAAGTCCTTGCTTTTGTTCCTGTTCTTCTTCAGTGAGCACAACCGCTCAGTAACAAACTACTCAACTCCTTACTAATGGGATCAAGCATGCTCAAAACAATTTACTGCAGAACTTAGCATCAACATTAAAAGAATAAAAAGAAATGCTGATTCAAATCAGCCACCACTTGTTGTATAAAACTATCTATGGTTGAATACAAGAATTATTCAAACCTTAAAAATATACTTACAAACTCCTCACGAGAAGATGCTCAACATCCTGTGTAGAAAGCTTTGTTTGCTCTGCAGTAACATTCATGGGAATGGTTCGGTTCGATACTCAGATGGTCGACTGCAAAAATTTACATCGCCGTTCTCCATCAAAGCTGTAAACTCTGTTTCCCAAATTTTGTTGACTTCCTAATCTTAATTCAGCTCACCAAATATACATAATTCTTGCAATACCCCAACTAACAGATGCACAACACGACGGCACATGATTACACTGAGTCGAGCAGTCCACAGAAGCATAGCAACATAACTAGACCAGGCTTTCAAATAGTCAAACAATTAAAAAAGAAAGCAGACCCTTATACAGTTATTACCATATGAAGCTAGAGCTCGAGCTCATGCTTAACTCCGCAAAGATAAATCATGCAATTACATTCAACTAAACACCAACAGCCACACCACTTGTACCAGTTCTTCAGCGATTAGCTGGTGATTCCAGAGCTTGAGTTCAGGCCCACGCCTCCCGCGACTGATGGAGTTAATGAGTGCAACCATCGGAGCCTCATGTAGCACCGAATTCCTCCAACTGAGCGGCAGTGAAGATGAAAATGTGCACGAGAGTGGAAAGTGGCACTGAAGAAGGACTTGAAGGTCATGGACATGGAACTTGAAGCTCGCGGACGACAGAACCTGGGAAATCATGCATAATTGATGTGGAGTGACCACCTCGATTAAATTTGATTATTTTTTCGAAAGAAATTTTCTCTTTTTCTCTTTCCTTGTTTTCTTCTTCTTCTCTGTTCATCTATTCTCACCATCATTGGTCACTCTGCAATGCTGGCCATCACTATACCAGAGAGCATTTTGTCATCCCTGGTGTGGTCCCATCGTGCCTCACCTCCGTCACTCCCAATGTCGAACCCTTCCGCCTAGCCATTGCTATCGACATCGTTCCATCAAGCCTCATCAAGCCTCTCTCTCTCTCTCTCTCTCTCTCTCTCTCTCTCTCTCTCTCTCTCTCTCTCTCTCTCTCTCTCTCTCTCTCTGCACGCGACCTTCCATTGATGGAGGTGCTTGAGCACAGATCTGGGTCACAAAACATGGCCTCATATCTGAACGGCTAATATACGATGTCCACATAGGTGTCCTGGTCGACATATTAAATGGCTAAATTGAAAAGTATTCAATGAGTCAAATTAAAAAGTATAAGGACTAAATTGAAACGCAAAAGTTTCTAGGACAAAATTGAATACTAAGGAAAAATTCAGGAACCACCCATGCTATTACCCAAAAAAAAAAAAGAAGAAAATACGAATGATCAAGATCGTTGATTAGGTACATAAGTAAGAGGTAAATTAACAGAGAAATGACCTTCATGGACACCATGTTCGCAGAGAAATGGCCGTGAATAATATATGTTTTACCTCTAACATTAGCTCATCCAATGCAACTGAATGATGTCAAGATGCTATTCTTTTAATTCGTTGATATTTCCCTCATGAGAACGGGTGGAAACGTTTTCTTCAATTACAAAAAAAACTAATCTTCGATTTTCACCCCAAATACTAATTTCACATCTGCTAATTCCGAAATCTATCCACGCTTTGCAACAGGAGGTTTCAAAAGATCTACACTTTACACATTCTAATTTCCATAGTTTGTTAGACTCAAAGATGTAGAATTTAGACATTTCTTCAACATCAAGGCGGAAAATGCATGCTCGAAATCATAGAAGACGTGGAATAAATTATAATAAAAAGTCAAGAATGATTTTTGCTATTTCCCTTGCGTAATGGAAAATGTAGTCGAGCCAAGTAGGAAGAACGGACAAAGTATTAACCATTCCATTATATTCCCTTCTCTTGTAGTCCTTTTAAATAAGAGAATAAGCAATATATAAAAAGAATATATATTAAAAAGAGATTATACATTTGTGTCTAACGGAAAAGAGATATGCGATATCTTTTACCCAATGGTTTTCATTTTGTTAGTAGTTGATAATCACGTTTGTCAACTTTCACGAAAGCGGTTCTTATTCATAATGTTATGTTCGAGTCCCCGACCTTGTCTTTAATTAATCCTTTGCCTAAACTTTTGAAATATTGACATGACCAGATTTGTCAGTGATATTAGGAAATTTACTTGATTTTGCATATCTCTCAAGATTTTATATATATCATTTGATTGTGCATATCATTGACTGATTATATTTAATATTGTGTTTATCTTATTACCTTAGATAGTCATATAATAAAACTTATAAAAACGCTATTCATATACTTTTTTTATACAGTAAAATATAAAAAAATTTCTCCAATCCACTTTTCTGCATTATTCTCAACTGGACCAATGATTGTGGTTTCCACTAGTAAAATGATGTGAATGTCCGTGAGATATAATTTATCTCTTAAGCATCCAGAGAAATGTTTCATAGTGATGCTAAAGTTTAGACGACAGATGCCAAAAACTTCCCACTTTTCTTTGGTGAGCTATCATTTTATTATGAAATAAAGCTATCGGAAATCCCTATTTTGTTGGTTTGAGCAATGCCTTCTTTGAAATGATTTTTTTTTGGCAATCAAATTCTTGAACTAAGGTTTGTACGATCACATTACACCTTTCGTTAAATGCTTATGTGACTGTTAAGTGGCTATTAAATGGCATGCTGGCTCCGGCTGCCACATTGCTCCTACGTGATTATTTAATTTTGGAAAAAACTAAAAATGAACAGAAGTTAAATTTATTTCATAAAGGAAAATTTGAAAAAAAAAACACGAAAGACATCAAGTTCAATTGGGACCCCACCAATAACCTAAGCGACGACACAACTGCTCCCGCTTTCTCAGATTATACTACTCTTCTTCTACTTGACATTCTAGGGCTTATTCCCTCTAATAAATACCATCCTCACCTTCTATGCTCGAGAAATAGCTACATGTGAGCGTATCTTGTTGTAATTATAAAAAAAAGGGAAACTATCAAATAAGAACTTGAAGTAAATCTCTTTTCTTAAACGAGGATGGTACAGAGCGAATCTTATTTCAAATAAAAGCCTAAAGTAACAAAGTTAACAAATAAGAGTTTAAAATAAGGACCTCGGTTAGAATGTTCCTCTCACATGTTACTTTCCAAGCCATAATCAAGGGCATTTTCGTCAAGGGGCATTTTTTTCTTTATTTTTTTTTCTTTTTTCTATCATCTTCTCTTTTTCTTCTTCCTTCCGCAAATGCCCTGTCCAAGCAAGCTCGAAGCCTCGACTTCTGACGCTATTGGAACCAAACAGCAGCGGCGAGAGCTTCGGTGGTGTCAGCGGCCTTCGGTGCATGGCGGTGAGGTTTCAGCAATCGAATTCCGTTGGAGGTAGACTCGTCAAGATTCAAATCCCTCAGATTTGGAGAAATGGTTAATAAAACATCCAAGAAGATAGAAATTGCATTTCCTTATTTGGAATCTTTTCGATCTCTTCCAGAGAAGAGAGATACTTCCTCTTCAGAGCCTTAAACTGTGTCTGCGTCCAGACTCTGCGTCCAGACGCGGCCCCATCCGACTTCAACTTCTTTTAGCAAGCTTGAACCTGTTGCGCGACATTTTTTCTTCCTCTTTTGAGAGGCTGAAGAAATAAAAGTTTCCAAGTATACCGAATGCTGGGTCACCGGTGGCGAGGGCCGCGAAATACAACATTCCTCACCTCTCGAACTGTCTCTCCATTTGGGAGGAAGTGCTCCGCACTTGGCTACCCATCGTTTACTATGGGCACGGTAACCGGTACACCAGAGCTGCGTCCTTTCCCTTTGAGAGCTCAGCCTGCCAAAATAAAACCAGAATTAAAAGATTGGGATTTCCTATACCTTGTCGGGATTTTAGTATCCAAAATCCATAAATTGTGAATGAGAAGTGTGGATGGAAATAGTCCCACGTTGGATAGAAGTTGTGATGGGAGATGGTTTATTTAGATGAGCCTCTTAAATGAATTTGGGCCTCAAGGGGTACTCCACTTTTGTGAAAGGAAGAAGACCTATGCCAAGCTAGGTTGGTTCCCACCCCCACGCGCCAACGGCTCGACTCGGACATTCCATCGGTTTTTATTTTTTCCCGAACAGACACGTTTTGTTAGAAATTATTTAATTATTTATTTTGGACAAACAAACATGTCTGTTCGTGAGGTTTGGTTCGCTCGAACAAAAAAATCACTTCGGTTCAAGTCGCGACTGTTCACAGCCCGAATGAAAAACCGCTTCGGTTCAAGTTGTGACTGTTCACGGGCCGAACGAAAACTTCTTTAGTTCAAGCGAGTCTTCATTGCTCGCAACTCTTCATTTTCGCTATATATAACTGAACTGTTTTGTTTGGTAAAGTGACTCTTCGTGGCATTTTTTTTTCCGCGAGACTTTTTTTTTCAACACATTCTAGACATTTTATTCTGCGAAGTTGAGTTCAAATATTTCCTTTGAAGAAGTACCACTTCTTTGGAAAGGCGATCCGTTCTATCTAGGAGACAATTGTTCAACAACCTTGGGTACCAGTAGTGGGGACAAATTATCTTAAAGACACAATGTGAATTCGTTGGGCTCGGATCATTCGTCAACATTCGGATTACTCGTCAAAACGTGATTCAAGGTTTGTCGAACAACTTTATTTTACATATACAAGCACTATTACTTGACAACATACCTATCATAATGTTTCAGCATTCTTAAGACCAAAGTGTAGGGCAGAGAAGGGGGATCGCACTTCTGATGCTCTTCCCAAGTAAGTCCTTCGGATGAAAAATAGTCTCAGAATAATTATGTCCCAAATGTCGATTCCAATCGCAATAATGATTGAGTTAAATCGATGAGATCGGGAGAGAGGGAGCAGGTGAAGATTCCAAGTGTTGCCATCGCCCTGGATCTAGGCAAGCAACCCTTGCCGTCAAGTGCACAGCCGCCAGAAGGTCCCTGGCACACGGCGGCAAGGATCTAGGCAAGCAACCCTTGTTATCGCAACCAAGGCTGAGCTTCCCCTCCCCCTTTTCTCTCTCTCTCTAGGTTTGTGATTTTTAAAATTTTTCTTTTTAAGCATGTCCCCATTTACTTGTTTTTTTTCCCCATGTTAAACGTTTGATAGGAAAAGAATCTTTGCGTGGCACTAACGTGGGCGACCAATTCAGCATTTCTATCCGAATATTTTACGGAAGGATTAACATGAACAAAGAAACAGATGAATCAACGATATGATTGCACTAAAAGAAAGTTTTAGGGATGATATTGCACGAATAAAAAAAGTTCAAGAGTTTTCTATGGCTTTATCCCTCACGTCATTGCACAATCAGGTGAAATTTGGGTGGATTGAACCAAAGTACAAGCCCAACTATTTATGAAAACACTAAGTAATGTCCTAGATACGATCCCAACACACACTTACCTACTTCTAAACAACTAACCGGAAGCTGGAAAATTCGGACCAGCCCGACCCAAAATTCAAACGCCCGAAATGGTCGACCCGGTCTTCAGGCCTTTTTTATTTTCTGTTCAGGCCGGGCCCAAAATTCAGGTGGATCTCGAATGGCCCCGACCGGTCCGAAAGTTTTAGTATGTCTATTCATAGTTGTGATAAAAAATTATGAAAACCCAATTTTTTAATTTCAGAAAGGGGAAAAACATTTGATTCGTACTACTTACCTAAACTCTTGAAATAAGGAAAAATATGTTATGGAAAATATTAGTATTTATAAAAAGTAAGTAACCCAAATTAAAATTAAGCAGGTCTCCCCAAATTGCATTTAACATGGGTATTAGGTATAAATTAACACACGCAATTTGCAATAGTATTTTAAAAAAATTTAAACAGAATAATCAAAGAAAAAATGAAACGTACCATAAATCCAATTGCGTCACTTTCGTGCGTAAGCATTTAACTACACACTTTCGTGCATAATCGTCCTCGATAATTGGTAAGTGCTAGTGCTTGGATTTACAAATTACCAAATTACAATTGAGATCGTTACTTTATCGTTTTATTATCGATAAGCGGACTTATTTGATTCAAAAATTTTGAAATGAAACTAGGGCTTGTTAAATTTATAGAATCATTACGATCCTTGATGACCTCACAAAAACTTCATAATCACATGCTTTTTGCACTTGAGTTGCTGAGTTCTTAGGTGGCATAAGATTTAATTCCATGTTGATAAATATGTAGTTCCTTATCGACAAATGGGGGAGCTCGCTAGCGATAAACATGTCGAGTACATTTTGTCTGTTGAAAAGGTAGACATGAAATTTTACAATTCTCTCCTTGTTCTCTTGTCCACTTCCTGCCAGTTACTGAAAATGATTTGGTTTATCTCGATTTGCTGCTATTCAGCATGTTGGAGTTTACTGATTTGAGTTCTTGGGGTTGACTTGCACTTAGAAAAAGGATAGTTTTGAGTCGGTGGTAATGAAGCACTTGAGATTGAATGGAGCATATTGGGGATTTACCACTCTAGATCTTCTTGGAAAACTTGACACTGTGGATTCAAATGAAGTTGCTTTAAGGATCCTGCAATACCAGCACGAGTCTGGTTTGTACGTCTGGGCTTCTTTTTTGCGATTACCCATGAAAAACACGCAACTAACAGAACCTCCACTCCACATTCAAGCGAATATTTCTTATTTGACAGTATGATTAAGATTTTAGCTTGGATTAACAAATTCCATCTATTACAATGATGACCACGTCTTAGGGCTGTTTGTGCAGGCAGCTTTGGTGGAAGTATTGGACATGATCCGCATCTTCTGTATACACTCAATGCTTTGCAAGTTTTGGCCCTTTCTGACAAGTTAGATGTTCTGGACATCAATAAGGTGACAAATTGCATCCTTTGGAATAAAGCATCCTAGATTTGCAAATTCTTACCATTGATGCAAGTTCCTCGGTGTTTTTTTTATGTTTTTAAGTTTTCATCATTATGAGAGTGATAAACTTACCTTAGGCTCTGTTATGCATGTAAGAGGTCAGATTATGTCATGTTACGGAACTTTGATTACAGTTACTTTATAGTGTGTATATTGCTAGCCAAACATTGACAAGGTTCTCATTTCTCATATAGCCACATACGGCTCGCTAATTCCGGAGTAGAATTACGCATAAAACAATGAAGCACCAAGGAAGTAAATTGAGATGCACAACTGCCTGACCAAGCAACTTGCGACTAATTGGCTCATTTTTCTCTTTTCTTTCAGTTCAAATCAGAAGATTGTTGCAAAACGGAGAACGGGAGCGTGGGAGTAATCACGAAGCTACAAGATCTGGTGTAACAAAGCCGTGTGTACTTTGTCCAGTCAATCACGCAGTAATTTGACCTGTGGAATCCCCCAAAACTCTTGGCTGCACCCATGAAATATATACTGTCCACTCAACTTGATCGATTATGCCCTCATTAAGATGAACCTAAGTTGAGATTCTAATGATTAGACTATTGTAAAATAAGGTAAATGCTTGAATATCGGTTTTCCATTACGTATGTTGAAGCAGAGAAGGTGCAAGCAATTACAACATCCATGTATTTTCCATTACGGCGTATGCAAAACAAGGAAATTGTACTCTAGATTTTGAGCAACAGCACACTGACGTATATCCGAAGCTCTTCTATTCTTCCACCAGAGATAGTGGGGGTCAGTCCACAAGCATGAATAAATAACTCAAAAGTAATCATCTTTTACACCCCTCAATAATGAAACTTAGCGTCAACGTTAAAAGAATAAAAAGAAATGCCGATTCGCATTGACCACCACTTATTGTATAATACTATATATGGTTGATTAATACTAGCTAAGTCTCTTAATAGGGGGGCATGTTCACAGCAGTCACTTTAGGCACATTCCGTGCAGCCAACCCACAAACTTCTAGCCCCTTCATCCATATGCAGCAGACCTCAAGTTACCAATGGAAAATACAACTGCCCAATATATGAAATAAACAAACCTGGTTATCCCATTTAATTCTGTATGAAGAACCAAGAAGAGAAGCATTGTTGCTTCATTTTCAATCATTGAGAGCTCCTCACAGGCAATAAAGAGTCGGTGGATACTCATTAAAGAGACCATTAAAGAGACAGGCAATAAAGGGTTCGTTGGGTTCAACCTCCGCAACATCGAAGCATGAAATTCTGTCGGGTTCTGATTAGAACCAGCCACTCCTCCTTGAAATCCCACCTCCCCTCTCTCTCTCCACATCCTTCAATTCCTCACCGCCTGATTTCTCCACTCTCTCCTCCTCTTCCTCCTCTGCTCCTCTTCCTCCACCTTCCCCCTCTCTCTCCGCCCCCTAAAGCCACGACACACACCACACACACAGATAAGGTTCAAACTTTGCGTTTACCCACAAGAAAAGTTTCAAACTTTATCCATCTAAACATGAAAACTAAGAGACAGAAATGGAGATGGAAGAAGCCAGAAAGAGCAAGTTACAGGTTCTGCAGCAGCCCCATGATGGCCGCCGATTTTGATTCACCGGCGATGCGAAGACGGCGGCAATGCTGGTCGTGGTGGTGTCTGGAATGCTGGGAATTTCTTGTTTTCCTTTGCGTGGCCGGGTGTCGATTGTTCCTTTTTTCGGGAGTGATGGTGGTATCTCTATTGCCCAAAGCTGTTCTTTTTAAGATGAAAATACCCATCAAGTGGGTCGAGCGAGAAGGAGAGGGGATCGGTCAGCTGAGATTCATCGGGACGAATTTCTGATGCGAAGGCGGACACCACCACCACACCAACCTATCCATTCACGTAACTCCAACGTTCATGTTTGACCGGAGTAACTTTCATTAATTAGGGAATGTTTCTTGAAGATTCAGGATGATGAGTAAAACATGCAGAAGTAACTTGCAAAAACAAACGCATTCATCTCGCTACAAGTTCATTTCTTTTCAGAGTTTGCTGCTTAAGTAAATTCAGCAATCACGGGAAGTTCCGACGCTAAAATACTTGGGTACGAGCGGATGAGACCAGTTGCCACCCCATCTTCTTGGCTACGAGCTCTCATCTCGAATCCTAACATTTGCAAACACAACACGTTTTTGCTATCATACAAATGAGCCAAAAGTCAGAGTCATTGAGTCTCGAGATCGGTTCATAATATGACCTCGATCTTGTGATCCCTTTAAACATCAGGCCACTGCGCTACTTGGATAGGTACTTCAACCGTGTGTGAGAGAGAGAGAAAAGAGGGCGCCCTACCAAGGCTCTTACATGTTCATAAGCAGAACATAGAAACCACTTCAATCAGGGACCAATTCCGAGCCCAAAGCTGGTCAATGTGCAACCATTTCTTGTTACTTTTGAAAGACAGAGACGTGCGAGCGAATCTCAAGCTTTTGCTTGTCGTATAAATCACGTCATATCCCATATGATATGTTCTTAGAGGCCGAGAAATCAACGTTTGGGTCATCGCACGGCCATCAATAAATAAATAGCACTCTCTCCCACGATCTGAGAGAAGGTTGAAAACAAAGACAGAAAAAACTTTTCACCGACCCACGTTTTTCGTTTGCTTCTAATTTCAATCCCTAGAACTTTAGGTTATTTGTATATTGACCATCGAGTTTTTCGATAATTCAAAGAAATTGTGTATAATATCCGCCTAGGGAACTTGCTTTTTATCTCCGCCGTCAATCTAAAAGGTTTCTGCAGCTGAGCAGACTAGAGCGGCACCGTTTTCTTTAACCTCCTTGGCCCATCCATAGCTCACCAGCCTAGCCTCCGACACCACCTAATGAAGAAGGTGAGCAGAAACAAAAGCTCTCGTGTAGTGTACGCTTGTACGCACAATTTAGACTCCCTTTTTCAAAGGGCGAAAGAACGACATTGAAATGGAGAGATCAGTTTCCCTATGTCTCGTTTAAAATCTGTAAATGGTGGAAGTTTAGATCAATGGAGTAACCTGAAATGCCTAACTTACATACCACTAAAACATGTGTGTCTACAGTGTTGTCTCTTTTATTATCTAATCTTCTGTTTTGATAGGGCCTTTTCCGAAAGATGCTAAAAGTGATGTCAGGGGCACTCTCATAGAAATAATATTACCTCATCTCTCGAATCTCTCCTACCAGACCACAGAGTGGTCCGCCGCCAGGAGCGATAGCACCACCAAAAGCAATCCGCGGGCAGTGTTCAAGTTTGATCGCCGGAGTGAGGACAGAGGTTGAAATCTCTTCCAATAGGAGCCCGCCCGACCGGCTTCAAACTTTCGAAGCGGCGGCGGCCGCATTGGGAAAACCAAAGACCTTCGTTCCACAGAAGATCGAAGCTTGTAACGCAAGGAAGCCATTGGTTTGGGGGAGTTGGAAGAATCTCATCTACTGTGAAACCGAAGAGCATTTTTTTTTTCATTCTTAATCGAGCTTTTTTTTTAAAAAAAATTCCTTCCTTCAAAGGTTCTCATTTCTCATATGGCCACATAAGGCTTGCATGGTTTTAAGCGATGGGCACATTGAACTTACCATTCAATGCATCAGTACACAGGTAAGCACCCCCGCAAATCAGTAACGAAGAGGGTGTGCATTCATTTAAATATATTCATTCCGGAAGTCATAAAGCTACAAAAAATCTCCCACAGCATTCGTCGATCCACATGATGGTGGATCGAAATGGACACGAGAGCAAAAGAAATCAGTACATGTTCCAATGACCAAATCCAAAGGACAAAACCAAGTCACCACAACTTTGAGAGGACACATCTTAGACGTGAGAAAGGAGGAAGGAATTGCTGATTCCGGAGACGAATTAGGCATAAAACAATGAAGCACCAAGGAAGTAAATTGAGATACACAACTGCCTGACCAAGCAGCTTGCAACAAAGCGTCTCACTTTTCTCCCTTCTTTCAGTTCAAATCAGAAGATTGTCGGAAAACAGAGAATGGGAACGTGGGAGTAATCATGAAGCGACAAGATCCGGTGTTTCCGCTTCAACAGATATCAAAGCCGTGTGTAATTTGTCCAGCCAATTGTCCAGTAGGTCATGCAGTAATTTGACCTGTGGAATCCCCAAAACTCTTGGCTGCATCCATGAACTTATATTGTCCCCTCAACTTGATCGATTATGCCCACAATAAGATGAACCTGAGTTGAGATTCTAACGGTTAGACTACTGTAAAATAATAAAGCTTGAATATCGGTTTTCCATTACGGATGCTAGAGCAGAGAAGGTGCAAGCAATTCAACATCAGGGTATTTGCTATGACGGCATATGCAAAAAAGGAAATTGTGCTCAAGATTTTTAGCAACAGCACACTGACGCATATCCAAAGCTCTTCCGTTCTTACACTAGAAATAGTGGCGGTCAGTCTACAAGCATGAATAACTCAAAGTAATCATCATTTACACCCCCCAATTAGGAAACTTAGCATCGATGTTAAAAGAGTAAAAAGAGATGCTGATTCACATCAGCCACCACTTGTTGTATAAAACTATTTATGGTTGATTTATGCTAGCTAAGTCTCTTAATAGGGCGCATGTTCACGGCAGTCACTTTAGGCACATTCTGTGCAAGCCAACCCACTAACTTCTAGTCCCTTCAACCATATGCAGCAGACCTCAAATTAAAGTGACCATCATTCAAACCTTAGAATGTACTTACAGACAAACTCATGAGAAGATGCTCAACATTCTGTGTAGAAAGTTTTGTGCGCTCTGCAATAACATTCATGGAAATGGTTCGATCCCCAGATGGTCGACAACAAAAATTTACATTGCCATTCTCCATCAAAGCTGTAAACTTTGTTTCCCAAATTCCGCAACTTTGTAATCTTAATTCAGCTCAACAAATACACATAGTTCTTGTAATACCCCAACTAACAGATGCACAGCACGTCCGCACATGATTACACTCCATCGAGCAGCCCACAGAAGCATAGCGACATAACTAGACTGGGTTTTCCAATAGTCAAACAATTTGCAAGAAAGCAACTAAACACAAAGATAAATCACGTGATTACATTCAACTAAACACCAACCGCCACACCACTCGTACCCGTTCTTCAGCGATAAGCCGGTGATTCCGGAGCTTGGGTTCAGGCCCATGCCCTCCCGCCACTGGTGGAGTTAACGAGCGCACCCATCGGAGCCCCTCATGTAGCACCAAAATTACTCCAGCTGAGCGGCAGTGAAGATGAAAATGTGCACGAGAGTGGAAAGCGGCACTGAAGAAGGACTTGAAGGTCACGGACGACGGAACCTGAAGCTCGCGGACGACGGAACCTGGTAAACAAAGAGATGACGGCGAACGACGGACTGAAGCTTTGCCATGGATGAGCGAGCAGCGAAACGAGGATTGGCCGCGGAGCGGCCGAGGCTTGGGGGGACAGCAAATTGGAAAATATTCTTCAATCACTTTTTCTTTTAAGAGGTACATATTTTTTAGAAAATGTTCTCCAAATCTTGAAATTTCCATGAAACACGCGCACCCAAGCTCTTTTTTGAAGTCTTCTCCTCTTTCTTTTTCCTTGTTCCTTCGCCGACTCTGTCTTTCTCGCTCTTTTCTTCGCTTTATTTCCCTGGTCCTGCAGAAGGAAATAATAAGGTGAGGTTGAGGTCCCTTTTGTTATTAGATGATGAGGGATGGTAATATCCCCCAACCTCACCACCGAAGTTGACACACACACACACACACAGGGCATATGGAGATTCCAAGCAAGACGGGGAATTTTAATAAAGATGGTCCTTGGTTGCACGTTTTAGAATCATTTCATTGTGTCTCTTCACTGGAATAAAGCAGAAATAGAAAGCAAGCAAAGCAGAAGAAACAGCGATGATCTATGAATAGAAAGAAGGCGCACCGTTTTCAGCAGAATCTCTCTGTAAGACTCCCAAGTGGTGAGACCACTGTCGGGTAACTCCCCGCTACGTCCTATCAATGTGAGGCACTCATTTCGTATTTTTGAGCTCGATGCGTGAAAAATCCTTTTCATTGATCTGCACCGCCTAATTACGAGCCACTCCAAAAACTCACATTCGTCAATGCCCTCGATAACCTGTAAGCTCGAGCAAGCGCTAATCATTAACTGCTTCAAGTTCTTCAAGTTTGACAAACCGCCTAAGCTTTTTAATGAAGAGCAATCGTCAACGGAAAATTCTTCCAATGATTCCAACGTAGAAACAAATTGAATATCCTGTAACTCTGGAAACCTCGACAGAACAAATTTTCGAAGCATCTTCAGGGAGCTTGGGACTTGGAAGGCTCCCCTCCAATGATCAATCAACTCAGGAGCTTGTAGTTCATTGCACCCCAGCTCCTCCGGTGGACAAGCCAACCTCTCGGAAGATTTGCAGTCCTGAATGCATGATCTCTCCGACGATCCTACGACATTGAGTAATTGAACATGATGTTGCTCGTACGCCTTGTTTTCTCTCAATTTTCTTGAACTTGACGAAACAGTCTCCTTTTCCGATGGAGGAAGCCCGTCGAGGTGTACTTGTTCTCCTCGAGTGTCATGGAGCTCCAAAACTATCAAGTTTGACGGAAGTTGTTTGAAAGTTGGTAAGTCCAATCCATATAGAGTAAGTTCTTTCAGCCGACAAAGGGAACCCAACTCTATAGTTGGTGCGCGTACATTTGGAAAGCAAAAGTGCAGCTTGCTGAGTTTGAATAACTTCCCGATCCACTGTAAGTCGCAAGTTTGAACTATATCTGATCTGGCCGTTAGATCAAAGCGATCAGAAAGGACCGCTAGATCAAAGTGATTGGAAAGGACCAGCTCAACTAGATTAGTAAGATACGAGAGGTTAGGGACAGTCAGCAACGAAGTAGATGTCAGCACCAAAGCGGTCAAACTTATGGGGAGCTTCGGCAACTCTTGTATCTTATTACAAGCACGCAGGTCCAGTGTTCGGAGTTGACGAAGCTTGCTCATTGTACTAGGCAGTTCTTCAATTGGTGTGCTTGATGCATTTACATATGACAAATTTGCCAGTCTACCAATGGAATCTGGTAATCTTGTAATTTTCGTACATGTTACATTTAGCTCCGTTAACGACTCTAATTTCGAAACTGAGTCGGGGAGTTCAATCAAGCCAAAACAAAAATTAAGAGAGAGGTGCCGCAGACTCCGTAGCTCTCCAATTTGTTCAGGCAATTTTCTAAGTTTGCGGCAGGACTCAACCCTCAAGTCAGTCAGACACCTCAAATTCCCAATAGAGCGGTCAATTTCCGAGAAAGAAAAACTCCAACAAATAGTCAACTTCTCTAAAACTGAGTCCGTTGGAAAGGTTGGTGTCCCATGGATCGACTCATTATGCCTAATAGTGAGTACCTTCAATTTCCTTGCCCTCTACAAAAGCCAAAGAAACTTCAGGACAGACAAGAAATAAATATGGATTTAGGCTACCAATTTGTATCATATGTCATCTGATCCTCTCACTAAATGAGAAAATTAGATTATAAATCCATCAAATGTTGTCCTTCATTGAATAAGAAAAATAGACTAAGAGGGAAACTGGCGTACCTTGATTAGGCTCTTGAACACATCATCTGTGAATTGAAGCGCAGAAAGATTCACCACAACCGCGTTTTCTAGATGTAACAAATTGGTTGCCTCCAAACGTTGATTGGCTGGATCACCATGACGATCAGGGCAATACAAATCAATCCATCTCAACTCGTAAAGATAGCCTGTGAAATCACCTTGGATGTTTACGTTAGGCAGAGAAAGAAACCGTATACGTGGGAACCGCTTAATTTCCTCCGAGGAGACAGTTATATGATCCCGCCATGATAGCAAACGGAGTGCTTCAACTTGAGCGCCTTCCTTGATCTGCCAATGACATTGAGGAGTAGAAGCAGGAATTTGTCAATATCTCACTATTTTTTTTTTGTAGAAGAGAAGGAAAAAAGAAACAGAAGAGTAGCTCCCAAATCAAAAACGTGAATCGTCAATAAAGAAGAGGCTATAACCAATTTTCTATTCAAATTTAGCCAGACTTTACCTCTGTTGATTTTAATCTTAATTCGCGAATGATGTCTTTTTCATCCCACAACCTGGTATGCTCTTGTTTGGCAATTTGCCTTCCCAGATCTCTAAATTGATCGTGCATCCCAAATCTATCACTATCTAAAACCTTTATCATGCACCTCTTAATAAGGACCTTGATGGCATGCTCTGGGAAAAACTCACAATCTTTCCACATGTACATTGGATTAGTCTTATTCTCACCAATGAAAAAACATGCAATATCCAGGAATATCTGTTTTTGATTATCCTTTAAGGTATCATAGCTAATCTTTAGCTTTCCCAAGACATCCTCATGAGGTGTTTTCTCTAGCCTTTGTAGCCACTCTTCCCATATTCCTCTTGTTTCCTCACCAAGAAGCGATGAACCTATTGCTTCAAGAGCTAAAGGTAGTCCACCTGCAGTAGACACAATGCTTTCTGAAAGAGTGTAGTAATCGGCCGGAGGAGAGTTGTCATTGAAAGCACGCTTACTAAAAAGATTGAGTGCGTCTGCATTGCTCAAGCCCACCATTTCATAATCCTTGAATTTATTCTCAAATCCCCTAATATTCAGAACGCTCTTGTCCCTAGTGGTAACGAGTATTGTAGTACCAGGATACAAAGAATTCACTGGGATTAGATTTTCGATTTGGTTGCCGTCATCGACATCATCCAATACAATTAGCACCTTCTTGTTGCGAATTGTGTCTCTAATCCTTTCGAACCCACGATAAATGCTATCAAACTCACTAGCCCTTCCAGAATAAGAGATATCGGACAATAATTTTTCTTGCAACTTTTGTAAACCCTTGGTTTTTGCCGTTTCCCTCACGCCTTCAAGAAAGCAACAGTTTTTCCCAAACTGAGAATATAATTGGTTGAAAATAATGTTGGCGAGTGTTGTTTTACCGATGCCGCCCATCCCGTAGATTCCAATTAGCCGCACGCCACCAAGGCCAATGCCTAATAAATTGTTTATGGCTGCTATTTGATTCCCCATTCCAACTAAATCTCTGGTTACTGGTCTTCGTCTTGTCTCGAGCCTGACCACAACCTCGTGAACAACCGCCTGGATAAGTTCCCCATCGCTGCCACAAAGTTGAACAGTTTCAATTGAGAAAAGGCGACAAATTTGCATGTTGACCAGCCTTCTACTAAGCAACCAGGTGGGAACGCGATCGAGTTTAGGATATATCAAATTTCAACGTTACCCCCAAAGCTTTGGGAACATGATGAATTGCAAACTTGAACATCCATTGCAGGTTTAAGTTAAAGGAATAGAGGAAGAGAAATGTTTGTTCTTTATATCAAGCAGAAGAATCAGAATTTCTGGCAAGAAAGGGTAGAAGAATCAAAATATAAACATCTAATGAATTACTGTAATGGTAGATTTACTTATTTCTTTCGACGTGTAAAAGAACTTTGCAAAGGCAACAGTTCCTTAATCAAGTTCTCTAGCATACAATAGGAATCTTAATACAAACATGGATCAAATTAGTATAAAAAAGATGAAGGAAAGCCAAATTTTTCATACGATGGAAAATAGGTGAAAAACGAAATTATAATAACCCTATTAGGTCAGAAAAAAATTGGAAATCTCGTGATTTAAAAAAAATAAAAGAAGAATTTGAAACTTTCTGTTTAAAATAGGGAAATTAGAGTTCGAATATAATTAATGAATTTTTATAAGAACTATGGTCCGATTTTACAAAATTATTTTCACAATCGTGGTTAGAACGTTACCCTGAATATTTCTTCGACTCCTTTCCACTGATGCCACCAACATTCTTGAGAGCCTGTTGCCACGTCTCTATATCCTCGGAGCTCAACTTTCTATTCCGATCCTCCATCTTTTGCTCCAATTTCAATATGGCCTCATTGTACGACTGGGTGTGCAACTTCACGTCATCGGGTGTCACGTCGTAGAAGATGGGCAATATGACCTTATTGCCATCGTCTTTAGAGGTGTTCACCATCGTTGCAAGCTCCTGAAGGCACCAGTAACTTGAAGCGTAGTTTTTGGTGAAGATGGGTATGTAGAGCTTAGAGTCGTTGATCGCTCGCAGAAGGTTGTCTTTAATTCTTCCACCATATGGAAGTTCCTCGTCATCCATGAAAACACAAATCCCGGTGTGGAACAAAGCATGATAGAGGCTGTTGGCGAACGTGCAACGAATATCGAGCCCTCTAAAACTCAGGAACACCTCGTACTCACCTCCTGATGTATTACCGGTGCTCGCTCCGGTCTCTGAGCAAGCCATAGGAACTCACTTCACACTTAGCAGGGTCAGCCCTCTCTCTCTCTCTCTCTCTAATAGACACTCTTAAATACTTCTAGGCATATTCGCACAAAGTCTTGCGGCTCTCGAATGTGAAAAGCCTTATCACGTTTTAAAATGTGAAAAACTTTCTTCACCAGATCATCCTCCCACAGGAATTTACAAAAGGAGAACCACGGCGTTACATTAGAAAAGGAGAAAAAGGGTGTTTATTATAGGGACCTGTGTATTGCGTGACTCACGGGATTCAATTGAAAGTTCAACGCATACAGGCAACTTCGGCGAAGCTTCCAATTTGCAGTCAATAATGGAGGACAATAATGGAGGTGTACCTTTTTAACAGGCCCAGTTTCTTTTGAGTTTCTTCTTGGTGCTTTTCACTTTGTCCTTTTGAACTTTTGAATTTAAAAAATTTTGATTCTGAAACATTTAAATCATTTGTGATTATTCTGTAGATATATCTATAGCTGGACATATTTAAAATCCCAATCCAGTATTGTCAATTCACAATTTATCTATATAAATGCATAATAACAAAATATTCCTAAAGAATAGGCACTTATTATGACACATGTGACTCTACATAATTAGAAAAATCTCCTTCATACTACAGAGAATTGGATTTGCCGCATTCATAGCAAAAAATGCTCTGCTTAAGCACTACCTAAGCATATGGTTCCTACTCACTATGAAATATTTATTTTGATCTTTTTGCCTTAAAGACTTACTTTTTATTATAATTAATTTTAATCACTCAAATATTATCATAAAATGCGACTTTGCATTAAAAAGCATATGGTTGTGCAAATCTTTTACTTCTACGCAAGTGGACTATCTATGGATGAGGAAGAGCAGCGATGGCCTGTCAATGGCCATGCTGCCACTCCATCGTGGTGTTGCTTTGAGCGTGGAAATAAAAGCAAGAGAGACCACGATGGTCTTGACCGTAAGAGATGACCTTGCTCAGCTGAAGAAAGGGAAAAGGAGATTAATGACGGCCATTGCCGATGTCGGCCAAAAGAGAAAAAGACGAAGAAAGTTACAGTGATGGTGCCTTCTTCATTTTGGCCTGTTTTATTTACATATGTTTTTCGTGTCGTTATTCGCTGCTTTGACTTGTTGACTAGATTGGTGCGGTGTACGAAGTCTTTGAACGGATGACTTGTCCACGTTTTTTTTTACCTCATTTACAACACTAAGTATTCAAATCATTCGACACAATTAACATCGATTTATACAGGCAAATTGCTCCATCCACGTGCGTTAGGTTAGCTCTATTCACTGAATGGCTAGCGAGACACTCTAGGGTAGACACCGTGATCAAATTTGAACAAAATATTATTTCAAAAATCGCATTGAAAATACACATAATGCATTCATGATAGTTTATACGAACCCAACTTTGCACAAATTGTGTACAAAACAACAATCCTTCCAAAGACATGGCAATCGTATGACATAATTATGGTCATCTTTGATGTGCTACTTTATACAACTTAGCAACACCTTATGGAAACGTTACGATCCTATGCTTTCAAGCCATTGCCTCAAACGATTGGAATACATAAGAAACGCACATGCTTACTTTTTAGTAAATTAGAAGATCATGCGATATCATATTACAAGATCCCTAAGAGATGCCAAAACACCATTCAATTAAATCCCCTTTTTACCTTTTAATTAATCACGGGTGTCCCACACAACTTTAGTAAATCTGAAAGGTTTTAGGCACGTGGAAATAGAGGTTGTCGGACGATAATTAAGAATTAATCCATCTAATTAGTCTTGCAGTTGCTAAACATGCTGATCAATAACGTAATTTAGAAGGTCACATCTATAAATATTTAATATTCTCTTATTTTAGGTGGAGGCACAAAGCATGTGAAGGTGTCGTCCCCCTTCTTCACTCAAAAGAGAGAGATTCCTTCTTATTGGTCAGGGAACACGTGAATTTTTGGGTACCATACGTGTACTGGCTAGGTTATTAAAAAATTCATACTCAGCACGTACATATACGGTGAGATTTTATGGAATTATTATCAACTATTTTAAAAATTTAAATTATTAGATAAATATGCGATTCATTATTTAAATATTCTAACATGCACTATATTTTTATTTATATGCAAATAGACACAGACTTAAGAGTAAATCCGGGAGTTATCAATAAGTGCTCTTGGATAACGTTTCGTGTTTTGAAATATTGAATATGTTGTCGACATTAAATTTTATTTCAGAGCTTCCGATTCTCTTAGATAACTCTAATTTTATCAGCTTATAAATATTGGTCAATATCTTAAGAAAATAAAAAAATTAAATATTCTAACATACACTATATATTTATTTACATACATATAGACACAAATATTGGACATTTATCACGGGATTTAATTGAAAGTTGCGGACAAGCAACTTCGCAGCAGGTACAGCTTTCAATTTATAGTCAATAAAGTTGATGGCTTTATAAAACATAAGGTGGAGGACAATTATGGAGGTGTACCTTTTCACACGCTCAACTTCTTTTGAGTTTTTCTTGGTGCTTTTCTCTGTGCATTTGAACTTTTCGATTAAAAAAATCTGATTCTCAAACGTTTAAATCATTTATGATTATACTATAGCTACATCTCTGGTTAAACACATTTATATAGATAAAATCACCATTTATTAATATAAATGCATAATAACAAAATATTCCTAAAAAATTACCTCTCATTATGACACGTGGGAGTCTGGATAATTAAAAAAATTTCCTTCATACCACATTAATTGGATTTGTTGCATTCACTACAACAAATACTTCACCTAAGCACTACCTAAGTATATACTTACTGCTCACTTTGAAATATTTGATTTGATCTTTTTGCCTTAAAGACTTACCTAATTAATTACCATTAACATGAATGTGCCTTTATATTAAAAAGCAAACGGTTGTGCAAATCTTTGACAACACTTATTTACTTATGGACAACCATTAGAATGTGAGCATGGTGCAGTTGATGGAGTTTGAAAATCAAACCAAATTAAATTATATAAATAATAAAATATATCTTAAATTTGAGCAAATTAAATCACATCAAACCGGATGAAAATTATGGATGCTCGACCTCTGCTCAGGAGTGGTGACAGGAAATGCAATGGTGGCCTGTCCATGGCCAGTATGCCATCCCATCATGGTGTTGCTTTGAGTGTGGAAAGAAAGAAAGAGATAAACTTTTGCTCGGTTGAAGAAAGGGAAGGGAAAAGGACATTAATGATGGCCATTGCTGGGCCAAAAGGCGAAAAAGAGGAAGAAAGTTGCAATGGTGGTGTCTGTTCATGTTTCCTTTCTTCTTCTTTTTTTTCTTCTGCTGAATTTCCTCTTTAAATACGAACGGGAAGAGCTCTTAATGTCATAGAGAGCTATGAAGACCGCACAAAGGAGATTGGAAATTTCCTCTTGATGGTTTGATTCAGAAAGGTTTCCTTCTTACCAAAATGGCCGAGTTGAAAGAAACAAGTGAGATAGGTATGCTATCTCTAAAACCAACCAACACGCCAAGCCATTCCAAGGGGATTACTTTAGTCTCCAACTTGCTTCTCAAAAACAATCATTTAAGCTCCAAATTTTTTGATTCACAGGTTTCACATCGTGACAATTGAAGAGCATACTTTAATCATATAGCAAGATCTTAATTAGAAGAGATCATTCTAGGAGAAGAAAGGAGAGAGCCTAGGGAGCCATGATTTTGAACGCAACACGATTTTATATTTTAGGTTAAGTCCTACCCCTTCTTAGCACAATACATTGCCTTGTATAGGCATACCTTTATACCTTGGTGTGGTTACAGAAGCATTGGATTCCTCTTATATAAGTAGTACAAGCATATCTTTAAAGTAGAAACACCGACACTCTCACGATACCACATGCATATGTTTTTGCGGAATCGTTGAATGCCCGACGCCACTTTTGTCAGTGAGAGACATCATTTTGGACGTTTGTATTGCGTGACTCACGGGATTTCATTGAAAATTACGGATAGGCAACTTCACAGTAGCTGCAACTTTCAATTTATCTAATCAATAAAGTCGATGGCTTCAAAAAAAAGCTAAGCTATTAAATGAACCTACGATTTATTATTTAATTATTTTAACATGCACTATATATTTATTTACATACAAATAGACACAAACTTAAGAGTAAATTCAGGAGTCGTCAATAAGTGCTCCTGGATAACGTTTCATGTTTTGAAATATTGAATATGTTGTCGACATTAAATTTTTTTTAGAGCTTCCGATTCTCTTAGATAACTCTAATTTTATCGGCTTGTAAATATTGGTCCATATCTTAAGAAAATAAGAAATATATATTCTAATGTACACTATATATTTATTTACATTCATATAGACACAAATATTGGACGTTTGTATTGCATGACTCGCGGTATTTAATTGAAAGTTACGGACAAGCAACTTCGCAGCTGGTCCAGCCTTCAATTTATAGTCAATAAAGTTGATGGCTTTATAAAAAGTAAGGCGGAGGACAATTATGGAGGTGTACCTTTTCACAGGCCCAATTTCTGTTGAGTTTCTTCTCGGTGCTTTTCCCTTTGTGCTTTTGAACTTTCGGATTAAAAAAATCTGATTCTCAAACGTTTAAATCATTTATGATTATATTATAGCTATATCTATGTTTAAACATATTTATATAGATAAAATCACAACTTATTAATATGAATGCATAACGACAAAATATTCGTAAAAAATCTCTTCTTATTATGACACATGGGACTCTAGATAATTAAAAAAAAATTCCTTCATACTACATTAATTGGATTTGTTGCATTCACTACAACAAATGCTTCACCTAAGCACTGCCTAAGCATATACTTACTGCTCACTTTGAAATATTTGATTTGATCTTTTCGCCTTAAAGACTTATATTTTATCATAATTAATTGCCATTAACATAAATATGCCTCTATATTAAAAAGCAAATGGTTGTGCAAATCTTTGACAACACTTATGTTCTTATGGACAATTATTAGAATGTGAGCATGGTGTAGTTGGTTGGGTTTGAAAGTTAAACCAAATCAAATTATATAAATATTAAAATATATCTCAAATTTGAATGGACCAGAATGGGCCCTCGACCTCTCTTCAAGAGTGGGGGGAGGAAATGCAATGACGGCCTGTCCATGGCCATTATGCCAACCCATCATGGTGTTGCTCTGAGCACGGAAAGAAAGAAAGAGAGACCGTGATGGTCTTGACCATAAGAGATGAACTTTGCTCAGCTGAAGAAAGTGGAAAGGACATTAATGATGGCCATTGCTGGGCCAAAAGGGGAAAAAGACGAAGAAAGTTGCAATGATGGTGTCTTTTCGTGTGTCCTTTCTTCTTCTTTATTTTCTTCGGCTGAATTCCCTCTTTAAATGCGAACAGGAAGACCTGGAAGAGCTCTTAATGTGATAGAGAGCTATGAGGGCTGCACAAAGGAGATAGGAAATTTCCTCTTGAAGGTTTGATTCAGAAGGGTTTTCTTCTTACCAAAATGGCCGAGTTGAAAGAAACGAGCGAGATAGGTATGCTATCCCCAGAACCAATGGGCACATCTAAGATGAGTTTGGTAACTAGTTAAATAATAACTGATTCTATTTTTATATTCCGAACAATAAAAAAAAAAGCAGAAATCCGTTTGGTAAATTTTTTGTTCTCGGGCACAAATTTGCACAAATTTATTTCCGAATTAGAAAAAAGGAAAAATAAAAAGAAAAAAATATTAAAAAAATTCAAAATGTTATTAATAAAAAGAATTTTTGTGCAGTTACCAAGCGCATTTATATTCTTTTTCTATTTCAATAATAGAAATTTTGGGCAATTACCAAACGTCTTCAAAGACTTAGAAATCGTTTTCGAAAATGGAATAAAAAAGAATCATTTCTGCGCAAAAATTATTTTCGAGAACAGAATGGTTACTAAACGTACCCCTAGCCATTCCAAGGGAACTGCATTATAGTCTCTTACTTGCTTCTCAAAAACAATCGTTTTACTTCTAGATTTTTTGATTCACAAATACCACATTGTGGCAAGTGGAGAGCATACTTTAATCATATCACCATACTGAACTAATAGCAAGATCATAATTAGAAGAGATCATTCAAGGAGAAGAAAAGATAGAGCTTAGGAAGCCATGATTTTGAACATAACGCGATTTTATTTTCGAGGCTAAGTCCTGCCCCTTCTTAGCAGAATACATTGCCTTGTATAGTAATAGTGAGAGATTCCCAATCTGGTTCGGTCCAATCCAAAAATCAGGAATCGAATCGGGAGGACTAGTTCCCAGTTTCTAGGATCGTAGACCAGACCAGCTAGTCTTGGGACCATGAATAGGACTGATCTGGTTCGGTCCGATTCCAATGGGATCAATATTAAATATTATTTATGAATCGAGAATGGATTGTTTCATTTTTTCCTTTGTAGTTATGATTTGATCTCATAAGGATATGGAAAAATCTGGAAAAATATATAATATATGAAAAAATTGAACAATCGGTTCTAATGGGATCAATATTAAATATTTTTCATATATATGTAAAATATTATATATAAGAAAAAAATTAGAAAAATATATATTTATTGGTTCGGTTCGATTCCCATCCTAAAATCAAGAATTGGACTGCCCAGAAATTGATTCTATTTTTAGGAATTGGGAACAGGATAGATATTCTCGAGAGCTGGACCCAAATTGATCAGCTCGGTTCAGTCCCCATTTGAACAGTTCATCTTGTTCACCCTTGTTATATAGGCATCCCGTGGTGTGGTTACAGAAGCATTGGATTCCTCTTCCATAATAAGTAGTACAAGCATCTTTAAAGTAGAAACACTGACACTCTAGTAGTACAAGCATCTTTAAAGTGAAAACACCGACACTCTCACAAACATGTCACATGCCTAGTAGAAACACTGACACTCTCACAAACATATCACATGCCTAGTTTATTGTGGAATCCTTTTTCAGTCTTGTCAGTAGAGCTGTCTCAATTGTCTCCATCCTTTTGCCATCGATAAGCTTGAATAAGGCTATCGATTTCCCATCGAGACAAAAGCTGGTCGGCTATTGGGTCATCACAAAATGAAGCCAATTAATTAATATTTGTGTCATTCAGAAAAATCATAATTCGCTTCAATAATGTGAGGAATTATTTGAGAATTGTACTTAAAGGACGTAATTGGAAAATATGGTATCGAGAAAGTCTTATGGGGGAGTCTGACCCCTCCCCACACATAAATGAACCCCCTTGCTGCAAGTGTCTTTCGTTTTCTCGCAAATGATCAATGCTTTAACACGTGCACCTAGTTTCCAATCAACCTAGTTTTCTTAAATTGATTGGTGTTGACTTCATCTCCTTCTTTAATTAAAACCCTAGAGATGGCCCAAAACTTCCAAAACCCTTTTCCAATTACGGAGCTGCTCCTCCTGCCGAGCAAAACCTCGGAGCTCATGAACGCTGGGCGAGGCGCTACATGACCTATATGAATACTTCAACGTGTTGATCTAGTTTGGAGGGCTATATATTGCATCAAAGTGGTTGTTGAAGGTTGGCCGTGTTGATCTAAACGCTTTCAAAATTTTTGTTTTTACTTCTTTGCTTATTCTTTGAAAAAATAATATATTATGATTCTACTCGTAATTAGAGTGTTGATGTAATTATTGTACAAAGTGCCTTGAGTGTAGAGTGAAATTAATGTACTTGCAGAGCGAGCTACCGTTCTTCTTGGAAAGGCAATTTCATCTTAAAGGCTTCAAGTATTGCATTAATGGATTCAAGCCTTGTTGATAGACAGGAAAATTATTCAAAAAGTTATAAACATATTACACAGCAGTTAATATAGTTCTAAACTTTTTAATTTGACAAATTTAGTCCTAAATATTATGACGATTTTCAAGTATAGTCCGTCCTACCAATTTTGTTAGAAATCGTTAACGTGGCAGTCCAGTTAGTGCTGGCCGTATTATATGGAACAGTTGGACAACCAAAAGCTAACGTGGATGATTTTTGCAATTTCATTTAAATTTTTCTTTGTTTTCTTTTCCTTCATCCGAATAGAATTTGAGTCCGAGGCGCTTGCCTTTTGAATCCACCTGGGCTGCTTCGATATCACCACCGTGAATCCTGACCCAAGACAAGACACCACAAATTTTTCTAATGTTCAGTGACTCAAGAAATTCAATCAAACTTATTGCTTCCATTCTTCGTTTCTGAGAATGAAAAGTGACTTTTACCTAGAAAAGAGAGAGAAAGTAGAAGGGTAAAGAGCAAGGACTTCGGAAACTCTCGTCCTCTCGGAAGGTGATCACGAAGGTTCCTACAAAGCATAGTAGTTAAATGATTAAGCTTATGCTCGGTTTGTTTCGTAGTATACAAATAATTTAAAAAATATTTTCTTAAAAATGATAATTTATATTGTTTGAAATAATTAGTTAATGAAAAATATTTTCATTATTGATGACAATTTATCTGTAAATATTTTCGTAAATAATGACTTTTATTTATTTATTTATTTTTTGTAAGCAATATAAATTATTATTTTTAGGAAAAAAATTTCAAATCATTTATTTTTTCACGAAACAAAGGCACCATTAACTTCTTGTTTTTCCTCATTGACACCATCCAAGTTCGTTCCTCGACAGCAACAGCACCCCCACTTATTCAATGAAGCTGCAAAAATGTAAAAATAAAAGAAAAGAAAAACATGACCATTTTGGATGAATCGCTAGAGTGACGAGAGACGCAAAGCAAGAACAAAGAGCACTCATTTAGAATCGAAACAGGGTCGGAAGTGAGTACATGGAGGGGTCCCAAGCCATCGAGTCGGATAGAGGTGTCAGCTACTTGACCGACCTTTGAAGAGCTCCCATGGCTGATGCTTGTTTCTTGTCCCAACACTCTGACAAATTACTGCGAAGCTTTGGTTGCTTTTTGCTTCTTCCCCAACTACCGCCTAGATTTGCACAAGAGCATCACAGCCCTTCCCGGCCACAGGCAAGGGTGGTGGCCATCGCTTGGATTTGGATGAGGGCCGCGACGCCTTTTTCAAGAAGGTAAACCTTGAGGAAGGGAGTTAACAAAAGAAAGAAAGAAAGAAAGAAAATGAAAAATAAAAAAAATACTCAAAACAATGTTGTTTTGATCATTGATGATCCACGTCAATACTGGCCGTGTTACATTATATACAATTGGTGATGACTAGATAGCCACGTCAACGATTTCTCGTCCAAACTGATTGGATGGGCTATATTTGCATGAGTTTTAGGACTAATTTGGCTAAATTAGAAAGTCTAAAATTTAATTAGTCGCCGTATAATATATTTAGAACTTTTTTGACAATTTCTTCGTTGTTAGACCATTAGCGCTTGGATAATGGAGGAGGTTAAGTGGAAAGGTTGAACCACTATAATTTTCTTTTTTTGTCGGTTCTACCTTTCTCTTTCAGATTTTTGTTCTGTCTCTTTGCAAAGCGCTAGAGTCAAACTTCGTATGCATCCTTGGTCTCTTTTATCCGTTACTCTCTTTACATTTCTAATGATTGGAGATATTTTCTATACATAGCAAATTTTGTCTACAAACACTATTTCATCCTTTGTGCTTTTCACTTTTTGCTTTTGAACTTTTGGATTTAAAAAAAGTTGATTCTCAAACATTTAAATCATTTATGACTATTCTATAGCTATATCTATAGTTGGACATACTTAAAATTCCAATTCAGTATTGTAAATTCACAATTTATCTATATAAATACAATAATAACAAAAAGTTCTTAAAGAATCGCCTCTCATTATGACACATGGAACTCTGGATAATTAGAAAAATTTCCTTCATACCACAGAGAATTGGATTTGCTACATTCACTACAAAAAGTGCTTCACCTAAGCACTGCTAAAGAATATGCTTCCTACTCATTATGAAATATTTGTTTTTATCTCTTCGCCTTAAAGACCTACCTTTTATTATAATTAATTACCTTTAATCACTCAAATATTATCATAAAATGTGCCTTTATATTAAAAATCAAATGATTGTGCGAATCTTTTACCTTTTTTTGGAAATGGACTATCTATTGTTGAGGAATTGTAATGATGGCCGGCCAATGGTCTTGAGTCTCTTGACCATAAGAAACAACTATGCTTAGCCGAAGAAAAGGAAAAGAAGTTTGATGATGGCCACCGCCGATGTTAAAGATTGATCAATGGTCGTCTACGCAATTTCGCAGAAAGGCTCGCGGTTCTCGAATACAAGTCGAGGACTCTGATGTTAAAGCCATGACGATTGACGAAGACTTTTGAGACTTCTAGGAGACTGTTTAGATATTTTGCATGATGTTTAATTTAACGAATGCCTTTTATGACACTCGTTAGTGAGATCTTTATAAAATAACATTACATTTCACATATTTATAGCGAAATAGTCTTGATAACATGTATATATTTTTATGTTTTGATACGTTTTGTTATTTCGTATTAAATAAAAGGGTTAATACCACGAAAAATCCTAAATTAGTACACTTGTGACAATTTTACCCCAAACTAATTTTTTACTACAAAAAATCTGTCAACTGGTACACTTGTGACAAATTTGCCCTCTGTTGTAGTGAATTAATATCACGAAAAATTACAATTGATTAACATATGATAAACAGAGTGGTAAAACCCCAAACTAGTACAGTCATCACCAAACTTAGCAATTTAACTGTACAATTTAACGGAAATTAATGAAGGATAAATTTGTCACAGATATACAAATTTGGGGTTTTTTGTGGTCAAACAATTGATTTGGAGTAAAATTGTCACATGTGAACTAGTTTGGGGTTTTTTGTGGTATTAAACCTAAATAAAATTCAAAATTTGAATGTCATAATATTTTGAAAAAGTCCTCAAATTTGAAGTAATGAGTAGAAATCCTCAAACAAAGAAAAGAAGTATAATAAAAATTATTAAAGTATCCCACATTGGTTGTTTATACGATTTACATTCTATTTGTATGCATCTGGTCTCCCTTTCCCTATCAAGTTAATGGGTTGGATATTTTCACATGTATCATAGCCCGATTCTGTCTCAGTTTATTTCGAGTGCGCTGATTCTTGTTCATGAAATTCCCACCATTATATTGGATCGGACATTTTAGCAACAATAACATTACATTCATTAATGAGAGGAGCTTCTATTTACTTTCTTAATGGGAAAAGCTTCTCCACCATATCATCCTCCTTCAGAAATTTACAAAAGAAGAACGAGTGTGTTACATTAGAAAAGGATAAAAGGATCTTTATTGTAAGATATAAATGATAAATTTCTTTATTTGAATGCCCGAAGTCCGATGCCACTTTTGTTGGTCAGAGACATCATTTTGGACGTTTGTATTGCGTGACTCACGGGATTTAATTGAAATTACAGACAGGCAACTTCACAGAAGCTGCAGCTTTCAATTTATAGTCAATAAAGTTGATGGCTTTAGAAAAAAATGAGATGGAGGACAATTATGGAGTGTACTATTTTACATGCCCAATTTCTAAAGTAATATGGGGCTTTTGGACTCGATGGAGCTGCTGCTTGGCCTGGCGAAACAAGTGCCCAGTGGGCCAGGAGTTCTTGTGATTTTGTCGAAGGTCTTTGGAGTCATAATTCAGCAGGAAATTTTCAAATAAGGACCCAAAGTGATCTTCTTTTTTTAAATAAGGACCTGAAGTGGACTTAAGTTCTCAAATAAGGACATAAAGTGAACCTTATTTCAAAATAAGGAACTGAAGTGACCATCTTAGTTTCAAAAATAGGCCTCACCTCACCGAAATCAAGGGCATTTTCGTCTTTTTTATTTTTTATTTTTTGATTTTTTCCCTTTATTATAAACTCAAAAATGAAAAAAAAGCTAAACTTAAAATAAAAAAAAGAAGGGGGAGGCCAGCCCCGCCTATGGCCGCCGCCCCCACACCGGTGGGGCGGCGGGGATGGTCGGCAGGGGCCAGTAGGCCCTCGCCAGAGGCGGGAGAGGGCGGCGACCCTCGCCCACTCCCGCCTCTGGCGAGGGCCTACTGGCCCCCGCCTTTGGTCGGCGAGGGTCGCCGGCCATCCCTGCTGCCCCCACCGGCGATGGGGCGGCGGCCACAGGTGGGCAGGGCTGGCTGCTAGCCCTGCTCCTTGTTTTTTTTTAACTTTTTTAAAATTTTAAATATAATTTAACTAAACTTTATGTGAAAATTGTTTTTTGACAAAAATGCCATTAGTCGGCCGG
The DNA here is from genome assembly GCA_031216235.1 of Syzygium jambos. Classification (NCBI taxonomy): domain Eukaryota; kingdom Viridiplantae; phylum Streptophyta; class Magnoliopsida; order Myrtales; family Myrtaceae; genus Syzygium; species Syzygium jambos. The sequence continues at coordinate 14,511,443 of CM062226.1, forward strand.
AAAATTTGGCCGGCCGGCGAGCCGGTGGGGTGAGGTCTCAATTTGAAACTATTACAACTACTTCAGGTCATTATTTGAGAAAGTCAGTCCACTTCATGTCCTTATTTGATACAAAGTCCACTTTAGGTGCTTATTTGAAAAAATGAGATCACTTTGGGTCCTTATTTGAAAATTTCTCTAGTTCAGTTGATGCAAAAGATCAAATGGGGCTTAGATCTTCTGGGGATTCGGAGTCGGATTGCCAATAGATTCGGTTTGGATGGAAAAACTAATTCCTTTTTCTGTTCTGCCTCTTTGGTCTGCAAGAATGATTGCCCTGTTACACGAATCGCGAACTCGTATTTTAGAACCTCAATTTTCATAATTGGGTTTGGGTTTTTTATGCAAAGTAAATTGACCTTGTATTTGAGAGAGTGAGGTAAAGATTGATTTTCTGATGTTCACTGCACTTGACTAATTACTTGTTCTCTGTAACCAATCGATTTGCAGAGACATAATAATTGAGTACGAGGACAGAATTCTGGAATTGGCAGATACCATATTCGAATTACTGTCAGAAGCTCTTGGCCTCGACCCTAACTACCTGAAAACCGTCTTCTGTGGGGAGGGACTCTTCTTCATCGGCCATTTCTATCCAGCGTGCCCAGAACCGGACTTAACCCTTGGGCCTAGTAATCATACCAGAACCTATTAAGGTTATCACCATTCTTCTCCAAGACCAAATTGGTGGCCTCCAGGTCCGCCATCAGAACCAATGGATCGACGTTACCCCAATTCCTGCAGCCCTTGTAAGAAACTTGGGAGACATGATGCAGGTCAATTCACAAGAGATTTGCAGTTTACATTTCTATCAGTTAGTTTCTTGGTTCTATGTTCTCGCATGAACAGATGGATTTCTAGCCTAATCTACACATTTTTGTGTGGCTGATCTGATGAGTAGGTCCTTCAGTCAATTTAGTATCATAGTCCATGGACACTGATTTGGCGTTACAATCTGAATTAGTGGATTGAATGATAGCTTTTTCATCTATACTTCTATCCTAACTGTTTTGCAGTGTGTTAGAGACACTAAATACTTCCCTTAGTCGGTGTTGAGGTCTAACAGATGGATTGTAGAATATCTTGTTTACAACTGTGGAACTTCCAGTTAGCTCTTGCAACATTAACTGAGCTAAGTCAATTCTGTTTAATGATATTTCTATCTGGTTGTTTTTCTTTTCAATCTCTTGGTCTTAGCTAATTATATTGACGACTGTGCCAGGAGTAGATGTGAGAATGACTTGATAAAGTGTTAGCCTTTTTAAACGAGTTTGATTGCGTATGCTATATTTATGTGTGATCTTCATTTCAGAGTCTTTGGTCTTCACTTTGCTATTTCCTCCTTCATCTTGCAGCTGATCTTGAACGATAACTTCGTTAGTGTCAGTCAGAGAGTTCTAGCCTAGAACATCGGGCCAAGAATTTCAGTTGCGTGTTTTATGAGGCAGCATCTCCCTCCAGAGAATACTTCAAGGTTGTATGGCCCTATTAAGGAGCTGCTATCAGAAGAAAATCCCCCAATTTATCGGGAAATTACGGTGAAGGACTTAGTCACTCACTACTATGCAGAAGGACTCGATGGCGTATCTGCACTGGAACATTTCAAGCTATGAATTATGTTGGACGTGCGAGGTCGATGATTTTCACAATTGAATGACGATTGTACACATTTGATCTGTGTAGTTTCTCACTGCATTAACCCCCCAGCAAATCATCCGGTTATGCCTAGATGGAGTAGCGTATATGTTTGTAATGCCCAGCAACCTCGTGCTTATGTTCCTATTGTGCATTGAGAAGAGAGTTTTCTGTTTTGAAGTTATAATAAGAAAAGGACTCATGGTTAGGTTTACCATACTTGTTCTTGTTGATCTCTTCAATCTGTGAGTTGGCTGAGTCGCCGAGTTTACTGATCCCACCCAAGTGAAACTCTGCAGAGGATTATCTTGTTCAACTGATCTACGATGTCTTAGATTATGAACGAGGGGAGTGAAACTTGCCGACGCTGACTTTCTGAACTTTGCAGATTGTGTGAAAAACTATGTCCTTTTCCATATCATGAAACTAATGCCTAGTTTGGTTTGGGCAATGCATTAAGCCAATAATATGATGAAATACTCATTTCACTGAGTCGTCCAATAGTTTTGACATGCATGAAGTAATAGTTATTCCATGATCGATAACTTTTTATTACACGGAGTTGCAGTAGACATGAATCTCTAAGAACATCATAATAGCATAAACATCATGTTCACCATCCTGTTTGGCAGCATGATGGCGATGGCAATGGAGATGGCAATAGTGATTAGTAGTGGAAAAGTTTGGGGGGTGGGAGGCAATTGGAAGTGGTCATTTGCTACTTGTTGTGGATGGTTGATTGGACTATATTTCAAATAAACTATCATAAGGAGTACTACTCTTTCGAAGTCGGTAACCTTTTTTTCACACCTGCGGGGCAGTGCTACCTATTACTTGAGAGTGTACTTCTATAATATAGTGCCCTGATGCGCGGAAAAGTAGGCGTGACATCAGCGGTCGAATCAAAGTGATTTAAATCAGCTGCTGAATGTGTTTAATAATCTCGATGGTTAGATCACTAATGTTTGATGTCGACCTACAGCTCGGGCACGACAGATTGCCGTGCACAGGGGTGCGACATGGTAGAACAACCCTTCTATAGGAGCGTTCTCATGCGGCATTTGGCTAGCCTAAATCGCCACTTTGGTGAGTTTCTAGTTTGTTCAGATCATGTAACACTATCCTTTTCTTCTCTCCTTTTAGGGGGATGGTAAAAGGCCGCTTTCGACTTTCAAAAGCTTCGGTTACTCCAGTAGCAAACACATCTCTTTTGCACAAACGTGCTTTCCTCATACGGCATAACTTGTCTTTTCACAGCCACTTCAAGTTTGAAGCAGTCACCATCGCGGCTTTAACATTGCTTACATTCAATGTAGCTTGCGAGTCGTCGCACTCTTCTCATCAACATTCCTTGCTCGTCGTCATTGACTCGCAATTTGAATTCCTGCCCTAATCTTCCACTTGCTGCACAAATACCACCATTACTTGCTGGTTGAGAAATCTCTCAGGCGTCCAATCTTTTCACGATCCTCCCATTGTTGTTTGTCCATGTTCCAACAAAGAGAGAGCTGTTTTTCTATCACTAATTCTTGCATTAAATTGAAAACCGTTACAAATCCCTTACAAGTTGATGGTCAAACCCGTTACAAATTGATGGCAGTTACAACTTTTATTAACGCCGTTACAAAATAAGGGCTTTATTATTTTTAAAACGGTGATATATCCAATAAATCCCACGTATTTCAAAAGGTTTAGAAATGAAAAGGAAAGATATATGCTAGGTTTAACTCAATTGAATATAATGCATCAGAATTGGTGCCTTTTGGGCTACAAACCAGACTTGGAAAAAATAAAATATAATTCATGAAACATTGGTGAAGTCTGAAACTTCTATGAATCAAGAATTTCTTTTGTGAATTATAATTTTCATCGATCATGTTACTTCCCCACAAATTTTGTTGCTCAGCACAATTTTTCTCTAATAGACCATGCATATGCCTAATTTATTCATAAGTACTTTTAGAGATTTTGCCAAAATTTTCATAGGAGTGACCCCACTCTACACTTATGTTGGTCATTTCATCAAGTTTATACTGCAGTTTAATGCACCAACAATAATGGACATGTAATTCATTAGATACTTAGCTTAACCACTCTTTTATTACAGTCTTACACTACTCTCACCTTGGAAGGGACAATAGTTTTCAATAGTGCTTCACTAGATTAACAAATGATTTTTTAGCCCATATGAACTTAATTCATGGGATTGCCAATCACATAGGTTGGGTTGTCATTATTGTTAATTTTTCTCAACTGGCTTAGATCTCATTCCGCTCTATGTATCATAAATTAATTTTCTTTCCAAAGGTTTAATCAAAGAATCGACCAAATTCACTTTTGACTTTATATAATCGATGGACATAATTCCACTTTTAAACAGTTGCTTTACCATTTTATGCCTCAATTAGATGTGTCTATTTTACCATTGAAATTTTATTCTTTGCAATAGTAATTGTCGCTTGGCAATCACAATGCACAGACATAGAAGGTGTAAGTTTCATGTGCATCAGACTCCCAATTACCTGAGCATACTCTAACTAAGCCATACTATTATCTCCTTTATTTTTCACTAATTGAGTATTAGCATCATAAGGAGTACTCGTAAATATGACCCGAAGTGTTTATATTTTTAAGTAGCTTCTCCACGCGATGCTTGTAACATCCTGAATTTTGACCCGCTATCGGGACCAATAAAGTGTATATTGATTCTCGTATAATTTTAGTAAGTCTCGCCCGGAATTGATCAATCACGGGATACTAACCAAATGGGAAAGGCTAAATAGGATCAGGTACGTGGACCGAGAACCCAATCGTGATAGGGCACCGATTTCAACGAACGTTGAGGAAATATTTTGAACCATTATAGGCCGATCGCAGGAAAATGACAGGTTGATATTGTCAGCAACGCACGATCGGATCGCGAGTGATTTCGCATGACCGAAAGTGCGCCTGACAAAGGATACCCGACTCTAATCCAAACGATCGCGACCTCAGGTGCTAGTGATATTCCTCTCGTTCTCTCGATATTGAGACCCTCACGATTTGGACAATCTTAGGTCGATACGCGTAACACCTAAACTGCCGCCTGTTAGTGAGAGACCCTAAAACGACAAATCGAGTAAATTAGATCGCGATATTGGACCCGGACTTGATATCAAAATTTCAAGGATAATTACGACTATTTTGCAAGACAGACGTCATTTTGGAATAGCCATTTATGGTTGGATTGAATGCGGTGGAAAAATGAAGTTTTGACAGAAATTGAGAAAAGGACAATTTTGCCCCTGTGGACACCGGGGCCGAATTCGGAGGCCGTTTCAAGTTATTTTTCGCGGCCAAAGTCATTTTGGAGTAGCCAAGCTCATTTGGAGTGATTCTGGACAAAAAGTGGAATTTCGACAAAAATTGGAAAATAATATTATTTTATTCCCGAAATCTTCGCAGTCAATTTTCGAAGGCTTAGAAAGTGAATTTCGCGATTCCGACTCTGGATTAGGTCTCACATGAATATTTAGGACCGGTATGAGCGAAAATTGGAATTTCGGTTCGGGACGGAAAAATGACGGAAATGCCCCTAGGCCATTTTTGATTTATTTCGAATTTTGGGGGCAATTTTGGAATTAATCAAGGTTGGTTAAGGTTAACTAGGGTTGGTTAACCATGGTTAAGGACAAATGACCTTTTTACCCTTGCATTATTGGCCTAGAAGCAATTTTAGCCCTAGGATTAAGGGCATTTTGGTCATAATGGCTAGGATCTTGACAAGTGGATCCCACTCCCCATCTTGTTGACTACCCTTTGACCCCCTCTCTCTCTCCTCAGCTCTCACTCCCCGCGTCTCTCTCTCTCTTCTCCCGATTCTCTCTCTTTCTCTCGGCTGCTTCACTTCTCCTTCACCGAACAGCACCGTCGGCCACTGTTCACGCCGGAATAGTTGTCCTCGCCGGAGCTGCTGGTCACTAGCTGCCGTGCACAGTCCCCTGGTGCCGTCCCCAGCCTTGTCGCACCATTTTTTCCCCGCTCCCGCCGCTCGTGGCAGCCGCTCCAGCCGGGTCGTAGAAGACGCCGTCGCCGTCGCCGGGCTTGTCCCGCCGGGCTACGCCGCCGTGTGCCACCTCACCGACCAGCCTAGCCCTTTCCACCTTCCTTTCCGTCACCCTCAGCCGCCGTCCAGCCTCCCCTGTTTTGGCCGAGTGGCCTAGGGCCTCGCCGGAGCCGCCGTGAGCCGCCGGCTTGCATTGGAGCGCCGCCGTCGATTGCGCCGCTTGTCGGTGATCGGCCGCTCGCTTCCGTCGTCTCGCGTCATTAATAGGCGAGTAAATCACCTAATCCTTGAATTAGTCTTAATTGTGCAATTAGGGGTTTAATTAGGAGGATTAGGCTAAATTAAGGCCTAATGTTGTGCATTTGTGCATTGGATGATTAGGGGACCTAATTGGGATTAATTGTGGTGATTTAATGGTGATTTGGAGCCAAATTAGTGGCTGTTTAGGGGTGGTCCTCTATAGAACCGAATTTGGATTATATTGCCTAATGTGGTCATTTGATGGTTTAGTGACTAATGACTTGAAATTAGACTTGTTAGAGGCCAATTGAGATTAGTTGAGGCATTGTGGAATAATGCCACGTCGAAGGGCTGAATGATTGAGACTAATTAGACATGTTGAGTCTCAAATGGATTGGAATACAGAAATGTTGAGTTGTGGATTAATTGCCGATAGTACGTTGATTGAGTGAAAAATTATAATCCAACGTGCTTGATACATTATGATATGGTGATTAATGTGAATCCCATTGGTGTGAATTTCCACGTTGATCTTATATGATTTGGGATTGAAATATGACCATTGGGTCATGGCCTTCGGGTCGATTTATACAATTGTGGGCCTTCGGGTCGGGCCTTCGGGTCGATTTAAATGTGATGACCATTGGGTCATGGCCTTCGGGTCGATTTATACAACTGTGGGCCTTCGGGTCGAATAATTGATGACCTCTGCGTCATGGCCTTCGGGTCGATTTATACAACTGTGGGCCTTCGGGTCGAATAATTGATGACCTCTGCGTCATGGCCTTCGGGTCGATTTATACAACTGTGGGCCTTCGGGTCGGGCCTTCGGGTCGAATGATTTATGACCACAGAGTCATGGCCTTCGGGTCGATTAAACTGTTCATGAGTTGTATTATTACTGAGAGCCTAACCTGCAGGGCTGGAGTAAAGAAATTGAGGCTGAGGGCCCGAGCGATTTTAATGTGATTTATTTACTGGTTCAGTAATTCATGCATTTTAATTATCTCTGGAGGTGCACGTTAGCCTAGTTTAAGAATAGGGATTTTACTTGCTGAGTTTATCTCACGGTTGTGGTAAAACCGATTTTCAGACCCCCGTCCATAGAATGCCGAGGAAGGCCCATCTTTTTGGATTTCCACATCGGATTCAGCGGGATGTTAGTGTTCATCCATGTGGAGACGGGTCAGCGTACGTCAGATATCTTTCTGTTGTACATGTAGACGTGGGAGAGGCTTACAGCGAGACTCATGAGTATGTAGCTTGGTGTTATAGGGGAGCTGATGGAGTAACTGGACCCCCGCTCAGGACTTTCGATGTTCCGATAGACGTCAATGGCGTTATGATTCCCCAGATGGTGAGTGGGGAAATCTCTGATCCTCCGGCCTCCCTTAGCGTGAGTAGCGTGGGTGATACCGTAGACGGACCGATAGCCATGGACGAGGGGCAAGGAGATGAGCAAGTTATAGCTGACGATATGATCGAAGAGAAAGACGAAGAGTTAAATCTGGAAGTGGTAGGAGAGAATGCTGAGCCAGCTGGGGAAGTGGAAGAAGTTGGATCGGATGAGGAAGTGAGATCGGAAGAAGACTCTTCGGAGGAATCTGCAGCACCGTCTGATCTAGGCTGGGAGCCTTAGAGTAGATTCCCATGTTAGGAGTCAATCTAACCCTCTTTTTGGATTGTAACCCCTCCCAGATAGTAAGCTGATAACCTTAGGCCACCGATCCTTTTTGTTTAGTGGCCTCTTGATGTATTCTTTTTGGTTGTAAATAAATAGTTTGTATAAGTTTTTAAAAGGGTGCATATATGTTAGTATTTCTTTAGCATATTAATGTCTATTACTATTCATGGTTATATTTGCATGTCTGGGTGTATATATATATATATATATATATATATATATACACGTTGTTTCCGCATGTGACGTGCATTTGCTCTGATTCGGGTTTCGGATCGGTGACGCAATCCTGGGAGCGTCGCACCTCAAGTCGACCTACGTGCGGATGTTCAGCCTTCGTTGGGTACGGGGCGTGACATCCCCGTTCGAATTGGTATCAGAGCAAGGACAGCTCTGTTTGACCTAGTTGAGCCTTGGAGTGATAAGGAGAAATGACCATGGGTAGCTATAGGGTGGTATAGTGCGCTAAGTGTACCTCCAGAATGTTTGTGTTTGACTGTTGTGGTGATTATTTGAACCAGTAATATGCAGGTGCGGCAGGACCCAAGGTTAGTGTGCGAGTTCTTGGGTGAAAATCATGTGCTGTTGTATTAGCCGCATGCTGAATGCTTAATTGTTTCTGTGTTTATACCTGCCTAGGACTTAGACCGGTTAGTTGGTTTAGGTCTCTAATTCCTGGATGGAATTATGTCAGGTAGTTGAGCACTCAGGGTGAAATAGATGAGCAGTGAAAGAGGAAAAGTGGGAAGAGCCCCAAGGAGGGGCGCAGGAAGAGGAGCTCGAGGTGGAGGTCGTGCTAGAGCAAGAGCGATAGAAAATATAGTTGCGGGTGCTAGAGAGGGAGAGAACCCTAGAGTTGGTGTTGGGGCTGCAGTAGACCCTAGAGCTGAAGTTAGGCAGGCGGAAGATCCGCGCATGGAAGGAGTTCTTAGAGCTTTAGACAGAATCGGGAATGTAATGGATAGGCAAGCGCAGGAAAGAGAGAACGCGACCGCTCAGGCTGCTGAGGCTGCCGCAGTTGCTGCCGTCCATGAGAATCAAGCCCAAGCACAGCCAGTACAAGCTCAACCAATGGTGGCACCGAGACCAATGCACCAGTTGGTGGAGCATTTTCTTAAGCTGAAACCGCCCAAGTTCACGGGCAGAGGTGACCCAGAAACCGCCCCGCGTTGGGTGGAAGAGCTAGAGAAAGCATTTGATCTGTTAGAGTGTACTGAGAGAGAGAAGATCTCTTTGGCATCGTATCAACTGCAGGATAATGCCCACGATTGGTGGAAGGCGGTTAAGGATAGAGTGTTTCCGGAATTTATGGAACCGACCTGGGCGATATTTGTTGAGTATTTTTATGGGCAGTTTTTCTCTGAGAGTGCCCAGGAGAAGAAAATGGCAGAGTTTATGAGGCTTCGTCAGGGATTGATGACAGTGGTACAGTACGAGGCAGAGTTCACCAGATTATCCAGATTTGCCCCAAGGATGGTTGAGAATCCCCTAGACAAGGCTCGAAGGTTCCGGGATGGACTGAAACCGGAACTTCGCACTCAGATGCTTTTATTGAATATCAGAGATTATCGAGAGTTATATGAGCGAGCCCAGACTATGGAGCGGGATCAGATTGAAAGGGCATCTGCATCGGGTTCGAGGTTTATTCCTAATCGGGACAATCGTCGCTTTGTAAAGAGACCAATGGCCAGTAATAGACGGTTTGTTCCGCCCCCGAGAAGGATTATCGGGAAACCCAGTCAAGCGCCAAATAGAATCGGAGCTTGTTTTCGTTGCGGGAGTTTGGGACACCAGATAAAGAATTGCCCCCAGCAACGAGTTTCGGGACCCCCAGGACCACAACAGCAACCCCGAGCGGGAAATCAGGTCGGGAATCCCCCACAGGCTACTCAGGGTAGACCACCGGCACAAGGACGAGTATATGCTATGGCGCGAAAGGATGCTGAGGACGCGCCGGGTGTGGTCACAGGTACTGTTTCTCTCTGCGATCATGCAGCCTATGCGTTATTTGATCCCGGGGCAACCCATTCGTTTATTTCAGAACAGTTTGTTAGATTGGTTGGTCTGGAGCCTGTTTTACTTGAAATTATGTTATGTGTGACAACCCCACTGCATGATAGGGTGCTAGTATCATTGGGGTGCTTGGACTGTAAAATTGTGATTGGAAATGTTGAGGAAAGAATTGATTTAGCTGTGTTAGCCATGTATGACTTTGATGTGATCATTGGTATGGATTGGCTGACTAAACAGAAAGCCGTTATGGATTGCGGCAGTAGGACGATCCAATTTAATCCGATTGGACGTCCTAAGTTTGAATTTCAGGGAAACCGAGGAGGAACCTCGATCCCTTGGATTTCCTCAGTGGAGGCAACTGAGATGCTCGAAGAAGGTTGCGAAGGATATTTGGTTAATGTTAAGGATCCGACGTTGGTGGAACCTAAGTTGGAAGAAATCTCTGTAGTATGTAATTTTCCCGAGGTTTTTCCTCAAGAGTTGCCGGGTTTGCCACCAGAACGAGAAGTGGAATTCGTAATAGAGTTGGCCCCAGGAACTGAGCCAATTTCTAAGGCCCCGTATCGGATGTCTTTGTCGGAACTGAAGGAGCTGAAAGTCCAGATGCAGGAGTTACTAGACAAGGGATTTATTCGTCCTAGTGCGTCTCCATGGGGAGCGCCAGTCCTGTTTGTGAGGAAAAAGGACGGGACGTTGAGATTATGTATAGATTACCGGCAGTTGAATCAGGTGACTATAAAGAACAAGTATCCACTGCCAATGATCGACGACTTGTTCGATCAGTTGCAAGGGGCGTCAGTATTTTCCAAGATTGATCTACGGACAGGGTATCATCAGTTAAGAATTCGGAAGGAGGATATACCCAAGACTGCATTCAGAACGAGGTACGGGCATTATGAGTTTACAGTCATGCCCTTTGGTTTAACGAATGCCCCTGCAGCTTTCATGGATCTGATGAACAGAGTTTTTAAGGAATTTCTGGATCAGTTCGTCATCGTGTTCATTGACGATATTCTAGTGTATTCGAAGAGTTCAGAAGAACATGAAGTGCATTTGACGGAAGTTCTACGGACATTAAGGGAACATGCGCTTTATGCGAAGTTTAGTAAATGTGAGTTCTGGCTTAGCAAGGTAGCATTCCTTGGACATATCGTGTCAGGAGAAGGAATATCTGTGGATCCGACTAAGATTGAAGCAGTGCTTAAGTGGCCTAGGCCGACATTAGTGACGGAAATCAGAAGTTTCTTAGGATTGGCTGGCTATTATCGACGTTTTGTGGAAGGATTCTCGTCGATAGCCACGCCCTTGACTTGATTACTGAAAAAGGAAGCTAAGTTTGAATGGGACGACAAGTGCGAACGAAGTTTTCAGGAACTTAAGCATAGACTGACGACAGCTCCAGTTTTGACTATCCCCTCTGGACCGGGTGGATTTGAAGTATATAGCGATGCTTCGTTCAAAGGACTGGGTTGTGTGTTAATGCAACATGGAAAGGTAGTGGCATATGCATCACGTCAGTTGAGGCCTCACGAGGTGAACTATCCGACGCATGATTTAGAGTTGGCTGCCATTGTGTTTGCACTCAAGATCTGGAGACATTATTTATGTGGGGAAAAGTTTCAGATTTATACGGATCACCAGAGCCTCAAATACCTGTTCTCACAGAAAGAGTTGAATATGAGACAGCGTAGATGGATGGAACTGTTAAAAGATTATGACTGCGACATCATGTATCACCCTGGAAAAGCGAATCGAGTGGCAGATGCGCTGAGTCGCAAGTCTAGCATGGCGCATTTGATGATCAAGGAATGGACGTTATTGGAAAAGCTCCGAGACTCGGAATTTAAATTGGAATTAAGCCATGTGTCGAATCTGCTGGCTACTTTAAGGATTGAACCAGAGATTCAAACTAGGATTAAGGCTCTGCAGTCCACGGATCAGGAGATTCAGAAAATTGTGGAAATGGATGCCGCGGCAAGGAAGCCGGATTTCCAAGTATCGGAGGATGGAGTCCTGAAGTATAGAGGACGATGGTGTGTGCCTGATGATAATGAGCTTAAGGAAGAAATATTGAGAGAAGCTCATCGCAGCAATTACAGTATCCACCCTGGCAGTACGAAAATGTATCAGAATCTACGGCAGCATTATTGGTGGAACGGATTGAAAACGGATGTGGCCAGGTATGTAGCTAAGTGTTTGACGTGTCAACAGGTAAAGGCACAACACTGTAAACCTGGAGGACTGCTGCGACCGTTGGAAATTCCCGAGTGGAAATGGGAACATATTACCATGGACTTTGTAACAGGATTGCCAAGGAGCCAGAGAGGACACGATTCAATTTGGGTGATAGTGGATAGACTGACTAAGTCAGCGCATTTTCTGGCGGTGCGCAAGGATTTGGAGTTAGAAAAGTATGCAGAGCTGTATGTAAGACAGATTGTTAGGCTGCATGGAGTGCCAGTGACGATTACTTCAGATCGTGATCCGAGGTTTACAACGAATTTCTGGAAAAGTTTGCAGACGGCCTTGGGGACAAAGGTGCAGTTCAGTACAGCTTATCATCCACAGACTGATGGGCAATCAGAAAGAACTATCCAGACTCTTGAGGATATGTTGAGGGCTTGTGTAGTGGATTTTCAGGGTAAATGGGAAGAACATCTGCATCTGGTAGAGTTTGCATACAATAACAGTTATCAGCAGAGTATCCAGATGGCCCCATTTGAAGCTTTGTATGGCCGAGCGTGTAGGACTCCCGTGTGCTGGGATGAAGTGGGAGAACGGAGCATTACGAGCCCAGAATTGGTATAGCAAACGGTGGAAGCTGTTGAGATCATTCGAGAGAGATTAAAGACAGCACAGAGTCGACAGAAAAGTTATGCCGATCGGAGACGACGACATCTGGAATTCCAAGTTGGAGACCATGTATTTTTAAAGGTGTTGCCTATAAAAGGGTTATCTCGATTTGGCAAGAAAGGAAAGTTGAGTCCGAGGTTTGTTGGGCCGTTTGAGATTCTGGAAAAGATTGGCGATATGGCGTACAGGCTGGCCCTGCCACCAAATTTGTCCCAGATACATAATGTATTCCACGTGTAGATGTTGAGAAAATATGAACCGGATCCGACACACGTTCTAAGATACGAAGAAATAGACGTGGACGACAGGGTGTCGTACGTGGAGAGACCAGTCAGAATCGAAGATAGAAAGGATCGAGTGCTCCGAAATAAGACAATCCCGATGGTTAAAGTAGTTTGGGAGCACCACGGAACAGAGGGCGCTACTTGGGAAAGCGAGGAGGCTATGCGACGTCAACACCCCCAGTTGTTCGAAGAGCAGGTTTGAAGTGCAAATTTCGAGGACGAAATTTTTGTAAGGGGGGAAGAGTTGTAACATCCTGAATTTTGACCCGCTATCGGGACCAATAAAGTGTATATTGATTCTCGTATAATTTTAGTAAGTCTCGCCCGGAATTGATCAATCACGGGATACTAACCAAATGGGAAAGGCTAAATAGGATCAGGTACGTGGACCGAGAACCCAATCGTGATAGGGCACCGATTTCAACGAACGTTGACGAAATATTTTGAACCATTATAGGCCGATCGCAGGAAAATGACAGGTTGATATTGTCAGCAACGCACGATCGGATCGCGAGTGATTTCGCATGACCGAAAGTGCGCCTGACAAAGGATACCCGACTCTAATCCAAACGATCGCGACCTCAGGTGCTAGTGATATTCCTCTCGTTCTCTCGATATTGAGACCCTCACGATTTGGACAATCTTAGGTCGATACGCGTAACACCTAAACTGCCGCCTGTTAGTGAGAGACCCTAAAACGACAAATCGAGTAAATTAGATCGCGATATTGGATCCGGACTTGATATCAAAATTTCAAGGATAATTACGACTATTTTGCAAGACAGACGTCATTTTGGAATAGCCATTTATGGTTGGATTGAATGCGGTGGAAAAATGAAGTTTTGACAGAAATTGAGAAAAGGACAATTTTGCCCCTGTGGACACCGGGGCCGAATTCGGAGGCCGTTTCAAGTTATTTTTCGCGGCCAAAGTCATTTTGGAGTAGCCAAGCTCATTTGGAGTGATTCTGGACAAAAAGTGGAATTTCGACAAAAATTGGAAAATAATATTATTTTATTCCCGAAATCTTCGCAGTCAATTTTCGAAGGCTTAGAAAGTGAATTTCGCGATTCCGACTCTGGATTAGGTCTCACATGAATATTTAGGACCGGTATGAGCAAAAATTGGAATTTCGGTTCGGGACGGAAAAATGACGGAAATGCCCCTAGGCCATTTTTGATTTATTTCGAATTTTGGGGGCAATTTTGGAATTAATCAAGGTTGGTTAAGGTTAACTAGGGTTGGTTAACCATGGTTAAGGACAAATGACCTTTTTACCCTTGCATTATTGGCCTAGAAGCAATTTTAGCCCTAGGATTAAGGGCATTTTGGTCATAATGGCTAGGATCTTGACAAGTGGATCCCACTCCCCATCTTGTTGACTACCCTTTGACCCCCTCTCTCTCTCCTCAGCTCTCACTCCCCGCGTCTCTCTCTCTCTCTTCTCCCGATTCTCTCTCTTTCTCTCGGCTGCTTCACTTCTCCTTCACCGAACAGCACCGTCGGCCACTGTTCACGCCGGAATAGTTGTACTCGCCGGAGCTGCTGGTCACTAGCCGCCGTGCACAGTCCCCTGGTGCCGTCCCCAGCCTTGTCGCACCATTTTTCCCCGCTCCCGCCGCCCGTGGCAGCCGCTCCAGCCGGGTCGTAGAAGACGCCGTCGCCGTCGCCGAGCTTGTCCCGCCGGGCTACGCCGCCGTGTGCCACCTCACCGACCAGCCTAGCCCTTTCCACCTTCCTTTCCGTCACCCTCAGCCGCCGTCCAGCCTCCCCTGTTTTGGCCGAGTGGCCTAGGGCCCCGCCGGAGCTGCCGTGAGCCGCCGGCTTGCATTGGAGCGCCGCCGTCGATTGCGCCGCTTGTCGGTGATCGGCCGCTCGCTTCCGTCGTCTCGCGTCATTAATAGGCGAGTAAATCACCTAATCCTTGAATTAGTCTTAATTGTGCAATTAGGGGTTTAATTAGGAGGATTAGGCTAAATTAAGGCCTAATGTTGTGCATTTGTGCATTGGATGATTAGGGGACCTAATTGGGATTAATTGTGGTGATTTAATGGTGATTTGGAGCCAAATTAGTGGCTGTTTAGGGGTGGTCCTCTATAGAACCGAATTTGGATTATATTGCCTAATGTGGTCATTTGATGGTTTAGTGACTAATGACTTGAAATTAGACTTGTTAGATGCCAATTGAGATTAGTTGAGGCATTGTGGAATAATGCCACGTCGAAGGGCTGAATGATTGAGACTAATTAGACATGTTGAGTCTCAAATGGATTGGAATACAGAAATGTTGAGTTGTGGATTAATTGCCGATAGTACGTTGATTGAGTGAAAAATTATAATCCAACGTGCTTGATACATTATGATATGGTGATTAATGTGAATCCCATTGGTGTGAATTTCCACGTTGATCTTATATGATTTGGGATTGAAATATGACCATTGGGTCATGGCCTTCGGGTCGATTTATACAATTGTGGGCCTTCGGGTCGGGCCTTCGGGTCGATTTAAATGTGATGACCATTGGGTCATGGCCTTCGGGTCGATTTATACAACTGTGGGCCTTCGGGTCGAATAATTGATGACCTCTGCGTCATGGCCTTCGGGTCGATTTATACAACTGTGGGCCTTCGGGTCGAATAATTGATGACCTCTGCGTCATGGCCTTCGGGTCGATTTATACAACTGTGGGCCTTCGGGTCGGGCCTTCGGGTCGAATGATTTATGACCACAGAGTCATGGCCTTCGGGTCGATTAAACTGTTCATGAGTTGTATTATTACTGAGAGCCTAACCTGCAGGGCTGGAGTAGAGAAATTGGGGCTGAGGGCCCGAGCGATTTTAATGTGATTTATTTACTGGTTCAGTAATTCATGCATTTTAATTATCTCTGGAGGTGCACGTTAGCCTAGTTTAAGAATAGGGATTTTACTTGCTGAGTTTATCTCACGGTTGTGGTAAAACCGATTTTCAGACCCCCGTCCAAGAATGCCGAGGAAGGCCCCTCTTTTTGGATTTCCACATCGGATTCAGCGGGATGTTAGTGTTCATCCATGTGGAGACGGGTCAGCGTACGTCAGATATCTTTCTGTTGTACATGTAGACGTGGGAGAGGCTTACAGCGAGACTCATGAGTATGTAGCTTGGTGTTATAGGGGAGCTGATGGAGTAACTGGACCCCCGCTCAGGACTTTCGATGTTCCGATAGACGTCAATGGCGTTATGATTCCCCAGATGGTGAGTGGGGAAATCTCTGATCCTCCGGCCTCCCTTAGCGTGAGTAGCGTGGGTGATACCGTAGACGGACCGATAGCCATGGACGAGGGGCAAGGAGATGAGCAAGTTATAGCTGACGATATGATCGAAGAGGAAGACGAAGAGTTAAATCTGGAAGTGGTAGGAGAGAATGCTGAGCCAGCTGGGGAAGTGGAAGAAGTTGGATCGGATGAGGAAGTGAGATCGGAAGAAGACTCTTCGGAGGAATCTGCAGCACCGTCTGATCTAGGCTGGGAGCCTTAGAGTAGATTCCCATGTTAGGAGTCAATCTAACCCTCTTTTTGGATTGTAACCCCTCCCAGATAGTAAGCTGATAACCCTAGGCCACCGATCCTTTTTGTTTAGTGGCCTCTTGATGTATTCTTTTTGGTTGTAAATAAATAGTTTGTATAAGTTTTTAAAAGGGTGCATATATGTTAGTATTTCTTTAGCATATTAATGTCTATTACTATTCATGGTTATATTTGCATGTCTGGGTGTGTATATATATATATATATATATATATATATATACGTTGTTTCCGCATGTGACGTGCATTTGCTCTGATTCGGGTTTCGGATCGGTGACGCAATCCTGGGAGCGTCGCACCTCAAGTCGACCTACGTGCGGATGTTCAGCCTTCGTTGGGTACGGGGCGTGACAATGCTCTTGAGTAAGCATTAGGCCACTATCACTTCTTATAATTTTAACACCCAAAATAACATTAGTTTCTCCCATGTCCTTCATATCAAATTTTGAAGTAAAAAAACATTGTGCTTCTTTCACTACATCAATATAGTTACCAAAAATAAGCATGTTGTCAACATATAAGCTAATTATTATGGATTCATCATCAACGGTTTTGGTATACACACATTTATCTATTCCTATATAGGAAAATCCATCATTAACTAGAACTTGATCAAATTTCTACTGCCATTGTTTTGGTGCTTGCTTCAAACCATATAATGATTTAAGGAGTTTACAAACTTTGTTTGGCTTCTTTGTACGGACAATAGACATCAAACAATTTGTTAGAAAGCATACTGATAATTGTGTTACATACCTTATTAGCATGTATTCATTGGTCTCGCAGCTTAGTATCAATTGGTTCGACCTGTACAAGTGCGAAAGCTACCGTGCACATCTAGGATGGAGAAAACTCTTTCTTGCCACCTTTTGAAGTTGTTGCCATTAAAAACGTCAATCTTTGATATGTTAGGTGTTAGAAGTATCAAGGGCAAAGTGGTCTTTAGGACTCTTAGGGTTTATTGGATTACCATTGTATAAATACAGTATTTTGCTGAATAATACGATAATTTTTTCCTCTCTAACATGGTATCAGAGCCACAAAAATTTTAAACCCTAAACAGCCGCTTACCACCGTCTACCACCAGTCGCCGCCGTGAACCATCCACCGTCGACCACCAACAACCCCCTTCAATCAACCCCCTTCTCACTGGAATCTTTAGATCTCACGTTGCCCAAGCCCGGCGAGCTCAGATCGAGTGTTACCAAGATCTGACGAGCCTTGCCGAGTCGTCATCTAGGTTGACGAGCCTTGCCAGGGCATCGCCTGACGTCGGCTAGGCCCGGCGAGGCTAGATCTGGAGTCAGCAAGACCCAGCGACCCATGTAGAGACGTCACCCAGCGTCACCGAGGCCAGCAAGTCCAAATCCAGCGCTGTCCATCGTCGGGCAGTCTTGTAGAGAGGTCGTCCAGCATTAGTGAGGCATCGTCCATTGTCAGTGAGCCAGATTCAGCACCAATGTCTCTCGATTAGGACCCACAGGTTTGATTTTTTGGCGGCTCGATGGTTACTGAGCTTCACAGCAGGAATTTTGAGGCGTTATTTGTTGATTAGGCTTGATAATGATGTGGGTAGTGCTTTATTAGAGATGTGGATAGTGTTTTTCGGAACTTATGCGATGCTGATTAGGTGAATTTTGGAGATTTTGGAGTTAATTATTTGGGGCTCTAGTGGATTGATGGGATATTTTTTCAATTGTGGTGGATTATTGAATTGTTAAGGATGGGTGATCCGAGAAAAACTGATGGTAGTTCTGGAAAGAGTGATACCGTGATGACTGAGGTAATTTCCTTTTCATCTTCTCGAATTACTGACAAGAAGCTTGAGGGTATTACCAATTTTCAACAATGGAAGAAGATTAAGTTTCTTTTGACGGGTAGAAATCAGCATATGCACTTGACTGAAACTAAACCTACTAATGATGTAAATTGGGATGTTATTGATGCACATCTTATGGGTCAGCTTTTGAACTCCATGGAGAGCAATATTGTAGACTTGGTAACTCATATTGATAAGGTCAAGGACTTGTGGGAGTACTTAGATGTACTGTATTCTAGCCAGAACAATATTTCTAGGATATATGAACTATCACAGGAGTTTCACCGATCTGAGAACAAAAGGCATTCTATTGATTAATACTTTGCTGATTTTAATAGAATGTATAAAGAATTGAATGCTCTCCTTCCTATTTCTTCTAATGCTGAACAAATGCGACTCCAAAGAGAACAGTTGGCTATAATGAATTTTCTAGGAGGTCTTGGTCCAGCCTATGATATTGTTAGGTCTCAGATTCTTGGAGAAAAGACTATTGCATCACTTAAGGATAGATATGCTCGAGTTCTTCGAGCATCCCGTGGTTCTTCTCAGAGCACCACGGCTGTGGTTGATAATTCAGCTCTTGTTTCTCAATATCAAACTGGTGGAGGTAGAGGTGACGAAGGAAATCGTGAAGGGTATAATGATTGTGGTGGTTGAAGCACAGGAATAGGAAGAGGCCAAGGACAAAGGCAGCTTTATGGATCGCCCCAAACTATTGCTGAGAGCTTAGGGACTATTTGAACTTGTCATTATTGTGGAAAACCTGGCCATATTTAGAAATTTCACTACAAGTTACATGGTAGACCAGGACAGTAACAACAATTTGCAAATGCTGCATCTGGCACCGACTCTTTGTCCCTACAACAGCCTTCACAAGGCAATATAGTGGTTATGTCTGATGAGGAATTTGCATGGTACAACCAGTCTCAGATTTCACTACCTACTTCGTCTTCCACTGCTACTCTAGTCAAACAGGTAATGCTACTGCATGCGTTTCAGCTAGTTCTCGCCCTTGGGTCATTGATTCAGGAGCATCTGATCACATGTCAGGTCTTTTAGGTATATTTTCCTCTCTTACTCCATCACCGTCCACCGTTACTTTAGCTAATGATTCATCTAGACATGTTAAGGGAGTTGGCACAGTTCATCCAACTCCTTCACTGCCTTTGACCTCAGTGCTTTATCTTCCACAATTTCTTTTTAATCTCATGTCAGTCAGTAAGTTAATTAAAACCTTTCAGTGTTCGGTAACATTCTATCCTGATTCTTGTATATTCTAGGATCTGGCTACGAAGAAGACAATTGGTAAAGGACATGAGGAAGGGGGATTGTATGTGCTTGAAGACTCAACTTCCTTTGTATGTTCTGGTGTTACTTCTCTACATCAGATCCCTTGTCGTCTTGGTCATCCTTCTCTACACAGTCTTTAGAGATTGAATTCGAGTTTTAAATCTATTTCTAGTTTAAAGTGTGAGTCATGCCAACTTGGCAAATTATATCGTGTTAGTTATCCGCCTCGAGTCATTAAACGAACAGAGTCTCCATTTTTGTTAGTTCATTCAGATGTTTGGGGTCCATGTCATGTAACTTCCAAGTTGGGTTTTAGATATTTCGTTACTTTTGTTGATGACTATTCCAGAGTTACTTTGTTATATCTAATGAAAAATCGTTCTGAGTTGTTTTCTATATTTTGTGCATTTATATCTGAAATCTTTACTCAGTTTGGTGCGCATGTTAAAGTGTTGCGTTCTGATAACGCTAAGGAGTACTTTTCTGCACCTTTTTTTGATTTTATGACACAGCATGGTATGATTCATGAATCTTCATGCCCTGATACACCACAGCAGAATGGTGTTGCTGAGAGGAAGAATAGATATTTGTTGGAAGTTACTAGATCTATGTTATTTGAGATGAAAGTCCCTAAAGTCTTTTGGTCTGATGTTGTCTTGACTGCATGCTATCTCATTAATCGCATGCCTTCCTCTATTCTACGAGGTGGTATTCTATTTTCTACTTTGTTTCCAAATCAGCCACTATTTGCCTTATCACCTCGTGTATTTGGTTGTGTCTGTTTTGTTCGTGATCATCGACCTGGAGTATCTAAACTTGATCCTAAGGCTATCAAGTGTATGTTTCTTGGTTATTCCCGTACTCAAAAGGGTTATCATTGTTATTCTCCATTACTGAACAAATACTTCGTAAGTGCTGATGTCTCATTCTTCGAATCCACTCCATATCATGATGTTCCAATTTCTGTGTCTGAGTTGGATGAAGAATTACATGTGACTACAATTCGATCAACTATTCCAGCTGTTTCACTTGTTCCACCTGCTCCAGCTGTTTCACCTGCGTCTACATAGGAACCACCTCCTCTACAGGTTTATACTCGGCATCCTCGGGTTCATACTCCCCCCTTCCTCTTGTCACGACTGCGTCATCTTCCATCTCAAATCCAACATTAGTCGATTCTCCTCATGTGTCAGATCTTGATCTTCCAATAGCTCATCGCAAAGGTACACATGCTTGTACACAACATTCTATCACAAATTTTATCTCATACTCTTCTGTGTCTCCTTCTTTTCGATCATTTTTATCTACTGTTGACCAATATCCTATTCCCAAGTCTGTATCTAAGGCATTACAAATTTCTGGGTGGAGGACAGCAATGGAAGAAGAGTTAAAGGCTCTACAGGAAAATCAAACTTGGGACTTGGTACCTCTTCCTTCAAGCAAAACTGCTATTGGTTGTAAATGGGTATATGCTGTCAAAGTTAATCCCGATGGTTCTCTTGCTCGCTTATAAGCAAGACTTGTTGCGAAAGGGTATGCTCAGGTGTATGGGATTGACTATCTGGATACTTTCTCTCCTGTTGCCAAGCTTACTTCTGTTCGTATTTTGATATCTCTTGCTACCACCTATCATTGGCCTTTATTTCAGCTTGATGTTAAGAATACCTTTTTGCATGGTACTCTACATGAATAAGTTTATATGGAGCAACCTCTAGGGTTTGTTGCTCAAGGGGAGTCTGGAGGAATGGTTTGCAAATTAAAAAGATCTTTGTATGGTTTGAAGCAATCTCCTCGAGCATGATTTGGAAGATTTTCTGAAGCTGTACTTTCTTTTGGATTGTCTAGATGTGACAATGATCACTCTTTCTTTTATAGACAGTCAAGGAAAGGAAAATTATTCTTGATTGTCTATGTGGATGATATTATTATCACGGGAGATGATTTAGTTGGTATAGATGAACTAAAGATCTATCTTTAGAAACAATTTCAGACTAAGGACCTAGGAAAATTGAAGTATTTCTTAAGAATTGAGGTGGCACAGTCACAGAAGGGTATTGTTCTATCACAACGAAAATATGTCTTGGATTTACTCATTGAGACAAGCATGTTAGGATCCAAGCCTCTTGATTCACCCATGGAACAAGGAGTTAAACTGGTTGCCGAAGGAGGAGAGCTATTCGATAGTCTTGAGAGATATAGAAGATTGGTAGGCAAACTAAATTATCTCACAGCTACTCGACCAGACATTACCTTTTCAGTTAGTGTGGTCAACCAATTTCTGTCTTCTCCTCGTACTTCTTACTGGGATGCAGTAATTTGAATTTTAAGGTACTTGAAGAAGACACCAGGGAAAGGCATTATTTATTAAAATCATGGTCACAGTAGAGTTGAAGGATTTTCTAATGCTGATTGGGCAGGGTCTCTAGATGATAGGAAATCTACTACTGGCTACTGTACATTGGTTGGAGGAAATTTAGTGTCATGAAAGAGTAAGAAACAAAGTGTTGTTGCCCGCTCCAGTGCTGAATCAGAGTATAGAGCCATGGCACAAGTAACATGTGAATTAGTGTGGATTCAGCAGCTGTTGACTGAGTTAGGCTTGAAAGTTTCAATTCCTATGTCTCTATGGTGTGATAATAAGGCTGCAGTACATATAGCATCTAATCCGGTGTTTCATGAGAGAACAAAACACATTGAGGTTAATTGTCATTTTATTCGAGAGAAGCTGCAAAGTGGAATGATTCTTTCTAGTCATGTTAGAACTGGTGAATAACTTGCAGACATTTTTACTAAATCTTTGGGTAGCAGGAGGATAAAATATATTTGTAACAAGCTGGGCATGATTAATATCTATGCTCCAGCTAAAGGGGGAGTGTTAGAAGTATCAAGGGCAAAGCGGTCTTTAGGACTCTTAGGGTTTATTGGGTTACCATTGTATATATACAGTATTTTGCTGAGTAATACGATAATTTGTCCCTCTCTAACATTAGGAAATGATTAGCATATGACATATGTGGTGGTGGTGGTTACACAATTGGTGGAGAGGCATCAACAGTGGCAATGGCGACGACGACAGTGGCAATGGCGGTGGTAACGGTGGCAGTTTCAGCTAGGGAATCCATATAGATTATCCATAAGATTATTGTAAAAATAGTTGGAGAAAATCAAAATAAGATTAGCTATCTAAGGCGTACAAGCACTCTTTTTAAGGATAATTTCGCTCCTCGAAGTATGAAATTCGGTGCAATATATTCTAGCGACTATCCTCCCAACAAACCTTTCTCTTTATTCTACACTGAATAATAGAGGGAACGGGAACAACAAACTTGTATGTAAACTCCAGCAAAGAAAGAAAAGAAAAGAAAATAAATGGAGAGTCAAGTTTTTCTTACTTTTTGTATCTTTCATGAATTATGTTCGGAGTAGTAATTTGTAAGTAAATAAAAGAGAGAGCCGTTTTCCTATCATCAAATTTTGCAATAGATAGAAAACCATTGCAAATCCCTTACAAATTGATGGTGGTCAAAACCGTTACAAAATGATGACGGTCATATTAAAGCTGTTACAAAACAATGGATTTGATTATTTCAAAACCATTGATGTATCCAACATTATCTTGGAGTGGCTGTGAGAATATATGGATGTGTTATCTAGCATGAGGCAATCATTGCATTAGTATAAAAATGCAGTTGGCGTTGTGAGCAGGTTTGAACAAGATTGGTGCTCATGCATATTGAAATTTGCTTGTCCTTCAGCTTCCACACCTTCTCTGATTTTCTGCAAATGATGATCTTCATTCTGTATAGACTTGATTTTGCCAATTAACGTTGGTTGGACTCCCACATTAGCTAATTGAGCACTGAGTTGATGCACCAATACCTTCAAGTCCAACTTATCCTCGAGAATAGGTTCTGAGTAGTGAGTAAAGTTGCTATGCTCTAGAGGACTTACGACTTAAGGCATGTGGTACCACATTTGCCTTACTTAGATGGCAATTGATAAACGAGTCATAATCCTTCGGAAATTCTAACCATATTCTCTGCCTCATGTTTAGTTCTTTCTAAGTTAAGATAAACTTCAAATTCTTGTGATCCATAAAGACTTCACATTTTTCGCTATACAAGTTGTGCCGTCAAATTTTCAAAACAAGCACAATCGCTTCTAACTTTAGATCATTAGTGCGATAGTTCTTTTCATGTGATTTCAACTGTCTAGAGGCATAGGCAACAACTTTATTACTTTAAATAAAAACACAATAAAAACCTTCTTTTGACCATCATAGTGAATTGTGAAGGCACCAATTCCTGAACGCAATGTCAATATAGGAGTTGACACTAGCTACCACGCAGTTTTTGAATTGCCTTCACTTATCTAATCATACAGATTTAACTACCCTCCCAGTAAGGTAAGTAAGTAAGTGAACTAGCAATTTTAGATAATCCCTTCACAAATTGCTTGTGATAGCCAGCTAGCCTAAGACAACTTCTCATTTCCGTTGCATTAGTAGGGCGATTCTACTGAACAATTGCTTCAACTTCTTTGGGTCCATTGAGATTTGCCATCCTTCGAGATTACATGATCCAAGAATTCTTTATGATCCAGAAGTCGCATTTACTAAATTTAGCAAACAACTTCTTTTCATGTAAAGTTTGCAGAACAACCCTCAAGTGTTGCTCGTGTTCTTCTAAACTCATTGAATACACCAGAATATCATCGATTAATATCGCAACAAATTTATCTAGATACTCCTTTAATATCTTATTCATCAAATTTAGGAAAGCAGCTGACACATTGTTGACCCAACAAGCATGACAAGAAAATCATAATGACCATACCTTGTTTTGAAAGAAATTTTAGACACATAAGAAATTTTAGACACATTATTTGCTTTTATCTTTAATTGATGATACTTAGAACAAAGGTCAATCTTACAAAATATCCGAACTCCCTCAAGTTGATCAAATAAATCATCAATCCGAGGCAAATGATATCTGTTTTCTATCATCACCCTTTTTAGTTCTCAATAGGCTACACAAAGCTAGGACCAGAGCTCTCCAAAGTGAAGCACTAGGTCTAATGAAACTATTATCCAAAAGCTCTTGCAGTTGTATTCTCAACTCTTTCGGTTCAATAGGTGCCATCCGATATGGTGCCTTAGAGATTAGTGTTGGACCGGGCATCAATGCAATACAAAACTCAATTTTTTTTTTCCGGAGGCAAACTTGGTAAATCCCCGAGAAATGTTTGGAATCTCTCTAAATACAAGAACATTTTTCAGCTTCACTACACCTTTTCTTGTGTCTTTTACACAAGCCAATTAACAGCAACAACCCCTTTTCAAAAGTTTTCTAGCATGCACAGTTGAGATCAATTTTGGAAATGTGTTTTTACAACTTCCTGAAAAGAGAATTTAGGTTGATTTGGAAGTCTAAAGATCATTTCTTTGAAAAGCAACCAACATTAGTATGATATTTAGATAATCAATCATTGCTACAATAACTTTGAAATCTCGAATTTTTAACCCCACTAGATCGACAAACATTTCAACATTATCAATCTAAGGCACACATCTCTTGAACACATGGTCAACAACCAAGAAATCACTAGTTAGAGTATCAACATGGAATGCATATTAAAGAGGCTCAAGCAACACATCAAGCTTATTTGCAAATTCAATAAAAATAAAGGAAATGTCTAGCACCATGATTAAACAACGCTTAAGCATATTGTGAGGCAATAGAAATAATTTTTTTTTTTGATAACCCAGGGAACCCCCGCACGGCCGACAGCCGGGGAGTAAACCCTGGGGGCGACACGTGCTAGCCACCACACACGTGCCACCGGTTAAGTCACCCTGCAGCGCCCGGGATTCGAACACTCAACCTTTTGCGAGAGGAAGAGTGCGCGCTCCAGCAGCGCCACCCAGGCGGGTGGTGAGGCAATAGAAATAATACCTGCTACAACTACCTTAAATGATGCAAGATCCTCTTCCGTCATAACAAAAACTTTCCTAGATATCCTTTGTCTTTACTGGTTCTCTTGGGTCTACCAACTAAAGGAGCATTTCTCTGCATGGACCAACTGCGTGCTAGGTGTCCTGGTTGCCCACACAGGTATCATGGTGTCAATTGGAGCATCCCTCTATATAGGACAATCCTGTTGCAAGTAACCCATTTTCTCACATAAGAAGCACGCTCTTGTTTTCTAGCAACACTCACTGCCAATACACTTTCTACATGTATTACAAGGGCCCTCAATATTCTGAGTTTTAAACTTCCCTGGTTTGCTGATGCCTCTCTGCTTATTGCTATCACTTGCACAGCTTTCTTGAAAATCTATGAACTTTGGGCAAAGATGCATATCAAGTAATACTTGACAAGTTTTAGATAAATCGGCTTAGGTGATAGGCTGACAAGGTATGTCCCTTGCATCCTGTGAGTTTGGATTCCTATCATATCGATCCTATTGAATTTTTTAAGTCTCACCTTGAGAACCTTTAGGCATATCTCTGGTATCGGAGGTAATTATTCTCTTGCCTTTACTATTCTTTTGAAGCGACGCAAGTTTCTCTAAGTCAGAACACATGATCACCTGGATCCAAAACGAAACATAACCTTAGCACCTAAAAGATTAATGCATTAAAACTATCACATAATTTCACAACATCCCATAAAAGCTACACTCAAACAAATCAAAACCTAACTTTTTGATACCAACAAATATCACACCCCAAATCCAACAAAAATAGGGGATGACACGGCCGTCCTTCCACTTGAAGGACACAACCTCAAACACAACCAACAACCTGTTATAAAAAAGAATATATCCAATAAAACAACAGGTTGGTTACAACATTAGAGTTTCTATAATCGATAAAAAAAGAATACAACTCCGACTAACAACTAAACCCAGCAAAGTCCTCTCAATGTAAACTGAACAGTTTCATTGAATTTATCATGCTTAAACGATGGAGGGATCATCAAACACATCAACTATAAGTGAAAAGACTACATATTACAACATTTAGTAAAAGATTTGGCCAAGTACCCAGGGAAACACAAAAAACAGTGTGAAAAACTAAATAATATAGACAAGAAAGTGGCAGTAGGTCATGCCAGCATACTACCTCAGCGTAAAAAATTACCATCTTAATCGCTCGACAACACCAATGCACAATAAATAACCAGACAAAAGTTCTTCCAATAAGCCAAATTTACCACACTAAATTCAAATAGACTTAGACACCAAGTCAAAACAAATGCATAAATGCTAAAAAAACGTATTTCTGAGTGAAAGTGAGACAAAATATGTCAAAAGCAAAAAGTCAGTGAAAGAAGTCTACAATAGTTCCATGAAAGGAAAAAAACGGAAGACAAACAAAATATCATTAATAGAAAATATATAAAATCACAGTACCAAGCCAAAGAAAAGTTCTTCATCCAATTCCAAAAAGAAAGTCTCTATTTTGCCAAAGCAAAGAAGAGCCATCCAAAGTTAGAAGTGCCAACCAAAACTAAGATTTTCCAAGCATCTATTGTAAGAGCAAAAAGTCATTGAAAGAAGTCCACGATAGTTCCATGAAAGGAAAAAAACGGAAGACAAACAAAATATCATTAATAGAAAGTATATAAAATCATAGTGCCAAGCCAAAGAAAAGTTCTTCATCCAATTCCAAAAAGAAAGTCTCTATTTTGCCAAAGCACAGAAGAGCCATCCAAAATCAGTTAACAGAAGAATTAAATCAAAAGTCAGAAGTGCCAACCAAAACTAAGATTTTCCAAGCATCTATTGTAAGAGCACCATGACGAATAAATCCTACATAAACTATCTACATGATTTACAGACGATCCAATCAGTAGTGGCAGTTCACATATGAAATAAGAATGAAGAGAAGCAAGCCAGAACTAATGTGGACCTCCTGCTTTCCAGACTCGCAAACAATTGCTACAGCCGAAGAAAATCTATAGTTATTGACCTTCCAAAAACAACTGAATACTCAGATAATGCCAAGAATCAGGATCTTGTCCAATCAAATCATTTTTCTAATATCCAGCTAAAAACAAACCATCACGGATTGAAGGACACTCCATATCGAAGTTAATCCTGACCTAAACAAAAAAAGAACTGAAAACATCCTCTTTGATGAAAATTGAAGGAACTAGAATCAATAATATTTGAACCATTCACTGTCCAGAATCCACGAAATGGGAAGTATCAACAATGCTCGAAATTTGTCAGCGATGAAGAATAAACGAAGGAGCTGAGGAACACACAAATCGATGCACCTGGCTACAGATTCGAAATCGGCAAGACAACCGGGAGAGGAGGGACATGCGAATAGAAGGTCCCAGTTTCTTCAAATAAGCAGATTCAGAATCAGCAAGACAACCCTCTTCTGCCACTTGTCATCCAAAGAATGATGATCGTCAAGGGAGAAAGTCAGAATTATGTTCAGACTTCAAATTAAAGAGAGGGATTATGAAAGAAATCAAATACAGACACGAAACTTCTACAGATAGCTCCATCATCATAATCATGTGTCCTAAAGATGTTTCCAAATCTGAACGTTCAAGTAAGCCTCAAGACGGTAGAGTAGCATATGGCCGCAAAAACAGTTCACAGTCAGTCAAGATTATATCGTGCTTAGCCAACTTGTCAAGAAAAACCATAGGCAGACAAATTCCCAATAACAGATTCAGGTCCCTTAAGGCAAAGGAGATACAGCAAGACCTCTTCATTGGTACGAATATCTTTAAGTATGACTGGCATCTCAGTTATTTCTCAATTTTCATTACCTCTTTTGATTGATGACAGCACAAACGATATAGCCTTGCAAGTTAAGCATTAACTAGAAGGAAAATGAGTAAAACGAACAAATACTTAGAAATCAGAATTAGAGATAGCTTTCATATGACTACATGACTCAAGATAGGTAGCAAACTTAATCCAGAACATCCATTTTTTTAACAAGAACTAGGTTATTATAGCAAAAGCACGGAAGTTCTCAGAATTGCAACAGGTTGTCAATGGTACTTCCAGATGTAATGGCCTTTCCGATAGCCATGCTGTCAATCTAATTAAAAGCATGATATCAAAAATACTTCCAAGTCCCGCCAATCTGAATAGGATTCTACCAATTGATGCAAAATATCACACCCCCGAAAAAATTCTGCACTGGTGACACCGACTTCCAGAGTAGAAATTGGAAAAAAAAATTATAAAAAAACAAACCAAAAACTTGAACCACAGAGAAAGGGGTCACCATTGTGGGTGCTTAAGACCTAAATTACTCGGGAAATCTCTTCTAGTAGGAGTGTAATATGTCCAGCCACCAGTTCAATGTTCTTAGTGAAGAATCTCTAACATGACAAATATGACAAAAGTGAAAATTGGATTTGAAACAAGTGAATATTAAACACTAAACATGACATATAAGACAGTTCACGTTTCTGCAAATTTATCCACCAAGGTAGCCATCAATTGACCGAGTATATAGCCCCACCAGATTAGTTGCTGTTGCTGGCTGATCGGTGTCTTCGGCTTGGGTATTTTGCTGCCTAGCTGCTGCTCCCGGAGTTCTCGGCCTTCCACCATTGCTCTGGATTGGTCTTTTCCTTGTTTTTTCGGTTGTATTTGTTCTTGTTTTAGTTAGGCTTTTGCCTCTTGTTTAGCTCCGCCGAACCTTCTTGACCTTATGTGGACATTTGTCCTTATAGGGTCAGGTGTTGGTTTTGGCTCTAGTTTGTATTTGGTGTTTGAGAAGTATATATTCACTTACCTTTACCAAAAAAAAAAAAAAAATCGACCGAGTATATCCACATTGACTTTCAAAGTAAGACAGCAATCCAGATAAGACCAGGACTATTGCATCAGGTATGTACTACCAATGGAGCACATTTATTAAGTGGCACATTCAGGGAAACAAGATCGCACCAATGAATGATATATATAAAAAAGAAGGGACAACTAGAGGGTACTGTAACATTAAACATTATTGATTGTCACAGACGGAGCAAGCATAGACAGCATTTGATCAAGTAAAGTCAACCATGTATCGCAGTCATTGGCATCTTGGAACAAGTTAGAAAATTTGTCAGGCTAGCATCAGCTTTACTGATGTCAGGACAATACAACTATTGCATTACGAGTATATAGCAAGAAAGAATATGATTTCTGCCTGTCACCATCCCTATTATATAGGTGTCCTAAGATCTGCCCAATTATGCTTGATCTATATCCCGCCAAACAACAATTGTCATAGTCGTCCTAATATATAAAATTGCAAACATTTGCTTAACAAAGTAAGAAACTGACAATAAACAGGAACAGCTCTCCATACATCCTGTGCAGGAAGCATGAATTCCTATGCAAGGTCTTAAGAACTTTTAATCCTCGAATTGAACATCAGCTAACTTATGCATACTTCAAACATCATATGACCTGCCAAAAGAAACAACAGCATACTCCCCACATCCACATCAAACAAAGAGCAGGCGTAAAAAAGGTCACAAAAACATCCTAACCATCATCCACATCATGCAAACTCCCCACATTCAAGATTCTTGAAAATATAGTTTTAAAGGTCCAAATCAATGCCAGCTTCCCGAGGAGAAATTGGTTCTGCTTGACAAGTTCTGGAGAGTACGTGGAGAATCCATGTGTAGGGATCAAGCAAACTTGTGGCCAAGTAATTCACAATCTCAGTAACAAGATATAAAAGAAATTCATTTGTGAGGAAAATTTAGATCAGGTGAAGATTAAATTAGGAGCATCCAGAAGAGAGAGCTCCCTGAAAGAGTGATTACAGATTGAACCAAACAAATTGAAAGTAGACATGGATAATCTGATCTGCCATAATATTAGTGATTATCTGCAATCAATATCGCAAGTGTAAGGTAGAACCAACTGATAGAGATAAGGAACAAACATAGTCCGACCCTGTCTCTAGTCCCATAAAGTCAAACTCCTAACAATATGTGCCACCTGATGACCAAGTTACCAACAACAAGACTTGGAAGCACAATTCAAAAGCACCCATAGCTTTGGACATGCAATTCAATTGTAGTTTATCCAGTGAATTTTGCAGACAAAGATGAGAAACACAACGTGATTTGCCGCAAGAAGACTCCAACCTACAAGAGGAGAACTACGCATTCTGCACATCTCCTTTGAACCTTGAAAATAAAGATATAACCAGATCTATCCAGGGTTCTCATGCTGCTATAGAATTAGAAGGATCCAAATGTCAGCTAATGGCTCCAATCCACAAAGAAGACGATTTAGCAACTCAACTAAACATGATTGCAATAGATTGAAACCTTCTGCTTTCACTCACTTCACAAATTGAATTCTTAATCACTGAATCCTATACCATCTTCACTCGACACACTCAGCTGAAGAGACCTCTCCAAACTGGAGCAAGCACCTGTCAACGGCTGCATAAATCCATACATTTCATGCGAGCAATTCTATTAATTAAAATAATCAGCGGGAAACTTGAACCTAAATAATGTTGGTGAACCTCAAGACATTCATACAGATTCCATCAGGACCTAAATCAATTCTGTTCTGGCAATAGACCACCCAGATGCTGCAAAATCCATGCCTTCAAAGGCAATAAAACAAATCAAATGAGACTGTTTGATAATTTTAATTATAAGGCAAATGAACAGAATCCCCCTTGTATAGCGGATGAGAAAAAGATGCATTTAGAACCATAAGTTAGGATATCTGGCAGACAAATCATCAATGACAAAGGATCATGTTGCAAATGGAGATCTTATGCATAAATAGATTCAACAGAAATGCTCGATGCGTGATATAGATTACGTATACAAATTAACATCACAATCCAAATATTGCAATATCATAAGAAATCAAAAGGAAAAGTAGAAACTTCCTGCTCAACTCTTCCACTTGAGCAAGTGTGATGTCGTTCATCAATAAAATAGAATATAAATGACGCAGAAGTTGGTCATCCAATCAAAATAGGATAAGAATCAAAAGGGGAAAAATGGGAAGGTATTTTCCAGTTGCAGCAAATAGAAAGCTTCCAAAAAGAAGAAAACTGAACTCCATGCTCACCAAATATGTGAAAACCTCAAACCAAATTTTGTCCCGTGTATGACAAACCGAAAGAAAGGAAGAAGGATCAAGAGCGTGATTCAGGAACGATGTCTCCACTGAAGAGTACTCGGCAGAGGCTGTCAAGCAAAGAGCAAAACAAGAGAGGAATTGCATGCACAATCAAAGATGCAGCACGAGGCTGTAGGATGAGGAGGACACGAGGGAGAGACTGTTTCTAGGGCGAACACCTGCATTAGATTTTCAATAGCAATGATCTAAAGTGAGCGTACGCGCTGCATAAAAAGCACCATGACCATTCATGCACCGACCAAACTTTGATCTCCGAAGGAATGAGAATTGGTTTTCACATCAATCGGGAAATAGCAAGACTGGAGACCAAACTCCATTCAAACGAATAACTGCCTCGAAATGCAGTAGCTTATCTGATTGTCGGAGATCATCAACTCGACATCACAAAAATAACACAACAGACTCACCACTTCTAAAGCCCGGCATAATCATCACCCAAAGATAAAAACCAATAAATGCCCAGAAGGTTATCAAATTTCAGTCCATCGCCGGTGTAAGATGTGATCAAAGACTACTACTAGTTCATCATGTCAACCAAAAAACGGCAACAAAACAGATGCTCAGTCCTCCAAAAAGCTCAAACGCTTTGTTTTATGAAACAAACTGACCAGTGTCTCCCTATTCATCGTCCTTGGACAACATCCTCAGACAAGCAGTTCGCTCCAGGGGAAAAGAATCCGCGGCGAATTCACCAAACAACGAAATCCAGAAGCAGGTCATAAAACAATCAAACGGAAAAAAAAAAATATCAACGTTTGATAAACCCACAAACAATCAGAGGAGGAGCTAAACCAGTCAGAACAAGCCGGTAAGACAATAACGTGAAGATCGATCGGTCGAGAAATCAAACAGATGATCAAAGGACGAGATCGTACCAAATAATTCCGATAACCATTGGCATCGTCCCAAAGAGGCCGAGCGGCGATGCCAAGCGAAACCCTCGCGAATCTCCGCAACACGAGTAAAACTAAGTTTCTGCAACCGGCTCAGCTGCTTCACAAAATCAGACCGAGAGAGGAAGCAATCGGGCCCCATCAACAACAGATCGGAAACAGAAACAGAAAGAAGAGACCGATCTCCTCCGAAGAGGATTTCGCAGAGACCCGTCGCGCGAGAGAGAACGAAGGGGGCAGGGGAGAGAGAGAGAGAGAGAGAGAGAGGAACGGGAGCACAACCAGAAACGGCTGACAAGACTGAAGGATACGAGAAAGAAGCAGGGGAAGGACAGGACGACTGGGTTAGAGGAAGGAGATGCTCGCGACGGTCACGTTGCTATCGACGGCTGGTAACGGTCATCTTTTAGTAAGACTATTTTGAATTTTTTTTTGGTTAAAAAAATCAATAATAAATTAGTATATGTCAAGCAGAAAATTACATTATAATTGCTAAACGGAAAATTGGAATTTTTTTTTCCTAAAACTTGTACTCCAAAAAATTGAGGGTACTTTCAAAATTATTTACTTATTGAGAGCACTTTGTGCCATGTAAGTATCCATCTGGCTTTTCTTGTTTGTTTCTTCTTCTTCTTTTGGCCAAATTTTTAATATCTTAAACAAATAACAAAGAATTTGAAAAGTCCGCCTTTTTCATGGTGAAAAACTTTTAGCCGACATAATATTATGTATGATAAAAAAAAAGGGCTCCTAGTTAACATAATAATTGTTACTTATTTAAATTTAAACATTATCGAATACCAATAAATTTATGTTATGATAACATAATAAGTAAAATAATAATAATAAAATATCATACTATATAAGAGTATATAAATTCGCAAAAAGTCTTTTTTTTTCGGTCTGATCATAAAGTCTCTTTAGAAAGAGGCAACTAATTTCACACGAAAAAGTAATGTTAATTAGAATTATAATTTATTAATCTTTTGGAGGTAACGGCTCTATTTCGAAATCAAAAATAGACTTATTAAAAGATGACCGTTGCCAGCGTCTCCTTCCTCTATCGGTCTAACCCCATCATCCTTCCTCTGCTTCTCATATAGCCCAGTCTTGCCAGGCATTTCTGGTTGTGCTCCCGTTCTTCTCTCTCTCTTATCTCCTGTTCATCCTCTCTCGCGTGACGGGTCTCTGCAAAATCCTCTTCGGAGAAGATCAGTCTCTTCTTTCGTTTCTGTTTCCGATCGAATGTTGATGGGCCCGGTTGCTTTCTCTTGGTCTGATCAGTCTCTTCATTCGGTCAGCAAAGGCATTTATTGGTTTTGATTGAAATTTGGTCTAGAGTTCTTTTAACTTTGGGAGATGATCAGGGTCTAGTTCCAGTTCGTCTAAGAAGTGGTGATCTGTTGCGTTATCTTTGTGATGTCGAGCTAATGATCTCTGACAATCAGATAAAGCTACCGCTTTTCGAGACAGTTATTGGTTTGAATGGAGTTTGTTCTTCAGTCCTGTCATTTTTCGATTGATGTGAAAACCAATTCTCTTATGGCAGGTCATATGATGTTTTTGAGCTATGCATAAGTCAGCTAATGTCAAATTTGAGGATAAACGGTTCCCAAGACCTCGCATAGGAATTCACGCTTTCTGCACAGGATGCACGGAGCTGTTCCTCTTTATTGTCAGTTTCTTACTTTGTCGAGCAAATTTTTTGATTTTATATATTTGGAAAACTATGACAATTGTGATTGGCGGAAGATAAATCACATCGTTTGTGTTCACGCTCCTTATGTTCAGTTGTTTTACGAACTGTTCTAGTTTAATCCAGAAGATTAGTAGTAGATTCTTTCTCTTGGAGCAATCTCTCTGAGTGAGGATGTGGTCCCAGGAATGATATACATGATGCGGTTGGTCAATTATTACTTAGAATAACTAAGCTTTTCTTGAATTTGACGAGCTCTTCACAGCTAGCTTTGATTGGGCTGTTGGACTCTTCAGGTTTGGGTGAAAAACTGAAATTCTGATAGCCTCCTGCTGCATAGGCCCTTGTAATCTTTGTTGAAATTTCATTCTTCAGTTACTGAATTGAAGTTTATAGGTTGGAGTTTTGCCAGATTTCAGAAGTGGCTGAGTTGATGAATGACGGAGTCTGGGATTTGTTCTAATATTTTGTGTTGTCTGCTTATAATATGGCTCAGAAGGTCAATTGTGTTGTCTGCTTATAACATGAGGCGAATTTGTAGGTGAAATAGATTGCTTTGAGTTTGCAGTGCCTCCTTGATTTTAGGTTCTCTTTGATCATTGGGACTATGAAGACTTTCCTGCAGGACCTAAGATTTACTTTGTTGCAAACTTGTGGCATCTCATTTTAAAGAAAAGATGAACTGATACGAGATGATGCAGCATAGCCATTGAGGCATAACTTCCCTCGGCATTGCTTGCTCTCCGACCGGCTGCTGACATCTCTTGTTTGTTATTCACACAAAGCCGTGTTGTTTCAAATATGTCGCGGTCAGCAGACATAGGTGGTCAAGCTGGGAGGACCAGACTCTGGGTGTTGGCGTATTTTGTCATATGTTTTTGTTCTTTAAGATGGGTGAAATTGAAGTGGCAGATGATCATCCTGCAGGTAATAAGAGCTTTGGATGAGGATTTAACATAACTGGTGAGCATGGAGTTCAGTCTACTTCCCCTTCTAATTTCTTATGATATCCTTCATACATATAATCTAATTTAATCATCAAGCATAGCTCATGAACCTCTTTAGGGCTATGAGTTAGTAGATCTCCATTTGTAGCATGATCTTTGGCCAATGATGATCTGTCTCCCATATATTATAAGTGTCAAAAGATAAACTTTTCTGTTATTCTAATCAAAAAAGGATTACAATAGAAACATATTACTATTCTACCCTTATTACTAACAATAACACTCCCCCTCAAGTTGGGATGTAAATATCAAATAATCCCAACTTGTTACATAAGAATCTCACTTTATTCCCCCGTAGAGATTTAGTAAAGATGTCTACGTTGATCTTCCGTCTTTGTGTGTTGAAGAATAATCTCCCCCTTTTGAACTTTTTCTCTCACAAAATGACAATCAACCTCAATATGCTTTGTTCGCTCATGAAAGACAGGATTAGATGCAATATGATAGCGGATTGATTACCACTAATGGATCTGATGGTGACATTCCAATCTCTGATAGTAACATTCTCAACCATAGTAATTCACCTGTCACATGTGTCATATCTCGATATTCAGCTTCAGCGCTTGATCGGGAAACTACATGTTGCTTCTTGCTCTTCCATGCAACTAAATTACCTCCAAGAAATGCAAATAGCTCGAATTGACAATCTAGCCCAATCGGCATCAGAGAAGCATGTAGTGTTGAGATGACCATGATTCTTAAACAGTAGTCCTTTACCTAGCACTCCTTTCAAATATTTGACAATTCGAAGCACAGCATCATAATGCGTAGTATGAGGAAAACTCATGAACTGGCTTACTACACTAATAGCAAAAGATATATTAGGTATTGTAATAGTAAGATAGTTTAGCTTACCAACTAATCTCCGATACTTTGCTGGATCATGTAATAATTCTTCATGTTCTGCATCAAGTCTTACACTGGGTCCATAGGAGTATCAACTGGCTTTACTCCAAGAAATCCAACGTCGCCAAAAATGTCAAGTACATACTTCCATTGTGATAAAGTGATACTGGCATGTGAGTAGGCTACTTCAATACAAAAAAAATATTGAAAACGCCCGAGATCTTTAGTACTGAATTCTATATGTAGAAATTGCTTAAGTTTGTGAATACCATTTGAATTACTACCAGTAATGATGATATCATCCATATATACCACTGGAAGAACCAGCTGAGATATTAAGCACTTGCTTTATGATCGATTTCGTTTTCTTTGGCATTTCCTTTGAAGGCATGAATAAGCATGTGCCGGGTCTATTTTCTGAAAAATGTTGGTGAACGTTCTGATTGTATACAGAAGATTTATCAACCTCATTAAGGTTCAAGTCTCCCTCTGATCATATCAATCAGTTTGGTGGCTTCGACGCTATATGGATTTATTCAATCTTTGATCGGTGCTTGATGCAATTTGGAGTGATCTCACTAAGGATGTCATGTGAGGATGCTAATGTATCAAGCTGTTAAAGAATTCAAGTTCTCGAATTGGTGAATGCATGAGGTTATCATCTAACGCAATTGTGTTCAGGTGAGCTACCGAATAGTTAATCTTCTTCATGGATTTGGGTGATGGGCGATGTCCGAATCTTTCTATATGGATTGTCTATAGCTGCTTAAACTCTATTATATTATCAACGATTGGAGGAGATATGGCGAATCCCTATCTAGATCTGTTTTATTTGTTCTCTTCCTGTTGTAGGTTGGAGTCTTCTTGTTGCAAATCATGATCCTACTGATATTTCACCTATTTTACACCGAAAGGATATTTTGTACATTCTTATTGAGAAAAAATGCTAGAAACGGAAAAAATCTTAACTAGATTATATATACTTGTGTCTAAATAGATGTTTGGTCACTCAAAGATATGAAAATATGTAGTAAAACTTTTGGTATATATTTTAATTTAGTGCCGATCTATATAAAAATATTCAATGTAGTCCTCCATTAATTCAAGTTCAAGGACTACATTGAACATATACTAAACATTCATGGACCAAACGTCCCATTCTCATGTCCCCTTCTCATTTTGGATGCACAACCGCCCCATGTCTTGTGCCCTTGGTACACTGGAGTCAATGCTTGGACACAACAGTCCTATATACCCAGTCCATCTTGCACAAAAGAGACCAGTTACGTGATACATCGCAGAAAACACGTGTAGAGTCAAACCCCACCACCAGAAATTAAATAGAGAACAACAAAATAGAGAACAACAAACACAACCAATTTGGCGATCCAATGGCCGATTAAGGTT
Source organism: Syzygium jambos (assembly GCA_031216235.1). Lineage (NCBI taxonomy): Eukaryota > Viridiplantae > Streptophyta > Magnoliopsida > Myrtales > Myrtaceae > Syzygium > Syzygium jambos. The sequence continues at coordinate 14,548,909 of CM062226.1, forward strand.
TGAAATTGGGGTTTTCTTTCAATTTGGCGATTTCTTATTTGGGCAAAAAGCTACTAGCCGATGTCGTTTATGCTTTAAATGCTTACTAGACCTTCCGACGAGTCACTTCAGCTTAAGAAATTAATAAAAAAAAAAGGTCGCATTGGATTTTCGTTCAAGTATATCGGAGTTAGAACCGAAAAGATCGTTTTTAAAAAAAATTGCACTTAAGTGATCCAAAAGTTAAAAAATTTTTGGTCTTAAAGTGAGCGTTATACATAATTTTTTATACTTCTGATGTCCTTCTCCCATTTTTCTTGAAAAAGGAAATATCAAAGTTCTTGCCCTGCCACCCCCAACAAAATGAGATGGTAGAAAGGAAGAAAAAACAACACACATTTTAGAAGTAATTAGAGCTATGCTCTTCACAACTAAAGTTCCCACATACCAAGGTGAAGCTCTTCATCCACATATTCTATCTAGATGCATTGTAGAGTTTTATTAGAGTTTCGAATACCATGAGAGTCCTTCAGAAGACCAACCCAGCCTCTAGATTTGCTTCAGCCTTACCCTTAAAACTATTTGATTGCGTCTCCTTTGTCCCACATCCATGATAGAAATTAAGGGAAACTTGATCGTAGAGCAAAACAATGTGCACTTTTTTGCTATGCACCTAATCAAAACAATATGCTTTGATCCGATTTCTAAAAAAAATATTTGTCATTATGAATTTTTTAATTAACACCTTTTGGAGCTCATCTTTAAGAGGGAAAGAAAGTGCAGATTCACACAACACCATCATAGAGTCCTTTCATTTTGCAAAACCTGAAAATCCTCTTCTGCAATGATTATGAATCAAATTTTTTTAATAATGAACATTTGAGTCCACCTATATTGGCATCTCATCCTATTTGTGACAATATGTGCGAACCTAGTACAAAAAATACAGAACTTCCATCACATTCTCAAGTCTACATGAGAAGAAACAAAACTCAAAGAAATTCTCTTGCTCCCTTAAGGTGCCAAGACTCCGAGCTACGGCGAGACCAAAACTCCATACAGTCGTCAACTCATTCTGTCCAACCTGATCTTAGTCAAAAAGAGTCCACTGCTAAACTTAACATACCTATTACTATTCAAAATGGAGTTAGGTACCAAACATCATGTCAGACACATAACCTTATGTAGAGAATTCCAAAAATTGTGCAGGAAGTGATTTTTGATAAGATGAAAGCTCTGGCAAAAAAATGGAACGTGGGATATGGTGGATCCAAGGGAAAGACCACAATTGGACAAGGGGGTATTCACAATTAAGCACAGATATGACGGATCCCTTGAAAGATATAAAGCTTGGTTGGTTGCCAAAGGTTTCATCGAGACCTTTGGGATCGATTACTTCAAGACCTTCACTCTAGTTGCAAAACTAAACACTGTAAGAGTGCTCCTGTCACTTGCAACCAATCTTGACCAGTCTCTATAGCTACTAGATGTAAGACCACGGTTGGTATTCACAAACCAAGCATAGATATGATGGATCCCTTAAAAGGCATAAAGCTTGGTTGGTTGCCAAAGGTTTTATCCAGATGTATGGGATCGATTACTTTGCCTTTGCAAAACTAGAACTAAAACACTATAAGAGTGCTCTTGTCACTTGCAGCCAATCTTGATCGGCCTCTATAGCAACTAAATGTGAAGAATGCATTTTTGAATGGAGATTTGGATAGATATACATGGATTTTCCCCTCGGGCTTTGATAGAAGGTTTGGATCAAATATATGGACTAAAACAGTCATTGATGGACTAATTTGAGAAGTCACTTAGCTTGTGAAGAAACAAAGGTATGTTCAAGGACAAGCTGATCATACTATGTTTGTAAAGCAATCCTGTGATGGGAATTTGGAATTCTGATAGAGTTTGTGGACAACATCATTCTCACTGGGATGAACAGGTTGAAAGAATTTCGGAACTCTAAGGCATGTTTCCTTGGAATGGAGGTAGCTCGGTTGAAAAAGGGCTTCTAAAGGAGACCAGAATGAGTAAGACAAGATAGGGTATATGAAGCTGATCTATTTGTCACGTGCTCAGCCAGATAAGCCAATTTATGCACTCTCTATGTATCTTGGGACCGTGTACAGGATTCTAAGATATCTATAGAGCACACTTGGAAAGGTCTGCTATGTCTACACAACAAGAGATTGAAGCATACACAGATGTAGTTAGGGCAAGGTCAACACAGATGTATATGTATAGTCAACTTAGTTACTTGGCAAAGTAAGACTAAAATGTGATGGCATGAAGCAGTGCAGAAGCGGAATATCACATGTTATCTGCGAGATGTTGTGGCTATAACGCGACTACCACCAGAAGAACTTTGAATAAAGTGAGCCTATCAAGATTGCAATCAAAATTGCACATAATCTCCAGTGCCATAACACGAGTACCAGAAGAACTTCGAGTAACAATGAAAAATGCCTATGATGTACCGTGACAACAAGATTGCAATCAAAATTCCACATAACAGAACTAAGTGATCATGATAGATTTTACGCATCAACATTAGTAGGAAATTCGCTCCTATTTTCTAGCTGTCCTAGGCCATTTTATATGATAAGAAATAGAAAACAAAAGAAACTCCACAAAGAATAATCATCTACACTCCACAATATGATGAACTGAAGAACACGTCAGTCAAAACCGATAAGTGCCTAGAAGAAGGTTGTCACAACTCTACCGAACAATACTACAAAATAGATCATTAGTCCTCGCAAAAGCTCAAGTGAATTCACCGAATAATGCAATTCAGAATTAAACTCATTCAGAATCAATGATAATCAACAATGAAATGGCCGCAAACCCTAACCTTCGGAAATTCCACAGCATAAACCTTTGTGAATCGAAAAAAAGACTTGGTAAAATTACCCATGCCTATGCGACAGATATATATAATCAGAAACTACCAATATATATCTGTCAAGGCAGATATCCAAGGTAAAAAAAGCAATTCAATTTAATCTGGCGAAAAGGAAATAGATCTCTATATGAAGATTTCCTTCTCATAGTGGGAGCACAAGGATCGTCCTTGATTTCCATGGCAAAAAAAAACTTATAGATCTACATACAAATTCAGATCAGGTGAAGTTAATAAGAGCATCCAGGAGGAGAGAGCTCCCTGAGAGAGTGATAACAGAGTGAAACAAACAAATTGAAAGTAGATATGGATTTGGTCTGCCATAAAATTAGTGAATATCTGCAATCAATAATATCCCATAGAACCATCTGATAGAAGATAAGGAAAACATAGTCAGACCCGGTCTCTAGTCCCGTAAGGTCAAACTCAGTAAGCAACAACTAGACTTGGAAACACAATTAAAAAGCACCCATAGCTTTGGGCACACAAATCAAGTGAATTTTGCAGACAGAGATGAGAAACGAAACACGATTTCCAGCAAGAAGACTCCAACCCATGGGCACACAAATCAATTGTAGTTTATCCGGTGAATTTTGCAGACAAAGATGAGAAAATCAACATGATTTCCAGCAAGAAGACGCCAACCTACAAGAGTAGAAGTAGACATTCCGCGCATCTCCTTTAATCCTTGGAAATAAAGGTATAGCCAGATATATATCCAGGGTTCTAATGCAGCTATAGACAATCCATATTAGAAGGATCCAAATGTCATCTCATGGCTCCAACTAAAAAAGAAGACGATTCAGCAACTCCATCAAACATGATCGCAATAGATCGTAACCTTTTCAGTCACTTGACAAACTTGAATTCTTTAATCATTGAATCCTATACCATCTTCACGCGACACTCTTAGCTGAAGAGATCCCTCCAAACTGAACCAAGCACCTGTCAACGGCTGAATAACTCCATACATTTCATGCCAGCAATTTTATTAATTAAAATAATCAGCAGGAAACTTGAACCTAAATAATGTTGATGAACCCTCAAGACATTCATACAGATTCAATCAGGACCTAAACCAATTCTGTTCTCACAATAGACCACCCAGATGCTGCAAAATCCGTGCCTTCAAAGGCAATAATAAATCAAACGAGACAGTTTGATAATTTTAATTAGAAGGAAAATGAACACGAATCCCCTTGTATGGCAGTCAAATGATCTACGACAAAGTTTCACGTTGCAAATGGAGATGTTATATATATATATATAACCATAAGTTCCCTAGGATCTGGGAATTATAAAGAGAGAAAATATTTTTATAGAAGGAGATTAATTAATCTATGCGTTTACGTTTATTATGAAAGACGATTGGGGAAAAATGCAATAGATATATAAGAACAAGGAAGATATATGTGATATTTAAACACTGCTCTATTCGATTAGAATATTCAATATATTGGGAAAATAGATAAAAGATATGAGGTATATCTCTAGATCTAGCAACGGCAAATATATATGTTAGTATGAAAGTGCAGATTTCTACACAGAAAATTATTAAATAAATAAAATTAAATAAAAGCACGAGCATTATATATAATGAAGAATCCGTATGCAATATATAATACTAGGAGAAGTATTGCAAGAACTTCTAAACCAACCATTTAGGTGGTATTGTTATGCAAGGATTTAAATGCAGAAAAGTTAAAGTACAGACCTTCCATAGGCGGTTCGACCAGCCGTTTGTGGGGTATGTATATGTAAGAGAAGATTAGAAATGACTTGATATATTAATAATATTGAAATATTACAACAATAGAATTGAAAGGTTACACAATGTAGAAATTGAAGTACAAGTGCAGAATATTGAAGTACAGTACAAGTGCAGAATATTAAAAATTTCTTTGGTAGAAATTCTCCCGTTACTCAGACTATTTTGTAGTATAGAATGATAAGATTTTCCACGCTATTGAAACTAGAAATGGTTTTGCAAAAGATCTTGAAAATGGGACAAGATCTTCACAGGGATTAGAAACTTACTGGGTATAGAAATGGACAATCTCTTATCTCTTATTTCTCCGAAGAAGACTGAAGAGATTTCAAGAGGCTTGAGGGGTTGAGAGAAAGGAGTTTAGAAAAGGGGTTTTTCTTCGGATGCCTCGCAAGTGAAGGAAGGCTGAAGAAGACTGAAGAGATTTCAAGAGGCTTGAGGGGTTGAGAGAAAGGAGTTTAGAAAAGGGGTTTTTCTTCGGATGCCTCGCAAGTGAAGGAAGGCTTCCTTTTATAAGCAAATTGGGTTCCTGTAGAAATTGTTCACGGATATTATTGTAGCAAACAGTAGTAAGTGCACAGTGTTACAGTGAACAGTAGGTCGGATATTACTGTAGCAAATAGTGCACAGTGAACAGTGACCAGACATAATTATGAAAGTTATGAAAAGAAGAAAAGCTGATGGACTCCTTTCGGCTAGAAAATTATGGAAACGCCAGAATCTTTCGGGCTTTTTTCAGGGAAATCTGGAGAGATCTTCCGCAGGTTCAGGATCTTCTTTTTCATCATCTTCTACACTTGCCCAGTTGTGAGGGATAGGAGTAAATCCCGGGATACCATAACTGTCACGCCCCGTACCCCACGAAGCATGATCATCCGCGTAGGTCGAAATAAAATGTGACGCTCCCAGGATTGCGTCAACGACCCAAAACCCAAATCAGAGAAAAACGCACGTCACATGCGGAAACCACGTATATATACATATATACACCCAGACATGCAATTATAACCATGAATAGTAATAGGCATTAATATACTAAAGAAATACTAACATATAATCATCCTTTTTAAAACTTATACAAACTAGTTATTTACAACCAAAAAGAATACAACAAAAGGCCACTAAACAAAAAGGATCGGTGGCCTATAGGTGTCAGCTTACTATCTGGGAGAGGTTACATCAAAAGAGGGTTAGTCTAACACCTATCATTGAAACCAACTCTACGGATCCCGGTTTAGATCGGGTGGTGCTGCAGATTCCTCAGAAGAATCCTCCTCCGATAGTATTTCTTCGTCCGATCCAACCTCTGCTATTTCTCCTGCTGCTTCAGCATTCTCTCCTACCACTTCCAAATTCTGTTCTTCATCTTCCTCTTCGATCACATCATCAGCTATAACTTGCTCCTCTCCTTGCACCTCATCCATGGGTATCGGTCCATCCACGGTGTCACCTACACTGCTCACACTAAGGGAGGCTGGAGGATCAGAGACTTCACCACTCACCATCTGTGGAATCATAACGCCGTTAACATCTATTGGAACATCAAAAGTCCTCATCGGGGGTCCTATTACGCCGTCTGCACCCCTACGGCACCACGCCACATACTCTTGAGTATGATTGAAATCCTCTCCCACGTCTACTAACACCACCGAATGAAACCTAACATAAGCTGTTCCATCCCCACACGGGTGTACACTGGACGATCTCTGAATGCGGTGCGGGTATCCAAAAAGAGGGCCGTTCCTCGGCATGCTATGGACGGGGGTCTGAAAATCGGTTTTACCACAACCGTGAGATAAACTCAGCAAGTAAAATCTCTAATCCTAAACTAGGCTAACGTGCACCTCCAGAGATAATAAAAACACATAATTCACTGAACCAGTAATTAAATCATTATCAATTCACATGGGCTCACAGCCCGATTCCATTACTCCAGCCCTGCAGGTTAGGCTTTTAATATCAATATAACTCATAGACAATTAAATCGACCCGAAGGCCATGACCCAATGGTCATCACAGTTTAACTCGACCCGAAGGCCATGACCCAATGGTCATCAATCATTCTCGACCCGTAGGCCTGACCCGTCGGTCACAATTATATATCGACCCGAAGGCCTGACCCGTCGGTCACAATTACACTCGACCCGTAGGCCTGACCCGTCGGTCACAATTATATATCGACCCGAAGGCCTGACCCGTCGGTCACAATTACACTCGACCCGTAGGCCTGACCCGTCGGTCACAATTATATATCGACCCGAAGGCCTGACCCGTCGGTCACAATTACACTCGACCCGTAGGCCTGACCCGTCGGTCACAATTATATATCGACCCGAAGGCCTGACCCGTCGGTCACAATTACAAATCATAAATCATATCAAAACCAATGTGGACATTCACAATAAAAGGCCCAATTAAATCCCAATGGGCTTCAACAATTTCAATTCAATCCACATCAAGGCCCATTAAATTTTTCCAATTGGGCTTCAACAATTTCAATTAAGTCCAACATCAAGGGCCCATTTAATTTCTAATTTCAAGGCCCATTGAATTTCCAATTTCAAGGCCCATTAAACTTCCAATTTCAAGGCCCATTAAATTTTCTAATTGGGCCATTTATGCAATTTCGGAATCCTTGAGGCCCATCCCAAAACAGCCTTCATTTCACCTCTAAATTGCCACTAAACCATTGTAATTAGTCCTGATTAAGTCCACTAATCATCCATTACACAAAACACACTCAATTAAGTCCTAATCACCATAATTAAGCCCCTAATCTAGCACAATTAAGACTAATTTAGGGATTAGTGGTTTTACTCGTCTATTAGCGACGCGAGACGACGGGGACGAGCGGCCGATCACCGGCAAGCGGTTCAATCGACGGCGGCGTCCCAAGGCAAGCCGGCGGCCCACGGCGGTCCGGCAAGCTCACGGCCAAGCTCGGCCAAGGACAGGGGAAGAGTCGGTCGGATTGGGGGCTGGGGTGATGGGAGAGAGACGGCGGAGGCTAGGCTGGTCGGAGGGGAGGCGTACGGCGGCGCGGCCTGGCTGGGCTCTCTCGGCGACGGTGACGGCGTCCTGCTCGTCCCCGGCTGGAGCGGCTGCTACGGGCGGCGGGAGCGGGGGAAAAGGTTGCGACAAGGCTGGGGGTGAGACCTAGGGGTGGCACACGGTGGCTGGTGACCAGCAGCTCCGGCGAGGACCACTATTCCGGCGTGAACAGTGGCCGGCGGTGCTGATCGGCGAAGGAGAATGGAGCAGCCGAGAGAAAGAGAGAGAAACGGGAGGAGAGAGAGAGAAACGCGGGGAGAGAGAGAGCTGAGGAGAGAGAGAGAAGGTCAAAGATGGTCAAGAGAGAGAGTGGGTGGATGACACTTGTCAAGATCTTAGCCATTATGCCCAAAATGCCCTTAATCCAATGGCTAGAAATGCTTCAAAATCAATAATTCAAGGGCAAAATGGTCAATTGCCCCTAACCATGGTTAACTCACCTTAGTTAGCCTTAACCCACCTTGGTTAATCTCCAAAATTAATCCAAAATTCGAAATAAATCAAAAATGGCCTAGGGGCAATTCCGTCATTTTTCCGTCCCGAACCAAAATTCCAATTTTCGCTCATACCGGTCCTAAATATTCATGTGATACCTAATCCAGAGTCGGAATCGCGAAATTCACTTTCTAAGCCCTCGAAAATCGTCTGTGAAGTTTCCGGGAATAAAATAATATTATTTTCCAATTTTTGTCGAAATTCCACTTTCTGTCCAGAATCATTCCAAATGAGTATGATTACCCCAAAATGACGTTGGCCGCGAAAATTAACCTCAAACGGCCTCCGAATTCGGCCTCGGCGTTCCCAGGGGCAAAATGGTCTTTTTCTCACTTTCTGACAGATTTTCAGTTTTCAACTGTTTTAATCCCAAACATGAATGGCCATTCCAAATTGACGTCCGTCTTGCAAAATAGTCATAATTACCCTTGAGATTTTGATATCGAAACTCGGGTCCAATATTGTAATCTCAATATGCTCGTTTCGCAGTTTTAGGGTCTCTCACTAACGAGCGGCTGTTTAGGCGTTACGCGTATCGACCTAAGATTGTCCGAATCGTGATGGTCTAAATTTCGAGAGAACGAGAGAAATTATCACTAGCACCAGGGTCGCGATCGTTTGGATTAAAATCAGGTTTCATTCGCCAGATGTACTTTCGGTCATGCGAAATCACTCGCGATCCGATCGTACATTACTGACAAAATCAACCAGTCATTTTCCTAAGATCGGCCTATATTGGCTCAAAATATTTCCTCAACGTTCTTCGAAATCAGCGTTCAGTCGCGATCGGGTTCTCGGTCCACGTACATGTTCCTATTTAGCCTTTCTCATATGGTTAGTGTCCCGAGACTGATCAGGTTCAGGCGAGACTCACTAAAATTACATGAGAATGAATATACACTTTATTGATCCCGATAACGGGTCAAAATTCAGGATGTTACAACTCTTCCCCCCTTACAAAAATTTCGTCCTCGAAATTTGCACTTCAACCCTGCTCTTCGAACAACTGGGGGTGTTGACGTCGCATAGTTTCCTCGCTTTCCCAAGTAGCGCCCTCTGTCCCGTGGTGCTCCCAAACTACCTTCACCATCGGGATTGTCTTGTTCCGAAGTACTCGTTCCTTCCTATCTTCGATTCTGACTGGTCTCTCCACGTACGACACTCTGTCGTCCACGTCTATTTCCTCGTATCTTAGAACGTGTGTCGGATCCGGTTCATACTTTCTCAACATCGACACGTGGAAGACATTATGTATCTGGGACAAATTCGGTGGCAGGGCCAGTCTGTACGCCATGTCGCCAATCTTTTCCAAAATCTCAAACGGCCCAACAAATCTCGGACTCAACTTTCCTTTCTTGCCAAATCGGGATAATCCCTTCATAGGCGACACCTTTAAAAACACATGGTCTCCAACTTGAAATTCCAGATGTCGTCGTCTCCGATCGGCATAACTTTTATGTCGACTCTGTGCTATCTTTAACCTCTCTCGAATGATCTCAACAGCTTCCACTGTCTACTGTACCAACTCTGGGCCCGTAATGCTCCGTTCTCCAACTTCATCCCAGCACACGGGAGTCCTACATGCTCTGCCATACAAAGCTTCAAATGGGGCCATCTGGATACTCTGCTGATAACTGTTATTATATGCAAACTCCACCAGATGCAGCTGTTCTTCCCATTTACCCTGAAAATCCACTACACAAGCCCTCAACATATCCTCAAGAGTCTGGATTGTTCTTTCTGATTGCCCATCAGTCTGAGGATGATAAGCTGTACTGAACTACACCTTTGTCCCCAAAGCTGTCTGCAGACTTTTCCAGAAGTTCGCTGTAAACCTCGGATCACGATCTGAAGTAATCGTCACTGGCACTCCATGCAATCTCACAATCTGTCTTACATACAGCTCCGCATACTTTTCTAACTCAAAATCTTTGCGCACTGCCAGAAAATGCGCTGACTTAGTCAATCTATCCACTATCACCCAAATGGAATCGTGCCCTCTCTGACTCCTTGGTAGTCCCGTTACAAAGTCCATGGTAATATGTTCCCATTTCCACTCGGGAATTTCCAATGGTCGCAGCAATCCTCCAGGTTTACAATGTTGTGCCTTTACTTGTTGGCACGTCAAACACTTAGCCACATGTCTGGCCACATCCGTTTTCATTCCGTTCCACCAATAATGTTGCCTTAGATTCTGATACATTTTCGTGCTGCCTGGGTGGATACTGTAATTGCTGCGATGAGCTTCTCTTAATATTTCTTCCTTAAGCTCAATATCATCCGGCACACACCATCGTCCTCTATACTTCAGGACTCCATCTTCTGATACCTGGAAGTCTGGCTTCCTTGCCGAGGCATCCATTCCCAAAATTTTCTGAATTTCCTGATCCGTGGACTGCAGAGCCTTAATCTTAGTTTGAATCTCCGGCTCGATCCTCAAAGTAGCCAGCAGATTCGACACATGGCTTAATTCCAATTTAAATTCCGAGTCTCGGAGCCTTTCCAATAACGTCCATTCCTTAATCATCAAGTGTGCCATGCTAGACTTGCGACTCAGTGCATCTGCCACTCTATTCGCTTTTCCAGGGTGATACAGGATGTCGCAATCATAATCCTTAAGAAGCTCCATCCATCTACGCTGTCTCATATTCAACTCTTTCTGCGAGAACAAGTATTTGAGGCTCTGATGATCCGTATAGATCTGAAACTTTTCCCCACACAAATAATGTCTCCAGATTTTGAGTGCAAAGACGATGGCAGCCAACTCTAAGTCATGCGTCGGATAATTCACTTCATGAGGTCTCAACTGACGCGACGCATACGCAACTACTTTTCCATGTTGCATTAACACACAACCAAGTCCTTTGAACGAAGCATCGCTATAAACCTCAAATCTACCAGGTCCAGAGGGAATAGTCAAAACTGGAGCTGTCGTCAGTCGGTGCTTAAGTTCCTGAAAACTTCGTTCGCACTTATCGCCCCATTCAAACTTAGTTTCCTTTTTCAGTAGTCGCGTCAATGGCGTGGCTATCGACGAGAATCCTTCCACGAAACGTCGATAATAGCCGGCCAATCCTAAGAAACTTCTGATCTCTGTCACTGACGTCGGCCTGGGCCATTTAAGCACTGCTTCAATCTTAGTCGGATCCACTGATATTCCTTCTCCCGACACGATATGTCCAAGAAAGGCTACCTTGCTAAGCCAGAATTCACATTTGCTGAACTTCGCATAAAGCGCATGTTCCCTTAACGTCCGTAGAACTTCAGTCAAATGCACTTCATGCTCCTCTGAACTCTTCGAATACACCAGAATATCGTCAATGAACACGATGACGAACTGATCCAGAAATTCCTTAAAAACTCTGTTCATCAGATCCATAAAAGCTGCAGGGGCATTCGTTAAACCAAAGGGCATGACTGTAAACTCATAATGCCCGTACCTCGTCCTAAATGCAGTCTTGGGTATATCCTCTTTCCGAATTCTTAACTGATGATACCCTGTCCGAAGATCAATCTTGGAAAATACTGACGCCCCTTGCAACTGATCGAACAAGTCGTCGATCCTTGGCAGTGGATACTTATTCTTTACAGTGACCTGATTCAACTGCCGGTAATCTATACATAACCTCAACGTCCCGTCCTTTTTCCTTACAAACAGGACTGGCGCTCCCCATGGAGACGCACTAGGACGAATAAATCCCTTATCTAGCAACTCCTGCATCTGAACTTTCAACTCTTTCAATTCCGACAACGACATCCGATACGGGGCCTTAGAGATTGGCTCAGTTCCTGGGGCCAACTCTATTACAAATTCCACTTCCCTTTCTGGTGGCAAACCCGGCAACTCTTGAGGAAAAACCTCAGGAAAATTACATACTACAGAGATTTCTTCCAACTTAGGCTCCACCAATGTTGGATCCTTAACGTTAACCAAATACCCCTCACAACCTTCCTCAAGCATCTCCGTTGCTTCCACTGAGGAAATCCAAGGGATCGAGGTTCCTCCTCGGTTTCCCTGAAATTCAAACTTAGGACGACCAATCGGATTAAATTGGATCGTCCTGCTGCCGCAATCCATAACGGCTTTCTGTTTAGTCAGCCAATCCATACCAATGATCACATCAAAATCATACATGGCTAACACAGCTAAATCAATTCTTTCCTCAACATTTCCAATCACAATTTTACAGTCCAAACATCCCAATGATACTAACACCCTATCATGCAGTGGGGTCGTCACACACAACATAATCTCAAGTAAGATAGGCTCCAGACCAACCAATCTAACAAACTGCTCTGAAATAAACGAATGGGTTGCCCCGGGATCAAATAACGCATATGCCGAATGATTGCAAAGAGAAACGGTACCTGTGACCACGCCCGGCGCGTCCTCAGCATCCTTTCGCGCCAACGCGTATACTCGTCCTTGCGCAGGCGGTCTGCCCTGAATAGCCGGTGGAGGATTTCCGGCCTGATTCCCAATTCTAAGCGGCTGCTGTGGTTGACCTGGGGGTCCCAAAAGTCGTTGCTGGGGGCAATTCTTGATCTGATGCCCCATACTCCCACAGCGAAAACAAGCTCCCATCCTATGTGGCGTCTGACCGGGCTTCCCGATAATCCTTCTCGGGGGCGGAACAAACCGTCTATTACTAGCCATTGGTCTCCTTACAAAGCGACGATTGTCCCGATTAGGAATAAACCTCGAACCCGATGCTGATGCTCTTTCAATCTGATCCCGTTCCATAGTCTGAGCTCGCTCATATAACTCTCGATAATCCCTGATATTCAATAAAAGCATCTGAGTGCGAAGTTCCGGTTTCAGTCCATCCCGGAACCTTCGAGCCTTGTCCAAGGGATTCTCAACCATTCTCGGGGCAAATTTGGATAGTCTGATAAACTCCGCTTCGTACTGTACCACTGTCATCGATCCCTGACGAAGTCTCATAAATTCTGCCATTTTCTTCTCTTGGGCACTCTCAGAGAAAAACTGCCCATAGAAATGCTCAACGAAAATTGCCCAGGTCGGTTCCATAAACTCTGGAAATACTCTATCCTTAACCGCCTTCCACCAATCGTGGGCATTATCCTGCAGTTGATACGATGCCAAGGAGATCTTCTCCCTCTCAGTACATTCTAACAGATCAAATGCTTTTTCCAACTCCTCCACCCAACGCGGGGCGGCTTCTGGATCACCTCTACCCGTGAACTTGGGCGGTTTCAGCTTAAGGAAATGCTCCACCAACTGGTGCATTGGTCTCGGTGCCACCATTGGTTGAGCTGGCACTGGCTGGGCTTGGGCTTGATTCTCATGGACGGCGGCAACGGCTGCGGCCTCAGCAGCCTGAGCGGTCGCATTCTCTCTTTCCTGCGCCTGCCTATCCATCACATTACCAATTCGGTCCAGCGCCCTAAGAACTCCTTCCATGCGCGGATCTTCTGCCTGTCTAACATCAGCTCTGGGGTCCACTGCAGCCCCAACACCAACTCTAGGATTCTCTTCCTCTCTAGCACCCGCAACTATGTTCTCTATCGCTCTCGCTCTAGCGCGACCTCTACCACGAGCTTCTCTGCCTGCGCCCCTCCTTGGGGCTCCTCTCACTCTTCCTCTTTCACTGCTCATCTAGAACTCTGAGTGCTCAACTACCTGCTATAATTCCATCCGGGAATTAGAGACCTAAACCAACTAACCGGTCTAAGTCCTAGGCAGGTATAAACACAAAAGCAATTAAGCACTCAGCATGCGGCTAACACAACAGCACATGAATTTCACCCAAGGACTTACAAACTTACCTTGGGTCCTGCCGCACCTGCACAATACTGGTTCAATCAACCACCACAACAGTCAAACACAAACATTCTGGAGGTACACTTAGCACACTAAGTCACCCTATAGCTACCCATGGTCATTTCTCCTTATCACTCAAAGGCTCAACTAGATCAAACAGAGCTGTCCTTGCTCTGATACCAATTCAAACGGGGATGTCACGCCCCGTACCACACGAAGCATGATCATCCGCGTAGGTCGAAATAAAATGTGACGCTCCCAGGATTGCGTCAACGACCCAAAACCCAAATCAGAGAAAAACGCACGTCACATGCAGAAACCACGTATATATACATATATACACCCAGACATGCAATTATAACCATGAATAGTAATAGGCATTAATATACTAAAGAAATACTAACATATAATCATCCTTTTTAAAACTTATACAAACTAGTTATTTACAACCAAAAAGAATACAACAAAAGGCCACTAAACAAAAAGGATCGGTGGCCTATAGGTGTCAGCTTACTATCTGGGAGAGGTTACATCAAAAGAGGGTTAGTCTAACACCTATCATTGAAACCAACTCTACGGATCCCGGTTTAGATCGGGTGGTGCTGCAGATTCCTCAGAAGAATCCTCCTCCGATAGTATTTCTTCGTCCGATCCAACCTCTGCTATTTCTCCTGCTGCTTCAGCATTCTCTCCTACCACTTCCAAATTCTGTTCTTCATCTTCCTCTTCGATCACATCATCAGCTATAACTTGCTCCTCTCCTTGCACCTCATCCATGGGTATCGGTCCATCCACGGTATCACCTACACTGCTCACACTAAGGGAGGCTGGAGGATCAGAGACTTCACCACTCACCATCTGTGGAATCATAACGCCGTTAACATCTATTGGAACATCAAAAGTCCTCATCGGGGGTCCTATTACGCCGTCTGCACCCCTACGGCACCACGCCACATACTCTTGAGTATGATTGAAATCCTCTCCCACGTCTACTAACACCACCGAATGAAACCTAACATAAGCTGTTCCATCCCCACACGGGTGTACACTGGACGATCTCTGAATGCGGTGCGGGTATCCAAAAAGAGGGCCGTTCCTCGGCATGCTATGGACGGGGGTCTGAAAATCGGTTTTACCACAACCGTGAGATAAACTCAGCAAGTAAAATCTCTAATCCTAAACTAGGCTAACGTGCACCTCCAGAGATAATAAAAACACATAATTCACTGAACCAGTAATTAAATCATTATCAATTCACATGGGCTCACAGCCCGATTCCATTACTCCAGCCCTGCAGGTTAGGCTTTTAATATCAATATAACTCATAGACAATTAAATCGACCCGAAGGCCATGACCCAATGGTCATCACAGTTTAACTCGACCCGAAGGCCATGACCCAATGGTCATCAATCATTCTCGACCCGTAGGCCTGACCCGTCGGTCACAATTATATATCGACCCGAAGGCCTGACCCGTCGGTCACAATTACACTCGACCCGTAGGCCTGACCCGTCGGTCACAATTATATATCGACCCGAAGGCCTGACCCGTCGGTCACAATTACACTCGACCCGTAGGCCTGACCCGTCGGTCACAATTATATATCGACCCGAAGGCCTGACCCGTCGGTCACAATTACACTCGACCCGTAGGCCTGACCCGTCGGTCACAATTATATATCGACCCGAAGGCCTGACCCGTCGGTCACAATTACAAATCATAAATCATATCAAAACCAATGTGGACATTCACAATAAAAGGCCCAATTAAATCCCAATGGGCTTCAACAATTTCAATTCAATCCACATCAAGGCCCATTAAATTTTTCCAATTGGGCTTCAACAATTTCAATTAAGTCCAACATCAAGGGCCCATTTAATTTCTAATTTCAAGGCCCATTGAATTTCCAATTTCAAGGCCCATTAAACTTCCAATTTCAAGGCCCATTAAATTTTCTAATTGGGCCATTTATGCAATTTCGGAATCCTTGAGGCCCATCCCAAAACAGCCTTCATTTCACCTCTAAATTGCCACTAAACCATTGTAATTAGTCCTGATTAAGTCCACTAATCATCCATTACACAAAACACACTCAATTAAGTCCTAATCACCATAATTAAGCCCCTAATCTAGCACAATTAAGACTAATTTAGGGATTAGTGGTTTTACTCGCCTATTAGCGACGCGAGACGACGGGGACGAGCGGCCGATCACCGGCAAGCGGTTCAATCGACGGCGGCGTCCCAAGGCAAGCCGGCGGCCCACGGCGGTCCGGCAAGCTCACGGCCAAGCTCGGCCAAGGACAGGGGAAGAGTCGGTCGGATTGGGGGCTGGGGTGATGGGAGAGAGACGGCGGAGGCTAGGCTGGTCGGAGGGGAGGCGCACGGCGGCGCGGCCTGGCTGGGCTCTCTCGGCGACGGTGACGGCGTCCTGCTCGTCCCCGGCTGGAGCGGCTGCTACGGGCGGCGGGAGCGGGGGAAAAGGTTGCGACAAGGCTGGGGGTGAGACCTAGGGGTGGCACACGGTGGCTGGTGACCAGCAGCTCCGGCGAGGACCACTATTCCGGCGTGAACAGTGGCCGGCGGTGCTGATCGGCGAAGGAGAATGGAGCAGCCGAGAGAAAGAGAGAGAAACGGGAGGAGAGAGAGAGAAACGCGGGGAGAGAGAGAGCTGAGGAGAGAGAGAGAAGGTCAAAGATGGTCAAGAGAGAGAGTGGGTGGATGACACTTGTCAAGATCTTAGCCATTATGCCCAAAATGCCCTTAATCCAATGGCTAGAAATGCTTCAAAATCAATAATTCAAGGGCAAAATGGTCAATTGCCCCTAACCATGGTTAACTCACCTTAGTTAGCCTTAACCCACCTTGGTTAATCTCCAAAATTAATCCAAAATTCGAAATAAATCAAAAATGGCCTAGGGGCAATTCCGTCATTTTTCCGTCCCGAACCAAAATTCCAATTTTCGCTCATACCGATCCTAAATATTCATGTGATACCTAATCCAGAGTCGGAATCGCGAAATTCACTTTCTAAGCCCTCGAAAATCGTCTGTGAAGTTTCCGGGAATAAAATAATATTATTTTCCAATTTTTGTCGAAATTCCACTTTCTGTCCAAAATCATTCCAAATGAGTATGATTACCCCAAAATGACGTTGGCCGCGAAAATTAACCTCAAACGGCCTCCGAATTCGGCCTCGGCGTTCCCAGGGGCAAAATGGTCTTTTTCTCACTTTCTGACAGATTTTCAGTTTTCAACTGTTTTAATCCCAAACATGAATGGCCATTCCAAATTGACGTCCGTCTTGCAAAATAGTCATAATTACCCTTGAGATTTTGATATCGAAACTCGGGTCCAATATTGTAATCTCAATATGCTCGTTTCGCAGTTTTAGGGTCTCTCACTAACGAGCGGCTGTTTAGGCGTTACGCGTATCGACCTAAGATTGTCCGAATCGTGATGGTCTAAATTTCGAGAGAACGAGAGAAATTATCACTAGCACCAGGGTCGCGATCGTTTGGATTAAAATCAGGTTTCATTCGCCAGATGTACTTTCGGTCATGCGAAATCACTCGCGATCCGATCGTACATTACTGACAAAATCAACCAGTCATTTTCCTAAGATCGGCCTATATTGGCTCAAAATATTTCCTCAACGTTCTTCGAAATCAGCGTTCAGTCGCGATCGGGTTCTCGGTCCACGTACATGTTCCTATTTAGCCTTTCTCATATGGTTAGTGTCCCGAGACTGATCAGGTTCAGGCGAGACTCACTAAAATTACATGAGAATGAATATACACTTTATTGGTCCCGATAACGGGTCAAAATTCAGGATGTTACAATAACACTCATCCTCGTTGGAGTTACCACTGTGATGAGACTGAGAAGAACCGGTTTCTTCAATTTGAGAAAGGGCTTGTTTCAGCATTCCTGCTAATTGTTGATGGGATTTAGCATATGCTAGTTTAGAAAGGACAAATCCTTTGTCATGTAGAAATGGGGTAATGTCTTCAGAAGTGATTGGGGCATTGCCCCTAGAAATTAGCCATTCTGAGACGGCTTGTTTGGTGACTCTATTGAAAAATTTGAAACCATCCCACCATTTGACTTTGAATCGTCTTATGAGAATGGGAATGCCAGTTTCAGGAGATTTTCTATAATCAAAATACCATCCAAGGACCCAAGATACTCCGAAATAATAGAAAAAGAGCATCAGTTTGGGAAAATTTTTCTCAAAAGGAAGTGGGGCGAATTTTTCTAGAAAGAGTTCATAACTGGGTTGGATCTTTGGGTGGAGGAGATCATCAATTGGTCCCATGTGTTCCCACCATCTGATGAACCAATATGGAACTGTTTTGATGTCAAAATCTTCAAAAAAGAATAGCCAGGTATGAGTATTATTGGCATTCTTTCTCCAGAAGGTATTCCACCAGGCTTGCTGGTAATCAAAATATGAAAAGGAGGTCCTGTATGGAAGGGTATCGGCCATTTTGACATTGAGTTTATTCAAGGTTAATGGATTGGGTTTCCATTGAGAAGGGTGAATGACCCTATGGATTCTGGCCGTGGAATAATTCACATGACCTTTATCAGAAAAATGTCTGAATGTGACAGACTTCGTTTCTTCTAAAATTTTCTCATAAAACTCAAATGTTTTGTAAACATCATGAGGAGTATATAAGAAATTTTCAGAAAACATATTTCTTGCAAAAATATATGGATCTGCATTATAAAAACCATTCTCAACATTGCAGATGTTTTGAAATATTGTTTTATGGAAAAATTTTGATTTTGGAGGGGTAGCCTGAGTTGACTGAATTACCACCTTGCTAGAAATTGATTTTCCCTTTGCCTTTTGAATGGCAATAAGAGAAGGATCAGGACTTACCATTGCCAACGAAGGCTGTGACTGATTATTGAAAGCCTGCTGGAGAAGCTGTAGTGCTTCTTCTTGAGACAATTGGGTTATATCGAATTGTGATGGTTTATCAGAAGAGTTTTTAGTAAGAGAAACAGGTTCTTCTTTGACCTGGCTAGAAATGGTAGTAATATTCAAAGGTGGCTATGCAGCCTGGAGCCAGGTTCTGATATTTGTCAACCCGGAGGGTTTTTTCTCAGAAGAGGGCTCTGCAATTTGTTTTCCTTTGTCTTTTCTGGTGAGTTTGTTGGGAGGCTTTGGAGGCATTTTCCCTGTAAAAATTCTCGTGTAAGAAAATCTGGAAGAGAATTTGAAGATCCATTAATAAATTCTATATCAAAATCAAAAATAGATAGAATGGCTTGCCATCTGGCAAAAATCTGTTTAGAAGCAATGTTTTGAACATCTTTTTGCAAAACATCCTTTGCAGATTTGCAATCAATTCTTAATAGAAATTTTTGATTCAAAAGATCTCTTTGAAATTTAGAAATAAAAAGTACAATAGCAAGAATTTCTTTTTTGATTGTGGAGTAATTCTTTTGGCAATCGTTCCAGTGTTTGGAGACAAATTGAACAATTTGTTCTTTATTGTCTTTTGATTGCTTTAACATTCCTCCATAATCAATATCAGAAGCATCTATTTCAACAATTTTGAAAGCATAAGGATCAGCAAGATGCAAGCAAGGAATTTCCTTGATAATTCATTTTATTTGCTTCACTATATCAGTATGGATCTGGGTCCATGGGGGAGGATCCTTCTTGAGCCTCTGATGTAGTGGTTTACAAATTATATTTATATGAGGAAAGAATTCAATAATATAATTTAAGCTTCCAAGAAATCTCTGCAATTGGGTTTTGTCTCTAATTTCATCAGGAAATTTTTCAGAGAAAATAATTGATCTTTCAATGGGCACAATGGTTCCTTGATGAATGTAATGCCCTAGAAAACGAATTCTTGTTTTAAAAAGGGATATTTTAGTAGGTGAAACTACTAAATCATTTTCCTTTACAACATGGATAAAATGATTGATGTGCTTAAAATGCTTGTCTATGGAAGGAGAAAATATTAAAACATCATCAATATAAACAATAATATAATCATAACAATGATTAAAAATATCATTCATAATCCTTTGAAATTCAGAAGGAGCATTTTTTTAATCCAAAAGGCATGACATTCCATTCATATTGGCCAAAAGGAACAGTAAAAGCTGTCTTGTACCGATCCTTTTCGCTAATCTAGATTTGCCAAAACCCTCATTTCATATCAAATTTCAAAAATATTTTTGCATCATAAAGTCTATTTAATAAATCCTTCTTGTTAGGAATCGGATATCTTATCCATTTTAAAGCTGTATTTAAAGGTTTGTAATTTATTACCAATCTTGGAACTCCTTTTTCTAGTTCAGCGTTCTTGTTGACATAGAAAGCAGAGCAACTCCAAGGTGATTGGCTTTTCCTAATAAGCTTCTTCTCAAGAAGTTCTTGTATTTCCTTTTGACAGAAATTTAGAACTTCATGACTCATTTGAGAAGGTCTGGCTTTAGTAGGAATATTCTTTTTAGAAAATTCTAGT
This sequence comes from Syzygium jambos, assembly GCA_031216235.1. Taxonomy (NCBI): domain Eukaryota; kingdom Viridiplantae; phylum Streptophyta; class Magnoliopsida; order Myrtales; family Myrtaceae; genus Syzygium; species Syzygium jambos. The sequence continues at coordinate 14,569,389 of CM062226.1, forward strand.
TCATAAGGAAGATCAACTATGTGACTTTTACGAGACCAAAAAGCATTAGGAATATTTGAACATATGGAATTTTTTATTTGGTTTTCGAGATTAGAAATCTTTTTCTGAAAACTTTTTTCAGAAAGGTTTTTGTCAATTCTTTTGTATTCAAGGTCTTCTTTTAAAAATTGAAGATGAGTCTCTTTGCTTTGGATTATACAATTGATCTCAGAAATAGAATGTTCTTGAAGAGTATTTAAATTTCTAGCTTGAGGTTTTGAAATAAAATCAAAGCAAATTCTTTTGCCTAAGGTTTTAGTTTCAATTCCCCGTTCAGAAACTTTAAAAGGCTGAAGCAAATTGATGAAAGGTGATCCCAAAATAACATTTTGTTTAATATTTTTAACAAGGAGAAAAGGAGTTTTAAAAGAGATATGATCTTTCACAATTTCAGCTTTAGGAATTTTGTATTTAATAACCAATCTGTCTCCAGACGCTGATTTGAGAGATTGAGAGGTTTTTTCAAAATACTTGGTTGGTACAAGTCCTTCCTTTATACAATTAAGATCTGCACCAGTGTCAAAAAGGGTTGTTGTTTCTAAAACAATTTCATTCTGAATTCTTATAGAAACATTAATAATCCATTTTCTGGTGGTTATTTCAGAAAGCATCAAAAGGAAGTTTGTTTCAGAAGAGGAAGGAAGTTGAGGAACATCATGATCTTCAGAATCTTCTTCCTTCTGTTTTTCTTTAAAATTTTTTGTTTTGATTTCCAAATTATCCTTTTGGATGATTAACTGTGACATCCCGAATTTCGGCCCATTTTTGGGATTTATAAAACGCGTAATTTGTCAGTGTGCTTATAGTAAAATCTCGCCCGGGAGCTGATCACTCCCGGTTATCATTTTAAATTAGAGATTTCGCTAGAATCGCACTCGATCAAATTTGGCCGTTATTTAGACCCCGGACTTGGCAGTCGATTTTCGGGAGTGTCAGAACGAAATAAATTGGATGGTGTCAGTATTATCGTAGCCAGCGTTGAGATTTTCAGGAGAAATGGAAAAAGGGGAGTTTTTGACCAGGTGCGAATTTGGACTAGTAGACCTCCCTCGTTAAAATTTGGTTTCATTAATTTGGCCTTTGTCCCTTTTTGTGTGTGAGGCTCTTTTAGGATTGAGGGGCAATTTCCAGTTTTGAATTTGGACTCTCGGTTTGCGTTTAATAAAGAAATGAAGTTTAATTATTTTTCGGAAATCTCTCTCTTTCTCTTTTTCTCTCTCTCTCTCTCTCCCCCACCTGCCGCGCACGTTCTCCCCTCCCCCGGTCAAACCTGTCCTCTTCTCTCTCTCCTTTTTCTTTTTCCTTTCTTCTTCTCTCTCCTCTCTCTTCTCTTTTCCTCTTTCCTCCTTCGCTGGTCTTCCCCGACGCTCCTGCTTCTGGTTTTCCTCTGCCCCTCGCCCGACCAGCCCAGCCGCCGTGCGCCGTCCGACCGCCGATCAAGCTCGCCCCCAGCCTCGCCGCCGTCGCCGCGTCGCCCCGACCGAGCCGCGCCGCCGTCGGTCGCCGCGACCTCCCGTCGCCGGCCTGCCCGCGAGGCGCGCGAGCAGCAGCTCGCCGCGGTGTCCGCCGCGGTCCGGCGTCGCCCAGCCGTCCGCCGACCGGCCCCCTCGTCCTCCGACCACCCGAGACGCCGCCGTGCCACTCCCGGCCGCCGCGCGACCCTTTTTCCCCCCTGTTTCTCTCTCCCCCGAAGCCTCCCCTGTTTAGGGCTCCAACCTCGCCGCCGCCGCGCGCCGTCGATCTGGCCGCCGCCGCCCCGTCTCAGCCACCCGGCCGTCCCCCTCAGTCACCTCCGCCACCCTGCTGTCCCCTCGGCCACCACAACTTCCCCTTCCTCTCCTTTTTCTTTTCCCGAAGCCTCCCCTGTTTTGGCTTCTGCCCGCCGCGCGCCGCCTAGCCCCGCCGCCGCGCGTCGCCGCCCCAGCCGTCACCGCCGCTCCGTCCACCACCGGTTGGTCCCCAGCAACCTTGCCCAGCCACCGACAGCCCTTCCTCCCCCTCACTCTCCCTCTCCCTGACGCTCCCCTGTTCTGGACGCCCAAGCCGCCGCTCGCCGGAGCTGTTCCGCCGCCACCGGAGTCTCACCCAGCCTCGCCTAGCCATCCTGCACTCTCTGGCCGTGTTCCTTCCCACTCCCTAAGCCGCGGAATCATTTAGTTCGTCGGCTTTGTTCGCGTCGTTCGCCGGAGCCATCGCCGCCGTTACTGTTCCGGCGTGGGGTTGTCGCTGTCCAGCCGCCATCGCCGCGTGTTTGGCTCGGTTTGAAGCTTAGGACACCCGGTGAGTTTGACCCTAAACCCTAATTAGGATTATTTGCATTTCTAGACAAGTTTAGGGGTTAAATTAGGGTAATTTGGGGGTTGTTGTGCAATGGATAGTAAGGATTGATGCCGCGATTGATTTGGTGAAATTATAGTGACTGTTTGATGAGGTTTAGCGGTGGTGTATGTGCTGTGAGATGGCTGGACAGGTTTGGAGTGGAATAGCCAAGTTTGGGGAAGTTCGGGTCTAAAATGTGGATTCTAGTGCGCGCCTTATTTGGCATTATGGTGGCTGATTAAAATGGTATCTTGGGGAGCCTAATGGGACATTTTGAGGTTATTAAATGGCCCGGCTTGATCAATTTAGCGACTGTCCATATTGGGTTTGAATCGGACAAAGCGCGATTAATTTGGGGGTTATTTGTGGAGGTCGTTAAGAGCGGATGTTGTGGCGTATTTGGTGGCTTAGCGTAATGTTCTAATGGAGGTTTAGTGGTCCGAGAGGCGCCGTACATTGACTGGACAAATTTGGATCAGGATGACCCAAGTTCGGGTATTAAGTGTGGAATTTTAGTGCGCGCGGCATTAGTTCTTGTGATGACTAATCCAAGTGAAGTTTTGGGGAGTTTAATGGAGCATTTTGAAGATGATTATTGGCCTAGACATTGCGGTATAGTGGCTGGCCACAAAAGGATTTGATTTAGGCGAGGCGTGATCAAATTGGGGTTTAATTGTGCAATTATAGGGAATGATCGCATTGATCAATTGACTAGCTAAAGGAGCTCTGTTTGTGATTGATATATGCTGCCATGTCGCACGTCTAGCGGGACTAGAAATGGAATAACTTGGCGGGCCTCAAATGCACGAATTCTTGATGATTCGATTGTGTGATTATGTGCATGGATTGTATGTCAAGTTCGTGCCATGGCCGATTTGAATTGATTGTCTAATTGGGGTAGACGGGGATTAATTGAATATGCCGGTAATGTGTTGCATTTTGCCTAAATTGTGCATGATGGTGCCTGGCATGTTGGCATTGGTAGTTGACCTTGGATTCCCGGGCATGTAATTCGCATATCATGTTGTAAAATGACTGGATTTGAGTGCATTGATCTACATGCCTGATGTACTGGGTCATGGCCTTCGGGTCGATTTAATTGTGATGACCACTGGGTCATGGCCTTCGGGTCGATTTATACAATTGTGGGCCTTCGGGTCAGGCCTTCGGGTCGATTTATAATTGTGACCGACGGGTCAGGCCTACGGGTCGATATATAATTGTGACCGACGGGTCAGGCCTTCGGATCGATTTATACAATTGTGGGCCTTCGGGTCGGGCCTTCGGGTCGAATGATTTATGACCATTGGGTCATGGCCTTCGGGTCGATTTAACTGTTGATGACCACTGGGTCATGGCCTCCGGGTCGATTTAACTGCTTATGAGTTATAATAATTTTGGAAGCCTAACCTGCAGGGCTGGAGTATTGAAATCGGGCTGTGAGCCCATGTGAGCTTATGATGATTTAATTGCTGGTTCAGTGATTCATGCATTTTATTAACTTGTCAGGAGGTGCACGTTAGCCTAGTTTAGGTTTAGGGAATTACTCACTGAGATTATTCTCATTGTTGTTTAAATCCCAATTTTTCAGACCCCCAGCCTTGAGGATGGCAGGCGTACTGAAGTGTCCTTGGAAGGAGCCCCCGACCGGTTGTAGTGGCCTTTAACTGCCTTTGATTAATGAACATGGGCTGAAATTGAATTTTATGTCTGGTGCCCAGTATCATTGCCAGTGTAATTATTTGTTAAGGCTGTTGTATGGCTATCCTTGGTTATGTGTATATTATTGTTCGGGTGATTTTGATTTGCTTCCGCATGTGCTTTAAGTCTCTGTGTTGGGCGTCGGGTCGGCGACGCGTCCTGGGACGTCGCAGTCAAATCGACCTTGGCGAGGGATGTGGCGCGCCGTGGGGTTCGGGGCGTGACATTAACTGGGCTGCTTTGAGCTCTTGTATTTCTTGTTTTTGTTTATTGATTTCATGAGTAAGATCACTTATAGAAATGAGTTTGAAATTTGTTTTCTTGGTTTTTCCAAGAATGGTAGAAATATTATAAGGATTGTCAGTTTGGAAAGTGGATTTGGAAACTGTTTTAGGGTATTGGAAACTATTCAAATATTTAATTTTTGTTTCGGGGTCAGTGATTTGGTCAAAAGTTTGCAAAAGAATTTCTTCTTCTTTTGTTAAAACATTTATTTCAAAATTGTTTTCTTTTCCATCATCCTCGCTGTCTGAGGTTGATGAAGAGGTTTCTAAATCACAAATTTGCAAACCTTCTTCAAAACCAGATTCATCAGAAGAACTACTGTCAGTTTCAACCATTAGTTGGTTGAGCTGGTCGATAGTTTCTTCATCTAAATTTAATTCATTAACCTTCTTATTGATTTTGCAAAATCGAAAAGTGTGGCCTTTCTTACCACATTGATAACAAGTAATATTTTTAAAATTTTTCTTTGGTTTTTTAGGCTTTTCAAAACTATCATCTTCTTTCTTTTTTGAAGGTTTTTTATCAAATTTCTTTTTGTGAGGTTTTTTATAAAATTTCTTATGTTCTTTCTGTTTTAAAGAACATTTCCCTGAACAACTGGGTTTATCAAAAGATTCAAAAGACGGATCATATTGGGCACAAAAGTCTCCTAAACCTTTCTTAGAAAGTTTTTGTTCTTTTTTAATCTGTTTTTGGAGGCGAATATTAGTGCACAATTGTGTTCCTATTTTATAAACATAAGAGGTTAGTTCTCCATAAGAAAGATGGTCATATGGAATTTGATTTCCATATTCTTCTCTTATCTTACTACGAACTTGTTCTCCTATGAGTTTTGATAAACCAGCAAGAAATTTTTCTTTCCAAAAAGACTGATTGCAATCTGATCTTTGAAAGACTCTTTGCAAAAATATTTCTTTATATTCTCGGAATTCTCCTAAAGATATGCATTTCATATTGGATAAAAGATCTTGGTTTTTATCGAGAATATGAGAAGAGTCTCCTAGAAAATATTGAGAAATAGAAAATATCAAAGTGTTGACAGCATCTTGGATAGGTTGATCGTCTTCACCAAGGATAATTTGACCAAAAGGGTCGAGTTTATGAGCATTTAAAATTTGAGATCTTTGCTCTTCATTCAGGTAGTTATCCCACCTGGTATCAGAGCCAAGGGGTAGATAAAGATATTCTTTATAAATTCATACGCAGTAAAGGCGATTTCCTTCGTGGAGATCTTTTCTGGTGATTTCTGGATGTGTTCCAGGCAGTAAAACCCAGTGGGGTAGTAAGTCCGTTGGTAAGCATCGTCAAAATCCATTGAAAAGAAGAAAGTAGTCTTTTGCAATGAATTTATTAAGAAGATCTGAGTCTTCTTTTAGTTCTTTATCACAAATGTCCTCTGATCAAGGACCAATAAATAGAGAAGAAATTAATATAGAAGATTTCAATAAATCTATTGAAAATTGGTTCATTCCTAAAGTAAAACTTGATAAAATTTATGAACACTCTAAATTTAAACTCTTTGAAAATAATGACTATGTCATTGTTACTGAAGAAAGAGATGTACCACTTTCTAATTTTTTTTGCTTCAATTCAACTTTTGAATAAGGATTCTATAAAGAAACATTCCCAGAAATGGAATTACATGCACATAGGTTTGGTACAGGTTGGCGCAAAGCCCCTTACCAAAGAAGGTTTAGATACTTCCTTACTTCTTGTTTTGAGAGACGCAAGACTTTTGAAATATGTTGAATCCATTCTTGGAGCCGTAGAAACAAGTCTTTGCAGCGGACCAATTCATTTTGATAGTCATCCTGGTCTTACTGTTTCTCTCAAAGACAAAAATATTTTGAAATCCCTCACTCTTCAAATAAAGACTCATGATTATTCTATAGTTGAAGGTTCCATTACAATAGCCCTCATCTACAAAGTTTATTATAAAGTTATGAATTTCGCCTTTGGTAGCAAGGCTTTTAAATTAAATTCCAACAGGGAAACCCTTCTGTTACAGACAGACATTTCTAGAGCAAATATTACCATTCTTAGGACAATTCCTTGGAATCAAATTACCCTTCCTGATCAGTGGGAATTGGAGAATCGGATTCCCCAACCAATTATTCCCGTGCTACTCCCCCTGACATTCTTACAGAAGAAACTTTTTCTAAAATCCAAAATAAATACTCTTCTGATGCTATCTATGAATGGAATATAGATGGTGTTTCTGAGCAGAACCTCATAAACATTCTGACCCAAATGGTCATGCTTACAAACACTTATAAAACCATTCCTGATACTTCTGATCATTCTGTTGCATATCTTTTAATAGCTGGATTTACTGGTCAGCTCAAAGGATAGTGGGATAACTACCTGAATGAAGAGCAAAAATCTCAAATTTTAAATGCTCATAAACTCGACCCTTTTGGTCAAATTATCCTTGGTGAAGACGATCAACCTATCCAAAATGCTGTCAACACTTTGATATTTTCTATTTCTCAACATTTTTTAGGAGACTCTTCTCATATTCTCGATAAAAACCAAGATCTTTTATCCAATATGAAATGCAGATCTTTAAGAGAATTCCGAGAATATAAAGAAATATTTTTGCAAAGAGTCTTTCAAAGATCAGATTGCAATCAGTCTTTTTGGAAAGAAAAATTTATTGCTGGTCTACCAAAACTCATAGGAGAACAAGTTCGTAGTAAGATAAGAGAAGAATATGGAAATCAAATTCCATATGACCATCTTTCTTATGGAGAACTAACCTCTTATGTTTATAAAATAGGAACACAATTGTGCACTAATATTCGCCTCCAAAAACAAATTAAAAAAGAACAAAAACTTTCTAAGAAAGGTTTAGGAGACTTTTGTGCCCAATATGATCCGTCTTTTGAATCTTTTGATAAACCCAGATGTTCAGGAAAATATTCTTTAAAAAGAAAAGAGCATAAAAGATTTTATAAGAAACCTTACAAAAAGAAATTTGATAAAAAACCTTTAAAGAAAGAAAATAATAGTTTTGAAAAACCCAAAAACCTAAAGAAAAATTTTAAAAATATTACCTGTTATAATTGTGGTAAAAAAGGCCACACTTCTCGGTTTTGCAAAATCAGTAAAAAGGTTAATAAATTAGATTTAGATGAAGAAACTATCGACCAGCTCAACCAACTAATGGCTGAAGCTGATAGTAGTTCTTCTGATGAATCTGGTTTTGAAGAAGGATTACAGATTTGTGATTTAGAAACTTCTTCATCGTCAACCTCAGACAATGAGGATGATGAAGGAGAAAACAATTTTGAAATAAATGTTTTAACAAAAGAAGAAGAAATTCTTTTGCAAACTTTTGACCAAATCACTGACCCCGAAACAAAAATTAAATATTTGAATAGTTTCCAATACCCTAAAACAGTTTCCAAATCCACTTTACAAACTGACAATCCTTATAATATTTCTACCATTCTTGGAAAAACCAAGAAAACAAATTTCAAACCCATTTCTATAAGTGATCTTACTCATGAAATCAATAAACAAAAACAAAAAATACAAGAGCTCGAAGCAGCCCAGTTAATTATCCAAAAGGATATTTTGGAAATCAAAACAAAAAATTTTAAAGAAAAACAGAAGGAAGAAGATTTTGAAGATCATGATGTTCCTCAACTTCCTTCCTCTTCTGAAACAAACTTCCTTTTGATGCTTTCTGAAATAACCACCAGAAAATGGATTATTAACGTTTCTATAAGAATTCAGAATGAAATTGTTTTAGAAACAACAGCCCTTTTTGACACTGGTGCAGATCTTAATTGTATAAAGGAAGGACTTGTACCAACCAAGTATTTTGAAAAAACCTCTCAATCTCTCAAATCAGCGTCTGGAGACAGATTGGTTATTAAATACAAAATTCCTGAAGCTGAAATTGTGAAAGATCATATCTCTTTTAAAACACCTTTTCTCCTTGTTAAAAATATTAAACAAAATGTTATTTTGGGATCACCTTTCATCAATTTGCTTCAGCCTTTTAAAGTTTTTGAACGGGGAATTGAAAGGAATTGAAACTGAAACCTTAGGCAAAAGAATTTGCTTTGATTTCATTTCAAAACCTCAAGCCAGAAATTTAAATACTCTTCAAGAACATTCTATTTTTGAGATCAATTGTATAATCCAAAGCAAAGATACTCATCTTCAATTTTTAAAAGAAGACCTTGAATACAAAAGAATTGACAAAAACCTTTCTAAAAAAAGTCTTCAGAAAAAGATTTCTAACCTCGAAAACCAAATAAAAAATTCCATATGTTCAAATATTCCCAATGCTTTTTGGTCTCGTAAAAGTCACATAGTTGATCTTCCTTATGAACCAGAATTTTCTGAAAAGAATATTTCTACTAAAGCCAAACCTTCTCAAATGAGTCATGAAGTTCTAAATTTCTGTCAAAAGGAAATACAAGAACTTCTTGAGAAGAAGCTTATTAGAAAAAGCCAATCACCTTGGAGTTGCTCTGCTTTCTATGTCAACAAGAACGCTGAACTAGAAAAAGGAGTTCCAAGATTGGTAATAAATTACAAACCTTTAAATACAGCTTTAAAATGGATAAGATATCCGATTCCTAACAAGAAGGATTTATTAAATAGATTTTATGATGCAAAAATCTTTTCGAAATTTGATATGAAATGAGGTTTTTGGCAAATCCAGATTAGCGAAAAGGATCGGTATAAGACAGCTTTTACTGTTCCTTTTGGCTAATATGAATGGAATGTCATGCCTTTTGGATTAAAAAATGCTCCTTCTGAATTTCAAAGGATTATGAATGATATTTTTAATCATTGTTCTGATTATATTATTATTTATATTGATGATGTTTTAATATTTTCTCCTTCCATAGACAAGCATTTTAAGCACATCAATCATTTTATCCATGTTGTAAAGGAAAATGATTTAGTAGTTTCACCTACTAAAATATCCCTTTTTAAAACAAGAATTCGTTTTCTAGGGCATTACATTCATCAAGGAACCATTGTGCCCATTGAAAGATCAATTATTTTCTCTGAAAAATTTCCTGATGAAATTAGAGACAAAACCCAATTGCAGAGATTTCTTGGAAGCTTAAATTATATTATTGAATTCTTTCCTCATATAAATATAATTTGTAAACCACTACATCAGAGGCTCAAGAAGGATCCTCCTCCATGGACCCAGATCCATACTGATATAGTGAAGCAAATAAAATGAACTGTCAAGGAAATTCCTTGCTTGCATCTTGCTGATCCTTATGCTTTCAAAATTGTTGAAACAGATGCTTCTGATATTGGTTATGGAGGAATATTAAAGCAATCAAAAGACAATAAAGAACAAATTGTTCAATTTGTCTCCAAACACTGGAACGATTGCCAAAAGAATTACTCCACAATCAAAAAAGAAATTCTTGCTATTGTACTTTCTATTTCTAAATTTCAAGGAGAACTTTTGAATCAAAAATTTCTATTAAGAATTGATTGCAAATCTGCAAAGGATGTTTTGCAGAAAGATGTTCAAAACATTGCTTCTAAACAGATTTTTGCCAGATGGCAAGCCATTCTATCTGTTTTTGATTTTGACATAGAATTTATTAATGGATCTTCAAATTCTCTTCCAGATTTTCTTACACGAGAATTTTTACAGGGAAAATGCCTCCAAAGCCTCCCAACAAACCCACCAGAAAAGGCAAAGGAAAACAAATTGCAGAGCCCTCTTCTGAGAAAAAACCCTCTGGGTTGACAAATATCAGAACCTGGCTCCAGGCTGCACAGCCACCTTTGAATATTACTACCATTTCTAGCCAGGTCAAAAAAGAACCTGTTTCTCTTACTAAAAACTCTTCTGATAAACCATCACAATTCGATATAACCCAATTGTCTCAAGAAGAAGCACTACAGCTTCTCCAGCAGGCTTTCAATAATCAGTCACAGCCTTCGTTGGCAATGATAAGTCCTGATCCTTCTCCCATTACCATTCAAAAGGCAAAGGGAAAATCAATTTCTAGCAAGGTGGTAATTCAGTCAACTCAGGCTACCCCTCCAAAATCAAAATTTTTCCATAAAACAATATTTCAAAACATCTGCAATGCTGAGAATGGTTTTTATAATGCAGATCCATATATTTTTGCAAGAAATATGTTTTCTGAAAATTTCTTATATACTCCTCATGATGTTTACAAAACATTTGAGTTTTATGAGAAAATTTTAGAAGAAACGAAGTCTGTCACATTCAGACATTTTTCTGATAAAGGTCATGTGAATTATTCCACGGCCAGAATCCATAGGGTCATTCACCCTTCTCAATGGAAACCCAATCCATTAACCTTGAATAAACTCAATGTCAAAATGGCCGATGCCCTTCCATACAGGACCTCCTTTTCATATTTTGATTACCAGCAAGCCTGGTGGAACACCTTCTGGAGAAAGAATGCCAATAATACTCATACCTGGCTATTCTTTTTTGAAGATTTTGACATCAAAACAGTTCCATATTGGTTCATCAGATGGTGGGAACACATGGGACCAATTGATGATCTCCTCCACCCAAAGATCCAACCCAGTTATGAACTCTTTCTAGAAAAATTCGCCCCACTTCCTTTTGAGAAAAATTTTCCCAAACTGATGCTCTTTTTCTATTATTTCGGAGTATCTTGGGTCCTTGGATGGTATTTTGATTATAGAAAATCTCCTGAAATTGGCATTCCCATTCTCATAAGACGATTTAAAGTCAAATGGTGGGATGGTTTCAAATTTTTCAATAGAGTCACCAAACAAGCCGTCTCAGAATGGCTAATTTCTAGGGGCAATGCCCCAATCACTTCTGAAGACATTACCCCATTTCTACATGACAAAGGATTTGTCCTTTCTAAACTAGCATCTGCTAAATCCCATCAACAATTAGCAGGAATGCTGAAACAAGCCCTTTCTCAAATTGAAGAAACCGGTTCTTCTCAGTCTCATCACAATGGTAACTCCAACGAGGATGACTGTTATGGTATCCCGGGATTTACTCCTATCCCTCACAACTGGGCAAGTGTAGAAGATGATGAAAAAGAAGATCCTGAACCTGCGGAAGATCTCTCCAGATTTCCCTGAAAAAAGCACTGAAAGACTCTGGCGTTTCCATAATTTTCTAGCCGAAAGGAGTCCATCAGCTTTTCTTCTTTTCATAACTTTCATAATTATGTCTGGTCACTGTTCACTGTGCACTATTTGCTACAGTAATATCCGACCTACTGTTCACTGTAACACTGTGCACTTATTACTGTTTGCTACAGTAATATCCGTGAACAATTTCTACAGGAACCCAATTTGCTTATAAAAGGAAGCCTTCCTTCACTTGCGAGGCATCCGAAGAAAAACCCCTTTTCTAAACTCCTTTCTCTCAACCCCTCAAGCCTCTTGAAATCTCTTCAGTCTTCTTCGGAGAAATAAGAGATAAGAGATTGTCCATTTCTATACCCAGTAAGTTTCTAATCCCTGTAAAGATCTTGTCTCATTTTTAAGATCTTTTGCAAAACCATTTCTAGTTTCAATAGCGTGGAAAATCTTATCGTTCTAGACTACAAAATAGTCTGAGTAACGGGAGAATTTCTACCAAAGAAATTTTTAATATTCTGCACTTGTACTGTACTTCAATATTCTGCACTTGTACTTCAATTTCTACATTGTGTAACCTTTCAATTCTATTGTTGTAATATTTCAATATTATTAATATATCAAGTCATTTCTAATCTTCTCTTGCATATACATACCCCACAAACGGCTGGTCGAACCGCCTGTGGAAGGTCTGTACTTTAACTTTTCTGCATTTAAATCCTTGCATAACAATACCACCTAAATGGTTGGTTTAGAAGTTCTTGCAATACTTCTCCTAGTATTATATATTGCATACGGATTCTTCATTATATATAATGCTCATGCTTTTATTTAATTTTATTTATTTAATAATTTTCTGTGTAGAAATCTGCATTTTCATACCAACATATATTTGCTGTTGCTAGATCTAGAGATATACCGCATATCTTTTATCTATTTTCCCAATATATTGAATATTTTAATCGAATAGAGCAGCATTTAAATATCACATATATCTTCCTTGTTTATCTATTGCATTTTTCCCCAATCGTCTTTCATAATAAACGTAAACGCACAAATTAATTAATCTCCTTCTATAAAAATATTCTCTCTTTATATATATATATATATATATATATATATATATATATATATAAGTGCCCTAGGATCTGGGGATTACAAATAGTCAGAAGATTAATATAAGAGGTTTCAATTAATCTATGCGTTTTCTCTTATTATGGAAAACGATTGGGGAGAAATGTAATAGATATATAAGAACAAGAAAGATATATGTGATATTTAAACGCTACTCTATTCGATTAAAATATTCAATATATTGGGAAAATAGATAAAGAATATGAGGTATATCTCTAGATCTAGCAACGGCGAATATATAAGTTAGTATGAAAGTGCAGATTTCTACACAGAAAATTATTAAATAAATAAAATTAAATAAATGCACGAGCATTTAAAAGAATAAAGAAGCCAAAAGCAAGATATACAATAATAAGAATAATGGCTAGAAATTCTAGGCTAATCATATGCAAGAGTTTAGATGTAGAAATTTAAAGTGCAGACCTGCCACAGGCGGTTCGACCAGCCGTTTGTGGGGTAAGCAAATGTAAGAATAGTATAGAATACAGACCAGCCTCAGGCGGTTCAACCTGCCGTTTGAGGGGTATAAACGTAATATAAATGCAGTATGGAAATAACTTGATATATTAACAATATTGAAATACAACAATAGTATTGAAAGATTACACAAGGTAGAAACTGAAATACAAGTGCAGAAATATGAAAGTTTCTGTGGCAGAAATTCTTTCCGTTATTCAGACTATATGAGTTTAGAACGACAAGATTTTCTACTCTATTGAAACTAGAAATGGTTTTGCAAAAGATCTTGAGAATGGGACAAGATCTTTACAGGGATTAGAAACTTACTGGGTATGAAATGGTTATAGAAAGGTTGTAGATAGGATATGGAAATCCTTTATTTCTATGAAAAGGACTGAAGAAAGAAAAGGTTCCGAAGGGAGGAGTTTTCTGAGGAGGGAAAGAGGTTTAGAAAATTTTTCTGATGTCCCTGAATGAAAGGGAGCTCCCCCTTTTATAAGCAAATCGGGATTCTGTAGAAATTGTTCATGAGTGAACAGTAGTAAGTGCACAGTATTACAGTGAACAGTGAATTACTGTAGCAAACAGTATCCGACATCATGAAAGTTGTAGAAAAGAAGAAAAGTTGATGGGTTTCTTTCGGCTAGAAAATTATGAAGACGCCAAATTCTTTCGGCGCAATGATGCTATGGTTTGGAGAGGTCTTCAGTTGCTTCTTCTTCTTCCTCTACATCTCCCCATGGGATTGGTGGGAGGATCCCATAGCAATCATCTTCATTTGAATTCCCACTATGATGAGAACGGGAACTTTTCGAGTCTTCTAATTCAGAAAGGGCTTGTTTCAGCAATCCTGCCAATTGTTGGTGTGATTGTGCTGAGGCTAGTTTAGAAAGGACGAACCCCCTATCATGAAGAAATGGGGTAGTTTCTCCAAGAGGAGGAGGACAAGGAGGGATTGATCTCCTTGCTAGAAATTGATCAATTGCCTCTATGGATACTCTATCAAAAAATCTAAAGCCATCCCACCATTTGACCTTGAAACGTCTGATTAGAATAGGGATGCTAGTTCTGGTTTCTTTTCTATAATCAAAATTCCATCCGAGTACCCAAGATATTCCGAAGAAGTAGAAAAAGAGTAAAAGTTTGGGGAATCTTTGCTCATGAGGAGCAAGATTACAGAATTTCTCAAGAAAATATGGGTAGCTAGGTTGGATTTTAGGATGAAGAATTTCTTCAATAGGTCCAAGTTGTTCCCACCATCGAAAGAACCAGTAAGGAACTTCTGTTATCTTGAGATTTTCAAAATAGAAAAGCCATGTATGGGTATGGTTTGGGTTCTGTCTCCAGAAAGTATTCCACCAGGCTTGTTTATAGTCAAAATAAGAATAAGATGTCCTGTATGGGAGTGAGTCGGACATTTTGACATTGAATTTTCTCATAGACCAAGGATTTGGTTTCCATTCACGTGGGTGGATGACCTTGTGAAGGATGGCCTTTGAATAATTTATGTGTCCTTTGTCTGAGAAATGTTTAAGGGTGACAGATTCTATTTCTGTTAAAATTCTTTCATAAAATTCAATATTTTTGTATATATCATGAGGAGGATATAGAAAGTTTTCTGAAAACATGTTTTTAGCAAAATCAATGGGGTTTTTATCAAAAAAAATCCATTTTCAATGTTACATATGTTCTGAAAATTTGTTTTAGAGAAAAACTTAGATTTTGGAGGGGTTGTTTCAGTTGATTGAATAACCACCTCACTAGAAATTCTTTTTCCCAATTGTTTTTGGGTAGCAATAGGAGAAGGGTCAGGACTTACCATTGCTGTAGATGATTGTGGTTGGCTATTGAAGGCTTTTTGAAGAAGTTGCAGAGCTTCTTCATGAGAAATATTAGAAATATCGAAAGAGGGTCTCAGGGATAATTCAAGGTTTGGTTTGTCCTGAGTAGAAATGGTGGTAGTATTCAAAGATGGATTTGATGGTGATTGGGTGGTCGCCTGCAGCCATGTTCTTATGTTGGTGAGGCCAGGAGATTTTCTCTCTGAGGAAGGTTCGGCAATTTCTTTGCCTTTATCTCTTCTGGTGGGTTTGTTGGGAGGTTTTGGAGGCATTTTCCCTGTAAAAATTCTCGTGTGAGAAAGTCCGGAAGAGAATTTGAAGAACCATTAATGAATTCTATATCAAAATAAAAAACAGATAAAATGGCTTGCCATCTAGCAAAAATCTGTTTAGAAGCAATATTTTGAACATCTTTCTACAAAACATCTTTTGCAAATTTGCAGTCGATTCTTAATAGGAATTTTTGATTCAAAAGATCTCCTTGAAACTTAGAAATAGAAAGTACAATAGCAAGAATTTCTTTTTTGATTGTGGAGTAATTCTTTTGGCAATCATTCCAATGTTTGGAGACAAATTGAACGATTTGTTCTTTATTGTCTTTTGATTGCTTTAATATTCCTCCATAACCAATATCAGAAGCATCTGTTTCAACAATTTTGAAAGCATGAGGGTCAGCAAGATGTAAGCAAGGAATTTCCTTGACAGTTCGTTTTATTTGTTTCACTATATCAGTATGGATCTGGGTCCATGGGGGAGGATCCTTCTTGAGCCTCTGATGTAGTGGTTTACAAATTATATTTATATGAGGAAAGAATTCAATAATATAATTTAAACTTCCAAGAAATCTCTGCAATTGGGTTTTGTCTCTTATCTCATCAGGAAATTTCTCAGAGAACATTATTGATCTTTCAATGGGTATAATGGTTCCTTGATGGATATAATGCCCTAGAAAACGAATTCTTGTTTTAAAAAGGGATATTTTTGTAGGTGAAACCACTAAACCATTTTTCTTTACAATATTTATAAAATGATTAATATGCTTAAAATGTTTTTCTATGGATGTAGAAAATATTAAAACATCATCAATGTATACAATAATATAATCAGAACAATGATTGAAAATATCATTCATAATCCTTTGGAATTCAGAATGAGCATTTTTTAATCCAAAAGGCATGACATTCCATTCATATTGGCCAAAAGGAACAGTAAAGGCTGTCTTGTACCGATCCTTTTCGCTAATCTGAATTTGCCAAAAACCTGATTTCATATCAAATTTCGAAAAGAGTTTTGCATCATAAAGTTTATTTAATAAGTCCTTCTTGTTAGGAATCGGATATCTTATCCATTTTAAAGCTGTATTTAAAGGTTTGTAATTTATTACCAATCTTGGAACTCCTCTTTCTAATTCAGCATTTTTGTTGACATAGAAAGCAGAGCAACTCCAAGGCGATTGGCTTTTCCTAATAAGCTTCTTCTCAAGGAGTTCTTATATTTCCTTTTGACAGAAATTTAGAACTTCATGACTCATTTGAGAAGGTCTGGCCTTAGTAGGAATATCTTTTTCAAAAAATTCTGGCTCATAAGGAAGATCGACAATGTGACTTTTGCGAGACCAAAAAGCATTGGGAATATTAGAACATATGGAATTTTTGATTTGGTCTTCAATGTCAGAAATCTTTTTCTGAAGACTTTTTTCAGAAAGGTTTTTGTCAATCTTTTTGTATTCAAGATCTTTTAAAAATTGAAGATGAGCTTCTTTGCTTTGGATTATACAATTAATTTCAGAAATAGAGTGTTCTTGAAGAGTATTCAAATTTCTGGTCTGAGGTTTTGAAATAAAATCAAAGCAAATCTTTTTGCCTAAGGTTTCTGTTTCGATTCCTTTTTCAGTAACTTTAAAAGGCTGAAGTAGATTGATGAAAGGTGATCCTAAAATAACGTTTTGTTTAATATTTTTGACAAGAAGAAAAGGGGTTTTAAAAGAGACTTGGTCTTTCACAACTTCGGCTTCAGGAATTTTGAAGTTTATTTTCAACTTATCTCCGAAGGCTGATTTAAGGGATTGGTAGGTTTTTTCAAAATATTTGGTTGGTATAAGACCTTCTTTTATGCAATTAAGGTCTGCACCGGTATCAAAAAGAGCTGTCGTTTCAAGGATAAATTCGTTTTGGACTTTGATAGAAATATTGATAATTCATTTTCTTGTAGTGATCTCAGAAAGTAATAAAAGAAAGTTTGTATCAGAAGAAGAGGGAAGCTGAGGAACATTTTCATTTGTTTCTGAATCTTCTTCCTTTTGTTTTCCTCTTAGATTTTTCATTTTAATATCCAAAATATCCTTTTGCATAATTATTTGAGCAGCTTTAAGATTTTGAATTTCTTGTTTCTGCCTGTTAATCTCATGATTAAGATCACTTATAGAAATGGGTTTGAAATTTGCTTTCTTGGCTTTTCCAAGAATGGTAGAAATATTATAAGGATTATCAGTTTGGAAAGTGGATTTGGAAGTTGTTTTGGGATATTGAAAATTATTTAAATATTTAATTTTGGTTTCGGGATCAGTAATTTGGTCAAAAGTTTGTAAAAGAATTTCTTCTTCTTTAGTCAAAACATTTATTTCAAAATTGTTTTCTTCTTCATCATCCTCGTTGCCTGAGGTTGATGTTGAGGAGGTTTCTAAATCACAAATTTGTAAGCCTTCTTCAAAATCAGATTCATCAGAAGAACTACTATCAGCTTCAGCCATTAGTTGGTTGAGCTGGTCGATAGTCTCTTCGTCTAAACCTAATTCGTTAACCTTCTTACTGATTTTGCAAAATCGAGAAGTGTGGCCTTTCTTTCCACAGTTATAGCATGTAATATTTTTAAAATTTTTCTTTGGTTTTTTGGGTTTTTCAAAACTATCATCTTCTTTCTTTAAAGGTTTCTTATAAAATTTCTTTTTGTGAGGTTTTTTATAAAATTTCTTATGTTCTTTTCTTTTTAAAGAACATTTTCCTGAACATTTTGATTTTTCAAAAGTTTGAAAAGACGGATCATATTGGGCACAAAAGTCTCCTAAACCTTTCTTAGAAAGTTTTTGTTCTTTCTTGATTTGTTTTTGGAGGCGAATATTAGTGCACAATTGTGTTCCTATTTTATAAACATAAGAGGTTAGTTCACCATAAGAAAGATGGTCATATGGAATTTGATTTCCATATTCTTCTCTTATCTTACCACGAACTTGTTCTCCTATTAGTTTTGGTAAACCAGCAAGAAATTTTTCTTTCCAAAAAGATTGGCTCTGATACCGTAAGTGTCCTAGGATGTAGGGATTACAAATAGTCAGAAGATTAATATAAGAGCCAAGGGGTAGATAAAGATACTCTTTATATATTCATTCGCAGTAAAGGCGATTTCCTTCGTGGAGGTCTTTTCTGGTGATTTCTGGATGTGTTCCAGGCAGTAAATCCCGGTGGGGTAGTAAGTCCGTTGGTAAGCATCGTCGAAATCCGCTGAAAAGAAGAAAGTAGTCTTTTGCAATGAATTTATTAAGAAGATCTGAGTCTTCTTCTAGTTCTTTATCACAAATGTCTTTTGATCAAGGACCAATAAATAGAGAAGAAATTAATATAGAAGATTTCAATAAGTCTATCGAAAATTGGTTTATTCCAAAAGTTAAACTTGATAAAATTTATGAACACTCCAAGTTTAAACTCTTTGGTAATAATGACTATGTCATTGTCACTGAAGAAAGAAATATTCTACTTTCTGATTCTTCTGCTTCAATACAACTTTTAAATAAAGATTCTATAAAGAAACACTCCCAGAAATGGAATTATTTGCACATAGAACTGGTACAGGTTGGTGCAAAACCCCTTACCAAAGAAGGATTAGATACTTCATTACTTCTTGTTTTAAGAGATGCAAGACTTTTAAAATATGACGAATCCATTCTTGGAGCTGTTGAGACAAGTCTTTGCAGTGGACCAATTCATTTTGATAGTCATTGTAACATCTTGAATTTTGACCCGTTATCGGGACCAATAAAGTGTATATTGATTCTCGTGTAATTTTAGTAAGTCTCGCCTGGAATTGATCAATCACGGGATACTAACCAAATGGGAAAGGCTAAATAGGATCAGGTACGTGGACCGAGAACCCGATCGTGATGGGGCGCCGATTTCAACGAACGTCGAGGAAATATTTTGAACCAATATAGGCCGATCTTAGGAAAATGACAGGTTGATATTGTCAGTGATGCACGATCGGATCACGAGTGATTTCGCACAACCGAAAGTGTGCCTGACAAAGGAAACCCGATTTTAATCCAATACGATCATGACCTCAGGTACTAGTGATAATTCCTCTCGTTCTCTCGATATTAAGACCCTCACGATTCGGACAATCTTAGGTTGATACGCGTAACGCCTAAACAGCCGCCTGTTAGTGAGAGACCCTAAAACGACAAATCGAGTAAATTAGATCGCGATATTGGACCCGAACTTCGATATCAAAATTTCAAGGGTAATTACGACTGTGTTGCAAGACGGACGTCATTTTGGAGTAGCCATTTATGGTTGATTTAATTGCGGTTGGAAACGGAAGACTTGACAGGAAATTGAGAAAAAGGACAATTTTGCCCCTGTGGACACCGAGGCCGAATTCGGGGGCCGTTTCAGGTTATTTTTCGCGGCCAAGGTCATTTTGGGGTAGCCACGCTCATTTGGGGTGGTTTTGGACAAAAAGTGGAATTTCGACAAAAATTGGAAAATAATATTATTTTATTCCCGGAAACTTCGCAGACGATTTTCGAGGGCTTAGAAAGTGAATTTCGCGATTCCGACTCTGGATTATGTCTCACATGAATATTTAGGACCGGTATGAGCAAAAATTGGAATTTCGGTTCGGGATGGAAAAATGACGGAAATGCCCCTAGGCCATTTTTGGTTAATTCCGAATTTTGGGGGCAATTTTGGGATTTAATCAAGGTTGGTTAAGGTTAACTAGGCTTGGTTAACCATGGTTAAGGACAATTGACCATTTTGCCCTTGCATTATTGGATTAGAAGCATTTTTAGCCCTTGGATGAGGGGCATTTTGGTCCAAAGGGCTAAGATCTTGACATGTGGACCCCACTCACCCTTCTATTGACCACCTTTGACCCTCTCTCTCTCCTCAGATCACTCTCTCTCTCTGCTCACGTCTCTCTCCTCCCGATTCTCTCTCTCGGCCGCTTCCCCTTCGCCGTTCCAGTTTCGCCGGAGCTGCTGTTCATGCCGGAAGCAGCTGATCGCCGGAGCTGCTGGCGTTGAGCCGCCGAGTGTCACCTCCTGGTGTCGTCCCAGCCTCGTCGACCAACTTTCCCCTTGATCCGTCGCCCTTTGCCGCCGTTCCAGCCGAGAACGTGAAGGACGCCGTCGCCGTCGCCGGACTTGTCCCGCCAGGCCGCGCCGCCGTGCGCCACCCCACCGTCCGACCTCACCCTCACCCTCTCTCTCTCTTTCATCCTCAGCCATCCCTCACCGGCGCATCCCCTGTTCTGGCCGAGAGGTGGCCGTGAGCCCACCGGCGCCGCCGCGTCCGCCGGCTTGCCCTTGGAGCGCCGCCGTCGATTGTACCGCTTGTCGGTAATCGGCCGCTCGTTCCCGTCGCCTCGCGTCGTTATTAGGCGAGTAAAACACATAATCCTTGAATTAGTCTAAATTGTGCAATTAAGGGTTTAATTGAGGTAATTATGCTAAATTAGGGCCTAATTGAGTATATTTATGCATGGAATGATTAGGGGACCTAATTGGGACTATTTGTGATGGTTTAATGGTGATTTAGAGAGCAAATGGTGGCTGTTTTGGCATGGTCTTCATTAGAACCGAATTTGCATTTATTGGTCTAATGTGGTCATTAGGTGGATTAATGACTATTGGCTTGAAATTAGACATTTTGGAAGTCAATTGGGACTTGTTGGGACATTGTGGAATAATGCCATGTTCAAGGTTGATGGTTGAGGTTAATTGGTAGTGACAAGACCCAAGCGGACCCGGATTTTGAAATATTAAATTGTGTATTAAGTGCCGGGTATAAATTGGGCTAAGTGAAATGAATTAAATGTGCCGATAGTACGTTGATTGAGTGAGAAATTGTGGTTCAATGTACTTGGTACGTCGGGACATGGCGATTGGTGTGAGTCCCTTGATATGTGAATTTCCATGTTGGTCTTGAAATGATTGAGAACAATTTATGACCATTGGGTCATGGCCTTCGGGTCGATTTATACAATTGTGGGCCTTCGGGTCGGGCCTCCGGGTCGAATAATTTATGACCACTGGGTCATGGCCTTCGGGTCGATTTGATTGTGATGACCATTGGGTCATGGCCTTCGGGTCGAGTTAATTGTGATGACCATTGGGTCATGGCCTTCGGGTCGACTTAACTGTTGATGACCATTGGGTCATGGCCTTCGGGTCGATTTAACTGCTCACGAGTTAAAATGATATTGAAAGTCTAACCTGCAGGACTGGATTAGCAAAAGAATTAGGGCTGAGGGCCCGAATGATTTTAATATGATTTATTTACTGGTTCAGTGATTCATGCATTTTATTTACCTCTGGAGGTGCACGTTAGCCTAGTTTAGGAATAGGAATTTTACTTGCTGAGTTTATCTCACGGTTGTGGTAAAACCGATTTTCAGACCCCCGTCCATAAAATGCCGAGGAAAGCCCCTCTTTTTGGATTTCCGCAGCGGATTCAGCGAGATGTTAGTGTGCATCCCTGTGGAGACGGATCAGCATACGTTAGATATCTTTCTGTTGTGCATGTAAATGTGGGAGAGGCTTACAACGACACTCAGGAGTACGTAGCCTGGTGTTATAGGGGAGCTGATGGCGTAACTGGACCTCCGATCAGGACTTTTGATGTTCCGATAGACGTAAATGGCGTTATGATCCCCCAGATGGTGAGTGGTGAAATCTCTGATCCTCCAGCCTCCCTTAGTGTGAGTAGCGTAGGCGATACCGTGGATGGACCGATAGCCATGGACGAGGAGCCAGGAGAACAGCAAGTGATAGCTGTCGATGCAAACCCGGAGGAAGACGAAGAGTTAAATCTGGAAGTAATAGGTGAGAATGCTGAGGCAGCAGGAGAAGTGGCAGAAGTTGGATCGGATGAGGAGATGAGATCGGAGGAAGACTCTTCTGAGGAATCTGCAGCACCATCCGATCCAAACTGGGAGCCTTAGAGTAGATCCCAGTGATAAGAGTCTAGACTAACCCTCTTTTTGAATGTAACCTCTCCCAGGTAGTTAGCTGATACCCCTAGGCCACCGATCCCTTTTTGTTTCGTGGCCCTTTGGTGTATTCTTTTTGTTGTAAATAAATAGTGTGTATAAGTTTTTGTAAGGGTGTATATATGTTAGTATTTCTATAGCGTATTGAGATCTATTGCTGCTCATGGTTAAGTTTGATGTTATGTCTGGGTGTATTTATATATATATATATATATATACACACGTTGTTTCCGCATGTGTTACACTTTCTCTGATTTGGGTTTTTGGGTCGGTGACGCAAATCCTGGGAGCGTCGCACCTCAAGTCAACCTACGCGCGGATGTTCGGCCTTCGTGGGGTACGGGGCGTGACAGTCATCCTGGTCTTACCGTTTCTCTCAAAGATAAAAATATTTTGAAATCCCTCACTCTTCAAATAAAAACTCATAATTATTCTATAGCTGAAGGTTCCATTCCAATAGCCCTCATTTACAGAGTTTATTATAAAGTTATGAATTCTGTTTTTGGTAGCAAAGCTTTTAAATTGAATTCCAATCGAGAAACCCTTCTTTTGCAAACTGATATTTCTAAAGCAAATATCACTATTCCTAGGACAATTCCTTGGAATCATATTACCCTTCCTGAACAATGGGAATTAGAAAATCGGATTCCCTAATCAATTGTTCAAAATTCTGATCCCACCAACATCATCCAACATCCTGAAGGAAGAGTAACAATTCAATTTTCTAGAAGATCTGTTGATATTCCCAGGAGATCTTGTGACATCAGATCAATTCCTTCTTGGCATTCAACTTCTTCTCGAAGGTCAGTTGATACTATTCCCAATATTCCTTTGAATGCTCCTGGAGAAACATCTGCAAGTGCTCCTCCTTTTCCAAACATCAGTGGTATAGATAACAGGTCAGGAATTTCCAGACCAGTTTATCAACATACTACTTCTGATTTTCCTGATCCTACTCCTTCCGAAATGGAAGGCCCTGAGATCAATGTTTTAGAAATAGCTTTTGAACCTGATAGAATCATTTTGAATAAAGAATTCAATTCTTCCGACAATAAACATATTAGAGATTGGTTCTTTGCTAACTTTCGAAATCAAGCTCTTGAAATAAAAAAGGAATACTATGATTACATGTACCAACATGAAATCGAGATATTCTTCTTTGATTGGTTTGAAAATATATTTCTAAAAGAAAAACAGATTTTTGTTTTAGATCAATTTTATAAATGGAAATTGGACGATGGACATATCATCGAATCCAATCATCCTCCTCTCAAAAAAATCAAAATTGAACATCGAGAGACTGAAATAATAGCCTCTCCTTTTAAAATAGCTTCTGAAATAGATGGTATAGGAATTAAGAAAATTGTTGAGCAAAATAATTTTTCTAATCAACATCTTTATACTATAGGAAAACAACTTGATTGGATTGAAAATTTTACTCAAATAAGTTTTCCATCCTCTTCAATAACAATCCCAAAAAAGGATTTGAAACCACCACTTTTTAAGAATTTTGAAATTCCAAAAAATCCTAGTCTTGATTTTGCTAAAGCCTTAGAGGAAAGAAAAAGACTCCTCAAGGGAAAAGCAGTTTTGATTCCTAGAAATCCCATAATTTTGGATACCCCTTTAATACAGAATCTAAGTGTCAAAGATACTTCAGATCGAATTGAACCTTCCAATCAAATTAACCTTTTAGATAAGTTCGATACTGAATCCCTTCCAGAGATAAATCGTATCACTTGGAAGGATCCCCAGAAATTATATTATTCCCGTGCAACTCCTCCTGACATTCTCACAGAGGAAACTTTTTCTAAAATTCAAAACAAATACTCTTCTGATGCTATCTATGAATGGAATATAGATGGTGTTTCTGAGCAAAACCTCATAAATATTCTGACCCAAATGGTCATGCTTGCAAACACTTATAAAACCATTCCAGATACTTCTGATCATTCTGTTGCATATCTTTTAATAGCCGAATTTACAGGACAGCTCAAAGGATGGTGGGATAACTACCTGAATGAAGAGCAAAGATCTCAAATTTTAAATGCCCATAAGCTCGACTCTTTTGGTCAAATTATTCTTGATGAAAATGACCAACCCATCCAAGATGCTGTTAATACTTTGATATTTTCTATTTCCCAACATTTTCTAGGAGACTCTTCTCATATTCTCGATAAGAACCAAGATCTTCTGTCCAATATGAAATGTAGATCTTTAGGAGAATTCCGAGAATATAAAGAAGTATTTTTGCAAAGAGTCTTTCAAAGATCTGATTGTAACCAATCTTTTTGGAAAGAAAAATTTCTTGCTGGTTTACCAAAACTAATAGGAGAACAAGTTCGTGGTAAGATAAGAGAAGAATATGAAAATCAAATTCCATATGACCATCTTTCTTATGGTGAACTAACCTCTTATGTTTATAAAATAGGAACACAATTGTGCACTAATATTCGCCTCCAAAAACAAATCAAGAAAGAACAAAAACTTTCTAAGAAAGGTTTAGGAGACTTTTGTGCCCAATATGATCCGTCTTTTCAAACTTTTGAAAAATCAAAATGTTCAGGAAAATGTTCTTTAAAAAGAAAAGAACATAAGAAATTTTATAAAAAACCTCACAAAAAGAAATTTTATAAGAAACCTTTAAAGAAAGAAGATGATAGTTTTGAAAAACCCAAAAAACCAAAGAAAAATTTTAAAAATATTACATGCTATAACTGTGGAAAGAAAGGCCACACTTCTCGATTTTGCAAAATCAGTAAGAAGGTTAACGAATTAGGTTTAGACGAAGAGACTATCGACCAGCTCAACCAACTAATGGCTAAAGCTGATAGTAGTTCTTCTGATAAATCTGATTTTGAAGAAGGCTTGCAAATTTGTGATTTAGAAACCTCCTCAACATCAACCTCAGGCAACGAGGATGATGAAGAAGAAAACAATTTTGAAATAAATGTTTTGACTAAAGAAGAAGAAATTCTTTTACAAACTTTTGACCAAATTACTGATCCCGAAACCAAAATTAAATATTTAAATAATTTTCAATATCCCAAAACAACTTCCAAATCCACTTTCCAAACTGATAATCCTTATAATATTTCTACCATTCTTGGAAAAGCCAAGAAAGCAAATTTCAAACCCATTTCTATAAGTGATCTTAATCATGAGATTAACAGGCAGAAACAAGAAATTCAAAATCTTAAAGCTGCTCAAATAATTATGCAAAAGGATATTTTGGATATTAAAATGAAAAATCTAAGAGGAAAACAAAAGGAAGAAGATTCAGAAACAAATGAAGATGTTCCTCAGCTTCCCTCTTCTTCTGATACAAACTTTCTTTTATTACTTTCTGAGATCACTACAAGAAAATGGATTATCAATATTTCTATCAAAGTCCAAAACGAATTTGTCCTTGAAACGACAGCTCTTTTTGATACCGGTGCAGACCTTAATTGCATAAAAGAAGGTCTTATACCAACCAAATATTTTGAAAAAACCTACCAATCCCTTAAATCAGCCTCCGGAGATAAGTTGAAAATAAACTTCAAAATTCCCGAAGCCGAAGTTGTGAAAGACCAAGTCTCTTTTAAAACCCCTTTTCTTCTTGTCAAAAATATTAAACAAAACGTTATTTTAGGATCACCTTTCATCAATCTACTTCAGCCTTTTAAAGTTACTGAAAAAGGAATCGAAACAGAAACCTTAGGCAAAAAGATTTGCTTTGATTTTATTTCAAAACCTCAGACCAGAAATTTGAATACTCTTCAAGAACACTCTATTTCTGAAATTAATTGTATAATCCAAAGCAAAGAAGCTCATCTTCAATTTTTAAAAGAAGATCTTGAATACAAAAAGATTGACAAAAACCTTTCTGAAAAAAGTCTTCAGAAAAAGATTTCTGACATTGAAGACCAAATCAAAAATTCCATATGTTCTAATATTCCCAATGCTTTTTGGTCTCGCAAAAGTCACATTGTCGATCTTCCTTATGAGCCAGAATTTTCTGAAAAAGATATTCCTACTAAGGCCAGACCTTCTCAAATGAGTCATGAAGTTCTAAATTTCTGTCAAAAGGAAATATAAGAACTCCTTGAGAAGAAGCTTATTAGGAAAAGCCAATCGCCTTGGAGTTGCTCTGCTTTCTATGTCAACAAAAATGCTGAATTAGAAAGAGGAGTTCCAAGATTGGTAATAAATTACAAACCTTTAAATACAGCTTTAAAATGGATAAGATATCCGATTCCTAACAAGAAGGACTTATTAAATAGACTTTATGATGCAAAACTCTTTTCGAAATTTGATATGAAATCAGGTTTTTGGCAAATTCAGATTAGCGAAAAGGATCGGTACAAGACAGCCTTTATTGTTCCTTTTGGCCAATATGAATGGAATGTCATGCCTTTTGGATTAAAAAATGCTCCTTCTGAATTCCAAAGGATTATGAATGATATTTTCAATCATTGTTTTGATTATATTATTGTATACATTGATGATGTTTTAATATTTTCTACATCCATAGAAAAACATTTTAAGCATATTAATCATTTTATAAATATTGTAAAGAAAAATGGTTTAGTGGTTTCACCTACAAAAATATCCCTTTTTAAAACAAGAATTCGTTTTCTAGGGCATTATATCCATCAAGGAACCATTATACCCATTGAAAGATCAATAATGTTCTCTGAGAAATTTCCTGATGAGATAAGAGACAAAACCCAATTGCAGAGATTTCTTGGAAGTTTAAATTATATTATTGAATTCTTTCCTCATATAAATATAATTTGTAAACCACTACATCATAGGCTCAAGAAGGATCCTCCCCCATGGACCCAGGCCCATACTGATATAGTGAAACAAATAAAACGAACTGTTAAGGAAATTCCTTGCTTGCATCTTGCTGACCCTCATGCTTTCAAAATTGTTGAAACAGATGCTTCTGATATTGGTTATGGAGGAATATTAAAGCAATCAAAAGACAATAAAGAACAAATCGTTCAATTTGTCTCCAAACATTGGAATGATTGCCAAAAGAATTACTCTACAATCAAAAAAGAAATTCTTGCTATTGTACTTTCTATTTCTAAGTTTCAAAAATTCCTATTAAGAATCGACTGCAAATCTGCAAAAGATGTTTTGCAGAAAGATGTTCAAAATATTGCTTCTAAATCGATTTTTGCTAGATGGCAAGCCATTTTATCTATTTTTGATTTTGATATAGAATTCATTAATGGTTCTTCAAATTCTCTTCCGGACTTTCTCACACGAGAATTTTTGCAGGGAAAATGCCTCCAAAACCTCCCAACAAACCCACCAGAAGAGATAAAGGCAAAGAAATTGCCGAACCTTCCTCGGAGAGAAAATCTCCTGGCCTCACCAACATAAGAACATGGCTGCAGGCGACCACCCAATCACCATCAAATCCATCTTTGAATACTACCACCATTTCTACTCAGGACAAACCAAACCTTGAATTATCCCTGAGACCCTCTTTCGATATTTCTAATATTTCTCATGAAGAAGCTCTGCAACTTCTTCAAAAAGCCTTCAATAGCCAACCACAATCATCTACAGCAATGGTAAGTCCTGACCCTTCTCCTATTGCTACCCAAAAACAATTGGGAAAAAGAATTTCTAGTGAGGTAGTTATTCAGTCAACTGAAACAACCCCTCCAAAATCTAAGTTTTTCTCTAAAACAAATTTTCAGAACATATGTAACATTGAAAATGGATTTTTTGATAAAAACCCCATTGACTTTGCTAAAAACATGTTTTCAGAAAACTTTCTATATCCTCCTCATGATATATACAAAAACATTGAATTTTATGAAAGAATTTTAACAGAAACAGAATCTGTCACCCTTAAACATTTCTCAGACAAAGGACACATAAATTACTCAAAGGCCATCCTTCACAAGGTCATCCACCCACGTGAATGGAAACCAAATCCTTGGTCTATGAGAAAATTCAATGTCAAAATGTCCGACTCACTCCCATACAGGACATCTTATTCTTATTTTGACTATAAACAAGCCTGGTGGAATACTTTCTGGAGACAGAACCCAAACCATACCCATACATGGCTTTTCTATTTTGAAAATCTCAAGATAACAGAAGTTCCTTACTGGTTCTTTCGATGGTGGGAACAACTTGGACCTATTGAAGAAATTCTTCATCCTAAAATCCAACCTAGCTACCCATATTTTCTTGAGAAATTCTGTAATCTTGCTCCTCATGAGCAAAGATTCCCCAAACTTTTACTCTTTTTCTACTTCTTCGGAATATCTTGGGTACTCGGATGGAATTTTGATTATAGAAAAGAAACCAGAACTAGCATCCCTATTCTAATCAGACGTTTCAAAGTCAAATGGTGGGATGACTTTAGATTTTTTGATAGAGTATCCATAGAGGCAATTGATCAATTTCTAGCAAGGAGATCAATCCCTCCTTGTCCTCCTCCTCTTGGAGAAACTACCCCATTTCTTCATGATAGGGGGTTCGTCCTTTCTAAACTAGCCTCAGCACAATCACACCAACAATTGGCAGGATTGCTGAAACAAGCCCTTTCTGAATTAGAAGACTCGAAAAGTTCCCGTTCTCATCATAGTGGGAATTCAAATGAAGATGATTGCTATGGGATCCTCCCACCAATCCCATGGGGAGATGTAGAGGAAGAAGAAGAAGACGAGAGCTGAAGACCTCTCCAAACCATAGCATCATTGCGCCGAAAGAATCTGGCGTCTTCATAATTTTCTAGCCGAAAGAAACCCATCAACTTTTCTTCTTTTCTACAACTTTCATTATGATGTCGGATACTGTTTGCTATAGTAATTCACTGTTTGCTACAGTAATTCACTGTTCACTGTAACACTGTGCACTTACTACTGTTCACTCGTGAACAATTTCTACAGGATCCCGATTTGCTTATAAAAGGGGGAGCTCCCTTTCATTCAGGGACATCAGAAAAATTTTCTAAACCTCTTTCTCTCCTCAGAAAACTCCTCCCTTGGGAACCTTTTCTTTCTTCAGTCCTTTTCATAGAAATAAAGGATTTCCATATCCTATCCACAACCTTTCTATAACCATTTCATACCCAATAAGTTTCTAATCCCTGTAAAGATCTTGTCCCATTCTCAAGATCTTTTGCAAAACCATTTCTAGTTTCAATAGAGTAGAAAATCTTGTCGTTCTAGACTCATATAGTCTGAGTAACGGAAAGAATTTCTGCCACAGAAACTTTCATATTTCTGCACTTGTATTTCAGTTTCTACCTTGTGTAATCTTTCAATACTATTGTTGTATTTCAATATTGTTAATATATCAAGTTATTTCCATACTGCATTTATATTACGTTTATACCCCTCAAACGGTAGGTTGAACCGCCTGAGGCTGGTCTGTATTCTATACTGTTCTTACATTTACTTACCCCACAAACGGCTGGTCGAACCGCCTGTGGCAGGTCTGCACTTTAAATTTCTACATCTAAACTCTTGCATAATTAGCCTAGAATTTCTAGCCATTATTCTTATTATTGTATATCTTGCTTTTGGCTTCTTTATTCTTTTAAATGCTCGTGCTTTTATTTAATTTTATTTATTTAATAATTTTCTGTGTAGAAATCTGCACTTTCATACTAACTTATATATTCGCCGTTGCTAGATCTAGAGATATACCTCATATTCTTTATCTATTTTTCCAATATATTGAATATTTTAAACGAATAGAGCAGCGTTTAAATATCACATATATCTTTCTTGTTCTTCTTATATAACTATTACATTTCTCCTCAATCGTTTTCCATAATAAGAGAAAACGCATAGATTATGTAACATCCTGAATTTTGACCCGTTATCGGGACCAATAAAGTGTATATTGATTCTCGTGTAATTTTAGTAAGTCTCGCCCGGAATTGATCAATCACGGGATACTAACCAAATGGGAAAGGCTAAATAGGATCAGGTACGTGGACCGAGAACCCGATCGTGATGAAGTGCCGATTTCAATGAGCGTCGAGGAAATATTTTGAACCAATATAGGCCGATCTCAGGAAAATGACAGGTTGATATTGTCAGCGATGCACGATTGGATCGCGAGTGATTTCGCATGACCGAGAGTGCGCCTGACAAAGGAAACCCGATTTTAATCCAAACGATCGTGACCTCAGGTGCTAGCGATATTCCTCTCGTTCTTTCGATATTGAGACCCTCACGATTCGGACAATCTTAGGTCGATACGCGTAACACCTAAACTGCCGCCTGTTAGTGAGAGACCCTAAAACGACAAATCGAGTAAATTAGATCGCGATATCGGACCCGAACTTGATATCAAAATTTCAAGGATAATTACGACTATCTTGCAAGACGGACGTCTTTTTGGAATACTCAATTATGGTTGGATTGAATGCGGTGGAAAAATGAAGTTTTGACAGAAATTGAGAAAAGGACAATTTTGCCCCTGTAGACACCGAGGCCGAATTCGGAGGCCGTTTCAGGTTATTTTTCGCGGTCAAGGTCATTTTGGGGTAGCCAAGCTCATTTGGAGTGATTTTGGACAAAAAGTGGAATTTCGACAAAAATTGGAAAATAATATTATTTTATTCCCGAAAACTTTACAGACGATTTTCGAGGGCTTAGAAAGTGAATTTCGCGATTCCGACTCTGGATTATGTATCACATGAATATTTAGGACCGGTATGAGCAAAAATTGGAATTTCGGTTCGGGATAGAGAAATGACGGAAATGCCCCTAGGCCATTTTTGAATTATTCCGAATTTTGGGGGCAAATTTGGGATTTAATCAAGGTTGGTTAAGGTTAACTAGGCTTGGTTAACCATGGTTAAGGTCAAATGACCTTTTTACCCTTGCATTATTGGATTAGAAGCAATTTTAGCCCTTGGATGAGGGGCATTTTGGTCCAAAGCCCTTAGATCTTGACATGTGGACTCCACCATGGGTTGTGTTGACTACCCCTTGACTCTCTCTCTCTCCTCAGACCTGTCTCTCTCTCTCCCCACGCCTGATTCTCTCTCTTCTCTCCCGATTCCCCCTTCGGCAGCTGCTTCGTTCCCGCCGTTCCAGCACCGCCGGCTGCTGTCCTCGCCGAATTAGCTGTCCTCGCCGAATTAGCTGTCCTCGCCGGAGCTGCTGACCACCAGCCGCCGTGCACCATCCCCTGGCATCACCCTCAGCCCCGTCTACCAGTTATCCCCCGCTCCCGTCGCCCGTGGCCGCCGTTCCAGCCGGGACGTAGAGGACGCCACGTCCGCCGGGCTGCCTCGCCGGTGTTGGCCGCCGTCCTCCGTCGTCCACCGTCCCCCACCGACCAGCCTAGCCTTCGCCGTCCCTTTTCCGTCACCCTCAGCCAGCCGTCCAACCTCCCCTGTTTTGGCCGAGTGGCCTAGAGCCTCGTCGGAGCCGCCGTGAGCCGCCGGCTTGCCGTGGAGCGCCGCCGTCGATTGTACCGCTCGCCGGTCATCGGCCGCTCGCTTCCGTCGTCTCGCGTCGTTAATAGGCGAGTAAAATACCTAATCCTTGAATTAGTCTAAATTGTGCAATTAGGGGTTTAATTAGGAGGATTAGGCTAAATTAAGGCCTAATATTGTGCATTTTGTGCATTGGTTGATTAGGGGACCTAATTAGGACTTAATGGCATATTATGAGGATGATTTGGAGCCCCTTTGATGGTTGTTTGGGTGTGGTTCATTAGAGAACCGAATTTGTGTTAAATGGCCTAATGTGTTCATTAATTGAGTTAATGAGTAATGAGTTGAAATTAGGCATTATGGAGGCCAATGGGAGCTTGTTAAGACTTTGAGGGATGATGCTATGCCTGTGGATTTAATAATTGAGACTAGCTGGGCACGTCGAACTCCAAGTGGATTGGAACTAAGTAATGTTGAATTGGTGCTAATTGCCGTATGGAAATGGATTACAATCAAATGAGTTAAATGTGCCAATCATGCTCTGTGGAAGTTGGAATTATGGTTCAGTGTGCTTAGTACAGCGGGGCATGGTAAATTGGTGTGAACCCATGGCATGTGGATTTCCATGTTTGGTTTTGATATGGTTGAGATTGTGATGACCATTGGGTCATGGCCTTCGGGTCGAATGATTTATGACCATTGGGTCATGGCCTTCGGGTCGATTTAATTGTGATGACCATTGGGTCATGGCCTTCGGGTCGGTTTATACAATTGTGGGCCTTCGGGTCGGGCCTTCGGGTCGAATGATTTATGACCATTGGGTCATGGCCTTCGGGTCGATTTAATTGTGATGACATCTGCGTCATGGCCTTCGGGTCGATTAAACTGTTGATGACCTCTACGTTATGGCCTTCGGGTCGATTAAACTGTTGATGACCTCTGCGTCATGGCCTTCGGGTCGATATCTTGTTTATGGATTATATTGATACTGAAAGCCTAACCTGCAGGGCTGGAGAAGTGAAATTAGGGCTGAGGGCCCGAATTATGTTAATATGAATTATTTGCTGGTTCAATGATTTATGCCCTTTTAATTATCTCTGGAGGTGCACGTTAGCCTAGTTTAGGAATAGGAATTTTACTTGCTGAGTTTATCTCACGGTTGTGGTAAAACCGATTTTCAGACCCCCGTCCATAAAATGCCGAGGAAAGCCCCTCTTTTTGGATTTCCGCAGCGGATTCAGCGAGATGTTAGTGTGCATCCCTGTGGAGACGGGTCAGCATACGTTAGATATCTTTCTGTTGTGCATGTAAATGTGGGAGAGGCTTACAGCGAGACTCAGGAGTACGTAGCCTGGTGTTATAGGGGAGCTGATGGCTTAACTGGACCTCCGCTCAGGACCTTTGATGTTCCGATAGACATAAATGGCGTTATGATTCCCCAGATGGTGAGTGGTGAAATCTCTGATCCTCCAGCCTCCCTTAGTGTGAGCAGCGTAGGTGATACCGTGGATGGACCGATAGCCATGGACGAGGGGCATGGAGAGCAGCAAGTTATAGCTGACGATGTGATCGAGGAGGAAGACGAAGAATTGAATTTGGAAGTGATAGGTGAGAATGCCGAGGCAGCTGGAGAAGTGGAGGAAGTTGGATCGGACGAGGAGGTGAGATCTGAGGAGGACTCGTCGGAGGAGTCAGCAGCGCCATCCAACCCAGGCTGGGAGCCGTAGAGCAGATCCCAGTGTTAGGAGTTAGACTAACCCTCTTTTGTTGTAACCCTCCTCTAGTTGGTTAGCCGTTACCCCTAGGCCACCGATCCTTTTTGTTTAGTGGTTGTAACCCTCTTTGGTGTATTCTTTTTTGTTGTAAATAAATAGTTTGTATAAATTTTTAATAGGGGTGTATATATGTTAGTATTTATCTATAGTATGTTGATATCTATTGCTGCTCGTGGTTAAGTTCTGTTTTTATGTCTGGGTGTGTGTATATATATATATATATATATGCGCGTCGTTTCCGTATGTGTTGTACTTTCTCTGATTTGGATTTCGGGTCGGTGACGCAAAATCCTGGGAGCGTCTCAAGTCGACCTAGTGGCGGATGTTCAGCCTTCGTGGGGTACGGGGCGTGACATCCCCGTTCGAATTGGTATCAGAGCAAGGACAGCTCTGTTTGATCTAGTTGAGCCTTGGAGTGATAAGGAGAAATGACCATGGGTAGCTATAGGGTGACTTAGTGCGCTAAGTGTACCTCCAGAATGTTTGTGTTTGACTGTTGTGGTGATTAATTGAACCAGTAATTATGCAGGTGCGGCAGGACCCAAGGTTAGTGTGCGAGTTCTTGGGTGAAATTGTGTACTGTTGTGTTAGCCGCATGCTGAGTGCTTAATTGCTTTTGTGTTTATACCTGCCTAGGACTTAGACCGGTTAGTTGGTTTAGGTCTCTAATTCCTGGATGGAATTATATCAGGTAGTTGAGCACTCCGAGTGAAAAGATGAGTAGTGAAAGAGGAAGAGTGGGAAGAGCCCCAAGGAGGGGCGTAGGAAGAGGAGCTCGAGGTGGAGGTCGTGCTAGGGCGAGAGCGATAGAAAACATAGTTGCGGGTGCTAGAGAGGGAGAGAATCCTCGAGTTGGTGTTGGGGCTGCAGCAGACCCCAGAGCTGATGTTAGACATGCGGAAGATCCGCGCATGGAAGGAGTTCTCAGAGCGTTAGACCGAATTGGTAACGTGATGGATAGGCAAGCACAAGAAAGAGAGAATGCGACCGCTCAGGCTGCCGAGGCTGCAGCAGTTGCTGCCGTCCATGAGAATCAAGCCCAAGCCCAGCCAGTGCAAGCTCAACCAATGGTGGCACCGAGACCAATGCACCAGTTGGTGGAGCAGTTTCTTAAGCTGAAACCGCCCAAGTTCACGGGCAGAGGTGACCCAGAAACCGCCCCGCGTTGGGTGGAGGAGTTAGAGAAAGCGTTTGACCTGTTGGAGTGTACTGAGAGAGAGAAGATTTCTTTGGCAACATATCAACTGCAGGACAATGCCCACGATTGGTGGAAGGCGGTTAAGGATAGAGTGTTTCCGGAGTTTATGGAACCGACTTGGGCGATATTTGTTGAGCATTTCTATGGACAGTTTTTCTCAGAGAGTGCCCAGGAGAAGAAGATGGCGGAGTTCATGAGACTTCGTCAGGGGTCGATGACAGTGGTACAGTACGAGGCAGAATTTGCCAGATTATCCAGATTTGCCCCGAGGATGGTTGAGAATCCCTTGGATAAGGCTCGAAGGTTCCGGGATGGACTGAAACCGGAACTTCGCACTCAGATGCTTTTGTTGAACATCAGAGATTATCGAGAGCTGTATGAGCGAGCCCAAACTATGGAGCGAGATCAGATAGAAAGGACAACAGCATCGGGTTCGAGGTTTATTCCGAATCGGGACAATCGTCGCTTTGGAAAGAGACCAATGGCCAGCAATAGACGGTTTGTTCCGCCCCCGAGAAGGATTATAGGGAAGCCCAGTCAAGCGCCAAATAGAATCGGAGCTTGCTTTCGTTGCGGGAGTTTGGGACACCAGATAAAGAATTGTCCCCAGCAACGACTTTCGAGACCCCCAGGACCACAGCAGCAACCCCGAGCGGGAAATCAGGTTGGGAATCCCCCACAGACTACTCAGGGCAGACCACCTGCGCAAGGACGAGTGTATGCTATGGCGCGAAAGGATGCTGAGGACGCGCCGGGTGTGGTCACAGGTACCGTTTCTCTCTGCAATCATGCGGCTTATGCGTTATTTGATCCCGGGGCAACCCATTCGTTTATTTCAGAGCAGTTTGTTAGATTGGTTGGTTTGGAACCTGTTTTGCTTGAAATCATGTTATGTGTGACGACCCCACTGCATGATAGGGTGCTAGTATCATTGGGGTGTTTGGACTGTAAAATTTTGATTGGAAATGTTGAGGAAAGGATTGATTTAGCTGTGTTAGCCATGTATGACTTTGATGTGATCATTGGTATGGATTGGCTGACTAAACAGAAAGCCGTTATGGATTGCGGCAGTAGGACGATCCAATTTAATCCGATTGGTCGTCCTAAGTTTGAATTTCAGGAAAATCGAGGAGGAACCTCGATCCCTTGGATTTCCTCAGTGGAGGCAACAGAGATGCTCGAGGAAGGTTGCGAAGGATACTTGGTTAGTGTTAAGGATCCGACGTTGGTGGAACCTAAGTTGGAAGAAATCTCTGTAGTATGTAATTTCCCCGAGGTTTTTCCACAAGAATTACCGGGCTTGCCGCCAGAACGAGAAGTGGAATTCGTAATAGAATTGGCCCCAGGAACAGAGCCAATTTCTAAGGCCCCGTATAGGATGTCCTTGTCGGAACTGAAAGAGTTGAAAGTCCAGATGCAGGAGTTGTTAGACAAGGGATTTATTCGTCCTAGTGCGTCTCCATGGGGAGCGCCAGTCCTGTTTGTGAGGAAAAAGGACGGGACGTTGAGATTATGTATAGACTACCGGCAGTTGAATCAGGTGACTATAAAGAATAAGTACCCACTGCCAAGGATCGACGACTTGTTCGATCAGTTGCAAGGGGCGTCAGTGTTTTCCAAGATTGATCTACGGACAGGGTATCATCAGTTAAGGATTCGGAAAGAGGATATACCCAAGACTGCATTTAGGACGAGGTACGGGCATTATGAGTTTACAGTCATGCCCTTCGGTTTAACGAATGCCCCTGCAGCTTTTATGGATATGATGAACAAAGTTTTTAAGGAATTTCTGGATCAGTTCGTCATCGTGTTCATTGACGATATTCTGGTTTACTCGAAGAGTCAGGAAGAACACGAAGTGCATTTGACTGAAGTTTTACGGACGTTAAGGGAACATGCGCTTTATGCGAAGTTTAGTAAATGTGAGTTCTGGCTTAGCAAGGTAGCCTTCCTTGGACATATCGTATCGGGAGAAGGGATATCAGTGGATCCAACTAAGATTGAAGCAGTGCTTAAGTGGCCCAGGCCGACGTCAGTGACGGAGATCAGAAGTTTCTTAGGATTGGCTGGCTATTATCGACGCTTCGTGGAAGGATTCTCGTCGATAGCCATGCCCTTGACGCGATTATTGAAAAAGGAGATTAAGTTTGAATGGGACGACAAGTGCGAACGAAGTTTTCAGGAGCTTAAGCACAGACTGACGACAGCTCCAGTCTTGACTATCCCCTCTGGACCTGGTGGATTTGAAGTATACAACGATGCTTCGTTCAAAGGACTTGGTTGTGTGTTAATGCAACAGGGGAAAGTAGTTGCATATGCGTCACGTCAGTTGAGACCTCATGAGGTGAACTATCCAACGCATGACCTAGAGTTAGCGGCTATTGTCTTTGCACTCAAAATCTGGAGACACTATTTATGTGGGGAAAAGTTTCAGATCTATACGGATCATCAGAGCCTCAAATACTTGTTCTCCCAGAAAGAGTTAAATATGAGACAGCGTAGATGGATGGAACTTTTAAAAGATTATGACTGCGACATCATGTATCACCCTGGAAAAGCGAATCGAGTGGCAGATGCGCTAAGTCGCAAGTCTAGCATGGCGCATTTGATGATCAAGGAATGGACGTTATTGGAAAAGCTCCGAGACTCGGAATTTAAATTGGAATTGAGCCATGTGTCGAATCTGCTGGCTACTTTGAGGATCGAGCCGGAGATTCAAACCAAGATTAAGGCGTTGCAGTCCACGGATCAGGAAATTCAGAAAATTGTGGAAATGGATGCCACTGCAAGGAAGCCGGATTTCCAAGTATCAGAGGATGGAGTCCTGAAGTATAGAGGACGATGGTGTGTGCCTGATGATACTGAGCTTAAGGAAGAAATATTAAGAGAAGCTCATCGCAGCAATTACAGTATCCACCCTGGCAGTACGAAAATGTACCAGAATCTAAGGCAACATTATTGGTGGAACGGATTGAAAACGGATGTGGCCAGGTATGTGGCTAAGTGTTTGACGTGTCAACAGGTAAAGGCACAACACTGTAAACCTGGAGGACTGCTGCGACCGTTGGAAATTCCCGAGTGGAAATGGGAACATATCACCATGGACTTCGTAACGGGACTGCCAAGGAGTCAGAGAGGGCACGATTCAATTTGGGTGATAGTGGATAGACTGACTAAGTCAGCGCATTTTCTGGCGGTGTGCAAGGATTTTGAATTAGAAAAGTATGCATAGCTGTATGTAAGACAGATTGTTAGACTGCATGGAGTGCCAGTGACGATTACATCATATCGTGATCCGAGGTTTACAGCGAATTTCTGGAAAAGTCTGCAGACGGCCTTGGGAACAAAGGTGCAGTTCAGTACAGCTTACCATCCGCAAACTGATGGGCAATCAGAAAGAACTATCCAGACTCTTGAGGATATGTTGAGGGCTTGTGTAGTGGATTTTCAGGGTAAATGGGAAGAACAGCTGCATCTGGTAGAGTTTGCATATAATAACAGTTATCAGCAGAGTATCCAGATGGCCCCATTTGAAGCTTTGTATGGCCGAGCGTGTAGGACTCCCGTGTGCTAGGATGAAGTGGGAGAACGGAGCATTACGGGCCCAGAGCTGGTACAGCAAACAGTAGAAGCTGTTGAAATCATTCGAGAGAGGTTAAAGACAGCACAGAGTCGACAGAAAAGTTATGCCGATCGGAGATGACGACATCTGGAATTCCAAGTTGGGGACCATGTATTTTTAAAAGTGTCGCCTATGAAAGGGTTATCCCGATTTGGCAAGAAAGGAAAGCTGAGTCCGAGGTTTGTTGGGCCGTTTGAGATTTTGGAAAAGATTGGCGATATGGCGTACAGGCTGGCCCTGCCACCAAATTTGTCCCAGATACATAATGTCTTCCACGTGTCGATGTTGAGAAAGTATGAACCAGATCCGACACACGTTCTAAGATACGAAGAAATAGACGTGGACGACAGGGTGTCGTACGTGGAGAGACCGGTCAGAATCGAAGATAGGAAGGATCGAGTGCTTCGGAATAAGACAATCCCAATGGTTAAAGTAGTTTGGGAGCACCACGGGACAGAGGGCGCTACTTGGGAAAGCGAGGAAGCTATGCGACGTCAACACCCCCAGTTGTTCGAAGAGCAGGTTTAAAGTGCAAATTTCGAGGACGAAATTTTTGTAAGGGGGGAAGAGTTGTAACATCCTGAATTTTGACCCGTTATCGGGACCAATAAAGTGTATATTGATTCTTGTGTAATTTTAGTAAGTCTCGCCCGGAATTGATCAATCACGGGATACTAACCAAATGGGAAAGGCTAAATAGGATCAGGTACGTGGACCGAGAACCCGATCGTGATGAAGTGCCGATTTCAATGAGCGTCGAGGAAATATTTTGAACCAATATAGGCCGATCTCAGGAAAATGACAGGTTGATATTGTCAGCGATGCACGATTGGATCGCGAGTGATTCCGCATGACCGAGAGTGCGCCTGACAAAGGAAACCCGATTTTAATCCAAACGATCGTGACCTCAGGTGCTAGTGATATTCCTCTCGTTCTTTCGATATTGAGACCCTCACGATTCGGACAATCTTAGGTCGATACGCGTAACACCTAAACTGCCGCCTGTTAGTGAGAGACCCTAAAACGACAAATCGAGTAAATTAGATCGCGATATCGGACCCGAACTTGATATCAAAATTTCAAGGATAATTACGACTATCTTGCAAGACGGACGTCTTTTTGGAATAGCCAATTATGGTTGGATTGAATGCGGTGGAAAAATGAAGTTTTGACAGAAATTGAGAAAAGGACAATTTTGCCCCTATAGACACCGAGGCCGAATTCGGAGGCCGTTTCAAGTTATTTTTCGCGGTCAAGGTCATTTTGGGGTAGCCAAGCTCATTTGGAGTGATTTTGGACAAAAAGTGGAATTTCGACAAAAATTGGAAAATAATATTATTTTATTCCCAGAAACTTTACAGACGATTTTCGGGGGCTTAGAAAGTGAATTTCGCGATTCCGACTCTGGATTATGTATCACATGAATATTTAGGACCGGTATGAGCAAAAATTGGAATTTCGGTTCGGGATAGAGAAATGACGGAAATGCCCCTAGGCCATTTTTGAATTATTCCGAATTTTGGGGGCAAATTTGGGATTTAATCAAGGTTGGTTAAGGTTAACTAGGCTTGGTTAACCATGGTTAAGGGCAAATGACCTTTTTACCCTTGCATTATTGGATTAGAAGCAATTTTAGCCCTTGGATGAGGGGCATTTTGGTCCAAAGCCCTTAGATCTTGACATGTGGACTCCACCATGGGTTGTGTTGACTACCCCTTGACTCTCTCTCTCTCCTCAGACCTGTCTCTCTCTCTCCCCACGCCTGATTCTCTCTCTTCTCTCCCGATTCCCCCTTCGGCAGCTGCTTCGTTCCCGCCGTTCCAGCACCGCCGGCTGCTGTCCTCGCCGAATTAGCTGTCCTCGCCGAATTAGCTGTCCTCGCCGGAGCTGCTGACCACCAGCCGCCGTGCACCATCCCCTGGCATCACCCTCAGCCCCGTCTACCAGTTATCCCCCGCTCCCGTCGCCCGTGGCCGCCGTTCCAGCCGGGACGTAGAGGACGCCACGTCCGCCGGGCTGCCTCGCCGGTGTTGGCCGCCGTCCTCCGTCGTCCACCGTCCCCCACCGACCAGCCTAGTGTTGACACCTAATTTTTAGCCGATGCGTCATAAAAAATAGAAAATTCGAGATTATGGTTTCCGATCGCGACGGAGCCCGTTTCTTGAGCAAAAAGTGTCGTTTTTTAATTCCGTCTATTGGATTAGTTTTTATAAGCAATTTTCTATTCGTTTCATACAAAAACCCGAAAAGTCAAATGGTTGACTTTGGCGTTGACTTTTTGGTCAACCCTTTGACCAAAAGTCAACCCCAGGTCAAATTAGGGCTTTTTGTATAAAAAGATTCCTTTCAAGTCCAATTTCACTTTAGAAGTGGAAATTTTAGAAAAATTCAAAGATTTGATCATAAAATCAAGCTCCTAGTGAAAAGTCAACTAGGGTTTGACTTTTGGTCAAACCTTTGACCAAAAAATTGAAAAATTTCAAAAATCCCAAATCACCTTATTTTACATTCAATTTACCTTTGGCATTTAAAATTTTACAAAAATCGATTTAGAATCAACTTTTTCCCAAATTGCGGAATTTGATTCAAATCGGCCAAAAATAAAATTACTTCATTTCTAGTCATTTTTTAGATTAGTTTTCTTCACGACATTTGATCTAGAGGTCATTTTATATTCAATTTTTGAACCAATTTTGTGATTCCAAGCCAAACACAAAAACCCCCAATTTTAGCCCTAATCAGTGATTTTGATCGATTCTTCATGATGTGCGCAATTGAGACACGATTGAACCTGATTTCTTATATGAAACCCAAATTCAAAATCAATTTTGGAAGAATCACATGAATTTGGGTCAATTTGATCAATTTAGTGATCCAATGATTAGGAAGTCTATGAGTGATTGGTCTAATTAATGCAATTCAACTTGACCCACTCTAGACTAATATTCAATTTGATGAATTGGGACTCAATTTGGTTAATTGGACTTCAATTAAACTTGTTAGTCTAGCTCGGTCATGCGATTACCCAAAATTCAGAGCTAATTGACTCAAATTGGTTT
Organism: Syzygium jambos; assembly: GCA_031216235.1. Classification (NCBI taxonomy): domain Eukaryota; kingdom Viridiplantae; phylum Streptophyta; class Magnoliopsida; order Myrtales; family Myrtaceae; genus Syzygium; species Syzygium jambos. The sequence continues at coordinate 14,610,600 of CM062226.1, forward strand.
AATTCAAATTGAACTAATCCGATCAAATTAGTCATTTTCTGGTCGAAAATTTTGATGATCGATAATCCGATCGGACCAACCAAGGTCAGTCACATCCTCTTGAGTGCGAAAATGACAAAATTGACCTTAATTGAGAATTACAAAAAAAATGACTAAGAGAAATGACCAAAATACCCTTTTTCAAGAATTAAGCAAATTAATTAGGGGATTAGCAAATTAATCATGGCCATTCATTTAGAATTGATCATGTCCATCCATAATGCCATGTCATTAATCCTTAGCCTCTAAGGAATATTCTTAATCATTAAGGATGCATTTTGAACCATTTGATCAATCTAAGGGCTAGAATTCAAAGTTGAAGGGGGTATATAGTTTTTTCCCTCCAAAAATCAAGGGGGGTTCATTTTCAGATCTATTTTCTCTCTCTCTCTCTCTCTCTCTCTCTCTCTCTCTCTCTCTCTCTCTCTCTCCCACGATCAACTCCCTCTCTCTCGCACTCCCTCTCGGCCGCCGGCCTTCCGGCCCCTTTCCGGCGAGCTGCCGCCACACCGGCGTCCCCCACGGCGGCACCAGGCTGGTCGCAACACCAGCCACCTCAGCTGGTGGCCGGAGCACCTTCCTCCGGCAGCTTTTCTCCCTCGGCAGCATCACCGGCAATCCTGCCGGTGATTTGTCCAGCCGGTTCAATCGGCTGAACCGGCTCTCCGGCGACATTCTCCGGCGAGCCGCCGCCCCTCCGGCGTCCCCCACGGCGGCCTGAAGCCAGTCGCAAGTCCAGCCACCCTCGCCGGTGGCCGGAGCACCTCCTTCCGGCCCGATCTTCTTCTCGGCGACATCACCGGCTTTACCGCCGGTGATCTGTCCAGCAGCTTCAACCGGCTGAACCGGCCTTCCGGCGACCTCCTCCGGCGATTCCGAGCAACCGACGACCTTCCCCGACATCCTCAAGTCGCTGTGGTGTCCGGCCTTGCATCAAACAGCCACCGGATCGCACCTTAAACTTCATTTTTTGCTGATTCGTTTATTTGTGTGAAAACGAGTCGATTCTCACATTATCTCTTGTAATCCGTTATCGTAGATTGGCCGAGCTTTCCGAGGTGTCTCCGTGCCATTCCAGGTCTGAATACGGAGGCCGGATCGCTCGCTTGAGCGTTGGATCATCGTGAGACAATGTAAGAACGTTTAAACACAACTCTGTAAATTCGTGTTCAGTAGAACCTGCTGGCTTGAAATGCTGATTTGAGGTTGTTAATGTCGAAATCTGATGAAGTGATAAACTAGAGAGTCGTAGAACTCGTCTTAAGCTTCGATTTGATATATCATATGCCTCGATCGGACTTCATTTGCTATGTCAAAACACATTTAGAAGTTAGGATCAGAATCTGGAATATTCTGTTCATGTCTGTTCTGATGATTCCCTGACTGACGTTGCGCTGTTCGATGAATTTTATGATTTTTTATGATCATTTTCTGGAAAAACTTCCTTCATGAGAATCGTAGAACACATTCTGATCTGTTCACCATAAAATTTTCACAAAATTTCGAGCATGTTAGCCTAGTACGATTTGCAACGTCATGTGCATGTAAATCTGGTTTCATGCTAGTTTCAGTCGACCTTTGTGTGTTCTTCGATTTTCATAAATTTGTGTGTACGAAATATGAAAAAATTTTCTTCATGAAAGTTCTTCCTGAGATCAAGATCTTTCAATTGATACTAATTTCATCAAAATCGGAGATCATTTGAATTTTCAAAAGGAATTCTCATGATTTGATCAGTTCTGTGTCCAGATCTGATTTTTGTTCCTTTGAAGTTCACAAAGTGTTTCTCCGAATTTGGTGAAGTTAGAGCCCTTTTTTGCCAAAACTCAAAACATGAAAGTTGTTGCACACAGGGAATCCTAACGGCACAAAAATTTTCGCACTGTTTTGATAAGGTTTGTTATTTTTCCCGCCTTTATTTTGAAACTCATAACTGAACCGAGTCCAGCCTGTCACTGAAATTTAATTTGATATTTTCGGGAAAATTGGCTAGGATTTAGAAAAAATGATCTTCACGACTTTTGTTCCTCATGTTATAAGCTTTCTAATGACACCTGAACCATTTCATTTGAACGTCATTAGGATAGTTAATCATACTTGAACAGATTCAATCCGAATTAGGCTTTAATTGAATAAGTGGTCTTTTCATAAAGCCCACTTCTCATTGTTTGATTGGATTCAAAACAAGGCCCATGGGCTTGAATGCATGCTCATTTATGATCAAGCATGTGTTTGTTAGATGAATGTTAGGCCCGATGCATGTTCGGCGGGTAGCCCATTCATGATCATTAGAACCCGACTTTAGGGGTTAATTGATATGAGTTACCGTTTTGTGAATACAAATGGTAGCTCATTATCATTAACCATTAATCAAACAATGTTAGGTGATTAGATGGGTGATGAATCGAATCGCATGAAAAACAAAGGCCGATCCCGAGGCCCGTGCTTGATTAGTGATTTGATTGCATCTTTGTTCTTTCATATGTCATTATGTATGAATGTTATGGATGTAAACAGCGACACCCGAGAGGCGGTCCATGGAAGAATAATCCGAAATGGTAAAAGCCAAGGTGGTTGACCGATGTCCAATCCGGTCTCAATTTGTACTCATTTGATGATGATTCTAAACCGATGTCCAATCCGGTTTCAATTTGTACTTAATTCATTCATCCCCGACCATGTCTCGGGTTTTCATTTCGTATTGTAATAAATACCCGACGAGTTGCGGGTTCTTACTTTTTATTTTCTCGCACTTAGAATTAGCTCATCCTTTCAATATTTCGAGTGTTTACTTTACGTAAGGTCTTTCAATACAATTGATTGTTTCTTTCTTTTTCTAGACTAAGATAGGATTAGTTTAGAATCTTAAATGAAAATGCAAAAACAAGATGCATGATCACCTAGTGGACTAAGACTTTGGCATGAAAATGGTAAAAAACAAATGCATGACGATTTAGATAACAACCATGTTAAGTTTAGCGGTACCGAAAGGGCGTTAATAGAAATATTAACGTAAGCTAGTCCCCGAACCTTTGATCTCTGGTTTTCGTAGAAACCGAAACGAAATTCCCACGTTTCGGTTGGGTATTCTAGCCGACCCCCGACCTAGGCTAGTGGCGACTCCTAAAAAAATAAAATCAATCCGCTGTCACGCGAGATATGGATTTAGGGAAAATCCACGTTCATGATCAACGAGTCATATGGCTAAACGAAAGGTTTACATATCATTTTCATGAAGTGCCATATGAACCGTCTCATGAACACTTATCTCTAAACCAGCCTCATCCGAACTCGGACCCTCGAGGGGCAGGTCGCGACACCTAGCCTTCGCTGTCCCTTTTCCGTCACCCTCAGCCAGTCGTCCAACCTCCCCTGTTTTGGCCGAGTGGCCTAGAGCCTCGCCGGAGCCGCCGTGAGCCGCCGGCTTGCCGTGGAGCGCCGCCGTCGATTGTACCGCTCGCCGGTCATCGGCCGCTCGCTTCCGTCGTCTCGCGTCGTTAATAGGCGAGTAAAACACCTAATCCTTGAATTAGTCTAAATTGTGCAATTAGGGGTTTAATTAGGAGGATTAGGCTAAATTAAGGCCTAATATTGTGCATTTTGTGCATTGGTTGATTAGGGGACCTAATTAGGACTTAATGGCATATTATGAGGATGATTTGGAGCCCCTTTGATGGTTGTTTGGGTGTGGTTCATTAGAGAACCGAATTTGTGTTAAATGGCCTAATGTGTTCATTAATTGAGTTAATGAGTAATGAGTTGAAATTAGGCATTATGGAGGCCAATGGGAGCTTGTTAAGACTTTGAGGGATGATGCTATGCCTGAGGATTTAATAATTGAGACTAGCTGGGCACGTCGAACTCCAAGTGGATTGGAACTAAGTAATGTTGAATTGGTGCTAATTGCCGTATGGAAATGGATTACAATCAAATGAGTTAAATGTGCCAATCATGCTCTGTGGAAGTTGGAATTATGGTTCAGTGTGCTTAGTACAGCGGGGCATGGTAAATTGGTGTGAACCCATGACATGTGGATTTCCATGTTTGGTTTTGATATGGTTGAGATTGTGATGACCATTGGGTCATGGCCTTCGGGTCGAATGATTTATGATCATTGGGTCATGGCCTTCGGGTCGATTTAATTGTGATGACCATTGGGTCATGGCCTTCGGGTCGGTTTATACAATTGTGGGCCTTCGGGTCGGGCCTTCGGGTCGAATGATTTATGACCATTGGGTCATGGCCTTCGGGTCGATTTAATTGTGATGACATCTGCGTCATGGCTTTCGGGTCGATTAAACTGTTGATGACCTCTGCGTCATGGCCTTCGGGTCGATTAAACTGTTGATGACCTCTGCGTCATGGCCTTCGGGTCGATATCTTGTTTATGGATTATTTTGATAATGAAAGCCTAACCTGCAGGGCTGGAGAAGTGAAATTAGGGCTGAGGGCCCGAATTATGTTAATATGAATTATTTGCTGGTTCAATGATTTATGCCCTTTTAATTATCTCTGGAGGTGCACGTTAGCCTAGTTTAGGAATAGGAATTTTACTTGCTGAGTTTATCTCACGGTTGTGGTAAAACCGATTTTCAGACCCCCGTCCATAAAATGCCGAGGAAAGCCCCTCTTTTTGGATTTCCGCAGCGGATTCAGCGAGATGTTAGTGTGCATCCCTGTGGAGACGGGTCAGCATACGTTAGATATCTTTCTGTTGTGCATGTAAATGTGGGAGAGGCTTACAGCGAGACTCAGGAGTACGTAGCCTGGTGTTATAGGGGAGCTGATGGCGTAACTGGACCTCCGCTCAGGACCTTTGATGTTCCGATAGACATAAATGGCGTTATGATTCCCCAGATGGTGAGTGGTGAAATCTCTGATCCTCCAGCCTCCCTTAGTGTGAGCAGCGTAGGTGATACCGTGGATGGACCGATAGCCATGGACGAGGGGCATGGAGAGCAGCAAGTTATAGCTGACGATGTGATCGAGGAGGAAGACGAAGAATTGAATTTGGAAGTGATAGGTGAGAATGCCGAGGCAGCTGGAGAAGTGGAGGAAGTTGGATCGGACGAGGAGGTGAGATCTGAGGAGGACTCGTCGGAGGAGTCAGCAGCGCCATCCAACCCAGGCTGGGAGCCATAGAGCAGATCCCAGTGTTAGGAGTTAGACTAACCCTCTTTTGTTGTAACCCTCCTCTAGTTGGTTAGCCGTTACCCCTAGGCCACCGATCCTTTTTGTTTAGTGGTTGTAACCCTCTTTGGTGTATTCTTTTTTGTTGTAAATAAATAGTTTGTATAAATTTTTAATAGGGGTGTATATATGTTAGTATTTATCTATAGTATGTTGATATCTATTGCTGCTCGTGGTTAAGTTCTGTTTTTATGTCTGGGTGTGTGTATATATATATATATATATATGCGCGTCGTTTCCGTATGTGTTGTACTTTCTCTGATTTGGATTTCGGGTCGGTGACGCAAAATCCTGGGAGCGTCTCAAGTCGACCTAGTGGCGGATGTTCAGCCTTCGTGGGGTACGGGGCTTGACAGATTAATTGAAACCTCTTATATCTTCTGACTATTTGTAATCCCCAGATCCTAGGATATATATATAGATCCAACAGCTATGCTTGATCTGAAAAATAAATTATGTATATGAATTAATATCGCCATCCAAATATTGCGATATCATACGAAATCAGAAGGAAAAGTAGAAACTTCCTGCTCGACTTTTCCACTTGAGCAAGTATGATGTTCGTTACCAATAAAATAGAATAGAAATGACGTAGAAGTTGGTCATCCGATCAAAATATGATAAGAATCAAAAGGGTAAATGGGAAGCTTACAAAAAGAAGACTGAACTCCATGCTCACCAAATGTGTGAAAACCTCAAAACCAAATTATATCCCCTGCAGGAATATGGTCTGCTAATTCAATTTCACTCAACTGAAAAACTCACAAAATATGACAAACAGAAAGAAAAGGAGAAGGATCAAGAGCACGATTGAGGAACAGTATCTCCCCTGAAGAGTACTCGGCAGAGGCTGTCAAGCAAAGAGCAACACAAGAGAGGAATTGCATGCACAATCAAAGACGCAGCGCGAGACTGAAGGATGAGGAGGACACGAGGGAGGGACGTTGCAATGATCTGAAGTGAGCGTACGTTGCATGGAAAGAAACATGACAGTTCATACATCGACCAAAATCTGACCTCGGAAAGACAGAGAATTGGTTTTCACATCAATCGGAAAATAACAAGACTGGAGACAAACTCCATTCAAACCAATAACTGTCTCGAAAAGCGGTAGCTTTATCTGATTGTCAGGGATCATCAACTCGACATCACAAAGATAATGCAACAGATCGCCACTTCTAAAGCCCGCAAAATCGCAGCACGTAAAAGAATTGGAACTAGACCATAATCATCTACGAAAGATAAAAAGCTGGAGAACAAATTACATTCAAAACCACCCAGAAGGTTATCAAAATTTAGTCCAGTCTAAGAGGTGAGTTCATCATCTCTACCAACAAAAGACAGCAAAACAGATCCTCAGTCCTCCAAAAAGACCAAACGCTCTGTTTTATGAAACAAACTGACCTGTGTCTCCCCATTCATCGTCCTTAGACAACATCCTCGGACGAGCAGTTCGCTCCAAGGGAAAAGAATCCACTGCGAATTCACCAAACAACGAAGTCCAGAAGCAGGTCATAAAACAATCAAACGGAAAAAAAAAAATCAACGTTGGATAAACCCATAAACAATCAGAGGAGGAGCCAAACCAAAACACTTCCAGTAAGGACATCCCCAAACACGAAGAGGAGAGAAAGGCCAACTGCCAATTCACCGAATAACCAAAAAATTCAGAACGACAACGCAAAGACTGATCGGTCGCGGCCAGGCGAAACCACTCGAGAATCCCCGTAACACAAGATGCTTCACAAAATCAGACCGAGAGAAAGCAATCGGACCCATCAAACAATCTATCGAAGACAGAAACGGAAGAAAGACTGATCGATCTTCTCCGAAGAGGGATTTCGCAGAGACCCATCACGCGAGAGAGGACGAACGGGAGAGAGGGAGAGAGAGAGAGAGAGAGAGGAGCGTCTGAGGAGCAGAGGACGGACGGGGGGTTATAGAGGAAGGAGCTCCCAACGGTCACATTGGTCTCCCAACGGTCATATTTTCAATAAGATTATTCTTTATTTCGAAATAGAGCCGTTACCTCCAACAGATTACATTAGAAAATTTAATAATAAATTATAGTTCTAATTAACACTACTTTTTCATGTGGAATTAGTCGCCTCTTTGTAGTATATTATTATATAGCATGAAATTAAAGAGTTGGTAATAATTTTACTTATTATGTTGTTGCGACATAAATTTATCGGTATCCTCGATATTATAGTATACTTTAAATTTAAATAAGTAAAAATTATTATGTTAATTAGGAACCTTTCTTATCATACATAACATTTAATGTCAGCTAAAAAAAATTTTATCATGAAAAAAAAACTTTTGCTGTTTTAAAGTGCCCTTAATTTTGAAGCACAAGTGCTAGGAAAAATACTCCAATTTTCCCTTTAGCAATTGTTGTTTAACTTCTAACTCCATTAGGTCAAGTTTTGCCATTTCCTTGTCACTCAAATTCCGGCTCAAACCTTGTCCTATCTTTTCGATCTGCAAGACTCACAAGATATAAATATTTGTGTCGTACCAAGCCGGCATGAATCAATGTGTTTAAGAAATTTTCCTTTTCCACTTTTCTTTCTTCATCGCTTGAAAATTCATACTCATACTAAAATGCAAAGTAAGTAGCGTTGTTGCCCTGAACGTTAACAGCCAAAAACTAACAAGAGCATGAGCATAAGCCATAAAACCATAAGTTTTTTTTGTCCAAAAACGAGTGACATAGCGGTTATGGTCCATTTTAAAATCGAAATGACAAGGGAAATCGTGTACATAAAGCGAGTATTTGTTAAGGGTGTGCATGAGAACCATTCTGTGCCCGGGAACGATTTCTGAACAGAAATAATTTTTTTTTATTCTGTGCCCGAAAATAATTTCTGAGTATTTTAAGGCGTTTGGTAACTGTCCAAAATTTCTATTCCTAGAATAGAAAAAAACATAAATGCGTTTGGTAACTACACAAAAATTTCTTTTTATTAACAATATTTTAATAATATTTTGAATTTTTGAATTTAATATTTAAATTAAATATAAAATTAAATTTTAATAAAAATTAATTTAATATTTAATTTAATTTAAATATTAAATATTAATACTTAATATTTAATTTAAATATTTTATATTAAATATTAAATATTAAATATTATATTAATATTTTAATAAAATATAAATATTAATTATTTAAATTAATATTTAAATATTTAATATTTTTATTAAATATTTTGTGGCCGGTCGCCGGCCACAACTTTGTTGCAGCAACACAAAAATAAGAAAAGAAAAAAAAAGAAGAAAAAAAACTGATTCTCAAAATTGTGCCGAGAAATAAGAAGCAACTTTTTTTTACTTCTTGTTTCTCTTCCAAAACTGTTTCTTAGCACAAATTTTAGCAAAAATATTCCCAGGAACAAAAAGTTTACCAAAGGCATTTCTGTTCCCAAACTATTTCTGAGAACAAAAGAATAGAAATTTTCACTGTTTGGCACGTTACCAAGCGAGGATTCGCTAAGCAGCATGAATTCTTAAGAGAGAGATGGAGGTCAAATTGAAAGGATGAGGCCTCTAATTTATGGATGCGTTTGTTTTCACGAAAAATAAATTATTTGAAAAATATTTTCTTAAAATTGATTGCTTTTATTGCTTATAAAAATGAATGAACGTAAAATCTTTTCATTGTCCATAAAAATGTTTGAATACAAATTATTGTCAATAATGGAAATACTTTTATTAATTAATTATTTCAAAAAATAGAAAAGTGATTATTTTTAAGAAAATATTTTTTAATTCATTTGTTTTCCGCAAAACAAACGAATTTTATATTTTTTTTTATTTTTTAATATGATGAGCGAAACGGTCCGTGGACTGTCCTAATTGCTGTGTCAGTGACCATGACTGTTGGGCTAACCATATTTTTAAAAAATGGCAGTCATCGTCGTCTCCATTGTGCATCCAAATCCCTTCGAAAAAATGATTATTTTATAGCTATATCTATGGTTAAACATATTTATATAGAGAAAATCACAATCTATCTATATAAATGCATAGTAACAATATATTCCTAAAGAATCGCCTCTCATTATGACATGAAACTCTGGATAATGAGAAAATTTCCTTCATACTACAGAGATTGGATTTGCTGCATTCGCTACAAAAAATGATCCACCTAAGTCTATACTTACTACTCTTAATGAAATATTTGATATGATCTCTTCAGCTTAAAGACTTATCTTTTATTATAATTAATTCCCTTTAACCACTCAAATATTCTCATAAATTGTGCTGTTATATTAAAAAGTAAATGATTGCGCAAATCTTTTGCAACACTTATTTCCTTATTTACGACTATTAGAATGTGAGCATGGTGCAGTTAGGGGAAATTTTTCCAAAAAAATCCTAAACATATTGTCGGCCAATTTAATCTTAAATTTTTCAACTTTATCAATTGAGTTCTAAACTTTGTAATGATTCGCCATTATAGTCCTTCCGGCGAATTTTTGTCAATAATTGCCAACGTGGACACCCGACATCCGACCAATAGCATTTGATTTTATGATCTTGGTCGTAAAATATTATGATTTCTGTTTCAACCATTAGATTGTATACAGTTTATTGGTTTTCCTGTGACTTGTCCTTTATTTCCCTTTTTTTTAGCTAAAATACTCCAATATTTCCCTCAAGACGTCTTGAAGTGGCCACGTTCGACGACTTTCAACCATTTCATATTCACATATCAAAGGGATGACCCACTCCGAAATGTTATCTAGAAAAATTTATAATTATTAAACCGCACCACCAAACCCCTACCCCTTTTTGTGAGTTATTAATTTTATGTTCGTATGAAAGATCCTAATTAACTACTCCTGGTCAAACATTGCTAGTTCTCTCTCCTCTTTCCACCATCCGATTCGAGTTGATATCAGAATTTGTTTCATTTCATCACTCGAATAAGAGAAAAGTTATATAGGGGTGGTTTCGACGACAACTATAGGGCTTCTCCGTTCATACCATGTTTAGAGTAAGGAGACGGTATCAACCCCTGATTCAATTGAGCAATTCCCAACTCCTTGAAACGAGATCAAAGACTTAATTAGCCAAATGATTTCAGTTGAAACCATCATCTGCAATTCAGGCATGGGCATTGCGGCCCTCACCGGCCCATAGTTGAAAAAAAAGAAAGAAAAAAAAAGGAGAAAACAAAACAAAAAAATAATAACAAATTTTGCAAAATTAAGAGAAAAATGGAAAATTTGTCTACGTCTAAACCGACCGGGCCACATAGGCCTCGTCAGCATCTCTGTTCGCACCATGTTAGAGTGAGGAGAGTGGTAACAACTCCTTTAAGCATGCAACCTATTATTTATTTGTTATTTTCTTTTTTGCCTTCTCCCCTTCTTTATTTATATTTTTTTATAGTGAAGCGAAATTAAACTAAAAGTTAACTAAGTGCCAAAATAAATGTGAACTTGAATTTATATGCTTGCATCTAAATGCATATAAATTAGATGCCAAAATAATATGCAATATAAATCCGAATTTCATGAAAAACTGCACTACTTTCCCTCGGATTTTCAACCTTAAACTTCCTGTGAGAACGAAGTTAGTGCATCCCAGAAAATAAAGAAAACTGGACGAAATGCTACGAATTAGAGCGAAACTAATCCACACTATGCAAAATCAACTTGGATGACTACATCTATACTAATTGATGAAATTAACTATTAATTAGAAATGAAAAATTTTATTAAGATTCGTGTGCAAATTGAACCACATCATGCACGTGCTTGCTTTTATTTCCTTTCTTCTTCTTCTTCTTTTCTTCTTTCACTCGTGCTGGCCGGGTAAGTCTGTCGCATATTTCCCTCTTGGTCGAGCCCATGAAAGGCAGCCAGGCTCGTGCAGGCTTCGACTCGGAAGTTCAAATGAATTTATGGCTCATTTTGCGTGTCAGGTCGATTTGAACTCAACTTCACAACCAGGCTAATTTAAATGAAATTTGTAGCGGGGCCTTACATTTTCTTCGGTACGAATATGTTATTCCTAACAAAATGTTGGTAGCATCGATATTCAGATGCAAAAAATGTGCAACCTCAAAAATTTAGGTGTCAATATTCCATGCTCACGACAATTGATAAATTCACACAAAATGAAAATCAAACATATTTAAATAGGCTATTTCATGTATAAATGGTAAAAATAATTAGCAATATCAATAATTTATACAATACCGTTTTGCGGTTTCATTTGGTTTCGAAAAAGTGGAAACCAAGCCAAACCATAAAAAACGATTTGTTTCATGGGCAAGATGGACATTGTTAGAGGGGAAGTCAAGCTCGATGGGAAGGTGTTTTGGTCGCCAGCAACATCGTGGGGGTCGGACTAAGGTGAGGCTGCATCGATCGCGATGGATGGGGTAAGCGATGCCATCAACGTAGGCTTGTTGCTAGTGGCAATGCTTGAGGGGGGTTGTGATTGAAGAAAAGGAGCATTACGACTCTCGCTCCACTTAGGACGCTTTCAATCCTTTCCGGTCTCTTGCATCCAAGTCACGCATATACTAGAAAAGGGTTTTGTTCTGACGCCATTCTTATCGACTAACGCGATCACACGAGCCGAGTTCTCAAAAAATACTCAGAGATGGCGATCTTTTGAGACCGAGTTTCAAATATAAATCACTGCACAATGTCTCTTCTACTCGAAATGTCAGGGGTGGCTGGATTGTCGGGGGGGGCTATAGCCTAAGCTCTCAGATTTCGTAATTACACGCGAGAGAAGTGAGATCCTAAACGTTGTCGGCTCATATGCACCAGACGCATGCAATTTATCACGCGCATTTTAAAGAGGCCACGTAATTAGACTAGACACGAAGGACCAGACGAGAGGTAAGATGCAAAACATCCTTGGACCCCAGATTTGGAAAAGATAAGGACAAAACCATGCAGATGAAGAGAAAGAGTGAGAGCGCTTTGAAAAAGCCTGAACTGAAAACACAAAATGGAGTCATCGATCAATCTCCCAAAAGCCCCAACATGGTCGGCGTGAGGACGGGGATGAAGATAAAAAAATTCGCATGCAAAAGTGAAGCCTTCATCATCAATCCCTCCCCTTTCCTGCGTTCGTCTCTTCGTTCCTTGAACTTTGCGCGATTCTTCCTTCAAATTTTCTTTCTTTTATCAAAGGTTCTACCGATTGATATGTTTTCACAAATAATTGAAATTCAATTTCTTGATCCGTATCTTCAATTTTTGGAAACTTTTAAAGTTCTTCTCATAAGCCATGATCAATGAATCTAGAAAACCCTTCAAATTGTTTCCGATTAAAACTAGGTATTGTAGAGATTCCTTTATTCAACCACCAACTTTCCGTGGGCGTAAAAATTAGGTCAATCAGACGTTGGACAGAAAAGTTATGAGTGGCCAAATTTTTTGTAATTTTTTTCCATTTCTTTTGAAAAAAGAAAGAAACAATGATGAGGGCAACCCGCCACTGCCACCGGCAGTCGCCACATGTCGATTCCAGCATCATCCCAGTGATGGAATGGTGACAACCCGCACTTGAGCCCAAGCCACGCCAAGCCAGTCGCACATCTGCCTAGCGCACCTGGGCCGCATGTCCTAGTGCATGACAGGGTGAAAACAGTGCAAGGCCACATGTGGGCCTAAGCTATCCTCGGACCCGTCTCGTGTGGAGCTGGGCTTTTGAAGCCCAATTCCACACCTATAAGTTTTAGGCCTTTCACCACATTTGCCTTGTGCTTTGCAGTCTTTATGACCGGTCTGGCTTCGAAGCTTGCAGTCCATAGCCGTTTGAGCTCGAACCTTGCGATTTGCCATGGCTAGATCTACCTTAAAGCTCGCAACCGCCATGACCACTCGAGCTCGAGCTTGAAACTCACGGTCGTCATGGCTTCTCGAGCTCGAAGCTCATGCCCAGGGCAGAGATCGAGCGGCCATGGGTGTGAGATCTAAAGGTCGTAGATCTCGAGGTCATGGTCACCATGGCTGCTCAAGCATTTGAGGTGCGGCCAAGGCTAGCGGAAGAAAGGTCGTGAGCGGGTACAAAGGAATTACATTATTAGAGTTTAAATATTTTGAAGAAAAAGAAGAAGAATTCTAGGTCAAATATAGAGTCAACGTCTGAATATAAAGAAAAAAAAGTTAAATATCAACAAATATTTAACGACCTTTACGCCACATCAACAAAAATTCACAACGGCCCCAAAGTATTTAGCAACATTCGAAACTATTTGAGGTTGTAGCTTTAAATCCATTTAAATTTCAAAAGCCCAAAAGTGAAAAAGTACCAACTTCCACTATTAAACCAAACAAAAATTCACAATGGGCCCAAAATCTACTTAAAATCGAAAAGCATAAATGAAAAATAAAATAGATGTCGCACGGGACGCTACGGCCTCCAGGGTATATAGTTCTCAGATGGTTTTAGTTCTTGCGTTAGATTATTTTCTTTGGTAAAGTTAATTTTTTCTTTCAAGTGATTAATTTGATATATTTAGTCTATTTGCTTATTTCAATGTTTAGGAAGGAATTCAAAGTGCCATTTTCAACTAATTAAAACTAGTATGTATAGATCTCCAGAGCAAGCTTGCATTAAAATTAATAAAAAAGCTTTTTTTCTCAGTAAAGTTTATATGCTTGTTGCGATTCTTATGTCTGTTTTTTAATACTTATGGTCCACTACAAAAAAACATGAAATTTGCGACGGAAATTTTTCGTCGCTAATTTGCGACAAACTTTGCGACGGATTTCTAATTCCGTCGCAAATTAGCGACGAAAAATTTCCGTCGCAAATTTGCGACGGATTTATTTTAGCAACGGAATTATAAATCCGTCGCAAAATTCGTCACAAATTTGCGACGGAAAATAAATCCGTCGCAAAATTCGTCGCAAATTTGCGATGGAAAAATTCCGTCGCAAAATTCGTCGCAAATTAGCGACGGAAAATAAATCCGTCGCAAAATTCGTCGCAAATTTGCGATGGAAAAATTCCGTCGCAAAATTCGTCGCAAATTAGCGACGGAAAATAAATCCATCACAAAATTCATCGCAAATTTGCGACGGAAAGTAAATCAGTTGCAAAATTCGTTGCAAATTTGCGACGAAAAATTTTCGTCGCTAATTCCATCGCAAATTAGCGATGACTAATTTTCCATTGCAAATTTGCGACGGATTTATTTTCCGTCGCTAATTTGTGCAACGAAATTTACCATTTTGCGACGAAAGTAGAGACGAATTAGACGATTGTCACAAGTTTAAATTCAAAAGAGATTGGACGATTTGCTACACGTCCAATTCTAAGAGAGATTAGATATTACAAATTCAAATTAAATAAGATCTATTATAAACTCAAGATATTAAATAATCTCTTAAAATGTTCTCGTCCCAAATAAGATTTTTTAGATTCGATTGGTGCAAATCTTATCTTCTTTTTTTTCAAGACTTAAATATAGATAACACATATATCTATTTAGTTGAATACGGCGGTTTCCTCCGCACGTAGCTCTTATGTATGCGTAAATATATGGATAAATAAATTATAGCAATTTTCAAATAGATCGGAATCAGGTGGATGTATGAAATGTAAAGTCAATGTATCTATATGGGGATATCTATAGGAGATCATATAAAAGAGATATTCTTATTTAGACCTAACCAATTTGATCTAATCAATTAGATGAATTATTCCTAAAGGGTTACATCCGAATGATGAGTGAATAGAGGGCATGCATTCTATTAGAGAAATATTTAGAAGATTCCCTATATTTCCTTTAATTGATTGTAATTGATATTTTCCCTTTTAGATAGTCATCCTATAAAAATGATAAATAAGTTCGTGTACTCTTCATTTGACAATGATATATATCACTACCAAAAAACATGGATTTTGCCACGGAAATTTGCGATTGGGATTTTTTCGTCGCAAATTTGCGACGGAATAAAAATATCCGTCGCAAAAATTTGCGACGGAATAAAAATCCGTCGCAAATTTGCGACGGAAAAAAAAATCCGTCGCAAATTTTTGCGACGGAACAAAAAACCGTCGCAAATTTGTGACGGAAGAAAAATCCGTCGCAAATTTGCGACGGATAAAAAAAATCCGTCGCAAATATTTGCGACGGAAAAAAAAATCCGTCGCAAATTTGCGCCGGAAATAAAATCGGACGCAAATTTGCGACGGAAAAATAAATCCGTCGCAAATTTTGCGACGGAAAAAAAATCCGTCGCAAATTTGCGACGGAAAAAAAAATCCGTCGCAAATTTGCGACGGAAAGTAAATCCGTCGCAAATTTGCGCCGGAAATAAAATCGGACGCAAATTTGCGACGGAAAAAAAATCCGTCGCAAATTTGCGACGGAAAATAAATCCGTCGCAAATTTGCGCCGGAAATAAAATCGGACGCAAATTTGCGACGGAAAAAATAAATCCGTCGCAAAAAAAAAATCCGTAACAAATTTGCGCGGAAAAAAAATCCCATGCAAATTTGGGACGGATAAAAAAAAATCCGTCGCAAATTTGCGACGGAAGAAAAATCCGTCGCAAATTTTTGCGACAGAAAAAAAAATCCGTCGCAAATTTGCGCGGAAAAAAAAATCCAATGCAAATTTGCGACGGAAAAAAAAATCCGTCGCAAATTTGCGCCGGAAATAAAATCGGACGCAAATTTGCGACGGAAAAAAAAAATCCGTCGCAAATTTGCGACGGAAAAAAAAAAATCCGTCGCAAATTTGCGACGAAAAAAAAAATCCGTCGCAAAAAAAAATCCGTAACAAATTTGCGCGAAAAAAAAATCCCACGCAAATTTGCGACGGAAAAAAAAATCCGTCGCAAATTTCGAGTTCCCGCCCCCACTCCCAATTAGCCCGCCCTCACCCACCCATTCTCTCTCTCTGCTGATCAGAAGAGATTTGCTTCCGCTTCTGATTCTCTTTCTCCTTCTCTTTCTTCCCTCTCCCCCACACCCCCAAACCTCTCGCGCTCCTCCCTCGCGCTTCCCCCTCCCGCGACTCCTCCTCGCCCATGGCCTCCGGAGCCCTAGAGGTCGCGGAGCCCTAGAGGTCGCGGCGTCGGCTGTTAGTGGCGGTGGGTTTGCAGGAACGGACGGTAAATGGACGAGCGGCGAGCTGAAGGGGACGGCCGGCAGCGTCAGCCGCCGCACGCATGTGCCTGAGGAGGAAGCTCCCCCCAACTCGTGCAGAGAAGATCCAAGATTCACCCGCCAGAAGAAGGCCCTCTTCCACCTCCCCCACCACCACCACCTACCCCATCGAGCAAGAACAAGAACAAGAACAAGAACAAGAACACCCACCAGATCGTACCCTTTTCTTCTCCTCCTCCTTCGAGGATCGGGACAGAGCCCCAGATCCCCCACGGCGACGGATTCGAGAACCCACGAAGGTTTGACCGGGAATCGTCAGGTGAGCCCCCCTCCCGCGGCTCGATTCTCGGATCTTCTTTTTGGGGGATTTCCATTTTGTGTAAAGGCAAGAAAAGGGTTGAAAAAGGAAGGGGCGGGGTGGTGGGTTGACCGGGCTTTTGATTCTCTTTCTTTGCTCTCTCTCTCTTTCTTGTTGGTTCTGTTTCTCGTGCTCTTCTTGTTCCGGGGACAGCGGGCGTGGTTGGCTTGTTGCTCGGGATCTTTCTTGTGCGTATGGGGATGGAATCAAGCACCGTGCAAGCCCCGCCCACGGAGACGATGGAGGAGAGCACCGAATTGGAGGAGTACCCGCCCGTGACCTCTTCCAGGATCAAGCTGAGGGATGGGAGGTTCCTGGCCTACACCGAGAGGGGTGTCCCCAAGAGCAGATCCAATTACAAGGTCGTCATCGTCCACGGATTCGGCAGCTCCAAGGAGATGAATTTCCCCGTGTCCCGAGTACGCGCCTATTCCAATCTCGTTTCTGATTGATCCTTTTTTTTAAGTTAGTTTGGAATGATCTTGAATGTTGAAACTGTTGGTCGGGGGGGGGGGGGGTGAGCAAGGAGTTAGCGCGATCGTGTATATTTTGGGTGGAAAAAAGTTTGAAACTTTGTGTTCAGGGGCCGCTCGTTCGCACTTCGAATTGCACGTAGAAGATCGTAGCGAAAAAGGGTGTTCCGTGGGTAATGCGATTTATGTAGATCCTCATCGTTAACAATGGGGGCGGTGTTGAGATCTGCGCATATGAGGCTGTTATGGAGATTGCGAATGAAGGGCATGGTATGGATGATCCAATAGCGATTGGACTTCATCCAGCTTTTCCCTTTCTGCTGCTAATACTATTTTTGCTAAAGAAGTAGGAAATTATCTCTTTTGATTTCTGTAGCAAGAGGAATGAGCTGTTAAGAATGGTTGTTCAAAATGGTGAACCATGTATTAATGGTTTGATGACCAAGGCAATGACTTAACTGAGGCTGGAGTAATCATTAGTCTTGTAATTGGCAGTCACCGGGAGAAAATACTTGAGAGACTGTTAAGAAGAGAATAGTCCATTCACATGTTTTTTTACGCCCAAATTCTTAATCTTCGGTCCTGGTTTTGCAGGAACTCATAGAAAAGTTGGGCATATATATAGTTCTTTACGATCGAGCTGGTTATGGCGACAGCGACATGAACTCCAAGCGTACGGTGAAGAGTGAAGCCCTTGATATCCAAGAACTTGCTGAGCGGTTGCAATTGGGGTCCAAATTTTATGTGATTGGTGTCTCAATGGGATCATATCCCACATGGAGTTGCCTCAAGTACATACCGGACAGGTATCGCCATTCTTGCTGATACTCAAAATTCGCATACCTTGGTTGCACACTTTTTATTCTCGGATGAATCATGCTTTGTGTCACTTAACCCCATGAAATTTTTTTAGGATATTGTCTGTTCTTACCGAAAGGTTTTTCCTGCAGGTTAGCTGGTGTGGCCTTAGTGGTCCCAACAGTCAACTATCGTTGGCCTTCTCTTCCTGAGAGTCTGACGAAGCCAGACTACAGAAAGAAGCTTATCCGGTGGTCACTCCGGATCGCAAGCCATGCCCCTGGATTGCTTCAGTGGTTGTTTAGTGTTTAAGTGTAAGTTTAGCTGCCACCAAGAACCAGCAAACTAGCTGCAATATTCTTCTTCGAGATTAACCAGTGAAATGATGGATAGACCATTTGTTTTTTAAAGTAATGCGGATGTGAGTTGCCTGTTAGAGTTAATTGTAACATTTACAATGTAGCCAATAATATATTCTTTAAACTTAGGTATATACACGCTTGGTTGGGATGAACTAGTTCATTGGTGTGCAAATGAATGCTGAAGGTTTCGCATTGATGGATGATCTCCAAATTCGGCCATTTTTCCCGATCTAAGAACTTGGAGCATTCTCTATGCCTTGTGGCATAATCTTTGATTAATTTGGTGGAGAATAGGCAAACCTAGTTTGCTCAAGCTGAATTAAGGACGCTTTGAATAGATATGTATGGAAGTTCCTTAAGAATCACGGTCGATCAATCTAAAAAAAAAAAAAAATTTGTTGGCAAATTAGCGACGAATTTTGCCACGAATAAGTTCGCTGCAAATTACTGGCCAAAATTTTTTTTTTGACAAATTAGCGAAAAATTTTGCGACGAATATAGTTCGTAGCAAATTAGCGACGAATTTTGCGACGAATTTTGCGATTATATTTGCAACGAAATTTGCGACGAATTATTTGCGACGATTTTTGCGACGAATTTTGCGACGGATTTTGCGACTAATTATTTGCGACGAATTTTGCGACGGATAGTGTTCGTGGCTAATTTGCGACGAATTTTGCGACGGATTTTGCGACGAATTATTTGTGACGAACTTTTCGACGGATAGTGTTCGTGGCTAATTTGCGACGACCTAGTAGCGACGGAAAAATTCCGTCGCTAAATTCGTCGCAAAAATGATTTGCGACGGATTTTTGCGATTTTTTCGTCGCAAAATCCGTCGCAAAAAACATGTTTTTTTGTAGTGGTCATTACATGGCATCTAACAGATAGGAGAAAACTATCAGGAACAATCCCCAGCTCAATCATCATCCTCGTTGTCAACAACCTGTGAATCCCACAATTACGCCATTGATGTTGACGACGAAGATGAATTGGCCGAAGCCGAAACCCTACAAAACTCATTCGTTAATCTCTCATCACTCGCTCTCTCCACAACAAAATGCCCAATCTTACCAACAACCTCCACCAAGTTGTCCCTGCACAAGTACTCGTCGCTATAAACTCTCTCCACCTCCCTATCGAAGTCCTGCACGAATACGTGCGTCTCTGCCGCGCCGCCCTTCTTGCTCTTGGCCAGTACAGCCGCCGTGAATATCGCCGACATCCTCCCTGGTGCCGCCTCATGGTACCCGCTTGGCCCGCCGATTAGTATCACGTCCCAACTCAATTCACACACGTGGTTGGGCAAGCTTTTTCAACGCGAGCTTGGATTCCGAGAAGAGCAGGTTCTGCACTGGCCGGCACTCGCCGCAAAACTCGCCTCTAGCTGACTCGAGCAGCCTATTCATTTCGTCGACCCTCGTCTCGTACTTCACGTCGTAGGCCTCGATTCCCGGGTGTTGCTGCTCCAACCTCGAGACAAGGTGCTCGTCCTCATCAAGGATGACGGTGCGGCCGTTGAAGTTGAGGGCTGTGTACAAGAGGGCCTCGTGGGTAAGGCCGAAAACGAGGAGGTTACAGCGGGAGGCAGCAGCGGCACAGCGGGCAACTGCACGGTTACAGTGGCGAGCTCGGTGGACGTCATGCAGGTGGAGTTGGCAGTGGTGGCGTAGTGGAGGAGGGCGTCGGATATGGAAAGTCGAAGCTGGACTGAAGAGGCGGTGGAGCCCGTGGCAGTGCTTGTGGCGGCGGTGGTGATTAGGGTTAGAGTGAAGGCGGTGGTGAAGAAGGTGATGATGAAGATGAGCCACAAGCGATTGGTGTTTGAAGATGATTGCTTTTGGATTGTGGGATGGAGGAGTATTAGCTTTGTGCTTTTCATCTCTCTCTCTCTCTCTCTCTCGACCTCCAATGGAGGTTAGGACTAGGCACGTGACCTCCATTGCTGGAGGTGCTCGAGTTCATATCTGGGTAGCACGACCTAGCCTCATATCCAGTCTAAATTTAACAGCTAGTTAATAGTGTCCATGTAAGCGTCCTTGTCGATATATTAAATGGCTAGTTGATAATATTAGCTGCCACATCAGTAATTTTTTTTAGTCTAGTTAATGGAATGATAATATTGAGTCCAATTAAAAAATAAAAGTACTATTGAATTGCCAAATGTTTTCGGGACAAAATTGAAAAACAGGGAAAAGTTCATATATCACCCATAATGTTACCCAAAAACAAAAGAAGATAATAGGAATCATCAAGATTGTTCAATCGGGTGCATAAGTCAGAAAGCTTATTTAACAGAGAGAAGTCCTATCTGGGAATCATATTTGCAGAGAAATGAAAGTGAATAATGTATGTTTTACCTGTACATTAGATCATCCAATGCAACTGAGTAATGTCAAGTCGCTATTCTGTTAATTTGTTTCAATCTCCCTTATGAAAACTAGCAGAAACGTTTTCTTGCAGATGACAAAAACCAATCTTCCATTTCACCTCAAACACTAATTTCACAGCTGCTAATTCCGAAATCTGTCCACACTTCGCAACAAGAGGTTTCAAAAAAATCTACACTTTGCACAATCTTATTTCCATAGTTTGTTAGACTCGAAGATGTAAAATTTAGACCTTTTTTCGAAATGAAGGCGCAAAATGCATGCTCGAACCAATAGAAGACGCAGAATAAATTATAATAAAAAGTTAGAGAACGATTTTTGTTATCCTTCCTACATAATGAAAAATGTAGCTGAGCCACGTAGGAAGTATTAAAAATCAGATTAACTGGAAAATTATCTAGTCACTCTTAAACTTTTTATAAGGATGCTAATTCAGTCATAAACGTTCCAATTTTGTCAATTTAATCTTAAACCTTTATGTAAAATTCTAATGTTGTCCTTCCAACCACGACAGTGATTTTCCAGTAAAAATTTATTGGAAGGACTACATCAGAATTTTTCGTAGAGATTTAAGACTAAATTAGTAAAATTGAAAATTTTAGGACTAAAGTGGCATCCATAAAATAATTTTAGGGCTGATTGGGTTATTTTCCCAAGGATTAACCATCCCATTATTTTTCCTTCTCTTGTAGTCCTTTTAAATATGAGAATAGACAATATACACAAAAAAAAAACACACACACACACATATATATATATGGTATCTTATGGAAAAGAGATATGCGATATCTTTTTGCCCAAATAGTTTCCATTTTGTTAGTAGCTTGAAATTAGTCGGTGTTTTTTTTTTGGTCGACAAATTTGTCGGTGTTGATCATCACCTTTGTCCACCAAAAGTCACAAAGTCAACTTTCACGTTTGTCCCACTAATTTAATATTTAGGTTAATTCCAAGTCCCATTCTCACGAAAGCGGTGCTTTAATCATAATGCCATATTCAAGTCCGACCATGTCTCTAATTATTGCTTTGCCTAAACTTGGTATTATTGACGTAATCAGACCAATGATTGTGGCCTCCACGTAGTAAAATGACGTCAATGTACGTGAGATAATCGTCTCTTTGGCATCGAGAGAAGTGTTTCTTAGCAATGCTAAAGCTTAAGATGACAAATGCCAAAAACTTCCCACTTTTCTTTTGCAAGTTATCATCTTATCATGGAATAAAGCTACCAGAAATCCTTAAAGTTTATCGGTTTTTGCAATGTAATTTTTGAATCTTTTCATCTGTGCGATCAAATCCGTAAATTATGTTTTGCTTGTTCACATTGGTATTGGAAACCCCTGATCTTTATCGGTTTAGATGACAAATGCCAAAAACTTCTCACTTTTCTTTTGCAAGTTATCATCTCGATATGGAATAACGATGCCGGAAACCCCTAACTTTTATCGGTTTAGATGTCAAATGCCAAAAACTTCTCACTTTTCTTTTGCAAGTTATCATCTCGATATGGAATAACGATACCGGCAACCACTAACCTTTATCGGTTTGTGCAACGTGATCTTTGAATTTTTATTTTTATGTTTTTGCAGTCAAATTCTTGAACTATGGTTTGTTCGTTCACATTGGACCTTCCATTTAAAAACAAAAGAAAATGCTTATGTGGCCGTTCAATGCCAAGTTGGCTCCATGTGGCTCCTACGTCCTTATCAAAGTCTTGAAATGATTAAAGAAATAACAAATTTTGAATTTTCTTCATAGAGGAAAATGAGGAAATTTTGGAGCGACGACACCACCGTGAGCCCGAGCCCACACTTTTCGATAGAAGCCCGCCCGATTGGCTTCGACTTTCGAAGCGGCAGCGGCGGCGGCGCCAGGAAAACCGAAGACCCTCATTCCTCAGAAGCTCGAAGCCTGCAACGAAAGGAAGCCAGTGGTTTGGGGGGAGTCGGAAGAATCTCGTCTTCCGTGTAACCGAAGAGCGGTGTTTTTTTTTATGTTCTGAATTGAACTCACATCTTCATTTGCACCCGAATTCATCTTCGATCGACCGAATGGCAAGGTCTTTCCCGAGCTTCTGTTCTTCCGTGAGACCGAAGAGCATCGTGACTATTTTTTTGCTGATTAGATCGTCTTTAACTGGAGCTGTACGGTTTTATGCTCAGGCAGAGAGAAAAGAAGGTCAAATTGAGATTTTCAGAAATGTTATGTGGTAGTTGTTTTCGAATCATAATTGCTGATGTGTGTTCGTAGAATTACTTGCGATGGAACTAGCTTGTTTGACTGAATGACGTTGTTTTCTTGAACTGTATGCTAGGATATTGTTGTATGCTTGATTCGGATATTGGGAACGCAAATCAAGCAATTTGAGCACGGATGCATCTTCTCCAATTCGAAATAGAGATGAGCTTCATTCCCCTGTTCAATGTTAATATGTATGCGATTGTTCGAAGCAAAGTCTGAACACAATCTTTTGTTGGATTTGTAGGATCGTTACGATCCTCAATGACCTCACAAATTTTCCAAGTATTTGCCATGACGGGGTATGAAAAAGAGGAAATTTTACCTTAAGACTTTTTAGCAACAGCACACCGACGCATGTCCGAAGCTCTTCTATTCATACACTAGAAATAGTGGCGGTCAGTCTACAAGTGTGAATAACTCAAAGTAATCATCTTTTACATCCCCCAAATATGAAACTTAGCATCAACATTAAAAGAATAAAAAGAAATGCTGATTTGCATCAGCCACCATTTGTTGTATGAAACTATTTATGGTTGATTAATAATAGCTAAGTCTCCTAGTAGGTCGCATGTTTTGAATGGAAGAGGTCAGATTATGTCATGCTATGGAATTTTGATTACAGTTACTTTATGGTGTGTACATTGCTAGCCAAACATTGACGAGGGGGCTCACTCTATGGAGATTGAAGTTGTTACTGTCGGATAATCTCTGGTATCAAATGTTCTACATTGTTGTTACTAAACTATGATTCAAACATCAGAGCACTACAAAACAATGATGGATCTTTCTCTGGTTATATGTGGGGAGAAGTCGATACTTGGTGTCTTGTCCTCGTCTTTGATCAATTACAATTTTTGTGCTTCTTGAGGATGTTTCTTAATTATATGGTGTCTTGCGATACTAAAACGGTTGGATTCGATAAATGTGGAGAAAGCTGTCAGATATATGGTGAGTTGCAAAACTTTGGATTGCGGGTTTGGTTGCACTCCTGGTGCAGGGTCTCATGCCAGAAAACCTTATGCTGGAGCTCTTTCGCTGGTTTCAAATATTTGATTGGTGCTTAGTAAGTCATGTATCTGCTTAAGTACACGGGGGTCTCCTAATTATGTTGATGAAGAATTCCATTCTAGGTCCTATCTAACAAGTATTGTATATCGTTTCAGAGTGAGAAGGAAACCTGGGCCTTCGGCAATTAAATATGCACCATCCACATGACGGTGGATCCAAATGGACACAATTGAGCAAAAGAAATCAGTACATGTTCCAATGACCACATCCAAAGGATAAAACCGAGTTGCCACAGTTTTAAAATGACTCATCTTAGACGTGAGAAAGTAGGAAGGAATTGCTGATGTCACAGTAGAATTAGGCATAAGACAATGAAGCACTAAGGAAGTAAATTGAGATGCACAACTGCATGGCCAAGCACCTTGCTACAAAGTGTCTCATCTATCTCTCTTTCAGTTCAAATCAGAAGATCGTTGCAAAAACGGATGCTTGAACATATAACAAAGCCGTGTGTACTTTGTCCAGCCAATTGTCCAGTCGGTCACGCAGTAATTTGACCTGTGGAATCCCCAAAGCTCTTGGCTGCACCCATGAAATATATACTGTCCACTCAACTTGATCGATTATATGCCCTCATTAAGATGAACCTAAGTTCAGATTCTAATGATTAGACTACTGTAAAATAAGGTAAATGCTTCAATGTCAGTTTTTCATTGCTTATGCTAGAGTAGAGAAGGTGTAAGCAACTACAACATCCAAGTATTT
Organism: Syzygium jambos; assembly: GCA_031216235.1. Taxonomy (NCBI): domain Eukaryota; kingdom Viridiplantae; phylum Streptophyta; class Magnoliopsida; order Myrtales; family Myrtaceae; genus Syzygium; species Syzygium jambos. Next base: position 14,635,324 of record CM062226.1, read on the forward strand.
GCCATGACGGCGAATGCAAAAAAAGGAAATTGTACTCTAGATTTTTAGCAACAGCACACTGATGCATATCCGAAGCTCTTCTGTTCTTACACCAGAAATAGTGGCGGTCAGTCTACAAGCATGAATAACTCAAAGTAATCATCCTTTACACCCGCACTTGTTGTATAAAAGTATTTATGGTTGATTAATACAAGCTAAGTCTCTTAATAGGGTGCAAGTTCACAGCAGTCACTTCAGGCACATTTTGTGAAGCCAACCCACAAACTTCTAGCCCCTTCAACCATATGCAGCAGACCTCAAATTCCCAAATGGAAAAAACAACTGCCCAAAATATGTAAAAAGCAAACCTGGTTATCCCATTTAATTCTGTATGAAGGACCGAAAAGAGAAGCATTGTTTGCTTCATTTTCAATCATTGAGAGCTCCTCACAGGCAATAAAGAGACAGTGGATACTCATTAAAGAGACCATTATATATACTTACAGACAAACTCTTCATGAGAAGATGCTCAACATCCTGTGTAGAAAGCTTTGTGCGCTCTGCATCAACATTCATGGGAGTGGTTTGATCCTCAGATGGTCGACTCCGAAAATTCACATTGCCGTTCTCCATCAAAGCTGTAATAAACTCTGTTTCCCAAATTATGCAACTTTCTAATCTTAATTGAGCTCACCAAATACACATAATTCTTGTGATACCCCAACAAACAGATGCACAACACGCCGGCACATGATTACACGCAATCGAGCAGTCCACACAGAAGCATAGCAACATATAACTAGACTGGGATTTCCAATAGTCAAACAATTGGAAAAGAAAGCAGACCCTTATAAAGTTATTACCACATGAAGCTAGAGCTCGAGCTCATGCTTAACTACGCAAAGATAAATCGCGCGATTACATTCAACTAAACACCGACTGCCACATCCCTCGCGCCTGTTCTTCAGCGAATATGAAAATGTGTGAAGTGCAACCATCGGAGCCTCATGTAGCACCAAATTCCTCCAGCTGAGCGGCAGTGAAGATGAAAATGTGCGCGGCAGTGAAGATGAAAAGTGGCACTGAAGAAGGACTTGAAGGTCACAGACATGGAACTTGAAGCTCGCAAAGAAGGACTTGAAGCTCGCGGACGACGGAACCTGGGAAACAAGAGATGACGGCGAACGACGGACTGAAGCTTGCCATGAATGAGAGAGCAGCGAACGAGGATCGGCCGCGGAGCGGCCGAGGTTTGGGGGACAGCCAATTTGAAAAAGAACCCTAATCCCAATTCAGCTCGGGATTTTGCTCAAATTACAAATTTCAGACAAATATTGCAATGAGTGTACTTTAAAGGTGCTTGTTTCACGAAAAACTTAAAATTTAGAAAATAATTTTTCAAAAAATAATTAATTATATCGCTTAAAAAATTAATTTACGAAAATTTTTTTTATTATCGATGATAATTTATACCTAATTAATTTCGCGGGTAATGAAAATATTTTTCAATCACCTTTTCTTTTAAGGGATACATATTTTTAAGAAAAAAATTTCCAAATCTTGAAATTTCCGCGAAACACCCAAGCTCTTTTTTGAAGTCTTCCGCTCTTTCTTTTTCCTTGTTCCTTCGCCGACTCCGTCTTTCTCGCTCCTTTCTTCTCTTTATTTCCCTGGTTCTGCAGAAGGAAATAATAAGGTGAGGTTGAGGTCCCTTTTGTTATTAGATGGTGAGGGATTGTAATATCCCCCAACCTCACCACCGAAGTTGACACACACACACACAGGGCATATGGAGATTCCAAGTAAGATGGGGAATTTTAATAAAGATTGTCCTCGGTTGCACGTTTTCGAATCGGTTCATTGTCTCTCTTCACTGGAATGAAGCAGAAAATAGAAAGCAAGCGAAGCAGAAGAAACAGCGATGATCTACGAATAGAAAGAAGGCGCACCGTTTTCTGCGGAGGATCCCCTGTTTCTGTTTCGAAGTTCGTTGTTTCTGTTTCGGAGTCCGGCGCTTGCTTTGTTCCATTCGGAATCTTCTCTCTATAAGCCTCCCAATAGAAGTAACAATAATCTGGTTTGGGTAACTTCTCACAATCTTCTATGTCTATCCAGCACTCATTTGGTATTTTTGAGCTCGATGCGTCAAAAATCCTTTCCAGTGATCTGCACCCATTAATTGTCAATTCCCGCAAAAACTCTAATTCGTCAATGCCCTCGACAACCTGCAGGCTCGAGCACCGGATAATACGTAAATCCTTCAAATTCTTCAAGTTTGACAAACCGCCTAAGCTTTTTAATGAAGAGCAATCACCAACGGAAAATACTTCCAATGATTCCAACGTAGAAACAAATTGAATATCCTGTAGCTCTGGGAACCCCGACAGAACAAACTTTCGAAGCATCTTCAGGGAGCTTGGGAATTGGAAGGCTCCCCTCCAATGATCAATCAACTCGGGAGCTTGTAGTTCATTGCAACCCAGCTCCTCCGGCAGACAAGCCAACCTCTCGACAGATTTGCAATCCTGAATACATGATCTGTCCAACGATTCTAAGACATCGAGTGATTGAACATCGTGTTGCTCGTGCGCCTTGTTTTCTCTCGATTTTCTCGAACTTGATGAAACCGTCTCCTTTTCCGATGGAGGAAGCATGCGGAGGTGTACTTGTTTTTCTCGAGTGTCGTAGAGCTTTAAAACTACCAAATTTGACGGAAATTGTTCCAAAGTTGGCAAGTCCAGTCCATATAGAGTAAGTTCTATCAGCTGAGAAAGGGAACCCCACTCTACAGTTGGTGCGCGGACATTTGGAAAGCAAAAGCACAGCTTGCTCAGTTTGAATAACTTCCCAATCCACCGTAAGTCGCAAGTTTGAATTATATCTGATCTGACCGTTAGATCAAAGCGATCATAAAGGACCGTTGGATCAGAGCTACCGGAAAGGTCCAGCTTAACTAGATTAGTAAGATACGAGAGGTTAGGGACAGTCAGCAACGAAGTAGATGTCAGTAGCAAAGCGGTCAAACTTATGGGGAGCTTCGGCAACTCTCGTATCCCATCACATCCACGCAAGTCCAGTGTTTGGAGTTGACGAAGCTTTCTCATTGTACTGGGCAGTTCTTCAATCCGTGTCCTTGATGCATTTACATATGACAAATTTGCTAGTCTACCAATGGAATAAGGTAATCTTGTAATTTCCGTGCCCGATACATCCAGCTCCGTTAACGACTCTAATTTCGAAACTGAGTCGGGGAGTTCAATCAAGCCTAAACAACAATTAAGAGAGAGGTGCCGCAGACTCCGTAGCTCTCCAATTTGTTCAGGCAATTTTCTAAGTTCGAGGCAGGACTCAACCCTCAAGTCAGTCAGACACCTCAAATTCCCAATAGAGCGGTCAATTTTCGAGAACAAAGAATTGCCGAAAATAGTCAACTCCTCTAAAACTGAGTCCTTTGGAAAGGTTGGTGTCCCATGGATCGAGTCATTATACCAAATAGTGAGAACCTCCAATTTCCTTGCCCTCTACAAAAGCCAAAGAAACTTCATGACAGACAAGAAATAAATATGGATTTAGGCTACCAATTTGTATCATGTCATCTGATCCTCTCACTAAATGAGAAAATTAGATTACAAATCCATCAAATTTTGTCCTTCATTGAATAAGAAAAAAAGACTAAGAGGGAAATTGGCGTACCTTGATTAGGCTCTTGAACACATCATCTGTGAATTGAAGCCCAGTGAGCTTCACCACAACCGCATTTTCTAGATGCAGTAAATTGGTTGCCTCCAAACGTTGATTGGCTGGATCACCATGACGATAAGGGTAATACAAATCAATCCATCTCAACTCGGAAAGACAGCCTGTAAAATCACCTTGGAAGTTTACATTAGACAGAGAAAGAAACCGTATACGTGGGTACCGCTTAATTTCCTCCGAGGAGACAGTTATACGATCCCGCCATGATAGCAAACGGAGTGCTTCAACTTGAGCGCCTTCCTTGATCTGCCAATGACATTGAGGAGTAGAAGCAGGAATTTGTCAATATCCCACTATTTTATTTCGTAGAAGAGAAGAAAAAACGAAACAGAAGAGTAGCTCCCAAATAAAAAACGTGAATCCTCAATTAAGAAGAGGCTATAAGCAATTTTCTATTCAAATTTAGCTATACTTTACCTCTGTTGATTTTAATCTTAATTCGCGAATGATGTCTTTTTCATCCCACAACCTGGTATGCTCCTGTTTGGCAATTTGCCTTCCCAGATCTCTAAATTGATCGTGCATCCCAAATCTATCATTGTCTAAAACCTTTATCATGCACCTCTTAATAAGGACCTTGATGGCATGCTCTGGGAAAAACTCACAATCTTTCCACATGTACATTGGATTAGTCTTATCCTCACCAATGAAAAAACATGCAATATCCAGGAATATCTGTTGATGTTTAGGCTCTAAGGCATCATAGCTAATCTTTAGCTTTCCCAAGACATCCTCATGAGGTGTTTTCTTTAGCTTTTGTAGCCACTCTTCCCATATTCCTCTTGTTTCCTCACCAAAAAGTGATGAACCTATTGCTTCAAGAGCTAAAGGTAGTCCAGCTGCAGTAGACACAATGCTTTCTGAAAGAGTGTAGTAATCGGCTGGAGGAGAGTTGTCATTGAAAGCATGCTTACTAAAAAGATTGAGTGCATCTTCCTTGCTCAACCCCACCATTTCATAATCCTTGAATTTATTCTCAAATCCCCTAATATTCAGAACGCTCGTGTCTCTAGTGGTAACAAGTATCGTAGTGCCAGGATACAAAGAATTCACTGGGATTAGATTTTGGATCTGGTTGCCCTTATCGACATCATCCAATACAATTAGCATCTTCTTGTTGCAAATTGTGTCTCCAATCCTCTTGATCCCATCATGAATGCTTTGAATCTCACCAGCCTCTCCAGAATAAGAGATATTGGACAATAATTTTTCTTGCAACTTTTGTAAAGCCGTTTCCCTCACGCCTTCAAGAAAGCAGCAGTTTTTCCCAAACTGAGAATATAATTGGTTGAAAATAATGTTGGCGAGTGTTGTTTTACCGATGCCGCCCATCCCGTAAATTCCAATTAGCCGCACACCACCAGGGCCAATGTCTAATAATTTGTTTATGGCTGCTATTTGATCCTCCATTCCAACTAAATCTTCGGTTACTGGTCTTCGTCTTGTCTTGAGCCAGACCACAACCTCGTGAACAACCGCCTGGATAAGTGCCCCATCGCTGCCACAAAGTTGAACAGTTTCAATTGAGAAAAGGTGACAAATTTGCATGTTGACCAGCCTTCTACTAAGCAACCAGGTGGGAACGCGATCAAGTTTAGGATATATCAAAATTCAACATTACCCCCAAAGCTTTGGGAACATGATGAATTGCAAACTTGAACATCCATTGCAGGTTTAAGTTAAAGGAATAGAGGAAGAGAAATGTTTGTTCTTTATATCAAGCAGAAGAATCAGAATTTCTGGCAAGAAAGCATAGAAGAATCAAAATATAAACATCTAGTGAATTACTGTAATGGTAGATTTACTTATTTCTTTCGACGTGTAAAAGAACTTTGCAAAGGCAACAGTTCCTTAATCAAGTTCTCTAGCACACAATAGGAATCTTAATACAAACATGGATCAAATTAGTATAAAAAAGATGAAGGAAAGCCAAATTTTTCATACGATGGAAAATAGGTGAAAAACGAAATTATAATAACCCTATTAGGTCAGAAAAAAAATTGGAAATCTCGTGATTTAAAAAAAATAAAAGAATATTTGAAACTTTCTGTTTAAAATAGGGAAATTAGAGTTCGAAGATAATTAATGAATTTTTATAAGAACTATGGTCCGATTTTACAAAATTATTTTCACAATCGTGGTTAGAACGTTACCCTGAATATTTCTTCGACTCCTTTCCACTGATGCCACCAACATTCTTGAGAGCCTGTTGCCAGGTCTCTATATCCTCGGAGCTTAACTCTTTATTCCGATCCTTCATCTTTTGCTCCAATTTCAATATGGCCTCATTGTACGACTGGGTGTTCAACTTCACGTCATCGGGGGTCACGTCGAAGAAGATGGGCAATATGACCTTATTGCCATCTTCTTTAGAGGTGTTCACCATCTTTGCAAGCTCCTGAAGGCACCAGTAACTTGAAGCGTAGTTTTTGGTGAAGATGGGTATGTAGAGCTTGGAGTCGTTGATCGCTCGCAAAAGGTTGTCTTTAATTCTTCCACCATATGGAAGTTCCTCGTCATCCATGAAAACACGAATCCCGGTGTGGAACAAAGCATGATAGAGGCTGTTGGCGAATGTGCGACGAATATCGAGCCCTCTAAAACTCAGGAACACCTCGTACTCACCTCCTGATGTATTACCGGTGCTCGCTCCGGTCTCTGAGCAAGCCATAGGAACTCACTTCACACTTAGCAGGGTCAGCCCTCTCTCTCTCTCTCTAATAGACTCTTAAATACTTCTAGGCATATTCGCACAAAGCCTTGCGGCTCTCGAATGTGAAAAGCCTTATCACGTTTTAAAATGTGAAAAGCTTTCTTCACCAGATCATCCTCCCACAGGAATTTACAAAAGGAGAACCACGGCGTTACATTAGAAAAGGAGAAAAAGGATGTTTATTATAGGGACCTGTGTATTGCATGACTCACGGGATTCAATTGGAAGTTCAACGCATACAGGCAACTTCGGCGAAGCTTCCAATTTGTAGTCAATAAATGGAGGACAATAATGGAGGTGTACCTTTTCAACATGCCCAGTTTCTTTCGAGTTTCTTCTTGGTGCTTTTCACTTTGTCCTTTTGAACTTTTGAATTTAAAAAATTTTGATTCTAAAACATTTAAATCATTTATGATTATTCTGTAGATATATCTGTAGCTGGACATATTTAAAATCCCAATCCAGTATTGTAAATTCACAATTTATCTATATAAATGCACAATAACAAAACATTCCTAAAGAATAGCCATTTATTATGACACATGGAACCATGCATAATTAGAAAAATCTCCTTCATACTATAGAGAATTGGATTTGCTGCATGCACAGCAAAAAATGCTCCACTTAAGCACTACCTAAGCATATGGTTCCTAGTCACTATGAAATATTTATTTTGATCTTTTCGTCTTAAAGACTTACCTTTTATTGTAATTAATTTTAACCACTCAAACATTATCATAAAATGTGACTTTATATTAAAAAGCATATGATTGTGCAAATCTTTGACTTTTACGCAAATGGACTGTCCATAGGTGAGGAAATGCAATGATGGCCTGTCAATGGCCATGCTGCCACTCCATCGTGGTGTTGCTTTGAGCGTGGAAATGAAAGAAGGAGAAACCATGATGGTCTTGACCATAAGATTAAGTGATGACTTTGCTCAGCTGAAGAAGGGATAAAGGAGATTAATGACGGCCATTGCCGATGTGGCCCAAAAGAGGAAAAGACGAAGAAAGTTACAATAATGGTGTCTTCTTCATTTTGGCGTGTTTTATTTACATACGTTTTTCGGGGCGTTATTCGCTGTTTTGACTTGTTGACTGTACAAAGTCTTTGGGAGGATGACTCGTCCACATTTTTTTAATCTCGTTTACAACACCAGTATCCAAATCATTCGACTCAATTAGCATCGATTTATACGCGCAAACCGCTTTATCCACATGCGTTAGGTTAGCTGCATTCACAGGATGGCTAGTGAGACACTCCAAGATAGACGCCGTGATCAAATCTGAACAAAATATTATTTCAAGAATAGCATTCAAAATACACATAATGCATTCATGACGGTTTATACGAGCCCAACTTTGCACAAATTATGTACAAAACAACAATCTTTCCAAAAACATGGTAATCGTATGTCATAACTGTGGTCATCTTGGATGCATTGCTTTATGCAACTTAGCAACACCTTATGGAAACTCTACGAGGATGTACATCGTATTCTTTCAAGCCATTGCCTCAAACGAGTGGAATACATAAAAGACTCATGCTTACTTTTTAGGTGGAGGCACGATGCATGTGAAGGTGACGTCCCCTTCTTCACTTAAAAGAGAGAGATTCCTTCTTATTGATCAGGGAACATTTTGAATTTTTGGGTATCACACGCAGACTGGCTAGGTTGAGAGAACAATTAAAAAATTCAAACTTGGCATGCATTTATACGGTGAGATTTTATAGAATCACTGTTAATTGTTATAAAAACTTAAGATATAAAATGAATGTGCCGTTTATTATTTAAATATTCTAACATACACTATATATTTATTTACATACATATGAGTACAAACTTAAGAGTAATCCATGAGTCGTGAATAAGTGCTCTTGGATAATATTTCATGTTTTGAAATATTGAATATGTTTTCAACACTAAAGAATTTTAAAAGGAGCTTCCGATTCTCATAGATAACTCTAATTTTATCATCAATCATGAGTTTAAGCTTATAAATATTGGTCAATATCTTAAGAAACTAATATATATATATATATATATATATATATATATATTTTGCGCATTTATTCATGATTGCCTAATGCAAGTTTCTTAACATGTCATCTCACTTTTCAGAATACTTCATATTTGTTCCACATTTCAGATAATTCGCCATTACCCTTCTTTGGTATACATTTCATGCTTCCTTATTTTAAATGGTGATAATCCTCACCTTAAAAAAGATGATGCATATGAAAATATTTATTTATTCCCAAAACTTTCATCACTCTTTTTCCAGTCACGTAACTGCTCCCCCTACCAAACAAGTGTCCACATCCTAGAAGGGTCCGGCGAGGCACTACATGACCTATTTGAATACCGTATCGATCAAGTTTTGAGGGTTATATATGTATCAAAGTGGTTGTTGAAGGTTGGCCAAATTAGCAAAACGCTCTCAAAGGTTGTTATTAATTCTTATGCTTATTCTTTCAAAAAACAAATCTCATGCTTCTAATCGTAATTCTCCAAGAGAGTGTTAATGTAATTCTTGTGCTCTCGAAGGTTGTTATTAATTCTTGTTCTTATTCTTTCAAAAAAAAAAGTCTCATGATTCTAATCGTAATTCTCTAAGAGAGTGTCAATGTAATTATCGTAAAGAGCACTTTGAGTGTGGAGTGAAATGACTGTCCTTGTAGAGTGAGCTATAGTCCATTGCGGAGAGGCAACTTCATTGTGAACGCTTTTAAAGTTTTCGAGGATTGCATTAGTGGATTCCAACCTTGCTATTGGGCTATTACAGCCGGGATAATGGAAGAGGTTAAGTAGATAGGTCGAACCACTATAAATTGCTTTGCAATCTCTTTAATCTGTTATTCTGTTTACATTTTTGTTGATGGAAGATATTGCTCTGCGTAGTGTATTTTGTCTACAAACACTATTTCATCCGCTACACATTGTTTTGCACGAAAAAAAATTCCAAGTATCTTACAGCAACCATTTTATTTGTATAAAATTGGGTGAAATGACACAAGTTGTTCCTGTATTCTTGCCCAAAATTCAAAACCATCCCTATACTTTTTTTGATCCAAAATCATCCCTGTATTTTAAGAAAGGGTCATCCCTCGTCTTGATATTATGTCGCTCCATTTTCCGTTCGATTTGTGCTAATGTGGACAATTGGAACACTAAGTAGAAGCCATATCACTGTCAACAAATTTTGGCATACCATATCTCTCTGTACCAAATCCGTTTCAAGTGAGTTTACGGTTAAAAAAATTTAAAAAAACCTCTTTTGAATTACTAGAAGACTCAATACTCCTCCTACCCAAAATCAAGCAACTTCGCAGCAGTGCTGCTTCCAATTTATAGTAAAAAAAGTTGATGACTTTACAAATGATAAGGTAGAAGACAATAATGGAGGCGTACCTTTTCACATGCCCAATTTCTTGAGAGTTTCTCCCTTGTGCTTTTCACTTTTTGCTTTTGAACTTTTGGATTTAAAAAATTTGATTCTCAAACATTTAAATCATTTATAATTATTTTATAGCTATATCTATAGTTTGACATATTTAAAATTCCAATCCAATATTGTAAATTCAAAATTTATCTATATAAATGCAATAATAACAAAAAGCTCCTAAAGATTTGCCTCTCGTTGTGATACATGGAACTCTGAATAATTAGAAAAATTCCCTCCATGCCACAGAGCGTTGGATTTGCTGCATTCAATGCAAAAAGTGCTTCACCTAAGCACTACTCAAGCGTATGCTTCCTACTCATTATGAAATATTTGTTTTGATCTCTTTGCCTTAATAACCTACCTTTTATTATAATTAAGTACCTTTAACCACTCAAATATTCTCACAAAGTGTGCCTTTATATTAAAAAGCAAATGATTGTGCAAATCTTTTACTTTTTTTTGGAAATGGAGTATCTTTAGTTGGGGAAATTTAATGATGGCCGATCAATGGTCTTGACCATAAGAAACAACCATGCTTAGCCGAAGAAAAGGAAAAGAAAGCCTCGCAATTTCGCAGAAAGATTGATCAATGGTCTTCTACGCAATTTCGTAGAAAGCCTCGCGGTTCTCGAATGCAAGTCGAGGACTTTGATGTTAAAGTCACGACGATTGACGAAGACTTTTGAGACTTCTAGGAGACAGTTTAAATATTTTGCATGATGTTTGGGTCGGGTTATAAATGGTCCGACCCAAATTGACCCATTAACCCATTTATGATCCATTTATGCACAATGCAATTTTTTTTACCCATACCCGACCCGACCCATACCCAACCCATACCCGATCAGACCCATATTGCTAAAACACGTCCATATTTAATTAAATCTAGGAAAATTCATACCCGAATTGAGATGAGAGTGCAAAGTGAGTGACCGCAAGATTGAGTAAGCGTGAGAGAGACGAGTTGAGTTTAAATCAGTTGTAAATTCATTTATGACTCATTTACAACCCATTTATGACCCATTTAACACTAATGTTAAACTTCTACCCATTTATGACCCATTTACTAAATATAACTAACCAATTTATGACCCATCTACTAATATATGGGTTAAGTAATGAGTTTATGATCCATTTTGACAGGTCTACTTCTAGGAGACAGTTTAAATATTTTGCATGATGTTTAATTTAACTAATGTATTTAGGACACTCGTTAGTGAGATCTTTATAAAAATAACATTACATTTCACATATTTATAGTGAAATAGTTATGATAACATATATGTATTTTTATGTTTTGATACGATTTTTTTATCTAGTATTAAATAAAATTTAAAATTTGAATTTCGTAATATCTTGAAAAAGTCATCAAATTCAAAGTTATGAGTAGAAATCCTCAAACAAGGAAAAGAATTATAACAAAAATTATTAAAGTGTCCCACATTGGTTGTTTACACGATTTACATGCTATTTGTATGCATCTGGTCTTCCTTTTCCTGTAAGGTTTTTGGGGTGGACATTTTCACATGTATCATAGCCCGATTTTGTCTCGATTTATTTTGATTGCGTTGATTCTTGTTCGTGAAATTCCGTTCGTTCTTTTGGATTGGACATTTTAGCAACAATAACATTACATTCATTAATGGGAAGAGCTTCTATTTACATTCTTAATGTGAAAAGCTTCTGCACCAGATCATCCTCCTCCAGAAATTTACAAAGAAGAACAAGTGCGTTTCATTATAAAAGAAGAAAAGGATGTTTATTGTAAGATATAAAAGATGAAATTCTTGGTTTGAACGCCCGAAGTCCGATGCCACTTTCGTTAGCGAGAGACATCATTTTGGACGTTTGTATTGCGTGACTCACGGGATTTGATTGAAAGTTAAGGACAGGCAACTTCACAGCAGCTGCAGCTTTCAATTCATGATGGCTTTAGAAAAAATGAGACAAAGGACAATCATGGTGATGTGCCATTTCACCCGCCCAGTTTCTTTCGAGTTTCTTCTTGATGCCTTTGAACTTTTAGATTAAAAAAAATGATTCTCGAATGTTTAAATCATTTATGATTACTCTATAGGTATATCTATGGTTAAACATATTTATATAGATAAAATAATAATTTATCTTTATAAATACATAGTCACGTATATTTCCAAAGAATCAACTCTCATTGTGACATATGGAACTCTAAATAATGAGAAAATTTCCTTCATACTATAGAGATTGGAAATATTTGTTTTTATCTCTTCGCCTTAAAGACCTACCTTTGATTATAATTAATTACCGTTAATCACTCAAATATTCTCATAAAATGTGCCTTTATATTAAAAATCAAAAGATTGTGCAAATCTTTTACCTTTTTTTGAAAATGGACTATCTATAGTTGAGGAATTGTAATGATGGCCGGTCAATGGTCTTGAGTCTCTTGACCATAAGAAACAACTATGCTTAGCCGAAGAAAAGGTAAAGAAGATTGATGATGGCCACCGCCGATGTTAAAGATTGATCAATGGTCTTCTACGCAATTTCGCAGGAAGCCTCGCGGTTCTCGAATGCACGTCGAGGACTTTGATGTTAAAGTCATGACGATTGACGAAGACTTTTGAGACTTCTAGGAGACTGTTTAAATATTTTGCATGATGTTTAATTTAACTAATGCCTTTATGACACTCGCTAGTGAGATCATTATAAAAGTAACATTACATTTCACATATTTATAGTGAAATAGTTATGATAACATGTATATATTTTTATGTTTTGATACGTTTTTTTTTATTTCGTATTAAATAAAAGGGTTAATACGAAGAAAAACCCCAAACTAGTGTACTTGTGATAATTTTACCCCAAACTAATTTTTTGATCACCAAAAATCCTTAATATGTACACTTGTGACAAATTTACCCTCCGTTATATAGGATTAATACCACGAAAAATTACAAATTGGTTAACCCATGACAAACAGAGTAATAAAACTCCAAACTAGTGCGCCCATCAATTGCCACGTGTCATCAAACTTAACAATTTGATTGTAAAATTTAACAGAAACTAATGAAGGGTAAATTTATCACAGAAGTGCTAGTTTGGAATTTTTCGTAGTATTAACTCTAAATAAAATTCAAAATTTGAATGTCGTAATATTTTGAAAAAGTCCTCAAATTCGAAGTAATGAGTAGAAATCCTCACACAAGGAAAAGAAGTATAATAAAAATTATTAAAGTATCCCACATTGGTTGCTTATGCCGTTTACATGCTATTTATACGCATCTGGTCTCCATTTCCCTATCAAGTTTTTGGGTTAGACATTTTCACATGTGTCATAGCCCGATACTGCCTCGATTTATTTTGAGTGTGCTTATTCTTGTTCGTCAAATTCCATCCGTTCTTTTGGATCGGACATTTTAGCAACAATAACATTACATTCATTAGTGGGAAGAGCTTCTATTTACGTTCTTAATGTGAAAAGCTTCTCCACCATATCATCCTCCTTCAGAAATTTACAAAAGAAGAACAAGTGCCCTACATTAGAAAAGGAGAAAAGGATGTTTATTTTTAGATATAAACGATGAAATTTCTTGATTTAAACGCTCGAAGTCCGATGCCACTTTGGTTAGCGAGAGACATCATTTTGGACGTTTGTATCGTGTGACTCACGGGATTCGATTGAAAGTCACGGACAAGCAACTCCCCAGCAGCTGCAGCTTTCAATTTATAGTCAATAAAGTCGATGGGTTTAGAAAAAATGCCCTATTTCTTTCGAGTTTCTTCTCTGTGCCTTTGAACTTTTTGATTTAAAAAAATATGATTCTCAAACGTTTAAATCTTTTATGATTACTCTATAGCTAAATCTATGGTTAAAAATATTTATATAGATAAAATCACAATTTATTTATGTACATGCATAATAACAAATATCCTAAAGAATCTCCTCTCAATATGAGGCATGGGATCTGGACAATTAAAAAAAATTTCTTCATACCACAGAGATTGGATTGCTGCATTCACTACAAAAAAAAAATGCTCCAGCCAAGCATATACTTACTACTCACTATGAAATATTTGATTTGATCTCTTCGCCTTAAAAGACTTACCTTTTGGATCGGGCATTTTAGCAACAATAACATTACATTAGAAAAGGAGAACAAGATGTTTATTGTAAGACATAAACGATGAAATTCTTGGTTTGAAAGCCCGAAGTCCGATGCCACTTTCATTAGTGAGAGACATCATTCTGGACGTTTGTGTTGCGTGACTCACGGAATTGAATTGAAAGTCACGGACAGGCAACTTCACAGAAGCTGCAGCTTTCAATTTATAGTCAATAAAGTTGATGGCTTTAGAAAAAATGAGATGGAGGACAATGATGGAGATGTACCACTTCACAGTTCACACACCCAATTTCTTTCGAGTTTCTTCTTGGTGCGTTTGAACTTTTAGATTAAAAAAAATGATTCTCGAATGTTTAAATCATTTATGATTACTCTATAGCTCTATCTAGATCTGTCAAAATTGATCATAAACCCATTTCTTAATCCATATATTAGTAAATGGGTCATAAATGGATTAATTATATTTAGTAAATTGGTCATAAATGGGTAGAAGTCTTATATTAGTGTTAAATGGGTCATAAATGGGTCGCAAATGGGTCATAAATGAGTTTACAACTGATTTAAACTCAACGCATTTCTCTCACTCTCACTCAATCTTGCACTCACTCATTTCGCACTCTCATTTCAGCTTGGGTATGAATTCTCCTATATTTAATTAAATATGAAAGTATTTTAGCAATATGGGTCTAATCGGGTATGGGTTGGGTATAGGTCGGGTCGGGTATGGGTCAACAAAATTGCATTGCGCATAAATGGGTCATAAACGGGTTAATGAGTCAATTTGGGTCGGACCATTTATGACCCGACCCAAACCCAACCCGATCCACCCATTTGACAGGTCTAGCTCTATCTATGGTTAAACATATTTATATAGATAAAATAACAATTTATCTATATAAATGCATATTCACATGTATTCCTAAAGAATCAACTCTCATTATGACATATGGAACTCTAAATAATAAGAAAATTCCCTTCATACTTCAGAGATTGGATTTGCTGCATTTGCTACAAAATATGATCCACCTAAGTCTATACTTACTACTCTTAATGAAATATTTGATTTGATCTCTTCAGCTTAAAGACTTATCTTATTATAATTAATTACCTTTAACCACTCAAATATTCTCATAAATGTTCAACCAAAAAAAAATATTCTCATAAATGTGCCGTTATATTAAAAAGTAAATGATTGCGCAAACAACACTTATTTCCTTATTTACAACTATTAGAATGTGAGTATGGTGCAATTAGGGGAAAATATTCAAAAAATATCATAAACTTATTGTATGGCGGCCAATTCAATCTTAAATCTTTTAACTTTACCAATTGAGTTCTAAACTTTATAATAATTTAGTCCTTTTGGCAAATTTTGATCGGTAATCGCTAATGTGGACATCGGCTGTCCGACCAATAGAATTTGATTTTATGGTCTTGGTCGTAAAATATTACTATTTCTGTTTCAACCCTTTGATTGGTTTTCCTGTGATTAGTCCTTTATTTTCTTTTTTCTTTAGCTAAAATACTCCATTATTTCCCTCAAGACGTGTTGACGTGGCCACATTCAACGACTTTCAACCCTTTCATATTCATATTTATATTCACATTCGATGACCCAATCCGAAATGTTATCTAGAAAAGTTTCTAATTATTAAACCGCACCACCAACCCCTGCCCCTTTTTGTGAGTTATTAATTTTATGTTCATATCATAATGAAGATCCAAATTATTTCTATTATCTGATTCGAGTTGATATCAAAATTTGTTTCATTTCATCACTCGAATAAAAGAAAAGTTAAATAGGAGATGTTTCGATGACAACTATAGGGCGTCTCTGTTGGTACCAATTATAGGTTTAGAGTGAGGAGATTGGTATCAACTCCTTTAAGCATGCAATTGATTTTTTATTTTATTTTTCTCCTTTTCCCTTCTTTATTTATATTTATTTATAGTAAAGTGAAATTAAACTAAAAATTAACTAAGTGCCGAAATAAATATGAACTAGAATTTATATGCATGCATCTAAATTAGATGCCAAAATACTATGTAATATAAATCTGGATTTCATGACAATTTACACTGCTTTCACTTGAAATTTCAACCTTAAACTTCGTACGAGAACGAAGTTAGTGCACCCCAAAAAATAAAGAAAACTAGACGAAATGCTATGAATTAGGGCGAAACTAATCCACACAATGCGAAATCAACTTGGATGATTACATCTATACTAATTGATGAAATTAAATATTAATTAAAAATAAAAATTTTTGTTATGACTCGTGCGCAAATTGAACTACATCGTGCAGATTTTTTAACTATTTACATATTTATGCTTACTGAAACACGGGTAACAATCAACATGAACTAACGCAAAAAGCCACGCACGTGCTTGCTTTTATTTCCTTTCCTCGTCTTCTTTTTTTCTCCTTTCTTTTAACACGTACAGCTAAAATCCTTTTCGCTTGTGTTGGCTGGGTAAGTCTGTCGCATATTTCCCTCTCGGTGAGCCCGGCTCGTGCTGGCTTCGGCTTGGAAGTTCAAATGAATTTATGACTCGTTTAGGGCCCGTTTGGCAAGTTGACAAATAGTAAAAATTTCTATTATTTTATTCTCAAAATCAGTTTGGGAACAAAATTCCGTTTGTTAAATTTTTTGCTCCCGGGCATAAATTTGCAAAAAATTATTTTCAGAATCAATTTTAGAACATAATCAAGAAGCAAAAAAAAGTAACTTCTTAATTCTATGAACAATTTTTCCATTTATGATTTCTCTTGATTTTCTTCTTTCTCACTCTTGGTTTGTTCTTCTTCTTCTTCTTCCTGACCTGCTATCGGATGTCGGCTGACCTGCTATTGGATGTCGGCCGTTGGCCACCGGCGACCTGCGACTGGCCATAGGCCAGGGCTATCGAGGGTGTCACGGCCCTCGCCCAGCCTTGGTGAGGCCGACCTCGCCGTTGCGACCTAGGTGAGGGAGATGAGTCACGACGGCGAGGTTCGCCTCGCCAGATCTGGGCGAGGTTGAGCCTCGTGCAACCAAGGCGAGGCCGACCTCGTCGTCGCAACCGGCAAGGGCGTCGCTGCCATTGCCGGCTCTTGCTTGTGGTCAGTCGCTGGTGGCCAAGGAAGGGAAGGGAAAGAAAGAAAAAAAAAGGAAAAAAAGAAAGAAATATTAAAAAATTTAAAATATTATTAATAAAATTTTTTTTGTATAGTTAACAAATACATTTCTGTTTTTCAGGTATAATCAATTTTTGAGCACAAAATTATTATCATGCACATCCTTAATATATCGGGCCAATTCGAATTACGCGCGAGAGAAGTCAGATCCAAAACGCTGTCGGCTCATATACATCATACGCATGTAATTTATCGCACGAATTTTAAAGAGACCACGTAATTAGACTAGACACAATGGCCCGGAGGAGAGCTAAGATGCAAAACATCCTTGGACCCCATATTTTGGAAAAGGTTAGGACAGAACCATGCAGATGGAGAGAGAGAGAGAGAGCGCTTTTAAAAAAGCCTGAACTGAAAGCACAAAAAGTGGAGTCATCCATCAATCAATCAATCTCCCAAAAGCCCCAAACATGGCCGGCGTGAGGACGGGGATGAAGATAGAAAATTTCGCATGCAAAAGTCGAGCCTTCATCATCAATCTCTCCCCTTTCCTGCTCTTGTCTCTTCCTTCCTTGAACTTTGCACTTTTCTTCCTTCAAATTTTCTTTCTTTTTGTCAAAGGTTCTGTCACTTGATATGTTTTCACAAATAATTATTATTGAATTTCTTGATATGTATCTTCGATTTTTGGAAACTTATAAAATTCTCCTGTTAAGCCTTGGCCAATAAATCTATAAAATCCTTCAAGTTGTATCCGATTAAAATCAGGCATTGTACACTTTCTCACATTCAACCACCAGCTTCCCGTAGACCTAAATATTAGGTCAATCGGACGTTGGCCAGAAAAATTATGACTAGTCAAAATTTGGTCAAATTTTTTGTATTCTTTTTTCCATTTCTTTTGAAAGAAAGAAAGAATGATGACTTCAAGCCCCGCCAGTGTGGGTGGTCACCACATGTTGATTCCAATATCGGCCCGATGATGGAACGGCGACAACCACACATGAGCCCAAGTCACGCCAGGCTAGTCGCACATCTGCCCAAAGCATCTGGGCCGCATGTCCTAGCGCATGACTAGGGCGAAAATGGTTCAAGGCCGCATGTGGACCTAAGCTATCCCCGGAGCCGTCTCGTGTGGAGCTGGGCTTTTGAAGCCCAACTTCGCACCTATAATTTTTAGGCCTTTCACAACATTTGCCTTGTGCCTTGCAACCTCTATGACCACTCGGGCTTCGAAGCTCACAGTCCATAGCCATTTGATCTCGAAGCTTGCGATTTGCCGTGGCTGGTTCTACTTCAAAGCTCACAACCTCCATGACCTCTCGAGCTCAATCTCAAAATTTGCGGTCGTCATGGATTCTTGAGCTCGAAGCTCGTGCCTAGGGCAGAGATTGAGCGGCCATAGGTGTGAGATCTAAGGGTCATAGATCTCGATCTCCCGGCCGCCATGGCTGCTCGAGCATTTGAGGTGCGGCCCAGGCTAGCGGAAGAATGGTCGTGAGTGGGTGGGTACAAAGGAATTCCATTGGTAGGGTTTAAATATTTTAAAAAAGAAGAAGAATTCCAGGTGAAAGATAGAGTCAACGTTTGAATATAAAGATAAAAAAAGATAAATATCAACAAATATTTAACAACCTTTACGCCACATCAACAAAATTCACAACGGCCCCAAAGTATTTAGCAACGTTCGAACCTATTTGAGGTTTTAATTCCAATATTAAACCATACAAGTAAGGACAACAGGCCCCAAACCTTAAAAGCATGAATGACATAGAAGGCCCAAGGAACGCTACGGCCTCTACGGTAAATAGTTCTCGCATGGTTGAGTTCTTGCGTTTGATTATTTTCTTTAATAAATTTAAGTTTTTTTTCTTTCTTTCACGTGATTAATTTGATATAATTAGTTTATTTACTTATTTCAATTTTTAGGAGGAAATTCAAAGTGCCATTTTCAACTCGACGAAAAAAGAATAAAACTAGCATTTATCGATCTCCGGAGCAAGCTTGCATTGAAATTAATAACAAAACTTTTTTTCTCAGTAAAGTTTATATGCTTTGTTGCGATTGTTATGTCTGTCTATTTATTTCTTATGCTAATTACAGCTTGCATTTAAAAGATAGGAAAAAAATAATAGTAACAATCTTCCGCTCGATCATCATCATCTTCGTTGTCAACCACCTGTGAATCCCACAATTACGCCATTGATGTTGACGATGAAGATGAATTGGCCGAAGCGGAAACGCTGCAAAACTCAGTCATTAATCTCTCATCGCTCCCTCTCTCCACAACAAAATGCCCAAGCTTACCAACAACCTCCACCAAGTTGTCCCTGCACAAGAACTCGTCGCTATATACTTTCTCCACCTCCCTATCGAAGTCATGCACGAATACGTGCGTCTCCGCCGCGCCGCCCTTCTTGCTCCTGGCCAGCACAGCTGCCGTGAATATTGCCGACATCCTTCCCGGCGCTGCCTCATGGTACCCGCTTGGCCCGTCGACTAGTATCACGTCCCAACTCAATTCATACACGTGGTTGGGCAAGCTGTTCAACGCGAGCTTGCATTCCGAGAAGAGCAGGTTCTGCACCGGCCGGCACTCGCCATGGAGCTCGCCTCTCGCTGACTCGAGCAGCCTCTTCATTTCGCCGACCCTCGTCTCATACTTCACGTCGTAGGCCTCGATTCCCGGGTGTTTCTGCTCAAACCTGGAGACAAGGTTCTCATTCTCTTCGAGGAAGATGGTTCGGCCGTCGAAGTTGAGGGCTTTGTACAAGAGGGCTTCGTGGGTGAGGCCAAAAACGAGGAGGTTGCAGTGGGAGGCAGCAGCGGCACAGCGGGCAACTGTGGCGGTTATGGTGGCGAGCTCAGTGGACGTCATGTGGGTGGAGTTGGTAGTGGCGGCGTAGTGGAGGAGGGCGTCGGATATGGAAAGTCGAAGCGGGACTGAAGAGGCGGCAGAGCCCGTGGCGGTGGTGGCGGTGGCGGTGGCGGTGGTGGCGGTGGAGATTAGGGTTAGAGTGAAGGCGGTGGTGAAGAAGGAGATGATGAAGATGAGCCACAAGCGATTGGTGTTTGAAGACGATTGCTTTTGGATTGTGGGTTGGAGGAGTATTAGCTTTGCGCTTTTCATCTCTTAATCTCTCTCTCTCTCTCTCTCTCTCTCTCTCTCTCTCTCTGAAGCAACGTGTTCATTTCATTTAACATATCAGAGAAAGGTCTAAAGAGAAAAAAGATTCTAATCACAACTAATGCAATAATTGCAGCAAACATTGTATATTTAGTGTGAATAGACTGTGTGGGAATCATTGAGGTGAAAGAATTCTTGCCCAAAGAAAAACAAGAAACGGAGTAAAACAATATGATCGATGCATGTAGAAGGACAAATTAGCGAAGGAAAATCCAGGGGCTTGTTTCGCGGAAAATCAAGAATTTAAAAAGTATATTCCTGGAAATAATCCTAAAATCAATGGTAGATGTTCATTATCAACGAAAAAGTTTAGGTATAAAGCTTTGTTGATAATGAAGTACTTTTCTATTAACTAATTATTTTAAATGATACAAATAATTGTTTCTTAGAAAAAAAAAGTTTTTGAAATCATCAATTTCTCGTAAAACAAATGCACCCCGGACAAACGAAAATCAAACCACACAGTTCTCACTGTGCATCTTGAACGAAATCATAAATACTTAACTAGGTAATTACTAAAAATCGAAACCAATCACCTAATATCCCAACAAATTTTCTAAAATATAGAAAATGCAAGTAAATAAGCTTAATGGTAATCTTAGAAAATATTTGCAAGATTTTAGGGTTTTATAAATTTATATATAAACTTCCTTCTCTTGCAAAATATGTTATTTCATTTAATTAATGACAGAATTACAAGAGATCTTTCCTCTTTCTTTTTGGAATCTGCACATGTGAACATGTGTGCACCCTTACACATATTTGCGAAGCGAGTTATTCATGTTTCTATTGTTTATGCTGTGTAACGTCATTCATTTTGAAAGCATCTTCCGTTAAGAAATGGAGGAATCGCATCATGTTGTTCGATAATTATAAATATAATTGGCCTTTTGAAGTGGGACGATCATCATGATTTGATCATCATCATAAAAGAGTGAAGAGATGGAGAAGAAAGGTGCGGCATCGCTGTCATTTGCTTTGGCTCGTGCGCACCATTAAACCATGTATTATCGTTGAATAATTGGTCTGATTGATTTAATCATGGTGGGATTTGCTGTTGGATATGGACATCATGTCGTGTCTTCTGGGGTCCTTTGATGTTGGTGTCAGATAATACAAATCATCTCCTTTTTTTTTGCTAAATCAATACAAATCATCTCCTATAGCTAAAGAAAAAGGTGACAGCAGTCCTTGAACTTTTTCCCGGGTATATAATAAAATCTTCAACTTTTTTTTTCGATTCAAGTTAGTTCCTAAATTTTTTGAAATTCATTAAATGTGGCCTTTTTATTAATTTGGAGCTTACTATATCGTATTTTCTGTCGATTAGGCATATTAACCCATAAAAAATCACGCATTGTTATTATGGATTTGCTAGCTCAATAAAGTTTTTTTTTTCACAAGAACTCTTTTTTGTTTTCTCTTTAAAGCTTCTATGTTCATCTATTATCCCTGTGATTGGCCACTCCTTAAGGCTGGACATCACTACAGGGGTCATCACTGGTGTGGTGTTGTCATGCCTCACCGCCATCACTTATATGCTGAACCTCCGCGCCTAGCTCAAATGAAAACTGGAAATAAAATTTCTCTCTCTTTCTCTCTCTCTCTTCCCGACCTCCAATGGAGATTGGGACTAGGCATGTGACCTCAATTGGTGGAGGTGCTCGAGTTCAAATTTGGATCGCACGATCTGACATCATATTCGGTCTAAATTGAATAGCTAGCTAACAGTGTCCATGTAAGTGTGCACATCGATATATTAAATGGCTAGTTAATAATATTAACTGTCACATTAGCAGTTTTTGTTAATCTACTTAATTGAACGACAATATTGAGTCAAATTTAAAAAGAATAAGTACCATTGAATTGCCAAATATTTTTGGGATAACTTTGAAAAATAGGGAAAAGTTCAGGAACCACCCATGGTGTTACCCAAAAACAAAAGAAGATAATACGAATCATTAAGATTGTTCGATCAGGCACATAAGTGAGACAGCTTAATTAACAGAGAGAGGTCCTTTTTGGGAATCATATTTGCAGAGAAATGGAAGTGAATAATGTGTGTTTCGCCTCTACATTAGACCATCCAATGCAATTGAGTGATGTCAAGGTGCTGTTCTGTTGATTTGTTTTAATATCCCTTATCAAAACTAGTAGAAATGTTTTCTAGTGAATTACAGAAACAAATCTTTTAAAAAGTCTGTTAGACTCAAAGATGTAAAATTTAGATCTTTATCGACATCAATGCGCAAAAGGCATGCTCGAAATAATAGAAGCGCGGAATAAATTATAATAAAAAGTTGTGAATGATTTTTGTTATTTATCTTGCATAATGAAAATCATAGTTGAACCACATAGGAAGCGCAAATAAAGGATTAATGGGAAAAAATATACAGTCCTAAACTTATTGTACGGATGCTAGTTTAGTTCTGAACTTTCTCATTTTACCACTTTAGTCCTAAATATTTACGCAAAATTTTAATGTAGTCCTTTTGACCACATTAATGGTTTTCAACGAAATTTGGCCGGACGAACTATATTAAAATTTCGCGCAAAATTTTAGGACGAAATTGGCAAAGTTGAAAAGTTCAAAGCTAAATTGGTTTCCTTACTATAGGTTCAAGATCGATGAGGTCATTTTCCCAGGGATTAACTGTTCCATTATTTTCCTTCACTTATAGTTCTTTTAAATAAGGGAATAAACGATATATATAAAAAAACACACACAAATATATATCTATATTAAAAGAAGTATAATTTGTATCTTACGGAAAAGAGATACGCGATATCTTTTGCCTAAATGGTTTTCATTTTGTTAGCAGCTTGAAATTTGTCGGTATTAATAATCACGTCGGTCCACCAAGAGTCATAAAGTCAACTTTCACGTTTACCCCCACTAAGTTAGTATTTAGGTTAATACCAAGTTCTATTCTCACGAAAGCGGTGCTCAATCATGATGTTCTTTTGTTCGAGCCCTATCATGTCTTTAATTATTGCTTTACCTAAATTTTGTATTATTGACGTAATCAGACCAATGATTGTGGCCTCCACGGAGTAAAATGACGTCAATTTAAGTGAGGTAATCCATCTCTTAGGCATCGAGAGAAATGTTTCTTAGCGATGCTAAAGTTAAAGATGGCAAATCCCAAAACTTCGCACTTTTCTTTGCAAGTTATCTTCTTATTATGGAGTAAAGCTACCGAAAATTCTTGAACTTTACCGGTTTGCGCAATGTAATTCCTAGATTTTTTTTTTCTGTGCAATCATATTCTTAAATTATGATTTGCCTGTTCACATTGATACTTCCGTCGAAAAACAAAAGAAAATGCTTATGTGGCTGTTAAATTGTGCCCTGTGAGTAGCTATTCAATGCCATGTTGGCTCCCACGTGGCTGCCACATGGCTCCTACGTGCTTATTTTTTTTTTTTTGGTAAAGAATCCTACGTGCTTATTTGATTCTGGAAAATTTGAAAAAAAGAACAGAAGTTCAAAAATTTGGAAAAAGAAAACAAAAGAACAAACTCAATTCGGACCACCGATAGTGTAAGCACATAGCGCCGACAACCAATCATCGGAGAGAGTGGTTGGACCCCGTCGAGCTTAGGCAACGACACTTTTGCAGATTAAACTTCTCTTCTACTACTCGACATTCTCGGACTTCTGCACTCTAATCAACACACTCTTCACCTTCTATGCTCGAGAAGGAACTACGTGTGAGTATGTAAAAGCACACACGAAGGGAAGAGAGAGAGAGAGCTCATGATTGAAGATGGACCCCATCATGTGAGTTTTTGGCTTTGACATTACTCGATTCTAACAGCAAGAACGATTGAAGTTAAATCGATGGGATCGAGAAAGATGGAGTAGGTGGAGATTCCCAAGTGTTGCCATCGCCCTAGATCCAGGCAAGTAGCCAATGTTAGTCCAAGCACAACCGGCAAACGTGGGCCTACACATGGCGATGAGGTGACTCACGCCGTCATGTGCACTGCTGCCGAAACGTGCCTAACATACGCTGGATAATTGTCAAAAAAAGTCATAAATCTATTGTATGGCGACTAATTCAGTCCTAAACCTTTTTTATTTTGCCAATTCAGTCTTAAAATTTTTAATAATTTGTCAATTTAGTGATAAACCTTTCAATTGTATCGATTTAGTCCTAAATCTTTTGAATATTTGGCAACTTAGTCCTAAACCTCTTGAAGATTTACCAATATAGTCATAAACCTATAATTTGAATATTTGGCTGAAATGATTATATTGACAAATCATCAAAGGGATTAAGACTAAATTAGCAAATCATCAAAAGGTTTAGGACTAAATTGATATAATTAAAATGTTTAGGACTAAATTGGTAAATCGATATCGACACCTCATTTTTCGTTAAATAAAAATAAAAAAATACAATAAATGGAAAAAAAAATTTGCCGATTTAATTCGGCCCCATTCACGCCTAATTGATTCATTGGCCCAGTCTTTTTGATTAGTTTTCTCAATTTGGCCAGCCCAGTCCACTCCTTTTCTGGTCCTTTTTTTTTCTCTTTTGGCCCATCTCGGCTTCACCTGGCCCAACTGGAGCTTTCTTTCCTCCCTCTCGCTTGCGGTCTTTGTGACGGAAGAATGAGATAAGAGGACGCGGGAGAGCGGAGGAGAGCAAGCGATGGTGAGGAAACAGTGGGTGACCGGAGCAAATTCACGAGAAACCTTCTAGAAATAGCTGAGCCTTTTGATCGGAAAGAGGGTGCTGGCCAAATCTCTTCCCCCATCCCTCTTCCATTCATCGTCGCCGGAGACCGCCAAAAGACTTTGGAATCACAGTTCATCCGTTGAGAAAGAAGAAGCATGGCCGGACGTCCCTTGCCGTCGCTGATTGAAGTTCAGTTTCTAGTCAGGTAAACTTCTCCGATTCTGCTTTATTTTCCCCTGTTTCTCGGGAATCATGTCATTGAGCTCAATCGGTGAATTTACGATTTAATCGAGTGAAACCGAGAGTGATATTTTGAAGATAAAGATAATTCCTGATTGATACATCATGATTTTGGCCTTAGATTACATTGAATGTTAATCTGGAATTCAAATTATGCAATGCATGCTAGCTGTTCGCTGAAGTGTCTGAATGAAATATTAGATGCTTAGAGCACCGAGCTTGATTGTGAAATTTCTGAGCGAGTTATGGTAAAGTGAGATGAATTACGCTGATTTAGATCTTTATACATCACAATTGAGTCGGAAATTGAATTGAATCTCACTCTTGAGCATGTATCATAACTTGCATATCACATGTTCGACGAAATGTCTAAATGGAGATTCGAGTGACTTTTTGCAAAATCAATGCTTGGAACTCGGTTTTTATGCTTGATTAGTTCTCATCTTTGTTGAACATGACTAAATCTGTATTATTTTTCTTTGTTTTTTACGGCATAAACATCATTGTCCGAGTCGGCCGCCATCTTTCCTCTGTCGGAATTTCATTCCTCTCGTCGGAGATGTGCCTGCGGTTTGAGGCCGCTACCGTTAGTTTTCTATCTCTGTTTCATGTGTGTGTATGTTTGTTTGTTTAGATTTAGAATCTGTTGTTGTGGTCGGAAGTTTGATGACCGGAAAATAAAAAATGATCACCGACGTTGATGAATGATGGCCGTGACTGTCGTCAGCCCATTGATGGTTGCGAATGAAGACCAGTGAAGATGGCTTGGTGATGGCCGGAAATGGAAGGCTGCGTCGGTGGTCGACGACAGGCCGAAGTTCCGGCATGGACATTCGGATGATGAAATTCACGGTGAAAAAGTGCAGTGTAGTCGGTGAAGGACGTGAAGAAGAAGACCAAAATAGGAAATAAAAATAATAATAATAAATAATAGAAATAATAAAAATAAAAATAAAAAAATAGAAAAAGGTTAAATTTTGGATATAATGAAGTCGCGTTAGAACCGGGTCGGATCCGGGTCAAACTGTGGTCTGGGTCGGATTGGAAGTGTAGTGGGCCGGAGGTCAAGTCAGGTAAATGGGCTCAATTTTAGTGTGATTAGGCTGAATTTGAATTGGGACTAAATGAATAAAAAACTGAAAATTTCAGAATTTGGGCTTGATAGCTCAAGCCCATCAGACTCTAGCCATATTCGGACTGGGCCTCGATCCAATCAGATTTTTAGACTCAACCCGTACCCACGGTGGGTCAGACTGGCAATTCAGAAATAAAAAAATTCATAAAAAAATAAAAATTCCAAATAATAAAAATTCAAATAAATAAAAAAAATATGGGAAAAGCTAAAAAATTTAGAATTCATCTAGTTTAGGGTTTTTTTAATAAATATTCTAGGCTTGAACAAAATTTGATTCCAAAATTGAATAAGTATTTAGGGCTTTACCTTAGGAATTTTTTATTATTTTTTTTTCTTTTAGAGATGATGCTAGGTCGCTGTTTGTGTACCTTCATTTTGATTGCACTTGATTGCGCATTTTAAATACATTGATTGTTATTTTTTCCTTTTAGAATGGTTAGGACGAAATTTAGGACTCTTGATTAGTAAAAGATTGCCCTAACACTTTGGATTAGTAAATAGTCAAGTTTAAGTACCGAAAGGGTACTAGTTAGATAATTAGTGTAATCAAGCCCCTGTTTTTAAGAATCTCTGGTTGCGCATGTATTAAGACGATACTCTCGCGTTTCGATTTTAGGGTTTCTAACCGACTCTCATCAATGGCTAGTAGCGACTCCAAAATAGAACAATCAATGTCAAGCGAGATATGGAATTAGGGAGGGTCCCATAGGCGGCTCTTGAGGGGTAGGTTGTGATAATCGGCAAAAGGTTTAGGACTAAATTGTCACAATTGAAAGATTTTAGACTGAATTGATCTTCGTACAATAGGTTTTGGACTTTTTAGACATTTTTCCCCACACTGCAGCAAGGATTTGTAACCTTGCCTATACCAAGGCTGAGCTTCCCCTCCCCCTTCTCTCTCTCTCTCTCTCTCTCTAGATTTGTGAGTTTTAAAAATTTTTCTTTTTAAGCATGTCAGCATTTACTTGTTTTTTTTCCGTGTCAACGTTTGATAAGAAAAGAGAATTTACATGGCACTAACGTTGGCGACCAAGTCAACATTTCCATCTGAATATTTGACGGAAGGATAAATATCAACAAACAAATATATAATTCAAGGATATGATTGCACCAAACGAAAGTGTAGGGATAATATTGCAAAGATCGAAAAAGTTCAAGAATCCATGATGAATTTATCCATCTCATTATTGTACAACCAGGTGAAATTTGAGTTGCTTGAACCCTAGTACGAGCCCAATTATTTATGAAAAGGCTCAGTAATGTCTTAGATACGAGCCCAACACACACTTAGCTACTTAGAACCTGAGTTGAGATTCTAATGGTTAGACTCCTGTCAAATAAGGTAAATGCTTGAGAATCGGTTTTCCATTACGTATGATAGAGCATAGAAGTTGCAATCAATTACGCCATCTAAGTATTTGAGCAACAGCACACTGACGTACATCCGAAGCTCTTCTATTCTTACACCAGAAACAGTGGCGGTCAGTCTACAAGCATGAATAACTCAAAGTAATCATCTTTTACATTAAAAGAATAAAAAGAAATGGTGGTTCATTTCTTCTAACAGTATGCATTAGGCAAACATTATGAATACCGCGGACTCCGTGAAAAACCAAACTAATATTGGGGTTCTGCACCTCCCAAGTCCGAACTTTCAAAGTAAATTTGCCTATGTGTTGACAACCAGTTAATGACAAAGGCTGTGAAATAGAGACTCATGGATGGCACTTGATTCCACTTGCGAGTACAGAAGGACTGTCGACTGAATGGATAAGGCATTAGGTAAGCCCGATGGATGGAAAACACCTCACAGAGCACTAAAAACAACCAAAGAGGATCATACAGAAACAGCACCTTCAATATACATGCACCATATTAACATACGAATAACGAAACAAATCTCACAGTCCTCATTGTTTCTTGTTGTCACAATGGACGATCCTGCAATTAACTTAACCTAACAACTCCAAAAGTCCCAGCACCAGATCGACACAGAGAATATTAAGGAACTGAAGTCAACTGCGCGTCATCATCGCTTGCTGTTGTACTTGACAATATCTATGATGGATTGCGAGGACGATGGACTGCCCAATCGAGTTGGGAAAAAAAAACGCTTGCGACTTTCTTCTCTTGGTCATCCCAATCCTCATCAATACAATGTAGGCAATGAGCCTATACCAAACAAACATTATCTCCAATGCGATTTCCGAGACAACATGCCCATCAAGCCCCACCTTCTTGATCCCTGGAGAGTCCCTAACCAAGCATGAAAACTCACCACAGGGGTATGCGTCCTCAGGCTTGAACTGTGACCCCATCAAGAGCTTGTATGTGTAGTGGCTAATTGAAAGATATCTGATCCAAGCAATGAAGGGAGGCACGTTTTTAACGTAGTACCTGTCGGCGACAAGGAACGAGAGCATGAGCATCAACCCAAGGATGGTCGCCAACTGCTGGTCCATCATCAAGGCGCCGATGACAAGCCTGAGGCCCGGCACCGAAGAGCGTGCTCAAGAAATTGGAACAATTGCTCATTGTGCGGTTAATACCTTAATTATACAACAATTGATAACGTTTACTACACCAATATTTAAGCAGAAGACGATAATCTCCTGTTTATTGAAAATAATTTCTAAACTCCCAAATTGATTCCGCTTTAGTGCCATCCTCAAAATCCAATCCTAAACTCGTTCAGAAAGTCCTTGCTTTTGTTCCTATTCTTCTTCAGTGAGCACAACCGCTCGGTAACGAACTACTCAACTCCTTACTAATGGGATCAAGCATGCTCAAAACAATTTACTGCAGAACTTAGCATCAACATTAAAAGAATAAAAAGAAATGCTGATTCAAATCAGCCACCACTTGTTGTATAAAACTATCTATGGTTGAATACAAGAATTATTCAAACCTTAAAAATATACTTACAAACTCCTCATGAGAAGATGCTCAACATCCTGTGTAGAAAGCTTTGTTCGCTCTGCAGTAACATTCATGGGAATGGTTCGGTTCGATCCTCAGATGGTCGACTGCAAAAATTTACATCGCCGGTCTCCATCAAAGCTGTAAACTCTGTTTCCCAAATTTTGCTAACTTCCTAATCTTAATTCAGCTCACCAAATATACATAATTCTTGCAATACCCCAACTAACAGATGCACAACACGACGGCACAGGATTACACTGAGTCGAGCAGTCCACAGAAGCATAGCAACATAACTAGACCAGGCTTTCAAATAGTCAAACAATTAAAAAAGAAAGCAGACCCTTATACAGTTATTACCATATGAAGCTAGAGCTCGAGCTCATGCTTAACTTCGCAAAGATAAATCACGCAATTACATTCAACTAAACACCAACAGCCACACCACTTGTACCAGTTCTTCAGCGATTAGCTGGTGATTCCAGAGCTTGAGTTCAGGCCCACGCCTCCCGCGACTGATGGAGTTAATGAGTGCAACCATCGGAGCCTCATGTAGCACCAAATTCCTCCAACTGAGCGGCAGTGAAGATGAAAATGTGCACAAGAGTGGAAAGTGGCACTGAAGAAGGACTTGAAGGTCATGGACATGGAACTTGAAGCTCGCGAAGAAGACTTGAAGCTCGCGGACGACAGAACCTGGGAAATCATGCATAATTGATGTGGAGTGACCAACTCGATTAAATTTGATTATTTTTTCGAAAGAACTTTTCTCCTTTTCTCTTTCCTTGTTTTCTTCTTCTTCTCTGTTCATCTATTCTCACCATCATTGGTCACTCTGCAATGCTGACCATCACTATACCAGAGAGCATTTTGTCATCCCTGGTGTGGTCCCATCGTGCCTCACCTCCGTCGCTCCCAATGTCGAACCCTTCCGCCTAGCCATTGCTATCGACATCGTTCCATCAAGCCTCATCAAGCCCCTCTCTCTCTCTCTCTCTCTCTCTCTCTCTCTCTCTCTGCACGTGACCTTCCATTGATGGAGGTGCTTGAGCACAGATCTGGGTCACAAAACATGGCCTCATATCTGAACGGCTAATTTACGATGTCCACATAGGTGTCCTGGTCGACATATTAAATGGCTAAATTGAAAAGTATTCATTGAGTCAAATTAAAAAGTATAAGGACTAAATTGAAACGCAAAAGTTTCTAGGACAAAATTGAATACTAAGGAAAAATTCAGGAACCACCCATGCTATTACCCAAAAAAAAAGAAGAAAATACGAATGATCAAGATCGTTGATTAGGTACATAAGTAAGAGGTAAATTAACAGAGAAATGACCTTCATGGACACCATGTTCGCAGAGAAATGGCCGTGAATAATATATGTTTTACCTCTAACATTAGCTCATCCAATGCAACTGAATGATGTCAAGATGCTATTCTTTTAATTCGTTGATATTTCCCTCATGAGAACGGGTGGAAACGTTTTCTTCAATTACAAAAAAAACTAATCTTCGATTTTCACCCCAAATACTAATTTCACATCTGCTAATTCCGAAATCTATCCACGCTTTGCAACAGGAGGTTTCAAAAGATCTACACTTTACACATTCTAATTTCCATAGTTTGTTAGACTCAAAGATGTAGAATTTAGACATTTCTTCAACATCAAGGCGGAAAATGCATGCTCGAAATCATAGAAGACGTGGAATAAATTATAATAAAAAGTCAAGAATGATTTTTGGTATTTCCCTTGCGTAATGGAAAATGTAGTCGAGCCAAGTAGGAAGAACGGACAAAGTATTAACCATTCCATTATATTCCCTTCTCTTGTAGTCCTTTTAAATAAGAGAATAAGCAATATATAAAAAGAATATATATTAAAAAGAGATTACACATTTGTGTCTAACGGAAAAGAGATATGCGATATCTTTTACCCAATGGTTTTCATTTTGTTAGTAGTTGATAATCACGTTTGTCAACTTTCACGAAAGCGGTTCTTATTCATAATGTTATGTTCGAGTCCCCGACCCTGTCTTTAATTAATCCTTTGCCTAAACTTTTGAAATATTGACATGACCAAATTTGTCAATGATATTAGGAAATTTACTTGATTTTGCATATCTCTCAAGATTTTATATATATCATTTGATTGTGCATATCATTGACTGATTATATTTAATGTTGTGTTTATCTTATTACCTTAGATAGTCATCTAATAAAACTAATAAAGACGCTATTCATATACTTTTTTTATACAGTAAAATATAAAAAAAATTCTCCAATCCACTTTTCTGCATTATTCTCAACTAGACCAATGATTGTGGTTTCCACTAGTAAAATGATGTGAATGTCCGTGAGATATAATTTATCTCTTAAGCATCCAGAGAAATGTTTCATAGTGATGCTAAAGTTTAGACGACAGATGCCAAAAACTTCCCACTTTTCTTTGGTGAGCTATCATTTTATTATGAAATAAAGCTATCGGAAATCCCTATTTTATTGGTTTGAGCAATGCCTTCTTTGAAATGATTTTTTTTTGGCAATCAAATTCTTGAACTAAGGTTTGTACGATCACATTACACCTTTCGTTAAATGCTTATGTGACTGTTAAGTGGCTATTAAATGGCATGCTGGCTCCGGCTGCCACATTGCTCCTACGTGATTATTTAATTCTGGAAAAAACTAAAAATGAACAGAAGTTAAATTTATTTCATAAAGGAAAATTTGAAAAAAAAAACACGAAAGACATCAAGTTCAATTGGGACCACCAATAACCTAAGCGACGACACAACTGCTCCCGCTTTCTCAGGTTATACTACTCTTCTTCTACTTGACATTCTAGGGCTTATTCCCTCTAATCAATACCATCCTCACCTTCTATGCTCGAGAAATAGCTACATGTGAGCGTGTCTTGTTGTAATTATAAAAAAAAAGGGAAAATATCAAATAAGGACTTGAAGTAAATCTCTTTTCTTAAACAAGGATGGTACATAGCGAATCTTATTTCAAATAAAAGCCTAAAGTAACAAAGTTAACAAATAAGAGTTTAAAATAAGGACCTCGGTTAGAATGTTCCTCTCACATGTTACTTTCCAAGCCATAATCAAGGGCATTTTCGTCAAGGGGCATTTTTTTCTTTATTTTTTTTTCTTTTTTCTATCATCTTCTCTTTTTCTTCTTCCTTCCGCAAATGCCCTGTCCAAGCAAGCTCGAAGCCTCGACTTCTGACGCTATTGGAACCAAACAGCAGCGGCGAGAGCTTCGGTGGTGTCAGCGGCCTTCGGTGCATGGCGGTGAGGTTTCAGCAATCAAATTCCGTTGGAGGTAGACTCGTCAAGATTCAAATCCCTCAGATTTGGAGAAATGGTTAATAAAACATCCAAGAAGATAGAAATTGCATTTCCTTATTTGGAATCTTTTCGATCTCTTCCAGAGAAGAGAGATACTTCCCCTTCAGAGCCTTAAATTGTGTCTGCGTCCAGACGCGGCCCCATCCGACTTCAACTTCTTTTAGCAAGCTTGAACCTGTTGCGCGACATTTTTTCTTCCTCTTTTGAGAGGCTGAAGAAATAAAAGTTTCCAAGTATACCGAATGCTGGGTCACCGGTGGCGAGGGCCGCGAAATACAACATTCCTCACCTCTCGAACTGTCTCTCCATTTGGGAGGATTCCGCTCCGCACTTGGCTACCCATCGTTTACTATGGGTACGGTAACCGGTACACCAGAGCTGCGTCCTTTCCCTTTGAGAGCTCAGCCTGCCAAAATAAAACCAGAATTAAAAGATTGGGATTTCCTATACCTTGTCGGGATTTTAGTATCCAAAATCCATAAATTGTGAATGAGAAGTGTGGATGGAAATAGTCCCACATTGGATAGAAGTTGTGATAGGAGATGGTTTATTTAGATGAGCCTCTTAAATGAATTTGGGCCTCAAGGGGTGCCCCACTTTTGTGGAAGGAAGAAGACTTATGCCAAGCTAGGTCGGTTCCCACCCCCACGCGCCAACGGCTCGACTCGGACCGGATCCATTCCATCGATTTTTATTTTTTCCCGAACAGACACGTTTTGTTAGAAATTATTTAATTATTTATTTTGGACAAACAAACATGTCTGTTCGTGAGGTTTGGTTCGCTCGAACAAAAAAATCACTTCGGTTCAAGTCGCGACTGCTCACAGCCCGAATGAAAAACCGCTTCGGTTCAAGTTGTGACTGTTCACGGGCCGAACGAAAACTTCTTTAGTTCAAGCGAGTCTTCATTGCTCGCAACTCTTCATTTTCGCTATATATAACTGAACTGTTTTGTTCGGTAAAGTGACTCTTCGTGGCATTTTTTTTTCTGCGAGACTTTTTTTTTCAACACATTCTAGACATTTTATTCTGCGAAGTTGAGTTCGAATATTTCCTTTGAAGAAGTACCACTTCTTTGGAAAGGCTATCCGTTCTATCTAGGAGACAATTGTTCAACAACCTTGGGTACCAGTAGCGGGGACAAATTATCTTAAAGACACAACGTGAATTCGTTCGGCTCGGATTATTCGTCAACATTCGGATTACTCGTCAGAATGTGATTCAAGGTTTGTCGAACAACTTTATTTTACATATACAAGCACTATTACTTGACAACATACCTATCATAATGTTTCAGCATTCTTAAGACCAAAGTGTAGGGCAGAGAAGGGGGATCGCACTTCTGATGCTCTTCCCAAGTAAGTCCTTCGGATGAAAAATAGTCTCAGAATAATTATGTCCCAAATGTCGATTCCAATCGCAATAATGATTGAGTTAAATCGATGAGATCGGAAGAGAGGGAGCAGGTGAAGATTTCAAGTGTTGCCATCGCCCTGGATCTAGGCAACCAACCCTTGCCGTCAAGTGCACAGCCGCCAGAAGGTCCCTGGCACACGACGGCAAGGATCTAGGCAAGCAACCCTTGTTATCGCAACCAAGGCTGAGCTTCCCCTCCCCCTTTTCTCTCTCTCTCTAGGTTTGTGATTTTCAAAATTTTTCTTTTTAAGCATGTCCCCATTTACTTGTTTTTTTTCCCCATGTTAAACGTTTGATAGGAAAAAAATCTTTGCGTGGCACTAACGTGGGCGACCAATTCAGCATTTCTATCCGAATATTTTACGGAAGGATTAAAATGAACAAAGAAACAGATGAATCAACGATATGATTACACTAAAAGAAAGTTTTAGGGATGATATTGCATGAATAAAAAAAGTTCAAGAATTTTCTATGGCTTTATCCCTCACGTCATTGCACAATCAGGTGAAATTTGGGTGGATTGAACCGAAGTACAAGCCCAACTATTTATGAAAACACTAAGTAATGTCCTAGATACGATCCCAACACAAACTTACCTACTTCTAAACAACTAACCGGAAGCCGGAAAATTCGGACCAGCCCGACCCAAAATTCAAACGCCCGAAATGGTCGACCCGGTCTTCAGGCCTTTTTTATTTTCTGTTCAGGCCGGGCCCAAAATTCAGGTGGATCTCGAATGGCCCCGATCGGTCCGAAAGTTTTAGTATGTCTATTCATAGTTGTGATTAAAAATTATGAAAACCCAATTTTTTAATTTCAGAAAGGGGAAAAACATTTGATTCGTACTACTTACCTAAACTCTTAAAATAAGGAAAAATATGTTATGGAAAATATTAGTATTTATAAAAAGTAAGTGTAACATCCTGAATTTTGACCCGTTATCGGGACCAATAAAGTGTATATTAATTCTCGTGTAATTTTAGTAAGTCTCGCCCGGAATTGATCAATCACGGGATACTAACCAAATGGGAAAGGCTAAATAGGATCAGGTACGTGGACCGAGAACCCGATCATGATGGAGTGCCGATTTCAATGAACGTCGAGGAAATATTTTGAACCAATATAGGCCGATCTTAGGAAAATGACAGGTTGATATTGTCAGCGATGCACGATCGGATCGCGAGTGATTTCGCATGACCGAAAGTGCGCCTGACGAAGGAAACCCGATTTTAATCCAAAAGATCGTGACCTCAGGTGCTAGTGATAATTCCTCTAGTTCTCTCGAAATTGAGACTATCATGACTCGGACAATCTTAGGTCGATACGCGTAATGCCTAAACAGCCGCCTGTTAGTGAGAGACCCTAAAACGACAAATCGAGTAAATTAGATCGCGATATTGAACCCGAACTTCGATATCAAAATTTCAAGGATAATTATGACTATTTTGCAAGACGGATGTCATTTTGGAGTAGCCATTTATGGTTGGGATGAATACGGTTGGAAACTGAAGATTTGACAGAAATTGAGAAAAGGACAATTTTGCCCCTGTGGACACCGAGGCCGAATTCGGAGGCCGTTTCAGGTTATTTTTCGCGGCCAAGGTCATTTTGGGGTAGCCACGCTCATTTGGGGTGGTTTTGGACAAAAAGTGGAATTTCGACAAAAATTGGAAAATAATATTATTTTATTCCCGGAAACTTCGCAGACGATTTTCGAGGGCTTAGAAAGTGAATTTCGCGATTCCGACACCGGATTATGCCTCCCATGAATATTTAGGACCGGTATGAGCAAAAATTGGAATTTCGGTTCGGGATGGAAAAATGACGGAAATGCCCCTAGGCCATTTTTGATTTATTCCGAATTTTGGGGCAATTTTGGGATTTAATCAAGGTTGGTTAAGGTTAACTAGGCTTGGTTAACCATGGTTAAGGACAATTGACCATTTTGCCCTTGAATTATTGGATTAGAAGCATTTTGGACCCTTGGATGAGGGGTATTTTGGTCAAAAGGGCTAGATTTGTGACATGTGGACCCCACTTTGGATAATGTTGACTACCCCTTGACCATTCTCTCTCCTCAGCTCACTCTCTCTCCCCGCGTCTGCCTCTCTCTCCTCTCTCCCGATCGTCCTCAGCCGTTTCTCCCCTGCCGATCAGCTTCGCCGGCTGCTGGTCACGCCGGAAAGCAGTCCTCGCCGGAGCTGCTGGCCGCCAGCCGCCGTGTGCCGTCCCCAGGCGCCACCCCCAGCCTCGTCGACCAACTTTCCCCCGCTCCCGTCGCCCGTAGCCGCCGTTCCAGCCGAGACGTGGAGGACGCCGTCGCCGGTCTTGCTTCGCCGGTGCCGCGCCGCCGGCTGCCGCCGTGCACCGTCCCAACCGACCGACCTAAACCTCGCCGTCTCCCTTTCCGTCACCCTCAACCCACCATCCAGCCTCCCCTGTTTTGGCCGAGAGGTGGCCGGAGTCGCCGGTGCCGCCGTGAGCCGCTGGCTTGCCGTTGGAGCGCCGCCGTCTATTGTACCGCTTGCCGGTAATCGGCCGCTCGCTCCCGTCGCCTCGCGTCGTTAATAGGCGAGTAAAATTTCCTAATCCCTAAATTAGTCTAAGTTGTGCAATTAGGGGTTTAATTAAGGTAATTAGGCTAGATTAAGGCCTAATGATATGTAATTGTGCATGAGTTGATTAAGGGACCTAATTGGGACTTAATGGCACAATATGAGGTTGATTTGGAGCCAAATTGGTGGCTGTTTAGGGGTGGTTTACCATAGAACCGAATTTGCATTTATTGGTCTAATGTGGTCATTAGGTGGATTAATGACTATTGGCTTGAAATTAGACATTTTGGAGGCTAATTGGGACTTGTTGGGGTATTGTGGAATGATGCCATGTTCAAAGTTTAATGGTTGAGAGTAATTAGCAGAGGCAAGACCTAAGCGGACCCGGAATTTGAAATGCTAAATTGTGTATTAAGTGCCGGGTATAAATGGGATAAATGAAACGAATTAAATGTGCCGACAGTACGTGGATTGAGTGAGAAATTGTGGTTCAATGTGCTTGGTACATCGGGACATGGCAATTGGTGTGAGTCCCTTGATATGTGAATTTCCATGTTGGTTTTGAAATGATTGAGAATGATTTATGACCATTGGGTCATGGCCTTCGGATCGATTTATACAATTGTGGGCCTTCGGGTCGGGCCTCCGGGTCAAATGATTTATGACCATTGGGTCATGGCCTTCGGGTCGAGTTAATTGTGATGACCATTGGGTCATGGCCTTCGGGTCGATTTAATTGTGATGACCATTGGGTCATGGCCTTCGGGTCGAGTTAATTGTGATGACCATTGGGTCATGGCCTTCGGGTCGATTTAACTGTTGATGACCTTTGCGTCATGGCCTTCGGGTCGATTAAACTGTTTATGAGTTATAATGATATTGAGAGCCTAACCTGCAGGGCTGGAGTAGCAAAATTGGGGCTGAAGGCCCGAATGATTATTTAATGATCTATTTACTGGTTCAGTGATTCATGCATTTTTAATTATCTTCTGGAGGTGCACGTTAGCCTAGTTAGGAATAGGAATTTTACTTGCTGAGTTTATCTCACGGTTGTGGTAAAACCGAAATCTTCAGATCCCCGCCCGTAGAATGCCGAGGAACTCCCCTCTTTTTGGATACCCGCACCGAATTCAGCGGTCGTCTAGTGTGCACCCTTGCGGGGACGGATCAGCATACATTAGGTACCATTCAGTTGTGCTTATAAACGTGGGAGAGGAGTACAACCAAACCCAAGAGTATGTAGCTTGGTATTTTAGGGGAGCGGATGGCATAATTGGACCCCCGATCAGGACTTTTGACGTTCCGATAGACGTGAACGGAGTGATGATCCCGCAAATGGTGAGTGGTGAAGTATCAGACCCTCCAGCTTCCCTCAGCGTCAGTAGTCAGGGTGAGACTGTGAACGGACCGGTGGTCATGGGCGAGGAAGAGGGAGAGCAGCAAGTTATAGCTGTCGATGTAAACCCGGAGGAAAACAATGACTTGAATCCGGAAGTAATAGGCGAGAACGTCGACGCAGCTGGAGAAGTGGCTGAGGTTGGATCGGACGAGGAGATAGAATCTGAGAATGACTCTTCTGAGGAATCTGCAGCACCATTCGATCCAGACCGAGAGCCTTAGTGTAAATCCCAGTGTTAGGAGCAATGGCTAACCCTCTTTTTGACTGTAACCCTCTTCCAGATAGTTAGCTTTTATCACTAGGCCACCGATCCCTTTTGGCTTCGCGGCCTGCTGGTGTACTTTTCCTCTCCTCAATGTTTATAATCAGATAATGTATAATAGTGTTGTAAGAATTGTTATCAAGGTTTTAATCGATCGTAATATTTTGCCTATGACTATCCATGGTTGTGTTTTCATGTCTGGGTGTATGTATATATATATATATACACGTCGTTTCCGCATGTGTTGTATTTTTTTTTTCTCTGATTTGGGTTTCCGGGTCGGTGACGTAAATCCTGGGAGCGTCGCACCTCAATTCGACCTATGCGCGGATGTTCAGCCTTCGTGGGGTACGGGGCGTGACAGTAAGTAACCCAAATTAAAATTAAGCAGGTCTCCCCAAATTGCATTTAACATGGGTATTAGGTATAAATTAACACACGCAATTTGCAATAGTATTTTAAAAAAATTTAAACAGAATAATCAAAGAAAAAATGAAACGTACCATAAATCCAATTGCGTCACTTTCGTGCGTAAGCATTTAACTACACACTTTCGTGCATAATCGTCCTCGATAATTGGTAAGTGCTAGTGCTTGGATTTACAAATTACCAAATTACAATTGAGATCGTTACTTTATCGTTTTATTATCGATAAGCGGACTTATTTGATTCAAAAATTTTGAAATGAAACTAGGGCTTGTTAAATTTATAGAATCATTATGATCCTTGATGACCTCACAAAAACTTCATAATCACATGCTTTTTGCACTTGAGTTGCTGAGTTCTTAGGTGGCATGTGTAAGATTTAATTCCATGTTGATAAATATGTAGTTTCTTATCGACAAATGGGGGAGCTCGCTAGCGATAAACATGTCGAGTACATTTTGTCTGTTGAAAAGGTAGGCATGAAATTTTACAATTCTCTCCTTGTTCTCTTGTCCACTTCCTGCCAGTTACTGAAAATGATTTGGTTTATCTCGATTTGCTGCTATTCAGCATGTTGGAGTTTACTGATTTGAGTTCTTGGGGTTGACTTGCACTTAGAAAAAGGATAGTTTTGAGTCGGTGGTAATGAAGCACTTGAGATTGAATGGAGCATATTGGGGATTTACCACTCTAGATCTTCTTGGAAAACTTGACACTGTGGATTCAAATGAAGTTGCTTTAAGGATCCTGCAATACCAGCACGAGTCTGGTTTGTACGTCTGGGCTTCTTTTTTGCGATTACCCATGAAAAACACGCAACTAACAGAACCTCCACTCCACATTCAAGCGAATATTTCTTATTTGACAGTATGATTAAGATTTTAGCTTGGATTAACAAATTCCATCTATTACGATGATGACCACGTCTTAGGGCTGTTTGTGCAGGCAGCTTTGGTGGAAGTATTGGACATGATCCGCATCTTCTGTATACACTCAATGCTTTGCAAGTTTTGGCCCTTTCTGACAAGTTAGATGTTCTGGACATCAATAAGGTGACAAATTGCATCCTTTGGAATAAAGCATCCTAGATTTGCAAATTCTTACCATTGATGCAAGTTCCTCGGTGTTTTTTTTTATGTTTTTAAGTTTTCATCATTATGAGAGTGATAAACTTACCTTAGGCTCTGTTATGCATGTAAGAGGTCAGATTATGTCATGTTACGGAACTTTGATTACAGTTACTTTATAGTGTGTATATTGCTAGCCAAACATTGACAAGGTTCTCATTTCTCATATAGCCACATACGGCTCGCTAATTCCGGAGTAGAATTACACATAAAACAATGAAGCACCAGGGAAGTAAATTGAGATGCACAACTGCCTGACCAAGCACCTTGCGACTAATTGGCTCATTTTTCTCTTTTCTTTCGGTTCAAATCAGAAGATTGTTGCAAAACGGAGAACGGGAACGTGGGAGTAATCACGAAGCTACAAGATCTGGTGTTTCTGCTTCAATAGATAGCAAAGCCGTGTGTACTTTGTCCAGCCAATTGTCCAGTCAATCACGCAGTAGTTTGACCTATGGAATCCCCCAAAACTCTTGGCTGCACCCATGAAATATATACTGTCCACTCAACTCGATCGATTATGCCCTCATTAAGATGAACCTAAGTTGAGATTCTAATGATTAGACTACTGTAAAATAAGGTAAATGCTTGAATATCGGTTTTCCATTACGTATGTTGAAGCAGAGAAGGTGCAAGCAATTACAACATCCATGTATTTGCCATTACGGCGTATGCAAAAAAAGGAAATTGTACTCTAGATTTTGAGCAACAGCACACTGACGCATATCCGAAGCTCTTTTATTCTTCCACCAGAAATAGTGGGGGTCAGTCCACAAGCATGAATAAATAACTCAAAAGTAATCATCTTTTACACCCCCAATAATGAAACTTAGCGTCAACGTTAAAAGAATAAAAAGAAATGCCGATTCGCATTGACCACCACTTATTGTATAATACTATTTATGGTTGATTAATACTAGCTAAGTCTCTTAATAGGGGGGCATGTTCACAGCAGTCACTTTAGGCACATTCCGTGCAGCCAACCCACAAACTTCTAGCCCCTTCATCCATATGCAGCAGACCTCAAATTACCAATGGAAAATACAACTGCCCAATATATGAAATAAACAAACCTGGTTATCCCATTTAATTCTGTATGAAGAACCGAGAAGAGAAGCACTGCTTACTTCATTTTCAATCATTGATAGCTCCTCACAGGCAATAAAGAGACAGTGGATACTCATTAAAGAGACCATTAAAGAGAGGCAATAAAGGGTTCGTTGGGTTCAACCTCCGCAACATCGAAGCATATGAAATTCTGTCGGGTTCTGATTAGAACCAGCCACTCCTCCTTGAAATCCCACCTCCCCTCTCTCTCTCCACATCCTTCAATTCCTCACCGCCTGATTTCTCCACTCTCTCCTCCTCTTCCTCCTCTGCTCCTCTTCCTCCACCTTCCCCCTCTCTCTCCGCCCCTCACAGCCACGACACACACCACACACACAGAAAAGCTTCAAACTTTGCGTTTACCCGCAAGAAAAGTTTCAAACTTTATCCATCTAAACATGAAAACTAAGAGACAGAAATGGAGATGGAAGAAGCCAGAAAGAGCAAGTTACAGGTTCTGCAGCAGCCCCATGAAGGCCGCTGATTTTGATTCACCGGCGATGCGAAGACGGTCGGCAATGCTGGTCGTGGTGGTGTCTGGAATGCTGGGAATTTCTTGTTTTCCTTTGGGTGGCCGGGTGTCGATTGTTCCTTTTTTCGGGAGTGATGTTGGTATCTCTATTGCCCAAAGCTGTTGTTTTTAAGACGAAAATACCCATCAAGTGGGTCGAGCGAGAAGGAGAGGGGATCGGACGGCTGAGATTCATCGAGACGAATTTCTGATGCGACGGCGGACGCCACAACCACACCAACCTATCCATTCACGTAACTCCAACGTTCATGCTTGACCGGAGTAACTTTTATTAATTAGGGAATGTTTCTTGAAGATTCAGGATGATGAGTAAAACATGCAGAAGTAACTTGCAAAAACAAACGCATTCATCTCGCTACAAGTTCATTTCTTTTCAGAGTTTGCTGCTTAAGTAAATTCAGCAATTACGGGAAGTTCCGACGCTAAAATACTTGGGTACGAGCGGATGAGACCAGTTGCCACCCCATCTTCTTGGCTACGAGCTCTCATCT
Organism: Syzygium jambos; assembly: GCA_031216235.1. Classification (NCBI taxonomy): domain Eukaryota; kingdom Viridiplantae; phylum Streptophyta; class Magnoliopsida; order Myrtales; family Myrtaceae; genus Syzygium; species Syzygium jambos. Next base: position 14,677,284 of record CM062226.1, read on the forward strand.
CGACTCCTAACATTTACGTGTGTGAGAGAGAGAAAAAAGAGGGCGCCCTACCAAGGCTCTTACATGTTCATAAGCAGAACATAGAAACCACTTCAATCGGGGACCAATTCAGAGCCCAAAGCTGGCCAATGTGCAACCATTTCTTGTTGCTTTGAAAGACAGACGTGCGAGCGAATCTCAAGCTTTTGCTTGTCGTATAAATCACGTCATATCCCATACGATATGTTCTTAGAGGCCGAGAAATCAACGTTTGGGTCATCTCATGGCCATCAATAAATAAATAGCACTCTCTTCCACGATCTGTGAGAAGGTTGAAAACAAAGACAGAAAAAACTTTTCACCGACCCACGTTTTTCGTTTGCTTCTAATTTCAATCCCTAGAACTTTAGGTTATTTGAATATTGACCATCGAGTTTTTGGATAATTCAAAGAAATTGTGTATAATATCCACCTAAGGAACTTTCTTTTATCTCCGCCCGTCAGTCTAAAGGTTTCGGCAGACGAGCAGACGAGCAGACTAGAGCGGCACCGTTTTCTTTAACCTCCTTGGCCCATCCATAGCTCATCAGCCTAGCGTCCGACACCACCTAATGTAGGGGTGTCAATCAAACCCGCGCCGGCCCGGCCCGACCCGCGCCGGCCCGACCCGGCTCTAAAATTTGGGGTATTTTGGGGTCGGGCCTTAATTTTATTCAAATATGACCCTAAAATTTGAATTTTATTAGGGTTTGGGTATTTTAGGGTCGGCCCATTGACCCTCTGGGCCGACCCATCTCCCTCCTCCTCCTCCTCTCTCTCTCTCTCTCTCTCTCTTCTGTTCAGCTTCCTCCTGTTCGAATCACCCCCCCTCCTTAGGGTTTCCCGGATTTCAAGAACTCTCTCTCTCTCTCTGTCTCTCCGCCGATCGCCGAAGCCGTCGCCGTCGCCTGATCCGGGAGGCCTCCGTTTGTTTTGGCCGCTTCCGCTTCCGCTTCCGGTTGGGGAACTCTGAAGCGGCCGAGCTGCTCTTGATTCCGCCAACCCCCCACCCCAGTGCTGCGCTTGGTGTTGTGGTGCGTGTCGTTTTTTTTTCTTCGGCTCCTTCTTCGATTCCTTTCCTTGGCTCGAGCGAGCGAGCGAGCGAGAGAGAGAGAGAGAGAGAGAGAGAGAGAGAGAGAGAGAGAGAGAGAGAGAGAGGGAAAGGGAAGGAAGGCAGGGAGATGGTGAGGGGGAAGACGCAGATGAAGAGGATAGAGAACGACACGAGCAGGCAGGTGACGTTCTCGAAGCGGAGGAAAGGGCTGCTGAAGAAGGCCTTCGAGCTCTCCGTCCTCTGAACGGGCTGCGGAGGAACGGGCTGCTGAAGATGGGTATTTTACGGCGAGGTCGGAGCGGCGGAGGTGGAGGGGCTTGTGGGCGAGGTTGAGGAGGGGGATGATGTGGCCGGGGGTCGGGTACATGAGGATGTGGACGGACATTGCTGATGGCTCGAGCTTTGCAAACCAGTTCGCAGCTCTCCGTCGCGCCTCGCTCTCCACTGCGCTTCGAGGGGGCGGGCTTCAACGGCGGACGACGGGGCGGAAGAGACGGCGGAGGATACAAGACGAAGACGGATGGCGAGGAGGGCGAGAAAAAGAAGCTTTCTCGAGGAGCGTTGCAGACAGAGAGAGAGAGAGAGACGGATGGCGTTTGTTGACTGGGAGTAAAGAGGACTTAGCCACAAAAAAAAAAACCCAAAGCCCGGCCCGACCCGACTCGACCCGGACCGGGCCTTGAGGTCTACAGTAAACAGGGTCTTGGGCGGGTTTGGGCGGGTCAAGCATGACCCTGTAGGTTTCGGATTGGGTCGGGTATCAAGAAAGCCCGACCCGATCTGACCCATTGACACCCCTAACCTAATGGACAAGGTGAGCAGAAACAAAAGCTCTCGTGTACGCTTGTACGCACAATTTAGTCTCCCTTTTCAAAGGGCGAAAAAACGACATTGAAATGGAGAGATCCGTTTCCCGATGTCTCGTTTAAAATCTGTAGATGGTGGAAGTTGAGATCAATGGAGTAACCTGAAATGCCTAACTTACATACCACTAAAACATGTGTTTCTACAGTGTTGTCTCTTTTATTATCTAATCTTCTGTTTTGATAGGGCCTTTTCCGAAAGATACTAAAAGTGATGTCAAGGGCACTTTCATAGAAATAAGATCACAGAGTTGTCCGCCGCCACGAGCGATAGCACCACCAAAAGCAATCTGTGGGCAGTGTTCAAGTTTGATCGCCGGAGTGAGGACAGAGGTTGAAATCTCTTCCATTAGGAGCCCGCCCGACCGGCTTCAAACTTTCGAAGCGGCGATGGCCGCATTGGGAAAACCAAAGACTTTCGTTCCACAGAAGATCGAAGCTTGTAACGCAAGCCATTGGTTTGGGGGAGTTGGAAGAATCTCATCTTCCGTGAAACCGAAGAGCATTTTTTTTTCATTCTTAATCGAGCTTTTTTTTTTTAATTCCTTCCTTCGAAGGTTCTCATTTCTCATATAGCCACATAAGGCTTGCATGGTTTTAAGCGATGGGCACATTGAACTTACCATTCAATGCATCAGTACACAGGTACGTAAGCACCCCCGCAAATCAGCTACGAAGAAGGTGTGCATTCATTTAAATATATTCATTCTGGAAGTCATAAGCTACAAAAAAATCTCCCATGGCATTCGTAGATCCACATGATGGTGGATCGAAATGGACACGATTGAGCAAAAGAAATCAGTACATGTTCCAATGACCAAATCCAAAGGATAAAACCGAGTCACCACAGCGTTGAGAGGACTCATCTTAGACGTGAGAAAGTAGGAAGGAATTGCTGATTCCAGAGAAGAATTAGGCATAAAACAATGAAGCACCAAGGAAGTAAATTGAGATACACAACTGCCTGACCAAGCAGCTTGCAACAAAGCGTCTCACTTTTCTCCCTTCTTTCAGTTCAAATCAGAAGATTGTCGCAAAACAGAGAATGGGAATGTGGGAGTAATCATGAAGCGACAAGATCCGGTGTTTCCGCTTCAACATATATCAAAGCCGTGTGTAATTTGTCCAGCCAATTGTCCAATAGGTCATGCAGTAATTTGACCTGTGGAATCCCCAAAACTCTTGGCTGCATCCATGAAACTTATGTTGTCCCCTCAACTTGATCGATTATGCCCACAATAAGATGAACCTGAGTTGAGATTCTAATGGTTAGACTACTGTAAAATAAGAAAGCTTGAATATCGGTTTTCGATTACGGATGCTAGAGCAGAGAAGGTGCAAGCAATTACAACATCAAGGTATTTGCCATGACGGCGTATGCAAGAAAGGAAATTGTACTCTAGATTTTTAGCAGCAGCACACTGATGCATATCCAAAGCTCTTCTGTTCTTACACTAGAAATAGTGGCGGTCAGTCTACAAGCATGAATAACTCAAAGTAATCATCTTTTACACCCCCCCAATTAGGAAACTTAGCATCAATGTTAAAAGAGTAAAAAGAGATGCTGATTCACATCAGCCACCACTTGTTGTATAAAACTATTTATGGTTGATTTATGCTAGCTAAGTCTCTTAATAGGGCGCATGTTCACGGCAGTCACTTAAGGCACATTCTGTGCAAACCAACCCACTAACTTCTAGTCCCTTCAACCATATGCAGCAGACCTCAAATTAAAGTGACCATCATTCAAACCTTAGAATATACTTACAGACTGTAACAGCCCGAATTTCGATGTAATTTCTGGGATTAATAAAATGAATGTTATCTCTCATTTCATTTGAGTACGACTCGCCCAGAGCTGATCACTCTTGGGATACTAACCATTGAGGAATGGCTAATTAGGACACTAGTACGTGGACCAGGGACTTAGTCGCGACTCGGGTGCCGATTTGAGAAAGAATGAGGGAATGTTGTGAACCAGTGAGGGGCCGATCTTAGGAAAAGTGATGGAAATGGTATGGCCAAGGCCAACGATGCACAATTGGGATCGCAGGTGATTCTGCTTAACCGAACGTGCTCGTGGTCAACCAATCCTGAACTCGAGCCAAATGATCGTGACCCCGGGATTAGTAATAAACTCTCTTTCTCTCGATGATCGGAACCGTTGAGACTCGGACAACCCTAAGTCGATACGCGTATACCTAAACAGCCGCCTGTTGGTGAGAGTTCAGAAAAATTGAAATTGAGAGAGAGTTGTTCACGGAATTGAGCCCAGACTTCGGTGTCGGATTTCGGGGACCCGACGGACTTATTTTAAGATTCTGACGCCAGAAAATGTTAGCCACACATATATGGGACGCTTGGGTGCGAAAAATGGAATTTTGGTTCGGGACGGCAAAAAGACGGAATTGCCCTTGGACTATTTAAGCATTCCGAATTTAGGGGATTTTATTTGGATAAACCAAGGTTGGTTAAGTTAACTAGAGTGGTTAAAGGTTGGTTAGGGGCTAAAGACAAAAATGCCCCTCAATAATTCATTTGGAATGATTCTTAGCCATTGGATGGAGGGTAGAATGGTCAAGTGGCTTAGATGAGTGACACTTGTCCCCCACAAAAGTTGAAAGTGACTAGTTTTGACCAAAATTGGTCTTGCCTTTCTCTCTCCTCCATTTCCCACGCCACTCTCTCTCTCTTCTTCCCCTCCACGATCGGCCACTCCCCCTCCTTCGTCTCTCTCCCTCCTTGGCCGCCGGAATCAGCCCCTCACCGTCGCCGCCTCAATCAGCAGCTCGCCGGAGTTCTTGGCCACGGTAAAGGGCCACCGTGGAGAGCCGGGTCAGCCCTCAAGCCACCGTCTCAGCCGTGTCTTTCTCTTCCCCCTTGGACGCTCCATTCGGCCACCACCAAGCCGCCGTGGCCGTGAAGGCCGAGCCACCGCCGTGAGCCACCGTCCTTGAGCCGGGAGGTGGGATGTACATGTTCCTTCCGCATATCGTCCACCCCGACGTGAGTTGTATACCTAAACTTAGATTAGGCTTAATTGTGTTAGTTGAGTTAGTTGGGCTGATTTATGGTGATTAAGTTAGTTTGATGCTTATTAGTGGATTGTGTAGTTATTGGCTGCAATTATAATGTTGTTGAGGGTTGATATGAGGTGGATTTATGGCTGATTAGAGAGTGCATGATGGCTGTCCATTATGAGTGAAATTCGGAGCCCTTGAGTGGTTGTACTAGAAATGGTGTTTTTGGTGCTAAATGGGCTTGTTTTGCAAGATTAAGCTATGTTTATGCCTTATATGTCTTAGTGGGGTCTTGGCTGATCATTGGAGGCTTAATTGGAGTGTTTTGTATGTGTTTTGGCCATGTTTGGAGTTAGGGTTTCAATTTGGCCGAATTACACTTGATAGAATACAAATGCTAGAATATGCCTATTGTTTGTAAATGTTGGTAATTGTTGTGGCATTTGTGTTCATTGATATGAAAATGCATGTCACGCACTTGGTATGTCGAGATTGAGATGTGAAATGGTATTGTGTGATTGTGCGGTGTGACATGGCATTGTGTGTGATCACGGTAAATGCCCTGAAAAGAGTGGAATTGGGCTAAGATAAAATTGAGATGTGTGATCACCTAGTGGCCTTCGGGTCGTGGCCTTCGGGTCATTCCGTCTGCTGCGTTTACGCGGGACGATGCCCGGTGAGACCGGAAGACGACCATCCTCATGCACTTTGTAGCAGGCTCTGGTTCGTAGGTGAGCGGTGTTGCGCCTGAGGGCTAGAAGACACCGGGCCGGGGGCGTGTTATAAACGCTGGCCATGAAGTGTTGTGGCCTTCGGGTCGGGCCTTCGGGTCGGAAAGTTGTTGGCCTTCGGGTCGGGCCCTATTGTGGGTCGTGAGAATAAGAACAAACTGAGCATTGCATTATGTGAATTGTGAACCATGCAGTGTTGTGATGAGATTGTGAGATTCATTAGCATGTGACTGCATGAGGCATTCGTGTGAGATGCGATGAATGAGTGGTTTGAACCATTTAAAGAAGATGAGCACACGTGTGTGGAGTACGCCTGCCTGTACGTACACGTATGTGAGTGTATATATATGTTGTTGAATTGCACTAACTTGCAGGGGTTGAATCACTAGAACATATTGAGTCTTATGTCTGTTGGCTTGATTGGTTGGTTTTTGGTCCGTTAAGAGACACACACTTTAGCCTAGCCTAGGTTTAGGTATTTGATTCACTGAGCTAGTCTCACGGTTGTTGTAAAACCGAACAATTTCAGAGCCTACCCCCTAGGATGTTGGAGCCGCCTCCACTTTTTGGGATTCCTAGGCAGATTTTGCAGACCGTGGAGCATTTCCCAGCTGGGGAAGGCGAGATGCACGTGAGGTTTAGGTCAGTTGTTTATGTGAATACGGGTGAGGATGAGCATCTGAAACAAGAGTACATAGCATGGTGTCGCAGAGCAGCGGACGGGACCCTCAGTCGACCTATCCGTACCTTTGACATCCCAGTAGACGCTGATGGTGAGTTAGCACCGGTGATTGCCGATGGCGAGGTGGTTGACGTTCCTCCACCTGGCGCTCCGCCAGCCGTCGAAGCCCAACCAGGCCCTGGAATTTGGTATGACGAGTTAGAGCCGGAGCCTATGGATGAGGACGAGGATGACCCCGAGCCAGAGGCGATGGAGCAGGATGATGGGGATGGTGAGGTCGATGAGGTAGGAGATGACGTGAACATAGAGGCCGTCGAGGATCAGGTGGATCAGGAGGACCCTGTCATGGACGTGGATGAGCCAGAGCCGGATAGCAGCTCTTCAGCAGAGTCTTCCGAGGAGCCTGACGATTCCAGCGACCCAGACTTCGAACCTTAGACCAGTTGGACGATGATAGGGATCCCTACCTTTTTGTTATAGTGATCCTTAGTTCAAACCTTACTCACCCGGCCACCGACACTTTTTGGATTAGTGGCCTTTTGACCTTGATGTTACCCTGACCTAGACCGTAATAGATCGGACTGTACTTGTATATATGCTCCTTGTATAAACAGTTCGTTGTTATTTATGAGAATGAGGTTTTACCTGATGATGAATTGTTGTTTTGGCTTCCTTGTTCATCTTTATTTGTCAGGGTTGTATTTTGCTTTCGCATGTGTTTTTATACTCTGATTGTTGTTGGGTCGGCGATGTCTCCTGGGGACGTCGCACTCTGATCGACCGAAGTGTTAAGGGGATGCTCGCGTTCCGATGAGTAAGTTGGGTTCGGGGCGTGACACAGACAAACTCTCCATGAGAAGATGCTCAACATTCTATGCAGAAAGTTTTGTGTGCTCTGCAATAACATTCATGGAAATGGTTCGATCCCCAGATGGTCGACAACGAAAATTTACATTGCCATTCTCCATCAAAGCTGCAAACTTTGTTTCCCAAATTCCGCAACTTTCTAATCTTAATTCAGCTCAACAAATACACATAGTTCTTGTAATACCCCAACTAACAGATGCACAGCAGGTCCGCACATGATTACACTCCACCGAGCAGCCCACAGGAGCATAGCGACATAACTAGACTGGGTTTTCCAATAGTCAAACAATTTGCAAGAGAGCAACTAAACACAAAGATAAATCACGTGATTACATTCAACTAAACACCAACCGCCACACCACTCGTACCTGTTCTTCAGCGATTAGCTGGTGATCCGGAGCTTGAGTTCAGGCCCATGCCTCCCGCCACTGGTGGAGTTGACGAGCGAAACCATCGGAGCCCCTCATGTGGCACCAAATTCCTCCAGCTGAGCGGCAATGAAGATGAAAATGTGCACGAATGTGGAAAGTGGCACTGAAGAAGGACTTTGAAGGTCACGGACGACGGAACTTGAAGCTCGCGGACGACGGAACCTGGGAAACAAAGAGATGACGGTGAACGACGGACTGAAGCTTTGCCATGAATGAGCGAGCAGCGAACGAGGATTGGCCGCGGAACGGCCGAGGCTTGGGGGACAGCAAATTGGAAAAGAGCCCTAATACCAATTCAGCTCGGGATTTTGTTCAAATTACAAATTTCAGACAAATATTGCAATGAGTCTACTTTAAAGGTGCTTGTTTCGCGAAAAACTTTAAATTTAGAAAAATATTTTTCAAAAAATAATTAATTATATCACTTAAAAAATTAATTTACGAAAAATATTTTTATTATCGATAATAATTTATACCTAATTAATTTCGTGGGCGATGAAAATATTTTTCAATCACTTTTTCTTTTTCTTGAAATTTCCGTGAAACACGCGCACCCAAGCTCTTTTTTCAAGTCTTCTCCTCTTTCTTTTCCTTGTTCCTTCGCCGACTCTGTCTTTCCCGCTCTGTTCTTCTCTTTATTTCCCTGGTTCTGCAGAAGGAAATAATAAGGTGAGGTTGAGGTCCCTCTTGTTATTAGATGGTGAGGGATCGTAATATCCCCCAACCTCACCACCGAAGTTGACACGCGCGCACACACACACAGGGCATATGGAGATTCCAAGTAAGATGGGGAATTTTAATAAAGATTGTCCTCGGTTGCACGTTTTCGAATCGGTTCATTGTCTCTCTTCACTGGAATGAAGCAGAAATAGAAAGCAAGCGAAGCAGAAGAAACAGCGATGATCTACGAATAGAAAGAAGGCGCACCATTTTCTGCGGAGGATCCCCTGTTTCTGTTTCGAAGTCCGTTGTTTCTGTTTCAGAGTCCGGCGCTTGCTTTGTTCCATTCGGAATCTTCTCTCTACAAGACTCCCAAGAGTAGTAAAGATAATCTGTTTTGGGTAACTTCTCACAATCTTCTATGTTTATGTAGCACTCATTTGGTATTTTTGTGCTCGATGCGTCAAAAATCCTTTCCAGTGATATGCACCCCTTAATTGTCAACCTCCGCAAAAACTCTAATTCGTCAATGCCCTCGACAACCTGCAGGCTCGAGCACCGGGTAATACTTAAATCCTTCAAATTCTTCAAGTTTGACAAACCGCCTAAGCTTTTTAATGAAGAGCAATCATCAACGGAAAATACTTCCAATGATTCCAACGTAGAAACAAATTGAATATCCTGTAGCTCTGGGAACCCCGACAGAACAAATTTTCGAAGCATCTTCAGGGAGCTTGGGAATTGGAAGGCTCCCCTCCAATGATCAATCAACTCGGGAGCTTGTAGTTCATTGCAACCCAGCTCCTCCGGCAGACAAGCCAACCTCTCGGCAGATTTGCAATCCTGAATACATGATCTCTCCAACGATTCTAAGACATCGAGTGATTGAACATCATGTTGCTCGTGCAGTCCATATAGAGTAAGTTCTATCAGCTGAGAAAGGGAACCCCACTCTACAGTTGGTGCACGGACATTTGGAAAGTACAAGTGCAGCTTGCTCAGTTTGAACAACTTCCCAATCCACCGTAAGTCGAAAGTTCGAATTATATTTGATCTGGCCGCTGAATCAAAGCCATCGAAAAGGACCAGCTCAATTAGATTAGTAAGATATGAGAGGTTAGGGACAGTCAGCAACGAAGTAGATGCCAGCAGCAAAGCGGTCAAACTTATGGGAAGCTTCGGCAACTCTCGTATCTTATCAGAAGCATTCAAGTCCAGTGTTCGGAGTTGACAAAGCTTGCTCATTGTACTGGGCAGTTCTTCAATTGGTGTCCTTGATGCATTTACATATGACAAATTTGCTAGTCTACCAATGGAATCTGGTAATCTTGTAATTTTCGTGTATGATACATCCAGCTCCGTTAACGACTCTAATTTCGAAACTGAGTCGGGGAGTTCAATCAAGCCTATACAAAAATAAAGAGAGAGGTGCCGCAGACTCCGTAGCTCTCCAATTTGTTCAGGCAATTTTCTAAGTTTGGGGCAGGCCTCAACCCTCAAGTCAGTCAGACTCCGTAGCTCTCCAATTTGTTCAGGCAATTTTCTAAGTTCGCGGCAGGACTCAACCCTCAAGTCAGTCAGACACCTCAAATTCCCAATGGAGCGGTCAATTTTCGAGAACAAAGAATTGTTGTCAATAGTCAACTTCTCTAAAACTGAGTCCTTTGGAAAGGTTGGTGTCCCATGGATCGAGTCATTACGCTCAATAGTGAGAACCTTCAATTTCCTTGCCCTCTACAAAAGCCAAAGAAACTTCAGGACAGACAAGAAATAAATATGGATTTAGGCTACCAATTTGTATCATATGTCATCTGATCCTCTCACTAAATGAGAAAATTAGATTATAAATCCATCAAATTTTGTCCTTCATTGAATAAGAAAAATAGACTAAGAGGGAAACTGGTGTACCTTGATTAGGCTCTTGAACACATCATCTGTGAATTGAAGCCCGGTAAGATTCACCACAGCCGCGCTTTCTAGATGCAACAAATTGGTTGCCTCCAAACGTTGATTATAAAAGCAATGCAATTCAATCCATCTCAACTCAGAAAGACAGCCCGTAAAGTCACCTTGGCAGTTTACGTCATACAAAGAAAGAAACCGTATATGTGGGAACCGCTTAATTTCCTCCGAAGTGACAGTTATACGATCGTGCCATGCTACCAAACGGAGTGCTTCAACTTGAGCGGCTTCCTTGATCTGCCAATGACATTGAGGAGTAGAAGCAGGAATTTGTCAATATCTCACTATTTTTTTTTCGTAGAAGAGAAGGAAAAAAGAAACTGAAGAGTAGCTCCCAAATAAAAAACGTGAATCCTCAATTAAGAAGAGGGTATAAGCAATTTTCTACTCAAATTTGGCCATACTTTACCTCTCTTTTTTTTAATTCGCAAATGATGTCGCCTTTATCCCACAATCTGGTACGATCTTGTCTAGCAATTGCCCTTCCTAGATCTCTAAGCTGATCGTGCATCCCAAATCTATCACCATCTAAAACCTTTATCATGCACCTCTGAATAAGGACATCGATGGCTTCCTCTGGGTAAAGCTCATAATCTTCCCACATGTACATTGGATTAGTCTTATTCTCACCGACGAAAAGGCATGCAACATCGAGGAATATCTGTTGTTGATGCGGCTCTAAGGCATCATAGCTAATCCTTAGCTTTCCCAAGACATCCCTATGAGGTGTTTTCCTTAGCTTCTCTAGCCTTTCTTCCCATATTTTTTTCTTTTCCTGACCAAAAAGCGATGAAGCAATTACTTCGAGGGCTAAAGGTAGTCCATCTGCAGTAGAGACAATGCTTTCCGAAAGAGTGTGGTAATTGGCTGGAGGAGAGTCGTCGTTGAAGGCATTCTTGCTAAAAAGTTTGAGTGCGTCTTCGTTGCTCAACCCCACCATTTCATAATCCTTGAATTTATTCGCAAATCCCCTAATATTCAGAACGCTCTTGTCCCTAGTGGTAACGAGTATCGTAGTACCAGGATACAAAGAATTCACTGGGATTAGATTTTCGATTTGGTTGCCCTCATCGACATCATCCAATACAATTAGCATCTTCTTGTTGCAAACTGTTTCTCCAATCTTAATGATCCCATGATCATTGTTGACAATGTTAGGAGCCACTCTATAATAAGAGATATCAGACAATAATTTTTTTTGCAACTCTACTATGCCCTTGGTTTTTGCTGTTTCCCTCACGTCATCGAGAAAGCTGCAGTTTCTCCCAAAGCAAGGACATAGTTGGTTGAAGATAATCTTGGCGAGCGTTGTTTTACCGATACCGCCCATCCCGTAGATTACAATTATCCGCACACCGCCAGGATTGATATCTAATAAATTTTTTATGGCAGCTATTTGATCCTCCATTCCAACTAAATCTTCAGTCACTTGTCTTTGTCTTGTCTCGAGCCTGTTCACGACCTCGTTAACAACCAACTTGATAAGATCCCCATGGCTGCCACAGAGTTGAACAGTTTCAATTGAGAAAAGGTGACAAATTTGCATGTTGACCAACCATCTACTAAGCAACCGTGTGGGAACGCGATCAAGTTTAGGATATATAAAAATTCAACGTTACCCCCAAAGCTTCAGGAACGTGATGAATTACGAACTTGAACATCCATTACAAGTTTAAGTAAAAGGAATAGAGGAAGAGAAATATTTGATCTTTATATCGAGTAGAAGAATCAAAATTTCTGCAAGGGTAGAAGAATCAAAATATTAACGTCTGATGAATTACTGTGATAGAAGATTTACTTATTTCTTTCAACGTGGAAAAGAACTTTGCACAGGCAATAGCTCCTTAATCAAGTTCTCTAGCATACAATAGGAATCTTAATACATACATGGATCAAATTAGTATAAAAAAGATGAAGCAAAACCAAATTTTTATACGAGGTAAATAGGTGAAAAACAAATTATAATAACCCCATTAGGTCAGAAAAAATTTAGAAATCTCGTGACTCAACAAAAAATAGAAGAAGAATTTGAAACTTTCTGTTTAAATTTAGGGAAATTAGAGTTGAAATATAATTAATAAATTTTATAAGAAGTATGGCCCGATTGTATCATGGTTAGAATGTTACCCTTGAGATTCCCCCAGCTCCCATCCCTTTGTGCCATCAACTTCTTTGAGAGCCTGCCGCCACGTCTCTACATCATCAGAGCTGAACTTCTTCTGATCCTCCGTCTTTTGCTCCAAATTCAATATGGCTTCGCTGTACAACGTGGTTTTCAGCTTCACGTCATCAGGTTTCACGTCGTAGAAGATGGGCAATATGACTTTCTTATTCCCACCTTCTTTAGATTTAGAGGTGTTCTCCACCATCTTCACAAGCTCCCGAAGGCACCAATGACTTGAAGCATAGTTTTTGGAGAAGATGGGTATGTAGACCTTAGAATCGTCGATCGCTCGCAGAAGGTTGTCACTAATTCTTTCACCCGGTCGAAGATCCTCGTCATCGATGAAAACACGAATCCCAGCATCTTCCAAGGCAACGTAGAGGCAATTAGTGAATCCACGACGAGTGTCAGGCCCTCTAAAACTCAGGAACACCTGATACTCACTTCCATATGTATTGCTTGTGCTCGTTCCGGTCTCTGAGCTCGCCATGGGAGCTCACTTCGCACTTAGCAGGGGTCAGCCCTCTCTCTGTGTCTCCAATAGACACTGTTGAAATACTTTCTACTAGCAAATTCGCACAAAGCCTTGCGGTCCTCGAATGTGAAAAGCCTTTATTACATTCTTAATGTGAAAAGCTTTCTCCACCAAATCATCCTTCCTCAGGAATTTAGAAAAGGAGAAAAAGGATGTTTAATAGGGGGACGTTTGTATTGCGTGACTTACGGGGCTTAATTGAAAGTTCAAAGCGAACAGGCAACTTCGATGGAGCTTCCATTTTATAGTCAATAAAGTTAATAAGATGGAGGACAATAATGGACGTGTACCTTTTTAACAGCCCAATTTCTTTCGAGTTTCTTCTTCGTGTTTTTCACTTTGTGCTTTTGAACTTTTGGATAAAAAAATGTTTGATTCTCAAACATTTAAATCATTTATGATTATTTTGTAGATATATCTATAGCTGGACATATTTGAAATTCAAATCCAATATTATAAATTCACAATTTATCTATATAAATGCATAATAACAAAATATTCCTAAAGAATAGCCACTTATTATGACACATGTGACCCTGCATAATCAGAAAAATCTCCTTCATACTACAGTGAATTGGATTTGCTGCATTCACCGCAAAACATGCTCCACTTAAGCACTACCTAAGCATATGGTCCCTATTCACTAGGAAATATTTATTTTGATTTTTCGCCTTAAAGATTTACTTTTTATTATAATTAATTTTAACCACTCAAGTATTATCATAGAATGTGACTTTATATTAAAAAGCATATGATTGTGCAAATCTTTTACTTTTCGGAAATGGACTATCTATGGGTGAGGAAATGCAGCGATGGACTATCAATGGCCATGCTGCCACTCCATCGTGGTGTTGCTTTGAGCGTGGAAAGAAAAGGAGGAGAAACCATGATGGTCTTGACCGTAAGAGATGACTTTGCTCAGCTGAAGAAAGGGAAAAGGAGATTAATGACGGCCATTGCCGATGTGAGCCAAAAGAGGAAAAGACGAAGAAAGTTACAATGATGGTGTCTTCGTCATTTTGGCGTGTTTTATCTACATGAGTTTTTCGTGGCGTTATTCGCTGTTTTGACTTGTTGACTAAATTGGTGCAGTGTACAAAGTCCTTGAGAGGATGACTTGTCCACATTTCTTTTTAGGGTTAATACCACAAAAAATCCCAAACTAATATACCTATAACAATTTTATCCCGAATTATTTTTTTAACCATAAAAAATCTCAAACTGGTACATCTATGACAAATTTATCCCGAACTATTTTTTTGACCACCAAAAACCCCAAACCGGTACACTTGTGATAATTTTACCCCGAACTATTTCTTTGACCACCAAAAACCCCACACTGGTACACCTGTGACAATTTTATCCTCGAACTAATTTTTTGACCACTAAAAACTCCAAACTGGTACATTTGCGATAAATTTACCCTCTATTAGTGTCCATTAAATTATATTAATATCACAAAAAATCATAAATTGGTAAACTTGTGACAAACAGAGGGCTAAAACCCAAAATCGGTACACATGTCAATTACCACGTGTCATTAAACTTAGCAATTTGACAGTAATTTGTCATAGGTGTACTAGTTTGGGATTTTTGGTAGCCAAAAAATTAGTTCGGAGGTAAAATTGTCACAGGTATACCAGTGTGGAATTTTTTGTGGTCAAAAAAATAATTCGGGGTAAAATTATCACAGGTGTACCAGTTTAGGATTTTTTGTGGTAAAAAAAATAGTTTGAGGTAAATTTGTCACAGGTGTACCAGTTTAGGGTTTTTCGTGGTATTAACCCTTTTTTTTAATCTCATTTACAACACTAGTATCTAAATCATTCGACTCAATTAACATCGATTTATACACGCAAACCGCTCCATCCACGTGCGTTAGGTTAGCTCCATTCACAGGATGCCCAGTGAGACACTCTAGGGTAGACACCATGATCGAATCTGAACAAAATGTCATTTCAAGAATAGCATTCAAAATACACATAATGCTTTCATGATGGTTTATACAAGCCCAACTTTGCACAAATTATGTACAAAACAACAATCCTTCCAAAGACATGGCAATCGTACGTCATAACTATGGTCATCTTCGATGCACTACTTTATACAACTTAGCAACACCTTATGAAAACGCTACGAGAATGTACATCATATTTTTTCAAGCCATTGCATCAAACGATTGGAATACATAAAAAAGCTCATGCTTACTTTTTAGGTGGAGGCACAATGCATGTGAAGGTGACGTCCCCTTCTTCTCTTAAAAGAGAGAGATTCCTTCTTATTGATCAGGGAACATGTGAATTTTTGGGTATCATACGCGGACTGGCTAGGTTGAGAGAACAATTAAAAAATTCATACTTGACACGTATTTATACGGTGAGATTTTATAGAATCAGTGTTGACTATTATAAAAACTTAAGATATAAAATGAATGTGCAGTTTATTATTTAAATATTCTAGCATACACTATATATTTATTTACATACACATGAGCACAAACTTAAGAATAATCTAGAGTCGTGAATAACTGCTCTTGGATAATGTTTCATGTTTTGAAATATTGAATATGTTTTTGACATTAAAGAATTTTAAAAGGAGCTTCCGATTCTCATAGATAACTCTAATTTTATCATCAATCATGAGTTCAAGCTTATAAATATTGGTCAATATCTTAAGAAAATAAAAAAACATATTTTTTCGGTGCATTTATTCATGATTGCCTAATGCAAGTTTCTTAACATGTCATCTCACTTTTCAGAATACTTCATATTTGTTCCACATTTCAGATATTTCGCCATTACCCTTTTTTGGTATACATTTCATGCTTCCTTATTTTAAATGGTGATAATCCTCGCCTTAAAAACAGATCGTGCATATGAAAATGTTTATTTATTCCCAAAATTTTCATCACTCTTTTTCCAGTCACGTAACTGCTCCCCCTACCAAACAAGTGTCCATATCCTAGAAGGGTCGGGCGAGGCACTACATGACCTATTTGAATACCGTATCCATCAAGTTTTGAGGGTTATATATGAATCAAAGCGGTTGTTGAAGGTTGGCCAAATTAGCAAAACGCTCTCAAAGGTTGTTATTAATTCTTATGCTTATTCTTTCAAAAAACAAATCTCTTGCTTCTAATCGTAATTCTCCAAGAGAGTGTTAATGTAATTCTTGTGCTCTCAAAGGTTGTTATTAATTCTTGTGCTTATTCTTTAAAAAAAAAAAGTCTCATGATTTTAATGGTAATTCTCTAAGAGAGTGTCAATGTAATTATCGTAAAGAGCACTTTGAGTGTAGAGTGAAATGACTGTCCTTGTAGAGTGAGCTATAGTCCATTTCGGAGAGGCTTCACCTAAGCACTACTTAAGCATTTGCTTCCCGCTCATTATGAAATATTTGTTTTGATCTCTTCGCCTTAATGACCTACCTGTTAATATAATTAAGTACCTTTAACCACTCAAATATTCTCACAAAGTGTGCCTTTATATTAAAAAGCAAATGATTGTGCAAATCTTTTACTTTTTTTTAGGAAATGGAGTATCTTTAGTTGGGGAAATGTAATGATGGCCGATCAATGGTCTTGACCATAAGAAACAACTATGCTTAGCCGAAGAAAAGGAAAAGAAAGCCTCGCAATTTCGCAGAAAGATTGATCAATGGTCTTCTACGCAATTTCGCAGAAAGCCTCGCGGTTCTCGAATGCAAGTCGAGGACTTTGATGTTAAAGTCACGACGATTGACGAAGACTTTTGAGACTTCTAGGAGACAGTTTAAATATTTTGCATGATGTTTAATTTAACTAATGTATTTAGGACACTCGTTAGTGAGATCTTTATAAAAATAACATTAGATTTCACATATTTATAGTGAAATAGTTATGATAACATATATGTATTTTATGTTTTGATACAATTTTTTTATCTAGTATTAAATAAAATTTAAAATTTGAATTTCGTAATATCTTGAAAAAGTCATCAAATTCAAAGTTATGAGTAGAAATCCTCAAACAAGGAAAAGAATTATAACAAAAATTATTAAAGTATCCCACATTAGTTGTTTACACGATTTACATGCTATTTGTATGCATCTGGTCTTCCTTTTCCTGTAAGGTTTTTGGGGTGGACATTTTCACATGTATCATAGCCCGATTTTGTCTCGATTTATTTTGATTGCGCTGATTCTTGTTCGTGAAATTCCGTTCGTTCTTTTGGATTGGACATTTTAGCAACAATAACATTACATTCATTAATGGGAGGAGCTTCTATTTACATTCTTAATGTGAAAAGCTTCTCCACCAGATCATCCTCCTCCAGAAATTTACAAAAGAAGAACAAGTGCGTTTCATTAAAAAAGGAGAAAAGGATGTTTATTGTAAGATATAAACGATGAAATTCTTGGTTAATGCCCGAAGTCCGATGCCACTTTCGTTAGTGAGAGACATCATTTTGGACATTTGTATTGCGTGACTCACGGGATTGAATTGAAAGTTACGGACACGCAACTTCACAGAAGCTGCAGCTTTCAATTTATAGTCAATAAAGTCGATGGGTTTAGAAAAAATGAGATGGGGGACAATTATGGAGTGTGCCATTTCACACGCCCTATTTAATTCGAGTTTCTTCTCTGTGCCTTTGAACTTTTTGATTTAAAATAATATGATTCTCAAACGTTTAAATCTTTTATGATTACTCTATAGCTAAATCTATGGTTAAACATATTTATATAGATAAAATCACAATTTATTTATATAAATGCATAATAACAAATATCCTAAAGAATCTCCTCTCATTATGAGGCATGGGATCTGGACAATTAAAAAAATTTCCTTCATACTACAGAGATTAGATTGCTGCATTCACTACAAAAAAAAAATGCTCCAGCTAAGCATATACTTACTACTCACTATGAAAATATTTGATTTGATCTCTTCGCCTTAAAAGACTTCCCTTTTGGATCGGGCATTTTAGCAACAATAACATTACATTAGAAAAGGAGAAAAGGATGTTTAAAGCCTGAACTGAAAGCACAAAAAGTGGAGCCATCCATCCAGCAATCAATCTCCCAAAAGCCCCAAACATGGTCGGCGTGAGGACGGGGATGAAGATAGAAAATTTCGCATGCAAAAGTCAAGCCTTCATCACCATCAATCTCTCCCCTTTCCTCCTTTTGTCTCTTCCTTCCTTGAACTTTGCACGATTCTTCCTTCAAATTTTCTTTTTTCTTTTGTCAAAGGTTCTACCAATTGATATATTTTCACAAATAATTATTATTGAATACCTTGATCTGTATCTTCAAGTTTTGGAAACTTATAAAGTTCTCCTGTTAAGCCTTGATCAATGAATTTATAAAATCCTTTAAATTGTATCCAATTAAAACCAAGCATTGTAGACAGTCCCTCATTCAACCACCAGCATTCCGTAGACGTAAATATTAGGTCAATTGGACGTCGGACAGAAAAATTATGACTAATTAAAATTTGATCAAATTTTTTGTAATTTCTTTTTTCATTTCTTTGGAAAAAAAGAAAGAAAGAATGATGACGTCAGCCTTATCGCGGTTGGCCGTCACCGCATGGCTATTCCAACATCAGCCTGATGATGGAACGGTGACAACCTGCACGTGAGCCCAAGCCACGCTAGGCCAGTCGCACATCTGCCAAGCGCACCTGGGCCACATGTCCTCGCACATGACTGGGGCCAAAATGGTGCAAGGCCGCATGTGGGCCTAAGCTATCCGCGGAACCGCCTTGTGTGGAGTTGGGCTTTTGAAGCCCAATTTCGCACCTATAATTTTTAGGCCTTTCACCACATTTGCCTTGTGCCTTGCAATCTCTATGACCAGCCGGGCTTCGAAGCTCGCAGTCCATAGCCATTTGAACTCGAAGCTTGCTCTTTGCCGTGGCTGGATCTACTTCAAAGCTCGCAACCGTCATGACCACTCGAGCTCAAGCTCTAAACTTGCGGTTGTCATGGCTTCTTGAGCTCGAAGCTCGTGCCTAGGGTAGAGATTGAGCGGCCATAGGTGTGAGATCTAAAGGTCATAGATCTCGAGCTCCCGGTTGCCATGTCTGCTCGAGCATTTGAGGTGCGGCCAAGGCTAGCGGAAGAATGGTCGTGAGTGGGTGGGTACAAAGGAATTGCAAATGGTAGGGTTTAAATATTTTGAAGAAGAAGAAGAAAAATTCCAGGTCAAAGATAGAGTCAACGTTTGAATATAAAGAAGAAAAGATAAATATCAACAAACATTTAACGGCCTTTACGCCACATCAACAAAAATTCACAACGGCCCCAAAGTATTTAGCAACATTCGAACCTATTTGAGGTTTTAGCTTTAAAACCAAAAGAGAAAAAGTGCCTAATTCCAATATTAAACCGCACAAAAATGCACAACAGGCCCAAAATCTTAAAAACATGAATGACATAGAAGGCCCAAGGAACGCTACGGCCTCTATAGTAAATAGTTCTCGGATGGTTGAGTTCTTGCAGTTGATTATTTTCTTTAAGAGTTAATACCATTAAAAACTCTAAATCGGTATACCTGTAACAATTTTACTCTAAACTATTTTTTTAATCACAAAATACCCCAAACTGGTACATCTGTAACAATTTTACCCAAAACTATTTTTTTGACCATCAAAAACCCACACTGGTACACCTATGACATTTTACTCTCGAACTAATTTTTTGACCATCAAAAACTCCAAATTGGTATATCTGTGACAAATTTACCCTTCATTAGTTTTCGTTAAATTTTACTGTTAAATTGCTAAGTTTAATGACATGTGGTAATTGATAGGTATATCGATTTTGGGTTTTACCCCTCTGTTTATCACAAGTTTGCCAATTTTTTATTTTTCATGATATTAATCTAATTTAATGGACACCAAATGAGGGTAAATTTGTCACAAATGTACAAGTTTGGGATTTTTAGTGGTCAAAAAATTAGTTCGGAAGTAAAATTGTTACAGGTGTACCGGTGTAAGGTTTTTGTGGTAAAAAAAATAGTTCGGGGTAAAATTATCACAAGTGTACCAATTTGAGGTTTTTGGTAGTCAAAAAAATAATTCAAGGTAAATTTATCATAGGTGTACCGGTTTTGGATTTTTTGTGGTAAAAAAAATAGTTCGGAGTAAAATTATCACAGTTGTACCAGTTTAGAATTTTTTGTGATATTAACCCTTTCTTTAATAAATTTAAGTTTTTTTTCTCTCAAGTGATTAACTTGACATAATTAGTCTATTTACTTATTTCAAATTTTAGGGGGAAATTCAAATTGCCATTTTCAACTCGACGAAAAAAAACACCTAGTATTTATCGATCTCCAAAGCAAGCTTGCCTTGAAATTAATAACAAAGCTTTTTTTCTCAGTAAAGTTTATATGCTTTGTTGCGATTGTCATTTCTGTCTATTTATTTCTTATGGTAATTACAGCTTGCATTTAAAAGATAGGAGAAAAATAATAGTAACAATCTTCATCTCAATCATCATCATCTTCGTTGTCAACCACCTGTGAATCCCACAATTACGCCATTGATGTTGACGATGAAGATGTATTGGCCGAAGCAGAAACGCTGCAAAACTCGGTCATTAATCTCTCATCGCTCCCTCTCTCCACAACAAAATGCCCAAGCTTACCAACAACCTCCACCAAGCTGTCCCTGCACAAGAACTCGTCGCTATATACTTTCTCCACCTCTGCACGAACACGTGCGTCGCCGCCGCGCCGCCCTTCTTGCTCCTGGCCAGCACAGCCACCGTGAATATCGCCGACATCCTCCCCAGCGCTGCCTCATGGTAACTGCTCGGCCCGTCGATTAGTATCACGTCCCAACTCAATTCATACACGCGGTTGGGCAAGTTGTTCATTGCGAGCTTGCACTCCAAGAAGAGCAGGTTCTTCACCGGCTGGCACTCGCTGCGGAACTCACCTCTCACCGACTCGAGCAGCCTCTTCATTTTGCCGACCCGTCTTGTGCTGCACGTCGTAGGCCTCAGATTCCCAGGTGTTGCAGTTCAAACCTCGAGACTAGGTGCTCATTCTCTTGAGGAACATGGTGCAGCTGTCGAAGTTGAGGGCTTTGTACAAGAGAGCCTCGTGGGTGAGGCCAAAAACAAGGAGGTTGCAGTGGGAGGCGGCGGCGGGACAGCGAACAACTGTGGCGGTGATGGTGGCGAGCTCAGTGGACGTCATGTGGGTGGAGTTGGTAGTGGCGGTGTAGTGGAGGAGGGCGTTGGATATGGAAAGTCGAAGAGGGACTGAAGAGGCAGCAAAGCCCGTGGCAATGCTTGTGACGGCGGCGATTAGAGTTGGAGTGAAGGCGGTGGGAAGAAGGTGATGATGAAGATGAGCCGCAATCGATTGGTGTTTGAAGATGATTGCTTTTGGATTGTCGGATGGAGGAGCATTAGCTTTGCGCTTTTCATCTTTTCATCTCCCTCTCTCGCGCACAAAATGTTCATTTCATGGGCTATTTTTTTTACTCATTTTACTTCGAGGTGGAGTTCAAACAGTGATATTATATGAGTATCGTTTCTTAACCGTCGCATAAGAAAAAAGAGAAGAAAAAATAATAAAATAATAAAAAATAATTTAAATTTAAAATTGTTTTTTGATGAAAATGCCTTTAACCGGCCAGAATATTTAGCTGGCCGATGACCGGTAAGGGTAGGTCCTTATTTGAAACCATCATGAGCATTTCAAGCCCTTATTTGATATAAGATCAACTTCAAGCTCTTATTTAATAAAATGATGACACTTTAAGCCCTTGTTTGGAATTTTTCCTATTTTCTTTGGTGCAAATATGTCATCCCTAAACAATGTTGGTAGTATCTAAATGTAGTAAATGCAGATGCAAAAAATGGACAACCTCAAAAACTTATGAGTCAACATTTTATGCTCATAACTATTAAGATTCACACAATATGAAAATCAAACCTATTTAAATATCCTATTCTAGCAATATCAATAATTTATACAATACGGTTTTGCGGTTTATTTTCGATTTCATGGTTGAGATGGACATCGTTAGAGGAGCCGTCGAGCTCGAAGGGAAGGTGTTTTGGTCACCAGCAACATCATGGGGCTCGGACTAAGCGACGCCATCGACGCGGGGCTTGGTGCTGGTGGCAATGCATGAGGGTTGTAGTTGGATATGGATGTGGTCATCTTATTTCTTGCAAAAAATTCCAGAAAAAGGGAAGAAAATTTTACGGTTCAAGAAAAAAACATGAGTTTATCGGTCAGAGGATATTACCCGGGTACAGTGCCCCACTTTCCCCATCTTTCTTATCCTTCAAATGTCTTCACACATTCATTTAACCACCAGCTTTCCGTGGGCGTAAAACTTAAGTCAATCAAACTAAGACAGAAAAGTTATGACTAGACAAAGTTTTGTCAAAATTTTTAAAAAATATTATTTTCAATTTCTTTAGGAAAAAAAAAAGAAAGAATGATGACGTCAGCCTCCGCCACCGCCGGTCGCCACGTATTGCTTCTAGCGTTAGCCCGGTGATGGAATGGCGACAAATCGCACGTGAGCCCAAGCCATGTCAGGCCCAATCGCACAGCGGCCCAGCCCATATGGGCCGCATGTCCTAGCGCATGACTGGGCCCCAATGGCGTAGGGCCGCAAGCGGGCCTAAGCTGTCCCCATACTCGTTTCATGCGGAGCTGGGCTTTTGAAGTATGGTTCCGCACCTATAAAGCCCTGTCCATCATTTTTGGGGCCTTTCACCACGTTTGCCTTATACTATGTGCGTGCCAGTTCCCTTGCGATGTGCATCGTTCTCCTTTGTTTTCAAAATTTCCCTACTTCATTTGCTCATTTCGACAAAGGCAATGTATTTCAAAACTCTCTCTTTCAATTTGTTCTCTCAAATTCTAATAACTAACTTTTTTTTTTTGGGTAAAGGTAATAGTATATATAACTTTTCAAACACCAAATACAACCTAACGCCCAAACCTACTCCTGACCATATTAGGACATAGTAATGTCCAGACAAAGTCAAGAAAGGTTCAGCAGGAACTAATAACTAACTTGATCTTGTTTTATAAGGAAATTCCGGCAAGGGTCAACCGCGCAGATACCGGTGACCCATAAATAAAATCGATATCGTTATATTGTTGGAAATAGGTTTGAATTATTAAATAGTTGTTGCTCTACTGGTTTAAAATTAGGCTTTTCATGAATAAATAGATAATCGTAATGCCTAAATTACTCTTCGAAGAAAATATAAGAACATGATTTTACAGCTATTATTCCACTTAAATAAAACAATATCATAGTTTCCATAGGAGGTTATTTTGTTTGTTTAAATATTTGCATTAGAAATTCCATTGCATAAAACCAACTCATAGATCGAAATGTCGCGACAATCCGTTCGGACAAATTCAAAGGTTGGAGACTAAGGCCCCCTCGATCATAAATCGAGGCCCCATGGATATCGTGATTTTCTAGAATACTTTCAAAAAGATTATAGTTATTTTTCCTAAAATATTTTTAGCTCCCAAAATCCTTATTATCTATGATCAAAAGGACAAAAGTACCTCCAAGTAGGCCAAATAAAAACGTGATTCTGTTAATTTCAAAACTAAACATATATCATCTAATTACACGTCATTAGTCAATTGCACATGCATACACGTCACAGATTAAGACTCAAGCAAATTTTTACGGGCCATTGCCTACTTTCAAAACACAAACGAACATAGCACCTGAAGCCATGTCAGGGCATAAATTGACAAAGGAATTTCCCTGATTACGTCTCCGGAAAAATCATAAGTCGCATCAATAATGTTAGGAATAATTTGAAAATTGTATTTAAAGGACGTAACTGGAAAATGCGGTACCAAAAGACCCTCCCCACACTTAAATGAAACCCGGATAGCAGGTTTCTTTGGTTATCACAAATGACCAATGCTTTCACATGTGCACCTAGTTTCCAATCAGCCTAGTTTTCATAAATTGATTGGGGGCGACTTCATCTCCTACTTCAAACAAAACCCTAGGGTTGGCCCAAAACTTCTAAAACTCCTTTTCCAACGACGTGGCTGCTCCTCTTGCCGAACAAAACCTCGGACTCCAAGAGCGTCAAGGCGCTACATGGCCTATTTGAAGACTCCAACGTGTCGATCAAGTTTGGAGGGCTATATATTGCATCAAAGGGGTTGTAGAAGGTTAGCCGAGTTGATCAAAACACTCACAAAGCTTTTTTTTACGTCTTTGCTTATTTTTTGAAAAAAAATATATCGTGATTCTACTCGTAAATCTCTAAAAGAGCGTTGATGTAATTATTGTACAAAGTGCTTCGAGTGTGGAGTGAAGTTAATGTACTTGTAGAGTGAACTACAATTCCTCTTGGAGAGGCAAATTTCATCTCTAAACGCTTTTAAAAGGCTTTAGGTATTGTATTAGTGGATTACAGCCTTGTTGTTAGATAGGAAAATTGTTCTAAAATTTATAAACCTACTGTACGGTGATCAATTTAGTCCTAAACTTTTCAATTTGGCAAATTTAGTCCAAAACTTTTTAGCGATTTTCTAATATAGTCAATCTTGCCAATTTTAGTCGAAAATCGTTGATGTGTCAGTCCAGTTGCGCTGGCTGTCCCACGTGGCATGGTCAAATGACCAATGGCTAACGTGGACGATTTTTACAATTTTTTTGAATTTTTTTCTTTCTTTTTTTTCCTTCATCTAAATAAAATTTGAGTTCGAGGTGCTTGCCTTGTGAATCCACCTAGGCTGCTTCGATATCACCTCCTCATTGTGAATCCTGACCAAAGACACCACAATTTTTTCTAATGTTCAGTGTCTCGAGAAATTCAATCAAACTAATTGCTTCCATTGTAAAGTGACTTTTAACGATTGCTTGTATTGCTTAAATAATTAGTTAATAAAAAATGGTTTTATTATCGATAACAATTTATGTCGAAATATTTTTGTAAATGACTGACAACATTTTTTATTCATCTATTTTTGTAAGCGATACAATTCAAGTATTCATTTTTGAGAAAATATTTTACAAATTGTTTGTTTTTTTGCGAGACAAAGGCACCCCTAAGATCTTCCTGCTTTTCCTCTTTGATACCATCGAAGTTCGTTCCTCCACGGCAACAACACCCCACCCCATTCAATGAACTCGCAAGAGTGTACAAAAAAAACAAAGAAAAACATTACCATTTTGGATGAACCGGTAGAGACTGATGAGAGGCGCGAAGCGAGAACAAAGAGCATATAGGGGTCGTCGCCGAGCTTCCAAGCGTTGACATAGTCCCAAGCCATCGAGTTGACTAGAGGTGTCAAACCGTTAGACTGACCTTTGAAGAGGTCTCATGGTCGATGCTTGCTTCTTCTCCAAAACTTTGATAAAATACTGAGAAGCTCTGCTTGCTTCTTTTCGCTTCTTCCCCATCCCTGACCTGGATCTGCGCGATGCGGCCCTTGCAGACCACAGACGAGGGTCGTGGCTCTCGTTTGGATTTGGGTGAGGGCTCCAATACCCTTGCCCTCACGCCATTGCTGAGGAATTGGCGACCTAACCGACCTTTCCGGGAAGGTGAACAATGAGGAAAGGGTAAAACGAAAATAAAAAAAAAGAAAAGAATGAAAATAAAAAAAAATCTCAAAATTCTCAAAACGACATTGTTTCGATCATTGATGGTCTACATCAGTGTCGACCATGACACATAGGATATGGCCAGTGATGACTAGATTGTCATCTCAGCGATTTTCGGTTAAAATTGGTCAGATGGACTAAATTGAAATTTCGTGTGAAGCTTTAAGACTAAATTGAACAAATTGAAAAGTTAAAATTGAATTGGCCGCAATACAATACGTTTGAAACTTTTTTGACAATTTCTCCATTGTTAGACCGTTAGCGCTGGGATAATGGGAGAGGCTACGTGGATAAGTTGAACCACTATAATTTTCTTTTTTGTCAATCCTACCTTTAACTTTTCTCTCTCTCTCTGAGACTTTTACTTTGCCTCTTCGCAGAGCGTGGAAATCGAACCCTGCATGCGTCCCTAGTCCCCACCTCTCCCTACCAGCAAAAGCTGAGTGCCCTCTGGCTAAAACCAAAATAAATTGATTTGGAGCCTTTTCTATGCGTTACCCTCTTTATATTTCTGATGATAGAAGATATTTTCTATACGTAGCATATTTTGTCTACAAACATTGTTTCAGCCTCAACACATTGTTTTGCAAAAGTTTCAAAAATCCTAAAACAATCTGTTCATTCCCTTCTTGATTGTTTAGCTCACACATAAGCATTTTATTTGTATAAACATTAGGTGAAATGGCACCAATTGTCCGTTTATGTTTGCCCAAAATTCAAGACCGTCCTTGTATCTATTCTTGTCCAAAATCATCCTAGTTTTTAAAAAAGGTCATTGTTCATCCTTCTATTACGTAGCTACTTTTTCCGGTCGATTTATGCTGATGTGGACAATCGGAACTTTGAGTAGAAGCAATATGGCAACCTTGGCTGCTCAAGCTCGAAGCTCACAATCATAGCCATTTGAGCTCGAAGCTTATGCCGCCATGGTAGCTTGAGCATGAACCTTGTGGCCATGGTCATTTGAGCTCAATCATAATCATTTTCGTTATCAACCAACTGTGAATCCCACAATTACGCCATTGATGTTGATGACAAAGATGAATTAGCCGAAGCCGAAATGCTACAAAACTCAGTCGTTAATCTCTCATCGCTCACTCTCTCCACAACAAAATGCCCAAGCTTACCAACAACCTCCGCCAAGTTGTCCCTGCACAAGAACTCGTCACTATAAACTTTCTCCACCTCCCTGTCGAAGTCATGCACGAATACATGCGTCTCCGCTGTGCCACCCTTCTTGCTTCCGGCCAGCACCGCCACTGTGAATATCGCCGATGTCCTCCCCGGCGCCACCATCTTCAAGCCCTCCTCATCTCTCGAGTCTCTCCTCGCATAATCACCCAGACCACCGAGTCCACCACACCACCCGTCTGCCGCCAGGAGCTATAGCACCACCATGAGCAATCTGTGGGTGGTGTTCGAGTTTGATCACTGGAGTGAGGACAGAGGTTGGAATCTCTTCCAATAGAAGCTACCTGCCCGATAGGCTTCAACTTTCGAAGCGGCAGCAGCGGCGGCAGCGGCGGCGCTGGGAAGACCGAAGACCATCGTTTGCTCAGAAGATCGAAGGCTGTAACGAAAGGAAGCCAGTGGTTCAGGAGACTCGGAAGAATCTCATCTTCCGTGAAACCGAAGAACATTTTTTTGTTCTGAATCGAACTCACATCTTCATTTGCACCCAAATTCATCTTTGATCGACCGACTGGCAAGGTCTTCCCAAACTTCTGAGCGTTTTTTCACTTTTAATCATTACGCGCTGCCTCTGTTCTTCAATTTGATTTTCTTTTTTTCTGTGAAGTTCATCTGCATTGAATTTCCTTTGACATTGTGACTGTTTTTTGCTGATTAGATCGTCTTTAACTGGAGCTGAACGGTTTCTACCTCAGATAGCAAGAAAATAAGGGAGATCTCTTGGGGTAATCGTAATCGAGATAGATAGTAGTATAAGAAGGTATGAAATTGAGTTTTTAGAAATGTATGTCATAGTTGTTTTTTGACTCGTAATTGCTGATGGGTGTTCGTCGAATTACTTGTGATGGAACTTGCTCGTTTGTCTGAATGACATGATTTCTTTGAACTATATGCTAGGAAATTGTTCTATGCTTGATTCAGATGTTGGGGATGCGAGCAATTTGAACATGGACACATCTTTCTCCAATTAGAAATAGAGATGTAGCTTCATTCCCTCTGTTCAATGTCAATATGCATGCGATTGTACGAAACAAAGCCGAACATAATCATTTGTTAAATTTATAGGATTGTTAGGATCCTTGACGACCTCACAAAACTTCGCAATTATATGCTTTTTGCACTTGAGTTGCTGAACTCTTAGGTGGCATGTGTAAGATTTAATTCCATATTCATAAATATGTAGTCTCTTATTAACAGATTGGGGAGAAGCTCGCTGGCGATAAACATGTCAAGTACATATATTGTCTGTTGAAAAGGTAGGTATGAAATTTTTTGCAAGTCTCTTCATGTTTTCTTATCCACTTCCTGCTAGTTACTGAAAATGACTTGGTTTATCTGGATCTGCTAATCAGCATGTCGGAGTTTACTCATTTGAGTTTTTGGTTTGATCTTGTACTCAGAAAAAGGATCGTTTTGAGTCGATGGTTATGGAGCATTTGAGATTGGATGGAGCATATTGGGAATGGACCACTCTAGATCTTCTTGGAAAACTCGAGAGTGCTGATTCAAATGAAGTTGTTTCATGGATCCTGCAATGCCAGCACGAGTCTAGTTTGTATTTATTTGTGTCTCGGCTTCTTTTTTCCCATTACCCACGAAAAACATGCGGCAAATAGAGCCTCCACTCCACATTCAATTAATATTTCTTATTTGACAGTATGGTTAAGATTTTAGCTTGGGATTAACAAATTCCATCAATTACATTATTGACCACGTCTTTGAAGTGATTAGTGTTGATTTATTTATTTATATTCTAAAATTTAACTCTAAAAAACAAAATGTGAATGACACTTAGGGCTGCTTGTGCCAGCGGCTTTGGTGCAAATATTGGACATGATCTGCATCGGCTGTGTACACTCAGTGCCGTGCAAGTTTTGGCCCTTTTTGACAAGTTAGATGTTCTTGACATCAATATGGTGACAGATTGTATCCTTTGGAAATAAAGCATCCTAGATTAGCAAACTCTTACCATAGATGCAAGTTCCTCGGTGTTGTTTTATGTTTTTAAGTTTTCAACACCATGAGAGTGATGAACTTACCTTGGGCTCTGTTTTGCATGTAAGAGATCAGATCATGTCAAGTCATGGAATTTCGATTACATTTACTTTATAGTGTGTAATGCCAGCCAAACATTGATGAGGGGGCTCTCTCTCTGGAGATTGAAGTTGCTACTGTTGGATCAGATGTTCTATATTGTTGTGCCTGAACTATGATTAAAACATCAGAGCATTGTAAAACGAAGATAAATCTTTTTCTGGGGATATTTGGGGAGAAGTTGATACTCGGTGTCTTGTCCTCGTCTTTTACACCCCCAATTATGAAACTTAGCATCAACATTAAAAGAATATAAAGAAATGCTGATTCACATCAGCCACCACTTGTTGTATAAAACTACTTACGGTTGATTAATACTAGCTAAGTCTCCTAATAGGACACATGTTCACAGCAAACGTCAAATTACCAATGGAAAATACAACAACCCAAAACAGGTAAAAAAAACCTGGATATCCCATTTAATTAGGTATGATGAACCAAGAAGTGAAGCATTGTTTGCTTCATTTTCAATCATTGAGAGCTCCTCACAGGTAATGAGAAGACAGTGGATACTCATTAAAATGACTATTATTCAAACCTTAGAATATTCTTACAGATGAACTCTTCATGAGAAGATGCTCAATATACTGTGTAGAAAGTCTTGTGTGCTCTGCATCAACATTCATGGGAATGGTTCGATCCTCAGATGGTCGAGTGCAAAAATTTACGTCTCTGTTCTCCATCAAAGCTGTAAACTTTCTCATCTTAAGTCAGCTCAACAAATACAAATAATTTTTGTAATACCCCAACTAACAGATGCACAACACACCGGCTCATGATTGCACTCAATCGAGCTGTCCTCGGAAGCATAGTAACATAACCAGACTAGGCTTTCAAATAGTCAGACAATTGCGAGAAGGCAGACCCTTGCACAGCTATTACCATATGAAGCTAGAGCTTGAGCTCATACTTAACTATGCAAAGATAAATCACACGATTACATTCACCTGAACATCAACTACCATATTATTCGTACCTGTTCTTCAGCGATTGGCTGGTGATCCACAGCTTGAGTTCAGCCCCATGCCTCCCACCACCGATGGAGTTAATGAATGCAGCCATCGGAACCACATGTAGCCCCAAAGTCCTCCTGCTGAACGGCACTGAAGAAGAAAATGTGCACGAGAGTAAAAAGTGGCACTGAAGAAGAATCTGAAGCTCATGGACATCGAACGTGAAGCTCGCGAAGGACTTGAAGCTTGCAGACGAAGAACTTCAAACTCGCGGACGATGGAACCTGGGAAAGGAGAGACGACGGTGAACGACAGACTTAAAGCTTGCGAGGAGCGAGCGAGGATTGGACGCGGAGTCACCAAGGATTGAGCGACAGCGACTTGCTTGAGCAGCGGGAGAGAGGAACACAGTCTTGCTCTCTTTTTTGCCGACAGCGGTTTGCTTGAGCAAGACAGTCTTGCCCTCTCTTTTCTTCTGATTATTTTCCTGGTTCTGCAGAAGGAAATAATAAGATGAGTTGAGGTCTCCTGGGCCTAAATTTCTCTTAAGAAAGTCCCTTTTGTTATAGATGGTGAAGGATGTAATATCCCCAACTTCACCACCGAAGTTGACACACGCAGCATATGGAGATTCTCAGTAAGATGGGGAATTTTAATGAGATTGTCCTTGGTTGCACGTTTTAGAATCGGTTCATTATCTCTCTTCACTAGAATAAAGCAGAAATAGAAAGCAAATAAAGCGGAAGAAACAGCAATGATCTATGAATAGGAAGAAGACGCACCATTTTCTTTAGAGGATCCCCTGTTTCTGTTTTAGATTCAGTTGTTTCAATTTCAGAGTCTAATGCTTGCTTCGTTCCATTTACAATCATCTCTCTGTAAGACTCCCAAGTGACGATATGTGGATTTGGACCACTGTCAAGTAACTTCCCACAACATATTACGTCTATCCGGCACTCATTTGATATTTTTGAGCTCAATGCATCAAAAATCATTTCCATTGATCTGCACTGATAAAGTAACAACTGCTGCAAAAACTCTAATTCGTCAATGCCCTCGACAACTTGCAGGCTCTTGCACCAGTGAATATCTAACAACTTCAGGTTCTTCAAGTTTGACAAACCGCCTAACCTTTTTAATGAAATGCAATATCCAACAGAAAATTTTTCCAATGATCCCAAAGTAGGACAAATTGAATATCTTGTACCTCTGGGCACCCCCACAGACGGAATTCTTTAAGCATCTTTGGGGAGCTTGGGACAAGGAATGCTCCCCTCCAATGATCAATCAACTCGGGAGCTTGTAGCTCATTACACCCCAACTCCTCTGGCAGACAAACTAAACTCTTGGAAGATTTGCAATCCTGGATACACGATCTCTCCGATGATTCTAAGACATCGATAAATTGAACATCACATTGCTCGTGCACCTTTTTTTCTCTCAATTTTCTCAAACTTGATGAAACGAATACAGTCTCATTTTCCAATGGAGGAAGCCCGCCGAGATGTACTTGTTTCACTCGAGTACGATAGAGCTCTAAAACTATCAAGTTTGATGGAAGTTGTTTGAGGGTTTGCAAGTCTAGTCCACATAGTATAAGCTCTTTCAATAGAAAAAGGGAACCCAACTCTGTAGTTGGGGCATGGACATTCGATAAGCTAAAGTTTAGCTTGCTCAGTCTAGATAACCTCCCAATCCATTTCAAGTCGCAAGTTTGAATTAAATTTGATGTGGTGGACCCACCGTTAGAGCCATCAGATAGGAGAAGTTCAACTAGATTCGTAAGGTATGAAAGGTTAGGGACAGTCAGCAACGAAGTAGAACTCAGCCGTAGAGTGGTCAAACTTCTGGGGAGCTTCGGCAACTCTTGTATCCCATGGCATTGAGCCAAGTCCAGTGTTTGGAGGTGAAGAAACTTACTCATTTTACTGGGCAATTCCACAGTTGGTGTGCGTGATACATTGGCAGATGATTGGCTTGGTAGTCTACCAATGGAATCTAGTAATCTTGTAATTCTTGTGAATGATACATCCAGATGCGTTAAGGACACTAATTTCGAAACTGAGTCAGGGAGTTCCCTCAAGTCACGACACCACCTAAGAGAGAGGTGTCGAAGATTCTGTAGCTCTCCAATTTGTTCAGGCAATTTTCTAAGTGCCGAACAAAACTCAATACTCAAATCAGTTAACCACCTCAGTTTCCCAATAGAACAGTCAATTTCCAC
This sequence comes from Syzygium jambos, assembly GCA_031216235.1. Taxonomy (NCBI): domain Eukaryota; kingdom Viridiplantae; phylum Streptophyta; class Magnoliopsida; order Myrtales; family Myrtaceae; genus Syzygium; species Syzygium jambos. The sequence goes on from CM062226.1 coordinate 14,709,349, forward strand.
CAAAGACGGACATTCAGAAATAGTCAACTTCTCTAAAACTGAGTACTCGGGAAAGGTTGGTTTCCTATGTATGGAACCAATACATAGAAGAGTAAGAACCTTCAACTTCCTTGCCCCCTACAAAAGCCAATCAAACATTAGGGACGAACCAAAAATGAATGTGGATTTAGGTTACCAATTTGTATGGTATGTCATCTGATCCTCTCACTAAATGAGAAAATTAGACTAAGAGGAAAACTGGCATACCTTGATTAGGCTCTCGACCTCATCTTCTGTTAAATCAAGGTAAGAAATATTCACCACAACCACGTTTTCTAGATGCAACAAATTAGTTGCCTCAAAACATTGATGATGAAAGGGAGAATATTGCAAACTGATCCATTTCAACTCGGGAAGACATCCCGTAAAGTCGCCTTGGAAGATTACACCATACAACCAAAGAAACCGTATACGTGGGAACCGTTTAAGTTGCTTTGCAGCCATAGTATGTTGAAACAAACACCCCGATGGCAAATAGAGTGCTTGAACACTTCCCTTGATCTGCCAATGACATTGAGGAGGAGAAGAAATTTGTCAATACCCCACCATTTCATTTAGAAGAGAAGAAAAAATGAAACAGAAGAGTAGCTCCGAATTCAATAACGTGAATCCTCAATTAAGAACCACGTAAGCAATTTTCTATTCAAATTTGGCCATACTTTACCTCTGTTGATCTTATTTCACAAATGATGTCATCTCTATCCCACATCCTGGTACACTCTTGTTTAGCAATTGCCCTTCCAAGATCTCTAAACTGATCATGCATCTCAAATCTATCATCCTCTAAAACCTTTATCATGCACCTCTTAATAAGGACATCAATGGCATCCTCTGGGCCAAACCCACAATCTTCCCACATATACATTGGATTAGTCTTATTTTGACCGATGAAAAAGCATGCAATATCGAGAAATATTTGTTGTTGATCCGGCTCTAATGCATCATAGCTAATCCATAGCTTTCCCAAGACATCCTTATGAGGTGTTTTCCTTAGCTTCTCTAGCCTCTCTTTCCATATTCTTTTCTTTTCATGACCAAAAAGCGATGAACCTATTGCTAGAAGAGCTAAAGGTAGTCCACCAGTAGTAGAGACAATGTCGTACGAAAGAGTGTAGTAATTGGCTGGAGGAGAGTTGTCATCGAAGGCATGCCTACTAAAAAGTTGGAGTGCGTCTTTGTCGCTCAACCCCTCCATTTCATAAGGCAAGATTTCATACTTAAACCCCCGGATTTTCATAACGCTTTTGTCTCTAGTGGTAAGAAGTGTCCTAGTACCAGGATACAAAGAATTCACTCCGATTAGCTTTTGGATTTGGTTGCCCTCACTGACATCATCCAATACAATGAGCATCTTCTTGTTGCAAATTGTTTCTCCAATCATATTGATCCCATGATCAGTGTTATCGATGTTACAAGTCACTCTAGAGTAAGAGATATCGGACAATAATTTTTCTTGCAGGTTGACTAAGCCCTTGGTTTTTGCCGTTTCCCTCACGTCATCCAGAAAGCTGCAGTTTTTCCCAAAGCGAGGACATAGTTGGTTGAAGATAATCTTTGCAAGTGTTGTTTTACCAATGCCACCCATCCCATAGATTCCAACGAGCCGCACACCACCGAAGTCGATGTCTAATAAATTGTTTATGGCTGCTATTCGATCCTCCATTCCTACTAAATCTTCGGTCACTTGTCTTTGTTTTGTCTTGAGTCTAATCACAACCTCGTTAACAGCCGACTTGATAAGATCCCCATAGCTGCCACAAAGTTGAACAATTGAGAAAAGGTGACAAATTTGCATGTTGACCAACCAGCTACTAAGCAACCAGGTGGGAACGCGATCAAGTTTAGGATATATAACAATTCAATGTTACCCCCAAAGCTTTAGGAACATGATGAATTACAAACTTGAACATCCATTACTAGTTTAAGTTAAAGGAATAGAGGAAGAGAAATGTTTGATCTTTATATCAAGTAGAAGAATAAAAAATTCTGGCAAAAGAGAATAAAAATATAAACGTCTGATAAATTACTGTAATGGTAGATTTACTTAATTCTTTCGACGTGGAAAAGAACTTTGCAAAGGCAACAGTTCCTTAACCAAGTTCTCTTAACCAAGTTCTCTAGCATACAATAGGAATCTTAATACATACATGGATTAATTTAGTATATAAAAGATGAAACAAAGCCAATTTTTATGCGATGGAAATTATGTGAAAAACAAAATTATAATAACCCTATTAAGTCAGAAAAAAATTTAGAAATCTCGTGATTTAAAAAAAATAAAAGAAAATTTTGAAACTTTTTGTTTAAATTAAGGGAAATTAAAGTTGGAATATAATTAACGAATTTCTATAAGACCTGTACAAATTAATTTTCACAATCATGACTAGATTGTTACCATGGATATTTCTCCAGCTCCCATCCCTTGGTGCTATCAACTTCTTTGAAAGCCTGCCGCCATGTCTCTATATCCTCGGAGCTAAACTTCTTCTTCTGATCCTCCATCTTTTGCTCCAAATTTGATATGGCCTCGCTGTACAATGTGGTTTTCAGTTTCACGTCATTGGGTTTCACGTCGTAGAAGATGGGCAATATGACCTTCTTTCCATCTTCTTTAGATTTAGAGGTGTTCTCCACCATATTTGCAAGTTCACGGAGGCACCAGTGACTTGAAGCGTAGTTTTTGGAGAAGATGGGTATGTAGAGCTTGGAATCGTCGATTGCTCGCAAAAGGTTGCCACTAATTCTATCACCTGGTTGAAGCTCTTCATCATCGATGAAAACACGAATCCTGGCATCTACCAAGGCATGGTAGAGGCTATTGGTGAATCCACGACGAGTATCGAACCCTCTAAAACTCAGGAATACTTGGTACTCACCTCCTAATATATTGCTAGAGCACATTCCTATCTCCGAGTTCGCCATAAGAGCTCACTTCGCACTTAGCAAGGCTCTCTATCTCTCTATCTCTAATAGGCACTGTTGAAATACTTCATCTGGCACGTTATGACAGGTATGGGAAAAATCGCACAAAGGTATGTCATGTCTTTTGGGTCCACTGTTATTGGTGGCCGTTCATAATACAAAGAGCCAATAACACAAAAAAAAATTCAAATTTGATATATATATTCTAATTTAATTTTTTGACAATCAAAAATTCCATAACTAAAAACCCCAAACTGATACCCTTGTGACAAATTTACCCTTTATTATTTTTCATTAAATTTGATTAATACCACGAAAAATCATAAACCAATACACTTATGATAAACGGAGAGTAAAACTCGAAACTGGTACAACTATGAAAAATTTATCCCAAACTAATTTTTTAATCACCAAAAACCTAAACTGGTACATTTGTGATAATTTTACTCTCTGTTAGTTTCAGTTAAATTTTACCGTCAAATTTCTTTGTTAGATTACACGTGATAGTTGATGGGTGTACCAGTTCGGGGTTAGGTGTACTACTTTGTAATTTTTCGTGGTATTAATCTAATTCAATATAGGGTAAATTTGTCATAAATGTATCAATTTGGAATTTTTGGTGATCAAAAAATTAGTTTGAGGTAAATTTGTTACAGGTATACCAGTTTGAGATTTTTGGGGATCAAAAAATTAGTTTAAAGTAAATTTATCACATGTGTACTAATTTAGAGTGTTTCATAGTATTAACCCTAACCCTAATAGAAATGGACGTGCAGATAACTTTTTCTATTCTACCTTCTCCTCTAATTTTTTTTATTCAAGCTAATCATTAAATTTTTTGAAATCGAGTCAATGTAGTCCTTCAATTATTTGAAATTCAACATTATGTGTTTGTCATTATCGTGGCACAACAGAGCCGTGAAAAATCATGCATAATTGATGTGGAGTAACCAACCCGATTAAATTTAATTATTTTTTCGAAAAGACTTTTCTCCTTTTCTCTTTCCTTGTTTTCTTCTTCTTCTCTGTTCATCTATTCTCACCATCATTGGTCACTCTGCAATGCTGGCCATCACTATACCGGAGAGCATTTTGTCATCCCTGGTGTGGTCCATCGTGCCTCACCTCTGTCACTCCCAATGTCGAACCCTTCCGCCTAGCCATTGCTATTGACATCGTTCCATCAAGCGCCTCTCTCTCTCTCTCTCTCTCTCTGCACATGACCTTCCATTGATGGAGGTGCTTGAGCTCAAATCTGGGTCACACAACATGGCCTCATGTCTGAACGGCTAATTTACGACGTCCACATAGGTGTTCTGGTCAACATATTAATTGGCTAGTTAATGGTGTTAACTGCAATATCAACAATTTCCCTTATTTATTGAGTCAAATTAAAAAGTATAAGGACAAAATTGAAATGCAAAAGTTTCTCGGACAAAATTGAATACTAAGGAAAAATTCAGGAACCACCCATGCTATTACACAAAACAAAAGAAGAAAATACGAATGAGCAAAAATCGTTTTTTAGGTACATAAGCAAGGGAGGCAAAATTAACAGAGAAATGACCTTCATGGGCACCATATTTGCAGAGAAATGGCCTTGAATAATATATGTTTTACCTCTAACGTTAGCTCGTCCAATGCAACTGAGTGATGTCAAGATGCTATTCTTTTAATTCGTTGATATTTCCCTCATGAGAACGGGTGGAAACGTTTTCTTCAATTACAAGAAAACCAATCTTCGATTTTAACCCCAAATACTAATTTCACATCCGCTAATTCCGAAATCTATCCACTCTTTGCAACAAGAGGTTTCAAAAGATCTACACTTTGCACAATCTAATTTCCATAGTTTGTTAGACTCAAAGATGTAGAATTTAGACATTTTTTGGACATCAAGGCGGAAAATGCATGCTCGAAATCATATAAGACGTGGAATAAATTATAATAAAAGTCGAGAATGATTTTTGCTATGTCCCCTGCGTAATGGAAAATGGAGTTGAGCCAAGTAGAAAGAACGGACAAAGTATTAACCATTACATTATATTCTCTTCTCTTATAGTCCTTTTAAATAAGAGAATAACGGAAAAGAGATATGCGATATCTTTTACCCAATGGTTTTCATTTTGTTAGTAGTTGTGTTGTAGACGGATGCGGAAAAATAAAAGACAGAACACGAGGATTTACGTGGTTCGATCACGAAGTGATCTACGTCCACGGGCGAGGCAAGACAGATTCCACTATATTCAAAAGAGAGTACAAATTTCAGAAGTCGTAAATAACGACAAAACCTCACGGCTCACCAAAACTCTCTGAAAACAAAACTCTCTGTAAAACAATGAGAAAACCTAGCCACAGTACAAATAGGGCCTATCGGCCCAACCCTTCGCGTCGCGAACTAAATCTCAATTTTCTTTCCACTTTCGGGTCGCACAAAAATATGTCGGGTCGGGTCATAAACCGGACCGAGTACATAAATTCAAGACATATTTAACAAGTTGATCATCACGTTTGTCAACTTTCATGAAAGCAATGCTTATTCATAATGTTCTGTTCGAGTCTGACCATGTCTTTAATTAATCCTTTGCCTAAACTTTTGAATTATGGACATGACTAGACCTGTTAGTGATATTAGGAAATTTACTTGATTCTATATATCTCTCAGGATTATGCCTATATCTCAGGATTATGCCTATATCTTCTTTGATAGTGCATAACCTTGACTGATTATATTTGATATTGTGTTTATCTTATTACCTTAGATAGTTTTCTAATAAAACCTATAATACATACCCCACAAACGGCAGGTCGAACCGCCTGTGAATGGTCTGTAATTAATCCCCAGATCCTAGGTCATTTATGGTATCAGAACCAAGGGGTAGATAAAGATATTCATCATTATAGTATAGTGGTAAGTATTCCCACCTATAACGTGGGTGACTCAAGTTCGTTCCCCAGCAACAGCGCCACCTAGGATCTGGGGATTATAAATGGAGAAGGGATTATAAAGAAGATGAGGAATAGAATATCAGATAGTCTTCTAATAAGACCTATAAATAGGTTATCTATGTACTCTTTTTTATAGATTGAAATATACAGAAAATTCTCCAATCCATTTTTCTGCATTATTTTCAACTAGACCAATGATTGTGGTTTCCACTAGTAAAATGATGTGAATGTCCGTGAGATATAATGCATCTCTTAAGCATCCGGAGAAATGTTTCATGGTGATGCTAAAGTTTAGACGACAAATGCCAAAAACTTCCCACTTTTCTTTGCTGAGCTATCATTTATTATGAAATAAAGCTATTGGAAATTTCTATTTTATTGGTTTATGCAATGTTGTCCTTGAATTTTTATATTTTTTTGCAATCAAATTCTTGAACTAAGGTTAGTACGTTCACATTACACCTTTCGTTAAATGCTTATGTGACTGTTGAGTGGTTATTAAATGGCATGCTGGCTCCGACTGCCACATGGCTCCTACATGCTTATTTAAATCTGGAAATAACTAAAAATGAACAAAAGTTAAATTTATTTGAAAAAAAAAATGAAAGACATCAAGTTCAATTCGGACCACCAAATACCTTAAGCGACGACACTACTGCTCCCACTTTTGCAGATTAAACTACTCTTCTTCCACTCGACATTCTAGGGCTTATTCCCTCTAATCAACGCCATCCTCACCTTCTATGCTCGAGAAGGAGCTGCATGTGAGCGTATCTTGTTGTAATTATAAATAAAAGAGAAAATATCGAACAAGAACTTGAAGTATACCTCTTTTCTTAAACGAGGATTCACAGTGAATCTTATTTCAAATAAGAGCCTAAAGTGACAAACTTAATTTCAAATAAGAGTTTCAAATAAGGGCCTCAGTTAGAAGGTGCCTCTCACATGTTACTTTCCAAGCCACGATCAAGGGCATTTTCATCAAGGGGCATTTTTTTCTTTATTTTTTTTCTTTTCTCTGTCATCTTCTCTTTTTCTTCTTCCTTCCGCAAATGCCCCGTCCAAGCGAGCTCTAAGGCTCAACTTCTGACGTGATTGGAACCAAACAGCAGCCGCGAGAGCTTCGGTGGTGTCAGCAGCCTTCGGCACATGGCGGTGAGGTTTCGGCAACTCTAGCTGCGAGGTAGCGACTGCATTTAGTGCGAACTAGCTCAAACCGTGCCCTAGGCGGCGATTTTCTAGTGTCGTCTCGATGACCACAAAATCTGGCTATTATGAGTATCTTGTATGTGTTACTAGATTGATTATGCTATTTGTATTTGGGGCGATTGGGTGTTTTTTCACTTAACCTGTGTGATTTATCGGGATGAAATCATCCACCATCTTCTTCAGTCAGACTAGAGGACCTTCTGTCGAAATCTCTTCTTTGTCTCACGGCCAAAAGAACATCAGAGGATGGACTAGAACGATTCTCGTTTCCAAGTAAAATGAAATGGAATTTATCGGACACTGATCTCCGTCCCTTTGAAAAGCTATGCAAACTTCCAGTAAAAAAATATGGGAAATGTTCGAATAAAAACCTAAAGTGACGTCTTTTTTTCTCAAAAGAGAGCCCAACATGAAACCAATTTTGTCTCAAACAAGGATCTCAGCTTCACGTGCCCCTCACGTGTCACTTTCCAAGCCAAGGTTAAAGGTAGTTTCGTCAAGGCCATTTTTATTTAAATCTTCTCCTCTCCTCTTTTTTTTTTCCTCGAATTCCGTTGGAGGTAGACTCGTCAAGATTCAAATCCCTCAGATTTGGCGAAATGGTTAATAAAACATCCAAGAAGATAGAAATTGCATATCCTTATTTTGAATCTTTTCAATGTCTTCCAGAGCAGAGAGATACTTCTCCTTCAGAGCCTTAAACTCTGTCTGCGTCCAGAAACGGCCCCATCCGACGTCAACTTCTTTTAGCAAGCTCGAACCTGTCGGGCGACAATTTTTCTTGCCCTTTTGAGAGGCTGAAGAAATACAAGTTTCCAAGTATACTGAATGCCGGGTCGCCGGTGGCGAGGGCCACGAAATACAGCATCCCTCACCTCTCGAACTATCTCTCCATTTAGGAGGATTCCGCTCCGCACTCGGCTACCCAGGCGTTTAATGTGGGCATGATAATTGGTACGCCAGAACTGCGTCTTTCCCATTGAGAGCTCCGCCTGCCAAAATAAAACCAGAATTAGAAGATTGGGCTTCCTTGTACCTATCATAATGTTTCAGCATTCTTAAGACCAATGAGCCGGGCAGAGAAGGGGGATCGCACTTCTGATGCTCTTTCCAAGTAAGTCCTTCGGATGAAAAATAGTCTCAGAATGATTATGTCCCAAATGTCGATTCCAATTGCAATAATGATCGAGTTAAATCGATGAGATCGGGAGAGAGGGAGCAGGTGAAGATTCCAAAGTGTTGCCATCGCCCTGGATCTAGGCAAGCAACCCTTGCCGTCAAGTGCACTGCCGCCAGAAGGTCCCTAGCACACGGCGGCAAGGATCGCAACCTTGCCTATACCGAGGCTGAGCTTCCCTCCCACTTCTCTCTCTCTCTATGTTTGTGATTTTTAAAAAAATTTCTTTTCAAGCATGTCCCCATTTACTTGTTTTTTCCCCCATGTCAACGTTTAATAGGAAAAGAGTCCTTGCGTGGCACTAACGAGGGTGACCCCAATTCAGCATTTCCATCCGAATATTTGACGGAAGGATTAATATGAACCAAGAAACAGATAAATCAAGGATATAATTGCACTAAAAGAAAGTTTAGGGATGATATTGCACGAATTGAAAAAGTTCAATAATTCAAGATGACTTTATCCTCTCATCATTGCACAACCAGGTGAAATTTGGGTGGACCGAACCGAAGTACAAGCCTAACTATTTTATGAAAAAGACTCAGTAATGTCCTAGATACGAGCCCAACACACACTCACCTACTTCTAAACTACTAACTGGAAGCCCGAAAATTCGAACTGGCCCGACCCAAAATTCAAATGCCCAAAATGGTCGACCTGATCTTTTCGTCTCTTTTATTTTCTATTCAGGCCGGGCCCAAAATTTGGGCTTCGCATGGTGGATCTCGAATGGCCCCGACCGGTCCGAAAGTTTTAGTATGTCCATTCATATTTGTGATAAAAAATTATGAAAACCCACTATTTTTAATTTCAGAAAGGGGAAAAACATTTGATTCTTACTACTTACCTAAACTCTTGAAATAAGGAAAAATATGTTATGGAAAATATTAGTATTTATAAAAAGTAAGTAACCCAAATTAAGATTAAGTAGGTCTCCCCAAATTGCATTTAACATGGGTATTAGGTATAAAATAACAAACGCAATTTGCAATAGTATTTACAAAAAATTAACTGGAATAATCAAAGAAAAAATGAAAAGTACCATAAAACCAATTGCGTCACTTCCATGCATAAGCATTTAACTGCGCACTTTCGTGCATAATCGTCCTCAATAACTGGTAAGTGCTAGTACTTGGATTTACAAATTACCAATTTACAGTTGAGATCATTGCTCTATCGTTTTATTATCGATAAGCAGACTTATTTGATTAAAAATTTTTGAAATGAAACTAGGGCTTGTTAAATTTATAGGATCGTTACGATCCTTGATGACCTCACAAAAACTTCATAATCATATGCTTTTTGCACTTCCGTTGCTGAGTTCTTAGGTGGTATATGTAAGATTTAATTCCATGTTGATAAAAATGTAGTCTCTTATCGAGAGATGGGAGAGCTCGCCGGCAATAAACATGTCAAGTACATATTGTCTGTTGAATATGTAGGTATGAAATTTTTACAATTCTCATCTTGTTCTCTTGTCCACCCCCTACCGGTTACTGAAAATGACTTGGGTTATCTGGATCTGCTGTTCAGCATGTTGGAGTTCACTGATTTGAGTTTTTCAGTTATATCTTGCACTCAGAAAAAGGATGGTTTTGTGTTGGTGGTTATGGAGCACTTGCATATTTTGAGGATTGACCACTCTAGATCTTGTTGGAAAACTTGACACTGTGGATTCGAATGAAGTTGTTTCGTGGATCCTGCAATGCCAGCACAAGTCTGGTTTGTATTTATTTGTCTCTTGTCTTGGCTTCTATTTCGCGATTACCCTTGAAAAACATACAGCTAACAGGAACGTCCACCCCACATTCAATCAAAATTTTCTTATTTGATAGTATGATTCAGATTTTAACTTGGGATTAACAAATTCCATCTATTACAATGATGACCACGTCTTAGGAGTGATTAGTGTTGCTTTATTTATTTATATTCTAAAACTTCACCCTTAAGAACAAAATACGAATGTCTCTTAGGGCTGCATGTGCAGGCGGATTTGGTGGGAAATATTGGACTTGATCCGTATCTACTGTATACACTCGGTGCCGTGCAAGTTTTGGCCCTTTTTGACAAGTTAGATGTTCTTGACATCAATAAGGTGACAAATTGTATCCTTTGGAATAAAGCGCCCTAGATCTGCAAACTCTTACCGTAGATGCAAGTTCATCAGTGTTATTATATGTTTTTTAGTTTTCAACATCATGAGAGTAATAAACTTACCGTCGGCTCTGTTTTGCATGTAAGAGATCGGATTATGTCATGTTATGGAATTTTGTTTACACTTACTTTTTAATGTGTACATTGCTAGCCAAACATTGTTGTGCCTGAACTGTGATTCAGACATCAGAGCACTGCAAAACGAAGATGAATCTTTCTCTGGTGATATGTGGGGAGAAGTCGATACTCGGTGCCTTGTCCTCGCCTTTGATCAATTACAATTTTGGTGCTTCTTGAGGATGTTGCTTGAATAATTGACATCCCTTTCACCCCTTTATTTCCCTTCGAGGGTTCTCTTATTGTGCTATATGCTGTCTTGCAATACTAAAACGGTTGGATTCGATAGATGTGGAGAAGGCTGCGAGATATACAGTGAGTTGCAAAACTTTGGATGGCGGGTTTGGTAGCACTCCTGGTGCAGAGTCTCGTGTCAGATAACCTTATGCTGGAGCTCTTTCGCTGGTTTCAAATATCTGATTGGTGTTTAGTCAGTCATGTATTTGCTTAAATACATTGTGGTCTCCTAATTATGCTGGTGAAGAATTCCATCCTAGGTCCTATCTAACCAATGTTGTATATCGTTTTAGAGTGAGAAGGAAACCTGAGCTTTCGGCAATTAAATGTGCACCATCCACATGACGGTGGATCAAAATGGACACAAATGAGCCAAAAAAATCAGTACGTGTTCCAATGACCACATCCAAAGGATAAAACCGAGTTGCCACAGTTTTAAGATGACTCATCTTAGACATGAGAAAGTAGGAAGGAATTGCTGATTTCACAGGAGAATTAGGCATAAGACAATGAAGCACTAAGTAAATTGAGATGCACAACTGCCTGACCAAGCACCTTGCTACAAAGTGTCTCATCTATCTCTCTTCTTTCAGTTCAAATCAAAAGATCATTGCAAAAACGGATGCTTGAACATATAACAAAGCCGTTTGTACTTTGTCCAGCCAATTGTCCAATCGGTCACGCAGTAATTTGACCTGTGGAATCCCCAAAGCTCTTGGCTGCACCTATGAAATATATACTGTCCACTCAACTTGATCGATTATATGCCCTCATTAAGATGAACCTAAGTTGAGATTCTAATGATTAGACTACCGTAAAGTAAGGTAAATGCTTCAATGTCGGTTTTTCATTACTTATGCTAGAGTAGAGAAGGTGCAAGCAACTACAACATCCAAGTATTTGCCATGACAGCGAATGCAAAAAAAGGAAATTGTACTCTAGATTTTTAGCAACAGCACACTGATGCATATCCGAAGCTCTTCTGTTCTTACACCAGAAATAGTGGTGGTCAGTCTACAAGCATGAATAAATAACTCAAAGTAACAATCTTTTACACCCCCCAATAATGAAACTTAGCATCAACGTTAAAAGAATAAAAAGAAATGCCGATTCGCATCGGCCACCACTTGTTGTATAATACAATTTATGGTTGATTTATGCTAGCTAAGTCTCTTAATAGGGCGCATGTTCACGGCAGTCACTTTACGCACATTCTGTGCAAACCAACCCACTAACTTCTAGTCCCTTCAACCATATGCAGCAGACCTCAAATTAAAGTGACCATCATTCAAACCTTAGAATTTACTTACAGACAAACTCATGAGAAGATGCTCAACACTCTGTGTAGAAAGTTTTGTGCGCTCTGCAATAACATTCATGGAAATGGTTCGATCCCCAGATGGTCGACAACAAAAATTTACATTGCCATTCTCCATCAAAGCTGCAAACTTTGTTTCCCAAATTCCGCAACTTTCTAATCTTAATTCAGCTCAACAAATACACATAGTTCTTGTAATACCCCAACTAACAGATGCACAGCACGTCCGCACATGATTACACTCCATCGAGCAGCCCACAGAAGCATAGCGACATAACTAGACTGGGTTTTCCAATAGTCAAACAATTTGCAAGAAAGCAACTAAACACAAAGATAAATCACGTCATTACATTCAACTAAACACCAACCGCCACACCACTCGCGCCTGTTCTTCAGCGATTAGCTGGTGATTCCAGAGCTTGAGTTCAGGCCCGTGCCCTCCCGCCACTGGCGGAGTTAACGAGCGCAACCATCGGAGCCCCTCATGTGGCACCAAAATTACTCCAGCTGAGCGGCAGCGAAGATGAAAATGTGCACGAGAGTGGAAAGAGGCACTGGAGAAGGACTTGAAGGTCACGGACGACGGAACTTGAAGCTCGCGGATGGCGGAACCTGGGAAACAAAGAGATGACGGCGAACGACGGACTGGAGCTTTGCCATGAATGAGCGAGCAGCGAACGAGGATTGGCCGCGGAGCGGCCGAGGCTTGGGGAACGGCAAATTGGAAAAGAGCCCTATTCCCAATTCAGCTCGGGATTTTGTTCAAATTACAAATTTCAGACAGATATTGCAATGAGTCTACTTTAAAGGTGCTTGTTTCACGAAAAACTTAAAATTTAGAAAAATATTTTTCAAAAAAATAATTAGTTATATCGCTTAAAAAATTAATTTACGGAAAATATTTTTATTATCGATAATAATTTATACCTAATTAATTTTGCGGGTGACGAAAATATTTTTCAATCATTCTTTTTTTTTAAGAGGTACACATTTTTTAGAAAAAGTTTTCCAAATCTTGAAATTTCCGTGAAACACGCGCACCCAAGCTCTTTTTTGAAGTCTTCTCCTCTTTCGTTTTCCTTGTTCCTTCGCCGACTCTGTCTTTCTCGCTCTTCTCTTCTCTTTATTTCCCTGGTTCTGCAGAAGGAAATAATAAGGTGAGGTTGAGGTCCCTTTTGTTATTAGATGGTGAGGGATCGTAATATCCCCCAACCTCACCACCGAAGTTCACACACACACACACACAAAGCATATGGAGATTCCAAGTAAGATGGGGGAATTTTAATAAAGATGGTCCTTGGTTGCACGTTTTAGAATCATTTCATTGGCTCTCTTCACTAGAATAAAGCAGAAATAGAAAGCAAGCGAAGCAGAAGAAACAGCGATGATCTATGAATAGAATGAAGGCGCACCGTTTTCTGCGGAGGATCCCCTGTTTCTGTTTCGGAGTCCGCTGTTTCTGTTTCGGAGTCCGGCGCTTGCTTTGTTCCATTCAGAATCTTCTCTCTATAAGCCTCCCAAGAGACGTAACGACTTTCTGGTTTGGGTAACTTCTCACAATTGTCTATGTTTATGAAGCACTTATTTGGTATTTTTGAGCTCGATGCGTCAAAAATCCTTTCCAGTGATCTGCACCCATAAATTCTCAACTCCCACAAAAACTCTAATTTGGCAATGCCCTCGACAACCTGCAGGCTCACGCACCGGATAATACGTAAATCCTTCAAATTCTTCAAGTTTGACAAACTGCCTAACCTTTTTAATGAAGAGCAATCTTCAACGGAAAATTCTTCCAATGATTCCAACGTAGAAACAAATTGAATATCCTGTAACTCTGGGAACCCCGACAGAACAAATTTTCGAAGCATCTTCAGGGAGCTTGGGCAATGGAAGGCTCCCCTCCAATGATCAATCAACTTGGAAGCTTGTAGTTCATTGCACCCCAGCTCCTCCGATAGGCAAGCCAACGACTCGGAAGATTTGCAATCCTGAATAAGTGATCTCTTTGACGATTCTAAGACATCGAGTGATTGAACATGATGTTGCTCGTGCACCTTGTTTTCTCTCGATTTTCTCGAACTTGATGAAACCGTCTCCTTTTCCGATGGAGGAAGCCTGTCGAGGTGTACTTGTTTTCCTCGAGTGCCGTAGAGCTTTAAAACTATCAAATTTGACCGAAGTTGTTTGAAAGTTGGCAAGTCCAGTCCATATAGAGTAAGTTCTTTCAGCCGAGAAAGGGAACCCCACTCTACAGTTGGTGTGCGGACATTTGGAAAGCAAAAGTGCAGCTTGCTCAGTTTGAATAACTTCCCGATCCACCGTAAGTCGCAAGTTTGAATTATATTTGATCTGGCCGTTGAATCAAAGCCATCGGAAAGGACCAGCTCAACTAGATTAGTAAGATACGAGAGGTCAGGGACAGTCAGCAACGAAGTAGATCTCAGCAGCAAAGCCGTCAAACTTATGGGGAGCTTCGGCAACTCTTGTATCCCATCACATTCACGCAAGTCCAGTGTTCGGAGTTGATGAAGCTTGCTCATTGTACTGGGCAGTTCTTCAATTGGTGTGCTTGATACATCTACATATGACAAATTTGCTAGTCTACCAATGGAATCTGGTAATCTTGTAATTTTCGTCCATGATACATTCAGCTCCGTTAACGACTCTAATTTCGAAACTGAGTCGGGGAGTTCAATCAAGCCAGAACAAAAATTAAGAGAGAGGTGCCGCAGACTCCGTAGCTCTCCAATTTGTTCAGGCAATTTTCTAAGTTCGCGGCAGCGCTCAACGATCAAGTCAGTCAGACACCTCAAATTCCCAATAGAGCGGTCAATTTTCGAGAACAAAGAATTGTAGTGAATAGTCAACTTCTCTAAAACTGAGTCCTTTGGAAAGGTTGGTGTCCTACGGATCGAGCCATTATGCTTAATAAGGAGAACCTTCAATTTCCTTGCCCTCTACAAAAGCCAAAGAAACTTCAGGACAGACAAGAAATAAATATGGATTTAGGCTACCAATTTGTATCATATGTCATCTGATCCTCTCACTAAATGAGAAAATTCGATTATAAATCCATCAAATTTTGTCCTTCATTGAATAAGAAAAATAGACTAAGAGGGAAACTGGCGTACCTTGATTAGGCTCTTGAACACATCATCTGTGAATTGAAGCCCAGCGAGATTCACCACAACCGCGTTTTCTAGATGCAGTAAATTGGTTGCCTCCAAACGTTGATTGGCTGGATCACCATGACCATAGACAGAGAAATACAAATCAATCCATCTCAACTCGGAAAGACAGCCTGTAAAATCACCTTGGAAGTTTACGTTAGACAGAGAAAGAAACCGTATACGTGGGAACCGCTTAACTTCCTCCAAGGAGACAGTTATACGATCCCCCCATAATAGAAAACGGAGTGCTTCAACTTGAGCGCCTTCCTTGATCTGCCAATGACATTGAGGAGTAGAAGCAGGAATTTGTCAATATCTCACTATTTTTTTTTCGTAGAAGAGAAGGAAAAAAGAAACGGACGAGTAGCTCCCAAAAAAAAAGGGAATCCTCAGTTAAGAAGAGGGTATAAGCAATTTTCTACTCAAACTTGGCCATACTTTACCTCTCTTTTTTTTAATTCACAAATGATGTCGCCTTCATCCAACAATCTGGTACGATCTTGTCTGGCAATTGCCCTTCCTAGATCTCTAAGCTGATCGTGCATCCCAAATCTATCACCATCTAAAACCTTTATCATGCACCTCTGAATAAGGACATCAATGGCTTCCTCTGGGTAAAGCTCACAATCTTCCCACATGTACATTGGATTAGTCTTATTCTCACCGACGAAAAAGCATGCAACATCGAGGAATATCCGTTGTTGATCCGGCTCTAAGGCATCATAGCTAATCCTTAGCTTTTGCATGACATCCCCATAAGGTGTTTTCTTTAGCTCCTTTAGCCTGTCTTCCCATATTTTTTTGTTTTCCCGACCAAAAAACGATGAACCTATTACTTCAAGGGCTAAAGGTAGTCCATCTACAGTACAGACAATGCTTTTTGAAAGAGTGTGGTAATTGGCTTGAGGAGAGTCGTCATCGAAGGCACGCTTACTAAAAAGTTTGAGTGCGTCTTCGTCACTCAATCCCATCATTTCATAATCCTCGAATTTATTCGCAAATCCCCTAATATTTAGCACGCTCTTGTCCCTAGTGGTAACGAGTACCGTAGTACCAGGATACAAAGAATTCACTGGGATTAGATTTTCGATTTGGTTGCCCTCATCGACATCATCCAATACAATTAGCACCTTCTTGTTGCGAATTGTGTCTCTAATCCTTTCAAACCCACGATAAATGCTATCAAACTCACTAGCCCTTCCAGAATAAGAGATATCGGACAATAATTTTTCTTGCAACTTTTGTAAACCCTTGGTTTTTGCCGTTTCCCTCACGCCTTCAAGAAAGCAACAGTTTTTCCCAAACTGAGAATATAATTGGTTGAAGATAATGTTGGCGAGTGTTGTTTTACCGATGCCGCCCATCCCGTAGATTCCAATTAGCCGCACACCACCAAGGCCAATGTCTAATAAATTGTTTATGGCTGCTATTTGATCCCCCATTCCAACTAAATCTTTGGTTACTGGTCTTCGTCTTGTCTCGAGCCTGACCACAACCTCGTGAACAACCTCCTGGATAAGTGCCCCATCGCTGCCACAAAGTTGAACAGTTTCAATTGAGAAAAGGTGACAAATTTGCATGTTGACCAGCCTTCATACTAAGCAACCAGGTGGGAACGCGATCAAGTTTAGGATATATCAAAATTCAACGTTACCCCCAAAGCTTTGGGAACATGATGAATTGCAAACTTGAACATCCATTGCAGGTTTAAGTTAAAGGAATAGAGGAAGAGAAATGTTTGTTCTTTATATCAAGCAGAAGAATCAGAATTTCTGGCTAGAAAGGGTAGAAGAATCAAAATATAAACATCTAATGAATTACTGTAATGGTAGATTTACTTATTTCTTTCGACGTGTAAAAGAACTTTGCAAAGGCAACAGTTCCTTAATCAAGTTCTCTAGCACACAATAGGAATCTTAATACAAACAAGGATCAAATTAGTATAAAAAAGATGAAGGAAAGCCAAATTTTTCATACGATGGAAAATAGGTGAAAAACGAAATTATAATAACCCTATATTAGGTCAGAAAAAAATTGGAAATCTCGTGATTTAAAAAAAATAAAAGAATAATTTGAAAATTTCTGTTTAAAATAGGGAAATTAGGGGCGTGCATGATAACACTCCCAGCTAACTATTTTTCTATTTTTCTACTCCCGGGAGTAGGTTTGGAGTAGAAATCTGCATGATAACATTTATTTATATTTCTATTCCTGGCATAGTTTTTTATTCCCGGGAGAAATTTGAAGCCAGAAGGAGAAGTTAGAAATATCTACTTTTCCATTCTAGCAGAAATAAGCCCGGTGTGCTTTTCTCTCTCCTGCTCTCTCCCACGCCCGAATGTTCTGCAAACCCACGCCCGACTGTTCTCTCTCCCTGTGGCTGCGTCATTTTCCCTTGCCATCCACTCCAAATCGCACTCCTTGCGTCCTTGCTTCTCTCTCACTCCATCTCCTCTCTCTCTCTACCGTGAGAATTTGTTTTTGGTTTTGGTTCTGGTTCTTGTTGGTGTAGCCATCTCACCAAAGGAGACTCCGGAAGCTCGCCCGCCTCCTCCTCCTCCTCCTCCAATCCGCCTCCCCCGGGCATTGTCAGAGGATCGTTCCCGGGGGGTTCGCGCTAGGGTTTCGCGGCGATCCCGATGCGCCCTGCTTCGAGGCCGAGCTCGCTCTAGTGTGGGTGGGTGGGTGGGGGGGGGGGGGGCGGCGGCGGCCATGGAAACGGAGCGGCCGAGGTCGGAGAATCCGGCCATGACCTTCGACGAGGTCTCCATGGAGCGGAGCAAGAGCTTCGTCAAGGCCTTGCAGGTTGTTTTCCTTCTCTCTCTCTCTCGTTCGAATCCTTACTTGTTGAGGTTGCTTTTCGCGAGGATGCTGAGGATTGAGGGATCCGTTGCTTGTTTTCCTGCTCGAGCTCGATCTGTTTCGGGAGGTTTTGGTCGCCGGTTGACTTTACAGCTTTGTGCGCAATCGCGGAGAGTTTGATTGCCAGTTGTTGATTTTTGTCGGGAGCGATTAACCGAGGCTTGTATCCGTGTTGGTGCTGTGTCGCAGGAGTTGAAGAATTTGAGGCCTCAGCTCTATTCGGCTGCGGAGTACTGCGAGAAGTCGTATCTCAATAGCGAGCAAAAACAAATGTACGATCTTCATCGCAGGACTAAAAAGGATGGGCTTCTTTCCTCCTTCTTCTTCTTCTTCTTTGGGGTCTGTTGTTTGGTTGATTTGCTGATTATCTTGCCGGGCTCCGTGTCCGGATCTGGAGGCTGCCGGCGGCTCCTGCTCTCTCGCGCGCTCGTTTCCGCGGCCCCTTTTCCCCTTTTGTTTGCGGTCGTTTTGGTGGCTCCCGCTTCTGTGTTCTCTGTAGCTGTGAGATGGTTCGTCGGAAGGAGATTGGTAGCCCCTGTTCGCTGGAAGTTTCGGATCTTCCGTGTGCGTGAACTTCTGCGGTTGTAGCTTGATGTCGGTTTTTGGTGCTGCGAATGCAGCCCGATTCGGAAAAAAGTTTGTTTGTTTGTTTTCTCTTCTTCGGTCGTTATATCTTGAAGTTTTTTCTTGTGGGTATGTTCACTGATGGTGTGCTCGTTGATCTGGAGTTGAAGTTTTTCTTCGACAGCCAATAGTTGTTTTCGTGTGGTGTGTTCGCTGCTGCTGTGCTCGTCGATGTGAAGCTAGTGTTGGTTGGAGAATACTTTCATGAAACCGTGTTCGCGGTGTCGAGCTGTTTGCTTTGCAAAGACACTATGGATGATACGTCGACCGAGGAAGGAGTCGAGATGAACGTGCTTAGGAAAACTATTGCCAACAAAATGGCGAGGGATCGTCATATGGCCGAGATTCCATGACTTTGTTTTTTTAATATTCATAATGTACTTTGTTAGTTATATTCGAGAATTTCAAATTTTCATTGTTGTAATATGATATTTGAGGTTTCCAATGATTCAATGATCTATGTTTTCCCACATGTTCGACAAAAACAAGCAAGTTGACGCTGAACATCGCGTTTGGTTTTCCTCTAGCGAAAGAACTACAAAGCAAGCAAGTTATATTAGGACAGAATTAACTCATGATGATTTTTACGGTGGTAAAGGAAATAATATTTCTTTGTCTCATGATGATCATACAAGGAGCAGCTCATGATGATCATACAAGGAGAGGTAAAGGAAAGGATCATCTTTCTTTGTCTCCGCCTTTACAATAAACTTGAACACCTCACACCATTCTCCAATCCAAGAAATTCAGCCACTTTTTGTAACAAAAATTATATAACTCTTCAAATCTATCGTGGAAAATTAACAAAAAAATTATAGTTTTTCTCAAACGAATTTTTTGTCCCGGGAGAAAGAATTTTTACACTTTAACAAACGAATTTCTATTCCGGGAATAGAAATTTCATACTGTTATCAAACGCCTTTCTCAAATCAAAAAATCATCCCTGGAGAAGAAATTGATTTTTCAATTTCTGGCCAGAAATTTTGCCCGGGAGTAGAAATGTTATCATGCACGCCCTAGAGTTCGAATATAGTTAATGAATTTTTACAAGAACTATGGTCCGATTTTACAAAATTATTTTCACAATCGTGGTTAGAACGTTACCCTGAATATGTCTTCGACTCCTTCCCACTGATGCCACCAACATTCTTGAGAGCCTGTTGCCACGTCTCTATATCCTCGGAGCTCAACTTTCTATTCCGATCCTCCATCTTTTGCTCCAATTTCAATATGGCCTCATTGTACGACTGGGTGTTCAACTTCACGTCATCGGGGGTCACGTCGTAGAAGATGGGCAATATGACCTTACTGCCATCTTCTTTAGAGGTGTTCACCATCGTTGCAAGCTCCTGAAGGCACCAGTAACTTGAAGCGTAGTTTTCGGTGAAGATGGGTATGTAGAGCTTGGAGTCGTTGATCGCTCGCAGAAGGTTGTCTTTAATTCTTCCACCATATGGAAGTTCCTCGTCATCCATGAAAACACGAATCCCGGTGTGGAGCAAAGCATGATAGAGGCTGTTGGCGAATGTGCGACGAATATCGGACCCTCTAAAACTCAGGAACACCTCGTACTCACCTCCTGATGTATTACCGGCGCGCGTTCCGGTCTCTGAGCAAGCCATAGGAACTCACTTCACACTTAGTAGGGTCAGCCCCCCACCCCCCTTCACTCTCTCTCTCTCTAAGCTCCCTCTCTGCAACAATGGCGCCGCTTGCTCCCACGCCTCTAGTCCCTCTTGCTCGACAAACCCATCTGGTCATCCCCTCCCTCGGAGTTCGACTTTTGCCCCCTCCCTCATCGTTGCCACCAGCCGAGTCGCCGGCACTAATCCAGCCGACCAGATCTTGCCGGACGACGCCGACAACGGTTACGGACGGGCATGCGTCGCTCGCGAGCCGCTCGTCCAGATTTGGCCTCGCCCGTCTCGTTCTGCAAAGGCCGCTCCCTTTATACTTGGATTCCCCTTCCCTTGCGTTCCTCTTCGCCAAAAAGAACCTCCGATCTCGAATCTTGCTCCTGGGAGGAGCAATTACTCACCGGATTAGGGTTTTTAGAGGCCGATTTCTGCGATTTTGCGGACTTGGCTGCCGTAAGGGAATCAGCCGCTTTGGGGATCTTGAAAATCTCTCTTTCTTCTTGGTGATCTCATGGCGGAAATGCGAAAAGCCTTATCACATTCTTAATGTGAAAAGCCTTCTTCACCGGATCATCCTCCCACAGGAACTTACAAAAGGAGAACCACGGCGTTACATTAGAAAAGGAGAAAAAGGATGTTTATTATAGGGACCTGTGTATTGGGTCACTCACGGGATTTAATTGAAAGTTCAACGCGTACAGGCAACTTCGGCGAAGCTTCCAATTTGTAGTCAATAAAATTAATAAGATTAATACCACGAAAAATTTTAAATTAATATATTTATAATAATTTTATTTCGAATTTTTTTTTACATACATATAGACACAAATATTGGACATTTATCACGGGATTTAATTGAAAGTTGCGGAGAAGCAACTTCGCAGCAGGTACAGCTTTCGATTTATAGTCAATAAAGTTGATGGCTTTATAAAACATAAGGTGGAGGACAATTATGGAGGTGTACCTTTTCACACGCTCAACTTCTTTTGAGTTTTTCTTGGTGCTTTTCTCTGTGCTTTTGAAATTTTCGATTAAAAAAATCTGATTCTCAAAAGTTTAAATCATTTATGATTATACTATAGCTACATCTATGGTTAAACACATTTATATAGATAAAATCACAATTTATTAATATAAATGCATAATAACAAAATATTCCTAAAAAATTACCTCTCATTATGACACATGGGACTCTGGATAATTAAAAAAATTTCCTTCATACCACATTAATTGGATTTGTTGCATTCACTACAACAAATACTTCACCTAAGCACTACCTAAGTATATACTTACTGCTCACTTTGAAATATTTGATTTGATCTTTTTGCCTTAAAGACTTACCTAATTAATTACCATTAACATGAATGTGCCTTTATATTAAAAAGCAAACGGTTGCGCAAATCTTTGACAACACTTACTTACTTATGGACAACTATTAGAATGTGAGCATGGTGCAGTTGATGGAGTTTGAAAATCAAACTAAATTAAATTATATAAATAATAAAATATATCTTAAATTTGAGAAAATTAAATCACATCAAACCGGATGAGAATTATGGATACTCGAACCTCTGCTCAGGAGTGGTGACAGGAAGTGCAATGATGGCCTGTCCATGGCCAGTATGCCATCCTATCGTGGTGTTGCTTTGAGTGTGAAAAGAAAGAAAGAGATAAACTTTGCTCGGCTGAAGAAAGGGTAGGGAAAAGGACATTAATGATGGCCATTGCTGGGCCAACAGGCGAAAAAGACGAAGAAAGTTGCAATGGTGGTGCCTTTTCATGTTTCCTTTCTTCTTCTTTATTTTCTTCTGCTGAATTTCCTCTTTAAATACGAACAGGAAGAGCTCTTAATGTCATAGATAGCTATGAGGACTGCACAAAGGAGATCGGAAATTTGCTCTTAAAGGTTTGATTCAGAAAGGTTTTCTTCTTACCAAAATGACCAAGTTGAAAGAAACAAGTGACATAGGTATGCTATCCCCAAAATCAATCAGCACACCCGGTCATTTCGAGGGGATTGCCTTTTAGTCCCCTACTTGCTTCTAAAAAAAGATCATTTAAGTTTCGGATTTTTTTATTCAAAATTTCCACGTTGTGGTAATTGAAGAGCGTACTTAAATCATATAACCGTTCTGAATTAATAGCAAGATCCTAATTAGAAGAGATCATTCTAGGAGAAGAAAGGAGAGAGCTTAGGGAGCCATGCTTTTGAACACAACGCGATTTTATTTTTGAGGCTAAATCCTGCCCTTTCTTAGCACAATACGTTGCCTGGTGTACAGGCATATATCTTGGTGTGGTTACAGAAGCATTGGATTTCTCTTATATAAGTAGTGCAAGCATCTTTAAAATAGAAACACTGACACTCTAGTAGTACAAGCATCTTTAAAGTAGAAACACTGACACTCTCACAAACATATCACATGCTTATTTTATTGCGGAATCCTTCTTCAGTATTGTCAACAGAACTGTATAAATTATCTCCATCCTTTTGCTATAGCTTGAATAAGGTTGTCAATTTCCCATTGAGACAAGAGCTGGTCGCGGCTACTGGGTCATCATAAAATGAAGCCGATTAATTAATATTTATGTCATACAGAAAAATCATAAATCGCATCAATAATGTGAGGAATTATTTGAGAATTGTGCTTAAAGGACGTAATTGGAAATTGTGGTATCGAAAAAGTGTTGCGGGGAGTCTAACCCTTCCCCACACGTAAACGAACCCCCTGACTGCAAGTGTCTTTCATTTTAACACGTGCACCTAGTTTCCAATCAGCCTAGTTTTTCTTAAATTAATTGATGGCGACTTCATCTCCTTCTTTGAACAAAACCCTAGAGATGGCCCAAAACTTCCAAAACCTTTTTTCCAATTACGTAGCTGCTCCTCCTGCAGAACAAAACCTCGGAGCTCAGGAACGTTGGGCAAGGCGCTACATGACCTATATGAATACTTCAACGTGTTGATCTAGTTTGGAGAGCTATATATTGCATCAAAGTGGTTGTTGAAGGTTGGCCGAGTTGATCAGAGCGCTTTCAAAGTATTTGTTTCTACTTCTTTGCTTATTCTTTGAAAAAATAATATATTACGATTCTACTCGTAATTCTCTAAGAGAATGAAGGTGACGTCCGCACGAGCTCAGTGCATGATTCACTATTGGCCTTGCTTTTTTTCCTTTTTTTCTTTAGTTTAACTTCCATTGTGTATTGACTCCAAATTGAGCTGGCCTTACCCAATTGGTCATGGATAGCACAACTAGCAGACGATCAACTTTGTCTTGGTGTAGGTCCAAATGAGTGCAAATGACAAATGTTGTTTTGCTCAGGGAACATGTGAATTTTTGGGCACTATATTTAACCCGGCTAGGTTGAGACAACATTTAAATAATTTATCACTCTCAGCACGAATATATACTATATATTATATATATGTACATATATATTACACGTCAAATTTCTTATGAGAGTACAAGGCAAAATCGACAAACTTAATAGTAAATCCTGGACTTGTCAATAAAGTGCTCTTGGATAACAATTCACGTTTTGAAATATTGAATATGTTTTCGACATTAAAGAATTTTAAAAAGAGCTGCCGATTCTGTTACATTACTCAATATTTTTTTTCATCAACAAGTTTAAGCTTGTAATTACAGTCAATATCTTAAGAAAATAAAAGATATTTTTTATGCATTTATTCATGAATGCCTGATGCAAATTTCTTAACATGTCATCTCACTTTTCAAATATTTCGCCATTTTTTGTTGCATGAAGATCCTTTTTTTGGTATATGTTACATGCTTCCTCATTTTAAATGATGATAATCCTCACCTTAAAAAGGATAGTGCATATGAAAATATTTATTTTTTCCAAAACTTTCGTAACTCTTTTTCTAGTCATGCAACTGCTCCCCCTACCAAACGAGTCCCCATATCCTAGAAGGGTCAGGCGAGGCACTACATGACCTATTTGAGGACCATATCGATCAAGTTTTGAGGGCTGTGTATGTATCAAAGTGGTTGTTGAAGGTTGGCCAAATTAGCAAAACGCTCTCAAAGGTTGTTATTAATTCCTGTGCTTATTCTTTCAAAAAAAAGTCTTATGCTTCTAATCGTAATTCTCCGAGAGAGTGTTAATGTAATTCTTGCGCTCTCAGAGGTTGTTATTAATTATTGTGCTTATCCTTCCAAAAAAAAAATCTCATGATTCTAATTGTAATTCTCTAAGAGAGTGTCAATGTAATTATCATAAAGAGCACTTTGAGTGTAGAGTGAAATGACTATTCTTGTAGAGTGAGATATAGTCCATTGCGGAGAGGCAACTTCATTATGGACGCTTTTAAAGGTTTCGAGGATTGCATTAGTGGATTCCAACCTTGTTATTGGGCTAATAGAGCTGGGATAATGGAAGAGGTCAAGTAGATAGGCCAAACCACTATAAATTGCTTTGCAATCTCTTTAATCTATTATTCTGTTTACATTTTTGTTGATGGAAGATATTTGTTCAGCAGTGCGTATTTCGTCTGCGAACACTATTTCATCCTCTACACATTGTTTTGCACGAAAAAAAATTCCAAGTATCTTACATCAATCATTTTATTTGTATAAAATTGGGTGAAATGACACCAGCTGTTCATGTATTCTTACCCAAAATTCAAAACCATCCCTACACTTTTTTAATCCAAAATCATCCCTGTATTTTAAGAAAGGGTCATCCCTCGTCTTGCTATTATGTCGCTCCATTTTCCGTTCGATTTGTGCTAATGTGGACAATCGGAACACTAAGTAGAAGCCATATCGCTATCAACAAATTTTGGCATACCATATCTCTCTGTACCAAATCCGTTTCAAGTGAGTTTACCGTAAAAAAAATTTAAAAAAAATCTCTTTTGAATTACTAGAAGACTCAAAACTCCTCCTACCCAAAATCAAGCAACTTCGCAGCAGTGCTGCTTCCAATTAACAGTCAAAAAAGTTGATGACTTTACAAATAATAAGGTAGAGGACAATAATGGAGGCGTACCTTTTCACATGCCCAATTTCTTGAGAGTTTCTCCTTCGTGCATTTCAGTTTTTGCTTTTGAACTTTTGGATTTAAAAAATTTGATTCTCAAAAATTTAAATCATTTATAATTATTTTATAGCTATATCTATAGTTTGACATATTTAAAATTCCAATCCAGTATTGTAAATTTACAATTTATCTATATAAATGCAATAATAACAAAAAGTTCCTAAAGATTTGCCTCTCGTTATGACACATGAAACTCTGAATAATTAGAAAATTTCCTTCATACCATAGAGCGTTGGATTTGCTGCATTCAATACAAAAAGTGCTTTACCTAAGCACCACTTAAGCTAATGCTTCCTACTCATTATGAGATATTTGTTTTGATCTCTTTGCCTTAAGGACAAACCTTTTATTATAATTAAGTACCTTTAACCACTCAAATATTCTCATAAAGTGTGCCTTTATATTAAAAAGCAAGTGATTGTGCAAATCTTTTACATTTTTTTTGGAAATGGACTGTCTATAGTTGAGGAAATGTAATGATGGCCTGTCAATGGTCTTGACCATAAGAAAGAACTATGCTTAGCCGAAGAAAAGGAAAAGAAAAAAGAAGATTGATGATGGCCACTGCTGATGTTAAAGATTGATCAACGGTCTTCTACGCAATTTCGCAGAAAGCCACGCGGTTCTCGAATGCAAGTCGAGGACATCGACCGTCCGACCAATGGAGTTGGATTTTATGGTCTTGGTCGTAAAATATTACTATTTCTGTTTCAACCATTTGATTGGTTTTCCAGTGATTAGTCCTTTATTTCCTTTTTTTCTTTAGCTAAAATACTCCATTATTTCCCTCAAGACGCCTTGACGTGGCCACATTCAACGACTTTCAACCATTTCATATTCATATTCACATTCGATGACCCAATCCAAAATGTTATCTAGAAAAATTTCTAATTATTAAACCGCACCACCAACCCCCTGCCCCTTTTTGTGAGTTATTAATTTTATGTTCATATGATAATGACGATCCAAATTATTTCTATTATCCAATTCGAGTTGATATCAAAATTTGTTTCATTTCATCACTCGAATAAGAGAAAAGTTAAATAGGAGATGTTTCGATGACAACTATAGGGCGTCTCTGTCGGTACCAATTTTAGGTTTAGAGTAAGGAGATTGGTATCAACTCCTTTAAGCATAAAATCGATTTTTTATCTTTTATTTTATTTTTCTCCTTTTCCCCTTCTTTATTTATATTTATTTATAGTGAAGTGAAATTAAACTAAAAATTAACTAAGTGCCGAAATAAATATGAACTAGAATTTATATGCATGCATCTAAATTAGATGCCAAAATACTATGTAATATAAATCCGGATTTAATGAAAATTTACACTGCTTTCACTTGAAATTTTAACTTTAAACTTCGTATGAGAACGAAGTTAGTGCACCCCAGAAAATAAAGAAAACTAGATGAAATGCTATGAATTCGAGCAAAACTAATCCACACAATGCGAAATCAACTTGGATGATTACATCTATACTAATTGATGAAATTAATTATTAATTAAAAATAAAAAATTTTGTTAAGACTCATGTGCAAATTGAACTACATCGTGCAGATTTTTTAACTATTTACATATTTATGCTTACTGAAACACGAGTAACAATCAACATGAACTAACGCAAAAAGCCACGCACGTGCTTGCTTTTATTTCCTTTCCTCTTCTTTTTTTTCTCCTTTCTTTCGACACGTACAGCTAAAACCTTTTTTCACTTGTGCTGGACGGGTAAGTTTGTCGTATATTTCCCTCTTGGTGAGCCAGGCTTGTGTTGGCTTCGGCTTGAAAGTTCAAATGAATCTATGACTTATTTAACGTGTCGGGTCGATTTGAATTACACGCGAGAGAAGACAGATCCAAAACACTGTCAGCTCATATGCACCAGACGCATGCAATTTATCGCGCGAATTTTAAAGAGGCCACGTAATTAGACTAGACACATGGGACCGGAGGAGAGCTGAGATGCAAAACATCCTCGCACCCCAGATTTTGGAAAAGATAAGGATAAAATCATGCAGATGAAGAGAGAGAGAGAGAGAGCGCTTTTAAAAAAGCCTGAACTGAAAGCACAAAAAGTGGAGTCATCCATCGATCAATCTCCCAAAAGCCCCAAACATGGTCGGCGTGAGGACGAGGAAGAAGATAGAAAATTTCGCATGCAAAAGTCAAGCCTTCATCGTCAATTCCCTCCCCTTTCTTGCTTTTGTCTCTTCCTTCCTTGAACTTAGCACGATTCTTCCTTCAAATTTTCTTTCTTCTTGTCAAAGGTTCTACCACTTGATACGTTTTCAGAAATAATCATTATTGAATTTCTTGATCCGTATCTTCAATTTTTGAAAACTTATAAAGTTCTCCTGCTGAGCCTTGACCAATGAATCTCAAAAATCCTTTAAATTGTACCTGATTAAAACCAAGCATTGTAGACAGTCCCTCATTCAACCACCAGCATTCCATGGATGTAAATATTAGGTCAATCAGACGTTGGACAGAAAAATTATGACTAGTCAAAATTTGGTCAAATTTTTTGTAATGTTTTTTTCCATTTCTTTTGAAAGAAAGAAAGAAAGAATGATGATGTTAATCGTCGCTGCTGTCGTCAGTCACCACATGTCGATTTCAGCATCAGCCCTATGATGGAACGGTGACAATCTGCATGTGAGCCCAAGCCATGCCAGGCCAGTCGCACATCTGCCCAGCGCACATCTAACGTGTCGGGTTGATTTGAATTACACGAGAGAGAAGTCAGATCCAAAACGCTATCGGCTCATATTGCACCATACACTTGCAATTTATCGCGCGCATCTTGAAGAGGCCATGTAATTAGACTAGACACAAGGGACCGGAGGAGAGCTAAGATGCAAATCATCCTTGGACACCAGATTTTGGAAAAGGTAAGGACAAAACCATGCAGATGAAGAGAGAGAGAGAGAGAGAGAGCGCTTTGAAAAAAGCCTGTACTGAAAGCACAAAATGTACAGTCATCCATCAATAAATCAATCTCCCAAAAGCCCCAAACATGGTCGGCGTGAAGACAGGGATGAAGATAGAAAATTTCGCATGCAAAAGTCGAGCCTTCATCATCAATCTCTTCCCTTTCCTGCTTTTGTCTCTTCCTTGAACTTTGCACGATTCTTCCTTCAAATTTTCTTTCGTTTTTGTCAAAGTTCTACCACTAGATACGTTTTCACAAATAATTATTATTGAATTTCTTGATCCGTATCTTCAATTTTTGAAAACTTATAAAGTTCTCCTGTTAAGCCTTGACCAATGAATCTATAAAATCCTTTAAATTGTATCCGATTAAAACCAAGCATTGTAGACAGTCCCTCATTCAACCACCAGCATCCCGTGGACGTAAATATTAGGTCAATCGGACGTTGGACAGAAAAATTATGACTAATCAAAATTTGATCAAATTTTTTGTAATTTTTTTTTCCATTTCTTTGGAAAAAAAGAAAGAAAGAATGATGACGTCAGCCTTACCGCCGTCGGCGGTCACCACATGTCTATTTCAACATCAGCCCGATGATGGAACGGCGACGACCTGCACATGAACCCAAGCCACGCCAGGCCAGTCACACATTTGCCCAACGCACCTGGGCCGCATGTCCTAGCGCATCTGGGCCGCATGTCCTAGCCCATGACTGGGGCAAAAATGGTGCAAGGCCGCATGTGGGCCTAAGCTATCCCTAGAACCGTCTCGTGTGGAGCTGGGCTTTTGAAGCCCAACTTCGCACCTATAATTTTTAGGCCTTTCACAACATTTGCCTTGTGCCTTGCAACCTCTATGACCAGTCGGGCTTCGAAGCTCACAGTCCATAGCCATTTGATCTCGAAGCTTGCGATTTGCCGTGGCTGGTTCTACTTCAAAGCTCGCAACCTCCATGACCACTCGAGCTCAATCTCAAAATTTGCGGTCGTCATGGATTCTTGAGCTCGAAGCCCGTGCCTAGGGTAGAGATCGAGCGACCATGGGTGTGAGATCTAAAGGTCATAGATCTCGAGCTCCCAGATGCCATAGCTGCTCAAGCATTTGAGGTGCGGCCAAGGCTAGCGGAAGAATGGTCGTGAGTGGGTGGGTACAAAGGAATTCCATTGGTAGGGTTTAAATATTTTAAAAAAGAAGAAGAATTCCAGGTGAAAGATAGAGTCAACGTTTGAATATAAAGATAAAAAAAGATAAATATCAACAAATATTTAACGACCTTTACGCCACATCAACAAATATTCACAACGGCCCCAAAGTATTTAGCAACATTCGAACCTATTTGAGGTTTTAATTCCAATATTAAACCATACAAATAAGGACAACAGGCCCCAAATCTTAAAAGCATGAATGACATAGAAGGCCCAAGGAACGCTACGGCCTCTACGGTAAATAGTTCTCGCATGGTCGAGTTCTTGCGTTTGATTATTTTCTTTAATAAATTTAAGTTTTTTTTCTTTCTTTCACGTGATTAATTTGATATAATTGGTCTATTTACTTATTTCAATTTTTAGGAGGAAATTCAAAGTGCCATTTTCAACTCGACAAAAAAAGAATAAAACTAGCAAGTATCGATCTCCAGAGCAAGCTTGCAGTGAAATTAATAACAAAGCTTTTTTTTCTCGGTAAAGTTTATATGCTTTGTTGCGATTGTTATGTCTGTCTATTTATTTCTTATGGTAATTACAGCCTGCATTTAAAAGATAGGAAAAAAATAATATAACAATCTTCCGCTCGATAATCTTCATCTTCGTTGTCAACCACCTGTGAATCCCACAATTACGCCATTGATGTTGACGATGAAGATGAATTGGCCGAAGCGGAAACGCTGCAAAACTCAGTCATTAATCTCTCATCGCTCATTCTCGCCACAACAAAATGCCCAAGCTTTCCAACAACCTCCACCAAGTTGTCCCTGCACAAGAACTCGTCGCTATAAACTTTCTCCACCTCCCTATCGAAGTCCTGCACGAATACGTGCGTCTCCGCCGCGCCGCCCTTCTTGCTCCTGGCCAGCACAGCCGCCGTGAATATCGCCGACATCCTTCCCGGCGCTGCCTCATGGTACCCGCTTGGCCCGTCGACTAGTATCACGTCCCAACTCAATTCATACACGTGGTTGGGCAAGCTGTTCAACGCGAGCTTGCATTCCGAGTAGAGCAGGTTCTGCACCGGCCGGCACTCGCCATGGAGCTCGCCTCTCGCTGACTCGAGCAGCCTCTTCATTTCGCCGACCCTCGTCTCATACTTCACGTCGTAGGCCTCGATTCCCGGGTGTTTCTGCTCAAACCTGGAGACAAGGTTCTCATTCTCTTCGAGGAAGATGGTTCGGCCGTCGAAGTTGAGGGCTTTGTACAAGAGGGCTTCGTGGGTGAGGCCAAAAACGAGGAGGTTGCAGTGGGAGGCAGCAGCGGCACAGCGGGCAACTGTGGCGGTTATGGTGGCGAGCTCAGTGGACGTCATGTGGGTGGAGTTGGTAGTGGCGGCGTAGTGGAGGAGGGCGTCGGATATGGAAAGTCGAAGCGGGACTGAAGAGGCGGCAGAGCCCGTGGCACTGCTTGTGGCGGTGGGGGTGGTGGTGGTGGTGGTGGTGAGTAGGGTTAGAGTGACGGCGGTGGTGAAGAAGGAGATGATGAAGATGAGCCACAAGCGATTGGCGTTTGAAGACGATTGCTTTTGGATTGTGGGATGGAGGAGTATTAGCTTTGCGCTTTTCATCTCTTAATCTCTCTCTCTCTCTCTCTGAAGCAACGTGTTCATTTCATTTAACATATCAGAGAAAGGTCTAAAGAGAAAAAGATTCTAATCACAATTAATGCAATAATTGCAGCAAACATTGTATATTAGTGTGAATAGACTGTGTGGGAATCATTGAGGTGAAAGAGTTCTTGCCCAAAGAAAAAGAAGAAACGGAGTAAAACAGATATGATCGATATGATGCATGTAGAGGGACAAATTAGGGAAGGAAAATCCAGGGGCTTGTTTCGCGGAAAATCAAGAATTTGAAAAGTATAATCCTGGAAATTATCCTAAAATCAATGGAAGATATGTTCATTATCAACGAAAAAGTTTAGGTATAGAGCTTTGTTGATAAAACGAAGTAATTTTCTGTTGACTAATTATTTTAAATGATACAAATAATCGTTTCTTAGAAAAAAAAGTTTATGAAATCATCAATTTCTCGTAAAACAAATGCACCCCGGACAAACGAAAATCAAACCACAGTTCTCACGGTGCATCTTGAACGAAATCATAAATACTTAACTAGATAATTACTAAAAATCAAAACCAATCACCTAATATCTCAACAAATTTTCTAAAATACAGAAAATGCAAGTAAATAAGCTTAATACTAATCTTAGAAAATATTTGCAAGATTTTAGGGTTTTATAAATTTATATATAAACTTCCCTCTCTTGCAAAATATGTTATTTCATTGAATTAATGACAGAATTACAAGAGATCTTTCCTCTTTCTTTTTGGAATGCACATGTGAACATGTGTGCACCTATACACATATTTGCGAATTGAGTTATTCGTGTTTCTATTGTTTATGCTGTGTAACGTCATTCATTTCGAAAGCATTTTTCGTTAAGAAATGGAGGAATCGCATCATATGTTGTTCGATAATTATAAATATAATTGGCCTTTTGAAGTCCGAGGATCATCATGATTTGATCATCATAATGAAAGAGTGAAGAGATGGAGAAGAAAGGTGCGGCATCGCTGTCATTTGCTTTGGCTCGTGCGCACCATTAAACCATGTATCGTCCTTGAATAATTGGTCTGATTGATTTAATCATGGTGGGATTTGCTGTTGGATATGGACATCATGTCGTGTCTTCTGGGGTCCATTGATGTTGGTGTCAGATAATACAAATCGTCTCCTTTTTTTTTGCTAAATCAATACAAATCATCTCCTATAGCTAAAGAAAAAGGTAACAGCAGTCCTTGAACTTTTTCCCGGGTATGTAATAAAATCTTCAACTTTTTTTTCGATTCAAGTTAGTTCCTAAATTTTTTGAAATTCATTAAATGTGGCCTTTTTATTAATTTGGAGCTTACTATATCGTATTTTCTGTTGATTAGGCATATTAACCCATAAAAAATCACGCATTGTTATTATGGATTTGCTAGCTCAATAAAGTTTTTTTTTTTTTCACAAGAACTCTTTTTTGTTTTCTCTTTAAAGCTTCTATGTTCATCTATTATCCCTGTGATTGGCCACTCCTTAAGGCTGGACATCACTACAGGGGTCATCACTGGTGTGGTGTTGTCATGCCTCACCGCCATCACTTATATGCTGAACCTCCGCGCCTAGCTCAAACCCCCCTCTCTCTCTCTCTCTCTCTTTCTCTCTCTCTCTCTCTCTCCCCAGCCTCCAATGGAGGTTGGGACTAGGCATGTGACCTCAATTGGTGGAGGTGCTCGAGTTCAAATTTGGATTGCACGATCTAACATCATATCCGGTCTAAATTGAATAGCTAGCTAACAGTGTACATGTAAGTGTGCACATCGATATATTAAATGGCTAGTTAATAATATTAACTGTCACATTAGCAGTTTTTGTTAATCTACTTAATTGAACGACAATATTGAGTCAAATTTAAAAAATACAAGTACCATTGAATTGCCAAATATTTTTGGGATAACTTTGAAAAATAGGGAAAAGTTCAGGAACCACCCATGGTGTTACCCAAAAACAAAAGAAGATAATACGAATCATTAATATTGTTCGATCAGGTAAATAAGTGAGACAGCTTAATTAACAGAGAGAGGTCCTTTTTGGGAATCATATTTGCAGAGAAATGGAAGTGAATAATGTGTGTTTTGCCTCCACATTAGACCATCCAATGCAATTGAGTGATGTCAAGATGCTGTTCTGTTGATTTGTTTCAATATCCCTTATCAAAACTAGTAGAAATGTTTTCTAGTGAATTACAGAAACAAATCTTTTAAAAAGTCTGTTAGACTCAAAGATGTAAAATTTAGATCTTTATCGACATCAACGCGCAAAAGGCATGCTCGAAATAATAGAAGCGCGGAATAAATTATAATAAAAAGTTGTGAATGATTTTTGTTATTTATCCTGCATAATGAAAATCATAGTTGAACCACATAGGAAGCGCAAATAAAGGATTAACAGGAAAAAATATAATCAATCCTAAACTTATTGTACGGATGCTAGTTTAGTTTTGAACTTTCTAATTTTACCACTTTAGTCCTAAATATTTACGCAAAATTTTAATGCAGTCCTTCTGACCACATTAATGGTTTTCAAAGAAATTTGGCCGGACGGACTATGTTAAAATTTCGCGCAAAATTTTAAGACGAAATTAGCAAAGTTGAAAAGTTTAAAGCTAAACTGGTATCCTTACTATAGGTTCAGGACCGATGAGGTAATTTTCCCAGGGATTAACTGTTCCATTATTTTCCTTCACTTATAGTTCTTTTAAATAAGAGAATAAACGATATATATAAAAAAACACACACAAATATATATCTATATTAAAAGAAGTATAATTTGTATCTCACGGAAAAGAGATATGCGATATCTTTTGCCCAAATGGTTTTCATTTTGTTAGCAGCCTGAAATTTGTCGGTATTAATAATCACGTCGGTCCACCAAAAGTCATAAAGTCAACTTTCACGTTTACCCCACTAAGTTAGTATTTAGGTTAATGCCAAGTTCTATTCTCACGAAAGCGGTGCTCAATCATGATGTTCTTCTGTTCGAGCCCTATTATGTATTTAATTATTATGTCTTTAATTATTGTTTTACCTAAATTTTGTATTATTGACGTAATCAGACCAATGATTGTGGCCTCCACGGAGTAAAATGACGTCAATTTAAGTGAGGTATAATCCATCTCTTAGGCATCGAGAGAAATGTTTCTTAGCTATGCTAAAGTTAAAGATGACAAATCCCAAAAACTTCGCACTTTTCTTTGCAAGTTATCATCTTATTATGGAGTAAAGCTACCGAAAATTCTTAAACTTTATAAGTTTGTGCAATGTAATTCCTAGATTTTTTTTTCTGTGCAATCATATTCTTAAATTATGGTTTGTTTGTTCTCATTGATACTTCCGTCGAAAAACAAAAGAAAATACTTATGTGGCTGTTAAATTGTGCCCTGTAAGTAGCTATTCAATGCCATGTTGGCTCCCACGTGGTTGCCACATGGCTCCTACGTGCTTATTTGATTCTGGAAAATTTGAAAAAGAACAAAAGTTTAAGAATTTGGAAAAAGAAAACGAAAGAACAAACTCAATTCGGACCACTGATAGTGTAAGCACAGAGCGCCGACAACCAATCACCGGAGAGAGTGGTTGGACCCCGTCGAGCTTAGGCGACGACACTTCCGCAGATTAAACTTCTCTTCTTTTACTCGACATTCTAGGACTTCTTCCCTCTAATCAACACACTCTTCACCTTCTATGCTCGAGAAGGAACTACGTGTGAGTATGTAAAAGCACACACGAAGGGAAGAGAGAGAGAGAGAGAGAGCTCGTGATTGAAGATGGACGATCATGTGAGTTTTTGGCTTTGGCATTACTCGATTCCAACAGCAAGAACGATTGAGTTAAATCGATGGGATCGAGAGAGATGGAGCAAGTGGAGATCCCCAAGTGTTGTCACCGCCCTGGATCTAGGCAAGTAGCCAATGCTAGTCCGAGTACAACTGGCGAACGAGGGCCTACACATGACGATGAGGTGACCCACGCCGTCATGTGCACTGCTGCCGAAACGTGCCTAGCACACGCGGGATAATGATAAAAAAAGTCATAAACCTATTATAAGGCGTCCAATTCAGTCCTAAATCTTTTCATTGTGCCAATTTAGTTATAAAATTTTTGATGATTTTCCAATTTAGTCATAAACCTTTCAATTGTATCGGTTTAGTCCAAGCCTATTGAAGATTTGATAATTTAGTCATAAATCTATAATTTGGATATTTGGCCGAAACGACTATATTAACAAATCATCAAAGGGATTATGACTAAATTAGCAAATTATCAAAAAGTTGAGGACTAAATTGGTAAATCGGTATCGGCACTTCATTTTTCGTTAAATAAAAATAAAAATACAATAAATAGAAAAAAAAAATTGCCGATTTAATTCGGCCCATTCATGCCTAATTGATTCATTGGCCCAGCCTTTTTTTTTATTAGTTTTCTCAATTTAGCCAGCCCAGTCCACTCCTTCTCTGGTCCTCTTTTTTTTCTTTTGGCCCATCTCGGCTTCACCTGGCCCAACTGGAGCTTTCTTTCCTCCTTCGCGCTTGCGGTCTTTGTGACGCAAGAATGAGATAGAGGACGCGGGAGAGCGAAGGAGAGCAAGCGATGGTGAGGAAACAGTGGGTGACCGGAGCAAATTCACGAGAAACCTTCTAGAGATAGCTGAGCCTTTTGATCGGAAAGAGGGTGCCGGCCAAATCTCTTCCCCCCTCCCTCTTCCGTTCATCGTCGCCGGAGACCGCCAAAGACTTTGGAATCACAGTTCATCCGTTGAGAAAGAAAAAGCATGGCCCGACGTCCCTCGCCGTCGCTGATTGAAGTTCCGTTTCTAGTCAGGTAAGCTTCTCTGATCTTGCTTTATTTTCCCCTGTTTCTCGGGAATCATGTCATTGAGCTCAATCGGTGAACTTACGGTTTAATCGAGTGAAACCGAGATTGATATGTTGAAGATAATGATAATTCCTGATTGATAGATCATGATTTTGGCCTTAGATTACATTGAATGTTAATCTGGAATTCATATTATGCAATGCATGCTAACTGTTCGCTGAAGTGTCTAAATGAAATATTAGATGCTTAGAGCACCGAGCTTGATTGTGAAATTTCTGAGCGAGTTTTGGTAAACTGAGATGGAATCGAAATGAATTACGCTGATTTAGATCTTTATACATCACAATTGAGTCGGAAATTGAATTGAATCTCACTCTAGAGCATGTATCATAACTTGCATATCACATGTTCGACGAAATGTCTAAATGGAGATTCGATTGGCTTTTTGCAAAATCAATGCTTGGAACTCGGTTTTTATGCTTGACTAGTTCTCATCTTTGTTGAACATGACTAAATCTGTATTATTTTTCTTTGTTTTTTACGGCATAAACATCGTTGTCCGAGTCGGCCGTCATCTTTCCTCTGTCGGAAATTCATTCCTCTCGCCGGAGATGTGCCCGCGGTTTGAGGCCGCTACCGTTAGTTTTCTATCTCTGTTTCATGTGTGTGTATGTTTGTTTGTTTAGATTTAGGATCTGTTGTTGTGGTCGGAAGTTTGATGACCGGAAAATAAAAAATGATCACCGACATTGATGAATGATGGCCGTGACTGTCGTCAGCCCATTGATGGTTGTGAATGAAGACCAGTGAAGATGGCTTGGTGATGGCTGGAAATGGAAGGCCGCATCGGTGGTCGATGACAGGCCGAAGTTCCAGCCTGAACAAAATTTGATTATAAAATTGAATAAGTATTTAGGGCTTTAACTTAGGAATTTTTTATTATTTTTTTCTTTTAGAGACGATGATAGGTTGCTGTTTGTGCACCTTCATTTTGATTAGACTTGATTGCGCATTTTAAATACATTGATTGTTATTTTTTCCTTTTAGAATGGTTAAGACGAAATTTAGGACTCTTGATTAGTAAAAGATTGCCCTAACACTTTGGATTAGTAAATAGTCAAGTTTAGGTACCGAAATGGCACTAGTTAGATAACTAGTGTAATCAAGCTCCTGTTCTTAAGAATCTCTAATTGCGCATGTATTGAGATGATACTCCCACGTTTCGATTTTAGGATTTCTAGCCGACCCTTATTAATGGCTGTTAGAGACTCCAAAATAGAACAATCAATGTCACGCGAGATATAGACTTAGGGAGGGTCCCATAGGCGGCCCTCGAGGGGTAGGTTGTGACAATCGGCAAAAGGTTTAAGACTAAATTGGCACAATTGATAGGTTTTGGATTGAATTGATTTTCGTACAATAAATTTCGGACTTTTTAGACATTTTTCCCCACTGCGATAAGGATTTGTAACCTTGCCTATACCAAGGCTGAGCTTCCCTCCCCCTTTTCTCTCTCTCTCTCTCTCTAGATTTGTGAGTTTTTAAAATCTTTCTTTTTAAGCATGTCAGCGTTTACTTCCGAGTCAACATTTGATAAGAAAAGAGTATTTACACGGCACTAACGCTGGCGACCAAGTTAACATTTCCATCTGAATATTTGACGGAAGGATAAATATCAACAAACAAATATATAATTCAAGGATATGATTGCACCAAAAGAAAGTATAGGGATAATATTGCAAAGCTTGAAAAAGTTCAAGAATTCATGATAAATTTATGCATCTCATTATTGCACAACAAGGTGAAATTTGGGTTGCTTGAACCCAAGTACGAGCCCAACTATTTATGAAAAGACTCAGTAGTGTCTTAGATACGAGCCCAACACACACTTAGCTACTTAGAACCCGAGTTGAGATTCTAATGGTTAGACTCCTGTCAAATAAGGTAAATGCTTGAGAATCGGTTTTCCATTACGTATGATAGAGCAGAAAAGGTGCAAGCAATTACGCCATCCAAGTATTTGAGCAACAGCACACTGACGCACATCCGAAGCTCTTCTATTCTTACACCAGAAACAGTGGCGGTCAGTCTACAAGCATGAATAACTCAAAGTAATCCTCTTTTACATTAAAAGAATAAAAAGAAATGGTGGTTCATTTCTCCTAACAGTATGCATTAGGCAAACATTATGAATACCGTGGACTCCTTGAAAAACCAAACGAGTATTGGGGTTCTGCACCTCCCAGGTCCGAACTTCCAAAGTAAATTTGCCTATGTGTTGACAACCAGTTAATGACAAAGGCTGTGAAATAGACTCATGGATGGCACTTGATTCCACTTGCGAGTACAGAAGGACCGTCGACTGAATGGATAAGGCATTAGGTAAGCCCGATGGATGGAATACACCTCACAGAGCACTAAAAACAACCAAAGAGGATCATACAGAAACACCACCTTCAATATACATGCACCATATTAACATACGAATAACGAAACTGATCTCACAGTCCTCATTGTTTCTTGTTGTCACAATGGACGATCCTGCAATTAACTTAACCTAACAACTCCAAAAGTCCCAGCACCAGATCGACACAGAGAATATTAAGGAACTGAAGTCAACTGCGCATCATCATCGCTTGCTATTGTACTTGATGATATCGATGATGGATCGCGAGGACGATGGACTGCCCAATCGAGTTGGGAAAAAAAAACACTTGCGACTTTCTTCTCTTGGTCATCCCAATCCTCATCAATACAATGTAGGCAATGAGCCTATACCAAACAAACATTATCTCCAATGCGATTTCCGAGACAACATGCCCATCAAGCCCCACCTTCTTGATCCCTGGAGAGTCCCTAACCAAGCATGAAGACTCACCACAGGGGTATGCGTCCTCAGGCTTGAACTGTGACCCCATCAAGAGCTTGTATGTGTAGTGGCTAATTGAAAGATATCTGATCCAAGCAATGAAGGGAGGCACGTTTTTGACATAGTACCTGTCGGCGACAAGGAACGAGAGCATGAGCATCAACCCAAGGATGGTCGCCAACTGCTGGTCCATCATCAAGGCGCCGATGACAAGCCTGAGGCCCTGTGCTGAAGAGCGTGCTCAAGAACTTGGAACAATTGCTCATTGTGCGGTTAATACCTTAATTATACAACAATTGATAACGTTTACTACACCAATATTTAAGCAAAAGACGATAATCTCCTGTTTATTGAAAATAATTTCTAAACTCCCAAATTGATTCCGCATTAGTGCCATCCTCAAAATCCAATCCTAAACTCGTTCAGAAAGTCCTTGCTTTTGTTCCTGTTCTTCTTCAGTGAGCACAACCGCTCAGTAACAAACTACTCAACTCCTTACTAATGGGATCAAGCATGCTCAAAACAATTTACTGCAGAACTTAGCATCAACATTAAAAGAATAAAAAGAAATGCTGATTCAAATCAGCCACCACTTGTTGTATAAAACTATCTATGGTTGAATACAAGAATTATTCAAACCTTAAAAATATACTTACAAACTCCTCACGAGAAGATGCTCAACATCCTGTGTAGAAAGCTTTGTTCGCTCTGCAGTAACATTCATGGGAATGGTTCGGTTCGATACTCAGATGGTCGACTGCAAAAATTTACATCGCCGTTCTCCATCAAAGCTGTAAACTCTGTTTCCCAAATTTTGTTGACTTCCTAATCTTAATTCAGCTCACCAAATATACATAATTCTTGCAATACCCCAACTAACAGATGCACAACACGACGGCACATGATTACACTGAGTCGAGCAGTCCACAGAAGCATAGCAACATAACTAGACCAGGCTTTCAAATAGTCAAACAATTAAAAAAGAAAGCAGACCCTTATACAGTTATTACCATATGAAGCTAGAGCTCGAGCTCATGCTTAACTCCGCAAAGATAAATCATGCAATTACATTCAACTAAACACCAACAGCCACACCACTTGTACCAGTTCTTCAGCGATTAGCTAGTGATTCCAGAGCTTGAGTTCAGGCCCACGCCTCCCGCGACTGATGGAGTTAATGAGTGCAACCATCGGAGCCTCATGTAGCACCGAATTCCTCCAACTGAGCGGCAGTGAAGATGAAAATGTGCACGAGAGTGGAAAGTGGCACTGAAGAAGGACTTGAAGGTCATGGACATGGAACTTGAAGCTCGCGGACGACAGAACCTGGGAAATCATGCATAATTGATGTGGAGTGACCACCTCGATTAAATTTGATTATTTTTTCGAAAGAAATTTTCTCTTTTTCTCTTTCCTTGTTTTCTTCTTCTTCTCTGTTCATCTATTCTCACCATCATTGGTCACTCTGCAATGCTGGCCATCACTATACCAGAGAGCATTTTGTCATCCCTGGTGTGGTCCCATCGTGCCTCACCTCCGTCACTCCCAATGTCGAACCCTTCCGCCTAGCCATTGCTATCGACATCGTTCCATCAAGCCTCATCAAGCCTCTCTCTCTCTCTCTCTCTCTCTCTCTCTCTCTCTCTCTCTCTCTCTCTCTCTCTCTCTCTCTCTCTCTCTCTCTCTCTCTCTCTCTCTCTCTCTCTGCACGCGACCTTCCATTGATGGAGGTGCTTGAGCACAGATCTGGGTCACAAAACATGGCCTCATATCTGAACGGCTAATATACGATGTCCACATAGGTGTCCTGGTCGACATATTAAATGGCTAAATTGAAAAGTATTCAATGAGTCAAATTAAAAAGTATAAGGACTAAATTGAAACGCAAAAGTTTCTAGGACAAAATTGAATACTAAGGAAAAATTCAGGAACCACCCATGCTATTACCCAAAAAAAAAAAAGAAGAAAATACGAATGATCAAGATCGTTGATTAGGTACATAAGTAAGAGGTAAATTAACAGAGAAATGACCTTCATGGACACCATGTTCGCAGAGAAATGGCCGTGAATAATATATGTTTTACCTCTAACATTAGCTCATCCAATGCAACTGAATGATGTCAAGATGCTATTCTTTTAATTCGTTGATATTTCCCTCATGAGAACGGGTGGAAACGTTTTCTTCAATTACAAAAAAAACTAATCTTCGATTTTCACCCCAAATACTAATTTCACATATGCTAATTCCGAAATCTATCCACGCTTTGCAACAGGAGGTTTCAAAAGATCTACACTTTACCCATTCTAATTTCCATAGTTTGTTAGACACAAAGATGTAGAATTTAGACATTTCTTCAACATCAAGGCGGAAAATGCATGCTCGAAATCATAGAAGACGTGCAATAAATTATAATAAAAAGTCAAGAATGATTTTTGCTATTTCCCTTGCGTAATGGAAAATGTAGTCGAGCCAAGTAGGAAGAACGGACAAAGTATTAACCATTCCATTATATTCCCTTCTCTTGTGGTCCTTTTAAATAAGAGAATAAGCAATATATAAAAAGAATATATATTAAAAAGAGATTATACATTTGTGTCTAACGGAAAAAGAGATATGTGATATCTTTTACCCAATGGTTTTCATTTTGTTAGTAGTTGATAATCACGTTTGTCAACTTTCACGAAAGCGGTTCTTATTCATAATGTTATGTTTGAGTCCCCGACCTTGTCTTTAATTAATCCTTTGCCTAAACTTTTGAAATATTGACATGACCAGATTTGTCAGTGATATTAGAAAATTTACTTGATTTTGCATCTCTCAGGATTTTATATATATCATTTGATTGTGCATATCATTGACTGATTATATTTAATGTTGTGTTTATCTTATTACCTTAGATAGTCATCTAATAAAACTTATAAAGACGCTATTCATATACTTTTTTTATACAGTAAAATATAAAAAAATTCTCCAATCCACTTTTCTGCATTATTCTCAACTAGACCAATGATTATGGTTTCCACTAGTAAAATGATGTAAATGTCCGTGAGATATAATTTATCTCTTAAGCATCCGGAGAAATGTTTCATAGTGATGCTAAAGTTTAGACGACAGATGCCAAAAACTTCCCACTTTTCTTTGGTGAGCTATCATTTTATTATGGAATAAAGCTATCGGAAATCCCTATTTTATTGGTTTGAGCAATGCCTTCTTTGAAATGATTTTTTTTTGGCAATCAAATTCTTGAACTAAGGTTTGTACCACCACATTACACCTTTCGTTAAATGCTTATGTGACTGTTAAGTGGCTATTAAATGGCATGCTGGCTCCGGCTGCCACATTGCTCCTACGTGATTATTTAATTCTGGAAAAAACTAAAAATGAACAGAAGTTAAATTTATTTCATAAAGGAAAATTTGAAAAAAAAAACACGAAAGACATCAAGTTCAATTGGGACCACCAATAACCTAAGCGACGACACAACTGCTCCCGCTTTCGCAGATTATACTACCCTTCTTCTACTTGACATTCTAGGGCTTATTCGCTCTAATCAATACCATCCTCACCTTCTATGCTCGAGAAATAGCTACATGTGAGCGTACCTTGTTGTAATTATAAAAAAAGGGAAAATATCAAATAAGAACTTGAAGTAAATCTCTTTTCTTAAACGAGGGTGGTGGCACAGAACGAATCTTATTTTAAATAAAAGCCTAAAGTAACAAAGTTAACAAATAAGAGTTTAAAATAAGGACCTCGGTTAGAATGTGCCTCTCACATGTTACTTTCCAAGCCATAATCAAGGGCATTTTCGTCAAGGGGCATTTTTTTCTTTATTTTTTTTTCTTTTCTCTGTCATCTTCTCTTTTTCTTCTTCCTTCCGCAAATGCCCTGTCCAAGCAAGCTCTAAGCCTCAACTTCTGACGCTATTGGAACCAAACAGCAGCGGCGAGAGCTTCAGTGGTGTCAGCGGCCTTCGGTGCATGGCGGTGAGGTTTCAGCAACTTTTCCTCTCGTCTCTTTTTTTTCTCGAATTCCGTTGGAGGTAGACTTGTCAAGATTCAAATCCCTCAGATTTGGAGAAATGGTTAATAAAACACCCAAGAAGATAGAAATTGCATATCCTTATTTTGAATCTTTTCAATGTCTTCCAGAGAAGAGAGATACTTCTCCTTCAGAGCCTTAAACTCTGTCTGCGTCCAGAAACGGCCCCATCCGACGTCAACTTCTTTTAGCAAGCTTGAACCTATTGGGCGACAATTTTTCTTGCCCTTTTGAGAGGCTGAAGAAATACAAGTTTCCAAGTATACTGAATGCCTGGTCGCCGGTGGCGAGGGCCGCGAAATACAACATTCCTCACCTCTCGAACTATCTCTCCATTTGGGAGGATTCCGCTCCGCACTTGGCTACCCAACGTTTACTATGGGCACGATAACTGGTACACCAGAGCTGCGTCCTTTCCCTTTGAGAGCTCAGCCTGCCAAAATAAAACCAGAATTAGAAGATTGGGATTTCCTATACCTTGTCGGGATTTGAGTATCCAAAATCCATAAATTGTGAATGAGAAGTGTGGATGGAAATAGTTCCACATTGGATAGAAGTTGTGATGGGAGATGGTTTATCTAGATGAGCCTCTTAAATTAGTTTGGGCCCCAAGGGGTATCCCACTTTTGTGGAAGGAAGAGGACCTATGCCAAGCTAGGTCGGTTCCCCACCCCCCATGCGGCAACGGCTCGGCTCGGACCGGATCCATTCCATCGGTTTTTATTTTTTCCCAAACAGACACGTTTTGTTAGAAATTATTTAATTATTTATTTTGGACAAACAAACATGTCTGTTCGTGAGGTTTGGTTCGCTCAAACAAAAAAATCACTTCGGTTCAAGTCGCGACTGTTCACAGCCCGAACGAAAAATCGCTTCGGTTCAAGTTGTGACTGTTCACGGGCCGAACGAAAACTGCTTT
The DNA here is from genome assembly GCA_031216235.1 of Syzygium jambos. Classification (NCBI taxonomy): domain Eukaryota; kingdom Viridiplantae; phylum Streptophyta; class Magnoliopsida; order Myrtales; family Myrtaceae; genus Syzygium; species Syzygium jambos. The sequence continues at coordinate 14,753,217 of CM062226.1, forward strand.
AGTTCAAGCCAGTCTTCATTGCTCGCGAATCTTCATTTTTGCTATATATAACAGAACTGTTTTGTTCGGTAAAGTGACTCTAGGACATATAAGTCATTGCTCGTGGCATTTTTTTTTCCGCGTGACTTTTTTTTTCAACACATTCTAGACATTTTCATTTTTTCCGTTTCTTCATCATTGTCATTTGTGCAATTATTCTGCGAAGTTGAGTTCGAATATTTCCTTTGAAGAAGTACCACTTCTTTGGAAAGGCGATCCGTTCTATCCTAGGAGACAATTTTTCAACAACCTTGGGTACCAGTAGAGGGGACAAATTATCTTAAAGACACAACGTGAATTCGTTGGGCTCGGATCATTCGTCAACATTCGGATTACTTGTCAGAACGTGATTCAAGATTTGTCGAACAACTTTATTTTGCATATACAAGCACTATTACTTGACAACATACCTATCATAATGTTTCAGCATTCTTAAGACCAATGAGTCGGGCAGAGCAGGGGGATCGCACTTTTGATGCTCTTTCCAAGTAAGTCCTTCGAATGAAAAATAGTCTCAGAATTATTATGTCCCAAATGTCGATTCCAATCGCAATGATGATTGAGTTAAATCGATGAGATCGGGAAAGAGGGAGCAGGTGAAGATTCCAAGTGTTGCCATCGCCCTGGATCTAGGCAAGCAACCCTTGCTGTCAAGTGCACTGCCGCCAGAAGGTCCCTGGCACACGGCGGCAAGGATCGCAACCTTGCCTATACCAAGGCTGAGCTTCCCCTCCCCCTTTTCTCTCTCTCTCTCTCTAGGTTTGTGATTTTTAAAATTTTTCTTTTTAAGCATGTCCCCATTTACTTGTTTTTTTCCCTCATGTTAAACGTTTGATAGGAAAAGAATCTTTGCGTGGCACTAACGTGGGCGACCAATTCAGCATTTCTATCCGAATATTTTACGGAAGGATTAACATGAACAAAGAAACAGATAAATCAACGATATGATTGCACTAAAAGAAAGTTTTAGGGATGATATTGCAGGAATAAAAAAAGTTCAAGAATTTTCTATGGCTTTATCCCTCACGTCATTGCACAATCAGGTAAAATTTGGGTGGATTGAACCGAAGTACAAGCCCAACTATTTATGAAAAAAACTAAGTAATGTTCTAGATACGATCCCAACACACACTTACCTACTTCTAAACAACTAACCGGAAGCCGGAAAATTCGGACCAGCCCGACCCAAAATTCAAATGCCCGAAATGGTCGACCCGGTCTTCAGGCCTTTTTTATTTTCTGTTCAGGCCGGGCCCAAAATTCAGGTGGATCTCGAATGGCCCCGACCGGTCTGAAAGTTTTAGTATGTCTATTCATATTTGTGATAAAAAATTATGAAAACCCAAATTTTTAATTTCAGAAAGGGGAAAAACATTTGATTCGTACTACTTACCTAAACTGTTGAAATAAGGAAAAATATGTTATGGAAAATATTAGTATTTATAAAAAGTAAGTAACCCAAATTAAAATTAAGCAGGTCTCCCCAAATTGCATTTAACATGAGTATTAGGTATAAAATAACACACGCAATTTGCAATAGTATTTTAAAAAAATTTAAACAGAATAATCAAAGAAAAAATGAAACGTACCATAAATCCAATTGCGTCACTTTCGTGCGTAAGCATTTAACTACACACTTTCGTGCATAATCGTCCTCGATAATTGGTAAGTGCTAGTGCTTGGATTTACAAATTACCAAATTACAATTGAGATCGTTACTTTATCGTTTTATTATCGATAAGCGGACTTATTTGATTAAAAAATTTTGAAATGAAACTAGGGCTTGTTAAATTTATAGAATCATTACGATCCTTGATGACCTCACAAAAACTTCATAATCACATGCTTTTTGCACTTGAGTTGCTGAGTTCTTAGGTGGCATGTGTAAGATTTAATTCCATGTTGATAAATATGTAGTTCCTTATCGACAAATGGGGGAGCTCGCTAGCGATAAACATGTCGAGTACATTTTGTCCGCTGAAAAGGTAGGCATGAAATTTTACAATTCTCTCCTTGTTCTCTTGTCCACTTCCTCCCAGTTACTAAAAATGATTTGGTTTATCTCAATTTGCTGCTATTCAGCATGTTGGAGTTTGCTGATTTGAGTTCTTGGGGTTGACTTGCACTTAGAAAAAGGATAGTTTTGAGTCAGTGGTAATGAAGCACTTGAGATTGAATGGAGCATATTGGGGATTTACCACTCTAGATCTTCTTGGAAAACTTGACACTGTGGATTCAAATGAAGTTGCTTTAAGGATCCTGCAATACCAGCACGCGTCTGGTTTGTACGTCTGGGCTTCTTTTTTGCGATTACCCATGAAAAACACGCAACTAACAGAACCTCCACTCCACATTCAAGCGAATATTTCTTATTTGACAGTATGATTAAGATTTTAGCTTGGATTAACAAATTCCATCTATTACAATGATGACCACGTCTTAGGGCTGTTTGTGCAGGCAGCTTTGGTGGAAGTATTGGACATGATCCGCAAAAAAAGGAAATTGTACTCTAGATTTTGAGCAACAGCACACTGACGCATATCCGAAGCTCTTCTATTCTTCCACCAGAAATAGTGGGGGTCAGTCCACAAGCATGAATCAATAACTCAAAAGTAATCATCTTTTACACCCCCCAATAATGAAACTTAGCGTCAACGTTAAAAGAATAAAAAGAAATGCCGATTGGCATTGACCACCACTTATTGTATAATACTATTTATGGTTGATTAATACTAGCTAAGTCTCTTAATAGGGGGGCATGTTCACAGCAGTCACTTTAGGCACATTCCGTGCAGCCAACCCACAAACTTCTAGCCCCTTCATCCATATGCAGCAGACCTCAAATTACCAATGGAAAATACAACTGCCCAATATATGAAATAAACAAACCTGGTTATCCCATTTAATTCTGTATGAAGAACCGAGAAGAGAAGCATTGTTTGCTTCATTTTCAATCATTGAGAGCTCCTCACAGGCAATAAAGAGACAGTGGATACTCATTAAAGAGACCATTAAAGAGACAGGCAATAAAGGGTTCGTCGGGTTCAACCTCCGCAACATCGAAGCATGAAATTCTGTCGGGTTCTGATTAGAACCAGTCGCCACTCCTCCTTGAAATCCCACCTCCCCTCTCTCTCTCCACATCCTTCAATTCCTCACCGCCTGATTTCTCCACTCTCTCCTCCTCTTCCTCCTCTGCTCCTCTTCCTCCACCTTCCCCCTCTCTCTCCGCCCCCTAAAGCCACGACACACACCACACACACAGAAAAGCTTCAAACTTTGCGTTTACCCGCAAGAAAAGTTTCGAACTTCATCCATCTAAACATGAAAACTAAGAGACAGAAATGGAGATGGAAGAAGCCAGAAAGAGCAAGTTACAGGTTCTGCAGCAGCCCCATGATGGCCGCCGATTTTGATTCACCGGCGATGCGAAGACGGCGGCAATGCTGGTCGTGGTGGTGTCTGGAATGCTGGGAATTTCTTGTTTTCCTTTGGGTGGCCGGGTGTCGATTGTTCCTTTTTTCGGGAGTGATGTTGGTATCTCTATTGCCCAAAGCTGTTGTTTTTAAGACGAAAATACCCCTCAAGTGGGTCGAGCGAGAAGGAGAGGGGATCGGATGGCTGAGATTCATCGAGATGAATTTCTGATGCGAAGGCGGACACCACCACCACACCAACCTATCCATTCACGTAACTCCAACGTTCATGTTTGACCGGAGTAACTTTCATTAATTAGGGAATGTCTCTTGAAGATTCAGGATGATGAGTAAAACATGCAGAAGTAACTTGCAAAAACAAACCCATTCATCTCGCTACGAGTTCATTTCTTTTCTGAGTTTGCTGCTTAAGTAAATTCGGCAATTACGGGAAGTTCCGACGCTAAAATACTTGGGTACGAGCGGATGAGACCAGTTGCCACCCCATCTTCTTGGCTACGAGCTCTCATCTCAACTCCTAACATTTGCAAACACAACATGTTTTTGCTATCATACGAATGAGCCAAAAGTCAGAGAGTCATTAAGTCCCGAGATTGGTTCATAATATGACCTCGATCTTGTGACCCCTTTAAACATCAGGCCACTGCACTACTTGGATAGGTACTTCAACCGTGTGTGAGAGAGAGAGAAAAGAGGGCGCCCTACCAAGACTCTTACATGTTCATAAGCAGAACATAGAAACCACTTCAATCGGGGACCAATTCCGAGCCCAAAGCTGGCCAATGTGCAACCATTTCTTGTTACTTTTGAAAGACAGAGACGAGCGAGCAAATCTCGAGCTTTTGCTTGTCATATAAATCACGTCATATCCCATATGATATGTTCTTAGAGGCCAAGAAATCAACGTTTGGGTCATCTCACGGCCATCAATAAATAAATAGCACTCTCTCCCACGATCTGGGAGAAGGTTGAAAACAAAGACAGAAAAAACTTTTCACCGACCCACGTTTTTCGTTTGCTTCTAATTTCAATCCCTAGAACTTTAGGTTATTTGTATACTGACCATTGAGTTTTTGGATAATTCAAAGAAATTGTGTATAATATCCGCCTAAGGAACTTTCTTTTATCTCCACTGTCAGTCTAAAGGTTTCTGCAGATGAGCAGACTAGAGCGGCACCGTTTTCTTTAACCTCCTTGGCCCATCCGTAGCTCATCAGCCTAGCCTCCTGCACCACCTAATGAACAAGGCGAGCAGAAACAAAAGCTCTCGTGTACGCTTGTACGCACAATTTAGTCTCCCTTCTCAAAGGGCAAAAAAACGACATTGAAATGGAGAGATCAGTTTCCCTATGTCTCTGTAAATGGTGGAAGTTTAGATCAATGGAGTAACCTGAAATGCCTAACTTACATACCACTAAAACATGTGTGTCTACATTATTGTCTCTTTTATTATCTAATCTTCTGTTTTGATAGGGCCTTTTCCGAAAGATACTAAAAGTGATGTCAAGGGCACTCTCATAGAAATAATATTACCTCATCTCTCGAATCTGTCCTACCAGACCACAGAGTGGTCCGCCGCTAGGAGCGATAGCACCACCAAAAGCAGTCTATGGGCAGTGTTCAAGTTGGATCGCTGGAGTGAGGACAGGTTGAAATCTCTTCCAATAGGAGCCCGCCCGACTGGTTTCAAACTTTCGAAGCGGCGGCGGCGGCATTGAGAAAACCAAAGACCTTCGTTCCACAGAACATCGAAGCTTGTAACTAGGGGTGTCAAAACCAAACAATATACCCGAACCGGAACACTAACCGACCCGACCCGATCCGAAGTTTTGGATATTTTTGGGTTGGGTCAACTTCATGTTCGGGTATTAGCTAAGCAAATGGGTATCTCAATCGTTTCGGTTCGGTTCGTGTTTAGAACACGAACCGAACCGAAACACACATATTTTTATTTTTATTTTTTATTTTTAGAATCGAAACACATTTCACTTTATAGCACTGTCGTTCAACTTCGTTCTCCTCCATAGTGTGAAATTGCACTATCTGTCACTCCTCATGATGATGAAAATGATTCTTCCTTCGAAAGGATGCAGAAGAAGTGTTCACCTGAACACAAGTTTTCGGAGAACATGAAATGGGATGCATCCGTTGGTGCTCTCGGAGAAGACGGTGGTAAATACCAATATTTAATCTCCTCTAGAATGGTAAATACCCACATTAATTGTTCGAAGCTGAAGAAAGGACTTTCTATAGTAGGTGGTAGACTAAAAAAATGAGGGTGAAGATTGAAATTGCAGTGCACATGACGGTGGAGGTCAACATTGCAGTTGCCATCACAAGCACGCACTGAAAAGCCCACTTGCAATCGAAATAGACAAGGCAGTGCTCGTTCAAGCGATGCTTTACCATTGAGGGTGAATGAAATGCTGAATATCTAACTGCATTTCCGCTCCATGATTAATGGAGCACATACCTGCACTTTTTAAGTAGGCATCTATACGCTGGACCGTGTTCATACTCGGAGGAAGCGAAGCAAATGTGGCATCAAAGAAAGTACTGTTCTGAGTAAGGAATTCCCGTTAGAGATGAATGAACATTAAGTATGTGTTCGGGTATAATTAGAAATAAAACGTTTAAGAGTAGAGAAGAACATAAAAATCTAAAACACGAACCCGAACCGAACCGACCCGAACCGACCCAACCCGATCGTGCGGCTATATCATGTTTGGGTCTTGATACGAGTCGGGCCAAGCAAACATATTCATTGTTTCGGATCGGGTCGGGTATCATGAAAACCCGACCTGACCCGACCCATTGACACCTCTACTTGTAACGCAAGGAAGCCATTGGTTTGGGGGAGTTGGAAGAATCTCATCTTCTGTGAAACCGATGAGCATTTTTTTTTTCATTCTTAATCGAGCTTTTTTTTTTGTTTTTTTATTCCTTCCTTCGAGGGTTCTCATTTCTCATATAGCCACATAAGGCTTGCACGGTTTTAAGCGATAGGCACATTGAACTTACCATTCAATGCATCAGTACACAGGTAAGCAGCCCCGCAAATCAGCTACGAAGAGGGTGTGCATTCATTTAAATATATTCATTCCGGAAGTCATAAAGCTACAAAAAATCTCCCATGGCATTCGTCGATCCACATGATGGTGGATCGAAATGGACACGATTGAGCAAAAGAAATCAGTATGTGTTCCAGTGACCAAATCCAAAGGATAAAACCGAGTCACCACAGCTTTGAGAGTACTCATCTTAGACGTGAGAAAGTAGGAAGGAATTGCTGATTCCGGAGAAGAATTAGGCATAAAACAATGAAGCACCAAGGAAGTAAATTGAGATACACAACTGCCTGACCAAGCAGCTTGCAACAAAGCGTCTCACTTTTCTCCCTTCTTTTAGTTCAAATCAGAAGATTGTCGCAAAATGGAGAATGGGAACGTGGGAGTAATCATGAAGCGACAAGATCCGGTGTTTCCGCTTCAACAGATATCAAAGTCGTGTGTGATTTGTCCAGCCAATTGTCCAGTAGGTCATGCAGTAATTTGACCTGTGGAATCCCCAAAACTCTTGGCTGCATCCATGAAACTTATATTGTCCCCTCAACTTGATCGATTATGCCCACAATAAGATGAACCTGAGTTGAGATTCTAACGGTTAAACTACTGTAAAATAAGAAAGCTTGAATATCGGTTTTCCATTACGGATGCTAGAGCAGAGAAGGTGCGAGCAATTACAACATCCAGGTATTTGCTATGACGGCATATGCAAGAAAGGAAATTGTGCTCAAGATTTTTAGCAGCAGCACACTGATGCATATCCAAAGCTCTTCTGTTCTTACACTAGAAATAGTGGCGGTCAGTCTACAAGCATGAATAACTCAAAGTAATCATCCTTTACACCCCCCAATTAGGAAACTTAGCATCAATGTTAAAAGAGTAAAAAGAGATGCTGATTCACATCAGCCACCACTTGTTGGATAAAACTATTTATGGTTGATTTATGCTAGCTAAGTCTCTTAATAGGGCGCATGTTCACGGCAGTCACTTTAGGCACATTCTGTGCAAACCAACCCACTAACTTCTAGTCCCTTCAACCATATGCAGCAGACCTCAAATTAAAGTGACCATCATTCAAACCTTAGAATGTACTTACAGACAAACTCATGAGAATATGCTCAACATTCTGTGTAGAAAGTTTTGTGTGCTCTGCAATAACATTCATGGAAATGGTTCGATCCCCAGATGGTCGACAACAAAAATTTACGTTGCCATTCTCCATCAAAGCTGTAAACTTTGTTTCCCAAATTCCGCAACTTTCTAATCTTGATTCAGCTCAACAAATACACATAGTTCTTGTAATACCCCAACTAACAGATGCACAGCATGTCCACACATGATTACACTCCATCGAGCAGCCCACAGAAGCATAGCGACATAACTAGACTGGGTTTTCTAATAGTCAAACAATTTGCAAGAAAGCAACTAAACACAAAGATAAATCACGTGATTACATTCAACTAAACACCAACCGCCACACCACTCGTACCTGTTCTTCAGCGATTAGCTGGTGATCCGGAGCTTGGGTTCAGGCCCATGCATCCCGCCACTGGTGGAGTTAACCAGCGCAGCCATCGGAGCCCCTCATGTGGCACCAAAATTCCTCCAGCTGAGCGGCAGTGAAGATGAAAATGCGCACGAGAGTGGAAAGCGGCACTGAAGAAGGACATGAAGGTCACGGACATGGAACTTGAAGCTCGCGGACGACGGAACCTGGGAAACAAGAGATGACGGCGAACGACGGACTGAAGCTTTGCCATGAATGAGCGAGCAGCGAAGGAGGATTGGCCGCGGAGCGGCCGAGGCTTGGGGGACAGCAATTTGAAAAAGAGCCCTATTCCCAATTCAGCTCGCGATTTTGCTCAAATTACAAATTTCAGACAAATATTGCAACGAGTCTACTTTAAAGGTGCTTGTTTCACGAAAAACCTAAAATTTAAAAAAATATTTTTCAAAAAATAATTAATTATATCGCTTAAAAAATTAATTTACGAAAAATATTTTTATTATCAATAATAATTTATACCTAATTAATTTCATGGGTGATGAAAATATTCTTCAATCACTTTTTCCTTTAAGAGGTACATATTTTTTAGAAAAAATTTTCCAAATCTTGAAATTTCCGTGAAACACGCGCACCCAAGCTTTTTTTTGAAGTCTTCTGCTCTTTCTTTTTCCTTTTTCCTTTGTCGACTGTCTTTCTCGCTCTTTTCTTCTCTTTATTTCCCTGGTTCTGCAGAAGGAAATAATAAGGTGAGTTTGAGGTCCCTTTTGTTATTAGATGGTGAGGGATGGTAATATCCCCCAATCTCACCACCGAAGTTGACACGCGCGCACACACACACAGCATATGGAGATTCCAATTAAGATGGGGAATTTTTTACGAGATTGTCCTTTGGTTGCACGTTTTCGAATCAGTTCATTGTCTCTCTTCACTAGAATAAAGCAGAAATAGAAAGCAAGCGAAGCAGAAGAAACAGCGATCATCTATGGATAGAAAGAAGGCGCACCGGTTTCTACAGAGGATCCCATGTTTCTGTTTCGGAGTCCGTTGTTTCAATTTCGGAGTCCGGCGCTTGCTTTGTTCCATTCAGAATCTTCTCTCTGTAAGACTCCCAACGTTCCACGTGAAGATATGGACTATCGTGGAGTAACTTCTCACAATCTCTTATTTTTATCACGCACTTATTTGGTATTTTTGAGTTCGATGCGTCAAAAATCCTTTCCATTGATTTGCACCCATAAATTCCCAACCACCCCAAAAACTCTAATTCGTCAATGCCCTCCACAACTTGTAGGCTCGGGCACCGGTCAATCGTTAACAGCTTCAACTTCTTCAAGTTTGACAAACCGCCTAAGCTTTTTAATGAAGAGCACTCTTGAACATAAAAATTTTTCAATGATTCGAACGTAGAGACAAATTGAATATCCTGTACCTCTGGGCATCTTGACAGATGGAATTTTTCAAGCATCTTTAGGGGGCTTCGGTCATCATTGCTTCTTGTTGTACTTGACAATCTCGGGATCGATGACAGATCGTGAGGACGATGGACAGCCCGATCGAGTTGGGAAAAAGAAGCACTACATGATATGTGTATTGATGCATAAAAAATCCTTTCGATTGATCTGCACTCCTTGATTTTCAACTCATACAAATACTCTAATTTTTCAATGCCCTCGACAACCTGTAGGCTCATGCACCGGGCAATACTTAAATGCTCCAAATTCTTCAAGTTTGACAAACCGCCTAAGCTTTTTAATGAAGAGCAATCTTTAACGGAAAATTCTTCCAATGATTCCAACGTAGAAACAAATTGAATATCCTGTAACTCTGGAACCCCGACAGAATGAATTTTTGAAGTACCTTCAAGGAGCTTGGGAAATGGAAGGCTCCCCTCCAATGATCAATCAACTCGAGAGCTTGTAGTTCATTGCACCCTAGCTCCTTCAGCAGACAAGCCAACCTCTCGGAAGATTTGCAGTCCTTAATAAGTGATCTCTTCGACGATTCTAATGTAAGGCCACGAAAATGGCACACCCAAGATCACCATAATCAGAAATCGAAACACGATGATGGAGAAATTGTTGATTCGCGTACCTGGTTTGGAATCCATCGAACTTGACGCTGAATTAGCGATGGTTTCCCGAACACGAACTCAAGTTCTTCTCCCCTATCCCTTCGTTAAAACACTGGCCTAATGAGATTGCCACTCACGAGAAGAAAGTTCTTTCTAAATCCGTATGTGAGTCAAAATGTGCATCATCTGGTTAGGGGAGGGACTTGAGCGCTATTTATAGAGTCTTCGACCACGGGCCCTCTCATTACGGGCCGGGCCGTACTCGGCCCACACCAGCCAGCCCCATATTAGACTTATTAAGAACCCATATATCTTACCTTTATTAGACCAAACTAATTCAGTCAATTTCAATTAATAAAGCCCACATTAGGAAATTCTTACATTCTCCCACTTGGGCGATATTAATTGAAACACAACTTTGTGCGCACCCTTATATTGGTCTAGAGATTATTCTTAATAGTCAATCCGATCCCATAAAGTCTCGAACACCGAATCATGGCGGTAACTGCATGTACTCACGCAGAGCCTTCCATGGTCACGAGTGCTTTCAACTTTACTGATATGGATTCAATATGGTAGTGTGTCAAATGGACAATACCTCATAATGAGTGATACTTCATGTGTTATCCATTTTGTTAGTCCAAATTCTCTCTCCTTAAGTGTCACAAAACCTAGTGTGTCACCAGAGAATATCCTTTATGGTTCCAACGAACCTTCATATGTCTTAGCTTGATAGTTAACTGTACTTTATGTGTAACAAGACATATTGTTAAGGCTAATACCAAGAATGCCCCATAGCCTGTACTCAAGGTTTACACAACGCCTCGAGATTTTCATCAAATATATGTACTCAACTTGATAAATCTACATTCACAAATACTTTATTGAATGCAAAAGAGTTGATACATATTCAAATATTACAAAAATGTAACAAAATCATATACAAACTTCATAAGAGCAACATAAAACTAAACAGCTCCCACTAATTGACAGTATCCCATGATACTCCTAAGCCCATATTAATGACATGTCGATCAAATACACAAGGGCGAAGGCCTTTAGTTAGCGGATCTGCAATCATATCATCTGTTGAAATGTGCTCTACTGCAATGTCACCATCCTGAACTTTTTCCTTTATAGTCAGGTACTTGACCTCCATATGCTTAGACCCCTTGAGACCTCTGTTGTTGTTAACAAACAACACTGCAGAGTTATTGTCACAATACAACTGTATGGGCCTATCCACAAAATCAAATACGGTCAATTCCTTAATGAGGTTTCGGAGCCAAATTGCCTGAGTAGCGGCCGAAAAGCATGCTACAAACTCCGCTTGCATGGTAGAGGATGTCATTGATTTCTGTTTCTCACTTTTCCATGATACTGCACCTCCTGCTAACTTGAAGATATAACCTGTTGTCGACTTCTTTTCATCCTGACAGCCAGCAAAGTCTGAATCCGAATACCCAACTAGCTGTAGGTCCTGAACATGTTTGTAAATCAGCATATAGTCTTTTGTCCTCTTTAAGTACCTCAAAACCTTCTTGGCAGCAACCCAATGATCGTGTCCTGGATTTGATTGATATCTGCCTAGAAGTCCTGTTGCAAAAGCAATATCTGGTCTAGTACATACTTGAGCATACATAATACTCCCAAGTGCACTAGCATAAGGTACATTCTTCATTTGGGCTTTCTCAAAATCTGAATGAGGACACTGTGACAGACTCAACTTATCACCTTTACAGACAGGAGCAATTCCTGGCTTACATTGCTGCATGTTGAATCTTTCTAAAATACGATCAACATATGCCCTCTGAGATAAACCCAATAGTCGGCGAGAACGATTCCTATGAATCTCAATGCCAAGGACAAAAGACGCCTCACCAAGGTCCTTTATATCAAAGTTCTTTGACAACATCCGCTTTGTCTCATGCAGTAAACCAAGGTCACTGCTTGCAAGTAGGATATCATCCACATAGAGTATAAGGAAAATGAATTTCCTCCCACTGACCTTGCAGTATATACACTGATCTACTTTGTTCTCAACAAAACCAAATGAAGCGACAACACTATGAAACTTCAAGTACCATTGTCTAGAAGCTTGCTTGAGACCATAAATAGACTTTTTCAGTCTACATACAAGCGTACCTGAATCATTTGCTGCAAAACCTTCGGGTTGCATCATATAGACTTCTTCATTAAGGTCTCCATTGAGAAAGGCAGTTTTAACATCCATCTGGTGTAACTCCATATCGAAATGAGCTACCAATGCCATAATCACTCTGAAAGAATCCTTAGAAGAGACTGGAGAAAAAGTTGCTTCATAGTCTACTCCTTCCTTCTGAGTGAAACCCTTGGCTACCAGTCTGGCTTTAAACTTCTCAATCTTTCCTTTAGGGTCCCTTTTAGTCTTATACACCCATTTGCAGCCAATAGGTCTATGACCTTCAGGCAATTCAACAAGTTCCCAAACTTCATTATGCTTCATAGACTGCATTTCATCTCTCATTGCATCCAACCACAGTTCTGACTGAGGACAAGAAACAGCTTCCGCATAAGTCACTGGATCAGCCACATAACCAATATCGTAGTCTTGCTCTCCTATATAGACTAAATAGTCCGGTGGTATAGCTGATCGTCTCTCCCTAATGGATCTCCTTACTGGAGCAGCAATAGCCACATCCTGCACCTGAGAGCCTTGAGGAACTTCATTAGGATCTGTCTCGACAACAGGATCCCGAGCCTCAACAGGTTCAGTCTGTGGTGTGGGAGTTTCCACAATTATCTGTATGGGAGGAGATAAAGATACAATATTATCCACCGTACTATTATCCTCAATAGTCTGTGAGCAGCTACTTTCTTCGGCCACATCAAACTCCAAAAACTTAGCTGTCTGTGATTCCACAATTCTTGTGCCTCCATTGGGATTATAGAATCGATATCCCTTCGAATGATCCGGGTAAGATACAAAGTAACACCGAGTGGTTCTGGAGTCCAACTTACTTAATGTTGGATTATACAACTTCACTTCCGCAGGACATCCCCAAACTTTAAGATGGTTTAAGCTAGGCTTACGTCCGGTCCATAACTCAAAAGGAGTCAATGGAGCAGCTTTTGTAGGTACACGATTTAGAATGTACAAAGCTGTTTTCAAAGCTTCACCCCACAGAAAACCAGGTAAATTAGTCCTACTAATCATACTCCTCACCATTTCCATAAGGGTGCGATTGCGCCTTTCGGCCACACCATTTTGCTCAGGACTCCCAGGCATAGTAAACTGAGCCACTATCCCAGAATCCTCTAAGTATTTGGCAAATGGCCCCTTAAGCTGTCCGGCATCGCCATGCTTGCCATAATACTCTCCACCTCGGTCAGATCTAACAACCTTTATGACCTTTCCCAACTGTTTCTCGACTTCAGTCCGAAAAATCTTGAACTTATCAAGAGACTCGGACTTTTCTTTAATCAAGTACAGATAGTCATATCGAGAATAGTCATCAATAAATGTGATGAAATAAAAATTTCTACATAAGGTTGCCGTATATGGTCCACTAATATCAGTGTGAATGACCTCCAACAAGTCAGAACTTCGGACTGTAGTTTTCTTCCTTATCTTGGTCATTTTACCTCTACAACAGTCTACACATGTCTCTAAGTCATCTTTAAGAGCATGCAGGATGTTAGTCTTTATCAGCCTTTCTACTCTATCCTTAGAGATATGGCCAAGCCGTTTATGCCACAATGTATAAGACTGTTCCTTAGGTAATGGTCTCTTAGAAACAACCTTTTCAGCCGTATAAGCGACGTATATGTCATTGGGAGGCAAACACAATCTGTATAATCCGTTGGACATATAACAGCACCCAACCTTATTTGAATTAAGAGACAAAGAAATAACATTGTTCTTGATTTCAAAAGAGTAGCCATACATGTCCAAACACGATACGGAAACTAAGTTCCGTCTAAATGAAGGTACATAGAAAGTGTTTTTCAACATTAATCTAAAACCAGAGTCTAGAATCAAGATTACATCTCCCACAAACACAACATCAGCTTTCTCGTTGTTTCCCACAGTGAGTCTTGATTCATCCTGATTTGGCTTCCTCCGGTTTATGAATCCCTGTATGGTAAACGCAACATGATTAGTTGCACCGCTATCGAGCCACCAAGAACTGGATGGTGCTTCTGATAGGTTGGATTCACAAACAAGTGCCAAAGAATCATTACCTGTAGGCTCACGTTTGGACAACCAAGTTTTGAACTTTCCACAGTCCTTCTTTATGTGACCTTTCTTCTTACAAAAGAAGCAGTGGCCACCATCCCTTTTGAAGGATGTTTTCTTTGGACCCATATTGTCAGATTGACCGGTAGTGTCATGAGTACCTTTATGAGTACGATTTTTGAACTTCTTATCCTTTCTTTTGTGGGAACTAGAAACATATAAGGCCAGATGCCCTTTTTCCTTCTTAAGTTTCTCTTCCTCTGCCACCACCCTTGCTATCAAGTCATTAACTGACCAAGTCTCATCTTGGGAATTATAATTTGTTTTTATAATCCCAAAATCAGGTGGAAGGGTGTTTAGGGCTTGATGCACAATGCAAGCATCAGGAATGGAAACATTAAGAGTTTGAAGCTTTGTCTTTAGGTCTACCATCCTAAGGACATAATCTCTAACCCCAGCAGTACCATCATACTTCATATTGAAGAGCCTTTGAAGAAGTGTACCAACCTCAGCATTAGATGAAATACGGTTTCTGGCCTCTAAGGCTGCCATCATTTCCTTAGCAGTACAGTCAGCCGGCAAACCACTTTTCAAGTGTTCTTGAATGGATTTCTTCATTGTCAATAAACAAATCCGATTGCTCTTTTCCCAGGCAGCATAGTCCATTTTCTCAGCTTCAGTACTGGTGGCCATGATATCTGCCGGCTTATCCTTTGTAAGAGCAATGTGAACATCTGCCAGCTCCATTCCAAACAGAAAATCCTCTTTCCATTTCTTAAAGTTCAACCCAGTAAGGACCTCAATTGAAATGGAATTGCCGTTTACAGAAAAGGTGACTGGAAAACAAACAAACAATACAATCAGCATCATGTGAATACTTATATAGAGAATTACATACATCATCACATAATCACCTTTGGGCAGAAAATATGACATGCAGTTGTACATTCTCCACATGACAGCGGCCATGAGAACATATTCTAATCTTTCGCGAAATCACCACCTTTGGGTGTATGAACCACTAAGATCAGTCATTTCTCAAGCACATGCTATACATGTACCCCTCCATGAACTAACACAAGATCACCTCCTTTGGGAGTATAATCACGTAATAGACCAGGAGACATCCCACCACAATATGAGACTGATATCTCTCAAACCCAGTCAAGTGTGCCACTTTGGCGGTCACAACTCAACTGAATCCTTGAAAATCTCTCTTACCAGGGATATAAACTTTATGTATCACATTTACTATATACATGTAATGCTAGACGTAAAGACAGGGGCGTATGTCTCTGAAATTACATGTCATGCTAATTATACTGTTCCATTCATTGATAGACAATGAATTACACTCTACGCAGTCCTTATGTGGTGATATACATGTGAGCTACTAAATGTATTTCCGAAACCATAGAGAAATACAAGAAAATACGCAAAAATACCCTAAAATACGCGTACATAGGGTTCTATACGTATTTTCACATCTGTAAAAGCTTCAAACATGTAAAATAAATACACCACAATGTAGAGCTTCTCAATACGAGCTCGTCGATACCAAGATCGTCCAAAACGGACGTCGGACGCGCTCGCACGCGCCGCCGGAAGGCGCGGCGCGTGCGCGCGTGTTTAGCCGGTCAAACCGGTCTGACCAGCCGGTCCGACCGGTTGACCGGTCCAACCGGTCAACGGTCAATGGACCGGTCCGACCGGTTAACCGGTCGGGTCATCGATCGGGTCGAAATACGGGTCGGGTCAAAGTCCGGGTCGGGTCAGGATCCGGGTCGGGTCAGGGTCCGCGCCCGCTGACGTCATGCTGACGTCAGCATACGGTTACCGGGCGAAGAAACGCGCCGGTTCGGCACGGCCGCGCGTGGCCGTCACGCGCCGCCGCGCCTAGGGCGCGTGTAGGCGCGTGACGGCGCGTCCGGCCTCCTCCGGCGACGTGCCGCCCACCATTTTTCTCGTCTTGACGAGTAGATTCCAAATATGTAATAAAATTTAACTTTCATCGAATAAAAAATTTCGAAATTGGGCAAAAACCTCTCGGACAAAACGAAAAACGATTCTAATCCGCATGTTTCTGTTCTAATCTATGGCAGGCTCTGATACCAAATGTAAGGCCACGAAAATGGCACACCCAAGATCACCATAATCAGAAATCGAAACACGATGATGGAGAAATTGTTGATTCGCGTACCTGGTTTGGAATCCATCGAACTTGACGCTGAATTAGCGACGGTTTCCCGAACACGAACTCAAGTTCTTCTCCCCTATCCCTTCGTTAAAACACTGGCCTAATGAGATTGCCACTCACGAGAAGAAAGTTCTCTCTAAATCCGTATGTGAGTCAAAATGTGCATCATCTAGTTAGGGGAGGGACTTGAGCGCTATTTATAGAGTCTTCGATCACGAGCCCTCTCATTACGGGCCGGGCCGTACTCGGCCCACACCAGCTAGCCCCATATTAGACTTATTAAGAACCCATATATCTTACCTTTATTAGACCAAACTAATTCAGTCAATTTCAATTAATAAAGCCCACATTAGGAAATTCTTACATCTAAGACATCGAGTAATTGAACATCATGTTGCTCGTGCACCTTGTTTTCTCTCGTTTTTCTCGAACTTGATGAAACAGTCTCCTTTTCCGACTGAGGAAGCCCGTCGTGGTGTACTTGTTTTCCTCGAGTGTCGTAGAGCTCTAAAACTATCAAGTTTGATTGAAGTTGTTTGAAAGTTGGCAAGTCCCATCCAAATAGAGTAAGTTCTTTCAGCCGAGAAAGGGAACCCAACTCTACAGTTGGTGCGCGGACATTTGGAAAGCAAAACTGCAGCTTGCTCAGTTTGGATAACTTCCCGATCCATCGTAAGTCGCAAGTTTGAATTATATCTGATTTGGCCATTGAATAAGAGCAATTGGATAGGAGCAGTTCAACTAGATTAGTAAGATACGAGAGATTAGGGACGGTCAGCAACGAAGTAGAGCTCAGCAGTAAAGTGGTCAAACTTTTGGGGAGCATCCGCAGCTCTTGTATCCCATCACAACGAGCCAAGTCCAGTGTTTGGAGTTGACAAAACTCACTCATTGTACTGGGCAATTTTTCAATTGGTGTGAATGATCCATATACATATGACAGGCTTAGTAGTCTACCTATGGAATCTGGTAAACTTGTAATTCCCGTGTTTGATATATTCAGCTTCGTTAATAACTCTAATTTCGAAACTGAGTCGAGGAGTTCAATCAAGCCATGGCAAGCCATAAGAGAGAGGTGCCGCAAACTCCGTAGCTCTCCAATTTGTTCAGGCAATTTTCTAAGTTTGTGGCAATAATCAAGGCTCAAGTCAGTCAGCCACCTCAATTTCCCTATAGAGCAGTCAATTTCCGAGAAAGAAAAATTGCTATGAATAGTCAACTTCTCTAAAACTGAGTCTTGTGGAAAGGTTGGTGTCCTATGGATCGAATTATTATGCTCAATAGTGAGAACCTTCAATTTCCTTGCCCTCTACAAAAGCCAATGAAACATTAGGACAGACAAGAAATAAATATGGATTTAGGCTACCAATTTATATCATATGTCATCTGATCCTCTCACTAAATGAGAAAATTAGATTATAAATCCATCAAATTTTGTCCTTCATTGAATAAGAAAAATAGACTAAGAGGGAAACTGGCGTACCTCGATCAGGCTCTTGAACGCATCATCTGTGAAATGAAGCCCAGAAAGATTCACCACAACCGCATTTTGTAGAGGCGACAAATTGGTTGCCTTCAAACGTTGATTACCCCCAAAAGCTTTATGAGAACGGTAAGACAATTGGATCCATCTCAACTCGGAAAGACAGCCTGAAAAGTCACCTTGGAACTTTATGTTATACAAAGAAAGAAACCGTATATGTGGGAACCGCTTAATTTGCTCCGAAGTGACAATTATAGGAGCGCTCGATTGCCAATGGAGTCCTTGAACTTGAACGCTTTCCTTGATCTACCAATGACATTGAGGAGTAGAAGCAGGAAATTGTCAATATCACACTATTTTTTTTTTCGTAGAAGAGAAGAAAAAAACGAAACAAAAGAGTAGCTCCCAAATCAAAAACGTGAATCCTCAATTAAGAAGAGGGTATAAGCAATTTTCTATTCAAATTTAGCCATACTTTACCTCTGTTGATGTTAATCTTAATTCACGAATGATGTCTTTTTCATCCCACAACCTGGTACGTTCTAATTTGGCAATTACCCTTCCAAGATCTTTAAATTGATCGTGCATCCCAAATCTATCACCATCTAAAACCTTTATCATGCACCTCTTAGTAAGGACCTCAATGGCATCCTCTTAGTAAGGACCTCAATGGCATCCTCTATGCAATAAATGAGGACAATGATGATGATAATAAGGTTTGACTAGGTCAAACCTTCTAGGACTCTCTCAAATGGACTGAATTCAATCCCAATTAGTTCGGACAAAACGAGTCTTGCGAAAATGCGCCCGTAATGTCCAAAATGAACCCCGCACCGCAACTATTCCCAAACCTTTCCCGAGGTTTTCTCATAGAAATAAATTCCAATAATACCCTTATAAATGGCATTTAATGTAAAAATGGCTTTCACAATTGTCTAACCTTGGTTCTTCAACAATCCAAGTCAAAATGTCCAAAAATGGCCTTCTCGGGTAACTAGGCACACTACTGGGCCATTGGGCAATTCCGCCGATCAGACCGGGCCAGTGGCCGGGCTGCACGGGCCGCGCGCCTGGGCCGCACGGGCAACGCGCCTGGGCTGCACGGGCCGCGCGCTTGGGCTGCACGGGCAACGTGCCTGGGCCGCACGGGCCGCGCGCCTGGTGCGTAATTGGCCGCATGGGCACCGTGTCGGGTCATCCGAGAGAGAGATCGGTTCGCGGCCCAATACGCACATCGGCCCGGGATTAGCACGACGCACGACTCATGGGCACGTTTCTTGGACACGGGACAAGATTGGGACCGGATCTTACGGGCACAACTTGTGGCACGAGGGTCGGGCACAATGACCAGCACAAGAACGGGCACATAGCCGGTCCGTGGCCTGGCTGACGGGCATAATGGCCGGTCATGACCGAGCACATGGCCTTAGCTGCCGCGACCGGCATTTTTGCCCGGGCCGCGACTAAGCCATTAGGCACATGGCCTGGTACATGTCTCATCCATGGCCTTCCCGACTTGGCACAATGATCCGTGGCCGATTCGTGACCGGGCCACGTTCGAGTATCAACGATCCATGGTCGACCCTCGGTTGTCATGTAGCCTCGTGGAAATCCGGTACCCCGGAATTAACTGGTGGTCACCCGGGACTAATGCATGGCCGCGCGGTATCACCCGCGACCGACACATGCCTTCACCGGACTGATTCACAGTTACTCCGGACCGTTCCACTAACGGCCCTTATGGTCGAAGGATCACCCCATGGTCGTATTACCCTAATCATTTGCGTAGTCAGGGTAATTCCACTGTCGAACCCTAGGCCAACTCATGGATAATCTTTCGATCGAACCACGATCAACCCTCAGTACACTCGTTCCGATCATACTGTCCATTCCAATACCTACTCTCAACTCGACTTACCCGCTAATCCACTTATTACCAGCCCTCGGCTTCCTAGGCCCGAAATTGGGGATGTCACAACTGTCCTAGTAGAGTGAGATATAGTCCATTGCGGAGAGGCAACTTCATTGTGAATGCTTTTAAAGGTTTCGAGGATTGCATTACTGGATTCCAACCTTGTTATTGGGCTAATAGAGCTAGGATAATGGAAGAGGTTAAGTAGATAGGTCGAACCACTATAAATTGCTTTGCAATCTCTTTAATCTGTTATTCTGTTTACATTTTTGTTGATGGAAGATATTTGCTCAGCAGTGCGTATTTCATCTGCAAACACTATTTCATCCTCTACACATTGTTTTGCACGAAAAAAAATTCCAAGTATCTTATAGCAATCATTTTATTTGTATAAAATTGGGTGAAATGACACTAGTTGTTCATGTATTCTTGCCCAAAATTCAAAACCATCCCTACACTTTTTTTTATCCAAAATCGTCCCCGTATTTTAAGAAAGGGTCATCCCTCGTCTTTGCTATTATGTCGCTCCATTTTCCGTTCATTTTGTGCTAGTGTGGACAATCGGAACACTAAGTAGAAGCCATATCGCTATCAACCAATTTTGGCATACCATATCTCTCTGTACCAAATCCGTTTCAAGTGAGTTTACAGTAAAAAAAATTTAAAAAAACCTCCTATGAATTACTAGAAGACTCAAAACTCCTCCTACCCAAAATCAAGCAACTTCGCAGCAGTGCTGCTTCCAATTTATAGTCAAAAAAGTTGATGACTTTACAAATAATAAGGTAGAGGGCAATAATGGAGGCGTGCCTTTTCACATGCCCAATTTCTTGAGAGTTTCTCCATTGTGCTTTTCAGTTTTTGCTTTTGAACTTTTGGATTTAAAAATTTTGATTCTCAAACATTTAAATCATTTATAATTATTTTATAGCTATATCTATAGTTTGACATATTTAAAATTCCAATACAGTATTATAAATTCACAATTTATCTATATAAATGCAATAATAACAAAAAGTTCCTAAAGATTTGCCTCTCGTTATGACACATAAAACTCTGAATAATTAGAAAAATTTCCTTCATACCATAGAGCGTTGGATTTGCTGTATTCAATACAAAAAATGCTTTACCTAAGCACCACTTAAGCATATGCTTTCTACTCATTATGAGATATTTGTTTTGATCTCTTCGCCTTAAGGACCTACCTTTTATTATAATTAAGTACCTTTAACCACTCAAATATTCTCATAAAGTGTGCCTTTATATTAAAAAGCAAATGATTGTGCAAATCTTTTACATTTTTTTTGGAAATGGACTATCTATAGCTGAGGAAATGTAATGATGGCCTGTCAATGGTCTTGACCATAAGAAACAACTATGCTTAGCCGAAGAAAAGGAAAAATAAAAAGAAGATTCATGATGGCCACCGCTGATGTTAAAGATTGATCAACGGTCTTCTACGCAACTTCGCAGAAAGCATCGCGGTTCTCGAATGCAAGTCGAGGACATCGACCGTCCGACCAATAGAGTTGGATTTTATGGTCTTGGTCGTAAAATATTACTATTTCTATTTCAACCATTTGATTGGTTTTCCAATGATTAGTCCTTTATTTCCTTTTTTCTTTAGCTAAAATACTCCATTATTTCCCTCAAGACGCCTTGACGTGGCCACATTCGGCGACTTTCAACCATTTCATATTCATATTCGCGTTCGATGACCCAATCCGAAATGTTATCTAGAAAAGTTTTTTATTATTAAACCGCACCACCAACCCCTGTCCCTTTTTGTGAGTTATTAATTTTATGTTCATATGATAATGACGATCCAAATTATTTCTATTATCCGATTCGAGTTGATATGAAAATTTGTTTCATTTTATCACTCGAATAAGAGAAAAGTTAAATAGGCGATGTTTCGATGACAACTATAGGGTGTCTCTGTTGCTACCAATTATAGGTTTAGAGTAAGGAGATTGGTATCAACTCCTTTAAGCATGCAATCGATTTTTTATTTTTTATTTTATTTTTCTCCTTTTCCCCTTCTTTATTTATATTTATTTATAGTGAAGTGAAATTAAACTAAAAATTAACTAAGTGCCGAAATAAATATGAACTAGAATTTATATGCATGCATCTAAATTAGATGCCAAAATACTATGTAATATAAATCCGGATTTCATGAAAATCTACACTACTTTCACTTGGAATTTCAACCTTAAACTTCCTACGAGAACAAAGTTAGTGCACCCCAGAAAATAAAGAAAACTAGACGAAATGCTATGAATTAGAGCGAAACTAATCCACACGATGCGAAATCAAATTGGATGATTACATCTATACTAATTGATGAAATTAACTATTGATTTAAAAATCAAAAATTTTGTTAAGACTCGTGTGCAAATTGAGCTACATCGTCCAGATTTTTTACTATTTACATATTTATGCTTACTGAAACACGAGTAACAATCAATATGAACTAACGCAAAAAGCCACGCACGTGCTTGCTTTTATTTCCTTTCCTTTTCTTCTTTTTTTCTCCTTTCTTTTAACACGTACAGCTAAAATCCTTTTCACTTGTGTTGGTAAGTCTATCGGCATATTTCCCTCTTGGTGAGCCAAGCTCGTGTTGGCTTCGGCTCAAAAGTTCAAATGAATTTATGACTCATTTAACATGTCGGATCGATTCGAATTACACGAGAGAGAGAACTCAGATCCAAAACGCTATAGGCTTATATGCACCCTACACATGCAATTTATCGCGCGCATTTTAAAGAGGCCACGTAATTAGACTAGACACGAGGGACGGAGGAGAGCTAAGATGCAAATCATCCATGGACCCCAGATTTTGGAAAAGATAACGACAAAACCATGCAGATGAAGAGAGAGAGAGAGCGCGCGCTTTTAAAAAAGCCTGAACTGAAAGCACAAAAAGTGGAGTCATCCATCGATCAATCAATCTCCCAAAAGCCCCAAACATGGTCGGCGTGAGGACAAGGAAGAAGATAGAAAATTTCGCATGCAAAAGTCAAGCCTTCATCGTCAATTCCTCCCCTTTCCTGCTTTTGTCTCTTCCTTCCTTGAACTTTGCACGATTCTTCCTTCAAATTTTCTTTCTTTTTGTCAAAGGTTCTATCACTTGATATGTTTTCACAAATAATTATTATTGAATTCCTTGATCTGTATCCTTAATTTTTGAAAACTTATAAAGTTCTCTTGTTAAGCTTGACCAATGAATCTATAAAATCCTTTAAATTGTATCTAATTAAAACTAGGCATTGTAGACAGTCCCTCATTCAACCACCAGCTTTCCGTGGACATAAATATTAGGTCAATTGGACGTTGGACAGAAAAACTGACTAGTCAAAATTTGGTCAAATTTTTTGTAATTTTTTTTAAAAAAGAAAGAAAGAATGATGATGTCAACCCCTACCGCCGTCGGTGGTCACCACATGTCGATTCCAGCATCAGCCCGATGATGGAACGGCGACAACCCGCATGTGAGCCCAAGCCACGTCAGGCCAGTTGCACATCTGCCCGGCGCACCTGGGCCGCATGTCCTAGCACATGACTGGGGCGAAAATGGTGCAAGGCCGCATGTGGGCCTAAGCTATCCCCTTAACCGTCTCGTGTGGAGATGGGCTTTTGAAGCCCAATTTTGCACTTATAATTTTTAGGCATTTCACCACATTTGCCTAGTGCCTTACAACCTTTATGACCACTCGGGTTTCGAAGGTCGCAGTCCATAGACATTTGAGCTTGAAGCTTGCGATTTGCCGTGGCTAGTTCTACTTCAAAGCTCGCAACCGCCATGACCACTTGAGCTCAAGCTTGAAACTTGCGGTCGTCATGGCTTCTTGAGCTCGAAGCTTGTGCCTAGGGTAGAGATCGAGTGGCCATAGGTGTGAGATCTAAAGGTCATAGATCTCGAGCTCCCGGTAGCCATGGCTGTTCGAGCATTTGAGGTGCGGCCAAGGCTAGCGGAAGAATGGTCGTGAGTGGCTGGGTACAAAAGAATTCCATTGGTAGGGTTTAAATATTTTAAAGATGAAGAAAAAGAATAATTCCAGGTCAAAGATAGAGTCAACGTTTGATTATAAAGAAAAAAAGATAAATATCAACAAATATTTAACGACCTTTACGCCACATCAACAAAAATTCACAACGGCTCCAAAGTATTTAGCAACATTCAAACCTATTTGAGGTTTTAATTCCAATATTAAACCATACAAAATTGCACAACAGGCCCCAAATCTTAAAAGCATGAATAACATAGAAGGCCCAAGGAACGCTACGGCCTCTACGGTAAATAGTTCTCGGATGGTTGCGTTCTTGTGTTTGATTATTCTCTTTAATAAATTTAAGTTTTTTTTTCTTTCACGTGATTAATTTGATATAATTAGTCTATTTACTTATTTCAATTTTTAGGAGGAAATTCAAAGTGCCATTTTCAACTTGACGAAAAAAGAATAAAACTAGTATGTATCGATCTCCAAAGCAAGCTTGCCTTGAAATTAATAAAAAAGCTTTTTTTTTCTCAGTAAAGTTTATATGCTTTGTTGCGATTGTTATGTCCGTCTATTTATTTCTTATGGTAATTACAGCTTGCATTTAAAAGAAAGGAGAAAAATAATAGTAACAATCTTCAGCTCAATCATCATCATCTTCGTTGTCAACCACCTGTGAATCCCACAATTACGCCATTGATGTTGACGATGAAGTTGAATTGGCCGAAGCGGAAACGCTGCAAAACTCAGTCATTAATCTCTCATCGCTCACTCTCTCCACAACAAAATGCCCAAGCTTACCGACAACCTCCACCAAGTTGTCCCTGCACAAGAACTCGTCGCTAGAAACTTTCTCCACCTCCCTATCGAAGTCATGCACGAATACGTGCGTCTCCGCTGCGCCGCCCTTCTTGCTCCTGGCCAGCACAGCCACCGTGAATATCACCGACATCCTCCCCGGCGCTGCCTCATGGTACCCGCTTGGCCCGTCAACTAGTATCACGTCCCAACTCAATTCATACACGTGGTTGGGCAAGCTGTTCAAAGCGAGCTTGCATTCCGAGAAGAGCAGGTTCTGCACCGGCCGGCACTCACCATGGAGCTCGCCTCTTGCTGACTCGAGCAGCCTCTTCATTTCGCCGACCCTCGTCTCATACTTCACGT
Organism: Syzygium jambos; assembly: GCA_031216235.1. Classification (NCBI taxonomy): domain Eukaryota; kingdom Viridiplantae; phylum Streptophyta; class Magnoliopsida; order Myrtales; family Myrtaceae; genus Syzygium; species Syzygium jambos. Next base: position 14,778,315 of record CM062226.1, read on the forward strand.
CGTAGGCCTCGATTCCCAGGTGTTTCTGCTCAAACCTCGAGACGAGGTTCTCATTCTCTTCGACGAAGTTGGTGCGGCCGTCGAAGTTGAGGGCTTTGTACAAGAGGGCTTCGTGGGGCCAAAAACGAGGAGGTTGCAGTGGGAGGCAGCAGCGGCACAGCGGGCAACTGTGGCGGTTATGGTGGCGAGCTCAGTGGACATCATGTGGGTGGGGTTGGTAGTGGCGGCGTAGTGGAGGAGGGCGTCGGATATGGAAAGTCGAAGCTGGACTGAAGAGGCGGCAGAGCCCGTGGCGGTGGCGGCGGTGGCGGTGGTGGTGGTGGTGGAGATTAGGGTTAGAGTGAAGGCGGTGGTGAAGAAGGAGATGATGAAGATGAGCCACAAGCGATTGGTGTTTGAAGACGATTGCTTTTGGATTGTGGGATGGAGTAGTATTAGCTTTGCGCTTTTCATCTCTTAATCTCTCTCTCTCTCTCTCTCTCAAACATCGTATATTAGTGTGAATAGACTATGTGGGAATCATTGAGGTGAAAGAGTTCTTGCCCAAAGAAAAACAAGAAACGGAGTAAAACAGATTTGATCGATGCATGTAGAGGGACAAATTAGCGAAGGAAAATCTCGGGGGCTTGTTTCACGGAAAATCAAGATTTTGAAAAGTATATTCCTAGAAATAATCCTAAAATCAATGGTAGATATGTTCATTATCAACGAAAAAGTTTAGGTATATAGCTTTGTTGATAATGAAGTAATTTTCTGTTGACTAATTATTTTAAATGATATAAATAATCGTTTCTTAGAAAAAAAAAGCTTTTGAAATCATCAATTTCTTGTAAAACAAATGCACCCCGGACAAACAAAAATCAAACCACACAGTTCTCATGGTGCATCTTGAACGAAATCATAAATACTTAACTAGATAATTACTGAAAATCGAAACCAATCACCTAATATCCCAGCAAATTTTCTAAAATACAGAAAATGCAAGTAAATAAGCTTAATACTAATCTTAGAAAATATTTGCAAGATTTTAGCGTTTTCTAAATTTATATATAAACTTCCTTCTCTTGCAAAATATGTTATTTCATCGAATTAATGACAGAATTACAAGAGATCTTTCCTCTTTCTTTTTGGAATCTGCACATGTGAACATGTGTGCACCCGTACACATTTGCGAATTGAGTTATTCGTGTTTCTATTGTTTATGCTGTGTAACGTCATTCATTGCGAAAGCATTTTCCGTTAAGAAATGGAGGAATCGCATCATGTTGCTCGATAATTATAAATATAATTGGCCTTTTGAAGTCGGTCGATGATCATGATTTGATCATCATAATGAAAGAGTGAAGAGATGGAGAAGGAAGGTGCGGCATAGCTGTCATTTGCTTTGGCTCGTGCGCCCCATTTTAAACCATGTATTATCGTTGAATAATTGGTCTGATTGATTTAATCATGGTGGGATTTGCTGTTGGATATGGACATCATGTCATGTCTTCTTGGGTCCATTGATGCTGGTGGCAGATAATACAAATCATCTCCTATAGCTAAAGAAAAAGGTGACAGCAGTCCTTGAACTTTTTCCCGGGTATATAATAAAATCTTCTACTTTTTTTTCGATTCAAGTTACTTCCTAAATTTTTTGAAATCCATTCAATGTGGTCTTTTTATTAATATGGAGTTTACTGTCTAGTGTTTGCTGTCAGTTGGCCATACCAACGCATCAAAGATCATGCATCATTATTATGGATTGGCCAGCTCAATTAAATTTGTTTTTTCTTAAAGAACTTTTCTGTTTTGTTTTCTCTTTAATTCTTCTTTGTTCATCTATTATCCCTGTGACTGGCCACTCCTTAAAGCTGGCCATCACTACCGGAGTCATGCCCGGCGGGGTCTTGTCGTGCCTCACTGCCATCACTTCCGTGCCGAACCTCCACGCCTAGCTTAACCCTCTCTCTCTCTCTCTCTCCAACCTCCAATGGAGGTTGGGACTAGGCATGTGACCTCAATTGGTGGAGGTGCTCAAGTTCAAATTTGGGTCGCACGATCTGACATCATATCCGGTCTATATTGAACAACTAGCTAACAATGTCTATGTAAGTGTGCACATCGATATATTAAATGGCTAGTTAATAATATTAACTGCCACATTAGCAATTTTCGCTAATCTACTTAATTGAACAACAATATTGAGTCAAATTTAAAAAGTACAAGTGCTATTGAATTGCCAAATATTTTCGGGATAACTCTGAAAAATAGGGAAAAGTTCAAGAACCACCCATGCCGTAACCCAAAAACAAAAGAAGATAATATGAATCATCAAGATTGTTCGATCAGGTACATAAGTGAGACAGCTTAATTAATAGAGAGAGGTCCTTTTTGGGAATCATATTTGCAGAGAAATGGAAGTGAATAATGTGTGTTTTACCTCAACATTAGACCATCCAATGCAATTGAGTGATGTCAAGATGCTGTTCTGTTGATTTGTTTCAATATCCCTTATCAAAACTAATAGAAATGTTTTCTAGTGAATTACAAAAGCAAATCTTTTAAAAAGTCTGTTAGACTCAAAGATGTAAAATTTAGATCTTTATCGGCATCAACGCGCAAAAGGCATGCTCGAAATAATAGAAGTGCGGAATAAATTATAATAAAAAGTTGTGAATGATTTTTGTTATTTATCCTGCATAATGAGAATCGTAGTTGAACCACATAGGAAGCGCAAATAAAGGATTAATGCGAAAAAAATATAATCAGTCCTAAACTTATTGTACGGATGCTAATTTAGTTTTAAACTTTCTAATTTTACCACTTTAGTCCTAAATATTTGCGCAAAATTTTAATGCAGTCCTTCTGACCACATTAATGGTTTTCAACGAAATTTGGCTGGGCGAACTATATTAAAATTTCGCACAAAATTTTAGGATGAAATTGGCAAAGTTGAAAAGTTCAAAGCTGAACTGGTATCCTTACTATAGGTTCGGGACCGATGAGGTAATTTTCCCAGGGATTAACCGTTCCATTATTTTCCTTCACTTATAGTTTTTTTAAATAATAGAATAAACGATATATATAAAAAAAACACACACACAAATATATATCTATATTAAAAGAATTATAATTTGTATCTTACGGAAAAGAGATATGCGATATCTTTTGCCTAAATGGTTTTCATTTTGTTAGCAGCCTGAAATTTGTCGGTATCGATAATCACGTCGGTCCACCAAAAGTCATAAAGTCAGCTTTCATGTTTGCCCCACTAAGTTAGTATTTAGGTTAATACCAAGTTCTATTCTCACGAAAGCGGTGCTCAATCATGATGTTCTTCTCTTCAAGCCCTATCATGTCTTTAATTATTGCTTTACCTAAATTTTGTATTATTGACGTAATATGACCAATGATTGTGGCCTCCACGGAGTAAAATGACGTCAATTTACGTGAGGTATAATTCATTTCTTAGGCATCGAGGGATGCTAAAGTTTAGACGACAAGTCCCATATGCTTCCCACTTTTCTTTTGTCGGTTAGTACTTATTGTGGAATAAAGTTACCGGAAGTCATCAAATTTTCTCGATTTGTGCAATGTTCCCCCTGAAATATTTATTTTTGTGCAATAAAATCCCAAAACAATGATTAATTTGCTCACATTGATCCTTCCGTTAAAAGATTCAGAGGCAACATAAAATTCGAAAATTTGGAGCGACAGCACTCCCACGAGCCCTAGTCCACGGGCAATCTGTCGATAGTGTTCGAGCTCGACCACTGAGTGAGGACAGAGGTCGGAATACTTTCCAATAGAAGCCCACCAGATCGGCTTCGACTTTTGAAGCAGAGATGGCAGCATCTAGGTGAGGTGGTGATGGCTCGGAATCGGGAGGCTCGCCGTCAGCCTCCCGTGGTGTTATCAATGGTGCTGCGTCGATTTCCGACAGCTTCATACAGATTGGAGATAATAATTTGCGCCGAGCCAAGAGGGCTTGTTTTGGCCCGGACCATTTCCTTCGCAACTCTTTATCTGCAGTAGACAAACAAGCATTCCTCTGTTGTAACATAGCTTGAATATGAACTTCCGCAGCAAAATGTTGCCATGCGTATCCCTCTATCAGACCGGGGAGCATTGAACAGTATGGTTATGGAAAAACCTCATTCCTCTCCCTCCATACGTAATTTATGGCTCCACTCCGTTCCATCTTCGATAGAGCACTAGCCATGGCTTTTCTTTCCCGTAGCAGATTGCAACAATCAAGCGAATTCCGTGTCCTAAGCTCCCGCATACCTCCCCATACCCATCAATTCTAGTAAGGAGCACCTGATCGTCTTTGAGGAAGCACCCTCAGAAAACAGATGTTGTCTAGGTTCAAGACCAGCTGAGCATAAGACGCATCGATCAACCTATTCAAGATTGCTACTCAAGCAACGAAATCATTTTATGACATACAAGCTTTGGCCTTCGTTCTCTAACCAGGTCCCAAGCATCAATCCAGGTAAAGCCACCAGATGCATTTCCAGTGAACATCACTCTATCTTCAGCAATATGACCAGGATAAAGTGTCCCGCATAAAGCTGTTCTGTATTTGCACCAATAGATCTGATCTTGTTATAGGCAAGACCACTCATCTGTAATTAATGACAGCAGCCGCCAAATAGTGGATATATCTAGAGCAGTATCTTGGTGAATCACTCTCTGAGGATAAACACCCTCTAAAAAAGCCATGAGGGTGCCATGATCACTCCACAGATGGAAGTGCCCTGTCCATCGCCAATCGCATGTCAAGTATGTCGCCTCAGAATGGACCAAACTTTGAGCAGCTTCCTCCATGCATAGGGTTAGTTACTTTTAGGAGTAACAGACCATATAGAAATCCGTCTCAGCAATTAAGCATTAACACATGTAACCAAAATGGACCCTGCTTTTAGCAACAACTTCTAGAGATTCCTGAGAATGCGAGCTTAATTCCAATGTTTCCAGCTTCTTCAAGCCTAAAACGCCATCACATCTTGGAGCGCAAACATTATCCCAAGACACCTTAGAACTCTGTGCTTTCTCAAGATTTCCTTTCCCACAAAGAAAATAGTCTTTACTCTCAACCAGCTTGACTATCTTCTTTGATAAAACAAAATATTCAAGCCCAATAATTAACCAGGCTATAGATTAAAGCCTTGATTAACTAAGCCTTCCTGCATAGGGAAGATGTCTCTAAGTCTAACCAGTGACTTTTCTTTTTCTAAAACTACTCGGTCAGCATCATTGCCTTGCCAAAACAGCTCAGTTATCAGGGATCAAGCTTCAAAACTGAAAGCTCCTTGAATTGCTAGAACAAGGACAAGATTTCTTGAAAGGACTTCTCATCCCATATATAGAAAATCATCAGCAAAACTTCTCACTTTCTCCGGAAAATAACTTAAGGTCGGGTTACACCTAAGTTTGTACTGGTGTTCGAACCCGCTCTACAAGTGCGCTTGAACACACAATTGATCTACCTTTTCAAAGTGAGAATACGAAATCGAAATGGAGAGACCAGTTCCCCTATGTCTTGTTTAGTTGGCTTGAAATCCATAAATGGTGAAAGTTGAGATCAATGGAGTAACCTGACACGCCTAAGTCACATGCCTATTTTATTATCTAATCTTTTGTTTCGATAGGGCATTATTAAAAAAATTTGATCTAATGTGTAATGTCACATTTGGACTTTTAATTCTTTAAGTATGGTCATTGAACTATTCCTAAATACTCAATGTAGTCCCCAAATTTTCAATTTCTTCAATTTAGTCTCTCAACTTTCTAACAAAGTCAAATTAGTTCGTAAGGTTTCATAAAACATTATTACCCGGATTTTAGAATATCTTTTCATTTCAATCATTCTCGTGCATCAACATCAAATATGCTATCTTTTCATTATATTTTTTGTCTTTATAATTATTTCGCTAGTTCAATTTAAGTAAGTTTTAGCTTACGATCTCTATAATAATAAAAATAGAACCTCATTTAATTTGTATTGGGTTAATATTTCTGCTATTTTATGTTTAGGTATTTTCATAAAGATATCTAGAAACGGTGTTAATTAATTTATAGATATTCGTACTTATATTGATATATTTATCCTTATTGTTTAGAAAACACAAAACACAAAACATTGAAAATTTTATCAATCTACAAATTAAGGAAAAAGATTTAGATTGATTAAAACACTTAAAATTTACTATTATGGAGATCATAAACTAAAATTTCTTAAACAAAACCATTGTGATATTTACAAAGACGAACAAAGTAAAAATGTGATGATTTATTATTTTTTTTGGAAAATGATTAAAATGACAAGATATCCTAAAATCTGAGTAATGGTGTGGTTATGAAAACTTGTGAGTAGTACCAAAGGACTAATTGGAAATTGCTATAAAAGTTGGGAGGCTAGAGTGAACAAATTGAAAGTTTAGAGACTGTATTGAATATTTATGAATAATTTAAGGATTAAATTGAACGAACTAAAAGTCTAAGGATGACGTTACGTATTGGGCCAAAAGTTAAGGACTCTTAGCGTCAATTACCAATATTAGAAATGATATCAAAAGGCACTTCTATAGTACTAATGTTGGGTTATATTAGTGTTGTGCTTGTACTATATTATGTTGGTACATAGAATCAAGGAAATTAAACCAAAACTCGGTGTCCGTTTGTTTAGCCGAAAATGAATAATTTGGAAAATATTTTCCTAAAAATGATTGTTTGTATCGCTTACAAAAATGAATGAACGAACAAAAAAAATTTCATTGTTCGCAAAAAAATTTAAATATAAACTGTTGTCGATAATGAAAAAAATTGTCATTGATTAATTATATCAAGCCATACAAGCGATCATTTTCAGGAAAATATTTTATAAGTCATTAATTTTCCACGAAACTAATGAATCCTGGATCGACTTAAAATTATTAATTTTCCGCGAAACTAACGAACCTTGGATCGACTTAATTAAAATTCGATGCGACCAAATGCTAGGCTCATGAGTAAAAATACTTTTTAGCCCGGTAGAGAGACTTGTAGGTAAAAAAAATCATGTATAAATGGACCTAACAATAATATTATATCGATATCTAATAATAGACGGTAAAATTCAGCAAAAAAAAATTTGGGCCCAATTTCTGTCGGCCCAATTTGTAAGCTTTCAAAACTGAAAGCTCTTAAAGCTTTGATTTCGGAAACGAGGAAACCTTCCTTCCTCAAGAAGATCGGAGCGTGCTACGGAAGGGAAGCCAAGCGGTCTTGGGGCAGTCGGAAGAAATCGGAATCTTCAGTCGACTGAAGAGGGTTCTGTTCTGGGTTCTGGATCGAACCCACATCTCCATTTTCACCAAGGTCCGTCTTCTTCGATCGACTGGTAAGGTCCTCGGGGAACTTCTGCGTGTTTTCCGCTTCGAATCGTCACCCCGGATGCTTCTGTTCTTCAATTTGATTCCTTTTTTGTTCTGTTCACGTTGATTTGGATTGATGTTCGTTGATGCTGTGACTGTTCTTGCTGATTAGATGTTCTTTTAACCTGGAGCTGTGCGGTTTTCTAGCTCGGGTAGCAAGAAAATAAGGGAGATCTCTTGTGGTAATCAAGATAGGTAGTAGTGTAAGAAGGTGAAATTCTAGATATGTTGTGTGGTAGTTGTTTTCGAGTGGTGATTGCTGGTGGGTGTCCGTTGAATGACTTCTGTTGAACGTGCTTGTTTGTCTAAATGGCGTGCTTTCTTTGAAACGGGGCTTATCTTATGCTTGAGTCGGATGTTGGGAATGCGAGCAACTTGTACATGGACACATCTTCTCCTATTAGATATGGAGATGAGCTTCATTCCCTCTTTTCATTGTTAACGTGCATGCGATTGTTCAAAACAAAGTTGAACATAATCTTGTGTTAAATTTATAGGATCCTCACGATCCTTGATGAGTTGCTGAGTTCTTGTGTGGCATGTGTAAGATTTGATTCCATGTTCATAGATTTGTGGTCTCTTATTGACAGATGGGGGAGTTCGCTGGCGATAAACATGTCAAGTACATATTGTCTGTTGAAAAGGTAGGTATGAAATTTTTACAATCCTCTTCTTGTTCCCTTGTCCACCTCCTGCCGGTTACTGAAAATGACTTAGTTTATCTGGATCTGCTATTCAGCATTTCGGAATTTACTGATTTGAGTTTTTGGGTTGATCTTGTACCCAGAAAAAGGATAGTATTGAGTCGGTGGTTATGGAGCATTTGAGATTGAATGGAGCATATTGGGGATTGACCACTCTAGATCTTCTTGGAAAGCTTGACACTGTGGATTCAAATGAAGTTATATTGTGGATCTTGCAATGCCAGCATGAGTCTGGTTTGTAGTTATTTGTCTCTTGGCTTCTTTTCTTTATTGCCCATGAAAAACATGCAGTTAACAAAACCTTCACTCTGCATACCAATCAAACAATTCTTATTTGAAAGAATGATCAACATTTTTGCTTGGGATTAATGAATTCCATCCATTACAATAATGACCACGTCTTAGGGGTGATTAGTGTTGCTTTATTCATTTTTTTTATAACTTCACTCTAAAGGGTAAAGTGTGAATGTCACCTAGGGCTGCTTTTTCAGGTGGCTTTGGTGGAAACATTGGACATGATCCCCATCTGCTGTATACGCTCAGTGCTGTGCAAGTTTTGGCCCTTTTTGACAAGTTAGATGTTCTTGATATCAACAAGGTGACAGATTGTATCCTTTGGAATGAAGTGTCCTAGTTTGCCTAACGCTTACCATAGATGCAGGTTCCTCGGTGTTATATTATGTTTTTAAGTTTTCAACATCATGAGAGTAATAAACTTACCTTAGGCTCTGTTTTGCATGTAAGAGGTCAGATTATGTCAACTTTTTAAATGTTATAAAATTTTGATTATAGTTACTTTATAGTGTGTGTTGTGCTAGCCAAACATTGATGAGGGGCTCTCTCTGTGGATATCGAAGTTATTGTTGGATAATCTCCGGTATTAAATGCTCTACATTGTTGTGCCTGAACTTTGATTCAGACATCAGAGCACTGCAAAATGAAGATGGATCTTTCTCTGGGGATATATGGGGAGAAGTTGATACTCGGTGTCTTGTCTTCGTCTTTGATCAATTAAAATTTATGTGCTTCTTGAGGATGTTTCTCATATGATTTACATCCCTTTCACCCCTTTTTTCCCTTTGAAGGTTCTCTTATTGTGCTATATGCTGTCTTGCGATACTAAAACAGTTGGATTCAATAAATGTGGAGAAGGCTGTCAGATATATAGTGAGTTGCAAAACTTTGGATGGCGGGTTTGGTTGCACTCCTGGTGCAGAGTCTCATGCAGGGCAAAGTATGTCGTAACCTTTTGCTGGAGCTCTTTGGCTGGTTTCTAATTTCTGATTGGTGCTTAGTAAGTCATGTATTTGGTTATATATATGGCGACCTCCTAATTACTTTGGTGAAGGATTCCATTCTATGTCCTATCTAACCAATATTGCATGTTTTGGAGTGAGAAGGAAACCTGAGCTTTTGGTAATTAAACATGCACCGCAAAATGGTTACAAAGCTGGATATCTTTTCGATGATTTTATTCAAAGCTGAGTCAGCTGGCTTGGACTTTGTTCACTGTTAAATGCAGTGGGCTTTTCCTTTCCAAAAGGGTGGTTATTCCTGATTTTCTGCATCAAAGTGTCTCCATCTGCACTGTTAGGGAGAGATGATAGAAATATGAGAAAGAAAAAAGGATATGGAGTATGAAATATTAAGGGAAGAGAGAAGTCTTTGTGGATTTTAAAGGAAAATAGTTACTTATTGTTTTAATGGAGATAAATATGTAGGTTATCAACCTAGCCTTGGTAGGGTACTCTTTTACCATATTCGACTTTTATTGTCCTCAATCTTACAAGCTGAAAACTAGAGAAATGAGCTTCTGTGTCTACTTCTAGCTTTCATAAATTGGATTTTGACTTCTTGATGCCAAATGACAAACTGATTTAAGAGCCTAAAGGTAGAAGCACAAGTTAGAGGCAAACCCACCCCAATCCTTTCCTTCCTTAGAAAGCCCAACATTGAAGTGGCTTCCTTCTTTGTTTTATTGATTTGAGTTTATGAATTAGTGTTCAATCTGCAGTGGAGATTTACTTGGTTACATCTGCAGTATTTTGTTGTGTGGGTGCTCTTGCTATCACGGGTTCACTACATCACATTGACAAGGACCTTCTTGGCTGGTGGTTATGCGAACGACAAGTCAAATCTGGAGGTTTAAATGGCCGCCCTGAAAAACTTGCTGATGTGGGTGTCAGATTAGATTAAGCTATTATACGCTGACCGTTTTGTCAAATTATGTACTGATCCTGTTGCATGGTTTCAGGTCTGCTACTCCTGGTGGGTGCTTTCTAGCTTGATTATGATTGACAGAGTTCACTGGATTGACAAAGAAAAGCTTATCAAATTCATCCTAGACTGTCAGGTTCTTCAACTGCATCCTCTAGGATGAATTGAAAACTTTCACGATATGAGTTTACTACCTGAATTTTGAGTTTGAGGGAACAATGTTCATTTCATGGCCTTCTATTTCAGGACATTGAAAAGGGTGGAATTTCTGATAGACCAAATGATGCTGTGGACGTTTTCCATACCTATTTTGGAGTGGCTGGTAAGTAATGGTTCGGATTTTGCCATGTTCCTTTGCATTCTCCTTGTTAAATTGGCTTTATCAAATTTAATTAGCAGTGAAATCAGGATAGGAGTTCTTGATATTATGCCGAAAGCAGAAATGGATGTCTGTTCATTCATTGATTTTAAATTGTTAACTGACGAAATATAGTTAGATCTGAATTATATCTAATTTATTTGAAAGTCGTCCATGAAGGATATCAGATTGTCCGTATTGGTCAAGAATGTGAACAGTAACTGATGACTTATGATGCTCGTCGAACTCTCACGTATTTTCTTTCTTGGTGGTGATTTCAGGTCTTTCCCTTCTTGAATATCCAGGACTTAAGGCCATAGACCCAGCCTATGCCTTGCCGGTTGATGTTGTTAATAGGATTTTCTTTGGCAGATGTTCAACCTGACCACAGGCCACACAATATATTACATTTTCATGACTTTTCGAGTGCACATACTATCGTCAATAACTGACTTCACTGCATAAAAAATTCCACAAAAATTGAAAAAGTTGTTAGTTGACGCAACATTTCTAGTGAATCATTTGTTACCCTCGGAGAACATAAACTTCCTTTGATCCTTTTCGTACCTTCGTCTCTCTCAAGCCTCAAGCTATAGTTTCTCCTTTTCGTACCTTCGTCTCTCTCAAGCCTCAAGCTATAGTTTCTCCTTTTTGTACTTACGTCTTTCGCGAGCTATAGAATTTTGTATGCTGGAACCTCTGTGTAGAATTTGGCATAATAAGCCAGGACTAGTTTGCATGGTGGAAACCTCAATTTTCACGAAAGCACAACTCAATAGTTGGGGAGTTTAGTTTGATCCCTAGACTTCGTTTTGTTATCAACTTGGTTCTTGTGTTTTTGTGTTTTTGGATTTAAGTCTTTGACCATTGGAAACTTGATGGAAATTGCTTATTCAGCAACGTTTGTGGACATGGTTGCTTGGTGTATGAGTATGGGTGAGCAACGGTCTAGGGTAGAACCGAGAACTAACGAGACTGGTCTAGCCTAATCAATTTCAAGTATAAAATCAGTGGGGTTCCAGTTCTGGTGGGGATGAGTGCGATTTTTGTTTCACATTCCAAACAGAAAAAAACGCTTGGGCATTGGTGCTTTCTTGTTAGGTAAGGAATACACAACCATGAAAAGCACAAAAATCATAAGTTCTCTTTTCTGCAGAGCTGGGGAAAACTTTCAAAAAAAGCCCCTGAAGGCAATTTTTGCAAAGTAACTTCTAAAGTGGTGTTTGTCTCAAAGAAGCCACTGAAGTTGGTGGCTTCATATCAATTGACCCCCCAGATCACCGGCAGCACAAATTTTCGTTGGAGGACAACCATGTCATCTCACCTGCCATTTTTCTCATCAGTTGCAAGGGCATTTTTGTTCGAAATCTTCTAAATCTAAACCTTATTTCTCAAATTTGAAGCTAAAATTGTTCGATTCCTTAAAGTAGACCCAAATCTCCAAATACCCGTAATATTCCAATTAAGAGTGTAGCAAGCCGTACCTTCGCCTGGAGAGAAAGCAATTGCAACTAGATGAAGCAACAAGTCAACAACTTGGGCACATGTCGTCGCCTAGATCGATTACAGGGATGTTACGAAAACAAAGTTGTTATTTTAGTGCTACTTTGGTTTGTTTGGTCGAATTTGTCTTTGCATTGTTTTTCCTTTTATGCAAATCTATGCACGTGAATTGCATTTTCTAATTGCAAGTGGTATCAATGTGTGCATTTTGTAATTGCAAATGGTGTTGTTATGGTACTTGGGTGCTATAATGGTATCTATTTTGTAGTTTTTTGCTGTTTTTGTTTTATTTTTTTCTAGGGTATGATTTGTCATGTATTACATTATTCGCATTATGTTTGCTTCCATTTTGTTCCAAGTAAGAGATGTGAAGAAGTGCATTAATTTTTGTTTGATAGTAGGGGAGCAAAGGATATTGAAGAAGATGAGTTTGCCAGTATTGATCTGGATGACTTATATTGAAGAATTTTTTTTTAAATGAGGGTGCTTATGGTGATGGTTTCGTGGAGAGGGATCGGGATAGGGAGTTTGGAGAGACTAATGAGTATATAGATGTTTTAATTGATAATGTAGATGTCTTTAGTATGAGAAATTCAAATGAGTATACACATCCTAAGTTCGATGCTAAAGTGCATATGGAGAATCTTATCTTCAGATTGGGAATGTGCTTGAGTAATGCTAAGAAGTTTAAAGAGTCTATTGAGAACTATGTCATAAAAAATGAAAGACGGGAAAGCATACTTTAAATGAACAAATAAGTTGAGGGCAACATGTTTGGATGATTGTGATTGGCTCATCTATGCTTTCAACGTGCAGAAGGAGCATACTTTATAAGTCAAAACCATCAAGCATGTACATACATGTAGTAGAGCTTTAAATCTTCCTCAAAGAAGTAGTAAATGACTAATAAGCAAGTATTGTAATAGGTCGAAGAACGATCCTATATGGTGAGCAAGGTGCTTCAATGAAGATAATAATGGAGTATAAGAATGTTTTGAAGCTGTCAATGGCTATGGTTTACAAAACTAGGGCTATACCAATAGGTATGATCAAAGTGAAGGAGGAGCAATTTTGGCCACTACCAAGCACTTTCTGATGCTGATCTGGGATCGACATGTGTAATCAAGGCTAAGACATGTTAAGATCAATTCAAGTGTAGTAGAGTCTGCATTTGTCTAGATTCATTGAGGGGTTTTCAAGAAGGATGTAGAAGTTTTGTTGGGTTTGATGGTTGTCATTATCATTGTGATGTAATGACATACGTTTGGTAGTTGCGGGCATAAATGACAACAATTAGATGTATCCCTTAGCATTAGTAGTAGTGGGACAAGAAACATACAAGACATAACATTGGCTTATTAGTATAATAGTAGAATATGGGGATTACTGACCTTGACATTTTTTAAGTATTGGACTTTCTTGTGTGATAAGCAAAAGTTATTGTCCAAGTACTAACAAATCTAATGCTTGAAGCCAAACATAAAGTTTGCTTGAGGCATCTTTATGAGAATTTCAGGCTATGTGACGGGAACTTAAAAAATTGGTTTGTGAGGCTGGAAAGGCAATTTGGATATGTGATTTTGAATTAGTAATGGAAAAGCTTAAGGCAATTGACGAGAAAGTTTATTATTGGATGTCCCAAAAGCCTCTAGTGCATTGGAGCAAGTCACTCTTTATGACAGCTCAAAATTTAACATTTTATTGAACAACTAGTGTGAAAGTTTTAACAAGAGCATTATTAATGTTATGGACAAGCCTAACCCCACAATGCTTGTAGCTATGCGAATGCAGCTTATGGAGGAGATTCATAAGTAAAGGGACGAGATGGCTAACAATACTTGTGTGATCTGTGCTAGAATTTGGGATATATTGGAGCTTCAAAAGCGGGTTTTCAACATCATTGATTCCTGGCTAGGGTGGGGAGGATGATTTTGAATCACGGGGACCATATGAGATGAGATGGTTGTTAATATTATAGAAGATGAAATATTAGTGAAATCCCTTGCTATAGTGTTGTGGCAACTCTTATGAACATGAGGGAAGAGCCTGGAAAATGAGTTCCCACATATTTGTATAAGGAAACATACATTTATGCAAACCTACAGCCTTGCTGTGCTTGCTTTATATCCCAAGGAAACACGACCTTTTAGAGAGCCATTACTCACAACAAATTTGTTCATGCAAGTTGATAGATTATAGAAAGAAAGAGCAAAGTGAATGAAACAACTAATAAGAAATTGACAAAGAGCAAGAAGAAAGTTGTCCAAGAGCTTGTGGGAACAAGGTTGAAAAAGCAGAACACCGCAATCTTGTGTGGAAATTGTGGTGGCTTAGACCATACTAGGTATCAGTACAAGAACCCATTTTTCAAGCTCTTCCCTTGTGTATATGAGAGCTACCATAGCATGATAGTAAAGGATTACACTGATGTCCCACATTTTCCAACTCCAAGTTCGACTTTGATTTTAACGACTATATTATCTCCAAATGGTCCACTCAATTCAAATCGATTCTCCCCATCCCAGCTAAGAATCCATGATGCTGAAAACTACTTTTAAAGCTTCAATATCTCATAGATCCTAGGATAGACCACACCAGTGTAGTTAGTCATTCCATCTCTTTGCATATGAATCTCTCCATGAGCTGCATTATTATAGCTTGAAGCATTGTAATAGTAGGCTTGTCCCTGGCATCAATGTATACTCTTACTAAAGTTGTCACGCCAATTGTTTAAGGAAAGGTCACGTATTGAGCTTGCCTTGAAGTTGAACTCCCTCCGTTATACTAGAGGCCTCCGGGACAACCAATCGTAAGCCTTCTTATTAACATCCTTAAGTTCTTCCATTGCCATTTCATAATCAAATACCCTAGTTACCATGGCATCCTTTCAAACCAACTTTTAAATTCAAATCGTATATGATGCAGCCTAAAGTTCTCATAAAGATGTCTTGAGCAAAATCTATGTTTTGCTTCAAGCATTAAATTTGCTAGTGCTTCCACTAATCTCTTCTACTTGCCACACAAGAAAGCACTGTACTTCAAATTTTCAGGGTTTGGAATCCACAGGTCTTGCAATCATACTAATAAACTAATGCCATGTCTTGTATGCTTCTTGTCCCTCTACTACCCATGTAAATGAATACATCTTATTGTTGTCATCTATGCCTAGAGCTACTGGAAGTATGCCTTGTATTTTAATGACAAATGTCAACAATCAAACCCTACAAAGCACCTACATTATTATTCTGGCAAACCCCTTAATGCATCCAAACAATGAAAAACTCCTCTACACTTGAATTGGTTTTGATATGTTTCAGTCTTGATTACACATGTGGATCCTGGGTTGGCATAAAAAATTTCTTGGCAATAGCTCATAAGCAACCCAAATTGCTCCTCCTCCTTCCATGTGATCAATCCTATTGGTGTTGCCCTAGCTTTGTAGACCATTGCCCTTGATAGCATTAAAACATTGTTAGACTCCATTATTATCTTCATTGAATCACCTCGGATGTATGGTTGTTCCTTAACTTATCACAGTACTTGATTACTAACTATTTAGATGCTTACTTGAGGAACTTATAGAGCTCGATTACATGAGGTTTTACTTGTAACATATGCTTTTTCTGCACTTTTGAAGTATATATGAGCCAATCACAGTCCTTATGACACACTACCCTTAACTTATTTGGTTCATTATCAATGAACCTTTCCTATCTCCCATTTTTTATAATATAGTTCCTAACATATTCTTTAAATTTCTTAGCATTACTAAAATGCACCCTCAACTTGAATACATGATTAATCGTATCTACTTCAACATTGAACTTGGGATGTGTATGCTTATTTTGACTTCTTATATTCAAGAAATCTACATTATCACCTAAAACGTCCACATACTCACTATTGTCTCCAACCTCTCAATTCCCCTCTATTGAACCATCACTATTGACACCTGCATTTCTTGAATTTTTCAACAAAAGTCATTCAGATTAATAATGGAAAATTCATCTTCTTTAGCACTCTTAATATCCCTACTATCAAACATGGAATAGTTTACTTTTTTAAATACCTCACTTAGTTAAATGGAAAAAAAATAACATCAATATATTTTCATGCAATACGTGACAAGACATAACACCAGAAAAAACAAAACAAAAATAGTTAAAAAGTTCCGATATCAAGGACCACTATAGCACTTAGGGACCATGATGGCACCACTTGTAATTACAAAATGCACACATTAATACCACTTGCAATTACAAAATGAAATTGCATGCAATCACTGCCATCGATCAAATAAGCCATCACTGCGATAGATCTCACATTTGATAATATATGCTCACATCGTCATGTTGATCCAACAAGCCGCAATCGCCTTCTTTATGGACGAAAGAAGCATCAATTGCACTCTTAATTGGAGAATCGGGGAGGTGGGTATGTTTAGGGACTTCATGAAATTTTAAAGGAAATTTGATTTAGGTTCAGAATATTTCGAACAAAATGCTTTTGTCACTAGCGCAAGAAGTGGCACGTAAGATGCACGCAGTTGTCGTCCGACATTTTGTATTGCCGATATGCTGGGGGGTCATTTGATATCAAGTCACCAACTTCAGGTGGCTTTTTTTGAAACAAACATCATCACTCCAAGAGTTACTTTGTGTGAACTTTAGGGACTTTTTTGAAATATTCCCTCGGACCTGTACAAGTAGGAGTCAGTTGGCGCAACGGCTGCTTTTTCGTTTTTTTTTTTTTTGTAACTCAGGGAATCCCCGCACGGCCGACAGCCTGGGAGTAAACCCTGGGGGCGACACGTGCTAGCCACCACACACGTGCCACCGGTTAAGTCACCCTGCGACGCCCGGGATTCGAACACTCAACCTTTTGCGAGAGGAAGAGTGCGCGCTCCAGCAGCGCCACCCAGGCGGGTGGTACGGCTGCTTTTTCGTTACTGTGGCGTCGACATGCAAATTTGTATTTATTCGAATACAAAAAGCAGCCGTACCACCCGCCTGGGTGGCGCTGCTGGAGCGCGCACTCTTCCTCTCGCAAAAGGTTGAGTGTTCGAATCCCGGGCGTCGCAGGGTGACTTAACCGGTGGCACGTGTGTGGTGGCTAGCACGTGTAACTCTCTCTGCTTGAAACTCATTTGTTTCTATGAATGCCCGATGCTTACCCTTTAAAAATTCTCACATATTTAGTTATCAATCCTTTTGCTGTATATTTTTCTCTACATCCCCCAAGATGTTGTTTGTACTAGTGCTTAAGATATGATCGAGGATTCAATTTGAAGATTACGGATTTCCGTAATTCTACTTGCAGAATATGTGAACTAGAGTTTTGTTTATAATATCACCATCACAGCCAATTTATCCTCAACACATAAGGAGTAGAGAGAAATATTATATTCATGTATTTAGCATTCGAATTTATCCGCAAATTATGTTGCGTTCAATTTGGGAATAAGTTGCTAATAGCTTAACACAACGAAAATGACACGGGCATGGGCCAAGCATGGTACGCATACAACACAGGCACGACACAACATGATCACGACAATGGCACACAACTCTATCTATTAACAAGCCAGGCCAAGCATGGTTCGGTAGTAGTGGGCTGGCCTAGGTATTACGCGCTACCGTAGCTTGTTAGCCTTTCCCAATGCAGTCATTTGCCACCAGCACAACATGTTAATTATCAGTGTCAACTCAGTTAGTTTGTCGAGCTTCAAATCAAAGTTCGACAAAAAAAAAAAAAAAAAACTCCGAAATCCTATTAAGAATACATGGTACAAAAAAAAAATTAGAATTGTGAAAGAGCGAAGTCTAGGGACCAAAACGTAATTGTCTTTGCTTTCTTTCCTTTATTTGGGTAGCATACTTATTATTAGAAATCTATGAGAGTTACAATGAATTTTGCACCCATGCGCACCTCTTTCAGCTAAATTTATGTTTGGTTACAATAATAAAGCTTTAGTAATTGAATTAGATGGTTACCTAATGGTTATTTAACATCTCACTTTCTCCCCCATATTGATTTCGGACCACCAATATACTCTTTCTTGATATTCAAAATTTTACTTAAATAGGAAAGATAGATCAAGATTATTGTATAAGCCCTATTAATCTCGTAGACAAGATAATATACGAGATAATTTCTAGCATTGTAGCCCCCAACTAAAACATGTTTGTACTTGTTCGCGTGGAGAATCGAATGTATGCTGCATGCCTGAATCACCCATATCAATACATTCCTTAATCATCGAATCCCTTTCGTAGTATCGCGAAATATCATTTTCCGACGGTCATTGAATTTTTTTTTTCTTTTGCGTGTGCAATGTGCAGAGCATGGAGACACATTAATAGATGGTTGTCCCCACTCGAAGGACTAAGGAGGCACCGTCCCTAACTTGATCCCCAAGTTTGGGCTGCGTGACATTTTCTCTTTTTCTTGGTGGGTCGATGTCAATACAACACGACCGTCGTTTGTCGATTGACGGGCGTCAAATCTCTTCTTGTGGATTTGGTTGTTTCGGAGTTGTTAAGGTGGGGAACGTCTGGATGCATATATGATCCACTGGGACCCCTAAGAAGCGTGCGATTCCTTTACCATCGAAGGGTCCATCTCATTGACCAACATTGATTTTGACCCAACACTTTTGATGGTGAGAGTTCTGTCGTTCAATTCGAGAATCCTTTTGACAATGTGATCTTCTTAAGGTTTCGATTATTTCACGAAAAATATTTTGCGGGAAAACAATTTTTGGCGTTTAGATGGCACAGGAAAATGAGTTTAATGAAAAATTTATACTTAAATTTAGGAAAATGATTTCTCAAATAAAAAATTAGATATCGTCGTTTGAATCAAAAACTCTACATTTGGGCGCTTGTTCCTAAACCCTTGAGAGTAGAACCGGGCTAGGGTTAGGTCCGCCAAGGTCCATCGAGGCCAAGCTCGGGTCCAAGACTCTAGTGCCGTTGCTTGACTCCCTAGCACCCTAGCTCAAGTCCATAGAGGCTAGGCCCAAAACCTTGGTGCCCATACCCAGTTCCTTGTTATTTATAAGCAAGTCACTGACACCCAAATAATGTATGTTTATTTAGAAAAATCAAATCAAACTTTCCTTATCAAATGATGGAAAATATTTTTTGGTGTTTCAGCCAAACACATAAAAATATTTTCATTTTCCTATAAAATTACTTCATGGAAAATATTTTCTAGAAATGTCACATTTTTTGCAAATCACGGAAAATAAATGATTTGGAAAATATTTTATCAAAAACAATCGTTTGTATTGCGTGAAATAATTTTTAATGAAAATATTTTCATGGACAATGATTTTTTTTCATTTATTCATTTTTGTAAGAGAAACAAACGATCATTTTTAGAAAAAAAATATTTTTTAAATCACTCATTTTCTGTGAAACAAACAGAACCTAAGACTACGACTCATGAGACTTTTTTTATGGTTTATACTTAGGCCTAAAGTATGTCATGTGTTAAATGAGTCCTTTGATTAATAGTTATCACAAGAGATGGTACAAAATCTTAGTCTATTAAGGTAGCTAAGTCGGCTCAAAATTCTAAATAAATGAATTAGTAGTTATCACAAGAGATGGTACAAAATCTTACTCTATTAAGGTAGCTAAGTCGGCTCGAAATTCTAAATAAATGAGTTACGAGCCAATAAGTCAATTAATAGTCGTTTAGCAATTTACTATTAAGCGAATAGCGGACATTCTTGGCATTAATTCCACAACTCAATATTTTATTATGATAAAACAAAAAGCCGACTTTTGATATAATAACAAATGTGACTCGGATGTGATATGAATTCGAGGAGAATTCTACAAGATAAATTCGAATTTTACATGAAATTAGTAAGCGAGACTTACCAATTACAAAACTTTCAATAACTTTTTTAACTTATGGTGCCCATAATTTAATAATTTCAGAACTGACATAAAAAGGGGATGATATTTGGCAAGAACATGATGACAGAATAGAAATTACTATCATCCTTAGACATTAGCGAAAATTTATATGGGTAATTCCTAGATGTTTTTTCAAGGAAAAGGTTCGGTAAAAGTCCTAAATCATGTATATTTCAGAGACAAAACTTAATAGAAGCCTAAATCTCGTATATGTAATGTTATGAAAACTAAATTACTGTTATCCTAACCCATTTGTGAAGTCCTTGTGGTTGACATGGAACGGACTAACATGTACCGATAATATATGAGAATTTTCACTAGAAGAATAGGAAAAGATGTCATACATGGTGGGGGGAAATGATTTATAAGTGTCACCCACTCCCAATTGGGCAGCAAATTTATTTCTTATTATCCATGAAATAAATAATTAATCATCTTAACTACACATCCGCAATTATGACAATCAAGATGGCTCATAAGAAAAACGACCGATCACTAATAAACTTTTAGGTTCATCGTTAAAACCCTATGTTTGTTAGCTTTCAAATTTGTTAGTTTGACTGTTAGGTTCATCGTTAAAACCCTATGTTTGTTAGAATATTTACATAATAAATCTTACTTCACCTAAGAGATTAAACTTTTAACACGGGTTTTAGTTGCCTAGTTAATCTTATTGGTCTCAGATCCGCTTACTGATTGGAGCAGTGGCATCTCCCAGATGGGGCAAGCCATCTGAAACTGAACAAAAGAAGGACAAATCCAAAATCCGACAATACAGCACTGCGGACGAGCCAGAACATGTCTGTCTCTCCCACTTTCATCCTTGTACCTAAGCACTTCAGAGGCCAAAAGGAAAGCCAAAAGGTGACAGCAATGCTGTCTTGAACGAGAGACCAATTAAACAAAGGGAGGATTCTCTCTGCCAGCGCTCCTTCTTGGTTAATTTAATGCCAAAGCGAGTGATTCTTGGGGCCTGAGTCGTTTACAAGTATTCAAGTTTTGACACGACACAAATGACACTAATCGATGCCGACAAGGAATTAACATATCTGAACTCATTTTTTAGTGTATTCATGCCAAGCTCATGTCAGCATGTTGGGCATGATTAATAAGCAGTTCACATGAATTAATTTTTAGGTTAATCTTGAATTCTGTCCGATGAGACACAGATACTCAAACTTTTTGTCGTCTCATCAATACTCCAAATTTGTACCGGTGTTTTTAAAAATAAATTCCATTATAGTTCCGTCCACAATGACGGGTGTCCCACGGGGCAAGATTTAGCCTTTTTGGCATCTCTCAAGTTATATGTTCTTGATTCGATTGCTTTCTTATTCTTACCGCTCTACCCATCGGATTTGCAATTCTTGTTGACAAATATCTGCCTGGTAAAAAAAAATCAAACCCATGTTCTGTAGGAAAGAAGAACTAGGGGATTAAAACTTATAGCTAGCAAGTTAGTAATATTTAAAATGGCCATTGAAACCATCACCAAACCCTAACAGTATGCACTCTGGTTCCTCAAACACACCACAGTGTCATCACATTCATTATTCCTCACAAAACCATAGTTCTTCAGCCTGAGCCATATGTCCTCAATTCTTCTATCAAAGCCCCCAAATCATCGTATGAGGAACCCCCTTCCTCAACCGCCCTTTTGGCCATAACCCCAAAGCTCCTTGCTCTGCCTCTGATCTCCCCTGCCCTCTCCCCCACCATTATCTCCTTCACCGCCCTCTCCACCGCCTCCTTCCTAGTGAAGTCTCCCACCAACCTAGCCCACCGCCGGGCCCCGACCCCGACCCCGATTTTCAAGACCTCAGTCACCAGCTTCTCGTTGTAGAACTGCTCGGCGAAGATGGGCCACGTCACCATCGGGAGCCCCGCGCTGATCCCCTCGAGCACCGAGTTCCACCCGCAGTGCGTCACGAAGCCCCCGACGCTCCGGTGATCGAGGATTAGGACTTGCGGGGCCCATCCCCGAATGATCAGCCCTTTGCCTTGCATCCTCTTTTCGAACCCTTCGGGCAGCCAATCGTCCTCATTTCCTTTCTCTTCTTTTTTGTCTCTGCTCACAACCCAGACGAAGTCCTGGCCAGAGGCCTCCAATCCCATGGCGATCTCTCGCAGTTGCGCATCCGAGAACTTGGACGTTGTCCCAAAGCAGACGTAGACGACCGAGCTGGGCCCTCTCGAGTCGAGCCACTTGAGGCACTCGTGCCCGTCGATAGATGCTTCCTTCCCTCCTCTCTGTGCCTTCTCTTGCAAGTTCCTATTGCACAACGAAACAGGTCCGATGTGCCAAGCTCTCTTGCCGAGAGCATTCCTGTAGTAATCTACATAACTCGGCTCAAGCTCATAGAAGCTGTTCACTATCATCCCAAAACATCGATCCACAGCTTCATAAGATCTCTTCAGCAACCTGGTGAAATCAGTCTGGATGATGATCTTCAGCTCATCCGGGAGCTGAGACCTCGTCATCGTGATCTCGTCCGGAAGACCGGGTAAGCAAAACGGCTCGTCGTCAGATGAGACCTTCTCGTGAGGCCTGTGCCTCTTCACGCTCTCGGCCGCACACATGGAGAAGAAGCTCGTCCCGTGGAAGGCCAGCCTCGGGATGCCATGCCTGGCCGCAACCTCGTTCGCGAAGGGAAAGAATATGTCGGCGACCAGCGCGTCTGGGGCCAATTCCTGAACAAGAGCTTCCAGGGGCTCAGACAGCATCGTGATGGCCCTGAAGAACTTCTGCTGGATGTCCTGCGTGGTGACCATGTCGAGGTTCTCGAGGCCTTCCGGGAGACCGACTTCTAGGGTCGGGAACTCGATGGATCGGAGGTCGATTCGTGATCCTGCGTCGCCCTGTAAAGAATTTTGGAAGAGAGGGGCGTTGTGTGGGGTGGTGATTATGGTGGCTCTGGCTCCTCTGGCCGTCAAGAGCCTGGCCATGTCCTGGGTCGGCAACATGTGGCCGTGAGCCATGAAAGGGAAGAACAGGACATGAACTCTTCGATCGGACTCAGTTTCCATGGCGGCGATGACGACGAAGAAGAAGAGGAGGAGGAGGAGGAGGAGGTTATGGAGGTCCAAGAAAGTGACGAGCGATGGTAGGAAGCAGGGATTGGGAGTCTTGTCATGTGCTTTATGCTCTTCTAAGATTCTTATTACAAGGACTAGCGACTTCCAAGGTCATGGGGGACCACTTGGTGTGCCGTGTTTTGAGCTCTAACAAGTATCCACATCACTTGGTATTTGTGCAGCTTTTCAGGGTACCGTTCTTTGGTACCATGATGTTTCGCTCTCAGAATTTGGAGTGGATAGAGAAATCACTCCTGATTTGCAATCGTTTATAGTCTTTTTATCTCCTTAATTTCGTAGTTATTTCATTTCAAAACCTTGAAAAACTTAGCATATGCCTCGTTTGACTAGCGAGACATTATTTGGTGCACTCAAAGTACAAACTCCAGTGAACGATGCGAATCTCCCTCGCATGAAACCCGTGTGTATGTGAGAAAGGTGAGAGTATGCTCCCAAAGTTGGCAATAATTTCTCTTGAATAGCTCCATGGAATTGCAATACAGTCATGGAAGGCAAGTTTTCCGGGGGGGTTAAATAAAGTGAACGATGGGAAAAGACAGGTGAAAGTGGGAATACTAGCAAGAGATCACGCGGGCATATAAAACGCGTGAAAAGTTTATAGAGCTCAGTACGCCAGTTTCAAAAGAGCAAAAAACGTGAAGTAACTTTCTTTCTAGCGAAAAGAGATGTAGTGTCGAGGGGAAATTTGTGGGTTAGGATAGAAAGGAGATAATTTGTCCTTAATGTCATTCATAAGGACCATGAACCACCCATGAAGCATGAATCTATGTGTCTTGGGAGATAATACGTGTGGGACTAGAGAACCGCAAATCCAATGACTAGCGAGGAACTAATTGGTTATCGATTAATATCAAACATTACAAACAAGGTTCGATAAGTGACAAGGACACTCGTTTTTCAGATATTGTTTAGACGAGATAAGCAAGTTATCACGGCTTGGTGTGTTGACCTTTTAATTATTGCATTGGTGAGTGATTGCATCTGAGGCTTGTTGCTTTTGCATAAAGCAAAACGATGAGCTCAAATAATAACAAGAAACGAAGCTCGAGTTCGAAGGACATGGAGACACGGACTACCCAAGATTTCATTGTTCGACACTCATGTAATTAGATCGAATTCTTTGCATATCAGATAACTAGAGTGACATCCGATTCTGTCTATACCAAAAATGACTCGTATTTTCATGTATTCATTGGGTTGTGATACGCAATCAATTCCCTTCACCATTTAATTATGGGAAGTCCATACAGAAAGTCATTCCAATTTTGAGAAAGTGCAACAGTAAAACCCCAATTTTCAGAAAATTTGCTGTCAAAATCCAAAGGGGACGGGTGAAATGGAATTTTCATGCATTAAAAAGCTCGCAGCCTCTTTCTCCTCCGCCCGCACCCCACGTATGGATCCTTAGTTCACTTCGGCAAAT
The DNA here is from genome assembly GCA_031216235.1 of Syzygium jambos. Taxonomy (NCBI): domain Eukaryota; kingdom Viridiplantae; phylum Streptophyta; class Magnoliopsida; order Myrtales; family Myrtaceae; genus Syzygium; species Syzygium jambos. The sequence continues at coordinate 14,802,947 of CM062226.1, forward strand.
GGAAGTACGACTACATTTTTCGCCAATCGGCATCCCTCAGTGGGAATCTTCCGGGGGTGGCTGGGAAGTTGGTGCCACAAGAACAACTTGCTCTTTTTCCTTTCTATCTACCAAGAATTGGATTAATTTTGAAATGCACGGCCTGAGAAATTTTACTTATAGCACAACACATATTCACTGTCATTGTTCTCGACAGTTGGTCAACCTCTCGTACCATAATTGCTCATATCGATGCAGACCTAATCATAGACCGCGCAGCCCTTCCAGGCTCAGCCTGAGTCGCAAGGTCTCGTAGGCCTTTTGGGCAGGGTCGGGCGAAGAAATTTAGTGAGAAAGTCCTATACTGACTCGAAGATATGCGTGTAAAAATTTAAGGTTAATTGTTAAAAAAGCCTAAGTACTTTGTGGCAGTTGTACAAGAAGCTCTCTGATTTTGTAAGTTTGGGACCATCGCACAGTAGCATCTGAACTTTGAAAAGTTACAAATTACATCCTCCGTGAGAACTTTGATTTTTGCTGTAGTTTCTAATTTTTCCATCTGCATAGTCGTTTCGTGTTATCTGACTATGGATTAGCTCATTTTTTTACCAAATTCCTGCTGAATTTTCTTAACCTCATCATTCATGCATTCTCTCTATTTTTTTAATTTTGTTAAACATGTAACAAATTTTTTTGTAAAATGAATAGGTCCATTTTCATTTAACACTTGCCGGCTATCCAGACAAAACTTAGCGACAGCAACAAAAATTAAAGTGCAGATGGGTAACATGTAGCTTTATAAACCTTGGGGGTTATTGTGCAAAGATGCTAAACTTAAGGAGGGTGATATGTAACTTTTCAATGTTCGGAGGCTACTTTGCAACGAATCCAAAATTCGGGGGGTTTTGAGCAATTATCCAAAAAACTTATGACGGGCATTTAGGCAAAATTTAGGTCCAGATCTACCCAACGGTCCCCTTATGTTAATGGTGATGAATGTGAGTTACGCAATAACCAGTGATTAGTAGTTTTATTTCAAAAGAAAACCTTGAAATGTCATTTATGAATTTACATATCAATATTTGAGAATTTTGAAAGGCTTCTAATATTTTGTGATTTGGATTAAATAAAAGTCAAAATGTAAGTTTTGTAAGATTCACAAAAAAATGAAAAATTTACCAAAAAAAAGTCATAAACTTGTCCAATTCAGTCTTAAAGCCATTTAATTATACCAATTGAGTCCTAAACATTTTCACGTTTTGCCAATTGAGTTCTTTTTGACAATTTTAGCTGAAAATTACTGATGTGGCACAACTGGTGCTGACGTAGATATTTTTTTAATAATATTTTGAATTTTTTATGGTTTTTTTTTCTATTTTTCGTTTTCTTTACTTTTTTTTTTGTTTTTGGAGTGAGGGCAGACAAGGTTCGCCGACCGACCCTTGTCAGATCTAGGCAAAGGCTCATGCGCCCTCACTTTGGTCAACGAGGGTATCGTGACCCTCGCCTAAGGCTAGTGAGGACTGCTAAGCCGTCGCCTGGCCAAGACCTAGTGAAGGCGTCACGACCGTCGCCTGATCTAGGTGAGGGCTTGCACGCCCTCACTTTGGCCAGCGTGAGTGTCACGGGCCTCGCCTAAGGTTGATGAGGACTACCAAGCCCTCGCCTAGCCCATACTGGTGAAGGCATCACAACTGTCGACTAATCTAGGTGAGGGCTCACGCGCCCTCACTTTGGCTAGTATGGGCATCATGGCCCTCGCCTAGGCCCTCAACGATCACAATGTGGGCGTTGTGGCCCTCACCAAATCTAGGCAAGAGCCACGACACCCTCGCCCACAGCCGGCGAGAGTCACTAGCCCTCGCAAAAAAAATAATAAAAAATAAAGAAAAGGAAAAAAAATCATAAAAATTCAAAATATTATTAAAAAAATATTCACATCAATGCCAGCCATGACATATAGGATAGCTGGCGTTCACATCAGTAATTTGGCCAAATGAATTTAATTTGTAAAATATGAAAAAATTTAAGGCCGAATTGATAAAAGTACAATTTTCATATCGCGTATTCTTGAACGCTTTTACATGTTTGGTGGGTGGAGGAGACTCGAGGGATATCATTCTCTTCTTGTCCCCTTTCTTTTCTTTTCGATTTATGTTTATGAATGAAGAGTAGGGATGATAGTAGGTCAAAGCCTAAGAGGATATCCGACCCTTCTCGAATCATAATGAGGTTTGAAAGGTTTGCATTATGGCATTTAGGGTTTAAGGGCTCACTGTACCGTCGGCAAATCATTTAGGATTTGAAATTGAGTTTGGGATTTATCTTACCGTTACTCGAAACAAGAAGAGTTATTTTGGTAAAATATTCCTACTCCTTTGAAGACTTACACCTAAAAGTAGATTCGTTTGTACTTATTTACGTTCTTGTACAGAATCCACGATCGTTAAAATTGAGGAAGCTGGCGTTTAGGACAAACTTCTGTCGAAGACTTCTCTTCCTTGTGCTCATTGTCCAATATGAACTCCTGAGGTGCAATTGCAATTGAACGTTCACATCCAGGCTCGTGTTTTTCTGTCTCATTTGCTTAAAGTAGAGGCATTTGCGCATTTGGTGATCATGTGTCTGGATCGTGTGAAGTCTTCAGCTGTCTAAAACAAGGAGTCATGTCCCGAATCGGCGAAAGTGAGTGTGAACCATACTATCAAGAATGCATCAACCCGCGCATCATTTGCTGGATCCACTGGTATCTGTTAGGATCTGCTTATCCAAGCAGACGTTGGACTAAGTGAGCATTGCTTACTGGTGATGGTGTGGCCTTTGGGATCGCAGACAATCGTGCTTTTGCTGCCTATCGTCAGCATGCCTAAGCCCAAATTTCGATCTGTTGATGTTCCTCGTCAGAATATGAACATGGCATTAGCTTTGTACTTCTCTTTGCGAGTGCACAGAGCGCCATACAAGTCTTCTTGGTCAAGCATTCGACCTCGGTTGCGTTACTCGTTTCTGAGGCCTTGTTAGCTCATGATACTGCTTGGATCTCTAGAGTTCGCGCCTGATAAGTGGACCATTGCGCATCATGCTTCATGGAGTTGCTCTATCATGTCTTGCTTTGATTTATGAGGTAAATTCCTCTTAGCTTCTGTTTCGTGGGGAATTGACCCAAGCAGCGAAATAGATTTTCACCAAAGGTTGATCTTTGGTTTTAATTGATTCGGATTTAGTGGCGATTCGGACAGGAAGTAAATTGTGCAACAAGGATCAAGAACAATTAGATCTAAAGGAAAGGAAATACAAGTACATAAAACTGATAAATTGAAACTGAGAAAAAACGAGTTTTGTGCTGATGATCCTTCGCTACAGCAATTCAGCATGGCTTTTTGTATAGCCTCCTACAAAGTGTAATCGCCTGTAAATGATTAATAGTCCAATTGACGGCTGCAACTGCATCTCCACAACTTTAAGCTCCATGATGGCACGCCAACCTTATCTACAAGCGGTTACAACTCTTCAGTTGCCACTGGATTTAACCGTCAAACGGTATCCTCATCTTCCGTTAGCATTTTCACTTTATCTTCTTTCTCCGGTTCCTCTATATTCAACACTTAGCCAAATACGATAAGCGGTAATCGTCGACCAGTCGCCATCGCCATTGTATGGCGACAACTGTATTATGGTCATTCATAGTCATAGCCATCGACAAGTGTTTCCGCTATTGGTAACTCATCGATGGTCAAATTACACTTCACACCAAGCTCTATATTCATTCAAGTTGGCGTCATGTTGATAAAAAAGACTTGGTAATTTTCTGGTGTCAACTTTGACATAGGAATAGTTCTTAAATGTTTTTAACTGAACTCTTTAGACTGTCAACAAGAGAAACCCTTGCGCACATGCCCCGTCTTCAGGGGAAGAACAGAGCAGTAAGCATGGTTAAGATGGTGCATACATTATCTGCTTTATTCTTTCACAAATTAAGATGGTGTACCTGACACAAGCTAAGTGCATTCTCATAATGCTTTCAAAGATTACTTGCAAAGAATCACAGTACATGAAACTTGTAGGGCAACATAAAAAGCATCAATCATGATGGGCAGTTTAACAAACAAAATAGCTATTCACATGTGAAAGGATCTACTTCTTTGCTTCACGAGCAATGCCGTGTGAAGCGAGCTCTTTGATCAAAGCATTCATATCCGAGTACGAGGACCCTTCGTCCTCGATAGCCCGCCTTGCCTTGTCTGCGAGTAACTGGCTCTGTCTCTCATTGCCTCTGCTTCATCTCCCACCATGACTCGCCTCCAAGCCCACTCTATCTTGTCCTTGTTCACCGTTTCTCTGTCCGCAACTATGCCCACCCACTCTCGAGCCCCAACCTCTACACCAACTCTCAGCACTTGGGTCACCAGCTTCTCGTTATAGAACTGCTCCGCGAAGACCGGCCACATCACCATCGGCACCCCCGCACATATCCCTTCGAGGGTTGAGTTCCATCCGCAGTGCTTCACGAATGCCCTGATCGCCTTGTGGTCGAGGATCAACACCTGAGGTGCCCACTCCCGAATTATCAGTCCCCTGTTTTCCAATTTCATCCTTTCCTTGAATCCTCTCGGGAGCCACTCCTCGTTGCCACCGGCTTCGTCCTTATCCATGCTGCCTCCATCAGCTTTTTGGACGACCCAGATGAACTGCTGTCCTGAGGCCTCAAGCGCCATCGCAATTTCCCTGAGCTGATTGGGAGAGAATTTTGCCACGCTCCCGAAACATAAATAAATAATTGAATTAGGATCTTTCGAGTTGAGCCATTTTAGGCACTCATGTTCATCAATCGTGGCCTTCTTTCCTCTCCCAGCCTTGTCTTCAATGTCCCTATTGCACAATGAGACTGGACCAATGTGCCAGGCTCTCCTTCCTAGCACATTCCTAGAGTAGTCAGCATACTCAGGCTCTAGTTCGTAGAAGTTGTTGACTATGACCCCGAAGCTTCGAATCTCCGATTCCTTGGTTTCACGGGAGAGCCTTGTGATGTCGTTTTTGATGTCAGGAGCGGAGATGCCCTGGAAGCTGCTTTCTGGTCAATTTGATCTCATGAGGGAAGTTGGGGATCGCAAAAGGGTCTGAATCAGATGGCACATTCTTGTGTGGCTCGTGAAGCCTGATACACTCCGTCGCGCATAGTGCAAAGAAGCTCATTCCATGGAACACAATCCTAGGGACTCCTAACCTCTGAGCCATATCAGTTGCCCAGGGAAAGAACATGTCAGCTACTAGACAATCAGAAGGGTCCTTAGTTAGAAGGTCCTCCAATGGCTGCTTCAGCATTCTGTGGCCTTAAAGAATTTTAGCGCCATTTCTTGGGACGGGACCGAATCGAGATTTTCACATCCCAGAGGCAATCCAGCCTCTAGGGACACGAATTCACCGGTGTTGACATCGATCTTGGTGCCAAGCTTCTGGGTTCTCTGGATGGTTCGGGCGAAAATCGGTGCATTCAGTGGGGTGGTGATGATGGTTGCTTCGAGGCCTCTAGATGCAAAGAGTTTGGCCATGTCTATGGTTGGCAAGATGTGGCCATGAGCCATGAAGGGGAAGAAGAATATGCGATGCTGATGCGGATTATTGCTCCCCATGACTTCGCAATAGCGAAAAGAGTGTCCCAAAATTGGAGCAGAACAGGGGTCAAAGAGCCAATCCAGTCACTGGGTCTTTTCAGTTCATCTTGTGCTTAATCATATGTTGCTTATATATATTATTGGTGTGTGCTTAGAGAGAGAGAGAGAGAGAGAGAGTTCAGGAAAAGAGAAGAAACTTTCAGATTCTTCCTCCATAGATCACACATGTGGTTGTAGTTGTGAGAAGATGAATACTTAGTAGTTTCGTCAGGAACAGCCAAATGGCTGTGTTGGCTCTGAGTAAGCTCATGTCACTGCCAAAGCTTATTTTATATGTTGGGATAATTCTAGATTAGGGATAACGAAAGCGATGTTCCAGATTCCAAAGTGAATTCATGCACGGTTCTACATATCTAAATACATACAGAGACCAGTAGCAAATTGGAGATTTCTCCAAATTAGCAAGAAAGAAGCACATCGAAACAAGACAGAATGGTCAGTTGATGTAGTGATGGGTTCGAGTTCGGCTTGACTCATACGATTCATGCTCAAAACTCAAGTTGAGATCGATCAAATTGAAATTCCTTTCGAAGCTCAACTCTATAAGAAAAATGGAGATACATTGAACTTGACTACACTTGGCGAAAATGCAGAGTATTACACGAGGATGTTCAATGCTTGGGTGTTATAGATATGCCTCCCTGTACACGACCAGGAGGATTCATCGTCCGAACATATTTTGAAATTCGGTGTATTTAATTAAAGAAAAATTACACAAACAGTCCTAAACGTTTGATCCAGTGTGCAATCAAGTCCTAAACATTTGAACTTATGCAATCGAGTATTAAACGTTCTTTATCCGATGTAATAAATTTTTTTGGATAACCTCTCACATAACTTCACTGACGTAACATGCTGAAATCTAAAGAGGCTACTTTCATTAATTTGAGAATATGTAACATTGACGTTGCACATCACCATTCAGGTAAGTCGATTTATTGTACAAAAAAAAACATAAAAAGCAAAGGAAAATTTTAAAAATTATGCAAAAAGCCTAGAAATAAAAAGAAGTGGACTTAGCCTAGGGAAGGAGAGGATGGGGCTGAACAACCATTGCCCCCACATCTCCGAGAAGTGCCACTCGACTCTCGCCGGCCACTCACGAGAGCTTGGGCAAGAGCTTGCGAGCCCTCACGCGATGGTGGCGCCATCGCTTGCCACCACCGCGCCAGGTTGGGGGCGACCCTCGTGGCAGGAGGTTCAGCCGAACCTTGTGGGGGCGGCGCCACCATCACACAAGGGACGCGAGCCCTAGCCGATGTCCCAACGACCCTAGTTGGCGGAGGTGGATGCTGCCGGCACCGGCAAACCCTCTAGCGCACTTAGCTGACAACACCTCCTTCAATCTTTGATTTTTATTTATTGGAATTGGCTTTTTTGTTTGGTTTTTCTCCATGTTTTTGTTTTTTCTTTGACTTTTTTTTTTTATTTTTATAGATTTGACTTTTTCCTAACGAGGTGCTATACCATCACCACGACTTGTATAGTAAATATTAAAAATACGCCACATTGAATTCCAGCCTGACACGTCAGTGAATTTGGCTGCGAGCTCATCAGAGGAATTAAATTGCACTCAATAATTTATATATTTTTTTCAGATCTGATCGTACAAATTTAAGCTTTTAAATTTTGGTCGATGATTACAAATTTTGCAAAACGAGTTGCTGCTTGCTCTCCTCTAAAAGTTGAAGGTAAAGCTGTAAGGGAAGCTTTCTTCTGTGTGCGCGAGGAAGCTGAGAAGGGAAGCGCAATCGCAGAGAACGTGACTATCTTGACAGACAACGCCGCTTCAGTGACTTTTGCTGAGCAGCCGTCCCTCGGCCCATGGGCTTTGAGAAGAATTTTTGCGGACTGCAATTTTCTACGTAGCCATTCGCAAGGTATTTCTCTGGCCCACTGTCCACGAGAATCTAATCACGCTGCAGACTGGATCGCCAAGGCCCACCGCAAAGGGATTCTCCCCTCTAACTGGTTGTACAAACCCCCTCGCCCCCCTAATCTCTATGGGAATTATTATGTAATGACGTTAGCCATCTCCACTCTTGTAATTCGTCGTCTTATGAATGAATTGGTTTGCTTTCGTCCAAAAAAAAAATTTTTGATTGCACATCGGACCAGACATTTAGGATTATTGGTGAAATTCCTCCTATTCAGCGAGCCCTATGTACTTTCAAAATTTAGCGGAAGTAAAAAAACTCTACTTCTCCAAATCTAATGAGATTCGGGCGGTTTTCCAAGACATGACATTCCATGCCCCATTTCATACCCATTGCACTTTTGTCTATTCTCAGCTGAACTTTCATGGCGGCTTTGGAATGGAGCTGTCAAAGTAGATGGGTGACTTTCGCAAAATTGACAGCACGGGGTCGATGAACGAAAGAGAAACCGAAGTGAGAAGGAGAGGTTCTGCACCATTTAACCCAGAGCAAGAACGAGCCTGCTGCTGCTTGTCGTTTTCGACCTCTGCAAATTGTTGTCTGAGGTGGTTTTCTTGAAGATGTAGGGCATAGATCTCAGTCACCATTAACTCCAAGAACGGGGACACACCGCCCCCACACAAAGATGTGAAGATATGTAGAGGGATTGGGGATTAATGTTGAGGTGGTGCCCTATCTCTGTCTATCTTGTAGCAGTTTGTCTGCTTGTTTTGAGTCATCAAATAGTACACTTGCTCGAGTAGCCAAAACAGAAGGGACCATTTTTGTGACTTTCCCTCGATTGTTTTCTTTCGAATCGCGCCGAAGGCCGCGTGTAGGTTTAGCACTGGGAGAAGTACGACCGACGAAAGGGAGCTGCTAGAGGGTTTATAGAGACCCGCACGCCGTGTACGAGGGGATTTCATCCTTTCGGTTCAACTCGGTTTTCGACCTGTTGCGCAATCTCAGTGAAATAGGACAATCAGTAAAGCCTCAAAAGAGCTGAATGGCCAAGATAAATATAACATTATATATATATATATGATCTACATTTTTTCAGAAATTACTTATCATATCACACATGACAAATTCTAAAATCACTCGTGAATAGGATACTTGTCTAGGAAGAATAAAAATGTCTTGATATTATATGCAATATTACCGTTAAGGAATTCATGATGTCATGATGATAAGTGGATTTCTTTTGAGTTATTTACAACCTAAAAAGAGGATTTTTTCTTTTGTAACTTGCACTCTATTTTTAAATTTTTTTTATTCCGTTCGATGCCACAATCGAGCTTATTATTAAAGGGAAAAACACGATCAATGAAAGAGAGCTGCCAGAGAATTTTCGAGACTCGCGCTCCAATCCAAGAGGGGATCCAATCCTTAAGCTTTACTCGGTCTGCGACTTGTGCACACTCTTAACGAAACACGATAGTCAAATATCGCGAAAAACTCTAAATTGATACATTTGTGATAATTTTACCCTAACTAATTTTTTGACCACAAAAAATCTCAAACTGATACACCTATGACAAATTTATCCTTAGTTTATTTCCGTTATATTTTATTGTCAAATTGCTTTGTTAAATGACTCGCAGTAATTAACGGATGTACCAAATTTATATTTTATCCTCTGTTTGTCACAGGTATATTACTATTTATGATTTTTTATGGTATTAATTCAATTTAATGGAAACTAACGGAGGATAAATTTATCACAATTGTATCAGTTTGTGATTTTTTGTTATAAAAAAATTAGTTTAGGGTAAATTTATTACAGGTATACCAATTTTGAGATTTTTCGTGATAAAAAAATTAATTTTGAGTAAAATTGTCACATGTGTACCTTTTTTAAGTTTTTCATGGTATTAACCCAATCAAAAAAGATCTCGCAAAAGCTAAGATGATATTATATATATATATATATATATTAGCAAAACCTACATTTTCTTCATAAATTACTTCTCATTTACATGTGTCGCATTCTGAAATCACCCGTAAACAGGGTACTTGTCTAGATGGAATAAAGACTTCTTGATATTTTGTGCAATTTTAACGTTAAGCGAGACACTCATGATGATATACGATAAGTGGATTACCTGCTTTTGTGATAAATCGAAGATGATGATAAGATGATTCATTTTTTTTTTTGCCCCTTTTTTGCTTTTGGGGGGCACGATGATGACACGAGGATTGAATTTGACACCACCGTGCATGCATGGAGGTCCCACCCCGTCTGCTCCATCTCCGCCGCGAAATCCGCTTCCCTTCCTCCTCCCTCCGCCGCTCCTCCGCTGTCTCCTCCGCCCACTTATTTGACTTAGACCGCCGTCCGTACATTCCTTTCCTCGCATCCCGTGTTGAATAATAACAATGTGCTGGCCTTATTATTCAACACATAGTACATTTCAATTAGTGAAGGAAAATAGTTAAGGACAAATAGGAAATTTTTTGGAGCGACCATGGAAGCTCATGCACGTCAATTTTCTAAGAACTCGATGAAAAGGTCGCACCAAATTTCAGTAACTCTTCTCTAATTTTTTTCAAATAATTGTAAAGTTATTTTCATAAATATCTCATTTTTGTGTGATATTTACTTTATCGCAACTAGCTACAATAGACTACCCGTTGCGCAAAACCTAGAGCCGAAAACATTTCTTTCGTCATGTTCATAATTTATAAGAGCTTGTTCGATTTTGCTTGGATAAATGCTTCTTGGGAACAAAAAAAAGCTAGATAAATTATTTTAATTTTTTCTGGTATAACTCATGCAAAGATTAGAATGAACATAAGACGATATTTACATGTTATCGAAGGTTCCATGCAATCCTACAAGAGTCGCAAGAGAGGAAAAATAAAAAAAGTAAGAGATAAAAATCTAATCAAAATAAGTTGATTTGATCAGCGAACCCATCATATATAAAGGTGTTTAAATTAATTTAAAAATTTTATGAAAAGAAAAGGACTCAATGGATACAATGAAAAATAACAATTTTTAGTTGCCAAGTTAGATTAATACTTTCGCCATCGACACCAATTAACATATTTATTCAAATCCAATTTTGCTCAAAATCTTAAACCATCGAAATCTCTCCCTAACACGTTTCATTGTCACCTTGCCTCGGTTCAAAAGTGACTTATCCTGCCAAACAAGAACTCCAATATATTACGACGAAGCAAGCCTCGATAGAAACCCGATACCATCCGAACAGTGAGCCAGAAGAGCCTGTTTGTACATATATTTCGGATCCCAATTAATAGGAAAGTTTAAAATTACCGAATTAGGGACCAACGAGTCCAAATACTTGACGTGGGATTCTCACACGTGTCCTCAAAAACACTTTACGTCTCATATTTTCTTTTGTATCGTCCCCCCACAAAACGTCTCTCTTAATGGCTCCTTGCACCAATTAGGTCAGTATCCTGTTCTTGCTTCTTTTGTCTTTTCTTTTCCTTTTGCGCCCTTTTCTTTCAATATTTTTCTGGGGGAGTCGAGTCCATCGATGCCGAAAGTGATAATCTCTGTTCTTTTTTGATAAGATCATTGTTCTTTTCCTTTTGCACCCTTTTCTTTCAATATTTTTCTGGGGGAATTGAGTGTCCATCGATGCTGAAAGTGATAATCTCTGTTCTTTTTTGATAAGATTATTTATACTTTTCTCTCTCTAGCATTATTATTAGTGTCCAAGGTGGTTGTTGTCGGTGGAGCAACAGCATCCTATGAAAACCATTTTCTCTTATCGGCTAAAAAAACACACCGTCTTCAGTGCGTTCTCATGGAGTCTTGTTCCTCTCTTTCACTGTCGAAGTGACGTCTCGCTCAGGCTTAGAGACAGCAACTCGGCTGCTGCCGGCCCTCTCCACACCAACGCCGGCGTCCTCTTCCGATCGGCTGGGAAATGGCGAGCGATTCGGGAAAGCGTTGACGTCTTGACGCGAGACTCTCTTGGCGGAATAGTGAAAGAGTAAGAACTAACGCCGAGCGGACTGCTTCTTGGAGTCATTTTTGTGTGTGGCTCTTCCTTTACCGACATGATCGGAGCTTGAATTATCTGCTGATGGGTACACAATCTGGTTTTGTTTTGTCCGAGTTTGGTTATAATTCAGTCAAACCCATGTCTGTTTTACTCGCGCTGTGATCAACATAGCGTGACTCTTGCTTTTGGTTGTTAATTTTGATATCAAGTCATTTCGTAGTTGTCCTTTGTGCCAAAGACAGCCTCTAGTTCTTCACTCGGTTAAAAAAAATGGATTAGGTTAGATTTTTCTTAGATAGAGTAACTATTTGGGATGAGAAGCTTCCCAGCTGAATCAGAGCCATAAATAGTTGGATTCTGGGGTCAAAAGCTTGTCGGGCTACTGGTTTTTTCACGGTAGTTTGTCCTCGTGTTTCTTGAATTTGAATTGTGTTTAGGTACGGTTTGTTTATCTTACAAGCTACTTTTAGTACGAGGCATTGCTTTATGGGATGGAATTTAGCTTTTAGTTCGCGTTAGCATCATCATCTGTTTGAATCGTTTTGGTTTAGTCTGTGCTTGTCACAGTACGAAACGAGCCTAATACAGGATGCAGTTCGTATCATGACCTTGCAGGAAGCGTTGCATGAATTCGCCATGGCCTTTTGCTCACGTGTTATTCACAATGTGAAGCTACTCTGAACTGAAATTGTCTTGTCTCGTGTCATTCTTCCACAAAGCATTTTTTTAACCTGACTAGTCCTTGTTTTTGGGTGATTCATGAAGCGTCTTACTGAAGCATGTGATTTGAAGAGATTAGTCATGTAGGATGTCCAGACTCCAGACAAGAGATGCCTCTTGTTTTGTGTTGTACATGCTATTTATGAGAGTGTGATCTAAATTTAGTTGACATTGGATTTTCACCTATCTATCCTTGAACAAGGAAAGAACATGGATCACAAGACTTGGCGCTGGAAGAAAAGATCATCTGAGAAAACCATTGTTGCAAATGACAAAGCAGACGACACGATCAAAAGAACAGAAGAAAAGGTAGTTGCAAGTTTCCTGAGTACACCGAAGTTGTTCGCCAAAGCCCCATTTCGTTTGCATCGTTGGAACTCTCTATTATCTTGTCTTCCTATAATCGAACTGTCAATTACATGAAGGATGTCATTCATTGTCGTTTGCAATCATAACAGGTGCGAACAATATTATCAGAGAAAGAAATAGAGGGCCATGGATCTTTCAAAGACCTCTCCGACAAATTTGATTCGATCCTCACCGACTGTCAAGCCAAAGATGAGCTTATTCTGAAACATGAAAAGGCAACAGAAGAAGCTATTGCAGGTAATTTATGTATATCTCTGTCATTTTTCAATTTATGTGCAAGTTGCTAATATATTCCGAGAGATCTCAGTCCTGCCATAACTGGATTTTTTCATTTATTCACCATTTATGTACTTGTAGACAAAGACAGAGCCGAGGCAAGGGCAATTCTCCTACAGCAAGAATTAGAGCAAGCTCTGAGGCAAGGTGCAGCTGCAAATGAGAGATTGACCCATTTAGATACTGAACTGAAAGAATGCACTGAGCAACTGAATGCCCTTCGGGAAGAAGCAGAGCTGGCTACACATGATGCCATCGCCAAGGCATCGAGGGAGTTTATAAAAGCACAGAAGAAATCAGATGAGAAACTAACCAATGCTAATAAGAAGCTTGCAAGTTTATCTCTCGAGAACACTTGCCTCAATGCCGAAATCTCAGCGAAAGAGAAACAGATTGAAGATCTCTATAGATGTAAATCATTGGCGGAATCGGAATCCGATGCGCTAATGGCCAGATTGGATTGTACAGAGAAAGAAAATGCTTTTCTCAAGTATGAGTTCTGCTTGCTTGAGAAGGAACTCGTGATTCGCAATGAGGAGTTGGAATATAGCCGGCATTCTGCTGAAGTGTCAAAGAAGAAGCACCAGCAGTCCTTGAAGAAAATCACAAAATTGGAAGGAGAATGTCAGAGACTTCGTCTCCTTGCACAGAAAAGGTTACCAGGTCCTGTTGCTTTGACAAGGATGAAGGGTGAACTGAAAATGCTGGGCAGTGATCAAACTGAGGGAAGAAAAATAAAGCCAGGCTTGACAACCGACCTTATTGTCAGAGGAAAGAATTCTCATGAAATCCCGAGCAATAGGATCCATTACCTGATCGAGCAACTACATGATGTAGAAGAGGAGAACAAGACTCTCAAAGAAATTATATCCATAAAAGATGCAGAACTTCATTCTTCGAGGATCTCACATGCCGGGACAACTTCCCGGTTGCTGCAGGTTGAGGCTCAGGTCGCTGACCTTTCAAAGGGTCAATGCAAGGATTTGGTGACGTGCAAACCTTTGTTGAACGATCTCTCCCTAGTATCTGATTTAGAAGACAGTGCTAGTTCTGGATCATGGGCAAACGCACTGATTTCAGAACTAGAGCATTTCAGAAATGGTAAAGTAAAAAATGCCTTGGAATCCAAGCATACGAGCTTAATGAGTGATTTTTCTGAGATGGAGAAGTTGGCTATGGTTTCTGTAGAATCGCCGTCAGGAAGTGAAAGTTTGTCGTGTTCAACCTGTAAAGAGATAGTCAGAGGTGACCTGAGTTTGGGCGACACTAACAAGATGATCCAATCAGAAAATACGGAAACTCCAATGTCTTTCGATTGGCTGCAAGTTGTATTGAATGCAATCATGGAGCAAAAGCGGGTTTCAAAAAGAAGCATGATCGAAATTCTAGAGGACATTAGAATTGCTTTAGGGTTACTGAACTCTGGAGCTCCCGAAGAAGCACAAGCAACGACGTCTCCTATGTGCACCGGAGAATCTGACAGTCCTCCGATTTCTGGTTACCTAACCTGGAAGTCTCCGATCGCATCTCCAATCATTGGCTCTTTGGGTAAAGCAACTACTCGAGATGAAATGGGAGGACAAATGCAATCAAAGCTGACGAATTCTATTGAAAAAATTGTTCGACTGGTTAAAAAATTCAACCCGATGTCTACACTCACTTCTGAAGACCTTGGAAAGAGTCAGATTCCCTCATCACTCAACTGGCCCGCACCAAAAGACTGCGTGATCCATGTGTTTCAGTGGAAGAGCACAGAACTGAGAGTCGTCCTACAAAAGTTCATTCATACCTGTAACGATCTCTTGGATCATAAGGCAGGTGTAGAAACATTTGCTGAAGAACTTGCTTGTACTCTGCATTGGATCCTGGACAAACATAGCACCCCAAAACACGCTTCCAGTGTGAGACATAAGATCAAAATGCATAGTGGTTGGACTGAATCGCCACTGAATTCGAAGGAACTTGAAGTTTACGAGGATGTTCTGCCCTTGGCGTCCAAATCGACTGATGTGGCTAAGAGGCAATCATTGTGTTCAGGCAATCTGCAAGAAGAGAACCGGAAACTGAAACGCGAGTTACAGAACATGGAAACTGCTAACGAAGATGTGGAAACCAAGCTACAGTTGGCGAATAACGAGATCAAAGTCTTGACGACCCAGCTTCGGCAAGCCAACGAAAGCATCAGAAGCCTGAACCTGGAACTGGAGAATCTGAAGGAGGCAAAGAGAATTGTCGAGGATCAGATGGAAAACCAGAAATCGGTGAACGAAGATCTTGACACCCAGCTTACGGTGGCCAAAGCCAAACTCAATGAGGTCTTCCAGAAGTTCTCATCTTTGGAAGTCGAACTGGAGGATAAGAATAACAGTTGCGAGGAACTAGAGTCGATGTGTCTTGAGCTTCAACTTCAGCTAGAAAGGTGATGATTGCTGCTTAACATTTATCTTTTGAGGCAGTTTTCTGAATTAAAGGCTGATTTTCTAACGCTTTGAGCACAGTGTTGCAAAGGAAACTCCAAAAGATGGTACCAATCAAGATCAAATGCTATCACAAAGTGTAAGTCATTCACATCTTTTTATAGACTTCCTGTATCAATACACCAGTACTTGAATCTGAGAGGAAAAGTTTAGGATTTGAAACGGTAAAAGTATCTTCAGACAATAGAGGATTGAATCAAATTGATTGTTTTATGTCAATTAAAACTTCAGGGATGGGAGATCACTGCAGCTTCAGTCAAGTTGGCTGAATGCCGAGAAACTATTCTGAATCTCAGCAGACAACTAAAGGCTCTGGGTCCACCGCAGGAACCGACATTCTCGAACAAAGGTTTACCGGGCTCCGATGCCACGAATACTTCCACAAACAAGAAGAGCTTAAACAAGCGCCTCTCTCTGCGTGACCGGATGCTGGCCGAGGATGATCCCGAGGCTGCCAAGGATATAGAAATAGCAAGCGAAGCCAATGCGGCGAAACTAAATGCCTTGGTCGTCGCTAACGTCCCTGCCCAAACTCCGGAGGCATACCTCGGGCTACACAACAGATCTGGCAACAGCTTCATGGGGGCGCTCACCATTGTGCCCAGCAAGAGACAAGGCGGGATCAGTTTCCTGAGGAGACTGCTGCTCAGGAGGAAGAGAAGGAGCAGGACGAGCTCTCAATCTTTGTCCAAGATATGACATTGGCAAGAATGGAGGATGGGCAATAGCTGGAGATCAACAAACCTTAACCATTGTTAGTATTCCATCTTGACAAGAAGACCTTTTGGTTGTTCTGCTTGAATTATGAACTCATGCTGATTACAATATTGCGTACGGTTTGATTTCTAATGTACATAACCTACTTCTATGGAAGAACTGGTTTTGTTTCGGGTCTCCTCAAATCCCTGCTAGGATTTTGCCAAATCTTTCGTTTTGTCCACCTACTTCTGTCCTACGGATTACCACTTGAGCAGGGATTTGACCTACAAGAAAACGGTTGGCCCGTTACAAATGATATTATAACAATGCGCCAATCGAAAGCGTGCATATAAAGTACTCTATGATATGTGTACACTTAACCCATTGTATATGTGGCAAATGGTGGAACCAGGTTTAGAAGCGTAATATTATATAAGGTTAATAATACGAAAAATACCAAATCGGTACATTTGGGAAGAAGGATACTAGAGATGCCAAAAGTTGTGTACGATGCCTATTTTAGTCCCAAAAGTTTCCGTCGGATCATTTAAATGCTAAATTGGAGAAAAAATGATCATTTAAGTACCAACGGCGAGATATTCCGACTAAATTGATTACGTGGTTTTTTTAATTAAAAAAATGATGTGGCATATTTTTTTTTAAAACCAAGTCCATGTGGAGTACAAAAACGAAGTACGTGACTTTTCAAAAGAAACGACGTTGCTTAGCCTTTAGCCAAAAACGATGTCGCACAAAACAGATAAAAATTAGGGCTTTGAGTCCCTGTTCTTACACGATGCTACCAACTCCTCGCTTGCTTGCCCGTTGTACTCGCCCGCCGTCGCTTGCCCACTTTCATTCGCCTACACCATATCACTCAGGTTTGTCATCTTCTCTCCCTTGCTTAATTGGCCGAAAATATTAGCTCTCTGAGGACAAAATTAGGGCTCTGAGGGAGGGTAAAAGGGTTCTTAGTAACGTCGTGGGGATGACGGTAGTAGAGATTGCAAGATTGAGCTAGTAATTTTACGGGGCAAACCGAAATAAGGGAGTGAATTTGGGTTCAACGGTCGATTAGAGTTTGAAATTGGGGGGTTTTTTTTTTCAATTTTGGGATTTTTGGCTCTTATTTGGGGCAAGGTGCTGGATGGCATCGTTTTAGGGTTTTGATGGTGACTGGACTCTCCGGCGAGGCACATCAGCTTTAGAAACTAAAAAACAAGACTATGTCAAATTTTCGGCCAACCAGATCGGACTTAACACTGAAATGAGCATTTTTCAAAAATTTTGGCACTTAAGTGATAAAAAAAAACTTGATGCACTAAAGTGAGCGCCGTACACAACTTTTTCTAGTGTTTTTCTTTCGGTTCATTTGTGACAAATTTACCTTAAACTAATTTTTTGACTACCAATGTCGCGACCGAACTCCCGAGCCCTCTTTTGGACAACACGCAAAAAGTAGGGGGGCTCGCTTGGTACGTCCTAAGTCTAGGTTTAGGACTTAACTCGGGCTCTCCCAAGCCCATACCATATCGCGACTTAGGATTTAGATATTTAACATGCAAATGGTTTATATCAAGGAGTCGCCACTAATCGATTTGGGGTAGGACGATTAGAAACCCAAATAGGGTGATGGGAGAATCACCCTATTCCGACGAACCAAAGATTAACTGGGTTCGGGGACTTGGTTACATTAGTTAGATAACTAATGCCCTTTCGGTACCATTTTACCCTGTTCATTTTTTGAAAACATTTGTCATGCAGTTTAGATTGATTTTAGGACCTTTCTCCTAACATGTGAGGTGATCAAGCGAGTGCATAATCAGAAACGATTAGCAGTCATGCAGTCTATAGTTCTAGCCCTAACTAAGCCAGATGACATTCAAAACACGGCAGTTCATGCAATTGTATTAAAAAAACATGCATAATAACAACGCGACGGTAATAATAAAACATGCAACATACTACCACGCGATTTCAGGCTTGTTGAATTTAAATAAAACAACACATGCATAATTATAAAGGATTAAAACACTCAGAGAAGTCATACAAAAAAAAAATTCGGATTTTTTTTTTTCGGATTTTTTTTTCGGATTTTTTTTTTGAAAAGAAAGAAAAGAAATAAAAATAAAATAAAATAATAAAAAAAATTTCTTCTTTTTTTTTTTGAAATTTTTTTGATTTTTTTTAAAAAATTTTTAAAATTTTTTAAAATTTTTTTTAAAAATAAATAAAATAATATTATAATATTATAATAAACCCGGTCGGGTCGGATCCGGGTCGGTCAGAACCGACCCGGTCAACGGACCCGACCCAGGAGTTGACCCGGGCCGGATCGGATGATCCGAATCGGGTCGGATCCGACCCGGGTCAACGGATCCGACCCGGGCGTTGACCCGGGTCGAATCGGATGATCTGAGTCGGATCAGAACCGACCCGAGTCAACAGATCCGACCCGGGAGTTGACCTGGGTCGGATCGGCTGATTCGGGTCGGGTCTGACCCGAATTTCACAGACCCGCGGGAAGGGGGGCGCCAGCGAGGCCAAAATTGGCCGTCCGCCGGCTGACCCAGACCGGCACAACCCTCGGTCAGGCCCCCTGGGACCATCATCAAGCCTCGCCGCCCACCAAGGTCACCGTCCGACCGCCGTTCGCCGGCCGGCGACCAAAAACAAACCGGTCTCATTGAGGCTTTTCATCGAACAGGTGGGAGGCGTGACCAAAAACAGGAGAATCTGACCTGTTCCGGCGAACTGGTGGGCTCAGGCGACCCAGCCTACCTTCAGTGTCGACACACGGACGGCGGAGGACGGCGGTATGGGCCGGGAATCGCGCGATTCGGCCGGCGCGAGTCCCGACCGGACGGCGTGCAAAAACAGGGGAGGACAGAGGTGCTTCTCGGTCGAGGGGGGCTCACCGGTCAACGGTGCGGCTGGGCGTCTCACGGCGGGTCTGAAGGCGACGGCGACGCTTGCTAGTTCTTTTTTAGCTCCGGCGGACTCTCGGCTCTCTCCTTCTCTCTCTGTTCTCAGCTCTCTCTCACTCTCTGTCTCTCTCTCTGTCTGGCCGACCGAGGCTCTGGCTTCTTCACGACGACAACGACGCTGCTGGTTTGCTCCGGCAAGGCCTCGGCCACGTTCTCTTTCTCTCTCTCTTCTCTGTGTGTGTGTGTCTCTCTATTCCCTCCCTGTTTTCTCTCTCTTTCCCTGCTCTGTTTCTCTCTCAAAATTGCCGACCGCTGCTCCTCTCTCTCTCTTCGGCTTTTATAGGCGGCGACGACGCGTCCCGTGCCTCCCCCACGTCGGCTGACGATGGCCTGCACCGGCCTATGCCCCGCGAATTTCGCGGCCATAGGCTGGTGCAGAGGGGGGAGGCCAGTCTGGCGATGGGCAGCGGAACAGGGGTCTGAGAGGGAGGAGGAGATAAGGGGAAGCCAGGAAGACGAGGAAGACGGGACTGGCAATTAATGCCAGTCCCGTCGGCGTGCTCGTTCGGCCCTCCTCTGGCCTGCTGATGACGATGACGAAGGGCGGCGCCGCCGTGCGTCGGCGTGACGACGGACACAGGGGAGGACAGGGGAGAGAAAGGGACTGCTCGCGCGTGGGGAAGAAGGAAGGAGAAGAAGGGGCTGGGCCGGGCCAGGCCCAGCCCGCGCGGGGAAAAGAAAAAGAAAAGGGAAAGGGCCTTGGGCCCGCGGGGAGAAGGAAAACAAAAAGAAGAGGGCTTGGGCCCGCGGAAGGGAAAAAAGGAAAAGGGCCGGGTCGGCCCTGCCCCGACCCGGCCCGACTCGAATTTTTTTTTAAATTGATTAATTAATTACTTTTTAATTAATTAATAATTTTTTTTTCTAATAGTCCCTATTAATGCAAAATGTGCCTAATTTCTATATGCAATGCATTTAAATAGAAATATTTTTTGTTTTAGGAACTAAAAAATTAATTCCTAAATTTTGTGTATTTAATTTTGGGGCAAATTAAAAATAGGTGTCAACAGCTGCCCCTCTTGAAGGTGAGCTCGTAGAGATTGAGCTCGCAGAGGTTACGTTCAAAGACAAAATGACACCTAAATTTTGCCCATGCATGTTTAATGAATGCTATTTTTGGCGAGACCGTGGATCTCATTTTTGTAATGCGATAAGATGATGCAGGCTAAAGCAAATAAAAACATACCTGGGGCTACTTACCTTGCCGAAGGGTAGAGTAATTCCAGATAGTTGATATTGTGTGTCGAGGACCCGAACCTTTCTTCGATCGCCTTGACGGAGGGGAATGGTTTGTCTAGGACCCGAACCTTTCTTCGGTCGCCTGGACTGGGGATTGTTTGTCTAGGACCCGAACCTTTCTTCGGTCGCCTTGACTGACTTGATTTTGTTTGTCTAGGACCCGAACCTTTCTTCGGTCGCCTTGATTGGGGATTGTTTTGCCAAAGTACCTGGGGATCCTCGCCCGAGGATTTGACGGTTTGCCCGGTGGGTCCTCGCCATCAAGTCTTGGAAAGCTCAAACGATGAGCACCTCTGGGTCCTCGCCCAAGGATTTGATGGTTTGCCTGGTGGGTCCTCGCCAGCAGGTCTTGGAAAGCTCAAACGATGAGCACCTCGGGGTCCTCGCCCAAGGATTTGATGGTTTGCCTGGTGGGTCCTTGCCAGCAGGTCTTGAAAAGGCTCAAACGATGAGCACCTGGGGGTCCTCACCCGAGGATTTGATGATTTGCCTGGTGGGTCCTCGCCAGCAGGTCTTGAAAAGGCTCAAACGATGAGCACCTCGGGGTCCTCGCCCAAGGATTTGATGGTTTGCCTGGTGGGTCCTCGCCAGCAGGTCTTGGAAAGCTCAAACAATGAGCACCTCGGGGTCCTCGCGCCAAGGATTTGATGTGAACAGAGGGAGTCAATTCCATGCTCAGAAGGGTGAACAGAGGGGTCAGTCCAATGTTCAAAGGGTACCATAACAATTGTAGGTACATGGATTTTTGGAACCAGGCATGAGTAGAATATACTTACCTGGATACGTTCCTGCCTCTTAAGGGCATGTCTCCTGTCAGACAAGTTTTTTTGTGCAAACATATATGCATTCATCGGAGAAATAGACAACTGAGGTTATTCTAGAATGTCATACGAAATATCTTGACCAGCTAGTCAAGATGCTTTTCTTTTTCAAAGGAACACCAGGTTTACCTTCTAGGTAGCTTGAAAAGAAATCTGATGATTTTGAGATCGGGTAAGGGTAGAATGTACTTACCTGGGCGCATTCCCAGAGGTTTGATGTATCATCTGCTGAATAACCAACCTTTTTCGGGGCATCTCTCTTGGGATGATAATGAGGGCTTTTCCAGTGCCCGAATTTTGTATTCTATCACTGGAGATTAGAATTCTGAGCCATCGAAGACGATTAGCGCAAACATGCATGTATTCATCAAGGATAGACAAGCTGGGCTATTCTAGAGTGTGCATTTGAATGTTCATGCATGATGATTTTACCATGTTTGCATCACCAAAAATCCACCGAGGGTCAATCAAGACAACTTTTTCGCAAGGTGGACTTTCTCGAGATGATGAACGAGGGACCTTCAGTCAGAAAGGACTTTCCGCTCGCTCTCATTTAAAAGGGGTATTTGTCCCGTCCATTAATGCGGGGACACTGAAAACACTCAATCCGACCGCTATCATATCAACAAGGGTCTGAGTTTTCTCGCAAGCGGTACGACGCTGCCAATCTGAGAGGTCTTCTTCAGGGTCGTAATGTAGGCTTGGTCAATGGCTTAACAAAAGAGACTGTCCGAGTCAAGGCCATGAAAGAAAATATTTTGCAATTATCTCCAGGTTTACAAGTCAAGAACCCTGTAAAAGAGATAGAAAATAGTCTTGCTCGTACTTCCTCGAGCGTTGTTTATAAACATTTGAAATCCCGTGTTAATTCAAATGCCCCAGTCAAAAGAGACTTCATGAGGGATGTAACATGGGCTTGGTTTACGGGTTGAGGAACGAAATGATCGTTAGGCTAAAAAATGTATGTGAGGGTAAGAATTGGTGATCATCTAGCATTGTCACCGGTCTTCTTATCCGCCGTCAGGATCATTCTGGAAGACTTCTTGGGTAATCCTGTGTTTTAGCATCTTTGACAACTTTTTCTTGAGGGGCTTTTGCGTCAAGCATTTTCCTGGATACCATTCTATCTCTGTCCCAAATGCTTTCTCAAGAATAGGTTCGTCTTTCTTTATCATGTAGCAGATCTTTATCAAGACAGAGTTCTTAAAGTAAGAATTTATATCAAAGAAGAACTCAAGTTTGAAACTTTTGTGGTTGTCTATTCTACACCACTTAATGTCTTTGAGATATTTGAGAGCGCTTTCATCACGTCCATAGATCTCCATTTATGGGCATTGGCCTTGCTTTTACCAGGCACACTGCTTTTTCATGCCCCCAATTTTCAGCATTTTTTTTTGCTGTTCTTTTGATGTTGTCATGACTAGCCTAAACAAAGTTGAACAGAACAATGTTTTTAGGCTCTTGGAGTCTTCATCTTCATTCGGTACTTGAGATCGTGATGCTCAAACTGTGGTGACTTTTGCCTTGCCCCGGTGTGGGGGATGATCACTAATTGGGTTCGTACGAAATGAAATTACCGGCTCAATTGGGCTAGCAAGGGATATAAGTGTATGGGATAGAAGAAGAACTGCTCTTCATCATCCTATGGCACTTAAATTATCATGAGAGTTCATCTGCAATAAAAACACTCAAAGATTAATGCAAGTGAGAGCAAGAAAATTTTTATTCATCTTTTTCACCTTGTGTGAGCTGTTGCAGCTGATGATCATAGAAAATTTTAGATATTACAAACTCCTCATTCTGCTTGTCTTGCTTGGTGAAAACATCACTGTTATCAATAAGATATTGACATTTTGGACAAGCATTAGTTTGCTGCTTCTTTCTTGACAAAGCCCTCTTAGCCTCGACTGTCCGGCCGTCGATGGTGTGCTTGCCTTAGAAGACTCTATCGAGGATCACCGACTCCATGACAACGAGGAGGTCGAAGCCACGGGGACGGTGATCAAAAGGGAGGGATGCCCTTCTTGCTCTATCTGAATTTGAATCCTCCCTGTGATGTCGATTTACCTCAAGTTGCCCCAATGTGGGGTGGTTCTTGACAGGGGTAATTTGAAAGGAACCTTCGAGTGTATGGGCTCAAAATGGTCAAGCAAATGATTAATGACAGTGTATGGGGCAGAGAAATGAACTGCCTCTCATCATTTTGGCTGTCGTACCTTATGCGAGAAGTCCCTTCACCTTGTAGAAATGAAACCTTTTCACTCATCTTGCAAGGGTTTAGTACTTGAGAACGTGTATAGATTAAGGGTTGCCTCTCATCATCCTGACACACCTCGTTCGAAACATCGGAGCAGTTTGACGCCATTCGTCGAATTGTCACGATTTTCACAGGGAATTGGTGAATTAAACAGGTAAAATTACCATGCAAAATTCTTTTCAAAAGACATGCAATGCACTTGAAGAAAGGTTAAGCATTCATTTGCTTTAACATGTTTCCTCTTTCTTTGCTTCTTTGTATTTTTAGGAGAAAAATTTTTACAGACAGAGATACTTACTTGTGCTGCTATGGTGAGGTAAATCTGCAAGGCAATAGGAAAGACCGTGTTAATGAACGGCTCTTTGAAAGACAGGAATTGGGAACGATGCAACATTACCCTTCGTGATTCCTTTCATTTGAGATTAGATTGACAACATCTTGAGTTCTCTCAGATGTTGATAATCTCCTTCTAACAAAAACATGAGCTTATGTTAGAAGTGAGATAATTAAGGGTAAATTGAGAACGATACAGATTACCCTTCTTTCATTTTGCCTTCAAAGCTAGCAGAGTCTTTTATCCTCTTTACTTTGTTCAGCCTTCTCTGTCTCAGTCTGCTCCTTCCTACACTTGATCTCGAAGCTCGAATGAGATCCTCTATAATTAAGGGTGCCTCCAATTGGAAAGTCCTATTGTCGGCGCATGCTGTGCCAACGCAGTTCTGGCATGCTGAGGCATTTCTCGAAAATTCTCTGATTCCCGACATGCACAGGGCATGTGCAATTGTTTGCATGGGGATCTTCACAGCAAGGTTAATCTCTACTTTAAAGGTCTTCGACGGATACGGGCGTGACTACCATCGACACTCCTGTAGTTGTCGGGATTGGCCTTGACGTGATTTTGTTATATGCGAAGTCCTTTCCAGCTGCTTGCACAGAATCTTTGCTCAAATTTGTCCTAAATAAAAGGAAAGAATGTATCATTTCTATTCTAAAGTAGATGAATTTTAGGAACGAAATACACCCTTTTTGATGGGCTGGGGGGACTACATGCCCCCTAGTCTACTCTTCCAATTAAGCACTTCTTCGTCATGCTTCATTTGAGAGGTCCCAACGTTGGTGCTCTATCTGGCTCGCTAGCACGTCAGAGTCTGGCATGTTCCCTATTTCATTATCTGCAAAAGAAAAGGGATGGAATGTCATTTTCAAAATTTGTTTAGGAATAAGACGTACCTTTTTCTTTCCAAAAGGGGTAATCTTTTCTTGATCTGTCCCCGACTTTTGTATGAAATGATGTTTCGCTCATCATGGTGTCAAGGAATGCTCAGCACTCCCTCTGATTTTCTGGAATTGATATCTCACACTAGAAGTGATGAGATTTGCCCCACATTTTATTTTGAAGGTTGGCTGATCTTTGCTCGGACTGCCCCTATCAAATGAGTTGGTTTGGTAGCATTACCAGTGTTCTTCAGTTTGTGCCATTTCCAAATGCCCCCTTTGTAAAAACAAATTAAAAAGGAGCATGTTCTGAGACACAAAGTGAGCGAGTTAGAAAAACAAACAAGGCTATGAGTATACACGTTTTTCCACCACCGTTCTTTTTGTTCTTTTGAAAAATGATAAAACGTTTGTTTTATTTTCAAAAGCTAAGAAACAAAGAAGCATGAGGAAGCCCGGGCCTCAGAACACTTTCCTTTACATGGCTGGATATCATCAACGGGCCGGTTTAGGATACTTCCTCAGGCCCTCAAAACAAAATATTTGTAATTCTTTTGAATAATTCAAGCGAATTACATTTGTTGGAATGGAAATTGCGGTACTGAAATTCTAAGCATAATTAAAAATTCAGAAAGCTGGGAATCTTAGAAAACAGCTGAGACTTTTGAAAGCAAGAAAAGCTCCCACGTAGGAGTATTCAAACTATTAAACATGCCTCTATTCTAAGGAAAGAAAATTGAGTCTTCAGTTTATTCAATGACGACATCTGCGCCTCCTGCTTGATTGGGTGGTGCATTGCGGAATGAAAGCATCTTTGCATCCAATAATTTCTGGACCTTATTTTTCAGGACAACACAGTCATTGACTGAATGTCCTATTTCGCCCAAATGATAATCACATGCCTTGGAGGGATCGTAGTTGAGGAAACGCTCAGGAGTTTTACGCTTTGGCTCTTTAGCAAGCAACATCTTTTCCAGGAGAATAGGCAGAATCTGAGTCATAGGCCAAAGGAGTGGCGTAGACTGTTTTTTGTTATTTAGCCTTTGGGCTAGCTTGCGGCCTGAGGCCGGTTGCTGTCCACTGCTCATCTGAACTATTGGGGAAGAACGAACGGTTTGGGTGTATGCAATATCTGCATCTATCAGGGGTTCTTTCTCCTTCTTCATGCCGAGTTTCTCGGAAGTGGGGTCTGTGAACCACCCCTCACGCAGTCCCGTTTCAATTCGTTCACCCACAGGAACAAGACGATTAAGGGATTCAGCGGTGGCACCAACCAGGCGATGTCGGTATTCGTACGGAAGCGACTTTATGAACAACTTCACTTGTTCCTGATCAGTGAGTTGTGGGGTAACTTGGGCGGCCAAGTTTCTCCATCTGGTGGCATACTCCTTGAAGGACTCGCTCTTCTTCTTCTCAATGCGTTCTAAATCATCACGAGTAAAGGTGACGTCGAGGTTGAATTGATATTGCTTAAGGAATGCATCAGCGGCATCATCCCAGGACTTAAAAGTATCCACATCCTTCGACATATACCATGTCAGAGCTGGACCCGTCAAACTCGCTTGAAAGGTCTGAATTATGAGTGGTTCATTGTCAACGTACTGGGTCATCCGCACATGATACATGTGCAAATGATGTCTGGGACACGAGGTACCATCGTACTTCTCGAATTCCGGCATCTTGAACTTTTCTGGTACTTTGACTCGTTTGTATATAGACAGGTCAAGTGGAACAGCATGTTCCGGACCTTGGAGCTATTTCAGCATCTCTTCGACCTTTGCAAGGCGTTTGTCCTGTTCTGTTATTGGTACAGCTTCAAGTTCTGGCTTCTTGACGGCAAGAGGAAGCGGATCGTCCTCTAGCGAGGGCATTTTGCTGTCGTTGGCGGAGGCTTTGTCTTTTCCAGTGGACGGTGGTGATAACACCACCTCAACTGCTGCAGGCGTGGGCGTGAGCTTGCTCTGAATGGATTCCACTTGTTTTGTGAGATTTTGGATTGCATTGAGGACCAGCTTCATTTCGTCCTCCATGGTATTAAGACGGACGTCTTCTTCGGCCATTTTTAACTACCTGTGAAAACGTTGAAATGAATGAGTATAATACCTAATAAAAAATCATTTTATGATCTAGGCATATTATTATTACATAATTTCTTCATTTGCAAAGAAAAAATAAGCAAAAAGGGTTTTTATTAATATCAACATTACAGGTGGCATCCCCGGGGTTCGAACCCCGGTCGCCTCGGACCGTGACGCTTACATCCCCGGATACCACTGGGCCAAAGGCCTCGATGGTGTCTTTAAGGGGCAAAAATTTTTATTTAAAGCATAAAAAAGTGGCCCGAGTAATATTAACATTAGTACAACCCAAAAACACTTTTAAGGAAGAAAACCGAAACCCATGAACATAATTATTGGGAAATATAAAAGACAGAGGTTTTAACAAAAGGGGCGCCCCTCCTGGGTGCTTATTCCATAGACAATGGGGAATCTACAGCTTATTGGAGCTGCTTATTTTCATGGACAAACTTCACAATAAACATATTCCTTGACTATAGACTGCAATCAACGAGTGATTTAACAACAACAAATCAATTGAATAAGTAGGCTGTATAATAAAAATGAAAAGGGATATAATATATACCTTCCCTTAAACCATGACAATCACAACGACAAACACATGAGGAGTGAGGTTCGATTTCTATCTAGACTGGCTTAGCAAAGTGAAATTAAAAGGGTGTCTGACCGTCGCAGCCTCGCGTTAGTGTCAAGTCCTTTTAATCTCGGCCAAATCGAAAGGAATATCTTATAGTCACGCGAATAGCGGCTAAAGATATTTCTTTACGATTTTTAGAAATGAATTTCGGGGAGAAGAAAGGCAACCTCTACATCGCGGACTCACGTTCGAGGTCGTATCTTTCTTAACACCATCCTAAAATGTCCTATCTCGGCCCATGTCCGGCAGCGTGGTTGTGTGTGCAATAGTGTAGTGCTAAATCATTAAAGCATGCACAATAATTTATAAACAATTAATCCGAACCTGCAAAAACAAATAACACCTTACTGTCAGGCTCATACCTGGAATCCTTGCTGCCAAAAATTATTTTGAACAGGGCAAAATTTTGGCTTAAGTCCACTTTAGAAAAATGCAGTCCCCAATGGAGTCGCCAGTCTGTCGCGACCGAACTCCCGAGCCCTCTTTTGGACAACACGCAAAAAGTAGGGGGGCTCGCTTGGTACGTCCTAAGTCTAGGTTTAGGACTTAACTCGGGCTCTCCCAAGCACATACCATATCGCGACTTAGGATTTAGATATTTAACATGCAAATGGTTTATATCAAGGAGTCGCCACTAATCGATTTGGGGTAGGACGATTAGAAACCCAAATAGGGTGATGGGAGAATCACCCTATTCCGACGAACCAAAGATTAACTGGGTTCGGGGACTTGGTTACATTAGTTAGATAACTAATGCCCTTTCGGTACCATTTTACCCTGTTCATTTTTTGAAAACATTTGTCATGCAGTTTAGATTGATTTTAGGACCTTTCTCCTAACATGTGAGGTGATCAAGCGAGTGCATAATCAGAAACGATTAGCAGTCATGCAGTCTATAGTTCTAGCCCTAACTAAGCCAGATGACATTCAAAACACGGCAGTTCATGCAATTGTATTAAAAAAACATGCATAATAACAACGCGACGGTAATAATAAAACATGCAACATACTACCACGCGATTTCAGGCTTGTTGAATTTAAATAAAACAACACATGCATAATTATAAAGGATTAAAACACTCAGAGAAGTCATACAAAAAAAAATTCGGATTTTTTTTTTTCGGATTTTTTTTTTGAAAAGAAAGAAAAGAAAAAAAAATAAAATAAAATAAAAATTTCTTCTTTTTTTTTGAAAATTTTTTTTTTGAAATTTTTTTGAAATTTTTTTTTAAAAATTTTTTAAATTTTTTTTAAAATTTTTTTAAAAATTTTTTAAAAATTTTTTTTAAATTTTTTTAAAAATAAATAAAATAATATTATAATATTATAATAAACCCGGTCGGGTCGGATCCGGGTCGGTCAGAACTGACCCGGTCAACGGACCCGACCCGGGAGTTGACCCGGGCCGGATCGGATGATCCGAATCGGGTCGGATTCGACCCGGGTCAACGGATCCGACCCGGGCGTTGACCCGGGTCGGATCGGATGATCTGGGTCGGATCAGAACCGACCCGAGTCAACAGATCCGACCCGGGAGTTGACCCGGGTCGGATCGGCTGATTCGGGTCTGACCCGAATTTCACAGACCCGCGTGAAGGGGGGCGCCGGCGAGTCCAAAATTGGCCGTCCGCCGGCTGACCCAGACCGGCACAACCCTCGGTCAGGCCCCCTGGGACCATCATCAAGCCTCGCCGCCCACCAAGGTCACCGTCCGACCGCCGTTCGCCGGCCGGCGACCAAAAACAAACCGGTCTCATTGAGGCTTTTCATCGAACAGGTGGGAGGCGTGACCAAAAACAGGAGAATCTGACCTGTTCCGGCGAACTGGTGGGCTCAGGCGACCCAGCCTACCTTCAGTGTCGACACACGGATGGCGGAGGACGGCGGTATGGGCCGGGAATCGCGCGATTCGGCCGGCGCGAGTCCCGACCGGACGGCGTGCAAAAACAGGGGAGGACAGAGATGCTTCTCGGCCGAGGGGGGCTCACCGGTCAACGACGCGGCTGGGCGTCTCACGGCGGGTCTGAAGGCGACGGCGACGCTTGCTAGTTCTTTTTTAGCTCCGGCGGACTCTCGGCTCTCTCCTTCTCTCTCTGTTCTCAACTCTCTCTCACTCTCTGTCTCTCTCTCTGTCTGGCCGACCGAGGCTCTGGCTTCTTCACGACGACAACGACGCTGCTGGTTTGCTCCGGCAAGGCCTCGGCTACGTTCTCTTTCTCTCTCTCTTCTCTGTGTGCGTGTCTCTCTCTATTCCCTCCCTGTTTTCTCTCTTTTTCCCTGCTCTGTTTCTCTCTCAAAATTGCCGACCGGCACTCCTCTCTCTCTCTTCAGCTTTTATAGGCGGCGACGACGCGTCCCGTGCCTCCCCCACGTCGGCTGACGATGGCCTGCACCGGCCTATGCCCCGCAAATTTCGCGGCCATAGGCCGGTGCAGAGGGGGGAGGCCAGTCTGGCGATGGGCAGCGGAACAGGGGTCTGAGAGGGAGGAGGAGATAAGGGGAAGCCAGGAAGACGAGGAAGACGGGACTGGCAATTAATGCCAGTCCCGTCGGCGTGCTCGTTCGGCCCTCCTCTGGCCTGCTGATGACGATGACGAAGGGCGGCGTCGCCGTGCGTCGGCGTGACGACGGACACAGGGGAGGACAGGGGAGAGAAAGGGACTGCTCGCGCGTGGGGAAGAAGGAAGGAGAAGAAGGGGCTGGGCCGGGCCAGGCCCAGCCCGCGCGGGGAAAAGAAAAAGAAAAGGGAAAGGGCCTTGGGCCCGCGGGGAGAAGGAAAACGAAAAGAAGAGGGCTTGGGCCCGCGGAAGGGAAAAAAGGAAAAGGGCCGGGTCGGCCCTGCCCCGACCCGGCCCGACTCGAATTTTTTTTTAAATTGATTAATTAATTACTTTTTAATTAATTAATAATTTTTTATTCTAATAGTCCCTATTAATGCAAAATGTGCCTAATTTCTATATGCAATGCATTTAAATAGAAATATTTTTTTGTTTTAGGAACTAAAAAATTAATTCCTAAATTTTGTGTATTTAATTTTGGGGCAAATTAAAAATAGGTGTCAACAACCAAAAATTCCAAACTGATATACTGTGACAAATTTTAATCTCCATTAGTTTCTATTAAATTTTACCATCAAATTACAGGGTTAGATGACACGTGGCAGTTGACGGGTATGCCACTTTAGGGCTTTAGCCTCTGTTTATCATGGATTTATCAGTTTGTGATTTTTCATGATATTAATTTAATTTAACAAAAACTAGTGGAGGGTAAATTTGTCACAAATGTACCATTTTGGGGGTTTTTTATGGTAAAAAAATTAATTTGGGGTAAAATTATCATAAATGTATCAGTTTAGATTTTTTGGTGGTCAAAAAATTAGTTTAGGGTAAGTTTATCACAGGTATATCGGTTTAGAGTTTTTTTTTATAGTATTAACCCTATTATATATGTACCCAAACTAACATATTTAGTTCATATTTATCCATTTTCATTCCTTACGATTTGAACGACCTTATGTGTCAAGACACGTGATTATTCCATGTCAAATCTATCATTCTCCACGTTAAATCCGTCTTGTGGTCCTCTGGCACTTGTGTTGATGAGTATGTATTTTAATGGGATATTGGAGGGAACACTAACAAAGGATAGATTTGGATTAGGAATATTATTTTTTTGAGATGAAAATTGGTTTATGATAAATATGTCATGGAGTACCAATTTGAGATTTTTTGTTGAACAAAAATTAGTTTTAGATAAATCTGTCATGAGTGTACTAATTTGAGATTTTTTATAATATTTGATAAGTATATTATGACAAGCTCTTCCCTAAGGTTGCTTCTAAGATACACATGGGAATATTGTACATTGCTACAATGGCCCTCTCTCTATTGCAAGAAAAAAATTTGTTGCTTTATTAATGGAATTAATACCACGAAAAATTCTAAATTGGTACACATATGATAAATTTACCCCAAATTAATTTTTTGACAACCAAAAACCCCAAAATGGTACATTTGTGACAAATTTAACCTTCATTAATTTTCGTTAAATTTTATCATCAAATTTCTAAGTTATATGACATGAGGCAATTGATGAACGTACTAGTTTGGGATTTCACCTCTCTGTTTGTCACGGGTTTATCAATTTGTGGATTTTCATCGTATTATTCCAATTTAACGGAAGGTAAATTTGTCACAAATGTACCATTTTGGGGTTTTCGGTTGTCAAAAAATTAGTTTTGAGTAAATTTGTCATATGTGTACCCGTTTGGAGTTTTTGGTGATCAAAAAATTAGTTCGTGTAATTTGTCACAAATGTACCAATTTGAGATCTTTCGTGGTATTAACCATTATTAATAAAAGTAGCTAACATCTTAGTAAAATTTGATTGCCTACTTAACTGTTAAGTTGCACATTAACTTTAATTTTCTTTCTCGTATTAAATCCACATCTATCTATATAAATATATTATAATAAGCTCTTTTTAAAGATTGATTCTAAAATTGGCACCTTGGATTGTATATTGTTGGAATGGCCTCTACTCATATCAAGAAAAAGTTTTATTGCGTTCTAAGCCGCCACCTCGGGAAAATAAATTTTTTACTTAATTGTTAAGTTGAGTATTCACTTTACTTTTCTTTCTCCAATTAAATCCACAATTTAAATTGCTTTACACTGTCATTAACGTGTTCTTTATTAGTTTTTTAATTTTCCTTTTCAACTTTAATTTTGTCAATCATGTTCAAGGTCTAATGAAGGCTAGTAGCAAGGGAGTTATTGTTGACACATCCATTTTGTCTCTATAAGTAGATTTTTAAAAATAAAATAGAGTTAATATCACGAAAAACTCCAAACTAGTACATCTGTGATAATTTTACCTCGAACTAATTTTTTGACCACAAAAAATTCCAAACTGATATACTTGTTACAAATTTACCCTATATTCATTTCTGTCAAAATTTACCGTCAAATTGTTGACTTAAATGACACGTGGCAGTTGACGGGTATATTAATTTGGGGTTTTACTCTGTCTATCACAAGTGTACGAGTTTGTAATTTTTTATGATATTAGTCCAATTTAACAGAAACTAACGAATAGGAAAATTTGTTAGTTTGGGATTTTTGGTGGTCAAAATATTAGTTTAGGATAAATTTATCACATGTGTACTAATTTCGGATTTTTTGTGGCCAAACAATTAGTTTGGGGTAAATTTATCACAAATATACAAATTTATGATTTTTCGTTGTATTAACCCTATAAAGTACCACTTCACCCAAAAAAAAAACCCTATAAAGTACCATATAGAATGAAGAATAAAGGTTACTAATAAAGGCATCGGAGGTCCCTAATCTTTTTCGAATTATTTAATTAGATCCCTGAATTTTGTTTCGTGCGATTTGGCGTGTAAAATATATATGTTTCAAATTTATGGATGGAAATGCTGACATGACCGTTAAGTCGTTGTTAAACATCATCGTGGAGGACTACAAAACCATCGGATCTCATGAATGACACGGATGTCCCCTCCCTTACTTCCCTTACAAACAATGTCAAAGTTGGGCGATTCATCTTCACTCCACTTCTTCCCACGAATAACTAAAATGCAAAAGTCTTCTACAGATGGTCGACCACACCATTTGAGTGATGGAAAAGTGCACTGCCAAAGCTAGATAGAACAAAGGAAAATGGCGAGAAAGGCAAGTGACGAAAGAGGCTTTAATGTCCAATGCCGAACTTCTTCCATCCGAGCCCTCTCCGTGCCGTCGAAGGTATCTGATCCGTGAAGCGGCGGTGCTTCGAAGTCGGCCTCATGATTGGATTGTTGCCGAATCGTGCGCTCGAGCTGCAGATCAGACGCAGCAGAGGGATCGCGCAAATAACAATTCATGCAGGTTTCATCTGCTCGTATGATAAAAAAGAGAAAGTTTAAGCTACGATCGCCGAGTTGGTGAAACATGTCAGAGAAAAGGACATAGCTTCATAACTTTCTGCGATACTCATTTTAGTGTCAAAGCCTTTTGCCCGATTGCTTCAAGGTCATGTCGGACGAAAAACGATCAATTCATTGACTCGAGCGAACCGAACCAAGTCCGACAAAAAGTCTTACATAACGTTTTTAATAAAATGTTAATGTGACTTTATTATAAAAAGGAGAAGAAGAGCGTTCGTGTGGACAATGACGTTGCCTTCAATCACAAAACGCAGTACAGCAGCTTAATCTCTCTCTATCATTCTCTTCACTGCTCTCTCTCATTTGTTGTTCTCGCTTTGCTAGTTCTTGCTTTAGCGAAATAGCTACTCACAAGGGATTCACGGTTCATCTTCTTTATAGGGTGTACGCAAACCCTAAATTTAATCATCATTTCGGAGTAACCATCACTGTTATTGTCATCTGCTAGAGAGCAAGAGCTTCATTGAAATCCAAAGGTTGGGATATTTAGGATCTGAATATAGAGACAAAATGGTTTGAATTCGGGGCAAAAATGTTGAATGGCATGTTCATGGCGTTTATGGTTAACTCAAAAAAGCCAATGAGGCGCGTCAATCGAAAAAATGATAAGATATTGTTATATCGAATTTCCGGCGTCTCAAATCGGCGATGACACTTAAGTAATAATATTTTTACCAAAATGGCACTTAAGTGATCTATCAAAAAATTATTAAAGTGTGCGACGTACGAAAGTTACGGCACTTTTAGTGTCATTTTCCCATGCTTATATGTCTAAACAATTTGTGCATGTGGCGCTACGTGGCAAAATCTATTAAGGTCTTTTTTTATCTTCTGTACGGCTCTGATCAAGTCATTTGGCGTAAATTTCTTCATAAGTATTTAATTTAAAGTTAATACCACGAAAAATCCCAAACTAGTACACCTATGATAGATTTACTCCGAACTAATTTTTTTTACCACTAAAAATCCCAAACTGATATACCTATAATAAGTTTACCCTAAACTAATTTTTTGACTACCAAAAATCCTAAACTAGTATACTTGTAACAAATTTACCCTCCGTAAAATTGGATTATTATCGCGAAAAATCACAAATTGGTAAATCTGTGACAAACGGAGGGGTAAAACTCCAAATTGATACGCATGTTAACTGTTATGCATCATCCAACTTAACAATTTGACGGTAAAATTTAATGAAAATTAACGAAAAGTAAATTTATCACAGATATATCAATTTGAGATTTTTTGTGGTCAAAAAATTAATTTAGAGTGAATTTGTTATAAGTGTACCAGTTTTTGGGTTTTTGTGGTATTAATCCTTTAATTTATAATCTAATAAAAGTAATTCGTAATCAATAAATATATAAAGTTTCATGCATTAACCATGCCAATTGTAAAGCACACAAAAAAATAGTCATACTCATACATGTTTTGAAAATCTATAATTTAATTTGTACTATATTATAATAAAAATGCAACTTTTTGGGATTTTTTTTATAATAAGTACATGAGTTTATAGACAATAATAAATAACCAAAATTATCCAACACCGAGAAGCCTATTTCCGGGGGTAATGTTGTAAATAACCAACACATCCGATGGCATTTTATCATCAACGGCGCCAAAACCCTAGCCGGATCCTCGTATAAACAACTACTCTCCCCACCCTGCCCACACCTTCGTCTCCCTCGCTCCCGAACCCTAGCTCTCCACCTCCGCCGAGAAAACCCCTAAGCCATGGCGGCTCCCGTCGAGTCGGTGCAGTGCTTCGGGCGCAAGAAGACGGCCGTGGCCGTCACCTACTGCAAGCGGGGCCGCGGCCTCATCAAGATCAACGGCGTCCCCATCGAGCTCGTCGAGCCCGAGATCCTCCGCTTCAAGGCCTACGAGCCCATCCTGCTCCTCGGCCGCCACCGCTTCGCCGGCGTCGACATGAGGATCCGCGTCAAGGGCGGCGGCCACACCTCCCAGATCTACGCCATCCGCCAGAGCATCGCCAAGGCCCTGGTCGCTTTCTACCAGAAGTTCGTGGACGAGCAGAGCAAGAAGGAGATCAAGGACATCTTGGTCAGGTGCGGGGAATGGCCGGAGCTCAGCGAATTTTTTCCTCTCTTTCGGCCGTTGTTTTGCTCCCAACGGATCGGAAAAATGCGATCGTTTTTGGGTGGATTGTCGATTGGTTTTTGGGGGATTGATTTGGGTCGGTTTTGATGCAGGTACGACAGGACTCTGCTCGTGGCTGATCCCAGGAGGTGCGAGCCCAAGAAGTTTGGTGGTCGTGGTGCTCGCGCCAGGTTCCAGAAGAGTTACCGTTAATGGGAAACTGGACCCGGAATTGGACAAGTGTTTCTCGTGTCTCATTGCTTTCTGTATTAAGGATTTGCAGAACTTGAGTTTTTACCTTAGTTTTGATGCTTTTTCCCTTTATGCTAATAGAATTTGTAGTGCAATTTTGACTGCTGAAGTGCCATTACATTTCCTACATGCGGTCAATGTGTTTGCGTACTTTAGTTTTTGATTTGGAAGCTGCTTCTTTATAGTTGTCTGATGTATGTTTTCTTGTGTGCATTAGTCACTGATTACTGAGTTTCTTTTATTAGGTTTCAGAACAATTATGTTGTGGGCAGTGCAGTGATAGTGATGAGGATATTGATTTTTGCATTGTCTGTAAGTTATGGTCCCTACTCGAGCCAGTTGATGTTTGGGTTTGTTTGGTATTGGATTATGGTTTTTCCCTTACTGTAGAAATTTAGAAAAGAACAGGTTCCCTTTATACAGTTCTTGAAGCTTTATTATTCAGTTACACTTGCACCTAGATCGGCAGTCAATTCCCTACGGTTTTGCTTTACGGGTTGTGTGTTTAACCTCAGTAGCTTCAAGTCTATCCTGGTTTTCCTTTAAATATCCTCTCTGGGCGACATAACGCTCTTTTGCTGGTTTTAATTCAACTTTAAATCCAGAGGTGCCCAATAAACTTGTGGGGAGAAGTTGGGAATACTACCAAAAGTTTGAACCCTCTAGGAACACACCAAAACAAAGCAATTCGTTTATAAGGTTCCTTGTCCATTTGCGTTTCAGGGTTGATTGAGTAGGTTTTTATTAATGGAAGGGACATTGTCGTGCTTGTGATCTTGTCAATCTTAGTAGTTTTGAGATCTTGCACCAGGTTCTGGGTGTTATATCTTTTTCCCCCTTGAATTCATTCAGATGTGGGATATGCATATGCTTGTCTAAAAGGTGCTTCATTAGTTTTTTCTGCTGCAAATTCATTCATTGGTGATGGAAGGTCGGAGCTTTATCCTTTAGTAAGGTTAGATAAACTCTAGGTCATGTTTCTTGATTACTGTAGGATATCTCGAAACTTGTGGTATCCATTATTCTTTGAAGTTGTTTGTCATGGTTATTATAAGAAGCACACCTAGTTTAGTAGTTCAAGCATTTAGTACTGGAGTTGTTTAGTATTACACATTGCAGCAGTGGACGGTGGGCAAGCATATGTCAAAAAATTTCTTTGCTGTCCATACCTATGTTACTGGCTTTTCTTCTCTGCGAATGATTATATCCACAAAGGTTTTCTGCTATTTATTGAATGAATGTGGTGACAATGCGTGGATGGGCGCTAGGCTTTTCTAGTTGTGCGTTTTGATCCTGCGTCATGTATTGCTATTTACTCTCATTTCTTATTGCGAAAGCTTTTTATATGAAGACTGTGGACTCTATCAGGCTCTGGTGCTTGCTCATCCTCATTGTGCTTTATCTGGTGTTTGTAACTTGTTGCTTAGCCCATTGCCCTGAAGATTGAAATCTAACATGACCAGTTCATGTCATGGATGGAATGAAAGTGAATTTGTTAGTCGAATGATGGTTGATATGGGAAGAGATTATGCTGCAAATTGGAATATCGAATGATGTGCATAAACTTCAGTTCGTAGTCAAAATCTGGCAGATTACTTAATTTCCTCGTTATTTTTTTCTAAATCAGTGTACATAGCAAGTTTTCTTTTTTCGTTTTCACTGACAATCTCATCTGTGACAATTACTGAAATGAGAATCATTATATTGAGTAGATGGTTTATCTCTCAATTCCCATTCATCTTCATGGCTAAATGGCCCGTTCACATTGTTAAGACGAAGGAAGGGCAAAAACTGAATCATCTATTCAGTTCTGGGTGCTCCTTGTTGATTTAAAAAGATGGTATAATCTTTCTGTTGCAACAAACCGAGGTCGTGTTTGAGTGAAGGCATGGTGATCACTACCGCAGCGGTTGCCATCGCTAAGGACTTGGGCCGTTGCAGCAGTCGTCAGCGTAAGGATGGCAAATGTTACAGCAATGGTAGAGAGAGAGATGCAGGCAAACATCATTGTATTAGTCGCTGCCTTGGGTTGCCCGCTGTGTCGGGATGGCTGCCTGAGACAAACCACTGTAGATTGATGGTTGTGATCGGAGATTCATGATCGAACGAGAGCAAGTGAGAGAACGCGTGAGAAGATAAGACTGCGGCCACACGGTGGTTGCCATGTCAGGATTGGGACTGCCTTAAGTTGGTTGCTTAGCCGAGAGATGGTGATCGCCTTGGGTAGGTTGACCGTTGATCGGCGTAGCTTCCGGCCTCCTCAACCTCCCTACCTTTTCGTATCGTTCTCTACTTTCGATTCATTGTCCGACCAAAAGAAAACATTCCAATTCATTGATCTTGACATTTTCTTATTCTGTTCGAATTCGGTAGATTTATCCGAGTCATGTCCGGTTCATATCTGGACGTGTTTGGCCAGAAGACAATCCCAAGGGTCAGATAGAAATGCAAAACATCATGTTTGAGCTTTAATTCCGTATTAGAAGCAAAAGGGGTTTCTAACGAGATCTAATCAACGGTCGGATGTGGTCGGGAGTAAGGCTTAGATGTCCTTATTTTAGGTCCATTAATAATTTTAAAAAAATTTAATTTAGGAAATCAAATGTGTAGTCCGTTTGTTTTGTGGAAAATTAATGATTTAAAAAATCTTTTTCCAATAATTGATTAGTTTTATCTCTTAAAAATGATGAAAAATATTTTCACCATCGACAATAATATACATCTAAATAGTTTCATGGATGATAAAATCATTTTTCGTTCATTCATTTTTTATAAACGATACAATCGATCGTTATTTGGAAAATGTTTTCCAAACCGTGGGTTTTATCGTTATTTGGAAAATGTTTTCCAAACCGTGGGTTTTTTTGTGAAAAAAACACACCCCTACCTTAGAAGATTGGGCTAAGGATGAAACAAGTTGCTCAATTTTTTTCTGGGAAAACTACCAAGGAAATTCTAAACCCATTACACTTGTGCTAATTTAGTTTTAAACCTTTCAATTTAATCAATTGAGTCATAATCATTTTGATAATTTGCCAACGTAATCCATTTGGCCATTTTGGTCGGAAATCGTTAACGTGGATGCTAGCCGCTCTATGTGGCAAGACTGGCACTTATATGAACAATTTTTAAATAAAATTTTTGAATTGTTTTCTTTTTTCTTTCTTTGTTTTTCCCTCTTCTTTTCCCCAATAGCCGATCGCTAGCCATCGGCTATGGGCGATGGCCGGTGAGGGCTGGCCACGCTTGAGGGTGAGCCACAAGCGAGGGTCAGCTTCGCTTAGGCGAGGGCGAGCACCGACAAGGCTCCCCTCGCCAGATTTGGTAAGGCCGACCCTCGCACAAGCTCGAACGACCTTGTCGAGCACCGCCTAGGTGAGGGCCGGCCTCGTTGAGCGTTGACCTCACCCCCTTGCCTGCATTCGCCCTCGCCGAGCATTACCTATGGCCAGTGACCTAAAGAATTTTTTTTTAAAGATTTTCAAAAGTTATCCTTGTTGGTGATTTTCAGCTAAAATTAATCAGATGGATGCTAGCCATCCTATGTGGCAAGACTAGCGCTTATGTGGATAAATTTTAAATAAATTTTTTGAATTGTTTTCTTTTTTCTTTCTTTGTTTTTCTCTCTTCTTTTCCCCAATAGCCCATCGCTAGCCATCGGCCATGGGTGATGGCCGGTGAGGGCTGGCCTCGCTTGAGGGTGAGCCACAAGCGAGGGTCAGCCTCGCTTAGGCGAGGGCGAGCACCGACAAGGCTCCCCTCGCCAGATTTGGTAAGGCCGACCCTCGCACAAGCTAGAGCGGCCTTGTCGAGCACCGCCTGGGTGAGGACCGGCCTCGTCGAGCGTTGCCCTCACCCCCTTGCCGGCGTTCGCCCTCGCCGAGCATTACCTGTGGCTGGTGACCTAAAGAAATTTTTTTTAAAAGATTTTCAAAAATTATCCTTGTCAGTGATTTTCAGCTAAAATTAATCGGATGGACTATATTGGTAAATCGTCAAAAATTTTACGACTAAATCAATCAAATTGAAAATTTTCGGATTGAATTGATACGAATGCAAAAGAAAAAAAAAATGCAATAAGTCGAAGACTTTCCTCGTAGTTTCCCTATCCTTTTCCACTCGACGTTTACGCCTAGCGGACTCGGCCAGGTCCACGCGCTAACTCACCAATTATCAAGTCTACCTAATCCATCTGATCGTGGAGCAAAGATGACATTTGATCCATGATTGTCTCACATGTGCAACGACCGAGACTATGTCGAGAGCAACGTTCCTCAAGCACTTTGATAATAAAATCCCAAACCTCGTAATATAATCTTCAAAGGGTCGTGCTTTCCTACAACCCTAGTTGGAGGAAAATATAATCTATTTTTTTTTCCAAATATCCCAGGTCTCGTCCATCTTAAATGTACATTAAGGTTCCGTTTATTTCACGAAAAATGAATGATTCAAAAAAATATTTTCCCAAAAATGATTATTTGTATCACTTGAAATAATTAATTAATAGAAAATATTTTCATTATAAATATCTATATATAAATATTCATTTTTGTGAACGGTCAAAATATTTTTCATTCATTCTTTTTCGTAAGGGATACGGGCGATTTGTTTTTAGGAAAATATTTTTCAAATCACTCATTTTCCGCGAAACGAACGGACCATAACTTTTAAGATTATTGTCATCATAGTCAATAAGATCGAGCCGATTATATATGGCTAATGATCCCAAGTTTGTCAATTACGGCCCGCGTCAAATTTGCAAAAATAATTTTTCTTGCTACGATTCAAATGTAGCTCCATTGTAAGCCAAATCAGCAACTTCTTTTCAATCCTTAATCATTCATTTGAATACAAATACGAGCTTAATGGTTCGAACAACATACAAGACAGAAGATGGGAAGAAGGAAAAATAAAAAGGAAGGAATAGTATCGCGTATAGTTTCTCATTTTCCATCAACGCTTGATTCCGGTGTAATCAGCTGATCCGGCGGCAGAGGGTGATGCCGTCGCCGACAGGAAGCATGCAGATCTCGATCCTGGGGTCCACGGCGAGGGCCTTGTTGAGCTCCAGCACGAAGTCCCGGTAGTAGCGCACGTACTTGCGGAGCGGCGCGTCGGGGGGCGCGACCACGGAGCCGTTCCACAGGGTGTTGTCGTAGCCGATGAGGCCGCCGACCTTGACCAGGTCGATCAGCCTCTTGTGGTAGTTGATGTAGTTGTCCTTGTCGGCGTCCACGAAAACGAAGTCGTACGTTCCGTGGTTCTTCTCCTGCGTTTTGCATCAAGAGGCACGTTTTTAAGGTGAGGTGCTCGCTCTCAGCCGCCAGATCATGCGGAACCAGTGTCGGGTCTACTTGATTCGAAGGTCGTGATGCATTGGGTTAGTATGAATTCGGGCCTCTGATTGGTACTCATCTATACATGTTGTGCACATCAAGAAACAACTAGACAGAGACATTGTGCCAATCTACAATTTTCTCCTCTCGTCGACGACGCAATCGACCCGTCAAAATCGTTATCCATATTTGACCAAGTCGTCTTCAATGATCTATGATCATTATATTTTGCCTGGAGGATTTTTGGGAATATGCTGAATCGGGGTCATTTCTAGGGAAAGGACTAGACATGTTTTGAGGATTGAGAACGCAATAATTTTTGCAAATTCTGCACACATAGAGCCCAGCAGAGCGAGATCAAATAAAGATGTTGAGCAACATTTGCTACTTACATCTTGCACGAGCTGATCGAGGACCGGCATAGCAGGGCCTTCTCTGAAATCGATCTTGTGGGCGAGGCCGGCCTTCTGGATGACAGGCAACCCGATCTCGTAGTTCTCCCTATTGATGTCCAGGGCCAAGATCTGTGGCAATAGCAATACACAGGGATCTCAGAGGCTGCCAAATATTCATCAAGGTTTTCCTGAATTTCTAGTTTTTGCCTGGCCAGAATCAGAGTTTTTAGAGGTTGTTCTTTTCAATGTCTTTATGGTTCAGTGTAAACAGAGCAGGGTTAGGCAAAGTTGGTGACCAACCATTTTGTCTTGAACGGGGAACATTCTTTCTGAAGTGCTAGGAATATTGAAACCTCCCAATCATTGATTATTGATCACAAGCTACATTTGTTTCATTACTCAAGTCAAGGCTGCCGAAAAATTCGAACGTCGATCTGACCTTTCCGTCGTCGGGAATAGCGAGGGCGGTGGCGAGGAGAGAGTAGCCGGTGTAAACCCCGATCTCCATGGTGTTCTTGGCATTGATGAGCTTGAGAAGCATGTTCAGGAACTGCCCTTCATCGGCCGATGTGGTCATCAGGTTCCTGTTTCAATTCCCACCCGCTTTAATCACACCAAGGCCCCGAGACCCAATAACCAAAAGGAGAGCATTTAAAGACGGGACATTCCACATCAACATCCACGACACAAATCCTGGAAGAAGACCCACCACGGGTGCTTGGCAGTCAACTCCCTGAGCTCCTTCATGGGCTCTGGCTCTCTTGGGTAGACACTGGTCTCCAGTATATACTGCAAAAGAGACGAACCCAAGGTCAGGATATCGAGCCAGGATCAGCTGTCGAGCTCGACCCAATCACGGGCAGGAACGATCTTCCTTCCAACCTGGTAGAGAGCATCGCTCTGCAGGAGGCTCTTGTGGCCGACTTCCTGGTGCCGCCCTGCCGGGTTCTGCTGAGACTCTGCGTTGGCGGCCATTCGGTTGATTTCCTCTGGCTCCTTCTCCTCCCTTCTTGCTGGTGATCTCTTCCGCAACTTTCCGAACACTTTGGCTGCTCAGTTTTTTCCTTTTGTCCTTCTCAATGTTCAATCTGAGGATGGGGGGAAGATATAAAGAGGGGGGGAGGGGGGGCAGAGGTCGGGCCGGTTCGAACCGGGTAGGTGGCGTTTAGACCGCTCACCACCGGGCACTTGCCGGTCGGGGGTTGGTGAGGTGCTCGGATGGGCCAATC
Organism: Syzygium jambos; assembly: GCA_031216235.1. Taxonomy (NCBI): domain Eukaryota; kingdom Viridiplantae; phylum Streptophyta; class Magnoliopsida; order Myrtales; family Myrtaceae; genus Syzygium; species Syzygium jambos. The sequence goes on from CM062226.1 coordinate 14,845,534, forward strand.
ATGGGTCGCCAGGTGGGCCCACGACCGATAGGGCCATTGACCTCAAAACTGCAATCATTCTAGTTTGATGCTTAACAAAATGACAATAATTTATTATTCGTTTATTTGTTTATTTTTTCTTCTTTTTTTGCAATGCAATCATATGGCAAGTGGTTGCACTGGCTTGGAAGAAGTCATGAGCTTAATAAATAAATAAACTTTTTTTTTTACTTTGTCACCAAAATTTACAATGCTTTTCAAGTTTCTATACGATATTCGGCTGGTCCGAATTTTGAAGAAAAAAAAGTAAAAGTGCTTTAATGGGGAGATTTTTTATTAAGTAAAAAATAAAAGACAAGACTCAATGTAGACGGATCCTCGGCTTATTGAAAAAAAAATGAAAATGACCCGTTAATTATTAAAAAAATTAAAATTGTAAAAGACCGACCGTTTCAATCCATGTCAATCCGGTGCTCTGTGCGGTTCCTTTGACCAACTCAACCGATTCTCTGCTGCCCGATTCAACTAGTTCGAGCGAGCACCGGTCAATAATCTAACTCGATAATCGGCACGATTTCGAAATCCAATGGTAGTTTCCAAATCCATCTTCAAATGCTATTGTAATGTGTAACTTGGGCATATTCAAATAGTTCTGTCTTTGCTTTTAACCAACAACGAGAACCCAGCAGCTGTTTCTCTCTCTCTTTTTTTTTTAATTTGGATTTACCAACCACTTTGTGATTAGTTTATTTTTGTCGCAAAAAATTAAAAAATTAGATAGCGGTGGGACCCACCGCTTGTAGGTGTATGTGGGAAATAAGTTGGTGGGAATAGTTTTATATTGTATTATATATTTTTTTCATTTATTTTTTATCTCCTCTTTTGCTTCTCCCCAATCCCAGCGAAAGCAAAAGTTGGTGAGCGGTTGGTGAAGACTAGACTTTGGAATTGGGTTGGGCCGGAGTTGGTGGCCACCTCTCGCAGACGCGCATGACAATTTTGTTTTTGATTTTTTTTTCCTGAACTTAAAGCAAATTATCAAAAAGAACATAGGACGGTCCAGTTAGATCAAATACAATCTCAATTTCAAGTAGAATTTCAATGGAACTTCATAATTTGATGAGCTAACCCGTTTATAGCATCCGCTAATGATTACCAACATGTTCATTCCTCACAATTAGGAAGATTCATTATAAGAAAGTTCAATCTATGGACGATCTAATGTTTACATTTAACACATCGAATTGATAAATCAAGATTTATCATTTTTGTATGTTTGCCGCCTCAATAACAAGTGTATTTCGAGAAGGGTATGACTAATCAAGAGTTAGAATAATAATATTGTTTCGTCAAAAAGTGTTTACCAAGTGCCTTTCGAAAATATGAATCGATATGAAAATCGACAAAAGATGTGAGGGATACTTTGTTGATTCTAGGAAATGAGACATAGATTGACGATAAAATTAAAGGCATGAAGACTGGAAGCAATCGCGGCCAGCCATGTAAAAGGATACTGGAATGTAAATATAAGGTGAAGATAAAATTGAACAACTGGTGTTCATTAATTGATTGGCTGTCCCTTGCTCAAATTACAATCCGAGTACTTATAACTACTAGAGACGATTAACAACATTTACAAAAGAAAGCAAATAACATCTCACATGAATCTTAGAATTTAGCAACGAGTATTTACGAATGATTTCCAAAAGACCCACTACTCAACAATCATGGCCTCATTGCTCGGCCCACAGACATTTTCTTCCGCATCTTGTAACTCATCTTCCTAATGGTTATAACCGCCCATGTTTCACGGTCATTATCATTCGTGGCTTTTTAGATTTACAACTCCACGAACCGGTAATCATGTTGGCTTCACAATTCAATGGGTCGCTATGATTGTAGCCAAAATTGTTGGCTTCATGACTTGAACATTTATTTTGTTCTTGATTTTGATTTTCACTTCAGTTTCAATATCTTTGTCCATTGAACCAAGTTTCATTTATTGCCACTTGTAGCTCAACACTTAGTAATTTTCTCTTAAATCACCTATTGGTAACTCCTTGTCGCCTTTGCCGATTACCTATAGTTGCCAACCAAAAGAACTAAGCAAATTCTACCTTAAGCATGCCTTGTTTAGTCTTATCCGGTCCGAGTGGATGGTTAGGGATTTGGTTAATTTTTTGTATCAATGTTGACACCTAAATTTTGGCGCATCATTTAGTGTTAATTGCATAGAAAATTAGGGATTACACTTTTAACCCCTGAACAAAAATATTAAAATTGCATAGCATATAGTTTAGGCTCATATAGATTAATTGCATTCCGCATCGGATCGACGGTGGCAAGCGAGCTTAAAATTCATCATGTAAATCGAGCTCGGGCATCGAACGAGGCTCGGCTCACTCGGAAAGCATGGACCGAAAATCACACGCAAAAGGGCTTGGTTGTCTTAATTTGAGCTTAAATTAGCCCATTGTGCTTAATTAAAGAAAAACTCAAATTAATTCAGACCACTTAGAATTAAATTAAAGCCTAAACCTAAGCCCATTAGGACTAGAAAGCCCGGTTAATTGACCTAGGTTTACACTATAAATATATATTTAGGTCTCATAATCGAGGGGGGGTCTCTCATAATTTTCAGAAGATAATTTTTCAGAGCAAGAGTGAAACACGTGAGCAAGAGAGAGAGAGGGGGGATCATACACACAAAGGGAGAGAAAACAAAAGAAAAAAGAGAGAAGAGGGGTGCCCGCGGCAAGCTCCTCCTGGTCACGCCTTGCTCCCGCACATCCGCCGCTTGACGCTGACATCAGTCAGTCGTGAGCCTCAACGGTGATTCTTTGCTGCTTTGTGCTGTCCTTGCTCCACGACATTCGCTCCACTGTGGACGCTTGCAACCAATCGCAACTCCCCCTCGCCCCGAAGCCCTGCTGACGACCAGCTGCTCCAATCCGACGACTCCCTTTGCTATTGTTGCTGTTAGTGAGTCGTCCAGATCGTGGAGATCCCCCTCTGCACTTTCAGGCCACAACATAGCTTTGCATTGCTACGAAGCAGCCAGCCCAGCAAGTCACTACGGCGGCCTGACGTTCTTTTCACTACCTTGGAGTTTTCTTTTATTGCAGGTTTGTTTGGGTCTCGTTGGGAGTCCAATAAATTTCCTTGCAGCACCGTGAGCAACGCTACCACAGGAGACCATGATCTGACACACCACTTAGCCACGATTGAGGAAATAGCAAGCAGTGATAATTGGATTGTTTATTGGCTTAGTCAAAGCAAAAGTCAAGCTTAGAGCAGAGATGCCCAGATTCAAGCTATTCGTATGGTGAGAGCTTGAAACAAAAGAGCGACACACTCAGAAGATACTTGCATCTTGTCTTCGCCGCAAGTCATGATCAAAGGGCGACTAGACTGAGTTGCCGAGAATTTCCTCACTTCGAACTGTCGCAAGCTAGCAAAGGTCGAGGATTGCGAGCCACCGCCACTGACGCCGCCGCCACCGCACGCACCGCGCTCGCCGTCCTACCACCACCGTCCCGATCCGCGATCTTGGGTCCGATTCAAATTTGGAAAGAAATCCATAAATCAGGTAAAGATCTCTATCCGGTATATTTTCAAAATATTTAAATCCTTAATTTGAATATTTGAATATTCCGTGAATATTGCGTGATTGATTAGATACCTTAGGATAATGTTTGATTTATCCGCAATATTATAAAATACCCTAAATTAGGAATTTTTCCTAATTTGGCAACGTATCTGGACGACTATCCGACTTTATCCCTAAGGTACGATACGCGGCGATACGGAGAATCGTTATCTTGTCCATAATCACTTGGACACGATAATAGATTTTATTTGCTTTCCAAATTTGACTAATCAACTTTCCGTCAATATCTATAACCCCATAGATATGACCGTTAGTTTGATTTCTTTACCTTATCTGAATTTGAAAAATCTTGCGGATTGCGTGGATTGTTTAAATGTGATTGTTATCTTTGTCTGATTGTTTTCCTTTTAATAAAGAAAATCCAAAATTTGTTAGTTAGATTTGAATTAGAAATTTTGCATGCTTAGGGAATCTTAAGTATATCCAAAAGAATAAGATAATTATTTGATTTAAATTGGGATTTAGGGTAGCATATTTCCTAGTTTAAATTAGAAATTGTTTTAATCTTAGTGGATTATTTAGGATATTTAATAATTTCGAATTTTAATAAAAATCCCAAAAAAAGAATCACTTTAGGATAGATTAAATTATCTTTTTTAGAATAGATTGCATGTTAATTTAGGCATTTTTTTAATTCCGAATTTCATTTGAAAATACCAAAAATAAATCATTTGTCCGTCATTAGAATTAGGTCACGTTGTCGCATGACATATAGTTTGCATGTTAGGCTGCATTAATCGCATGTTAATTTTTGCATGTCATTACATATAGGTTAGCTCTCATTTAAATAAGTGAAAATCCTAAAAAATATTGAGTGAACTGCTTGTTAATTAGAAATCATATTAGGATTGTTGATGTGATTTTCTAGCTAACAACGCAGATGCTTACGTTGCTTCGAGGTAAGTAATTCTCCCAATCTTGCAATTTATTTAATGTTTTGATTATTGGGTGTTACTTTGGTGGTTTGCGCACCCGCATGATCACCTCACATGCTAGTGACTAAGTTAAAATGGATCCAGACTGTCTGCATAAATATTTTTGAAAAGAAAAGGTACCGAAAGGGCGTTAGACTAGATCTAGCGTAATCAAGTCCCCGAGCTTAGAATCTCTGGTTCGTAGGAATAAAACATATCTCTCTATGTTTTATTTAGGTTTCTAATCGACCTACCATAAATAGATTAGTGGCGACTCCAAACATGAAAACATTTGCACGTTAAGAACTTAAATCCTAAGTTGCGAATTGGTAGGGCTTGGGAGGGCCCGAGTTAAGCTTAGTCTTAATAATCCATTAGCCTGAGAGAAAATTTTAGGTCGTGACAGCTTGGCGACTCCGCTGGGGACTTGAGTTAAAACTCTTAGTGGACTTAGGCCAATTTTTCTTTTCAAAAAATATTTTTTTGTTTGGCAGCGAGGATCCCAGGTACGTCCTTAACATTTTAGGTGTTAAATGTTTTTGCAGAATGGGAGGTATAAGGGGAGGCGTGATTGTTAACCCTTGTTTTGTAGGGAGGTGTTTGGATGTATGGTTTTTTTTTTTATGCACGAAGCGCTGTATGATATAACTTGCTGTACATGCCTTACATTTACACTACACCGCACACACTACCCGCTGCCGGACCTGGGCAGCACAGGTTTAGGATGGTACTGAGAAAGCGGACACCCCGACCACACCCGCGTGGTATGGGTTGCCCTCCTTGGTCTCGAAAGTTTTTTCACGGTGTCATTGAGTTTCCACCACGGTTGCACCCTTTGCAACCCGGGTCGGCTCCTTGACTAAGCCGGAGTCAGGGGAACCCCGGCCTAACCACAACCATGACTGGTTTAGCCCGGTAATCCTCGCGTCTCCATTTTGCAAGCCAGAGTCTAGATAGAAATCGAACCTCACAGTTCATGCGCATGTCTATGTGATTGTCATGGTCTTACCTGGTAAAGTAAGTCTTCTGAACTTTTATCTTGTAGTTTACTTATTTCCTCGTTTTTTTTGGGTCGGTCCATGATGAGTCTAGATCGATTTTCAACTCGAAAGTGATAATCATTGAGTCCTTTGAAAATAAAAAAATAAAAACGAAAGAAGGCTTTTTGGAGAACTTATTTTTAATTTGTCTTCATCTTCCTGGATGTGTCATAGGTCATTATTTTCATAAGAGGTTGTCATCGTTTTTATAATAAAAAAATGCTTTAGCAAATTTATTTTCAATTCATAGTTTCCAGGGAGTCCTAATTTTTGGTTTTCCTAGTTTTATGATTAGGGGTTTCGATGCATCTATCTCTTAGGTTATGTCTAGAGTGTTATTTATATTTCTTTGCTTAGAGCACTTTTCCATAAAGTCTCGTTCATATACGAGTATTTTTATGAATAAATGAAGAATAAAAAAAAACTAGAAAGCGTGTCATGGACCAACCTCGTCTTAACCATGTGCTTATTTAGTTCATTTCTTTTGGATCAGGTAACTACGGATCATCCACAGTTATCGATCCATCGCTCGAGCCTTGCCAAGGGGCAAGCTCACCGAGTTCCTTTGTTGTTGCTCCTCCGCCACCGTGAGCTGACCGCCCAACATAAACCGCAACTCCATCCACCACTTGCGGTTCTCGCGGCGACTGCGGCTTCTCTGCATAAACGTCGTCCTTGTCTTTGTTTCTCAAAGCCACATACGTCGGCCAGCCGCTAAGCCGAAACGCCTCTAGCTGTGAGCCACCATCGCGAGGAAGTTGATACTCAAGCTAAGTGATTATGGATCGTCGACCACCGGCCGTTCCCGCCTGGCCATGAGAGAAAGTGCTCAGAGTGAAGTGCCGAACCGCCTCGCTAATATCGAGAAGGACCTGAAGCAAGCCTCTGTCATACTCCAACAACTCTCGAGGCAAACGACGCATCTGTCGGACTGCTTGAAACAACTCACCATGACCCGTTCCTTTCCTCAAGGGACAAGGGTGATGATTCAAACGAAGCCTTTCAGCACCGACTCGAATGACAAAGCAGTCATACCTGGCAATACTATTGAGTCCCCTGACCCTAGGGAGTTGAGCACCTTGCGTCCAAAGTTTGTAAAGCACGAACAAGGTGATCAGGATCCACTCGTTCCAACATCGCGGCCTCAGCAAAGCAAAGCACGACTACTCCCTGGATGTCAAGACAGCTCACCAAGACACCCGTTCTTTAATCGACGACAAGGCGCTAGAAGACAATTCACTCCTCTCCCTAGGTCTCTATCCCAAGTATTGACGATCCTTTGGAAAAAGGGGTTGCTTTCCACTGAGCCGAAGCGGCCTAATCCTGAGCGATTCTCCAACTACGACCCATCCAAAAAGTGTGACTATCACATGGGAGAAGTCGGTCACTCCAATGATGACTGCTATGTTCTAAAGCACAAGGTTCAGGACCTTTTAGATACTGGGGCATTCACATTCCGTGCTTCGTGGCTCTGCCAAGGCCGCGACGATCTTCTCATAATCCCAAACATCCGGACTACACCCCCGAGTCCTGCAAGAATGATACATGAAGAGAAGGAGGTGATCGACACCCTGGGGCAACCGAGCGGCAAGTTCGACTACTACGTGAAATATTCGGCTCCCCCGAGCTTCTATATTGACCCGCGTGATATCGTCTCCGATGGATGGGGAGGTATGGATGATCTAACACCTCCAGTGACAGAAGATCCTGATGATGCGATGGAGGGAATCACTGCTCTGTGTTGACACCTAAATTTTGCCCAAATCATTTAGGGTTTTATCGCAAAAATTAGGGTTTAATTCTTTAATCCCTAAACAGAAAATATTCTCATTAAATTGCGTGGCATGTGGACATTAGGCGCATTTGCATTAATAGGGTCTAGTTAAAAAAAAAAAAAAGAATCCCGGGCTGGGTTCGTCGGCCCATTCTTTCTTTTTCTTTTTCTTTTTTTTTTTTGGTGCAGCCCATTTTTATCTTCTTTTTTCCCTTTTAGTTTCTTTTTCTCCCTCCTCTCTTTTTATTTCCTTTTTTCCGCGCGGGTCGGCCTTCTTCCCCTGGCCCGGCCCACGCCTGTTCATCTTCTTCCCCCCAGTCAACATGTCTGAGCGTACGGGGGGGAAAGGAGACCGGGCACAGTGGCAGACGCCACAGCCGGAGCAGGCAGAGACCAGAGAGCGCGCGGGGGATGTCGGCGCGATTCGCGTGTCGGGTGATCAGCCGGCCGCGGCAGGGGGCCATGCGCGTCGGTCTGCTGGCCGGCCTTAAATCAGAGAGAGAGGGCGCGAGAGAGGGAGAGATCGGAGTTCGGGAGAGCGAGAGAGAGAGCTTCAGAGAGAGCGAGAGAGAACCGAGGGCGAGCAGGCTCCCGTCGGCGAGCGGGCTCCCGTCGACGACCGTCGCGCCCCAACCGCGGCCGGCGAAGCCCCAGCATTCCTCGCGGTAGGTCCCAATCCGGGCACTCGCCGGATTTTCCTTTAGTTTGGCTTGATTCGGGGTAATTTCCCGAGGATTCCGGCTTGGGGGCGTGCAAGGCGACCGGACGTAGTCCGATCCGTCAAGCTCGCCGCCCCCCAAGCCGGATAGGGAGTGCCGCAACGGCGACCCCCCTCCCCTGTCTTCTGTTGATCGTTCCCATGTACCTTGGGTTCATTGGCCGGAGCTCTTGGCCGTCCGGCTCGCGCGAGTTCCGGCCCGTGACATCCCGGAATTGGTCCTACTCGTCTGCGCATTATTGTGTGTGTGAACCTCGGACACGTTTGAGTCTCGATCGAGTCCGGAGCTTCCCATTTTTGTCGCGCACTCCAGCTGTTTGATGTTGTGTCTGAACCGGTCCTTCTCTACCTCTGTTTCGCTGCATTTGTCTCTCCGGGGTTGGAACGTCGGAAGGCCCCGGCGCGCCGCCGATAGCCACGGCAGGCCGAGCGTGACTGCGGGCGGAGGCGGTCGGCCCGTCCCTCGTCGAGGCTCGGCTGATCCGAGGCTGCCCAGTCCCTCGCCGGGGCTCGGGCTGCCTCGGTCCCTCGCCGATCACCACGGCGGTGACTCGGGGGGGAAGACGCCCGCCGCCCTTCGTCGGGGTGGTGTCGCGGTCAGGTGAGGCGCCGGCCACCGACGTGAGCGTCGGCCACGGAGGCCGGAGTTCGCGGAGGCCGGTGTCCGCGCGCGTGGGCGGCCGTGAGCCGGGTCAGGCGAGTCGGGTCGGGCGCTAGGGTTAGCGCGAATCGGGTCGCGTCCGGGTCGTTCCAATGGGTTGAAACCGGGTAGGGTTTCCTGCGACCGGGTCGGGCGAGTGGGTCAAAACCGGGTATGGTTTCACTCTAGGGTTTTTATTCTAGTGGGCCGAATAGCTTGTGGGCCGAAGTTTTAGGTTTTTAGGTGTTTTCCTGTTTGGGCCTTGGGCTTTCGTTTTTTTTTAATGGGCTGGGCCCTTTTCCCTTTTTTAGTTTCTCTGACAGGGCTCAATAAATGAGCCCGGTTCGGTCATGGACCCGGGCCGGCGCGCCCGGGTCAATCCCGATCCGGGTCGGATGTGGAGATCCGACCCGGATCCGATTCCTTTTTTTAATCTTAATATTGTATTTTTTTAAAAAAAATTATTAATTAAAATTTTTAAAAAAAAAATTTTTAAAAAAAGAAGAGAAAAGCCCGATTTTTATTTCATTTTATTTTATTTTTTTAAAAAAAAATTTCAAAAAAAAATTTTCAAAAAATTTTAGAAAAAATTCCGAAAAAATTTCAGAAATTCTAAAAAAAATTTAAAAAAATAATTAAATTTTTTTTTTTAAAAAAAAATTTCCAAAAAAATCAGAAGTTTAATTTGGGTTAGCTCGCCCTTTTCGTGTGTTTAGTGCTATGTTTAATCCCACATCGCTCGGTTCACACACTTTGAGTTGCACGTTTAATTTAACCTCGCGCGTAGTTGGTTATGCATGTCTAGGTTTTAGATATTAATCGTCGTTCCCCTTAGCTTAGTTAGGAATGGAATTTTGAGACTTCCGATTAGCGAGAGCACGTTAGGTGATGAATTAAACAAGATTAGGTACCGAAAGGGCACTAATTAGTCGATTAGTGTAATCAAGTCCCCGTACCCGTTGAATCTCTGGTTCGTAGAAGTGAAGCTTTTCTCCCGTGCTTTACTTAGGTGTCTAATCGACCTACCAAAAACCGATTAGTGGCGACTCCTAAATGAAATTGATTTGCATGTTAATAAATCAAATTTAAGTCGCGAATTGGTATGGGCTTGGGAGAGCTCGAGCTAGGTTCAGCCTAGTAATCCATTAGCCAAACCCCACAGGCCTCGGGGCCGATTCGGGGAGGTCGCGACAGCTTGGCGACTCTGCTGGGGAATTTTTTAGAGGACTTAGGCCGTTTATCTTGTTTGAGTGCGTCACTAACGTGAATGTCTTGCCACTGACCCCTTATTTTGCAGGTTTGAGATTTGGGGAACGAATGTTTATTTTCAGGCGCTCGAAGCGTTGTTTGATTATAAATTGTTGTGCCTACGTTAAATGTTTTAGCACTACACTATAGCACACACAACCATGCTGCCGGACCCGGGCTGCGATAGGATACTTTAGGATGGTGTTAAGAAAGATACAACCTCGAACGCGAAACCGCTATGTAGAGGTTGCCTTTCTTCTCCCCGAAAATTCTTTCCTGGTGTCGTAGGTGTTTATCCTTATCCGCGAGACCGCGTGACTATAGGATATCTCTTTCGACTGAACCGGAGTTAAGAGGACCTGACACCAACGCGAGACTGCGACGGTCAGATTACCCTTTTAGCTTCACCTTGTTAAACCGTCTAGATAGAAAACGAACCTCACGAGTGCATATGCGTGTCTTTGTGTCTTTTTTTAAAAAAGAAAGAAAAAGAAAAAAACGATCGTCACTCACTGTAAGTATGATTCCTCTCATTATTAGCTCACTTTGAATTGAAATTTTCATTTTTGAAATTCGCGGAAATCAATCAAGTGTCCTGGGTGATTTGAGCTCATAATTGAAAATTTTAGACAATCACTCTTGACAGTGAACCTTGAGCATAAATCACAAACACCTGTGATTTGGCCCCACCAAAACAGATGATTTTGTCTAAAACTTTCAGTTATAGGCTTAAAATCACATTCTTTGTGCAGAAAATCTTTCAAGTCAAGATTGCATCTTGGGGCATAAAATTGAAATCACATTTTTAATAAAATTCTTTGTTGTTTGCATTTTGGAGTCAAAATTCAAATCACTTTTTGTGTATTAATTTTTTAAAAATACGAATCACCTCATTTTTGCAAGAATGAAATCGCAAATCAGTCTTTCAAATTTGATATGCCGCATTTTGCGACGAAACTTTTGGAATAAAAAGGGCGCTCGATTGATAACCGCGATTTGATCTTTTAATGATGTCTCCACTTACGATGAAATCTTGGTGAAATATTAAATGCCCACAAATAGGAGCCATGGGGGCATGTATTATTGCCTCGCTTTCGTCATAAGAGGCGGCATCAGTGAAAGATCACTTTTTCATTCGCATACTAACGTTATTTTCCTTTCGCAGGTTATGCGTAACAGTCATCCCTTGGAATTCTCCTACTTAATCATGCAAGGAGCCGGAGTTTAGAGTTAGAACGTGAATTGCTTATTTACACTCATCTATTCAAAAGTTTCTCGAACTTCATCCCTCTATTATCATTTGAAATTGCGTTTTCCATTTTGGGTTTTAATGTGAACCCAATTGCTGTTTTTGAAAATCATGCGACTCACGTCTCTGAGTAGTGAGATTCTAATTTGTAGCATTATCCTTTCAAAGTTCTTGGAATATTTCAAACTTAACCCACCGAGTTAGGTTTTTATGCTTTACCTTCAAAATGTTTTGAAACAGAGTTTCAAGAGCGACTTGCATAAAATTGCATCTCTTCACCTGGCCAATTTTGCAGGTTGATTTGCAAAAGGACATCGTGATATGGTAACTCTGTAATCGTTCTAATATAGACTCCTCGTACATCAACTGATTTTTTCATCCATTTTTGTCAAACAGGAAAAATTAAAAGTTTGCCTAAGATCGACATTCACATCCTCTAAAAGGCAAAAGTGTAGGCACTTGAAACTCGAGTCAAACGCAACGTGCCATAATCGCCAACTGAAGTGTGTCGCGGGAAGTATAAGCACTCGTGATTTTTGCTGTATTTGGCAGACGTTTATCGGAAGAAGAGAATTAGTTGCCCCCATATGTGTGGTCTTTGATTATGTCATGATAGCGTTGCATGTTTGCTCAGTCTGTAACTTGAATAATATAAGCTATCTGGCAAGAATTTGGTGACAAGTTTCTTAGTCATTAACATTGGGCTAAAAATGGAGGCATCCTCGAAATTTTGAGGAAGACAAGATTGTGAAAGAAGCAATATTGAGTTTCCTCGGTCGACTAGCCTGGAGGACAAGATTTCTCAAAACTCCAAATCAAATTACTCTCCATGTGAAAGATACTCCATCTACATTGTTGATGGGAGGCGCAAGAAAGTTGGCTAATTATGAGATCAGGGCCAGAGTTAGAACTCTGAAGGCAGAACTCTGAAGGCATGGAAACGTGCAATGACTCATCATCGAGAGAGTTAGGCATGCGGATAGTAAAGGCACTGATAAGCTAGAGGGACACTCACATGAGGTCGTGCAAGAAGATACGAGCACTCAAGGCGCATGTATGACATGTGTAAAGATAAATGAGTTAATCATCAACAAACTCATCTAACGAGACCCGTGGAGATCTACCTTTGGAAGACACTGTTTGTCGTTCCTACAATGTTGCTGTGGATCTTCTTTGGCCACTTTGCACGTACAAGCTTTGAAGAAAGTGATTTCGGGTTATACAACTCATCACATCTGATAGAGTTTACTGAGACAAATTACTTGTGGAAAATTGTTGCCCTGAGGTGACGAGAAGATGGGCTTTCGAGAACAAAATGTGCCCTTCAATGTCATGACCAAGGCTGAAATGGATGGATGCCTGAGAATGCCATTTTGGGGAAAATTTTCTAATCGACTCCAGATAATGAATGCCAGGATTGACAGAACCTGAACATTCTTGAGTTTTGCATATGGCATCAAGAGTCCACAGAAATTGCTTATCTCGGAGGATCTCATATCAATTTGACAATCTTCTCAAAAGAAGAAATGTGCGAAGATTCCTCGGCACCAAGGCTACTTCCTGAGTTGGTGGTATCTATAACTCATGGGAAGCTCTTTGACGGGTCCATAGATATGGATGCGGTCTATTCAAACGATATTGTCAAAAGACAATAAGGGGAATGAGCTATGATCCAATTGGAACTGCTGAGCATCAGTAGTTGCAATTTTTGCACTTTCAAATAGCTTCTCGACATTTAATCCGGCGTGGAGATGATTATTGGTGGTTTGCGAAATGATCCTTCAAGGCATGGATGTACACAAGCAAGAATTAGCCATCAAATGGTGTCCCCGAGTAAAAGGTTGTAATCGTTCCAAGTTAAATTCGATTTATTTAAAGAATGACTTGTTCCTCCCCTTGTGCAGAATTCGTGAGGACAAAAAGAGTCGATGTGTGGCAAATTCCTGGGAATTGGCAGGATTGCATGTGGAGGATAACTTAGTCCATAATCGCGTCATCCCAAAAGAAAAGGATGAAACAATGTGTTTGACCACGGCGACAACAACTTCTTCCAAGAAAGCATGATGAGGCAACACGCATTGAAAGACAAAGGCGCACATTGACCGCGGAGGCAACACCTCCTACCAGGGAAACATGCGATAGATGGGGCAAAGCATCCAAGGGATAATGCCCTTAAATATCGAAATAATGCCAAAAAATCAAGGCGAAGAAAGCAGATGAAGGGAGTTGCCAAACATACATGGAAGCAAATTCAAATGAAGGGAGTTGTCAAACACCCAAGAAGGCAAATTCAAATGAAGGGTAAATCGTATCGTTTCCAATTGTCCGTTTTAATACGATTTTTGACATGATTCTTTTTTCCTTTGATAGGAAGCATCAAAAATTTGAAGGACAAATGCAAACGAGGGGTAATGCTGTATCGTTCCTAATTCTTCAATCCTTAAAGGGTCTTTAACTAACACATTCTTTTCTATTCTTTATAGGTTTACCAAGTCGCCATGATGCAGGTAAGTACCCTTCTTCCAAAATCCAAATGGAAATCAAATGGATAATTTTCATCACAAAGAAAAAGTCTTTGATGGTTTTGAGAAAAAAACAAGCACTAAAGTGGAGATTGAAAAAGCGAGCTCTTCACAAAAATTTTGAATATCATCCTTGTGCTTGGCGGATCATTCATTTTGAATCAAAATTCCCCATGGAGATTAATTTACTCAAATGATCACAACAAAATGAGAGGAGATGTTAATTATGCCAAGCGAGAAACACCTAGGATGAGGGAAGGCAAGCCATTTTCAAACACGTCCTGTAAATACTTTGAGAGTTGAGCGAAAAAGAAAACCTGTGTCGTTCAAGGACAAGAGATTCATTCACGAGTAGTATACAAACCAAAATGAAAAGAGGCGTTTCTTTCATATATCCTACACACTACGGGTGACCATAGTCAAGCCCCTTTGAGCCTTTACATGTGGAGAACTTCTACAAAATACCCCTGTCAAGAACCACCCCACAACGGGGCAAATCTGGAGGTTTTGATTGACATTCTTTGGAGAAAAAGATGAGAAAGACTTCTTTGCCCTTACTTGCATTAATCTTTTTGTGATAACTTCATGTGAGTCCTTATGGAAGCTTGAAACATCCCAAAATGAAGAAGAGCATTCATTTCTCTACCCAAACACTCATACCCTTTGTTCAGCCAAGTTGAGCCTGAACATTCATTTCTAAAACCCAAGTGGTGATTGTCTCCCTGCACTGGGGCAAGGCACATGGTTTACCAAAGCAACTGGTGCTCGTGGGACAACGCGCGGAAAAATCTCGAAAGCCCTAGAAGCTCAAAAAAATGAAAAGAGCAAAATTCAAATGAAAACTAGGGGGCATGAAAAAGCAGTGTGCCTGGTAAAAGCAAGGCCAATGCCCATTATAAAAAAGAGCAAAAAAAAGTTGCATCAAGAGAAAAATTCTCATGAAAAAAAAAAGAAAAAAAAGGGGAATGTCAGAAGCAAAATGCTTGCAAAAAAAAAATCATTGCAAATGCAAAAGTCATTAGAGAAAAGAGCAAAGCTCTTACATTAAAATGATTAGTCAATGGGCTTTCGAGATAAGTTGGACCTCAAAAGTCGAGTGCCTTCAAAAGGATTGGATGATATGGTAATGATGCTATGATAATCACCAACTCCTAAACCCCTTTTGTGAATTTCTGAGCCTTTCGAGCCTTTACCCAAGCCAATGTTACAACCTTCTCCAAAGTTTCTTCTGATTGGGATGGTTCAAGCAAAAATTTGGATGTCCAAAGAAGCTACCACTTGAAGAAGTGGGAGCAAGGTTATCTTATCTCATCTTAAGGTTTCTTGACTTGTAAACTTGATGGAGATGCTGATTGATAATTATTTCACTTCTTAGCCATCAATGCTTATCTGTTGTTGAAACCATGACCAAGCCCACATTACAGTCATTTAAAAGACCTCTTGGATCGGTCAATGCGTACTTATTGCGAATGATTCTCGAAGCCTTCGACACTGATAGTGTGAGGTACAGAGAGATCATGTTTACTTTCCACATCAATGGATGGGATCAAATAGCCTTTTTGAGAGTACGTGAGAAGTCCTTTCAGATTAAGGAATTCTTGTTTGGCATGCTTAATAGGCTCTCTTCGGAAGTTAACATCACTTTGATAAAAGACTTTCTCCTAAGGGAATTTGATGATTAATGACGTCTTTCAAGCCTAAAGGCAATTTTGCGATATTGAAGGATGTTAAATGCTTTCCAGACAATTGAATCTATCCTGAATTACTCATACGATCAATATTTTCTCATTGGCGATACCCTTTTGATATTGTCTCTCATGACATATAATCAAATGACATTGATCTCGCCTGATATGCCTTCATTACCAGAGCATTTGGTATAACACATTCCATTAAATGTGCAGTATCCATTCTGGAATCATTTGATCAACATGTATGGCAAGCTCTATCAGCCCGAAGCTATTTTTACATGAGAAGTCTTCCCCACGTGAGATCATGCTTTTTGAAGGTTTGGGCATTTGCCCTAAAACCACGCAATGCAAAGGGTTTTAGTCCCTAAATGTCAATTCAGAGCCTTTTTCTTTGCACGGTGAGCTTTTGCAGCCCGGAGCACCCCATTGACCTAGCGAGCTTTCGCAGCCTAGAGTCTTCTTCCTTACACAGTGAGCTTTTGCAACCTGGAGTTTCCTTTATTTCTCTTGTAAACATCATGTAAGTATTTTTACCCTCTTTAAAAATAGTAAAAAAAAAAGAAAAAAAGAAAAAAAAGTAAAATGAGGCCTTCATAGGTATGTCCCTGAGCCATGCTCCTTATGTCAAATTCTTTGTGAGAAGCTTAGGCACCTTAAGTCCTTCGTGAGAAACTTAGGCATAATCTATCAAATCATCGGGTGAAGAACCCCGAGTGCTCATTCACTGAATCTTTTCAAGCCTCGCTGGCAAAGAGCCTCTGAGCAATCCAATCCAACCTACAGGTATGTAAACCCAGGTACGCTTCAAGGGTTTATGGTCCAACCTTAAACCAGGCATCAAGGGTTTGTGGTCCAACCTTAAACCACGCTTCAAGGGTTTGTGATCCAACCTTAAACCACGCATCAAGGGTTTGTGGTCCAACCTTAAACCACGCATCAAGGGTTTGTGGTCCAACCTTAAACCACGCATCAAGGGTTTGTGGTCCAACCTTAAACCACGCATCAAAAGGTTTGTGGTCCAACCTTAAACCACGCATCAAAGGTTTGTGGTCCAACCTTAAACCGCGCATCAAAGGTTTGTGGTCCAACCTTAAACCACAGTTTTCTTTAAACAATGCCCTTCGTTTATTTAGATGTTATTTTATTCTCTCTCTCCTCCTTCTTGCGTTGTATCATCCCGTGCCTTCCATCAACAAAATTTAGGCGTCTTTTATCTTTGAAGAGAACCTCTTCGAGCTTCCCTTCAAAGAGGAGCAGCTGTTGACACCTAAATTTTGCCCAAATCATTTAGGGTTTTATCGCAACAATTAGGGTTTAATTCTTTAATCCCTAAACAGAAAATATTCTCATTAAATTGCGTGGCATGTGGACATTAGGCGCATTTGCATTAATAGGGCCTAGTTAAAAAAAAAAAAGGATCCCGGGCTGGGTTCGTCGGCCCATTCTTTCTTTTTCTTTTTCTTTTTTTTTTGGTGCAGCCCATTTTTATCTTCTTTTTTCCCTTTTAGTTCCTTTTTCTCCCTCCTCTCTTTTTATTTCCTTTTTTCCGCGCGGGCCGGCCTTCTTCCCCTGGCCCGGCCCACGCCCGTTCATCTTCTTCCCCCCAGTCAACATGTCTGAGCGTACGGGGGGAAATGAGACCGGGCACAGTGGCAGACGCCACAGCCGGAGCAGGCAGAGACCAGAGAGCGCGCGGGGGATGTCGGCGCGATTCGCGTGTCGGGTGATCAGCCGGCCGCGGCAGGGGGCCATGCGCGTCGGTCTGCTGGCCGGCCTTAAATCAGAGAGAGAGGGCGCGAGAGAGGGAGAGATCGGAGTTCGGGAGAGCGAGAGAGAGAGCTTCAGAGAGAGCGAGAGAGAACCGAGGGCGAGCGGGCTCCCGTCGACGACCGTCGCGCCCCAACCGCGGCCGGCGAAGCCCCAGCATTCCTCGCGGTAGGTCCCAATCCGGGCACTCGCCGGATTTTCCTTTAGTTTGGTTTGATTCGGGGTAATTTCCCGAGGATTCCGGCTTGGGGGCGTGCAAGGCGACCGGACGTAGTCCGATCCGTCAAGCTCGCCGCCCCCCAAGCCGGATAGGGAGTGCCGCAACGGCGACCCCCCTCCCCTGTCTTCTGTTGATCGTTCCCATGTACCTTGGGTTCATTGGCCGGAGCTCTTGGCCGTCCGGCTCGCGCGAGTTCCGGCCCGTGACATCCCGGAATTGGTCCTACTCGTCTGCGCATTATTGTGTGTGTGAACCTCGGACACGTTTGAGTCTCGATCGAGTCCGGAGCTTCCCATTTTTGTCGCGCACTCCAGCTGTTTGATGTTGTGTCTGAACCGGTCCTTCTCTACCTCTGTTTCGCTGCATTTGTCTCCCCGGGGTTGGAACGTCGGAAGGCCCCGGCGTGCCGCCGATAGCCACGGCAGGCCGAGCGTGACTGCGGGCGGAGGCGGTCGGCCCGTCCCTCGTCGAGGCTCGGCTGATCCGAGGCTGCCCAGTCCCTCGCCGGGGCTCGGGCTGCCTCGGTCCCTCGCCGATCACCACGGCGGTGACTCGGGGGGGAAGACGCCCGCCGCCCTTCGTCGGGGTGGTGTCGCGGTCAGGTGAGGCGCCGGCCACCGACGTGAGCGTCGGCCACGGAGGCCGGAGTTCGCGGAGGCCGGTGTCCGCTGCGCGTGGGGCGGCTGTGAGCCGGGTCAGGCGAGTCGGGTCGGGCGCTAGGGTTAGCGCGAATCGGGTCGCGTCCGGGTCGTTCCAATGGGTTGAAACCGGGTAGGGTTTCCTGCGACCGGGTCGGGCGAGTGGGTCAAAACCGGGTATGGTTTCACTCTAGGGTTTTTATTCTAGTGGGCCGAATAGCTTGTGGGCCGAAGTTTTAGGTTTTTAGGTGTTTTCCTGTTTGGGCCTTGGGCTTTCGTTTTTTTTTAATGGGCTGGGCCCTTTTCCCTTTTTTAGTTTCTCCGACCGGGCTCAATAAATGAGCCCGGTTCGGTCATGGACCCGGGCCGGCGCGCCCGGGTCAATCCCGATCCGGGTCGGATGTGGAGATCCGACCCGGATCCGATTCCTTTTTTTAATCTTAATATTGTATTTTTTTAAAAAAAATTATTAATTAAAATTTTTAAAAAAAAAATTTTTAAAAAAAGAAGAGAAAAGCCCGATTTTTATTTCATTTTATTTTATTTTATTTTATTTTATTTTTTTAAAAAAAATTTCAAAACAATTTTTTCAAAAAATTTTAGAAAAAATTCCGAAAAAATTTCAGAAATTCTAAAAAAAATTTTAAAAAATAATTAAATTTTTTTTTTTAAAAAAAAAATTTCCAAAAAAATCAGAAGTTTAATTTGGGTTAGCTCGCCCTTTTCGCGTGTTTAGTGCTATGTTTAATCCCACGTCGCTCGGTTCACACACTTTGAGTTGCACGTTTAATTTAACCTCGCGCGTAGTTGGTTATGCATGTCTAGGTTTTAGATATTAATCGTCGTTCCCCTTAGCTTAGTTAGGAATGGAATTTTGAGACTTCCGATTAGCGAGAGCACGTTAGGTGATGAATTAAACAAGATTAGGTACCGAAAGGGCACTAATTAGTCGATTAGTGTAATCAAGTCCCCGTACCCGTTGAATCTCTGGTTCGTAGAAGTGAAGCTTTTCTCCCGTGCTTTACTTAGGTGTCTAATCGACCTACCAAAAACCGATTAGTGGCGACTCCTAAATGAAATTGATTTGCATGTTAATAAATCAAATTTAAGTCGCGAATTGGTATGGGCTTGGGAGAGCTCGAGCTAGGTTCAGCCTAGTAATCCATTAGCCAAACCCCACAGGCCTCGGGGCCGATTCGGGGAGGTCGCGACACTCTGCAACATGCTCATTGGAGCTATCGAGGAAGGACCGTTGGATGAAATGGGCACTAGCCCGCGAGAGTAACACCTTTACTTTTTTCGCACACTCCCTTGCGTGGGAATTTCTATTGCTTTCTAGGACTTGCCCCGTCTCGAGGGCTGCTTTTTAGGATTTTTCATTTCTATGACTTTATTGTCCCAGTTTCCATTCCAATAAATGTAATTCATTCGGTGATAATCAATGAAATTACAAATTTTTTGAGGGCATGTTGAGGTACATCAAACTAGCCCGGTGATGATATCCAACCAATAAAAGAAAATATAGTCCAAGGAGAATTCTGAGGCCTGGGCTTCTTCATGTTCCCTCGTGTTAAAACCTTTTTGAAAAGAATTTCAAAAAAAAAATTTCCAAAAATTTTAAAAAATCAAAAAAGAGAAATTTTTTTTTTGAAAAAAAATGCAATGTTTAGCCCTGTTTGTCCTTCTGAACCCCTTACTTTATGTTTCAGGGGCAATCTTGTGACACGTGAGGGTATGGGAACGGTCCATTCTGATGAATTATATGCCACCGAGTCTGATCTTGATGACACCGACGAACTCGAAGATTCCTCGGAAATGCTGCGTGGCCTAGAACGACATGAAAGGTCCAAAGTTCTTACTTCAAACTGAACCATCACTATTAACCTGAGTGATACGAAGGAACCCAAGGAAGTAAAGATAAGAGCAAATCTCCCTAAAAGTGAAACGAAACGCTTAATCCAGTTGCCGCATGAGAATAGTTGGATCCTTCAACCGAAAGGTACGTCAAGGACACTTCCAGGTAATTGACCTAGTCCTAAGGAAAGTACTGCCAGTCTTTCCTATTCCTGGGGGCAAATTCGCCCCAAGCTACAATGGTCCATATGTGGTCAATAAGGTGCTTCCTGGAGGTGCCCTGGTTCTCGCAGAAGTGGATGGTCATGAGTTCTCCACTCTTGTTAATTCTGATGCTGTGAAGATGTCATACCCCTGATAAAATCTAACTTTGCAGCAAAATTTTTCAAGTGTTTGGTTTTATATTCTGAATTGCAAATATTTCACTGATGAATAAATGGTTTCAATTAATTTAAAGATGGAATGTGTGCGTTGGCTTTAAATTCTGCATGGTTATTTTATCGGTCTGCATCATTGACTTCAAAAGGGGAATCTATTTGGACAATTTGATAACTCATGTGAAATGAATTGAATGTGTTGAATGAGATATATTGGGATGATGAAAGGCAAGCCCTATTCTATACACAGTCCCATGCACTAATCTCCAGTAGTTGAGTGGAAAAATTCCATGTCTGCAAGGTAAAGAGTTATCTCGCAAAAGGTACGGCAACTGAAGTGACGAAAGGCAGTTCATTTATCTATCCCAAACACTACAGGTTATCCATTGTTTCACCACTTTGAGCCTAAATGTTTGGAGAAATCCTTTCAAATTACCCCTGTCAAGAACCACCCCACATCGGGGCAAACTGGAGGTAAGTCAGCATTATAAGGTGAAAAATGAATAGAGATTTTCTTGCTCTCACTTGCATCAATCTTTGAGTGTTGCTTTTTCAGAAGAATTCACACGAAGTTCAAGTGCCTTAGGATGATGAAGAGCATTTCTTTCTCTATCCTATACACATTTTATCCTTTGCTAAACCTAATTGAGCCTACAATTTTATTCATATAAACCCAGTTGGTGATCATCCCCCACACTGGGGCAAGGCAACAGTCATCATTGTTCAAGCAGCATATTCGGAGCGCTGATAAAAGATGAAGACCCCTGAGAGTCCGAATGTCGAGAAATTTGGTAAAAACAAACCAAAGTGTGGTTGGCCGATATATGCATTATAGACAGTGTGTGTCAAAAGTCAAAAAAAAAAAAAGAACTAGGGGGCATGAAAAAGCAGTGTGCCTGGTAAAAGCAAGGCCAATGCCCGAAAGAAAAAGAGAAAAAAAAATCGAAAAAAAAGGAAGATCTTTAGAGAAAAAATGTCAAGATATGGCATGTCAAAGTCATGAATCCCAGGGGAGCAGAAGTTCTACAAGTCTCAAAGGAATCAAGTGACGAATTCTCGAAACCACTGGAGCATCTACCGAGAAGACAATCCCTGGTGAAGAAGAAGACTGGTGATAATGCCAAGATGATCACCAACTTATTCGCCCAAATTATACACATTTTGAGCCTAATGATCCATTCATTTTTCAACCCATGAGCCTAGCCTACATTACGTCCCTTGCAAAGTCTCTTCAGATTAGGGCACTTGAACTAATGTAGGATTCGGATGTTTATAAGCTTAGCTCGAAGAAGTGCGAGCAAGTCCATTTCTATCTCATTTTGCAGGGTTCTTGACTTGTAAACCCGGAGACGATTGCGGAGTATTTTCTTTCAATAGCCTCGACTCGAAGAGTCCCCTTTTGCTAAGCCATTGACCAAGCCTACATTACGATCCTAGCAAAGACCTCTCGAATTGGTAAGGTTGTATCGCTTGCGAGAATACTCGAACCCTTGTCGACATGAAGATGGTGAGATAGAGTGATTTTCATAAATTAGCCACTTTTTGATAAGGATGAGAGAAAGCCCTTCCGGACCGAAAGTCCCTCATTCGACATTTTCAAGATATCTGCTTGTGAATCCGGATTGTTTTGTCATGATTCTCCCCAGTGAAATTTTGTAATACCGACTCGATAAAATCGTCATGCATGAAAACCAGTCGAATTTATAATGCATGAATATATGCGTCCTTGATTACCTATGAATGCATATTACTTGTTGTCTATAACCGTGTCTAGCAGGAGACACGCCCTCAAGAGTCAGAGATATCATCAGGTAAGTATATCTCTATCCCTTGGATGTCTGTGACTATCCAGGTATCCCTAACCTATTCGAGCAATTGTCAGGTTCTATATTTGATTATCTCTAGATGTCTCTAGCGATATCCAGGCATCTATTGATCAAGCCTTTTCAGGTACCTCTGATGATATCCAGGTACTTTGTTAGAAAACCCATGAGCATTCAGGATAGCCCCTGGTTCACTCAATCGTTAAGTGTCCAAGACGATATCCAGAAAATTCCCCCGTGACATGCCTATGAGGAAGGCCATTGAAGTCCATCAACGTTTATCAAGCAACATCTTTGGAACAAAGCCTAAGTGATTGTCAGATGGTACAGAATCAGAATCATGCATCGATTTACTTTACCACTCCTACAAGGTAAGAAGAATTCAGGTACGTTTGTTAATTATTCTTCATTGTTTCTCTCTCCGGAATAGGAGAAATTATCTCTCTCATATGTTCACCAAGTGGAACAAGTGACATTTGGTGTTGCTAAGTGGAGTACGAAGCACACCCCATCTTATGTTCGCCCAGTAGGATAGGCGGCATAATTTCTCATTTGGTGTTGCCAAGTGGAGTACGCGGCACACCCCATTTCATGTTTGCCAAGTGGAGTACGCGGCAGCATAATTTCTCATTTGGTGTTGTCCAGTGGAATAGACAACACACTCCATTTAATGTTTGCCCAGTGGAACAGGCAGCATAGTTTCTTATTCCGTGTTGTCCGGTTGACTAGACAACACACCCCATTAAATGTTTGCCCAGTGGAACAGGCAGCATAGTTTCTTATTCCGTGTTGTCCAGTGGATTAGACAACACACCCCATTAAATGTTTGCCCAGTGGAACAGGCAACATAATTTTTCATTCTGTGTTCACCCAGTGGAATAGGTGGTACAACCAACCTCATGCTCACCCAATGGAAGAGGTGACATGATTCTTTTCGTGATTGCCCAGTGGTATAGGCAACACGTCCTCATTCTTTCTTCATATCATGCGCTATTTCGCATCTGTAGGAAGCTACAGGTAACAGATAGGCAATCCAGTACCTCGAGAACCATACTTCCAGTGGACCAGAAGTTTGGAGATCGAAGGAAGCCAAAGCATTATAAAGCTTTCCTTCACTTGGACGCTTTTGTGCGATCCGTATGTAAGGCTCTTTCACCGCTCCACACGAAGTGAGAAGCCTTAGCATACGTTCCTTATTGTTTGCATATCATGCATCATTGCATTTAAAAGAAAAAATCAAAATCATTCATCATTTTGCATAGTTTAAATTTAGGTATCAGTCTTTGAGCGAAACCTCTGCGAGCCTCCACTCAAAGAGGGGCAGCTGTTGACACCTAAATTTTGGCGCATCATTTAGTGTTAATTGCATAGAAAATTAGGGATTAAACTTTTAACCCCTGAACAAAAATATTAAAATTGCATAGCATATAGTTTAGGCTCATATAGATTAATTGCATTCCGTATCGGATCGACGGTGGCAAGCGAGCTTAAAATTCATCATGTAAATCGAGCTCGGGCATCGAACGAGGCTCGGCTCACTCGGAAAGCATGGGCCGAAAATCACACGCAAAAAGGCTTGGTTGTCTTAATTTGAGCTTAAATTAGTCCATTGTGCTTAATTAAAGAAAAACTCAAATTAATTCAGACCACTTAGAATTAAATTAAAGCCTAAACCTAAGCCCATTAGGACTAGAAAGCCCGGTTAATTGACATAGGTTTACACTATAAATATATATTTAGGTCTCATAATCGAGGGGGGGTCTCTCATAATTTTCAGAAGATAATTTTTCAGAGCAAGAGTGAAACACGTGAGCAAGAGAGAGAGAGGGGGGATCATACGCACAAAGGGAGAGAAAACAAAAGAAAAAAGAGAGAAGAGGGGTGCCCGCGGCAAGCTCCTCCTGGTCACGCCTTGCTCCCGCACATCCACCGCTTGACGCTGACATCAGTCAGTCGTGAGCCTCAACGGTGATTCTTTGCTGCTTTGTGCTGTCCTTGCTCCACGACATTCGCTCCACTGTGGACGCTTGCAACCAATCGCAACTCCCCCTCGCCCCGAAGCCCTGCTGACGACCAGCTGCTCCAATCCGACGACTCCCTTTGCTATTGTTGCTGTTAGTGAGTCGTCCAGATCGTGGAGATCCCCCTCTGCACTTTCAGGCCACAACATAGCTTTGTATTGCTACGAAGCAGCCAGCCCAGCAAGTCACTACGGCGGCCTGACGTTCTTTTCACTACCTTGGAGTTTTCTTTTATTGCAGGTTTGTTTGGGTCTCGTTGGGAGTCCAATAAATTTCCTTGCAGCACCGTGAGCAACGCTACCACAGGAGACCATGATCTGACACACCACTTAGCCACGATTGAGGAAATAGCAAGCAGTGATAATTGGATTGTTTATTGGCTTAGTCAAAGCAAAAGTCAAGCTTAGAGTAGAGATGCCCAGATTCAAGCTATTCGTATGGTGAGAGCTTGAAACAAAAGAGCGACACACTCAGAAGATACTTGCATCTTGTCTTCGCCGCAAGTCATGATCAAAGGGCGACTAGACTGAGTTGCCGAGAATTTCCTCACTTCGAACTGTCGCAAGCTAGCAAAGGTCGAGGATTGCGAGCCACCGCCACTGACGCCGCCGCCACCGCACGCACCGCGCTCGCCGTCCTACCACCACCGTCCCGATCCGCGATCTTGGGTCCGATTCAAATTTGGAAAGAAATCCATAAATCAGGTAAAGATCTCTATCCGGTATATTTTCAAAATATTTAAATCCTTAATTTGAATATTTGAATATTCCGTGAATATTGCGTGATTGATTAGATACCTTAGGATAATGTTTGATTTATCCGCAATATTATAAAATACCCTAAATTAGGAATTTTTCCTAATTTGGCAACGTATCTGGACGACTATCCGACTTTATCCCTAAGGTACGATACGCGGCGATACGGAGAATCGTTATCTTGTCCATAATCACTTGGATACGATAATAGATTTTATTTGCTTTCCAAATTTGACCAATCAACTTTCCGTCAATATCTATAACCCCATAGATATGACCGTTAGTTTGATTTCTTTACCTTATCTGAATTTGAAAAATCTTGCGGATTACGTGGATTGTTTAAATGTGATTGTTATCTTTGTCTGATTATTTTCCTTTTAATAAAGAAAATCCAAAATTTGTTAGTTAGATTTGAATTAGAAATTTTGCATGCTTAGGGAATCTTAAGTATATCCAAAAGAATAAGATAATTATTTGATTTAAATTGGGATTTAGGGTAGCATATTTCCTAGTTTAAATTAGAAATTGTTTTAATCTTAGTGGATTATTTAGGATATTTAATAATTTCGAATTTTAATAAAAATCCCAAAAAAAGAATCACTTTAGGATAGATTAAATTATCTTTTTTAGAATAGATTGCATGTTAATTTAGGCATTTTTTTAATTCCGAATTTCATTTGAAAATACCAAAAATAAATCATTTGTCCGTCATTAGAATTAGGTCACGTTGTCGCATGACATATAGTTTGCATGTTAGGCTGCATTAATCGCATGTTAATTTTTGCATGTCATTACATATAGGTTAGCTCTCATTTAAATAAGTGAAAATCCTAAAAAATATTGAGTGAATTGCTTGTTAATTAGAAATCATATTAGGATTGTTGATGTGATTTTCTAGCTAACAACGCAGATGCTTACGTTGCTTCGAGGTAAGTAATTCTCCCAATCTTGCAATTTATTTAATGTTTTGATTATTGGGTGTTACTTTGGTGGTTTGCGCACCCGCATGATCACCTCACATGCTAGTGACTAAGTTAAAATGGATCCAGACTGTCTGCATAAATATTTTTTAAAAGAAAAGGTACCGAAAGGGCGTTAGACTAGATCTAGCGTAATCAAGTCCCCGAGCTTAGAATCTCTGGTTCGTAGGAATAAAACATATCTCTCTATGTTTTATTTAGGTTTCTAATCGACCTACCATAAATAGATTAGTGGCGACTCCAAGCATGAAAACATTTGCACGTTAAGAACTTAAATCCTAAGTTGCGAATTGGTAGGGCTTGGGAGGGCCCGAGTTAAGCTTAGTCTTAATAATCCATTAGCCTGAGAGAAAATTTTAGGTCGTGACAGCTTGGCGACTCCGCTGGGGACTTGAGTTAAAACTCTTAGTGGACTTAGGCCAATTTTTCTTTTCAAAAAATATTTTTTTGTTTGGCAGCGAGGATCCCAGGTACGTCCTTAACATTTTAGGTGTTAAATGTTTTTGCAGAATGGGAGGTATAAGGGGAGGCGTGATTGTTAACCCTTGTTTTGCAGGGAGGTGTTTGGATGTATGGTTTTTTTTTTATGCACGAAGCGCTGTATGATATAACTTGCTGTGCATGCCTTACATTTACACTACACCGCACACACTACCCGCTGCCGGACCTGGGCAGCACAGGTTTAGGATGGTACTGAGAAAGCGGACACCCCGACCACACCCGCGTGGTATGGGTCGCCTCCTTGGTCTCGAAAGTTTTTTCACGGTGTCATTGAGTTTCCACCACGGTTGCACCCTTTGCAACCCGGGTCGGCTCCTTGACTAAGCCGGAGTCAGGGGAACCCCGGCCTAACCACAACCATGACTGGTTTTGCCCGGTAATCCTCGCGTCTCCATTTTGCAAGCCAGAGTGTAGATAGAAATCGAACCTCACAGTTCATGCGCATGTCTATGTGATTGTCATGGTCTTACCTGGTAAAGTAAGTCTTCTGAACTTTTATCTTGTAGTTTACTTATTTCCTCGTTTTTTTTGGGTCGGTCCATGATGAGTCTAGATCGATTTTCAACTCGAAAGTGATAATCATTGAGTCCTTTGAAAATAAAAAAATAAAAACGAAAGAAGGCTTTTTGGAGAACTTATTTTTAATTTGTCTTCATCTTCCTGGATGTGTCATAGGTCATTATTTTCATAAGAGGTTGTCATCGTTTTTATAATAAAAAAATGCTTTAGCAAATTTATTTTCAATTCATAGTTTCCAGGGAGTCCTAATTTTTGGTTTTCCTAGTTTTATGATTAGGGGTTTCGATGCATCTATCTCTTAGGTTATGTCTAGAGTGTTATTTATATTTCTTTGCTTAGAGCACTTTTCCATAAAGTCTCGCACACACCCACGTATGTTCTCACTTCTCACTTTTTGTTTTCAGAAAATAACTGCCAAGTGCAGTTATTTTCTTTCACGGGCTGGGTTAGCCCATCATGGGCGGCCCATTATTCACAAAGATAAAGCCCATCATCTCCCACTCGCACATGGTGGGCTAAACATTAACTCTCTCTTCTTTGCAATATTCATACTAGCAAATAATCCGTGCGACCAGCATACTTCGAGAGCTCGTTGCAATGCATCTGTTAGGAATACATAGCAGCTCAAAAATTGGGTACAACGTTTTCCGAGTAGATATAGTATGCAGTACCCTATATCAATCAGTCACATTTATATCTCTTTTGATCTCTTTTAATATCTCGCATATTGTATTCATAACTATGATTTACTTAAAATCATAATCGATCGACCTGTGAATACAAAAAAATAAATTGTGACATCATAATAAATTGATCTTCCTCTTTCCTTAAACCTCTCTATTTCAGTCCAGCTCGCTTTTCTAGAAATGCTCCATTAGATCGAATCATTCATGACCATTGGCAACATCCTAAGATAACGAACACTGAATAGAAACTTTGAGGATAAGTTAGAGTCGTAAGGGCACTAAATGAGGAACTCATATCCTTAAGAGTCTCACACGGCATAAAGTTGAGATCAAAACTTTTGCCACTCTTATCGGTCGTCTTATGCATACGTAGTATGAAATACGTATTACGGTATTAACTCCTTTCCCGTGGAGCGTATGTCTTTACATTCAATACCGCACAGATGATAGTTCAGACATACCCAATGTCTAAACTTGAGTTCACGTATCTACTCCTCTAAAGAATCCATTAGAACTCACATCTGGCATCAAAGACAGATAAAGTAAAATATGTGGGCTATTTTACTTTCGGACATAGTAAATGTTATGTCCTCATCTTAGCACTTAGCTAAGGCAACATTTATATTTTAAGCTTGAGCTCTCGATTATCACCTAGATAATAAGCTTAAAATTTGTCTCATCTCTATTTATCACATAGTAAATAGAGGCGATTACCCGTGTGAGTGGGTTAATCTTATCTGTCCGACATACTTTCTCGACATAATACACTAAGTACTAATATGCATAAATAAAAAAAAATATCATAGGCATTAACAATGATTTAACAATTTTACTCAAATGTGAACATTCAGGGAAATTACAATATTCAGTACATCAGCATCTACGCAGTCCTAGAGATTTTACATGGCCAATGAAAACATCTCTAGGAATTGGCTTTGTCATAGGATCTGCTATCATACTATGCGTAGATATGTACTGTAAGTTCACATCTTTTCGTGCTACCATATCTTTAACAAAATTGTACTTGGTATCTATGTGTTTGGTCTTGCCATGATATTTCGGATCTTTAGTGTACGCTATCGCTGCTTGGCTATCACAATTGACTAACAATGAGCTTGCAGCATTCTCAACAACACCTAAATGATCCAAAAATCTCTTAAGCCAAACTCCCTCTTGTACTGTTGCTGACAATGCCACGAACTCGGCTTCCATGGTGGATAATGCTATACATGTCTGTTTCTTACTGCTCCAAGATATGGCACCATTATTCAGTAAGAATGCAAATCCAGAGGTAGATTTCCTTTCGTCTAAATCTCCTCCCCAATCAGCATCTGAGTAGCCTTCAAGTCGCAGATCCTTTCCTTGATAACTCAGAGAATAATCAGCAGTACCCTTTAGATACCTCATAATTCTTTTGACGGCTTTCCAATGTGCTTGACCTGGATTGGATTGGTATCTACTTACCATTCCAACTGCAAAACATATGTCAGGTCTTGTACACATCATAGCGTACATTAAACTCCCAACAGCACTAGCATAAGGAACACGTTTCATTTGTTCCTTCTCTTGTGGAGTCTTAGGACACAACCTTCGGCTCAATCCTTCACCTTTTGCAATAGGAGTATCCATGGGTTTACAGTCATGCATACAAAATCGTTCAAGAACTTTATTGATATAAGTCTCTTGCGAAAGAGACAATAATCTCTTAGAACGATTTCTTGAAATCTTAACTCCAAGAATATATGCAGCTTCACCCATATCTTTCATTTCAAAATTGGATGATAACCAACTCTTAATAGTATTAACCAACTCCTTATTGCTTCCGGCAATCAGTATGTCATCAACATATAACGATAAGATCACAAATTGATCTTTGGATCTTTTGATATATACGCAATGATCTTCATCAATCATTGTAAAATCATAGGCCACTATGGCATTATGAAAACGCGTATACCATTGTCTTGAAGACTGCTTAAGGCCATATATCGATCTCAAAAGTCGACATACTTTTTGTTCTTGGCCTTTCACAATGAAGCCAACTGGTTGCTCCATGTAAATCTCTTCTTCTAATTCTCCATTTAGAAAAGCAGTCTTTACATCCATTTGATGTAATTCAAGATCCATACTTGCCACTATTGCCAGAATAAGGCGAATTGAGGTAAATCTCACTACAGGAGAAAAAGTTTCCTCATAATCAATTCCTTCCTGTTGATTATACCCTTTCGCCACGAGGCGAGCTTTATATCTTTCTATTGAACCATCAGCTTTTCGCTTTATTTTAAGAACCCATTTATTCCCAATAGCTTTGCGTCCTTTTGGAAGATCAACCAGTTCCCAAACATGGTTTGACTTCATTGACTCCATTTCTTCTTCCATTGCATCTATCCATTTTTCCTTATTAGGGCAACTTAGAGCCTCATTTACATTCCTTGGCTCATCTTCATCTTGTGGAGCGACGATGAAAGTTTCCCCTTCAATGTCAAAACGTCGTCGGGGAATACTTTTGCGACTTGTTCGCCGTACGGGAGATTGTACACATGGCACATTATTCTCCATTTTGCTCCCACTTGGATTAGATAATGACGGTATCGTCTCATTAAACGATTGCAATTGAGATTGAGTCGAATTTAATTCCTCACTTCTCATATTGCTCCCATTTGGACGAACTTCATCAATTTCATTATCAGAATCCAAAGTTTCAAATAGTGAGTAATCCTCACCTATTTCGCCCTTAGTAGGAAACTCATTCTCTAAGAATGTGACATCTCGTGATTCAAATTCAGTTATACTCCCACTTTCTTGCTCACCTATAAACACATACCCTTTTGAGTGCTCTGAGTATCTTATGAAAATACTCTTCTTGCCTCTGGGACCCAGTTTCCCATATTTATGAGAGGGCTCGTGAGTATAAGCAGCACAACCCCAAGGTTTAAGAAAACTTAAATCAGGTTTTCTACCCGTCCATAACTCATACGGAGTGGAAGTAACTGATTTAGAAGGCACACGGTTAAGTACATAGGCAGCAGTTAACAAAACATCACCCCAAAAGGTGATAGGTAAGTTAGCTTGTGCCATCATAGACCTAACCATTTCCAATAGGGTTCTGTTTCTCCTCTCGGCAACACCATTTTGTTGAGGAGTATATGGAATAGACAACTGTCTTTCTATTCCTTTTTCATCACATAAATTTCTGAACTCATCAGATAAATATTCTCGACCTCGATCGGATCTGAACGTTTTTATTTTCTTATCTAATTGATTTTCTACTAAGTTCATAAATTTCTTGAAGCAACTTAATGCTTCAGATTTATGAGAAATCAAATAGACATATCCAAATCGAGTACAATCATCTATGAACGTGATGAAATATACAGCCCCATGCCTTGCTCTTACATTCATTGGACCATAGATGTCAGAATGGATTAGTTGCAAAGGGAACTCAGCTCTTGTACCCTTTCCGAATGGTTTCCTTGTTGTTTTCCCGGCTAGGTAATGCTCGCAAATAGGCAAATCAACTTTTTCAATATTGTCTCATAAGCCCTCTTTGGCTAATCTTTGCATTCGTTGTTGGCCAATATGACCAAGTCTAGCATGCCACACATTCACATCATTTTCATAAGAGTTGGAAGATGTAAATAGGGAATAACAAACGTTAACATTACCACAGTCAACATCTAGAACAATGAAACCATTCAAAAAGTATCCACAACCATAATAATTCGTACCCAGATACAAATCAACACCACTGTTATGAAAGTTCAAATTAAAACCAAGTCGAATCAACACTAAAACAGACACTAAGTTCCGACGAATTTCCGGAGCATATAATACATCATGTAGGAACAAAGTGCGTCCACCACGCATAATTAACTGGCAGGTGCCAATTCCTTTAACCTCAGCTCTGGAGTTGTTCCCTACATAAATCCATTTAGTTCCCATTGGAACTCGTCGGAATTCTACGAAGGCATCTCTGTCCTTCGCTACATGGTCTGTTGCTCCCGAATCTTCTTTGGCTCGCTGCAATCGCGAGCGAAGTGGCCCTTCTTGCTACAGTTGTAGCATTTCACCCTCGACATCTTTTTAACAGGAGGACGCTTTCCTCTTTGGTGTTGATCATCTTTTGGTTTCTTCCCCGAAGAACTCGCTCTCTTACCTCTCCACCTTCTGAACGAATCAGGATGCTTGCGCTTAGAGCTCGAAGGCCCTTGTGAGCTAGAACCTGCATAGTAAATGTCAATTACCGGCTTATCCGCCAGGAGACGGTCCTCCTCTAGCTCTAAGTGGCGCACTGCATCCTCAAAGGTTTTGATGTTCTCATTGTGAGTTAAGTGCAACTTCATATGCTCCCAACTTTGAGGCAAAGAACGAATCACTGCTTGCACTTACTGCTCATCAGTCAGAACATGGCCAGCATCCTTCGGCTCATTAATCATGTTTGACATTTTCCTTGAATGTTGTTTCATGGACTGACCATGTGGCTTCTTATATGAATCAAATCTTATAGTGAGATGT
Source organism: Syzygium jambos (assembly GCA_031216235.1). Lineage (NCBI taxonomy): Eukaryota > Viridiplantae > Streptophyta > Magnoliopsida > Myrtales > Myrtaceae > Syzygium > Syzygium jambos. The sequence continues at coordinate 14,877,635 of CM062226.1, forward strand.
CTAAGCTTGGTTACAGATGTATGACCAAACCTTGCTGCCAATGCTCCCCACATCTCCTTAGCATTTTCAAAACACCTAAACTCTCGCATGACATCATTTTCCATGCTACTCAGCAATGTGATACGAGCAAGGGAGTTCTTCCTTTTCCATACAGCAAATGCATCCTTATCTCTCTTATGTTGTGCAGTGTTTCCATCTTCAGGCTCTACCATAACCAGGTTAAGAGCTTCAAGAGCCTCTTGCTCTTCCAGCACATATTGGATTTTCATTTGCCAAATTTCATAATTATCACCGTTAAGCTTCTCTCCTCTGTTCAGTTCAGCAACTATATTCTTTGATGCTGAAGCCATTGAATCTGAACATATCAGACAGACAAGCACGAATTGTTAATGCCACTTATTTATGCATCAATTTTACACAAATTGATTATGTTAATGAATAATTTCACATAGGCTTTATATTCGAAAGTTCACTATGTTCCCAATCATCATCAAAAAATCCTAATGTGAAATTACCGTTAATGTAATCATTAAGGTAAAATTACATTCTTTAAAGTTACTAAAACTTTTAGAACTCTCACTCAACTCCATATGATACTAATAAGATAAATATTAAAACAGAATAGTACTATAAACTATTCACAACATGAATATCCATCAACATTCATTTATCTAACATTATGTACATAAAGAATGAATCCATCAAAGAAAATAAACATAAACACCAACATAAAAAGAACTATCCACCCAAGATATCTAACACCAACCTATAGTGAACATATCCATAAGAGCTTACTAAAAAATAGATAAACACAATCAGGTGGTGATCCTCTTTCTATAAACTGGAAATGACTCATGAAAATCCTCAGGAAATTCTATTTTCTTTGGCATCCAAAAGGAGGCACCCGGAAAACCCCTAGATTTGGGCAACGTATTGAGCCGAGATCGATTCAAAGCAAGGGTTGACGTCCTTCTTGTCCCGACCCGTATGTACTCTATCATGAATTGCTCCACAATCATCTTATAGCTCGGACCTTCTAAGGTGTCCCAAACCCTATCAATCATTCTTCCCAACTCATCAGGAATGGTGCATTTGAGGGCTCCGACCATCACATACTCTGGCATTACGAAACCGTTCCAAATGATATCTTGTATCATTTGGTTGACCTTGATGATGTGTGTCATCATGTCATCATCAGCATCCCACCGGTAAAGAGCCAGCTTGATTCTTAGATTCTTAAGCTTCTTCTTTTGAGCCGCCGTTCTAGGGATAATAGGTGTTTGATATCTTCGTACCATTATTCCTGCAACAAATGCAAAAAAATAAAAGGATTATTCATAATCCAAGGTACAAATTTTTTTTTGGTCAACGCCGGTCAACGACGGTCAACGATCAACGGATGACTGGGTCAGGTCAATAGGTCTCTAGGTCGGGTCACGGGTCGGATCGGGTTAGGCCTGCCGAGCAGGGCCTTGCCCAAAAAATAACCGGCGTGGCTGATGTCAGTGTGACGTCAGCCACGCCCACACGCGCACGTATGGCGCGTGCGGCGCACGTGCGCGCGGCAACCGCTGCGCACGTGCGACGCACGTGCCTGCGTAGCCGCTCCTTTCGGCGGCGCGTGGAGGCGCGTCTGGCCTCCCCCGGCGACGTGCCACCCTTCGTTTTGCTCGTATCGACGAGCACTACGACCCTATACTTTAAAAAAATAATTTTGACGCACGAAAATCGAGAAACGACCTCGAACAGTACGGCCGGGTGTCGGTTTCTCGTACCCGAGTGTTCGTCGGCGACGTTTCACGAATTCCGGCCAATACTTTGTGTTATAAGCATATTAAACGATCAGGAAACAAGAACACATGCTCTGATACCAATGAAGGAAATAAATTCCTAAACATAATACAAAAATTGCGGAAAAACGTGCACATTCTATACTTGAATCACCGATCGTTCGAAGAATATTACGTAAACGAACATACCTCTTTTTGCCACAGATTAAATGCACCTATCGCAGCCTTGAGAGAGAAAAACAATCCTTTGATTGTACCAAAAACAAAGTCTTCTTGCTTTTTGTCTTCTTGTGAGAGTGTTCTTCTGATTATCAAAAAAATGCAACGCACACACCCACGTATGTTCTCACTTCTCACTTTTTGTTTTCAGAGAATAACTGCCAAGTGCAGTTATTTTCTTTCACAGGCTGGGTTAGCCCATCATGGGCGGCCCATTATTCACAAAGATAAAGCCCATCAGATCTTTTCAAAGTTCAATAAGTCCGAAATACTTCATTCTCTAGGGTTTTATTCAATACTTAAGATTGACAATAATCTTATTCAAGGCTTGAGCTTCACCATTCGCTTGAGCATGATAAGGTGTTGAATGGATCATTTTGATGCCTCTCACCGTTACAAAATCTAATACTTTTTTACCGGTGAAAACAGATTATTGATCAGTGATAATTATTTCGGGATTATCAAATTGATGAATGATTCTCTCCTATAAACTCTTTCATTGTCCTCTAAATAACTTTTTAAAAGAATTGCTTTGACCCATTTTGCAAAGTACTAAAATAAAACTATGTTTTTTAGTCGGTGGATATATTTTACTTATCACATCCATAGCTCATTCCCTAAATGGTCATGGTTTGACTATAGGATCTAAAATTGATGCAGGGACGTTCTGAATCGGTCCGTTTATCTGACACGACTTATACCCCTTAACATAATTAATGCAATCTTGGGTAATTGTAGGCCAATAATAACCATGCCAGGGTAATAACCATTTCATCTTAATGTTGGCTTGGTGCGCACCACATATTCAGCCATAGCTAACATCGACTCCTGCATTCGACTGTCCATCTATATAAATTATCTCCGGTCGTAACATATTTCAATTCTTTTCTTTTGAATATTTTGTCTTTCAATCAGCTAGGGTCATTTAAGTATTGAACAAAAGGAGTCCTCCAATCCTCTTGATTTTCGACTCAAGCATCACTTACGTCGGCCATCATAACTCTATTTTCAATAGATGGCAACGTTTTTACTTATGTTATTATGGTCTCAGCCATGTCTTTTGAAATTCTATAATCCCAAAGCCATCTAGGCCAACTCGTTTTCCCTCCCCCTCGCTCTTTCTCTCTCCTGGTCGTCATTGTCCACCTCCAACATGAACTCGTCCATGGCTGACGAGTTCAAATCTGTGATCGTTCGCCATGGACAACCTCAAATCCGAGGTTGTTCACCATGGCTGACACCGCGAGAGCATTGTCGGCGTCGGGCAACCCCAAACTTAAGGTCAGATTCGAATTCGGGTCGAGCGGCGACCAATCACACCCTCAAGATGCTCTCTCTCTCTCTCTCATGGTTTTTTTTAAAAATTATTTTTCTTATGTTTATGGATTCCAGAAAATAATATTTGCATGCGGGTGGTGCATAAATGAAAGCTAGTATATGAAAATCGGAACATATGATAAGTTTCACCACTTACGTCGCGGAGTTCAGTTGGAAGGCATACATACTCACACTTGTTTGTACACTAGTTTAATGGGAAAATTACCAAAACAATCCTAAACCTATTGCAATTGTGCCAATTCAGTCCTAAACCTTTTTTTTTATCAATTCAGTTCTAAACCTTTTGCATTTGTCTAATTCAATCCATCCGGCCAAATTTTGGCAGGTCGGTGCTGACATGGACGCCTACCGGCCGACCGACACTGATGTGGTAATTTTTTAATATTATTTTTTTTAATTTTTTTGAATTTATTTATTTATTTATTTTCTTTTTCCTTTCCCCCTTTTTTTTCCCTTCATCTTCATCTTCAACCTCTGGCCGATGGCCAGTCTGGCAACTGGCTAGAGGAGGGGGCTGGCGAGGTTGGCCCCGCCAGCAGCTGGCGAGGCTCAACCTCGCCGGTGTTGGGCGAGGTCGACCTCATCGTTGTTGAGCGAGGCCAACCTCGGCAGTTGCCGGCGAGTTCTAGCCTCGCCAGATTTGGCGAGGGGTCGTCCTTGCCGTTGCTGGCGAGGCTCTGGCCCGCTGATAACTGGCGAAGTCAGTCGAGGCTCAACTTCGCTGTTGCTGGGTGAGGCCGACCTTGCCAAATCTGGCGAGGGGTTGTCCTCGCCGTCGCTTTGGCAAGGGCTCGAACTTGCCGACGCTGGCAAGGTTGGCCTCACCTAACAACGGCGAGGTTGAGCCTCGCCAACGGTTGGCAAGGCCGACCTCGCCAGCTTTCACCTCTGGCCGATCGTCGGTCCGACGACCAGTTAGAGGTTGAACATGAAGAAGAAGGAAAAAAAAAGAAAACGAAAGAAAAAATAAAAGAAAAGAAAAAATAAAAAAAATTAATAAAAAAATTCGAAAAAATAATGTTAGAAAATTACCACTTTAGTGTCGGCTAGCCGGTCGGCGTCCACGTCAGTGCCGACCGGCCAAAATTGGCTGGATGGACTAAATTGGTACAAATGCTAAAGATTTAGGACTGAATTGGTACAAAAAAAGGTTTATGACTGAATTGGCATAATTGCAAAAGGCTTAGGAACGTTTTGGTAATTTTTCCCTAGTTTAATTGTAAGCTTTCGGCAGGACGTGAATACGAATAAATGTAATCATTTCAGCCGTCTTTTTTCAAGACTAATGAATTTGTATTATGAATAATCTTTTAATAAACATCTAAAGATTAGAAAATCATAGATAAGCAAAGGGTTTCATATTTTTACCATTTTTGCCCGAAAATGTGAAAAAGAAAAGAACCGGTAGAGGAATGGTCATGTCTACGCTTCGTTCTTAGCGATTGCAAGCGCCTTCCATGAATCCTGGATTTAGGATTCCCATCGCGCGGAGGGCGAGAGTGGTCGTTAGGCATGATTTCTTGTTCAGATATAGCTAGAACATATAAAATTGATGGAGGAAAATTAGTTAGAAAAAATTATCCAGAAAGTTCTAAACCTTTTGCACTTTTGTTAATATATTCTTAAACATTTTCACATTTTGCCAATTGAGTTTATCCGACTAAATTTGGCTAGAATTCGTTGACATGGACGCAGGGCATTCGACGTGACATTAGCGCTGACGTATAATTTTTAATATTTTCTAGTTTTCTTCTTTTTTTTTTCCTTTGACCGGCCATCGCCACCACCAGCCATAGGTGATGGCCGGGTAGGCTGGCCTCACCTGGGCGAGGGTCGCCGCTGTCCACCACAAGCGAGGCCTGGCCGGACAAGGGCGAGGCCCGGCATGGGCTCCCCTCGCCAGATTAGGCGAGGCCATCCTGACCTCGGATAGAAGAGACGATTTCGTCAAGTGATAGTGATGTGGGAATGGGTGGTGGTGAAGCCCAGGAAGCAAAGAGTCAATGGGTTTCAGAGGATGGTTGGGCCGAACAGTAAATCCTAGACTTTTTTTGTTTTGGGTGGGTATAAATCCTAGACCTAAATATGAGAAGGATGAAGATACGTCTCTCCTACAAGAGATCAAAGCCGAGGACTCGGCTCATCAGAAGGCACTGAGCCCGGTCCAAAACCAATTAGTTCCTAGCTCATCCGTTTGACAAGGATAAAGGCGTCGGAATTGATCAGAGCTTGGATGCTAGATTCTTTTCATTGCCTTCTAAAGAGTTATTTCATATTTTAGTAGGTAATAAAATAGAGATAGAAGATTCTCGAAATTAGTTTTTATACTTGACTTGGTCCTTTTTCATACAAAAAACGAAGGGTGGTTCAAGAAATCCTAGGTGTTGTTCCACGGACAAGGAGATAGAAAGTGAGCGTGGCACGAGGGTGTATTTGCAAGCAATGACCCCTTGGGATTGGATGACGAACCTTCGTGATGGTGCTTTGCGTGTTTCTGATTTTTAGTAGACGATAATCCCACGTTAGATGGAAAATTAATTTTAGGTAAAATGAATCATGGAGCTGCGGTCTAAGATTTTTCGTGAGGCAAAAATCCGTTGGGGGTAAAAATATTCTGGAACCGGTTTTGGGATTTTCAATATATTAACCTAATAATATAGTCATCATATACACCTAATTTAAGACTGAAACAGAACCCTTCACGTCGCTCATTGATGTCACGAACCCCACTCTCTCTCTCTTTCCCCATCCTCAAGCGCCTCTCCCCTTCTTCCCCAACCCCTAAACCCTACTCTCTCTTGCCTCCTTCGCCAGAGCCGCTGCGGAAGCCTTCCAACCTCTTGACTCGCCTCAACTTCGTGTCTGACCAGATTGACGCGATCTAGAAGGAGCGCAAGCAGTCTCAGAAGGACGAGACTGTCCAGAGTATATGCACCTGGCGTGAGGCGAAGAACGCACCCCTGTCGAGGAACGTGGGCGCCAAGACAACCAGAATCGGGTGGGGCATCGAGCTTGAATGGTGATGAAAAGGATGAGTTCAAGAGAGGAAGTCGGTTTGCCTGTGAGCGAAGTGAGGGGTTCGAAAGGAGGGGGAGTTGGTGCATCCGTGGAGAGAGTGGGTTGAGCTGATGGAGAGGCTAGTGCATCATAAAGATTAAGGGAAAGGAGTAGCTCTGGAGAACACGACGAAGAAGTGAGAAAGATGGCGAAAATCACTTTCCCCAATTTTAGAAGAGTATTTTCTGTTAACTAGAAAATATTTAGCAGGCACACGCCTTAACCACCCGGCCGAAGAGATGTTTTCGATTATCCCTGCATAAAGAATATCAAACTCTTAAAAAGTTTTGGTTGAGTGGGCTTTACACTAGTCGGGGATACAATCCTCTTGGGCTTTTTAAGGAATGAGACTTGGATTCATGTGGACTATATTTTTTTCCAAGGCTCTAACTACTAACTTAATTAGTAGATTGCAAGTCACGATTGTCACTTACGTGCAAAATTGATTAAATATAAATGCAGGTGATGTTCGTGATTGTAACCGATCGATCAGTAGGGTGATTAGAGGATAATATGGCCCATTCATGCGTGTAGTCACCCCACCCATGGATGGAACACATGCGAGCAAAGTGCAGTAAACAGGCATCTTTGCTACTTTGCTTTACTTTTTAGTTTCCTTTCATCGAAGGTCGATGTTTTACAGCAAGGTATTTAGGAAGGCCATGAATCTGAATCGATAGCCCAATAAGCAACAAGATGTCGAGAAGCGTAATTTGGACAATGAATGCGATGGTTGATGGACAACTTCAACATGTGATCAAAATTTTAGAAAGAGAGATGTAAGATTGTCTATGTTCTAGCCGATTCTTCAAGATACTTCTTATCCATGATGGTGTTGGTTTTAGCATGGTATGCTCCCAGGGGTTTCCAGACATGAATAAAATTTAAAGAATGGATGTATACTTCCTTTGATTAACATTCTATCTCCATGCATAACTCATTCCAATGCGGTAGAACATATGTATGTGAAACATTTGTTTCTACGAACTGACGAATAGAACGAAGCATTTCAATTGGAGACATACCAAGGGTCTGTTTAGTTAATGGTATATATATGATAGCTAATCTTCTAGCGCTCCCTTCATGTGATTAGGCTTATAACTCGGGTGTCTGCTTGTTCACATACAGCACGCGGCAGGATTCCCCCAAAATTAATTCCGTCCATAGATAACGTGGAAAGAGCTTTTCGACACCTGCGTTCTTCTCAAGAGCTTAACGAGGTTCAAACTGTCATCATGCTTGGGGTTGTGTTCATATTGACTCAGTTCTCAGGCATGTCTGGTTAGGTCCTTCTTACCATCTCTCTGTTTTTGTGAGGGGTGGACTTCGGGACACTCCACTAGAGTTTCCTTGCTACGAAGTTCCGCCATAGACTCATTTGAGGTTTTCTGCTCGCTTGCTTTCTTTCTTGTCACTCAACAACTGGTCTACTAATTAGACACCATAATGTTATATAAGTACTCCTCACATGATTTGGATCGACTTAATTTTCTGAAGAACATAGTTTTTCAATTGTTTCTGTTGGAAACGGAATCCAAATACCATACACAAGAAAATGCAGAAAACGTCCCTAAAATTACTTGAATCACTTATCAAAAGGCACATCACGCAATGAAACATACCTTGATTTTCGCAAATTAAATGCACGTTTGCAACTTTAAGAGAGTTTCAATTTCCGTTTTTTGATTGTATGAGAGAATGACCTAGAGTCAGAGCGTGAGGAACCTGTTCTTTTCTCTTGAGAAGTGGAACATGAACAACGTATACACACTCTCAAGAGACGCATCATGTTATATAAAAAGTAGATAACTATCAAGCAGTTATATTTTTACAGGTTTGCTTTTGGTGGTTATTTATTCAGATTATGGGCTGAGTTAGCCCACATGGGCGGGCAGCCCACTCATTTAACCATCATATCCCACTCGCTCATGATAGGCTAATTATAATTCTCTCTTCTCTGCAAGGTTCATACCAACAAATAATGTGTGCGATCAGCATGCTTTGAGAGCTCATTTCCATACATCTATTAGCAATATATAGAAGCTCAAATTAGGCAAACAATTTAGAGAAGATCCAGTATGCAGTACCATTGATCAATCGGTCATGTTTATATTTCTCTTGATCTCTTTAAGTATGATTAACTCAAAATAATCATAATTGGTTGACCTGTGAATACAAAACTAGAATGTGACATAAAAAAAAAATCGATCTTCGTTTTTTCTTAAAACTCTCAATTCCCATTATATCAAATCAATTCATGATCATTGCAACATTCTACAATAGCAAACATTGAATAGAAATTTTGAGAATAAGCAAGAGTCGTGAGAGCATTTAATTGAGAACTCTTATCCTCAAGAGTCTTACACGGCTTAAAAGTTGAGATTAAAACTTTAGCCAACTCTTATTGGTCATCTCGAGCATACGTAATATGAAATACGTTTTACGGTATTAATTCATTTCCCATAAAGCATATGTCTTTGTATTAAATACCATATAGATGACAATTCAGATATTCCCAATGTTGAATTTGAGTTCACAAATATACTCTCTTTGAAGAATCCGTCAAAACTCACATTTGACATAAAAGATAGATAAAGCAAAATATGTGGGTTATTTTATTTTCGGACATAATAAATATTATGACCTCATTTTAACACTCTGTTAAGGTAACTTCTATATTTTAAGCTTGAACTCTCAATTATCACCTAGATAATAAGTTTAAAATTGTCTTATCTCTATTTATCACACAGTAAATAAAGACGATTGCTCGTGTGAATAGGTTAATCTCTTATCTGTCTGACATACTTTCTTAATATAATGCACTAAGCATAAAGATGCATAAATGTCAAATAAACTTATAGGTATTAAGAATGATAGAAAATTTCATTAATGGTGAACACTTAGGGAAATTGTAATACCCAGTACATCAACCTCTATGCAGTCCTAGAGATTTTACATGACCATGAAAAACATATTTAGGAATTGGCTTTATCATAGGATCTGCTATCATTCTATACGTAGATATGTACCGTAAATTCACATCTCTTCATGCAACCATATTTTTGTATCTATATGTTTAGTCTTGCAATGAAATTTGGGATCCTTCGTGTAAACTATTGCTGCTTGGCTATCACAATTAACCAACAATGAGTTCACGGCATTCTCAGCAACACCTAAGTGATCCAAAAATCTCTTAAGTCAAACACCCTCATGTACTGCTGTTGATAGTACCACGAATTCGGCTTTCATAGTGGATAAGGCTATACATATTTGTTTCTTAGTGCTCCAAGATATGGCACCGTTATTCAGTAAGAATACAAATCCAGAAGTAGATTTCCTTTAATCTAAATCTCCTCCCTAGTCAGCATATGAATAGCCTTCAAGCTATAGTTTTCTTGATTACTTACCGAATAATCAGCAATACCCTTTAGATACCTCACGATTCTTTTGACGGCTATCCAATTTGCTTGACCTGGATTGGATTGGTATCTACTTATTATTCTAACTGCAAAACATATGTCAGGTCTTGTACACATCATAGCGTACATTAAGTTTCCAATAACACTAGCATATGGAACATGTTTCAATTATTTATGTTCTTGTGGAGCTTTTAGACACGATCTATGGCTTAATCATTTACCTTTTGCAATAGGAGTATCTTTGGGTTTACTGTCTTGCATATGAAATTATTCAAAGATTTTGTTAATGTACATCTCTCGCGAAAAAGACAATGATTTCTTTAAACGATCTCTTGAAATCTTAACTCCAAAGATTTATGGAGCTTCACTCATATCTTTCATCTTAAAATTGGAAGATAACCAAGTCTTAACTATATTAACTAACTCCATATTGCTCCAGGCAATTAGTATATCATCCACATGTAATAATAAGATCACAAACTGATCTTTGGATCTTTGATATATACACAATGATCTTCTTCAATCATTACAAAATTATATGCCATTATGGCATCATGAAAGTGTATATACCATCATCTTGAAAATTGCTTAAGGCCATATATCGATCTTAAAAGTCGAGACACCTTTTGCTCTTAACATTTTGTAATGAAACCAATGAATTGTTTCATATAAATTTCTTGGCAAAAGGACACTATAAGTGCCATAACTTGTGTACGGCGCTCACTTTGGTGCCGTAACTTTTTTTCGGATCACTTTAGTGCCAAGTCGGAGAAAAAACGATCACTTAAGTGTCATAACTTTTTTTTGGATCACTTTAGTGCTAAAATTTTTGAAAAACGATCACTTAAGTGCTAAAATTTTTTTAAAACAATCATTTAAGTGCTAAAATTTTTGAAAAACGATCATTTAAGTGCCAATCTCCAGCGAGACTCCGGCGAGCCACGTCAGCTTCAGAAATTAATAAAAAAAAATGCCACGTCAGATTTCCGGCAAAAAATTATGTACGGCACCGGAGTTGGCACTTAAGTGATTATTTTTCAAAAATTTTAGCACTTAAGTGATCGTTTTTCAAAAATTTTAGCACTAAAGTGATCCAAAAAAAAGTTATGGCACTAAAGTGAGCGTCGTACACAAGTTATGGCACTTGTAGTGTACTTTTGCCTAAATTTCTTCTTCTAATTCTCCTTTGACAAATGTAGTTTTTACATCCACTTGATGTAATTCAAGTTCCATACTTGCAACTATTGCCAGCATAAGGCGAATTGACGTAAATCTTACCACAGAAGAAAAACTTTCTTCATAATTAATTTCTTCGTGTTGACTATACCCTTTTGTCACAAGACGAGCTTTATATCTTTCAATTGAGCCATTAGCTTTACACTTTATTTTGAGAACTCACTTGTACCCAATGGTTTTGTGCCCTCTTGGAAGATCAACCAATTCCCAAACTTGATTTGATTTCATTGACTCCATTTCTTATTCCATTGCATGTATTCATTTTTTAGAGTATTATTTACATTCTTTGGCTCATCTTCATCTTATGAGGCGACTATGAAAGCTTTTTCTTTAATGTCAAAATGTCGACAGGGAATGCTTTTGCGACTTGTTCGCCGTATGGGAGATTATACACTTGGTACATCATGCTCCATTACGTTTTTACTTGGATTGGATAATGAGGGTATTGTCTCATTAGGTGGTTGTAATTGAAACTAGTTTGAATTTAATTCTTCACTTCTCACGTGACTCCCACTTGGACGAACTCCATTAATTTCATTATCATGATCCAAGTGAGTAATCCTCACTTATTTCGCTCTTCTTATGAACTTCATTATCTAAGAATATGACATTTTGTTATTCAAATTCAGTTATAGTTGTACTTTCTTGCTCACTTATAAACACATACCCTTTTAAATGCTTTGAGTATTTTATGAAAATACTATTTTTGCCTCTTAGACCCAATTTTTCATATTTACAAAAGGACTCATGAATATAGGCAGCACAACCCCATGATTTAAGAAAACTTAAATCGGGTTTTCTACCAATCCATAACTCATATGGAGTATAAGTAACTGATTTAGAAGGCACCTAGTTAAGTATATAGCCAATAGTTAATAAAGCATCATCCCAAAAGGTGATTGGTAAGTTAGCTTGTGTCATCATAAACCTAACTATTTTCAATAAAGTTATGTTTCTTCTCTCTGCAAAACCATTTTGTTGAGAAGTATATGAAATAGACAATTGTCTTTTTATTCTTTTTCCATCACATAAATTTATGAACTCATCAAATAAATATTTTTGACCTCGATCGGATCTTAATACTTTTATTTTCTTGTCCAATTGATTTTCTACCAAGCTCCTAAATTTCGTAAAGTAATTTAATGTCTCAGATTTATGAGAAATCAAATAGACACATCTGAATTAAGTATAATCATCTATAAATGTGATGAAAAATACAACCTCATGCCTTACTCTTACATTCATTCGATCATAGATGTTCGAATGGATCAATTGCAAAGAAACTCAGTTATTATTCCTTTTCCAAATGATTTTTGTGTTGTTTTTCCCGCTAGCTAGGATGCACCAACACGCTATATGAGCGTCGAAAGCAGTGTCCGACACGCTCGGACACGCTGCCGACACGCTCGGACACGCGGCCGACACGCTCGGACACGCGGTCAACGCGTGTCGGAGATCCGACATGCGATCAACACACCGGACACGTCGGCGACATGTGTGTCCGGCGCCGAGGGTCGTGGGTCACGGAGGAGTTAGAGAGAGGAGTTGCAGGAAGGAGATGAGGACGGAGGCGGGGCTAACGAGCGGGGCCTCTTCGACAAGGCGGAGGCCGACGCCACCGCCACCGACTTGCGGGAGCCGCCGCCGACGGGGACGTTGCGAAGGGTGCCGCCCTGGGTCTAGTAGCGACGGCAAGACTTGCAGAAGTGGCGGGGCTGGGAGAGGTATTGGTGGAGTCGCAGCGCGGGTAGGGCAGCGCCTCCGCCTGTGGCGGCGGAGACGGATGGTGCAGGCTGGCTCCTCCCCCCGTGGCGGCAGCGGAGACCTGAGGCTGGGCCGACCTACGCTCGCGCGTGTCCGAAGGCATGTCTTCTCCAGTTCTCCTTCGCGGGCAACGGGCATTGAGAAGCGTGCAGATAAAGAGTGTTAAAAGCGAAGGCTTTGGAGGAGGGAGAGAGAGAGAACGTGGTGGAGAGTCTAGAGACGTGAAGGAGAAGTTTAGAAGGCATCATTTGTACTTTCCTTTTTTTCAATTTTGATTATTTATTTTTAGTTTCTTAACTAATATATTTATTTATACATAATTATTTTTTAAAAACTTATGTGTATAATTTGTTTAGGGTAAATTCATTCTAGGATTTTTATTATTATTTATTTACTTATTTGTATCAAATTTAAAAATAATAATTTATTATGTATATATAAAAATATATATTTAATATATAACGTGTCCTAACATGTCGGAATTCTCTATTTTTGAGAAATAACGTGTCGCGTGTCGTGTCGTGTCGTGTCGCGTGTCGCGTGTCGGTGCTACTTAGCCCGCTAGACAATGCTTGCAAATAGGCAAATCAACTTTTTCAATATTGCCCAATAAGCTCTCTTTGGCTAATCAATTCATTCGTTATTGGTCAATGTAACCAAGTCCTGCATGCCATATATTTACATCATTATCATAAGATTCATAAGATGTAAATAAGGAATAACAAACATTGACATTACCACTGTCAACCTCATGTACAATAAAAACATTTAGAAAATATCCATAACTATGTTAACTTGTACCCAAAAACAAGTCAACACTAGTATTATGAAAATTCAAACTAAAACCAAGCTTAACCAACATCAATATAAACACTAAATCCGATGAATCTTTGGAGCATATAATACATCATGTAAGAACAAAGTGCGTTCACCAGGCATAATTAATTGACAAGTGCCAATCCTTTTAACTTTCACTTTGGAATTGTTTCCCATATAAATCCATTTTGTTCCAAGTGGAACTCATCGAAACTTCACGAAGGCATCTCTATCGTTCACTACATGGTCTATTGCTCCCGAATCTACAATAGTCCACAAAGAATTAGATTCAGTTAGAAAAGCTGAACTTAATAGTAGTCTCAAGAATACAAACTGTGTCTACCTTTTTTGACTCGCCACAATCTCGAGCGAAGTGACCCTTCTTGTCACAATTGAAACACTATTACCTTTGAATTGTTCTTCTTGAAAAGTTGCCTTCCTTTTTCATGTTGGTTAAGCTTCACTTTCTTTCTTGAAGAATTTGCTCCCTTGCCCTTCCACCTATTGAACCTACCCAGGCACTTGTGCTTGAAGCTTGAAACCCCTTGTGAGCTAAAACCAGCAAAATAAATTATTGTTTCTAGTTTAGTCGCCAGGAGGCGATCCTCTTTTAACTAAAGGTAGCGCATAACATCCTCAAAGGTCTTTATATTCTTATTATGGGTCAAGTGTATCTTCATATGCCCTTAGCTTTGAGACAAGAAACGGATTACTGCTTGCATTTGCTGCTCATCAATCAATATGTGACCAACATCCTTCAACTCATTGATCATATTTGACATACGCCTCAAGTGTTGTTTCATGGTTTGTCCATGAGGCATCTTATATGAGTCAAACCTTATTAAAAGTTGTCTTAGTTTGGTCATAGAAATTTAACTAAATCTCGTTGCCAATGCTGTCCTCATGTCTTTAGCATTATTGAAATGTCTGAACTTCGGTGTGATATCATTCTCTATGCTGCTCAGCAACATAATGCGAGTTGTAGAATTCTTTTTTTTCTACGCAGCAAATGCATCCTTATCCCTTTTGTGTTGAGCAGTAGTGCCATCTTCAAGTTCTTCTATAACCTGGTTATGAATTTCAAGTGCTTTTTGATTTTCATATTCCAAATCTCATAATTATCACCGTTCAATTTTTTTCCTTCGTTCAACTTAGCCACTAAATTTTTAAATGCTGAAGCCATTGTATCTGAACATTTCAAACATATATGCTCGAATTATTAATGCCAACTGTCACATCCTGATTTATGGGCCTAGAAAGCCGCAGGTAAATTGTAATATCCTAAATTTCAGTCTCTGGGAATTAGCTATGGGTTAAGTTTGGTGGTTTTCCAATAAGAACTAAATTGTTTTCTCTTGTTTTGGAAAACCTAGTTTTGGATCCTTTGTACCCCTTCGTTTTGTTATTTTTTGGGGAGAATTTTGTGGTCCGAATTTCCAAATACTTTCTTTTTGAAAGTTTTTCCAAACATCTTGAAGTTTTACATACTTTGATTTCAGAATTTTTGGAGTTGATATGAGTAATACGATGGCCTGATTTTCGGACAGTGTGAAACTGCCCAGAATGGATATTTCGGTGATGTTTACACCGTCTTTATTTTCTACGAGCTTTTCTGGGCCGATTTTGAAAAAGATTCCTCACGAAAGTTGTTGACAACTTTTTTTTCTATAACGTGTACAAAGTTGGAAATTTTCTGAGATGATTTGGATTCTAGATAGAGCTTAATTTCAGAAACAAGAATGCTGTTCCAGTGAACTGTTTTTAGTCTGTCTTTGAGCCACTAGAAATGGTGTTTACAGAGCGATTCCGATTTTGTATTCTTCACGAGAAATGTTTGTTAAAGTCTTGTTTATGACATATCCGAATTTGAGAATTTTCGGAGTCCATTTACTATATTTTCAAGCTCGATTTTGTGAACAGTGCAAAGCTGTTCGGTTTTATAAGATTTCAAAGATTCAGCATTTTCTATACGAGAACATTGGAATTTGGACTTAGTGTCTTCTGATGATTTAAAGTACACGTTCTGAGCTTTCAAATGAGATATTTTATGCTTTTATTAGAGGTCGTCCCAGGGAGAAATCGAGAGAGAGAAGCAAGCTTGGAATGGGATGATTCTAGAAAAAATCAAAACTTGAAGCCCAAGTTGGAAATGAATGAGGCTTGTTCAAGAAGCCTAATTAAATGATCTTGACTTTGGAGTCTCTATCATGATGACATGCATTAATTAGCCATTATTGTTCTTGACTTGGAGGCCATCCTCATCATGACTAATATTAATTAAGTTAGACTTTGGTGGCCCTTCATGATGTCATGCATTAATGAATCAAGACTTTAGGGCTCTTCCATGATGACATGCATTGATGGCTTGGAGTGGTAAGCAAGTTAGTCTAAGCTTGGTAAGCAAGTTGGTCAAGAACTTGGGGAACAGGTTAGACTTGGAAGAATCTAGAAACGGTCAAAGCTTCTCCTTCAAATTTCATTTATTAAGGTTCATCATGACATGCATTAATTAGTTGGACTTTGAAGGCACCACCATCATGATATGCATTAATGGCCATAAGACTTTAAGGGCATCTCATCATGTTATTTTGTCCATTGTCCATTAATGTAAAGATTTCCAAGATCAAGTTATTAATGACATTTCATGATGATATTTTGGCTCTCATTCATTAATGCAAAGATTTTCAAAATCATTTCATTAATGTCAAGATTTTCAAAATCTCTACAATCATGACATTTGACTTTGTAAGGATTGCATCATGATATTTTGGCTCTTATTCATTAATGCCAAGATTTTCAGAATCTTTTATTAATGGCATTTCATCATGACTTTTGGCTTATATTCATTAATGCTAAGATTTTAAGAAGATTTGATAATGATGGCCATGTATCTTCTTGAGCAAGTTGGAGAGCAACTTGGGGAGCAAGTTTGGCTTGCCTATAAATAGGCTTAGTCCCCCTTTAGTTCCACACACACAAACCGGCCAAGAGGGAGAGAAAACCGTGAGAGAAAGAGAGAGAAAACCAAGAGAGAAAGAAAGCCGAGGGAAAGAAAAGAAAGGGGCAACCGCCGTGAGTTGTCGAGACCCCAAGGCCATTGTTCTCACCATCCGTTCTTCTCTCTCTAGTTCTTGTTTTAGTTAGGGTAAGTGAATTCCCTAATATCGAGAAAGGATGTTGAGATGCGTTGTGACGTGGTTTGCTTGGACCGTTTCTCGGTCGTTTGGTTGGTCGTAGTTGGTTCTTTCCATGACTTGCTTATATGTCATATTTGAGGTGATGTGGTTTGCTTGAATTTTGTTAGGTCATTGGACTGGTTGATTTCAAAGAAAGATTATGCATTTTTGGAAAGGAATTTTGCTTAAGAATTGACTTCGATGTCTTGAGAAGGAAAGCATGCTTGAAATGATGTTTTTACAAAGTCCTTTGAAAATGGATTAATTTCATTGCTACGTTTACAAAAGGATTTCGATGCCTTGAGAAGGAAAATATGTTTTGAAATGATGTCCTTGCAAAATCGAGTGGCTGTTTGCATAAGTGATCACGCAAAATTGTGTTGTGGCATTGTTATGAGCACGAATCATGTTTACACGGGCTAATGAAAATATAAGAATTAGCTTGAACGCTTGAGTGCTCGTGTGACCACTAAATAAAAGAAGAAGACCGTCGCGTTAGCGGCGATGCCTCGGTAAACTAGCGCCGGGATGCCCTAGTTAAGCTAGGATGCCTGAGTTGAGCCTGGATGCCTCGGTAAACTAGTGTCGGGATGCCCTAGTTGAGCTAGGATGCCTCGGTTGAGTCCGGATGCCTCGGTTGAGCCCGGATGCCTCGGGGTGAGCTAGCCCCGGGATGCCTCGGTTGAGCCGGGATGACAGTAAATGATTCTTATATATGTGCCGGTATGTGTACAAATGGCTAAAGTCGGCTAAGTTAGCTTGTAAAAATATATTTGCGTGTCCTATAAATATAAGGTTTGCTCATGATGCTATTTGTCTTAATCCCGCTGTTTGTTTTGAATGTGATTGTCCCGAGAAATGCTTCCGCTTGTGTTTAAAGAAAGATAATAATGAATGGGACGTCACGTTAATGACCCTGAGGTGGGAGCGTTACACCAACATTAGTGCATCCATTTTGCACAAACTAATTATATTAATAAATAGTTTCAGATAAGGTTTTAGATTTGAAATATCACTTTGTTCGCAATCACCATCTAAGAAACCTAATTTGAAATTATTATTGATACAGTTATTTTTTGCAAAACTAAGTTCAATAAAAAGTTACGAAAACTTTCTATAACTTTCCACTTAAATAACATGAATAAAGTAATAAGAAAAATTAATAACATTGAATATTCACAACTAAATATCCCATTTACAAAGTACAAATCTAACAGAAAATATCAACATGGAAAAAATATTCACAAGTGATAACATAACTTAAAGATATAATATCATCACCACACATGCTTCCCATAAACCGGAAAAGGCTCATAAAATTCCTTACAAAAATTTATGGTCCTGTTTGGTAGCCAAGGGAAGACCCTCAGAAATTCCTTAGGTTTCTGCCAAGGAGCATTCATTTTGTGTCGAGATGCATTCATTCCAAGGGTCAACATCTTCATTGCCTTAACCATTATATATAGCCTCAGGAAATACTCTACAAGTTTTTTATAATCTAAAACAATGTCAATTTCCCAAAGATCATCTAACACTTCTCGCCATTTCCTTAGAAGAGTGGTTGTTAGGACTTTGACCTTCTCAAAATTTGGCATAAGGCAACCATTCCAATGATATCTTGTATCATCTCATTGACCTTGATAACATGCATAATCATGTCAATACAACCGTCCCATCGATAAATAGCTAACTCATTTCTTAGCCTCGAAAGTCTCGAGCTTTGTTCATTCATCCTTGGGTATATAGGCAAGCGTATCCAATGTGCCATTGTTCCTGTAATAAATGCAGGATAAAAAGGATTACTCATAATCCATAGTACAACAAAATAGGAAATGCTTATTCATATGCACGTAAGCCAGCAATTGTATTTCCGAAACCATAAGGAAATACAAGCGGAAATGCCTCAAATACCCAAAAATACGCATATTATAGGGTTCATTATGCATTTTCACATCCTTACAAGAATCAAACATGTAATATAAATATACAAGAATGTAGAGCATTCCATTACGAACACGCCGGTACCAAGAATGCTCCAATCGAAGCTCCCACGTGCCCCTCCAAAGTGTGCGATGCGTGCAACATGCGCACAGGCCAAAGAATCGATCTGAACTAGTCTGATACGACCGATTTGATCAGTTCAGTCAATGGGTCGAACGAGTTAATGGGTCGGGAGTCTGCGTCAACTCGGGTCCGCGATTCACTAACATCTTAGATGACACTAGCTAAGCGGAAACTGCTTTTTCCCGCGTGTCCCTCATGCATAGCCACCATCCAAGCTCGTGTCAGCGCATGTGGTGGTCTTTGGCGTCTTTCGGAGGCGTGTGACCCCTCAAAAAACTCATATTGACGAGACAAGTACAATGATATGATCAAAATCTATTTTCACCGAATGAAAATGTGCCTTCTAGCGGCATTTCGCCGCGGCTTTGGGTGGCCCAATGTTGCCACGGCACTTGACACCACTACCGATGTCCACTAGAGGCGATCAACCACTCAAAATTCTCGTCTCAACTAGACAGTTCTGTCTAGGTGATCAAAATTAATTTTTAACAGATAGAAAATCATGTATGAATAGTGACTAGTACGTATGAAAACGGGTCTTTCGCACTAATTTCTATTACAAAAAACAAACGACCAGGAAACAAGAACAAGACATTGCTTTAATACCAATGTTGGAAACGAATTCCAAATACGATACACGAGAAAATGCGAAAAACGTCCCTAGAATTACTTGAATCACAAATCGAAATGTACGTCACGTAACAGAACGTACCATGATTTCCACAAATTAAATGCAAGTCTGCAATTTTGAGAGAGTTTCGGTTTTTGTTCTTCAAGCATATGAGCGAACAATCGAGAGTGAGAGCGAGATGAACTTGTTCTTTTCTCTTAAGAAGTGAAACGTGAATAACCTACACACACCCTCAAGAGTTGCATCACATTATATAAAAGTAAATGACTGTCAGGCAATTATATTTTTAAAAGTAACAACCTTTGGCAGTTACATATTTAGATTATGGGCTAGGTTAGCCCACATGGGCGGCAGCCCACCCATTTTACCAACAGTTTCTTTCTCATTTAAATATGTAGCTTGATATACTCTCTGGATACTTAACAAAAGAATCTAAGCACTAGATCATAGTACATCAAGAGCGACATCGTATTAGGTGGCAGCAACCTGGTTGAATTTGTTGAATTTAGAACTTTGACAAATAAAAAATGAAGTTCATTTTGCTTAGATTAATATGGCTAAGGACTCTAATATTCACGTTGCCAAAAGTATTACTAGGGATAGTGATCTAAATATTGCTAAGGGATGCCCGAAGATAATGATCAGTATGATCCTGTGGTAATAATAGAGGAAAGTAATCGGCATCCATTAAGAAACAAGTGGAACCTTCCAATCTCTGTCTTCTTTAGAGATGCAAGTTAAGGCTACTCTAGCTGCATCTTTAAACAACTAAGACTAACTCTAGCTATGATTTCTCAAAATTGCTAAATTGCATATTGCTTTGCACAATTTCATACATAGCCAAAAGTAAAAAGTAAAAAAATAGGAATTCTGAATAATGATAAGCACGCAACTTTGATTAGCATGGGTAAGGTATCATCTTTCACATTACCCATAATCTTAACTATTTACCCATATAATGCATGTCTAGGGCTCGTTTAGTGCATGTCTAGCACACGTCAAATGAAGTCTAGACAGAAACGAATTGGCTTGCCAACTAGCTCATTGCTATGTTGTCAGCCATTTTGCTCTTTAGTAATATTTCATCATTAGCGGACATTGTAAGTCATGTCATGACATGAATAAGTTAGATGAAATCTATTGCAGCTGTCTTTTTCAATGCTCAACGATGGTTTGTAAATGGATCGCGGGCATGTGCTCAAAACGGATGAAATTAGTCTAGAGATATTAGGGATTGCTTTTTCTACTTCTTGGGTTTAGCTACTAACCCTGTCTCTTTTTTAAATTCATATTACCTTCACTGGTCATTTAGGTATGATAATCAAGTCTACGCTTTTTCACATGAGGTCTAGGCACGTTGCTATTGTGAGTTGTCGGACAGCAAAATGAACTTTATAGCATGTCATGAGATGATCATATTCATAGTTGTCATTTAAGGCCCCAAACATGAAAAGTTCAAGCTCGTAGGTACTCCGGGTTTCTAGTTTTCAAGAACTTGATTCTCAATCTACGTTTCTATGTCTATTCAAGTATGATTTGACTTATCGATTAAGTTGTTAACTTGATTTTGCAGCCGGAGTATTTTGATAACATCTTTAATTGTCAAAGTTCAATAACATGCAAATGCATTTGGTACGATAAGGATTTTAGGGTTTTGTGTGGCTGAATTCCTCTTGAGTCTATGTTGCCTTCCTAATACAGAACATTTGGTGAATAGAGGGTTGGTTTTGCAGATGTATTTATTTAGCCATCTACTTTTATGTGAATGATTTCAACGTAACAATGAATTTGGGGATTCGGCTCTTCCTATGATGGCGAGTTCTCATCTAAATATGTAGCTTGATACACTCTGTGTATACTTAACACAAGAATCTGAGCACTAGATTATAGTGCATCAAGAGCGACATCGTACTAAGTGGCAGCAATCTAGTTGAATTTGTTGAATTTAGAACTTTGGCAAAAAAAAAATCAAGTTCATTTTGCTTAGACTAATATGGCTAAGGACTCTGATAGTCACGTCACCGGTAGCATTACTAGGGATAGTGATCTAAATATTGCTAAGGGATGCCCGAAGATAATGATCAGTATGATCCTATGGTAATGATAGAGGAAAGTGATCGGCATCCATTAAGAAGCAAGTGGAACCTTCCAATCTCTGTCTTCTTCATAGATGCAAGTAAAGGCTACTCTAGCTGCATCTTTAAACAACTAAGACTAACGCTAGCTATGATTTCTCATTATTGCTAAATTGTATATTGCTTTGAACAATTTAATGCATAGCCAAAAGTAAAAAGTAAAAAAACTAGGAATTCAGAATAATGGTTAGCACGCAACTTAGATCAGCATGGGTAGGGTATCATCTTTCACATTACCCATAATCTTGGATATTCACCCATATAATATGTGTCTAGCGCACGTTTAGTGCATGCCTAGACAGAAACGAATTGGCTTGCCAACTAGCTCATTGCTATGTTGTCAGCCATTTTGCTTTTTAGCAATGTTTTATCATTAGCGCATATTGTAAGTCATGTCATGACTCGAATAAGTTGGATGAAATGTATTGCAGCTATCTTTTTTAATGCTCAACGATGGTTTGTAAATGGATCGCGAGCATGTGTTCAAAATAGATGAACTTGGTGTAGAGATATTAGGGATTGCTTTTCCTACTGTCTTGGGTTTAGCTACTAATCCTGTCTCTTTTTTAAATTCATATTACCTTCACTGGTCATTTAGGTATGATGATCAAGTCTACGCTTTTTCACATAAGGTCTAGGCAGGTTGATATTGTGAGTTGTCGGACAGCAAAATGAACTCTATAGCATGTCATGAGATGATCATATTCATAGTTGTCATTTAAGGCCCCAAACATGAAAAGTTTAAGCTCATAGGTGCTCTAGGCCTCTAGTGTTCAAGAACTTGATTCTCGATCTACGTTCCTATATCTAGTTAAGTATGATTTGACTGATCAATTAAGTTGTTAACTTGATTTTGCAGCCGGAGTATTTTAATAACATCTTTGATTGCCAAAGTTCAATAACATGCAAATACATTTGGTACGATAAGGATTTTAGGGTTTTGTGTGGCTGAATTCCTCTTGAGTCTATGTTGCCTTCCTAATGCAGAACATTTAGTGAATAGATGGTTGGTTTTGCAGATATATTTGTTTAGCCACCTACATTTATGTAAATGGTTTCAACGTAACAATGAATTTGAGGACTCAGCTCTTCCTATGATGGCGAGTTCTCATCTAAATATGTAGCATGATAAACTCTGTAGATACTTCACACAAGAATCTGAGCACTAGATCATAGTGCATCAAGAGCGACATCGTGCTAGGTGGCAGCAACCTGGTTGAATTTGTTGAATATAGAACTTTAGCAAATAAAAAATCAAGTTCATTTTGCTTAGACTAATATGGCTAAGGACCCTGATATTCACGTCACCGATAGCATTACTAGGAATAGTGATTTAAACAATGCTAAGAGATGCTCGAAGATAATGATTAGTATGATCCTGTGGTAATGATAGAGGAAAGTGATCGGCATCTAATAAGAAGCAAGTGGAATCTTCGAATCTCTGTCTTCTTCAGAGATGCAAGTAAAGGCTACTCTAACTGCATATTTAGACAGCTAAGAGGAACGCTAGCTATGATTTCTCAATATTGCTAAATTATATATTGCTTTGCACAATTTAATACTTAGTAAAAAGTAAAAAGTAAAAAATAGGAATTTTGAATAATGCTTAGCACGCAACTTAGATTAGCATGAGTAGGATATCATCTTTCACATTACCCATAATCTTGGATATTCACCCATATAATGCGTGTCTAGTGCACCTTTAGTACATGCCTAGCACACGTCAAATGAAGTCTAGACAGAAACGAATTGGCTTGCCAACTAGATCACTGCTATGTTGTCAGCCATTTACTCTTTAGTAATATTTCATCATTAGCGTATATTGTAAGTTATGTCATGACAAGAACAAGTTGGATGAAATATATTGCAGCTGTCTTTTTTAATACTCAACGATGGTTTGTAAATGCATCGCGGGCATGTGTTCAAAATTGATAAACTTGGCCTAGAGATATTAGGGATTGCTTTTCCTGCTGTCTTGGGTTTAGCTACTAACCCTGTCGATTTTTTAAATTCATATTGCCTTTACTGATCATTTAGGTATGATGATCAAGTCTACGCTTTTTCACATGAGGTCTAGGCACGTTGTTATTGTGAGTTGTCGGACAACAAAATGAACTCTATAGCATGTCATGAGATGATCATATTCATAGTTATCTTTTAAGGCCCCAAACATGAAAAGTTCAAGCTCGTAGGTGCTCCGGATTTCTAGTATTCAAGAACTTGATTCTCGATCTACGTTCCTATGTCTATTCAAGTATGATTTGACTGATCAATTCAGTTGTTAACTTGATTTTGCATCCGGAGTATTTTGATAAAATCTTTGATTGCCAAAGTTCAATAATATGCAAATGCATTTGGTACTATAAGGATTTTAGAGTTTTGTGTGGCTGAATTCCTCTTGAGTCTATGTTGCCTTCCTAATGCAGAACATTTGGTGACTAGATGGTTGGTTTTGCTGATGTATTTGTTTAGCCACCTACTTTTATGTGAATGGTTTCAACATAATAATGAATTTGGGGACTCGGCTCTTCCTATGATTGCGAGTTCTCATCTAAATATGTAGCTTGATACACTCTGTGAATACTTAACACAAGAATCTGAGCACTAGATCATAGTGCATCAAGAGCGACATCGTACTAGGTGGCAGCAACCTAGTTGAATTTGTTGAATTTAGAACTTTGGCAAAAAAAAAAATCAAGTTCATTTTGCTTAGACTAATATGGCTAAGGACTCTGATATTCACATCACCGATAGCATTATTAGGGATAGTCATTTAAATATTGCTATGGGATGCCCGAAGATAATGATCAGTATGATCCTGTGGTAATGATAGAGGAAAGTGATCGGCATCCATTAAGAAGCAAGTGAAACCTTTTAATCTCTGTCTTCTTTAGAGATGCAAGTTAAGGCTACTCTAGCTGCATCTTTAAACAACTACGACTAACTCTAGCTATGATTTCTCAATATTGCTAAATTGTATATTATTTTGCACAATTTAATGCTTAGCCAAAAGTAAAAAGTAAAAACATAGGAATTCTGAATAATGGTTAGCACGCAACTTAGATTAGCATGGGTGGGGTATCATCTTTCACATTACCAATAATCTTGGATATTCACCCATATAATGCATGGCTGGCGCATGTTTAGTGTATGCCTAGCACACGTCAAATGAAGTCTAGACATAAACGAATTGGCTTGCCAACAAGCTCACTGCTATATTGTTAGCCATTTTGCTCTTTAGTAATATTTCGTCATTAGCGCATATTGTAAGTTATGTCATGACACAAATAAGTTGGATGAAATGTATTGCAACTAACTTTTTTAATGCTCAACGATGGTTTGTAAATGGATCGCGGGTATGGGTTCAAACTGGATGAACTTGGTCTAGAGATATTAGGGATTGTTTTTCCTGCTGTCTTGGTTTTAGCTACTAACCCTGTCTCTTTTTTAAACTCATATTACCTTCACTGGTCATTTAGGTATGATGATCAAGTCTACGCTTTTTTACATGAGATCTAGGCAAGTTGCTATTGTGATTTGTCAGACAGCAAAATGAGCTCTGTAGTATGTCATGAGATGATTATATTCATAGTTGTCATTTAAGACTCCAAACATGAAAAGTTCAAGCTCGTAAGTGCTCCGGGTTTCTAGTGCTCAAGAACTTGATTCTCGATCTACGTTTCTATGTCTATTCAAGTATGATTTGACCGATCAATTAAGTTGTTAACTTGATTTTGCAGTTGGAGTATTTTGATAACATCTTTAATTGCCAAAGTTCAATAACATGCCAATGCATTTGGTACGAAAAGGATTTTAGGGTTTTGTGTGGCTGAATTCCTCTTGAGTCTATGTTGCTTTCCTAATGCAGAACATTTGGTCAATAAATGGTTGGTTTTGCAGATGTATTTGTTTAGCCACCTACTTTTATGTAAATGGTTTCAACGTAACAATGAATTTGGGGAGTCGACTCTTCCTATGATGGCGAGTTCTCATCTAAATATGTAGCTTGATACACTCTGTGGATGCTTAACACAAGAATCTGAGCACTAAATCATAGTACATCAAGAGCGACATCGTCCTAGGTGGCAGCAACCCGATTGAATTTGTTGAATTTAGAGCTTTAGCAAATAAAAAATCAAGTTCATTTTGCTTAGACTAATATGGCTAAGGACTCTGATATTCACGTCACCGATAGCATTACTAGGGATAGTGATCTAAATATTGCTGAGGGATGTCCGAAGATAATGATCAGTATGATCCTATGGTAATGATAAAGGAAAGTGATCGGCATCCGTTAATAAGCAAGTGGAACCTTCCAATCTCTGTCTTCTTCAGAGATGCAAGTTAAGGCTACTCTAACTGCATCTTTAAACAACTAAGACTAACGCTAGCTATGATTTCTCAATATTGCTAAATTGTATATTGCATTGCACAATTTAACGCTTAGCCAAAAGCAAAAGATAAAAAAAAAAAGGAATTCAGAATAATGGTTAGCACGCAACTTAGATTAGCATAGGTAGGGTATCATCTTTCACATTACCCATAATCTTGGATATTCACCCATATAATGCATGTCTAGCGCACGTTTAGTGTATGCCTAGCACAAGTCTAATGAAATCTAAACAGAAACGAATTGGCTTGCCAACTAGCTCACTGCTATGTTGTCAGTCATTTTGCTCTTTAGTAATATTTCATCATTAGTACATATTGTAAGTCATGTCATGACACGAATAAGTTGGATGAAATGTATTGCAACTGTCTTTTTTAATACTCAACGATGTTTTGTAAATGGATCGCGGGCATATGTTCAAAATGGATGAACTTGGTCTAGAGTTATTAGGGATTACTTTTCCTACTATCTTGGGTTTAGCTACTAACCCCATCTCTTTTTTAAATTCATATTACCTTTACTGGTCATTTAGGTATGATGATCAAGTCTAGGCTTTTTCACATGAGGTCTAGGCAGGTTGCCATTGTGAGTTGTCGGACAGCAAAATGAACTCTATAGCATGTCATGAGATGATCATATTCATAGTTGTCTTTTAAGGCCCAAACATAAAAAGTTCAAGCTCGTAGGTGCTCCAGGATTCTAATGTTCAAGAACTTGATTCTCAATCTACGTTGCTATGTCTATTCAAGTATGATTTGACTGATCAATTAAATTGTTAACTTGATTTTGCAGCCGGAGTATTTTGATAACATCTTTGCGTACCAAAGTTCAATAACATGCAAATGCATTTGGTACGATAATGATTTTAGGGTTTTGTGTGGCTGAATTCTTCTTGAGTTTATGTTGCCTTCCTAATGCAGAACATTTGGTGAATAGAGGGTTGGTTTTGGTGATGTATTTGTTTAGCCACCTACTTTTATGTTAATGGTTTTAACGTAACAATGAATTTAGGGAGTCGGCTCTTCCTAGGATGGCGAGTTCTCATCTAAATATGTAACTTGATACACTCTGTGTATACTTAACACAAGAATCTGAGCATTAAATCATAGTGCATCAAGAGCGACATCATACTAGGTGGTAGCAACCTAGTTGAATTTGTTGAATTTAGAACTTTGGCAAATAAAAAATCAAGTTCATTTTGCTTAGACTAATATGACTAAGGACTTTGATATTCACATCACCAATAGCATTACCAGGAATAGTGATCTAAATATTGCTAAGGGATGCCCGAAGATAATGATCAGTATGTTCCTGTGGTAATGATAGAGGAATGTGATCGGCATCCATTAAGAAGCAAGTGGAACCTTCCAATCTCTGTCCTTTTCAGAGATGCAAGTTAAGGCTACTCTGGCTGCATCTTTACGAAACTAAGACTAACGCTAGCTATAATTTCTCAATATTGCTAAACTGTATATTGCTTTGCATAATTTAATGCTTAGCCAAAAGTAAAAAGTAAAAATATAGGAATTCTAAATAAAGGTTAGCACGTAACTTTGATCAGCATGGGTAGGGTATCATCTTTCACATTACCCATAATCTTAGATTTTCACCCATATAATGTGTGTCTAGCGCACGTTTAGTGCATGCCTAGCACACGTCAAATGAAGTCTAGACAGAAACGAATTGGCTTGCCAACTAGCTTAATGCTATGTTGTTAGTCATTTTGCTCTTTAGTAATATTTCATCATTAGCGCATATTATAAGTCATGTCATGACGCGAATAAGTTGGATGAAATGTATTGCAGCTGTCTTTTTCAATGCTCAACGATGGTTTGTGAATGGATCGCGGTCATGTGTTCAAAATGGATGAACTTGGTCTAGAGATATTAGGGATTGCTTTTACTGCTGTCTCTATTTTAGCTACTAACCCTGTCTCTATTTTAAATTCATATTACCTTCACCGGTCATTTAGGTAGGATGATCAAGTCTACGGTTTTTCACATGAGGTCTAGGCAGGTTGATATTATGAGTTATCGGACAGCAAAATGAACTCTATAGCATGTCATGAGATGATCATATTCATAGTTGTCTTTTCAGGCCCCAAACATGAAAAGTTCAAGCTCGTAGGTGCTCTAGATTTCTAGTATTCAAGAACTTGATTCTCGATCTACGTTCCTATGTCTATTCAAGTATGATTTGACTAATCAATTAAGTCATTAACTTGATTTTGCAGCCGGAGCTTTTTGATAACATCTTTGATTGCCAAAGTTCAATAACATGCGAATGCATCTGGTACGATAAGGATTTTAGGGTTTTGTGTGGTTGAATTCCTCTTGAGTCTATGTTGCCTTCCTAATGTAGAACATTTGGTGAATAGATGTTTGATTTTGCTGATGTATTTGTTTAGCCATCTACTTTTATGTGAATGGTTTCAACGTAACAATAAATTTAGGGACTCGGCTCTTTCTATGATGGCGAGTGCTCATCTAAATATGTAACTTGATACACTCTGTATATACTTAACACAAGAATCTGAGCACTAGATCATAGTGCATCAAGAGCGACATCGTACTAGATGGCAGCAACCTAGTTGAATTTGTTGAATTTAGAACTTTGGCAAATAAAAAATCAAGTTCATTTTGCTTAGACTAATATGGCTAAGGACTTTGATATTCACATCACCGATAGCATTATTAGGGATAATGATCTAAATATTGCTAAGGGATGCCCGAAGATAATGATCAGTATGATCCTGTGGTAATGATAAAGGAAAGTAATCGGCATCCATTAAGAAGCAAGTGGAACCTTCCAATCTCTGTCTTCTTCAGAGATGCAAGTAAAGGCTACTCTAGCTGCATCTTTAAACAATTAAGACTAACTCTAGCTATGATTTCTCAATATTGCTAAATTGTACATTGCTTTGCACAATTTAATGCTTAGCCAAAAGTAAAAAGTAAAAAGTAAAAAAATAGGAATTCAGAATAATGGTTAGCACGCAACTTTGATTAGCATGGGTAGGGTATTATCTTTCACATTACCCATAATCTTGGATATTCACCCATATAATGCATCCCTAGGGCACGTTTAGTGCATGTCTAACACACGTCAAATCAAGTCTAGACAGAAACGAATTGGCTTGCCAACTAGCTCTCTGCTATGTTGTCAGCTATTTTGCTTTGTCGTAATATTTCATCATTAGCGCATATTGTAAGTTATGTCATGACACGAATAAGTTGGATGAAATGTATTGCAGATGTCTTTTTTAATGCTCAACGATGGTTTGTAAATGGATCATGGGCATGTGTTCAAAATGGATGAACTTGGTTTAAAGATATTAGGGATTGATTTTCCTGCTGTCTTGGGTTTAGTTACTAATCCTGTCTCTTTTTTAAATTTATATTACCTTCACTGGTCATTTAGGTATGATGATCAAGTATACGCTTTTTCACATGAGGTCTAGGCAGGTTGCTATTATGATTTGTCGGACAGCAAAATGAACTCTATAGCATGTCATGAGATGATCATATTCATAGTTGTCATTTAAGGCCTCAAACATGAAAAGTTCAAGCTCGTAGGTTCTACAGGTTTCTAGTGTTCAAGAACTTGATTCTCGATCTACGTTTCTATGTCTATTCAAGTATGATTTAACTGATCAATTAAGTTGTTAACTTGATTTTGCAGTTGGAGTATTTTGATAACATCTTTGATTGCCAAAATTCAATAACATGCAAATGCATTTGGTACGATAAGGATTTTATGGTTTTGTGTGGTTGAATTCCTCTTGAGTCGGTTATCAAAAAAAAATTCCTCTTGAGTCTATGTGGCCTTCCTAATGCAAAACATTTGGTGAATAGACGGTTGGTTTTACAGATGTATTTGTTTAGCCACCTACTTTTATTTAAATGGTTTCAACATAATAATGAATTTGGGGACTTGGCTCTTCCTATGATGGTGAGTTCTCATCTAAATATGTAGCTTGATATACTCTGTGGATACTTAACAGAAGAATCTGAGCACTAGATCAAGTTCATCAAGAGCGATATCGTACTAGGTGGCAGCAACCTGATTGAATTTGTTGAATTTAGAACTTTGGCAAATAAAAAATCAAGTTCATTTTGGTTAGACTAATATGGCTAAGGACTCTGATATTCACGTCACCGATAGTATTACTAGGGATAGTGATCTAAATATTGCTAAAGGATGCCCGAAGATAATGATCAGTATGATCCTGTGGTAATGATAGAAGAAAGTGATCGGCATCAATTAAGAAGCAAGTGGAACCTTCCAATCTTTGTTTTCTTCAGAAATGTAAGTTAAGGCTACTCTAGCTGCATCTTTAAACAACTAAGACTAACGCTAGCTATGATTTCTCAATATTGCTAAATTGCATATTGCTTTGCACAATTTAATGCTTAGCCAAAAGTAAAAAGTAAAAACATAGGAATTCTGAATAATGGTTAGCACGCAACTTAGATTAGCATGGGTGGGGTATCATTTTTCACATTACCCATAATCTTGGATATTCACCCATATAATGCATGTCTAGCACACGTTTAGTGTATGCCTAGCACACGTCAAATGAAGTCTAGACAGAAACGAATTGGCTTGCCAACAATCTCACTACTATGTTGTCAGCCATTTTGCTCTTTAGTAATATTTCGTCATTAGCGCATATTGTAAGTCATGTCATGACACGAATAAGTTGGATGAAATGTATTGCAACTGTCTTTTTTAATGCTCAACGATGGTTTATAAATGGATCGCGGGTATGGGTTCAAAATGGATGAACTTGGTCTAGAGATATTAGGGATTGTTTTTCCTGCTGTCTTGGTTTTAGCTACTAACCCTGCCTCTTTTTTAAATTCATATTACCTTCACTGGTCATTTAGGTATGATGATTAAGTCTACGCTTTTTTACATGAGGTCTAGGCAGGTTGCTATTGTGATTTGTCGGACAGCAAAATGAGCTCTATAGCATGTCATGAGATGATCGTATTCATAGTTGTCATTTAAGACCCCAAACAAGAAAAGTTCAAGCTCGTAAGTGCTCCAAGCTTCTAGTGTTCAAGAACTTGATTCTCAATCTACGTTTCTATATCTATTCAAGTATGATTTGACTGATCAATTAAGTTGTTAACTTGATTTTGCAGCAGGAGTAATTTGATAACATCTTTAATTGTCAAAGTTCAATAACATGCAAATGCATTTGGTGCGATAAGGATTTTAGGGCTTTGTGTGGCTGAATTCCTCTTGAGTCTATGTTGCCTTCCTAATACAGAACATTTAGTGAATAGAAGGTTGGTTTTGTAGATGTATTTGTTTAGCCATCTACTTTTATGCCAATGGTTTCAACGTAACAATGAATTTGGGGATTCGGCTCTTCCTATGATGGCGAGTTCTCATCTAAATATGTAGCTTGATACACTCTGTGGATACTTAACACAAGAATCTAAGCACTAGATCATTGTGCATCAAGAGTGACATCGTACTAGGTGGCAGCGACCTAGTTAAATTTGTTGAATTTACAAATTTGGTAAATAAAAAATCAAGTTCATGTTGCCTAGACTAATATGGCTAAGGACACTAATATTCACGTCACCGATAGTATTACTAAGGATAGTGATCTAAATATTTCTAAGGGATACCCACAGATAATGATCAGTATGATCCTGTGGTAATGATAGAGGAAGGTGATCGGCATCCATTAAGAAGCAAGTGGAACCTTCCAATCTCTATCTTCTTCAAAGATGCAAGTTAAAGCTACTCTAGCTGCATCTTAGACAACTAAGAGTAACGCTAGCTATAATTTCACAATATTGCCAAATTGTATATTGCTTTGTACAATTTAATACTTAGCCAAAAGTAAAAAGTAAAAAATAGGAATTCTGAATAATGGTTAGCACGCAACAAGTATTGAACTTTCACATGAATTGATGGAGCCAAAGTGGATGGAGCCATGAAGCTAAAGTCTGGCTAGTCCATGAATATGCTATAAGCAGGTGTGTTGCAAAAAGAAAAAGTCTGCGAAAGGAGAGTGAAAAAAACGTGGCCAAAGGCCAAGTCTGCAAAAATTATCCCCAACGGAGGAGTAATGATCTCATGAACCTTCAAAAAGCAAGTATTGGACTTTCACAACAAGTGAAGAATCTACACATGGAGACAATCCTTAGTGAAAGAGAATATTGGTAATGATGCCAATATGATCATCGACTTCAAAGCCCCTTCAATAAAAGAAATCTTTGAGCTTAAGGAATCCTTTCGTTTTTTAACCCATTAACCGAGCCTAGGTTACATCATTCGTAAAGCCTCTTTAGATTATGATACTTAAATTAACGTAGGAATTCAAATGTTATAAGTTTCGCTCAAAGAAGCGTGGGCGGGATTGTTTCCTTCGCATTTGCATGGTTCTTGACTCATAAACCCGGCAAAAATGATGAATTAAGAATATTTCTTTCATGATCATGAATTGAATTATCTTTTTGTTAAGCCATTAACCAAGCCTTCATTACGATCCTATCGCAAGACCTCTCATATTGATAAGGTTCTACCACATGCGAGAAAATTCGAACCCTTGCTGACATGATAATAATGGTAAGATCAAGTATTTCTCCTATTCCCGCATCAATTGTCAAGACAAAATAGCCTCTTAAATGAGAGTAAGTGAAAAACAATTTCAGATTGAAAGTCTCTCATTTAGCATTTTAAGAAATCCACGTTATGAGTGAAAATTTTTTTAATGATGATTCCCATTGGTGGAAATTTGGTGATGCAAACATGGTACAACCATTATTCTAAACTTTTGATTTAGCTGGTCCCAATTGGTACGTTACGTGAACTTTCGGTTGGAAATCGATTAGTGTGTGCTAATTGAAATGAAAAATCGAGCTTCGGTGCATCTGAACCTTGTCACAGTCCTAGGAAGCTTACCATGCATTTGCCAGCCAACCAAACAAAAGAGGAAGTTTCTTAATGATTTTGATCGTGAACCGGCTAAAATGTAAATAATCTTATGTATCTCTTTCCGAAAATTGGATCACACGTTGAAGTTGTCCATCGACGATCACATTCATTGTCCAAATTACGCTTCTCAACATCTTATTGCTCATTGAGCTATCGATTCAAATTCATGACCTTCACAAATGCCGCAACCTACCCTCAAGTGAACTACTTAGGGTTTCAGCTAATGAATTATTAAATCTATACTTAACTCAATCTCTCTCAAACACATACCAATTCACGATTTACTATTCAATTTGTTAACATGCAAATGATTCTCAATTAGGAGTTGTCACTAATCTATTTTTTAGTAGGTCGATTAGAAACCCAAGTAAAGTAACGGGAAAATTACTTTACTCTTACGAACCAAAAATTATGGTTATAAGGACTTGGTTACACTAGATTTCTCTAATTCCCTTTAGGTACCATTCTTTTTATCAAAAAATATTTGGCAGGCAGCTTAGGTTCGTTTTATCATCTCCTAACATATGAGGTAATCAATCGAGTGCGCAAACATTAATGAACATCTAATAAACAAAGTAATAAATAAATTGCAAGGATGGGCTAAAAATACCCTTAGGAGCTTTGAAAGCGGGGTTGGGCTCCCGTATACAAACTGGTCGGGAGCTTATGCCACTATTTTGATGAGGCCCTGATAGGTCGAAACTAGTTGTAGTGCCTAAAGTATTATGCATATAACCCTCGATGGACTAGATGCCCGAGCTTAGCTAGGCGTGGTACAATCTGAAACGAGGAAACTATTTGCTGTATTCTCCTTTGGAACAACTAGAGAACGAAAGTTGGCCTAGTGTGAACGACCTACCAGGCGCCGCGCGGGCTATTCCACAACCAAGAAATTGACGGCTCGTGACATATGCACATGATTTTTTTTTATATTTTAATTAAAATTTAAAATAAAATAAATGCCCTAGTTTAAACATGTGATCTAAGAATCTAACTTATGCTAAGACAATGTTTTTCGTATTTTTTTTTATTAAAATCGTAACTAGAAATTACCCTAAATAAACTATCAAGATTAGGAGAATGTATAATTTAAATTAGTGAAAAACTATTCTAAATCCTAATCAAAATTTTGAACATTATCCTAATCTTCAAGAATCAATTCAGATATGCATCATATCTAAACTATACTAATTTAAATGGGAAATCTTATCTAGCATGCAATTTAAAATCTAATATTATCTCTAAAAATCTAATTTAATCTATTCAAATTTGTTTTTTTAAGATTTTTTTAGATAAGGATGAAATCAACATAACCAACTCAAACAAGGAAATAGATAAAATCAAATCAACCAAAGCTAGCATCCACGTTCAAATCATTCGAATTTTGGAATAATAAAACTGACGATTATATCTAAGGGATTATGGATAGGATTGGTTGATTTTCCACACGATCAAAAATCATGTCTCAAGATTGAGATCGAACGGTTGATCAATGTGCATTAAGCATTAAGAAGTTATTCTAAACTGAGAGTTCCCCGAAAATTTTTTGGATACAAAATATTACTCAAAGATTCAAACATTCAAATTAGGAACGAAATCAATCAATTCAAACAACAAAATATTCAAATTGATACCGGATAAGATCATTACCTCATTCGAAATATCGTGCGGATACCTTCTCCAAATCAGACTCTGCAGATGTTGGGTCACGAACAGTGACCGGCGGTGTGCGGCCGGCAAGGATGATCGACCAAGGAGGGGTTCATGGCAGTCGACGTGACGAGGGAGCTCTCGGTGACGGCTCGGTAAAGTGTGGTGTCACGGCCAAGGATTGCGGCGGGGCTTAGGACTTGGTGATGCACTGCCGGTGAGGTGCTCGGCTTGGTGATCAACGATGGCACGAGCAAGGGTTGCCGGTTGGGGAAGCGCTTTGGCCGTAGATTTTCGATGGCTGGACCCTCCCTCCTTCTGTTGGACAAAGCGACCCACGTTATGTTGCGATCTGGCCGCGAACATGGCCGTGAATGAGTCTTCTCTCTCGCTCAGCCCTTCGCGTCAACAAAACAGGGTGCATACGAATCAGCAAGAATATGAATGCTTCTTGAATTGACACAATTCTGCAAGGAAACCTACATGCTCTCTGTAGTATATTTTCTATTTCCCTCCCCTTTTCCATTGTGTATTGAAATGAACTTGGACATGCCTCCTGTATTTCTGTTATCCCCTCGGCCCGATCGTACAAAAAATCCTCATCATCTTCTTCAAGCCACAAGAACGACGCCCAACGATGATCATTCTAGGCCACAGTGAGAACCCAGCAACACGGTAATGACCCTGTTCAATTGGTATCAAATTAACCAGCTTGGGTACATTGACGGCACTGATGTCTCGCTCTACTTGCTGGGATCGTTTGGAACAGGGGCGTCGGAGACGCAAGGGCTCGCCGGGATTGCTTCGACGTTCGTGGTGCAGGTGCCGTCTCAAACGGTGGCCTGATCGTCGTCAAGGATCGTATGGCGACAGTGGCGAGTGACGGTTCCACCGTATAACGCTGCCATCCACGGCCAAGATTCAAGGAGATCTGCAAAAGGGAACAGCAGCACGGCCACGGCCCTGCCAGAACAAGGCAAGGCCAATAGAGAGACGGTTGTCCTTTATAGATGAGAATTTTAGAGATAACGGTAAATCTTCTTCTGATGATTTTGTTGCCCTCCCTTTTAAAACCGCCTAGCCAAATCTCTCGGAACTTCACCGAAACCCTCTTCCACTCAAATTGTGCCAGATCATTTTTAACCTCCCACTCATCGGGTTTACCGCCGGTTCTTTGTAACATGTTTGATGCGAACAATCTAGTCCTAAATGCTATTAATGCTTAAATGCATTGTGATGCAATGTAAAATGTAAGGTATGTAACTTTGATAATTTTTTGTTCACGGGTCGGTTTGATCCCTAATTTTCTTCTAAATTAAATGACTAAATGTGGGTAATACCTTGCTGTACGACATCGGCGTTCGATGAAAGGAAA
Organism: Syzygium jambos; assembly: GCA_031216235.1. Lineage (NCBI taxonomy): Eukaryota > Viridiplantae > Streptophyta > Magnoliopsida > Myrtales > Myrtaceae > Syzygium > Syzygium jambos. The sequence goes on from CM062226.1 coordinate 14,913,655, forward strand.
CTAATAAGTAAAGCAAAGAGGCAAAGATGCCGGTTTACCGAACTTCGCCCACATGTTCCATCCATGGGTGGGGGTGACCATTCGCATGGATGGGCCAGGCCATATTATCCTCCAATCACCCTACTGATTGATTGATTATTATCACAAACATCGCTCGCATTTATGTTTAATCAGTTTCGCATGTAAGTGATAGTCATAACTTGCAATCTACTAATTAAAATAGTAGTTAAAGCCTCGGCAGAAAATATAGTCCCACACGAGTCCAAATCTCGTTCTTCAAAAAAGCCCAAGAAGATTGTATCCCCAACTAGTATAAAGCCCACTCAACCAAAACTTTTTAACAGTTATTTATTCTTTATGTAGGGATAATTGTAAACGTCGATTCTGCCGGGTGGTCATGTGCCTGCTAAGTACATGGGGTTTCCCCGCTTGATCATTTGCCAACCAAAGAAACACAGCCTTTGGGTAAGTTAGTTTCACGAAAAATAAATAATTAAAAAAATATTTTTCTAAAAATAATCATCCATATAGCTTACAAAAATGAATGAACGTAAAATATTTTCATCATCCATAATCATATTTAAACATAAATTATTGTTCACAATAAAAACATTTTTCATTGACTAATTATTTCAAGCGACATAAGCGATTATTTTAAAAAAAAATCATTTATTTTTTGCGAAACAATCGCACCATTAGTGTTTTTAAAGATATGCATGGTTTTTTCAAGTCATAATAGCTTAAGGAGAAGAAAATTGAGCTCATTACCGGTTATCTTGGGAACTCCTAAGTATTTGAGTATTCAACCGGAAGAGTTTATAAAAACAGACTAAACCTATCATTGAATTGGATTGCATTTCACTATACTTGTATTAGCACACGTTCAGTGGCTCTACTAAATACCTTTCTCAAAACATAAAAATATCAAGTACTCTGTTCAGCTTTGTAGTTCCAGCTTAACTGACTTACTTCACCTATGTTTAGCATTGAATTTGTTATCATTTGCAAAGATTACCGGAATTTGAAGTTCATCCATCGGTCATTGGAAGTGAAGGTGAAACAGTAGGTTCTTACACTAATGTTCCTACGGGTTGGGACTCGGAAATATGATAATTTTGGCCAAGTCTATGCTGCCGTGAGCTGCAACACAACAAATTTTACATGCTCCGATCTTACTATCAATATTGACAAGTTTCAGATCGGATGGCTAATACATTGCATCAAATGGCTGATAAGGCTGTTAACGTTTACCATGCACATGTTTAGGGGAGGATAGACCCAGCTAGATAATGTCAAAAGGAATACAATCATAGGATGTGTAGTTCTTAGAGGTCAATAAAGATGATTCCGAGACGCAATAACTTATTCATATCGAATAGTTTGACGATGATCCATTAACATGAATGCTCATATTCAATCACAACCCGATTTTATGCTCCCGACAATGTTAAATCTCCATACCACTTATCGTGCTATTTCCATGGAACTGCATTGACATGCATTCGGCAATCTAACTAAATGGCCTTCAAATAATCAAAAGTTTGGAAAGAAAATAAAATTCAGGTGAAGGAATCAACAGTTTTCCAAGCCTAATTTGGACAAAAGGTGAGGACATTTCATTAATCTATGGTGGGTCCCAGCTGCTCCACATCATTCCTTCAAAGGCAAAATGGGATGCCCTCCTTTGCTCTTTACGAACTAGGAAGACTAATAGACAATAGAGAGAAACTTTAGTTGAGCATGTGAACACTGGTGCCCATCACACAAGAAGTGAACACAGATCATAAGCCTTTGCCATGTGACATGGCTTTGTTTTTATAAGCATGTGACTCTTGATACCCTCCCTCACATGCGTGTGTCTATATATATATATATTTTTTATGAAAATTTAAAAGCAAATGGTAAGTAGGTTCAAGAAATCCAAATCCAAATTCACAAAGAAGGTTTTCAATCCACGATTTATATGGTCTCTGAGAACTGAAGGTCGTCACGATTTTCGTTGTCAATCTAGTAGTCTCAACTCTTCGAATTACCGACTATTTTTCTAACCCAAATGCTGATATGATGGCCACGTGGTGCTGACAAGGCATCCAAATCAATTTTAAAAAAAAATCGAAAGTTCAATGTATCCAGTGAGTACAATAACCCTCTAAGTTCAATGACCCTTAGTGAATTTCACTCCTAAATAACATCACAAACTATTATTAAGGGATGAATACAGTCCACTTGAATAAATGTTGATGATCAGCCATGGTCCACCACATAACTTGCTATAGTAAATTTTTGTGACTAGTCTACATCATCATGTTCATGTGATTTAGAGTTTTAACTAATATGGGCCAAAAATTTTATATTCTTTTGTTTCGCTTAAAATAAAGGGTCGAAAGAGGCGACTCGAAGAACCCTAGACAGTCGATCCCTAAACATTACCAGAGAAACTCCACCCTATTTTCGAGATGGCCCTAGCTAGATAGATGAATATTACGGTCCTCTATAATCAATCAAAATACCATTGCACATGTTCTCCAAGGAAAGAAAAGTCATCCTAATACCAAATAAATAGTTAAATATGCTAAATTGAAGAAATTATAAGACCGACTCCAAATGCTACTTTAGACCGCCAACCAGATTTAAGTGTTGAAGCGATTAGAACACAAAGTCTTAAATCCAATCCTTAGTCTATGCATTTCCAAGATCATGTAAAAAAATCCACACTTTAGGAATCTGCTCTCAACATAGATTCAAAAAATTTTATTCAGTTTGCGATACACGAAATCTATTTGAAACATCAATTAACGATCTCACCAGAAAAAAAAAAATCTCGTTAGAGAAAACACCAGTCTCGCTAAACATTCGCCGTCTATCCATTAAGCTCTAAGCATACAATAAAACATACATTAATCAATTATTAATTAAGACTAGAAAGAACATAGGAGATCAACCGTTGTACTCTTCAACTTCTGAATCTGATGGGGTTTTTTTTTTCAACCAAAAATTCTTACATCCAAAATTACGTACAAAAATTACAAATCTCTCTCTATACACCGAAATCTAAATTTAAAAGCATTCCCTTTCCACCATTCCTTTCTTCCCCCTCATTTCTCCCTACCAATTAGAAATTTCACTAATTGACATAAACAAGAAATAATACCATAAATCGAAGCAACAAAGAAAAAAAAAGTAACAAAAATTTCCAAGAGCTATTATGTGACGTATCAGGACCACCATCGTCAAAACGGGACGACCACCTCGCTGCATGCGTAGTCGTCGGAGTTCCCGATCGAATCCTCCGGCCACGAGTCCCGGAGCAGCTTCAGCAGGAGCTGCGCCTTCCTCTTCGCCCTCTCCGTGCAGTCGCTCTGCACCAGCAGCAGCAGCTGCGTGACCACGCCGGCGGCGACGGCCTCCCTCCGGCACTGCTCCGACGCCGAGCACAGCGCGAGCAGCGCCCCCGCCGCGTACTCCGTCGCCCGGTCCGACACCTTCAGGATCATCCGCACCAGCAGCGGCGCGCTCAGGGCGTGATCCGCCAGCGCCGCGCAACCCGCGGGGACCCGGCAGAGCAGCTCGATCGTCGCCAGCGCCCGCTCCGCGTCGCTGCGTTCCAGGTCCCCCAGCTGGTCCACCAGCGCCGCCGCGGCCCCGGCGGCGACAGCCCGGTGCCGCGTCGGCTTCACGAGGCAGAGCGCGAACGCCGCCCTGGCCCCAGCCTTGAGCGCGCGGGGGCACCCCGCGCAGTCCTGCAGCAGGCCGACGACGCCCTCGAAGATCCCGCCGGCGCCGCTGACACGGGCGCGGAGCTCCGGCGAGCGGACGCCGGCGACGGCGGCCTCGATCAGTGCGGCGGCGTTGATCCTCACCTCGACGCAGGGGTGGAAGAGGAGGCCGGTGAGGTAGGCGACGCGGTCGGGGTCGGAGGCGACGGCGGCGCACTCGGGCTCGGCGAGCTGGAGCATCGCCAGCAGGGCGAGCGACTCGTGGGCCAACTCTGAGGACTCGGAGCGGGTATCCGCGAAGAGGACGTCGATGAGGAGGGGGCGGGCGTCGAGGGAGGCGATGAGGGCGCGGTTCTTGTCGGAGTCGCGGGCGAGGCCGCGGAGCCGCCGCAGCGCGGACAGCCGGGGGGCGGCGGCGGAGGACGAGGAGGCAACCTGGGAGAGGAGGGCGCGGACGCGGGAGGGGTCAGCGGGCTGCTTAGGGGTGGGGATGCGCTCCACGCCGGAATGGCGGTTGGCGACGCACCAGGACTGGATGAGGCGGCGGAGGGTGTGGTTTGGGATGAGGGCGGAGTCGAGGAGCGGGGCGCGGGTGACGGGGCAGGTGGTGTTGCCGGCGGCGATCCAGGGCTCGATGCTGGACCGGTCGTAGGTCTGGCCCGTCGACACCGTGACCGGGTCCCGCATCAGCTCCAGCGAGATGGGGCACCGGAAGTGGTGCGGGATCTGGACGCCCACCATGTCCAGGGGCTCCAGGCTCAGTCCCCCACGCATTCTCTCTCCCTCTCTCTCTACTTCTTGTTTCTCTTTCTAGACCGAAAAAAGTTCACTTTTGGTCGTGTTTGCTCTTCTCTCTCGCGCTCTAGAGTATCTGAATCGCTTCGCTCGCACTCGATGGAGCGATGGGTGGTCGACAACACCAGCAGAGCTCAGAGAGAACACTGCAAATTCCTTCTCTGTTCGGGAGAGGACACTGGTTTCTTCTTTATACGAGATCGGGAAGCAGAAGAGAGAGAAAGTAAGGAGGGAGAGAGAGAGAGAGAGAGAGAGAGGAGTGGACAGTCGACATGCTTCTCCGAACAAACAGCTGGTTCTTGTGTTCCTGACTCCGCTGCCACACGTGTGGACTGTGAGGGGGGTGGCAGTCTCTCTCTAGCTCTCTCTCTATCTCTAGGCCCTCTCTCTCTCTCTCTCCCTCCACCACGGGGAGCTGAACCTAACCATGGTTAGGTTAAGGCCCCCCCCCTTCTCTCGTCCGGTGCCGTCCATGAGCGTTGGCGTGTCGTGGTTTGGTCAAAGGTAAATGTGCGACCGGGTGGGGGCCCACGGATGTCTGTGTTTAAGTTTTTCTTCGTATAAAAAAATCCGACTACCGTTTGCATCAAGGAAGGGGCAGTGATTATTGTCACTGATTTTGGCCTTTTTCCTTTGTTGCCGTAAGTAATCGTTATTTGCACCCCAGCCCTTGGAGTCTTGGGTATTCCTCCATTTGACCCTGCCTCGCCGCGATCCTGTCTCGCGATAGTCCACGAACTGAATTATTGTGGGAGCCGAGTGCTATGATTGGCATGGTCACGTACCATTTGTCGAAGTTGTTATTCTGACTCCCTAGGTACATTCTCGATCTCATGTTTTTTGGCCCTTTTCAAAGGCTTTTTTGGGTATCGGGCTTACGCTACTTTGATGTTTCCAGCTTCGCTTCTATTCGGCACAGATGACAAGTTCCTTTGGGTGCAAAACACATAAATCGATTAGTCAATTTAATTTAAGTGCCCGATTGGCCAGTTGTATAAATTACCTTGTGACACTATATATATCTTAGCATGCTTTGCTCACTTGACTGAAATCCCACTAAATAATTTAATCTCTCTCTTGGCCCCAAACAAGGTACATATCATCTGTCGTTTGGATGTGCAAAAACCTTCTTCCACGCACCATCTAGGTAGAGAAGGTTCATCATCCGAGAAAACCCTAGAATCGGGACTACTCGGTTTGGCCTTCTCGGTCTGGAGCCCTTTGCCAATGCACCTACTTAGGACAAATCATATGATTTTGTTTCTTGGTCTTTCTAACTTGCTCTTACGAGACCGGGATGAAAGTATGAAGGGAATTATTATACGATCATACGGTATTCCATAATTGACCTACAAAAACGTTTCGACTTTTAAGATATTGATAACTCGTAATATAGAAATTGGTATCTCAAAAACTCGAAATCTTCTCTTACGTAGTAACTTAAGTTGATAAGCGTCGCGAAAGAGCACCCATTAACAAAATCTTTGAAAAAGAAACGCCGCTATTATCGGTCGGTTAAAGATAAACAGCACCATGTTCGAGTAAAAGCGGGTAGCATTAATTTATGCTCGAGGGCCAATGGAGCTTCCCTCTCTTAATCTTTGGCTCGTGATCAAAACACATCCAATCCACTAAGCAAGTTGGGGGAGCAAAAGACCAGTTGTCTCGGCCTGTAAAGCACCCTCACTTTAACGGTTTTGCACCCAAAAGAAGTGGCAAAGCTTCTAAACCAGCTCTTGCATGTGATGGCCATCCTGATCCTCATGAATATCCAAAGTCCAAAAAATAGATAAAACATCTCTTTTCAGCTTTTAAGGCTTGTGTTTAGCACAGTGAAACCTTCCAAAAAACCAAATTTATTTGACAAACCAGCTCTGTCAGAGAGCCTCTGGCACATCACTTGTTTGATAAAAAGTAGTTCACGAAAAAGGCACGTAAAAGCTAGGGTTATGTCATCTTGATTACGATAGCCTCCTCCGGTCTTTACTTTTACAATATGGTCAAAATAAAAAGGAGGGTGCTTTCGAGAATGCCTCACATGCAAGCTAGAAAGGTGGGGAGATGCCACTTTCCCTTCTTTGCAAGTTAGCCCGATTATTTAAATTCCCAACCGGAGGGGGGGAAAGTAGAAAAAGATTAGCAATGTTAACCTCTCAGGGTTGTAAAGTTACAATATGCATTATAAAGAGATCTTATTTGGAAAGCCCATCTCCTTCACCAAGTAAAAGTTTTAAGTCTGGTAAAGTTATACTAGCATAGTATCAAATTGAGATTTCCAACAATGAAAGAAGATACTTTTAAATCTCTATAGTGCATCTTTAAATGACTAAATCGAATTGAAAACAAAAGAATTGAGAATTCAGTCATCCTACTTTGCCCACACACTTAGATAATTATAACAAAATCGCCAAAACATACTAATCGAAATTGTTGAAATAGATACATGCAGTTAGAGATTATAGGGGAAGGATTCAATCCGACGTAAAGTAATGGATAAAAGATTGGATTTTGGGTCGTTCAGAGGTAGGAGAGCAATAGACATCATAAGGATGGTGTAAAAGCAAAACTCAAAGGATTATGGAGACCTCGGGCATTGGAGGAGAAGCGAAGCACAACTAACTGATAGAAAATAAGAGAATAAATGACTTACAAATCTTATAAATTGATTTTTTGGGGCTCTAAACACCCATCATGGATTTCCATGTGATGGTCATAAATTCATCTAGAAGAGACTCCGTAATAAAGTATTTATATAATTACTTCTAAAAATCTTAGTTTCTTTCTAACATATTTAACATTTGAAATTCAATTTCACTCACTATTCTCAAAAGGCCTTCGGGTTCGAATGACATTGAAAAAATGAAATAATCGAACAATAAATATCTTGCATACGATTTCTTGCCAGCAGTACTATTCATTAAGACTTTTCTCCTTTGTTCACAACACTTTTGTAAGCATTCATTCAATGTGTGTTGCACCATTTCTTAGTCAACACAATGTTAAATTATTGGAGCATGGTATCTTCTCTCGGATTCGATGTGATTGTAGGATTTGACCGAAGAACCCAAATGATCAAGCCACACAAATCCTTTTCTTTTTTCTTTTTTTGTTTTGGGGGGGTGCAAAAGAAGAAGTTGAGGAAACTTGGGGGGGTCAAAAGGAAAATATGGAGAAAACGAGTGGTCCAAACGCTAAAAAGAGTGAGTTGCAGGGGCAATCATTGCAATTAGGTTTTACTTGTGGAGGGGAGGTGCATGGTGGGTGGGTGTGATGACGGTCAACGGTCAAAGGGGGGGAGGGGGGTGTGGCGGGTCCAGGGTGTCTCTCCGCCTCTTTATCTGCGCACAACTGCCGTGGATAACGTTGAACACTGGAACGATGGTGGGGCCCACCGGATTCAATCCGACAGAATTTTCTTTTTTCTTTGGTCATTTATTATTTTCTCCCAAAATTATTTGAACTGCTAAATCCACTTAACCACAAAAAAAATAACAAATTAATAAATAAAATGGATAATTAAGCAGATTAAGTGGGTTTATCGAGTTGATGTGAATTAGACTGATTTAATGTCGCAACGACTATAGTCTGTGTGTCCGCCTCTTTAGGTATGAATGGAGAGGTCCTGCTATGCGGAAAAAAAATTATTTCGATGTGGGGCTTTATCTTCTATTTGTAATTTGATTTTTTCCTTATAGTTGAAAACTAATCAACAAAAGATATTTTATCGGCATGCTACTTTGGATACTTCCACATTTATGGAATCATAATTCGCGGTAATCGTATTTCAAGTTACTAGATAGACTTATACTCTGACAAAAAAAAAAAGACTTATACAAAAAAAATTATAAAAATCTAGGCGCATAATTTATTAGTAACAGATCCTATGAAATCATGAAAGTCAAAAACAATATAACAGCCAACAATATAATTATCGTCTCGTTTCATAAATCTATTATAAATTCTCAAAGAAAGAGTTAACTTATAAATTAAGTTTAAAAAATCGGGATCTTTGCAAATTAGTCATTTCTCATCAAAAGTAATTTTTGCCCGTTTCTTGTGCATACCATGATTGGTCGTCAAACTTTTTTAGATTAAACGAAATTTTAGATAAATGAGTGGAACGATAAAGAAAAGAGATGTGAAAATAGACCCAATCACGTGAAAACCTACATTTCATCATAAACCAAGAAAAAGATGAAAAATAAAACCTCATCCTATCTATGTTGAGATTTATTTTTTTTTATTATAATTAAAAATCTGAAATCTCTATTTTACCTTGTGAATGGTGGATTCTACAGCTGCTTGATGTAAATTCTAGTGGAGAGAGAGAGAGAGAGAGAGAGAGAGAGAGAGAGAGAGAGATAGCCAAATGGGTCCACGTCCTCATTGGTCAATTGACAAAATGATTAGTCCAAATAGCTCTAGAACATCCCACTATGGTCTCTAGTGCATGAGCAATGAGTGTCGAGCATGGAACGTAAATGGCCAATATCAGCTGCGCAATCGTGACTCGTGAGCAAGAAGATGCAATCGAATCAAAAAGAGAAACTTCTCCCATCAAAATCAGAAAATGGGTCACTCCAATATCTAATCAAACCCCACCCAAATTGCTTGGAAATATTGTAAGATTATTTGGGGAAAATTATCAAAAAAGTCCTAAACCTATTGCATTTTTACCAATTCAGTCATAAACTTTTTAAGTTTGCTAATTCAGTCCTAAACCTTTTCACTTTTACCCAATTCAGTTCTAAACATTTTCACTTCTAGCCAATTCAATCCTAAACCTTTTCATTTCTTGTCAATTGAGTCCATTTGGCTGGCTGGTGCTGACGTGGTCACCGGTCGTCCGGCTAACGCTGACGTGACAATTTTTAAATTTTTTTTTTGAATTTTTACATATTTTTAAATATTTTTTTCTACCTTTTGCCTTTGGGCAGTCCCTGGTCGCCGGCCGCCGGACTGGCCAGAGGGAAAAGGCAGAAAAAAATAAAAAAATTCAAAAAAATATTTAAAAATTATCACATCAGCCATGTCAGTGCCAGCTAGTCAAATGAACTGAATTGGCAAGAAGTAAAAAGGTTTAGAATTAAATTGGCAAACTTAAAAAGCTTATAACTGAATTGGTAAAAATGCAATAGGTTTATGACTTTTTTGACAATTTTCCCGATTATTTGCCACAAACACCTAGTAGAGGGTTGTTCTTCTTTTCAGATATCATTTGCGATCGGTTTAATAATACAGATCACTCTCAATCCTTTAAAAGATAAAAACTTGCAAATGGAGCCTATGCTTTAACATGTCGCACCGCTCTCGTGATAGGGTTTGCCTACACGACCGAGAGATACAAACGAGGATAATGGGGGAGCGAAGTTCGAGCGCTCGGCCTCTGACCATGTTCATCTAATCGAAAAGGTTAAAGCCCGTAAAAGAATGTGTGATTCAACATCTAGGTAAGCAGCAGCATTGACTATTAACCCTAACTAAGACTTGTCCAATTACATGAAATGCAATCAATCTTGGCTAGGAATCAGAAGATATTTGAGGGGGTGAAAGGAACAAAACAAAGGGTGTCTCTCTCTCAATTTATGTGATGGTGAAAGAGAGAATCTCTCACATGCAATCTTGTTGGCATTAGTGAGAGAGAGTCAGGAGAGCAACATCAAGCTCAACTTTTGGAATAGAACCCAGCAACAACCACCACCAAAGTGTTCTTTAACACAGAGAGAAAATAGAGAGAGAGAGAGAGAGAGGAAGATGGAGACGGTGTCGTTTAGCGGTGAAAGCACACGCGTGAGGAATAATGTTGGGACAGTGCGTCCCACGAGCCACGCCCCGTCGCAACGCCACTGTCCCCAGTCAACCCGGCAACGTTTTGCTGATACAGCCCACACAAGCACACCAGCAACAGAAAAAACGATGGAGAGATTAAAATAAACTCGAACGCAGCCAAAACAAAGGCCAAAAATTTGCTCCTCCCGTGCACGAGCTTACAGCTATGTCCCTCCTAGTCCTCTAGAAACTTTGTTTTCCCTTCCCCTCTTTCTTTCTCAATAATCTAGGGACATGAGCGCAAAGATTGGATTGTACAGAGGTTCATGTAAAACCCTGCAAATTCCATGAACCTGTAAAATCGAGACCTTTCACCAATAGAGATGGCCCGATCTAGTGCAGTCTACATGCAGTTGGTAGTGCTTTCATGGGTGACATTTAGTTCCTAAGCTAGAGATCCCCCACGCCCAACCGGCTACGCCAATCCTAAACTTTTCTTTTCTGAAATAGTTTTTATTATATTATATGTAATTTGATTGGTCATATTTTATTAATTAGAGTACGATGCGAAATATTTCTACCGGCCGAAAGTGAAAGTGAATTTGGATCAAGGAGGAGATTGTTGGTAGTGTTTTAGTAAGATTTAGTTTGAAAGTGTAATCAAAATGAATTTAATCATAAAGTACAGCAGAATTGATGATAAGTGGAAGTGAGCATAGCTTTTGTTCAGTCTAGTTTGGATGGAAAACCAAATCGAACTGCAATAATACATCTTGGAAAAATATGAAAATAATTTAGCTAAATAAGGGTTTAAAAATTTGGGGTTGATTGTGTGCATATGCAGGTTGAAAATTTGTAAAATATGCGGTTTAACATTTGAATATCTAACATGCCCTTTTATACATAGGTTTGATATTAGCTTAAGACAAAAGCTGAAAAAATATATATTTGGGAAATTGGGGCCAGGAAAGATTTAAACATAGCACATTATGCTCTAATAACATGTAAAATTTTATCGGATCACAACCAACTATTTTGAAAGTTTAAATAGCTAGATAATGTCATGATTCAACATTTAAAAATTCTAGTTTCGTCCAGATAAGAGTGATATTTAGGGGATAAGAGAAAACATGTATAGATTCGTCGCATAGGATGAAAATTTCTTCTTTCCCCCCTTTTCCCTTAATTTTTCTTTGATTTTGTTTATTTATTTTGAGGTTTTGGGTTTTGCATGGTCGCACGAGCGTCTTCGAGCTTTGTGACTTGAGAGACAATTTCCAAAGCTTTCTCCCCTCTCCCACAGCAATATCCAATTGATAAGGGAGCCACACCCACATGCATACCACATTGATTTTGGGGACATTTCTTTTCGGTCCCCGGAATATGTTGACTAAGTTCTCCATTTTTCCACATTATTTCCCTTATTTTATTATTCTAGCAAAAAAAATTGATATTTACTACAGCATTACGCCCATCTAACAAACAATTTCCCAAAACCTATGCATGTCGCTCAATAAGACCAATGCATATTCCACACGGCGATGACTGGACGTCGACACGTCTTCAAATGCATATACATGAGCAACAATGAAGCAACATCCACGCATTACATGTAGGGTTACTAGTCACACGAGGTACGCATGTGATTTTATCTTGAGATCACATCAATCGGAATCAATAGTGGATCGATAATTTTCATTTCGGCGTGGATTAATTGTACTGTATGAGCTTTGAAGACAAGAGTCTCAAGTTAGAGTGATCAAACATCATTAGATTATACTATGTCACTTTAGAATCTTTCGTTGGCCGGACTAAACAGCTCATGCCTGCCAAAATGTAATGATCCTATGCTTTTCATAGGCCACTGGACCTGTACCGAGTTGAAACTAGGGTTTTGAATTTTATAACCACGAGAATCACTTTTTGCAGTTTCAAGTTAACTTAATGTGGAGAATAAGTGCAGCCATTACAATGCCACGGCTCTAGTGGAGGTTGCATGCTAGGAAGGTTCATTAGATCTTCACCCATTAGCATTTTCGTTTCTTTCCTTCGTTTTATATGCTTTATACTAAACTTTTTTTATGTGATGGTTCAGCAATCAATAAAGAATCGCATCACCTATGCACAAAAGAAGAATTGTGTACCCCTCGGGTTGGGGTTGCTAGTTAGGACATCAGAGAATTTCCGAGCTCAAGAATTGGAAGTCGTTGGTTTAAATCTTACTAACTATGCATCAACAGCTTCAGGTCGGGATTGCATGCAATGACCCTGCAGGATGTTTCGGGGAACTCTGAATAGCTGAATCTTTGCACTCGTGCTCTCGAATAAAAAAATAAGAAATGTCTGAAAATCGGTGTTACAAGGAGAAATTTCGCTAGGCGGTGTCGTCATGGTTGCTCGTCCACAGCAACCCCCATTGTGGTTGTCTTCATCGTGATGATTGCTACCCCCTCGACATAAAGACATAGATTCCACTGAAATCTGATCTCCGGTGGGATGGACTTTGTGGTGACCAACGTCATGGCAATTTCCAATCAAGGGCAAGTTCGGTGGTGGTCGCCTCTGTCACGATGGTTGTCGAAGACCACCGCCACCACGACGACTAGAGAGGAAGAGAGAGAGAGATGCCGTAGCGATCATGTTTTTTTTTTTAGAACTTTGTGAGGAGGGTTCACCTCAGTCACATTCACAGTCACAATGGTCGTCGACCGTCGTGGGATTTTCGCTAGTGCCGCTGCAACAAACCGGCGAACGAGAACAAACCAGCTTCGCTCCTTTCTTTGTTTTTTTTTTACTTCAATTTAGCTGTCCTATCCGAGGGTGATATATGCATCTCACCTCTAGAGGCAAGATAACTTATATGCAACATGCAGGGTATCCGGGGTATCCAATTTGAAGTGCGCTGCCAAACATCAAATGTGATAATTTTGATCCTATTCGACTTATTGTTGGGCTACCAATAAGTGTCTAGGGCACTTGTTAACAAATGCTATACTTTAGCGATCTTATATTAATCAGGCATTTTATTCACTAGTGCCTAGGGGCACTTGTTAAATGTCTTATTAAAGAAACTTCATAGATTTCAAAGTATCGATTGCCCTCGTGTTATGCATAATTAGATCTTGAAAAATTGAGCTATTTCGGATACAGTATACTAACATTCTGGATACAGTATACGAACAAGTGCCATAACAGGAACCTTTAAATTTATTACAGGCGGCTATGGTTCGTAGCCGTTCAAAACTCATAAAATAAACACCCCCTTTATAATTTCCCGTCAAAAAGATTTGTTTGTAATGCATATTTTTCTTTAGCACCTGAATTAAGTGCCCTAATCCAAGGAGACATCCAAACTATACCTCTACTAATTTTTAATTTAAAGGTATCTTTATCATCTTGAATGTACTATTTGAAAAGGGAATGAAGCACAAACACTAAATAATATTCCCACACTGCGCATGTCAACAAAAGTGTTAAAAATCCACCGAGTTGCAAAGTCATTTCTTGGCGAATTTCATATTTACTGGAAATATCTGGAAAAGTCAGCAACTGAGCTTCTGCTTTTCTGCTCAAGTGGTTGATAACAGATGAAGCATTTTGAACGCATATTTTATAATAAATATTTTTAAATAAAGTTTTGAAGAGTCACATCATAAAAATGGAGTTCGACAGAATTTCGCAATAGAGATAAGATGATCATACTGTTAATTTTTCAACGCCATATAATGACAATTTATTCTAAGGGGCCATCATGAAGAGATGATGATGGGGCATTGGAATTTATCTGTGTTGAAAAAAAACGAACCATCTAATAAAAAGATAACGACACATGATTCATAAACTTTAACTCAATATACAATGTGATCTTTGAACTTTTAGTTTGTTCAATTTAATCTCTGAACTTTAACTCAATATTTAATATGATATCTGAATTTTTAATTTGTTTAAAGTGGTTCATGAACTTTTGAACTTTGATTAATGGAGTTCGGTGATTGAATTGAACATGTAACAAAAGTTTTGGAATGATTTAAACAAATTAAAAGTTTAGATATCATATTGCATATTGGTTTATGGTTTAGAGACCATATTGAACAAATTAAAATTTTAGAGACCATATTACATATTTGGCTAAAGTTCAACAATTGTTTATGTCATTTTCCCTCTAACAAAAGAATCGGATTAGTGCTTCAGAATACCTGCTAAATATATTGTATAGATAATTTGATTTTTTAAATATTACTTACCCACTTTGTAATTTGATTTTAAAATACTTACACCACTTCGTAAATATTTTATAGAAACACTTGTAAATAAAAGTCTAACAAAGAAAAAATTAGCAGAGCCATTGGAGGACATTGATGCCGTTGCCACCACCACTGGTGAAGAATCTTCCCCTTGAAAAGTATTTCATCACTTTCCTGAGAACTTCATTAGCGTGATCAAGCTGCCGGGCATGTGAATGGACCTGGCATGAGCCAAAGCAGATTTCACTTGCAAAAGAAATGCATCTATTTGATTACGAATTTCGCACCAAAGTTTAGGTCTAAATTGATAAAATTGAAAAGTATAGAATTGAATTGACATTCGTATAATAGGATTATGACTCATCGAACAATTTCTCCCAATTGTACGTCTATAACTTTTGTACTAATTAAGAATTTCGCGAAAGAAATGCATCTATTTGATCAAGAATTTTTTGCAAAAATTTAGGATTAAATTGACGAATTAAAAAGTTTGGGACTCGTCTGACAGTTTTCTTCCCAATTGTACGTATATCAATTTTATAGTAATTAATTATGTGAGAATGGATATGATAGTCTAATTAAGGTTCATCGTCCTAGTGCATGAGATCTATGACAAGACTTAGTTTAGTGTTCTTGAAACACCAAAAATATGCTTGCCCCACAAAGGGTTAGATTCTCTCCCATTTCTTGTTGAAGAAATTTCCTCCTGCTAGTTACTAGTTGATGGTTTCTTTTGAAAAAATTTCATACTCAGGTAATTAAATTAAAATATATTATCTGCCTCTCCCCATCAAAAGTCATTTATGCATCAATCGGAGTTCGCCGCTGTCGCTGCCGCCCGCCTAATGCCTAAGCACTGTAGGCACTATGCTCGAGTCACTGCAACATGAGTGTAGTCACACACCGTCCACGTCATTGCCCCTTTATGCAACTCAATAGGTTGTAACCTACATACAGTCGAACCTAAGATTCGAGAGACAAAATCTTACACCATGTAGTAGCTACATGCAAGTAAATTTCAAATTAGGGAAAATCAAAGGAAAGCTGCCAAGGGAAATATCACTCCTTTAGTTTGAGAGCTGGGAATCCTTTTAACCAAATTATTTAATTTATCCCTTGAGATCATGACACATTACTAAAGTATAAATGATTAGTGATACAATATCTTAATCCCAACAGAGTAACTTGAGTCAATTCACATTCTCTAAATCAAAAGGATTCACATCCATTAGGTTTTCTAATAATCAAGAGGGAAAACCCTGGTTGTGCTCTCTTTACAGTTGATTGCTGAGGTTAAAAACCCTGCGGGGGAGGGGGCACGAGAGGGCCCCCATGCGTGACATGAAGATCCTCTTTCCCGCACGTTACTCCATCATTTCCCTAAATCAATCGTTAAGGTTTACCGAGGTACAGAAGAAAATATGTGCGAGGCAGAGGATCCATGTCCAAATCCGGGGAAAAGTGCCAAAAAAGTCCTAAACCTTTTGCATTGGTGTCAATTTAGTCCTAAACCTTTTGCATTGGTGCCAATTTAGTCCTAAACCTTTTTTTGGTGCCAATTTAGTCTTAAACCTTTTAAATTGGTGCCAATTCAGTCCTAAACCTTTTGTTTTTGTGCCAATTTAGTCCTTCCGGCCAATTTTGATCGGAATTTGCTGACGTGGACGCCTGCCGGCCGGCAGCCGGTCACCGGCGCTGACGTGGCGCTGACGTGGACAACTTAAATAATATTTTAATAAAATTTGAATTTTTCTGTTTTTTTCCTTTTTTTCTTTTTTTTCCACTTTTTTTTTTGTTTTTTTTTTCTTTCTCTCCTCTGGCCGGCGAGGTCGAGCTCGCCGGCCACTGGCGAGGGCAGGCTCGCCCTCGCCGGCCACCGGCGAGGGCCGCCTCACCCGGCGAGGGCGAGCCTCGCCTTGGTCGGGCGAGGCTCGACCTCGCCGGCGGCCCTCGTCGGTGGCCGGCGAGGGCGACCCTCGCCATGGTCGGGGGAGGCCCGACCTCGCCAGATCCGGCGAGGTCGGGCCTCGCCTTGGTAGGGCGAGGGCGAGCCTGCCCTCGCCAGTGGCCGGCGAGCTCGACCTCGCCGGCCACTGGCCTCTGGCCGGTCGCCGGACCGGCGACCGGCCAGAGGAGAGAAAGAAAAAAAAACAAAGAAAAAAATGGAAAAAAAAGAAAAAAAGGAAAAAAACAGAAAAATTCAAAATTTATTAAAATATTATTTAAGTTGTCCACGTCAGCGCCGGTGACCGGCCGCCGGCCGGCAAGCGTCCACGTCAGCAAATTCCGGTCAAAATTGACCGGAAGGACTAAATTGGCACAAAAACAAAAGGTTTAGGACTGAATTGGCACCAATTTAAAAGGTTTAGGACTAAATTGGCACCAAAAAAGGTTTAGGACTAAATTGGCACCAATGCAAAAGGTTTAGGACTAAATTGGCACCAAAAAAGGTTTAGGACTAAATTGGCACTAATGCAAAAGGTTTAGGACTTTTTTGGCACTTTTCCCTCCAAATCCGAGCACCAGAGTACATCCAGCAATGCGCTCGTGGGGGGATTCCAATTAGGCATACCGCAAGTAAATGTAGGAACAAAGCGGCACCACTACATGAGCATCGCATCGCAACGCAACGCCGGTCGGATTTTCATCCACAGTTAAATAGATAGCAATCAAATTCCAAAGAAAGAAAGGAAGAGAGGAAGGAAGGGAAAGATCGTTCAAACCGCCTAATTTCCATTGCGACCCGAATCAATTATCATCCAAATCTCCACCAACGACACCCATCCACACAACTTTCAACTTAGAATTTTAGTGGACTCCACGGGAACATCAGCCTCTTAACTTCTACTTTCTCGTCGTGCGAATCATTCCATGCCATTTCCTAGCGTACTCCCAACCAGTCGTGGGCCAAAAGAGGCGAATTAAAGGGCTAGTTGGCCTTGCGATTCGTGCCCTACTGCTTGTGTGTTGGGGATTTTTCAACTCTTGATGTGGTCCTATAATCAAATAATTGCACCGAGCTTTACACTTCAACCGAACGGATATCTGACGCGTGTCCCGCGAATGCTGATGTGGTCCATTCACGAAAAAATGTCCCCTTTTGTTCAATTTTCCACATCCATGCTCCCTTTTGCAAGAGTCGTGCAGGGCATCAATTCAATTTTGTTCCCAAGAATTTGGTTTTTCTTCTTAAATAGTGTAGAAGCCTAGCATGATCTTTTGCAATAGTTTCATTTTAAATTCGGAATTTACTTTCTTATTCAGGAGTTGATTAATGGTTTGAAGAACCCTATTCTTTGCAGAAAGTACTAAACGAGAATCTTGCTTTCTTTGTCTAGTTTATGTGGTAAGAGTGCGAGAGATCATAATCATCTGACGAGGATCGAGCGGCTTTTGTTTAATTCCCATTTCGCCATTTTTATGGCTTTTTTTGTGGGTGTGTTTTAGCATCTTCTACACTCCGCCGTTGAAAAAGAAGACAAATATTTTGGGAGAAAATTGATCCCTGGATTTCTTTATTTAATAAAATAAGTGATCGGTGGGATTGATTAGTGATCGATGATTATTGGGGCCAATCCTTTTTTAATTTCTATAAATTGGTCCCGTTCATTCTTTTTTATCATTCCTCAATCTCCACTCACATTTCACTTTCAAGCGCTCTTAGTCTCTAAAACCGTTGGTCAATTTCATTTATTTCCTTTCTCCTTATAACGATTTAATTGCATTTTAAATATCTAGAGGAGAATTGTAATAATAGTGTCCGATTTCGAACTTCATCGTGCAATTGGCATGAGATTGATTCAGTGAGTTCTGGGACCATAATGTATATGTGTCGGTTCCGCCCCACAACAAACCGAATCGACAACAACAAGACACAATGACCCGATGATTGGGAGGAATTGCAAGGGTAAATCTCGAATAGGTAGTCCCTGCAAAGATGCTTCCTAAGATGAGCAATTGCCACATCGGCTTCGTTGAGAAGAACGCCCGGTGTCTGGAAGACAGTGCGGCTGGACATAGATGTCGATGGTTATAAGAAGGCCATTCGCACTATATGCGGCTACAGATCATCAAGTGGGACGGGCCACTGGAGGATACACCAACGCCGATTTGAGGAAGAGATAGGTAGGGGCGGTGGGAGCTCTTCAAGTATAATGCCGCATGGCAAAAGCCCGTACAAACGATGAGGCGAGAAATCGGTGGGAGCTCACGTATTGTTGTCATAGTCTCTAAAACCGTTTGTCAATTTCATTTATTTCCTTTCTCCTTCGATGTCGATGCGTGTGCCACTGTGGCAACTTGTGCGAGATAATTTCCACCGGTTTCATGATTCTGTGGACAAAATACGTGGATGGGTTCAATACAATAGATCTACTCCACTAAAGCATCAAGAGTTGGAAGTCCTAGATATGACACGGGGAAGGTATGCTGAAAATTTCCCTTTGGACTTAAGGATGGGGTGGAATTCAACATATACGATGTTGAAGAAGACATGTGAGGAGATAGGTGTGTTGACGCCCTACTACACTACTCATAGCGAAAGTCCCCCATCTCTCGCCGTTGACAAGACAAGATCGAAGGGTTGGTGAAGTCTTTAGGGACTTATTGCAAGTTTTCAGCAACGCCGCGGATGCTTTGAGCACAGGTCATTATCCGTCAAGCAACCAAGCAGCTCAGTTTTTACACCTGACCTCGGTTGAATTGCCGAACAAGGAGGGTGATCCCTTCTTCAACGAAGCAATACTGGTTATGAAGGCGAAATTCCTCAAATAGTACATGGACATTTTGCTTGTTTCTTTGGTGTCCACTATATTGGATTCGAGAGTTAAGTTCGAGGGACTCGAAACTCTCCTTGTTCCGCATGGCAAAAATTTGGGACTGGGCGAGGAGCTTCAAGTGGAACAGACATTGGCAATGCTGATGAATTGGCTATGGAATGTGTATGTTGCATACGCCAGTCGTATCAATATGACGAGTTCCATCTCACAGCGGGAGATGATACCCTCATCGACCAGTGCCAAAAAAATCTGTGTAGTCTCTGCTTTGTCAAAAGAAGAACACTGCATAGCTGTCCGCTAGGTCTCTGTCTTCATCTACTAATGAGTTGAAATGTGTTTTGGAACAGACTACTCCAGAATACATTGAAATAGTTGGTAAAGACAATGTGGACCATCTAAACTAGTAGAAGAGGAGAGCCACTAGTTTTCCGATTTTTCCACCATGGCTCGTGACATACTGACATCTAATATACCACAGGAGTCCAGATTCAGTGCTAGCCAACGGATCTTGGAAAATAATAGGTACAGCTTATTTACATTGGCTATGGTTGGCCATGATTGGTTTTTGCAGGAATTGCCTCCAGATGAACGTGACCAACATAAACAAGAGGATTCCCACGACACATTATCAACCGAATCATGATCAAGAACGCCATTAAACATTCTCTTTAGTGCAATTTGTATGGAAGCATTATTAGGACACTACCACATATAATTTAATTTTTCAAATATTTCAATATGTACTTGTGTTTCAATTTGATATAGTAAAATGAGTTTTTTTTTTCCTAAATTGATTTTGTATTAATTCTAATATATGAAAATCCCGTGCCTGGCACGGCTTTTTGCCCAGTCTAGGAAGTGGATAAGGGATGATACTAACGTAAGCGTGAACTTTACATTTTAAATGATTTTTTTTTGGGGGGCGAGGACAATAATTAATTAATACAAAGAGTTTGAATGTCAAGAAGTCACGGCTAACGTCGTTTATTGTGCAAATTTAATATATATATTGCCCTTATTACAAGAAAAAGAGTATTTAAATTGGCTCTAGGGGGATGACTTGGGCCATGTGACGATTCATTCTGGCAGTCTTAAAAAGGTAAAATGGCAGCCTAGCTACTTAAAAAAAAACCTAGATTAAAATAAGATCGTTTATTGATGCAACTTAGATAAGATTCCAAAACAATTAGTTACTTTTACGCCGTACATATATGAATCTGACTTCGTTATGCTTCATTTAGATATCTGTCGATTATGTTCATTTTCCTGTGTTTATTATATTGTCCTATTGTATGCTCACGCGCAAGATATTAGCGAGTGTTTATCAATTAAATCAAACTCATCGGGTAATGCCACTTGTCTTGTAGTCACATCACATCACAAACGTAGCAAAAAATCACGTTAACATGTCATGAATAAGTAGTCGGGATGGGAGAGGCGTATTGGGTCTCAGTCATCATGGATTTAGTAGCATTCCAGGCAATTCGACTCAACCAATCTCTACCAGTATGCTTAATTCGCCGAACACCCACCTTGCATCGGATAGGGCTCCATTCACAAGACGACTGAGATAATCTTTCGGCTGGAATTCAAACGCAAATTACTAGGGACATGAACACTCGTGCCAGTTTCCTCGTACCAACCCACATGCCGGATATTCCATCTACAATGACAGCATCTACAGCTCTATATGAATATTTATTGAAAGGATTAAGCAAGTTTGCTTCATCTCTAGGTGTCTTGATCTTGAATTGCTGACAACACGACATATATAAATATGCACGCACGGTGCCTTGAGCCGTGCACTAACCGACTCCATTATTCTTTAATCTCAAAGATCAACCGTAGATTTTGGCACAATTTAGCTCTGACATTTACTCTAATCAAGGGCTCTATACCCAAGATTGCCAGCTGTTAAATAATTTTGGGCAAAACTATCTTTCGACTCATAGAAACCCTGAAAGTGGTACCGCCCGGATACGTTTGGCCCCGTTACGCCTCCGTCTAGATTGGCGGTTAAACATCTTAAAGTGCAAGTCAATATCTTTTTCTTTTTTGAAACGATGTCGTTCTAGTTCACATATTGAAAAGCAAACTATGTGGTCGTTTTTTTCCGAGCGACACCATTTCTTTTGGATATTGCGCCGCTTAAGTTGAGATCGAGATGATAGTGAATCGACCATTTTTTTGCACTTCGGACCCAAGTAAGTTAAGCTGAATTGTTCATCTTAACAGTATCATCACTGTCCTAATATTCATCTTCACTGCCACAAAACCGAAAGAAAAACAAAGAAGAAGAAGAATGAAAGAAGGCAATGACTGTCTGGCCCAAAAGATGCACAAAAGGAAAGAGCAACAACCGCAGTGAAGTGGGCTAAAATGAGAAGGATGCAATGGGAAATGAGAACTTGTTGCCCATAAATAAGCCAATTTGACTCAGCTTCAATTGATCCTGATTGACTCTGGGCCTTCGAAATACGCGAGTCTTTTTTGGTGATCATGTCTAATCTCTGAAGAGGCCCAAGAGATTGACTATTGACATGCTTGAGTCTTTGAGTCCTATCCAGCTCAATCCGTTCCATGATTATTAAATTCATCATTTGTGGACTTGGGCAGACAAGTAATTTCACTGGGATAATCAGTTCTAGATTTTGTGTACGGATTTGTCCTAAACCGATTGTACGGACTTGGATAGAAAATATAATTCTTGTCGAAAAGCCGAAGAAAAGGATCCTTTTCCACTTTTTTGGATTTGAGTTTATCGAAGTGAAATTGTTTTCTCTTTCATATTCATGTCATGTTTTGA
This sequence comes from Syzygium jambos, assembly GCA_031216235.1. Classification (NCBI taxonomy): domain Eukaryota; kingdom Viridiplantae; phylum Streptophyta; class Magnoliopsida; order Myrtales; family Myrtaceae; genus Syzygium; species Syzygium jambos. The sequence continues at coordinate 14,935,763 of CM062226.1, forward strand.
TGAATGGTTCAAAGAATGATTCTTGTGATAACTATACATGCTTATGAGCTTATGTGGAAAATTTATCTGTTAAACCCAATCTTTTCGAAGATTTTTTCTTTTAACTTCATTGAATTGTTCATATTCTTTGTATGCATAATGATATCATATACATTGCATTACATTATCAAGTAGAAAAACAATGTGTTTCCCTCCTTACAACAAAAGGTACTGTTTGTTAAGCTTGCTTTAGTAATTAGTCTAAAGCAAGGTTGTCAAAATAGAACTCCGTTTGTTTTGCAGAAAATGAATGATTTGGAAAATAACTTCCTAAAAACAATCTTTTGTATCATTTGCAAAAATGAAAGAGCAAAGAATATTTTCTTTGTCCACGAAAATGTTTAGACATATATTGTTATCGATAATGAAAACATTTTCCATTGAATAATTATTTCAAGCAATATAAGCGATCATTTTTAGGAAAATATTTTTCAAATTATTCATTTTTCGCAAAATAAATGGAGCCTTCATCTAGGATCGCCAAGAGTTTCATGAAATTAAGTGGTCATTAAATTTTACTTATTTGTTTGAGTTAGTAACATAGCAATGTACACATTTCAAGAAGGATTATTAGTAATACAGTATCACATAATATCGTTAAGTATCTGGAGTACAATTCACAGTATGAACACTGCTGGCCATAAGGGTATTCAGATCATTGTAAAACAAAAAGGAAGATGAAAGGTGTTGCTAATCATTACATAAGGAAAGATTTCGTTTTTGAAACACGTACTGCAGGGAAAATAACTCGAACCCTAATCTCTCTCCTTATTTGATAAATTACTAGTGTCGTACGCTAATTTCTTGACAAAACCCGTTTCGTAATTTGTAACATTTGAAGCCTCTTAAACTTTTAATCGATATTGACATTAGGGACACAGAGAGTTAAAACTCTTTGGGTTGTCCTTGGTGGTGCAGGGAATGATTTTCAGGATAACAGAACTTAGTTCTTATAGTTCATGTGCAGGCGAATAGACATGTAGAAAACAACTTAATTTGAATGATCCAGTTACCATCCAATTCATTTAAATGCAAGAGTGATCTGAAAGAGGGGATTAACATGTGTGAATACCAAAATGAATCAAGAAGTGATGCTATATATTTGGAAAGAAGTCATTTTTCTGAAGGTTTCTTATATCATCCATTTCCTTCCATGTAGGATTGAAAGTCTCTAGCCCTGGGGATGTGGTTCTGCCAAAGGCCATCATCAAGCTTTTCAATATGACAAGCCGAAAGGGATACATCAAACATGTACACTAACCTTTCGAACGCTTGCTTATAATATCGCCATGATTGCCTATAATAACAGCAGTATCCCAGATAGTCTCCCCATGGTTTATAGCCCTCTCAAGGATAGGATAAACAATGACCATGTCGTATTTTTTCGCCAGATCCCGAAGAAACCTTGTTGAGTAGCAGAACTTCAGTCGTTCAAGTCCGAGAAGGTGAAACCAAAAACGTATAGCTCGAGGCAAATGGCATCATCCGTGGTTCTTAGAATAGGATTATTTGGTTCAGTAGCCGAACTTCAGTCTGTCAGGCCCAAAAGGAGAAACCAAAAATGCGTAGCTCAAGCTTCATGGCGTGACTAACTTGCAAGGAGAAAAGTATCAAAAAAAGTCTTAAACCTTTTGCATTGGTGCCAATTTAGTCATAAACCCTTTTTTTGGTGCCAATTCAATCATAAACCTTTTATATTTGTGCCAATTCAGTCATTAACCTTTTGCATTGGTGCCAATTCAGTCTTTTCGACTAATAGTTATTCACATGTTGAAGGACTGAATTGGCACTAATGCAAAAGATTACGACTGAATTGGCACAAAAAAAAGGTCATGACTAAATTGACACCAATGCAAAAGATTTAGAACTAAATCGACATCAAAAAAAAAGATTTAGGACTGAATTGGCATCAATGCAAAAGGTTTAGGACTGAAGTGGCATCAATGCAAAAGGTTTAAGACTGAATTAGCATCAAAAAAAGGTTTAAGACTGAATTGGCACAAATGCAAAAAGTTTAGGACTGAATTGACAAAAAAAAATTAGGACTAAATTGGTACCAATGCAAAAGGTTTAAGACTTTTTTGACACTTTTCCCAACCTGCAAGCATAATATGTTCACTCCTGGAGCACCTGCAGCATCTATCGTTGGGTTTACTTTATGATCCAGAAAAGGGAGCAGTTGTGACGAGAACTATAGAGTTTCAAATAAGCCCAACCTGGACAATGCGCGGTTCCTTAATAACTCCTTGTCTGCCGTAACGCAAAATGCCTGAAAGAAAATCAGAATAGATTGATCGAAAAGATTCCACAAAACTGATCAGAATGTATACAAGTTAAAGGATCCTGCCAAGAAATGCAGCAAGCAAAGTAAGGGTTTTCCATCAAAAAATATGTAAGAGTGCTTCTCGGCTTCCATGATAGTAAGTTTCAATCAACTAGAATAATTCGACTATCTCAAACTTTGCATGCTTCTCCATTCCGTCGGTTCACCAACTCCATAGAATAATCCCAGCATGGTACAAGACTATATAAATAAGATCTTCTCCCAACTTCCATCACTTGGAAGAACTCAGAACCAAGTATCCATTGCTAATACAGATTTCAGAAGAGACTCATTTCCAGGACTATGCTCCTCAAGACCTCCCTAATGACAAGTTCCCAGTATTGCCAAGGGACATCCTAACCAGACATCTGTAATTCTTTGCTTTTAAACATATATTTCCCCAATTAGGACAATATAAATGTATCCCAGTGACATGATTTTCTATGGTCCCTACTCCTTTATCTATCACTGACGTGAAAGGCTACTGAGTTTTAAAGAGAAAACTCCCTATGTCCCTTCGCAAAGAGAACGAGGAGGCACACATTGGAAGATCTTTGCTCATGTTCCTCCGAGAACTGCCAAACATTTGTTGGCCTGAACTCGCATTTGCAGACCCAAGCAATTCCGAAGGAACTTGCTTCATAGATAAGTAATGCAGTGACTATGGAGAGGTAAAAGTGTATTTACATCTCAATTTTTTAAAACAAAAATCTCTCTTTTACCCTTTGTTTCTATAGAAATGAAAAAAAATAAAGAAAATGGAGAAATATAAATAAATTAATATAATAATATCGGAAAAAAAGAAATCTAAAAGTTGTTTTTGGAAATTAAAATCATTAAATTTTGGGAAAATTCCAAATTAAGACCCAAAGTGAGGTCATTTTCTCAATAGAGGGTCCAAAGTGGACATAGTGTCAAATAAGGGCATGAAGTACCCAATCAATCTCAAATAAGGATCCGAAGTGCCTAATTAATTTCAAGTAAGGACCTGAGTTCACCAGTTGGTCAAATACTCACCAGCGTGACTTTTTCGGCAACCGGAACAAGGGTATTTTTGTCAAAAAAATTTGAATATAATGAAAAAATCCCTAACTTTGTGAATGAAGGTTGAGAGCTGAACGTAGTGCTACCTGAGCAAGGACTGCTGGCACCAGCAGCGGCGGCAGCGGCTTGCAATCGACGGCGGCAGTGGCATGCGACCAATGGCAGCGGCGTGCAAAGGGTCAGGGATTTTGAACAAACTAAAAGAAAAACCTCATCCTACGATTCGCACAACCTTCGCTCCCAATTCAATATTAAGATGAACAAAGTGATTCTGAAAATGTTGCCCGAGCGAGGGCCAGTGGGTGCTGGCGGCGTGTGACTAGGCAACGGCATGCGACCAGGAAGAAAGCTCAGACCACTGTTCCAACCATGGCCTATTCAAGCCATTTCTCAAGGTCTTTGCTTCAAATCCTCCTCTTAAAAAAAATCTGAGCCATTTCTCAAGGTATCTGGAATTAATTGGTACTCCATTGATCAAATTCATCAATTCCTCCACCAATTCTTGCAACTCCTTTTAAATCAACTCTGACTCATTCGGCTAAATTTCTCTCTCTATTGGCCTTTTTTAGACTTGCACTCATCGGTGGAGCTTTGTTCTGAATGGTTCTTGAAAAGATCTCTCTTTATGTCTTGGATATGATTTACAAGCTTATAATATCGTGTAATGCTTGTGGGATCTTCGTTTCTTCGGCTAAGGTTGTGATTGAGCTCACAAAGATGGGCCATCGAAGTGTGTTATTACATCCATCGTTTGTCTCTCTCTGTGGATGACATCAAAGGTATGGTAATCTTCATTTTTGGTATTTTATTAATCTCTTGGTTTGTATATTTTCAATGCTAAGAATATCTTAAAGTTGCTGTGGGAACCTATCTATGCACATTTTCCTTGTTATGAAAATGAATATATTGCATATAGCTGTGTTGAGAAGATTTATCATGTTGGGATGTTTGGGATGTTTCTCTTTTCCATCAAAGAAGTCAGTCTACATGGGGTCCTGTTTCTCTTTTTTGGCATGATAAAGGACATGAAGATGCAAACGAATAGTTGAAGCTTGGTAAAGGTGCATATGCAATTGAGGCTGCTAGTTTTTGTTGGGGAGGTGAGTGGCTTTGTTCTAAATGATTCTTTGAAAGATCACTTTTCAATGCCAATAATATCTTAAAGTGGTTGCAGGAACCTAACTGTGCATATTTTCATTGTTATGCATTTGAATTATATTGCATATGGCTTGCATGACAAATAAGAGTATGTCCTGATGGCTTGGAAAGTTGGAACATACAACTATACATATATGATTCTCTACTCTTTGTAGCCTCTGTGAAATAAACATTTGCACAGCTCACAAGATACTAAAGTTGCGATGCTTTATTTCCGTCAACGCATTTCCAGGACAACTATTGCAAGATCTGATGAGCCTACATTAACAAGGCATCACTATAACTTGTCAACTTCTTTGGTTTTGCACCTTAAGACTCCAATGGCCATATTAGGAGCTGAGATAGACCGTATAGAACTCCTGAAGCAGTTTGAAGAGATTCTAACTACCAAATCCGAGGTGAGATTGAGATAATTCACCTATGGTTCTCGAATTCATGCACTTCTATTTACTTCCCAATTGGGAAGTTTGATTTATGCGATCCTCTTAGAGAGTTTGCTTTGCCACATGGTAGTAGAGATTATGAATGAATATAAGACTGTTTCACAGGTTGATGCTGGAGTGAAGATATTTCCAAAAGTTTCCTATGGGTGGACTGTTTATGTCGCTGATGAAGAAGCGGTGAAGTGAGCCGAGGAGGCATATTTGGATATGCTAGAGTGGTTTGTGAAGTTTTTCAAGTGAGGGAAGTGTCTGGCATGTGAGAACTTCTTATGTAATAAAGTCGATGATGTTTACTTTCTACATTCTGTGATTCCAAGAAAATAAAGAAAGCTTGTGGGGATTTTTTTTTCTGTTTCTGCATCTCAACTCGAGTTCTACCATAAAGAGTAGACGAAATAGAATCTCTCCCCATCAATGCTTGTATTCTATTTATAATGGTTTGGTAATGCTTGAGTAGGACTTAGGATGAACTTACACCGAGTTTTTTCGTGTTCTGCTTCCACGTGAAAAGAGGATGAATTCACGCATAGCTCACTATTTTAGTCAAGAACTATATTTACAACGCATTATGACCCTCAAGGCCTCTTCATTTAGCATTCTTACTCCAAAGCTTTTAGAACTTTTGTTTTTTTTATGTGGATGCAAATTCAGCTTTGCTTGTATTGTAGTCCATTTACTTGCAACCGCACATTCAGAAGATTTATATCACTAGATTCAAAAAATTATACACCAAGGTTTGTCATGTTAGCGGAGCAATGAGCTGGCAAAGAAAAGTCAGCATCTTGCACTAATCCTAAGTTCAACGTTGGAAGTTGATATCCACTAAGGAACACTCCCGAAAGAGGATCAAAGTAAAGGGACACAAAAGTTATGTTTTTCACATTCATAACAAGCAAAAGAAAAAACGGTGAAGAGTTTCGGTGGATTGCATGACATTGAAAGAATCATGGAGGAGCAAGCAAGTTGCGGTGGATAGGGGTGTCAGTGGGTCGGGTCGGGTCGGGCTTTCTTGATACTAGACCCGACCCGAACCTACAAGGTCATGCTTGACCTGCCCAAACTCACCCGAGACCCTGTTCACTGTACACCCCAAGGCTCGGGCCGGGTTAGGTTTCCTTTTTTTTTTTTGCATAGATAGATTGGAATTGTGAACCTGCCGCAAATATAGAACTGAATCATCATATGACTAACCAGGTTAGATTGGTTCTATTCTCTTGTTTGTTCTTTTCATATGCACAAGACGGAAAAATGATAATAGAGACAATTTCCAACACTACGCTAGAATCTCTTTTCTTCCCACTCTCAATGCGTGAGTACCATCGCAAAACAAGTTTTGTAGTACAAAGTAACTATAAAAAAAAACTAAAACAATATCATCGCAAAACAAGTTTTGTAGTAGAAAGTAACTAAAAAAAAAAGAAAGAAACTAAAACAACATTAACGGATAGCAATGACTGGAATTTTTTCACTCCTAAGCAAGACTGGCTTGCTTTCAATTACTAATACATTATCATGGGTCGACAGTCCAAGGACAAAGCTAGTACAAAAGGGTTGTACTTAGAATTTATTTTCCCCGTCAACGCAATGTCACTTGAAAGTGGATAGACGCAGCGCATTAGTATGACACAGGCTTGATCAATTCAAAGCGTGAGAGACAATTTTCATTATACATAGAGAGAAATTATTGAAAAATCACTTACCACTAATGAGAAGTCAAGGACAGTGCTCATTAATCATAAGACAAAATGGAAGCATCGAATCTGAAAAGAACAATATCATGTAAATGTTATTGAGAAATTTCATCCTAAAAGGTAGCATTATGTTAAGCAAATTTAACTTGCTATCATTAGGAATTGAAGGCATCACGTAAGAGTAACACATAATATGGAAAATTTCAAAAGCAGCATCACAAATTTAATTTCTTTGATTGGAAGATAAGGCTGGGTTACTAACAACTAGACCTGTCAAATGGGTGGGTCGGGTCGGGTTTGGGTCGGGTCATAAATGGTCCGACCCAAATTGACCCATTAACCCGTTTATGACCCAATTATGCGCAATGCAATTTTGTTGACCCATACCCGACCCGACCTATACCCAACCCATACCTGATTAGACCTATATTGCTAAAATACTTTCATATTTAATTAAATATAGGAAAATTCATACCCAAACTGAAATGAGAGTGCATAATGAGTGAGTGCAAGATTGAGTGAGGGTGAGAGAAATGCGTTGAGTTTAAATCAGTTGTAAACTCATTTATGACCCATTTGCGACCCATTTATGACCCATTTAACACTAATATAAGACTTCTACCCATTTATGACCCATTTACTAAATATAACTAACCCATTTATGACCCATTTACTAATAAATGGGTTAAGAAATGGGTTTATGACCCATTTTGACAGGTCTACTAACAACACCCATCACATTCAGGAATCCAAAATTTCCTCGAACAGAAAAATAGAACGAACACAGCAAAGCAAATAGGAAGAGCATTGGAGGAAATCTAGTAATGTATTCAATAATATTACCGCTTGTGCAAGTAGATGGCCAAACAGAAACCCAAAGTTCAGTTCATCGACATATAAATATGCAGACAAAATACTAACAGAACAACGACATGGATCATAAAGCTTTCAGAGCACGAGTCTTCCCCTCACAGTGGTCATCAATAGAAGGAAATAATAATAAGCAATTTCTTAGCATCAAGATATCGAGCATACTATCATTAATAGATAAAGCATAGCCAGTCAAAGACCTCTCGCAAAGATCTAAAGCAAGCTGAGCTCTAGTTGCTACCTCCCAAATAGTGGCTTATAAAGACAACTAGTAACACTTTATGTGCACAGGTACTATTCAAATGGTAAATTGAAAAAATGAGGACATTAAAACTGACAAGTTACCTAAAAAGGCAACCTCGAACTTCATCAATCATCTAGAGAAATTGATATTAAGTTTGGCTCCATAATTGTAGTTAGCAACTCTGCATTAAATTCATGATGAAAATGAGAATTAACGTATCCATTGAAACATAGAAGGGTATTAATATTCTACAATCATATTTTTTCACCTGACTCAAAGATTTCGATTACTTCTAAGTCCTCTTCAATTGAACGTGAAAGTGGCGCGGATCGTAACCAATCTTGAGCACATATAAGAGCCTCCACCATGTTTGGGGTTAAAGAGCTACGAAACACATCAAGCATACAACCTTTTGTGCTAAATGCAATCTCTGATGCTACGGTTGAGACAGGCACGGCCAAAATATCTCGAGCAATAGAAGAAAGGATAGGATATCTTGAAGAATTTATTTTCTACCAACTTAAGATATCAAACTCAACGCTATAACGTTCACATCCTTCCTCTAAATACTTGTCCAATTCAAATTTTTCTTCCAAATATTGTTGTCCGGTTTCGCTAAGATACATTGCAGTCATAATATCAACACCAACCATCGGAGACTTTGACACGTTAATCATCCATGTGCTATTTAGCCTCAAGTTGCTTTGAGGGCATACACCAGTGTGGTATTGCTCGAACAAAAACGCCAAAAATGTTATTACTTTATCTTGTAAAGTTTCTGTATGCTTGCTTTCATAAACACGATTAATCATCCACTTTACATATTCCCACTTATGCCGCGAGTCAAGTATGCAATCAATGAACAAAGTAAGATTGATGTGGTTCACATTGCCAAAATACTTATTAAATTTGATCTTCATTCTCTTAGTCATTTCTTGTAAAGTCGAGTCCTCATTTTCACAACATCTGTCAATCATGATATAAATCTCATTCACATCCTTCGCTATATCATTACTAGTGACATAAGAAGAATTTGAAACTTTTAAAGTCCAATCAAAGAACAACTTCAGAAAAGGAAGAAAATGACGGACATACTCCCAATCATTACTAGTGGGCAATCCTTTCACCTTGGAAAGCTTTTCAACAAATTTGCCATCTTGAAATTCCAATGAGCTATAAGCTGTTTGAAACTTCAAATCTACTTCCAATATTATATATGTCAAGTTCCAACGAGTCTCGACATCCAAACATACTAGACTCTTGGACTCAATTTTCTCTAGATCAATACAACCTTTAAACCGTCTCTACCTTGCTAGAGAAGACCTCACATAACACACGGCCGAACGTATTATAACAATCGAATCATTTATGTCTTTCAACCCCTCTCTCACAATCAAACTCAATAAATGAGCACAACACCTCATGTGGAGCAACTCACCTCTCAATACCGAAGAATTCCGAGAGTTAAGTCTATTCTTCAAATATTGAATTCCCAAGTCATTTGAGCTAGCATTATCCACAGTGATAGAAAAAATACTTTGAATCCCCCAATCAATCAAGCATCTCTCAACCGCTTTTCCTATTATCTCGCAGAATGACCCGAGATTTGATAAAAATTTAATATTTTCCTTATGCAACTTCCAATCGGCATCAACAAAATGAATAGTGAGACACATATAGCTTAAATTTTGACAAGAAGTCCAGGTGTCTGTTATAAGATACACTCTTGGAGATGTTTCGAAGAAATATTTCTTCAACTTACTTCTTTCATCTATGTATAAATCATAACATTTGCACCTCAAAGTGTTGCGCGACGGGATTAAGAAATTTAAATGGATTTTATTCACAAATCGCCGAAATCCCTCATGCTCTACCAACTTGAAAGGCAATTCATCAAGAATAAACATGATCGCTAACTCTTTTCCACTATCATCTTGATCAAATTTCCAAGGACCCAAGTCACTTTTTTGCCTTTTCTCAACATTTGTATATGGGAATTCCTTATATCTAGCTAAATGACGATGCATTGAACTGGTCCCTTGACCACTAGCACAACCAATACAGGCCCCACAGTATATACATTCAGCCTTTTCTTCATCAAGAATATGTTTAAAGTATTCCCATACCGAAGATCTCGTCCTTCTTTATGTGACACTAGAAGCACTTATCTCAAACATTTAGCAATCCTTCAATCTATGACACTTAGAACCTGGAAAGTATTACTATAATTAGAAATGTAGTCCTCAACATACTCTTGACAAATACAAATGGTGTAGTAATGCCTTCTACGGTTCATATACTTGCCAACATATTTACCAACTAGGTTCTAAAGCAGATAAACCATGCAAATCTAAAAAATCTGAAGTAGGAAAGTCTTAGGTGAACCATCATCATAGAACTTTATGTTGTTAATTGAACAAAAAAACTCACCAGATTTTGGTGGAAAAAGATTAAATGTTCTGTCATTCCAGGTCACTAAGTTGCTGATCGGTGTTGAAAATCCCTAGCAAACCCTTAATGCGGCCCAGTGCAACGGGGTACAACCTAACAAGACACAATACTAAAAAAGTACCACATTAGAAACAATGACTACTCCCATTCTTAGCATTAAAAACTTGCTTTGATCAAATAAAGTGCAAAACCTAATACAGCATGCCAAAATCACAACATCTTCTAAGATTATCCAACAGAAGTGCCCATGGGTTTTATACATGAATCTGAGCTATTGATAAACCATCTCATCATGAGGACCAACAAAATAGAAGTAAGATAGCAGCTAAGAAATCTCAACAAGTTCATATATCATTTTAAAAACATTGGGTTACAAGCTAATTCTAGAGTCTTACATTTGCTGAAGTAACCAAACTGAATAATATCTTCCGCAAATCGGACAACAGAAGACCTACCTATAATTCACAATTAGTAAGTCGAATCCAAGTGAAGACAGAAAAGCCTCATACTTTGAAAAACTTGAAGTGGAGACAGAATGTGGCCCACCATGAAGGATCATGATTAGTGGATCAGGCACGTCGTTTTCAATTTTGATGATACAAAAATTGCCACAGAGTGGTTTGTAGCACCTGTAATATATCAAGTACACGGACCATGAAAAGCAGTATTTTACTATAGTCGTAAGACGAGATCTTAGACATTTGAAATGGGAATGAAAAAGCTACTGGTTATCACATTTAAAGAACTCATTTGGCCTCTGGCATACTATACCAAAGGAACAAGTTGAACCGAAGTATGAGATATGAATTAACTAAGTTCCATTAAGATTTTTCACTTCTTCTGATACACAATTCCACTCGGGATACTACTATGGAAAAGTCAGTTTCCCCATCCAGTAGCCTTTCTGATCCCCAAGGCCCCCGAGTACCATATCTAGAGTTCCCTAAGCCCATCTCGAAAAAGATACTAACTCATCTTGCAATCTTGCTCAATTGATTTCTTACTCTTTCAAATTAATTCTAGCTCTTTCTATGCATATGATCAACAGATAATCCAAGCCTTCGTTCGACTATAAGAAATTAGTTAGCATTATGACCGGGAATCCCGAGCCAAATCCTTCACCGGCCACACAATCGGCCTCCCCACGATGTCCGAGCCCAGCGCCTCCCGGTTCCAGACTCTGCCGCCCCCGAATCCGGTCCTTAGTGTGCAGACGGTTCCATATACATGAAAGCATCGGTGAATCAACTTTTTGCTGGAGAGCAAGTGGAAATCAGTGGATAAGGAAAGGGACGGAAGAATTTATGACCGGGAAAATCGAAACTCACCACCACAACGGGCATGTCGGAGGGGGGGACAAGGAGGTCTTGGTTTCCTCGGATTCTCACAATACCGTGAAAAACCTCATCCAAGACGAAGCCAATTTCCATAGGTCCAAGAAACAAACGGTGAAATTAGCAAATTTCAAGAAATTTTTCATGGAGCAAGAAGCGCAGATGCGACGGCTTCACGGTGGAAAGAGATCGCTCACCTACCTGTTCACCTGCTGAGGCTTGCAGAAGAACCTTAAAGCTGTTGCAAAATGACAAAGGGAAGCGAACGGCGATAGAGGCGATCGGTTTCGTCGTCGATCGGAGAGAGATCTAGGTTTTTTCTTCACACTCTACGCAGTGCGTGCAGAGAGCGGAGAGAGAAGGGAAGAGAGACCGAGAGAGGGAGATTGGTCGGCCCAGAGTGTCAATGGGTCGACCCGACTCTACCTCAACCCTAATGGTACCCTAAATTTTAGGGCCATATTCGAAGAAGACTAAAGCCCGACCCTAAAATACCCCAAATTTTAGGGCTGAGTCGGGCCGGCGCTGTCCAAGCCAGGCCTACGCGGGTTCTGTTGACATCCCTAGCGGTGGATATCCAAAAAATGTGCCTTCATGTAAAAGATTATAATCACTCCTTGCATGATCATGCCAATGCGACACACATTACTAAATTATGAGGTATAAGTGACGAACTACTTTAATAAGGAGGCAAGACCCAATTGCTTACAAGTATTGTGGAAATTTCCAAACTGGACCTACTGATTATACCTTAAAATAAAACAGTTAGCCCATGACTCATGAACAAAGAGATCAGAAGAAAAAAGGAGACTTTAAATGTTCGACTTCATGAGAAATCTTCCTTTCATTGATGTCGAATTCAATATGTCTTATACAATACCAAAAGTACGTGTATACGCATACATCTAGCAAGCATTCCTCCTCCATTAAGTGACTCAGTGGTAAACCTTCAAGTCCCTTCCTTTGCTCCGAAAAGACGAAAGTGAGAAACACAATCCTGGTGCTGTAAAATTTCAAATGGCATGGAAGTAAGTTACTCGAAAAAGAATATTGTTACGCAACAGGAAAACGAGCCTTCATGGAGCAAATCACTTGCACTAAAGTTACCACCTGGAATAATGATCTTGCAAAGAACCTATAAATAAACATGACATCTTTAGTGTCTTGTGGGCTGTGCAAATGTTTATTTCACCATATAATCATATATGTATAGTCATACAAAGTGTTGTTCCAATTTTCCAAGCCATAAGTACATACTTTTTCTCCGTTATGCAAGCCATATGCAATGTAATTCAAATTCATAACAATTAAAATGTGCACAGTTAAGTTCATGCAGCTACTTTAATATAGTATTGACATTGAAAAGTTCCTGCAATACAGACATTATTGCAACTACTTTAAGATAGTATTGGCAATATAATTCAAATGCATAACAAAGAATCATTCATAACAAAGCTACTCACCTCCCCTACAAAAACCAACAACCCCAATTGCATATGCACCTTTACCTTTCACAGCTTCAACTATTCGCTTTGCACCTTCATATCCTTTATCATGCCAAAAAAGAGAGACATCCAAATTTTCTAAACACAGCAGACCTATACATTAAGATGCTTCCAAAATGGACTCATTCGGACTCATCCATGTCAACTAATAGTAAATGAAAAAAGAATTTGTATTGTTGGTCTTGCATATCTCAAAAAATTGCTCATTTTTACATCCTCCTATTTACCTACAGTTGAATCAAAAATAAATAATTAGTCAAAACAAAGTCAAGCACAAGTAAGAACACTTTATGACAAAGTCAAGCATAGATGTATACTTGCATCTCTCTCTTCCGATAGATGATATTGAGCTTGAAATGTTATTAAAAAATGACGCGAGCAGTTCAACCGTCTCAGTTTGTGATGTTGGGGCTAAGGGAGTTCTTTCTACCGCATCTTGTGAGCGTGAGGTGGATGTAAAAGTTGTTAGGGTTGATGCTGCTGCTGCTATTGTCGTTGTTGATGCTACCGATTGATTCTTATAATGATACCTGTTATGGCCTAACCCACCACATTTCCACAAGTGATTGTGGTGTTCTGTCTCTTCAACCTTATTCCCATAGGCTCTTGCACAGCTTTCTTCTTCTTTGTCTTTAAATTGCTATCAACAACTTCATTCACCGACTTTGTTCTTTGTTTATTCTTTCTACCAACTTGCTTGGGCACATCTAGTGGGAGTAATTGCTCTCTAGCAGGCCATGTGTCCTTGGAATCTATGGCATGCACAACATGGGTATAAGTTTGCTTGAATTTTTCCATACTAAAACACGTGTGAACCCATTTTTCAGGTTGTTCCCTTAGGTATACAAGAGCAGCCACAGCATGACAACAAGGGATTTTACTAACGTCCCATCTTCTACAGCTACAAGTTTTTGTGTCTGATGTTAACAACCCTCTTGTCTCCATATGGCCCACTCAATTCAAACTCATCCTCCCCATTCCATGCAGGAATCCATGATGCTAAACACTCTTTTTGATGATCCAATATCTCTTGGATCTTAGGACAAATTACACTTGAATACTTAGTCAACCCATCTCTTTGCTTATGAATCATCTCCATGAGTTACACTCTTATGGCTTAAGCAATGTGATTATAGGCTTGTCCCTAGCGTCAATGATGCTCTTGTTGAAACTTTCACACAAGTTATTCAAGGAAGCGTCGCATTTTGAACTTGTCCTGAAGTGGGACTTGCTCCATTGCACCGATGGCCTTTGGGACCACCAATCGTAAGCTTTTTTATCAACTACCTTAGCTCTTCCATTACCAAGTCAAAATCACATACCCTAGTGGCCATGACAGCCTTCCAAACTAAAATTTTAAGTTCTAGTCCTTTGTGATATAGCCTAAAGTTCTCGTAAAGATGCCTCAAACAAAATCTATTTTTTGCTTCAGGCATTAGATTTGCTAGTGCTTGCACTAATCCTTTTTGTTTGTCGCATAAAGAAGTCCAGTACTTTGAATTTACAGGGTCTGCAAGTCCCAAATCTTCGACAATCATACTAATAAATCAGTGCCATGTCTTGTATGTTTCTTGTCCAACAATTGCCCATGCAAATGGATACATCCGATCATTTCCATCTATGCCAACAACTGCTAGAAGTATGCCCTTGTAGCCAGATGACAAGTGGCAACCATCAAACCCCACAAAAGCACGTACATCCTTGTAGAAAACCCCTCCTCAATGCATCCAGACATATATAGACTCCTCTAAACTTGAATTGTCTTGACATTGCTCACTCTTGATTACACAAGTGGATCCTGGGTTGGAATCAAGAAGTGTTTCGCAATAACTTCTAAGCATTCGAAATTGCTCATCTTCATTCCTTATAATCATACCCATTGCTATAGCCCTAACTCTGTAGACCATTATCTTGGACAGCTTCAAAACATTCTTTGACTCCATTGCTTTCTTAAGTGAAGCACCCGACCATGTTGGATTATTCCTCAACCTATCACAATACTTGTTTGCCAACCATTTAGAGCTTACTTGAGGAACATGTAGTATTCTATACATGTATGCACAGGGTTAAAGGTTTTAACTTGTAAAGTATGCTTCCTCTGCACTTTGGAAGCATATATGAGCCAATCACAACTATCGGAACACACTGCTCTTAACTTCTTAGATGTATTCTTAGTGAACCTCACTCGTCTTCCATTTTTTATGGCGTGATTCCTAACTACTTCTCTAAACTCTTTAGCTTTGCTAAAAAACATCCTTAACTTGAAGACAAGATTCTCCATATCAACCTCAGCATTGAACTCAGGATGTGTATACTCAACTTGGCTACTCATATTCAAGAAATCTATATCATCAGATAATGTATCTACATGCAAACTAGTCTCTCCAGCCTCCATACCCCTCCCCATTGAACCTTCACCCTCAATACATCGTACATTTCTTCTGTATAATTCATCAAAATCAATAATGTCAAACCCATCCTCTTCAATCCCATCAACACACCTACTATCAGACATGGTATAGTTCACTTATTCACACCCCTTGCCTGGTGCAAAATGGAAGCAAAAACAATCAATACGTTTACAATATAGATTAAACAGAATCACTCCAACTTAAATCTATACACAAAGGAAACATAATTTGCAATCACAACATATTCAAAAGAACCCGTCCGTAGTGTACAAGTAGGGACAAAATAAAGCCTTATACAAAGCAATGTAAGGACGAAAATTGTTATCATTTGCAACATTTGGAAACAACTTTGATGGAAAACTTTAAATCTAATAATGAAACCAGTCCATAAATTGAAAATTTTATTTGAGACTGGTCCATAAATTAGACCACGATTACAAATTGCTCCGAGTGGAAAACTTGCAGCTAGCATTCCAAATAGAGCATGTCTATTCTGCATGAAGCAAACCCAATACATCTTTTCACATAATTTTTTAGAAGCCATGCATATTATCAAGACAAATTAAATCATGGTTTAATAAAAAAAAATGGACCAATTTAGGAAACTAACATCCATGGAAACGAATTTAAGAAAGGACAAAACAAACTCTCGCAAAATTTAAGAATGGGCTTTGCGTGAAATCTAGTATAAACAAACTCTAGTCTACTTCCACAATTTAAGAATGGGGTTCATGCAATAAACGATAAAACATGAGATAGTGGGTTCATGAAAACAATAAAAAAATTGAAAAGTATGGATCATAGAGGATGTGAAGAGACCACAGCTTATTCCTTTACAAATTACAATCAGAAAATGCACTATAAATAATCAACTCACGGTCGTCGCTACCATTACTGTCGTATTCTACGACATGCACACACCTTGTCAACATGTTACTTCAAATATTGCAATCGTCTTCTTTTGGATGAAGGAAAGACAAGTTGAACCAATTTAGGAACCGAGAAACAAAAGAAATTTGAAGATTAGAAAAATTAGGGTTTCAAATCAAAGCTCCAATTTGGAATACTAATCTCAATGGATTCACCCAACAAAAGACACGAATGCTTTGTGTGAATCGTAGGAGAGGTTCTCCGCTGAGGTGAATTTTCAGTTCTTGTAACTATAGAAGATGGATGAAAGAAAGACACAATCGCCCTGTCACACATCGCCGTCGCCACCGATCGCGCACCACCATCGCCGATCGCACGTTGCTGACCGGTCACATGCTGCCGGTCACACACCACCGATCACACCCCGCCTCAGTCTTTCAAGTCATCCCTTTCGTTTTTCAAAGTGGATTGAGGTTTTTCTTTTTATCAGAAGTGGGTTGGGGTTGGAAAAAGAAAATGCAAGTTTTGTTTTTATAAAATTGCCTTTTCCTTTGATTCAAATTTTATTTGGACAAAACTGCCCTTGTTCCGATTGCCGGAACAGTCACATGCTTGCCGGCCGGAAAGCGTTTGACCGGCTGGCAAGCTCAGGCCCCAAATTAAGACTGATTTGTGCACTCAAGTCCATTATTTGAGATTGATTGGGCATTTTAGGTCCTTTTTTGATGCTATGTCCATTTTAAATCCTTTTTTGAGAAAATAACCCTACTTCGTGCCTTTATTTGGAATTTTCCCTTAAATTTTGATGGACATATACAATAACAAATTAGATATTTCAAGAAAAAGAAACACACTAAAAAGGAAATGATGTCCTCAACTCGCGAAGGGAAATGATAAAGCGACCCAAGATGGTATATTTAAACATCCTTTATCTACCGTTTAATATTATCATCCGATACTCATTTTTCTATTATTAGAATTTCAACTAATTTAGTTTTCTGCCATTTCGTTTAGTTTTTAATTTTTTAAATCAATCAAAGGTCAAGGAGATATTTCCATAAAAAAAATAATTGTGAAAATATGCCATTATCTATTGGCATTGCATATGCCAACGGAAAAAAAATTATCCGAGACAATTAATGGCAATAACAAAACGAATATTTGGCGAGAATTGTGGTACAGTCGAAAGTTTAGACAAGAGCTAACAACCATGACATAATTTGTGACCAAATTTTCTTTTCACACTCTATTCATCGAGCGATGAATGTGTAGATCATTTCTTACACCGTCGGGATGAACTTAACGCTAACAATAATAATAATAGTAATAATAATAAGTCCAAAGGTGTCGCCGTTGGAATTCTCCCGATTCGATTAAGACAAACAGTAGGTCCGCCCGTGCAGGACGTAACATGCGAGACGCGAACTTTTGAGCTCGCATCGGAATCAATGCTCCCCCACTCCATCTCCCCCTCGCTCCACGCGCTCCGCCCGCCTCGTGCCCCTAAACGCGCTCCGCGAATTGGAGCGTGTTTCGCACGCGACCTCCACGCGAGCGGGCTTGGGAAGTGCCCCCTCCCCGCCCCCCGCCGGGCTATATTATCGTTTAGGTTAAGCTCCTGCTCGTATAGGAAAAGCCCACGTTTCACATGGAGGCCCCAGACGAGGAGCGACAAAATCCCTTCAGGCCGGCATCGCTCACGCGCGCGCGCGGGGCGTGGGGAACAACTCGCGGGCCCCCCCCTACTCGCGGAGAAAACGTTGAAATCCATGGGCCCGCCGGGGGCCCCCACACCAAGGGGCCCCCACACCAATCAATTCGTGATTAGACTTTCCCAGCGAAATTGAGTCAGCGTTCTTAAATCTGTGGGTTGACTCTCTCTCTTTGTTATTCTTTTTTATTTCACATTCATTTGATTTTTTCCATCTGAAAATCTTCTTGTCAATTTTACGTGCGTTGCAATCTAAAATACGCTTTTCATAACGAGTCATTATAGTCTTATTGCGACGCTGCCCTTCTTCTTGTCTTTATTTTTTTTTTTTTTCACGGATAGCTAATGTGACCTATGATCCGTTTGATTGGCCATGTCGGCCGCAAAATGTCGAAATACCGCGGCACATGTTTGGCACCGCACCTGCAATTGTCGCCACAACAGCAAGAGCTGCCATATAAGTAGCCAGATCAATTTTTGCTAACAAAGTGACCTATATATCGTGGTAGGAATCGGATTTCAAGGATCCAAATTTATTATCCAAGTGAAGTAATAGCGAACCGATTCTTACCCCCAATGGGAATACGCCCTCTTGCAAGTCGCCCGACATGACCATCATCGAGCAGATAGTGAATCAATAAACGGTTTCCGTTAAAAAAGTGTAGGAAAATATTGCAATACAAAAGTGCTTTGAGAATTGAATAATTCCTTATTAAATACGCTTAACCAGCACCATGAAAGCACTCGGTTAACAAGGCCCGGTAATAATTATCGCCGGAAGTAAATTTGGTAGAGTTGGACTAATCATTGTGATGGTAGAATATATTGTCATGTTCAGTATCCTTAGCAAGTGTCCTTAATATTTCACATTGAAATGAGCAGTGCTCTAAAAATTGAATTTTTTCCCATTAAATTTTTGTCTTGCACATATAAAATTTAATTAATTCTAATGTATGTAGACCAAATTACAACTCATGTAAGAGAGAGAGAGAGAGAGAGAGGTCGCTGCTTTCTACCTATTCACGCTCGCACTCCACGGTGCGGATTCTCTCCTCCTCTCCACTCCACTTCCACTTCACTGCGCCCCCGCATAAGCATCGCAGCCGCAGGCCCCCCGGCGCCTCACGCTCCTCCGCCCCCGCCGTCACCCCCACGCGCCGGCTCCCTTCGACCCCGCTCCGCTTCCGGCCACCACGAACGATGGCGCCGCATCTCGCTTCCCTCTTGCTCGGCTCTCTCGCGCTCCTCCTTTGGCGGCTCCCGGTGGCAATGTCGGGTCAGTTCCGCTTCGCCGATGTATCGTTTCTCTAGGTTTTTCTTGCCTCCGTTTCTCGCGGTCGGTGAAGCTCTCCGTTGCGAACGTCGCTTTTCTTGCGAGTGAAAATTCGTGGCCATAAGACCTTGTCTTGGTGCGTGTGCTTGTTTTTGCTTGAGATAATTTGGTGGGTTGCTCTCTTTTGCTCTGTTTTGTCATTTTTTATAGCTGTTTTTTGGAACGGGACTCTTGTTTCATTGAGGGTCCTTGCGCAAGTACCTGAAGTATGATGCTAGTGTTTGGTATTTGGGTTGTACGGTCGCTTTCTTTTCCTGCTGAACTTGGGTGCTGGCAATTGCTGTTGCTGCTTGTGCAGGGTGCCCTTTGGACTTAAGCGGATCGAATTTCACGTTGGTGGCTTCATTGTGCTCCAACAACGACGACAAGGCTAAATGTTGCCGCTACATAAATGCATGCGTGGCAGTTTCCGTCGCTCGGTACACGAACACTACGGGCAATTTGGGAGTCGCCTCTGATTTAGCTGAGGTCTGCCTGCATTCGATATCGGAAACCTTGGAGCTTTATGGAGTGTCGAGGAATGCGGCGGCGTTCTGTGGCTTCGGGACGAAGATCCCTGTCAACTATGATTGCGTGGGCCGGACAAATGCGATGCAAATGCTGCAGTCCCCGGGGTTTGGGGAAGTGACCATGAATTGCAGAGTGAACCTTTCAGCTGAAATCAATTGCAGAAAGTGCGTAAATGCTGGCATCGTGTATCTTCATCATGTGGTAGGAACTGATGACAATATTACATTCAGCACTTGCCGAGATGCAACTTTCGCTGCCCTTGCAAGTCAAGTTGATTATATATCTTCGGTCAACATTGCCACTTGTTTCTTTGGTGTTGAAGGGCTAAGTACTCTACCAGGTATGTGCAGCTATGAGAAAACAGGAGACAGCTACATAGCATCCAGAAGCATTTGCTCCTACTTGGTTTGCACGAATTAAATGTCTTTGTTTCTGTTTATATTTATCAAATCATACTGTGTTTAACTTTATGTTTGCTGCCAATTTCCATCCTTGTTTCCCTTTTATTAAAAGAGTCCACCTTTTAATATTAGAATGACCGGACAAAGCATGATAATTTTGGGATGGGGATGTTGCATTTATAATGGAATTGATTATCACTCACTCTTTTCCTAAAAGCTTGCATGTTTCACAGTTTACTGAATACCCAAATAGTTAGCAGGTGAGCAAGTTGTTGTCCAAAAGAGATATAGTAGTCCTATGGTAAAGTTGATCAAATCCTCTTATGAGGGTAGTACTAAAACAAATGTTCCAGTAGGTGATCAAGTAATGAGTTCCCTGTTTCGTTTTTGTTTATAGCAGGGATCTAGTGAGAGAGTATAAATTATTATCCAGTTAATGTGATAGACTGCTAGAAAGATCCTTAAGTTCAACTCGGTGGGAATCTGGGTTTAGTTTTCACTACTTACCGAAAAGGTTGTGTCAACTAGACGCGATTGGCCTGGACAATAATCTAACGCCCGTCAGGCCGGGCCCAGTTATTTTTTTGTCACTACCATCTGTGCAGGCAAGTTGCTCTCTTCTTTGGCCCATGCACCCTGATCATTTTGTAGAAAATATATGAGTATTTTGTAGATCATGCGCAGACTTTGGCAATGGTTTTAATGACCAAACCCTGGCTCAGCCCTCTCAACAATCATATCTAGTCCACACGACTTCTATTTATCTTTGTCATTTTTTAAGCTTGTTAAGTTGCTACTGTTTGAGTTTCTTTTCCTAAAGTTCTCACTCTTCATGTGCTTAGTCGGATTGGTAGCTGGCTTAGTTGGGTTGATGTTCAAGCTCCAAAGAAATTCAAACATGATGGAAGCATTACAATGAAAGAGAGGATTTGTTTGGGCATTCAAAATTGCCTATTCTTTGGACTTCAAAATAATAATAATACTAATAAATGAAAAGGTGTACTCTGACTTCCATTAAAGATATCATGGTAGCTCTAAATACCTGCTCTACTCATATTGCAATCCTTTCGCCTTCTTTATCTTATTTTTTAGATATAGTCTACCACAGATGTATTTTGACTGTTTATATAGGACTGCCTGATGCTAACTTTCTTGACCATTCAAAACATGGAGGGAGTGCTACTCCATTTAAGTATGTTACTAGGATGTCTAAGCAATCTCGATGATTGTCATGAAAAAGCATTCTTCCTCTCTCCTTGATATAAAGATGGTTAAATTAATATCTTTCTCCTGTAGACGCTGCTTCTATAGATTGGGATGTTTCGACAAAGTTGCAGATTGACTAGCTTTTGCCCTTATGGCTGCATCTTTATTCTTTTTGGCTCTTATTCGTCTCGTGAGTTCTAATGTGTTGGAACATGTTTGAGACTTAT
This sequence comes from Syzygium jambos, assembly GCA_031216235.1. Classification (NCBI taxonomy): domain Eukaryota; kingdom Viridiplantae; phylum Streptophyta; class Magnoliopsida; order Myrtales; family Myrtaceae; genus Syzygium; species Syzygium jambos. Next base: position 14,957,534 of record CM062226.1, read on the forward strand.
AGTTTGAGGGAAACATTGCCTTTGATCTTTAATGCACTGAATGATGAAATTTTCCACGAATGCATCAGATTCTGTACTCGAGTTTTAAACTTATTGTTATATTTTGTGCATGTGATGCTAGTTTCCAATTCATCCCAACCGTCAGACTCTCCTAAAGCTCCTCCAAGTCCTTTGGTTGCTGCTAGCCCAAGTCAACTGATACTCGGTGTGCCTTCGAATGAGACCCACCACCCTTACCACCTGACCCTAGTTCCAGGTGTTGGCATTGGTGTCACGGTAGTGGCTGTTTTGATGCTGGTTGTGTTGGTATTTCTGATTCGTAGGAAAAGCAGAGAGCTAGAGGACCCCGACGATATGGATATGACGTCTTTAAAGGTCTTCCCCCCTCCTCATTCTATGAAAAAGTTTCAGGATGGTACTCCTCTCTCTCTCTCTCTCTCTCTCTCTCTCTCTCTCTCTCTCTCTCTCTCCATATATACAGAAATGCCCACTACTCCTGATAAATTTTGGGCTTGCAGGTCGGTCATTGATGTTTCGGAAATTCAGTTATAAGGAGACCAAGAAGGCAACTGATAATTTTAACACTGTCATTGGACAAGGGGGATTTGGAACTGTTTACAAAGCGCAATTTAGTGATGGTTTAGTGGTTGCAGTAAAGCGCATGAACAAAGTCTCAGAACAAGGGGAGGACGACTTCTGCAGGGAAATAGAGCTTCTTGCTAGGCTTCATCATCGTCATTTAGTTGCTCTTAGAGGATTTTGTATTGATAAGCGTGAAAGGTGAGAAGGGAATCAGTTTTATTCACACCAAAGTTTTGTATTCCCCGTCCTCACCCCCCACCAACACATAACACACAACACCACGTGCACTCACGCCTCACAAGCTGATGACTCAATTACTGTGGGTCATCTTCTGCGTGCATGCACATGTGTACACATCTACACAATGACTGGGTGAGTGGTTCTGCATTCATGTGACACATTTTAACCGGAGTAATTAATTGATTTCAGCTCTCTGCAGGTTTCTTATGTATGAATACATGGCAAATGGAAGCTTGAAAGATCATCTTCATGGTACACATGTTTTTCTTCCACTGATTTTATGGATCTCTCTCTCTCTCTCTCTCTCTCTCTCTCTCTCTCTCTCAGCATAGGCACAATCTGACGCACCCATGTGCACATGCTAAGATGTACGCAGACTCATAAGTGCAAACTTGTTGAGCAAAATCATGAGCCAATCACTTAACATTTCTTACCGTGCATTGAGTATTTAGGTGATGCTTTCATTGAAGTTGTTCTTACACTGCCATATGAACACATTCATAGAACCACCAGGCTTTTTTGTTTTAGGGTTCCTTAGTCATCGCGCTGTTGACTTATCCATTGTGTGCAGCACCTAACAGAAATCCTCTGAGTTGGCAGACAAGGATCCAAATAGCTATTGACGTGGCTAATGCTTTGGTAATTTTGAAGTTTCTTGGTCTTTTTAGCTATTTAACTGTTTCTTATCAATATCTTAGGCTTCGAAATTTTACATTATCAATGCAGGAGTATCTCCATTTCTATTGTGATCCTCCCTTGTGTCACAGAGACATCAAGTCAAGCAACATTTTACTCGATGAGAATTTTGTTGCCAAGGTAGGATAGTTCTGCAAAAGCGACTCTTTAATTAAATCTTAGCTCCCAATATACATTAAACCAAGTACACTAGTAAAATCAGACATCCTTGATGCATTCGTTGCAAGCTGCTAAGTAGCAGGAAGCCAGAGACTTCCTTGACATATCAAATTGACTGCTTCTGGTGACTTTTCTCATTTCTTGTCATGTTTGAGTCTAGGTTGCTGATTTCGGTCTTGCACATGCTTCAAAGGATGGGTCAATTTGCTTTGAACCAGTAAATACTGATGTACGAGGAACTCCAGGTAAAAAAAGCTGCCCTTTGGTTAATTATCTGCATCGTTTTAATCAATATCTAAGCCGTAATGTTTCCCAGGTTACATGGATCCTAAGTATGTAATCACTCAGGAGCTCACGGAGAAGAGCGATGTCTACAGCTATGGCGTTCTATTGTTAGAGATGGTAACAGCAAGACGAGCTGTACAAGATGGCAAGAATTTAGTGGAATGGTCTCGAATATATCTGACATCTACTCTAGGAATAACTGAGCTTGTGGACCCCAGAATTAAGGACGCCTTTGATTTCGACCAGCTTCAAACCGTAGTGAGTATCGTGCAAGGGTGCACTCAGCCGGAAGGACCGGCTAGACCTTCAGTTAAACAGATTCTTAGGCTTCTATATGAGACTTCAGATCCTGTCCATAGCGGGTTCCTGCAAACCGATGAAGAGGGAGAGTTTGGTGGATGTGCAGTTCGGGGAAGAGCGAGTAAAGGGAAAATGCATAAGAACAACGCCGTTTTTAACAGTAGCGATGTAAGATATCTAGCCTCTTCCTCTAGTACATCTAGGTCACATGGTAGTAGAAGCTTTTTGCTTGAAACCGGGTCCCCACAGTCTCCTCCTAATATGCTTTCACTATGAGGCCTGTTTTTTCTCTAAGTTTTTAGGGACTTGGAAAGCAAAGTACAGAGCAATCTAAGCCAGCAAAGGGAAGGGATTTTCTTTTGTATTTTCCCTTGAGAGTTTCCATATATGCTTTCAATTTTTGTTGTGTGTAGCCTTAAAGAGGATGTCCACCCCTTGAGGTTTTTCAGTTAGCCTCAGTGAGCGGGTAGAGTTGAACAAATGTAAGGTTAGCGTCACCAGTTTGCTCAACATTTTGTTAAAGAGAGGTTACAAAGAGTTGCATGTGCTTTTATGATTTCATGAAATTCTGAAAAGTGCTCTATAGATCATTCTCAATAAGAAGCGGTATCGCTAGTGTATCTGCTCCTTTTAGTTCTTGTATTAGGAGCCTTTTAGAAAGGATATGCATTCCTTCATCTAGACAGGCTAGCAGTAAATCTTCACGAAGCAGATAGTATATCTATCAGGAGTCCAATGCCGGTTTGGCTTCGTGTCCTTAAAATTTGTTACTTTTTGCTTTTCGCGTCTCCACAGTGGAGACCTTCAAACTCTAAATTCTTTTGGGCAGCTTTTTTATGTTGATGTAAATGGTCTATGATGTTCTGTTCTTTATATTAAATCTTATTCCTGTCTGACACCAGCTGGGCAAAATGATTCCATTTAGAAAATACGAACAATTGCCGTCTCTTGAAAATGATTACCGACTCCGCCAGCAAAATAGATTGCTAAGTTTGCAGGGGTGATTATACTGTCTGATAACAGGATAGAAGGTTGAGAACTGTCAAAACTTGTTATGAAGAAGCCCTAATCCTTCTTCCTTCTTTTCATTAGATTGATTCTCATGTTGACTGAAATCTCGATTTAAACTGTACCTTTTGAATGTCTCTAACCTGTAGAGACTCCTTTGATTCAACTGGCTGGGAGGTTGGCAATTTCAGATCCTTTTTCTTGTTGCCCTTCTTGGCCGATTGAATCTAAGATGTGCCGATAGAATCTAAGATCGCATTCGATGGTTCAATGAACAATACTTTCCGCCATTTTCAATGGGCATGTCGTAATCTGTATTGTGAACTTCAGCATAGGGACTGAAAGGTATGGATCGCGTTGTAGCACAAGGACGGATTTATCGTTAGGAGGATGTATGAATCTTGAAACTTGAAAACGATTTTTCGGCATCAACTATCTTGACTTATCTTGCTTCGCCGGCTAATGTGCAGCTTTAATTTTGGTTTCATCGACTCGGTCACACCCGTCATCTCTGACATATTTTGCACGAGATATGGTTAATTAATAAACGGAGTTTGAACTTCTATATAAGTCCAAGCTAATCTCTCCTCATAGTTGCGAGACAAAAATCATTCCATTTCAGAGAACTATACGAAATGACAATGGAATGTGATATGCTTTATAAGCTCTTCCTTCTCATCTCGACTGTAGTGTCCGCTTTGGCCATAGACCACCGAAAACCCTACATAATCCACATGGACGAATCGGCATTGCCCGCTTCGTACTCGCATCACCATGACCGGTACACATCACTTCTGTCATCCCTATCATCATCCCCGGATGAAATTGACCCGACCCATCTCTACACATACGACCATGTCTTGAATGGATTCAGTGCAGTGTTGTCACAGTCCCAACTAGACAAGCTGGAACAGGTTCCTGGTCATATTGCCTCGTATCCGGACACATTCGGAAAGGCTCACACAACATATACGCCTAAGTAGGGATATGCAAAGAACCGGAAGTCGCCCTAACCGCCCGGAACCTAACCGGACCAGCTCAGAACTAGCGGTTCCCATGAAGACCGGTCCGGTTCCCGGTTCTCAGTTCTAATTTACTAAAATCAATGAGTACCGGTCCGGTTCCCGGTTCTAGGCGTGAAACTGCCCACCTGCCCATCCAGATCAGACCGGTAATCTCTTTACACCTAAGGCAATGAACTGCTAAAGGTGCAATCATGAGTTGACGGGAGTTGAGAGGCGAGCTTTAGATTAAGGATTTTATGGTTTTCATTTTTTTAAAAATGTTTTTATTTTGTTGAAATTTTTTTAAAAAATTATATATATCTTTGTCTATGTTGCCAATCTGACCTTGCAAAGATCCGATGGTAGCCAAAAAGAATAAGCGATATTAAGCTTATAATATTCAGCCCATATACAATTAGAAAGGTAGGTAGAACAGGCTTCAATGGCTGCGCCACGTGTCAAAATAACATGCATTCCCATATTTTTATAGGAAATCAATGGACTGAATTTGATATGCAAAGTGCTAATAAATGTTTGCTTAACTACATTTTATTCAATAAAATGAAGCATGATGAAAAATTGAAAGGTATTATTTAAATGTATGAATCCAAAATAATAAGTTAGTAATCAATTTGCTAATAAGATAAAAATCCAAAATTTCCCTTTCATTCATTACTCAAAAGTTTTTTTTTCCACCTATCTGCAGGAACATGATCAATCCACGCTATATTAGTAGAGTTCATAAATTAACAATTAATTGTAAGGTGACTATGAAAATTGTAACGTACTGGAAATCCTAAAATACTAATAAATCATATAACATATATTGCAACTTGCAATAGATTAGTTACCTTTGAGAAAAACTTTATGAAAAAGAAGTTCTTATCCATCTAATTATTATTTAAATATCATCCTCGCATAGGCAGTTACGTATTAAAAATTAAGACATCAAAATAATACAAAAAATCATTAGTATACAACAATCAATCACACCGCAAGTCAAATCAATATAATCGCCATGTTGCAATACTTCTTTTGCTGTATATACAAAAAAAAATCTCAAATTATATGAATATACAAAAGGAACACCAGTTTATTCGAAAGTATTCGGTTATACGTCGCTTAAGAACTTTCGTTGTTACTAGATATATTTTCGTTTGCATAAATGTCACAAAATATAAAATTTTTTACAATTCATATAATTCTTTAAAATTATACTATCCAACTAAGTTATAAACAGTGCACGAGATTTCAACAAGTAATTTCTCATTGGTCGATTTTAACTCAATAAAATGAGTAGTGAATCAAATCAATTCTCGTGGTAAAAACTAAAGTCAACTTAACTATGGCAATACTCCTCCTCCAATCAGTCAACCAAGTGTCGTTCCTTTCCCTTCCACGCGGTGCTGTCTCTTCCCTGAGATAAATGGAACGTCGCAAAAGGACTAGACAAGTCCTTACCTTTGAAGCAAACTATATTCGAGATGCCTCGTTACATGAAAGATTCGGTGGTTTCATTTTGTCTCGTTCGGAGTTCTTTTATAGCCAAAAAGGTGCAAGAGGCAAATTCTTATAGCCTATCCTAGGGGCGAAACCGATTCTAGTTACTCCTTAGTAGGTCGGGCTCGGCTTGATAATCGCTCAAGATCGACTAGTTTGATTTCGAGTCGAGCTCGAGTTATTCGAGTATCTTGTCAAGTCAAGCCCGCACCCACCCAATCTCAGCTCAACAGGATCGCGGCCCTGATTAAGCCTAATCCAATTTCTCTGTCTATTTATTGGCCAAAAAAAATAGACAGATGTCCTCAAAATTATATGATATGCTCATATTATCTGAGCTCTATCAAGATTGAGTCGAGTCGAGTCGAGTTGAACTAGAGTATCTCGATTTTCTAGCCAAGTCGAGCTTAGGCAGAAATTTATATACTCAATCAAGTTCGAGTCTAGTTTTGAACATCAGATGTGCAAGTCCAGTTGAGCTCTCCTAGCTTACCCTATATGGCTTTCAAATTAACCGGATATCAAGGTGACAACCACATACACAAAAGCTGTGTTAGGAAACTCAGGGATGATAGTGTTGAGATTATGACCTAACAAAGTTGAAAAGGCAATATGCACAAGCAGGGATATGTGAATGCCATCGACCTTGGTTGTTCAGGGTAGAATTCACTTAGTCTTAAGGCTCAGAATAATATACATCCGATAAACATAATTGGACATTTAGATGCTTCAATCTCAGAGGCGAGCTCGCAGTGTTTATGACAGAGATGACTGGAGAAAGAGGCGGACCAGAAGAAAGCATTGTAGGGGTCGCCATTGCATTTAGACTCATGCGAAAGGGACTTGGAAGATAAATAGGATGGGTAGGAAACTTAGTCCGAATCTTTCCTCAAAAGAGCATGCCATTGTAAGGGAACAGAACTTGATACGTGCAAATCTTACCATTGATCGAGAGACAACTACATATGGAGGATGCAATTGATAAGATTGAGATATAACTGACTCTAGAAAGCCGACGTAGCCTCTCCCTTCTTACAAAACAAACTTTGTAGATGAACTCTATTAAGAATGAAGCAAAAGTGTGATTTTTGCGTACCTGCAACTTGGCCATTTCATTAATCCCAGCAACAAATTGAATCTGACAAGAGAAAACCACTTTTCTATGTGAAACTACTACTGCTGTTCATAGAAGAGAATTCAAACCGTTCCCCAAAGCCAGGAAAGCCCGAGATAGAGAACTACTGTCCCCAAAACTAGGAGGTTGAGGTTTTTGGTGGTTACAACATCTGAAGGATGTACAGTCTAAAACACCATGCACTTCATGCTGAAGGTGAGCAGCACTTTATCATATTGCGAGGGATGACAGTCAAATAGATCATCCTCCAACTAATTTTGTCCATAGATGTTCTTAGGAGTCCATTACCCTCTGTATTGCAGCAACATAGAAATCCTTTGGCATGGTACCAACGACAGATTCACGCTTCTGTCCGTTCTTAAAAAGCAAGACCACCGGAACAGCTTTAATATCATAGTCTTCAGCAATATTTAGGTCATTGTCCGTGTTGAGTAAAAAACATCTGATCTTCCCAGCATACTCTTCTGCAATCTCATCTATGATCCGGTGGACCATCCTGCATGGTCCACACCAACTAGCATAGAATTCAACCAGTACAGGAACTTCACTGTTTACAATCAACTCATGCCACGAATCTTTCGTAACGACTGCAGCTGCACAATTACCGCGTGGAATGATCAGAACAAGCTATTCAATTCATTCCACGTGCATTAGAGTTTAATTATTGTATTACCCAACTTACGTGATTAAGAGGAAAACAAATCTATGCGATGTTAATGTCAATGGTATCAGATTCAAATGCAGATTTCACAAAGTAATGCGCAGAAAAATATGACGGATCTACGGGGCAGAATGATGCTGTTATGGTGCTATGGCCAAGTGGAAATAAGCCCAGCTGATTATAAAAACTGAACTAATCTCGTCAGCTCCATCAACTTGGGTTTAAGAGACGGGTAACTTCACCATCTATCATATCGTCATAAGCTTTAGAAAAGATGTGCTCATTTAGTCTCCCCCAGCAATTGGCATTTCCTGATGTTCTAGAGGAATGCACAGCTCTCAGCCTAGATAAGATATCTTCTGGAATTGCCATAAATAACTTTGCTCAGAAAACAAGCGAAAACTTAAATGAACGCTAACCCGAAAGACAGATGGATTGATAAATAAAGAAACCCAAATACCCACATAAGAAAATTATACCATTGTCCGACGATTGCAATCAGATAATGCAGAAGAAAAGTTTCAGAACATAAGAGGAGAAGTTCTATTAAGTTCTCAGATAGATAAGCATTCGGGGGATTTACTTTCTTTCTTCTTCTTTTTTTTTGAGAAAAAAGACGACAAGCATCTCAGAGTCCATTTATCACACGACTAGACCTTACAGCATTATTTGCCCATTACATGCGTGACCGGCACAAGAACCTACCATTCAGAGTTCATCTTTTCCAAAATTACTGCGCAACTACATCTTCTCTGTTCGTATTAGTCAAATTGGAGTTCCTATTCGTTACGCAAATTCAGAAAGGGACTTGCCTGCGATCGGGGAAGAAAGATGAATCAACCCTTTTCATGGATACGTGCAGAAACCATGAGTTGTAAAATTCAGCCCAAGAATGGTTGAATTAACACAGATATGCTGTATCGTTTAGCAATTGGGTGCCTTCCCAGTTCCGAATCAACTAGCCCGCCTAATGTACTCAAATGGTAAGGAGCGAAACGCATCACCGCGCCTAAAATAGCCTAAATGAGAACGCTTTTGATGAAAACAGCCACAAATTAAATCAAAGAGGCAAGATTGTCCTTCACGCATTTCTGAATCCAACTGAAAAAGATCACTACGTAATCTGGTTACAAGTGCGGAGAGCGATTCAAGGACGAAGGAAACAGCAAGAATCAAGGCGATTCGGATCGAACCGAGCCCGAATCGCAAGGGGGAGAGCGACCCGACTCGAATTCACGAACCAAGGATGCGGCGAACGCGACACGGGAGGAAAATGCGGAGGACAAAGAGAGAGAGAGAGAGAGAGAGAGAGAGAGAGAGAGAGAGAGAGCTCTTACTTACCCTTGAGCTGGCGCGCGGAGGAGAGTGGGACGGGGAAGCGAGACGACGGGGAGGAGGGAGGAGCGCGGGAGACCCTGAGCCCCAATCCGGAGGGGGAGGTCAGAGGGAAGGAGACGCCGGGGTGGCTCGGCGAGCGGCACGCCGGAGGGATCGCGGACCAGGAACGTGGGGAGCGCCAGGAAGCGGCGGCGGAGGAGGAGGGGATGAGGGAGGCGGTGGCCATCTCCCGATCCAGGCAGGGGGGGAGGGAGCGCGACGAGCCGAAGCAGAAAGGATCGGCAGCGTCGTCTCAGGTGGAGGAGAGCGAGAAGGAGAATCGCATGGGAGGGAGGGAGCAAAAATGGCGCACGTTTATGTCGATTCAGTATCGGAAAGTCCGGTCCTTTGCACAGGAGAGAGAGAGAGAGAGAGAGAGAGAGATGGGAGAGGGAGGGGAGAGAGGGGAAATGGCGCACGTTGCTTCGCTCGTATCAGAAAGTCTTCTGATCAGAGAGAGAGAGAGAGAGAGAGAGAGAGAGAGAGAAGTCGTTTTAGATGAGGAGGCGTTTTGGTGTGGTGTGGTGAGGTGTGGTGTGGTGCGGTGACCGGTGAGAGAGAGGGAAAGAGAGGGGTAGGTGGAGGAGAGGGGAGGACTGAGGCGGCGCCGCCACCCGCGATGGTTCCATTCGAAGGTTCAACAAAACAAAGCCCAAATTGAGAAAGGGGGGGAAAAACGCCGTCAAAAACCCTTAAAACTATGCTCGCTAATGGCACGTTCGTTCTAAACTTTTTTTTTTCCGTGGCGCCGAAAACTTCCCAAGCTCGTGCTACCCTCCCCCCTCAAAGTGCTATCGATGAGAAAACCACAAAGAAAAAAAAATAATCTGTCTACACGGACGCTGCGAAGCGAATGATATTGACACGGCGACCGCGTGGCTTGAGTAGGAAAAAAAAAACAAAACGGCGTTATTTCGGCCGAAAGAAATAATCTGACGGAATCTTGACGAAGAGTAAGTGTGTCGCGTAGGTACGGATTTTGGGTTTTTTTATGTCACGAGAAAAAGTTTAGTCTAAATGTGTCGCGATATGCATAGTTTATGATATTTTTGTGGCTTTTGAACTTTGGCCCGATATGCAATGTGGTCCCCGAATTTTTAATTTGTTCAACGTGATCCCTGAATTTCAGCTCAATGTGCAATGTGGTCCTTGAACTACATGAAAATATTCAATGTTGTCCTCCCTTCCATTAATTCAACTTCAGGAAAAACATTAAATATTTTTGTATAGTTCAAAGACTAAATTGAGCATGTATGAAAAGCTCAAGGATCACGTTGAAAAAATTAAAAGTCCGGGGATCTCATTACATACAGGGCCAAATTCGGGGACCGGGTGTCATTTTCCCAAAGAAGAAAGGCAGGTTCGTTATAAAACGCATCCTCTAGTTTAGGTCTTTGTACCTCGCACGTTCTAATTCAAAGATCGCGGCACTTTGTGCCTCGGTAGAGAAAAATCCACATCCGTGAGGGAAAAGCCCGGGGTTCAATACGTCTATTTTTGTCATTAGTTGACTGCACACGCCTAATCCTATGGGGGGAAAGAAAGCCTCCTCAATTCAATGGAATCTGTGCATCAAATCAAAGTCTTGTCCTTAAACCCCAATTGCATGCCGCCTTCTCTCTCTCTCGACCCGATTAGAAAGTCCTGATATTTGGCTCGAAAGCGACTGTCCTTTTCGTTGTATGCAGGATATGACTTCGTGTTGGTTGTTTATGCAAATCGTGCCTGGTGACATGGGTTTGATCGTTTGACACCTCGGATACTACGTAGATACATTATGACAGAAAATTTTAACGATAGCCAAAATTGCCTCTAAGGCGAAAAATCGGCGTCTTTTATGCCACGGTTGAAAGTTGATGCCAAAATTATCCCTTGAATGAAAGTCAGCGATTTTCTTTTTGTTGTTGTTGAAAAACCACTTTTTTTCCTATTGGAAAGTTTATGTTTAAGGAAGAGGGGGATTGAATATTCTAATAAATAAGAAATGAAGAGAAAAAATAGAGATAAAAATACATAATATAAGTTCATTTTCCGATTTTCAATAGAAAAACAAAGAAAAATAGGTTTAGGTAATTGTGGGACATAAAATAGGTTGGAATGCGAAAAATTGTAGTAATTTGGCCTGTTTCTGATTGGGGGTTCACGCTCGAAAGAATTCAGGTAATATACACTTCTGATTTTTAATTATTCTATTCAAATTTTTTAAAAGACTCGTTACGAAATATTTTTATTTCTTAATAACGATTTGTGTCAAATTTACATAAGAATAAATTTGCTCGTAAAAATAGAGAGTTCAGTTCTTTTCACGGAAAATAACTTTCAGGAAAATATTTTCTGGATTTTCCGTTGTTTGTTTCACGGAAAATAAATTAGATATGGAAAATATTTTCCCTCAATAAACAAAACACCTTCAAAAGTAAAGAAAATGTTTTCCTCTTTTTGAAAAGAGGAAAACAATTTCCCCTCTCCTTCTTTCATTATTTATTATAATTATTTTCTTTTTTTAAAATTCTAATTTTTTAATTATCTTTTTTTATTTTTTTTCCTTTTTCTTTTTATTTTTCTTTCTCTTTTCTATCTTTTTCTCCGGCTAGTCGTCGGCTACAGCGGCGGCCAACGATCTCCAGCCTTGCCAAATTCCGACGAGGCTCGAGCTCCCTCTACCGGCCTTGGGCGAGCTTGAGCCTCGCCAAATCTGGCGAGTTGGGCGAGGCTTGTCGGCCTGTGGTGAGGTCGAGCTCGCTCGACTTGCCATGGGTGAGCTCAGCCTCGCTAGATCAGGCGAGATGGAGCCTTGCCATAGACTGCCAAGCTCACCTATGGCAGGTCGCCATTGTGGCCGGCGACCGGCCAAGGAAGAAGAAGAAGGAAAAAAAAAGAAAAGAAAAAGAGAAAAAAGAAAATTAACATATTTTTAAAAAATAAAAATTTATTAAAAGTAGTGCAATGAGGAAAATATTTTTCATACCAAACAACAGAAAATATTTTCCGAGACTTTTCAGATTTAAGCTGAACACGAAAAAATTGAGCCAAATGGCTTTCTAGAAGAAACGTAACATTTTTTGCAAACGAACGAAGCCTTAAAGCATGGAAGGGTCTAGGAATTTGAACCGTTACAAATTGGTGGGACATAGGCTTGTAAAAAAATCGTAGGTGGCTCCACTCTTTTCTAATTATTTTATTCGATGTTCTAATCTAAATTTGTGTCGCATCAACATGGTATATTTACATTTTTTTATTTTTTTTCATTCAAAACTATGAAATCAATTCGTGTCGAGTTCAAATAACTAAGAAAATAATAAAATGATAAATAAAAACCTTATGTTATAAAAAAAAGGGTTTGAGGAATATACAAATGGCAGCGAAAAAGCACGCCCGGTGGGACTCGAACCCACAATCGCCTGATTAGAAGTCAGACGCCTTATCCGTTAGGCCACGGGCGCTCCTATTGACATCCTTTGTAAATAATTTCTAAATGTAACGTTCGGTCGCACGTCGAACCTTCATATGCTCCAACCATCGGATCGTAAATTTATATGCGAATTGCGCTACGATCTAATAGTTGTCTCGGACTTCAAGAGCTTGCATTACGGAAAAAAGATTGATGTGCGAGCAAGAGAGATATGTAAAGTTTCTTTTGCAATTTGACCGGCAAGTTTTACATTGGGATTCCGATCGATGGATGTGGCTGCCGGGAGAGTTTTTCCTATAGACAGAGCAACGAGCGCCGCTCCTTCTTTCTTCTCTTCTCCCCCCACCCCATTGTTTGGTACTTTCACATTCTAAAGACCCCGTACTTGGTGTCTTCCGGCCCGCGGTTCGACGAGGCAGAGATGCAGAGGCCAATGACTTTTCTTGTGTCCGCCGGGTCGATGATCCCGTCGTCCCACAGCCTCGCCGTCGAGTAGTAAGAGTTCCCTTCCCTTTCGTATGCCTCCACGACTTTCGCCTTGAAGCTTTCCTCTTCTTCCTTCGTCCACTGCAGCAAAACCAATGATCGAACCACGTAAGCGTGCCTTTCGTGCAGTCAGTCTTAAGAATGCTCTTTTAACATGAAAATGTGATGTTTTACCTGGACTCCCTGCTTTTTCTTGTTCGCCCTCTCTATTTGAGCCAGAACACCAGCAGCCTACGTATTACCAAGAGAATGCATAAATACAAAGCTTTGCCACAAGTACCAAAGCTAGATTAGATTTTCTCGAAATTACTCTATGAATCTCTCTTAGTTCCTTTTCATGACTCAAGCGCAACTTGTATCGGTTAGAATGCAAGACAGTGCATCATCCTCAATAAATTAGATTACATCTGGTTAATACAAGTCGATAGGTCCACCACTTTACACATTCTACAATATAGAAAATGAAGTTGGTTGATACTGAACTATGCATGCTTTAAAGCGAGACGCTATACACGTTGTCCTTTTCGAAGCATGCGCACTCTGGAGCTAAAACGTGACATCATATGGACCTACCAGTCATAAAAACAAAAGGGAATATGGGGTACAGGCCTACCTGAGTTCCTCCCATTACGGAAATTTTTGCGTTTGGCCATAGGAACATAAAATCAGGACTGTATGCACGGCCACACATAGCATAATTTCCAGCACCAAAGCTTCCACCCACAATGATTGTAACTTTGGGAACCTGGAAAATACAAGAAAGCCATTTATCTTTCTTTGTTATGTCCTCATCACCTCTTTGTCACAAAACTTTTGGTGTCCTATAATATGTGAAAACACGCTTAAGCTTACCAAATAGTAAGGATGCCAAAACACACGAGACAATTAGTGAAGCTTAGAGAGTATGGATTTCTTTTTCATGTTTTGGCTAGAACTAGATCTTATTGCAGTTATGCATCCACACCACAGCTGAAAGCCTACATACACACCTCAGATGGTTGACATGTCAAGTATGCAGAACCAAGGGAAATCTAGATGGATTGGGTCTGCTAATCACAGTGTGTTGGACACTAGAACCATGTCATGTGACTAGCCACAATGCCCCATGTAAGCACATTAGTATCCAGGGTATATATAGAAAAGTGGTCATTGCAGCCACCAATGTTCTGGAAATCAGGTTCATGTTGTGCATCCTTTATATGCTTTCTTATTTGAAAACAGTCCAAATGAACAAGACAGCTGTCACACTTTATGAGCATTGCAAGTTCTATAAATTCTGCCGCTGGACTTAGAGATGATTACAGATCTATATCAAATACACAATTTTCAAGCAACAAAGGTGAGTTCAGGCATCTATAGAATGCTAAATCACACGGATAATAACAATGACAAAACAAAATTTTGACTACTTGTTCAAGAAATGTCTCCCCTAGTTTTTTGATAACGATCTTTTTATTTTCTAATAAGCACAAGATTATAAGAATTTGCTATTAAAAACAAGTCAATAAAGATTTATTGAGCATAGTCATTTCAGTAGGCCTTAAAGCCAACTCAACTGGCAAATATACAAGAAAAAGAATCTGAAAGTTTGAAGTTTGACCCTTAAAAAGGCATATATTTCTGCATATAGTTCAATTGGAAAATATACTTTTTGGCTGTTGAAGAAGACTTTAAACCAGGGACAGTAACTTTAAACTGACGATTGAAGACCTCTCATAATTATTAAAAATAACACCCCATAGCATTTCAACTTAAGGAATTGCCATAACCAGAAACTCAAAATCTCGGTGGCTTTATCAGGAGATATCCATAGATCAGATGAAAGTTAGACAAATGCGTCCTTTTCTGAGAGGGGGAAATAAGAAACGAAAAGAATTGCTAACTCCCAATATAATACTTCAGAGTTCCCTTAAAAGAACTCACAAATACTGACCAGAAAGAAAAGAAAAATAAGCATAATAAACAAAGTGCATGTGGCTGACCTTTGCACAAGAGACTGCCATCACCATTTTTGCTCCAGATTTAGCTATCCCATTTGCTTCCGATCTGGATCCAACCTTGCACATTGAAGCATGACATTTCAATATAGCGCAACTTGAGTGGAAAATCAATCATGACCAATATGCTACTTGCTGTGGTGTAATCACCCTGAAAGTTGTTCTTAAGAGTTGAGTTGCTTCAGCATAAAACAAAATATTACTTGAAACAGCAACTACAGCCTACATCAAAAATTTCCTAACAATATTTCAACTGCCACATGTCGTCATCTTAAAAGGACATGCTAGTAAGGACTTCTTCCTGTTTCCCTTCTTTTTTCTTCCCACCAAAACTAGCATGCTCTAACTTGACATGAGATGCCCCTTGCTTTTTAGAAGGAAAATACTGCTTCTTGAGTTGGTACAAGAGTGAGTTAAAAATGTCAAAAAGGATACACAGTCTATCACTGCTACTATGGAAGTACATGAGACGAACCTGAAGGTAGTTTCCATATTCGTACACTTAATTACCTATATCTCAGACGTGCAATGCAAGTTCTAGAGCTCTACCCATAAGATCGAACTTTACCTACTGAACTGGGAGTCACATTATGCCAAAACATCCTCAAGAACCACTCAGCGGTTATTGCTTCCCAATTCAGATAGGAATTAAGCAATCGAAAGTATTCCTAACCACAAATTGTTGAAACAAACCAGGGGAGAAACTTGCGTACCATGAACCCAGTTATATTTTGAAGGAAGACAAGAGGTATGTTACGCTGAGAACAGAGTTCAATAAAATGGGCCCCCTTTAAAGCAGATTCGTTGAAGAGTATCCCATTGTTCCCAATAATTCCCACAGGTTGCCCAAATATCCGGGCAAAACCTGTCACGAGAGTCTGAAAAGAATGGAACAAGGTCAAGCAAGCTCAGAGGCACACAGCAGGAAAAAGAAAAAGAATCCCCAAAATGATTCAGTTACAAAAGTATCCTCACAGTGCCGTAGAGTTTTTTGAATTCATCAAATTCACTGCCATCTACAATGCGAGCAATAACAGATCGAATATCAAAGGCCTGCTTGTGGTCTGTTGGTGCAATAGAACGAAGCTCCTTTACATCATATAATGGCTCTTTAATCTCAGAACTGACATTTTGGAATCTAGCCAAAGTTCCCAGTTTCCCAGCAGTGTGCAAATTCTTAATGATGTTCCTTCCAAGAGCAAGACCATGCAGCTCATCTACAAAATGGGAAATAGAAAATGTAACTTATGGCAGCAAAAGAAGACACTCCAACCTTTTGCGCGCGCGTGCGGGAGAGAGAGAGAGAGAGAGAGTATTTGCTTCAATAATTCATTTGAGTAGAAAAATTCATCACAGAATACACTTTTACATATATGCTGAAGCCAATTCTAAAACAATAAAAACTCAAGTATCCATTTTGGAAAGCTTAAATTTCATGAATCGCAGGGAGAACAATATATAAGCAGAGAGTGCAAAAAGCATAGGAGAAATCACAGGAGGTACATCTGAAACAGAGTGCTCAGAAAAGATGAACTATATACCTTGTGCAAAATAATCTGAAACACCTGAAGTCTTGCAATGCACTGCCGCACCCCCTAAATCCTCTGCAGAAACCTCCTCTCCAGTAGCAGCCTACTGAAACTCCTCTTTCATAATATGTCCAGGTTTAAAACTGACATCCTCAAGCACTAAACACTAAAAAGTACATAACGTAGACCATTTACGCACTCATGCCTAATGGTGGAAGCATAAAAATGGAAGACTTAATGCTAACACACATGAACACCCAACTTACTAAAACCTACAACTAACCTTTACAAGTGGTGGCCCAGCAAGAAATATAGTGCCATTTCCCTTGACCATTAAACTTTCGTCAGCCATGGCAGGAATATAGGCACCCCCTGCAGTGCAAGAGCCTAATACCAGTGCAATTTGAGGAATGCCTTCGGATGACATCACAGCTTGATTGTAGAATATCCTACCAAAATTATCCCTGTCAGGGAAAACATCAGCTTGCTTTGGGAGGAAAGCGCCACCGCTATCAACAAGGTATACACATGGCAGTTTGCATTGGGCAGCAATCTCTTGTGCCCTGAGATGTTTCTTGACAGTGATTGGAAAATACGTTCCCCCTTTAACAGTAGGATCATTAGCCATGAACATACAAAGCTGCCCATGAACAGGACCTATTCCAGTGACTATGCCAGCAGATGGCAAGGGATCTTCATACAGTTCGTGGCCTGCAAGCTTTTCCCATAAGATGCAGAATAAGAAGTCGAGAAATAAGACAAAAGATTGGTGTGCAAACTGTATCTCAAGAGAAGTACAAGATAAAAGAAACTTCTGATTCCCAGAATTTTTTTTCTTTCCAAACCACAGAACTAACTGCCGTTACGACAACAGCGCGTGATCATACAGCAGCCTAATCTGCATCTGATACAATCTCGATCTGGGGTCGGTTCCAATTGCTGCTGGTTTGATTCTGTTCAAGAAGCGACTTTGACTAGAGTATCTAAAAGAATGCGCACCGACAACGTATCAACTCCGTCGTAAACATTCCTCGCTTGATATGAATTCAAAACCATAGGCTCAGGATAAGCAACGGACCATCAACATTTCGCAATGACACGAATTGACTCGAAGACAAAACCGACAGCCCCAATACGAAAAACCGGAAAACACTGCGCGAGACCGAGAGGAAAATCCAGAGTCTCCGAACCTGCGAGAGCTCGAGGAAAGAAGAGCCGGGGTCGATGAGACGATCGATCCTTTCCCGAGGGAGCAGCTTGTTCCTGCTCCTGTTCCTCCTCACGGCGTCCGCTCCTCCCCCGCCGAGCACCTTCCATTCCAATCATCAAACCACGCAAACCACAAAACTCCTCAAACACCACAGAAAAACCACTCGAGCGCGCGCGCAATCACGACGACGATACACGACTGTCGACCTCGTACCTTTTGGACACGAGACTGGAGCTGCGAGACGAGGTCCCCCATGGCTCCGGAGTTGCGGGCGTACTCGTCGGAGCCGCGATCGACGCCGTCGGGAAGCACTCCCGAGCAGAACCCCCGCCGCCGCGGCCGCCGTCCTCCTCCTAGTCCTCGCGGCGGAGGCGGCGGCGGGACCGGACCGCGGCCGGAGGAGGCGGAAACCGCTCGCCGCGCGAGAGCCCTGAGCATTTGCGATTGCCCGGTCGTCGTCCTCCGGATCGAGAGCCGAAGCAGGTTCGTCGCCCGCGGTCGCGGACGGTTGCTTGCTGTGGTCGAGGATTTTTGGCAACGGCGAGGGGATCGATTATTTTATATGAGAGCGTTGGCGGAGGCGGAGCTTGAGCTTGAGCTTGAGCATGAGCTTGTGTGGAGTTCATATCCGCCCCGTACGGCTCCGCATCGGCTCGCCACGTCGGAGTTTCGTCCACGCTTGACGTGCCGGATAATTATTTTTTTTTTATTATAATCCTTTTTAATTGATTCAATTTTGCGGTGGGCCCGCTCGGAGGCGAGCGGTTCCAGGTGGGGTCGAGATTCCATCTGATACCTAAAATCTACCCTATAAAGATCGGTTTCCAAATTTTGAAACCTAGAAATCTCCCTTACTTAACTCAATCGTGTATTGTCTGTTTTGACCCCGTCTCGTACCGGGCCTCACTATTTTGTCTTGACGTACGCGTGGGCGACCTTCCTGAGAGATTATCCATCCCGACAGTACTTTTATCTAAGCTCGCTTCCGAGCACTTTGCAGTTTCGAAACCGATCATAACTGCTACGTTAAAAGGTACTTCTATGAATTAATTCTAGATTTCACCTACGCGTTTTAAAATTATTCTCTGCCTATTCAGTGTATAGTTTGGTTCAATCCGATCATCTTTACCATTCTAGAAGTCTGTCAGGAGCCGCTTTTTTTCTAGGCCCTCTAGCCACAGTGATCACTCCCCGCCTTCTTCACTAGTTCCAAAGACTATCCAGAGACCAGCCAACTCCTTTATTATTATTTATTATTATTTCATTAATCTCTTCTTCTTTTTTCCTTTATTTTTGGTCAAGCAAAATGAAATTAAAGTAACTAAAATATTCCTCTTAGATAGAGTTTCGTCAACAAGACTGCCTATCACAAACAAAACCATTTATAAGTGAAATAACCCGTCAAATCAAACAATAAAAGTCGTATTGTGTTGACATGCAGAGTAAATGAAAGAGGCAGAAACACTTGTAAAAGAGTAGTGATTAGTTAATTTGATGTTTCCAAAGTGCATATTGGATTTCTTTTGCAATGAATATACATATATGTTATAGGTGAATTCTTATGGGTACATGTCCTCTACTGCACCTGAGCAAGTTTAAAACTAATCTTAATAATGGAAGAACATATCGAATAACGTTAGTATGAAATGATGTTCTAAATTTTGAAAGTTTGATACTGCTAGTATGAAAATTGGTGAAAAGATCCATAAATACTACTAAGTGAAAATAGTCACCCAAGTTGTCGGCTAACATTGCAATAATTATTTCAGTTCTAATCATTTATTGAGGTCCGGCCAAGCAGTTTTTTGCATATTGAAAGTGTAACGCTAACAATGCAATACCAAAAACAACAAGCATTTGACAATTTTATGAATATGGAAAATATATTTCGTCGAATATCGATTATTGCAAATGGTGGGGGTGAGCACCCGAACCATACTAAATTGACCGATTTTGGGCAATTTTCGGTTCCTAAAATTTGGAACCGGTGATTGTCAGTCCGATCCCCGATTTTCGGGAGTGGATCGAACCACTCCGATCGTACCGATACTTTATTTTTATTAGCAAGTTTAGTTACTTGATCATATATTATCACGCCCTCATCGTCTTTTCGCCGAGATTTTCGTTAATTAAAGATCCAAAATACTAAATAATGATAGTTTAGACAATGAAATAATACTTGCAGTCTTGTAGGGTATAGGAAAAAAAGAGAACATGTCATCGTCGGTTCTTGAACTCACTCGGGAACCATATCGGACCGGTCGATCAAATTTTAGGATCAGGTGGGTCGGTTCCCAATTCCACAGATCAGGCATCGGCCCTTTTAATTCGATTCTCGGCTCTAGGGTGAAACCGACCCACCTTGGAACCACCCCGAACAAATCACCCCTAAATGTGATAATCCAGATTTATTTTAATACTTTCGGTATTAGTTCCTCACTCTTTCTTCATTTTTTATTATTGAGCAGTAGCCACCGTTGCCAAAAAACTTCAGAATCAGTTCGGATGAGATACTCCCCTCTCCACAGCGCCGGCGGATGCTCCCTCCCGCAGAGCTCGAGCTCGAGCTCGGCAGCCATGGCGTCTCTGTCGCTGTCCCTCCTCTCTCTGTATCCGTCTCTCAAGTTCGCGTCCCCTCGCGGACTCTCCTCGATCTCGACGTCCGCGCCTGCGCTCCCCTCTTCTCCGACGCTCGCGTCCGCCGCGTCCCCGCGAAGAAAAGCTCCCACGCAAGCGCCGCGGGAACGCTCTGCAAGACCCTCCAGGAGGAAGACGCCGTCTCCTCCTCCGCCTCCGACTGTCTTAACGGCGGACGCCGCGGAAGCTCCTCGTCCCGTCGCGGCCAAGAAGGTCCCCTTCGAGATTTTGTTCCCCCTCCTTTCGTCTTTTCTTTCGTGTAAACCGATGGGAATACGAGCGCGAGAGAAGGAGAGGCTGTTTGACATTGGAAGTCGCAGGCTAACCGTTTCCATTTCCTTTTGAAGAGGAAAGTTAAGTCTAAAATGGAGAACCCATTTGATGAATTCTCTTGTTTTGTTTACTGTCCACGTTGTTTGTCTCGGTGACAGGATAACAACAACAAAAGGTGAAGTTTTGAAAAGATTTCGATGATGCTCCATTATTTCCTAATATATGGAGGGAAGAGTCAATGGGGAAAATTTGAAATCTAATGTATTTTCAAATGCATTTCCAGCAAAAAGGTGAAAAATGGTGGGCACAATTTAGATTGGTTGTGACACATATCTTTCAGGAAGATGGAAGTTTTCATCGGTTAGAAAAGATAGTTTGGTCATCGATGTCCGCGGTCTCCTTTGGAGTGCTTACTTGGCTTTTCTTTGTTGCTAGGTCCTAATACCAATCGGATATGGCACCGAGGAAATGGAAGCTGTGGTGTTAATTGATGTGCTTCGTCGAGCTGGCGCAAGTGTGACAGTGGCTTCTGTGGAGCCACAGCTCCAGATTGAAGCCTCTGGTGGTGTTAAACTTGTCGCAGATGTCTCAATTTCAGAATGCTGTGATGAAGTTTATGATCTAGTGGCTTTGCCGGTACATTTCTTCACATTAATGTATATTTCCAACAGTGATAGTATGATTTAGAAAGTAAGAGAATACGTGATGCATCCATATGTTGTTCTTAAGCAAGTGATTTTCCCTTAGCTTTTCTGTGATGCTATGATCAAAGTAAGCGAAAGTAGTGATAAAATCACAATGACTGAAGCTAAAACTATAAAATGCGATCTTGTAATCAACCAAATTGCGGTTTCATGATAATGATATTTCTGCATTTATAGGGAGGAATGCCTGGTTCAGCACGGCTAAGGGATTGCGAAATCCTTCGAAAAATCATGAGCAAACAGGCTGAGGGACAGAGGTTATATGGAGCAATATGTGCTGCTCCTGCAGTCACACTTCTCCCCTGGGGACTTCTAAAAAGAAAGCAGGTGGGTTGTTATGTCTTGCATTAAATTAGACATATATACACAAACTGTAACTGGTGATAACATTGTTTTTCATGCTAGACTACTTGTCACCCTGCATTCTTTGACAAGCTCCCCACTTTCTGGGCCGTTAAATCAAATATTCAAGTTTCAGGAGAGCTTACAACTAGCCGTGGTCCTGGAACTTCGTTCCTTTTTGCTCTGTCCTTAGTGGAGCAGCTCTTCGGTGAGTCTGTCGCTGCGGAAATTGGAAAATCGTTGGTGAGGGCCTAGTACATATTGCGTAAGATTTAATGTTCATCCAAGACTTCATTGATGAACTACCTGAAGAATATAGTTCTTAAATTTGATGTCTTCCCTTCCTTTTTTATTTATAGCTGATGCACGAAGCCAATGATCATTCTAAAAACATAGAGTTCAACAAAGCTGAGTGGGTTGTGGACCATACTCCTCGCGTAAGTAGTATCTCTGAATTTGTGTTCAAGTATTGAGCTCTCCTCTTCACCATATACCAATGTCTTGGTTTGTTTCTCATCAGTTATACTGTCTTCTGAATTCATAGCAGCCTCTCATCTTCTAAGGCTATAGGATCATATCATGTCATACTTGCCTGAAGCGGTACTACCAAAGAAAAATGAAGTACTCATTACCCGAGAGAAAAGGGGAAGTAGCAGACTTCTTGTATCTATGTTTCATCTGTTGCTTAGGCTTCTTCTAATTGTAAAGTCTTGGACATTCAGATCGGTTTATAACTAGATATACTTTATAACACTGTTGAAATAGATCCTCACCTAGCAATAGAGTATTTTTCATCTCACCTACCTCATAGTCTGGTGAAAAAATGTGGCATTGAACCAATCTTGGTAATATAAGGTTAAACTTGACTCGAATCCTTGATTGAGGTGATTATGCTAACAATCTCTATATTGCCCTCCCTCCCCCTTTTCCTCTCTAAGACATATCATGAAGAGGAAGAAAAATACATACTATTGGATATAGAAGAAAAGGTTTCCAGTAACAAAATAATGGGCAAGAAATTGGTTGACCCAGGTTTAAAGTGGGACAATGGGAACGTATGGAGGCCTTGATTGCAGTTGTAGGATATGTAGTGTAGTTTGAACTTGAAAGTGCAGTGACGAAGCTAGAATTTGAATGAAGGGGGGAAGAAATGTTCAATGTACTTAACTTAAAGATTTAATTTACATTTGATATTATCACATGTAGAAAAGAACAATCTGCAATTATAAAAATTGAAACAATAAATAATGTTTTTTTTGTGGAATGACGTTGTCATCCGACATGAAATCAAGGTGCTGGGCTCATCCAACCGTTGAGCTATACCACTCAAACCCAAAGAAGTTTATGTAAACGTCTTTTGGGCCTATTATGACGAGCTGCAAAGGCCAAAGAGGGGGGTGGGTGGGTTGTGTTGGCGGGGGTGACAATCCCTGTTTTCCCTTCCCTGGCTCCGTGGCTGAGAAAGTGGGTTATTAGTTTATATCTGCGTTTGCGAATTGAGAATGGCAATGTTTTTCCTTAAGGGGTGTTATCTTACTATAGATACTTTTTGTAACCTCTGTAGTTTCTGGATAGCAGGAAATGAGGTTGTTCCTTTGAAAGTGAGTACTTTTAGGCAAAACCAAAGGTTTATCCACCCATTCTAGTTGAAAAAGAGTTGGAAATGAAGTTGCGTTATCATTACTAGATTTTGGTTAGCACGAAAAAATAGAAGGGCCCTTTTTTTTCTTCGAGGTAGCTAGCTTCACCCATTCTGACCGAGCCTATAGGATCTATTATTGAGGGTGGGTTTGTGGGAATAAATACTTTTTAAGTTTAATAGATATGGAGGAAAGCGATTCATAGAAAGTACATAAATTTGAATAATTATTTTGAGCAAATTTGAAGTCTAGGGCGATTAGAGTCCACCAGTTGAACAAGTTTAGAGAGACTCACACACTAAGCTTTGCTTCCACATAAAACTTAGCAATAAAAATTAGTC
Organism: Syzygium jambos; assembly: GCA_031216235.1. Taxonomy (NCBI): domain Eukaryota; kingdom Viridiplantae; phylum Streptophyta; class Magnoliopsida; order Myrtales; family Myrtaceae; genus Syzygium; species Syzygium jambos. The sequence goes on from CM062226.1 coordinate 14,981,052, forward strand.
ACAGAACCCTTCCTTTGCTTCTAATAGCTTAATCAGGTGGAATTTGTGCATGCAATTGATTGATCAAGCCATGTTACATGTACCATGTACTCAATGGCTGTCATTAGGACGTGTTATCTTCTGTAATTTTGTGAAAAGTTTTCGATTCTCATACTTACAAGCCTCAATAGACCCTTCACTTTGAATCGCTTGTGCTATCAGAGACTCTCTAGCTATACTTTCGTCAGTTGAAAGAAAAGCTGCTTGTTGTCCAGTCCAATTTATGAGTTCCTTGGGACTTATTTCGGCAAAAATCACTTTCATGGAAGAAAATCTTTATTTTCATCACGCACCAGTTTTCTTTTGTCTCCCTTTTTTCCTTATTTTTCCAACGTCTTTTATTTAAGTATTGTTTACGATATATAACCCTTGTTATAGAAAAGATTAATTTGTAACACTTATGACGTCTCTCTCTATTGAAACTTCAAACAGGTCCTAATTCCAATTGCAAATGGTTGTGAGGACATTGAAATGGTAACTGTAGTGGACATTCTACGACGAGCCAAAGTAGATGTGGTGGTTGCTTCAGTTGAAAGAAATTTGCAGATTTTGGCATCGCAAGGCACAAAAATTGTTGCCGACAAGTTAATTGGTGAAGCTGCAGAAACAAGCTATGACTTGATCATTCTTCCAGTGAGATTTTCTTTTGGTGTTTTGCTCTTATAAGCATTATGTTTTGCAGTTGTCTAAGCATTACTCTCACAAGAGCTCTATGACTAATAACCTCGAAAGTAAATCAAGAAAACAAACTTTTGTTGCTTTATGAGCAGTAACCAAGCAAAAGCTCCAATAGAAAATTTTGGTTACTTGATGTGGAGGAAAATTGTGGAGAGGTTGCCTCTACCGAGCAAGAGCTTTATGCACATCACAGCCTTGTTCCTTATTATTTTGCTGGGAAGATAGATTTTCTGCTGTTGATGGATTATTTACTTTGATGATTCTTCTCATCATGTTTTCAGTAATATAGATATGTGAAGAGAGACCATGATAGAGTGCTCAATTTGCCTGCCTATTGAGCTTGTTAGTTGCATGATTATTCTGTGATTCAAATTCTCAAAGTTGAGTATTGTGCGAGCTTGCATGTGTGTATACAATTAATTGAAAGGGTCATTCAATATGGAATTACAGGGAGAAACTGCTGGCTCTGACCGTTTACATAAGTCCAGAATTTTGAAAAATTTGCTAAAAGAGCAAAATTTGGCTGGAAGAGTATATGGAGCAATCTGCTCTTCGCCAGCAATCTTACACAGACAGGGGTTACTGAAGGTATTTAAAATCCTACTCAGTACCCTTTTGTCCCTTATCTCCTGTATCGGATTGCATGTAATTTCTGCAATATGTAGGATAAGAGAGTCGCTGCACATCCATCTGTTGCAAACAACGTGGCTCATGAAGGAATGGATGGTGCTAAAGTGGTCATTGACGGGAAGGTGATCACGAGCAGTGGACTCGCATCTGTCACAGATTTTGCACTGGCTATCATTAGCAAACTTTTTGGCCATGGAAGGGCAAGAAGTGTTGCAGAAGGCCTCGTTTTTGAGTACCCCAGAAGTTAGGGAGGTCCATGGGCTTACTGCACAGAGGTCAGAGTTTCCCAGCTCATTATCCCTCTATTAAGAGAACTATGTTTTCGCATGGACAATGCTCTAATGTGGGATTTTAGGGTTCTTCAGCTGAATGGAGAGAAAAATTTTGTTTCTCCTGTATTGCAGAATTATGTGAAAGCTGCTCATTCGAGAGATTTTCATGCACTTCGTGCAGGTGCTGATTGGCAGGTAAGATATTTACTTGCACTGTATATACTCATTTGAATTATAGTTCACATTGTTAATCTTTGTATTCAACCACTGTAAGGCTGAGGGGACTTGTTTGTTTACAGATTCTGCCATTGCCTAATGTAGATGGATTGTGGGTGATTCATTTGCTTTTGATCCAATCCTATTTTCAAGATGGACTGATGAGGAAAAAGAAAGTGGGGAGATGTCAAAACAAGCTAAGTGTATCTGCAGAGCTGCTTTTACTTGTTTATCCTATTTTTCAGCTGCAAAGGCTACGCATCTAATGGGAGATCGAAGTTGGGAGTGTCTTTTTCTCGTTTCTTTCTGCAGATGTTCTTTTTCTTTTGTTTTCTTGTTTTAGTCCGTAGTCTGATGATCCAGGTCTCTGATGAGTGCTTCTTGTACATACCCTCATTTCTGTAGAATTCGTACAGTTCGTAGACTCACCATATGTATGTTTAGATGGTCTCCTCTTTATATGAATTATCCACAGTTGAGCAATGACAAACAAATTTAGTTTTGTTTAAGCACAGGGTGATCTTTCTATTCTTTCTTTTTGGCAAGTAAATGAGCACAGGATGTTAGACCGATTTGCTCAATCAGTCAAGCTCCATAATCAATTCTGAAATGATTGTCAACATGATTATGTGAGGATTCGCGACCTAAGATCATTATGGATGGATCAAATGCAAACCTGAGAACAATCAAAGAGTGATGATGTAAGAACATTAAACCTAAAGATGTTTTGATTCATAACCTCAGATCATCCTATGTTTACAGATTTGATGCATCAACTTCTTCAGAACTCTTTGGTCGCTAAAACACGACTGGTTGGTGCTATTCATCCCACAAATATAGCACACCAATCCAAAAGAGTTCCGCTTCCGCCTAGACATCAAACTAAGTATGGTTCATAACTTATTTACAGCCGGTCATCACTCCTTGCCGATCTATAGATACAGCTACCTATTCTCTGCATAATCTTCTTCAAAAGAGCATGATCAGATGATAAGATGTACATCGCAACACTGGAGTTGCCCACATATCCAACACTCCGCACTCGGAACATCTAAATTCAATCTCAAGGCGGTCTACCACGGGCCTGTCAGCGTCCTCCTCAAGCAGATTCTTTTACCTCCCCATTGCCGGTTCACTCTCTCTAAGATCTGCACAAACACAAAAAGGAACCAATGAGGATCTGGCATTTTTAAATAGAGAGATCCCATAGTTGGGAAAGATATGTAGCAGACTCATATGATGTTTTTTCTATTTAAATTGGTAAATTGTACAACCGGACAATTTCTTGGAACCCGATTAACATATCCCGATTAACATATCGAATGTTGGTTTCATTTCTACAAGTTAGAGAGAGAGAGAGAGAGAGAGAGAGAGAGAGAGAGAGAGATCATTGCTTTATAGAGATTTTTATGGAGAGTTCAACTCCTCAGAAGTCGCTTTCAACTGATGGTCACTTTCCAATCACTTTACTTTTGAAGATTCTAGCGTTGGCATAAACAGTGTTCTCCAATAGAGAAGGGCTAAAGGGAAAGCAAGCAGGACAGATCCACCAAAGAATGTTCTAGATACTGGAAGGAAAATTGATTCAGATGGAATCTCTTGAGGCCGACATGATAGCAATGTATCATGTAGTGGCTCTAAGGAGCACTTGCAGGGAAAGGCATGTCATGGGGAGCACTTGTAGTTGCCGTCACATCATCACATCGAGACAGGACAGCCAACGGAATTTGTACCGAAAAGAGTAGACCCTTTAGGTCATTTCTCTGTTTATATACTAAATTAATGATGAAATTGGGGAGTTCAAGTTGACTATAGAGATTGAACGCACCTGGCTCTTTTGCGTTTCCATCAACTCCTCCTGCATCAGTACACCACAAGAGAACAAAAAACGAATGAATTAAGGACACATTGAAACAATCAAACTTCTTCAGTATGGCAGCAACATTAGTAACTTGATCAGGTACCTGTTTCCTCTGTAATTCCTGATTAAGTTCTTTAAGTTTTTGAACTTCAGCTTCAAGTTCCAAAGTATAAGCCTGCAAGTATTCCATACCCAATAAGATGACGTATCCAATTTTTCCAAGTAAAAACTATCTAAATTTCGAAACTGCCACTCCCAGGCATCAATTCCTCGACCCTATCTGGAAAACAATGTTCAACTCAAGCCTCTACATTCTCAAGTGGTCCTCCGCTTCAACACTGCTTTAGCAGATGCACAGTTGCTTCTGTTGACATTATATTGCCTCGACTTTATCAGGTCTTGTACCTTCGTCATTTCCACTATGTAGCTAACTAGTGACCTCCAGGATAACACAAGCTTACAAGGGGCAACTCAGTGTTACAATATTTCGGTGACCATAGCACAAACAAACACCATGATTTAAAAAATAAATAAATTCAGAGCACATTAGTGGGTAACAAGAGTCCTTCAAGAGTTGCTTTCAGTTTATTCAGAAATCAAACTTTATCTACCATTTTTCATGAGCAACTGGGTTATTTGATGACATGAAATAACAGCCATCAAGAACCAACTTGATATCAAAGAAAATTGCATATGAAAAAAAATCCACTACTTTAGTTTCAGGTACCATGGGAAAACAATACATTAACAACAAGAACGAGCAGCAGAAAAAGAGTTTTCGCAGCAGTGTACTGACCTGCTTTCGAGCTCGAGACCGAGCAGCTGACTCTCTGTTCTTTATCATTCTCCTCTGCCTTCTCTCGACGACTTTCTCCAGAGCACTGCCGGATTTTCTTCCCCGGGCGAATGGATAAGGTACGGGTGAGAGTGAAGACGAATCCACCGTGTTCTTAGAAATTACATCCGGAGATATATGGTTAGCAGGAGATACTGTCTGAAAAGCAACTCCCCTAGTCTCTAACCCAGTCATGCCAACACTGGTCTGCAGCCCGCCACCCTGAACTAAGGAACTTTTAATGGATGCATCTGTCATCCCAACTGCCCCTCTTGACCCTAAACCAGGCAACTGGGAATTATTTGCTATACTTATGGAAGAGGCAAAAGGCATAGTCGCTGGCTTGGGGAGGAGGGGCAGATCATGCTGTTGCTGGAGCTGCTGCTGGTTGGATCTAATACTGCTGACATTGAATGCTAAATTATGAGGCTGACCAGGTATTGACTTACTGTTCTCGGCAACCTGATTCACAACAAATCCATTGTTCTGGCTCGGATGTTGAAAGTTTAGACCCAAACCAGTACTATTACTAAGCAGCGGAAAATCACCAACAAACCCACCGTTGTTGGGTATTCCCACTTGTTGAGCATCTTCTCTTACAACTCCTGCTCTCAGTAAGAACTCCTCCAAGGTCATCTCTCCAAGAGTAGGTTGCTTCTGCGGCATATTGAATCCTCCACCCTTGTTCCCATCCTTAGCAACCGTACTCTCTTTGAGCAGGTCTTTCCAAACTTCATCAACTGTTTTTTGACTAAGAGTCCGTGGCAGCGTCAACGACCCTTGTCTCTGTATATTACCCTCTGGAAGGCTTCCATCCCCTGCACCCGTGGAAGACGTCATTGCCTGAGTCTCTTCAGCCGTCCAAATATTTTTCAGAAGTTCATCCATGTTCATCGACCCAAAATCCTTTCCAAGCCCACCCCATGCATTTTGAAACTCATCAAAAGTCAAAGAGTATACTGATGGCTGCCGAGTTAAAGAGTGATTTCCGTGTGGTTTCCCAGCTAATCCTTCAGCAGGCGATGCATCAGCTATGCCTTTGAAATTATATTGAGAAGCCATCTTTCTCCAAAAGATTGGTCACAAGAAGTATCCTTCTCAACACCCTAATTACAGTCCCCTCCCTTCAGATTTCTAGACTTCAATGTCCATCAAATCAAGTGTAAATGAGTATGAGTATGGAAGAATATAGAAGACCAAATTATAGTTCAACTTGTATGAAGAACAAATAACTCACATCCCAATAGACCCCCGAGTAAAATTAAAACAATAGAAATTTTGCATGTATATCTGCACTGGCGTGAACCCGTTTATGGAAACAGTTATTACTCTGAATAAAGGCAAACTTGAAGCGTCTCACAGGTAAAACTAACGCAAATCCAGCTGTTTGCAAAGCAGAGGTGCATACATTTCTTGCTCAAGTAATTAAGTTACTACAAATTCTTGTTTAAAGCATTTACAAGCATGGAAGATTTTTTCAAACTCATCACATTAACGCCGGCAATTTATGCCTTGAATTGGCATTTGAAAATAGATGTGTGTTACAAGAATATGCTAACAACACAATATTTCGCAGTTGGTTTAACCTTATAATACACGTAAAAGAAATTAATTACGGCCATAGCCTTAGTTTAGATACTCAGGGAAATCTTTCACCTAAATCAACTAATAGATGAAAAGCATCATTTCGAGTCAGACGGAGAATCCCTGGGAAGGTCATCATCGCATACAATGAGAGACATAATGACCTACAAACCAGATTGGTGCAGGATGTGAACTGGTTCAGTAGATCGATCTCCGGACTGTCATGATTCCCCAGCCATTACAGCCCAACCCCAAGGAGGAATAAATAGTGTTGAAGCGTACTTAGACACATGGGGATCCCGTTAGCAAAGCGCAAGCGTTTCTGACATAATAACTCCTCCAAGTTCTTGCGAAAATGATTTAATCCGATCTTCCATAGCCCTAGTTTGTGACTTATCGGCTTCCATGATTCACAGGTTCGACCGCTCTCATACCAATTAGTAACGAACTAAAAAAATTCTACAGTAAGATGAGAAGAGAATTGATCACTCGTAACTTCATTTTCCTAAATAACTAAGATGCTTTGCTAATTAAACATCCACTACATATTCCTTCTTGGGCATGGGCTCTACTGGCTTGTGTCGTGACACAGACAAAGTTTCAGACAAAGGACATGGAATTCTTGTGGGTTTAGATTCTGCAGTAACAGGTCCTGCATATTCGGGGATCCTGGCAGTGTGCTGGATCTGCAGAAACTTATCTGACCAAAACTGTTAACTTCAAATTCCTGAACTGAGGCCAACTAATCTTTAATCTCATCAAAAAAAATGAAAAGCAAGAAGTTTCCGGATTGAAAATAGACAGAAGGGCATCTCTGAAGAATCGGCACTGACATGACATCCGACAAAGCATCCCGGAAGATGCAGATCAGAAGAGAATAATAACTTTTTTCTCAGATCATAGGGGAAAGAATAGCAGCTTTTCGCACAAGTTGAGGAACGACCCATTGAATTGAACTGACCACGACATTTCAATCTCAAAACCGACCAACATCGCGATCGGCCACCCCGCGAAAGCCCGAAAAAGGACCTCTCGCGAAGCGTGACGAACGACGCACTCCTCCGTCTCTCTCTCTCGGAGAAAACAGAGCATCGACCCAACCTCCCAACTTCACAGCCAAACCGCCAGGCTAACGCGAACCCAGAAACCAAAGATCGCCAGACGACTGCTAAAAGTTCGGATCCAGCTCAAATTCAAAAGGGAAACAACAAACCCAACAACTCGAAAAGACGTATACAAGAGCCAATCGCTCAACCGCCGAGAACCCCACGTGAGAACCAAAAAGGCCAAGAAAAAAAAAAAACAAACGAAAGCAGAAAGCAACCAGTCAAAAACCGCGAACCCAAAAGAGAAATTTAGAAAAAAAGCCCCCAGAAAATACGTATAACCCGCGAACCCAAGTACGGAAATACGCACGCAAAACCAACCGACAGCGCAAGTAACGCTCAAAACGATGGCGAAAATACCTTCTACCTGTGGAAATATACGCGGGCGAAAAGAGACGAAGCGGAGCAGCGTCGTCGTGGCGACACCGCGGAAGGGGCGACAGAGAGAAAGCTGGCAAAGCAACGGCGTCGGGGTGCGGGGTGGTCTCGACAAGTGGCTGCTGCTGCCGCGAGACGCGAAGCGCCCGCACCATTTAAGGAGCTTCGGCCACGCATCCGGTCGCATCCTGTTCTCCCCCTTTTTCCCTTTTTTAACTTTTTATTTTTTATTTTTTCGGTTGTTGACGTGATATTGCTATTTTAATTGATCCTGCAGGAGTGGGGCGGGCGGGCGGGCGGGCAAGGAGGATCGGGCCGCGGAGATCGCGCGACGTGGACCAATGGGGGCGCGCGACGTGGGGGCGCGGAGGGCCGTCGGATGAGTGGACGGCGATGAGTGGGGCAGGGAGTGTCCCCTTTATTTTTTTTTTTTTATCTTCTGTTTTGTTTTGTCGGGTTGCGTGGGGGAACGGGGAGTGGCGCGCGTGCGCGCGACATGAGATTTTAGACCGCCAATCGTTCTCCTCCTTCTTCTTCTTTCCTTGTTTTGGACCTTTTCCTCCTCCTCACGATTTTCCTGAAACGGAAAATACGTAGATCTCACTCAAGCCCGCCTTTTCTTTCCTTCTTTCTTTTGCAGCTTTTTTCAACATTTCATCATGCCTCGCCTCCTGCATTTAAAGGATTTCGATTTTTTATTTGTCGAGTGCGGGGCTCGGCTCCCGGTTCGGGCTCGGTTCGGTTCGGAACCGACTCGAGAAAGGAGCCCGAGGATGTCTCGAGCGGCCGGAACGGCTTGGAGTTTGCGAGGCGGGCGAGGCGGATGTCCTGATTGGAAGCTCTTGGATGCCCGAAAATTCGGAGGGTATGGAGCTGAGGATGTTAGTAAGCACGACGTTCTTGGTCCGACCCCTCGAACTGGAGAGATTGAACGTCCGGCCGAGACTGGTCGGGCTCCGACCTGCAGCGGCATGAGGACGGACATCCGGCCGCCACTTTGGTCGGATGCTCAAACGCAGACGGAAAACGACTTTTGTTAACATAGCTGCCAACATGTCGCTCGCAAGTTCCAACCCGATTCGTGAGGGAGCTCCGGAGTCACCAAAGAGTGCAAGTGTGTGATCAGGCAAACGCTTTGTGTATCTTCGATAGAAATTTTCAAGACTTTCTGTAGAGTTCGGAAAACATTTGGAAGTTATGTGTTTCGAGCGATTGAAATCTGCTCTCGTTGATTCAGTGGAATGTCTCGTTTGATCTCTCCTCGTGAAATAAGCACGCATGGCCGAACCACATCTCCGACACCCCAAAACTCACACACGACACGTGCCATTTCCTTTAATTAATTAAATTCTTTTAGATTTATAAGGACGAATGGAAATAATTTTGCGGACAACCCGTCTCACGATAGCGAAAACAAATTTTCGAGAGAAATTACATCTTACCTCCTCGAACTTTTAAAGTGGGTGCGCTCGAGACACTGGTGATTAAAAAATATCATTTTGTTTGGTGTAAAAAAAAAACATCAGTTTACTAAAATCAATTTAGAATTTTTTTTTGCAGCAGCTTGTGTTATAGCCAAAGTCCTAAAATGTCATATTTTGTCTTGAAAGTAAATCACTTTTCCGGCAATATCTGCCATAGGAACTGTTACATACTGTGGCGGTTTGATTGAGAAACGAGCTTTGTCGAAGTGCCATGGAAGATTTCGAGGCACCTAAATTGGTCAGGCCTAAGGGACCACGTCCATTAATGCGACAAGGGGCATAATGAGGTAATCGCGTGACACGGATCTTATCGCTAGAGATCTAGAAGAAATAAAGGGGTGAGTTAGAGCCCGATAAATGAAACCTCCAGCTGTAAGATAAGAAATCGTCTTCCCACTTGACGCGGTATCGAAATACAACGACATGAATTCAAGACGAATTGCAAATTGTATATATATCCGATAATATGAGTAGATTTACCATAATATGCAGATGGAAATTACTTGTTGATGTGCCATAAAGTTATTCATTTAGATGTAACCGGATGACATATCATTTCACGATGCAAAAACATCTCGTGGTACAAAATCAGTATACACATGTGAACATCTATCCGTAGTTGTCACTAGTAACGACTTATCTCGACTAACAAGTCATTATCACAACCTAACTCATGGAGAATAGAATCGTAATCTCATCTGGCCATAACTCAGCCCATCCATAAAGGGTGTCATCTGCACCAACGTCAATAAAAACGCCACTATACAGTTGCATGATAACGATTTTTACATACTTATTTTCTTTTATTCCCTCTATTTCTGTCACTTGGACCTCATGTCTATAATATCACATAGCAGGCTACCGAAGCCATGTCATCTTATGTGCAAATTGTGGGACCCGTATTAGAAGGAAGAACACTTGTCTTTTGAGAAAAGTACCAAAAAATTCTTAGACCTATTACATTGATACAAATTTAGTTCTAAATTTTTTAATTAAGTCAATTTAGTCATGAACATTTTCATATTGGTACTAATGCAGCCCATTAGATCAATTTAGACCGAAAATTGCTAATGTAGATGTCAGTAGTGATGTAGCTAGCAAGGATCACCTAGAGGGGGGGTAAATAGGTGATCTAAATGAATTCTTTACCAATTTAAAGCGGAAGTAAAAGATCAAGAACAAAGTCCGAACAACAAGCAGATTCTGATCAAACTTTGTAACAAATATTCTTGTGAGCAGTATAAACAATATAATAAGAGATTAGAGATGGAGAAAACTGTACACAAACAATTATAGTGGTTCGGCTTAGATCAAGCCTACGTCCACTTTCCCACGCTGACAGCCTATTGACTGGATTTCACTAATCAAATCAATGAGAAGCTACAGCAAGTTGTGCCGCTTAAACCCAAGCACTTCTCCCCGAAGTTGGTGCTGCTTATACCAAGCTGATAGATCATACTATCTCACACCTAAGCACACACTTATAACACTGTCTACACCTCTCAAATGATTACACGTTTAAGCTCACGAAAGACAAGAGATTGAATCGGAGTATGCTCAGACTTTGGACTTGTTGATTCTTGATTTCGTTCTCTACCTTCTGCTCCTCGGTGGTCTCCTTTTATACTCCTCCACTTCCAAACTAGCCGTTGGACAGTCTTCAGAGGATCATCTTCCAATATTCACCTTTGGACAGATTTGTATAAAATGGATTGGGTAGCCATTGGTTGATAAAATCCGAATCCCATTGATTCTGATTGCCCATACAATCAGAATCTTGGTTTCCATAAGTAGAGCTTTGTCCGTTGTAATGCACACTTGTCGAAATGTTTGATTGTCAATCCATTTGATTGAGATTGATACAATCAAAACTTTCCTTCTGTAAAATCCATACCAGATCACTAGCTGTTATATTGAGTTCTGAGTTCTGCGTCTGAATAATTTCAGCATCTGCATCTGCGTCTGAATAATTTCAGCGTCTGCGTCTGAAGAATTTCGGCTTCTGCGTCTGAAGAACTTCAGCGTCTGCATCTGAATAATTTCAGCATCTGCGTCTGAATAATTTCGGCTTTTGCGTCTGAAGAACTTCAGCGTCTGCATTTGAATAATTTCAGCGTCTGTATCTGAATAATTTCGGCTTCTGCGTCTGAGTCTGAACTTTTCGTTCTTTCACAATCTGAACACGAACTAGATCAAGATTGACATATGCTTTTCTTCCAAAAATAACTTCCTGAATCAAAATACTTCAAAGCATTTATCAGACTTACAAAACACTCATGGACAGTTTTGTCAACTTCAAAATCTATTGGGAATTTTCCTTAACAAGTAGTCCTCCGTGGCATGGCCCTCATTGATGTGTACATTTTCAATAATTTTTCCTTTTGTTTTCTTTACCTTTTCTTGTAGCCGGTTGCCGTCCATCGGCCATAGGCCATGGCCAGCGAGGGCGAGTGCTGGTGATCCCGGAAAGAAAAAAAAAAGATTATTAAAAATATTCACGTCAGCGCCAATCGTGCCACGTAGAACCGCTGGTATTCATGTCAGTGATTTCTCGCTGAAATTGGCCGGATGGACTGAATTGATACCCATATGAAAATGTTTAAGATTAAATTAGTTAAATTGAAATATTTAGGACTGAATTAGTACCAAAACAAATGTAATAAGTTTAGGATTTTTTTTTATACTTTTCCTTTTTTTCTTTCTAGAGTTTTCTACAGATATTCATACTAGGGAGTTTGCTTTCCGGCGAAAAGGTCATAACATAGATATCGAATGTTGACATCACTCACATGCAACTCATCAACATAGCAATTGCCATGTACATTTATATGATAATGGTGCAAATATAGTACTCTCATCTTTTGGCATTTCTAGTATGAACGGTGGCAACCAGATAATTACATAACTAATGATTTTAGAATTGGGTTAATACTACAAAAAATCCCAAACTGGTATGTTTGTGACAATTTTACTCCGAACTTTTTTTTTTACCACAAAAAACCTTAAACTGGTACACTTGTGACAATTTTACCCCAAACTTTTTTTTTATCACCAAAAACCCCAAACTAGTACACCTGTGACAATTTTACTCCAAACTGGTAAACCCGTGATAAATTTGCCCTAAACTATTTTTTTGACCAGGAAAAACCTCAAACTGATACACCTGTGACAATTTTAACCCGAACTAATAATTTTTTAATATTATTTTTTATTTTTTCGAATTTTTTTATTATTTTATTTTATTTTTTTAGGCGACCGGCCAGAGGTTGAAGATGAAGAAAAAAACAAAAAAATTAATAAAAATTCGAAAAAATAAAAAAATAATATTAAAATTTTAGCTCAGGGTAAAATTGTCACAAGTGTACCAGTTTGGGATTTTTGTGGTATGTTCAGGGTAAAATTATCACAAATGTACTAGTTTGGGATTTTTTGGGGTATGTTCGGGGTAAAATTGTCATAGGTGTACCAGTTTGGGATTTTTTGTGGTAAAAAAAAAGTTCGGGGTAAAATTGTCACACGTGTACTAGTTTAGGGTTTTTTATGGTATTAACTCTTTAGAATTTCACATCAGGTCCATAATATCACATAGTAGGCTACTCAAGCCACGTCATCTCAAATGTAGATTATGGGACCCCATGTCCACTCAACTAGGGACGAGCATGGTCCAGGCGGACGGTTCCCATCCTAGAACCGGGAACCACCCACTAAGGACCAGTTCTGAAAAATTTTAACCGGAAACGGCCTGTTGGTTCCATGGATCCACTCGGAAACCGGACTGTCGGTTCGGTCCGGTTCCCGATTGGGTCCATGGAACCGGTTCCACTAGCCAAAGACGGAGACGAAAAAATGGAGACGGAGATAGAGATAGAGAGTCGGAGACGGTGAGGTGAGCATCAACCAAGAAGAGTGAGAGAGTGAGAGTGAGCGTGAGGGGAAAGCGAAAGAAGGTGTTTTTCGGTTTAATGTGAAGCTGTGAGCATCGAGCGAGTTAAATTTAGTTTAGGGATTTAGGATTTTTCTTTTTTAAAAAAATAAAAATTAAATAAAAATATTATATATTATATTATATTTATTATTATAGTCCAGGTGGGCGGGTAGGCAGTTCTATACTTGGAATCGAGGATCGAACCCATTGGTTCCCAAAAATTGGAACCGGGAACCGGACCGGTTCCGGTGTAGTTCCGGGCGGTTTAAGCAGTTCTTGATTTTTTTGCACGCCCCTACACTCAACCACGTAGAGATCCCGTCTTAGAAGGGTAAAATGCGTGTCCTTTTCCCAAGTCTTATCCATGTACTCATGCTGTGGAGTTTGCTTTTTGATGAATAGGTCATAGTATAGATATCGAATGCGCGACATTGCTCACATGCAAATCATCGACATAACAATTGCCATGTGTGTTTATATCATAACAGTGCAAATAATATCACATTAATCTTTTGGCATTTCCCATATAAACAGTGGCAACCAAATAATTACATATTATAAAAATGTATAACCGTCATATTCCCTTTTTATCATGCCAACATCATCTAATAAACAACTTGTACAATTTCATGTATCACCTAAATAAAATCAACTTTTTTTTGATAGACTAGGTCACTTAATAATCAAATTTACCAAAAGGACTCGCTCATTTTCCGCTAAAATAAAAGCACGGTGCCTCACTTCATTTGATGTTATAAGAATATATTATGTATCATGCTGCTGGATTCCTACTTCAAATCAAATAACTTTCTCTACTTAGTTGAAATTAGGCATTATTTTAGCTAACTCTTATAATATCATTACCGAGACCACATCATGATTAATAACATCATAAAAAAATTACAATTATTTATCTATAATTTCATTCTAGGATATCATAACTGCCCCTGCAAAGTTCTTCATTTTACAAATGTATTCTTAAGTATCACTCTTTTTGTAATCTAGCTATACTAATCAATTTAATTAGCTAAGGCCATTCATTTGCTATCTAATCCATAGGAATGTTTAATTTACACTAGAATCACGCCTCATATTTTATAAAAACCAAATCAACCCACTTTTGATTTAGCTATGCAATCAAGCCTAAATTTTGACTAGTTAGGTCAGTTGTGTAGATTAAGCAATCGATTTTAAAAACTAACCTAATCATTATTACCTTGAAGGTTTCTTATCACGGCGGCTCCTATAATTCGCCCATAAAGTTTAATCTAGTTATTCTAAACCATTTTGATTTCCTTTAATTAATCTAACTCAATAACCCGCTGATTTACACTTAACATAAAACAAGATTGCCCAGAGAGCCATTTTACTTCTATAATATTAACAAATTTGCCCCTATACATCTCAAGAATCACTAAAATGCCACTATTAGGCCTCTTTTTACTATTTCACACTTTTTCCATCCAAGTGCAATGTAATCTTTTTGGCAATCATTCAAACATGTAGAAAAAATTTCAAATCAAGCGAAGAGATCCCAATACCTCAATATAAAAAGATGTAAATTCATTCATGAAATTCTTATAAACTTAACATCAAACCTAAGCCTAAATAAGCAAGCATCAAATAATCAAGTTTTTTTTTGGTAGAAAAAATAATCTAAGTTCAAGAGTGCCAAGTATATCAATCTAGTTTAGCCTCTAGAGTTTTCATTTATCTTTAATGAAAGAATTGGAACTAATCAAAGCCTTAAATGTCTTGAAATCAAGAACAAATTATAATAGAAGTTAACTATATATCTTTCAAAGCATAACTTGGTCAATAAAATTGAAAACCATGAAAGTTTTACCTTATAAGACAGTGGATAGGTAAAAACAAAAGGTTAGACAATTCAAATCAAAGTGAAAATTAGAGCTTGGTTGCAAATAAAATGTGAATTGGAAATTTTTTTTTATCGCAAGGGAATGGAAAATAGACAGTTGATTTGAGAACTCAAACCTTGAAAGTTTTACCTTATAATAAAGTTGATAGGTAATAACAAAAGCTTAGACAACTCAAATCAAAGTGAACATTAGAGCCTGGTTGCAAATAAAACGTGAGTTGGAAATTTTTTAATCGCACGGGAATTAAAAATAGAAAATTCTACCACCCACCTGGGTGGCGCTGCTGGAGCGCGCACTCTTCCTCTCGCAAAAGGTTGAGTGTTCGAATCCCGGGCGCCGCAGGGTGACTTAACCGGTGGCACGTGTGTGGTGGCTAGCACGTGTCGCCCCCAGGGTTTACTCCCCGGCTGTCGGCCGTGCGGGGGTTCCCTGGGTTACAAAAAAAAAAAAAAAAATTCTGAAGACAAAGATGTGTAGAGGGAGGTAGTACTCAGCCAAGTGAAGAAAGATGGGAATGAATTCTTTCTCATTTTGCACCTTTAAAGAACAATCAAACCATGTTAAGAAAACATGTCATGGATGATGTCATCTACTAGTTAAATTTTATGGTGAAAATTATGAAGAAGTACGAAAATAATTGAGTGACAAATGAAAGGTTTTCAATAAAGAAAAAGAGCTCATAAATGGTAATATATGGGAGATATTTTATATTTTGGTAAATAATCAGGGAACTTGCCATCCATTCTAAGCACTATGAAACCACTAAACTATTAGCTAGGGTTTTACAATTAGAGAAATCTTAACTCAGTAGATTTTAATTTTTAGAATTACCCATAGTAATTGGTGGTGTAGTGATCTCCCTCAAGGAATAGCATTCTGATACATTTTTCCTCGTCACTCTCTATAATCAACTTAAATACAACTTTAAGCAAACGGGGAAATTGGTTACCTCATATTTCCAACTTGTTTTCTTGAATTATGACTGATTGTAAGCTTTATAATACTCGATGAAGTCTCATTTTGGAAGACTTTGGACACGCAAAGCATTTTTCGAATATTTCGAACATCACAAATTTATTGATCCAATTGAAATTTCATCAGTGCGGTCCAAAATCCAAACCGACCATTTATTATCTTAATAGTCTAAATACTAACGGTAGATAGAGAATTTGGAATGTCACAACACAAATGCTTGTATCGGGTTTATTTGCCGCACTTATTTCCCGCTCAATTGTTTGGATTTGTTCCACGCTTCCGCCATTTTGTATAACATTATATCCTTGAACATAATCCCATGACTGTAAAGACTAAATTGCTCTATTTTGAAAAGCCCCCCATTTTGTATAACATTATATCCTTGAACATAACCCCGTGACTGAAAAGACTAAATTGCTCTATTTTGAAAAAACCCCAATAACTTGAATCCCTCGCGGCCCCATGATAGCAACAACCCACAAACCCTAATCTTTTTCATCACCCACCATCACCTGCTACCACTATTCGCCTATGAGTTTCCTCATTTTTACTTTGAATTGAAATTCACATATTAAGTTAAGTGAAGCCGTAAGTAATATTATTTTTATTCAATTTATTTACATTTTGTATTTGTTGCGAATAATTAGGTAGTTTATCGGAATCGAAGTAAAAATTCTGAAGAAAAATTTCTTTTTCCTTCGGTAACATAGTCATAATATTTAATTGTAAATTGTATAAAGAATTGTTCGGATAGAAACTAGTGGGTGCTCTAAATGAATCAATCCTAGTGGTTGAGCCCCACCCCCTTTAGGGCACCGTAGGGGCCTTATGTGTCTTGAACTTATACTCAATGCGGTTAATATAAATTTCGTAATTTTTTCAGACTTTTTTATATCGATATTAAAGATTATTAATTAGGAAGCCTCTATCTCTGTCAACAAGATAAAAAAAATAATTCCTTCTTCGAAATTAAGTTGCCCACTCTCCCGCCGTTGCACTTGGATTTTTTGCTCAGAGTACAGAAGGACATCATAGAAGGGAGAGAGCGAGAGGTTAAAGGTGGCAAGAGGCTAAAAATGGTGTGTGTCGGGAAGAGCAGCTAGGCTAAGATTTAAAAAATAGGTATAAGTGATTAGGTAAAGAAAAGTGGCAAGGGAATATCAGATAAGTGAGGTGGGATTTCATAAATAAACCACATAATTGGTTGTTGTGATATGCGATCTGATGTCTAAATATAAAAACGAGAGATAAGAATTTTTTTTTACAAAAAATAAAACATACAAAGTGGCATTAAGTTGATACTTGTTGAAATTTCCTTACAACTTGGGCCGGGGATCCCGATGTAGTGCACACCGAAAGAAATTGAGAAATTTCACCATCATGGCTAATATTTCTTCCTTGAAGGAGTCACCCTCATTGTGTGCTAATTCAACCGACATAATATATAACAGAACGATGAAGTCGCTTGATGGATAATCGTTGGATGACAAAGCATTCTACGAGAAGTCCCTAAAGATTTTAGCAGTCCTCCGATTTTGTTGTGTCAACGGTGAGAGACCGACACTTCCACTATGAGTGATGGAGTAAAGCGTGTGTTCATCCATCTCCTTGCATGCTTTCTTTGATGTTATATACATAAAAATCCATCTCATTCTTACGTCTAGATAGAACTTCTCCATTTTCCTTCCTTGTGTAATGTAGAGAAGTGGTGGTTGTCGAATTCACCAAAAATAATTCCTACTCTCTAAATCACAAATAAATTGTACTTAGGGTGAGCAGAGTCGAATCCACAGAGACTGACAAATTGTTAATTCTTTGAAAACCAAGTAAACAATAAAAGCGAAACTAAAAAGGGGGGTTTATGCAGAATAGATTTAAATAAAATAAGCAAACAGAAATTAAAGAAAATCAGATTATGCAACATCTAGCAAAGGTAATCTCGTTCAAGTTCGGAAGTTGATCATTGAATCAAATGAATAATCTCAAACACTGCAATAGACTGGTTATGGTTGTTGAAACGCTTCTAACAGCCTAATCTTTCCTTAATATTAGATTAACCGGACACGCGCCTGTGATTAATCCCTTATTAACGAATAACCCCGACACGCGTCAAAGATTCAATTCGCTAATAGCATGAAAAACGAAAAAAACCCAACCCTAGCCAATAAATCACACGCGTAACTTATTCAAGCTAGATCATATATTCTCATAATACAACTTGAAAATCTGGTTTTAATCAAGTCGTATTATTTTCCATTATTATGAAAACACCTAAACAATTATGGGTTTGGGTATTTCAATTAGCAAACTATCACCCTGTCAATTACACAACGAGCTCTTATTGTAACAACCAACAAAGCAATGGTAAACAATAAAACAGAGAATATATAAATACTGCAGAAATTAAGAAGGAGGATTAAGTTTAGATCTCACAACTTGAATGAACTTGAACTTTGATAATCCTTTGCTAGACTAAAAAGGAGTTAGCCACACATGGCTACAAAATGCGCAAAAGAGAAAATAATGTGTTTCTGAATTTTCTGGAGTCTCGTCTCCTCTTGCGTTCAACCTCTTAAATAAATAAAAGAAAGTCTAGAAGAAGAAATTCTATCCAACATGGAAAGAAAAAAAGGCAAAATCTTCTCCCTAATGTCCCTAATTAAGAGTCCTATTTAAGTACAAAAATCCTCCACAATCAAATCTGAAAATATGGAAATTAATGGCCAAATCACGTCTTCAAATTCTGCGCCAGCTTTACAACCGCGCGATCTTAAGCCGTGAGCACGGATATCTGGAAAATAGATCTTTTACATGCAGAATCCCAACCAACAGCTCAAAAACGTCCAAAATCTTCGCGATTGCATCATTCACCATCACCTAATCACAATGCATAAAACCAAATAAATTTCACTCTATTTATTCGAATATTTTCCCAAAATACCACCAAATATAATCAAAATATAAGTCAAATATACACATCATCAAACTCCCCCACACTTATCCAATGCTTGTCCTCAAGCATAACCCAAATCTGTCAACTGACAACGTCTAGCCATCACTCGCACAAATCCCTCATTAATCCATGATTCAACATGCTAAAAAAAATAATAAACTCAACATAACCAACAAGTTTCAATTTCTCAAGCAATAAATAACTGATTTTAATAATTCTTATTATCATAAAACACAAGGCTCGAACATTTTTAGAATATTCACTCAAATGAGCTTTATATAAGTTAATGCATAAAGAATCATCCCTCAACTTGCCAAGTCACAAATCTTTCACAAATTCAAGCAATAAACAAGAAATTGAGGTGCTTTTAAATTATTGCAACACTTTTAGGCTTGCTTAGGGTGTCATAGACCTTTTGACGCGAAAGTAAACCAGTTGTGGTGGTTACCCCCGGTTACTCAGCCCATCACAACCCTAAGTGGCTACTAGCACTGCTCATATTCTGCTAACTATTTTTTTTGGCCTGAGTGTCAACATGGGGCACATGAAGACCCCTGGTTACTCAAATAGAGCAGAACAGCGGAGCAAACATAATCAAACATAATATTTTTCTCAATTTTTTTTTCAGCAACCTCATTTCCATCACATTTTCACATGTGAATAATTATGTGACTAGGCAAGTTTAGTGAAAATTCCATATGCATATGACGTAGATTTAAATCAAGCAAGTTAAGCATATTTCACCTCATTAATTCAAGCCTCATATTTTATGATAAGAAGAACGACCAAAATCAACCATTTATTTCACGAAAAATTAAGAATAAATATGGTCATATTAAGTTTATTACATAATTTAGCATATTTTATCAATTCAAGATAAGAAGAGTTGCACAAATTCAAACTAGAAGTTAATGATTTAACTAGATAAAAGCTATGGTCAAGGACAAACAAAGTGATAAGCAAGCTCCTCCCCCACACTTAATAGACACATTGTCCTCAATGTGTAGGAAAAAGAAAAAGCACAAATGGAAAAGAAAGAGGAGTTTAACTTCCCTGAATGGTGGAGGATATGGAATCACGGCAATCTAAGACGGGCAGCTGAAGTGGACGCAGAAACTGTCCACACGTCGGGAGTTCAAGTAGTGCACTATTCCTGTGGGAAAATCGGACAAGGCACGATGGGCTATCCTTGAAGAGTTTTATACCTGGCCTGGTAGGCTGCATCTTCAAATTGCAGGGTACTTTGAAGCGCTTCTGCTTGTTGAAACGGGCTCTAGTTTTACATTGTGAGTAGACATGTATGAGGGTAAATAAAAGAACAGAAAATTAGGGTAAATTATTGGAGAAGATAACAATAAATAAAATGAACTGAAAATGAACTAGAAATAAGGCGTGGGCACGCCTTAAACTTGGGTTGCCTCCCTAAAGCGCCCTTGTTTAACGTCCTAGGCTAGACGACCTGCATTTTCATTCCCCCTCATTAACCCTGTCCAGGGTTATTTCCTTTTTCCTATGAGCCTGAAACCCTTCATAAAATGGTTTGAGACGATGTCCATTTACTTTAAAAACCTTGTTTGTCTCTAGGCTTTGTATCTCCACTGCACCATGAGAAAATACATTAGTAACAATAAAAGGACCAATCCACTTGGACCTTAGTTTTCTAGGAAATAATTTCAAACGGGAATGATAAAGTAGAACTTTTTGTCCAATTGAAAATTGTTTCCTAGAAATTATTTGGTCATGAAAATTCTTTGTCTTTTCCTTGTAGATTCTGGAGCTTTCATATGCATCAATTCTAATCTCCTCCAACTCCAAAAACAAGACGATAGGGAGACATGCCTATAGGGGTCTTATAAGCTGTACGATAAGCCCAGAGTGCGTCATCCAACCGTAAGCTCCAGTCTTTTCTACTTGGATTGATTGTCTTTTCAAGTATGGACTTAATTTCTCTGTTCGACACTTCGGCTTGTCCATTTGTTTGTGGATGGTAGGCAGTGGAGGTGCGATGAGTTACGGCATATTTGGTGAAGAGCGCTTCCATGATGCGATTGCAGAAATGAGTCCCTCTATCACTGATAATTGCTCTTGGCATTCCGAACCTAGCAAAGATGTGAGTTTTGACAAAATCTGCTACAGTCCTGGCATTGTCAGTTCGTGTAGCCTTGGCTTCCACCCATTTAGAAACATAATCTACAGCAAGCAGAATATAAGTATAACCAAATGAAGGTGGAAAAGGACCCATAAAATCAATACCCCATACATCAAATATTTCACAAACAAGTATAGGAGTGAGTGGCATTTGATCTCTGTGTCCTAAATTACCAGTTCTTTGACAATTAGCACAGGACTTACAGAACATATAAGCATCACGAAATAAAGAAGGCCAATACAGCCCACACTCTAATACTTTGCATGCTGTTCTCTTGGGTCCAAAATGACCTCCACAAGCATAAGAATGACAAAATTTCAGAATTGACTCAACCTCTACCTCAGAAACACATCTCCTAATAACTTGGTCAGAACAATGTTTCCACAAATAAGGATCATCCCATACATAATACTTAGCATCCCTTTTTATCCTATCTTTTTCAGACCTAGTTAATTCATTAGGGAAGGTACCAGCTACTAGGTAATTTACAATATCAGCATACCAGGGAGCTATACTTTGCACAGAAAATAAATACTCATCGGGAAAGTCATCTTGCAAAGGTTGTGCTTCTTCAGCGATAGGTAATCGACTAAGATGGTCAGCAACCAGATTTTCAGATCCCTTTTTGTCTCTTATCTCCAAATCGAATTCTTGTAACAAGAGAATCCATCTGATCAACCTCGGTTTTGCCTCCTTCTTCTTGAGTAAGAATTTCAACGCTGCATGATCAGAATAAACAATCACTTTAGTGCCCAATAAATAAGAACGGAATTTTTCTAAAGCAAATACAATAGCTAAAAGTTCTTTTTCCGTCGTGGAGTAATTGCACTGAGCACTATCCAGTGTCCTTGAGGCATAGTATATGACATGTGGATTTTTCTCAATTCGCTGTCCTAGAACCGCGCCCACGGCCCTGTTGCTTGCGTCACACATGATCTCGAAAGGATAATTCCAGTTTGGTGGCCGAATAATTGGTGCGGAAACCAACATTCTTTTAAGAGTATCAAAAGCTGCATTGCACTCTTCATTGAACTCAAATGGGACATCTTTTTGCAACAATTGACACAAGGGTTGAGCGATCTTGGAAAAATCCTTGATGAAGCGCCTATAAAAACCTGCATGCCCAAGAAAAGAACGCACCTCCCGCATACTCGCGGGGTAAGGCAAGGATTTAATAACGTCTATTTTAGCTTTATCCACTTCAATTCCTTTAGCAGACACAATATGTCCCAAAATTAACCCTTGATCGACCATAAAGTGACATTTTTCATAATTCAACACAAGATTAGACTCCAAACACCTCTTCAAAACTTTTGTAAGGTTAGCCAGGCACTCATCAAAAGAATTACCATAAACCGTGAAATCATCCATAAATACCTCTATGATTTTTTCAATATAATCAGAAAATATGCTAACCATACACCTTTGGAAAGTGGCTGGGGCGTTACAAAGCCCAAATGGCATCCTCCGGTAAGCAAAAGTTCCAAACGGGCAGGTGAACATTGTCTTTTCTTGATCTTCGGGTGCAACTAGAATTTGGTAGAAACCTGAATATCCATCAAGACAACAATAATGAGTTCTACCAGCCAACCGTTCAAGCATTTGATCAATAAATGGAAGAGGAAAATGATCTTTTCTAGTTGATGCATTTAATTTTCTGTAATCTATACAAACCCGCCACCCGTTTTGAACTCGGGTGGGCACCAACTCACCATCTGTATTCTCAATCACTGTTATACCTGTTTTCTTGGGCACTACCTGAATTGGGCTTACCCATTTGCTATCAGAAATTGGATAAATCGTACCAGCATCTAACAATTTCAAAATTTCTTTCTTTACAACTTCCATCATAGGCGGATTCAAACGCCTTTGAGCCTCCCTAATAGGCTTGCTATTTTCTTCCAATAGGATCCTATGCATGCATGTAGATGGGCTTATTCCTTTGATATCCGCAATTGTCCATCCTATAGCCCTTTTATGTTCTTTTAACACTTCAATCAACTCTTCCTCTTCTCCCTTACTGAGTTTACTTGAGATGATCACCGGGAGAGTATCCCTTTCACCTAAAAATGCATACTTCAAATGGCTGGGCAGTGGCTTTAATTCCAATTTAGGAGGCTGCAAAACAGAAGGTAAAAGAATGGTGTGAGATGTGGGCAAGTCCATAGAAGGACTAATTCTTACCTTAGGCTTAAGTGCCTCCAATTCGTACACTACTTCTTGCAATTCATCATCAATTAAAAACTTTCTTTCAACCTTACCAATGCTGTCCAGACTCATACTTTTGCAAAGCGCGACCATCAACTTGTCATCCTCATTTAACTCAAATGTCTTTTGAGTTAATGGTTCAATAATGTCAATGCTGAAAACACAAGATACATCATCAGGATATTTCATGGCATCATAAACATTAAATTTAATCACATCACCATCAAATTCCATAGTTAATGTACCATTATGCACATCGATTTTTGTTCTAGCAGTACTAAGAAAAGGTCTTCCTAGCAGAATATCAGATGAGTTTGAGGATTTATCATCCTCCATATCTAAAATAAAGAAGTCTGCAGGAAAAATCAGACCATTGACCTGAACTAACACATCCTCTAACACACCTTTGGGGTAAATAATTGACCTATCGGCAAGTTGAATTACTACCCCAGTTTCTTTTAATGGACCAGCATTTAAAGAAGAATAAATGGACCATGGCATCACATTAATCGAAGCTCCCAAATCACACATAGCCCTTTTTATTCCCACATTCCCAATAGTGCAAGATATAGCAAACATACCTTGGTCTTTGCATTTGGGGGGTAGTAATTTTTTTTGAAGAATAGCAGACACATTTTCCCCCACACTTACCTTCTCATACCTGGTCAGCTTTTTCTTATTAGTGCACAACTCTTTAAGAAATTTTGCATACCTGGGTATTTGCTTAATTACATCAAGCAAGGGTATATTCACCTCCACCTTTTGGAATGTTTCAAGAATTTCTTCCTTCTCCTTTTCCTTCTTTGATTTGGCAAATCTTTCTGGAAAAGGAGGTTTGGTCTCCAAAATTTTGGGCTTCTCAGGTACAGACTTCTCAGGCTGCTCCGTCTGTTTCTTAACTATCACCTCTGTTTCTTTCTCTGATTGCAAGCCATACTCACGTCTTTTTCCAGCAATAGGTTCCAGCTCTTTTCCACTTCTCAAGGTAATTGCGCTCGCATTTTCTTTTGGGTTTACTATTATTTGAGAAGGCAATTTTCCTTGAGACTCCAGCTTGCTTAGGGACGTTGCCAATTGGCTAACTTGATTCTCCAAATTTTGTATGCTCGCCCTTGTCTCCTGTTGAGATTGTTGAGTGTTAGTTGCAAGAGATTTAACTATCTCTTCAAGAGACATACCTGGTGCTGAAGAATTTTGCTGCAGTGGGGCTGATGGTCTTTGCTGAAATTGTTGAAAATTTTGCGCTCTAGATCCATAACTAAAGTTTGGGTGATCTCTCCATCCCGGATTGTATGTATTTGAGTATGGATCATACTTCCTTTGCGGTAGGCCCGGAAAATTCCCAACGGCATTTGCTTGTTCAGGAATATCATCTTGCAAAGTGGGGCACATATCCGTAGAATGACCGGTATAAGCACAAATCCCACACACTTTGGCTTGTTGT
Source organism: Syzygium jambos (assembly GCA_031216235.1). NCBI lineage: Eukaryota > Viridiplantae > Streptophyta > Magnoliopsida > Myrtales > Myrtaceae > Syzygium > Syzygium jambos. The sequence goes on from CM062226.1 coordinate 15,005,669, forward strand.
GTATTCCCTACAACCAAATTTTGAACCAAAGAGGTTAGTTGATTAATTTTGCTCTCAAGGGAAGATGCGTTTACCTCATTAACCCTTCTTGAGGGTTCTTGGTGAGACCCAAATTGCTGGGAATTGGCAGCCATGGTAGTAATTAAATCACGGGCAGCTTGGGGTGTCTTGTTGACAATAGCTCCTCCACTTGCAGCATCCATCATCTTTCTCTCCATAGATAATAATCCTTCATAAAAATACTGAATAAGGGCCTGATCTGGAATTCCATGTTGGGGACAGCTTGCACACAATCTTTTAAATCTCTCCCAATATTCATGGAGAGTCTCCGTATCCCGTTGCTTAATCCCACAAATTCCTCTTCTTATTCCAACGGCTCGGGAGGCAGGAAAGAACTTGTCAAGAAAAATATTCACCATGTCTGTCCATGAAGTAATAGTCCCAGGAGGTAGATAAAATAGCCATTCCTTGGCTGCATCAGCTAGAGAAAATGGAAAGGCCCTCAGCTTAATTTGCTCTTCCGTTACTCCTTGTGGTTTCATGGTGGAACAAACTATATGAAATTCGTTGAGATGTTTATGAGGATCTTCATTCTCTAATCCACGAAAAGTCGGCAGCAAGTGGATTAAACCTGATTTCAACTCAAATGGAGCCTCCATATTTGGATAAGTGATGCACAAAGGCTGTTGATTGACTGGAGGGGCCGCTAATTCTCTCAAAGTCTAATTTTCTTCGGCCATCTTTTCTTCTTGATCAGATTCGCTGGAAGAATAAGGCGGTTCAGGGGATGCTTCGTCTTTAGGCGCTAAAATTGTAGATGAAGACGATTGTTTTCTTAATTTTGCTTCTTTTCTTAACCTCTTAGCTGTCTTCTCTATCTCAGTATCGTACTGGAGTTCACCTGTACGATCAGACCTGGTCATCAAAGAATAAAATCAATTAAAATCAGTCCCCGGCAACGGCGCCAAAATTTGGTGGTTGTCGAATTCACCAAAAATAATTCCTACTCTCTAAATCACAAATAAATTGTACTTAGGGTGAGCAGAGTCGAATCCACAGAGACTGACAAATTGTTAATTCTTTGAAAACCAAGTAAACAATAAAAGCGAAACTAAAAAGGGGGGTTTATGCAGAATAGATTTAAATAAAATAAGCAAACAGAAATTAAAGAAAATCAGATTATGCAACATCTAGCAAAGGTAATCTCGTTCAAGTTCGGAAGTTGATCATTGAATCAAATGAATAATCTCAAACACTGCAATAGACTGGTTATGGTTGTTGAAACGCTTCTAACAGCCTAATCTTTCCTTAATATTAGATTAACCGGACACGCGCCTGTGATTAATCCCTTATTAACGAATAACCCCGACACGCGTCAAAGATTCAATTCGCTAATAGCATGAAAAACGAAAAAAACCCAACCCTAGCCAATAAATCACACGCGTAACTTATTCAAGCTAGATCATATATTCTCATAATACAACTTGAAAATCTGGTTTTAATCAAGTCGTATTATTTGCCATTATTATGAAAACACCTAAACAATTACGGGTTTGGGTATTTCAATTGGCAAACTATCACCCTGTCAATTACACAACGAGCTCTTATTGTAACAACCAACAAAGCAATGGTAAACAATAAAACAGAGAATATATAAATACTGCAGAAATTAAGAAGGAGGATTAAGTTTAGATCTCACAACTTGAATGAACTTGAACTTTGATAATCCTTTGCTAGACTAAAAAGGAGTTAGCCACACATGGCTACAAAATGCGCAAAAGAGAAAATAATGTGTTTCTGAATTTTCTGGAGTCTCGTCTCCTCTTGCGTTCAACCTCTTAAATAAATAAAAGAAAGTCTAGAAGAAGAAATTCTATCCAACATGGAAAGAAAAAAAGGCAAAATCTTCTCCCTAATGTCCCTAATTAAGAGTCCTATTTAAGTACAAAAATCCTCCACAATCAAATCTGAAAATATGGAAATTAATGGCCAAATCACGTCTTCAAATTCTGCGCCAGCTTTACAACCGCGCGATCTTAAGCCGTGAGCACGGATATCTGGAAAATAGATCTTTTACATGCAGAATCCCAACCAACAGCTCAAAAACGTCCAAAATCTTCGCGATTGCATCATTCACCATCACCTAATCACAATGCATAAAACCAAATAAATTTCACTCTATTTATTCGAATATTTTCCCAAAATACCACCAAATATAATCAAAATATAAGTCAAATATACACATCATCAAGAAGCTCCAGCTCTTGATGCCAAAGTGGGTTTGACCTAACGTGTTGAATCTGTCCGCATATAGTAGCCAGGAAAAGGACAAGTTCTATAAATTTCATATGGCGTTCACTTGAGTGATATAATTTTTTTCCATTACTTGAGTACCATAACTTATATACTAAACTTACTCGTAGTGAATGCTTGCAAATATATAGGCATTCAAGTGATTAATTGAAAATTATAGCACTTAAATAAACGTTTTTTTAGAAGTCATGTCAATCAAGTGGTCGAAAAAGGATTATGAAACTCAAGCAAGCGCCGTACAAAACTTATAACACTTGTGGAGTTTTTATCCCTATGGTAGCCATACAATGGTAAAACTTGCAGAGAGTCTTGCATGCACAGGTTAATGAAGTGGCACACACATAACACATGGAAAAAAAAATTCCATTACAAATAAATTTAGCTGTATGATCAAAGTCCGGATCAGGTAAGTGTTCACATTGGAATTTTTTTAAGGTGATCTTGAAGATTTTAGCGATATACGCGGTAGAAGTCCTAAAACTTGTCATAAAAATGCAATTGAATCATAAAACTTGCAAAATGTGCAATCGAGTCCTAAAATTTATCAAATTGGTTCAATCGAGTCCTAAAGTTAAGACTGTTCTAATTTATTAACGGAAAATGTTGACGTGTTTTATTTTATTACTTTTCTTGAGTCATGTGGCATCCAACAAGAGCCACGTCAGAAAAAAGTTTTAAAAATATAAAATAAATTAGAAAAAGCTAAAAGTTTTTAAAAAAAAAAAAAACAGAGAGCCACAAATAGCGGCAGCGGCAGTGGCCAAGCCCTCGCTGGTGGCCGCCGCCGTACCCACCGCGAAGGGTCGGCGGAGGTCACCTAGGCCTTCTCGAAGCCCGGCGACCCACGCCGGCCCCGACAAGGCTCCCTCGAGGGCCTATAGGCCCCGATTTGGGGGAGGGCGAGGGTCGGCAACCCTCCCCCACATCGAGGCCTCACCTAGGGCAGACGAGGGTGGCTGAGCTTTGGGAAGGCCTATGCAACCTCCATCGGCCCTTCCCAGTGGCTTGGCGAGGGCCACTGGCGAGGACTTGGCCATCGCCACAGCCGCTGGTTGTGGCTCTCTATTTTTATTTTTTACTTTTAGCTTTTTCTAATTTATTTTATATATATTTAACTTTTTATGATGTGGCACTTGTTAAACTCCACATGTATCAAGAAAAGTAATAAAATAAGACACGTCAGCATTACGTCAGTATTTTCCGTTAGTAATTTAGACGGTGTTAATTTTAGGACTCGATTAAACCAATTTGATAAGTTTTAAGACTCGATTGCACTTTTTGTAAGTTTTAAGACTTAATTGCACTTTTGTGATAAGTTTTAAGACTTTTACTGCACATTCGAAGATTTTATTGGAGATGTCAAACTCACTGACAACTCTCACCATTTTGGTGACCACAATTCGGGAATCATCTAGAAATATTAACTTCTTTAAAGTAAGAGTTTGGTGGCATAATTCCCATTTGTTATCGTCCCAATGGCCGGTGGCGTTAAAGTACAAGTTATTTTGTAGAGCTAGTACCAAAACCAAAACTTAAAGAGACTCGAAAGTTGCGTGCGGACAGTAAATGCACCAACGCGGCCCTTTTTTCTTTGTACAGTACTTTGCAGTTTCTGTTGTTTGCTGTCTACAACATGAGCTTCATTTAATGTTACAGAGATGTCTACATGTAGCAGACAAAGTCGAGATCTTTGACGAAGCGAAAGGATTGCTCGGCGATAAGACAATTAAATGTAAGCTCCGACTAATTCCTTGACATATAGTACTTGAACAGGTTTCTAGTATATGGCATTGTACTTGAAGAGCTCCTCGCAGTTCTGGACACTTCTGTATCATATCTCGCTTGGTGCCTCTTCAAGTGGTCCGTCCCACTTAACGATTCGCCGGATAATTACTGGCCACATTCAGTGCAAATCAACTTCTTGACACCATTAACATCAGTCTTGAGCCGAAATGTCCTTGGGTTCTTTGCTTAGCCGTCACCACGGTGGCTTGGGGTTTTTTTTCTCTTGGTTAGGGGTTAGGTTTGGGAAGCGTCTTGGCGGGGATTAGCTTGCAGCGTTTGCCCCTGCAATTCTTCCCGATTGTCGGCTTGTTGTGTCTCGTCGTTGTCGAGTTCGGCTTGTTGCTGAGATGAAACTGGCATGTAAACGTTATCGCCGGCACATCGCAAAAACTCACTGAATAAGTCCCACGATAATTGCACAGTGAAGTCCGGACTGAGTTGGGATGGTAAGAAATAGTTGTTGTTGTTCTCCATTATATTATTTAAAGCGCGGTTAAGTCGTTATAAGGAGAAAGGAAAAAAAAAATGAAATCGAGCAATAGCGTTTGGAAGTGCTATGATCCAGTGACGCAATCCTTTGAGCTGAGGCCCCAAAATAGAGTTAATGTTGGGCCTACGTGTCCCATGGCCACCTGAGCCCAACGTTTGGATTCGGCCTCCAAGTCCGGATCCCAAAAAATGGAAAGACGAGCCGGGCCCAGCCCATTAGGGCCCATGGGCCCAACTCAGCCCAATTCCAACCAGGCCTGGGTCGGGCATTTCTGATTTAGTCATCTGCCTATGGAACGCCCGCACTCTAACCCCTTTAAATATTAAGTGAAATGCACTTGCCCGAAATTCAAAAACCATTTCTCTACTTTCTATTTGGTTCAAAACCGTCTCTTTACTTTTTGAAATGTTTTACCTTCACCATTGGTCATTGCCCTCTCCCAACATCTTCCATCGCCCGTGCCGCCTTGGACCACCTCGCCGATGCCGACCACGCTCCTCGTTGCTATGTTGCTCGAATCTAGTGGCCATTGCAACAAACTTGAGCTTTGGGCAGACATGGATGCCGCGAGCTCGAGCTTAGGTGGCCTTGGATGCAGTGAGCTTGAGCAGAAGTGGATCGTGGCGATGGTCATCACAAGGGGACATGGACATTGCGAGCTCGAGCTCAAGTGGCCATGACCCATATATATATATAGAGAGAGAGAGAGGGAGGGAGGGAGGGAGGGAGAGGGTAAAGAAATAAATTTCCCTATCAGTTAATATTTAATGACATCAAGTCTCCAAACCAATTAAGCACATGCATCGTTCATTATGCAAATCAACAAAAAAGAGAGGAGGTATATAGTAAATTCACTCCCTTTAAATTAATATAAAGTGAAAAGAAGATTCATGTCGAGGTTCTATATTGCCTAGTATCCAATAACTGGAGGTGTCTAAGATTTCTCACATGTTCAATATGGAAGTGTAATAGTGTTTGGTTGATCTTGTAATCTGTGTTATGAAGTTCTATACAAATGTAACACAAAATTGTTCACGTGTAAAGATCAATGTGTCAATAGATTGTCTACAAAATCTAACTAATTGGAATCTTGTCGAGAGCAGGAAACACTAGTTTAGCATGGGAGTTCTCGTAGCTAAACCCGAATTTCGAAAGTTATTCACCTAAGCAGCTCTTCTCTTGTGGATCATCATGCAGCCCAACTATTGAGAAGGCCCTCAAGAGTTTGAGAACCCTAGCTCACAGAACTACTCGTTTCATTGTAATCTATGAGGTAAAATTGGTGGTCAAAATCAATTTCTGGGGTCAAAAACCAGAATGTGATGAGGGTCGAATTAGCTTTGTTCGAATATTACAGTGAATTACATATATAGAAGAGCAAAAGTATTGTCGAAAGGTCAACTTAGCCTTTTTTATTCATGAATTAATTTTGAATAAGGGGTAGATTGAAAAAAGTTTGCGCACTAAAATATTCCACGCTATCTTCATTCTGAAAGCCTTTGCATGAACTCCCCGCCCTCAAAAGTAGAAAGGCATGAAATCTAGGGGCTCCTGGGACTAAGTATATAGATTGAATCCCGAAAGGTACGTATAGAAAATGGATTCTAGCATCACATAGTAGATTCACGGCATTCATACTCGGATCCGATCTGATTGAATCAAATGGAAAACTTCGAACCTAGAATGGATGAATTCTGACTGTTCAACACAGAAAGTTTCATATTCCTTATCCTGCCGAAAGGACAATGTTAGTTTTCAGGACATTATCAAGGGGCTGAAAGTGAGAAATGAAAGGTCTCTCTCAAGCTAACTAAATTGACATCTGATCCAATTTGGGCTCCACATTAACCTGTTGAAGCTGTAATAAATTGTCCTAATTACCATTTTGAGCTTTGACTTTATTTTCAATCAGGGTTTGTGTCTCTCACTTCAAAGAGGTTGCTTTCTTCTTCCTTTCTTTTCCCCATAATTTGGTAAATTGTAGGCCAATACAAACAAAAAGGAGACATCTCTTTGCGCACATCCTTTTCATTTGTTCGAGGATTGTGTCAGAATAACTTTTTACGTGTACATAAATCCAAAAGAGAAAGGAAGAAGAAGTCATATGCCTAACCTCTTGTTGAAAAGCTTAGGGGAGTATGGTGTTTCAGATGGGTCGAGTGGATATACACAGGATTCTCTAGGTGACCACATGTGCAAACTTTGACGTTGATTTCAACCATAAGGACCTCGAAAGAATTTGTTGCCAACGTGAACTTTTGTAGTATGAAATGACATGTATTTCTTAGAAGTTCTCTAAGTTTTCTTTCATTCCAGATAGGAGGAAACTTTCTTTCAATTTGGCCTTGGATTGATGAGTCAGGGAATTGAAGGAGAAAGACGAGCTTGATTTTGAAGGACAGGAACTGATTGAAGAAGATTGAATGATTTTATCTTATGAGAAGAGTGCTGCAGCTTTTAAAAGTGTTTAGTAAACATCTCAATAGCTGCAGCAACTCCAAAGTTATAGCAGCTTACGATAGCTTTAGGAAACTAACTTACCCTATTTTGAGATACCGTGAGTTTAAAAATGTATAATATACAGCTATAGTTCAACCCAGGGGGTGAGCATGGGTCTCAAATTAACTAGGGAACTGACCCATGCAGGTGAACCAAGCAGGTCCTTCGTTATAAAAACCTTCATATCGGCCAAGGCCGATTCACTTCTCAAGTTAATGCGTTAAAATGCCGTTTGACACCTTACATTGGAAAAATATAAAGCTGCCGCCTTAAGGAGTGGAACCCATGACCTCATGTTACGAGGTTAGCATGTATTTCCACTCTGCTAACAAAAGATCACTGGACATGAGTTACTATCTATAATTCGATTTTCACACAACAAACCTAGTTCTTTTGTGTAACTCGGGAACCAAACTGAAATCGGCCTAGAACTAATCAGTTCGGTTCCAAGCCAGTTATAAGTGTAACCACTTTGGTTCCCAATTCTAAAATTTGGAACCAGGACCCGTGGAGTCAGTTCCAGATTTTGGCATTGGAACCAATCCACCGTGAAAATCATTACCCCTAGTTCAATTACAGCTCTACCAAATAGGCCCTTAGTTAAGTTTCTATATGAGAAATGCCTATAACTTAAATTCTACCGATCAGAAACACTGATTGAAAGAAATTATACGCCCAAGTTAGAGGAGGTAGCTGTGAACTCTTTGCATTTCATTGGCAAACAGATGGAGTCAGTCTCATCACCATTATACTAGTTATTACTGAAGGCTTTTAATTCTATGTCACTAGACAACTAGGGAGCGCATGGTAACATTTCTATTCCAGAAATTAATTTTTATATTTCTATTCCGTGGACGAGTTTCTGAACAAAAATGTGTGTTTGATAACGACACAAAATTTCTATTTCCGAAATAGAATTTGTTTGTTAACAACATAAAATTTCTCCCTTTTGGTCGGCCGGCAGAGGACGTCGAGTGACGGCAGGGGGTGGAGGACGGTGGCCGGCGGTGGGAGGAGGCCGATCGGTGGCAACGGATGACGATGGTTGGCGGCGGGAGGCTGGCGGCGGCGAGAGGCGATCGACGGCGGCCGGCGTTGGGTGGTGGAGCATGTCGGCTGGTAGTGGATAATAGCGGCGGTTGCCGGGGGTGAAGGGCAGCCGACGTCGGGCGGTGGAGCACGGCAACTGGCGGTGGAGGATGGCGGTCGGTGGTAGGCGACTGGCAACAAGAGGCGGCTGATAGCAAGAGGCAGAGGGCGGCCGGCTTTGGAGCACGGCGGCCGGCTGTGGAGGACAGTGGCCGTTGGCAGGTGACAGCCGGCATCGAGTGTCAGAGGACGGTGGTTGGCGGCAAGAGGTGGCGGGTGGGCGGGAGGCGGCTGGCGTTGGGCGACAAAGAACGGTTGTTGGCGGCAAGAGGCGGCCGACAGGCGGGAGGTGGCCAGAGGCAACGAAGGATGGCGGGAGGCGGCGGTGGGCGGGTTGCGGCCAACGTTGGGCGATGGCGAACGACGGAGGATGACGGTGGGAGGGGCGGTAGGCGGTCAACGAAGGACGTCGGCAGTAGGCGGCCGATGGCGAGAGGTGGCCGGCGGCAATAGCGAGTGGCAAGGGGGTAACTGGCTAGTAGCAAGGGCAAGCGATAAGAAGAATTTTTATTTCTTATTTCTATTTCAGAAATAGAAAAGTAATTTTTTTTTACTTCTGATTTTTGTTCCAAACCTATTTCTAGAATAGAAATTGTTCCAGAAATAGAAAAATGAAATTGCGTTACCAAACGGATTTCTATTCCAAAACTGTTCCCGGGAACAAAAAAATAGAAAAATAGAGAAATAGAAATATTACCATGTGCGCCCCTAGTCTCGTAGTGGTATCTATTAGAAATGTTCCACGAACGTCAAGGATGTTTGCATTTACTCCTCTCGAATCAAATAGCGAATGACTAGCTATCAAGAATAAGAAGTAACTTAGGAGAAAGATGATCCCAATACAGTAGCATAGTTTTATTTAGTAATAACGACTAATATTTGCGATCGTCATCTCAACAAGTATTTGTGTAGATATTACATGGCAATTCATGCAATGACTATAACCTAAAGTTAATTAAATTGGTATTACATTATGACTTTATTCCATTATCTAGTCGAAACAAGTCAATAATATCCGTCGATCAAACTTCACAACAGTCCAAACCTCCTTTTGCAGCCTGTTTGATAGCTTTAACATGTGCTAAAAATTAACACATTCAGCATTCAAAGCAATTAAGCCCGTTGGATAACCATAGTTTTTTGACTTAAATTATTCAATTAAGTAACAAAAACACTTAACTTACTCAGTAAGATTGGATATTACTTAAGCCATTCAATAATGCAGACATCTTAAAAAGGGATCAAAAGCTTAAAGGGTTAATACCATAAAAAACCTCAAACTGGTACACTTGTGACAAATTTACCCTAATTTATTTTTTTTACCACAAAAAACCCTAAATTGGTACACCTGTGACAATTTTACCCCGAACTATTTTTTTTACCATTAAAAACCCCGCACTGGTATACCTGTGACAATTTTGCCCCCGAACTAACTTTTTGGCCACCGAAAACCCCGCACTGGTATACCTGTGACAAATTTACCTTCCGTTAGTTTCCGTTAAATTTAACAATCAGATTGCAAAGTTTAATGACACGTGGTAATTGACATGTGTATCGGTTTTGAGTTTTATCCCTCTGTTTGTCATAAGTTTATCAATTTGTGATTTTTTGTGATATTAATATAATTTAACGGATACTAACATAGGGTAAATTTATCACAAATGTACCAGTTTGGGGTTTTTGGTGGCCAAAAACCCCAAACTGGTAAAATTGTCATAGGTATATCAGTGTAGAATTTTTGGTGGTCAAAGAAATAGTTCAGGGTAAAATTGTCACAAGTATTCCAGTTTTGAGTTTTTGGTGGTCAAAAAAATAATTCGAGGTAAATTTATCACAGGTGTACTAGTTTGGAGTTTTTTGTGATCAAAAAAATAGTTCGGGGTAAAATTGTCACAGATGTACCAGTTTAGGATTTTTCGTGGTGTTAACCCAAGCCTAAAAGCTACCAATAATATTCTTCATTTCATATGTGGAAAGAGGTCAATGTTACTCAAAACTCGATATCCGGCTCATGCAAAAACTATCTATACTTTCATGTTCAGCGCTTCATGTTATCGGCAATTAAAATTCAGTGATTAAATTTTCAGCGCTTGTCTTTTCCGGTTTTACCTAACGAATTTTCAGTGTGTCAATGATTAGAATGTCTTAAGTGTAACTGAAGACCTAGACTTTAGAGAGTGCTTTTCACAGTGTCCATGCACTACGGGAAGTGCCTGCAAATGGCCCAATACAAAGATCTCACACTCACGAAAGTGAAGCTCTTCACATCTGCATCAATGTCTAAAATGTCTTATGTTTAACTGAAGATCTAGACTTTAGAAAATGCTTTTCACAATCTCTTTGGGATAAAGATTAGAGTTCCAAGTGTCCATGCACTACTGGGAAAGCGCCTGCAAATGGCCCATTACAAAGATCTCACCTCACAGAAAGTGCAGCTCATCACATCTGCATCAGCAGCATCATGTTCTGAAGAGTGACAGGCGCAGCAGCGGAGTGCCGTATGCACCAAAAATGGAATCAAAGCGTCAGGGGAGATGGGTTCTTGAATGGGTTAAAATGGGTGAGATATGGATATCATTGTGGGAATCTTGAAGCACTCTTTCTCCTTCTCTGTCTAGGGTTTGGGTCTTCACTTTACGCAGATATTTGTGTGAGGATTGCTTTTACACGCGAACTATGCTCATGGGCCCGTGGATTAGTGCCTCCGGTTGACTAGGCTACTCGAGATCTTGTGGATTGTGAAGACTTTGTTTGAGAGAAGCTCTCTTCGTTGTCCGTGTCTTATCAGCTTTATCATAAAAGCAGAGGTGGGAAAAAGAGTCGGTAACGAATTTTTCAACCCACAATTTGTTAGGCCATAATATACATGGGTTAATAAATTTCTATTATATAAGTTGAAATATAGGTTATAAAACAAATCAAAGACTTGAAATGAGTCTAAGGGCTCTAGAATATACCATTTTTGACTCATTTTGATCAATTTGGCGAAATTAAAACAAAGAAGACGCGGGCATTAGATTTTTCGAAAAAAGTAAAAAACCCTAATTAGAGGACAATGACTGTGAGCCACCCCATCCTCAACGACAAGTTAGTCACATCCTCGGCCAATAAACACACACAGAGCTTGATGACCACCACAATGTTGATAGCCTAGATAGCGACCGCCATAAGACGATTGATCGCGTGCGACGACCACCTCGGAGTGGTTATCGCGATTGCAGCATGCAAATCTACATGAAGCAAATATGCCATTTTTTCCCCAAATTTCTTCCCTTTTTTTGAACTTCTTTGGCCTAATATGTGAATTGCTAATTTGCATATATTTGTAATTTTGTGGAATTTGCTGTTCGACTTTCTATATTTTGCACCGATACTAAAGTGAGGACAACAACACATAGAAGTGGCGTTGGCGGTGGCAGTGGCGGTAGCGATAGGGGTACAGGGGTGGCAGTGGTAACTTCACCAATGCACTTTTAATGAGTTATTTGCAAGAACTTGGGTTGGACCTAGGGTTAGCTGCATTGGGTTAGGGTCACTTTATAATTTATTGTATGTAAAATGAGTCAATATAAGTTAAAGAGATCAATTTGATCTTTAACCTAATGTGACCCGATCCAAATTAAGTTGGACTTAACCCACTCATTTACCCTCCTTCCCCCCTCCCATCCCCCCCCCCCCCCCCACAAATACAAGACGTGAGACTAATTCGAAAGAGTTAGGTGGTCATTCCACCATGGGAAATAAAATAAAAAAAGATGCAGGATGCAGTTCCCTTCGTCTTGGCATGACTAAGAATGAAATGATAACTAAATGACGTGGGATTTCCATCGAATATTTGCCATACATTGTCCCTATGTGGTCGGTCGCTGTCATATAGTGACGTTGTTCTGATTCATTCAAGTAATCATACGACGAAACACATATATGAGACACCTCAGCGTATGAACATGTCTTTACATAAAGGAATTGCGATTTTATATTGTGATAAATAATCCCGATGTTCACAATAACAACTATATCGAAAGAAACAACGAGCTCTAATGGGGGCTGATAAGGAGATAAATGGAAAGAGTTTCTTTTAAAGTACCTTGGAAGTCAGTTGGCAATGGTGCTATTTAGGAAAGTGTTAAAGAGTGTTAATTAGGCATCGATCGAGCTAAAGGGAAGATTTCGGACGGGGATGAGTCTAGGCGGATCGGAGCGATCAGCAGAAAGATCAGTCACGTACACTCGTCATGACAGAGAGTCAAAGATCATTGCTGCGCCAGACCGGGAATGGATAATATCATCGGATAAGGGTAGAGACGATTACTTGAGCGATCAATGAAGACTTTGGAGCGGTTATGGATGACAAGTATAAAAAGGAGATTTAGACCAAGAAGAGGCACACGCAAACACCCGAAGTAAAAGGACAAGAAGAGGCACACGCAAACAGTCATTTGAGTTGTTCATTTTCCTTGGTCGAGATCCAACCTTTGCTGTTGTTCTTTGGGAAACATTTGTGCTATCGTTAATGAATTCATTTTGATTAGTATTAGAACCCAATAATCAAGTTCTCGTTCCTTTCTTAGTGCACAATTGTCTGTCAATATGGAAGAATGAGGGCTGTGATGTTTTGTTGATCAGTCAAGGCACGATAATTTCCATTGTCAAGTTGACAATTTGAGGAAAGCGATTTTCAAGCGAACAGTCAAGAAATTGTGCTTTGGATTAAATATGAGCATTTCTGTTTGGAGCATCTTACTTTTTTGAATTCATAAGTTATGACCAATTAGCAGTCTTAACTAGTGCCCTTGGAGCATTTGGGACACTAGTCAATGAGATCTTTTACCTTATACGGATGAGAGAAAAATAAGCTAAGTTTCATGAGATTCTTGAGCCATCAGCTTAGACGAAATTGGTCAAAGATAATATTTGTTCGAGTTCAGACTCTCCTGGTTTACCTATGCATATCCATGCACTCCATTAAGATAGTTGGCTTAGCGGTAAAGGGCCACTTGTCTTTCACTAGATCACAAGTTAGATTTACGTCGTGAGCCTATCTCTAAATAGCTCGTGCTACGTTGTCTAACTGCGGCATATACCTCGTGTGGAGAGATTTTCCGACTGTTAACATCTTGGCGAAGGTTATGATAATTGGTTTGCCAACTTCAGACCTTCGGGTCACGCGTTATGCGAATTATAACTTAATCTGAATATTCCGTAACGGGAGTCAGATCCTTAAGGGAACTCTCAAAGTGGGCTGCCAATGCCATTTCAAGTCGATAATGTCCCAATGCCTCAAAATTAACTGTGCCTACACGAGGTTGAGGGGTATTTGGGTATTTGGCTTTGATAAGAGCTGCTTGTAAAACTAGCAATTGAATAGGGCATTCGTCCGAAAGGGGAAGACAATCATGATTTTGTGGCGTCAAGGAAAGAGACATCTACAAGAAAGATCCTCTATGAAAGCACGGTTTGCTCATGAGGCTATTGCATCTTTTCCACATCTCACTTTTTTGCTAAATGCTTGCCTACCTTCTTATATATATGTACGTTATGGATAGAGTTTTGCCGACTTCGGACTAGAATCCAAAAAGGAGCGACGTCGAAAACCCTAGCAATGGATTTCTTTATAGGATAGAGATAGGAGATGTGAGCATGGCCGCAATATTTAGTGCTTTGAAGGAAAAGGCGGAAACGACGGCGCCGGCGAGGCTAGCGGAGTGCGGCGGGGGTGGATGTGGGTGAGTAGGGGGGCATGGCTGAGCAATGAGAGAGAGAGAGAGAGAGAGAGAGAGAGAGAGAGAGAGAGAGAGAGAGAGAGATTCTTTAATTGTGTTGTATTTGCGAGGATGAAAGTCATTATGTTGTAAATATTTTTAAGAACCCTCGAATGAGAGTTTCCTCTGATAAGGGAAGCAGGAAAGTTTAACTAATGTTGTTAATTAAAAGGTCATAAGTTTGCCAACTTCGAAAACAAATTTTATTCGGTCGTGCTCGAGCACAAAGTGAACTTTTGAATGTTGTTTTGCTTTCCTTTAATGGTGTCAGAATTTCTAATCTAAAAGTTTAAACTGTTAGGTGAAGGAAAATTATATGCATGTAAAAGTCATTGTTTAAGCAATGTGGGAGAATTCTTTAGCAGCCTTATCTCGTGTGCAAATTGATTTGAATTCTGTGAAGAACACACGTATCAAGGAGTGAGAAACCCCGCACAAAATATACCTAGACGGAGCATGGCAAATTGAAACCTAGCCTTGATAGTACAATAGAAATTCTAGACTAGAAGTTTGAAAAATTTGATGAAGGGAGACTTAATGCATAAAATTATGAAAAAAACCCACAAAAAACCCCAAATTATACTTAGTATGACATATTTATCATGAACTTTCTTTTGTGACATCCAATACCCCAAATTATACCTATTGTGCCATATTTACTCTAATTTTTTTTGTTATGACAAAAAAAAAACTTTAAACTTATACCTATGTAACACCATTACCCTCTGTTAAGTTTTTTTAGATTATTTTTCAACCAAAACAATGCCGTTTTTATTTCACTTAAGCTATGGGGACGCCATGTCAACATTGTTTGCTTTTTGGTGTCTATGTAGGCATATTTTTAACGGTTCTTATTGATAAAACTTTAATGAAGGGTAAATGTGTTGGGATTTTTGGTATCACAGAAAAAAGTGAAGGGTAAATATGTTAATGTGGGCATAGTTTAGGGTTTTTAGTGGCTTTTGCCCATAAAACTATGACCATTAGTGAAATATTACATCTAAGTTTTCTTAGATAACATGCTACCAGTCTTAATGCAAAGTAGACGTATACTCGTGCATTGTGTGGATTATAATACTATATATAGTTAAAATGGTGTATGAAATATATATAAATTAAGATACGTGTTTTTATAATGTATCATTATATGATAAAGCTATACATATTTTAACAAATATTGTACCAATTTTATCAGATGTTTCCAAAGATAGATGGATAAGTAATTATTAGAATTTGGAGAAACTAATTAGTACACAAAAAAACCAAGAACGTGATATGAACTGTTACATTTCGTAAATTATTTCCCATGTCAAAAAAGCATATGAGATAATCTCCATAGAAGCTTTTGTTTGCTAATTAAGAGGAAACCCTTAAGTTTTGTTATAAAGGTATGGTGAAAAATGTGCTAGTTGAGAGAGAGAGAGAGAGAGAGAGAGAGAGAGAGAGAGAGAGAGAGAGAGAGAGAGAGAGAGAGAGAGAGAGAGAGAGAGAGAGAGAGAGAGATGGTGGTGACGATGATGGTGGCACAATTAGCAGGCGCAAAAATGGGGAAAGAACGCATGACCCCTTATTTTTTCAGTTTCCAAATTTCACATATTCTATTAAGGTCCATTCGACCTCCTACATGGGATTTTGTTTATCCAGACTATATTCGCTCATATCCTAATTTCGCATCACTCTAAATATCGGATACGATTCAGACCAAAAAAAAATACTGGATATGATAAAAGTTATCCTATCTGGAGTTTTATCCGATCCATCAAACGCAATCTAAAGTCTAACCAACTGAATACACATGGCACAATCATAGACTCCTTTTACGAAAGAACTTGTTGTCATATCATACATAGATCTGATAAATGCTTATTCTCATCGAGGACAAAAGCAAAAGAATAATGCTAAGTAGTGTGTCACTCTTTTGATTATTTCCTCGAATAAGCGAGACCCACACTTTTAATGATTGGCGTTTCCAAACATCCGCCAAAAAATGTGACACGTTCTTGGAAAGCATGTTTCAGTAAGAAGTCTTAGCGTCTCTAGAGTTACTACTAAAGAAAATGGCTTATCCATTCACAACGACATAGATATCTATCTTTGTAAAAGTTACAATTTTTGTAGGTCACAGTTAAAGCAGCTAAAGGATAAAGGGCGATAAATAATTCTCCATCCTAAAATTAACCCAACCATATCCTCTTCGTAGATACCCTAGATTTTGCAGGTTTTTTACAGCACACCTCCATTTGGTAATCGAGTCACATGGGAATAACTCTTGGTTGAGCTATTGGGATTCAATGGATATAGAGAAAAGCAATCATTCGGGCAAGAAACGTCAAAAGATAAGCATCCCTCTGGCCATTTTTGTTCGTGATGATTGATGTATGACCACCAAGACCAAGCGTTTCGAGCCATCTGTTGCGGTGCCTTTTGCAGAAGCAGGTAGGTAGTGCTTCACGAAATACAGCAGAAAGCAAGCAAGAGCCGTGGCACATCCGTGCACGTTGCTACAGCAACTTGGTTATTGAGTTCGCTTGGACTATGCTATTCCTTTTTGTTCTTTTTTGAAGACGTGGGAAGTACAAAGACTTACGGCACATGGACTCTTGTTGAGTAGACTTATGATAATTGCATGACAAGAGAAACTCGCCTTAGATAGATAAATTTCGAAGCTATGAAGTGCTTAAATAACTTCATCGATAAATTATGAAGCGAGAGCCATCTAGATAGTGTGCAGATTAAGTATAGGAATAAGTGCAAAAACAAGACTTGAGCTCGGTCAGTGGAATTCAAGTTTTGGAAATGACGGAAAAGTACAAAAAAAAAAGTCTTAAACCTATTACACTTATGCAAGTTCAGTCATAGATATTTCAATCGTATCAATTGATTTTTAAATTTTTTTGATGATTTACTAATATAATCTATCCGGTCAATTTTGGCTGAAAATTAATAACACGAACACCGATTGTCTTACGTGGCATGACCGGTAACGACGTGAACAAATTTTACAATTTTTTAATATTTTGTTAAATATATATTTTTGTTTTCTTTCTTTGTGTTTTTTTCCCTACAACTCTAGACCGGCAAGGATTGCAAGCGAGGGTGTTGAGCCCTCGTCCAAATCCAGGTTTAGGCGATGCAGCCCTTGCCAGCCAATAGGAGAGGGTCGGCGAGGATTACAGGCGAGGGCGTCGGGCCATCGCCCAGATCTAGGTTTGGGCATCGCAGCCCTCTCCTAGATCTGGGCAACTCTCACTGGCCACAGATGAGGTTTGAGCGCCACATGTCATAGGGGCATACTGCTTCTAGTGCCAGGCTAGCGTTGGCCAGTTACCTAGGTGCCGAGGGCCAGCCAGTCGACAGTGTCGACCTTGCACCGGTGTCGATTGCACAACCCAACGTGCCCTTTCCCTTGCGCCGCGCCCCTTCTTACTCAGCCGAGGGCCTTTGTTCCCATTAGACAAGTCTTCTTGGCCCTTATTCAGCGAAATTTTTCGTGGTATTAATTTATGTTTTCTTTCTTGCTTGGGCAATGAAATCAAATCGGTATCTGGGCAAATTCAACTTGTCTTTTCATCTTGACAGACCCAACAATGTCGGCAAATCAAGGGGCAGTATCTTCTCGACCCCCCTGGGGAGATCGCCGCCCTGGTTCCAGCTCCTTCTCGCATGTCCTCGATCACCCCCCCCACCCACCACCATCCCCGCCGGCCCTCCCGATCGCCGACACGTGTCCTGGCTCCCCGCCCCTCGATGCCGACCGGTCGATATCCATCTCCCGGTGCACGTGAAGATCTCATGTGCGCCCGCCCTTGGATTAGACGTCGCGCCCGCTCCATCCAACGGTGGCGCTGAGCTGGACTCCCGCGCTCCGTGGGGCCCACCCAGGTGTCGAGAAGCTTCCACGTCGGCACGTGGAGGTTGTTCCCCCACCCCTAACCATTTCGGGGAGGGCGGCGGCGGCGACGTCGGAGGAGGAGGCGTGGGGACCGTCGGATGCCCTTTTTTTACCCGCCCGGAGTCGCGAGATCGTGACGGCTCTAACGTGCGAGCCCGGAATGCACCGTCGTCGCGCGCCGGGTCCCGCCCCGGCACATGAAGAGGCGCCGGCTAAGCTACAGTCTCCATTCGAAGCGCTTCCGGTGTCACCACCACGAAAGCGACGCTAGCCGCCTTCTTCTCTTGTAACCCGATTTCTTTCCTTTTAGCCGTGGTTTTCTTTTTTTTTATGGAGGCTTTTTGATTGAGATGGTTTGTACTTTGCGCCCGAAATTTATGCTTTCCTACTTTTTCTTTTTTCCTAAAACGACGTTAACCTACCTTCTCTTTCGGCAAGCGACGGATACGGAGATTACGGGCTATGTTATGAGTTTCAACAGCTCACGGAGCTGAGGATGGTAATCCCTTGGATTGTAATTGGATCCGCTTTGTTTATCGGCTTGATTTAAATTATTACATTGCAATCTTTTACCATATTTATTGTTTAAGTTCGATTCTACATTAGAGCTTTCTTGCCGAACTCTTTTATGAAGATTCATCTTTGAAAGCTACTGCTAATATTCCAATGTTTTTCGCTATTTTATTTCAAATATATGTATTTGCTTCGTAGAATCTTTTATCTTTTGATACGTATTGATATTTATCTACTTATCTATTTTGAAGAAATAACTTTGTGCCCCTTATTGTCAATATTCAATTGTCTTTGATTCTCTTGGAAAAAAAAAGGGTAAATGACATAAATGGTTTATGAATTTTGATTTATTATGCAATATGGTCCCTGAACTTTAAATTTGTTCAATATAATCCCTAAACTTTAACCCAATCTGCAATGTTATCCCTAAACTTTTGATACATATTCAATTTAGTCCCTAGACTATATGAAATGTTCCATATTGTCCCTGAACTTGAATTAATGGATGCACAACATTGAATATTTTCATATAGTTCATGTATTAAATAGAGCATGTATCAAAAGTCAAAGGACAATGTTGCATATTGGGCTAAAATTTATTGACCATATTGTACATTGGGTTAAAGTTTACGGACCATTTGTGTCATTATCTCCCACCCTAAAAAAACAATAGTGTAATTTACAATCATAGGGGTGGGAGGGAGGGAGCAAGGGTGGAGGTGATGCGGTTGCAGGAGCAGACAAGTGTGTTTTGAGTGATGTTGAACGAAGTACAGATTGATCAAAGTGTGCGGAGATGAATGTTGATGAATAAACGTAACTACAAGATAGAATACGATCACCACCAATGCCTAAAGGACTCACTACTAGTCAAGAATGAAGATCGGGATTAACAAAGTTCACTGCCAAGGTTTAAAAGGTTAAGCCACTCGCCAATAATAAAGGACTTTGAGATAGGAGAAGCTCATCATTAAGGCTTAAAGAAAAATTACCAGCCGATAATAAAGAGTTTCTTAGTTAACCACCAAGTAATAATCCACTCTCAAAGGATAAAGAAATCGGGATATGTGTTATTCACTCTCTAAAGATATTCACTCACAGATAGGAAAATATTATATATTCTCAATATTTAAGTCTTCGTTGTTTTATAGTAGGATTATGCCTCTGTATATAGAGATAATGCTAAATAAAAGGGAAGACTCTTCGAATTCCCTAAAACCGAACATACTCCTGGCAAATCCACCTAATTATGACTCTTAAAAGCAACACCACAATAAAGACTCATAAAAATTGTGAATAAAGAGATTTAGATGCATGAGACTAATTATTAGATGCATTGAAACTTGTAACACTCTCTAAATTCGTGTACTAGTCTTGAAAGCAGAGCAGTCGTTGTAGAGGACAATCTAACAACGGTGGAAATTGACCAATATAGCCTCCAATCATTAAGTTGTCGATGAGGGGTCTCGAAATTGGCAACAAGTCTTGTAATTCGCCAACTATGTTGCACAACGCACAACTTCATACTTGAACTCACATAATTAAATTGTGACAAAAACTGGCTTTCGCTTGCACGAATTGTGAATGGGTTTGGTTGAATTGACCAAATATGAGTAGAGCTTGAGGGTTGATCGATAGAGCTTGATGCTCCCACATTAGGAGGGAGGTGATTGCTGTAATGCCAGTGCGCTGCGAGGCAGGTATTGACGGTTGATTGGCAGAGTGCACTAGCAGCTAAGGTAGAAGGAGGAAGATAGGCAAGTAATAAAAAGGAGATAAAAGGAGAAAAAAAAAGATTTTCCTAACTTGGAAAAATAAATATAAAATGTCTGTTAGCTATGGGTGATCGGTTTTGTACTGGGTCGGCTTCAAAATTGGAACAGTTAATCAAGCCAGTCAAGTTTCGAAAATTTTGTGTTTTGGGTAAAACATCAAATTCTTGCAATAAAATATAAAAGTTGCATAATCTCACTATAAAAAACATGTTGGCCAAGTGGTCATGTTGGTGTTTGCTCATGTTAAAGACTGGGATTTCGATTCTCCATAGGCACACAAGTTTTTGTTTTTATAAGAGGCTTCAAAACTGGTTCAACTTGAGAGCTGCATTAGTTGAACCCATTCCACAATGTTGCAACTAGGAACCAAACTAGTCATAGGACGGTTCTAGGTTCACGAAACTGGGAATCGAACCTATTCTCCTAAGAATCGACCGTGAACTAGTCGGTCAAGGCTGGCTTGATCCGATTCTCGAGTTGAACCGGACTTGATGCTCACCCTTACTGTCAACGTGATATTTTTGCCTAGTTAACATTGACCTTGCAATCCATGTCAAAAAAAAAAAAAACAGACACGTGGCATGGCACTACACTTAACATATAAAAACACATTACGCCGATTTCTTAAAGTTTCATGAACTGGTTAACAAAAGGGATTATTTTTACTGATGATATTGAAGAATGAGAAAATGCTCGGTGAGCAAAGACTGTTATTAACCAAAAAAGAATTTCAAATGTTCGGAACATATTATTTCATTTACATGGATATGTTAACCGATATCATCTTTCTCTCTCTTTCGCTCAATTTGTGTGATTTATGAGTATTTTTACATAGACACAAAACAATGGAATATCCAGCCAACCAATCAATTTTTGGAAACTAAGATGGGCTCTAAACGTACAAAACCCTCTAAAGAAATAGATGGACCGATCGCATATGATGCAACACATATAAATTGATTAAGAGAAAATTAATTCAATGATTGATGTACCGTTTTCTAGTTATAGTATGGAATTGACAGGGGGACAAAGCTATCAGTCATCGTGGGGACTTTATTCTAGGAGGGGAGGACAATCATCTCAGCTCTATCGTTTTTTTATGAACGGCTTTTTCCTTTGATATATCATCATATAAGTCAATATTAGCATTAATTCCCAGAAAAATTCTTCAATTTTAGGTTCAATTTCACTTTTGCCTCAATTTTTTTGTCTAAAAAAATCACAAACTTTGACCATATTTCCAAATCTATCCCTATGTGCAAAAATCGCCACTAGTTTCTTTAAATTATCAACATTAGGGCTAATTAGAGATTCATTATCAGAACTTGTGTCTTCAACAATACTCGCACTTTCTTATGGAACAACGGCAATCTTCTGATGTTGATAATTTTGAGGAAATCAATGGTGATTTTTGGACGGGGGATAGATTTAGGATTAGATTAAAAGTTTGTCATATTTTTAGATGAAAAAAAAGTTACAAGTATAATTGAGATTGGATCTAAAGTTGAGCATTTTTAGGGAATTAGACCGTCAAATAGTAAGATCTTTCTAAGAAAGCACCTCTAGATAATTCTGCTATATTTAAGTTTCGTACTTTTAATCAAAGGAAATACAAAACTCATGCTACACATATCTTTGTACATATATTTGCACCTTCTAGCTTCAAAATCTAAGAATTGTGTATTTTGCATGATGCGATATTTAAAAAACATAATGGCTTGGTCGTCTAGTTTTTTCGAACTTGTTCTTGGTCGTGTTAGACTTCAAGGTATTGGACTTGAGTACGTCCTTAAAAGGCTCCACCTCCTAAGATCTCTCCCTTAGGTTTTAGAGGATGTAAAAGCGGAAGGGGAAACTCCTTCCTCCCCAGGAGGAAAAACAACGGGGAGGAACATGGAGGCTCTGGGTTGTCCGTATAGTTTTTTCGAACTTTTTCTTGATTGTGTTAGACTTTAATGGAGAAAATACCAAATACCATCCTCAACTTTTACTTCATCGCCACTTTCCCTCCTCTATCTCTAAAAATGCGATTTTTTATATTCGTTAGAAAATTCGTTGGAAATTTCCAAAGAATTTTCCAACGAATTTAAATTTCCGGGGAATTTTTTCAGTGCGTAAAATTTTCGTTGGAAAATTCGTTGGAAATTTCCAACGAATTTTCCAACGAATTTAAAAAAAATCCGGTACTATTCGGCATTTTTTATATTCGTTGGAAAATTCGTTGGAAATTTCCAACGAATTTTCCAACAAATTTCAATTTCCGGGGAATTTTTTCAGTGTGTAAAATTTTCATTGGAAAATTCGTTGAAAATTTCCAACGAAAAAAAATTCGTTGGAAATTTCCAACGAATTTTCCAACGAATTTCAATTTCCGGGCAATTATTTTAGTGTGTACAATTTTCGTTGCAAAATTCGTGGGAAATTTCCTTATTCATATTTTCGCGCTCAATTCCGCAACATTTCCACATTCGAATTCTCTCTCTCTCTCTCTCTCTCTCTCTCTCTCTCTCTCTCTCTCTCTCTCTCTCTCTCTCTCTCTCTCCTTTGCAATCGCTGGCCTTCACCTTCTCCCTCTGCCTCCCGCTCCGCCTCCTCCCCCGCCGCCCCCCCTCGTCCTCCGGCTCCGGCGTCATGGACACCAAGATCGGGGCCCTCAACTCCTGCGCGGCCAGATCTGGGCGACGTCGGCTCCCTCCCCCGCGGCCATCCAGGGCGACGTCGGCTCCCTCGCCACCGCGGCCATCCAGGGCCACGCCCCCGCGGCGGTCAGCGCCCCCGACGCCACCATGGGCCGCCACCTCGCCCGCTGCCTCAACCACCTCATCGCCGTCGCCGGTGAGCTCGAGCTCGCCCAGATCTGGGCGAGCTCGGCCCTCGCCGACGACGAGGCTGGCCCTCGCCGGCCATGGCGAGGGCCGAGCTCGCCATGGCCGGCGAGCTCGGCCCTCGCCGGCGACGAGGCTAGCCCTCGCCGGCGGCGAGGGCAATTTTTCGAAAAAAAAAAATTCGTTGGAAAAAAAATTTCCACGATTTTTCGACAAAAAAAAACATTCGAAATTTTTCCAACGAAAATTTTTTCGTTGGAAAAAAAATTTCCACGATTGACCGACCAAAAAAAAAACATTTGTAATTTTTCCAACGAAAAATTTTTCGTTGGAAAAAAAATTTCCACGATTTTTCGACCAAAAAAAAAATTTTGTAATTTTTCCAACGAATTTAGCCACGAGTTTTCCAACGAAATAAAATTCGTCGCAAATTTCCAACGAAAATTGAAATTTTTCGTTGGAAAAATTTCCGACGACCTATTGCCAACGAATTTTTTTTCGTTGGAAAATTCGTTGGGAATTCGTTTTCCAACGAATTTTTTCAAATTTTTCGTTGGAAATTTCGTTGGAAAAAATATGTTTTTTTGTAGTGGTAAGTTATCAATAAGTCACTGGAAAATTCGGTAACAAGTAATTTTTTTCACTAACAATTTTCGACACTTACCAACTCTTATAGAAATCTGTCGGCACAAAAAAATCTTTTTTTGGGGAACTTAATAATGAAATTATTTCTTTTTATAACACAGGGTATCAAACCTTCGTCTTGATTAATCCCTACGAACACACGGAAACCGTCTCTCTATGTACATCAGATACAAAATTCATTCATTGGGCAGCTGATGTCCATCCTAAAGTTTCTTTAAGTGGGTAGGAGATACGGTGATTCGATACAGAATATGCCACATCCAAAAAATTTCCTTGAGGTTTATTCTGAATCTTTAAACTTTTATGCTTTTTAAGTGAAGTGACAAAAAATGAAACACTGACGCCGCATGTATAGTACTAGAGTTAAATTATCCTGTGCATATGCATACTGATATGATAAATCCTAGAATTTCAGACAGTTTTGTCGTAGAGAGCCCCCTTATTCATTTTATCAATATTTTAACCAGTAATTTCTAGTGGCAGCTTTCAATTCTGGTTTTTTCTGTGTTTTGTCGGCATTATGTGCAGATGCCTTTTCCATCAAACCCAGCTGCATATAAATTGGATTATAACCATGCAAAACTAGGGTGAATTCCGTAAAAAAAACCCTAAACTTTAGGTCAAGTCTCAAAAGTTATCTCGGATTTTTTTTGTCTTAGAAAAAACTCCGAACTTTAGGTCCAATCCCAAATCTGCCCCGAATTTTTTTTGTCTTAGAAGAAACCCCAAACTTTAAGTCCAATTCCAAATTTATCCCGAATTTTATTGTGTAAAAAAAATCACCAAAATTCAATTTATTTTAAAAAATATACCCTCGTGATCCGATCCAAATTTGACGTGGCACTTCTATGTCGATAAAAAATCCATATCAGCAAAGTAATGGGGCAATAGGTACGGACCAATATCACGTTTTCACTTCGATAACAAATCCAACACATTAAAATTGTTGAAATTCTCCAAAATAAAACCATTCTAGGATATGAAAGTTAGGGACGATAACAAATCCATCCCCAAAAAAATTAATTAAAAAAATATAATTTTTAGGTTCAGTTTAAATTTGCTCCAAACTTTTCTTTATCTAAAAAAAACCCCATTACTTTATTGATGTGGATTTGTTATCGACATAAAAATGCCATGTCAAGTTGGGACTGGATCACGGGGTATATTTTTGAAAATAAATTAAATTTTGGTGATTTTTTTTGCACAAAACAAAATTCGGGGCAAATTTGGGACTGGACTTAAAGCTTGGATTTTTTTTTAAGACAAAAAAAAGTTCATGGCACATTTGAGACTAGACCTAAAGTTTGAGCATTTTTTAAGATAAAAAAAAGTTAGGGGTAAATTTGGGACTTGACCTAAAATTGGGGTTTTTTCCAGAATTAGGCTTGCAAAACTAAGAACAATCCCTTCACAACATTTGGCGAATATCCTTCAAAAGCAAATTATCCACTCCCACTCTCCACTTCATTTCTCATAGCCCAGAAACACTCTTCTCCAACTCCTCTATAAATTTGAACATCTCTTCGTCGCATAACCCTCTTCAACTCAGGAACACTCGATTCATCCTATCTTTTATAACTCAGAGAGAGAGAGAGAGAGAGAGAGAGAGAGAGTTTTACCGACTACACTTGCATGGAGATTATTATTTCCATCCTACCCTACTTATTTCTTCTTCTCTCAGCACTCATTCTCTCATACCCATTAAATCTAAAGAGGCAAAAGAAGCAGCTCAAAAGAATTGCTAAGCTACCTCCAGGTTCAATGGGTTGGCCTTTTATTGGAGAGACAATCCAACTCTATTCTCAAGACCCAAACATCTTCTTTGCAACAAAGCAGAAGAGGTTTAAACTTGCTTTCTTTCTTTTTCATTTTTGAATTCCTATTTTTCAGAATCCTTAAGAAACCATTAGAGAGATTATACAAAACTGAATTGATTTGGCCTCACATCTCACAGATATGGAGAAATATTCAAGACCCACATATTGGGTTGTCCCTGCGTTATGCTGGTGAGCCCAGAAGCGGCTAGGTTCGTGCTGGTGACTCATGCTCACTTGTTCAAGCCAACCTATCCCAAGAGCAAAGAAAAGATGATTGGGCCCAACGCTTTGTTCTTTCACCAAGGGGAGTACCACACGCGCATTCGAAAGCTGGTCCAGAGCTCGTTGTACCCAGAAGCAATCCGAAAGAAAGTCGCCAACATTGAGGCAGTAGCTGTTTCGGCATTGAAGTCTTGGGCCGGTGATCGGAAAGTGATCAACACCTTTCATGAAATGAAGAAGGTTTGAGTTTGTTTCCTTTTCTCTTTATTCCCCCACACACCCCCACACACACACACACACATACACAGAGGTTAGTTTAGACTTGTAGGATCTGAACATGTTTGGCTGTGTGATGTGCTTGTTTTCCCTTCTTTGGCTTATGTGCGTAGCATCAAACCCAGTACTTTCTTTTCTTTTTTTGTCTTTTTATTTTTGTTCATTTAATGGATTGCTTTTTGAGCTCATTTTTTATGGATTGATTTATTTTATATTCGTGAATTTCTTAAGTACTAGGTTTCTCCATCTTATCGTCACTACGTACATGCTTGCTTTGTCTTAATTTCGGATGTAAGGAGAATTACTTGACAAAAGTATATACGCAGTTCTCCTTCGAAGTTGGAGTTTTATCCATCTTTGGACACTTGGATGAGTATTACAAGCAAAAGCTGAAGGAGAACTATTGCATAGTGGAAAAGGGTTACAATTCTTTTCCCACAAAAATACCAGGAACCGCACATCACAAGGCCCTCTTGGTAAGCAATAATTCCTTCTTATACAGTCCTATGATGGCATGATAGATTGATATCTACCTTAATGTACTTTCAATTATTTTCCCATTTGTCTCTACCTATTTTCATAAAGCTAGGAGCACAAGTAGTACCTACCACTCTATATCTTTCAATTTGGGGAATTCGGGTTTTCGTTAGATTTAGACAAATATGCTATCGACCTATTGAAACCGTTTGGTTGAAAAAATTTTCCACGGGAAAAATATGGACGAAAGGACTATTAACCTGCTGTGCAGGCAGTGGAAAAGTACGCTTCTACCACAAGCCTCGCAATAAATGCGCGCACTTGCACGAAAACAGGACCAAATCACTACTCAATTAGCACTGCTAGTGCAGAAATGCATGTAGTTGCACAACATCTGCGTTCGCTCCATAAATTCGTGCATATACAAAAGAAGAAAAGCCCCAAACGCTTCTCGTCCCGAAGGGG
The DNA here is from genome assembly GCA_031216235.1 of Syzygium jambos. NCBI lineage: Eukaryota > Viridiplantae > Streptophyta > Magnoliopsida > Myrtales > Myrtaceae > Syzygium > Syzygium jambos. The sequence goes on from CM062226.1 coordinate 15,032,574, forward strand.
CCTATTCCTCGTCAACTTATCAACTCCACACTTTTTGTTGCATTTTGCAGGCAAGAAAGAGGCTCGGGGAGATATTGGGGGAGATCATAAGGGAGAGGAAGGAGAAGAGGATAGTGGACAAGGACATGTTGGGCCAATTCATGAGCTTTGAGCTCGAGGACGACGAAGACCACGGTCGTTTGAGGGAGGACGAGGTGGTGGCCGATAATGTGATCGGAGTGTTGTTCGCCGCGCAGGACACGACGGCCAGTGTGTTGACATGGATCCTCAAGTACCTCCATGATGACCCGAGGCTTCTGGAGGCTGTCAAGGTACGTATCTCCATGTGATGCTGTGACCACTTTTCCATCGGTGTGGGGCTTGTCTGCGGGCCCAGTTGGAATCGTAGTCTTTGATTTGAAAAGATGTTTGTTCTAGTCAGTTAGTGATTGTTTGGTATGTGATCTTGCATAGTGAATCCTTATTCTGTATGCAGTTAGTGTTAGTAGGTTAAATACCGCAAATTTTAATGTACGTGTACGATAAATATGCATTAGAACATAATTGATACCCTTAAAGGATATTCATCTTGCACACCCTATGTAGTTATAGGGTTGCCCTCCTAGAATTATGTCGTTTATGGATACCATTTTGAGAATTAGGGTCGAAAGTCTCGATCTCAAATACATATAACTAAGTTCGGGATTCGATTAAATTTTCACTAATGTTATTAAGGAATGGATGGCCCTCTAAGACAATTTTAACCCCTTTTTCAACAGGCAGAGCAAATGGCAATATTCAAGATGAATGGTGGAGGAAAGAGACCCTTGACATGGGCACAGACTAAGAATATGCCGCTCACTTACAAGGTAAGCACTGCTCAGATTCCTGAATCATTCCTATATTTCCACATATAGAATATTACTTACTAGCTTGTTTAATCATCATTATTTTCATTTTCGATTTATTCGTTTGCTTTTGCTTATACGCTTTGGTGGAATCAGGTGATACTGGAGAGTTTGAGGATCGCAAGCATCATATCTTTCACATTTAGGGAGGCGGTGGTTGATGTGGAATATAAAGGTAACAGAATTAAATTTCAAGATATGGTCATTATCTACCAAGAATTTATGAGAATCTCTTTCTCTCTCTCTCTCTCTCTCTCTCTCTCTCTCTCTAAGCATGGTTCAATGCCACGCATTGCAGGATATCTGATTCCAAAGGGTTGGAAAGTGATGCCACTTTTCAGGAACATTCATCACAATCCTGAATTTTTCCCTGATCCACATATCTTCGATCCCTCTAGATTTGAGGTATGTATGTATGCACGTGTTTATGTATATACGTAAAGCAAAATCAGGGTAGAGGATGAGCTATACCTAACTTGATGATTTTTTTTTAGTATTTATTAAATAAGTAATATAAGTGGATAAAATTTTCTTGCAAAAGCTGATAAAATTAAGATACAACTCCATTATTCTTTACACTAAATATTCAATTCCATTTTATTACCCTTATAGAAAGGGTAAACGCGCATCTACTTAAGGTTAACACTTGTATTTGCCGATGAAGCATGAACGAAAGTCAACTCTAACTTAAGTAGGCTCCTAATTTCACTAAGCTGATCAATTATGCGAGTCATTTTGCACTACTGGACTGAACATACAACCCTAATCAAATAACATCTTGCTGACTAAACTAAGGGAACATATAATTGACCTAGAAACCCTAATTTTACTTTTGTCAAAAGCTAATTCAAGAGTTTCCATTTATTTTGTGGTTGTGAGTGGATGCAGGTAGCTCCAAAACCCAATACATTCATGCCATTTGGCAGTGGAGTCCACTCTTGCCCAGGAAAAGAACTCGCCAAGCTAGAGATACTCATATTGATCCATCATCTCATAACCAAATTCAGGTACTATAAACATTAAATTAATAATATTTATTTCTGGGTTTTTTTCCCAAAATCAAGAATTATTTCTTTTGTACCTTCTTTTGACATCTATCTGCATATCATTGGTCTCTCTTTAATTAAATTATTTATTTATATTTTTTTGCAGGTGGGAAATCGTGGGTACTCAAAGTGGGATTCAGTATGGTCCATTCCCAGTCCCCCAACATGGACTCCCAACAAGAATATGGAAAGATTCGAGCAGTGACGTACAAGATGGGTGCCCTTAATTAATTGGAATATATATAGCCTACCGCCACTTTTCACTTGTCTGAACCATAATAAGTTCTTTCCTAACGAGTCCAATTTCCAATTATGAAAATCCACCCAACTTCTTTCCCGGGTGTCTAAAAAATTAAGAATTTTAAAGAATTATCGCAAGTCCGTATTACCCTAATGTAGCCAACTTAGTCGGTTAGCATCTGTCGGCTTATTTCCTTACTAATTCCGACATGTAGTATGTAGCCAATGTAATGTAAAGTTCAATCGAGTGGAACCTTTGGTTTCGCAACTAGAATCTTGGTCTCAAGCTTTTCGTTGTCAAATCTTGGTTAGTATTTCTTGCAGTGTATCAAAAGAAAAGTATCAAGAAAGGAAAAACGCTAAAAGGGCAATCCTGTACTTATGGTTGGAGACTAAAGAGAGAGGAACCTTTTGATTCACTTCTTAATTTCAGTTCTTATTAATCTAACGTACACTGCTGCTCGAATCAATTAAACTTCCCATTTCACGATTTTCATGTTTTCTCGTGACTCAAACAGCCTCCGACTGACATCTTTATTGCCACCGATCCCCATCTCTCTCTCTCTCTCTCTCTCTCTCTGTGGAAATTACGCGTCACCATCGTGCATGCAGACTCTAGATATAGTCGGTCTCCATAATAACATCATTGTCAACTGACCGGAAGGACTATATTTAAATTTCATGCAAAAGTTTAGAATTAATTTGGTAAAATTAAAAAATTGAAAACTGAATTGATATTTATATAATAGATTGAGGACTGATTTAATAATTTTTCCAAAAATTTGGAGTTTTCTAACCGGTGACAGAGCTTCCCAGTAAACAAAGGGACACCCACTTCACGAAACACGTACACAAATCTATATATATATATATGATCAGAGTTCACATCTTCTTTTCCATGGATTGTCTGCTATAATCCCATTGAAGTACGGGAACAATGGAGGGGACACGTGCCAGGTGTCGTCGAATCTCACTCGGGCGGGTGCTGATTCGGTTCACGTGGGTGGTGGGTGTCACTAGGAATGGCCATGGATGAGAAACGTGTCGAACAACATATGATTGAAACGCGAAGAAGAAGAGACCAGTAGAACTGTCCTTAACTCGGAGGGCAATGTCCAAAATGGCAAATTGAAAAAATTGGAGCCAAAGTGGCTTTGTCCGTGGTCCCACAAGCGTTTTTTTTTAAATATAATTTTATTTATATATTTCTTCATTTTCTCTTTTTTTATTACAGAAATTATGTGATTTTGGGGGCGGTTGTGTTGAATTTATTTCTTTTCCGGAGACTTCCAACACTGTGGAGTAGTTTTCAGCTCCTGCTCGTGCTGTTACGAAATTCAGGAGGACCACTCTTCAAGGAAAAGGTCGGCAAACGTCCAATTTCCGACCATGAATGGGACGATTCCATCGACAGTACATGGGGGGTCTCGAGACTTGATGCTGAGTTTTCAGTGTCCAATCAAGACAAAAGACCAAATCAAGACAGAAGTATGGAGCAAGATAGGCTTAGTATCAAGAACAGATCAGAGAGCAAGTTTAGGTATGAGAAGCTAGAGAAATAAAGAAAAGAGATGGAAAATAGGAAAATGACATTATAAGTACCATAATTTTGGTACGACGCTTATTTTGGTGTCAAAAATTTTCATCAAATCACTTAAGTGCCGAATCAAAGAAAAAATGGTTACTTAAGTACCTCCAACAATAAATTCTAACAAAAAGTCCCACTTGACTTTAATAATAAAATGTTTATTCAAACATGGCTTATAAATAAAGAGTCAAACATGGACTATGTGGTGCTTGGCTTGGCCCCAACCAAGGCCGCACTTTGTCTTGCTCTCAAACACAACTGAAAGGCTTGGCTCTAGTAGACAAATCTGTGAAACAACCCCCATCTCCCTCTTAATCTCATTGACTGTTCAAAGTCGCCGGCTGGTTGCCCTTGCTCACTTGCTCGCGTGCCATCTCTCTCTCTCTCTCTCTCTCTCTCTCTCTCTCTCTCTCTCTCTCTCTCTCTCTCTCTCTACCATCATCATCCTCTCTCACTCACTTGCTCAATTGGCACCGGAAAAAAAACTAAGGCTTTATGGTTGGAAGGAAAAATCAGTTCTCCATACTTGGAGGGAAAAATTAGGGCTTGATTTTTGGAAGGAAAAAATCAGGGATCAGTACTAGAGTGAGGAATCTTGCAAAAGGTAAAAGATGAGTGATTTAATGTGTTTGGCTAGATGCATTGTTGTTTTATGTCCATTAAGTGATAAAGTCAATCATTGTATATTCAATTTGGTGTGATTGTGGGGACCTCATGTGAAGTTGTGGTCCCAAAACATATATATATATATATATATATATATATATATATATATATCTTGAGTGCAACGTTGGTATGGGTAACACCACTACACCCATTACTATTCGTCACGGTGGGGATTTTGTTATTGGCAGCAATGAGTGGGAATATGATGGTGGAAATGTCAGTTTTGTCCTTGTCAACATAAGTAGGCTGTCGTTTGAAGAATTTGTCAAGGATACAAAGGAACAGCTAGGATGCAAAATAGAAAAAAATTGCATTATAGGGTTCCTAGTAAGAGTTAGAAGGATGGTTTGAGATACCTCCATGATGGTAATGGTATTAGGGATCTTGTTTACCATTATCTCTATGGTGAGGAAGTTTACGTGTATATTGGGTATAATAGTGATGATTAAGATGAAAGCACTCACGTAGGGGAAGTAGGATATGGTATTGACTAGAGTACTTAGGCTAGGGATGGATTTGTTTTAGAGGAAGGAGCACAAGGGAGGGAGGCCATGCATATAGCTCATGTATTAGAGAAAGTCAACAAATGGGGACATGTCTCGGAGTCTCTAGTGAAGACATAAGTGATGAAAAATTGACTGTAATAGATTGAGAAGTTACTTTATTGAATAAATTAGATGATGGACCTTTGCCAAATGCAAATTGCCCAAGTGATGATGATGATGCAGAACTTGCACAATCAAGGCAAAACTAGAGGGAATTCCATAAAAAATAATTTGCAGCACTTGGAGAATCACAAACCTCAACCTATTAAAAAAGATTAAAGAGCTCCAGCGACCGAAGATAGTGAGATTGAATATGAACAAAGTGGTTGTGATGATGAGAGTATAGTTCCAAGAATGAGAACGAAGATGATGAAGTAGCTATACATAGAAGGAAAAGTAAGTATCCTTCTTATGATCCTTATGATCCGAATATCGCATGTCATTTGTTGTGCATATCTTTGAAATTTGATGATGCAAAATAATTCAAAGAAGCTATTTAGAAGTACTCAATTATTCAACGGAGGAATGTTGAATTCATAAAAAATACCAAGGAATATGTGAGAGTAAAATGTTCATGACAAAATTGTCCATAGAAGATATATGTCGCATTGAGTAAGAAGAACGACTCATTCCAGATAAAATCTTTCCATGAGAAAAATATTTGTGCTATTGTATTTGACAATAAAAGGATGTGTGGTTGACTAAGCACTTGTTAAACACTATCAACACCGTGCCAGAGATCAAGAGTTTTCAAATAAAACAATTAGTGAATGAGCAAGTAGGGGTTAATGTGTCTAAAAATCAATGCAAAAGAGCCAAGCAAAAATGATAAGTACATTGATGTGTAGGTACAAGGAAAATTATGCACAGATCCGACAATGTGCTTGGCAATGTAGGCTTTAGAACCCATCTAGTAAAATAAATGTAGAGGTTCTGGAAAGGCCACTGCTTAACTATAGGGCTGAGTTTGATAGGATGTATATTTGCTTTGATGTACGTAGAAAAGGCTTCTTACCAGGCTGTAGAAGAATGATAGGGTTGGATGGATGTTTTTAAGGGTTTATGCAAATGATTTTGTTGCCATTAGGAGAGATGCAAATAACCAAATATTTCTAAGAACCTAGGCAGTTGTGAAGTATAAAATAAGGACACTTGGTCCTGATTTCCTAAAAATATTATGGTTGACCTTGAGATAACTGATTAAGGAGGTTAGGCATTCATGAGCGACCAATAATAGGTAATGTCATTGTCAACTGTTGTCTTTTTAATATCAATCATATATTATTGCTTACAAGTATTCATTGGTTTGAATTATTGTAGGAATCTGTTGCTGCATTACTAAGCTAATACCATATTCTAAGTATAGAATGTGTGCGATGCACATGTATGTAAACTGCATAAGCAATTTTGGCTCAATGCAAGGAGATAAACTGCATAAGCAAGGAGCAACAATATGGATAAACTGCATAAGCAATTTTGGCTCAATGCAAGGAGCAACAACATGGCATATTTTAGAATTCACAAGCAAGGGTTGTTTGAGTTAACAAGAGAAGGTTTTGAATTACTATTCCATAATGAGCCTAAGCATTGATGTAGAGTCTTTTTCAATGAAGAATTCAAGTGTGATATCTTTGATAATAATCTCAATGAAGCATTCAATGGAATAATAGTAGAGGTTGGATGCAAATGAAGTAGCAGCGTGCTTGAAGATCTACGAGTGATTGTCATGGCTAGGCTACAAAGATAGAGAGATGAGGTTACAAAATGGACTAGATACTGTGGTCTTAGGATTGCAAAGAGATTAAATGACAATATGACTGCTAATAGGTTTTGTCATCTAATTTGGATTGGGGGCAATGCTGATAAAAATAAACAATATTTATAAGTATATTGTCCACTTAAAAAGGAGAAAGCGTTCATATTGAGCCTAACAAGTAATTGGAATTTCCTGTACATATTTGTGCCACCCAGCTAAAGCAACGAAATCCTGAAAATTACCTAGAAGATTGGTATAAGAGAAGCACATATCTTGCTTCGTACAAGTTTATGTTGTAGCCTGTTAGAAGTAGCAAATTTTGGAATCTAATAAATCATGAAACCCTTCACCTTTTGCTACCAAAGAAGCAAGTAGGCAAGCCAAAAAAAGGAAAAGGAAAAATGCAAGAGTTTGAGTTCATCAGTAAGAGGATGAGCAGGTCTGGTGGGAAAATGAAATGGTCATATTGCCATAAAGAAAGGCACAATAAGATTGATTGTGAATTGAAGATGTAATAGCAACAACAATAGATAACATAAGGCAATGATACAAGGCCAACTGCAAGTCCATCTCGAAGACCAATTAAAGGCACAACTCTATGGCAGTTATAGGACCTGATGCAAGGTTAGTTGTAGGGCATGATGTAAGGTTAGTTGAAAGGTGAGCTGTAGGGCCCTCTACGAGGCCTAATGTAGGGCAAGTCCAAGGCCTGCCGCTAAGTCGGATGTTACACAGACAATGAGAAAATGTCAAGTAAGTTATATAATTTGTGTTAATGTTGTTGTATGTCCACATGTTGGCAAAATTTAAGTTTGTTTTGTCTTTTTTAGGTTAGAAGAAGACCACCATAATAGGTTTCTGAAAGTTTGGCACTACAACGAACAAGAGGGGCTATTGACAAAAGGATAAGGCAATATGGTTATGAGCTATTTACAGACTTTAATACTAGTATGGCCATTTTGTATGTAATTTTTGTAGGTCTTGTGCATTTAATTTATGGTATTTGATTTTTTTGACAATAGGGTTATGTTTTTGTAGTCTAGGAGAAGTTTAGAGGTGCTAATATCTCAAGGTGGCCTAAGTAAAAATCAAGGATTGCACCCATAAGAAGTATCTAAGGACAATACCAAACAAACCAACCAAAGGTAAGTGAAGCATAATCTAGTAAGAAGCAATCAAATGCTACTCCAAAACAGACGACACAATGGGTAACTCCAAAGACACAAGACTCCTAAGAAGATAACATAGGGCCGTGCTCCCAAATAGCCACCAACAATGACCCCACACACCACTATGACATGGCCAATATCAATTACATAAAGTTCCCCTTAAATGACCTTTCAGTCTTAATCTTCTAGAAAGAGAATGGTTACTACAAAAAAGAAGATATATGGGAAAGGAAGGCCAGTTCAATAACCTGTAATTCTAGTTCTAGATGGAAATAGTGCAAGGATTATGAATTAAATCAAAAGTCCATCAAAAGGAAAAGGAACCGAGGGGAGGGGGGTCATTGAGATTGATTAATGGGAGGGTGCTGATATGGTTTTGTTGTTGGAGGTGCTGCACATGCTTTTGGTTGGTGGGAGGGGCTATTCAGGTTGACTGATGGGGGTTATTATGTTTATGTCTTGCTTTAACCTAGTTTTGCATATGGCGTTGTCTAGATTTTGGTTGATTTTGGGATGTTTTTGTTATATTCAAATTGACTTAATGCAAAGAAGCACTTGAATATAGGCCACAATGTTTTTGTTTATGCCTTTGGCAACTCCAAGTTTTGTCTTGCTTTTGGCTAGTGCCACATATAGTTGTTATGTTTTGTCTAGATTTGACTGGTTTTGTGCTCAACCTGGCACAAGCATAAGATTGCACCAGCACTTGTTGATACCGTTCGTGCAAGCACTAATACTATAACAACAACCTGGTGAAGTTTTGTGCTGGCACCAACACTTGTTTGTGAAGTTGATGCAAGCACAAGACTACATTAGACTTGTTAAAATTTGTCCTTACTAGTGCAGTCTTGCTTTTTTATGTGTTTTGAAAATTGTAAGCAATGAGTGTTGTCAAGCAAGTGGTCCTCATGTGTCTTTGTAAGCTTGTAATGGAAGCGTTTCAGAAAGAGAAATCAACATATCACTTCTTAAAAAGTGAAAATCACAAGTGATCCCTTTTGAACAACAATCGACACTCAAGCGATCATTGTTAACAAAAATTGGCACTATGATCACTTTTAACAAAGTTTGACACTCAAATGATCACTCATGAACTTGACCATTCATTGTAGTAGAAAGTAGTAGCAAAGCAACATTTGCACTTTCATGATAAATTTTAGGACTTAATTGGATTTTTTGATAGTTTTAGAACTTAATTACACTTTTCGTGACAAGTTTTAAGACTTTTAATACACTTATCTCATTTTTCATATAATGGAGTCAATCAAGTCCACAATGTTCCCTCATGTTTGGTTTTAGGTTCCTCCTTTTGTATGGATGCTTTTATATTCACCAATTTTAGAGACCTTTGCAATGGCGGGGTGTCATACTGGTCTACCGAAACTCACCAATTTTAATTTGTTACGTATTGAGGCTCTTAATTACATTTGTAAACTGGATTCAGGTTCCAATTGGCAAACCCTAATCTCCCTTCAGGCTGAGATAATAGCTGATTTTGTTCGTAAATACCAAGATAGACATTACTTTTACGAGTGGCATATTTGTAATGGTAGAACCTAGTATATGCTTATGTTAGACTTTAAGGGAATGTATGATCAATGAGATATCATTCAAGAAGATCATATACTGAAGTATTTGGAAGATGCAATAATCTCCATCTTTTTATTGTTATCAAAATTCTATATGTGAGAATCGCAATTTTTTCTCCCTAAAATGTTTCTATCATGATATGATGGAGAAGCTCCCAAGTGTAAAGGAATAAGTGAATATCAGGCATGTCAACGGTTTAGTTTGGTAAAGAACCATTAGCATGTACGCATCGACCTGACCCCTATTGCCGTCGCAACCACTACCGACCTCCCTCCCACTCTGGTCACCATTCTTTTATCTCGCTTTCTCCATTGTACTCTCTCTCTCTCTCTCTCTCTCTCTCTCTCTCTCTCTCTCTCTCTCTCTCTCTCTCTCTCTCTCTCTCTCTCTCTCTCTCTCTACAAAGTGTAGCTAGTGGCTTAGCTTTGAGATGGTGAGCCTTGCCGCCTCCATGGGCAACCTCGATCAGCCTCATTGTGGCTCATGACATAGATTGGTAGTAGCGAGCCGCTATAGGGGACCTTGATCTAAGGTCGCCCATGGTTTGAGTGATAAATCATTTAATAGAATCATCACATTCCATGGCCTGTGAAAATAAACCTGGACCATGACTAATTCCTAAGTCAATTTCTAACTTTGTAAATAAACCACATATATAGTCTTTAGAAATAGTTGACATCTTTTCTCTTTGAGATCTTCTTAATGTTTTTTTCTTGTAGCTCAACTATTGTAGGTTCAATATTGACATTTTCGTTGTGGAGTGTTTGATCATTTATCTGTTGTTCTTGATTTTTGTTGGGTTGAACTATGATATCAGGAACAACTTTAGAAGTTTTGGGTATAGGAACTTTCGCTATAACTTCTTGAATGCAAGCATCACACATTCTTTCTCTTCTACTAATGTCACCATTTTCAATTAACCTAGCGTTTTCAAACTCAACAATTCTTGTACTATGATTGAGACAGTAAAATCTATACCCTTTGGATTTCTCTACATAACCAATAAAGTAACCACTGCTCATTCTAAAGTCAAAATTCTTTTCATTTGGATTGTAAATTTTTACTTCTATTGGACAACCCCAAATATGTAGATGTCGTAAACTAAGTTTCATTCACATCCATAGTTCTAAGGGAGTCTTTGGAATTGTCTTACTATGAACTATGTTTAATAAATACAAAGTCTTCAATGCATACATCCACAAGGATAAGGGTAAAGATGAATAACTCATCATACTCCTAACCATTTCTATTAAAGTACAATTATGCCTTTTATTCTACACGATTTTGTTGTGCTGTACTTGGCATCGTTAACTGAGCACAAATATCTTGTCTTCAAAGCAATTTGCCAAATGGATTTGGACATTGTCCAGATTCATTATACTTTCCATAATATTCACCGCATCTATCTCACCTTACTATTTTCACATTTTTATCTAATTGCCTCTCAACTTCTTTAATATACAACTCAAGTAAATTCACTAATTGAGATTTATCATTTAATAGATAAATGTAAACATAACGCAAAAATCATCAATAAAAATGATAAAATAACTTTCTCCACCAAAATATGGAATATCATAGGACCACATATATCAATGTGTATAATTTCAAGAATCTTTGTGATTCTTATGGCACCTTTCTTAATTTTTTTTTGTTTACTTTTAAAATAATCAATACATTTTGCAAGATCAGTAAAATCCAAATTCGGTAGAATTTCATTCTTCACTAATTCTTGCATTTTTTCTTTGGATATATAACCCAAACATTTATGCTACAAGTAAGCAAAATTGTTATCAAGTAAAATGTGTTTAGTGCCAACATTATAATGGAAGGTCATTAAACTCTCAACAAAAGGATTATCAAGTTTAAACTTGTAGAAACTATCACATAGAATTCCAATTCCAATAAAATTATTATTTTAAATAAATTGAAAGATCCAAAATCAAACTTAAAAGAAAATCCCACTACATCAAGTTTTGACAAATAAACTAAATTGCAAGAAAATGTTAGTGCATAAAGGGTTCAAAACAAATCTAAATTATACCCGGTGTCTAAGATTAATCGATAAGTGCCAATGCCTTCAACTGGAGCTTTATTTGTATTCCCTATGAACACATAGTTCTCATTTGGGTTTATAGTCTAAATCATAATAAATCTCTATATCATATTTGAAACATGAGTAGTAGCACCAAAATCAATCCACAAAGTATTATGAGAAACTTCAGTTTAGTTTCATTTTAAACATGCTAAAGCACGAGACTTACGTTTCTTTTCAAACCATGCTTTATGCTTCAAACAATCTTTCTTCAAGTGTCCAATTTTATTACAAAAGTGAAACTTAATAAGATTGTGTTCATTCTTGTGGATTTTAGAAGCTTTAAAAGAGTCATTCAACTTGTATAATTATTTCTTCTTGCTCTTTTCATCTTCCTTTTGGAATTTTTTTTCAGCTACTTGATGATTTAAGAGATAAACAAAATGAGCCATTTGATTTTTTATCCTTATTTCCTCTTGAATAAGCATACTGGCCAATTCATTTTTATTACACTTATCATTTATAGTGTTATAATTCATTTGAAATGGCACATATTGTACATGAGGAAAAAAATTAAGTATGAACCATCCTAAAAAGTACTCATCCATGTTCATTCCCAAAGTCCTTAATTTTGCTGCTAAGTTCGTCATATCAAGTACATGCTCATGCTCATGCATGGTACGTGAACTATCATATTTCATGCTGGTCAAAGTACTTATCAATGTATCACCAAGTGACTTGTCAGTAGTTTAAGAACACTCTTCCACAAATTTTAATAAATTCCTTAGCATTGTTAGTTTTGGGAAGAGCGGTTTTTAAGTTCTTAGCAACTGTCATTCGCATAAATATTAAGTCTAATCTGTTTGATCGTTCCCAAGTTTTATGGAAAGACCTTTCATTATTGCTACTCTCATCAGTAATAGTAGTCAATTCTTCGACTTTATGTGTTAAATCAATATCAAAGACATTTAAGTGAAACTGGACTTGTTCACACTAATCTAAGAAATTCATTCCATTGAACAAAGAAATAAATGAAGTATGCAAATGAAATGAAACAGGTACAGATACTGCAAATATGCAAGCAAGCACTCATACATTAATGCTTTGATAATACCACGTAATCATATTCAAATTAATCAATGACTATACATCATAGTCCTCCTTTGGGTGATCCTACGATATGCAAACTTACATTAAACCACATAATGCTAATAACTTTTTTTTGATAATTATAAATACACCTCATTAAAAATCATTTTCTATCTTTAGATATACAAACAAATCTAACAAGGCATATTAATTACCAACTATTACATTCATTAATTATAATAAATTTGATTAACCTTTGGGTGAATCCCTAAGTTCTTATAATAAATGAACTTCAACATACCCATGACACCCAAAAAGGATATGTAACATATCAATTCAATCATTGCATTAATTCATCATGGGTAATTGTTGACACCTAAATTTTGCTCAATCATTTAGGGTTTTATTGCATAAAATTATGGATTAATTTTTAACCCCTAAATCAAAAATATTTTCATGACATATAGGCATTAGGTGCATTTACATTAATAGGGCATGCTAGAACATATTTTTCTCATTTATCTTCAAAAAAAATTTTAAAAATTAATTTAATTTAAAAAAATAAAAAAATAAAAAGGAAAAGAGAAGAGGAAGAAAGCACGTGGATGGGCCTTTCCTCTTTGACCGTTCAACTCATTCACCAAAAGGGGCTCTGCCTCCTTCACTTACGAAAAAGAAGAAAAAGAGCGAAAGGACCCAAAAAAAAAAAGGGGAGCTGAACATTTCCTTCCAAAGAAAGGCAGAAGAAGACAAAAGAGGATAAGGCCGTCTGCTTTCTCTTAAAAAGGAAGGAGGTGAGACCGAGAGAGTCACCGAGAAGAACGGAGAGTTCCACAGATAGAGACCCGAGAGAGAGAAAGTTCTGGAGAGAGAGAGAGAGAGCGACGAACTTGCTCGTAGCCCGGCCGCGCCTGAGTGTCGTTCGGCGTCTCCTGGCCACGCCACTCGAGCCCGCGGCCTCCCTTTCGCGCCCAAGGTGGGTCTCGTTTTTTGGTTTTCTTCAAGTTTTGAGCTGATTTCCCGATGATTCCGACTCGGAGGAGTGCGAGGCGACCGGACATTGTCCGATCTACCACGTTCGCCCTCATTTGCCTCCGCCGAGCCGGATAGGGAGCGCCGCGAGCGGTCACCTCTCCTTCCCCTGTTCTGATCTGCGTCCCCTGCTTTCTTTGGCTCACTGGCCGGAGCTCGCGGCCACTCGGATCGTGCGAGTTCCGGCCTGTGAAGCCTCGCGCTTGCATTTGCTTCTCAGTGTGTGCTGTGTCAAGAATTTTTGTCTGTTTTGAGCTTCGATCGAGCCTAAAATCTCTCGCTTTCATCTCGCGCTCCAATTGTTCGACATTATGCCTGAACCGAGTTTCTCAAGTTCGTCTTTGTTTGGTTGCATTTCTGGAACGACTGACTTGTGTGGATCTCCTTTGGCTGGTGTTCGGGGTCATCGGCGCTAGGGCCAGCCGAGGTAGGCGCGATGGTATGTGACGCGGGCTAAGGAAGCTCACGGTTTGGGTGGCGATCCGGGCGTGACCGCAGGAAGAAGTGCAGAGCCAGTCCCTTGTCGGGATCTGGCTGGTCCGTGACCGGTCAGCCTCTCGTCGAGGCTTGGGCAGTCTCGGACGGTCGCCGGTCGCCGTGGCGGTGACACTGCTGGTCGGGTTGGCAGGCGGCGGTCGGGCACGGGCCCGGCCGCGGGGCTAAGTTTCCCGACCACGAAGGCCGGGGCTCGGCGGGCGGCGGCAGAGCATGGGCTCTGCCGCCGGACCGGAAACCCTGACCGTGGAGGCCAGGGCCTGGCAGGCGGTGGCCGGACACGGGCTCGGCCATGAAGGCCGAGCACGCGCTCCACGTCGGAGCGGCGGTCGGGTCAAGCGAGTCGGGTCGGACAAGCGGGTCGCGGCGGGGTAGGGTTCTTGTGAGTCGGGTCGGCCGCTGGTGTCCGGGTCGGGCGAATGGGTCACAACCGGGTATGTTTTTTGGTGTTTGGGCCTGAATTTAGGTTTATTAGGTTTTGGGCTATTTCGTGGTGGGCCGGATTGGTCAATTTGGGCTGAAGTCTTTATTTATGTTTTATTTTCTTGTTGAGCTTTGGGCCCTTGTTTTTTTTAAAAAGAACTTCGGGCTGGGCCTTTTTCTAAAAAAATAAAATAATTTCGAAAAATTAGATCGGGCTCAATAAATGAGCCCTGTTCGATTGCGGACACGGGCCGGCGCGCCCGGGTCAGTCCCGATCCGGGCCGGATGTGGAGATCCGACCCGGATCCCTTTTATATTACTTTAATATTATTTTATTATTTTAATATTTTAAAAAATTTTTAAAAAAATAAAAATTACAAAAAATATATATATTTTATCCGGGTCAGATGTGGAGATCCGACCCAGTCTGTCTTATATTATTTTATTATTTTAATATTAAAAAATATCTTTTTAAAAAAATTAAATAATTAATTAATTAAAATTTTAAAAAAATTCGAAATTTAAAAAATGTTATTTGGGCTTTGGGATTGGCTTTTCTTGCCCTTTTTGCACGATTAGTGTCATTTTTTATTGCATATTGCTTGATTCATACACTTTGAATTGTACGTTTAACTTAATTTCGCACGTGGTCGATTATGCATGTTAGATTTAGATATTAATTATTGCTTCCCTTAGCTTTGTTAGGAATGGAATTTTGAGACTCCCGATTAGTGTGAACATGTTAGACGGTAATCGAACAAAATTAGGTACTGAAAGGGTACTAATTGATCAATTAGTGTAATCAAATCCCCGCACCTATTGAATCTTTGGTTCGTAGAAGTGAAGCATTTCTCCCGTGCTTCACTTGAGTGTCTAATCGATCCATCAAAAGCTGATTAGTGTCGACTCCAAGATGAAATTGATTTGCATGTTAATAACTTAAACTTAAGTCGCGAATTGGTATGGGCTTAAGAAAGCTCGAGCTAGGCTTAACTTAGTAATCCATTAGCCAAACCCCTTAGGTGGCGGGACCGGTTCGGGGAGGTCACCACAGTAATTGAATAAAACATTATAAAATTTCAAAAATTGAAGAGACCTTAAGGTTTGGCCACTTTGGTGACTAACAAACCATTCATAATTGAATTTTTAAATAACATAATAATAATTTCATTATTTGATTATCTCTAAATGTTAAGATTTAATCACTTTTGTGATAAAATCGTCATAAACGTATGAGAATCAAATTGTACATTATGATGTCTTCAGTGTGTGTATATCAATTCATATATTAATATATGAATACATATATAAAAATAATTAATGTGGTGGAGAACATGAAAATATAGATACATTAGGAGCACTAAACCCAAATAATAATTTATGTGCGATTCCATTAAGCATGTACCGTAATAATCAATTCGTTAATGATCTGTCACTAATGCTCATTAAAGTTACATATACCCCTTATGAATTACGACCCTTAAAGGGATTATCGTTTAAAAGGAAGTAGACTACTCAAGAATTTCACGTTTCATTTATGTGGTAGTTTATAATTGAATAAAGAATTTAAAAAATCTAAATAAAACGAAAATAAGAATGAATCAATGAAAGGTTGCTTGGTCTTCATTGCTAACTTGAGTAAGGAGTAGGTTTTTGGAGGTTTTTTGAGAATTTGAAAGCGAAAACCACCCTTTTTTATTTGGTGTAAGTACTTGAGCCGGATGAATAGTCAGTCTGGCTCTAAACCTACGTGCCTACGACTTCGTTTCCCAGGAGATCAGCGTAGCAAAAGATCCTAAATTTGAAACTTTATACACCAAAAATATTCTCTTAAATGAAGGTATTCATGCTTGAATGGCAGCTCAAGATCAGCCTCATGAAAACCTTATATTCCCTAAGGAGATTCTACCTCGTGGAAACGCTCTTTAATGGAACTTTAGCTTTAGCTATATATCTTCAACGAGCATTAATAGGAGATCATTAACGAAACCATATAAATTTTAATAATTGGAAAATCATGAGATCCCATACCATGCTTTGATACCAACTTTATGCAATAATGTAATTCCTTATGCAGAAATTCTAAATTAAAGGATCTTATATTTTCATGATTTACTCACAACAAAAAGATGAAAACATACTTACCAAAAAAAAATGAAAACATACTTTTAACCATAACAATAACTTTGAAAAAATGATCATTGTAGAAATATGAGAAATGAAGAAATCCAATTTCTCTCTTTTAATCCACCTTTGTCTTAAAGTATTCATTTGATGGGGGATTGAATACAACATTTTCGTTGTCTAGGATGAAGAGAGATCTAGACTCTTTATACAAACCATCAATACGTGTCTTCCATCAAAACACATTCTATTTTCATAAGAGTCTTATCGTTTCTTAAAAGTTCGCACATTTTCATAGCTGATGGGTTTTTTTAGCATTTAAAAAATTATTAAATCAATAATTAATAATAGCATGTGGGCGCGATTATCCTGACAATATCATGCCAATTATGTCATGCGATATAGGCATCGCCAATCCGCATGCTTTTCAACGGAAAAGGCCTTGAACGTGCCGTGGCAGGCGGGCAAAGAATGAGACGGTTGAGCGTGAGGGTGTTGGTACAGAATCGCAGTTCAAGAGAGCAGTACAATGAAGAAGTACGGGACTTCCTTTTCTTCCGAAGCACTTCGAGACAAGACCCAAAACTCCATTTGTTTGGCAGACCTAAAGGCGGTACAAGCGAATGCAAAAGTCAGCTTTGTACTGCACTTTCCTGGTGACTACATCATAAAAGACTTGACTCCAGATGTTGGAAAATCGCAGATCTTTATGCTGCTTCATAAGGGCAGAGACTCCCATGATGCAGAAACGTTATTGAGCGCAGCGTTGGCGAAATTACTTCCGATTTCCAGGGCTCTTGCTCTTTCTTTTCCCATCTAAGTTTGGAGGAATCTCGGAATGGGGATCGTTTCCGCAGCGCTGCACTCAAAAATGTTTCTACGTTTGGGTTGGGGATGTCGAGGTTTTTAGGTTTTTCGGGTTAATACTTGCATACCGATCCGCTTGCATTTGTACTACTGTCGCGTGGATTTGCAGGCAGCAACAGATCCAGATTGCTTTTATTTGGGGGGCTAATATAGACTTATGTTTTTTTTTTTACTATGTATTGACTTTTGATACAAAGTTCAGTTGTGATTGGATCTACGAAGATGATCATCATCGTCGATATTTTCTTGTTTGATTATTTGGAAAGAGTTGCGTACCGGGTAACGAGCTCGAGTTTGTTAGCGGGAAATTTTTAACTCATCAAAAAAGTAAATAAATAATGTCGTGCATGGTTATATTCTAGTTTTGTTTTTTCTTTTTTTTTTTTGGTCAGATAGTTATATTCTAGTTACTGAGTGGATTTTTGAACTATTGTTCCAAAGCATTTTGTGCAAGGGTTGCTTCTACTTGTGTTGATTAAGGCCCAACGACACATTATCCGTCCCTTTGGGATTAGACCCTTCTCCTATAACAGGTAAATTTATGGTAAAACCATAGCAGAACTTGCATGTCCGGCATGGAGTCTCCGAACAATTATGTATCGAGAGATGCACATCGTAACCGGCTACTTTTTCCATCAGTGATGAGCATACGCGGCTTTCCATGTACGTTTGCTGATCATGGAGGATGAAGGAAAAATGATATCCCGAAAGTTACTCTGCGAATTGACGGATTGAATTCTCCGCCGATGGAATCTGTACGTAGCAAATCGGATCCTAATCAGAGATCGGCCACTCTCAAAGCAACAAGAGAGCGTAGCATCTTCATCTGATGATCTTCCATATTGCGGCACCGACAGATCCAATTTGCACAGATGCTTTCATTTTGCAATCGAATCCGATCCATTCACCCCCAAAATTTTAATTTTCCATCACTAACTTCCTCGATTGTAATCAATGAACAGGCGACATAGCAAGCTTTTGTCACGGGGCAAATTGAAATCATCGGCCTTCCTATTTTCGGGGGAGTAGACTCGCCACGTGTCAAGCCTCTTAGGGTGCGTTTATTTCATGGAAAATGAACAATTCGAAAAATATTTTCCTAAAAATGATGTTTGTATCACTTAAACTAATTAACTAATAAAATATATTTTCATTATCGACAATAATTATGTCTAAACATCTTCATAGATGATAAAAATAGTTTTCGTTCACCCGTTTTTTTCATTCATTTTCCGTGAAATGAATGCACTCTTAATCCTATATAAATGATGCACTGCTTAGGCTCTGTTTATTTTGCGGAAAATAAATGATCCGGATAACATTTTCCTCAAAAAATCAATTGAAGTAATTAGTTAATGGAAAATATTTCCATTATTGACAATAATTATATCTTAATATTTTCGTGAACGATGAAAATATTTTTCGTTCGTTAATTTTTACAAGTGATACAAGCAATCGATTTTAGAAAAAAAAATTCAAATCATTCATTTTAGGGTGTGTTTGTTTCATGAAAATAGATGATTTGGAAAATTTTTTCTAAAAATGATTGCTCATATCGCTTACTAAAAAGAACGGCAAAAAAATGTTTTTGTTGTGCACAAAAATGTTTAATAATGAAACATTTGGCAAAAAGACACAAACAATCCGTGAACTTTGGCCCAATGTGCAATTTGATCCCTGAACTTTTAATTTATTCAATATAGTCCCCGAACTATATGAAAATGTTCAATGTGGTCCTTAACTTTTAATTCATTCAATTTGGCCCTTAGAATTTCGGTACATGTTCAATTGAGTCCATGAACTGTATCAGAATATTCAATATGTCCTTCCATTAATTCAAGTTTAAGAACTACGTTGAACATTTTCATACCGTTCAGGGACTAAATTGAATGTGCAACGAAAAATTCATGTACCAAATTGAATAAATTAAAAGTTAATGGATCGCATTGAACAAATTAAAAAGTTTAGAAATCACACTGCATATTCGGTTGAAGTTCGAGAACTGTTACTGTCATTAACCCAAAACATTTGTCTTAGTTAATTATACCGGGCGACGCAAACGATTATCTTTAGGTAGAGGTGTTCCTCGTTGGCCCATCGTGGGCCCCGACCTTCTCATCCGCCACGTGGCGGTATCTCAGCTTAGAGAGAGAGAGAGAGGGGGTGTGCGCAGGTGGGCGCGATTTCAGGAATCTATAAATGGTGCGGGGGGGAGAATGAGATCACATGATTTGGGAAGTCCTCTCTGGACGTTCACACCTCCCGTCCCTCCGCCATTCCTCCGCGTCTCCCTCCCTCCCTCCCTCCGCCCGACCTGGATTAGGGCACGACGACGCAGAGCGACCGGGCTCCTTTGCAGGAGAGGAGGCCGGAGGCCGGGGGTCCTACCGCACAGCCGGATCTCGGGCCGGGCCGGGCCGGGTCGGGTCGCCGCGGCTCCGTTGTCCGACCTCCCCCCACGAACGATGAGCTCCTCCGCCGCCGCCTTCCTCGATCGGGATGCCGGGCCGAGCGCCCCGCATTTCCTCGTCGCCGGCTGCTTCGCGCTCGGCTTCGTCGCCGCCAGGTCCTTCCTTGACCGGTTCATCTTCCGTGTAAGGCTTCTCTTTTGCCAGTCGGCAGGCGGTCTTTCGTGCGTGCGTTGCGTTCTGTCCTGTTCTGATCGTCGCTTGCGTATGGGGAAATGTTTGCGCTGCGCGTGCGGTGAAGAGATCGCTCATTTGATTGACGAACCGGAAGATGGGTTTTTCCCGTGGCGATTTGTACGGCCGATTTCGCGTTTCCCCGTCCGATTATATAATTCGTAAGCTGTTTTAGATTTGAGGGGCGAGGTCAGATGAAGAGATGAGTGTTCCGGGGATTGTAGAGATTAACGTCTGTGGAGATGGCATTCTCGTGTGATGGCTTTGCCTTAGCCGATGAAGCATTGAAGCTTACGCGGCGGCATTGCTTTGGCGAACCTGTTGAGGAGACATGGGTATACACGTCTATGACCGGGAATCAGCTCGATGCCCGTAGTGCCGATGTTAGGGAAAATTGTTGCGTGCATTGGGTTCGTGTGCGCCCAATGCACATGACCGGACTTGGTCGGATTGTGTGAGCCCGATGCATGGAAATACCGCTTAGTCTAGTGTTTAGCCGCTCGTAATGCTCTTTACACCCAGCAAATCTTACTCTGTGGATTTTATAGCTTCTGAAATCGTTCGTTGTTTTTTCCAATTTCTTGTAGAGGCTTGCGATTTCGTTGCTTAGTCTTGGATCTAGGCAGTTGAAAATCAATGAGGCGGTACAGGCGAAAATCGTAAAATGTTCAGAATCTATGTGGAAGTTGACATACTACTTCGCTGTTGAATATTGCATTCTGAAGATCACTTATCACGAGCCGTGGTTCTGGGACACATCAGAGTATTTCAAAGGCTGGCCTAACCAGGAGCTGAAGTAAGTAATTTCGTGCTTGTGAGATTAACAGCATTGATGCGTTTCTGAGTTCTGACTATCAACATACATGGAATCACACTGTCACCGTGATCTTTTATAAACCTTCAGTATGTTATTGTTGTTCATGGCGAGTTGTTAAGCTCTCTCTTTCCTCTATCTTTTCGCTTGTGTTATTTGCAAGCGCTCTTAAGGTGCTAAATAACGTATCCTCACAATATTGAAAAAGTCGATGCGAGCTCAGCAGACATGCTCGAAAATTAGTGTTTTCTGATAAAAGAAGCAATGCTGTTTCATTGTATATACTCCACTGTTTCTCGCCTTTTTTACAGTACAAAGAATCCTTTAATTTCAAGTCTTATGCAAGACGGTCGGTCAAAGTTTAGAGTTTGCAATAACGGAAGCGCCTGTATTCATCTGTTTTTTCCGTCATTTCAGGCTTCCTCTAAAGCTTATCTACATGTGCCAATGCGGATTCTACCTCTACAGTATTGCTGCTCTCGTTACCTGGGAAACTCGAAGGAAGGATTTTGCCGTCATGATGTCCCATCATGTAATCACGGTCTTCTTGATCGGTTACTCATACTTGACTAGGTATTTGTCTTGTCTATGCCCTTGAAGAGAATTACAGGCTGTGTCACATGAAACCATCCATATCTAAAATGCACTTGTGACCCGTAAATGGCATATAACTGGTCATTGAAGATCAACTTTGACATTTCAGTGTTCTTCTGAATTGATCACATTATCAATTTAATGAAATCGCATGTCTTCTATATCACAAGACACTTTTCTTGCTTGTGCAGTTTCTTTCGAGTTGGCGCGATTGTCCTGGCACTCCATGATGCGAGCGATGTGTTCTTAGAAGCTGCCAAAGTTTTCAAGTACTCTGAACATGAGCTTGGAGCAAGCGTATTCTTTGGATTATTTGCCCTTTCATGGCTCATGCTACGCCTAATATACTTCCCTTTCTGGGTCATCAGAACAACGAGGTGCAACGTCTTGTGATTTATCTCAATTTATTTACGTCTACAGGCTTTAGGATACCTTGGGCTTACGATTGCTTTACGTTTATTAATTGTGCAGTACCACTCTCTGTGATTACTTACCAATGGACAAAGCTTATGCCGCACCGCTTTATTACATATTCAACTCGATGTTGCTGATGCTGCTCGTCTTCCACATTTATTGGTGGGTTCTAATATGCTCTATGATCAGAAAGCAGCTAAAGAACCGAGGAAAAGTGGGTGAAGATATACGATCGGGTAAGCTGTCGACTCAACTCCCTTACATAACGTGATACACAAAGTGACAGTATCCAAAGAAACAGGCTGTGCCATATCGGTGTGTTCTTAACCTCAACTATGGACTGTGAATTTACTACTGATCTCTATATATACTGGTGCAGATTCGGAGGATGATGATTAGATTGCAGATTGTGTCAAGCGGATTCAGTTCAACGAGCCTAGTCGTAGATGCAGAGGATGAGAATGTACCTTCGGCCCGTATACGGAAGAAGAGAGAAGGAACACATTTTGCAGTACATACAACGTCCAACTAAGGACACTTTTCATGAGTTCTTGTGTATAAAATGATAAACAGGCAATGTGTAAGTTTCTCTTTTTTCTCTATGGATAAAACTTCAGTTTATTTCTTTTTGGAATTGACGGCATATAATGCAATGGTGGGCATCTGTCATTAAAAAAGAAAATCATCGATAAAGCTGCTACAATTTTGTTCTTTGAGGTTTTCTTGGAGCATGTAAGAGGTGACAACGAAAACTATTATTCGGCGATGGAAGAACTTTCACCATGATAATCAAAGGTTAATTGAGCTTTAAAGAGGAAGAAGCCCAAGATAAAAGATGGGAGAGAGAGTAGTTGATCTGCTCACTATGTTCTAGGATAGGTATCAGAGTTTATATTTCAAGCCCGATGCTTTCAGCGAGATGTAGTCCAATTTGAAGAATACCCAAGCCAACCTTCAAATGGAGAGCAGAATAGGACATGAAGGCTTAATTTTCACTCAGAAACAGAGTAAGCAGGAAATGAGATGCTGCACGGATGAAAAGTGAACAGAAGCATACAGAAGAGGAAGTTAAATTGGAGGACAACTATACTGAAAAATTTTGCATGAACAAACCTGTGCAATGTTAGAAGAAATCTAACAGTTGATCGAGATCTTAAAAGACACAAACGTATACTCGGAAATGTGGAAGATTTATGAATCTCATGAATATGGTGGACGCTGGATTACTATCTCGGCACATCAAGGTGATCCCTCTCTTAATCATCACTTCCAACATTTTGGCGTGTTGACGGAAGAGATCGTGTGTCTGGTCCATCAACCGGACGTTGAGTTCTTCACATTTAGGGGCCGATTCGCACGTGCAGATCGATGTCCATCAAGGCACAGATCATGAGTGAACCAGATGCAATGTGTGCAGGAAGTTACATCTTGCCTCTCCCAGTACAGGAACTTACTGAAGCATGAAATGTACAGCAAACTTAAATGAGAACAGACGTAAACAAGCATGGCTAATCCCGCATGCACCCATCAGCTGTACCTGCCTCTCTGGGCAGTGCATTTGCCAAACGAAATGTCACTTCTCTGTTGCGGGTGTTAGAGGGCTTGATGAAACTATACTTCTAAAGTTATGGAGCTGGCATTCGTGCAGGAAGTTCAAGCATCAAGTGTCAAATATCACCATATTTATCACAACACGACTGCTCGACGCAAGAAAATCAGTTGACCCATCTGTGATGGGATTTCTCCTCAACAATACCGATATACACGCCACGCGCAGCAACGAGTCAAACCGAGAAAGGAAACCTTCACTCACCTCTGATCTGATCGATGATTGCTTGGACATCGCCGCGCAAACCGAAACGAGATAGAGCACAACACAGATGGGATGCAATCGCCAAGCTCTGACCCGGTCTACCTCTTTCCGTCTTACGGCTCGACCGACGGAAAGTTGGGCTTCATCGACAGCCGGTCGGACTTCCAATTACATCATAATGGTCGGGAGTCTTCGCGGTGGATTATCTCACTTGTTAGCGCATGCTAAGTGGTGATTCTTTTCTCTCGATTGCTGGTTTTCAGTTTTCTTCATTCTATCTGTGGCAGTTCCCGTGTCATCGAAGGATCAATAGCTCTTAACACAATTTTAAGATTGGTTCATTTTAAGTGGTGAAATATACTGAGAAAATACTAAGGTTTTTTTTTAGGGAATTAAAAACTATACTCATAATAGAATTGATTGCTTGGACATTAACTTTATATTGTCTATCAATCTTGCCCTCATTTTTCAAACTATCAAATTGTAAATTTTAGCCCCTATGGACATAGAGATAAACAGAGTCGCGCAACCAGAGAAATGTGGGTAGGGCATTGCGCGATGCTAGAGAAGTTTTGTCAGGGGGCCACGCGATCCCAACACGATCTAGCCAGGTGAAATTTGGCCCAACGAGAACCGGAACAACGAGATATGGCCTCAACGAGAACCGACCCCAACGATGAGTCCTGCACCTGAAGCTCCGCAACCACGAGTTTTCCATAACTTCAATGGCTAACTTGACACCGGAGACAGGACAGCAGCAAGCTAGACCTCCATAGGGCCGAGGGGCCTTGGGTGCGCTTCGCTTGGGATCGCCGTCTCGGTGGCCCGTAGCTTGAGGTCTCGTGACTCCAGCTTGGCACCCATTCCCGGCGAAGCCAACTTCTCGATCTCGATGGTTTGCTCTTCTCCACTGCCATTTTTCTCAATTTTTTTTCTCATTTCAGAATTTGCTTTCCAATGTACATTTACATTGTGATTATCAAATACTCTTTGCTTCTACTTTAAGAGAAAAATCTTTGGAGTCATCAGAGAGATGCAAAGTCTTAAAAGTCAAAACATTTGCCAACCTCTGACTTTTGCTCTGAAAATCACTCTCTGACTTTTGATCTACCTCTTGCAGAGCATGGAAGTCGAACCTCACATCTGTGATGCTAGGGGGTGAGCATGGTTCCAGGTTCTACCCTGGAACCTAAAAACCTGACCGGTAAAAATCTGTAAGTTCTAGGTTCCAAGGTATGCAAGATAAGTTCTAGATTCAAAAAATTGGGAAACCTGTTTTGATGAATAGGTTTCATATTCTAGATAGATGAAACTTAGAACCTAAACAAGTTTTTTTGTGTTTTTTCTTAGTCTATGTCTTCACGTGATCTTGTGGTATATCATGGCATTAGATGATAAGTGTATAATTTGAAACCTCTCGTTTGAGCTTTCATTTTATGACTTGCTAATGTTTCATATTTTTCGTATGTCTAAATACAAGTTGTGATCAGTGAATCATAACAGCAAGTAGTAGTCATTAAAGGTGATGATTTATTGTAATTATTCAATTAATAATACATGTGGAACTTGGGTAGAACCTGGAACCAAACTGGAACTTGTGATAGGGTGGGTTTCAAATTCTAAAACATGAGGAACCTATTCTCATGGACAGGTTCTAGGTAGAACCTGTACGAAACATGAAACCACTCATCCCTAGTATCAATTCACACAATGACTTCTCATTTTAATTGTATTTATTTGAATCGTAATACTAGAAAAACTAGTCTTTTGTATTCTCTTTGGTGAATAACAAACTTGTTCAGTATTGTTGCGTTCATTTTTGTTTTGTTTAAGTAAAAATGAAATATAAAAAAGCACATACTAAACTTTGGAACCTGTGACAGGGTAGGTTCCAAATTTCAAGTTCTGACGAGTAGGTTCCAGGTTCCAAAAAATGAAAAACATGTACTTGATGGTAGGTTCCAAGTTCCAGGTGAAATTTGTAAGGAACATGAAACCGCTCACTCCTATGTGATGCTGGCGTCCCAAACCCTCCAATCCATTTATCAGTAAGGCTGCATGCCTATTGGCCAACCTCACTCCTAATCGCCTTCCTTATTTTAAGACTTGTCCTCTAAAAATTGATAATTGGTTTAATTAAGAGACAAAACACAAGAAAAAGAAATAAGAAATAAAAGAGAGAGAGCTGTTTAGCTTTAACGAGTTCCGGCCTCTCGTTTCCATAGCAAAGAGCCAAGACCCTTAACCCTAATTTTCTTTACCGTTCTGTAACATTTCAACTCTATAGTGAAGAATCTTACTAGAAGACCAGGTATCCGGCAATACCCCCACCCCTCACCACCGTTAAGTTAAGCGAGGGTGCGATCATGGTCTAACCAAGTGACCCCCGTCGGACACATGTGAGGGTTGTCAACCTTCGCTGGCCAGTGATGGAGTGAGTTCCCCCACTTTCTCTCTCTTTCGAATTTTTTTTATACGGTGTACCGTGTCAGCGCCACATTTACGCCACATGACAATCTTTTACCATGTGGGTGTTGCCACTTTGGCAAATGCAGTAGATTCGCCAGACTCAAGACACATTTTTTTCACAAAAAAACATGTCGATTGATCCGATTGCATCATGTGTAAATAGTTCGCACATCAAAAGTATAGTTGACCTTCTTTATATCCTTTTTGAAAAAAAAAAAAGCAAAAACCACACTTTCAGTCTCTCTGGTTGAATTTTGGGAATTTCACTTTGGCATAATGAGTTCAAATTGTAGTTAGAATTTTTAAAGTTCCCTACTGTTATTTAAGAGTAGTATTGGATCTGTCTATATATGGATCTGAAATGAAAAGAAAAATGATATTATTTTTTTTAGTTGAGTTAATCCTAATTAGACTATCAATTTGATTTGGCACACATTTGTACGCACAGGAACAACCAATGATAGCTAATTTTAATTCGACATTTTTGTAAGATTTAGGATAGAAATAGAGCGAAAATAGTTATTTTCTGTTTAAAAGTAATATGGACTAATCCTTGCTAAGATGAACTATGTTAGCTACAATTGATCATCTCTGAAGGTATAATGATAAAAAGAGGAAAATGACACAAACAGTTACTGAACTTTGATTTAATGTGCAATTTAATTCCTGAACTTTTAATTTATTCAATATAGTCCCTGAACTTTAATCCAATATTCAATGTGGTCCCTGAATTTTTTGTATATGTTTAATATAGTCTCTGAACTTTATAAAAATGTTCAATGTAGTCCTTCCATTAATTCAAGTTCAGGGACTATATTCTACATTTTCATATAGTTCATGGACTAAATTGAATATATACAAAAAGTTCAGGGACCACATTGAACAAATTGAAAGTTCAAGGATCGCATTAAATATTAAGCTAAAGTTCAGGGATTACATTGAACAAATTAAAAGTTCATGGACTAAATTGCATATTGACTCAAAGTTCATGGACTATTTTTCTTTAGGGAAAAAGCCACAAAAAACCTCAAACTTTACCACCCGTGACACATTTACCTTGAACTTTTTTTGTGACACCAAAAACTCAAAAATATGCTATTTGTGATACATTTACCCCGATGTACTTTAATCCATGGGCATTTTCGTCTTTTTCTTTTTTTCCCTTTTTTTTTCCTTTCCGGCGAGCGTCGTTCTCGCCGGATCTGGCAAAGGCGACCCTCGCCGGCGTCGAGCGAGGGTCGCCCGATGTCGGCGAGAGTCGCCCAACGACAGCGAGGGTAGCCCTCGCCTGAGTCGGGCGAGGGCCGCCCTCGCTCGCCCAGGCGTGGGCGACCCTCGTCCGATGCCGACGAGGGTCGCCTTTGCCAGATCCGGCGAGAACGACCCTCGCCGGCGTCGGGCGAGGGTCACCCTCACCTGGGCGAGCGAGCGCGGCCCTCGCCTGACACCGGCAAGGGCCCCCCCTCGTCGGATCCGGCGAGGGCCTCCTCTCGCCGAAAAGGAAAAAAAAAAGGAAAAAAAAAAAGAAAAAGCAAAAAAGATGAAAATGCCCATGAACTAAAGTACATTGGGATAAATGTATTACAAATAGCATAGTTTGAGATTTTTGTATTACGAAAAAAAGTTCAGAGTAAATGTATCACAGGTGATAAAATTTGGGGTTTTTAGTGGTTTTTTCCCTTTTCTTTATTCCTGACGAAAAGCTTAATTACAGCGGCTTGTACAGTGTAGACTCCCGTGTTGGTATAACCGGTGCTATCTGAATAATTTGCAGCAAATCACAAACGAAAATTGGACGAAATGACTGAAATTATCGTTGAATAATAATAGAAGGACTAAATTTGTGAGAAATGACAGTATTTGAACCAAAGACCTAATTTACTCTCGGAGAAATAACATAAAACCCTCTCGAACTTTGAGAGTAGTGCATGGTTTTTAGCGGTCGAATTTTCAATTATCACAAAATGCTCAACCTGACTGTCATTTTGTAAAAAACTTTAACTTTTCGTTATTTTTTCTGTTAGCATGGCAATGCACAGGACTTTTAACGGGTCAAAGCTATTTTCTTCTTCTTTTTCATAAATTCTCTCCTTCACCTTTAATGGCTGTAAAAAGTAGAAATAATTATATATCTTTATATAGCACAAGAGGAAACTAATTTAACCGAGATGATAGTAAACAATAGAAAATTGTTAAAATTCGATAAATACATGCACTTTAATATAAATAAAATATATATTTTAAATAAATTAAATGCTAATGGAATAAAAAGGAAAAAGACCTCAATAACAAAAAGGTCAAATGACAAAATTGGTTGGTCAATTATGTATTTTGAAAGGATTGACTAATGGATAAAAAAATGATTGATCAATAAAAAGGGTGGCTCTATATTCACTCATAAAATGGCTTCATCCACCCCCTCTTAGAGGATGGAAAAGACGGAATTATCCAACTTGTGGGTCCTATTCATCACCTTCTCTGTCTCCACCAAATCTCCATACTTCACCCGCTAACGTCGATTTTGCTTTTTGATTTCCTTCTCCTACAGATGGTAGGCAAAAGTCTCCACGCTTCACCAAATCTCACAACTCCCTGCTTGGCCTTGCCACCCTCACCTCCTCTGTTGTTCAAGAATTTTTCCCCTATGTTTTCTCTTTTTTTTTTTTTTAAGGAAACGATGTCATTCTTCATTTGACCTTTGACACCGATTACCAGATCATTTCCAACACCGTGAATAATACAGCCAAGCAAATAATATAAAATAGCTATTCAAACAACTAGAATTAAACTCCGGAAGTCACCAATATTGTCGCATTACATCCTCCCGGACCCTAGGGAGGCCAACCAAACGACCAGAAGGATTTTGTTTTAACAACCTCGACCTGACCAATGCAGGCTTCGAGCTCGAAGTGGTGAGATTTGGCGGGTGAGGGTAGGGGCGCGCACGAGCAGCAAGGAGAGAGGGGGAGATATCGAGAGAGATGCAAGTAGTAGATGAGAGATAGACAAGATGGGGGGAAATTATCCAAAAAGTCATAAACCTATTGAATAGCGGACAATTCAGTCCTAAACATTTCAATTGTTTCAATTTAGTCCTCAACATATTAACTATTTGTCAATTTAATTATAAACATTTTAACAAATTGCCTATTTAGTCCTTCCGGCTAATTTTAGCCGGAAATCATTGATATCAGAGCCAACCGTCCTACGTGGCGCTGACGTGAATAAATTTTTTATTTAAAAAAATTGAAATTATTTTATTTTTATTCTTTTCTTTTCTTTCTTTTTTTTTTTTTTCCTTTCTTCTTCTTCTTCGTTGAGCCAATGAGTCGCCAGCGGAGGTGGCCAGCCACTAGGCAAGGGCCGATGGGGAGCGCCAGCCCAGGGGCGAGGGCCATGAAGCCTTAACTGTGAGATTTTGTGGGACCACTACCAACTGTTCTAAAAGTTTAAGCTGTTAGATAAATGCGTGATTTAATATTTAATTATTCTAATAATCACAATCACGCTTAATCTGGTCTTTTTTGCCTAGTACTAAGCGTGGACATATTTAATTAGAGAGGCAATTGGGGCTTGAAAAGATTTGAACTCGGGACCTCCAGCTTTGAAACCATGTGAGATTTTGTAAGACCACCATTAATTGTTCTAAAAGCTTAAGTTATTATATGAAGGCGTGATTTAATATTTAATTATTCTAACACTCATCGGCTGTGGGAGAGGGCGTCGCGGCCCTCGCTGTGACCGGCGAGGGCTTGGGTGAGGGCTCCCGACGCCCTCATTAGCCGCAGCGAGGGCTGCGATACCTTTGCAAGATCTAGCGAGGCGAGGGCGTCGCAGCCGTTGCCCAAGCCATTGTTGGCCACAACGAAGGCAGGCACAATGAGGGCGGGCAAGGGTTGCGACGCCCTCATTGTGGCCCTCGCCCAGGGGCCGACAGGGGTCACCGACCCTTGCCCAGTGGCCGACCACCTTCGCCAGCCCTTGGCCGACAACTTGCCAACTCAACAAAAAAGAAAGGAAAAAAAAAAAGATAGAATAAAAATAAAAATCAATAAAAATTTTGAATTTTTTTAAAACATAGAAAATTATCCACGTCAACGCCACGTTAGACGGCTGGTGCCGATTGGACTCCTACGTCAGCGACTTCCTATCAAAACTACTCGAAAGGACTAAATTGGCAAATAGTTTATATGTTTAGGACTAAATTCGCACAGTTGAAAAGGTTATGACTAAATTGGTAATTTTTTAAAAAGTTTAGGATTGAATTAGCAAAATCAAAAGGTTTAAGATTGAATTGCCCGTCGTACAATAGGCTAAGTAGCACCGAAACGCGACGCGCGACACAACACAACACGCAACACATTATTTCTCAAAAAAATACAGAATTCTGACACGTTCGGACACGTTGTACATTAAAAGTATATTTTTATATATACATGATAAATTAATTTGATTCAAATTCACAAATAAATAAATAATAAGACAAGACCATGATGTAGTAGGCTAAGAGGCATTGTGCCAATCCTTGTCAAAGGCTGAAAAAAGGGTCAGTGGTCGAATCGAAGGCCGAACAAGTGTTGAATCATTTGCTCATGACAAAGTTTCATACATTGGCACAGTTAGCTTCCACAGCAAAAAGTAGCAAGTCATTTCCAAAGAGCAAATATCCACCCTAGATTCATGAATTCACAAAGTTAAGAAGCAGTAGCAAAGTCTTACAAAGTGAAAGCATCCATACCACCGAACCCAATCTTTCTGCATCAGCACCTTCCCCAGAACACTTCACTGACCCAACCAATAAAGCAAATGAAAAAGAAGTCAAAAACAAAAAAACAATCCACATTTCATCATCAAATATAACAAGAAGTTATTCATCTACATCATTCACTTCTTCTAAAAATACATCGGACTCTATCTCCGGCTCATCAAGTGAAAGACTTGCAACTTCAAGCATTCCAACATCTTCAAACATGTCAAATGCATCTCCACCAATATCTCATATCTTGGTCTCTTCTTGTGCATATTGTGAGCTTTTTCTTGATAGAAGACGGAGATTACTATGAATGAAAACCAAATCTTCTGCACGTTTTTGGGTCATCTTATTTCTCCTCAGTGACTGCACAACGGAGTAACTACTCCAATTCCTCTCCACACATGATGAAGAAGGAGGTTGTGCAAGAAGCTTTAAGGCCATGCTTTGAAGCATAGGTGCACTTCCACCATAAATAACCCATCAAGCTTTAGGATCCATAGAATACTGACTTTGAATGAAATCAAATTCTCTAAACTCCCCATTTTTGTACGCAAAATCTACGTACTCCAAATTCACTTTAGTTCACTCATCCAAGTTAGGAAAGTATTTTCTAAAGCATTTTTTCCTCTCTTGGATGACCTCGTTATCCTTGTACGGAGAAACTTAAGAAGGATCTTCATTGAGCCATTGATCACAATAGTACCTTATTTAAAATAAAAATAGAAAATCATAATAAGTAAGAGGAGTATTATATTATCATGTCAAAAAAAGAGCAACTAATAAAGTAATAATTTCATACAATTGTAGAACTTACATAGGATTTAAGGCATGTGCCAAGCAATGAAGTGGAGTGTTGTTTCTAGTCCAACGATCCACAAGAATTGTATGAACCACCTCATAAAATGTAGACTCCTCATCTAGCCTTTTCATTTCATGCTCATATATAGCTTTCTTCACTTTTTTAATCATTGAATCCCACATGTCATAAACTAAGTGAAGACAAGATTTATCGGTGTCACAAATTCTAAGCATGTCATAATAGGAGCCACAAAGGAAAGTTTATAATCAATTGAATCCAACCAAAAATCATCCAACACTTTCTCATTGCCAAACTTAGCCCTCCCCTGATTATCATCTCGATAGATATTCCATTTGTCACAAATGACCATGCTTTGAAGACCACTTTTTATCAACTTAAACCTCTTAAGCATCATAATCATCGAAGCAAAACGTGTATCCGTTACGGAAAGCAACTTCAAGTTAACAAACTCATTGTATACTGCTAATCTTATGGAATGGTTCATGATGAAGTGTTTGATTTTCATAACTTCATCAACAATCTCTGAAATCCAACTACATTCATCATAAATTACTTAATTGCTCTCCACATTCTTTGCGGCACAAATATTCTTCAAAGCTAGATTAAGGGTGTGCACCACACAAAGTGTCCAAACAATGGATGGAAATTCTTGCTCAATGAGTAGTCTCGCGCCCTTACAATTTGACGCATTATCCGTAATTACTTGTACCACATTCTCATGGTCAATCTCATTGATTACTTCTTTCAACAAGTTAAAAATAAAATGTGTATTATTTCTTTCTCCTGAACAATCAACCGATTTTATAAACATAGGTTCTCTATCTGACACCGCCATAAAATTAATAAGTGATCTCCTTTGTGAGTCACTTCATCCATCACTCACAACACTTACACCATTCTCCCTCCACATGTCTCTAATAGGTACACACAACCTATCAATATTTGCCGTTTTTTTTTGCAACAAAGTGATCCTTAACAAATTATATTTCAGTGGTACATACCCAGCAATATTATGATTAGCGGCATAAGTAAAAGCGAATTGAAAGTAAGGGTTCCTTGCTAGGTTAAACGGCAATCCCGTCGAATAAAATATCATAGCAATCTCATAATCTAAATGTTCCCGTTGAGTCATATTGAATGCCTTCTCAAGCAACCCTCCACTACCACTACTACTTCCAATCTTCCTTTTTTTGGGGTCAAAGGATGAATCCATCCCACCATCACCACCACCACTAATTGATAAACTCAAAGAGGGCAAAGGTACATTTTTAGGCTCGAGATTCGCTATTCTAGTATCGACCTCTTCATTTAATCTTTCCATCTCCAAAAGATCCTTTTTTTTTACTTTTCCACATCTTCCAATTCATTTTCCACTTATCATCAACAAATGAGCCCTCACTCTCGTGTATGAACTCCTAAAATCCTTTTTGCAATAATTGCATTTCCAAGGCAAATGTCCCCCCCGCATCGCTACATGTAGCTAACTTAGTAACATACGTCCATAGTGGTTTATTGGAATCTTCGTTGGTTAATGTAGCCGTAGGCCCTTGTGTACTAGAAGTGCTACTATTCATGCTTGAAATCACTCTACAAAAAATGCAATTACAAGAACCATAAATTTAATATATACTACAAATAAACACATATTGATATAATAATTATTCTGTCAAATTTGTGAGTGAAGGGCCAACATTTCATCAAAGGGCAAGACAAAGCAAGATAGAGAAGTTCGAGCATGTTCATAGACTGTAAAAACTATATGAAATTCTTTAATAAAAGATATTGCAATGCAAATCACAACTAGTCATTCATCAAAACACAGGACATTAGGCATATTATTCAAATTAGGTCAATAAACAAGTAGAATCATCGCAAACTAAAACTAATTTCGAACTCCCAAGATGAATATAAACACAAAACCAACATATATCAAAGCTAAAGTCAGACAGCGAGCTGCCTGGACAAAGCAATTAACAGACAACATGCTGTGAAAATTGAAAACTGAAAACCCTAAATAGCGGCCCAAAAACCAATCGTGCGATTCAACAAAGATAGCGGTGACTGCAAACAAATCGACTCTTGCCATACACAGCTCTCAACAAGTTATTCAACATTCACAGAGCGAAAAACCCTCCGAGAAAACTCCCAGTGATCTCAGTCTCTAAGATAAATGCTTCCACAACCTACTTTTAGTGTTATTCTTGCTGCGCTGCATCTGAACGATAGCATAAATGGGCACCATCATCTCTCTCTCTCTGTAATCTCACCAAATATCCTTTCCTCACCAAGAAATTCCATTAAAACCCAAAGATCCCAGCAAAAGTGAGGCGACTCACCGACTTCTTGAAGGACTTCGGTGACTTCAGCGACTTTGAGCGTTCGGCTAACTTACGATTCTTGAAGGAGTCGCTGAATCAAGTGACGGCCGGAACGACCTTGCCTCAAAATCGTGTCGCATAGACGTCGTTCTCCATGCTCATTAAGTTCTCCGTGCTGAATCGTTCTCGCACTCCTACGCCAGTTCTATGAAATTTGAGAGATGGAGAATCGGAGATGCAGAGCTGAGAAGGTTAGGGCACGATAGAACTAAGTAAGCTTTCTCCCTTTTCTTTTCTTTTTTTATTTTTTCTATAAATTTACATTTTGACCCCTAAATTTTTGGAAATTTGTTAAATTAACCCCACGCATGTCGAAATCGCGTGTCGAAATTCTCGACTCGCATGTCGGTGGCGTTAACCGCATGTTGGACTCTGACACTTGTTGACCCGTGTCCGTGCGTGTCGGCCGCGTGTTCAAGCATGTCAATCGTGTGTTCGAGCGTGTTGGCCGCGCGACACGTGTCGAACACGGACACGGACGCCTGCCAAGCGTGTTGGTGTTACTTAGACAATAGATTTAAGACTTTTTGGACAATTTTCTCCAAGATGGGGGGAGTGATACCAATGATTAGGGTAATTCTGTCCTCTAAAGGAAGATTTTCCGGGAGAGAGAGTGTGACAACCCAGACCCTAGGCGGCAAGATGCAGGATGAGGGATGCCAGGGGAGGTTGCGCCTCTATCTTGGACGTGCGCGTGGCGAGGCTAAGCGCATGTCTCTTGTCCACCATCACTGAGGCAGGAAGTCCTAAGCTAGTTGATAAGGTTTGGAATTCCCTACTCTGTGTAACGTGTGTTGACACCAGAATTTTCGCCGACCAATCAAGCATCCACTATAAAAAAAGAAAAAAAGTAAAAAGAGAAAAAAGCAAAAAAAATAGAAAATATAATTGATAGCAATAATAAATAAATCAAAGATGAATAAAAGAAAAAGGCCTAGTCCGGTCTTCAATTCCCGAAGCCCAATGTTGAGAGCCCCTAATTAGCCCAATAGGCCCACAATTCGGCTTGACAAGACCATACCCCACTATATTTGAGCCCATGAGGAGGAAAGAACAAAAGGTCTGAACAGATGAATTCTTTGGCCCAAGAATAACAGGCCCATGACTTTCTCTATTAGCTTCCCACGCTGCACGCAAAAGGGCAAAAGTGAAAAAAAAAAAAAACTTTGGCCATTCCTCTCCAACTCGCGATCTGTGAGCAAGAGCTTCCAGAAGAAGCTGAGCTGCAGAAGGCTAACAGAATCAGTTTTTGAGATTCCCGGATAGAGAACCAAAAAAGGCGGGAAGAGAGAGTTACAGGGTGTTTGGCCGATAGAGTTCGGGGCGAAGGAGAGAAAAAATAGATCGCCGGAAGAGAAGGGTTCGCCGGAAAAGTTTGTTCGTTACTTTGGTTCGTTGCTTCGGAAGTGCGAGTCGGCGTTGTTCGTTACTGTTTAGCTGCACCAAAGGACTCCCAGACCTGTCGCGTTCCTGTTCGAAGACGATCGTGAAGACTTCACGCTGCTTCCAAACCAGGTAGGATTTCTATCTCGAATATGCCCTGTTTTGGCCGAGAAAAGAGGCTTGACTCAATTGCCGAGGTTGTGCGAAAATCTGATAGAACAAGGCATAGTTGTTGTAGGATAACACGATTTAGGCACCTACACATCATTTCTTGATCGAGAATCGCATCGGAATGAGGTCGGAATCTCATTTCTTGAGTCGCATGCTACTTGTTTGACGATTTGCTTGAGAGAATATCAAAACTGATTTTGAGAATGATCGTGCGAAAGCTCCTAGGCTTACGTCCGATTCGTATTTGCACCGTTAACTGTTGAACTGAAGCAGATGCCGAATTTTTTTTTGTGGCACTTGCACATCATGAATCGGCCACGAACGAAACTTTCGCCGGAGATCCATTTTCCATGCCGAAGGTGCCCACGGTTAAAGTCCGCCTGTGTTAGCTTCCTCTTTTCCCTTTCTCTGCCATGTACGTGTACATTTATTGCTACTGCCTGTGGATTATTAGTTGATGAATGAAAATGGCCGTCGGTGAAGGTTTTGGATGGTCGGAACATTGATCGGAACAAGCGGCCGGCGATCTAATAATGGCTGGGATTGGTGGTGGACGAAGGCGAGTTAGTGGTAGGTTGCTTGAGTAAATAGCCGGTAAACGTTGATGGCCGGAGGAATAGTCGCTCCGGTGAAGCTCAAAGTTGGAATCCTGGTGGTGAGCTCTCGGGGAAGGAAATCACTGAAGGAAGAAGAAGACCAAAAAGGGAATTTAAAAAAAATAGAAAATAAATAAATAATAAAATATGAATAAATAAAAATAAAAATAAAAATTCGAATATAATGTAAACCGGGTCGGATTCTTTTCTGGGTCGGACGCGGCGGAGACTAGGACAAGTAAATGGGCTCAATTTTAGTGTGACTGGGCTGAACTTGGAGTTGGGCTAAATGAATAAAAAAGAAGTTGGAAAACTTGGGCTTGAATTGTTGATAGCCCATCAGAAGAGACCCAAAGTCGGACCGGGCCTAAGGACCGGTCCGAAATGTGAGCCTGACCAGACCGGTGGGGTCCGGGTCATACCGGCTAAGCGGACCCGGTCCGAAGTCCATTTTTCCATAATAAAATATAAAAAAAATTCGGAAAATAAAAAATGTGAGAAAAGCCAAAACATGTAGAATTCACCCAGTTTGGGATTTTTAATGATCACCCTAGGTTTGAACAAAATTTGATTCCAAATTGAATAAGCCTTTAGAGCTTTACCTTAGGGATTTTTTATTGCCTTTTTTCCTTTAGAGACAATATTAGGTTGCTGTTTGTGCACCTTTATTTTGATTTCATTTGATTGCGCACTTTAAGTACATTGTTTGTTGTTTTACCCTTTTAGAATGGTTAGGACAAAATTTAAAATCCTCGATTAGTGAAAGACTGCCTTGACACGTTGGTTAGCAAAATGTCAAGTTTAGATACCAAAGTGCATTAGTTGAAAAACTAGCGTAATCAAATCTCCAATCTCTAAAAATCTCCGATTGTGTATGCATTGGGACAATACTCGCGCATCTCGATTTTAGGATTTCTAGCTGATCCTTAACCGTGACTAGCGGCGACTCCAAATAAAACACGTAAATTTAGACAACCAACGTCAAAAGAGATACGGACTTAGGGAATGTCCATAAAGTACCTCTAAACCTACTTTCCGAGATAGCTCTCGAGGGTTAGGTCGTGACAACGCGTTTTTAAAAGCCGTGAGAGCCAGTGGGCCCAAAGCGGACAGTGTTACACGGTGATAACACCTGGGGTTCTTACATAGAGAGTTTTCGGTTGCTTGGGAAGCGACTCGAATTCGACAAGATGATAATTCGGGGAAAATAATACGCAAACAGTTAATAATCTAGAAGCATAAGACATACTAAATTTCAGGGGAGCTCCTCGTAATAATTCCCCCACCACTTTTTCTTTATAATGTTTTTATAAATTTTCCGACGCATCTTTTTCAAATACCGGGTGCTCCCCTCCCCTCCCCAACCCCAATAAGGAAACTTCGTTCCTGGCCGTGCTCGGGGAACTGGCGAATAAAAGCGCTTCTGTCGGGAGACCCCGTCGGAATTCGCGCGTGCCCCCCACTCACTCGCCGCGTATGGCAGCGCAACTTGCCGCCACGTCGTCCCTCCACTCCCGCTCCCCGCTCCCCGCTCCGACCAGCCAGCTAATCACCGCCCCAGGGGGTTCCTGTCCCCGCGGCACGTGGGCGAATGAACCGGACGGACGGTGGAAACATGGATGCCCCTCCGAATGCGCGTGGCGTGGCCGACGCTTAGCTGGCAAGCGACACGTGCCACGTGAGCATCGCTCGAACTGTGACTGTGCTGCCGCGACTATATAAACCCCGTTTGGTACTCTTTCCTCTCACTCGCTCCATCTCGACAGCCGAGAAACGAAGGTGGCGAACGGATTTATTGGGGGGCTCTTCTTGGAAGAGTCATGAACAAGTCCAAGTCCAAGAGACCCAAGCACGACGCGGCGGCGCTGCCGCCGGACCACCTCCCTCCACCTCAGCGCCGCCTCACCCACGAGCAAGAGCTCTCCGTCATGGTCGCCGCTCTGACCGACGTCATGTCCGGGGCCTCGTCGGCCCGAGGCGGCGGCGGCGGCGGCGGCGACCATCACGCGGACCCCACCTCGGCGCCGGGCGGCTACGTCACGTGTCGC
This sequence comes from Syzygium jambos, assembly GCA_031216235.1. NCBI lineage: Eukaryota > Viridiplantae > Streptophyta > Magnoliopsida > Myrtales > Myrtaceae > Syzygium > Syzygium jambos. The sequence goes on from CM062226.1 coordinate 15,071,021, forward strand.
GAGTGCGAGATCGAGGGCTGCCTCGGGTGCGACTATTTCCCGCCGGCACTCGAGCGCGGGGCCTCCTCTCAAGCGGATGCGAGCTCCGTGCACGGGCCGTCCGCGTCGAACGCGACAGGCGAGTCGCGCGATGCACCGGGAGCAGCTACTGGTATTCGTCAAAAGAAAGGAGGGAGGAAGAGTTGCTACCGGGGCGTGCGGCAACGGCCGTGGGGGAAATGGGCGGCGGAGATCCGGGACCCGCGGCGCGGGGCTCGGGTTTGGCTCGGGACCTTCGACACCGCGGAGGAGGCGGCCCGGGCGTACGACAGGGCGGCCGTCGAGTTCCGGGGGCCGCGGGCGAAGCTCAACTTCCCGTTCGTCGACTACAGCCTGCGGGGGAGCGCGGCCTCCCAATCGGAGCGGCGGGAGATCAGTCCGAACGGGAGCGAGCAGCAATGTCCAGAGACGGCCACGGCCACGGCACCGGAAGACCAGGGGAGCGAGCTCTGGGAAGTGTTCGGCGACGACGAAATGCAGCAGTGGATGACCACCATGGATTTCGGAGGCGACAACTCGTCGGATTCGTCGAACGGACATGGCCGCAGCTCTTGAAGCTCTCGGGCTTCCATCTGTTACTGTTCGTCGTTCCCATTTAGCTACTGTTTTACTGTTCATCGCCGCGCTCATTTCAATGAAATTCGACGCTTGATTTTCTGAATAATGCAAATTTAGTGCTCGTGTGCTTGATCGACGAGAACAACCTGCGAAGGTCGATGGAGACCGTGGGACCCACCGGTCAAGATCTCACCTGACCGAAGCAGCGGGACCCAGTAACTTGGTGCTATTGCCGCACGTGCTTCGGAAGAGTTCCGTGGGGGGATTTAGAGCACGTGGAGGAAAGCGACGCCGTTGACTCACGTGGCTCGGAGGTCCCCACATCGATGATCTTGTCACGGTCGACTCAGGTGCCTCTCATTGTCATCTGGACAAGGGAAATAGCAAATTTCCGACACGCGTTTGTGGTGCGATTTAGCGCGACTGCGCTTGGGCTGCTTTGCTTATCATCGAGACAAGACACGTGGATTTTCAGCATGTGATTATGGTGTGATTAGCGACTAGATTACGCCTAAAAAGGAAGTTAAGGGGTCGGTGATTTTTTGGCATGAGGGTGAATTTTGATTGTGAAAGTTTGGTGCGCATAAAAATTGGGGAAAAGAAAAGAAAATAGAAACAGAAACTTCCGTTTGTTGTGAAATATGAGGCATTGCATCAGTCATGAAGCTAATATAGCTAAATATTTCTTTGAATTGGCTGCATAGCATTTACCGTAGGTAAATTACTAGTTGCGAATGCAAACGAGTTACGACCATTATATGTAAGTTAGGACTCATAAAGTAAAATTACTATTTATAAGTACAATCGACCTCATGACGGTGGTATTAGGTAAATTATTGTTAAAAAAAAGGGGCCTTGCCTGTAGGAACACCCTGATTCTCTAATGCCTTTAGAACATTTTGCTGCTGCTATTTTTCAACATTTCATATGAAACTTCAATCATTGATGTACAACGTTTTCCATTAAAAGAAGGGTGCATCTCACGTTCGTTGAGAGTCAGGGACGATGCTGATTTTTAGGTTAAAATAACAAGATCCACGTTTTAGAGCGGGCAATGCCTAGTGACGGGAGACACAGAGATCCAGAAATCAACGTTTGCTATTTTTTTTGTTGGAAATCAAACAAGGAAAAAGCATGGACGACATAGTGCTTAATGCCAAAGCCATATTTTGGAGGGGATAAGGTGTGCTTATTAAGTAACGATGATTATCGAATAAGGTGTCGACATAAGAAATTGTGTTCCTCTAATTGTGATCTTGGGTTTAAATCTTATTGGGAGCACTTTATGAAAAGCACCTTGTGTTAAATTATCTTTTGAGTTCGATCTCGTAAGTGAAACCGGATCGAAGTTAAGGAATGTGATTTTAATTGGGAAAGTCTTTATTGGATTTTTGGTTAACTGAGAATATGAAGTAGCAACAAATCCTTGTTGGAGTCAGCTTTCCAGTTTTAGTCGACTAAAAAGGGTCTCTTATTTCGCATACTATACAAATGCGGGTGTTGGTCTTAGCACAATAGAGCAAATAAGAGGAGTATTAAGGTTTCCTCTTTATGAGTTTTCTAAGTGAGTTTTGTGAAAGATTGTAAGATGACATTTATGAGTTTTGCTCTTGATGTATTATGGAGCTGGGAAACACTTGAGCTTAAACAATTATTAAGGGTGATCGATTCTAAGGTGGGTTAATTCTCATCCTAGAATCCAAAACCTACCCAATTAAACGGGATTCAATCCGGATCAACCTAGGAACCGACTACCGTATGCCCTCCAATTGATTCCAACTTTCTTTTTATCTTAGTAGCACAAATTAATACTTTGGATAAATTGTATGGGAACCAAACTAGGACTCCAAACTTGGAAGTTGATATGAGAGAGAAGATTTGGGATTCGAAAGGGTCATTTACGATGCACCGCCTAGCTTGTCGAGCGTCCAATGCTCGGCAGCATTGAGCCCCTTCAAATGCTTCTTCAACCCTCGTGCTTGTCCCACGTAACAACTTTAGAACTTTGTTTTTATAAAATTGAAAGAAATGTAAAAACATACTTGATTTGTAGCGCCAAAGTATCAAGTTTATAACTAAAAAGTCCTAAACCTATTGTACGAGGACTAATTCAGTCTTAAACTTTTCAATTGTATCGATTTAATCCTAAACCTTTTGACAATTTGTCAATGTAGTCCTTTCAATCAATTTTGGCTAGAAATCACTGACGTAGATGCCAATTGTCCTACGTGGCATGTCTAGTGCCGACGTAGACGATTTTTGGAGTTTTTATTCAATTTTTTTAATTTGTTTTCCATTGCTTTTCTTTTTCTTTTCTTTTCTTTTTTTTTCGTTTCCTTTCCTTCCTCTTTTCCCTGTGGCCAGCGGCCAGCCACAAGCCACGGTCAGGGAGGACCTTGCTTATCGGCTGCAAGCGAGCGTCACCCATTGCCTTTGCCAGATCTGAGCAAGGGATGGCCGGTGAGGGCAACCCTTGTTTGTGGTCAGTTGCCAACTCTGGCAAATTACCGGCCACATGAAAAAGGAAAAAAAATAAAGAAAAGAAAGATTAGAAAGGAAAAAAAATAATTTTTAAATTTTTTAAAAAATTGCAAAAACTATTGACGTTAGCGTCAACAGTGTCATGTAAAACGGCCAGTGTTCATGTCAGCGATTTTTAGCCAATATGACTACATTGTCAAATCGTCAAAATATTTAGGACTAAATTGGCCATCATACAATACGTTTAAGATTTTTTGGACAATATCCCAATTCATAGGTGACCCGAATTTCAATCTGAACAAATCCTCCCTCTAAAAGGTTTTAAGTAACCCATTGGGCCTTCACTACAGAGTTCATATCATTGCAAGCAGAACTCCCATTCAAATTGAAGATTTTCGCTTGCTGGTCAGCCTAGACACATCCTTACAAACTACTAAGAAAGTAAGAAATATTTCCATTGTCAATCACTATATAATAAGACAGCTATTTTTGTTCAGATAGTAAGCCTCGGAGGAATGCTCATTAGTCTAAAATACCCCATTTAAAAAAAAATAGAGGCACAAACTTGGAACAGTTCCACCCTTCCAATTCGGTCGGGTTTAGTATAAGGACCCAAGAACTAGACTGCTTATTGTCGGTTCCAAATTTGTGGAACTGGGATCCACGCAAAATCAGCAAGTTCACTCCAGGTCCTAGGTTAATCCAAGAACGATGCTCACCCTTATCAATTGGAATTTTGTATTCTCCATATTCATAATGAATCTCTTGGTAACTGGCTCTCTTTGTGGAGTATGTATCGATAGTCAGACCAAATTATGTAAATAACTGGTGTTCTTTACCATTTATCATTGATTTCTCTTGTAATTTCTACTTCTCTCGTTAGACTTGAATTGCATAATCCGTTAGCTTTAGCGTTATTGCACAACAATTGGCATCAAAGCCAAACTTATCATTTCTAGAGTGATTTGCAGCGTTTGCTTGTCTGATCTCTCTATCTAAAAACATTGTGTTTGCAATTATGTACAGAATAAGAGTTGAAATTGGGAAGTTCAACATGAGGAACAACTTTGGATTGTGAAGAATTAAGATACGTGCCCTATTAACTACCCACGATTTGGTGAAGGTGTTGGATGGTAAGGATAAATTGTCATAAACGATAAAAGAGGTCAATAAGGTATAGTTGATGGAGAATGCAAAAAAACATAATCTTGTTGAATTTATCAAATGAGATGTTAATTGAAGTGGTCGAAAAGAAGGATATCTCAACGTTATTGATAAAACTTGAATCACTTTAATTGATGAAGGTGTTGGTTAGGTTCACTCTCATGTGGAGGAAGCCCAATGAATTGCAAACTCAAGATTTGAGCTCATATAATAATCTATATGGAGAAATAGGGTTTCTCACTATTATTATTTTGTAGCCACAAAAAGAACGTTTTTTTTAGACGCAGTAACAAAAGAAAAAGATAGCAGAAAATTTGGATTGAATAAATATTTGATTTTCATCAAGCTATTACCGGAGGTCGATCCGTGGTCCGATTGAGCTGAAATTTTGTCAGCACGCTCGTGACAAATTCTTCTCGAATCTAATTGGTTTGATTTTTAATTGAAGCTCCTTACATTAGGTATTTCGTGAGTTTGACTGAACCTCCGTTTTCTATGAGAGTTATCATTTATCTCTTGTGAAGTTTATATGTATTGCTAAGAATGATGTTCTTGATGTCTTTGCTGCTATGTACTTCTAGTATTTACTATAAAAGAACTTTGTTCACCCGGTTTTGCTTATAGTGAAGTTTTTTGGGTGGACTCCGTCCCGTAGCTTTTTATCTCCTCACATCGAGGAGGTTTTCCACGTAAAAAATCATCTTGTGTTTGTGGGTACTTGGTATTTATATTCCTTGATTAAGTTATTTCCTAATAGGTTTGCACAAAAAGAGATAGTGTTTTGTTCTATTGCGCTAATCCGATATTGTTTGGATTGTCATTGTTTTCCCTTCAAAGTAGTATCGGAGCATTAGTTCTTGCTTGACTTTTCTGCCTTATGTTCAATGATGGAAACAAATACAAGTAGAATTGTTACATTGAATGGTTCGAATTATCATGTTTAGAAAGGAAATATGGAAGACATTTTGTATGTGCGAAGGATTATTATTTACCTGTGTTTACGAATGAGAAACACAAGAATAAAACTGATGCTGAGTGGACTATATTTCATCGCCAAGTGTATGGTTACATTAGGCAGTCGGTGAATGATAATATTTTGAATCATATCATTGAGGAAATATATGCACGCAGTTTGTGGAATAAGCTCGAATAATTGTATGCTCAAAAGACCGGGAATAACAAGTTATTTCTAATAAAATAGATGATGGCTTCGAGATATCAAGATAGTACTCGTTTGAGTGATCATTAAAAAAATTTTCAAGGAATTATAAATTAGCTGGCTACGATGGGTATCATGTTTGATGATGAGATACAAGTATTATGGTTGCTTGATACTTTATTGGACTCGCGGGAGATGTTTCGAACATCTTTGTCTAATCCAGCCCCAAATGGTACGATTACCATGGATTTGATCAAGAGTAGTATTTTGAATGAAGAGATGAGAAGGAAGACGTAGGGATCCTCCTCTTCACATTCTGATGCCTTGGTTGTTGAGAAAAGGGGAAGAAGTGAGACTCGAGGTCCGAGAAATACATATAAGAGCCGAAATAAAAGCAAAGGCAAATACAATAAATTTGCAAATGTTGAGTGCCATTATTGCCATTAGAAGGGACATATACAGAGGTATTGCCATCAATTGAAAAAAGAGAAATTGAAAAAGAAAAGTATAGAGAAGAAAAGTGACAATGGCAGCGATGACAATCATTTTCTGCACTTGCAGAAGACTTTCTCATTTTCTTTGATGGTGATGTGGTGAATTTTGAGTAATTGATAGTGATGCATCTATTCATGCTACATTCCGTAGGGATTTCTTTATATCTCACAGGTTAAGTGACTTTATATCTGTGAAGATGGAAAATAATGGGCTGGCTGAAGTTGTAGGTATTGGTGATGTGTGCCTAAAGATCGACAATGGCACAAGGTTAATTTTGAATAATGTTAAGCATATACCCGATATTCGTTTGAATTTAATTTCCACAGGTAAGTTGGATGATGAGGGGTATTGCAACACCTTTAGTGATGGTCGATGAAAGCTCACTAAAGGTTCTATGGTTGTAGCTAGAGGTAAGAAATGTTCTTCGTAGTACATTATACAAGCAAAGTTGTCCACAAACAAAATTAATGCAGTGGCTAGCGAAGAAATAGCTAAGTTATGGCACAAGAGGCTCAGTACATTGGTAAGAAGGGTTTGTCAATATTGGCTAAGAAAAAGTTCATTTTAGGAATGAAAAGTTCAGCACTAAAGAAATGTGCTTGCTATTTAGCAGGAAAATAGAATAGAGTTGCATTCAAAAGCTCCCTTCATTCGAGAAAGTCAAGTATACTTGATTTAGTGCATTATGATGTTTGCAGTCCTATGAAAACAAAATCACTTGATGGCTCTCTTTATTTTGTTACTTTCATATATGACTATTCAACAAAAATTTGGGTTCATATCTTGAAAACTAAAGATCAAGTATTAGATGCTTTTAAACAGTTTAGGCATTAGTTATGAGATAGACTCGAAGGAAGTTGAAATGTATCAGAACTAATAACGGGGGAGAGTTTATTAGACCTTTTGATGAATATTGCAAAAAACAGGATATTCGACATCAAAAGACACCTTCCAAGATACCTCAGTTAAATGGCTTAGCTGAGAGAACGAATAGGACACTGGTTGAAAGGAAAAGATGTTTACTTTTGCAAACAAAGCTACCAAGATCCTTTTAGGGTGAGACTTCGAATAAAATTACACATGTATTGAATCTTACTTCATATGTCCCTTTAGAGTTTGTTGTTCTTGATAAAGGTTGGACAGGCAAAGATGTTTCTTATGATTATTTGCATGTCTTTGGATGCAAGGCATTTATGTATATTCCTAAAGATGAGAAGTCTAAACTTGATGTGAAAACACGACAACGCATATTTATTGGCTATAGATAGGATTTTTTTGATTGCAAGTTGTAAAATCTAGTTGAGAAGAAAGTTGCAAGAAGCAGAGATGTTGTATTTATAGAAGATCAAACAATTGATATTGAGGAATCAGATATGGCTTCAGTAGCGTAGGTTGGTGGTGATTTCATTGACTTGGATCCAGTTCCTCACACACGTGATCCTACACACATTGATGAGAAGCAATAGGAAGTAAATGTTCCAAACAATGCACATATCCCAGAACATGTTGAGACAAATGAGATTGTTCTAGAACCAAAAGTCTATTAGATGCTCCGCTACACGTTCCAGTTCGGAGATCCATTAGAGACCGACAACCTTCCACCAAATATTTTGCATATGAGTATATATTATTGAATGATGTAGGTGAACTAGAGTGCTATGATTAAGCAATAGAAGATGACTGCAAAAGAAAATGGTTTGATGCAATGCAGGATGAAATGCAGTCACTTTATGATAATCATATTTTTTAGCTGGTAAAGTTGTTGAAAGGCAAAAGAACTTTGAAGAACAAGTGAGATATAAGTTGAAGCAAGATGAACTTACTTTACAACCACAATACAAAACTAGATGGGTTGTTAATGGATTTGGTAAGAGAAAATGGTATTGACTTTGATGATATATTTTCTCCAATGGTGAAAATGTCTTTTATCTGTATAGTTCTAGGCTTGGTATCTAGACTTGGAAATTGAGCAGATGGATGTCAAAACGGCCTTCCTACTTGTTAACTTGGAGGAAGAGATATACATGGAACAACCAAAGAGTTTCAAAGTGAAAGGAAAAGAGGACTATGTGTGCAAGTTAAAGAAGAGTCTCTATGGCCTAAAGCAAGCACCGAAATAGTAGTACAAAAAGTTCACCTTAGTTATGACGGAGCAGGGCTATAAAAAGATTTCCTTGAATAATTGTGTGTTTCTCTAAATTTTTTTTTGATGATGACTTTATTATTCTCTTATTTTATGTTGATGATATGTTAATTGTCGGTAGGAATGCTTCACGAATTGAATTATTGAAGAAACAATTGAGCAAGTCTTTTGACATGAAAGACTTGGGCCTGGCGAAGCAGATTCTTGGCATTAGAATTATTCGGGACAGAAATGCTAAGAAGTTGTTCTTGTCGCAAGAGAAGGACATTGAGAAGATTCTTTAGAAATTTCACATAGACAAGGCTAAAGTAGTCAGCACTCCTCTTGCTGTCCACTTTAATTTGATTACGAAGCAAAATCCTACAACTGATGAAGAGAAGAAAGACATCGAAAGTGTTCCATATACCTCGGTTGTGGGAAGCTTGATGTATACAATGGTATGTACACAACCAAACTTGGCACATGCAGTTGGCGTAGTTAACCATTATTTATCAAATCCAGGTAGAGAGCATTGGAATGCACTAAAGTGGATCATGAGGTATCTTCGGGAAACTTCCAATTTTAAACTCAATTTCTGGATCAGGAAACTTGAGTTAGTTAGATATACAGATTCCGACTTGGCTAGAGATTTTGATACTTATAAATCTACTTCTAGTTATTTGATTTTCTTTGCCGGTGGGACTGTGTCATGGAAGTCAAGGTTGAAGAAGTGTGTTGTACTTTCTACAACCGAAGTTGAATTTATTGTGGCAATCGAAGCCAATAAAGAGTTGCTATAGTTGAAGAAGTTCTTGGAAGAACTTGGGTTCAAGCAAAAGGGGCATGCGTTATTTTGTGACAATCAAAGTGCAATTCATCTTGGTAAGAAGTTATCTTTTTATTTTAGATAAGAACACATTAATATTAGATATCATTGGATAAGAAGTTGTTGGAACTTGAGAAAATCCACATGAATCATAATGGTTCCGATATAATGATGAAGACTCTACAAAGTGAGAAGCTTGAATATTATCAATTGATAGCAGGGATGGTGAATCCCTCCACATCATCATGAGGGGGAGATTTGTTGGCTGAGTTCACTCCCATGTAGAGAAAGCCCAAGCCTTGAGCCCATATGATAATCCATATGGATTTCTCCCTATTATTATGTTTTAGCCACAAAACGAACGCTTTTTGAGATGCAGTAGCAAGAGAGAAATAGAGAGTAAAAAATCTGGGTTGAGGGAATATCTGATTTTCATCAAGCTGACATCGGAGGTCAATTCATGGTCCAATTGAGCTAAAATTTTGTCAATATGCTCGTGACACATTCTTATCGAATCTGATTGGTTTGATTTTCAATTGAAGCTCCATACATCAGATTTTTGTGGGTTTAAATGAACTTGCATTTTTTGTGAGATTTATCATTTATTTCTTGTGAAGTTCATATGTATTGCCAAAAATGATGTTCTTGATGTCTTTGATGCTATGTACCTCTTGTATTTACTTGAGAAGAACTTTGTTCACCCAATTTTGTTGATAGTGAAATTGTTTGGATAGACTCTGGTTCTGTGGTTTTTTTATCTCCTCACACCAAGGAGGTTTTCCATGTAAAAAAATTGTCTTGTGTTTGTGGGTACTTGATATTTATATTCCTCGATTAAGTTGTTTCCTATTTAGTTTGCATACTAAGGGAGAGTGTTTTGTTCCGTTGCGCTAATCCGATATTGTTTGGATTGTCATTGTTCTCCCATCAAAGTTATCTCTCCCTCACATATCGAGCTTAGGCCGGAGCTGCAACAACTCGTAACTCTCATGTGTGACTATTGGGTCCAGATTTATTGGCAAGCTTTGGCTTTGATACCAGTATTGGATGATCTTGGGCCTCTCTCACTTCAAAAGCTAGTTCAAAAGATGATACTTTCCCTCACACTTAGAAACCAACCGCCGACCCCTTCCACAACCGATGTTAAACACTCTCAACAGAAGGGTTTGAACAATCATTTATTTATGGTAACAAAGATGTTCCCATTCCAGGTGATTGAAAACACATCTTTTAGAGGCCATTTAGATGAGTTTAACAAAGTTATGATGGACTTGAAAAATGTCAATGAGGCCTTGCCTAATGAGAAACAAAGCATGATGTTGTTGGCGTCTTTACATGATTCCTTTGAGCACTTTACTGATTCAATGCTATAGAGGTACACTACAATTACCTTGGGAGAGGTAAAATCCATCTTGTTTTCTAATGAAGGGCAAAAATAGTAACAAGAAGATAACTTAATGCAGGATTTAGCATAAAGTTTGGTTATTAGTTGTAGAGATGAATACTGAGAGTCTGAAGGTTCCATATGGAAAAGATGTTCTAAAATGAGATCCATCGATTGAACGATCAATGTTTCATTATGATGAGGTGGGACACTATGTGAGAGATTATTCGAAGTATAAGGGTAAATAAGTTAAGGTAGAGTCTACAGACGATGGAAATATTGTCACCACACCAAATAATAGTTTCAGTAAAACATATGACGTGTTAGCAGTCACGATGAGTTCATCAGGTGATGATTGACTACTTGACTCTGAATGTTTTTATCATATGACTTCTCATAGTCACTAGTTTACTACCTCAATGCTTAGGGTGGTAAGGTACTAATGGGAATATGGTAGGATTCAAAATGGTTCAAATTACGATGGATGATGGAGTGGTGAGACACTTCACAAACGTTAGGCATGCGTCATGGCCTAGAGATATGGATTGATCTCGAGGGTTTCTGAACGAAGGATCAGGATTGATCCATGAATGGGCAGACCTCAAGGATTCTAAATCCTAGAGTTTTCTTGTATATTCGAGCCATCTCGTGGATACGTATCGAAAACATGCCATTCAAAGCACTTTTTTAGCATTGCATTCTCCTCGCGTGTGATATATTTTGTCTTACTGTTTGGAGATCATAAATGCACTATTTGGATCTTATCAGATCACTTATTCTACTCATCCGGGAGTCAACGTTCGTTCAACATGTTCCCTCTGTACCCGAGTCGAAATCTTTTGTGATTGATCGTATTGTACACAGCCGAGGAGGATGCCGGATCCGCTTTTTGTGATATATATTTTAGTACGAGCATATTCTAGAAACAATTCACAAGCAATTGCTTTTCGTCTCTGAGCACACATGGAGCCTTTGATCATTACTTGATGAAAATCCAATAGTTGTGGATAGACGTATCAAAGCCACTTCGTCTACTTGATCAGGTATTATTAATATTTTTACTATTAACATTAGTATTTTGCCGGTTATAAGTAAAAATCACTTCGCATTTGGCATTTCTCAAATGACTCTCGCGATCGTTTGCCACGCCTTCCTCGTTTCCCCCAACCTGCTGCTGTTGTCGATTGTTCAATTTTATGTTTTCGCCGAAATTGATGTGATTCGATTATTTTGGTTGATTGTCAGGGAGGTTGGACCGCCATCTAGGTTTTTTTATTTTTTTCTTCATTGTTGAGGAGGTTGGACCACTTTTACTATACTTGCATCCACCTTCTTATAGACGTACTCGGACAGGGAAGTTTGCTCTTTAATGGGATAATGATACCGCAAGTACTATAATTTTTGTACGGCGTTTACTTGAATGTCATAATTTTTTTTTCGTTAATTGAGTGTCGTATTAGTGTAAAATCGTTCACTTGAGTGTTTAGCTTGGCAATTCGTCCTATGTGGCCTTTTAACTTAAATTTTCACCCCGACGTGTCTCTTTAAAAAGAAATTGAAGTCAAACATGGAAATTCTTCGTCCAACATGGCAAGAGTAACAAAAACGTCTTCTCTTTTTCTTTCTCTAAATGTCGCCTCTACAAAAACGAGGACGTCTCTCTCTCTCTCTCTCTAAATAATTCTTCTTTGAAACTCGTAAACTCCATAGAAATGCAAGAAAGTATCGGTGATGAGCTCTCTGGTGGGGCGGAAGAGGAGGACTGGGGTTCTTGACTTGGAGACGTTCTTTTCTCGTTCTTGTTAGTGCTCTTGATCTTGATATGGGTCTTTCTCTAACCTCATTCTCGATTTCTCCTTCATCGTCGGCGCCTCTAGAGAGGGGGCTTTCATGGCGACTTTGGGATTGGGAAGGATTGATGGCTTCACCAAAAACGAGAGAGCGTACGAGCTTCAAAGGAGGCATCTTTTGGCTTGTGCTCATCAAAATGGAAACCGAAGCTGTCTCTATGTCATTATCTGTGAGATTTGTTCTTAGGGAGTGTCTTAGGACATCGGGTTTTCTTTTCACTTGGACAAGGGAAATGAATTATTCGAAGCCACGAAATTTTGGCGGTCCAATTGCTCTCTTTTGCAAATTTGATAAGGTGATTTTCCTTCATTTGAAAAATCGGGATTGGGGTTCTTCACGAAAGATATTAAATTATATCTCAAGTTTGTGTACGGGCAAGATGCTCGGCCAGATTGGTTGAGGCGTAAAAGGAAAGTCCTAGCTTGACTCATGACAGCAAACTCACGTTTTTTTTGGCCCGTACAGTGGACGTCTCTGCTTTGCTTTGTGATTGGTCGGTCAACAAGGGATAAAACTCATTTGTCTCCTTGAAGAAGCACGACAAAACGGACTCAAATACATCAAATAAATATATATGTGGTGGGTCCAGGTGAAAAAAGAAAAGTTGTTGACTCGTATAAAAGAAAAAAAATTAGGACGTAGGTTTCCAAGGTGCACAGGAGTGACGGCGAGCCGCACAGTGAAGAGTAGAAAGCCGCGTGAAGAAGAGAAAGGTATGCACGACGTTCTTGGTTTTCGGACACGCGGACGTGAACACAGTGACTTTGTGCTATGAGTTTTACATCTTATTGAGTTGTTTATTTATAGACGCTTTAAATTTTGGGTTAATCTAGATGTGAGAGCATATAAGTAATTGTAATTCTGATTCTCTTATTATAGTGAATTATTTGTTGTTGGCTATACCCGTGGATATCTATATCGACGCTCGGACTGAATCACGTAATTTTTTTGGTGTTCTTTATCGTTCATCGTTTATTTCTTTGTTTCTCTCGCGTGGATTTAATTGCAAAATCCTATCAGGTTCCGCGTTGATACTACCACAATTAGTATCAGAGCTTGCTGATATGTTTTTCTAGATTTTTTTTTGAGCTTTTTCTAGATTTTTTTTTGAGCTTTTTCTTGTCTGATTATTATTTGGAAATCGATTGTTGCAATTATGTTTGGAGCAAAAGTAGAAATTGAGAAGTTTAACGGAATGAATAACTTTGAGTTATGGAACATCAAGATGGAGGTACTCTTAACAATCCAAGCTTTGGCCGAAGCATTGGAGGCCAAAAATAAGCTGCCCGAAATAATGAAAGATACCGAAAAGGACATGCTAATGAGGAAGGCAATGAGTATAATTCTGTAGAGCCTATCAGATGAGGTGTTAAAAGAGGTGGTCAATAAGGATGCATCAGAGTTGTGGCCTAAATATCATACACTCTATATAACGAATTGTTTGAATAATCACTTGTATATATTGAAGATGATGTTTTTGTTTCAATACACTGAAAGTACATCTATCAGATCCCACCAAGATGAGTTTAACAAACTCATGATAGATTTAAAGAACGTCGGTAAGATTTTAGACGATGAAGAGTAAGGGATGATGTTGTTAGCTTATTTACCGGAGTCATTGGAGCACTTTAATGATTCATTACTACAGGGGTGCACTAAGCAGTAAAGTCTGCCTTTTTCTCTAAGAAGTGGTATAGAAAGTTGCAAGATGGCAGTCTAGCGCGGGATATAGCACAAGTACAAAATCAACATCGGGAGTATAATAGCAGTAGAGGTAAAAGCAGGTCGAAGTAACGCCATAGAAAGTCCAAGGAATGCATGAAGTGCTTTTAGTGTCAAGAGTAGGGGCACATAAGGAGAGATTATCCGAAACTGAAAAGGCAGGATGCCACAAGCAGTGTGGTGAACGTTGCTAAGGAGACCAATAGCAATGCCAAGGCTATTTTATGTGTGATTACTAGTTCGTCAAGAGACGAATGGGTGCTACATTCGGGGTGTTCTTATCATATGATGCCTCATAGGAGCTAGTTTATTACTTACCAGATTGCAAATGGTGGTAGAGTTTTGATAAAAAAATAATGTAACTTGCTAGGTTATGAAGATAGGGACAATTCGAATTCGAATGCATGATGAGGTGGTGCGCATGCTCACAAATATGAGGCATGTACTAGATCTCAAAAAGAATCTTATTTCTCTAGAGACATCAAGTAAAAGTACGCCGCTAAAGGTGGAGTATTTAAAATCTCTTGAAGTGCCATGATAGTGATGAAAGAGAAAAAAGTGAATAATCACTATCATCTACTAAGAGAGACCATAATCGAAGTTGCTGCGGTTTCATTAGGTTAGTTAGATTTTGACTTGACTCAATAATGGTATATGCGGTTAGGACACATGAGTGAGGTAGGTATGACGATGCCAAGTGAGAGGGGGGTTGTTGAAGGTTCATAAGATAGGGAAGCTAAATTTATATGAGCGTCGCATCTTTGGGAAGCAGCAGCGGATTAATTTTACTATAGCTATTCATTCAACTAAGTAACTTGTTCAGTACATTCATTCAAACGTCTGAGGGCCATCTCCGGCTCCTTCGAAAGGAGGTGCTCGATATATGCTGAAATTTATTGAAAACTATTAAAAAAAGGAACGGGTATACTTTTAAAGCACAAATTTGATGTATTCGATCGACTCAAAAAATTTAAGGCATTAATTAAGAAGCAGTCAGATAAACAAATTAGGTGCCCAAGAACTGATAATGGCATGGAGTTTCATGGTAAAGATTTTTATCGAGTTTTGCAAGAAATAGGGGATTGTGAGGCACCGCAGAGTGCCTGGGACACTATAGTAAGATGGCGTAGCATAACAGGAAAAAAAAAAAAACTTTACTTGAGCGACTCGGTGCATGCTTTCGCATATAGGACTAGGTAATGAATTTTGAGGCGAAGCAGCGAATTTGACATGTCACTTAGTTAATTGATCTCTATCATTTGATATCGAGTGGAAGACTCGTGAGAAAGTGTGGACGGCGAAACCTATAGATTACTCCATATTACGAGTATTCTGACGTCATGTGTATGCTCACACGAGCGATGGTAACAAGTTAAATATATGCTTTTAAGTGTAGGACGACGGCTCGGTCGGTGCCGGCGGCCGGATTTGGAAGAGCCGGGGCAAGGCAATGTTTGAACGCGGTGCCAATGGCCATAGAAGACGGCCGAATCTGCGGGTGAGCTGGAGCCATGCGAAAGAAGGCGGACAATGAGAAGATGGGAAAAGCAAAAGAAAAGAAGAAATGTCTCCCGACAAAAATGCGCATGTTCGCGCTATTGGAATAAGCATGCGCTCGCCGACCGACGACATTTTCGGTTTTTTGTTATTTGATGTATAATGGGAGAAGAAATTCAAAATGAATAAAATAAGAAAATCAAAATCAAAACCTTTTTGAGTTTTGGTGCGACCACGTTCTTCTCCTCCCTCGGTTTCTCACCTTCCATCTCCCTCTGCAAAATCCACACCGACCTATTTTCTCTCGGGGCCCGAAAGAGTCCGCCGGCATCGGCAGAAACCGGTCAATGTGTCGACTCGATGTTCCCCATGAACCCTAGCTCCGCCTTCGTCCTCCCCAAGCCCTCCCCTGTCCTCGCCGCGCGGCCTACCTCCCTCGCCTGCCGCGCCGCCGGCGACGTCCCCGCCGGCGGCCCGGCGTTCCCGCGGTGGCTCCAGTACCCGGCGGCGTCCGCGTCCGCGTCCGCGCGCGGCGGACGCGGCGAGGGCCGGGCCGGGCTTCGGCGGCGGCGGCGGCGGCGGCGGCGGCGGCGGCCGGCGGAGAGGCGCGGCGGCGTCGGCGGCATTGGCGGGGTGAAGGCGAACGCGAGGGAGAGGAAGTGGTCGCGGGACAGGGAGAGCTACTTGACGGACGACGGCGACGCTCTCCCGCTCCCCATGACGTACCCGAATTCGTCGCCCGTGGCCCCCGAGGAAATTGACAAGCGACTTCGCTGCGATCCCGTTGTTGAGGTAGGGACTCTCTCTCTCTCTCTCTCTCTTTCTCCACTTAATGTAGCTTTTGCCCTGGCTGGTATGTAGAATTGCACTTCGGAGGTTGCTGCAGATCAGCTGCTTGCTTCTTTGGCTTTCAAAAAGTATCGTTTTGATGAAGATGGAAAATGATTATGTAGGACTGCACCAAGTGCGGAAAGATTAGCTATGCTTTGTCCTCTTGTGATAGGAGAATTGAGTAATGGGAGAACTCGCCCGTGGATTTTCAAAGGAATTATGGTTTTGATGCGCTGTTTGCGGTTTCTGGTGCATTTTGCTGGTCTTTGTTCTTAGAGAACTGTACTGTTGCTTGTCGAATTACTACGTTTAAAGCAGCAAAATGATAGTGAAGAGTAATGAAGAACACGAATATGTCGCGCTGTCGCTAGAAACAACTTATACCTCGACTCCTAATAAGGCACAACTTTCTGGTGTGATTCGTGGGTACAGATACAGTGAACTAATTTGCGCTGTTCTTTAGCTAAAGATTTTGATTTGTTACTTGAGACTGAGAATGAATTTTGAGCAAACCAACTCTGCTCATGATGCTTTTAGCTGTCGTGTTTACTGGAACTTCGGAATCAAGCATCCTACTTTATAGCGGCGCTATTTCATGAGATGACTTGTGCAGTCATCCCATTTCCTTCTAAATTATAGACATTCTCATCCAAGCAATTTAGAGGGACTCAGTTGAAGTGGATTCCTGTCTTGGGTGTTGAAATTGTAGGATTGCAAGGAAGTGGTTTATGAGTGGACTGGAAAATGTCGAAGTTGCCAAGGTACAGGATTTGTCAGCTACTACAACAAAAGAGGGAGGGAAACTATCTGCAAATGCATACCCTGCCTTGGAATTGGTACACTTTTCCCCCTTTGTAAATTGGGCTTTGCTCTACTTGCACTATTGTTGAATAGCTAAAACTAGTTTTACTTGTGCAAAACTTTATTTTCTCCAATCATGAGATTCAAGGATAGAAGCATAACAAGGCAATAAGCCCATCCTAGAGAAAAGAATGTCTACTCATCTTTTTGCTAGCTGTGCTTCTAATTCTCACTTAGATGTTGCACATTGTTCTTTATTTTCTCTTTTCTTCCAAGCCATTGAATTATCTTCATGAGATCTTGTGCAACCCGTTATGCTAATTCTATCCTGGATTATTTGTTCTTATTCTGTTTATTAAAAGAGATTCTTTTTCCTGTTTTGCATTTTTGAAGTGGACTTAAAGCAGTTCCATTATGAGAAGCTATGCAAATCTTCCATTGTATGGGCATGTTAATATCACTAAAGGACTTTATGAAGGAATATGATGAGATGTCACTTTTTTGTTTGTGATATGAAGGCTGCTCCCTGTATGTAGAAGCATTATGATGTTGACTTATAGATACCTATGGTACCAATAGGGATTTCTCAATAGAGGAGTCTCCTGTTCATATTGTTGTATTTGGTCATAAGCTAAGCTACATGGCTGCTGCATGAGGTCAATAGTTTCTCAAGTGTAATATGATTTCTGGCACTATTATTTCCTGTCGAGAAATTCGTATCGTATAGTGGGATAATCTCAATGCATGAGTTCTTTCTGTCTTGGGCTATTTTATTTTGTACTTATAAGTGCATGATCACACAATTCGATGTCTTAACAATTATATGTTAATGTTCGCTGATAGTTTCATTGCCTTCCTGTAAACAACAGCAAATTCCAAATTGTTGAATAATGCTTTATTTGGGAACTTAGGAGGTGGAGAAAATTGGGGGGCTGGGGATAGAAATTTCAATAGATTTAAACTTGTCCCTCTATATCATCTCTCTCACAGAAATTTAAAAATATGCAAACTTCATGCCCACTTCCATTCTCCCCTCTTTCATTAGTTTTCCAAATAGAGCCTTGGAGAACAACTTATCAAATGAGTCGGGGGTAACTTTGGATGTAAAATTTTCCCTTTATATCTCTCTCACAGAAATTTGAATGTATTCCAAACTTAACACCTGCTTCCGTTGCCCCCTCTTTCATTGGTTTCCCAATCAGAGCCTTCGAGAACAACTTATCAAATTTGTTGGGTATAACTTTTGGTTTATTTGCTATTGTGTGAGTCATGAGGTCAATGCTTCTTAACAATTTTCTTACTTGTGATAGCATGTTGAGTGCGATGCAGGCTCCATCCTATGTGTCTGCATCATATGTGTTCTGGGCTGATCAGAGGCTGTTCTTCTGATTCACTTCGCGCAATAGATCAGCTGGGGCCAAAAAGCGAAGCCTATACAGCAGAGCTTATTTATATCTGATTAAAGCTGAGTAACTCATGCTTATTCCATGGGCATTGTAAGAGTCTAGAATACTTTCTCCTTTGGTGAGAGTGAGCTAGATAATTCATATCTTAGAGCTTTTAAGGCTTGTTTTCCTTTTCAAGGAAATTAAACTGGAGATCGACTCTCAATATGAGTTTACGTCTCTGAGTCTTCTTTAACTGATAGACCCTCTATTCGTGTTTTCTATATGCTACAAAGTAGTTCTTCGACTCAGGTTTTATTTCTTTAACCAATAGACCCCCCTTTCGCGTTTTCTAACCGATAGACCCTCTTTGCATTAGCAACTTTTTTGGCTAATGTAATATTTTCTGCAATGTCACACTCTGGTTGCCACTATGTGCCTATTGTATTGGGATTATTGTTATTTGAACTGTTTCAGAATATAGTAAGTGCAGTACAGTACTTTGAAGGATGGTATGAGCCTTTTGTATTGTGGTAAATGCATTGACCCTTTAACTATTATTGATACTTCTTTCCCGCTATATCTGTTTCGGCTGGATATTTCTGTTTTTTCCTTCTAAAGCCCACTCAGCTGCATGTTGCGTATATCTGCAGGTTGCTTTAGCTGTAAAACGCTTTAAATTTTTCTATGATTTTTTTTTTGTACGTGGATGGGATAACCATTAAGTACGTCAATTACTCCTAATAAATACCACCGATGTGAGGTCTGCATATTTGCCATTGATGTACGATGTGAACACCTCCAAGGCTTCGTCTTGATAAATTCTTGCTGCAGGGTATGTGCAGAAGATAACAGCTCGCAAGGATATTGAAGTAATGGAAGATTTGGACAACGGAAAGCCGCCTTGACCAACACCTATGCATATTAGCATCTCCAGGATTCTTTGCTCCCATTTTCTTCCATTTTTCCCCAAACCGAGCGATTTTCCCCCTACACATTCGTGCTATCATTTTTCCTGTAGATTAGAAGATGGATTCTTGTAATACAATAATCTCAAGGTCCAATATGGAGAGAACGTAGGCAACATCTCTAGAATAGAGTAACCCGAAAGAGGAAACTGCCCAGCCATTGAAAGGCATATATTCTTTTCTTTCTCTCACGTAATTCTCTGCCCCTTGCGACCACAGCTTTTGTCTTTCTGCATCTTGCTTTGTAGTTTTGGAATCTATGCTTTGTCGTTGAGTCACCTTGGCCTGGATTGTTCTGCAAGTTGGGGAATGTTTATCTGATAGTATCGGTACAAGGTTCCAGTAACAGTTGCACACGCACACGGAATGAAAGCAAGGTTATTCCGCCTTTAGAATCGAACAACCCGGAGACACGTGTGTCTACCATCAATCCATCGCTATAAATACCGAGCCTATGTAACTGTGTCCTGTAAAGGGTTGAAAATTTTGCATCCTGGAAAATGTCAACTTCCAGCTATCTTGATTTGCAGTACAGCCTTTCCAAGAGGAAGATCCTGCGAGGGCCATCCCGTCTCTTCTCTTCACGGTCCAGACAGAATTCCGGTCTCTTGCCTACCTTTCAACCTAATGTGGAGGAGATGAAGCGCGTCTTCGACAAGTTCGACTCCAACAAGGATGGCAAGATCTCTCAGCAGGAGTACAAAGCGGTTCTCCGAGCCCTTGGCAAGGAGAACCTGATCGGGGAAGTCCCGCAGATCTTCCGAGTGGCCGATCTGGACGGAGATGGGTTCATTGATTTCAAAGAGTTCATGGAAGCGCAGACGAAAGGAGGCGGGATAAAGATGAGGGACATCCAGAGCGCGTTTTCCACATTCGATCTCAATGGCGACGGGAAAATCACGGCCGAAGAGGTTTTGAAGGTCCTAGGGAACCTCGGAGAGAGGTGCAGCCTCGAGGATTGCCGGAAAATGGTGAGAGCAGTCGATCAGGACGGTGATGGCGCGGTGGACATGGACGAGTTTGTGACTATGATGACTCGGACGCTGAAATCTAACTAAGGGGGACAACAGGTGCTTGTATCGTAATCCTGATGCAAATGTTTGCTCTGGGTGTCATAGGCTCTTTAGATTACTGCTATCGCTCTGTGGAAATCGTTTCTACTCCTAGTAATATATAAATAAGACTCTTCGATGTTGGCCACCTCGTGCAGTTTGCGATTTAGGATGTGATCATGCAATATTTTATCTACGCAGTAGAAATTTTTTAGGGAAATTATCCAAAAAGCTCTAAATCTATTGTACGACAGTCAATTTAGTTCTAAACATTTTAATCATGCCAATTTAGTATGAACGTATTGACGATTTGCTAATGTAATTCTTTCGGTCAATTTTGGTTAAATATCGATGACATGAACGTCGATCATCCTATGTGACATGAGCGTACAATACGTTCAGGACTTTTTGAACAATAATCCCAAAAATTTTTAGCGTTCAACTTCAAGCCACGAAACTATCTATGTGGTATTTGTTGGATTTTTAAGGTTGAGGTGATATTAAATTACTATTTTTTAATGGAAATTGGGTCCTTAACACTATCTTATTTTGTGATAAGAACAACAGAAATGTCATAACTTTCGTACAACCCTTACTTGAGTGCTATAATTTTTTTTTTCATTCACTTAAGTACCATATCGGAGTAAAATCGATCATTTGAGTGCCACTTCCGGCAAATTATCCTATGTGAATTTTCTTGCATTTTTTTATAAAAATTTTGATTTTTTTATTATTTATTATTTTCCTTTTTTTTATTTGTTTTTTTTGTCCGTTGGCCATAAAGGCCTTGCCCTCGGCTAGCGAGGCCACGATAGTCGTGGCATCACCTGTTGCGCATGCCCTCACTAAATTTGGGTGAGGTCGCCTTGCCTACAATCGATGGGCTGCAAAGGCCCTTTGCCCATATTCGGTGAGGCCATTGGGGTCATTGTGCCCTCCCAGCCGTGGCGAGAGTGTGAAGGCCCTTGTCGGATCTGGGCGACACCATCAAGGTATTTTCCAACAAGGCAAATTATCGATAGCACTTAAAGTGATTATTTTTTCAAAATTGTGACATTTAAGTGATTGATTTTTCAAATTTGTGACATTTAAGTGAGCGAAAAAATTACAACAATTGTCCACATTAGTGCCCGCGATGTCAAATAGGACGATCAGCGTCTACTTCGGATTTTCCGACAAAGATAATCGCCGATAGTATTAAGTAATTGATTTTTTCAAATTTATAATATTTAAGTGAGCGAAAAAAAAAGTATAACTTTCCTTTTTGGATTCTGTCAGATTCTTAAGTGGTAATAGCTTTCGTCAGCGTATAGCGCGCTTTTCCCTTGGAGCGCTTTGCCATATTATTTGGTTGGAACGTAACCATATCCTCTTCAGGGATAAATCCCTGTTTTTGCCGGCCCTTCGTGCGCACCTTTCTAAGCTCGTTAGGGACAGAGGGTTGTCCTTTAAGACTGTTCGTGACTCTCCCCACAACAGGAGGATCCAATCTAATTGGGGGATCCCGCCTTCTATCTTTATGTAACCCCCCTGAGGTGGCTAGTTTTACTGGCTTTTCTCTTACTAGTGGCCATTATTTGGCCTTCTTTTGCAATGCTGTTGTTGCTGGCTTACGCTGACTGGTCGACACACCCTTGCACCCGTTAGGACACCCTTTTATGTCCTTTCATGTGCGGGGTTTTTTGTGTTGGTCCTCTCTTTGTACATTGTGTTGAAAAGTTATACCAATCCTTACCTTACCAAAAAAAAAAAGTACGACACTCAAGTGAACCCGTACAAAAGTACGGTACTTATGTTATTCTTATCCCATCTTATTTTTTTGGGTCAATTTCACTTTTGTCTCTTTTAAGTTAAATTGCATATATATTATATATATGTATACCATTATATACTAGGATTAAAGGGGAGAGAGAAAAAATTAAATGCATAGCGACAATACATATCCAAAGACAGAGACCATATCGTTGTAATAGGATAAGCAGTTCGCAAGTTGGGCCGGCTCCATCCTAGAACCAACAACCGAATCGGTTGGTCCTAATATAGGTCTCGAGTTGGATCAGTGTTGTTTAGGGTTTTGACAATCGGTCCTGTCCAGTCGGGGTATTTTTTTTTTGGCATCTGAAACCAAGAACCGCCAAAAAAACGTTGGGTTCGGTCCGGTTCCCGTGCACATCCTTCCATCATAGTATTGGAAAGGGCAAAAACGACATTTCCCATGGTATTTAAAGCCCGCCATCATTTTACCGCCATCCTGCTGCCTCCTCTCAGCGGTGCTCCGTCGCGCTTGTGTTGACCGTGCGAGTGCGTGGGAGAGAGCAGCGTCATCCATGGACGACGGCGAGGACGTCCTCTCTGGAGGTTCCGATTCGTACCTTCCGACCGACGGCAACGACGACGAAGAAGAAGGAGAAGAAGAAAGCGGAGGAGGAGGAGGAGGCGGAAGCGATGAAGAAGAAGGAGAAGAAGAAGCAGCCGTCGAGGGAGAAGCTAGGGCACGTGGCAACCGTAGATCTAGAGGCTCCTCCGTGCCGGCCGGCGGCGACGAGTACCGGAAGTCGAAGAACATCGACGCTCTCGTGAGGTGATTTCCAACTTTTCCGATCTCGCGGGAGCGGTTCTCGATTTGCGAAACGGTGGGGGAACGATCACAGTAATAGGCTCTGAGATGGAGGTTTCTCTGGAATAACTGATGCGATCGATTTGCCCCGAAGCTATGATAGCTGATGAGATTACTTTAATTCGCCTGTGCTTTATGGATTGTATGGCGACCAAGGAATCTGCCATAGGATTGTTCGACGGGATGTAGGATGTTAGCGAGCTATAAGTTTTGCCCTCGGTGTTGCTTGATTTTAGTTTCACCTTATCTTCTTTGCATTGCTTTGGCTGGATTTAGTTAGGTTTGTTTTTGGGTTTGATATGATAAATTTCTGCCGTGTGAATTTTGTATATCAGAGGCAACCTCATCGTGAGAAGGCAGGCACTGTTACCAAGAGTGCTTTCGGTGACGGAAGGAGCTGCCGTGTGTCGGAAACCCTTCAAACCTCCCTGCACTGATGGTTATGATGATAGGAACGGACAGCTTCACCGTCGTCTTTCAGCCCGTAAAAGATTTGTACCATGGGGCTCTTCAGGGCCTGTTTTTGTGGAAGTAACTAACCGGCTCAATGTGTTAGCCAGTGCTGCCGAGAGGGATGTGGAGGATGAAAAGGTGGATCTGCCACCTGGGGTTGAACCTCTGGTGCTGTGGCAACCTGAAGATCCAGAGGTCGCATCTGGTAATGCAGTGTCAATTGAAGTGGATCCATTGCTTGTGCGTTTCCTTCGACCTCATCAAAGGTAATGCTCTTGAAAGACATCTGGAATTGGTTGATGAAATTTAAAGTGACAGAAGACTTTCATATGTTCACCAGCAATGTGTGTGTGCATTTGTGTTGCGCGCGCGCGTGTGCAAGTGAACTTTTAGAGGACTGATCAGAAATAGGAAAATTCTGTAGCATGGAAGCTCAATGCAGTATTCAAGAAACCATTTTCTTATCTTACATAAAAACTAATGAAGTGGTTCTCATTTATCATGCAGGGAGGGTGTCCAATTTATGTTTGAATGTGTTTCAGGTCTATGTGGTAATGCCAGCATAAATGGATGTATTCTGGCTGATGACATGGGGTAAATATCTTAGCTTTGCCATGATGTCGTTTTTGTGTGTCATGACATTGTTCTATGTCCAATTTTTTCAGATACATCTGAAAATTCCTATGATGTTGTACTTTGCAGTTTAGGAAAGACATTACAGTCAATCACTTTACTGTACACACTGCTCCGTCAAGGATTTGATGGAAAGCCAATGGTTAAGAAAGCCATCATTGTCACTCCCACTAGTCTTGTGAGTAATTGGGAAGCAGAAATTAATAAGTGGCTGGGAGACAGAGTCCAGCTTATTGCTCTTTGTGAAAGCACTCGAGATGATGTCATTCTAGGAATTGATCGTTTCACAAGTCCCCATAGCTCTCTACAGGTAAATTTATTATTGAGTTTTCATGTCTTAGTATGTTCTCGCTAAATTCAAATTCCCTTTTGCAGGTTCTTATTATTTCGTATGAGACATTCCGGATGCATTCATCAAAATTTGGCCACAATGAATCCTGTGAGCTCCTCATATGTGATGAGGCTCATAGACTAAAAAATGACCAAACTTTGACAAATCGGGTAAGATATGCTTACCAGATATGTTCCTGCATTTGTTGATGCCTGTGATTGTTCCTTCTTTGACATCATTGTTAAACATGCAAGGCTTTGGCTGCTCTCTCTTGTAAACGCCGCATCTTGTTGTCAGGAACCCCGATGCAGGTAAGAAGCATTTGTTTCTGATTACCATTTTCCACTTCTGGGTGTCAAAGTGTTTGCTTCTGCTTCAAATTTAATATGCGTCTTTTTTGTTGATCATTCTTCTTGTTTTTTTTAATTAGCCTTTAAATTTTTGTTGTTATTCAGAATGACTTGGAAGAGTTCTTTGCCATGGTTAATTTCACAAATCCTGCAATCTTGGGTGACATTGCATACTTCCGCCGTTACTACGAGGTGAGTCAATTGCTTTACTGCCACATGCTTTGGGCATCTGTTATAGTGTTGGAGTTATGATAGTGACAAGACAAAATGCACAGAAAGAAAGATGTGATATACATGTATTTAATATTCTATTTCACTGACGGTTTTATGTGTTTTGGTGCTACATTAACACTGTCTCTCGTAGAGATGAGTCGTGTGCTGACACCTTAAGAGCATCACCTTGGTTTTGTGGTTCACCATGGTTAAAGTAACCCCCAGGTGATACACCAACTGAACCATATTAAATGAAAAAGACAGTTGAGTCAAAGGGAAGCTTTGTTGTTTTGTATGAATCACTTCAGATTGGAAAACCTGCAAGCTAATCATTGTCAGATGGAAAAATTTTGGTTTTTTGATTGTGAAATCAAGATGATTTCACTTAGAAAGGTAGTCATACAACCTAATACTCATGCACTAGGATACATTGTTGCTGTACTTGTGAATTCACTGGCGATTACAAGAAACCCTTTGTGGTTATCTCCATCTTTGTGTTTTTCAATTTCTTTATAATTTGATTATTTTCGTGATCTGTCACGTGACTTGTAAAGGCGCCAATTATCTGTGGAAGAGAACCTACTGCCAGTGAAGAGGAGAAAAATCTAGGTTGTGAGCGCTCTTCAGAGCTCAGTGCCATAGTAAATCAGGTATGTTGTTGCGCTAGCAGACAATCCAGGAATTTATCCTTATTTGCTATCTGGTTTACCATCTAGTCCTATAAAGTCATACAATCCTGGGATTTAACATCTTTTCTCATATAAGTTCTACAATCAGTTTCTCACAGGGTTAATTTCTGCATGTACAGAGCGTCTTTGAATTGGAAATTGACCTCAGCTTTGAATGGTTTAATTTTTTCAGTTCATACTAAGGAGGACAAATGCTCTTCTATCAAATCACCTACCACCGAAGGTTTGTCTCTTTAATAGTGGACCAAGAGGGATTCTGGTTATTTATCTACTTTCTCAGTGTTTTCTATTATGATTAGTTTGAATGAGACAAGCTCATTTGAACTCTAAGTCTCTAGTGTTGCTTCATTCTTTCCGACTAATATTCATCTCCCTGGCTTACAAAACCCTGTCCCTGTATGGGACAGAATTTTTGGCTTCCTGATAGAAGAGAATTTTTACTTTGTCGACACAAACGGTTTGATATTCTGTTGCACAAAGAGATGAGCAACAGTAGAGATGAAATCGCCTTTCTGTTCCAACAAAATGTAGGGTTTAACTATGTCATTCTTTATTGGGAGGTTAAAAATCACATCATAAACTTTTTAATTTATTACACAAATATTTTCTGCTTCTTGTTATATTTGCTCATCATAATTCTGTGACTTTGACATCTTTTTTGTCTTTCAGATAGTAGAAGTTGTTTGTTGCAAGTTGTCTCCACTTCAAACAGAACTTTATAACCATTTCATACATTCCAAAAATGTATGGATATATACTTTTCAATCTTACTTCGTGGTTAATGCATTTGCTGCATCAAAAGTTCTCATCATGTTGTGTTGCCCTCACATGCAGGTTAAACGAGCAATCACTGAAGAAATGAAGCAATCGAAAATTCTTGCTTACATCACAGCACTTAAGAAGCTGTGCAATCACCCAAAAGTACGACACTCATACCATCAGAATGTTTTTGCTTGAGACTTTCCTGACCTCTTCCACTTTTTGTATCTGTTCAAGGTCCAATTTGAAATGCACATGGATGCACACTCTGATAATCAACTGCAGATGCTTTTTGGTTGCTGTACCATTATAAGGATAGCTTTTACTTAATCCAACACATCTTAATTCTTGTTATGTGTCACCACTTCAGATTTTTCCGTGTACCTGTATTCAGGCCCTACGAGATGATCTGCTTCATCCACCTCTTGTACCTCTTGGCCATTCCATTTCAAGCATCTGCTACAGTTTAAAATTCTCTTTTCATGAAGTTATTTTTTCTGTAGCTAATCTATGATACTGTCAAAAGTGGAAGTCCCGGAACTTCAGGGTTTGAAGACTGTGTACGATTTTTCCCTTCAGAGATGTTCTCAGGAAGGTTAGCACTTCTATTCCACCTTTGGATTTTGCATAGTGTCAGAATATCATGTTTCTTGAGGAATTGATCATTAATTTTTGTAGGTCTGGATCCTGGAGTGGGGGTGATGGGGCCTGGGTTGAACTCTCAGGAAAAATGCATGTCTTGGCCCGGTTGCTGGCCCATCTTCGTCAACGGACAGATGATCGCATTGTCCTTGTCTCAAACTATACCCAGGTTGTTTTCATTGTAATGAAGTAATTGAATGCTTTGAATGCTATTACATACAATTTGAACTTGTTAGCACCTTCTAGTCTGTAATCTAGCTTGTTAATAAATCATCATTCATGATACACTTCTCACTGACATTGCCAGCATATGTTGCTAGTTGGTAGCAAGTGCTATTTTACTGCTCATTATGAAAGTTTGCTGGTAACAGAGTGAGCACACATGTTGCATTATTGGCACTTGTAGACAGTAATTTGTCTGTCATTGCAAGAACAGTGTTCATATTAAGGTTCCTATGCACTCTCAGTAGGTTTGATGGTTTTCAAATTATTTTGTTCCATAATAGGGCATCAAGTTTAAATGAAGTGGCCAAGCTTTGTAGTCTCATTTTAGCTCCCTCTTAGATCCTAAACTTTTTCTCTACAAATTTTAGTTCTCCTCTTCCTTTGTAGTTTATCATCACCAAAGAAGATTTTTGCAATCCTTTGATTCTGCATTGATTGTGTGATATTTATGTCGTGATCAACCTTTGAAGTAGTGCAATTATTTATGGCAAAAAAACAAGTATTGCAATGGTTACTGAGTTGCTGTTGTATTATGTAGGATATATGATGCCGCCGCTTAACGAAATTTCACTTTGATATTGTATGGGAATTTTCTGCTTGTAATCACTCATTCTGATTATTTTTTTAGACACCTTGATCATGTTAATTAATTTGAAAGTAGGAAGTATTTTGAAACTAGTAACCATTCTCAATAACTTAGATGAGCATTGGAATCAGATTTCAGTCCAGGAAACTTTTCAGAGGGGCTTAAGAGAAGCTTACTTTTGTGCATCTAGACTGTTTTACTTCCGCAGTCTGATTATACTTTAGTTGATTGAAATTAAATTGTTCATTGAAACCTTTTTCTCTAAGGCACAATACTGAAGCAATTATCTGGTTACTGTTTGCAACTTACTAGACATTGGATCTCTTTGCCCAATTGTGTCGTGAAAGAAGATATCCATATCTGAGGCTTGATGGATCCACAACAATCAGCAAAAGACAAAAGTTAGTCAATCATTTCAATGACCCATCAAAGGTATAAAGTTATTGATCAAGCAGTAGTCAAGATAAACTTGTCTTTGTTCTTAATGTTCCTTCTCTAGTGAAATGGGCTTCATTGTAATCACCATAGCTGATAATTTCCAGGATGAGTTTGTGTTTCTCTTAAGCAGCAAGGCTGGTGGCTGTGGCCTCAATTTGATTGGAGGTAATCGCCTGGTCTTGTTTGATCCGGATTGGAACCCAGCCAATGACAAGCAAGTAATCCTTCGAACCTCACTTCTCATGTATGAGAATGGCTTTACTGGGCAAATTCCATATGAAGATATCTTGATTGTGCCAATTGTCCATTTGTCTTGACAATCAGGCTGCCGCCAGAGTATGGAGGGATGGACAGAAAAAGAGAGTATACATTTACAGATTTTTAAGCTCCGGAACAATTGAAGAAAAGGTTTGATATGAATAAATCTGGGTTCTCAGCTAATATTTGTATGTTTTTTTTAGAATTACTGTTGTCAAAATTTCCACTATTTTTAGATCCAGTTTAATAGGCTACTAAACATCTGTAGGTATATCAACGTCAGTTATCAAAAGAAGGTCTTCAAAAAGTTATTCAACGGGAGACTAGTACACTTCTGGCAGAGGTACAAAGTCATTTGACTTTCCAATGTTTATTATGGCGTACCTTTTTTTCCTTTTAATGATGGTAATGGAGAGTTAGAAATGCAGAGTAATTGTCTTTCGATGGAAGAACTGCGTGATCTATTCACATTTCATGAAAAGTCGAGGTACTCAAGTTTTTTCCCATATTTGTCGCTTCCATTAGTCATTTACAAGAGTAGGCACTTTAAATTGGCAAAGTCAAATGAATTGTGGAGGTTTGAGACATTTGACTGTGATTTTGAAATTTAAATTCGAAACAGTTTGGGGGTTTATTTTCAGTCTTCTACCTGTCACTGGTATACGGTGTTGAATCCAAAAACATTTTCTGTATAGCTTATGTCATCATGGTTTTGATTGCTTAGGCGGGGCATGCTCGACAGACATGAAACTTCAAAATTCTGAAAGGCTTATGCTCATCGACGTTTTCTGTTTAATTCAGAATATGCAGCCCTTAAACTAATGAGATTCGATTAGTTCAGTATAGCTAGTCACCTAATTCTATCAAGGTGTTCATCTCTCTTCATCAATGCAAATACAATACACTACCAAGTTTCTAATCATGCTAGGAGCTAGTAGCCCTCAGCTGTTGGGTTCAGAACAATTGACACAATTCACTAAATCCACTTTCCACCTTTTAGTGTAAGAAGTGCGAGGGTGGGGATTGACTTTGGTCAGCTTCACTTTTGATTCGATCTTCTAGACAAATGATCCATCTCATGATATAGGATCCACTCCAAGATTGTAATACTGGTACCTCCTGCTAAAATTGAGCCCTGTCCTGCTGTCAAAAAGCATCTGCTTCAGTAGGGCAGTGACATAGCTTATTTACTGATGAAACCAATGCGATATCCATTTTATGGAAAACAAAACTAATTTAGATTGCTTGCGTGGGAAGCTGGAAATTTTAAATAAAGAAGAGCAACTTTGAGAAGGTAGGTCTTAAATTGGAGACATATTGTCTGCACGTGGGACACAGTATAAGTTGAGCATATCCATTTTGGTGTGTAATTATTCCCTTGATCTTCTTGCCCTTTTCAATGCACAAACATTCTTTCTGGTCAATATGGTTGACTTAATGTGATGGTAGAAACTTCAAGCAATTAAGAAAGAGGGTTCTTTATGGAAGCTTAGAATCTCAAATCTTGGGGCTTTTCAGTTTTAACTGAGAGAATCAACTTGTGAGCCATGTTTTGCCTTGTTTGATATCAAAAGTTCTTCGAAATGTTATTCAAAGAAGGCTACACGCACAATTGCAGCGGAGGTACAATTTGTGCTACCTTCTGATGTTCCAATGCAGTTTACTTTTTTCATTTATAATAGGTTTATGTAAATGCAGGGTCTTTTGTTTTCAACAGAAGAGTTAAATGATCTGTTCTTCACACCTTCTTATTGTTCGATCTAGCATCATCTTTTATCCATAAAGATCCCTCACTTCCAGTAGTTATCCTCATTAGTATGAACTTTATGTAAATTAGCTAAGTGGATGAAATCTGGATATCTGAGTCATTTGACTATTTTTTTTTAATTTTTTAAGTTGAAAGCACTTTTGGGGGTTTACTTTCAGTCTTCTACTACACAGTGTTGAATTCAAGAGTCTTTTCCGGAGACGTTTTTCTCAGCTACTGCTGTGATAGGAACTTAGTGCGACTTGGGTTTTATTGCATAACTGAGACATGGTGGATCAAGATAAAGCGTCGAACTTCAAAGATGGTTAGGCCCATGTAACATCTTGTTTTTTATTCAGAATATGCTGCCTTAAAACTTACGAGATTCATATTCTTGGGAGGATGCAACCATACAGGATAGACAGTCACTTGATTCTGTTGAGATGTTCGTCTGTCTCTATCCATGCAAATGGACTACCAAGTTTCTAAGTATACCAGTAGCTAGTAGCCTTTAGCCATCATCCCCTTGTTCAGAATAATCGACATAATTCATTGAGTTCTCTCAACTTCCTTACTGTTGGTTTAAGAAGTGTGAGGGTGGGCATGACTTGCTCTGGACAACTTTAGCAGCTTCACTTCTTATTCAATGATTCATTTCAGAACCCCTCATCACTTCCAAAATTGAATTAGTCTGGTATATCCTACTGAACCCTGTCCTGCTGACACAAACACTCTGAGATATTCAACTTTGAGATAAGCTTCATTCCTTTAGTGACAATTTTGCGTGCACTCATAGGACCGATGATGCTCTTTACTATTTTTGTTTTGAAATTAGACCATGTGGTAAACTGTAATCGTTTAATAAAGAAGAGCAACTTCAAGAAAGTAATTGGTAGGTTTATCCAGTTCCAGACATCTTGCTTGCATGCGATAGGCAGTTTAAATGGAGCATCCTGATGTTTGGGTTTGTTCCCTTAACCTCTTTCAGTGCGTAAGCAAATTTTTTTCTTGTCAATATGCCTGACCCTGTGGGATGGTAGCAATTTGAAGCAACTAGAAGAGGGTTGCTTATGGAAGCATGGAATCTTAATTTTTGGGGCTTTTCTGTTTAATCAAAGGAATCAACTTCTAAGCCATATATTTTGCCTTGTTTGCTGCTTGCTGGCAACCTGATGTGTTTCTTGCGCTAGTAGAAAATATTCACTTTTCTTCCTTAATTTGAATTGTTGTTCTGTGTTTTTTTAGGTCTGAGATACATGAAAAGATGAACTGTATTCGCTGCCAGCACATTGATGATGCCGAAACCATTGGTGACAGAAGAGATAGCGCATGGGATCAAAGTACCTCTCCGACAGATACTTCTGACATAGGTTCATTTGCAGAAATAGCTGGATGCTTGCATAAGTTAAAGGCCTCAGAAAAACAGGTTAGCCAACAATTAGCCTTTTTATAACACTTTGGGCCTGTTTGGTTCAACTTTGAAAATGCTACTTGGAGGAATGCAAATACCTTTGGGTGAAAGCCCATTGGGGAAATGCAAATGGTGTTTAGTAAAAATATTTTGTAAAGCTACTTTGGCCAAAATATAGTGTTTGGTGAATTTTTTTTGCAAATGGACTTTGAGAATTATCTTATTTATTAAAAAAAAAAAACCCATCGCCGGAGCCGGCCGCTAGCAATGGCCTACGGCCGCCGGCGAGATAGATCTGGCGCCGGTGGTCGTCGCCCGAGGTCGGGCAACCCCCGGCGAGCCAGATTTGCTGCCACCGGCTATCGCCCGAGGCCAGGCGACCCTCAGCGGGTGTCGCGCGACCCTCGGCGGGTGTCGCGCGACCCAGGCGACAGTCCCTTGAGGTCGCCTGAGCTTGCGCGACCCAGGCAACTGTCGCCTGAGCTCGCGCGACCCAGGCAACTGTCGCCTGAGCTCGCGCGACCCAGGCCTGCGGCGCCTAGGCGGTCGCGCAACCTCCAGTAGCCGTCGCCTGGGTCGTGCGACCTCGCCGGCGTAATCCAGGCGCCGGTCGACCTCCCTCGCCGAAGAAGATAAACAGTGACGTATGAACAGTAGCATTTGGAATGCTAGCATTGGCCAAATGCTAGGCTAAATGCTGAACCAAACACCCCAGCATTTTGGGAAGGGGCTTTCGAGGCTCAAAGCCCCTTTCCAAAGCTAAACCAAACACCTACTTAATTATGTTTTTGGGCGTCTGAGTTTATTACTGGTTGTGTTCAGATCGGGACACCGAAAGAAGAGGACTTAGGCAGTTGGGGCCATCATTTTTCGGCTACATCAGTACCAGATATTATCTTCCAAGCTTCAGCTGGTGATGAGGTATGATGCTTGCTTTTGCACATATGCGCTAGATTCTCGCTTTCACATATGATTGTGGGATGGGTTTAGCTTTTCTAAATGTTAGTGACGTTTATCATGTGAGAATATGAGATCTAGCAAATTCAATCATTGAAGGAAATATAATTCAATGGAGAAGAACTTGTTCATCGTCAATGAATTTCCTTGCCTTTTAAAATGAGATTGTTTAGAGATCTATCTGGTGAGGATATTTCCCCAATGCTTGATTGTGTTTGAGGACAAGATGAAAGCAATTGTTTATGCAGTCCAAGTGCATTGTGTATGAGGATAAGATGAAATTAATTGTTTATTCAGTCAAAGTGCTCTATCACTGTTGTAAAGATTATTCCTGCAATTAAAGGAAATCAAGGATATGCTAATGGTAAAACATCTAGGAAACAAGAAGCGATTGTTATGTCCTATCTTTGCCATTCTTGACCGTTTGACCAGTTTATCACTTTGATTTATAATTCTCTAGCCCCTATTTCCAGGCTCCTGTTTCTCCCACCTAATTGAATAGACTAATGTGCAATTGCTAAATCATCACCTTCACTCCTCTTGCGGATCAAAACTGAACTCGGTGATTATCTGATAGATAACGAGATAATTGATCATCTCTAGTGAGTTAGGATTTTAAATGCCTGTGAGTTTGAGATTGCATAGATCTATCCATTTTTTAAATTTCTGTTCTTATTATACGTACTTCATTCCCAGGATTACAGTGCTCAAATGTTCATACCAATGCAGGTCACATTTGTCTTTACAAATCAAGTGGATGGGAAGCTTGTGCCAATTGAGACAGCAATTAGCGAAAAAATTAGGACAGAGGAGAGCAGGCCCAATCTGAAGCAACATATGAACCAGAAACCCAGGCTAGAGCAGCAGCGTTTAAAGGAGCAACAGTTGCATCGCAGTTCCTTCACAACAGTTCTATCTTCGTCGTCCAAGACCTCACAAGGGTCAGAAAGAAGACCACTTAAAATCATCCTAAAAGGGACAGCAGGGATTGCTCCATTGAGGAGCAAACTGTCTCTTGCTCATCAGTTGCCACAGAAAAGACCATGCGACGCTAGTTTAGAACACGACGATGACTTCTTGTGACAATTCGAGCACCTCGATCTCAAGTGACGGGCTGTGTAAACTTCCTCTTCTATCTTCGAGTTCATTGGATTGATCAAAGCTCAACAGCACACGCAGCTGCACACGATCCGGCAAAACTAAACTAGTTGGGCTCACGTATTTATACTGCAGCACGGATGGCTCAAAGAGTTTAATCTTTCAAAGAAACGTTCCATTCCCAAAATTAAAGCAGGGAGCATGACTACCAGAAAGTGAAAAATACTGATTCAGGTGGAGGATGAGCTTGAGCACAGACACTAAGCTTTCAGTTCCAGAGGATATAGCAGACTCACGACTCCCTTGCCCAGTTTAATATCCAGGAATCATGCTTTGCGAGTAACCTGTTGTCCAAATCACAGCATCGAGCAGCATGGCACTACTGTAGAATTCTCTAATCAGAGCACACGCTGTGATCCATGAAGGATATAGGATTTTTTTGGACAATTTTCCCATAAATGTCGTCATACATAGGTTGGTAAGTGAACTCTCTACAATGTACATTGGGCAAAGAAGTCGAAATGTTTTACCCACCGCTCGAGAAGTTGTCACGTGACAAAAGTTGTAGATTATATTGTTTTTAAGGGTTACGATGAATATATTCTTGAACTTCTATGTAACGGCTTGTGAGCAATGAGCCCACCTAAGACTAATGGTGTCGAGATTAATAGTGAGGTCGAAGGTGCTTTTATGTCCAAGAATTAGGTACTTTTTATGGCATCTTGGTCCTGCTCCAGTCGAGGACGGGGGTGGCGGCATCGCCGGCGAGAGTTGGGGTTCCTTGCCGAGGTCACGCGGATGGATCAGACTTCTCTCTTTATTAAAAGCTAACGGAGCGAACAAGAGTAATGTGGAGACAAATTTCAAAATCTAAGTACACGAAATGAAAATTAAGTCCGTGTAGTTGTCTAAGTCCCAGTATCAATCGATCGAAGAAGATAACATAAATTTCTTTTGTTTTATGGAATGGCAAAGAGAGATGGAAGGTATGATCGAAAAAATGAAAGGGATAATAATACAAGCAGTTCCTGCATTTTGATCTAATGTACAATATTATCCATGGATTTTTAATTTGTGCAATGTGGTCCCTGAACTTTGGCTAAATGTACAATATCGTCCGGAACTTTTAATTTGTTTAATGTGGTCTCTAAACTATTGGTAAATGTTTAATTTAGTTTCGAACTATTCAATATAGTCCTGTCGTTTGTGTCATTTTCACATAGTCTAGGGACTAAACTGAACATTTACCAATAGTTCAAAGACTGTATTGAACAAATTAAAAATTCATGAACAATATTGCACATTGAGTCAAAATTTAGGGACTACATTAAATAAATTAAAAGTTCATGAGTGACATTATACATTGGACCAAAGTTAATAAATGAGGAGGGCGCATGCTTGAGTAACGCCCGACATTCATTAAAGTTTCGGAAATTTAATCTTTACTATTAGAAATTAGAAATCCGATTAGTATGTGTCGCTCCTTTCATTTTCAAAATGTACTGAAACTATTATTTCTATTTTTAGTTAACTTAACCAATCAGCATGCGTTAAGAAAAGATCCTTTTTTTTCTAAGGGTTTATCGTCTATACATAGGTCAGACTCCGCCCCTTCCTCCGCCGCTAGCACCACCATGAACCACCGCTGAAACCTCGGCCACACCCTCTTCAACTACAGTGTTGAGTATGTCTTAAATTTTTTATAGGTTTGGATCAACGTTAGGGCTTAAGAGCAATATAAAAATTATTTTTCTCAAGTTGTTAGGTGAAGAAGTTGAGATAGAAATAAACTTTAGTTTTTGGGCCACCTTTTGTGATCCTTGATTTCTATATTGAATTTTGCTTTTCCTCTCCGCATGGTTTTTCCTATAAGGGTTTTCCACGTAAATTGATGTGTTGTTTATTTTTCTCAGCTTTAATTTCAATATTGTTTCCACATCAGTCATAACAATCTGGTATGGCTTCAAGTTCAACAACGAAATTGGACATTGAGAAGTTTGATGGGAGAGATAATTTCAGCCTATGGCAAGTTCGTATGTTGGTTGTTCTTATGCAGCAGGGTTTGAAGAAAACTCTGTTTGGGAAAAGAAAGAAACCAATTGACACGTCGGATGAAACTTTAAAAGAATTAGATGAAGAAGCTCTATCTACTATTCAGTTGTGTCTCACGAATGAAGTTTTGTAGGTGGTACTAGATCATAAAACAAGTTCAGATTTATGGATGAAATTGAAGAGTATTTTTTGGACAAAATTCCTCACCAATGGGTTGAGGCTTAAGCTATGACTCTTCAATTTTCGTATGGTAGAAGGTACTTCTCTTATGTCTCATATTTCTAATTTCAATACTATTATCTTTGAATTAAGAAGTATTGATGTTAAGATTCAAGATGAGGATCAAGCTCGTTTACTGCTAGTTTCACTACCTTCCTCTTATAAGAATTTTAGAGAGACTGTGATTATTAGCAGAGAAACTATCGATCTTGACTATGACGAGACTAGTATTCTTAGCAGAAACTAAATACAGAATTGACTTTTGAAAGCAGCAATGACCACGAGGCTAGTTTAGTTGCTAGAGAAAAGTCTGTTAAGAGAAGCAATAGTAGCAACAGCAAATCAAAATCGAAGCATAGGAATTTGGCTTGCAACTATTGTAAGTCTAAGGGGCATATCAAAATAAATTGTCTAAAACTAAAGGCAAAGCAACAAAGGGAAATTAATCTGAATCAGTAAAATTGGGGAAATGCAAATCGGCAGAACTACCAGAACATGAAGAATCAGGGAAATGAAAATCCCGCTCAAGCTGGTGTTGTTTAAGAAGAAAATGAAGATTGATTATTGGTTGCAGATGAGATAAAGACAAATTCAGTGATAGCCGGATTCTTGATTCAGGTTGTTCGTATCACGTGTGTCCTAATCGTGATTGGTTCTCCACGTACAAGGAATATGATGGTGGAGTTATTCTAATGGGAAACAACATTAAATGCAAAGAGTTGGGATTGTGACCATCAACATTAAGATGCACGATGGCATGATCAAAACCTTAGAGAATGTCAGACACGCTCCTGATTTGATGAAAAATCTTATATCTTTGGGTACACTTGATGCTAACGGTTGTAGGTTTACAGCTAAAGGTGGAGTTACAAAAATTATGAGAGGTTCACTTATGTTATTGAGAGCTCTAAAATTTGAAACTTTGTATTAGTTGCAAGGCACTACTGTTACAAGTTCAACTACAGTTTCATCCATCATGTCAGAATAAGCAACACTACATTATGGCAAATGAGATTAGGCTTTATGAGTATTAAAGGGATGGAGGAGTTGAGTAAGAGAGGTCTTTTGTGTGGTCAGAAAATTTGAAAACTAGATTTCTATGAGCATTGTGTCTTTGGAAAACAGAAAATGATCAATTTCAAGACAGGAATTCACACAACAAATGGCACTTTGTATTATATTCACTCTGATCTTTGGGAGCCTACGAAAGTTCCTTCGAAAGGCATTGTTTCAATGTATTTACTCACTTTCATGATTTTTCGAGGAAAGTTTGGGTTTATTTTTGTTAGAATTATGATAATGATGGTAGAATTGTAATATTGTGTTTAGAGGGTTTTACGTTTTGTTAAGTGTGTGTGTATATTTAATTCCTTCATTAAACACAATAGGAAATATCGTTATCCTTTCAAACATGATATCAGAGCGGGTTAAGAAATGCTAATTTTTTTTTTGAGGTAACCACTGCCGTTGCCGCCATTGGTGGAACCCTAACTATTGCCAATACTCTCCGGCGAGCCCACACTGGTAACTCAGTCCAGCAAACCCAGATTGGCGACTCAATTCGGTGAACCCAGATTGGCGACTCAATCCAGCGAATCCAAATCTGGTGGCTCACACTTCAGTCGAACCCAAATCGATCGCTCCCGCCAGGGAACCCAAACCGACGACTCCCACCGAGCCCTATTGTTCCTGTTGATGACTTCCTAGATCAGCGACTTCCTAGATCGCCAAACGCAAATTAGCAATCTACTTGCGTAGAGACCCGTCGGTCTGTCTCTCTCATGCCGACTTCCGTCGGCCCTATTGAAGGTGCAACATATCACTAACATGCTCTGCTCTTCGAGCCCAGTTGAAGCCGCCATTGTTCGTCGTTTGTCTGCATGGCGAAGGTGAATAGTAGCTAGATTTTCCAGAACAAAAATCGAAAAAAAATCTAAATGTTTTATTTATTTATTATGTTACTCAGTGCAGCGATGATTACTGCCTAGTGGATGCAGCATTTTGAAGTGGTAATTCTTCGATTTTGACTGGATGGATATATGAATTTTCCATAGGTTATAGTGATTAGTTTTGATCCGATTAAACCCTTGAAGTGGTAATTATATTTGGCTGGCTATGTTGTTGGAGACTATGTTGTTAAGGTTGACTACTTGGTTTTTTTCGCCATTATTTGTGGGTTCAATCATATCTTTCACTTATCGATGGCTATTGTTGGAACCTCTGCTGGTTTATCACATTTACAATTGACTTCTGTAAAGTTGGATGGTACTAATTATGTATCATGGTCTAAAGCTATTGAAGTTTATCTTACTGCAATCAAACAACGTGATTATCTTACGTCTACGACCCCATCAGATCAAAGTAAGGCAACTGATTGGGTTGCTGGTGATGCATTGATTCGTACATTGTTATGGAACAATATGGATTCCAAAATTAGTCCTCATTTTGTTCAGTGTAATACTACTAAGGAGGTTTGGGATAAATGTGCTTTACTATATTCTGGCCAAAATAACATGACACGGGTTTGTGATACATGGGAGGCACTATTTGATCTTAAGCATAGAGATCAGTCATTGAATAAATATTATACCTGTTTTATGACACTATGTCAACAACTGAATACTTATCTTCCTGCTCCGGATAATGCAGCCACTCTTGTCAAGAGACAAGAGAATCTTTGGGTTATTGTGTTTCTCAAGGCGTTAGGACCTGAATATTCTTCACTATGTCAGCAAATCACTTCTCAAAGCGCTCTTCCTTCAATGATGAGGTTTTCTCTCAAACTCTTCGTTCGACACCTACCAAGAAGATCTCCACAACTTTAGAGACAAGTGTTATGGTTTCTCATAACACTAGCGGACGTGGAACCTGAGGTCATGGTTATAGGAGTCGTGGACTAAGTTTTGTTCCAATTGGTGGTCGTGGTATCAGTGGTCGTGGCTCTTTGTCAGAAAACTGGACATATAGAGGCTTATTGCTGCACTCTTCATCCTGAGCTTCGACCTACTATTGTTGCCTATGTTGATTCTCCAGCATTGACTTCATCAGAACTTCCTATTGTGCATGGTACAGGTGATACTGTTACATTGTTACGAATTGAGTATGACATGTGGCTTCGCTCTCAACAGGTGACAGGCTCTTCAACTCCTACTACAACTCTAGCACAGACTTCCAAAGGTAGTTTATCTTGTTTATAGTCTACACTGTCTGACTCACGAGTTATAAACTCTGAGCCACTCATCATATATCTGGTAACCGTAAGCTACTGTCTTCATTTCATTCCACATCTTCTGAAGTGTCTAATTCTGTTACATTAGCTGATGGTTCACAATCTCATGTTATTGGTACTAGAGTTGCTCGCTTAAGTCCTTCTCTCTCACTGTCCTCTGTCTTACACCTCAAATCTCCCTATAATTTGATTTATGTTAGTTCATTAACTAAGGAATTGAATTGTCCAGTAACCTTTTCTTCATGTCGTTGTGTTTTTCAGGATTTGAGGATTGGACAAAGATTGGTGGGGGACATGAATCAAATGGCCTATACTATCTTGACAGGGAAATAATGGCTGCTGTAGCTGTGAAGCCCACATTCTCTTATGTGTATTGCATGCATTGTCATGCTGGTCATCCACCACCAAACGTTCTTTGACATTTATTTCCTAAGTCTGAGTCTGTGAGTACTTTTCAATGTGAAGTTTGTCAGTTTAGTAAACATCATAGGACTTCTTTTCCTTCTCGTTTTCAGAGTCGTTTGTCTAGTCCATTTGAGTTAGTTCACTCAGATGTGTGGGGTTCGTGTCGTATTTTTGATACTTCTGATTTTAGATACTTTGTTACATTCGTGGATGATTTTTCTCGAATGACTTGGTTGTTTTTAATAAAAGATCGTACTGAGATTTTTCATTACTTTCGCCTATATTACTTTAAAGTATTGAATCAATATAATACATCTGTTAAAACTTTACAATCAAATAATGCTAAAGAATATCTTGCCTCCTTTACTGGTTTTAACTCCTTTCTTGAATCTCATGATATTCTTCATCAAATATCATGTTCATACACTCCACAGCAAAATGGTGTAACTGAACACAAAAATTATCATCTTCTTAATGTTGCTCGTTGTCTTATATTTCATATGCATCTCCCTAAACATTTTTGGGGCCATGCTGTTCTTACAGCATGTTACTTGATTAATTTGCTTCCAACCTCTGTTCTTCAGGGGGAGACACCAATTTCTACTTTAAATCTAGATCTTCCTCCCTTTGTATTACCTTTGCATGTATTTGGTTGTATTTGCTTTGTTCATCGTCTTTCTCCTGGTCTTAATAAGTTAGATTCTCGTTCCAAGAAATGTGTCTTGGTAGGGTATTCTCGAACTCAAAAGGGCTATAAATGCTATAGTCCTACTTGTCATCGTCTATTGTGTTAGTTGATGTGACTTTCTTTGAGGATCAAGCTTATTATGATACTTAGTCAAATCCTACGGTGGCTACTGAGAGTGACGGATATGTCCTCCCAACACTTCTTCCACTTTCTATACCTCCAGCACCATCAACAGGATTTCAATTTCCTGAGTGCACATATCATTGGCATACTGTAGCTCCTTCCACGATAATACAGGTCCCATGGACATGTGATTCATCTGTTCCTTCATCAGTTGCAGCACCATCCTTTGATCCCGATCCACCCATTGCTCTTCGGAAAGGTATGCGTTCTTGTACTGGTTGTCTTTTGGTTCGCTATGCTTACTTTTATGATCTTTCTTCTTTTTGTCTTCGTATTCATCATCCCATGTTCAATTTCTTATCATATGATCGTTTGTCTCCTACCTTTTTTTACCTTTGTCTCGTCCTTGTCCTCTATTTCTGTACCCAGTAGTGTTATTGAAGTTCTTGCTCATCTTGGATGGCGACAAGCCATGGAAGATGAAATGAAGGCCCTTCTTGAGAATCGTACTTGGCAGCTCACATCATTACCTAAAGGCAAACAACCTGTTGTTTGTCATTGGGTTTTTATTGTTAATGTTCATCTTGATGGTTCTGTTGATCGATTGAAAGCCCGATTAGTTGTCAAAGGATATACTCAGACATATGGTATTGATTATGATGATACCTTTTCACCTGTCACCAAAATTCCATCTATTCATGTTTTTTTTCCCTAGCAACTTGGATGTCAAAAAGGCCTTCTTACATGGTGATTTGTTTGAAGAAGTATATATGGAGCAACCACTTGGGTTTGTTGCTCAGGGAGAGAATCTAGTATGTCGTTTCCATAAAGCCTTATATGGACTCAGACAGTCTCCTTGTGCTTGGTTTGGTAAGTTCATTGATGTAGTTATCAAGTTTGGGTTAAAACAGTGTCAAGTAAATCATTCAGTGTTTAGTTCTTCTCCTCAACAGGTTGTGTTCTTCTGGTGATATATATGGATGATATTATTATCACTGGTAATGATTCGGATGATATTCAACGGCTTAAGCAGTTTTTGCACACAGAGTTTAATACTAAAGATCTAGGACGTCTACGATATTTTCTTGGGATTGAAGTTGCTACTCATAGGCAGGTATCAATTTATCACAATGAAAATATGTGATTGATATTTTGAATGAGGTCGGATTTATTGGAGCAAAACCAGTTGATACACCTATGGAGCCTAATGTGAAACTTGATACAGAAAATGAAGAACTGTTACATCATCTAGTGAAATATCGAAGATTAGTGGGTTAGTTGAATTATCTTATTGTTAGAAGGCCTCATATATCATTTGCTGTCAGTTTATGAGTTCTCCTCGTACTACTCATTGGAATGTTGTATTACGAATTATTAAGTACTTGAAGGAAACACTAGGTAAATGACTACTTTTCAAGAATTATGGTCATCTGAAAATTACAGGATTATTTGACACAGACTGGGCTGGATGTCCTATTGATAGGAGATCTACATCAAGGTATTGCGTATTTCTTGGAGGTAAGTTAGTTTCCTGGAAAAGTTGGAAACAACGTGTGCTAAAGCAGAATATAGAGCTATGGCACATGTGACAGGTGAATTGATCTAATTAAGGATGTTATTGTGAGAAATTGGTGTGTCAACATCAGATCCATCAATATTATATTGTAATAATCAATCAGTCATTCATATTGCAAACAATCCTGTCTTCCATGAGCGAATCAAACATGTTGAGGTTGATTGTCTCTTTATACGAGAAAAGGTTCCGAAAGGGGAGATCATTCTTCAACATGCAAGGACAGAGGATCAACTGGCATATATTTTTACAAAATCCCTACGAGGGAATATAGTGGATTTTTATGTAACAAGTTGGGACTACGTGATATTGACGTATCAACTTGAGGGGGAGTGTTAGAATTATGATAATGATGGTAGAATTTTAATATTGTGTTTAGAGGGATTTACGTTATGTTAAGTATATTTATTGTAATTCCTTCATTAAACACAATAAGAAATATCATTATCCTCTCAAACTATTTTCTAAAATAGAAGAGCAATGTTTTTGTTGCATTTAAGTAGTGGAAAACACTGAATGAAAAGTAGACTGGTAAAAAGATCAAGAGGTTAAGATCAGACAATGGATTAGAATTTTGTAGAGGCGAGTTTAATGAGTTTTGCAAAAACGAAGACATTGTGAGGCATCACATTTAGTGGATACACCACAATACGCATGAACAGAACCTTATTAGAAAGGACTATGTGCATGTTATCCAACACTGGTTTGGGCAATGAGTTTTGGGCTGAAGTGGTCAATACAACTGCTTGGTTGATAAATCATTCTCCTTGTACATCCATTAAGTGCAAGACACTTAAGGAGGTATGATAAGGTAAACTTGTTGATTATTCTTCACTTCGAGTAATTGGATGGCCAACATATGCACAAGTTAGTGAAGGCAAACTAGAGCCTACAAAGAAAAGATACATCTTTCATCTAAGATTATCATTCGCAGAGCCATTACTTTTGATGAGTCTACTATGCTTCACCCTAGCAAGGAGTCATCTATTCTAGGGGTGAGCGGTTCCCGATCTGGTCCAGTCCAACCCAAGAACCGGGAGGATCGGTTCCCAATTTCTAGAACCGAGGACCGGACCGACTAGTCTTAGGACTGTGGACCGGACCGAACCGATGGTCCGATCTAGTCCGGTTCCAATGAGACTAATATTAAATATTATTTGTGAATCAATTGTTCCATTTTTTCCTTGGTATAATTGATTTGATCCCACAAGGCCATGGAAAAAATTGGAAAAATATATAATATATGAAAAAATTGAACAATCGGTTCCAATGGGACCAATATTAAATATTTTTCATATATATATATTAAATATTATATATATGAAAAAGTTAGAAAAATATATATTTATCGGTCCGATCTGGTCGGTCCAGTTCCCACCCTAGAACCGAGAGCCGGACCGCCCGAAAATCGGTTTCACTTTTAGGAACCAGGAACCGGATTGATATTCCTGAGAACCGGGCTAAATCGGTCGGTCCGATCCGGTCCGGTCCTGATTTAGGCGGTCCATCTTGCTCACCTCTAATCTATTCCTTGTCATGAAAGTCTAGAAAGTACTACGGAGAAGGTAGAGCTTGAAGTAATTTCTTCGCTACCAATTCAATCGTCTTTTGATAATATTGAGATTGAAGAACCTGAGAAAGAACAATAATCTATAGCCAAAGATAGACCAAGGAGGATAACAAAGCCCCTAGAGAAATATGGATTCTTAGATTTTGTTGCTTATGCTCTTTCAGTTACAGAGTCAATAAAATCTAATAAGCCTAAGACCTATAAGGAAGTTATATCTTCAAAAGATTCGGCAAAGTGGTTAGTTGCTATGAATGAAGAGATGAAATCTCTTGAAAATAATCAAACTTAGCTTGTCAAGCCACCAAAATGAAAGAAATTTGTGGGTTGCAAGTGGGTTTTCAAAATAAATGAAGGTATTCCTGGAGATAAAGACATCAGGTTCAAAGCTCGTCTAGCTGCTAAATGCTATAATCAATTCAAGGGAGTTGATTTTAATGATGTGTTTTCACTTTTCGTTAAACACAGCTCCATTCGAGTTTTTTTTTAAGTTAGTTACTATGCATGATTTAGAGTTGAAACAATTTGATGTGGTCAACTTAGCGAATTCTATATGGGTCAAC
This sequence comes from Syzygium jambos, assembly GCA_031216235.1. Classification (NCBI taxonomy): domain Eukaryota; kingdom Viridiplantae; phylum Streptophyta; class Magnoliopsida; order Myrtales; family Myrtaceae; genus Syzygium; species Syzygium jambos. The sequence continues at coordinate 15,115,182 of CM062226.1, forward strand.
TAGAGGGTTTTCAATTTAAAGGTAAGAAAGATCATATTTGTCTATTGAAAAATTTTATATATGGCTTGAAGTAATCACCAAGACGGTGGTATAAAAGGTTTATTCGTTTATGGTACAACTTGGCTATTGCAGGAGCAAATCTGATAGCTATGTATATCTGTACAAATTTCGAAGTGGCTCTTTCATTTAACTGTTACTATATGTCGATGGCATGTTGATTGTAGCAAAAGGTAATTATGACATACAGAATTTGAAGGCATAGTTAAATGCTGAATTTGCTATGAATGATTTAGGTGCAATGAAGAAAATCCTTGGCATGGAAATTCGGCGAGATCGAAAAAGGGAAAAATCCATAAAAGTTACATTGAAAAAGTTTTAGATCATTTTGGCATGAAATATGCCAAACTAGTAAGCACTCCTCTTACTGCTCATTTTAGATTATCGGCTAGTTTATGTCCACAAATAGAAAATGATGTACATCTTACTAAAAATTAGATGTATCATGAGAGGACAAAACACATTGATGTGCGGTATCACTTTATTAGAGACATTCTCGCCGATGGCTATAAGATTGGTACAAAAAATAATCCAGCTCATATGTTGACGAAGCCCTAGCCTATTGCTAAATTATTTGGATTTGGTTAATGGCTGCGTTTGGGAGTAGCTTTGGCAAGTGACTTTAGGCATCTAAAGCCCTTTGGGCTAAAAATTGGTGTTTGGGGAAATTTTTTAGAAACCTCATTGAAGGAAAGTTGACCTTCAAAAGGCCAAAAGTCCAAGGCAGCAGGAGAGGAGCATTGGGCATTTCAGCATTCTTGGCAAGCTGAAGGGGGGAATAAAGAATTTTTTTATTATCGAAATTACCCTAATAAATTTATCTAATTCCCACTTTAACCCTTCTTTGCTTCTAACTCTAGAAGCCATCCCTTATGCCGCAGCCGCAACCCCACGCCCTTCACCTCCTTCTAGAGAAACGCTGCTGCATAGAACTTCCCTCCCAAAACTAAGGAAAAAAAAGAAGAAGAAGAGCAAACCCTAATCCTCAAATCCCCTCTCTCCTCTCTCTCCCCTGTGGCCTTCGTTTCTTGTTCTCCTGCACTGCTCTATCCCTCTCTCCGTTGCACTAACTCACGCGCCTACACCCACCGGCCAGCCCTCTTCGGGCATCTACATGCTACTCCGTGATGGTAATCTCTCTCACTCACACACACGCACTCCATCTCGCTCAATTATGTTCGATGTGCCTCAGCAGCTTTTGACTTGGTGCTTGTGGTTTTCAGATATGTTGCGTTGCTCCTCTGCTTTTGCTTGTAGTCTTGGTTTTTGGAGTTGAGGTTTTTAGCCGTTGCAATGGCAGCGGTGTTATGTTGAGCATTCGATAAGTTCTTTCGTGGTGCTCGGCACCGAGAAATTCTTGGCCGTTTTTTTGGGTTTTCCCAAAAGTTGAGCGAGATGGCGATCCTTTAGTCTAATTGCTACCCGTTTGAGTTTTTAGTATGGGATCCCTCCCTTGATGTCCATGGTAGTTTGACTCTATAGGCGGCTGGGATTGAACTTTATAACATTTAGTTAGCTGAGGTCTACATACGTCATTCTATACACAGGGAGCCCTTATAAGCATGTTGAGCACTACTGCATTTAGCTTCTATGTTGCAAAAATAGGAAAGAAATGCGCTAGAGCCTCGTGTAATTTCACAATCACCCTTTGTGTCCTTGTACCACCCTTGCCTCCTCGGCACTATTGTGTTAAACTGCTACTTTATTGTTTCCACGGGGTTTGTTTCAAATAAGTGGTTTTGTTGGGCGAGTTATGCTCAATCAATTTTGTCATTGTTTGGTGTGATTACATCTAGATTCTATGTTTTATGTGTATGGTTCAACTTACACGTGCAAGGGGCTGTTGAGATTTAGGCTTGATATACTTGTGGACTTGTTTGCGATAGCTTAAGTTTTTGGTAAAAGGGGGTTCAACAAGAAAAAAGAATTGTTATACTTTTGTTGGATATCGGATTGTGCTGTAGCTTTATGTTCTATCTTTAATGTTTTATCAAAATTTGCATACGCATGTGTTCATTCATGTTTACGAAATTGGGTCATCCTTTAATCTCGTTTGTTTGCATTTTTCAAATCTGTTTGTGGTTATTTTATTGGAAGATGGCAAGTTTATCAAAGGAAAAGGCATATTGGAGCCCGAAAGATGTAGAAAATTTTTGTCAATTGTGCATTGAACAAATTGAAAAAGGCAATCGGCCGGCAACCAATAAAAGGGATGGATGTACAGACATAATTAACAAATTTGAGGAGCTAAGGGGCAAAAAGTTTGATAAAAATCAAATGAAGAGTAAGTGGGATAATCTGAAGGAAGAATGGAAAAAATGGAAGCAATTGATTCAAAAGGAAACGGGACTAGGATGGGATACAAGGAAGAAAACCATTTATGCGAGTGATGAATGGTGGGAGAGGAAAATTAATGTGTTTGTCTCTTCTTTTGTTACTTTTTGGTAAGTTCATATTTTATGATACAACTCATGAAAATGTTTTATTATAACATGCCAATCCTAACTTAAAGTTTTTCGAACGAAAGGAATACATCCGGAGCTTAAAGCTTTGTTGGATAAAATGTTTGAAGGTATGGTTACTACTGAACGTATCACATGGAATCCTGCCCAAGGTTTATGCAATGACGAGGATATTGAGGCCACACAAGTGATATTGGTGATTGCGTAGGATCTACTTATGATACTTTAGAGTGCAATGTAGGTGAAAAGGTAGTTGAACCAAGTCAAAGTAATAGCCATAAAAGAGCGGCGAAGAGTTCAATAAGGCAAGCTCGAGGGAAGAAAGAAAAAAAGTGACTGGACCAGCCAAGTTAGCATCACAAATTGACAGACTTTGTTCAGCTATTGAAAGTAGGAGCAATGCAACATCTATTGCAAGGGAGTTTGATCCTTACAACGAAATTATGCACACATAGAAAGCCATCCCTGAGATTAAGCAAGATCGAAAGTTATACTTTTTTGCACTCTCACATTTTGCTGAAAAGAAAGACAACAGGCAAATTTTCATGAACTTGGATGGAGATGAAGAAAAGGTTGAGTGGCTCAAGCTTAAGTTGGAAGAGCACAATAGTCATCGCTAGGATGTAGCTACTTTATTGTTTGAACTCTTTCTACATTATTGTAGCGTGACACATTTTCAATAGGTGTTTTGCACTATGTTTGCACTACCTATGAACTCTATTTCTATTTATGTTCTAATGTGAGACATGTTTTCAGTTGGTGTTTTTTTGATTAGGTAAAGTTTGCATATATACGATGGATGATATAATTGTTCCATCGATGATCTATATTATTCATCACTTTTATTATTGTAACTCTACATTTTGTTACTTCGACAATTATGGATGATTCTCCCGAATGGAAAACCATGAAAATGGGGAAGAGGAATATTGGCAACTTGTGAGAGCTAGTCAATGTGCAGTCGCTTATCAGGCAATATACAATTACAAAGTACCTTGTATGACATCTTCACGTACAGGAAATGCATGGTTAGAAGAGCTGATGAGCGAAGGTGCTAATCCGATAAGGTGCTATCAAATATTTAGAATGGATAAGATTGCATTTAATAGTTTAATGCATGACTTAGTGACACACTATGGTCTTCAAGGAACTAGGAATATTGATGTTACAAAAATGCTTGGAATGTTTCTTCACATTTTAGGACATGATGTAGGTAACATATATCCCAGCGGTGGAGCTATTGATGGCACATATATCCCAGCGGTGGTACCTTTGCACGATCAAATTCGTTTTATTGGTAAAAAAGGAACACCGATTCAAAATGTATGAGCGGTGTGTAATTTTAACATAGAATTTACTCATGTTTACGTTGGTTAGGAGGGACAAGCTCATGACACTCGTATTTTCTATGAAGCCCTCAGAAGATTTGATGTACGATTTCCTCATCCTCCTCCAAGTTCATTATTGATGGTTTTTGTGCATTAGAGCATTAGTATGTATCAATATGGTATATGTTGATTAAATTTACATAATATTTGTGTAGATAAATATTATTTAGTAGATGTCGGATATCCAAATCAAACAGGTTAGTTGGGACCATACAAAGAAGCTAGATATCATTTGCCAGAATTTCGACAAGGTCTTGCACCTTCAGGTTATCGGGAGGTATTCAACCGTCATCATTCATCGCTAAGATTAAAAATTGAGGAGCCTTTGGTGTATTTAAAAAGAAGTGGAAGATTCTAAAGCATATGCCAAGTTATCCGTTTGAGAAGCAAGTGAAAATTGTTATAGCAGCAATGACCTTGCACAGTTATATACGAAGAAACGCCGTAAGTGATAAACATTTTGCAAGAGCAGATTTGGATCACAATTATGGATATTCAGTTGATCTTGATGATGTGAATGACGGGGCTAGTGCTTCAAATGATAATTTATTTTCTGACATGGTATGTTTACATGATCAAATAGCCATGAGTTTAGTAAATACTTAAGATGCTTGTAAATTTCAGTGATAATTTATTTTTTTCCTCGATGCATACGTGACAATATTTATTATAATTGAAGTACTCTCTTTTTGCAAAGATGTGGTTTACTTATTCATTAATTTGTTAATATATCTCTTTTACATTACTCTAAACACGAAAATATAAAAGTTACGGTCATTATTTTTTTCCAATTTTAAACAAATTAAAATTAAAAAACTTAAATTGGTCAAATCAAGGACTTTCTCCAAATATATATTTACCAAACAGCATTTCCCCAAAGTTGCTTCCAAAGGCACTTTTCAATTACAGTTTACCAAACAGTCTTTACATTTTACTAAAACCCTTTAAACTAAAGGTCTTTGCTTTTCTCCAAAAGCTTTCCCCAAAAGTCTTCCCAAACGTAGCCAATGTTTGCTACGACTGAGTTTTACTTTAGTGGGAGGAGAAGATTGTTCATTGCTTATGTAAAATTTAAACTAAGGTGAAGATTTGTTGATTATGTCTATAAATTTTTTATGGGCTTGAGCCAACGTTAAGGTTTGAGAGTAATATAAATATTATTTTTCTCAAGTTAAGTTAAGAAGTTGAGACAAAAAGAATCATTAATTTTTTAGCCACCTTTTGTAATCTTGATTTCTATAGTGAATTTTGCTTCTCTCCCCGTGGTTTTTCCCGCAAGGATTTTTCATATAAATTTGCGTGTTCTCTATATTTCTCATCTTTAATTTTGTTATTGTTTTCGCACCAATCATAGAGACATGCCCTTGCCCGGAACACCAAGTACGCAAAGTTATCCCTCCCGATGAACCCCGACTTCTCAACACCGTCCTCCGCGGCCCTCAACAAATATTCCGACCTGAACAACCACGCTCCATCCTCCACAAACCTCGCTCCCTTCGTTTGATTCAAATCGCATAGACCCTCGATTTCAAATCACGAACAACCTCAGCACATGCGACACATGCATCATCCCTGGAACGATCAAATCAGCGAGACTAACAAAAGCAAAAATCCCCCAGAGCAAAACATTCAAAAACCCGCCACCCCACGCCACCAAGCCCCCACTCTCATCGCCACCGAACGACGGAGCCTTAAACCCTAATTCGTGCACCCCCAAAAATCCCCAAAAACTCGACCGCCGAAGGGCACCGGGAGAATCCCTCGAGTGGCCTCCAATTGTGAGCCGCCCTGTCGCCGCTATCGAGGTTGTGTCGATCTAAGTCGCAATTATGGCATAGCTTCAACGAGGCCAAGGCAGCATCGTAGGAGGTCCCAAAGGAGGGAACGAGAGTTCTTGGTGAAGAGGGGGTTGGTGGAGTGGACCGAAGAGGGAGCGGGAAGAGATTCCGAGCCTTAATGGGTTGAAAATGAGTTCATCACGACCCATTTACATTAGACTTTAAAATTCATAATTCAATTGTCACTAGACTCTTCAAACTTGAAACGACACGTTGTAACAAATTCAGGTAATATATGGATGCACGTCCCATTTCGATAAGTCTAATGTTGAGATATGTTAAACATCTGGAATCCGTCCCATCTCGGTGGAATTGTGAAAGTTGTTTCGTGGGGATGGCGATAGCCTCGAGCCGTGATTAAGACCTGCGGGGTCAGTGATCGCGAACCAGGCGACCAATCCAAAGCCAAAGGCGTCGTGAGCACCGCCCGCGCCGGCGGCCGGATTCCCCCCGCAACCTCCGGCCGGAACGCAAACGAACGAACGAACGAGCCACGACAAAAAAACGCCGCCATCCTCTCCCCCTCCTTTCCTAATCCACGATCCTTCCTAGGTGGACCCCACCACGATGCCCCCGACGTCGTACTTTCGTCCGTTTATCCCGACAGCTTTCACCGAATCCCAACGGATCGTCACGTCAGCTAGCGACGGCTACGCTCTCTCGCAACCATCTTCTCCTTCTCCTTCGAAACATCATCTCGTCGGACGCCGGAAGCAGCAGCAGCAGCAGCACACACGCCGCGCGCGCGCCATGGAGCTCAAGCCTGGCATGTCCGCTCTCGTCACCGGCGGAGCTTCCGGCATCGGTAAACCCTTCCCGCTCCCTTCGCTCGCTTTTGATCGCCGTTCGGGATTGGTTCCTGTTCTGCGGCGACCGGTCTCTCGCCCGACGACTGACTCCCGAGTTTTCTCGTCGTCGTTTGTGTCCGTGGATTCTGATTTTGCCGATGTCGTCGCGATCGACGTGTCGTCTTCTTCGCCTTGCCGCCGCTAGCGGCCGTGTATGTTTGTGCGCGTCGCGCTGGTTCGGGGAGTGTTGTGTGATTGGATTTGGCTTTTGGATGGTGTGCAGGGAGGGCCCTGTCGATGGCGCTCGCGGAGAAGGGGATATTCGTGACGGTGGTCGATTTCGCCGAGGGGAGGGGGAAGGAAGCGGCGCAGCTCGTCGAGAAGGCGAATTCCAAGTTCCACTCCAACTTGGGATTTCCGGCTGCCGTCTTCGTGAAATGCGATGTGTCCAACTGGAGTGAGTGCCTTGTTTGTCTCTGCTCATGATTGCTTTTTTTGGGATTCACAGGTTTAGGAAAATTCTAGTGAATGGTGTCTTCTTGTTTGGATAGACCGATTGAGTAGGTTGTTGTCTTCCGTATAAAACAGGGGAGCTCGTCAGTGCGTTCGAGAAGCATGTTGCGACCTATGGGGGATTGGACATTTGTATTAACTCTGCCGGCATTAGCACCCCCATCCCATTCCAGAAGGATCAGACCGATGGGACTCGGTCCTGGAGACACGCGCTTAACGTGAATCTGGCTGCTGTCGTTGACTGCACTCGCCTCGCGGTAAGACCGCATTTTTCAAGCACTTAGCTTGGTGATGCTGCAGTGACCAAGTTGAGCTTTGTGCATTTGCCTGAGATTATCATCTTGTATGCACAAAGTGCATATCCATGGTGTATTCTTTCTCTCGTCCTTTCCTCTTTCGGTTGGAGGGAGCAATGACGATTCTGATTGCTAGTGGATACTGCTTTACTGTGAGGAAACTAGCACAAAATGATTCACTCTTCTTAATAGATTAGGGCCATGGAATCTGCTGGGAGACCCGGTGTAATAATAAACATGGGATCTGCTTCAGGTCTTTATCCTATGTACTCTGATCCTATCTACTCTGGCTCAAAAGGTTAGTTTTCAGTTATAGCCTCCTTGCATTATTCAATTTCAATTCTATTTCCCCAGCTACATAGACCTGACGGAATTCCTGCACAAGTGTCCCTCTGGTGATACCACTTTTTAACTATTAGGAGACTATATAACACTGCAGGTGGTGTCGTCTTGTTTACCAGATCACTTGCACCCTACAAACGCCGAGGAATTCGCATCAACGTACTTTGCCCTGAGGTGCTGTATCATATTAGAAGGTTTTGTGATGCAATGTACTACTGTGATTAAAACTGAGGAAGATTGTTTCTTTTGATTGGTTATCTCGTGCTGTTTGAAAGTCCTCAACACTTGACATAGGCACTTTTAATGAGATGATTATTCATCTTCCTTTTTTGTTTTTTTTTCCCCTAAAGTGCTTAATTGATTAAAGATTCATTTTTCTGCTCTCAATTCCAGATTTGGTATGGGTGGGACTATCGTCTTCATGAATCTCGAATCTTGCTCGGTTTTATCAGAACTTTCTCCTTTATTAATCTTAATTTCAAGCAAGGGTATTATCACGACCTGAAATTTCTGTGGACCTTATGGAGCATATGACTCTTCTTCTGACGTTTGATAGTGTTATCCTCTAGAGATGATCTCTCTAAATACTCGTTCTTGATCAGCGAAGACAAATAATTTGCAAGTTGATCTTCACTGCAGAAGAAGCTCTGTTGTCCCGCTATGTTTCTGTATGTTGAATAACACCTTATGAGCTAAATTCATGATGGAGATTGAGAAACATTATTCTACCACGAATACCTAACATAGTTTCTGTGTCGAGTGTTGGATATTTCTGATTCCTTACACCTTGTTTTTGGAGCAGAAAGCAGAAAAATATATGTCCGTGTTTTTTTTAACTAGTCGTAGCACTGTTGGATTGTCTGAAAAGAATTGAAATCTGGAGTTTGAAAGGGTGTTGCAGTTGATAAAACTTTGAATTGGTTTGCTATAGAGGTTCTCTTCCGATGGTACAATAAATGACCTCTCATGGATTTATGGAAGGAACTTCAAGATAGCATTGCTAGTTTATGGAATTGTACTTGGTCTTTTGAGGCAATAACTGTGTTAGCAGTTGTACTTGGTCCCTTTAGGGTGTGAAATAATATAATAATCTCAGCTAGTCTATCTTTCTTTGCCAATTCTTGCTTTTCATTTCCTTGAGACTGGTCATTGGGTCTATTGGGAGATGCTTTGTTGACTGTTTGGTGCATTATCTTTAGTAAATTTCGTTACTCCTAATGCCGTAGATCAATGGGAAGCTTACATTACTGAAAAATGTCAAGAATTGCATGTACATCAGGCTATCTTCTCCTGTGACGTGGCCCTTTACTGGTGGTTTGGTTGATCATTGGTTTAGCCTAAATTTTGATGTTTAAATGTGATTCCTGTACTAAGTGGCAGAAGAAATCTTGCTGCCTTTTCATCTATTTGGTTTTTATTATGACAATATGAAGGAGTATAGAATTTTGTTCTCCCGTTTTATCTGACCTGGTTTCCTTTGCTCCAGAAAATGTATATTGCTGTGTATGATTCTTAATAGTTGAATCCTTTACTACTTATGCAGTTTGTTCGAACAGAGATGGCCTTAAAGGTGGATTCTGAATTTATAGACTTGATGGGGGGCTTTGTACCTATGGAAATGGTGGTGAAAGGTAACTCTATAAACGATCTTCTCCACTTGCTTTACATCTTATCGGATGTGTACATCACAATGCACGGAAATAAACTTTTTTTTGCATGAACGACACAAATTCACTCATTTACTGCAATCGAATTTTCTGAGCATGAGTCGTTTGCTCTGGACTTTGGAGCATTTAAAGTTTCTGTATTAAGATGTAGAAATAACATAGAGATGCATACTGGTACAGCTTCAAAGTTTGTAGAAAAAGTTAACGAACTGCCATACATGATTAGTGAGGGACTAATAGGACCCTGCTCCAAAGATGTGCTATCAAATGTAGAAGGGATCACTTCTGATGGCTAGTCCACTTACACTTTCCAGGAGCTTTTGAACTTATCACTGATGAAAGCAAAGCTGGTTCATGTCTATGGATTACAAAGCGCAGAGGCATGCAATATTGGCCCAGTGCAGCAGAAGAAGCAAAATACCGAGTGCAATCCTTAAGTTCCAGAAGAAGATCATTGTATAAAGGACCAGTAAATTTGCAACTTCCTAAAAATTTTGAGAAAATGTGAGTGAGGATAATTCGGGGCTACTGTATCTGTGCACATAACTGAACCGTTCAACCAGAGTATTGGTTTAGCTTCTTATATCATAAACCTGGACTGCTTGGGTATTCTGTAGGTACTCTAGAGATTCCCTCTCTTGTTTATTTAACAGAAGTTATCAGCTACAGTAGTTCATTGCTCTTGTATAAGTGGAATGACAAATTGCCATGATAAGTTTAGGCTCGATGGTCTTCCATCTGTATGAGGCTTCTGAGCAACCTTCTTTCACAGTTTGACCATGTTATATCATTTTATATCATGACAGCATTTATTTTCCTGGTGCGATTACCAGGGTGCTGGGACAGCTTTAACCATAGCTTAGCTAAGAATGATTTCATTTCCATCCTCTATTTTTCTTCTTTTACTTTAAATATGCACAAAGAAGGAAGTCAACGTTTTGCAGACTAAATCTATTTATCAATTTTCAATGTGGATGTGAACAGTGGACTAAAGTAATTGTAAGCAATGACTTACTGAAATTTAATGGGCTTGACATTTATATCACTGCAACAGCTGTATCTGTGCAATTATTAATTGGTCAAAAACTGAGTATGCTTTGGAATTGTCTAATGATGGTTTTCCGCTTCTATTTGTTTGGACTACTAGGTGTCGGAGCACCCTCCATAGGCTGTTATACGGGTTATGTTGATTGTTTAGTGGATTTTAGTTTTTTAGTTAATGGCATGTTTTATTATCTTGTATCCTTATTGAATCCTGAATGGAATCCTTTTCTTTAGCTTCTTTTCCTGAAGAAGCAACTACTTACAACTTAGAGATTATGTTTGGGAATATAAGCATTTTATCAATTGGAAGCTCTAATGCTGTATTATAAATTTTGATATTCAGTGTGGTTCACACCTTGACTCACAATTTCCGTAATGCTACCCGGATTATTCGAACACCGTTGAGGTTGCCAATTGAACCACAGCATGTCCTTGTGAAAATACTATATGCTGGAGTAAATGCGAGTGACGTAAGTTCAAGGCTTCTTTTAACAAAGTTAGCTTCCTTTCATCCTGTCTTTCTCATCCTTTATGACTGGTATTCTTTTAATTTTAGGTTAATCTTTCTCATCCTCTACTCAAATGTGTAGCTCTGTGTTGGCTGATCCATTTGTAGAACTATGCTTAAAACTTCAACTCGATGATTAGCTTTTCTATATGTTGCTGCACTAAACATCAAAAAGCAAATTGGATATTTGTAATGTGGCTTATATACAATTGATAGGACTTTCCCTTAATACAAGCCTACTAAGTTATCCTCTAACCAACCTATGGGTTGATAGATGACTGATAAGTAGGTATCATAGTTAGTGTTCCGATTTTTTGAGATGCTTGCTGGTATAACTGGTTTTTTCTTTTACTAAGAATCTTTTTTCTCTTGAACCTCAGATGTTTGTTATGCACTTGAAGGTTTTTGACTTGGGATTCAGCTTGCATGTCAAAATCTATACAGAATCCACGTGAACTTCTGAAGCTAGCGCATTTCTTTGGCAGTATTTAATAGAGAGAATTCATTAGAACTCCAGAGATCATCTTTTAGTAATTGTTCATTAGCTAACGTTTATTGTCGCTATTTGACAGGCCCCAAACCGTTAGATTTGTGTGACTCATGTTAGATAGTGGGAGCGATTGTGAATGCTTGATATAGAGTTAGCATATAGCTTTTTTAATAAAAAAAATCATGCTTTGAACAGGTAAATTTCAGCTCAGGACGTTATTTCCAAGGTGGAAAGGGAGATGTTGGCTCCCGTCTTCCTTTCGATGCTGGCTTTGAGGTCTGGGAAAAATCTATGCTGTTGTCACATTTTGCAATATCTAATTTATGTCGATTTTCTTGGCATAATTTTGTGGTTCCTCTAGCAGCATCAAATATTTGTTTTACTCTTAACCTCCATCACTTGTTCAAATGGTATCTTCATGATTGACATGTCAGGCTGTGGGGATAATCGCTGCAGTTGGTGATTCTGTCAAGGACTTGAAAGTCGGCATGCCTGCTGCAATGATGACTTTTGGAAGCTATGCAGAATTTACAATGGTAAAATTATGTTCCATAGGGATATTTTAATGTCAATAGCTGGTTTGACTGTGGTTAATATCTTTCATAGACTCAGTATGCAAAGTCATGATGGAGATCTCTGGTTTGTTGTAATAAATATCATATCTTTCTCAGGTTCCAGCAAAACACGTCCTTTCAGTGGCCAGGCCAGATCCAGAAGTAGTTGCCATGCTTACTTCGGGGCTTACAGCATCTATTGCACTAGAAAAGGTCAAACTTTTACGTAATATAGCAAACTATCCTTTTCATTTCCTTTTGCAATTTTATTTGCTGGAGCTGTTGATTTCGGACATTTTTCTAGTTTAAGTACATCGAAACAATTATTTTCAGACACCTGATCATGTCTCATATGCCATATTAAAACTTGTGTTTTGCTCTTATTGAAAATCTAGGCTGGACAAATGGAATCTGGCAAAGTGGTTCTTGTTACAGCTGCCGCAGGAGGGACTGGGCAATTTGCTGTCCAGGTCTGTTTCTTATTCAGATTGATGCTATTAAATTAGTATTATTAGATCTAAGACTATGTGATCTTGTAACTTATTAGAATTGCACAGGTCAGTATCGAGGGAACGAGATGAGACGATCTCTATCTGTAGTATTTTCACATGATATTAATTGATTGATGCCCAGCAATTAGTCTAGCAATATGGTAACTTACTAAAGTGAAAGGTGCTGAAGAAGACGCCATGGATTAGGGAGTCATTAAGTAAGGATAGATTGAAATAAAATTTTTGAAGAAGTCCCTGCAATCAGGTCTAACTCTTAGAGGTCCTCTCAACTGGTGTTCTATCTACAAAGTTTGCGAAGCTGGGGATCATTCTTTTATTTTCCTTTATAAACCTTGTCCTGGCTTGTTCGTCTACTTAAATGTTACTCCTAATCTTTTCTTTATGAGGCGTGTGTTGTTGTAATGATCAGCTAATGTACCCCTCTGTCCAGAGTATTCAAAACCAATCAAAATTGTACCCTCCTGCAAATTTAGGTGTTCGTTATCCGGACTTCTTGCTATCTAGTTGTCTACTTTTCCATTGTTAGAGATTGATTTTTCCAGATTTAGATTTAGATGAATTAAAAAATTACCTTAAGTTGCTTTTGCATATTTGCATGTGGCCTTGTGCCCTTGCATTCATGATATCGTGTGTTTGCCAAGAGGGAAAATTGCACTGCAGCTTGTTGATATTATTGTTTCTAATATGTTTGCATTTTCTTCCACTATAGTTTCCCTTTTTCAGGGAGAGAAGAATCTCTTCTTTCTTAAGCAAGACACTGCGTGTGCTTAACGATGTTCCTCAGCTGCTCACACATTTTACACTACTAAAAGTCACTTTGTCTATCGTGACCATTCAAGCTTGCAAAAATTGCGGGAAATACAGTAGTAGCAAGCTGTGGAGGGAGGGAGAAGGCCGTGCTTTTGAAAGAATTGGGAGTTGATCGTGTGATAGATTATAAAGCTGAAGACATCAAAACTGTATGTCTCCTCAAAATCCGTTCATCTTTTCTACTCTCCTTTTTGGACGCAATGTGGGGTTGAGAAATCAAAGACCCTGGTTCATTCATGTAGTGCAGCAAATTATTTCTAGATAAGTTCACCGTCACACACAACTCAGATTAGCTAGTTATATTGATTAGGTAATAGTAAATGAGCATATGCATCCACATATGCACAGATCCTATCTTACCTACTCATGCAAAATTAACTTGTACGTGAAATTCTGGAAGTTCTCTTTACCTTCAATTTCATTTTATGTTGGCATCTGAATGCCAACGACACTATCCGCATTTTCAAGTTTTAATTTTCCTATCATTAAAAGAGCTGCAGAAGATAAAAGGTGATGGTGTTACAGAACCTTGTTTTTCCTCATATACGACACTCTGAAGTGAACGACAGTGTGCGTAAATAAGTAACTGGTTTTCTCTGACTTTTTTGTATTTTCGTACCATGTCTCAAATAGCTAGCTGCAGCCTTCCTTTGTGCATGAACTTTATGCAGCTTCATTACTATTTTCTATATTGTAACGATTCTTGTAGGATTATGTCTAGAGTCTAGACTGTTTTCTGCATTTTCTATATTCCTGGGTTTAGTTTTTATGTGAACTTTCATTTAAAATGAATTCATTTCTCATGATTTACAAGATAATACATGATACTCAAATAAAAGTTTATGTAGTGAGCTTTTTCTCTATCTTTTCCAAATTTACAGGTTTTGAAGAAGGAATTTCCGAGAGGCGTTGACATAGTTTACGAGTCTGTTGGTGGGGAAATGTTTGATCTTTGCTTGAATGCTTTGGCCATATATGGACGCTTGATTGTAATTGGCATGATTTCTCAGGTATTACTTCCTCATGTTGTTGACATCCATCTGAGCCAGATCTTTTTACCGCGAGTTTCCCAGCAATTCCAATGTCCAACTTAGTTATCTCGATTAGGCCGTGCGGGAATTTTTATGTTCTTGCTCTCACTTTCAGTGAGATACCGTTGAAAGGAAAGTTAGGTTTCCGAAGTTTTTGAATGAGTCTTGCGTAGACGCAATGCATTTTAGAAGTTATACTGCAATCACATTTCTGTGCGGCAGAGTGTTGCGAGACAGACATTAAGATGTTTTACTTTGTATAATGGGGAATATTGGTTAGAGATGCTATAGAAATAAAGTAGACTGTGCAAAGAGTCTTTGTAGCAAGTGCTATATGTTTTCTATCTATATGCGTATATGATTTTTCTCCAGTGTCTCCTCCAGTTGTGGTCAGTTCCCTCGGTATGCATACTGTCCTAACGTTCTTCATGCTTGAATATTAACTATTTGATAGTTGTACATATTATTTAACCTGTACAAAATTACTACTTTGATTGTAGTATCAAGGAGAGCATGGATGGACACCATCCAAGTACCCTGGACTCTGCGAGAAACTTCTGTCTAAAAGCCAAACTGTGGTATGTCTACTGCATCACAGCCAGTGATTGTACTCTACTGCAATAATTTTTCTCTTATTAATGCGCCAACTATATATCAGGAATAAGCATGGATTGTGAATCTTATAGTTGGTTACACCTTTCTCCCCTTGAAGTGTATAATATGATATTGACAATGTTGGCAGGCTGGTTTTTTCCTGGTGCAATATAGTAACTTCTGGCAAGAACATCTAGATAGACTGTTTCAACTCTATTCCAGAGGACAGCTCAAGGTACTACTCTGTTTTTGTTTTACTGTTATGCGTTTATTTTACTGGTGAGACTGGACTCCACCATCATAGATCATGCTTTTTTTTTTATTTATTGTAGGTATCTGTTCCTTTCACACAATGCAATGCCCTTACTTTCCTGTTATCTTATTCCTTTGGCCTTATTATGGACATATTGCAAGACTTTGACAACTAATTCTCAAAAGTCGCTGCCTAACTTAATCTGTAGAATCAGTTGGATGATTATCTCAGTGCCTAAGTCGCTAGCTATCTCTGCTGAATTTCAAAGTTCGCCAAGACTTAATCTTCTAACTGAATGCAGGTGGCCATCGACCCAAAAAGATTTGTGGGTCTCAATGCTGTGGCAGATGCTGTTGAGCATCTTCATTCTGGTAGAAGTATTGGCAAGGTATTTACATTTTCCACAAACTCCATGGATATTTTGGGCACGTCATTGCAAACTCTATTGCTATGTTTTTTTCTTTTCGCTGCGTAATAAATTTTGAGTATGAACAAAATCTTATTCCAGGTGGTGGTTTGCATAGATCCAACTTTCACTGATCAAGTAGCAAGACTGTGAAATCTGTGATCAAGGCGGTTTGATTGGCTCGTTAATACTCGTCAAAGTTGAATTACAAAGGAATATGTTTGAAATAATGACTCAGATTGCATATCCTTCCAAGTGATTATTAGGGAACTGCCGTAAGAGACCTCCTTGAGAAAATGAATGTTTAATCTTCAACTGAAAAAACCAGAAGGTTACAAAGGACTTGGAAGTGATAAATATGAATGGTCCATGGTTCTTGCCAGGCCACAAAAGCTGGTAAGACCCCATTTGATATTCCAACAATCCTCATGTGTCATTTTCATAAACTGAATCATTTATCAGATTATTACGATGTAACAGAAACGACATAATTTTTGTCATAAACAGATCAGTTGAAGGATCCCATTGAACACCCTGGCTTTTTGTTCAGCTGGGTGTTAATAACATGAAGATCACTGTTTGATTTTTTTTCCTACCTAATGCTCTTGGTGTTAAAAAAAGTAGTGATGTCAATACCCCCACCGCGCAATTAACCACATGATAAAGTTTGAATGTTTCAGACACAATGGAGTCAACTGTGTCTTGTACAATTTGATGATACAAAACGCAAGCATGTTGCTGTTAATTTTAGATAGAACCTACAGGTAGATACTGCTCCAGCAACGAATGAAGCCAAAAAAGTGTGTTGTCAGTCGTATACCAGCAGTGAGCGCATAAACAGGAACACCTTGCGCTCCCGTTCACTTTCTACCTGTCAAAACATCAAAGTTGTTACAACACTGTGGCTGGAAGAAGGAATAGCATATGTATTGAGAATGGGAGGCATTCACACTTTCACACAGCATGCTATCAATCAAAGTTATTACCTCATTAAAGCTGAAAGGAATGATGGACTCTCTGCAGTTCTGTTCACTTTTGGATGAATGGAATGTTCCACAAGTTTCATTTATCGTGACGTTTTAGCATTACGTGCAGATGTATCTATATCAATTTCATATTTGACTACATGCAAATACTAGCCTTAAGTTCTTTTATGCCCAGATGAACAAGATAAGTAAACTAACTACTTAGGGAGAGTAGGAAGCTCTCTTGGTAAATCTCATTCAGATAGATATTTTTGCTCTGCTGATGGTAAACTTGAAACCAAAAGTGAGCTATAGAAGATTAGAGGCAAAATTGCCATACTGAAAAATGTTTAGCATTAATCTGTCGGCTCTTCGTAGCGTGCTTCATAAATTTGTTCGCATTCGTTATATTTCCTCGAGTCCTCTTGTTAGAATTGACGACAGCCTTGAAGCGGTATTCAGATAGTGAAAGAAAAGCCATTGATGCAACACAACTTAATCCAATATTTAGAAGTTTGAAAGAACGGTGAGTAACTTCTTACTTGCTCTAATCCGTTTGGCACTTCGGGTTAAGTATGGAACATCTGCTACCCTTTCCTCTTTTTTAAGGTCTCCCGCTTTCTTCTCCTCCTTTCCATGGTCTTTTGCTTCGTCCTCTTCAGCGACATCCGCTTCCTTCTCCTCCGATTCATAGGCTCTGACAATATGGACCTGGCGAAAGGCAAGTGCTAATTTGTAAAGCCAGCATAAAAGCTGAGGAGTTAATTTAACTTCTTCAAGATGGATGGTTAAAATTGCCCAGCAAATAGTGAGTTGAGTAGTGATCTATCCCCAATTCTTCCATGCATGCCCGGGGTTTCAGAAGATTTACCTTGAATGTCAATGGCTCGATCAGCTGAAACACTAAAGCATCTCCATCGACGAGATCGTGAGCGATGGAGAAACCTCTCCATCCGCCACTTAGGCCGTTTTTTTCAATGAGATACTTGGTCTCAAATTCTTCTCCATCCTCGTCCACAAGAGTCACGGTGTCATCACGGTGCGGGAGATGCTTGTGGCAGAAGTTATGTTGAAGGCTCTTGAAAAATATTGGAGACAAATCATCCATTAGAAGCGCTGGCAAATAGCTCTATCAGCTTCTTAAAGAAACTTTTAGCCAGTTTTTATGCAAGGTAAGCTACACGGCCTGCCTGTAATTTCAAAGTTTGCGCCATTTTTCTAATTACAAGTCATTATCGCATTTTATTATTCATCAAAGGTAGAGGGGGTGTCCGTCGCTACTACAAACTCAAAGCAGCTTATCAAGACTGCATTCACTACAAAAAAGCAGCTAAGGAACTGCAATAGATCGATTACAACATATCTCATGCTGCTTCAAAGTGATAGAGTTAGTGCTTATCGAACTCTTCCGCTGTTATATTAATGACGAAGAATCATTCGAGATCTTCTCTCCTTCAATATAACTGTACCAATTGTTGGAGTGCGATTTATACTCTCCATCGACAGAAATGTACTAGAGTTGATGATTCAGTGTTTGCTTGAACATATATCTGTATTGACTCGTCAGATCATTTCGTTTCTCACCCCGTCCTCTTTTTTAGTCAAGGCAACGATCTAACACATGCTACTGGATTAACAAAGTGTGGCGAGAGCATAGTCGGCATGACACAACAATTTCCTACATAACAACATTGGAAGAAGAGTGCAGACAAAAAAAAGGGTCGATTCGCTTACTAGCCAAAAGCCTCCCGTGACATGCGACTGAAGCATGGGCTTGATAAAGCTTGGGAACTCTGCATCCAAACTGGATTGAAGTTGCTCTGCTCTCTCAATGGCATATGCCCTTATTGCATCAGAAGCATATACCCTGTTCGACAGGTCTCTTCGAGAGTAGCTCCTACTAGAAAATCATAAACTTTAGATACTTTGCTCGGGAATATACAATCGAATACTGGAAGAAAACCAGTGAGCTCTCATAACTAACCTCCTCACTCTTTCCAAAGGACCGATTTCGAATACCTGCAAAAGGGGTATCCTTAGGTTATCCCCACATGTAGGAGGGCCATAGAACTACTTTCATCGATCATATCACAAACAGATTCAAATACCCTGTTCATGTCTGTATTACTTATAGTTAATCACACTTCCTCCATCAAAGTTTAGCCTTTTGACCTTTTCGAGTTAATAATATGTCTTCCGATAATTAAGCATTATTCGATGTTATGGAACCAGCAGGACAGCCACTCTTGCTGCAAAACATTTCAACCAGTCTCTACCACAACGGCATTTCAATACCCGGATTTAACAGATGATTTTCTTAATCACTGACAAGCCATCTCTAGAATCTTGTGAACAATCGGTGCGCTCATCTCATTCATCACAGGAGCTCAAAAGTTGACATCTTTGAAAGCTACATAGCAATAGAGCACCTATGTACGTTCCAAAAATGTCGCAAAAGTTACTGTCCGAAACTTCCAACCATAAATCTTCACATTAAACATACTAGTTGAAAATGCATATCATGGTGCGCATCAAAAGAGGCCCTTTTTGTGGGACGGCTTAATCCCTCGAACTTGAGCACACGCGCACGCGCACAGAGAGAGAGAGAGAGAGAGAGAGTTCTTACTTCCTTGTAGTTAGGAGCAGGTTTGTTGGCCGTGCGGCTCGAGCGTCTCACGGGCATGGAAGAAGGCTCCGACTGCTTTCGAGGAGTCCGCATCTTGCTCTGCTTCACCTGGCCACGCAAGTAAAGAGAACCACTTAATAAACCAAACCACTCAAACACACGGCACTACGCATGTACACATTCTGAAGCAAGCTGTGTATTACGACCTCAAAGAAACCATCCACAAACACATTGTGAAATGCCTGAAGTAATGCGAAAATACACGAGCACAAACGAAAACACAGAGAGAGAGAGAGAGAGAGAGTACTGGGGTGGACTTGGGGGAAGTGGCAACGAGGGCGGCGGCGAGCTTGTTGAGATGGAGCTCTTCCATCCTCTTCTTGTTCTCTTCCATCCTCTGTCGACGGCTCTCCTCGTAGTCCCTCTTCGTTCCTGCCATCTTCTTCCCCATTTTCCTTCGAAACCTCACACCCAAATCTCCTCCCGCCGTGGGTATTCCAATGGAACGGAGAGCTTGCTTATCTGAGAAGAAGAAGAAGAAGCAGGAGAGAGACAGAGACAGAGAGAGACCGTTCCATTTATGTGGGTGCTTCGGACACAGCAGAGAAGCAGAGGCTGGCGTTTGGGCGCCCAAATGACCGAGTTGGTAAGGTATCACATTTGAACTTTTTTGAGTTCAAAATGCTGGCTGTTCCTTTCCATTTCTTTAATGCCTTTTCTTAGCCATGAAATGACGGAGCATGATGTGATGGGAAACCCTTATGATAGTAGTTTAGATTCTTAAACAAATGTGCACCCTGAGTGGCAATCACATTCGTACGTTTAAAAATGGGATAATTATACAAATAATTTTTGAATTTTAATTTATATTTAATGTGATCTCCAAACATTTAATTTGTTTAATGTGGCCCCTAAACTTTATTCTAATATGCAATGTGATATCTGAACTTTTAGTACATTTTCAATTTATTCCATGAATTATATGGAAAATATTTAATATTGTCTTTCCATTAATTCAAGCTCAATGACAATAATGAATATTTTCATAAAATGCAAAGATTGAATTAAACATGTACTAAAAGTTTATAATCATGTTGAACAAATTAAAAGTTTATGGACTATATTGTACATTAAGGTAAAATTCAGAGATCACATTAAATAAATTAAAAGTTCATAAACCAAATTGCACATTTACCAAAGTTTAGGGATCATTTGTGTCATTTCTCTTTAAAAATTCGATTCTATTTCATGTCGTGTTCAAATAAAGTTACAATCTATGTTCTATGAGTCATTTCCATAAAACACTACATTAAGTCCAACGAAGTACAGCGACAAAAAGGTTTTTCAATCGCCTTAAGTCCCATTAAAATACATCGGAAACGATTATCTTCTCAGGTAACATCTAAGGCGATTGAACCATGATTTGGTTGCCTTATGTCCAACCAAAGGCAACAAAGTATTTCGTCGCCTCAAGATGTATTAAAGTTTTAAAGTTTGTCCTGTTCGGCTTGACCTAGGGCAACAAAACAATGATTTATTGCCATAAATTTAAATGATCCCACCTTTGATTGAATCAATGGCGGCAAAGTATGAATTTTATTGCTAAAGTTTGACTTAAAGTGACAAGACTCTGTTTTGTCGCCTCTGGAAAACCTAAAGCGATGAAAGTTAATCTAGTCGCCCAGCCTTGATGTGTTTTTCTTGTAGTGATTCTCAAATCATTAATCATTTAATTTCCTAAAGGACATTAATAGTACTGTAATTTTTGTATGATGTTCACTATGACATCATAACTTTCCAACTGATTATTTAAGTCTGTAACTTCCGAAAATCGATCATCCAATTGACATCAGCCACTCGTGTTGTCAAAAACTCACGTGTGGCATTCTTTTAGAATAAATAATCCAACATGTCTCAGTGAAGATTTCAACCTCTAGATATAGATCAAACGAAGTTGCTTGGTAATAGAAATTTGCTCAAAATTACGAGATGATGTTGAATTTGCTCCTTGAACCCAAAACCTTCCCCCCACATTAAGAAATTATGTGTAATTTTTTTCCCAGAAAAACCTTAGCCCCAAATTCCAATTTCAATTTGAACGAATTGTTCAGCGAAAGGCGGCCCATCTCGTCCAAAGCGATAGCCAAGGTTTGATGTCAAGGTTAGTTGTGGAGAGAGGAATGGTGGGCGCCGAGGCCTTACAGAGAGAGTGTTCGGGTGATGATGTTGGTGGCAGCCAAAGGAGGAGGGCAGCCAGCGTGGTGTCTGAAGTGAAACTTTGATTTTGGTTTGCAATTGAAAAGCGGACTAGGGTGTGAATTGCAACCTAATCCAGTCCCAAATCCTCAAATTGAAGGCTAAGTAGGGCTTAAATGGCATCATTTTAAAACCTTGTCCTCATCATCATCTCTTCACGCGAACCACCTCAAATGGTTTAATATTGAATTAATGCCATGCAAGGTCTTCAGAAAAGGGAAATCGTCGATTTAACTTAAGTGAATGTTTTTTTAAAAGTCATCGACCGTTTAAAAAGTCACAACACCAAAAGTATGAAAGTTATGGCATTATTAGTGTCATTTTTCGGCTCTGGGAAAGAGAAGTGGCTCAGCCTACTCAATCTCGTCTTAAAAGGTTAACTTGAGGAAAGGTCCATGACGAACAAAGTCAAAACAGGAGAAAGAAGAAAGAGCATCAAATGCATAAAATGATCAATTTGACTTAGTGAGATTTGGTTGACAAGAGTTTCGGTTCGGGGCCGTGCCTCACCTTAACTTGTTGACCCATCATAACGCCCTTTCAGAGCAAAAGTATTCTAAGAGGGTAAGAATCACCCATTGCATGAGTCAACTACATTTTGCATACGATTGAATGTTGTAAGGCATGTGTCGGCACCTAAAATTGGCCAAAATAGGTATAGCCTTTTTGCGAGAGACATTGTCTTGATGAAGCATCGACCATATCAAACAAGATATTGACTTTATATTTATATGATGTTAGGGAGTTTATGCCAACCAAGTGTGATTGGCATAGGTTTGGCCAGTAGGAAGTTTGAAATCTTCGAAATTGGCATTGGCCAGTTGGGGCACTGCCAACGTGGAAAAGAGAAGTAGATGATGTTAGACCATGACCTTGGCATCTCGGGACGTGGAAATCATGGCACAAGGCAACTGGGCTTCAAGTGGTAGAAGCGATTGGCATGCCGTGAAACTTGTTAAAGTCCGAGAAAAGTGCGAGGAATGTTATATTCTAATCAAACGTCATCCCTAAAATTAAGAGCGATGGAGATTGTCGTCAAACATGTGGCAGAAGCAATATACGTGTAGAAGCGGTTGGCATGAATATGAAACATATTACTAGAAATTGATATCAGCCATTTTTATAACGTGGGGGACATCGGAACACATCAAAGACGTGGAAAACATCTCCTAGAACATGGAAAGTGAGATCCTAAAGGCTCATAACTATATAAGGTTGTCTCAACAAAGAAGAAGGGCACACATATTCAACCAAATTGCAACAAAATATAGTTATTTTACTTGGAAAATTACGAAAAAAATCATAAACCTAATGTGCTTGTGTCAATTTAGTCTTAAACCTTTCAATTTAACCAATTTAGTTATAAACATTTTTAACGTTTTACCAATTTAGTCCATCTACCCAATTTTGGCCAGACATCGCTAATGTGGATGCCGGTCATCTTACATGGCATAGTCAGTGCTGACGTAGATAAAAAAAAAAATTACAGTTTTTTTGAATTTTTTCTTTTCTTTTTCCTGTTCTTTTTTTCTTTTTTTTTCTCTTTTTCTTATTATCTTTTGTTTTTTTTTTCACTGTGGCCGGCAAGGGTTGCAGCCCTTGCCTAGATCTAGGCGAGGCCACCTTCGCCCACGACCGGCGAGGCCAGGTGAGGGCTGCAACCCTCGAGGGCTTCACGGCCTTCACCAGCCACAGTGATAGGAAAAAAAAACGGAAAAAAGAAGAAAAGAAGAAAGAAAAGGAAGATGAAAAGAAATAAAAAATAATTCAAAAAATTTTTAAACAATTGAAAAAAAAAAATTTGTGTCAGCGCTGTCCTACGTGTCGTGTGACAGCAGAGGATGGCTAGCATCTATGCTAAATAGGACGATTGGCATCCATGTCAGTGATTTCTGGCCAAAATTGATCGGATTGACTATATTGACAAATTGTCAAAACATTTAGGACTAAATTGATCAAATTTAAAGGTTTTAGACTGAATTTACATAAGTGCAATAGATTTATGAAATTTTTGGTAATTATACCTATTTTATTTAGGTTCTTGTTCTTTTTTGTTTCATTAGTAAACTCTAGTACCCTTGTAAGTTTGATTTGAGCTTGCTGTCGGGTTTTAGCTCTGTATCATAATTAAGTATAGTTCATGCTCCTTTCTAAACTGTAGTCGTCTGATCAATAATACCAGGATAGCGTGTGTTGCCAATTTCGAGTTCAGTCTTCATTGAAGTGTCTTTTCTTAGGGGGCTGACATTCATTTGGCAAATTTTGGGGGAAACAATGCCACAATTAAAGATTGTTGATCTCATATGCTAGTTGGTAATTCTAAGTCATTGATAAGAAAAGTAAATAAAAGTTGGTAAAGTACAGGAGACTTTTTTTGAGAGACAGAAGTATGGAATTCCAAAAAGAAACAAAGATGACTAACTCCCGTAAGAGTTTTTTTTTGTGGAAAACTCCAATAAGAGTGGGTAATGTTAAATTAGTTGGTAATTTTTATCGGAGAAAGCCTACTTTGTAGGAACCAAAAAGGATATAGACAAACTTTGATGATTTTGATGAGAAGCACACGAATACACAAACAAGAGAAAATAATATTCAAAATATCTTTTGCACAGGCTTTATACAGAGGAATACAAGCTTCGTTCTACAAGCTTTTTTTCACAGCTCTCAATTCTCTCTTTCTATGGCTTTCCACACACACTTACACAAATAGGGAGGGGACAAGCTATTTATACTACTTCTAAGAAAATTTTCTTGAATACCAAGTTTGTCAAACTTGAAGACCAAGTTTGTGTTAAAGACAAAAACAATTTTAATATTTCTAACAGCCTCCCTTAAAATTGACTTTGGAAATCAACAACACCAAGCTTCGTCTTTAATTTCTCGAACAAAGCCGCCTTCAATGGTTTCGTCAAAATATTTGCAATCTGATCCTCGGATCTACAGAAATCAAGCTCAATCTCTCCATTTTTTACTAGCTCGCGGATATAATGATACTTATGTCTATGTGTTTGCTTCTGCCATGAAAAACAGGATTCTTGGCTAATGCAATTACCGACTTGTTATCACACATTAATTTTGTAGGACCTTTCTGTTCATGCATCAGTTCACAAAGCATCCTATGAAGCCATATCCCTTGATATGCTGCTAAAGCTACTGCCATGTATTCTGCTTCAGTTGTTGAGATTGCAATAACTTGTTTTTTCGAGGACCAAGAAATTACTCCTGATCCGAGAAAGAATGCATATCCAAAAGTACTTTTCCGCATTTCAGTATATCCTGCCCAATCACTATCCGTATACCCCATTAAATTGAAATTGTCAGTGTGAGAATATAAAATTCCATGATCACAAGTTCCACTGACATGTCGTAAAATTCTTTTTGTTGCCTGCAAATGTGATTGGTATGATTTTTCCATGAATCGACTAATAATCCCCACGCCATAAGTAATATCTGGCCTAATAGAAGTCAAATATCTTAAACTGCCAACAATACTTTTAAAATAAGTGAGATTTACTAGTTCATCGGTTCCTTCTTTCTTCAGCTCTAGCTGTTCTGCTACGGGGGTCCGATTTGATTTGAGCGATTCCATATTGAGTCGCTTCAAAATATCATGAGCATATTTTTGCTGCGAAACAAATAAGCCATCATTTGTCTGCTTTACTTCAAGACCCAGAAAATAGGACATCAATCATAAATCTATCATCTCGAATTTGCTAGTCATAGCCTCCCTGAATTCAGCGAACATCTTTTCACAGTTTCTGTAAATATCAAGTCATCAACATAAAGACACACAATTATAATATCACCATTAGTATTTGACTTGATATATAGTTTATGCTCATATGGACACTTTTGAAAACCATGCTCCAATAGGTATGTGTCGATTCTTGTGTACCAAGCTCGAGATGCCTGTTTAGCCCATACAATGCTTTCTTCAGTTTGTAAACTTGATTTTCATGCCCTTTCTTCTCATAACCCTATGGTTGCTCCACATAGACTTCCTCTTCAAGGAACCCATTCAGAAATGCTGATTTCACATCCATTTGATGAATCTTCCAATGGTTCTAAGCTGCGAGTGTTAAGACCATCCAAATGGTATCCATTCGAGCCACTGGTGCAAATACTTCAAAATAATCAATACTTGGCTTTTGCTTATAGCCTTTCATGACCAGTTTAGCTTTGTAACGGTCCACTTAACCGTCGAGTTTGTACTTTGTCTTGTAAACCCACTTGACACCAATGGGCTTCTTACCAGATGGTAAAGAAGTTAGCGCCCATGTGTCATTCTTTTCATTGGAGTGGATTTCTTCATTCATTGCTTGGATCCACTTTTCATCTACAGCTACTTCATCATAGGATATAGGGTCATATTCAGCAAATAAACAAAAATTTACCATAGTTTCATCAGTGATTTCATCACTATCACTGTCATCGTCCCTTATGACCACTTAATCCCTGAATTTTGCTGGAGTCTCTCGCAGTAGCTGTGAATGACGTAATGATGGTTTTAAAGCTGCTGTTGGGGAAGAAAATGCACCACCAGTCGAAGATGATGAAGAAGATGCACCACTAGTCGAAGATGATGGAGGTTTTTCTGCATCTCCCTCCAATGATTAATCTTCAATGGTAATGTTTTTCTGGTTAACTTTTTGGTTCCAATCCCAGGCTTCATCTTCTAAAAGCTGGACATCCCTGCTGATGACTACCTTTTCAGTGACTGGGTTATACAGCTTATAACATTTAGTTGTGTCGCTGTAGCCAATGAAGATGCAC
This sequence comes from Syzygium jambos, assembly GCA_031216235.1. Classification (NCBI taxonomy): domain Eukaryota; kingdom Viridiplantae; phylum Streptophyta; class Magnoliopsida; order Myrtales; family Myrtaceae; genus Syzygium; species Syzygium jambos. The sequence continues at coordinate 15,141,355 of CM062226.1, forward strand.
TTCTCGCTTTTGTCATCCAACTTCTTCCTCTGTTCATCCGGTATATCGGGATATGCCACGCACCCAAATACTCATAGGAACGAAATATCTAGCTTGTTGCCGCTCTAAGCCTCTTCTGGGGTTCTTCCAAGAACACTCCTTGTTGGACACCTATTTAGCACAAATACAGCACAAGCAACGGCTTCTGCCCAAAACTTCTTTGGTAAATCTTTAGCCTTTAGCATACTCCTTGCCATTTCAAAAATCGTTCTATTCTTTCTTTCTGCTATACCATTTTGTTGAGGAGTATAGCTAGCAATCAACTAACGTTTTACTCCATGAATTTTACAGTATTTGTCAAATTCATTAGAAGTAAATTCTCCACCTCTATCCAATCTCAACGTCTTTAGATTAAAGCCACTATGCTTCTCAACATAGACTTCGAATTTTTTAAACTTGCCAAAAGCTTCTGATTTTTCTCTTAAGAAATATACCCATGTTTTTTTGGTAAAATCATCGACAAAAATTAGCGTGCACCTTTTTTGTCCGAATGATTCCACCTCAATAGGGCCACATATATCTGTATGTACCAACTCCAAAGGCTGCTTGGCTCTTCTAGCGTTTCTAACTGGAAAGGATTCTCGATGCTATTTTCCAACAAGACATCCTTCACATGGGTGGTCTGGACTGTCGATCAAGGCATGCCAGTCACCATCCTTTTATGGACGAGTAATTTTAGTCCACGAAAATTTAGATGACCGAATTGAAGATGCCACAGCCACTTGCTATCTTTTTCCATCGCTTGAAAGCTCAACAGAGCATTCGACAGAGGGAACATCCGATTCTTTGTCATCTGCGTCGTTGTGATCAACTTATTGTTTACACTTCTGATAGTGCAAACTCCATTTTCAATATTAATTTCATGACCTTTTTCGGAAAGTTGCCCAACACTAAGCAAATTCCAGAAAAGTCCTGACAGTAAACGTCTGCAATAGTAACATCTTAACCATTTTTTGATTTGATATCAATGTTACCTTTACCCAAAACAAGAATTTTTTATTTATTCCCAAAGTTGACTTCACCACAAACTGTCTCGTCTAATTGCGAGAATAGCTCCTTTCGGCCACACACATGATTACTGCATCCGATATCAAGATACCAAATATTAGCATCCATGGTACTCGAGTCATCCGTTTTGCATGCTAACACCGCGTTCTCATCAGCATTGACAACATATACACGTTCTGACTGCTCGTACCCTATGTTTGCTCGGCATTCGGATTTGTAATGTCCGAATCTGTTACACTTAAAACACTTGACCTTTGATTTGTCACGTGTTTTATACTTTCCCGTGGAATTCTAATTTCCACCTCCACCTCGGGCACCTCCACGACCTCGGGCACCATGATGGCCTCCTCGATTTGAGTGAGCAACCCGACTTTGCAATGCTTGCTCGGGATTCGAACTGATGGACTTCTGATTCATTCTTTGCTCATGCGAGCATAATGAAGCCATCAACCGCTCCAATGTCATGGTTGATATATCTTGGCTTTCGTCGATCACCGCAACAACGTAATCAAATCTTTCAGTCAAATACTTTAAGATTTTTTCTACAACTCAAACATCTTGGAGCTCTTCACCATTAACCTTTAGTTGGTTAACGATGGTTTGCACACAATCAAAGTACGACAAGATAGATTCAAAGTCATTCATGCGTAAAGACTCGAAATCTCCTCGAAGTGTTTGAAGCCGCACCCGCCTAACACGATCATCGCCTTTGTAGGATTTTTGCAAAATATCCCACGCTTCTTTCGTGGTCTCTGCACTCAATATTTTTTCAAATATCGTTTCATCCACGGCTTGAAAGATCGCATATAATGCTTTCTGATCTTTCTTCAGAAATTCCACCAAAGAGTCTTTCTCCTCCTTTCTTAAAGCTTCGAATGCTTCAGCATCGGCTATTTCGGTGTAGCCATTTTCCACCAAGTTCCACGAATCCTACGGTTTGAAAAGAACCTTCATCTGGACAGACCAGTTGTTGAAATTCTTTCCGTTCAACTTTGGAAGTTGTGATTGAACGGAACTAATGGATGTCATTGCTGGCTTTGATACCAATTGTAGGAATAAAAAAGGATATAGACAAACTTTGATGATTTTGGTGAGAAGTACACAGATACACAAACGAGAGAAAATAATATTCAAAATGCATTTTGCACAGGCTTTACACGGAGGAATACAAGCTTAGTTCTACAAGCTTTTTCTCACAGCTCTCAACTCTCTCTTTCTATGGCTTTCCACACACACTTACACAAATAGGGAGGGGACAACCTATTTATACTACTCCTAAAGAAATTTTCTTGAATACCGAGTTTGTCTCAAACTTGAATACCAAGTTTGTATTAAAGACAAAAATAATTTTAATATTTTTAACATACTTATCACAATTGTCCAAAAGGTCCTCAACCTATTATGCGATAGTCAATCCAGTCCTAAACTTTCCAATTTGGCTAATGTAGTCATAAACCTTTGACGATTTTTTCAATTCCGTCATTCTAATCAATTTAGAATAAAAATCATTAATATGGTGGTCCAAGCAGCACCAGCCGTGCCACGTCGGGCGGTCAGCATCCACGTCAACGATTTTCAACCTAAATTGGTGTCGCGACCTTCCCTCTGCTGAACCACCAAAAGGAATGGTTAATGGATTACTAAGGTTACACTTAGCTTGAGTTTTCCCAAGCCTATACCAATTACAACTTTCGATTCAATTTTAAAATGCAAATTAACTCATTCAATAGTCACCGCTAATCTATTGATGGTAGATCGATTAAAAACCCAAGTAAAGTGTGGGAGTATACTTTACTTCTATGAACCAGAGATTTAATGGATTTTGGGACTTGATTATGCTAGATTACTTTAATTTCCTTTCAGTACCTTTTTTCTTTTAGTTTCAAAAATATTTTTGCAAGTAACTTGGATTGATTTTAAACTTAAACACTAACATATGAAGTGTATGCGGGTGCGCAATCATTAAAATTGCAACCAATAATCAAAGCATTTAAATAAATAAATTGCTAGAAAGCAAAAACTCAAACAGCACGAATTAACTAAAAGCACTAACTACACTAAACCTAATCTAACCATGGTTTTATAGACAATAATGCAATTTTAATTAACTCTTTTGGGGTTTTTGTTTTTTATGAAGATTAAAATATGTGCAATGACCCACCTGCGCATGGCCAAGTTGGTAGGCGTTTTCCTTCCCTCCTTAGAGGTTCTGGATTCGAACCCCCACTCGGTTCCGTAACTTAAGTGGAGAGCCCTGGCGATGGGTTGCTAGGCTAGTCTCCTCCGAGGTATAGGCGTCTCGATTACCTGTGCAGGCTCGTCCCCGCGGAATGGTGGCAGATCCTCGGTTACAAAAAAAAAAAAAACTATGTGCAATGCATGTAATGCCAAGTTAACTCTAAATTATGTCTATATGACCTAGTTCTAATGACATACAAAATAAAATAAATCTATGCTAACATGGCATGCAACTTTGACTAGATAAACCTAATATGCAATCACTAAATGACATGGCAAATATGACATGGAATTGATGACATGGCATGGATGATGACGTGGCAAACATGATAGCATGGCATAGATGACGTGGCATGACAACATATCATGTGACATTCAGAATTTTCGTACTCTATAATAATATTTAGAATGAATTTCCGCGACGTAATCGCCTAGAGCCCTATGCATTAGGATTAAATCGATAGACGTTGGCGTGTACAATAGTAGTGTAGAATGATAGTAATTTAATTACTGCCATATTAGTTATAATTAGGGGCTGATATACTCCGAATTACTTGTTTGGTGATATTCAAGTTTAAATTTACTGGATTGAAGTTTTTCCCACATTCAGTATTGTTCACTAATTTTTTTGGTGGGATCAGTATATTTTTCAGATTTATCAACGTTCGAAATTGGTACTGAATTTTCTTGTTTGCTTACCGATTTATTTGATATTCTGATATTTTTAACAAAACATTTATTTTGAAAGACACATTGATGAGTCATCGACTATTCTTCAACTTGCGTTTCTTTCTTCGTGCTCAACTTATTGTTTTCAAGCACATGCTCTAGTGACATTGAATCTAGTCTAGTCTTGACGTCACACGTTGCATCACCAATTTTAACTTCCGTTAATTAATGCATTGGTGACTGATGCTCACGTACACTTAGCCGAAGCAGAGGAGCTCTTCGTCATTTCCACCAAAATATAGGCGATATTTGAAGCTCATTTTTTTTTTGGTCGAAATTTGAAGCTCATTCAATGGACCATTCATGCCCTTAGCCGAGTATTTGAATCGGTAGAGCTTTTAGATTTTAGGTGATGAAGTTTCTCCTTCATTGACTTCCGTCTACCTACTTTCTTCATCTCAAACTTTCGTTTTCATCTCTCGCGAGTAAAAGCGAAGGCCCCACACTCGTATTAGTAAAATTTCTATCTCAATCTTTCCCATCCGGACGAGGTAAACCATTAATTCTCATTACTTTCTATCAACCGGTTTTGTTGTTTGGAAATTAAGTTTTGTTGATTTCGGTTTTGTTTATTTTGTCTAAAGGTGATTTAGAGCTTTGAGTCCGAAAGTGAAAACCCTAGGCACTAAATTGAGTTGATCCACTTGGTGCTTTTGACTTAGTTGATTGAAGTGTGTGTGATTTTAATTTTAGTAAATTTGATGATATGTGTGAGTATATGCAATAGTAGTGTGTTGAAATGTGTTGATTTGGTTTCTTTTTTTGATACTTACATGCCTAAAAGTTGTTTGATTTGTTTTCTTAAGGTGTAACGTTGTGTTGTACGCGAAAATGATAAATTTGAACTTGGAAGTGTTATTTTGTAATATTCATATTTAAACATCATTAGTAATAGTCACTTATTGAGTCTCAACTTGTTTCAAAGTCTAAACATACTTTCTGAATCTGACCTTGCTTAAGAGTCTGAACTACTTTCTGAGCCTGGACTTGCTTTCTAAGTTTGATTACCTACTATGGGATACAATTTTTTTTAAACAAGAAAGCTAAGCAATGAGATAAGCTTAGAATCACGAGATATATTTATTCAATTCAAAATTGAAAACAAATAAACCGACAACCCAATCTTAATGCCTAAAGATCGAATTATCGATCTCGTGCACATTTCAAATGGGAAACTTTCCTAATCTGATATGCCTAAAATCTCAAAACAATCAAAGTTAGATCACGATACCAGCAAATTAGGCAATAAATATAGAATTCAAATTCGGTTTGAAAAATTTACCTAATTCGAGGACTCATTTCCAAAACGTGGACCGTCGATAGAGGGCTCGCCGTAGCCGGCGACGATCAAGATAGGACCGTTTGTCCAAGGTGATCTCGGTTGTGATGGGTCGCCAACAGAGCTCCAGAAAACCTGCAAAACAGAAGTGTTGTGCCTTGACGATTGGACAGCAAAACGGTGCCACGGTTCAGACTCGGTAGGACGATGCTGCGACAACGGGAAGGGCTGCAAGGCTCCGCCAATCGTCAGAGAAGCTCGCGAGATAAAACAGGGACAGCGGCTGGTTAAGTTGCTGGAGCAGGCAACGGTGGTGGTGGTCGGACTCACTTCTGGGCGTTGATCACAGGCTGGAGCTCATGGCAGAAGTGGTGTTGTCGCAGTCAGGACTTGGGAAGCAGCAACAGATCGTTAGGAATCTTTGCGGCTAGGCTGGAGTTGTCACGGCCAGGGTGCAGGCGATGGTGAGGCTGCGATTTGTGGAACAACTTCGTCGTTAGAGAGCTTAGCAAGGCTATTGATTGCGGATTGGAGTTCGACGACGGATGGCAGCAAAAGGAGCAACTACGATGTGAGGCCTGCTGGTGCAAGGCGAGGTGCATGAGCAATACGTGACCGACTTGAGGCCTCGGACCCTCTCTTTTGCTCTCTCTATTCTCTCGTTTTTTTGTAAATTTTTCTGATGTGCTCTTTAATGTCTCTAACCTCTTGTCCTTTTGTGAAGACCTAACCTATATTTATAGTAAAAACCTAGGTCTAATTCTATTATTCAGGCTCATTTTCAGCCACATTAAAGAAGTAATTAGCTCTATTAACATTAAGCTCAAAGCCTCTTATCATTTCTAACTCAAAGAAGTTATATGGGCTCAACCCAATTCAATTAAAGCTCGAAACCTATCTCCATTTGTCCATGGGATTTTCGGCCATTATGTGTTCTATGGGCTTGGCCGAATTTTGATTCTCTTATGGGCTCAATCTAGATGATTTGATTAAGTTTAGAACCTTTATTTAAGTCCATCCACCGCTAATCCAATTTAATGGCAATTTTATGAGTTTATCTATTAAAACAAATGCAGAATAACTAAATGTAATTTAATTCATTTTTGCTTAGGAGCAAAGGTCAATCCCTAACTATATGAATCACCAAAATTTAGATGTTAACAATTGATCGGATAGACTAAATTAGAAAATCATCAAAGGTTTATGACTACATTAGCCAAATTATAAAGTTTAGCACTGAATTGGCAGTCGTACAATTGATTTAGGACTTTTTGGACAATTTTCCTCTCTCATTATAGTGGGTAAATTCCAAGAACAAGTTTAAATTTAAGAAGTTGGTAATTGTCAAAGCAAATAATAGTTGTTAAACAAAAAGAAAAGTTGTTAAATTAAAAAGAAAATAAATATCCGTTAGTAATTCAAATGAGAGTTGGTACCTCAAAACTAATCAGAGAGAAATCAGTAAGTCACTCAAATAAAGTTTAGTAATTCAATTTAAGACGTTGGCAATAAAAGTAAGTAAAATTAGTAAGAGATAAGAATTTTTTTTATTAGAGATAAGAGAAGTGAGTAATTAAGAAAAATAAATGCTGGTAATTAACTCAAACAAGCGTAGGTAGCGTACAATTAATAGGAAAAAAATTAGTAATAGCTCTTAATAATGTTGGTAATTTCTAAATAGAGTTGGCTAATTTATTGGGTTGGTAAGCAAATAAAAATGAGAAACTGAATAGAAAAGTTGGTAAATTTGAAAAAAAAAAAACGTGGTAACCAACTCAAATGAGAATTAGTAAACCAAAAATTAATTCACAACCTAATGATAGAAAAGCAGATAGTCACACAAACAAAGGTCGGTAATTGCGTATAAGAGTTGTTTTTTTTATAGTATTTGTGAGAAAGACAAATAAAAGTTAGTAAACAATAACAAAAATCAATAAATTAAAAAGTCAAATAAATGTTAAATAACTCAAATGAGAGTTGGTAATCCAAAACTAATAAGAAATTTAATCATAGAAATTTGGTAAGTTGCTCAAATAATTTGTGATAAATACATATAAGAATTGGCCAATTTAAGGTGTTGGTGGAAAGACAAATAAAAATTGGTAAATAAGAACAGTTGGTAAGTGGTGAACTATTCATAAAAAGTTGGTAAGTTCGTAAAGGTGCTGAGAAGCTATTAACTAGTTATCGAGAAATTGGATAGCTGGTAATATTTTTTTTACCATCATTTTTTTTTACAATTATTAACTGTTTCAGAAATCTACCATTTCAAAAATAGAGGAACGAAGTTAAGGCATCGTCTTTGCTTACTAAGAGCATATGCGTCTTTGTTATGAAATTCCCTGCGGTTAACATTTTCCGTTGGCAATTAATCAAATATAGTTTGGGATACGGTTCAGAAATTCTAAAATGAAGGTTCTTCTTCGACGATGATGTCAATTCTAGAGCATCCTAGAGTATGATGTTTCCGATAGGGGTGTTCATTGGTTAGGTCCAACCCGAGAACTGGATTGAACCAAACCGAAAAGTGATTACGCTCACTTTTATTGTGCCTAACTGAAAAGTGTTTATCGGTTCTGTGGGAACCGGCTTGGTCCTTGCTTCCCTGTACCGACGAAACTAGCCAGAGGTAACCCTAAATTAAGATTAGAGCTCTTTCTCTCTTTTAGACTTCACAGCTTCTCACCTCCCTTTATCGTGCTCGACCCTCTCAGCCACTCGCCTCCCTTTCTTGTGCTCGACACTCCGCCTTCCTTTCTTGTGCTCGACTCGCGTAGCCACCCATCAGAGAGAAGCTAGACGAAAGTAAAGTCACCATCACAGCGAAACTAGATGAAGGTAAAGCTCATCATGTGGAAATGAAGGGTGAAAGAGAGAGATGAAAGAGATTTGTCAATGGAGGAACTGTTGGGTGCTTGATAGGAGTGAGCATGGTCCGGGTTGGGTCGGTTCAACACCTAACCCTGGGACCAACCCACACAGTATTGGTTTCTAATTTTTGGGACAAAGGACCAACCCTATTGAGCTTGGGACAGAGGACTGAACCAACCCTATGGGTCCGGTCTGGTTCCAGGGTCAATCCGAGACCAGCCAAATTTTTTCATGTTTCATATTTTTTATTCCTTGAAAGGACAAGTGGTACATTTTAAAAATATATATCCATCGACAATGCAATATTGAGTAACCAAACTATGGATCCCGGTACAAATCAAATAAAAATCTCAAGTAAGGCAACAACAAAAATCTCCACTTAATAGTATACGAACACGTGAAATAAAATTAAAAATTAAAATGGTAAACATACATAACATAAACCATGAATTATACAATTTCATATCTTATTTATTCTTAAAAGATTTCTTCAATATTTGAACACTTGAAAACAAAACAAACAACTTCATATCGTGTTCGTTCGTGAGGAGCCAAGGAGGGCCAACTGAGGCGACCTGTGTTCGCCATTCGTGAGGTGCCGAGGTGGGCCAAGAGAGGCAAGCTGGTTCATGAGGCGAGCGAGGAGAGGCAGATGTAACGAGCAGCACAAAGAAGCAACGAAAGAAGAGAGGCAACGCTCAATAGTCAATAGGGTTTCTATTGAAGAAAAGGAGGGAGGGGCCTTAGGTTCTTTGAAAAATAAATAAATATATTTTTATTTATATATTATTATATAAATTGGGTTGGTTCAGGTTGGACCAATCCTAAACTTTGAGAAGCAAGGACCAACCTGCAAAGTATAGGGTCCAAGGGTCCTAGGACCAAAGACCGACCCAGTTCCCTTGGAAACAGTACTAGGACCGGCCGGGTTGGGCCGGTCCAGGGTCAACCCTAACCATTGCTCACCCCTTACTACTTGATACGGATGAAAGAGAGTAGAAAGAGAGGTGTGGGTGTTTTAATGATAAAAGGAAAATGGACAACCGCCAAAATATTCCCTAGTGGAGTGTGTTAGTTCCCTCTCTACCCACTTGGCTAAGGAAATGTTTCTTTGGTCTCACAAAGACTCAAAAAAGCAATGAGATATCTTTCTTTTCAATAAATTAATAAATCATTTAAAAAAAGAAAAGAAAATACAGTTGTGGACAGCTATATCGAAGTGGAACCAAGAATCGGTTCCCTATTTCAAAATCGCTCGATCCAGTTCCCGGTCGAGAGCCACAAAGTCGATTCCTGATTCTAGGCCGAGGATTGACCCACTCAAGAACCGATCACCCTTAATTTCAGGAGTAGTTCTTTGCCAGTTATCTTCAATATCTAGTCCATCTCTTTCAAGTCCAAGGTTCCAGTTATAGCATTAGCAACATGTGATATTCTGAAATTCGACTCATTTTTTAGATTTATGGAATGAATATATCTTCGATGTACTTTTAGTTAAATCTCACTTGGAATTGATCATTCTTAAAAAGTCTAACTATTAGGGAATAGCTAGCTAGGAACTAAATACGTGACAAGAACTTGACCATAAATTGGCATTTCGACCATGAGAATTGACGAGAGAATATTTTGAGCTATTATAGGCCGATCCAAAGATGGTTATGGAACGACTCACCAATGTTATACAATTGGATCGCGGGTGATTCCGCTTGGCAATTGTATGAATTTCGAACGATCCTAAACCTATTCCAAACGATCGTGTCCATCAGAACTAGTGATTGACCCTCGCAATTACATGACAACCGAGGTCGCCATGGCTTGAGTAAACTTAGATGTGGTTTGATAACCGAGTCAACTACAGGTCGATACACGTGACTCTTAAAAGCCGCCCGTTAGTTTGAGATACACTAAAGTCGCGATTGATTGATTTTAGCCATTAATTAGAATCCGGAATGGGATGTCGAACTTTTAAGATTCCACGAAAATTTATCGGACGTCGTCTCATTAAGCGTAGCCAACTATTAGATCACTTGGAATTATCGAAAAAGTGAAATTTGGACCAGATATTAAAAGAGACCATTTTACCCCTAAAATATTTTGAATTCATTTGTTGCATTGAAGGGCGATTTGGACTTTATGGCATTCCCCTCTTGGCCGAACTACATTGACCACTTTGCCCCTATCCTTCTTGTTTATTTATTTATTTGCCATTAGTTATTTAAGTGAATTATTTTGGGAGATTAGTTGTGAGCCCTAGGATCTTGGCTTGGAGAAGAAAAATAAATTTTGACCATTGGATCCTAGTAGGGTGGTTGATGGGGTTTGAGTGGAGTTAGTAAACACCGTCCTCTCATTGTTCTCTCTCTCTTGCCATTTGATCAAGTTTACTTCACTCTCTTCCTCACTCTCCTCTTCTTCGGCCGAAGCTCACCACCACCATTGCCGACCAGCCCTTGCTCAGCTATGAACCACTGCTCCTTGCCGCCTCACACCACTACCACCATTATCTCTCTCTTTCATACAATACCACCCTAGCAGAGACACCACTGTTCCAGCCGTCTGTCCGTCGAGACCACTGCTACTCCGATGAAGCTACTGCTGTTTGGCCATGACTTGTGCTGCCCTTCTTGCTCGGTTTCTTGCTTAGGCTCCCTATTAAGTGGCTCCCTAAACCTTGGTTAGGATAATGGGTTACTAATGGCTTCTTTAGGGGATGTTTAGGGCTGAATTAGGGGATGATTAAGGGCTGTTGATAGGTGGTTTAATTGTTGAATGAACTTGGTTTGCTTGATGGTTCATGTTGATTGATTCTCGGATTTATTACTGCTGTGCCTCTGTAATTTACTATTTTTGTGGAGACTTTGGTAGGCCGAATCTGAAGTGGTGTTTTTCATGAAAGTTGTTCCTAACATATTGAAGTATGACATATTTTAAATTTGGAATTTTTGGAAGTCATTTGGGATCATTCAGAAGTTCATCTTCAGACCGGATTTAAACTACCCTGGATTTCTATTCATTGAACTTCTTTTCTTTCGGAATTTTTATAAATTTTTCCAGATCTCTTTTCAACAAATTTTCCAGAAAATTGTTAAGGACATGTCTTTCTATGACATATAAAAATTTCAAAACTTTCTAAAGAGATTTGGATACCGAACGAGACACGTTTTGAGGGATGAGTGGTCTATTCGAGGGACATGATTTCCGTCTAACTTCTAGTGACAAAAAAGACATGTTTATAGTTTGAACTGGGTTTTATGTTCTTCATAAGAAATGTTTATCGAGATGTTTTCTAAGACATATCCAAAATTTAGAATTTTTGGAGTTGTTTTACTATTTATTTCAAAAGGAATGCGGTTGCTGTGCATCCGCCCAGGAATTGCCCTGATTCATGTGTACTCGATTTTCTCTCTCTCGGATAATTATCCTATGATATTATTACATTTGAAAGGCGTGACACTTTGTTGGACGAATGCGGATTTGGTTTGCATTCGACTAATTCACAAAGATAAGAATTGACAATGATTGTTGAGGTATATGCATGATCACGATACGTTCCGCCTAGGCGAGAGTTCTAGATGATGCCCGGTGGGAATTTGGATGCCGTCTAGGTAGGGGTTCTAGACGTTGTCGATCACGGTGGAAGCCGGATCAATGCTTCTAAGTGAAGTGTCGTTTGGTACTTGGCTTGCCAGGGAGTGTTTGATCTTAGACATTGCCGTCGTCGACGTAGTGGGATGATGCCTGGTTACACCTGAAGACCGGCGGGGGTTCGGTAGGCCCAAGAGGCCATTAACAATGTGGATATCTATAATATGTGTTATGCATCGCCTGAGATCGTTGTTAAGCAAGTCTGGATTACTAGTCGTATTAGGTATAATTATACCTTGGATTGTAATGTATGTGCTCAAGGAGCAATTTCCATGCTGTGTCAAATTTCTAATGTGCAGGTTTTATGTATGTGACAAGGCAAAGTAAGGGTGCCTGTGTTTGTTTATGGCACATTGGTTGTTAGGATTGCATGTTTAGGATTGTTCGGACGTACATATTATCCTAAACGAGACTTAGGGAGTTTACTTATGGAGATTTATTCTCATTGTTGAATTATAACCATTTCGGACCCCCAACTATGACTAGTCTTCCTCGATGTTTTGGGATACCCATGGATGTGGACCATATGGAAACGAAGTATCCGGTTGGTAAGGATAAGATGTATATTAGGCATTATACAACGATATGGGTAGACAAGGGCTTAGATCACTAAAAGCCCCGTACATTTTTGGCATGATTTTATTGTGATGGAGACGAGGTGACAGGCCCAATCCGAGAGTTTCATGGCCCTCATCATGGCAGTGATAAAGTAATGAAGTGGGATCTCATGGAGATTGATTCCCTCTGACGAAGAAGTTATCGATCCCGATACTGATCTTTTTTGTTGTGCAAGGTTCTCGTATAATGACCTCTAATAAGGCTTGTAATTGTATATTTGTATTTAACGATGTGTTTATAAAGTGGATTATTGATGTGTATCAAATGTTTTTCTACTATCTCGTTTATTTGTATGTTGTATAGAGAGTTTAAGTTTACTTCCGCTTGCGTTCATCGTTAGAGATTCATTTGGGTTGGCAACAAGTCCCGGGATATCGCATACTTAACGATCAATGCGGGATATTGCGTGTTCATGGGTTACAGGATAATTATAGACATTACATTACATTGCACATATACTCCGTCATATGGCTGGAGTCGCATTGCGGGCAACACAAAAATTCTTTCTGGTCATCCCGCGTCTAATAGCTTCAGGATCAGGAGATCTTCTTCTCGCCCAAAGAAAAAGAAGAAGACAATTGTACTTACCAAAAAGTTGCAGGTCAGTGATGGACAGATCGTGCATCCTGTGACTGTTTCGCCGCAGCCTTTCATTAGCGCGCCTCGCATGGCTGTCGTGATGGATGGCCATGTCCTTCCAACTACCAGGGGGCACTAGCAACTTGTTGAAATGCCATTTCAAGCCCGTAACTGTCGTTGCCTGTGGTCTCGATTTCAGCACGTAGCCTACTGATCGCACCCTTCGTTTCCGTAAGCTCAGCTTCAAGCCTACTCTTCTCCGCAGCACAAGCCCGTTCACCCTTCACTTCCTCGCATTTCCTCGATGTCAATGCCAGACTGATAAGCCGACCAAGCCGGGCTCGTAAGAACCCAACATCCATGCCCAGGTCCTCGAATGCCTTCAGAGTCGTGGCCCACACGTCGAAGTCCTCTATAGAAGTTGTGATCCTCGAAGCCCTGATAGCATCCGCAATGTTCACCGTTTCAGAGATTATTCCTGCTGCCAGCTTATAGTTCAGGCCTTCGAGGAGGCAAGTGTGGAGAAATGTCTTTTGACACCTACACAGCTCGTAGTACTTGGCTCTAAGGTGCTCGGAGAGTTCGGAGTCAATAACCAAACCCTTGGTGATTATAGAGAAATTTTCAATACTTGTCACTTCTTTGAAATCAATGACAGATTCAGAGAACTGAATTCCGTGAAGACCATTTGAAACGCGGTCATTGGAGTCGGTCTTGGCATGATCTGCAACAGATTTGCAGTCAGTGTTACAGATCTTGAAACCGTCCTCATGAATGTTCTCTGGAGTAAGTTCCTTTGCAAGAGGCACCCAATAAGTGTCATCGTCTTCTTCTTCGCTGCTCTTGGTGTGTTCTGCACAACTCATAATCAGAAAACGGGGAAGAGTGAAGAAACTCCATATGACAAGAAGAATCACATAATCATTTTGGGTTCAGGAATACCAGGATTGACTCTTCTTGAGCAAGGATCCAAATTTATCAGGCCCAGAGCCCCATCCACCTCGCTGAAATTACTCGATCTCACAATGTACACCTGAAAACGACAACCGCAGTATCAACCCATATAACCTGTACTACAGTGACCAATGGATTTGTTATAATCACAACGTTGTTCCTCGCCACCTTATTCAATTGAATCAAGAAACTTTCAAAAACAGTCATGAAAAGGGACATATCAGAGTAAAGAATCATCTTCAAGGCTATTTTAACCTTGAACTGGGTTGGCATGACTAGTTGAAACACTACTGCATCACCCTCCATTATGCTGTGAGCAATCGAAAAACCTCTCCACCCGCCACTCAGGCCAGTTTTAGCACAAAGGTACTTTGTTTCGTATACTTCCCCGCTCTCATCTTCCAACTTGATCGTCACATCTTCCTTCGGCAAATGCGAGTCACAGAATTGCTTCGGAAGGCCCTGTCACCTAAGAGAATTAGCTCGTGTCTTTGTCAGCAATCATAATCTTCACAAGATTGAAACCACGCAGCTTAATTGGGCACAATACCATCCAAAACACACGAGTCACGTGCGACGGGAGCATGCGCTTGACAAAGCTTGGGAAAAGCAGCGACAAGGACGACTGAACCTCTTTGGCTCGTTCCATGGCATCGGTTGCAACAGTACTGCAATAATCATCTTCCTTGGCTCTCTTTCTTTTTTGGCTACAGCGAAGTGTTTCAGCTCGATCACAAGATAAATCAAGTGCTCTAATGAGTTGAAGAAGGATCAATAACCACGGTATCTATTTGAATGAACTTGACTAACCTCTTCGGCTTCGCCATATCACGACAGCTTAACTGATCAGCAGCTCGTAGCTGTATTGCATTCGGGTCAGTTTTTAGTTTAAGCATGCCAATAGATGTGCTCGACTGAGTTTCAATACGACGAGCAGTGTGTCTAGCTAAACACGATATTCAAGCAACAATTCTACCAATCAACCTATGACCTCCAAACATATTAATATGCACAAATCTCGGGTTTGTCCAGATGATTGACTTTTTTTTTATGCTCAAATGAAGATTTTCTAAATGCATTCACGAAAATTGTAGCACTAGCCAGATCGTATGATATGAATCTATTTTATATTCGAGCCCAAAATAACAGAAGTAAAAGTCAGATTCAAATGTGAATAATAAGAAGAAAGAAAGAAAGCAAAAATTTCCCAGGAGCCGTTCAAGTTGGAACTCGACGTACTTCAACAAAGAAGCACGAGTACACATCAATAATGGCCAAAGCAAACGGTGAAGAGCAAAACAGAAAGATGGAGTAAATAAGAAAACAGAGCATGGAGATTGAGTTCAGCGCACTTCTTCATCACAAGTTCCATGAGCACGCGATGGCCTGCTGAGGAGTAGATTTCCCTTCTTCTTCAGTGACCTTCCTCGCTGAACCTCACAGAACGCGAGTAAAAACCAACATTTGAAAAACGAATCACATCATAAATGTCGAGAGAGAGAGAGAGAGAGGGACCATTGGAGGAGCTACGAGAGGCTTGGTGCTGTCATTATGAAGAATGGTCATGGCTCTGATGGAAGACGACTTTACAGCTCTCTCTCTCTCTCTCTCTCTCTCTCTCTCTCTCTGACTAGCACTATCAGAGACAAAAACGAAACTGTACTAATTTCTGAATCTTCACTGTTTGGCGTAAAGTGGAGTGGCATTTTCAAAAGTTGTTCATGATCTTTGAAAAAGCGCAAGCACTCCGTGTACGTTTCCCCATAAAAAATCCAAAAATGAAAGCAATATTTTAAGATTTAGAAAAAAATAGTTTTAAAAGTTTTAAATGAACTACGATACACTG
The DNA here is from genome assembly GCA_031216235.1 of Syzygium jambos. Taxonomy (NCBI): domain Eukaryota; kingdom Viridiplantae; phylum Streptophyta; class Magnoliopsida; order Myrtales; family Myrtaceae; genus Syzygium; species Syzygium jambos. Next base: position 15,157,161 of record CM062226.1, read on the forward strand.
CTCGAGTTCAATCAAGCTGTCTGTCTCGAGCCCGAGTTTAACTCCATCAAGTTTTCCATAAATGCAAACTCGGCTCAACCTGACTTCATCAATAGTTAAAGTTTCGTCCGAATTCGAATCAAACTTGAACTTCAATTCTTAAGATGTAATACAATTCAAAAAAGGATTAATTAGTTATTTACAATAGAATAATTATGTATACAAAATTAAAAGTACCAAATAAATCAACTACTCTCAACTCCATAAAAACAGAAACTCGAGCTACTCATACTCAACTTGAGAAGAACCATGCATACTTCAATTAAAACCCTAAATTGAGTACAAGTAGCTTAACTCATTTACACCTCTCTATATACCAAAATATGATCAAATTTTGGTTATTATCGACATGTGATAGATTCAATCGAGTAGAGTTTGGTTATTTATTAACAGAATTACCGCTAACTCGAAGAGAATCGGCAACTCGCTAATGAAGCCATTTAAGTTATGGACGAGAATCTTGAAGTTGATAGACCAAGTCATTGATATTGAGAGGGTGCAATCGACACAGGGATAACCGCTAGGTGGTTAATTGATTGTCGCTATTTTAGGATTGTCGTAGATGAGTGTTTTTATATATAATAGGAGACACATGGTAATTTCTTCTGAATATTGTAAATTCTCACAACCATTAAGAAGTTATTTCTTTTTCAATAATAACCATTTGTATCATCCGTTTCTAATTGTCGATTATAAAAAAACCACATCATACTCTTTGTAAACCCCCACCCCCAAAACAAACAAAACTCATTATCTTTCACTTATCTTTCAATTCATGTATCATAGTTGCAGTTTTTAGATATCTCGTTGTCAATTAAATTAATTGTGGCTTTTGCATCTTCGTCGTCGATTAGACTTTGGCATTATATCTCTCTATCATTTTACTTTGTCGTCGATTAAATTCCGGCCAAGTGTTTTGCACTTTACATTGATTAAATTCCGTCGAAGTATATCTATTGGTTTCCTCGTGCTCTAGTGATACAAAACTCATCTCATCTTAAAAAAACCGAAAACGAATTTTGATGAAAGTATTTCATCGTCGATTAGATTGCGGCGAAACGTCTTCTTGACATACCCAGTGGGACTACTTGTAGTTTATTTTGAGAATTAACAATGCCAAGGACAAAGAATCACCTTGAGCTTGATCGGGTCGCGGGTAATAACCCTGGTGAAAGGGTCACCCAGTCCAGGACCTCATCCACTCCTGCAGTGATAGAGACAAGCTAAGGTGGGGATGCCGACATCCCACAACACCTTACGGAAGAACAATTAAGGGAGTTAGCACCAAACCCACTTTGGTGGCTGCCATGAAGAGATCACTCGAGGAATAGCAAAGTGAGATGGCAAATCACCAAATGAGACATCTCCATGATGCAATCAAGCCAATGGTTGTTAATGCGATCAATGATGTCATCTCAAAAATAATGTCATCTCAAGGCTCGGGACATCCAATCAGCTCATACTAATCCAATTGAGCACGGCAGCTTCCGAGTACGTTCCTCCAATTCTTAGTCAATTGAACGATATAAATAATTTAGGCCAAGTGCTCACCCCACCAGTGACGGTTTTACAAAGGCTTGAAATCGTAAGCAAATTAATTTGATCGATGGAAATGACCAAATTAGTCCAATATAGATTAATTATGTTGATAATAATATGTCAAATCAAAATATTTCACCGAATGGACCTCCAGTTGGGCCAATTCCAAATGGTGATAATGCGAAGCCTTGTGGTGCAATCTTACCTCCAAATGCAAGAATTTACCATAAAGGCCAAATGTGCCAATTAACCCTAATGTCAACAATCTCATTCAGGATCGACCTTTGAATCATGATCCTAGGGTGTAGGAAGATCAAATCTATCCACTCATAAACCCAGACCAAGTGGCTGAAATGGTGATGCAACAAATAGATGATGATAGAGGGATTATCAAGCCTGTTTATTGGAAAGCTATATCCTAACTGGGTCGATAATGTTCAGTATCCTAGGGGATTCAAATCTTATGATATTTTGCTATTTATACTGGCGAAAATGACCAATTGACCATTGAATTTGTCGATTTATTGCCCAATGTGGAGAGGCCATATATAACAAATGAATTCTCGAGACTTAGCTTGTTTTATTTGTCTTAATTAAAATCTGTCTTTACTATACGGATTTATCTCCTAATTCAATTTATATTGGAAAGAGAATTCCATTCTCAATTTTATAAATTGATACTTGAGGTATTGATTTCTAATTTTGCTAGACTCTATCAATATGATAACGATTCAATTGATCGATTTGTTGCTGGATTGAAGAGGGCTAGAAAGAAATGCATTGCTTCGCTCTCAGATATAGAATTCACAAATTTCACTATCTGTGGATTGAAATTCATTCTTACATATATGTTCAAGGGCCAAAATTTTGCCGATTTATTTCAAATGGCAACCGGAGTGTTTAAGTATGAGCAACTATTTAAGAACAAAGATAGAGAGCCACATGATGACTCTACAAAAACGTGGATTTCATCCAATTTGCCAATGACAAGGGGGCATACAATGACTCTTCATTATTGAATTTAAAAAAATCAAATGATGAGCGAATCATTCAATTCTTTTAAAAGGGGCATTTGTTTACACAAAAAAAAGGGATAATGACACAAATAGTCCCTGAACTTTGACTTAATGTGCAATTTGATCCCTAAACTTTTAATTTGTTCAATACAGTCCCTAAACTTTAACATAATACTTTTTAATTTGTTCAATGTGGTCCCTAAACTTTTAATATGTGTTCAATTTAGTCCCTAAACTATATAAAAATATTCAATATAGTCCTTGCACTTGAATTAATGGAAGGACTATATTGAACATTTTCAAATAGTTCAAGGACTAAATCGAACACATATTAAAAGTTCAGGGACCACATTGAACAAATCAAAAGTCCAAGGACCAAATTGAACATTAGGTTAAAGTTCAGGGACTACATTAAACAAATTAAAAGTTCAGGGACTAAATTGCACATTAGGTCAAAGTTCATGGACTATTTGTGTCATTTTTTCCAAAAAAAAATGATCAACTTTTGGTCATTATCAATATATGATAGACTTAATCGATGAGAGTAAATTTTATCATTTATGAATAGAATTATCGATAATTTAAAGAGAATCAACAACTTGCCAGTGAAGTTATCAACGACACCCAACGTGAAGAACTCGAAGTTATTGATGAGAACTTTGAAGTTGATCGACGGAGTCATCGATATTGACATTGAGCAATCGACACGTGGTTAATTGCTGGGTGGTTGTTTTTATTGCAACTATTTTAAGATTGTTGTAAATAAGTATTGTTAGATAATAGGAGTTCACATAGAAACTACTCGTGGATAATGTAACTTCTCATAACTACTAGAAAGTAATTTTTTTTTCTTAGTAACCATTTGGAACCTTCATTTGTAATATATGTTTGTAACCGTTGATTGTAAGCTTTATATAAACACATCATACTCTTTATAAACCCCCCTCCCAAACAAACAAAACATGTTATCTTTCATTTCTTGCATCGTAATTTTGGTTTCCAGATCTCTTTATCGATTAAATTTCGACTTATATCTTAGTTGTAGCTTTCGGATATTCACCGTCGATTAAATTCCAACGATATATCTCTCTAACATCTCACTTCATCGTTGATTATGTTCCAGCAAAATGTTTTGTACCTTAACGTTGATTAAATTTCATTGAAGTATATCTATCAATATCCTTGTCCTCTAGTGATATATCGTATTCGAAATCACCAGAAAACCTGCCTTAATAAAAACCAAATAAAGAATTTCAGTGAAAAAGTATCTCGTCGTCGAAAAAACCTCTCTTCGCTCCAACCGAGATGTGCAGTGCTATCAATTTGTCTGAAGGATTCAGCCAGGAGAATCAGTAAAAATCAAAATGGGTTGATATACACATTCCTTTTAACAATAGACTCCCTGTTCAATTAGAGATTCGCAAAACTACACATGGTGGTAAATTTTCTAACTCTTCATAGCCAGGATGATCTCTTCATCTCCTCCAAAAGAAATCATGTCAAAAGCCAAAAAAAGTGCACTTCACAATCACCAAGGAGCACTAGCAACTTCTTTGAATGTCATCTCGAGGTCATCACCCCCTCTGCGCAAACTCTCGATCTCATCATCGAGCTTGCTTATCGCTTCTCTTACTTCCGCGAGCTTAGCCTCGAGCCTGCTCCTCTCCTCTTCGGCCTGAGCCCGTTCACTGTCCGCCTCTCTGCACCTGTTTGACCTCATCGCAAGTTCCAGGAGCCGCTCAAGCCGGGCTCTCAAAAAGCCCACGTCCATGCCCATGTCTTGAAATGCCTTCAGTGTCTTGCGCCAGATATCAAATTCCTTCATTGATGTCGTGATCCTCGAAGCCCGGATCGCGTCTGCTACGTTCACTGTCTCCGAGATTATGCCGGCGGCAAGTTTGGAGTTCAACCCTTCAAGGAGGCGACTGTGGAGATACGACTTTTGACTCCGGCAAAGCTCATAGTATTCGAGTCTAAAGTGGTTGGACAGTTCGGAGTCAATGACTAGGTCATTGGCTATTATCTCAAAGTTCTCGACGCTTCTCACGTCTTTAAAGTCGATGAATTTTTTGGAGAACCGGATTCCATCGAGGACTTCAGAGACAGGATCTCCAGGATCACTCTCGACCTGATCAGCGACGGGCAACAAAAGTGCATTGCAGGCTCTTACGTTGTCATTTTGAGAGTTTTCTGGAGGATTTTCCTTTGTGAGAGGCTTCCAATAATCATCATCTGATATTTCGCAGGTCTTGCAGCCATTCTCTGATTCACAGCCGGAAGTGAAGAACAAAGAAAGACCGGAAAGCGACAGCCTAGAAATTATCTTGGAACAGAAACATACCAGAATCCCCTGTTTTTAAACAGGGGTCCAAACTAAGGAGGCCAAGAGCCCCATCCACGTCATCGAAATTGCTTCGTCTCACAATGTAAACCTGAAACCAAGTTCTAATTTGATCATCAAGCAGATTACATGCACTACTAATGAACTAATTGATGCTAATCATGACCCAGAGGGATGATCGCCAGCGTCTTACATACCAAATACATCACTAGCAGAACAAATCAAATACCAAATACATCACTAGCAGAACAAATCAATCTCTCAGAGAATACTTCTGTGGCCCTTTCAAGAAAGTATTCGAAATTTCGTAGTCTTTCTTAATGAAATGACTAATGATGTTATGATGCATCTGTGTATCACCTTGGCACGGAAGCTATCCAAATCTTTCACTTCATAGTGAAACCAATTTAACCAACTTAAGTGCCTGTCAACGCCATCTAAAACCCTACTTCTTTTCACCTCCTTTATAAAGTTCCAACCAAGCATGTGGTTGGTAACTTTCTTTCAAAAATGGCTTGCGGTTCCAGCATTCCTGCTGTTTCTTTATCTAAGAGAACAGAACCCTGAAATAGAAACCCGTTTTCTTGAAAACCTACAGAAAAATGAAATCTAATGACCTCCTATCAACATACGGAATGTCAAATTCTTTTTGTAACCTTCTCTCCTTGCAATAAGAATTAATGGTAGAAATGGAACCGAACACATTCTGGAGTGGTGTAGAAACTAATATTATTCATAATTGAGAATGGTCTACATATTATCACCTTAAAACGGGTTGGCTTGACTAATTGGAAAACCAATGCATCGCCCTCCTGCAAATTATGAGCAATGGAAAACCCTCTCCAGCCACCACTCAGGCCCGACTTTGCCCCAAGGTACTTGGCTTCATATCCTTTGCCAGTTTCGTCTTCTAGAGTAACAGTAGCATCTTGCTGTGGCAAATGAGAGTCGCAGAATTTCTTTGGAAGACCCTGTCAACAAGAATTTTCGGGTCGTTAAATGCTTCAAGCTCTTGTTTTCAGGACACTTGAACTGCGCCGGATTTAAGCATGAGACTCACCAGCCAAAACCCACCAGTAACATGTGATGGTAGCATATGCTTAACCATGACTGGATACTCTGGCGATAGAGTAGACTGAACTCTTTTTGCTCGCTCCATAGCATCATTTGCAGAATCAGTACAGAATCGATCATCTGTGGCTCTCTCTCTCTTTGGACTGACATGGAAATTTTTCAGATTTGATCATTAAAGAATCAGATTCTTTCTGCCCTTCTTCACAAGAGAACTTAAAATGTGCAACAAGTTAAGATAGGCGTCACAGCCATTGCAATGTACTCAACTAACCTTTTCAGCTTACCCAAACCACAACAGATTACCTGATCAACAACAATGAGGAAATGTGTAACAAGAAGTCAGTCATTTAAGCACACGAAATGTTGTTAAAAAGAAATTAATAAGATGCAAATTTAGTCTAGCAATTCATTTCAAAGTTAAGCTTGAGACGTAACACTTGAACCATGGCTTCTCTGACAGCTTAAGAGTTTGAAGTAATCAGTTGAACAAGTCGAGAGATCGAGAGAGTAGTTGAAATCTACATGCTTATGTTTGGACAAAAAATCCATCTTGAAATTTGGATCTGGCAAACATAGACGCCCTCTGTTTCTTCCTTCACTCACTCACTCACTCACTCTCACCCATATCATTTCTCCTAACTTCTCGTTCAAGCACGCCATTGAAATCACATTCCAGAGATCGAAACTTCAACGGGAGTGCAGGCACGGTACAGAGCACTAACGTAGAGAGAGAGAGAGCGAGTGAAGGACTGAACCTGCTTATTGGAGGTTCCTTCAAGACCCAATGGCTTTCCACAGAGCGGCTTCTCCTTCCTCTTCAGCAACGTTCCTTGCTGAACCTGAGCAAAATGTCAGCAAGAAATAAAAAGAAAGAAAAACACCAAGAGAGTGAGTGACTGAAGAGGACTGAAGAAACAGAGCGTGTCCCTGTTTCTCACCTGTTTACAGGAAGTTCCTTGAAGACCCAATGGCCTTCTGGAGAGCAGCTTCTCCTTCCTCTTCAGTTTGCTCCCTCGCTGAACCTAGACAAGGAATGTCAGTACGAGAAAAAGAAACACCAAGATAGAAACACAGACGTCTAGAGAGAGAGAGAGAGAGAGACCTTGGAAGGTTGTGGGAGAGGTTGCGGCTTCTCGTCCTGACGAATCGCCATGAGAGACTCCTCCTGGTGGAAAGATCACGACAACACGAAGAGCGTCAAAGGCATCTGCGGACGGGGACTGTGACGGGCAAGAATGTAGGAAGAACTGAGGAAGATGGGAGGACCGTTTGGTTCCGCTTTAGAACAAAAAACATTTTAGTAATTGCCGTCAAACAACTACTCATCACGCCTAGAAGTGGGACCTACCCTACTATCCGTACTTGGTAGGCTTGACTGGAGCCAAAATTTGAAAAGAGTTCATTTCTGGAGTTGCCAATGACAAAAATAATCAGACCCCAAAAAAAAAATGAAAAAAATAAATTAATAAAAAAAAGTGTAATTTCTACGAGGGCAAAAATGAGGTGAGAGGAAAATCACGACTTGTTAGGATAATTATTCCGATAAGGCCCTTACGTTTTGGACCTTAGAGGAATGTTACCAGCATCATTGAAGTGTTAGTATGATGCTAGAAAATAAATTACAACAATTTCGGGTCGTTTACAATCTTTTATCTCAAGTTAAGAAACAAGGGGTATTCAACCATACGAGACTTTAAAGTAATTTATTATATGAAATTTTATGGGACCACATAAAAGTTTAAGCTATTATATAAATATGTGTTTTAATATTTGAATATTCTAATACTCTCACTTACGTATAAGCTATAACTGGGGAGGAAATAGAGACCTGAATTTGAAGTCGGGACCTTTTGTTCCAATACCATGTAAAAATTTTATAGGACTACTACCAACTATTCTAAAAGTTTTAGTTATTAGATGAATGCATGATTTATTATTTGAATATTCTAACATACTAAATGTGGCAAATAGGTACTAACTTGTCATTTACAAGGATTCACACGGAACTTATTATTTGGAACAATCACTAAGCATAAGTATCATCACTCACAACAATTTGAGTTGTATTAGTATGCCATTGGTTAGTATCCGTATCTTCATGTTACGAACTCTATAGCCAAACTACCATATATAAGTGCAATAAGTTATGAGTACTACGAGTAAAATTACGACCCATAAAGTTAAATTACTACCTAACTGCGTGATCCACCTTGGGGTGATTATTGATAAATTACACCAATCCAAGAATATCACGGCTAAAAAGGGGATCGGATTTTTTGCTTAGGGACCCTAGAAACACCTATCTTTGTTATCCAAATCCTTTTGTTACGAAGAGATTGCATACTCATTTTGAGCAGGATGGGCCTGACTTACCGCTATTGGAGGCATGCTAAATAACTTGCCAAAATTTGAAGAGCGGTAATAGGGCTATCAAACTCAAACTCGTGTCATGGTATATTTAAAACTTGATTTATTCATGTAGTCTCATTCTATCATAAAAATATTTTAACGCACTGGCAACATATTGTTCAATGAAAATGGGCCAAGTCGTGTAAGTTGTGCTGCTTGGGAGACGTGTTTGTTTTTATGGGAGGCTTGATTATCTTAAGATAAATTTGCATCGTTTTCGAGTCATGTTTTCGTCTTGTCTCTCTGGAATCGATTACATTGAATAGCAAAATACAGACCTACCAATAAACAAAGCCATGTCATGAATTCTCAAGAAGTGTAGACATTTCCAACAAATGAAGCATATTTAGCAACACGTCTAGAATTTGCCACCTCACAGTGTAATAAAATACAACTCAATCAATATTATTGCTATCATTGTAAAACCGCAAAATCCATGTAACTTGGAAGATAGGAGAGAGGATAAAGTTCAAATAGTTCGTAAACTATGTATTATTAGGTGTTTCTGTCCAGCTATTTATTTTATAGCTAGCCCTATGTGAAACTTTTCTCTGGCTATTTAAGGATGATGAGTGTAAAATGAAAAAAATGCTGGGATAAGTGCAAAATCAGGACATAAGGTTTTGATAATTGATCGATTGAGGACTTAGGTTTTAAAAAAGGACCAATAAAGTCGCGTGTTCAGCATCGGTAGAATTTAGGGTTAGAGTCCGACGTGGAATATTTTAATCATTTGCCACGTATGATTTATGATGCCTGAATTCCATTTGGGGCAAGCTGGAAACCTAGTTGGCGATTTTTTAAAGCTTGAAGTCCTGAAATGATTAAAACAAAACCTTAAATCCTTAATTGACCAAAGCATAAGTCTTGGTCATGCATTTCTCTTGAATAATGTGTATTGTAGGATTAGTGTTGGGATAAGGGCAAAAATTGGATATAAAATTTTGATAGTTGGTCAATTGAGAACTTAGGATTTTCAAAAACGGGTTAATTAGATCTCGAGCTCACGATCGGTGGAATGAAGGAATTGGAGATCCGACTCGACTCTAGTGTGTAATATTTTAATCTTTTGCCAGTTATGATTTCTGACTTAGGATTTTCAAAAACGGGTTAATAATCTACCGCTTTGTGTAGCTCCTCTCTACCGCTTTGTGTAGCTATGGCTTCCTATACCTTAAACCCTAACCCCAACCATCCCAAAAACCCCAACCTTCCACCATGATTTAACCTGATTTCCTGCTTTCTCTTCTCAATTCGTTAAGTTTCCCAGTTTTCACTTTGCATCTGCGTTTTAACTCGTAGTTCTCTTCTTCATCTTCTCCCCTTTCCCACGACCATTGAAGTATCTGAGTGTCTTTCTTGGATTCTCCGCTTTGTCCCCCACCCTTGTCACCTGCCCACTAATCCACTCCCACTCTCTCAGCTTTGTCCCGCATCCTTGTTGCCCTACATAAATTTCTTGGCTCCTTCTGCGATTTCTTTGGCTTTCGGGACCTGCTCTTCTTCATCTTCTCCCTTTTCCCACGACCACTGAAGCTTCTGCGTGTTTTCGGCTCTTGGTTTCTCCGCTTTGTCCCCCACCCTCGACACCTGCCCACTAATCCATTCCCACTCTCTCAGCTTTGTCCCGCACCCATATTGCCATACACAAATTTCTTGGCTCCTTTTGCGAATTTTTTGGCTTTCGGGTCCTGTTGATGTCTACTACCAGTGCATGCATCCAGGCTTTGTGTCCCATTTTTAATTGGGCTTCGAGCTACTGAACAACGTTGATGATGGATGACGAAGAAGGTGCTGCTGAGCGTTTGGCCCATCTCTGCAATAAACTGGGGAAGTTAATGTACGAAAATGATATGAATATTTTAGATGAGGAACTGTCAGAGGAAAGAATCATGGAATGTCGGGTCTCTCTCATCGGGCAACTTTTCCAAAACCCTAGCGTGAACTTCCAAGCTTTCCAAACAGCTATGAAGAAGGCTTGGAGGAATGAGTATGTAGAGGTCAGACCCCTCGAAAATGGCAAATTCAGTTTTACATTTCGTAATGAAGGAGAAAAGAATCGAGTGCTGGAAGGAGGTCCTTGGTCTTTTTCTAATCATTTACTGCTCTTGAAACCCTGGGAACCGGATACTCCTCTCCATTGTTATGAGTTCAAAACCTGTGCCTTTTGGGTCAGAATCTTTGGACTCCCTCTTGAATGGAATTCTGAAGGTATGGTAAAGAAAATTGCTAGCTCGATGGGAAAGGTACTAGAAGTGAAAATAGATGCTCGAGGCCCTGCAGTTCAAAGAATTGGGAAAGCGAGAGTCGAAATAGATATGGATACTGAACTGAGAGTTGGACAATTGATGAGACATCAAAACAGGAAGGTCTGGCTTGATTTTAAATATGAAAGGCTGCCTTTCTTTTGTTACTCGTGTGGGAAGATTGGACACTATGCTAATTACTGCAAAGACATTCCCTATGATGAAGGAAAATTTAAGATAGAGTTGGGCAGTTGTTTTGGAAGCTGGCTGAAAGCTGAAACTATAGGGTACAATCCCTTTTGGAAAGTTTTCTACAAGAAGGAATCTATGGTAGAAGCAATTGAAGAGAATATCCCTGAAACCCCTGAGCACCAACGGCAAAATGCGGTTATGGAAGAAGTTCAGCCCATCTCTCCCAATGTTAACTCCAATATACCACAGGGAGACCATATGAGGACAGATCCCTATTATATGCAGGAGATAACACTGTACAATTCTGGTAAAAGAGCACTTCTGCTCACAGGCCCTGCTCATGAAAAAGGCTTCATTTCTCAGCCTGCCCAAACAAGTTCAGCAGGCAACAGAATGAAGAGCTGTAAGAAACCAAAAACTCCTTCAACCAAAAAACAAAAGAGGTTCAGCCCTTACAATTCACTTCCTAAAACCCCATCTTGGCTGGATGAAACTCAACTTCTTGAAACACCTGTTCGTACGACCGAAGAAGTCGCTGCATGGGCTTTGGTGGCTAGCCCTAATAAGCCACCAAGTGAACCATGAATATACTATGCTGGAACTGTCAAGGATTGGGCACACCCTTGACAGTCCGAGAATTAAGAGCTTTAGTGGCTCGTTTTAGGCCCACTGTGGTTTTTCTTATGGAAACGAAAAATCAGGTTGAAGTTATTCAGAGAATAAAGAGAAGACTCCAATTTCAATTTTGTTATGTAGTTAATCCTGTCGGCACGGCGGGAGGCTTGGCTGTTCTGTGGGATGAAAGAATTTCACTGGATATAGACTCAGTGTCTGAGGAATTTGTGAATTTAAGGTGTAAAGAGGTGGTTAGTGGAAAGGAAATGAGAGTTACATTTGTTCATGCTTCTTATTTATACCAAAAAAGACTACAGCTTTGGGAGGAATTGCGAAATATAAGCTCCACGAATGTACTGCCTTGGGTGTGTTTGGGTGACTTTAATGAGGTGCGGTTTTATTGGGAAAAAGTTGGAAAGCACTTGGCTGAAAACTATAGAATGAATGCTTTTCGGGACTGTTTAGAGGCCTGTTCTTTGATGGACATTGACAGTAAAGGGTGTGCATTCACTTGGGCCAATAATAGAGAAGGGGACGAGTACGTTAAAGAACGACTTGACCGGGTAGTATGCACGATTGAATGGAGGTTGCTGTTTCCTGAAGCGGAAGCTTATGCTCTCCCAGCAATAGGATCTGATCACAGTCCTATACTTCTATCTCTTTGGGCTAACCGTGTTAAACGAAAAAAGGAATTCAAGTTTGAAGCCTTTTGGCTTGAGAGTGATGAATGTAGAAAGGTCGTGAACGAAACTTGGAGCTCTCCCACTCACTTTGAAAAAGATTTAGTTGGGAAGTTGCAGGCGGTAACTTTTGCTCTTTCAAAATGGAGTAAGAAGAAATTCGTGAATGGACATAAGGAAATAAACTTGCTGAAACAGGAATTGCAGTGGCTGACAAACAATACCATGGGGTCATATGACAAAATGAGAATCAAAAACCTGCAAGAAGATATTGATTATTTATGGAGGCAGGAAGAGATGTATTGGGGGCTGCGATCGAGAATTAATTGGTTGAAATGGGGAGATAGAAATACAAAGTTTTTTCATGCAACTACCATTCAGAGGAGGCAGAGGAATAGGATCTCTATGCTTCAGAATTTAGAGAATACATGGCTATTTGAGCAGTGCCAGTTGAAAGAACATACTACACTCTTTTTCCGAGATCTATATCAATCTATTGGCCCTCGAAATTTCTCCCCAATTCTGGATCAGGTATCTCGGGTGGTAACAGAAGAGATGAATCACCTCTTGTTGGCTGAGGCAACCTTAGAAGAAGTCACAAATGCAACTTTCCAGCTAGGCGCAGCAAAAGCACCGGGGCCTGATGGCCTTACTGGTTTGTTTTATCAGCAGAATTGGGAAGAGATTAAATGGGATATTCTAAAGGAGGTGAGGAATTTCTTCAACACTAGTTCCCTGTCACCAGAGTTAAATAAAACACACATCTCCCTTATCCCGAAAGTCTCGAACCCAGAGCGCCTAGATCAATACCGCCCTATTAGTTTATGTAATTTTGGCTACAAGATTATCTCAAAAGTGCTGGCTAATAGACTTAAACCACTTCTACCAGAACTTGTTGCAAAAGAACAAAGTGCTTTTGTCGGCGGGAGGCAAATTCAAGATAACATCTTTATTGTCCAGGAGGTGTTGCATCAAATTAGAATTCGAAAGAGAAGAAAGAAATTTCAAGCGGTTCTCAAGTTAGATATGAAGAAAGCCTACGATCGATTGGAATGGGATTTCTTGGAGGCATGCCTAACAAAGATTGGCTTTGATGAGAAATGGGTGGGATGGATTATGAATTGTGTCACTACAGTTTCATTCAGCGTTAAGTTTAATGGAGAACCTCTCCATTACTTTAAACCTTCTCGAGGGATTAGGCAAGGGGATCCCCTATCTCCCTATCTTTTTATTCTGGTGGCAAATGTCCTGTCCTCATTAATGAAGACAGCTGTGGACAATGGAAGTATCACAGGGATTCAACTGAACAGGTGGTGTCCTACCCTTTCTCACTTACTCTTTGCGGATGATTCAATATTTTTCTTGAATGGTACACTTCTAGAATGTCAGAATTTGGCTTCTGTCCTGAATCAATATTGCCTAGCATCTGGACAAGCGATAAACTTAAACAAATCGGGGATATTCTTTGGTAGTAATTGCCCCCAAACTCTGAAAGACAATATGGCAAGGGAATTGAGAGTTCCTATTATTGACAAAACTGGCAAATATCTGGGAATTCCTTCGGATTGGGGAGTATCGAAGAAAGAAATGTTTGCTTGGATATTAGGACGAGTCAATTCTAAACTAGAAGGGTGGAAGGAAAAACTAATATCAAAAGCTGGTAAAGAAGTTTTGCTTAAAGCGGTGGTTCAAGCATTACCACAATATGCCATGTCTGTCTTTAAGATCCCTATTTCTATTTGTAAGGCTATTGAACAGAAAATTGCTTCATTTTGGTGGAAAACCAATGAGACCAAAGCCGGAATTCACTGGAAGAGATGGGATGTTCTGAAAACAAGAAAGGATAAGGGTGGTCTGGGATTTAGAGATCTGCTCTCCTTCAATAAAGCAATGTTAGGAAAGCAAGCTTGGCGTTTGAGTAACAGTCCAAACTCTCTCTGGAGCACTCTATTTAAAGGCCTTTATTTTCCAAATAGAGATTTCTGGCATGCGGAAAAGGGACAACGCCCCTCATGGGGTTGGCAAAGTCTGATCCTAGGAAGAGACTCCATCTCACCCCAAGTGTTGTGGGTAGTAGGGGATGGTTCAAAGATAAGAATCAGAGAAGACAAATGGCTGAAGAGGGGAGTCATAGGAGGTCCTGCTAATAGAAATGAACCAAGGTTTGTCTCTGAACTCATTATCAAAGAGGAAGGCATATGGAATGAACAAGTTTTAACTGAACATTTTGAGGATCAATTAGTGAGAGAAATCCTTGCTATCCCGATTAAACCCCAAACAGAGAAAGACCAGCTCGTATGGACTGGAACTCAAGCAGGCAAGTATACAGTTAAAAGCGGATACAACTATGTTCAAGAGACAGCCAACAAACAGACTGAACATCAAGCCTCCACTTCATTTCAACCTCCTCCCACCCTCTGGACAGATATATGGAAATTACACTCTCCACCCAAGGTTAGAATTTTCATGTGGAACTTATGCCAGAATGCTCTCCCAACTAAAGACAATTTATTTCGAAGAAAAATTATACCTGATCCCACATGTTCGTTATGCAATCGAGGAGTGGAAACTGTGGAGCACTTGTTCTTATTGTGTCCTTGGACGAAGGAAATTTGGTCGAACCCTGTGCTGAATGTTCATATTTCAAATCAAGGTCTCACTAGAATTGAAGATTGGTTCGGGAGTTTGAAAGGAAAGTCCAGTAACTCACCCAATCTAGAGCTGGTTGCTGCAACACTGTGGAACATATGGAAGGCGCGCAACCAAGCCATCTTCAAGAACAGAAAACCCAACGCAATCAGCCTCATCGACGCTGTCCTAGCTGGGTTGCAGAGCTTTAACAGATGGAACCCCAAATCAAGCAGATCTGGGGACAAAGCCGAGGAACGTTCAGAGATCTGGAAGCCACCGCCGTACGGAACGTATAAAATCAACATAGATGGAGCGTACGAACCTGGAGCTTCGGATGGTTCGGTCGCCTGCGTTTGCCGCGATTCTGTTGGAAGGCTGCTGGACGGAGCAGCTCGTACAGTGGCAACGTCCTCCCCGCTGATGGCCGAGTCCCTTGCTCTGTTAGAAGCCCTAACTCACTTCTTTCCCAAAAGACGTGAAGTCCTTATAATTGAGTCTGACAGCTTGGACTTAGTCAATGCCTTAGAGAGCCCAGATCCTCTTAGTTGGGAAGTCCACACGCTTATCTTGAAATGCAAAGACCTGCTAGGATCCTTCTCTAGTGTTCGGGTCTTTCACTGTCACAGAGAAGCCAATTTTGTAGCAGATTGGGTTGCTAAAGCCCACAAAAAAAATTACCTACCTTTCAATTGGGTCTTCTCCCCTCCCCTAGCACTTTGGGAGCTCTTATGTACTGATGCCCACTTATCGGGCCCTCTTTAGTGAATGTTATATTTATCTTTCCGACAAAAAAAAAAAAAAAAAAAATTCCATCCACAGGGAGCTGGAGACCTAATTGGCATTGACCAAAGGCCAAAATTCAGTCATGTTCCTGCATTTATCCAGAAAAATGCCCATTATATGATATTTACCAAAGGCCAAAATCTTCAATTTATAAAAATAAAATCTTAGATCCTCAATTGACTAAAGGCTAAAATCTTCCAAAAATGGTAAGAGCTACAAAAAATGTGCATGGGGCACTATATTCTCATTTATTATAGAATAATTCAATTTTTAAAGCATTAACTAGACATAACACGAGAAAAGTTGATATCTTCAAAATTATAGAATTTGGTCAATTAGGTACTTTATCAGTGTTCTAGGGGCGCTCCAGCATTTTTCTCGTTAAAAGTAACTTACGAACAATCGAATGCCACCTTATCAGTAAATCGATGGACCCCAACATCTGGATAAGGCTTTTCCATTTATAGGGAGCAACAGATGGGGAACATGCTGCGCAAAATCCGGCTTTACAATCTTCAGACAAAGCTTTGGGAGGCTAAAAAGATGAGGAAAAAGAATAGGAAACATTCCTAATGGATTGAAAAGAAGCACAAGTTTTGATGTTACAAGCAAGAGGGTTGCGCCCTTGTATGATCTCCCAATAGAAACAATCCTCGATCATGGTTGTTTATAATAACGTATATACATAGCAGTTCATATACAAGGATGTCGAATCACGCAAAAACTCGAGAAATCTAGGACCAGTAGGGGAGATTTTCTTGTCAGATTCGACAGTCATCACGTTCCCGAAGAACGGATCATTGAGGATCCGTTGAAACCCCTCAGTCAGGGATCTCCGGTGGAGAATCTATGTAGAGCTTGGCTATCTTGATTTGGTCTGGAAACTAGAGTTTATGTGCATAAGCACCATATGATAAACAAATAGATAAAATTGGTCTTCAAGGACCTGTTTTTTTCTTTTAATTAAGTTGAGTAAAACATGCCATCCCACCAAATTTTAAAGTATTATTCATATTTTAAAAAATTATAAAGAGCATATATTTGAATTCGCGTCACAATATGTACTCGCGAAAGCTTCAAGAGACAATCACATCACTCACTCTTGAGAATTAGTAGACAGAACACACCAGATGACTCGAAAAACCGTATTTCATACGCATACTCGGTCACAAGAAGTAGTCATTTACATGTGAATCAACACCTCTATACAGCCAATACACACTCGATACACACTCGATAAACTCGAAAAACCATATTTCATAGCCATTCTTGGTCACAAGAAAATAGTTATTTATATGTGAATCCGACGCCTCTATGCATCTCTATTTACACTAGTACGGCTGAATCTCCTTCAAACCATCAGCAGTGATCCCGTAGTACCCATCGCTAGTAACGAGAATCGTCTATACTGCTACTTCACACTTCAGTGGACCACACAGTCACATGCATCTTATGCAGTCGATGAGGAACACGATCATTCTCGCATGGATTGGACTAGTCTATGTAAGATCCATTCTGTCATGCTTTTCTGTACACTTCATGCCAGAGAATTACCAAGCATCAGCCTTTATATCCACAATACCTTTGGTTTCACAAGATGTCATGCCGAGCTTTCCGTTGCGGATGATCTCACCAGTTTTCTCACAGAATTTCCAGCAAAGTCATGCAAAATTTCAGCAAATGTTCCTGAGGCCCCTGACTGTACCTTACGTTACAATCTTGACCTGCGTATGGATTTGATATCACGGGATGGTGACAGCTTCCGAGCACAAGCATATGGTTGTCCATTCAAAGAACCAGAAAACTTAATGTCCCAACCCTCCACATTCTTGGGTACGCAAATGTCGAACAGCATCTGGCCCAATATGCTGTGCGCGCTGATCCCCGGGGCATTCTGTGCAAGATTCGAGGACTCTTTTCGTTCATTGTCGGAGGACCCGGAGGCTGCGTAACTGTCGTTCACTGAACTTGGCAGGAAGAAATGGTCACTGTGTCCTGTGGCAACCCTTCTTAGGCTCTGGTTGGAGTTCACAGCTGCATTTTGGAGGTCACATATCAACTCCGAGATCTCATCGTACTTGCTCCCCATTCTAGTTCTCTCTTCCTCGAGTTGCTGGAATCGTTGGGAAAATATGGAAGCTGCCTTTGCAAACAAACTGGCTATGGCGGCACGATATTGGATTGGATAATGCTTATAATGACCTGAAAAGCCAGAGATGAGAATTTAGAAGGTCTATAAGCCAGAGGCAAAGTAAAATCTCCCTTGTCATTTAAACAGGTAGGCTTCCTCGGATCACTTGGCAGGAGCCAGATAAAAGAATGTGGTGGTCTTCAGGGCCACATAGGTTGTATCAACATCATGATTTGTACTCTCTGTTTATTGCAAGAATGAATGTTCAACCATCAAGAGTGCATTGTGAATGAATGTATTTTGCTATCTACGGAAGGGATGTATCAATACGCATGATGCATATGTATGCATGCACGTACATATTTATGCATCTATCTACATGGTAGGCATATTGTCTATATATATATATATATATATATATATATATATATATCTATGGTTTGCATAGATGTGTTTACATGTAAGAAATAGATATAGACAAACATAAATAAGAATGAGATGAGACTGTTAGATATTGAGCCCAGGTTGGAACATTATGACTGGACTTCATGTTTTAGATCCAAAAAGACCTCCAAATAGACAAGTGCTCAAGATACCATACTGCGAGTCACTTATTTTTTCGTCAAGTTCTTTTACTTCATCTGTCAATTGACAATATAGCACCAAGTGCAGGGTGCACATGCAAGTTTGATTTCAAAGGAGTTTTCAGCTCTATGCTAGTAGGGAAAGCAGAAAATGTGCTTGAAGACGCATTAGGTGAGCAGCTTTCTAAAGAACCGTCTTATTATTAGAATCAGGCCAACCAAAAAATAGCATCATTCAAAATAGTTTCAATAAAATGAGCAAATTACTCAACATGACTATAGAGAAGTGAATTTAAGAAAAGCAAACAAAATCCTGAGAAAATTCATACAAAGAAGAAACTTTCTCCAGATAAACGCATTCTCATTCTCTCTTTTATTCAGGAGAATAGTGAGACAATTTTTTCACAGTGGTCAGAAAGGCGTTAAATCAGGCAACTTCGATGTAGAAAAAAAGGTATATATATGCCATTATGGTGATATTATGTGCACAATGCAAGAGGGGAGGAAACCTGGCCAAACTGAAAATTGAGCCAACCCAATCAAATGACACTTTGGTCCTATTTTTATAAGGTTCAGATTTCGGTTCTTGATTCAATCTTGGCTCTGCAAGCACAGAAGTGCAAGGAAACGAAAGGTCTAAGAATACTATATGGGTGTTTCGTTTATCTTTTATCTTTTGGATTTTGACTTTTCAATATTCATTTTAATGCTAAATGTGTAAGTTTTACATATATACCGTGAACACCTAAAATTATTAAAAGCATAAAAACATTAACGTCTAAAGTCTACACAAGTTTTTCCGAATTTTGATTTGACAGGAAATTGGAATGAGGCTCAGTGGAGAGGGCTTTAAAGCCCCTTCATGCGACCCCACTAAATTCCGGTTCTCAGTTGTTAATTAAGTTTTTGCTTTTACGGACACCTGCCAGCTTGTCCTTTTTGAGTAAAGTCAACGGTAAGCAATTTCCCACATCAAAGCAGTAGGTCACCTACAGTTCTCCTCTCTTGAGCAAGGATTGATCCACTAGTAAATGCTTATGTACTCCAGGACCAATCATTACCATTGAATACATAATACCTTACAAAGAATAAACTTGATGGTTGCGTATAATCCAGGAGCACCTTAACCATCTAATCCAGGAGAACTTAAAAATTTGCATTTCTCTCCCTCCCCTGACCCCCCCACAAACAAAAAACTAATAAAATACCCATGCACAAAACCCGACATCCAAAATTACTCATCTCCCTCTTTTCAACCTATATCAGATCTAAATTTTCAAAACTCTACCTTTCTTATTTCTCTCTTTAAAGATGCACTTCCTGTTTTCAAGCTTATAGATCCACTCTGGCTGCACCTTCTGTTTAAAGCTTTGACAGATAAATGGCAGAAATTCATGTGAATGTTATTCGGTAACCGAGCAAAGCACAAGAAAAGGTATTTAAAAAATATTTCTGCAGGTTATGTTGTTCTTTCAGGTTTTCAGCCACTCCTAGGGTTGGCTGGCTTCTTTCCACCTCTCTTGCTTGCCTTTCTGTAAGAAGAGAGGGACCCAAACCAGGGGAAAAAACAATAAGAGAAATGAGTTAAACCTTTTTACAAAACCATCAATTCTACCCACTTCTTATATGTGCAAGTCGGGTCATGGGCTTGGTAGGAAAACTCCTAAGTCCCCACCATATAGTTCCGTTATATTCACTTTGTTTACATGAAATCGCCCAGCCATTTACCCTCCCACCATGCAAGACGAGTTCCCAATGCAAGAGCAGGAACTTTCTCAAGCATAATAAACAAAGAAATACGGGAAGTATAACCTACCACCAAATATAGAGCATGAACTTTTTTTCATGAATAAAACAAGAGCAACTATTAATGATAATGTGACATAAGAGAAGACGGTTCTGTAACAAACCATTGTGAGAGGAGCCACGTAGCTTCACAAGCTTAACATCTGCACCAGAACCTCGTAAATCCTCGGCAAAGGTGAAGATCGTTTGATAAGGAGCAAGGTTGTCATCTTCTGAGCATAAAATGAGATATGGAGCTCCAATGCACTACCGATGAGGAAAATTTATTTCAGAAAATAATCAAGAAAAGCAAAAGAGATCTCATTGAGCAATTCAACTTACAACTGAAGAATGCAAGTTTTGCCAATACTCAGCACGCTGGGCTCCAAACCTGGTAAGATACAGAGCATCTAGACCAGAGGAAACACCTTTGACTATCCAAGAGGCGACTTTTGCTGGTACAGGCCTTTTTAGGATGGTAGAAGGCAGAGTAAACCGAGAACTAAAATCACTGGTAAAATCTACTGGACCGGAATCAAATATGTGCCCAGAAACACAGTTTCTCACCAATCCATATTTGTCCTTCAAGAAAGAAAATAACTTTCAGAATGACATATGCATCATAAAAAATATTGACAAGATATCAAATGAGATGGACATGAAAAGGGGAAACGTATTCGATATTTGAAAGCCTCAATCAGAATAAAGGGAGCTTATGCATACCCAATTCAGCTGACTCTCACATGGTCTCTCTATGATCTGCTAGAACAGCATGTATTTAGATTATCTTATTGAAACATGAAAACTGAACACATTAGTGAACACTTTAAATTTATAAGTACTAGATCCAGACAGACAACTGCTGGAAATACCTGAAAAACCTTGCTCATACAGGCCTTTGAACCCGCAGAAAAAGCTGCAAAGACTACAGGACATGGCTTAATTTGTAGCTCCTGCATTCCCACAAAGACTAAGAGGTATCACTTTACCGTTGTCTTAGATTTTTTTTCAACAAGGGAAAAAAGTAGGAGCGAAGCTTCACACAAACAAAATAGTGCTACACACAAGGAAGAGAATTCTACCATAGCAAGCCCTAATTTCTATAAGATAACATTAAATTACAACAGATACAAAATACCGAGATAGGATCAGCACAAAAGTTTGTACAGTATACAAAACAACCACAATTTGTTGCACTATGACAAAAACTAACCTTGAGAAGCTCATTGAGAACAAAAATTGCCATTGACATTGCCTTCTCAGAAGCAAACCTGTAAAAAACTCTCATGATTTAAGCTTTGTATAACCCAGAAATAGGGAAACTCTCCCACATGCGAAATGAAAGCCCAGAAGAAAATTCCACACCATTTTCTTTCAACTGAATATTTTTCAGCAATTCCAACAAACAAGAATCCCAATTTTGTACAGCAGATAAATAAGATGAGAAGTCTCTACTTCATTGAACAGAGCTTTTGCAATTAGAGAATCAATAATTGGTAGAAATTACAACTCACTTCAAGAAATTAAAAGGCTAAATATCTAACTTCGCACTTTGCCATAGGTTATTAAGCTAGAGATTTGTTGCTTTCATGATAACATATTTCACCATTTGCTTTCTTCAGGGGGTATGAGTAATGCGGCTACATTCAAATATGTGTGATAACTGATAAGTATGCATAAATTTCATCAGCATTGACACGGATTACAAATGCCAGTAGATATACTCCCTATAAACGCACTAGGGCAGCAATACTATGGCCAAATAGGGTCCTTCACACGACTACATTTGTGCCTCACAATCTTCAGCTAAAAAGCAACATCTGCAAGGTTATTAGACTTCCTTCTCCATCCTCATCCACATTTTCAGAATTTAAAAATAGCTACTGTACCATTTAGAATGAGAATGGTGGCCAATGCGATATACCAATTACCTAACACTTTGGTCGTGATGATACAATGCAAAAGTTAATCATATTGAAGGAATACAGTACAATCATCCATTCTTTGCATCTTTCCGCGGTAAGCATATCTTGAGGTAAATTACTTCCATGGTCATTCAATTCTTGCATTACTTACAATTAGGTCACTCTACTTTCAAAATTTTCAATTAGATTATAATACTTATAGTTTGAATTGAATCACTCCGCCAAAAGAACTAATAGAAAACTGTAGTGACATATCATATTTCCATGAAGTACCATGTCAGCTCTCCCAAACATTTCTCAAATGGAATAGTAACACAATCAAACAAATTGAAACTATTTCAAAGTAGAGTGACTTCACTGAACAGCATAAAAGTATAATATTATCATCAAAAGTGGTTCCTTGACTAACAACTTTTACCCCTGAAACTAAGCTTTTCAAAATCTGGATCCCTTTTCTAGAACTTCACCCCATTCAAGAATTCTACCTAGATGATTAATATGTGATACTTGTGTGCATGTCATACTCTCTTCAACCGAAACCGTCAAAAGAAACTCGAGTATCACATGGATGATAGACAGGCTAATGGAAAGCTACAAGGCAGATTACTTTCAACCAAAACTCTGTTCTTTTCGCGTGATGCCTACTTCCAAAAGCCAATAACCATTTTTGTCTCATTTATGTGCTGTAAGACAGTTTTGCACCTCTTAAGAAAACATAAGAACAACAACGCATCTGGTTAGGCCATCAACCAAGACCCCCGTTTCAATTGATCCAAATACTTGCTCCACCCAAATTTCACATCAAGTTTCCAGACACGACACATGAGGCCACCAAGCGTTACATCCTCATACATAGCCAAAAAAATAGCAATCTTCAAGCTTAAGATAAAAGAAAAGGTCGAGACTACAACAAATCATCAACCTAACGTCCCAAGCTTGCTCGACTGACAACCCTCATCTACTTTAACAAATCAAAATCGTCGAAAATGAAGCACAAGGTGCACACAATTGCACAAACCAAGCATCAAGCTCAGCTCAGCTCAAGTCAGAATCACACAACCGACATACGTCTCCACGCTGCTACACAAGAAAAAAGAAGGAAAGCACGGTACTGAGAAATTCCACTCGAAGCAGAAGAAAAATCAACTCACGCGTTCAAGAACCCGGCGTGACAAACGAGGGAATTCCACCCGAGGGAGGCGTACAGCTCCACGTAGCTCCTCAGATGCCTCTCCTGAATCGAGACCCAGGCGAAGATCACCACGACCCCTCTGAACCCACTCCCTCGGGCACCCCAATAAACACTCCCGCCGCCACCCACCATCTCCGAAACAGCTCCCGCGGCCGGCGGAGGCGACGAATTTGCGAGGCTTCGGCACGGAACGAGAAGTGGGTACGACAAATCTCGCCGTGGGGTAGGGAGCGATTCGGCGGCTCCTTGGTGTCGCCACAGCCGCGGGCGCCCGAAGCGCCTGTTTGGTGAGAATGGGAACTCGCGCGAGGCGATGCAGACGGGGGCCAGGGGCAACGATCCTTGGGCTTGAATGGGTGGTGGGCGAGGAGAGGACCACCATCGATGGAAATGCCACGTCCGATATTGCGTGCCTTAGGATAAAGCTCGCGACTTTGGATCAACGCGATGGTGTGTGGCACGAGGTCAAATGAATTCACTTGTGAACACGGAGAACGGTCGGAGGGTCGTTGACGATGACGACATCCGCAAGAGTTTCCTTGCAAGGAATAATCTTTTCCAGATTTTTTTTAATTGATTTCTGTCGGGGGTCTAAATTGTGAACAAAGAAAAAATTAATTTTATCAGTTAATCGATCGGATCATAATCCAATTAGGGGGAAGGACGCCTTGGGCATATGGCTCTTCTTGCTTCTCTTGATCCCTAAATACTTTTTTTAAAATTTTTTTCTCCCAGATTTTTAAAGTGAATATTGAGATTTCTAAAGATAAACGTATGATTATACATGTCGAAAAAAATTTGAACATTTCGAAAATCTTCGAGTATTTTGAGTTGGATGAAAGTCAAGACACGTGAATTCCACAACGTTCGCAAAAAGTCAAGAAGTTAAAAAGCAGACATCGAAGGTCATGTCCCCATTTTGGCCACAAAGTGTGTAAAAGAGATCAATCCGAACATTTTTTATTGGGTAGGACAAAATACCAATTCGAAACTAACTAGGGAAAAATCTTAACTCATCGTTCGAAAATAAACGGTCGATTGTAGCTTCGTTTTATTTCGCGAAAAATTAATAATTTAGAAATTTTTTTCCTAATAACGTTCGCTTGAATCACTTTACAAAAATGGATAAGGAAAAATATTTTTATCGTCCATGAAAATATTTACACTTAAATTGTTATTTGTAATGACGACATTTTTTTTATCGGTTAATTATTTTCAGAGATATAAATAATTATTTTTAAGAAATTTTTTTTTCAAATTATTTATTTTTCGCATAAAAACGGGGCTTGAAATGTAAATTATTCTAATAATCGGGCAGAGCTCATAATGGGGCCTAAATTTGCTATTCAAGCGTGGCCGAGTTGAGGACAAATGCGAACCAAGGCTTCCTAATAAATACGAGAGATTAATAGCTAAATAGATACGTGGACGCAATTAATTATCCATTTGAAGTCACATTTAGAAATCAAATTTAGGTTTCGTTTGTTTCGCGAAAATTAAATTATTTAAAAAATATTTTTCTAAAAACGATCTCTTTTATCGCTTACATTACACATTAACGAAAAATATTTTCATCGTCCACGAAATTATTTAAACATAAATTATTGTCGATACAAATGATTAATTTTAAGCGATACAAATGATTATTTTTAAGAAAATATTTTTCAAATTATTTATTTTTCGTGAAGCAAACGCATCCTTAAATTGATAAATAGTGATTCTCACGGGGCCTTGTCCATGAAATTAAATCATTATGACTATTAGTTCAATCCCTTCGGTATTGCATCTTAAGAGTTAAATAAAAGGGTTTACTCCAACACTTTAATATATGAACCAACTCGTATCACCTTTTATAACTACACAATTAATAATCAACGGAAGCATGCATTCTTTAATTCTATTATATAGACATGTTGAACTTGTGGAGAAATGTCCTAATCATGGATAGATTTAAGACTTCATTTCGGTGGGATGGCGGCCTAGAGGCGGCATAACGACACCATCTCAAACCTATAATTTTACTATAAGGCTTTGTTTATTTCACAAAAAATTAATGATCTGAAAAATATTTCCCTTAAAGTGATAGCTCATATCGATTACAAAAATGAATGAATAGAAAATATTTTTATCATCCACGAAAGCATTTCAACGTAAATTGTTGTTGTCGATACTAAATTTTTTTTTCGTTGACTAATTATTTTAAGCGATACAGGCGATCATTCTTAAAAAGATGTTTTCAAAAGTATTCATTTTTCGCGAAAACAAACGGAACCTAAGAAAAAGTATACCTAAACGGGCATTTTTCAATAAAACAAAAAGATAGGTATATTAGACTCTGTCTAGACACCAAGTTTTTCCATACCCACCTTGGATATGCCGGACCTTCCTCACTTGCACCGGACCACCATGGACCCTTTGAAAATTAAAGATTAGATACTCAAATCTTGCAAAAAAGAAAGAGCTTTTTTGAGAAAGAAAGCTAGAAACTAGTGAGAGTTATATCTCAATATGGCTCTGTATATTCAAGGACGTTTATACAACTCTTCGGTTGCCATAGTGAAAGTTAGAAAATATTCAAGGACGTTTATAATTTTAAAGAATAATGAATTTCTTTTCTCGGGGCATGTATTACCATGCTTATTGTAATAAAAGCACTCTCTTTTTAATTGAGAAAGAGTCCACTTTGATGTGAATTTCTTTCATTAAATTTTTTTAGCAAAAAAAGAAATGTTATTTTTTAGGGTTAATACACGGAAAATTTCAAACTGATACACATGTGATAATTTTACTCCAAACTAATTTTTTTATCATCAAAAACCCTAAACTGATACACCTGTGATGAATTTACCCTCGGTATATTTCTGTTAAATTTTACTATCAAATTGCTTTGTTTAAATCACATGCGGCAGTTGACTGATATGCCAGTTTTATGTTTTTCCCTCCGCTTGTCATGGATGTACCGGTTTATGATTTTTTGTGATATTAATCCAATTTAATGAAAACTAACGAAAGGTAAATTTGTTATAAATGTACCAGTTTTGGATTTTTAGTGGTCAAAATATTAGTTTGGAGTAAATTTGTTACATGCATATTAGTTTGAGGTATTTTACGGTTAAAAAATTAATTTCGAGATATATTTGGCAGGGATATCAGTTTGAAATTTTTCGTGTGTATTAATTCCTTCAAATAAAAAAAAACTGAAAACCCTAAACCTCTCTCTGGACTCGTGCGCTCACTTCCGACCTCGAGAGATCACTGAATGGTGCGACCGTCGATCGCCGGTGGATCCGTCCCAAGACTCCCAATTGACCCGCGCTGCTCTGCCCGTTCCTTGCAGTTGCTCTAGGGTTTCTTGCCGACGCGCTCCATCCCGGCGGCTGGTATCGGCTCGGTTCTCGCCTTGCGTCGTGATCGTCGGAGAAAGCCGATCCTGTCATCTCCGGCGAGTTTCAGCGAAGATGGTGCGCCCCAAGGCTCCGTCGAAGAAGCAGCAGCAGCAGAAGAAGGGCATCGACTTCAAAGTAAGGAGCAGGCTTCTCGATCCGCACGACCGCGCCGGATACGCGCGCGCGCTTGATCGTTTTCGACGTTGAATTCCGGCCGTGCCCTGTAACGACCTTGATCGATGCAATGTTTGCTGCAGAAAATCAAGCGCAAGGTCGGGAGGAAGCTGCCGCCGCCTAAGAACGCCACGAGCACCGAGATCAAATCCAGAGGTACGGGAGCTTTTCCCCCTGGAGTTTCGCAGTTTCGACGTGGCGTGCGCCGCGGGTCTGTCGGAAATGGAACTCGGTGGCTTCCTGACTAAACCCGTTGAAGCGTCGTGTTTTGATGGGATCTTAATTTGACGTGTGTTTTTTCCGCCGCAGCAATCGTTCTTCCCGAGCAAAGCGTGGCGTCGGATAGGGCGGGGTTAGCTGTGAACAAGAAAGGTCTGACTTTGAAGGAGCTTCTCCAGCAGACGTCCCACCACAATCCGAAAGTTCGTCGGGGTAACTCACTAGCAATTGAATACTCTCGTTAGTTGGGAGAATGCAAGTGATCTTGACTTTTGGCGTTGGATTTAGAGGGAGAGTTTTGTGCTAAGTGCCAGTCGTACGTCCTAACACACTGCAGAGCTCCTTTGATAAAAGTGCGGATTGAAACATGTCAAGATTGTTCTTTTAACGATTATGTATGCCATTTAGGACAGGGATACGTAGATGATTGAATCAGACTTTAGAACCTGAATCCAGCTTAGCTGGACTTTTGGCATTGTGTTTAAGGGGACACTTTGGAATGGTAGAAGTGAATCACTTAGCATTTCTTCGTGAAACACGTATCGTTATTAGAGTACTCCGGTTGATGTTGATGTCAAGTCTGCTTAGTTTTTGCTGTTGTTTCGTTAAAGTTTTTGCTGTGGGTGATAAATTGTTGCAAATTGTTCTCCTCTTGCTTATGGCACTTTAATCAAGCCCTATCGAGCCAATGGCTTAGTGTAATTAGTTTCTGTAGGCGGTTCTCTTTGGGTGAAAGTCGTCGAAGCAAAATATAACGTTGATCTCAATTGTTGGTGCACCAAGGTTGTCTGTTCTGCTTATTAGGTTTGAGTTTGGAAATAAATTAGAAATAAGGGAAGCTCTTTTATCTGGTGGATTAAATTTGAAATTGGACAAGGTAGAAGAGTTTACCTTTGGAATGATGTTGTGGTGTAGTGAAGTGCCTTTTAAGTCAGTTTTCCTTACAGCTGACAAGGATACCATGGTTTCTGATTCTATGTCTCTGAAGGATGGTTCAGATTATTGGTCATCGGAATCCAGTTTCATAAGGAGTTTTAATGAGTGGGAATTTCCCTCGATTGACTTCTTTTTAGCTCTTCTTTATTCTGTTAAAGTTCGCGGCTCTGGGGATGACAAGTTGGTTTGGGACTCAGCTAATAACAAGACCTTTAGTGTTAAGTCTTGTTATAATGGGGAATTCTTCTGCTTGCTCGTACCCTTAAAAGCAATCTGACTGTTCATTATTTCTCCTAGAATTTTTTCATTTGCTGCACGGTAGCTTGGAATGAGATTTTTACGATTGACAATCTCAGAAAATGGAATTCCATTGTTACGCATTGCTGTTGGATGTGTAAGCATTCAGGTGAATCTGTTGCCCATCTCTTTCTTTATTGTAACTTTGCCCTCAAGCTTTGGAATCATATCTGTAGTTTGTCTTAGGTAGTATGGGTCATAAGAAGACATGACATCCAGCTTTTTAGTTGTTGGCATGCCTATGTAGGAGACTCAATTTGTAAATTGTCATGGATGTTGTACCTCTTTGTCTCATGTGATGGATTTGTAAAGAACGGAATAAGAGATTGTTTGTGACAGTTTTCTATTCTTTTTTTGTGCTTTGGTCTTCTTGTTTTGATTCTAGATATTCTTATAATCTTTTCCTTTTGCTTGGTTTTGCCAGGTTATTTTCCTTTATATTGGTCTTTGTACATTTCTAATGTACTAAAAGTTTTCTCTTTATCCTTTACTATCTATAAACAGCTCTAACATCATAATTAGCTCATGAGCTACTTGTTTCTTCTGCTATCAATGTTTATGTCTTATCTAATGCTTATCTTAACTCAATTTACATTTATTGTTGGTACAGATGCGTTGATGGGCATAAAAGATTTATTCCTGAAGCATCCTGATGAGTTGAGGCTACACATGTATGCTGTTATAGAGAAATTGCGCGAGCGAATTGGTGATGATGATAAGCTGGTTAGAGAGGCACTGTATCAACTTTTTAAGTCTGTAATATTTCCCGGTTGTAAAGAGGTAGGCTGTGAGTTCCCTTGCATCATTTTGATGTTTGCTGCATAATGCAAGATAAAGCACTATCCTAAATAGGTGAAAGAGTTCCATTTATCATAGCTAGCAAATCTTTGATTCTTCCATATATTTGGACGGTAGGTTAAGATGTGACATTAAAAATGTGAATGACCAGTGGAAGTTCGAAGTTAGATATGGAGGGATGCACATTGTCTGACTTTTGTTTTCTGCACCTTATGACCTCATTGATAGTTGACAGATGTTTCGACTTTCTATTCTATATTAATTGTAGTTGCTTGAAACTTGTATTTTCAACTAAATGATCTTGTTTTATCTTTGGATTTTCTTAGAATGTAGTAAGTTCTTAACTGAAGAATGTGTGCTTTTGTGGTTGTCATGCCTTACGAGATGTTATTACGGTCTTCATGATTTGACTGTCTATTGTATGCCAACAGCATGCATTTTCATGGCATATGGCCATATGATAGGGGAAGATGACCTTAGTGTAACGATTAGGATATTGTGATCGAACGGTCACGTGGTTCAGTGGTGTAAACGGTCTTTTTGCCAAAAAAAAGTAAGGGGGAAGGCTGTGTATGATAGACAACCATCCTCCACAGAGGAGCTTCGTGTGTAGGGGAATGAAGTAGGGATCCCTCTTATTCTAATACGGTAATACCTGAGTAGTGAACTCTTTGGATTAGATTGGACCTAACTCTTATTCAATAGTTGTGAATAAGGGAGAAAGTTACTTCCAAGTTCAAATATTCTCTTTGAAAATTGACAATTTATCTAGAGTTTATTGGTGCATTCTCTTATGGAACTTGTTCAGTTGACATCGCAGGGCAATCAAGGGCCTTTCGTTTCTCTCATGATGGCGTATATTTTCAATGCAATGACACATCTGGCAGTAGATGTGCGGTTGATGGCTTTCAGATTTCTTGGCCTCGTTGTGCTGCACTATCCCCCAACGTTTCTTTTGTATGCTGAGAAGGTATTTCAATATACCACTCCCAATAGAGTGGAAGAAAACAAAAAACGTGTATGAGAGGGGGAGAAGGTCATCCTGTAGCTGCTATGTCAGGATATTACTGTTGGAGTGTATTTTACTTATTGTTAGTATCCATTAGAACATTAGGTGTTGCTCAATAATTTGTTTTCCTTTAATCCTGGATTTTTTTGTGGACTCCTAAAAGTTTCGCATTTATTGGCAGATTCTGCAAAACTATGAGGATATACTTTGTAAGCATCAACTTTTTGCCCAAGATAGGAGCAAGCTGAAGACTGCCCTTGCTGGACTTATGTGCTGCTTGTCATTATTGCCATGCAACGACCAAGAGGATGATTCATCTGAAAAGGTATCTTCCATTTATTTACTTTAAATTGTTCAGCTATATGTCTTTCTCTGTGGATGTCTGTTGGTTTTTGGTGGAGAAAAAGCTAGCTGAATCATTTTAAGTTTTTTATCATCTCCTGTGTCAAAAGTAGCTACTTTCTTGATGCTTTATGTTTTAAGCATTGCTGATCTGTGACTGGATGCTTAAGTTGGCTTTATTTTTCTGAAGCTTGCTTATTGAGGGAGTTATCTTATTAATTGTATGTCCTGGTTTATGTGGACATTAGGATTTTGAAGTGAGGATACAGAGAGGTGAAGTGGAAGTTTGGAAGAATATGGTTTCATAGTGCCATTAATGTTATTATTTTTGTATTTTTTAAACAATTATTGAGGTTGGTTTGGGCTAATTGAGCTTCATCGTCCCAGGCTGGTTAGCCGAGACCAGCCTGTAGCATAACCATATCGGGCCCTAAAGACCTGCCCGATCACATCTCGGACAAAAACAGTCTGGGCTTTTTGGGTTTTCAGGATTACTCTTACACCGCTACTAATATGTATAAGTGGCCCAAACAAGAATCTTGAGTGAAGTACTTTCTGAGAGAAGCAAAACAAATGTTCCTCTTGTAGGTCAACGCATTTTTCTTCAAATGACCATGTCTTTATTCTCTTAAGTGTTTCAGGGGTGCAACTTACTAGCGATTATGTTAAGGCTTGTTTCAATTTTGAATATGGACAGACGTTATCTTTGGTTCCTAACATCTCTGTAACATTGATCAGAAAACAGCTGGAAAAAGGTTATTGCATGGGTTTGAGCAGGATGTGAATGCAAGTTCTTCCGGTTGGTAAATGTCTTTTGCCCAGCCTTTAGTTTCTCATTCCTTTATTTGGATGCAAGCAGATTTTGATAGTATATTTGTAGGGGTACTTAATCTTGCACCTGTTGGAGCTTTTGCATTGAAGTGTCAACATTCTCTTAATGATTAGTGAGTCTTTCATAGGATCTAGAGAAACATTCTTACAATGTCTGAGCACACTGGTTGTCAATGCTTGTCAAGGTGGCTCCTGGTGCTATAAATGGTAAAGGAGGGGAATAGTATTCTTTTCTTTTTTTTTTTTTTTTGGGTGGGGTTGCTCAAGTGTCTTTTGTTTAGATGGTGAAATCGTGGATCTGTCATGTACATATCACCTCCAAGAAATTGAGGTGTTAGACATTTTCTTCTTTGGAAGTTTATTTCTACTTGAGTGTCTTTGGTTGGAGTTAACTTGAGTTTAAAATTTACTTTTAGTTGCGGGTCTTGGATTCGGGTTTGAGTTTAAGGGATTCATAAAGGACAGGGAAGTGTTAATGAACTTTGGTTCGTCTAACCTTTGTGTGACTTCATTTCTGTCCCTGCATTGTGAACTTTCACCATTTCCTAGCCACACTTTGTCAGTTATCTAGTTTGATTCTTCGGAAAACTAGATTTAAGATTGCTAACTGATATGCAGAGTTAGCTCAGTTAAGAGGACCAATTATGGAATGCTACAATTGCTTCAAGGATTGAGAGTAATGCTAAAATACTTGATAGACTAAAGTATACTAGATTATGCTCAAGGTACTGGAATGAAATAGTCCACTTGCATTTTGTGTGGCTGCTGATATATGACCTCGGAAAGGACTGGTCGGAATTCTAGGGAATTAATTTGACGAGATTTGTGGTGGGAAACAAACAATGAGGAGTAATAAAAAGGAATCACGTGTAAATGCTGAGAGACCTAGGTTTTTCCCTGCTGTATTATGTTAGTAATTTCTGCATGTACTTATCCATCATAGTTTTCAACCCTTTTTGGGATTCATGTTATTAGTTCAGACCCATGCCTTCTGTTATTCTTACTGTGAAAGTGATCTAGAAAAATTGTCTATGAAAAAACAATAATAATAATTTAGTCATTATGAGAAGACATCAGTGACTCTGTTCATACTGCGTATTTAGATGTCGTTTTTGTTTTTATCTTTTCTCTTTCTGTTATTGCGATTTAGTTATTGTAACTGTAAGTGGTAACACCAACCCTTACTTTTTTCTTGTAGGATACGCTCTTGTCCTGGAGAAATTAAAGGATCTGGTGCCAGTTTTGATCAATTGCCTCAAGGAGATTTTATCTGTGGTTAATTCGATGCCTTCACTGGAGTTCCAATCATTTGATTGTATGCTGTGCATACTTCAGAGCATAGATCTTGCTGTCAAGTTTTTTATTTCTAGGATTGGTAAGGCCGAGTCTGATTTACAAACTACTCTTGGAGGAGCCACCTTGATCACATTGGATCAAGGTGTGGCATCGGTTATATTGAAGAGGCTATGTGTACTGTTTCCGCTGAATGCAGCCCACTGTGTTTCGCAGAAAGTAAGACTTATACATTGAACATAATTTTCCCGTCCCAAGTGAGTGTGTGTTTTTCTACTTTGTTAAGTTTGATTCACATTTGATGAATAATTTCAGATTCTTTCTGTTACTAAGTTCAATAACAGAATTAAAGCAGTTAAAAAATTGGTGGCACTGGGAAATCTATAAATGTAATTTAGTGGGATCATTGAACGATATATTTGGCAGATGAATGGTTTCTGCAACACTGGAATGTCAGATAACACTGCATATAATAACATGACAGAGAACTCAGCCATCCAATTAGGGGAAACTGTGATATGACCTTTTGAGCTATCACATTTAGTCCAAGCTTAGTCAGATTTTCATTGATAAATTCCTCTGAGGTTAGTCAGCTTCACTAGCTAAGTAGCTCACTGACTAAGTAAATGATACATTATCAAACGATATCCAACTAGGATTAAATATTTTTATATGCTTTGCATGGTATAATAACCAAATGTGTCTCTTGTGCCGTATGGGTTTATGCTCTTTAGAGCTACTTGCACATCATATCTCTTGCCATCATGTCTAGATTATGTATTCAAATTAATAGAGTGAGTATCACAATACAATAATCAGTTTATCCTGTCCACAGTAAACGGAATTGCTTTACTTTTACACTAGATGATAAATAAGAAATGCTTATGGTTTTAGCCGAAAGTCTTGAAAAATGGAAAACCATTTAGACCATAGATTAGCCACTATTGAAACTAATGCTCTCAATTTGAATTATTTATCCCACCTTGGATTTCTGACATGTATTTGGGCCAAAACCATCTTGTCGTCCGCCAATCACTGTGTAAAGCCAAATCGATGTGCCCATGGCTTGGACATGTCTATTGTCCCCAGTCCCCAAAATCCTTAGTTTTGGAATCTAATAAGCCATATGAAGGAAATGGAGAGAGAATTGACTAAATAAGCTTGTTTCCAGATTGTCAAGCTGCTGAAGGGCTTTGCAAAAGACATCCGAGCCCAAGTTAGACAACACTTCTAAGCCCAATGCCAGAAATCTAGTTTTTTCCAAGTATTTAAATTTTCTCCTTGGATCTCAAGTAATACATTCGCAGATCTAAGTTGGATGTTACAGGAAGTTGCTCTTTTCTACTTGGATTTGATTAATGCGTGTTGTGCCCTCTGCCTTAACCTTCTACTCTAACATAAGCAGGGCCCTATTCCAAGCTTTTAATACATATCAAGAGACTCAATTAGTTAAATAGCTTCAAAATATAGGTTGTCTTTTCATCTGATGATATTTCTCATGTGAGTGTACTCATGGCTGATGTTGGATTGTTGCTAAAATTATCTTCAGGCCCTACATTTTAAGTTCTCTTGTGCTTGGCAGGACAGTGATAGGTACTTCACTCTGAATGTCGTGATTGCCGACATATTTCTGAGCTGTAGCGAATGGATCTCTCCTCCCGATGATCTGTCAGAGAGATTTCTTGAATTTGTAGAAGTAATGCTGCTTGGGAAGGTTTGATTGTTTCATTATTTCATTCCTTGGTTTACTAATTTTGATCTGTGTCTAATTTTCTGTCAATGTATCTTACACTTGTAATGTACTATACAGGGGTCGCATAATGTAACTTGTTTGGTTGCCAAGATTGGTATTTTGTTGGCCTGGAGTGGGGTTATCCTGTATGACAGTTGAGTAACAAAAAATGTGATTGTGTCGGGTCTTCATCACTTCTGTGGATGGGCATTTTTGTAAGTAGGTCATATTCAACATTTAATCAAGGGTTGGCACATTATTCCTTATACCAATTTTAGACCACTATCAATATACCGAACATTATTCTTCTGGGTATGAAGGATTGTATAGAATAACTCTGGTCATGAAGTGAGCTAGAATCTAATTAGAGAGTGAAGGAAACCACCTATCATTTTGCAGAATTGTTAAGCACAATCTTATATTATTGATCCATCTTTCCTCTTATGTTGCTTGGACTTCGATGGAATGTCTTTGTCTCTCCATGTTACTGATTTTGAAGGAAACCACCTATCATTTTGCAGATAGGTGACAATGCAAAGAGTGAAGCAACAGTCAGCGACAAGCACTTGCTTCTCCCCTTTATACCAAAACTTTTGGCGCAGGTTCCTAATAATTGGAAGTCTCGCCTTCTGCAGGTTGGTTGATTACATGCTTTTAGGATCTTGTCTCCTGCAACTACATAAAAAACTAGCTTTCCCTCTTATTTCCTTCCTACGATTCATTTCCTGTCCAAGAGCATCCTATTCTTTTGAACCAAAGCTTTACTGATGATATGGGGAAATTTGGAAAAATGAATGCTGCTGACCCCCTTGTTATGGAAAATTCAGGCATTTACGAGGGCATTCAGGGATTGCAATCATCAGTCTTCTCTGAAATTGGCCTTCCTTTCCATTGTCGAGGAAATAATGATACCTGTAAGTTTTTATTATTGCTCCCCCTTTGCTGAAACATATATGTTGGGTACAAGTTCCTTGCGTAAACTCTAGCGTATTTTAGATTGAACTATTTTGAGTGAACTCTTGCATCCATATAATAGTACACGCATTGATGTCCACAGAGCATGTGAGAAACTGTGTTGTCTTCTGTTGTAGATTTGTTCTGTTGACTAAGTCACATGTTCTGTTTTGTTTCCTGCGTCCCTTACTCGGCGTAATAGAAAGAAATCTTGCTTGTTGGCAGGGACAAAACATGATATATTTAGATGTGAGTGATCCGGAACTGTTGGACCATCAGATTGCTTGGATAAGAGAGCTTCCTACATTGCTAGTCGTGCTGGGTGAAAAACATCAGTCGGCTACCCAGGTACTTCATAATGCTATTTATGGTAATATTTTTTTCTTTAATGACCTAAATGGGTTGAATCTTGCATTGTTAAAAGAAATATCAGCTATTACTAGCAGCATGCAGAAGTTACCGTTTCTTCTAAAGTTACCTTATTCATCAATAAAGTACTTTGTGAATTTGCCTTCTTGTAGGCGGTGTTACGACTTATTCTTCGCCTGGGACAATCTGCTTCATCAAGACCCGCCTTACAGTGGGAATATGATAGCTTACAATATGCATTTCAGGATTTTTTCTGCGAATGTCAGGATGAAAGTGAGGCTTAGTGCACAATGTTTTCATGACTAATAGTTACTTGTGTAGCAGACATCTGACTTTTTGTAATGTCAAATGCAGGTAGTGTTAGTTATGGACCATTCATAAGGCTTTCTCAAGATTGTCAGGAACTTGCGGTTTGTTGCCTTTATTATTTCTCTCATTTGGATTCTGCTTTGCTGAAGGCAATAGCCAAATGCTGTCTATGTACGTTTCTCTAACCATAAAATGTCTGAGATTGAATTTGAGCTGCAATCATTATGCACTATTACATGCTTGAATGCTTGATAAATTATTTGTGCATCAACATGATATTCTTGCTATTTTTAATGATGAACTTAAGTGAAGAAATCATCTTTAGATACTCCATCGATAGATGTCCTTGCACTTAAATAAAGAATAGCATCTACCAGAGAAGCAGCTTATGAATATGGTCACTAAAACATCAGTAGTCTGAGTTCAGTGTTGATTTGCCTTCAGGCACTGTTATGGTCTTTTAAGCTCTAGTATGTCCGAATTTGTTGGTATGCTTTGGCCAAGGAGAGCTAAATTGCATCAATGCAAGTCAAGTAACACATGAGAAGACATTTTTGCACTTTGACAGTCTTAATCTTTTCTGTGGATGCATATTTTTATAAAACACGTTGAAACACGTGGTATACGGCACAAGCAACTCATGAGATTCCTCTATTTTCTATTTTACTATGCTCATCTTCTGGTCTTTATCGCCAATTCATTTCAGGCAATGATCTGGAACCTTCAGTGTTATTCCGCACGATAGAGGTTCTTGATTCAGCCTACACTGCTGGACATATATGGATATCTGATATCATCAGTTTGTTCATCACATTACTTTCGCATTTCAAAGTTTCTCCTGGTAATCTCCAACATTTTTCTTCTGTGGGTAGTTCCTTGTGGTTGCTTCCTTTCCTGATGAAACTACTTTTTTCGACAGATAATAATACCCTTTCAGTTAAAGAACACAAGCCAAAGATTTCGAACTGCGAAACGCTTAAATTATTGACGAGTGTTGTTTGCTCGTGCCTTATGCATATTGGTGATGAATCTACAGTCCTTCAGATGATAGAGAAAGTGATAATTGATCAGATAGTGAGTCATCTTAACTGACTGCCTGTGATTGAGTTATTGCAACTTATGATAATTGATTTTTCATCTATTTATTCTTGAATAAAGTTCTTCTGCATCTACTGTAATTAACAGTTCATTCCAGCAAGTACTCGGTAAATATAATCCGGATAGACTGAGCTCTTATGTAGTTTGGTTCTTTTCAGAAATTAAAACCATTTCGTGACAATGCATGTGCCTTGCTCCGACTGCTTGTCACATTGGATTCTAAGCCAACCAGACTCTCTGAGCAGACTATTGACAGTCTGGCCACTTTTCTTGCTCTATTTCTGATTGATCATTTTTCTGTAAGCGCCCTCTCTCTCTCTCTCTCTCTCTCTCTCTCTCTATACATTTCACAAAAGCATGCTTCGATCTTCTGTTTGTTCAGTTCATCTTCAGTCACTTGATTCTTCAATTGCAACAAAATTCAGGTTAGAACTAATGCTAATGATATTTTGCTTGAATAATCTCTGAATTGGGCTTCCATATGGTATGTACGAGTGCGGCGTGGTTTTTAGTAATAGTTCAATTTGGCTTGGAACTAATGTTAGTGATATTTTGCTCGAATTATCCAGGAAACAGTCTTTCATGTGGTTACAAACATGTGTCCCATGGTTCTTACTAATATTTGTTATGATTGGGTAATCTACTGGTTTTCTATCTGATAACTATTGGTCTATACTTAAGTTGCTTAGGAAAGTCGGTTGCCCATTTCTTTTTCTGATCAGCAGGCTCAAGAGTCAAATGTTTGTTGTTATCTAATCAGACGTTTTATTCATATATTCAGGTCGTAATCCCCAACATTTCAGGAGATGATGATGAAGCTGCTGTTGCTGTTCTTGAGCGCATGACCCATTATTATGTCATACCTTGCTTATTTTTGTTTGATCGAAGTCGCAAACTTCTGAAACTAGTTTTAAACAAGATGGAATCATTGATATCTGATAGGAGTTCATTGTCTTGTTCCGAAAATGGTAGCCATTGGACAGATCATTCAACTAATGTTATCACCATTGTTTATGTCCTTCAAATGATGCACAAGGACTTTAAGATTCGACAGATTCTATCTTCGTTCAAGGCAGAGATTGAATGCATACTAAGATCATTACAGGTTTGATTTTGCATTCTAGTTTATATCAATTATTTCTTGCTGTGCTTGTTTTAGTTGTTCACAGGCTATACCATTTCTTTCACTTGATATTTTCCTCTTGGAATTTCTGAGGGGGACCGATTAAGAATTGGAATGATGCTCGACAGTAAAAACGTTCTGGTTAGATGTGCTCATATTGTATTGTGCAGTGTTGAACTGTTAATCCATGCGGAAAGGTCATCATGTAACTTCATTATTCTAATACTCGAACTTTGATTATGCTCTACTTTTATTTCTTATAAAGAATGCATCTATGAGCTTGCAGTCATTACTTTGGCTTTGTAGTTTAATCACGGGTCTCCTCTCTTCTCCTTTACAGGCTTTAGTGGAAAATAGTACAACCTTGGAGGAAAGACACAAACTACAGTGTGCATATGTTCGAGTACATAGGATGTTGGGTAATCTGCAAGAAGGGACACCTTGCTTGTTGTAGATAATGGAACATGCATTAGCAGGTCTTGAGTTGCTTCTAAATTTAAATGCCATTTTTTTCTTTTTCTCCCTCTTTGGTTAATACGTCCACTCAATGAGAGTTACTGCATTGCATTAATCATTCTTTTTTTTTTTGGTAAGTTGCATTAATCATTCTTTAAGTCTTCGTTCTTCAAGTTTTAAAAAAGTAGCTTC
Organism: Syzygium jambos; assembly: GCA_031216235.1. Lineage (NCBI taxonomy): Eukaryota > Viridiplantae > Streptophyta > Magnoliopsida > Myrtales > Myrtaceae > Syzygium > Syzygium jambos. The sequence continues at coordinate 15,195,861 of CM062226.1, forward strand.
AATGCATGCAATTCTTTACTTATAGGTATTGCTTTTGATTTCTTTTTTTTATCTACATGATGAATATCTAAAACAAATGGTGGAACTTGGTAAGTCGAAAAAAAAAAAAATTCTCTCGTTAATGCAGCAGTTAAGACTCTAGTGACATCTTTCTACAACATATGAATCACATTCGTAAAGGTGGGTTTTGAATTTGTTTTTCCCAACAAGCTTGCCTGTGATTTTTGTAAGTTGCATTATGGCAAATGAATGAGTGGATTCTGCTGATTGAGGGGAAAAGAAAGAGACTGCAGTGGGCTAAAATGAGTTCTCTTTGTTTAGGTCTTTATTGGGGGTGATAATGGATGGTGGTATAATTCATGTTCTAAGGCCATTGTCCTGACTGCTACCAAGTACCAAAAAGTAGTAATCATTAGGAGGGGATTTCATGGATGAATGCTGAAAAAGTTTTCCCTATACTTTCTGCAGACTAGGTTACATTAGGTGCCTTTTTCTTTTTGGCTTATCCGTTTCTGCTAAAAATAGGCAATGCCGTTTCTCTACCTCGTAAGATGCACTGCTATAATAGTAAAAGAAACATCGAAATGATATCGGTATAGTTGAGACACTGGCATTCGATAAATTCAGTAGGTTTTGATTTGAAGTTAGCTCATCTAACTGCACTAGAATTTCTCTTGAAGCTTTACTCTTGGTAATGATACATCTGTTCACTTAACGCTTGTGTTGCAGCACTTCTCCTGATGGTGAAGCAAAAAAAACTGGAAGAATACAAGTCGCCGACCGGTCGAAAGCGGAGTCTTTGACCATCGTTTGGAAACAAATTGTTCAAATTTGTGCTGATCTAAGCTTTGTCTGCTCGCGCGCTTGGGAGAGCCCCTGTTATGGAGAGGAGAGCTCGCTGCAAGTTCCTGGCGATGTTACCATGGGAAATATCGTTCTGGATATGAAATTTTGTAGCTTGGGTCATTAGGCAATTTCCTTTGTTTTTGTGCTTTTTAATTTTCTCATATTCATATGTGGGAAAATTGAAGTTGTATATGCGAAATTAGCTTCTAATTTTATAGTAGTAGCATCTGTTTTCCTAAACTGCCTATTGCATATTGCAACAAAAAAATTACGACGGCTTAAACGGGAGAGATGGAGAGAGCAAGAGGCATAAACGTTCAATCAAAACCTGAACCAAGCACATAAATCACAGATCAAAAGCGAAGTCCACATATCAAGCTCAGTATAGACTTTTACTTGGGTAAACTCCAAAATCTCGATGAAAGGAAGGTTATTTTCTGGAAGTACGTGTGACGTTGTCTCAGGTAGCCCTGAACTTGAGAGATTTCTATCTGTGGCCCCCTTGAGTTGGTTGCCAATCAACAATCACGCGCTTGTCATATGTTAAAATACATGATTGTGCAGAGAGAGAGAGAGAGAGAGAGAGAGAGAGAGAGAGAGAGAGAGAGAGAGAGAGAGAGAGAGAGAGAGAGAGAGAGAGAGAGAGAGAGAGAGAGAGAGAGAGAGAGAGAGAGAGAGAGAGAGAGAGAGAGAGAGAGAGAGAGAGAGAGAGAGAGAGAGAGAGAGAGAGAGAGAGAGAGAGAGAGAGAGAGAGAGAGAGAGAGAGAGAGAGAGAGAGAGAGAGAGAGAGAGAGAGAGAGAGAGAGAGAGAGAGAGAGAGAGAGAGAGAGAGAGAGAGAGAGAGAGAGAGAGAGAGAGAGAGAGAGAGAGAGAGAGAGAGAGAGAGAGAGAGAGAGAGAGAGAGAGAGAGAGAGAGAGAGAGAGAGAGAGAGAGAGAGAGAGAGAGAGAGAGAGAGAGAGAGAGAGAGAGAGAGAGAGAGAGAGAGAGAGAGAGAGAGAGAGAGAGAGAGAGAGAGAGAGAGAGAGAGAGAGAGAGAGAGAGAGAGAGAGAGAGAGAGAGAGAGAGAGAGAGAGAGAGAGAGAGAGAGAGAGAGAGAGAGAGAGAGAGAGAGAGAGAGAGAGAGAGGTCGAGCACCTCTCGAGCACCGGGGGTCCGTGTCCCCCGCTATGGTGCTGCCCCGGGGCAATTTGCAAGTTGAGATAGCTCAATTCCTTTAGGCTGAACATTGACCATGGGGGCTTCACTAATGGGGGAAGATAAAAGAGAGGAAGAGAGGTGGATGAAAGCTAGCGGCAGCTTCCGAGCGCCGGCAAGGTTCCTACATTCTCTTGCGGGGTCAAATGAGTCGGGCCATACCCTAACAAATTGTCTGCTAAAAAAAACTGCTGAAGCAGCACATTTTAAGCCTTCCGATGCTTCATCGAAGCTCATAAACCCGTTTCCTGGCCCTCACCTTATGCGTGGGGCGACTTATTTGAACTCATCTCTCGTCTCGAAATCCTTTTATCTCTCCCATTAGGGGCAGGGCGGTGCGAATGTTTGCTAGGGTGAGTCAAATTGCTGTCCCTAAATGGACATAAATGCTAATAAATGTTGCTCATTTCAATAGTCTACGATGTCGATGTACTTTTAATCTTTAGTCTTGCATCTTGTATACCTTAGGTCCCCTCTTTGTCATGTTTGAGCTTCTTTTACTAGGTTATGGAGTATAAAAAAAGGAGCTTTTTCTGCAATATTGAGGCAGGGTCAACTGTCAATTACCGTTGGTGCAACTTCCAACTTTTTTTTTACTCATCATTTTCCTTCCAGAGCCTTGAAAAACTTAAACACAAGTAAATTCACAAAAATTACAGGAAATTATACATGATATTGCATGTCAATATATACTTTGAAAAGATTTAGATTGTTCCATGTAAATTAGTTGTCAAGCTATGAAACTGATAATCCTTGGGAAAAGGTTAAAAGGTATAATTTAAAAGGATTTTTATTAGGCCCACCGTGTGTGTAAAGTATAAATTACATATTCACCGGACCGCCGAATGATTGACATACGAAGAAATTCGGGTAGAAAACTAACTACGAAACACACACGTCACTTATCTATCAATGAATATGTAAAAATGTTTCTACACTGCCGAATAATAATCCCAATTCAAAATTAAAAACCATTTCAAATAGGCCAGATCGAAGTACGAAATTACGAATGCTTGGTGCACTACGCACGAGGATGATGGGAGCTCTCAAAGTGTTCTCCCCGGGCTTTTGATTGAATGTGATTGGCTAGAGCATGTGCACAAAGTTGTCCCAGCAAAGTTGATTATACACGCTGAATACATCGTATCATATGATAAGGACATTAATAAGACATTGGTCAAATTCATCGACGTGGCAGTTTGTACGAACAATTCCTGAAAGATCCAATACAAACATAAATACCATAATATAGGGATCTGATTGGACAAACCAAAACAGATTATACGGAAAAAAAAGTTCGATGAGGCAATTTTCTCTACTAAAGCCCCATTTTTTTTATGCTTGTATGCACTAAATTGACTGATTTAAGTTATAGTCACCTTCACGGTCAAATTTTCGCGATCTTTTAAACTTGTGCAATTCGGTTAGCTTAACATGAAAGAAGTCTAAACATGCCGCCCCCCTCCCCCCTCACTTCCGCCTTGGACACCACGGTGTCGTTAGGCGTGCACCGCCATCGGGCCGTCTTGCCACCGTCACGCTCAATCTTCCAAATATGGTCCCCTCCCCCGACCACTCTCTGCGCAAAATGGCCATCCCATCCATGAGCAGCAACGCTAGGTTCGAGTCGTTTAAAGTTCGGAATTGCAGACTTCAAGTCGCACCCTACACTCGCGGAAGGCATCGAGGTTCGTAGAAGATCTCACTTTCACGAGGCAAAGTTTTTGACTTTAAGTTAAAAAAATTCGGAATAGGCAATCCATCTGCCCAACGTTTACTAACTATCCTGCTTGACAAAAAGGAAGTCCTTTTCAAAATAAGGGCTCATTTGGTTCAACTTTACAAATGAGCATAGAGGGAATGCAAATACCTTTATGTTAAAATCCCTTAAGGAAATACAAATGGCGTTTGATAAAAATTCTTTATAAAGCTACATTGATCCAAGTAGTGTTTGGTTATTTATTTTTTTGCAAAGGGCTTTGGGACCCTTTTTCTATTAAAAAAAAGTACCCTTCCCTGGAGCCGACGAAGGGCTACGGCCGTCGGTGAGTCGGCGACCCAGGCGCTCGTCGCCTGAGGTCGCGCAACCCAGGTGACGTTCGCCTGGGGTCGCGCAACCTAGGCCAACGACAACTGGGTCGCACAACCTTAGGCCTCGTTGCTTGGGTCGCACGACCTTAGCTGGCCTTTCGCCGGCCTTTCGTCGTCTAGATCCGGTGTCATTGGCCACTCTCGCCGGTCGCCCTCACGAAGAAAATGAACAGTAATAAAAGGGGCAAAATCGAAATAAGCCAGAATAAGTTATGGTAATTTGGAGAGAAAAAAGTTGATTTCAGTATTTCAAATGTTAACATTTCGCCAATGGAGTCCCAAAATGACTTGCCAAACACCTCATGCCGAAAGTCCATTGAGAAAGCTGAACCAATCATGGCCTTAAGTCCCTCATGAGCTCCTCCACAATCAGCTTCGTGAAGCGTGAGAGAGAGAGAGAGAGAGAGGCAAGAAGAAGAAGGCATCAAGATCGAAACCCCATCTCCTCCTCCTCTCCTCCTCCTCTCTCCTTCATTAATAATAGAAAACAAAAGGCGACATTCTTTCCCCCGCCCCCAGCACTCTCATCATCACTCCCCATCCCCATCTTATTTTTTTATATCACTAACTAAAGTTGCACCAGATCCAAAGCAAAGAACTCTTGTTTGCCTGGAGACCCACCTCTTCCCCAATGCACGTGCACGACCCCTTCCTCTTTCTTGAATATCATAACAATTTTCGGGATTCACACAATAGACTCATCGGACCTCGTTCGTTCGCGTGAGATCCGTTAACGTACCCTACATCATTTATCTACTTTATGTATAAGCCGCATTAGAAACGATGATCGGGGAATTTGAAGAACGAGGGGGCGCACATGAAGTAAATTGTAGCAAACCCTAATTGTGATACCGCCTTAGATTATTTAACCGAAAATCTTGAGTTTATAGGTGGAGAAAAATTATATGTATAAACTATGTAGACATGCGAAACATTTAATCCAATATATATATATATATATATATATATATATATATATGGGGGACGGACACGAAGTAAATTGGGGCAAACCCCAACTCTGATATGATATTAGATTATCCAAACAAAAAATGTGAGTTTATAGATAGAAAGATATCATATGTATAAACCATGAAGACATGCAATACATTCAACCAATCAATATATATACACACACACGTGGAGAGCGATCATATATATAAAGAGCGTATAAATTGACAAGTAATGCGATACTTCAATAAAATTTACGATCATGCAAGAGAGCCGGAAGTTATTCTTCGATATATTCTATTCTAACTTCTTGATTTATTCTCTTTCTTTCCTTTTGTGCATATCGTGTATTGATCCTCACTTCACGTCGGGATCGTGATTCGCCTAATTCACCGTCGATCTTGATTAGCAAACAATGCATGACAAAGCCCGTTTGCTTGGGGGGCAGATTATTACTATTGCACTTTCCATCTAAATATTCAGAAACGAATTAACTAATGCTTCATAATATTTATGTAATTCGAAAGGTCAGAAATATTTTGACTAAACAAAAGCTAAATTGCAAAAGCAACGAGATCTACAAAAAAATGCAAAACCATAAAAAAAATCAAGAAGAGATCAATTTTTCTAATTCTTATCGAGTCAACCGACGGTGTAAAGGAATTTCTCACAGTTTGTGCGCGATTTTTCGATTCCGACAATTGTATCCGACGTATCGTTAGCAAATGAATGTTTCTATTTCGCGGCTGTTTGTCTCAGAAATGATTTTATGCTCGTGGTATTTCACAAAATAAAAAAAAGTAGAATTTTCATGTCCGGAAAAGAAGTTCCAGAAAATGAGTTGCCACTTGATGCTGGTGATGTGAAATATGAATGGGGGGAAGCATGTGAACTCGAGTAATTTAATTCAGAAAGCTGTGTCTAAAAAACAGAGAAAAAAAACCCTGCCATAATATATGAAGTTGCTTGCTCCTGGATCAGGCACGTGCCTGGTTCTATCCTCACCCTTTTTCACTAATTACTATGTTGTAACTTTAATTATCTCCCTCTGTTGATATTAGCCTTTACAAGTATTCAATCGACTTGACATATTAACTTTACCAAATAACACACAAACATATGGAAAAAAAAAATAACCACGCTCATTCGGAGAACTTAATTAAACATGCATAATTATACTCAGGCAATTATATATATAATGCTCGCCCTGCGAAATATAATTGATAAAACAGCATTGATCATGAGTCATTTCCATTCTGTCAAAGTAACCCGCATTACTTGTCTACAACACTTTATGTGTTCTTTATATAAAAGCTGTCTCCCTCCCTCCCTCCACTCCCTCCCTCCACTTATAAGTTCAAGTTTTCGATTTAAACTTTCGAACATTCTTAAAAAAAAAAGAAAAGCAACGCTACTAACTGGGTCATAATTCTGATTTTAGCTACAAGACGTGAAGATCGATGTGGTTCGCCTTGCCGTCGCAGACAATCGAAGTATTTCGCGTCGCTTGTTTACAGGATTATCACGGTCTCGCTCGCCAATTAACTTCTGGCTTTTGGACCAAACATTTCAACATGATATCGGGGGTGCCCCGATTCCGCTCCAGTTCCACATCGCGTGCGCGCGGCCTCTTTCTTTCCCTCTCCCTCTCCCTCTCTCCCTCTCCCGTCGCTCCACGCCCCGTCCTCGTGGCGGCGTTAAAGTATCCCCACACCGCGAATCTACGGGATTCATACCCTCTTCGCGCACACGTACCGCCTGCGTGTCGGCGAGAGGCATCGTGCCAAAAGGAGGAGCGGGGGGGAAGGAGGGGACGGAAGGAGTTACGTGCGCGGGTTGTACGTATGCCGTGGGGGTGGGGTGGAAGTCAATGGGAGAGGGATGGGGTCCCCCAGCTGCGAGGCATGTGCGCAGTTTCGCCTGTCTGTCTGTGGATGCCCCAAAAAAGAAGGTACTCGGGAAGCAACGCGCATTCATGACGACGGACAAAATCCACAACAGCAAAACCGAAACAAAGAAGAAGAGAATAGAGAGAGAGAGAGAGAGAGAGAGAGAGTATATTCTCACCTGTTTTTTGGGTCGAATGTTAGTATATCCTCACTTTAGGCTCCCAAAATCAAGTACCCTTTAATGGCAGGAATATTTGCGTATAGCAATTATTAGATATAATTCTCAGGGGAGCGGGACCGAAATTCGCAATTTCATATAAAAATCCGGGGACCGAAACTGGAAATAAGGAAGAGGGGCTTCCTTTGCACCTCGTAGAAAACGGAGAAATTACAGATATATATATATATATTCTTTTTTTTTTGGGGGGGGTGTTTTATTCGCACTTCTCGACTGGGATTTTCTTCTGTTTCTGTTTTTTTTTATTTGGGCATTTTTCCGGCGAAGGGGAAGAGAGAGAGAGAGAGAGAGAGAGAGAGAGAGAGAGACGAGGGGTGTACGCGTCACCGAATTCAACCGCTTTCCAATTCGGTCCCACGCTCCTTTGGTCCGCTTCTCTCTCTGAGACGTCGCCACCTGACCTCGGCCGCGTCACCTCGGCGTCACTCTCTCTCTCTCTCTCTCTCTCCATCCTCTCCGTCCTCCGTCACGGCTTCAGGGGGATCCACTCGTAGCGACCTTCGAGGGGGGCGTCCATGGCGACGTCGTAGTTGTACCTGCGAATTCGGGAAGAAGAAGAAGAAGACGACGGCGACGAAGGTGAAGAAGAAGAAGCAGAAGAAGAAGCAGATGCATCATTTAGGATTCAGATTCTCTCTCTCTCTCTCTCTCTCTCTCTCTCTCTCTACTACAACGAATGAAGGGAGAACCGTTCGAAGAATTCACACTCACTTGTCCGCGAATCGCTGCCGCTCGCGCTCCTCCGCCGCCGAGAAGAACGATTCCAGTTCCGCTCGCGACGGCATCTCCGCCGCCCCCGCGGGAGGCCTCCCTCCGCTCGCCGCCGCCGCCGGTTTCGCCATCGTCGCCGATTTGGCGGCGGCTTCCTCCTCGCCGCCGCTCGACGCGGTGGTTTCTCTGCTGCGATTTGGAGGACGATTGACGGAGAGTTGGTCGGCGGCGTAGAAGACGACAAAGGACGAGATTTCTCGTGTCCGGAGCGAGTTAAATAGAATTCGAGAGAAAGAAACGCGAGGGGAGAGGAATTTAAGAGGGGATCGAAAATGGGAAGAATGAATGAACGCGGAGTAACCTGAAATCGCCGTTGCATGTCGACGCTTCGGTTTCGGAACTCTTCGCCTGCGATTGCACCGTTCGAGATCTTCAGTTAATTTAGCAACGGAGGTGGCGAACGGCCGGAAATTCTCTCTCTCTCTCTCTCTCGCTCTCTCGCGAACGCGCGCAGACGATGGAATTCGCACGAGGAAACGGAGAGAGAGAGAGAGAGACAGAGAGAGGGCGATCGAGCTCGAAATTCACCTGCTGCTCCTGCTGCTGACGATCGACGGCGGCGGCGCCTAGCTTCGCCTCCGCAGCGCCGACGGGCTCCTCGTCGCTCCCCGCCGAGGAACGAGGCGGTTCCGACGGTCCGGAGCTCGAGGCGGAGTCTCCGGGCACGATCTCTCCGGACCCCGACGTCGCCGCGCTGATCTTCTCCGACGAGTCCGGACACGGAGGGAGCGGAGGAAGAGGCGGCGGCTCGCCGCCCCCGCGCCCCTCCGGCCGCGGCTCGAGCGGCTCCTCGCGGGCGGCGGCGGCAGACGGAGTCGGAGCTCCGGTGAGCTCCGCTTGCTTGAGCCGTCGCGCCGAGCGATGCTCTTCCATTGCCAGCGTAGTGTCTCGACCTGCGGTGGCGGATTTTGAAGTGGAGACGTGGGGGAGACCGCGCGACCGAGATGGACGGCTGAGATTCGTTTTGTATTTCGAAGGCGATGGTGTGGGCCCCCCCACCCCCCCGCCCCGCCCCGCCCCAAGCTTGGGATTGCACACCCTACCCTAAGCTAGGGCCTAGCTGAGCTCGAAGCGGGAATGCTTTTCCGCCTCGTTCATGTGGCGGCGTGCTGCTAATTTTTAGATCAGGCCAAGGCTTTATCTACCGACGTAACGGTCTTATGTTAGGCGACGTGCGTGAGGATTAGAGGTGTATTTAAGATGGCCCGCCCGCTTTGATCCGGTATCCCACTCCGATCGCTTCTCGCCCGCGTCGTGAAGAACGCCGTGTTGGCTGCGGTTTAGGATTTTGCCCGAGGCCCGTGTATCGACGCGACGGTCTCTGAAGAAGCAGGGGGCGTGAGGTCGACGATAGCCATTGCACGAGGCGGGCGCGATCGCCTCGAGAGAGAGAGAGAGAGAGAGAGAGAGAGAGACAGAGAGATGAGGTCATAATCGCTGCGTCACGGAAATTGTCGTCGTCGGCTCCAATGGCAGGAAAATCCAATGTTAGGTTCTTCTTAGGGACGAACGGTGATTAATTTTAAAAGGTACATGGATCATTGTAAACCGAGAAAAAGGTCGCGGTGAACGTGTTCCGATGGTTTTATGAAAAGGTGTATCGTATATAGTAAACTAATGTAGCTAGCTTCAAATTTTACTGCTATTTTATAAGGGTAGTTATTTTCCGGTCCAGTTCGGTTCCGGTCTGGTACCAATCCGGTTCCAAGGTGGAATCGAGAATCGGAAACTGGACCGGAATGGTCCCGGTCCAATGGAACCATTGGACGTGGATTTAGTTCACATTTTATTATTTTTTTTGAAAAAATAAAAAAAATCATATGTTGTCGGTCCCATTTCTTGGTAACCATGCAAGTTGGGCTCATATCAATTGGAGTCATAATGTGGCCTTCTCTTTTCTTTTTGAGAATCGGAAAAAAAACATTGGGGAAATGTACTTAAACCACAAGTTCAAAAGGAGGTCGTTGTACTTAACCTATACGCGGAGATAATTTACTAATCAGCAAACAAGTATAGTTATCTACTCACTCTTAACATGACACTAATGGAGATTCTTAATCCGGCTCGGTGCCTGTTTTGGCGTCTCGTAGAATCTCAACTGTTGGTGCATCAGAAGTGATTTTCAAAAGCAAGCGATTGGGATTATTGCGACACGTGTGCAAGCACGTATGAGGGGATAATTACAAAATATGTTATATTTATATTAATTCAGTTATAACCCTTTCGATTTGACCAATTTGATTCTAGATCTTTTCACAATTTGTCAATTTAGTCCATTTCACAAATTTTGGCTGAAAGTCGCTGACGTGGACGTTGGCTATCTTACATTGCATGACCGACGCTAACGTTGATAGTTTTTTTCAATTTTTTAAAAATTCTTTTTTTTATTTTTTTCTTTTCTTTTCCTTTTCTTATTTATTTTCTTCTCTTTTCCTTCTTTTTGTTTTATTTCCTTTCATCTATCAATGGCCACAAGCCAAAAGAAAAGTAAATAAACAATTCAAAAAATTGAAAAAAATTGTTCTATGTTGGACAACTAGCATCCCTATCAGCAATTTCCAACCAATTGATCGAATTAACTAAATTGACATATCGTCAAAAGGTTTATGACTAAATTGACGAAATTGAAAGTTTGGATCTGAATTGGCACAGATACAACAGATTTATGACTTTTTTGGTAATTCTTCCTGTAAATGGAACAGAGGACCCTTGTTCCTCTTACACACCCGCACTCCTCCGAGTCTAAGTGGAAATAAGATTTAACGCATAAAAAATCCAGACTTTTACACCTATGCACTAATGCATATCACCCAAGTTCATCATGCTCTCCTCCTCCTCCTCCTCCTCCTCATCATCATCATCATCATCATCATCATCATCATCAGCAAGCACATAGGACAAATTTGGGATAGGAATCAACAAGTGGGAAGCACATAGGACAAATTTGGGATAGGAATCAACAAGTGGGTATCAGCAACCTTGACATGTTAATTCACAGGGACCCACCAAGCAAAGGCACAGCAATCAAATGGCCCCCCCTCCTCCTCCTCCTTAACAAATTGGCATACATCCTTCCAAATTGGAAGGTCTTGGAAGGAAGGAAGGAAGGATCATAAATGGGGACTCTCCTTGAGTCAGACAACAAAGACTTCTTACTCGAAGCTGGACATCTTCTTCGGTTGTTGTGGAGGGGCGTGTGGTCCTAGCCTCCTAGGAGCCTGCTTTCGATTACGAGTACGGTTTCCTAGAACAACCCGAGGAAGGACAAAGCTTTCTCTATCTGAAGAAGGCATCTCATGAATGAGAGGCAACGTGGTTATCGAGTTAAAAGTAATTCTTGACATGCGGTGATCTCGTTGTTCAGTAACTATGAACAACGACACGACGAAAACATTGCTATTCGCTTTTCGTTGTTGTCGCTCCTTTTCGGTTTTCTTGGGGTTGAAAGGATTTCGATCGAGAAAGTTTGAACTGCCGAGTTGCGAGAACATTGAAGCATTTCTAAGCCGGTCCCGATCTCATGCGTGGGGAATGTGGAACTTTGACCCACAACGTGCTAGGTGGTCGGCAGGCTCGTCGGAGTTGAGAATCTTCAAAGAGGATGTATGTATCAAATGATTACCGATTGGTGTCTATTTGATACAATCAGCCTCTTGGACCCCTACATGGTACCACTTAAGTATCTGGAGTACAATGTTATTGATACAATCTGAAGATGCTTGTCTGAGAAAAGCACATGGACACCCTGAGTTAGACCTGTCAAAATGGGTCATCAACCCATTTTTTAACCCATTTATTAGTAAATGGGTCATAAATGGGTTAGTTATATTTAGTAAATGGGTCATAAATGGGTAGAAGTCTTATATTAGTGTTAAATGGGTCATAAATGGATCGCAAATGGGTTATAAATGAGTTTACAACTGATTTAAACTCAACACATTTCTCTCACCTTCACTCAATCTTGCACTCACTCATTCTGCACTCTCATTTTAGCTTGTGTATGAATTTTCCTATATTTAATTAAATATGGAAGTATTTTAGCAATATGGGTCTAATCGGGTATGGGTTGGGTATGGGTCGGGTATGGGCCAACAAAATTGTATTGCGCATAAATGGGTCATAAACGGGTTAATGGGTCAATTTGGGTCGGACCATTTATGACCCGACCCAAACCCAACCCGACCCACCCATTTGACAGGTCTACCCTGAGTATAACCCAAATCATTAGTAACAAAACATTGCAAAAATGAAGTAACAGAAGGATAATTTTCATAGAAAAACACGAGTCCCACCACGGCTTTCTTCACTCACCGTGATTGATTCTGCTCGTGGACGTGCGTTGAATTGGGCTGCACTGGTTACGGAACGAGAGAGTTGGTTAAGATGTATTGCTGTCTGATTTGATGTTTCACACATGTAATGAACCTGACAACTGAACCACCCGGGACCGTGATCCCGGTGTATGCATGTTACTGTCTAGGAAAAGCGTACTGAATTCGGTTGCATCAGGATACACAACTGAAGGTCATACTTCGCACGGCGACAATGATTCCCACGTAAGAGATCAACTCTTTGTACTCCAGAATCAATCATATGCAGAAGCCGTTCAATGCCTAGAGAAGTATTTCACAGTATGTTGGCCCCTTGCAAGCCTGTAATCTCTCACTTCACTTACTTTCCAAGTATGTCATAAGCATTTCTTTTATTGAACTGAATAGCGTTAAAAGTGTTAATCTCTGTTTGTTCATCGAGTACAACTCCGCCCAATCTCTCTATCGGAATATCTAGGCCCGCCTTGCTTATGTTCTTAAACTCAAAGATCACAATAATTACCAGCCAAAGCTGATAAAAACAGGTAAAGAGAATTCACAATCAGTGGTGTCAAAGGTATAATATGCGCCTTTCCTTTCCTTGAGATGCATGAATACAAAGTCACGTTACATCGACTCTCCTCGTTGCATTGCCTGTTATAACTTGATTTAAAATGTGACAGAAACGCAGAAACAATCCTACAAGCATCGCAAGTATAACAATGGGGTCAAAACATACCCCTTCCTTTCCGTCTTGTGCCGCTTGTATCCATTTAAAGCACATTCTTCACTTGAAAGAAGTTCGGACGCTCCTTATTTGCAGCTTCAACATCATCAGGAGATGCCACTGATGCCACAACTCCCTTATCTTTAACCGATTCAATTAGATCAGCAAAATCTCTGAAATCCTTCAACCTATGAAACAAAAAGGGAAGGTTAAAAGAAAATATCGGAAGAAAGGTGAATATTACTCGTGCCAAGCAATGGATCCCGGATGGTAACGAGAAAATCAGCAGAGTCTGGCCTGCTACATTAATTAACTATATGATGGTTTTAACCTAGTTTATCACTCAAAAAAGATCATGGTTTTTCCTGTTAGCAATTAGATTCTTCAATTGTCTAACCTTTTGGCTATTGATAGTACTGAAACTATTTTCATGCAAGTGCATGTATAGACCTTCAAAACTCATGACTGCAAAAGATTTTCTTAAGTAGAACACTGCCTGATTGGAGGGTCTCTTCCAAACGATAATGAAGCACTGACGATGACTATGATCACTCTGTAGTCTGTTCATCTTAATCTTAAACAAGTATCCCCAGGACAGTATCAGCAGGATTTAAGTCAAAAATGTTCCGCTCTCATTGGTGGAAGATGGAAAAAAATCTATACCTAGTGGACAGTATTTCTTCACGCCGCCTTTGCCGCTCTTCCTCTGTAATTCCCAAGAGGTACCGTAACAAGCTGAAAGAAAGGATCAATCACAAGTTACAACATATACTGAATAACTAAGTTAACTTACTCTTTTCTCCCCTGCATCTTTGAATGAAAGCAAACAAATACAAAAGGAAGCAGAATGTGCCATCAACATACCTACTATAACCTTTGGCATCAGGTAACTGGTAAGAGTCTACATCTCCAATGGTCCCAATAATTGCTTTGTTTAGGGTATCATCATCCATTTCCAGCTCTCTTAGAAAAGCTCCAGTTGCATCGTAAATGTCAAGTGTTTTTAACAAGTTTGGATCTCGATAAGATAAAAAAGAGAAGACTCCTGGGTACAAAAACCGTAAGTTCAATGTAAAGCTCCAGCAAAGATATATGTAGCCAACAAGATAACAATGTAAAGCCTCACCTGAGTGTGTATCAAAGTCACAGAAACCTCCATAAGCCCCACCACTGACACGCACACGGTCCCACAACCATGTATTACTAATGTATTTTGAGATGACATATGCACTACCATCAAGTTGATATCCCGTTTCGTAGATGTTAGCTGCTTTTCCAACATAATTAACCTGCAGAGTGCCAGGTCATATGTCAGTGAGTCGGAAAAGAAACCAAGGCCAACAGAGTTACTCAAAGAAGTGATTCTAACCTGAGTGGGTATCACAATAGCTTCATTTTCTCGAGAAAGGCATGCCCTCCAGGTATTGGCCCCAATATTTGAATTGCTGGGAAGCATATCAAGAAATTTGCTGACAAACTTCTCTGAATTTTTCAGGTTCGCCCCATCAGCAGTCATATTTATCAAGCAACCATCCCTGGAAAGCAATGACTTGCGAATCTCCTCAAGGGATGAAGAAATTCCATCCCAGTCCCGATCAACTCTCTCTTCGAGATCTCGTAGAAATTCCAGGTAACTACATGTATAATAAGAATGCCATAACTTCCATCAGACAATAGCCTTAACATCGAATTTCTTACAGCAGTTGTGGCAACTACAAGATCCTTGATGCAGAAGGGAAGGAAAAAGATTGCAACTCATGTACGCTTATTCCTTTTATTCTTTTCCTTTTTCTTTTTCTTTTTCTTTTTTTTTTTTGGTTTTGGGGGGGGGGGAGGGATGGTGAGGGACAATTAGGCAAAAAACAAAGAACACTTCCAACACAATAACAAATTAAAAGTTACAGATGATGCACATACAATCAACAGCTGCACGTCCATCCATGTTCCAGGCAAAGAAACAAAAGAAAGCAGTTCAAAAACCGAGACATATCTAGAATAGTATCCACTCGTCAATAATTTAGAGAAGGTACAGATCATTCACATATATGTTACGCTGCAATCATGGGATTTTTGTGGTTCAGAAAGTCAAGAGGAGGAGGAATATACTGGTAGATTTACAGCCAAAGCATGATCTCCCATCCAAGGCCATGGAAGGGCTTATACCTGGTCTCACAGGAAAGGAATGTAGCTCAACTTTTATGAGCTAAGGCTCAAAGAAATGCAATCAGCGATCAGTCAGGATTTTAGGAAATGTGCACTAAACTCAACGAATGGAGTGTCTATCAGCATCAAACTCCTCCAAGTTACTCTACCTTTTATCCTTATGTCACTGCTCAATCTGTCATGGGATGAGAATATCTTGCTTTGAATGAAATCATACAATCTCTCTGTAAAAGGTGTTTTCTTATTTACTCAAATGCAGTTTGTAGATTTCTTTGGCCGTTCTATTATATACGTTATCATTACCACTTCTCAGTGTAGATTAATAGAATGGAAGAAACACAGCCAAATAAGAAGACAGAACCGCAGGATGGAAGTAAGTTAAGGAAAAATCCCAGTTGCACCACCTGACACCACCCATTTGCTCAGAAATCCACCCAGCAACATTCAGCTTTGCATCCATCCTAGCAGCTGCAATTCCATGGCCACTGCCTCTCAGTCGATTCTGTGCATAAAACAACATCTGAGCAAACTCACAAATGGAGATATGCGCTGTTCATCTTAATAAAAATCTACCTCCATCCTTGCTTTGCTCTGGGACACAAACTGCTTAAACCTCTGCTGATCTGTAAATTGAACTTCTTGAAGAATGCAATTAACCTTAAAGGTAAATAGAAATATAAGCCATTTATCAAGATTACATACTAAACTGAAATGATAAAAAAAAAATTAGCACAAGTCAAAGCCCAAGGAGGAATGAGCATCAGAATAATAAAGTAATAACATATAAACTAAATCCATTCTTATCACATCAACAGCCAAACATTGAGGTTTCTCACTTACGTTTTTAAGATAACAAGGCTACCTTGGCGTGAGCATAATCAAGTCTATGGACATATTCCAGTCAACTGTAAATGTTAGAATCAAATGTCAAATAAAACAGACAACTTGTCAGATCTCCAGATTCGAATAAGAGGGATAGATGGACGGATCTTCTTCTTTGTTCATACATAACAAAAAGGATTACTCTTTCATTTCTTGCATAGCCAGAAAGCCTCTTCGAGACACTTACTGAACTAAAGACTATCCCAATCCCCTTAGGCAACAGGGCCCCTTCGGCATTACTTCTATGATCTTAGGAGCAATCCCAAGCCCGACTCTAATAGCTTTACCCCACGATATCCTCTGGAAGATGAGAACCAATTTTGGACAATCTGCATGCAGCATTCCGTGTTTATATGCCGTTAGTTTGGTCCTCTTGTAGAAACTATCCTTTCTCTTTTTAGGCACTCCCTCCAATCTTCACTCATAAAGCTCAGAGTAAGAGAGAGGAAGAGGCGCATCACAAACTTATGATTGACTGCTTTTTGTCCACTTAGTAGCATTAACCTCTACTATCATCTTTTTTTTTTTGTCTTTATATGTAAAGAGAAATTCCTCTAGGGCATGAACCAGCTGCAAACCCATATGAAGAAGGTCTAAATTACAGGACAAAGCATCCACATTGTCAACCAATGAATTTACATCCACCAATAATTTTCCACTACACTGAAAGAGTAAGGGTTTGACTATTGTTCCATAATTACAAACACAGAAGACTCCTCTCCCTCATAGGCACTTGTGTTTCACTATTTCCAAACCAACCAAAATCCAGACAGGAATCAAACGCATCCTACTTTTTGCACCGCACAGCAAATGAATCCACCTCTGTTGTCTAATTTAACAAGTATAAAATCATTTAAATTTCTGACCTCTTCATCAGTTATCCTCCTCTTTGGCCTCACCCAAAAAGGGCTCTTACAAGTAACAAGAGAAAATGCACAGCTGTTGGATAATCCAAACTGGCTAAAAGCCATAAAAATTTGAGAACTCTCCTTGTATGTATCTGTATGCTACATTATTTGTAACTTTAGGACAACTCATTTTTTTATGCTTAAATTTAGTCTTTCATATATTTGGGGCTCTTGCTATCATCGTGACCTTATTAATCAGGTAACCACACATCTTCTGACACCTAGCATGCCTCAGGGTGCAAGAGCTTTCAAAGCAAAGACTAGACAAGCATTCAAAGCAACTATAGGCCAACCAGAAAGAGCACTTCAACCAGTAAAAATTATCTACTGCATAGAAGTGAAGCACATTGTCACAAAGAGTAAAAAATTAGAACCAATGTACCAGATTGAAGAGGTCTTCGGTGTGTCCAGCCATGGCTTTGCCACGGACAATGATATGGCTACAAGGATCCTCCTTGCCGCGAACTGATGATGTTAATGGATAAACAGATATGCCTCCAGTTTTCCTTCCAATTAATTGATTAAGTTGCACAAAAGTCAAGTCCTTTGTCCCCATCTCCAGCAACGACTGGCTGTAAGAGTGTTAAGTTCAGCAAAAGAATCAAATTAAAATCCCGTTCACTGACAAAGAAAGCATTTCAAAGAGAAATTGACATGTATATTAGATTGATCACTGCAGCCACCATGATGATATCTAATTGACATGTATATTAATTTGATTCAAATATAAAATCCCGTTCTCTATTTGTGCTCTCAAGGCATATCTAACACATGATGATATCAGATTTGAATCGAACCTAATCAAGCCTGAGCACCTGAGTCTTGGCAGCTGTGTTAAATTTTACCATCTTTATGAAGTGATAAGAATAACATGCTCTCTCTTTAATAAAACTTACCAGAAAAGAGGTACCAATTGAAGAAGTTCTTGCTTCAGAGAACTCATATTGAACACAACCTCAGCGTAAAGAACATCATTTGTGAAGAGATCGTGTTGCAGAACTTTCACACCATTAATATCCCCAACCTGCATTACCATGTGAATGTTAAGAAGCCTGGCAATATGATACATAGCTTGGCATCACAAAGTTAACATGGTAAATAGGTTGACCTCTGTAGGTACACGTATAGGCTCTTTAGGAATGTCATGCAGAGAAAGGCTTGGGACAGTTCTCAAAGCTTCTGGTGGGTCTGGAGTTTCCTGCTTCAAACGTAGCTCCTGCGTGGCACGTGCTAACTCAGCTAAATCTTCTTCTGTCATACTTGCTTTGACTTTCTCTAGAATTTCTTTCTCAGCAGCTTCGTCGCGGGAAGCTTTCTCTCGATCAGGCTGAAACAGATGATGCTTGTCACAATCTGACATGTCAAATATGGAAGCGTTATGGACTCTGTAAAGTTCCATACCTGCATTTCAACAGTAACAAGATGCGGATTGTTCAAGATGAACTTCTCTATCAGTGGAGAGAAAACAGCCTTGGAGCCTTCCTTGGCTATTCTTGCTTTCAAGGCCATCAAGGGCTCCTCATATTTTAGTGGCTCAAAAGGATCCATGTCATATATCCATTTGCCCTATAGATACGGAAACAGGTCAAATAATTGAACCAAGGAAGACAATAACTAAACACGATTGCAAAATCCAGCAGCAAGAAATGGAAAGTTGGAAGAAAATTAAAAAGCCTTCTTACTTACAATGGACCGAAGCATCAAAGACAAGCCGCGGGGAAATGATCCAGTGTTGTTCTCTCTGAGAGAAAACTCAATGGTATTCATAGATGCCTCTACAGCTTCTGTATCAAAACCTTCCTCTGCTAACTTTTTCAGGGTACTCATAATCAATTCTTGTACCTTTGGAATGTCATCTTCGGAAACACCCTTTAAACCAATACTGAACTGAGGCTGAAGGAGCTCGTCCTCAATCCCACCTCCAACAATAGCTTCCCCCAGACCACTTTCTAACAAAATTTTCCTCAGCGGAGAAGCAGGAAATCCCAGCATGAGATGATCCAAAAATCCAAGCGTAAGTTCAGTCTCCAAGTCTAAGGGTTTATCTGACAGCAACCAATTAAGGCATACCATGTGCTTCTTCTTCAACTCACCACCTTCACCAGCAGGGTATTTTTCAACAATCCTAACTGGCTTGGAAAACAATTTTTGGGTTTGCACTTTTGATTCGTTCGCAGCGGGACTTGCATCAAACATGTCAAGGTACTCTGCAATAAAGGATTGTGAGATTCTCTGCTCATCACCATCATCACTTTAAAAAGACTAGCTAAGCATTACCATTCCTAGAAGTGAACTACATAGACAAAATTCAGCACAATTTACTGAACAATTAATTCAAAGCACATATAAACAGAAACCGCACACCATATTTTCCATAAAACAATAGAAATGATTGATCTATTTAGTGCGCATAACCTTTGCCTAACACCATTTAAAAACCAAATCCAGTTTCCATGACATACGACAATGAGATCAATACTGCTAAGTAATCTTTGCCAACTTCTACTACCATATCATTCAGCAAGAAAGAACTATTCTACTTCTAGGACATGAGATAGAAAAGTTGATATCTAATTCAAAGGTATACATCGCACTTGCAGTAATAGCATGAGTAAAATTGTCAAATTACCGCTAAGGATGCGTAGGCGCTCATTTGGATCATCATCCCCATAAAACCATATCCTAGCGTTGCTGGGATGGTAATACTTGCGATGGAACTCCTGTATGGTTCAAAAAAGAAATAGAGAATTTAGGGACCAATAGAAGAAATCCTTTAGAAGTATCATCATCAGAGCAATCACTACCATGGTTAGTTTCATTCTTTTCCATTCTAGGCATTCGAACTTTTAGAAGTTGCACTATATTATGATGCTGACTCTCATGAAATACGTAAATGTTTGTCACTGTAGAAGCTTACAAGCAGTAGCATCATGATTCCATCCGTAAAAACACTAATTGGTTCGGAGCAAAATCAATAGGGAACAAATGGAACTACGTGCGAACCTTGAATTCCTCAAATGTCAGTTTAGGAATAACTTGTGGATCGCCTCCGCTGTCAACACCATAAGTATTGTCTGGAAAAAGAGCCTGCCATATATTACGGTAAGGTGATAAATGAGGTGTGGATTTAGATGCCAACTGTTAGTGAACTTAGATCAACAATCGAGTGCCTTCAAACAAATTAAATCTTTAGCATGCTGGTAGTGTCAGCCGCATAGCCAAAACATGATGGTCTCAAAAGCAATAATATCAATAACAGGATGAGGGAGTTTACAGCATGAAGAATATTTATAGACATAGAAAAAAGGATCAAGCCAGATTCAGGAATTTATAAAACCAACTGGACCGAATAAAATTGTCATCTGCTCTCCATAAGCAGGTCAAACAGATTCCATTTTAGGGAAAAAAAAGAAATCGTATTAATGGAACTTGGTGGATGTTGATGTCAATATGATGGCGTGTTAAGGGCTTAAATGCCTTCTAGCCCAAAAACCAAACTAAGGAGGGTGCTAAAATTGACTTCAGACACCAGGGATACATAGAGAAAAGAAATTACACAAATATCAGGAAAAACAATTATAAAATTCATTAAAACACCTCAAAGGATATACTGGTTATTTTTTTTATTAATTTTCACATAGGTCTTACAAATTAATCAGCTCTAAACTACAGCCATATCCTGGCCAAAAAAAAAAAGTTAAGTCATATCAAAATGTTCTGATATACATGGGGAAAAGAAGTCATCTATATAGAAAATCCTAGTATGTATAGAATCTGCCAGGATATTTAAATCACGAATTACATTCCATAAAAGTCAATAGCTGTCCTTAGCTTTGCTCTATCTCTCAGCATAGGAAAAACATTCTGAATTTAAAACAGTCAAATAAGTACATCTCCGGTCATCTTAAAATGAAAGTGGAAAAAATGAATAAGGGGTGGAGAGACTGCACATTGGTCTGTTAGAGCGAATACATTTGTTAGATGTTTCATCTATACTCGGACTTGGAAAACCTGGCAGAAATATGAAAAGACAGTAGGATATGCAAAACTAAAAGCAAAATTCCAACATGTACCAAGACGTTCTATGCTTCAGATTGAAGATTGAATAGTCTTCTGAATTTACAGGTATACAATGCACAAACAAACTTGCCTGCTGCGAAGCTCGACCCAAGATACTATCAGGCTGGGAATAGACACCTTTCATCTCATTGAAGACGACACCTGATATTCAGCATACCTTCGATTAGTTACCAAGAAGGCACATTAGTAAAAACCTATACTATTTGTAAGATTATATTCAATTGATTGAGTTTCACTTGCACATCATTTATAGATACCTTTATAAGAAATTTCTTCCGAAGGATTGTTGAGTTCATAATGCCAACCCTCCTGTTGAAACGTTTGAATGTCGTCTATGCATTTAGGGAAGAAGACAGCATCCAAGTACACATCAACCAAATTATAGAAATCCTGTTCCAATCACAACGGTCAAGCATCAGAATCAGCACTAGGTTCATTTGAACAGATCTCAAGTATCAACAACCTACTCTTCACCTTCGTATTAGTGGAAGCAACAGGGTAGCAGGTCCTATCAGGATATGTAAATGCATTCAGGAAAGTATGTAAGCTGCCTTTCAGCAACTCAACAAATGGCTCTTTCAAAGGATACTTCCGGGACCCACACAGGACACTGTGCTCAAGAATATGTGGAATACCAGCGGAATTGTTTCTGCGTGAAGAATTCAGTAAAGCAATGGTTGTAAGATATTGAGTACTGTTAGGGGATAAAGGAAAAGACAATGCACATATGACAATCATCCAGAACCTTGAACTTAAAGAACAAATTAAATTTCAACTGACATGATTCAAAAACAGAAAAAGAACTTATTTCTCTTCTTTGCTAGTGTATTTCAATATAAGGAAGAAAAAGGGTACCCTTGGTTAAGCCTCGATTAAAAGATATGGCACATTAAAAACGTTTTGTACATTATCCACCACATCTTTCCACCTATGGCTTATGGCCCAGGAGATATCTAGTTCTATAAACTTCTCTCTAGATTTTCTTATGCCATACCATGTCTAGCGGGGAGGTCAGAATCCCTGAATCTCAACCAATCAAAGAAATGCACCACAAAATGGGCAACTAAAGGGGATTCTATTGTCAGGTAGTGCCCTAAAAGAATCTTGACGAGAAGCCTTCCGTAGCATTATATGAGAAATGTAATTTAACTCACCCCGTCATCCCTTACCTAATTAAAAATAGTTTCGCAACATTAGAGTCGGGATCTTTTATACAAATTGACCTAAAACTATGCTCGACAAATCTTAAATTCCAAATATGTGTGACATCCATAAAATAATAAAATGTCATCAAGCAATACCCCTTTCTGGTTGGAAACACCAGAAAACTAAGAAAGAATAATGTTCAAAGGCAAGCCCTGGTCCAAACATGACAGCAGAGGAGATTTTGACAAGTATGATCACAACAACAGGACATCTCAACCCGTCACTATACTCCCCTACCTATATCCTGTAGCATTTTCCTTGAGGTGCTGGAATAGGACCGACAGTATGAATAAGAATGATCCATCAACATGCCATAATTTCGACACTCTAACCAAGACTTGTCAGCGAAAACCACCAATACTCTTTCGGGGTGATATTTGAAGAAGGAATCACAGAGAGACAAATACACATAAACTAATAATCCAGTTAACCAGGTAACCTGACAAGCTCGTATCTGCTAGAATTCATATTACACAAGTTCATGCACAAGTATAAATGAAGAAAATGTAAAGGAGTCCATCTACAATTTACGCCTAATCTATATGTAAAGGATCATCCTTTACATATCCACCTTTCTGTGGAGCAAGCGATTCTTGTCTACAAGCTTCTTGTCCATAAGGTATGTAATGATGAAAAGAGGTGGGTGATATGATAGCCAGATATGAGAAAAGACACAAAATCGAAGGCAACGACTCCACTATAAGAAATTAACAACCCAAAAAAATGGAGAAGAAGGTCACAGAATCATCAAGGCAATCTTCTCAGATTAACTCCACGTAACAACTCAACCAGTGGAGTAAAACGATAGATTTGGCAATTTTTGCTACTGCTAACCCACTCCAAAGTACCGCGCCTCCCTCTGCGGATGCCAAATAGAACTCGGTATAAAGAGCACTTACGGCGGGGTCCGGAAGACAATCCCAAAGACTTTGTTCTCGTCGTCGTTCGACACGGACATCACCTCGGCACCAGTCTTCTTATGCCTGAAGAGAGCCGCCCTGGATTTGCACTCCTTGATGAACTCTTCCGACACCTTCTCGAATCCGTACTTCTCGGCGACCCCGTCCTGGACACCAGCAACCTCTGCAATCCCCCCCAAGCACCAGTCAGAACCCAAATGCCAACCCAACTACAGACCGCCGGCAGCGCCGCGTCGTTAAGCGCGCGACATCCACCGCAGCAGCTCGCGAAAGCATCGGTCGAGCGGCTCGGGAGGAGCGGGACTCGGCGAGCGGAGTTTTACCTGGAGAAGGCTGAGTCGGGGTCGCGATGGCGCGAGGAGAGAGCGCGGAGAAGTTCCGGCCGAACCTGATCGGAGAAGAAGAAGAAGAAGAAGACGAGGAGGAGGAGGGAAGAAACCGGTACCGCCGGTGGTGCGGGGGACGCCGGGAGGCGCCGCTAACCAGGCGGCCGCCGCCGCGCGCAGACGAAGAAGAGGAGGAGGAGGAGGAGGAGGAGGAGGAGGAGTAGGAAGGCCGGTGGAGCCGGCGGGGGTGAGAGGAGCGGGAGAAGAATCTGGCGCTGGAGAGGGAGCGCAAGAGCACCGTTCTCTCCATCGACGGAGCTTCGCGGGAGAAACGGAGCTGCTGCAGAGGCGAGCGGTGATGATGATGAAGGCGACGAGGAAGGACAAAGACCTAAGAAGCGGAGGGGCTTTATGGCGCGGATTGGGAGGGAAATGAGTTGAGAACCGGTGGTTTGGGAGTGGCCTCGGTTGCGTAGCGTTTCGACCCAAAACAAGTAGAAGTTGCGTAGCTTGATTTTTGCCCAGAATAATTTGAGGGAAAAATCTCGAGAAAAAAAAAAAGGGAATCGATTTATTTGGAAGAAAATGTAAATGAATGGATATTTGAACATCTTAGATTGTTCAGCAAAAATTAAAGGACAAGAAACGTGCAGATGAATTTAGAGTGGAAAAATATGACCCAAAACAATGGCCAGGGATGCACCAAGAAGTTACATTTTTTGGGGTCTCGATACTCTTGAAAATCCTTCGACTTTAGGTCCAATCTCAATTCTACCTTGAACTCTTTTATTTTCGTTCGAAAAATCACAAACTTTCACTCCGGTTTTAAACCTGCCCTCCTTAACCTTTGTCCATTCTGGCAAAAAAAAAAAAAACCTTTGTCCATGAAGTCGCTATTGGTTTCTTCAGAATTGTGGACATTAGGGCTGCTCATAGGTTCATTATCAGAGCATGGATATTCATCAATATTTTTACATTTGTGTGGAATAACAGCAACCTCCTCATATTGATTATTTTAAAGAAATCAGTGGCCATTTTTCGACGAAAGGCTAAGGGGTTATATTTGAGATTGGAGTGAAAGTTATTGACTTTTATTTTTAAGAAAAAAAAGTTGAAGTAGAATTGGAATTTGACCTAAAGTTGAGAATTCATTAGGGAATAAGGCCTATTTTGTGTCACCAAAATTTCTTGACAAATATACTCTCCATCACAATTCCCTTCAAAATCCTACGCGATTGCTTACAATGGACAGTGGCAAGCAAAGTAATTGACTTGGATCCATCGTGGGTTTAATAAATGACGTTGTTTTGACATGAATTTTCTTATTATAATCTTTGTTATTTTCTAAATCACGTCATTATTTCGCAACACGTTGTAAGACAAGAATTCATTTGAAGAATATATATGAATGTTGTGGATTTATTTGAAGAAGTTAAGAGGTTTAAAATGGTGTGGAGAGATAGGGAGATATATATGTATGTTTCATGTCAAAGTGGCAAAAACCTATATCGAGAAAAGGGCATTGAAGTTTTCTCAGCAATCATTCATGACAATTTGCTTGTTTTGAGAATTGCTTTGTTAATATTATTTTCCATCATAGTTTAATTAAGACCTCTCCATTTTCTTTTTCTTTTTCCTTTTTTTTCCATTTCTTAGCTTTTTCTTGAAGAACAAGCCAGAGAGGATAACAAAAGCACGTTCTCTTGGAATTGGTTCATTGGCAATAAGAAGCTGACCGGCAACTTGTTGGCCCAGTTGATATTTTAGTAACTTACCACTAACATAATGATAGAAAATAACACAAATGATCTCTGAACTTTAACTTAATGTACAATATCATCTCTAAACTTTTAATTTATCTAATGAAGTCCCTGAATTTTGGCTTAATGTATAATATTATCGCTGAACTTTTAAATTGTTCAATGTCGTCCTTGGATTTTTGTTACATATTCAATTTAGTCATTATACTTTATGAAAATGCTAAACAAATTAAAAATTTACGGATCATATTGCACATTGGACAAAAAATCATGGACTATTTGTGTCATTATCCCAAATAATGATTATACCGCTCATTCGGATGGAAAATGCTTACATCCCTTTCTAGTAGTGTTGGTTAATTATTATAACTTACCAACAATATCATTATGTTACCACTATAAAGTTCAATATTAGATTGCTACCCATTCTTCCATTTACTAATTCCCCAATCTACTTGTTAGTAATATACTCACAAAATAATGAAATATACCAAGTTTAAATACCTCGTAGATTATGAATAGTAGCTCAATATTACGAGCAGTCGCATTTATTTATTAGTAACTTGTCAGACAATACGATGGACTTACTACTGTCAAAGTGTTACCAATTTACTTTTAGGTTTTACAAGGGGGCTTGTTTAATGGTTTCTAAGGACATGTTTGGTAACGTTTCTGTTTTTCTATTTTTTTGTATCTTGGAATACAACATCAGTTAATTTTTCTATTCCCTGGAATAGAAAAGTAGCCAAAGAATAGATTTGGAACATAAATAAGAAATAAAAAAATATACTTTTCTATTTCCAGGAATAAAAAGAGAAACAAGATTAGTTTTCTCTCTTTTTTACAAGATATTCCCATGCTAAACCCGAAACCCTAAAACTTTAAACTTTAACATTAAAACCCTAAACCCCAATACCCAAACCCTAAAACCTTAAACACTAAACCCCTAAACCCAAAACCTTAAAACCCAAAATCCAAAACCCAAAACCCTAAAACCCGAAATCCTAAATCCAAAATCCGAATCCCTAAAACCCCAAAACCCAACCCCTAAAATCCAAAACCCAAAACCTGAAACACCAAAACCCAAACCCTAAAACCTAAACACTGAAATCCCAAACCGTAAAACCCGAAATTCGAAACACTAAACCCTAAAATCATAAACCCTAAACCTCAAACCCCTAAAATACCAAAACCCCAAACCTAAACCCTAAACTTTAATTTCCCCAATCACAACTCGGTATTTGCTTTGTCTATAATGAGTAATTTTCTTTATGATTGTATTAAGGTCATCCAATTCTATATCATAATATATTATGATTCTATTTCTAGTCCAGTTTTATCCAAATATAAATTGTTAAGTATCTCCTGACATTTTTATAATTACATGAAAAAATTGGGAGTAGAAATTTTTAGGGTCGTATCATACGCATTTAAGTTCTTTTTCTATTTCAGGAATATAAATTTTATGCAGTTACCAAACGCGTTCTTCTGCTCAGAAACTCGTCCAATTAATAGAAATAGAAAAAACTATTTATGAACATAAATTGTTCTCGGGAACATAAACGTTACCAAATAGACCCTAAGTTACTGAAGATATAATGAATGGTGTTACTAATTGTCTCTAAGTTTTACAACTTAGCTCTCTTATTTATAGGTAAATCATTAATGAAAAAAATGGTTTTATTCAAATAAAGTAAAATTGCCACTTTATTAAGTTTTATAAATGGGGCCTGTAGTCAATAGTAAAGGGAAAATTCCATTAAAGGATATGAAGTGAAGCCGTTTTCTCAAAAGAGTGTCCATAGTGGCTAATTTAGGGTGCGTATGGTAACATTTATGTTTCCAGAAATATTTTATTTTCAGAAATAGTTTTTTTTATTTCTATCTCCTAGACGAGTTTTTGAGCAGAAGATTGCGTTTAGTAACTGTATAAAATTTCTTTTCTTGGAAAAGAAAAAGAACATAAAAGTGTTTGGTATGATCATAAAAAAATTTGTGACGTGAATTTTTTTAGTTTTTTAATAATTTTCTAAGATATTTCTAATTTTTTTAAACTTCTTCTTCCTCCTCTAGTTGGTCGCCAAGCCTCAGCAATGGCCGGCGACAGGCCAAAGACGTCGGGCGAGCCTTACCTGCTCCCGACAAAGCTCGACCTCGCCCAGCCACCGCGAGGTTGGCTTTTCCCGGCCATGGTGAGGCCAACCACAGCAAGGCTCGACCTCATCGGCCATTGCGCGATCAACTTTGGTTTTTCCTTCCTTCTTCTTCCTCCTCTAGCCGGTCGCTAGGCCTCGTCGATGGCCGACAACTGACTAGAGACGAGGACCGGCAAGGTCAAGCCTCATGCAACCACCTTGAGAATGACCTTGTTTTAGAAATTGTTCCCGAGAATAAAAAAGTAGATTTTTTTTATTTCTTGTTTCTGTTCAAAATCTATTTTCTTGCCACTTTTCAATTTCGGGGAATAAAAAAAATTAACTGACGTACACAAATGGATTTCTATTCTTTTTCTGTTTCGGAGTATAAAAGAACATAAAAACAGAGAAATAAAAACGTTACTAAACGAGCCTTTAGTCTCAAAAAAGGGTTTAGAGTGACTAATTTAGTCTCAAATAAGAGTCCGAGTTCATTGACCGATCAAATCTTATAAAATGTTAAGAGTATTTTTGTCCAAGGGTATTTTTTTTATAATTTTCTTTCCTTTTTTTTTCTCTCTTTTTCTTTTTGTGTGTTCTTTCTTTCTTCTTATTATTTCATCTTCCTTATGGCTCCTTCTTGGCTCTACATCACCTCCATCTTAATTTACAACCGCTAAATAGTTGATATTATAGGTGGACGATTTCAAGTTTCTCACAGGTTCCACTTGGAAGCTAGAATCTACCCGTCAGAATAGGTTTTCAATTTTTTGAAATCTAAAACCTACCCTGCATATCTTGGAACCTATTTTGTCACAGGTTCTAGGGTCTAACAGATTCCTTTCTTTTTTTCATTTTTAGTTAAACAAAATGAAAGTGAACACAACAACAAAAATGAAAGTTTCTTGTTTGTCAATAGCAATAATAATCCATAAGAGATGAATACATAAAATAAAATAAAAAGTTCAAAATATGTAACATAAAATCTAAATTATAGAACTTTAGTCCTCAATCATTCATAAAAAATTGCTCCAAATTATAACCACCTGAAATCAAAAGAAGCAACAATCATAGTTAATCACTCAATAATAATTTTAAATCAAAAAAATTATTAATTAAAAAATAATTATTAGAAAGTCTCACAACATATATTCATATCACTTCAACTCGTAAATCAAGTTTCAAAACGATTAAGTGTGAAGTTGGCTTATTATAGTCCAAATCTAAATGGAGGTTGATATGGAAAATATTAAACATTTATAAGTGCTTCTGAACTTGTCTTTTCATCTCACAACCTACTCCAAAATAAAAAATGCCGCTCGACATTTTTATTCAATAGCCTTTTGCACTAGGTCAGAGCAGTTTCCACGGGTCAAAGACATAAATTTAATCAATTTATGGAGCTTGTAGTGTATTCCGAGTAACTAGATGGCTCTCTGTGTCCCTATCCTTAGGCTATCAAAAAGTACTATTTATCTTTTTTAGTTGTACAACTCATCGTCTTGCATGTTCCTGTAACAGCGATCTCGAATTCATATAGTTTATAAAGCCGGTATGTCCTTAGATTGGGGGTTAAAAACATCAACACCTTGTCTTAAACAAAGAGAGAGAGAGAGAGAGACATCAAAAAGTTTATAGAATACCAAATGATTCATGAATCTAATCCGTCGACAACAACATCATGATCAAACTATGCCCATCATTTAATGTTATTCAGGTTTCTAATGGAATGGAACGTAAACTTTAGCTGCTGTATCAAAAGAAGAATAATTTCTTATAAAATAAAAATTGCTCCATTTTTATTTTAGGATTTTCTCGGTTCCCCCGGCTCGGTTCTCAATTCTAAGGGAACTAGGAACCGGCGGTTCCTAAAACAAATGGAACCGAGAATTGGATCGGGACATTGAAACATGGAACGGAACCGATTCCCACCAGTCTGATTCCTGATTCTACCAGGAATCATGCTCATCTCTAGTTGATACATAAGCGGAGATTCAATGACTGAAAATTTATAAAACACTCTAATCACCAAAAACACAGAAATTACATAGACTCAAACCCCGAGTCAAAAAATTCTCACTCATCTCCACAAACCAGCTGCTATAATCTTTTGCCGATCTTCAATTTAGAGTTTCTTAGGAATGCTCTGTCGGGTTTAGGTTGAAGAAGGACATTTAAATGATCAGTTTGAACTTTGAAGGGATCGAAGAAAACAACCCGGCCACAAAGACCGGTCTCATTGTTGATGAGAGCTTGCTCAAGGATGAATTTGAGTTCGAGCATTGACGACGATAGCGAGGAGGATTACGAGCAAATGGCTTACACCTCCAAGCTTAGTCTTCCGCTGTGGCCATGCTCGACCATGAGCACACGTGATCTAGGTCTCAAATCAAGCACGAGCATCAGATCTTGGATTGCTCATGCTCGATTTGGGGCTTGAATTGACCTCCATCTGATGACGAAGGTGCGGGATTTGCTCTCGAGGGCGGTGGCGGATGAGGTTGAGGGCGTCGATGGGGAGAGAGTAAGGGACTTTGGAGGAGGAGATCTGCAGAGTAAGATGGAGGAGTGAAGAAGACGATGAAAAAAAAAGAGAAAGAAAGAAAAGAAAATGAGATTTTTTTAAGAAAAAATACTTAGACGAAAATAATCCTAACTGTATATAAGTTTTTAATGAAGAAAATAATGATTTTACCATTCTCAAATGCAATAGTAGTTTACTAACTACATTTAGATTTTAAAATCCGACCATTCCATTGTATCAACTTAATAATGAGATCATTGATCCGAAAACTCTCGTATTCAATAGTACATTAATTTGACTGTCGTAAGTTCATTGAGTTGTTGGTAACTTTGCTACACGGCGGGCTTACGTTAGTAAATTACACAATTTACTAGTAAGATTTGTTTCCAATGGCAAACAAATAAACATATTGATAATTTAGAATTGATAGATGTTGTTATTGTTTCTTTGGGTTGGTCACATACATATGCCAAAAGTAAGCATTTTCAGATAAACTACCAATTTTTCGAACAAAAGAAAAGGTAAACTACGAATTCTATTGATAAGTTATAAACTTCAATATACAAGATTTTATTTCCAACTTCTATAACTTACTATTGAATTGAATTTTGGTAAATTCATGACTTCGGTCGCTAACTTATCACCCTAAATGGCGAGCCTACCTTGGTATTGTAAATTAGTAATTTCTCCAATACATTATTACCATTTATTGTGGATAAAAAAATTTATTGCGGAAAAAGACAAGGTTTGGACGAGATGGGGCCTATCTCTCATTGTTGTTGGAATGTGTTGAGACCAACAATGCTGCTTAGAATGGGTCGAATAAGTTGATTTATAAAATCAACAATTTTTCGAGGCATAGCTCAAGTGAAGTTCTTACGGGTGTTTTCTAACTCATATTTTTTATGACTAGGTTGTATATGGGTTGTAAATATCTAAGGGTTAATACCGCGAAAAACCCTAAACTAGTACACTTGTGATGATTTTATCCCAAATTAATTTTTTGACCACCAAAAATTTCAAACAGGTACACCTGTGATAAATTCACTTTCAATTTATTTTCGTTAAATTTTATTGTCAAATTGCTTTGTTAAATGATATGTGATAATTGATTGATGTACCAGTTTTATGTTTTACTCTTTGTTTGTCACAGTCTTACAGGTATACTGGTTTGTAATTTTTCGTGGTGTTAATCCAATTTATCAAAAACTAGCAGAGGGTAAATTTGTCACAAATGTCCCGGTTTGAGATTTTTAGTTGTAAAAAAATTAGTTTGGGGGTAAATTGATCACATGTGTACCAATTTGGGGGTTTTTTGGGATAAAAAAATTAGTTTGGAGTAAATTATCATAGGTGTATCAATTTGGGGTTTTTTGTAATATTAATCCAATATTTAAAGGGCCGGCCTTAAATTGAGGCTAGTCAGGACTCGGGAACAATCCAGCGGCGCATCATTGGTACGCAACCAGCCAGATCGACCCCCACTTCGACCTCATATTCTTCTACCTTCGCTTCTTAATCGCGAAGGTACGAGAGCAATCGCTTCTTTCTTTTTCTTGTTTTGGCTCTTTTGCTGGAGTTATGTGGGTTCAATTCAGTGTCGTGGAGCGGTGATTCAAACGTGGTTGCTTTTGTTACTCTGTTTCAAATGTGGTCCCGTGATGATGGAGGTGTCGACCTCGTCTTCCTCACCCCTCTCCATCCCTCCCCCTTCCCCGCCATCGCTCCCTATTGCTACGAAGCAAGATGCCTCCCGCTCGATTGCTTGTCTCCACCCATTTGCTACCTCTAAGTTCGATAGATGCGGGAACAGTTTGATAATATAGTATGCAATATACTTCTATCAGATAAATAATGTAATAAATAAAGATACGGAAGATAATGCACGTAGAGGTTTGGCTCAAATCAAGTCTATGTCCGTTCTCTTAGACTAACATTGATCAATAGACTAGACTAGTAATATCGTGAGTAGTTACAATGAAGCATGTGGTACTTTTACCAAAAACTGATAGATCCCACTATCAATACATAAGCATTGCTCACACACTTATACACTCCTCAAAACAAAGATTGCAAGTGAATAAAATCACGCTCGCAACATAGTAATAACACATAGGAGAACACAAGTGAATAAAATCACGGTCGCAACACAATATGAATGCGACTATATCAATGTTTGTAAATTTCTCAAATTTTCATTATATATCATCCATTGTGAGTTGACATTCTTGTATAGCTTCAGTTTTCAAACTAGCCATTGAACAACTTTCAAGAGGATCACTTTGTTGTTAGAAATGATGAACATTATTATCGAAGATTTGGTCATCTACACAATCAAATCTTCTTGATTATGGTGAAGTTTCCTCAAATAGAGTCAGCTATTCTTGGTAATAGTCCTTTCCCCGAATAGGTAACAACCAATTAGATTTTGCTTCAGATATTCATCCAGGCCTGAAGCTAGTTGTTGATTCCTTTTAACCTACAAGATTCGTCAAAGGAATATCTAGGTTTTCTTATCCAAATTGTGTAAACATGCGAAATTTTTTTTTCTCCACAAATGATATATAGTGAGGTGCTTCTATAAGCAATCCATTAAATCTATTTAATCTTCCCACTGGTAGTCGACTCACGTACGATTGTTCATTTGGTCTTCTTGAGTACACTAGCGTTCTAGACCTCACACAACTATTTATCTTATCACGGTACCTCCAAGTGTTCAAGAACTTCCCATTCTTCCTAACTTGTTCTCCTTCTATCTAGGTTCATCTAGCTTCTATCAGTCTTCTCACTTTGTACTACGGATTCCGTCAATAGATGATAGATTATCCCTTATACCAATATTACCTAAAATAAGACAACATATGTATTTATTAGATAATAATGAGAAATAAATGGTTTTGTCCATTTCAAAATATCATAGGATGTTTTTTCATCATAATGTTCGGTTTAAGGTGTCAATCTTGGACCAATCAACCAACAACCTGATTGGCCAATACATTGCTAACTGCAACGGTAAGATCATATTTCCAATGACAAATTTTTAAACAGCTTGATAACTTACCATTGAATATGGCGTTCATAAATTCCTCAAAGTTGGTAATATACTAAAGTTAAAACGGGCCAATGTTGGTAAGTGACTTTTTTGAATGGAAAAAAATCCCTTACTATATTGGTAACTAACTAACCTGTAAGTGGACCTAGTCAGTAAGATACCATTTCACCGCTAAATTTTTGTTTTGAGTGGTAAATTCCTATATAAGTAGATAACTTATAGGGTTAATGCCACGAAAAACTCCAAATTAGTACACTTGTGACAAATTTATTCCAAACTAATTTTTTAACTACCAAAAACCCCAAATTGGTACACTTGTGACAAATTTACCTTAAACTAATTTTTTGAACATAAAAAATCCAAAACTGGTACATTTATGACAAATTTACTTTCCGTTAAATTGGATTAATATTACGAAAAATCACAAACTAATAAACATATGACAAACAGAGGGTAAATCCCAAACTGATACACTCGTCAACTGCCACGTGTTATATTAACTCGAAAATTTGATGGTCAAATTTAACGAAACTAACGGAGAGTAAAATTATTACAGGTGTACCAATTTTGAATTTTTCGTGATATTAACCCTAACTTATATTCTACTTGAAATGAATAATTTCCTTACTCCGGTGGTCACTTACTACATTAAAAGCGGTCCTATGTTGGTCAAACATTAATGTCGTAAGAAAATTACTATTTTCATCGTCAAGTTTTTGTTTTGAGACGCAAATATTTTCAAAAAGGGTATAAAGTACTATTGGATTTGACGTTCGTAAGTAGTGAATATTATTGGTAAATTACCAACACGTTGCCCGTTAAACGGTTTTACCCAAAGGACTTGAAACTTACAAACCATTCAAGAAAATCACCACACACGGAATATGGTTCCTGGCGAATGGAAACTGAACTTTGTCTTTTAATACAAATAGAGGTAGAGATAACAAGAATAGGCCCCGCACACAAAGGAAACTACTTATCGACAGGAATACCTTTGACCCTATTTGTCCTCGTTCATGAAGGAGACCAATTTCTTCATCATGTTCACAGCATTATCGCAGCTAGGATTGATCAAATGAAACACGTGATTCTCCCCCGGTGCTTCCATCACTTCCACAACTCCACTCCATCCGCTCTCACTCAACACCTCCTTGTAATACCAGCCCCTCTGTCTCAACATATCCTGTTCAGCAACACAGATTAGGACCCTGTTGACACCCAAACCCGAGAGCCTCGGGTCGGTTGCCGGGTTCATCAGTGGGTCGTCACACCCGGTGGTCGTCGGTTTCGCCGCGAGCCAGAGGTCCCTGATCTTGGACCTCTTCTCGGGTTCGGTGGGATCCAGAGGCAATGGCTCTTCACCCCAGAAGTAAGGATGCACCATAATAACGCCCGGAAATTCGACTCCACTTAGCTTCTCCTCTCCAAGTCGGATGCCCATGTTGTGAACTATGTTAGCACCGGCACTATCTCCAGACATAAAGACCTACGAAGAGTTTAGAGAATGTTGTATTATTCATGTATGCACATTGCTGAATATGTCTGATGATGCTGTGATGAACAGTTCACAGCAGGAAATTAGTTGGCCATCATAGACCTCAAACATTGTTTTTTGAAACCACCAAAATGGAATGACACATATAAGTTTTCGTCCAACTGTTTTCAACTGTTTGAGAAAACTCACGAGACCGGTCGATCGCTAGATAGAATAGCAAAACATACAATCTAGAGCCTATGATAGAACTATTAACCATCGTTTCATTACAAATATATTTTAAGAACAATTTAGCAACAAATTTTTAGTATGGCTTATTTTTGCTTTTGGCTTATTCTTCTAACTTAGAGTTTGAAATAGATTTTCTGTACTTTTTCAGTGTTGAGAACCTCAAATCTTTAAAATTCGTAAAGAATATTTTCTGCAGTGGCCTCACTATTTTTTCATAGTATTCTACAATTGAAGCTGACCTTGTTGTAACATTTATTTTGGAGGCAAATTCAAACGGGTTTTCTGATTTGGTCTCAAGCTCTCTTGATAGTACAAGGCAAAGATAATGGACCGATTTTTAAAAGTCATCAGAGAATCTGTGTGGAACAATTTCCTCACAATAACTATTTCTATGAAAAACGGGTGTTGTAACTCTTAGAAGATGTTTGACAAACTTCTCATGACTGTTAGTAACCTCAAAGCTGTAGCAGTCTATAGTAGAGATGAGCACGGGGCAAGGGCACTGGCCCAATGGGTCGGACTTGCCCCGTGCCGGGCACGAGGTGATGACAGGGCAATCACGGGGAAAGTTTTCATTTCACGGAACGGGAATGCGGGACGCGATCCCCGTTCCCGTCCCGCTTCTTGCCCATCACTAGCATACAATAGCTTTTAAATAATCGCCTCACCCAACTTTGCTGGATTGTAATTCTAAAACACATATCACCAAAAGCACCAGATATAACAATTCGCTGCGCAAAACCGCTATGTTACAGCCACAACTATACCAAACACATGTTAGATCTATGTTATGAGTTTGGACGTCATATCTATTATACATCTGTCAATACGTGATCTAAGTAAAAAATGAAAGAACAATTACGATTACCTTCTTGAGATCGGCATGAGAATTCAACCACTCCTCGGGGCCGTTCCCGGCGGAATGAGCGGCCACCCATTTGAGGGCGGTCCACGAATCATCATAAGCAGCCGGAAGAGGATCCTCCGGCGCCCTTCTATATTCGACGGAGACGACAATGATGTTAGCCTCCGCGGCGAGGGGATTGAGATAGTTGTGGTAAGTCGGCGACCATGCCGTTTCGATTATGAACCCTCCCCCGTGAAAGTACACGAGCACGGGGAGCTTCTGGAGAGAGCCGACCGCCGCTTTAGGGATGTAAAGCCTCGCCGACACGGCAGGGTCCGACGAAATGGTGACGTCCTTCGACTGGACACCGGTTTTCTCGTCGAGCGACGCAGGGACGGTGGCCGTGCCCATGAGTCTCTCCACTCGGCCATCCTTGTAAACCTTTGCCAACGGAGACAAATCATTGACCACTTCGGTTTCCATGAAGCGTTTGAGCGAAAGAGAAGCAAGACTGAGGAGAAGAAGCAAGAGAGTTAATCAGGAGTTCAAGTCCAAGGCTGTCTTCTTGCAGTCTTTGGCGTGTTTTTTTATATGCCTCGACATCGTCGTTAGTCTTCTTTGTCATATGCGGAAAAGGGTGGTTTCGTGCTAACTTCGTTTGATGCGATGGCCACGGTGTAAGAAATCTGGCAAGACATTTGTCGGGAAACGTGATATTGACTGGGTGAAGAAATTTGACCAGAAATATTGAGTGGATGAGAAATTTGACAGCTCGGCATTGAAATTTTTTTCTGGTTTCATTGCGTCTTTGGTGAAGCTTCCATTAATGATTGCCATAAGAAGAAGATTGTGATTTCCCTTCTATGGACATATCCGAAAGATATGGAGTCATGCTATCCTCATATTAAGTGATATATAGTATAATGTAGGATAATGTAATATGGCATACTACCCTAAAAAAATCTAAACTTTAGGTTTGTCCCAATTCTACCCATATAAAACCCTCAACTTTAGATACAGTCCCAATTTATCCTAAACTTTTTTTATCTCATAAATAACTACTAACTTTTACTTAAGTTCCAAATTTGCCACCGTTAACCCTCCGTCCAAAAATTATCTTGACAACCTAGAAATGAAAAAACTCTCAAATGTGAGTCCTGAGTGTGAGCACTTCAACCGCAAGAGATGGAAGACTCTTGAGCACGAGAGATTGAATATTGAGTGCGGGAAAAATGGAAGGAAAACTCTCCCAATAGTAAGAGTAGTTGAAAATGGCCAACCCTAATTGCTCTAATTTTTACCCAAATTTCAGATCCAAGAAGACGTCGTTTGGGCTGACATGGAAATTCATTACCAAAATATGTTTTCTTGGATTTGAAATTCAGGAAAAAACTAAAGTAATGACGCGGAAATGCCATATCAATAAGGGCAATAGTAGACGGAGTGTTAACAAAGGTAGATATGAGAATTAAGCAAAAGTTTGTGATTTTTTATAAGACGAAAAAAATTTAGGGTGAAATTAGAACTATACCTAAAGTATGTGGTCTTTATGAGATGAAAAAAAAGTTTAGAGTAGAATTGGAACCGGATCTAAAGTTAAGGGTTTTTTAGGGTATTAGGCCAATGTAATATAATACAATATAAAATAATTAAAGTAATTAATAATTTAGGAGTTTAATTAAAGTTAAGTGTTGAAAATCACAAACTTTCACTCCGGTCTTAAACTGGCCCTCGTTAACCTTTGTCCATGAAGTCGCTATGGGTTTCTTCAGAATTATGGACATTAGGGCCGCTCGTAGGTTCATTATCAGAACATGCATATTCATCAATATTTTCACATTTGTGTGAAATAACAGCAACCTCCTCATGTTGATTATTTTAAAGAAATCGGTGGCCATTTTTCGACGAAAGGCTAAGGGGTCATATACGAGATTGGAGTGAAAGTTATTGACTTTTATTTTTACGAAAAAAAGTTGAAGTAGAATTGAAATTTGACCTAAAGTTGAGAGTTCATTAGGGAATAAGGCCTATTTTGTGTCACCAAAATTTATTGACAATTATACTCTCCATCACAATTCCCTCCAAAATCCTACACGATTGCTTACAGTGGACAGTGGTAAGCAAAGTAATTGACTTGGATCCAACGTGGGTTTAATAAATGACGTTGTTTTGACATGAATTTTCTTATTATAATCTTTGTTATTTTCTAAATCACGGCATTATTTTGCAACATGTTGTAAGACAAGAATTCATTTGAAGAATATACATGAATTTTGTGGATTTATTTGAAGAAGTTAAGAGGTTTAAATTGGTGTGGAGAGAAAGGGAGATATATGTGTATGTTTCATGTCAAAATGGCAAAAACCTATATCGAGAAAAGGGCATTGAAGTTTTCTCAGCAATCATTCATGACAATTTGCTTGTTTTGAGAATTGCTTTTATAATATTATTTTCCATCATAGTTTAATTAAGACCTCTCCATTTTCTTTTTCTTTTTCCTTTTTTTTTTCCATTTGTTAGCTTTTTCTTGAAGAGCAAGCCAGAGATGATAACAAAAGCATGTTCTCTTGGAATTGCTTCATTGGTAATATGAAGTTGACCGCCAACTTGTTGGCGCAGTTGATATTTTAGTAAGTTACCACCGAAGTAACAAGGAAAAATAATACAAATGATCCATGAACTATATCTCAATATACAATGTAATTTCTAAACTTTTAATTTGTCCAATGTGATCCATGAACTTTGGCATAATATACAATGTTGCTCCCGAATTTTTAAATTGTTCAATGTTGTCCATGGACTTTTGTTACATGTTTAATTTAGTCCTTGAACTATATGAAAATGTTAAACAAATTAGAAATTATGGATCATATTGCAAATTGGGCCAAAATTTATAAACTGCTTGTGTCATTATTCTAAATAATGATTATACCGCTCATTCGAATGGAAAATGCTTACATCCTTTTCTAGTAGTGTCGGTTAATTATTATGGCTTACCAGCAATATCATTATGTTACCACTATAAAGTTCAATATTAGATTGTTACCCATTCTTCCATTTACTAGTTCCCCAATCTACTCATCGTTAATATACTAACAAAATAATGAAATATACCAGGTTTAAATACCTCATAGATTATGAACAGTAGCTTTTTTTTTGGTCGGTCTTACTTTATCTCTCACTCACGATACACACTCAGACTTGCGCCTCACCTCTTGTAGGGTGTGGGCGTCGAAACCCACATCTTAAACTACGTGGCCCCACCTCTATCCCCCTGCAAAAGTGGGATTCGAACTCCTCACCTCCCCCTTCTCAAGTGAGAAGGGTGGCCACTGGGATAAACCCCCAATGGTTTACAAGGGAGCTTGTTTAATGGTTTCTAAGGGCCTATTCGGTAACGTTTCTGTTTTTCTATTTTTTTGTTCCCCGAAATATCAACGTCAGTTAATTTTTCTATTCCTCGGAATAGAAAATGGCCAAATAATACATTTGGAACAGAAATAAGAAGAACAAAAATATACTTTTTGGTTCATGGTAATAAAAAGAGAAAAAAATAGAAAAACAAGATTAGTTTTCTCTCTTTTTCACAAGATATTCCCATGCTAAACCCGAAATCCCAAAACCCAAAACTTTAACCTTAAAACCCTAAACACCAATACCCAAACCCAAAAATCCTCAACACTAAATCCTTAAACCCAAGACCCTAAAACCCGAAATCCAAAAGCTGAAACCCAAAACCCAAATCCCTAAAACCCCAAAACCCCAAACCCTAAAACCTAAACACTAAAACCCCACCGACCAAAAAAAAAAATACTAAAACCCCAAAACCCAAAACCCGAAACCTGAAACACTAAACTCTAAACCCCAAACCCCAAATCCTTAAAATCCTAAAACCCCAAACCTTAAATCATAAACCCTAAATTCTAAACTTCAATTTCCTCGACCACTACTCGATATTTGCTTTGTCTATAACAAGTAATTTTAGAGTCGTACAAAATGTATTTATGTTCTTTTTCCATTTCAGGAATAGAAATTTTATACAGTTACCAAACGTGTTCTTCTACTCTGAAACTCGTCCAAGGAATTGAAACGGAAAAAACTATTTATGAACAAAAATTGTTCTCGAGAACATAAACGTTACCAAATAGACCCTGAGTTACCGGAGATATAATGAATGTTGTTACTTACTGTCTTTAAGTTTTACAAGTTAGCTCTCTTATTTATAGGTAAATCATTAATGAAAAAACGGTTTTATTCAAATAAAGTAAAATTGCCACTAGCTATTAAGTTTTATAAATGGGGCCTGTAGTTGATAGTAAAGGGAAAATTCCATTTAAGGGTCTAAAGTGAAACCATTTTCTCAAAAGAATGCCCATAGTGGCTAATTTAGGGTGCATATGGTAACATTTATGTTTCTGAAAATAGTTTATATTCAGAAATAGTTTTTTTTATTTCTATCCCCTAGACAAGTTTCTGAGCATAAGATTGTGTTCGCTAACTTTACAAAATTTCTTTTCTCGGAATAGAAAAAGAACATAAAAGTGTTTGGTACGATCATAAAAAAATTTGTGACGTGGAATTTTTTTTTAGTTTTTTAAAGATTTTCTAAGATATTTCTAATTTTTTTGAACTTCTTCTTCCTCCTCTAGTTGGTCGCCAGGCGTCGGCGATGGCCGGCGACAGGCCAGAGACGTCGAGCGAGCTTCGCCAACCCCTGACAAAGCTTGACCTTGCCCAGCCACCGCGAGGTTGGCTTTGCCCAGCCATGGCGAGGCCAACCACGACAAGGCTCGACCTCGTCAACCATTGCGAGGTCGGCTTTTTTTTTGCCTTCCTTCTTCTGCCTCCTCTAGCCGGTCGCTGGGCCTCGTCGATGGCCAGCGACCAACTAGAGACGAGGGTTGGCAAGGTCGAGCCTCACGCAAGCACCATGAGAATGACCTTGTTTCAAAATTTGTTCCTAAGAATAAAAAAGTAGATTTATTTATTGTTTCTGCTCAAAATCTATTATCTAGCCACTTTTCAATTTTGGGAGTAGAAAAATTAACTGACGTACACAAATGGATTTTTATTCTTTTTCTGTTGAGGAGAATAAAAGAATAGAAAAATAGAGAAATAAAAATGTTATCAAACGCGCCTTTAGTCTCAAAGAAGGGTTTAGAGTGACTCATTTAGTCCCAAATAAGGGTCCGAGTTCATCAACCGATCAAATGTTATAAAATGTCAGGAGTATTTTTGTCCAAGGGTATTTTTTTATAATTTTCTTTCCTTTTTTTTTTCTCTCTTTTTCTTTTTGTGTGTTTTTTCTTCTTCTTTTTATTTCATCTTCCTTACGGCTCTTTCTTGGCTCTACATCACCTCCGTCTTAATTTACAACCGCTAAATAGTTGATACTATAGGTGAACGAATCTAAGTTTCTTACAGGTTCTACTTGAAAGCTAGAACCTATCCGTCAGAATAAGTTTCTAATTTTTTAGAACCTGAAACTTACATTGCATACTTTGGAACCTATTTTGTCATAGGTTTTAGGGTTTAACATGTTCCTTTCTTTTTGTCATTTTTAGTTAAGTAAAATGAAAGTGAACACAACAACAAAAATGAAAGTTTCTTGTTTGTCAATAGCAATAATAATCCATAAAAGATGAATACGTAAAATAAAATAGAAAGTTCAAAATACTTAACATAAAATCAAAATTATAGAACTTCAGTCCTCAATCATCCATGAAAAATTGCTCCAAATTCTAACCACCTGAAATCAAAAGAAGCAATAATCATAGTTAATCACTCAATAATAGTTTTAAATTAAAATAATTATTAATTAAAAAATAATTATTAGAAAGCCGCCCCACGTATATTCATATCACTTCAACTAGTAAACCAAGTTTCAAAACGTTTAAGTGTGAAGTTGGCTTATTACAGTCCAAATCCAAATGGAGGTTATTGTCAAAAATATTAAACAGTTATAAGTACTTTTGACCTTGTCTTTTCATATCACGAACTAATCAAAAATAAAAATGCCGCTCGGCATTTTTATTCAATAGCCTTTTACACTAGGAGCCGTTTCCACGGGTCAAAGACATAAACTTAATCAATTTATGAACCTTGGAGTGTGTTCCAAGTAACTAGATGGCTCTCTGTGTCCCTATCCTTAGGCTATCAAAAAGAACTATGTATCTTTTTTAGTTGTACAACTCGTCGTCTTGCATGTTCTTACAATCTCGAATTCATATAGTTTATAAAGCTGGTATGTCCTTAGGAAATTAAAAGCATCAACACCTTGTCTTAAACAAAGCGAGAGAGAGACATCAAAAAGTTTATTAGAATACCAAATGGTTCATGAATCTGATTTATCCACAACATCATGATCAAACTATGCCCATCATTTAATGTTATGTAGGTTTCCAATGAAATGGAACGTGTACTTTAGCTGCTATATCAAAAGAAGAATAATTTCTTATAAAATAAAATTTGCTCCATATTTATTTTAGGATTTTCTCGGTTCCCCCAGCTTGGTTCTCGGTTTCGGGGGAACCCGGAACCGGTGATTCCTAAAACAAATGGAATCGAGAACTAGATCGAGGCATTGAAATCTAGAATAGAACCGATTCCCACCAGTCCAATTCCTAATTCTACCAGGAACTATGTTCACCCCTAGTTGAGACATAAGCGGAGATTCAATGATTGAAAATTTATAAAACACTCTAATCACCAAAAACACAAATTACAAAGACTCAAACCTCGAATCGGACCCATTCCCCTGTTTTTTTTCTCTCACTCGAACGTGAGAGTTTCCCCTCTATCCATGGAGATAGTCATCCCCACTAAACCCTAACCTCCTGAGTAGATTTCTTCCCTTTTCCATCCTTCACATCCTGAATATGGAAACAACTCAGCCACCCACAATCCCCCACGCCACCGATAACCCATGGCCACCCAATCACCCACAGAACCAGCCACACAAAAAACCCTAGCATACATTTAAGCTTTCTGTTTTCCATTTAGTTTTAGGAATCAATCCTTCCAAACAAACCAACATGAAAAATCACGTATTCTCAATCCACAAACAGTCACATTAACCCGACTACTTTCTTACCTTCATCCACCCACTTTTTCAACGAAATCCATCCCAATGACTCGTACCCAGAAAATGCAAAATAGACTTTGAGCTCCCTTCCATCCTGGAACCCTTATCCCTTCTTAGCAATTGCTGAAGCTGAAAGAAGAACCAAGGCAGCAACTTATCCGAGGAATGAGAACTCCAGAAGTGCAATAGAAGGCGCACTCCAGGTTTGATGTTTCAAAAAACTTTCCTTTCTGGGCCCACCCTACTGAAATGAGTTGCCCTGGCTTTTGCTGCAATAGTATATAGAAATGGAGAAAGAATTAGAGAGAGAGAAGAAAATGGCAGCACTTTGCAAACGTATGGGTAAAATGTGGACAAAAGACTCTGTAGTTAAGGTGTTTGAGGAAATTCCCGAGAGGAAAATAGAGGAATGTCAGCTGACTTTATTGCGGAAACTCCATTCAAAGCCTAATGTTAACTTTCAAGCCTTCCAATCGACAATGTTGAAAGCATGGAAAATAGAAAGGATAGCGTGTGATCAGGCACAACAAGGGCTCTTTACCTTCACTTTCGCATCTGAAATGGAGAAACGAAGAGTGTTGGAAGCTAGCCCATGGTCCTTCTCAGGTTATCTACTTATTCTTCAACAGTTGAACCCCAAGTTGCCCATACACCGTCACACCTTAACTCATTGCCCTTTTTGGGTACAACTTCATGGGTTACCCTTAGTCTGCATTACTGAATCAATCATCAAAGAAGTAGCCTAAAAAATTGGAGATGTATTGGAAGTAAAACTGGGAACAAAGGAAGGCAGCCCATGTAAGGTTGGTAGGGCCCGAGTGTCACTTGACTTGTTGAAACCTTTAGTCTCGGGGGTTATGCTAGATTTTGAAGAAGAAAATTTCTGGATAGATTTCAGATATGAACGCCTACCCCATTTTTGCTACTCATGTGGAAAGATAGGCCACTATACAACTAGTTGTGAGGAGGTGCCTTATAACGAGACCGAACTCAAACCTATCAGTGAAGGACTATTTGGCTATTGGCTAAAAGCGGAGGCTAAGGAGCATAGCCCATTCTGGGAGATGTTTCACAAGGTGGAGGGTGAAGAGTCGGAGGCGGAAGAAGTTAAAAACAGTC
Source organism: Syzygium jambos (assembly GCA_031216235.1). Classification (NCBI taxonomy): domain Eukaryota; kingdom Viridiplantae; phylum Streptophyta; class Magnoliopsida; order Myrtales; family Myrtaceae; genus Syzygium; species Syzygium jambos. The sequence continues at coordinate 15,239,608 of CM062226.1, forward strand.
AAGCTATGGGCACAACTGAGATGCAACAACTTGCAATAGTCCAATACACCAACCAGAATCAAGAGGGAAGCATTTGGAGGACTTTGGGGAAGAGACCACAGGAAGCTCAGCTGCTGATTTCAGATGTTCCTTGGGTGGAAACCCCCTCGGTAAGCACTCCAAGGAAAGCAAAAAGCTCTAGAAATGGACTAAAAGTTCCTGCAATAAAGAAGGTATGAAGGCATAACCCCTACTTACTTTAGAGAGCTAATTTGAAGAGAAGCGACGATGACCTGCTGCATGATACCCCGATATGGGTAGAGGAAAACCCCAAGTTGTGGGCTTTGGTGGCTAGCCCTAATAAGCCACCGGGAGATAAATGAAGTTCTTGAGCTGGAATGTCCAGGGGTTGGGTTCTACCCTGACATTCCAGCATCTTAGAGCCCTAGTGGTTCAAGAAAAACCCAATGTTATATTCCTAATGGAGACAAAAAATAGAAAGGAAGTAGTGGACAGAGTCCAGAAGCAACTAAATTTTCAGAAATCCACAATAGTGGATCCGGTAGGAAGAGTGGGAGGGCTAGTGGTGATGTGGTGTGAAGAAATCCAATTGGAGATCTTGGAGTGCTCGGATGATTTTATAGATGTATCTTGTCAAGAGCCAATGGGTGGACAACATATGAGGATTGGCTTTGTGTATGCTTCAACAAACTATCAGGAAAGACTTACTTTATGGCAAAGGAGGCAAAGAATTCATACTGAAAACGTCTATCCATGGGTTTGTATGGGAGATTTCAATGAGATCCTCTACCACTGGGAGAAGATAGGGAAGAGAGAAGCGGACTACTACCGGCTAACAGCATTTCGAAGGATGATGAGAGACTGGGAGCTCATGGATGTGGAGAGTAAGGGTTGTGCTTTTACCTCGACAAATAATAGAGAAGGGGAAGAACTAATCCGAAAGCGGCTAGATAGAGTTGTGTGCAATATGAACTGGCGTGTCATGTTTGCGGAGGCAGAAGCTATTGCACTACCGGCTATTGGCTCGGACCATAGCCCTATCTTACTATCGATATACCCCCAAAGAAGAAAACAGAAAAAATTGTTCAGGTTTGAGGCTTTCTGGCTTGAAGATCCGGAATGTGATGAAATTGTTAAAAAAGCCTGGAGAGGCCACAGAACAAGCAACCAAAACATGGCAAGCAAATCAGATGCAGTGAGGAGGGCATTAATTGAATGGAGTAGGAGGAAGTTCTCGAATGCACATCTTCAGATTACCAACCTTATGGGCAGGCTTACTATGCTTACTAATAAACCGGAAGGGGAAGCCAAAAGAGAGGATATTCAGGAGACAAAAGAGAAAATTGAGATGCTGTGGAGACAAGAGGAAATGTACTGGAGCATGAGATCTAGAATTAAATGGCTGAAATGGGGCGATAAGACTATGAGATATTTTCATGCTACCACAATCCAGAGAAGGCAGAGAAACAGAATCACTACCTTAAAGATTGGGGAGGACAAATGGACCCGAGACTATCGAGAATTAAAAGAACATATATAGGCCTTTTATCTATCGTTGTTTTCCACTGAAGGGCCTACAAATATACAACCAGTGTTGAATCAGTGTCCGAACCTAGCTAAGGAAGAAATGAATGAGGCTCTAATGGCTAAGGTTACAATGGAAGAGATTAAAGCAGCGGTGTTTCAAATGGAGGCCACAAAAGCACCGGGACCAGATGGGCTAAATGGACAATTCTTCCAAAAACATTGGGAGCATGTGAACCAAGATGTGTATGGAATGGTGGAAAGTTTCTTTAATACTGGTCTTCTTGACAGGACACTAAATCGCACACACGTAGTAGTGATCCCTAAAGTTATGAATCCGGAGATCATCGACCAATACAGGCCGATCAGCTTGTGCAATTTCAGCTATAAGATTATTTCTAAAGTTATGGCTAATAGGCTTAAATAGTGGCTTCCCGACCTTATTTCCCCTGAGCAAAGTGCATTTGTCAGTGGCCGGCAAATACAAGATAACATCTTAATTGTACAGGAAGTCTTACATCATCTAAGAGTGCGGAAAAGAGTAAAGAAGTTCCAAGCAGTCCTGAAGCTAGATATGTAAAAGGCTACGATAGGGTGGATTGGGACTTCCTTTGTTCCAGTATGATTTAGATGGGATTTTGTGAGAGGTGGGTGAATCTTGTTAGACAATGCATGTCCACAGTCTCCTACAGAGTTAGAGTAAATGGGGAAACTCTACCATATTTCAATCCTACTCGGGGCATTCGACAAGGTGATCCTCTTTCCCCTTACTTATTCATCATTATGGCTAATGCTCTATCATCGTTAATGCACAAAGCCGTGGAGGACGGTACAATTAAATGAATCAAACTCAATAGGTGGTGCCCGACCTTATCGCACCTACTTTTTGCAGACGATGCTATCTTTTTCCTTGATGGGTCAACTCAAGAATGTCAAAATGTGGCAAATATCATGAATCAATATTGCCAGGCTTCGGGACAAGCGGTTAACCTAAATAAATCAGGAATCTTCTTTAGCAACGGATGTCCACAGCAGGTGAAAAATAGACTAGCCGAGGAGCATAGAGTGCCGATAATTGAAAAAATGGGGAAATACTTGGGCATTCCATTGGACTGGGGCCAATCAAAGAAAGAAATGTTTGCGTGGGTGCTTGCAAGGGTACATTCCAAGCTAGAAGGATGAAAAGAAAGGCTAATGTCGAAAGCTGGCAAAGAAATCCTCATTAAAACAGTAGTTCAGGCGCTCCCTCAATACGCGATATTAATTTTTAAAATCCCGATCTCCGTTTGCAAGGCCATAGAGAGAAGAATTGCTGCATTTTGGTGGAAGCAAAAAGATGACAAAGAAGGGATTCATTGGAAAAGTTGGGAAACTTTGAAGAAAAGAAAAGACTTGGGAGGACTTGGGTTCAGGGACCTTATCACTTTGAACAAAGCCATTTTGGGGAAACAAGCCTGGAGACTGGTGCATGAACCTGAAGCTTTATGGAGCCAAGTTTTGAAAGGCCTCTATTACTCGCAAGGACAGTTTTGGCATGCCAAAAAAGGCCATCGACCATCGTGGGGTTGGCAAAGTCTAATTGTGGGAAGAGAAGCTATAGAAAAGGAAGCCAGATGGAGAGTCGGGGATGGTAGGAAGATTAAAACTAGAGAGGATGTATGGCTCCCTATAGGGAAGATTGGAGGTCCAGCAAGGTAGAATGAACCACAACAGGTGGCTGACCTTATCAATCAGGAAACCCACGAATGGAAAGAACAAGAATTGAAAGAAATCTTTCAAGAGGAAGTGGTGAATCAGATATTGCAAATCCCTATCAGCACAATTCCAGTAGAGGATAAATTGATATGGGCAGGCACCAAATTAGGAGATTATACGGTCAAAGGGGGCTACAACTACATCCGAACGATAGATAGCATGCAAAATAATAAAAACCAGGCCTCATCATCATACCAGCCACCTAGAAACCTATGGACTTCAATTTGGCAGCTACCAGTTTACCCAAAGATACGTTTCTTCCTATGGAGCTTATGTCAAAATGCTCTCCCAACTCGGGAAAACCTCTATAAACGCAAGTGCGTACCTAACCCTCTTTATCCCATCTGTCGCAGCCATCCTGAAACCACAGAGCGCCTATTCTTGCTATGTAAATGGACAACCCAAGTTTGGTCAGATTACAGAATATGCATCAACATATAGCCGGCCCAAATTACCCGTACCGAAGCATGGCTAGCAATGTACCTCGCAATTGGTCTGAACAGTGGAACGTCCTCCCCACCAGCACGCATAGCGAACTGCTTATGGCAGATCTGGAAAGGGCGAAATGCCCTCATTTTTCGCAAGTGGAAGCCGAACCCATGGCTGGTGGTAGAGGAATCCATTAATACCGGGAATAGCTACACAAAGTTCGCCATCATCAAAGAGAAAATACGAGGGCAGAAGCTGAAGGAAGCCCTCGAATTTTGGAAGCCGCCGGAGAAGGGTAGCCATAAATGGAACGTAGACGCGGCCTGGAGCGCCGATTCGAGGAACGGATTTGTTGCGGGACTATGCCGAGATCACGAAGGGAGGATGATCGACGGGTTCGCCAAGGGTATCTGGGCACCGGACTCCTCCGCAGCCGAAACCCTAGCCGTTCGAGAGTGCCTACAACACGAGCTCAAGAAGGCGAAGCACAGAGACATCCACAAACTAAAGGAGGGGAAGTACAAAGAAGTCCACGAACTTGGAAGTACAACAGTGGAGTTCAACTCTGACTGTTCCACGTGTATTAAGTGGATAATGGGCCTTGAAATTAGCCCATGGTCAATCCAATCGGTCATCCAAGACTGCCAAAGCTTATTAGTCCAATTACTGCACGGATCAATCTCTTTTTGCGGCCAAGAAACGAATCAAGCCGCCGATTGCCTAGCCCGGGCCCATAAAAAAGGTCTTCTCAAACCGAACTGGCTCTTGCACCCCCCTTCTTTCCTTTTATCAATACTTTGTTTGGATATCATGATCTCTTGTAACGAACTATCTTCTAAGTAAATGAAATTACAAGAGCTTTATGACAAAAAAAAAATCCCGAGTCAAAAAATTCTCACTCATCTCCACAAACTAACTGCTATAATCTTTTGCCGATCTTCAATTTAGAGTTTCTTAGGAATTCTCCGTTGGGTTTAGGTTTAAGAGGGAGATTTAAATGATCAGTTTGAACTTTGAAGGGATCGAAGAAAACAATCCGGCCACAAAGACCGGTCTCATTGTTGATGAGAGCTTGCTCAAGGACGAATTTGAGTTCGAGCATTGAGGACGATAGTGAGGAGGATGACGAGCAAATGGCTTACACCTCCAAGCTTCATCTTCCGCTGTGGCCATGCTCGACCATGAGCACACGTGATCTAGGTCTCAAATCAAGCGCGAGCATCAAATCTCGAATTGCTCATGCTCGATCTGGGGCTCGAATTGACCTCCATCTGATGAAGAAGGTGCGGGATTTGCTGTTGAGGGTGGTGGCAGACGAGGTTGAGGGTGTCGATGGGGAGAGAGAAAGGGACTTTGGAGGAGGAGATCTGCAGAGTAAGATGGAGGCGTGAAGAAGACGATGAAAAAAAAAAGAGAAAGAAAGTAAAGAAAATGAGATTTTTTTAAGAAAAAAATACTTAGGCGAAAATAATCCTGACAGTATATAAGTTTTTAATGAAGAAAATAATGATTTTACCATTCTCAAATGTAATAGCAGTTTACTAACTACATTTAGATTTTACAATCGGACCATTCCATTGTATCAACTTAATAATGAGATCATTGATTTGACAACTCTCATATTCAATAGGACAGTAATTTGATCGTCGTAAGTTCATTGAGTTGTTGGTAACTTAGCTACACGGCGGGCTTCGTTAGTAAATTACACAATTTACTAGTAAGATTTGTTTCCAATGGCAAACAAATAAACATATTGATAGTTTAGAATTGATAGATGTTGTTATTGTTTCTTGGGTTGGTCACATACATATACAAAAGTAAGCATTTTCAGGTAAACTATCAATTTTTCGAACAAAAGAAAAGGTAAACTACTAAGGCTGTGCATGGTAACTTGCCAAATAGTGTTTGATTCTGTTCTTTTGTTCTCAGAATCAGTTTGGGAATAAAAATCCGTTTGTTTAATTTTTTGATTCTGGGCAAATTTGTGCCCAGAATCAGTTTTGGAACAGAATCAAGAATAAAAAAAAGTAGCTTCTTGATTCTGGGAACAAAAATGAGAATCAATTTTTTTTCTTCTTTTTTTTTTTGATTTTTAATATAGTTTCTAACGTCTGGCGCGAGGGCCACCCTCGCCGTAGTTGGCGAGATTACAATATTTTAATAAAAAAAATTTACCGGCCATGGCCAGCGACCAGGCCATGGCGAAAAAAATAAAAAAATATATTATTAATAAAAAAATTATTTATAAAAAAATATTTTATCAGCCATGGCCAGCGACCAGGCCATGGCAAAAAAAATAAAAAAATAATTTCAATAAAAACATTTTAATAAAAAATTATTTATAAAAAAATATTTTACCAGCCATGGCCAGCGACCAGGCCATAGAGGTGGCCACGGTTCGGAACCGACCGGTTCCGGTTCGTGGCCAAGTATGAACCGGAACCGGCCGGTTCCGGTTCCTGTTCCGATTCTGAACCGGTCGGTTCGAAACCGGTTCCGGGCCGGTTCCGAATTTTACTTATATGTTTTTTTTTCTTTTTCCTTTTCTTTTTTTTTTCTTTTCTTTCTCCGCCGGCCCCGGCTAGGGCCGGCGGAGGTGGCCGGCCTCAGGCGAGGTCGCCCTCGCCGGCGTCGGGCGAGGGCCGCCCTCGCTTGGGCTGGGCGAGGCCTCGACCGAGTCTGTATCGGGCGAGGCCGGCCTCGCCTGCAACTGGCGAGGCCGGCCTCGCCCGACGCCGGCGAGGCCGGCCTCGCCCAGCCCAGGCGAGGGCGGCCCTCGCCGGACGCCGACAAGGGTGGCCTCGCCTGAGGCCGGCCACCTCCGCTGGCCAGCTATGGCCGGCGGAGGAAGTATGAAGAAAAAAAAATAAAAGGAAAAAGAAAAAACATAGAAAAGGAAAAACAGAAAAGAAAATAATAAAAAAATTAAAAAAATACTATTCCGGTGACGGAACATTATTCAATATAAATTATAATTAAAATGTAAATTATAATTAAATTTGGGGACAAAAACAAAAGAGAGAAAGAGAGGGCTTGAACTTAATAAATTATCATTAAGCACGTTATAATTCGTTACAACGATCTATAAAAAAAAAGAGTACAATATATATGCCCTAAAATGATCCCAAAACATAAGTATTCCGTGCGCAGGGGACGAAAGGTCACATGTCGTCGGATTATACTTGGGTTTCCCTAAGCTCACATGGGCGTACCCGGTATGAGAATCAAGGGTTCCCGAAATATTTGCCAACTCTAATAATTCTTTTACCCTCAATCGTCACTACCCGTTCCAGTACTGGTAGCGGTAGTATCTCCGTCGTTAAAGAATTCGGATTCATTATTCCGATCTATCTCTTGTTGCCGGTATTGAGCCTTCGTCCAATCAACAACACAAGCTTGCATCTCCACTGATTCTGGAGCTAATCTCGAACGATGTTCGTCCAAAATATTACCTCCGGCACTGAATGCTTGTTCGACCGTAACTGTGGAATAAGGGATTGAAAAAATCTGTTTTGCAATAAGAGAAAGGATTGGGTATTGGCTTGCGTGCCTCTTCCACCAATCCAAAATTAAAAAATCCGTACCACCTTCGGATTCAATAAACTCAAATGAAACAGTTAGATAAGTCTCTAATTCAGAAATATTTCTTATTGCTCCATTTTATTTTTTTTGTCTATGTAATAAAAGTTGGTACCCTCTACTAATTTTACCTGTATTGTCATTTTGTATCTCCGTAGATTGGGAAGATCCAATAATATCACCTAAATTATATTTAGTATAAAATTCATTATATAATTCTATTACTACGTTTTTAACATCACGTACTATGGCTGTAACATTTATCTCATCATAATGTAAACATTGATAATACGTACGCAAAAATTCATTTAAGCCATCCAATTTGCAACGCGGATAAAAAACACAAGCAACTAAATAAATAATGGGAATTTCTCTATAATAATGTAGCCACTTCATTTTTATTGCAACTATAGTATGTTGTAATTCAACATCATTTTCACATTCATAAAAAATTCCGACAATATTAGTACACTCTACTAAAAATAAATGTGTAGTATAAGTTGCATCATTAAAAACGCATGCCACTCTTGTGGGTATAAATTAATATTAGTATAAACACCGGAAAAAGTATAAGTTGCATCATTAAAAACCTTTAAAACATCTAAAATTTTTTGGCAAATATTCCACTCTTGTAGGTATAAATTAATCTGAGGTATATAATTAGAAACGCATGCACATAATAAATCTTTATATGCTAAAGATTCATTAAGCAAGTGAAAAGTAGAATTCCAACGAGTTGGAACATCTCTTGAAAATCTTTTTGGCTTTTTGCCATTTTCTCTACAAAATCTACCCCATTCTTTCATTTTTTGGGGATGTTTCCATAAAAATTGAATCGCCGTTTTTATTGGTTGAAGAAAAATATCAAGAGTTTTCAAACCATCTTGTACACATAAATTTAAAACATGACAAGTACATCTAACGTGAAAAAATTTTCCGCCAAAAGCGGATTTACAAATATTTTCTAAATCGGTAATTGAAGCGGTATTTGCTGCGGCATTATCAAAACCAATTGAAAAAATTTTGTTAAGCAAATAATATTCTTCTAAAATTTATCTAATTATTCTATAAATATTATTTGCCGTATGATTATCATCGAAAACTCTAAGTGTAATAACTCTTTTTTGAATACTCCACTCGTCATCTATCCAATGACATGTTATGCCCATGTAAGAATGATTTTGCCAATGATCACTCCAAATATCACTACCTATATGCACGTATCCATTAAATTGCATAAAAAAGTTTTGTAAATCTTTTTTTCCATTTTTGTAAAGATCTTTAATTACTCGTTTAGTTGAATTTCTAGGAACACGTTTTGCTTGTGGAGCACATGCTTTTTGTACAAATTCATTAAAACCAAATCTTTCTCCAAAATTAAATGCTAAATGCTCAACGGAAATAAATTTGCCTAATTCTTCCTTATAAGTTTTGTCATTAAAACGAAATAAAGGGGAAGTGTTAGGATTGACGTACTCGGAAATTTGTTGTTGCCCGATATCGATTCCCGTTTCGGTTGGATGTTTGCTCCTAAGATATCGTTTAAATGTTCCATATCCTTGTCCACCTGTATATTTATATATTTTCCCATAATATTTACAAATTATATCATACCTTTTTTGATCAATATCAAACCTTTCAATTTTCGTGAAGTGATTCCAAATGTCAGATGTAAATTCTCGTTCCGCTTTCTTTGTTGTAGATATTTCGCCAGGAGGATGAAAACTTTCTTGAGTCGGGACGCGCTCCACATCGGGAAAAATGTTGATTTCATCATCTTGAAAATCTGCATATTCACGAGGATCAAAAGAATGATGGGATTCCGTCGCGATATTCTTACCTTTGTCAGTTGGCACTCGACTTCCACTTGTCATTTTTCGAGTGGATTGAGAGAATTGAGCGGATTAATTGGGAGAATTAAGAAAGAATTGCGTGGATTGAGAAAATTGAGAGAATTTAAGAGAATTGGCAATTGGAGAGAACTTCGAGTATCGAGAAAATTTGAGACTTGAGAGAAGAGAATTTGAGAGAATTTGAGAGAATTGTGTGAGTATTGAGAGAATTTGAGAGAATTTATAATAAAAAATTTAGAAGAAAATTTAGAATTAAAAAAAAGAGAAGATAACCGATGCAATTTTGCAACGGTTATCTTTTTTTTTTTTTTACTTTTTGCCCGTTGGGGCTTCCGTTGCAATTTTGCCCGTTTGGCAACGGGCCGCAACCCCGCTGCGGGGCCAATTTTTTTTTTTTTTATTTTCCCGTTAGTGGCCGTTGCAATCTGCAGAGCAGCAGAGCTGCAGAGGTGGCCGGCCGCCGGCCTCAGGCGAGGCCGCCCTCGCCGGCGTCGGGCGAGGGCCGGCCTCGCCTGGGCTGGGCGAGGCCGGCCTCGCCAGATCGGGCGAGGGCTCGACCTTGCCGGCGTCGGGCGAGGCCGGCCTCGCCAGTTGCCGGCGAGGTTGAACCATTGCTAGATCTGGCGAGGCTCGACCTCGCCGGCGTCGGGCGAGGCCGGCCTCGCCAGTTGCAGGCGAGGTCGAGCCTCGCCGGCGTCGGGCGAGGCCGGCCTCGCCAGTTGCAGGCGAGGCCGGCCTCGCCCGACGCCGGCGAGGCTCGACCTCGCCTGCAACTGGCGAGGCCGGCCTCGCCCGATGCCGGCGAGGTCGAACCCTCATTAGATCTGGCGAGGCTCGACCTCGCCGGCGTCGAGCGAGGCCGGCCTCGCCAGTTGCCGGCAAGGTCGAGCCCTCGCCGGTCTGTTGCACAGCTGCAGTTTTTTTTTTTTTTTTGTGTGTGGAACCGGGCCCGGAACAGGCGGTTCCGGGCCGGTTCCGAACCGCCGGCCCGGTCAACGGGCCGAGCCTGGGTTTGACCGGGCCGATTTCGGTCTGGTTCCGGGCCAAAACCGGCCCGTGGCCATCTCTACCAGGCCATGGCAAAAAAATAAAAAAAATAATTTCAATGAAAATATTTTAATAAAAAATATTATTTATAAAAAAATATTTTACCAGCCATGGCCAGCGACCAGGCCATGGCAAAAAAAATAAAAAAAATAATTTCAATTAAAATATTTTTTTATTAAAATATTATTAATAAAAAATATTTATAAAAAAATATTTTACCGGCCATGGCCAGCGACCAGGCCATGGCGAAAAAAATAATAAAAAAATAATTTCAATAAAAATATTTTAATAAAAAATATTATTTATAAAAAAATATTTTACCAGCCATGGCCAGCGACCAGGCCATGGCAAAAAAAATAAAAAAAATAATTTTAATTAAAATATTTTACCGGCCATGGCCAGTGACTAGGCCATGGTGAAAAAAAAATAAAAAAATATTTTCAATAAAAATATATTTAATAAAATATTTTTTAAAAAAATTATTAATAAAAAAAATTTTTATAAGAAAATTTTTTTCCGGCCATGACCAGAAAAATAAAAAATTATTTTTAATAAAAGTATTATTAATTAAAAAATATTTTACCAGCCATGGCCAAGAAGGAGAAGAAAAAGAAAAGAAATAAATATTAAAATATTTAAAATGTTATTAAAATATTATTAATAAAAAGAAATTTTATGCCATTACCAAACGCATTTCTGTTCCCGGGAACAGAATTTTGGACCGTTATCAAACGCCTTTAAATGTTCACAATCAATTCCCGGACACAGAATAAAAAAGAATCATTTCTGACCAGAATCTGTTCCCGGGCACAGGATGGTTGTCATGCGCAGCCTAATTCTATTGATAAGTTATAAACTTCAATATACAAGATTTATTTCCAACTTCTATAACTTACTATTGAATTGAATTTTGGTAAATTCCTTACTTTGGTCGCTAACTTACCACCCTAAATGGCGAGCCTACCTTGGTATTGTAAATTAGTAATTTCTCCAATACATTATTACCTTTTATTGTGGATAAAAAAATTTATTGCAGAAAAAGACAAGGTTTGGACAAGATTGGGCCTATCTCATTGTTGTTGGAACGCGTGGAGACTAACAATGGTGCTTTCTTCCTTACCAAAAAAAAAACAATGGTGCTTTCTTACCAAAAAAAACAATGGTTCTTAGAATTCTTACCAAAAAAAACAATGGTGCTTAGAATGGGTCCAATAAGTTGATTTATAACTTCAACAATTTTTCACGGAATAGCTCAAGTTAAGCTCTTAGAGGTGTTTTTTAACTCATATTTTTTATGACTAGGTTGTAAATGGGTTGTAAATATTTAAAGGGCCGGCCTTAGATGGAGGCTAATCGGGAACAACCCAGCGGCATGTCATTGGTACGTGACCAACCAGATCTACCCCCATTTCGACTCCATATTCTTCTAACTTTGCTTCTTAATTGCAAAGGGAGAAGGGCACCAGAAGTGCCAAAAATTGTGTATGATGCTCACTTTAGTGCTAAAAGTTTTCGCCAGCTCACTTAAGTGCCAAATTGGAGAAAAAACGATCATTTAAATGCTAACAGCGAGAAACTCCGGCCAAATTAATTACGTGGCCTTTATAATTATAAATTAATGCTGACGTGGAATATCATTTAAAAAAATTTCTCCACGTGGATGTCCAAAACGACGTCGCACGCTCCTACGTGGTGGATTGCATCAAAACGACGATGTTTCCTCTCCCTCGCCTAGACGACGTCGCACGGCTTTGAGATCTTTTTATCTCAGACTGATCGTTGTCGACATCCTCTCGGCATCAACATCGGTTGTCGTCACTCGCCATCGTATCTTTGCAACCCAGGTTTGTGATCTTCTCTCGCTGGCTCATTTGCTGGAAAATTAGGGCTTTGAGGCGAAAGTTACGGATCTGACGGCAAAATTACGGTTCAGAGGGCAAAATTAGGGCTCAAAGAGAAAATTTAGGGCTCGGGAAAAAGTAAGGTTGTGATTGTGGGTGGGGACCTCAATTTCTTTAATCATGGTATCATTTTCTTTTGTGGGGACAATGGTACTTGCAGCCGTGGGGACCTTAATTTGTTTAATCACAGTGATGTTGTTTAATCACATCGAATTATTTGATCACAGTATCAGCTTGCAGCCGTGGGGTTTGCAATTTGTTTAATCACGGTATCAATAGTGAGGTTGCGATTGTGGGTGGAGATCTCAATTTGTTTAAACTATTCGATGTTGTTTTGTTTTCACTAAACAATGTATGTGCTTTCTTTTCCACTAAACGACAATAGTTGTTGACAATATGGTTATGTATTTGTAGCCTGGGAGAATTTTAGAGTGCTTATCTCTTAATGTGGCCTAAGTCGAGAGTCAAGGGCTGCACCCGAAAGAAGAATCTAACCAAGGTTAACTAGAGCATAATCCAGTAATAAAAGTGCTCCGAAACAAATGACACCAGCGGCATGTCCAAAGACAAGAGCATAGGCAGGAACAACAACAAGAGCACAAGCAAGTCCAAAGACAACAGCACAAGCAAGTCCAAAGACGAGCATAAGCTAAAAAGAAAAAGCCAAATGTAGTTTCAGTACAACAACCTCCAAATCCAGTTCAAGTTAGAAAGAGTGCAAGGATTCAAGCCAGAGGTCCATCTAAAGGGATAGAGACTAGGGGGTTATGTATATTGACGACTGATGGGAGGGAGTGCTGAATATGGTAGTTTTTATTTTTTGTTGGGAGGTTGTGCTTGATATGGTAGTTTTTGTGTTTTGTTGGGAGGTTGTGCGTATGGTAGTTTCTATTTTTTATTGGAAGGTGCATATGTTTTAGTTGGTTATTCAGATTGACCAAATGTACATACTATGTTCAATATCAATGGATCGATATTTATTTTGTCTATGTTTTTGCCATTTCCATATTTTGCTTTTGTTTGTGCTGGTTATGTTGGTGTTCCTGGTTGTGTTGGTTGTGCTACTGGGTCTAACTGGGTTGTGCAGGTTGTGCTTGATTTTATGTGCTGGTGCAAGCATAAGAAGCATCAGCACATGCTGGTGCAATGTGCTGGTGCATAGTATTGTACTTGCACTAGCAAGCATAAGATTGCACTGACAGCTTGGTGGTGCTGGTGGCCGAATGGTGGTGGTGGTGGTGGTGATGGTGGTGCCGGTGGCCGAGAGTAATGCTGATGGTTTTGGCTGGTGAGGCAAATGATTGTTATGTTGTATGCTGGTGCAAGGTTGTGATGGGGCTGATGTTGTTTTTGGAAGGCATGGGCTTATGTTTTGTTGCTAGTGGAAATTGTGGATACTAGTGCGTTTGTGGGTGTTGGTCAATGTTTGCAACAACAGTTTTATGTGTTGGTGTAATTTTGGGTATGCACCGGCAACTTTACTGGTGTATCTTGTGCACCGGCACCCTTTAAACCATGACTGACATCGAAATGATCATTTTCAATTATGATTGGCACTTAAGTGAACACTTTCAGAAAAATTTAGCACTCAAACGATCATTATTTATAACTTATGGCATTGAAATAGTCACTTGTGAATTTGTTACCACTCCTTAATTTGGCCATGGTTTGCAGCAAGAGTTGCGGTAAACTAGCAAACCATTATTGAGGAAAACATGCAGCAAACCATTACATATGGAGCAAATCAAACATCTGAAGCAAAAACTAAGCAAATTAACATTGACAATATACAACTGAGCAAGAAAACTTTTAACTGCTCACAATCAATGAATTTCGACCTTCCATTTCCACCTTATATTGCAGCAAACCTTTTGTTCCTTGCAACAATTGCAGCAAACCAACAGCACAACTATACTTACAAATAACCCAATACAAGTACAAACATATTCCACTAATCTTCGACTATGGTAGACATACAAATTTCTTCTCATTACTCACTTGACATTTGATCATAAAATAGGCTACACAAGAGAATAACCACACTATCAATTCTCAATAAAAGTTTTTTTCAATTTTCAGCCTTAAAATTCCTTCTTCAAATAGTTGGCCAGACATGTTAAAGCCTTCATTTGAGCTTGCATTGAGTCGATATCCTCCAACACGTCATTAATGTAAGTGGAGGTAGATATTATCCTTCAAGTAGCTCTAAGATCACCTCCTTCGCTCAACCGGAGAATTTCGCATCGACCCATTCGAAATATTTGTACTTTGAGCCTTCTCTATACCTAGCGCATCCATGGAATCTTTTCTCGTGATTCAACCGAGTTCAAGATGTTCTTTTTGAACTCGGTAACCCACAATAACAGTAACACTCACAGTGTAGTTCGCTTTGTTGGGACGAATATGAGCTGTTGTAGAAGTTCATGCCCTCCATTTATAAGATTGAGCAGGTAATTTTAGGGGCGAACTAAAATAAATGCTCAAATTGGCCAGTTAGGGTTTTCAAATTGGGGTTCTCTTTCAATTTGGGGATTCAGGGTTCTTATTTGGGGAAAATCTATCGAACAATGTCGTTTTTATTGTTGATATGCTGATTGGACCTCCGACGACCCATGTTGGCTTAAAAAATTAATAAAAAAAGGTCACGTCTTATTTTCGGCTAATCAGATTGGAGTTAGCACTTAAGTGATGGTTTTTCAAAAAATTTGACACTTAAGTGATCCAAACGAAAATTTTGGTACCGAAGTGAGTGCCGTACACAACTTTTGGCATTTATAGTGTTCTTCTCCCTAATCATGAAGGTACAAGAGCAATCCCTTCTTTCTTTTTCTTGTTTTGGCTCTTTTGCTGGAGTTATCTGGGTTCAATTTATTGTCGTGGAGCAATGATTCAAACATGGTTGCTTTTGTTACTCTATTTCAAATGTAGTCCCATGATGATGGAGGTGTCGACCTTGTCTTCCTCTCCCCTCTCCATCCCTCCCCCCTCCCTGCCATCGCTCCTTATTGCTATGTAGCAAGATGCCCCCTGCTCGAGTGCTTGTCTCCACCCATTTGCTACCTCTTAGTTCGATAGATGCGGGAACAGTTTGATAATATCGTATGCAATATACTTCTATTAGATAAATAATGTAACAGATAAAAATACAGAAGACAATGCACGCAAAGGTTTGGCTTAAATCAAGCCTACGTCCGTTCTCCTAGACTAACATTTCATCAATAGACTAGACTAATAATCTTGTGAGTAGTTACAACGAAGCATGTAGTACTTCTACCAAAAACCGATAGATCCCACTATCAATATATAAGCATTGCTCACACACTTGTACACTCCTCAAAAACAAAGACTACAATGAGTAATAAGAGCTCCTAACATAGGAGAACACAAGTGACTAAAATCACGCTCGCAACACAGTATGAATGTGACTATATCAACGTCTGTAAATTTCTCAAATTTTCATTACATGCCATCCATTGTGAGTTGATATTCTTATATAGGCTTCAGTTTCAAACTAGCCATTCAACAACTTTCAAGAGGATCAATTTGTTGTTAGAAATGATGGACATTATTATCAAAGATTTGATCGTTTATACAATCAAATCTTCCTGATTGTGGTGAAATTTCCTCAAATAGAGTCAGCTACTCTTGGTAATAGTCCTTTCCCCATATAGGTAACAACCAATTAGATGTTGCTTCAAATATTCATTTGGAATTCCAGGCTTTAAGCTAGTTGTTGATTCCTTTTAGCCTACAAGATTCGTCAAAGGAATATGTGGGTTTTCTTATCCAAATGCGTAAACATGTGAAAAAAATTTTTCTCCACAAATGATATAGTGAGTAGACCTGTTAAACGGGTGGGTTAGGTCAGGTTTGGGTCGGGTCATAAATGGTCCAACCCAAATTAACCCATTAACCCGTTTATGACCCATTTATTCGTAGTGTAAATATCTCAACCCATACCCGACCCGACCCGACCCATACCCGACCCGACCCATATTGTTAAAACACTTTTATAGTTAACCCAATCTAGGAATACTTGTTTCTTATGATTTTTTTAAAATTAAACTGCTAAAACATTTTATGCAATACAAAGCTAGTGAAAAATTTTTATAATTTTTTTTAAAATTGAGGTTATGTTTGTTTTGCGAAAAATGCGATATTTCTAGAAAATATTTTCCATAAAGTCATTATCCAAGAAAATAACAAAATTTCTGACATTTGGCTAAAACTTGAAAATAAACTAGAAAATATTTTTCGATATTTGGTATATAAAATATGATTTGATTTTACTTTGTTCATTCATTTTAATAATATTAATATATTTTTATTTTTAAATCGAATTTTTAATTATTTTTAATTTTTCTTTGTCCTTTATTTTTGGCCGATTGCCGGCTATTGTGGTCGACGACTGACCACAGGCGAGGACGAGCTCGCTGGAGGCCGGCGAAGCTTGTTCTCGCCGATCTGGCAAGGCCAAGGCCTCGCCGACCTTAGGCGAGGCTCCAGCTCGCCCGATTCCGAAGAGTCGAGCCTTGCCAGCCTCGGGCGAGGCTCCACCTCGCCAGATCTGGCGAGCTCGAGCTCGCCCGAGGTCGGCGAGCTCGAGTCTCGCCAGATCGGTGAGGCTGGAGCCTCGCCGGGTTCGGGCAAGCCTCGAGGTTGCTAGAATCAGGCGAGCTCGAGGTTCGCTAGATCAGCGAGGCTGGAGCCTTGCCACAGGTCGACGAGGCCTTGGCCTCGCCGGGATCGAGCAAGCCTTGAGGTCGCCGGAATCGGGCGAGCTCGAGGCTCACAAGATCAGCGAGGCTCGAGCCTCGCCCAAGGCCGGCAAGCTCGAGCTTCGCCGGCCTCAGGCGAGGTTGTCCCGTCCCGGTGGCCGGTCACTGTGGCCAGCCACTGGCCGAAATAAAAAAAAAAAGAAAGAAGAGAAAAGAAAAAAGAGAAAAAATAAAAATAATTAAATTTCGATTTTTTTAAACATTTTTATAAAGAGGGAGAGAGTGTGTGGATGGGTCTAGTGGGTGGGTTGGACATGCATTCCAAACTTAATCCATTTGGACTTATTTATCTTTAAGCTTTAAAATTTAAAACTCATTTAAGGTTGACTCTTTAAAATTAAAGTGACTCATATATGGTCTATTTATTTTTAAATGGGTCATATATGGGTTTAAGACCCATTTTGACACCTCTTAGTGAGGTGCTTCTATAAGCAATCCATTAAATCTATTTAATCTTCCCTCTGTTAGTTGACTCACGTACTATTGTTCATTTGGTCTTCTTGAGTACGCTAGTGTTCTAGACCTCACTCAACTATTTACCTTATCACGGTATCTCCAAGTGTTCAAGAACTTCCCATTCTTCCTACCTTGTTCTGCTTCTATCAAGGTTCATCTAGCTTCTATCAGTCTTCTCACTTTGTACTACGGATTCTGACAATAGATTATCCCTTATAGCAATATTACCTAAAATAAGACAATATATGTATTTATTAAATAATAATGAGAAATAAATGTTTTTATCAATTTCAAAATCATAGGATGCTTTTTCAACATAATGTTCGGTTTAAGGTGTCAATCTTGGACCAATCAATCAACCAACCACCTGATTGGCCAATGCATTGCTAACTGCAACGGTAAGATCATATTTCCAATGACAAATTTTTAAACAGCTTGATAACTTACCATTGAATATGGCGTTCGTAAATTCCTCAAAGTTGGTAATTTACTAAAGTTAAAACGGGCCAATGTTGGTAAGTTACCTTTTTTAATGTAAAAAAATTCCTTATTATATTGGTAACTAACTAACTTGTAAGTGGACCTACTCAGTAAGACACCAATTTCGCCGCTAAATTTTTGTTTTGAGTGGTAAATTCCTAGATAAGTAGATAACTTATAGGATTAATATCACGAAAAATAACAAATTGGTACACTTGTGACAAATTTACCTAGAACTAATTTTTTAACCACCAAAAACTCAAAACTTATACATTTATGATAAATTTACCTTCCGTTAAATTATATTAATATTACAAAAAATCACAAACTGATAAACATATGACAAATATAGGGTAAAACCCTAAACTGGTATACCCGTCAATTGCCACGCGCTATATTAACTCAGAAATTTGACAGTAAAGTTTAACGAAAATTAACGAAGGGTAAAATTATCATAGATTTGCCGATTTTAAATTTTTCGTAGTATTAACCCTAACTTATATTCTACTTGAAATGAATAATTTCCTTACTCCGGTGGTCAGTGACTACATTAAAAGCAGTACTATGCTGGTCAAACATTAATGTCGAAAGAAAATTATTATTTTCATCGTCAAGTTTTTGTTTTGAGATGCAAATATTTTCAAAAAGGGTATAACTTACTATTGCATTTGATGTTCGTAAGTAGTGAATATTATCGGTAAATCACCAACAGTTTGCCGGTTAAACGATTTTACCCATAGGATTTGAAACTTGCAAACCATATAAGAAAATTACCACACGCGTAATATGGTTCCTGGCAAATGGAAACTGAACTTTGTCTTTTAATACAAATAGAGGCAGAGATAACAAGAATTGGCCCCGCACACAAAGGAAGCTACTTATTGACAGGAATACCTTTGACCCTATTTATCCTCATTCATGAAGGAGACCAATTTCTTCATCATGTTCACAGCATTATCGCAGCTAGGATTGATCAAATGAAACCCGTGATTCTCCCCCGGTGCTTCCATCACTTCCACAACTCCACTCCATCCGCTCTCACTCAACACCTCCTTGTAATACCAGCCCCTCTGTCTAAAAATATCCTTTTCAGCAACACAGATTAGGACCCTGTTGACACCCAAACCCGAGAGCCTCGGGTCTGTCGCCGGGTTCATCAGTGGGTCGTCACACCCGGTGGTCGTTGGTTTCGCCGCGAGCCAGAGGTCCCTGATCTTGGACCTCTGCTCGGGTTCGGCGGGCTCCAGAGGCAATGGCTCTTCGCCCCAGAAGTAAGGATGCACCATAATAATGCCCAGAAATTCTACTCCACTTAGCTTATCCTCTCCGAGTCGGATTCCCATGTTGTGAACTATGTTAGCACCGGCACTATCTCCGGACATAAAGACCTACGAAGAGTTTAGAGAATGTTGTATTATTCGTGTATGCACATTGCTGAGCATGTCTAAGGATGCTGTGATGAACAGTTCACAACAGGAAATTATTTGGCCATCATAGACATCAAATATTATTTTTTGAAACCACCAAAATCGAATGACACTTCCAAGTTTTCGTCCAACTGTTTTCAACTGTTTGAGAAAACTCATGAGACCGGTCGATCGCTAGATAGAATTTCTATTTTAATTTCTTTGGATTTACGTGTTTATATTATCTGCTTTAAACATATGATATAATTTCAACACATGACGCTATCCTTTTCAATAAAATCTACCGATGAGCCCATTCTTTCTTATGAAAAAAAAATGATAAAAATGAGGAACATGTCTAATAACCATCTAGCAAGTGGTTTTAATAACCCAACTTTGCTGGATTGTAATTCTAAAACACATATCACCAAAAGCACCAGATATAACAATTCGCTGCGCAAAACCGCTATGTTACAGCCACAACTATACCAAACACATGTTAGATCTATGTTATGAGTTTGGACGTCATATCTATTATACATCTGTCAATACGTGTTCTAAGTAAAAAATGAAAGAACAATTACAATTACCTTCTTGAGATCGGCATGAGAATTCAACCACTCCTCGGGGCCGTTCCCGGCGGAATGAGAGGCCACCCATTTGAGGGCGGTCCACGAATCATCATAAGCCGCCGGAAGAGGATCCTCCGGCGCCCTTCTATATTCGACGGAGACGACAATGATGTTAGCCTCCGCGGCAAGGGGATTGAGATAGTTGTGGTAAGTCGGCGACCATGCCGTTCCGATTATGAACCCTCCCCCGTGAAAGTACACGAGCACGGGGAGCTTCTGGAGAGAGCCGACCGCCGCTTTAGGGATGTAAAGCCTCGCCGACACGGCGGGGTCCGACGAAATGGTGACGTCCTTCGACTGGACGCCGGTTTTCTCGTCGAGCGACGCAGGGACGGTGGCCGTGCCCTTGAGTCTCTCCACTCGGCCATCCTTGTAAACCTTTGCCAACGGAGACAAATCATTGACCACTTCGGTTTCCATGAAGCGTTTGAGCGAAAGAGTAGCAAGACTGAGGAGAAGAAGCAAGAGAGTTAATCAGGAGTTCAAGTCCGAGGCTGTCTTCTTGCAGTATTTGCTGTGTTTTTTTATATGCCTCGACATCGCCGTTAGTCTTCTTTGTCATGTGCGGAAAAGGAAGCATTTTCATGCGTTGGTTTCGTGCTAACTTCGTTTGATGCGATGGCCACGGTGTAAGAAATCTGGCAAGACATTTGTCGGGAAACGTGATTTGACTGGGTGAAGAAATTTGACCAGATATATTGAGTGGATGAGAAATTTGACAGCTCGGCATTGAAATTTTTTGCTTGTCTTTTGACTAACCAATGTGGGATTTTTTCTGGTTTCATTGCGTCTTTGGTGAAGCTTCCATTAATGATTGCCATAAGAAGAAGATTGTGATTTCCCTTCTATGGACATATCCGAATGATATGGAGTCATGCTATCCTCATATTAAGTGATATATAGTATAATGTAGGATAATGTAATATGGCATACTACCCTAAAAAAATCTAAACTTTAGGTTTGATCCCAATTCTACCCATATAAAACCCTCAACTTTAGATACAGTCCCAATTTACCCTAAACTTTTTTCATCTCATAAATAACTACTAACTTTTACTTAAGTCCCAAATTTGCCACCGTTAACCCTCCGTCCAAAAATTATCTTGACAACCTAGAAGTGAAAAAACTCTCGAATGTGAGTCCTGAGTGCGAGCACTTCAACTGCAAGAGATGGAAGACTCTTGAGCACGAGAGATTGAATATTGAGTGCGGGAAAAATGGAAGGAAAACTCTCCCAATAGTAAGAGTAGTTGAAAATGGCCAACCCTAATTGCTCTAATTTTTACCCAAATTTCAGATCCAAGAAGACATCGTTTGCGCTGACATGGAAATTCATTATCAAAATATGTTTTCTTGGATTTGAAATTCAGGAAAAAACTAAAGTAATGACGCGGAAATGCCATATCAATAAGGGCAATAGTAGACGGAGTGCTAACAAAGGTAGATATGAGAATTAAGCAAAAGTTTGTTATTTTTTATGAGACAAAAAAAATTTAGGGTGAAATTAGAACTATACCTAAAGTATGTGGTCTTTATGAGATGAAAAAAAAGTTTAGAGTAGAATTGGAACCGGATCTAAAGTTAAGGGTTTTTTAGGGTATTAGGCCAATGTAATATAATACAATATAAAATAATTAAAGTAATTAATAATTTAGGAGTTTAATTAAAGTTAAGTGCTGAAAATCACAAACTTTCACTCCGGTCTTAAACTGGCCCTCGTTAACCTTTGTCCATGAAGTCGCTATGGGTTTCTTCAGAATTATGGACATTAGGGTCGCTCGTAGGTTCATTATCAGAACATGCATATTCATCAATATTTTCACATTTGTGTGAAATAACAGCAACCTCCGCATGTTGATTATTTTAAAGAAATCGGTGGCCATTTTTGGACGAAAGGCTAAGGGGTCATGTACGAGATTGGAGTGAAAGTTATTGACTTTTATTTTTACGAAAAAAAAAGTTGAAGTAGAATTGAAATTTGACCTAAAGTTGAGAGTTCATTAGGGAATAAGGCCTATTTTGTGTCACCAAAATTTATTGACAATTATACTCTCCATCACAATTCCCTCCAAAATCCTACACGATTGCTTACAGTGGACAGTGGTAAGCAAAGTAATTGACTTGGATCCAACGTGGCTTTAATAAATGAGGTTGTTTTGACATGAATTTTCTTATTATAATCTTTGTTATTTTCTAAATCACGGCATTATTTCGCAACATGTTGTAAGACAAGAATTCATTTGAAGAATATACATGAATTTTGTGGATTTATTTGAGGAAGTTAAGAGGTTTAAATTGGTGTGGAGAGAAAGGGAGATATATGTGTATGTTTCATGTCAAAATGGCAAAAACCTATATCGAGAAAAGGGCATTGAAGTTTTCTCAGCAATCATTCATGACAATTTGCTTGTTTTGAGAATTGCTTTGATAATATTATTTTCCATCATAGTTTAATCAAGACCTCTCCATTTTCTTTTTCTTTTTCCTTTTTTTTCCATTTCTTAGCTTTTTCTTGAAGAGCAAGCCAGAGAGGATAACAAAAACATGTTCTCTTGGAATTGCTTCATTGGTAATAAAAAGTTGACCGCCAACTTGTTGGCGCAGTTGATATATATTTTAGTAAGTTACCACCGAAGTAACAAGGAAAAATAATACAAATGATCCATGAACTATATCTCAATATACAATGCAATTTCTAAACTTTTAATTTGTCCAATGTGATCCATGAACTTTGGCATAATATACAATGTTGCTCCCGAATTTTTAAATTGTTCAATGTCGTCCATGAACTTTTGTTACATGTTTAATTTAGTCCTTGAACTATATGAAAATGTTAAACAAATTAGAAATTATGGATCATATTGCAAATTGGGCCAAAATTTATGAACTGCTTGTGTCATTATTCCAAATAATGATTATACCGCTCATTCGAATGGAAAATGCTTACATCCTTTTCTAGTAGTGTCGGTTAATTATTATGGCTTACCAACAATATCATTATGTTACCACTATAAAGTTCAATATTAGATTGTTACCCATTCTTCCATTTACTAGTTCCCCAATCTACTCATCGGTAATATACTAACAAAATAATGAAATATACCAGGTTTAAATACCTCGTAGATTATGAACAGTAGCTCAATATTACGAGCGGTCGCATTTATTTATTAGTAACTCGTCAGATGATATGATGGATTTACTATAGTCAAAGTATTACCAATTTACTTTTAGGTTTTACAAGGGAGCTTTTTTTTTTTGGTCGGTCCTACTTTATCTCTCACTCACGATACACGCTTAGACTTGCGCCCCACCTCTTGTAGAGCGTGAGCGTCGAAACCCACATCTTAAACTACGTGGCCGCACCCTTACCCCCTGCGAAAGTGGGATTCGAACTCCTCACCTCCCCCTTCTCAAGTGAGAAGGGTGGCCATCGGGATAAACCCCCAGTGGTTTACAAGGGAGCTTGTTTAATGGTTTCTAAGGGCCTATTCGGTAACATTTCTATTTTTCTATTTTTTTGTTCCCCGAAATATCAACGTCAGTTAATTTTTCTATTCCTCGGAATAGAAAATGGCCAAATAATACATTTGGAACAGAAATAAGAAGAAAAAAATATACTTTTTGGTTCATGGTAATAAAAAGAGAAAAAATAGAAAAACAATATTAGTTTTCTCTCTTTTTCACAAGATATTCCTATGCTAAACCCGAAATCCCAAAACCCAAAACTTTAACCTTAAAACCCTAAACACCAATACCCAAACCCAAAAATCCTAAACACTAAATCCTTAAACCCAAGACCCTAAAACCCGAAATCCAAAAGCTGAAACCCAAAACCCGAATCCCTAAAACCCCAAAACCCAACCCCTAAAACCCCAAACCTAAACCCCAAAACCCCAAACCCTAAAACCTAAACACTAAAACCCCACCGACCAAAAAAAAAATACTAAAACCCCAAAACCCAAAACCCGAAACCTGAAACACTAAACCCCAAACCCCAAACCCCAAATCCTTAAAATCCTAAAGCCCCAAACCTTAAATCATAAACCCTAAATTCTAAACTTCAATTTCCTCGACCACTACTCGATATTTGCTTTGTCTATAGCAAGTAATTTTAGAGTCGTACCAAATGCATTTATGTTCTTTTTCCATTTTAGGAATAGAAATTTTATACAGTTACCAAACGTGTTCTTCTACTCTGAAACTCGTCCAAGGAATGGAAACGGAAAAAACTATTTATGAACAAAAATTGTTCTCGAGAACATAAACGTTACCAAATAGACCCTGAGTTACCGGAGATATAATGAATGTTGTTACTTACTGTCTCTAAGTTTTACAAGTTAGCTCTCTTATTTATAGGTAAATCATTAATGAAAAAACGGTTTTATTCAAATAAAGTAAAATTGCCAATAGCTATTAAGTTTTATAAATGGGGCCTGTAGTTGATAGTAAAGGGAAAATTCCATTTAAGGGTCTAAAGTGAAACCATTTTCTCAAAAGAATGCCCATAGTGGTTAATTTAGGGTGCATGTCGTAACATTTATGTTTCTGAAAATAGTTTATATTCAGAAATAGTTTTTTTTTATTTCTATCCCCTAGACAAGTTTCTGAGCATAAGATTGTGTTCGCTAACTTTACAAAATTTCTTTTCTCGGAATAGAAAAAGAACATAAAAGTGTTTGGTACGATCATAAAAAAATTTGTGATGTGGAATTTTTTTTTCGTTTTTTAAAGATTTTCTAAGATATTTCTAATTTTTTTGAACTTCTTCTTCCTCCTCTAGCTGGTCGCCAGGCCTCGGTGATGGCCGGCGATAGGCCAGAGACGTCGAGCGAGCTTCGCCAGCCCCCGACAAAGCTTGACCTTGCCCAACCACCGCGAGGTTGGCTTTGCCCAGCCATGGCGAGGCCAACCACGACAAGGCTCGACCTTGTCAACCATTGCGAGGTGGGCTTTTTTTTTGCCTTCCTTCTTCTGCCTCCTCTAGCCGGTTGCTCGGCCTCGTCGATGGCCAGCGACCAACTAGAGACGAGGGTTGGCAAGGTCGAGCCTCACGCAAGCACCGTGAGAATGACCTTGTTTCAAAATTTGTTCCTAAGAATAAAAAAGTAGATTTATTTATTTATTTATTGTTTCTGCTCAAAATCTATTATCTGGCCACTTTTCAATTTTGGGAATAGAAAAATTAACTGACGTACACAAATGGATTTGTATTATTTTTCTGTTAAGGAGAATAAAAGAATAGAAAAATAGAGAAATAAAAATGTTATCAAACGCGCCTTTAGTCTCAAAGAAGGGTTTAGAGTGACTAATTTAGTCTCAAATGAGGGTCCGAGTTCATCAACCGATCAAATGTTATAAAATGTCAGGAGTATTTTTGTCCATGGGTATTTTTTTTTATAATTTTCTTTCTTTTTTTTCTCTCTTTTTCTTTTTGTGTGTTTTTTCTTCTTCTTTTTATTTCATCTTCCTTACGGCTCTTTCTTGGCTCTACATCACCTCCGTCTTAATTTACAACCGCTAAATAGTTGATACTATAGGTGAACGAATCTAAGTTTCTTACAGGTTCTACTTGAAAGCTAGAACCTATCCGTCAGAATAAGTTTCTAATTTTTTAGAGCCTGAAACTTATATTGCATACTTTGGAACCTATTTTGTCATAGGTTTTAGGGTTTAACATGTTCCTTTCTTTTTTTCATTTTTAGTTAAGTAAAATGAAAGTGAACACAACAACAAAAATGAAAGTTTCTTGTTTGTCAATAGCAATAATAATCCATAAAAGATGAATACATAACATAAAATAGAAAGTTCAAAATACTTAACATAAAATCAAAATTATAGAACTTCAGTCCTCAATCATCCATGAAAAATTGCTCCAAATTCTAACCACCTAAAATCAAAAGAAGCAATAATCATAGTTAATCACTCAATAATAGTTTTAAATTAAAATAATTATTAATTAAAAAAATATTTATTAGAAAGCCGCCCCACGTATATTCATATCACTTCAACTAGTAAACCAAGTTTCAAAATGTTTAAGTGTGAAGTTGGCTCATTACAGTCCAAATCCAAATGGAGGTTATTGTCGAAAATATTAAACAGTTATAAGTACTTTTGACCTTGTCTTTTCATCTCACGAACTAATCAAAAATACAAATGCCGCTCGGCATTTTTATTCAATAGCCTTTTACACTGGGAGCCATTTCCACGGGTCAAAGACATAAACTTAATCAATTTATGAACCTTGGAGTGTGTTCCAAGTAACTAGATGGCTCTCTGCGTCCCTATCCTTAGGCTATCAAAAAGAACTATTTATCTTTTTTAGTTGTACAACTCGTCGTCTTGCATGTTCTTACAATCTCGAATTCATATAGTTTATAAAGCTGGCATGTCCTTAGGAAATTAAAAGAATCAACACCTTGTCTTAAACAAAGAGAGAGAGAGACATCAAAAAGTTTATTAGAATACCAAATGGTTCATGAATCTGATCTATCCACAACATCATGATCAAACTATGCCCATCATTTAATGTTGTGTAGGTTTCCAATGGAATGGAACATGTACTTTAGCCGCTGTATCAAAAGAAGAATAATTTCTTATAAAATAAAAATTGCTCCATATTTATTTTAGGATTTTCTCGGTTCCCCTAGCTTGGTTCTCGGTTTCGGGGGAACCCGGAACCAGTGATTCCTAAAACAAATGGAAACGAGAATTGGATCGAGGCATTGAAATCTAGAATGGAACCGATTCCCACAAGTCCAATTCCTGATTCTACCAGGTACTATGTTCACCCCTAGTTGAGACATAAGCGGAGATTCAATGACTGAAAATTAATGAAACACTCTAATCACCAAAAACACATAAATTACAAAGACTCAAACCCCGAGTAAAAAAATTCTCACTCATCTCCACAAACCAGCTGCTATATTCTTTTGCCGATCTTCAATTTAGAGTTTCTTAGGAATTCTCCGTTGGGTTTAGGTTGAAGAAGGAGATTTAAATGATCTGTTTGAACTTTGAAGGGATCGAAGAAAACAATCCGGCCACAAAGACCGGTCTCATTGTTGACGAGAGCTTGCTCAAGGACGAATTTGAGTTCAAGCATTGAGGACGATAGTGCGGAGGATGACGAGCAAATGGCTTACACCTCCAAGCTTCATCTTCCGCTGTGGCCATGCTGGACCATGAGCACACGTGATCTAGGTCTCAAATCAAGGGCGAGCATCAGATCTCGGATTGCTCATGCTCGATCTGGGGCTCGAATTGACCTCCATCTGATGACGAAGGTGCGGGATTTGCTGTTGAGGGTGGTGGCAGACGAGGTTGAGGGCGTCGATGGGGAGAGAGAAAGGGACTTTGGAGGAGGAGATCTGCAGAGTAAGATGGAGGCGTGAAGAAGACGATGAAAAAAAAAAGAGAAAGAAAGTAAAGAAAATGAGATTTTTTTAAGAAAAAATACTTAGACGAAAATAATCCTGACAGTATATAAGTTTTTAATGAAGAAAATAATGATTTTACCATTCTCAAATGTAATAGTAGTTTACTAACTACATTTAGATTTTACAATCGGACCATTCCATTGTATCAACTTAATAATGATATTATTGATTTGACAACTCTCGTATTCAATAGGACATTAATTTGATCGTCGTAAGTTTATTGAGTTGTTGGTAACTTAGCTACACGGCGGGCTTATGTTAGTAAATTACACAATTTACTAGTAAGATTTGTTTCCAATGGCAAACAAATAAACATATTGATAGTTTAGAATTGATAGATGTTGTTATTGTTTCTTGGGTTGGTCACATACATATGCAAAAGTAAGCATTTTCAAGTAAACTATCAATTTTTCGAACAAAAGAAAAGGTAAACTACTAATTCTATTGATAAGTTATAAACTTCAATATACAAGATTTTATTTCCAACTTCTATAACTTACTATTGAATTGAATTTTGTTAAATTCCTTACTTTGGTCGCTAACTTACCACCCTAAATGGCGAGCCTACCTTGGTATTGTAAATTAGTAATTTCTCCAACACATTATTACCTTTTATTGTGGATAAAAAAATTTATTGCAGAAAAAGACAAGGTTTGGACGAGATTGGGCCTATCTCATTGTTGTTGGAATGTGTTGAGACTAACAATGGTGCTTAGAATTCTTACCAAAAAAACAATGGAGCTTAGAATGGGTCGAATAAGTTGATTTATAAAATCAACAATTTTTCACGGAATAGCTCAAGTTAAGTTCTTAGAGGTGTTTTCTGACTCATATTTTTTATGACTAGATTGTAAATGAGTTGTAAATATTTAAAGGGCCGGCCTTAGATGGAGGCTAATCGGGAACAACCTGGCGGTGTGTCGTTGGTACGTGACCAACCAGATCTACCCCCACTTCGACTCCATATTCTTCTAACTTTGCTTCTTAATTGCAAAGGGAGAAAGGCACCAGAAGTGCCAAAAATTGTGTATGGTGCTCACTTTAATGCTAAGAGTTTTCGCCAGCTCACTTAAGTGCCAAATTGGAGAAAAAACGATCATTTAAATGTTAACGGCGAGAAATTCCGGCCAAATTAATTACGTGGCCTTTATAATTATAAATTAATGCTGACGTGGAATATCATTTTAAAAAATTTCTCCACGTGGATGTCCAAAACGTCGTTGCACGCTCCTACATGGTGAATTGCATCAAAGCGACGATGTTTCCTCTCCCTCACCTGGACGACGTCGCACGGCTTTGAGATCTTTTTATCTCAGACTGATCATTATCGACATCCTCTCGGCATCAACATCGCTCGTCGTCGCTCGTCGTTGTCATCGCTCGCCGTCGTATCTCTGCAACCTAGGTTTGTGATCTCTCGCTGGCTCATTTGCTGGAAAATTAGGGCTTTGAGGCGAAAGTTAGGGATTTGACGGCAAAATTACGGTTCAGAGGGCAAAATTAGGGCTCAAAGAGAAAATTTAGGGCTCGGGAAAGAGTAAGGTTGTGATTGTGGGTGGAGACCTCAATTTCTTTAATCATGGTATCATTTTCTTTTGTGGGGACAATGGTACTTGCAGCCGTGGGGACCTTAATTTGTTTAATCACAGTGATGTTGTTTAATCACATCGAATTATTTGATCACAGTATCAGCTTGCAGCCGTGGGGTCCTCAATTTGTTTAATCACGGTATCAATAGTAAGGTTGCGATTGTGGATGAGGATCTCAATTTGTTTAAACAATTCGATGTTGTTTTGTTTCCACTAAACAATGTATGTGCTTTCTTTTCCACTGAACGACAATAGTTGTTGACAATATGGTTATGTATTTGTAGCCTGGGAGAACTTTAGAGTGCTTATCTCTTAATGTGCCCTAAGTCGAGAGTCAAGGGCTGCACCCGAAAGAAGAATCTAACCAAGGTTAACTAGAGCATAATCCAGTAATAAAAGTGCTCCGAAACAAATGACACGAGCGGCATGTCCAAAGACAAGAGCACAGGCAGGAACAACAACAAGAACACATGCAAGTCCAAAGACAACAGCACAAGCAGGTCCAAAGACAAAAGCATAAGCTAAAAAGTAAAAGCCAAATGTAGTTTTAGTACAACAACCTCCAAGTCTAGTGCAATAAGATTCAAGTCCAGTACAACAATCTCAAAATCCAGTTCAAGTTAGAAAGAGTGCAAGGATTCAAGCCAGATGTCCATCTAAAGGGATAGAGACTAGGGGGTTATGCATATTGACGGCTGATGGAAGGGGGTGCTGGATATGGTAGTTTTTATTTTTTGTTGGGAGGTTGTGCTTGATATGGTAGTTTTTGTGTTTTGTTGGGAGGTTGTGCGTATGGTAGTTTCTATTTTTTATTGGAAGGTTCATATGTTTTAGTCGGTTATTCAGATTGACCAAATGTACGTACTATGTTCAATGTCAATGGATAGATATTTATTTTGTCTATGTTTTTGTCATTTCCATATTTTGCTTTTGTTTGTGCTAGTTATGTTGGTGTTCTTGGTTGTGTTGGTTGTGCTGCTGGGTCTATCTGGGTTGTGCGGGTTGTGCTTGATTTTATGTGCTAGTGCAAGCATAAGAAGCATCAGCACATGCTGGTGCAATGTGCTGGTGCATAGTATTGTACTTGCACTAGCAAGCATAAGATTGTACCGGCAGTTTAGTGGTACTGGTGGCCAAATGGTGGTGGTGGTGGTGGTGATAGTGGTGATGGTGATGGTGATGGTGGTGCTGGTGGCGCTGGTGGCCGAGAGTAATGCTGGTGGTTTTGGCTAGTGAGGCAAATGGTTGTTATGTTGTATGCTGGTGCAAGGTTGTGATAGGGCTGATGTTGTTTTTGGAAGTGATGGGCTTATGTTTTGTTGCTAGTGGAAATTGTGGATACTAGAGCATTTGTGGGTGTTGGTCAATGTTTGCACCAGCAGTTTTATGTGTTCGTGTAATTTTGGGTATGCACCGGCAACTTTACTGGTGTATCTTATGCACTAGCACCCTTTAAACCATGACTGACATCGAAATGATCATTTTCAATTATGATTGGCACTTAAGTTATCACTTTCAGAAAAACTTAGCACTCAAACGATCATTATTTATAACTTATGGCACTAAAATAGTCACTCGTAAATTTGTTACCACTCCTTAATTTGGCTATGGTTTGCAGCAAGAGTTGCAGTAAACTAGCAAACCATTACTATGCAAAACATGCAGCAAACCATTACATATGGAGCAAACCAAACATCTGAAGCAAAAACTAAGCAAATTAACATTGACAATATACAACTGAGCAAGAAAACTTTTAAGTGCTCACAATCAATGAATTCCGACCTTCCATTTCCACCTTATATTGCACCAAACCTTTTGTTCCTTGCAACAATTGCAGCAAACCAACAACACAACTATACTTACAAATAACCCAATACAAGTACAAACATATTCCACTAATCTTCGACTATGGTAGACATACAAATTTCTTCTCATTACTCACTTGACATTTGATCATAAAATAGGCTACACAAGAGAATAACAACACTATCAACACTCGATAAAATTTTTTTTCAATTTTCAGCCTTAAACTTCCTTCTTCAAATAGTTGGCCAGACATGTTAAAGCCTTCATTTGACCTTGCATTGAGTTGACATCCTCCAACACGTCATTAATGTAAGTGCAGGTTGATATTATCCTTCAAGTAGCTCCAAGATCACCTACTTCGCTCAACCGGAGAATTTCGTATTGACCCATTCGAAATATTTGTACTTTGAGCCTTCTCTACACCTAACGCATCCATGGAATCTTTTCTCGTGATTCAACCAAGTCCAAGATATTCTTTTTGGACTCGATAACCCACAATAACAGTAACACTCACCGTGTAGTTCGCTTTGTTGGGACGAATATGAGCTATTGTAAGTTCATGCCCTCCATTTATAAGATTGAGCATGTAATTTTGGGGGCGAACTAAAATAAATGCTCAAATTGGCCAATTAGGGTTTTCAAATTGGGGTTCTCTTTCAATTTGAGGATTGAGGGTTCTTATTTGGGGAAAATCTATCGAACGACGTCGTTTTTATTGTTGATATGCTGATTGGACCTCCGACGACCCACGTCGGCTTAAAAAATTAATAAAAAAAGGTCACGTCGGATTTTCGGCTAATCAGATTGGAGTTGGCACTTAAGTAATGGTTTTTCAGAAAATTTGACACTTAAGTGATCCAAACGAAACTTTTGGTACCGAAGTGAGTGCCGTACACAACTTTTGGCATTTATAGTGTTCTTCTCCCAAATCACGAAGGTACAAGAGCAATCGCTTCTTTCTTTTTCTTGTTTTGGCTCTTTTGCTAGAGTTATGTGGGTTCAATTTATTGTCGTGGAGCAGTGATTCAAACATGGTTGCTTTTGTTACTCTGTTTCAAATGTAGTCCCATGATGATGGAGGTGTCGGCCTCGTCTTCCTCTCCCCTCTCCATCCCTCCCCCCTCCCTGCCATCGCTCCTTATTGCTATGTAGCAAGATGCCCCCCGCTCGATTGCTTGTCTCCACCCATTTGCTACCTCTTAGTTCGATAGATGCGGGAACAGTTTGATAATATCGTATGCAATATACTTCTATCAGATAAATAATGTAACAGATAAAAATACAAAAGACAATGCACGCAGAGGTTTGGCTTAAATCAAGCCTATGTCTGTTCTCCTAGACTAACATTCATCAATAGACTAGACTAATAATCTTGTGAGTAGTTACAACGAAGCATGTGGTACTTCTACCAAAAACCGATAGATCCCACTATCAATATATAACCATTGCTCACACACTTGTACACTCCTCAAAAACAAAGACTACAATGAGTAATAAGAGCTCCTAACATAGGAGAACACAAGTGACTAAAATCACGCTTGCAGCACAGTATGAATGTGACTATATCAAAGTCTGTAAATTTCTCAAATTTTCATTACATGTCATCCATTGTGAGTTGATATTCTTATATAGGCTTCAGTTTCACACTAGCCATTCAACAACTTTCAAGAGGATCAAATTGTTGTTAGAAATGATGGACATTATTATCAAAGATTTGGTCGTCTATACAATCAAATCTTCCTGATTGTTGTGAAATTTCCTCAAATAGAGTCAGCTATTCTTGGTAATAGTCCTTTCCCCATATAGGTAACAACCAATTAGATTTTGCTTCAAATATTCATCTGGAATTCCAGGCTTGAAGCTAGTTGTTGATTCCTTTTAACCTACAAGATTCCTGTCAAAGGAATATGTGGGTTTTCTTATCCAAATGCGTAAACATGTGAAAAAAAATTTTCTTCACAAATGATATAGTGAGTAGACTTGTTAAACAGGTGAGTCGGGTCAGGTTTGGGTCGGGTCATAAATGGTCCAACCCAAATTGGCCCATTAACCCGTTTATGATCCATTTATTCGTAGTGTAAATATCTCGACCCATATCCGGCCCGATCCATACCCGACCCATATTGCTAAAACACTTTTATAGTTAACCCAATCTAGGAATACTTGTTTCTTATGATTCTTTTTTAAATTATACTGCTAAAACATTTTATGCAATACAAACCTAGTGAAAAATTTTTATAATTTTTTTTAAAATTGAGGTTCTATTTGTTTTGCGAAAAATGCGACATTTCTAGAAAATATTTTCCATAAAGTCATTATCCAAGAAAATAACAAAATTTTTGACATTTGGCTGAAACCTGAAAATAAACTAGAAAATATTTTTCGATATTGGTATATAAAATATTATTTGATTTTTCTTTGTTCATTCATTTTAATAATATTAATATATTTTTTTTATTTTTTAAATCAAATTTTTAATTATTTTTAATTTTTCTTTTTCCTTTATTTTTAGCTGATCGCCGACCACTGTGGCCAACGACCGACCACAGGCGAGGACGAGCTCGCTCGAGGCCGACGAAGCTCGTTCTTACTGATCTGGCAAGGCCGAGGCCTCGCCGGCCTTAGGCGAGGCTCCAACTCGCCTGATTCTGGCGAGCCGAGCCTTGCTAGCCTCAGGTGAGGCTCCACCTCGCCAAATCTGGCGAGCTCGAGCTTGCCCGAGGCTGGCGAGCTGGAGCCTCGCCAGGATCGGGCGAGTCTCAAGGTTGCCGGAATCGGGTGAGCTCGAGGCTTGATAGATCGGCGAGGCTTAGGCCTCACCGGGATTGGGAGAGCCTTGAGGTCACCGAAATCGGGCGAGCTTGAGGCTCATCAGATCGGCGAGGCTCAAGCCTCACCCAAGGTCGGCAAGCTCGAGCTTTGCCGGCCTCCGACGAGGTTGTCCCGCCCCGGTGGCCGGTTGCTATGGCCAACCACGGCCGAAATAAAAAAAAAAAAAGAAAAAGAAAGAAGAGAAAAGAAAAAAGAGAAAATAAAAGAAAAAGAGAAAAAATAAAAATAATTAAATTTCGATTTTTTTTAAGCATTTTTATAAAGAGAGAAAGAGTGTGTGGATGGGTCTAGTGGGTGGGTTGGACATGCGTTCCAAACTTAATCCATTTAAACTTATTTATCTTTAAGCTTTAAAATTTAAAACTCATTTAAGGTTGACTCTTTAAAATTAAAGTGATCCATATATGACCCATTTATTTTTAAATGGGTCATATATGGGTTTAAGACCCATTTTGACACCTCTAATAGTGAGGTGCTTCTATAAGCAATCCATTAAATCTATTTAATCTTCCCTCTGTTAGTTAACTCATGTACTATTGTTCATTTGGTCTTCTTGAGTACGCTAGTGTTCTAGACCTCACTCAACTATTTACCTTATCGCGGCATCTCCAAGTATTCAAGAACTTCCCGTTCTTCCTAACTTGTTCTCCTTCTATCAAGGTTCATCTAGCTTCTATCAGTTTTCTCACTTTGTACTACGGATTCCGTCAATAGACAATAGATTATCCCTTATACCAATATTACCTAAAATAAGACAATATATGTATTTATTAAATAATAATGAGAAATAAATTATTTTGTCAATTTCAAAATCATAGGATGTTTTTTCAACATAATGTTCGGTTTAAGGTGTCAATCTTGGACCAATCAACCAACCACCTGATTGGCCAATGCATATATTGCTAACTGCAACGGTAAGATCATATTTCCAATGACAAATTTTTAAACAGCTTGATAACTTACCATTGAATATGGCGTTCGTAAATTCCTCAAAGTTGGTAATTTACTAAAGTTAAAACGGGCCAATGTTGGTAAGTTACCTTTTTTAATGTAAAAAAATTCCTTACTATATTGGTAACTAACTAACCTGTAAGTGGACCTAGTCAGTAAGACACCATTTTCACCACTAATTTTTTGTTTTGAGTGGTAAATTTCTAGATAAGTAGATAACTTAAAGGATTAATATCACGAAAAATCACAAATTGGTACACTTATGACAAATTTATCAAAAACTAATTTTTGAACCACAAAAAATCCAAAACTTATACATTTATGATAAATTTACCTTCCGTTAAATTATATTAATATTACAAAAAATCACAAACTGATAAACATATGACAAATATAGGGTAAAACCTTAAACTGGTATATCCGTCAACTGCCACGCGTTATATTAACTCAGAAATTTGACAGTAAAGTTTAACGAAAATTAACGAAGGGTAAAATTATCATAGATGTACCGATTTTAAATTTTTCGTAGTATTAACCTTAACTTATATTCTACTTGAAATGAATAATTTCCTTACTCCGGTGGTCAGTGACTACATTAAAAGCGGTACTATGTTGGTCAAACATTAATGTCGAAAGAAAATTATTATTTTCATCGTCAAGTTTTTGTTTTGAGATGCAAATATTTTCAAAAAGGGTATAACTTACTATTGCATTTGATGTTCGTAAGTAGTGAATATTATCGGTAAATCACCAACAGGTTGCCGGTTAAACGATTTTACCCATAGGATTTGAAACTTGCAAACCATATAAGAAAATTACCACACGCGTAATATGGTTCCTGGCAAATGGAAACTGAACTTTGTCTTTTAATACAAATAGAGGTAGGGAAAACAAGAATTGGACCCGCGCACAAAGGAAGCTACTTATTGACAGGAATACCTTTGACCCTATTTATCCTCATTCATGAAGGAGACCAATTTCTTCATCATGTTCACAGCATTATCGCAGCTAGGATTGAACAAATGAAACACGTGATTCTCCCCCGGTGCTTCCATCACTTCCACAACTCCACTCCATCCGCTCTCACTCAACACCTCCTTGTAATACCAGCCCCTCTGTCTAAAAATATCCTTTTCAGCGACACAGATTAGGACCCTGTTGACACCCAAACCCAAGAGCCTCGGGTCTGTCGCCGGGTTCATCAGTGGGTCATCACACCCGGTGGTCGTCGGTTTCGCCGCGAGCCAGAGGTCCCTGATCTTGGACCTCTGCTCGGGTTTGGCGGGCTCCAGAGGCAATGGCTCTTCGCCCCAGAAGTAAGGATGCACCATAATAATGCCCAGAAATTCTACTCCACTTAGCTTATCCTCTCCGAGTCGGATTCCCATGTTGTGAACTATGTTAGCACCGGCACTATCTCCGGACATAAAGACCTACGAAGAGTTTAGAGAATGTTGTATTATTCGTGTATGCACATTGCTGAGCATGTCTAAGGATGCTGTGATGAACAGTTCACAACAGGAAATTATTTGGCCATCATAGACATCAAATATTATTTTTTGAAACCACCAAAATCGAATGACACTTCCAAGTTTTCGTCCAACTGTTTTCAACTGTTTGAGAAAACTCATGAGACCGGTCGATCGCTAGATAGAATAGCGAAACAATACTACGATCTAGTTAATGCTAAATTTCATAAAGAGTATTATCTGCAGTCACCTTACTTTATTTATTCTTTTTGATAGTATTCTACAATTGAAGCTGACCTTGTTGTTAATATTTATTTTGGAGGCAAATTCAAACGGGTTTTTTGATTTGGTTTCGAGCTCTCTTAACAGTATGAAGGCAAAGACAATGGACCAATTTTTTTACAAGTCGTCGAGAGTCTGTTTCGAACAATTTCCTCATAATAACTATTTCTGTGGAAAACGGGTATTGTAACTTTTAGAAGATGCTTGACAAACTTCTCATGACCGTTAGTAACCTCAAAGCTATAGCAATCTATAGCAGAGATGAGCACGGGGGCCAGGCACGAGGCGGGGCGACAGGCAGGGAGGGTCAGGGCTGGTACTAGCCCGCCTCGCCCGACTAATCCACCCTTTATACAATTTAAGAAAAATTTCTATTTTAATTTCTTTGGATTTATGTGTTTATATTATCTGCTTTAAACATATGATAAAATTTCAACACATGACGCTATCCTTTTCAATAAAATCTACCGATGAGCCCATTCTTTCTTATGAAAAAAAAATGATAAAAATGAGGAACATGTCTAATAACCATCTAGCAAGTGGTTTTAGTTCTTTTTGCAAAAAAAAAAAATTGATTTTATAGCGGGGCTCGCGAGGTTGGACTTGCCCCGTGCCGGCCGGGCACGAGGTGATGACAAGGCAATGACGGGGAAGGTTTTCATTTCACGGGACGGGGACAGGGTCGTGACCCCCTTTTTCCGCCCCGCTTCTTGACCATCGGTAGCATACAATAGCTTTTAAATCATCGTCTCACCCAACTTTGCTGGGTTTGTAATTCTAAAACACATATCACCAGAAGCACCAGATACAACAATTCACAGCGCAAAACCGCTATGTTACAGCCACAACTATACCAAGCACATGTTAGATCTATGTTATGAGTTTGGACGTCATATCTATTATACATCTGTCAATACGTGTTCTAAGTAAAAAATGAAAGAACAATTACGATTACCTTCTTGAGATCGGCATGAGAATTCAACCACTCCTCGGGGCCGTTCCCGGCGGAATGAGAGGCCACCCATTTGAGGGCGGTCCACGAATCATCATAAGCCGCCGGAAGAGGATCCTCCGGCGCCCTTCTATATTCGACGGAGACGACAATGATGTTAGCCTCCGCGGCAAGGGGATTGAGATAGTTGTGGTAAGTCGGCGACCATGCCGTTTCGATTATGAACCCTCCCCCGTGAAAGTACACGAGCACGGGGAGCTTCTGGAGAGAGCCGACCGCCGCTTTAGGGATGTAAAGCCTCGCCGACACGGCGGGGTCCGACGAAATGGTGACGTCCTTCGACTGGACGCCGGTTTTCTCGTCGAGCGACGCAGGGACGGTGGCCGTGCCCTTGAGTCTCTCCACTCGGCCATCCTTGTAAACCTTTGCCAACGGAGACAAATCATTGACCACTTCGGTTTCCATGAAGCGTTTGAGCGAAAGAGAAGCAAGACTGAGGAGAAGAAGCAAGAGAGTTGATCAGGAGTTCAAGTCCGAGGCTGTCTTCTTGCAGTATTTGCTGTGTTTTTTTATATGCCTCGACATCGTCGTTAGTCTTCTTTGTCATGTGCGGAAAAGGAAGCATTTTCATGCGTTGGTTTCGTGCTAACTTCGTTTGATGCGATGGCCACGGTGTAAGAAATCTGGCAAGACATTTGTCGGGAAACGTGATTTGACTGGGTGAAGAAATTTGACCAGAAATATTGAGTGGATGAGAAATTTGACAGCTCGGCATTGAAATTTTTTGCTTGTCTTTTGACTAACCAATGTGGGATTTTTTCTGGTTTCATTGCGTCTTTGGTGAAGCTTCCATTAATGATTGCCATAAGAAGCCGATTGTGATTTCCCTTCTATGGACATATCCGAAAGATATGGAGTCATGCTACCCTTTATATTAAGTGATATATAGTATAATGTAGGATAATGTAATATGGCCTACTACCCTTTAAAAATCCAAACTTTAGGTTCGATCTCAATTCTACCCATATAAAACCCTCAACTTTAGGTATAGTCCCAATTTATCCTAAACTTTTTTTTATCTCATAAATAATTACTAACTTTTACTTAAGTCCCAAATTTGCCACCGTTAACCCTCCGTCCAAAAATTATCTTGACAACCTAGAAATGAAAAAACTCTCGAATGTGAGTCCTGAGTGCGAGCACTTCAACCGCAAGAGATGGAAGACTCTTGAGCACGAGAGATTGAATATTGAGCGTAGGAAAAATGGAAGGAAAACTCTTCCAATAGTAAGAGTAGTTGAAAATGGCCAACCCTAATTGCTCTAATTTTTACTTAAATTTCAAATCCAAGAAGACGTCGTTTGGGCTGGGATGGAAATTCATTATCAAAAGATGTTTTCTTGGATTTGAAATTCAAGAAAAAACTAAAGTAATGACGTGGAAATGCCATATCAATAAGGGCAATAGTAGACTGAGTGTTAACAGAGACAGATTTGAGAATTAAGCAAAATTTTGTGATTTTTTACGAGACAAAAAATTTTTAGGGTGGAATTAGAACTATACTTAAAGTAAATGGTCTTTATGAGATGAAAAAAAGTTTAAGGTAGAATTAAAACTAGATCTAAAGTTGAGGATTTTTTAGGGTATTAGGCAATGTAATATAATACAATATAAAATAATTAAAGTAATTAATAATTTAGGAGTTTAATTAAAGTTAAGTGTTGAAAATATGTTTTGAGTTTAAATGCATAAAGGAAAGTTGATTCAAGTACATTTACTTGATCGAATAGGTTTCTTAATTTGAGTAGATTTTTTAATTAAAGCTTCTTATTTGGATCTAATATATATAAGTATGGGTTCCTCATGTGGAGAAGCGAGAGACTGCTTCTTTTGTCAATTACTACATGAAACAATCCCAAAGTATTGAAATTTGGGTGAATTTTCATGCGGTGGTGTCGTCGAAACTTCGTTTGATGTGATGGTGACAGAGCAAGAAATTTGACAAGGTATATATTGGGAACCGTGACAATGACTGGATCAAGAAGTTTATCAGAAATATCGAGCTGATAAGAAATTTGACAGCTCAGCATTGATTTTTTTTAATTAGTACCAAGAAAAATCTTAAATTCTATGGTAAATTTACTCAAAATTAATTTTTTGATTACTAAAAAAATCTCAAATTGATACATTTATGATAAATTTACATTCTATTAAATTGAATTAATATCACGAAAAAATCACAAATTAATATACTTAATCTCAAACTGATATACTCGTTAATTGCCACGTGTTATCTAACTTAGAAATTTGACGATAAAATTTAACTAAAACTAATGTAGGGTAAAATTATCACAAATGTATAAATTTGAAGTTTTTGATAATAAAAAAATTAATTTAGAGAAAATTTGTCACATGTGTTTTAATTTGGATTTTTCTATGGTATTAACCATTTTCTTCTTTTTAGGTCTTTCGGCCAACGAATGTGAAATTTACTTGTTTTCATCTTGTTCAACTTTTCTAAAGGATTTTTGGAGAAAATTTTGGGTGCTCGGTAAGTTTTTTTGGGACCTCTTTGGCTCAAATGCCGATCTTGACAAAGTTGAAAGCTCAAGATAAGTCAATATTTTCGAAAGACCACTTTCATTAATTAATGAAATTTGGCCAATTGCCCTTTTTGACCCTCAAAAGCTTATTAAAAAGTCCAATTTTGCTCCTAGAAAAATAAAACCCGACTTCTCATCAATCCCGCCTCTTATCTCTAGACTGCTCCTTTTGCTTTGCTCTGTCTTGCTTGACTGCTCCATTCGCTTCGCTCAGTTTCTCATCGATCGCTTGCTCTCTCACTCGCCGGTAGATCTGCTTTTGATTGTTTAGATGCGTGCTTTTCGTGGTCTCTCATTCTTGTCTGTAATGTTTGCCAAATTGGAGTGGCTTGTGCTTAGTCATTAGGCGTGGCCGCATTTGTCCTCATTCACCCATTGTCGACGTGGTGAAGTTTAAAACCCTCGTTTTTGCCTCAAGCATGAACAGATTTCCATCCTAAATATTTGCTCTGAGATTATGTCAAGATTCATAATAAACCCATTTTGTTTTGCTTTTAAAAAATATGAATGATGGCCCCGCCAAGTTTCTTGCTTTAGTCGCTGGAGGATCTGAGTATGTGGAGGATCTATTGATTGGATGAGCTTCTTTAAATGATTATTTCTTTCCATGTGTGGCGTTTTGTGAGGTGTTTTTTTGTGGATTGGATAGGGATTGCATTAGGTTATTGGGATCGGTTATTTTCGTTTTCTTTTGGTTGCATTGTGATGTTTGAGCTGAGAAGTTGGTATTTCAAGGGGAAATGTAGTGGATCGGTCCCAATTGAAAGTGAGGAGCCGGAGTTAACTCATGGTGATCATATCTTAGGGCCTTTTGATCTTATTTGTGTGTTAAGTAATACATGTGTTCATTCGAATTGGTCTATGGTTAATCTTATTTGTTTTTGCCTCTCAAATTTGTTTATGTCACTTTACTAGTAGATAGCAAGTTCATAAAAGGAAAAGACATTTTGGAGCTTGGAAGATATAGAAACCTTTTGTTGGAATGAGCGGCATACATCCGGATCTTGAAATTTTGTAATTAGAATATTCATGATATAGTTGCTAATGGAAGTATCACATGGAATTATATATAAGGTTTATGTGTTGATGATGATTTTGTGGCCACACAATTGCACATCGGTGATGGTGCAAAATCTACCGATGATAATATAGAGTGTAATGTAGGTGAAAAGATTGTTGAACCAATTGAGGCTTGAAGTCATAAAAGAACAGTGCAGAGTTTAGTGAGGCAAGCTCGAGGAAAGAAGGAAAAGAAACTGACTATAACTACTAAGGATGTTTGTAATTCTTAAAGATAATGAATTTCTTTCCTCGGATCTTATGTTATCACGTTTATTGTAATGAAAGTACTCTATTTTGAGAGTCCACTATTGATATGAATTTTTTTCATTTGAATTTTTTAGCCAAAAAAGAAATGTTATTTAATTATTTATAAATTTGCTAATACAAATTCGTAACATTGTTGTCAGCATTTGAATTATAAAAGGTGCATACATTATTTGTTCCAATTTTAAACAAATTAAAAATTAAAAAACTTAAATTGATCATCCAAGGGGCTTTTCAAATGTGTTTCCACCAAATAGCATTTTTTTCGAAGTTGCTTCTCAAAGCACAACTTACCAAACACTCTTTGCTTTTCATGGAAACCTTTAGACTAAATTCCTTTGCATTTCCCCAAAATCTCTTGAAAAAGCCGAATCTTAGTCCTGCCTATCTATTTCTATACAACCCTAGTCATATTGGGTAGATAAAAATGGGGTGAAGAACTGCAGGAGTGCCAAAACTTATGTACGACGCTTATTTTAATGTCAAAAGTTTGTTTTTGATCACTTTAGTGTCAAAATTTTTTAAAAATAATCATTTAAGTACCAACTCCAGTGAATTTGGCCAGAAATTTGATATGACATTTTTTTTATTAATTTCTAAAATTGATGTGGCTCGCCAGAGGATTTAGTCAGCATATACATATCAAAACGACGTAATTTAGCATGTATACTTGGATTTTTCAAATATTTTTTCTGATTTTTTTCCTTCTTTTCTTTTTTTTCTTTTCTTTCTTCTTCTTCTTCAATCTCCAGTCACCATCGGTGACCGGAGGCCAACCACCGACCGTGGCCAGCCGCCTGGCCTCGCCCGGATGAGGCCACCGTCGCCCGCCACAGGCGAGGCTCGGTTGACCCTCACCTGGGCCAAGGTGGGCGAGCCCCCTATGAGGGCTCGCCCCGGTGAGGGCTCCCCTCGCTAAATTCGACGAGGCCGCCGTGGCCTTGCCAAGGCTCGACCTCGCCTAGGCGAGACGAGGTCGACCCTTGCAGGGCTTGCCCGCCCTCGCCCAGGCGAGGGTTGGCCAGGCCTTGCTTATGGCGAGCGACGGCGGCCTCGTCCAGGCGACGCCAGGCGGCTGGCCGTGGCCAGTGGCTAGCCTCCGGCCACCACCGGTGATCGGAGTTAGAAGAAGAAGAAAGAGAAGAAAAAAAGAAAAGAAGGAAAAAAAATCAAAAAACATATTTAAAAAATCTAAATGTACACATGGAAATGCCACATAGACTTATTTTTTTAAAAAAAATCCAACTAAGATTAAAATTTTAATTATGAAAGCCATGTATTAATTTGGCCGGAATTTCTCGCCGTTAGCACTTAAATGATCGTTTTTCCTCCGATTTAGCATTTAAGAGAGCCAGCGAAAACTTTTGACACTAAAGTGAGTATCGTACATAAGTTTTGGCACTTCCAGTATTCTTTTCCTAATAAAAATGATAAAGGCTTGACGGCCCATTGGGCCCATCTATGAGTCTTGCGAGTCTTGGACTCGCTAGCATTTGGGCATGTTTTGTGTAACGACCTGGGTCCCACTCGCAAGATATTGTCCGCTTTGGACACTAAGTCCTCACGGTTTTGTTTCTCCGAGGGCAGCCCATACTACCCCCAGAAAAGGCCTCTTGCAAGTTAAAGTTTCCCAAGTCTTTATAAGCAAGCCCAAGGCTCCCTCCCTAGGCGATGTGTGACGGGAGACATGCCCCCCCTTGCCATCCTAGAAGCCTGCCAGAAGCCGCTCCTTGTCCAGGTCCTCGGACCCCGGCGACCACTTCCCGCCCTCGTCGGACCGGGTCGTTACATTCTCCCCTCCTTCGAGTACAGCGTCCTCGCTGTGGCCCCACATGCGGTCGGGAGTTGGCTCTGATACCACCTGTAACGACCTGGGTCCCACTCGCAAGATATTGTCCGCTTTGGACACTAAGTCCTCACGGTTTTGTTTCTCCGAGGGCAGCCCATACTACCCCCAGAAAAGGCCTCTTGCAAGTTAAAGTTTCCCAAGTCTTTATAAGCAAGCCCAAGGCTCCCTCTCTAGGTGATGTGGGACGGGAGACATGCCCCCCCTTGCCATCCTAGAAGCCTGCTAGAAGCCGCTCCTTGTCCAGGTCCTCGGACCCCGGCGACCACTTCCCGCCCTCGTCGGACCGGGTCGTTACATTTTGTCCTTGGACATGCACGACTTTAACTCTTGGAGATGAATTTTCACATCAGCGCAAATGAGGTCTTTTTGAATTTGAAACCTGCATAAAAATTTGAGTAATTAGGATTGACTTTCAACAATTGCTCTTGCTCTTAATAGAGTCTTCCTTCCATCTCGCTAGGGGATGTTCGATTTTACGTTCAGTCTTCAATCTCTCATGCTCGGGAGTCTTCCACCTGTCGCGATCGGAGAGCTCATGCTTGGAGAGCTTGCACTCTAGACACCTAGCTTTGGAAACTCGAATAGCTTGCGCTCGAAATTTTTCTATCTCTTGATTATTAATGAGAAATTTTGGATGGAGAACTAACGGGAATAAATTTATGACTCAATTTTTTATGAGACAACTAAAAGTTTAGGGTAGAATTATGACTGGACCTCAAGTTTGGGGTTTTCTATGGGATAAAAAAAAGTTAGGCTAGAATTGAGACTAGAGTTAAAGTTGAGATTTTTTAGGATATTAGGCCACTGAATTATAGAAGGTCTAGGCAAATTCGGGTACGAGGAACACATTGGCACCGGTGATCTTACCCTTTGCAACTCCGATTTGGACTATGACATGAATTAATGTCATATGATACTTGAGATATGTCCCGATTGTCCGCAGATTAATACACCCATCCTTTGGCAGTGATCTTTCGAATTTCTACGACGATATACAATGTACAAGTTGGGCACCACTACATAAAGCCCCTGGTTTGCTGAAGAATGCGACGGTGACCGCTTATTAATGAACAAGTGGTAGCAGGATGATATCGTTGACGGCGTTTAACTCAAAACGAAATCGACCTAGATCATCATTATA
This sequence comes from Syzygium jambos, assembly GCA_031216235.1. Lineage (NCBI taxonomy): Eukaryota > Viridiplantae > Streptophyta > Magnoliopsida > Myrtales > Myrtaceae > Syzygium > Syzygium jambos. The sequence continues at coordinate 15,283,684 of CM062226.1, forward strand.
GTAATTGAGTGATTGCATTGGTACTTCGATATTATTGTCCTAGCAGTCCGACATGGTCGAGCTCGTAAGGCTTTAAGTATAGACCAGAGGTCCAACTATTTCTTGTCGCGGCTTCGTTTTGTAAGAATGAAGTCCATGTATCCGAAATAAAGAAGGAAGAGACAATGCTGATGATGCCCTCATTTGGTTGGTTCTTGATCCATTTTAGTCCTGGCTAAAGCATTTCCAGGGTCACATTCTCTCTTGAAGCATGTCGTTGCCAACAAAACTCTGGAACAAGAACCACTGGTGGTTCACTTGTACATAAAAGGCCAGGGCAAACAGTTATCAGAGGCGAGAACCTGAGGCCTCAACACTAGTATCAAGTATCGGCAAGTTTAGGGGAGGAAAAGAAGAGATGGGTTTCTGGTCATTGTTCTGCAAGTTCTCATCATTTGTGTGATGGGAGCTTTTATGGCGACTGGTCGCTGCAATCTTCTCCCCACCAAGTATAGACTAGCATAGATGGTGTTTGTTTAAGCAGTCAGAAGAGTTAAGCGGTAACTCTGCGTTCGAAGAGTCTGGAATGGTTCATTGTTGGCTAATTTTTCTGCTGAATGCAGCTAGTGTTCATCGCCTTCACACCCTCGCTGATTTTCGCCAGCCTGACCATGACAGTTACTCTTCAGGATATAATCTCATGGTGGTTAGGCAAACTTGCATCTTCTCACTACTAGCAAATTATGTCCTCATTTCTTTCCTATAAAAGTAGAAGGTGCATATTAGATTTTGTTTTCTCATAGTTTGTTGCGCTGTTTGTGGAGCCTATAAAGTTCTTGTTGTATTTGGTCTTTCAACTGCTCTGAACTGTTCGAATTTTGTTGCAAGGTGGTTTATGCCCATCAAACATTGGAATTTCCTTCCGCTTTGGCGGGGTTCTTGGATGGAAACTTGTAAAAGTATCGAAACCGATGTCTCACCTAGAGGGTCTGATCGTTGCCGCATGGAAACTTGTAAAAGTATCGAAACCGATGTCTCACCTAGAGGATCTGATCGTTGCCGCTCATTCGAGAGGTATTCCTGTCTTAAGAAATATGATGACCCGCTTCCTTGGCATCGTCGTTTAACATGAATTGAAAGGCAAATTGGGTTGTTATTGTTTACTTAACTAATTGCCATTAGGAAACTTGGGAAATCTAACCCTCATTACAATCCCGGCGGTCTGTGATGAGGGCGGTAGCTCGTTTGGCGACTGGAACGCTTGCCGCTCTGCTGGACCCTCATAGGCATCATTTCCCAATGTCGGTATGTTCCCTTCCTTGTATGCTTAAATCATTTATCAAATGAAAAGATTGGCTTCTCAGTAAAAGCAAATCAGGGATGTGTAGTAAATACACGCTTTCATTGTTTGCCGTCTTCGGCGTGATCAAATAATGCCTCCAGTTCTTGTTTCTGGTTTTAGCTGCATCGAGTCTTATAATGCTCCAGTGTGTGACTATCTGACTCAAGTGTACTTTCTTTCTGGTGTCAAAGCAGCTTGGTGGTTTCTACATCTGGACTTATAAAGCGCGAATGATAATCATTCTGTTTCAGAAATCAAGTTTTAGCTAGAAATAACTATTTTTATTCCTTAAACGAGTTTCGGAGCAAAAATACACATTTGATAACTACACAAAATTTTTCCCTTTTGGGAGGCCGATGGCTAGCAAGTGGACGGCGGCAGGCAATCGGTAGAGGACGGCGGGCGACGGCGGGAGGCGATGGGAGGTGGCTGGTGACGGATGACGGCCGGCAAAGGATGGCGGCAGGAGGAGGCAATGGGAGGCGGCAAGAGGCGGCCGGCGGATGGCGACAGCAAGCGGCGGGTGGGTAGCTGGCTAGTAGCGATGACGAGCGACGCGAAGACTTTTTATTTCTCAGTTCTGTTCTAGAAATTGAAGAAAAATAGAAAAATTTAACTTCTTATTTCTACTTCAAACTTATTTCTGAGATCAAAATTTGTTTCGAAAATTGAAAAATGAAATTGCGGTACCAAGCGAATTTCTTTTTCAAACCTGTTCCTAGGAACAGGAAAATAGAAAAATGGAGAAACATAATAGTTATTATGCGCGCCTATACCTACTAACTGATCTGAACATCGTCCATGAAGTCTAAAGCGCTTCAAGCAGCCAAGGAGGCCACAAAGGCGCCTAACATCGACTCAAATGCCGGTTCAGAAACATGTCTTCTCGAATATAAAGATGGAGGACAAACTGTTGTTAGTGTATGTCAGCAACCCTCTTTTCAGGTTTCCTCTCGGGGGAGGGGGAAACGGGAAGAGGATGAGTTTAGGGATATTGCCTAAGGTGGGCCAACGGCCCTCAATTAGGCGCAAGTTCTTCCAAGCTCATACTTTGTAATAATTTTTAATTCCGAACAAAAGAGGACTCGGGCCGGGCCCTTGAGCCCGGTCCGAATAAGGGCAAGCCACAAATGGCTATTAACTAAGCCTCTTCCAAACCGACGTTTCCTCACCGGCGGCGAGCACAGACTGCGGGAAGACTTGCAAAACAGGGGATAAAAACGAACAAACGTATGCTCAGTCTCGGTCTTATAATAACGGTAACGATCAATAAACAGCAAAGGTTTTTTTCAGTCGTACTAATATCCGGCCAATGCGCATCCTAAAACAGACAGAAATCAGTAACGTGGTCGTACTGGATTGACTCGGGCATTTCATCAAACACGTAACGAGCAACTTTCTGGTGGTGTTCGTGCATTGGGAACAACAAGGAAAATCGACGTCCAGCCCAAGATTTGGTTTAACATGAGGTTTGGTCTCGTCTTTGGTTCAAGCAGGGGGTGGGTTTTGACGCTTTTGCTCGTGTGTTCGCCAAACCGAGATGGGCTCGTACCTTGACGAAAAGAACTTCGAATCGCGACACAACAGCGAGAACGCGAGCCGGCTCTAAAACTCGTTGACAATCGAGATCAGGGTGGGGAGTAGGGATTTCGAACGAGATTTGGCGGCTCCAAGGTTCTCGGCCACGAAACGGAGCAAGACAGGGCACTTCCGGTTCTCCTTCCAGAGATGAAGCTGGCGGCGCCTTAACGGTGACGAACGGCAATGACTGGCGTCAGGAGTTGCGGGAATCCAAGATTTTCGAGCGGTTCGATGTTCGTGGCCACAAAAACTGGGAACGACAGAAGGACCGAACCTTAGAGGAGACGCTCCCTGGTTTGGTAGAGACCGCGATGGGTGGGAAAAATGGTGAACTCGAAAACGTAGCTATGGTGGCGAGATGATGGTGTGGGCACGGTGGCCGACGATCGGAAAGGAGGAGAATCCGCGGGTTTAGGTCTGAGGTCCTGTGTTAGAAAAATGGCGTTTTTTCCTCCGTTACGTCTCTACCCCACTTTGGTTCGCTCTGTCCCCCTCAAAATTAAAGGAGCGAGCTTGTAAATCAAGATTGGGATGTTGTAATTCCTCCCTTTTTCTTTCCCTTTTTTTTTTCTTTTAAAGGGATGACGGCGCAAACGATTCTTGAATTATAGCACGATATGCTACGTGGTTCCTAAACTTTTTAATTTATGGTCTCTAAATTTCAGTCAAATGTTCAACGTGGTCCTTGAATTTTCTATTTGTACAACGTGGTCCTTGGACTTTGGTACATATTCAACATAGTCTTTGATTTAAGTGAAAATTTTTTAATATAGTCCATAATTTTAAACTAATGGAAGGACTATATCGAATATTTTCATGTAGTTCAAAAATTAAATCGAACATATACCGAAAGTTTAAAGATTATATTACACAAATTAAAAGTTCATGACTATATTATATATTGAATTAAAATTCATGGATCACATTACACATTTAGCCAAATTTCAAGGGCTATTTATGTCATTTTTCTTTTCTTTCTTTTTAATTCAAAAGAGCCACCTTTCTCTTTTTGTCATTTTCTAGCCGCCGACCGTACTTCTTTTTTTTGTAGGGTTTAGTGTGGTGGTAGCAAGTGTTAAGCTTGCAATTGTGAGGATTTGGGCCAGTGAGGCAGTGTCATGTGGCGTGAGAATTTTATCCGTAGAGAGAGAGGCGCAATTTTTGGTGGAATTGGGCTGAGGTCTGTTCGGCCGTGCCTAACGTGCTAGGTCAATCCTAGTCAAACTTAATTGACCCGAGTCTTTGCCATCTTTCGTAATTAATCGAATCTCTCTCGGATACTAGTAGAGGAATTTCAAGTGTCAACAACCATTAGTACAACCAAGGTCTCACAAGAGTTGATAGTCAACTAGTTTACCAACGTTCATTGGCCCGGGTGGTAAGGAGCCTGGGTTCCCTTAAGCAAGGTATCAAGTTCGAGTCTTGTGTATGGACCAAACGGTGCTAGGAGAGCCACCCCCTGTGTGTCCGATAGTGCTCGATTCTGAATTTAGTCGGGAATACCCCGGATACCAGAAGGTCATAGACCAACAAAAAAAAAAACATGGAACTGTAGTCCTGGGATTAATTGAATATAACGCTCATATTACTCCATTACCATGTCAAACTAACTGGTTATCAAATACTTCAAAAAGTTTGGACAAACATGAAATATTAGGTATTTTATTTACCATTAACAGAATATTATGATACTTGTGCTGAGGTTATTTTTATGTATCCCACTCTAAATTAAAAAAGAACCTTCATCGAAGTTCGAGAATTTTATTGGAAAAATGACACAAACAATCCCTGAACTTTAGCTCAATGTGCAATTTGGTCTCTGAACTTTTAATTTGTTCACTATAATATCTGAACGTTAACCTAATATTTAATGTGGTCCCCGAACTTTTAATTTGTTTAATATGGTCCTAGACTTTTGATTCATATTCAATTTAGTCTATGAATTAATGAAAATGTTCAATGTAGTCGTTTCATTAATTTAAATTCGGGGACTACATTGAACATTTTCATATAGTTCATGAACTAAATTAAATATGTACCAAAAGTTCATGGGCTATATTGAGCAAATTAAAAGTTCAGTGACCATATTAAATATTATGCTAAAATTCAGAGATTATATTGAACAAATTAAAAGTTCAAGGATCAAATTATATATTGGCCAAAGTTCAAGGACTTTTTATACCGTTATCCCAATTTCACTCAAGCCATTTGTACAGTTAGAGTCAACTTATAAGTCGACCAAAACCTCTATCATTTCCTTTTCTTTTCTTTGTTTTGGCCCATGTAAGTCTTGGTCTTCTTCTTTGACCAAAATATAAAAAAGAAGTCTTGGTCTTCTCGGACGAGGATTCCACACTTTTCTTCGCGAGAGAGTATTGTCAAACTTGTATGATAAATCAAACTAGTTAAATATCAAGAGACATGATTTTATGAATGATTTTTTGTCAAGTGGGTCCATCCGATAATCTCCGATATTTCTAGGAAAGTGCTCTCACTATCATGATTTCTCGTCGTTCTAAGCCTAACACGTTACGATGATGAAAGAGCGATACGTGTCTCAGGGTGATCGCGCTTAGTGGTCATTATTAGTGATGTTCATTATGCCGAGCATTATTGGGCCAGTAGACCCCGTGCGCATTAATTATACCAACTAGAGTCCTATAGTCTTCCCTTTCGTTAGCTAATGCAGCCATCGCAGGAAGGTTGGAATGTTCCTTCCTTTGGCTGCTGCTAAGCCTTTTGGGCTCCTCCTCAGTCTCGCTCCTGGTTTCATCAGACAGTCTTGTAGTTTGGAGCTGATGGGAGTGTTGTGGACGACATTGTTTGATCCTCGCCGGCTGTCCTTTGGGCCGAGCGTCGCCGGCGTCGGTTTCGGAGCAGATGGGAGAGAGTGTTGATGCGCTTGCCCGTTGGGATTCTCCAAGTCTCTTCAACTGTGAGCACCGTGTCTTCCGATTTCTTGTGATTAGTGATAAAGTGAGAATAACTCCTAAAGAGTTAGTGAGATTAAGATAAAACGATTTCTTCCAGTTTTGCTTAGCAAAGAAGTAAAGGGAGAGGCTTTACTCCCACAGTCCCACACTCACTTTTTGCCTTTATATGTTAAACGATCATTGAAGATGAAAGTCATGGCAAGGACAAGGATGTCTCTCCAAAGAACGATGGAAGGCGTGGTAGCAGGAGGAGTGGTGATGAGGGTGATTCTAATTTGAAAACACTTACCTAGTGGGAGAAAAGATGCGAGTCCGGAAAGAGCGACGGTAAGTCTTGACAGAACGGAGGAGCACGTCTGTTCGGCGAATGGAGGCTTGGTAATCGTGGGAGCTACGACGAGGGTGATCGTAATTTGAAGATGCCTTCCGAGATGAAGAAAGCACACAAGTCAATATCGAGGGATGGAATTCTTGACAAAAAGGACAAGCATCGTCCCTTTAGAGATCAAAGGCAAGCTTGGTAGTAGTAGGATCAATGGTGAGGGTCATTCTAAATTGCAAATGCCTTGCTTGATAAAGAAAACGCACAAGTCAATAGCGAGTGACGTGAGCCGCTTTTCCATCTTGCTAGAGCTCAGACATGACTGAGATTGACTATTTACCATTCCCTCTCTTTCTTTCGCATGGTCTTTGGGACAGGAATGAGGATTCTGCGCTGGTGGCTGCCTTAGATGGGACTGGATATTTGGTGGGCAGTGATCTCAGGAGGGTCATCTAGTCATTCGCATCTGGACCTCCTATTATTCTTCACTTCAGGCCAAGCAAAATCCTTGTGGACCTACCGGTGGCTTCTTCATAGACTGTGGTGATGATGATTGGGAGCTCTAAGAACACCATGAGCACTTGGGCAAAATGGTATGACTGAAAGACCACTAAGTTGCTCTTGAACAGATAAATTATCTGTGTTCATGCGACATGTCTGCTAGTGCTAGGGCCGTGGCTTTATCGATCTTTTTGCGTGCTTGGTCCACGTGAATTAGGTCGGTTGTTGACAAATAGTGTTGGAGCAATCCATAGACCGAAAATGTGTAAACCGAAGAAGGATGTCACCTAATTTCAATACATTACCTGGGGTGATGGCTAACTTTTTGATTCTGATTTCAGATACGAATGTGAATTGGCACATGGTTTTCTCAGGAAAAGGGATGACTATATGTTCGAAAATTTTGATTCTGCGGTTAATCTTTTCTTGAGAAAGCAAGACATGCTCACGATTGGGCTTAATTGTGATGTTTGCATTTCTGAAACCCATATCAAACAGACCATGTTGATGCCAGGAAAAATCTTAATTTTTGTCTTGAACATGTGATTCATGTGATTAAAATATGGATGATGGACTTTTTGGACATTAATCTGTTGGTACAGTGTGGCAAATCAGTTACTGCATTCCTCAGTTTTGGACCTGTGGATGGATGTATTCAATCTCACGTCTCTGTCTGCCTTCAAGAATTAGGAATATCTCCTGGTTACTGTGGCTGTTACTTACGTCTCTGGTCTCTTATTACTTGTAAAAACTGTTAAATCTTTGCTTATTGCCCCGGTTTATACGCCTTGTTAATCTGACTCCCATGAATGCAGAAATTAGGAGCTAATGTTGATGATATAGTCGAAAGCACACCACTGATGTCATAGGATGGATCGGTTAGACTTGGATCTCAGAGAAGCACTGTGTTTGGAGTTGATACTCTTACTGGAAGACTAGTACGTGTTTATGGTTCATCAGATTTTCCATCTACCTCTCGAAACAACATGGAAGAGAGTCGAGACAATGTTTTATTCATTAATGATGTGAAGGATTTGGCAAAGTTGAACTTTAACAATGAGCAGCGACATCTGAAGATCATACGGACAGACTACTCATTGCAATCATTTGCTCCAAACTCCGATAAGGTTTCATGGAGCTTGTCCCCAGCTGAGAAAGAGGCTTCCTTACTTGGTAAAGAAGACAACGGTCATCCTAGTAGTGTATCTCCTGTTGATTCAAGATATCGACTTGGATGGGAATGTGGGGACCCCTTTACAATGCGACTCTCTTTCTCTTGTCCACCTATTGTCGTTCATGTTCGAACTTGTCAGATGTACAATTCATTTTCTAGATCTTCTCAGCCTGAGATTGGTCAATCCTTGAGTTTTGAGCCCAACAATGTGAGACTTCCTTCTTCAGATCTTACGCTTCGTCAGCAACTGAAGATGAATATTATGTTAAGGTTGCAAAACGAGGATGCTTTTGATGTGATACTGTCACTGCCTGCTCCAGAGATCCATAATTCAGGAGTTGTCTGTTGGTTGTACCATGCAGCCTTCTCAGGCGATACTTCGTATATCTTTTTTGAGCTGTCAGAAGCTTCATCTATCATATTGATGATCCTCTTGATCATTGGCTGGTTTGTCTGCTATTCCGTTCAGGCGCCAAATGAACAACTGCAGCTGTTGGGAGATTCTAATTTGGAAAAACCTTCAAAGAGAAAGAGAAGGCGTAAATCTAGAAAGAGTAATGCAAGTCTTGACAGCAAGGAGAAGCATGCTTCATCAGGGAACAAAGGCAAGCATGGTAATATTAGGAGTGACAATGAGGCTGATCATAATTTGGCAAAGCCTTTCCAGATGAAAGAAACACATGAGTCAAGAAACAGTTGTGGACGTCTTGTTTATCAGCAACTGAAGAGGTTGCAAAACGAGGATGCTTTTGATGTGATACTGTCACTGCCTATCCATAATTTAGGTGTTGTCTGTTGGGTTTACCGTACAGACTTCTCTGGTGATATTTCAGATATCTTTTTTGAGCAGTTAGAAGCTTCATCTATCATATTGATGATCTTTTTGATCATCGGCTGGTTTGTCTGCTTTTCTGTTCAAGTGCCAAATGAACAACCGAAGCTGTTGGAGAATTCTAATTTGAAAAAATCTTCCAAGAGGAAGAGAAGGCGTAAATCTAAAAAGATTAATGCAAGTCTTGGCAGCGAGGAGAAGCATGCTTTGTCAGGGAACGAAGGCAAGCATGGTAATATTAGGAGTGCCAATGAGTCCAATCGTAATTTGGCAACCCCTTTCAAGATGAAGGAAACCCAAGAGTCAAAAAGCAGAGGAGGAGGTCTTGTTCATCAGCAACTGAAGATGGATAATATTCTAAGGTTGCAAAACGAGGATGCTTTTGATGTGATACTGTCACTACCTGCTCCAGAGATCCATAAGTCAGGAGTTGTCTGTTGGGTTGACCATACAGGCTCCTCTGGCGATATTTCACATATCTTTTTTAAACGTTCAGAAGTTTCATCTATCATATTGATGATCTTTTTGATCATCGGCTGGTTTGTCCGCTTTTCTGTTCAAGTGCCAAATGAACAACCGAAGCTGTTGGAGAATTCTAATTTGAAAAAATCTTCCAAGAGGAAGAGAAGGCGTAAATCTAAAAAGATTAGTGCAAGTCTTGGCAGCGAGGAGAAGCATGCTTTGTCAGGGAACGAAGGCAAGCATGGTAATATTAGGAGTGCCAATGAGTCCAATCGTAATTTGGCAACCCCTTTCAAGATGAAGGAAACCCAAGAGTCAAAAAGCAGAGGAGGAGGTCTTGTTCATCAGCAACTGAAGATGGATAATATTCTAAGGTTGCAAAACGAGGATGCTTTTGATGTGATACTGTCACTACCTGCTCCAGAGATCCATAATTTAGGAGTTTTTTGTTGCGTCCGCACAGCCTTCTCCGGCAATATTTCGTGTATCTTTTATGAACGGTCAGAAGCTTCGTCTATCAAATTGATGATCATCGGCCAGTTTGTCTGCTATTCCGTTCAAATGCCAAATGAACAATTAAAGCTGTTGGGGGTTTCTACTTTGAAAAAACCTTCCAAGAGGAAGAGAAGGCGCAAATCTGGAAAGAGTAACGTGAGTCTCAACAGCGAGGACAAGCACGTTTCATCAGGGAACGAAGGCAAGCATGGTTATATTAGGAGCAACAATGAGGCCGGTTGTAATTTTGCAGCGGCTTCCAAGATGATGGAAACACATGAGTCAAGAAACAGTGGTGGAGATCTTGACAGAAAGGATGAGAATGTTTCTACAGACAACGAAGGCGGGCTTAGTGATATTAGGTGGGATGATGAAGTTGATCCTAATTTGAAGACGCTTTCCAAGAAGAAGAAACAAAGGAAGTCTAGAAAGAAAAATAAAAAAAAAGACAAGCTTGTCTCTTTAGAGAATGATGGCAAGTTTGGTAATAGTAGGAGCAATGATGAGGGTGATTCTACTTTGGAAAGGCCTTCGAAGACGAAGAAAGCATACAAGTCAAGAGAGAGTGATGGAAATCTTGACAAAAAGGACGAGCATGTCTCTTTGGAGAAGGAAGGCAAGCTTGGTAAAAATAGGAGCAATGATGAGGATGATTGTAGTTTGAAAATGCCTAGCAAAATGAAGAAAACAAACAAGTCTGGAGAGAACGATGGAGGCCTCGACAAAAAGGAAGAGCCTCCCTGTTTAGAGAATGAAGGCAGGCTTGTTGGCAGTATGAGCAATGAGGGTGATTCGAATATGAAGACACTTTCCAAGAAGGATGAAAGTCGTGACAACAAGGATGAGCATGTGTCTTCAGAGAACGATGGCAGGCTTGGCAATATGAGTGATGATGAAAGTGATACTAATTTGAAGATGCCTTCCAAGATGAAAAACTTGCACACGTCAATGGAGAGTGATGGAAGTCTTGATAAAAAGGACGAGCATTCCTCTTTGGAGAATGAAGGCAAACTTGGTTATAATCGGAGCAATGATGTGGCTGATTGTAATTTGAAAATGCCTTGCAAGATAATGAAAGCACACTTGTCTGGACAGAATGATGGAGATCTTGACAAAGAGGACAAGCATGTCTCTTTAGAGAATGAAGGCAGGCTTGGTGATAGTAGGAGCAATGGGGGTGATTTAAATTTGAAAAAGCTTTCCAAGAGGAAGAAAGGAAGCGTGTCCAGAAAGAAAAATAGAAGTCTTGACAACAGGGACGATCATGTCTCTTCAGAGAATAATGGCAGGCTTGGTAATACCAGGAGCGAAGATGAGGGTGATCCTAATTTGAAGATGCCTGCCAAGATGAGGAAAGCAAACAAGTCACTAGAGAGTGACGGATGCCTTGACAAAAAAGACGAGCATGTCTCTTCGGAGATTGAAGGCAAGCTTGGTAGTAGTAGGATCAATGATGAGGGTCATTCTAAAATGAAAATGACTCGCTGGATAACGAAAACAGTCAAGTCTGGGTGTCAAAAGGATGGGCATGCCTCTTCAGAGAACAAAGACCGGCTTGGTAACAGTAGGAGTGGTGATGAGGGTGTCTCTTCAGAGAATAATGGCAGGCTTGGTAATACCGAGAGCAGAGATGAGGGTGATCCTAATTTGAAGATGCCTGTCAAGATGAGGAAAACACACAAGTCACTGGAGAGTGACGGATGTCTTGACAAAAAAGACGACCATGTCTCTTCAGAGATTGAAGGCAAGCTTGGTAGTGGTAGGATCAATGATGAGGGTCATTCCAAAATGAAAATGACTCGCTGGATAAAGAAAACACTCAAGTCTGGGTGTCAAAAGGACGGTCATGTCTCTGCAGAGAACGAAGACCGGCTTGGTAACAGTAGGAGTGGTGATGAGGGTGTCTCTTCAGAGAATAATGGCAGGCTTGGTAATACCGAGAGCGAAGATGAGGGTGATCCTAATTTGAAGATGCCTGCCAAGATGAGGAAAACACAAAAATCACTTGAGAGTGACGGATGTCTTGACAAAAAGGACAAGCATGTCTCTTCGGAGATTGAAGGCAAGCTTGGTAGTAGTAGGATCAATGATGAGGGTCATTCTAAAATGAAAATGATCTGCTGGATAAAGAAAACACTCAAGTTTGGGTGTCAAAAGGACGGGCATGTCTCTTCAGAGAACGAAGATCAGCTAGGTAACAGTAGGAGTGGTGATTCTAATTTGAAAACACTTTCCAAGAGTTACAGAAGTCTTGACAGAAAGGTGGAGCATGTCTCTCTAGAGAATGAAGGCAGGTTTGGTGAAAGTAGGGGCAATGATGACACGTGGATGAACCTAAAGAAACTTGTTAATAGTGGCACTTCTGGGGGTTGGATTGGTAAAATCTTTGTATCAAATACAGAAATCTCTAAAGGAAGTAACTGCACCATCCTCCTTGAGGGCTTCTATGAAGGTCGATCTGTCATACTGAAGCGCCTTGTTTGGGGTCATGACTATGTTGGTTCACTACAAATACAGGCTCTGACAGCATCTGACCGAGACTCAATTATCACTTGGTTATTTGGAGCAGAGTATGATCAGGATTTCGTGTATCTTGCTCTGGAGTTATGTGCTAGCAGCTTAGATGACTTAATAAGAGCACATTCAAATTCTTCAGAGATATCTGTCTTCCCTGATGACCCAGCATCAAATGCTATCATCAAGTACAAAATGCGATTGGATTTGGTTAAGGGGATGATGCAGGATGTGAACTTGTGGAGGGAAGATGGCCATCCCTCACCTCTGTTGCTCAAACTGATGAGGTAATTTCTATGTTGTGACACGCGGAAAAAAAGGTTTGAACTGAGACATTACCACAGAATTTTGCTTCTGGTGGCACTCCTAAAATAAACTGTTACATACTTCATATTGTATTTTGTGCTTGCTTGCCTATGTTCTACTTTTACATGACTCTGAAGCATGTTCACGGCGACAATCTCCATGCCTCAATCAAACTGGGTCCTTTAGACCTCTTCTTTTGCTGGCAGTGATTCTGAGTTACACATGAGACAGGCAATTATTAGGCCACTAACTGGCCTCGAGTTACCCTGATGGATTCGATATCATGGGCTGAGTTTTGATCATCGCATGTTTCAGTTTCATAAATTAAGGTTATTGGTACTATCTAGGTTGAACTCGGCATTTCTTACTATGATACTCAGTTAGTAATCATTTAGTTATAAAGTGGCAGATTTCCCATTTTAATTGAATTTGGCTTACTGGGGGTGGCAATTCGTATTGTGTTACCTTGTTCATCTCAATCCTTATTGTCATTTGATATTTACTGAAATAGTTTAAAGTCGATGAAAAAACCGGTTTTTGCAAAAAGGGTCATGTAGTATAAGTTTTGAGTTGGTCATCCTCATGTTGTTCCGGATTCGGGTTTCTATCTGTGAATCACTCTCTTATCATCTCAAAATTTGCCACCCAGCTTCTTGCAGCAGTTGTCATGATACAAAAATATCCTTTCCACGTTTTCGTTCTTCTTTTAATGATAGACCTAATGATTATTTTTTCTCCACTGTTGTCTTGACATTCTTACCATGTCTCATCTCATTTTGTGTTAAAGAAGTTTCTATGAATCGGGTCTAACTATCAATTAATGTCTTCAAGTAGGGTTTCTATTTCTAGCTTTTGGTTAATCGATTATTGGTAGAGGGCAGACGACCACCCTTGTCCACATACCTTGCCTTCATTGATCTTGAATGTCTGTTTAATTAATGGAAAACATTGTTTGGTTCATATGTCTTGTTGGTTTAAGTGCTAAGATCGACTCGATATTGTCATACAGGGATGTGGTCTCAGGGCTTGTCCATTTGAATCGCTTAGGAATAATTCATCAAGTGTTAAAGCTTCAAAATGTCTTGATTACTAAGGAATTATGTGCCAAGTTATCTGATACGGGCAGTAGTAAACTCCTCCTCAGGGGTACGTTTTCCTCAGGATATCATGGCGCTGGTAAGTGCTCTTGACGGCTTTACCTGGACCCTAGATCTTCCTTGCATCTAAGATTGATCCATGCAGGTCTGAATCTGTTAGGTGATACTGTAAAACCTTCAGCCATATAATTTCAGCTGTAACAGCTGTCTTTTTTTATTTATTTATTTAAAGAAGACCTTATATCGAAAGTTGGATCACTCGATATTCTGCTGTCTAGATTGTGGTATGATTCTGGAGATCCAAAGAGTTTCTGCCGCTCTCTTTTGATTGACTGTTGAATCCGTAATGCCACATCTGTATATGTCTGTCACTCAATATTTTGCTGTCTAGATTGTGGTACGACTCTGGAAATCCAAAGAGTTTCTGCCACTCTCTTTTGATTGACTGTTGAATATATAATGCCACATCTGTATGTGTGACAGTAGCTCTTTGACAAATGCATATACCGGATGTCTATCTTGCAGATTGTGGCAGCTTGGGATTGCAAGCGCCTGAACAACTTTGTATTGCCCACCAAACATGCTCAGTCGATGAGTTTGGTCTTAATCGTGTCTCGTCTTTTTGCATCACTGGTGGAAGACATGCATTTGGAGGCAGTCTAAAGGGCGATAGTAATATCGAGGAGAATACAATGGATTTGTCCTTGGTGGAAGTTATGCCAGAAGCTGCAGATTTGTTTGCTTGTTTACTGCACCCTGATCCTTACCTGAGGTGAGAGTACCATGTAATGTGCATGATCTCTTTTTCTATCCTTCGATGGATTTTATGCCAGTCATTCCTAATGTAATATTTAGGGGACTGAATGATTTTCAGGGATTATAATTATGTTTCTTGCTAGTAATTGAGGTTGGAGAAAATCGTTTTCATCTTCCAATTTTTCATTAAAGATGCTTAGTGAATCACTGAAGTTATCTGTCTCTTGTGACCGAACAACAGAAGAATATTTACATTCTGAACTCTTCTAATGTCTAGCAGGCCAAAGGCATTGGAGCATGTCTATTTACAGGATGAAGGCAGGCTTGGTAATTGTTGGAGCGATGATGAGGGCAATCCTAATTTGAAGGCACTGCCCAAGAGGAAGAGAAAAGGCAAGTCTAGAAAGATAAATCAAAGTCTTGACAACAAGGATCAGCATGGTTCTTTAGAGAACGATGACAGGATTTGTGATAGTAGGGGCTATGATGAGGGTGATCCTGGTTTGAAGATGCCTTCCAGGATGAGGAAAACACACGAGTCAATAGAGAGTGATGGAAGTCTTGACAAAAGGGACAAGCATATCTCTTCAGAGATCGATGGCAAGCTTGGTACTAATAGGATCAATGCTGAGGGTCAGTCTAAAATGAAAGCGTCTTGCTGGATAAAGAAAACACACGAGTCAGGAAAGAGAAATGAAAATCTTGACAAAAAGGACCCGCATGTCTCTTCAGAGAACGAAGACAGGGTTGGTAACAGTAATAGTGGTGATGAAGGTGATTTTAATTCGAAAACACTTTCCAAGAGGAAGAAAAGACGCAAGTCTGGAAAGAGTAATGGAGGTCTTGACAGAAAGGATCATCATGCATTTTCAGAGAATGAAGGCAGGCTTGGTAATAGTGTGGGCAATGATGATGCGGGGATGAACCTAAAGAAACCTGTTGGTGGTGTCACTCCTGGGTGTCGGATCGGTAAACTCTTTGTATCAAATACAGAAATTGCTAAAGGAAGTAAGGGCACCATCATCCTCGAGGGCTTCTATGAAGGTCGACCTGTCGCAGTGAAGCGCATTGTTTGGGCTCATCACCATGTTGCTTCACAAGAAATAAAGTCTCTGACAGCATCTGACCGAGACCCAAATATTGTTCGATTGTATGGAGAAGAGAATGATCAGGATTTCGTGTATCTTGCCCTGGAGCGTTGTGCTTGCAGCTTAGATGACTTAATACTAGCACATTCAAATTCTACAGAAAAATCTGTTTTCCCTGATGACCCAGCATCAAATGCTATCATTGAGTACAAAATGCGATTGGATTCAGTTAAGGGGACGATGCAGAATGTTAACTTGTGGAGGGAAGATGGCCATCCCTCACCTTTGCTACTCAAACTGATGAGGTAATTTTTTTGTGATGAAATTTGAAAAAAGGTTTTTGAACTAAGAGATTACTGCAGTATTTTGCTTCCGGTGGCACTCCTACAATTGACTGTTGTAGACCTGTTATTGTATTTTGTGCTTGCTTGCCTATGTTTTGCTTTTACATGACGGTCAAGCATGTTTACAGAGAAAATCTCCATACCTCAATCAAACTGAGTCCTTTAGACCTCTTCTTTTGCTTGCATTGAATCAGTTCTCAGGCAGCAATTTCCAAGTCATACATAAGACAGGCAATTATTAGGCCACTAACTGGCCTTGAGTTACCCTGATGGGTTCGATGTCATGGGCTGAGTTTTGAACCTCACGTCTCAGTTTCATAAATTAAGGTCATTGTTGTTATCTAGGCTGATACTCAGTAACCATTTAGTGATAAAGTGAAAGATTTCCCATTTTGATTAAATATGGCTCACAGGGGGGGGGGGGCAATTTGTATTATGTTACCTTGTTCATCTCAGTCATTATTGTCATTTCATGTTAAGCCGAAATAGTGTAAATTTGATGCAATATGAAAGAACTGGATTTTGAAAAAAAGGTCATGTAATATCAGTTTTGAATTAGCCGTCCTCATGTTGTTCCAGATTCAGGTTTCTCCCAGTGAATGAGTTCTTCTCTCGTGTCATCTCAAAATTTGCCACCCAGCTTCTTGTGGCAGTTGATCAGAATACAGAATTATCGTTTCCACATTTTTCTTTTAAAGTAGTCCTAATAGTTTTTTTTTTTTAACTGTCGTCTTGACATTATTCATTTCTCCTTTCATTTTGTGTTAGAGAAGTTTCTATCAATTTGGGTATAACTGTCAACTAACGCCTTCAAGTAGGTTTTCTGTTTCTAAATGATGGTAATCAAATATAAGTAGAGTTCACACTACCACCTTTTTCACAAACCATGCCTTCGTTGATCTTGAATGTCTGTTTGATTAATGGAAAACATCGTTTGGTTGACAGATGTCTTATTGTTTTAAGTCCTAAGATCTACTCTATATTATCATACAGGGATGTGGTCTCAGGGCTTGTCCATTTGCATTGCTTAGGAATAATTCATCAAGGCTTAAAGCCTCGAAGTGTTTTGATTACTGAGGAGTTATGTGCGAAGTTATCTGATATGGGCAGTAGTAAACTCCTCTCCGGGGATACGTCTCCCTCAGGATATCATGTCACTGGTAAGTGCTCTTGACAGCTTTACCTGGACCTCAGATCTTCTTTGCATTTAAAATCGATCTATGCAGTTATGAATCTGTTTGGTGATACTAAAACCTGCAGCGGTATAATTTTAGCCATAGAGCTTTCTTTTTTTCTAAAGAAGATCTTACATCGAAAGTTGGATCCCTCAATGATTTTGCTATCTAGATTGTGGTATGATTTTGGAGAACTAACAGCTTCTGCCGCTCTCTTTTGATTAACTGTTGAATCCACAATGCCACATCTATATGTGGCTGAGTGATAATGGCTCTTTATCAAGTGTGAATACCTGATGTCTCTCTTGCAGATTTTGGCAGCCCGGGATTCCAAGCGCCTGAACAACTTTGTCCTGTGCACCAAACATACTCAGACGATTTGTTTGGTCTTGGTTGCATCTTGTTCTTTTGCATCACTGGTGGAAGATATCCATTTGGAGTCGGTGTAAAGGGCAATAGTATTATCAAAGAGTACCCGATTGACTTGTCCCCAGTGGAATTTTTGCCAGAAGCTGCAGATTTGTTCACTCGTTTGCTAAACCCCAATCCCAACCTGAGGTGAGAGTACTGACTTGTAATGTGCATGATCTCTTTTTCTTTCTATACTTCAATGGATTTCCTGTAAGTCATTTATCAACTCTCAATTCCCTGTGGCACTCAAATCTTCTGTGTATCTGTTCCTTCTGGAAGAACAATGACCGAACAATATTGAACTGTAAATGCCATTGATAGTTGTACATGTTCCCACATAAGCCGATTACAGGTAGCTGCCTTAACTTGTCAGTACTCAAAGATGCACATGCCGATCATTCCTAATGTAATTTTAACGGGACTGAATATTCTCAGGGATTATAACTATGTTTCTTGCTAGTAAAGGAGGTTAGAGAAAGTTGTTTTTGCCTTCCAATTTTTCATTGAAGATGCTTAGGGAATTACTGAAGCCGGTCTATCTCTTGCGGCCATAAAAAAAGGACATCTACATTCTGAACTCTTCTAAAATCTGGCAGGCCAAAGGCATTGGAGGTGCTTGGCCATCCACTGTTTTGGAATTCAAAGATGAGACTGTCCTTTTTCCGAGAAGTCAGTGACTGGGTAGAATCGATAGCAAAGGGAACAAAATCTGATCTTCTGGAAAAACTGGAGAGCATTGCTCAGCATGTTTTCGACGAGGAATGGCACGAAAAGATAGATTGTAAAGTCATTGAGCACCAGTGTAAATTCAGGGCCTACAAGTTTAAAAGAGTGAGAGACTTACTGCGAATTGTGCGCAACACGTTTAGCCATTACAGAGAACTTCCACCGAAAATTCAGGTACGTTTCTACTTTCCAGTGCAAATAATGCATGAAAATTTCACATCTACAATGACATGGACATTACTGATTACATTACTATCACCACTACGTGAAGTCAATATTTTATGTTCGATGTTTATCTGTCTACTTTACAATCATTAAACACGTCCTGCGGTGAACCATCGCTGTACAGTTATACGTGATTACTGCAACTGAATCTCGGCAAGGCTTACAGAGTGAATGTATCTGCGAGCAGTAGTGTGGACTTTGTGGCTCATATTCGGTATTGTTCTGATGGTTGGATGTGGCAGGAGATAGTTGGATCATCTCCCGAGGATTTGGACAGCTATTACGTGAAACGATTCCCCAGACTCTTGATTGAAACGTACAGATTCGTCTCCATGTGCTGTGAAGATGAGGAACGCTCTCTCTTTCCGGAGTACTTCAACTGGTGATCACAATGGTTTATCAGCAACGAACTTCGCAATAATCCGGGTCGATGACCGCAATTTGCAGGATGGTTGATTTTGGCATCGTGCGTATGAAGACGAAACATATACATTTAGGAAACCTGTATGTGCATGTTTATATGATGTATATGGTTTGTGGTAAATTGTTATCTAGAGGTGATTGATTCATGCCTGTATATGCCTAAAAGAGAAGGCAGAATTTTCAGAACATGTTTTTTTCTGAGCCGTTCATATAGTGTTGACCTACTACTATCCATAAGCGTAAGATATATTATACTGCAATTTCTGCTGCTAATGTTCTTTTTGACGGAACAAAATGGACTTAATCCAAACTAAAATTGAGTGATAATTAACATTTAAATTAGTGTTAAAACCACAAAAAATCCTGTACCGGTACACCTGTAACAAATTTATCTCAAATTAATTTTTTGACTATAAAAAATTCTAAATTAGTACGATAATTTTACCATCCGTTAGTTTTACTTAAATTTTATTGTCAAATTTCTGAGTTGGAAGATACATGATAGTCGATGGGTATATCAGTTTGAGATTTTATCGTTCGTTTATCATAAGTATACCGATTTGTGATTTTTCGTGATATTAATTCAATTTAATGGAGAGTAAATTTATCATAAATGTATCAATTTAGGGTTTTTAATAGTCAAAAAATTAATTTTAGATAAATTTGTCAAAAGTGTACCATTTTAGGGTTTTTCTTGATCAAAAAATTAATTTGGGATAAATTTGTCACATGTGTAATAATTTGGGATTTTTTGTGGTATTAACCTTTTAAATTAATATACTAAATAATGTGACAGATTTTAAATACTCGAGTTACAAAGTGATCCATGTTGTGGACCGAATTAGATCTGACTGATGTGCTAGCGTCGATTGACTGCTTGGACTGGGTTGAGCACGGGCCTAAAAATATCGAATTTTCTAATTAAAATCACAAAAAACCCAAACTAGTAACATTCATATCACATTCACCCCCAATCAAATTTTTGTTCACAAAAAATTCTAAATTGATATATCTGTGGTACATTTAGTCATAACAAATTTTCATGCCATGAAAAACCTCAAACTAGTATACTCGTGATAAATCAACTCTCCGTTAACTTTTGCCCAATATCTCGTAAATTGGTGATGTGAAAACACAAACATGTACAACTTAGATGATCAGCGTGTGATGAGAATCTGATGTGGAAATTCAACATAGATGGGTCTCCTAAATGATGTTGTTTTGGAGAAGACACTATGAAGAAATGAACTAAGATTGGGATACACTGTTCTAGTTTGATGAAATCTGCTTCTGGTATAAGGTGAGCATGGTTCCAGGGTAGAACTAGGAACCCGAGAATTGATCTGATTCTAGGGTACGCAAAGTATGTTCTAATTTCAAAAAATTGAGGAACTGGTTCCAACGGGTAGGTCCCAGTTGGATTTGGAACAAGTCTATGTTTCTCTTATTTTATGTTTTCGCGCGATCCTGTGATAGTCCTTGGTGTCCAATGATGAGTGTGTAATCTAGAACAACTTGTTTGAGCTTCAATTTCCAATGATATACATGACTGAGATTTTTACTTTATTAATATTTTATATTTTTCATGCGTCTAAGTATGAGTTGTGGTTAATGGATTGTAGCAGCAAATAGTGATAATTAGAAGTGATGATTCACTGTAATCGTTCAAATAAAAATACATGTAGAATCTAAGTAGACTCTAGAATATTTAACATGATAAGTTCTAGATTTCAAGATATGCAAGGTGATATGCAGCGTGGTATCTAGTTTCCAGACATTAGAAAACCAGTTTCGACCGTTAAGTTGTAGATTTCAGGTGAAATCTAAATCGACTTTACAAGCGCTCGGTCCTATTTTGATATGCCCTTTTGGCTTGGAGCTATCAATGGCACAATAATGAGTTAATGACCAGTTTAGGCCATTTTTCAGCGACTTGTCATGGCATGCTCTCTGTGTTGGGAGATAACTCCACCGTTCCTCTGTTTTCTCTTTTTTTTGCATGCCTTTGCTTATGGCTTCTACTTTTGGACAGAAATCATGACACTGCGCTAGGTTGCTGCCCCCGATGGGACGATCCATTTGGTGGACAGTGAATCTAGGAGGGTGATCTGGTCGTTCACATCAGGACCTTACTATTGCATTTGACGTTGGTAGTGAGAAATAAATAAGTTTTTTCACTGTTAAACTTTTAGTTTGAGTGGTAACTTTCTTTTAAAGGTTGATGATAACTTACTATTGCATTCGGTATTGGTAAGTAGCTAAAACTATTGGTAAATTACCATCGATGTACCAACCAAGCGATTGCCCATTACATGATTTTATCGATAGTATTCAAAATATACAAACCATATGAGAAAATTACCATGCAAGGAACATGGTTCCTGGCAAATGTTACCTAGACTCGTCTTTTAGTACAAATATACATAGAGATAACAAGAATTAGTCCCTATTTGTCCTCATTCATGAAGGAGACCAATTTCTTCATCATCTTCACATCATTATCACAGCTGGGATTCAACAAATGAAACACATGATCCTCCCCCGGTGCTTCCATCAATTCCACAGCTCCCCTCCATCCGCTCTCGCTCAACAACTCCTTCTACTACCAATCCCTTTGTCTCAAAGTATCCTTTTCAGCAACACAAATTACACTACAAAAAAACTGTAATTTAGCTACAATATATTTGCGACGACAACAGTATCGTCGCTAATTAGCGACAACAAAAGGCAAATAGTCGCTAAGTGGCGACGAAATTAGCGACCAAGTTAATTTCGTCGCCAATTACCGAAAATAGCGACGGCAACAGACAATTAGTCGCTAATTCGTCGCTAAATAGCCACGAGATAAAGATGTCGTCGCCAATTTGCGACGATTACGCTTTTCTGTCGCTAAATAGCGACTACATTCAGCGACGGCATTTTTATCATAGCTAAGTAGCTACGAAAATACTTGGTAGTCGCAAAAACATAGTTTAGCGACGCATCGTAATTACTTCGTCGCTAATGTGATCTAATGTTACATTTTAGGTTTCTTGGTCTCTGGACAGTTTAGCGACTAAGTTGTCGCAATCTCGTCTCAAATTAGCGACGATATTAGTACCGTCACTAAATAGCTACTATATTTACCTACGACTTGTGTTTAGTCGCTGAATAGCGACTATCTTTAGCGACGATTTAGTTTATTAGTCGCTATTTAGCGACGAAGTAAACATATTTCGTCGCTAAATATAGCTTATATCAGCAACAAAACAGACGATTCATTCATTTCGCAGCACTCGATCTCTTCTTCCTCTCTGTCTGAACGAGAGCCCGACGCCTACTTGGAGTAAGTACAAGTTACCTGGAGGTGGAGATGCGTATGCTTTAGCGAAGAAATCGGAAAAGCTTAAGGGAGTGAGAAATTCGCGATTGAAGAAACCGCAAAAAATACACCATTGTCCCAACTTGTTTAATTTCAAGGTAAGTTATTTCTTCTTTCAATTTGACTGATATTTCTGTCTATTACGCGTTGTTGTGTTGCCGTTATACGTTGTTGTTTACACGAGATTGATTTCAAGCCTAATATGGGGTTAAACGACTCGGATACATGTGACACCCCCCATATGTTTGTTAAAATACCGTAATGAATCTTGACATTTGTTGAGTCGGGTTTTCATCGTAGGCATCATGGAAGGAGATAGGTCTTGGATGTATAATAAGAACTTACCTAGGCGTGGAGGATTAACCGATGAGTTTCGTGCTGGGTTGGAAAAATTCATGGCGTTTGCTAGTTCACAAGTTGAATACATGAACGGAAGTAAGTTAAGGTGTCCGTGCAAAAAATGCAAAAACAGTAAATTCCAAGAATATGATATCGTTCAAGAGCATCTTTATAGAAACGGTTTCACTCCGAATTACTACAATTGGACTTGCCATGGTGAACCATTTATGTCTCCCGAGGAATATCGCAATACTCACCAATTGCCTTGTGTACGGGAAGAATGTAGCAGTGCTAGAGATGAATTAAATCCATATCAGAGAATGGTGCTTGATGCAGCTGCTCATAATTTTGGATGGGAAACGAACCAAACTAGCACCCATGAGCATGGAAGCTCCAGTCATACATCACAGTTTGACAATTCTGGTGACACAACATTTGAAGAAAGTGTGTGCCATAAATTTCGTGACGTGTTGAGTTCAGCGGATGAACCTTTATGGGGAGGTTGTGACAACCACTCAACGCTATCGGTCACGGCAAGAATGCTAAGTATTAAAGCCGAGCATAACGTGTCAGAGAACTGCTTCAATTCTTTTATGGAAATAATGCGTGAAGCATTACCCCGTGATAACAACATGCCGAGTTCCTTTTACGATATGAAGAAGTTAGTGCATGACCTGGGTCTTCCGGTTGAGCGGATAGACGTCTGCATCGCAGGGTGTATGTTGTATTGGAAAGAATATCAATCTGCTGAATCTTGCAAGTTTTGCGGTGAGCCTAGATACAAGGTTCAAAGGAGGCATGGTGGTAACCATGCACGTAGACCAGTGAAGCAATTGTTTCATCTGCCGTTAATTCCTAGATTGCAAAGGTTGTTTGCGTCTCGAGCTACTGCTGATCACATGAGTTGGCACGCAAACCATGAAACTGAAGAGGATATGATGTGTCATCCTTCCGATGCATACGCCTGGAAACATTTCGATAGAACATACCCAGATTTCGCTATGGAGCGACGCAACATCAGGCTAGGTCTATGTAGTGATGGGTTTGCCCCCTTTGGTAAAACCGGAAAAAACTATTCATGCTGGCCAGTCATATTAACGCCGTACAATCTCCCTCCTGGCATGTGCATGAAGACACCTTATATGTTTCTGACATTGATCGTGCCCGGTCCGCATAACCCAAAGAAGATGATAGACGTTTACATGCAACCATTGATTGAAGAGTTGCAACAACTATGGAATGTTGGTGTTCCAACCTATGATGTTTGCACCGATAAAACATTTCTATTGAGGGCTGCGCTTCTTTGGACGATAAATGACTTCCCAGCTTATGGAATGTTGTCTGGGTGGAGCACAGCCGGCCTGTTAGGATGTCCGATTTGTATGGAGAAATCAAAGTCGTTCCGATTAAAACATGGTAAGAAGGCGTGTTACTTTGATTGCCACAGACAATTCTTACCGATGAATCATCCATTTAGAAGGAATAAGAAAGAGTTCGTCAAAAAAAGGATTGAAAGGACACCTCCACCAATGAGGTTGACCGGTTATGAACTTTGGGAACGAGTCCAAACCTTCCCGACCGTTGTTGAAGCCCCGCAATGCATACCTCATTCGTATGGTTCTACGCATAAATGGACAAAGCGCAGTATATTTTGGCATTTACCATATTGGAAGACCCACTTTGTTCATCATAACCTTGACGTCATGCACATAGAGAAGAATGTTTTTGAGAATGTCATCAACACGGTGATGGACGTCCCTGGCAAAACAAAGGACAACCTAAATGCAAGAAAAGACTTGCGAGACATTTGTGATCGGCCGACTCTAGACGTGGAGCCAAGCAGTATTGGTCCAAAGCCAAAAGCAGTGTACACATTGACCAAGGAGCAGCGACGTGCAGTCTTAACATGGTTGAAATCTGTCCGATTTCCTGATGGGTATGCTTCAAACATCGGGAGATGTGTTGATTTGAATGCATGTAAGTTGTCAGGTATGAAAAGTCATGACTGTCACGTCTTTATGGAGCGACTACTTCCAATAGCGTTGAAGGAATTTCTGCCAAACTTCGTCTGGGGCGCTCTTACTGAATTGACGACTTTCTTTCATGATATTTGCTCGACAATGTTACGTACATCACACATGGAGAAGCTGGAGAAAGATATTCCGATCATCATGTGTAACTTGGAGCGGATATTCCCCCCATCGTTCTTTGATTCAATGGAGCATCTACTAGTTCATTTGCCATACGAAGCAAAACTTGCAGGTCCCGTCCAATTTCGATGGATGTACCCATTTGAGAGGTAACAATGTTTTTCATTTTGTATAGATATGAAACTACCTATCAACGATGTTGAACTAAAATGTCGTTTTCCATATAGGTTTTTGTATCATTTGAAGAAAAAAATTAAGAATAAGGCATGTGTGGAGGCTTCAATTTGTAATGCATACATTGTTGAAGAAGTGACTACATTTGCATCATACTACTTTGAGTCGCACGTGCAATGCAAGAGGCGGAGACCAGGACGAAACGACGAGGGACCGCTTGATTCGGATTGTAACTCATTCTCCATTTTCAATTATCTTGGTCGACCAAGCGGCGTATGTAAGTTACGTTATATAACGGGGGAAGAAATGCATGCAGCCCACACATACATTTTATTGAATTGTCCAGAAGTGGAGCCATACTTTCAGTAAGCATTTCATATTAGACCTCACAATGTGAATGTATATACACATATATTGTGTCTAACCATTCGCTAATAAATTATTCTTTCTTGGCTCAAATCGAACAGAATGTTTCGGGCATCCATGTCAGGAGTATCGCCTGATGAGCTCGATCGTTTGTGCAATGACCATTTTGCAGCATGGTTTAAAAATTATGTAAGATCGACGTGCAGTGTTAACTTGTAGTTTTCATCAAATGTTGATATTAAGCAATACTCTATGTATACGTACATATATGAATAACTTATTCATATGTGTCATTAGGTTCACAATATTCCAGCCATGATCGAGAATGAAGGGTTGTTATATCATCTGTCATTGGGTCCAAAAGCAATAGCAAGAACTTGGCCAGCATATTTTGTCAACGGTTATAATTTTCACACGCAAGAATATGGCAAGGGAAAGGCCACGATGAATAGTGGCGTCTGTGTTCGATCTGGGAGCAGTTTGATGGAGGCCTTTTACGGCTTGTTGGATGCTATCATACAGGTAGAGTACCCTGGTCCACCATTGGCCGTTACGTTATTTAAATGCACGTGGTTCGACCCTATCAAAGGAATGAGGGTGCATCCGAAGTTTAATTTGGTTGAAGTTAATCACAAGAGAAAATATATGAAATACGAACCATTTGTACTGGCACAACAAGCAATTCAAGTCTATTACGCATCATATCCGAGCTTGAAACAGGACAAAGTTGAGTGGTTGGCAGCATGTACAATCAAAGCGCGAAAAAAGATCGAACAACACTGGAAAGATACAGCATATCAGCAAGAGGTCGTTCTGCACACAGCTGAACCTTATGAATATAATATTCCATCTTTACAAGACCCACATGGAGCATTGATCGATGTTGATGCAAGTGAAGTACGTCAATCGAACTTGCATCATAGTGTTGAAGAAGATGAATTTATCACTGATGATGACGAGGACACTGATGAGGAAAACGAGGACACCGAAGACGAAGACGAGTTTTATGATCATAGTGAAGATGCAGAAGACGACGATTATCATGACAACGACGAAGATGACAATGACAACGACTTTGGGTTTTGAAACTTTTACTATTCTTCTTTATGACATGTATAACGTATTTTATGGTTTATTGTGTTATAATTAATATTCAGTATATACGGTATATATGATAATATTATTTATGAATCAGGTGTATTTATATACAAATATATAACAAGGTAATTAGGTGTATTCTGTAAAAATTAGCGACAATTTTGTCGCTAATTTAGTCACTAATTAGTGACGGCGACGCACAATGTCGTCGCCAAAAAAGGCCGAGAGCTATAAAATTTGCAATGGGGTACATCTTTAGCGACAAACCACAATCAATAGTCACTAATTAGCGACGGACCCTGTTCTTGTCGCTAAGTAGTGACGGAGACGTGGTCGGTCGTCGCCAAAAGTTACCGAGAGCTATACTATTTGCATTCGGGGACATCATTAGCGACGGATCACATATCTTCGTCGCTAATTGGTGACGGGGAGCTCATATCGTCGCTAAAAGTGAAATTTTAGCGACGGAGAAGTGGTCGGTCGTCGCCAAAAGTTACCGAGAGCTATACAATTTGGAGTCGGGGACATCATTAGCGACGGATCACATATCTTCGTCGCTGATTGGTGACGGAGAGATCATATCGTCGCTAAAAGTTAAATGTTAGCGACGGAGACGTGGTCCGTCGTCGCCAAAAGTTACCGAGAGCTATACAATTTGGAGCTAGTTGGGGACATCATTAGCGACGGATCACATATCTTCGTCGCTAGTTGGTGACGGGGAGCTCATATCGTCGCTAAAAGTGAAATTTTAGCGACGGAGACGTGCTCGGTCGTCGCAAAACTTACCGAGAGCTATTGAATTTGCATTCGGGGCATCATTAGCGACGGATCACATATCTTCGTCGCTGATTGGTGACAGGGAGATGATATCGTCGCTAAAAGTTAAATGTTAGCGACGGATACGTGGTCGGTCGTCGCAAAACTTACCGAGAGCTATTCAATTTGCATTCGGGGCATCATTAGCGACGGATCACATATCTTCGTCGCTGATTGGTGACGGGGAGATCATATCGTAGCTAAAAGTTAAATGTTAGCGACGATGCTGTCGCTGATTGGTCGCCAAATGTGGCGGAATTATGGATTTGATTCAGGCTTTTAGCGACTACTTGGTCGCTATACCGTCGCTAATTAGCGACGGATGTAATTAATTGTAGCCAATTAGCGACGATTCGTGGCTATGCCGTCGCTGAATCAGGATAACCTAAGTTCGAAATCGATTTTTCCCCAGTCTGTCTCTCTCTATCTCTCCTCTACTCTCGCTCTCCAGTCAGACCTCCGACGCCGCTCGATCGCCCGCCGCCGCTCGTCTGGCCTCTCGCCGCCGGTCGTCCGCCCGCTCCCCGCCGCTCGTCCAGCCGCTCGGCTGCCCGCTCCCCGCCGCTCGTCCAACCGCTCGGCTGCCCTCTCCCCGCCGCTCGTCCACCGGCTCGGCTGCCCGCTCCCCGCCGCCCGCTCCTCCGCCCGCCACCGTTCTTGCTTGAGAGAGGAGCGAGTCACCACCTCTCCCCTCGCCGTCCGAAATCAACCGTGGGTCTAGCACGGCGTCGCTTCCTCGCCGGCGTCGCAGCGGAGCTCAAGCGAAGCCTCACTGTTCAGGTCTCTCTCTCTCTCTCTCTCTCGATGATCTATGATTTGCATTTACCTCACTGCTGGTGCTGGCAACAGTATACTTATGTAGACGGATATGTGTTATGTACGTAGGTAGTGCAGCGCATCCACATACGGCGTGCATTCAGAGATGCATTATTCATGAATGCAACATGTAACAGTAACATATTAGCAAAGGCATTCTATGAGTTACAAACCATAATCTTATGGACTGATTGGAGGTTTTTCCTTAGCTAGTAAGTTTATTTGTGATCGTTTACTGATCAAACTGACTGGGAAGTATGCAGATTGTTTGGCTTTTCTTTTACTTGCCGTATAGTTATCAATATATCATCACACTAGTTGATTCTCTTCATTAGCTTCTTCTTTCTTAATCATTAGAACAGATATGGTGAAAAACACAAATACACAATAAATGGTGACCATAACCATCTTGCAATCAAAACGAACAAAGACAACCTTCACTTCTCAATCTGTTGATGGGGTTAATCCAGCTTTGAACTTGTAGCTATATCTGGACCTATTATTTTAGTTTGAGAGGTTAATGCTAAGTTGTGACTAACATAAGAAATGTTGGATCTGAATCAGCATAGCCATAGGATATCTCAATAGAATTGAATATGTCAAAAAAAGTAATCAATTCTATTTTCTTGATAATTGGCACAATACTCGCGCCAAAGCTATGAACAACCAAGAAATCACTATAGATTGCCAAATTATTCACATTTCAACAAGACATGGGCTTACCTTTGGTTGTTAAGACAGTGATTGAAGCAAGCTGGTTGTTACCTTTTGTAATGTTGTTTTCCTTATGCAGGAAGAAGAACAATATTTACACACTGCAAGAAAAATGGTAAGTTTTTAATTGGGTTATAAATCATTTCTAGTTGGTAAATAAATTGTTCTAAGTAGTTTGTTTTTCCAATGTGCACCAGCGTCCAAATCAGAAAAATAACAACAAGGGTAAGGGTAAGGCTGATGATCAACCGACGGTCTATACACGTGGACGGGTCAGAGGAGGGCGTTCAATGGCAGTCGTGATCAGGCCGGTCGACGAGGCTAGTCCCCCTCGACGGACCTTCGTGCCCACGCCCACTTGGGTCGATACGCCCCCCACAGAACCGCAGCCTCAACAGTTGGAAGACGAAGGAACGGAGGAGACTCAATCTGAGGGCGAGCCTTTGATCACGGCACGATCATCGGTAGGCCAAACGTCGACACCGCCAAGCGCCGAAGATGCGGATGATAATTGGGTCATCGATGATGAAGGGAGGAGGCGGATAGAACCGTTA
The DNA here is from genome assembly GCA_031216235.1 of Syzygium jambos. Lineage (NCBI taxonomy): Eukaryota > Viridiplantae > Streptophyta > Magnoliopsida > Myrtales > Myrtaceae > Syzygium > Syzygium jambos. Next base: position 15,312,758 of record CM062226.1, read on the forward strand.
GGAGACTCGTAAGTACAATATGATGAAAGGGCATAATTTTTTGTTATTAACTGTATAGGCTAGATTTTCTTTGGAATTTGAGATGTTTTATGTATTTTTTATGTGTAACAAATGCAGCTTCTACAGAGCGACGGTAGTCCTGCGGGACTGGTATCGTATGATCAACAATTTTTGGCGTGGGCCATATACATGCATTACGCAAGCGCCGGAGGAACATAGGAGAGTATGGTGGCAAGAGTTCGAGGTAAGTGTAAGATCGGTTTGTTAGTGACATTTCTAAAATGTATTGGTAAATTGAGTTAGCGTTTTTTTTTTTTCAGCGCAAGTACTATTGGGACAGATCTATGGATAGCGAGGTTAGAAGAATTTTAAACAAGAAGGCCGGCGATCACATGCGAAATGTGATGAACAAGGCGAAAACCACTCAGAGGCAGCCTGCTTGGATGGACGATCAGTCATGGGGGGAAATCCATAGAAAGTGGGCTAGTGAGGAGCATAAGCGCGCCAGCGAGAGGAATAAAGTTAATCGAACTTCCAGTTCCAGAGAATCTGGGATTGGGACGTATGCCGGCGGCTCCATCACAGTTGCGGAGCACAAAAGGAAGATGGTAAGTATTGTCAGATTGTCAATTTATTCCGTTAATAGATTGTATGACTAGTTGGAAGTCCGTTTTGTATGTTAGGCGAAGGTGTTGGGAACGCCGCCCAGCTTCTCACAAACATATGAGCGGACCTTCATGAGAAAGGACAAATCATTCGTCAGTGGCACGGCGAAGGCCGTTAAGGTATGTTCGAACTTGATGATTTTATAGCAGATTAGTTGATTGTGATGCATGCCTAGTAACTTTTAAAGTCTGTACGTAGGAAAAATTTGATGAAATGCTTGCATCTACGGCGGGTGTCGGGGGTAGTGGCAGCGGCGAGGGTACAGAAGGGACGTCGCCCTCGATTGAAATGTCGCAGGCCGAGCAAGAGAAGCTGTGGTGGCAGGCATCTGCAGCAGTGAAGAAAGGGAAGGTGTACGGGTTGGGGTCGTTAGCCCGGGACAGCATGAAGTCGGTAGGCACATCTTCTGCTGGAACGAGTTCAAGGCGCAGCGCAAGAGAGAGTGAGCTGGAAAAAAAAGTGGAAAACCTCGAGAATCTACTTGCAGAGAAAGACGAAAAAATGAAGAAGATGGAGGAGAGACTAGATGCCATAGATGCCAGAGATGAGGCAATGCGCCTCATGCAACAACAATTGAGTATGCTAATGAGACAACAGCAGGGTCAGCATTCGCAGCAAGACGATGAGGATGAAGCAGCCGAGCAGACTGGACTTCCACCGGCACCCCCACCCGATGAAGACCATGAAGAGTAGATACATTTGCTGAACATTTTTGATATGTACGAATGATAATTGTTTAGATACATTTGCTGAACCTTTTTTGATATGGGTACTTTTCTTAGATATTTACTTTTTGCTTCTATATTTCGTTATGCGTTGAATGTTATGACTTATCAGGTAGAACTGAACAAAAAACAAAAAATAAATATTAATCGTTCAAACAGCTTTAGCGACGCTACGATCTACTATCGTCGCTATTCTGGACGATTTAGCGACGAAGATTAGCCTTTGTCGCTAAATGGCGACGAATCGGCGACTACCTTGTCGCTAAAGTGGCCGAGTGATACCATTTTGCATTCGGGACAACGTTAGCGACGGACAATCTAATCGTCGCTGTTTAGCGACGACCATTAGCTTTGTCGCTAAATGGCGACGAATCGGCGACTACCTTGTCGCTAAAGTGGCCGAGTGATACTATATTGCATTCGGGACAACGTTAGCGACGGACAATCTAATCGTCGCTGTTTAGCGACCACCATTAGCTTTGTCGCTAAATGGCGACGAATCGGCGACTACCTTGTCGCTAAAGTGGCCGAGTGATACTATATTGCATTCGGGACAACGTTAGCGACGGACAATCTAATCGTCGCTGTTTAGCGACAAACATTAGCCTTTGTCGCTAAATGGCGACGAATCGGCGACTACCTTGTCGCTAAAGTGGCCGAGTGATACAATATTGCATTCGGGACAAAGTTAGCGACGGACAATCTAATCGTCGCTGTTTAGCGACGAAGATTAGCCTTTGTCGCTAAATGGCGACGAATCGGCGACTACCTTGTCGCTAAAGTGGCCGAGTGATACCATTTTGCATTCGGGACAACGTTAGCGACGGACAATCTAATCGTCGCTAATTAGTAACGGAAGAACTCATTGTTGTCGCCAAAAGTGACGGTAGATGACAGTGTCGTCGCTAAAAGTGGCCGAGAGCTGTAATATGCATTCGGGACGTTATTAGCGACGGGGGATAGAGTTATCGCTAATTGGTGACGGCAGTAGACATTGTTGTCGCTAAATATGCGATACTGAGTTCCATGCATGCTGGACATTTTTGCGACTACAAGAAAAATATCGTCGCAAAAATTTGCGACGATCATACTCTTGTAGTCGCTAAAATATTAGCGACGCCAGGTGTAGTTCGTCGCGAAATGGCGACTAATGGTTGTCTAGTCGCTAAGTTGCGATATCTGAGTTTTGCGACAGATGTGTTAGCGACGAGAAAATTTGTCGCTAATTAGCGACGAATTGCCATATGTTTCGTCGCTAATTTTAGCGACATGGTTTTTCGCAACGAAATTTGGTTCGTCGCAAAAGTCGTCGCTAAAAAATTATAGCGACGAAAATTTGCGCTTTTTCGTCGCTAATTGTCGTCGCTAAAATGCAGTTTTTTTGTAGTGTTAGGACCCTATTGACACCAAAACCTAAGAGTCTGGGGTCGTTTGCCGGGTTTATTGGTGGGTCATCGCACCCGGTGGTCGTTGGGTTTGCCGCAAGCCAGAACTCCTTGAGGAAGTACCTCTTCTTGGGTTCGGTGGTCAGTGGTTCGTTGCCCCAGAAATAAGGGTGCACCATAATAGCACCTGCAAATTCAATTCCATCTAGCTTCTCCTCTCCTAGCCGGATGCCCATGTTGTGAACTATGTTACTATCATCTTGGGTTCGGTGGTCAGTGGTTCGTTGCCCCAGAAATAAGGGTGCACCATAATAGCACCTGCAAATTCAATTCCATCTAGCTTCTCCTCTCCCAGCCGGATGCCCATGTTGTGAACTATGTTACTATCACCAGCCATAAACACCTATGAAGAATTTATAGAATGTTGTAAGGATGTCTAATAAACAGCTCTCAATAGATTACCATTGTAAATGTTGCGGAAGACAAGTGATCGAACAATAAAAGTGACAGAATAAGAAAATAAATCGGATATTAAATTTACGTGGTTCGATCGTAGTGACGTACATCCACAGGGAGAGCAATACGGAATTCTACTATAGATCAAGCGATACAACGAAGATTACAACCACACTCGAGTTACTCAAACACTCTTAAGTATTTTCCAAGCCCCAATTACATTCAATAACTCACGCAGTATTTTGCTCCACAATTTCTCACGAAATAATCTCTCAATCTCGTAAAAGAATTGTACACAAATCTTATTATAAGATTTAATTGCTACTAACACTTAAACTCTTGAATGTAATTTGCCAAAGAAAGACCCGTGAAACTCTTTGCCAAGCACTCTATTTCGGCGCTTCAAGTCATTTGCGCTAGAGAGTTCCACCAACAAAGAACATATATATATATATATATATATATATATATATATATATATATATGCCAAAATAGAACCTGCGGAAGCCGACTCCAACACGGAAACGTTAATCCCATTCAAGAATCCAAATTTGGTCAATGGTCAACACTTTTCCTTTTAATTTTCCTTGGACCGACTTCAATTAGGATGTAATAAACTTGAATTTCCTTTTCTTACTTTTCTGACCAAAATACGGACTTCTCCGAGTCAGCAACAATCCAAGTCCAAATATGGACTTTCTTAATTGAGACACGTTCGATTATCTGAAAACATATAAGCTACACTTCATATAATTTTATTTTGTGTTGCGTTTTGTTCATAAGCTCAAACTCGAGACATATTTTCAACAATCTCTATCTTGACTCGACGTTTGAGCCAAGTCACAATTGCTTTGATAGAATATGAATTTCGCTACTACTCTGCTATAGCCCCAATGGGCTCAACTGCCACAGACGTTTTCCAAGTTCAAGCCTCGCTTGAACTTCGCCATAGCCGTGGACCTCATCAAAACACCAACTCCACATGCACCTTTAACTGCTCCACAATAATTTTCCGACACAACCTCCTCAACCGCAGATTATGCAAAACCATTGTTGCATCCATATCTATCAGGAGATTGAATATGCACCTTGTCAATTTCAGCAGTTACAGTAACTGTTGGCTCAATAGGCTCCACCTCGCTGCAAGCACCATCCGTGTTGATTACTTCGTTAGCACCTGCTGCCTCAGGAGTTTCTGGTTGCAACTCCACCTCAAGCTGAACACCGTCTAGATTCGTATAAACACTGTTTTAACACTCCTAGCTAGAAGTATTGGATACTCGTCAAATGTAACTTCTCTGTTAATAATAGGTGAATTTGATTCCGAGCACCACAACTTATAGTCCCGTTCACCTTGTGCATAACTTAGGAACATGGACTTTCTTGTCCTCCCATTGAGCTTATCATCACTAACTTGAACATAATATAGACAACCAAACATTCTAAGAACAGAATAATCAGCAACGTTATCTGACCACACTTCTTTGAGAGTCTGACATTTAATCGCAGTTGATGGGATCCATTTTTCAGATAGCTCGCCATATTAAGCGTATCCACCAGGAATCTCCTAGCCATACCAGCACTAGATAGCATTTTGTGGGCCGTCTCTAGTAATGTTTTGCTTATCAACTCTGCAACATGTTGTGATTTATTGGCACTAATGCGGTGTCTCATTATGCCTTCCTTCATGCAGAATTTGATTAATAGTTTCGAGCAAAACTCCATACTATTGTCAATTCGTACCTGCTTGATCGTTTTATCACTCTCCTTTTCGATCAAAGCTTTTAACTGTCTGATCCTGACAACAGCATCAAACCTGTGCCTTAGCACAAACACCTAATTCTTCCTTGAGTAGTCATCAACAATTGTTAGCATAAATCTGGCACTCTTCCTCGAAAGAAATTGCGACAACCTGCGAACATCTAAGTGAATTAATTCTGCAGTATCCATGGTTTCTCCGACAAACGTACTAACTGCACTTTCTGCTGTTGATCTAAATCACAGCACCTGCATACATTCAATTTGTTAGCCACAAAACCACATAGCAAATTCCTTTCACTTAGAACCTTCAAGCTTCTTTCGCTAATTTGCCCCAAACGCATATGCCACACTTTAGACTCTCGAACAAATGCATCCGACGTCCGTAGTAAATTCCATTACTGTCTCACCTTGAAGCTCATATAGGCCACTTTGCTTGATTCCTTTCATTATCACCAAGGCACCTCGAAGAACTTTCAGAACTCCACATTCTGAAGAATACCGACACCCAGCTGAATCCAGGGCACTCAAGAAAATCAGATTTTTCTTCAACTCTAGAACATACCGTACTCTAGTCAATGTCCATACAATACCATAATGTATTCTGATTCTGACATTACCAACACCAATAACATCACATTCAGAATTGTTCCCCAAGTGCACTTTACTACTATTCGTGCACTGATAAGTAGTAAACCAGTTTTTGTTTGGTGTAGCGTGAAAAAACAACCAGAATCCATAATCCATCCATCAAATGACGAATTATCAGTGACAGACAAGATATAATCGGCATTATCCAAATTACCATAAGCTATAACTGCAACATCATTCGCATGATCAACTCTAATTCCCTTACCCTTATCGTTTTTCGGCTTAAGGTAATCCCTTCTAATATGCCCCCTCTTGCCACAATTCCAACAGACAATACCACCAGTCCTAGATTGACTTCGTCTATTCGAGTTCATACTACTTCTGCTAGTACGTGTACCCTAAAGCAGTAGATACATGTTCGCTAGATTCTCTTCTATGGATGCCCTTACTCAGAATTAAATCTTGAACACCATCAAATCTTGTCGACCCAGAGGAATTACTAATGGCAGTAATAGTAGTATTCCAACTATCAGGCAATGAGGATAATAGAATCAAAGCATGTACCTTATCTTCAAAGTTAATATCAACTGAACTCAATTGACTAACGATCACATTGAAATCATTAACATGTTCAGCAACTGACGCACCTTCGCTCATCTTTAAATTAAACAGACGTCACATCAAATAGACCTTGTTGATCGCAGAGGGCTTCTCGTACATGTCCGACAGGGCTTTCATCAAACCCGCAGCGGTTGTCTCTTTCACGATGTTAAACGTGACGTTACGTGCCAACGTCAGCTGAATAACATCCAAAGCTCGGCTATCCAGCAATTTTCAATCAGCTAGCTTCATCGTCTCTGGCTTCTCCCCAAACAAGGGCAAGTGTAGTTTCATCTGAAATAGATGATCTTCAATTTGCATCTTCCAGAAACCAAAGTTTTTCCCATCAAATCTGTCGATTTTCACTTTTTCTTCTTCTATTGCCATCGGTTCGCTTCAACTCAGCAAGTCTAGCTCTGATACCAATTGTTGCGGAAGTCAAGTGATCGAACAATAAATTGACAGAATAAAAAAATAAATCGGACACCAGATTTACGTGGTTCGATCGTAGTGACCTATGTCCATGGGGAGAGCAGCATAGAATTTCACTATAGATCAAGCGATACAACGGAGATTACGGCCACACTTGAGTCACTCGAACACTCTAAGTATTTCTCAAGTGCCAATTACATCTAATAACTCACGCGGTATTTAGCCTCACAATTCCTCACGAAATAATCTCTCAATCTCGCAAAAGTTTTGTACACAAATCTTATCATAAGATTTAATCACTACTAACACTTGAACTCTTGAATGTAATTTGCCGAAGAAAGACCCGTGAAACTCTTTGCCAAGCACTCTATTTCGGCGCTTCAAGTCTTTTGTACTAGAGAGTCCCACCAACAAAGAACATATATATATATATATATATATATATATATATATATATTGCCAAAATAGAACCTGCGGAAGCCGACTCCAACACGGAAACGTTAATCCCATTCAAGAATCCAAATTTGGTCAATGGTCAACACTTTCCCTTTTGATTTTCCTTGTACCGACTTCAATTAGGATATAATAAACTTGAATTTCCTTTTCTTACTTTTCTGACCAAAATACGAACTTCTCCAAGTCAGCAACAATCCAAGTCCAAATATGGACTTTCTTAATTGAGACACGTTCGATTATCCGAAAACATATAAGCTGCACTTCATATAATTTTATTTCGTGTCGCGTTTCGCTCACGGGTTCAAACTCGAAACATATTTTCAACAGTAAATATGAAAAATTGGTTTTGAAACCACCAAAATCAAATGATGATTTCCAAGTATTTGTTGATCTGTTTTCAACTATTTGGGGAAAAAAATCATAAGTGTCATAACTTTGGTATGATATTCACTTGATTGGCATAATTTTTTTTTCGATTAATTGAGTGCTATAACTTTTATATGATGCTTACTTAAATGCCATTAATGTATTTTTCAATCGATCAATTAAATTTCATAATTTTTTAAAAAATGTTCACCACAAGTGTCACGATATTCAATTAATCAAAAAAAGTTATAGGCAACGAGTGAGTGCTATATGAAAGTTATGACACTTATACTGTCTTTATCCTCAATTATGTGATGGGTTTCCAGATAGAATAGTAAAGCATGACAAATTCAAAATCTCCACTGCCCAACCAAAACCATTTTGAAATTTGAACACAGAATTTAGCCAAAACCATATTTTTTTTTATTTACTTATAATGTTTTGTTTTTGAAATATGAAATAATATCAATACAACAATAAAAACAATATCTTCCAAGTCTTACTTTTGTAAAGAATGCAAGCTTGGAAAGTATAGGGGCATGCATGGTAACATTTCTATTCCAGAAATCAATTTCTAGCAAGAAATAGAAAAATCTATTTCTATTCTGTGGACGAGTTTCTAAGCAAAAATGTGTGTTTGATAACGACGCAAAATTTTATTTCCGAAATAGAAATTCATTTGATAACGACACAGTTTTCTCTCTTCTGAGCAGCCGACGGAGGATGTCACTCCCCGAACCCCATCAAGCACGCGACAAACTTCTCTGGTCGAATAATGCGATATCCTAATGTATCGCCGACCCAATTTAAACTCATCAGAGATTTATATCCATCAGCAAAAGCCACAATTAATACCCGGACAATTATAACTGGGGTAAACAGGGGGAACAAACATATACATTTCTCATCCAAACTTATATAATATTCACAATTTACAAACCTCCATATACATAAGCACACCGAACTTATACACTATAAACCACCGATATCAAAAGGGATCGATAGCCTGGGTACCCTATCTCCAAAAACCTATTCCCAACCCCTACACTAGCCCTTACGCCCACTACTTGGCGTCTATTTAGAATCTGATTCTTTAGCACTCGAGTCTAAGTCCCCTCGAATTATCGGCTCCTCTAAGGACTCCGGCTCAGTCTCGATCTCAGTCGGGTTATTGATATCACCCGATTCCGCTGGAACTTCGTTCTGCTCCTCCTCGATTGGATCTTCATCCAACTCGTCCTCTGGCATGAACTCGGGGTCAATCCATTGCTCATATTTGGGTACGTGCACCGGTTCTTCTTCGGGCTCATCTTCTGGGGCCTCTTCAGGTTTTGCCTCAGGTTCTTCCTCTCGAATTGGCTCGAGATCCACGTCCATTGGATCGTACCCTGCCTGCGATTCTTCAAGCTCTGGTTCATGTTCAGCCCCCGAAGGCTCAGGTGCTGCAGGTGCTTGCTGCAGTCCAAACTGCGTTAGACTAGTCTCCAAGCTAGTCTTCTCATCGTCGGGAGGAGGTATGGCAAACGGGTCCCAATCCCCAACTCCATCAAAGGGGACGTCAAATCCACGGACGGAACCAAACTTATCTACCCTATCTTGAAAGAACCAAGTGGTGTACGTATGGGACTGCTAGAGGGGTAGTCCTATGTCTACCCAAACTATCGTCGTATGCTTAACCCAGATCATATTATCATCTATCGGGTATTCTACAATGCTGTGATCGGTGTGCATTGGTACTCTAAAATGCTCAGGCGGCGGCGGCGGAGGATTCATTGCTCAGGCCGGGATTTTGAAATTGTTGGTTGAAAACAACCATAAGAATACATCTCAGCAAGCACATACCCTAAACCCCACCTAGGCTATCACGTACCTCCAGACAATCACAATCACAACCACACATAGCTATCACATAACAGGCACACAACTATGTTTACCTGGGCCTTTTCAGCATGCAACCTGCACGTTAATCACAACAACACCATTTCCAATCACATGCACATTCTAATTAAATTTTGTGCGTTCGTTCCGATCTCATCACATTCTTTCCACACAACTTACCAGTGACCCGTGTAATGATACCGCATCAGGTCCACTGCGACTATCTTATACTCAACTCGCTAGTGACTCGCGTAGTAGTACCGTCTTAGATTCACCGCGACTAACTCATAACAATACTTTAAGGCCCGCGTAATGGTACTGCCTCAGGCCATGTATCTTGCTTGCGTAGTGGTACCGCCTCAGGCTCAACACCCACCACCTAGTGCACAATCCGCGTAATGATACCGCATTAGGTTGGCTATATTTATAACACTTCTCGGCCCGTGTAATGGTACCGCCTCAGGCTGTGTATCTTGCTTGCGTAGTGGTACCGCCTCAGGCTCAACACCCACCACCTACGACACAACCCGCGTAATGGTACTGCCTCAGGTTGGCCGTCCTCCGGTAATACCGGGTATCGTCCCGTGTAGTCGTACTGCCTCAGGACGGATCAATTCCCCACATAGTGATACCGCTCAAGGGTTATCGCAAACACACATACTGTGCCACACACGATTTCTCGCTCGTTCACACCCTCAACACCCGATTGCCAATAAATTAGCCAATCACACGTGGCCTGTGCACGCACCAATTCACACGCATTTCTTATGCTCAATAAGTATTCAACATAGCCAATTGACAATTGAAACCAATTCAGCCTGTACGTGCACACAACGGTCCACATTTAAAACAGCCAATACACATTTCAACAAACATACAAGGCCACAAATGGGCCCACAATCACAGCCACATAATGAACACAAATTCAGCCTTTCCTCACCAAATTCAAGCCATAACGAATATCATATTTCAGCCACCATACCGTGCACCAAACCAACACCATTTGCCCTTAAATCGAGTCAAATACTCGTCACTACGAGTCTCAACTTCCATCATTCAATCCAGCACCAATTCAGCCTCGAAACATCACAATTTCAATCTCAAATCAGCCAATTTCAATCCTCAAACTGGTCCATTGAATTATACCCCAAAACAACCACTAATTTAGCCAAAACCGCATCTAATTAAGTCCGATTCAACCCCTAAAATTATCTGTCGATACCCGGAGTCCTAGATAGAGTTCAGGGCGTGACTTACTCAAACTCTAGACTGACTCGGCTAGAGTGGATAGGGAACGACTGATCGGCGGCAAGCGGCGGCGGTTGGCCGCGGCTGAGCGGCGGCGGCGAAGCTTCCTTGGCCGCTATTCATGGCCACGGGAGGGGCAGAGAGAGAGAGAGAGAGAGAGAGAGAGAGAGAGAGAGGGATGGCGTGAGGGTGGTGGTGTGGCTTGGTGATGGGTGGTGGCGATCGGGTGGACGGCGACCGGCGAGCAGCGGTGGCGCGGCCAAGGGGGACGGTCGGTTCGGTGAGGAGAAAGGAGGGAGCCGAGAGAGAGAGAGAGAGAATGATGAGAGAGAGAGAGGATTTGGGTTTAAATTATCAAGGTCAATTATTGAAGTCCCAATGACCATATTGCCCCTCTCTCACAAATTCAATCAACGGCCGAGATTCATTCTTATCCTAAGATCGACGGCCCGGATCGAATTTTTTCCAAAATATCCAAGGGCAATTTGGGAATTTCTCAAAAAGTCCAAGGGAAAAATTATCCAAAAATCTCTAATTCTAAGGCCAAGAGAAATTACCAAAATGCCCTTCCCAAATTACATTGGCCTTAACAAATTTCCAGGGGTAAAATGATCATTTTTCATTTCTCGCCAAAATTCAGTTTTTTTGAAGGATACAGACAAATCCGAAGCTATCTAAGCTAATGACAACATCGTCCAACTATCCTATCATGACATTCATAATTTCCAATGTCTAACTCGGTCTCTAATTGATGCCTAAGTTCTGAATAACGTAACTTGTGCATATCTCATACTAATGGGTAGCTTTTGGGGAAATTCATGCATTTGACCCGTAGCCGATATTGAATCATGTCACATACAAGTTTACTCGGGTCATGAGGACCTCGGTTGTCACTTAATCGCGAGGATCGATCACTAGATCCGAAGGGCACGATCGTTTGATATAGCTTTAGGGTCATTCGTCAATTCATTTCGTGGTCCAGCGAAATTACCTGCGATCCACTAATATGACAGTGGCGAACTGATCCCTGGTTATCCTTGGATTGGCCTACAGTAGCTCAAAATGTCACCTCGACGATTTTCATGGTCGAAAGTCGGTTAACGATCGAGTTCTTTGGTCGCGTGAATTTAAATCCCTAATTAGCCTTTCCCTAACGGTTAATATTCCCAAAGTGATCAATTCCGGGTGAGATTTAACTACAAGCACGTCTATAAACTATTCATCTCATAAATATCAAGTGGGTTAGATTTCAGAATGTCACAGAGGACGGTGGGGGGCGGAGGACGGTGGTCGGCGGCGAGAGGTCGCCAACGGTGGGAGGCGATCGGTGCTGGGCGGTGGATGGCGTCGGGCGGTGGAGCACAGCGGCGGATAGGGGCGGTTGGCGTCAGGTGGTGGAGCACGGCGGCTAGTGATGGAAGGCGGCCGGCGGCAGAGGGCGTCCGGCAACAGAGGGCGGTTGGCGTCGAGTGGCGGAGGACGGTGGTCGGCGGCAAGAGGCAGTCGGCCGGTGGGCGTTGGACGGCGGCCGGTAGGTGGTGGCGAAAGATGGCAGGAGGCGGTGTTGTGCGGTTGCGACCGACGTTGGGTGGTGGCGAACGACAGAGGATGGCGGTGGGAGGAGGCGGTTGGCAAAGGACGCTAGCGGGAGGCGGCTGGCAGTAGAAGAAGGCGGCCGGCGGTAATAGTGAGTGGCAAGGGGGTGGCCAGCTAGTAGCGTGGGCGAGCGATAAGAATAGTTTTTATTTCTCATTTCTGTTCCAAATCTATTTCTAGAATAGAAATTTGTTTTAGAAATAGAAAAATAAAATTGTATTATCAAACAGATTTCTGTTTCAAACCTGTTCCTGGAACGTAAAAATAGAAAAATAAAGAAACATAAATGATTTCATGTGATAACATTTTTATTCTAGATATCAATTTTTGGCTAGAAATAGAAAAATCTATTTCTATTCCGTGAACAAATTTATGAGCAAAAATGGGTGTTTGATAATGATACAAGATTTCTATTTCCGAAATAGAAATTTGTTTGATAACGACGCAAAATTTCTCCCTTCCGGGAGGCCGACAGAGGGCAGCGAGGGGCGAAGGACGGTTGCCGACGGTGGGAGGCAGCCGGCTGGTGGCGAAGGATGGCGATGGGAGGCAATTGGCAGCGAGCGACGGCTGGCGTCGGGTGGTGGAGCACGACGGCCGGCGGTGGATAGTGGCGACGGCGATTGCCGGGGGTGGCTGGCGTCGGGCAGTGTAGCACGGCAGTTGGAGGTGGAGGATGGCGATCGGTGGTGGTCGTAGATGGTCGGTGGCAAGAGGCGATCGGCAACAGAGGGCGGGCGACAAGAGGTGGTCGACGGCAGAGGGCGGCCGAGGTTGGGTAGTGGAGCACGATGGTCGGCTGCAGAGGACGGCGGCCGGTGGTGGGCAACGGCTGGCGTTGGGCGATGGAGGACGGTGGTTGGCGGCAAGAGGCGACCGACAAGTAGGAGGCGGCGACGAAGGGTGGCAGGTGGTGGCGGTGGGTGGGTTGCGATCGACATTGGGCGGTGGCGAATGACGGAGGATGACGGTGGGAGGAGGCGGTTGGGAAGGACGCCGGCAGTGGCGGGAAGCGGTCGACGGCAATAGCGAGTGGCAAGGGGGTAGCCGGCTAGTGTCGAGGACGAGTGATGAGAAGAGTTTTTATTTTTCATTTCTTTTCTAGAAAGAGAAAAGTAATTTTTTTTACTGTTTCAAACCTATTTCTGGAATAGAAATTTGTTCTAGAAATAGAAATATGAAATTGCATTACCAAACGGATTTCTGTTTCAAACCTATTCCCGGAAACAGAAAAATAGAAAAACAAATAAATAGAAATGTTATTATACACACCCTAGTTAACCTAAATGGGACAATTGTTTTCCATGTGTGTCGCCTTCACAATTGTCCCGCGTTGACTAAATTTGTGAAGTTGGAGCATGATCGGCTCTTTAAAACCAACCCATGACGCTAATCTTCTTGATAAAATCTACCAATAGGCCATCTTTTTATTATGGAAATAATAAAAATAAGAGTAAAATGTCAAATAACCATCTAGCAAGTGGTACTGAATGTATTTGAGCATACATCCATAAAAAATATACTAGCTTATAAAAAAATTGCCTCACTCAATTTTAAGGTATTGTAACTTTCAAACATACATCGCCAAATACAGCATACACAACTATATCAAGCGGATCTATTATTATGAGTTTGGACGTAACATCTATTAGCATATTATATGCCAATAAGTGATCTTGTTAGAAAATGAAGCACATTTCCAATTACCTTGTTGAGATTAGCATGAGAATTCAACCACTCCTCGGGGTCGGTTTCCGGCAAAATGAGAGGCCACCCATTTGAGGGTAGTCCACGAATCATCGTAAGCCGCTAGAAGAGGATGCTCGGGGGCCCTTCTATAATTGACGTAGATGGCGATGATGTAAGCCTCCGCAGCTAGGGCATTGAGATAGTTGTGGTAGGTCGGCGACCGTGCCGTCTCCACCACGAAGTCCCCTCTGTGAAAGTACACGAGCACAGGGAGCTTTCGGAGAGAGCCAATCACCACTTCGGGAATGTAAAGCCTCGCCGACATGCCGGAGTCCTATGAAATGGTGACGTCCTTTGACTGGACGCCGGTTTTCGCATCGAGCGACCGAGAGACGGCTGCCATGCCCACTAGTCTCTCCGCTCGGCCATCCTTGTAAATCCTTACCACCGGAAACAAGTCATTGGCCACTTCTGTTTCCATTAGGCTTTTGGCTGAAATAGAAGCAAGAATGCTATTGAGGAGAAGAAGAACAGAGAATTAAGCAGGAGTTTATGTTGCGTTCTTGCATTATGTTGCTGTTTTTGTAAACCTAGACATCGTCGATAGTCTTTGTCAAATCTGTAAAGAAGAATCTTTGTGCGACCGGCGTTGTGTAAATCTTTGTTTGCTGCGATATTTACTATGAAGAAACCCCCATTTGTTTTATTTGGAATGATGATATTGACAGGATAAGAAATTTGATAGCCGGCCGGATCGGACGCACAATTGATTTTTTTTTGTTCGTCTTTTAACAAACACAATATTTAAATTCTATTTATTTCGCGAAAAGTGAATGATTTAGAATACTTTTTCCTAAAAAACGATCATTTGAAATAATTAGTCAATTAAAAAATATTTTCATTAACGATGAGATTTATGCCTAAGCATCTTCATAAATAATGTAAATATTTTTCGTCAATTCATTTTTGTAAGCAATGCAAGTTGTTGTTTTTATGAAAATATTTTTTAAATAATTCGTTTTCAATGAAACAAGCTGAATTTTACTGGTTTTAAAAAGCCTTTGGAAGATATAGTATAATATATTTAATATAAACATAGTATAGTATCATATAAAGTTAAAGTAATCTTAACAAATCGTGAAGTAATCAATAATCAGGAGTTTAATTGAGTTTAAGTAAGCAAAATAAGAATTGAGTTGTGCTTGACAGTTCAAATTGACAGAATATATTGAGGAACAACTAAAAGATTTTGTTATTTACTTGCATTAATTTCTCTCGCGGATTAAACGTGCACATCTCCAAATCCAGCTTGAGACTGGTACGATCTTCACGAAGAACGAATCTACACATTATTAATGAAAAAGTATTTGGAGAGAGAGAATCCACATCTGAAAAATAAGAGAGTTCATTATGGGCCTAATTTTCTAAAAAGTCCCACTTTCAGTCTAATCGCAATTTGATCCTGAATGCTTTTTGGTGTGGAAGAAGAAAATCCCTAATTTTCACTTTAGTTCCAAATTTATCAACGTGTCAAAAAATCGTCATTGGTTTCTTCAAGATTATCGATGTGATAGTAAACCTCTAACTAGCTTTGGTGTTGATAATCTTGAAAAAATTAGAGGCGTTTTTGGATTCACGTGCAGATTTGGGATTAAAGAGAAAAATTTGTGATTTTTTTTAGATAAAAAAAATTCGAAGCAGAATTAAGATTTGACCAAAGTGGGTGTTTGCGTGGGAATTATTCCGTTTACATTAGTCAACCCTTGAGCCATCATCTTTGACCTGCCTCCTGGCATAACTAACTTAAAATTGCCGGCTGTAAATAATTATGGACACTAATTTCACCTGCCACGGTGCGACCCATTACTCGATGATTTTGTAGATGACAAAACTACATACTCGATAACTTACATATCTATTTAAGATGGATGTAAGGAAATATACGTCTTTAGTGCCGCAGATGTAGGTTTTAGTACCATGAGTTACTTACATTGCAGCACCAATTGGCAATGAAACGAGATCGCAATTATACGAAAACTATGAGGTTTACAACGGCTAATTGATTGAAGAGGGATGTGCAAGGATCGAGCTGATTCGTACTGATATGGAAAAGTAATCTCATGCGACACTAACTGATGCTACGCGATTTTTGCCGGAATATGAGTTTGGAAGAATTGAAGATAGAACAGCTAGTTGAGGTTTTACCCGACATATGTGATGACTATGTATATAAGCTCGAGAAGCCGAAATCGGATGAGAAGAAGTGCACAAGTTGAGAATCGGGGAAACCGAGAGCTTATCATGCTCATTTGTTACACTCTTTTTACTTTAGACTCTGTGAATGTTTTGAGAGAGTTTCTAGACTGTATTCATGGGCGTTTTATTCTTTGGTAAACACAGAGTTGGAGTGTTTTACGAAATAGATCCTGCAACTAGAAGCATCGACTATCGTTTCAGCAGCTGCTAAGGATGTCTTCTGCTGTGAGCATCTACTAATGTTATCTGCATAACATCAGCTGACGTGCTGCGTTACATTGCGGATGACTTTGAGTTGATACATTTGTGTATGACATGTATCGCCTCAGAGCCCTAACGCCGGAAACCATGCTTCAACTTACTGGAGTCTTGCCGAGGCTCGCTGGTATGATTGTATTTACTTCGGCCTTCAAATTTGGATTTGTGAGAGAACAGGATCAGGGAGAAAAAGGATACTAGTAGTGAATTGGTAGGTAATTTAACTCCAATATACAACATTTCATTTCCAACTTAAAAGAAAAAACTTACTGTTGAATTGAATTTTGGTTAATTCATTTATTGGCGGTAACTTACCACCCTAAACGCGCGTGCATTACTAACTTTTGTTGCGGGAAAAAAAAAGGTTTTGTAGGGACGGGGACCTACCTCATAAGCTGATGGAATGTTAGATTTGAGGTGCCGTTGAAGCACCAACTTCCCATTGGGTAAGCCTGTCACCACAGTCACTTCAGGCGAGCGGGGGAAGCCCAAGATGGACGATACACCTAAATCTAGGCCCGTTTTTCGCAAACCAACCAAGGTTTTTTAAGATCAACGATAGATTGGGTAATCTAACCTGTGACTTTCGATTTGCAAACCAAGTCTGGACCGCTTAGTCATTTCCAACTTTAATGGCAAGATTTCCGATCCAGTGGTAAATTTCTAAACTACTCGATAATTAACCATTAAATTTGTCGTGCGAACTTAGTAAAGTAAAATCGAGCCTATGTCGATAAGTTACTCATTTCAATGACAAGTTACAAAACTTCAATTTTTATATATAATGACAAATTCTGTATTTGTTGGTAGCTAACTAACTTGTAAGTGGACCTACTTATGTAAGTTGCCCATTTCACTACTAAGTTTTTGTTTTAAGTGGTAAATCTCTAAGTAAATAACTTATGTTCCATTTGAAGTTGATAAATTCCTTACCATAGGTGGTGAGGTGCTACATTAAAATCGACTCTATGTCGGTCAATTACTCATATTGAAGGTAGATTTCTATTTTCACCATCGAGTTTTTGTTTTGAGTGGTAAATTTTTTTAAAATGTCGATAACTTACTATTGCATTTGACGGTTGTAAGTAGCTAAAATTAATTGGTAATTACCATCAGCGTACCAACCAAGAGACTGACCGTTACACGATTTTACCAACAGGGTTTAAAACTTACAAAACACATTAGAAAATTACCACACAAGGAACATGGTTCCTAGCAAATGGAAACCTAGAATGGTCTTTTAGTACAAATAGACATTGAGATAACAAGAATTAGCCCCACACACAAAGGAAGCTACTCATTCATGAAGGAGGCCAATTTCTTCATCATCTTCACAGCATTATCACAGCTGGGATTCCACAAATGATACACATGATCCTCCCCCGGTGCTTCCATCACTTCCGCAGCTCCATTCCATCCACTCTCTCTCAACAACTCCTTGTAATACCAACCCCTCTGTGTCAAAAAATCCTTTTCAGCAACACAAACGAGGACCCTTTTGCAACCCAAAGCCGAGAGCCTCGGATCCATTGCCGGGTTTAGTAGCGGGTCGTCGCACCCGGTGGTCGTTGGGTTTGCCGCGAGCCAGAACTTCTCGACCAAGGACCTCTTTTCGGGTTCGGTGGTCTCAGAAGGCAATGGCTCGTTGCCCCATAGATAAGGATGCACCATAATAGCGTCTGGAGATTCAATTCCATGTAACTTTTCCTCTCCCAATCGAATGCCCAAATGGTGAACTATGTTACCGCCGGCGCTGTCTCCAGCCATAAACACCTATAGCAATTTATAGAATGTTGTATTAGTGTGCATACTTATTGCTGAGCCTGTTTAAGGATGCCATAAACAGTTCACAACAGAAAATTATGTTACATCATTAAAAGTATTAGTTTAATTGATAAAACAGTAAAACATTATTATATTTAGTTACCGACATATTTGAAATCTCCACTGCCCAGCCAAAACCAATTTGAAATTTGAACAAACAATCTAGGGCGTATGATGAAACAAATAACCATTATTCCATTAAACATACATTTTAAGGACAATTCTAGGAATCAACTTATAGTGAGGCTTTATTTTTCCCCACAATAAAACGACCCATGGGGCTTGCAGCGGGCAGATATTAGCCCCATGTACAATTTCAGAAAACAAGCTATTAATTTTTTTTAGATAATATATGCTTCAAAAATATGAAATAATATTGATGCAACCCTAAGAAATGTCTTTTCTCTCGACAAGTCCTGCTTTTGTAGAAAATGCTAGTTTGTAAGTCCTCTAAATAAGCTTTGACCAAAAAAAAAGTCCTATAAATAAGCAATATGGAACGGTTGTTCGTCATGTGTTTCATCTTCACAATAGTCCCACTTTGACAAATTTGTAAAGGTTGGAGCTTAATTGTCTCTAAAACAACACATGATGCTATTTTCTACTTCATGAAATCTACTTAAGAGGCTATCTTAAAATAATAAAGATAAGGAAAATGTGAAATAACCGTCTAGCAAGTGGTATATGTTCTTTTTGAGGAAAAAAAATTGATTTTACGGCAGGGTCACGGAAGCAAAACCTTCCGGCATGGGGCGGTGAAAGGGATGATCGACTTGATCCTCGTCCCTGCCCCGCCATGAGTGTTGTAACTTTAAAACATGTATCACCAAACTTATGCTAAATCAACTGTTGTGAGTTTGGGCATCTTAACTACTAGTATGTATATGCCATCTTAACTACTTGCATACATATGCCAATAAGTGGTCTAAATATAACAAGTGGTTTAAATATAAAATGAAGAACATTTAAGATCACCTTCTTGAGATTGGCATGAGAATTCAACCACTCCTCGGGCCCGTTTCTGGCAGAATGAGAGGCCACCCATGTGAGGGTAGTCCATGAATCATCGTAAGCTGCCGGAAGAGGATGCTCTGGTGCCCTTCTATAATCGACTGAGATGGCGATGACGTTAGCCTCTGCAACTAGTGCATTGAGATGGTTGTGGTAAGTTGGTGATCGAGCTGTTTCGAATAGGAAGCCTCCTCCGTGAAAGTACAAGAGTACGGGGAGCTTTTGGAGAGAGTCCATGGCTGCTTTTGGGATGTAAAGTCTTTCTGATACGGTGGAGTTGGAAGAAATGGTGATGTCTTTCGACTAGATGCCTGTTTTCTCATCGAGCGATGGAGAGACGATGTCTGTGCCCATGAGTCTCTCCACTCGGCCATCCTTGTAAATCCTTACGTATGGAAACAAATCATAGGCCAATTCTGTTTCCATGAAGTTTTTAAATGAAATGGAAGCAAGAGTAATATGGGGGAGAAGAAGAAACAGACTTAACCAGGAGTTCTTGCATTATGTGGCTGCTTTTTATAGACCTAGGTATCGCCGATAGTCCGTGTCATATGTGGAATGGAAGAGTATTCATGCCATCAGTGTTGTGTAAATTGGTTTGGGTGATGCATATAATGACCCAACACCCATTTGTTTTATTTGGAAGTGGCTACTAATTTCCATGCATGGCCAACCTCAAAGGAAGTTCTATGTATTCTTGTCACAAGAAGCCGATTGTCATTACCCTTGTGGGGACATATCTAGAAAATATGGAGTCATGCTATCCGTAAATCTAGAGACATATAATGTAAAACAAAATAAAAAAAATCCATAATCAAGGAGTTTAATTAAGGTTGAAGTTTGACGTGACAGGATATATTGAGGAATTTATGGATGTCAGTATGAGAGTTCCAGTAATTAAGGATTTTTTTTTTGACTTGCATCATTTTCCCTAATAGGTTAAACATCCACAAATCACCGTCAAACTTATGGTTGTTACTATCTTCACTTGGAATGAATCTACACATCACAAACGGATAAGTCTTTGAGAATTTTCTTCTAGGTCTGAAAAGTAAGATCGCATACGATGACCCAATACCCATTTGTTTTATTTGGAAGTGGCTACTAATTTCCACGCATGGCCAACCTCAAAGGAAGTTCTATGTATTCTTGTCACAAGAAGCCAATTGTCATTACCCTCGTGGGGACATATCTAGAAAATATGGAGTCACGCTATCCGTAAATCTAGAGACATATAATGTAAAACAAAGTAAAAATAATCCATAATCAAGGAGTTTAATTAAGGTTAAAGTTTGATTTGACATGATATATTGAGGAATTTATGGATGCCAGTATGAGAGTTCCAATAATTAAGGATTTTTTTTTGTTGACTTGCATCATTTTCCCTAATAGGTTAAACGTCCACAAATCACCATCAAGCTTATGGTTGTTACCATCTTCACTTGGAATGAATCTACACATCACAAACGGATAAGTCTTTGAGAATTTTCTTCTAGGTCTGAAAAGTAAGATAGCACACGATGACCCAACACCCATTTGTTTTATTTGAAAGTGGCTACTAATTTCCATGCATGGCCAACCTCAAAGGAAGTTCTATGTATTTTTGTCACAAGAAGCTGATTGTCATTACCCTTGTGGGGACATATCTAGAAAATATGGAGTCATGTTATCCGTAAATCTAGAGACATATAATGTAAAACAAAGTAAAAATAATCCATAATCAAGGAGCTTAATTAAGAATGAAGTTTGATGTGACATGATATATATAGGAATTTATGGATGTCAGTATGAGAGTTCCAATAATTAAGGATTTTTTTTTGTTGACTTGCATCATTTTCCCTAATAGGTTAAACGTCCACAGATCATCATCACGCTTAAGGCTACTACCATCTTGTCATGCCCCGGACCCTAATGGGCTCGCGACACTCCTATGACGGTTGTATCGAATGCAATGTCCCAGGATGCGTTGTTAACCCAAACGAGATACCTATATGAGTACGGAAGCGAAAGCGAAATAAAACAACCCAGACAATAAATAATGACAGAGGAATAATACAGCATAAAACAATAATTTCATAGCAATGGAAAACAATCACTTACAACATTCGGCCAGACAATCAAACATTAGGCTCTTAGAGTTAACATCCACAATTATCATAAAAAAAGGGACAAGTGGTAAGATAGGCTAACTAGCTGCACAAAAAGGGCTCTACCAAAAAACTTTTAAACCCATCACCCAAACACTTCTACGGTTCCCAATCTGAATTAGACCCTGAAGACTCCGACTCCGTGTTAGAGTTGATCTCAATTGGCTCTTCCTCGTTACCCAGCTCCTCCTCGAGTTTAGACTCCATGGGCTCTGGCACAATCTTGGGCTCTTCTTCAGGTCTTGAATCACACGCTAACTCCGCATATTAGTCAAATCACAATAATGCAATAATAGCTCAAGAACATAACATGATCACTCGAGCATCATAACCACGTACATTCACCCAATTCAACTAAACACATTTCGCGTGCGTGTCCAATCAACTAACCACAACCCGAGTCAACACACCTCAGGTTCAGCCCTCCGATCAATCCGGGCTTAGTCCCGCGTAACTATGACTCAAGAAATTTCTCTTAACTGACGTAACCACGCCTTAGGTCATTTCTTGCTTTTCTAGCCACACCCGTCTAACCACGTCTTAGTTTGGCAGTTCTCCGATCAATCCGGGCATAGTCCTGCATAATCACGTCTCAAGACATTTCTCATGACCCGCATAACCACGCCTTAGGTCATTTCTTGCCTTTCTAGCCACACTAGCGTAACCACGTCTTAAGTTGGCAGCCCTCTGATGAACTTGGGCTCAGTCCCGCGTAATCATGCCTCAAGACATTCCTCATGCACATACACCACACACAATTTGCCAATATCAATCTAACACGTTAGACTATTCAAATTCAAGTCATCCTCACCACATTAGCCCACCAATCAGACCTTCAAGTCGGCCACATTCAGACATCGATTTCACCTACAAACGCCACGACAACTTAGTCATTGAACCCATCTTGATCGATCACTAATTTAGCCACAAAATCACCACCGCAATAATCCATAAATCAATCACATTCAATTAACTAATCCCTACCTAACTTAGTCACTAAATCAATACTAATCACCCCTAAACAAGTCTAATAATATCCAAAGTACTAAGTATGGTTCAGGAAGTCACTTACCTAGGTTTTGGCCTAAGAAAAATCGCAAGGAGGCCAAATGGCCGGTTGGGGTAGCGGCGGGCTCGACGCGGGCGAGGGCATAGCGAGCAAGTGACTCGACCACGACTCGGTACAGCCCTCGGCCACGACCTGGGACTCTCGGCCACAGTCAGGCGAGAGGCCAGGCGTGCGAGCGAGCGGTTGGGCACAATGGCAAGTGGCTGGGCGAGCTCGGCCACGGCCAGGACGGCGGCTAGACGCACGGGCAATAGGCTGGATACTCGGTACGGACAAGGGTAGTGGCTAGGCTGTTCGGCCACAGCTGGGACGACGGCTACGCATGCTCAGCTACGGCTTGGGTAGCAAGCTAGGCAACACGGCTGGGTGAGCGGCAACGACGACGGGGGACGACGGCGATGACGGGCGAACGAGTAGGCGTGCAATGAGCTGGCGAGCGACGGTGACGGCGAGCCAGGGCTGGGTGGAGAGATGCGGGGTGGCGGGTGGTGCAAGGTTGACCGCCGGCGAGCTGCGGTTGGGCGCGCCGCGGCGGCGGCGGCGGCGATGGGCTCGGCCAGGCGAGCCAAGAGCAGGCGCGCGGCTAGCTGGCGAGCGACGGCGATGGCGTGCGGTGGCTGGGTGGTAGCGACGATAGTGGCGACAGGCTCGGCCAGGCGAACTACGAGTAGGTGGGCGGCGAGCGACAGCAACGGCAGGTGGTGGTTGGGTGGCGAGATGCGTGGCGGTGGGTAGTGCAAGGCGGACGACCGACAAGCTGCACCTGGGCGCGCAGCAGTGGGGTAGAAGGGGAGCAAGGGGAGCAAGAGGAGCTGCGAAGGGGAAGGAGGAAGAAGAAAAAAAGAAAGAAGAAGAAGAAGAAGAAGAAAGGAGAGAGAGAGGTCGACATGGTAGAGGGGACGTGACTGGGAGAGAGAGAGAGAGAGAGAGAGAGAGAGAGAGAGAGAGAGAGAGAGAGGAAAGTCAATTCAATCCAGTATGATCTAATGGCCCATGTTCAAACTCGAAGTCGATCTGATGGTCCACGAAAAACCCTAATTTATAAATTAGGAAAAAGGCAAAAAACACTAACTAAAATACACTAAAAGGGGAGTCTACTAGTCAAAATCCGCACTCCGTCCAAATTTTACTTTTCACCAATTTCAAGCAATACCAATGCTGGCGACAATAATATTGATACCATCCAATTAAACTTGTTACGAAATTCCGAGAAATTCGATACCAAAGTTCGAGCTTTAAATAACGGTTAAATTCGATAGAGTACGATTTTAACGAAATTTCAAATTTAAAAATAACCAGAAAGTGATTAGTTTTGGGCGAGATTTAACTATAAGCGCACCGACGAAATACACGTTTTATAAATTCAAAAAATGGATCAAAATTTGAAATGTCACAACTCTTCCTCTCTTACAAAAATTTCGTCCTCGAAATTTACAACGCAACCCAATTATTTGAACAAATAGGGGTATTGATGTTGCATCAACTCTTCGCTATCTCATGTTGCACCTTCGGTTCCATGATGCTCTCAAATTATTTTGATCATCGGAATTATCTTGCTCCACAACACTTGTTCCTTTCTGTCCTCGATCCTTATTAGCCTTTCCACGTACGACATTCTATCGTCCATGTTTATTTCTTCATAATTCAGCACATGGGTCGGAATCACTTCGTATTTCTTTAACATAGACACATGGAACGCATTGTGAACTTGGGACAAATTCAGCGGTAGTGTGAGACGATAGGCCAAAGTATCAATTTTCTCTAAGATCTTGAATGGACCCACATACCTCGGGCTCAACTTCCCTTTCTTGTCAAACCGTAACTATCCTCTCAATGGCGATACTTTGAGGAAAATGTAATCCCTTACTTGAAATTCCAAAGGCCTACATCTCCGGTCTACATAATTCTTTTGGCGACTCTGAGCGGTCTTAAGCCTGTTTTGAATCACCTTGACTATTTCGACTAACTGTTGAACTAACTCTGGACCCGTGATGCTCCTCTCACCAACTTCATCCCAATAAACTGGCATTCTACAAGCTCTGCTGTACAATGCTTCAAATGGTGCCATTCTAATACTCTGCTGATAGTTGTTGTTGTAGGCAAACTCAACCAGATGCAACTATTCCTCCCAATTACCCTTAAAATCCAATACATATGCCAACAACATATTTTTCCAAGTCTAAATCGTCCTTTTAGACTGGCCATCTGTTTAGGGATGGTAAGCCGTGCTAAACTGTAACTTTGTTCTTAATGCCGTATGAAAACTTTTCCAAAAAGCGCTAGTAAACTTAAGATCACAGTATGAAGTAATCGTCACTAGCACTCCGTGAACATGGACTATTTGTCGCACGTATATCTCGGCATACCTTTGCAAGGCGAAGTCCTTTCGCACCGGCAGAAAATATGTTGACTTTGTCAATCGGTCGACTACCACTAAATTGAATCATGACCCTTCTAGCTCCTCGGTAATCCCATTACAAAGTCTATCGTGACATATTCCCATTTCCACTTAGGGATTTCCAATGGCTATAATATTCCACCGAGTTTGCAATGTTGTACCTTCACTTGTTTGCATGTTAAATACTTAACCACGTGCTTGCCTACATCCACTTTCATGTCGTTTCACTAATAATGCTATCGCAAGTTCTGATACATTTTTGTACTACCTGGGTGAATACTGTAATTACTACGGTGAGCTTCTGACAAAATATTCTCCTTCAGTTATGTATCACTGGGCACTCACAACCGTCCACGGAACTTCAGAATCCCATCCTCGGGTACTTGAAAGTCTGATTTCCTTTTTGTAACATCCATTTTCAGAATCTTTTGAATCTCCGGATTCATCGATTCTAAAGCCTTAATCTTAGTTTGGATTTCCGGTTCAATCCTTAATGCGGCAAGCAGACTTGAGACAAGACTCACTTCAAACTTAAACTTCGAATTCTGAACTCCCTCTAACAAAGTCTATTCCTTGATCATCATATGTGCGATGCTCAATTTCTAGCTCAGTGGATCCGCTACTTTATTAGCTTTTCCAGGGTGATATAGAATATTGCAGTCATAGTCCTTAAGGAGTTTCATCCAACGACACTGTCTCATGTTCAATTCCCTTTGAGAGAATAAGTACCTCAAACTTTGATGGTCTGTATAAATCTAAAATTTCTTTCCATACGAGTAGTGTCTCCAAATCTTAAGAACGAAGATAATCGCGGCCAATTCCAAGTCGTGAGTCGGATAATTCAGCTCATATGATGACCCCACACCCATTTGTTTTATTTGGAAGTGGCTACTAATTTCCATGCATGGCCAACCTCAAAGGAAGTTCTATGTATTCTTGTCACAAGAAGCCGATTGTCATTACCCTTGTGGGGATATATCTAGAAGATATGGATGTCAGCATGGGAGTTCTAACCGTAAATCTAGAGACATATAATGTAAAAGTAAAAGTAATGTAAAACAAAGTAAAAGTAATCTAGAAACATATAATGTAAAACAAAGTAAAAGTAATCCATAATCAAGGAGTTTAATTAAGGTTAAAGTTTGATATGACAGGATATATTGAGGAATTTATGGATGTCAGCATGAGAGTTCTAATAATTAAGAATTTTTTTTTCTTGACTTGCATCATTTTCTCTAATAGGATAAACGTCCACAAATCACCATCAAGCTAAAGGCTGCTACCATCTTCACGTGGAACGAATCTGCACATCACAAACGGATAAGTCTTTGAGAATTTTCTTCCAAGTCTGAAAAGTAACATAGTATACGATGACCCAACACCCATTTGTTTTATTTGGAAGTGGCTACTAATTTCCACGTATGACCAATCTCAAAGGAAGTTCTATGTATTCTTGTCACAAGAAGCCGATGGTCATTTCCCTTCTGGGGACATATCTAGAAGATATGGAGTCATGCTATTCGTAAATCTAGAGACATATAATGTAAAACAAAGTAAAAGTAATCCATAATCAAGGAGTTTAATTAAGGTTAAAGTTTGATATGATAGGATATATTGAGGAATTTATGGATGTCAGCATGGGAGTTCTAATAATTAAGGATTTTTTTTCTTGACTTGCATCATTTTCTCTAATAGGTTAAACGTCCACAAATCACCATCAAGCTTAATGCTGCCACCATTTTCTCTTGGAATGAATCTACACATAACAAACGGATAAGTCTTTGAGAATTTTCTTCTAGGTCTGAAAAGGAAGATAGCATACAATGACCTAACACCCATTTATTTTATTTGGAAGTGGCTACTAATTTCCACACATGGCCAGCCTCAAAGGAAGTTCTATGTATTTTTGTCACAAGAAGCCAATTGTCATTACCCTTGTGGGGACATATCTAGAAGATATGGAGTCATGCTATCCGTAAATCTAGAGACATATAATGTAAAACAAAGTAAAAGTAATCCATAATAAAGGAGTTTAATTAAGGTTGAAGTTTGATGTGACAGGATATATTGAGGAATTTATGGATGTCAGCATGGGAGTTCCAATAATTAAGGATTTTTTTTGTTGACTTGCATCATTTTCTGTAATAGGTTAAACGTCCACAATTCACTATCAAGCTTAAGGCTACTACCATCTTCAAGTGGAACGAATTTGCACATCACAAACGGATAAGTCTTTGAGAATTTTCTTTTAGGTTTGAAAAGTAAAATAGCATATGATGATCCCACATGCATTTATTTTATTTGGAAGTGTCTACTAATTTCCACGCATGGCCAACCTCAAAGGAAGTTCTATATATTCTTGTCATAAGAAGCCGATTGTCATTACCTTTCTGGGGACATATCTAGAAGATATGGAGTCATACTATTCGTAAATCTAGAGACATATAATATAAAACAAAGTAAAGTAATCCATAATCAAGGAGTTTAATTAAGGTTGAAGTTTGATATGACAGGATATATTGAGGAATTTATGGATGTCAGCATGGGAGTTCCAATAATTAAGGATTTTTTTTTCTTGACTTGCATAATTTTCTCTAATAGTTTAAACGTCCACAAATCACTATCAAGCTTAAGGCTGCTACCCTCTTCACGTGGAATGAATCTACACATCACAAACGGATAAGTCTTTGAGAATTTTATTCTAGGTTTGAAAAGTACGATAGCATACGATGACCCAACACCCATTTGTTTTATTTGGAAGTGGCTACTAATTTCCACGCATAGCCAACCTCTAAGGAAGTTCTATGTATTCTTGTCACAAGAAGCCGATTATTATTTTCCTTATGGGGACATATCTAGAAGACACGGAGTCATGCTATCCATAAATCTAGAGACATATAATATAAAACAAAGTAAAAGTAATCCATAATCAAGGAGTTTAATTAAGGTTGAAGTTTGATATGACAGGATATATTGAGGAATTTATGGATGTTAGCATGGAAGTTCCAATAATTGAGGATTTTTTTTGTTGACTTGCATCATTTTCTGTAATAGCTTAAACGTCCACAAATCACCATCAAGCTTAAGGCAGCTACCATCTTCACGTGGAACGAATATGCAAATCACAAATGGATAAGTCTTTGAGAATTTTCTTCTAGGTCTGAAAAATAAGATAGTTCATTAGGAGTCACTTACTTGATCTAGAGGGTCTCGCCTTTCTAGCTATATTAGTCAACCCTTGAGCCATCGTCTTGGACCTGCCTTCTAGCATAGCTAACTTGTAAATTACAAGCTGTTAATGATTTGCCCTGCCACAAGCATTTGATGTATGTATTAAGGGACAAGGCTTTGTTCGATCTCTTACCCTATGATTATGATGATGACAAAACTTCATACTCGATAATTAACATTTTTGTTCTAGTGGATGTGGCTTAAGAGCTGTAGATGTAGGTTACCGTGCTATTTACATTGTCAGGAAAATCTCCTTATGATGTTTTAAAAAGTCGAAAACTTTCCCTTACCAAAAAAAATAACCTTACCAAAAAAAAAGTCGAAAACTTTCGCACTAATTATCATATGATAAATACACATGTTGTCATAATCGGATGTTGTCGATGTAAGGAAGATTTTGCCACTACCAAAGGTTTCCTAAGCTTGCAGTGGAAAGGCGTCAACAAGATGGATGATTCTTGATATAGGGAGACCAAGTTTGGCAGAACGAGGTGCTCATGAGGATTTGGAAGCATCATGGGAAGGTGAACATTTGAGTAGTAATCGCTGCTATACTTAGGAAGACCATTGGATTGTAGACCACAAGTTAATTTCCATCAAATAGTTTGGAAGACCCATTGAGTCGTTGTTGATACCTAATTTTGATGACTAATTTTAGTTATTCATTGCATATAAAAGTAGGGATCGACCCTCGTGCCTAAACAAAAATATTAGTTAAATTGCATATAAATATTAGGAGCATTTTAATTAAGTTCTTATGGTATTCCATTGGAGTTAGTAGATGTAAGCGAGGAGGATTATGAGCTTAATTAAATTAATTGAATTAAGCCCGTAAGGTGAAAATCAAATTGACACTATTAAATCGTCATGATGGAAAATTTGTGCCAAGTTGAAATTGATTTATCAAATTTAAACTTGTAGAGCAATTAAACTTGATATTATGCCAATTTAAATCAAAAGAGATAATAGGAGAGTTTTCTATCGTTAAAGATAGGGTAAGTCTCTTAAAGTCCAAAATAGGAAAGTAAGGGATTTTGACCTTAAAAGAAAGGGTTAAAACCATAAAAAAACCCAAACTAGTACACTTGTGACAAATTTACTCCGAACTATTTTTTTTACCACAAAAAACCCTAAACTGGTACACCTGTGATAATTTTACCTTGAACTATTTTTTTATCCATTAAAAACCCTACACTGGTATACCTGTAACAATTTTACCCCCGAACTAATTTTTTGGCCATCAAAAACCCCAAACTGATACACCTGTGATAAATTTACCATCCGTTAGTTTCCGTTAAATTTTACTATCAAATTGCGAAGTTTAATGACACGTGGTAATTGACATGTGTACCGGTTTTGGGTTTTACCCTTCTGTTTATCACAAGTTTACCAATTTGTTATTTTTTGTGATATTAATATAATTTAACGGATACTAATATAGGGTAAATTTGTTACAAATGTATCAGTTTGGGGTTTTTAGTGGTCAAAAAATTAGTTCGGGGGTAAAATTGTCACAGGTGTACTAGTGTAAGGTTTTTGGTGGTAAAAAATAATAGTTCGGGGTAAAATTATCACAAATATACTAGTTTGGAGTTTTTGGTGGTCAAAAAAATAGGTCGGGGTAAATTTATAACAGGTGTACCAGTTTGGGGTTTTTTGTAGTAAAAAAAATAGTTCGGGGTAAAATTGTCATAGGGTTTTTCGTAGTATTAACCCTAAAAGAAACTCTAGACTTGCACCTAGAAATATGTGCCTTGAGGGTTCACAAAGGGGTTGATAATGCACAATAGAAATTAAAAAGGACACAAGAGAGCACAAAAAACAAGAAACATCCACGAGCTTTTTTTCCACCCCTGAAATCTCAGCATGCGATTTCATGAAATCGACCGGAGCACGTTATTAATTAACTGTTGGATTGCGCTCAAATTTTTTGGGAAGTACGGTAAGACATTGTTCTTGAGTTTGTCTGGTGGGATTGATGAGAACATATCTGCAAATATCTTTGATGGAGAAAACCGAAATAGTCGGACTTGTGGATCAAGATTGAAGAACTGAATGCATGGTCTCTTAAAAACGGTGAGTACGCTTTTGTTCTAATCAGAATGCATTGAAATTTTGAGGAAACCTCCATGACACCTAGTTCTTCATCTTCACCAAAGGAATTAAACATCAAAGATCCAGAGATACCACTGTCATTCTCAGTCCTTGACGTTACCTCTTGCCATTCCTCACCGGTTACCTGCGACCCCGATAATTCAATTCAAGTAATTTCCTAAGTTATCTTTGATTCAAATATTCAATTGCCTAAATTGTGGTTATTTGACTCTAACACGATTTATTTTGAGATTTTAGTTGGTTTCCATATAAGAAGTCTCCTCTTGAGTCATGCATAATAGCCGAGGTTTTGATGTTCAAGACTTAAGATCAGATCCTCGATGGTGATAATTTCCTATTTTTGAATTCAATGGATAATTAATTATGTGGATTGAAATATTGCATGATATTTATTTTAAGAAGCTATTCTAAAATAAAAATACAAAAAAATTGTATTGCATGTGAGGATAGTTTTTCTTATTTAGAATTTGCATACCTGGTAGTAATATAGTAATTTAGGAAATTTCCTAATTTAGAATAGGATTTAATCTACGTTATTCCTAGTTTAAATTAGGTAATTATATATTTTATGTAGTTTCCTATTTTAACCTTTAGAGAAAATCACAAAAATAATAAGCATATATCATATAAAATTAGTTGCATCACTTGCCGTGTCATCACATGCCATGTCATCGTTGCCATGTCAGTGTTTTCACATCATCATATTTCCATGTCATAATTCTCATGTCATTTAGCGATTGCATGTTTAGACTCGTATAAATTAGATTACATGTTATGTTAGATTAGTTCATAATTTTTGCACGTCATTAGAATTAGGTCATGTCACATGTTATTAGTTTGATAATTTAGGTCATGTCATATGTCATTAGTTTGATAATTCATGCATGTTAAACTTGAATTGAACTTGCATATAATTTAGTTTTCATAAACAAGAAAACCCAAACGAGAATTAATTAGGATGTCATTGCTTTTAGAAATTATGTTTAGATTATGCATGCATTTTTAATTGAAATCTTGCAAATATTGATAAATTAATCATCGTAAGATTGTGCTTTGCTTTACATTGAGGTTAGCCATATTTCTAGCAATTTATTTATTTTTTTCTTTAATTATTAAGTTATTTGAGTGTTACATTATTGATTGCGTACCCACATGAACATCTGATGGTGGTTTAGAATTAAAATTAACCAAGAGTGCTTGAAACATTTTTTTTAAATAAAGAGAAAAGGTACCGAAGGGCGTTAGATTAATTTATCGTAACAAAGTCCATGTATCCATGAACCTCTACTTTGTAGAAGTAAAGTGTTCTCCCGCACTTTACTTAAGTGTTTAATCGACTTATTAATAATCGATTAGTGAAGACTCCTAAATAAATTGATTTGTATGTTTAGATTAATTAAATTAAAACCCAAAAATTGCTATTGATATGGGCCAGGGAGTGTTCATACTAAGTGTAAGCTTTGTGATCCATTTGCACGTCTATTTTCCTTTTACCGTTTCAATTATGAAGCCTCCTCCGTGAAAGTACTCTAGTAAATGGAGCTTTTGGAGAGAGTTGACAGCTGCTTTTGGGATGTAAAGTCTTGCTGACACTGCGGAATCTAATATACTGGTGACGTCTTTCGATGGGACGCCAGTTTTCTCGTCAAGTGATGGCGAGACGGTGGCCGTGCCAATGAGGGTCTCCACTCGGCCATTCTTGTACATCCTTACCAACGGAAAGTTCTTCGGTGAAATGGAAGCAAGGGTAATATTGAGGAGAAGAAGACAGAGAGTTTAATCAGGAGTTTATGTTGTGTTCTTGCATTATGTTTCTGTTTTTGATATGCCTAGACATGATTTTACCAACCAGATTTAAATTGCAAACCATATACGAAAATTAACGCGCACGGAACAGAGTTGCTGGCAAATACAAAAAAAAAGACTCTGTCCTTTAGTACAAATAGAGATAGAGTTCGCAAGAATTGGCCCCGCAGACAAAGGAAGGTACTAACAAACAGTAATACCTCTGACCCTATTTGTCCTCGTTCATGAAGGAGGCCAATTTCTTCATCATCTTCGCAGCATTATCACAGCTGGGATTGAACAAATGAAACACATGATCCTCCCCCGGTGCTTCCATCACTTCCACAACTCCACCCCATCCGCTCTCACTCAACAACTCCTTGTAATGCCAATCCCTATCTCTCAGTATATCCTTTTCAGCAACACAAATCAGGACCCGATTGAAACCCAAACCCGAGAGCCTCGGGTCGTTTGCTGGGTTTAGTAGCGGGTCGTCACACCCGGCGGTCTTTGGGTTCGCCATGAGCCAGAACCTCTCTGCAAAGGCCCTTTTCTCGGGTTTGGTGGTCTCCGATGGCAATGGTTCGCTGCCCCAGAAATAAGGATGCACCATAATAGCACCGGGGATTCCAATTCCATTTAGCTTTTCCTCTCCCAGTCGGATGCCCGTGTTGTGAACTATGTTACCGCCGGCGCTGTCTCCAGACATAAACACCTGTGCGAGAATTTACAGAACCTGGCATTAGTGTGTACGCTCACCGCGGAAACTGTTCGAGGACACTATGCTAAGTCACCTTAATTAATTTTTTTGATAGTATTCTACAATTTAAGCTGAATTTTTATTTATTAATTTTGGAGGTTAATCCGAATAGGTTTTTTTATTGGCTTCAACCTCTCTTAATAGTATTAAGGCAAAGATAATGGATCTATTTTTAAAAGGATTAATACCACAAAAAACTCTAAACTAGTATATCTGTGATAAATTTACTAAAAACTAATTTATTGACCATCAAAAACTCTAAATTTGTACATCTGTGATAAATTTACCTTAAACTAATTTTTTTACTATCGAAAACTCTCAACTGGTACATTTGTGACAAATTTACTCTACCTCAAATTTGATTAATACAAAAAAACCCACAAATTAGTATATTTATAACAAACAGAGGGTAAAACACAAAAACTAATACATGTGTCAGTTGTCACATATCATTTAACTCGGTAATTTGATAATAATTTTTTTAAAAAATTAATAAAAATTAAATTTCTTATAAATATATCAGTTTAGAATTTTTTTCGTAACAATTACTTCTACTAAAGGAGTGTTTGGCTTTTAGGTGTTTGACTTTTTGGTGCCCTCAAAGCCGCGGCAACATTTAATATGCATTAAACTGTGGGGCATGTTCGACCCAAAAAAAAAAAAGAAACTGTGGGGCCTGGGCAGGGTTGGTATTAGCGTTGCCCACCTGCTTATCTGCCCCTTGTACGCTTTAAGTAAAAAATATATTAATTTTTTTGAAATATTTTTCTTATAATATTTCTTTTAAAATATGAAATAATGTTAATACAACCCTGAGAACAATCTTTTCTCCTTATGAGTCTTGCTTTTGTAAACAATGCGAGCATGGAAAGCCTTGCGATTGCTTACCTGATTCATCTCCAAAATTGTCCCCCATTACTAATTTGTGAAGGTTGGATTTTGACCAACCCACCACGTTCGTGCCCGTTGTTAGCATATGGCAGATTTTAGAAGACTGTCTCATCTAACTCCAAGGTGTTGTAACTTTCAAACATTTATCACAAAAATTTCCATATGCAACACTTCATTGCACAGACATAACGCAACAACCCTATATTATAGCCACAATTATACCACATGGACATTAAATCTACTGTTGTGAGTTTGCACTTGGTTTTCATAAGTATATTTATGCCAACAATTGATCTAAATAGAAAATGAAGATAATTTAAGATCACCTTCTTGAGATTGGCATGAGAATTCAACCACTCCTCGGGGCCATTTCCAGCAAAATGAGAGGCCACCCATTTGAGGGCAGTCCACGAATCATTGTAAGCCGCCGGAAGAGGATGCTCTGGTGCCCTTCTAAAATCTACAGAGATGGCGATGATGTTAGCCTCTGCAACTAGGGCATTGAGATAGTTGTGGTAAAGTGGTGACCACGCCGTTTCAACTATGAAGCCTCCTCCATGAAAGTACACGAGTACAGGGAGCTTTTGGAGAGAGCCGACTGCTGCTTTTGGGATGTAAAGTCTTGCCGACACAGTGGAGTCCGATGAAATAACGACATCTTTTGATTGTACTCCAGTTTTCTCATCGAGCGATGGAGGGACGGTGGCCGTGCCCATTAATCTCTCCACTCGGCCATCCTTGTAAACCCTTGCCATCGGAAACAAATCATAAGCCACTTCTGTTTCCATGAAGTTTTTGAGTGAAATAGTAGCAAGACTGCCCTTGAGGAGAAGAAGAAAGAGAGTTAATCAAGAGCTTTTGTTGTGTTCTTGCATTATGTTGCTGCTCTTTATACACCTAGACATTGCCGATAGTCTTTTGTTATATGTGGAATTGAGGAACTTTCAATCGTTTGGTGTCGTCGGATACCCACTATTACCAAACGTTCATTTATTGTACTTACTGATGATGTTGACTAGACATGAATTTTAATAGCCGGCCAGATCAGAAAGATACGGAGGCATCCTATGCGTATATCTAGAGATATATAATATTGTATAATATAGTACAATATAATATAATGTAAAGTAATTGAAGTAGCTCGTAAAGTAATCAATGATTCCGAAGCTTAGTCAAGGTTACGTAAGCTAAGTGAAAATTGAGTTGTGCTTAAAGTTTGATTTGACAGAATACACTGAGGAAACTGTTGATATGTCATCATGAGGGTTCCTATAATTAAAGATTTTGTTAATGACAGAGAGATAGAGAGAGTTCATGTCTAAAAATTATCATTTGTTATATTTGATTTGGGCTAATTCCTTTAGAAAATCTATAACTTCAGGTTTAATTTTAATTTTATCTGAACTCTTTTTTCGTCTAAAAATATCCCAACTTTCATTCTAGTCTAAAATCCGCCCACTTGTCCAAAATTTGCCATTTAAAGTTATCAACATCAAGAAGCTGCCGTTGTTCGATACGAATGTAAGAGTATTGATGAAGACGTAGTTTTTAATTATCCTGATATTGATAATTTTGAAGAAATTAGTGCTAAAATTTTAACGTGTTGGCAAATTTAAGATTAGAGCTAAAGTTATGAATTATTTTTTAGACAAAAAAGTTCAAGTTAAAATTGGGATTGAAGGCGAAAATTTTTTTAGGAAAGTAGGCCTATTTGATTTGGTCATACTTGGGAAGTCTACATCTGAGAACTAAGATCGTTTGTTATATTTGATTTTGGGGGTTGAGAGAGAATCTAGATCTGAAAAGCAAGATAGTTTCCAGTCAACCCTTTGAGGCCCCTTCTATGATCTGCCTCCTTGCATACCTACCATAAAAATATTAGAGGCTGTAAATAACAGTAGAGACATCATTTTGCGAACCTTTGCTAGCATGAGGGGGCCGTTACTTTTCATTAGTAACGGTGCGATCATGATCACACGTCCTAATTTATAAAAGAGAAATGATTAAGTGACAGTCTATTTTAGATCACAAAAAAATAGATAAAAAATAATTATAAATTGATGTGGGGTTCACTCCTTTTAAAATTTGTGATTCATAACATGCTATTATTCTCATAATGACCTAAAGATTATTAAGCTAGCAAAGTCCTTCGTAAAAGGTTGGCAACTGGACAAATATGTTCTCTAGTTTCAAGCATGAAAAGAGTGGGGGACAGGGCTCCGTAAGTTTTGTTAGACTAATCGAGCCGTCATCCAGTTTGCTACTTGCATTCCAAGCACGTATGAACTGACAAGGCTTTGTTGGATCTCTTCCTGGATGATTTGATTATAACAAAGCTACATACTTGACGATCGACATGATTGTTTGAGCGGACGCAAGGAAATATAGGCATGTCTCAAGTGTCGCAGATGTAAGTTACAGTACCATATCGATATCATGGTCATGGATACAAATGGTGAATTGGTTAAATATGAAAGTAATCTATGACAATGGCCATCAACCTAGTGAAGATTACAGCCATATTCAGCCTATCTGCAAATGAGGACTATGAGATTTACAATGGCTAATTGATTGAAGACGAATCCAGAAGAATGGAGCTGATTCGTACTGATATGGAAAGTAATCTTATGCAAAACTGACTGATGTCATGTGATCTCTTCCCATGTGAAGATGAATACCAGTTTGGAAGAATTGAAGACATAACGGCTAGTTGAGGACAACTTAAGCTCAAGAAGTATCAGATGAGAAGAACCATACGACGACATTTGGCAAGCCTATTGTGCTTATTCATTTCACTCTTTTACATAGACTCGCGAATGTTTTGAGAGAGTTTCTACATTGTATTTAGGGGCGTTTTATTCGTTCGAAAACACAAAGCTGGAGTGTTTTTATAAGAGATAGGTCGTAAGTATTGAAGTAACAAATCAAATAGCAACATATTAGTGGTTATAATGCTGGATCTTCTACAAATCAACATGGACATAACACATCTAGCAAAGCATTCATGAGTTGACAATTTAGAGATTTTTTCCTGATTTGCAATTTATATGTAGATAAAATTGTTATTTATGAGTTTAGCTTCCACCATGATTGTAGGCGATGATATGTCTTTCATACTACACAAAGTACCAATGAAATTGGTGTGCTTCATTGACTTGATTATCTGTTTTTCTTCATGGCATCATAGCCACGTAAGGGCACATTAATCTTTTCCTGTGATAAATCAAACAGCAAAATATCAGCATAGTTATAGTGCAAAACCTTCTAAAAATCAGCACGAAAATAACACATCAACCAGAGTATCCACGGGTTAGGGTAAGGTATTGTAGAGCACCTACAATGCTTCGAAAATGAGACGGATGAGAGTAAGGCGTATCACTGTGTTTGAATATTGGCTGCTTATTAGCTATGACAATAGCAATTGGCTTGCATTGCGCTATGATGCTCAATTGAAAAGGTTCGAGGCATATTTTCATGGTGAGAGAAAGAGTCTATCAGTAGAGTGATTGACTTCAATGCCCAAGAAATAATGAAGAGTGTCGAGGTCTTTCTTGAAAAACACTTGACCAAGTGCTTGTACAAGATGGTTTATCAATTGTGGAGAATCACTGATGAGAACTATATCATCCCCACAGAGCAATAGAATGATAATACAACCAGGATGATGACAAACAAACAATGATGGATCAGTAATGCCGGATAAAAATCCATGCTCAAAAGAAATTCACCAAACTTGTTGAGCCATGCCTTAGGAGCTTGTTGGAGCCCATATGGCGGACACCAGAGTAATTCGACATAATCAAAACGAGATGAATAACAGAAGTGAGGTGGTTGTTCCATATAAACAAAAACATTGAGATTACCATGTAGGAATGCGTTCTTGACATCTAATTGGCGAGTTTCCCAATTTTGAATGGGAGAAGAACAGTAAAAGTGCCAAAACTTGTGTACGGCGCTTACTTTAGTGCCAAAAATTTTTGTCGGCTCACTTAAGTGCCAAATCAGAGGAAAAACGATCACTTAAGTGCCAACGCCGAGATATTCCGGCCAAAATTTATACGTGGCATTTTTAATTAAATCTTGTAAATGACTTGGCAAATTTTTAAAAAAATAAAGTCCACGTGGACTTCAAAAACGACGTTGCATCGCCTACATGGCTTGGGAGAAGAATGCGACGTCGTTTCCCTCTTGATAATTGAACGACGTGGATGAAGAAGACCAAATTAGGGCTCGTTTGGTCATCGTTCAGGAGAAGGAAGTTCCCGTCGCCGTCGCTATGCTCTGTCGCCGTCGCTGTACTCCGTCGCCGTCGTTGCTGTGCTCCTTCGCCGTTGTCGTCGTCGTTGGCTGCTGCTCGCGTGTCGTCTCTTACCCTTAGTCATTTAGGTTTGTCATATTCTCTCCATGGCTCCATTGGATGGCAAAATTAGGGCTCCGAGGGGACAATTAGGGCTTTGAAGGCTAAATTATGGCTCCGAGAGCAAAACCAAGGCTTGGGGGAAGAGATAAACTAGGCATGACTATTTTGTCTATAGGAATTGCGAAATAGTGATTGTGGGGACCTCAAGTTTTGATTGTGAAGGCAAAAGTAAGGCTCAGTGCCAGCTGTGTTGCTTCGTTTGTACTATACGACAGCGACTGAGGTTATTTTACTTCGTTTGATTGAGTCTAACGAGACAATTAGAGCAACTTGTTGGCATTTGTCCGTTGTGGTCCCAAAAGCTGATTATTTTGTTTACTTTCGGTGCAACATGGGCATAGGGGATAATGTTGTCGGCATCATTATTTGCTATGGTGGGGAATTTATCATTGGCACTGAAGAATGGGAATATGGTGGTGGAAATGAAGGTACTATTTTTTTAGATGTTAGGAGGCCATCATATATTGAATTCATGAGGGACATA
Source organism: Syzygium jambos (assembly GCA_031216235.1). Lineage (NCBI taxonomy): Eukaryota > Viridiplantae > Streptophyta > Magnoliopsida > Myrtales > Myrtaceae > Syzygium > Syzygium jambos. The sequence goes on from CM062226.1 coordinate 15,351,253, forward strand.
GTGCATTATTTACGATGTAAAGTAGATAAATTACATTATTGTGTTCCTGGGAAGGGCTTAAAGGACGGATTGAGATTCTTGCATGATGATAATGGTGTCAAGGACATCATTTACCATTATCTTCATGGCGAGGAAGCTAAAGTCTATGTTGAGTATTACAGTAACTCTAAAGATGATGAAGGTGGTGAGAGCACTGAAATAGGAGAAGTAGAACAATGTACCCAGGCTGGGGACGAAAGGCAATAGCTGGGGCCGGAGACGCTGGCAAGTCATAGGTCGGGAAGATGTCCCTAAGTTTCTAGTGAAGACATACTTGATGAAGAATTGACTGAATTAAATTGGGAATTTGCTCAATTTACTAAATCGGATGATGAAGTTTTGGGAAATGTAAATTTCCTACGTGATGATGATGATGAAGAAGAACTTGCAGAATCAAGGCAAAAGGAGAGAGACTTTCTGAGAAATAAATTTGCTTCATTGAGAGAATCGCATGAACCACAACCAGTAAATAGCCAACAAGAAGCTCCAGCTGATGGTAATCAAACTGAATATGAACAGAGTGGCGATGAAGATGAGAGTGCTAGATCTGAGAACGAGCTTGAAGATGACGAAGTACCTGTCCGTAGAAGAAAAAGTAAGTATCCTTCCTATGATTCGACTGCTGCATGTTCTGTTTTGTCTGTAAGAATGAAATTTGACAATGCGAAACTGTTTAAAGAAGTTATTGTCAAGAACTCCATTACTGAGCAAAGGAGTGTCGAATTTATTAGAAATACGAAAGAATTTGTGAGAGCTAAGCGTTCGCAACCAAATTGTTCATGGAAGATCTATGGTGCACTGAGTAGGAAAAGCGGGTCATTCCAGATTAGATCATTGCAGGAGGAACATACTTGTTCCATTATTTTTTAGAATAAAAGGGTAACAAGTGTATGGTTGTCGAAACACTTCTTCAATACTATCAAAGCGATGCCCAAGATTCAGAGTCCTCAGTTAAATCAGTTGGTAAAGGAGCATGTAGGGGTTAATATATTGAGGAATCAGTGCAAAAGAGCCAAGCAGAATGTGATGAGTACACTGATGGGTCGGTATAATGAAGAATATGGCCAGGTTTAGGATTATGCTTGCGAATGTATGCTTCAAAACCCATCCAGTAGAGTATTTATAGAGGTTATTGAGAGGCCATTGCCTGATTGTGGGACTAAGTTCGATAGGTTTTATGTTTGCTTTGATGCATGCAAACGGGGATTTTTGGTTGGTTGTAGAAAAATTGTAGGATTTGATGGATGTTTCTTGAAGGGTTTATGTAAGGGAGAGTTGTTAGCTGCTGTTGGGAGAAATGCCAATAACCAAATGTTTCTAATAGCTTGGGCTGTTGTCAAAGTAGAGACCAAGGACACTTGGTCCTGGTTTCTAAAAAATATAATGGCTGCCCTTGAGATAACCAATGGGGAAGGTTGGGCATTCATGAGCGACCAACAAAAGGTAATGCCATTTAAAACTGTTGACTTTTTAATATTAATCGCATATTTGATCTTACAAGTATTTTTTTGTTTGAATTATTATAGGGACTTGTTTCTGCATTAGCTGAGTTGATGCCATTTGCTAAATATAGAATGTGTGCAAGGCATATATATGCAAACTGGGCAAAGAATTATAAAGGGGATAAGCTGCAAAAGCAATTTTGGCATATAACAAAGAGCACAAACATGGCTGATTTTAGAATAGCCAAGCAGGAGTTGTTTCGGTTGTCAAATGAAGGTTTTCAAGCATTGTTCGAAACGGAACCTAAACATTAGTGCAGGGCCTTTTTCAGCGAAGAGTTCAAGTGCGATATCATTGACAACAACCTCAGCGAAACTTTGAATGGCAGAGTACTAGAGGCTAGGTGCAAACCCATTATCAGCATGCTTGAAGACATACGAGTTATGGTCATGACTCGACTCCAGAGACAAAAAGATGAGGCTACAAAATGGACTAGACAATGTGGTCCTAGGATTGCAAAGAGATTGGATGAGAATACAGCTGCTAGTAGGTTCTGTCATCCAATTTGGAATGGAGATGATGGATATGAGATCATGAACAATGCTGATAAGTATGTCGTCCAGCTAGAGAGGTGAAAGTGTTAATGTCGAGCTTGGCAACTAACTGGAATTCCTTGTGCACATGCCATTTGTGCCATCCAGTTGAAGAAACTAAACCCAGAGGATTACTTAGATGATTGGTACAAGATAAGCACATATGTTGCTTTGTACCAATTTATGATGCAGCCTATCAGAAGTAGCAAATTCTGGAAGCCAACAAACCATGAAGCCCCTACACCTTTGCCACTAAAGAAGAAAATTGGAAGGCTAAAAAAGAAACGTAAAATGCAGGAGGGAGAGATTTCAACTCAGAGGATGAGCAGGACTGGTGTAAAAATGACGTGCTCCTATTGCCAAAAGGAAGGGCACAGTAAAAAGGGTTGTGCATTGAAGAAACAACATCAATAACAACAACAGCCATATGTAGGGACTGATACAGGGCCAGCCCAAGGGCTAAATGAAGGGACTGCTGTAGAGTCAGGTGTAGGGGCTGATGCAGAGCCAGCTGGAGGGCCAGCTGAAGGGGCTAATGTAGGGCCAGTTGAAGGGCGAGCTAGAAGGCTAGCTCATGGACAAACTGAAGGGTCAGCACAAGCGCCAACTGAAGGGCCAGCCCAAGGGCCAATCACTGAGCCGGCTGTTGAACAGACGAGGAGAAAATATCCTATAAGTTGTACAATTGGTGTTTGTGTTATTTTTTGAGCTGAAGTTTAACACTGATATGTCTTTATTAGGTGAGAAGAAGATCAACTGCAAAAGTTGCTGAGAGTGAGGCACCACTGCGAACAAGAGGGGCTCTTGAGAAAAAGGCTAAGATAATATGGTTATGGCCTTTTTATAGACGAGCGCACCGGAATGACTATTTTGAATGTAAGTTTTGTAGGACCCCTGCATTTAATTTATTTATGGTATTTCCTTTTTATTGACAATATCGTTATGTTGTTGTAGCTTGATAGAAGTTTGAAAGTGCTTATCTCTCAAGATGGCCCAAGTCAAGAGTCAACGGCTGCACCGAAAATAGGAACCCAAGTGGCAGGAAGAAAGGCAAGGGGGACGGCGCCAAAGGCCATTACCCCAAAAAAGAAGACAGCAGGTGCAACTCCAAAACAGCCACCAATAAGGAACCCAACACCAGTTGCATCTCAACCAAGTGATCCTAGCACCAACATTGACCCTACTCAGAGCTCTCATCAAATGGCACGGCATATACAGAAAATGGCAACTACTAAGAAGAAGGTACATGGGACAGGAAGGTCAGTTGAAGAATCGGGCCAGACAGTTAGAAAGAGTGCAGGGATCATGAATCAAGTCAAACGTCTATTTTCAGGAAAAGGAACTGGGGGGGTTATTCATATTGACTAATGGGATAATGCTAAATATGGTAGTTTTTGTTTTTTGCTGGGAGGTTGTGCATATGGACTCGTGGAATTGATATTGTATTGCGTTTAGTCAGTTTAATGTTTTTGTTTGGTGGGAAGCCATTCTCTGGATGTGGATGTTGTAGTTGGTTATTCATATTGACCACATGTAAAAACTAAGTTTAATGTCAATGGACCGATATTTATTTTGTCTATATTTTTGAAATTTTCATATTTTGTTTTTGGTTGTGCTAGTTGTGCTGCTAGTGTGCTAGTTCTACTGGATGTTCTAGTTGTGCTAGTTGTGCTTGGCTGGTGTAGTGGTGGTGGTGGTGGTGCAGTGGTGGTGGTGGTGGTGGTGGTGTAGTTGTGGTGGTGCTACAGTGATGGTGGTGTTGCTTGGCTCGTATAGATGGTGGTGGTGGTGCTGTGGCTGTGTTGGTATACTAGTGGTGCTGGTGGTGGCGCATTGGTGGTGTAGTGGTGATGGTGGTGGCGCATTGGTGGTGCAGTGGTGATGGTGGCGCATTGGTGGCTAGTGCAGGGCTTGCACCAGAAGTTATATATGCTGGTGCGAGGTGCAAGCTGCTGGTGCGCTAGCACACCAGCTATCTGATTGTTGCTGGTGCAGTATCAGTGAAACGAACATATCAACAACTAGCACTTAAGTGCTCACTTTTGAACAATAACTAGCACTTAAGTGATTAGTTTTCATCACGATTGGCATTTAAGTGATCACTTTTGATCACGATTGGCACTTAAGTGATTAGTTTCAGAAAAACTTGGCACTTAAACGATCGCTATTTACAACGTATGACACTGAAATAAGGACTTCTGAACTTGGTACCACTCCTTCATTTGACAAGCGTTTGCAGCAACAATTGCAGCAAACCAGCATCCCATTACCAGCAAATAATGCAGCAAACAATTATCAGCAATACCAGCAAACCATTGCACCAATTCAAACATATCATGCAAAACTAAGCAAATTAGAATTGAGAATACACAACTAAGCAAGAGAATTTGTCAATGGTCACAACCAATGAATTTCAACCTTCCATTTCCACCATAGATTGCAGCAAACTTTTGTTCCATATAAAAATAGGCTAATACAACTATACTTACAAATTACCCAATACAAGTACATATTCCACTCATCTTCAACTATGGTAGACTGAGAAACTTCTTCTCATCACTCACTTTATATTTGAGCATAAAATAGGATACACAACAGAATAACAACACAATCAATGCTCGAGAACACTTCCTTTCAATTTTCATTCTCAAAACTTCCTTCTTCAAATGATTAGCCAGAGATGCTAACGCCTTCATTTCAGCTTGCATTGAGTCCACATCCTCCAATTCATCCATTAATGTAGGTGGGCGTTGATGGTGTCCTTCAAGTAGCTCCAAGATCACCTTTGTCACTCGACCGGAGAATTTCGCATCAACCCATTAGAAATATTTGCACTTCGAGCCTTCTCTATACCTGGCGCAACCATTAAATCTTCTTCCGAGATTCAACCGAGTCTAAGATGTTCTTATTGGACTCGGCAACCCGCAAAAACAGTAACATTCAGCCTCTTGTTCGCTTCGTTGAAACGAATTTGAGTCGCTGCCGACGCTGTTACTCTCCATTTGCAAGATTGAGCTTGTAACTATGGGGGCGAATCAAAATAGGGTTTCAATTGGGGAGAAGATAGCCGGTTAAGAGAAGATAGCTGGTTAGGGTTGCAAATTGAAGGATTCTCTCAATTTGGGGATTTAGGGTTCTTATTTGGGGGGAAAGAGCACTAAATTGCGTCGTTTTAGGGATAGGATGCTGATTGGACTCTCCGGCGAGCCGCGTCGGCTTAAGAAACTAATAAAAAAAGGCCACGTCGGATTTTTGGCCAAACTGATCGGAGTTGGTACTGAAATGAGCATTTTTCAAAAAATTTGGCACTAAAGTGATCCAAATGAAACTTTTGGCACTAAAGTGAGCGCCGTACACAAGTTTTGGCACTTCTACTGTTCTTCTCCCAATTTTGAATAGTAGCAATGGATAGAACAATGTAAATGATACTTGTTTGACTCTCGGAAAAGTTTAATCAACGCACCTTTTGTAATAAGTTAGGCTTTCAGTTGATCAAGTCTATATGTCACTACTTTGTGCACCTGTTTATATCCAACCACATTCATTGAGGGACGACGGGGAACAAGTTCCTATGTTTTATTGATTGTAAGAACATCCAACTCCTCAAGTTTAGTGGTTGTCCAACTATGGTGTTTTAAGGCCGAATAACAATGTGTAGCTCAGGAGGGATAGATTATAGTGCTAGATTGGCATACCATGGATTTGGATTCGAGATCCCGGTCTTTGAATGGATAATCATGGGATGCACTAAGGATTTGGAAGCTTCAAGCTAAGACTAAACTAAAGATTCACTCTCCACTGGTTGTGGCACATGATTAGAGCGAGTAATAGATGATACATTTGAGTTTTGTTCTATTTTAGCCAACAAACGTGAACGTTTACGTGCAAAATCAAGGTCCGTTGGTGAACAACCATTGTGATCAATTTCTAAACTAAATTGGGGCATGGTCCAAATATCACTTTTTTGTTTGTGATGGACTTAAAATAGAATTCTATTGCAATAGCTCCCCCTCATGAGTAACCTAAGAGAAAGAGGCAAAAGGAAAATAATGCCCATAAAAAACATGTTGAGATATATAAACATAACTGGTAGATTGATAGAGACAACAATATCCTTTGTACTTTTCACTATATCCCAAAAATACACACGACAAAGAGCACTTGTCAAATTTATTCATCATGTAATTGGGTTAATATGGATAACAACAATTGTCAACCACTTGGAATAATGAGTAATTAATTCCTTAAATAAGACCCAATATGAGCTTCAGTTGCCTAGAGCAGTGAAAGGAAGCCCATTTATCACATAATTCATCATGGTTAATGCTTCCACGTAATAGTTGAGTGGCATAGAGAACTCAAATAATGTACTAAGCCCGAATTCAATAATGTGTCATTGTTTCCTCTTAGCACCACTATTTTGCTCTGGTGTACGTGGATAAAAGAGTTTTTGTATGCCACATTCACGAGAATTGCTCGTGAATTCACCTCCTCTGTCAGATTGATAATTTTCACATCAAGCCGATTATAATCTGATTTTTGAAAATATAGGAAAATCTAAAAAAAAGCTTTCGCTTCAATTGATACAACCAATGGAAACATGAGAAATTATTAATAATCATTACATAATATCAAAATTTTGCATAGAAGAAACTGGGCTCGATCCCCAAATATCACAAGATATTTTCTTCAATGGATGGGAACATCGAAATTCAAATAACAAAATGAAAATCTTGAACTCTTGCTAATGTAATGACTTGAACATAAAGTGCTCGTGGATTTATTTACTGAAATCAAATTATCACATTGCAAAAGCTATGAACACGATTGTTTGAATGGCCTCATTGGCGATGCCACGTAAGTTCATCCACAACAGTAGGCATCTATTATTGTTTTAGTAGTTGCTGCTATTATGGAGACTTGGCGCCTTTTCGTTCAGCATTTGGAATGCTCATTTGGACTCTAAAGTTCCTTGATTCAATGCAAATGATGTTTTTTGCAATTTTTTTTACTCACTTTGGGGAAATGCAATTGCATTTGGAGTGCTCCCCAAGGAACCTTTGGCCAATGCTTCACCGGAGGTGCTTTGAGAAGTTACATTTTCGGATTGCAACTTGCACTGTTCATCGTCACTATTTATCTTCCCCAGAGGCAGGTCCGGCGGCCGGCAACCACTGCTTGAGGGCTAGCTTGACCCCAGCGACCACCGCTTGGGGGTCGTGCGACCCCGGCGACCACCGACTAGGGTCACTGGACCTTGGGTGTCGCCGGGGTCGCACGACCCAGGCCAAGCGTTGCCTGGGTCGCGCGACCTCGGCGATGCTCGAGGTTCGGCGACCTTAGGCAGCGGTCGATGGGGTTGCGCAACCCTGGCGCAGTGGTCGCCTGAGGTCGCATGACCCTGTTGACCACCGCCTGGGGTCGCCGGATCTCGAGCGTCGCCTGGGTCGTACTACCCAGGCCAACGACCCAGGCGACGCCCGAGATCCGACGAACCCAGGCGGCGATTGTCGGGGTCGCGCCACCCCATGCGGTGGTGGCCTATGACTAGATTTGACTTGTGGTTAAGCTCCTCCGGATCTTTTTTCTTTGTAAAAAAATATTAACAAAAATCCTTTAACCCAAGTTGATTTTAAAAAATACTTACTAAATATTACTTACATTTCAAAAAATCCTTTTAGCCCAAAAATAATTACATTCCCTTAAATGCATTTCCCCTCAATCGAACCAAATGGGCTCTTTGTAGCTCGTGATCTACTGGGCTCGGTACTCGAGTCCAGACTTCTGATATTATGAGACAACTAGTGCCGGAAGAGAGGACTAGACGTGGACAGGCATATATTGTGATTCAATTTTTATTTTCCCTAAACAACTTTACAGATTGTACTTCCGTCTACAGTATCGCTGACATTTTCTGCACAACATCAGCTGACGCGCTGCATTACATTGTGGGACGAAACAACATCGACAAGGATATTTTCAAGTCGATGCATCTGTGGATGACAAGTATGACCTCAGAGCCCAGACTTCGGAAACCATGCTTAACTTACTGGAGTCTTGCCTATGCTGGCTGATAGAATCTTTTTTTCTTTAACCTTCAAATTTGGCTTTGTGGGAGAACAGGATGAGAGATGGAAAATATACTAGTAGTGCATTCCAAAATGAGGTGAAATAATGAAAATAAGGAAACTATAGAAGGTACTCAACGAAAATCAATGCATTTCTAAAAGATTTTGAAGACAAATCGGAAACAAAAAATATGCACCGAACTCTTATTTCATAAAGATGGCACGCTTAGTACAAAGTAAAAGAAAGTATTTTATTGAGTAAGCTTCTTTTAAAAATTAGCTGGAAAATAACAAGAAACCATCACAACATGCAAACTCTCCTTAGGTTGTTCGATTTGATAGTCATATACTTTGGTTGTTTAGTGCAATCAATAAAGGACAACATAATCTCAACAAGTAGTAGACATCTAGCTACTTACGTTAGTGTATCCCGGCTCAACCGGGGTATTCCGACTCAACCGAGGCATCCTGGGGCTAGCTCACCCGAGGCATTCGGGCTCAATCGAGGCATCCAGGCTCAATCAAGACATTCAGACTCAATCAAGGCATCCTAGCTCAGCGAGGGTATCCCGGCACTAGTTTACTGAGGCATCCGAGCTCAACCCATACATCTTAGTTTAACTAGGGCATTCCAGCGCTAGTTTACCAAGGCATCGCCGCCAACGCTATGTGACAACGGTCTTCTTCTTTCATTTAGTGATCACTTATCTTAATTCACACATACAAGGCCTTAGTTGCTATGTACACATGAAAAGCTTACAAGCTCATAAAACATAGTTAAGAACATTAACGTATCACACAAATTACCGCATCCAAGCGTCTTATAACCATGCACAAAAACAACATAAAATAATTCACACGGGTTCATTTATTACATAGCCAAAATCCATCGGTGACGGTTTAGTCCCTTTTATAATCATCAAACAATCTTGTTCTTATCTTGATAATATTAGCCCATGAAATTGTGTAGTGCTTGTGTGATCCATGCTCTATAGGGTAAATTGCCTAACATGCGGGGTCGCAGTCGAGGGCACGTGGTTCGATCCGCCATACTGAGCACTGGCTCGGAGCCGAGCTTGGTTCGGATTTACACGCCTCAATGTAAATCCGTACCAAGCTGAACTCGTCCCGTGACACCATAACATGAGTACGAGACCATACGACATTCCGTTTTGTGACCCATACGTGTCTTGACTTGTGACCATGAAGCAAAACAACAAGCACTCGTGCAACACCACGTCACATCAAATGCGAAACATAGGCAAGACATGGAAAATACCAACCATGAACAATCAAACGACCGAACATTGTCCAAGCAAACCACGTTACAACGCATCTAATCTTCATTTCCCCATATTAGGGAGTTCACTTATATGCCGCGTTTCAACCACGTAACATACCGCCCTATCCAAGTGTTAGGTATTCCACTCACGTATAAGCTCAAAAAAATATCTACAGCAGTTGGCAGCGGCCAACGGCTAGAGAGAGTGTGATGGTGAGGGAGAGAGAGAGACGTGGGAGGGAGAGATGAGAGGAAGAAGAGGTGATGTGTGGAAACTAATGGGGGAAACCAATCCTATTTATAGGCAAATCACTAACTTGTTCACCAAGTTTAAGAGTCAAAGCTTATTCCCCAAGTTCTTGACTCTCTAGACTCTTCCAAGTCAAAACTTGCTCCCCAAGTTCTTGACTCTCTAGATTCTTCCAAGTCAAAACTTGCTCCCTAAGTCCTTGACCATGATGAAGCTTCTTATGCAAGCCTTTAATTGAGGCCACACATCTCTCATTTAAAAGCTCATAATGTATAGATTTTGTTTACAGAAAACATCAAATTGAAATTGTAATGTTTCCATATAGAAATTGATGAATTTTTGAAATCTGGCAAAACCGGGTAGTTTTGCACTGTTCATGAAATCGGACTTGAAAACATAGTAAATGGACTCCAAAAATTCTCAAATTTGAATATGTCATAAATAAGGCCTTAAAAAACATTTTCCATGTGGTACACGAAATCTGAATCTTTCTGTAACTATAACTATTAGTAGCTTAAAACCAGACTAAAAATAGTTTGTTGTAACAGAATCTTTGATTTTCAATGTAAGCTCTTTTCAAAATCCAATTCATCTCAAAAAATTCCCAAATTATATATATTATAGATAAAGAAGTTCTCAACAAATTTTGTGAAGGAAGGTTGTTCCAAATCGGCCCAGAAAAGTTTGTAGAAAATCGAGAAAGTGTGAACATCACAGAAATATCTATTATAGGCAGTTTTACGCGGTCCTAAAAGTAGGCTATCGTACTACTCATATCAAGTCCAAAAATTCTGAAATTATAGTAAGTAAAACTTCAAGATGTTTGTAGAAACTTTTAAGAAGGAAGTGTTTGGAAATTCGAATCATAAAAGTCTTCACAAAAATAACAAAACGAAGCGATACAGAGGATCCGAATCTAGGTTTTCCAGAACAAGAGTAAAATTAGTTCCGATCGGGGAAAACCTCCAAACTTAGCCCATAGCCATTTTTTGGGGACAAAAATTGATGATGTTACAATTTCAAAAGGTTAAATAGTTAGGGTAGCATGCGAAATATATTTTATAATGGAGATTTTCTTTGCAATAAGGCCAATTTGATGATGAAGGCCTTAGAAATGCAAAATGCAATGCATGTACCTAATGATTTGTTGAAATCCATTGAGTACATGAAAAAGGAAACTCACAAATGATTTCAACAACTCATGATGGAATTGATCATGAGAGTCATCAAGTGATGGACTCTAAGTTTCATTGAAAAGAAGTATCAACCAATTTTATGTCTTAAGACTTTTTATGTATGTATGTATGTATGTATGTATGTATGTATGTATGTTATAAATATGAACATGAACATAATCATAATCCTTTTTACCTTTAAATAACGTATTAATGAGCAAAAAGTCAATTTTTTATAATTTGTCTTACTAAAAATAAAATAGTAAAGTGTAAGTACGCATTCACCCTCTTAGAATCTTAAATCCAACACGGGCGTTCTCAACGTTATGTTTCGAAAAAGACGTTATGCTTTGACATGGATGCTACAAATAATCATAAGATATTTTTGTGTGGACACAAACGTTATGTTTCGTAACTGCCCAAAAATCAATGAAGTATTCAAAGTCGACACCTTTCATGGTATTGCGCCACGGCCATTTCAAGCATAGTCATGCATTCCATATGTTTAACTTACGAAAATATTATTGTAATGTATTCTTACCTAATGATCACAATAATCATAGTTAACAAATCAGCCACCTTCTTGATTCGCATCATAAACACCTGATCAGAAGTTGTGGTATTGCTAATTTTGGTGGTGCCTTCTCAAGCAGGACAATTTCCTCTCGTACCTAAACAAAATGAATCCCCTTAATTTAATTCGTAAAAAGGTATTAGATGAAATATTAAGCTCATTGATTCATGCAGAAATAGCAGTCCTTGATTCTACCTTTTGTTTCTAAACTTTTCTGGCTTTTCTAATCAAATCCTTGTATTGAAATTTTTTTAATCAAGTCTTTCTACTTTTCCCAACTTTCCAAACAAGTCCTTTGCACTCCAAACTCAGCCAAATCCAACTGAAGTGGTTGTGAGATCAGGACATAATATGATTGTTGACTCCTAGACTTTGATACCTATTACTTGTCATTCATCACATCAGAAAACTAGGATCGAACTTGCCCCTTAAACAGAAATATAAAAGTTGTCATAGTTTACATTTGCATTCTACATTGCATTACATGGCATTTAGGTACTAAAAGCATCCAGGACTGACCAATTTGCATCAAGCACATCACAGGGAGCTGGAGATGAACTCGATAAATGGCCCGGCATAAGATATGAGCAAAAAATTAAGTTTGGTGTGTGGAATAAGCTTAAACTTAAGTTCAACACGAGAAACAAGCTTGAAATTGAACTTTCCAACTTCTTTGGAGTTTAAGCTAAAGTTTAATGCAAGTGTTGAACTCCAAACTTAACTATCCAACTTTCTTGGTGCTCGAACTCAAGTTCAGCATGAGAGATGAACTTAAAATAAGTTTCCAACATTCTTGGATTCAAGAGTAGCTCGATGAGCTAAAGTAAGTGAATTCCAACATTGTAGGAGCTCCAAGGTGCTCGAGGATAATTTAAAGGGTTAATATCATGAAAAACCTCAAACCGGTACACTTGTGACAAATTTACCCAAAACTATTTTTTTGACCACAAAAAACTTTAAACTGGTACACCTGTGACAATTTTACCCTGTACTATTTTTTTGACTATCAAAAACCCCACACTGGTATACATGTGACAATTTTAATCTCGAACTAATTTTTTGGCCGCAAAAAATCCCAAACTGGTACACCTGTGATAAATTTACCTTCTGTTAGTTTCTGTTAAATTTTACTGTCAAATTACGAAGTTTAATGACACTTGATAATTGACATGTGTACCGGTTTTGAGTTTTACCCCTTTGTTTGTCACAAGTTTACCAATTTATGATTTTTTGTGATATTAATATAATTTAACGGACACTAACAGAGGGTAAATTTGTCACAAATGTACCAGTTTAGGGTTTTTAGTGGTTAAAAAATTAGTTCGGGGGTAAAATTGTCACAGGTGTACCGGTGTAGGGTTTTTGGTGGTCAAAGAAATAGTTCGGAGTAAAATTGTCACAAGTATACCGGTTTGAGATTTTTGATGGTAAAAAAAATAGTTCTAGGTAAATTTGTCACGGGTGTACCAATTTGGGGTTTTTTGTGGTAAAAAAATAGTTCGGGGTAAAATTGTCACATGTGTATCAGTTTAGGGTTTTTCGTGATATTAACCCTAATTTTAAATGACAATTCCAAACTTTTGGGAGTTTTGTCCTAATTCAAGATGGGGGGAACTAGCTTTCCAACATCCTTGGAATCTTGTCTTATTTCCAACATAATAGGATTATGTTCTTGTCGCGACCTCTCCTAACGGCGAACCACCTAGGGTTTGGCTAATGGATTGCTAAGCTTACATTTAGCTTGGGCTCTTCTAAGCCTATACTAATTCGCGAATTAGGTTCAATCTTTACCATGCAAATTAATTTCATTTTGGAGTCACTACTAATCAGTTATTGGTGGGTCTATTAGAAACCCAAGTAAAGTGTGGGAGTGTACCATACTTCTATTAACCATTGATTAAATGGATTCGTGAACTTGATGATTACATTTGATTACTCTAATACTTTTTCGGTACATTTTCTCTTTTATTTTCAAAAATATTTTGTAGACAACTGGGATTAATTTTGAAACATAACTACTAATAATGAGGAGTGATCATGCGGGTGTGTAATCAATGAAAGTAGCAACCAACAATCAAAGCACCAAATAAATGAATTACTAGAACAAAAGAATTCAAACACTAAGAATTAATATAAAGCACTAAGCATACTAGCATAACCGTGATTTTCTAAATAAATATACTAGTCTAATTAACTCTTTTTTGGGTTTTTCTTTTATTCATAAAACTAACCATATGGCATTCTAATCTTGGTTAAATATGCATAATGACATGTGACATGACCTAATTCTAATGATGAGCAAAAATAACATGAAACTATTCTAACATGACATGAATTAAATGAGCCTAAACATGTAATCAGTAAACGACATGCCATGTAACGTGGCAATAACATGGTACTCATGATGACATGGCATAACTGACGTGGCATTTGACATGGGCATGGTGGCATAACAAACATTGATGATGTGGCATATGACATGGCATGTGACATGGCAAGCATTGAAGACATAATATGATGACATGGCAGATAGTGATGCAAGTATGATGCAACTAAATCTATATGATAGGCCAATGATATTTTGGTATTTTTTTTTATCAATCGCAATTAATAAATAAGGAAATAAATTATATAGAGTGAAATATTATCCAATTCCAACTAGGAAATAAACTAGGTCAAATCCTAGTTTTAATGAAAACCTCTTAACTAGATAAACTTTATCCTAGCATGAAATCTAGCTAGAAAAAGCTATCGCGAAAATTTTATTTGAAATCTGTCTAAATCTATAATATCTATCCTAATCTTATCTAATCTTTTTTATTTTTTTGGAATATGAAACAAATCAAACAAAGATAATCATCAATTGCAAAAGATAACCACAAATCATCAAAATATAAGAATCAAATATCTCAAAGATTATCTAATCGACTTGAATTTGGAAATAAGTAAAACCAACACCCTTATCCTAAGGCTTAAGGATTATGTTGCTGATTTTCTGTGTAGTCGATAATCCTATCTCATTGGTATAGATCGTACTATCCACCATGTGCACATTGTTAAACTAGGAAATAATCCTAATTAGATATATCCATCACTCAAAATATGCAAGTTAGATCACCATTTATTCAATTTAGGCAATAAGATATCAAATTCAAATTCGGATAAGATTTTACCTAATTCAAAGATTTGAGTCCAATTCGAGGACCAACGGATCTCGCGGTGGTGACTGGCAGTTGTGCATTTACAGCCAAGGACAGCCGCAGTGGTGGCTTGCTGGTAGAGGTCTCGAATCATGGCTGGCTTCTTGGCTCGACAACACCGAGGACTCGGGAAAATCTATAAAATAGAAGCAAAACACCTCAGGGACGGTGCAGGAAAATCAGAGTCGAGTCATTGTTCTAAGGCCAAAGAAAAAAACAACAATTCGTTGTTGTCGTGGTGAAGGTGCTGCAGGTCGCCATTGGTGCAGAACAAGGGAGCGGCGCCATACGCCGATGAATTGAGACGACAATGCAGGGCTTGATGTGAGCAGACAGCAACAACTTCGTCCGCTTGCGGCTGGAAGGAGATGATGCCGTTGTCTCCTCACGTTGCCGATGTAGATCACGAGAGTAGCAACTTCGTCGTGATAGGCTTAACTATCAAGAGCTTAACTTAATTAAGCTCAAAGCCTTTCAATTCTAATGGGCTAAGCCCAGATCAACTAAAGCTAAAGACCTTCTTTTGCCTTGCAATTTTAATTCGGCCAGTGCTACTTCCCTAGGGCTTGGTCGAATGGGCACAGTCCAAATAATTCCATTAAGTTCAAAATCATCCATCACCGATCCAATTAAAATGTGATTTTTTGGAGTCTATCTATATGTTATGAAATGCTCATAAAATCTATATGTAATTTAGTGAAATTTTTTTTTATTAGAGGCCGGGTCGATCCTTAATTTTTCATGCAATAAATTATTAAATGAGACGTCAAAATTTAAGTATCAACATACTATAACATATTTTATCTTAATCAAACAACGTGGTAATTGGTTCTAAATTGGACAAAGTGGATAAGATGGCATGATGTGGCGCCACTTGGAACTATCTTGGCCGTCCAACAACCATAAAAATTCACGCCCATCAAGCTTCATTCATGCCTCACGTGCCATTGTCACATGCCACTCACATGAATTGATCACCTGTCGATCATATGGCTATTATATCTCACTTCCGTGGACAAGCATGTATTGGAACATACCTCATAAATAGCCGGCAAAATCATGTGCGACTCGCATAAATCCTTATTATCTCATTTGTCCATTCCTAATCCATTTAAATCTCAGCCCTTAATCTCTAAACTATCTCGTCCACCGGTCTTCCAACCATCCTCTTTTACCTTTTCAATTCCCACTGTACATCCAAAACCCCCAGGGCCGGCCAGTCTAGCCCATCACAGTCGTCCTTCTCTTATCCCATTTAACGTTAACCGTTCATCTGATACTAAGCTCTATCCAATCTCTTCTAATCTGATTAGGGCTCCCAAAGCCTACAAATAGGATCATATGGCTAGCCATTCAAGGCATCCACACACTCTCACTCGCGCATTCTCCATACTCTCTCTCCCCGCACTACAAAAAAACTGCATTTTAGCGACGACAATTAGCGACGAACAACCGCAAATTTTCGTCGCTATAATTTTTTAGCGACGACTTTTGCGACGAACCAAATTTCTTTGCGAAAAACCATGTCGCTAAATTAGCGACGAAACATATGGCAATTCGTCGCTAATTAGCGACAAACTGACTCGTCGCTAACACATCTGTCGCAAAACTCAGATATCGCAACTTAGCGACTAGACACACCATTAGTCGCCATTTAGCGACGAACTACACCTGGCGTCGCTAATATTTTAGCGACTACAAGAGTATGATCGTCGCAAATTTTTGCGATGATATTTTTCTTGTAGTCGCAAAAATGTCCAGAATGCATGGAACTCAGTCTCGCATATTTAGCGACAACAATGTCTACTGCCGTCACCAATTAGCGATAACTCTATCCCCTGTCGCTAATGACGTCCCGAATGCATATTATAGCTCTCGGCCACTTTTAGCGACGACACTGTCATCTATCGTCACTAACGATGTCCCGCATTTATATAGATAGATCACGGCCACTTTTGGCGACGGGTATGTTTTCTTCCGTCGCTAAAAGTGTCCCCGAATGTAAATTTAATAGGTCTCGGCCACTTTTGGCGACGACAATGTGTTCTTCCGTTACTAATTAGCGACGATTAGATTGTCCGTCGCTAACGTTGTCCCGAATGCAAAATGGGTATCACTCGGCCACTTTTAGCGACAAGGTAGTCGCCGATTCGTCGCCATTTAGCGACAAACGCAACTGTTCGTCGCTAAATCGTCCAGAATAGCGACGATAGTATATCGTAGCGTCGCTAAAGCTGTTTGAACGATTAATATGTATTTTTTGTTTTTTGTTCAGTTCTACCTGATAAGTCATAACATTCAACGCAAAACGAAATATAGAAGCAAAAAGTAAATATCTAAGAAAAGTACCCATATCAAAAAAATTAAAATGTATATATTGCAATTATGTTCAGCAAATGTATCTAAACAATTATCATTCGCACATATCAAAAATGTTCAGCAAATGTATCTACTCTTCATGGTCTTCATCGGGTGGGGGTGCCGGTGGAAGTCCAGTCTGCTCGGCTGCTTCATCCTCATCGTCTTGCTGCGAATGCTGACCATGCTGTTGTCTCATTAGCATACTCAATTGTTGTTGCATGATGCGCATTGCCTCATCTCTGGCATCTATGGCATCTAGTCTCTCCTCCATCTTCTTCATTTTTTCGTCTTTCTCTGCAAGTAGATTCTCGAGGTTTTCCACTTTTTTTTCCAGCTCACTCTCTCTTGCGCTGCGCCTTGATTTATAAATTCTTTCTCTGCAAGTAGAACAATTTATTTACCAACTAGAAATGATTTATAACCCAATTAAAAACTTACCATTTTTCTTGCAGTGTGTAAATATTGTTCTTCTTCCTGCATAAGGAAAACAACATTACAAAATAAACCATTTTGTTTTAATGTACTTCACAATAAGCAAATAGCTGATGAAGACCGTCTTAATTGAATCGACTCAACTACAGATTTTACGTCAGAGGGTAGCAGTTCATCAAATTCACACGGCCATATCAAGCTGGGAATTACCAAGTCCAACAACAGAGATCTAAAATAAACAGGCTTGATTCTTCAATTGCCTGTCCACCTACAACAATCCTATACTCCGAGCTATAATAAACAGGCCTTATTATGTGGTGTCTAAGCTTAACCTTGATAATTGAAGCACAGATGTTTAAACAGCATGCATTGACTATAGAGCTATAAATTCTAACTCTGATAGCTGCAGAAAGTAATAGAACTTCTTAGGATTGCATTAAAAAACAGCAGCTTCTACAACAATACAAACCGAAACACTAGCTCTATCTGAAGAACCAGATTGGGATAGGAGTAGGAAAATTGGGGACATCTAGGATCAAAATCCACGGCAACAGCAGCTAAGAGGCGCAGTTATGATAACAACATCTTGCACATTCTTTCCTTCCTCTGTGTTCTGGTTCCTCAAGCAGTTTAACGTTTAGACCAACAAAATCCACGGCAACACCAGATGCATATTAAAGAGAACAACTATTTCTCAGCAGACTTGCTTACTCATCGAAAAGCATAAGCCATCACAGACTACAAAAACAGAACCGCAGAATGATAGGATAGTTCTCAGCAGACTCAATGTTGTATCAAATAATAGGAAAGTCCAGACCAACGAAAACAAAACCGTGCCGGTGAAATTTCTCATCAATCAAAAACCGATCGTTCAGCAAATAGAGTCCGCCAGCATCGAAAGCATCAAAGGAGTAACGTGTGCCCCTCTATCGAGAACTTATAGCATCAAACGAAATCATTCGGGCCGAGAACTTACAGCGGTCGTCGGTGGCGGGCGGAGGAGCGGGCGGCGGGGAGCGGGCAGCCGAGCGGGTGGACGAGCGGCGGGGAGCGGGCGGACGAGCGGCGGCGAGAGGCCAGACGAGCGGCGGCGAGAGGCCAGACGAGCGGCGGCGGGCGATCGAGCGGCGTCGGAGGTCACAGGGAGAGCGAGAGTAGAGGAGAGATAGAGAGAGACAGACTGGGCAAAATCGATTTCGAACTTAAGTTATCGTGATTCAGCGACGGCATAGCCACGAATCGTCGCTAATTGGCTACCAATTAAAAACCTCCGTCGCTAATTGCGACGGTATAGCGACCAAGTAGTCGCTAAAACGCCTGAATCAAATCCATAACTCGGCCACATTTGGCGACCAATCAGCGACAGCATCGTCGCTAAAATTTCAAATTTTATGATTACTCATGGCCACTTTTAGCGACGACATGCGCTCCCCGTCACCAATTAGCGACGAAGATATGTGATCCGTCGCTAATGATGTCCCCGAATGCAAATTGTATAGCTCTCGGTCACTTTTGGCGACGACCGAGCACGTCTCCGTCACTAATTAGCGACAAGAACAGGGTCCGTCGCTAACGTCGGACCGAATACCAAATATAAAGCTCTCGGCCACTTTTGGCGACGACAAGGGTATGGCCGTCGCCAATTAGCGACTATTGTTTATGCTTTGTCGCTAACGATGTACCCCATTGCAAATTGTATAGCTCTTGGCCACTTTTGGCGAAGACCAAGCGCGGCTCCGTCACTAATTAGCGACAAGAACAGGGTCCGTCGCTAATATTTAGCGACGAAATATATTTATTTCGTCGCTAAATAGCGACTAATAATTAAATCGTCGCTAAAGATAGTCGCTATTCAGCGACTAAACACAAGTCGTAGGTAAATATAGTAGCTATTTAGTGACGGTACTAATATCGTCGCTAATTTGAGACGAGATTGCGACAACTTAGTCGCTAAACTGTCCAGAGATCAAGAAACGTAAAATGTAACATTAGATCACATTAGCGACGAAGTAATTACAATGCGTCGCTAAACTGTGTTTTTGCGACTATCTAGTATTTTCGTAGCTACTTAGCTATGATAAAAATGCCGTCGCTGAATGTAGTCGCTATTTAGCGACAGAAAAGCGTGATCGTCACAAATTGGCGACGACATCTTTATCTCGTGGGTATTTAGGGACGAATTAGCGACTAATTGTATGTTGCCGTCGCTATTTTCGGTAATTGGCGACGAAATTAACTTGGTCGCTAATTTCGTCGCCACTTAGCGACTATTTGCCTTTTGTTGTCGCTAATTAGCGACGATACTGTTGTCGTCGCAAATATGTTGTAGCTAAATTACAGTTTTTTTGTAGTGCCGCCTTAGGCGTTCCACCCGCGACACTCCTCCCCCAAGGTGTTCCAATCGGCGGATTCCACTCTTCATCGTATCCTCTATTGGCGTCCATTACCTTCATCCGTGATCCCACTTGGCATCCATCCTCACCGGCGGTCATCCCTCAAGACCACATCGTCGGCCAACCCCCCTCCAAGGCGGTCTCCACTCCTCTCAGCCATCCGTCACCACCATCATCCACTCAAAGTGAAGACTGTCCACCGGTCCTCCACATCATCCCGCGGCCTCAATCACAACATTGACTCGGTCCCCTATCGAGAGCATCTTACCATGACCGTCCCTCATCTGTGGTCGTCCACTGGTGTACCTCAATTGGCCATGCCTCAATTTTGTTCCTTGATGATTCTCAGCTGTGTGGAAACCAACCCAAGGTGGGACTAGTCTTCAATTCAAGTCCTGGTGGGATTTTTGCTGAAGTTCTTCCATGTTAGACGTTAGTCATGTTATGTAGGGCGTAAATTGATTTAGGAATAATTTGGTTTCCTCAAATAAAAAACTAGACTCGTCTTTTAGTACAAATGGAGACAGAGATAACAAGAATTGGTCCTGCACACAAATGGTGCATTTGGTAACGTTTCTATTTATCTATTTTTCCCCGAATAGAAAAAGAACAGAAATCCTTTTGTATACATTAGTTAAATTTTCTACTTCTCGGAATAGAAAATTGACCAAACACTACAAAAAAACATGTTTTTTGCGACCGATTTTGCGTCGAAAAAATCGCAAAAATCCGTCGCAAATCATTTTTGCGACGAATTTAGCGACGGAAAAAATTCCGTCGCTACTAGGTCGTCGCAAATTTTTGCGACGGAAAATATTAATTTTCGTCGCAAATTTGCGATGGAAAAAAAATTCGTCGCAAAATCCGTCGCAAAATTCGTCGCAAATTAGCCACGAACACTATCCGTCGCAAAGTTCGTTGCAAATAATTCGTCGCAAAATCCGTCGCAAAATTCGTCGCAAAATCCGTCGCAAATTTGCGACGGATTGATTAATTCGTCGCAAATTTGCGACGGATTGATTAATTCGTCGCAAATTTGCGACGGAGTTATTTTCCGTCGCAAAATTTGCGACGGATTTCTCTTTTTCGTCGCAAATTTGCGACGGATTTTTTTTATCCGTCGCAAATTTGCGACGGATTTTTTTTATCCTTCGCAAATTTGCGTCCGATTTTATTTCCGTCGCAAAATATTTGCGACAGAGTTTTTTTTCCGTCGCAAATTTGGGACGGATTTTTTATCCGTCGCAAATTTACGTGGGATTTTGTTTTCCGCGCAAATTTGTGACGGATTTTTTTTTTCCGTCACAAATTTGCGTCCGATTTTATTTCGGGCACAAATTTGCGACGGATTTTTTTTCCGTCGCAAATTTGCGACGGATTTTTTTTTCCGTCGCAAATTTGTGACGGATTTATTTTCCGTCGCAATTTTTATTTCCGTCGCAAAATTTGCGACGGATTTGTTTTTCCGTCGCAAATTTGCGACGGATTTTTTTTTCCGTCGCAAATTTGCGACGGATTTATTTTTCCGTCGCAAATTTGCGTCCGATTTTTTTCCGGTGCAAATTTTGCGACGGATTTTTTTTTCCGTTGCAAATTTACGACGGATTTTTTTTTTCCGTCGCAAATTTTGCGACGGATTTGTTTTTCCGTCGCAAATTTGCGACGGATTTTTTTTTCCGTCGCAAATTTGCGTCCGATTTTTTTCCGGTGCAAATTTTGCGACAGATTTTTTTTCCGTCGCAAATTTGTGACGGATTTTTTTTTTTTCCGTCGCAAATTTGCGACGGATTTTGCCCCGCGTAGGCGAGGCAGCCTATGCGGGTCACATTGTCGTGAAGCTTCGAAGCTACGTGTTTAGTGACGCAATCGTTGCAACAAGCGTGACCACAGCCCACGATACGAAACGGGTCCTCATTCGTCCCCGGCACGGCGCAAACTTCACAGATGAACGGAGGGTCGGGCTTGGAATTCGACGGTTGACCCATTTCGGTTACTGACAAGCCACTGAAGGGCTTCTTCTTCCGCTTTCGCGAGGACGAAAATCGAGTTTCGGCGGGAAACGAGTCCAGGACTCGCACGTCGCAGTCGTCATCTTCATCCTCGGTGTACTACTCGACGGAGATGGCGTCGGACTTGCTACTCCCCCCGGTGGTGACCGGAGCGAAGCGCGACGTCGTCACGTCGCGCCGGTCGACGCTAACGCCCTCGATGGCGGGGGCGGCAGAGGAGGAGGAGGAGTCGACGGCGGGGGAGGGGAAGAAGCCGGCGTGGCAAGAGTGGCCCTTCTTGGGGAGGCCGCAGCTGCCACAGTTGTAGCTGCCGCGCTTGGTGGTGGCGTCGTCGTCGTCATCGGAGGAGAGGGTAGCGGGGGAGTCGGAGGGGGGGAGGTGGGGCTGGTGGAGGCGGCGGTGCATGGCGGAGGAGTGGCAAAGGAGGCTAGAGAGAGAGAGAGAAAGAGGGAGATAAGTTAGATAGAGAGAGAGAGAGGGAAAGCTGTGGTGGTGAGGAAATAAAAAGACCGAGCAAAGGGGAGACGATGGCGCGAGGGGAATAGAGCGCGGGTTTCTGAAAATTTGCGACGGATTTATTTTCCGTCGCAAATTTTGCGACGGATTTACTTTCCGTCGCAAATTTTGTGACGGATTTTTTTTTCCGTCGCAAATTTGCGACGGATTCATTTTTCCGTCGCAAATTTGCATCCGATTTTTTTCGTGGAAATTTTGCGACGGATTTTTTTTTCGTCGCAAAATTTGCGACGGATTTGTTTTTCCGTCGCAAATTTGCGACGGATTTATTTTTCCGTCGCAAATTTGCGACGGATTTTTTTTTCCGTCGCAAATTTGCGACGGATTTTTTTTTCCGTCGCAAAATTTGCGACGGATTTGTTTTTCCGTCGCAAATTTGCGACGGATTTTTTTTTTCCGTCCCAAATTTGCGACGGATTTATTTTTCCGTCGCAAATTTGCGTCCAATTTTTTTCCGGTGCAAATTTTGCGACAGATTTTTTTTCTGTCGTAAATTTGCTACGGATTTTTTTTCCCATCGCAAATTTGCGACGGATTTTTTTTTTCTGTCGCAAATTTGCGTCGGATTTTTTTCCGGTTCAAATTTGCGACGGATTTTTTTTTCCGTCGCAAAATCCGTTGCAAATTTGCGACGGATTTTCTTTTTCCGTCGCAAATTTACAACGGATTTTGCCCCGCGTAGGCGAGGTAGCCTACGCGGGTCACGTTGTCGTGAAGCTTCGAAGCTACGTGTTTAGTGACGCAATCGTTGCAACAAGCGTGACCACAGCCCGCGATACGAAACGGGTCCTCATTCGTCCCCGGCACGGCGCAAACTTCACAGATGAACGGAGGGTCGGGCTTGGAATTTGACGGCTGACCCATTTCGGTTACTGACGAGCCACTGAAGGGCTTCTTCTTCCGCTTTCGCGAGGACGAAAATCGAGTTTCGGCGGGAAACGAGTCCAGGACTCGCACGTCGCAGTCGTCGTCTTCATCCTCGGTGTACTACTCGACGGAGATGGCGTCGGACTTGCTACTCCCCCCGGTGGTGACCGGAGCGAAGCGCGACGCCGTCACGTCGCGCCGGTCGACGCTAACGCCCTCGATGGCGGGGGCGGCAGAGGAGGAGGAGGAGTCGACGGCGGGGGAGGGGAAGAAGCCGGCGTGGCAAGAGTGGCCCTTCTTGGGGAGGCCGCAGCTACCACAGTTGTAGCTGCCGCGCTTGGCGGTGGCGTCGTCGTCGTCGTCGGAGGAGAGGGTAGCGGGGTAGTCGGAGAGGGGGAGGCGGGGCTGGTGGAGGCGGCGGTGCATGGCGGAGGAGTGGCAAAGGAGGCTAGAGAGAGAGAGAGAGAAAGAGGGAGATAAGTTAGATAGAGAGAGAGAGAGAGGGAAAGCTGTGGTGGTGAGGAAATAAAAAGACCGAGCAAAGGGGAGACGATGGCGCGAGGGGAATAGAGCGCGGGTTTCTGAAAATTTGCGACGGATTTATTTTCCGTCGCAAATTTTGCGACGGATTTACTTTCCGTCGCAAATTTTGTGACGGATTTTTTTTTCCGTCGCAAATTTGCGACGGATTCATTTTTCCGTCGCAAATTTGCATCCGATTTTTTTCGTGGAAATTTTGCGACGGATTTTTTTTTCGTCGCAAAATTTGCGACGGATTTGTTTTTCCGTCGCAAAATTTGCGACGGATTTATTTTTCCGTCGCAAATTTGCGACGGATTTTTTGCATCGGAAAAAAAAATCCGTCGCAAATTTGTGATGGATTTTTTTTTCCGTCGCAAATTTGAGACGGATCTTTTTTTTTCGTCGCAAATTTGCGACGGATTTTTTTTTCCGTCGCAAAATTTGCGACGGATTTGTTTTTCCGTCGCAAATTTGCGACGGATTTTTTTTTTCCGTCGCAAATTTGCGACGGATTTATTTTTCCGTCGCAAATTTGCGTCCGATTTTTTTCCGGTGCAAATTTTGCGACAGATTTTTTTTCTGTCGTAAATTTGCTACGGATTTTTTTTCCCGTCGCAAATTTGCACGGATTTCTTTTCCGTCGCAAATTTGCTTCGGATTTTTTTCCTGTTCAAATTTACGACGGAATTTTTTTCCGTCGCAAATTTGCGACAGATTTTTTTTTCCGTCGCAAATTTGCGTCCGATTTTATTTCCGGCGCAAATTTGCGATGGATTTTTTTTTCCGTCGCAAATTTGTGACGGATTTTTTTTTCCGTCGCAGATTTTTTTTCCGTCGCAAATTTTTGCTACGGATTTTTATTCCGTCGCAAATTTGCGACGGATATTTTTTTCCGTCGCAAATATTTGCAATGGATTTTTTTTCCGTCGCAAATTTGCGACGGATTTTTCTTCCGTCGCAAATTTTTGCTACGGATTTTTATTCCGTCGCAAATTTGCGACGGATATTTTTTTCCGTCGCAAATATTTGCAATGGATTTTTTTTTCCGTCGCAAATTTGCGACGGATTTTGTTTCCGTTGCAAATTTGCGACGAATTTTTATTTCGTCGCAAATTCCGTCATAAATTTGCGACGAAAAAAATCCCCGTCGCAAATTTCCGTGGAAAAATCCATGTTTTTTTTGTAGTGAAAGAATAGATTTGGAATGGAAACAAGAAGTAAAAAAAAAATTACTTTTTTGTTCTTGAGAACAATTTCTAAAACAAGGTCATTTTCTTTTTTTTTTTTCCTTCCTTCTTCGTCCTCCTCTAGACGGTCGCCGGGCCTTGGCAATGGCCGGTTAACATTTAGAGATGAGGGCTGGTGAGGTCAACCTCACCTAGCCACCAAGATGTTGGCCTTGCCATGGCTAGGCGAAGCCGACCTCGCGATGGCTGGGCAAGGTCGTGCATCGCCGTGGCGAGGTCAAGGGTTGAGGTCAACCTCGCCTACATCTGCCAAGGTCGAGCCTCGCTGGCCCTGGTCTTTGGCCGATTGTCAGCCATCGCTGAGGCCCGGTGATTGGCTAGAGGAAGAAGAATAATGGAGGAAAAAAAGGAAAGAAAAAAAATTCAAACAAATTAAAAAAACCTTGGAAAATTATTAAAAAAACAAAAAAATATTACACGTCACAAAAAAATTTAGGGTTGAACAAAACGTTTTTCTATTCCAAGAATAGAAATTTTGTACTGTTATCAAACGCGTTCTTCTATTTAGAAACTCGTCTAAGGAATAGAAATATAAAAAATTATTTCTGAACAGAAATTATTCCCAAGAATAGAAATGTTACCATACACGTCCAAAGAAAGCTACTAATTTAACAATAATACTTTTGACCCTATTTATATTCATTAATGAAGGAAACCAATTTCTTCATCATCTTCACAGCATTGTCACAGCTGGGATTGATCAGATGAAACACATGATCCTCCCCCGGTGTTTCCATCACTTCCATAAATCCTCTCCAGCCTCTGTCACCCAACGCCTCCTTGTAGTACAAGCCCCTATGTCTAAAGATATCCTTTTCAGCAATACAAATTAGGATCCTATTGAAAGCCAAACCCGACAGCCTAGGGTCCATTGTCGGGTTTATTAGAGGGTCATCACACCCGGTGGTCGTCAGGTTTGCCGCGTGCCAGAGGTTCTCTGCCCCGGACCTCCTCTCAGGTTCGGTGGTCTCCGAAGGCAATGGTTCGTTGCCCCAGAAGTAAGGATGTACCATCATTACACCTGGAAATTCAATTCCTTGTAGTGTTTCCTCTCCCAATCGGATGCCCATGTTGTGAACTATGTTAGCGCCGGCGCTATCTCCAGCCAGAAACACCTATGAAGAATTTAGAGAATGTTGTATTAGTGTGTACAATCATTACCAAGAATGATCAAGGGTGCTGTAATAAACAGTTCACAACAGAAAATTACGTTGCGTAATCATCAAACATTGTTTTTGTAACTGCCAACTGTTTTCAATCATTTGAGAAAACTCAAGCGACCGATCGATCCCTGGATAGAATAGCAAAACATTGTTTTATCTAGTTAATGTCAACGTTGAAAACTCCACCACTCAGCCAAAACCATTTTGAAATTCGAACATACAATCTGGCGCCTTTGATGAAACAAATAGCCCTTATTTCATTAAAAATATATTCTAAGAACAATTATTACAATCATTTTTTAAATCATTGCTTCAAATTTTAAAAGGTGCTTGATAAACTTCAAACAATTGTAGTACTCGTGAAGTTGTAGGAACATATATACTAGAGATGGGCATGGGGCGCAACGCCGAATGAGGCCAATTTTCCTCCCGACAAAAATGCCCCGCAGGGCATGGGGCAGGCAAAAGGCACCAAGGGGCTAACACGCCCCCCTTGTACAATATATATATATATATTCATTTCCTTTATTCTATATGTGAAAAAATGTGAAATAGTATTAATACAATCCTAAGAACCATCTCTTTCCTCCTTACAAATTGCTGTCGTAGAAGATGCAAGCTTAGAAAGCCCTCTAGGTAAGCAATTTGGATCAATTACTTTCCATGTGTTTCATCTTCACAATTGTCCCATATTGACCAATTTTGTACAGGATGGAGCTTGAGTAGCTCTCTAGAACCTACCTATGACGCTATTCTCTTTTATAAAATCTACCCTTAAGGTCATTCTTTCTTATTAAAATAATAAGAATAAAAACAATTTCAACTAACCATCTAGCAAGTGGCATCAGTTTTTCGACAAAAAAAAATTTAGTATTAGTTCTTTTTGAGAAAAAAAATATCGATTCTATGGTGGGGCCCTACGAAAGCAAAACCGCCCCGCAGGAGGCACGCAACGGTTGATGGAATGGGGTTGGGGTTGAGGGACGTGATCCTTGTCCCTGCCTCACTTTGTGCTCATCCCTAGTATATAATGGCATTCAAGAAATTGCCTATCCCAACCTTAAGATGTTGTAACTTAAAAAAATATATCACCAAAAGACACCAGATACAACACTTCGTAGCACCGTTATAAAGCAACACTGCGACATTACAACCACAACTATACCAAACAAAAGCCGAATTTACTATTATGAGTTTGGATGTCATTTCTAATAGTATGTATATGCCAATAAGTGATCTATATAGAAATTGAAGAACGTTCAAGATCACCTTCTTGAGATTGGCATGAGAATTCAACCACTCGTCGGGGCCGTTTCCAGTAGAATGAGAGGCCACCCATTTGAGGGTAGTCCACGAATCGTCGTAAGCCGCCGGAAGAGGATGCTCTGGTGCCCTTCTATAATCGACGGAGACGGCGATGATGTTAGCCTCCGCAACTAGGGCATTGAGATAGTTGTGGTAAGTTGGCGACCGCGCCGTTTCAATTATGAAGCCTCCTCCGTGAAAGTACACAAGCACAGGGAGCTTTTGGAGGGAATCGGTCGCAGCTTTTGGGATGTAAAGCCTCACGGAGACGGTGGAGTCCGATGAAATCGCAGTGTCTTTCGACTGGATGCCAGTTTTCTCGTCGAGCGACGGAGGGATAATTTCCGTGCCTACAAATCTCTCCACTCGGCCATCCTTGTAAATCCTTACGAATGGAGACAAATCATAGAGCAGTTCTGTTTCCATTGTGTTTGAAGTGAAATAGAAGGGAGTTCGCTGTTGAGGATGAGAAGAAAGAGAGTTGATCAGAAGTTTATATTGGGTTCCTGCACGAATTTGCTGATTTTTATATGCCCTACGGACTTTCCTTGTCTCGTCAATAGTCCCCGTCATACGTGAATAGGAAGGAAGGATCTTCGTGCGATTGGTGCTTGATAAATGCGTTTCACGAGACACAATTTTGTTCAGATGGCTCGATCATACATTGCGTCAATTATAAATTTGGATTAGATGGCTCGATCAGGTCGTTGACAATTGATTCTTTGCTTTTTAGGTTGACCAACCTCATAAGCTACAAAATCTACTGGTAGCACTAATCTTTTATTTTTTTTATTTTTTTTTGTCAAAAGATAAAATGTTTCATTAATTAACTAACGAAATGATAACATAAGTTATGGGTTTCTGAACATAATAGATCCCGTAGAGATAATGGCGGTTTTACAAGCCAATCTTGCGGTAGGGCTTTCTCGCGATGTGTTTTGGTTAAGAGATCTGCCACTTGATTTGAGTCGCGTGGGTTGTAGACAAGCTCTACAGCTTTTAACCGAGACAGCTTTTGTTTGCAATCTTCAAGGATGGCCTGAATCTCCCACGGGCCGAGAGTGTGGCCCATTATGATGTCCACCAAAGATAAGCTGTCAGAGCTCACCACCACGTGCAGATCAACACTTCACTGCAGATCAGTTTTGCTTTTCCACAGATCAGTTTCATCTTCTAAGTACAATAGAGTCGCATGCAAAGCTAGGGTTTCGACTTCCATCGCCGATGAGGCTACCACACTTTTAGCAAAACCACCCACAACTCTCCCAGTAGAATCTCGGCAGATCCCGGCAACGGCACCCACCCTCGCGCCTTCGACGATTGGCCCGTCGATGTTTAGTTTTAATCCGCCTGTCTCGGGAGGAGTCCACGAAACAGGTGAGTTCCCCTTTCGCTTTTCTCTATTGATCCTTTTGGGGTTCCAACGCTTGAAGTTTTTGTCTAAGGCACATGCTTCGTCGACTATCAAGCTTGGATCTGGACTTCGATTATGAAAGATGACTCTGTTTCGAGCCAACCAAAATTTCCACAATACCCCGGCGACCAGCCCAGGTGACGATAAGTCTGTGTTTTGTAGCAAAATTTCCAATAGCCATCTGTCGATTCTAGTAATTCCATAGCGAGAGATATATATTTGCAGTCAGTAGTCTGACCAGACTGCTTTTGTCCAGTCGCAAAGCAAGAAGAGATGCTCCACTGACTCGAGGGTTTGGCTGCAAACAGGGCAAACGGGATCTGGCATTATTGTTCTCTTGCACAGATTCTCACGAGTTGGTAAGCTATTCTGGCACACACTCCAAATGAAGTGCTTGATTTTTGGCATGGTATTGAGGTTCCAGATTTTCTGCCATAACGATTTGGGAAATTGATACGATGAGGAGGCCTGGTTGTGATTCTGCTGATATTCTGATGGCTGCATTCTGTTATAGGAGTCTTTTACGGTGTATTTCCCTATTTTATTCCCTACCCACACTAGCACATCTTCTTTGGGGGTAGAGCTCAATAGTATAGCCGTGATTTCCTCTACTATATGCTCGCTGAAAAGAGAATTCAGTTTCTGTTCATCCCAGCATTGCTTTCCCTGAACGAACAATTCTTCGACTCTTTGGGGGTCTTCTGAATTAGCTGGTCCTCCGATCAAACCCTGGGGTAACCACCTATCTTCATAAATTCTGATTGATTTCCCATTGCCAACGACCCATTTGATTGATGGATAGATGGTGTCTCTCCCCATTAACAAACTTTGCCATCCCCACGATGGTCGGGAGCCTTTGTTAGCATTCCAAAAGTTAGCTATGAGAAAATAGAGTCCTTTAATGAGTTGACTCCATAGGGCTGAGGGGGATTGGACTAGTCTCCAGGCCTGCTTCCCTAATATGGCTTTGTTGAATGTTATGAGATCCCTGAATCCGAGGCCACCCTCCGTTTTCCTTGACTTGAGTACCTTCCAGTTCTTCCAATGAATGCCTGTCTTTGATCCATTCTTGTCTAATGCCTCGAGATGGTTGAAAGAACCCTTGAGGTTCCGCATTAACCTTCACACTAAAAGTGATGGAGGAGACGTAATTCATAACCATAGTCACCCATTTCTCATTGAAACCCATTTTTAGCATGCAAGCCCCCAGAAAATCTCATTCCACTCTATCGTAAGCTTTTTGCATATCAAGTTTTAGAACCGCCTGGAATTTTTTCTTTCTCTTCCTGATTCTTAATTGGTGCAAAACCTCCTGTACAATCAGTATATTGTCTTGGATTTGGCGTCCACTGATGAACACACTTTGCTCCATGGTAATGATTCCAGGGAGCCAAGGTTTCAATCGATTTGCCAGCACTTTGGAAATGATTTTATAGCTGACGTTGCAGAGGCTTATGGGTTTATACTGACTCATGTTTTCTGGGTTTGGGACTTTAGGGATCAAAGTGATGAGAGTTTTGTTGATCTTTGGGTCAAGCGAGCCTGAGTCAAAGAAGTTCTGGACCATTTGGAAGATGTCATACTGAATGAGCTCCCAATGATGTTGGTAGAACTGGCCATTTAGTCCGTCAGGTCCTAGGGCTTTTGTTGGGGCTATTTGAAAAACAGCGTTCCTCACCTCCTCCATCGTCATTGGTGCTAGTAAAGCCTCATTCATACTCTCCTCAACTATGCATGGGCATTGATCTAACATTGGTTGGAAATTCCTTGATCCTGTGGTGGAATAAAGGGAGCGATAGTAGTTATATGCTTTTTCAGTACTGCCTCATCTCGACTCCACGTGGATTCGTCAATTTTCAGCATAGATATTTTATTTCTTTGTCTCCGTTGCACCGTTGTGGCATGAAAAAACTTGGTATTTCTATCTCTCCAATTCAGCCAGTTGATGCGAGATCTTAATCCCCAATACAGTTCCTCCTACTTCCATAGCTTTTCGATTTTCGCCTTGATAGCCTGAATTTTGTCTTTGGTAGATTCTCCCGATCTCCTATTTGTGAGTGCTACTAGCTGTTTTTTTAGATCTTCAATTTGGCGATATGCATTGGAAAACTTTTGACGACTCCATGTAGATAGGGCCTTGGTAACTTTTTCTAGTTTAGCTGCAACTTCCCCTTGCTGGGAGTGTGTGTCTAGCCAGGCTTTGGTAACAATGTTATCATATTCTATATCATCCACCCAATAAGCTTTAAATTTGAACTCTTTTTTCTGTGCTTCATAATTTGGGTAGAGCGAAAGAAGGATTGGACAATGATTGGAGCCACTGGCCGGTAGTGCAAAAGCTTCCGCAGTTGGGAATGAAACCCTCCAATCTAAGTTACTGAGCACTAGGTCGAGCCTTTTTTTTACCAAGTCAACCCCCTCTCTATTGTTGGACCATGTAAACACACATCCCTTACTTTCAATGTCCAAAAGTGGGCAGTCATATGGAAAATCTCGAAAAGCAACTTGTCTGTAGTAATCCGCTTCTCTCTTTCCCTCTTTCTCCTAATTGTATAGAACTTCGTTGAAATCACCCAGGCAAACCCAAGGAAGGTGGTTGAAGTAATGTATGGCTCTCATATGTTACCATAGGTGCAATCTCTCCTGGAAATTAGTAGAGGCATGCAGAATAGTGAGTCTCATGTCTGTCCCGCTTCTCGGTTCTTTGCAAATTACGTCAATAAACTCAGCCGAGCTGGCAACTATGTTTGGGGAAACCTCATCATTCCAAAAGAGTGCTAAGCCCCCGGCGATACCTCTCGGTTCCACCACCTTCGAATGCTGAAAATCGAGTCGCCTACGGATACTGTCCACCATCATCTCTTTATTTTTAGTTTCCATCAAAAACACCATAACGGGCCTTTCTTGAGCCACAATGGCTCGCAGTGACTAGAATGTCAGGGGTGTGCTCAACCCCTGACAATTCCAGCTCAATAGCTTCATTTAATCCTCGGTGGCTTATTAGGGCTAGCCACCACAGCCCACTCATGCCCGTCTTCAGCCATATGAATAGGGGTTTCCAGCAGTAAAGATTCGTCTAGAGACTTGGAGCTTGTTCTACCCAATCCATATGGGTTGTACCTCCTTAGTTTCTTGGTAGCAGGGGTTTTTTTCCCCGCTTTATATTCCTTCCGCCACCCTTCTTGTACATCCATGCCTACCTCCTTTGTTGGGGAGTCCAGTAAAAATAGTTGAGTCTGCTTTCCTGAATATTGAGTGATTTCCAAAGTAGTGGTTAAACCGAGTGCACTCTCATAGGGTATGTCTATACTGATTTTTCTTTTTGTTGAGATATCTATTGGTAGGTGGTCATGAAGTGGAGTTTCGGGGGTCATTTCCTCCTCCTCCATGATAGGTAGCTGGTCCCCATAGAATAACTCCCAATACAAGTTGTTTTCCCTGACTTCTGCCTTTAGCCACTGTCCAAATTTGCCTTTAATGTTTTCCTCCAATCCAGATTCTTTGTATGGCACGATTTTGCAATAGGTAGCATAATAGCCTATCCTTCCGCAGGAAAAGCAAAAGTGAGGTAGACGTTCGTATTTGAAGTCCACCCAAATCTTTTTTCCCCCCACATTGATAAATGTTCCTGACTTCAAGGGTGCAGCCAACTCCTTTTCCACCCTTGTTTTTCCCAGGATGAGTGACCCATTTGCTTTTGCATCTAGTCTAACTTCCTGCACTGTTCCCACTTTTGATGCCATAGATTTAATGATATCTTCTGTTACTCTTTCAACAGGGATCCCAAGGAAGTAGACCCAAAAGGCACAATGGGAGAAGTTGTAATAATGCACTAGGGTATTTGGTTCCCATTGCTTAAGGATCAATAAGTTGCTGGAGAAAGACCATGGTCCCGCCTCCAAGACCCTTTTCTTCTCTGCTTCTGAATTGAAGATAAAGGAGAAGAAGCCTGGCTCAATTTAACCATAGGTTACTGTGTCAGATCTCCATGCCCTCTTCATAGTGCTTTGAAAGGCTTGGAAGTTGATGTTGGGCTTTGAGTAGAGTTTCCCAAACAAGGTGAGTCGACATTCTTTCAGCTTATCCTCTGGAATTTCTTCATCTACCTCCACTACATCATCCTCTGACCAGAGGTCACCCAGCCTCTTAATGAGAGCTGCCACATCCCGATTTTTAGGCCTGAGAAGCCGCAGGTAAATTGTAATATCCTCAATTTTAGTCCCTGGGAAATGGCTATGGGATAAATTTGGTGGTTTTCCAATCAGAACTAAATTATTTTCTTTTATTTTGGAAAACCCAGTTTTGGATCCTTTGTACCCCTTCATTTTTTTATTTTTGGGGAGACTTTTGTGATTCGAATTTCTAAACACTTTCTTCTTGAAAGTTGTTCTAAACATCTTGAAGTTTTACATACTTTAATTTCAAAATTTTTGGAGTTGATATGAGTGGTACGATGGCCTGATTTTCGGACCGTGTAAAACTGCACAGAATGGGTATTTCGGTGATGTTCACCCTTTCATTATTTTCTACAAGATTTTCCGAGCCGATTTTGGAAAAGATTCCTTCACAAACGTTGTTAAGAACTTCCTTTTCTATAATATGTACAAATTTGGGAATTTTTCGAGATGATTTGGATTCTAGACAGAGCTTAATTTCAGAAACAAGAATTCTGTTCCAGCGAACTGTTTTTAGTCTGTATTTGAGCTACTAAAAATGGTGTTTACAGAGAGATTCCGATTTTGTGTTCTTCACGAGAAATGTTTGCGAAAGCCTTGTTTATGACATATCCAAATTTGAGAATTTTCGGAGTCCATTTACTATATTTTCAAGCTCGATTTCGTGAACAGTACAAAGCTGTTCGGTTTTATAAGATTTCAAAGATTTATCAATTGTTATATGAAAAATGTTGGAATCTCGACTTGAGGTCTTTTGGTGATATTTGAGGACATATCCGCGCCGAACCTCTGGTTGGATGGAATTATTAGGCGTGTTTATCACGAAAAACCTTTAGAAAATCTTGTGATTAAGTACGGCGGAGGTTGTGGTTTTTGTGCCAATTAATTTATTTCGTGTGACCCGATTGGCCCGAGTCATTTGCGTGAGAATTCAGTAAATCCAGAAGACTCTAGGGAGTACACGGTCGCGAAATTGGTAGAAGAATCTAGAGGATAAGGCCTTGACCGAGTCAAAGCTTATCCTCCAAGCTTCATTATGGCTTGCATTTATTAAGTTAGACTTTGGTGGCCCTTCATGATGTCTTACAATTAATGAATCAAGACTTTAGGGCCCTTCACCATGACTCGCATTAATGGAAGTTGGACTTTGGAGGCACCGTCATCATGACCTAATGAGGTCATCGCTTACCTCGTACCCCCGATGACATATACGCTTACCTCACCTCTCCGATGACACGTGCGCTTACCTCATCTAAACTTTGGCCCCAAGTTTTGTCTCTCTATAAATAGAAGGAAGGCCATTCGGCCAAGGGGAGAGAGAAATAGAGAGAGAGAGAGAGAGAGAGAGAGAGCTTCACTAACTCATCCTTTTTCTTGTTGTTCGATCAAGTGAGAAAGCCACGTCCAAGGCCGTGTGTTTGTGTTCAAGCCTGAGAACCATTAAGAATCGCTCGAGAATCGTCGAGACTCACGTGTCCTTCACTCGTCTTGTTTTCTCTAGTTCTTGTTTGATATCATTGTGTTAGTGAATTCCCTAATATCGAGAAAGGATGTTGAGATGTGTTGTGACGTGGTTTGTTTGGACCGTTTCTCGGTTATTTAGTTGGTCGTAGTTGGTTAATTTCTCGATTTGATCATGTTTCATGTTTGATGTTGTTTTGAGATAGAACCGAGCCGTGATTGGTAAAGTGTACATGAGATAGAACTGAGCCTTAGTTGGTAATCGAGAGTTGGTTTGTAAAGTATGCACATGTTATAGCCGTGCGTGATGTTTTCTTGTTTGAACTTTACTATTGATCTGCCATCGATGCAGGTGCGGTAAGGGCTGACTTATGTTAACGGCGATTGATATATCCTCGCTTGATATTAGTGTTTTCACTTGCTAAGTCTCCCCGACTCATCCCTCGTTTTTCCCTCTCAGGTTCATAGGATGGTCGAACGGACGACGGCGACTGGGGGAGTTTGAGCCATGTTGGAGTTTGGGGAAAGCTAGGAGCTGTGAATCCGAAGTAGTGGGCTTAGGACACCCAAGCCATAACGTGTTGTGTGTAAATGGCTAAAATTGAATAAGTTGGCTTGTAAAATATGTTTGCGTGTTCTGTAAATATAAGGTTTGCTCATGATGCTTCTTGTCTTATCCCGCTGTTGTTTTTAATGTAATTGTCCCGAGATATGCTTTCGCTTGTGCGAAATAAAAGATAATAATGAACGGGACGTCACATGAATAACCCCGAGGTGGGGGCGTTACAAGAGCTGCCACTCTTAGCTCATTCTCAGAAATTCTTTCCATTTTAATAGCAAGTCAGCAGAGAAGTGTGGCAAAACCACCTACTACCAGTACCTTACTACGAGACCTCCTTGAGAGTCTCCCCAATCAACTAAAGGCTATTGCGACTAAAGCGAGCAGGGCATCCCGTGAGACTGGAGGATGCTCGCTGCTGGGATGGAGAAAGAAATAGCGGGTAAAGGCGGTACCTCGAAGCTGGGCGACAGTGAACTTACCGCAAGTTTGGTCGACATCTAGCACCTGGTTCTCTCTTGAATCATAGACTGAGGGGAGAATGCCGATTGGAAAGATGACTGAAATGGAAAATAAGTTGTTTATATGGAGATTTGGAAGGTTCCGTAGAGGGAATGAAGGGAGCTCTATCTTAGATGTTGGAAGGGACAACGGTGGAGGTGTTTTCCATGTTAGGGTTTGGGGCTGTGGATTTGGGGGTAATGGATAATGTTGGCAGGACCTCCATTGTTGCGGAGGATGGTTGATCTAGGCATGGTGAGGGTTAAATGAGATTAGGGTTTTTGGGAAAAGGGGGTTCTAGGGCAAACTATCACCATAGATGGAGAGAGAGCTCTTCAGAGGAAGAGAGACAATATAGTGCACATTTCGATTGAGCAAATCTGAATGCCCTAATCTTTTATTTCGAAATAGGTTAGTTGGAGTATTATACAAAGGTAGGTAGGTGGTGTTTGTAGGGGATAACCCGAAGAATTTGAAGAATCATTTATTTCGAAAGCTTAAATAGTTAGGGTACAACGCAAAATATATTTTATAATAGACATATTTTTTGTAGGAAGGCCAATTTGATGATGAAGGCCTTAAAATACAAAATCCAATGCTTGTACCCTAATGAATTGTTGAAATCCATTGAGTAAATGAAAGGGAAATTTGGAAATATCACCAAAAAATTCTTAAACTTATTATAATTGTGCCAATTTATATGTGAACCTTTTTTTCTGTTAATTTAGTTTTAAATATTTTGCGTTTGTGTCAATTCAGTCTCTCCGACTACTTTTGATCGGAAATCGCTCACATAGACGCCAGCCGTCCAACATGGCGCGGTCGGTACTGACGTTGATATTTTTAAATAATATTTAATTAAAATTTATTTTTTTATTCTTTTCTTTCTCTTTTTTTTTAATCCCTCGCCCAACCACTGGCGAGGCTCACCCTCGCCAACCCTTGCCTTTACTTGGTTGCCGAGGTCCGATGATTGGCTAGAGGAAGAAAATGTTCATGTCAGCGCCAACTGCAACACGTATAACGGCCGGCGTTCATGTCGGCGATTTCCTATCAAAATGGCCGGATGGACTAAATTGGTACAAATGCAAAAGATTTAAAGACTCAATTGGTTCAAAATAATTTAGGACTAAATTGGCACAATTACAATAAG
Source organism: Syzygium jambos (assembly GCA_031216235.1). NCBI lineage: Eukaryota > Viridiplantae > Streptophyta > Magnoliopsida > Myrtales > Myrtaceae > Syzygium > Syzygium jambos. The sequence goes on from CM062226.1 coordinate 15,387,955, forward strand.
TTTAGAACTTTTTTTGATAATTATCCCAAGGAAACTCATAAATGGATTTCAACAACTCATGATGGAATTGATCATGAGAGAGTCATTAAGTGATGGCCTCTAAGTTTCATTGAAAAGAAGCATCAACGAATTTTTATTTTCTGACTTTTTATGCGTGTATGTATGTATGTTATACATATATGAACATAATCATAATCATAATCGTTTTTACCTATGAATAACTTATTAATTAGCAAAAAGTCAATTTTTTTAAAAATTTGTCTTTTGAAAAATAAAAATAGTAAAGTGTAAGTACGTGACATTCTAAATTTCGACCCACTTGGTATTTATGAAATGCATAATTTCAATAACGCACTTGTAGTAAATCTCGCCCAGACTTGATCACTTTTGGGACACTAACCAATAGGGAAAGTCTACTTAGGGATCTAGATTCGCGCGACCATAAAACTTGACCATGGACTGACTTTCGACCATAAGGATTGTCGAGCTGATATTTTGGGCTAATATAGACCGATCTAAGGATAGTCATGGATCGATTTGCGAATGCCGTATAATTGGATCGCGAGTGATTCCGCCTCGCCAGAATACGAAATTTGCGAATAATCTCAAACCTATTCTAAACGATCGTGTTCTTTAGAACTAGTGATTGATCCTTGCAATCATATAACAATCGAGGTCGTCATGGCTCAAGTGAACTTAAACGTGGCTCGATTTAGTATCGACCACGGGTCGAATATACGAATTTTTCCGAAAATCACCCGTTAGTTTGAGATACGCTCAAGTTGCATTTTTTGGAATTAGACATTAATTAGAGACCGAGTTTGGGTATCGAAAATTTTGAAAGTCATGACAGAGTAATTGAACGACGTCGTTATTAACATGGTCAGCCTCGGATTTGTCCGGATTCGTTAGAAAACTGAAATTTTGACAGGAAGTGAAAAATGACCGTTTTGCCCTTGGAATTTTATGAAGACCAAGTGTAATATGAGAAGGGCATTTTGGTCATTTCATACCAACTTTAGAGATAAAAATTTTTGGATGATTTTGCCCCAGCACTTTTTGTGAAATTCCAATTTTGCCCTTGGATATTTTGATGGGAAATAATTTGGGCCGTCGATTTTAAGATAACATTGAATCGTGGCAATCGATTAGAAATTAGAAAGAGGGGTAGGATGGTAATTTTTCGGGGGAGGGGGGTAGGCTAGACTAGGCTTTTCTTTTCTTTTTCTTTCTTTTCCTCTCTCTCTCTCTCTCTCTCTCTCTCTCTCTCTCCCCTCATTTCTCACGCTCAACACTCCCTCACCCTCTTCTGGCTGAGAACTCCCTCTCCTCCTCTCCCTCACGTGAATTGGCCAACCGGCCAGCCAATCGCCGTCCATTTGCTGCCGTTCCGACGAATCGTCGCTCGCCCTTTCGCCGTGTCGCACCACCACTGCCATCGCTGTATGTCTCCCATGTTCGCCGCCGCTTGCGGCCGCCGATGAATCGCCGGTACCCCTCATCGTGTGATGCCGCCGCCGCTGCTTTTTTCCTTTGTATAGCTGCCTGGTAGTGCTCAAATTTTGCTTGGAATCACAAGTAAGTGATAATCTAACACTCGCCTAAGATAACGGATAATTTCGGGTTAGTTCGGGCCCGTTTTAGCAAGTTTTAGGGGTTATTCGTAGAGAAATGTTTGGACTGATTTGACTGAGTGGTTTGGATGGAATTGTGATAGTTTTTGAGGTGGAGTTGAGGTTAGAATTGATTAATTAGGTAATCGGAATGATTACAGATGATTATCGTGATTTTTTGCGTGAAAAACGGGCCTAAATGTGCCGTTATAGTGATTTTTCTATGGTGGTTGAGTTGTTGTGCATATTGCGGTTGAATTAGTGCATGTTTATGTTTGAAATGTGGCGCGTGTTGGATTGGGGTTGTCAGTAGGAGTATGACGACCTTGAGTGGTGTAATTTGGCTTAAAATGCAAAAATTCGCGTTAAATTGTGCACGTGCGAATTGAATTGGTAAAATTGTGGGTTAGCATGGCTTATGGGTAGCCTGTACATGTTGGATGACGTGTGCGAATTGGTCGTATGAAATTGGCATGAGATTGGATGCCGATGTGTTACATGGCCATTAAATACCCTGAGGTGTTTTTACGTGGGGTCTAGATAATAAACGGAAAATATGTGTACGTGTGATAACATAATCCCTAAGGCGTGTTTACGCAGGGAATTAAACCCGTCTTGAGACGTGTTACGTGGGACGATGCTCGGTTTTATAGGAAGACAGCCAACCAGATGTGTTTTACGCTGGTTGTGCCATAAAAAGGAGATAGTGTTGTGCTTGAGGCGTATTACGTAGGCTAGAGACACTGAGCCTGAGGCATTTTGACGCGGGCTATAGAAGTGTTGTTCAACCTGATGCGTGTTACGCAAGTTGTGTTGAAAAAATGGAGATAGTGTTGCGCCTGAGGACATTATCTATAAAGTCTGCTCAGAATATGAATATCTTTCGGACTTTAATCTTGATCATTAGTTTCCGCTTTAAAAATTGATCAAAACTTTCAGATCATCTATTCACCTCCCTTCGAGGTGATCTTTGCTAGCTTTGTCATTTCCAACTTCTTTGGAGCTTAAGCTAAAGGTAAATGCAAGAGATGAGCTACGAACTTAACTTTCCAACTTTCTTGGTGCTCAAACTCAAGTTTGGCACGAGAGATGTGTAAGAATAATTGTGGCCCACATGATGTTATTAATTAATGGTTTAATAATTACTATGTTATAACAACTGTATTGGCTATAAAGAGGTGCGACTTTTATGAAATGGAATATGCTTTGATGGAAAGCACCTATTGATAGCCCATATAAATAGAGTATGGTCCACTCTCCACCCATAGAAGAAAGAACGTATAGTTGTACTTTATCCTCCATCAGATAAAATACGTTAAAAAGAAAAGTGGGTTAAGGGAGATAAATCGGATTTCGACGTTTCTCTTGTTTCTGCAATAATTATCTTCAAGAGCAACACTATAGATAAAAGTATATCCATTTTATTGTGAAAATCATGAAGATATAAGATTCTGGATTTCAGAATTTTTCTACATAAAAGGATTACGTTATCGCTTACAAGATGAACCTAAACTTAGGTTTCTGACATTCTTGGATTCAAGAGTAGCTTAATGAGCTGAGGTAATTGAATTCCAACATTGTAGGAGCTCTAAGGTGCTTGGGATAATTTAAATGACAATCGCAAACTTCTGGGAACTTTATCCTAATTCCAAGACGAGGGGAACTGGCTTTCGAACATCCTTGGAATCTTGTCTTAATTTCAACATTGTAGGTTTATGTTCCTAATTCTAATAAATTTTGTCTTAATCCAAGGACGTGGAAATTGGTTCTAGATTGGACAAAGTGGAAAAGATGGCACGATGTGGTGCCACTTGGAACGATCTTAGCCGTCCATCACCCATTGGACTTCATGCCCATCAAGCCTTCATTCCCGCCTCACATACCATTCACATGCCTTTGTCACGTGCCACTTTTATGCATTGATCACCTGTTGATCGTATGTCTATCATATCTCACTTCCATGGACAAGCATGTATTGGAACATACCTCATGGATGGTCAGCCAAATCATGTGCGACTCGATTAAATCATTTTAATCTCATTCATACATTCCTAATCCATTTAATATCAACCCTTAATCTCTAAACTATCTCATCCGATGGTCGTCCAATTATCCACTTTTATTTTTTCAATTCCCACTGTACATCTAAACCCCCATTGCCGGCCAATCTAGTCCATCACAATCGTCCATCTCTTGTCCCGTTTAGTCCTAACCATCGATCTAATCCTAAGCTCTATCCAATCTCTTCTGATCTGAATAGGGCCCCCAAAACCTATGAATAGGACCATATGGCCGACCATTCAAGGCATCCACACATACTCTCACATGTGCATTCTCCAAAGTCTCTCTCTCTCTCTCTCTCTCTCTCTCTCTCTCTCTCTCTCTCTCTCTCTCTCTCCGCCTTGGGCGTCCTACCAGTGACACTCCTCCTCCAAGGTGTTCCAATTGGTGGCTTCCACTCATCATCGAATCCTACTTTGGCGTCCATCACCTTCATCCGTGATCCCACTTGGCATCCATCATCACCGGCGATCATTCCTCAAGACCAAATCATCGGGCAACCCCCCTCCAAGGCGGTATCCACTCCACTCAGCCATTCATCACCACCATAATCCACTTAGAGAGAAGAGTCCCCACTTGTCTCCACTTCATCCCGTAGCCTTGGTCACAACGTCGACTCGGTCCCTTGTTGAAAGCATCCTTCCGTGACCATCCTTCATCCGTGGTGGTCCACTTGTCTCCACTTCATCCGTGGTGGTCCACTCGCCAGATCTGGCGAGGGTCTGGCGAGGCTCGGCCCCGCCGGCGCCTGGCGAGGTCGGCCTCGCCCAGCAACGGCGAGGTTCAGCCTCGGCGAGGTCGATCGAGGCTGAACCTCGCCGTTGCTGGGCGAGGCCGACCTCGCCAGTCGCCGGCGAGGCCGAGCCTCTCCAGATCTGGTGAGGGTCTGGCGAGGCTCAGCCCCGCCGGCGCCTGGCGAGGTCGGCCTCGCCCAGCAACGGCGAGGCCGAGCCTCGCCAGCGGCCGGCGGGGCCGACCCTCGCCAGATCTGGCGAGGCTCGGCCTCGCCGGCGACTGGCGAGGTCGGCCTCGCCCAGCAACGGCGAGGTTCAGCCTCGGCGAGGTCGATCGAGGCTGAACCTCGCCGTTGCTGGGCGAGGCCGAGCCTCGCCAGATCTGGCGAGGGCTCGGCCCCGCCGGCCGCTGGCGAGGTCGGCCTCGCCGTTGCTGGGCGAGGCCGACGGCGCCAGGCGCCGGCGGGGCCGAGCCTCGCCAGCGGACAGAGGAAACAAAAAAAAATAAAGGAAAGGAAAAATAAAATAAAATAAAAAATAAAAAAATTCGAAAAAATAATATTAAAAAATTGGCCGAAAAGTTGATTGGGTAGATTTGGGACAAAAGTAAAAGTTGAGGGTTTTTTATGAGACAAAAAAAGTTTGGTATATAATTGGGACAAAGGCTAAAGTTGAGGGTTTTTTAGGGAATTGGGCCTACTTCATATTGGCATTTTCAAGTCAAAATTGGCTAGAAGGATTATATTGAAATTTCACAAAAAGATTTAGGACTCAATTGATAACATTAAAAGATTTAGTATGACATCCACAAATAGGTTTAGGAATAATTGGTAATTTACCCCTAATAAAAAATTAGACTTGTCTTTTAGTACAAATGGAGATAGACAAAATTTCGGTCCCGTGCACAAAGGGAGCTACTAATTTGACCCTATTTATCCTCGTTCATGAAGGAGACCAATTTTTTCATCATCTTGACGGCATTATCACAGCTAGGATTGGACAAATGAAACACATGATCCTCCCCCGGTGCTTCCATCACTTCCACAGCTCCACTCCATCCGCTCTCGCTTAGCACCTCCTTGTAATACCAGCCCCTATGTCTGAAGATATCCTTTTCAGCAATACAAATTAGGATCCTATTGAAAGCCAAACCTGACAGCCTAGGGTCCATTGCCGGTTTTATTAGAGGGTCAGCACAGCTGGTGGTCCTCGAGTTTGGCGCGAGCCAAATGTTCTCCGCCATAGACCTCCTCTCAGGTTCGGTGGTCTCCGAAGGCAATGGTTCGTTGTCCCAAAAGTAAGGATGTACCATAATAACGCCTGGAAATTCAATTCCTTTTAGTGTTTCCTCTCCCGATCGAATGCCCATGTTGTGAACGATGTTAGTGTCGCGACCTCTCCGAATCGGCCCCGCCACCTAAGAGGTTAGACTAATGGATTACTAAGTTAAACCTAACTCGAGCTCTCCCAAGCCCATATCAATTCGCGACTTAAGTTTAAATTGTTAACATTCAAATCAATTTCATCTAGAAGTCGCCATTAATCGATTTTTGATGGGTTGATTAAACACCCAAGTAAAGCACGGGAGAAATACTTTACTTCTAAAAACTAGAGATTCAATGGGTACAAGGACTTAATTACATTAATTGACCAACTAGTGCACTTTCGGTATCTAATCTTGCTCAATTCTCCACCTAACGTGTTCACACTAACTAGGAGTCTCAAAATTCCAGCCCTAATCAGGCTAAGGAAAGCAACCGTCAATACCTGAACCCAATATGCATGGTCAATCACGTTCGAAGTTAAATTAAACACGCAATTTAAACTGCAGGAACCAAACAATGTGCAATCAAACATTACTCTAATCACACAATAGGGCAAAAAAAAACCAATTCCAAAGTCCAAATAGATTTTTTTTTATTTTTCGAAATTTTTTTTAAAATTTTTTAATATTAAAATAATAAAAATAATATTAATATAATATAAAGAGGGACCCGGGTCGGATCTCCACATCCGACCCTGATTAGGACTGACTCAGGCACGCCGGCCCGGGTCCACGACCGGATCAGGTTCATTCATTGAGCCCGGTCTGGCAAATTAAAAAAGAAAAAGGCCTAGCCCGAAATTTTTTTTTAAAAAAACAGAAAGTCCATGGCCCAACAAGAAATCAAAATTTCAAAACTTAAAAAAAAGTCGGCCCACAACCTATTTCGGCCTAACTACGAAATGACCCAAAACCTAATAAACACTCTAAAGCCCATACACTAAATAAAACCCTACCCGGTTTCAACCCGCAAACCCGACCCGTCTGTTAGCCGCCGGCCCGACTCGCTGGAAACCTTAATGGCCGCAACCCGCTTGTCCGACCCGGCTCTCCGACCAACCCGGGACCCCTTTTTTATACTTCTTTTCTGATTTTTTTTTCTCTCTTTCTTTTTCCCCATTTTTTTATTAGTCCTCTCCCCATTTCTGGACATCTTCTTTTTTGACTTTTCTTCCCTTTTTTCTCTTCTGCCTAGGACATCTTCTTCCCTAGAGCTTCCCCCGCGCCTGCCTTCTTCTACCTTCACCGAGAGCACGCCGTGGGCTCCTTGCCGGCATTCCGACCAACTCTCATCACCGTCAGTCCTCGCCACCCGCCGTCGACAACTACCCCTCGTAGGTCGTCACGCCATCGCCGACAGTCACTACCCCAACTAACACCAAGCGATTCCGGCGACACTATCGTCACAGAAGGGACATACTAAATCAAACACAATTTCAGCAAAACAAACAGCCAAAACAAACATATTCACGCTAAAGATGAGGAGGATCTGCTGGCTAAGGCGGTCTCGACTCGCAGGCTTCGTCAACGCGGAAAATATCTCCGGCGGGGGATACGTACGCGAGCCCAACTCAGGCAATGCTCAAACAGTAGCGTAAAAACACAAGAAAAAACACCAAGTGAGTCATGGAATGTCGATTCAAGCATGAACAACTCATGAAACGAAGATAACAATAACAGTTTTTGGTGAAAAAGGTCTCGGCATCCACTCAGACATTTTATCAAACATGTTGTAGGCGAGTTCAGATGCGAGTTTTAGGATGAGGTTTCAAGGCGGATTTCAGCTTAAAGATGATGTTCGAAGATTCACACAACAATATCTTGCAACAAAGAGATCTCGGTTTGCATGAAACGACCAAAAAGAGCAAGGTTAGATTCGGGGTCCTAAGCTCAAAAGGGTTCATTGGGGCATTTCGACGAACAGGTGGGACGCGCCTAAAACTAACGGTTTCTAAGTCGATTTCAGCGGGATTCGAAGGTTATTTCTTGATAAAAACTGTTCGGGAGCACTCCTTGGAGATGAAAAAAGACATTTTCCTCCTTTTGTGGTGTCGGGCGACCACCGAATAGGCTCGGTGTGCCCGGCACCCAAGAGGCAGGGGAGAAGGAAGCCAAAACAGGGGAAGTCAAAATCCTACCTGTTTGAGGCTGGCCGGCGGCAAAGCGGCGATTGGGAGCTCGTCGGCGGCACCTCGGGGTCTCCTTCAGGCGGATGGGGACCTTCTATTCTCGGATATTTCCCCCGAACGGTCTCGGCCTCTTCCTTCTCCTCTCTCTTTTTCTTTCTCAGTTAGTCTCCTCTCTTTTTTTTCGAACTCTCGGTTCCTCTGTTCTCTTTTTTTTTCGAACTCCTTCCTCTTCTCTTGCTCATCAAGCTTTATCCTCCCCGTTCTCTCTCCAGTCAAACTCTCTCTTGATTCCCCCTTTGCATGTGCAGACTATTGTGTTTCCTTTTTCGTGTGTCCGTGGATGGAGACCAAAGAGAGAGAAAGAAAGGCCTCCCTCACAATCCATGGAAGAGCTTTCCCTTATGTCTTTTCCTTCCATTTGCATCTCTTCAGTGCACGTGCAGAGGGTGATCTGTACATGGGAAAAAACTCCTCTTTTGTCTTTTCTTTTTCTTTTTTTTTTTTGCTTCTTTTGTGAAAGTGCAAATGGAGTTCAGAGAGGGAGAGAGGAGATCCCTTCGTATCAGCCCAAGGAAGAGCCCTCCTTTTGTCTTTTACTTTACTTTTTTTTTCTTTTTTTTTCTTTTTTTTAAAACTTTTTCATAATGATTTTTTCTTTTTTTTTAACTTTTTTATAATAATTTTTTTAATAAAATAAAAAGCAAAATATGTTATACTAAATTCTATTAATGCAAATGTGCCTACTATCTATGTGCCATGTAATTTAATGAAAATTTTTTTATTTAGGGGTTAAAAATAAACCCCTAATTTTCTACACACTTAAATCCTAAATGACTAGGCAAAATTTAGGTGTCAACAGTTAGCGCCGGCACTATCTCTAGCCATAAATACCTATCTTTAGAGAGTGTTGTATTAGCGTGTACAATCATTACCAAGCATGATCAAGGATGTTTTGATAAACAATTCACAACAATGTTACGCAATTATCAAACATTTTTGGTAACCGCCAACTGTTTTCAATTATTTGAGAAAACTCAAGCGACCGATCGATCACTGGATAGAATAGAAAAACATTATTTTATCTAGTTAATGACAAATTTGAAATCTCCACCAGTCAGCCAAAACCATTTTGAAATTCGAACATACAATAGAGCGCCTTTGATGAAACAAATAGCCCTTATTCCATTAAAAATATATTCTAAGAACAACTCTTGCAATTAATTTTTAGTGTGGCTTTAATTTTTCCTTTTGGCTTATTCTTCTAACTTTAGAGGATGAAATTATCTTTGCAGCATTGAGAACCTCAAAACTTTATAATTTGACAGGAAACAAGGAAGAATAGAGGAATTTTTGTATATATTGATCTGTATTGAATTCATGTACATAGCCCTATTTATAGTACACTGAATAAAAGATGAAATTAGGAAAAGAAATATAAAAGATTACATTTCCTAATCTATTAAATCAATTACAAATTTGACTGAATCAATTAATCCGTAATCGAGATCAATATCAAAATCGATATCTCCAATCATATCTTCAACACTCCCCCTCAAGCTGGTGGTTTATATATGTCAAGAACGCCAAGCTTGCTCAGAAGATATGAGTGCTGCCTCTGACATAATGGTTTAGTGAAAATATCTGCAGGTTGTTCCACCGTTCTAATTCCCTTCGTCACAAGTATTCCTTCTTGGATCTTTTCTCGAGTAAAATGACAATCAACCTCTATATGCTTCGTTCTTTCATGAAAAACTGGATTCGCTGCTAGTTTGAGTGCAGCGTCATTGTCACAAAATAATTCACTTGGTCCATCAATTTTTACTCCAAGGTCTGAGAGTAATCCCCATATCCAAACTATTTCGCAAACAGTTTTCGCCATGGCTCGATATTCTGATTCGGCTGACGATAATGAAACAGTTGACTGCTTCTTTGTCTTCCATGAAATTAATGATCTTCCGAGCTTGATGCAAAACCCAGTGATGGATCTTCTTGTCATTGGACAAGTAGCATAATCCGTATCGCAATAGGCTGTCATCTTCATATTACAATCTCGAGATAAAAGTATCCCAAGTCCAGGACATCCTTTCAGATATTTCACTACCTTCAATGCTGCATTCATGTGAGATTGTTTTGGGTTCTGCATAAATTGGCTGAGTATCTGCACTGCATAACATATATCGGGTCTTGTCATGGTAAGATATATCAGCTTTCCAACGAGCCGTTGATATCCTGATGGGTCTTTAAGTAATGGGTCATCATTGGTAGATGATCCCATGTCATAATCATGTGACGTCATCTTAATATTCTGCTCAACAGGAATAACAGCTGGTTTACATCCCGACAAACCCGCTTCTGAGATAATCTCCAAAACAAACTTCCGTTGGCTAAGACAGATTCCTTTGTCAGATCGAGCTATCTCGATTCCAAGAAAATATTTTGGAGGTCCCAGATCTTTGATATGGAAAGTAGAATGCAGATATTCTTTGAATTTCTCAATAGCAGATCCATCATTTCCCATGATAAGTATATCATCGACATATATTAATAAATAAATTGATGATGTACCTCTATTCCATGTAAACAAAGCATAGTCGTGCTTAGAATGCTGGAAACCTGCATTTGTGAGTGCACTAGTAAACTTGGCATACCATTGCCGAGAGGCCTGTTTAAGTCCATACAGGGATTTTCGAAGACGACATACTCGAGACTCCCCCTGTCTTCGTAAGCCCTGTGGAAGTTCCATATAGATCTCTTCTTCCAAATCTCCATGTAAAAAGGCATTATGAACATCCATTTGATGCAATTGCCAATTGCGAAACGCGGCAATGGATAGAAAGGAACGAACAGTTACCTCTTTTGCAACCGGAGAAAAAGTCTCATGATAGTCAAATCCTTCTCGTTGTGTAAATCCTTTAGCAACTAGGCGAGCCTTATATCGTTCAATGGAACCATCTGCTTTGTATTTTATCTTGTATACCCACTTGCATCCAATGGATTTACGATCTGAAGGTAATGGAACAATATCCCAAGTGTGATTTTCCACAAGGGCTTTTAGTTCAGTTTCCATTGCATGTTGCCATCTAGGATCACTTGCAGCTTCTTTATAAGAATTCGGTTCCTGTTCCTCAGAAATACGACTAATACAACACATATGCTCTGGCGATAGTCGATTAAAGGAAACATATGAGGATACAGGATATTGTGTACCTGAGGACTCCAATGTGGGACATATATAGTCTTTTGTCCATGTTGGAGGATGAGTATGACGTCCTGAGCGTCGAGGTTGCTCAGCTGTGACCTGTTCAGAAACTAGTGAAGAAGACTCCTGAATAGATTGTGGTGAAGATGCCACTGAATAGATGTCATCAGATGATAATACTGGTGATTCAACCTCCTGGTACAAAGAATCCCTTGTAACTGGCATAGATGGCTCCGGTGCAATAAGAACATATTGTGAGTTCGTACACAAGTCCTCTTCTGACAAAAAATGACGATGATCTGATGATGATGTAGGCAATTGGGATGAGGATGCCATCTCTCGGAATGGGAATGTATCTTCGTGGAAAACAACATCTCTGCTAACAAAGAAATGCCCAGTGGAGATCTCCATAACTCGGTATCCTTTCTGTAAAGTGGGATATCCCATGAAAATACATTGAATAGCACGAGGATCCATTTTATCTCGAGGGCCCACAGTTGATGCATAACATAGACACCCAAATACTCTAAGATGATCTATCTGTGGCTCTTTTCCATAAAGCATCTCAAAAGGAGTTTGTCCATCAAGAATTCGAGATGGCATGCGATTAATTAAATAAGCTGCCGTGACCACACAATCTCCCCAAAAAACTTCAGGAATCGAAGCTTGATATTTGAGAGCTCGAGCAACTTCTAAGAGATGTCTGTGTTTACGCTCAACAATCCCATTTTGTTGGGGAGTATAAGTGCAAGAGCTTTCATGCAGTATTCCATGAGAAGATAGAAAAGATGTGCATTCAGTAGTGAAGAATTCACGTCCATTATCTGTACGAATTCTTTGCACAGATTTGTCGAATTGATTTTTAATCAGGGAAAGAAAATTCGACATGTGAGAAAAGGTTTGGCTCTTGGATTGCATGAGGAAAACCCAAGTGGCACGAGTATAATCATCAACAATGGTGAGGAAAAAACGAGATCCGTCTCGATGAGGGGTATGATAGGGACCCCAGATATCCATATGGATTAGAGAAAAAGCACTAGTAGCTCGTGAAGTACTAATTGGAAACGATGCGCGAGATTGTTTTGCTAAAGGACAAATTGGACACTTTGGATGGGGAAAACGCGCACTATGACCCAAACGTTGATGGGAAATAAGAATTTTATTACTGGCAGTAGCACTACAAGAAATGCTTTTATTCAATAAATCAGAATCTCTTGAGGAATCATTCCAGAAGTATAATCCTTCGGCAACATTACCCAAGCCCATCACTTTGCCAGTCGAAAGGTCCTGAAAGAGATAATTTTTGGAATTGAATATGGCACGACAAGAATTATCTTCACAGGCTTTTGAAACAGATAGGAGGTTGAATTCAAAATCAGGGATGTATAAGACATTTTTTAGGACAATGTTTGGACTGAGATGAACGGTCCCAATTTTGGTGACACAGATGATATTCCCATTTGGAAGACGTACTGACACAGAAGGATATTGTCTCTTTGGAGCATGTGAAAATAATTCCTCATGGCAAATTATGTGGTCACTCGCACCCGAATCAATTATCCATGTATCAATTGAACTCGTCTTGCAAAGAAAAGTACCTGAAAAATTTCCATTCTTGTCGCTGGTCTTCAATTGATTCAGAACCTTCAAAATATTTTGATATTGGTCTTGAGTAACTGTTTGATGTGCTCCATCATTTCTTTGTGCTGAAACCTGGTAGGCAGAAATTCTTTTTCCTTTTTGTCCTTATCACTCGGCTTGCCATGTAATTTCCAACATGTATCAATAGTGTGATGTGGGCGTTTGCAATATTCACAAAATTTACCTTTGGATTTTGAATTTTGCCCACTAAATTTTCCTGATGACGTGGCGCTTCGTGGACCGCCGATTTGTTTATAAGTTTGCGCCATCGTGGCCTGATAAGAGCCGTTGGATTCAGCTGAGTTGATGAGATAATGGCCGTCTGATTCAGACCTTTGATCCAAGCCATCCGATCTGCCCTTTTGATCCAAGCCGTCCGAGCGAAACCCTTTAGGGTTTCCTTCATTTTCAAACCTGATGGTCGCAGCTCCTCGTCGAGACCCGAAGCTTCCAGAGCTCCCATGGTGTCTGTTCGGTGATTCGGCCGGAGCGAAGCTAGAGGAGTAGGCGGCGAGGGTTACGCCTTCACCCACCCGTGCATGTTCGGTGGCGGTCAGACGTTGGCTCTCCTCCTGGACGGCTAATTGGTAGATCCGGCCGAGAGGAGGGACGGGCTCCATCGCGAGGATATGCGAGCGGAAGGGTAAGTAACTTTCATTGAGTACAAGTAGGAACCGAGTTGATTTCTCTCTCTCTTTTATCGCTCGGTACTGTCGGAGTGTCTCATCGGGACCTTCGAGTTGTTCTTCAGCCGCTTCAAGCTCGTTCCACAGAGCCGAGAGTCGGTTGAAGCAGGTGGTGACTGATAGATTCCCTTGTTTCAACTCCGATAGGGCCTAGGTGAGCGAGAAAATTTTGGCTCGATCAAGCTTGCCGTACATCTCGCGTATGTTGTCCCAAATGGTCTTCGAATCTTCGGTTGGTGGGAGTCCGGCTGCAACTTCGGGAGTCAGACAATTCCCGATCCACGTGCGAACGAGCTGGTTGCATTTGCGCCAGTGTCGTTGCAATCGGTCGTCGGTCGGAAGAGGCACGGTTCCATCGAGGAAACCGTCTTTGTCCTTGGTGACCAACGCTCGTCGGAAATCCCGAGCCCAGGTATTGTAATTTTCCGGTCCGGTAAGTTGTAAGTTGATGAGTCGTAGTTCCGGTCCGTCGGCCGGTGATGTGTATAACGGATCGCCGGCTTCCGGTCGGCCGCCGGTGGTTCCAATCGCGTAAGGAAAAAACGGGTAGGGATTCGTCCCTTGACCCGGTTGAGGGAATTGGGCCGGCCCACCTCCTTCTCCGGATGGGCCATGTTGTGCCCATGACTGATTTGTTCCGGTGGGCCATGGGCCTTGAATCGGATACCAGTGGAAAGGCGCCCACTGGGTTGAGCCGGAAACTTGAATTGGAGTAGAGTCAGAACCAGAAGATTGCTGAACAGACGGATTCTCTTCTTCTTCGTTCGGATTGATCAGATCCGAAGATCGATTTCTAGGTGAGTTGTTGGAGATATCTTCGTTTGACTTTGACATGGTAAAGTGTGTGAATTCCTACCAAGGGTGCTGTTTTTGTTTTGCAGGATTGTAATCGCAACAACAAAAAAACAGAAACAATCTGGAGGCAATTCAAGAATTGCGGAAGCTAGACCAGGAACGAATGCTCTGATACCATGACAGGAAACAAGGAAGAATAGAGGAATTTTTGTATATATTGATCTGTATTGAATTCATGTACATAGCCCTATTTATAGTACACTGAATAAAAGATGAAATTAGGAAAAGAAATATAAAAGATTACATTTCCTAATCTATTAAATCAATTACAAATTTGACTGAATCAATTAATCCGTAATCGAGATCAATATCAAAATCGATATCTCCAATCATATCTTCAACATAATTCGTATGGAACATTATCTTCAGTCGCCTTAACTTTTGGATAGCATTCTACAATTTAAGCTGACCATTTTTGTATATTTTGGAGGCATATTCGAACAGTTTTTTTTTTTAATTCAACCTCTCTTAATAGTATGAAGTCAACCTATTTCTGAAATTAAAGTCTGTATGACACAATTTCCACAAAAGCTACTTTTGTGAAAATGGCTGCTGCAAATATTAAACGGTGCTTGTCAAACTTCAACGAACTGCAGTACCCTCGAAGTTGTTTCAAAATATAGTAGAGCCGGGCATGGGGCCGACAATAGGCACGAAGGGGCTAATATGCTCCTTGTACACTTTAATATATATTTCTTTTATTCTATTAGTTGAAAAATATGAAACAATATCAATACGCTCCTAAGAACCATCTCTTCTCCTTACAAATTGCTTTTGTAGAAGATGCAAGCTTAGAAAGCCCCCTCGGTAAGCAATATGGGGCAATAATTTTCCATGTGTTTCATCTTCCCAATTGTCCCGTATTGACCAATTTTGTGGAGGATGGAACTTGATTAGCTCTTTAGAACCTACCCATGACGCAATTCTTTTTTTATAAAATCCCCCCATGACGCCATTCTTTCTTATAAATAATAAGAATAAAAACAATGTCAAATAACCATCTAGCAAGTGGTATTAGTTCTTTTTTGAAAAATAATATATTAATTCTATGGAGAGACCCCACGAAGGCAAAACCGCCCCCGGGGGGCACGCCGAAGTGACGGGATGGGTTCAAGGGACGTGATCCCTGTCCCTGCCTCGCTTCGTGCTAATACCATTCAAGAAACGGCCTATCCCAACTTTAAAATGTTGTAACTTTAAAACATATATCACCAAAAGATATCAGATACAACACTTCATAGCACAGTCATAAAGCAACACCGCGATATTACAGCCACAACCATAACAAACAAAAGCCGAATCTACTATTATGAGTTTGGACGCCGTTCCTAATAGTATGTATATGCCAGTAAAAGATCTATATAGAAATTGAAGAACGTTCAAGATCACCTTCTTGAGATTGGCATGAGAATTCAACCACTCCTCGGAGCCATTTCCAGTAGAATGAGAGGCCACCCATTTGAGGGTAGTCCACGAATCGTTGTAAGCCGCCGGAAGAGGATGCTCCAGTGCCTCTCTGTAATCGACGGAGATGGCAATGATGTTAGCCTCCGCAACTAGGGTATTGAGATAGTTGTGGTCAGTCTGCGACTGTGCTGTTCCAATTATGAAGCCTCCCCCATGAAAGTATACAAGTACATGGAGCTTTTGGAGAGAATCAGTCGCAGCATTTCGGATGTAATGTCTCGCGGAGACGGCGGAGTCCAATGAAATGGCAATGTCTTTTGACTAGACGCTGGTTTTCTCGTCGAGCGATGGAGGGACGGTTTCCATGCCTACAAATCTCTCCACTCGGCCATCCTTGTCAATCCTTACAATTGGAGACATATCATAGAGCAGTTCTGTGTTCCGTTGTGGTTTGAAGTGAAATAGAAACTAGTTCACTATTGAGGATGAGAAGAAAGAGGGTTGATCAGAAGTTTATATTGTGTTTGTTGAGATACACATATGAGTTGTGTTAGAGAAATCTAACATCGGATAATTGATGTGGTGTTGAACAATTAATATATTATAGTTAGCCCATAACTTATTAATATAAGCTTTTGAGTGAAGATATGTTGATGGGCTCGGACTTGAGCTTTTTTCACACCAACAAAAAGCAGCACCCAAAGCACTCACATGGCACACTTAAACAGCCCGTGAAATGTTATTTTGCTTATCAAAAAACAAAACAAGCCCTTCTTTGCTTGGTCGACTCCAACTCAAATTAGGGAAGTTGATAACCTTGTTTTGCTCCGAAACTTAGTCTAGTTTGGATTTTCTTTTACTACACCAAAATCCGAGAGTCGATCAGTATGCCAGATCTCCTTATATTTCGATTGGAGTCGGATTTCATTCACGAGATCAAACTCGAGACATAAGTATAATAAATCTTCACCTTAGCTCAACATTTAAGCCAAGCCACAATTCTTTTGCTGGAACTTGAAATCATCACTGCTACTCTCCCATAGTCCCTTATGGGCTTAATCGTTAAAAACATCTTTTAAGTCCGAGCAACAGATAAACTCTACCACAATCGTGGACCTTGACTGAATGCTAACTCCACCAGCACCAAATACTTCATAAGAATTTCAAGCACAACCACCACTATATTACAAATAAAGTAATTATTGCATCCATACTTGTGAGGAGATCAAGTACACACCCACCTTATAAGACTCAAAAGCTACAACAACCATAGATTTTACATGGGTCACCTTGTTAAAGGTGCTACCATGTCAATTATTGCACAAATACCCACTATCTCGTGAACTTCTAGGTTTAGTTCTATCTGGAGTTGAATACCATCCAAATGCGTATGAACACTATGAATTAACGCTCTTACTCATAAGTATTGGAGACTCATAAAATGTAACTCATCTACTGATAATGAGACAATAATTTATTTAAATGATATATTTTATTTTTTTCAAATAGATCTATTTAACTACGAATTAGTTTGAAATACATAGTGTTACAAGCGCATTCACATCTTCATTGTAGAAAGTAAAAAAAGTTGCTCGACTTTTATTTAGTCCCCACAAGCAATTCTTTCAAATAGAGATAGAAATAACTTCGCAGCATAAAGGAAGTTGCTAACACCATAAAGTCTAACCCTATAGATCCTCATTCATGAAGGAGACCAATTTCTTCATCAACTTCGCAGCATTATCACAACCAGGATTCAATAAATGGAAGACATGATCCTCCCCTGGAGTTTCTATCCCTTCCACTACTCCACTCCATCCACTCTGACTCAACGCCTCCTTGTAATACCATCCTCTGTATTTCAACACATCCTTTCCCGCAACACAAACCATGACCTTGTTCCAACCCAAGCCCGAGAGCCTTGAGTCCATCATGGGGTTCATTAGTGGGTCGTCGCACCCGGCGGTCGTGGGGTTTGCCGCCTGCCAGAGCATTTCGTAGAAGGACCTCTTCTCCAGTTCTGTGGTCTCCGAAGGCAATGGCTCCTTGCCCCAGAAATAAGGATGCACCATCATAACACCTGCAACTTCGATTCCATGAAGCTTTTCCTCTCCCGATCGGATGCCTAAGTTGTGGACTATGTTAGCACCGGCGCTATCACCGGCCAGAAACACCTATGAAAAATAAAATGAAATGTACTTGTTATATTGATTACAAGAGAGAGAGTGTTGTATCAGTTACTGTACATTTTTTATAACCCACGGAGGCAAGGTACACGAAGGCCAAGCTACCTGACCCTACAAAATCTAACAATCAGGACGACTCAGTTAAATTCAGACTTTTGATCTGTACAGGTAGCCTTGACCCACAGCAATATGCACCTAGTGAGTGGAATTTGAATTGGTGATATATCGTGGAACTAGATTTCCTCAACTGTCAACCTACTATGCCAATCTTGGGGGTTTTAGTGACCCTGTATATATATACCATTGCCAGAGAGAATGTTCAAGGATACTGTAAGAAACCGTTCCCAACAGAAATGTATGTTACCATTTCCATTTGAAAGGATGATCGAGCAAATACACCTTGATTCAAAGATCTTTGGGAAATGACTTTGCATTTCCCCAAAGTTCAACCAAATGCAGCCGATATCCATTGACTACTATTTTGTTTTTTTCTTCATCTAAGTTTTGACAAATCTAACAAAAAGTGAAATGAGAGGAAATATGAGCTGAAGAGACACTGCATGTTTGGTGTAATCGGACCTTTTATAATGCCGAGCTCCTCAAACCTTCAAAAATTAGTAAAGGGCATTCTTTGGAGTCATTAATCTTTTATACTTTCAAATTTTAAACTAATTTTGTACACAGATTCAACAAAGGTTTTTTTTTTTTGTCGAGTTTGGACACCGTATCTGTTAAGTATATATATGCCTATAAGAGGTCTATAAAGAAAAGGAGAATATTAAAGATCACCTTCTCGAGACAAGCATGAGAATTCAGCCAATCCTCGGGGCCTTTTCCGGTGGAATGAGAGGCCACCCACT
The DNA here is from genome assembly GCA_031216235.1 of Syzygium jambos. NCBI lineage: Eukaryota > Viridiplantae > Streptophyta > Magnoliopsida > Myrtales > Myrtaceae > Syzygium > Syzygium jambos. The sequence goes on from CM062226.1 coordinate 15,406,650, forward strand.
TGAGGGCAGTCCACGAATCGTCATAAGCCGCTGGAAGAGGATACTCCGGCGCCCTCCTATACTCGATGGAGACGGCGATGATGTTGGCCTCTGCAACTATGGCATTGAGATAGTTGTGGTAAGTCGGCGACCACGCTGTTTCGAATATGAAGCATCCTCCGTGATAGTACACGAGCACGGGCAGTTTTTGGGGAGAATCGATCGCTGCTTCCGGGATGTAGAGTCGTGCCGAGACAGCGGAGTCCAATGAAAGGGTGACGTCTTTTGATTGGACGCCGGTTTTCTCGTCCAGCGACGGAGGTACGGTCTCTGTCCCCCAGAGTCTCTCCACTCGGCCATCGTTGTAAATCTTCACGAATGGAGACAAATCATAGAGCACTTCTGTTTCCATTACGCTTTGAGTGAAATAGAAGCAAGATTAGTATCGAGGACGGGAAGAAAGAGAGTTTATCAGAATAAGCGACTTGCTGGTTGCATAAACCTTTGCAAGATATGGGTTTGATTATATGGTTATAAATTTTCCCGATCACAGCAATTTCCACGAAAGTTCCATTGTTATTTTACTTCTCCGGACATAAAACAAAAGTATGGAGTCATGATATATATGTAATAAAATTCAATACCATATAATATAATGTAGAAAGTACTTGGGCAGGTTAATTAAGGTTAAGTAAGCGAAGTTTGAGTTGCCTTGTGCTTAGAAAGTCTGATTTGACTGATTATATTGAGGAGTTTGTTGATATGGCTTGTGGAGGTTAGCTAATTAAAGATTCTTGTTTATTGACTTGCATAATTTACTGATCTAGGCTAAATAACTAAAACATTGGGTTTTTCTAATCTATTCTCTCGTTGTTGGACTAAAATAATATTTGTGAGGCACCGATAAAGGGTCGACACCCAATCCGTCGTGACGAATCAAATAAGCAATCAGATAAGATGGGTCCATATTTCATTGTGGAGTTTGATTAGTGATGGGATTGGGAGAGATACAAAATCATCTCAAATTCATCTCCAACATGCCCAACAACCTCGTTTCTTGCTTGATATCGTGGTTGCGGGGATCGCAGATAGAATATAGATTCTTGCATCGAAATTCATGCGCGTGAGGTTGTGGGAGAAAAGCCATCCTAGTGTGCTGTTTCTACCGTTTCTATGCAAATAGTGTGCATCCTAGTGTGTTGTTTCTCCGACCGTGGCTACGAAATGAAGTGAAAGGAGACCTTAGTTCAACCGTGTTCGTGAATCCTTGGATTTTGTCCCGTGCCAACTTGTGAGATTATCCAACATCGAGGTGAGCGCACGATGAACTCATTATTATTTCTTGAATGTAAATTTTATATATGAATTTTCATCACGTATATATAATTAAGATAGAGGTTAAGAAAAGGTTCCCTCATATAATCTTCAAATGACACTTCACTTTATCTTTATGTTTGTCGTGTGGCAAAACACATGGCATAACCTTGTCACATGACCCAATATGCTTTGTAGACTAGAGACCAAAATTTCACTCAAATAGATTGTCGCGGGTCCTGGGCTGCATCAGGATTCCCTAGACTTTCCTAATCTAGGTTCAGGTTGACTATTACATTGGATTAGTCAATTTTAGAATTGGAGAGAAGTCACCACCAATCATTTTAGGGAAAATTGTCCAAAAAGTCTTAAAACTATTATACTTTTGCCAATTAAGTCACAAACCTTTCAATTTTGCCAATTGAGTCATAAACATTTTTTTATGCTAATTAAGTCTTAAATATTTTCACTTTTTGTCAATTGAGTCAATCCGGCTAATCTTGGCCATAAATTTAACTTGTTTGGCCCAATTACTCTTTGATTTGAGTTAAATTGCATTGCCAAATAAGACTAATGAACTTAATTGGAGTCCAATTGGCCAAATCGAACTTCAATTCATAAAATTGGATGTTAGTCTAGAATGGCCAAGTTGAATTGTACTAATTGGACCAATTACTCTTGGATTTCTCAATCATTGAATCACTAGATTGGTTAAATTGGCTCAAATTCATTTGAATTTTTCAAATTTGATTTCGGATTTGAGTTGTATATAAGAAATTAGGCTCATCCGTATCTCAACTATGCAAATCATGAAGAATCGACTGGAACTCCTAATTAGGGCTCAAATTGGGGGTTTTCACTTTTGACTTGGAATTCTAAAATTGATTTTAAAATTTAATGCAATACGACCTCTAGATTAAATGTCATGAAGAAAACTATCCTAAAAAATGACTAGAAATAAAGTAATTTCATTTTTTATCGATTTGAACCAAATTTCATAAATTAGGGAAAAGTTTATTCTAAATCAATTTTCGTAAAATTTATGATGCCAAAGTGAAATTAAGCAAAAAATGAGATGATTTATGGGTTTTGAATTTTTTTCAATTTTTTTGGACAAAGTGTTGACCAAAAGTCAACATTTTAGTACTTATATATTAAAATGCCAATTAATGGGTCAAAGTTTGAATTTTTTGAAATTTGATTGTGCAAAAGTGAAATCGACATTATTTTGGAGTTTTTCATGTAAAAAATCAAATTTTGACTTTGGGTTGACTTTTGGTCAAAATTTGACCAAAAAGTCAACTCTTTTTTAGACTAACATATAAAAAGCTTGCAAATGAAAGGCCAATGCAAATTCAAATGCTAAATGACTCTTTTTGATTGAGAATCGGATTATGTCGTAATCATAAATCCTAATATCAAGTTTTTACCTTTCAAGACGCGTCAACAAAAAATTATGTGTGAACAGCAACGAGTGCTGGCGATCCTCGCCAGCATTGGTCAAGGGCTCGTGGGCCCTTGCTGTGGCTGGTGAGCGTGCCATAGCAAGGCTTGCAGCTACGCTGCCTAGATTTGGTAGGGGCGTTGTGGCCCTCACCAATGGTCGGCGACCTCTGCCGGTTGTCCACATCAAGATCACGTGATTTACTAGAAATTTCTTTATAGTGTGATACATCCTAGAGGTTGCACCAAGTAAAAACTTGAAGGAGATTTTGCATTCCTTTGACAAAACCTCTAAAAATTAAATTAGTGCAATAGTACAACATTTCTCACTAAGTGCATTCGACATGAAAACAAAGATTATTCGGAGAAGATAAAAATCCTAAATAATTCATCACCTTAGGATAAATAGAGATAGACATTAACACCAATATGTCTAACACTATTTATCCTCATTTATGAAGGAGACCATCTTTTTCATCAAATTCACAGCATTGTCACAAGTAGAATTAAACAAATGAAACGCATGATCCTCCCCTGGTGCATCCATCACTTCTGCAACTCCGGTCCATCCACTCTTACTCAGCATCTCCCTGTAATACCACCCTCTATGTCTTAACATATCCTTCTCAGCAACACAAATTAGGACCCTATTGCAACCTAAACCCGAGAGTCTCGGGTCCATCGCCGGGTTTATTAGCGGGTTGTCGCACCCTATGTTGGTCGGGTTCACTATGTTCCAGGACCGTTCGACCAAGGACCTCTTCTCGGGTTCGGTAGTCTCTGCAGGCAACGGTTCATTGCCCCAGAAGTAAGGATGCACCATAATGACTCCTGGAACTTCAATTCCCTTTAGGTTTTCCTCTCCCAATCGGATGCTCATGTGGTGAACTATGTTGGCGCCGGCACTATCTCCAACTAGGAATACCTAAGAATAACGAAAAAAGATATAGTTAAACTCATTGACAAGAGAAGAGAATGCTGCATTGGTCATTATTGCTTGAATGTTATATTATTGAAGAGAGCATGTTTAAGGTGTTACAATATTTAAATAATATACTACGCGATCATCTAACAACTTAAACTTCTAGAATAGTTGTCAGCGTTCCCATAAAATCTTACGTGGTATCAGTGTACTAGATACCGAGAGTTTTCAATTCACTATAAATTTTATCAAGCTGATACTACTATCAATTGCTCGATCACTTAACTTATCACTTATTATATCATCGGCCTAGAGTGCACATCGACTTTCATCTATTGTAGCTCGCCATAAGCTAGTATTTCGTTGTTTTGTTATGATGGCCGTGCAATTAGAGCGATCAACTCGTGGGCAGCCTACTCATCTCGCCCAATCCCGAGAGGTAAATGGGCAGATTTGGGTAATGCTAAAGAAAGCTCGACCTACCCATCGTTGGCCCGATCGCTAGCTTGCCCAATCCGAAAATTACTACATAATAGTTTCATGTTATGGGCAGACTTGGGCAACACAATAGGTCAGACCTTCAAGTTCGACCTGGCTCATCCCACACCCACCTAATGATCAATTTTATGCGCAATTATACGCAACAATTGGCAACTTCTGCCCTATGTTTATTGATGCATATCATCAGGCAAGAATGAAAAATGCTCTAATAGTACACGTTCATATATGATGGTTGTAGGGGAAAAGTGCATTATTAAAATTCTGAACTTGTTATAGCATAATTCTATTGTTCCATACCCATAAGTATGGATTTTTTTTCCGTGTCGGTTAACTTCAACAAATTTTGGTGAATTTAAAAAAAATCGGTAAAGGAAAATGATAATTGACCTTTTTCCAAGTAATTCATTATATATGAACAGGAAATTAAAGCTGGTAAAAAAAAAGAGAAGTTTTTTTCCCTGGAGTCAAGAGATGTTGGTAATTTACAAAAATCCAAAATAACGGGGGTAACTAACTCATATAAGAGTTGGTAATGCAAAACTAGTTGGTAACCTAATCACAAGTTGGTAATAACTTTAATTGAGGTTTGATAATTGCCAAAAAGAGTTGACAAATTTAAAAAGCTGGTAAACAAAGCAAATAAAGTGTTAATTCAAAAACAAAAAAAGCTGGTAAATATAAATAAAAACAAACAAATTTTGGTAAACAACTCAAATATGAGTTGGTAACCCCAAACTATTAATTGGAGAAAAGTTGGTAATAACAAACAAAGGTTGGTAATTTCATATGATAATTGGCAAATACAAATTGGTAAAAGATAAGAGATATTTTTTTTCTAGAAATAAGAGAAGTTGGTAATATAAAAAAAAACATGAGTGAATAACTTAAAAGTCTGCAATGCAAAATTAGGTTGTATTATAATTAGAAAAAATTTTGTAATAACTCTAGATGAGGTTGGTAATTTCAAAAACAAGTTGGCAACTAAAAAAAATGGTAAGTAAGGAAAATAAAAGTGGTAACTCAATAAAATATTTTGTAAATTTGAAAAACAAACAAATAAACGTTGATAAGTCACTCAAAACAAAGATGGATAAATTTATAGTAGTTGGTAGATTTTAAGGCATTGTTAAGAAAAGAAAATAAAAATTGGGTAAAAATAAGAAAATTCGGCAATTTTAGAAACTGTTATAATAATTGATAACTTTATAAAAATGGTGGTAGGTTAGCAACAAGTTATCGGAAAATCAGACAAACGAGAATGTTATTTACCAATAGATTTTCAAAAAATTTCGATTCTTTTAGAAATTTATCGGGACTAAAATGATCCGTTTTTTAACATAACAGCACAATTAAGCTGAAATATATTTTTCTAGCAAAAAAAAGAAGCTGAAATATATTTTATTTAATTAGCTCTTCCTTAAGTTCAGACCCAAAAAAAGTTCTTCGTTAAGTCGTCAATATGCATTGTCACCTATTTCAAGAAACCGTACTTCGATCAACATGTTAAAAAGCGTTTAGACCTCTTGGGACAAAACATACAAAAAGCGCAAACAAGAGACAGAAATATTAGACTAACGAATGTCTAGGTGTTTAGTGTGCTTTTTTACTATTTTTTTACTCCAACTTTTGGAGCTTAAAGTTGGAATTTTTCCATGTTGAACACCTTAAAAAAGAGCTTATACATTCACTTGAGGCACATATAATGAGTATAGACTCGTATCTATATGTCACTAAGTAGTCTAGAAACAGGAAAAAAAAAAAAACGAACATTCAAGATCACCTTCTTGAGATTGGCATGAGAATTCAGCCACTCCTCCGGGCCGTTTCCAGCGGAATGAGAAGCCACCCATTTGAGGGCAGTCCACGAATCATCATAAGCCACCGGTAGAGGATGCTCCGGTGCCCTCCTGTAATCGACGGAGACGGCAATGACGTTAGCCTCCGCGACGAGGGTATTGAGATAGTTGTGGTAAGTTGGTGACCGAGCCGAGTAGTTTATGAAACGGCCTCCGTGGAAGTAGACGAGGACAGGGAGCCTCAGGCGAGAACCCACCGCGGCATGCGGGATGTAAAGTCTCGCCGACACGGCAGAGTCAGACGAAATGGCCAAGTCTTTCGATTGGACGCCAGTCTTCTCGTCGAGCGACGGAGGGACAGTGGCCGTGCCCGTGAGTCTCTCCACTCGGCCATCCTTGTAAACCCTTAGGACAGAAAGCAACTCATAGGCTACTTCTGTTTCCATTTCGTTTCGTGTGAAACAGAAACGGAAAAGTAATGACCGGGAGGAGGAAAAGAAGAAGGAAAGTTCATAGTGTTTTTGCATTACTTTGATGTCTTATATACTAGGCCATTGTCGAGAGTCTTTGTCATATGTGGAACGAAAGAATTTTCATTTGGAATGATGACATTGACTGGATATAGGCACGTTTGCGTTGATTCTTGGGTTTTTCTTTTTGACCAGCCAACAAGTGACATTTCCTTGTTTCGTTTTGCCTTTGCAAGACGTGGGTCGATCTATATGGTTATCAATTGCCACTAGACCCAACTGTTTGATTGAGAGTTTCGTCGGGACAATTACCAAAAAAGAATTTTCATTTGGAATGATGACGTTGACTGGATATAGCCACGTTTGCGTTGATTTTTTAGTTTTTCTTTTTGACCAGCCAACAAGTAACATTTCCTTGTTTCGTTTTGCCTTTGCAAGACATGGATCGATCTATATGGTTATCGATTGGCACACGACCCAACTTTTTGATTGAGAGTTTCGTCTATCATGAGAAGTCGATTGTTATTTCCCTTCTCTCGAAAGGACGAATCCAAACGACATTACTCATGATATCTATGTACCTGGCCTATCGGATAACTTTTTTCTGCTGTCACCAAACTTAGGTGGCATTTACAACAGGATCACTGAATTGTGGCTTCAATCACCCAATGCACTGAAGCAAATGGATTCATTTTGGCCAAGATACGGTCAAGTTTTCCGGAAAAATGTTTGCACGGCGACTACGTGATGCTGATATAAAAGCCGTAGTAGCTCGATTTTTTATGGTTGAAGCCGCTACAATTAATCTTACTACAACTTCTCTGTTATAGCATATGGCGATGATCAAATGATCTGCAAACACAAACCAATCTATTATCGGTCTATATTAAGGAATTATTATCTACTTATTCTACTAAGTTACTAGATAATTGTTGAGACCTAAATTTTGGGGACCCCATTTAAGTCATTCATTGCATAAGAAAATTAGGAATCAAACCCAGTCCCTAAACAAAAAAAAGACATTGTTAGTTTACATTTGTATGTTAAGAGCATTTTCATTTAATTGCATTAAGCCCACAAAAACTGCATTTTGATTGGACTGGAGCTTATGGACTTAAATAGGGAGGTCTGGATTAAGCCTACAAGAGCATAAAATGCGGCCAAACCCATTTGAGACCTATTATAGCCGAAAATTGCATGTGTATAGCACATGGGGTTGCCAAATTAGGCAAGATTGCATTATTTAATCAAATATGGGGAAACAAAGATTTTGTCTTTACCAAAAATTTCAATTACAAGGGGAATCAACTTAACAAAGGATAAAAGATATTTTGGGCTGAATAAAGGAATATATCTTCATAGTCATATTCACGGATAGATTGAAAGAGAAGAAAGAGAAAATTGGCCACAAGAGAAACCACATTCCTGGCCATGCAAGAATTTCCTAGAAGCAAATGTACATAGACTGAAAAAGGGAAAGAAGAGAATGTTGGATTCTTGAGAGAAAATAACAAGCTTGGGTTTATGAAAGCATTAGTGTAGGACGCCCACCGGAGCTCCACAGATGTTCACGCTTACACTTCAACTAGAGAGTGGTCGACCTCACCATCATCGTTAATTCCATGCATCAACATCAGCATATATACCAACCACACATCATAAAGATTCTCCAATATATACACAACAAAACAAAACAAAACACAAGGCTAAAAACAGGAGATTCAGTAGTGATTGGAGAATGGAGGAGCGCACGTCCAGTTTTAAAAGGAAAGGCACTAGAAGTAAAACTTATCACGAAAATGCAATCGAGTTCTAAAACTATCAAGAAGTGCAATCGAGTCCTTAAATTTATCAAGAAAGTGCAATTGAATTAGAAAATTTTCAAAAAGTGCAATCAAATCGTAGAACTTGTCACGAAAGTGCAAATGAGTCCTAAAATTTTAAAAAAAATGCAATCAACGGAATGACTTGTTTGGACTAATTTGACAAATTTTAGGACTTAATTACACTCACGACAAATTTTAGGACTTAATTGCACTTTTTAAAAATTTTATAACTCAATTACACTCTCATGACAAGTTTTAAGACTTCCAATGCACTTATCTAAAAAGAAAATTTTTAAGCTACGTTTGGTGGTATGGATTTCTAGTTATGATAGAATTGGATAGGATAAGATATGAAATCCAAGGAAATTTCTATATTATATCTACTGCTTAGTGAATCACAATAATAAAACTGGATATTCTCACATATTTCCATATCCATTAATTGCTATGAACATCATATTAGTGTAAAGAAACCAAAAAATTGCACAAACGGAGATGATAAAAATCTCTCACGACACTCTTATCTACTTCATTTTTATTTGCTTATTTTTTTTATTATTTTCCCTCTCTTTTTTAATTATTTTCTTTTTATTTCTTTTTTCCCCTTCCATCATTATCCAATAAAATTTTATTAATAATAAAATATACAATATATCTAAAATGTGTAATAAATATAAATACTAAATGTATATATATATGAAATTTATTCATAAGATAGAAAGAAATTTGAATATATATAAGAATAAATTTATTCTTGGTAAGTTTGAATTTTTTATATTAAAATTCAAATATTATTTATATTCAAATATTATTTATTAATTTAACAAGTTTGTTATTCAAGCAAAATAACTTTTATATTATAATTATTAAAAATCCTATCCACTTTTATCCCACATTTTCCATGGGATAATTTTGTCCAGATTATATCCCTCCTATATCCGATTTTATCTTATCTTGGGTAGATACCAAACACGGGATAGGATAAATTTTATCCTATCCGGAATTTTATCCCTACTACCATATGTAGCCTTAGATTCAACAGAGAATTCTTCGGAGCAGATGAGGACATTCCGTTCACTCCCCACTTCATGCAGGATACAAAAAAGTGCAGAGAAAGCATCGCTCAAGAAGTCTAAAAAAGTTAAAAGAGTCCTCTCCCTGTCGCTGTGGCCAGCACGCCCAGAAAAGCTAGCTCTCTCGCGGCCGCCGCTCTGCTCAGTCCCGACGCCTGCTATGACGTCCAGCCCTCTTCCGGCATCCGAGCACCTTCGGCAGTGTTACAAGTCCCTGCTGCCTCATCGAGTTCCCACAGCCCCGCCGTGATTGTTCGGCAATTCCAGAACGCCACCGGGTCCAGCTTGTGCAACAAACCCAAACGCTAAGCTGGCCTTTCACCATGTCGCCGTGCCAATTGCTGCGAGTCCCTTCACCGAGAAGTTCAATTTTCTCGTTGCCGCTTGCCGGTTGCCGTGCACTTCCTCTTCACCGATCTTGTTGGAGTCGAAGTCCAATTTAGGTATTTTTCTAAAACTTGCATAGTTCAAATATATTCAATCGCCCTTACCAAAAAAAAAAAAATATATATATATATATATATATATATATATATATTCAATTGCCTAAATGAAATTATTGTCGATTCTAATATTGATTTGTTTTGAGATTTTAGGCATATCCTAAATAATAGAAACCTTCCTTTTTCGAGTCATGCATATAATTGGGTTTCGATCTTAAGACTTAGGATTTATCATTAAAAGTCTCGAAACTTGTCAGAAAATTACAATTGAGTTCTAAAATTTATAAAATATAATGTCAAATTCTAAAAGCTTTTTCTTTTATGTTTTCTCTCATCCACGTGGCCAAAACTTAAACTAAACAATGTCCTACTTCTTGAGGTGCGGGGTAACGTCCTAGTTGCAAGGTGGGATGTACACCGAGTTCCACGCGAGTACGCAAAGCTTTAATGGTTCTTCAGATCTTCCACGTTATGTCCACATTATTTACTCATATAAAAGATTGGTCGAGAGAAAGGGAAGAGATGCCGACACAGCTGTCCCGTGAATTCCTTAATCCGCAACAAATGCCACATGATGGATCGAAATAAAACGATTGAATAATTAAAATGAATAATTGAATAAAGAGTGTCCTTCCCACATATCGATACAATAAATACTTGAACAAAGAGGCTCCTACACCAAAAGGAGACCCCGGTATCATTCGCATTACACACACGGCGCAACTAATTTAGTCCTGCAAATCCCATGAGTTCTTCTGAAATAGCCTATGATTTCTCTCCACACCTTCGAGTCTACAAAGATGGCCGAGTGGAGCGGCTCGAGGGCACGGCCACCGTCCCTCCGTCGTACGACCAGAACACCGGCGTCCTGTCCAGGGACGTCGCCATCTCGGCCTCAACACCACGTCTCTCTGCTAGGGTTTACATCCCAAAAGAAACCACCATCTGTAATCACTCCCATGCAAATAGAAAGAAACTCCCACTTCTTGTTTACTTCCATGGAGGCGCCTTTTGCTTGGAAACTCCGTTCTCCCCCATGTACCATGACTACCTAAACTCCTTGGTGTCGGAGGCCGATGTGGTTGCTGTGTCCGTTCACTATAGGAGAGCGCCGGAGCATCCGTTGCCGGCGGCATACGACGATTCGTGGACCGCACTTGAATGGGTGTCATCGCATTCGGGCGGTAATGGTCCCGACGAGTGGCTGAGCGCGTATGCGGACTTGAGGAAGGTGTACGTGGCAGGAGACAGTGCCGGAGGTAACATAGCGCACCATATGGGCCTGCGATTTAGTGAGTTAGTACCAACTATTGAGTCATAGATCTCTATTTGCAATGTGCATCTTGTTAAAATATTATCCCACATCGCTTGACAACGGATCCTAAATGGTCTTTATATTCATGTGGTCTCTCTCTACTAATAAACTTAAGCTTTTAGGTTGAATTTTCTAACATGTATTAGAGCCAGTGCTATTCCTTTTTGCGATTATTCGTCCACCCCCATTAGTCAAATATATGTCGCTCGTAATCCGGCTTACACGTGAGAGGGGTTTGAAGTATTGTCATAAATCTCGCTTGACAATGAATGATAAATATTCTTTATTTTCATGTAGTCTCCATTTATCTATAAGATTAAACTTTTGAGTTAGAATTTCTAACACATCCCTCGATAATTCAATCAATCATACCCGTTGAATGCCTCATTGATAAGCATCTGTTGAGATTGATTACGAAACATGGACCATAAGGATTCCCATTTGATGTCTCAATCAATCTGGATATTTGACGTTTGTAAATGTGGTCTTGATCAACGATTAAGATTGATTGCAGCACCAAGGAGGGTACCCTTATGTCCTTCATATGATTAATCGGTCCTCCTTTCGCTTGGATAGCGACTGAAGTCGCTTGTTAAGAAGTATATTGATATCTCAATCTTCAATTAAGGCTTGTTATGTAGATGGAAAATTGGATCACATCGTCAGTGTAAAGAAAATTTTACGCTAACAATCTTATTCATCCTTGATCTGAGAGCTTTAACTCCTCGCTCACTCCATAGAATCCTAGTGGGATTCTTTCGTGAGATGCACCAGATTTAACATGTTGAGTAGAATTTAATGTACTGAATGCATTCATGAGTTGAAGACGTCCTCTCACACTTGGGAAATGACAATGTCTTGGTTGGCGTGACCAGGCAGAACAAGAACGGCACATGCAGGGAACTTTATCCCAATTTCTTAGTGAAGTGAATATAAAAAGGATATTTTCCACTTCGATTCGAGTTCCTAGGTTGAGTACACCCACCACAAGAAGCTTTGCCATGTGCCTTGTTGAAGCCTGCGTGAAGTCAGGAGTAGCCTTTTGCGTATTTAAAAATGGTAAAAATAATTGAATTTTGTTAAATCGAAACTTTAAAACATGTTTAAACTGCAAATCTACTAAATTGAATATTAAATGCGGGAAATCAGTAGTAGTTTTCCTTTTCTTTTTTAGGTAGACGGATAGCTCTCGAATGTAAAAGGTTGTGGCTTCTTGTTCTCAATGGTTTAATGATGATAGCCTTTTAAAAAGTCATCGGTAATAAAGATATTTGAACTTCTATTTAAATTAAAAGTGTAGATAAAAAATGATATTACATATATAGATGTTAATAATTTGCCTTCAGTGACACGATACTAATAAATACTCAAAGTTGAGAAAAAAACACGATAGAGATATTGTGAGAAAATAAGGTCCCAAAATTGAAAGTTAAAAGAGTGGATCAAAGTCAAATTCTTACTCTCTTTTTTCAGATTAGTTATTTGTTTCAAAATATGCATTCAAATCATAAAATTGCGCCTTTGGATTGGTCCGAGTACATAATTCTTTGGAGAAATAGGGCACCAAAAGGGAGACGAAAGCTGCTGGCAATAAATAAATATAGATAAATCGATATAGATGATAGATGAGGAATCCAAATGCTGCGAAATAAGTTAGATTTTCATGTGGGTGAGATATGTTGAGAACAATTGCTTGTGGCTTACTAACCCCTGCTATTACCACCTAGTATACAATGTTGAATGATTGCTCATATGTATATCCCACAAAATGTGCTAGTTCTATATATAAATTTGTCCACTTCCTTGCCTAAACTGGCACAATTTTTTTTAAAAGGTTGCGCTCTCAAATCTAAGACTTCATCCTGGGTTGGAGGAATTGACCTGAGAGGCATCATCTTGGTGCAACCATTTTTCATGGGCAACGAACCAATCGGTAACGAGAGAACCAACCTCACGACGCGGTCCTTGCTCGTCGGGCTGTGGCGCTTGGTGTGCCCGTCCGCCACGGATGAGTGCAACGACCCGCGAATCAACCCGGAAAAGGATCCAAGGCTCTCGAGCATGGGTTGCGCTCGGGTCCTCATCTTCATTGCGGAGAAAGAGGTGCAGAGGGAGCGAGAGTGGCTTTACCGGGACTTGCTGGTGAAGAGCCGGTGGGAAGGAAGCGTGGAGGTCATGGAGGCGAAAGGAGAGGGTCACCAGTTTCATCTGTTCCATCCAACGAGTGATAACGCAGTGAGTCTAATGAGGCGATTTGTTTCTTTCCTGAAAGAGAACGAGATCGGTCGTGGGTGATGGGGATTGCCTTCTTTCTTCTTTGATTGGTATGGCGATTGCTTATGGTGTTGAATAAAGTCACAAATAAATAAGGTGTATGCGTCGATTTTCATCGGGGACTTGGTTAAATATGATTATTTGTATTAGAGGTGTGGAAAAACACCGGACCAAACCGGGAAATGTCCGAACCGGCCGATTCTGGACGATGGAAACCAGTTCCCGGTTTCAATTTATTGGAATCGATGAGTACCAGTTTGGTTCTATTGGAAACCGGTCGGTGTGGAACCACCCACTTGGACTTCTCGGACCATACCGATGTGCATGCATAATTTTTATGTTTTCAAGACCCTAATTTCAGCTTTCACGCTCCTCAGTCCTCACACTCTCTCTCAAGAAAACCCTAATTCCTCTCATCTCTCTTTTGTCTTGCTCTCTTACTCTTTATTGCAGTCCCGCTCTCTCAATCTATCTCGCAATCTCAATCTATCAGACACTCTCGCTGCTCACTCTCAGCGCTCACAGGTCGCAACCTTGATCACCACTTAGGATGTGAATCGCTCTTCTCGCATCCTCGCTTGCTCACAACACTTGACACTTCCTCTCCTATAAGTTCAAAACCCTAATTAGCATTTGCCCCATTTCCAGTTTCTTCACTCAAGTCTCACGCTTCTCTCTCGCAGTCATAGCCTCGCTCGCAATTGTAGCCTCGCTCGCTGCTCACGACGCTTGTCACTCCTTTCGCAGCCTCACTCCCTCATGGCGCTTGTCACTCCCTCTCCCGTAAGTTCTCAGTCCCCCTCTTCGACGTATTGTCTAAGAGGTTGTGCATTGGTACTAGATCTTGGCAGAGGTCCATACGATAATGACTTGTTGGGTTAAGCTTTTCTCTATGATTATTCAGCTGATTTTGAAGTGTAAGGCAGTTGCTGTTGTTTTGTGACTGAACAGACTTGAAAGTAGAGTCACAAACATCAATTAGTGTTTGCTGTGATTGCTCAATAATTGTTTCGGAAGGTGATTCTCATTTACGTCATATCACGATCAGTTCCATGACCCACCCAGGAAACAATGGGCAATTCTCGATTCCCAGTTTGTAAAATCGACTCTTAATGGGCAGTTTGCAGTTCCAAAGTGGGAACCAGTCCATCCTAAAATTGATCACCTTAATGATTATTGTAACTGCTTTTGATTTCAAGTATTTAGTAATATATGTAGCATGGAAGAACAAAATATATAAAGAGCAAGTAACTCCAACATTTATCTCTCTCTTTTTTTTTCTCTCATTGATTCTAAATTTGTAACAAAGTAAAAGAGGGACAAAATCTTTAGAAATATACAAATACCATTCCGAAACATTTTTAAGTTTCAATTTTTATCTCTTATTTATTATATAATTGAAAAAAATGTGTATAGTTATAGATAAATTTTTATAGAAACATAATTTATTTAGTAAATTTAAAAATCAAGTGAAAAGAGAGAAATAGATACTATTTAGATTAATAATATTCATAATTTTGAATTATAACTTATCTAACTTTTTTCAACATATGAATAAGCAAAACAATTTATCTATTCAATTTAGATTTATATTAGAATAATTTGAAGGATTGCATATCTTATTGAATTCATTTACTCAATATTCATAAGTATAAATATTAAAATATGTTCTATAAATATTCAAGAAACATGCACAATGACATTTCATTCAATTTTATGTCTTTCTCTTGAAATCCACTTATTTTAAATATATCTTATATCCTTTAAAGCAAATCTGTTCAGTGGAAAGTTAAATTGAACATAACTTTTTGTTCTAAAGTCCACGTACTTCGAATTGATTAAAAAAAAAGATAAGAGAGAAGTTCGTGAGATAAAAATCTCTGCCAAATTAACGTGATACAACTTTATAAGGCTATCAACTGGCTTAACACTAAACACACTAATGACTAAACAAATTCTAAGATACTAATGCTCAACTAAATGAATAGCTGCTGTGATGTTAATTTTCCGCACGTTTGAATATAGCGGCAGGAAAAAAATGTTTGGTTAGGTGACAAATGGTACTTTTGCCCTTCACGAGGCGCCAATATGTTATCCCACTTTTCAGATATCAAGCTAGCTCATTGTTTCGGAGAGGCTAATTAGATCATAGATTTGGTCGTTTAAGGCTCAAAGGAAAATGTTCTTCTTCAAAACTGGCTTTCCTTTCTCCCCTCAAACCCTTTTTGACTCTTTTACGTAACGGAGTCCCGGCTCCCCTGGTTTTCCCGAGTAAATGAATAAAACACCTTTTCGACCAAAAGAAAATGGCAATTGGCAGTTAAGGAGTATTTCTTTGTACATAGATTATGTAACTAGGGGTAATTACTTTTAAAAATAATTAACTAGCTGTTTCAATCAATAGTGATAAAGATGACTTAGGTCATAACTAACGGTAAAAGATTAGAACATGGGGTGCATAGTGTGGAAAACTAAAGAACCCGTGGATCCCCACTCAAGCAAGCTCATCTTAGAGAACAAAAGGTAGTATAAAGCGCCATTACATTATCACAATCTTGGGCAAAAAGGGCCTTGAATCCAACAAAAAGGAAACATGAATTTCGTCAAAAGGTGTTGTGATGTGAACGACGATCCTTGGCTTAATCTCTCTCTCGCCGGATAAACTTTGTCTGGGACCGGCCCAAACCATCTTGGAAACCAGACCAGGACCAGCCAAGCAATGCTCACCTCTAATTATAACTAAACATATCATATCCCTGATTATTATAATATTGCCCCGTAAAATTCAACGATGGCTGTTAAACTTTAATAGATTTTTGCAATCTAAGTTATTGGATTTTGATTTGAATTATACCACATTCCCTTTTTATCTTCTTACAATTGATGCATTTTGACAAGAACCCGACCAATATTTCAACAAAATGCTGACATTGGCAACACGTGACATTGGCGCGGCATCTAAATTGGCCAAGTTTCCACAATGTCGGCACTTACAATGGAAAAATGCACTTCCTAAAAATTAGCCAAATTCCAATCAAAGTGCATCCATTGAAAAAATCATGAAAACTTAGTGAATTTAATGATTAAAATGCAAGTTTATTGACTTGATTGCAAGATTTTTTACATCTTAATGACCATCGATGAAATTTACCCCAATATTTCCAGGGCCAAACCCCATTGCCAATTACATCTATCCCCAGTAGATACTTTTACTTTTCTTTTTTTTGGTTGAAGAAACAAATTTATTCATTTACGGAGAAGATCTGAAGAGTCCAAAACAAGGAGAATCTAAGCATAAGAGAGCCCAAAGGGCTTGCGGGGAAGCAGAGAGCCAATATTGTGGAAGAGAGCCAAGACGTTGGGTCTTCGCAATCCAATTAGCAGTTGCGTTTAAAGCCTGCGGACAATGGTCTATGTGGATTGAGGAGTGAACTTTGAGGAGTTGAAGACAATCCATGATAAGGAGTCGCTCTTCCCAGTTGTATAAATCTACAGACCCACTTCTCAATGCTTCTACAAGATCCACACGGTCGGACTCCACTGTTAAGTTATCAGTTATGTCTTCGATCGACGCTGCAATTTGGAGGGCTTCCAGGATGGCTAGGTTTTCAACTTGAGAGATAGAGGAAACCTTCACCTATTTTGCGAAGCCCGTGACAATTGCACCTATATAATCTCGACATATACTAGCTATGGCGCCATCCGCAAATCCATCAACTAAGGAGGCATCAACATTAAACTTTAGGACTTTCTCTCCCAACGGCATCCATGTCCGTGACTCAGTAAGAGTAGGATTTGTCCTCATTTCAGGTTTGTGGGGTTCCATTTTCTATAATTCACTTGCAAGAAAAGTGATGATTCTGCTGTTTCTTTGGCATTCGGATGTATACCCCGAAAAACGAAGTTATTTCGAGATTTCCAAATGTTCTACAGAGAAGATGACACTAGAGACAGGGGAGGTAAATCAGCCTTTTTCCAACAAATTGCATTAACCATACATCAATTCTTGTGATCTCTCGGCGGTTGATTTGCAGCTTCATGTGAGGGTCATCCCAAACATATTGTGTCCAAGGACAAAGCAGAAAAATGTGCTCAATCGTCTCCTTCTCCCGTTGATAGAGCGGGCATAACGGATTAAGTATAATATTCCTCTTCCATAGATTCTCTTTTGAAGGGATTGCATTAGTACAAAGAGACCATAGAAAGACTTTAACCTTATGGAAAATCTGCATATCCCAAATAGCTCTCCAAAGTGTTTTAGGAATTTGGTATGAAGAGGAAGTTTGTTCAGTGTTGCGCTTCTGTTCAATCTTTGTTCTGATCATGTTGTAGCCATTTTTAACAGTATAGTGGCCTGATTGAGTACCCATCCACACTAATTTATCTTGAGCGTAGGAAAGTCTAAATGGAATTGTTTGAATCTCTTGCACTAACTGATCATCAAAAAGCTCCTCTATTTTTTTTGTATTCCACTTTCCTTCCTCGGCTAAGATCAATTCTGACACCATAATAGGGTCACTTCTATTTGCTGGTCCCCCAATTACTCCTCTTTTTAGCCATTTTTGCTCTTTGATTTTTACTGATTCTGCATTCCCAATCGACCACACAACAGAATTGGCAATAGAATCCCTCCCTAATAACAAACTCTGCCATCCCCAAGACGGTCTGAAACCTCGCTTGGCTTGCCAATAATCTCCTCGAGGAAAGTAAATACCTTTGAATAGCTTGCTCCAGAGGGATTTAGAATTCTGCGAAAGTCGCCATGCTTGTTTACTAAGCATAGTCTTTTTAACTGAAGTAAGATCTCTAAACCCCATACCTCCTTTGTCTTTCCTCATCTTTAGGATGTCCCATTTTTTTCCAATGAAGTCCTGTTTTGGAAGCAGTAGATTTCCACCAAAAGTTTGCGATCTTTCTCTCAATAGCTTTACAAACATAGATGGGTATTTTGAAGATTAACATAGCATAGTTGGGAAGGGCTTGTACCACTATTTTCAGAAGAATCTCCTTTCCAGCTTTAGAAAATAATTGTTCCTTCTAACCTTCCATTTTAGCATTTACTCTTCCAAGAATCCAGGCGAGCATATTCCTCTTTGATGTGCCCCAGTCCGAGGGTATACAGCGAAATATTTTGGCATTCCAATAAAGTTCCATCCAGGAAAAAGATGGAGTCGTTAGCAAATAGGACAAGCAGTCGTTACAAGGTAGAAAGATAAAAACTTCTACGATTTGAGATGGGATTTCTCATAGACATCTGCATTTGTGAATATATAACAATGCCCATGAATGTTACCTAAAACCAGCTTAGACTAGTAAAAATATCTACCTCGAAACTATTTATAAATTATAATTAACATATACGAGAATAATGTGTTCGGAGAAGAAAACATGACCACACCTTCAATTAGTTAATGACGTTAGTTAGCAGATAAAGTATCTTAAAAGGGTCAATATCATAAAAAAAATCTCAAATTACTAGCCTAATAATTCATTTACATCGGACCATTTTTTGTCTAAAAAGGATACCAAATGGGTATCCTCGTAACAAATTTACTTCAAATAAATTTTTGTCTCATAAAAAAATTCTAAATTGGTATTACACGACAAATTTACCTAAAGTAATTTTCTTCCTAGAAAAAAATCCTAAATTGGTACTCTTGACCCAAAATTTACCTTTCCTTAAAATGCATACCTGTCAACACACGTGAATTTGAAAATGATTACTTTAGGCTCCGCTTGTTTTGCAGAAAAAAATAATTTGAAAAATATTTTCCAAAAAATATTTGCTTGTATCTCTTACAAAAATAAATGAACGAAATATTTCATCTTCCACGAAAATATGTAGATAATTTGATAATGAAAACATTTGCTATTGCCTTATTATTTCAAGCAATACAAACTATCATATTTAGGAAAATGTTTTCCACATCATTCATTTTTTGTGAAATAAACGGAGCCTAAAAATTGTGGCAAAGCTTCTCTCCATATTTCCAGCTTGTACCTTCTGTTGACTCATAATAGTGGATTTGCAAGGTGTTCAAGCAGAAATAACAAGAAGAAATGTTTTTACATATGCGTTGAAGAAGCTCCGATAATTTATGTGGAAAAATCAACCATAATTAAAAGGGCGTTTTCCTCATATGACTGTTCTAATCAAATCTAATCCATGGTGATGAAACCAACCATCTTCTTGATCAGCTGCTCAGCCCTCTCACTCTTGGTAAACAAATGAAAGCAATGTGCCTCTTCCTTGGTCTCCACAAGCTCCGCTTTCCCCTCCCACCCGCTCCCGCACAGCGCCTCGTAGTACTTCACCCCTCTGTTCCTCAGCCAGTCCTTCTCCGCCACGCACACCAGCAGCCTCTCGCACGCCATCTTCGGCAGGTCCGGGTCGACCGCCGGGTTCAGCTTCGGGTCGTCGTCAAGCCCGGTGCTCGTCGGGCACATGAACTTGTACATCTCGTCCGTCTCTTTGCCCCCGAAGAACGGGTGCACCGCCAGCATGCCCTTGACCCTGATGCCGGCCACGCCGGCCCGTACTGCCACGTACTGGCCTATGTTGGCTCCGGCGCTCTCCCCCACTATGAAGACCCGCCCGAGATCTGCGTACTGGTTCAGCCACGGTTCCGGGCCGGATCCGTCCGAGTGGCCCGCGATCCACTTTAGGGCTTCGAACGAGTCCTCGTAGGCAATAGGCAGTGGGTTTTCCGGGGCCAACCTTCAATTACCAGAAGTAATTACAAATTATGTTGGCTAACGGTCATAACTATATGCATCGTATCGCTATAACTATTATATTACCCAGTAAAATTCAATGATGGTTATTAAACTTTAATAGATTTTGCAATCTACATGATTGGTATATTAATTTGAATAACCCACTGTGCCACATTATTTTTTACAATTGATACACTTTGACCGGAATCCAACCAATATTTCCATAAGTATTTGGCATTGTGGACACGTGACAATGATGCGTCATCTAAAATTGGGCGTGTCCGCCATGTGGGCACTTACATTGGAAAATGCCCTTCTTCGAAAATTAGTCGGATTCCAATCAAAGTGCATCAATTGAAAAAAAAAAACATAAAAACTTAGCTCATTGGGTGATTGAAATTAAAAATTCATTAACTGGATTGCAAAATCTACTAAATCTTAAAGATCAACAATGAAACTTATCGCAATATCTCCCACGCCCGATTGACAATTACATCTACCGCCAACATAAACTTTAATTTCTACCAACAATTGTTACAAGATAAGAAAATCAGAATTTCTACGATACGCGATGCAATTTCCCATAGGCCTATGCTTGTGTTGAATAGATAACAATGCCTATGAAAGTTACCTAAAACCATCTTAGACTGAGAAAAAATCTCTATCTCATAACTTTTTTATGAATTTCAATCATGTACAATAATAATGTGTACGGAGCAAAAATCATGACCACAACCTTTAATTTAGTTGATTACATTAGTTAGTAGACATCATGTCTTAAACCTACAAAAAATTTTGGACACCACACTACTAAAGTATGTGGTTTAAAAATTAATCATTGCTGACCTGTGCAGGTGTAAAGCAACTTCTCTGACATGCCACGCCATCATGTCAGGATTTTGAGTGAAGAAACCAGCAACCCTTTCAACAGCAATCTATGGAAATATACTAGTGATAATTTTTTATTATTACTTTAGTTTTCCAATAATTAAAATACTAGTGTCTACGCAGAACCCACTTCTTCCACATCTATTTAAAATTTATCACTTTATTCGATAAATAAAATTTGCTAGAAAGCCCGGATATCCTACATTCTTAATTCCATTTTAAAATTTATCACTTATTCTAAGATGGGTTGGTTCCTACATTCTTAGGTATGTTTGGCTTTCTTCAAATTTATAGAAATTAGAAAACGAGAGAATAATAGATGATCACGAGTTAACAAAATTTATGGTGAAGGTAAAAGTACCAAGAAAATAGAATAGCGGCGATTCGTTCTACTATTAGTGTAGAAAAATTCTCACACATGGTCGTTGGATTAGTGACGTGTATTTTCAATTAGTTTGCTCATCAAAGTTTTTCACCGTCAAACATCCAACGGTGTATGTGTAGTTTATTTTTTAGGTTAATAATGAATCTAATAAAAATCCTAATTATTATTGTCGTTTTCCGAACACAATGAAAAATAAATAAAAACTGAGATCGGATAATAATTTGAGGAGGAGAGACTAAAGAGAGACCACAACCCTGAATAACAGCACTAGAGAAAGCATCACAAGTCACCAACGACGTTCTTGGAGGTACCTGTAATCGATGGAGATAGCGACGACATTGGCCTGAGTCACCATCGTGGAGAGGAAACCGTTCGACGCCGAGTCGAACGGCGACCCCGCGCAGAACCCGCCCCCGTGGTAGTGGACGAGGAGAGGCAGCTTCCGATCCGGGCCGCCGCCGCCGCCGGCCGTGCGGGCGAAGATCCGGGCCGACACGCCGGTCTCGGGCGAGACGACGACGTCCTTGGTCTCAATCCCCGTCGCCGGGTCGAGCCCGGCGGGGACGGGCCTGACGTGATCGATCAGCTTGTACTTCTCCACGCGACCGTCCTTGTAGACCCGAAAGAAGGGTCGGAAATCGTGTGCTACCTCCGAAGCGCCGGAGTCCATCTCCTCCACCTCCTTTGCTAGAATGAACTGTGTGAACTTCACAGAGAAAGAGAGAGATGATGACGACGACGACGATGAAGAGGAATTTTATGCGGTGACAAAGAAGCCAGGACAAGAGGGGTTGGAGCTAGAAGTCCAAGGCCACATTGAATGAAACTTAACCTCCTTCGGTGGAATGGTTGGTGGAACCGTCTTGGCCGGTGGCGTTCTGGTGGTGGTTACAATATTGATTGGGGACTTCGTTGCCTTTGCACTTTTGCTTTGCTCTCCGTTTTCAGTTGTCAGTCGATCGTTTCGAGCAGGTGCAGCAATCAATTTGATCCTACGTAGTGCAGCAAAAGACGGCTGGGTCCTGTCGGGTTTAAGTGCATTCTCGAACGAATTCACATATTTTCACGAAATGTGCTTTGATTACCCGATCCGGCTAGGTCCGACTCATTCTTATTGACGGACTAGATTTGAAATCTACATAAACGATTCACATGGTATGTTGATAGTTTCGAATTCTATACCCATTTTCGAAAACTTTTAAATTTGACTTAGAGTTGATCGAGAGTTTATCAAAGTTTGATCGATCAGGTACAAGGCTATATCGAATCTTTTTGGGGGACTAGATCCAAATCTACATAAACAATTGGGATGTTTATGTCGATAGTTTCAAATTTTGTCCCCGTTTTAGAAAACTATTAAATTTAACATAGAGTTTATCGAGGGTTTATCGAAGTTTGATCGATAAGATACGGGGCATATAACGAATTTTTTGACACTAATATTGCTACCCGAATTTGTTAGTCGACCTTTTATACCCTTCGGGACCTGTTGCCCCTTTTTTTCTACAGTGTCGAAAAGTTTTTCTTTCCTATATTTCAAATGCACATCATGAAACTGGGGATCGCAAGCGTTCCAACGCAACAAAAATCGAGTCGATCCTATAGCGGATGTGGAAGTAATCACTGGTCAAACCTTTAAATACTTGGAAAAAATGTCTTGAAACCTGCGAATCAAATAAAACTTTCCCAACCTTATGGTTAGAGGTGTCAAAATGGGTCTTAAACCCATATATGACCTATTTAAAAATAAATGGGTCATATATGGATCACTTTAATTTTAAAAAGTCAATCTTAAATGGGTTTTAAATTTTAAAGCTTAAAGATAAAAGGGTCTAAATGAATTGAGTTTGGAACCCATGTCCAATCCACCCACTAGACCCATCCACACACTCTCTCCCTCTTTATAAAAATGTTTAAAAAATCAAAATTTATTATTTTTTCTTTTTTTCTTTTTTCTTTTCTCTTCTTTCTTTTTCTTTTTTTTTTTTATTTCGCCCGGTGGTCGGCCATGGAGACCGGCCACCAGGGCGGGACAACCTCGCCGGAGGTCGGCGAAGCTCGAGCTCGCCAACCTCGGGTGAGGCTCGAGCCTCGCCAATCTAGCGAGCCTCGAGCTCACTCGATTTCAGCGACCTTTCGGCCTTGCCCACCCTTGGCGAGGTTCGACCTCTCCAGTTGTTGGCGAGGGGTCGTCCTCGCCAGCAATGGCAAAATCCCAACCGTTTCATTCGGCGATCGCGAAGCCGCATCACTCCAAGCACAAAGCGTTTCTTTCTCGATTTTCCCTTCCCCGATCAGAGGACCGGAGCCATGGCTGGCGTCTCTCTCAAGTGCAACGACTGTGCCGCCCTCTTGAAGTTTGTGGAGGAAGCTCAAGGGGACGCCGAGCTCACCTCTCACTCTAACTTCTCCGAGTCCACCGAGGCCGTCCTCAATCTCATTTGCAGCTCTTGTGGGAAGCCTTGCCGATCCAAGACGGTACGCCGAATCCCAACCTTTTGTGGGGTTCTGATCTGTTACGTTGGCCATTGATTTGGTTTTTGAGTGACGGCGAGGTTGGCCTCGCTAGTGGCCGGCGGGGTCGACCTCGTCGTCCCCCGTCTCTGGCTGGTCGCTGGACCGGCGACCGGCCATAGGTTGAAGATAAAGAAGATGAAGGAAAGAAAAAGAAAAGAAAAAGAAAAGAAAAGAAAAAATCAAAAAATAAAAAAAATAATATTAAAAAATTAGATCGGGGTAAAATTATCGCAGGTATACCAGTTTGGGGTTTTTGGTGGTCCAAAAAATAATTTGGGGTAAAATTGTCATATATGTACCAGTTTTGGATTTTTTATGGTAAAAAAAAAATAATAATTTGGGGGTACCACCCGCCTGGGTGGCGCTGCTGGAGCGCGCATTCTTCCTCTCGTAAAAGATTGAGTGTTCGAATCCCGGGCGCCGCAGGGTGACTTAACCGGTGGCACGTGTGTGGTGGCTAGCACATGTCGCCCCCAGGATTTACTCCCCGGCTGTCGGCCGTGCGGGGGTTCCCTGGTTATCAAAAAAAAATAAAAAAAAATAATTTGGGGGTAAATTTATCATAAGTGTACCAATTTAGGGTTTTCTGTGATATTAACCTTTTTATTTATTCATTTCTCTCTCCCACGTGATAGGGAACTTCACTATGATTTTGAATGTTTTGTATTTGAGAGTAATAAATAAGTTGAAAAGATTAAGAGAAAGATAAGTAAAATATGTCAAGAAATTGAATTATTTCAAATTAATCCGAAGATTTTGTACAGTAGCTACTCAAATGATTCTCCATACATAACATTGACACTATCTTTAATTCTTTATAACTAATCTCCCACCACAATTAGTGTGATATTATACTAATTGGAGGATATAAAAAATTTGATAGTCAATTTTCTTATATATTCCACAATAGTATGTTATTTTGATGAAATTCACATTTCATGATTATTGAAAATATTTATACAATAAAAAATGTAATTTAACATGTGTTGGATGGAGATTACTTATTTAAATGCATGGATGCTTTAGGGAGTTCACAAAAATATACATTTCTAGCATAAATGCAATGTTCACTGCTTAACGAATTTTAAGGACCGACCAAAAAAAAGGACTTTTAAGGAAAATAACGGAGAAAAAAAAATACTATCGTTTACATATCATGCAAATTCAGTTTCAGATTTATGGAGGATAGGCTATATGCCAATATATCCATGAATAGACTTAGATCTGCTCATATAGGAGTTGACAGGAAAGGGATATTACAAGTGCCTTAACCTTAGTTGGGCGCTCACTCAGTGTGATGATTTTTTTTTTCGATCACTTAAGCATCAAAATTTATGTACGGTGCTCATTTGAATATCATAAACTTTTTTCTAATCACTTGAGTGACATATAACTTTTTAATTAATCACTTGAGTGTCACAACTTTTTACAAATATTTCACTACAAGTGTCATGCCACGTCAATTTCGGGCACTTGAGAGAACATTTTGAAAAAGTTACGGTACTCGAGTGATTAATTCAAAGTTATGGTATTCAAATAAACATTTTTTAAAGAAATTGCGACACTCAAGTGGTTGAAAAAAAATATATTATGGCACTCAAGTAAGCATTGTAGGAAAATTATGACACTTATGATGTATTTATCCAAAAGTTAATGCAGCGAAGATTATTTGTTACCAGACAGAAATTTAAGATCATTTATGTGATATTGACGCTTAGAGGTACCACTTTGAGGGGAAATGCGCCATACTATTTTCAAAGGTCGAGCCCAGCGGATTGTCCATGGCTCTCCTATAGCCTAAAAATGACATACTTAAATGCCTGGGCCAACTTGGCGCTAGCGGTCATGATCGAATGCATGGATCGTGGCTCAGGCTTTGGCTATGTTCAAGTGCATTGATCGTGGCCTAGGTTGGGACAGCACGGGTGTGGCCGAGGTCATGACCAAGTGCATCATGGGTCATGGCCCGAGGTTATGACCGAGGGCATCCATCGTGACCAAGTACATTGATTGCGGCCGAGGTCATGGCCCAGGGTGCGGCCGAGGTCGTGACCGCGATGGCCCAAGTTTTTTTTTATTGTAAAGGTCATTGCCCAAGTTCCACCCATTTAGCTTTGTAGACTCTCAAGCCTAAGTGATTTAATGGATCATCCATCTGTTGATTAAGAGGTTCTGAAATCAGATGACAACGGTGCAATTCAGATTTTTTTTAATCTTTTTGGATAATATGCAATTCTGGTTTAGTAGAGAAGGCAAGGCATGACTGTTTCGTCAATTTGAGAGAGAGAAAAAAATATAGATGTTAAAAGGGTGAAAAGCGAAATGCCTTATAGTCTTCTATATGTTACTAGAGATCGACTTGTGTCGCATGACGATAAATTAGAAACATACTTAACAAGTGAGTGAGAAATGATTCAATCGGTAATCATATTAATCACCACCGTTCGAGTATTAGGAGGGCGTCATTATTTGATTACGCATTTCTCATAAGATTGCACTAGATTTGCGTGCTTGTTAAAAAGAAGGAAGTTTAAAATCGCTTTAATATTTTATTTTAACATAATTGATAAAATATTTATAATTTGCTTGCACCAGAGATAGTATAATTTTACTTGTATTACCATTGATTTTTTTTTTCATGGCTAATCTTTTATATTATGTCAAAAACTCATCCAAAAAGTACAATCGAATATATTTCGTTCCCCAAAATTTTTTCACTTTTCGCAATAAGAAAAATGTAATTGACACTTGGATGATTTTTATTTGTCGTATATCCAAAAATTAACCTTTTATTTTAGAAGTACTAAAGAAAACTCAAAACATTAAATGGATTTTCGTTAATGAAAATCACCGTAAATTAATTGCCATTGCTTCTTATATCTCATTTCATGAAACAAGGCGACTCGAAAAATAAAATACCAATCGTGTAGCATTTTCTTGAAAGGTTCGAATATTTATTGAATAAAAATATCAATAACTGTTAAGCTAGAAATCTAAAATAATCATTTCAAAAATGATGTTAGAACATAATGAAAATTTGCATAATAAATTTATAAGATCGATACTATTCATAGATAAAATGTCAATAACTATTAAATTAGAAAACAAAGAAAGAATAAATCAATAATGGAAACTATTTAAATTATTTAAATTGCTACATTCTTGGATGTACGGTAATAATTTAGTTAAAGATGACAAGAAAAGATGTCATCTTTTGTACGGTCTGGATCTGCCCAAGAAGTTATATTAAGTGAAAAGGCTCGCAAACTTATATTGCCGACAATGATCGCACGTTCCCACCCTTTTTACAAATAAAAGAA
The DNA here is from genome assembly GCA_031216235.1 of Syzygium jambos. Classification (NCBI taxonomy): domain Eukaryota; kingdom Viridiplantae; phylum Streptophyta; class Magnoliopsida; order Myrtales; family Myrtaceae; genus Syzygium; species Syzygium jambos. The sequence continues at coordinate 15,433,833 of CM062226.1, forward strand.
AAATACTCTATACATGCTCCATTTGCAATAATTCAATTTTCGTACCATTAATTTTTGTATCGGCTCGAGGACGGTCAAAATAATGCAAATCGCAAAAAAAATTTCTTAAATGACTGTTCAACAAATATCTCAGTATACTCAGTTAAGAAAATCATATAAAATTTGTTCAGTACGTATGGCACCTGTTTGAAATAGGTCAACGATAGAGTGCTCCGACATGGTCGAGCTTTTTTGTTTTTTTCCTTTTTGCCTTTTCAATTTTCCTTTTGTCCCTTGCTCGTTCAAAGGTAGCTAACATTGACCAAGTAGGGTTAGTACCCTTAAAAAAATTAACTAAACTATACCCATTATGAAATTTATACCTCAAATAAATTTGTCAAAAATATCCTAGATTATGCCTAATGTCATACCAATACCTTAACCGTTTGCTTTATATCACAAAAATCCATGAATTATACTTATTGTGACATTAATAACCCAAATCGTTATCGAGACCAACTCTATTTGCCTGATGTTATCCAAGCAAGCTGCCACGTTGGATTCTTAATTGCCGTCTTGGACGGAATTGCGATCGAAGCTTTGTTTATTTTTATTTTTTTGTTGAGGTACTAGTGACACGAAAAAAAAAGTTGAGAAGTTAATGCAACAATACGCATAATTTAAGGTTTTTAAGTAGTATTTTCCCATAATATAATTTCTTTTTCCTATGTACCGTGCATGGCACGGGTAGGTAGCCAAGCTAGTTCTTAAGTTAAACTTCGGCCATGTCACATTAAGAAATTTAGACAAACATTGTTTAAATTAATAAAATGTTACATGAATTTTTGCCCTACTTATTTTCATGGTCAACTCTCATATTTTCTTTCTCCATCTCTCTAGATTTCTCTCTTGACATACCCACCCAGTTTTCTCTAACGTTGCTGCACTCTCCAACTCTATCTCTCTTTGAGTAATTATTTAGTTAGTGCGATACACGTATTAAAGGGATAATTACACAAATAGTCTCTAAACTTTGGCTAAATGTGTAATATGATCCCTAAATTTTTAATTTGTTCAATATAGTCCATAAACTTTAATTCAATATGCAATATGGTCCCTGAACTTTTGGTACATGTTCAATTCAGTTCTTGAACTATATGAAAATGTTCCATGCAATCCCTAAACTTGAATTAAAGTTTAGGGACTTAGGGACTACATTAAACAAATTAAAAGTTTATGGACCAAATTGCACATTGGGCTAAAGTTTAAAGATTGTTTGTGTCATTTTTCCTGTATTAAAAGACTTGTGGACTGTCAAATTTGATGGGATCCAACATGCTTACAAGGTCCAAGTGCATTTTCGTGAATACACTATACTCGCTAAAAAAAAAGGCTCACTACTTTCGATTGCTTATGCTAATATCGCGTTCCTGCCCTTTGGCACACACACAAAAACAATCTTTTATACAAGTTTCATTTGCAATAATCCAATTTCCAAAGAGTTAATCTTGCATCAACGCAAGGACAGTCCGTAAATGGCAAATTGTAAAAATTTCTTGAAAGTTCATAGAGGTGTCAAAATGAGAACCCATTTTTTTATAAAATGGGTCAGATATGAGTTGGCCTATTATTAATAAATGGGCTGCCATGGGTTTGAGCTGTAAATCTTAATCAAATATGAGTCTTAAATGGTCTACACTATTACCCAACCCAACCAAACCCACTCTATCCGCAAATCCTCCTCTATTCCGCCTCCGCCCCAGGCGGGTCTTCGTCCATTGCTCCTCCCCCTCTTCTTCTTCCACTTTGTCCTCCTCTCCTATGGTGGCCGTTGCCTCCCTCGCCGTTGCCGCCTCCCTCTTTGGCCGCAACCGCCGGTGCCCGTCCCCGTCCTCTTCAACCTCTGACAAAGGAGCCATTCAAATCTTGCAATGCTTGAGCATCCGTTTTGGCGAGGCCCGAGCCTTGCGGCCCTTAAGCATCGAGCCTCGCCCAGCTAGTTGGATCTGGCAAGCTCGAGCCTTGCTAGCCTGTGGCGATGCTCGAGTTTGTCTGTGGCCGGTCGCCGGCCAGTATCGTGGCCGGCAACTGGCCCAGGAAGAAGCAAAAAAAGAAAGGAAAGGAAAGAAAAAAAAGGAAAAAGAAAAAAATTAAAAATTTTGAATTTTTTGTTAATTTTCCCTAGAAAATCAAATCGGATACCGAATGAAGAAAAATATTTTCCAGTTCATTTTCAGCTTTTAGCTAAGCACCAAAAAATATTGTCATTTTTCTGCCTTCAATGTGATTTATAGGTTTTATTACATTTTTTTTACAAATTTTTTTATTGTTTAATTTGCTTTTTTAATTTGACGTGAAGTTATTATTCAAGTAACATATACATGTGAAGAGCTTAAAGTGGGTTAAATGGATGGATGTAGGTCTTCCCAAAATATTAATGTGTTTTGGTAATATGGGTCGAGTATGGATATGGTCATCAGAATTGTATTGTATAGAAATGGATCAAAACGGGTTAAATGGGTCAATATGGGTTGGACCATATTTGATCCGACCCAATTCACTCATTTGATGGCCTATATTCACCTAACAAATGTGTTGGTGCACGTGGTCAACGATGCTCCGCCAGGGTCAAATTTTGTGTTCTTTTCCTTTAACTCTTCTTCAATTTTCTTTTTGTCCCTTTCCCGTTCAAAATTTGCAATAGCCAACGTTGACCAAGAAGTTTAGACCCCTAAAAAAAGGACGTTGACCAACAGGGGATTCGAAAACACAACCGACGCGCTTTGATTGGGGAGAGACATCATCCAGGGTACGAGGCTGAAAGCTTGACTACGGATGGATTTCTATTATATTCTGGAAGCTCAAATTCAATGGTATTGGATCTTAAAAATGCGATCGAAGACCATTGACAAGCTAGCGCGCGTCACTTCCTTGCATATAGTGACGATGAACTCCCTGATTTCTTTATGGTTTTTGAGGAAATCGGAGTAGATCGATGAGCATAATAGAAATCTAGATTTTTTTTTAATAATTACTCGATATCTGTAGGACGAAATTATTATATTTCATGGGAAAAATTCTAAATCAGAGCACAAAGTGCCTTTATTTTTTTCAAATAAAGGTCCGAAATGAATCTTATTTCAAATAAGGGTATGATGATCATTGGCGTTTTCGTTCTTTTATACATTTTTTGAATTCCTTCCTTTTTTCCTTTCTTTATTTCCTTGTTTTTTTTTTTGGTTTTTGCTTTCTTCTTCGCCGGCAGTGGTTGGTCTCAAGTGATGGTCGACCTCCGGCGATGCCCGGAGAGGGCCGGGCGAGGCGACCTAGCGAGGGCTTTGCCATGAAGTGAAAAGAAAAAAGAGACGCGAGAAAAAAAAGAAAACAAATCAAAATTGAAATTGTCACCGGGCGAAAATGTCATTACCATGGCGGTGGCCACTTCAGATTCTCGCCCGACATAATGTTCAATTCGAGTTCTTATTCAGGATTTTCCGCAAAATACGATACTGATCAACAACGACCTTCGCGGGGGGAGAGAAAAAAAAATGAAAAAGAAAATTGGGACGGCGCACCAATGATGAACGATGCGATCGAGGATCGCCCGAACCAGCCCAGGAAGAGAAAGAAAGAAAGAAAAGAAAACCGGGAAAACGACGACGGAGAGAGGGAGAGACGGAGAGACGGAGAGCGAGACGCGCTCCATATAAAACCTACGAATCCGCCACCCTCGCCTCCTCCTCCTCTGCACTGCACCCACCGTTTACTCGGTCCTCCCCTTCCGCAGACCGCGCCTCTCTCTCTCTCTCTCTCTCTCTCCTCCATTTCCATTTCCATTCCCATTCCCATTTCCCCCCCGCAAGCGCTCGCTGCCGCACAGAGAGAGAGAGAGAGAGAGAGAGAGAGAGTGCGAGGGAGGAGGCGCGCCGGCCGCACGCAGATCGACTCGCGGGGGGGGGGGGGACCGGGAGATGGCGCTCAGCGGCAGCGACGGCGGCGATCCGAACCCGCAGCACCCGAGCCAACAGCCGCAGCAGCAGCAGCAGCAGCAGCAGTGGATGCAGCAGCAGCAGCAGGGGCAGCAGCAGTGGATGATGGCGGCGGCGGCGGGGGGCATGATGCAGTACCCGGCGGCGGCGATGGCGATGATGCAGCAGCAGCAGCAGCAGCAGATGATGCTGTATCCGCAGCATTACATGCCGTACCACTACCAGCAGCTCGCGGCTCAGCACCATCCCTACCAGCTCCACCACCAGCAGGGGGGCTACCGCCAGAAGCAGCCGCAGCAGCCGCGCCAGCCGCCGCCGCCCCCGCCGCCGCACCAGCAGCAGCAGCAGCTGCAGCAGGGCGCGGCGTCGGGCTCCGACGAGGCCAAGACCATCTGGATCGGCGATCTGCACCACTGGATGGACGAGACTTACCTCCACAGCTGCTTCTCTCACACCGGCGAGGTCGACTCCCAAATCTCTCTCTCTCTCTCTCTCTCTACCTTGTATGTGTAGGTTTAGGAACGACATTTTGCGATTGGAGTTTTTTCAGTTCTAATCAAATTCTCCGATTGTGGTTGGATCCCGGGTGGACTGATGAGTTTGCTCTGTTAAGAGCAATGAAGTTAGGGCCAGTGCGTATCAGGAATGGCGCGTTTGTTTGAGTGGAAGTTGGGTTTTTTGGATCTCGAAGGGGAGGTGTTGTTGGATTTATGCGTACGTCTGCCCGAATGCATCGCTCCAGAGTCCAGATGATGGGAGATGAGGGAGTTTCGTGAGCTGTGTTTTTGGGGATAAAGCAGATTGATTTGATTGTTTTAAAGGTTTGAAAGTCAAACGTAACGTGCGCTTCCGGTCAATTAAAGTGCGTCCCACACGATTCAATGCATCTTCTTGCGTTTAAGCCCATAGATATGCTACCTGCTGGCACAAGCAATTACTGGGTTGACCTATCGAACTTGGCTAATTAGGAACCCTGGATCTGAGTGTTGAAGTGCTGAGGATGATGAATTGGAGATCGATCTGGTAATACTAACTTTTTGCTTCTAGCATAAGATTGACGGTGGCTAATGAGGAAGGCTGAAAGATGATTGATTCGGAGAAATAACAAAATGAGATGGGGGGAAACATTGTGATCTAGGAAATGAAGTAAATGCCCTGGAAGAAACACACATTTTTAAGTCAAAGCATGTCTTTACATGCACCATTTCTTTTTCTTGTTCTTTTTCTTAGACAGTTTTAAGAGATCATGGATGGGTGGTTGTGCATTTCACAAATATGGTTATGTAAGAAGTCCAATGATAGAGGAATATGTGAATGGTCAAGCAAATTTTGTGTGTCAAGCAAATTTTGTGTTTCAAACAGGTATAGGTGAGAGTGGAATTAGAATTACTAGTAACTTAGATCGGAAATATATATGATTTGGGGTGCCTGTACCAATTCACATCATTCAAATTTCCAATAACAGAATACTATATCCTCCCCCCTGTTGCACCGGCAATTTTTCCTGAAAGAAAGCTCGAACCTGAAGGGTTTTCCAAGTAACTTCTTTCAGAATTTTAGAGGAAGTCTCATCACTTATTTGCCGATCAAGCTTTTTATGTAAATATATATATAAAGAGAAATAATGAATAGTAAAACTTGTCTGTAGATTTAGTTTGTGTTGTGCTATCGAATCAGAACTCCATGGAGATTGAAAGTTGTGCCTTGACAAGTGTGATTTTTAGAGGGTGCTTCATGTTTAACCTCATGTAATCTTGGATAACTAGCTCTATAATAATTTTTTGTTTGACGAGAAATGAAGAAAGTGCTTCCTTTGCTAGGTTTTTCATTTTAAAAGTTAGGGGAAATGTGCTCTGTATAATCTCTTTAATCTTTGGCATGGAAGCATTTTCCCGTAACTCCACTCTCATCTTCTGATTGGCTTCCTGCATGTGCAGGTTTTCTCTGTAAAAGTAATACGTAATAAACAAACTGGTCAGTCAGAGGGGTATGGGTTTGTTGAGTTTATTTCACATGGTACAGCAGAGAAAGTCTTACAGAGCTATAATGGCACTTCCATGCCAAATACAGAGCAGCCCTTCCGCCTGAATTGGGCAATGTTCAGTTCAGGTGATAAGCGATTGGACATGGGTTCTGACCTTTCCATATTTGTGGGAGATTTGGCTTCGGATGTAACCGATGCTTTACTGCAGGAGACTTTTGCTGCTAAGTATGCTTCTGTTAAAGGGGCAAAAGTTGTGATTGATTCAAATACTGGCCGTTCAAAAGGTTATGGATTTGTTAGGTTTAGTGATGAGAATGAGAAGTCAAGGGCCATGACTGAAATGAATGGTGCATATTGCTCAAGTAGGCCCATGCGTATTGGTGTTGCTACCCCGAAGAAATCATCCGGGTATCAGCAACAGTATTCATCTCAAGGTATGTGGAAATGATCCCTTCTCTTTGTTTGCTCGAGATCATCCTTAAAAATCAGGAAGGGTAGTTTTATATCACAAGTCAAAATTTTGTCTCATATCTCCATTTATGTTTGGTGAAATTAGACTCTTCTTGTACAAGTTCCTGTAATTATGACCCACTCTTGTTTGTTTCAAACCTATTGGAATTTTTTGTTTTCCATTTGCTTTTGATATTATTCAGCCATTTAAGAAAACTCATTTTTTGGCTTACCGTCATTTGTATGTGTGGATATCATGTGCATCTGAGGTGTAACGCTTAATGCCTATAACTATTTCAGATTTATTGTAAGGAGGTCCGTTTAATAATGGTTATGGTTGTGCTGCAGCTGTACTGTGATATAGCCGTGCTATCTTGTGTTTTGGAGCATGCATTTGGCAATGCATGATTTTAGCTGGGTGAAACGGTTACTTACGTGGGATTGTGCATCCGAGGACAATGAATCAAATCTTTGTTGATCCTCTCAGCAGCGGATGATCTCGGGCTTTTTGCCAGTTGGGTCAATAAAAAAAATACAATTTCTTTGTTAACATGAGGCAATCCACAATTCTTATGTTCGATAGCTTTTGCAAAATAATCTTTCGATGTTGAGATTTGAGTATTTTAACCCATACATTAATTTGGTTCATAATTGTCGTCTGCGCCAATTTTGGATGACTTGTGCATGTGATTGAGGTGAGTTGCAACGCTGTTATGGGACCATACAAATGGTGCTGAATTGACCATATAATGTCCTTGGAATACAGGTCGTATCTAAGACTGGTGGACCAAATTATATGCAGATAAAAGTCGCGTAACAAAGATTGCACACAATTCATATCACAATCCTTGTATGTGATTATGCTTAATTGCAATTGCATTATTGACATAGATAGTACAAGCTAAAACAGAACATCCTAAAAATATTGTCACTTGAATAAGTTGTGATTCAAGTTCCATTTAAAAGAGGGTTTGAGACCATAACCACACAAAATTTGGGAACTAAAAATTTTGTTTTTTTAAGTGTTTGAATATTTTCAGTGGATTTATAAGTCAGGAATATTGTTTTTCTTGTGATTGGGATGTTTCATGTTCTATTAGGGTCAAATTTTGTTGTTTAGAGAATTTAGTGTGGTCAAAGCATAAAAATGATGGGGTTAATATTGAAGTATATGAAGACAATTGTAGGCATTAATAGAAATTTTTGCATGCTGACCTGGGGAGTTGCTCGAACTCATGATGTTGTGGCTTTGTCATTGCTCTTCAATTCTCATTTGACTTTGGAGTGAGTAGAAATTATGTTCTTCTCAGTTGATAAACTGTATCAATTAAGTGTATTAAATTACAGTGAAATGAGTAAGACTGAGTAAAGGGATCCTTCAATGAAACATGGACACTAGATACTCAGTTGTGGTGAAGAGAAAGGATTTTCATGTCCTTATTTCTTAGATAAGGTCTCTTTGCTTGCTCTCAAGGCTTCTTGAGAGTTTGTTGGCTTGATGTGTAAATTATATAATTTTTTAGGTCCTTGCGTCTGCTTCCCATGAGAACTGTAGCCGTGAGGAAATATTTATTTATTTTATCACCCTTATGTTATCACCCTAGAATGTTGAGCTTGTGAATTTTCTGTAAGTCAAATAGGAATATATTAGTTCAGGTAACTCTTCAGCAACAGCTATTTATGATATCACAACGTCCTTATTTTATTTAAATGAAGTGCCTTCTGTCTATCTTTGTCCCGTCATAGATATGTACTGATCGTCTCTTTAATTTAGCCTTGGTGTTGGCTGGTGGACATGCATCAAATGGTGCTACTTCACAAGGATCCCAGGCTCACGAGTCGAACAATTCTACTGTGAGTGTTCTCCATACAGTTAGTCATTTGAGCCCTATATATCTTGATAACTCAAGCTTTATTGCAGATCTTTGTGGGAGGGCTTGACTCGGACGTTAGTGATGAAGATCTCAGGCAGGCATTTTCTCAGTTTGGTGAGGTGGTCTCAGTAAAAATACCTCCTGGAAAAGGATGTGGCTTTGTGCATTTTGCAGACAGGTACCCATTCGTATTTCCTTTCGTGTAAAAGAGGGAGAAGAAAATGCTATAAAAAAGCCATCTAAAGTTATGAAACAGCCAGTAGAGAAAAATGTGGAGGTCATCAGAGCTTTTCCTGCTGAAGGATGATAGAACATGAAGTCATTATCTTGCTTCCATGTATCACAATTAAAACGGTCTGGTGTTCACATCTGCCTGTTTCTGTCACTAGGAAAAATGCGGAGGACGCTATGCAGGAGTTAAATGGCACAATCATTGGCAAGCAGTCTGTTCGTTTATCTTGGGGCAGAAGCCCTGCAAACAAGCAGGTAAATTTTTAAAGCTCTTAGTTGATTTTTGGATGCCCCCTTTCCCAGCTTTTTTCAGGGAACAAAATGAAAAGCTTCTCGCATGCTTATCCTTATAAGCTAGTCATTTTGGGCACCTTTGCTCCTCATATTTTGGTTGTTCCACTGTTCATTTTTAACTAGCTTTCTTGGAGGTTTTGGTTCATTTGGAAAGAAATAGCATATTCATGCTTTTGAAGGTTGCGAAACACCTTTCGTTTTTTCAACTGCATGGTGTGAATGGGGTGGTAAATGAGTGGGTTGTGGGTCGGTTCGGGTCTGGTTTGGGTGGGAAAAGTATAAGTCAGGATCATATTGGCCATTTAGCTCTTATTCACCCATTTTGGTGTTATACGACTTAAATGACCTATACTTGAAACAACCTGGCCACCCAAGTCCACCCAAATAACCCGTATTTTGGATGCATTAAGAAAGTGACCGTTGCCATTGCTCAGCCTTCATCATCGCCACCGTTAGCACAGTCACATTAATGTCGTTGGAAGTTTTGTAAATTAAAAAAAAATTAAATCTGAAATAGAAGATTTAATTAAGAAAGATCTAAATTTTTTTCTTGACAGAAGATCTCCAAATATTGACCAATTTATAAATAATATTGAAGTTGCAGACTTCACTTTAGATGTGCAACAATCTCTGTAAATAGTTGCAGATATGGACCACCGGTGATGTCACCGGTGGAGATGCCAAAGATGGTTCCATTCTCTCTCTCTCTCTCTCTCTCTGTCTCTCTCTCTCTCTAACAAGCGGTTGCCAGAGAAAGTAATGAGTAGCGGTTCACAGTGCACAACTGCCACGAGTTTATCTCTCTCTCTCTCTCTGCTTACACAAAGTGGTCTCTCCGGTCAAAGACATGGTGGTCGCTAAGTCTTTCGTGTCGCCTCAGAATGGCAATCGCCATGCTTGAGACGGCAATGGGGTGGTCATTGTTCTCAGGCGACCTCAATGAATTGTTACAAATGATCGGTCAGATTTTGGAGGTGTGGATACATCAGATATTAAAAGCCACAGTTGTCGGCGTGTCTTATAAAACAGTATCAAAAGTCCAGCATGCCCTTCATCTCCTCTACTGGATTTTCCTAGCGACATTATAGATTTCTCCTCTCTTTCCTATGCAACCCTTTTTTGCCTCTATAGTCTGCTTGAACTCACTCAATAGTGGTACCTGGTTTGACAGTGGAGAACGGAGAGGAGTAACCAGTGGAACGGATCATACCATGGCGGATATGCTAATGGGCATGCTGCTGCATCGAACCAGGATTCTGGCCTGCATGTTGCGGCGGTGGCTAATGGGGCTATGTAATAGAAGTAAGCTAAAAGACTTGTGGATGTGGGACGAATGGTCTTCTCGAGTTATTCATGGAGTTAAAAGTGTGTGAAGAATTTTTTCCCTTTTAGATTGTGTTTTGACACTAGAATTGCCTAGGGATGTATGAGTACTTTTAGTTGGATTGTGGGAATAGAGGAACAGCTTGATTCTTTTTCGATAAGCAATCTTAGAAGTGCAACTGGCAACCATCACGCTTGTCTTAAACGAGCCACCAGAATCAAGGTGATCAAGCTCTCTCTCTCTCTCTTTGATCACGGGCTTACGTATATGTCCATAAAGCATCGCAGAACATCGATGAATGGTCTTCTGTCTGAATCTTTCTCCTTAGGTATCTTAAGAATTAGGCTTATTCACTCCGTGTTTAGCCTAAGGACGCATACTGCCGCATTCGTATATACTTTGTAGTTTCCATCATTGACAGGTGAATTGAGCTAAACATTGCTAAACTGCAAACGAGCTTATCTCAATACTCTCCCTCTCCCTCTGGTTGATGGATTGGGTCCTCTACCCCAGCAACTGCAATGAGCTCATCGCCGTTGACGGAGGAAGCACCCGGTCTCCTTTGCTTAAGATCTAGACTGAGCTCGTGTGATGTCAACCTTGTTGCCATCGACAAAGCTTAATGCTTGGCGAGCTTCGTCTGGAGAGGGTAAAGCATAGTTATGGTGGTGGTGATTGGAGCAGGAAACAACCGGTCTCCTTCACTTCAGAATTAGAATGAGCTCGTGCGATGTTGAGCTTGTCGCCATAACCAAAGCTTAATGCTCTGCAAGCTTCATCTAGAGAGAACAAAGCATAGTTGTGGTGGTGGTGTTTGGAGCATTGCGAGGCGGTGTCATGGTGACCCGAGCAAAGGCAATGGTGGACGCGGAGCGGCATGAGAAAAATGGTTGTGGCTATGGTTAGGAAGTGTGGAATGAAGATGATGATGGCCTAGATGGCTGCCCATGGCGGATTTTGGTTTTTGGCATGGAGGTGGCAAACTTCCCTCTTAACAATTTGAATCATATTTGATGCTCAGTTTGTCGATCTACCTAGAGGGTTGCGTTCAAAAGCTCGTCTTTCACGATGACGGAAAAGATTTCAAGGGCACCTTGGCCATTGTAACGAAATGCCCTTGGTCGGACGACTATATATTTCCCTGTGGCGACAATGGTTGCGTAAGATGTCACGAAAGGCTCAATTAAGTAATGTCTATCTATGGATAACGGGAACATACGGTGGCCCGGCATCCAATTATTCTGTCATTGGAATTAGACATGGCCACGGGCCGGTTTCGGCCCGGAACTGGCCCGGAACCAGCCCAGGTCAAACCCAGGACCGGCCCGTTGACCGGGCCCGTGGTTCGGAACCAGAACCGGCCCGTGACCTACAGGCCCAGTTCCGGTTAAAAAAAAAAAAAGAATCCGGCAACAAGAGATAGATCGAACTGATGAATCCGAATTCTTTGACGACGGAGATACCACCACTACCGGTACCGGCACTGGAATGGGTAGCGACGACAGAGGGTAAAAAAACTACATGGATTTTGATTCTTCTATCTCCAACAAGATATGTAAGGTACTTAATGATAATTCATTAATTTCAAGCCCCATCTCTTTCTCTCTTTTTTTCAACAAATTTGATTACAATGTACATTTTGATTATATTTTATATTGAACAATTCATTATTTCATAATTTGATAATTCATTATTTTTTTATTTCATAATTTATTTTTTTAATTTTTACCGGCCAGTTATGAACTGGGCCGAAACCGGAACTGGCCCGGAACCAACGGTTCCTGTTCATACATGGCCACGAACCAGAACCGTCGGTTCCGAACTGTGGCCATGTCTAATTGGAATGTCCTCGTTGGGGACCAAAATCCTCTATCATCTCAACCGTTGATGCATATGAACCGGACAGGCTTAGTCTTACTAGTTTTTGGTTTTTTGGAAAAACCTACTATAGACCGACGATATACAAATTCATCCACAAACAGGCCCATTTAACCGCACTTTATAACTTCTTATGTCGATTGCAGTTAATTGAGGAAATTAAAGATGATTTGAACATGTTGACACCTGAAATTAATTAGGGATTTCGGTGAATTATATGAATAAAATGACGACATCTGTACTAAAATAACAGCTGGTAGGTATGGACAGTCATAAGCGGGAAATTTGAAATTCAGATAGAGGGGAATAAAAATGCTGAAGGTATTTTCATCGAAGATATCAACAAAGAGAAGAGTGAATATCAAGTTATGAGAAATTCGATAAAAGCCTTTGCTCCAAAAAAGACAGGTGTCCAAGCGCTGAAGATGTTCTTTGTCGATAAAATCGATGAAACGGAGAATAGATATCAAGTCAGAAAAGCTCGACGAAGTTCCTTATTCCCAGTGGACAGGTGTCAGACGGAGACGAGCTAGGAAAGATTCGATGAGAACCTTTGCTCCAGAAAAGACAGGTGTCCAAGCGCTAAGAGTGTTCTACATCGATGAAATCGATGAAACGGATAATAGATATCAAGTTAGAAAAGCTCAATGAAGTTCCTTATTCCCGATGGACAGGTGTTAGACGGAGGAAAAGTTCGATGGTGGTTATCATCCCAAGAGATAGATGTCACATGGAGAAAAAGTTCAATGACGGTTATCAGCCCAAAAGACAGATGTCAGACGGAGGAAAGGTTCGATGACGATTATCATCCCAAGAGAACAAATGTCAACCGGAGAAAAAGTTTGATGACGGTTATCTTCCTAAAAGATAGACGTCAGACGGGGAAATGGCTCGATGACGGTTATCGTTCTGGGAGACAAATGATGTCAGAAGGAGAAAAGCTCGATAACAATTATCATCCCGAGAGACAGGTGTCAAACGAAGAAAATGTTTGATGATGGTTATCGTCTCGGGAGACAGATAGCAGACAGAAAGAAAACTCGATGACCGTTACTATTCTGTGAGACAGGTACCAAATGGAGAAAGATTTGATGACGGTTGTCGCCTTAGAAAATTAATGGGTTCGACGACAGTTGTCATTGTAGAGATTGAATGGACTCAAGAGCGGTTATCATTTCATACAGAAGATAAGATCGGTAGCAGTTGATAAACAGGTGTTATTAAAGGAACGGTGAAGATGCAATCAACGGTGGAGATTGGATACAACACCAAGAACGGTTATCAAGTCCGCGCTATAAATAGCGTCTGATTACCAACAGAAGACCCCCAGAAGCACACAAAAACTGAACAAATGTTATCTTTTATCTTTACTTCCAAGTCTTGCATTTTCAGTTTCCATAGCTGTAGCCTTTACTCACTAGTCTCGCATTTTCAATTTCATTAGCTGTAGTTGTTCGGATCTTTGTGAACTTTGGACGCCACCAGCAATTAGATGGATTCATCTGGATCTTCTGTAAAAATCAAGTTCATTATGTATGCCCGGATTGCTCCTGTCCGGAATTAGATCAGAATTCAGTCTCATTTCATTAAAAATCGAAGAACGACTTTTGGTGAATTATATTTCGTTGTGAAGACATTTCCGACAAAACATAATTTTGGCATGCCCAGTGGGACCTCGTAGATCAATTGGAGGAGTAACAATGGCATGAACGAGAAGTCAGAGCCAATTAGACCAGAATAACAATGTTCCAGGGAGCAGTGCACCCCCAAATCCTGCTGTAGAATGAGCAACACACACAGAATCATCAAAGGAGCGAACAATTACAGAGCAAGGTCAGGTAAGGGAGATAGACGTTTCCAAACACCTTACTGAAGAGCAAAGAAGGCAATTGGAACCAAATCCAGTTACACTTGGTACTATGAAAAGGATCATGGAAGAACAACATAATGATTTGGCTAATCTAGTCACTAGATGTGTGGCTGATACTATCAGACCATTGTTTATCAATACAGTTCAGGAAATCACTGGAAAGGCGAATTCATCGATGAATTCTTCTCAAATACAGGCTGTCCCACTAGTACCTCCAGGTTTAGTAGGAGGTCTTGGACAGCTTATAGTTGCAACTTCTGGCAGTGTAACAACAGGGCAACTTATGCCTCTTACACCAGTAAGAATTCTTCAGAGAGGAGAAAATGTGTTGGCAAGTCAAACACATAGCCAGTTGTCGACAAGTGAAGGTAATATGGTTAATCCGACATATCGAAATGAGAATATTAATACAGGCCAAGTAGCAGTCAATGGAGCAAATTTTCCTGGTTCAGTTCAAACAAATGTGACTGCTGCAAATATGGTTCCTCAGCATATTGCTCAGTATCAATTGCACGACAACGTGTTGTCTAGTGGTTTTGCTGTTCAACCAAGCGTTCCTCAAGGGTTATTCAGGCCAATCGTTAATATAGATAATCCAGGGAGGAATGTAGCAACACCACAGATAGTACCACATTACCAAATGCCACAACCACTACAGCCTTTACCACATAACACAATTCCACAATATCCACAACCACCATTGCAAAACACAATTCCACAATATCCACCACCACCACTGCAAAATCCAGCTCCACAGCATCCACAGCCAGTGGCACAATATCCATTACTACAAACAATCTCACAAGCGCCAATACCTCAGTATCAGATGCATAAGCTTTTGCAACAAAATGCACTGCCACTTGTAATCCCAATAGGACAAAATCATCACATGGTTGATTCGATGTTACGGCAATATGATAGTGAACCAGGAGTTTTTAGACAAGTGTATAGGAAGCCTTACCTAGAATGGATGAATACCGTTCCATACCCAAGAGGGTTTAAGATGCCGGAATTTAGCTTGTTTACTGGCGAAGACGAGCAGTCAACGCAGGAGCTTATCAATCGATTTACTGCTTTATGTGAAGATGCTACATATGGAGATCATTGGAAGTTGCATTTATTCCCATTGTCATTATCCAAAATTGCTTTTACTTGGTACACATTTCTACCACCTCAGTCTGTAACCTCTTGGGATCAAATGGAAATGATGTTTCATAATCAATTTCAAAGGGCAGTGCCAGACATGTCTGTGGCAGATTTATCAGCAATGAAACAGTATAATAATGAGTCAGTTGATCAGTTCATGTTCCGATTTAGAAAGACGAGAAATAGATGTCTTGTACCATTACCCGAGAGAACGTTTGCTGAATTCACCTGTAATGGTCTAAAGTTTGCCATTAGGGAAAGAATGGTAGGACAGGCCTATTATGACTTGTTTTCATTAACTACCGTTGCTGTGAAGCATGAAAACTTTTTGAAAAAAAAGGATCGGAAGCATATGAGACATGAGATAAACTTTGCCGATGAAACACTAGTCGATGAAAATGAGTCAGAGTATGCTGAAGTGGCAGTTGCTAAGATGATAATAGAAAAGCCATACACTTGTCCTGCCTTGAAGCCAGCTAAAACAAAAAGAAAAGGAAACCGTCATGGTTAAATCAAAAGATGTCTAGTATTATTCTTTCGACATAAACAAAGTCGATGAGATATTTGATTTTCTTTTGACTGATGGGCAAATTAAGCTTACCAAAGGCCAAGTTATACCAAGTCTAGAAGATATGAGAGGAAAGAAATACTGTAAGTGGCATCACTCATGGAGTCATAATACAGTTGATTATATTGTTTTAAGAAAGAATATTCAAGAAGCGATTTGACAGGGCAAGATCAAATTTGCAGATGACAAAGAAAAGGCTCCTAGGGAGGTGGATGTTGATCCATTTCCCGTGATGACTGGAATGGTGTCATTAACACCCAAAGGTAAAATGATATGGCCACACCTATGTACTCGGTGTAAAGAAGAAATCAATTATGATCGACAAAGAGAGCATTCTTCGAAATAGGATGTTTCACAAAAACAGACTTTTTGGGATCGATTTAGATACCAAAATTATAACAGAAAGACTGGATATTGGGGTCTTTCCCGAAATGTTCAAGATAGTAATAGACGTTCGAATCAGGAGCGACATGCCCAAGTTGTCGACAATTCGACAACGTACCCAACAAAACAGAAGTCTTTTAAGCAGCGCTATGAAGAAGGTGACCCTAGGATTGGAACATTGGGAGTGCCTAGTGGTAAATTCGACTACTATGTTGACTATGGTCCACCTCCTGTACATACAGAGGAGGTAGTTGCAATTGGATGGGGTGAGGAATTCGATAATCCACCTAAAAGAGAGACCAAGGCGATTCTGACACCTCACCGAACTAGGATTTTGAAAATACCAGGTGATCCACCAGAAGATGAATGGTTCGCGTCATGAGAAGTTCAGGGTCCAGGGGGCAATATAACAAGGACTCAGAAAAGAAGGTTACAAAGAAAAAAGAAGATGTATGAACTACAAAGACAGGTTAATCAGATTCATATTACTCAAATGCCATCAATGCCTTATAAATCTAAGAAATTCCGAGCTAGGAATTTTGTATGGAAAAGGAATCCTGGGGAGTCTAGTAAGGATAATCAAAATAATGATCAGAAAAAAGGTAAGGCTAATGACAAAGTTGTACTTAGACCTGCCGTATTATCTAGATCTATTTCACCTTTAAGTTCATGCATGATTTAAGCTAGACTTCCGTTGCAATATAGAATGACATCTGTAGACTCAACAATCAATGGGGATTCAACTATTGATGAGGAAGACAAGGCAGAATTTCAATTTGAAAATGAAGAAGAATTAATGGAGTTTGAGAAACCCTCTTACGAAGGATCCAAACATTTGAGGGTACTTAATATAAATGCTAGGATAGATGGCCATCCGGTTTCCAAGGTTCTTGTCGGTGGAGGCTCTACTTTAAATCTGGTTTCATATAGGTTCTTCAAAAAGATAGGAAAAAGAGATGAAAAAATTATCCCATCGAATATACAATTGTCGGATTTTACAGGAGAAGTAACCGAGGTCAAAGGATTATTTATGGCTGACCTAACCGTAGGATCTAAAACTTCTAGAACATCATTTTGTGTTGTCGAGGCAGATGGTTCATACAACGTATTGTTAGTAAGAGATTGGATCCATGAAAATCAGTGTGTACCATCGACTCTTCATCAAATGTTAGCTTTCTGGAATGGAAGCAAAGTTGAATATGTTAAAGCTAATAGTAAGGCTCATGTGTCATGGGCACATGCTTTAAGAATGGGCACAGGCTTTAAGAACTGATCGAGAGTTAAAGAATATGCCAGCAGATAGTTCATGTGTTATTGAACCACCAAAAATTGATTCAAGGGATGTTGCATTCTGCCGATTTGACAAAGGGAAATGTCCATTGGATTCCCAAGACTGATCTAGCAGGATGTTTAGACAAGGTTGTTCATGGAGAACCTTATATTATTAGGCGACCTCAATAAGATTTATACGGCCTACAAGGCCGAGGTAGATGGTCAAGATCTGAATGACTGCATTTTGGAATTTGAAGAATCACCCCTCAGAGAGGACAATAAACTTATGGAAGCACAAGACCCGTTAATATAAGTTGATATTGAAGATGCCCAACGACATCGATCAATTTTCATCAGTGCATTGTTAGATGAGGTTGCAAAGTCCTAATTGATTGAGTTATTACGGAAGCATAAAGACTGTTTCGCATGGGATTATCATGAAATGCCAAGATTAGGCCAAGATGTGGTCGAGCATAGATTGCCAATTAAGAAAGGATTCCGACCACACAAACAACTACCAAGAAGGTTTGCACCAGGAATTGTGCAGAAGGTCAAGGAGGAAGTGGAACGCTTGTTAGCAGCAGGCTTTATTAGAACTGCAAGATATGTTGAGTGGTTATCAAACGTTATACAAGTTAAAAAGAAGAATGGGAAGTTACGGGTGTGTATAGATTTTCGTGATCTGAACGCAGCAACTCCAAAGGATGAGTATCAAATGCCAATGGCAGATATGTTAATTGACTCCGCATCTGGCAATGAAATTATGTCATTAATGGATGGTCATTCGGGTTACAATCAAATATTCATATCAGAGCAAGATGTGCATAAAACAACATTTCGATGTCCAGGAGCTATTGGGACATTTGAATGGCTGGTGATGCCCTTTAGATTAAAAAATGCCGGAGCAACTTATCAGAGGGCTATGAATTTTGTCTTCCATGATATGATCAGGGATTTCATGAAAGTTTACATCAACGATATCATCATCAAATCAGACCAGATAAGTCATCTAACTTATCTTGAGCGTGCTTTTATAAGGATGCAGAAATTTAAATTGAAAATGAATCCTCTTAAATGTGCTTTTGAGATAAGAGCTGACAACGTTTTAGGTTTTATGGTTAATCAGAGAGGAATAGAAATAGATAAGAATAAAACTAAATCTATTCTGGAATTACCGCCACCCGTAAGTAAGAAACAATTGCAGATGATCATAGGGAAGATAAATTTCTTGCGTCGATTTATTGCTAATTTGTCAGGTAAGATAGAGATATTTTCTCCATTGCTTAAACTTAAGAATCAAGATCAATTCGTTTGGGGAAAAGAGTATCAACTTGCTTTTGAGCAGATTAAAAAATATTTGATCAGTCCACCAGTTTTAATGCCACCCAAGACAGGTAAATCGTTGAAGCGTTACGTGTCGGCAGCTAATAATACCATTGGAAGCATGTTGGCATAGGAGAATGATAATGGAAAAGAACAAGCAATATATTATCTCAGCCGGATGTTGAATGATGCAGAAAAAAGATATACTCCGGCGGAGAAATTATGCTTGTCATTATACTTTACTTGTACAAAATTACGTCATTACATGTTGCCGATGATAGTTCAGGTAATTTGTAAGACAGATATTATCAAATATATGTTAACTCGCCCGATTATCAGAGGAAGAATTGCCAAGTGGGCCTTCACTTTATCTGAAATACACTTGATATACGTGCCGCTTAAAGCAGTTAAAGGGCAGGCAGTTGCGGACTTTATTACAGAATATCCATGTGTACATCTGGAAGAGGAGAATGTCGAGGGATCGATATAGGTGGTACCATGGACATTGTATTTTGATGGATCAAGTACTACAACAATATCGGGTGTTGGGGTTATGATCATATCTCCTCAGGGACATCGAACAAAACTTATGTGTTGACTTGATTTTGATTGTTCCAATAATCAAGCAGAATATGAAGCGTTAATTGTTGACCTTAATATATTGGCTGACATGAACGTTAAGTTTGTAAGAATAAAAGGGGATTCCCAATTAGTGATCAATCAGTTATCGGAAAACTATCAATGTTTCAATGAGAATATTGTTCGATACTTCGATATGGCGAAAGTTTTATTGAACAAATTTTGTGATTATGAACTAGAGCATATAAAAAGAAATGATAATGCGGAAGCCAATGAGTTAGCTCAAATGGCATCTGGATATAAAATATCAAAAGAATTGGCAAAATTTATTGTTACGCAAACAAAAACTTTGCCATCGATAGACAATCGAATTATGATGATACAATCCAATAGGGAATATGTCGATGAAGAAGATTGAAGAAAATCGTTCATTCAATATCTAGAGAACCCTAATTCTGATGATAAATTGTTTAAGAGGCAAGCGTTGAAATATTTGTTGATGGATGGAGAATTATATCGGAAGACAATTGATGATGTTCTGCTTAGATGTTTAAGCAAAAAAGAGTCATTTATAGCAATGGCAGAGGTACATGAAGGAATATGTGGTGCACATCAAGCATGTATTAAAATAAAATGGTTATTAAGGCGCCATGGTTTCTTTTGGCCAATAATGACTCAAGATTGTATTGATTATGCTAAAGGGTGCGAGACATGCCAAAAACATGGACCACTGCAACATGCTTTTGCAGCCATTATGAAACCCATTATCAAACCATGGCCATTTTGAGGATGGGCAATGGACATAATTGCAAAAATATATCCCCCATCATCTAAAAAACATAGTTTCATATTGGTTGCTACGGATTATTTTATCAAGTGGGTCGAAGCTGCTTCATATATAAACATAACTCAGAAAGTAGTAAAGGAGTTTATAGAGGAAAGAATTATTCATCGATATGGAATACCAGAAATAATAACGGCAGATCAGGGTACTATATTTACTGGTCAGGAAGTTCTGGAGTTTACGAAGTCTAGGGGGATCAAGATGCTTCACTCAACTCCTTACTACGCTTAGGCGAATGGGCAAGCAGAGGCATCTAATAAGGTCATTATCAACCTTCTTAAAAGGCATTTGGAAGAAAACCCTAGAGAATGGAATTCACTCTTATCGACAGTATTATGGGCCTATAGAACATCGAGAAGGTCAAGTACGGGAGTAAGCCAATATATGTTAACTTATGGCGAAGAAGCTGTGCTACCTGTAGAAATTACAGTACAATTGTTAAGGGTAAAATTACAAGGGGATATGTCCAATGAAGAATATGACGCATTGATGTATGGAAACATCGATGAATTGGGAGAAAATAGGATTATAGCTTTGGAAAAATTGATTGCCTAGAAGAATAGAATTGCTAAGGCATATAATAAACATGTGAGGGAAAAACGATTCGATGTTGGTGATTTAGTTTGGAAAACTGTCTTGCCAGTGGGTTTGAATAATGAAAAATTCGGAAAGTGGTCATCAAATTGGGAATGTCCATATTTAGTTACACAAGTTTTCAGTGGAAATGCATATCATTTGATGGATATCGATGGACTTGGAGAAATGCTTAGATCAATCAATGGGAAATACTTAAAGAAATATTATCCTACGACGTGGGACATGAGGAAACAGGAAGAAACTAATAGTCATTCAATATAAGAGTCCCAAAGAGTCTACGAAACAAGTTGACATACAGAATAGTTGAAGAGGTCGAGTTAGCCAAATTGAGAGGTTAGATTTACAAAAATAGTTTAGGCATCATTATATGATCAGTTTACACCGATATGACGCCTAAACTTGTTTACAAAGCTGCACAGACGACTCTCCAGCTGACGATTTTCCTCTTCAGCACGGGAGCAGGCAGAAGAACTGGTGTTCCTGGCCGAATAGGCTTGGTTACACTCTGTTTCTACTTCTGTGAGCCTGACGAAGTATGCATTGGCTTGCTCGTCCAAGTAATCCACCAACAACCTGCAGGAGTTGATGTCTTCATCTATTTGGGCCAGCAATTCAATCAGCCCTTTCTTCTCTGTCTCTTCCGCTACTCTCTCTTCAGATGTCAGTTTGCCTCTGAGTCGACGGTTGGTGATCTCCAGTAGGTCGGTTTTCGCTTCTTTTACACGGGTCAAGCTACTTAATCCTGCACGAGCGGGCTCTAGAACTTTGAGCCGATCAAAGTACACTTTCTCAACTTGGGTAACAAGGTTAACCTTGTTGAAATAATCACCTTCTGTGATTGCATGCTGTTCGATTATCGTTCTGTTGTCAGAGAAGGCTCGAAGACCATAAGGAAAAACACTACAAAATTCATTGAAGTCAAATCTGAAAGGATGGTTGGGTGGAAGGAATTTGGGTTCAGTTTCTTTGAGAAAAGTAAAAATTTCATCTAGAGCACGGGATTCGATAGACAGATAGGTGTATGTGAAGGATAAACGGCATAAGAGGTCGTTCCATAAGGAAATAAACTCCTTAGTAAAAAGTGAAGCATGTGAAAATAAGGAAAAGGAAGAGTTGGCCATGGCAAAGCGTCTAGAATGTGGAATGATCAGATGAAGTTGGCAGTTCAGTAAGACTATAAAGATGGGTTGAATAAAGAGCCAAAGCAGTGATTTAAATAGAGAGCCAAAGCGGATAGGCACGATAAGAAGTCTAAAGGACTTGAGCGACGTGAGTAATGAATATAACTGACTGGTGCTTCGAACAAATTGGAGAGCAAGAACACGTCGAGAGGAGTTATTAATAATGGTAGAAATGGAACGACAAGATAGGGTAATATAGGGGATCGTGTCCACCGGCAGTTTTTGCAAGAAAAGTGGGTATAATGAATCAAGACCCAGTAACATTAAAGGATCGTGCGGAAATCAAGCAAAGTGGGAATAGATGTACCTGATAGGTTCTTCGAACGAAAGTAAAGATATGTTAGGATATTATTGCTATTGAAGAGAATAACCGGCAAAATGGAGTATGGGAAAACGTGTGCAGTGAACCCATCCGTAGCTTTTATGAGGAAAGGGTAGGAGCAGCTTATCAGAATTAAAGGATATTTAAGATCCATATTTGCCAAGTACAGGAATATGAAGGGTTACAATTATATACTTCATCTATCAGGAAGATGGATCATTATGACCAGCTATAAATTTGAGCATGTTTGACATTTGAAATTGATATAATGCCAGTTGGATAAAGGATACTAGAAAAGAAGTGAAGCTCATCGATCAAACATGTTCGGTGAAAGGAAAGTACATATATTCAGGAATTAAGAGTACACTTGAACGTAAATAAGATAAGGATCTTAATATATACATTAAGTATTTACAAGGCAAATTGGAACTATGGTTACATGAATTGCTGCTCAATTTCCAGACAAAAGTTGCGTAAGCGAATTTCTAGATCACAATTGGCCTCGAAGAATTGATCTTTTTTAGGGGTGATTTCTTGAAGTTCGTCTTCCATAGTCTTGCATTCAATCTCCAATTGTTTGACCTGTTTAAGCTGATCAGCCAGGTGCTGCAGTGGGATATCATCGACTGCTTGAAAAAGTGCAAGGACAGCACGTGCTTGCTCCATATCCTCTTGCCTATTCAGATATGATCTTTCCACTTGGTCGAAAGTATCGATACGATCCTGTCGAAACTTATAAGATTCCAAAGTTGAGTTAAAAGATTGAGCCAACTCTTCGACAGCGTATTCCATAGCTAAACAATCCAAAGGACAAGGTAAACTGGATAGCTCGGTCAGAAGAGATTTAATTTCTGTCTCCATGGAAACATTAGTAGAAATATGAGATAAGCTAGGTGACAGTAAATGAAAAAGGCGAATCCATTTGGGTCGGAACTCGTCTTGTCCCCAAGATAGGGACGGTTTACCAAAAGCTCGCTTCGATGAACATGGGGTGTCATCATAAATTGGGATATAAGTTGGAGAATGGACTTCGACAGGTGTGCCAATGTAAGTCTCAATTTCCCGATTATAAGACGTAATGCTCACGTCTGCAAGACAAGAAATAATAGAAGATGAAGTTTGAAATAAACAAGAGATGAGCTTTATGTGAGTTGGAAATTAAAGGTTATATCTTTATCGGACGAATATTCTGATTCTGAGGAAAGATCATCATAGTTAGATGATAAGTCACAAGGCCTTTCAAGTGGGTGGTTTAGTCCAGGAAGATAGTGAGTGACTCTAGACATCACCATATCGACGTGCGAAGAAAACACATATGATCGATATTCCACCTACCATTCATCGAAGACATTGGTATTAGGCGGATCTCCGGTAAAATGTATGTAGTCAAATTTTCCAAGAATGATACGAGTAATTTCATTGCAGCAGGAAATACTTCCTTCATTGATGAAACAATGACTACTAGTACGAGAGAAAGGGTACTCCATGGAGTAAACAACAGGAGCTGGAATACCTTGAGTAAGACCGAATTGATGAGAACAATAGTGCGGATTGTATACTTCGAACCCTGGAAGAATCGGCCTTTCATCGAGAAGTCCATAATTAAATCACAAGGGGTAAGAATGCTTTTCCAGAAAATACAGGCATCAGACTGATTGTAAGTTAGGCTAGCCTCAAAAACATCGACACAAATTCTATAGAAGACAAAGTTTCTAGATGAAAGCAAATATTGAAGGAAACCTTCGAACAGGGAAGTTCCTATTGAGGGGTAATAAAGAAGACGACAAAGTCTCCAAAGATCAAATTCCTTTTCGATAGGAGGAAGATTAGCCTCAGACTGGTAACCAGGAGGTATTCTTACATCAAAGAAAAGATCAGGAAAATACATACGGCACCATCCGTGCACCATCCATAAAGGGCCAAAGAAAGGATCAGGATGTGCATTAAAAAAAGAGGTCTGAGCATCTGTAAGAGATCGATAAAGAACAGTGAGAGCAATTCGACCAAGACCAACATTAATACCATGGGAAAGCATGTGAGCAATGTCGAGGAATTCATAAGAAACTGATAAAGTTGGTGTACAAAAAATGTATCGTGAAAGCCAACATAGAAGGAATGCAACATGTTCGTCAGAATGAATTTCCCCCTTAGACTTAGCAAATCGGTTCATGAATTCATCATATGAAAGATTAAGAGATGTCGAGTTTTGAAAAATTCAAGGACCTCTTCACCGCGAAACTCAACAAAAGGTGAAAGGCTCGTTAAGGCCCAAATATCCAAAAGGGTAATGGTTACTGGACCACAAGGAAAGAAAAAACAATGCGAAGAAGGTGACCAGAAGGTACAGAGACTGCCAATGAGGCCATACTCAATTGGATTAATAGACATGCAACAAAACATCAGAGCTGTGTCAATTCGAGCTGACTGCCATTTAGACATCATCACATCATGCACACGTTTAAACCCTTGGAAAAACCTCCTGTCAAAAATGGGGTAAGAGTCGAACCTATAACTGGAGGTCAGCCAAGCATGAGCATGAATGTGGCTATTGTTAATGGGAAGAATTTCTTGATAATGGCGAGGAAAACATTCAGTGAACATAGGAGGGGCTGGAATGGATTTGAGATAAGGACCTAGTGTAATGTGATCGTTGTTAGCATTACGGTCTATGAAGGACAAAGAGATACGACCTTTTATTTCGTACACTTGAAGATCATCAAGACAATTCAAGAACATAGAAGGTGAGGCATGGGAAAAGAAAAGAAAGTTGGATGCCATCTTTGAGTCGGATGAAGTAAAAATAGAGGTCAAAGGGTATAAATAGACCCAACGTGGTAACCGACTTCACCCATGATCAGAAACGTGGAGAAGTTTGAATGAAAAGTTCCCGCTGGAAAGAAGTTATTGAAAAAGAGTATTAAGATAAATTCAAAAAGAAATGGAGATCACTTTATTGATTTCTCTTAGGGAATAACAATTTCTTTACATCACTTTGGAGGGACAACATACTACGATCACATTGACCATTCTCGGTTATATACTTGTTTTTGGTACGTCGATTTCAGCTTCAATTGCCAGTCGATGTCGTTGCTCATTCTGCTTGAGGTCTTTGAGAACGATAATGTCTTTGTCGAAGTCCATTTCCAACTGGACCCTCTGTGTATGCTTGAGTTTCTGCTTATCTCGAAGAAAGGCTAGTTTTTGCTCAATTTCTGCCTTCTGATTTTCAAGATGAAGCTCTTCCTCATCAAGTCCAGATATTTCTTCAACCAGGGCATGAAGGTTAGTCTGCTTTTCCTTTACAGTATGACTGAGCTCGTTTATGGCTTGATTATTCTCGGCAAGAGGTTGATCAAAAAGAGTTAAAGACATAATTAGGTCATAGTTACGTCGATGAGACTCTATCCTACTGACAAAAGCCTTCGAAAAATCGTTAAGTTTGACCTTCAGCTCAGAAGGTAGTATTTCACTAGGTGCAGCACCACACAGCTCATCGAGCAGAAATTTCAGTCGATCAAAAGTAGTCTGATTACACAAAAGCATAGGAAAACCTCCACTAGAAAGGTCTATAAGTCGTAATAACTTATCTCTGACCTGTTTAATGCCCATTTGCCCTGAGGAAGATGCCTCCGAAGTAAAACCTAGTATCTGAGAAGCCTCATTTAACGTGCGCTTAGTCTTCAAAAGAGATTCTGGGGAATTTATTTCTTCAGCAGATTCTGGGGAATTTATTTCTTCAGCAGAAGGAATTGAATGGCTCGAAGAGGGTTGTGTCAAAGGAGCAGCAACATCCTGTATTGGGTCAAGAGCAGTGGTCAGGGCCAAAGTTGAACTAGGAGGGTCGGCTCTAGTGGAATGGACAGGGAAACCAGAGATGATGTGGCTGTCGATAGGTGCAGTACTAGTAGTTGTTTCAAGTTTTGAAGATGCTTGGATTGGTGGTACCAAATCATTTAGAGGTCCTGAAAATAGAGAGAAATCAGTTATTGAGACATGCTATGAATTGTGATATAATTACACAAATACCTTGTTCTGGCGCTATAAGAAATAATGTAGGCGGATCAACAGTGGCGACTTCAAGAGTCGGGTCAACAGAGAATCCTAATATATATAGATTATCAGTAATGAATTGCCAAGAGATTATTGAATAGAAAGAACAAGTAAAAAAGGGTACAACGAAGATATACCATTTGAATTGTCTCCATAATGGGTGGGATTGGCTTGAGAATCCGAAGTCTCTACAAGATTGACAGTGGCCGTAGAAGAAAAAGCCGATGTGGATGAGGGACTGAGACGTTTTCTTTTGATCAATGCAGCAATCGGTTTTTCGTCTGCGTTCTCAATAGATTAACTAAATGATGGGGACCTTAGAAGAATAAATATTAGGGTTAACAAATAACATGGGAATCATGTGAAACAAGAAAGACTGTAATAAAAGAATACCTTGAGCCGAATCAGATTTCCTCTTGAGGAAAGGGGTGTTCTCGCCAACTCGGGGTTGATCCATTGCTGTAGCGTAATACAATCTGGTTCGAATGGGGGTACTTCTCGAGGGAACCACTTTTTTTAGAAGGGATTGTTGACTTGGCTTTAGGAGTCTTAATTTGTGCCCCTTGAGTTATCCGCAATGGTTTTAATTCAAGATTTGGAGCATCCCGTCCTACGAAAATGCCTTTTTTACCCTTCTTACCCTTGCTTCTTGGCTTAAATGCACCTGCTGCTATTCGAGACAACATGGCTTGAATAGCCTCCTCATAAGGGCTTTCAAGACAGAAAGAAAGCCACCAAGAAGTCCATACAGGAGTGCATCCAGGTTTAGGTTCAAAGTCATCGATATTAGGGGCAAATTTTGCATATACAAGTCGAGTGATTTTGTCACAACACGCGAAGGGGGCATCATTCTTGAAAGGATATTTTTGTTTCATCATGCTTGGGAATTCAAGAAAGTACGGAATTGGCATGGGAATAGCTTGAACTAAACCAAACTGCCTAACGCAGTATTAAGGAGAATAAATCTCAAAGCCATGGTAAAATTTGCCTTTCTGAGATAGCCTTAAACGAAAGTCCACAGGAGTAAGGACGCATAGTCAAAAGTCGGTGGAATTAGGGCGAGCTATTGAATCAAATAAGTAATTGAATTCATTTGCATCAGAAGCAAAAATTTCAATTTCATTTGAATGAACTGTCAAGAGTTTATGAAGGTAAAAAGTAAAAGGAGAAAGTTTCTCCGAAATACTTAATGAGGAATAACTGAGTAAAAGACATCCAAAAGGAGGAGGTGTTGGTGGCCGGAACTCTGGACAGGAATGGTGACAAAAGGTGCGAGGAGTGCGAGCGAAAAGAAAAGGGAAATAATGCACCATCCAGCATTGAAGAATCTAGAATGGTCCAAATAAGGTACCTTCTTCTTTGGATGTTATCGATAAAGATGCATGAGTTATTCCTCGATATAAAGTGCCTAGCATTAATGGTGCTAAAGCAAGTGTTTTACCATAAGCAAGATTAGCTGCAAGTAGTAAGAAATCTTTGGAAATTTTCAATGTAGGGGCAATGAAGACATATTTAGATATCCAAAAGAGGAGGAAACATGTGCGTTCATCAAGAGTTATTGGCTCAGTACTAAGGGAATATTTTTCTAAGAATCTACCATAAGCAAGATGCTCCTCAGGAATAAAAGGTACTAGTATTGAAGCCCTGTCACTTATGGGGGTCCCAAGCAGAGGAAAATTAGTAATGGCATATATGTCCAGCAGAGTAACAGACATAGGGCCCTAGGGGAAAAAGAAACAATTGGTCGAAGGGAACCAGAAATTGATGGCAGCACCCAGAAGCCCTAGATTTAAATCATACAACGGCATGCTGACCTCCAAAGCAGTATCAATACCAGCTCTTATCCAGGCAAGGCGAGTAGTTATATCTTCCTTCAGTTTTACGTACCAGCAGTGAAAACCTACTTCAAGAGAAGGAAACCCCCGAAATCGTGAGGGATCTGGAAACCAGATATCTGCAGCCAATGACTGTTGAATAAGAAGCAGTTCTCCTATCCTCTTTGTAAAACAGGAGCGAAGAGATGCGGGAATTTATTGATGTTCGTGAAAGCAAAGACCCAGAATGAGTTGGTTAGGGGATTCATTATCGACCAAGTGTAATAGTCGAAAGTCACAGTTTGAGGATGCTTGATCATGACGTAGTTGATCAAATCTTTCAATATATGATTTGGGAGAGTATTTACAGGCCATGAGTGTACAGATTGAGTGGAAAATCTGAATGAAAAGCGAAAGAGTGAAAGACTAAGAGGAAAACCTAGAAGCAAAGAAGGAGATGGAAGAACAAAAGTTGCAAGTTTTTCGCTAGAATACGACGATTCAAGTGATTCACTATCATGAAGATCTGCTAGGTCATAAATGATCGAGATGACGTGTCAGAAAAAGGCGCAGCGTTTCAGGGAGGATGAGCAGACATAAGAGTAAGAATATTCAGGTCAAGAATTTGTTTTAAAAGAATTAAACAAAAGAATTAATTCTTTTAAAAGGGGGCATATGTTGACACCTGAAATTAATTAGGGATTTCGATGAATTATATGAATAAAATGACGACGTCTGTACTAAAATAACAGCTGGTAGGTACGGACAGTCATAAACGGGAAATTTGAAATTCAGATAGAGGGGAATAAAAATGCTGAAAGTATTTTCATCGAAGATATCGACAAAGAGAAGAGTGAATATCAAGTTATGAGAAATTCGATGAAAGCCTTTGTTCCAGAAAACACAGGTGTCCAAGCGCTGAAGATGTTCTTCGTCGATAAAATCGATGAAACGGATAATAGATATCAAGTCAGAAAAGCTTGACGAAGTTCCTTATTCCCGGTAGACAGGTGTCAGACGGAGAAAAGCTAGGAAAGATTCGATGAGAACCTTTGCTCCAGAAAAGATAGGTGTCTAAGCGCTAAGAGTGTTCTTCGTCGATGAAATCGATAAAACGAATAATAAATATCAAGTCAGAAAAGCTCAATGAAGTTCCTTATTCCCGGTGGACAGGTGTTAGACGGAGGAAAAGTTCGATGGCGGTTATCATCCCAAGAGACAGATGTCACATGGAGGAAAAGTTCGATGACGGTTATCATTCCAAGAGACAGATGTCAAATGGAGAAAAAGTTCGATGATGGTTATCAGCTCAAGAGACAAATGTCAGACGGAGGAAAGGTTTGATGACGGTTATCATCCCAAGAGAACAAATGTCGACCGGAGGAAAAGTTTGCTGACTGTTATCATCCTAAAAGATAGACGTCAGATGGGGAAAATGCTCGATGACGGTTATCGTTCTGGGAGACAAATGATGTCAAGCTCGATAACGGTTATCATCTCGAGAGACAGGTATCAAATGAAAAAAAGGTTCGATGACAGTTATCGTCTCGGGAGACAGATGGTAGACAGAGAGAAAACTCGATGACCGTTACTATTCAGTGAGACAGGTACTAAACGGAGAAAGATTCGATGACGGTTATCGCCTTAGAAAATTAATGGGTTCGACGACGGTTGTCATTGTAGAGATTGAATGGACTCAAGAGCGGTTATCATTTCATACAGAAGATAAGATCGGTAGCAGTTGATAAACAGGTGTTATTAAAGGAACGGTGAAGATGAAATCAACAGTGGAGATTTGATATAATGCCAAGAACAGTTATCAAGTCCGCACTATAAATAGCATCTGATTACCAACAGAAGACCCCCAGCAAGCACACAAAAACTGAACAAATGTTATCTTTTATCTTTACTTCCAAGTCTCGCATTTTCAATTTCCATAGCTGTAGCCTTTACTCACCAATCTCGCATTTTCAATTTTATTAGCTGTACTTGTTTGGATCTTTGTGAACTTTGGACGCCACTAGCAATTAGATGGATTCGTCTGGATCTTCTGTAAAAATCAAGTTCATTATGTATGCCTGAATTGCTTCTGTCCGAAATTAGATCTAGAAGTCAATCTCCTTTCATTAAAAACCAAAGAACGACTTTCGGTGAATTATATTTCGTTGTGAAGACATTTTTGACGAAACAGAACGAAAAATATTGGGTAAGAAAAAAAATAATAAATATTTTTGTCACAAAAAAAATTGGGTAGGGAATAAGTGCACTGAAAGTTTTAAAATTTGTTATGAAAGTACATTCTAAAACTTATCACGAAAGTGCATTTAAGTCTTTAAAACTTTCAAAAAGTGTAATTAAGTCCTAAAATTTATTAAATTGATGGAATCAAGTCCGTCTGTTAATTTCATCCGACTTGGCTAAAAAAATATGTTAACGTAACTTTTTTTTCTCTTGCCTATATGGTGATGACCTGGCTAAAACAGGAAAATATAACGCAAAAATGACGTCGTTGCATTTTAAATCTGATTTTTTTAATACAAATTTTATTTCAATTATATTAAAAAATAAGCTAACTTAAAAAACCACAAAAAAGGAAAATCCAGTGAGGGTTGATAGGAAGGGCTGGAAATGGTGGGGGAATGGCCGGCTACACCCGCTGGTCCTTGCCTGCGGTCGGCAAGGGTTGCTGGCCATTGGCTAGGGTTGATGACCCTCGCCGTTGCTTGGGATTTCCTTTTCTTTTTTTTTTTATTTTTTTAAGTTAGCTTATTTTTTCATATAATTAAGTAAAATTTGTATTAAAAATCATATTTAGATCAAAACGATATTGTTTTAGCCATATCAGTGCCACATAGGATAGAGAAAAAATAAAAAAAAAGTTTGCGTCAATATTTTTCGTTAGCTAAGTTAGATAGAATTAACAGGATGACTTAATTACACCAATTTAATAAGTATTAAGATATAGTTGTAACTTTTGAAAGTTTTAAAAGTTATTTGTACTTTCATGACAAGTTTTTTTGGACTTTTAGTACGCTTATCCCTTTTGAGTATCACAATTAAGATTATTGTTTAGAAAATCGAAAGTGTGTTTGCCGCTAGATTGATATAGAAGGAAAAAGGGAAAATTTCAATTAATTTTCCGAGTGAACGGGGGTCGACAAAAAGAGGTTAGAAATTGTGGCTAAGCGGGCCTTGTCTGTGGATGTGTTCGTACGACGTTGGCCAATTTTGGCCAACCAGTGCTGACGTGGATACCAGCCGGCGCTGATCATTCGATCAACGCTGACATGGCAAAAAAATTATTATTTTTGAATGTTTTTTTATTAATTTTTTCTCCTTCATCTTCTTCAATCTTTAGCCAGTCGCTAGGATGGGGTTGGCGAGGCCAACCTCACCCGATCTGGAGAGGTCTAGTCCTCGTTGGTTGCTTTGAGTGACACTGACCTCACCTAGCAATGGCGAGGTCGACCTTGCCAGTTGCCAGTGAGGACAAGTCCTTGCCAACGACTTTGCTAGGTGAGGACAAGCCTCGCTAGTGACGTTGTTGGGCAAGGACAAGCCCTCACTAGTGACGGCGAGGTTGGCCTCGCCCAGTGACGTTGCAACTGGGCAAGGTTGATCTTGCCAGTGACCAGCCAGGACAAGCCTTGCCAGATTTGGCGAGATCCTGTCCTTACCATCGCTGGCCAGGTCGGGCGAGGCCGTCCTCACTGTCGCTAGTGAGGGTTTGTCCTCTCCGTCGCTAGTGAGGGCTTGTCCTCTCCGACAACTGGGAAGGTCAACCTCTCTTGAAGTGACCGACGAGGACAAGATCTCGCCAAATCTGGCGAGGCTCGTCCTTGTCGGCCGCTAGCGAGGTCGGTCTCGCCCAGCAACGTTGCTAGCGAGGGCTCGTCCTTGCCGGCAAGTAGCGAGGTCGGCCTTGCTTGACCTCACCGTTGTTGGGTGAGGTTAGCCTTGCTCGAAGCGACCGGCGAGGACAAGACCTCGCTAGATCTGGTGAGGCTCGTCCTTGCTTGTCACTGGCAAGGTCGGCCTCGCTAGAGGTCAGTGAGGTTGACCTCATTGGACCGGCGACCAGCTAGTGGTTGAAGAAGATGAAGAAAGAAAAAAAAAGAAAAAATAAAAATTAATAAAAAAATTTTGAAAAAAATAATTTTTTTGCCACATTAGTGTTGGCCGGACGGCCGGCGCCCGTTAATGTCCATGTCAACACCGGCCGGCCAAAATTGGCCGGATGGATTGAATTGACACAAATGCAAAAGGTTTAGGACTGAATTGGCAAAAAAAAATATTTATCACTAAATTGGCATATTGGTAATAGGTTTAGGACTATTTTGGTAATTTTTTCCTTCTTTTCTTGCCCTAATCATTAAACCCCCTGATGCCTTTCCTTGTCTTTCATCCCCCGAACGGAATAAGCCCAGTTCTTTCGAATTTAAAAAAGAAAATAGGCGAACATGTTTCCCCTTTGAAGTGGCAAAGGCCTCTATGCCTAATGTAAGAAAACGTCCAACAAGGATGTTAAGGTTACAAAATAAGGCCAGCTGGTTAAGGTAGGCTTAGGTTTTCGACCAAAAAAAAGAAAGTAGGCTTAGGTTATGAAATCGCTCAGCCGTTAATTAATTAAATTAATTAAGTAATAATAAGGTGTTGATTGAGACGTAACCAGAGAATATATGACATATATAGGTTGTATCACATCCGTGACAATTGCTTCAAGTTATGATTATTTACTTCGTACAATATTATAAGGTTCTTGTTATGCTTAAACTTTTCATACTCCGTTGTAATTATAGTTTATATGATAATCTGATCCAAGCGCAAAGGGCGATTAGTATGCAATTATTTCCTTTACTAATTTACCAGATACAAACGGGGAATAGTTTTATTCGAGGATACCCCAATTTCTTTCGGCCCGCTGGTAAACCCCTAGGCTATGTTTGATGCACCAGATATAACTCCGGATATGATATAAATTTATCCCATCCAGCATTTGGGTGACTTGAATTCCGAATTTCTCTGAATATAACTTGGATCAAAAAATTCCACCTAGGAGGTGGGATATACCCATATAGGATAAAAATTATAAAAAAAATGAAAAGAAAAGAAACAAGAGAGGTAATGGAGGAGGAGAAGGCACTTTTTGCTGAAATCACAAGAGATCTATCCATAGAGGAGAAAAAGAGTGGAAGCCCATCGTGCGATTATTCCATCCATGACAATCTTAAAATACTGTCTAGCTCCACAGTTGAAGAACACGAGCTCCACTGTTATTCGACATTGGAGAGCTGCCTAGCCTCATCCCTATCTGTCTCAATCTCTCTCTATCTAGACCTGTCGGATTGATGTGGTCTAATGCTCTAGACCTTGGATCTGAGACTGGCGACCTCAGATACAAGGTTGCCGGCCTTAGGAATCCTAGAGCTGGAGTTGCCTGAGGGTGGGGCTTGCGCTCGGTGTTAGTCGCGGCCAAAGGTAGAGGTCGCAACCGCAAGCTTGTGTATGTTGAAACTAGATTTTGTGGCCAATGCTTGGAGGTTGCTTGAGGCTGGGCCTCGTCCTTGCGTCAGTCATGGCCTTTATGTCGCAGCCGGTGGCCCTAATGTTGAACGCCTAGCTAAGAAACGCACATTGCCCCGGTTAGCACAGAGCTAAAGTTAAGCAAAGGGACAAAGTCTGTGAAAGGGTAAAAGTACACCACAAGTGCCATAACTTGTGTACGGCGATTACTTTGGTGTCATAATTTTTTTTCGGATCACTTTGATGCCAACTTTTTTGAAAAACGATCATTTTAGTGTCAATGCTGATGTGGCTCGCCGGAAATCTGATGTGGAGCTGAAACGGCTCGCAGGAGAGGTTCACGGCTCGCCGGAGAGGTCCAGTCAGCATTAAAAACAAAAAACGACGACGTTTAGCCCGCTGATGTATACTTTTTTTAAAAAATATTATATTATATTATATTATATTATATTATATTAATTAAAAAAAAGCCCTGCAGCAGCGGCGAGGGAGCCCTCGCCGCTGCTGCCACCAAGCCACCATCGCCGGGAAGGGCCGGCGGTGGTGGGCGCAGTGATCGGCGAGGGTCGCCGGCCCTTGGCCGAGGCCCGGCAACCCTCGCCGACCCCCGACGAGGGTTGGATCCGGCGAGGCGAGACCTCGCCGTCGCGTGGGTCGCGACGGCAAGGTCCCGCCTCGCCCAGCGAAGGCGAGGCGA
Organism: Syzygium jambos; assembly: GCA_031216235.1. NCBI lineage: Eukaryota > Viridiplantae > Streptophyta > Magnoliopsida > Myrtales > Myrtaceae > Syzygium > Syzygium jambos. Next base: position 15,468,006 of record CM062226.1, read on the forward strand.
GACCTCGCCGTCGCTTGGTTCACGACGACGAGGCGCGGCCTCGCTTGGGTTGCAACGGCGAGGCGCGGCCTCGCCTTCGCTGGGCGAGGCGAGGCCTCACTGTCACGACCCAGGCGACGGCGAGGTCCCGCCTCGCCTTCGCCTGGGTAGTGACGGCGAGGTCTCGCCTCGCCCAGCGAAGGCAAGGCGAGATCTTGTTGTCGCCTGGTTTGCGACAGCGAGGCGCGGCCTCGCCTTCGCTGGGCGAGGCAAGACCTTGCCGTTGCGAGGTCTTGCCGTCGCGAGGTCGCGACGGCGAGGTCTCGCCTCGCCTTCGCTGGGGGAGGCGAGGGTTGCCAGGCCCCGGTCGGGGGTCGGCGACCCTCGCCGACCACTGCGCCCACCATCGCCGGCCCTTCCCGGCGGTGGTGGCAGCAGCGGCGAGGGCTCCTTCGCCGTTGCTGCAAGGCTTTTTTTTTTAATTAATATAATATAATATAATATAATATAATATAATATAATATAATATATTTTTAAAAAAAGTACACATCAGCGGGTTAAACGGCGTCGTTTTTAGTTTTTAATGCTGACTAGACCTCTCTGACGAGCCGTGTTAGCACCACATCGGATTTCCGGCGAGCCACGTCAGTATTGGCATTAAAATGATCATTTTTCAAAAAAGTTGACACCAAAGTGATCCGAAAAAAAAGTTATGGCACCAAAGTGATCGCCGTATACAAGTTATGGCACTTGTGGTGTACTTTTGCATTTGCGAAAGTGATACAGCAACAGAGTTAATTTTTTGGGGAAGAATTGCGAGAAGGGAGATGACTGTATTTTAGACTTGGAATAGAGGAAGGAGAAGCAAAAAGATTGAGATTTGATTCGGGGACGTTTATATACATTTGATATCTGATTTCGACCAAACACTGTATAAGATATTGTAAATCCCATTGTTATCCTATCTGACAAAAAAATTTAGACGATCAAACGCAACCCTAATTGAAATGTGAAAATCAATGACTATGTTAGTGCTACGTACTTGTGGAACCTTCTTGCTTGCCTTTAGACATCTCTCTAATTTCTTATATTATAGTACAGACATACAATAACAAGTAAATTAGATGATTTGAAACCTCAGATAAACTTATTTAGAATGGGAAGTTCTTCCTTTAAAATGTACGATGACCTTCAACTTGTGGTCCAAACTTTTTGAAGCTCTAATAGAATCTATATTAACACAATTATAAGTAAGTTAAATGATTTTTTTATCCATTATGGCAACAACGCAATACTTTCTTTTTCTTCTGTTTTATTTATTTAATTATTTCTGCACTAGCATGGTTTGGGGTTGGATCGACCTATACTTGGAGCTTGCATTATCCAGAAGTCCAAATCAGATCTGGTGGAAACCTTGAACTATTACATTGATGTTATCATGTCAAATAGCACACGGGCTTTTAATAAGTAGATTAGCTTAAGCAAGCAGGCCCATCTTGTCTTGGGACACTCATACGGACTATAGGATCATTGTGAGACCCAACACCGAAGGCCATGCACATTCACTGATTTAAGCATCGAAAGGTAACCCGCCAAGGGCCATGCACATTTACTGACTTAAGCATCGAAGGGTACCCCCGAAGCAAATGCTCCGGGTACTTCTTTTCTCCGTGATGAGCATATTATGGGCTGCGGAGCACGTGAATCGGCTATGCACAGCTTATGAAAGTTGTGCATCAGCATTTTCTGCAAATAAATTTATCGTTGTCATTCTCCGTTATATAATCGGGAAAGAGGGTTTAACCAAGTGGTTCTTCATTCTTATCAGATTCAAGAAGCCTTGAGTTCAATCTCTAACATCTTGTTTTTTTATCAATTTACTGATTAGAGATTTGGTACATCGGGTTCTCAAAATTTACAGGTGAAGCTCTATGCAGTATATTTCAACTCCTTCACTGATTAGGATAATGAACATTCCACTAGCCCGTCAATCTTTTTTGATTTATTATGGTAATTATTCGACTGAATTTGGTTTGTCAAATTACATGTTAATGAAGAAATTGGTCAATTAGGCAAGCTAAATTAATTCGACATCTATCCAAACAAAAATCAAAATGGATTGGGTATTTGTTTATGGCCTAATTCCAAAAAAAAAAAAGTATCAATTTTAGGTCGGCCCGAACTTTTTTTTGTCCCATAAAAAAACATCAACTTTAGGTTGAGGGACAATTCTGGCCTAGACGTTTTTTTGTCCCGTAAAAAAACACCAACTTTAGGTTAAGTGACAATTTTGACCTCAATTTTTTTTTGTCTCATGAAAAATCACCGATTTTTACCATGATCCCAAATCTGGCCCCCCGTTGACTTTCACCATTGCTTGAGAAAGAAGGTTATAGTGGTGAGCTTGGCAAATCTCGTCCATGGCGTCTATCGACAGGCGCTGGTCAACTTCAGATTACGTCTAGCTAGAGAGATTCAATCTGGAGATATTTTTGACTTGCCGGTGAAGTAAAAGAGACGAATAGTTTCACCGTTATTCTTCAAATTGTGGCATAGAGAATAAGACAGTAAATATTGCTTTAAATCCAGTTAGCAAGCCACGTAGATTTATAGTCAAGATAGAATAGTCAAGGTAGATAATCAATGGTTCTAAGTCAATGGGGGCCAAATTTGATATTTAAGTGAAAGTTGGGGCTAGAATTGTCACTTGACCTAAAGTTTGTGCTTTTTTACTAGATAAAAAAAAGTTCGGGCCAAAATTGTTCTTCGACTTAAAGTTGATGCTTTTTTACGGGGCAAAAAAAAGTTCAAGTCAGAATTATCCCTCGACCTAAAGTTGGTGTTTTTGTTTTAATTAACCCATTTGTTTATATTCAAAGTGGATGATTCTTAGACTATGAACTTGCGAATAAACAATCATGAACTAGCAGCAAAAATGAGCATCAAAGATTCCCCTTTCTCCTCTCCAGTGAGCATCACTCTTCGTGTCTAGAACAACAGACCAACACGCATGGAGCGCTTGTCGGATTTCAGTCATCAAGGCCCTACAATAGTTCTATATTCCAATTGAAGTTTGCTTAGATCAAGTCACTAAGACCTCAATAATCTTCTAAACCAAAGATCGCAACATTTGATCCTAGATCGTGCCATCAAGGCCTCAAAACCTGCGTGTGAGAATAATCGATTTTCATGCTCTTCATCTTGAGATCACGACATTAAGGATCTTGAATCGTTTCAGTGAGAGTATTCGATGTTTAAGCATGCTCTGAAGCTTTTGTTAGGTAAGAACACCAAGGAAATGAGCCTTCAAAGAGAAACAAGGATTGCTAGTTTAGGGTTTTGTGTGCCTGGGCATTGCCCGCGAAAACACCATATACATAACCTCATCTGCTATTATCGCTCCTTAAATAACAGCTACATGACATTATTTTGACAAAGATCAACTGTGATTAACTGATATTGCTCGCGAAATCAAGAGGAGGTCCAGACCATGATCTCCGTTGCAGCTTGCTTGTATATCTCTTCCACTGGGAGCACTTCTGCTTGTTGGTCCGAAGCTCCTGCAACCTGTGCAATTGAAGAAGTTGTATAGTGTCCCTCACTCAACGTTGATGTTTGTTAGGTGCATATAACACAACAAAAATAAATGCAATAACACACTGATTATAGTCACCAGTAATGCATATACTCACCTCACGTTTGTACTTCTAGCTTGGTGCTGATTAGCTTTAGGGATATATATGTTATTCACAAGGACTGCTTGTGAATCCAGTGAGACTGACTTAGTGGTTGAGGAACTTAGCGTTATAGGATTTCTATGTGATTAAGAGCTAATGATCTCATTTTTAGGGCAATCACCCAGCACTCATAAGAGTTTTTGACTTATGCCTTGCTGGGTCCATGAGCTTTTGGTGTGTTTCATGGGCTCGAGGTTTAAAGTGAGCTTTCTCGTCATTAACAAAGAAAAAAAAGAAATAGAGGTTTGCCTGTTCCGGTTTCACCTTCTGCTCCACACTTACTACGACTAATGAACTGCAGGATGGTCTTGATTTTCCTCTTATTTGGATATTTAACGAACAACAAATATCACTCCTCCATCTTTTTCTTTTTTTGGGTGTCAAATGTAAGTATTATAAAGCAGATGAAGAACAACAGCTTAGGAGCATTCCCTAGCATTACAATAGAGCTAATAGTTCAAAAAGATGGAGGTAGGAAGTCTCCATATAGTAGCCAAAACAACATTTATTTGGAAAGGTCTAATCTTTTGGAAGAGCAAAACTCTACCTCCTACATTATATTATCACTCACTTTATCTAATGCATAGATTATCAAATGAAAAATAAGCATAGATGATACCAGTCAGATAGGTCACAAGGTTAGGTAAAGATTGCAATATAAGTTTAGACCTTGTAATTTACTAGAGTAGTCATCCATGGTGCTATCGAACTCACATATGGGTGCTGCTCATCAATCACTTGATCCACTTGAGTCTAGGGCAAAGTTCTAGCAAAGTTGTTATTTCAAATATACAAGTAAACAATCAATATACTTATGAAAATAGCGTATAATTTTGTCAAGTTAGTCTGCCACGCTAAATTGATGTACTGAGTTGTGTATACGAAAGATTAGGTGCAGGCCTTTAGAAAAAAAGGGTTATATTCAATATCCAATTTTGTTATGCTTTGAAAATGACATCCTTAATGCTCAAAAACGTGCGTGCGAATGCTATACACTCCTTTCATTGCATAATTAATTTCATCTTCTTTTTTATCGGCAAAATGTGGACCAGAGCACAGCAAGTAATTTATTAGCGCAATAGCATTTCATGAATTAATATTGGAGAAGTAAAGCAAACTTACTTGAGCTTGAATCATGTAAAGGCTTCGGCTATAATCCGACGACATCTGGGCGGACACCACTTGGATCTTATGCTTCTCCAACACATAGCAGATACCAGTAAAGAGTCCAGGTTTTTTTGGCAAGCAGACGCTGATCATCGCTTCATCGCCGCAGATGTTCAGAACAACGTTGGGAGAAGACCAAGTTTGAAAGGCTATAGGATGTCGAAAGACCGGAGAGGATGCCGAACTGCTTGCAGCGCTGAAGGGCAAATTGCCGGCAGACCCTTGACTGGCCAAGAAAGCTTCCCTTGAATCGCAAGCTAGACTCTGGGAATTGACTGCAGTCGACGGCTCACAGTTAAATATGGCAGTGCAATGGTACTTCTCATGCTTTTGCTTCTGTAGATTTTGGAGAATGTTCTCCAGGTTTTTTACGTGGTTCACAGCTTCATCCACTATGGTAGATTTGTCAGCCTGCAATAGAAAAATCGTTGTGTATAGAGATAAAAAAGACTTGAGAACAGTTACAGGTTACATCTGGGTATGTCCATTGATTGTATGTATTAGTGCAATTGAAATCAAAAAGTAGCAACAAAAAATTTATCTCTTAAATACTTTTATCCAGGCAATGGGAAATGTTGCCCAGTTAAATTTGGTTTCTCCAACAACGGAATTCAATTGATAAAAAATCATCTTGTACTTCATTAATCAGGATAGGTTATGCAAGTCTCACAATACTAGCCAATGACGATGTCATTATTAAATTTCTACAAATACTGAGTATGTAAGCATTAAATGCAAGTGAAAGCAAATCTCCTTCCATCAAGAGCTCGAGACCATTATCGTTTCCCATATGATTTTCCTATCATTTTCTGAATGAGCTTTCCCTTCTCTCTCTCTTTCCGGGTGAGGCAAAATAAGCAAAAGACAGAGGCGACCAACAACGAACTTACCTTGGGAGGAACATGAGGAAGTAAAGCATGAAGATTAGCAAACATGTTCCTCATCTTCTTCCTCCTCTCTCTCTCTGTCCATATGTGTATCTCATGGTCCGACTCGCCGACAGTCTTCCCTCCATTCGCAGCGAGCTCGCCTTGTCCATTCTTATCCTGACCTCTGATCATGTCGCGGGATCGCTTCCTAGTTGGCACCTGGTCGGGCTCCTTTTCCGCCACCGCCCAGGCATGAGAGCTAGAGCAAGCAATCTTCTTACCTATTCTGTCTCCAACGTTGCCAGAATTATCAGGGTTTGCAAAATCCCATGATGGGTTCTTCCATGGGAAAGTTACATAATCTCCTTCTTCAGACATGGCAACAACAACAACCACGGTTTATGTTTGGAGAGAGGGAGAGAAGGGGGTGAAAAGTAATCAAGAGAGAAAGATGATATATAGAAGAAAAAGAGGAAGCAATGGGAAAGACGGAAGCTAGCTTGCTAGGTTAATCAAGACTGATCTGTAAATTTAGCTCATTAAAATAATGCGGCAAATTGTGAATGGATCTTTATACAAGCGGGTTATCTAACTATCAATAAACTCGTCGCTAAGTAAATTAATTTCGTAAATCTGTCTTAATAAATTTAAAAATATTTATTTTTTTGCCTGTTTTGGCCGTAAAGCAGAGGCGATTCACTTGGCTTAAAGAAGAGCCCAAAATACAATCATGAGACTATTGCCGTTACTGGCTTCAAAACGAAAACGCACGGCCATAAGAGAATAGGGACAAAAAGATTTCTCTCTCCTGGGGGGTCCCCTTCGACCGATGGGCCCCATGAAGCCTAACCAAGCCTATTCTCCGTTATGACGGAAATTACTACTCTGCCATTGCCTTGGGAGAGTACTCCGTTTTCAATGAGTTAGGGTTGATCATGTTACTTTGATAGCACTAGTTAATGTCAGGATCGAGGAAATTATCCGACCAGTTCTAAATTCATTGCACGAAATGCCAGTTCGATATTAAATTTTTCAATTTTGCACCAATTTAGTTCTGAATCCTTTTTACGAAATTTCAGTGTAATCTTTCCTTTTAATTTTTGCCAGAAATTACTGACATAGCGGCGTGCCGTATGGCAAGTCATCACCGGGCATCCTATGTGGTGTACTGTCACATTATTATTTTTTGGCAAAGGTTGACCGAAAGGACTACATTAGAATTTTGCATAAAGGTTTAGGACAGAACTGGCAAAATCGAAAAGTTTAAAACTGCATTGACATCGGTACTATAATTTAAGAGTGATTGGGTAATTTTCCCGATCAATTTGCATAGTTGGAGATTTTTCACTATTAAACAAGTTAAACTCTAGAGTTGCAAATGTTTCAAGCTAAGTCCAAACACTCTTGCATGTAAAACTCGACTTATCTGTTAATGAATTGAAAGTATTTTGTATTATAACGATGGATCATGTCTTTGGTTATTAATGAAATATTTGTTTGGTTCGAAAAGTTCGCGTCTTTTGTCTATCACGAAATTTCTGCTGATTTAAATGAAAGTGCGGGTGTTACGTATAGTCGCATAATGATAAAATGTCGGGATTCCCGCCGGCCTTATTTATTGTTTATTGCGTACACTGCACAATCAAGTAACGCTCCATAGAACAAGATACAAAAATTTCATGAAAATGAACCTTAGAATCAGGAAGAAGAAATCAAGGGAATTACTAGGTGAATAATTCAATTTTGCACTTAAACGGTGTTTTACAGGATGAAGCTTTTAAATTTACTTCAAGCAAAATCTTTTTCTACTTTTACAAGTTTTATGTTCGTGCCCATTTCTGCATGGTAGCTAACATGTTATTCTCATGACTTTATAGCATTACATTGTTAATTAGGTAAGGCATAAAATTCCAATTTTCCTTTATATATATATATTATAAAGGACTATATTGTGACCAAAAAAACATGAATAAATATATAAAAATATGTCCCAGGGGGAGGATGGGAGAGGTGTCCACTTAACTTTTGAAAGATACTGTGTTGGTGCATTTATTAAGAGATATATTTCACAAGCTTCCAAAAAAGGTATCAGCATTTATTGTATGCCATTTATTAAGAGTATAAATTTAGCATGACGTAACAGTATTAATTGGCAATTATAATTGAATGAATATTATTTATTCATTCATTTTTTTATAAATAGGCAAAGCTAAGAAAAATCATTTGGCGCAAATGCTTGCTTAAAATTATTTTTTTTTAAATTACTTGAAGTGAGTATTGAGTGATTTGGGGCCTAGGGAATTGGCGCTACCAGATTTTTCAATACTCTTTTTTTATTTTCTTTATTTTTTTAAAATTATATTTCCATTTTCTTAATCAATATATTAAAATACCAGAGTTGTCGATATTTTAGATCAAAAGAAATTGAAAATGAGTGTGGTATGACTTAAAGATATGGCATGTCAAGGTTGAACTCGGTGAAACGACCTTGATTTTTGCTGTTATGGTAAAGGCTTTATTTGGTCTTATTCATAATTACCTTTAATAAATAAGTTACATTAACAATTAAGTTTTGCCACACATTTTAAAGTGTCGATATTTCTGATGCATAAGCTTGCAAGTTACTCGCTTCGGTTGAATATGTTAAACATTCAGTCCATTAAGTCTTAACCAGTGCACTAGCACGGGGAATAAGCGGTAGCAAAACATGATCAAGAGATCATTACGAAAAATTTCGCAATAGAGGGAAAGAAAATGAAAACTTACTTAAATTATAATGACAAATAATTTTAAATTTATTGACCACATATTTAATATAAAATGAACACTGATATTCTCAAAAATATAATTCTCATAAAATCATATTACTAACGACATGGTAACTTTATTGTAGTTACAATTGAAATATAAACAAGAGAAGAATTAGTTCTAATGTAGGTATTGGCATATTGCATTCAATTTGTAATGTTTTCTTTTGAAATGAAAAGTTGATTTGTAGGAAAAAAAAAAGGACAATGAGAAGAATTCTCTCCCTTGAAGTTCCATAGTTCCACAAAAAAAAAAAAAGTCTCAAAGGAATAATTGGGCCCCCATGCCTAATTAAAACAAGTTCATTTATGGTGAAATCACTGACCTGCCATTGGCTAGGAGGGAGAGAATCCCACACAATCCTATTGAGAACTGGCAATTAGAACGGGGAATGGAGCTAAGCAAGGTCCCCAAGATGTTGATTTGAATTAATTGTATTAATTGCATGATTGAATAATTTTAACTTCAATTTGATTGCACTTGTTTGTAATATCAAATCCATCTTTTTATTTTCTTCACGGTATTGCATAAATCAGTTAAGACTTTCGCGTAATTAAATAAATAGTTCTTGATAATTGACGCGTTGTTCAGGAAATGACCAATGGCAAGGTTGGACGAGAACTTCCAATGGAGCACTTGGTATTTGGAAGGTAGATTTTTAGATTTGAATCTAGGGACGACAGTTTTCTTCTCCGTCTCAGATGAACTTTTTAGCTTTAGCTCCGGAAAATCTTGTTTAACAAACAAATTGCTTTGTTGTCCCTTCTGTTCTGTTCCATTTCCGAGTGGTAGCCAACACGGTATTTCCGTGACCGTGCCGTAAACGTTACATAACTTTTCTTTTTGATTTTTCAGTATGAGGAAGTTTATCTCTCTCTCTATCAATTATCTCTACCTTGTTAGGGTTTACAGATACAGTGTCACATTTATATCTAACTTTACAACCATTACGGGTAATAAACCTCGTCATCAAATCATCACAATGAGTAATGATAGCAAATAAGAATACGCTGTGATAAAGATGCGTATGTGTAAAAAAATATGTGTGCGCTTAAGAATTCCTGTAAAACTAACTTCTAGATGGATAATGCTATGTGATGCATTTATTACAAGTCGTGGAGAGCATTTGGACTATTGTCATGTTAAGCCTCACTTTCTAAAGCTGAGCCACAATTGTAGATATGGAAATGTGATTAAAAAGTTAAGGCACCTTTTAAGACTTATTAAATGTGTCTTCTGGTGATGTCTAAGTAAGTATAGGAAAAGAATATCAAAAGCACCAATTTAGTTCTAAACTTTTCATTTTGACTAATTTGTTTGGTCAAATTCATTTTGGCTAATTTAGTTCTAAACTTTTTTGACAATATGCTAATGTAGTCATTTCAACCAATTTTGGCTAGCAATCGCTGACGTGAACGCTGGTCGTCCTACGTGGTATTGCTAGCATTGACATGAACAATTTTAGCAATTTTAAAAAAAAATATTCTGAATTTTTCTTTTTTTTCTTTTCTTACCTTTTTTTTTCCTATGTCCTTTTGCTGGTTACCAATGCCTCGGTGATGTTCTAGCAAAGGTCACTAGTCACAAGCAAGAGTTGTGACGCTTCGCATGGATCTAGGTGAGGGGTTCCTCGCCATATCCAACCCTCACCAGATCTAACCTTTGCCCGTGGCTGGCAAAGAGACTCGGTGACTGGCGGAGGGAAATAGGGAAAAACAGAAAAGCGAAAGATAGAAAAAACAGAAAAAAATTCAGAATATTTAAAAAATAAAATTACCTTATCAAAATTGGCCGGAAGGATTAAATTACCAAATTAAAAAGTTTAACATTGAATTAGTATCCATAGAATAGATTTAGGATTTTTTTGGTAATTATCCCTCTAAGTAATCTTTCTACTAAATATAAGTCGTATGCTTGTGCGACCATTTTCTTTGTTTTTTATTTTTATTTTTTATGAGGGGGTGATGCAAACGTCGCCGGACTAATCCTGGGAATCCATGCAATTGCTGCTAGTCTGTGGCCCATTTTGGGCTTTGCCAGGGCCGGTGGCCCACAAGGAATCGGTAGCACTCCGAGCATAGAAGCGATCGAACTCGCCATGTAGATTCAAATGCCCGAGCCCATCCCTTATCAAGTGCCCAAGCATGCTTAACAATTTGATCTTCAAAATATTTATTGCTTATGTTACAATTGGAAAAGACAATGCATACGAAACTTGTCAGAAAAAACATCCATATGAAATTTTGAATATACAAAAACCATACTTAGTATTAATGTTTACTAGGGGTGTACAAAGAAATCGGGAATTATCCGGATTGCTCGGAATTGGACCGGACCGACCCGGAACCGGCGATTCCCGTGAGGACTGGTCCAATTCCCGGCTCTAATTTATTAGAATCAATGAGTACCGGTCCGGTTCCCGATTTTAGGCGTGGAACTGCCTACTGGCTTACTTGGACCAGACCAATAATATATAGATGCATATATATATATATATATATATATAATTTTTAAGAAAAATTTCAATCAAATAAAAAAGAAAACATTTTTAGAAAAATGAAAACCATAAAATACCTAATTTGAAGCTCGATTCTCAACTCTCATCAACTCACAGCTGCGCCTCTAGCTGTTCATCGCCTCCTTTTCTCACTCTTGGTTACCTCCATTTGTGTGAAACTTGGTGAAACTATATCCATGGACTCACTCGAGAATTGGACCAGACCGGCGGTCCAGTTTTTTAGAAAAATGAAAATCATAAAATACTTAATTTGAAACTTGACTCTTAACTCCCATCAACTCATGGTCACACCTCTAGCCGTTCATTGCCTCCCTTTCTCACTCTCGATCACCTCTATTTATGCGAAACTTGATAGGACCGGTTCCACAGACCCACATGGGAACCAGATTGGACCAACGGTTTGGTTCCTCGGTGGATCCGTGGAACCAACGGGCGGTTTTTGGTTTCAATTTTTCGAAACCAGTAATTAGTGGATGGTTCCCGGTTTCATATTGGGAACCGCCCATCCGGACCATGCTCACCCCTAAAGTTTACCATGACGAGTGTAGATAGTAAAATTGGTTAAATGATTATCAATGATTCCTTGTATCAAGACAAGAATTAAGGCTTTGACAATTAGGAGAATAAGTACTAATGTGAGTGGTATCTCATGGTAGCTTGGAAGGTCCAGTCGAACTAGTGTTCTTGGAAGTCTTTGGATATTGATAAAGGTGGAAAGATCTTTGGTCCTAACATTACATGTCATTTGATCAGTATTGTACCAAAGATCGTCAACCAGATCACTCACAATTTGCACTATGATAGTGTGCATGGGATCATGATGGTAATGCATTGGCTCTGATGATGGTGAGATATGCATCGAAAAATGATCATTGATGGTACAGAAAATAGCAGTTATAGGATTGGAATTCATAGCTAGAAAACCAAGAAGGAAATCAGAAAAGCAGCCGACAATTTTCTACTAATGGATAGTACAGTAGACTCCCTTTTAAGAAACCTACGATAGTCGGATGAAGCGATTGTAGCAAGAGTCCCGATTCTGTCTAAGCTCTTTAACAGCTCTCAAACGGCTAGTTGAGTGTGCTTGAAGGTCTCTGATGGATAGATTGAAGACTTCAGTATATAAGGAGTGGCAAAGCTAAGAAGAGGGTTAGACACATTAAATACTGCTAGTGCGAGATAAGCTAGAAATCGTCTTTGATCTTGTTTAGCCAGTTGTAACTTGCTTTGTTGATAATTACTAGTGGAATCTAGCCACTGTTAAAGCTGTTAGTTGGAGAGTGGATGTAAGTTTGGATATAAAGCCGAACCATTATATGTCGATGTGTAATATACTTGTCTCACTCTATTTACTTACTAGCATGACACACACTAGCTTGCACTTGATACTACCCTGTGTGCTGATTGTTTGATATTCCGCGAAAGTTTTATAGTAGTATCACACAACCTATTCAACCTCCTCCCTTTAGGTTGCATTGTTAGCCTCAACAAAACTAATAATAGCGGTTGCTCAAATGGAAAGTATATTTATCCTCCACACTCAAGGCTTAGTGCCGAATCACAATAGTCGGGATTTCTTTGGGGTTACCCTCTGAGGTAAAGATTTGTGTATCCCTAGTCGATACCCGATGTGTGCATGATCAGGGGAGTACTTCATTCAGTGAAAATTACTCGAGTGTTCAAAGAGCCCCAGACATTCCATTGGTGCACGTGGTGTACACCTGGATTACATTTTTTCTTTTTATTGATCTCAGGATTTTACTTATTATCATCTTAACAATGATTATATTTGTTTCTTGAATATTGAAGTTGCTCTTTTGCTTAATTTACCATTATCCAAGTATGAACCAAGTCAGTGTCCCCCCTCGAGAAAACTTTCGTTACATCTATTGATATAGAAATGCAAAGAGATCTTTCGTAGAATTTATAGGCCAAGACTAGAAGTGTAAACAACTGAAATAATTTCTTGGAGAGAGAAAAAGGCAATAATAGGATGGTTCTCTTGGACTTATGGTGCCTTTAAGATCAAGTAAGAATCTCGGAGTCCCGGAATCATCCACATTGACGATTAGAATCTCTAATTTCACTTTTTCTTTGTTTGTGCTTTTAGATTCATTGCTTATTTACTGTAGAGTATTTACTAACATCGTGAATTAGGAAAGACACGATTAAAAAATCATGTAATATTTGCATTATGATGTAGATGATTGAACCTACATTATGCATCTAATTCACACTTAAAATTTTGTTCCGACTAAATTGTGATTCCCTACTATAGAAGAAGCGATAAAGCATTTCTTTTTCACAATTATATGGTCTTTATGAATCAAGCCCAACGTGCTTATTGACTAAGCTTTTTTCTTTTGATGGAATTATGGAAAATTCTCAAGTAACGAATTTTTATTTGGCTAATTTTCTTTGTGTCACTCAACAAATTGTGCGAGCGGCACTAGATAGGAACTAGTTATATTTAGTTCTTTAAGTTCGCCAAGAGCACAGCTTCAAAAGAACTCACCAATCTTCATTGGAACAAATTCGACTTTATTAAGCAGAAATAGAGAGCAACAAAGATGAAAATAAGACAATTTTCCGACGAAGAAAGAAAACGCCCAAAAAGAAGTAGCATACCCTTCTTCCTATAATTTTTTTTTAAAATGAGTTCAGTATAAAAACGTAAAATCAAACTGTTTTTATAATTTCCACGCCCGCCAAAATATTCTAAAAACCCTCTAACTTCTATATTTCGTCAAATTAGCTTTTCGATCTTTTTTTTCTGTTATTGTTTTTTTTTCCGTGTCCTATTACATTATTCACAATGTCCAAATTTTTTTTGGTTATGTCACGCCCCGCACTCCTCGGCGCGCCACATCGCTCGCAAAGGTCAATTCGTGTGCGACGTCCCAGGACGCGTCGCCGACCCAACACCCAACACAGAGATTTAAAGCACATGCGGAAGTAATTAAAACCACCCGTACATTAAAATACACCTAACCAAGGACAGCCATACAACAACCAGCACGGATAATTATACACTTGCTTTGACATCAGGAAACATATACAATATTCATATACAGCCCCCACTCAAAAATCAAGAGCGAGTACATGGCTTGGCGATCGAGCACTATATCTAGCCGGGGCTCCTCCCAAAACGTTTCAGTACACCTGGCATCCTCAAGGTTGGGGGTCTGAAAAATGGGGTTTCAACAACAGTGAGAATAAATCTCAGCGAGTAAGCCCCCTAAACCTAAACTAGGCTAACATGCACCTCTTGACGAGTACTAATCAACACACCAAGCAAATCATAATTGACTTGGGCCCTCGGGCCCAAATCCAATACTCACCTTGCCCTTCAGGTTAGGCACTTACAGTTCAAGAATAAAACATAGGGCCCAGTCGCAGCACATGTACACACCATTTGGTCACAACGCATGTCATGCTTATGCTCGTGCTCATACGCGTGCTCACGCCTCATCAATGCATTTTCGCATGCTTGCACTCTAGCACACTTGCCATTTATCAATTTCTCCTCCGACCCTCGTTAAACGCATTAGGTCCGACCTGCGTAAAACGCATCAGGTCTATCACTTCGAGATCGATTTCTGGCCCACGTAAAACGCATCAGGCTCATGACACATTACCCGCGTAAAACGCATCAGGTTGATCATCTTCCGGTAAACCGGGCATCGTCCCGCGTAACACGCCTCAGGACGGGTTCACTACCCCGCGTAAAACGCATCAGGGTTTATTGTGATCATACATTCACAGGCACCAATTTTTATCTGAACCCCGCGTAAAACACATTAGGGCATTTTAGGTGATCACAATGCACATGTCACTCGTGCACACTCATATATGCACATGCCATGCCAATGTTTGAGATGCACACCCATGGCCATGAAATTCACACTTGGGCACTCACAAATTTCACAATGAGCAATCAATTGCGCAACGCCACATAATCAATTTACCACGCAGTAAGCTCAACTCCACATTTCAATATGCCCAACTAATGTACTAGCATGACCATGAAAACAATTCAAGTCACTCTTGCACGGCACATAAATCACACATATAATTCGCACAATTTGATCAACATGAATTCACGCACCCGAGGCTCGCCAAGATACTCTATTCTTAGTCCCGCTAGACGTGTGACATGGCATCATACAATCACATTCAAGCCACATTTAATTTAGCATCCTCTCGAGTGATCATCGTTCCCTAAGCCGTTCACCCGAAAACCTTGAATAAACAATTATGGCCCGAATCCTCCCGATACTAAACCAGCCCTGAACGGTCCGTCTTAGGCGCTCAATTCACTTTCAATTCATCACATTAGGCTCCCCAATTTGCTACGAAAGCAGCTACTACTCGGCCTACAAATCACATCTGCCGAATCCACAATTTCGCCCATATCAAGGCTCCTAAGCTTAGTCGCTGTTCAGCACACCACAGGCCACTAAACCGCGCTTAGAACATTACGCTAAGCCACCAAGTACGGTACAACATCCGCTCTTAACAGCCTTCACAAACTAACCCCCAAATTGATCGCGCCTCGTCCGATTCAAACCCGATATGGATAGCCCCCACACCGGTCACTCTAGGCCACTAAATATCCTCAAAATTCTCTATTTGACTCCCCAAAATATCATCCAACTCAGCCACCATGAGGACCAAACTAGGCGTGCTCTATAATTCCCAATTGAACCCGAATTTAACTCGAACTCGGGCCGATTCAATTCAACGCTACCAGCCATCGCACTGCCCAATCTGAGCCTCTAAACCTCAATTAAAATTATCACACTAAGCCTCGAAGCAGCCACAAGATCAGTCATCATACGATCCACAAATTTCATCGGCCAAGTCCACAAATTCTATCCGAATCGAAGGGCCCAAGCTCAGTCGACTCACAGCACACTACGGGCCTTTAAATCTCAATTAAATCCTCACACTAAGCCTCAAGATCAGCCACAATATCCGCCTCTAATAATTATCACAATTTAACCCCTAAAACACCATAATTACCCCTAAAACCCGTCTAGAAATGTAAATTAGTCTAATTAGGGTTTATGGTTGTACTCACCGGGTGTCCTAAGCTTGAAACGGGGCCGAACACGTGATGAGGGAGGCTGGGCAATGGCGGAACAGCGGCTGCGACGGCGACTTCTCCGACGCGCCCGCGACGGCGGTTGAGAGCACCGACGGTCCTAGGCGGGGGAGCAGCTGGTCGAGGCGGACGGGAGGGAGAGAGAGAGAGAGGAGTAGGGCGGTAGGACGGGGCTAGGCGAGGTGGTGGTGGTGGCGGAACAGCTCCGGCGGCGGCGGAGCTCCTCCGGCGAGCGGCGGTGAGGGTGCGAGGGAGAGAAACAGGGGAAGGAAGCAGCAGCAACGTCGCTGGGGTTGTGGCAAGGCGGGCGGCGACGAGTTGGACGGAACAGAAGCAGCAACGTCGCCGAGACCGCAGCAGCTCCGGCAACAGCGGGCGGCGACTCACGGCGGCGAAGGTTGGAGCGGGAATCAAGAGAGGGAAAAGAGGAAGGGGAGGGGCGGAGGAGAGGAAGATGCGGCGAGAGGGAGAGGGAGATGGAGGCTGAGGGGGGGTGCGGACCGGCGGCCGCTGGCCAGACGACTGAGGACAGACCGCCGGGCGGCTGGGTAGCCCCGGATCGCGGCGGTCGCAGCGACGAGTTGCTGTTCGCGCGCTCAGTGGGCAGGCCGGAGACGGGCGGTCGCGGCGATCGACGGCAACGAGGCTCGGTCAGGGCGACGGCAGCGACGACGGTGAGGCTGGGCTGGTCCCGACGAGGGTGGTCAGCGTCGGGCAGCAACAAGCAGAAACCAGAAGCAATCGGCGTCAAGGAAGGAAAAGGAAGGAGGAAGAAGAAGAGAAGGAAAAGAAAAGAAAAAGAAAAAGGGGAGAGGAGAGAGAAGGAGTTGGTGGGAGAGTGGGTGGTGTCAGGCGCGTGGGTGGGGGGTCAGCGGGCGAGAGAGAGAGAGAGATAAAATAAAATAAACTTCATTCTAATATTAATTGCGATCCGATGGCCCAAATTCAAAATCGAAAACGATCCACCGGTCCAAAATAAGCCTCGCATATAAAAAGGGACAAAGGCCAAATTAATTAAACCAAACTATAACGAGGGAGGTCTACTAGTCCAAATTCGCACCCGGCCTAAAATTCACTTTTCTACTATTCCTGACAATCTCGATGCTGGCCACATTAATATCGACACCTTCCAATTTATTTCGTCCCGAAACTCCCGAAAATCGACTGTCAAGTCTGGGGTCTAAATAACGACCAAATTCGATCGAGTGCAATTCTAGCAAAATCTCTATTTTAAAAACAAGAACCCGAGAGTGATCAGTTCCCGGGCGAGATTCTATTATAAGTGCACTGACGAATTACACGTTTAATAAATCCCAAAAATGGGCCGAAATTCGGGATGTCACAGGTTATGCTTATTAAATAGATAAGTAATTTATTTAACAAATTATACCGCATTCATTTACAAATTCATCTAAAAATCAATGTAAACAACTCAAGCGAATGCATAGCGCGTGTTTAGTCAAGCATATATATTCGTTGAAATCCATAAGATAATTCCGGACAAACCCAAACTAATGAATTAAGGCAAAACTGAAAAATATGTATAATGAAAAAAATGAGGACCAAAATGAGAAAATTGCTCGAAACATGAGAATGCTCATTTTAAGGTCAAAATAGCTTCAAACGGGCTTGCAGCAACTCTTCTCGTGTCAAAATTCATGGATCTCCATCTTTAGGCTTAGTGAGCTTACAACATAAGACTCGCCAATTAGATATGGATGACCCAAACTCTCAAGAATTGTGCTTTAATAACCATGTCCACGTCAAGTGTCTTTAAGGAATGCGTACGACCGTTTATACCATAAGTTTGTTATTTTTGGTCCGTTCTACTTTAACTCTCAACTCATTTTTAAACGTTTACTATACCTTCTTGCAGAGCGTGGAAGTCGAAATCTACATCTGAAGCTAAACGTTCCCACCTTTAGCCTCTCTTAAGAAAGTGGGGAATCAAACTCCTCGCAATGTGCTTGGTTTTTATACCATAAGTTAAAACTATTTAGAGTATGTTGTGAGTTGTCCTTTTATCTACTCATACTTGCCGCTTGACTAATGATATGACAATGAGAGCCTAAACCTTTGCAAATGAAATGTGGGCGAGCACTGGAATGGTTGGACACATGACTTGAACAGAATCCTCAAGGTCCCAACAGTCCAATTTCCGATAGACCTAATTATAGGCCTAACGATCCATAGGCCCGCGTAGGCTCAACCCAAGTGCCCAAAGACATCTTTGGCTATGCCTAAGCAAGACGTTATCATTTTAGGCCCGGTTAGGCCCAAGCCAAGCATTCCTAGCCCACAAACTCATCATATTCATTAGGAGCGATTGATTGTCAGATGGAGTTGGGAGTTGATTGTGACATCCGGAAATTTTCATATCCGATAATAATACTTATGTTATAAAGCTAAGTATTATTTAGCTTGGAGTTCGAGTTGGCACGTAGAAAATCATAGTTGGATTGTTAATTTTGCAGAGGATGATTTACCGTGAATGTAATTGTCCCGAGTTTGACGTGTGTCGGACTAACCAGTCCACACCAATAATCACATCAAAATCGAACATAGCTAATACTGCCAAATCGATACTCTCTTCTCTACCTCCAATAATTATCTTACAGCTAGGACATCCAAAAGAAACTAGCAACCTATCATTCACAGGTGTCGACACGCAAAGTACATGTTCAAGCAGCACTGGTTTCACACCAACCAACTCAATAAATTGCTCTGAAATGAACGAATGGGTTGCCCCCGGATCAAACAGTGCATACGCGGCATGATCACACAAAGAAATCGTACCTGTGACCACGCCCGACGCATTCTCAGCTTCCTTCCGCGCCATTGCATATATCCTTCCTTGAGCTGGTGGTCGCCCCTGATTAGCCGGTGGGGGAGGTCCGGCTTGATTTCCAACTCGAGGCGGCGGTACTCTGGACGGTCCTGATGGCTGCATCTGTGGGCAATCGCGGATCTGATGTCCCATACTCCCACACTTAAAACATGCTCCAAATCTGCCCAACTGGGGATTCGGTTTCCCAATGTTTCGTCTAGCTGGCGGGACAAATCGCCTGTTTCCAGTCATAGGCCTCTTTCCAAAACGGCGATTATCTCTATTTTGAGCAAACCTCGATCCAGAAGCGGCTGCCCTTTCCTGCTGATCCCGTTCCATGATCTGCGCCCGTCTATGCATTTCCCTGTAATCTTTGATATCATGGGACAAAATTAGACTCCGAAGATCCGGCTTCAGTCCATCCCGGAATCTCCGCGCTCTATCCCTCGGATTCTCCACCATAGTCGGTGCAAACTTAGCCAATCTTGCAAATTCTGCTTCGTATTGATCGACAGTCATTTGTCCCTGGCGCAAGCGCATAAATTCCATCAACTTCTTCTCTTGCGCATTCTCCGAGAAATATTGCTCATAGAAATTTTCCACAAACACAGCCCAAGTCGGGGCCGTTCCTACCGGAAACACTCTATTCTCCACGGCGTTCCACCAATCATTAGCACCTTCTTGAAGCTGATAAACCGCTAATGTTACCTTCTCCTCTTCAGTGCACCCCAAAACTTTAAAGGTTTTCTCCAGATCCTCTATCCATCTTGGCGCAGCCTCGAGGTCACCTCGACCATGAAATTTAGGTGGTTTCAACTTGATAAATTGTTCTACTAGCTGGGCCAATTGCCTAACCCCTGCTGGCTGAGCCTGTCCAACATTAGCTTGATTCTCATTCCCAGCAGCAGCGGCTACCCTCTCATTAGCCTGGGCTGCCACATTCTCACGCCCTTGAGCTTGCCTATCCAGCACATTCCCAATTCTTTCCAATACTCGTAAAACTCCTTCCATACGTGGATCTTCTACGGGTCTCACATCGACTCGGGGGTCTACTGCGGCTCCTACGTTAGCTCCAAGATTTTCCACGGCCCTTGCTCGAGCACGACCTCCACCTCTGACTCGTCTACCTGCACCCCTCCTAGGAACTCTTCCTATATCTCTCTCTCCACTACTCATCTCGGCTGCTCGGCTCTACGACTACCTGCTATAATTCCACAAAGGAATTAAAGACTTAAACGAATCTATCCCAGTCTAAGTCCTAGGCAGGTATTAAGCAACAATTAAGCAATCAGCATGCAGCTTAACAGCTATCCAATACATCACCCAAGGGATTCGGATACTCACCTCGGGTCCTGCCGCACCTGCACTTACGGGTCGCACAATCACAATTCAACACAATCACAAACTGTCAGGAGATGCATGTAGCACACGAGGTCACCCTACTGGCTACCCAGGGTTTCATCGCTCCTTATCACTCCAGGCTTCGACCGGATTGGACCGAGCTGACCTTGCTCTGATACCAATTCAAGAGGGGATGTCACGCCCCGTACCCCACGTAGCGCAACATCCCATCAACGGTCGATTTTGGCTGCGACGTCCCAAGAAGCGTCGCCGACCCGCACCCAAACAGAGATCAAGCACAAGCGGAAGTATAAATTAAACAACCCCAGACAATTACGAAACGGACCAAGGATAGCCACACCTCAAAAACATTTATAGAAAATAATTATACATTTATATTACTATATAAAAACCATTAGTACAACATTTACAAGTACAACCAAAGATACAACTGGTCAGCAGCCACCTGGTCAAAAAGGGATAAGTGGCTGGGGAGGTTAGACTAACTAGGGGAGAGGGCGACAGACCAAAAAGTTTCGGCCCTCGTCTCTAGCTAAGGACACGAGACGATCCTATGGCTCCCAGTCGGGGTCGGATGACTCAGTGGGATCGTCTGACGACTCCTCAGAGATGTCCTCGCTAGAATCGGAGTCCTCGGAATCCATCGCCTGGGCTCGCTCGTCCTCGGAGTCTGGCTCCAACTCAGGGTCCAGGTAAAGCTCGAACCCCTCCTCGTCTGATCCCAGCTCCGCCATCTCTCCGTCCTCCTCGACATCTTGCTCCATGGCCTCGGGTTCGTCATCCTCCTCCTCATCCATAGGCTCGGCGTCCTCTACTAGTACGTTGGGCTCCTCATGCACCTCCTCCTCCTCTATCATTTCTTCAGGTATGACCTCAGGATCTATCACCTCACCCGCAGCTATAATGGGTTGCATCAGTCCAGTATTATCGATAGGGATATCAAAGGTTCTAAGGGGTTCTCCCTCGTTTCCATTGGCATCCCGATGACACCACGCCACATATTCTTGTTTCTGATAGAAATCTACACCTATGTTCACAACTACTTCAGACCAATACCTCACAAAAGCCTCCCCATTTCCTGAAGGGTAGGTAGTAGTATACTTCCGGATCTGCAGAGGGATCCCAAAAAGAGGCGGTGGTCTCTCCATCCTCACGGCCGGGGGTCTGAAATGTTTCGGTTTACACAACCGTGAGATAAATCTCAGTGAGTTCAACCCCTAAACCTAGGCTAGGCTAACATGCAATCTCCTGACCGGAAAGTAAATATTAAATTATGAACCAACAATAACCAAATCGATCTTAGACCCTGCAGGTTAGACAGATCAACGTATAATAATCACAGCACATACGTGACACTCATAATCACACTTATGCCAATCATATGCTCGATATAATTTCGGAATCATTCATCAAGTCGTTTCGTGATCCAACGGAATCACCCGCGATCAACTACTAGAACAATGGCGAACTGACCCCTAACTATCTTTGGATCGGCCAATAGTGGCTCAAAATATCACTTCCGCAATTTAATGATCGAAGTCCATTCACGATCGAATTTCCTTTAGTCGCGCGAATTTAATTTCCCCTATTAGCCTTTCCCTAATAGTTAGCATTCCCAAGAATGATCAGTTCCGGGCGAGAACTGACTACGAGTACATTCATAAAATCTAGTATTTCATAAATTCCAAATGGACTAATTTTTCAGGATGTCACAAAATAAGATCAAGTATATATCACCACGTGCAACCTTGTGCCTTACCGAATATTTCCATCTCACCGTGTCCAAATTCCAGCTTTGTCCACTCTTTCACGTGAATATTGTTATCTTACGCCTAAAGATTTTCATGATATTTTCTCAATATTTCCTAATTCAATGTGCCACACGCACAACGCACATGTCAATCTTGACCACTTGAGGGAATAACGAGTTGGGCTGAATCTTTAATTCACATGGGCTTGATCCAATTAATTCCATTGGGTTCAGAACCTCTGTACTTGAGTTCATTAACTCCAGTTCAATTAAATTTTGTTAAACCCATCCGCCACCAGTCCGATGCAAATGCAACTACTTAATAAATGTTCTTAAAACTAAATGCTATGTAATTTAACTTTAATATTTTGTTAGGGACTAAAATTTAATCCCTAATTTTCTGTGCAATTAATCACTAAATGATTAGTTAAAATTTAGGTGTCAACAATCACCCATTATGTCGATTTACTTGGTCGCAGTTGTAATTGGGTTATTTGACTATGTCGAAGATCATACATCCGATGGTAAAGTCACTGAGTATTGCCTTGCTCTCTTAAGAAATGTTGTTTATCTAGTGATTAGTGTGGAAAGCCTTGTGCACAAGGAAAGCCATTTTTTTTCTTCTGTTTTTGTCCAATTGTTCTTATATCTGCTTCATTGCCTTTGCAGGAGTAAAGGTGCGGGTATACTGTCAAGTCGCGAAGCAAAATCAGGGAAAATTTGCTCTAAATGTTGCTGTCAAGACGCTTGAATTATACCGAGAGTATGTCCTTATCAGATCTATATTGTCTGTCATTTGCGGCCTGCTGAACTCTTAGTAGTTTGCATTTGTTAGTACTCTTATATTCTGAGCACTTATGATCATTATCTGTAGTTGACTATCAGTAAATTGAATGAAATCCAGATACTTTGCCGTGCCATACTCTCTTCCGAAAATGGATATGATTGCTGTCCCAGATTTTGCTTATGGTGCCATGGAAAATTATGGTTTAGTTACTTATCGTGAAACGGCTCTACTCTACGATGAGCAGCACTCAGCAGCAGCTAACAAGCAGAGGGTAACGTAAATTACAATTTGCTGACTATCTTTCAATATCTAGTTCGGCCGTTCAAATCTGGAAAGTTTCATATGTGTGGTCACCAATTTGCATAAACGTTTGATACTTTTGTGTGGCTTCTTTAAGGTCGCAACAGTTGTAACCCATGAACTGGCTCACCAGTGGTTCGGTAACCTTGTTACCATGGAGTGGTGGACTCATCTGTGGCTAAACGAGGGATTTGCTACTTGGGTAAGTGACCTTGCTTCATTTATTTTATTCTTCCTTATGAATAATGCATGGTTTATATGACGTGTGTTTGGCTAGGTGAGCTACTTGGCTAATGATTGCCTGTTTCCTGAGTGGAAAATATGGACTCAGTTCCTTGAAGAATATACCGAAGGGCTGAGACTGGATGAGCTTGCTGAGTCGCACCCCATTGAGGTATGCAAAAACTTATTTTCCTTTTCTAAAGATATCCTTGCGCGGTAATCATTGGAGTACTTGAATTGAAGAAACTTTTCCTTTTCAGGTGGAGATTAACCATGCTAGTGAGATCGATGAAATCTTCGATGCAATAAGCTATAGAAAGGGTGCATCTGTCATCAGGATGCTTCAGAGCTACCTTGGTGCTGAATGTTTTGAGGTAAATCTTTTACCTCTCAGCTGGTGATGATCTCTCAGTAACCGCCAGGAGAGTTCATGTAGATGACGTGAAATTTGTCATACATAAAGTGAATGAACCAGCTAGAAGGCCTTTCTATAAAAAATATCGATGAGTTCTCCAAGATAAAAGTGTATTGTCTTCTGGTGTATAATTTAATCAAGAGAATATGTTAGTTCTCGACATGGCGCTGATGAAGACATCTGCATCTCAAAAGCTTTACTAGCAGTTTCACTGACTCGAGCAAAAACAATGCAGTGAAATTTCTGAACTTGACTTAATTAGTAGACCCGATATTGGACGCTTAACTTGAGCTGGAATGCGCTTCACTTTTTTGTGCTGGCCTGATTGAGACTATAAAATTCATGAGGTACTTAAGTCACTTCGAATTGACTTCTTTTTCTTGATATTATTGCCTAAGAAAAGCCTCATTTAAACGTAGTCTCAACTTAAGCTCAGGTTCAAAATTTTTAAGATATTCTATATAATTCACATGAACTTAAGTGCCCAAGCACTCAAGCTTGCAATTTACCACTTACGACTATATTTCAATTCATCCTTTTTTTCAAGGGTTTGATAATTAGACATTGAACCCATTTCAGATAATCGGAGTTGCCGGCTTTTTTTGAACAAGCTAATTCATTTAGGACTTGACACCAGACTTTTACAGCCCCCCAATCAGCAAATCCATTATGGCTTCATAAAACTACTGTGCTTAGTCAAATTTTAGATGCTTTAACATTAAACTTCTGCGCTGGTAATGGTTCTGTTTGATTTATTTGGAATATAACAGAATTAAAATGATGAGAATAAACTGTAAAGTGAAACAAGAAAGATTCTACGACTTATCTTGCATTTATTCTGGTTAATTTGTTGAATTACGGGTTCACAAAATGAACTTGCTAATTAAATCATCATCTATCTGGATTATTATTGATGCGAATGTTCTTCCGCCATGTTTTGCTGTGTATAGTACACTTTCATATCAGCCATCACTTGTTTTGGATTTTCTCGAAGATTTAACACGGACATCTGTCTGTGAAAATAGAGATCACTAGCTTCATACATAAAGAGGCATGCTTGCTCCAATGCAAAGACAGAGGACCTCTGGGCTGCCCTCGAGGAGGGATCAGGTGAACCCGTGAACAAGTTAATGAATTCGTGGACCAAGCAGAAAGGATACCCTGTGGTTTCCATCAAACTCAAAGATGACAAGTTAGAGTTTGAACAGGTTCTACAATGCTATTTCTTTGAAGTTTTGTGTTCTCTTGTACATTACCAATCTTCATACAGCGAACCGGCTCCTAACTGACATGACTTCGATAATAAATGGCAGTTGGCTCCCACGGGGATGGACAGTGGATTGTGCCAATAACATTTTGTTGTGGCTCATATGATGTGCGCCAAAGTTTTCTGTTGGAAACAAAATCCGCATCTATTGATTTACAAGAAAGTGGAGCTTGGATAAAAGTTAATGTGGACCAGACAGGTTTCTATAGGGTAAAGTATGGCGAGGACCTTCAAGCTGAGCTAAGCTATGCCATAATGAATAACATGTTATCTGCAACAGACAGATTTGGTAACTTTGATATTTCTTCCAATATTAGAACATCTTCCACCCGTCCCCATTTTTCATCTCTCTTCTTAACCTAAAATTCAGGTTAAACCAACTTGTCGCATGCTTGCAACAGGAATACTGGATGATTCCTTTGCTCTCTGCATGGCTCGCCAGCAGTCCTTGACTTCTTTGCTCACTTTAATGGCTGCTTACAGAGAAGAACTTGATTATACTGTGTTATCGAATTTGATAAGTGTATGTTCAGCTATAACTTTACTCTCACTTTACATATATAAAGTGAGATGATATATTCGAGACTGATTTTACTTCCCTCTTTGGCAGATAAGTTGCAAAATTGCAAGAATTGCTGCAGATGCTACTCCTGAATTGACGAAATACTTTTAACATTTTTTTGTCGTTCTTTTCCAATACTCTGCAGAGTAAGTTCAGCTACTTCTACGCGTCTAGCATAGCCTTGCTGGTAGAATTTCGGATTTACATTTTACAGCTCTTACATCATGATAACGAATAAAGCTAAAAGAAGAAGCTTCTTTGGCTAGGTAAATTAAATTCATTTTAAGAAATTGGACGAATATACCAATTTTTTGCCCGGATGTCTTGTAACTTTTAGATGGATTCTCTTAAGTAAGAGTGCTGGAAGACTGCTGAATTTATGCTTAAACTTACTACGATAATTTTCTTTTCAACCTTTATTTCTTGATGCATTAGCCGGAAAACCATCTTGATGATCTGTTTCAAGGACAATATGTGTAGCTGTCTTTGGATGTGTAGTGAGAAATCTGCTTAAGTGATGTCCATGTTTCTAGAAATACTCTTAAGTCTCTAATAGACTCTTAGTGAAGTTTTGGATTTTAGACTACTAAATGTT
The DNA here is from genome assembly GCA_031216235.1 of Syzygium jambos. Lineage (NCBI taxonomy): Eukaryota > Viridiplantae > Streptophyta > Magnoliopsida > Myrtales > Myrtaceae > Syzygium > Syzygium jambos. The sequence goes on from CM062226.1 coordinate 15,494,278, forward strand.
CTAAAGAAATTATTTTCTATTAAAGTTTTATGTCAAATTGTGATTGTGAAAAAGAGAGGCTCTATCATTAGCTTTTTCTGTTGCATTTTCCTGGCAGGAAGCTTGGTTGGGAGGCCAAAGAGGGTGAGAGTCATTTAGATGCTATGTTGAGAGGACAAATTTTATCTGCCTTGGCAGAGTTTGGAGATGAATCCACACTGAAGGAGGCAAGCAGGCGCTTTCATGCATTCTTAAATGACAGGAGCACACCGCTTCTTCCTCCTGACATCCGAAGGGTAGTGCAAGCTCATGCATTTTCTGTTACGTTGTACTTCTTCTTGTCCCACAGCCTCTAACTGCAGTATTTACCTGTTTTTACAGGCAGCCTATGTGGCAGTGATGCAAAATGTGAATGCATCAAACCGATCAGGTTTTGAATCTTTGCTGAGAGTCTACGGAGACTGACTTGAGCCAGGAGAAAACCCGTGTTTTAGGTAGATAAATGTCATTTGGGTGAGCGTTGCAACAGTCTGATACTCACCTTGCAATAATCTTCCTTATTTTTTCGGTCTTTGTAGGTTCATTGGCCTCTTGTCCAGAATCAAATATCATCCTTGAAGTGCTCGACTTCTTATTGTCTCCTGATGTACTGTGGCTTGTGTACTAGTTGAATATACATATGTTACGTTAGTTCCTTGAAGTCTCCTTTATTCAGTTCGCCTTTTGTTTGATCGAAAAGGAAGAAGCTAAAGTTTCACGCCATTGCTTTTGATTAGGTTCGCAGTCAAGATGCTGTTTTTGGGGTTGCTGTTTGCTGGGAAGGACGTGAAACCGCTTGGAATTGGCTGAAGGTAATTCCGTTAATGCCAGCGGCATATTGACTTCTTATTTGTCATACTTAAACGAGTCGATGATGCTTTCCTTGAATTTGAGCTGATATAAGTTAGATTGCTTTTGGCTTATTGCAAAATCTACAAATGTAATGAAGAATTGAGAGCATTTGTAACTGTCTCCTATTCTTTAATTTGCTGCTTGTGGTTTTTCAACAGTTTTTGCTTGTACCAAATAACATTTGATGCTTTCTGCCGTATCCAATGTGGCATTCTTCTCTAATATATCAATCATTGATTGCAGGAAAACTGGGAATACATTTCAAAAACATGGGGTTCTGGGCTTCTCATCAGACGGTCTGTCAGTTCAATTGTCTCACCGGTATGTCATCCCATCACCCGTGTGCCCGTGTGTGTTCGTGTGGGTTCAAAAATCGTAAAAAGCAACATCCTCATCACATATACAGCTTTAGCTTGATACTTCTTCATCCCAACCCCCACTCAACCCCCCAATAAAAGGGGAAGGATGCTTTGGTCAAAAATGAACGAATAGTTCGCTCTGTATTCATCGCAAAAGCTGCGTGTTTTCAAGGATTGAATGTTCTTTGATAAGGTGTTTTACCCTTCTGTCTGTTCTTATGGGACAAGCGTGGTCAATTCCTTGAGTCCCCCTGTTTTTTCATCCTTTGTCTAGTTTGCATCATATGAGAAAGCAAAGGAAGCGGAGGACTTCTTCGCGACCCACTCGAAGCCTTCCATTGCAAGAACACTGAAGCAGAGCATTGAGCGGGTGAACATCAATGCACAATGGGTTCAAAGCATTCAGAACGAAGAACATCTCGCCGAGGCGGTGAAGGAGCTGCCATCTTTTATTTGGGTTTGATGCTAACTGCTTGTCAGCAAAACATGTGAAGTGACTTTTCATGTGTGTCTTTCCTGAACTTTTACTTCAATGGTTGCGAATGCAATAAACATGCTCATGCTTCAAGTGTGTGAATGTTCAATCCATTCTGCCATTGCTCCAAAGGGCAAGACTTCAAGATTTGCCACTCTCAAACGTACAGTCCCTCGAGGAGCGAGCAAATGACATCAAGTCCGGCTGAGCCGAATACTTCTCTTTTCCCTTCTGATTGGCCAGTCATGAATTGTTAATGAAATTGTAACAATGGCCCAACGCAAGCCCAGTCATTTTTCTTTCTCCTTCTCCATTTAGTGCAAGTGAGCGTAAAAGGAAGAGGAGATAGGACTCGGCGACAAAAACAAGGAAAAATAAAGAAGCGTCCGTGAAGAGGAGAAAAGGGGAAAAGAGAGAGTGTAGGAAAAATTTTTGCGAGTAGCCGTTCCAAACATCCGGACGAGTCAAATCAACTTCGAATTGCAACACTTGGTAAGTATTCAAGCCCATTATTCGTCTAATCTGAGTAATTTTTGAAATTAGGTTATAAATTCGGAGTTATGTGAATTTTGAGTTATGAAGTCCAATTTTGGAGTTACTAAATTGATTTCGAAGTAGATTTATATGAGGATGGTGGTGGGGGGCATTGTGCAGTTGTAGCTTGATGAAAATTGATTTCGAAGTACGATTTGATCGGAACAAATTTCTGAAATTTTACATGCAAGTTACGCTAAGAGACAATACGCGTAAGGGACAAAAATAAATAGTTGTTATAAACGAGTTTCTTTGTTATTGATGGTAGATTTATTATTATTGATTATTGATATGATATTTAAAGAGTTATGATTTGAAAAGTTATAGTCCACTTTTGATATTTTACATGTATTGTATTCTAGATTTGGGATTAATGAGTTATGATATCGGTTTATAAATGTGCATAGTAGATGCTTAATCTACTTTGAAAAGATGTACTACCCACTAGGCTGTGGTTGTTCATTTCATTCATCTTACTTGCTTTTCAGGTTTTTCAACTAGACGCAAGTAAGACGAGAGCGTTTACATTATTAGAAGGACATTTTGATAGTGGAATTTTTATGTATAAGTTATTTATGTTTAACATGAACTTGTGAGTTTAGTAGTTAGGTTGAGATGTATATATCTTTTTGATGGATCATAGAAACTTTGATATTGTAAATAAATGACTCTTTATCAAATATATAGTGATGTATTTATTTCAATTCTAGGTTGATGATGGTTATGTCTACATCCTTTGGATGAAAGGACAGCTGTATCATTACCCCTATTCTTATAGAGTTGGGGGTGTGAAAGAAATTATCATTGTTGTGAAAACTAGTAATTCAACTGCCTATGAGTCCTATCTTATGGCCCACATTGCAAGAGAACTCATATGTCTTATTGCAATTGAGCACTGCTAAAACATCGAAGATATTAACTAGTAAACATAACACAAAATCCTTATCGAACCCTCTAGGTCTACCCAACTATGATGAATCAGATTGCTCGTGATGCCAAAACAGCGAGGTCATCACGATTTCAGTCACTACAACCAATATAGGTGCAGCGTACTAAAGCCAGTGATAGGCCGTGTGTAACAAGGGAGCATGTTCCCACGGTACATTAAGAACAATACTCTTGTACATCATATATCCCCAGGGGTAAAAACATAGGGGCTAATCTTATCCGACCATATGTAGCTTTATATTCTACAGTCAAAGAACAAGAATCAATATTAAGAAGTCAGGAAAATTACCAAAATATTTGTAAACCTATTGTAAAGATGTCAATTCAGTAATAAACATTTCGATTTAGCCAATTTAGCTTTGAACTTTTTGGCAATTTGCTAACGTAGTCCTTCTGGCCAATTTTGGCCAAAAATCGCTAACATAAATGACATTCGTCCTATGTGACACAGCTGGCCCTAATGTGGATAATTTTGCATTTTTTTATGTTTTTCCTTTTCTTTTCTCTCCTTTTACTTTTTTTTTTCTAATTTCCCTCCGCCATTTCGTGGCTTCGGCAAAGGTTGCCGACCACAGGTGAGGGCCGTTGTAACAGCCCGAATTTTGATGTAATTTCCGGGATCAATGAAACTGATATTAATTCGCATTTCATTTTAGTAAGTCTCGCCCAGAGCTGATCCCTCTCGGGATACTAACCAACGGGGTATGGCTAACTAGAAAATAGTACGTGGACCGGGGACTCTATCGTGAAACGGACACCGATCACGAGAGACACTAAGGGAATATTTTGGGCCAACGTGGGCCGATCGTAGGAAAGGGTAATGGATTGGGTTTGGCCAAGGCCAACGATGTATAATAGGGACGCAGGTGATTCTGCAAGACCGAAAGTACACGTGGCCAACCAGTCCTGAACCTGAACCGAACGATCGTGACCTCTGGAACTAGTGATAATTTCTCATTCTCTCAATGATCGAGACCATCACGACATGGATAGCCCTAGGTCGATACGCGTAAATTCTAAACAGCCGCCCGTTAGTGAGAGACCCTGAAATTGAAAGTTTAGCGAGTTTATTCGCGAAATTGAGCTCGGATCTTGATGTTGATTTTCGAAGGCTTAAGGGACTATTTTTGGAAATCTGACGTCATTTTACGCTGGCCACACACATTTGGAGTTAGTACGTGTAAAAATTGGAATTTTGGTCCGGGGGTGAAAAAGGACGATTTTGCCCCTCGGGACGCCAGCGTCGCTTTTCGAGGTCAATCAAGGTTATTTTTCGGAGCCGACGCCATTTTTGAGTGGCCACACATACCGGGAGTCATTTCGGACAAAAACTGGAATTTCGACAAAAATTAGAAAAATAATATTATTTTATTCCCGGAACTTCGCAGTCGCTTTTCGAGGGTTTAAAGGATGAATTTTTCGATTCCGACACCGGATTATGTCTCCCATGGATATATAGGACCGGTATGAATGAAAATTGGAATTTCGGTTCGGGATCGAAAAATGACGAAAATACCCCTAGGCTATTTTTGATTAATTCCGAATTTTGGACTTAATTTTGGGATTAACCAAGGTTAGTTAGGGCTAAACCAGGTCTGGTCAACCATGGTTAAGGACAAATGACCAAAATGCCCTTGAATTATTGGATTAGAACAATTATGGGCCCTTGGATGAGGGGTAAAATGGGCATTTTTGTTAGATTTTGACACTTGGCACCCCTAGTCTTCAATGTTTGACCAAGATAAACTCTCTCTCTCTCTCTCCTCTCTCACTCTCACGCATCAGACCAGCCTTCAGCAGAATTTTCTTCTCCATTTTCCCCTTCTTTCTCTTCCGTTTTAGTTTTTCTTTGTGCATTTCTGTCCATTCTGGTACTGTTCACGCCGGAACAGTACCAGCCGGAGCTGCTGGACATCCCCAGCCACCATCCCGCACTGCCTCAGCCCTCTTTGCCCCTAAAAATCCACCCACAGCAGCCATTTCCAGCACTAAACAGAAAGTTCCAGCCGCGAATCGCCTTCGCCGGAGCTTCGCCGGAGCACGCCGCCGACCGCCGTGCCTCGTCGTCAACCCCCTTGGTCCCCCGCCTCAGCTCAGCCTTGGTTCAGCCCATTTTTCCCTCCTTTTCCCTCTCTTTTTTCTCTATTTTTCTCTCTTTTCCTTATTTTTCATTCAGTGAACAGTAACGCCGGAGCTTCGCCGGAGCTCCGATCGCCGTTCCGTCGACACCCGGCCGTCCAGAACCTCCATACGTCGCCGTCGGACCCCGTCCGTACAGTGTCCGTACGGAAGTTACTGTTCATCCGTACGGTCACTGTTCACGCCGGCCGTATGGACCGTCGCCGCCGTGACCGGCACCTCGCCGGCGACCTCCCCGGCCCTGTCCGTACAGTTCCGTACGGAAATCACTGTTCATCCGTACGGAACACTGTTCACCCCGTACGGAATTTCACTGTTCATCGTCCGTACGCCGCGTCCCGGGAATTCCGCCGCCGATTACACTGTTCATCAGTGATCGGTCGCCATTCCCCGTCGTCGTAATTTTGTATTAGGTGAGTAAAATTCCTAAACCCGGATTAGGATTGATAATGCATTGTTCTAGACTGGTTTAGGTGTTATCGGTACGTTCGGATGAGTTTAGATAGTGTCGATGTGTATCTCCGATTGGGTTGAGGACTAATCGATAGGATTTATTATCGGAAAAATTGTGTGGACTAGTGAGAATAATTTGTGGAGATTAGTTGGATTGGTTGGCCAATGTAGATGTTCGTTGGAAAATTACTGGGCGTGCTCGGGATAATTGATTGTACGTAAATTGTGCTTAATTGTGATTAGATTTCATTGATGCTCATGGTGCATTGCACTACATAACATAAACACGCATTATGTATGCCTAGAGTGTGGCATGTCGTGAAATTGTGCGAGAATGCGTGTCTGCCATGAGTGCGTGATCACCTAAATTACCCTGAAGCATTATATGCTGGGTTCAGATATTAATAATGAATCGTGTGATCACCTGAGGACCTTCGGGTCGATACCGTCCTCATGCACTTTGAAGCAGGACGATGCCCGGTACATCCGGAAGGCGACCATCCTCATGTACTTTGAGACAGGCTCTGGTTCGCAAGGGGAACAGTGTTGCGCCTCATGCACTTTGAAGCAGGCTAGAGACACTGGGCCAGATCGGTTGCTGCACCTCATGCACTTTGAAGCAGGCTAGACGCACCGGGCCGTGAAAAATTAATGACTCGAGTCTTAATAATAAATGAATTGGGCAAATGTGCCAGTGTGGGCCGGTGGGCCAGAGAATGCGCATGGCATGTCAATGACATTTGCATGCATAAATATGCATTGATTAGCATGCGAGTGGGTGAGAATCGGTACATGGATAGGTGTTTGGCGTACGTGTGGATGTGTGTGCCACGTATGTGCCATGATTTTTATATATATCGAATTGTCTAACCTGCAGGGTCTAAGATCGATTTGGTTATTGTTGGTTTATAATTTAATATTTACTTTCCGGTCAGGAGATTACATGTTAGCATAGCCTAGGTTTAGGGGTTGAACTCACTGAGATTTATCTCACGGTTGTGTAAACCAAAACATTTCAGACCCCCAGCAGTAGGATGCCGAGGTCGCCACCTCTTTTGGATTACCGCATTTTATCCAGCGGTCGTCGAGCTTGTACCCCGGTGGAGACGGAGCAGAACGGAGAAACGGCTGTTTAGTTATTTCCCCACTGTTGGTGTTTCCTTTTTGGTTGTAGTAAACACTGTAAAAGGAGTTTTAAAATAGTAATATAAGTATGTACATATTTTCTGTGTTGATTGTTGTTTATTGCTTGGCTATCCTTGGCTCGTAAATTATAATAGTCAGGGTTTGTTATTTATGCTTCCGCTTGTGCTTGATCTCTGTATGGGTGTGGGTCGGCGACGCTTCCTAGGAGCGTTGCAGCAAAATCGACCGTTGGCGGGATGTTATGCTACGTGGGGTACGGGGCGTGACATCCCCTCTTGAATTGGTATCAGAGCAAGGTCAGCTCGGTCCAATCCGGTCGAAGCCTGGAGTGATAAGGAGCGATGAGACCCTGGGTAGCCAGTAGGGTGACCTCGTGTGCTACATGCATCTCCTGACAGTTGTGATTGTATTGAATTGTGATAGTGTGACCCGTAAGTGCAGGTGCGGCAGGACCCGAGGTGAGTATCCGAATCCCTTGGGTGATGTATTGGATAGCTGTTAAGCCGCATGATGATTGCTTAATTGTTGCTTAATACCTGCCTAGGACTTAGACTGGGATAGATTCGTTTAAGTCTCTAATTCCTTCGTGGAATTATAGCAGGTAGTCGTAGAGCCGAGCAGCCGAGATGAGTAGTGGAGAGAGAGGTATAGGAAGAGTTCCTAGAAGGGGTGCTGGTAGAGGGGCCAGAGGTGGAGGTCGTGCTCGAGCGAGGGCAGTGGAAAACCTTGGAGCTAACGTAGGAGCCGCAGTAGACCCCCGAGTAGATGTGAGACCTGTAGAAGATCCACGTATGGAAGGAGTTTTGCGAGTTTTGGAAAGAATTGGGAATGTGCTGGATAGGCAAGCTCAAGGGCGTGAGAATGTGGCAGCCCAGGCTGATGAGAGGGTAGCCGCTGCTGCTGGGAATGAGAATCAAGCTAATGTTGGACAGGCTCAGCCAGCAGGGGTTAGGCAATTGGCCCAGCTAGTAGAACAATTTATCAAATTGAAGCTGCCTAAATTTCATGGTCGAGGTGACCCCGAGGCTGCGCCAAGATGGATAGAGGATCTGGAGAAAACCTTCAAAGTTTTGGGGTGCACTGAAGAGGAGAAGGTAACATTAGCGGTTTATCAGCTTCAAGAAGGTGCAAATGATTGGTGGAACGCCGTGGAGAATAGAGTGTTTCCGGTAGGAACGGCCCCGACTTGGGCTGTGTTTGTGGAAAATTTCTATGAACAATATTTCTCGGAGAATGCGCAAGAAAAGAAGTTGATGGAATTTATGCGCTTGCGCTAGGGACAAATGACTGTGGATCAATACGAAGCGGAATTTGCAAGATTGGCTAAGTTTGCACCGACTATGGTGGAGAATCCGAGGGATAGAGTGCGGAGATTCCGGGATGGACTGAAGCCGGATCTTCGGAGTCTAATTTTGTCCCATGATATCAAAGATTACAGGGAAATGCATAGACGGGCGCAGATCATGGAACGGGATCAGCAGGAAAGGGCAGCCGCTTCTGGATCGAGGTTTGCTCAAAATAGAGATAATCGCCATTTTGGAAAGAGGCCTATGACTGGAAATAGGCGATTTGTCCCGCCAGCCAGACGGAACATTGGGAAACCGAATCCCCAGTTGGGCAGATTTGGGGCATGTTTTAAGTGTGGGAGTGTGGGTCATCAGATCCGCGATTGCCCGCAGATGCAGCCATCAGGACCGTCCCGAGTACCGCCGCCTCGAGTTGGAAATCAAGCCGGACCTCCCCCACCGGCTAATCAGGGGCGACCACCAGCTCAAGGAAGGATATATGCAATGGCGCGCAAGGAAGCTGAGAATGCGCCGGGCGTGGTCACAGGTACGATTTCTTTGTGTGATCATGCCGCGTATGCACTGTTTGATCCAGGGGCAACCCATTTGTTCGTTTCAGAGCAATTTATTGAGTTGGTTGGTGTGAAACCAGTGCTGCTTGAACATGTACTTTGCGTGTTGACACCTGTGAATGATAGGTTGCTAGTTTCTTTTGGATGTCCTAGCTGTAAGATAATTATTGGAGGTAGAGAAGAGAGTATCGATTTGGCAGTATTAGCTATGTTCGATTTTGATGTGATTATTGGTATGGACTGGTTAGTCCGACAGAAAGCTGTAGTGGATTGCAGCGATAGGACGATCCAATTTAATCCGGATGGACGCCCTAGTTTTGTATTTCAGGGAAACCGAGGAGGAACCTCGATCCCTTGGATTTCCTCGCTTGAGGTGAGTAAGTTATTAGATGAAGGGTGTGAAGGATATCTGGTGAATGTTGTGGATCCAACAGTTGAGGAGCTTAAGTTGGAAGATATACCCGTAGTGAGCAATTTTCCCGATGTGTTTCCTGAGGAATTGCTAGGTTTACCGCCCGAGCGAGAGGTAGAGTTTGTGATTGAATTGGCGCCGGGAACAGAGCCGATTTCGAAAGCGCCGTATAGGATGTCCTTATCAGAATTGAAAGAGTTAAAGGTTCAGATACAGGAATTACTGGATAAAGGTTTTATTCGCCCTAGTGCGTCTCCATGGGGAGCGCCAGTTCTGTTTGTCAAGAAGAAAGATGGAACTCTGAGGTTATGTATAGATTATCGACAGTTGAACCAAGTGACAGTGAAGAATAAGTATCCGCTGCCGAGGATTGATGATTTGTTCGATCAGTTGCAAGGGGCCTCAGTGTTTTCCAAGATAGATTTAAGGACCGGGTACCATCAGTTAAGAATCAGAAATGAGGACATTCCCAAGACTGCTTTCAGGACTCGATACGGGCATTATGAATTTACGGTTATGCCCTTTGGATTAACGAATGCCCCAACCGTCTTTATGGATTTGATGAATCGGGTGTTCAAGGAATTCCTGGATCAGTTTGTGATAGTTTTCATTGATGATATATTAGTGTATTCCAGGAGCCCGGAAGAACATGAGGTACACTTGACTGAAGTGCTACGGACCTTGAGAGAGCATGCATTGTATGCCAAGTTCAGCAAGTGTGAGTTTTGGCTCAACAGAGTAGGATTTCTTGGACATATCGTTTCTGGGGATGGAATTTCTATAGACCCTGTTAAGATTGAAGCAGTTACCAAGTGGCCTAGACCGACATCAGTAACTGAGATTCGGAGTTTTCTAGGATTGGCTGGTTATTACAGGCGATTCGTAGAAGGATTTTCATCAATAGCCATGCCAATGACAAGGCTGCTTAAGAAGGACGTAAAGTTTGACTGGGATGACAAGTGTGAAAGGAGCTTTCAGGAATTGAAACACCGGTTAACAACTGCTCCTGTATTGACCATTTCGTCAGGCCCAGGAGGATTCGAGATTTATAGCGATGCTTCGCTAAGAGGATTGGGCTGTGTGCTGATGCAGCATGGAAAAGTGGTAGCATACGCGTCGCGTCAGTTGAGACCGCATGAAATGAATTACCCGACGCATGACTTGGAATTAGCTGTTATAGTGTTTGCACTCAAGATCTGGAGGCACTATTTGTGTGGGGAGAAGTTTCAGATTTATACTGATCATCAAAGCCTCAAGTACTTATTTTCGCAGAAAGAGTTGAACATGAGGCAGCGTCGATGGATGGAGCTTCTGAAGGATTATGACTGCGACATTCTGTATCATCCCGGGAAAGCCAATCGAGTGGCAGATGCTTTGAGTCGAAAGTCTAGTTTGGCGCACCTAATGGTTAAGAAGTGGACCCTGTTGGAAAAACTCAGGGATTCCGAGTTCAAGTTTGAGTTGAGTCACGTATCGAATTTATTAGCTGCTTTGAGGATTGAGCCAGAAATTCAAGTCAAGATTAAGGAACTACAGACTACGGATCAAGAAATCCAAAAGATTATTGAGATGGATGCAGCTAAGAGGAAACCGGACTTTCAAGTGTCCGAGGATAGAGTTCTGAAGTTTCGAGGGCGATTGTGTGTGCCGGATGATGTGAAACTTAAAGAAGAAATTTTGTCGGAAGCCCATAGGAGCAAGTACAGTATCCACCCGGGGAGTACAAAGATGTATCAGAATTTGAGACAACACTACTGGTGGAATGGAATGAAGGTAGATGTGGCCAGGCATGTAGCTAAGTATTTGACGTGCCAACAAGTGAAAGCGCAGCATTGTAAGCCTGGAGGATTATTGAGACCATTAGAAATCCCAGAGTGGAAATGGGAGCATATTACAATGGATTTTGTGACGGGACTGCCAAGGAGCCAGAGAGGACATGATTCAATCTGGGTGATAGTGGATAGACTGACTAAGTCAGCGCATTTTCTGGCGGTGCGAAAGGACTTTGAGTTGGAGAGATATGCAGACTTGTATGTGAAGCAGATTGTGAGGTTACATGGAGTACCGGTAACGATCACTTCGGACCGTGATCCAAGATTTACAGCCAACTTCTGGAAAAGTTTACAAACGGCCTTAGGAACAAAGTTACAGTTCAGTACGGCATACCATCCACAGACAGACGGCCAGTCTGAAAGGACCATTCAGACCTTGGAGGACATGTTGAGAGCTTGTGTGATAGATTTCCAAGGTAAATGGGAGGAACAGTTGCACTTGGTGGAGTTTGCCTATAACAATAGCTATCAGCAGAGCATTCAGATGGCACCGTTTGAAGCTTTATATGGTAGGGCGTGCAGGACACCGGTGTGTTGGGATGAAGTGGGTGAACGGAATATCACAGGTCCAGAGTTGATACAACAGACCGTTGAGGCAGTTGAGGTTATTCGAGACAGACTCAGAACGGCGCAAAGTCGTCAGAAAAGTTATGCCGATCGGAGACGACGACCTTTAGAGTTTCAGGTTGGAGATCACGTGTTTCTTAAGGTGTCGCCTATGAAGGGATTATCTAGATTCGGCAAGAAGGGAAAACTGAGTCCTAGATATGTCGGGCCATTTGAAATTTTGGAAAAGATTGGAGATATGGCTTACCGACTTGCCTTACCGCCCAATTTGTCACAAGTACACAGTGTTTTCCACGTGTCGATGCTAAGGAAGTATGAACTAGATCCGACTCATATCTTGAGATACGAGGAGATAGAAGTGGATGATAAGGTGTCGTTCGTGGAAAGACCAGTCAAGATCGATGATAGAAAAGAACGGGTGCTGAGGAACAAGATGATCCCGATGGTTAAAGTTGTCTGGGAACACCATGGAACAGAAGGCGCCACGTGGGAGAGTGAAGAAGTTATGAGACGTCAACACCCCCAGTTATTTGAGTAGACAAGGGTAGATTGCAAATTTCGAGGACGAAATTTTTGTAAGGGGGGAAGAATTGTAACAGCCCGAATTTTGATGTAATTTCCGGGATCAATAAAACTGATATTAATTCGCATTTCATTTTAGTAAGTCTCGCCCAGAGCTGATCCCTCTCGGGATACTAACCAACGGGGTATGGCTAACTAGAAAATAGTATGTGGACCGGGGACCCTATCGTGAAACGGACACCGATCACGAGAGACACTAAGGGAATATTTTGGGCCAACGTGGGCCGATCGTAGGAAAGGGTAATGGATTGGGTTTGGCCAAGGCCAACGATGTATAATAGGGACGCAGGTGATTCTGCAAGACCGAAAGTACACGTGGCCAACCAGTCCTGAACCTGAACCGAACGATCGTGACCTCTGGAACTAGTGATAATTTCTCATTCTCTCAATGATCGAGACCATCACGACATGGATAGCCCTAGGTCGATACGCGTAAATTCTAAACAGCCGCCCATTAGTGAGAGACCCTGAAATTGAAAGTTTAGCGAGTTTATTCGCGAAATTGAGCTCGGATCTTGATGTTGATTTTCGAAGGCTTAAGGGACTATTTTTGGAAATCTGACGTCATTTTACGCTGGCCACACACGTTTGGAGTTAGTACGTGTAAAAATTGGAATTTTGGTCCGGGGGTGAAAAAGGACGATTTTGCCCCTCGGGACGCCAGCGTCGCTTTTCGAGGTCAATCAAGGTTATTTTTCGGAGCCGACGTCATTTTTGAGTGGCCACACATACCGGGAGTCATTTCGGACAAAAACTGGAATTTCGACAAAAATTGGAAAAATAATATTATTTTATTCCCGGAACTTCGCAGTCGCTTTTCGAGGGTTTAAAGGATGAATTTTTCGATTCCGACACCGGATTATGTCTCCCATGGATATATAGGACCGGTATGAATGAAAATTGGAATTTCGGTTTGGGATCGAAAAATGACGAAAATACCCCTAGGCTATTTTTGATTAATTCCGAATTTTGGACTTAATTTTGGGATTAACCAAGGTTAGTTAGGGCTAAACTAGGTCTGGTCAACCATGGTTAAGGACAAATGACCAAAATGCCCTTGAATTATTGGATTAGAACAATTATGGGCCCTTGGATGAGGGGTAAAATGGGCATTTTTGTTAGATTTTGACACTTGGCACCCCTAGTCTTCAATGTTTGACCAAGATAAACTCTCTCTCTCTCTCTCCTCTCTCACTCTCACGCATCAGACCAGCCTTCAGCAGAATTTTCTTCTCCATTTTCCCCTTCTTTCTCTTCCGTTTCAGTTTTTCTTTGTGCATTTCTGTCCATTCTGGTACTGTTCACGCCGGAACAGTACCAGCCGGAACTGCTGGACATCCCCAGCCACCATCCCGCACTACCTCAGCCCTCTTTGCCCCTAAAAATCCACCCACAGCAGCCATTTCCAGCACTAAATAGAAAGTTTCAGCCGCGAATCGCCTTCGCCGGAGCTTCGCCGGAGCACGCCGCCGACCGCCGTGCCTCGTCGTCAACCCCCTTGGTCCCCCGCCTCAGCTCAGCCTTGGTTCAGCCCATTTTTCCCTCCTTTTCCCTCTCTTTTTTCTCTATTTTTCTCTCTTTTCCTTATTTTTCATTCAGTGAACAGTAACGCCGGAGCTTCGCCGGAGCTCCGATCGCCGTTCCGTCGACACCCGGCCGTCCAAAACCTCCATACGTCGCCGTCGGACCCCCCGTCCGTACAGTGTCCGTACGGAAGTTACTGTTCATCCGTACGGTCACTGTTCACGCCGGCCGTATGGACCGTCGCCGCCGTGACCGGCACCTCGCCGGCGACCTCCCCGGCCCTGTCCGTACAGTTCCGTACGGAAATCACTGTTCATCCGTACGGAACACTGTTCACCCGTACGAAATTTCACTATTCATCGTCCGTACGCCGCGTCCCGGGAATTCCGCCGCCGATTACACTGTTCATCAGTGATCGGTCGCCATTCCCCGTCGTCGTAATTTTGTATTAGGTGAGTAAAATTCCTAAACCCGGATTAGGATTGATAATGCATTGTTCTAGACTGGTTTAGGTGTTATCGGTACGTTCGGATGAGTTTAGATAGTGTCGATGTGTATCTCCGATTGGGTTGAGGACTAATCGATAGGATTTATTATCGGAAAAATTGTGTGGACTAGTGAGAATAATTTGTGGAGATTAGTTGGATTGGTTGGCCAATGTAGATGTTCGTTGGAAAATTACTGGGCGTGCTCGGGATAATTGATTGTACGTAAATTGTGCTTAATTGTGATTAGATTTCATTGATGCTCATGGTGCATTGCACTACATAACATAAACACGCATTATGTATGCCTAGAGTGTGGCATGTCGTGAAATTGTGCGAGAATGCGTGTCTGCCATGAGTGCGTGATCACCTAAATTACCCTGAAGCATTATATGCTGGGTTCAGATATTAATAATGAATCGTGTGATCACCTGAGGACCTTCGGGTCGATACCGTCCTCATGCACTTTGAAGCAGGACGATGCCCGGTACATCCGGAAGGCGACCATCCTCATGTACTTTGAGACAGGCTCTGGTTCGCAAGGGGAACAGTGTTGCACCTCATGCACTTTGAAGCAGGCTAGAGACACTGGGCCAGATCGGTTGCTGCACCTCATGCACTTTGAAGCAGGCTAGACGCACCGGGCCGTGAAAAATTAATGACTCGAGTCTTAATAATAAATGAATTGGGCAAGTGTGCCAGTGTGGGCCGGTGGGCCAGAGAATGCGCATGGCATGTCAATGACATTTGCATGCATAAATATGCATTGATTAGCATGCGAGTGGGTGAGAATCGGTACATGGATAGGTGTTTGGCGTACGTGTGGATGTGTGTGCCACGTATGTGCCATGATTTTTATATATATCGAATTGTCTAACCTGCAGGGTCTAAGATCGATTTGGTTATTGTTGGTTTATAATTTAATATTTACTTTCCGGTCAGGAGATTGCATGTTAGCCTAGCCTAGGTTTAGGGGTTGAACTCACTGAGAATTATCTCACGGTTGTGTAAACCGAAACATTTCAGACCCCCAGCAGTAGGATGCCGAGGTCGCCACCTCTTTTGGATTACCGCATTTTATCCAGCGGTCGTCGAGCTTGTACCCCGGTGGAGACGGAGCAGAACGGAGAAACGGCTGTTTAGTTATTTCCCCACTGTTGGTGTTTCCTTTTTGGTTGTAGTAAACACTGTAAAACGAGTTTTAAAATAGTAATATAAGTATGTACATATTTTCTGTGTTGATTGTTGTTTATTGCTTGGCTATCCTTGGCTCGTAAATTATAATAGTCAGGGTTTGTTATTTATGCTTCCGCTTGTGCTTGATCTTTGTATGGGTGTGGGTCGGCGACGCTTCCTAGGAGCGTTGCAGCAAAATCGACCGTTGGCGGGATGTTATGCTACGTGGGGTACGGGGCGTGACAGCCGTGACATCCTCGCTTGGCCTAGATCTGGCAAAGAGGACTGCAACTCTCTCACCCAGTGCTGCCGAGGGTTGCTGGCCTATTGTAAAAAACAAATAAAGAAAATAAAGAAAAAATGAAAAAAAATTCTGAAAACATTAAAAAAAATGGCAAGCATTGTCCATGACTTGCCACCCATGTTAGTGATTTCTAGTTAAAATTGACTGGAAGAACTACATTGTCAAAATGTTATAAACTAAATTGGCCAAATTAAAAGAGTTGTGATTGAATTGGTATCCTATAATAGGTTTATGACTTTTTTGGTAATTATCCTTTAAAATGCGAACATACTAATCATGTCCAGCTCTTGAACTTCCTTCGGGCATTTTTGGTTCACTTTGACTTGATGTTTCTTGTGGGGAAATGGAGGTGAGATTAATGGACGAATGAGATAACTAAAAGAAATGGAACGATCAGCTCCATAACTCTATCGAATTCAGTCAAACAGTATGTATGGAAATGTGGCGATCTTATAAAATCTAACGCAGATTCGGCCCATCCCATCGTGCATGACATTTGACTATGTCATGATATTTCTAATAAATTTAAGGGTGAATCATAGAAGTAAATCAATGAAAGGTCCCCGTTGTGTTAGAAAGGTTGCAATGCATCTAGAGAGGACACAGAGCATACCAAATTGAAAGAAACCTGTCATGAGAGCATCATGACCACATACATAAATGGCTTCACCTGTTCAAATGAAAGAATTTACTATAATTGAAACATGCACGAATAAAAAGCTGGCTTAGGTGAGAGATGTTATAAATAGAAGACTCATTAATAAGCATTACAATCTTGATCTGATAATAGAATAACGTATGCGACTTCCATCAAAGACTCAAAATGCAAGTTAAGCAAGAGCATCTAGTACCAAGTACTTTGAGTGGTGTGTTAGCTTCACCTATGCTAATTCCTTCATGTGAATATCCAATAAGAAGCAACACAAACTGCTCAAGAAAGAGATGAAATTTCCTTTTGCATATATTCCCTATCTTCTCTTAAGGTTGTCTGATTCTTTAATTCCTTTCGTTGCTTTGCTCCTGTGGAACCGTGTTCCATAAAAAGATCAGGTAACCCATTGTGTTATCAAGAGCACCTATGTTAGAACAATCATTTAATGGTAGCTAGCAAGTATTTTCCATTTTTTTTCTTTTTTCTTTTTTCTGAATTTTATCTGTACAATGTTATCGCAAAATTTATATTTGAGAGCTATTACATTTAGGGAGGATTTTGGGTACTTTATTGATGTATGATATGATGTTGTCTCAATGTGCAAATAGTTAATTCGGCTTATTATATCCTTTTATCAATGTAATGAATTGATGGAAGAGAGTCAAGAGACTACCAATTTAAGCATGAGCTCATGTTTTCTAGGTTTTCAACTATGTTGGGTTTACATTGCATAGAGTATTAATATATGAAGGCGACTACAGAATAGTTAATCTCTCGCAGTTAATCATTTAACTAATCATACTATATTATTAGTGGCAATAATTTTTGGGATCAAATCTTGATTTCAAATTCAAAATATTCGACGTTAACCAAACCGATAGATTACCATAATGATCCTCTTAATTCACAATAAAAAGTAAATTAAATTTTCAAAAGTAGATGGAGTCAAATGACGTATGTAATTACCTTACCAAAAAAATGACGTATGTAATTTAGCTAAATTATTGTAATTTAGCTTAATTAATCAAAGTCCAAATCATAGACCAACGTGAAGTAAAGTGAACAAAAATCAAAATTTGTCGAAATAGAATGTGCGTGACATCACATTCTACCAATGAACAAGAAAGACAACATGGAAGCCCACGAACTCACGTGACTTCTCACGTGCAAGCCATGCAAGAAGCAATTTTCCAAATGCAAAACTCACGTTACAAATCTCCGCTCCCGCTCGTCTTCTTCCTCGCTCGCTTCGAGATCGAGAGAGAGAGGGAGGAAGGGAGGGACTGACCTGTGACGTCGCCGCACAAAGATCCCATCAACGCAAAGATGGAGCAATTCAAAGGCCAACCTCGCCTCCCTCAGTTCGCGTCGCCGAAGCGATACGAAATAAGGCTGAAACCAGACCTCGCCACCTGCACATTCGCCGGCTCTGTCGCCATCGACCTCGACATCGTCGGCGAGACCAAATTCATCGTCCTCAATGCCGCCGACCTGTCAATCCATAACGAGACCGTTGCCTTCACCAGCAAAGCGTCCTCCTCCTGCTCGAGGCCATCGTCATCTTCAACAAATCTCTGTCTCTTTCCTTCGGCTGTTCTGAATTGTTTGTGGCAATGTTGGCGACGACTTTGGACCTGCCTTTTGAGTCTACCGAAACTTGGAGAACGATTCGGCGCCGACGTTAGTAATGGAAAATCGCATCTCATTTTCTTTTTCGCGTTGCCTATCTAGGCTTTGGTTGTGAGAGAATTCGCAATAGCTGATTTTGTTAGGAGCTATCACTTGGTTTAGTCGTGAATTAATCATCCAAAGCAAAGCATTAGACTTTGCATAATTCCAGCCTTCTTAGAAGTAGGGCCGTCAAATGAATGGGTCGAGTCATGTCGTGTCAAAAATGGTCCGACCTATTTAACCGGTTTTGATTGACTCATATACAATAAAAATCTAGTGTCTCGTAGCCGGCCATACCCGACTCTAACCATATTACTGAAATACATCTATATTTAATCCAACTTATCATGAAAAATTCGTACCCACTCATTTAAAGCCCATTAAAATCCATATTTATGGTGCATATGTATTCTTAACTACTTTTTTTTTCCATGTTTGCTTGACTCTTTCTAATTTTTTATGCATTTCGATATTTTTCTAATTCTAGTGATGAATGCATTTTAATGTGAAAAAAAAATTGAGATTATGGGTTGGCTCATGGTGACGGCTATTGCTGTCGTGTTTTGAGATTGTAGTTTCTATATTAGTCTGTGTTGATTGGTATGAAGAGGATTTGGTGGCGTAAAGTGACTTGACGATATTGAAATGCTGAGCAGGTGTTTGAGCCTTGTAAAGTTGACTTGGTTAAGGAAGACGAGATATTGGTTTTGGAATTCCCCGAGACGCTGCCTACTGGGATTGGAGTTCTGGCTATTGATTTTGACGGAATTCTTAATGATAAGATGAAAGGGTTCTACAGAAGGTAATTATTTTCTAGGAAACACAGAACATGATAACCTTCAGCAGTATTTGGTTGGGAAACAGGGATTGTAAAGCAACTGGGATCGCATACAATTTAATCAAATGGAGAACAAACTTCATGCAACCACTTGCTTCCTCTGCTATTTCTGTTCTAAAGTTCATCGGGTTTCTGCCCTGCATCATTTAGGACATCACGATGCATGTTCTATTAGTACTTCTGAATCTATGCCTTTCTGCTATACATTGACTAGGGGTAATCTATACCAATTGTAAGATATGCTAATTTATTAGTTTTTGGATGAATTACTGGATGATGAGATGTTACTTAATTTCTGATTTAAAAGAATATGTATGACTTTATTAGTCGTGGACGAAACTCACTCACTTGAGTTCCAATGTACTCTGTTCAGTACTTACAAGCACAACGGTGAGAAGAAGAATATGGCGGTTACTCAGTTTGAACCAGTCGATGCTCGGCGATGCTTTCCATGTTGGGATGAGCCTGCATGCAAGGTTCTTATCTTTCCTTTACGTGAGTGGTTTTTGTGCAGCTGTCCTATCGATCTTCCAATGCTTATCATGGCTGTACAAACCTCTGAGGGAGGTGTCATTCTCCTCAGATGATTGATACACCCTCAATAGTTCCGCTAGTTTGGTCTATATGAGGTTACCAGTATCTTTAATGATCTCATTTTAAACACTGTTTTGAACTTCATGAAATGTATCTTTTAGGTGGACATTTATTGATGTTACACGATTAGTTCACTTGACTTTGATGCATGGTGTGACAGGCTACATTCAAGATTACTTTAGATGTGCCGTCTGATCTAGTAGCTCTCTCCAACATGCCAATTGTTGATGAAAAGGTGGAAGGACACGTTAAGACAATTTTTTATCAAGAATCACCCATTATGTCCACGTACTTGGTCGCGGTTGTCGTTGGGTTATTTGACTATGTCGAAGATCATACATCTGATGGTAAAGTCACCGATTAATTCTTTGCTCTCTTAAGAAATGCTGTTTATCTAGTGCACAACGAAAGCCTTTTTTTTCCTTTTGTTTTGTTCTTATATCTGCTTCATTGCCTTTGCAGGAGTAAAGGTGCGGGTATACTGTCAAGTCGGGAAGAAAAATCAGGGAAAATTTGCCCTACATGTTGCTGTCAAGACGCTTGACTTATACCGAAAGTATGTCCTTATCAGATCTTAATTGTCTGTTGGTTGCGGCCCGCTTACCTCTGAGTAGTTTGCATTCGTTAGTACTATTATATTCTGGGCACTTATGATCATTATCTGTAGTTGATGTTGAGGAAAACTCCTACTGATTTTGAAGTTGACAAAACATTCTGTTATAATCTGAAGTATCTCTGTTTCAGGTATATATGTGCTGAAATTCTTCAGATGCAGAAAATCGCCGAAATTCTTCAGACGCAGACAGTCGCTGAATTCTTCAGAAGGAGACAAAGTCGCAGTAATTCTTCAGAAGCTGATTTCTTCAGAAGAACACGAAGACGCAATAATTCTCCAGAAGCAATATTCAGAACGAAGAATAACAGCTAGTGATCTGGCTTGGATTTCAAAGAAGGAAAGTTTTGATTTGTTCAATTCTAAATCAAATTGATTGACAATCAAATATTGACAAGTATGCATTACAACGGATAAAGCTCTACTTATGGAAACCAAGATTCTGATTGTATGGGCGAACAGAATCAGCGGGATTCAGAATCTGTCTAAACGGCTACTCAATCCTTAACAAATCTGTCCAAAGGTGTAGATTGGAAGATGATCCTCGGCAAGGTGTCCAACGGCTAGTATGGATGCAGAGGAGTATTTAAGGAGTCAATGAGCAGCAGAAGATGACACGATTCAAGAATCATCAAGTCCAAAGTCTGAGCAATCTCCGATCATTTGTCTTGTCTTCGTGAGCTAAAATATTCAGATCTTGAGGATTACTGTAAGAGTGATTGTGTGAGATAGAGAGTCCTATCATACACGAGTGATATCACTCAGCTTCTGTAAATTCCTCTTGATTACATAGTGAAATCCAGCCAGTAGGCTGTCAGCGTGGAGAGTGGACGTAGGCTTACTATAAGCCGAACCACTATAAACTTGTGTGCAGATTCTTTTCTCCTTATCTCCTTCTTTACGTTCTGCACTTTATCCTGACTTGAATCTGAATCTCTTTCAGTCTTCTCTGTAACTTGTTTTATTTCCGCATAAATTTATAGAATTGTTTAGGATCACCTATTCACCCCCCTCTAGATGACTCTTGCTAGCCACTTCAATTGGTATCAGAGCAGGTTGCTCATTTTACTGAAGTGTTTTACTTCCGAGCTAACGATCTACATGGCTAGTTATGGTGCTCCAGGACTCATTGAAGGTCAAAGCAACAACAGACCACCATATTTCGATGGCAAGGAATATAGTGTCTGGAAGAACAAGATGAAGGCATTCATTAAGTCATGTGACCATATGCAATGGGATGTCATCATAAATGGAGTCAAACCTATGTCTTCAGATTCGAAAGAAAAGGCAGATGCAAGCAAAGCAGATGCAAGCATATCAGAAGATCCTCCATTATCTCAAAATGAGATATCCAAAAGAGGAACATCAGATTCAAAAGCAATTTATTCTCTCTACTGTGCTTTATCTCCTGTTGAATATAAAAAAATTGCTGCTTGTGAATCTGCCAAAGAAATCTGGGATACTCTCTATATTACTTATGAAGGAACAGATCGAGCCAAGGAAACACAAATCAATATCTTGCTTGGTCAATATGAATCTTTCGAAATGAAGTCTGGTGAACTAATTGCTGATTTTTATGACAGGTTTACTGACATAGTAAATGGTCTTGCTTATCAAGGACAACCAGTCCCAGATGCTTTAAAAGTCAATAAACTTCTGAGAGGACTGACAGATCAGTGGGATAATATCAAAACATCTCTTCGAGAGACACAAAGGATCAAACCTCTATCAGTGAATGAATTGATTGGAACTCTTCAATCATATGAGACTGAGAAGCGGAATAAGGAGAATGAAACCAGAGGTAATAAGTCAATTGCTTTAAAAACTAACATTGATTCTGATGCAGATTCAGAAGATGAAAATGTTGATGATGAGGAACTAGCTCTCTTCATAAAGAAGTACAAAAGAATGAAAATCAGAGGAAGAAACCTCAAAGGAAAGAAACCTTTTGAAAATAGAAAGCCTATCGACGAGACAGAGATATCAAAGGAGATTATATGCTTTCACTGTAGGAGACGTGGACATATCAAGCCAAACTGTCCACTGCTGAAAAAGAAAACCAAATTTGAGAAAGCAAAGAAGGCCTTAAAAGCTGAGACTTGGAGTGATACAGAATGCGAAGATAGTGATGAAGACATCGCAAACTTCTGTCTAATGGCAAAAACAGATTCAGACTCAGACTCTGATTCTGATCCCAAAGTAGAAATCGAGGTAAGACCATCTGAAATGTCCTTTGAAGTTTCAAATTATATTGATGATTTATGCTTTGAATTCAAAATTGCTCTTAAAAGAATCTCTTCCTTGAAAAAAGAAAATTCTTCACTAAGGCAACAGGATATTTCTCAAAAGGAGAAAATCGATTTCCTTCAAAAAGAATTTCATCAAATCAAGGAAAATCGAGATCTTCTTTCCAAAGAAAACTCTGTTTTGAAAAAGGAAATTTCAGAGATTACTCGCAAGTTTTCAAAAGGATCAGAAACCTTGAAGCATATCCTTTCCATTCAAATTCCTTACTACAACAAATCTGGTCTTGGATTTGAAAAGGAAAGTGACAGCTTGATTGATTTTCCTAAAGTCAAGGAGAGATTAAGACAAAGACCTCCTAGACAAGTTTATAAAAATCATTTCAAAAGGAATTTCGTAAAACCTGTTGGCCGAAGTGCACTCAAGTGCTCAAAATGTGGAGATCCACAGCACTTTGAGAATGAATGTCCTAAGGTCTGGAGACCTATTCGAAGAGATTTTGTTAAGACAGCCTATACTAATGCTCTAGGACCCAAACAAGTTTGGGTACCAAAGAAAACTTGAGCTGCTGTATTTCTTGCAGGTTACCACGAAGAGAAAAAGGAAGTGGTACCTAGACAGTGGATGCTCCAGACACATGACAGGAGATCCAAGCATATTCGCTAATCTTCAAAGTCTGGAAGGTGGAAAAGTTTCCTTTGGAGGAAACACTAAAGGAAAAATCATTGGCAAAGGAACAGTTGATATTGGAGGACTGAGAATCAATGACGTTTCACTGGTAAAAGGACTTCACTACAATTTGATTAGCATAAGCCAGCTTTGTGATACAGGTTTCAGAATCAACTTTCAAGAAGACACATGCTCAGGAACAAGCAAAGATTCCTCTTAAACATTCACAGGAAGAAGACATGGCAATATTTATCTTCTGGATGTCAATCTAAACTCCAATCATTGCTTAATCTCAATCAAGGAGGATGAAGATCTTTGGCACAGAAGGATGGGACATATCAGTATGAAACAAATCTCAAAAATCTCAAGCAAGAAACTGGTTCGAGGTTTACCAGAATTGAAATACAAAAAGACAGACTTATGCAATGCTTGCACGCTAGGAAAGCAAGTAAGAAGCTCTTTTAAATCTATACATCATGTTTCTACTGATCGAGCCTTGCAGCTTCTTCATATGGACCTGTTTGGACCAACCAGAACTCAGAGCATCGGTGGTAAGAAATACTGTTTAGTTATTGTTGATGATTTCACAAGATTTTCATGGGTATTCTTTCTTGCTCACAAAAATGAAGCATTTTCATATTTTTCAAAATTTGCAAAAAGAGTTCAAAATGAAAAGGGCTATACCATTTCATGCATTAAAACTAATCATGGGGGAGAATTTGAAAATCAAAGTTTTTCAGGCTTTTGTGAGGAAAATGGCCTTCAACATATTTTTTCTACTCCATACACACCAGAACAAAATGGTGTTGTGGAAAGGAAAAATCGTTCTTTGCAAGAAATGGCAAGAACCTTGTTGATTGAAAGCAAGATTTCCTCTCATTTCTGGGCAGATGCAGTTTCTACAGCATGTTATATTATCAATAGAGTTTTTCTCAGACCCATTCTTGAGAAAACCCCCTATGAACTTTACAAAGGTAGGAAGCCCAGCATTTCATATTTTCGTGTGTTTGGATGTAAATGCTTTATTCTTAAGAATCCAAATGATCGTCCTGGAAAGTTTGATGAGAAAGCAGATGAAGGATTCTTCCTTGGATACTCCACAACAAGCAAAGCATACAGAGTTTTCAACAAGAATTCTCAGACTGTGGAAGAATCAATGAATGTGAAGTTTGAAGAAAACATTCAGACTCACAAAGATGAATCTGAATCACCTCTCCACATTCAAGCATATTCAGAGAATCATCTTGAATCCCAAGAGATTGAAGATTCCATGGAAAAAGGAAAAGAAGACAATACACAGACTCAACCAGAAAATTTAGAGTCTACAGTTTTTCAGAAGGAAAAATACGACAAGAACTGGAAACATAAGTCCAGTCATCCGAAAAACCTCATCATTGGAGAAATAGACGAAGGTATCAAAACAAGATCCAAACACAAGGAGAATATCAGCAACTTAGCTTTGATATCTGAAATAGAGCCAAAAGATGTTGAGGAAGCTTTATCAGATGAAAGCTGGATAGAGGCAATGCAAGAGGAACTTCAACAGTTCAGAATCAATGAAGTCTGGGAGCTTGTGCCAAGACCCAAAAACCATCCAGTAATTGGAACAAAATGGGTATTCAGAAACAAACTGGATGACAAAGGGAAAGTTACACGAAACAAGGCAAGACTGGTTGCAAAAGGTTATTCCCAAGAAGAAGGCATTGACTATGATGAAACATATGCACCAGTTGCAAGGTTAGAAGCCATTCGGCTACTATTAGCTTATGCTTGTTTCCATAACTTTAAACTTTTTCAGATGGACGTGAAAAGTGCTTTCTTGAATGGATACATCAAAGAGAAAGTATATGTGGAACAACCACCTGGTTTTGAAGAACCAAGAAAGACTGATTGTGTCTTCAGACTCAAAAAGGCTCTTTACGGTCTGAAACAGGCACCCAGAGCTTGGTATGAAAGGTTAAGTAATTTCCTTCTGCAAAATGATTTCACAAAAGGTAAGGTAGATACTACTCTTTTTGTTAAAAGAAAAGGTAATGACTTTCTACTTATTCAAATCTATGTGGATGATATTATCTTTGGATCTTCTAACGAATCACTTTGTAAGGAATTCTCTAAGAATATGCAGAACGAGTTCGAGATGAGCATGATGGGAGAACTTACATTCTTTCTTGGCTTACAAGTGAAACAAATGAAAAATGGTACTTTCATCTGCCAAGAGAAGTATGCCAAGGAGATAGTCAAGAAGTTTGGTCTGCAAAATTGCAAGAAGACCGATACTCCAATGTCTCAAACATCCAAGCTAGACAAAGATGTAAATGGTAAAAAGGTTGATCAGAAGGTATATAGAAGCATGATAGGTTCTCTATTATATCTTACTGCATCTAGACCTGACATACTCTTTAGCGTCTGTATGTGTGCGAGATTCCAGTCAGATCCAAAGGAATCACATCTCTCTGCAGTAAAGAGGATAATCAAATACATTGGAACTTATCCAATGCTAGGTCTTTGGTATTCCAAAGATTCAGACTTTACTCTTACTGGTTATTCAGATGCTGACTTAGCTGGATGTAAAGTGGACAGGAAAAGTACTACAGGTACATGCCAACTGCTTGGAAACATGCTAGTATCTTGGTATTCAAAGAAGCAGAATACAGTCGCACTATCAACAGCAGAAGCAGAATACGTAGCCTTGGGAAGTTGCTGTGCACAGATTCTGTGGATGAAGCAACAGTTGCGAGATTTTACTGTTGAAGATTCAAGTGTTGCAATCAAATGTGACAACACCAGTGCAATTAATCTCACTAAGAATCCCATTCTCCATTCTCGAGCCAAGCATATTGAGATAAGACATCATTTCATTAGAGATCATGTTCAGAATGGTGATGTGAATATTCAACATATTGATTCTAAGAATCAATTAGCTGATATATTCACAAAACCCCTTGATAAATCTTCGTTTGAATACATTAGAAGTGAACTGTGCATTACTTATCCTTTGTGGAGTGCTTGACAGACAGGAATATTTTTCAGACTTAAAAGTCTCGGTCTGAACATTTCTCAGACTCTCAAGAAAGGTACGTACTCAATTTAAATTATTGGCGGGAATATTTTTGACGGGATATCTTCACATCTGACTTCTTTGGAAGTAAATCAGGTACGTATTTTAATTTTTCGGAAAATTGCATTTAGAATATTATCTTAATCTTATTGTGATCTGTTATGCCTTAGAAAATATATTCCCTTCCTATTTTACTTCGGCTTATTTTTTACTTTCTAAAAATAACCTTTTAAGCCGCCTTTCACCTTTATAAGCCTCTTCGTCTCTCTTCAAAACCCTTGCTTTTCTGCTCAAACGATTTCGAGATTCAGAGACTCTCCTCGTCCTCATTCCTCCGAAAGATCCGAACTTTTCTTCCTAGAAGGAATCATCATGCCTTTCAAGAGAAGATCGACTCGCATTCTGAATCTGGGTTCAAAGCCTACTGAAACACCAGAAGTCATGGACATCTCAGACACAGAAACAGAACATCTTGAAGAACCTGGTAAAGCGACTAAACCTCCTTATTCATGGACTCCGTCGGGTAGAACTGATTTCACTTTCAGCAGCGTTAAATACGTGTGGAAAAACTATCAGAGGTTGAAAAGAAATAATGCCGATCCTTCGACTCTTCTAAAATGTCTTAAAGACAATCGCTTTAGGTCTGAAGAACATCTCACTCTGGAGTATTCTGCGTATATTGCTGGAACGAATCAAACCCCTGCTAGCTCGACACCACAAACACCCCCTTCCAGAAAAGGGAAAGAGAAGGTAGGAGAATCATCTACTCTATCGGCAAAATCTGTAAGCCCTAAATCTTCGTCGAAATTTGTGATTCCCGAAGATGATGCTAGACTGTTTGAGTTGTTTCAAATGAAAGTGGGAATAGCGTCTGGATTACCAGGGACTGGAAAATTATTTAGAAGCAATGAACATCAGGATTGCTACAAATTGTTCCTTGCTCGAGGGGTTATGAACCACAGAATTGTGGATTTCGTTTACTTGGAGAAGATTGGACTTCCAATTCAGCACCTGTTTGAACAGATAGACATTACTGAATTCTGCCTTCAGGGTGCTGATGTTTATGATGAACTTACTGCATATTTTTATTCTAATTTGTCTATTCTGTCGCAAAACTGGCTCCAGTTTACAGTGGGTGACAAGAAATATGATCTAAGGGCAAATGACTTGGCCAGGATCATTGGGACCACACACTCCCAGTTCACCCCTCTAACAGTAGGTTCTGAAGATATTATCAAAATTGTTTCTGAAAATCCAGATTTTGATCTTGGATCAAGGCGGCACCTCTCCTACTCTGACTTATCAAGAAGATCTGTAATTCTGCACAAGGTCATCATCAACTGCCTGAAGCCTAAGGCAGCCTCTAAAACTGACCTCTCAAAATCAGAACTCAAGCTCATTTGGGCTATCTTGACAGGTCAACCCTTTTCTCTTCCTCACATCATCATATTCCATATGTACAGAGCATTACACAAGGACAAGGGGCAATTGCCATATGGTGCCTTAATAACTCGAATCTTTATGTACCTGAATATTTCGATTCCTGATGAATTACGGCTGAGTCCTATTCCTTGTATGTATGTGGGAGAAAGAATGATCTCAAAAATGAAACAGTTTGATGATCTAAGGGAAAGATCAAAGGGAAAAGAGGCTCAGGAGCCTGAACCAAAAACTGCTGAAAAGACCAGTGTCAGGAGAACAGTTCAGAGAAAGGAAGCAGTCTCAGCAAGTAAGAAGAAGGAATCTCCAGATCCTCTAAGGGTGTACAAGAAAAGAAAAACCCTTCTGCGTGATGAAAAAGAAGCAGAAGCAGAAAACCCATCTGCAGGCAACGCTAGTGAATCAGAACATGTTCCTATCTTCTCAGAACAACTTTCTACAGATCATGTTTCTGAACAGCAAGCACCTGTTCAGGGGGAGAGTCCACAGGATGCACGGGAAATTCCACAAGAAGCAACACAGGAGTTCGATCAGCATGAACAAGAAAATGTCCAAGAACAGTCTTCCAACGATCAGAACATTCTTTCTCTTCTGCTTGAGATCAAAGCCAAACAGTCTGCGTTGGAACTAGATATGAAAAATCTGCAGAAAATTGTTGAGGAAAACAACCATTCTCAGCAACTTAGAGCGGCAGCAGACAAAGCAGAGCTGGAAAAAGCAGTAGGGAAATGCAGTTCGAGGATTGAGGAAGCTGTCTCGATCTTGGAAAATTTTCAATTGATTCGCACTCCTTCTAAACATTAGCCTGATTTATTATCTTTTCAAACATTTCTCTCTTAGTTGGTCTGTAATTTAACTACTTTTCTTGTTAGACTGGTTACATTATTCTATATATGCTTCAATCTTCAAATTATTCTTTTTGCTGATGACAAAAAGGGGGAGAAATTATACATGCAGGATCATACGAAGAAAACAAAAGACACAGATACTAACAGAGTTTGCTCTTTCATTTTCTATCTGTGATTCTTACTCAAAATCTATTTTAATCTATATTGATTCGATCTACAGGAAAGTTTTGTCACCATCAAAAAGGGGGAGATTGTTGAGGAAAACTCCTACTGATTTTGAAGTTGACAAAACATTCTGTTATAATCTGAAGTATCTCTGTTTCAGGTATATATGTGCTGAAATTCTTCAGATGCAGAAAATCGCCGAAATTCTTCAGACGCAGACAGTCGCTGAATTCTTCAGAAGGAGACAAAGTCGCAGTAATTCTTCAGAAGCTGATTTCTTCAGAAGAACACGAAGACGCAATAATTCTCCAGAAGCAATATTCAGAACGAAGAATAACAGCTAGTGATCTGGCTTGGATTTCAAAGAAGGAAAGTTTTGATTTGTTCAATTCTAAATCAAATTGATTGACAATCAAATATTGACAAGTATGCATTACAACGGATAAAGCTCTACTTATGGAAACCAAGATTCTGATTGTATGGGCGAACAGAATCAGCGGGATTCAGAATCTGTCTAAACGGCTACTCAATCCTTAACAAATCTGTCCAAAGGTGTAGATTGGAAGATGATCCTCGGCAAGGTGTCCAACGGCTAGTATGGATGCAGAGGAGTATTTAAGGAGTCAATGAGCAGCAGAAGATGACACGATTCAAGAATCATCAAGTCCAAAGTCTGAGCAATCTCCGATCATTTGTCTTGTCTTCGTGAGCTAAAATATTCAGATCTTGAGGATTACTGTAAGAGTGATTGTGTGAGATAGAGAGTCCTATCATACACGAGTGATATCACTCAGCTTCTGTAAATTCCTCTTGATTACATAGTGAAATCCAGCCAGTAGGCTGTCAGCGTGGAGAGTGGACGTAGGCTTACTATAAGCCGAACCACTATAAACTTGTGTGCAGATTCTCTTCTCCTTATCTCCTTCTTTACGTTCTGCACTTTATCCTGACTTGAATCTGAATCTCTTTCAGTCTTCTCTGTAACTTGTTTTATTTCCGCATAAATTTATAGAATTGTTTAGGATCACCTATTCACCCCCCTCTAGGTGACTCTTGCTAGCCACTTCAGTTGACTATCAGTAAATTGAATGAAATCCAGATACTTTGCCGTGCCATACTCTCTTCCAAAACTGGATATGATTGCTGTCCCAGATTTAGCTTTTGATGCCATGGAAAATTATGGTTTAGTTACTTATCGTGAAACGGCTCTACTCTACGATGAGCAGCACTCAGCAGCAGCTAACAAGCAGAGGGTAATGTAAATTACAATTTGCAGACTATCTTTCAATATCTAGTTCGGCCCTTTTTCAAAGCTGGAAAGTTTCATATGTGTGGTCACCAATTTGCATAAACGTTTGATACTTTTGTGTGGCTTCTTTAAGGTCGCAACAGTTGTAGCCCATGAACTGGCTCACCAGTGGTTCGGTAACCTTGTTACCATGGAGTGGTGGAATCATCTCTGGCTAAACGAGGGATTTGCTACTTGGGTAAGTGACCTTGCTTTGTATTTTTTATTCATTATGAATAATGCATGTTTTATATGACGTGTTTCGCTTAGGTGAGCTATTTGGCTACTGATTACCTTTTTCCTGAGTGGAAACCATGGACTCAGTTCCTTCAAGAATCTACCAAAGGGATGAGACTGGATGAGCTTGCTGTGTCACATCCCATTGAGGAAAGCAAAAATTTGTTTTCCTTCTCTAAAGATATCCTTGTGCAATAAGCATTCAAGTATTTGAATTGAAGAACTTTACCTCTTCAGGTGGAGATTAACCATGCTAGTGAGATCAATGAAATCTTCGATCCAATAACCTATCAAAAGGGTGCATCTGTGGTCCGGATGCTTCAAACCTATATTGGTGCTGAATGTTTTCAGGTAATTCTTTTACCTCTCAGCTTGTGATGATCTCTCAGTAACTGCCTGGAGAGTTCATGTAGATGACATGTGAAATTTGTTTTATATAAAGTGAATGAACCAACTAGAAGGCCTTTCTATAAGGAACATTGAGGAGTTCTACAAGATGAAAGTGTACTGTCTTCTGCTATATAATTTAATCAAGAGAATATGTTAGTTCTTGACATGATGCTGATGAAGACATCTGCATCTCAAAAGCCTTACTAGCAGTTTCACTGGCTCGAGTAGAAACAATGTAGTGAAAATTCTGAACTTGATTTAATTAGTAGACCCAATATTGGACGCTTAACTTGAGCTGGATTGCGCTTCACTTCTTTGTGCTCGCCTGATGAGACTATAATTTAATCAAGAGAATATGTTAGTTCTTGACGCGATGCCGATGAAGACATCTGCATCTCAAAAGCCTTACTAGCAGTTTCACTGACTCGAGCAGAAACAATGTAGTGAAATTTCTGAACTTGATTTAATTAGTAGACCCAACATTGGACGCTTAACTTCGCTTCACTTCTTTGTGCTCACCTGATGAGACTATAAAATTGATGAGGTACTTAAATCACTTGGAATTGACTTCTTTTTCTTGATGTTATTGCCTAAACGAAGCCTTCAATTAGACGTAGTATCTACTTAAGCTCAGGTGCGAAATTTTCGATATACTTTATATAATTCACGTGCTACTTATTGTCAGAGCACTTAAGCTTGCAATTTTCCACTTATGGTAATGATATCTTTTTACACCCCAATCAGCAA
This sequence comes from Syzygium jambos, assembly GCA_031216235.1. Classification (NCBI taxonomy): domain Eukaryota; kingdom Viridiplantae; phylum Streptophyta; class Magnoliopsida; order Myrtales; family Myrtaceae; genus Syzygium; species Syzygium jambos. The sequence continues at coordinate 15,525,396 of CM062226.1, forward strand.
TGCACTATGGCTTGATAAAACTGCTGTGCTTAAGCAATTTTTAGATGCTTTAATAATAAACTTCTGGCTCGTAATGGTAGGTTTGATTTTTATGGAATATAACAGAATCAAGTTGATGAGATTAAACTGTGTAAGTGAAATAAGAACCTTTCTACGAGAGGTCCTGGGTTCAAACTCGTCCATCAGTGATTTAAGTGGGGGGTCGTGGCGGTGGGATGCTGCGCTAGCCCCCCTCGAGGACTAGTCGGGCATCACCGCTGGTTTGAGCCCTAGCTCGCCGGCCGCGCGGACACCTCGGTTATCAAAAAAAAAAAGTTGATGAGATTAAACTGTATAAGTGAAATAAGAAAGATTCTACGACTTCTTTCATATCTTCTGGTTTATTTGTTTAATTACGGGTTCACAAAATGAACTTGCTAATTATATCATTATCTATCTGAATTATTATAGATGTGATTGTTCTTCCGCCATATTTTGCTGTGTATAGTACACTTTCGTTTCAGACATTACTTTTATTGGATTTTCTCGAAGATTTAACACGGACATCTGTCTGTGAAAATAGAAATCACTAGCTTCATACATAAAGAGGCATGCTTGCTCAAATGTAAAGACAGAGGACCTCTGTGCTGCCCTCGAGGAGGGATCAGGTGAACCCGTGAACAAGTTAATGAATTCGTGGACCAAGCAGAAAGGATACCCTGTGGTTTCCATCAAAATCAAAGATGACAAGCTAGAGTTTGAACAGGTTCTACAATGCTATTTCTTTGAAGTTTTGTGTTCTCTTGTACGTTACCAATCTTCATACAGAGAACCACCTCCAAACTGACGTGACTTTGATAATAAATGGCAGTCACAATTTTTGTTAAGTGGTTCCCACGGGGATGGACAGTGGATTGTGCCAATAACATTTTGTTGTGGCTCATATGATGCGCGCCAAAGTTTTCTGTTGGAAACAAAATCCGCATCTATTGATTTAGAGGAAAGCGGAGCTTGGATAAAAGTTAATGTGGACCAGACAGGTTTCTATAGGGTAAAGTACGACAAAGACCTTCAAGCCAAGCTAAGATATGCCATAGAGAATAAAATGTTATCTGCAACAGACAGATTTGGTAACTTTGTTATTTCTTCCAATATTAGAACATCTTCCGCCCGCCCCTATTTTTCATCTCTCTTCTTAACCTAAAATTCAGGCTAACCAACTAGTGGCATGCTCGTAACAGGTATACTGGATGATTCCTTTGCTCTTTGTATGGCTCGCCAGCAGTCCTTGACTTCTTTGCTCACTTTAATGGCTGCTTACAGAGAAGAACTTGATTATACTGTGTTATCGAATTTGATAAGTGTATGTTCAGCTATAACTGTACTCTCACTATATATATATATATATATATATATATATATATATATTGCATGTGTCTGAACTTCGATTGGGAGAGATTCTTACTATGGATTTTCGTTGAGATGATGTATTCAAGACTGATTTTACTTCCTTCTTTGCCAGATAAGTTACAAAATTGCAAGAATTTCTAAAGATGCTACTCCTGAATTAATGGATTACATTAAAGAATTTTTTGTCGGTCTTTTCCGGTACTCTGCAGAGTAAGTTCAGTTACTCTTATGCATCTAGCATAACCTTGTTGTTAGAATTTCGGTTTACATTTTACAGCTCTTACATTTTGATAACGAATGAACCAAAATGAAGAAACTTCTTTGGGTGGGTAAATTATATTCATTTCAAGAAATTGGAAGAATTTACCCTTCTTTTTGCCTGGATGTCTTTTATCTTTAAGATGGATTCTCTTAAGTAAGAGTGCTGGAAGACTGCTGAATTAATGCTTAAACATATTAATGATAATTTTCTTTTCTACCTTTATTTCTCTATGCATTAACCGGAAAACCATCTTGATGATCTGTGCAGAGGTTAATTTGTCTAGTTATCTTTGGATGTGTAGTGAGAAAGCTGCATAAGTGATATCAAAGTTTCAAGTGATACTATTGTCTTTGATAGACTACTATAAAGTTTTGAATTTTAGACTACCTAATGTTCTAAAGATATTATTTTCTGTTAAAGTTCTATGTCAAGATGTGATTGTGAAAATATCATTGGCTTTTTTTTGCTGCATTTTCCTGGAAGGAAGCTTGGTTGGGATGCCAAAGAGGGTGAGAGTCATTTAGAAGCTATGTTGAGAGAACAAATTTTATCTGCCCTGGCAGAGTTTGGAAATGAACCCACACTGAAGGAAGCAAGCAGGCGCTTTCATGCATTCTTAGATGACAGGAGCACACCTCTTCTTCCTCCTGACATCCGAAGGGTAGTGCAATCTGATGCATTTTCTGTTACCTTGTACTTCTACATGTCCAATAGCCTCTAAATGCATGTATTTACCTCTTTTTACAGGCAGCCTACGTGGCAGTGATGCAAACTGCGAATGCATCGAGCCGATCAGGTTTTGAATCTTTGCTGAGTGTCTACAGAGAGACTGACTCGAGCCAGGAGAAAACCTGCATTTTAGGTAGATAGATGTCATTTGGGCGAGCGTTTGCAACTGTCTGATACTCACCTTGCTATAATCTTCCTTCTTTTCTCGGTCTTCGTAGGTTCATTGGCCTCTTGTCCAGATCCAAATATCATCCTCGAAGTGCTCGAGTCTCCTGAGGTACTCTGGCTTGTGTACTAGTTGAATATACATATGTCATGTTAGTTCCTTGAAGTCTCCTTTATTCACTTCACCTTTTGTTTGATCCAAAAAGGAAGAAACTAAAGTTTCGCGCCTTTGCTGTTGCTTAGGTTTGCTTTGTCTCTGAGTCTGCTGTTTGCTGGGAAGGGCGTGAAACCGTTTGGAATTGGCTGAAGGTAATCCCGTTAATGCCGGCGGAACATGTCGACTTCTTATTTATTTTACTTAAATGGGTCAATGATGTCTTCCCTGGATTTGAGCTCATATAAGTCTAGATTGCTTTTGGCTTATTGCAAAATCCACAATTGAAATGAAGAATTGAGAGCATCTATTCTTTTTGTTGCTGCTTGTGGTTTTTGAAGAGTTTTTGCTTGTACCAAATAACATTTTATGCTTTCTGTCGTATCTAATATGGCATTCTTCTCTAATATATCAATCATTGATTGCAGGAAAATTGGGAATACATTTCAAAAGCACAGGATTCTGGGTTGCGCATCGAATGGTTTGTCAGTTCATTTGTCACACCGGTATGTCATCCCACCCGCCGTGTGCCTATTTGTGTTCGTGTGGGTTCAAACATCTTACAAGCAACTTTCTCATCACATTTACTCATTGCAATGGTAATAATGTTCTTTGATACTGTAAAAATGAACGAGGGGTTCGCTCTGTACTCATGACAAAAGCTGCGTGTCTTCAAGGATTGAATGTTTTTTGATACGGTATCTTTCCCTTCTGTTTGTTCTTATGCAAAAAACGCGGTCAATTCCTTGAGTTCCCCTGCTTTTTCATCATTTGTCTAGTTCGCATCATTTGAGAAAGCCAAGGAAGTGGAGGACTTCTTTGCGACCCGGTCAAAGCCTTCTATTGCAAGAACGCTGAAGCAGAGCATTGAGCAGGTGAACGTCAATGCACATTGGGTTCAAAGCATTCAGAACGAAGAACATCTTGCTGAAGTCGTGAAGGAGATGACATAAAGGAAGTACTAGGATTCTGATTTTTTATGGTTTGATGCTCAACTGTTTGTCCGCAAAACATGTGAAGTGACATTTCATCTGTGTCTTTCCCGAACTTACCTCAATAGTTGCGAATGTAATAAACAGGCTCATGCTTCTAGTGTCAGAATGCTCAATCCATTCTGCCACGGCCCCAAAGCGCAAAATCTGCCACTCTCGAACGTACATTTTCTAGAGGAATGAGCAAATCTATTAAGTCCAGCTAAGCCCAATGCTTCTCTTTATCCTTTGATTAGCCCAGTAATGAATGGCTAAATGAAACTATCATTGCCCAAATCCAGTAATACAACGCCTATGAGTCCTACCTTATGTCTCGCACCGCAAGAAAACTCATATGGTGTCTTGTTGCAGATGAGCACTGCTAAAACGACGTAGAAATTAACTAGTAGAGCTACTCTTTCTCTGCACTTGCAAAGCAACCTAAAAGTCTGGCATTGCGAACATGGAAGAGCGTGAAAACTCGGGTAAGAGGTATTCGCCAATTTCAAGTTATTACTCTGCATCAGAATTGCTCTTTCAATTCATGTACCGTGCATTACTAACACAACACAAAATCCTCATCAAACCCTCTAGATCTACCCAACTAAGATGAATTTAATTGCTTGCAATGTCAAAACAGCAAGGTCATCACAAACTCGGCCACTACAACCAATATTAGCTGCCATGTACAGAAGCCAGTAATACGCAATGTGTAACAAGGGAGCATGTTCCCACGGTACATTAAGAACGATACCCTCGTAAATCGTAGAGCCCGGGGGTAAAAACATAGGGGCTAATCTTATCCGACCTTACGCAGCTTTATATACTACAGTCAAAGAACAAGAATCAATATTAAGAAGCCGGTATACGAATCATGTCTTGCTCTTGAACTTCCTTTGAGCTTTCAAATCTACAACGATCACTGTGATGTTGTCCTTGCTTCCCTTTTGGAGAGCACACTTGGAAAGGTACTCAGCTGCCGCTTGAGCTGCGGGGTCCACCACCTCGCCCCTATTGGGAAGGTGCGTGGCCCCATTCTTCTTGTGCCATAGAAGTAATCTCTTTCGTGCCAAATCACATACCTCCTCATTTGTCATCACATCCCATAAACCATCACTTGCCAAAACAAGGCATTCGTCTTCCCTTGTTCGGGGGACGAACAAGACTTCTGGTTCTGGGATGATCCAAGGTTTCAGGTATCTATCACCTACAGTCCAAAAAGATAGTCCCACTCAGCAATCAATCAGGTAGTACACATATCTGTACAACTTTGAGATTTCATATCTATCTTACTACTAGGTTGTGTCAATTCATATTCATTTTATGACCTTATGTCAACTTATAGTATTGCAGAATCCTGAATGAATATGAAATTTCATATTTCAGAGTAGAAACATTGAGCACAAATGATCCTCCAAATGGAACTCCCGACCAAAGAGCATGTGAAAATCAATTTATAACTGGAAAGGAAGCCAATGAACTCCTTCAAGACAAGCAACATTGAGTAAAACACAGAACTCCACGGAAGAGAATGCTAAGAAAATTTGTAAAATTGAGATGCTTAATTAACAAAGCGGTGCCAGAACAAGTCCATTACTAAAGAGTGAGGACAATTTCTAGCTGGCCCTGTCTTCACAAGATGAGTTTAAAAAAAATTAACATGACTAAGACCAATCAAAGTCTGGGGTCACAAGTAAACAATAGACACTTTTTACAGCATAAGCTCATATACTTTGATGGACCTATGTTATAGCACTGGATGGTTTCTAGTTTCGACATTCATCACAAAAAGTCTTATATCAATGTTTTGGACTGACTTTTAACTTAAACACGGAAAGGAGAGACTGGATCAAAAACAGAGATTATCATCACAAGAACTCCGACTATTTGCCAGCGAGTAAAAGGACATTTCGCTGGAATAGGATCACATTTCTTTTCTGACTAAACAAGCTGAGTACAGCCATTTGATCCATATTGATACGTAGACATCCTCCACAGATACGCTCTTCAACATCATGATCATGATAAGAGAAAAAAGTCGGCAATTCAAGTCCCATCTAAAGTGGGAGACCGAGGGAAAAGGGAAAGATCAGATAGATAAATTAAGCCCTTTTTGACATGTATATGTAATATCAAAAAGAGGCTATGAAGAAGTTGCTTACCAATAGACCTTGACATTGCCAGAACACCAAAGACGCGATGACCGTTCCACTGGATCACCTTTCCTCCGGCTGCTTCGATCCTAGCATATTCATCTTCCCGATTTGGCTGCCACAGCATGATTAACCAAAATAAAATTAAAGAAACTAACAAGTTTCGATCATGTACATGGTCAACAGGAGGTTTCTTACCTTATGATCCACCTCAAGATGTTGGGAACAACTTTAATGAAGAAACCTTCCTCAAATTCGGCCCACAAAATTTTCTACAAAAATAGCAAACCGGGCGGGTATAGTAACCGCGAACCCGCGATTCACCCAGAACCTTACGGATTCAAACCCGAACCGATTTCTACCGAATTCCAACCACCAAAACTCATTTTCCGACGTCTAATCCAACCCGCAACAACCACTAACAGCCATACTCAGCCACCAATAGCCATGATCAACCACCAATAACCATGATCAACACCTTAATCAACCTCTAATCACCCTAAACCGCACCCAAACGAGTCCAAAAAAAAATACCCGACATCCTAGGCGAGGTTTAGATTACAACTTACCGAGTTCTAGACTTTCTCGGCTAGAACAAAAGCGGCGGTAAAGCTCGAGATCGAACGGCGACAAAGCTCGAGATCGAACGGCGGCTTGCGGCGGCGGTAACAATCGGCGGCGATCGACGAGCGGCGGCTTGCGGCGGGAGGGAGAGGTGGCTGGAGAGGGGGGGTTTCGGTGGGGAGGGGGTTTCACGAAGGGGGGGCTGAATGGGAGGTGAGAGAGAGAGTCTTTGGCTTTTTCATCAAGCTTTGACCATTTCCGCAAAATGACCAAAATACCCATTGTCTAATCTTTTTGATCCAACGGTCCAAATTCGATCTTATCTCGATCTGACGGTCCAAATTCATTCTCATCCAAAATATCCAAGGGTATACTTGTAATTTTTCCAAAAGTCCAAGGGCAAAATTGTCCAATCAAAAAGTTAGGGTAAAATGACCAAAATGCCCTTTGCCCATAAAACATGCCATTTGTTAATTTCCAAGGGTAAAATGGTCAACTTCTTCGTTTCTTGCCCAAATCGAATTTTTCCGAAGGATTTAAGCGCACCAAAAATTCGCACGTGTCACGTGCAACGTCGTCCTAATGTTCCGGCGTGACTTCCTAATTTTCCGGTGTCCAATTTGGGCAAAAATTCAATAATTAAATTCTATTAAACGCAACTCGAGCGTTTCTCAAGCTAACGGGCGGCTTGCTGGGGAAATTCGCAGAATCGACTCATGACTGATATTGAATCGAGTCACATGCAAGTCCGTTCGGTGCATGACGACCTCGGTGGTCATTAAAATCGCGAAGATCAATCACTTGATCCGAGGGGTACAATCGTTCGATATAATTTCGGAATCATTCGTCAAGTCGTTTCGTGATCCAACGGAATCACCCGCGATTCACTACTAGAACAATGGCGAACTGACCCCTAACTATCTTTGGATCGGCCAATAGTGGCTCAAAATATCACTTCCGCGATTTAATGGTCGAAGTCCATTCACGATCGAATTTCCTTTAGTCGCGCGAATTTAATTTCCCCTATTAGCATTTCCCTAATAGTTAGCATTCCCAAGAATGATCAGTTCCGGGCGAGAACTGACTACGAGTACATTCATAAAATTTAGTATTTCATAAATCCCAAATGAACTAATTTTTCAGGATGTCACAAAATAAGATCAAGTATATATCACCACGTGCAACCTTGTGCCTTACCGAATATTTCCATCTCACCGTGTCCAAATTCCAGCTTTGTCCACTCTTTCACGTGAATATTGTTATCTTACGCCTAAAGATTTTCATGATATTTTCTCAATATTTCCTAATTCAATGTGCCACACGCACAACGCACATGTCAATCTTGACCACTTGAGGGAATAACGAGTTGGGCTGAATCTTTAATTCACATGGGCTTGATCCAATTAATTCCATTGGGTTCAGAACCTCTGTACTTGAGTTCATTAACTCCAGTTCAATTAAATTTTGTTAAACCCATCCGCCACCAGTCCGATGCAAATGCAACTACTTAATAAATGTTCTTAAAACTAAATGCTATGTAATTTAACTTTAATATTTTGTTAGGGACTAAAATTTAATCCCTAATTTTCTGTGCAATTAATCACTAAATGATTAGTTAAAATTTAGGTGTCAACAATCACCCATTATGTCGATTTACTTGGTCGCAGTTGTCATTGGGTTATTTGACTATGTCGAAGATCATACATCCGATGGTAAAGTCACTGAGTATTGCCTTGCTCTCTTAAGAAATGTTGTTTATCTAGTGATTAGTGTGGAAAGCCTTGTGCACAAGGAAAGCCATTTTTTTTCTTCTGTTTTTGTCCAATTGTTCTTATATCTGCTTCATTGCCTTTGCAGGAGTAAAGGTGCGGGTATACTGTCAAGTCGCGAAGCAAAATCAGGGAAAATTTGCTCTAAATGTTGCTGTCAAGACGCTTGAATTATACCGAGAGTATGTCCTTATCAGATCTATATTGTCTGTCATTTGCGGCCTGCTGAACTCTTAGTAGTTTGCATTTGTTAGTACTCTTATATTCTGAGCACTTATGATCATTATCTGTAGTTGACTATCAGTAAATTGAATGAAATCCAGATACTTTGCCGTGCCATACTCTCTTCCGAAAATGGATATGATTGCTGTCCCAGATTTTGCTTATGGTGCCATGGAAAATTATGGTTTAGTTACTTATCGTGAAACGGCTCTACTCTACGATGAGCAGCACTCAGCAGCAGCTAACAAGCAGAGGGTAACGTAAATTACAATTTGCTGACTATCTTTCCATATCTAGTTCAGCCGTTCAAATCTGGAAAGTTTCATATGTGTGGTCACCAATTTGCATAAACGTTTGATACTTTTGTGTGGCTTCTTTAAGGTCGCAACAGTTGTAACCCATGAACTGGCTCACCAGTGGTTCGGTAACCTTGTTACCATGGAGTGGTGGACTCATCTGTGGCTAAACGAGGGATTTGCTACTTGGGTAAGTGACCTTGCTTCATTTATTTTATTCTTCCTTATGAATAATGCATGGTTTATATGACGTGTGTTTGGCTAGGTGAGCTACTTGGCTAATGATTGCCTGTTTCCTGAGTGGAAAATATGGACTCAGTTCCTTGAAGAATATACCGAAGGGCTGAGACTGGATGAGCTTGCTGAGTCGCACCCCATTGAGGTATGCAAAAACTTATTTTCCTTTTCTAAAGATATCCTTGCGCGGTAATCATTGGAGTACTTGAATTGAAGAAACTTTTCCTTTTCAGGTGGAGATTAACCATGCTAGTGAGATCGATGAAATCTTCGATGCAATAAGCTATAGAAAGGGTGCATCTGTCATCAGGATGCTTCAGAGCTACCTTGGTGCTGAATGTTTTGAGGTAAATCTTTTACCTCTCAGCTGGTGATGATCTCTCAGTAACCGCCAGGAGAGTTCATGTAGATGACGTGAAATTTGTCATACATAAAGTGAATGAACCAGCTAGAAGGCCTTTCTATAAAAAATATCGATGAGTTCTCCAAGATAAAAGTGTATTGTCTTCTGGTGTATAATTTAATCAAGAGAATATGTTAGTTCTCGACATGGCGCTGATGAAGACATCTGCATCTCAAAAGCTTTACTAGCAGTTTCACTGGCTCGACCAAAAACAATGCAGTGAAATTTCTGAACTTGACTTAATTAGTAGACCCGATATTGGACGCTTAACTTGAGCTGGAATGCGCTTCACTTTTTTGTGCTGGCCTGATTGAGACTATAAAATTCATGAGGTACTTAAGTCACTTCGAATTGACTTCTTTTTCTTGATATTATTGCCTAAGAAAAGCCTCATTTAAACGTAGTCTCAACTTAAGCTCAGGTTCAAAATTTTTAAGATATTCTATATAATTCACATGAACTTAAGTGCCCAAGCACTCAAGCTTGCAATTTACCACTTACGACTATATTTCAATTCATCCTTTTTTTCAAGGGTTTGATAATTAGACATTGAACCCATTTCAGATAATCGGAGTTGCCGGCTTTTTTTGAACAAGCTAATTCATTTAGGACTTGACACCAGACTTTTACAGCCCCCCAATCAGCAAATCCATTATGGCTTCATAAAACTACTGTGCTTAGTCAAATTTTAGATGCTTTAACATTAAACTTCTGCGCTGGTAATGGTTCTGTTTGATTTATTTGGAATATAACAGAATTAAAATGATGAGAATAAACTGTAAAGTGAAACAAGAAAGATTCTACGACTTATCTTGCATTTATTCTGGTTAATTTGTTGAATTACGGGTTCACAAAATGAACTTGCTAATTAAATCATCATCTATCTGGATTATTATTGATGCGAATGTTCTTCCGCCATGTTTTGCTGTGTATAGTACACTTTCATATCAGCCATCACTTGTTTTGGATTTTCTCGAAGATTTAACACGGACATCTGTCTGTGAAAATAGAGATCACTAGCTTCATACATAAAGAGGCATGCTTGCTCCAATGCAAAGACAGAGGACCTCTGGGCTGCCCTCGAGGAGGGATCAGGTGAACCCGTGAACAAGTTAATGAATTCGTGGACCAAGCAGAAAGGATACCCTGTGGTTTCCATCAAACTCAAAGATGACAAGTTAGAGTTTGAACAGGTTCTACAATGCTATTTCTTTGAAGTTTTGTGTTCTCTTGTACATTACCAATCTTCATACAGCGAACCGGCTCCTAACTGACATGACTTCGATAATAAATGGCAGTTGGCTCCCACGGGGATGGACAGTGGATTGTGCCAATAACATTTTGTTGTGGCTCATATGATGTGCGCCAAAGTTTTCTGTTGGAAACAAAATCCGCATCTATTGATTTACAAGAAAGTGGAGCTTGGATAAAAGTTAATGTGGACCAGACAGGTTTCTATAGGGTAAAGTATGGCGAGGACCTTCAAGCTGAGCTAAGCTATGCCATAATGAATAACATGTTATCTGCAACAGACAGATTTGGTAACTTTGATATTTCTTCCAATATTAGAACATCTTCCACCCGTCCCCATTTTTCATCTCTCTTCTTAACCTAAAATTCAGGTTAAACCAACTTGTCGCATGCTTGCAACAGGAATACTGGATGATTCCTTTGCTCTCTGCATGGCTCGCCAGCAGTCCTTGACTTCTTTGCTCACTTTAATGGCTGCTTACAGAGAAGAACTTGATTATACTGTGTTATCGAATTTGATAAGTGTATGTTCAGCTATAACTTTACTCTCACTTTACATATATAAAGTGAGATGATATATTCGAGACTGATTTTACTTCCCTCTTTGGCAGATAAGTTGCAAAATTGCAAGAATTGCTGCAGATGCTACTCCTGAATTGACGAAATACTTTTAACATTTTTTTGTCGTTCTTTTCCAATACTCTGCAGAGTAAGTTCAGCTACTTCTACGCGTCTAGCATAGCCTTGCTGGTAGAATTTCGGATTTACATTTTACAGCTCTTACATCATGATAACGAATAAAGCTAAAAGAAGAAGCTTCTTTGGCTAGGTAAATTAAATTCATTTTAAGAAATTGGAAGAATATACCAATTTTTTGCCCGGATGTCTTGTAACTTTTAGATGGATTCTCTTAAGTAAGAGTGCTGGAAGACTGCTGAATTTATGCTTAAACTTACTACGATAATTTTCTTTTCAACCTTTATTTCTTGATGCATTAGCCGGAAAACCATCTTGATGATCTGTTTCAAGGACAATATGTGTAGCTGTCTTTGGATGTGTAGTGAGAAATCTGCTTAAGTGATGTCCATGTTTCTAGAAATACTCTTAAGTCTCTAATAGACTCTTAGTGAAGTTTTGGATTTTAGACTACTAAATGTTCTAAAGAAATTATTTTCTATTAAAGTTTTATGTCAAATTGTGATTGTGAAAAAGAGAGGCTCTATCATTAGCTTTTTCTGTTGCATTTTCCTGGCAGGAAGCTTGGTTGGGAGGCCAAAGAGGGTGAGAGTCATTTAGATGCTATGTTGAGAGGACAAATTTTATCTGCCTTGGCAGAGTTTGGAGATGAATCCACACTGAAGGAGGCAAGCAGGCGCTTTCATGCATTCTTAAATGACAGGAGCACACCGCTTCTTCCTCCTGACATCCGAAGGGTAGTGCAAGCTCATGCATTTTCTGTTACGTTGTACTTCTTCTTGTCCCACAGCCTCTAACTGCAGTATTTACCTGTTTTTACAGGCAGCCTATGTGGCAGTGATGCAAAATGTGAATGCATCAAACCGATCAGGTTTTGAATCTTTGCTGAGAGTCTACGGAGACTGACTTGAGCCAGGAGAAAACCCGTGTTTTAGGTAGATAAATGTCATTTGGGTGAGCGTTGCAACAGTCTGATACTCACCTTGCAATAATCTTCCTTATTTTTTCGGTCTTTGTAGGTTCATTGGCCTCTTGTCCAGAATCAAATATCATCCTTGAAGTGCTCGACTTCTTATTGTCTCCTGATGTACTGTGGCTTGTGTACTAGTTGAATATACATATGTTACGTTAGTTCCTTGAAGTCTCCTTTATTCAGTTCGCCTTTTGTTTGATCGAAAAGGAAGAAGCTAAAGTTTCACGCCATTGCTTTTGATTAGGTTCGCAGTCAAGATGCTGTTTTTGGGGTTGCTGTTTGCTGGGAAGGACGTGAAACCGCTTGGAATTGGCTGAAGGTAATTCCGTTAATGCCAGCGGCATATTGACTTCTTATTTGTCATACTTAAACGAGTCGATGATGCTTTCCTTGAATTTGAGCTGATATAAGTTAGATTGCTTTTGGCTTATTGCAAAATCTACAAATGTAATGAAGAATTGAGAGCATTTGTAACTGTCTCCTATTCTTTAATTTGCTGCTTGTGGTTTTTCAACAGTTTTTGCTTGTACCAAATAACATTTGATGCTTTCTGCCGTATCCAATGTGGCATTCTTCTCTAATATATCAATCATTGATTGCAGGAAAACTGGGAATACATTTCAAAAACATGGGGTTCTGGGCTTCTCATCAGACGGTCTGTCAGTTCAATTGTCTCACCGGTATGTCATCCCATCACCCGTGTGCCCGTGTGTGTTCGTGTGGGTTCAAAAATCGTAAAAAGCAACATCCTCATCACATATACAGCTTTAGCTTGATACTTCTTCATCCCAACCCCCACTCAACCCCCCAATAAAAGGGGAAGGATGCTTTGGTCAAAAATGAACGAATAGTTCGCTCTGTATTCATCGCAAAAGCTGCGTGTTTTCAAGGATTGAATGTTCTTTGATAAGGTGTTTTACCCTTCTGTCTGTTCTTATGGGACAAGCGTGGTCAATTCCTTGAGTCCCCCTGTTTTTTCATCCTTTGTCTAGTTTGCATCATATGAGAAAGCAAAGGAAGCGGAGGACTTCTTCGCGACCCACTCGAAGCCTTCCATTGCAAGAACACTGAAGCAGAGCATTGAGCGGGTGAACATCAATGCACAATGGGTTCAAAGCATTCAGAACGAAGAACATCTCGCCGAGGCGGTGAAGGAGCTGCCATCTTTTATTTGGGTTTGATGCTAAACTGTTTGTCAGCAAAACATGTGAAGTGACTTTTCATGTGTGTCTTTCCTGAACTTTTACCTCAATGGTTGCGAATGCAATAAACATGCTCATGCTTCAAGCGTGTGAATGTTCAATCCATTCTGCCATTGCTCCAAAGGGCAAGACTTCAAGATTTGCCACTCTCAAACGTACAGTCCCTCGAGGAGCGAGCAAATGACATCAAGTCCGGCTGAGCTGAATACTTCTCTTTTCCCTTCTGATTGGCCAGTCATGAATGGTTAATGAAATTGTAACAATGGCCCAACGCAAGCCCAGTCATTTTTCTTTCTCCTTCTCCATTTAGTGCAAGTGAGCGTAAAAGGAAGAGGAGATAGGACTCGGCGACAAAAACTAGGAAAAATAAAGAAGCGTCTGTGAAGAGGAGAAAAGGGGAAAAGAGAGAGCGTAGGAAAAATTTTTGCGAGTAGCCGTTCCAAACATCCGGACGAGTCAAATCAACTTCGAATTGCAACACTTGGTAAGTATTCAAGCCCATTATTCGTCTAATCTGAGTAATTTTTGAAATTAGGTTATAAATTCGGAGTTATGTGAATTTTGAGTTATGAAGTCCAATTTTGGAGTTACTAAATTGATTTCGAAGTAGATTTATATGAGGATGGTGGTGGGGGGCATTGTGCAGTTGTAGCTTGATGAAAATTGATTTCGAAGTACGATTTGATCGGAACAAATTTATGAAATTTTACATGCAAGTTACGCTAAGAGACAATACGCGTAAGGGACAAAAATAAATAGTTGTTATGAACGAGTTTCTTTGTTATTGATGGTAGATTTATTATTATTGATTATTGATATGATATTTAAAGAGTTATGATTTGAAAAGTTATAGTCCACTTTTGATATATTACGTGTATTGTATTCTAGATTTGGGATTAATGAGTTATGATATCGGTTTATAAATGTGCATAGTAGATGCTTAATCTACTTTGAAAAGATATACTACCCACTAGGCTGTGGTTGTTCATTTCATTCATCTTACTTGCTTTTCAGGTGTTTCAACTTGGCGCAAGTAAGACGAGAGCGTTTACATTATTAGAAGGACATTTTGATAGTGGAATTTTCATGTATAAGTTATTTATGTTTAACATGAACTTGTGAGTTTAGTAGTCAGGTTGAGATGTATATATCTTTTTGATGGATCATAGAAACTTTGATATTGTAAATAAATGACTCTTTATCAAATATATAGTGATGTATATATTTCAATTCCAGGTTGATGATGGTTATGTCTACATCCTTTGGATGAAAGGACAGCTGTATCATTACCCCTATACTTATAGAGTTGGGGTTGTGAAAGAAATTATCATTGTTGTGAAAACTAGTAATTCAACTGCCTATGAGTCCTATCTTATGGCCCACATTGCAAGAGAACTCATATGTCTTATTGCAATTGAGCACTGCTAAAACATCAAAGATATTAACTAGTAAACATAACACAAAATCCTTATCGAACCCTCTAGGTCTATGATGCCAAAACAGCGAGGTCATCACGATTTCAGTCACTACAACCAATATAGGTGCAGCGTACTAAAGCCAGTGATAGGCCGTGTGTGACAAGGGAGCATGTTCCCACGGTACATTAAGAACAATACTCTTGTACATCATATATCCCCAGGGGTAAAAACATAGGGGCTATTCTTATCCGACCATATGTAGCTTTATATTCTACAGTCAAAGAACAAGAATCAATATTAAGAAATCAGGAAAATTACCAAAATATTTGTAAACCTATTGTAAATATGTCAATTTAGTCTTAAACATTTTGATTTAGCCAATTTAGCTTTGAACTTTTTGGCAATTTGCTAACGTAGTCCTTCTGGCCAATTTTGGCCAAAAATCGCTAACATAAATGACATTCGTCCTATGTGACACAGCTGGCCCTAATGTGGATAATTTTGCACTTTTTTTATGTTTTTCCTTTTCTTTTCTCTCCTTTTACTTTTTTTTTCTAATTTCCCTCTGCCATTTCGTGGCTTCGGCAAAGGTTGCCGACCACATGTGAGGGCCGTGACATCCTCGCTTGGCCTAGATCTAGCAAAGAGGACTGCAACTCTCTCACCCAGTGCTGCCGAGGGTTGCTGGCCTATTGTAAAAAACAAATAAAGAAAATAAAGAAAAAATGAAAAAAAATTCTGAAAACATTAAAAAAATGGCAAGCATTGTCCATGACTTGCCACCCATGTTAGCGATTTCTAGTTAAAATTGACTGGAAGAACTACATTGTCAAAATGTTATAAATTAAATTGGCCAAATTAAAAGGGTTGTGATTGAATTGGTATCCTATAATAGGTTTATGACTTTTTTGGTAATTATCCTTTAAAATTCGAACATACTAATCATGTCCAGCTCTTGAACTTCCTTCGGGCATTTTTGGTTCACTTTGACTTGATGTTTCTCGTGGGGAAATGGAGGTGAGATTAATGGACGAATGAGATAACTAAAAGAAATGGAATGATCAGCTCCATAACTCTATCGAATTCAGTCAAACAGTATGTATGGAAATGTGGCGATCTTATAAAATCTAACGCAGATTCGGCCCATGTAACATCCTGAATTTTGACCCGTTACCGGGACCAATAAAGTGTATATTGATTCTCGTGTAATTTTAGTAAGTCTCGCCCGGAATTGATCAATCACGGGATACTAACCAAATGGGAAAGGCTAAGTAGGATAAGGTACGTGGACCGAGAACCCAATCGTGATGGAGCGCCAAATTCGACAAACGTCGAGGAAGTATTTTGAACCAATATAGGCCGATCTTAGGAAAATGACAGGTTGATATTGTCAGTGATGCACGATCGGATCGCGAGTGATTTCGCATGACCGAAAGTGCGCCTGACAAAGGAAACCCGATTGTAATCCGAACGATCGTGACCTCAGGTGCTAGTGATAATTCCTCTCGTTCTCTCGAAATTGAGACTATTATGACTTGGATAATCTTAGGTCGATACGCGTAACGCCTAAACAGCCGCCTGTTAGTGAGAGACCCTAAAACTGTAAAACGAGTGAATTAGATCGCGATATTGGACCCGAACTTCGATATCAAAATTTCAAGGATAATTACGGCTATTTTTGCAAGACGGACGTCATTTTAAAGTAGCAATTTATGTTTGGGATGAATGCGGTTGGAAGCTGAAGATTTGACAGAAATTGAGAAAAGGACAGTTTTGCCCCTGTGGACACCGGGGCCGAATTCGGAGGCCGTTTGAGGTTATTTTTCGCGGCCAAGGTCATTTTGGGATAGCCACGCACATTTGGAGTGGTTTTGGACAAAAAGTGAAATTTCGACAAAAATTGGAAAATAATATTATTTTATTCCCGGAAACTTTGCGGGCGATTTTCGAGGGCTTAGAAAGTGAATTTCGCGATTCCGACACCGGATTATGTCTCCCATGAATATTTAGGACCGGTATGATCAAAAATTGGAATTTCGGTTCGGGATGGAAAAATGACGGAAATGCCCCTAGGCTATTTTTGATTAATTCCGAATTTTGGGGCAATTTTGGGATTTAACTAAGGTTGGTTAAGGTTAATTAGACTTGGTTAACCATGGTTAAGAGCAATTGACCATTTTACCCTCGAATTATTGGATTAGAAGTGTTTTGAGCCCTTGGATGAGGGGCATTTTGGTCCTAAAGCCTAGGATTTTGACATGTGGACCCCACTATGGATATTGTTGACTACCCCTTGACCATTCTCTCTCCTCAGCCCCCTCTCTCTCCCCGCGTCTGTCTCTCTCTCCTCTCTCCCGATCGTTTCTCTCGGCTGTTCCTCGCCGGTTTGCTCGTCGGCCACTGTTCACGCCGGAAGCAGCTGGCCGCCGGAGCTGCTGGCGCTGAGCCGCCGTGTGCCGCCCCCTGGTGCCACCCAGCCCCCGTCGACCCACTTTCCCCTTGATCCGCCGCCCGTAGCCGCCGTTCCAGCCGGGACGTGAAGGACGCCGTCGCCGGTCTTGCTTCGCCGGTGCCGCGCCGCCGGCTGCCGCCGTGCACCGTCCCAGCCGACCAACCTAACCCTCGCCGTCTCCCTTTTCGTCACCCTCAGCCCACCGACCAGCCTCCCCTGTTTTGGCCGTGAGGTAGCCGTGAGCCTCACCGGCGCCGCCGTGTCCGCCGGCTTGCCGCCGGAGCGCCGCCGTCGATTGTACCGCTCGTCGGTAATCGGCCGCTCGCTCCCGTCGCCTTGCATCGATAATAGGCGAGTAAAATCCCTAATCCTTGAATTAGCCTAAATTGTGCAATTTAGGGGTTTAATTAGAGTAATTAGGCTAGATTAAGGCCTAATATTGTGCATTTTGTGCATTAGTTGATTAGGGAACCTAATTGGGACTTATTATGATTGTTTAAGGGTGGTTTGGAGATTTAATGATGGCTGTTTTGGTGTGGTCCTCAAGGGATCCGAATTTGCACAATTTACCTTAATTGAGTATTAAATGGCCTAGTGAGTAATGGCATGGAATTGGCCATTTTGAAGATCAATTAGGTCTAATGGGAACCCTATGGGATAATGTCATGCTCAAGGTTTAATGGTTGAGAGTAATTAGTAGTGACAAGACCTAAGCGGACCCGGAATTTGAAATGCTAAATTGTGTATTAAGTGCCGGGTATAAATGGGCTAAATGAAACGAATTAAATGTGCCGACAGTACGTTGATTGAGTGAGAAATTGTGGTTCAATGTGCTTGGTACATCGGGACATGGCAATTGGTGTGAATCCCATGATATGTGAATTTCCATGTTGGTTTTTATATGATTGAGATTAAAATATGACCATTGGGTCATGGCCTTCGGGTCGGTTTATATAATTATTGGCCTTCGGGTCGGGCCTTCGGGTCGAATGATTTATGACCATTGGGTCATGGCCTTCGGGTCGATTTAATTGTGATGACCATTAGGTCATGGCCTTCGGGTCGATTTAATTGTGATGACCATTGGGTCATGGCCTTCGGGTCGATTTAACTGTTGATAACCATTGGGTCATGGCCTTCGGGCCGATTTAACTGTTTATGAGTTATAATGATATTGAAAGCCTAACCTGCAGGGCTGGAGTAGCAAATTTAGGGCTGAGGGCCCGAATGGCTATATAATGATTTATTTACTGGTTCAGTGATTCATGCATTTTTAATTATCCTCTGGAGGTGCACGTTAGCCTAGTTTAGGAATAGGAATTTTACTTGCTGAGTTTATCTCACGATTGTGGTAAAACCGATTTTCAGACCCCCGTCCATAAAATGCCGAGGAAAGCCCATCTTTTTGGATTTCCACAGCGGATTCAGCGATCGTCGAGTGTGCATCCCTGTGGAGATGGATCAGCGTACATTAGATACCATTCTGTTGTGATAGTAAATGTGGGAGAGGATTATAGCGACACTCAGGAGTACGTAGCCTGGTGTTATAGGGGAGCGGATGGTGTGACTGGACCCCCGATCCGGACTTTTGATGTTCCAGTGAATATTAACGGCGTTATGATTCCACAGATGGTGAGTGGTGAAATCTCGGATCCTCCAGCCTCCCTTAGTGTGAGTAGTGTAGGCGAGACCGTGGATGGACCAGTGGCCATGGACGAGGAGCAAGGAGAACAGCAAGTTATAGCTGTCGATGTAAACCCGGAGGAAGACGAAGAATTAAATCTGGAAGTAATAGGTGAGAATGCCGAGGCAGCCGGAGAAGTGGCGGAAGTTGGATCGGACGAGGAAATAAGATCTTAGGAGGACTCATCTGAGGAGTCCGTAGGGCCATCCGATCCAGACGGGGAGCCCTAGACTAGGTCCTTATGTGAGCAGTAGAGGCTAACCCCTTTTTGACCATAGCCTCTCCCGAATAGATAGTTTTCACCCTAGGCCACCGATCCCCTTTTTGTGTCGTGGCCCTTGATGTATTTTGGATTGTAAATGGATAGTGTAAATATATATAAGTTGTAAAGAATGTTCATTTGGATCAATCTATTGTAAAATATTTTCTATTGCTGCTCGTGGTTACGTTTTTGAAATCGTCAGGGTGTGTGTGTATATATATATATATATATATATATATATATATATATATATATATACGTTGCTTCCGCATGTGATGTATTTTCTCTGATTTGGGTTTTCGGGTCGGTGACGCAATCCTGGGAGCGTCGCACCTCACTTCGACCTTTGCGCGGATGTTCAGCCTTCGTGGGGTACGGGGCGTGACATCCCCGTTCGAATTGGTATCAGAGCAAAGACAGCTCTGTTTAATCTAGTTGAGCCTGGAGTGATAAGGAGGAGCGACCATGGGTAGCCATAGGTTGACTTAGCGTGCTAAGTGTACCTCCAGAATGCTTGTGTTTGAATGTTGTGGTGATTATTTGAACCAGTAATATGCAGGTGCGGCAGGACCCAGGGTAAGTTTGCAAGTCCTTGGGTGAAATTATGTGCTGTTGTGCTAGCCGCATGCTGAGTGTTTAAATGTTTTTATATTGATACCTGCCTAGGACTTAGACCGGTTAGTTGGTTTAGGTCTCTAATTCCTGGATGGAATTATATCAGGTAGTTGAGCACTCAGAGTATTAAGATGAGCAGTGAGAGAGGAAGTGTGGGAAGAGTCCCAAGGAGGGGCACTGGAAGAGGAGCTCGAGGTGGAGGTCGTGCTAGAGCTAGAGCGATAGAGGATATTGGTGCAGGTGCTAGAGAGGGAGAGAACCCTAGAGTTGGTGTTGGGGCTGCAGTGGACCCCAGAGCTGATGTTAGACATGCAGAAGATCCGCGTATGGAAGGAGTCCT
The DNA here is from genome assembly GCA_031216235.1 of Syzygium jambos. Taxonomy (NCBI): domain Eukaryota; kingdom Viridiplantae; phylum Streptophyta; class Magnoliopsida; order Myrtales; family Myrtaceae; genus Syzygium; species Syzygium jambos. The sequence goes on from CM062226.1 coordinate 15,545,603, forward strand.
CAGAGCATTAGAGAGGATTGGTAATGTGATGGATAGGCAAGCACAGGAAAGAGAGAATGCGACCGCTCAGGCTGCTGAGGCTGCAGCAGTTGCTGCCGTCCATGAGAATCAAGCCCAAGCCCAGCCAGTTCAAGCTCAACCAATGGTGGCACCTAGACCAATGCACCAGTTGGTGGAGCAGTTTCTTAAGTTGAAACCGCACAAGTTCACGGGTAGAGGTGACCCAGAAACCGCCCCGCGTTGGGTGGAAGAGCTAGAAAAAGCATTTGACTTGTTGGGGTGTACTGAGACAGAAAAGATTTCTTTGGCATCGTATCAACTGCAGGATAATGCCCACGATTGGTGGAAGGCAGTTAAGGATAGAGTGTTTCCGGAGTATATGGAACAGACCTGGGCGATATTTGTTGAGCATTTCTATGGACAGTATTTTTCAGAAAGTGCCCAAGAGAAAAAGATGGCAGAATTCATGAGGCTTCGTCAGGGGTCGATGACAGTGGTACAGTACGAAGCAGAGTTTGCCAGATTATCCAGATTTGCCCTAAGGATGGTTGAGAATCCCCTGGACAAGGCTCGGAGATTCCGGGATGGACTGAAACCGGATCTTCGCACCCAGATGCTTTTGCTGAATATCAGAGATTATCGAGAGCTGTATGAGCGAGCCCAAACTATGGAGCGAGATCAGATAGAAAGGACAACAGCATCGGGTTCGAGGTTTATTCCGAATCGGGACAATCGTCGCTTTGGAAAGAGACCAATGGCCAGTAATAGACGGTTTGTTCCGCCCCCGAGAAGGAGTATAGGGAAACCCAGTCAGACGCCAAACAGAATTGGAGCTTGTTTTCGTTGCGGGAGTTTGGGACACCAGATAAAGAATTGCCCCCAGCAACGACTTTCGGGACCCCCAGGACAACAGCAGCAACCCAGAGCGGGAAATCAGGTCGGGAATCCCCCACCGGCTATTCAGGGCAGACCACCTGCGTAAGGACGAGTATATGCAATGGCGCGAAAGGATGCCGAGGACGCGCCGGGCGTGGTCACAGGTACCGTTTCTCTCTGCGATCATGCTGCTTATGCGTTATTTGATCCCGGGGCAACCCATTCATTTATTTCAGAGCAGTTTGTTAGATTGGTTGGTCTGGAGCCTGTTTTACTTGAAATCATGTTATGTGTGATGACCCCACTGCATGATAGAGTGTTAGTATCTTTGGGGTGCTTGGACTGTAAAATTGTGATTGGAAATGTTGAGGAAAGGATTGATTTAGCTGTGTTAGCCATGTATGACTTTGATGTGATCATTGGTATGGATTGGCTGACTAAACAGAAGGCCGTTATGGATTGCGGCAATAGGACGATCCAATTTAATCCGATTGGACGTCCTAGGTTTGAATTTCAGGGAAATCGAGGAGGAACCTCGATCCCTTGGATTTCCTCAGTAGAGGCAACTGAGATGCTTGAGGAAGGTTGCGAAGGATATTTGGTTAATGTTAAAGACCCGACATTGGTAGAACCTAAGTTGGAAGAAATCCCTGTAGTATGCAAATTCCCTGAGGTTTTTCCTCAAGAGTTGCCGGGTTTGCCGCCAGAACGAGAAGTGGAATTCGTAATAGAATTGGCCCCAGGTACAGAGCCAATTTCTAAAGCCCCGTATCGGATGTCTTTGTCGGAATTGAAGGAACTAAAAGTTCAGATGCAGGAATTACTAGACAAAGGGTTTATTCGTCCCAGTGCGTCTCCATGGGGAGTGCCAGTCCTATTTGTGAGGAAAAAGGACGGGACGTTGAGATTATGTATAGACTATCGGCAGTTGAATCAGGTGACTATAAAGAATAAGTATCCACTGCCAAGGATCGACGACTTGTTCGATCAATTGCAAGGAGCGTCAGTGTTCTCCAAGATTGATCTACGGACCGGGTATCATCAGTTAAGAATTCGGAAAGAGGATATACCCAAGACTGCATTTAGGACAAGGTACGGGCATTATGAGTTTACCGTCATGCCCTTCGGCTTAACGAATGCCCCTGCAGCTTTTATGGATCTGATGAACAGAGTTTTTAAAGAATTTCTGGATCAGTTCGTCATTGTATTCATTGATGATATTCTGGTTTATTCAAAGAGTCAAGAAGAACATGAAGTACATTTGACTGAAGTACTACGGACATTAAGGGAGCACGCACTTTATGCGAAGTTCAGTAAATGCGAGTTCTGGCTTAGCAAGGTAGCATTCCTTGGACATATTGTATCGGGAGAAGGAATATCTGTGGATCCGACTAAGATTGAAGCAGTGCTTAAGTGGCCCAGGCCGACATCAGTGACGGAAATCAGGAGTTTCTTAGGATTGGCTGGCTATTATCGACGTTTTGTGGAAGGATTCTCGTCGATAGCCACGCCATTGACACGATTACTGAAAAAGGAGACTAGATTTGAATGGGACGACAAGTGTGAACGAAGTTTTCAGGAGCTTAAGAATAGACTGACAACAGCTCCAGTCTTGACTATTCCATCTAGACCTGGTGGATTCGAGGTATACAGTGATGCTTCGTTCAAAGGACTTGGTTGTGTGTTAATGCAACATGGGAAAGTAGTTGCATATGCGTCACGTCAGTTGAGGCCCCACGAGTTGAACTATCCGACGCATGACTTAGAGTTGGCTGCCATTGTTTTTGCACTCAAAATTTGGAGACATTATTTATGTGGGGAAAAGTTTCAGATTTATACGGATCACCAGAGCCTCAAATACCTGTTCTCACAGAAAGAGTTGAATATGAGGCAGCGTAGATGGATGGAACTTCTAAAAGACTATGACTGTGACATCATGTACCACCCTGGAAAAGCGAATCGAGTGGCGGATGCGCTAAGTCGCAAATCAAGTATGGCGCACATGATGATCAAGGAGTGGGCGTTATTGGAAAAGCTCCGAGACTCAGAATTTAAATTGGAATTGAGTCATGTGTCGAATCTGCTGGCTACTTTAAGAATTGAGCCGGAGATTCAAATCAAGATTAAAGCTCTGCAATCCACGGATCAAGAGATTCAGAAAATTGTGGAAATGGAGGCCACGGCAAGGAAGCCAGATTTCCAGGTATCAGAAGATGGAATCCTGAAGTATAGAGGACGATGGTGTGTACCTGATGATACTGAGCTTAAGGAAGAAATATTAAGAGAAGCTCATCGCAGCAATTACAGTATCCACCCTGGCAGTACGAAAATGTATCAGAATCTACGGCAACATTATTGGTGGAACGGAATGAAAACGGATGTGGCCAGGTTTGTGGCTAAGTGTTTGACGTGTCAGCAGGTAAAGGCACAACACTGTAAACCTGGAGGACTGCTGCGACCGTTGGAAATTCCCGAGTGGAAATGGGAACATATCACCATGGACTTTGTAACAGGATTACCGCGAAGTCAGAGAGGACATGATTCCATTTGGGTGATCGTGGATCGACTTACTAAATCGGCTCATTTCTTAGCTGTGCGAAAAGATTTTGAATTAGAAAGGTATGCAGAGCTGTACGTAAGGCAGATTGTTAGACTGCATGGAGTGCCGGTGACGATTACATCATATCGTGACCTGAGGTTTACAGCGAATTTCTGGAAGAGTCTGCAGACGGCCTTGGGGACAAAGGTGCAGTTTAGTACAGCTTACCATCCGCAGACTGATGGTCAATCAGAAAGGACAATTCAGACCCTTGAGGATATGTTGAGAGCCTGTGTACTGGATTTTCAGGGTAAATGGGAATAACAGCTGCATTTGGTAGAATTTGCATATAATAACAGTTATCAGCAGAGTATCCAGATGGCCCCATTTGAAGCTTTATATGGCAGAGCGTGTAGGACTCCCGTGTGTTGGGATGAAGTGGGAGAACGAAGTATTACGGGCCCAGAGTTGGTACAGCAAACAGTGGAAGCTGTTGAGATTATTCGAGAAAGGTTAAAGACAGCACAGAGTCGACAGAAAAGTTATGCCGATCGGAGACGACGACGTTTGGAATTTCAAGTTGGGGACCATGTATTTTTAAAGGTGTCGCCTATGAAAGGGTTATCCCGATTTGGCAAGAAAGGAAAGCTGAGTCCGAGGTTTGTTGGACCGTTTGAGATTTTGGAAAAGATTGGCGATATGGCATATAGACTTGCCCTGCCACCTAACTTATCCCAAGTACATAATGTCTTCCACGTGTCAATGTTGAGGAAGTATGAACCAGACCCGACACACGTTCTGAGATTCGAAGAAATAGATGTGGACGACAGGGTGTCGTACGTGGAGAGACCAGTCAGAATTGAAGATCGGAAGGATCGAGTACTTCGGAATAAGACAATCTCGATGGTTAAGGTAGTTTGGGAGCACCACGGGACAGAAGGCGCTACTTGGGAAAGCGAGGAAGCCATGCGACGTCAACACCCCCAGTTGTTCGAGGAACAAGTTTGAAGTATAAATTTCGAGGACGAAATTTTTGTAAGGGGGAAGAGTTGTAACATCCTGAATTTTGACCCGTTACCGGGACCAATAAAGTGTATATTGATTCTCGTGTAATTTTAGTAAGTCTCGCCCGGAATTGATCAATCACGGGATACTAACCAAATGGGAAAGGCTAAGTAGGATAAGGTACGTGGACCGAGAACCCAATCGTGATGGAGCGCCAAATTCGACAAACGTCGAGGAAGTATTTTGAACCAATATAGGCCGATCTTAGGAAAATGACAGGTTGATATTGTCAGTGATGCACGATCGGATCGCGAGTGATTTCGCATGACCGAAAGTGCGCCTGACAAAGGAAACCCGATTGTAATCCGAACGATCGTGACCTCAGGTGCTAGTGATAATTCCTCTCGTTCTCTTGAAATTGAGACTATCATGACTTGGATAATCTTAGGTCGATACGCGTAACGCCTAAACAGCCGCCTGTTAGTGAGAGACCCTAAAACTGCAAAACGAGTGAATTAGATCGCGATATTGGACCCGAACTTCGATATCAAAATTTCAAGGGTAATTACGGCTATTTTTGCAAGACGGACGTCATTTTGAAGTAGCCATTTATGTTTGGGATGAATGCGGTTGGAAACTGAAGATTTGACAGAAATTGAGAAAAGGACAGTTTTGCCCCTGTGGACACCGGGGCCGAATTCGAAGGCCGTTTGAGGTTATTTTTCGCGGCCAAGGTCATTTTGGGATAGCCACGCACATTTGGAGTGGTTTTGGACAAAAAGTGGAATTTCGACAAAAATTGGAAAATAATATTATTTTATTCCCGGAAACTTTGCGGGCGATTTTCGAGGGCTTAGAAAGTGAATTTCGCGATTCCGACACCGGATTATGTCTCCCATGAATATTTAGGACCGGTATGAGCAAAAATTGGAATTTCGGTTCGGGATGGAAAAATGACGGAAATGCCCCTAGGCTATTTTTGATTAATTCCGAATTTTGGGGCAATTTTGGGATTTAACTAAGGTTGGTTAAGGTTAATTAGACTTGGTTAACCATGGTTAAGGGCAATTGACCATTTTACCCTTGAATTATTGGATTAGAAGTGTTTTGAGCCCTTGGATGAGGGGCATTTTGGTCCTAAAGCCTAGGATTTTGACATGTGGACCCCACTATGGATATTGTTGACTACCCCTTGACCATTCTCTCTCCTCAGCCCCCTCTCTCTCCCCGCGTCTGTCTCTCTCTCCTCTCTCCCGATCGTTTCTCTCGGCTGTTCCTCGCCGGTTTGCTCGTCGGCCACTGTTCACGCCGGAAGCAGCTGGCCGCCGGAGCTGCTGGCGCTGAGCCGCCGTGTGCCGCCCCCTGGTGCCACCCAGCCCCCGTCGACCCACTTTCCCCTTGATCCGCCGCCCGTAGCCGCCGTTCCAGCCGGGACGTGAAGGACGCCGTCGCCGGTCTTGCTTCGCCGGTGCCGCGCCGCCGGCTGCCGCCGTGCACCGTCCCAGCCGACCAACCTAACCCTCGCCGTCTCCCTTTTCGTCACCCTCAGCCCACCGACCAGCCTCCCCTGTTTTGGCCGTGAGGTAGCCGTGAGCCTCACCGGCGCCGCCGTGTCCGCCGGCTTGCCGCCGGAGCGCCGCCGTCGATTGTACCGCTCGTCGGTAATCGGCCGCTCGCTCCCGTCGCCTCGCGTCGATAATAGGCGAGTAAAATCCCTAATCCTTGAATTAGCCTAAATTGTGCAATTTAGGGGTTTAATTAGAGTAATTAGGCTAGATTAAGGCCTAATATTGTGCATTTTGTGCATTAGTTGATTAGGGAACCTAATTGGGACTTATTATGATTGTTTAAGGGTGGTTTGGAGATTTAATGATGGCTGTTTTGGTGTGGTCCTCAAGGGATCCGAATTTGCACAATTTACCTTAATTGAGTATTAAATGGCCTAGTGAGTAATGGCATGGAATTGGCCATTTTGAAGATCAATTAGGTCTAATGGGAACCCTATGGGATAATGTCATGCTCAAGGTTTAATGGTTGAGAGTAATTAGTAGTGACAAGACCTAAGCGGACCCGGAATTTGAAATGCTAAATTGTGTATTAAGTGCCGGGTATAAATGGGCTAAATGAAACGAATTAAATGTGCCGACAGTACGTTGATTGAGTGAGAAATTGTGGTTCAATGTGCTTGGTACATCGGGACATGGCAATTGGTGTGAATCCCATGATATGTGAATTTCCATGTTGGTTTTTATATGATTGAGATTAAAATATGACCATTGGGTCATGGCCTTCGGGTCGGTTTATATAATTATTAGCCTTCGGGTCGGGCCTTCGGGTCGAATGATTTATGACCATTGGGTCATGGCCTTCGGGTCTATTTAATTGTGATGACCATTGGGTCATGGCCTTCGGGTCGATTTAATTGTGATGACCATTGGGTCATGGCCTTCGGGTCGATTTAACTGTTTATGAGTTATAATGATATTGAAAGCCTAACCTGCAGGGCTGGAGTAGCAAATTTAGGGCTGAGGGCCCGAATGGCTATATAATGATTTATTTACTGGTTCAGTGATTCATGCATTTTTAATTATCCTCTGGAGGTGCACGTTAGCCTAGTTTAGGAATAGGAATTTTACTTGCTGAGTTTATCTCACGGTTGAGGAAGACGAAGAATTAAATCTGGAAGTAATAGGTGAGAATGCCGAGGCAGCCGGAGAAGTGGCGGAAGTTGGATCGGACGAGGAAATAAGATCTTAGGATGACTCATCTGAGGAGTCCGTAGGGCCATCCGATCCAAACGGGGAGCCCTAGACTAGGTCCTTATGTGAGCAATAGAGGCTAACCCCTTTTTGACCATAGCCTCTCCCGAATAGATAGTTTTCACCCTAGGCCACCGATCCCCTTTTTGTGTCGTGGCCCTTGATGTATTTTGGATTGTAAATGGATAGTGTAAATATATATAAGTTGTAAAGAATGTTCATTTGGATCAATCTATTGTAAAATATTTTCTATTGCTGCTCGTGGTTACGTTTTTGAAATCGTCAGGGTGTATATATATAGTTTCACTGACTCGAGCAGAAACAATGCAGTGAAATTTCTGAACTTGATTTAATTAGTAGACCCAACATTGGACGCTTAACTTCGCTTCACTTCTTTGTGCTCACCTGATGAGACTATAAAATTGATGAGGTACTTAAATCACTTGGAATTGACTTCTTTTTCTTGATGTTATTGCCTAAACGAAGCCTTCATTTAGACGTAGTATCTACTTAAGCTCAGGTGCGAAATTTTCGATATACTTTATATAATTCACGTGCTACTTAGTGTCAGAGCACTTAAGCTTGCAATTTTCCACTTATGGTAATGATATCTTTTTACACCCCAATCAGCAATGCACTATGGCTTGATAAAACTGCTGTACTTAAGCAATTTTTAGATGCTTTAATAATAAACTTCTGGCTCGTAATGGTAGGTTTGATTTTTATGGAATATAACAGAATCAAGTTGATGAGATTAAACTGTATAAGTGAAATAAGAAAGATTCTACGACTTCTTTCATATCTTCTGGTTTATTTGTTTAATTACGGGTTCACAAGATGAACTTGCTAATTATATCATTATCTATCTGAATTATTATAGATGTGATTGTTCTTCCGCCATATTTTGCTGTGTATAGTACACTTTCGTTTCAGACATTACTTTTATTGGATTTTCTCGAAGATTTAACACGGACATCTGTCTCTGAAAATAGAGATCACTAGCTTCATACATAAAGAGGCATGCTTGCTCAAATGTAAAGACAGAGGACCTCTGGGCTGCCCTCGAGGAGGGATCAGGTGAACCCGTGAACAAGTTAATGAATTCGTGGACCAAGCAGAAAGGATACCCTGTGGTTTCCATCAAAATCAAAGATGACAAGCTAGAGTTTGAACAGGTTCTACAATGCTATTTCTTTGAAGTTTTGTGTTCTCTTGTACGTTGCCAATCTTCATACAGAGAACCACCTCCAAACTGACGTGACTTTGATAATAAATGGCAGTCACAATTTTTGTTAAGTGGTTCCCACGGGGATGGACAGTGGATTGTGCCAATAACATTTTGTTGTGGCTCATATGATGCGCGCCAAAGTTTTCTGTTGGAAACAAAATCCGCATCTATTGATTTAGAGGAAAGCGGAGCTTGGATAAAAGTTAATGTGGACCAGACAGGTTTCTATAGGGTAAAGTACGACAAAGACCTTCAAGCCAAGCTAAGATATGCCATAGAGAATAAAATGTTATCTGCAACAGACAGATTTGGTAACTTTGTTATTTCTTCCAATATTAGAACATCTTCCGCCCGCCCCTATTTTTCATCTCTCTTCTTAACCTAAAATTCAGGCTAACCAACTAGTGGCATGCTCGTAACAGGTATACTGGATGATTCCTTTGCTCTTTGTATGGCTCGCCAGCAGTCCTTGACTTCTTTGCTCACTTTAATGGCTGCTTACAGAGAAGAACTTGATTATACTGTGTTATCGAATTTGATAAGAGTATGTTCAGCTATAACTGTACTCTCACTATATATATATATATATATATATATATATATTGCATGTGTCTGAACTTCGATTGGGAGAGATTCTTACTATGGATTTTCGTTGAGATGATGTATTCGAGACTGATTTTACTTCCTTCTTTGCCAGATAAGTTACAAAATTGCAAGAATTTCTAAAGATGCTACTCCTGAATTAATGGATTACATTAAAGAATTTTTTGTCGGTCTTTTCCGGTACTCTGCAGAGTAAGTTCAGTTACTCTTATGCATCTAGCATAACCTTGTTGTTAGAATTTCGGTTTACATTTTACAGCTCTTACATTTTGATAACGAATGAACCAAAATGAAGAAACTTCTTTGGGTGGGTAAATTATATTCATTTCAAGAAATTGGAAGAATTTACCCTTCTTTTTGCCTGGATGTCTTTTATCTTTAAGATGGATTCTCTTAAGTAAGAGTGCTGGAAGACTGCTGAATTAATGCTTAAACATATTAATGATAATTTTCTTTTCTACCTTTATTTCTCTATGCATTAACCGGAAAACCATCTTGATGATCTGTGCAGAGGTTAATTTGTCTAGTTATCTTTGGATGTGTAGTGAGAAAGCTGCATAAGTGATATCAAAGTTTCAAGTGATACTATTGTCTTTGATAGACTACTATAAAGTTTTGAATTTTAGACTACCTAATGTTCTAAAGATATTATTTTCTGTTAAAGTTCTATGTCAAGATGTGATTGTGAAAATATCATTGGCTTTTTTTTGCTGCATTTTCCTGGAAGGAAGCTTGGTTGGGATGCCAAAGAGGGTGAGAGTCATTTAGAAGCTATGTTGAGAGAACAAATTTTATCTGCCCTGGCAGAGTTTGGAAATGAACCCACACTGAAGGAAGCAAGCAGGCGCTTTCATGCATTCTTAGATGACAGGAGCACACCTCTTCTTCCTCCTGACATCCGAAGGGTAGTGCAATCTGATGCATTTTCTGTTACCTTGTACTTCTACATGTCCAATAGCCTCTAAATGCATGTATTTACCTCTTTTTACAGGCAGCCTACGTGGCAGTGATGCAAACTGCGAATGCATCGAGCCGATCAGGTTTTGAATCTTTGCTGAGAGTCTACAGAGAGACTGACTCGAGCCAGGAGAAAACCCGCATTTTAGGTAGATAGATGTCATTTGGGCGAGCGTTTGCAACCTGTCTGATACTCACCTTGCTATAATCTTCCTTCTTTTCTCGGTCTTCGTAGGTTCATTGGCCTCTTGTCCAGATCCAAGTATCATCCTCGAAGTGCTCGAGTCTCCTGAGGTACTCTGGCTTGTGTACTAGTTGAATATACATATGTCATGTTAGTTCCTTGAAGTCTCCTTTATTCACTTCACCTTTTGTTTGATCCAAAAAGGAAGAAACTAAAGTTTCGCGCCTTTGCTGTTGCTTAGGTTTGCTTTGTCTCTGGGTTTGCTGTTTGCTGGGAAGGGCGTGAAACCGTTTGGAATTGGCTGAAGGTAATCCCATTAATGCCGGCGGAACATGTCGACTTCTTATTAATTTTACTTAAATGGGTCAATGATGTCTTCCCTGGATTTGATCTAATATAAGTCTAGATTGCTTTTGGCTTATTGCACAATCCACAATTGAAATGAAGAATTGAGAGCATCTATTCTTTTTGTTGCTGCTTGTGGTTTTTGAAGAGTTTTTGCTTGTACCAAATAACATTTTATGCTTTCTGTCGTATCTAATATGGCATTCTTCTCTAATATATCAATCATTGATTGCAGGAAAATTGGGAATACATTTCAAAAGCACAGGATTCTGGGTTGCGCATCGAATGGTTTGTCAGTTCATTTGTCACACCGGTATGTCATCCCACCCGCCGTGTGCCTATTTGTGTTCGTGTGGGTTCAAACATCTTACAAGCAACTTTCTCATCACATTTACTCATTGCAATGGTAATAATGTTCTTTGATACTGTAAAAATGAACGAGGGGTTCGCTCTGTACTCATGACAAAAGCTGCGTCTTCAAGGATTGAATGTTTTTTGATACGGTATCTTTCCCTTCTGTTTGTTCTTATGCAAAAAACGCGGTCAATTCCTTGAGTTCCCCTGCTTTTTCATCATTTGTCTAGTTCGCATCATTTGAGAAAGCCAAGGAAGTGGAGGACTTCTTTGCGACCCGGTCAAAGCCTTCTATTGCAAGAACGCTGAAGCAGAGCATTGAGCAGGTGAACGTCAATGCACATTGGGTTCAAAGCATTCAGAACGAAGAACATCTTGCTGAAGTCGTGAAGGAGATGACATAAAGGAAGTACTAGGATTCTGATTTTTTATGGTTTGATGCTCAACTGTTTGTCCGCAAAACATGTGAAGTGACATTTCATCTGTGTCTTTCCCGAACTTACCTCAATAGTTGCGAATGTAATAAACAGGCTCATGCTTCTAGTGTCAGAATGCTCAATCCATTCTGCCACGGCCCCAAAGCGCAAAATCTGCCACTCTCGAACGTACATTTTCTAGAGGAATGAGCAAATCTATTAAGTCCAGCTAAGCCCAATGCTTCTCTTCATCCTTTGATTAGCCCAGTAATGAATGGCTAAATGAAACTATCATTGCCCAAATCCAGTAATACAACGCCTATGAGTCCTACCTTATGGCTCACACCGCAAGAAAACTCATATGGTGTCTTGTTGCAGATGAGCACTGCTAAAACGACGTAGAAATTAACTAGTAGAGCTACTCTTTCTCTGCACTTGCAAAGCAACCTAAAAGTCTGGCATTGCGAACATGGAAGAGCGTGAAAACTCGGGTAAGAGGTATTCGCCAATTTCAAGTTATTACTCTGCATCAGAATTGCTCTTTCAATTCATGTACCGTGCATTACTAACACAACACAAAATCCTCATCAAACCCTCTAGATCTACCCAACTAAGATGAATTTAATTGCTTGCAATGTCAAAACAGCAAGGTCATCACAAACTCGGCCACTACAACCAATATTAGCTGCCATGTACAGAAGCCAGTAATACGCAATGTGTAACAAGGGAGCATGTTCCCACGGTACATTAAGAACGATACCCTCGTAAATCGTAGAGCCCGGGGGTAAAAACATAGGGGCTAATCTTATCCGACCTTACGCAGCTTTATATACTACAGTCAAAGAACAAGAATCAATATTAAGAAGCCGGTATACGAATCATGTCTTGCTCTTGAACTTCCTTTGAGCTTTCAAATCTACAACGATCACTGTGATGTTGTCCTTGCTTCCCTTTTGGAGAGCACACTTGGAAAGGTACTCAGCTGCCGCTTGAGCTGCGGGGTCCACCACCTCGCCCCTATTGGGAAGGTGCGTGGCCCCATTCTTCTTGTGCCATAGAAGTAATCTCTTTCGTGCCAAATCACATACCTCCTCATTTGTCATCACATCCCATAAACCATCACTTGCCAAAACAAGGCATTCGTCTTCCCTTGTTCGGGGGACGAACAAGACTTCTGGTTCTGGGATGATCCAAGGTTTCAGGTATCTATCACCTACAGTCCAAAAAGATAGTCCCACTCAGCAATCAATCAGGTAGTACACATATCTGTACAACTTTGAGATTTCATATCTATCTTACTACTAGGTTGTGTCAATTCATATTCATTTTATGACCTTATGTCAACTTATAGTATTGCAGAATCCTGAATGAATATGAAATTTCATATTTCAGAGTAGAAACATTGAGCACAAATGATCCTCCAAATGGAACTCCCGACCAAAGAGCATGTGAAAATCAATTTATAACTGGAAAGGAAGCCAATGAACTCCTTCAAGACAAGCAACATTGAGTAAAACACAGAACTCCACGGAAGAGAATGCTAAGAAAATTTGTAAAATTGAGATGCTTAATTAACAAAGCGGTGCCAGAACAAGTCCATTACTAAAGAGTGAGGACAATTTCTAGCTGGCCCTGTCTTCACAAGATGAGTTTAAAAAAAATTAACATGACTAAGACCAATCAAAGTCTGGGGTCACAAGTAAACAATAGACACTTTTTACAGCATAAGCTCATATACTTTGATGGACCTATGTTATAGCACTGGATGGTTTCTTGTAACAGCCCGAATTTTGATGTAATTTCCGGGATCAATGAAACTGATATTAATTCGCATTTCATTTTAGTAAGTCTCGCCCAGAGCTGATCACTCTCGGGATACTGACCAATGGGGTATGGCTAACTAGAAAATAGTACATGGACCGGAGACCCTATCGTGAAGCGGACACCGATCACGAGAGACGTTGAGGGAATATTTTGGGCCAACGTGGGCCGATCGTAGAAAAGGGTAATGGATTGGGTTTGGCCAAGGCCAACGATGTATAATAGGGACGCAGGTGATTCTGCAAGACCGAAAGTACACGTGGCCAACCAGTCCTGAACCTGAACCGAACGATCGTGACCTCTGGAACTAGTGATAATTTCTCATTCTCTCAATGATCGAGACCATCACGACTTGGATAGCCCTAGGTCGATACGCGTAATTTCTAAACAGCCGCCCGTTAGTGAGAGACCCTGAAATTGAAAGTTTAGCGAGTTTATTCGCGAAATTGAGCTCGGATTTCGATGTTGATTTTCGAAGGCTTAAGGGACTATTTTTGGAAATCTGACGTCATATTACGCTGGCCACACACGTTTGGAGTTAGTACGTGTAAAAATTGGAATTTTGGTCCGGGGGTGAAAAATGACGATTTTGCCCCTCGGGACGCCAGCGTCGCTTTTCGAGGTCAATCGAGGTTATTTTTCGGAGCCGACGCCATTTTTGAGTGGCCACACATACCGGGAGTCATTACGGACAAAAACTGGAATTTCGACAAAAACTGGAAAAATAATATTATTTTATTCTCGGAACTTCGCAGTCGCTTTTCGAGGGCTTAAAGGATGAATTTTTCGATTCCGACATCGGATTATGTCTCCCATGAATATATAGGACCGGTATGGATGAAAATTGGAATTTCGATTCGGGATCGAAAAATGACGAAAATACCCCTAGGCTATTTTTGGATAATTCCGAATTTTGGATTTAATTTTGGGGTTAACCAAGGTTAGTTAGGGCTAAACCAGGTCTGGTCAACCATGGTTAAGGACAAATGACCAAAATGCCCTTGAATTATTGGATTAGATCAATTTTGGGCCATTAGATTAGGGGTAAAAATGTCAATTGGCCCTAGATTTTGACACTTGGCACCCCTAGTCTACAAATTTGACCAAGATAAACTCTCTCTCTCTCTCTCTCTCTCACGCAGAACCATTCGGCAGCAGCTTCCCAGAATTTTTCTTCTCATTTTCTCTTCCGTTTCTGCTTGTTTTTGGGCGTTTTCTGCATTTTCGGTACTGTTCACGCCGGAACAGTACCGCCCGGAGCTTCCCCCGTCGAGCCACCACCACCAGCATCCTATTCCACCTCTGTGCAGCCACTTTAGTCCAGGTTTTGGTCCAAAAACAGCTTTGTTTTCCTCTGTTTTCTCTGTTTTCTCATTTTCCAGCTTGCAAACAGTGTCGCCGGAGCTTCGCCGGAGCTCCGATCGCCGTTCCGTCGACACCCGGGCGTCCAGCACCCTCATACGTCGCCATCCCACCCCGTCCGTACAGTGTCCGTACGGATTTTACTGTTCATCCGTACGGTCACTGTTCACGCCGGCCGTACGGACCGTCGCCGCCGTGACCGGCACCTCGCCGGCGACCTCCTCGGGCCTGTCCGTACAGTCCCCCGTACGGAAATCACTGTTCATCCGTACGGAACACTGTTCACCCCGTACGGAATTTCACTGTTCATCCGTCCGTACGCCGCGTCCCGGGAATTCCGCCGCCGATTTCACTGTTCATCAGTGATCGGTCGCCATTCCCCGTCGTCGTAATTTCGGATTAGGTGAGTAAAATTCCTAAACCCGGATTAGGATTGATAATGCATTTTTCTGGACTGGTTTAGGTGTTATCGGTACGTTCGGATGGATTTAGATAGTGTCGATGTGTATCTCCGATTGGGTTGAGGACGAATCGATAGGAATTATTATCGGAAAAATTGTGTGGACTAATGAGAATAATTTGTGGAGATTAATTGGATTAGTTGGCCAATGTAGATGTTCGTTGAAAAATTACTGGGCGTGCTCGGGATAAGTGATTGTTCGCAAATTGTGCTTAATTGTGATTAGATTTCATTAGTGCTCATGGTGCATTGCACTACATAACATAAACACGCATTATGTATGCCTAGAGTATGGCATGTCGTGAAATTGTGCGAGAATGCGTGTTTGCCATGAGTGCGTGATCACCTAAATTACCCTGAGGCATTATATGCTGGGTTCAGATAATAATGAATCGTGTGATCACCTGAGGACCTTCGGGTCGATACCGTCCTCATGCACTTTGAAGCAGGACGATGCCCGGTACATCCGGAAGGCGACCATCCTCATGTACTTTGAGATAGGCTCTGGTTCGCAAGGAGAACAGTGTTGCGCCTCATGCACTTTGAAGCAGGCTAGAGATACTGGGCCAGATCGGTTGCTGCTGCGCCTCATGCACTTTGAAGCAGGCTAGACGCACCGGGCCGTGAAAATTAATGACTCGAGTCGTAGTAATAATGAATTAGGCAAGTGTGCCGGTGTGGGCTGTTGGGCCAAAGAAATGCGTATGGCATGTTAATAACATTTTCATGCATAGACATGCATTGATTAGCATGCAAGTGGGTGCAACTTGGTGCATGAGCATATGATTGGCATAAGTGTGATTATGAGTGTCACGTATGTGCTGTGATTATTATACGTTGATCTGTCTAACCTGCAGGGTCTAAGATCGATTTGGTTATTGTTGGTTCATAATTTAATATTTACTTTCCGGTCAGGAGATTGCATGTTAGCCTAGCCTAGGTTTAGGGGTTGAACTCACTGAGATTTATCTCACGGTTGTGTAAACCGAAACATTTCAGACCCCCGGCCGTGAGGATGGAGAGACCACCGCCTCTTTTTGGGATCCCTCTGCAGATCCGGAAGTATACTACTACCTACCCTTCAGGAAATGGGGAGGCTTTTGTGAGGTATTGGTCTGAAGTAGTTGTGAACATAGGTGTAGATTTCTATCAGAAACAAGAATATGTGGCGTGGTGTCATCGGGATGCCAATGGAAACGAGGGAGAACCCCTTAGAACCTTTGATATCCCTATCGATAATACTGGACTGATGCAACCCATTATAGCTGCGGGTGAGGTGATAGATCCTGAGGTCATACCTGAAGAAATGATGGAGGAGGAGGAGGTGCATGAGGAGCCCAACGTACTAGTAGAGGATGCCGAGCCTATGGATGAGGAGGAGGATGACGAACCCGAGGCCATGGAGCAAGATGTCGAGGAGGACGGAGAGATGGCGGAGCTGGGATCAGACGAGGAGGGGTTCGAGCTTTACCTGGACCCTGAGTTGGAGCCAGACTCCGAGGACGAGCGAGCCCAGGCGATGGATTCCGAGGACTCCGATTCTAGCGAGGACATCTCTGAGGAGTCGTCAGACGATCCCACTGAGTCATCCGACCTCGACTGGGAGCCATAGGATCGTCTCGTGTCCTTAGCTAGAGACGAGGGCCGAAACTTTTTGGTCTGTCGCCCTCTCCCCTAGTTAGTCTAACCTCCCCAGCCACTTATCCCTTTTTGACCAGGTGGCTGCTGACCAGTTGTATCTTTGGTTGTACTTGTAAATGTTGTACTAATGGTTTTTATATAGTAATATAAATGTATAATTATTTTCTATAAATGTTTTTGAGGTATGGCTATCCTTGGTCCGTTTCGTAATTGTCTGGGGTTGTTTAATTTATACTTCCGCTTGTGCTTGATCTCTGTTTGGGTGCGGGTCGGCGACGCTTCCTGGGACGTCGCAGCCAAAATCGACCGTTGACGGGATGTTGCGCTACGTGGGGTACGGGGCGTGACATCCCCTCTTGAATTGGTATCAGAGCAAGGTCAGCTCGGTCCAATCCGGTCGAAGCCTGGAGTGATAAGGAGCGATGAAACCCTGGGTAGCCAGTAGGGTGACCTCGTGTGCTACATGCATCTCCTGACAGTTTGTGATTGTGTTGAATTGTGATTGTGCGACCCGTAAGTGCAGGTGCGGCAGGACCCGAGGTGAGTATCCGAATCCCTTGGGTGATGTATTGGATAGCTGTTAAGCTGCATGCTGATTGCTTAATTGTTGCTTAATACCTGCCTAGGACTTAGACTGGGATAGATTCGTTTAAGTCTTTAATTCCTTTGTGGAATTATAGCAGGTAGTCGTAAAGCCGAGTAGCCGAGATGAGTAGTGGAGAGAGAGATATAGGAAGAGTTCCTAGGAGGGGTGCAGGTAGACGAGTCAGAGGTGGAGGTCGTGCTCGAGCAAGGGCCGTGGAAAATCTTGGAGCTAACGTAGGAGCCGCAGTAGACCCCCGAGTCGATGTGAGACCCGTAGAAGATCCACGTATGGAAGGAGTTTTACGAGTATTGGAAAGAATTGGGAATGTGCTGGATAGGCAAGCTCAAGGGCGTGAGAATGTGGCAGCCCAGGCTGATGAGAGAGTAGCCGCTGCTGCTGGGAATGAGAATCAAGCTAATGTTGGACAGGCTCAGCCAGCAGGGGTTAGGCAATTGGCCCAGCTAGTAGAACAATTTATCAAGTTGAAGCCACCTAAATTTCATGGTCGAGGTGACCCCGAGGCTGCGCCAAGATGGATAGAGGATCTGGAGAAAACCTTCAAAGTTTTGGGGTGCACTGAAGAGGAGAAGGTAACATTAGCGGTTTATCAGCTTCAAGAAGGTGCTAATGATTGGTGGAATGCCGTGGAGAATAGAGTGTTTCCGGTAGGAACGGCCCCGACTTGGGCTGTGTTTGTGGAAAATTTCTATGAGCAATATTTCTCGGAGAATGCGCAAGAGAAGAAGTTGATGGAATTTATGCGCTTGCGCCAGGGACAAATGACTGTCGATCAATACGAAGCAGAATTTGCAAGATTGGCTAAGTTTGCACCGACTATGGTGGAGAATCCGAGTGATAGAGCGCGGAGATTCCGGGATGGACTGAAGCCGGATCTTCGGAGTCTAATTTTGTCCCATGATATCAAAGATTACAGGGAAATGCATAGACGGGCGCAGATCATGGAACGGGATCAGCAGGAAAGGGCAGCCGCTTCTGGATCGAGGTTTGCTCAAAATAGAGATAATCGCCGTTTTGGAAAGAGGCCTATGACTGGAAACAGGCGATTTGTCCCGCCAGCTAGACGAAACATTGGGAAACCGAATCCCCAGTTGGGCAGATTTGGAGCATGTTTTAAGTGTGGGAGTATGGGACATCAGATCCGCGATTGCCCACAGATGCAGCCATCAGGACCGTCCAGAGTACCGCCGCCTCGAGTTGGAAATCAAGCCGGACCTCCCCCACCGGCTAATCAGGGGCGACCACCAGCTCAAGGAAGGATATATGCAATGGCGCGGAAGGAAGCTGAGAATGCGCCGGGCGTGGTAACAGGTACGATTTCTTTGTGTGATCATGCCGCGTATGCACTGTTTGATCCGGGGGCAACCCATTCGTTCGTTTCAGAGCAATTTATTGAGTTGGTTGGTGTGAAACCAGTGCTGCTTGAACATGTACTTTGCGTGTCGACACCTGTGAATGATAGGTTGCTAGTTTCTTTTGGATGTCCTAGCTGTAAGATAATTATTGGAGGTAGAGAAGAGAGTATCGATTTGGCAGTATTAGCTATGTTCGATTTTGATGTGATTATTGGTATGGACTGGTTAGTCCAACAGAAAGCTGTAGTGGATTGCAGCGATAGGACGATCCAATTTAATCCGGATGGACGCCCTATTTTTGTATTTCAGGGAAACCGAGGAGGAACCTCGATCCCTTGGATTTCGTCGCTTGAGGTGAGTAAGTTGTTAGATGAAGGGTGTGAAGGATATCTGGTGAATGTTGTGGATCCAACAGTTGAGGAACCTAAGTTGGAAGATATCCCTATAGTGAGCAATTTTCCCGATGTGTTTCCTGAAGAATTGCCGGGTTTGCCGCCAGAGCGAGAGGTAGAGTTTGTGATTGAATTGGCGCCAGGAACAGAGCCGATTTCGAAAGCGCCGTATAGGATGTCCTTATCAGAACTGAAAGAGTTAAAGGTTCAGATACAGGAATTACTGGATAAAGGTTTTATTCGCCCTAGTGCGTCTCCATGGGGAGCGTCAGTCCTGTTTGTCAAGAAGAAAGATGGAACTCTGAGGTTATGTATAGATTATCGACAGTTGAATCAAGTGACAGTGAAGAATAAGTACCCGCTGCCGAGGATTGATGATTTGTTTGATCAGTTGCAAGGGGCCTCAGTGTTTTTCAAGATAGATTTGAGAACCGGGTACCATCAGTTAAGAATCAGAAATGAGGACATTCCCAAGACTGCTTTCAGGACTCGATACGGGCATTATGAATTTACGATTATGCCCTTTGGATTAACGAATGCCCCAGCCGCTTTTATGGATTTGATGAATCGGGTGTTTAAGGAATTCCTGGATCAGTTTGTGATAGTTTTCATTGACGATATACTGGTGTATTCTAAGAGCCCGGAAGAACATGAGGTACACTTGACTGAAGTGCTACGGATCTTGAGAGAGCATGCATTATATGCCAAGTTCAGCAAGTGTGAGTTTTGGCTCAACAGAGTAGGATTTCTTGGACATATTGTTTCTGGGGATGGAATTTCTGTAGACCCTGTTAAGATTGAAGCAGTTACCAAGTGGCCTAGACCGACATCAGTAACTGAGATTCGGAGTTTTCTAGGATTGGCTGGTTATTACAGGCGATTCGTAGAAGGATTTTCATCAATAGCCATGCCAATGACAAGGTTGCTTAAGAAGGAGGTGAAGTTTGAATGGGATGACAAGTGTGAAAGGAGCTTTCAGGAATTGAAACACCGGTTAACAACTGCTCCTGTATTGACCATTCCGTCAGGCCCAGGAGGATTCGAGATTTATAACGATGCTTCGCTAAGAGGATTGGGCTGTGTGCTGATGCAGCATGGAAAAGTGGTAGCATACGCGTCGCGTCAGTTGAGACCGCATGAAATGAATTACTCGACGCATGACTTGGAATTAGCTGCTATAGTGTTTGCACTCAAGATCTGGAGGCACTATTTGTGTGGGGAGAAGTTTCAGATTTATACTGATCATCAGAGCCTCAAGTGCCTATTTTCGCAGAAAGAGTTGAACATGAGGCAGCGTCGATGGATGGAGCTTCTGAAGGATTATGATTGCGACATTCTGTATCATCCCGAGAAAGCCAATCGAGTGGCAGATGCCTTGAGTCGAAAGTCTAGTTTGGCGCACTTAATAGTCAAGGAGTGGACCCTGTTGGAAAAACTCAGGGATTCCGAGTTCAAGTTTGAGTTGAGTCACGTATCGAATTTATTAGCTGCTTTGAGGATTGAGCCAGAAATTCAAGTCAAGATTAAGGAACTACAGACTACGGATCAAGAAATCCAAAAGATTATTGAGATGGATGCAGCTAAGAGGAAACCGGACTTTCAAGTGTCCGAAGATGGAATCCTGAAGTTTCGAGGGCGATTATGTGTGCCGGATGAAGTGAAACTTAAAGAAGAAATTTTGTCGGAAGCCCATAGGAGCAAGTACAGTATCCACCCGGGGAGTACGAAGATGTATCAGAATTTAAGACAACACTACTGGTGGAATGGAATGAAGGTAGATGTGGCCGGGCATGTAGCTAAGTGTTTGACGTGCCAACAAGTGAAAGCACAGCATTGTAAGCCTGGAGGATTATTGAGGCCATTAGAAATTCCAGAGTGGAAATGGGAACATATTACCATGGATTTCGTGACGGGACTACCAAGGAGCCAGAGAGGACATGATTCAATCTGGGTGATAGTGGATAGATTGACTAAGTCAGCGCACTTCCTGGCGGTGCGAAAGGACTTTGAGTTGGAAAGATATGCAGATTTGTATGTGAAGCAGATTGTGAGGTTGCATGGAGTACCGGTAACGATTACTTCGGATCGTGATCCAAGATTTACGGCCAACTTCTGGAAAAGTTTACAGACGGCCTTAGGAACGAAGTTACAGTTCAGTACGGCATACCATCCGCAGACAGACGGCCAGTCTGAAAGGACCATTCAAACCTTGGAGGATATGTTGAGAGCTTGTGTGATAGATTTCCAAGGCAAATGGGAGGAACAGTTACACTTGGTGGAGTTTGCTTATAACAATAGCTTTCAGCAGAGCATTCAGATGGCACCGTTTGAAGCTTTATATGGTAGGGCGTGCAGGACACCAGTGTGTTGGGATGAAGTGGGTGAACGGAGTGTCACAGGGCCAGAGTTGATACAGCAGACAGTTGAGGCAGTTGAGGTCATTCGAGACAGACTCAGAACGGCGCAGAGTCGTCAGAAAAGTTATGCCAATCGGAGACGACGACCTTTAGAGTTTCAGGTTGGAGATCACGTGTTTCTTAAGGTGTCGCCTATGAAGGGATTATCTAGATTTGGCAAGAAGGGAAAACTGAGTCCTAGATATGTCGGGCCATTTGAAATTTTGGAAAAGATTGGAGATATGGCTTACCGACTTGCCTTACCGCCCAATTTGTCGCAAGTACACAGTGTTTTCCACGTGTCGATGCTAAGGAAGTATGAACCAGATCCGACTCATATCTTGAGATACGAGGAGATAGAAGTGGATGATAAGGTGTCGTTTGTGGAAAGACCAGTCAGGATCGAGGACAGAAGAGAACGGGTGCTGAGGAACAAGACGATCCCAATGGTTAAAGTTGTCTGGGAACACCATAGAACAGAAGGCGCCACGTGGGAGAGTGAAGAAGTTATGAGACGTCAACACCCACAGTTGTTTGAGTAGACAAGGGAAGATTGCAAATTTCGAGGACGAAATTTTTGTAAAGGGGGAAGAATTGTAACAGCCCGAATTTTGATGTAATTTCCGGGATCAATGAAACTGATATTAATTCGCATTTCATTTTAGTAAGTCTCGCCCAGAGCTGATCACTCTCGGGATACTGACCAATGGGGTATGGCTAACTAGAAAATAGTACGTGGACCGGAGACCCTATCGTGAAGCGGACACCGATCACGAGAGACGTTGAGGGAATATTTTGGGCCAACGTGGGCCGATCGTAGAAAAGGGTAATGGATTGGGTTTGGCCAAGGCCAACGATGTATAATAGGGACGCAGGTGATTCTGCAAGACCGAAAGTACACGTGGCCAACCAGTCCTGAACCTGAACCGAACGATCGTGACCTCTGGAACTAGTGATAATTTCTCATTCTCTCATTGATCGAGACCATCACGACTTGGATAGCCCTAGGTCGATACGCGTAATTTCTAAACAGCCGCCCGTTAGTGAGAGACCCTGAAATTGAAAGTTTAGCGAGTTTATTCGCGAAATTGAGCTCGGATTTCGATGTTAATTTTCGAAGGTTTAAGGGACTATTTTTGGAAATCTGACGTCATATTACGCTGGCCACACACGTTTGGAGTTAGTACGTGTAAAAATTGGAATTTTGGTCCGGGGGTGAAAAATGACGATTTTGCCCCTCGGGACGCCGGCGTCGCTTTTCGAGGTCAATCGAGGTTATTTTTCGGAGCCGACGCCATTTTTGAGTGGCCACACATACCGGGAGTCATTACGGACAAAAACTGGAATTTCGACAAAAACTGGAAAAATAATATTATTTTATTCTCGGAACTTCGCAGTCGCTTTTCGAGGGCTTAAAGGATGAATTTTTCGATTCCGACATCGGATTATGTCTCCCATGAATATATAGGACCGGTATGGATGTAAATTGGAATTTCGGTTCGGGATCGAAAAATGACGAAAATGCCCCTAGGCTATTTTTGGATAATTCCGAATTTTGGATTTAATTTTGGGGTTAACCAAGGTTAGTTAGGGCTAAACCAGGTCTGGTCAACCATGGTTAAGGACAAATGATCAAAATGCCCTTGAATTATTGGATTAGATCAATTTTGGGCCATTAGATTAGGGGTAAAAATGTCAATTGGCCCTAGATTTTGACACTTGGCACCCCTAGTCTACAAATTTGACCAAGATAAACTCTCTCTCTCTCTCTCTCTCTCTCTCTCACGCAGAACCATTCGGCAGCAGCTTCCCAGAATTTTTCTTCTCATTTTCTCTTCCGTTTCTGCTTGTTTTTGGGCGTTTTCTGCATTTTCGGTACTGTTCACGTCGGAACAGTACCGCCCGGAGCTTCCCCCGTCGAGCCACCACCACCAGCATCCTATTCCACCTCTGTGCAGCCACTTTAGTCCAGGTTTTGGTCCAAAAACAGCTTTGTTTTCCTCTGTTTTCTCTGTTTTCTCATTTTCCAGCTTGCAAACAGTGTCGCCGGAGCTTCGCCGGAGCTCCGATCGTCGTTCCGTCGACACCCGGGCGTCCAGCACCCTCATACGTCGCCATCCCACCCCGTCCGTACAGTGTCCGTACGGATTTTACTGTTCATCCGTACGGTCACTGTTCACGCCGGCCGTACGGACCGTCGCCGCCGTGACCGGCACCTCGCCGGCGACCTCCTCGGGCCTGTCCGTACAGTCTCCCGTACGGAAATCACTGTTCATCCGTGCGGAACACTGTTCACCCCGTACGGAATTTCACTGTTCATCCGTCCGTACGCCGCGTCCCGGGAATTCCGCCGCCGATTTCACTGTTCATCAGTGATCGGTCGCCATTCCCCGTCGTCGTAATTTCGGATTAGGTGAGTAAAATTCCTAAACCCGGATTAGGATTGATAATGCATTTTTCTGGACTGGTTTAGGTGTTATCGGTACGTTCGGATGGATTTAGATAGTGTCGATGTGTATCTCCGATTGGGTTGAGGACGAATCGATAGGAATTATTATCGGAAAAATTGTGTGGACTAATGAGAATAATTTGTGGAGATTAATTGGATTAGTTGGCCAATGTAGATGTTCGTTGAAAAATTACTGGGCGTGCTCGGGATAAGTGATTGTTCGCAAATTGTGCTTAATTGTGATTAGATTTCATTAGTGCTCATGGTGCATTGCACTACATAACATAAACACGCATTATGTATGCCTAGAGTGTGGCATGTCGTGAAATTGTGCGAGAATGCGTGTTTGCCATGAGTGCGTGATCACCTAAATTACCCTGAGGCATTATATGCTGGGTTCAGATAATAATGAATCGTGTGATCACCTGAGGACCTTCGGGTCGATACCGTCCTCATGCACTTTGAAGCAGGACGATGCCCGGTACATCCGGAAGGCGACCAACCTCATGTACTTTGAGATAGGCTCTGGTTCGCAAGGAGAACAGTGTTGCGCCTCATGCACTTTGAAGCAGGCTAGAGATACTGGGCCAGATCGGTTGCTGCGCCTCATGCACTTTGAAGCAGGCTAGACGCACCGGGCCGTGAAAATTAATGACTCGAGTCGTAGTAATAATGAATTAGGCAAGTGTGCCGGTGTGGGCTGTTGGGCCAAAGAAATGCGTATGGCATGTTAATAACATTTTCATGCATAGACATGCATTAATTAGCATGCAAGTGGGTGCAACTTGGTGCATGAGCATATGATTGGCATAAGTGTGATTATGAGTGTCACGTATGTGCTGTGATTATTATACGTTGATCTGTCTAACCTGCAGGGTCTAAGATCGATTTGGTTATTGTTGGTTCATAATTTAATATTTACTTTCCGGTCAGGAGATTGCATGTTAGCCTAGCCTAGGTTTAGGGGTTGAACTCACTGAGATTTATCTCACGGTTGTGTAAACCGAAACATTTCAGACCCCCGGCCGTGAGGATGGAGAGACCACCGCCTCTTTTTGGGATCCCTCTGCAGATCCGGAAGTATACTACTACCTACCCTTCAGGAAATGGGGAGGCTTTTGTGAGGTATTGGTCTGAAGTAGTTGTGAACATAGGTGTAGATTTCTATCAGAAACAAGAATATGTGGCGTGGTGTCATCGGGATGCCAATGGAAACGAGGGAGAACCCCTTAGAACCTTTGATATCCCTATCGATAATACTGGACTGATGCAACCCATTATAGCTGCGGGTGAGGTGATAGATCCTGAGGTCATACCTGAAGAAATGATGGAGGAGGAGGAGGTGCATGAGGAGCCCAACGTACTAGTAGAGGATGCCGAGCCTATGGATGAGGAGGAGGATGACGAACCCGAGGCCATGGAGCAAGATGTCGAGGAGGACGGAGAGATGGCGGAGCTGGGATCAGACGAGGAGGGGTTCGAGCTTTACCTTGACCCTGAGTTGGAGCCAGACTCCGAGGACTAGCGAGCCCAGGCGATGGATTCCGAGGACTCCGATTCTAGCGAGGACATCTCTGAGGAGTCGTCAGACGATCCCACTGAGTCATCCGACCCCGACTGGGAGCCATAGGATCGTCTCGTGTCCTTAGCTAGAGACGAGGGCCGAAACTTTTTGGTCTGTCGCCCTCTCCCCTAGTTAGTCTAACCTCCCCAGCCACTTATCCCTTTTTGACCAGGTGGCTGCTGACCAGTTGTATCTTTGGTTGTACTTGTAAATGTTGTACTAATGGTTTTTATATAGTAATATAAATGTATAATTATTTTCTATAAATGTTTTTGAGGTATGGCTATCCTTGGTCCGTTTCGTAATTGTCTGGGGTTGTTTAATTTATACTTCCGCTTGTGCTTGATCTCTGTTTGGGTGCGGGTCGGCGACGCTTCCTGGGACGTCGCAGCCAAAATCGACCGTTGACGGGATGTTGCGCTACGTGGGGTACGGGGCGTGACATCCCCTCTTGAATTGGTATCAGAGCAAGGTCAGCTCGGTCCAATCCGGTCGAAGCCTGGAGTGATAAGGAGCGATGAAACCCTGGGTAGCCAGTAGGGTGACCTCGTGTGCTACATGCATCTCCTGACAGTTTGTGATTGTGTTGAATTGTGATTGTGTGACCCGTAAGTGCAGGTGCGGCAGGACCCGAGGTGAGTATCCGAATCCCTTGGGTGATGTATTGGATAGCTGTTAAGCTGCATGCTGATTGCTTAATTGTTGCTTAATACCTGCCTAGGACTTAGACTGGGATAGATTCGTTTAAGTCTTTAATTCCTTTGTGGAATTATAGCAGGTAGTCGTAAAGCCGAGTAGCCGAGATGAGTAGTGGAGAGAGAGATATAGGAAGAGTTCCTAGGAGGGGTGCAGGTAGACGAGTCAGAGGTGGAGGTCGTGCTCGAGCAAGGGCCGTGGAAAATCTTGGAGCTAACGTAGGAGCCGCAGTAGACCCCCGAGTCGATGTGAGACCCGTAGAAGATCCACGTATGGAAGGAGTTTTACGAGTATTGGAAAGAATTGGGAATGTGCTGGATAGGCAAGCTCAAGGGCGTGAGAATGTGGCAGCCCAGGCTGATGAGAGAGTAGCCGCTGCTGCTGGGAATGAGAATCAAGCTAATGTTGGACAGGCTCAGCCAGCAGGGGTTAGGCAATTGGCCCAGCTAGTAGAACAATTTATCAAGTTGAAGCCACCTAAATTTCATGGTCGAGGTGACCCCGAGGCTGCGCCAAGATGGATAGAGGATCTGGAGAAAACCTTCAAAGTTTTGGGGTGCACTGAAGAGGAGAAGGTAACATTAGCGGTTTATCAGCTTCAAGAAGGTGCTAATGATTGGTGGAATGCCGTGGAGAATAGAGTGTTTCCGGTAGGAACGGCCCCGACTTGGGCTGTGTTTGTGGAAAATTTCTATGAGCAATATTTCTCGGAGAATGCGCAAGAGAAGAAGTTGATGGAATTTATGCGCTTGCGCCAGGGACAAATGACTGTCGATCAATACGAAGCAGAATTTGCAAGATTGGCTAAGTTTGCACCGACTATGGTGGAGAATCCGAGGGATAGAGCGCGGAGATTCCGGGATGGACTGAAGCCGGATCTTCGGAGTCTAATTTTGTCCCATGATATCAAAGATTACAGGGAAATGCATAGACGGGCGCAGATCATGGAACGGGATCAGCAGGAAAGGGCAGCCGCTTCTGGATCGAGGTTTGCTCAAAATAGAGATAATCGCCGTTTTGGAAAGAGGCCTATGACTGGAAACAGGCGATTTGTCCCGCCAGCTAGACGAAACATTGGGAAACCGAATCCCCAGTTGGGCAGATTTGGAGCATGTTTTAAGTGTGGGAGTATGGGACATCAGATCCGCGATTGCCCACAGATGCAGCCATCAGGACCGTCCAGAGTACCGCCGCCACGAGTTGGAAATCAAGCCGGACCTCCCCCACCGGCTAATCAGGGGCGACCACCAGCTCAAGGAAGGATATATGCAATGGCGCGGAAGGAAGCTGAGAATGCGCCGGGCGTGGTCACAGGTACGATTTCTTTGTGTGATCATGCCGCGTATGCACTGTTTGATCCGGGGGCAACCCATTCGTTCGTTTCAGAGCAATTTATTGAGTTGGTTGGTGTGAAACCAGTGCTGCTTGAACATGTACTTTGCGTGTCGACACCTGTGAATGATAGGTTGCTAGTTTCTTTTGGATGTCCTAGCTGTAAGATAATTATTGGAGGTAGAGAAGAGAGTATCGATTTGGCAGTATTAGCTATGTTCGATTTTGATGTGATTATTGGTATGGACTGGTTAGTCCAACAGAAAGCTGTAGTGGATTGCAGCGATAGGACGATCCAATTTAATCCGGATGGACGCCCTAGTTTTGTATTTCAGGGAAACCGAGGAGGAACCTCGATCCCTTGGATTTCCTCGCTTGAGGTGAGTAAGTTGTTAGATGAAGGGTGTGAAGGATATCTGGTGAATGTTGTGGATCCAACAGTTGAGGAACCTAAGTTGGAAGATATCCCTATAGTGAGCAATTTTCCCGATGTGTTTCCTGAAGAATTGCCGGGTTTGCCGCCAGAGCGAGAGGTAGAGTTTGTGATTGAATTGGCGCCAGGAACAGAGCCGATTTCGAAAGCGCCGTATAGGATGTCCTTATCAGAACTGAAAGAGTTAAAGGTTCAGATACAGGAATTACTGGATAAAGGTTTTATTCGCCCTAGTGCGTCTCCATGGGGAGCGTCAGTCCTGTTTGTCAAGAAGAAAGATGGAACTCTGAGGTTATGTATAGATTATCGACAGTTGAATCAAGTGACAGTGAAGAATAAGTACCCGCTGCCGAGGATTGATGATTTGTTTGATCAGTTGCAAGGGGCCTCAGTGTTTTTCAAGATAGATTTGAGAACCGGGTACCATCAGTTAAGAATCAGAAATGAGGACATTCCCAAGACTGCTTTCAGGACTCGATACGGGCATTATGAATTTACGATTATGCCCTTTGGATTAACGAATGCCCCAGCCGCTTTTATGGATTTGATGAATCGGGTGTTTAAGGAATTCCTGGATCAGTTTGTGATAGTTTTCATTGACGATATACTGGTGTATTCTAAGAGCCCGGAAGAACATGAGGTACACTTGACTGAAGTGCTACGGATCTTGAGAGAGCATGCATTGTATGCCAAGTTCAGCAAGTGTGAGTTTTGGCTCAACAGAGTAGGATTTCTTGGACATATTGTTTCTGGGGATGGAATTTCTGTAGACCCTGTTAAGATTGAAGCAGTTACCAAGTGGCCTAGACCGACATCAGTAACTGAGATTCGGAGTTTTCTAGGATTGGCTGGTTATTACAGGCGATTCGTAGAAGGATTTTCATCAATAGCCATGCCAATGACAAGGTTGCTTAAGAAGGAGGTGAAGTTTGAATGGGATGACAAGTGTGAAAGGAGCTTTCAGGAATTGAAACACCGGTTAACAACTGCTCCTGTATTGACCATTCCGTCAGGCCCAGGAGGATTCGAGATTTATAACGATGCTTCGCTAAGAGGATTGGGCTGTGTGCTGATGCAGCATGGAAAAGTGGTAGCATACGCGTCGCGTCAGTTGAGACCGCATGAAATGAATTACTCGACGCATGACTTGGAATTAGCTGCTATAGTGTTTGCACTCAAGATCTGGAGGCACTATTTGTGTGGGGAGAAGTTTCAGATTTATACTGATCATCAGAGCCTCAAGTGCCTATTTTCGCAGAAAGAGTTGAACATGAGGCAGCGTCGATGGATGGAGCTTCTGAAGGATTATGATTGCGACATTCTGTATCATCCCGAGAAAGCCAATCGAGTGGCAGATGCCTTGAGTCGAAAGTCTAGTTTGGCGCACTTAATAGTCAAGGAGTGGACCCTGTTGGAAAAACTCAGGGATTCCGAGTTCAAGTTTGAGTTGAGTCACGTATCGAATTTATTAGCTGCTTTGAGGATTGAGCCAGAAATTCAAGTCAAGATTAAGGAACTACAGACTACGGATCAAGAAATCCAAAAGATTATTGAGATGGATGCAGCTAAGAGGAAACCGGACTTTCAAGTGTCCGAAGATGGAATCCTGAAGTTTCGAGGGCGATTATGTGTGCCGGATGAAGTGAAACTTAAAGAAGAAATTTTGTCGGAAGCCCATAGGAGCAAGTACAGTATCCACCCGGGGAGTACGAAGATGTATCAGAATTTAAGACAACACTACTGGTGGAATGGAATGAAGGTAGATGTGGCCAGGCATGTAGCTAAGTGTTTGACGTGCCAACAAGTGAAAGCACAGCATTGTAAGCCTGGAGGATTATTGAGGCCATTAGAAATTCCAGAGTGGAAATGGGAACATATTACCATGGATTTCGTGACGGGACTACCAAGGAGCCAGAGAGGACATGATTCAATCTGGGTGATAGTGGATAGATTGACTAAGTCAGCGCACTTCCTGGCGGTGCGAAAGGACTTTGAGTTGGAAAGATATGCAGATTTGTATGTGAAGCAGATTGTGAGGTTGCATGGAGTACCGGTAACGATTACTTCGGATCGTGATCCAAGATTTACGGCCAACTTCTGGAAAAGTTTACAGACGGCCTTAGGAACGAAGTTACAGTTCAGTACGGCATACCATCCGCAGACAGACGGCCAGTCTGAAAGGACCATTCAAACCTTGGAGGATATGTTGAGAGCTTGTGTGATAGATTTCCAAGGCAAATGGGAGGAACAGTTACACTTGGTGGAGTTTGCTTATAACAATAGCTTTCAGCAGAGCATTCAGATGGCACCGTTTGAAGCTTTATATGGTAGGGCGTGCAGGACACCAGTGTGTTGGGATGAAGTGGGTGAACGGAGTGTCACAGGGCCAGAGTTGATACAGCAGACAGTTGAGGCAGTTGAGGTCATTCGAGACAGACTCAGAACGGCGCAGAGTCGTCAGAAAAGTTATGCCAATCGGAGACGACGACCTTTAGAGTTTCAGGTTGGAGATCACGTGTTTCTTAAGGTGTCGCCTATGAAGGGATTATCTAGATTTGGCAAGAAGGGAAAACTGAGTCCTAGATATGTCGGGCCATTTGAAATTTTGGAAAAGATTGGAGATATGGCTTACCGACTTGCCTTACCGCCCAATTTGTCGCAAGTACACAGTGTTTTCCACGTGTCGATGCTAAGGAAGTATGAACCAGATCCGACTCATATCTTGAGATACGAGGAGATAGAAGTGGATGATAAGGTGTCGTTTGTGGAAAGACCAGTCAGGATCGAGGACAGAAGAGAACGGGTGCTGAGGAACAAGACGATCCCAATGGTTAAAGTTGTCTGGGAACACCATGGAACAGAAGGCGCCACGTGGGAGAGTGAAGAAGTTATGAGACGTCAACACCCACAGTTGTTTGAGTAGACAAGGGAAGATTGCAAATTTCGAGGACGAAATTTTTGTAAAGGGGGAAGAATTGTAACAGCCCGAATTTTGATGTAATTTCCGGGATCAATGAAACTGATATTAATTCGCATTTCATTTTAGTAAGTCTCGCCCAGAGCTGATCACTCTCGGGATACTGACCAATGGGGTATGGCTAACTAGAAAATAGTACGTGGACCGGAGACCCTATCGTGAAGCGGACACCGATCACGAGAGACGTTGAGGGAATATTTTGGGCCAACGTGGGCCGATCGTAGAAAAGGGTAATGGATTGGGTTTGGCCAAGGCCAACGATGTATAATAGGGACGCAGGTGATTCTGCAAGACCGAAAGTACACGTGGCCAACCAGTCCTGAACCTGAACCGAACGATCGTGACCTCTGGAACTAGTGATAATTTCTCATTCTCTCAATGATCGAGACCATCACGACATGGATAGCCCTAGGTCGATACGCGTAATTTCTAAACAGCCGCCCGTTAGTGAGAGACCCTGAAATTGAAAGTTTAGCGAGTTTATTCGCGAAATTGAGCTCGGATTTCGATGTTAATTTTCGAAGGCTTAAGGGACTATTTTTGGAAATCTGACGTCATATTACGCTGGCCACACACGTTTGGAGTTAGTACGTGTAAAAATTGGAATTTTGGTCCGGGGGTGAAAAAGGACGATTTTGCCCCTCGGGACGCCGGCGTCGCTTTTCGAGGTCAATCGAGGTTATTTTTCGGAGCCGACGCCATTTTTGAGTGGCCACACATACCGGGAGTCATTACGGACAAAAACTGGAATTTCGACAAAAACTGGAAAAATAATATTATTTTATTCTCGGAACTTCGCAGTCGCTTTTCGAGGGCTTAAAGGATGAATTTTTCGATTCCGACACCGGATTATGTCTCCCATGAATATATAGGACCGGTATGGATGAAAATTGGAATTTCGGTTCGGGATCGAAAAATGACGAAAATACCCCTAGGCTATTTTTGGATAATTCCGAATTTTGGATTTAATTTTGGGGTTAACCAAGGTTAGTTAGGGCTAAACCAGGTCTGGTCAACCATGGTTAAGGACAAATGACCAAAATGCCCTTGAATTATTGGATTAGATCAATTTTGGGCCATTAGATTAGGGGTAAAAATGTCAATTGGCCCTAGATTTTGACACTTGGCACCCCTAGTCTACAAATTTGACCAAGATAAACTCTCTCTCTCTCTCTCTCTCTCTCTCTCTCTCTCTCACGCAGAACCATTCGGCAGCAGCTTCCCAGAATTTTTCTTCTCATTTTCTCTTCCGTTTCTGCTTGTTTTTGGGCGTTTTCTGCATTTTCGGTACTGTTCACGTCGGAACAGTACCGCCCGGAGCTTCCCCCGTCGAGCCACCACCACCAGCATCCTATTCCACCTCTGTGCAGCCACTTTAGTCCAGGTTTTGGTCCAAAAACAGCTTTGTTTTCCTCTGTTTTCTCTGTTTTCTCATTTTCCAGCTTGCAAACAGTGTCGCCGGAGCTTCGCCGGAGCTCCGATCGTCGTTCCGTCGACACCCGGGCGTCCAGCACCCTCATACGTCGCCATCCCACCCCGTCCGTACAGTGTCCGTACGGATTTTACTGTTCATCCGTACGGTCACTGTTCACGCCGGCCGTACGGACCGTCGCCGCCGTGACCGGCACCTCGCCGGCGACCTCCTCGGGCCTGTCCGTACAATCTCCGTACGGAAATCACTGTTCATCCGTACGGAACACTGTTCACCCCGTACGGAATTTCACTGTTCATCCGTCCGTACGCCGCGTCCCGGGAATTCCGCCGCCGATTTCACTGTTCATCAGTGATCGGTCGCCATTCCCCGTCGTCGTAATTTCGGATTAGGTGAGTAAAATTCCTAAACCCGGATTAGGATTGATAATGCATTTTTCTGGACTGGTTTAGGTGTTATCGGTACGTTCGGATGGATTTAGATAGTGTCGATGTGTATCTCCGATTGGGTTGAGGACGAATCGATAGGAATTATTATCGGAAAAATTGTGTGGACTAATGAGAATAATTTGTGGAGATTAATTGGATTAGTTGGCCAATGTAGATGTTCGTTGAAAAATTACTGGGCGTGCTCGGGATAAGTGATTGTTCGCAAATTGTGCTTAATTGTGATTAGATTTCATTAGTGCTCATGGTGCATTGCACTACATAACATAAACACGCATTATGTATGCCCAGAGTGTGGCATGTCGTGAAATTGTGCGAGAATGCGTGTTTGCCATGAGTGCGTGATCACCTAAATTACCCTGAGGCATTATATGCTGGGTTCAGATAATAATGAATCGTGTGATCACCTGAGGACCTTCGGGTCGATACCGTCCTCATGCACTTTGAAGCAGGACGATGCCCGGTACATCCGGAAGGCGACCATCCTCATGTACTTTGAGATAGGCTCTGGTTCGCAAGGAGAACAGTGTTGCGCCTCATGCACTTTGAAGCAGGCTAGAGACACTGGGCCAGATCGGTTGCTGCGCCTCATGCACTTTGAAGCAGGCTAGACGCACCGGGCCGTGAAAATTAATGACTCGAGTCGTAGTAATAATGAATTAGGCAAGTGTGCCGGTGTGGGCTGTTGGGCCAAAGAAATGCGTATGGCATGTTAATAACATTTTCATGCATAGACATGCATTGATTAGCATGCAAGTGGGTGCAACTTGGTGCATGAGCATATGATTGGCATAAGTGTGATTATGAGTGTCACGTATGTGCTGTGATTATTATACGTTGATCTGTCTAACCTGCAGGGTCTAAGATCGATTTGGTTATTGTTGGTTCATAATTTAATATTTACTTTCCGGTCAGGAGATTGCATGTTAGCCTAGCCTAGGTTTAGGGGTTGAACTCACTGAGATTTATCTCACGGTTGTGTAAACCGAAACATTTCAGACCCCCGGCCGTGAGGATGGAGAGACCACCGCCTCTTTTTGGGATCCCTCTGCAGATCCGGAAGTATACTACTACCTACCCTTCAGGAAATGGGGAGGCTTTTGTGAGGTATTGGTCTGAAGTAGTTGTGAACATAGGTGTAGATTTCTATCAGAAACAAGAATATGTGGCGTGGTGTCATCGGGATGCCAATGGAAACGAGGGAGAACCCCTTAGAACCTTTGATATCCCTATCGATAATACTGGACTGATGCAACCCATTATAGCTGCGGGTGAGGTGATAGATCCTGAGGTCATACCTGAAGAAATGATGGAGGAGGAGGAGGTGCATGAGGAGCCCAACGTACTAGTAGAGGACGCCGAGCCTATGGATGAGGAGGAGGATGACGAACCCGAGGCCATGGAGCAAGATGTCGAGGAGGACGGAGAGATGGCGGAGCTGGGATCAGACGAGGAGGGGTTCGAGCTTTACCTGGACCCTGAGTTGGAGCCAGACTCCGAGGACGAGCGAGCCCAGGCGATGGATTCCGAGGACTCCGATTCTAGCGAGGACATCTCTGAGGAGTCGTCAGACGATCCCACTGAGTCATCCGACCTCGACTGGGAGCCATAGGATCGTCTCGTGTCCTTAGCTAGAGACGAGGGCCGAAACTTTTTGGTCTGTCGCCCTCTCCCCTAGTTAGTCTAACCTCCCCAGCCACTTATCCCTTTTTGACCAGGTGGCTGCTGACCAGTTGTATCTTTGGTTGTACTTGTAAATGTTGTACTAATGGTTTTTATATAGTAATATAAATGTATAATTATTTTCTATAAATGTTTTTGAGGTATGGCTATCCTTGGTCCGTTTCGTAATTGTCTGGGGTTGTTTAATTTATACTTCCGCTTGTGCTTGATCTCTGTTTGGGTGCGGGTCGGCGACGCTTCCTGGGACGTCGCAGCCAAAATCGACCGTTGACGGGATGTTGCGCTACGTGGGGTACGGGGCGTGACATCCCCTCTTGAATTGGTATCAGAGCAAGGTCAGCTCGGTCCAATCCGGTCGAAGCCTGGAGTGATAAGGAGCGATGAAACCCTGGGTAGCCAGTAGGGTGACCTCGTGTGCTACATGCATCTCCTGACAGTTTGTGATTGTGTTGAATTGTGATTGTGTGACCCGTAAGTGCAGGTGCGGCAGGACCCGAGGTGAGTATCCGAATCCCTTGGGTGATGTATTGGATAGCTGTTAAGCTGCATGCTGATTGCTTAATTGTTGCTTAATACCTGCCTAGGACTTAGACTGGGATAGATTCGTTTAAGTCTTTAATTCCTTTGTGGAATTATAGCAGGTAGTCGTAAAGCCGAGTAGCCGAGATGAGTAGTGGAGAGAGAGATATAGGAAGAGTTCCTAGGAGGGGTGCAGGTAGACGAGTCAGAGGTGGAGGTCGTGCTCGAGCAAGGGCCGTGGAAAATCTTGGAGCTAACGTAGGAGCCGCAGTAGACCCCCGAGTCGATGTGAGACCCGTAGAAGATCCACGTATGGAAGGAGTTTTACGAGTATTGGAAAGAATTGGGAATGTGCTGGATAGGCAAGCTCAAGGGCGTGAGAATGTGGCAGCCCAGGCTGATGAGAGAGTAGCCGCTGCTGCTGGGAATGAGAATCAAGCTAATGTTGGACAGGCTCAGCC
Organism: Syzygium jambos; assembly: GCA_031216235.1. Classification (NCBI taxonomy): domain Eukaryota; kingdom Viridiplantae; phylum Streptophyta; class Magnoliopsida; order Myrtales; family Myrtaceae; genus Syzygium; species Syzygium jambos. Next base: position 15,580,892 of record CM062226.1, read on the forward strand.
AGCAGGGGTTAGGCAATTGGCCCAGCTAGTAGAACAATTTATCAAGTTGAAGCCACCTAAATTTCATGGTCGAGGTGACCCCGAGGCTGCGCCAAGATGGATAGAGGATCTGGAGAAAACCTTCAAAGTTTTGGGGTGCACTGAAGAGGAGAAGGTAACATTAGCGGTTTATCAGCTTCAAGAAGGTGCTAATGATTGGTGGAATGCCGTGGAGAATAGAGTGTTTCCGGTAGGAACGGCCCCGACTTGGGCTGTGTTTGTGGAAAATTTCTATGAGCAATATTTCTCGGAGAATGCGCAAGAGAAGAAGTTGATGGAATTTATGCGCTTGCGCCAGGGACAAATGACTGTCGATCAATACGAAGCAGAATTTGCAAGATTGGCTAAGTTTGCACCGACTATGGTGGAGAATCCGAGGGATAGAGCGCGGAGATTCCGGGATGGACTGAAGCCGGATCTTCGGAGTCTAATTTTGTCCCATGATATCAAAGATTACAGGGAAATGCATAGACGGGCGCAGATCATGGAACGGGATCAGCAGGAAAGGGCAGCCGCTTCTGGATCGAGGTTTGCTCAAAATAGAGATAATCGCCGTTTTGGAAAGAGGCCTATGACTGGAAACAGGCGATTTGTCCCGCCAGCTAGACGAAACATTGGGAAACCGAATCCCCAGTTGGGCAGATTTGGAGCATGTTTTAAGTGTGGGAGTATGGGACATCAGATCCGCGATTGCCCACAGATGCAGCCATCAGGACCGTCCAGAGTACCGCCGCCTCGAGTTGGAAATCAAGCCGGACCTCCCCCACCGGCTAATCAGGGGCGACCACCAGCTCAAGGAAGGATATATGCAATGGCGCGGAAGGAAGCTGAGAATGCGCCGGGCGTGGTAACAGGTACGATTTCTTTGTGTGATCATGCCGCGTATGCACTGTTTGATCCGGGGGCAACCCATTCGTTCGTTTCAGAGCAATTTATTGAGTTGGTTGGTGTGAAACCAGTGCTGCTTGAACATGTACTTTGCGTGTCGACACCTGTGAATGATAGGTTGCTAGTTTCCTTTGGATGTCCTAGCTGTAAGATAATTATTGGAGGTAGAGAAGAGAGTATCGATTTGGCAGTATTAGCTATGTTCGATTTTGATGTGATTATTGGTATGGACTGGTTAGTCCAACAGAAAGCTGTAGTGGATTGCAGCGATAGGACGATCCAATTTAATCCGGATGGACGCCCTAGTTTTGTATTTCAGGGAAACCGAGGAGGAACCTCGATCCCTTGGATTTCCTCGCTTGAGGTGAGTAAGTTGTTAGATGAAGGGTGTGAAGGATATCTGGTGAATGTTGTGGATCCAACAGTTGAGGAACCTAAGTTGGAAGATATCCCTATAGTGAGCAATTTTCCCGATGTGTTTCCTGAAGAATTGCCGGGTTTGCCGCCAGAGCGAGAGGTAGAGTTTGTGATTGAATTGGCGCCAGGAACAGAGCCGATTTCGAAAGCGCCGTATAGGATGTCCTTATCAGAACTGAAAGAGTTAAAGGTTCAGATACAGGAATTACTGGATAAAGGTTTTATTCGCCCTAGTGCGTCTCCATGGGGAGCGCCAGTCCTGTTTGTCAAGAAGAAAGATGGAACTCTGAGGTTATGTATAGATTATCGACAGTTGAATCAAGTGACAGTGAAGAATAAGTACCCGCTGCCGAGGATTGATGATTTGTTTGATCAGTTGCAAGGGGCCTCAGTGTTTTCCAAGATAGATTTGAGAACCGGGTACCATCAGTTAAGAATCAGAAATGAGGACATTCCCAAGACTGCTTTCAGGACTCGATACGGGCATTATGAATTTACGGTTATGCCCTTTGGATTAACGAATGCCCCAGCCGCTTTTATGGATTTGATGAATCGGGTGTTTAAGGAATTCCTGGATCAGTTTGTGATAGTTTTCATTGACGATATACTGGTGTATTCTAAGAGCCCGGAAGAACATGAGGTACACTTGACTGAAGTGCTACGGATCTTGAGAGAGCATGCATTGTATGCCAAGTTCAGCAAGTGTGAGTTTTGGCTCAACAGAGTAGGATTTCTTGGACATATTGTTTCTGGGGATGGAATTTCTGTAGACCCTGTTAAGATTGAAGCAGTTACCAAGTGGCCTAGACCGACATCAGTAACTGAGATTCGGAGTTTTCTAGGATTGGCTGGTTATTACAGGCGATTCGTAGAAGGATTTTCATCAATAGCCATGCCAATGACAAGGTTGCTTAAGAAGGAGGTGAAGTTTGAATGGGATGACAAGTGTGAAAGGAGCTTTCAGGAATTGAAACACCGGTTAACAACTGCTCCTGTATTGACCATTCCGTCAGGCCCAGGAGGATTCGAGATTTATAACGATGCTTCGCTAAGAGGATTGGGCTGTGTGCTGATGCAGCATGGAAAAGTGGTAGCATACGCGTCGCGTCAGTTGAGACCGCATGAAATGAATTACTCGACGCATGACTTGGAATTAGCTGCTATAGTGTTTGCACTCAAGATCTGGAGGCACTATTTGTGTGGGGAGAAGTTTCAGATTTATACTGATCATCAGAGCCTCAAGTGCCTATTTTCGCAGAAAGAGTTGAACATGAGGCAGCGTCGATGGATGGAGCTTCTGAAGGATTATGATTGCGACATTCTGTATCATCCCGAGAAAGCCAATCGAGTGGCAGATGCCTTGAGTCGAAAGTCTAGTTTGGCGCACTTAATAGTCAAGGAGTGGACCCTGTTGGAAAAACTCAGGGATTCCGAGTTCAAGTTTGAGTTGAGTCACGTATCGAATTTATTAGCTGCTTTGAGGATTGAGCCAGAAATTCAAGTCAAGATTAAGGAACTACAGACTACGGATCAAGAAATCCAAAAGATTATTGAGATGGATGCAGCTAAGAGGAAACCGGACTTTCAAGTGTCCGAAGATGGAATCCTGAAGTTTCGAGGGCGATTATGTGTGCCGGATGAAGTGAAACTTAAAGAAGAAATTTTGTCGGAAGCCCATAGGAGCAAGTACAGTATCCACCCGGGGAGTACGAAGATGTATCAGAATTTAAGACAACACTACTGGTGGAATGGAATGAAGGTAGATGTGGCCGGGCATGTAGCTAAGTGTTTGACGTGCCAACAAGTGAAAGCACAGCATTGTAAGCCTGGAGGATTATTGAGGCCATTAGAAATTCCAGAGTGGAAATGGGAACATATTACCATGGATTTCGTGACGGGACTACCAAGGAGCCAGAGAGGACATGATTCAATCTGGGTGATAGTGGATAGATTGACTAAGTCAGCGCACTTCCTGGCGGTGCGAAAGGACTTTGAGTTGGAAAGATATGCAGATTTGTATGTGAAGCAGATTGTGAGGTTGCATGGAGTACCGGTAACGATTACTTCGGATCGTGATCCAAGATTTACGGCCAACTTCTGGAAAAGTTTACAGACGGCCTTAGGAACGAAGTTACAGTTCAGTACGGCATACCATCCGCAGACAGACGGCCAGTCTGAAAGGACCATTCAAACCTTGGAGGATATGTTGAGAGCTTGTGTGATAGATTTCCAAGGCAAATGGGAGGAACAGTTACACTTGGTGGAGTTTGCTTATAACAATAGCTTTCAGCAGAGCATTCAGATGGCACCGTTTGAAGCTTTATATGGTAGGGCGTGCAGGACACCAGTGTGTTGGGATGAAGTGGGTGAACGGAGTGTCACAGGGCCAGAGTTGATACAGCAGACAGTTGAGGCAGTTGAGGTCATTCGAGACAGACTCAGAACGGCGCAGAGTCGTCAGAAAAGTTATGCCAATCGGAGACGACGACCTTTAGAGTTTCAGGTTGGAGATCACGTGTTTCTTAAGGTGTCGCCTATGAAGGGATTATCTAGATTTGGCAAGAAGGGAAAACTGAGTCCTAGATATGTCGGGCCATTTGAAATTTTGGAAAAGATTGGAGATATGGCTTACCGACTTGCCTTACCGCCCAATTTGTCGCAAGTACACAGTGTTTTCCACGTGTCGATGCTAAGGAAGTATGAACCAGATCCGACTCATATCTTGAGATACGAGGAGATAGAAGTGGATGATAAGGTGTCGTTTGTGGAAAGACCAGTCAGGATCGAGGACAGAAGAGAACGGGTGCTGAGGAACAAGACGATCCCAATGGTTAAAGTTGTCTTGGAACACCATAGAACAGAAGGCGCCACGTGGGAGAGTGAAGAAGTTATGAGACGTCAACACCCACAGTTGTTTGAGTAGACAAGGGAAGATTGCAAATTTCGAGGACGAAATTTTTGTAAAGGGGGAAGAATTGTAACAGCCCGAATTTTGATGTAATTTCCGGGATCAATGAAACTGATATTAATTCGCATTTCATTTTAGTAAGTCTCGCCCAGAGCTGATCACTCTCGGGATACTGACCAATGGGGTATGGCTAACTAGAAAATAGTACGTGGACCGGAGACCCTATCGTGAAGCGGACACCGATCACGAGAGACGTTGAGGGAATATTTTGGGCCAACGTGGGCCGATCGTAGAAAAGGGTAATGGATTGGGTTTGGCCAAGGCCAACGATGTATAATAGGGACGCAGGTGATTCTGCAAGACCGAAAGTACACGTGGCCAACCAGTCCTGAACCTGAACCGAACGATCGTGACCTCTGGAACTAGTGATAATTTCTCATTCTCTCAATGATCGAGACCATCACGACTTGGATAGCCCTAGGTCGATACGCGTAATTTCTAAACAGCCGCCCGTTAGTGAGAGACCCTGAAATTGAAAGTTTAGCGAGTTTATTCGCGAAATTGAGCTCGGATTTCGATGTTAATTTTCGAAGGCTTAAGGGACTATTTTTGGAAATCTGACGTCATATTACGCTGGCCACACACGTTTGGAGTTAGTACGTGTAAAAATTGGAATTTTGGTCCGGGGGTGAAAAATGACGATTTTGCCCCTCGGGACGCCGGCGTCGCTTTTCGAGGTCAATCGAGGTTATTTTTCGGAGCCGACGCCATTTTTGAGTGGCCACACATACCGGGAGTCATTACGGACAAAAACTGGAATTTCGACAAAAACTGGAAAAATAATATTATTTTATTCTCGGAACTTCGCAGTCGCTTTTCGAGGGCTTAAAGGATGAATTTTTCGATTCCGACATCGGATTATGTCTCCCATGAATATATAGGACCGGTATGGATGAAAATTGGAATTTCGGTTCGGGATCGAAAAATGACGAAAATGCCCCTAGGCTATTTTTGGATAATTCCGAATTTTGGATTTAATTTTGGGGTTAACCAAGGTTAGTTAGGGCTAAACCAGGTCTGGTCAACCATGGTTAAGGACAAATGATCAAAATGCCCTTGAATTATTGGATTAGATCAATTTTGGGCCATTAGATTAGGGGTAAAAATGTCAATTGGCCCTAGATTTTGACACTTGGCACCCCTAGTCTACAAATTTGACCAAGATAAACTCTCTCTCTCTCTCTCTCTCTCTCTCTCACGCAGAACCATTCGGCAGCAGCTTCCCAGAATTTTTCTTCTCATTTTCTCTTCCGTTTCTGCTTGTTTTTGGGCGTTTTCTGCATTTTCGGTACTGTTCACGTCGGAACAGTACCGCCCGGAGCTTCCCCCGTCGAGCCACCACCACCAGCATCCTATTCCACCTCTGTGCAGCCACTTTAGTCCAGGTTTTGGTCCAAAAACAGCTTTGTTTTCCTCTGTTTTCTCTGTTTTCTCATTTTCCAGCTTGCAAACAGTGTCGCCGGAGCTTCGCCGGAGCTCCGATCGTCGTTCCGTCGACACCCGGGCGTCCAGCACCCTCATACGTCGCCATCCCACCCCGTCCGTACAGTGTCCGTACAGATTTTACTGTTCATCCGTACGGTCACCGTTCACGCCGGCCGTACGGATCGTCGCCGCCGTGACCGGCACCTCGCCGGCGACCTCCTCGGGCGTGTCCGTACAGTCTCCCGTACGGAAATCACTGTTCATCCGTGCGGAACACTGTTCACCCCGTACGGAATTTCACTGTTCATCCGTCCGTACGCCGCGTCCCGGGAATTCCGCCGCCGATTTCACTGTTCATCAGTGATCGGTCGCCATTCCCCGTCGTCGTAATTTCGGATTAGGTGAGTAAAATTCCTAAACCCGGATTAGGATTGATAATGCATTTTTCTGGACTGGTTTAGGTGTTATCGGTACGTTCGGATGGATTTAGATAGTGTCGATGTGTATCTCCGATTGGGTTGAGGACGAATCGATAGGAATTATTATCGGAAAAATTGTGTGGACTAATGAGAATAATTTGTGGAGATTAATTGGATTAGTTGGCCAATGTAGATGTTCGTTGAAAAATTACTGGGCGTGCTCGGGATAAGTGATTGTTCGCAAATTGTGCTTAATTGTGATTAGATTTCATTAGTGCTCATGGTGCATTGCACTACATAACATAAACACGCATTATGTATGCCTAGAGTGTGGCATGTCGTGAAATTGTGCGAGAATGCGTGTTTGCCATGAGTGCGTGATCACCTAAATTACCCTGAGGCATTATATGCTGGGTTCAGATAATAATGAATCGTGTGATCACCTGAGGACCTTCGGGTCGATACCGTCCTCATGCACTTTGAAGCAGGACGATGCCCGGTACATCCGGAAGGCGACCATCCTCATGTACTTTGAGATAGGCTCTGGTTCGCAAGGAGAACAGTGTTGCGCCTCATGCACTTTGAAGCAGGCTAGAGACACTGGGCCAGATCGGTTGCTGCGCCTCATGCACTTTGAAGCAGGCTAGACGCACCGGGCCGTGAAAATTAATGACTCGAGTCGTAGTAATAATGAATTAGGCAAGTGTGCCGGTGTGGGCTGTTGGGCCAAAGAAATGCGTATGGCATGTTAATAACATTTTCATGCATAGACATGCATTAATTAGCATGCAAGTGGGTGCAACTTGGTGCATGAGCATATGATTGGCATAAGTGTGATTATGAGTGTCACGTATGTGCTGTGATTATTATACGTTGATCTGTCTAACCTGCAGGGTCTAAGATCGATTTGGTTATTGTTGGTTCATAATTTAATATTTACTTTCCGGTCAGGAGATTGCATGTTAGCCTAGCCTAGGTTTAGGGGTTGAACTCACTGAGATTTATCTCACGGTTGTGTAAACCGAAACATTTCAGACCCCCGGCCGTGAGGATGGAGAGACCACCGCCTCTTTTTGGGATCCCTCTGCAGATCCGGAAGTATACTACTACCTACCCTTCAGGAAATGGGGAGGCTTTTGTGAGGTATTGGTCTGAAGTAGTTGTGAACATAGGTGTAGATTTCTATCAGAAACAAGAATATGTGGCGTGGTGTCATCGGGATGCCAATGGAAACGAGGGAGAACCCCTTAGAACCTTTGATATCCCTATCGATAATACTGGACTGATGCAACCCATTATAGCTGCGGGTGAGGTGATAGATCCTGAGGTCATACCTGAAGAAATGATGGAGGAGGAGGAGGTGCATGAGGAGCCCAACGTACTAGTAGAGGATGCCGAGCCTATGGATGAGGAGGAGGATGACGAACCCGAGGCCATGGAGCAAGATGTCGAGGAGGACGGAGAGATGGCGGAGCTGGGATCAGACGAGGAGGGGTTCGAGCTTTACCTGGACCCTGAGTTGGAGCCAGACTCCGAGGACGAGCGAGCCCAGGCGATGGATTCCGAGGACTCCGATTCTAGCGAGGACATCTCTGAGGAGTCGTCAGACGATCCCACTGAGTCATCCGACCTCGACTGGGAGCCATAGGATCGTCTCGTGTCCTTAGCTAGAGACGAGGGCCGAAACTTTTTGGTCTGTCGCCCTCTCCCCTAGTTAGTCTAACCTCCCCAGCCACTTATCCCTTTTTGACCAGGTGGCTGCTGACCAGTTGTATCTTTGGTTGTACTTGTAAATGTTGTACTAATGGTTTTTATATAGTAATATAAATGTATAATTATTTTCTATAAATGTTTTTGAGGTATGGCTATCCTTGGTCCGTTTCGTAATTGTCTGGGGTTGTTTAATTTATACTTCCGCTTGTGCTTGATCTCTGTTTGGGTGCGGGTCGGCGACGCTTCCTGGGACGTCGCAGCCAAAATCGACCGTTGACGGGATGTTGCGCTACGTGGGGTACGGGGCGTGACATCCCCTCTTGAATTGGTATCAGAGCAAGGTCAGCTCGGTCCAATCCGGTCGAAGCCTGGAGTGATAAGGAGCGATGAAACCCTGGGTAGCCAGTAGGGTGACCTCGTGTGCTACATGCATCTCCTGACAGTTTGTGATTGTGTTGAATTGTGATTGTGCGACCCGTAAGTGCAGGTGCGGCAGGACCCGAGGTGAGTATCCGAATCCCTTGGGTGATGTATTGGATAGCTGTTAAGCTGCATGCTGATTGCTTAATTGTTGCTTAATACCTGCCTAGGACTTAGACTGGGATAGATTCGTTTAAGTCTTTAATTCCTTTGTGGAATTATAGCAGGTAGTCGTAAAGCCGAGTAGCCGAGATGAGTAGTGGAGAGAGAGATATAGGAAGAGTTCCTAGGAGGGGTGCAGGTAGACGAGTCAGAGGTGGAGGTCGTGCTCGAGCAAGGGCCGTGGAAAATCTTGGAGCTAACGTAGGAGCCGCAGTAGACCCCCGAGTCGATGTGAGACCCGTAGAAGATCCACGTATGGAAGGAGTTTTACGAGTATTGGAAAGAATTGGGAATGTGCTGGATAGGCAAGCTCAAGGGCGTGAGAATGTGGCAGCCCAGGCTGATGAGAGAGTAGCCGCTGCTGCTGGGAATGAGAATCAAGCTAATGTTGGACAGGCTCAGCCAGCAGGGGTTAGGCAATTGGCCCAGCTAGTAGAACAATTTATCAAGTTGAAGCCACCTAAATTTCATGGTCGAGGTGACCCCGAGGCTGCGCCAAGATGGATAGAGGATCTGGAGAAAACCTTCAAAGTTTTGGGGTGCACTGAAGAGGAGAAGGTAACATTAGCGGTTTATCAGCTTCAAGAAGGTGCTAATGATTGGTGGAATGCCGTGGAGAATAGAGTGTTTCCGGTAGGAACGGCCCCGACTTGGGCTGTGTTTGTGGAAAATTTCTATGAGCAATATTTCTCGGAGAATGCGCAAGAGAAGAAGTTGATGGAATTTATGCGCTTGCGCCAGGGACAAATGACTGTCGATCAATACGAAGCAGAATTTGCAAGATTGGCTAAGTTTGCACCGACTATGGTGGAGAATCCGAGTGATAGAGCGCGGAGATTCCGGGATGGACTGAAGCCGGATCTTCGGAGTCTAATTTTGTCCCATGATATCAAAGATTACAGGGAAATGCATAGACGGGCGCAGATCATGGAACGGGATCAGCAGGAAAGGGCAGCCGCTTCTGGATCGAGGTTTGCTCAAAATAGAGATAATCGCCGTTTTGGAAAGAGGCCTATGACTGGAAACAGGCGATTTGTCCCGCCAGCTAGACGAAACATTGGGAAACCGAATCCCCAGTTGGGCAGATTTGGAGCATGTTTTAAGTGTGGGAGTATGGGACATCAGATCCGCGATTGCCCACAGATGCAGCCATCAGGACCGTCCAGAGTACCGCCGCCTCGAGTTGGAAATCAAGCCGGACCTCCCCCACCGGCTAATCAGGGGCGACCACCAGCTCAAGGAAGGATATATGCAATGGCGCGGAAGGAAGCTGAGAATGCGCCGGGCGTGGTAACAGGTACGATTTCTTTGTGTGATCATGCCGCGTATGCACTGTTTGATCCGGGGGCAACCCATTCGTTCGTTTCAGAGCAATTTATTGAGTTGGTTGGTGTGAAACCAGTGCTGCTTGAACATGTACTTTGCGTGTCGACACCTGTGAATGATAGGTTGCTAGTTTCCTTTGGATGTCCTAGCTGTAAGATAATTATTGGAGGTAGAGAAGAGAGTATCGATTTGGCAGTATTAGCTATGTTCGATTTTGATGTGATTATTGGTATGGACTGGTTAGTCCAACAGAAAGCTGTAGTGGATTGCAGCGATAGGACGATCCAATTTAATCCGGATGGACGCCCTATTTTTGTATTTCAGGGAAACCGAGGAGGAACCTCGATCCCTTGGATTTCCTCGCTTGAGGTGAGTAAGTTGTTAGATGAAGGGTGTGAAGGATATCTGGTGAATGTTGTGGATCCAACAGTTGAGGAACCTAAGTTGGAAGATATCCCTATAGTGAGCAATTTTCCCGATGTGTTTCCTGAAGAATTGCCGGGTTTGCCGCCAGAGCGAGAGGTAGAGTTTGTGATTGAATTGGCGCCAGGAACAGAGCCGATTTCGAAAGCGCCGTATAGGATGTCCTTATCAGAACTGAAAGAGTTAAAGGTTCAGATACAGGAATTACTGGATAAAGGTTTTATTCGCCCTAGTGCGTCTCCATGGGGAGCGCCAGTCCTGTTTGTCAAGAAGAAAGATGGAACTCTGAGGTTATGTATAGATTATCGACAGTTGAATCAAGTGACAGTGAAGAATAAGTACCCGCTGCCGAGGATTGATGATTTGTTTGATCAGTTGCAAGGGGCCTCAGTGTTTTCCAAGATAGATTTGAGAACCGGGTACCATCAGTTAAGAATCAGAAATGAGGACATTCCCAAGACTGCTTTCAGGACTCGATACGGGCATTATGAATTTACGGTTATGCCCTTTGGATTAACGAATGCCCCAGCCGCTTTTATGGATTTGATGAATCGGGTGTTTAAGGAATTCCTGGATCAGTTTGTGATAGTTTTCATTGACGATATACTGGTGTATTCTAAGAGCCCGGAAGAACATGAGGTACACTTGACTGAAGTGCTACGGATCTTGAGAGAGCATGCATTGTATGCCAAGTTCAGCAAGTGTGAGTTTTGGCTCAACAGAGTAGGATTTCTTGGACATATTGTTTCTGGGGATGGAATTTCTGTAGACCCTGTTAAGATTGAAGCAGTTACCAAGTGGCCTAGACCGACATCAGTAACTGAGATTCGGAGTTTTCTAGGATTGGCTGGTTATTACAGGCGATTCGTAGAAGGATTTTCATCAATAGCCATGCCAATGACAAGGTTGCTTAAGAAGGAGGTGAAGTTTGAATGGGATGACAAGTGTGAAAGGAGCTTTCAGGAATTGAAACACCGGTTAACAACTGCTCCTGTATTGACCATTCCGTCAGGCCCAGGAGGATTCGAGATTTATAACGATGCTTCGCTAAGAGGATTGGGCTGTGTGCTGATGCAGCATGGAAAAGTGGTAGCATACGCGTCGCGTCAGTTGAGACCGCATGAAATGAATTACTCGACGCATGACTTGGAATTAGCTGCTATAGTGTTTGCACTCAAGATCTGGAGGCACTATTTGTGTGGGGAGAAGTTTCAGATTTATACTGATCATCAGAGCCTCAAGTGCCTATTTTCGCAGAAAGAGTTGAACATGAGGCAGCGTCGATGGATGGAGCTTCTGAAGGATTATGATTGCGACATTCTGTATCATCCCGAGAAAGCCAATCGAGTGGCAGATGCCTTGAGTCGAAAGTCTAGTTTGGCGCACTTAATAGTCAAGGAGTGGACCCTGTTGGAAAAACTCAGGGATTCCGAGTTCAAGTTTGAGTTGAGTCACGTATCGAATTTATTAGCTGCTTTGAGGATTGAGCCAGAAATTCAAGTCAAGATTAAGGAACTACAGACTACGGATCAAGAAATCCAAAAGATTATTGAGATGGATGCAGCTAAGAGGAAACCGGACTTTCAAGTGTCCGAAGATGGAATCCTGAAGTTTCGAGGGCGATTATGTGTGCCGGATGAAGTGAAACTTAAAGAAGAAATTTTGTCGGAAGCCCATAGGAGCAAGTACAGTATCCACCCGGGGAGTACGAAGATGTATCAGAATTTAAGACAACACTACTGGTGGAATGGAATGAAGGTAGATGTGGCCGGGCATGTAGCTAAGTGTTTGACGTGCCAACAAGTGAAAGCACAGCATTGTAAGCCTGGAGGATTATTGAGGCCATTAGAAATTCCAGAGTGGAAATGGGAACATATTACCATGGATTTCGTGACGGGACTACCAAGGAGCCAGAGAGGACATGATTCAATCTGGGTGATAGTGGATAGATTGACTAAGTCAGCGCACTTCCTGGCGGTGCGAAAGGACTTTGAGTTGGAAAGATATGCAGATTTGTATGTGAAGCAGATTGTGAGGTTGCATGGAGTACCGGTAACGATTACTTCTGATCGTGATCCAAGATTTACGGCCAACTTCTGGAAAAGTTTACAGACGGCCTTAGGAACGAAGTTACAGTTCAGTACGGCATACCATCCGCAGACAGACGGCCAGTCTGAAAGGACCATTCAAACCTTGGAGGATATGTTGAGAGCTTGTGTGATAGATTTCCAAGGCAAATGGGAGGAACAGTTACACTTGGTGGAGTTTGCTTATAACAATAGCTTTCAGCAGAGCATTCAGATGGCACCGTTTGAAGCTTTATATGGTAGGGCGTGCAGGACACCAGTGTGTTGGGATGAAGTGGGTGAACGGAGTGTCACAGGGCCAGAGTTGATACAGCAGACAGTTGAGGCAGTTGAGGTCATTCGAGACAGACTCAGAACGGCGCAGAGTCGTCAGAAAAGTTATGCCAATCGGAGACGACGACCTTTAGAGTTTCAGGTTGGAGATCACGTGTTTCTTAAGGTGTCGCCTATGAAGGGATTATCTAGATTTGGCAAGAAGGGAAAACTGAGTCCTAGATATGTCGGGCCATTTGAAATTTTGGAAAAGATTGGAGATATGGCTTACCGACTTGCCTTACCGCCCAATTTGTCGCAAGTACACAGTGTTTTCCACGTGTCGATGCTAAGGAAGTATGAACCAGATCCGACTCATATCTTGAGATACGAGGAGATAGAAGTGGATGATAAGGTGTCGTTTGTGGAAAGACCAGTCAGGATCGAGGACAGAAGAGAACGGGTGCTGAGGAACAAGACGATCCCAATGGTTAAAGTTGTCTTGGAACACCATAGAACAGAAGGCGCCACGTGGGAGAGTGAAGAAGTTATGAGACGTCAACACCCACAGTTGTTTGAGTAGACAAGGGAAGATTGCAAATTTCGAGGACGAAATTTTTGTAAAGGGGGAAGAATTGTAACAGCCCGAATTTTGATGTAATTTCCGGGATCAATGAAACTGATATTAATTCGCATTTCATTTTAGTAAGTCTCGCCCAGAGCTGATCACTCTCGGGATACTGACCAATGGGGTATGGCTAACTAGAAAATAGTACGTGGACCGGAGACCCTATCGTGAAGCGGACACCGATCACGAGAGACGTTGAGGGAATATTTTGGGCCAACGTGGGCCGATCGTAGAAAAGGGTAATGGATTGGGTTTGGCCAAGGCCAACGATGTATAATAGGGACGCAGGTGATTCTGCAAGACCGAAAGTACACGTGGCCAACCAGTCCTGAACCTGAACCGAACGATCGTGACCTCTGGAACTAGTGATAATTTCTCATTCTCTCAATGATCGAGACCATCACGACTTGGATAGCCCTAGGTCGATACGCGTAATTTCTAAACAGCCGCCCGTTAGTGAGAGACCCTGAAATTGAAAGTTTAGCGAGTTTATTCGCGAAATTGAGCTCGGATTTCGATGTTAATTTTCGAAGGCTTAAGGGACTATTTTTGGAAATCTGACGTCATATTATGCTGGCCACACACGTTTGGAGTTAGTACGTGTAAAAATTGGAATTTTGGTCCGGGGGTGAAAAATGACGATTTTGCCCCTCGGGACGCCGGCGTCGCTTTTCGAGGTCAATCGAGGTTATTTTTCGGAGCCGACGCCATTTTTGAGTGGCCACACATACCGGGAGTCATTACGGACAAAAACTGGAATTTCGACAAAAACTGGAAAAATAATATTATTTTATTCTCGGAACTTCGCAGTCGCTTTTCGAGGGCTTAAAGGATGAATTTTTCGATTCCGACACCGGATTATGTCTCCCATGAATATATAGGACCGGTATGGATGTAAATTGGAATTTCGGTTCGGGATCGAAAAATGACGAAAATGCCCCTAGGCTATTTTTGGATAATTCCGAATTTTGGATTTAATTTTGGGGTTAACCAAGGTTAGTTAGGGCTAAACCAGGTCTGGTCAACCATGGTTAAGGACAAATGATCAAAATGCCCTTGAATTATTGGATTAGATCAATTTTGGGCCATTAGATTAGGGGTAAAAATGTCAATTGGCCCTAGATTTTGACACTTGGCACCCCTAGTCTACAAATTTGACCAAGATAAACTCTCTCTCTCTCTCTCTCTCTCTCTCTCTCTCTCTCACGCAGAACCATTCGGCAGCAGCTTCCCAGAATTTTTCTTCTCATTTTCTCTTCCGTTTCTGCTTGTTTTTGGGCGTTTTCTGCATTTTCGGTACTGTTCACGTCGGAACAGTACCGCCCGGAGCTTCCCCCGTCGAGCCACCACCACCAGCATCCTATTCCACCTCTGTGCAGCCACTTTAGTCCAGGTTTTGGTCCAAAAACAGCTTTGTTTTCCTCTGTTTTCTCTGTTTTCTCATTTTCCAGCTTGCAAACAGTGTCGCCGGAGCTTCGCCGGAGCTCCGATCGTCGTTCCGTCGACACCCGGGCGTCCAGCACCCTCATACGTCGCCATCCCACCCCGTCCGTACAGTGTCCGTACGGATTTTACTGTTCATCCGTACGGTCACCGTTCACGCCGGCCGTACGGATCGTCGCCGCCGTGACCGGCACCTCGCCGGCGACCTCCTCGGGCCTGTCCGTACAGTCTCCCGTACGGAAATCACTGTTCATCCGTGCGGAACACTGTTCACCCCGTACGGAATTTCACTGTTCATCCGTCCGTACGCCGCGTCCCGGGAATTCCGCCGCCGATTTCACTGTTCATCAGTGATCGGTCGCCATTCCCCGTCGTCGTAATTTCGGATTAGGTGAGTAAAATTCCTAAACCCGGATTAGGATTGATAATGCATTTTTCTGGACTGGTTTAGGTGTTATCGGTACGTTCGGATGGATTTAGATAGTGTCGATGTGTATCTCCGATTGGGTTGAGGACGAATCGATAGGAATTATTATCGGAAAAATTGTGTGGACTAATGAGAATAATTTGTGGAGATTAATTGGATTAGTTGGCCAATGTAGATGTTCGTTGAAAAATTACTGGGCGTGCTCGGGATAAGTGATTGTTCGCAAATTGTGCTTAATTGTGATTAGATTTCATTAGTGCTCATGGTGCATTGCACTACATAACATAAACACGCATTATGTATGCCTAGAGTGTGGCATGTCGTGAAATTGTGCGAGAATGCGTGTTTGCCATGAGTGCGTGATCACCTAAATTACCCTGAGGCATTATATGCTGAGTTCAGATAATAATGAATCGTATGATCACCTGAGGACCTTCGGGTCGATACCGTCCTCATGCACTTTGAAGCAGGACGATGCCCGGTACATCCGGAAGGCGACCATCCTCATGTACTTTGAGATAGGCTTTGGTTCGCAAGGAGAACAGTGTTGCGCCTCATGCACTTTGAAGCAGGCTAGACGCACCGGGCCGTGAAAATTAATGACTCGAGTCGTAGTAATAATGAATTAGGCAAGTGTGCCGGTGTGGGCTGTTGGGCCAAAGAAATGCGTATGGCATGTTAATAACATTTTCATGCATAGACATGCATTGATTAGCATGCAAGTGGGTGCAACTTGATAAATGTTGTCATATAAGTTGATAGTTAGAATGATGTTAATTAATTTACTGTCATCTTAGTTGTTATGGGTTTTCTTATTTTAACTTTAGTTAATTAATGTTTATAATGACTCATTAATACTAGTGATGCCACACCCAATTGGCCGAAGAAGGAGAAGCTCATTCTCACAACGGTATCTTTTAACCATTCTTAGTAAGACACATGATAAGCCACTTGTTTTTTTTTTTTTGGAAAATGACACAAACAGTCCATGAACTTTGATTTACTGTGCAATTTGACCCCTAAACTTTTAAGTTGTTCAATATAGTCCTTGAATTTTAACCCAATATTCAATGTGGTCCATGAACTTTTAATTTGTTTAATGTGGTCCCTGAATTTTTGATACATATTTAATATAATCCCTGAACTTTATAAAAATGTTCAATATAATCCTTTCATTAATTCAAGTTTATGGACTATATTGTACATTTTAATATAGTTCAAGGATTAAATTGAACATGTATCAAAAGTTCAGAGACCATATTGAACATTAGGCTAAAGTTCAGGAATTATATTGAAAGTTCAGGGACCAAATTACATATTGAGCCAAAGTTCAGGGACTGTTTGTGTCATTATCCCTTGTTTTCTTTTAGATAGCATGTGAGGCAACGTGTTTCTCTTAAGTTGAAATACTTACATGCCTCTTGACACCTAAAAACTAAGCCATAATCACCATAAACATTAGTCATCACCTCTTCTTCCATTTGGCACTATATTAGACAAGGCTTTGCCACATATAAACGCAACCTTCCACTTGGCCATGTAATAGATGAAACTTTGTGAGCATACCACACGTAGACTCATGCAACTTTCCACCTCACATCTACCTCTTGTCATCATCTTTAATTTTAGTAATTCAGACTCACTTTCACCTTGGCCGTATCACTTTACCTTCACTCTTTAAAAAGATAATTTCTTCTACTTTGATAGGGGAGATTTTAGCTTTCAAAAGTCACAAGGTGGTTAAGGCATTTGATTATTCAAGTTTATTTGAGGTAAGTAAAAACTTTAGGCATCAAGTTAGATTGATCTACTTAGTGCTCTTGACTTGATTGTTTGTTGTGTGCAAATATTGGATTTAGGTTAAATCTAACGCTAAGTGTAAGCATATGCAATAATGGCATGAAGGTGTTGTGACTCCTTGATTTATCTTGTTGATTTCGTACATGCCTAAAGGTATTTGATTAGTTTTTTAAGGTACGATAACAGGTTGTATGTGAAAATGATGAATATGGACTTTAGAATGATATTTTCGTGATTTCAAACTCACTTTTCTTAGTCTGAGTATATTCATTTATTAGACTATATTCATTTATCTGAGTCTAAGTATATTCATTAATTTGAGTCTAAGTATAATCACTTGCCTGAGTTTGAGTATTTTCATTTATCTGTATATGAGTATATTAAATTGCTAGGATACATTCATTTACCTGCATATATCTAGCATCTGAGTATATCCACCTATTTTGTACGACCCCATGTTACTCCTTACTTGATTTTTTGACTAATGCATTTCATTGTGTTGATGAATGTGTGATGAAACAAGGAGTGTATATTTGTCGAAGTGCACGTAATTAATTGTTTATCATTTATTGCATGTGAATGATGTCATGTGATTAAGATCTTTGCCATGGCCTATTCAGTACCGAGCGAATTCCCTTATATAAGTATATAGATGAATTTCTGGAGTTAGCTAGATGTTCAACCGTATATGACGATTTTCTACAAAGTTGAGATGATATGAAATCCTATGATGGCATGACTCATGTATGTTAGGGAAATCCCTTATGGTGTTTTGAAGATAACAAAATAATCAAAGGCTACTAACGTGTTTAATGGTTGAGTAACCAAGTAAAAGATGCACAAGCTGATATGCAAATGATGTCTTAAAAAGAATAAGTTTTCTATCAATGGTGAACAAGACATTGGGCGTAAAGGTGTTTGCAAGCTGGAGGTACCTAAATAAAAGGTGAATAAGCTTATAACGAGGAGTTCGGTAAAACTTGGAAGTACCATGGATAGGTGAACAACGAGGTAGAGTCAAACTAGAGTTGGATATAATCAGACTTTATACTGAAGATGAAGAACTTCAGACTTAGAGTACTTCTTATGTTCAGAACAGAACACAAGTTTAGAACGTGACACAAGTTCAAAACACATTCAATGGCTAGTGAATTGGCTCAGATTTCACATTTAGAAATATTTGATTGACTCAATCTTGAATGTTGTTTTGCAACAGTTTTCTATGAAAAACATCTTGATTGATTGGAAATCAATCTAGAGACAAGTTACTTTCTAAACGGAGAAGCTCTCCTTATGAAAACTAAGACTTTGGTTGTATGGGCAACCGGAATTAATGGAGATTTAGATTTTGTCACTCAAAGACTACTCAATCTTCTTAATACATATTTGTCCAACGACTAGATTGGAAGTAGAGGAGTATAAAAGGAAACCAAGCTGCCAAGGAGCAGAAGTAAGATACAAAGTCTAGAATCTAGAATTCCAAAAGCGAAATTTGATCCTTTATACTAGTCTTCTGTGAGCTTAAAATTGTAATTATTTGAGAGGTGTATGTGCTTTGGTGTGAGATGGTGTGATCTATTGGCTTAGGTATAAGCAGCACTAGCTTTGGGTAGAAGCGCTTAAGTACAAGCAACACAACTTGACTGTAATCTCTCATTGACCATCTAGTGGAATTCAATCAGTAAATTGTCAGCGTAAAAGAGTTGATATAGGCTTGATCTAAGGCTAACCACTATAACTATGTTTGATCGTTTGGACTTCTAGTCAAGATATAATTAGATATGATATGATATAAAATCTTGGGATTCTGTTATATCATATCCTGTATTTGATGAATCTCATTAATGAAGTCGGATATTTTCATATTCTGTGATGTTCATTTTCTTTAGAGATTTTATTGCCCCTCATTCTTCGTGCATTAGAAAGATCCTTTAGAGTTTGAATTTGGTCATTTAAAATCTAGATTCTTCTACTTCATTTTTATTTACAAAAAGACGCTCATTCTTGCAAGTCTCACAGTTTTCATTGGAAACATTAAAGGCAATGGCATTGATTTTTTTATTTTATTTTTCCATCTATTTTTTATATGTTTATTCCCTTCCATCATTTCTTGATAAAAATTTTATTGAATAATAAACTATACTATCATACCTAAAATATGTAATAATATAAATACTACATACACACACACACACCAAATAAATAGTAGAGAGTATAAAGAAATTCAAATATATAAATAAACATAGAAATAAAGAAAAATGAAAATTATTATTTTTTATTTCGAATTTTCTTTTTAATAATAGAATTCAAATATTATTTATATTTGATTACTATATTAGTTTTATTATTTAAGACAGTTTTTTAAAGAAAAAAATAGCTTTTTACTATGAATATAGGAAATCATATCCACTTTTATCTCACATACTCCATGGGATAATTTTTTCTTTGCTTTATCCCGCTTATATCTAACTTTATCTTATCTTGGGCAGGAACAAACAAAGGATATAATAGATGTACTTTTATCCTAGCTACCAAACGTAGTCTATAAGTCTTGTGTGCCAATTTTCTTAATCCTAAAACTCATTCTACATATTATATTATGTTTCACACTTATTAAACTGCTTTTGAAGTTTGTATAGAATCTGAACTTTACAGTATAAGTTCATACTCAGTTCTTGACCTTTTAATTTCACTTTAAATTTGTCAAGATTTTATAGAATCATCTGTTTACCCTGCTTTAGGTAATCCTTGCTAGCCCACATCATTGTAGTCATGGTATGATATGACTTGTGTAGTCATGGTATGATGTTAGATAACCAACATCATACGGATGTATAGTGGTGTATTTATCCTCGCTAATGTAGAGGACATCCGTGATGAATAGGCTGAGGCGTGACAAAGGATGTATGATTCCTTTCCCTATGAGTCGGTGATGACGATAACTCGTTAATCGAGATGATCCTAGCTAGTGACAAGCAGGCACTCACATGTGTACTAGTGATCTACTATGTGATATTTGTGCATAGTGGAATAATATGCCATTTGCTTGCATATAAGTGATTGATCTTATACAATGTTGTTAATGGTTTCATCAGCATATAATAAGAGAGATAATGCATTTATTCATGCACTAGTCAGTCATGATTATTTTGTATTGTCTTGAACTCACGTTATTTGTTTGTTCTCATGTTGAGTGGCAAGGTGATCTTCTACCTTAAACCTAGAGATGTCATTTACTAGGCTTCTGCTCACTTCTTATTTTTCAAATTTGTAGGATGGTTCCCATTGGACATAACGATAGAGGGGACAAGATGATGCAGAAGGCCATCAACCCTTGAGATGGATGGTGGCTTGATTAATGTTTAGGAACGCTTTTGGGTTAGAGTGGAGTAGTGTCGCTAGTTGACCCGACCTTATTCCCATGGTTATGTCTTTTGTTGGGTTTTGCTTAATGTTGTAACAAGTTAGTAACTAAATGTTAATATAAAGAAGCATATGTATATTATTAAACTCGTGTGATTTCTTGTTGGGATGGTGTAAAAGTTTGTTGTACTTCCGCATGCCATTAATAATTTAAAAGATAAAATTAGAAAGGACATGTGTCATGCGTGACATTCTAGGATGTCACACCACCCTGTGACTCTTGGTTCCAATAGGTTGGAATTTGGAGTTGAGCTAATTGATACCGGGAACTAGCCCATAAATCGAATTCTTATAATTGAATATATAAAAATGCATCATTTCACTATATAAACTTATTATGGTCAAGTGATTCTGTTTTTGTTTATTCATATTGAAGACTATGGTTCGATTTTTTATTGGTGCAAAAGTATTTTTTTTAAATAAAAAAAGCTTCAAAACCAGTTTAGAATCGGTTCAACCCAATAAGTGAATTGGTTCTTGGGTAGAACTAATGGTCCGACCTTATAACCAAGGACTGAACTGGTCCTACACTGGTTCTAAGTTTTGCAAAATTGGTATTAAATAGGTTCTCCCTGTAACCGAACATGTTCTGTCTTGAATCGGTTAGTCCAGGCCAGCTATAATTTGGCCCGATCCGAGGGCTGGGTCCTGCTTGATCGCTTCTACTTTCCAACGACAATAGGAAAATTACCCTAACGACGGGCCAGTGGCCGAAGAGAGGCCTTTGCGGCGCTTCTTCCGGTGCGGCTAGGTGGTGAGCCTTCGCTAACAAACAAGCTTGCTAGTGTCAAACGTCATTTACGCATGAAACCGCGTATCCAGAGAAGCATACCATATATATGACCAAGAAAATAGATCATACTATAAAATTTCACGATTCAGATCGCAAAGTACCGCTAAAGGTGAGAATTTCATTAGATTAATGAAGGACGGCGCGTGACTGAAAGCCAAATTCCACGGAAAAGGAAGCTCACATTCTTCTTTTTCAAGTATCAAATGCATGCCCCAAAAGACAACTGGCTTAATATGAATTCTGGGGAATATGTCAATGATTGCAACGACTGATGATACATCGCCGACGAAAAAAAGAAGTATATCCCCACCCATCTGGGCTGTTTTTCAATCTGCTCGTAAAGTGAATAAAGGCAATTTTCAAATATCAAAGAGTGAGAGAAATATAAAGTGGCTTGGGACCATTATGGAGAAAAGTTGAATCCCCACAAGGGGAAGTGAACCTGGGCTTCATGCCATAATCATTAGCTGCTTTGATGATTGAGGAAATGCATATGACTGTAAAGACGTGTATCCTATTGTCTTTTTTTTCTTTTATATTATTATTATTTGGAAATTTTCCGAAAATAAAAAAAGGCTAAATTAATCTTTTCGAAATGGGAAAAAGTTTAATGTTGGAACAAACAGAACTTAGCTGGTCCCCGTTGCTTATCGCCGCGATCCGCAGCAATAATAGCGGCTTCGAATTGCAAGATAAATAAAAATGGTAACTCGCTAAAACAAGTTACTAGATATATAAAGAAAAGTTAAATGTACGCAGGGAAACAAATTAATTGGTAACTTAATAAAAAAAAATGTGGTAGATCACACATCAAGGTTGGTAAGGTTCGTATAAAAGTTGTTAAGTTTTAAAAACGTTGATTAGAATGGCTAATAAGAGTTGATAAAAGTGTGAGACAATTGTTTGCTTGGTTAGATATAAGAGATGTTGGTAATTTGAAATAAAATAAAATAAACTCCGGCTAATGCAAAGCTGGTCGGTAACTTCATCGGCGAAAAATTGTTAATCACTCTAGTTGAGATTGGTAATTTCTGAAAGAGATAGTAAACTTTAAAAAAGTTGGTAAGCAAGAAAATTAAAAGTTGTAACTCAGCAAAACGCACAAGCTTGATTGGAAAAGAAATCAAATAAATGTGGACTGCAGCTTATTCGTCCCCTGAACTTTAATCTTCATAGCAAAAACACAAGCTTTAAGGTTTCGTTTATTTCGCGAAAAAATGAATGATTTGAAAAATATTTACTTAAAATTGATTTTTTCTATCACTCGAAATAATTAGTAAGATGAAGCATGTTTTTCATTATCGATAATAATTTTTATCTAAATATTTTCTTGGAAAATGAAATTATTTTCCGTTCGCTTATTTTTATAATCGATACAAATGATCAATTTTAAAAAAACATTTTCCAAACTATTTATTTTCCGCTAAGCAAATGCATCCTTAAAAGGAGAATATAGAGGATTCAAAGTCTCAGAGTCAATGGTTCGATTGGAACAGAGAATGCAAGTTAGCCATAGAATGGTTGTTGGCCAACGAGTGCCACCGTGCGATGGCGGCAGATCTTAACATCATCTTCTATGGTTTTAATTTTCTTTTAGAGAAAGAAATTCAACTTGGTAAGATTAGGGATGATTGGTTCTAGAGTGGATAGGTGAAACCTAGAACCTACCCTATTATAACCAATTTCTAGTTTTTAAAACCTAGAACCTACTCTTTTTGCCCTGTAACCTTTTTTGGAACCCACCCTGTTTTCTAGTCCGGTTGCAAGGTCTACCCAAGAACCTGTTTTTCTTTTGTTCCTTTTTCTAGTTTTATTTTTTCCAACAAAATAATATGAATAGTAATTAAACAATTCAAAGTAAAAGATGAACAATAAAAATCATTATCCACCAAAAGCAACATTTCCTAAGATGAGCAATAAAAATTATTATCCATCAAAAGCAACAATTTAAAATGTAGTAATAGTATAATCTAGGGTTTTTTTTATACAAGATAAAAACCGATTCCAAAACCGGCCCAGTCAATCTGG
This sequence comes from Syzygium jambos, assembly GCA_031216235.1. NCBI lineage: Eukaryota > Viridiplantae > Streptophyta > Magnoliopsida > Myrtales > Myrtaceae > Syzygium > Syzygium jambos. Next base: position 15,603,973 of record CM062226.1, read on the forward strand.
TTCCCGGGTGGGTCTTCATTTGGAACCGAGAATTGGATCGATTCCAAATGGTTCCTAAAAAATGGAACTAGTTCCCGGACCGTTTCAATCAAAAACCGATTCACAGATCTTTTTTTTGGATGATCTAGTCCAGTTCCCGGGTGAACTCGGTCTGGTTCCATACCCCTAGGTAGGATACAGTGTAGCATGTTTCTGTTTCAAGCAAAACATAAACTACAATTGCCAACAATAACCCAATTGATTTTACAAATCATAGACTCATCGTAAATCAAAGGAAATCCTATCATATACTTATATGGACCATCACGAACAAATGATTCAAAACTACCATGCTCGATTATTTATTTTAGAGATAACGACATAAATAATCTCTCGATTTTGACCAAATATACAATGTGGTGTGGTCTTTGAACTTTACCCCAATATTTAATGTGATCTCTGGACTTTTGGTACATATTCAATTATGAAAATTTTCTATGTTGTCCTTCTATTAACTCAAGTTCAAGGACAACATTGAAACATTTTCATATAGTTGATGGACTAAATCGAACATATGCCAAAAGTTTAGGAGTCACATTAAACAATTTAAAGTTTGGGGATCACATTACGCAATGAGTCAAATTCAGTGATCATTTATGTCATTTTCCCTTTTATTTTACATTGTTACTAATCTTTTCGACTTGCCCTTTATGCCATTTCACCTATTGTAAGGACAACGCGACTCCTATGGCCCCTGAATAAAGCCATTGTCCTTGTAATCGATGTGGATCTAGAACACAATATCTGACTTTATTTCCAAGACAACCATCAATCTCTTACCTTGAAAATTCATATCTAGAACACATCCTTTTTTTTTTTGGTTGAAATATCTAGAACACATCTTACCGAGAAACAAATAGTCAATTTTGTCTGATGACAGAATGAAACGGGATGAAACGCCTAAGAATTAGATTATCATAGCGCAAGTGATTTAATAAACTTGGATTCCCATGAATCATCCGACGACGGAATGGAACGGAAATTAAACACTATATATATATGTGTGTGTATATATACAAACACACTCCATTTCATAAAAACCAAAATCCTAGTCTAAACAGAATCATGTAATAGAAAAGGAAATTATGATTAACCCAATCGTCCTTTTCTTATGTTAATTAAAAAATCCTTTACTATGATACCGTACCGATCCAGCTTACAAAATTTAATCGGTGGCCATACTAATCATTACTACGCACACATATGAATCATGAGCTTTACACCCTCTACATATTCCAAGATCTCTTAATCTCCTCTCAATTCTAAGGAGTCTCTGCGTTCAGAAGATCCAGTCATGGAGGTTGTCTCGGCAGTGCCCTCCATGGACCTGAGCTTCGACAGCGCAATCTCCACTCCATACATCACCGCTCCTTCAAGCCCTCGAGCGTTCTGCAACTTCTTCAATCCATCCACAGTTCCTCCGACAACTCCGCCTAGTCGCTCCGATTTCGATCTTCTCCTGCCCGAAGAATTCCACGAGATCTCTCTCATCTCGGATGAGGACAAAGATGAGTGTTCGTGGCATGACGACCCGCGGTTCTCCATAGCCTTTGCATGGGAAAACGCCCTGCCCATGATTGTCCATGCAAAGAAAGAGGATGGTTGTGTCGTTGAAGACGATGACGGCAAAGACTTCGTGTTCGATTTCAGCGGGTGTTTCTGCGAGAGTTCCGCCGTGTCTGCCGATGAGATCTTCCATGGCGGCAAAATCAGACCCTTGAAATCATCACCTCCTCTGTCATCAGCCGAGTCACAAGACGGCGACGTTGGTGGAGTCTTACCTACTGCACGTGGTGGGGGCAAATTACCTGAACCTGTCCACATTAGTCGAGTCGAATATTTTGATACGCCAGTTTATCAAGAAAAAGGGAGAGAGCGCGGTAGAGAGAGAGACGTGCGACCATCATCATCTTCTTCCTCTTCTCCAAGTTTCGCTCGCAAGGGGACAAGATCTCTCTCGCCCCTGAGAATATCCGACATTTTGGTCGAGCGAGATGATGAGGATGAGGAGAATTCAATACTGAACATCCACAAGAATTCGTCGCCGTCGTTGTCGTCACCGTCTCCTTCTTTTTCTTCTTCCTCCAACTACTTTTCGTCTCTGATATCGTTCTCAAAGGGTGATAGGAGGAAATGGAGTTTCAAAGATCTGTTATTGTTTCGAAGCGCATCAGAAGGCCGGGGCACGAGCAAGGACCCGTTCAGGAAGTACGCCCCTGGTTTCAAGCCGGGAGAGATCGCGGGTCGTCCAGGGTCGAGTTCGAGTCATAGAGCTACTGAGTCGGCTCACGAGTTGCATTACAGGATGAAGAAAGCAGCTTCGGAGGAGATGAAGAGGAGGACCACCTTGCCCTACAAGCATGGCTTGCTCGGATGCTGGGCTAACGGTGGCGGCAGCCGGCACGAGATCGCGAGAGGTTTTGGGTCAATGACACGTGGAACATGATCATCTCCTCAATTTTTAATGGGTTTTTCCTCCCAAGAGAAAAATTATTACATAAAGTCAGTTTAAGCGATCCGCGTAATCAATATTTACGGTGACGCTAATATATATAAACTAAATCTATATACTAACTTCTTCCTTCTAATACTTGTGTATTCTGTTTTCTCTCGTGAAGAATTATTCTTATTTGACCTGTATCTTTGTTTATTTTACATGTTTAACCAGCATTTTGGCTTGAAACATTGGTGTATAATAGAATAATTATGATATAAAGTGTACAATTAAGTGATTTCATACAGTTGGTGAAATTGACGTGCAATACATTTGCATGTTGTTAAGACTTTTAGTGTATCCTGCTTTAAAAAAAAAAAAAGACTCTAGCCAAACTGTTGATTGTCATGAAACAATGATATTGAATGCACTATAATTGACAAGGGCCATGCTGTCTTTACTAATTCTGAGTAACAAAGATGGTATACTAGCTGATGTGATAAATTGTAATTATCTGATGTTGAAGATGATACATTTCCTTCCGACCAAAAAAAAATTGATGCATTTGCTTGACTGCCCACTCGTGGTCTGCTAAATCACTTTTTATATCAATTTTATAGATCAATCTTAATATCCTCAGATTGATCAAGTGATAAATCAGAAACTCACATGCACAATGTATTATTATTTACAAAAGAATTTATCATATGCATCCGGTATACCTCTAGCATTGCTTTAAAATATAAATGGTACAATGCTAAAATGTGTTTGCTAAATGAATGAGAAATTTTGAAGTGTTGAAGCGAAATTTTTGGGTTAGAAACATTTAATAGTTGGCTAATTTGAAAACTTTATTATGTTTTTTTTTTGCTAGAAGAAAACTTTATGATGTTGCCACATCATTTAATTGACAAACAAAAAATGCCTTTGCAACATTACCAAACTAATCATGAAAATAAGAAAACGTACTATTAATTTCTTTATTGCTGAGAGAATGTTGGCACTTGATTTGGCTTTTATTGTTGGCAAGTGGCAACACATTTGTCATAGTTTTGTACGTGACCCTGACCAATAAGTATTAACTTATTAATTTGTCATCACGAAATTTTCATCTCTTATCGTGTTTAAATTTCAAATATGAATCAAGGATCTCAAATGGTATGGTACAAATATTTTAAAGACATCGATAATGATAAAGTTCATGCGCTTTTGTTCAATTATTTGTCTATTTTTAAAGTTAGGGTAGAGAGAATGTTCCTGGTAGCGCTTGTTACCACGTAATAAGGCACGTATATAGTTTTGCCACGTGGCCCGCATCCGACGATTAGATTCCGCTCTTTTCCAAACATTTTGATTTTTACACACTGGCCTTCTGGGCTTTTCATTTTTTATCATGGGTCTAATTCCCTAAAAAAGCACGAGTTTTAGATTTAGTGTCAATTTTGACCCTAATTTTTTTTGTCTCATAAAAAATTATCAATTTTCACTTGAATCGTTAATTTGGAATCATTGGCTGTCCAAAGTGGCAATTCCACGTCATAAATAAGTACATGTCAATTGCTAACTTGGATTTAAAGCATTGTTCATCGTCTTCGTAGCTCAAAATCCGAAGTTATCATTTGCGTCACTTTGGTCACAAGTTGAAGGACAACGATGAAGTTATTCATTGTCTCCTTTGCTTCACCCATAACCCTCCGCCGTCTCATCTAGAGCTGTGAAGCAGTGTATTACTACCCGTTGAGAGACGCTATGGACGAGATTCGCGAAGCTCACGACTAGAGCCTTTTTCTGGAATAAGTCCAAGCCCTCTCCTGAACTTCAAAACCAGTATGTCAAGTTTTATCCTTTTGTTTTTTGTTTTTTCAAAGACAATTTTTTGAAGAAGCTGTGGCTGAGGGCTGATGAAGCTGTGGCCACAGCGACGATGAACAGTGAAGGAAGAGAAAACGGTCTGCGCTTTCGTCCTGCCCATGGCCAGCTTCCATGATGTGTCAATTGAGGATTAGTTTTATTAATAGCTTATCCTAATGTTTCATTAGAAAAAAATGGACATGGCCTTAAAGCATTAGTTCTAGTGAGCTAGCTAGACAGATGACTAGCTAGAGGTGGCAATGATCACAAGGGCTTAAAAATCTTCTACAAATAGAATTTCTTTTTCTCTCTTGTTCTGCTTGCAAAATAAAGTTTTCAAGAGAAATAAACCAGAAAAGTAATTGGACCACAAGAGGAGCGGAAGCTTCAATTCAAGAGGACCAAGCAAAAGAGAGTGGCATGCCCTAATAATCACTAGCCAATTGTGTTTTGAACAATTGACAAAGATAAAGCAAATGGAATCATCCAAGAAACCTCCTCAAAGTCCCCACCTCAAGAGCCTGTCAAACGCTGGCTATAATAATTCAAGAATCACTAACCAGGAAAGTGTGAGGGCCACCCAATTTTGCCTTTTCCTTTTATTTTATATGATGATTGGGATTTAGCCAAGTTAAGAGTAATCACATTTTTAGCACTTTTGTGTTTAATTTCGGACGTATCATCGCTCGTGTTTAGACAATCATGCCCGAAAAATTTGGTAACTCCATCTATGAAGCATTGCTCATAACGTCGTGTGAGGTCTCTCTAGTTTAGCAAGAAGTCATGTAACATAAGTTGTGCACTATGTGGGTCACCTAGTTGGTCATTCACTATCATCACTTTCTTAAGGTTTGCTGAACCCTAATTATAAACTCAAAGATTGAGCCTTAAACTGATTCGTTTGCAAACGTTTACCACACAGAGCACTTTCGCTATTGCATAACTAGATAGCAAATAGCAATGCTATGTGCAATGATAAGATTACGGGGTCATTGTCAAAGAATATGAGAGATATTGGAAGATGTGGCCGGACACCATTTGAAGCCGAATTATTTAGCGGAAAATCGACGGTATTTTAGCATGCATTTATTGTTTAACATCAATTGTTTAAAATATCGTTTGATGAACCGATTAATTCCTAACGGGTGTGACAACTTCCACCCTGATCACATCGGATAATTATGGAGTCGCACTGATCCGTGAACCTTGAAGATGACCCAAAGAATCGGAGAAAACGGGTCGAACTTCGAACCTTTCTCTTTTTGTGAAGAAAGGCCCTAGCATCTTAATCACATCCCATCAAGGATTCGTTTACTCTCTTTTTTTCGTAAATCACTAAAAGTAACTTTTACTTATGAGAAGATATGGTGTTGTCAAGTAATGTCTATCTATATAATTATCCGTGACCACAAACCTCATTATGTTTCATTATTTCAAGGGAGTCCAAGGAGAGAAAATTTAACAAGAAAAAATAGACAAAAACCTGCATAGATATGAAATATTCAGAGAACAGGAAAAATAAGAGAAAGCGCGCAAGTTAATACTGACTTCATTCAAGAAATAAGAATCGCATGACAACTATTATTCTCACAAATTACAGCTATTATCTACGCACGTCAAAGCACTATCCCATGAAGAACAGACACAACATATCCTTATATTAAGAGAGATTGCTGCTGAAATATGGTCACTGGCAAAGGGCCAGTGACCTCCACCAGCCCCTGGGCAAGGGCTGCAAAGCCCCCGCTAGCCACAGGCGAGGGCGACAAGGGCCTTGCCGGCCACAAGTGAGAGCCATGACACTGTTGTTGTGCCCCATGAGGACTTGGCGAGGGCTTCGCAGCCCTTACCCAAGGGTTGGTGGAGTTCACTGGCCCTTTGCCAGTGGTCGATAGCCCCATCGGCACAATGAAGAAGAAAATAAAAAAGAAAAGAAAAGAAAAGAATAAAAAATAAAAATAAAAATCGGAATTTTTTTAAAATATTAAAAAAATTATCCACATCAGCGCCGATCGCTCTACATAAGATAGCAGTACTGATTAAACTGCCACTTCAGCGATTTCCAGTCAAAATTAGCCAAAATGACTACATTGGCAATTTGTTAAAAGGTTTAACACCAAATTTGATTGTTAAAAAGTTTAGGACTAAATTGGCACAATTAAACGTTTATAACTAAATTGACCGCCGTACTATAGGTTTATGACTAAATTGACATAATTGAAAAGTTAAGACCGAATTGACTGTCATATAATAAGTTTATGATTTTTTGCGCACTTTTCCCTATAAGCGCCTTTTACATGCCAATAAAGGAACTCTCTTTTAGCGATCTCCTTTTGCTTATAAAGCTCATTCGAAGCAAACACCAAACTTGAACAATTACTTTCCAAAAAAGAGGAATATGAAAGTGGTTTCTCGAGAAAAATGCAATGGTAACACACTACCACGTCACGTCAGTAGTTAATGTGGCACGCATTTACTTAATCAAATCCGCTTACAAATCGACACGTGGCAAGGGACTTGGAATCAAATAAAAATAAATTAAAAGTATGGTAGCCGATGGCATGTTGCAAAAGTCCCATAAATTAATGACACTAGCAGCTTTAATAAATGTTTCAAAATTGAAATGGCCCATATTTCACTTGTTTGACTTTTCCACTCTTTACATTTCTTTGCAAGACTTTGTCCTTTGGCTCTACGTTTCCCCAATTTTTTTTTCAAAAGGAGAAGTTTCCATTGGAGAAAAGTCATAAAAACTTCTACCTCACAGGCTTCATAAAAATAAACATGATACCTCCATCTCTAACAAGCTTCACCTTTCATCGTTTTACAAAAATTCTATCACATCGGCTTGAGGGAGGTTTCAAAACGTTAACTCAGTTTCATTTCAAAGGTTGAGTATAGCACGAAGGTGTGAAGATTGAACACTCCACTCAAGTTCACTGTGAAGGTTGCTGTGAAGGTTGAGCACCGTGAGCACTTGATCCACTCAGTACATTGTGAAGGTTGCTGTGAAGGTTGAGCACTGCACTCGGATGCATTGTGGATCAAGTGCTCACCTCTCTACTACGCTCAACCTTCGCAATGAACTGGAGTGGAGTGCTCAACTTCATGCCTCTCTTCTATGCTTAACCTTCGCAATGAAACGGGGTCAACTCTTTGAAACCTCCCTCGAGCCTATGTGGTAGAAGTTTTGTAAAACGACAAAAGATGAAGCCTGTTAGAGATGGAGTTTTCATCTTGATCCTTATGAAGAGAATGGGTAGAAGTTTCAACAGCTATTCTCTAGAGGAGATTTCTCTCGTTGAAGAGTAAAAATGGGGAAAGGACAAAGTTTTGCAAAGCAACATAAAAGAGTGGAGAGAGCCAGACAAATAAGTTGGAAGGCCATTTTAATTCTGAAGCATTTATTAAAGCTGCTAGTGTCATCAATTTCTGAGATTTTTGCAGCTAATAGACGTTTAATTTGTTTTTATTTAATTCCAAGTCGCTTGCCTCCTCCTGTCAATTTGTGACCGAATCTGATCATATAAATTCGTGCCACGTCAACGGCTGACGCGGTAATACGATACCACTGAAGATAAAAGGGGTGCAACTCACCTAAGTTTGGATTACTCGAGTCTCGGTAAAAAAACAGCAGTGGATAAATTACAATCTTGCTCGTCTCAGCTTTCGAAAAGGAGAAACCTAAAGGCCCAAATCGCCATCCACAAGATTGGGCCAACAGGCCCATCACTCCAAAGATCTTTTATTTTAATCAAAAAAATAAAAATAAAACTAGGAGACAAAAACCAAGTATCTTCCTGTTATTATCAACTATCTAGACGGTAAGGTCTAGAGAAAAATCAGGTAATTACATTGACCTAAGCTTGGCATCTTCCATTCAATTTTTGTGAAAGCTTGATAGTTGGGTGGATAAAGCCCTCCGATTGCAACGATTGCATTGCATCCATGGACGCGAATATGAGAATATCCTCTATACTTCGTTTTCCCTTTTTTTCACATACCGGGTAAGACTCCACCGATCGGGCAGTCAGTGTGGCTTGCGGGATACTTGAGTAGGAAATGTCGAGATTCGGATATGCAAATTTGTTGAATCCAAATCAAATGTTTAACCACTCAGCCAATTTTTGGGGAGTTCTAAATATCATATATAAATATTAACTCTGTTATCCAAAAGGTACGTAATCTCATTCTATAAAAGTTGCTCAAGAACCTCAAAGTCACATATTTAGGGTGCATTTGTTTTACTGAAAATTTCATGACAAAGGGAGACATTTTCAATTTTCAAGAAAGACAGTTAGTTTTCATTTGTGTTGTGGCTTAGGGAAAGCGATTTCTTTAGTATTAGAAGGAAAAGTCGTTGTCTCCCAATCTAAGCTTGCGTTTTCTATAAATCTATTAGTTTTTCGTTATCCAAATACCGGAAAGCCAGAAAATAATTTTCTAGAAATGGTTTTCCTTCAAACAAATGGAACCTTAGACCCATAGCATTACGTTACACAGACTATCATTGTCCATCTCATACATCCAAATAATGTAGTTTGCATGTAACACGTGAAATGCAATGGATGTCCGGTCGAAACATAGACCGAGAAATTCTAAGTAGTGCCGGAGCATCGCTTGATCGTCCGCCCAACTAATTTCGGAGCACCAAGTGTTATGAAAAAGGAGCTTGAGCTCACACTATATACTAAGAAAAAATCCGTTGAATAAATTAAATGGGACTCTCTATCTTAAAGTTGTTCTATTCATTGATGGAAAGTGAGCTGGGATCCAAGGGCACCTACCTCGGTCCTTTGTAGTGTTAAATCAGAATGGTCCGACTACCATCCCCTTTATCCCAAAAAAAAAAAAATCTGACCATTAGGTGGGAGCCATTACTAAATAACTTTAATCAGGAATAAGCTGCTCATTTCAATATTAATTGTGGATGATACTCATACTCATAAAATCATATAACGTCTAGTAGAATGGCATTCTTAAATGATAAATAACATCATAAAGTGTGTCTGAATTTATTTTTACTTTTTTGCTCAACCTAAGTCTTGTGGCGAGCGCACTTTCGAGTGTTTTTTTTTCCAACTTCGAACATTTGAAATTTTCATAATATGTTAACTTTAATGCATACGTTAATATATAAATTTTTTCATAATCCCTTGAAAATTTGGATTATTTTTGAAGTTCTGGTGGGAAAAGAGTAATTTTTCTTAAAGAAAAGTGTAAAAGCAAGAGAAGAAGAAAGCTATTCTCTCTCATTTTTTTGTTGTTGTTACTTTGGATTAAGAAAATGTCCAATGCGATGCATAATAAAGTCTAAGTATACGACTATTCCGTTGGACGGGTAGTTGTCAAAACAGGGTAGTTGTCAAAGCAATGACAAAGCACCTAGCATAAAGTCCAAAACCCCAAACGATCTCTTGCACAAGTTCCGATACGTCTGTGAATCAATTTGGCCTAGCAAGTTCCTGGATCAAAGCTTTTTTCCATATCTCTCTCTCTCTCGCTGAAGGATGGAGCCAACCAAGGCCAACAATGGCGACGTCCTCCATGAATTCTTCCCCTTCTTCAAAGTATACAAAGATGGGCGCGTCGAGAGACTGATGCCAATGGAGAAATTGAAGGTGCCGCCATCCGAAGACGCAGAGGTCCGGTCCAAGGACGTGACCATCTCCTCTGAGCCAGCGATCTCGGCTCGCGTCTTCATGCCATGCGGGCCCGGCCCGGCAGAGAGGCTCCCGGTCCTAATTTACATCCACGGCGGAGGCTTCTCCATTGGATCTGCCTTCCACCAGGGGTACCACGAATACGTGAGCTGGCTCGTGGCGAAAGCTCATGTCGTTGCTGTTTCGATCGAGTATCGTCTTGCCCCAGAGAACCCGATCCCCGCGTGCTATGATGATGCGTGGGCTGCAACCCAGTGGGCATTGGGACATGCCAATGGGAACGGCCCTGACCAGTGGCTGAACGAGCACGTGGATTTCAGGCGGGTCTATATATCGGGGGATAGCGCTGGGGCGAATATATCCCACAACGTGCTTGTCCGGATTGGGCGCACCGGGCTTCCTGCCGGTGTTACGATAGCAGGGGTAGCCATGGTACACCCGTACTTCGGAGGGACCGATGACGACAGGATGTGGCTGTACCTATGCCCTGAGAACAGCGGGTTGGCAGATCCGAGGCTGAAGCCGCCGCCGGAGGACCTGGCCAGGATTGGGTGCGAGAAGGTGCTGGTGTTCGTGGCTGAAAGGGATCACCTGAGGGGCCGAGGACTGTGGTACTACGAGGAGCTGAAGAAGAGCGGATGGGGCGGGACCGTTGAGATTGTGGAGCATGAGGGCGAGAGCCATGTGTTCCATCTCTTGAAGCCTCACTGCGACATGGCTTTGGATTTGAAGGACAAGTTGGTGGCTTTCTTAAAGGAACATAATGGGAAAAACACAGTGCGAATCAACTGAGGCTCGTCATTTTGCTTGAATAACTATATGAACAATAGAATGATCTATGGTTTGACTCTCGTTTTCGATCGTGTACACGCACAATGACTTTGCTACCCTATTTTGAGTCGCCGTCCCAACACAAGCACGGTTTGCAGCTTTGCGACGACGAGCCAAGTTTGGCTTGTAAAAATCAGGATGCAAGCTCGAGGTACCCGTGCGGGGAAGATTGCCCACATGAGTTTCGCTTTCTTCAAAATTCTTCGAATAAGACTTTCGGCAGATCCATACATTCACACATGCAATTATCTTCCGGGTTTAGATTAATAGCAACGTCCAATAGGACTGCTGCTCATAGAGAGTCTAAACTTATAAATGCAGGTACCGTAGTCACTTCCCAGGTACAAGCCGCATCAACTACGGAAAAGAGGGAAAGATAGAAGACATCTATGTGGCGCTATCGGAGCATAAAACATTTCTGTAAACCTCAGTAAAGCAAAAGGAAAAATTTACACTGCAAAGCCAATTATACCTTCCGGGGATCATAATGAATCGGATCGATAGATAGGTCTTTCAGCAACTTGACGAGTATGCGCCTGATACTATACAGAAAGAACGGAGGACCAAGCTCGTGGGGCCTTCAATTGTCAAAAGGCCAATTTGATGGCTTGCGAATTTTGGGTCGGGCACCTTGTTCTACCAGGAAAAACCAAGCCCACGAAAGTTCTCATACTCTAGCTTTGAGGACAGTATAGTTTTTCATTGCGTCTTTGTGGCTGTTCGGCTGGACATTCCGTGCAACAATTTGATGAACCCAAGGAAGCTAAGCTTCCCATCAGTGTGTCTTATCCAATCATGGAGGACGGCATGAACCGGGACAGAAGGTGAAAGACCAAGTTCCTGACATAGAATTCAAGTAGAAAAAAAATAAGGAACAACGAGAAAAGGAAGACGGAGAAGAGAAAAATTACTGTTCTACTTGTTCTTGATGTAAGACGATCAGTCCCAAAGAAGTGAGCCCAGAACCATGGCAAACAATTACTCGATGAGAGAAATTTTCAGACATCAAACCCAGGCCACATAAGTATCGCGCTAGGGTTTCTTAAGCATCACTTCAGAGGGGAATTGCATCCCATGGTTCAAAAGCAAAGACTCACAAGGATTCAATAATCTTCATTCGCTCTCTAGTATACAGAGAGAGGGTTACAATTCCCCAGATTTTTCTAAATTACTACTTCAACTTAAATGTGACAAAAGAATAAATAAACCGACCGAGATAAAAGAACACGCTATCCGAATCAAACTTTGCAAAATGAAAATCCTAATAGAAGTCAAATCCAAAATAGATAAGACAACAAATTCAACAGGGTGAAGAATTGTAATCTGATTAGAACTCTTATTTGAGTTGTAAAATTGACACAATAATCCATGTTTACTAAGCTTCATAATAGACACATCAATATATTAACAAAACTTGTTTGATCATGTCGGCTGCATCGGTGGTTTTTTTCATCACTGGAAAAGAGGCTGAGTCATATATGCATAACCATACAAATTCCTTCACCTATTTACAGATTAGAATCTAAGGTCTAACTAAGCAAGACAAGGTTTCAGAGTGAAACAAGGTGAAATCACTGAATCATTTTCCAATTGAACAAGGATTATACAAAGGAGAGCGCAACATTTGAGGTGGCACAAGAAAATGACAAACATATGGCAACAACACTTATTTCTCTGCCATTTTGCCCATGTTTTATGTCTGATAATTTTCAGTAGTGCTTTAATTTCTCTGTTTTCAGTGACACGTCTCATTTGACAGTGTGCAATCTCGCCAGGAGAACCATTTGAGTATGTTAAGTATTTGTGGATTGAATGACTTGGCACTACCAGGGGGTAATTGAAGCAAATAATGTGTTTAAAAGACATTTAAAACTTTAAAAGTTGATCCAGAGACAATGCTAATAGATGCAAAAGCCAGAACAATTAAACTCACAGAAGCCAGTTCATCAATTACGATGGTCCTGTTTCCATCCTTCTCAAAATGTTCGTATGCAGAACGGGCATGCTGTTCCCAATTATCAAGTGCCTCCAGCTGATGGACACTCAAAGCAGCTGCACAGAACTCTTCAAAATCCATCCTTCTGTATTGAAGGGCATTTAGCTGAAATGAACAGCATATCATTGGTTAGACAGCTAGCAAACACAAAATTCAAATTGACAAATAATTCATGGAACCGTGTGAAATTAAAGTCCATGGTCTACCGATGCAAGGAAATCAGGAATGCGAGAATCTTTCATTGCATCAGTTGCATTTTTCATCAGGGCCTGCCAAGAATAAGATTAATGAGAAACTTGCAATGATAACGATTACGTGATCTCCATGCGATGTCAGTGACATGTATATGTACGTGTACCAGCAAATGCGTACATGTGGTGTGCAACACGTGTTATGTAAAACACAGAGAGAGAGAGAGAGAGAGAGAGAGAGAGAGAGAGAGAGAGAGAGAGGGCAAAAGGGAATGACACTTACCAGCTTCAAATTTTCTAAAGTTATGCTGCCACTTTTATTAGGTTCGAGCAGCATAAACTGTTCTCTCAGGTAAACTAGTTCATCCACTGTCGATGTCTTTGCTAACGCCTGCAATGATATATTAAATGGAATTCAGAAAATTTTGGTTGAACAAATAGCAAACACTGAAACCTTGAAATTGCAACACTCATTGTGCATCTCAATTTAAGATGTTGCTAGAAGTCCACTCTAAACCAGATCTTAAAATTTAAGCTCAAGAATTCAAGCTTTCTCTTTTTTTATTTATGAAGAATTCAAGCTTAGAAACCGTAGGATACTCACTTCTTACAAATTCAGTTTCTTAATTAGATATCAGCTGAGAAACTGAAGAATCCTGTGGTACAACTTAAATTGGATCTAAGGGCATTTGTGAGGCTCTTCATCAAAAGCCTCTCTGCTTCCCAGATCAAACAAAACTCTCAAGCACTGAAACAGATCAATCACTTTAAAGTAGTAAAGCTTTTAAAAAAGTGGGACAATGAAATCTGTAACTGAAGTATTGCTGGGTCATGCACTTCCTCAGAAAGTATCAATGTTTTTAATTAAGATAAGAATTTCCAAAGTAATTTGGATAGGTAGGATATCATAACACTAACAAAATCAAGGTGGAGTGCTCCTCCAATTGTCTGAACCATCAGATGGACTCTCTTTGTTTTTTTTCGCTTACAGGAACTTAAAAAGTAAACTGAGGTTGGATATCAGAACACAAAAAAGTCAAGGTAAAGATAATTTGCAATTGTACCAACTCATGATGTGAATCCATTTTCTGAAAGACTACGTACCCTTCTAAGTTTAGAAAAGCGAATAAATCATACTGATGTCAAAACAGCTCTCATTGAGCCAGATGATCTGTAAATGCTGCCAGCTGCTGTTTTCCTAATGTTTATTTAAATTTAAAAAAGAGGATACTGACAAATGCAAACACACACGCACAAGGGTGCGAGTGTGGGAGCTCAAGCATCTGAGTCACTTAAAATGCCCTGGCCAAAGCAGCCACATTTTGCAGCGTAGGAAGTAGTCATCATAAGACATCATCAATGGGCATGCATTCATCAGAGCTCGCTAATAGTGCTTTACATTAATGAAGCCTCCAAAAGAGGCCCTTATTGAAGTTTAACTATTCTTTCTATAATTTAATATTGGGGGAGAAAGAACATCGAAGAAACAAGCAACTTTATGAGACTAAAATAGGTGTCAACACTAATCAACTTCAAACAAAGACAAAAGTGCAACACTTCATACCCTTAATGCAGCTCTTCGCAAAGATGATGACCGCATATAAACCTTCATGAGTCTAAATATAAGTACATCAAGAGGGACTTTCACACCATTATAATTCCGAATCCAAGGATGGCCTGCGCATGGAAGAAAAAGCTTACAACCTGTCAGACTACTTCTACAAGCCGCTCACTATCAAAAGTAGCAAGTCGAACACTCACTTAATGCCTGAGCAGCACTCATTCGTCTCCTGGGATCCTTGTTCAACAGGCGCTTGACAAAGTCCTTTGCCTCTGAAGATAAAGAAGGCCATGGCGGTTCATCAAAACCTGGCTCAGCTTTCAGGACAGCGCGGAAAATTCCAGACTCTGTCCTCGCCCAAAATGGCCGACTACCGCATAACAGAATATAAGCTATCACACCAACACTCCAGACATCAGCCTCTGTACTGTAGGATCTATGCAAAACTTCAGGGGCAACATAATAGGCGCTTCCGACAATGTCATTAAGCTTCTCATCTGTAATGCATATAGAGCACTAACAAGCATTAGAATTCAGACACCTGATCAGAACCCATAATGTTGATGCTTAGAAATTTCACTGTAGGGACTTATTGTAAAGCCGCAGGAACAAACCTGGCCTCACAAAGTCTGATAAGCCGAAATCTATTGCCTTCAATTGGGAATTCTCGTCCTTCAATGTATAAAGAAAGTTCTGAACCAGCAAATAGCAGTATTTTATAATTCAGAATGACCGAGCACGAGAACAACTAGCATGCATGAACACACAAAATTCGGTATGATACAAGTCAACAGACCCAGCCACCAAAAGTGAAATGACTTTTATCACGTGAACAGTTCATTCCGGTACATCACCACAGGTTATACAAGAACGGCCAGGTGTAATTACTCGTCACAATTTAAAAAAAAAACATATTTTGGATAGTCAAAAGCCAAACTAGCTTAAGTAATAAGCACATTGTGCAAGTAGAGGCAATCATGCTGCACTAACGCATCAGCTTTTGAAAGAATCACTTTCTATAACAACATTTTGAATGGGTTTCTCAATTTGATATCATAGTAAAACCAGACATAACCCACATGAATTCACAAGTTCCATGAAACTCCTAGAGTAGCTGATTTGCTCCGAGGATTAGTAAGAGTAACTACAACTACAATCACTCAATAGTATACACCTAATTAGGCATGTAACCTTCCTAGCTGCCTACTATCTAAATGTACCTAGCTCAGAGTTTTGTTCACCTCTGGTTTAAGATCTCTATGAACCACTCCTTGGAGATGACAAAATGCGACCACGTTTAGTATCTGCACTATAACAGCCTTCGCATCATCTTCGGAATATTTGCCACCTCTGCAAATAGAATAGCCATCAGAGAGTTTGCAAGAGACATGTCACAAAGCACCAGTAGGAAGTCACTAAGTAGCCAGCGGAGAAAACCTCACCTAGAAAGTATTCTGTCTAGGAGTTCTCCTCCTTCACATAACCTGGAATTTGCATGTAAAACAATGTCAACTCGACAATCAAGCAGTTCAGTCACATGAGAAATAGCATATGACTGTAATGGTAACGGTATAGATCTAGTGCCTCAATATTTAGAGCACAAGAATTACACGTTTGAACAAAGAGAAACAAAGTCAGTGACCCAAGAAATAGACGACTCGGGAGACCTCTAGTAAAACTAAAATCTGTATTGAGTTATCCCCGAAACAGCTCGTGTTTAACAACAGCATCTGAGCTAAAGACAGAACAGTAAAAGGAAATATTGCACAAAACAGTTATGCAAACTTACTCCATAACAACGTAAACATTATCAGGGTCTTCGAATGCATCATAAAACCGAACAAGATTACTGTGTCCTGACAGGGCTCGTAATATCTTCACCTCTCTCCGCACATCTTCGACTGCAATAGCTGTTGTCATCTGAAAAAGAAAAGGAAGAAAAATGCCATCGCTATCAACAACTTGAAAAGGAGAGAAAAGACAAGGAGATAAGAGATCTTCAGATTAGTTCAAATTTAACATATCCAATATAAGGACAAGATGAAGACCTGGTAAAATGTTCTCTTTTTCTAATGTACATATTAAAAATTGAAATTATTTAGTTATTTGCAGTCAAACTATAAACTAGCGACCTTACCAAAAAAAAAACTATAAACTAGTGACACATGAAATATAGCACATACCACAGATTCCAATCCAATGAAGGCAAAGAATTTCAGCAAGGGCCAGCCCACATACTAGCACAATAACTTTTCCATATGACAATCGTTGGACATGAACCATAATGTCCATTAGGACAGTCCAATAAATTTGTTTCATATTGATATGGAAATCTTGAAATGCCAAATACTTGACCTTTCAAGTAATGAGCAACTACCACGTGTAACAATGTCGTTTGCAGTTGATAGTTAAACCCTCAATTGATCCTCCAGTTTTCATTAGTTCATTAGGGACATCATATGAGTCTCAATTCACAAAAGGAGTCTCCATAAAAGGCTATGGGTTAAAATTACTCATGTGTTTCTATTTAAATCTGACATAACCAGGCCGAGCATAAAATGGTAAGATTTCGTGATATGCTCAACTCTTGCTCACATCCAGCAACTAAAAGCAACAGCCATGAAACGGTCTCAAGAGCCACCATGTATTTTGCTTTTCAGGCTTCTATTTTGCTATTCACACGCCACACACACATAGAGAACAGCTGCCAATCTCACCCGGGATTACTTTTAGCATCCATTGGACCTGTCCTTATATAAGATTTCCAATTGCTCTCCAAGAGAAATGATTAAGGAATTTATCAGTTTGGATGACCATAGATTTTTGCAACCAATTATTATGTCCTGCTTATAATCATTTGTACTTTATTTCTTTTTCTTTTTTTTCGGTTGGTTGTTCTCTTAGGACTTCAGTTAGAATTCTGGTTAGGAGTCTGCCAGCTACAACTCAATCACCAAATTACTAGCTTGAGAATCACAAGAAAAATTCGCACACAATTGAATGTCCTGAGCATGGCACACTTTCTACTTTGTAAATGGGAATGAGCACATTATAATGAATACAACTTTACATGACCTAGAACCATATATCCTCACTCAACAAAAAATGGTGCAAAGGCCCCTTGTATATATGGTTAAGTCGACTTCTTTCTCAAGTCGACTTAAATGTGATTAGAGATAGCACAACATAAATTCCGCTGCAGAACTCAGATTGAAAATGGAAAGTTATAATTGCTACAACATGAAACCTATGCTACACACAAGGACTAGAATAAAAATGGGTCCACCTCAAACTCAAGTGTGACCTGGGCCAATTTGATGTGGCGACTTGCAGATTCAAAAGTACTACGATACTCGACAGTGGTTTGGGCCGTCGAATCCCAATTTTTCAATGGGAAGTCAATGTTTGCTCTTTGATAAATAAACCAATACGATCAGGGGTTCTCTGTTTTTAAGCAAGCAGCCTAGGAGACCATGTAGTAAGTCAAACCCAGCCCACACAACAGGTGGGTTTGACCTTTGATGTAATATAGCAGATGAGAAATAAATTTTGTGGAACAAAGGATAGATTATTCTTTCATCCTTAAAAAAGTTTTCTCATCCAATTTCCACTAGATGGAAAGTCCAATACTTCTCCACTTAAGGGAAACCAATTAAACCCATCAGATTGTAGTCTTACGCGACAGTAACTGCCATCTTAGAAGACGGAAAAAGAGTATGACCTAACATTTCTTGGCTTCGCCCACATACAACTACATGAATACTAATATAACTAGTTCTTCTGTCATTCTTTTCCTCTGTTCAGATGGAAGAGCCAATTATGCATGCACCGGACATAGTGCAAACAATCAACTTCTGATCGTATAGATTGCAACATCTCCCACTTTAAAAACAATAATTAACCAGGCTTTTCTTTTCCTCTAAGGGCTAAAGATCTATCAAACGAATAGTTGTTATTTTGTCCACTAGTGGCCCTGTCATATCATAATTGAATGAGATTCCAAATCCAAACAATGGAGATGCATCTAGTCCAGATTGAACCAATGTCTCAATCAGAATTTTCCATACGTATCCCGGATGGTCACAAGTTTGGGATGGCCAGTAGGCATAAAATTGACCAGCTTTAATGTCATATTACCTTATAATATAGGTCCATTTCAAGACCTACTCTTTGTCCATGATCTTGTGGCAATAATTAGTTCCATTTTAGAGGCTTGAACAACCTTTTGGTCCTTCCATTGTCAGCCATCATACAAGTCCCCTTCAAGCTTCAACTATGCACCGATAAATATAACGCGAAAAGTAGTATAAAATATTCCAACTGCGTTTGGGCTTCTGATTAAGTTTAGCGCACTTGCAACAGCTTCTAAACAAAGAAGACCCCATATATTTACTTTTTGGGACTATGACAGGATTAAAAAGAATAAAACATCAAGATCGCGATTGCAAAGCCCAGACGAAACTAATGGTGCTATCACAAGTGAAGCTCTCTATCAATTCCCAGCATTGACCAAAATATCAATAAACAAACAAGCCGGCCACTTTAGAATGTTGCACATGGACTCATCTATATCTGAAGCCAGTCCAAGTATACTTCATCTAGAAGGATTGCTACAGCGAAAAAAGACTGGATATACACATCTTTCTCTACAGAACTTCCAGCTATCCAATTCAAACTTAAGTCTTCAATTTGATCAGTTTTAATCCACCACACCACACAATTTCCCACCTATTCTGATGGGCAACAGAGATTTCCAAGGAAAAAACAAAGTACTCAAACATACACATCAGCAAAGAATATTAAACAAAGAAAGGTATTTGATCAAACGAAAAGCCGAAAAATTCGCAAAAAAAAGTAAATATGCAAGATTATCCAGAAAAAAGAAAAAAAAAACCGGTTGAAGCTGGATATCAAATAGGAAAAGAACACCCAAATTTTCTTTGGAAGAGGACATGTTTTCTCATTGAGACAAGCCAAAAACTATTCTTCAAAGCTTTTAGAACAAGGAATCTGATCGAACATCAAGTCGCAAATTTTGCACAAACAAGCAACTCTGCAGAAGTGGAGAAGGACTGCTCCATAGCACCTATAATAAGTGGACAAGATCTAACCAATTTTACTTGAACTCCAAAAAAAAAAAATCAAATCAAATGAAATACATACACATCCAGAGATCAGACATTAGAAAGGAGGTAAAACAACTTTGTATTCTACGACGCAAAGGCATAAACTTGGGACCTACCTTAGCCTTGGGGATGACCTTAACAGCAACCTGCTGTCCCTTGAACTCCCCTTTCCTGAACCTTGCAGAGCAGGTGTACCCAAAATGCCCTCTCCCCACTTCATCCCCGACCTCCAGCCGACTCGTCAGCTCCTTAGAAAACCCAAACCTCTTGTCCAGCTCCACCCCTCCCTCCTCCTCCCCCTCCTCTCCCTCCGGTATCGACTTCGCCGCCTTCTTGCCGTGCCGCCGCGCGAGCACCGCCTTTATGTGCTTCGCAGGCGACGGCGGGGGGAACGGCCGCTTGAAGAACCTCCGCGGCGTTGAGTTGGCGGACGCCGCCGCCCCCCCTGCCGCCGAGGCCGGGGACTTCTTGAGGAAGTGGGCGGGGCTGGGGCTGTAGAAGGGGAAGAAGGGGGACTTGGGGGTGGCGATGGCTGAGGCGGGTTTGTCCTGGAGAGGGGTGGGAGGGGACTTTGGGGCCTGTGGGGGCTGAGCCTGGTCATTTGGGGAGCGCTCTCTTGATGCATAAGGGTTGGGTTTTGGTGGCTTTGAGGTGCAAGTGCCCATCTTTTCCTCCTTTCACCAGAGTGGACCAAGAAAGGACAGAGCTTTCTACTGCATTCTTGCTCCCGAGCATGAGAGGAAGAGATCCAACAGTTACTTTCACACAGACAGAGAGAGAGAGAGAGAGAGATGGGCACTGGGTAGGGCAGTGCTGGTGAACTCTCTCTCTCGCTCAAACTCTCTCTCTTTCTTGACTGACCCCTTTCCAGAGAGAGGGAGAGAGAGAGTTTGGTGGTGCTTTTCTGGGCAAGTACAGGTTGGTGATGTAAATGCCGGTGCTGAACCGGAACAGATAGAGAGTGGGGTTTGTATCGTTTGATGCAGCAAGAAACGCAGGTGAGAGAGAGAGGAAGGGAGGGAAGGGAAGGGAAGAGGAAGTGATCTGTGGATCTCGTTGTCCACGTGGGATCAGATACGACGAATTTCTCTTTTTCTTTTTCCTTGTCGATATAAAAAAGGAAAATATATTCGGTGGGTCTACTTTCTTGATTTTTTTTTCTTTTTATGCAAAGTCTTTTCTAATCCGAAATTTTTGCTTTCACTTCACAAAAATTCTTCTAGAGTGACTGAGTCACGTCAATTAGGGCGCGCATGGAATCCATTCTGGAATAGAAATTCTGTTCCAGAATGGATTCCGGAATAGAAATGCGTTTGTTAAAAAATTTCCGGAATGCATTCTGGAGCAATTTTCACATTCTGGAATAAAAATGCGTTTGTTAAAAATACTTGATTCCAGAATGCATTTTTGATTCCAGAATGAGTTTTGGGCAAGAAAAAGAGAAGCTACTTTTTATAGCTTCTCTCTTCCAGAATGCATTCTCCCTATTTTCTCTCTTTTTCTCACTAATTTTTTTTTAGAAAATGCATAAAAATTGAAAAATTCCACAAAAATTCATAAAAATTTTCAGAAAATAAAAAAAGTCAAGATTTCGAGAAAATAGGAAATTTGGTGAATTTTTTTTAAAAATATATAAAAAAATCAAAAATTTCAAAATTTCACAGAATGGCTTAGAATACCTTTGGGTACCTACTTTGAGTGAAATTTAATTTTTTTGAGATGCCCAAAAAAATAAAAAAATCAAAAATTTCAAAACTTCAAAAAATGGCTTAAAATACCTTTGGGCACCCACTTTGAGTGAAATTTAATTTTTTTGAGGTGCTCAAAAAAATAAAAAAATAAAAAAAATAAAAAAAAATTTCAAAATTTCATAAAATGGCTTAAAATACATTTGGGCACCCACTTCGAGTGAAATTTAATTTTTTTGAGGTGCTCAAAAAAATAAAAAAAATCAAAAAAATCAAAAATTTCAAAATTTCATAAAATGGCGTAAAATACCTTTGGGCACCCACTTCGAGTGAAATTTAATTTTTTTGAGGTGCTCAAAAAAATAATAAAATAATAAAAAAAATCAAAAATTTCAAAATTTCATAAAATGGCTTAAAATACCTTTGGGCACCCACTTCGAGTGAAATTTAATTTTTTTGAGGTGCTCAAAAAAATCAAAAAAATCAAAAAAATCAAAAATTTCAAAATTTCATAAAATGGCTTAAAATACCTTTGGGCACCCACTTCGAGTGAAATTTAATTTTTTTGAGGTGCTCAAAAAAATAAAAAAAAATCAAAAAAATCAAAAATTTCAAAACTTCATAAAATGGCTTAAAATACCTTTGGCCACCCACTTTGAGTGAAATTTAATTTTTTTGAAATGCCCAAAAAAATAAAAAAATTTCAAAATTTCAAAACTTCACAAAATGGCTTAGAATACCTTTGGGCACTCAGTTTGAGTGAAATTTATTTTTTTTGATGTACCCAAAAAAATAAAAAAATAAAAATAGATTTCTGTTCCAGAAATCAATTTCTGGAGCAGAATTGATCATGTTTTACCAAACAGATTTCTCCTCCAAAAATCGATTTCTGGCAAGAATTCCAGAAATCAATTTCTGGCAAGAATTTGATTTCTGGAGCAGAATGGTTACCATTCGCACCCTTAGTTACCCTCCACTTCGGTCCTTTTCTCCCTGCATAGCAGACTCCATCGAGAAACGGAAGTTTTCTATTGGCTTATGAAGGCCATTTTGTAACATTTACATTTTCGAGAACAATTTATTTTCATAAATAATTATTTTATTTTTTGAACGAATTTCCAAACAGAAAAATCCGTTTGGTAACTGCATAAATTTTATGTTCTCGGAATAGAAAAAGAACAAAAGAGCGTTTTTTGTGATGTGAAACTTTTTTTAGTTTTTTTTTAGTAATTTTCTGTAATTTTTCTTTTTTTCTTCCTTCTTCTTCCTCCTCTAGCCGATCACCGGCCTCGAGCAAGCTTTGCCGGCCCTCGGAGAGGCCTACCAGGATGAGGTCAAGCCTCGCTGGCCCTCGTTTCTAGCTAGTCGCTGACCATCGTGGAGGCTCGGCGACCAACTAGAGGAAGAAGAAGAAGGAAGGAAAAAAAGAAAAGAAAAAAATGATTTTGTTTTAGAAATTGTTCCCGAGAACAAAGAAGTAAATTTTTTTACTTGTTGCTTCTTTTTCATTACCAAATGGATTTCTATTCTGCTCTATTCCGGGGAACAAAAGAATATAAAATAGAGAAATAAAAATATTACCAAACAGGCTCTAAATATCCCATGAAAAATTTTATATGAAAAATATTAAATCAAGAAAAAAAGTCAAGGGATTAATGTTCTGGAAAAACAATAAAGAAGAAGAAGAGAAAATCAGTCAACCTGTATAGAGTTGAATATTAATTTGGGTGAATCATACCTTTTAATTGTAGACCTTATAGGAAAAATATCTGATATGTTTCAAAATTTCCCATATGTTAATATATCAAATCATGCGTAGTTTTTTATGTCTTTTCCAAAACTTACTATATTTTTTAATTTTGGAAAAAAGTATAGCATACAAAAGTTAGGAGTAGAAATTCATCGCCACTAAATATGTTTTTATGAGATGATGTTAATGTGTCTTACCCTAGATATGGCCCACCCCAGATCATAAAGATAAAAATTCCCATTTTGATCTTTATCTTAACTTGAAATGCTTGACTTGTTCATCTTTTAATAGAGTTGCCTAAATTTAGTCCTTTTCTCAATTTAATGCTCACTCACTCACTCACTGGGCTCACCCCAAATCGCAAAGATAAACTTTAGAAAGAGAAGTGTTTCGAGAGAAATGCTCTATTACTCTTCATTATTGAATTTGTGAGATGATACGAATGATAGAGAGGAGACCATTATATATATGCAAGTTTCTCTTATTATAATCGTAAATATTTCTTTAATATAACGATGGAGATCTGGTCTCTCCATCTACCAATTACCACATTGATTACAAGAATTTTTTCGAACACAAGTGTGTGTATTCATTGGCATTTTAGTATTTTGGAGACACAATCATAGGTATAAATCAATTGTAGTTGATAAGTACAAGTGAGTGGGATTTGTGACCTATGTTACATGGATTATAATCTCTTCAAAATTTATTTATTGTTTGATTAAGCCGAAAAAGAAATATTGGTATCGTGAAATGCTAAATAAAGTGTCAACCATATGAATAAAGTGTGTAGGCAAAGTGATTTGATAATAGCTAAAAATTGCAAGGTTAATACCACAAAAAATCTTAAACTATATCTATTGTGACACAAATATCCCGAATTTTTTTTTGTGTTACTAAAAACTCTAAACTTGCCCATTATGACATAAATCCTCCAAACTTTTTTTTGTGCCATAAAAAACTCAGAACTTATATCAGTGTGACAAATATACCATAGACAGAATTGAAATAGATGGTAAAAGAAAGTTGAGGGTATTTGTGTCACAGTGAACAAAATTAAGGTTTTTGGTGACACTAAAAGAATTAGGATATTTGTATCACAATGGACATCATTTAAGATTTTTTGTGGTATTTGTCCAAAATTTAATAATGAATGTTATTAGTTTCTTACCAAAAATAAGATAATGGATACTATTTTTAGATTATAACATTCTAATTGGTAACATGTAATTTTGATAAAATGTTTCTTTTTCATTGAACATATTAAGTAATCTCTCCTTTTGCTTGACTTCTTCGTTAGTGTTTGCCCAACTCGCCCCATGATACTTCTAGTGAAAGCAAATCAACTCTAATATCATTTTATCATAACACGGCCGGATTTACGCGGTCTAAACCCCAAAATGAATACTTAAGTAACCACACAAAAACAACATGTTTGGTTGCGATTGCGATATCGGTAATTTCACGACGAGTCTATCACAGGTTGACTGCCTATTTCGATGATTGTTTGTGATAAGAAATATTTCACTGGAGTTCCTATTATAGCTAGCTATTAAATGACTACTTTGACTAATAGCTATATTACACCCTGGCTATAAATAGCCATGACCAAAATACACTGCACTCTTTTCTCCCATTCACCTTATCAATGCTACACTACCTACATCAACGACAATTGAATTCATATTGAATACTAAACAAATATTTGAGTAGTAAATCATCTTATCTTGATTATACATAAATAGCTATTTTGTAATAGATTATCCATGATATACTGATCGACACAATATTAGTTGCGTAGTATTAGGGACGACGGTGATCGGTAGTTGAATTGAGTTTTTGATAATTTTGTGGTTAGTACGATGTGGAATGGAATCGCAATCCTAACCATAGTTAGGTAATCCAATTCCGCATTTTTTCAGTAGGTGTGCTCCATGTGGAATCCAAATCCGTGGTCTAATTTTCTCCAGGCATGAAATAGTAGAAATTGAAATCCCATCTTTTGAAGAATTCAATTCCCCATTGAATCAAACAAAGTCCTGAAAGTATTCCTTCTACAAAATTGAATCCACGTGAAAGGGAATCGGGCGAGTGATCTCACAATTGAGTGAACCAAATCATTCCGCTAATCTCCTTCATGTCCCCCGTCTTGTCGTTTTGAGAGTTATGCTTAGGACCATCTTTTCCTCCACAAATTATATACCCATTTTTAACATTAATTAAGATTTTATGTGGTAATATCCATAATTTAAAAAATGCAATTCAAAAATATGGTCAAAGAAAATTCTATCCAACTATAGATGGAGAAAAATACGGCCCTTCTACTTACCCCGTTCGCTTCAATGATTTCTTACGACTTGTGGGGCAAATTATATATGGGTTCAAAATTTTTGCTATGCTTAATTCATCAAAATAACTAAGCGTATCATAATTCTCAAGAAAGTATTTCGTGTGACTAATGCATTATACGACAGTGGCGAAATGGTATAACCGATCAATTATCATTGTTTGAATCCTATGAATCTCATCCCACCTAGCATCATGTATGTATGCATCGCCCTTGAAATCGGTTGGTTGCGTCTCAGTATCACTGCCACGTGATCTATGCATCTTATATCTAAACCTTCTCCATATTACTCAACCGATCCTGAGATATCAGCCGCACACTCCTATTCAACGACTTATGTATACTAACCAAAAGAAGGCGTCTCAGATATGAAGTCCAGCTTTCCGCAAAATTTCCTAGCCGGCAATAATTATATTTTCCTTGGCAAAAAAACATATATATCTGTAAAAAAAAACATCAAGCTCCGTTTAGTTCGTGAAAAATAAATGATTTATAAAATATATTTTAAAAAATAATCGCTCGTATCGCTTGAAATAACTATTTCTGTCTAAATATATTCATGTATGATGAAAATATTTTTCGTTCGTCTATTCTTGTAAGCGATACAAGTTATCATTTTTAAGAAAATATTTTTAAAATTATTCATTTTTTTCTGCAAAATTAATGCATCCTAAGTATCTAAGATCTTCATGATCCTGCATGATCAGGTGGCCTGTTCGTTCAGCAAACGTGCATTGCCACACATTTTAAATGGGTAGGGTGCGTAATGGAGTGGTTCATCCGAACCTCACGCCACACATCAATAATGAATTTACGTCTAATTATGCCCGGCATGCAGAAGTGGTTCAAAAGATGCTTCCAAACCAATTTTCTAAAAATGCCACAATAAATGTGTCCTCCAAAGTCGATCATGGAGCCATACACTTGCAAGTTGGGAGGCTTTTTGGCAATCAATAATTTGAAGGAATGCAGCCAAGAAATTCAATCAAAAATCAAAAATAAAAGACGAATTTGCCTGACATGACAAGCAGTTTCAAGAATCAAACAATTGATTTGTACTATTATAAGTGTCGAACTCTTTGTATACCAAGGGTTGCACTTCTTGATGGAATCTATGATTAGTTAGATTTTTCATCTTCTTTTAAACTCATTATATCTTTAACGCCAAATTGGCAACGCCTAAATCGTTAGAGTGATGTAAAGCACCTTCATGACTCGAACGGCAGGTTAAGTCAAAATCACTCTTTAAAATGAAAGGGAATATTCGACCAAAAATATATGAAAGGTAACATGTATATTCCAAAATTACCCTTGTGTTAAATAATAAAGCATAAAAAATACATAATGAGCGCATCTTTCGTAACTTCACATTTCATCCACTTTCTCTTGAAACTGCCCATTTTCTTTCCATAGACAACTAACCAATTCCATGTATATACAGATAGCACATGTCTTGACACTAGTAAATAAATAAATGATCCATTATAAGAATAGACATTTCATGATAGTATGAATTACCCACACGAACCCCCCTAAACTAAACATAATACAGCCCTTTAACCTTCCCGTCTCTCCCTCAACCCCACTACATAATTGCTCCACCCATTCCGATCATCAACCACCACCATGATCGCACCGCCATCGTCTTGGAGGCCTTTCATTTGTCCACGCATTGGCTTCTCTCTCCTCCTTCACATTAGACCTCTCTCTCTCTCTCTCTCTCTCTCTCTCTCTCTCTCTCTCTCTCTCTCTCTCTCTCTCTCTCTCTCTCTCCATTCCCATCGACAAGATCTTGGATGGGGATGCCCTCAACCGATCTCGTCAAGAGTGGTTGGAGAGAGAGAGAGACCAAAGCAATGAGCCTGAGTAATGAGACTACTTCGCATAGGTGATGGGGGCGGTGAATGCTCTCAGTCATTGGAGGGGATGTTGCAAGAGATAACTAATTGGGTTCCGATCATGGGTGGATTTATGTTTATTAAGGTCTTCTTTGTGCATCTTTTATATGAGTAATTGTAGCATACGTCGCTCATGTAAAAAAAATGGTTTTACATGAGCGGCCTTATACACTATTGATTTAAGAAGGTGGTTAATTACAATCCTGAAATTGAAAGGTAGATAAGACCATGCGATCATTGGGCAACAAATGCGCTATTGTTACTTTTTTTTATATTAGAGCGTGCGATCATTGGGCAACAAAAACAGGCCAAAAAAAGTGCCAAGTGTCCAAGCAGCTAAACCAATCTAAAATCATTTTCTATTAGTTAATAAGTATGATGATAATAAAATCTTTCTTTTCAACCAAGATCCTTTTTTCCGAATGATTATCAATTCTTTGATACTTTTTTATGCCGACGAAATCCTTTTTAGACACATAAATCTCATATCAACTAAACCTTCTACTGATGGAACGGATTATGTATAATACGAGAAGTGAAACTATCTTGTTCACTTTCAAAGATTTGAACCATGGGGCTCCAATGTAAAAACACAATAACCATTAAAAAAATTCCCCTCAAAAAGACTCTTGCATTTGTCAACTCGTTTCTATTGGAAGTCTAGAACCGTCGTGTGCCCACCATGCATAAAATAATTATGCCATAGCCATATGCATCAAAATCTTCAATCAAAGGCACTCCGGACAAATGATGGCAAAGCAAAAGTGAAATGTGGCAGTTGGTCAATGTTGTAGCGGACCGTATCGCCGAGGATCGGGGGGCCAGTTTAGCCAATAAAAAAAATAAAATAAAGTGATTTGATAAAAATAATAAAATAAAGTGATTTATCTTATTTTATTTTTTCCATGTGGAGGAAAGCTAAGCTACAACGTTCGAGTATTGCGGATCACGAGAGAGCCTGGATTGGTGTGCAGGTGGTGAAAATATTCATCTTGTTATTGATCAATCTCGCAATTCAAGAGGAGCGAAGATAAAAAGGGGTGAGAATCCTAAGATCAATCATCTTTTTTATCAATGCGAAAGGAAATGAGGGCACGGCTAATTATATTATAAGTTTGATATAGGGATCCAAGTCTTTGATATGTAGCAAGCAGTTCACCTATGGGGTAAATTAAATTAGAAGGGGAAAAAACTTAGTTTGTATATTGTTGTTGCTTAAAAATGGCCAAAATAAGTCTTGACCACATTGAAAGAGACATTGATTTTGAGAGGCATTGGCTGTATTAAATAGGATATCGGCTTTTTTTAAAAATTATAAGATGCCGTGCAAATTATGCCAATCAGATTGTGATTGACGCGGGTTTGACCAACGGGTTGATTGCCATGTGGGAGATTGGCATTGACTGATATTGGCACCAAAATTTGACATGTTCGTCATCGATGGCTAGTATTAAAGAGCGGAACAAATATTGAAACGTTACAAGTAGTTGACATAGACGCGGCACAAGCAATTGGTATACAATTGGTACAAGTAGCTGCAGACACATGGAAGAAATTGTTGGCATACACGCGGCAGGAGCGGTTAGGATGGTGCCAAGCTAGATAAAAGTCTAACAAAAGTGACTTGTCAAATGTTATCCCTAAAATATCAGTGTGATAGAGATCATGGCCAGACACTACGAAACAATTGGCATGAATTCCAAACTTGTCAGCAAAAATTGATACCACTCCTCCCCCCACCCCCCCCCCCCCCCCCCCCCCCCAAAAACATGAGGAACCCATCCAGGAAACGGGGGACATGTCCAAGAAGCAAATAACACTTCCAAAATGTGGAGAACAAAACCTAGAATATGGAATTGCGATTCTAGGGGCTCATGATTATAAAGGTACGTCCAAAAACGATCCCTGCTTGTGGTCTCCGCGTCCAAAACTTGGGAAGTATGTCCAAAATTTGGGAACACGTCCGAAACTTAAGAAACAAGACTTAAAACGTAAAAACGAGAGGCTCATGACTACAAGAAGAACATCTTAAGCATAAAGAACGAGACATGCTCAACCAAATCGCAAGATTTTATTTATTTTATCCAAGTTTTCGTTCTGATTCTTTCATTTTATCAAACTCTACTCGTGTGTTTGTTTGAGCTTGTGCTATTGGCTTCTACTTCCGAGTCATCCATAAGCCTCTATGTGTTCTTTTCTAAGTTGTAAATCGTTTGATAATATAACAACTACATGTTTTTCATATTTATCAATTTCGAGTTTGGTCTTCATTAGGGAGTCTTCCTTGAGGGCTGACATTCATTTGACATATTTTACACACACACATATATGGGTCTTCTACTTTAAATCATAATTCCCAATTCATCAATCACCCAATTGGTTCAACCTATGGTGGCAACACTATGGTCCAACAGTTGAAATATTACCCTTACCAGTCAAAAAATAGCTTCAAAATCTTGCATATGCATTTTGTACCATCACAACATGAATCATGTTTTCCATGTCTCATGCATTTCTTTATCAACTTCCGATCTCCTGGGTATTAGCCTGGGAATTTAATTACAATTGTCTTTCCCAAAATCCCAAATTTGATTATAAGATATAAAATCAAATGGTGGGATAGTTTTAATTTTTTTAAACAAACTTCAAAAGAGTCAGCTATAAACTAGCTAAATCACCGTACCTCCCAAATCACCACAACATCCCCAAAACATTGACTGGTCCTTCAAATACTTTATTTTTACAACAAAAATCCTTTGCAGTAGCACAACTTGCAGGTGTACAAGGACTAGATGAATATATTGTAGTTATGGAAAAAATTATTTCGAAAATCAAAGAATCGATAGACTGCAACAGCTCCACCAAATCACACTATAGCGGGAATACCAATGAAGACAACTCCTATGGGTTCGACTTGTCGGAAGAAGAATAAAATCACTAAAAGAAGATTAACCGTCAGAACTGTGACAATACAGACTGATACCGTAGTAGACCAATATGGACAAATCACTATTCAATCGCTATAGTAGATCACTATAGCAAATCACTTACGAGTTTATAGGTTGATTATTACCTAGATATAGAATTAATTGAACATGATACAAGTACCTTGTGTTTCACAGGAGAGTAACATGCCAATGTTGATTCTAGATACTTTATAATCGAACTTGAAAAGTGATTCCATTTAGGATACGTATTACGGAGATTATATGAGTAAAAATGCCTAAACCTCTTCCTTCGATTCTTTCTACATATACGAAATATTTTAGGGAGTGGACATCTATATTAGTAGCAAGGTCCTTCGCCAACCAAATCCGAGTGGCGATGGAGTCCTCGGTTGGTAGGTTATCCCGTGTTGTGAGGACGCATTGTAATGGTCCATTGCCTTGTTTCATAAGAACATGGGCGACATCAAACCCACTAGAAAATCTTATCAATATGTTGGACTTTCCTTCACGAGCTGTCTCCACGCCTAACTTAACAATTGGCAAAACTCTTTAAAGTTTCTCATTGTGATAGGGAATAGAGATAACCCGAGATGTTACCCCCAATCCGAGTTAATCCTGCATGCAATACAACATTGTGGAGCACAGTGGCCAAACTCTCTTCACGCAGGTCCTCACATGTATTGCAAAAGAAATTATGATAAATAATCGACCGCCGTCAATGTCGAAATAACCCTTTTTGGGCTTGCTTTAGCGATTGAGTCACGGGTACATGAGGGTTAATTAGGTGCACGAAACATGTTTGGTTTTCCTATACCATCAAAACCTAACAGTTTCATGTATAGGCCACTTATTCAGGCTTTGGGTTGCATTTTACCAAGACCGTGAGATCAGTGCGGACTGCGGAGCATTTCATTGTCCCAGAGATTATCTACTTAAAAGTGGGCATCCTTGTCATTAAAAAAAGATAATTTTTCAAGTTTTCAATAAAAAGAAGAATTTTTCGAAAAATAAATAAATAAATAAATAAGAAGTTGTGATTGATGATATTCTATGCTTACTTACGATCAAAAGAATATGCTTACCGATGATCTCATACAATTTAATTCATGCTACTGACTACATTTTGTATTGAACTACCACATTAATAAAATGGTTTATTGCATCCTATACCACTCGTGTGCATGGTCCCGGGCACCATCGCTGAGCCCAAGATTGAGAAGAAGGTATTCTATATGACAGTTATGCTGCTTGCCATGCCGCACGATTTAGCAAGTAAATCCAAATTGAGTATTATTTCCAACATTAAAACACTAAGTGAAATGAGATGCCTTGTTGATATACACATTTGAGTTATGTTAAAGAAATCTCATTGAATAATTTGTGTGATGTGAATCAGTTAATATATTCTAATTGGCCCGTAATTCATTGGTTTAAACTTCTAAATGAAGGTGGATCCAACTAGATATGTTGATTGTTTAAGATTTGAGCTCCCTTTTGGCAATCTCTCAAGTAAAATATCAGGCTTTTGCTGTAAGCTCCTAACATGCCTATCACCTGAGTGACATAATTGGTCGGTGAAATCATGTTAGCCGCGCAATCAACACATAAAGTACTTTTTAGAGGCCGAGACCATTTGTATGGAAAGTTCTTCCTTGTGGTATGGTACAAGAATCCCATGAGCAATCCCTTTCCACGGCGCTTTTACTTTGTGGTTTCGCAAAGGGGCTTCAAAATCATGAAAGTCCAACTAAAAATCACACTAAAAATTCCCTCTCATCATGCCATCGTTGCTAAGTCAACATAAGAGAGCTCACTTCTGAGATATCATTGTCATGGAAAAACACTAGACCATTGGGATTTCACATCATGGA
Source organism: Syzygium jambos (assembly GCA_031216235.1). Taxonomy (NCBI): domain Eukaryota; kingdom Viridiplantae; phylum Streptophyta; class Magnoliopsida; order Myrtales; family Myrtaceae; genus Syzygium; species Syzygium jambos. The sequence goes on from CM062226.1 coordinate 15,636,167, forward strand.
GCACCGCTGGTATAATGTCTATTCTTACTATATTTATTTATTTATTTTTATTGATTTCCTGTAGTAGGAGCACTGGATTTATTTGTTTTTCACTTCGAAAGAAAAAAGACATATATTAAGATGAGGTGACCTAATATTATTTTTGCTATGTTGAGTGTCATTTTCTTTTTGTCACGACTCTCCTTCATTCTCATTGGTCTTCCTAATCTCACTCTAAATTTGAGGAAAAATTTGTAACCATCAAATACTATTACTAGTCAAATGCGCGCACCATTGACATGACTTTTCTTTCAGAAGAGCTTTTTGTTTTTATCTATCAAAATATCCATATATCCATGTCCCTAATCAATATAGGAATTTGGAAGACTAAAAGTAAATTTCCACTTTAAATTTAATTAATGAAAATTTAAAAGAATAATTTCATAGATAAATAATCGACGAACAGTAAAAACAAAAGTTACCAAAAGCAAACTTCATGCAAATAGTGATAAATCATCTATTATAGTAAATGCATTCCCTGTAAAAATGATAGTTCAATACAATATACGTGCAGTATGAAAAGGTAAAAGAAAAAAAACTCTGCCTTAAGTTCAATCAATAAGAATTAAAGGTATGATAAATCTCAAACATAAAAAAATAAGGAGTAGTAAAATATTAGTTACCAAGAGTGACTTACATGATTACTATAAACATAAGAACAAGTTACAAATTTAATCGTACAAATGAATGTCTGGTGTAATTTAAGAAATTTAGAGGGGTCGCAAACAATTGTTGTGGTCTCCCATTTAAATTCTATATAATTCAAGAAAAACGAAGAGTAAAAATAAAAAAAGAATAAGGATTTCAAAGAGTATTAAAAGTTGGTAACTGTTAACGCTGTGGAGAGTGATTTTATAAAACTTTCCAAATATATTTTTGATAAAGAACAACTAAATTGATTTTCAAGACTCGAATGATAACCATTCTCTTCTCGAGCCCAATTTCTGGCCATAAATAATTTTTTCTATTTTTATTACTTGGACGAGTTTCTGAGTAAAAAGTAACGTTTGATAACGACAAAAAACTTATTCCTGGAACAGAAATTCGTTTGATAGCGTTGATGTAGAATTCGTATATCGGTGGGTGGCGGGGGGCTAGCAACAGGTGGCGGGGGGGTGGCGGCGAGGTCGCTCGCGGCAAGGTCGAGCTTTGAGATTAATTTTTATTTCTATTTCTATTTCAGAAATAGAAATGTAAAAAAAAATTTACATCTCATATATGTTCCAAACCTATTTCTGGGTTAAAAGATTATCCCAAAAATAGAAAAATGAAATTATTTTGCCAAACGAATTTCTATTCAAAACCTGTTCTCAGTAATAAAAAAATAAAAAAATAAAGAAATAAAATTGTTATCATTCGCGTCCTCGTCCTCTCAAATTGTTATACGATATAGATCACAAGTCCAGAAAATGAATAAAAATATGTAAAATAATATCAAGAAAACTGATATTCTGAGCCAAATGCAAATCAGCTTTTTACCTACAGTTGTGAAACCGAAACAAAAGTCGTAAACCTCAAACAAATTATCCCATAAAGACAGCTCATGAAATTAATAACTTCGATACTTTTTATTCAAGGAAAGATAATTAAAAAATTACGATGCACATATTTTGAAAAGACAAGCAACTTGAGATAATTGACAGTTCTTATATAACTAGGTCGTTGAATATTATTAGATAAAAGCAACCCGTGCAAGTGCACGGGTTCCTATGCGCCTAGGTTTACCTTACATCATATTAGCATAGGTGCAGTGGCAGAATAAGTATGTCTTGCCGAACTTTAATCAAGTAATATCGATCTATAATAATTCATTCAATATGAATTGTTAGATCACAGCGATCTTATGTTATGACACCACCACTCGACACCATCAAGCTAGCGTGATTGTCGTGAGAGGTCCAACCGACCCTCACTCCATGTTGGTATGCACGATGACGCCACCACCACTCAATTGCCTCAAACAGGACTAGGATGGAAAAACATAAAAAAACGGCATCTAACATTTAGTTTCCAACCAAGGAAAACTAACAGAAGAGCGTAGCCCCTCATTTATTTTCCAGTGCAAGTTTCAGAACTCAACGGAGCGAAATGAATATTTTATAAATCAATTGCGCTTTAGACATAAATTTTAGAGCTTCCTGCATCGTCTCATGAATTTATCCTAAACGTTTTATAGAAGCTGTAGAGTACAAGAAAACCTCCCATGTTGACGGGATCCTCATCACATGGGAAGGAAGATTATTCACCGGTACATACCAAGTGATTTATCTCCACTCACATATCTCAAATTGTTCTTCAGATACAAGTAACTACGCCAGAAAAGGAGGAGAAGATTCACATGATCTGATCTTATGAAGATGCGTTTGAAATTTCGACCCCTACCAGCCCTAGATGTCCTGCCGTTCTGCACTCAGTCAATGCGCAAGAGGGTCACCTTTTCCAAATCGTGGGGTACGCTGGTGGGGGGTCAAATTGCTTTGGGAGTCCCTGTTTCTTCCTCATGATGGAGAGAGAGGCCCGCTGTGGAAACAGTTCAGACACTCGAAAATAATAATGGGGATTGTCATAAAAGGAAAGACGGATACGGATCTGCCAAGTCTCAACCATTCGGAAAGCAACTACCACCACCTTTTGTACTTAATTTCTTGGACCAAAAACTCCAAGATCGAACGTTTATTTGATGGAGAGATCACACACCAATCAAAGCCTGTCCACCAATTGGGCACCCACCTTTGATGGGCAGACGTGTGATGCATAATGTGAAGGACATAATTCGTGCTGCATAAGAATGATGTTGATGGGTTTTTACTATGGTCTATAACATATAGCTTCTCCGATTCGAAATTGGGATCATTTGTCTTCATTTTTGTCCAGAAAGGTTGCTGTGTTTTTCCATTATGTGCAGCATGCACCATGAGAATGATGCCCACTCTTGCTTGTTCATAGCACAATTTTGAAGAATATCCGGGCAAGTTCCGGGAAACACATGGTTCTAGTTTTGCAAACGACACATGAAGTTGATTTTGTCTCAATTAACACCCTAAAGTAGGGTAACGCGTCTCGTTCAACCCCCTCGACCCATTGGTGGCCAAATTCCTCACTCGACGGCGAGCAAATGATTTTCATGGGATATTTTCACGCATGGGAGGGGCATTTTCGCCTATTTCGGCCTTTTCGTGCATTTCTGGCCGTCCGACAAGACATTTATTTAAACGTCGATGAGCCAAGGGGGTTCATTGAGATGCATTTCCCCGCTTCAAGTTGTTAATTGAGCCAAATTCCACTTCATGACCAGCACCATTTCGAGGTATCTTTTAGTTATTCTTCGTAATTTTGTTTCTCAATACAAATTTTCATCTCCTCTTTTATAATCAAAGAATGTGGATTCTCTAAAGGTGTGGAGCACCACAATGCACGTTTGGATGATTTAGAAGCCCCCGCCATTTGAGAAATTTACCTACAAAATTGCACAAGAAACCCGTGACTCTCTGTCTCTCTCTCTCCACCTCCCATCTACCTTCGTCTAGTCATGAGTACCCATCGATGCTGCTGCTCCACCATCTACGTTTTCTCGTCACCATCCCAACGGGTCAATGTCTCTCGCCTCCGCAGTTAATGTAGATAAAAGGCACCCGTGGTGGTCATGAGGTCGAGACCTCTAAAGACCGGGACAAGGATCTGGGCCTAGTGATGTTAGATCCGGCGGAACGAGCCTGGATCGCGGAGAGAGAGAGTGAACTCGGTGTTGAAGCTCTCGGTGTCGAGGCTCACGGCTTGGTCGATTTCACCCAGCTTGGAGGAGGCTGGTCGTGGACGAATTGGCATGCGAGTGGCTTGTGGTCGTGTGGGAGCTCGGGTTGTTAATTGCCATTGAAGCATGCAAAAGGAAAATGGAAAAAGCGAAAATTGAAAGGAAATGGGAAAAATATACGAACTGTCCAATAAACTTGGAGGACGATGTATTTACACCACAAGAAGTTGCCTGCGCCTCGTGCAATCACTCTCCGAATTCTAAAGAATCACAATCCATAAGGATATGGGCAAGAATTAAACATAAATAGATTCTTTTTCTTGGTCATTGTAACATGACATCTCAAGTTTCACCTCCCATTATAGAGTCTTGTAATGTTATCGATAAGTAATGACCCAACCCATATAGTTGAGATTTGTAGCAGAACAGAGAAAAGTGTAATATCATGTACATTATCATAAAAAGAGTACAAAACCCCTATATATAGGAACATAAAGCAATTAGACATAATTACAATTAATGTAAACCGCAACTAACTAATCCTAAATCATAATCCTAAATATACCTCTAGCGCCCCTCTCAAACTCAAGGTGACTTACAGGAAGTCAACTTGAGTTTGGAGAAAAGATCCAAAAAATGCCTAGGTGAATGGGCCTTGGTGAAGATATCAGAAGTCTGATCAATGGACACAATGGATGCAAGTCGAACAACGCCATGAAAAACATGGCATAAGATGAAATGACAGTCTATTTTAATGTGCTTGAAGTATTTATGAAAAATATCATTATGTGCTATTTGGATAACACTTCAGTTGTCGCAATGAATGGTTGCACCATTATTATGATGCACTCCTATGTCTTCTAGTAGACGTCGCAAACCATAATAACTATGATGTCATATCAGCAAGAGCTTGATATTATGTTTTTGTGCTAGAGCGAGCAATAACAATCTTTTTCTTGCTACGCCATAAGATAAGTGAGTTGCCTAAAATGAAACAATAGCCCTTAGTTGAGCGACAATCTTGAGCGTCACTAACCTAGTTAGCATCAACTATCAACTCAGATGTAGAATGAGCAGAAAAATGAAAGCGATGAAATAATGTACCCTTGAAGTAGCGAAGAATTTGAAGAACCGCAGCAAAATGAGTCAAACGGGATGTGGTTATGTACTGATTGACAACATGAACAACAAATGTGATGTCAAGTTGAGTAACAGTGAGATATATAAATAATGCAAACCAAATGTCGATAAAGTGTAGGATTTGAAAGAGGAGTCACATTTTTTGCATTAAATTCGACACGAGTCTCGTTATGAGTTGTAGCAACCTTGCTTGTCAATGAATTCTGCTCGATAGTGAAGATCAGTGTCATATTTAGCTTGAGAAAGATAATAAACAAAGGATTTTGAAAACTCTCAAAGCCTAAAAAGTAGCTGAAATGCTCAAGATCTTTCATTTCAAACTGTTGACTAAAATGAAATATTATAATAGTAAATATATTTCTAACACAAATAATCACAACTTGAGTACTCTTTATGGGGTTTGCTCCACATGAATCAAAGGTGGATCATTGCAAATGGTAACAAGCAAGGCTCCTTCTAGGACATGCATGGCTGAAGATTAAAATTAGATCTCTAGCCAATTTGACGATGATGGGAAGTGATTATTAGAATGAGAGAGTTCGAACAGGACGTGACTCCTAATATTCTTCTACGATGATGAGGGGAGTAAGAATGAATTATATCACATTAAATAGAGAATGTATTGCCGTGTGATATATGGGCTGATACCCCGAAGATGTTATTGCTTTAAGTGGGGTAACGAAAGAGTGATATTCTAATGGTCTCTGCAATATATAAAGCAAACGAGAAGGAAGATTTCAGCTTTAAAACTTTCCTAAAAATCAAAGAATACCCATATTGGTTTCGAGATGAATTTTACAATGAGAAATGATTAAGTAACTATTCTTAATCCTCCATGAGACTAATAGTTAGTTTTGAGCCACAAAATAACAAAGGAAAAATTTCAAATAGAGATTCGAAGTGCTATCATTTTTCCAAAAAAGGAATGCAAAGTAGGCCTTATTTCAAGTAAGGACCTAAATAGACTTACTTAGTCTCAAATAAGGGCTTACCCCATTGACCAGCTAAATCTTCGCCGGCCCGGTGAGACAGTGAGGGGCATTTTCGTCCAAAATCATTTCTTGCCTTTCCTTTTCATTCTACAGTTCATTTCTTCGTCGTCCTTCCTTGACTGGGTGCTTCGTTTTTTCAAATACTATATTAAACTGGGAACTTTCTTTTTTGCAATCATTTTCCTCAATCGCCATTGCACTTCGGGTGGTTCTATGAATCTTTCCGATTCATCTTAGGAGCTGATGGTTATGACTTGAAGTTCCCCTTATACTTTATGTATTTTCTTTCACCGAAAAGGTTTGGACTTTGGAGACTCGCATGAGTCCAAGGAAAGCATTGCTTTCTACTTTTGTCTTTTTCTTTTTTTCCCTTTGGTTTGAGAATGATGAATCTCACTACTTAGTCGGCTTAATGTTTTCTTAATGGTGGTGGGAATTGCCCAGCAAAAAGAGTAAAGTCGCGGAAGGAAGGAAAAAACAAGAAGAACCCAGTCAAGGAAGCACGATGATGAACAGTAAAATGAAAAGAAAAGGAAAGGATTGCTTTTGAACGAAAATGCCCTTCACTGTGTCGCCCAAATTAGCATGTGAGATGTCTGAGCTCGCCGGCTGGCAAAGATTTGGCCGGTCGGTGAAACAAGGTTCACTGTGGACCATCTTTTGGGAAAATGAGGACTCTTTTGGGTCGGATTTGAAATTTTCCCAATAACAAATAATAAATAATTAAAAATTATTGTGGAGTTCACCGCTTTAAGAATTTGTGGCCTATAACAAGCCGTTTCTCTCACAGTGGACTAAGGATTGATATGTTAACCGGACTCGTTATTACTCATGAATAATGGACAAAATCATAATTTAGAAGTTGACCAAATATTAAAATATGATTCCCGAAATTTCTCACACTTTCTAAAATTGAATCTTTTAAAAACCTAATAGGTCAAATGTTTGAACTTTAATTATATTTCGCATCTTTAAAATTTGTTTTATTATCTTCCTTCTCGTGTAACACATGCTCTTTTTGATAGTATGCAGGGAACCACCCCATGGTGTACCCTTGAGTGCTCATTTTGGAATTTGGCACACGCGGATCCCCTAGGATTTAGTTTAGTATATGTCTCCAGATGGAAACAACCGCATTTTAGCCCATCCACCTGAATACTATGTCGCGTCTTTTCTGCTCCACGAGATAAATCGAAATTCTCCATGAATTCGATGTTTCCCATCTGACTTTTTGGTAGTGGAAAAAAATAAAAAACGTTATGGGGGATTTTGAGTTCCATAAAAACAGACACGACCAACTATTGCGCATTTTTGACTTTTTTCTTTTTTCAAAATGAAAATACCGATAAAACTAGGAAGGAAGTGTAACGACAACAACGAACTATGGAGAGGCCAAAATAATCGAGTTGACTCTTTAGCTTTCGTTTTTTTTTTTTATAATACGGGGATAAAAGAATCTTTCAATCGATTGATCTTCACGAAAAGTAGCAAACGCAAGACTTTAACTTGAGGGCGCGAGTCAGCGAAGTTAGCAAATCTAAATTGGGGGAGGGCAGATACATAAATTACACTCGAAAATTAAAAAGGAATTTTGCAAAATACCAATAAAAGTTATACTAAGGACCATCCCCAGTGACCAAACGGTTAACCAGCAGCTACCTCCGGGTCCACTCCAGCCCGCAAATGCACGTAACCGGTCGTCTCCACGTATCTTTGGAAAGACTTCACTCACAAGATGTGACCGATGTTGCCCCTAGGTTTACTCTAATCAAGATAACGATGTGATATTTAATTCTCGTCAATTTTTGTCCGCTCTAATAGAAAGTTTTGAGGTTCTGTTTTAGACTTTTAATTCCATTCGCAAGGCAAGATTTTCATAGGAAATGATGTCTTACACAGGAAATGATGTCTTACGCACGTCCACCAAAATTGCCTACTACATGTCTAACCTGTTCTAGTAGTTTAGGTACTCAACTTGTCTACTCATTCTCCAATACACATTGCATGTAGCTTGGATCCTTATATGCAAATTGTCCAAGGTAGGGTAAAACACAGACCACCCATTTTTTCTCAAAGACATCTGGTCCCCCTTGTGGTGATTGCTGGTCCTTGATCCCACTTTCCCTATCATCTTCCTTTGATAGAAACCACGCTGCAACCCACCATTTATTGCAGCCTCTATTGGTAAACTTCTGAATCAATATCTTTATCTGTCAGTGTTAGCTGCTCATAATCGACCCCAAGACTCATCAGAGTGGGTTTAGTGAAACGTTTTGGCTACGAAGAGAGCAGACAACATCAGATGAATTTGTTTTCACGAACCCGACTTCTGGTACTTGTATGTGTCCATTGAGTTGAGCCAAAAACCGGCGAAACTTCGCGGTGATGAGGAAAATGTACTCCCTGTCTCAATGGAGAAAACTTAGGTCAAAGCACAATAAACAATTCAGGTAACATGTTTTTGAATGTGGGGACGTATCCGGTGACGCTCGTATTGCATGATTTTTGCATCAGATCCCATGTTCCGGGGTTCGGAGGGGAGGGTGAAAGCCAACCACAAAGTTCATGTACTTCACATGACTTGAGCTGTCACAGCTTGGGTCCCTCTTCCGTCACCTTCTTCCAACAACCAATCTACCAAACCAAAAAGCTTCTAAGTACCCTTTCCTAATGAAGGGGGAAAAATGAAATATAAAATATGTCAAACGTGTACGTATGAGGGATTTTAGTGAAATAGTTCTGACATCGAACTATTGATATGATGACGATCGATTAATGCACATAGCTGGCTCATGTTTTTAGGCTTCAAGTGAAATTAGATTCAACCACATCATGTTAATAGACTCGTTATTTTGGATTCCCACCTTTGAACTAAGGGAAGATGACCACGTGAAGACAAGATTTGTGAAGGCACGCGTGCGAAGGCATTATGAAACTAGATGCCTTGAATTCAATTAGTGATGTGATCATAAGGACTCAATATATCCAAGTACATGAATGAGAACCTAGGGTTTGGGGATTTTGATTTGGCCTCCTTTTAGATCTCTTCAGCATGGAAATGCAACATAAAGATCTATGGGAATGTATTAGATAATTTTCCCAGGTAAAATATTGCAAACCTTATGTTTATGCCTTGACCTTTGAACATTTTTGGGAATCCATGAGATAAAATACTTTATACAGCATGTAAAGAAATGTAGCCTCCATGAAAAAAAAGACATTTCACTTGCTAAGGGACGAGCTCTTCATTGTTGGACCACCATGAGGATCATGTCGAAGGAAAGATCGGCAAGGACAAATCCACTGGCAAAGGACAGAACAAGAAAAGGACTATGAACAACACTGCTCAATTTCTGCAGTAGAAGCCCATCAGACCAATTTTTTTAATCTCTTTAAGCCTGCTAACTAGCCCAATGGGTTGAAGTGGCACCAAATTGGCCGGCCAGTGTGACACACCTTTCATCATGTCCTGGCCCAAGATCGGAGATATCACGACATAGATCATAGATTCTCTTTCTGAGACGTGCACCATGAACAAAGAACTATTGATGGATAGACTTGGGCTCCGTTTGGTTCAACTTTGGGGGAATGCATTTGGAAGAATGCAAATACCTTTGGACTAAAAATGTTTTCCGAAATGCAAGTGGTGTTTGGTAACTATTTTTTAAAATCAACTTGAGTTAAAAGGACTTTTGCTAATTTTTTTTTTCAAAAAAAAATAGCTCCACCAGAGCTACAGCGCTAGCCAGATCTGGGCGCCGGCGAACCGCCGACGGCCAGATCTGGGCGCCGGCGAACCGCCGACGGCCAGATCTGGGCGCCGGCGACCATCGCTTGGGGTCGCGCGACCTCGGCGATCGCCGGACCCCAGGCGTCGCCTGGGTCGCTTGACCCAGGCAAAGCTTGGCCTGGGTCGCGCAATCCAGGCGACGCCAGGCGGTGGTCGCTGGGGTCGCGCGACCCTCGGGCGACCACGGCCTGGGGTTGCGCGACCCCGGCGACCGCCGCCTGGGGTCGCCGGACCCCGGGCGTCGCCTGGGTCGCGCGACCCAGGCAACGCTTGGCCTGGGTCGCGCGACGCCGGCGACCCCCGGGGTCCGGCGACCCCAGGCGGTGATCGTCGGGGTCGCGCGACCCTCGAGCGACCACCGCCTGGGGGTCGCGCGACCCCGGCGACCGCCGCCTGGGGTCGCCGGACCCCGGGCGTCGCCTGGGTCGCGCGACCCAGGCAACGCTTGGCCTGGGTCGCGCGACGCCAACGACGCCCGGGGTCCGGCGACCCCAGGCGGCGGTCGCCGGGGTCGCGCGACCCCCAGGCGGTGGTCGGGCGAGCCCTCAGGCGGCGGTCGCCGGGGTCTCGACCTACTGTTCATGAACAGTGTTCATGAACAGTGCAAGTTGCATTTCGAAAATGCAACTTCGCAAAGCATCTCCGGAGGAGCATTGGCCAAAGGTCCCTTGAGGAGCATTGGAAATGCAATTGCATCTTCCCAAAGTGAGTAAAAAAAATTGCCAAACGCCATTTGCGTTTGGCCAAGGGACTTTAGAGGCCAACTGCTCATTTGGAATGCTGATCCAAACGGGGCCTTAGTTAGGTCGACACACACTGAGGAACGCATTTGGCATAATTTACTTCCTTGTGCACCGTACAGTAATGGCATATGACCCACTAAGTCTTACATGAGTTGCACCAAGAACAGAATAAGTAGAGAGATTGTGATTCTCTATATCAAAAACTTCTCCCAATTCAATACCTGTTTCTCAGTTCTATCTACTTAGGAAAAGCTTCAAGTCAGACAGGAATGGCGTGCTAATAACTTTTACACCACTTAAGCATGCAGATAAAACTCTGAAACTTTCTCACAAACAACCTAATCATTCATCTCGTGCTCCATCAAGTATGTTCAATACTCACAGGTTAGCAGTCAAAGAAGATCAATTAAATCCCTAACTTGACAGATGAATCAAATCCCTAGGAAGTCGATTGCAGGCACTCATCCTCAACAAATATATACATTTCTTGAAGTATTTCAGACCTTTGGATGGAAATTTGCAGTAACATCTGATTGGTATTATGGGACATCAGCTTGGCAAGTCAAGTCATCAAACTTTTACATGAATTCCTCTCATTAGTCCTTATTGTTCTCTGGCATCAATTGCTCAAAAATATCGTTGTGATCTTATGTGTTATGCAAGACATATATTTGGATCTTCTTCATCCGAGTCAAATTCAACCTGCAAATGCCATAAAATTGCCACAATCAATGCCTAAGATAAAATAGAGACATCACATCTGTACGTACAGCATTTAGTAAACTGTACAGAGCCAAGATTTCAGTCATCCTTATTGTAAATATTCCAAATTAAAACCGCATGATGCCTTGCAGAACAATAAAATGTTTATCAAATTGCTGAAAGAACTCACATTTTCATCCTTGAACCATCTGCCATTGCCATCATGCTTCCAACCAGCAGAAGTAAACTTGAGCTCTCTTTCACGACACTCTCTGATACTAACTTGTGGCTGTACAATCACCTCTTCAGCTGCTTCTTTAGCAGTGAAAGAGAAGCTTTCACTTACATGTGAAGTTTCATTGCCATGGAGAATCCCACATATTTTTGCATTATGGCCCTCGTTATGGACGTCTTGTCTAGTGTTTCCCTTGTCAATTACTTCCAAAGCGGTCTTCCTTGTTTGCTCAATCAAGGGCTTACTTTTTATTCTGTTTGAAGTAGAAGTACTAGTGCCTGCGTTTACAGCACAATCAGACAAGGCTATTCTCTTGTTGATCTCATCCTTCTTTTCCAATGCTCTCTCCTTCAATCTTGACAATGCAACACGGTGGCATGACCCCTTGCAATGCATCTGCATAGTAAAAGAATATCAACAAGCAAAACTAGTGAAGTGATCTACAACCACAAGACAATCTGTGCAGCAGAAAACTATAACGATCCATACATGTAGTGATCATATGAATGATCACCTGTGTCCCAAATAACATCTGCTTCTTTTAAACGTCTAGCAATGTCCACTCACATGCATTTCAATCCAATAAAAACCCAACTTTCTTGTTCTGGTGTCTTTTCTTAAACGGAAGCATAGCGTGAATTAATTCACCACGAAAGGAAGTAACTGAACATTCGCAGGTGAGGAACAGAAAATTCATAACATCTAATGTGCAACTAGCATGACACGGTCGACAATGCAAAACCTTGCATCAACATCACAGGCAGAACAAGCATTTTAGTCAGTACCCGCCATTGGCAGTACACGGTTCTCCAACCAAATCGAACCAAAACACAATAAAGTTGACCAGCAAGACAGTTTGGCCGAGAGGAAGCCAGAAAACACATTTGATCAAATTCAAAATCGCAACTTGATGGTCGTTTGCCAGCCGACACCAACCGAAATTCTGCCGACCGGACCGAAACCAAAAAGCACATTAATGATACATTCTACATCAGAACAACTGGGTTTATCGGGAAATTGCCCCGAAAATTAGTTAGGCTTCTCAAAGAAACGCCAGTGCCGGAGGACCCAGATGTTCTGTCGGACCCACGACTCGTCTCACTCTCTAACATCTAGCAAATATCGCTACGATCCTCCATCTACTCATCAAGCTGACAACCGATCAAGAAAACACAGACCCACAAAAGAAAACACATCGACGGATAGCAAAAGTTTGGCGTGCGAAGAGATACGAGACGTACGGCGAGCATGAGAGCGGAATCGAGGACGGGGGCGCGAGGGCAGACGAGGCAAGCGAACTTGCCGGAGGAGAGCCTCTTGTAGGAGGCGGCGTCGAGGCCTTCCACCGCCAGATCGTCGGCCCGTCTCTTCCGGTGCTGGGCTTCCCTCGCCCAGCTATCTCCTCCGTACACGCTCATTCCCTCTCTTCTTCGTCGTCTCCTCCTTCCTCCTCCTCCGTCTGTTCACCTCCAGCCTCCAGGAAGAGAGAGGGATAGAGAGATGCTACCTGAGCCGACCCGCTTTGATGCCGGATTCGGCCGGACACTTGCTCCGACCCGGTCCAAGTCGCAGCGCCTCCATCCATGGATGGGCCTCTCCGACTTGAACAGCGAGTGTGATGCATATGATCCGACAATCTAGATGTTTTTTTTGGTACAATAACGTAGTCAGGGGTTATTTATTGTGCGATTTTTTTGGGTCAAATATTTATTGTGAGATTAAGTATATAAGAAAGCATAATCTTTTTCTTTCTCATCAATATTTAAAAATATTATTGAATGACAAAATTATTAAAACTTACATATTTTATGAAGCAAAATGCAAGCTTTTCTAGGTATTTGATAATTATATGAAGCTGCTCCTCAATCTTGATGGCGAAAGTCAATTAAACGTTTCATGTGTGTTGGATTTGAACGTTGATTATTTGAAAAGGTTTTTGTTAACAAGTGCCTATATACCAAAATGACGAAAATTTGTCATTTCAAAATACTACTCATCTCGTGTCATGCTGAAGCAATGCATTGAAATGAAAATGAATATGATTAATAAGTGTTTTAGGGCATTCGTTGACAAGACCCGTTTCAAGATGGGGAAGCAAATGAAGATCCAACACTTCAAAGCATGAGAAGGCTACTTAAAACTAAGAAAGGGTATAACACACATTCATCCAGTAAATAGAAAAATGGTTGAAAGCAACTATTTACGGTATATATTTTTCGTATTGTGATAACAACTATTGATTAGTATATATATGCGTGGCCTATTACTAAAAAGTATATCTTGCGGCATACTCCTTCACACCCCTAGAATGGATTTTGCGCAAGTGCATTGTACTTTGTAGTCGGCTGTGTGAATCCAAATTTAAGATAAATGCTCCGTTTTGTTTTGCGGACAAAAACTTTTAGAAAATATTTTCGTAAAAACGATCATTTATATTGCTTGAAATAATTAGTCAATGAATAATATTTTTATCACCGATAACAATTTATATCTAAACATTTTAGTTGACGATGAAAGCATTTTTCGTTCATTAATTTTTATAAACGATACAAGCGATCATTTTTAGAAAAACATTTTTCAAATCATTTATTTTCCGCGAAACAAATGGAGCTAAAGTATAAGAATTGAGGTCTTTAAGTATAACGTGATTGGCCAAAAAAAGAAAATTGGTAATGTGAAAGTTAAAATCAATAATAGTTTCACTATGAAAGGGAAACACATTTCTTTATTTCGTATAACCAGTCACAAAAATTATTCCAAACCCAAAATAACTTATTGTTTGCTAGAACAAGAACAACCCAATACAACTTTAAGAGAGACAGATAACTCATACCATGAACTTAATTGAAAAAAGAAATTTTCAAAAAACAAAAAGGAAAAAAAATGGAAACATAATAAGAATCGGCGCTGCCTCTCCCCTAGCCTCTTGGGGCCAATCAGCCTTGCCACTTCCAGGGGCGAGGAAGCGGCACAACGGAGAAACGCATCTTCCCGGTGGAGCAATGGAGGCCGCCGCTCTCGCCGCATGCAAAGAAGTAAAACTTCCACTTCTGGCTCAAGGTGAACTCGAAGCCGTCTCCCGCCCCGTCCGACACGTTGGCCACCATGGTCGCCCTCTTGAGGTCACACCTCATGTAACTCCAGAAGCTCTGGAACATGTAGACGCTGTGTGGATGCGTGTTATTGTCGCTCGGTGGGTCGTACTTGAACACTGCAAGTACCAGAAGGAACGTTGTTTGGAATAATATATTCACAACAAATGATCCGGAGACACTTGTTAAGCATACTTAACGAAGAAGCGTTCACTTTTCAAAGTATTGATCCTGCATACTATAGTGTAGCCAGTTGCAATATTTCCTGCCTCATCTGATCACTTAAATAGTGCCATGGACCACTTTTCTACAAAACCCACAATGCTGCTTAGACTACTCATTATTTGTTTGGGGAGGTTTAATAAGGTGATTCTGCTTCTTAATTATTAAAGCATTTTTTGAACTAAGTAATTATCTTCGAAAAACATTAGTACTCTACTTCAACTTCATATGCAGAAGATTGCATTTATATACGAGTCTCATCATGAGCGAATGTCTAGACAATAATGTTGTGTGAGGATGAATTCGTATCGTTCTGATACCATGAAGATCATCGATCAATCTCCAAAAATAGGACACAATAGATCCTGAATCCAGATATGAATAAATGAGCTATAGCGGCGACTTACCGAGAGTGTCGTTGACGTAAAAGGGGCCGTTCTTGTGAGCCCAGGCGCTGTAATCGAACCCAAAATGCCAATTCTCTGACCCTCCGACGACGACCTTCTTCGGAGGGACCTCGACAGGACCGTGGTCTGGCTTCGGAGGCCAAGCGTAGCCATTGTTGTTGTTCCACCCGGGATAGGCCACCGAAGCTCCCATTATCGCTGAAGCTATCACGACAAGCATCATTGCTCGTCCAAATTTCATGGCCATTAGTTTCCTGATTTGGAGGATAATTAAGGAACTGGATAAGTATAAATCTTCAGATGTTGGGGAACTGGTTGGTGCATTTGATGAATGTCTGATGGGCTTTTTATAGGAGTAACTTCGTGGATTTTTTTTCTTCTTTTTTAAGGTTTCTAGTGCAAGGTGGTAGTGGAAAATGGCCAAATAGACTCTTTTTTTTTTTTTTCAATAGATTGGGTTGGTCCGAGACGGCGGGTTAACGTGTTTTCACTGTTAAGAGTCAACTCGAGTCGTTCATTTCTGGTTTTTGAGCATGTCTCTCCAAGAAATACAGGCGTACAGCAAGTGTACATGTAGAGTACTCTACCATGTTCGACGAGTACCCCGATGTCGACGAACTATACAAACATTCCGTCAAATAGATCCATATTGCCCGCCTCTAAAATTTAAAAGGGATAAGGGCACCAAGAGTTCTAAAAAATTATTACGAAAGTGCAATCGAATTCAAAATCTTTTTAATAATGCAATCAAGTCTTAAAACTTATCAAATTGGGGGCAATATAGTCGCTCAGTTAATTCCATCTAATTTTCAATTACACATCGTGACAAGTTTTTTTTATAATGTACACGTACGAATGTGGTGAAACAATCTAACGATAATTTGTTGTATGGACTTGCTGTGGGACTGATCGAACTTGAATATGCTTGAACTAACAACTTTTGTGTGAGAGAAAGAGAGGGAGAGGGAGAGTATGAATGTCGTGAAACAATGTAATGATTTGTTGTATGGGCTTACAAGGGGCACCTTTTGAGTATTTTTGTACAGCTTTTCTCGCAGCCGGGAAAAGAAATTTACATCTTTTATAAAGTGTTTGACAAATTTCTCACTTTTGCATTAATCTTAAATAACTTTTGAAAAGCTGCCTTGGCCAGTTTTGAGTTGTAACAACTTTAAAAATGTACTAATAAAAAACTTTTGGAAAGATTTGCGACCAAAAAAAAAACTTTTGGAAAGATGCCTCAGCCATTTTTGAGGTATAACAACTTTAAAACATGTACTATTAAATATACAAATTACAATACTCAGAACAACAATGATGCGACATAGCTACAGTTACAACACATCACCATTATACCAAATCATACTCTTTTTTGTGTGGATTCATTACAAAAAAACAGGATTTTTGCCACGAAAATTTGCGACGAAAAAATTTTCCAACGAATTTTTCAACGAATTTCAATTTCCCGGACCGATACGGCATTTTTTATATTCGTTGGAAATTCGTTGGAAATTTCCAACGAATTTTTCAACGAATTTCAATTTCCCGGGCAAATATTTTAGTGTGTACTATTTTCGTTGGAAAATTCGTTGGAAATTTCCAACGAAATTTCCAACGAATTTTGATTTTCCGGGTAATTATTTTAGTGTGTACAATTTTCATTGAAAAATTCGTTAGAAATTTCCAACGAAAAAAAATTCGTTGGAAATTTTCAACGAATTTAAATTTTCCGAACAATTATTTTAGTGTGTACAATTTTCGTTGCAAAATTCGTGGGAAATTTCTCACGAATTTTGCAACGAAAACCCTACTTCTTTCTTATTCAACATTTTCGCGCCCATTCTCTCAATTTTCACATTCTCTCTCTCTCTCTCTCTCTCTCTCTCTCTCTCTGCAACATCGCATCGCCATTGAAGAACCTTGGAACAAGAAATCTGGTCTCTCTTCGGCCTCTCTCATCGCTCGCACGATTCCTTCCTTCTCTTTCTCGCACCGCCTCACCTTCTCCCTCCGCCTCCGGCTCCTCCCCCGCCGCCCCCCCTCCTCCTCCGGCTCCTCCCTGCACCGCATTTCCTCGCGGGTCAAAGGGGACAACAGAAGAAGACAAGAAGGAGGAGAAAACAGAGGCGGAGACAGAGACGGTAGTGAGGAGCCGAAGCGTCACCTGATCGGACAAACTTTCTCGGGAGAATCCGAAGGAATCGTGCGGGAAATCGAAGGCCAGGAGGGAGGAGAGAGCGAATGGCGAGGAGGGCGAGCAGGGAGCGCACAGCTCCGCGAGCAGCAATAGGAGGAGGAGGAAGGAGATGGGGAGAAGGCTGGAGCTTGGAGTCAATCTGGGCGAGCCTCGCCCACGACGAGGCTGGGCCTCGCTGGCCATGGCGAGGGCCGAGCTCGCCATGGCCGGCGAGCTTGAGCTCGCCCAGATCTGGGCGAGCTCGGCCCTCGCCGGCGACGAGGCTGGCCCTCGCCGGCGACGAGGCTGGCCCTCGCCGGCGGCGAGGGCGATTTTTCGAAAAAAAAAAATTTCGTTGGAAAAAAAATTTGCACGATTTTTTGATCAAAAAAAATTTTGTAATTTTTCCAACGAAAAATTTTTTGTTGGAAAAAAATTTCCACGATTTTTCGACCAAAAAATTTTTTTTGTAATTTTTCCAACGAAAAATTTTTCGTTGGAAAAAAAATTTCCACGATTTTTCGACCAAAAAATAAAATTTCGTAATTTTTCCAACGAAAAATTTTTCGTTGGAAAAAAAATTTCCACGATTTTTCAACCAAAAAAAAAATTCGTAATTTTTCCAACGAATTTAGCCACGAGTTTTCCAACGAAATAAAATTCGTCGCAAATTTCCAACGAAAATTAAAATTTTTTGTTGGAAAAATTTCCGACGACTTATTACCAACGAATTTTTTTTCGTTGGAAAATTCGTTGGAAATTAGTTTTCCAACGAATTTTTCCAAATTTTTCGTTGAAAATTTTGTCGGAAAAAATATGTTTTTTTGTAGTGATTATATACTCGGTATTGGTTCGGTGGCCATACTACTAAATGAAAACAATCACATATTTTGAACGACTTTCACATTTTGATTGGTTTCTTACCTAATTTATGAAATCAGTGGAGTTCATCGTAGATGGTACTCTTACTACGTAGATAAGGTACTTCCTCATTAGTTGTTGTTGAATTACCATCTTGTCATTTTCTCTCTCTCAATGCAGACATAGAAGACTGCTGGGGTCACCACCTTGCAACCACCTCGAATGGCAACCCAACCTTACTTGACCCTAAATCCAGGGTCAATCATTTCCAACAACGTGGAATTTGCTCTCAACGCATTAGATCTAATGTTGCGAGCCTTGATCCCGAAAGAGAGAGAGAAAGAAAGAAAGGGCTCGGGAACATGGATCGTGGCTTGAGCAGAGACGATGGTAGTACGAACTACTACTGTTATTGCTGCAAGTGTCATGGGTGGTCGTGCTCGGGTAGAGAAGCAAAGCAAAGCAAGAGCGAAAACGGAGAAAAGGGCGGGGGGGGGGGGGGGGGGGGAGAGAGAGCGAAAAAAGAAAGAAAAAGAAAAATAGATCTACACCGTCCAACGTACATAGTAAGTAATGGGTCAACACCTTAAGGATAATTGTACATGCACATACAATTATCTTCCAAATTTAGATGATCTCAATCCCAATTTGCAGGGCAAATGATTCTGTCCGTCGTATGACTAAAAAAAGAAGTGGGAACACACAAAGAAAAAGTTCATAAGTTAGAGGCTGCCAAGTACTGTGCCCAACCACTCATGCTTGTGTCGGTCTCAGACAAATCTTTTGATAATGATTAAGTCAATAAAAACTGAATGAAAAGTATAGTCTCATGGGTCGCAGCCAAGAAAATAAAATCCGCCAATGAATTCAACAAAAGGTGGCGTTTCAGCAATTAGCCGTACCCATCATTACCCTTTGACCTATTTAATCAGGCGCGTTTTGATTTGGTCCATGTGGCAGAAAAAATTTCTCTGAGAAGACCTCTAAATGATATCCTATGCATGCAGTAAGGGATGGAACATATGCAATCATACAACTATATTATTTTTTAAACTTGATCAATTGCTCTCAAACTCAATCACTAGAGATAGTTTTTTTTTTTGGTCGGACACTAGAGATAGTTTGGGGTGTGTACTTGTGCACTTTTCTCAATTATATAATCAGAAAATATAATAGTTTAAAGGTCTTTCTGCAATTGCACTGACTTATAAAATGTTGGAGACCTATTAATATATATAAAAGAAGAAAAATGACTAAAATCAAACATTTCTGAAAGCTTGAGGATATCGAATTTAGGATCGACATATTCTAAATTTAGGATGATATATTTACATCTTCATGTAATCTTATTTAACGAGTGACGTATCGGCAACCCAATTGAAGGTTTAAACGGGTTTTAGGAGAAAATGAGTCAAAATCCCTCCTTGTGCTCCCGACTTGGAGCATCAAGAGTCAACACACTATCTGAATATGCTCTTATTTTCTCTGAAGAATATGTCATTATTTTGAGAGTGTTGATCCAAAGTTGACCCTAGCAAAATAAGTAAAATATAAGAAAAGGAAGAAAATTTAACAAAAGAATTTAAGTAAAGAGCCTAATGTTATTTTACCTGTTATAGCATTGACCGAAGTGGGAAAGCGAGGTGGTTGCGTAGTTACAAGTCCAGTTGCATTACGTTTTTTTTTTTTTTTGGTCGAAAGTTGCATTACGTTTGGGTGATGGGATTCTGACGATCGAGGAAGAAGCTCTCTTACTATGTTAAATTTCTCGAATCAATTAAATGTAAGTGGAAAACCTTAAAAAACAAAAATATATATTCACAAAAAACTATACAAAAACACACATGAACTTTGGGAATAGTATTTTCCATCCTTTACCCCAAAAAAAAAACTTTGGGAATAGTACACGTTTGCCTCGAACTTCTAACTGATATATGATGCCCATATTGAACTTTATTTTTGTTACGGCCTTTAACCCTCCGTTATTTTTTTCCCTAACTTGTGCAATGCACATGATTTTTTAGGGCTAAAAACGTGTACTTATATCTCAACTGTTTTCTAGGAAATCTCTTTCTTCCTCTCAATTTTTGTAAAAAATGGAAATTAATAGAGAAAATGGAAGAAAGCTAGATTGACTAAGATACTAAGGGTTAATACTACAAAAATTCCCAAACTGGTATAACCGTGACAAATTTACTAAAAATTAATTTTTTTTATCACAAAAAACCTTAAGCTAGTTAACCTGTGATAAATTTATCCAAAACTAATTTTTTGACTACAAAAAATCCCAAACTGGTACATTTGTGACAAATTTACCTTCTGTTAGTTTTCGTTAAATTGAATTAATATCATGAAAAATCATAAACTAGAACAACTGCGACAAACGGAGGGTAAAACCCAAAACTTGTACATTCGTCAATAGCCACTTATCATTCAACTTAGCAATTTTTCGGTAAAATTTAATGGAAACTAACAAAAGGTAAATTTGTTATAAGTATATCAATTCGGGATTTTGGTGTGGTCAAAAAATTAGTTTAGGACAAATTTGTCATGGTTGTACCTGCTTGAGGTTTTTTGTGGTATTAACACAAATACTAATGATAGAAAAAATATATACCAATAATCATTTTAGTGTTAAAATTTGATAAATATAGATGCTTTAATAAAACTAAGTAAGATATGTTTAGCAAAAAGAATAAACATAAACTAAAAAAAAAGCGAAAATGCATCAATAATAAAAATGCCAAATGACTAAAATTTGTTACTAATTATGTACATATAAAAGGTTCATGAATGTAAATAATGATTTATAACAAAAATTTTAGAAACTTATAAAAGGAAATTATGTTCTCGACTCATAAAAGGAAATGATTAATGAAAATCAAGTTGATTTCTTTAATTATCTTCTCCTTTTTCCATTAATTAACCATTTAAAATTGCATAACGAGTATCCAAATTTTGTTGTTTGAACTTATTGTTATTGAGGCTTTCTCCTTTTTACTTAATTGAGTTTTTTTGTCTATAAAATATCTTATTTTCATGTTATGAATATTTTAGTTTATTTATTTTTATCCATTTACTTTATGTTCTCTCTTTTTTATTATTATTAAAGAAATCAAAGGTTTTTCATTAAAGAAATCAAGGGTAAAAGAGAGATTTCCTTCAAAAAATGAGGTAAAATACAGATTTACCCCTTCAAAGTCATGTGCATTGCACATGCTAATGGAAACTATAACGGAAAATTAACAACTGTTATAAAATCAAAGTTTGGGAGGGTAACGTGTAACAGTTGAAAATTTAAGGGCAACTGTGTACCATCCCCGAAGTTGAGGAGAGTTTTGTGTAATGTCCTCGTATATTTATTTGGTTTTGGTCACTCAGATGATAGACCTACGTCTAGAAAAGAACAACAATGATCATTTAGAAGCTTTATTGGTAAATACATCATTCATTCGCTTGAAATAAAGCTGGTCTTTTCCCTTTAATTTTGGGCAAATCCTGCATTATCGTGGGCTCTTTTATAAAAATCCATAAGTGGGTCATCTCCATCATTCAACTTCCAAGGAAGCAACGAGCACTGTTGGATCAAGCAAGCGGAATCCAACTCACAATCTCCTGCGCAATCTTTTGAGTAAGATTCTTAACAAATTGCAAGGTTACTAGAAGCTAATATATGAAAGTTACATCCAGTGTGGATAAATTACTAAACATTAGGAACTTTACTAGTAACTACAAATTAGTCACTTGGTATAATAACAACATTGTAGAGAAGTTACCACCCGCCATAGCCATTGCACACTTCTCAAACTAAATCAAACTGCAACATCAACATGTTAGCAATGTGACATTTCGGGGCACGGTAGCCCAATAAAGGAGATCAAAAGATAGTTGGCCGGCAGGATGCCAGAAAACACACTTGATCAGATTCAAAATCACAACTTGCTGGTTGTTTGTCAGCCAAGGCCAACTCCAAAATTCTAGAGACTGGACGGAAAATACATTAATTGTATATTTTACATCACAACAACTAGGTTTATTGGGAAATTACCCTAAAAAATTGTTAGGCTTCTTACATTAGTGCCAGTGCCAAAGGGACCAAATGGACCGTGCACGATAGCTGGGAAGATGTACTCTTCTCTTCGGGTGCTGCGCTTCTCTTGCCCAGCTATCTCCTCCGTACACGCTTATTCCCTCTTTTCTTCTTTCTTCTTCTTCGTCTGTTCAGCGAGTGCATTACATTCAACTTGACAATCTAGATGTACTTTTGTGGACATATAACATACTTAGGGGTTATTTATTTACGATTAAGTATATGGAAAAGTTCCTCTTGTTTTCCCATCAAAATTTAAAATTTTTTCTGAGCTTAAAATTTTATGGAAAGTTACATATTAATAAATGTCTCGACATTTAAATGCTACCACAGTTTAGGATATTTCGAGTGAAGAAGTCTAAGTACATGCACCAAAAGTATCATATCAAGCAAAGAATAAAATAGTATATGTTAACCCTGAGCACTCTCGACAAATAATTTTCAATCTTATCTTAAATACTCTCTCTCTCTCTCTCTCTCTCTCTCTCTCTCTCTCTCTCTCCATGAGCCCCAAGAGTTAGAGTGCATGATCGTGACACAGAGAGATGATCTAAAACGACAACGAACTATATTTTACTTTTTTTTTATTTTGTAAATCAAAAGAATAAGGAGCGCCGACCAGCAGTCATGATCTAGGCCGATTAGCCTCGGTTAAGGGAGTGTGCAGTGCCTGGCCAGTCCATTCACCAAGCTAGACTTCCTTTTTAAGAATCGATTCCGGGGCTACTAGCATGAAATGTCTCACTATGATAAATCGTTCAATGTCTACCATCAACTTGGGCATCTCACCATCCCAATTGAGGCATGTGTCTTGATTCAACATAACAACTTGCTTTAGCCTGCCATACATATCACCAATAGAGTAGCATCAGTTCCTTACCAGTTTGTACTTGGGTAGCTCACCTCACCAATAGACATTTTTCACATGATATTCCTTTCATCACTTGATTCCTAGCACAAACTCCTCGATACCACTCTCTCCATCTAGTTGTATCAGTCATATTGAACCCCTCATGTTTCTCTCGCTATTAGGGAGCTCACTTCCATGCCTTCATGGAATGAGGAAATGTCGGATAATGACATTCTCTCCCACTTGATTTTCACAATGCCCTCACTGTGAGCTATTCTTCACATCCTTGAATTCTCTGAACCACCACCGCATCTCCCTAGATCACTGCCTTTCCCTAAGCTTTACGCGAATGGCCTACGCTGGCCCAACAAGTACACATCTTTTGTCTTTTCTAAGAGTCACACTCAAGACCAACAAAGGGTTTTGTCACAACCCAAGCCGATTAGCCTCGGTCATGGGACTGTGCAACGCTTGCTGGGCCAATTAACCAAGCCAATCTTCCTTTCTAAGGATCGTTATGATGGGTTGTATCATGAAACGCCTCATTGTAATTGATCGTTCCATGTATCCCATCAATATGGACATTTCATCATCCCGAGTGCGGCATGGTCTTGATTCAACATAACAACTGGTTTCGTAGCAGTATTATTAACAAGTGTTGGGATACTCATTAACAAGATCCATTTCAAAATTGTGGTAGCAATTTGATATATTAAAGCATGATAAGGTTGCTGTAAATAATGCAAGATTGAAACGCATTCAAGTTCAGTCTACCTCAGTATTTGGAAAAATGGTTTTGTTTCCCCGAAAAAAGCGAAAGAACTTTCAAAAAGAAAATGGGTCGAATTGAATCGACAAAGATTGTGAAAGGGTCCTCTATTGATTTTGGAAAGATAAGTAAATGACATGAAATGCAAAGAAAATTAAAGTTCAAGAACTGAAAACAAAGGTTGCAAGAAAGTAAATATTTGAAAATAATAAAAGATAGACAGACACGATGTCCTTAATTGCGTAAGTGGTCATTGCAAAGATTACATCGTTAGTTTTTATATCCCACTAACATCGGTTATTACAGACGGCTATGAAATTTGAATCTAGAATTACCTTCAGAATTAACTTCCTAATACTAGACACAATCTCCTATTGTCCAGTAGTGATAATCTACTTAAAGTTACAAATCCCGAAAATATTGGCATTACCACCTAGCAATTATGTGCTCTTGTCCATCCACCTTTTGTCTTCGACTGATGTGTTGCCAGCCTTATGTTCTATTTAATTTTTGCACTACCTGAACACTCAAAATCTAAGATAGCTTGCGTCAATGGTTTTGTCAATCAATTTCTCTTAAGTCTTAGTGAAGGCTTCCGTCGATAACTCTTGCACTGGGTTTTACCAATTACCTTCACTGTCAACAAGCTTATAGTTCGTTGATCATTTTGTTCACTGATGACTTCTGTTTTAACCAAATTTTGTTAATAATAAAGAGTTAATCATTTTTGGTAGCAACAAGTTTAAAGCAACTATTTTCGGTATATACTTGTCATATTGTAATAACAATTAATTATTAGTGTCACGCTCTGAACCCCAACGGGCTCGCGATACCCCTCCGATGGTCGTAATGAACGCAACGTCTCAGGACGCGTCGCTGACCCAAACGAAACACCCAAATTCGTACGCAAGCGGAAGCGAAATTTAAACAACCCAAACAATTAATAATGACAACGGGGTAGTACATGCACAAATCAATAAACTCATAACATTAGCTTGAGACCACACATATTCATACATTAGGCCTTTAGAGTTAGCATCCACCTTCATCATAAAAAAGGGATAGGTGGCCGGGTAGACAAACTAACTGCACAAAAAGGGGTTTTATAAAAAAGGGCTTCTAGGCCCAGCACCTAAACACTTGGCAAAAGTACACCGAAAGTGCCATAACTTGTGTACGGCGATCACTTTGGTGCCATAATTTTTTTTTCGGATCACTTTGGTGCCAAGTCGGAGGAAAAGAGATTACTTTAGTGCCAATTTGGTTGGAAATCTGACGTGGCATTTTTTATTAATTTTTGACGCCGACGTGGTTCGCCGGAGATTGAGTCAGCATGTACAGTCTGCATTTTTTATTTTAAATAATTTTTTCCAGCGTGTACAGTCACCATTTTTAATTTTAAATATTTTTTTCCTTTTTCTTTTCTTTTTTTTCTTTTCTCTCCTCGCCGGCCGGCCACCGGCGAAGCCCGGGAAGGGCTGGGCGAGGGTGGCCTTGCCCATGGTTGGCGAGGGGCGGCCTCGCCAAGTCTGGGCGAGGTGACCCTCGCCGGCGACGGGCGAGGCCATCCCTCGCCTGGGCCAGCGAGGGTTGCCCTCGTCGGATTTGGCGAGGGCGACCCTTGCTTGCGTCGGGCGAGCCTCGCCTGCGTCGGGCGAGAGAAGCCCTCGCCTGGGCGGGCGAGGGTCGCCCTCGATTGAGTCGAGCGTGGGCGACCCTCGCCTACCCAGGCGAGGGTCGCCCTCACCAGATCTGGCGAGGGCAACCCTTGCCGGCGTCAGTCGAGGGCAACCTTGCCCATGGTCAGCGAGGGGTGGCCTCGCCGGCGACGGGCGAGGCGACCCTTGTCGGCGACGGGCGAGGTCGCCTCTCGCCTAGGTCGGAGAGGGGCGGCCTCGCTTGTCGCTGGCGAGGGTCGCCTCGCCTAGATCTAGCGAGGCCGCCCCTCGCCCAGCCCTTCCCGGGCTTTACCGGTGGCCGGCCGGCGAGGGGAGAAAAGAAAAAAAAAAGGGAAAAAAATATTTAAAATTAAAAATGCTGACTGTATATGTTGGAAAAAATTATTTAAAATAAAAAATGTTGACTGTACACGCTGACTCAGCCTCCGGTGAGTCACGTCAGCGTCAAAAATTAATAAAAAATGCCACGTCGAATTTCCGGTCAAATTGGCACTAAAGTGATCTCTTTTCCTCCGACTTGGCATCAAAGTAATCCGAAAAAAAGTTATGGCACCAAAGTAACCGCCGTATACAAGTTATGGCACTTCTGGTGTACTTTTTCCCTAAACACTCCTATGGTGCCCAATTCGAATCGGACCCTGAAAGCTCCGACTCCGTGTCTGAGTCGATCTCGATCAGCTCCTCTTCTTGCTTGGACACCATAGGCTCGTCCTCAGGCTCAGACACGGGCTCTGGTTCTTCTAATTCTTCCTCGATCTCGGGCTCCATGGGCTCCTCCTCGGGCTCGGGCTGGGGCTCAGGCTCGGTCTCCTCGAATTCCTCTTCAAGCTCGAGGTCTGCAGGGGCCATAGGTTCGGGTATTAGCTCCAGTTTAGGACTAGGGTTTACCGAGGAATCTCCGGGGTGCAGGACCCCACCATCAAGAACAAGAACATCTGAGGGGTCTCACTCGCCTGCTCCGTTAAATGGAACATCAAAATGCCAGAGCGGTCTATAGACTCCGTATAAATCCCGATAAGAGTATGCCCGATATGTATTGGGCTGCAACTTCGGCTTACCCATATCTACCCACACCACCGTGGTACGCTTAAGATAGACCTCCCCGTTCCCTACGAGATACTCTATCGCCAAGTGCTCAGTATGCCTCGGGATCCCAAAACGTTCTGGCGAATCACTCATGGTCGGGGTCGGGGGTCTGAAACAGTTTGCATTACAGCAATGAGAATAAATCTTAATAAGCAGACAACCTAAGTCCCGCCTAGGCCAATGCATACCCAGACGAGTCTAACATGCAATCCACCAGCCAACATAATTAATTTTCATACAACATACTTACCTCGTCTTGAACTAAGTGTCGATTCTGCATATTAGTCAATTCACCATAAAGCAACAATAATTCAAGAACATAATATTACCACTCAAATGCCATAACCTCGTATATTTAAACAATTCAATCACACTCAATTCACATTCGTGGCTGAGCAACTTTCCATAACCCGGGTTAACACCCCACAGATCAGCTCTCCGATTGAGCCAGGCTCCGTCCCTCACTGGACCTTTCACACTTTCCACAACCCACGTCAATACGCCTGAGGTCAGCCCTCCAATCAATCCAAGCTCCATCCCTCACTGGACATTTCACACTTTCATACGACTCGCATCAACACCCCTTAGGTTAGCCCTCTGATCAATTTGGGCTCCGTCCCTCACTAGACATTTCGCATGCACATACACCACATCACAAGTCGCCATTCTCACACGTCGTACAAATCTAATTTCAATCATAAACTCATCATACTAGCCCACCAATTCAATACTCAAGTCGACCTAATCACACGTCAATTTTACCCATAAACGCCACGACAATCCGATCATCACATCCACATAAATTAGCCACTAAACATGCCACATAATCATTGCAATTCAATCTACCAATTAACCACATTCAAAAGTTGGCCCTAACCCAAGTTTGACCACTAAATTGGTACTAATCACACCCTAAATAAGTCTAAAAATATTCATTATACTAAGTAGGGTTTAGGAAGTTACTTACTTAAGTTTGGCTAGGAAAAAATCCATATAGGCTCAAAATGGCCTGGGTGAACAGTGACAACTCGACATGGGCGAGGGTGCGGGACTCGGCCATGGCTTGGCACACCTTCGGTTACATCCCGAGGCTCTTGGCCACGATCGGGCGAGCGGCCTAGCGTGAAGGCAAGCACGCGGGCACGGGCACGGCGAAGATGGGTAGTGGCTGGGATGGCTCGGGCATGGCTAGGTAGCGGGCTAGGCGAGCTTGGGCATGGCCTGGGGTGAGCTGGTCGGCCGGTTGGCTGGCGGCACGACTGCGACAACGAGCAGCTGCGACGGCGAGTTGGTCCCGGTGAGCTGGCATTGTGACACGGCGGCGAGCTGGCATCGACGAGCTGTGACGGTGCAGAGAGGAAAGGGAGGTTAGTCGGGTCAGGGGAGAGGAAAACAGGAGGAGAGGAAGAGAGGGGCAGTTGGGCTTGGGGGTGAACGGCGGGATAGGCGGCGAGCAGGACGGACGGCGAGGCGGTGGTCAGGCACAACGAGCAGGACGGACGGCTCGGCAGTGGTCGAGCGCAGTGAGCAAAAGCAGAAGTAGTAGTCAGGGGCAAAAGAGAGGAAGAAGAAGAAGAAGAGAAGAGGAAGAAAGAAAAAGAAAAGAAGAGAGAGAGAGAGAGAGAGAGAGAGAGAGAGAGGAACCGTAAGCGGAAAAAGGGGGGAAGGGACATCTGCATGCATGGGGCAGAGGCGCGGCAGAGGGGGAGGAGTGAGAGAGAGATAGAGGACAAAAGTCAAAATTTGTCCTTGAGTGCGATCTAACGGTTATAATTCGAACCCAAAATTGATCTAACGGTCCACGAAAAATCCTAATTAATTATTAGGAAAAAAGGCTAAAGATAATCAAATAAACCACATTACAAGGGAGGTCTAGTAGTCCAAATTCGTACATAGTCAAAATTTCACTTTTCACATATCCCGGACAATATCGAAGCTGGCCACAATAATATTGACACTGTCCAATTAAATTCGGCATGAAACTCCGAGAAATTCGACATCAAAATTCGGGCTCTAAATAACGGCCAAATTCGATCGAGTGCGATTCTAGCGAAATCTCTAATTTTTTTTAAAAAATTGCCCAAGAGCGATCAGTTTTGGACGAGATTTTATTATAAGCGCACAGACAAAATACACGTTTTATAAATCCCAAAAATGGGCCAAAATTCGGAATGTCACAACTCTTCTCCCTTACAAAAATTTCGTTATTGAAATTTACAATCCAACCAAACTATTCAAACAAATGGGGGTATTGGTGTCGTATCAACTCTTCACTTTCCCATGTCGCACCTTCAGTTTTATGGTGCTCTCAAATTACTTTGACAATCGGAATTGTCTTGTTCCGCAACACTCGCTCCATTTTGTCATCGATCCTTACTGGCTTTTCCACGTACGACACTCTGTCCTCCATGTCTATTTCTTCATAATTTTAGCACGTGGGTCGGGTCCGATTCATACTTCTTTAGCATAGACACGTGGAACACATTGCGAACTTAGGATAAATTCGGCAGTAGCGCGAGACGATAGGCCAATGTGCCAATTCTTTCTAAGATCTCAAATGGACCTATATACCTCGGGCTCAACTTTCATTTCTTGCCAAACTGTGACAATTCTCTCATCGGCGACACTTTGAGGAAAATGTGGTCCCCCACTTGAAATTTCAAAGGCCTACATCTCTAGTCTGCATAATTCTTTTGACGGCTCTGAGCAATCTTAAGCTTATCCCGAATCACCTTGACTGTTTCGATTGACTGCTGAACCAACTTAGGACCCGTGATGCTCCTCTCACTAACTTTACCCAACAAAACCGTCGTTTTGCAAGCTCTGCCATAAAACGCCTCAAATGGTGCCATTCTGATAGTCTGCTGGTAGTTATTATTATAGGCAAACTCAATCAAATGCAACTGTTCCTCCCAACTATCTTTAAAATCCAATATACATGCTCGCAGCATGTCTTCTAATGTCTGAATCGTCTTTTCAGACTGGCCATCCGTTTGGGGGTGATAGGCCGTGCTAAACTATAATCTCATTCCTAATGCCATATGAAGATTTTTCCAAAAAGCGGTAGTAAATTTAGGATCATGGTATGAAGTGATAGTCACAGGCACTCAGTGCAGATGGACTATTTGTTGCATGTAAATCTTGGCATACCTTTCCAAGGCGAAGTCCTTTCGCAGTGGTAGAAAATGTGCTGACTTTGTCAATCGATCGACTACCACCCAAATCGAATCATGACCCCTTTGACTCCTTGGTAATCCCATTACAAAGTTCATTGTGATGTATTTCCACTTCCACTCAGGGATTTTCAATGGCTGCAACATTCCACCCAGCTTGCAATGTTGTGCCTTCACTCGCTGACATGTTAAACACTTGGCCACGTGCTTGGCTACATCCACTTTCATGCCATTCCACTAATAATGCTGTCACAAGTTCTGATACGTCTTCGTACTACCCGAGTGAATACTATACTTACTACGATGTGCTTCAAACAAAATCTCCTCCTTAAGTTCTGCATCACTGGGCACACACAACCGTCTACAGAACTTTAGAATCCCATCCTCGGATATCTGAAAGTTCGATTTCCTTTTTGTGACATCCATACCCAGAATCTTCTTCTTCTCCGGGTTCGTCGATTGTAAAGCCTTAATCTTAGTCTGGATCTCTAGCTCAATCCTTAATGCTGTAAGTAGACTTGAGACATGACTCACTTCAAGCTTAAACTCTGAATCCCTAACTCCCTCCAACAGAGTCCATTCCTTGACCATTATATGCGCGATGCTTGATTTCCGGCTTAATGCATCCGCTACTTTATTAGCTTTTCCGGGATGATACGTAATCTCGCAGTCATAGTCCTTAAGAAGTTCCATCTAACGGCGTTATTTCATGTTCAATTCCTTTTGGGAGAATAAGTACCTTAAACTTTAATGGTCCGTATAAATTTGAAATTTCTCCTCACACAAGTAGTGTTTCCAAATCTTAAGAGCGAGTATAATTATGGCCAATTCTAGGTTGTGCGTCGGATAATTTAGCTCATGCGGTTTCAATAGTCGCGGTGCATATGCCACTACTCTTCCATGTTGCATTAGCACACATCCCAATCCTCTTAGTGACGCATCACTGTAAATCTCGTATCCTCCTAGACTTGACAGGATTGTTAATACTGGCGCGGTCGTCAACCTCTATTTTAATTCTTGGAAGCTCCTTTTGCACTTATCCGTCCACTCAAATCTCGTCTCCTCCTTTAATAATCGTGTCAACGGTGTCGTTAACGCCGAAAACCTTTCCATAAAGCGTATGTAATAACCCGCTAGCCTAAGAAGCTCCAAACCTCGGTCACTGTTATTGGTCTCGGCCAATTCGTGACGGGCTTCAATCTTTGTCAGGTCCATCGCAATTCCTTCTTCGGATATCACATGTCTTAAGAACGCCACTTGATGAAGCTAGAATTCGCACTTACTAAACTTAGCGTAGAGTGCATGTTCCCTTAAAGTCCGTAGAACTCTTTCCAAGTGTAGCTCATGCTCGACGAAACTCTTTCAATATACTAGGATATCGTCTATGAACACAATCACAAACTGATCCAGAAATTCTTTGAATACTCGATTCATTAAATCCATAAAGGCTGCAGGGGCGTTAGTCAGTCCAAACGACATCACCATAAACTTGTAGTGCCTATACCTCGTCCTAAATGTCGATTTCGGCATGTCCTTCTTCTTGATCCTTAATTGGTGATAGCCAATCCTCAAATCGATCTTAGAAAACACTGACGTCCCTTGTAACTGATCAAATAGGTCATCAATCCTTGGCAACGGGTCCTTATTCTTAATGGTCACCTGGTTCGGCTGTCTGTAGTCAATACACAACCTCAATAATCCATCATTTTTCCTCACAAACAACACTGGCGCTCCCCATGGAGACGCACTTGGACGAATGAAGCCTTTATCCAATAACTCTTGCATTTGGACCTTCAATTCCTTTAATTCTAACAGTGACATCCTAGAAGGTGCTTTCGAGATCGGTTCCGTCCCTAGGGTTAACTCAATCACAAACTCCACTTCTCTATCAGGTGGTAGTCCCGTCAATTCTTGGGGAGAGACATCGGGGAAATTGCGCACCACGGCTATGTCTTCTAGCCTCGGCTCTCCAGCTGTATAATCAACTACATTTACCAGAAATCCTTGGCACCCTTCATCTAGCAGCTTTGTTACCTTGAGCGACGAGATCCAGGGGATCAATGTTCCTCCTCGACTTCCCATAAACTCGAATCTAGGATGTCCAACCGGATTAAATTGGATCACCCTGCTACTACAATCCATAATAGTTCTCTATTTGACTAGCCAATCCATACCGATAATCACGTCAAAGTCATGCATAATTAAAATCGCCAAATCTATTCTTTCTTCCCTATCGCCAATTACTATCTTACAATTAGGATATCCAAACGCAATCAACACTTTATCATTCAGCGGAGTAGTCACACATAGCATGACGTCAAGCGGCTTTGGCTCAATCTCATATAATTCAACGAATTGCTCAGATATAAATGAATGCGATGTCCCAGGATCAAACAAAACATATGCAACATGATCACAGAGAGAGACCGTACCTGTGATCACGCCAGGCGCATCCTCAGCTTCCCTCCTTGCCATTGCATACACCCGTTCTTGGTCGACAGCCTATTCTGATTGGCTGGTCGAATGGCACCAAATTGATTTCCAATTCGGGGCGGCGGTGGCAGTAGTGCAGGCAACCTAGCCTATCTATTGTTGAGGCAGTCCTTCATCTGATGGCCCCTTCCGCCACATCTGAAACACGATCCGCCCCTGTTTGGGTAAGGTCCATTTCTATGTCTTCCCCTGCATAACCTACACGGGGCGTGCTAAAAGCGGTTTGGCTTCGCAATATTTCTTTGGACTGGAGGGACAAAGCGACTATTTCCCGCTATGGGTCTTTTCTCAAATTGACGGTTGTCCCTAGCCGGGGTATACAGCGATCCAGAAGTGGCGGCTCGATTTGTTTGATCTCGCTCAATTGCCTGAGCCATTTCATAGATCTTATGATAGCCCCTCAAGTTCAATGAGATTATCTGACCGCGAAGGTCCGATTTCAGTCCATCCCGAAACCTCCTAGCTTTGTCCACTAGGTTCTCCACCATTCTGGGGGCAAATTTGGACAGTCTTGCAAACTCGGCTCCATACTGATCTACCGACCTCTGACCTTGGCGAAGTCTCATAAATTCAGCCAATTTCTGTTCTCGGGCACTTTCTGAGAAATACTTGCCATTGAAGATCTCGATAAAAATAGTCCAATTCGAGGCAGTACTAGTGGAGAACACTTGACCTTTGATGGCTCTCCACCAATCTCTTGCATTTTCCTGAAGCTAGTAGACTGCTAGGGTTACTTTCTCCTTTTCAGTGAATCCCAGCACCTCAAAAGCTTTCTCTAGCTCTTCCACCCATCTTAGTGCAGCCTCAGAATCGCCTCTCCCATCAAACTTCGAGGGCTTCAACCTCAGAAACTGCTTGACTAGCTTGGACATTGGCCTAATCGCATTTACTCGCACTAGACTAGGATTTCCACCAATCACATTATTCCTAACAATCTTACTGACAGCTGTAGCGGCGACAGTGGCACTTCTTTCCCCCGGTCTGTTTACCTGATAATATTTCCGCTTCCTCGAGCGCCCTCTAGATTTCATCCACCTTGGGGTCCTCCATAACTCCAGCTAATAAGGCTACGCGACCTCGACCTCGACCTTTACTGCTCATCTTACAGGTTCTCACAAATGCTTATTTGCTATAATTCCACGCAAGAATTAAAAATCTAGACCAACTATACTAGTTTAAAACCCTAGGCAGTGAATCACAACGATAATTCACTAAGCAGGCAGCCAATCACAACAACACCCAAATCTCAACCAACAAAGTTCGTATACTTACCTTATATCCCGACACACCTGCACCTTACATATTATTACATAAAATCACTCAGCAATCACAATCACGCAGTCTGGAGTATGCATGGCACACGAGTCTCCCTAACCGGTTACCCCAAAGTCATTGCTCCTTATCACTCAAGGCTTCGACCATCTTGGATCGAGCTGACCTTGCTCTGATGCCAAATCAATCGACGATGTCACGCCCCGAACCCCAATGGGCTCACGACACCCCTCCGATGGTCGCAATGAACGCGACGTCCCAGGATGTGTTACCGACCTAAACGAAACACCCAAATTGGTACGTAAGCGGAAGCAAAATTTAAACAACACTGACAATTAATAATGACAACGGGGTAGTACATGCACGAATCAATAAACTCATAACATTAGCTTGATATCACAAATATTTATACATTAGGCCTCTAGGGTTAGCATCAACCTTCATCATAAAAAAGGACAGGTAGCCGGGTAGACAAACTAACTGCACAAAAAGGGATTTTACCAAAAAGGGCTTCTAGGCCCAGCACCTTAACACTCCTATGGTGCCCAATCTGAGTCGGACCCCGAAGACTCTGACTCTGTGTCCGAGTTGATCTCGATCGGCTCCTCTTCATGCTTGGACACCATAGGCTCCTTCTTAGGCTCAAACTCGAGCTCTAGTTCTTCTAATCCTTCCTCAATCTCTGGCTCCACAGGCTCCTCCTCGGGCTCAGGCTCGGTCTCCTCGAATTCCTCTTCAAGCTTGAGGTCTGCGAGGGCCATAGGTTCGGGTATTGGCTCCGGTTCAGGATTAGGATTTGCTGGGGAATCTCCGGGGTGTAGGACCTCACCATCGGGAACAAGAACAGCTAAGGGGTCCCACTCGCCTACCTCGTTAAACGGAACATCAAAATGCCGGAGTGGTCTATAGACTCCGTATAAATCCCTATAACAGTATGCCCGGTATGTATTAGGCTGCAACTCCGGCTTACCCACATCTACCCATACCACCGTGATACACTTAATATAGGCCTCCCTGTTCCCTACGAGGTACTCTATCATCGAGTGCTAAGTATGCCTCGGGATCCCAAAATGTTTTGGCGGATCACTCATTGTCGGGGTCGGGGGTTTGAAACGGTTTGCATTACAGCAATGAGAATAAATTTCAATAAGCAGACAACCTAAGTCCCACCTAGGCCAATGCGTACCTAGACGAGTCTAACATGCAATCCACCAGCCAACACAATCAATTTTCACACAACATACTTACCTCATCTCAAACTACGTGCCAATTCTGCATATTAGTCAATTCACCATAAAGCAATAATAATTTAAGAACATAACATCGCCACTCAAACGCCATAACCACGTATATTCAATCATACTCAATTCGCATTCGTGGCCGAGCAACTTTCCACGATCCGGATCAACGCCCAACAAGTCAGGCCTTCGATTAAGCCGGGCTCCGTCCCTCACTGGACCTTTCACACTTTCCATGAGCTGCGTCAACACGCCTCAGGTTAGCCCTCCGATTAATCCGGGCTCCGTCCCTCACTGGACATTTCACACTTTCACACGACTTGCGTCAACACGCCTCAAGTCAGCTCTCCAATCAATTTGGGCTCCGTCCCTCACTAGACATTTCACATGCACATACACCACATCACAATTCGCCATTCTCACAAGTTGTACAAATCCAATTCTAATCACAAACTCATCATACTAGCCTGCCAATTCAACACTCAAGTCGGCCCAATCACACGTCACTTTTACCTATAAACGCCACGACAATCCGATCATCACACCCACATAAATTAGCCACTAAACATGCCACATAATCATTGCAATTCAATCTACCAATTACCACGTTCATAAATTGGCCCTAACCCAAGTTTAACCACTAAACCAGTACTAATCACACCCTAAACAAGTCTAAAAAACTATTATACTAAGTAGGGTTTAGGAAGTCACTTACCTAAGTTTGTCCCGGTAAAAATCTACACCGGCTTAAAATGGCTAGGGTGAATAGTGCCGATTCGGCGTGGGCGAGGCACGAGGCTCGGTCACTGCTCGGCACACCTTTGGCCATGGCCTGGGGCTCTTGGCCACGATCGAGCGAGCGGCCTGGCATGGAGGCAAGCACGCGAGCACGGGCACGACAGAGACAAGCAATGGCTGGGATGGCTCGGGCACGGCTGGACAGCAGGCTAGGCGAGTTCAGGCATGGCCTGGGGCAAGCTGGGCTGGTTGGTGGCACGGCGGCAGCGATGAGTAGCGGCGATGGCGATGAGCAGCTGCGATGGAGAGCTAGCACTGCGATGTGGCGGCGAGTTGGTCCCGGTGAGCTGGTACGGCGACGTGGTGGTAAGCTGGCGGTGATGAGCTGGCATCGACAAGCAGCGGCGAAGGCGATGGCGCGGAGAGGAGGGGGAGGTCTGCCGGGTCGGGGGAGAAGAAAATAGGGGGAGGGGAAGAGAGGGGCAATCGGGCTTGGGGGTGAACAGCAGGATGGACAGCGAGCAGGACGGATGGTGCGGTGGCAATTGGGCGTAGCGAGTAGGACGGACGGCGCAGCAGTGGTCAGGCGCATCAAGCAGAAGCAGAGGTCGGGGGTGGGAGAGAGGAATAAGAAGAAGAAGAGAAGAGGAAGAAATAAAAAGAAAAGAAAAGAAAGGAAGAGAGAGAGAGAGAGGAAACGTGAGCGGAAAATGGGGGGAAGGGACGTCTGCATGCATGGGGCAAAGGCGCAGTAGAGGGGGAGGAGAGAGAGAGGACAAAAGTCAAAATTTGTCCTCGAGTGCGATCCAACGGTCACAATTCAAACCCAAAATCGGTCTAACGGTCCACAAAAAACCCTAGTTAATTATTAGAAAAAAGGGCCAAAGATAACCAAATAAAACACACTACAAGAGAGGTCTACTAGTCCAAATTCGCACATGGTCAAAATTTCACTTTTCATATATCCCGAGCAATATCGAGGTTGGCCATAATAATATTGACACCGTCCAATTAAATTCGTCACGAAACTCTGAGAAATTTGACATCAAAGTTCGAGTTCTAAATAATGGCCAAATTTGATCGAGTGCGATTTTAGCGAAATCTCTAATTTTAAAAAAAATAACCCAAGAGTGATCAGTTCCGGGTGAGATTTTATTATAAACACACTGACGAAATACATGTTTTATAAATCCCAAAAATGGGCCGAAATTCGGAATGTCACAATTAGCATATACACGCTTGGCCTATTGCTAAAAAGTTAAAAAAAAGCCATAAATCCGGGAGATACTCCTCCATCCTAAGAGTGGATTTTGCCTAAGTGCATAGTACTTTGTAGTCGACCAAGCGAATCCGCAACTCAGATAAAAATATAAGAATTGGGTCTTCAAGTATACATGTGAAGGTTAAAATCAAGAATACTTTCACCATGAAAGGGAAGCACATTTCTATATTTCGTTTACGAGGAATCAGTCACAAAATTATTCCAAACCCGTAATAACTTATTGTTTTCTAGTATAAGAACAACCCAATAAAGACAGATAATCATACCATGGACTTAATTGAAAGGGAAAATAGAACAAAGAAAAGAAAACAATAACTTCGGTTACATAACAAGCATTGGCACTGCCTCTTCCTTGGCCTATCGGGGCCAATCAGCCGTGCCACTTCCAGGGGCGAGGAAGCGACACCACAGAGAACCGCATCTTCCCGGTGGAGCAGTGGAGGCCGCCGCTCTCGCCGCATGCAAAGAAGTAAAACTTCCACTTCTGGCTCAAGGTGAACTCGAAGCCATCTCCCGCCCCGTCCGACACATTGGCCACCATGGTCGCCCTCTTGAGGTCACACCTCATGTAGCTCAAGAAGTTCTGGAACACGTAGACGCTGTGTGGATGCGTGTTATTGTTGCTTGGTGTGTTGAACTTGAACACTGCAAGTACCGAAATGAATGTTTTTTGGAATAATAGATCACAATATATGATCCGGAGATACTTGTTAAGCATGCTTAACGAGAAAACATTCATTTTCTAAAGTATTGATCATGCATATATTAGCGTAGCCAGTTCCAATGTTTCCTTTCCTATCCGATCGCTTAACTAGTGCCACGGACCACTTTTCTACATAACCCGTAATGCTACTTAGACTACTCATTTTTTGTTTGGGAAGGATCAATAAGGCGATTCTGCTTCTTAATTATCTTCAAAAGGCATTTTTTTACTAAGTAATTATCTTCGAAAAACATTAGCACTCTATTTCTACTTGTTATGCATAAGATTGCATTATACACAAGTCTCATCATGAGTGAATGTCTAGACAATAAAGTTGTGTGAGGATGAATTCGTATCGATTCTAATACCGTGAAGATCATCAATCTCCAAAAATAGGACACAATAGATCCTGAATCCAGATATGAATAAATGAGCTATAGAGGCGACTTACCGAGAGTGTCGTTGACGTAAAAGGGGCCGTTCTTGTGAGCCCAGGCACTGTAATCGAACCCGAAATGCCAATTCTCCGACCCTCCGACGACGATCTTCTTCGGAGGGACCTCGGCAGGACCGTGGTCTGGCTTTGGAGGCCGAGCGTAGCCGTTGTTGTTGTTCCACTCGGGATAGGCCACTGAAGCTCCCATCATCGCTGAAGCTATCACGACAAGCATCATTGTTCCTCCAAATTTCGTGGCCATTATTTTCCTGATTTGGAGGATAATTAAGGAACTGGACAAGTATAAACCTTTAGATGTTGGGGAGCTGGTTGGTGCATTTGATGAATGTCTGATGGGCTTTTTATAGGAGTAACTTCGTGGATTTTTTTCTTCTTTTTTGAGGTTTCTAGCGAAAGATAGTAGTGGAAAATGGCCAAATAGACCTTTTATTTTCTTTTTCAATAGATTGGGTTGGTCTGAGACGGCGAGTTGTGTTTTCACTGTTAAGAGTCAACTCGAGTCGTTCATTTCTGGTTCTTGAGTATGTCTCTCCAAGAAATACAGGCGTACAGCAAGGGCAGATGTAGAGTACTCTACCATGTTCGACGAGTACCCCGATGTCGACGAACTATACAAACATTCCGTAAAATAGATCCATATTGCTCGCCTCTAAAATTTAAAAGGAATAAGGGCATCAAGAGTTCTAAAAAATTATCGCGAAAATGCAATCAAGTTCAAAAACTTTAAATAAAACAATTAAATTTTAATACTTACCAAATTGGGGGCAATATAGTCTCTCTGTTAATTCCATATTATTTTAGAGCTCAATTACACGTCATGATAAGTATTTTTTATAATGTACACGTACAAATGTGGTGAAACAATCTAATGATAATTTGTTGTACGGGCTTGATGTGGGACTGATCGAACTCGGATATGGTTGAACTAACAACTTTTGTGTGAGAGAAAGAGAGGGAGAGGGAGAGTATGAATGTCGTGAAACAATCTAATGATTTGTTGTATGGGCTTACAAGGGGACTGATTTACCCTAAATATGCTCGACATAGAACTAACAACATGAGAGCTAGGGGGTGGGGGGGGGGGGGTTATGGTTGTAGGGAGGTTTGTAATGGCAAAACATATGAACAACCTTTTGAGTGTGTTTTTAGAGCTTTCTCATAGTAATTACAGCCGGGGAAAAGGAATTTTGCAGCTTTTATAAGGTATTTGACAAATTTCTCACTTTTGCATTAATTTAAAATAACTTTTGGAAAGTTGTTTCAGCCAGTTTTGAGGTGTAACAACTTTAAAACATATACTACTAAATATACAAATTACTATGCTCATAATATCAACAATGCGGCATTGCTATAGTTACAACACATCATTATACCAAATCAGACACTTTGTCTGTCGATTATATACTCGATATTGGTTCGATGGCCATACTACTAAACAAAAACAATCACATATTTTGGCCATGTTTCACATTTTGATTGGTTTCTTGCCTAGTAGATGAAATCAGTGGAGTTCTTCATAGATGGTACTCTTGCTACATAGACTAGGTATTTCCTCATTAGTTGTCGCTGAACTACCATCTCGTCGTTGTTGCTCTCTCTCTCTCTCTCCACCTCAAATGGTGACCCAACCTGACTCGATCCTAGACCTGGGGTCAACCAATTCCAACAACGTAGAATCTGCTCTCAACATGTTAGATCTAACGTTGCGGGCCTAGATCCCGAGAGAGAGAGAGAGAGGGGGAGGGGGGGTGGGGGGTGGGGAAGGAAACATGGATCGCGGCTTGAGCAGCGACGACCGCAGGATGAACTATTACTGTTACTGCTGCAAGTGTCATAGGTGGTCGTGCTCAGCCAGAAATGCAAAGCAAAGGAAGAGGGAGAAAGGCAGAAATGGGGGGAGAGCGAAAAAATGTAAGAAAAAGAAAATTAGATCTAGACCGTCCAACATACCTAGTAAGTGATGGGTCAACACCTTAAGGATAATTGTACATGCATATACAATTATCTTCTAAATTTAGATGATCTCAATCCCAATTTGCATAACAAATGGTTCTGTCCGTCGTATGACTAAACAAAGAAGTAGGAACACACAAAGAAAGAGTTCATAAGTTAGAGGCTGCCATGTACCGTGCCCAACAACTCATACTTATGTTGGTCTCAGACAATTTTTTTGATAATGATTAAGTCAATAAAAACTGAATGAAAAGTATAGTCTCGTGGGACGCAACAAATGAAATAAAATCAAGCAACGAATTCAACAAAAGGTGGCCTTTCAGCGATTAGCCGTACCCATCATTACCCCTTTGACCTAATTAATCAGGCGCGTTTTGATTTGGTCTGTGTGGTAGGAAATTTCTCTGAAAAGACCTCTAAATGACATCCAATGCATTCGATACGAAATACAACTTATGCAATCATACAACTATATTATTTTTCAAACTTGATCATTGCTCTCAAACTCAATCACCAGAGATAGTTTGGCGAGGGTACTTGTGCACTTTTCTCAATTATATAATCAAAGAATTTAATGGCTTAAAGATCTTTCTACGATTGCACAACTTATAAAAGGTTAGAGGTCCATTATTATATATAAAAAAAGAATAATGACTAAAATTAAACATGTTGGGAAAAAGTCGCAGAAGAAATTGACTAACGTTTCGATGCACAATCAAAGAATTACCCAGGAATGTGAATTGAATCACCAGCGAATGTTGGACGAATCTACAATTTCACCCCGGTCCGAATATAATCAAGTGCAAAATATTCTTGTTCCACAGCGTTAATGCCTATCGTCTTCTCAAAGTAACAATATAAGCTCTTTTTGTGTATTATTCAATAGAGAGGAGAACATACGTTACTTTTCTATACGTTGTCTTTTTGTTGTCTTCTTTCTCTCTCACCAGGAAGATATATTAACTTCATTCAACCGACAACCAATAACACACCTTCAAAGGGTGCCACTTATACCCACATCCTATCATGGGTGAAACGGTGCCAGAACATTTCTGAAAGCTTGAGGGTATCGATTTTAGGATTGACATATTCTAAATTTAGGATGATATATTTACATCTTAAACTTATCTTATTCAATGAGTGACATTTCAGCAACCCAATTGAAGGTTTAAATGGGTTGTAGGAGAAGATGAGCCAAAATGCCTCCTCGTGCTCCCCACTTAAAACTTCAGAGAGTCGACCACTATCTGAATATGTTATTATTTTCTCTGAAGAATATGTCATTATTTTGAGGGTGTCGATCCAAAGTTGACCCAAGCAAAATAAGTAAAATATAAAAAAGGAAGAAAATATAACAAAAGAATTTAGGTAAAGAGCCTAATGTTGTTTACCTGTTATAGCATTGACCGAAGTGGGAAAGCGAAGTGGTTGCGTAGTTACAAGTCCAGTTGCATTACGTTTGGGTGATGGCATTCTGACGATGGAGGAAGAAGCTCTCTTACTATGTGAAATGTAAGTGGAAAACCTTAAAAACCAAAACAAATACATTCAGGGAAAACTATACAAAAACACACATGAACTTTGGGAATAATACATGTTTGCCTTGAACTTCTAATTGATATATGATGCCCCACTAAACTTTCATTTTGTTAGGGCCATTAACTTTCCGTAATTTTTTCATTAACGTGTGTAATGCACATGCCTTTTGAGTAGTAAAAGTGTACTTTTATCTTAACTTTTTTTTTCTAGGAAATCTCTTTCTTACCCTCAATTTTTGTAAAAAAATGGAAATTAATATAGAAAATGGAAGAAAACTTGATTGACTAAAATACAATCGATGTAGCTAGCAAGGATCACTTAGAGGGGGTTGACTAAGTGATCTTAACCAGTTTTTAAATATTTATGCGGAAATAAAACAAATCACAGAAGAATCTGAATAAAATTCAGATTCAAGATAGATTATATAGATGGTGCTCTTAATGTGCAGAATATAAAGTAAGAGATAAGGGATAGAGAATCTGCACACAAGTTTATAGTGGTTCGGCTTATAGCAAACCTACGTCCACTCTCCCACGCTTACAGCCTACCGGCTGGATTTTACTACGTAACCAAGAGGAATTTACAGATTCTGAGTGTCAGCACTATTGTGTATGATAGGACTCTATCTCACACAATCACTCTTTACAAAGTAACCCTCAAGATCTAAATTTTTGGCTCAGTAAGACAAGATAAATGATTAGAGTATGCTTAGACTTTGGACTTGTTGATTCTTGAATCTGTTGCACCCTTCTGCTGCTCGTTGGTCTTCGTTAAATACTCCTCTACTTCCAAACTAGCCGTTGGACAGCTTTCAGAGGATCATCTTCCAATCTTCACCTTGGACAGATTTGTATAAAAAAGATTGAGTAGATATTGGATGATAGATTCTGAATCTCACTGATTCTGTCGTCCATACAATCAGAATCTTGGTTTCTATAAGTAGAGTTTTGTCCGTTGTAATGCATACTTATCGTAGTATTTGATTGTCAATCAATTATAGCCTTAGATTGAACCAATCAAAACTTTCCTTATGTGAAATCCATGCCAGATCACTAGTTGTTATGTTTCGTTCTGAATTCTGCATCTGAAGAAATTCTACGTCTGAATAATTTTTGCGTCTGCATCTGCATCTGAATAACTTCTGCATCTGAATCTCAGAACTTAGATTATGTGGGTCTTCAAAGAACTTATTTTTCCAGCTTGTAAAGTCTGAAAAACTTCCTTATGAGCTTCCAGAACATATATATATATATATATATATATATATATATATATTCCTGAAATAAAATAGTTCAGAATAAGTATCAGATTTACAATTATCAAAGAAAGTTTTGTCAACTTCAAAATCAGTAGGAGTTTTCCTCAACAATTAGTATAAAAAATTGCCAATAATAATGTTAATGATAAAATTTGTTTAACATTGATAAATATAGCTGCTTTAATAAACCTAAATAAGATATGTTTAAGAAAAAGAGTAAACACAAACTAAAAGATGAAAAAAGTTAAAACGAGTCAATAATACAAAGGCTAAATGACTAAAATTAGTTACTAATTATGTCCATTTATAGGGCTTGCAAATGTAAATAACGATTGATCAATAACAAAATTCTTAGAAAATTATAAAAGGAAATGATGTTCTCGACTCCTAAAAGGAAATGATTAATCAAATCAAGGTGATTCTTTAATTATCTTCTTGTTTTTTTTCCATAAATTAACCAATTAAAATTGCATAATGAGTATCCAAATTTTGTTATTTGAATTTATTGTTATTGAAGCCTTCTCCTTTTAACTTAAGTGTGTCTCTTGTCTTTTAAATATCTTATTTTTGTGATATGAATATTGTCACGCCCCGAATCCCGACGGGCCCTCGACATCCCTTCCACGATCGATCATGGAATGCGACGTCCCAGACAAGTCGCCGACCCAACCCAAACATCAGAGATTAGGCACATGCGGAAATAAATTGAAACAACCCAGACAATTAATAACAACAAGGGGGTAGCAATAGCACGAAACAATAACTAGAATTTCTACACTTG
Organism: Syzygium jambos; assembly: GCA_031216235.1. Classification (NCBI taxonomy): domain Eukaryota; kingdom Viridiplantae; phylum Streptophyta; class Magnoliopsida; order Myrtales; family Myrtaceae; genus Syzygium; species Syzygium jambos. The sequence continues at coordinate 15,679,678 of CM062226.1, forward strand.
GCAGATACATACATTGTCCACAAAAAGACAATCCCCAAGCTAGGCCACAACAACAAAACCACATTCCTCAAAAGGGACAATGATTCGCAAACTTAACTCCTCTACAAAAGGGAGGGACTCAAAATACCGAGTACTTGACACGTCCTCGATCTCCGATATACCCTTGCAGCGTCTCCAATCACTCATAGTCGCGGATCTGAAATGGTTATATAATAACCGTGAGAACGAGTCTCAATAAGCAACCCCCTATACCCCACGTAGACGAATGCGTACCCAGACAAGTCGTACATGCAATCTACCCCATAATATATAAAATTCGCATTATTATACTTACCTTGCTATCAAACCCATGCCGACTCTGCACGTTAGTCATAACATGGTAATGCAGTAATAGTAACTAAATAGCACATTGCAATTGCTCAAACGCCAACCACACTTGCACGCAATTCCTCTTACTAATTCGACAACACATCCAACCAGCCAATTCAATCATACGCTCAACCAGCCATTTCAATCACACGCTCAACCAGCCAATTCAGTCACACTCAACCAGCCATTTCAATCACACGCTCAACTAGCCAATTCAGTCACACTCAACCAGCCATTTTAGTCACACTCAAATAGCATGCGTGTCCGAACATCTTTCTCACGACCCGCGCCACTGCGCCTCAGGTCCATTCTCACTGCCCGCGCCACTACGCCTCAAGCCTATCTGGCACAGCGGCCATTCATACTTTCACACGGACCGCCGTCAACACGTCCCAAGTTCGTAGCCCTCCGATCAATTCGGGCTCAATTTCCAATGACCGACGTAAACACGTCCCGGTCTAACACACCTTTAACGGGCCACCGTCAACACGTCTCAAGCCCGCGTCTATTTGGCACACCGGCCATTCATACTTTCACACGGACCGCCGTCAACATGTCCCAAGTCTGTAGCCCTCCGATCAATCCGGGCTCAATTTCCAATGACCGACGTAAACATGTCCCGGTCTAACACACCTTTAACGGCCCACCGTCAACACGTCTCAAGCCCGCGTCCATTTGACACACCGGCCATTCATGCCTTCACACGAACCGCCGTCAACACGTCCCAAGTCTGTAGCCCTCCGATCAATCCGGGCTTAAAATCGATAGGCAAGCACACGCCATTCAATTAAATCAATTCCACACCAATTGAATCAATAAACCCATAATCACAACTCAGTCCAATTCACAATTCGCCACCTCGATCCACAAACCCGACGTTCAAGTCGGCCACGCTCAATTACCCAAGTCAAGCATACCATTAATCCAATTTAAATAGCACAATTAAACATAACATACTCAAATTAAATCACGCTCTAGCTGTTCTAACCGAGATAAGTCTAGAAGTACCCAAAATACTAGGTAGGGTTTAGGAAGTCACTTACCAAGTTTTGGCTCAGGAAAAGTCGACTCGGGCCCAAAATGGCCCACACGGGCGCGCTGGCCGGCCAAAGCGGGCGCAATGGCCTATCGGTGTGCCTGGTGCGCGGGCGCGGCGGATGTGCGGTGTGCCCAGGGCGCACGGGCGAGCGGATGGGCAATGCACTCAGGCGACGGGCCGGCTGAACGGGCAATGCGCCTGGGCGACGGGCGCGGGCATAGGTGCGGTTTGGCTGGCCGACTGGGCTGGCCAGCGGGGCTGCGACCGGCGGCGACTGGCGGCGGCGGCGACGTGGCGGCGAGCTGGAAAAAGGGGGGGAAAGTTGGCCGGGGTGGTGAGGTGAGAGGGAGAGGGAGAGGGAGAGGGAAGGGGAGACTGAAGGGGGGTTGCGGGCCAACGGCGGCTGGCCGGGGCGGCACGGCGCGGCGGCGGGGCTTGGCCGCTTCGAACGGAGGCCGGACGAGCAGACCGGGAGGGAGAAGGAGGAGGGTAAGGGGAGGGGTGGTGGCTGCTGAGGGCGGCGGCGACAGGGCGGAGGCGGCGGCCGGATAGCGCGCTGGCGAGCTAGGCAGGCGCCGGGCGCGACGGGCAGCGGCCGGGTGCGACGGGCAGCGGCGGCGAGCTCGCTGCTGCTCGCGCAAGGGAGGAGAAGAGGGCGGCCGGGGCGGCTGGCGGACGGCACGACGGCGGCCGAGCTTGCTGGTGTCGCGACCTAAAAAAATCGGTTGTACGATCTTAGGCTAATGGATTACTAGATCAATTAAATTAACTAACCTAGCTCGAGTTATCCCAAACTCTACCAAATCGCAACTTAGGTCCAATTGTGAGCATGCAAATATTTTCAACGGGAGTCGCCACTGATCATTTAGGGTAGGTTGATTAGAAACCTAAATAAAATAGCGGGAGTACTATTTTATTTCTACAAACCAGAAATCATAAATTCGGGGACTTGGTTACGCTAGATTCCCTAACGCCCTTTCGGTACAAATTTCGAGAAAAATACTCAATTTGACAATTTTGATAAATCCTGACTTAGAGTTCAAAGGTGCAGAAATTTCTTTTTGATTTTTACTTATTTAAATGAAAGCTAACCTATATGTAATGACGTGCAAAAATTGACATGCGATTAATGCAACCAAACGTGCAAACTATATGTCATGCAATGACGTGACCTATTTCTAATGACGGGCATATTATTTTTTGTATTTTTCCAAATGAAATTCGGAATTAAAATGCTAATTATCTAAACATGCAATTTTAAACTAAAGAAATTGACCTATTCTAAAGCAATTTTTTTTTGGCATCTTTTTGTCAAAATTCGAAATTAAAATCAAGTAAAAAAAATATAATCGCGAAATCTTTCGAATTAAGTTTCGATCTAAAGCCTGACAGATCGACCCTAAAATTCGAAATACCCGCTATGGAAATAATTCTATCTAAAGCCGGATAGATAGATTTATTTCCATGTGTGCGGTTGCGGATTAGGAAATTTTCCTAATCGATCACATCTTGAAAAATTCGATATCTTAAATATATTGGATATGTTCAAAAGATTTTGAAGATTCTAAATTCTATCCAAATTTGACAAGTGATAGATATCTAAGATTTCAAAAAAAAAAGGAAATAAATCCTAATTAAAATATTGCCTATTATCTAAATATGCAAAGTTAGATATCAATAAGCACGAATTAAGCAATAAAATATTCAAATCAAATCAGGATAAGATATTTACCTAATCCAAAGATTTGTTTCCAAATTTGAATCACCGGCGGATCGGAACGAGACGGTGGCCGGCGATGCACGGCGGTGGCGTACGGCTAGCGGTGCGGCGTGCAGTGCGGTTGGCACGGCAGGCGGCGGCGATGTAGAGGGGCAACGGCTCGGGAGCAGCGGTAGGCGGCGGCCTCCTTGGTGTGATTTCTGTGGATACTTTATGTTGGCTTCTTGGCACGATTCCTCGTTACGGTGAGGACTTTGACAACGATGACAACGCCTGCAAAACAAAAGCAACGTGGGGCTCGCAATTGATGCTGGTCGTCAAGAGTAGATCACAGCTGAAGGCACAACGAATCCCGGCTTGACTCTGTTTGCTTCATCAATTCAGCAACGCTGTCGGGGAACCACAGCAAGGTTATTTCATGACTCGGTTGAGTGGAGGGCAACGGCTGGTGTTGTCAACTCGTGGCAGCAACAACGGCGAGGAAAGGTGGGACGTGGCTATGTGAAAGTATTGCTGGAACGCCACAGGAACCACGGAAGCTCGCCAAGTTGTAGCGGTGGTGATGAACTCACGGAATGCGAACTCCTAGGTTGTCGTGAGTGCAGTTTGGAGAAAGGCCCAGTTGCCTTGGTCTCTAGCAATTCTTGCGTTGAGTACAGAGCCTGCTTTTGTCTTTTCCTTCGTATTGTAGCTGGGAAGGACTTGGCTTTTTCTTTTTCTTTTCTGTCAACGTGATTGAGCTCCTTTCTGCATGTTCTCCAGACCAAGAAAAAGAGAGCCCCACCTCCTTTGACTTTTCTTCTCTCGATGGTGGCCGCCGAGGAGAGCTGCAGCTCCTCTCTTCTTCTCTCTCGTGGCCTTGTGTTTCAATTACGTAGCCTTCGACTTCTCCGAATTTCTGAACCGAAAATTATCAGACCCCCCTCTCCCCCAAAGACATAAACATATATTTATAGTGTAAACCTAGGTCAATTAGTCGGGTTTTCTAGTCCTAATGGGCTTAGGTTTAGGCTTTAATTTAATTCTAAGTGGGCTGAATTAATTTGGGCTTTTCTTTAATTAAGCATAATGGGCTAATTTAAGCTCAAATTAAGACAACCAAGCCTTTTTGCGTGTAATTTTCGGCCCATGCTTTCCGAGTGAGCCGAGTCTCGTTCGATGCCCGAGCTCGATTTACATGATGAATTTTAAGCTCGCTTACCGCCGTCGATCCGATGCAAAATGCAATTAATCTATATGAACCTAAACTATACGCTATGCAATTTTAATATTTTTGTTCAGGGGTTAAAAATTTAATCCCTAATTTTCTATGCAATTAACACTAAATGATGCGCCAAAATTTAGGTGTCAACAGCTGGCGACGGCGGCGGGGCGGCACAACGCGGCGGCGGGGCTGGGTGAGCAAAAGAAGGAGCAGAAGCAGATGCAGGGACCGGGCGGACGCGGCGAAGAAGGAAGAAGAAGAAGAAGAAGAAGAAGAAGAAGAAAAAAGGAAAACGAAGGAGAGAGGAGAGAGAGAGGTGTCAGGGGGTTGGTCTGCATGCAGGGGGAAGGGACGTTGCATGGGGGGGAAAGCGTGCGGCAGAGGGGGAGGGGAGAGAGAGAGAGAGAGAGAGAGAGAGAGAGAGAGAGAGAGAGAGAGAGGGAGACGTGCGCAGGAGGGGGTGGGTGCCGTGGCAGAGGAGAGAGGAGAGAGAAAGAGAGAGAAAAAGACTAATTTTTATTTTCGAGCGCGATCCAACGGACACGGTTTAAACTAAGAATCGATCTACTGTCACGATTCAAACTCGAAAAAGGATCTAACAGTCCACGAAAAATCCGAAATAATAATATAGGATAAAACGCCAAAATAAAATAACCCAAAACACACTACGAGGGAGGTCTATTAGTCCAAATTCGCACCTAATCAAAAATTCACTTTCCCACTATTCCTGATAATCTCGACACTGGCCACAATAATATCGACACCGTCCAATTTATTTCGTCCCGAAACTCCCGAAAATCGACTACCAAGTTCGGGGTCTAAATAACTGCCAAATTCGATCGAGTGCGATTCTAGCAAAATCTCTATTTTAAAAACAAGAGCCCGAGAGTGATCAGTTCCCGGGCGAGATTCTATTATAAGCGCACTGACGATTTACACGTTTTATAAATCCCAAAATTGAGTTAAAATCCGGGATGTCACAACTCTTCCCCATTTACAAAAATTTCATCCTCGAAATTTACAATCCAACCCAACTATTCATACAAATAGGGGTACTGGTGTCACATCAACTCTTCACTTTCCCACATCGCACCTTCGGTTCCATGGTGTTCCCAAATTACCTTGACCATCGGAATTTCATTGTTCCGCAATACTCTTTCTATTCTGTCCTCGATCCTCACTGGTCTTTCCACGTATGACACCCTGTCGTCCACGTTTACTTGATCAAATTTCAGTATGTAGGTCAGGTCCGGTTCGTACTTCCTCAACATAAACACGTGGAACACATTATGAACATGAGATAAATTTAGCAGTAGCGCAAGACGATAAGCCAAGGTGCCTATTCTCTCTAAGACCTCGAATGGGCCCACGTACCTCGGGCTCAATTTTCCTTTCTTACCAAATCGTGACAATCCTCTCATCGGTGACACCTTGAGGAATACGTGGTCCCCTATTTGAAACTCCAAAGGCTTACATCTCCAGTCTGCATAATTCTTTTGGCGACTCTGAGCAATCTTAAACCCATCCCGAATCACCTTGATTGTTTCGACCGATTGCTGAACCAACTCGGGACCTGTAGTGCTCCTCTCACCAACTTCATCCCAGCAAACCGGTGTTCTGCAAGCCCTGCCATGAAGTGCTTCGAATGGTGCCATTCTGATACTCTGCTGATAGCTATTGTTGTAGGCGAATTCAATCAAATGCAATTGTTCCTCCCAGCCACCCTTAAAATCCAAAACACATGCTCGCAGCATGTCCTCCACAGTCTGAATTGTCCTTTCAGACTGGCCATCCATCTAGGGATGATAGGCCGTGCTAAACTGTAACTTCGTTCCTAATGCCGTATGAAGACTTTTCCAAAAGGCGGCAGTAAATTTAGGATCACGGTCCAAAGTGATCGTCACTGGTACTCCATGGAGACGGACTATATGTCACACATACAAATCGGCATACCTTTCCAAGGCGAAATCCTTTCGCACCGGTAGAAAATGTGCTGACTTTGTTAATCGATCAACTAACACTCAAATCAAATCATGACCCCTTTTGCTTCTCGGTAATCCCATTACAAAGTCCATCGTGATGTGTTCCCATTTTCACTCGAAAATTTCCAATGGCTGCAACATTCCACCCGGCTTGCAATGTTGCGCCTTTACTTGTTGGCACGTTAAACAATTAACCACATGCTTGGCCACGTCCGCTCTCATGCCGTTCCACCAAAAATGCTGCCGTAAATTCTGATACATCTTCGTACTCCCCGGGTGAATACTGTAAGTGCTACAGTGTGCTTTAGACAAAAATCTCTTCCTTCAGTTCTGCATTACTGGGTACACATAACCGTCCACGGAACTTTAGAATCCCATCCTCGGATACCTGAAAATCCAACTACCTTTTTGTGGCATCCCTACTCAAAATCTTTTGAATCTCCGGGTCCGTCGATTGTATAGCCTTAATCTTAGTTTGTATTTCTGGTTCAATCCTCAATGCGGTAGGCAGACTCGAGACATGACTTACTTCAAACTTAAATTCCGAGTCCCGGACTCCTCCAACAGAGTCCACTCCTTAACCATCATATGCGCAATACTTGATTTCCGGCTCAGTGCATCCGTTACTTTATTAGCTTTTCTAGGGTGGTACATTATGTCGCAGTCATAGTCCTTAAGTAGTTCCATCCAACGACGTTGTCTCATATTTAATTCCTTTTTGGGAGAACAAGTACCTTAGACTTTGATGGTCCGTAAAAATCTGAAATTTTTTACCACACAGGTAGTGTCTCCAAATCTTAAGAGCGAAAATAATCGCGGCTAATTCCAAGTCATGCGTCGGATAATTCTGCTCATATGGCCTCAATTGCCACGATGCGTATGCCACTACTTTCCCGTGTTGCATTAACACGCACCCCAATCCCCTTAACGACACGTCACTGTAAATCTCATATCCTCCCGGACCTGACGGGATCGTCAATACTGGCGTGATCGTCAAACTCTGTTTTAATCCTGGAAACTCCTTTTGTAGTTATCCGTCCATTCAAATTTCGTTTCCTTCTTTGCAAACGCGTCCACGGTGTTACTAACGTTAAAAACCCTTTCCACGAGATGCCTGTATTAACTTGCCAGATCCAAGAAGCTCTGAACCTCGATTACCGTTGTCGGTCTCGGCCAATTCGCGACGGCTTCAATCTTTGTCGGATCCACTGCGATCCCTTCACTAGATACCACATGTCCTAAGAACGCTACTTGGTAAAGCCAGAATTCGCGCTTACTGAACTTGGCATAGAGTGCATGTTCCTTTTAAAGCCCATAGAACCCCCCTCTTTTCCTAAAGTAACTCATACTCGGCGGAACTTTTTGAGTATACCAAGATATCATCTACGAACACGATTACAAACCGATCCAGAAATTCCTTAAATACTCGATTCATTAAATCCATAAAGGCTGCAGAGGCGTTCATCAGTCCAAACGGCATCACCGTAAACTCATAGTGTCCATACCTCGTCTTAAATGCCGACTTCGGCACGTCCTCCTTCTTGATCCTCAATTGACGATAACCAGTCCTCATGTCGATCTTACAAAATATTGATGCTCCTTGTAACTGGTCGGATAGATATTTACCCTTGGCAATGGGCGTTTATCCTTAATAGTCACTTGATTCAACTGTCTGTAGTCAATACATAACCTTAACGATCCATCCTTCTTTCTCACGAATAAAACTGGCGCTCCCCATGGAGACCCACTCAGACGAACAAAACCTTCATCCAATAACTCCCGCATTTGGACTTTCGATTCTTTCAACTCTGACATCGACATCCTATAGGGTGCTTTCGAGATCGGTTCCGTCCCTGGGGCTAACTCAATCGCAACCTCGACTCTCCTATCAGATGACAATCCCGGCAATTTCCTAAGGAAAGACATCGGGAAGATTACACACCTCGGCTATGTCCTTTAGCCTTGATTCCTTAACCAACTAATCAGCCACAAATTAATTATCATTATACACCTCAAAGACATGCTCAATCCATCCAATTTCAATCCAACAGTCTCCCAAAACAAATCACCCCGGTTCTTTATAAAATCCGAAATTTCCAAGCATAACTCATCATTCCAAACTCGTCCAAGAATGTCATTAGTAAATCAGAAATCCATAAATCAATTGCGCCTATCCACCATAAGTAATAATACGTCGTGCATAATCATCCAGGTAATAACTTCAAAATCATCTCCTATTGTACCAAACACCATCTCATAACGTATCTAGACTTTCAAGGCACATCTTTCACTTCCTTCTCAGCCACAACCTACACTTTTCCTTACATCCTTAGCCGATTTTGATTAATCTGCAGGGCAGCTCTCACTTAATGTCCTACTTGCGGTCACTGCGATTGCATTAGTGACTTAACCTATCGGTTCAACAATTTCTCATCTGGTAACCTTACTGTCCACATTCACAACATGCTCCACTTTTACCTTGGCAATGGCCATTCCTATGCCTCTTTTCATAAGACCGACATGCGACGTTGGAGTAGTAGTTCGGCTTTCCAAAGTTCTTTTTTACTAGAGGGACAAATCTCTGATTCTCTATCATAGGCTTCTTTCTAAAGTTCCCATTATCCCTAGCCGGTGCGAACTGCGATTCAGAAGCGGCAGTCCTTTCACTCATATCCGTGTCAACCATCGAACTCTCTCATACAACTCGTTGTAATTCTTTAAGACCCAAAAGTACCAACTGATTGTGAAATTCCGATTCCAATCCATCCTGAAACCTCCTTGTCCCATCCACATGGTCCTTGACCATCTTTTAGTGCGTACTTAGGCAACCTTACAACTTGACCTCGTACTGATCGACTAGCATCCGATTTTTGTGAAGCTGAAGGAGCTATGTCATCTTCTGTCCTTACGCACTTTCTGAAAGTATTTCTTATTAAAGACCTCGATAACGACACCCCAGCTTAGAAATATGCCCTCTAAAATATCCTACTTCGAGGATCCTCTTACCAATCACTTGCATTTCCCTAGAGTTGATATATAGCCAGGGTCACTTTCTCCTCTTAAGTGCGCCCGAATACCTCAAAAGCCTTTTTCTAAGTCCCCTGTCCAAAGTAATGTAGCCTCAGGGTCACCTCTTCCCATCGAACCTTGCAAGTTTAAATTTCAAAAATTTTCCAGCCAACTGACGCATCTGCTTGACTGCATTAACTTGCCCTTGACCTTAATTCCCAACATTTCCATTATACCTATGATTCCCGTTATTTCCACTGACGACGACAATAGTGGCCTCAACATCAGTAGAAACAATAGCATTTCGCTCCTCAATTTGCCTTCCCATTAAAATTCTAACTTCCTCGATTGCCCTCAAACTCTCATCCCATCTGGGATCCCCCACAACTCCAACTTGCGGACCTACAAGACCTCGATCTTGACTACTCATACTCATAGGGTTTACACCACCCACTTACCTGCTATAATTCCCCTCGAGAACTAAAGACCTATGCCAACTATACCAGTCTAAGCCCTAGGTAATGAATCACAACACAATTCATTAAGCAGGTAGTTAATCACAACACCACTCAATCACAAAGAACAAGGATTGTATACTAACCTCAAGTCCTGACGCACCTGCATTTCACGGATTATCACATAATACCACTCAGCAATCACAATCACACAGTCTGGGGTAAGCAAGGCACACAAGTCTACCTAACTAACTACCCCAAAGTCATCACTCCTTATCACTCCAGGCTTCGACCATCTTGGTTCGAGCTGACCTTGCTCTGATACCAAATCAACAGGGATGTCATGCCCCGAATCTCGACGGGCCCGCGACATCCCTTCCACGGTCGATCATGGAATGCGACGTCCCATACAAGTCGCCGACCCAATCCAAACATCAGAGATTAGGCACATGCGGAAACAAATTGAAACAACCCAGACAATTAATAACAATAAGGGGGAAGCAATAGCACGAAACAATAACTAGAATTTCTACACTTGGCAGATACATACAATGTCCACAAAAAGACAATCCCCAAGCTAGGCCACAACAACAAAACCACATTCCTCAAAAGGGACAATGGTTCGCAAACTTAACTCCTCTACAAAAGGGGGGGACTCAAAATACCGAGTACTTGACCCATCCTCGATCTCCGATATACCCTTGCAGCGTCTCCAATCACTCATAGTCGCGGATCTGAAATGGTTATATAATAACCGTGAGAACGAGTCTCAATAAGCAACCCCCTATACCCCACATAGGCCAATGCGTACCCAGACAAGTCGTACATGCAATCTACCCCATAACATATAAAATTCGCATCATTATACTTACCTTGCCATCAAACCCATGCCGACTCTGCACGTTAGTCATAACATGGTAATGCAGTAATAGTAACTAAATAACACATTGTAATTGCTCAAACGCCAACCACACTTGCACGCAATTCCTCTTACTAATTCGACAACACATCCAACCAGCCAATTTAATCACACGCTCAACCAGCCAATTCAGTCACACTCAACCAGCCATTTCAATCACACGCTCAACCAGCCAATTCAGCCACGCTCAACCAGCCATTTCAGTCACACTCAAATCGCATGCGTGTCCGAACATCTTTCTCATGACCCGCGCCACTGCGCCTCAGGTCTATTCTCACTGCCCGCGCCACTGCGCCTCATGCCTATCTAGCACATCGGCCATTCATACTTTCACACGGACCGCCGTCAACACGTCCCAAGTCCGTAGCCCTCTGATCAATCCGGGCTCAATTTCCAATGACCGACATAAACACGTCCCGGTCTAACACACCTTTAACGGGCCACCGTCAACACGTCTCAAGCCCGCGTCCATTTGGCACACCAGCCATTCATACTTTCACACGGACCGCCGTCAACATGTCCCAAGTCTGTAGCCCTCCGATCAATCCGGGCTCAATTTCCAATGACCGACGTAAACATGTCCCAGTTTAACACACCTTCAACGGCCCACCATCAACACGTCTCAAGCCCGCGTCCATTTGGCACACCGACCATTCATGCCTTCACACGAACTGCCGTCAACACGTCCCAAGTCCGTAGCCCTCCGATCAATCTAGGCTTAAAATCGACAGGCAAGCACACGCCATTCAATTAAATCAATTCCACACCAATTGAATCAATAAACCCATAATCACAACTCAGTCCAATTCACAATTTGCCACCTCGATCCACAAACCCGACGTTCAAGTCGGCCACGCTCAATTACCCAAGTCAAGCATACCATTAATGTGGCATCCCGAATTTCCATGGCCAAAGATTAAAGGACCCTAATGAATTAGGGCGCTCATCGACGGAATTAGGAAAATGAAATTGGAAGTTAGCGTCGCCATTATCGCTTTTGGAATCGCGAATTCGGATTCTAGAGATCGTTATCATTGAGCCGAATAAATCGACGTCGCATCGTCCGCAAAGCCCGATTCCGTGTCAAACCCATCGCCGTTATTTTTCACCTTGTTCATGAACAACCCATTCTTTTCCTCACTTCCTCTTTTTCCCTTCCTTTTCTTTCCTTTTTCTTTTTTCTTCCCATTTTCTTCCGCCGGGAGCCCCACGCATCAGCAGCTACCCCTTCCTCTTCTTTCCCTTGTCTTTTCTCCTTTGTCTCCTTCCTCCCTCTGCACTTGGTAGAAGAGAGGTGCCACTTGGCCCCCCTTGCATGCCCATGCACGCAAAGGAGCTGAGCAAGTTCAGAAAATCCTTTTTCCCTCCCTCTCATTTCTCTCCCAACTCACTCTCTCGCTCAACTCTCACTCTCTCGCCTCAGCTCACTCTCTCTCGTCTCTCTCTCTGGCCGCCCGGAAGGCAGTCCCTCCACTGACCAGCAGCTGCTGCCCTCTGCTCTGTCCACAACCAGCAACGGCAGCTGGCCATTTCGTCTCCGCCTCGGACCAGCAGCCTCGCCGCGGACACCGCTCTTGCCGGCAAGTATTCTCTATCACCTTATACTAGCCTCGGTAATGGTTGCATGAAGGTTGGGTCTCGGGTAAGCTGTTGAACCGAGCTGAGTTGGTTTTAGGCGAGTCCGAGTAGTTGCGACGGCTGTTCTTGAAGGATTGATACACCATAACGAACCTTGGTGGGTCTAGGGTGCCGGACTAGTTTAGAACAGGCCATGCATGTCGATTTGAGTCCCTGGAATAGTGATTTCGTGGCTGGGAGATAGTAGATCTTCTATGAGGAACCATTTCTTGATGTTTATTTTGGGTTTCAGAAACTGGCTTCTCTGGACAACCATTGTTCTCTATTTTTATAGCTTCTGTTGTGGACAAAATTTGGCTAAATGCTCTTCTTGAAAGTTGTTCAGAATATCTTGATCTATAACATACTAAAATTTCAGATTTTTCTGAGCACAAATGGATAGCACGAAGGATCAACCTTTTACCGGATCAGAACTGCGTTTCCTGTGGAGACAGCGACCTCTGGTCTTTCCCGATTTTTTATAAAAATATCCACTTCGAATTTGGCCACGGTTTCTCATAAAATTTGTTCATAACTCTCTTGTTTATAACATATAAAAATTTCAAAGCGTTTGAAGATTTTTTGGTCTGTGAAATGAGAACACTTTTGGGTTCAGTTCTACTGTTTCAGCGAACCTGTAGTAGTCTGTTTTCGTGGCCCCCAAAGTGCCCTTTCCAGGAGGATTTTTGGATTGCGTTCTTCATGAAAAATATACGTTAAGGTCTTGTTAATATCATATTAAAATTTCGGAATTTTTGGAACTCGTTTGCCATGTCTTTGAGATTTATTTCCCAGAGTCTACAAAACTGTCCAATATTGCCCAAATTCCAGGTTGCATTGATTCTGATTTTGAGACATCATAATTTCGATTGGGTGTATTCGGGAAATGTAATGTACATGCTGCTGTGGACCTTCTGATGGGATGTTTCTTTTGTGTTCGATTTTGTAAATTTCGTTTATAAATTTCTGTATCTTATATGCCGAAGGGTGTAGAATTGTAAGTGTGGTTGTTCCGTCGGTCCCTATGACGACGATGCCCCGGAGTTGGGATGCCTGAGGGGGTAACGGGGTTCCCTCGGATGCCTAGGGGTGTAACACGGTTCCCTAGATGTCCTCGCGACGCTGTGGTAAGTGCGAGATGCCTGAGGGGGTAACGGGGTTCCCTCGGTTGCCTGGGGGTGTAACATGGTTCCCTAGATGTCCTCGTGATGCCATGATGGGTGCGAGATGCTCGGGGGGTAACTGGGTTCCCCGGAGGATGTTGTTGCTTGAGTTACTAAATCAATGCGAATTAAAACTGCTTGTGATCACATAATGCATGCATTGAGAATTCGTGTGAATGACTGTTAGTCGATTGAAAATCTTGTCTGGTGGTTTATGCCCAAATAAAAAGGGAGTCTTATATGCTATGGTTGATTGTAAATTGGTTCATCTATCTACCTATTTGACTCGATTGAAATGCCTGTCATTATCCGTTTAGTATGGCGTGATAGTGTTTACTTGGCTGAGTTTTCGCTCACTGTTTGTTGATGACCTTTTTTCAGATTAGTAGTTATGCCGATCCTCCCTGCCTCCCCCTTGATAAGCTATGGGGTGCCGGTCGATTTTGAGGGCCATCTAATTGCCTTCGTGGTCTCGGAATTCCCTGGAATTATTTTTGTAAAATGTATTTTCATTCTGACTGTGGATGTTGGGTTCCCAGGGGGACTTATTCCTTTGGGTTTTGTCGGGGTTTATGCCCTCGACGGGGGACGGTTGGTAGGGCCCCTTCCATAATATGGGTCGGATGGGAATGATGGTGATGCGAGCGGCGGAGTCCCTTGAAGATAGCACCGGGAGGAGGAGTAGGGAGCAGTTTTTTGGAGAAGGCACGACTGTTTGTTTTTGGGGTGGAGTCGTGAAAGCATGGGTGATAGTCGCTAGTTTTTTTGTTAAACTTTGGTGGGTCAAAGTAGATTTGTAGGGTTGGAACAGATGTGTTGCTTCTCACATTTCTTGAACTCACCTTATGTCACCCGCAGTATTAGATGTTATGGTTGATATTTTCTGGATTCACGTGTCCTAACCATTATACAATTCTATGCTGTTATGCCGCATTCATGTTATAAATGCTGACCTCTAAAAAAAAAAAAAAGAAGAAGCACCTTCCTCTTGCGAACAATCTAATGGCTAATGAAGATTAGAAGATAAATCAGTAAAGGGGTGAGCCTGGGATGCTACAGCCCTTTTTGGTATCAGAGCTTAAGCTACATGGAGTGATAAGGTGCGCTAGTGATTGAAGGATTAGGACTCGCACGCATTGTAAAACACACGATGCATGTGCTTGTTAGTTCTATGCTAGGGAGATACAAGTAACTAAGGTTACTTATATGATGTCAGTAACGTATGTTACTTATTAAATACTGTGGCGATTGATCATCTGAAGTAATTGGTGATCAATGTGCAGAAGATTGGTGAGACAAGATGAGGAGGAATGGTGGGCCATCCTCTGGTTCTGCAGATGGAAGGGATCCTCGAGTGGACGGAATTCTTGAGGCTTTGGCCAATGTGGGGGCACTGTTTGAACGACAAGCCCAGCAGCAAGCGACTGCAGGTAATGGTGACCGCCGTGTGCAAGGACTCATTGAGCAGTTCCTGAAATTGACACCGACTAAGTTCACGGGATTAGGAGACCCCAGTGAGGCAGAAAGGTGGATGGGGAGTTTGGAGAAGATATTCAACTTGCTGAACTGCAATGATGCTGACAAGCTAATTTTAGCTGAGTACCAACTGGAAGGGAATGCCGAACATTGGTGGAAGGCATCCAAGGAAACGGTGTTCCCAACAGGTACACCTGTAGTCTGGGCAACTTTTGTAGAAGCATTTTATGGGAAATATTTTTCTGATTGTGCAAAGGATCAGAAAATAGCAGAGTTCATGCAGCTGTGTTAGAACAATCTGACAGTGGACCAGTATGAGGCGAAATTTGCTGAACTTTCCAGGTTTGCACCTCGAATGGTGGAAAATGGGGAAGATAAGGCCAAAAGGTTCTTGAATGGCTTAAAGGTTGAGATAAGGAAGCAATTGGTGCCGCTGGACATCAAGGACTATGGTGTACTGTATAGGCGGGCTCAACTCATTGAGCAAGAGCTAGTAAAGGGGAGAATAGGGAGTGAGACACCGGGATGATCTGGTCACCAACCTACGCGAGACAATGCTAGGTTTGGCAAGAGACCTGTCCAGTTCGGAAAAGCCCCTTTTGATCCCAATAAGAGACGTAACAATGGAAACTTTGGAAGGTCCTACAATGACCAGTCGAGAGGACAGAGACAAATTTCGATTGGCAATTGTCGGATGTGTGGAAGACAGCACGGGAGTGCACCATGTCAACCATCAAGGCAATGTTACAGATGTGGACAGTATGGACATATTTCCAGGTATTGTCCTCAAGGGGGACAGCCACCGTAGCAAGTAACTAGGGGGGACACAGCAGCAAAAGAACTTGCAAAGGCCGCCAAACCAAGGAAGAGTTTATGCAGTCACTCAGGAGGAAGCTGAGGCTTCCAAGACTGTTATTTCAGGTACGCTCTCCTTGTGCGACAAGAAGGCATACGCTTTATTTGATACTGGTGCTACCCACTCATTTATATCTGCCAATTTTGTGCGATTGTATCAACTGAAATCTGAATTGCTGGAAGTGCCTCTTATTGTCTCTACACCTTTAAAAGACAAGGTGTTGTTAACGTTAATATGTAGAGATTGTAAGATATCTATAGGTGGGACAGATCAAATGATAGATTTGGTGGTATTAGTTATGTATGACTTTGACGTTATCATAGGAATGGATTGGCTTAGTAAACAACGAGCCAATGTTGATTGTTATGGAAAAACAATCCAGTTTGATCCTCTTGGTCACCCTAGTTTCGAATTTCTTGGAAGTGGGATGGACCCCAGTGTGCCCCTTATTTCGGCACTAGAAGCACATCGACTGCTCGACAATGGTTGTCAAGGGTATATAGCAGTCATTAAAGATCAAAGTGAAAAGGAAGCAGAGCTTGAGGAAATTCTAGTGATCCAAGAATTCCCTGACGTATTTCCTGAGGAGTTGCCAGGATTACCCCCAGAACGAGAGGTTGAATTTGTTATTGAATTAGCCCCAGGAACAGGACCTATATCGAAAGCCCCTTATAGAATGGCCCTAACGGAATTAAAGGAATTAAAAGTGCAATTACAAGAATTACTTGATAAGGGATTTATACGACCGAGTGCGTCACCATGGGGTGCGCCAGTGCTATTTGTGAAGAAGAAAGATGGATCATTACGCCTATGCATCGACTATAGGCAATTGAATCAAGTAACGGTTAAGAATAAGTACCCGTTGCCTAGAATTGACGACTTATTCGATCAGTTACAGGGGGCATCTGTATTTTCAAAGATTGACTTACGGTCTGGATATCATCAATTGCGGATTAAGAAAGAGGACATTCCTAAAACGGCCTTCCGAACTCGATATGGACATTACGAGTTTACAGTTATGCCCTTTGGATTGACTAATGCGCCAGCAGCATTTATGGACCTAATGAACCGGGTGTTTAAACCGTTTTTAGATCGATTTGTAATCGTCTTCATTGACGATATCTTGATATATTCGAAAGGCCTAGAGGAGCATGAACAACACCTTAGGATGGTACTTCAGTCTCTTCGAGAATATAGGCTGTACGCGAAATTTAGTAAATGTGAGTTTTGGTTGGATCGAGTAGTATTTCTGGGACATGTGGTAACTGGCGAAGGTATATCAGTAGACCCAGCTAAGGTTGAGGCAGTAATCAATTGGCCAAGACCCAAAACAGTAATAGAGATTCGAAGTTTTTTTGGGATGGCCGGTTACTATCGGAGGTTTGTTGAAGGATTTTCACGCCTCGCAGCACCATTAACCCGATTAACGAGGAAGGACACAAAGTTTAAATGGGACGAGACATGCGAACAAAGTTTCCTGGAGCTTAAGAGAAAACTAACTACGGCACCAGTTTTGACAATACCATCAGGATCGGGTGGATTCGTGGTCTACAGTGACGCTTCTCACAAAGGACTTAGGTGTGTTTTGATGCAGCATGGGAAGGTCATTGCTTATGCATCGAGACAATTAAAGCCGTATGAGTTAAATTATCCAACCCATGATTTGGAACTTGCGGCAATTGTCTTTGCGCTGAAGATATGGAGACATTATCTTTATGGGGAAAAGTTCGAAATCTATACGGATCATAAAAGTTTGAAGTATCTGTTCTCTCAAAAGGAGTTGAATATGAGATAGAGACGATGGATAGAATTGTTCAAAGATTATGATTGTGAGATTTTATACCATCCGGGAAAAGCAAATAAAGTAGCGGATGCTCTTAGTCGAAAGTCCGCCTCATCAGTAGCGAGTTTAATGGTTAAGGAGTGGTGTTTACTCGAGGAGATTTCCGGGTCGGAATTTAAGCTCGAAGTGGAGAACCTTTCCAGTGTATTAGCTACACTCACGATCGAGCCTGAGATTATACAGAAAGTGACGGTATTGCAACAAACAGATCCTGGAATCTTGAAGATACGAGAAGAGGTGGCGAAAGGAAAGAAAACGGACTTTCAAGTGACGGACGAAGGTATTGTAAGATTCCGAGGACGTCTATGTGTGCCTAACAACGAGGAGTTAAAAAGGGAGATTTTGACAGAAGCTCATCGAAGTAATTATAGTATTCACCCCGGAAATACGAAGATGTATCACAATCTTCGTCAGCACTATTGGTGGAATGGAATGAAGATGGATATTGCAAGGCACGTGGCCAAATGCCTGACATGTCAACAAGTTAAGGCTGAGCATCGCAATCCTGCAGGTTTGTTAAAACCGTTGGAGATTCCCGAGTGGAAGTGGGAACATATAACAATGGATTTTGTGCAAGGCTTACCAAGGACATCGAGTAGTCACGACGCTGTTTGGGTAGTTGTGGATCGTCTGACTAAGTCTGCTCATTTTCTGGCTGTGCGAGTAGACTATACACTTGAGAAGTATGCAGACTTATATGTCAAACAGATCGTACGATTGCACGGTGTACCTGTGACCATTACGTCAGACCGAGACCCTAGATTCACTTCGAACTTCTGGAAGAGCCTTCAAGTGGCTTTGGGCACGAAAATTCAGTACAGTACCGCATTCCACCCGCAAACGGATGGGCAGTCAGAACGAGTGATTCAAGTGTTAGAGGACATGTTGCGAGCATGTATGATTGATTTTAAGGGTAATTGGGATGAAAAGTTGCATTTAGTGGAGTTTGCTTACAACAACAGTTTTCAAAAAAGTATTGGTATGACCCCATTTGAGGCTTTATATGGAAGGGCTTGCAGGACGCCCGTCTGTTGGGACGAAGTAGGAGAACGGAAGTTGACAGGACCGGAATTGGTACAAGTCACTACTGATGCAGTAAAGGTGATACGCGATAGGCTTAGGACCGCCCAGAGTCAGCATAAAAGCTATGCAGATAAACGTCGTAGACCATTAGAATTTGAGGTGGGTGATCATGTATTCCTAAAGGTGTCGCCAATGAGAGGAGTATCAAGATTTGGAAAGAAAGGAAAGTTAAGCCCGAGGTTTGTCGGACCTTTTGAAATACTTGAAAGAATTGGAGAATTGGCATACCGATTGGCACTACCACCAAGACTATCCAGCGTGCACGATGTATTTCATGTTTCCATGCTAAGGAAATATGAGCCTGATCCCTCGCATGTTTTGGATTTTGAAGCCGTTCAGGTTGACGACAGAGTAAGATATGTTGAGGAACCCGTACAGATATTGGATCGGAGAGAGCGAGTTCTCAAAAATAAAACTATTCCCCTTGTTAAGGTGTTATGGCGGTATCATGACCAAGAGGAAGCGACGTGGGAAAGCGAAGAAAATATGAGACGACAATATCCGCAGTTGTTTGAATGATCGGACGGGACTTGTAATTTCGAGGACAAAATTCTTTAAGGAGGGGAGAGTTGTGGCATCCCGAATTTCCATGGCCAAAGATTAAAGGACCCTAATGAATTAGGGCGCTCGTCGACGGAATTAGGAAAATGAAATTGGAAGTTAGCGTCGCCATTATCGCTTTTGGAATCGCGAATTCGGATTCTAGAGATCGTTATCATTGAGCCGAATAAATCGACGTCGCGTCGTCCGCAAAGCCCGATTCCGTGTCAAACCCATCGCCGTTATTTTTCACCTTGTTCATGAACAACCCATTCTTTTCCTCACTTCCTCTTTTTCCCTTCCTTTTCTTTCCTTTTTCTTTTTTCTTTCCATTTTCTTCCGCCGGGAGCCCCACGCATCAGCAGCTACCCCTTCCTCTTCTTTCCCTTGTCTTTTCTCCTTTGTCTCCTTCCTCCCTCTGCACTTGGTAGAAGAGAGGTGCCACTTGGCCCCCCTTGCATGCCCATGCACGCAAAGGAGCTGAGCAAGTTCAGAAAATCCTTTTTCCCTCCCTCTCATTTCTCTCCCAACTCACTCTTTCGCTCAACTCTCACTCTCTCGCCTCAGCTCACTCTCTCTCGTCTCTCTCTCTGGCCGCCCGGAAGGCAGTCCCTCCACTGACCAGCAGCTGCTGCCCTCTGTTCTGTCCACAACCAGCAACGGCAGCTGGCCATTTCGTCTCCGCCTCGGACCAGCAGCCTCGCCGCGGCCACCGCTCTTGCCGGCAAGTATTCTCTATCACCTTATACTAGCCTCGGTAATGGTTGCATGAAGGTTGGGTCTCGGGTAAGCTGTTGAACCGAGATGAGTTGGTTTTAGGGGAGTCCGAGTAGTTGCGACGGCTGTTCTTGAAGGATTGATACACCATAACGAACCTTGGTGGGTCTAGGGTGCCGGACTAGTTTAGAACAGGCCATGCATGTCGATTTGAGTCCCTGGAATAGTGATTTCGTGGCTGGGAGATAGTAGATCTTCTATGAGGAACCATTTCTTGATGTTTATTTTGGGTTTCAGAAACTGGCTTCTCTGGACAACCATTGTTCTCTATTTTTATAGCTTCTGTTGTGGACAAAATTTGGCTAAATGCTCTTCTTGAAAGTTGTTCAGAATATCTTGATCTATAACATACTAAAATTTCAGATTTTTCTGAGCACAAATGGATAGCACGAAGGATCAACCTTTTACCGGATCAGAACTGCGTTTCCTGTGGAGACAGCGACCTCTGGTCTTTCCCGATTTTTTATAAAAATATCCACTTCGAATTTGGCCACGGTTTCTTCATAAAATTTGTTCATAACTCTCTTGTTTATAACATATAAAAATTTCAAAGCGTTTGAAGATTTTTTGGTCTGTGAAATGAGAACACTTTTGGGTTCAGTTCTACTGTTTCAGCGAACCTGTAGTAGTCTGTTTTCGTGGCCCCCAAAGTGCCCTTTCCAGGAGGATTTTTGGATTGCGTTCTTCATGAAAAATATACGTTAAGGTCTTGTTAATATCATATTAAAATTTCGGAATTTTTGGAACTCGTTTGCCATGTCTTTGAGATTTATTTCCCAGAGTCTACAAAACTGTCCAATATTGCCCAAATTCCAGGTTGCATTGATTCTGATTTTGAGACATCATAATTTCGATTGGGTGTATTCGGGAAATGTAATGTACATGCTGCTGTGGACCTTCTGATGGGATGTTTCTTTTGTGTTCGATTTTGTAAATTTCGTTTATAAATTTCTGTATCTTATATTCCGAAGGGTGTAGAATTGTAAGTGTGGTTGTTCCGTCGGTCCCTATGACGACGATGCCCCGGAGTTGGGATGCCTGAGGGGGTAACGGGGTTCCCTCGGATGCCTAGGGGTGTAACACGGTTCCCTAGATGTCCTCGCGACGCTGTGGTAAGTGCGAGATGCCTGAGGCGGTAACGGGGTTCCCTCGGTTGCCTGGGGGTGTAACATGGTTCCCTAGATGTCCTCGTGATGCCATGATGGGTGCGAGATGCTCGGGGGGTAACTGGGTTCCCCGGAGGATGTTGTTGCTTGAGTTACTAAATCAATGCGAATTAAAACTGCTTGTGATCACATAATGCATGCATTGAGAATTCGTGTGAATGACTGTTAGTCGATTGAAAATCTTGTCTGGTGGTTTATGCCCAAATAAAAAGGGAGTCTTATATGCTATGGTTGATTGTAAATTGATTCATCTATCTACCTATTTGACTCGATTGAAATGCCTGTCATTATCCGTTTAGTATGGCGTGATAGTGTTTACTTGGCTGAGTTTTCGCTCACTGTTTGTTGATGACCTTTTTTTCAGATTAGTAGTTATGCCGATCCTCCCTGCCTCCCCCTTGATAAGCTATGGGGTGCCGGTCGATTTTGAGAGCCATCTAATTGCCTTCGTGGTCTCGGAATTCCCTGGAATTATTTTTGTAAAATGTATTTCCATTCTGACTGTGGATGTTGGGTTCCCAGGGGGACTTATTCCTTTGGGTTTTGTCGGGGTTTATGCCCTCGACGGGGGACGGTTGGTAGGGCCCCTTCCATACTATGGGTCGGATGGGAATGATGGTGATGCGAGCGGCGGAGTCCCTTGAAGATAGCACCGGGAGGAGGAGTAGGGAGCAGTTTTTTGGAGAAGGCACGACTGTTTGTTTTTGGGGTGGAGTCGTGAAAGCATGGGTGATAGTCGCTAGTTTTTTTGTTAAACTTTGGTGGGTCAAAGTAGATTTGTAGGGTTGGAACAAATGTGTTGCTTCTCACATTTCTTGAACTCACCTTATGTCACCCGCAGTATTAGATGTTATGGTTGATATTTTCTGGATTCACGTGTCCTAACCATTATACAATTCTATGCTGTTATGCCGCATTCATGTTATAAATGCTGACCTCTAAAAAAAAAAAAAAAAAAGAAGCACCTTCCGCTTACGAACAATCTAATGGCTAATGAAGATTAGAAGATAAATCAGTAAAGGGGTGAGCCTGGGATGCTACAATTAATCCAATTCAAATAGCGCAATTAAACATAACATACTCAAATTAAATCACGCCCTAGCCATTCTAACCGAGACAAGTCTATAAGTACCCAAAATACTAGGTAGGGTTTAGGAAGTCACTTACCAAGTTTTGGCTAGGGAAAAGTCGACTCGGGCCCAAAATGGCCCGGGTGAACAGTGCCCAACTAGGCGCGGGCGTGGGCCACACGGGCGCGCTGGCCGGCCAAAGCGGGCGCAATGGCCGATCGGCGTGCTTGGTGCGCGGGCGCGGTGGACGTGCGGCGTGCCCGGGGCGCACGGGCGAGCGGATGGGCAACACGCCCGGGCGACGGGCCGGCTGAACGGGCAATGCGCCTTGGGCGATGGGCGCGGGCGTGGGCACGGGCGTGGGCGCGGGCGACGGGCGCGGGCGCGGGAACGGGCGTGGGTGCTGGCGCGGCTTGGCTGGCTGGACTGGCCGGTGGGGCTGCGACCGGCGGTGAGCTGGAAAAAGGGGGGGAAAGTTGGCCGGTGTGGTGAGGTGAGAGGGAGAGGGAGAGGGAGAGGAAGGAGGAGACTGAGGTGGGGTTGTGGGCCGGCGGCGGTTGGTCGGGGCGACAAGGCGCGGCAACGGGGCGACACGGCACGGCGGAGCGGCGGCACAGCGTGGCGGCGGGGCTTGGCCGCGTCGGACGAAGGCCGGACGAGCTAACCGGGAGGGAGAAGGAGGAGGGTAAGGGGAGGGGTGGCGGCTGCTGAGGGCGGCGGCAACAGGGCGGAGGCGGCGGCCGGACGGCGCGCCGGCGAGCTGGGCAGGCGCTGGGCGCGATGGGCAGCGGCGGTGAGCTCGCTGCTACGTGCGCAAGGGAGGAGAAGAGGGCGGCTGGGGCGGCTTGCGGACAGCGCGACGGCGGCCGAGCTTGCTGGCGACGGCGGCGGGGCGGCACAACCCGGCGGCCAGGCTCGAGCGACGTCGGCTGGGCGAGCAGAAGAAGGAGCAGAAGCAAACGCAGGGACCGGGCGGACGTAGCGAAGAAAGAAGAAGAAGAAGAAGAAGAAGAAGAAGAAGAAGAAGAAAGGAAAAAAGGAGGAGAGAGGAGAGAGAGAGGTGTCAGGGGGTTGGTCTGCATGCAAGGGGAAGGGACGTTGCATGGGGGGAAAGCGTGCGGCAGAGGGGGAAAGAGAGAGAGAGAGAGAGAGAGAGAGAGAGAGAGAGAGAGGAGGGAGACGTGCGCGGGAGGTGGTGGGTGCCGCGGCAGAGGAGAGAGGAGAGAGAAAGAGAGAGAAAAAGAATGAAAAAGACTAATTTTTATTTTTGAGCGCGATCCAACGGACACGGTTCAAACTAAGAATCGATCTACTGTCACGATTCAAACTCGGAAAATGATCTAACAGTCCACGAAAAATCCCAAATAATAATATAGGATAAAGGGCCAAAATAAAATAACTCAAAACACACTACGAGGGAGGTCTACTAGTCCAAATTCGCACCCGGTCAAAAATTCACTTTCCCACTATTCCTGATAATCTTGACGCTGGCCACAATAATATCGACACCGTCCAATTTATTTCGTCCTGAAACTCCCGAAAATCAACTGCCAAGTTCGGGGTCTAAATAACGGCCAAATTCGATCGAGTGCGATTCTAGCAAAATCTCTATTTTAAAAACAAGAACCCGAGAGTGATCAGTTTCCGGGCGAGATTCTATTATAAGCGCACTGACGATTTACACGTTTTATAAATCCCAAAATTGAGTCAAAATCCGGGATGTCACAAATATTTAGTTGATTTATTTTTATCCATTTCCTTTATTTTTGTCTCTTTTTTCAGAGAAATCAAGGCTAAAAATGAGCTTTCCTTCAGAAAATGAGATATAATACAGATTTACCTCTTAAAAATCATGTGTATTGCACATGCTAACGAAAACTGTAATGGAGGATTAACGATTGTAACAAACTCAAAGTTCAAGAGGGCAATGTGTAACTATTGAAAGTTTAAGGGCAATTATGTACCATTCCCAAAGTTTGAGAGAGATTTGTGTAATTTTCCTCATATATTTATTTGGTTTTGATCACTTAGATCTGCATCTAGATAGACATTGCACAGTTCTCCAACCAGATCAAACCACAACACCAAACATGGTTTTGTTTCCCCAAGAAAAGCGAAAGGTCTTTCAAAAAGTGGATAGGTCGAATTGAATCGACAAAGATTGTGAAAGGATCCTTTATTGGCACATGAAAGTAAATGTTGGTGCAAGTACGGAAAATGAAAAGTTGCAAGAAAAGTAAATTTGCGAGGATATTAAAGATAGACGTACTATCATTGATTGCATGAGTGGTCGTTACAAAGATGACGGCTCAGATTTTTATATACCACTAACATCAGTTACTACATATGGTTATGGATTTTGAATCTAGAATTAACTTCCTAATTCGATCGGCATTTATAAGGAGTTACAAATACTGGACACATTCTCCTCTTATCTAGTAATGATAATCTACTAAGAGTTACAGATCCCAAGAATATTGGCAACACCACCCAGCAATTTATGTGCTCTTGTCGATTCACTATCTGTCTTCGACTAATGTGTCACCTGCCTTTTGTTCTATTTTTTTATTGCACTACCTCAACACTTAACCAAAATCTAAGATCCTTCAATGACTTTGTCAATCAATTTCTCTTCTGCCGATAACTCTCGCTTTGTGTTTTGCCAATTTTCTTCACTGTCAACGAGCTTGAAGTTAAAAAAAAAAAAGCAAGCTTGTAGTTCGGTGATAATCTTGTTCACTGATGACTTCTGCTTTGCCCAAACTTTATTCTTATTGACCAAGCTCACTATTCACTAATTTAAAAAAGTTGATTATTTTTTAGTATCAACAAGTTAAAAGCAACTATGTTCACTATATACTTGTCATATTGTAATAACAAAAACGATTAGTACATACATGCTCCGCCTATTACTAAAAAACGAGAGAGAGACATAAATCTGTGAGATACTCCTTCACTCAAAAAGTGGATTTTGCCTAAGTGCATTGTACTTTGGAGTCGATCAAGCGAATCCGCATCTCCTATAAAAATATAAGAATTGGGTCTTCAAGTATACATGTGATCAATCTGGCCAAAAAAAGAAAATTGGCATTGCGAAAGATAAAATCAAGAATAGTTTCACCATGATAGGGAAAGACAGTTCTTTATTTCGTTTACTAGGAATCAGTCACAAAATTATTCCAAACCCGAAATAACTTATTGTTTTCTAGTATAAGAACAACCCAATATAACTTCGACAGAGACGGATAATCATCCCATGAACTTAATTGAAAAGGAAAATTAAAAAAAAGGAACAAGCATTGGCACTGCCTCTTCCTTAGCCTATTAGGGCCAATCAGCCTTGCCACTTCCAGGGGCGAGGAAGCGACACAATGGAGAACCGCATCTTCCCGGTGGGGCAGTGGTGGCCGCCGCTCTCGCCGCATGCGAAGAAGTAAAACTTCCACTTCTGGCTCAAGGTGAACTCGAAGCCATCTCCTGCCCCGTCCGACACATTGGCCACCTTGGTCGCCCTCTTGAGGTCACACCTCATGTAGCTCCAGAAATTCTGGAACACGTAGACACTGTGTGGATGCGTGTTATTGTCGCTCGGTGGGTCAAACTTGAACACTGCAAGTACCAGAATGAATGTTGTTTGGAGTAATATTTCACAACAAATAATCCAGAGATACTTGTTAAGCACGCTTAAAGAGTAAACATTCATTTTTCAAAATATTTTACAATATTTCCTTTCCTATCTAATCACTTAAATAGTGCCACGGACCAGTTTTCTACAAAAACCACAATGGTACTTAGACTACTCTTTTTTTGTTTGTGGAGGGTCAATAAGGCGATTCTGCTTCTTACTTATCTTCAAAAAAGCATTTTTTTTCCAGGTAATTATCTTCGAAAAACATTAGCACTCTACTTCTACTTGTTATGCATAAGATTGCATTATACACAAGTCTCATCATGAGTGAATGTCTAGACAATAAAGTCGTGTGAGGACGAATTCATATTGATTCTAATACCGTGAAGATCATCGATCAATTTCCCATATCAACTGTTAAAATGAAAATAAGAACAAACTTAGACAGACAAAATGGGCCATAATGGATGCTGAACCCAGATATGAATAATTAAGCTATAGTAGCAACTTACCAAGAGTGTTGTTGATGTAAAAGGGGCCGTTCTTGTGAGCCCAGGCGCTGTAATCAAATCCGAAATGCCAATCCTCAGACCCTCCGACGATGACCTTCTTCAGAGGGACTCGGCAGGACCATCATATTGCTTCGGAGGCCAAGCGTAGCCATTGTTGTTGTTCCACCTTGGATAGGCCACTAAAGCTCCCATCATCACTGAAGCTATCGCGACAAGCATCATCGTTCCTCCAAATTTCATCGCCATTGTTGTGCTTTTCTCTGGTTTCTCTTTGACGTAGCTAGCAAGGATCACCTAGAGGGGGGTGAATAGGTGATTTTAAACAATTTTGATCAATTTATAGCAGAAATGATTGATCACAGTAGAGTCTGAATAAAATTTAGATTCAAAAGAGTTTATATAGACAGTGCTCTTGGTGTGTAGTATGTCAAATAAGAAATAAGGGATAGAAAAACTGTACATAAGTTTATAGTGGTTCGGCTTATTGCAAGCCTACGTCCATTCTCCCACGCTGACAGCCTACTGGCAGGAATTCACTATGTAATTAAGAGGAATTACAGATTCTGAGTGATAATACTCTTGTGTACGATAAGACTCTCTATTTCATACAATCACTCTTATAAAGTATCCCTTAAGATCTTAGTGTTTTGCTCAAGAAAAACAAGAGAAAGGTTTGGAACATGCTCAAACTTTGGATGTCACGCCCCGAACCTTGGGAGTGTGCCAACATCCCTCCGAGGTCATCAAGTATGCGACATCCCAAGATTTGTTGCTGACCCAAACTGAACGCTAACGAATAGCGTAAGCGAAAGCAAAACGAACTCTCTATACAACATGTAATCCAACGGGATAATAGAGAAACAATCGAAACACATCAAGAAATACATTTTATAAACATAACGTTAAACACAAATAAGCAATTACAAGCCTTACTAGAGGCTACCATCTAGACACCACTCATAACAAAAAGGATTGGGTGGTGGGTAAGCTTAAGTCCTCTACAAAAGGGGTACTCCAAATAGAGACAAAGAGAATAATCGCATCCTTAGATCATCACGGTACCCTGGTGACATCTTCGAATCAGTCATGGGTATGGGTCTGAAATGGTTTGGTTAAATAACCATGAAAACACTTCTCAATAAGCAATTACCTAAGCCTCGCTTAGGCTAACACGTATCTTCGGACAATCCTAAACGTGCAATTCTAACAAACAACGTGCCATAGACAATCATAGCCGTCCTTACCTCACCTTGGCACATGCACACGCCCTGCACATTAGAATACCGCCATAACATGGTAATTCACTCCTCGAGCACATAATACAACCACATGACGTAAACGTGCATAAAATGGTTATTAATCCATACATTCTCAACAGCAACACAAGCACATTGCATTCCCTAATGCATAACACACGATTATAAATATCCAGATTATTAACGGCCCCTCGGGCCACCAAACCCCCATCGGTCTTCTGGCATAACCAGGCATCATCCCGCTACTTCGGCGACGGCAACGTTTGGAACCCCCGCCTAGACAGCATTCCATAAAGGAGCATCGATCCGGCCTCCACTGCGATCAGCAACGTCTAGAACCCCCACCTAGACGGAACATATCGTGACCATGCATACACTCAACAACCATTACTGATTCTTATCTTTATGAATTACCCAAATGCCAACTAAGTCTATACTCATCAATTAAAAAGCCTCACCTTTCTCTTGTAACAAAATCTCCGAAAAGTCCCCGAGAGAGAGAAAAACCAAGTATGCACAGAATCAGGGCCAAATGGGCAGTTGTGTAGTGACTGAAATCCATTTAAAATAAATAGTAAATCAACTCCAAAAATTCTGAAATTTGGATATGTTGTATAAAACATCTTGGTAAATATTTTTTATGGGGGACACAAAATCTAGTTCTAATTGTAAATGCCTCGTTTTGACACTCAAATCCGGACAGAATCCAGTTCGCTCCGACAGCCTCTAAGACCATCAAAATACAACTCATTCAGTACCCAAATCACTTTGGAAGGCTCCAAAATTTTTATATGTTATAGATACAAGTGTTTTTAATAATTTTGATGAAGGAAGTTTGTTAAAATAAGGTCTAGAAAATTTTATAAAAAATCGGAAAAACAAGAAGGTCGGGTGAACAGTAACTCCGGCAGCCCTGAGATGGTCCGAAAACCGACTTCCGAATGACCCCAAAAAAATTCTAAAAATTCTGAATTTAAAGTATGTTATACCTCAAGATGTGGGGAACAAATTCCATGAGGATACTTTCTCAGATTCGGCCCACAATGATCACCAAAAAAATAACAAAGCGCAGAGGTACAGTAACAACCAGAAATCTGAGAATCATTAAACTTGCACCATTAAGCAAATCAAGCTTATACAACCACTAAACCAACTATCCACAGCCCCTAATCCATCCCTAGACATGCCATTAGCAACTCACTAGCCTAACCAAGGATTAGGAAGTCACTTATTAAAAGTTTAAGCAAGAAAACCGGTGAATAGGCAAACTGAGCTTCGGCGGTGAACAGGGCTGGATGGGAAGATCCAATGACTTTCCGACGATCAAGCTCAGATGGTTGGAACGAGCACAAGATGGTGGTGGTCGAGGTACCAAGAGTGAGGCCTAAAGAGAGAGAGAAATAGGAGAAAATGGATGTTTTCCAGTTGGTTTCTGGGCTAGTTCAGGCTTTTGTGAATAGTCCGCACTCCGGCGGCCGGATGGGTGGCTGGCCGGTGATTCAGGCGGCAAGTCCGGTGGCGTCTGAACCGGAGAAGCAAGGCAGAGGTGATGGTGCTTGGAGCTTCGGCCGATTCCAAGGAGGGAGAGAGAGAGAGAGAGAGAGAGAGAGAGAGAGAGAGAGAGAGAGCTCCGAAAATGAGAAGAGAGAGAGAGGGTCAAAGGTCAATTATTAGCTACCCACCCCACTCACATAAATCAAGGGCCAAGATCAACCTATCAATCTCATCAAAGATCCAAATGCCACAAATGAGTCTTCTAAGGTAAGATAGGAAAAATATCCAAGGGCAACTAAGGAATAAGCAAAAAGGAGAGAGGGCATTCTTGTCCAAATTTTTGCTTATGGAAGGAAATGTAATTGTTCGAATTGCCCTTCAATATTTCAAAAGTGCTCAATTAACCTAGGGGCAAAATGGTCCTTTTCCATCCCGGTCCAAATTTCGATTTTTCCAATAATTCCAATCAATCTGATAGTTGACCACGCTAAATGAGACGACATTCGATAAATTAGTCGTGGAAATCTTGAAAATTCGACATCCCAATTCAGATTCTAATTAATGGCCAAAATCCAACAATAGCTACTTCAGTGTATCTCAAACTAACGGACGGCTTTTAAGAGTTACTCCTATCGACACGTGGCCGATGACATTGAGCCACATCCAAGTTTACTTGAGCCATAGCGATCTCGGTTGTCATGTAATTGCGAGGGTCATCATTAGTTTTGAAGGACACGATCTTTCGAATTAGGTTTAGGATCGTTTGAAACTCATACAATAGTTAAGCGAAATCACCCGCGTTCTGATTGTATAAGATTTGTGAATCGTTCCATAGCCATCCTTGGATCGGTCTATAATGGTACAAAATATTCCCTCGTGAATCTTATGATCGAAATGCCAATCCATGATCAAGTTCTTAGGTCCATGTATTTAATTCCTAACTAGTCTTTCCTTAACGGTTAGTATTTCGAAAGTGATCAATTTCCGAGTGAGATTTTACTTAAAGTGTATCGAAGAAATATTCATTTCATAAATCCCGAAAATGGGTCGAATTTCAGAATGTCACAACTCTTCTCCTCTTACAAAAATTTCGTCATCGAAATTTATAACCAAACTACCCTACTCAAATAACTGGTGGTACTGACGCCTCATGATCTCTTCACTTTCTCACGTGACTCCTTCCGTTCCGTGATGCTCCCAAGTTACTTTGACTAGCGGAATAGTCTTGTTCCGCAAAACCTATTCCTTTCTGTCTTCTATCCATACCGATCTCTCCATGTACGACACCCTGTCATCCACGTCTATTACTTCATAATTTAGCACGTGAGTCGGATCTGATTCGTACTTCCTCAGCATGGACACGTGGAAAACGTTATGAACTTGAGACAAATTCGGCGGCAATGCAAGACAATAGGTCAGATTTCCGATTCTTTCTAATATTTCAAACGGACTTACGTATCTCGGGCTCAACTTCCCTTTCTTACCAAACCGAGACAACCCTCTCATCGGTGAAACCTTAAGAAACACATGATCTCCTACTTGAAATTCCAAGGGCCTACATCTCCGATCCGTATAACTCTTTTGACGACTCTAAGCAGTCTTAAGTCTGTCCCGAATAACCTTAACTGCTTCGACTAACTGTTAGACCAATTTCGGACCCGTTATACTCTGTTCCCCAACTTCATCCCAACAAACTGGAGTTCTGCATGCTCTACCATAAAACGCCTCAAAAGGTGCCATTATGATACTCTGTTAATAACTGTTGTTATAGGCAAACTCGATGAGGTGCAACTGCTCTTCCCAACCTCCTTTAAAGTCTATAACGCACACTCATAATATGTCCTCGAGCATCTGAATTATCTTTTTAAATTGACCATCAGTCTGTGGATGATAGGCCGTGCTATGTTGCAGCTTCGTCCCCATAGCCGTCTGAAGACTTTTCCAAAAGGTTACGGTAAACTTAGGGTCTCTGTCTGACGTTATTGTTACTGGCACTCCATGGAGACGGACTATCTATCACATATATAGCTCGACATACTTATCCATTGCGAAATCCTTTCGCACTGCCAGAAAATGTGCCGACTTAGTCAATCTGTCGACAATAACCCAAATGGAATCGTGACCTCTCTGGCTTTTTAGTAATCCCATAACAAAATCCATCGTGATATGCTCCTATTTCCATTCGGAAATTTCTAAGGGTTGTAATTATCCACCGTGCTTACAATGTTGTGCCTTCACTTGTTGGCACGTCAAACATTTGGCCACATATTTGGCTACATCCACTTTCATTCCGTTCCACCAATAGTGCTGACGCAAATTTTGATACATCTTTATGCTGCCTAGATGAATGCTGTAGTTGCTACGGTGAGCTTCTGTTAAGATTTCCTCCTTAAGCTCTGCATCATCGGGAACACACACAAGCGTCCACGAAATTTCAAGATTCCATCCTCAGATACTTGAAAGTTAGCCTTTCTCTTAGTTTTGTCCATTTATAGAATCTTTTGAATCTCAGGATCCGTAGATTGTAATACATTAATCCTCACTTGAATCTCTAGTTCAATCCTCAAGGTAACTAAGAGACTTGATAGGTGGTTTACCTCAAACTTGAATTCCGAAGCTCACACCCCTTCGAGTAATGTCCATTCTTTAACCATCATCTGCGCAATACTTGATTTCCGACTAGGTACATCCGCTACCTTATTAGCCTTTCCGGGGTGGTACAGGATGTCGCAATCATAATCCTTCAGGAGTTCCATCCAACGACGTTGTCTCATGTTCAATTCCTTCTGAGAAAATAAGTACTTTAGACTCTAATGATCCGTGTAGATTTGAAACCTTTCCCCACATAAATAATGCCTCCAAAACTTAAGTGCAAAGATGATAGCAGCAAGTTCCAAATCATGCGTCGGGTAGTTAAGTTCATGAGGTCTTAATTGTCGCGATGCATATGCAACCATTCTTCCATGTTGCATTAACATGCATCCTAATCCCTTTAGCGATGCATCACTATAAATCTCATATCCTCCGGGACCTGACGGTATCGTTAACACAGGGGCGATAGTCAACTTGTGCTTAAGCTCCTGAAAGCTCCTCTCGCACTTGTCTGTTCATTCAAACCTTGATTCCTTCTTAAGTAAACGTGTTAGAGGAGTAGCTATCACGGAGAACCTTTCCACGAAACTCCGAACCTGTCACTATTGTCGGTCTTGGCTAATTCGTGACTGTCTCAATCTTTGTTGGATCCACTGAAATTCCATTCCCGGAGATTACGGTAGCGAATGATAACCATTCTGTTCCGGAATGAGTTCCTGAACCAGAAATAGATTTTTCTATTTCTGGTTCCTGAATGAGTTTTTGAGAAAAAAAACCCGTTTGATAATGATAAAAAATTTCTATTTCTAGAACAGAAACCCGTTTGATAACAGCACAAAATTTCTATTTCTTGAAATAAAAACCCGTTTGATAAACAACAGAAAATTCTATTTCCAGGAACAAAAATACATTTTTTAAGAAATGGAATAAAAATAATAAAAAAATCCGAAAAATTAATAAAAATATTTAAAAAAATTCAGAAAATCCCAAAAAATTGAAAAATTCCAGAAAAAATCATCAAAATGTCGAGAAAATAAAAAAATTTAGATTTCGAGAAAATAGGAAATTTCTTGAATTTTTTCAAAAAAAATCAAGAAATCAAAAATTTCAAAACTTCACAGAATTGCTTAGAATACATGTGGCCACCCATTTTTAGTGAAATTTAAATTTTTTTAGGTGCCCAAAAAAAATCAAAAAATCAAAAATTTCAAAACTTCACAGAATGACTTACAATACCTCTAGCCACCCACTTTGAGTAAAATTTAATTTTTTTAGATGCCCAAATGGTATTTTTTATTTTTTATTTATTTTTTTTGGTTCCTAAAGAAAATTAAATTTCACTCAAAGTGGATGGCCACATGTATTCTAAGCCACTCTGTGAAGTTTTGAAAGTTTTTCTTTTTTGCTTATTTTTTTTTTCGACACTTAAAAAAATTAAATTTCACTCAAAGTGGGTGGCCACGGGTATTTTAAGCAATTATGTGAAGTTTTTTATTTTTTATTTTTTTTTATTTTTTTCGGCACATAAAAAAATTTTAATTTCGCTTAAAGTGGATGGCCACAGGTATTCTAAGCCATTTTGTAAAGTTTTGAAATTTTTTATTTTTTTATTTTTTTATTTTTTTCGGCAAATAAAATTTCGCTCAAAGTGGGTGGCCACAGGTATTTTAAGTCATTCTGTAAAGTTTTGAAATTTTTACTTTTTTGCTTATTTTTATTTTTTTGGCATATAAAAAAATTAAAATTTCACTCAAAGTGGGTGGCCACAGGTATTTTAAGCTATTCTGTGAAGTTTTGAATTTTTTTTTATTTTTTTCGGCACCTAAAAAAATTTAAATTTCACTCAAAGTGGATGGCCACAAGTATTCTAAGCCATTATGTGAAGTTTTGAAATTTTTGCTTTTTTGCTTTTTTTATTTTTTTTGACACCTAAAAAAATAAAATTTCACTCAAATTGGGTGGCCACAGGTATTCTAAGATATTCTGTGAAGTTTTTAAATTTTAGAATTTATTATTATTTTTTATTTTTTTTGGCAACTAAAAAAATTAAATTTTGCTCAAAGTGGGTGGCCATAGGTTTTTTAAAGCTATTTGGTGAAATTTTGAAATTATTTATTTATTTATTTATTTTATTTTTTTCGGTACCTAAAAAAATTTAAATTTCACCAAAAGTGGGTAGCCACAGATTCTAAACCATTTTGTTAAGTTTTGAAAATTTTGATTTTTTGCTTTTTTTTCTCGCCTCAAGGATCGTGACTTCTATATGAATATGTGTGTTGAAGAAAATGAATTCCTCAGAAATGGTTCTCACTTTTGTTCCAGAAATGAAAAACCAACTTTTTTTAGGTTCTCATTTCTGGTTTCAGAATCAGTTTTGGAAGCAAACTTGTCCCGGAAATAGAAAAATGAAATTGCTTTACCAAACGGGTTTTTGGTCCAAAACTGATTCTGGGAGCAAAAAACTAGTTCTGGACAGAACCAGAATGGTTTTCATGCAGCACCTACATGCTGAAGAAATGCTACCCGGTTGAGCCAGAACTCGCACTTATTAAACTTGGCATAGAGTGTATGTTCTCTTAGAGTCCGTAGAACCATCCTTAGATGTAGCTCATGATCCTCGGGACCCCTTGAATACATCAGGATGTCGTTGATGAATACAGTAACAAACTTATCCAGAAACTCCTTAAACACTCGATTCATTAAATCCATAAAGGCAGCCGGGGCATTAGTTAATCTAAATGGCATTATCGTAAACTCGTAATGTTCATATCGAGTATGGAACGCTGTCTTTGGTATGTCCTCCTTCTTAATCCTCAACTGATGGTATCCTGTTCTTAGGTCTATCTTGGACAAATACCGATACCCCTTGCAGTTGATTGAACGAGTCATCTATTCTTGGCAACGGATACTTGTTCTTGAGAGTCACTTGATTCAATTGCCTATAGTCAATGCACAAACGCAAGGACCCGTCCTTCTTCCTTACAAACAGCACTAGCGCTCCCCACGGTGACACACTTGGACGGATGAACCCCTTATCCAGTAGTTCTTGCATCTGAGCCTTCAACTCCTTCAACTCTGATAATGCCATCCTGTAGGGCGCTCTAGATATCAGTTCTGTCCCAGGGGCCAACTCAATTATGAATTCCACTTCCCTCTTAGGTGGCAATCCTGACAATTCCTGACGAAAGACATCGAGGAAATTGCACACCACGGCTATCTCTTCTAGTCTCGGTTCGTTAATCGACGAATCAACCACAGTCGCCAAGTAACCTTGACACCCATCATCCAACAACTTAGTCACCTCAAGCGAAGAAATCCAAGGGATCGAGGTTACTCCTCAGTTCCCCACAAACTCATATCTAGGATGACCAACTAGATTAAATTGGATCACCCTGTTACTACAGTCCATAACGTCAGTCTGTCTAACTAGCCAATCCATACCAATAATGATATCAAAATCAAACATAGCCAAAACAGCCAAATCAATCAATTTCTCTCTACCACCAACAACAATCTTACGGTCTGAACATCCTAACGAGATTAGCACTTTATCTATAACAGGGGTGATAACACATAAATTTTACTTTTGACGGTTTCAATTCCATGCCAGCTCGATCAACAAATTGCTCAGACACAAATGAATGCGATGCTCCCAGATCAAATAAGAAAAAAGCAGCATGATCACATAAAGAGACTGTACCTGTGACCACGCCAGGTGCATCCTCCGCCTCTTTACGAGCCATAGCATAAATTCTCCCTTGAGCCGGGGGTCGGTTTTGAATATTTTGCGGGGCGATTCTAGCCTGATTTCCCATTCGAGGCTATTGCGGTTGCATAGGTGGCCTAGCTTGTCGGCTTGGGCAATCTCTCACTTGGTGACCATGTTGGCCACATCCATAACAAGCTCTACTTCTGCTCGGGCAAGGGCCATTCCTATGCCTCCTTCCGCATGATCGACATGCCACGCTGGAGTGATAGTTCGGCTTTCCAATGTCTTTCCTAACAGGAGGGACAAATCGCCTATTCCCAGTCATAGGCCTCTTTCTAAAGTTCCGATTGTCCCTAACCGACGCGTATCGCGATCCAAAAGAGGCAGCCCTCTCTGTCATATCTCATTCAACCATTTGTGCCTGCTCGTAGAGTTCATTATAATCCCTCAAATTCAGAAGTATCAGCTGACTGCGGAGTTCCGGCTTCAGTCCATCTCGAAACCTCCGTGCCCTATCCATGGGGTCTTCCACCATCCTTGGTGCGAACCTAGATAGTCTAGCAAATTCTGCTTCGTACTAATCCACTGATATCTAATTTTGGCGAAGCCATAGAAACTCTGCCATCTTCTGTTCTCGTGCACTCTTAGAAAAGTACTTGCCATTGAAAACTTCAACGAACACAACCTAAGTCTGAGCGGTACCAGCAGGGAATACTCTTCCTATGGTGGCCTTCCACCAATCACTCGTATTTCCTTAGAGCTAGTACACCGTCAAGGTTACTTTCTCTTCCTCGGTGCACCCTAGTACCTCAAAAGCCTTTTCCAATTCTTCTACCCATAACGATGCAACCTCAGGGTCGCCTTTACCATCAAATTTAGGGGGCTTTAACTTCAAATATTGTTCAACTAACTGATACATCTGCCTATTCGCATTTACTTGCCCTTGACCATGATTCCCATTTCCATTCTCATTATGACCATTATTCCCATTATTTCCATTAGTCCCGTTAGCAGCGGCAATAGCAGCAGCTTGTCCTTGAGTTTGCCTACCTATCAAGGTTCCAACTTCCGCAAGTACCCTTAATATCCCATCCACTTTGGGATCCTCCATAGCTCTAGCTCGTGAACCCCCTCGGCCTCTTGTTCCCTTGGTCCCTCTGCCTCGGCTGCTCATCCTTACAGGGTCCTCTCACCAACACCTAAACCTGCTATAATTCTGCCCATGAATTAGAGACCTAAGCCATCTACTCAAGTCTAGCAGTTCTAGGTAGTAAATCACAACAATAATTCACAATCAGGTAGTTAACCACAAACATCACTAGATCACAACCAACAAGGTTCATGCACTTACCTTAGGTCCCGACGCACCTATACTATCACATGTTATTACACCTAATCACTCAGCAATCATAATCAAACAGTCTGGAGGCACGCATAGCACATAAGTCTCCCTAACTGTCCACCCTCAAGGTCGTCGCTCCTTATCACTTCACGTCTCGACCAACTTGGATCGAGCTAACCTTGCTCTGATACCAAATCAACGGGAATGTCATGCCCCAAACCTCGGGAACGCGCCAACATCCCTCTGAGGTCGTCAAGTATGCGACATTCCAGGATTTGTCGCCGACCCAAACCGAACGCTAACGAATAGCGTAAGCAGAAGCAAAACGAACTCTCCATACAACATGTAATCCAACGGGATAATAGAGAGACAATCGAAACACATTAACAAATACATTTTATAAACATAGCGTTAAATACAAATAAGCAATTACAAGCCCTACTAGAGGCCACCATCTAAACACCACTCATAACAAAAAGGATTGGGTGGTGGATAAGCTTAAGTCCTCTACAAAAAGGGTACTCCAAAAAGAGACGAGGAGAATAATCCCATCCTTAGATCATCACGGTACACTGGTGGCATCTTCAGATCAGTCATGGTCGTAGTCTGAAATAGTTTGGTTATACAACCATGAGAACACTTTTCAATAAGCAACTACCTAAGCCTTGCATAGGCTAACACGTACCTCCGGATAATCCTAAATGTGCAATTCTAACAAACAACGTACCATAGACAATCACAGGCGTTCTTACCTCGCCTTGGCGCATGCACACGCCCTGCACATTAGAATACCGCCATAATATAGCAATTCACTCCTCAAGCACATAATACAACCACATGATGTAAACGTGCATAAAACGGTTATTAATCCAGACATTCTCAACAGCAACACAAGCACATTGCATTCCCCAATGCATAACACGCGATTATAAATGTTAAGATTATTAACAGCCCCTCGGGCCACCGAAGCCCTATCGGTCTTCTAGCATAACCAAGCATTGTCCCGCTACTTCGGTGACGGCAATATCTGGAACCCCCGCCTAGACAATATTCCATAAAGGAGCATCAATTCGGCCTCCACCGCAATCGGCAATGTCTAGAATCCCCATCTAGACGTCATCCGAACCCCCGTCGGGCATCTTCTAGAACCCCCGTCTAGACGGAACGTGTCGTGACCATGCACACACTCAACAACCATTACCGATTCTTATCTTTATGAATTATCCAAATGCCAACTAAGTCTAGACTCATCAATTAAAAAGCCTTGCCTTTCTTTTGTAACAAAATCTCTAAAATGTCCTCGAGAGAGAAAAAGAACCGAGTATGTACAGAATTGGGGCCGAATGGGCAGTTGTGCAGTGACCGAAATCCGTTTAAAATAAATAGTAAATAAACTCCAAAAATTATGAAATTTGGATATGTTGTATAAAACATCTTGATAAACATTTTTCATGAGATCACAAAATCCAATTCTAACTGTAAATGCCTCGTTTTGACACTCAAATCTGGACAGAATCCGGTTCGCTTGGACAGCCTTTGAGACCATAAAAATATAACTCATTTAGTACCCAAATTACTTTGGAAAGCTCTGAAATTTTTATATGTCATAGACACAAGTGTTTTTAACAATTTTCATGAAGGAAGTTTGTTGAAATAAGGTCTAGAAAATTTATAAAAAATCAAAAAGACAAGAAGGTCGGGTGAATAGTAACTCCGGCAGCCCTGAGATGGTCCGAAAACTGACTTCCGAATGACCCCAAAAAACTTCTAAAAATTCTGAATTTAAAGTATGTTATACCTCAAGATGTGGGGAACAAATTCCATGAGGATACTTTCTCAGATTCGGCCCACAATGATCACCAAAAAAAATAACAAAGCGCAGAGGTACAGTAAAAATCAGAAATCTGAGAATCATTAAACTTGCACCATTAAGCGAATCAAACTTATACAACCACTAAACCAAATATCCACAGCCCCTAATCCATCCCTAGACATGCCATTAGTAACCCACTAGCCTAACCAAGGATTAGGAAGTCACTTACTAAGGATTTAAGCAAGAAAATTGGTGAACAAGCAAACTGAGCTCCGGCGGTAAATTGGGCTAGACGGGAAGCTCTGGTGACTTTCCGGTGACCAGGCTGGGATGGTTGGAACGAGCACAAGATGGCGGTGGTCAGGGTACCAGGAGTGAGGCCTAAAGAGAGAGAAAGAGGGGAAAATAGATGTTTTCCAGTTGATTTCTGGGCTAGTTCAGGCTTTTGTGAACAGTCCGTACTCCAGCGGCCGGACGGGTGGCTGGCCGGCGATTCAGGCGGCGAGTCCGGTGGCATCTGAACCGGAGAAGCAAGGCGGAGATGATGGTGCTTAGAGCTTCGGCCGATTCCAAGGAGGGAGAGAGAGAGAGCTCCAGGAATGAGAAGAGGGAGAGAGAGGGTTAAAGGTCAATTATTATCTACCCACCCCGCACACATAAATCAAGGGCCAAGATCAACCTATCAATCTCATCAAAGATCCAAAGGCCACAAATGAGTCTTCTAAGGCAAGATGCGGAAAATATTCAAGGGCAACTAAGGAATAAGCAAAAAGGAGATGGGGCATTCTTGTCCAAATTTTCACTTATGGAGGGAAATGTAATTGTCCGAATTGCCCTTCAATATTT
The DNA here is from genome assembly GCA_031216235.1 of Syzygium jambos. Taxonomy (NCBI): domain Eukaryota; kingdom Viridiplantae; phylum Streptophyta; class Magnoliopsida; order Myrtales; family Myrtaceae; genus Syzygium; species Syzygium jambos. The sequence goes on from CM062226.1 coordinate 15,719,158, forward strand.
CAAAAGTGCTCAATTAACCTAAGGGCAAAATGGTCTTTTTCCACTCCTGGTCCAAAATTTTGATTTTTTCGATAATTCCAATCGATCTGATAGTTGGCCATGCTAAATGAGACGACGTCCGATAAATTAGTCATGGAAATCTTGAAAATTCGACATCCCAATTCGAATTTTAATTAATGGCCAAATTCCAACAATAGCTACTTTGGTGTATTTCAAACTAACGGGCAACTTTTAAGAGTTACACGTATCGACATGTGGCCGATGACATCGAGCCATGTCCAAGTTTACTTGAGCCATGGCGATCTCGGTTGTCATGCAATTGCGAGGGTCAATCACTAGTTTCGAAGGACACGATCTTTTGGATTAGGTTTAGGATCGTTCGAAACTTATACAATGGTTAAGTGGAATCACCCGCGTTCCAATCGTATAAGATTTGCAAATCGTTCCATAGCCATCCTTGGATCGGTCTATAATGGTACAAAATATTCCCTCGTGAATCTTATGGTCAAAGTGCCCTTCCATGATCAAGTTCTTAGGTCCACATATTTAATTCCTAGCTAGCCTTTCCTTAATGGTTAGTATCTCGAAAGTGATCAATTTTCGAGTGAGATTTTACTGAAAGTACATCGAAGAAATGTTCATTTCATAAATCTCGAAAATGGGTTGAATTTCATAATGTCACATTGGATTTGTTGATTCTCGATTTCATTCTTATTCATTCTGCTCCTCATTGATCTCATTTTATACTCCTTCACTTCCAAACTAGCCGTTGGATAGTCTTCTGAGGATCACCTTCCAATCTTCATCTTGGATAGATTTGTATAAAATAGATTGAGTAGCCGTTTGCTGACAAAATCTGAATTCCGCTGATTCTGGTTGCCCATACAATCAGAATCTTGATTTTCATAAGTAGAGCTTTATCCGTTGTAATGCATACTTGTCATAAGGTTGGGTTGTCAATCAATTATAACCTTAGATTGAGACAATTAAAACTTTTCTTCTGTGAAATCCATGCCAAATCACTAGCTGTAATGTTTCGTTCTAAAAGAGTTTTGCTTCTGCGTTTGAAAAATTTTTGTGTCTACATCTACATAACTTCTACGTTTGCGTCTACATAGCTTCTTTGTCTACGTTTCTTTTAGAACTTAGATTAGTGGAGTTCTTTTAATAAGATATGAACCTATTTTTCATAGGGTCTGAAGTTCTTGGAAGACTTAAAATAGAGTCTGAATGATTTTTATGGTAAAGTCTGAACTTCTCATTCTAAGTTTGAACTTTTAGTTCTGAAAACTTGTAAAGTCTGATATTTTCTTCTGAACTTCCAGAATATATTAACCTGGAATGGAATGCATATTAGATTCACAAGATAAATATCAAAAGTTTTGTCAGCTTCAAAATTCATTAGGAATTTTCCTCAACACTCTTTTGTTTCCCGATTTGGAAGATGATAAAGGAACTGGACATATATAAATCTTCATGCGTTGGGGAACTGGTTGGTGCATCTGAGGAATGTCTGAGTGGGCTTTTATGGGAGTAACTTCGTGGGTCTGTTTTTTTTTTTTAAAGGTGGTAGTGGAAAACGGCCGAATGGACCTTTTTTACATTTTCAATAGATTGGGTTGGTCTGAGACGGCAAGTTAACGTGTTTTCACTGTTAAGAGTCAACTGGAGTCGCTCGTTTCTGGTTTTTGAGTAGGTCTCCTCAAGAAATACAGTGTACAACAACAATACATGTAGAGTATTTATTGAGAATATGTTTTGAGTTTGAGCCCTAAAACGAAAATTTCCTAATTTGAATAGGTAATCCTAGTTGGAGTAGGTTTCCAACAAAGATTGTTTTTATTTTGGATCCTGCTCTTGTCTATATATAAGAAGTGTCTTCATTATGAAGAATATTTAAGAGGTGACTTCTTGTGAATTACACCATAAAGCAATAGAGTGTTGAAGCCAATTAAAATATTACCATAAGATTTGTGAATTTCTTTGTGAGATTAAGAGATTATTCATGAGGAATTGTGGGCTAATACTATGTGAGTTATTGAGAGTACTTGGGGCTTAGGAAATACTAAGAGTATTTGAGTGACTCGAGTGTGCTTATAATCTTTATTGTATCACTTGATCTATAGTAAAATTTTTTGCCGCTTTACTTGTGGACGTAGGTCACCGACCAAATCACGTAAATTTGGTATCCGATTTTATTTTATTATTTTGTTTGTTGTACTGTTCGATCGCTTGCTTTCGCAACAACTGGTATCAGAGCTAGGCTTGATTAAGGGCAAAAGGACACTATAAGTGCCATAACTTGTGTACGGCGCTCACTTTGGTGCCATAACTTTTTTTCGGATCACTTTGGTGCCAAGTCGGAGGAAAAACGATCACTTAAATGTCATAACTTTTTTTTTGATCACTTTAGTGCTAAAATTTTTGAAAAACGATCACTTAAGTGCTAAAAATTTTGAAAAACGATCATTTAAGTGCTAAAATTTTTGAAAAACAATCACTTAAGTGCCAATCTCCGGCGAGACTCCGGTGAGCCATGTCAGCTTCAGAAATTAATTAAAAAAATGCCACGTCAGATTTCCGACGAAAAATTATGTACGGCACCGGAGTTGGCACTTAAGTGATCGTTTTTCAAAAATTTTAGCACTAAAGTGATCTAAAAAAAAGTTATGGCACTAAAGTGAGCGCCGTACACAAGTTATGGCACTTGTAGTGTTCTTTTACCCTTGATTAAGTCAAAGTGAATTGATGATGATAGATTTGATGAGAAGAATTTTCGTTTTCGGAAGATGCAAATTGAAAATTATTTGTACCAAAGAAACTACACTTACCTTGTCTGAGGAGAAACTAGAGTCGATGAAACAAGATGAATGGGAATTCCTAAATAGACAAGTGTTGGGTGTCATTCGGCTGACGTTGGCTTGTAACATTGTGAATGAGAAAACCACTACGAGTTTGATGAGGCCCTATTTGACATGTACAAAGAAAGCCTTCTTTGATCAACAAAGTGTACTTAATTTGACATCTGTTTAACTTGAAAATGGGCGAGCATGCATTGGTTGCCAATCTTATCGATGAATTTAATATGGTCATTAATCAATTGAATTCAATTGAGATTGACTTTGAAGATTAGGTACATGCTTTGATTCTATAATCCTCATTACTTGATAGTTCGAATACTACTATTTCTGTTATTAGTAATTCCTCTGAGTCAACAAATTTGACCTTTGATAGGGTTCAAGATTTGATTATAAGTGAAGACATCCGTAGAAGAGAATCTGGTAAACCTGTATTTGTTACTTTGATAGGTGAAAGTAGATGAAGAGCTAGTACTCATGTTAGCTAAAGTAGTATTAACCTGAATAGAGGTAATCAGTCTGGGAATGGTGGTGCTACTTGTTGGAGTTGTAGTAAGAAGGGGCATCTTAGAACGGATTGTCTTAAGCTGAAGAATGAGAAGGGTAAGAGAATTAAAATTGAGTTTATTAATGATGTTACTGCAACAGCCAATAGTAATTCGGATAGTGTTGATTATGTCTTATTTGTCATTGAGGATTCATCATTTGACAGTTTGACCATGGATTTTGGTTATTTGTTTCATGCTATACCATATAAGAACTGATTTACTACTTATCAATGCATAGATAGTAATAAAGCATAGTTAAAAAATAACGCTAAGTATGATATTGCTGATGTTGGTGATGTTAGAGTCACCAACATACCTAGTAAGTGACGAGTCAACACCTTAAGGATAATTGGATATGTATATACAATTATCCTCCAAATTTAGATGATGTCAATCTCAATTTGCATAGCAGATGATTTTGTCAATCGTATGACTAAACAAAGAAGTAGGAACACACAAAGAGATAGTTCATTAGTTAGAGACTGCCAAATACTGTGCCCGACATTTAAAATTTAGATTCACAAGCGTTTGTTGAGTTGAACTAAAAAAAATGAAAATCTAAATTTTCTTTTCTTCCTTCTCCACCTACATTTTTTCTCCAGACCTAGCAATGTTCCATGGCCATCGCCGCCACCGGCCATGGACAGCTATCGGCGTCGAACAAGCTATCGTCACTCACAACCATGGCTCCAAAGCAAGAGCTCACGACCGTGAGTTCCATATTTGGAGTCATGGCCGCAAATAAGATGGCTCCAGATCTAAAAGTTCGGCCGAGAAAAACATAGAAAAAGAAGAGTTTCTTCCTTGACGATGACGGGCATGGGGAAGTTTTGGCGGTGAGTTATAATTGTGAAGCTTTTTTTTTTTTCATTTTCTTTGAACAGTGGAAAGGTTCGTCCATGACGACGACGGGCGAGGTTGAGATCTCGTTGGCAAACTTCCAAATGCCTTCGGATTTGAACCGCCTCGCCACGGCCACCATCACCACCTTTGGGCTTCCAAATATGAGGAAACTTCTCTTCAGATTTGGCCATACCAGCTCGTCCATGGCCGTGGCAGGACTTCTAAATCAGCAACCAGGGCTTCAACGACAGTGGCTCATCCATGGCTGTGAGCGACGGTGGTCGACTTCAAATCTACAACTCCATCCCCATGAACGCTGACCACAAAGATGAAGGAGAGGGTGGGACGCCCAGCAGTGATCGCCTAAGACGCGGCGCTGGCAACTCTGCCTGTGGTGACGGTGAAGGAGGAAACGATTGGCTTGAACCAGATAGAGGACGATGAAGTGTAGATGAAAGAGGAGGTAGTGCCAACAACTCCTCCGACATTGGAAACCCTAGTAGGAGGAAAAGTGAAGTGGATGGAAATTTTTTTATTTTGTTCATCTAAATCCTAAATCCACATAACTATATAAATGTCAATCTGTGATTTATTCAAAGTGAAAAAATGCACGCCATGTCAGCTATTGAAGTGGCCCTAGCAAGCCATCAAATATTTTCTCAAAGAGAGAGTTCATAAGTTGCTGTCAAGTACTCTGCCCAGCATTTTAAATTCCTACTTAACTTATTCTTTGTCGGTCTCAGACAAATTATTTGATGATGATTAAGTCAATAAAAACTGAAAGGACATAAACCACAACATATGAGAAAAGTATAGTTTGGTGGGTCGCAGCAAAGGAAATAAAATCAAGCAACGAATTCAATAAAAGCTGGCCTTTTAGCCATTAGCCGTACCCATCATTACCACTTTAACATAATTAATCAAGTGCGTTTTGATTTGGTCCATGTGGTAGAAAATTTCTCTGAGAAGACCACTAAATGATATCCTATGCATTCAATACGATTAGAACTAATGCAATTATACAACTATATTATTTTAACAAAAATCTAATTGCATCCTTTGGTAGCCGAACCTCTGCATCTCTTAGACCTTTTCAAACATGATCAATTGCTTTCAAAGTCAATCACCAGATATAGGTTGGCGAAGATACTTGTGCACTTTTCGCCAATTATATAATCAAATAATATAATGGTTTAATGGTCTTGCTACAATTGCACGACGTATAAAAGGTTAGAGATCCATTAATATATATAGATATATATATAAGAAAAATGGCTAAAATTGAACATTTCTAAAAGCTTAAGTGTATCGAATTTAGGATTGAGATAGGATCAAGATATTCTAAATTTAGGATGATATATTTACATCTTAAACTTATCTTATTTAACGAGTGACATATCAGCAACCCAATTAAAGGTTTAAACGGGCTTTAGGAAAAGATGAGCCAAAATCCCTCCTCGTGCTCCACACTTCGAACTTCAAAGACTCGTTTGGAAACCGTCTACTGTTGTACTCCATCCAAATGCAATATATGGTTGCTAGGAAGGACAACTTGAGGAGTCTTGCCGCCAAGTCTTTGTTCTTTGTTGCCCTAATCATCCGTTAAAGTTCTTCATTCCATCCTCCTAAAGGGCACCTAATCTCATATTGTGCTAGGATACAACACCATAAGCTGCTTGTCCACTCACACTGGAAGAACAAATGTGTTCTGTCTTCAATACCATCCCTATAGAAATTACACTGGATATTAACTGAGGGCATCCATTGTGCGATGATCCCTACTGTATGTAGTCTATCTCTACAAATCAGCAAAGTAACAAAATTGTGTTTGGTAATACCGTTGGTCCAAATTAGGTTATACCACTCCACAGCTAGTCTCACATGTCTGAGTTCATCATATATATCTTGGCAACAATACCTTGAGCTAGGGATAATCGACATCGGAATGGGTCGCAGTTTAAGGAGACATCTCTAGCTCCAAGCCATACTACCCTTAATGTCAAGCTGCATAATTGGGGTGCCTCTACATTTTGGTGTTGTGAACCCAAATACTCGAAAGAGAAGATGATGGACGATTGATGAGGTTCTATAGCATGTAGCCTAGCAATACTTTGTTCCATATGTTCAGATTAGGCAATCCTAATCCTCCTTCCCCTTTAGGTAAACAAACTACCTGACATGCAATCTTGTGCGAGCCATGATTTGTTGTATTATCAGCCCATAAGAATTGTCTAATCCTTTTCTGAACCTCGTACATAGTGTGCTTTGGAAGTAGGAACATTTGTATCCCGTAGGTGCAGATGGAGATGAGGATTGATTTGGCTAACTATAGATGCCTTACATAACTGATATGCTTTATGCCATAATTTTTAATTTTCTTGAAGATCTTATCAGTAAGACTCTTATAATCTGTGTGGGTAAGTCTTCTGGTAATAAGGGGGATACCCAGGTATATGATGGGGAGGGTTTTTGGAGAAAAAGGCGTGCGGTCCAGTATAAGGTGCTTTTCATCCTCACTCAACCCAGAAAAAAGATTCGACACTTGTCCGGGTTGAACCGCAGTCCTACGAGAGTTGTAAATTCATCTAGGGCATCTACAAAGCAAAGGACGGAATCTACATCTCCATGAGAAAATAATAGCAAGTTGTCTGCGAAGCATAAGTGTGTGATTCATTGCGTTTTGCAGTGCCAGTGATACTCGAAAGTAGAAGTACCAAGTTTCGCACTAACAATTATGTTAAGAATCTCCTTAATCATTACAAAAAGGTATGGAGAAAGAGGATCACCTTGTCGCAGCCCATTCGTACTCTTAAAATAGCCAACTTGTTCTCCATTGAAGTTAACTGAAAACAACGAAGTGGTAATGGGCTTGGCTATCAAAGCAACTGAATTGTAGGGAGTATTTATAGCTTTGAGAATCCCGATGACTGCATTCCATTTTACCATGTCATAGGCTTTCATGAAATCAATCTTTATTGTCACTCGTTTACCCTTTCCTCCCTCGTGGAAGTTGTGTAGAAGGTCTTGGCATAGCAGAATATTCTCCGAGAAATGTCATCCACTAATGAAAGCAGTTTGGTGGTGGCCGACGATCTTTATAAGCATGCAACTAATTTCTTCTGCAAGAAGCTTAGATATGATCTTGTATATGACATTGTAGCATGAAATGGGTCCGAACTCCTTGAGATATGATTAATTCTGAACCTTTGGTATGAGCAAAATCAATGTGGAATTTGTAGACTTCAGTATTCTTTTTGACGATAAGAATTCCATGATAGTTTCGTCAATGTCTTTCCCTATGATGTGCTAGGCACTTTTGTATAATAGACTATTAAAGCCATCTGGACCTAAAGCTTTGAAGTTGTTGAAACCCTTTAAAACTCTGAGGATTTCTGATCTCTGAAGTATAGGAAAGGTAATAATAGCATTAATATCTTCATGAAATAAAGAAGCATATCTCTCATATGTAATGCTAGTTTGACTGGGGTTTCCAAGGAGGTGCTGATAATATGTTATAATTGCATTCTTGAGAGCACCCTCCTCGATAATAATAGAGCCATCCTCAAGTTTGATATAATTGATCCTGTTTTGGGCACTCCTCCGCATCATGGAGGTGAAGAAAACCTTACTATTATTGTCACCCTCCTTTAGCTATAGATTTTTGGATTTCTGTTTAAGCAAAACCTCTTCATGTCTACTAAGAACAAGTAACTCCTCCATCTACGCCTTTTCTTCAGCCGGAGTAATGATATTATAAGGGTCAATCACAAGCTCCTACTATAGTCGTTTTAGCTTGCTTGACCTTTAAGTGAAAGTCATCAAACTGAGATCTATTTAGTCCCTGAGTTGCCGTTTTAGTGCTTTGAACTCTGATACCACTATAAACATTCTTGATCCTTTGATAACCTGTTGCTAGCAAGTGGAGACCAAACGCTAGAAACCCAAGCTAGTAGTCCAAAAATTAAAGAATTTGAACAATGGTTTCCTTCTCCTATAAGTGGTGTCAAGTCCCACCAAGCATGGAGAGTGATTTGAAACTCCTGGAAGCAGGAATTCAACTAAATATTGGTTATATTTATTCTGCCATTCTGCATTAATTAAGACTTTGTCAATTCTTCTCGCTTTGAGATTATGCCCCATGCTTTTGTTTGTCCATGTGAAGAAAGTTCCCATAGATGGAGGTTCAATAAGTGCAAGTTCTTCAATCATGGTATTTAGTTCTTCCATACCCATAGTCCAACAAATAATTGAGCCAATCCTTTCACTTGTGTCCCTTGTTTCATTGAAATCCCCATTAACAATCAAGGCAGGTCTTTTGTTTGTTCGGAAAAATAATTTGAAATGCCGTGCTAAAGAAACCTCCACTCAACTTCAGTATTGTAGCCATAGATGGCAGATAGCAAAAAAGGGTCCACCCCAGGTTTTTCAATGAGACAATGTATGACTTGAGCGGATACCTCCAAAATGGTTAGACTAAGTATGGACAGTTTCAATAGGATCCATATTCTACCCAAGCTACAGTATATATGGTTATGAATATAACTCCAACCTCTAAAACTATTGTCAATGACAAAATCAGCATTCTCTTCCTTTAATCTTATGCTCAAACAAAAGAAGAATTTGGGAATCTAGGGATAGAGTAAAGTTCACTAGTTCCCTTCTCTTGGGGCTGCGATTAAGGCCCCTTACATTCTATGCGACAATATTCATAAATCAGGAGGCTCCATTACAACCCTCAAAAGCCCCAATGTATCCACGGAACAATCCAAAGCAACCTCCACTTCCAAAAGAGCAAATCTATTATCAGAAGGCACTATATTGTTGTCACCTTTGTTCCTACTGTTTGATCCTCTTTCCTTTCTACCAACTTGTGAGGAAGAAGGACCAGGCATGATAGCAGCAGGGGCATTCGTAACCATGTGGTTAGCAATACTCTTCGAGGTGGGAGATGGATTAGATGACACTGGAGTAACCCGTTCAACTTCTTTAGTAGCTATCGTCCCTTGATGGATTGAGATTGAGTTATGATGGGCAACATTGCTTTGGGTCTTAGGAACCCAGATTTCTGTACTTATACCACTACAATCTTTGTGGCCAAAACAATTGCATGTCTTGCATCTCACAGACACTCAGCTGTAGTGTACCGTGGTGTTAAAGATGCCACCCTTACTCATGTCAATATCAAATTTTCCTAGGAATGAGCTATCTACATTAATAAGGATGCATACCTTCGCATAGGATAGCTGCCACTTTTGTTAAGTGGCCGAGTCCATATATAAAGGTCTACCAAGAACACTACAAACATAACTTAAACCTTGCTTGGTCCATAGAACATGGGGGACATTATAAAGATGGACCCGGACAAGAACAAAGGTGATTTGTGCTCTCTCTAATCTAATATGGGGTACCATTTATGTAGAAACATAGGTTTTCCTGCGGTGTCCCATACCTTGACCTCCATCACTTCCACCATTTTCGCAATATTGGAGAAGCGAAAAAAGAAGAAGCCATCCTCTATGGTCATAATATCATGAATGTTCTCTTTGCCCTATAATTTTTCTATAACTCCTCTGACTAGATAGAAGGACATTTTTGTGGTACAGAAGTAACTCACGAGGCAATTTTGAAAGTGAGATTTACCCTTGTCTAAAACCTCAGGTGGGAGAACAAAGATAAGCTTCTCACCATTCTCGATCGGTGGGTGAAATTTAATTCAGCAGATTGGGCAAAATTACCCATAGCAATGTTTTTCCAAGGCATACAAGATGTAGCAACAATAGTGTTTTCCAAAAAGGGTAACTGGATAGGTTTAGGTTCTGTTGCTATTCTAAATTTAGACGTACAGTTGCTAACCAAATCAACAACATCAGTTAGATTTTCATCTCCCAATTCAACGTCACCAACGGTACAAGTATCCTCAGCCATAATATTATCATTACAATTAGGAAGGGTGATAGATACTGTTCCTGGCAAGCCCGTTTCATTTCCTGTTGTAGCCCCTAGATTGGCAGCCTCTATCTCTGAACTTAATAGACTATTTATTTCGGCGGATAAAGCTTTGAGTTCTATTTTGTTCGATGAGGAGGCTCTCCCAGTACCTCCTCTACCGCATCGCTTTCTAACCACCATTTTCGAAACTTTTCCTGGCGATACGTAATGTTGTCTCCGGCCAAAATGGGTTGGATCGATGTGCTCAAGGACTTGGACCATGAGCGTCAACAAACCATGAGCAGTCAAGCAGGGACGTGACCACAATGGTAGCAGTGAGAGCGGTGAGGGTTAGGACAAGGTGTGCTCGGTGTAGAGCGATGGGGGCGATGAAGTGAGGGCCAGCATCGAATGAGAGTGGCTGGGGGTGAGGGATTGAGCAGCAAATGTCTCTAGAGGGGCTAGGAGAGGAGCGAGCAGCAAAGGGAGATACGGTCACACACTGACCTTCTCTTAGGAAATATATCAAACACCTTAGATGCCAATATTATGGAGAGGAAACCGCAAGGTAAGAAGGGGGGAATGGAGCCTAATCAGCAATGTTGAGACATAACCCCAGTGAATGGATGCACGACACAACGAGCGGCGCTTTAATTTGAGCAAGACCGTACAAATTGGAAGGAAAGCAAAATACACACGATGAAGGACTGAGCAAAGGGGGATAGTGCAACAGCTCCTAAGGGCACGACAGAGGCATGGGCGAAGAAGGCCGGGCAGCGACGAAGGGGCTTTGAATGAGCACGGGCAAACGGACTCGGAAGGAAAGCAGAACTGAGGCGAGCGTGAAGGACGGGAGAGAGATGCTGAGGTCGGCGAGAGTGACGGGTGAGAAAGAGGGAGCGGGACCGGAAGAAGTGACGGAGGGTAAGGGCAAGGGCTAACAGTGGTTAGAGAGGGAATGCCGGACGTTGGGCGGAAGCCGAACGGAGGGCGGCGGGCGATGGGTCGAGGCATTCACGAGGTGGCGTTCACATGGTGGGGCTTCTTTCCTTAGCCATGAGATTTGTTCACTCACAGCCATTTAGTTACAAATGTTAACCCTCTGTTATTTAACCATTAACATGACAATGCACATGATTTTTAAGGGGTAAAGAAGATTTTTTATCTCAACTTTTTTACCCTCAATTTTTGTAAAAAAATGGAAAGTAATATAGAAAATGGAAGAAAACTAGATTGACTAAAATACTAATAATAGAAAAAAAAATTGCTAATAATAATATTAATGATAATTTTTAAAAATTTGATAAATATAGCAGCTTTAATAAAACTAAATAAGATATGTTAAGAAAAAGAGTAAACACAAACTAAAAACAAATGGAAAATGCATCATTAGTAAAAAGGCCAACTGACTAAAATTAGTTACAAATTATGTACATTTAAAGGTTTCACGAATGTGAATAATGATTGATCAATAATATAATTTTTAGAAACTTATAAAAGGAAATGATTAATCAAAATCAAGGTGATTTCTTTAATTACCTTCTAATTTTTTCCATTATTTAACCATTTAAAATTGCATAATGGGTATCCAATTTTTTTTTATTTGAACTTATCGAAATTGAAGCCTTCTCCTTTTTACTTAATCGTGGCTCTTGTCTTTAAAATATCTTATTTTTATGATATTAATATTTTAGTTAATTTATTTTTATCCCTTTCCTTTATTTTTTCTTATTTTTACAGAAATCGAGGGAAAAGAGCGTTCTTTTAGAAAATGAGATAAAATACAAATTTAATGTGCAATGTACATGCTAATTAAAACTATAATGGAGGATTAACGGCCATTCGAAAATCAAAGTTCAAGAGGGATACTTAACAGTTGAAAGTTCAAAGGCAACTGTGTACCATCCCTTGGGAGAGTTCTGGGTAATTTCCTCACATAGTTATTTGGTTTTGGTCACTTAGATCTGCGTCTAGAAAAGAACATCATTTAGAAGCTTTATTGGTCTTTTCCCTTTAATTTTGGGCAAACCCTGCATTATCGTGGGCTCTTTTATGGATATCCATAAGTGGGTCATCTCCTCCACCATTCATTTTTAAGGACAAAAGTACACTACAAGTGCCATAACTTGTGTACGGCGCTTACTTTAGTGCCATAACTTTTTTTTGGATTACTTTAGTGCTAAATTTTTTTAAAAACGATCACTTAAGTGCTAAAATTTTGAAAAATGATCACTTAAGTGCCAACTCCGGTGCCGTACACAATTTTTCGCCGGAAATCTGACGTGGCATTTTTTTTATTAATTTCTAAAACTGACGTGGCTCGCCGGAGTCTCCCCGGAGTTTGGCACTTAAGTGATCGTTTTTCAAAAATTTTAACACTTAAATGATTGTTTTTAAAAAATTTTAGCACTTAAGTGATCGTTTTTCAAAAATTTTAGCACTAAAGTGATCCAAAAAAAAGTTATGACACTTAATTGATCGTTTTTCCTCAGACTTGACACCAAAGTGATCCGAAAAAAAGTTATGGCACCAAAGTGAGCGCCGTACACAAGTTATGGCACTTATAGTGTCCTTTTGCCCATTTTTAAGGAAGCAATGAGCACTGTTGTATCAAGCAAGTGTTCTCCAACTCTCAATCTGTTGCGCAAGTTTTTGAGTAAGATTCTAAACAAATGGCAATGTTAGTAGAAGCTAACTATACGAAAGTTACATCCAGTGTCGAGAAATTACTAAACATTAGGAAATTTACGAGTAACTACAAATTAGTTACTTGGTACAATAACTACTTTGTGGAGAAATTAATACCCGCCATAGACATTGCACGGTTCTCCAACCAAATCAAACCACAACACCAACATGGCTTTGTTTCTCCCAGAAAAGCTAAAGATCTTTCAAAAAGAGGATGGGTTAAATTAAATCGACAAAGATTGTGAAATGGTCCTTTATTAATTTTGGACATGAAAGTAGATGGCAGAGAAAGCACTGAAAACGAAAGATTGCAAGAAAAGTAAATTTGTGAGGATATTAATGATAGACTGTTGTCATTGATTGCATGATGATTATTACAAATATTACAACGTAGGTTTTTATATCGCACTAAGAGTAATTATTACAAACGGTTATGGATTTTGAATCTAGAATTAACTTCTTAACTCGATTGGCAATTATAAGAAGTTGCAAAACTAGACACAATCTCCTCTTATCTAATAATGATAATCTACTAAGAGTTACAAATCCCGAGAACATTGGCATCTCCTCCCAGCAATTATGTGCTTGTGTCGATCCACTATCTGTCTTTGACTGATGTGTCGCTAGCCTTCTGTTCTACTTAATTATTGCACTACCTCAACACTGAACCAAAATCTAAGATCCCTTGTTGTCAATGACTTTGTCAATCAATTTATCTGAAGTCTTAATTATGGCTTCTGTCAATAACTCTCGCAATGTGTTTTGCCAATTTTATTCACCGTCAACAAGCTTGTAGTTCTTTGACAAAAAAAAAAGCTTCTAGTACATTGATTATCTTATTCATCGATGACTTATGTTTTGACCAAACTTATTCTTATCGATCGAACTCACTCGTTGATAAAAAGAGTTGATCATTTTTTTGTATCAACAAGTAGGGGTGAGCGATTCTCGATCTAATATGGTCCAATCCAAGAACCAGGAATCGGATCAGGAGGACCGGTTCTCAATTTCTAGGACCGGGTTCCAGACCAACTAATCTTGGGACCATGGACCGGTCCGATCCAATCTGGTTGCATAGGAAGATGATGGAGGCGCGAAAGCCAGCTTTAAAGCTGGCCAATCTACATTGCTTCCATCATTTTCCTATGCAACCATGGCCATAAGAGAGCTGCGGAAACAAAGGACTCTATCAATGGCCCAGTCCGCTTCCATCATTTTCCTATGCAACATTAATTTTTAACCGATGTCAACATTAATTTTTAACCGGTTCCAATGGTCCGGTCCGATCGGTCCAGTTCCCACTCTAGAACTGGGAACCGGATCGCCCAGAAACTAGTTCTATTTTTAGGAACCAAGAACCAGATCAATATTCCCAAGAATCGGATCAAATCAATCGGTCCGATCCTGATTTGGGCGATCCATCTTGCTCATATCTATCAACAAGTTGAAAGCAACTATTTTCGGTATATACTTGTCATGTTGTAATTAGTCATGGCCATGGGCCAGTTTCGGCCGGAAACCGGCCCGATCAAACCTGGGCCCGCGGTTCGGAACCAGCCCGTGGCCTACAGGCCCGGTTCCGATTCCAGAAATTTTGGAACCGGCCCGGAACCACCTATTCTGGGCCCGGTTCCAAAAAAAAAACCCTGCAGCAGGGCCTGCACGTCTGCAGGCCCTGCCGCGGCCCGTTACCAGGGCAGCCTTTGCAGGCTGCCTTACCAACGGGCAAAAGCCGCAAAAGTAAAAAATAAAATTAAAAATTAAAAATTAAAAAGATAACCGTTGCAAATTTGCAACAGTTATCTTGCTTTATTTTTATCCTAAATTTTCTTCTCATTTTTTTCCTATAAATTCTCTAAAATTCTGTCATATTCTCTCAATTCTCTCAAAATCTCTTCTCTCAAATTTTCTTAATACTCTAAATTCTCTCAAATTCTCTCATTTTTCTCAATCCGCGTAATTCTCTCTTAATTCTCCCAATCAATCCGCTCAATTCTCTTAATCCACTCGAAAAATGGCAAGTGGAAGTCGAGTGCCAACTGGCAAAGGTAAGAATATCGTGACGGAATCCCATCATTCTTTTGATCCTCGTGATTATGCAGATTTTCAAGATGATGAAATCAACATTTTTCCCGATGTGGAGCGCGTCCCGACACTAGAAAGTCTTCATCCTCCTGCCGAAATATCTACAACAAAGGAGGTGGAGCGAAAACTTACATCTAATATTTGGGATCACTTCACGAAAATGGAAAGGTTTGATATTGGTGAAAAAAGGTATAATATAATTTGTAAACATTGTGAAAAAATATATAAATATACAGGTGGACAAGAATATGGAACATTCAAATGACATCTTAGGAGCAAACATCCAACCCAAGCGGGAATCGAAATCAGGCAACAACAAATTTCCGCGTACGTTAATCCTAACACTTCCCCTTTATTTCATTTTAATGAAAAAACTTATAAGGAAGAATTAGATAAATTTGTTTCCATTGAGCATTTATCATTTAGTTTTAGAGAAAGATTTGGTTTTAATCAATTTGTACAAAAAGCATGCGCTCCATAAGCAAAACGTGTCCCTGGAAATTCACTTAAACGAATAATTGAAGATCTTTACAGAAATGGAAAAAAGGATATACAAAACTTTTTTATGCAATTTAATGGATGCGTGCATATAGGTAGTAATATTTAGAGTGATCATTGGCAAACGCATTCTTACATGGGCATAACATGTCATTGGATAGATGACGATTGGAGTATTCAAAAAAGAGTTATTGCATTTAGAGTTTTCGATGGTAAGCATACGGCAAATAATATTTATAGAATGATTAGGCAAATTTTAGAAGAATATTATTTGTTTAACAAAATTTTTTCAATTGGTTTTGATAATGCTGCGACAAATACTGCTTCAATTGCCGATTTAGAAAATATTTGTAAATCCGTTTTTGGCGGGAAAATTTTTCATGTTAGATGTGCTTGTCATGTTTTAAATTTATGTGTATAAGATGGTTTGAAAACTCTTGATATTTTTCTTGAATCAATAAAAACGGCGATTCAATTTTTATAGAAACATCCCCAAAAATGAAAGAATGGGGTAAATTTTGTAGAGAAAATGCCAAAAAGCCAAAAAGATTTCCAAGAAATGTTCCAACTTGTTGGAATTCTACTTTCCACTTGCTTGGTGAATCTTATGAATATAAAGATTTATTATGTGCATTCATTTCTAATAATATACCTTAGATTAATTTATACCCACAAGAGTGGGGTATTTGCAAAAAAAATTTAGATATTTTAAAGGTTTTTAATGATGCGACTTATACTTTGTCCGGTGTTTATTATCCTACTACACATTTATTTTTAGTAGAGGATATTAATATTGTCGGAATTTTTGATGAATATGAAAATGATATTGAATTACAATATACTATAGTAACAATGAAAGTGAAGTGGCTACATTATTATGGTGAAATTCTCATTATTTATTTAGTTGCTTGTGTTTTTTATCCGCGTTGCAAATTAGATGGTTTAAATGATTATTTGCATACGTATTATCAATGTTTACATTATGATGCGATAAATATTACAACCATACTACGTGAGGTTAAAAACATAGTAATAGAATTATATAATGAATTTTATACTAAATATAATTTAGGTGATGTTGGATCTTCTTAATCTACCGAGACACAAAATGAGAGTACGGGTAAAATTAGTAGATGGTACCAACTTTTATTAAATAGACAAAAAAAATAAAAGGGGGCAATAGGAAATATTTCTGAATTAGAGATTTATCTAACCGTTTCCTTTGAGTTTACTGAATTCGAAGGTAGTACAGGTTTTTAATTTTGGATTGATGGAAGAGGCACGCAAGCCAATACTCAATCTTTTCTCTTATTGCAAAACAAAATTTTGCAACCCCTTGTTCCACAGTTGCGGTCAAACAAGCATTCAATGCCGGAAGTAATATTTTGGACGAACATTGTTCAAGATTAGCTCCAAAATCAATTAAGATGCAAGCTTGTGTCAATGATTGGATGAAGGCTCAATACCGACAACAAGAGATAGATCGGAATAATGAATCCGAATTCTTTAACGACAGAGATACCACCGGTACCGCTACCGCTATCAAAACGGGTAACGACGATTGAGGATAAAAGAACTGTTTGAGTTGGCAAATATTTCGGAAACTCTTGTTTTTCATACCTGGCACGCCCACGTGAGCTTAGGGAAACTGAGGTATAATCGAACGACATGTGACCCCTGTGCACGGAATACAGGGGTTCAGATAGGCTTATGTTTTTGGGTCATTTTATGGCATATATATTGTGCTCCTTTTTTTTATAGATCATTGTAACGAATTGTAAGGCGCTTAATGATAATTTATTAAGTTCAAGCCCCCTCATTCTCTCTTTTTGTTCCCAAATTTGATTACAATTTACATTTTGATTATAATTTATATTGAATAATTCATTATTTCATAATTTCATTATTTTTTTATTTAATAATTTTTTTAAAATTATAAATTATGAACCAGAACCGGCCCGGAACCGAACAGTTTCGGTTCATACATGGCCAGGAACCGGAACCATGACCATGACTAGTTGTAATAACAACTAATGATTAATGTTGGCTGGGTCCAACTCTACGTGGGGCCCAGCCAGCATAAATCAAGAATACAGGAGTAGAAGTCAAAAAAGTAAACAAAAGAAAGCAAGTGCTTCGTGCGTCCGTGAAATGTGCCCAAAAAGAAGAGAGAGAAGACCAGAGTGACTGTGCTCACCTTGAGTACGGTGAGAACAGGTGACAGTTAGAAGAACAGATGATTGTAACTTTATGGACTCGATTAGAAGGGCAAACATTATTGAAATTGACTCAAATTTTGGTATATTGTTCATGAGACGAGGGCTAGCGTGGATCGATTTTGTTTATTGAGAACCTTCTTTGAATTCTTCAATCGCGGTTAGGATTTTTTCCTTTATTTATGTAAATCCACTTCTGTGATATGAAAATGATGTATTGTTGATGTTGTGCCTCTAGTGTGTAACTAGAGAAGAACTTTATCTATCGTATTATTCTTGGTGATTAGTGGAAGTTTTTGAGCAGTCCGTGGTTTTTTCCTTATTGGGTTTCCCCGTTAAATCTTGGTGTTGTTTATTGCATTTGTTTTCTTATAAATGCGAGGTTGTGTTGCTGGAATGTTGTTAGTTGTTGTTGGGGTTAAGTCGATTTCAATTTGTTTAAATGTGGAGGAGATATTGATCCTGAATTGGGTTTGGTTCTTGGTAAATTGTTGCCCGGTTCTCTCCGACGATTAGCACATACACACTCAGACTATTACTAAAAGAGAGGCAAAAATATGTGAGATACTCCTTCACTCTAAGAGTGGATTTTGCCTAAGTGCATTGTATTATGTAGTCGACCAAGCTAATCCGCAACTCAGATAAAAGTATAAGGATTGGGTCTTCAAGTATACATGTGATCAATTTGGCCAAAAAACAGAAAATTGGTAATGCGAAAGTTAAAATCAAGAATAGTTTCACTATGAAAGGAAAACACGTTTCTTTATTTCGTTTACTTGGAATCAGTCACAAATTTATCTCAAACACGAAACAAGTTACTGTTTTCTAACAACCCAGTATAACTTCAACAGAGACAGATAATCGTACCATGAACTTAATTGAAAAGGAAAATAGAAAAAAGAAAAGAAAACGGTAACTTCGGTTACATAACAAGCATTGGCACTGCCTCTTCCTTGGCTTATCGGGGCCAATCAGCCGTGCCACTTCCAGGGGCGAGGAAGCGACACCACAGAGAACCGCATCTTCCCGGTGGAGCAGTGGAGGCCGCCGCTCTCACCGCATGCAAAGAAGTAAAACTTCCACTTCTGGCTCAAGGTGAACTCGAAGCCATCTCCCGCCCCGTCCGACACATTGGCCACCATGGTCGCCCTCTTGAGGTCACACCTCATGTAGCTCCAGAAGGTCTGGAACACGTAGACGCTGTGTGGATGCGTGTTTTTGTCGCTCGGCGGGTCGTACTTGAACACTGCAAGTACCAAAATGAATGTTGTTTGGAATAATATTTTACAACAAATGATTCAGAGATACTTGTTAAGCATGCTTAACGAGGAAACATTCATTTTTCAAAGTATTGATCGTACATACACTAGTGTAGCCAGTTATAAATAGTGCCACAGACCACTTTTCTACAAAACCCAAAATGCTACTTAGACTACTCATTTTTTATTTGGAAAGGATCAATAAGGCGATTCTGCTTCTTAATTATCTTCAAAAGGCATTTTTTACTAAGTAATTATCTTCGAAAAACATTAGCACTCTACTTCTACTTGTTATGCATAAGATTGCATTATACAAGAGTCTCGGCATGAGTGAATGTCTAGACAATAAAGTCGTGTGAGGATGAATTTGTATCGATTCTAATACCGTGAAGATCATCGATCAATCTCCCATATCAACTGTTAAAATGAAAATAAGAACAAACTTACACGGACAGAAATGGGGCATAATAGATGCTGAACCTAGATATGAATAATTGAGCTATAGTAGTACTTACCGAGGGTGTCGTTGACGTAAAAGGGGCTGTTTTTGTGAGCCCAGGCGCTGTAATCGAATCCGAAATGCCAATTCTCGGACCCTCCGACGACGACCTTCTTCGGAGGCACCTCAGTGGGACCGTCGTATTGCTTCGGAGGCCAAGCATAGCCATTATTGTTGTTCCACCCTGGATAGGCCACTGAAGCTCCGATCGTCACTGAAGCTATCACGACAAGTACCATCGCTCCTCCGAATTTCATGGCCATTTTATTATTTTTTTTCCAATTTGGAGGGTGATGAAGGAACTGGACAAGTACAGATCTTCAGATGTTGGGGAACTGGTTGGTGCATTCGAGGAATGTCTGATGGGCTTTTTATAGGAGGAACTTCGTTGAAATTTTATGTTTGATGTTTCTAATGAAAGGTGGTAGTGGAAAACGGCCAAATGGACCTCTTTTTCTTCTTCAACAGATGGGGTTGGTGTGCGACAGAGAGTTAATGTGCTTTCACTGTTCAGAGTCAACTCCTCCGTTTCTGGTTTTTGAGCAGGTCTCTCCAGGAAAAACCAGCGCACAGCAACGGTACATGTAATGAATATGTCACCAGAGCTTATCTTATCGTATCACAACCGTAACGTGAGTATGAATACATGATTCCTTGGAGAAAGTGGATGAGTATGACGACGTCGACGAACTATACAAACACTCAGCCAAACAGATCCATATTGACCTCCGCAAGCAATATGGATTTCGTCCCCGCCGATAGGCCACTTTTGAATTCAATTCCGTGGTTGTATGAGTCGAGTAGTCTTTTGGATTTGGTGTTGTAGGCTTTGTGTATATTTCTTTGTCCCTGTCTCTAAACTACAAGCTTTGTCTCACTGATTCGCTATACTCTATATAGAGTGAACCAGCTATTGACCAAATCCATCTCGCTTGTCTTTAAAGCTTTTTAAGCATCGTATACCTAAATGTGCATATTTTTATGCTGTACACTTATGAATGTGATGTACACTTACGCTCAACATCGAACTAACAACCTAAGAGGGTATTTGGAAAGGAGAAAAACAGGTCAACAACCCTATGTTTGTTGGCTTAGTGGTTATAATACAAATTTTTGAGCATGTTTTGTAAAGCTTTCTCGTAGCAATTACAGCTTTCAAATGAAATTTTGGAGCTTGTATAAGATGTTTGACAAATTTCTCACTGCTGCAACGCTGTTAATTAGCTTCTAGGAAGCAATCTCAATCAGTTTTAAGGTGTAGCAACTTTAAAACTTGTAATACCAAAGGAAAATGACACAAATGGTCCCTAAACTTTTGCATAATGTGCAATGTGATCCATAAACTTTAGCCTAATGTGTAATGTCATATCTGAACTTTTAAGTTATTCAATGTGGTCCCTGAACTTTTAATGCATGTTTAATTTAGTCCATGAACTATATGAAAATATTTCATATTATCCATGAACTTGAATTAATGTAAGGACAACGTTAAGCATTTTCATATAATTTCTGGATCATATTGAATAAATTAAAAATATCATGATTACATTTCACATTAGGTCAAAGGTTCATGGACTATTTGTGTCATTATCCCTATTACCAAATACACTTACTACAATACTTCATAGCATAGCATCAACGTGGCTATGGTTACAACACATCACTGCTATACCATTTAAACACTTTGTTTGTGGATTATTTACCCAATATTGGTCCAATAACCATACTACTAAATGAAAACAATCACATAGTTTGGCCAACTACCAATTTTTTACTGGTTTCTTACTTAGATTATGAGGTTAGTGGAGTTCTTCACAGATGGGAGTCTAACTACGTACTTAAGTTGCTTCCTCATTAGATGTCGGTGCATCCTCTCGTTGTTGCGCCACTCTAACACACACACTCTCTCTCTCAACGAAGACATAGGAGACCAAAATGGTCACCTCCTTGCGACCACCTCAAACGGAGACCCAACCTTGCTCAACGCCAAATTCCGGGTTGACTCGACACATTACACCTAATGTTGGGAGCCTAAGTCGAGAGAGAGAGAGGGGCCAGGGACACGGATTGCAGTTCGAGCGGCGAAGTGTCAAGGGTGGCTGTACTCAGGTAGACAAGCAATGCAGAGAAAAAGGGAAAAAAGGCGGAAATGAGGGCAGCGAAAAACAAAAAAAAAGGATCTAGATCGTCCAACATACATAGTAAGTAATGTGTAAACTCCTAAAGGATAAACTGACATGCCCCGAACCCCGACGGGCTCGCGACACCCCTCCAAAGATCGTATTGATCGCGACGTCTCAGGACGCGTTGCCGACCCCAAACGAAACACCCAAAGTCGTACGCATGCGGAAGAGAAATTTAAACATCACAGACAATGAATAATGACAACGGGATAGAACAAACGCAAATCAATAAACACATAACATTAGCTTGAAATCCCAAATATTCATACATTAGGCTTCTAAGGTAAAATTCACCTTCGTCATAAAAAAGGAACAAGCGGCTGGGTAGACTATTAACTGCACAAAAAGGGACTCTACTAAAAAGGCTTCCAAGCCCAACACCTAAACATCCCTACAGTGCCCAATTCGAATTGGACCCTGAAGGTTTTGACTCCGTGTCCGAGTCAATCTCGATCGGCTCCTCCTTATGCTCGGACACTATAGGCTCCTCCTCGGGCTCGAATTCCTTGAATTCCTCTTCAAGCTCGAGGTCTGGAGGGGCCACAAGTTCGGGTTCGGGCTCCGGTACGGGCTCGGGTTCAGGCTCTGGAACGGGCGCAGGTTCTGGACTAGGGTTCTCTAGTGGACTATCGGGATCCGTCACCTCGCCATCGAGAGTAAACTTATTCCAGGGCTCCTAATTTACTGCACCCTCGTTAGCATGCTGCAACCCCTCAAAACCTCGGATTGGCCCAATAGTCACCAACCCGACCCGATGGACCCAAGCCAAATAGGTATGGCATTGCAGTTCCTCTAGTCCCACGTCTACCCAAACAGTGGTAAGATGCCTAATGTGCATCTCATCCGGGCTCAGTCCCGGATATTCGGTCTCCTCATGCACCGTATGCATAGGAATCCCAAAACGCCTAGGTGGTGACATACTTAAGGTCGGGGATCTGAAAATGTTTGCACTACAGCAATGAGAATAAATCTCAATAAGCGGACAACCTATACCCCACCTAGGCCAATGCGTACCCACACAAGTCTAACATGCAATCCATCAGCCAACACAATCAATTTCATACAACATACTTATCTCACCTCAAACTACATGCCAACTCTGCATATTAGAATATCCACCATAAAGCAATAGTAATTCAAGAACATAACATCGCCACTCAAACGCCATAACCACGTACATTCAATCAATTCAATCACACTCAATTTGCATTCATGACCGAGCAACTTTCTCACGACCTCCCAGGTCCTTTCATACTGCCCGCGTTAACACGCCTCAGGCCAACCCTCAGATCAAGCCGAGCTCTGTCCCTCACTTGACAATTCACACATTCACACGATCCGCGTAAACATGCCTCAGGTTAGCCCTTCGATCAAGCTGGGCTTAGTCCCGCGTAACCACGCCTCATGACATTTTTCTCAACCCGTGTAATCACGCCTCAGGTCATTTCTTGCCTTTCTAGCCACACCCACGTAACCACGCCTCAGGTTGACAGCCCTCCTATCAATCCGGGCTCAGTCCCGCATAACCACGCCTCAAGACATTCCTCATGCACATGCACCACAACACAATTTGCCATCTAACACGTCGTACAGTTCACATTCAAATCACCAAGCTTTCACCAATGTCAATCTGACACGCCATAACACCCAATTGAAGTCATGCTCTCCACATTAGCCTACCGATTCGACATTCAAGCCGGCACATTCAAATATTCCATTTCACCCACAAACACCACGACAACTCGGTCATGTCACCTATCTCATTCAATCACTAAATTAGCCACACAATCACCACCACAATAATCCATAAATTAAGCACATTCAATTTAACTAATCCACGCCTAATTTAATCCCTAATCCGGTACTAATCACACCCTAAACAAGTCTAAAAATACCCATTATACTAAGTAGGGTTTAAGAAGTCACTTACCTAAGTTTGGCCTAGGAAAAATCCGCACGGGCCCAAAATGGCCTGGGTTAGTAGTACGGGCGAGGGCGAGGGCGCGACGGGCGCGGGGCTCGGTCATGACTCGACACACGGCCCGGCGACTCGACCATGGGCAAGGGCAGCGGCCTGGGCAACGGGTACGGCCCGGGGCGACTTGCCCACGGCTTGGGCACACGGCCCGGCTACTCGGCCATGGCTTGGGCATGCTCAGGCATGGCTGGGCTGCTCAGCCGGTGAGCTGGGCTGCTCAGCTGGCGGGCTAGGCTGGCTGACCAGCGAGCTGGCTGGCTGGCTGGTCGGCGAGTTTGCTGGGCGGTCGGCTGGGACGGAAAGCGGCAGCGACGGCGGCTGTGCAGTGGAGGCTCGACCACGACCGGGACAGTCTGGCCAAGGCTGAGCTGGGGCAGCGTAGGGCGGACCAAGCGGGCATGGCAGCTGCAGGTGACTGGACAGGGTGGCTGAGGGCAAGGTGGTGGCGAACGGAGTAGCGGCGGTGGTTGGAACGACGGCACACGGCGGCTAGACGAGGTAGAGCCAGGCAGGGGGAAGAAGAGCTTGGGGAAGGAGAAACACGGGAAGGAAGGTCGGCGAAGGAAACGGCAGGGCCGACAACGGTCGGGGGTGGCATGGCGACGCCACAGGCGGCGGAGCAGAGCAAAATAGCTAGCTGGGCAGCGTTGGACTGTGACAGGCGTCGCGGCGGTCAGGCGCGGCGAGCTCGAGCAACAAGCTGGGCTCACGGCGATGATAGCGACGGACAGCACGGCGGCGGTGAAGGACAGATTGTCACGACCTGAACCCTGATGGGCTCGCAACACCCCTTCCACGGTCGTATTGATCGCGACGTCCCAGGACGCGTCGCCAACCCTAAACGAATCACCCAAAGTCGTACGCAGGCGGAAGCGAAATTTAAACAACCTAGACAATTAATAATGACAACGGGGTAGAACAAACACAAATCAATAAACACATAACATTAGTTTGAAATTTCAAGTATTCATACATTAGGCCTCTAGGGTTAAAATCCACCTTAGTCATCAAAAAGGAACAGGTGACCGGGTAGACTACTAACTGCCAAAAAGGGACGCTACCAAAAAGACTTGCAGGCCCAACTCCTAAACATCCCTACGGCGCTCAATCCGACTCGGACCCTGAAGGTTCTGACTCGAGTTCGAGTTGATCTTGATCGACTCCTCCTTATCCTCCTCCTCATGCTCGGGCACCAAAGGCTCCTCTTCGGGTTTGGGCTCGGGCTCCGGTATGAGCTCAGGTTCAGGCTCTAGAACGGGCACCGGTTTTGGACCAGGGTTCTCCAAAGGACTATCAGGATCTGACACCTCGCCATCGGGAGTAAACTTGTCCCAAGGCTCCCAATTTACCGCACCCTCGTTAGCATGCAGCAACCCCTCAAAACCTCGGATTGGCCCCGAATTCACCAACCCGACCCGATAGGACCAAGCCAGGTAGGTATGGCGTTCCAGCTCCTCTAGTCCCACATCTACCCAAACAGTAGTATGATACCTAATGTAAGTCTCATCCGGGTTCAGTCCCGAGTATTCGTTCTCCTCATGCACCGTATGTATGAGAACCCCAAAACGCCTAGGTGGCGACATGTTCAAGGTCGGAGATCTGAAAATGTTTACACTACAGCAATGAGAATAAATCTTAATAAGCAGACAACCTATACCCCACCTAAGCCAATGCGTACCCAGACAAGTCTAATGTGTAATTCACCAGCCAACACAATCAATTCCACACAACATACTTACCTCGCCTAAAACTATGTGCCAACTCTGCATATTAGTACAATCACATGAATATCATAATATTCCACAAACACTCCGCCATTAGTCGAGCGTCATACACAAATACATTCACTCAACTCAATCACACTCATTTTGCATTCGTGATTGAGCAACTTTTCACGACCCGGGTCAACACCTCACAGGACAACCCTCAGATCAAGCCAGGCTTCGTCCCTCACTAGACCTTTCACACTTTCCCACGACCCGCATCAATACGCGTCAGGTTAGCCCTTAGATCAAGCCAGGTTCCGTCCCTCACTGGACATTTCAAAAATAAGCTTTCACACGATCCGAGTCAACATCCCATAAGTCAGCCCTCATATCAAGCCGGGCTCTGTTCCCTCATTGGACCTTTCACACTTTCCCACGATCCGCGTCAACACGCCTCAGGTCAGCCCTCAGATCAAGCCAGGCTCCGTCCCTCACTGGACATTTCAAAAACAAGCTTTCACACAACCCGGGTCAACACCCCACAGGTCAGCCCTCTGATCAATCCGTGCTTTTCTCATGCACATGCACCATACACAAGATTCACCATTTCCTCAATCATATAACTCAAATTCAAATGACCACACTTTCACCAATATCAATTCGACATGCCATAACACCCAATTCAAGTCATGCTCTCCACATCAGCCTATTGATTCGACATTCAAGTTGATACATTCAATTAATCTATTTCACCCACAAGCGCCACGACAACTCAGTCATGCTATTCATCTCAATCAATCATTAAATTAGCCACACAATTACCACCACAATAATCCACAAATTGAGCATAAGCAATTTAACTAATCCACGCCTAATTTAATTTCCTAAGCCGGTACTAATTTGCACCCTAAACAAGTCCAAACATACCCATTATACTAAGTAAGGTTTAGGAAGTCATTTACTAGGTTTTGGCCCGGAGAAAATTGGCTCGGGCCTAAAATGGATCGAGTGAACAGTGCTGGGCTAGGCACAGGTGCGGGCCAAACGGGCGCGGTGGCCGAGCGACAGCCTGGGGGCGCATGGGCGAGCAGGACGGGCGAGGCGCTGGGTAGTGGCCTGGGCCGAGCGGGCAACGGCTCGGCCACGGCCCTGGGTGACTTGGCCGCGAGCTAGGCTGGCTGGCCGACGAGCTAACTGGCTAGCTGCGGAGGTTGGCTGGCCGGCGAGCTGCGACGGCGACGACTCGGAGGAAGGCTAGGGCAGTGGCGGCAAGAGAGAAGGGAGCTAGAGGCTGAGGAGGCACGAGCTGGCGGAAACGGGGTGGCGCGGTGGCGGTCGGTGGCAAGGGGGCTGGATGGTGGTAGGGGGAGCAGTGGTAGCCGGTACAGCGGTGAGCGGCGGCAACAGATGAGCTAGACAGAGGGATACACGGGAGGGAAAGGAAAGGTTCGGCCGGGAGAGGGGGGTCGCGTAGCGGTCGAAGACAGCATAACAGCGACTGGGGCAATGGCCAGGTGTAGCTGGACAGCACCGGGCGCGATGGGCAGCGGCGGCAAGCTCACTACTTCGCGTGCGAAGGAAGAGGAAAAGCGGCTGGCGGATGGTGGCTAGCAAGGCGACTGCACCAGGCGAGCGGCCGAACGGACGATGCGGCGTGGCGGTCAGGCATGGCGAGCGGTCTGACACGGCGAGCGGCCGTCGGGCGAGCAGAACAGAAGCAGGAGCAAAACCAGTCGCCCAAGGAGGAAGAAGGAAGAAGAAGAGAAAAGAAAAGAAAAAGGAAGAGAGAGAAGAGAAGGGACGTGCATGGGGCAGACGGAGGGAGAGGACATGCGGGCAGAGGGGGAGGGGATGCGCGCGTAGGGGAGGGGCACGGTAGAGGGAGGAGAGAGAGAGACCCAAAAGTCAAATATCGCACTCGAGTGCGATCCGACGGACACGGTTCAAACCTGAAAACGATCCAACGGCCCACGAAAATCCTAATTAATAATTTAAGAAAAAAGGGCCAAAAGAAATAACCCAAAACACACTACAAATGAGATCTACTAATCCAAATCCGCATCCGATCAAAAATCTACATTTCACATATTCCGAGCAATATCGAGGCTGGCCATAATATTATCGACACCGTCCAATTAAATTCGTCTCGGAACTCTGAGAAATTCGACGTCAAAGTTTGAGCTCTAAATAACGGCCAAATTCGATCGAGTATGATTCTAGCGAAATCTCTAATTTAAAAATAATAACCCAAGAGTGATCAGTTCCGAGCGAGATTTTATTATAAGCGCACTAACAAATTACACATTTTATAAATCCAAAAAATGAGTCGAAATTTGGAATGTCACAACTCTTCCCCTTTACAAAAATTTTGTCCTCGAAATTTACAATCCAACCCAACTATTCAAACAAATGGAGGTATTGGTGTCGCATCAACTCTTCGCTTTCCCACGTCGCACCTTCAATTTCATGATGCTCCTAAATCACCTTGACCATCGGAATTGTCTTGTTTCGCAACACTCTCTCCATTCTATCCTCGATCTGCATCGGATCTTCCATGTACGGCACTCTGTCGTCCACCTCTATCTTCTCGTAATTCAGCACGTGGGTCGGGTCCGGTTCGTACTTTCTTAACATTGACACGTGGAATACATTATGCACTTGAGACAAATTTGGCAGTAACGCGAGACGATAAGCCAAGGTACCAATTCTTTCTAAAACCTCGAATGGACCCACGTATCTTGGGCTCAACTTCCCTTTCTTACCAAACCGTGATAATCCTCTCATAGGCGATACTTTGAGGAAAACATGATCCCCTACTTGAAATTCCAAATACCTACGTCTCCGATTCGCATAATTCTTTTGGCGGCTTTGAGCGGTCTTAAGCCTGTCTCGAATCACCTTAACTGTTTTGACTGACTGCTGAACTAACTCGGGACCCATGATACTCTTCTCACCGACTTCATCCCAATAAACCAGCGTTCTGCAAGCTCTACCATATAGTACTTCGAATGGTGCCATTCTGATACTCTGCTGGTAGCTATTGTTGTAGGCAAATTCAACCAAATGCAGCTATTCCTCCCAACCACCCTTAAAATCCAGTACACACGCTCGCAGCATGTCTTCCAAGGTTTGAATCGTCCTTTCAGACTGGCCATCCGTTTGGGGATGATAGGTCGTGCTAAACTATAACTTTGTTCCTAATGCCGTATGAAGACTTTTCCAAAAGGCGGCAGTAAATTTAGGATCACGATCTGAAGTGATTGTCACTGGTACTCGGTGCAAACGGACTATTTGTCGGACATAAATCTCGGCATACCTTTCCAAGGCGAAGTCCTTTCGCACTAACAGAAAATGTGCTGACTTTGTTAATCAGTCTACTACCACCCAGATCGAATCATGATCCCTTTGACTTCTTGATAATCTCATTACAGAGTCTATCATGATGTGTTTCCATTTCCACTTGGGAATTTCCAATGGCTACAACATTCCACCCCGCTTGCAATGTTACGCCTTCACTTGTTGACATGTTAAACACTTGACCACGTGCTTGGCTACATCCACTTTCATGCCGTTCCACCAGTAATGTTATCGCAAGTTCTGGTACATTTTCGTACTACCCGGATAAATACTGTAATTGCTACGGTGTGCTTCAGACAAAATCTCTTCCCTCAGTTCTGTATCACTAGGTACACATAACCGACCACAGAACTTCAGAATCCCATCCTCCGATACCTGAAAATCCGTTTTCCTTTTTGTGACCTCGACACCTAAAATCTTTCTCAATCTCGGGGTCCGTCAATTGTAAAGCCTTAATCTTAGTCTGTATTTCCGATTCGATCCTCAATGCTGCAAGCAGACTCGAGACATGACTCACTTCAAACTTAAATTCTGAATCCCGAACTCCCTCCAATAGAGTCCACTCCTTGACCATCATATGCGCGATGCTCGATTTCCGGCTCAGTGCATCCGCTACTTTATTAGCTTTTTTAGGATGATACATAATCTCACAGTCGTAGTCCTTAAGAAGTTCCATCCAATGACGTTGTCTCATGTTCAGTTCCTTCTGGGAGAACAAGTACCTTAAACTTTAATGGTTCGTATAAATCTAAAATTTCTCCCATACAGGTAGTGTCTCCAAATCTTAAAAGCGAAAATAATCGCGGCCAATTCTAAGTCATGTATCGGATAATTCTGCTCATGTGGCCTCAATTGCCGCGATGCGTATGTCACTACTCTCCCATATTGCATTAGCACGCATCCCAATCCTCTTAACGACGCATCACTGTAAATCTCATATCTTCTCGGACCTGACGGGATCATCAACACTAGCGCGGTCATCAACCTCTGTTATAATTCTTGGAAGCTCCTTTCGCGCATATCCGTCCATTTAAATCTCGTCTCCTTCTTTAATAACCGAGTCAACGGCGTCGCTAATGCCGAAAACCTCTCCACGAAGCGTCTATAATAACCTGCTAGACCCAAGAAGCTCCAAACCTCGATTACTATTGTCGATCTCGGTCAATTCGTGATGGCTTTAATCTTTGTCGGGTCCACTGCAATTCCTTCTCCGAATATCACATGTCCTAAGAACGTCACTCGATGAAGCTAGAATTCGAACTTACTGAACTTAGCATAGAGTGCATGTTCCCTTAAGGTCCATAGAACTTTTTCCAAATGTACCTCATGCTCGGCGGAACTCTTCGAATATGCCAGAATATCGTCTATGAACACGATCACAAATTGATCCAGAAATTCTTTGAATACCCGATTCATTAAATCCATAAAGGTTGCAGGGGCGTTTGTCAGTCCAAATGGCATCACCGTAAACTCATAGTGTCCATACCTCGTCCTAAATGCCGACTTCGGCACGTCCTCCTTCTTGATCCTCAATTGGTGATAGCCATTCCTCAAATCGATCTTAGAAAACACTGACGCCCCTTGTAACTGATTAAATAGGTTATCAATCCTTAGCAACGGGTACTTATTCTTATGGTCACCTGGTTCAGTTCTTTGTAGTCAATGCACAACATCAATGATCCATTCCTTTTCCTTACGAATAACACTAGCGCTCCCCATGGAGACGCACTCGGGCGTATGAAGCCTTTATCCAATAACTCTTGCATTTGGACTTTCAATTCATTCAATTCCGACAGTGACATCCTATAAGGTGCTTTCAAGATCGATTCTGTATCTGGGGCTAACTCAATCACGAAGTCCACTTCTCTATCAGGTGACAGTCCCGGCAATTTCTAAGGAAAGACATCTGGGAATTTGCACACCACAACTATGTCTTCTAGTCTCGGCTCTCCAGCCGTCAAATCAACTACATTTGCCAGAAATCCTTGGCACCCTTCATCTAACAACTTTGCCACCTCAAGTGACGAAATTCAAGGGATCGAGGTTCCTCCTCAGTTTCCCATAAACTCAAATTTAGGATGTTCAATCGGATTAAATTAGATCACCCTACTACTATAGTCCATAACAACCCTCTGTTTGACTAGCCAGTCCATACCAACAATCACATCAAAGTCATGTATAGATAAAACCGTCAAATCTATTCTTCCTTCCCTATCACCAATCACTATCTTACAATCGGGACATCCAAACGCAATCAGCACTTTATCATTCAGCGAAGTAGTCACACATAGCATAACATCAAGTGGTTTTGGCTCAATCTCAGATAACTTAACGAACTGCTCAGATATAAATGAATGTGACGTCCCCGGATCAAATAAAGCATATGCAGCATGATGACAGAGAGAGATCGTACCTGTGACCACGCCAGATGCATCCTCAATTTCCCTCCTTGCCATTGCATACATCCGTCCTCGGGCGAGTGGCCTATTCTGGTTAGCCAATTGGATGGCTCCAAATTGATTTCCATTCTAGGGCGGCGGTGGCAGTAATGCAGGCGACCTAGCCTGCCCATTGTTGGGGCAGTCCTTCATTTGATGGCCCATTCCGCCACATCTGAAACACAATCCGCCCCTGTTTTGGCAAGGTCTATTCTCGTGTCTTCCTCCACACAGCTTACACGGGGCGTTCTGGTAACGATTTGGCTTCTCGATATTTCTCTGAGTGGGAGGGACAAAACGACTATTTCCTGCCATAGATCTTTTCCCAAATTGATGGTTGTCCCTAGTCGGGGCATACCGCGATCTAGAAGCGGCAGTCCGATCCGTTTGATCTCGCTCAATTGCCTGGGCCCTCTCATAGATCTCATGATAGCCTTTCAAGTTTAATGAAATCATCTGATTGTGAAGGCCTGGCTTCAGCCCATCCCAGAACCTCCTAGCTTTGTCTGTTGGGTCCTCCACCATTCTGGGGGTAAATTTGGACAACCTCGCAAACTCGGCTTCATACTGAGTCACTAACATCTGACCCTGACACAATCTCATAAATTCAGCCAATTTCTGTTCTCGGGCATTTTCCAAGAAATACTTGCCGTTGAAGGTCTCGGTAAAAACAGTCCAATTCGGGGCAGTACTAACGGGGAATACTTCACCTCTGGTGGCCCTCCACCAGTCACTTGCATTATTCTGAAGCTAGTAGACTGCTAGCGTCACCTTCTCTTCCTCAGTACACCCCAGCATCTCAAAAGCTTTCTCTAGCTCTTCTATCCATCTCAATATAGCCTCGGGATCGCCTCTCCCATTAAACTTTGGGGGTTTCAACCTCAGAAACTGCTCGACTAACTTGGACATTGGCCTGTTCACATTTACTCACACTAGACCAAGATTTCCACCAATCACATTATTCCCCTGATTTCCATTATTCCTAACAATCTCGCTGGCAGCTGCAGCGATGACAGTAGCGCTCCTTTCCCCCGTCTGTCTACCCAATAATAATCCTGCTTCCTCAAGTACCCTCCACATTTTATCCAACCTGGGATCCCCCATAACTCCAGCTTGTAGGGCTACACGACCTCGACCTCGACCTCTAACTCGACCTCTATCTCGACATCGACTGCTCATCTTACCGATTCTCATAAATGCTCACCTGCTAAATTCCACATAGAATTAGAAATCTAGGCCAACTATACCAGTCTAAGCCCTAGGCAGTGGATCACAACACAATTCATTAAGCAGACAGTTAATCACAACGTCACTCAATCACAACTAATAGGGTTCGTGCACTTACCTTAAGTCTCGACAAACCTGCACCTCACATAATATTGTATAAAATCACTCAACAATCACAATCACACAGTCTGGGGTACGCATGACACACGAGTCTCCCTAACTGGCTACCTCAAAGTCATCGCTCCTTATCACTCCAGGTTTTGACCAACTTGGATTGAACTGACCTTGCTCTGATACCAAATCAATCGGGGTGTCACATCCCGAACCCCGACGGACTCGCGACACCCCTTCCACGGTCGTATTGATCACGACGTTCCAAGACGCATCGCCGACCCCAAACGAATCACCCAAAGTTGTATGCTGGCGGAAGCGAAATTTAAACAACTCAGACAATTAATAATGACAACGGAGTAGAACAAACGCAAATCAATAAACACATAACATTAGTTTGAAATTTCAAGTATTCATACATTAGGCCTCTAGGGTTAAAATCCACCGTCGTCATAAAAAAGGAACAGGTGACCGGGTAGACTACTAACTACCAAAAAGGGACGCTACCAAAAAGACTTGCAGGCCCAACTCCTAAACATCCCTACGGCGCCTAATCCGAATTGGACCCTGAAGGTTCTGACTCTGAGTCCAAGTCGATTTCGATCGGCTCCTCCTCATCCTCATCCTCATGCTCGGGCACCATAGGCTCCTCTTCGAGCTCGGGCTCAGGCTCCGGTACAGGCTCAGGCTCGGGTTCGGGCTCTGGAACGGGCGCCGGTTCTGGATCAGGGTTCTCCAGAGGACTATTGGGATTTGACAACTTGCCATCAAAAGTAAACTTGTCCCAGGGCTCCCAATTTACCGCACCCTCGTTGGCATGCTACAACCCCTCAAAATCTCAGATTGACCAGAATTTACCAACTCGACCGATACGACCAAGCCAGGTAGGTTTGGCGTTCCAGCTCCTCTAGTCCTACATCTACCCAAAGAGTAGTACGATGCCTAATATAAGTCTCATCCGAGTTCAGTCTCGGGTATTCGTTCTCCTCATGCACCGTATGCACGAGAACCCCAAAACACCTAGCTGGTGACATGTTCAAGGTCGGGGATTTAAAAATATTTGCACTACAGCAATGAGAATAAATCTCAATAAGCAGACAACCTATACCCCACCTAGGCCAATACGTACCCAAACAAGTATAACGTGTAATTCACCCGCCAACATAATCAATTCCACACAACATACTTACCTCGCCTAGAACTATGTGCTAACTCTGCATATTAGTACAATCACATGAATATCATAATATTCCACAAACACTTCGCCATCAGTCGAGCGCCATACATAAATACATTCACTCAATTCAATCACACTCATTTCGCATTCGTGGCCAAGCAACTTTCCACGACCTAGGTCAACACCCCACGGTCAGCCCTCAGATCAAGCCGGGCTTCGTCCCTCACTAGACCTTTCACACTTTCCCACGACCCGCGTCAACACGCCTCAAGTCAGCCCTCAGATCAAGCCGGGCTCCATCCCTCACTGGACATTTCAAAAATAAACTTTCATACGACTCGGGTCAACACCCCATATGTCAGCCCTCAGATCAAGCTTGGCTCTGTCCCTCATTGGACCTTTTACACTTTCCCACGACCAGCATCAACACGCCTCAAGTCAGCCCTCAGATTAATTCGGGCTCCGTCCCTCACTGGACATTTCAAAAACAAGCTTTCACGCGACCCGGGTCAACACCCCACAGGTCAGCCCTTAGATCAAGCCGAGCTCCATCCCTCACTCGATCTTTCACACTTTTCCACAACCCGTGTCAACAAGCCTCAGGTCAGCCCTCAAATCAAGCCGGGCTCCGTCCCTTACCGGACATGTCAAAAACAAGCTTTCGCATGACCTAGGTCAACACCCCATTGGTCAGCCCTCTGATTAATTCGGGCTTTTCTCATGCACATGCACCACACATAAGATTCACCATTTCCTCAATCATATAATTCAAATTCAAATCACCACGCTTTCACCAATATCAATCCGACACACCATAACACCCAATTCAAGTCATGCTCTCCACATCAGCCTATCGATCCGACATTCAAGTCGGTACAATCAATTAATCCATTTCGCCCACAAACGTCACGATAACTCAGTCATGCTATTCATCTCAATCAATCATTAAATTAGCCACATAATTGCCACCATAATAATTCACAAATTGAGCATAAGTAATTTAACTAATCCACGCCTAATTTAATTTCCTAAGCCGGTACTAATATACACCCTAAACAAGTCTAAACATACCCATTATACTAAGTATGGTTTAGGAAGTCACCTACTAGGTTTTGGCCCGGAAAAAATCGGCTCGGGCCTAAAATGACCAGGGTGAACAGTGTTGGGCTAGGCACGGGCGCGAGCCAAACGGGCGCGCTGACCGGCCAACACGGGCGCGATGGTCGAGCGACGGCCTAGGGGCGCACGGGCGCGAGCCAAACGGGCGCGCTGACCGGCCAACACGGGCGCGATGGTCGAGCGACGGCCTAGGGGCGCACGGGCGAGCGGGACGGGCAACGCACCTAGCTGGACGGGCGAGGCGCCAGGTAATAGCCTGGGCTGAGCGGGCAACGGCTCGGCCACGGCCCTGGGCGACTTAGCCGCGAGCTGGGCTGGCTAGCCAGGGAGGCTGGCTTGCTAGCAAGCTGCGGCGGCGACAATGACATGTTGACGATGGCGCAGAGGAAGGCTAGGGTGGTGGCGGCGAGAGAAAGGGGGAGCTAAGGGTTGAGGAGGCGTGAGCTAGCGGCGTGGTGGCGGTCGGTGGCAAGGAGGGGTTGGATGGTGGTGGGGGGAACAGTGGCGGCCGACATGGTGGTGAGCGGTGGCGAGAGAAAGGGGGAGCTGGGGGTTGAGGAGGCGTGAGCTAGCGGCGTGGTGGCGGTCGATGGCAAGGAGGGGTTGGATGGTGGTGGGAGGAGCAGTGGCGGCCGGCATAGTGGTGAGCGGCGGCGATCAGCGAGCTGGATAGAGGGAGACACCGGAGGGGAAGGAAGGGCTCGATCGGGAGAGGGGGTCACGCGATGGTCGGAGACAGCACGGTGGCGGCTAGGGCGACAGTAGCGACGGCCAGGCATGGCTAGACAACGTCAGGCGCGACGGGCAGCAGCGGCGAGCTCGCTGCCGCGCGCACGAAGGAAGAGGAAAAGCTGCTAGAGGCTAGCGAGGCGATGGTGCCAGGCAAGCGATCGGACGAATGGTGTGGTGCGGCAGTCGAGTGAGGCAAGCAGTCCGACGCAGCAAGCGGCGGTCGGGCGAGTGGAATAGAAGCAGGAGCAAAACTAGTTGGCCAAGGAGGAAGAAGGAAGAAGAAGAGAAAAGAAAAGAGAAAGGAAGAGAGAGAAGACAAGGGACGTGCATGGGGCAGAGGGGGAGGGGATGCGCGCGTAAGGGAGGAGCGCGGTAGAGGGGAGAGAGAGAGAGAGAGAGACCCAAAAGTCAAATATCGCACTCGAGTGCGATCCGACGGACACGGTTCAAACCCGAAAACAATCCAACGGCTCACGAAAATCCTAATTAATAATTTAGGAAAAAAGGGCCAAAAGAAATAATCCAAAACACACTACGAGAGAGGTCTACTAATTAAAATCCGCACCAGGTTAAAAATCAACATTTCACATATCCCAGACAATATCGAGGCTGGCCACAATATTATTGACACCGTCCAATTAAATTCGTTCCGAAACTCCGAGAAATTCGACTCCAAAAATTGGGCTCTAAATAACGGTCAAATTCGATCGAGTGCGATTCTAGCAAAATTTCTAATTTAAAAATAATAATCCAAAAGTGATCAGTTCCGGGCAAGATTTTATTATAAGCGCACTGACAAATTACACGTTTTATAAATCCCAAAAATGGGACGAAATTCGGAATGTCACATAGATAGTGCGGCGGCAGTCCGGCGTGGCAAGCGGTCCGACGCGGCGAGTGGCAACAGAAGCAGAACCAGTCAGGCGGAAGAGAAGACCAACGAAGATGAAGAAGAGAAGAAGAAAAGGGGATGAAGAAAAGGAGGAGAAAGAAGAGAGAGGGGACGTTGCATGGGGCGGAGATGGAGGGGACGCGCGTAGCTGGAGGGGCAGATGCGCGCGTAGGGTGTGTGCGGCAGAGAGGAGAGAGAGAGAGAGAGAGAGAGAGAGAGAGAGAGAGTCAACGCGATGATTACGATCCAATGGCTCACGTTCAAACCCAAAAACGATTCAACAGTCCACAAAAATCCTAATTAATAAATAGGAAAAATGGCCAAAAGAAAACAACCCAAAATACACTACGAGGGAGATCTACTAGTCCAAATCCGCATCCGGTCGAAATTTCACTTTCCACATATACCGGGCAATATCGAGACTGGCCACAATAATATCAACACCATCCAATTAAATTTGTCCCGGAACTCCGAGAAATTTGACGCCAAAGTTTAAGCTCTAAATAACGGCTAAATTCGATCGAGTGCGATTCTAGCGAAATCTCTAATTTAAAATAATAACCCAAGAGTTATCAGCTCCGGGCGAGATTTTATTATAAGCGCACTGACGAAATACACGTTTTATAAATTCCAAAAATGGGTCGAAATTCGGAATTTCACATAAACAATACATTAATAATGGTAATATGTGATTATTTTCTAAATTTAGAGAATCTCAATCCTAATTTGTATAGCAAATGATTCTCCTCGTTGTACGATGAAATAAAGAAGTAGGAACAACACAAGAAAGATCTTCATTGGTTAGTCTACCAAGTACTGTGCTCACCATTTCAAATTCCCCGACCCGCAACATAAGTCAAACTTGTGTCGGTCTCAGACAGAATTTTCTAATCAAGATTAAGTCAGCAAAAACAGAATGCTGGCCTTTTACCAATTAACCATCCCCATCATTGCCACTCGACCTAATCAATCAGCCCGTTTTGACTTGGTCCATGTGGAAGAAAATTTCTCGGGGAAGAACCCTCAATGACATCCAGAGAAATTGTCCGATAAGTTATAAACCTATTACACGCATGTTAATTCATTCCTAAAGTTTTCAATTTTACCAATTTAGTCTTAAACATTTACACAAAATTCTAATTTAGTACTTCTGGTCAGTTCTCACCGTAAATCACTGACGTATCGGTGTTTCGTGTAGAATCATTGGCAACGACTGGACGACCATATCGGCAATTTCTGACGAGAACTGATTGGAAGGACTATATTAGAATTTCATGCATATATTTAGGACTAAATTGGTAAAATTGAAAAGTTTATAACTGAATTGATGTCCGTACAATAAGTTTATAACTGATTGGGTAATTTTCCCATATCCTAAGCATTCAATACTCAATGGAACTTATGCAAATGTTTAACTATATAAAAAAATTTTCCATTAAATATGCCTATAGTGTTTAAACTTAGTCCTTAAACCTTATAAAAGAACTTTGTTCTCGAACAATTTTTTTTTGGACGTTTATGTGGTCCTTAAACTTTTATATAAGTTGAGCAATTATACAAAATCTATCACTTTCGGAAAATATAACCTCTACATCTCTTAGACCTTCTAAAGCATGATCAATTACTCCCATAGGCCTTCCATAGGTGGTAGAGAGAGGCTAGGGAAAATACTCGAGCACTTTCGTACAATGGTCTTTCTGCAATTGCACGACTTACAAAAGGTTAGACACCATTAATGTAAAAACAAAATAAATAAACGACGACTAGAATCTAACATTTGTAAAAGCGTAAGGCCATTGGATTTAGGATTGAGATCTTAATTTAGGATGGTAAATTTACATCTTAAATATCCCAATTTTACCGACGTAAGTTCATCGCTCTAAATTCATAGTTTATACCCTTTAATTTGTTTTGGAGGTTTAAACGGGTTTTACGAAAAGATGAGTCTTATCCCTCCGCGTGCTCCAGACAAAGAACTTCAGAGAGTCAACCACTATGAGTATACCTTCTTAAATTACAAAATTCTCTGAAGAATACTTCATCATTTTGACAATGTTGATCCAAAGTTGACCCAATCAAAGAAAATGAAAGACATTTTAACACAAGAATTAAAGTCAAGAACTTGTTGTTGTTTTACCAGTTACAGCATTGACGAAGTGTGGAAAGCGAGACGTTGCGTGATTAGAAGTCTAGTTGTATTACGTTTGGGTGATGGGATTCTGACGATCGAGGAAGAAGCTCTCCTCATATCCACTTTATTTTTAATTTTCTTAAATTAATGTTTATGGAACTTGTTAAATAAGTTTACTAATAGAGTAAAAGTAAGGGGTTATTACCCCTTGGACTTTCTTTTTGTTATAATCGTTAACCTCCATTTTTTTCCCGTTCGCATGTGCAATACACACGACCACTACTAAGGGTAAAAACATACTTAAATCTCAAAGTTTTCTTTGAAGGGAATCTCTTTTTTACAATTAAGTACTGTAAAAAAAACAAAAAAAATGAAGAACATGAGAGAAAACTAGATTAACTTAAATACTAATAATAGAAAAATAAGTAGCAATAAAAAAATTAACCAATAAATTTGTTAAAATTTGATAAATCTAGACACTTTGATAAACCTTATTAAGATATTTTAAAAAAAAGAACAAACATACACTAAGTAAAAAGGGAAAATGCCTCAATAATAAAAAGGTCAAATGAAAAAAAAATAGTTATTCCCTATGTACATTTAAAGGGTTAATTAAAGTAAAATTGATCGATTAATATATTATTTAAAAAAATAAAAAGGGAATGATGTCCTCAACTCATAAAAGGAAATAATCAACCAAAATTAAGGTGATATTCTTATACATTTTTAATTGATCAATCAATTTTCATCAATTTACCATTTAAGTGAAGAATAAGTATCCATTTTTTTGTTATTTGACCTTATTGTTATTAATGCCTTTTCCTCTTTTCACTTAATTGTGTTTTTTTCTATTAAAATATTTTGTTAGTTCAAATAATACACCACTAATTTTATTATTTTGTATTTTTTAACATT
This sequence comes from Syzygium jambos, assembly GCA_031216235.1. Taxonomy (NCBI): domain Eukaryota; kingdom Viridiplantae; phylum Streptophyta; class Magnoliopsida; order Myrtales; family Myrtaceae; genus Syzygium; species Syzygium jambos. Next base: position 15,758,546 of record CM062226.1, read on the forward strand.
AATATTGATATTTATTGTAAATGAGAGATTTCCTTTGGCAAAATAAAATGAATATACAGATTTAATTCTTAAAAGTTATGTGCACTGTACATGCTAACCAAAAATTTAACATAGGTTTAACAACTATAACAAAATCAAAGTCCGGAGGTAATATGTAATAGTTGAAAATTTAGAGGCAAAAAATTAGTTTTGATTAAATTTATCACAGGCGTACCGATTTGAGATTTTTTGTAGTCAAAAAATTAGTTTGAGATAAATTTGTCACATGTGTACTAATTTAGGATTTTTCGTGGTATTAACCCTAGTCTTAACTTGGGAAATTTACAATGAACTTAGATAAAGTATAGATAACTTGTAGAAGAAAACTTAGTTTTCAGATTTAATTACCTAAATTAAAAAAAGAATTACTTCTTATAGTGAATGAAAACTAATTTTTTAACTAAAACTTATCAACCACATGTGCAAGTTAGATGTCGTAATTTCGTACGTCAAAATATGGTTGGCAACTTTTTATTTACTCGTAAAGATACTTTATTAGTAAACTTCTTCCACACCCTTTCTGATAAAAACACCCATTATAAGGTAATTGACTAAAATACCATCGTAATATCACATTCTTGTAAGTAGCCTTTTTTTGAACAGCGAAGGAAGTTTTTCAAGGATCCACGTTGGAAATCGAAACACCCTTAAATTCGACAGTGACTACACTTTTAGGAATTCACGCAAATGGGTTTTGTGGTTTAGCCGACGGGGTTGCTACAAGCAAATTACAGGTAAAATATTGTGGAAGCAAGTAACATGATTTTTGGTGACAAAATTAAGCCAATTTTCCTCATGTTGGTAAGTATTTAGGCCAAATGGAAAGGCCTTCGTCAAATTCAAGAGATGACTCGAGATATACGAACTGACAAAGGTAAAAGTGGAAGACGAACTTCATACTTCATTGGAAAAGTATAATAACCTTACTGAGAAGAAAAAAAAAAGATAGAGATGCAGCAAAAATTGAAGGTCGAGTATTTGTGAAAAATCTTGTGCCAAGAGAACATCTTTGCAATATCTTTATTAAACACAATTTACCTAGCTGTTTGAGCCGCAACAATAACCTAGCGCCATCTCCTCGTGATACGTATCCCAATCAATTAATCCATAGATTGACTCGAGTTTTGAAAAGGGATTGGCTTCCCTCGCCCCATGGTAAAGCCCCTCGTGCCATCCGGCATTCTCGGGCCCTTTGACATTTGCTTCGACATAGCTTCAGACTGGAAGGTGATTGTGTTGCCTGCCTGCGGTGAAGGAGCAAGAACTCCGTGCGCATTGTAGGTTTGAACGCGTCCCCTCGACTTTCCACGGCCCCTAGCCCATCCCTTTTTCGACCCTGCTGCATATTCTTCCGCCTGAGACGATGTGTCATGTATGTAAGTATCAAAAGATCAAAATCTTAATCAAAGACTTCACATATTTTGAAAAGATAGGCATGGGAAGCATTTACTTTGATAGAAATTGCTAGAGTTAGGGGCTAATGACAGAAAATTTGGTAACTAACATACTGATGATCTGTTCGAGTGTAATCTGCTGATTTCAGTAGGAAGATAGCAATACTTACATTAGCCTCAAGAGAGAGTTCTGCGTCGCTTGGCTGCAAATCGTCTGTAGGATCAGAAAGTAGTCCCTCGTCTTCGTCTAGAATTGAATCGAAATCAAACTTTTTATTCTTCAAGACAGATTTTGGCTGCACAATCACGTACAATAATCAAGACATTTGGCAACCAATCATACAGGGTCTAGTAATTTTGTCAATGTTCTATTGCAGAGGAGATACCGTGCGCCGAAGAAGTAATCTGACTCGAAGTCCTTTCCTCCAGTCCCTTTCATCGTTTAACTTCTCAACCTGGTCAAGTATAATCGTCACTATTGTAACATGTGATTAAGGAATAAAGAGGATATACATTGCATTTGCGAGTATGTTACGACATACCGCCATTTCCGCAGTCTCAATGCTGTCATATTCTATCAGAGCGTGAAGCTGTGTATCAATGGACACCCAATTACAAAGATGAGGTAAGTTATCCAGATATACAAGTAGATGACATTGGTCAAGCCCATTCCAAGTACCTTGTTACGAATAAAGAGGTCGCCTTTGGGGCGGGAAGAATTCGATTCTTGGGGATGGCACATTCGAATGTTTTTAACACTGTCCAAGAACAACCGTACACAGTGAGATTTTTACATGATTTTAGCACAGATAGGAGCATAGCGATGATAAGTCGAGTTCTTACAAACCTTCCTGCTGCGCTGAATATCTTTTCTAGATTATGATAAGAGTGATCTTCAGGCAAATTCTCCACGACAACGGTGCGAGACTGTGAGATTGAGAGCATAAAATTTGCAATGAACAAATTGTTTTCATCATGTGCTATTCTATATTTTGGATATCACAAACAAACCTGCAATTCTTCTTTTTCCTTTTCCGTGAAAGGTAATCGACTTCTAACTCTCTTTCCATCACTGCTGACAACCTTTTGGGGCATTAAGATAATCAAAAGGATCATTTACCAAATAGCAGGAAACCTTTTTCAAGTTTAGTAAATTTTGACAGAGAAATTCAACCAACTCGACTAAAACAAATCTTACGAGATTTGGAGAGGACCGCAATGCTTGTGCGAGCAACTGATTGTTGGTTACTAGGGATTTGATTTTCTTTGTTGAAGCAATTATTGATATTGAAACTGAAATATGTCACAAGTCACAATATGCAGAAATTAAAAGAATTGAATGTGAAGTAGAAATACTGAAAAAGATATTAAATCAAGTGATTATGTTGACGTCCTTACCATAACCTTCAGGATCTTTGCTCACATGTTTAGCAATGAAGTCATTGGAGAGCAAGCTCATGCTGCTAAACAGATATTCAACCTGTTTTTGTGCATAAAGAAACACTCTCAAGCTCAACTGAACTCGCCAGAATATTCTTGCCATATCATACATGAGAGAGAATCAGCCATCTAAGAGGCAAACTTCTTTTAACACATTTAGGCAAATTATTTCTTCTGGTTAATGAATACACACCATGGGAAAAACATAACATTTGAATTTGGAGGAAGTAAATTCATTAATTCTTGCGAGAGAAAATTCATGACATAGACTCTCTCACATTTAATTGCAAAGACTGGTGTCATGGTAAGAGAAAGTCAGACCCGGAGAACAACCTACGGTACCAACAAACTCTCTCAACTTACAGCAATCTTATGCATATATCTCAAGACTGAAAAAAGGAAAAGAATTTGTAGTCGTGGATCTCATTAAGCGTATGTTTCAATTTGCTCTTTCCACGAGAGAAAGAAAATCAGATCGAACTTGGTGAATGACCAATAGAAATATCACGAAAATGCAAGTATGGAAAGAGCATATGCGTATTGGAAAGTATCTCAAGACTGAAAAAGGGAAAAGACTTCGTAGTCGTGGATCTCATTAAGCGTTATGTTTCAATTTGCTCTTTTTGCAAGACATAGAAAATCAGATCGAACTTGGTGAATGACCAACAGAGATATCACGAAAATGCAAGTATGGAAAGAGCATATGTGTATTGGAAAAGTTAAAGAAAACTAGAGTTTCCATAGGATAACATTAGCTAAACTTGTCCTACATCACTCTCTCTACGCATGTGCTTTTTCGTCATTGAATAGCTTTTCCCTCAGCAAACTACCCATTTAGTTGTATGAACTTTTTGGCTAAACGAAAACTAAGGATCCAGAAGGCTTAACATCAGAAACAGACATCGCAAGGCAAAGCAAAAATCCTCACACTGGATAAACATTAGCAGCAAACAAAGCAAAAAACAATCAAAACCTGCTTGATGATTTTCTTTTGAAGGTCATCACTGAGACCATTCTTGGGACAATGAGAAGGCATCAAGCTGATGTTGGGAATGGAGTAATTGGATGGCTCTATCTGGTCCCCAAAGTAGAACCACTCAGATCCTGCACTAGACCCATTAAACAACTGAAAGCAGGGATGGTAATAGCCAGAGAGATTGGGCATCTGGTTGTGCGATCTGGGCACGAACTCGGCCGCTTGAGCATTGAATTTGAAGGGCACGTCACTGCTGTGGCTCTCTCTCGTCACCATTTTCGTGCTATCGCCGTCTCTCTCATGCGCTTCTGCTTGCGACATTCTTTTTTTCATCTGTGCGCGTCTCTATTCGAGATGTCTTCCCTTTAGTTTCCAGCTTCTTCTCTCTGAGATCTTCCTCTCTCTTGTTCTTTCTCTCTCTCTAGTAGAAGTGACCATGTGTGATGTTGAACCCACCTTTGGCGCGCAGCTACGGACATCTTTCTCTCCGACGAGATAGAGAGAAGAAGTGGACCGTCTTATTACACTTAGCCGCTGGTGGCGGAGTTTTGACCAGATTTTTAAGGATCGGAATTACTAAATACGGGAGTTCTAAAGTTCTTCACTACCACAAGTTATTTAGCTCAATCAATGAAAAGTTGACGGAATCAGTTGCTTACTTACGTGACTTTAATTATCTTTTTCATAAGTTTCACACTTGATTTTTTTTTTAATTCATGGTTGTTATATACTCAAGAGTTAAGAAAAATGCATGGCATCCGTTAGATCCTCAAAGATGGCAGCTCTCAAAGATAAACTAACTTAAGTGATACGTATTTGATTCAAGAGATTCAGTACCCTTGAATTGGATGCAGATAAGACTACTTATCTAAAAAAAACTTTTTCACACAGACAGTATATGTAATACTTTGGAGAATTGTTCAATCAATCTTTAACTTATTGTACATATATCTATTAAGTTCTAAACTTTTCGATTTTGTCAATTTAATCTTAAATATTTGCACGAAGTTCCAATGCAATCCCGTATCTTTGCACGAAAGTTCCAATGTAATCCTTCCAGCGAAAATTGTTAACGTTGCAACGCGCCACGTAGGACAGCTGGTGATGACTAGACCGTCACATCGACGGTTTCGGTGAAAATTGATCGAGAGGACTACAATGGAACTTGCAAAGGTTTAAGACCAAATTGGCAAAATTAAAAAATTTTGGAGTGAATTGACATCCGTACAATAGATTTAGGATTAATTGGGTAATTTTCCCGTTATGCCACTTTTTGGCCAGCATTAGAGTTACTTTGTTCGCGTTTAGTCACTCTACGAGGCAAATTTTAGCACATTCGATACTTAACATCCCTGATTATAGTTAGCCTTTTATGTTATGTGGTATGCTAATGTAGTAATTAGCTTAGAACTTTAGTTACTGTGAGAAAGAAAGCTTAGTGCATACAAACTGACTCTAGTTCTAAAAGACTTCACTAAACAAAGTGTTGGTGGTGTTATGCAAAAGCAAAAGCGGGGAACAAATGCAAACAATTTAACCGAGATGAATACAAAAAAAAAATTGAAATGGAGAACTTAGGAGATTTGGCCGGATGTGCCTATTTCACGTCAATCAAATTGATGAGATATTCCACCATAATCAAATTGTAGATGTTATAATCACTCAAACACAAAAATCTGAAGTGTTATCCAAACTCCAATTACACCTAAATAGACCGAAAAACTTAATCAAAGGGATACAAATTGTTTACCTTTCAAACCCTCGCTTTTTGATGGCTCCAAGAACTCTTTCTCGAGTTAGATTTAATGTAAACTTGTCAAAATGACTCATAAACTCATTTTTTAAATCATATTTGATGGACTTGGTTGTTATATGGTTAGTTATATCAAGTAAAATGGGTCATAAATGGATTCGTAACTTACTTAGACCCAACTCACTTCTATGACTTTCTTTTTACTCTCTCGCCCTCACTCGATTTCACGCTCGCTCGCTCCGTGCTCTCACTTTAGTTTGGGTATGAGTTTTTCTAAAATAGGTTAAGTATGAAAGTGTTATAACAATATAAGTCAAGTCGGATATTGATTGGGTATGGGTCACTAAATTTGTATTGCATATAAATGGATCAAAACAGGGTAAATGGCCATTTTGGATCAGACCATTTTTGACCCGACCCAAATCCGACCCAAACTCAATCCTACCAATTCATTTGACAGATCTAGTTTAACATAATAAAACAAATACAAAGCCGTATTAGAAAATTGAGTCCAATGCACGTGACATCGTTCGACATAGTGGAAAAAATTATTAGATGTCCTATCTAATTGTTGGTCCAATTACCCAAAATGATATTGACTCTCTTTCTTCTCTCAATCAATTTAGCGAACGACCAAGTTTTGTTTTTCTTAAAAGACGGATAAAATAACATCTTTATTGTTTCAATTAGAATAAAAAGGGATTTTAGTGAGTAGATTTTTTTTTATCTGTCTTATCTCTAACTCTCCTCACTCTCTAACTTTTGATCTGCCTCTTGTAGAGTAAGGGAGTTAAACCCCGCACCTATGATACTAGCATCCCCAACACCCCCCCCCCCCAAATCCTTTCACTAAGAGGACCACATGCCTATTGCTTATGTAAGAAAATGTGCTACATATTTCTCCTTATTCTTGAGCTCCAATTCAGCGAGTTCTAGATATCGCAGCCACGATGGCCAAAAGGTCAAGATCTTTGAGCTTTAGGTCTCATGGCCATGGCAATAGTGAGCCTTGATCTCGAGTTTGCGCAACAATGGGCTCGAGCTTGAGTGATGGATATTTCAAATTTGACAAAGGCGGCTGTGAACTCAAGCAGCCATAGAGGTCAAGAGTTCTCAAGCTCAGGACTTTTTTTTTGGTCGAACTCAAGCTCAGGACTTAGCGAGCTCCAAATTTGGCATAACAGTTGTGAGCTCAAAACTCGAGCATCCACGGGCACAAGCTTGAGATTTTATGAGCTCCAAATATGGTCATGCTGGCTACAAGCTCCAAGTTTAAGCGGACAGTAGACTTGTCAAATAAGTGGATGGAGTCGAGTTTGGATCAGGTCATAAGTGTCCGACTCAAATTGACCCGTTTATGACTCATTTATCCATGATGTAAATTTCTTGACCCATACCCATCACATACCCAACCCTTATTACAAACACACTTCCATATTTAACCCAATCTAGGAAAACTTGTTTCTTATGATTTTTTAAAAAATTGAGGCTCCGCTTGTATCGCGGAAATGTGACATTTCTGGATAATATTTTCTATTAAGTCATTTTCCAAAAAAATTATAATATTTTTCAATGTTTGGCTGAAACCTAAAAATGAACTAGAAAATTTTTTCCGCCGTTTGGTATGAAAAATATGATTTGAATTTTCTCCATGTGCTCCTTTTAAATATTTTATTTTATTTTTTCATTTTTTAAAAATCGAATTTTTAATCATTTTTCTTGTTTTCTCTTTTCTATTTTTCTTTTCTTTCTTTTTCCTTTTCCGTCTTCGGCCAATCGCCGACCACAGCGACAGTTGGTGACTGGCCACAAGCAAGGGAGGAACTCGCCAATCTGACAAGACTCAAGCTCACTAGCCTTGGGCAAGCTCAAGCTCGCTAACCTCTAGCACTGGCGAGGGTTAAGGCTAGCCTGAGGCTAGCGAAGCCTCGGCCTCGCCAAATCAGCGAGCTCGAGCTTAGCTGTGAGGAAGAAAGATCAGGAAAAAGAAAAAAATAATAAATAATAAAAAGATAAAAAATAAAATAAAATAAAATTTTAAAATTTTAAAAAAATCAAAAGAAAAAACAAAAAAAATAATATAAACAACTTGTTAATGATTCACTTAAGTTCGTTAAGTAATCCATATATGACCTATTTAAGCTTGTTTTTAAAATTTAACTCATTTATGACCGACACCATTAAATAATAGTTAAAATATGGGATCAAGACCCATTTTGCCACCTCTAGCAGGTGGTATAGTGGCCTCAAGAGATGAGCAATCTGGATCAACATATATAGAGAGAGAAGATATGTGTGCTCCGACGTCCATATCTGCAACGAGAAGAGTATAATAGAAGGACTAAAGTGGAACATTTCAAAAAGTGGAGGAACCGTTCTAAATTAAAAAAAAAATGTACAGAGATTTTGATTTATGGGCAAAAATATAGAGGTTCATAATGACATTGTGTTTGGTTTGGCTTTGAGGGAATGCCTTTGGAAAAATACAAAAGGCCACTGGACTAAAGGGTTTTCCTAAATGCAAATTGTATTTGGTAATATGTATTTTAAAAGCACATTGGGATGCAACTTTGACCTAAATGCCTTTTGGTAAAAACTGTATTTTGTAAAGAGCTTTTGCTATATTTGTTTTTAAAAGAAATACTCTCAAAAGGCAGATTTAGCCACCGGTAGACCAATGGCCACCGACAATTGGTCATCGACCAGATCTAGCCGCCGTCTAGCCTCACCTAAGGTCGACTTACCTCAGGCGACGCAGCCTGGGTCGCGTAACGCAAGCCGACGTTCACCTGGGGTCGTGCAACCTCAGGCATCGCTTGGGTTCCCACAACCAAGGTTGATGGTTGCCTTGGTTGCATGACCCTAGGTGGCAGTTGCAAGACCCAAGCCGATGGTCGCCAGGGTCACGCAAACCCAGGTTGCAATTGCTAGCCTTCGTCTAGTTCCTTTGTGCAAATTGCGATGAACAGTGAATAGTGTGAAGACACACATTTTCGAGAATGTTATTTTTCAAAGTACCTCGAGACCTGTCTTGGACTAAAAGCCTTTGGAAATGCAATTGTACTTCCCCAAAGTTCTCCAAAAAATTTGACAAATGCTATTTACATTTGGGCAAGAGACTTTGACGCTCCAAAGCCCTTGCAAATGTGGAACCAAACGGAGCCGTCCAGCCGCACTTAGGGAAAGCTGACAATACAAGAAGGAATCGAGCACTGATGATTCATCATCATCTAACTATCTTCCGCGATGAAAATTAGTCTGTCAAGTAAAAGAAATTATCTTTCCATCAATTTCTTTTTATTGTCATGTCATACAAACACACACAGGTATGTATATATAGTCAAAAGAAAATCTACTGATTTCAATGACCAACAAGTTTAAAACAAGATCGATGAGCTTCTAAACTTAAAATATCCCATAGGGACTGAGGGATTACATAACATGAAAGGGCCTGTCTACGTTGGGCCTTAGCAGTCCAATCGGCAACCTGATTTATAACCAACAAGTATATTCAACCTGTCCATTTTGTCATGTTTCTTCTGTAGTCCCGAGTTTTAAAAGCTTTATAGATATACTGCTTTGATTTTATTGCTCTCACTTTCATATAACTTTTACATAGTATATATATACATATTAACTAATATAATAAGATTTGACATCGATATTTTAACTAGTTCTTAAGAAAAGGACACGTCGATAGCAACTTATATGTCTTCTCAGGTTGAATAATGCAAGTGCATATGTTATAGATAGTTCTCTTCACTTTGAAAAGTGAACTCCTTTCCACAAACCAAACGGGCCTTAATATGCTCAGTTCCGCACGCGTATGCCTCTACTAGTCAAAGGCCTGAAGGCCCTTTCGGTGGTTTCTTTGGCCTAATCGGACTTGCCGCAACTTTCACCATAAAGCTAATTCTGAATGACGTGTAATGGGTAAACTCATTTCTTGAGTGACATATATATGACTCGAGAATTTTCGTGCATATTATCTCTAGGTGTACTTAGGGCCCGACTAACTAGTTCAAAGAAATAAATATCTGGGTAGATTTATTTTATGAATGACGTGATAGATAGAGCTAATTACAGTTTAAAAATAAATAGAAATTGCATGGAAACTTATGCTTTTGAGTAGGAGTGTGCAACCGGACTAAGTTTACTCGGAAACCGGATCGGCCCACCCGAAAAACAAGTTCGGGAACCGGTTCCATTTTTTGGGAACCGGTTAGAACCGGTTCGGTTTCCGATTATCCGGTTTCCGGTTCTAAGTAAAAACCAACCTGAACCAGTTTTTGAGATAATGTAAAAAAAAAAAGTAAAAACCCTAGATCACATTACCCTACTTCACTGGTTTTAGAACCGGTTTCCGGTTTAATATTGGGATCTATTTCACAAATATGAGCGAAATAGCACGGCCCTTAAAGTTATCTAAATATTGTGTGATTCAAATGAGATATATAAGCATTTTTCTAGTGAGAGCAGATGCTTTACTGCTAAGTCTCTTAATTTTCCTTTCAGGATATTTCATTCGGAAATAGAAGTGAGGAGTTCTCTCATCATGGCCCAAAATAAAGACCTAAACATGTTGAACAGATTTCCTGAAAATGTGACTCTTAAAGATTTATGCGATTGGACTATGTCTTGCCACATAGTGATTTTGGATTGTTGATTTTGATGGATTGTAATTTTCAATTGCTCGTTTTGAGGATTGTTACTTTTGGTGGATAGTGGTTTTTGTTATTCATCTTTTACTTTGAATCGTTTCATTGTTACCTATATTATTTTGCTGAAAAAAAATGAAATCGGAAAAAGGAACAAAAAAAATAGGTTCTTGGGTAGACCCTAAAACCGGACTGGAAAAATAGGGTCGGTTCTAAAATAGGGTCAAGGGAAAACATGGTTGGTTTTAGGTTCAAAAAATTGAGAACCGATTATAACAGAATTGGTTTCAAGTTCCAAGTCTAGACCCAACCCACCCTAGAACCGATCATCCCTACTTTTGAGGGGTACCGAGTGTGCATTGCACCATTTCTTCGTAGGTGAGTGGCATATTCCATTAGAATAAGTCAGGACCACAACTTCTCTCACTCCACGGGTCCTAAATTTAACCTATTGGAAATATTGATTTGTGGGGCTATATTAGCCAGTTACCCTGTCATTACAGATATGTGGGAAAATTGTCAAATCAGTCCTAAACCTATTGTACGGCGGCCAATTCAGTCCTAAACCTTTCAAATTTGCCAATTTAGTCCTAAACCTTTTAAATTTTTGCCAATTCAGTCCTTCCGATCAATTTTGGCCGGCCGGTGCTGACGTGGCCGCCGGTCGGCGCCGGCCGTCCGGTCGGCGCTGACGTGGCAATTTTTAATTATTATTTTTTTATTTTTTAATATATTTTTTTATTTTTCTGCTTTTTTCTGCTTTTTTTTCTGCTTTTTTTTTTTCTCCTTTCTCCCCTCTGCCGGTCCGGCGACCGGCCAGAGGGGAGGGCCGGCGAGGCCTCTGGCGAAGCTCGCCCCGCCGGCCACCGGCGAGGGCGAGCCTCGCCGGCCCCTGGCTGGGCGAGGCGAGGTCGGCCTCGCGTCGCCGTCGCGAGCCAGGCGACGGCGAGGCTCGACCTCGCCTCGCCGGCCCCTGGATGGGCGAGGCGAGGTCGGCCTCGCGTCGCCGTCGCGAGCCAGGCGACGGCGAGGCGAGGTCGAGCCTCGCCGTCGCCTGGGTCGCGACGGCGAGGTCGAGCCTCGCCCAGATCTGGCGAGGTCGAGCCTCGCCGTCGCGACCCAGGCGACGGCGAGGCTCGGCGAGGCGAGGTCGAGCCTCGCCGTCGCCTGGGTCGCGACGGCGAGGCTCGACCTCGCCAGATCTGGGCGAGGCTCGACCTCGCCGTCGCGACCCAGGCGACGGCGAGGCTCGACCTCGCCTCGCCGTCGCGACCCAGGCGACGGCGAGGCTCGACCTCGCCTCGCCGTCGCCTGGCTCGCGACGGCGACGCGAGGCCGACCTCGCCTCGCCCATCCAGGGGCCGGCGAGGCGAGGTCGAGCCTCGCCGTCGCCTGGGTCGCGACGGCGAGGCGAGGTCGAGCCTCGCCGTCGCCTGGGTCGCGACGGCGAGGCGAGGCCGACCTCGCCTCGCCCAGCCAGGGGCCGGCGAGGCTCGCCCTCGCCGGTGGCCGGCGGGGCGAGCTTCGCCAGAGGCCTCGCCGGCCCTCCCCTCTGGCCGGTCGCCGGTCGCCGGACCGGCAGAGGGGAGAAAGGAGAAAAAAAAAAGCAGAAAAAAAAGCAGAAAAAAAGCAGAAAAAAAGCAGAAAAATAAAAAAAATATTAAAAAATAAAAAAATAATAATTAAAAATTGCCACGTCAGCGCCGACCGGACGGCCGGCGCCGACCGGCGGCCACGTCAGCACCGGCCTGCCAAAATTGACCGGAAGGACTGAATTGGCAAGAATTTAAAAGGTTTAGGACTAAATTGGCAAATTTGAAAGGTTTAGGACTGAATTGGCCGCCGTACAATAGGTTTAGGACTGATTTGACAATTTTCCCCAGATATGTCATCGAGAGGGCTCTCGCCTGATAGTCACTCGTTTTGTTTTTTGCAACTTGTAATTGGGCGAGAGCATCTGTGTACCTCCTACGATTGAAACTAACTGGGTCCTTAGAAGCTTCATCCATCAAATGATCTCGACCCCTAACTGGACTTTTGGAAAAATTCAGCTCGATCATGCCGGAGGGCAAGAGGCATGCGGCGAGTAACCTGGCTTGTCGTCGGGACCGTAGGAACCTCAAGTGTCAGTCGATGACGAAGAGAAAAATCCTCGGGATAGTCATGTAGAAATAGCCGACGTGCAAGATGTAATATTTGGATTTTTGACCAATAAAAAAAAGAAAAAGAAAAAAAGGGTTGAAAGTCAAAGGAAGAGAACAATGTAGGTTAAGCTCAAATAAACGCAAAGAAGGGACCGAAAGCACGCGCGACAAGAAACATAGGAGGAAAGGGGAAAGGAAAAAAAAAAGAAAAGAGAGAAAAGAAAAAAGAAGAAGAAAAAAGGGAAAGAGAGATTTCGCGTACACACCATGGACACCTCACCAAGTTAGATTTACTATATATTGCAACGCACAGTAAGTGTTTGCACCCTTCGTTAACCCAATTAGATAAGTTTTAGGAATTAAGGCTTAAATTCGAAGTTTTGTGAAATTCAAGCCGCAAAATTCGATTTTTGAATTGTTAAGTTATGGGATTTCACGGAAATGGTAGATCATGGCATTGTGGAGCCGTGGGTTTGACAGGAGTCGGTTCTAAGCAACGGGTTGGTTAGAGTGAGAATTTTAGGGTTTCGTGTACGGGTTCCGTGTTGCGTTTAGGCTTGAATAATCGCTTTGAGTGAGCGGTTTGTTGTCTTGTAGGAGTCGTTTTGTTAGCATTTAAGCTTAGTATAGTTGTTTCGTAGTCGAAGTAATGTTTTACTTGATTTTAATGTCAATTCTCGTTTAATTGCTAGGATTATAAGATCGTCGTTCGTGCGAGTTTTGTTGTTTGATTTTTGGGTATTCCCAAGTGAATGGTATTATCTCTTATTCGAGTTTATAAATTAATACTTCAAAAGCAATATGGTATGTATATTATGAGTTACGAAATGGCATTGTTGTTGCATAAAAAGTGAGATCGAGCATCTACTACTCCTTGGTAATGTTTTAGAAAATGTGTTATGCAAACGTGTTATGCAAGGTTTCGTGAAGAGAAATATATATAAAAATATATATACTTATAACTTTGCGAACTGGTTTTTAAAGGATTTTTGAATGATATGAGAAATGCTTTGAGAAATGCATTTCAATGGATGAGACGTGTTACGAAAAGGTTATCTATTTTGGTTTATAAAATCTATTATGGCTTATGAGATTAATTCTTGATTGGATTTGTAGTACTAGAGGATGATTGTGTGATGTTCAATATGGCTATGAACCTGAGCAGGGGTTTCGGGGTATGTATATCAATTTTAGGATATCCTTCTGAGCCAAATCATCAGTTGATCATAGGTGGAGACCTTTTTAAGGGAGGAATTTTGATTGTCTTGTCACCAGGCATTGTGTCGCGATCATGATTTGATATTAAGTAATAGATTAGTCGATGGAATGGACCATTGACGTATAATTGATGAGATTGATCAATGAAATAGACAATTAATATGTGAATCGATGAGATTGATCAATAGATTGGATCATTGATATTTGTTATGATATTATTGATTTAATGAATAATTTCTTATATGTATACAGTCATGTTAAAACGATATAACTCATTCTTATATTGTATGTGCATATTAGATATTGGAATTTAGATAAATGAGTTCTGATATTGTTTCATAAAGTGCATAGCGGATGCTTGATCTGCTTAGAAGAGATACGCATAACTCATTAAGTTGTGGTTGCTCACTCTATTTCTTCCAAATCTTTTCAAGTTCCTCAGTTAAAAGCCAATAAAGCGAGAGCAATATCGACGGGGACTTTTGGAAGTTGGATTTTTGGGCATAGTTTGGGGCTGCATTATTCGGGTGAAAGGACAGCCATGTCACTCCCCCATTATGGTAGGATTCGGCATGTAATATCTTTTGATATCAAAGTTTAGGTTATAATCTGTTTGGATGTAGATTTTATGGGACGTTGTGATTTTGTGTGATAGTTTATAACACTTCAGTCTTTTGTTAAGTACTAGGACTATATTTCCTTTGGTGTGAGTGATCATCGATTTTAATTTAGAGAAGTAGGCTTCGTCTTGTAACGAATAACAAAAGCAAGCGAGTTGTTAACTTTGATACCGGGAATGTATTTTAAGGTCCTTGAGGAGCAGTTTTGACAATGAGATAAAGAGGGTTATTATGATCTAAGTCCTGACTCTAAGGAAGCAGAGCAAGTTAGACAAGGAATTAAGTTGCCATAGATATCAAATATGAGGAGGAGGCTAGGACTAATGTTCATTTCACAACAATGAAAAAACAATTGCGGTCGAAAATTGTTGACAAGGCGTCTAGTCATCGCCAATTGTCTTATGTGGCATGCTGACATGACAATTTTACTTTCGCCACATAAGTGATTTCTAGTAGCAATTGATTGAAAGGGCTACATTAAAATTTTGGACAAATATTCAATACTATGTCGGCAAAATAAAAAATGTTGGGACTGAATTGTAAGTATAAAAACCTCAGAATTCGACATGATTAGAGGATCTCAAAATCTAGCATTAATATATACAATGTATTACAGTGTATTACAAGGTTATGTCAACAACAATGGATCAAAGAACACATAAGTTAGGTTCGGATAAAAGAGATACCATTTTGCTATGCGCAAATGCTGAAGAAACAAACTTAGTAGTGCCAGAGGCAATTAGAATGAAAGAAATTCAAGTTCTAGAAAAATGGATTTCCCGATCAAAAAAGGTTTAAAGACCTATAAAAAAAATCAAGAAATTGAAAAGATTATTTTATATGGAAGAATAGAAATTAAGTTCAATAAGAGTAGATGATGAAATAGAACATTGCAAAATTGAATGAAGAAACCTGCAAGAAGTTCTTCCTTCTAGGTCATTGCAAAATTGAATGAAGAACCTGGTTTGCTCAAACTAGAAAACATTAGTCAATTATCATTTTCCAAGCTAAAAGAGAATATTACTCAAATTAGAAGAAATTAAATGATGGAGGGGCGGGTGGTTCCATCGTTTTCACTCACCTCCTTCACCAAACAATTCACGGTTCATGGAAAATGGATCTGTCCCGAGGTGGGTCCTTCATAATATACTGTCTGCAAGATTCTCTCTATTATTATGATTTCCGAGAGGGACAGCTTTGTCCTGAACCGCGATGGAGATAACAACAACTGATTGTGTTTTTTTAAGTGGGATGTGACTGGGTTAGGTTGCGAGGGATAAAATCTTGGGATCTTGAACCATTTGTTTGACCAATTATAAGGGTCCTTCGGCCACCTTAATAATGAATTTTAGGTAGTATTGATTCTGATCTTGATCTTGATTACATCAGTGCACCTGTTCATGTAATAAAGAAATGTCTAACACATGTCATTCACCTCCAATGCCCCTCTCGAAAATGCGTGTCATAATCAAGAAAATCCATTTCCGTCTTTCCTTGCTTTTTCCTCGTCAAATTAATTGAATTTTCAAGGAATTGAGAAACGAAGATCCAGTTCGAACGGCCGATGCATGAATTAATCATCGAAATCCAATTTTATCTACAATTAGTGCTAACATATGAGTTAAGAGGGTCCTATGGCGACCTAAAAGTTAATTTTATGTAGTATTAAATGTGATCTTGATCTTGATTAATAAAGAAATATCTTATCTACCACATGTTATTCACCATCAATGCCCCCGAAAATGCATATTGTAATCAAGAAAATGCATTTCAGTTTTTCCTTGCTTTTTCCTTGTAGAATTAATTAAATTTTCAAGGAACCGAGAAACAACGATCCGGGTCGACCGGCCGACGTGTGACTCCATCACGAAACCAATTTTTTATCTACAATTAGTGCTAACACACGAGTTAATTAGACATGGCCTAAAGTCAACTTAATCAGGGGCTATTGTATACTCAATCCTCCATTATATATATTGCATTTGCGTATGGTGGTGAACAATATTATCTGGTAAAAGGTCACAGCTGGTTCTCATCCACATATGTCCCGTTTCGTCAAGCAAGAAGACGGATTTCCCCAGGATGAGCGGGAGATATGCTTGCAGATAAAGGTAAGCATTATCGATAATCACGAGCAAATTCAAGACAAAGCGACATAATCGTCTGTATCAACCACTTCACAGCGAATTCCCAATATCACGACACTAAAAAAATATAATTATTTTCTTGAGGCCACGTTTCGGTGTCATTATTATTCAAATGGGAGAAAGCAAAATAGTGGCATGGAATGGATTGATGCCACCATCATCATTGACATTCTTAGCAGGCGCTCATTCAAATCATACCATGTACAACTAAAAGATTCTGCATTTCCAGGAAAGAACCAATGAGAAGTAAAGCCCAAAAGGGAGATAAAACGACAATTGCACAGCTTGGGACCATAAGCTCCATCTTGACTTTTGCATAATTGGGTATGAAAACAGGACTCAGATCTAACTTTTTCCTTGGAAAGTTAGCTGCAGCACTTTAATTTTCTCCTTTTCTTTTTCTTTTTTTTGTCAATTTTCCAAATCTTTCCATCATTTTCATGGATGATCAGCAAAACCCACCTTCTCAATTGAGCTGTGCTAATCCTTAATTCTTTCTCTATGTTATGATAGAACTTTTGAAACCAAGAAGAGAAACCCTCCAGTGCTCTTTTGATGAGATGAATGTTAAAGTCACCGTCTTTCTCAATGCAAGCAGAGAATGGTAGGTGACACATACCTCAGATTCTCAAGAGGAAACAGATCATTTTTCTGGTTCAGCATGCACACATAGATGGTAAGATTGATGATAAATGAAATGGCCCCAACTTCTTACATATATGCTCTCACAACAGTTTCCCATACCGATAGCGAGTAAAAGCAAAACTCAACAGAGTTCAGGATATAACAACAAAAGAAAAAATAAAGCTACCTCTGCAAAATTTCGAAGCCTCTCATCTCAGCTGAGATACTTCTACTTTTTATGTATGATCCGTTATTCATAGATACTAACTCCCGTATAATTTTTATCTGCAAAAACTCACCGCCGACAAAACTCTATACATCGACTGTACCGGGTTTGTTAACATGGCTTTTCCAGCTATAACATTCGGACCTCTCGTCTTCTTCATCCTCCATGCTGTTGCCTCCGGTGGTCGAGGTAGTAGCCCCCATGCTTCCGCCCAACTGGAGCGGACCTTGTGGAGAATCAGACTGTGAGCTACTTCCTTTTGAGGAGTCGCCATACTGATCCGGGAACAACCATAAACCACCCAAAATGGCGACTGATTGATCTGCCGGCGAAGATGTAGCAGACGAGATTCTTCGAGTATGAAGCCTGTATTTCTGAAAGGAGAAAGAATCTAAAAATCAGTCTTGACCATCAAAAGAAGAAATTGACAAGAACAGAACTGCACGGTCGAATATCTGTTCAGACTATAGATGGTAAATGACATAAGAAATTGTTGGAAAATTACTTGAGCACCTCGATTTCTCATACTATGTCAAGGAGATGTTTGGAAGATCATAAAAAAACCACACACAAAAGGAACTGGGATCTTGTGAGAAACTCACTTGCAAATGACTTTTCACCTCGTCATTGGTCAGGCCATCGACCTGCATAAGTTCTCTAATCTGCTTCGGAGTAGCCACTGCAAGGATCAAATAGATTTATATCAGACCATGGTGAGGAAACACATGAGTTAACAACAAGACCAATCATCCATCTCCACAACTTCTCATTCAATTTTTCCAAACTACCAAACACCAAAAAAAAAAAAAAAAGAAAGTCCAGATAACAAAAAAACCAAAAATCTACGTCCCCTGCAGATTCAATCGTTCATCAATGTGTAATCCACCAGCAGAAAAGACAAATTCACAGAAACATCAAAGACTGCACCCACTTTATAGAAGTCTAGCTCTCTATTGTCAGCTAAGAAGTTGTATGATTATCAGAACCTGTATTGAATACAACTCCATATTCTAACTCTAACCTTGTGAGCCACCGAGTTGTTGCAAGGCATTGACGAACCGCCTGTGCAACTCAGGAGACCAGCACCTTCTCTGCTTCCTTGCGGTCTGCTGCGGAGGCTGAAGTCCTCTGCTCGGTAGATTGGACTGAACATTGTGGGCAGGGGATGGAATCAATCTCGCGCACCCCGTCCGGGTATCGGCACAAAACGACTTTTCCCTCGGATTCTTGATCCCAGCAGCGAGAAGCGAGAGGCCTTGAATAGGCAATTTCATTTTCTCCTCCTGAACGGAAGTGACTGGGGCTGCCGAAAAAGGCGAATGCCCCTTAAGTTGCCCGAATGGCCTCCCCCCATTTCTCCCTTTACATGTCTCCAGTAGATCTTCCGTTGCAGAGAGAGTCTGTGCCTGATTTATCTGGGTAAGAAATCACTCAGTCACATTAGATCCTCTACCTTTTCTACAACAGATTATACAACAGTTGATTAATACACATTTTTCGTAGTGTCAAGTGGTCAAAATTTTGCTTTTTACCGTGGTTTCTAGTTTAAGTTCTTGTTTAAGATCAGGGGAGTGAACGGCCGGGGGACTATCGTCCGCGTTCCAGAGCTGGACGGAGCTCATCCAGTTCTTCTTGTCCCTAGAATCGTCTGCCCCTTCATTTAATTCAAGCCTTTCGTCGTCTTCGTCTTTGTCCTTCTTCAGTGGAATGAATTCCTCCAGTACAGGCTGAGCACTCGTCGGTGCAGCGCATTGCTCTGACTCCATTTTCAATGCCAGAATAGCTACCAAAGATAATCAAAACACAAACAACACCACGCAATCAGCCAGAGAATAGAGACGGTGAACCCAGAAAAGGAAAAAGGAAGAAAACGAAGAGGCGATGAAAGCTGCGAATCAGAAACCAAAGAACAAACACGAATCCGACAAGAACCCACGAATCAAATCCCTCGGCAAAAGGAGAAGAAACTCTCATCAAACACCTCCATTGCAAAATCAAATCGACGGTTTTCGATCCCCCAACGAGCAGAATCTCCAAGACCCAGAAAAGAAAGAAAGAAGGAGGTCAGATAAACGAACCATCCTTCAACAACAGCATGCAGAGCGGGAGCTCGCGCTTGAAGGCGTCGATCTTGCTCATCTCCCCCTGCAGCCTCGCCACGTAACCGTCGAGCTTGGACGACCGGGCGCGGGCGTCCCCAATGGCCGACACCTCCCGGAGGAGATCCCCGATCGTGGCCGGCACGAACAACGGCCTGAAATCCAAGCTCAGCTCAGGTGGGTTCGACCCCATTGGCCCCCCTCCTCCACAGCAGCTCAGATCGTCTTCAGGTACACTGTGTCGTCTCCTGGGATGGCGTTGCGCAGGTGCAGAAACAGAGACAGAGAGAGAGAGAGAGAGAGAGAGGGGGAGGAAGGGATTGGATGGTGAATACTGAATATATAATTACAGATGCATGTATGTATATGTGCTCGGAGAGATGGAGAGAGAGAGAGAGAGATGGGAGAGAAGATTGGAGGAGAAGATTCTGTTCGTGGAGAGACGCTGTTTTGAAAGAGAGGAAAAACAGAGGAGGTAAAAACCCACGCGGCTCCTCGCGTATTCTATCCACCCCCGCACAGCGCACAAACGCGAGATTTCGCATCGGTCGGTCCAGGATTTTTCAATGCTCGCTCCAAATGCCTCTTCCTCCCCCACCCTTTTTTTTTTTTTTTTGAGGGCTTGGGAAAGTACGACACAATGAAATAAACCTCGAGGTCATGAAATTATGCCGTCGGTCGAGTCATGGAGCGAGCTGAAGCTCGGGCAGGCGAGATGGATGTGAAATGATCTGCCCATGGCAATTGGAAATGCCGAGGGATATGCAATGTAATTAATTGGCAGGATCAACTCCTCATGAAGCAGGGGTGCGTGCGAGAGAATCTGGAACCTATGGAGCCGGTATAGCCGAATAGGTTTTGAGGCGGGTTTTAGGGATAACTGGATAGGTTTTTAATAAGTTTCAAAATTTCGGAAATGGTGAGTACTAGTGGTGATTGGTTCAAGAGTGAGTACATTCCAGATGTACAACCCGAAACCTACCTTGTTAGGTTGGATCCTGATTTTTGGAATTAAGGATCGACCTTGCTGACTCTAGAACTGGTATGAACCCGTTTAGGCTAGTTTTAAGTTCAACCTGCGAACCAGCCAAACCTTTTTTGTTTTTTTTTTGTTTCAATTTATTATATATACAATATGCACTGGCTAAACATGAATAAATTTTTTTCCATATTGAGAATAACATGCCAAACATATTTAATTTCAACATTATTTTCTGATTTAAAAAAGCAATGAGGGAACTTACTTAGGGTTATGGTTAAATCGGTTCAAAACAGATTTGGTTTCAAGTTCTACTATAAAATTGGCCTTGCAGGTTCCCTATTCTAGATTCCTAATTAGAACCGGCATGTTTGGGGTATAGAACTGGAATTGAACCGATCAATGTCAGTTCCTGGTTATTGGAATAGGGAACCATATCGGTCCCTTTGTGAACTGTCTTGAATCGGCCGGGTAAGGCTCATTCCCATATTGAATCGGCCCTATTGCTCACCTCTAGTGAGTACATGATAGCCACCATGTACCTTATACAGTGTCCCCTTTGTCTTTGCAAGGAATCCAATAATAAAATGCAAGGTACCCCGTATAACATTTTTGAGTAAATGCATATGTACTGAACTATTTATGATTTTCTCTTTATCTACTTTTTTTTCATGTTTATATGTGGAAATGATGGGAGGATGCATATTTATCTATTGAATGATATAGTTATGTCTCAAGGTTATATCATTGTTTAGACATCAACATGTACTTTTCTATTAATGCGCTTTTGTTAAACCTTGAATTAATAAGAATTGGACCATTTTCCAGTAAAAAAAAATCAAAATAAAAGTGTAGTACAAAGTATCCTTAAACTTGAGAAATTGAAAAGTTCAAGGGTTGTTGACGATTAGAGATGGGCATGGGGCATGAGGAATTTGTACCCCACGATGCCCCAGAATGGGGCAAATGTCCCCCATGAAACTTGTTGCGCAAGGTATTTAGTGGGGTGAGGCAATTGATGGCGCAAGGGTTTCGACGGTATTAGCCCTATCCCATCCTGTTTATTGGCCCCATATATATTTGTTAAAAATTATATGTTAATAAAATATTAATTTTTTTGGGTCGAAATAATAGATATTAGTTACAAGTAATATGTTAGCATATATTGTTATATTATGTAGCTCAAGCTAATTCATTACCCGCTTATTTTAAAACCAAAGAAAAATGAAGAAAAATATATACATTATTAAGTGAATAACACTAGAAATGTAATTAATATTATATATAAGTGGAGTCACGGTCATTAGATTATGATACTTCTAATAGCTAGTTATAGAATGTGAATAAGTTTATAGTAACATAACTCATAATTGTCATGACAACTCTAATTCATTGTATAATTTAATATATAGTTAAAAAAGATTAATGAAATTTTTTCTCCGCACAAGGAACGGTGAAATGTGGGGCGCCTCGGCCCTCATAGGGCTGTGGCAAAGAATAGCTTCACCTCATGGGGTGGGGATGGGGAATGCAATCCCCAGTCTCGTCCCGTCCCATGCCCATACCTATATCGCAACTTCAAAAGGTATCTTTAGAAATTTGGATTTGATAGTTAAAAAATAGATTAGCAAATGTTGTATGCCTCAGAACCTACATGCCTCTATAGACTGATGACTCTTTTTTAATTAAATGTCCGTCTTATTATAATCATTGAAATTCCAATGAGATAAAAGAGGATTCTAATCTAAACAAAAGATAAGATATGATGAAAATATTTCATAGAATGGTAAATCAAAAGAGGAATATGACAAGTTAATGTGCAAATTTACTGTAATGATTCTCATTCTATATTGATATTCTTCAAGTATGTAATAGCATACCAAAGGAAACGGTACAACTCATTTGATGACATTATTCAGAAAATTATAAAACTTTTATCTAGCTATTAATGTGCCCAATAACCCGTTGAGATTAAAAAGATATATATAATTGCATGATTCTTGTAAAAAAGTTATCATGGTAATTTGTCTAGATTATTTACTTATTATTATGGGTAACAAAACATTTGCGAATTGTTCATGTAGTAGCGATTCCACAACAGTTTGTTAATACAAGTACGTTCATGTTCAATAACTGCAAAAATGAATTATAAAATTCCAAAATTGGTTAAAAATAAAAAAAAATATTATTGATAAAATTAACCTTATAATACCTAATCAAAAAGTAGCTACTAATTGATAATTGATTTATTGAGTCAATGATTAATTCTCCACCATCTTCATTAATAGCAGTCGGAAGAATCACTAAATCTATGTAGAAGAATCACAACGTGACTCGTATCCAAAATGAATGTAGAGAGCAAAATTCAAACCCGACAGAAGATGGCACGACATGACATCACTCGAAACTGATACGTTTTCACTCATTTTAATTAAAAACATCATCTAATTATGTATAAACATTTTTTGTAAATGATACAAAATGACAAGAATAGTCAACACGAACACATAGATGCAAACACGAGTTGTTTGCCCGAGTGCCCGCCATTAGATCAGGGGGATTTCCGCGTCTGTGGTTCAAGAGCTTTATGTATATATATAAAGATTGTCGCACCTTTGATCTCTGTCGCCCAACGATTGAAACTACCACAGAATTTTCTCCCACACACACTATCTGGAGTGCCTGTGAACGAGTCAAAAGGAGCATAAAATAACCTATGTTAGGATAAATTAAATTATATTTGATAACCGTAATCTAAATAGATGGGAATCACTCTAAAAGCATAAAGATATGAATGAAAGTCCAAGAATCTTCCATTGATTTGGTCTAGTCTAGTAAACATGGGCTAGCCGGCCAAACATCACTTTGATCCTGAACACACAATATATTTTCCCTTGACAATAAGAATAATTTGACATAGTATAAGATAAGATTCAAAAGTCAATGAAAGCCTTCAATTGTGGAAATGGTCCACAGAGAATTCAAACAGAGATTGGAATTATCAAAGAGAGGATCTAGTGCTTGCTAACAAATGAGGCCGGTAAAACCTAGAATGTCGAGGGTCCATTTGGCTGTACCTTCAGATTCCCACACGTTTGTAGAACAAACAAAATCTTCTTTACCGCTTCGTTGTGGAGACTGTTATGTTGTTTCTTTCTTCGCCCTGAAGTTTCTTCATTTCACATGCCGTGGTCTTTAAAATAATGTTTAGGTGAAATCAACCGTTTTGAAGACTTCATAGGTCACTGAATTGAGCCGTGGATTATACTATAGAAAATGAAAATTACGTAGAGTTTTGGTTGGATTTTCGTGACATGAGTTCGTCATCATACGGGTGAAATCTTGTGATAGTTAGTCATCAACGAGACATACAAAACATGGTCATCGTCTCATGTAGCTACTGAGACTACTCCCTTTGGGGCTTGCATCATGCTAAACGGCACGTCATTACATATGCTATAAGAATAGCATTCCCTCCGATAGATTCAAATCCGTAAAGGGTAGCAAGTGATTGTCGGGGCAAAAAGGTTTTTAGGTAGCGAAGTGAGCATGAATGGATCGGATCATACACCAATAGGGGGTGTATCACTGGGTGGTATGGACCAACATTGATGAGAATGTCATTGATCTGAGCGGAATTTGTATATTGAATTTGTATATTGAATGGGCAAGGGACTTGTGATATTAGCCATAAATAAGATGTGCTTTATTACATCATTTTATGAGACCACTTTTTGAGCTTGGGCGTTACGGAACAAACCGCGTCGTTACAAATGCTATAAAGCAGGACTCTCTCTAGTAGATTTCGATCCAATGAGGGCAAGGAGTAATTGTTAGTACAAGAAGATTCTAGAATAGGGGCATCAAAGGATCTGACCACACATCAGTAGGGTGTCTAACGCCGGTTGGTATGGAACAACAGTGGTCTCGGTAGAGAAATTTGTGACACTCTGAGTGTCACATATCGAATGGGCTCAGACTCATTATATTATTCAAAAATATACTCCCCTTGTTACTTCATATTATCATATGAAATGGATTTCACCTCGAAAATTTATTAGATTTTAAGCAGTTTTTAATGTGACTTATATATATATATATATATATATATATATATATATATATATACTCAATATCAACGTTCAAAGTCTACGAGGAAGGATCACGTGAAGACCAATTTTCTGCTCAGACTTTGTTGAATTGATTCAGGAAATCTATGTCGAAAGCAAAGTAAATATTCTCGCGCCTCCTTTACTTGTGCACCGTTTAATGTGCACATTTCAAAATTTCTCTTGCAAAAAGAGTTCTCCACTGCAAAAGATGAACTCGAAAAGGGGAAAAAGAAAACAGTCATAGAATCAGAACATAGACCAAGCAAGCCATCGCCAGCACTAATAAGCTCATTACATAAAATGGAAGATCATCTCCACATTGATCAAATTAAAAGACTTAGTTACCATTTGTGATTAGTCTATTCCTAATATAAAATTTTTGCTCTTATCAAACACTAAATGCAAGTTTTCAAAGGGGCGGTAACAATTTTTAGGTGGTCGGAGAGAGGTAAAGTGTAAGAACAATGAGAACGACGACAAGAGGATGATATCATGATAAACAAATTCTTTTTTCTTCCATTAAAGGTAAAACCAAGAAATCTTGAGCTATTGAATAGGTCAAATCTATGACTTTTTCCAAGTGTTTCTATAACCCTTTTCTCACTAATCTTTAGGGTTAAAGTAACAACAAGAAAATAAAATTTAAATTTGCTAAAGGATCAATTCTATGTCTGTGGGGCGAGCGCCAAAGTCATTAGTCACATAAAGGAATAAATTAATTCAAGGGCGAAAAGTATTCACCTTTATGGGAACAAATGAGGCCACCAAACTGGAATGAGGGCCAAAATTTGTTGTACCTTGACATTCCGACACGTGTAAAAACCAAACAAGATCTTCTTTAGATTCTTTCCTGTTCAAAATATGTTTTTCTTCTCTCTTTACTCTCAAGATTCTTTCCCTTTAAAATAATGTAGGTGCTCTTTGAATAACGATGTGAAATCGCCCCTCTTTAAGACTTCATAGGTCAATTCGGCAGATTTTTTTTTGGGATAAAAAAAAATTATGGAGATGTGCAGATTCCAAAGAAATTCAAAGTTTTGATTCCTTTTCTTGGACGGTCTACACGCCACGTACACGTATCGGTTCGTTAAAGCTGTTATATCAATATTTCTCAAAAGCCTATATTTGATAACTAGGATAAATATTAGGATAGAATAAGTTTTATCATATCTCTTGTTTGGTTCTTGCCTAAGATAGGATAAAGTCAGATATAAAGAGGATACAACCCGAATAAAAATATGATGTGGATAAGATTTTTTATATCCATGACATAAAAACTATTCTTGAATAACAAATACTCAAATTACAAAATTAAATTAATAATTGAATCTAAAATGATATTTTGATTCTACTATAGAAAAATAAAATTCAAAATAAAAAAATAATGGACATCCTTTATTTTTTTTATTCCTATTTTTTTTATATATTTGAATTTCTTTCTATTCTATAATATATATTTAGTATCTATATTATGGTTTATTATTTAATAAAAAATTTATTAAGTAATGATGGAAGGGAATAAAAAAGAAATAAAATGAGAGGAAAAATAAAAAAATGACTAAATGAAAATGAAATAGGAGAACCTTGATTTTAAATGAACAAATTTAAACTTAATATTTGATCCTTCTAATTTACTCCCCCTCCTTCTTCTTCGTATCTTTGGTTCATGTCGAAGATTCACAACTCATTCATAATTCTTTTTTCACCTCAAAACTCCACAAAAACAATGAAAGAGTCGAAACTCTTTTTCCTCTGTAACTCTTTGGTTCACGTTAAAAGTCCATTGAAATAGCAAAAGAGTTGAAACTACTTTGTTTTTTGTAACTCTATGATTCATGTTGAAGTTTCACATATGTGGTGAAAGTCAAAGAATTATATTTTTTGGAATTGCGAAAGTGAAAAATCACGTTTTGTCTCTTTTATTAGATTTGGTGTTAGCTGACTAATCTACCTCGTCATGTTGTTATCGTCCATTTACATTTCCTATCATTGTCGAACATGTTTAAAATGTAGATCGTGCAATAATTATAAATTCTCCATTTGTACATTTGTAATTTCTTTACCAGTGAATCATGAGAATTTCTTACCATCTACCTTTGTGCATTTTTAGGTTCATTTACATCGATACGCCGTTCATACCAAACCATGGATATGATAGAAAATGAAAATATTCGATTTATTATTGTGACTCACCAAATAATAGATATGATATAACAAAATTCCTGAATTTCATATCATATCTCATCCAGTTATATCCTAGCTAGAAATTCAATGGACCAAACACAATCAACATATAAGATTTTAGCATGTGCTTAAGATGACTCATGTACTTTTAATAATTTGGTAAGTTCGATTTCAAGTCAAGTTATACATATCAGTAAGTTCAATTCCAAACCTATAAAGTTTCTTGTGCCTTTTTCCCCCAAAAATAAAAATAAAAAATTAAGTGTGGGTAACATTCTTGTGATCAAACTGAATTGGATGGTTTCATTCTTCTCTCTCTCTCTCTCTCTCTCTCTCTCTCTCTCTCTCTCTCTCTCTCTCTCTCTCTCTCTCTCTCTCTCTCTCTCTCTCTCTCTCTCTCTCTCTCACACACACACACACACACACAGCAAACCCCTTCGTTTTCCAAAAACTCTTCCCTCTTTTGAAGCTCTCTTATAGGCTCTCGGTTTCAGTTTCTGAAGTTGAGAGGCTACTTAATCTTTGATTTTCTTTTTCTTTGATTTAATTGTCTTTAATTTTCTCTCCCAATCTGTTTTGGGAGTTTGTTTGTGTGAATAAATTTCTACAGCTAATCTTGATTGAACGTGAGACCAACAGCTAATCTTGTTTTGGGAGTTCTCCTTTCACCACGAACCACCACCCGCCTGGGTGGCGCTGCTGGAGCGCGCACTCTTCCTCTCGCAAAAGGTTGAGTGTTCGAATCCCGGGCGCTGCAGGGTGACTTAACCGGTAGCACGTGTGTGGTGGCTAGCACGTGTCGCCCCCAGGATTTACTCCCCGGCTGTCGGCCGTGTGGGGGTTCCCTGGGTTATCAAAAAAAAAAAAAACAGCCATTCAACCAGTCAACAGCCACCGAGAAGGATGTTTATGACGTGGCTCCATAAACTCTGCGAGATTATGTCGTTTCCTCTCTTGATTTAAATTTAGGTCTCGATCTGAGGGCTTTAGGAGATCTAAATATAGATATGGGAGTTCCTTACAGTTATTTGATTTATGTTCTTTTAATATATTGATGTTGGTGTCTTTCCACGACGATGGTGATGAAGACGTTAAACCTAGATGCGCATCGCAAACCTTTGCAAATGGAGTGAGAGATCTTGGTGTGTACTCACCACTGAATCTAGTGATCGACCGCCGAATGTTACAGTAGCAGTTCTATTTCTGAGAGATGAGAATGTGTTTCTAACTGTAGACTTTATTTTGTTATTTGCATTCTAGCATTTGCTTTATTCCGTAGTTATTTGGGATTTACTAGATTTAAAAGCTTTCTATGTACATTTCGAGTATTATTACTCGAAATGAATGAAATCTTTCTTTCAATTTAAAAAAAACTAATGACTTGGAAATTACAATTCTCGAAAAAAAGAACCTTATGGTAACACTTAATTGGTACCAAGAAAAAAAAATTCTTAGACTTCAAATTATACACCGCCTCAAGTCAAAAGTATTGCCCATTAAACATTTATAAGGAGAAAAAATGACAATATTTCCCCAATTCCAAACTAATTGGTCTTGGGGGGTCAAACCACCAAAAAATTAAAAACACAGCTAAGACATTGGAGGTGGTGTTTGGCCTTCGAAAAGAGACCCATTGTTGTGATGCTCGTGAGGGACTTAATTGATGGGCATCATCATTGATTTAAGCTGGTGCTCAAAGCACCCCATCTGCTGCTTTTTTTTTTCCAGCTAAAATTTGAATAAGACATAATGCTTTTTCAGAGATTAGATGGCACCAATCGGCATGTGAAGTTATAGGGGCTCGATTAGGTCACATTGTGATAAGGAATCTTGAATCGTACCCTAGATGGGTCCCAATTTCAAGATTAGCTGAGATCTTTTAGTTTAGAGAGAGAGAGAGAGAGAGAGAGGGGGGGGGGGGGGGGAAGAAGATGAACAGGTTCGAGCAAGAAAGGACAAGCTTTACAGGCATCAAGATTCCAATCACCTCTTCCGCAGAAATGAGAATCTAGACATTTTGCCCATCGATCTCTAATATTAGTTTAATTTTTTTATTTTTTAATTTTTAAATATTTTCTAGGGAGGCATGCTTGATTATTTGGGGAATTTTGTATTTTCTTTCTTGGTTTTCAGTTTTTAATTTTATCTCTATGGCTGGTGGTGTCGGTTTCCCGCATCTCCACTGGCTTTGTCGGATGCTCGGAGCAAGAGAATCTTCCACATTTGTCTGGGCCTCTTCCTACTAATTCACACCTCACATACCAAATAGAAGAGGCCATAAGTGGGCCCCACGTCTCCCCCTCAGCTTACAAATATGAAACAAGTTGTGTCCGATTGCAATAGCCCCGTTTTGCAAGTTAAAAAATTAGTGATTTTTTTGGAATTTTACATGCTTCTTGATTATTTGTCTCTGCTTATTTTGTGAAAAATGAAATATTTGTAAAATACTTTCCTATAAATGCTCGTTTGAATCACTTAAACATATAAATGAACAAAAAATTATTTTCACTGTTCACAAAATATTTAAATATAAATTACTATCAATAAATCATTTGTAGTTTGTAAAATAAGACCTCAAATGAATAGGATTCACAAAATAACGAGCTTTTTCTTGAAGTTATCTTTGATTTTAATAGGAGCATCGGTTAGCATCTTTCTTTCTACCTCCACCTAATAAATCATTTGTAGTATGTAACACTAGAAGGAGCTAATTGTTAAGGGCCCCATTTTGTTCCTTTTTTCATTGGAGATAGAATACATGAATAGAGTAGATTTTTCGAATTCATGATGGACAAAAATATAGCTCGGTTGTTAATCGTATGAATATATGAAAAGAAGTGAAATTTCCGCTTCCTAAGAATTCACTCTTTTCTCATTTATCCTCCTGATATTTAGAGTTAAGACAATCTTAAAGCACTTGAAAAATGTGTGTTCTTATCATCTACAATTTCAGACATAATAGAAGATGCATGCCACATTATTAACTTTAAAAAAAGTTGGAAACATAGTATAATAAATACCTCTTAACATAAGATGATGAAGTTCGATAGTTTGAAAATGGAATTACGCGCAATGTGCAAATGTAAAATTGCTAGATAAGCGCAAATTGTTCATGTTAAAAAAAAATTAGGCACTTCGGCATAAATATTAAGGCTCAAATGTTGGCAGGTAAATTGACATGTGATTTGTTTCGTAATCTTTTGAAATTTAAATGGTGTTCAAATTTCAACGGGAAAGTTTTTTTGCTTTTGCTTAAGCGTAAACAAATAAGGCTTTTTTTTATAGAGGAATTAATGGGAATTTCAAAATCATCACCTCTCTTTTTCTTAGAATAAGTAAATGTCGACTTTTAAAAGGATGAATTGACAGTCTAGATTACATGTGGGCTTGAAGGAAATTTCGTGGATCCAGTTCAGGAAGGTCAGTGTTCAAACCAAGAAAACTCATCTGGGTCAATTCAAGAAAAGACAGCGAAATCGGGAAGCCGGAAACTCAGCGTTTTTTATTCGCGTGTGCGGTGGAGAAAAAATGCTTGACTTCTTGGAATTTCTGCCGATTCTCTCTTGTGCGTGTGGGGGTCGAATCAGAGCATCTTTATAATAATTGATATCTCAGGAATCCAAGAGTCGGTATCTGTACCTCCGCGGTCAACTATTTCATGCTTATCCCGAAAATAAATAAATTGATGATTTTAATAAAAAGATTCCTCTCTCTCGTATGAAAATAAGAAAATGATAATGATCCATGAACTTTAGTTAAATATGTATTGTCACCCTTAAACTTTAAATTTATTCAATATAATTCATGAATTTTAGCCCAATATATAATATGATCTATGAACTTTAAATTTGTTCAATATTGTTTATGTACTTTTGGTACATATTTAATTTAGTCCTTAAATTGTATGAAAGTGTTTAATGTTGTCCTTCTATATATTCAAGTTTAGTGACAATATTGAATATTTGTATACAATCCAAAGACTAAATTGAATATGTACAAAAAGTCTAGGGATCATATTGAACAAATTAAAAAATTCAAGGACAATACTGCACATTGGGCTAAAGTTCAAAAACTACATTGAAAAAATTTAAAGTTCAGGGATCCATTATATATTTGGCCAAAATTCATAGACCATTTATGCCATTTATACAATAAAAAAGAGGCTAATAATATTTTGTCTTTTAACCTATATAGAAATTCTTTTTTGGTTGCAACCAGATAAATTTCGGAATATATTTAGCATATCGGAATTGGGCGTCCAAATTTATTATTGAAAAATGTATTCTGCTTGCAAATTACTTTAATGGAGTATTTGTTTCTCTAAACTTATGAAAAGTCTACAGTAGCTTTTGTACTTTTCCATCAAATTTCATAATATTATCCAAATAAACATTATAAAAAAATCATGTAAAATCTAATTGTCTATTTGAGCCAATTTTTAAAGTTTTCGAGTATTTAGCATTAATGGTCACTGGCCCTTGATTGCGCGCATGGTTGAGGGTTACGATAATCCCGTAACTGTCGGTTGACGACTAATTTTTAAGTTCACCTAACATTGGCATTGTAGAACAGTTCTTACTTCTCATTGCTCCGTCTTCTTTTACATAATTTTTAAATGAATAATCTTTTTATAGTTTAACCTAATACAATTATTAAGATGATGTGCATTGGTTGGTTCTAGATTTCAATCACATTAAGGAGTACGCGATAACATATAGTAACAAGAATCTTGACATGGACCACATGGAAGGTACTCTCGCCATACTATCTTCACAACTAATTTTCGCGATAATATTAATAAGAGTCAAAAGCAATTGTTGTTTGGCGCAACTGACGCAACTAGTAGGGACATTAGAGAATTTCAGTTCATAAACTAAAGGTCAGACATTCAAATCATAACAATTGTGTGTGAAAAACTTCGGATCAAGGCTAGGGCTTGCGGGGTATTTCATTGGCCTCCATATAGCCGGGTCTCCACACACATAACCCTAGAAAAAAAATCGAAAGCGGACTATCTTTTTTGGGGTTTTTCCGCCCACCCTCGAATGAAGCCAATGCTGGCCTTGGAGAACCATCCCTCTTTATTCATCTCAATGTTAATTAACCCATGCTTCACAATGAGATCAGTCTAGACATGTTTATGTAGGCATTGGGGACATGGTTTTGTCTCGAAGTTAATGTAAAAAGACAGATGCATAATTGAATCCAGCACCTGCCCTTTCTCGAGGGGAATTAAGAAGAAGAGACTCCCCCATGAAAATGAACAGCGTGAAGTGAAGGGCATAGGAAGCTCATCAAAATCTCTCCACAAGATTCACTGAATGTGTCAAATTCTCATCAATCAGGAGGGAAAAAGAAAAGACAGAAAAAAATAGGAAAACTCCAAAACCCCACTTGGTTGAATCCAAAGACGAAAACGAGATACCCAAATTAGGGGGCTTTCCGAGCAAGACAACACGCACAATCCTTGTCCAAAACCAAGGGGCATCTTTCACGTGATGACAATGGTCATGGGTTATGGCATTCATGTAGGTTTTCTAAGGGAGGGGGGCTAGCTTTTTGTCCCATTGAATTCTCTCCCTCCCACCCACTGTGCCAAGATGGAATCTTTCGTAATAATTGACATTGCAGCAAGCTGTGAGCAGCTGAAATGAAAACAAAAATAAGAACAGGGAATGTGATTTTTTTGAGGGGTGTTGATGTTATCGGACAAGCGGGTTCGGCGTCCCTGTCTACTTTATGGGAGTTGTTGAGTGACATTATTGTTCCTGCTTCTTGGTCCTTGAAAAATATTCCACTCTCCTCACCCCCACTACATCATCATTTTCTCATGTTGCTTTTCTTATTTTACCTTTCCCCCCTTTCGGTTTAGAGAATGTAAATTCACACAACTTGAAAATCCTCTCGATCATTGTGCACTATATAATGTATGTATACGTACACAGCAGATATAGCTGTATCAATCTACAAGTTGGAATAGATTATTCAAAAGTCTAACTTAAACCGAGTTGAAATTTAAACCTAGATTGTACATAATTGATATAATTGTTCTTTTGCTGAAATGCTATTCGATTACTACAGTACAGATGAATGATATAGGGTTGTGTAGGAGAATCAATGGACCTTGCGAAACTGGTAGGTTGGTAGGTTCCGAGATGGGTTTTCAAACTCAGAGTGTAAGTTTTAAGTTCAAATATTTTGGAATCTGGTTAGTACAAAGTAGGTTGCAAGGTTTGGGTCATACCACATGTACCCATTCTGTGCCCAGCACCCTATAAAAAAGTACGGTTTGGCCCATATAATATTTCTTAAGTAAATATATCTTTACTTAATTATATTTTTACTTTATCTTTTTCTTTATTAGATTTTCACGTTCAAATGTACGAGAGACTTAATTGATGAGCGATCTCCAAACCATTTCACCTCTCTCTCTCTCTCTCTCTCTCTCTCTCTCTCTCTCTCTCTCTCTCTCCATTTAGATGAGTTTGGCTACATTTTGGTTCATTTTCTTAGTAGAACCTGATTTATTTCTTTCTTTTTTCACTTTGGAAATTATCATTGTCTTAACATTATGTTATAATTAAGTGAACATGTATTTTATCTTGTAATCCTTTTATGTTGTGTGTTGATTGTTCAATATTTTAGTAAATAGAAATGGGGAAGTTTTTTTTTATCAATAACAAGTTTTTGAAAACATTTAAAAAAAAAAGAGCGGGTATAACAAGGTACACAAGAACTTATGGAACCGACAGGTTCTAGAGTAAGATCCAAGTTTCAAAAACTTGAAATATTATTCATATGGTAGATTCCAGGGTAGCGCAAACGCCCTACCAACCAGGCAAACTTGTACTCCTTGATTCCTTGA
Organism: Syzygium jambos; assembly: GCA_031216235.1. NCBI lineage: Eukaryota > Viridiplantae > Streptophyta > Magnoliopsida > Myrtales > Myrtaceae > Syzygium > Syzygium jambos. Next base: position 15,792,024 of record CM062226.1, read on the forward strand.
GTAGATAACTGGACTATTGAACTTCACCACATACATTTGGCCCATGCTTATATTCCCGTTTTCATGGAAACCTATAATATTTGTTGGTTGTTTCTCACTTTTTTTGTAAGAGAAAATGCTTAATCTAATATATAAACAATACCCAATAACCGATCTTTGCAATTGACTTGGCAAACAATCAATAATTGGTTGTTATAAAGAATTTTAGGACTTTGTGTTGCGGAGCGTAGCTAGTGCAATGCATGTTGGAAAGGTTATAAAATGATTTCAGGATAGGGCAATTACCCTACCCACCCTAGAACCTACACACCCTTAGCAGAATAGTCTTTGGCTAAGATGTACGCAAAACGGTTCAAATCTCTTGTGAATTTTTTTCTCACTCATGTGCTTATACAAAACTAGACCTAATTGATGGGCGGACCGAGCCGTATGACAAGCTTAAAGTTCCTTACCCAAGATCGATTGTGATTTTAAAAAATGAAATATTCTTCATAAAAAAACTGGGCTCAAAGGGCCCAAGCGGCAGGCCCAATAAGAAATTTGTTTGTCCAAGCCAGCCCAACTCGGGCTTCAACCCTCAATAGCTCGGCGGGTCTAAGAGGACTCAACAAGTCGCTAAATCTATGATTAGGTCTACACAAAAATTTGGCTCACCGCACCCTTTTCATATATTGGACTTATCTTTACTAAAGTCTTTCTTTTTTCCTAATTGTATCTTGTCGGACGAGAGCTGAGAAATGGAGTTTTTATAACAATTACGAGTAGCTCTATCAATTAGTCCTCCAAGGTAAAAATATTTAACTGCTGGTAACACGAAAATTAACACGAAAATTTAGAAACGAAATCTGAACATCAAAGAACTTGGGGTTTTGGGCAATTTAATGAAAGACACAGAATGACCTAGATTTCTGTATCCGGTCAATAGTGGTAAGAAAATCATGCAATCAGATATATCAATTTAATCCTAAATTTTTCAATTTTTGGTGCTAAACTTTTGTTTGAAGTTCAAGTATAATCTTTTAGGCCGATTTTTGTCAAAAGTCATTGATGTGTCGATGTGACACGTAAGACGGTTGATAATGATTGGATCGTCACATTAGCAATTTATGGCAAAAATTGACCGTAATGACTGCATTGAAATTCTGCGTAAAGATTTAGGATTAAATTGATAAAATTGAAAAGTTTAAGACTGAATTGGTATCCATACAAGAGATGCAGGACTGACCGGATTATTTTCCTCAATAGTAGTTATTATTACTATTCTATTTTTTTTTGGTGAGCTTATCCTTGAAAAATCTCTTTTGATACAGGGGACTCGTTACTGAAGGTTCCTGATGCCACTGGGAACAAAGGTGAAAATACAATGAAAGCTTTGCACAAAACATGAAAATAGAAAAAATTAACTATTTATATATATATATATATATATATATATTATCAAACTGTCTAAAAATGGTCATCGTGGTACCTTTCTCTTCGATTTATTTCCCTTTAGCTTTCCTTGGAGGAAACATGACATTCGTTATTGAATATGGTGTATATGTGCTTACACTGCCATATATAATTCTCACATATTCCTTCCAAACATTCATGACACTGATAATAGTTGATAGGTCGCTTTCCATCTTCCACTTCCAATTATCTATTTTTTTTTATAATCTAAGGGCATGACCATAATTAGCTGGTCATCTAAAGGGGAACTAACCTAGCAACCCACCCCGATGACCTCCCACTTAAATATGAGTTGTTCCCTAGTAATAATCAAACTCACAACTATTGATTCCCAAGTAAATTTAATTTCTGAGCTAACTATTATGTGCTTTTATTTTATCACACAATTCATACACTTTTAGACAAGAGAGAGGAGGTTGCTTTGAGTCTTATACGACCCATTGGGCTAATATATTGGACAATTGGATTGGTTTCAAACGTTTTTTGGTTTGGTTCATTGTGTTTTGATAAGGTGAAATGGCACCAGTGATCTCTTTATTTTCACTCGAAATTCAAAATCGCCTCTCTACTTTTTTTTTGTTCAAAAATGTTTTTTTGTACTTTTTAATAAGTGTCCCTATTTGGCCTCCAGAAAAATTTGATTGTCGGAGTGTTGAGTTGGCAGCTGAAAAGCTTAGGTGGCAATCTGAGAACACGTGTGACACATTTGTTGGTACATTTGTTGCCAATGTGGTCATGAAAATGAAATCTCAAAAAGTTTGTTTGTAATAATTATAAAAAAAATAGCAACAAAAAATTTAGTGAAAACTTAAAAAACATAAAAAGAACTCGGTGGTTGCAAGACAGCTGCCGTCGCGATGGTCCTGTCAACTTGATGGCAACCACCACTATTATGGTCACCTGTCCATGGTGACCACTATTGTGGCAGCCATCGCATTTGTCAAAATGGTTGATCATCGCGACAGTGGTAGAGCAGATTGAGATCATCAATATGGATCTCATTTGCGGGCGGCCATCGCAGCGAGGGTCGTCTGTCAAGGATGACCATCGTCGAGGTGCATCTCGTGTCAACAACGACCACCACTTTTTGTAACTAGATAAAGAGCACATGTATTGCACGTGAAGAAAAATAGTGCCAAAAAATTAGCTAGTTTTGCACTTCAGCGCTTATAGTTTATATAATCCTCAAATAGATGTTCACCTTTACTAGAAGTCCAATAAACCCTACTCACAACCCTAACCTTAGAAGCTTGTTCACCTCCAGGTTGCGATGAGTCAATATCGATGTGGTTGTTTTTTTATAAAGCATTAGCTTTTCATCTCCGGAAAAACCATGATCCATTTTACCAACTGCCCTACCACCATCGGATTACCGCTTTCGTCAAATTACTAAGTCGGTGAACTGAAGGCTTCATCTATAGTCGCTACCACTTGATTGATCGAATTGCGATGAAGATTATACTTTGACAAACGACCAGTAATTCATGAGGTTTTTCCTTCAAACATTCTTGCAAAAAGTCAATGTACTCTAGGAGGGATTGACATATTCACATCATCTGCTTTAGTTATGACATGTTGTTGAGAAAAAGGTTACTTTATGAAGAAAAATTGAAAGATGAGGCCCATTCGAGGGCACTAACATGTCTGATCAGATCGATTTTCATTACATTAAAAGAGTATCCACATCATCTGAAGGTTCATTTTATGGAGCTTGTAATATCTTTTCTTTATTTAATATCATTTACATGCTGGAGTGGAGTGTCATTTGTTGGGAAGTCTTTGTCGGAGTGCATGTACGACAGAGCAGAAGCAAGTGGAATCGATTCGCCGCATAACCAGCGGCGGTGCTTAGTCTCAAACGATCTCTACTGTCGGGCGTGGTGGGCTGCTTTTGGCCTTTCCAAACACTTTTCTCCTTCCCACTTCTTTCGTGGGTTCCTTTTTCGCCGTCCATTCCTTGGGTAATCACTGGACAGCTGTTTTCATCAAGAGGAAGTATTGACCGTCGAGATCATACTGTACGGATACAATTCTTCGGAGAATCTTAATCAGAAATCGCTTATGTAGACATTGATCATATTATGTGGCACGATCGGCACAAATGTGAACAATATTTTCAATTTTCTTAATTTTTTTCTGAATTTTTTAATTTTTTCTTTTTTTCCTTTCTTTTTTTTTCTCTTTTCTTATTTACCATGGCCAGGGAGGGTCATTAGAGCTCGCTGGCCATTGGATGAGGGCCGCGAAGCCCCCACCAATCACTGGCGAGGGTCACGGCCCTCGTCGCGAGGCCATACGACCATCGCCGGCCAAGTGGAAAAAAATAATAAGATAAAAATAGAATAAAAAAGAAAAGGAAAATAAGAAAAATTAAAAATTCAGAAAAATTTAAAAAAATTGAGAAAATTGTCCATATTAGCGTCGATCATGGTCGACTATGCCCCGTAGGATAACCGGCATCCACGTCACTTAATCGGAAGAAATTCGTTGACAAATCGTCAAAATGCTTATGATTAAGTTGGTCAAATTGAAATACTCAGGATTGAATTGACATTCATACAATAAGTTCAAGTCTTTTTTTATAATTATCCTCGCCAAATCTCTCAAGGTAAATGCAATCGGTAGGGCATTGTCTAGCTCAACGTCGCGTTAGAATCTTATAAACTAATTCTTGGTCGAAGGGTCACTTGTATAGGATTGAAGGCCCGCACTTCGTCTATAGGGCTTGCAATTTGTTGAATGAATTTCCAGATAATTGAATCTCCACACCCGTGCCCTTGAACTATTAGGAAGAAAAAACGTGTAAGTTACTTTGAAAAATAAATGTATGGTCAATTGATAGTTGGTATGACACTTCATGCTGTCAAGAGGAGAGAACGAGTCGACTGATCATATAGAGGTAAAAAAAGATAGAAACAAAATCTTCGATGAAATGTCCACCATCCCCACGCAACAAGCAAAAGTGGCTGGCACAGTGTCCACCGCTCATGTCGTCACGGGTTATCCCACGCCAAACACGATGCTGTGCTCTTACGTGAAGTCGTTTTGATGGGATTGAAAAACCCAAGAGCATGATCTACTTTTGGAAAGAGCTGTGGGGACATTATACGCGTACAGACATCAATCATCAGGTTTCCTAACATTTTCGTACGCCTGTCGCGCCGCTATGAACATTGATTCTTGAAGTTCGATTCTTCATCATTTCATGTGGGGAAGGAGATCGTATAGAGATTGACCGTTCTAGCTCCTTCACCATTCTTCCACGTTTTTTGAATTGAGAAATTAATCACTACAAAAAAACATGGATTTTGCGACGGAAATTTGCGACGGGGATTTTTTTCGTCGCAAATTTGCGACGGAATTTGCCACGAAATAAAAATCCGTCGCAAATTTGCGACGGAAAATAAATCCGTCGCAAATTTGCGACGGAAAAAAAAAATCCGTCGCAAATTTGCGACGGAATAAAAATCCGTCGCAAATTTTTGCGACGAAAAGAAAAATCCGTCGCAAATTTTTGCGACGGAATAAAAATCCGTCGCAAATTTGCGACGGAAAAAAAAAATCCTTCGCAAATTTGAATCGGAAAAAAATCCGAAGCAAATTTGCGACGGAAAAGAAATCCGTCGCAAATTTGCGACGGAAAAAAAAATCCGTCGCAAATTTGCGACGGAAAAAAATTCGTCGCAAATTGCGACGAATTTTGCGACGGAAAAAAAAAATCCGTCGCAAATTTGCGACGGAAAAAACAATCCGTCGCAAATTTGAACCGGAAAAAAATCCGACGCAAATTTGCGACGGAAAAAAAAATCCGTCGCAAATTTGCGACGGAAAAAAAAATCCGTCGCAAAATTTTCCCCGGAAAAAAACGGACCCAAATTTGCGACGGAAAAATAAATCCGTCGCAAATTTGCGACGGAAAAAAACATCCGTCGCAAATTTGCGACGGATGTTTTAAAATTCCGTCGCAAATTTGAACCGAAAAAAAATCCGACGCAAATTTGCGACGGAAAAAAAAATCCGTCGCAAATTTGCGACGGAAAAACAAATCCGTTGCAAATTTTGCGACGGAAAAACAAATCCGTCGCAAATTTTGCGACGAATTTTGCGACGGAAAAACAAATCCGTCGCAAATTTGCGACGAATTTTGCGACGGAAAAACAAATCCGTCGCAAATTTGCGACGAATTTTGCGACAAAAAAAAATCCGTCGCAAAAAATTTGCACGGAAAAAAATCGGACGCAAATTTGCGACGGAAAAAAAATTCCGTCGCAAATTTGCGACGGATAAAAAAAAATCCGTCGCAAATTTTCAGAAACCCGCGTACAAAATTTTCAGAAACCCGCGCTCTATTCCCCTTCGCGCCGTCGTCTCCCCTTTGCTCGGTCTTTTTATTTCCTCACCACCACAGCTTTCCCTCTCTCTCTCTCTATCTAACTTATCTCCCTCTTTCTCTCTCTCTCTCTCTCTAGCCTCTTTTGCCGCTCCTCCACCATGCACCGCTGCCTCCACCAGCCCCACCTCCCCCCCTCCGACTCCCCTGCTACCCTCTCCTCCTCCGCCGATGACGACGCCACCACCAAGCGCCGCAGCTACAACTGTGGCAGCTGCGGCCTCCCCAAGAAGGGCCACTCTTGCCACGCCGGCTCCTCCCCCTCCCTCGCCGCCGACTCCTCCTCCTCCTCCGCCGCCCCCACCGTCGCGGCCTCCTCCATGCCCGTCAACGTCGCGGCCTCCTCCATGTCTGAATGGATAAGAGGCATGTTCTCCACCTTCCATTGATGATCATGTTGTCGAGGGCGTTGGCGTCGACCGGCGCGACGTGACGGCATCGCGCTTTGCTCCGGTCACCGCCGGGGGGAGCAGCAAGTCCGACGCCATCTCCGTCGAGCAATACACCGAGGACGAAGTCGCAAATATTTGCGACGGAAAAACAAATATCCGTCGCAAAAATATCCGTCGCAAATTTGCGACGGAAGAAAAATCCGTCGCAAATTTGCGACGGAAGAAAAATCTTGCGACGGAAAAAAAATCCGTCGCAAATTTTTGCGACGGAAAAAAAAATCCGTCGCAAATTTGCGACGGAAGAAAAATCCGTCGCAAAAATTTGCGACGGAAGAAAAAATCCGTCGCAAAAATTTGCGACGGAAAAAAAAATCCGTCGCAAATTTTTGCGACGGAAAAAAAATCCGTCGCAAATTTGCGACGGAAAATAAATCCGTCGCAAATTTGCGACGGATTTTGCGACGAATTATTTGCGACGAACTTTGCGACGAACTGTGTTCGTGGCTAATTTGCGACGAATTTTGCGACGATTTTTGCGACGAATTTTGCGACGGATTTTGCGACGAATTTTTTTCCGTCGCAAATTTGCGACGAAAATTAATATTTTCCGTCGCAAAAATTTGCGACGCCCTAGTAGCGACGGAATTTTTTCCGTCGCTAAATTCGTCGCAAAAATGATTTGCGACGGATTTTTGCGATTTTTTCGTCGCAAAATCCGTCGCAAAAAACATGTTTTTTTGTAGTGAATGCTTCTTTCCGTTAAGTGATTCGGAACATTTTAAATTACTTTATGGGTAGCATTTCTCAGATAAGATTATTATAGTTAGGGGTGTCAACAGGTCAGGTTTCCACTGATCCGATCAGACCCGAGGGTCAAGCGGATTCGATTTGGATTATCGTCTCTCTCTCTCACGCAGGTTATGGATGGTGAATCAAAAGAAGTTAGCTTTCACCAAATATGATAATGCTAAGATTTCCCTGAACCATCAGCAATCATATTACATTTTCTAGGAAGTTTCATCACCATACATCTATCAACACAAGCCACTGAACACTTAACAACCGGAGAAATGGAGTTGGATTAAGCAAAAATCAGTGACAGGAGATGTTAAATGCTTGCATAATTGGAACGAATCATGGTCACTATGGTAGATGAATATAATGAATAGCTAAACTTAGAGCTAAATTTCAACCAAAAAAAAAAATAGAGCAAAATAAAAGGCTTTAGCTTCAGTTTGTCGAGCACCGCCAGCATAAATTGGTATCCCCATCTTCAGAAGCTGCTGATCGTCGCTTGAAAATGCAGCACTTCTGCCTCTAGCTCATTCCTTGCAAGTACTCCAAGTTCCATCACAAAAAGATCCGAACCGTATACACTTCGTGTTGGTAATCGAGATCCTGTATAGATGCTCCTATTCCATTTGTCACACCGGACTTGGAAAACTCCGATCACAGATTATCCAAATTGCAGAATTGATACAATCAGAGTAATTCGCACTGCAGAAGATCTTTCCTTCTTGCCATGGTTCCAGCAGACCATTACATGAGACTTACTCATGAAACAAACTCATAGTAAGCAAAGATGTTCGGACAACTCCAACTCCCATGAAAGACATTATGGAACATGTCAATGAAGAGAGAGCAGGTAAGTCATGCACTCCGCCAAAATAGATAGAATCTGTAATCTTGTTGCCAGGGAAACAAAACACAAAACATAAGATTGCCAGAAGAAGCAGTCAATACCATCAATGCTGCCACCAGATCAACGACAGGAACAAATATTTGGTCAACTTTGTTCTGTTCTGCATGCCAATTGAAGGCAATAACCGTTGAGAAAGTATTAATAGGGACAAAGGCAAGTGCGATCATTGCTGCCAAGCACAAAAGATTAGTTAGAGGAGTCGTATCAACAAGAGCGCTATTTAATTAGCACTCTAATCCGAACCAAGAACGAAATTCGCAATAAGATTAAGAAATATAATTAATAAGTACCCATCTCCAACTTCGTCAATCATCAAGAGAGACCAATGTTGAGTCCGGTCCCACCGTTGTAGTTGACAACTCTACATTGAATTCCCAATGAAAATGAAAACTAAAGTATCCATTGTAATTTAGAACGGTGTATATTGTTCTATAAAAATGTTTTTTCATCTTACTCAAATTTTTCAAGTTCTTCTAAGACGGTCTTAATCGAAAATGAAAGTGGTGCTATTTAAGCCAATTTTGAGCATTGATAAAAGCCTCCACCATACTCAGGATCAATGAGCTAGGAAACACTTATATGCACAAAAAAAGGGGGTAATTGTCCAAAAAGTCCCAAACTATTATACTGCGGTCAATTCAGTCCTAAATTTTTTAATTAGGTTAATTTAGTCATAGTCCTTTTGACAATTTATTTTAGCCAATTTTTGTTGGAAATTGCTTACGTGGATTCTAGCCATTCTACATGACACGACCGGTGCCGACATGGACAATTTTTGTAATTTCTTTATGCATTTTTTAAATATTTTTTATTTCCTATCATTTTCTTTTTTTTTTCCCTATTTCCATTTGTTGGTTGCTCGGGCCTTGGCGATGGTCGACAAATGTTGGCCATAGGCAAGTGCCACAACCCTTACTAGACACAGCGAGGGTGTCATGGCTTGGCTTTTGCTTATGGCTGGTGACCTCCACTAGCCATTGTCGAGACTCGATGATCGATAGAGGAAAATAGGTAAAAAGGAAAAAGAAAAAGAAAAGAAAACGAAAAGGAAAAAAAGAAAAAAAAGGATGAAATTCAGAAACATTTTAAAAAAATTGCACAAATTGTTCATGTTTGCGATTTTTGGCCAAAATTGGCCCGAGGATTATATTGAAAAATCGTCAAAAGGTTTAAGACTATATTAGCCAAATTGAATAGTTTAAGACTAAATTGGGTACCATATAATAATTTAATGAATTGGGATAATTTTCCCCATAAAAAAATAATGGATTGAAGATAATATTTTTGTTGATATTGAGATTTGCAGCAGACGTGTATGTATCCATTGCTGAAGCTGATATTGTGCTTCAATGGAATGGATAAATCAAGGCCGAACATAAGTCAAATGAGCAAATGACAATTGAACCATTTAACTACTATATATTGGGAGCGCGCAATAGAAGTTTGATATCTTCCAATATCTTCATTTGGGGAGACTGTGAAGAAGGAACCCAAGTCTTAGCCGATCAACACATCCGATTTGGACTTACCTATACTCAAAAACTTACACCAATGAGTTACGGGCAAACTAGAATATTTTAACTACCCACACTATACTAATTTTTCAATACGAGACTATTCTAACACTACTTACACGTATATCTCAATAATTTTCCTCTCATGTATGAGCTCAATGTTAGGCCTGCTTTTCTTTAATTAAAGGTATCCTTCCGCACTAAGATATCTCAACTTGAGTCTCTATCAATTGTAAGCAAGCTTGAATGTGTATTTGGGAGGGAAGCAATTGTGTTTGCTGGGCGTTCCTAGTACACTTTGCTGAAAGTAAATAAACTGAGACTGGTGTATATGAAGAACGGGATTGACGGTCAATAAAAAATTGAAGAAGACGAAGTTGATTTATCTCAGTGGAGAACATAGGATTGGGGGGGTTAGGATTATGGTGTTTGGGCGTTAAATGAAAAAGAAAAAAGAAAAAGGAAAGCGAACTGTAGCTCATGTCTTCTGGAGAGGGATCGAAGAAGAAAGAGAAAAAATTGAAACAAAAATTAATGAAAAATAAGTAAAAAAATATATAGAAATAACAAAAATAAAAAAGTGGGAATACAAAAAATTTCAAAAAGAGTAAAAAAGAAAAAAGAAAATATAGAAAGATTCAAATAACCAAGAAAAAAAAAGATAAAAAACGTTATAATTTATGTTCGATCTACTTTTAGTGGGAATTTCGCTTTTGGCATTTAATGTCATAAGTGAAGATGTTTAGAATGAGATTTTTTTAGTCAAAGTTAGATTTCGACTTCAGCTTACGGGGTCGTTATCCTGGAGCTAAATAACAAAGTCTTGTAATAGTCTTCTCTTGACATCATATTGGGTTACTTTACAATATTTTACCTTTCTACTCACTCTTCATTACTATCCTTGATATCTCTATCTGTCGCCCTCCTTAGTCGTTGGCAATTGGGAGGGACTCTCCTTATTTGTTGGTCCCTCCCTATCTGTGGCCCTTAGGCATCCCTTTTATTTGTCGACCAATGGGAAGAGACCTCCTTATTTGTCGGTCATTGGGCATCCCTCCTAATTTTTCGACCTCTCCTTAATTGCTGGCCATTAGAGTTGAGAGACCTTTCTTATTTATTGGGCATCTCTTATAAAAGGGGTGAGCGCCAGTTGACGCAACAAACTGATCACCCCTAATTCAACTTCGAAAAGTAGCTTGCTAAAAAACCGCTTCGGAATTGGGAGTGCAACAACTGAGTGGATCATTTAATGTCATGGGGCACATGGAGGATTACGATGGCATTTTGCTCTCGGATGTGAGGGAAAGTGAGGAAAATCTTGAGTATTTGAAAGCGCTGGACCAATTAGTCTTAGTAAGTAAAAGTAACACCAGTATGAGATTCAAGAAGCTCCCAAAGAATTGATGGATGTAAGTTTGCTTTTCTCTTCCTCTTTTATAGCTAAATTTTTAAATTTAACACTAGTTTCTCTTGGGGCTGTATGCCATTGACTGTGTGCCAATTGACTTACTTTGCAAGTACCAGAAGACACATGTAGTGATCTTGAGGTCGACAACAATGTCCAACCCACTTCGATTGAGGACCTCGATCCTCCAGTGAACCCTATCGGAACAATTACTCCTTAAAATGTGCTATTGCGAGCTCCATGACCTCCGTTTAGCTCGGTATTTGTGAGTCTTCTCTCTGTCTCTCTCTCTGCGTCTAATGTTATGAAGCATAGGAAGACTCACTCTATGGCCTCCATTAATTCTTCAGAGCTTTCTGAATCTCATCATTGGTTTTACTTTTGTCACACCCCGAAATCTTTCAGGATGGAGGATGACAAGGCCATCCTTCCACTCGAAGGACGCAGCCTCAAATCATCCAAAATTGCCCATGACATCGCTCTCGCTCTATTGGCTGCTAAACAAAGAACCTCAAAGATTGGGAAAAGAGGGGGGGTGAGCAACGACAGCTTAGTAAGTAATGCGTATCTCTTATAAGCAGATCGAGCAACTACTATGCATACATAAAGTAATACCAAAAACTCATATTTTCAAACCCACAATATCATATACATATTCTATCAAATATGAGTTATTTTTCCTCTTCACAAAACTCGATACAAACCAGAAAACATTTACTTGATATGCCATTACAATGGATATCCTAGACTAGTATGCGCTTTCCCAACAAGCCCTTCAATGGGCTCACAGCAATACTGAGCATCAAATCATCATCCCCAACAATATCCTCCGCAATGCCAAATCCAGAAATCATTTCATAACCCATATCATAAATCACAATATAGTTCCAAAACCATTTCATAATCCAATTTATAATCAATTTCAGAAAATGGCTTCACAAACCCAAATGTATAATCTTTCACAACTTCGTTTGTCAAATTGAAAACATTTCATAAGACATATCTCACATCATTTCAAAATTCTTCATAAATCGATAAGTACGTAATGTTGTTCATAAAACATTTCTCAAATCATTAAGAACTCATTCCATAAACTAGTTCGCAACATATTTTTTAAAAGCATTCTCAAATTCCTCAAATCGTTCTTAAATATCAAAAAGCAACAATGGCCCGATCCAGAATTTTATGCAACAAACATACTTTGGTAACTCGTACGATACTCAAATTCTTGTCATTTTCAAAACATAATTTTGTAAACTCAAAGAAGAGATATCACCACTTACCTGGAATGCCCCAAAACCAGATAACGTGGCTAAACGGCCCGATGATCTCGTAATCCTATCAATTGAATGAGAATCGACATTAAAATCAAGTAAAATACTAAGATAATTACTAAACGGCTAAACGACGCTTAAATACTGACAATACAACTCAAAGGCGCTCACAAATTGCTCATCCAAAGCGATTATCCAAATCGTCTGTAACGCGGAACTTGAGCGCAAAATTTAATCGCGTCATAACTTTCTCCATCGAATTTCGATCCTATCAAACTTATAGTCAGAAGAAAGTTCGTTCCGAGTATTACAAAAGCCCCAACTTGACTATCCCAAAATCGAGTGGAAAATCAACGAAAATCGGCCTAAAACCCGTTGGTCGCGCACTGTTCACCTTGTGCGACCAACTTCAAAAATTCATATTAGGCAAACCGTAGGTTCAAATCAAGATTCGTAATATACCACGGCTCAACAACACCCTAAACTATCAATTCTATATATATACGTAGCTTAACGACTCAAAAATCGGATTTCGCCGCACAAATCTCTTATAATTCCGAATTTCAAGCCCTAAATCCGAAACTGCTCCAATGGAACGAACGAGGGACATGAGTTCTTACCGGACGTTGTGATATGAAGTCGGATCGGCTAGGTGAGGTTCGTGCGGCGCAAAACCCTCCATTCCTTCTTCTTCTTCCTTCTCTCTTCCTCTCTTTCTTTCTTTTCCTTTCTCCTTTCTCAGCCGTGCACTCTCTCGGCTTAATAAGCTGAAGCTCCCACTGTTCTGCTTTTTGACTTTTCAACTCCCTTTTTTTTTTTTTTTTTTGAATACCCAAATATTACAACTTTCATTTACTATGAGTGGTTGATCCAGCACCATTAGATACTCAAGATTTTCCTCACTTGCCCTATCATCCGATAGCAAAATGACATCCTCATCCTCTATGTGCTCTATGACGTTAAATGATCCACTCGATCGTTTCATTCCCAATTCCGAGTCTTTTTTTAGCAAGGTGCTTTTCCAAGTTGAATTAGGAGTGATCGATCATTTTACATTAATTGGTGCTCAACCCTTTTACAGGGGATGCCCAATGGTCCACAAATAAGGAGGGTCTCTCGACCTCAATGGCCAATAGGGTCGACAAATAAGGAGGGTCTCTCCTCAATGGTCGACAAATAAGGAGAGTCCCTCCCAATGGCCAACGACAAAGGAGGGCGACATAGAGAGATACCAAGGATAGTAATGAAGAGTGAGTAAAAAGGTAAAGTGGAGTAAAGTAACCCGATATGATGTCGGGTAAAAATGGTATGGCAATTGACTCACTTGACTAACTTTTTCTTAAATTGTGATCCGGGTTCGATGGTAGGTTGTGTATACAAGAGTGTAGTGTTAAAGCATTAAAAGTATGTACAAAAATTTAGGATTTAATCACCGCTTCAATATTAAATTAAAACAATCATGCCAACACCTTTATGCAAAAACAAGGATTAACAAACATTCTACCCCTTATAACTCTCGTTTACATGTCCATTTAACACGTGTTAGTGGCGTACCTTCTCCCCACACTTCTTAACCCAAAGCATCTTTGAAAAAGAGAAAGTTAGGCGTAATCCACTACAAGTTTTAACTCAAGTCCCTAGTAGAGTCACCAAGCTGTCGCGACTTTTTAGAGTTGAACCACCAAGGGAAAGTTGAATGGGTTATTAAGCCAAAGATTTAGTACGGACTCTCTCAAGCTTATACCAATTGCAACTTTGGGGTTGATTTAATCACTTAAAATGGAATTTAATTCATTTAGGAGTCTCCTTTAATCTATCACGGGTTGATTAGAAGGCCAAGTAAAATGTGGAAGAACATTTTACTTTTGTAAATTAGAGATTCATGGATATGGCGACTTGATTGTGCTAAATGAATCAACGCCTTTTCGGTATCTTTTTTCTTTATTACAAAAATATTTTGCAAACAATTTTTATCAATTTTAAGCCTAAACCAATACATGTGAAAGGTGATTCTGCGGGTGCACGAGCAAGACTTAACACTTAATAAATCAAAGCAATATATAAATTACTAAAAAGGGAAAAAGAACTGCGATGTGTTAAGCAAAGTAAATGTTAAGCTTTATTATCACCTAATGTGACAAAGGTTCTGTAAGGTATTAATTAATAAGCAAACAATAATGCAGTGCATGACCTATACATGATTTTTAAGAATGATTATGCAATGTTAACTAATTCTTTTTGCGTTTTTCTTTTTAATGAATGGAATTTTAATCTAACTTATGTCTATGTGAATTATAATTTAACATGCATGAACTATTAGACTAATGAAATGAGATTGAATTATTTAAATGTAATCTAGATATGACCTAAAATATGCAACATGCATGAATATCTTATAAAAGCTCAAAATCTGATGAAAGCACAAACTATGTGATGGAGGCACAGTATTAGTGAATAACTTCAAGAATTATTACTATGCATCAATGCTCATGGAAATTATGCAATATCATTCAAGAGTCACAATATCTATCAAAGATATGCAATTATCAAATTATGATGCAAAGATAATTTCCTTGATTAATCCAAGATGCATATTACGATACGACTCTTAATTTTCTAAATTAGGGAACATGCATGAAAGCAATCTATCTTAAATGCAATGCATTTTTTTTTGTATTTTTATGATAGGAATGTTTACTAAACTAATGACATTTAATGTGTAAGCCTGCATAATCAAATACTCACCATTTTCGCGCGATCGCGCATTGGACTCTCTAACAGTCTGACTAGTACAATTTTCTACTTCAAAGACATACTTTCAAATATTATTTCACCATCTTCACCAGACAAAATCAAGAATATTCTCTTACTGTACTCTCCACAAAATTTGAGCGCCATCCAATGGATAGTGGATGCGTACTCGTCGATTTTGTGAAGTTGTGCACTATAATTTTAGTGGGGGTTGAGAGAGAGAGAGAGAGAGCTTGTGTGTATGTGTTTTTTTTGTGCTTTCTTGTGTCCTTTTTCTTTTTTATTGTGTATTGCCAACCCCAATATTGAACAACCTCATTAACTTTTTGGTCGAAAGATTAGTGCTCAAGGAAAGTCCTAATCTTTCCGTATATAAGCACATTTTTTTTTTGATAACCCAGGGAACCCCCGCACGGCCGACAGCCGGGGAGTAAACCCTGGGGGCGACACGTGCACATTTTTCTTTTGAAGTCCATTGACTTCAAAAAAAAAATGTGCTTATATACGGAAAGATTAGGGCTTTCCTTGAGACATTCCTTTCCTAAATTGAAACAAAGAAATTGTGATATATTTCATTCCCTATTTAATAACCGAAATTTTGAGCTTAATATGCTTTATTGTTCTTCAATTAAAGAATGCAACCTTTCCTAATTTGACTTCCCTCATGCGCATCCCATATGCAAAATTTTGGCTACTATAGGCTAGGTCGAATTTTGGGAGGAAGGACACTAGAAGTGCCAAAAGTTATGTACGGCGCTCATTTTGGTGCCAAAAGTTTCATTTGAATCATTTAAGTGCCAAAATTTTTGAAAAACGATCACTTAAGTGCCAACTCCGGTCAGTTTCGCCGGAAATCCGACGTGACATTTTTTTTATTAATTTCTTAAGCCGATGTGACTCGCTGGAGATATAGTCAGCATGTACAGTTAGCATTTTTTATTTTAAATAATTTTTTTATTTTTTACTTTTTTTTTCTTTCTTTTTTCCTTCTTTTCTTTTTTTTTTCTTTTCTTTCTTCTCCCTTGGGTCACCGCCGATGACCGGAGGCTGGCCACCAGTCGCCTGGCCTTGCTCAGACGAGGCCGCCACGGCTCGCCACAAGAGAGGCCCGGCCAACCCTCGCCTGGGCGATGGTGGGCAAGCCCCGGTGAGGGCTCCCCTCGCCAGATCTGGCGAGGCCGGCTGTCGCCTAGGCCACGGCGGCCCCGTCGGGTGTCGCCCGCCGTCGCCCAAGCGAGGGTTGGCCAGGCCTCGCCTGTGGAGGGTGGCGGCGGCCTCGTCCGGGCGAGGCCAGGCGGCCGGTGGCCGACCTCCGGTCACCGACGGTGACCAAAGGGAGAAGAAAGAAAAGAAAAAAAGAAAAAAAGAAAAAAATTCAGAAAAGTATTTAAAAAATCGAAATATATACGTGGAAATGCCACGTAAACTAATTTTTTTATAAAAAAAATCCAACTAAGATTAAAAATTTAATTATTAATGCCACGTATTAATTTGGGCGGAATCTCTCGCCGTTGGTACCAAAGTAATCATTTTTCCTCCAATTTGGCACTTAAGTAATCCAAATGGAACTTTTGGCATCAAAGTGAGCTCTGTATACAACTTTTGGCACTTCTGCTGTTCTTCCCCCTCGAATTTTGTATTCTATCGAGCTTAGTCCAGATAATCCAACTAAGCTTAGAGCATCCTTGCTTAATTCAATCCATTTATAATGCAGTTTTTTTTTTGGTAAGGCCCATTTATAATGCAGTTTATGTGAGCTTATTACTACTAAATGACAACGCTCCTAATATGCAGATGTAATTTAACAATATTTTTGTTTAGGGGTCGGTGAATCCCTAATTTTTCTATGTGATGAATGGGGTCGCCAAAATATAAGTTTTAATAATTGGGATAGATATGCTGACGATCACAAGAAAGTTATGTGATTTTGTGCCTATGTTATTAGGAGCTCTCTAGCTAAACTGTATGCTATGAGGTACAGACTAAACTCTAGTGCTAAGGTATACAAAATAGCTTCAAGTAACCATAGCCGCTCGTTAAGAGAGAGTACCAACGATTATGCGCCTGAATATTTTGTAAGTCCTCTTTTCAATTATTCACATCGGTATGAGGATATTAGAAATGTCAAAAATTTTGTGTGATACTCACTATGGTGCGAAAAGCTTTCACCTGCTAACTTAAATGTCAAATTGAAGAAAAATAATCACTTCAATGCCTCTGGCAACAAACTCTAGCCAAAAGTCCTATGTGACTTTTCAAATTAATTTTTTGCTCCGACGTGGCTTTTTTAAAAGAAATTGAAGTCCAAAGTGGAAATTTTTTTGTCCACCCTGGCAAAATAGGGTTAATTCCAAAAAAAAGTACCAACTTTAGGTCGAAGGACAATTCTGGTCCGAACTTTTTTTTGCCTCGTAAAAAAATAACAACTTTAAGTCGAAGGACAATTCTAACCCAAACTTTTTTTTTATCCTGTAAAAAGACACGAACTTTGGGACGAGTGATAATTATGGCCCCAACTTTTTTTTTTGTCTCGTAAAAAAACACCAACTTTCATTAAAATCCCAAATCTAGTCTCCATTGACTTAAAACCATTGATTATCCATGTTGACTATTCCACCTTAGCAATAAATCCACGTGACTCGCTAACTAGATTTAAAGCACTATTCATTATATTATTCTCTGAGCCATAGCTTGAAGAATAATGGTGAAACTGTTCATTTCATTCACTTCACTGGCAAGTAAAAAATATCTCCATATTGAATCTCTCTGGCCAGACTTTATCCTTTTGTCGTAATATGAAGCTGTAGACCACCGCCTATCGACAGACGCCATGGATGAGATCACTAGGCTCATCACAATAACCTTTTTTCTCAAATAAGAGTGACTTCAGATGGAAAGTTAACGGGAGGCCAGATTTGGGATCATGGTGAAAGTTGATAATTTTTTATGAGACAAAAAAAAGTTGGGGCCAGAATTGTCACTTGACCTAAAATTGATGCTTTTTTATAGGTCAAAAAAAAGTTCATGCCATAATTGTCCATAGACCTAAAAAGTTAATGCTTTTTTGGAATTAACCTGGGAAAATAAACAAAACGACGTATGTTTCTTTGCGGAAAACACACACTCTCTCTCTCTCTCTTTGTGGAGCTGAAGGAACGAAGATCTGCTTTCACAAGGGGAAACAGAGCTCTGCCTCAACCTAGGGTTCGCCTTCGGGACGCTTTGATTCTCGTTCCCCGCAGCTCTGGACAGTGAAATCTTAAGCATGGGCGAACAAGGGACCTGTCCTTCGAGCTTGGAGGAGGAAAAGGAGGCCTTGCAATCAATTGTCATTGCTGTTGCTGTCACCGTTTCCAAGCCACGCCGCAAATCCCGTTGTTTTGCTCTATTTCTCAGCCGGAAAGCTTGACATGCGTCAAGCTCGCTCGGTCCTTCTTTGCTAGTGAAGGCGCTTCCGGATCCTTGCTCTCTGGTTTGAACATCGATTCGAGGCCAATGACTCCTTGCTTTGTTTAGGTGAGCTTAGGTCCGAGAGTTGTGGCTGAAGTTTGTGTGAAATTGATTCCAATTAGGCGTCAACTAGTAATCTAAACATACTCTGATGTGATATTATATTCTGGAGCTGAGTTGGTATTGGGGGAAAACCGAAATAGGATTTCGATGTAGGGTTTATATTTGGGGCAAAACATGTAGACGACATTGTTTTAGGGTATATATGTTAATTGGGTATGCCGGCGAGCCACGTTAGTTAGAGAAATTAATAAAATATTACCATATCCGATTTCTGACAAGCCGAATTGGAGTTGACACTTAAGTAATTGTGTTTTTTTAAAAAGTAGTATTAAAGTGATCCGATGAACTTTTTGCATCAAAGTGAGCACCGTATCAATTTTTTGGCACTTCTAGGCTCCGTTTGTTTGTTGGAAAATATTCTCCTTTTGGAAAATATTTTTTCGGAAGTCATTTTCCTGAAAAATGTTTTCCTGGAACACAATTTTCTGGTGTTTGGCTAAAATTTGAAAAAGTTTCGAAAAATATTTTCTGGTGTTCGGCGACCGCCGATCCGGAGGCGTCCGGTGACCGGCGGCGGCGGCCGGCGGCAGGCGGCGACCGGCGGCGGCGGCCAGCGACCGGTTGGCGATGGCGGTGACCGGCGATCAACTTCCTCTCCCACGGAAAAGATTTTCCCTCTCATGAGCAATTTTGCCTTGACTTTGGGGTAAAATGATTTCCTCTTTGTGAAAAGAAGAAATCATTTTCCTTGAAATAATGAAGGATTTGGAGGTGAGGAAGGAAACGGAAAACATTTTCCGCCCCCGAACACCGGAAAACGCGAAAAATGCTTTCCAAAAAAATATTTTTCCGGAAACGAACGGAGCCCTAGTGTTCTTATGTCCATTCACATCAAAGTAACATTCTAACAGTGATGCTGAGGGGTTATCTAGCATACTAATTGACCAATTAAATCCATCCATTTCTCCCAATCTATATTCAATGCCTAGGATAGCAGGAACGGCATTTAATATGCTCCTATAGAATAAGACAACGAGAACTTCTTAATTTGATCCACACCAGGTTTCGAACTTTTGCTAGACCAAGAATTACGTTGTCCATACATTGTCGAATATTGATGACTCCTAGAAGTGAAGCTGGTAAATGGTATTTTCAACGGAGAAATTCACGTAAAAGAGCGGTGACACCTGTAAAATATGCAATCTTACGAACGCAGCTTTGGCTCTTACATAGGAAAGCAAGAACTAACGAAGGGCGAGTAACAAGAAAAGGAGGTCAGACACACACATGGCTTCACTCCCCAGAATCGCAACTAGAGTAGTTCTGCTCCTCCTCGCGGGCAACGGTATAGAAGGCGGTCCAAACGCATCTGTGCAATACCGAATCTGTAACGGAAACCGTGGAAGCATAATTTACGGCAAAAGTAAACCAGAAGTACCATAACTTGTGTACGGCGATCACTTTAGTGCCATAACTTTTTTTCAGATCACTTTGGTGTCAAGTCGGAGGAAAAGAGATCACTTTAGTGTCAATTTGGCCGGAGATCCGACGTGGCATTTTTTATTGATTTTTGACGCCGACGTGGCTCGTCGGAGGCTGAGTCAGCGTGTACAGTCAACATTTTTTTTATTTTAAATAATTTTTTCCAACGTGTACAGTCAACATTTTTAATTTTAAATATTTTTTTCCTTTTTTTTTTTTTCTTTTCTCCCCTCGCCGGCCGGTTGGGTGAGGGTCGACGAGGGGCAGCCTCACCTATCGCCAGCGAGGGTCGCCTCACCCAGATTTGGCGAGGCCGCCCCTCACTGGCCATGGGCAAGGCCACCCTCGCCTGATGCCGGCGAGGGCGATCCTTGCCTGCCCAGGCTAGGGCTTCCCTCGCCCGACGCCGGCGAGGTTCGCCCTCGCCAGGGCCGGTGAGGGGTGGCCTCGCCTGTCGCTGGCGAGGTTGCCTCGCCCAAATCTGGCGAGGCCACCCCTTGCCGGCCATGGGCAAGGTCGCCCTCACCCAGCCCTTCCCGGGCTTCGTCGGTGGCCGGCCGACGAGGGGAGAAAAGAAAAAAAAAAGAAAAGAAAAAGGAAAAAAATGTTTAAAATAAAAAATGCTAACTGTACACGTTGGAAAAAAAATTAAAATAAAAAATGCTGACTGTACACGTTGACTCAGCTTCTAGCGAGCCATGTTGGTATCAAAAATTAATAAAAAATGCCACGTCGGATTTCCGGTCAAATTGACACTAAAGTGATCTCTTTTCCTCCGACTTGACACCAAAGTGATCCGAAAAAAAGTTATGGCATCAAAGTGATCGCCGTACACAAGTTATGGCACTTCTGGTGTACTTTTGCCCATAATCTACATTGACGATGTCCATGATCTCCTTCAAGATTTAGCTACGCTTACACAAACGAGAGAAACCAAGTCTTTTCTGTTCATTGCTACGGCCACGGAAAGTTCAACAGGATTCTCTCCCATGAGGATTGCCACCAATGCTTACTTGTTGCTAGTAATATACTACAAGCGAACTGCCCTTGGAGCATTGGCGTGCAAATTCAACTCATGGATTGTAGAATTCGGTACGAAAATTATGACTTTGCCGAAAATTAGCAAGCAGATTAAGACATGCATCTCAGTATTGTCAAACTTATGGAAAAATCTATTATACTAAATAACTTGAAAGGTAAGAAAGATAATAATTTATGGGCCTTTCTCTCACTGCTTCAGGCTTTGAGCTTCTGATGTGTGTTATGGGTCTTGTGGCCTTTGTGAACGGGCGTTATGTCATTTCGTTTCATAGTCCTTTCGGCCTTTTGCTTTTTTAATGTTCGACATACTTATACAATATACATGTTGTGTACTCAATTGACTATAAATACAGTCTCATACTCTCAACCCATTCCGCAAAAGTTAATCTCAGCTGATGATGGGCCGAACTACTATCATTACCGTTATTCAGTGTTTTTGGAGAAAATTGTATATGTGTAATAACGTGTGCTATCTACCTCTTGAGACAGATAGACTATTGCATATCATGAGGAATCGATTAATGATTAATCAATGTTAATAGTCAAGCTACAAAGATGTCACGTGACCGCACAAAAAATAACAAACAATAAGATAAGAGAAAGATACAACCTCGGATACCACGCCACCGGGGGTGACCAACACCAATCGGCATCGTTAATTGAATGGGTGTAACTCAACTCGACCAAACACCACTCGGCATTATTAACAAGACGACATCAGAAAAGTAAGTCGTCTAGTATATACGAGATTTCAAATTGTTAGAAGCGTGTGTCGGGAGAATCGACTAACCTGTTCAATGCACTCCAGACAAAAATTTCTAGAATCGTACGTTGAATCACCAGCAAACGATGAACAATTCTACTACACGTTGGTCCGAATACAATCACTAGGAAAGTATTCTTGTTCCACAGCGTTAATGCCGATTGTCTTCTGAAAATAGAAACGGAATCCTAATGCGTCGAGAGAGAGTTCTTAATTTCTCTTGTGTGTTATTCTTTTTCCGAAGAAGTTACTTAACTTCCATTAAGAAACTCTCCTCGCACCTCTTCAAAAGGTGTCTTTCAGACGCACCTCTTATTAGAGCAAATGGTGTCCTTTGGACACATACATCATGGATGGACTGACGAAATATAACATCTCCCACTCGCACATGATGGGCTTGATGGTGCTCTATCAAGAACATAAGGCATTCAACATTCATCTATCTTAGAAACAATTCATACTGGCAAGAAAGCCGTGCGACCAGTGAGTACACCTGCACTTGGGAGCTCTAATTATGCACCTGTTAGAGACAACATAATGGCTACTACCCAAAAATAAATAAACAATTGATGTCTCACAGTGCCCCAGACATATTTTGTTACATCAGTCCAAGTATACCTATCCCTTAAAGGCTATACTTGACTTTTCTCAAAAAAATACCATGTATTTACAATTATTTCCAAAAGCCATTGAAGGCTGCTGAGGAAAACTCCTACTGATTTTGCAGTTGACAAAACCTTCCATAATGTTTGTAAATCTGATACTTATTCTGAACCTTCTCATTTCAGGTATATAAGTTTCTGGAAGCTTAGAAGGAAGTTTTTCAGATTTTTACAAGTTAGAAGAATTATCTAAGTTCTGAGATATTTTTCAGACGCAGAAATATTTCAAACTTTATAAGTTCTTGAAGACCCACAAAAACTAAAGTTATGAGATTCAGACTCAAAAACAAGAAAATTCAAAAGCAGACGTGTAAGTTGAAATTTTTCAGAAGCAGACGCATAAGCTGAAATTTTTCAGAAGCAGACGCAGAAGCTGAAATTTTTCAGAAGCAGACTCAGAAGCTAAAATTTTCAGAAGCAGACGAAGACGCAGTAATTCTTCAGAAGCAAAACTCAGAACGAAGAATAACAGCTGGTGATCTGGCATGGATTTCACAGAAGGAAAGTTTTGATTAGATCAATCTTAATCAAATTGATTGACAATCAAATACTAAGACAAGAATGCTTAACAACGGACAAAACTCTACTTATGGAAACCAAGATTCTGATTATATGGGCGACCAGAATCAGCGGGATTCAGAATTTGTCATCTAACAGCTACTCAATCTTTATTATACAAATCTGTCCAAGGTGAAGATTGGAAGATGATCCTCTGCAAGTTGTCCAACGGCTAGTGTGGATGTAAAGGAGTATTTAAGGAGATAGCGAGCAGCAAAAGAAGAGAGATTCAAGAATCAACAAGTCCAAAGTCTGAGCTTACTCCATTCTGTTCTCTTGTCGTTCTGCACTTAAGATCAAGATCTTGAGGATTACTTTGTAAAGAGTGATTGTGTGAGATAGAGAGTCCTATCATACACAATAGTTCTGAGACTCAGAATCTGTAAATTCCTCTTGATTACATAGTGAAATCCAGCCGGTAGGCTGTAAGCGTGGGAGAGTGGACGTAGGCTTGCTATAAGCCGAACCACTATAAACTTGTGTGCAGATTCTCTTTTCCTTATCTCTTATTTTACATTTTGCATTTCCCATTTGATCTAACTTGAATCTGAATTTTATTCAGACTCTTTTGTTATTCGTTTTATTTCCGCGCAAATATCAAAGATTTGTTTAGGATCACCTATTCACCCCCCTCTAGGTGACCCGTGCTAGCTACTTCAATTGGTATCAGAGCAGGTTGCTTATTTATTGAAGTGTTTTACTTCTGAGCTAACGATCTATATGGCTAGCTATGGTGCTCCAGGGCTCATTGAAGGACAGAGCAACAACAGACCACCATATTTCGATGGCAAAGAATATAGCATCTAGAAAAACAAGATGAAGGCATTCATCAAATCAATTGATCACATGCAATGGGATGTTGTCATCAGAGGAGTCAACCCAAAGTCTTCAGATTCAAAAGAAAAGGTAGATGCAAGCAAGCCAGCAGATCCTCCTCTATCTCAAACTGAGATAGCTAAAAGAGAGACTTTAGATTCAAAAGCAATTTATTCTCTCTATTGTGCTTTATCTCCTGTTGAGTATAAGAAAATTGCCGCTTGTGAATCAGCGAAAGAAATCTGGGATACTCTTTATGTTACATATGAAGGAACGGATCGAGCCAAGGAAACTCAAATCAATATTTTGCTTGGTCAATATGAATCCTTCAAAATGAAGCCTGGAGAATTAATTGCTGATTTTTATGATAGGTTTATTGACATAGTAAACGGTCTTGCTTATCAAGAACAACCAGTTCCAGATGCATTGAAAGTCAACAAACTTCTGAGAGGACTGACAGATCAGTGGGATAACATCAAAACATCTCTTCGAGAGACACAAAGGATCAAGCCTCTATCAGTGAATGAATTGATTGGAACTCTTCAATCATATGAAACTGAGAAACGGAATGAGCAAAACGAATCCAGAGGTAATAAGTCAATTGCATTGAAAACTAACGTTGATTCTGATGCAGATTCTGAAGATGAAGATGTTGATGATGAAGAACTAGCTCTCTTCATAAAGAAGTATAAGAAAATGAAAATCAGAGGAAGAAACCTCAAAGGGAAGAAGCCTTTTGAGAATAAGAGGTCTATCGATGAGACAGAGAGATCAAAGAATATAATATGCTTTCATTGTAGGAAACGTGGACACATCAAGCCAAACTGTCCACTTCTGAAAAAGAAGACCAAACTCGAGAAAGCAAAGAAGGCCTTAAAGGCAGAAACCTGGAGTGACACAGAGTGTGAAGATAGTGATGAAGATATCTGTCTGATGGCAAAGTCAGACTCAGACTCAGATTCTGATTCTGATCCTAAAGTGGAAATCGAGGTAAAACCTTCTGAAATGTCTATCGAAGTGTCAAATTATATTGATGAATTGTGCTTTGAATTTAAGACCGCTCTTAAAAGAATCTCTTCTTTGAAAAGGGAAAATTCTTCACTACGGCAACAGAATATTTCTCAAAAAGAAAGGATCGATTTCCTTCAAAAAGAATTTCATCAAATCAAGGAAAGTCGAGATTTTCTTTCCAAAGAAAATGATGTTTTGAAAAAGGAAATTTCAAAAATTACTTCCAATTTTTCAAAAGGATCAGAAACCTTAAAGCATATCATTTCTATTCAAATTCCTTACTATAACAAATCTGGTCTTGGATTTGTAAAGGGAAGTGATAGCTTAATTGATTTTCCAAAAGTCAAGGAGAGATTAAGACAAAGACCTCCTCGACAAGTTTATAAAAAGCATTTCAAAAGGAATTTTGTAAAACCTGTTGGCCGGAGTGCACTAAGGTGCTCAAAATGTGGAGATCCACAACATTTTGAGAATGAATGTCCTAAGGTCTGGAGACCCGTTCGAAGAGATTTTGTTAAGACAGCCTATACTAATACTCAAGGACCCAAGCAAATTTGGGTACCAAAGAAAACTTGAGATGTTGTGATTCTTGCAGGTTACCACAAAGAGAAAAAGAAAGTGGTATCTAGACAGTGGATGCTCCAGACATATGACAGGAGATCCAAGCATATTCGCTGATCTTCAAAGTCTGAAAGGTGGAAAAGTTTCCTTTGGAGGAAATACCAAAGGACAAATCATTGGCAAAGAAACAGTTGATATTGGAGGACTTAGAATCAATGACGTTTCGTTGGTAAAAGGACTCAACTACAATTTGATTAACATAAGCTAGCTCTGTGATACAGGTTTCAGAATCAACTTTCAAGAAGATACATGCTCAGGAACAAGCAAAGATTCTTCTCAAACATTCACAGGAAGAAGACATGGCAATATTTATCTTCTGGATGTTAATCCAAACTCCAATCATTGCTTAATCTCAATCAAAGAGGATGAAGATCTTTGGCATAGAAGGTTGGGACATATCAGTATGAAACAAATCTCAAAAATCTTAAAAATCTCAAACAAGAAACTGGTTTGAGGTTTGCCAGATTTGAAATATAGAAAGGCAGACTTATGCAATGCCTGCATGCTAGGAAAACAAGTAAGAAGTTCTTTCAAATCTATACATTACGTTTCTACTGATTCGTGCTTTGCAGCTTCTTCATATGGACCTGTTTGGACCAACCAGAACACAAAGTATTGGTGGTAAGAAATATTGTTTAGTTATTGTTGATGACTTCACAAGATTCACATGGGTGTTCTTTCTTGCACATAAAAATGAAGCATTTTCATATTTTACAAAATTTGCAAAAAGAGTTCAAAATGAAAAAGGCTATACCATTTCCTGCATTAAAACTGATCATGGGGGAGAATTTGAAAATCAAAGTTTTTCAGACTTTTGTGAGGAAAATGGCTTTCAACATAATTTTTCTACTTCATACACACCAGAACAAAATGGTGTTGTGGAAAGGAAAAATCGTTCCTTGCAAGAAATGGCAAGAACCTTATTGATTGAAAGCAAGATTCCTTTTCATTTCTGGGCAGATGCAGTTTTTACAGCATGTTATATTATTAACAGAGTTTTTCTCAGACCAATTCTTGAGAAAACCCCCTATGAGCTTTACTAAGGTAGAAAGCCCAGTATCTCACATTTTCGAATATTTGGTTGTAAATACTTTATTCTCAAAAATTCAAATGATCGCCCTGGTCAGTTTGATGATAGAGCAGATGAAGGATTCTTACTTGGATATTCTACTACAAGCAAAGCATACAGAGTATTCAACAAAAATTCTCAGACTGTGGAAGAAACAATGAATGTAAGGTTTGAAGAAAACATTCAGACTCACAAAGATGAATTTGAATCACCTCCCCACATTCAAGTGTCTTCAGAAGGTCATTTAGAATCTCAAAAGATCGAAGATTCTGTGGAAGAAGAAAAAAAAGACAATATACAGACTCAACCAGAAAATTTAGAGTCTACAGATATTCAGAAGGAAATATTTGACAAGAACTGGAAACATAAGTCCAGTCATCCGAAAAACCTCATCATTGGAGAAATAGAAGATGGTATCAAAACCAGATCCAAACAAAAGGAGAACATCAGCAACTTGGCATTGATATCTGAAATAGAACCAAAAGATATTGAAGAAGCTTTATCAGATGAAAGCTGGATAGAAGCTATGCAAGAGGAACTTCAGCAGTTCAGAATCAATGAAGTATGGGAACTTGTGCCAAGACCCAAAAACCATCCAGTAATTGGAACAAAATGGGTGTTCAGAAACAAACTGGATGACAAAGGGAAGGTCACAAGAAACAAGGCAAGACTGGTTGCAAAAAGCTATTCTCAAGAAGAAGGCATTGATTATGATAAAACATATGCACCGGTTGCAAGGTTAGAAGCCATTCGGCTATTATTAGCTTATGCTTGTTTCCATAACTTTAAACTGTTTCAGATGGACGTGAAAAGTGCCTTCCTGAATGGATAAATTAAAGAAGAAGTATATGTGGAACAACCACCTGATTTTGAAGAACCAAGAAAGACTGATTATGTTTACAGACTCAAAAAGGCCCTTTACGGTCTGAAACAGGCACCCAGAGCTTGGTACGAAAGGTTAAGTAATTTCCTTTTGCAAAATGATTTCACAAAGGGTAAGGTAGATACAACTCTATTTGTTAAGAGAAAGGGTAATGATTTTCTACTTGTTCAAATCTATGTTGATGATATTATTTTTGGATCTTCTAACGAATTACGTTGCAAGGAATTCTCTAAAAATATGCAGAACGAGTTCGAGATGAGCATGATGGGAGAACTAACATTCTTTCTTGGCTTACAAGTGAAACAAATGAAAGATGGTACCTTCATTTGCCAAGAAAAGTATACCAAGGATATAATCAAGAAGTTTGGACTGCAAAATTGCAAGAAGACAGACACTCCAATGTCTCAATCATCCAAGCTAGACAAAGATGTAAATGGTAAAAAGGTTGATCAGAAGATATATAGAAGCATGATAGGCTCTCTATTATATCTTACTACATCTAGACCTGACATACTTTTTAGCGTCTGTATGTGTGCGAGATTTCAGTCAGATCCAAAGGAATCGCATCTTTCTGCAGTAAAGAGGATAATCAAATACATTGGAACTTATTCAATGCTAGGTCTTTGGTATTCCAAAGATTCAGATTTTACTCTTACTGGTTATTCAGAAGCTGACTTAGCTGGATGTAAAGTGGACAGGAAAAGCACTACAGGTACATGCCAACTGCTTGGAAATATGCTAGTATCCTGGTATTCAAAGAAGCAGAATACAGTTGCACTTTCAACAGCAGAAGCAGAATACGTAGCCTTGGGAAGTTGCTGTGCGCAGATTCTGTGGATGAAGCAGCAGTTGCGAGATTTTGCTGTTGAAGACTCAAATGTTGCAATCAAATGTGACAATATCAGTGCCATTAATCTCACTAAGAATCCCATTCTTCATTCTCGAGCCAAGTATATTGAGATCAAACATCATTTCATTAGAGATCATGTTCAAAATGGTGATGTGAATGTTCAATTTATTGATTCTAAGAATCAATTAGCTGATATATTCACAAAACCCCTTGATAAATCTTCGTTTGAATATATTAGAAACAAACTGTGCATTACTTATCCTTTCTGTTGAAGCTTTTTACAGACAGGAATTTTTCAGACTCAAGTGATCTTGGTCTTAACATTTCTCAGACTCTCAAGAACGGTACGTACATAGTTTAAAGTTTGTCGGGAATATTTTTGGTAGGATATTTTCACATTTGTTATATTTGGAAGTAAATCAGGTACGTATCCTAATTTATTTGGTTAATTGCATTTAGAATATTATCTTGATTTTATACTAATCTTTTATGCTTCAGAAAATCTATTTCCTTCCTATCTTACTTTGGCTTATTTTTACCTTTTAAAAATAACCTTTTATTCCTAAAACCCGTCCTTCACCTTTATAAACCTTTTCGTCTCTTATCAAAACCCTCATCAGTACGATTTTCTGCTTAAACCTTTCCGATACTCAGAGACTCTCCTCGTCTTCCTTCCTCCAAAAGATCAAAACTTTTGTCCCAGAAGCAATCAAAATGCCTTTCAAGAGAATATCTTCACGTATTTTGAATCAAGAGTCTAAATCTCCTGCACCACCAGAGTTTATGGAGATCTCAGACACAGAATCGGAACATCTTGAAGAACCTACTCATGCGACACCAACTCCTCGATCGTCATCTCCCAAATCAACGGGTAAAACAGATTTTCGTTTCAAGAACATCAAACTTATGTGGCAAAATTATCAAAGGTTGAAGAGAGGTAATGCTTCTTCTACGGCTCTTCTAAAATGCCTCAAAGACAATGATCTTCGGTCTGAAACTCATCTTGTTCAAAAGTATTCTGAGTTTACTGCTGGGACTGATCACACTCCTGCCAGCACAACCCCAAATGTGCCTCTTTCCAGAAAGGGGAAAGAAAAAGCTGGAGAAACATCCACTCCGTCTGCAAAGAAATTTGTAAGCCCTAAATCTTCATCTGCCTCAAAGTTTGTTGTTCCTGAAGATGATGCTCAGCTTTTTGAGCTCTTTGAAATGAAGGTGGGCATAGCATCTGGTATGCCAGGAACAGGTAGATTGTTTAGAAGTTCTGAGCATAATACCTGTTATAAGCTTTTACTTGCTCGAGGAGTTATGAATCACAGAACCGTGGACTTCGCCTGTCTAGAGAAGGCTGATATTCTTGTCAAACATCTATTCGAGAAACAAGACATTTATGAGTTTTGTCTTCAGTCTGCAACTGTTTATTCTGAGTTAACTGCCTATTTCTATTCAAATCTTTCAATTTTGTCACCCAACTGGCTCCAGTTCACTGTTGGTGACAAGAAATTTGATATAAAGGCTGATTTGTTGGCAAGAATAATTGGAGTAAAACACTCCAAATTCATTCCATTGGAGGTAAACTATGAAGAGGCTTCCAAGGTAGCTTCTGAAAAACCCAACTTTGCTCTGGAATCAAAGAGGCATATCACTTATTTTGACTTATCCAGAAGATCCATCATTCTGCACAAAATCATCATAAACTGTTTGAAGCCGAAAGCAGCCTCCAAAACTGACATGTCCAAGTCTGAACTTAAACTCATCTGGGCTCTATTGAAAGGTCAATCTTTTTCCCTTCCCCATATCATCATATTCCATATGTACATGACACTACAAAAGGACAATTTGATGATATAAGGGAAAGATCAAGGGAAAAGAGGCTCTTCATTCTGAGGCTATTTCTGCTGGAAAGTCAAATATTAGAAAAACAGAGCAGAGAAGAGGGACAGAACCAGGAAGCAAGAAGAAAGAATCTCCAATCCCATTGAAGGTATATAGCAAGAAAAGAAAAATCCTTCTACATGACGAAAATGATGAAGCAGAAGAAGAACACCTTCATACAGGCCATGCTGATGTTCCAGAACATGCTTCTGAACCAGTTCCAAATGTTTCAAAACCAACTTTTACAGATCATGTCTCTGAAGAACAAGCACCTGTTCAGGGGGAGATTCCACCAGAAGCAACCAAGGAGTTCGAACAGCCTAAGCGAGATAATGTCCAAAAACAGTCTTCCAACAGTCAGAACATCCTCTCACTTCTGCTTGAAATCAAGGACAAACAAACTGCACTGGAATAAGAAGTAAAGAATCTGTAGAAAATTGTTGAGGAAAACAACCACACTTAAAGACTTCAAGCAGCTGCAGACAAAGCAGAACTGGAAGAGGCCATTACTCAATGCTCATCCAACATGGAGAAGGCAGTGGGTCAATGCAGTTCAAGGATTGAGGAGGCTGTCTCTATCTTGGAAAACTTTCAACTGATCCGAACTCCTTCCAAAAAATAGCCTATTTAAAATTTCTTCTCCAAAGTTTTATTTTTGGTCTGTAATGTCATTAACATTATTTGTTTAGACTGGTTATCTTCTTAATATCAATGCTTTACATTCTCTATCTTTATCTTTTTGCTGATGACAAAAAGGGGGAGAAAATATGCAGATTTAATGCAGGCTATAGACAAAGGAAGCAAAGGAGCACACAGATTTCAACAGAGTTTGATTTTTCAATTTCAATATGTGATTAATGCGCTAAATATGATTGCTTACTTCCAATTTATTTCAAACTGACTTAATCTGCAGGAAAGTTTTGTCACCATAAAAAAAGGGGGAGATTGTTGAGGAAAACTCCTACTGATTTTGAAGTTGACAAAACCTTCCATAATGTTTGTAAATCTGATACTTATTCTGAACCTTCTCATTTCAGGTATATAAGTTTCTGGAAGCTTAGAAGGAAGTTTTTCAGATTTTTACAAGTTAGAAGAATTATCTAAGTTCTGAGATATTTTTCGGACGCAGAAATATTTCAAACTTTATAAGTTCTTGAAGACCCACAAAAACTAAAGGTCTGAGATTCAGACTAAAAAACAAGAAAATTCAAAAGCAGACGCGTAAGTTGAAATTTTTCAGAAGCAGACGCGTAAGCTGAAATTTTTCAGAAGCAGACGCAGAAGCTGAAATTTTCAGAAGCAGACGAAGACGCAGTAATTCTTCAGAAGCAAAACTCAGAACGAAGAATAACAGCTAGTGATCTGGCATGGATTTCACAGAAGGAAAGTTTTGATTAGATTAATCTTAATCAAATTGATTGACAATCAAATACTAAGACAAGAATGCTTAACAACGGACAAAACTCTACTTATGGAAATCAAGATTCTGATTGTATGGGCGACTAGAATCAGCAGGATTCAGAATTTGTCATCTAACGGCTACTCAATCCTTATTATACAAATCTGTCCAAGGTGAAGATTGGAAGATGATCCTCTGCAAGTTGTCCAACGGCTAGTGTGGATGTAAAGGAGTATTTAAGGAGATCGCGAGCAGCAAAAGAAGAGAGATTCAAGAATCAACAAGTCCAAAGTCTAAGCTTACTCCATTCTGTTCTCTTGTCATTCTGCACTTAAGATCAAGATCTTGAGGATTACTTTGTAAAGAGTGATTGTGTGAGATAGAGAGTCCTATCATACACAATAGTTCTGAGACTCAGAATCTGTAAATTCCTCTTGATTACATAGTGAAATCCAGCCGGTAGGCTGTAAGCGTGGGAGAGTGGACGTAGGCTTGCTATAAGCCGAACCACTATAAACTTGTGTGCAGATTCTCTTTTCCTTATCTCTTATTTTACATTCTGCATTTCCCATTTGATCTAACTTGAATCTGAATTTTATTCAGACTCTTTTGTTATTCGTTTTATTTCCACGTAAATATCAAAGATTTGTTTAGGATCACCTATTCACCCCCCTCTAGGTGACCCGTGCTAGCCACTTCAAAGGCGAAATAATTGGTCGACCAGTAAACACATGCGATAGATGTAAAACAACAATAGTCTTCCTTCGCACTCATGTCTCTCTCCATTTCGGAACAACTGCTTTCCTAGACACGTCCCATAAAGCCATATCTATTCATGACTGCCGGTAACATACTAAAGTAGCAACATTGATATTCTATTTTGAGAACATAGTCAGCAGTAACATAGGACACAAAGTAAGGTAAATTATAAATTATCTTAAGGACTCACACGATGAATAAATAGGGATAATTGTACTCATCTCCCTTATTGGTCAAATAAAGCACATGTAGTATGAATTACATGCTATAGTGGATTTCTCTTTCTATAAGAGCGTATGTCATTTATTAATCATATCCACTATACGAATCTTAGCCTAAACATAGTCACATGTTTCTCACGTACTTATGTTTAACTCGAGTGCTATATCAGCTCGCTTTCCACAGCGTCCAATTTAGTACTCGCATCCGGCTACCTTTAGGCATACATGATTGTGGGACTATCATGTTCGGTCTTATCACATACGAATAACAGACCTCATCTTGATTCCGATCAAGACGACATTAAATCGTTTTATGTACTAAACCGCTCTTCCAGCATTTATAGTACATATCGTCTCATCTCAACCTGCTTACTATAGCGTTTGAGGTGATTGCTCGTGTGAGTGAGCCAATCATTGCCTGATGACATACCTTTTAACAATATATGTGTGTTTGTGCTAGTCTCATAACATTGTATTAATTGATAAAACATCAATTCATTAACAAATAAGTACAATACATATACACACATAATCCAGTGATCCTCAACAATATTACATATCATAATCACATTCTACGTAATCCTAGAGACATCCTGTGGGTCAAGAACACGTCTCTTGGAACAGCCTTCGTAAATGGATCAGCAACCATCCTGTTGGTTGAAATATATTGCAGGACTACTTCCTTCTGCGCTATTATATCTCTGATGAAGTTATTCTTTATGTCATATGTGCTTCGTCCTACCATGGTACTTGGGATCTTTCACATAGGCAATGGCTGCTTGACTATCGCAATATACCGTCACTGGTCTTGGGACATCAGTGACAATGGCTAGATTTTCCAAGAAACGTTTTAGCCATACTGCTTCTTGCACTGCAACAGAACATGCAATAAATTCTGCCTCCATCGTAGATAAAGCTATGCATGTCTGTTTCTTACTATTCCAAGAAATTGCCCCGTCATTCAGCAAGAACGCATATCCAGACGTCGATTTACGCTCATCTAGGTCTCCTCCCCAATCAGCATCTAAGTATCCTAATAAGCGTAAATCACTCCCTTGATAGCAAAGTCGATAGTCCATAGTGCCTTTCAAATATCTCAAGATCCTCTTAACTGCTTTCCAGTGTGCTGGATCAGGATTTGATTGATATCGGCTCACTAACCCTATAGCATGACATATGTCGGGTCGAGTACACATCATTGCATACATCAAACTTCCGACAGCACTTACGTAAGGAATAGTTACCATTTCTTTTTTTTCTTCTGGAGTCTTAGGACACATCTTAGTACTTAGGCCTTCGCCTTGCATGACAGGGGTATCAATGGGATTACAATGTTGCATATTGAAGCGTTCAAGAATCTTCATTATATAAGACTCTTATGACATAGCAAGGAGTTTCTTTGATCGATCTCTTTCAATCTTAACTCCCAATATATATGCAGCTTCTCCCATGTCCTTCATTTCAAAATTAGAAGATAACCATTCTTTTATGGTTATAATCAAACCCTTGTCATTCCCAGCCAACAGAATATCGTCCACATAAAGAGATAAAATCATAAATTTATCCTCGGACCTTTTGATATACACACAGTGATCCTCTTCGATCATCGTGAACCCAAAAGAAGTTATGGCTCGATGAAAACGAAAATACCACTATCTAGACGATTGCTTAAGGCCATAAATTGAGCGATGAAGTTTGCAAACTTT
Organism: Syzygium jambos; assembly: GCA_031216235.1. Lineage (NCBI taxonomy): Eukaryota > Viridiplantae > Streptophyta > Magnoliopsida > Myrtales > Myrtaceae > Syzygium > Syzygium jambos. The sequence continues at coordinate 15,826,133 of CM062226.1, forward strand.
ACGCTCTTGACCTTCAGCAATGAAACCTATTGGTTGTTTCATATAGATTTCTTCATCTAGTTCTCTATTAAGAAATGCTGTTTTTACATCCATTTGATGTAATTCTAGGTCCAAATGTGCAACAATGGCTAGGATAAGGCGTATGGAGGCAAACCTTACAACTGGTGAAAAAGTTTCCTCATAATCTACACCCTCTTGTTGAGTATAGCCTTTTGCCACAAGGCGAGCCTTATACTTTTCAATGGATCCATCCGCCCTTCGCTTAATCTTGAAAATCCATTTGTTTCCAATAGCCTTACGATTGGGTGGCAGATCAACCAAGTCCCAGACATGGTTTGTCCTCATAGACTCAATTTCGTCTTCCAAAGCTTTTCCCCATTCTTCCTTGTCTGGAGATGAGAGAGCCTCTTGAACTGTTTTAGGCTCTGCATCGTCTTGTGGAGCAATCATAAATGCTTCCCCTTCAATCTCAAATTGACGACGGGGAATACTTTTACGATTACTTTTACGCAACTAAACTTCTTGAGAATTCAGATCGCCATGCGATGCTACACTCCCACTAGGTCTTATATGTTGAGGTAAATATATATTTTCCTCAATAACATTAGTGGGTGTGTTTTCGGGATCTTCCACCTCACGTAATTGGAAGTCCTTATCGATCTCACCTTTGCTAGGAAAATCGTTCTCCAAGAACGTGACATCTCGTGACTCCATTTCCGTCACACTTCCATCAGCTTGTTCACCTATGAACACGTACCCTTTAGAGTGTTCTGAGTATCTAATAAAAATACACTTCTTCCTTCTAGGGCCTAATTTACCATATTTATGGGAAGAATCGTGAACATATGCTGCACATCCCCAAGGTCGTAGATTACTTAAGCCTGGTTTCCTACCAGTCCACAATTCATAAGGGGTGGAAGCAACTGACTTAGAGGGCACACGATTAAGTATATAAGTAGCAGTCAATAACGTATCTCCCCAATATGAGACAGGGAGATTTGCCTGCGCCATCATAGACCTAACCATTTCCAAAAGGGTTCTATTCCTTCTTTCTGCAACCCCATTTTGTTGCGGAGTACCAGGAATAGTCAATTGTCTTACAATTCCCTTTTCATCACAAAGAGCCTTGAATTGCTCAGATAGATACTCACGTCTACGATCGGTTCGCAATGCCTTTATTGTTTTGTTCAACTGATTCTCTACCAAAGCTATAAACCGTCTAAAGCAATCCAATGCTTCGGACTTATGAGAGATCAGAAAAACATAACCGAAACGTGTGAAGTCATCTATAAAAGTGATGAAATATGAGGCTCCATGCCTCGCCCTCACATTTAAAGGACCACAAATGTCAGAATGTATAAGTTGCAATGGAAGTTCAGCTCTAGTTCCTTTACCAAATGGTTTTCTAGTTATTTTTCCCGCTAGACAATGTTCACATACGGATAGTTCAACATTAGCGAGTGACCCCAAAAGGCCTTCTCTTGCTAATCGTTTCATTCTTTGTAACCCAATGTGACCCAGTCTAGCATGCCAAGTACTTGCATCAATCTCCACATTACTAGAAGATGCAATTAAAGAAAAACAACCATCAACATTAACTTTGTACACATCATAGTCAATGTCTAATACCATAAAACCATTCAATACATAACCAGAACCATAATAAACTGTTCCAAACAAAATGTCAACACAATCACCATGAAAATTAAAAACATAACCTAAGCTAAGAAGAACAACTACAGAGACCAAGTTTCGCCGAATATCTAGAGCATAGAGGACATCATGTAGGAATAGGTTTCGACCACCACGAAAGGTTAATTTACATGTGCCGATACCCTTCACTTCAACTCTTGAGTTATTTCCAACATATATCCATCTTCTTCCAGGCTGGATTCGACGATACTCCACAAATGCTCCTCGGTCTCTAGCTACGTGGTCTGTTGCTCCTGAGTCTACAGTCCACATTGGATGAGATTCAGCAAGCATTACAGTGCTAGAAACGAAAGCATTACTCAAAGTAATAGAATAATGTGGTACCTTTTTCGGCTCAGTGCATTCACGAGCGAAGTGGCCCAATTTGCCACAATTATAGCACATCATCTTGGCCTTATCCTTCTTCCCGCCACGCTTCTTGCGTCGGAAGGTCTTGGCTCTCTTGGATGCCTGATCAGTCTCTTTTCTTTTGTTGTTGAATTTATGGTTCCTCTTGCGCTTAAAGCCCGAAGCTTTGCCCGAACCTGATTCAGCAACATAAGCATGGGTAGAGGATTTTGCAGCCTCTAGGCGCTCATCTTCTAATTCCAAATGACGCACAATATCGTCAAAAGTGACGATATTCTCATTGTGCGTCATATTGATTTTCATATGTTCCCAGTTGTCAGGAAGAGACCTTATAACAGCCTGAACTTGCTGTTCGTCAGTTAAGGTATGACCTGCCGACTTCAGCTCACGTATCATGTTTGACATCTCCCGAAGATGCTGTCTCATCGATAGATTTGAGCGCTTTCGGTATGTGTCAAATTTGATGGTGAGTCTCCTCAACTTAGTGGCAGACGTACCCCCAAACTTATCTTTCAAGGCAACCCACATTGCTTGAGCTTTGTCATAACTTTCAAACTCACATATGAGATCATCTTGCATACAGCTCAGCAACGTGATGCGAGCAATGCTATTTTTCGTTTTCCAAGTTTGAAAAGCTTCTTGATCTCTTTTGCGTTGAGCGGAAGTTCCATGCTCAGGTTCATTCATGGTGTGATTGAGGGTTTCCAAAACCTCTTGTTCCTTAAGGATATATTGAACTTTTCGGTGCCAAATATCATAATTGTCATCGTTTAGCTTCTCACCCTTATTGAGGTCAGCCACAATGGTCTTGGATGCCGAAGCCATAATCACTATCTTCTACACATTGACATAATAAACGCAGAATTAATACTGGCACATTTTTCTCATGAACACACATTTTAATTTGCAACAAAGATAAACTAAATTAATGATAATTCAACAAAAGGACACCAAAACGAAAGTTCACGATGTTCCCAATCAGCTTCGGTGTATGATTGTTCTACTATCATTAACTTGTTTAATTTGTGCAAATTTTAAGTTCTAGGTGAGAATTTCTTCTAATTCTACCAACCTACGAACTCCCACTAGACTAGATAATTCACAAAAAATTATCTAAAACAATGATCACATCCTTTCTAGCAATCATATAGCATGGCATGATGTAAATCAACAAATAGAACATTCATGCAACAAATATAATCAACAGCGGAATTCATAACGTAAGGATCTCCAACCATTGTTTTAATATGCTCAAAATATAGGGAATTGCAAGCATGTGAAATCATATAGACATGCCATCAATGAATCAAGCTCTACATAATATTTATGTGGTTATTTACATGTAAGCCAGCTTCAGTATTCCCAAACCATAGGGAAATACATGTAAAATGCAATAATACCCCAAAAATACGCGTATTTAGGGTTCCGTATGCATTTTCATACCTTTAAAAACTTCAAACGTATAAAAATAACTATACCACAAAGTAGAGAATTTCAATACGAACACAACGGTACCAACCACGGCTCAATCGGACCATCCACGTGCCCACACGCGCCACCAAAGTGAGCGGCGCGTGTGGCGCACACGCCTGTACTATACGGGCTTCTGAGCCGGTCCAACCGGTCTGACCGATTTGACCGTTGACCGATCCGACCGGTTTGACCGTTGACCGGTCCGATCGGTTGACTGTTGACCTGTCACGGGTCGAGTCAACCCCGGGTCGGGTCAACCCCGGGTCGGGTCTCGAGTCGGGTCAAACCCAGGTCGGGTCTCCGATTTGGGTCGGGTCGATCGCCGATCGGGTCAGGTCGCCGATCGCAAGTGGTGATTGGCCAGCTAGATGACGTCATCAGTGACGTCATCATGTCGGTTACCGACGTGTTGCTGACGTCATCGATGACGTCAGCATGCGCCGTTTGGCCGACGCGCTCGTGCCATTCACGCGCTGGCAGGGCCAGCGCCTTGGGCGCGTGGCTCCCACGCGCAGCGCATGTGGGCGCGTCCGGCGTCTTTCGGCGGCGCTCGACCCACCGTTCTGCTCGTCTCGACGAGTTCTTTAATTTTATATATTAAAAAAATTATTTTCTCCATATAAAATTTTTCGAAAATCATCCGAACAGAACGTTCGCCCGTAACGTTCAAACCCGTTCTTCGATTCAATTCATATTCGTCAATACATCTTGCAATTCCCGAGTAATGAACATGCAGACAGTATGAAGTTCATAATCATGATCTCCATATCAAATAGCATGCGGAAAAAATCAACGGGAAAACAAGGCAAAGATCATAATCGATGCTCTGATACCAATGTTAGAAGCGTGTGTCGGGAGAATCGACTAACCTGTTCAATGAACTCCAGACAAAAATTTCCAGAATCGTACGTTGAATCACCAGCAAATGATGAACAATTCTACTACACGTTGGTCCGAATACAATCACTAGGAAAGTATTCTTGTTCCACAGCGTTAATGCTGATTGTCTTCTGAAAATAGAAACGGAATCCTAATGCGTCGAGAGAGAGTTCTTAATTTCTCTTGTGTGTTATTTTTTTTCCGAAGAAGTTACTTAACTTCCATTAAGAAACTCTCCTCGCACCTCTTCAAAAGGTGTCTCTCTGACGCACCTCTTATTAGAGCAAATGGTGTCCCTTGGACACACACATCATGGTCGGACCGACGAAATATAACACAAATCATCGTTGAAGTAATAAGAATTTCATCATCTATTTCATTTGAATTACTATAGCTTCTCGAAGAACAGTTGATGACTATAAAATCATTCTTTTCTATTCGCACATTGCTCTAGCTTTGTGTAGTAGACGCAGCAACATAACAGAAGAGTAACCAGAGAAGGAAGCAGAAGACGCATGGGGCTTCATTTTCCACAATTTACAATTACAGTAATCTCATTCCTCTGTATGTGCATTATTATGAAAGAATATGCAGATCAAAGAATTAGTATGCGAAATTTGCAATGGATACTAATTATACAAAAATCCAAATTTAAGACATCTTAAGCACACCTGCCAAAATACCTAACGAAAGATTAACTCAGGTCACTGAAGTGTATCGGTGTAATCTGTTGGAGTTGGCGAATACTTCGGGGACCCTTGTTTCTCACACCGGGTACGCCCATGTGAGCTTAGGGAAACTGAAGTGTTGTCCGACAACATGTGACCCATGCGTGTGGAATGCGGGGATTCGAGGGCAGCGCCCCCGAAACCTCAACGGGTTTGGGCTGGCCCGTATGGTGCGAAATTAAGAGATTTCATATAGATTTAGGTTTTGGGCCCATTTAGGGCATATTTTTATTTTGCTTGTTTTTCTAATCATTATAACGAGTTAAGTGGCTGTAAACCAAAAATATAGTGAAATCTCTTTGCAGGACGTAGCCCTTTTCGAGGGTGAACCTGGGTAAATTCGTGTATCGTCTATTTTTTTCTGATTTCTGCGTGATCGTTCTGTTTCGGTTCTCGATACATCCCTTCAATTGGTATCAGAGCTGGAGTTATTCGAGGAATTAGGGTTTATTCGAGATGTCAGGAGGATCACGAATTGAGATAGAAAAATTCGATGGGACACGATTTGATCTGTGGAAGATGAAGATGGAGGATCTTCTCTGTGATCGAGATCTCTGGTCGGCAATCGAAACAGAAAGGCCTGTTGCTGCGCAACCTGGTGTCGTGATAGGTAAGGAAGCGGTGAAGGATGGGGATTCAACTTCCAAACCGACAGATCCGAAGGAGATTGAAGACTGGAATTGGATTGATCAGAGAGCAAAGGGGTTGATTCGGCTTTATCTCGCGGACTCAATTCTAACGAATGTGATGAGCAAACCTACAGCCAAAGATTTGTGGCAGGAATTAGAGTCGCTGTATCAAAGTAAGTCGTTGGTTAATAAGTTGTTCTTGAGGAAAAAGCTGTATAATCTTCGGATGCATGAAGGCGACTCGTTTTCTGCACATCTATATAACTTTAACACATTGATTAGTCAACTCGTATCAATCGGTGTTAAGTTCCAAGATAATGATAAGGCAATAACACTACTCTATTCACTGCCGGATTCATGGGATAATCTGATTGTGGTGATTGGTGGTGGGGATAAGGAATTATCGTACGAAAGTGTGTGTTCTGCTTTGTTATCGGAGGAGACACAAAGAAAGGGATCGGGAAATTCCGGTAAAGAGGCATTGGCGGCTAGGGGAAGGCTAGCAGAGAAGACTCTGAATCCGAGAGGATCCAAATCTAAATCTCGTGGGCGATCGAAGAGTAGGGAAAGGAGGGTACAGTGCTGGAAATGTCAAGAGTGGGGCCATGTGAAGCGGGACTGTAAAAATAAGCCAGTTTTTAAGAAAGAAGCTGAATCATCCTCGGGTAAAAAGGAGGTCGATGCGGGAGATATGTATTTAGCTGCTACGTGTATGGCGCAGTCAGAAAAGGATATATGGTTGATCGATACCGGTGCTTCATACCACATGACGCCTCATAGACACTGGTTTTGTGAATATGAGCAATATAATGGTGGGGATGTCATGCTCGAAGATGATACTGCAGTTCAAATTGTCGGGCGTGGCAGGGTGAAGCTGAGGATGAGTAATGGCATGGTGAAGACTATTCCAAACGTGATGCACATACCCTTGATGAGTAGAAATTTGTTATCAGTCGGTACGATGGCTGATTTGGAGGTTATTTTTAGCTGTGATAAGGATTCGTGCAAGATGACTCGAGGTTCTATTGTGATTGCACGAGGAGTCCGTTATGGGACATTATACAAGCTGCTCGGGGAAACAGTGACTGTTGGTAGCGGGTTCGTTTCTGAAGAGGTCAAGGAAGATGGACATGATACGTCCATGTTGTGGCATCAGAGGTTAGGGCATATCGGTGAAAAGGGACTATCTACCTTAGCTTCAAGTCAGATGGTAGAAGGAATTCCAAAATGCTCTATGGGTTTCAGGTTCTGTGAACACTGTCTCCATGGAAAACAGAACAGAGTTAGCTTCCAACACACTGGTACAAGAGCAACTGAGGTTCTCGAGCTGATTCACAGCGATGTCTTTGGACCTACTCCGACTCCATCTATTAGAGGATCCAGTGTCACGCCCCGAACCCTACGGTGCGCGAGCATCCCTGCCATGGTCGATTTGAGTGCGACGCCTCAGGACGCGTGCCGACCCAACTCCCAACACAGAGACTTAAAGCACATGCGGAAGCAACTCAACACCCGTACCAAGATAAACACACAACCAAGGATAACCACAGAAATCAACACTTGTACTAGTACTGGAAATCATATACAATATCCATATACAACCCGAACATCAAAAATCAAAAGCGGGTCAAGGCCACTATTGACAAAAAGGGGTAAGTGGCTCGGGGGTCAGTCTACTACTAATGATGGGGCGCTGGTCAAAAAGGTACTGGCCCTACCCATCCTAAGGCGAATACTAAGCCCTACGGTGCCCATTCTGGGTCGAAATCAGAAGACTCCGAAGATGAAGAGCTGTCAAGCATCTCCTCCTTGGACCCTGATGAGTCCGACTCTGGCTCGACCTTAGCAGCCTCCTCCTCTAAAGCCATATCCTCCGGCTTGGCTTCCAGAACAGGATCCTCCTCGATCGACTCTAGCTCTTCGTCATCCACGTCCATATCCGCCGGCTCGAACTCATCCATCTCGTACTCTACTGGAACTCCATCAGAACTCATACCCTCCTCAGATGAGGAACCAAGATCCGTCACCTCACCATTGGGGCATCGGGGATATCTCGTGCCCATCCCGGTGAACGGAACATCAAAAGTCCGGAGAGGACCATGCTCTCCGAAGCCGTCTCGGAAACACCATGCCACATACTCATGGGTCTGGTAATGCGTCGCCCCCACCTCTACCCAAATAATAGAAGAATACCGAACATACGATTCCCCGTTCCCTACGGAGTGTATCGTCCTCGTCCGCTTTACCAGGAGCGGAATCCCAAAACGAACCGGAATCTCGGACATCTTAACTCTGGGGGTCTGAAAATGTGGTTTTAAACAACGATGAGAATAATCTCAGTGAGTAATTCCCTAAACCTAAACTAGGCTAACGTGCACCTCCTGACGAGTACTAAACCATGCACAAATCAAAACATAACCGACTCAGGCCCTCGGGCCTAAATCTAATTTATACTTGACCCTGCAGGTTAGCCATTCTATAAACTTAATCACAACAGCACCATAACATTTAGATCGCAGTACAAATACACATATCACTTAATTCCGATGCATGTAATGCACGTGCTCATGCTCGCACTCATGTCATGCCTCAACAATGCAGTAACGCACACTCGCATGCTAGCACTCTGCCATTTACCAATTTCGCCTCCGACCCGCGTTAAACGCATCAGGTCTGACCCTCGTAAAACGCATCAGGTCTATCACTTCGAGATCGATCTCTGGCCCGCGTTAAACGCATCAGGCTCATGACACATTACTCGCGTAAAACGCCTCAGGTTGGTCATCTTCCGGTAAACCGGGCATCGTCCTGTGTAACACGCCTCAGGACGGGTTCACTACCCCGCGTAAAACACATCAGGGTTTATTGTGATCACACATTCACAAGCACCAATTTTTATCTGAACCCCGCGTAATACGCATCAGGACATTTTAAGTGATCACAATGCAAATGTCATTCGGGCACATTCATACATGCTCATGCCATGTCAATGCTTGAGATGCACACTCATGGCTACAATAATCACACTTGGGCAATCACGCATTTCACAAAGAGCATGTAATATCACCACACCACTTGTTCAATTCGACACGCAATATGTACCGTCCACATTTCTAATATACCCAACCACAAGTTAGTGCCATCATGGAAATCAATTCAAGCACTCATGCATGGTACACCATTCAAACATATCGGTCACATAAGCCAATCCACATAATCCCGCGCGATCAAGGCCCACCAAGCCACTCTATTCTTAGACATACTAAACATGTCACGACATTGCCAAATCACTCCTAATTAGAGACCATTCAATCACTAACTCAGTCTATCCATCAATTTCGCCAATTGCACTACTAAGTCCCAATCAATCGCGCCTCGCCTAAATCAAATCCATCGTGGCCAGCCACTATACCACAAATTCTAGGCCGATAATTGTCATCAAAATGCTCCATTATACTCCCCAAACGTCCATCTAATCAGCCACCAAAATAGTCGCCACCCGATCTATTAATTTCATCCACTAAGTCCACCATTTGGTCCGAATCTCGGCACCTACGCTTCCCCACATCACAGCACTATACGGGCCACTAAACCTCGACTAATTCATCATACTAATCCACCGAATCAACCACAATAATAGCCCCTAATCACCTCCACAATTTAACTCTCAAATTACCTTAATTAACCTCGAAAACCCGTCTAAAAATGCAAATTATCCTAATTAGGGTTTATGGTCAAACTCACCGGGTGTCCTAAGCTTCAAACCGAGCCGAACATGCGGCGATGGCGGTTGGACAGCGGCGACCCCTCGCCGGAACAGTAACGGCAGCGGCGGTTCCGGCGAACGACGCGAGCCTAGGCGGAGGGGCGGCTGGTCGCGGCGGTCGGGAGGGAGAGAGAGAGGAGTGGGATGGTTGGGTGGTGCTAGGCGAGGCGGCGGTGGCGGCGGAACAGCACCGGTGGCGGCGGAGCTCCTCTGGCGAGCGGCGGCGAGGGCGTCCAGAACAGGGGAAAGAAGCAGCAGCAATGTCGCCGGGGCTGTGGCAAGGCGGGTGGCGACGAGCTGGACGGAACAGAAGCTGCAACGTCGCCGGGACTGCAGCAGCTCCGGCAACGGCGGGCGGCGACTCTCGGCAGCGGCGGCGAGCCTAGCTCGCGTGCCCGGGAGGAGAAGAAAGCCGAGCCGGGGTGGAGCTGCCGGGTGACACAGCGGCGCGACGGCAGGGTGAGGAGGACGGCAGCGCCGGTGGCTGGTGGGGTGGCGTCGGGCGGAGGCGGGGGACGGTCGAACGGCGGCTACGGAGGCGGGGAGGAGTTGCGGAGGTGTATGGGAGTCGGGGGAGAGAAGGGAACGACGAGGCGACGGGGCTGCTGACAGGGCTACTGGCGGTTGGCGAGCGGTGGTGGTCGGAGCGACGGCGGCGCGAGGCGGTTGGCGAGGTGCGGTCGAGCGGAGGAAGAAGCAGAAGCAAGACCAGTCGGGCTCTGGAGGAAGAAGAAAGAGAAGTGAGAGGAGAGAGAAGAAGAAAGAAAAAAAACGAAAAAGAAGGAGAGAGAGGGAGTAGGTGCATGGGTCTGACATGCAGAGGGGGAGACGTGACCGAAGGGGGGGAGAACGTGCGCGTGGTTAGAGGGAAAAGAGAGAGAGAGAGAGAAATAGAATAAGAAATAATTTGAACATTCAAATATTAAATGCGATCCGATGGCTCAAATTCAAAATCGAAAATGATCTACCGGTCCAAAATAAGCCTCACATATAAAACGGGACAAAGGCCAAATTAATTAGACCAAATTTTAACGAGGGAGGTCTACTAATCCAAATTCGCACCTGGTCAAAAACTCTCATTTTTCCATTATTCCTGACAATCTCAACGTTGGCTACAATAATATTGACATCGTCCAATTTATTTCGTCCTGAAACTCCTGAAAATCGATTGCCAAGTTCGGGATCTAAATAATGGCCAAATTTGATCGAGTGTGATTCTAGCGAAATCTCTAATTTAAAATGATAACCGGGAGTGATCAGTTCCTGGGCGAGATTTTGCTATAAGCACACTGACAAATTACGCGTTTTATAAATCCCAGAAATGGGCCGAAATTCGGGATGTCACATCCAGGTACTATGTATCATTCATAGATGATTTTTTGAGATATAGTTGGATTTATTTTATTAAAAGTAAATCAGATGTATTTGAGAAATTTCGAGAATTTAAGGTTTTGGTTGAAAACCAATTGGGCAGGAAAATCAAGGTCCTTCGTACAGATAACGGAGGTGAATTCTGTTCGGATAAGTTCGAGCAATTTTGTGTGGATAATGGTATTGCAAGACAGAAGACGACTCCATATACGCCTCAACAGAATGGGGTAGCCGAAAGATTAAATCGGTCACTCATAGAAAAGGCAAGATGCATGCTGAGTTGGGCAGGTTTAGGGACAGAATTTTGGGCAGAAGCTGTAGCCACAACCAGTTATTTGAAGAACCGGTCACCGACCTCATCAGTGAAGGATCGTACACCATATGAGGCAGTGTTTGGGAAGAAGCCGAATCTGTCGCATGTTCGGGTGTGACGCATATGTTCATGTACCCAAGGAGAAGCGGGGTAAACTTGACAACAAGTCTGAGAAGAACATATTTGTCGGATACAAGGAAGGGGTCAAGGGCTATAAGCTGTGGAATCCAGATTCAAAGGTCATTGTATACAGCAGGGATGTTGTCTTTCATGAATCACAGCCCCAGGTTGGCACACAGAAAGGTTATGAGCCCAATAAAGTGGTAGTGCTTGAAGAAAGTCCTAAAACTGAAACTGTGGAGATGATTCCACAAGGCACGTTAGTAGAGTCTGATTCTGAATCGGAGCAAGGGGACTCGGTTAATGAAGTCGAGGATGCAGATTCAAATGAAGACCTAGATACAGATAGCATGCCGGCTCTCAAGAGATCGACGCGGGAAAGAAAGGTACCACTTCGATACTCACTTAGTGCTTTGAGTACGTTTCACGCTTTGAGCATTACCGGAGATGATCCTAGTTCTGTAAAAGAGGCGAGATCTATGGATGATGCGAATCAGTGGGAGCTCGCAATGATAGATGAGATGCAGTCTCTTGATAAAAATGAAACATGGAGCTTGTGTAAATTGCCTAAGGATAGAAAGGCAATTGGGTGTAAATGGGTGTTCAAGCGAAAGCTGAAACCGGATGGGACTGTAGAGAAGTACAAGGCTAGGCTTGTAGCCAAGGGGTACTCTTAGATTGAGGGAGTTGATTATGATGAGATTTTCTCTCCCGTGGCGATGTTGACCTCGATACGGTTTGTTCTGTCTATAGCAGTTGCATATAATCTTGAGATAGAATAGATGGATGTAAAGACGGCATTCCTTCATGGGGACTTGGAGGAGGAGATATATATGAGGCAGCCAGAAGGCTTTGAAGTAAGAGGAAAGGAAAATTTGGTGTGCAAATTGAAAAAGTCTTTATATGGGCTGAAGCAGTCATCGAGGATATGGTACCAGAAATTTGACACGTACATGCTCCAGCTTAATTTTATGCGTTCAAATTCTGACCATTACGTTTATGTGAAGAGAACGGGCGATCAGTTTGTCATTCTCACGCTATATGTCGATGACATGTTGTTGATCGGGAATAATGTGAAGATGGTGAATTCCGTGAAGAGTTTGTTGGCCAAAAAGTTCGAAATGAAAGACTTGGGGCCTGCAAATTTTATTTTGGGCATGCAGATTAGGAGGGACCGTGAGAAACAGAAGCTGTGGCTAGGACAGGAGAATATAAAAGAAATATTGAAGAAATTCAATATGATAGATTGCAAGCCTGTTGGTACCCCTATACCTTTAGGGACCAAGCTATCTGCGGAACAATGTCCAAAAACGGATGAAGAAGCCGAAGAGATGTCCCGAGTTCCATACGCGAGTGCAGTGGGTAGCTTGATGTATGCTATGGTGTGCACGCGTCCGGATATAGCCCAAGCAGTGGGAGTCTTGAGTCGATACATGTCTAACCCAGGTAGAGAACACTGGAATGCGATCAAAAGAGTTTTCAGGTATCTTCGTGGAACTTCGAATTTTTCTTTATGTTTTGAAGGTACAGGAAACGGAAACATGCTTGATATCGTAGGCCATGTAGATGCGATTGGGGTGGAGATATTGATAGTAGACGGTCCACTAGCGGATATGTTTTCACATTGTTTGGTGCTGCGTTGAGTTGGATGAGCAGGAGGCAAAGCGTGGTAGCGCTTTCTTCTACGGAGGCTGAATATATGGCTCTTACTCATGCTAGAAAAGAGGCCGTATGGTTACGGCGATTGTGCTTGGAGCTAGGTTTTGAGCAAGGTGCCATAGAAGTGAGATGTGATAATCAATGGGCTATTTATTTAGCTAAGAATCCAGCATTTCACTCACGCACAAAGCACATTGATATACAATATCATTTCATCCGAGAAAAGATAGAGAAGAAAGAGGTTCGGCTTGTAAAGGTCGACACGGTAGAAAATAGTTCTGACTTCCTTACTAAAGCCGTCACAGGTGCGAAGTTTGAATGGTGCTCTGCTTCGATTGGATTGAAGAAGAATGATATTGGAAAGGCCCTCGTCTGCGCGAAGTATCCACTAAGTGGGAGAATGTTGGAGTTGGCGAATACTTCGGGGACTCTTGTTTCTCACACCGGGTACGCCAACGTGAGCTTAGGGAAACTGAAGTATTGTCCGACGACATGTGACCCATGCGTGCGGAATGCGGGAGTTCAGGGGCAGCGCCCCTGACACGGGTGCCCCGCTGCTCGGTCAGCGGGCGGGGGTTCGGGTGCAGCGCCCCCCGTGGGGGTTTCGCTGACCGGTCAGCGGACGGCTGTCCCGCTTGCCGGTGAGTGGGTGGGGGTTCGGGGGCAGCGCCCCCGAAACCTCAACGGGTTTGGGCTGGCCCGTATGGTGCGAAATTAAGAGATTTCATATAGATTTAGGTTTTGGGCTCGTTTAGGGTATATATATATATTGCTCGTTTTTCTAATCATTGTAACGAGTTGAGTGGCTGTAAATAAAAAATATAGTGAAATCTCTTTGCAGGACGTAGCCCTATTCGAGGGTGAACCTCGGTAAATTCGTGCATCGTCTATTTTTCTCTGATTTCTGCGTGATCATTTTGTTTCGGTTCTCGATACATCCCTTCATAATCAACTCAGCTTAGCTCCCTCATGCGTATCTCTAATCAGATATCATAGACAAACCAAATCCTCTAAAAACATGGGAAAACTGTTTGAAAAGTCTTAAATTTATTGTATGATGGTCCATTCAGTCCTAAATCTTTCAATTGTGCTAATTTAGTCGTAAACATTTTGATGATTTGCCACTTTAATCTTGAAAATAAGTGATGTGCAGTAAGGCCACGAGACTAATTATATAGAATAAACGCTCAAAGCTAGAAGTAGTGGGAGAAAGGCCATAAATTATTCGCTCGCTTACCTTTGAGATATATGAAAGAGTTTGGCGTTAGAGAACCCACCGATATTTTTTTAGGCAAAACTTGTCAAGAACTCTTTCATAATGTGACTATGATAGATTTTGCCATGATTTTGACAATACTGTCTGCACATCTCATTGCGGCGGCTCATCGTGGAAGACAAAATTTTCGTAATGAATTTTACAATTAACGAATTGAACTTGTGCGCAAATGCCGTAAGGCAATGTTTGTTGAAGGAGTTGCTTACCGGCGCGTAAGCACGCATCACAATCTTGATAAGAGATTCTGCAGATGCACTTTCTGTGGCTGTAGCAAATATCAGTAAAGATTTGGTGCATCTCATTAAAGTAACTGTAGAAGCGGGTGCTTGAGGTCTTGTCGACTATATCTTGAAGGATATCATCGATCTATTCAATGTACGTGTTACAGGTTTTGTATAGCACAGTTTGGTCTGGACCGCCTTCTATAATGTTGCACGGCGCATGAGGAAGCGCAATTACTACTGTTGCAATTCTGAGGAATGAAGGCATGTGTGTGTCTGACCTGCTTTTCTGGTTACTCATCCTTGGTTGGCTTTGCTTTCTCCATAGCTGTGTTCATAAGAAGCATTATTTTTACAGGTTTCTCCGCTCTTTTGCATGAATTTCTTCGTTGATTTTACTACTTACCAACTTCACTTCTAGGAGTTACCAATATTCGACCATGCATGGACAACGAAGTTCTTTAGCAAAACTTTAAAATCGGGGGTAGGTCAAATTAAAAAGTTATCATTGTTGTGTTTTGTAGGAGTATGTTAAACGCCGTTCCTGCAATGGCACCCTCTCTCACTCTCTCTGCACCTTGGATTTGCCGCTCCATTAGTTTACTGTCCAAATATTTTCAATCTTTTGACATTTCTCAAATTATTTTTTTAAATTTTTTCCCCAATAATCCCTTTGAATTAGCGTAATTCGTAGTGCTATTGAGACTTGTAAGACGATTAATGACCATTTCAAAGAGCGGGGAACTGTCTAACTTTTCCCGATGAAATTGAGCAAATTAATTATCCAACTCCTCTTTGTTGATGGAAAGAGTTTCCAATCCTCTTGGGAATCAATCGAGGAACTTTTGTAAACAAGCTTGAATTCTTTGTGGCAAAGAAAAAGTAAGAAAAACAAGAAGAGGGCGTGGCGGTTATTTCTTGTTATTATCGCACCAGATATAATTGACAGTTCATTTGAAAATACACCCTGCAATAACCGAACAAATAGGGAGAGAATACAGACATTTTCAGGGTTATGCTTAAAGTTGAGGATGCAAAAACAGAACAGAAGGCCAACCTAGGCATTGAATAAAAAGGGAGAAAGTGGTTGGTTCAATAAGTCGATTTCGAATGGTAGATAACCCCTCCGTACCAGAGTCACTGAATATGTTGATCTTCATCCAGTCAAAAATGCAGTAGCCTATCAAGTGCCCAGCATTCAACTTTGCTCAAGATGAATGATTCGGAAAAGGACTAACAAAAGGCAGTTTTGATGGAATTTTTACTATCTTTATATTCCTCCGGCATTATTGAAGAAGAGATTGAGTGAACCAACCTTCACACATCAGTGTGATGACGCCTTAAGCGACGAACTTTACAGGCCCATTCTATATCAGATACCTCATCTTGAGGCAAACTTAAACCCCGCCTCTTTATTGATCTACTCGCGCATTACCCTTTCGTGATGAGGAACTCCAGTTCCCAGGAAAGGGAGTGTGATCACAGGAGGGAATCAATGACGTGTGAGAAGCAAACTCAAACGCATCAACAAGCCCAATCCTCGAAAGATCAGAATATTCAGGCACAGAATTATTGCTTCTCTCTATTAACATGCGGCTAAGGTTACGTGAAGCAATTTTGTATGCTTTGACACGAGATTTTAGTCTATACCTAGCAACAAAGAGTTTAGCTAGGGAGCTTTGAATAACAAAAGAACAAAATCCCACGACTTTCTTGGTAGTGCCAGCATCTATGTACCAATCTGCCATGGTCTTCAGAAGCTTATTCAATTGAGCATTTGAATGAGCTTGACTGCAGTAAAGCATTGGAGTGCAAGGTAATAAATCAGGATCCTTATCACCCTTAACAAACTTAAGATGCCTAAATTGATGAATACATTGTTGTAAGCTAGCAGTAACCGAAAGCAGAGTGCCCGCACCTTTTTCACTCAAGATTTTGCCTCCTATAGCGGCGTGCCTGAGTGTCGGGTGCATTACTTCACTGACAATAATATGGTCCAAGAACTGGATACCTCTACTGACTCGCTCTTATCTCCAACTCAAATGGTTTGAAGAACTCAACAATCATCTGTTCCATGAAAAGATCCAGTTCATTTAGACAAACATTAGTACCTTGGCCGCCTGCTCAGGTGCAAGGTCAAAAAAGGTCATTAACCAGAAGGTGTGTGCATTACTATACCTGTTAGACTAAAACTAAAGGATTCTAATCATGCGTAGAAGAACAAAATTTAAGCACTATTAGAATCAAATGCGGAAAACAGGATAAAAAATAAACTGATCTCCAGCCATTGTTCAACTTTACATTCGTTGGAAATCCACAGTAGTTTGACGTCAATTCGACAGTGATTACAGGCATACTCTACTAACCCAATTCCCTCGCATGCTGATGATGTATTACCGAATGAGAGGGTTTATGTTAGACCTTGTGTCTGCCCTTATGGAATAAACGTTCGTTTTTATAAATCGCTACCTATCAAGGCGATTACCGAAGAGGGCGGTTGTCATCGAAGGGGTATGAAGCGTGAAAAAACCGTATGTGGATAGCTGTCACTTAAAAAAGAAAACGTGGGTCAAACCCAATGGTAAGTTTTTATTTCAAAAACTATATCCCTAAATGTGGGATCACATTATAAATATAACATTCTTCCACTTGATCCCAACATTTTCATCATACAAATTACCCAACCAAATCCACGAAAACCATATGCTTAAAAAAAGAAACAAAACACATGAATCGTGGCGACATGTCCTCTAAGAGCGAGTAATATCTTCCATGTATCACAATGCATCTTATTCCTTTAATGTTAGCCCATATGTGATAACACATCTTAATGAATAAACCCTATGTTTATTCCAAAACCAAGGATAATTGTTATTCTCATAAACAATTGAATGTGTACACCAGAAATTAAGAATAACATTACAATTGAATAAGAGTTTCAAACAACAAAAGTCGTCCGTACGACAATAAATCACATTATGGGAACTATTCCTATACTAGCCACATGATCCTTATACTTCATTGGTGGCATGCCTTTAGTTAAAGGGTTAGCCATCATCAATTCAGTGCGAATGTGTTCAATGATCACTTTATTCTCCTTAACATGTTCCTTTATGACTAAATATTTAATGTCGATGTGCTTTCTTCGACCGCCACTTTTAGCATTTTTAGTCGTAAAAATCGCAGCTGAATTGTCACTATATATTCTTAATGGCCTAGAAATAGAATCAACAATTCTAAGCCCTGAAATGAAACTCTTCAATCATACACCATGCGAGGTAGCCTCAAAACAAGAAACGAACTCAGCCTCCATAGTGGAAGTAGCAATCAAAGTCTGCTTCGCACTCCTCCATAACACGGTTCTGCTAGCTAACATAAAGATGTATCCTGATGTTGATTTTAGAGAATCAACGCAACCAGCGTAATCCACATCCGAATAACCAACTATTTCCAAGTTGTCAGTCCGTCTATACATAAGCATGTAGCCTTTAGTACCTTGAAGGTACCTCATCACTTTCTTTGCAGCTTTCCAGTGGTCTATCCCTAGATTACTTTGATATCTTCTTAACATTCCCACAGTAAAAGCGATGTCAGGTCGAGTGCAAACCTGAGCATACATCAAGCTTCCGACAGCAGAAGCATATGGGATGTTCTTTATTTGTTCCCTTTCTAGATCGTTTTTCGAGCACTGGTTCAAATTTAACCTATCACCCTTCACAATGGGTGCTATAGTTGGTGAACAATCTTTCATCCGAAATCTCTCCAAGACCTTATTGATATAGGTTTCTTGAGATAGTCCTAAAACTCATCGAGTTCTATTTCTATGGATCTTAATGCCAATGACATAAGATGCCTCACCCATATCCTTCATGTCAAAACTCTTAGAGAGGAATTGTTTCACCTCATGCAACAACCCCTTATCATTGGTTGCAAGTAGAATATCATCCACATATAGCACAAGAAAACAAATTTTGCTCGCACTAACTTTCTGGTATATGCATTGATCCATGATATTCTCTACAAAACTAAATGAAGAGATGACATCATTGAACCTTAAGTATCATTGATGGAATGCTTGTTTCAAGCCATATATAGATTTCTTAAGCTTGCATACCAATTTCTCACCTTTACTAGAGGAGAATTTTTCAGGTTGTTTCAAGTAAATCTCCTCCTCTAGTTCCCCATTGAGGAACGCCGTTTTCACATTCATTTGATGTAATTCCATATCAAAATGGGCAACCAAGGCCAAAACAATACGAAGAGAATCTTTCTTAGATACTGGAGAAAATGTCTTCGTGTAATTGATTCCTTCTTTTTGAGTGAATCCTTTGGCAACGAGTCTAGCTTTATATCTCTCAATGTTGGCCAATGAGTCCTTCTTAGTTTTGAAGACCTATTTACAACCAATGGCTTTTGCACCATTAGGCAACTCAACCAAATCCCAGACTTTATTTGATGCCATAGCACTCATCTCATCCTTCATGGCATTGTACCACAAATTGGATTCATCACTACTCATGACTTGTGAAAATGTATCAGGATCATTCTCAACTCCAATATTATAGTCAGACTCTTGTAGATACACAATATAATCACTTGGAATTACTAATTTCCTCGTTTTGATAGATCTTCTTAATGTCGTATCAACATTCTCCTAAGGAGCTTGTTGTTCAACTGGTTGTTCAATAGTTTCTGGTAATTGCTAAACAACTCGATCTACCGGATGAATATCAGCAGGTTGTGGAACTTCAATAGTTGATTGTTCAATAGCCAGCTGAACCGAAGGGGCATTATGAACAACAACCAACCTAACACTTGAAGTGGAAGGTTGAGTATCTGAATGATCTTTCTCAGGAACAATGTCCTTCAATCGATCACTCTCACTATTCAAGTCACTTTTAAGAAAGTTAGCATTTCTTGATTCCACAATCATAGTAGTATGAGATGGACAATAAATCTTGTATCCCTTGAATTTTTCGGCATATCCAATGAAATACTCACTTACAGTCTTTGAGTCTAACTTTTTTTCTTGTGGATTATAGACTCTTACTTCATACGAGCATCCTCAAACGCATACATATCGCAAACTTGGTTTCCAACCTTTGAATAACTCAAAAGGCGTCCTTGGAATAGCCTTGGTTGGAACTCAATTTAATATATACACTACTGTCTTAAGAGCTTCAGTCCACAAAGACTTAGGAAGCTTGAAGCTACTAAGCATACTCCACACTATGTTCAATAAAGTTCGGTTTCTTCTTTCTGCTACGCCATTTTGGTCCGGAGAACCTGGCATAGTGTATTGGGCAACTACCCCATTCTCTTGAAGAAACTT
This sequence comes from Syzygium jambos, assembly GCA_031216235.1. Classification (NCBI taxonomy): domain Eukaryota; kingdom Viridiplantae; phylum Streptophyta; class Magnoliopsida; order Myrtales; family Myrtaceae; genus Syzygium; species Syzygium jambos. The sequence continues at coordinate 15,845,961 of CM062226.1, forward strand.
TGCAAACAGACCAGGTGCTTATCCATCTTCAGTGTATCTACCATAAAATTCTCCACCTCTATCTGATCTCACAATCTTAATTTGCTTGCCACATTGTTTCTCTACTTCCGCCTTAAAAACCTTAAAGGCATCCAACGCTTCATGCTTATTATGAAGCAAGTAGAGATACAAGTAACGTAAGTAATCATTAATGAAGGAGATGAAGTATTTTTGACCATACGAGTCCATATCAGGACTACAAATGTTCGTATGTATGATTTCTAATATATTTGTACTCATCTTGGCACCTTTCTTTGTCTTGTTGGTCTGCTTTCCCTTTATGTAGTCCACGCAAATATCATAATCAGTAAAATCCAAAGATCGAATACTCCATCATTTACTAAACGCTTAATTCTATCTATGGAGATATGTCCCAATCTCCGGTGCCACAATATAAAGGAATCTTTATTCACAACACATAGTTTTATATCAGCATTATTATGAACATGTATCGCATTATAATAGGCATTGTCTTGTAAATTAATTCGAAAAAGACCATCACACAAAATATCACTCTCAACAATTTCAGATTTAAACAATAAACTAATGTTTGAATATGAAAAGTTAAAAAAGTAACCCAAAGGTACAAGTCTTGAAACTAAAATTAAGTTTCTAGGGAAACTTGGAGCGTCGCCTGAGTGGCGCTGCTGGAGCGCGCACTCTTCCTCTCGCAAAAGGTTGAGTGTTCGAATCCCGGGCGCTGCAGGGTGACTTAACCGGTGGCACGTGTGTGGTGGCTAGCACGTGTCGCCCCTAGGGTTTACTCCCCGGCTGTCGGCCGTGCGGGGGTTCCCTGGGTTATCAAAAAAAAAAAAGGTCCTTTCCAAATTCAAAACAAAGCCACTATTGAGAACTAATCTACATGTCCCAATAGCTTCTACATACAAATGCATCTTGTTTCCCGAATAGATGCTTTGTTCACTTTTTACTGGCTTCCTATGATTTTGAAAACCCTACAAGGAATTCGAAATATGGATTGTAGAATCAGAATCAATCCACCAAGTGTTGTGGCTCACATCGGTCATATTAGATTCATAACAAACATAAGAGATTGGATTACCTTTCTTATCTAGCCATATTGGATTACCTTTCTTATCTAGCCAGGCCTTAAATCTGACGCAATCCTTCTTCATATGCCCCTTCTTTCTACAGAAGAAACATTTGGATTCCTTCTTAATGTCAGCTTGGGGAGGTATTTTACCTTTCCCCTTCTACTTGCCGTGACCCTTATTCTTTTTTCTTGTGTTGCCAAATGAGCACTTTCTCCCAATTCCATAATCAGCCTCTCTTCTTCTTGGACACACATGGTCATAAGTTCATTAATTGACCATTTATTCTTATGTGTGTTGTAGGAGATCTTGAAAGATGTATACTGTTGTGGAAGAGTGTTAAGAATGTAGTACACAAGAAATGGTTCAGATATCTTAACCTCAAGGTTTTTCAGCTGAGGTACAATGTCCCTCATCTTCATGATATGCTCATACAAACCTCTAACGCTTGTGAGCTTTAGAGATGAAAACTTTAATATTAGGGTTATGGCATATGCCTTTTCTGAAGTCTCAAGCTGCGCATCAATGGCCTCCAATAAAGCCTTAGCATTGCTATGCTGAGCGATTGAACCACAGATACTAGGAGATACTGTAGTCCTTATGAACATCACACTAAGGTGGTTGGATCGCTCCCACTGTTCATAAAGGGCTATCTCAGCTGCAGTGCTCGTGTTAGTAGGAGCAGGTGATTCGTCTTTCCTTATAGCATAATCAATGTCCATGCACCCCAATTGAAAAAGAATTGACTCCTTCCAAACTTTATAGTTTTTACCATTCAATATGGGAACATCACTCTTAAATTTAGAGAAATTCACAGGTTGCAAAACTGCATATCAAACAATCATGCTTATGTCACAAAATTTGAGGTAAAGTATACATAAATCATGTTTTACCAACGTAAAGCATGTCACAAAATATGAATCACATAACATAAAAACTGCCTGTGGGCTAAGTTTTAATTTGAATAGATTCATATATATTTCATGAAGAAACTATCATATTATATTCCTTTCCTTAATCCTTGTGGGTAAATTAAGAAAAATAATATGATATTTCAACCAAATTAATCAAATTAATATAATGAAAATTCCTATGTGATAAAATTCATCATATCAATAAGATTAATTACAATCAATGTCCATTTCCAAATGTGATCCGAAGGCTCTTAATATATAATTTAATTAATTAAAGATGTTGTGGCTATTCTCTAATTAATTAAAATATATGGATCACTGGACATTTAATTTTATGCATAAAATATTCACAAATAATGCATGAAGGGCAAAACAATAAATTTAATTGGGCAAGGGGCAGAATCGTAATAACGGGTAAAAAGCGGGGGCAGAAGAGTAAAAACGAAGGGGCGCCGGCTCCTAGGGCGCGTGCCGCGCACGCGCTTGCCCTTTGCTTTAGCGCGTGCCGCACACGCACCTTATCCAACGCGTGGGCGCGTGTGGTGCACGCGCCTAGCAACTGCCGAGTGCTGTAGTTGCGCACGCGTGGCTCCTACACGCCAGTGGTTCTCGCGTGTGGAGCCATGCGCCTTCTTTCTCAGTGCGATCAGACCCAATTTTTCGACATTCTTCGCCGTTCCGCCACACCTTTGACCGAATGGGTCTCCTCCGGTAGCCCATCTTACACCAAAATAATTTAAGGGTTTCAGAGACCACGTCGGCGAGACCACATGGACCCAAAAATGGGCAAAAATAACCAAGAAATTGGCCTGAATCAAGCAAAATTCCGTCAAAACGCATAAACCCTAACTCGCAACTTCCGCCACTCAAACAGCCTCCGGCAATCACCGATATGCCAGATTAACTTTTAGCTATTCTTCTCCATGGTGGTGCGACCGTGCCAGTCCAAAATCGAGCGGTGAGTCGCCGAAATTTGGCCAGAATCGGCGATTTTCCTCTTAGCCCTAAAAAGCCCGAAGTACTATTCATCTCAAAAGCCCCAAAAAATGCAACCAAAATTCGACAAAAACAAAGCAGAGGCACTAAACATGCTCTGATACCAAATGTTAGACTAAAACTGAAGGATTTTAATCATGCATAGAACAACAAAATTTAAGCACAATTAGAATCAAATGCGAAAAACAGGATAAAAAATAAACTGACCTCTAGCCATTGTTCAACTTTACCTTCGTAAAAAATCCACGGTAGTTCGACGTCAATTTGACAGCGATTACGGGCGCACTCTACTAACCAAATTCCCTCGCGTACTAACGATGTATTACCGAATGAGAGGGTTTGCGTTAAACCTTATGTCTGCTCTTTATGGAATAAACGTTCATCTTTATAAACCGCTTCCCATCAAGACGGTTACCGAAGAGGGCTATTGTTACCGAAGGGGTACGAAGCGTGGAAAAATCGTATGTGGATAACCGTCACTTAAAAAAGAAAACGTGGTCCAAACTCAATGGATAAGTTTTTATTTCAAAAACTATATCCCTAAATGTGAGATCACATTATAAATATAACAATACGATGTTGTGCATGTCTTTTTGCATTACTAGCACACTTCGGCACACACGTCCTATGATCCAAAACCCTGGATTGCCCTTTACGAAGACAACCAGGATGGTGTTGGGGAGGCCAAACCCATCTACGAGTTGCAGGCAGTAGTGAGCCCACTCAGACCCGCTCATCTCGCAGATGCCTTTAAGCTGTTGGGATGGGATCCTTAAACCTAGTATATCCCACCCAGTAGGCGTCACAACTCACAAAATTCATGTGGATGTTTATACCTTGTTATATTGCCACTGACCCATCGTTATGTTTATTTTCAATACTTTAATTCTTTTTTTCTTTCGTTAAAGAACCCACGCCTTTAAGTCTCTGAATTTGCCCAAATGGATCTAGTTTGTAAAGCCCATTTTCATAAATGTGTCTGCACCTAAATTTTTCGTCCGTAGGTCACTATTGCATTTCCTTAAAAAATTAGCGATCGAATTCGCCAATAATGACGAAATTCAACCACTAACCAAGAACGGCGATCTGCAACACCTTGCATTCATATTTCTTTGCATTTCCCCGTTTTTAGCAAATTAAAGACATCGTGGCTTTTGTATCTTGGACCTGGTGTCAAAAATTTAAATCAGCAGAAACGACCGAGCTCCAAAATCCTTCAAATCCTTGAGGAAAATCCACTATGTTTCTCATCGGTTCATTCCCCTCAATTAACCCCATTTCGTTACACCATTAGTCCCCATATGAAAACCACATTGTGGCCCCTAAATAGACACTAAAGGAGACCAACAAGGACGAAAATTGAGGACCAAAACCCCTGTAACAATCGGCCAAGCAGGACCTAAACCAAGTGAAAATTTCCACGGGGCGAACTTGGTAGATGAATGCAAGGAAATGGGACCCACCATGGCTGATCTTGTGGGGGTGGAAATGAGGACCAAAGCAGCAAGGATAAACCCTCCAAATGAAAGAATAAGAAGCACAAAAGCAGAGGAAAGCAGGGGCAGCAGCCGGAGGAAAAGAAGGTGATCTACCGGGGAGAGAGAGAGGGCTTCCAGCCACCAAAGAGAAAAAAGGAAAGAAAAAAAATGAAAATTTCAGAAAAGAAAGAGAGAAAAGCATCCGCAGAGATACGGCAATGATGGACTGAACAAGCATAGGTCTCAGCTGAAGGCATGGGCATGAAACGTGAGGAATAAAAGGGGTTGGAAGAGAGAGCTTCATGGGAGGTTGGCGTGGGAGTTTTTGAGAGAGGCGGAGAGCGAGGTTTCAAAGGAAGGAAAACACAGAGAGATGGAGGGGGTGCTAGCTAACAAAAGTGTGGTCTTCTAGAGAGCAAGAGGAGAATGTGTTCTGGCATGAGTATCAGTGGGCATGAGTGCTTTTCTGAGTTGTGTATGTGATGCTCGAGTCTTGCGAGTGAGCTAGGGGGTCTAAGCCACGTGTGAGTGAGCTTGTGCAAGCTGTAGAATATGTGTGGAATCTATGTGGATGCTGTATGTGCATTGTAAATGTCCGTGATTAGCTGAGGAGTTCAAGTTGCTGCTGGCGTTCAGTTCCCAATAGAGGAGTATTGACACTTAATTTTTAGCTCATTTTTTATATTTTAAAACTTTCAAAATTAGGATTAGGAATCTTGACTAAGCCTAGAAACCTATTTCTAAACCAAAAAATAATTTTTTATCATTTTTCTGCATTTTTCCTTAATTTCTTTTAGTCAAAATAAGTAAGAAAATCAAGAAAAATATCAAATGGAATCACAAAATTCCACAAAAATATTAATTAGTCTTATTTTAAATCCAATTTCATGAATACATCATCAATTTTGAAAAATTTTAATCGGGTATATGTTTTTCCCAAAATTGGGCAAAATTAAATCCGAATTGAACCAAAAATGCAATTAAATTTTTTCTAGTCATTTTTAAGTCATAGTGTCTTCACAATAAATGATTCTGGGACCTTGAATTGCATAATGGTAGGTCCAATTGCATAATTTGACATAAAAATAAAAAATCCCCAAAATTCGATTGAAAATTACAAAATTTTGAATTCAAATTGGGAATCGTGCCCAATATGAAATTGTTGAACCATGAGGTCACCATTTCTAGTGTTAATCAAATGTGGGTAATTCAATTTTGGCATCAATTTTGCCTAATCGGGTCATTAGGGCATCAAATTGAACAAAATCCTATTAACCCGAACACAAAATGAGAAAATCTTGGACTCAATTATAATAAGAATTGGGGAAAATTATATATTTGGATTCGGAATATGATGAAGAATTCAATTTTGGGGTTAAATTCGGAAAATTGAGTTAAAATCAGGTCGAATTTGTGAATTTAGACCAACCTAGGTCTGTTGGGTTGACCAGGTCAACCCGACCCAACTCAGGTTGGTCACCTTCTTCACTCGGCTTGCCCAAAACATACTAAACCCAAAAAAGCCATTCCAAGCCCGTGACTTCACCTATCATTTCCAGCTATTTTGGCCCGTGAAAATCGACTGGTCTCCAGCTGGCACGAGTGAACCGATTTAACCGATCGGTAATCGATTCTAACGATCTTTGGGCGAGAATTTTTTATGAACAAAAATGAAAAAAAAAACGGATCCGAGAGGGGGAACCTGTTCAATGAATGGCCGAAAGAGAGAGAGAGAGAGAGAGAGAGAGAGAGAGAGAGAGAGAGAGAGAAGAGAGAGAAATAGCTTGAGAAGTGGGTTGAGACTCCTTGAGGCCAAGTGATCGACGCTTTTTCGATTGAAAGGTGCTGGCAAATCGGTCTCGTCAGTGAGTTTTCTCACCGGCGAACCAGAAGCGAAGTTGGTCGTCAAGGCCTGAAAATCAACCTCGGCAGAAGCGTTCAGAGCCTCTATGGCGAATCCAAAGCCATAGTCTTGAAGCTGAAGTGTTAAGGAAGTGTCACACGGTCGTCGAAGGTCCTGAAAATCTCATTTGATGCCCCACGAAGCAGGTAAACTTCGATTCCTATCACGGTTTGTCAAAATTTCCAGATTGTAGGTTGGAGCTTGATTTTGCTAATCGGATGGTTCTTTTTACAATTTTGAGTTTATTGATGTATAAAATGAGCCTCTTATCTCATTTTCCATTGCTTGATTACATTTTGGGTGATTAAACTTGCATTTGATAGAGTCGGCCGCCATTGAAACCCCTCGTTGGAGCTCGAAGATCCTTGCCGGAGCTTTCTTTTGGCCGTAGGTCGTCTAAGTTAGACTCCCTAGACTCTCTTTGTCGATTTTATATTGAGTGGGATCGATCTAGACGGCTAGGACGATTGGGATCAAGGTTTATATTCTGAAAAATCCATGTCGAAACAGTTTACAAGTTAGGGTTTTTGGACCGATTTTTTCGCCGGCCAGCGAACGTCCGGCGGCAATTTGATTGGGCTAGATCGGTACTGGAACATATGAACTTGATGATGGTGCAATTAGAATGGCGAGATAGTCATTGGAAGGTCACCGGATTCTGATCCAAAGTCACGGCCTTGATAATGTTCAAGTCAAAATCGTGCACACCACCTGCTCGAAAAAATGCTTCAGTGAAAAAGGCTAAAAACGGTGCCGTTTTGGCACCGTGCCCGCCGAAGAAGACAATTAGCGCCGGCGCCGGCACCGGCGACACCTGGTTCGGCCAAGCTGAACATGGTCAAACCGGGCTGGTCCGGTTCCCGGCAGGAAATTTCAAAAAATGAAAAAAATAAATCAAAAATCAAAAATCAAAAATAGGAAAATACAAAAAATTTTGAAAATTTAAAAAATCAGAAAAACAGAAAATTCACAAAAAAGTAGAAAATTCATAAAAATTCAAAAATTTTCAGAAAATTCATAAAAATGCCAAAATTTTCAAAAAATTCACAAAAATTCAAAAAATTCAGAAAATACAAATAAAAAATGTAAAAAATTTGGAAAATCAATAAAAAAATTGAAAAACTGGAAAATTCATAAAAATTTTCAGAAAATCATAAAAATCAATTCTCGGTTAAAAAATTTCAAAAATTCAAAAATTTTGAAAATTCACAGAATGGTCTAAAAACATCGTGGCCAACCATCAAAAGTGAAATTTGAATTTTTGAAAGTGCCCAAGTGGCATATTTAGAAAATCCCAAATTCAGAGGTTATAACCCTAAAACCCTAAAAAAATATAAATCATAAAATGAATAAGCTTTTAGAGCTTCATTAGGGTTTGGGTGTTTTGATTGATTTTCGTTTTAGAGAACACTTAGGATTGATTGACTTGATTGACTTTGATTGTGCATTTAATACTTGTTTGATTTTTCCTTCGATTAGAACGGATAGAATTAGTGGGTAAGCCTCGGAAATTCGCATGACAAGTTAGACATCGTATTGTTCTTAGGTACTGAAAGGGCGTTAAGGATCTCAATTCGGGATCAATAACGTAATTAAGTCCTCGTACTCAGAATCTCTGGTTCATAGAATCGTGGTATTTCTCCCGTACCTCGATTAGGTTTCTAGTCTACCTATCAATAATGACTAGTGGCGACTCCAAAAATCACAAATCTAGAATAAATAAGAAATCACCTTCTACTAAGACGTGAGGTATGGTCTGGGAGAGATCCTTACACGGAAATACCTCCTTAGCGTGCAAATCCTGAAAGCCCCCAAAAAAAAAAGCGCGGCGTGACAGGTTTGGTGACTCCGCTGGAGACTATGAATCTTTTTTAAGTGGACTTAGGCCTAGATAGAACGATATGCTTGTGTTTTGTGCTTGCAAGGATCCCAGGTACATCTCGCTAATGATAGTGTTAAATGATTTTGCAGGCGGGTGGTATAAGGGATGTAGTCTTTGTTAACCCTTGTTTTGCAGGATGATGTTGGGATTGAATATGTTTTGAATGAATTTTAGAAGTGCTATTTGGTCATTAATTGCTATGTATGTTTTTAAATTGCTTTAGCACTATACCATTAGCACACACCATCCGTGGCCTAATCCCGGCTACATTTACGATTACCCTTACGAGGTATGTGTTTAGGAGAAACTATGGGCCGATTGCTCATGGGATCGTTTAAATGCAATACCGATCACCGAGGTGGAATAATATTTCATAACTTTGGCTGATTGTCTATTGGAATGGAATCGCTTGTCCATTAAGGTGATGATCTTGAACCTTTAGTATATCCTACCTTTTTAGGCATCAAAACTTCACTAGTTGCATTTACTTATCTTTGTGGTTGGTATACCTAAAACCAAATCAAAATATCATGGTAAGCAAGTATCGTTCCATTCCATTCTTTTACAACTATGCATGTTAGTTGACACATTTTCAAAAAATGACTAAATGACATTCAATGCTTGGTCTAAATGCCCTTTCATTTTAGAATGCATGATTAGGGCGTCATACTCCATTTGACTATTCTTTCATTTCTAGATGAAATGTATAAGTCCATGGCGGATGCTCCAAGTAATTCAAGTGCTTATTTGTTCATTTCAATGTATTCGAAGTTGTAAATCATAGTTTAGGACTTTATGGTCTAAATGGAGTATGATAGAATGAGCATTTACATCGCATATTGAATTTGTCCATAATCTCAACTATATGCTCTTTTAAGGTTTAAACAGATTCAAAATGACATTTGCATTACTTTTGAAGCATGCAAGCATATTTTGTCTCCGTTTTACCCAAAAAGGACATATGATTGAAATGAAGGCATTGAAATTGATTCGCAATCCATAATGATTAATGACAAATTTTTTTGCATGATTAGGCTCAATGGGAAAACTAGACATCCAAGTAATTCCCATTCCTCGAAAGGAACTTGTTACTTGGTGGAAAGGCATGTCCAAGGACAACCAAACTTATGTCCAAGAAAGGCTTGGATACCTTCTCGAGTTTATGCATGTGGAACATCAAGTCAGCTTAGTCCAAGCTTTGGCACATTTTTGGAAAGTTTCCAACGTTGCATTCCAACTTGGAGAACATGAATTGGTACTAATATTAGAAGAATATTAAACCGCCATTGGAATTAATTCTAAACCTAGGGTCGTAGAGCCACTCGTTGGACTTAATCCTGTGAGCCTTTTAACCGAATTCCTCAATCTCAAAACTTCCAAAATAAAAAAGCTAATCAAATCAAACACGGGTAGATTTCCATTATCCTTCCTAGTGAACAACTTTTCAAAATTTCCTAGGAAAATGGGAAACACTTCAGCTCGGGTATTCATTCTAGCTTTCTTTGGCTTTGTTCTATTCCCTGTGTCTAGAATGGGATTAGACCCTTTAGTGGCTATGATCGCAAGACAAACATGTCTTAAGTGGGACTTCTTTAATATGCTTCTTGCCCAAACCGTCATCTCCTTAAATACATATCATAATCATGGGAAGGGTATCTTTCAAGCTTCTACTGGTCTTTTGTCATTATGGTTCATTTCACACATTCAACCATGGTGTCGTTTCATGAGCATTTGCGAAATTTATTCGGCGATAAATCCAATTGAACGATATCTTCATCTTCAAGCAAATTACCTAAACAATCTTTCTTAGATTGAGTCAATTTCATTAGAGCCTTAACTCCTGATCAAATCCAATGGCGGATCAATTGGCCAAATGTTGACACCTAATTTTTAGCCGATGCGTCATTAAAAATAAAAAATTCGAGATTACAGTTTCTGATCGCGACGCAGCCTGTTTCTTGAGCAAAAAGAGTCGTTTTTTAATTCTGTCTGTTGGTCTATCTTTTGTAAGTGATTTTCTTTTCATTTTAAGCAAAAACCCAAAAAGTCAAATAGTTGACTTTTGCGTTGACTTTTTGGTCAACCCTTTGACCAAAAGTCAACCCCAGGTCAAATTTGGGCTTTTCGCATAAAAAGATGCTTTTCAAGTCCAATTTCACTTTAGAAGTGGAAATTTCAGAAAAATTCAAAGATTTGATCATAAAATCAAGTTCCTAGTGAAAAGTCAACTAGGGTTTGACTTTTGGTCAAACCTTTGACCAAAAAAATTGAAAAATACAAAAATTCAAAAATCATCTTATTTTACATTCAATTTACCTTTGGCATTTAAAATTTTACAAAAATTGATTTAGAATCAACTTTTTCCCAAATTGCGAAATTTGATTCAAATCAACCAAAAATGAAATTACTTCATTTCTAGTCATTTTTTAGGTTAGTTTTCTTCACGACATTTGATCTAGAGGTCATTTTATATCCAATTTTTTAACCAATTTTGTGATTCCAAGCCAAACACAAAAACCCCCAATTTTAGCCCTAATCAGTGATTTTGATCGATTCTTCATGATGTGCGCAATTGAGGCACGAATGAGCCTAATTTCTTATATGAAATCCAAATTCAAAATCAATTTTGGAAGATTCACATGAATTTGAGTCAATTTGATCAATTTAGTAATCCAATGATAGAAAAGTCTATGAGTAATTGGTCTAATTAGTGCAATTCAACTTGACCCACTCTAGACTAATATTCAATTTGATGAATTGAGACTCAATTTGGTTAACTAGACTTCAATTAAATTTGTTAGTCTAGCTCGGTCATACAATTACCCAAATTCAGGGCTAATTGACTCAAACCGGTTTGATTCAAATTGAACTAATCCGATCAAACCAGCCATTTTCCGGTCGAAAATTTTGATGATCGATAATCCGTTCGGATCAACCAAGGTCGGTCACATCCTCTTAAGCGCGAAAATGACAAAAATGACCTTAATTGAGAATTACAAAAAATGCCCCTAAGAGAAATGACAAAAATGCCCTTCTTCAAGAATTAAGCAAATTAATTAGGGGATAAGCAAATCAATCATGACCATTCATTTAGAATTGATCATGTCCATCCATAATGCCATGTCACCAATCCTTAGCCTCTAAGGAATATTCTTAATCATTAAGGATGCATTTTGGACCATTTGATTAATCTAAGGGCTAAAATTCAAAGTTGGGGGAGGTATATAGTATTTTTCCCTCCAAAAATTAGAGAAGGGGGTTCATTTTCCAGATCTGGTTTCTCTCTCTCTCTCTCTCTCTCTCTCTCTCTCTCTCTCTCTCTCTCTCTCTCTTACGATCACCTCTCTCTCTCAAGCTCTCTCTCTCGGCGACAGCCCCTTCAACCCCTTCGCCGGCCACTTTCCGGCGAGCTGCTGCCCCACCGGCGTCTTCCACGGTGGCCCAAGGCCAGTCGCAACACCAGCCGCCTTCGCTGGTGGCCGGAGCATCTCCTTCCGGCGAGATCTTCTTCTCGGCAGCATCACCGGCATTACCGCCGGTGATGTGATCAGCTGGTTCAACCGGCTGAACCGGCCCTCCAGCGACCTCCTCCGGCGATCCAGACCCTCCGACATCCTTCCTCGGCGTTCTCACGTTGCTGTGGTGGCCGGCCTCTTGTCGAACGGCCACCGGATTGCATCCTTAGCTTAATTTTTCGCTGATTAGTCTATTCGTGACAAAATGAATCTATTCTCACGACATTCCATATACTCTATTGTCATAGGTTGGCCGAGCTTTCCGAGGTTTCTCCGTGTCATTCCTGATCTGAATACGGAGGCCGGATCGCTCGATTGAGCATTGGAGCATTGTGAAACAAGGTAAGAACACTTGAACATGATTCTGTAAATTCGTGTCCATTGAAACCTGTTGATTTGAGATGCTGATTTGAGCTTGTTACTGTCGAAATCTGGTGAAGTGATAAACTAGAGAGTCGTAGAGCTCGTCTTAAGCTTCAATTTGATATATCATATGCCTCAATCGGACTTGATTTGCTATGTCAAAATATTTTTAGAAGTTAGGATCAGAACCTGGAATATGTTGCTCAAGTCCATTCTGATGATTTACTGATTGACGTTGTGCTGTTTTATAATTTTTATGATTTTTTACTATCATTTTCTGGAAAAACTTCCTTCATGAGAGTTGTAGAGCACATCCTGATCTGTTCACCATAAACTTTTCATAAAATTCTGAGCATGTTAGCCTAGTACGATTTGCAACGTCATATGCACGTAAATTTGGTGACATGCTGGTTTCAGTCGACCTTTGTGTGTTCTTCGATTTTCATAAATTCGTGTGTTCGAGATATGGAAAAATTTTCTTCACGAAAATTCTTTCTGAGATCGAGATCTTTCTATTGATACTAATTTCATCAAAATTGGAGATCATTTGAGTTTTCAAAAGGAATTCTCACGATTGGATCAGAATCTGTGTCCAGATCTGATTTTCATTCCTTTTGAGTTCAAAAGATGTTTCTCCGAATTTGATAAAGTTAGAGTCCTTTTTTGCAAAAAATCAAAATTACAAAGTTGCTCATTGGGGTCTCATTATGTCAACTGGAAATTTTGAGGACCTAATTGCAATTTTTGGAGGGCCAATTTGCTTGAAAAGTCTTCACGGGTTAAAATTCCATTTGCAATTGAGTCCTTCGTGAAAACCGAATTTTATAAAAATTTGGAGGGCTTTTTAGCAAAAACTCAAAACATGAAAGTTGTTGTGCACAGGGAATCCTAACCGCACAAACATTTTCACGCGGTTTTGATAAAGTTTGTTAGTTTTCCCGCTATTATTTTGAAATTCATAACTGAACCGAGTCCAGCCTGTCACTGAGATTAAATTGGATATTTTCGGGAAAATTGGCTAGGATTTAGAAAAAATGGTCTTCTTGACTTTTGATCCTCATGTCATAAGCTTTCTAATGACACCTGAACCACTTCATTTGGACGTCATTAGGATAGTTAATCATACTTGAACAGAAGCAATCCGAATTAGACATTAATTGAATAAGTGGTCTTTTTTATAAAGCCCATTTCTCATTGTTTGATTGGCTTCGAAACAAGGCCCATGGGCTTGAATGCATGCTCATTTTATTATTATGCATGTGTTTGTTAGATGAATGTTAGGCCCGATGCATGTTCGGCGGGTAGCCCATTCATGGTCATTAGAACCCGACTTTAGGGGTTAATTGATATGAGTTACCGTTTTGTGAATACAAATGGTAGCCCATTATCATTAACCATTAATCAAATAATGTTAGGTGATTAGGTGGGTGATGAATCGAAACGCATGAAAAACAAAGGCCGATCCCGAGGCCCGTGCTTAATTAGTGAAATGCTTGCACCATTGTTCTTTCATATATCATTTGTTATGAATGAATGTTATGAATGTAAACACCGACATCCAAGAGGCGGTCCATGGGAGAATAACCCGAAATGGTAGAAGATCAAGGTGATTGACCGATGTCCAATCCGGTCTCGATTTGTACTCATTTTGATGGTGTTAGACCGATGTCCAATCCGGTTTCAATTTGTACTCAATTCATTCATACCCGATCATGTCTCGGGTTTTTCAATTTGTGTTGTAATAAACACCCGACGAGTTGTGGGTTTTTACTTTTTACTTTCTCGCACTTAGAATTAGCTCGTCTTTTCAATACTTCGAGTGTTTACTTTACGAAATGTCCTTCAAATACAATTGATTGTTTCTTTCTTTTTCTAGACTAAGATAGGATTAGTTTAGAATCCTAAATGAAAATACAAAAACAAGATGCATGATCACCTAGTGGACTAAGATTTTGATATGAAAATGGTAAAAAAACAAATGCATGACGACTTAGATAACAACCATGTTAAGTTTAGCGGTACCGAAAGGGCGTTAATAGAAATATTAACGTAAGCTAGTCCCCGAACCCTTGATCTCTGGTTTTCGTAGAAACCGAAACGAAATTCCCGCGTTTCGGTTGGGTATTCTAGCCAACCCCCGACCTAGGCTAGTGGCGACTCCTTAAAAAATAAAATAAAATTGATCCGCTGTCACGCGAGATATGGATTTAGGGAAAATCCACGTTCATGATCAATGGGTCATATGGCTAAACAAAAAACTTTTACACTTCAGTAAAATCACTTTTTAGGTGCCGTATGAACCATCTCATGAACACTTATCTCTAAACCCGCCTCATTCGAGTTCGGCCCTCGAGGGGTAGGTCGCGACAGGCTTGGCGACTCCGCTGGGGACTAGGTTACAAACCTAAGTGGATTAAAGCCGTAATAAACTTGATTGGTTGTTATCTCACTCGTCTACATTTTGTAGCATCGACTGCATGTCAAAGTCGCGTGGAAAATGAAGTTAGTCCACTAACCAATGTGTTAAATGGTTTTATAGGTGGGAGCCATAAGGGGTGGAGTGAATGCAAACCCTTTGTTTTGTAGGTGGCGTTCGGGTGAATGTCGAATGTATGAGATTATATTGAAATGTTGTTTGCTTTAGATTTAAATGCATGTTTACTTGCTTTAGCACGACACAATGCACCCACGTCCCGCGGTCTAAAACCCCGGATCGCTTTAAGGCACCTTTAGGAGGTATTAAGAGTGGAATCCGCATTGTGAATCCATGTGGTAATCCATTCTTCAATATCGCTCATCTTGATTAGTAAGAAGTGCACCGGCCGACGTTAGTAGCGGTGGGTAAACTCTTCTTATCTAATTAAGATGGGGACCTTAAACCTTCAGAATCCTATCCTTAGATGTCAAAACTCACATGTCCTCATGCGATGTGTCGATGTATTTGCCATTTTATCTTCATGGTAAGGTTGATTGTATCGTTCTACAATTTCAATTACGCCATTTCAATTCCACGTTATATTCTTTTCTATAATGCGTGGTGATTAATCTTGATGCCCCAAAATTAGGATTAGTCAAAATGGATATGTCGGAGATTCGAATCATCCCCGTTCCAAGAGCTCTCGTGACCATGTGGGAAAGTCTCGAGTCAAAGCATAAAGACTACGTGGAAAAGAGGATCGGATATCTTCCCGCGCTCTTGTACATCAAGCCTCGAATCGCCATGATCAAAGCATTGTCCCATTTTTGGAACTCAAAGACATCCACTTTTGTGTTTGGTCGAAATGAGTTAACCCCTACAATTGAGGAGTACGATATTGCCATTGGTAGAGTCGGGTCTTTTGGTCTAGTCAGCCCTCCGATAGATATAGATCCTATAACTCTTTTGAACCAATTCTTAGGAATTGATATTCTCCAAATCAAAGGCGTTCTTAGAGGAAATTCCAATGCACTTTCTTTCACATTCTTAGAACGACATTTTTCTATATTCTCCAAATCAAAGGCGTTCTTAGAGGAAATTCCAATGCACTTTCTTTCACATTCTTAGAACGACATTTTTCTAGCTTGCCAAAAGAATCGGGTAATCAAATTCCTCGAGTTTTTCTCTTAGCCTTCTTTGGTTTTGTGGTTTTCCCATTTACCAAAAAGACCATGGATCCTTTGATAGTTCACATTGTCAATCAAGTGTGTATGTTCAAAAGATTCTCCAATATGATCTTAGGTGAGACCTTTGTATCACTCAATAGGTTCAAACAAAACAAAAATGGTATCTTTAGAGCCCCAATAGGTTTACTCCAAATTTGGTTGGTCTCTCATCTCAAAGATTTTGGTTTGAGCTTGAAAATCATAGATGTGTCCAAAGATTGTCATCCTATCTCACTTTTCCGAGAAAAAGAAAAAATCTTTCCCTTTTGGTCGTTCTCAACTTGGTTTAGTTTTTTCAAGAACCTTGTTCCAAATCAAATCCAATGGCACGTTCGTTGGCTTGGAAATCCCGAGGTGCGCCTTAATAACGGATCCGACAACCCAATCCCACTCTTGGGTCTTACGGGGTCTACGTCATATTACCCTTTTAGGGTGATCCGTCAATATCGCGCGCTTCAAAAGATTCCACCATTCCTCAAGCTGGGGTTATATCATTTTGATTATCGCAAAGATGTCATCCAAAAGAACCAAGTGGCAGATTTGAAGGAAATGATCAAGTCCATCATTGATATGTGGTACAAGTGTCACCCGGAGCCAATTCTCATTACCGATGAGTCGGAATTGGAAGGGGAAATGAAGATACATCACGCATTGCCGGAGTACATACACCGTCGTCTTGAGCCCGAGCTTAAAGTGGATCTCCCTAATGTCCCCGAGAAGCCAACTCAATAGCAAGTTATAGCCGCCAGAGCTTTTAAAGAAAAGAATGAAGCTTTAGTCGAGGTTGAACGTTTGACCCAAGAAAACAAACGAATTCGCCTCGCATCTAAAGAAGATTCATCAGGATTTTGGCTATATTCCATGAGGAATTCTCCTTTCATGTAATTTTCCTTTTATAGATTTGATGTATAGGGTTTCCTTTTTACTCATTTTAGTAATGATGTAATAGGATTCTCTTTTTGTCTTTAGATTGATCTATAGGGATTGTGTTTCACGAATTTTGTTGTTAATAGTGAAATTTCCCTTTGTGCGTACTTTCTTTTCTGAGATTCCAATGGAATATAGATGGGGCATCTTGATTAATCATCGCGTGTTACCCCTTTAATTGTATAATTTCTTGTGAAGAAATTATGATAAGAAATTATTCACGTGATATTGGGATCATGAGAATATTTCTTATCTCTATTTCATCTAAAGAAAATATAAAATTGAAGGGTTTTATATTTTCATCTTAATTCATTTTCCGTATACTAATTTGATTTCTGTTTTTTACAGAAGGTATTAAAATACGGCTGAGACGCGCTTTATTATACGCACCCGTCGCCAAGCAAGGATGGAGAACGAAGACACTCGTACCCGCGTTATTACCATCGAGAATCAAATGGCACAAATGATGACGCTCTTAACTGATCTTGCAAATCAAGTAAAGAACTTCACGCCTGTGGCTCCTCCTGCTGCTGCTTCTACTCCTAATGCGCCCACTAATGCGCCGGTGATAGATCCTGTTGACAAAGGACCTGCTGAAGAGGTCCCCGTTAATGCCATTCCTACCGTCATCGATTTGGAAGCTCCATCTAAGGAGTCGCCTGTCGTTCATATGGATGAAGAGAGCGCGAGACGTCTTGCAAAATTGGAGGAACGCTTGTGCATGTTGCAAGGTTATCAACTCCAAGGCTTTGATAAGTTGTCGCCTTTTACAAAGGTGAAAGTCCCTGATTTTTACAAGGAGCCCGAATTTTCAAGGAAGTATGATGGAACTGGGTGCCCTAAAACCCACTTGAAATATTATTTGAGCAAGATGGCTCGTTATTCCGATAACACTCCGCTGTTGATCAACAATTTTCAAGATAGTTTGGCAGATTCCGCCTTAACATGGTTCATCGAATTGGATTTGGAGAAAATTTGCACCTGGGAAGATCTTGCGGATGAATTCCTCCAACAATACAAGTTTAATACCGAAATTGCTCCAACCCGTGAAGAGCTAGTCCGGGTTGACAAAAGGAGAAATGAAACTTTTAGAGCATATGCCCAAAGGTGGAGAACTATGGCGTCTCAAGTCAAACCTCCGTTGTCCGAGAAAGAGATCATGCAGTTGTTTCTTCGAGCT
The DNA here is from genome assembly GCA_031216235.1 of Syzygium jambos. Taxonomy (NCBI): domain Eukaryota; kingdom Viridiplantae; phylum Streptophyta; class Magnoliopsida; order Myrtales; family Myrtaceae; genus Syzygium; species Syzygium jambos. Next base: position 15,863,849 of record CM062226.1, read on the forward strand.
TTACCTCGAGAATACTTCGATAAGATGTTTAATAACACGTGCATCAATTTTCCTGCAATGGTTGAATTGGGAGAACGTATTGAAGGAATCATGCGAGAGGGTCGATTGTCCGAGATGACGACTCGCAGATTTACCTTAAAGAATGATAAGGAGCCAACGGTGGAGGTTGCCTATATTCAAAATCCTAATGCTCAAAAGCCATTAAACACACCAATTCAAAGGTCCGTTGTGGAAACAGGGGGTTCTTCCCGAAATTTTGACCGAAAAGGAAAAGCTCCACAAAGACAATTCACTCCGTTACCAAGACCTATGTCTCAGTTGCTGCCGATGTTGATTGAACAAAGACTCGTAGCAAAAGAAATCCCGAGAGACAACCCACCAAAGTTTGCTGGGTTTGATTTGGCAAAATCTTGTGTGTATCACATGGGCGAGAAGGGCCATGATGTGAATAATTGCTACACTCTCAAGGTCAAGATTCAGAACCTGTTGGATAAGAAGATCTTGTCGTTTAAAGATGCCATGCCAAATGTTCAGCAAAATCCACTCCCTAATCATACCGAAGCCGTTAATGTGATATTTGGAGATGAGAATGAGAAATCTTTCTTGTTCGATGTGTCGAAGTTGGAAGAGCTATTGATTATAGCTAGAGATCAACCGAAAGAAGGAAATGTATCCCGGGAGGAGAAAATGTATTGCTTAGCCAAGATGGTTGCTTTAGGCATAATTCAGCCTCTTCAAGGAAGGAAGCCCGAAGGGTCCACCGAGACCGCTGTAATTGATTTGTCGTCCGAAAAATTCTCATTCAAGTTCGCAAGTGAAACCTCATGCTTTAAGCCAAAAGATGATGGATATGAGCCAGATGTTGATGAACCTTGGAATGACACATATTCCGATAGTGATTGGGAATGTGAGAGTAAGAATGCCTGTCGAGATCGTGAATTTATGAAGAAGGCTATCGAAAAAGGTGAAATTGTTGATACCCTCGGACAGCCGAGTGGTAAATATGACTTCATAGTCAAATACACGCCACCTCCAAGTTTCTTCGTCAACCCAAGGGATATCGTTCCCGATGGATGGGGAGGCATGGATGATGAAAGCATGGATCACACATCTAAAGCCTTTGAATCTATACCCGCTAATGAAGACAAGGAGTATATTTCTGACACAGATTCTGATCTCGGTGCTAGAATGACTCATTGGGATCGTGAATTTGTAACGACCGCTCGTAAGCGTGATGAAGTGGATGATACTTTAAGGCAACCAAGTAGAAAGTATGACATTTTTGTCAAATGTTCGCCTCCACCAAGTTTCTTTATTGATTTGAAAGACATTGTTCCGACTGGATGGAGCGATGATGAAGACAATAGAGAAGTTCTTTCCGATGATGATTCGGAATTCGAATGCCATACCTCCCATTGGGATCGGGAGTTCGTTAAGAAAGCGATTGAAAAGGGCGAAATTGTTGACACTCTCGGGCAGCCAAGTGGAAAATACGATTTCATAGTAAAATACTCTCCTCCTCCAAGCGCTTTTATCGACCCTAAGACTATCGTCCCGAGCGGATGGGGGTCCGAATTTGAAGATGATGGCATGGTAGCCATGATTGATCCTGTTGTGATTGAATTGAATGCTACTTGTAAAATCCAAGCACATGTTATGGAACCTGTGGTTATAGATCTAATGGCTGATGGCTTCGGAAATATAGAGATCTCTAATGAAGATATTGGGCCTGTTGTGATCGAGTTGCCACCGAAGAAAGATGAGAATTTGAAAGCAAGAATACCTCTTGTTTATGACTCCAAGGCAGTTCCTTGGAATTATGAGTCTCATGAGATAGGCGCTGTTACTCGGTCAGGCCGATGTTTTCCATCTCGTGAAGGTGTCGAGAAAAAGGCTGTAACTGAAGAAGAGGCGGAACAACTTCTCAAAACTCTCAAAACGAGTGAAGCAGAAGTGATCGAGCAGTTAAGGAAAATGCCGGCTCAAATCTCATTACTCGAACTATTCAAGTCTTCTGAGAAATATAGGAATGCTCTTTTAAAAGTTCTTAATGAAGTACATGTACCCGAGACAATTGGAGAGGTACAGTTGGAAGAGTTTGTAGGTGCTATCCTTCTTAAGGATCAAATTTCTTTCTCCGAAAAGGATTTGCCGCCGGAAGGGCGAGCACACTCTAAAGCATTATACATCTCTGTTCAACACTTTGATACAAGGATATCAAGAGTACTTATTGATAATGGTTCAGCTCTTAATATCTGTCCGTTATCAACTTTGCGTCGTTTAGGTGTGGGTATGGATAATGTTCGTCCTTCTAAAACTCCAGTCAGGGCCTTTGATGGCATGAAAAAGGAAGCTCTTGGAGAAATTGACTTACAACTGATGATTGGTCCGGTTATGTTCGCTCAAAAATTTCAAGTGCTTGATATCCCAAGCAACTTCAGTTTGTTGTTAGGACGACCTTGGATTCACGCTGCGGGAGTTATACCCTCAAGCCTACATCAGATGATCCGCTTTATCGTCTGTGGCAAGATTATAACGGTTCATTGTGAAAAAGATACCGAAACTTTCAATAATACTGTAATTCCTTATGTGGAGCCAGAAGTAAAAGGAGAATCAAGTTACTACTCATTCGAGTTAGTGTCAGTATCTCACGTGCCCACGGGCACTGTTATGAGAAAGCCTCACTATTCAAAGGCGGCCCTTATGTCTAGCAAAGTGTTGATCGAGTATGGATTCACCATTGGCAAAGGATTGGGAAAGCTGTCCCAAGGTATTCTCACACCCATTGAGGTGACTAAGAGAAAGAAACGAGAAGGCTTAGGTTACCAAGGCGATCAACAAGATCAAGGTAATCAGAAAAGCCCGAGCATCAAAGAAAAGAGTTATCGACGTTTACTCCCTCCTCCGTTGAAAGATTTCTTCCCTGGACCGCCAAAGTTCCTCCAAGATGAAGAAATAGATATCTATGGCATCGTCGACTTATTTGAAGAGAGTTTTGTGGGTGCCATTTCCGAGAGCTTCGAGGATGATCCACCTACCGATCCCGCTGTGTAAGGGATGTTTCTGTGTTCTACTTTGTTTTCAGTTGTTTTCAATTGTAATCCATCTAATTCTCCCCTGCGAGGGAATTCCATTTGTTCATTTGTTTCGTTCATTTCATATGTTGTAATAATTCGGATCATAAACTTTGGATCCAAAACATTATATGACATTTACTACATATCAATAAAAGCATTCTCATGTTTTGTTAATAGACGTGCGAAAGTATACCAAACCAGCCCTATGATGATGCTTTGAGGCCTGGGCTTTTGCACGATCTATAGTTTTCAAAATAATTTTTTGGAACAAAGATGTCCAATGATATGAGGACGAGTTCCCCTTGAAATTTTCAAAAAATCTGGAATTCGAAAAATTATTTTCATCACATCTTCATGCATTGCATTTCTTATTTTCATATACTGACCATTTTGTTGTTACATCTCAGGCATGACACTTTGCATAACCATAATAGTCATATGCATGGCTTGGATTCATGTCCGAAAAACTCATACGAATCTGATTATTCTGATCTCGAAAATGAAGAGGATTCCCAGGTTATTAAAAGAGAATGGATCCGACATGAAGAATCCGCACCTCCTACAGAAGAACGAACTGTCGTTATAAATTTGGGCGATTCAGAAAATCCCAAAGAAACAAAAATTGGAACAAGTCTCTCTCAAGTAGATGCTGATCGACTGATCGAACTATTGAAAGAGTATCAAGATGTCTTTGCTTGGTCTTATGCTGACATGTCGGGTCTGGACCCCAACATTGTAGAACACACGTTGCCTCTTGATCCTGCCATTCCACCTAAGAAACAGAAGCTTAGGAGGACGAAGCCAGAATTATCCAAGAAGATTGAGGAAGAAGTCATGAAATTGTTAAAAGTTGATTTCATTGAAGTTACTCACTATGCTGATTGGATTGCTAATGTCGTCCTAGTCATGAAGAAGGATGGGCGAGTTCGGGTATGTGTTGATTACCGCGACTTGAACAAAGCAAGTCCCAAAGATGATTTCCCATTACCACATATTGACGTCTTGGTCGACAGCACTGCAGGATTCGAATTATTTTCTTTCATGGATGGTTTTTCTGGCTATAACCAAATCCGAATGAAAGAAGAAGATAAGAATAAAACATCTTTCATCACCCCATGGGGGACATTCTGTTACAAGGTTATGCCCTTCGGTTTGAAGAACGCGGGGGCAACTTACCAAAGAGCCATGGTGACACTATTCCATGACATGATGCATAAAGAGATTGAAGTTTACGTCGATGACATGATCGCTAAATCGCGACAAGGTGAAGACCACATTGAAGTCTTGAAGAAACTGTTTGATCGACTTAGAAAATTCAAGCTAAGGCTTAACCCCGCTAAGTGCATTTTTGGGGCAAAGTCTGGAAAGCTCCTTGGATTTATGGTTAGTAACAAGGGCATCGAGATTGATCCCTCGAAGGTGAAGGCCATTTGTGATTTGAAACCTCCTTCTACTGTTAAGGAAGTTCGAAGCTTGTTGGGAAGATTGAATTATGTTGCAAGATTCATTTCCCAATTATCAGAAACAGCCAAACCATTCTTCAAGCTGTTGAAAAAGAATGCCAAGGTTGAATGGAACGAAGATTGTCAGAAATCCTTTCAACAATTGAAGCAATATCTTTCACAGGCACCAGTTTTGGTACCGCCTACTCCGGGTATACCTTTGATTTTGTATCTCACCATTCATGATGAGTCTTTAGGAGCTATGTTAGCACAGAAAAGATCAGAGGATGGAATGGAATGCGCTATTTACTACCTCAGCAAAAAATTCACTTCTGGTGAAGCTCAATACCCAGAAGTTGAGAAAGCATGTGTAGCCTTAATTTGGGTATTACACAGACTACGGCAATACACTCTTCACCATCGTATCCTACTTGTGAATGAAAATGATCCTATCAAGTATCTTTTGGAAAAGCCTGCACTGGTTGGAAGGCTTGCCAAATGGCAGATACTGCTCTCTGAGTTTGATATCCAGAGCATGTCTCAGAAGTCCGTCAAAGGTCGAGCCATAGCTGATATGTTGGCTGAAAATCCCTTAAAGTCAAATGATTGGGATGAAATTGATGAAAGAATCCATTTGGTGTCACAAGACAAGTGGGTCATGTATTTTGATGGAGCCGTTAACCTCTCCGGTTCAGGTACTGGAGCAGTCCTGATATCCCCAGCGGGTCAACATTATCCAGTAGCTGCAAAGTTGGTATTTCCTTGTACCAATAACATTTCAGAATATGAAGCTTACATCCTCGGTCTTCAATTAGCCATCGATATGAAGATTAAGAGATTACAAGTTTATGGTGATTCCGCACTTATCATTCTCCAAACAGGAGGTGAATGGCAAACTCGTGATTCAAAACTGATTCCTTATCATGAGTATCTTAAAGACTTGGTGGAAGAATTTGAAGAGATCTCATTTGATTATTTGCCAAGATCTCAGAATCAATTTGCTGATGCTTTAGCAACATTATCCTCAATGTTACAAGTAACTGATGGATTGAACATTGATCCTTTGCAAATCGACGTTTTAAAAGAGCCTGCATATTGCATGGTTATAGAAGAAGAACTTGATGGTCAACCATGGTATTATGACATCATGAATTACCTCCGAGAAGGAAGATTCCCCCAAGGAAGTCAAGCTACGGATCGAAAATACTTGGCAAAGTTAGCTTCCAAATTCTTTCTTAGTGGAGGTGCTTTGTACAAGAGATCTTTTGATTCGGTCCTGCTGAAGTGCGTAGACACCAAAGAGGCCAATTTATTAATGAAGGAGATACATGAAGGAGAATGTGGTCCTCATATGAATGGCCATCTTCTAGCAAGGAAGATCATGAGGCTAGGTTATTATTGGTTAACCATGGAAGCCGATTGCATTCAACATGTCAGATGTTATTATCAATGTCAAATTTATGGGAACAAAATCAATGCTCCCCCAAATGAATTACATCAAATGTCCGAGGCATGGCCTTTCTCAATGTGGGGGATTGACATTATCGGACCAATTAATCCTAAGGCGTCAAATAGACACCGCTTCATTCTAGTGGCTATTGATTACTTCACCAAATGGATCGAAGCCAATTCTTATGCTCACGTCACTGCGAGAAATGTGGCAAAATTTATTCGTCGAGACATTATTGCTCGATACGGGGTTCTAGAAGCAATTATCACGGATAATGGGTCAAACCTGAATAACAAAGTAGTGGATGAGCTACTCAATAAGTTTCACATTCGCCACTTGAATTCTTCTCCTTACCGCCCACAAATGAATGGAGCTGTTGAGGCGGCAAACAAGAATATAAAGAAGATTCTGTCCAAGACGGCAGAGAATTACCGAGATTGGCATGATCGGTTGCCGTATGCATTAATGGCTTATCGAACTTCTATTCGCACTTCGACTGGGGCAACACCATTCTCATTGGTATATGGGATGGAAGCAGTTTTACCTGTGGAAGTGGAAATTCCTTCGTTAAGGGTACTTTCGCAAATAAAGCTTTCCGAAGCAGAATGGATTCAACAAAGATTTGAACAGCTTAATATGATTGATGAAAAAAGGGTAAAAGCCCTGTGCCATGGACAAAGCTATCAAAAACGAGTAGCTAAGTCATTCAACCGTAAAGTTCGACCCAGGCATTTTGAGATCAATGACCTGGTTTTGAGGAAAGTCTTACCCATTATTCCAGATCGTGGAAAGTTCACTCCCAATTATGAAGGGCCGTATATCATCAAGAAAGTGTTGCCTGGTGGAGCATTAATTCTTGTAGAAATGGATGGCCGAGAGTTGCCAAAACCTGTGAATGCTGATGCTGTCAAGAAATATTTTCCCTGAATAAAAAGTTTCGAGTTGCTTTGGACTGAATCCAAGTCTCTTTAGAACATTTGCATTATGCATTTCATGCATACATGGCATTTTTGCATATTTGTTCATTTTGTAGGTACTCAACTGTTCCCTAGGGAAGCTATTCCAAACCTCAAGGAGTCAAGCCCAAGGAAGTTGCTACATCAAATCAATCTTCTCCCTAGAATTTAGGAAGTAGATCCTATATGTGAAAACATTTTCTGTCCAAAAGGTTTTTCAAGTTTAAAATAAAAATCCCCAGAGGAGTAAAAAAAAATGTCTTGATTTATCAAAATTCCTCACAGACGGGAGATTTAACCGAATGATCCTTTGGAAAAACAAAAAGAGGATTTCTCAAAAATGCCAACTGGAAATGCCTAGGATGATAAAGGGCAAACTTTTGATCAAATACGTCCCTATACTCATTTTGAGAGAATTGAGCGAAAAAAACATGTCGTAGGACATAGGATTCGTTCACATTGAATACATGGATTGAGATGATAAAAGGCATTTCATTTCTCTATCCAAAACACTTACGTTATCCTTTGCTAGCCACTTTGAGCCAAATAAGGAGAATTCTCAAAATACCCCTGTCAAGAACCACCCCACATTGGGGCAAAATAAGAAGTTATGGTTGATCATTTTTGGAGCAAAAAGATTAAGAAAGATTTTATTGCTTTCACTTGCATCAACCTTCTTGTGATAGTTTCAGATGGATCTTTATGGAAGCTCGAAACATCCCAAAGTGAAGAAGAGCATTCTTTTCCTCTACCCCAAACACAATTATCATTTGCTTAGTCAAATTGAGCCTTAAGCATGTTCATTTCAAAACCCAAAGTGTTGATTATCTCCCCACATTGGGGCAACGCATATGATTTACCAAGGAAATTTAGAGAAATTGGTGAATATGTATAAAGTGTCTCGAGAGTCCAAAGAGCTCAAAAGATAAATATTAGGGGGCATGAAAAAGCAGTGTGCCTGGTAAAAGCAAGGCCGATGCCCATGAAAAAATATGTCAAAAGCAAAAGCAAAAGCAAGAAAAAGCAATATGCTTATGATAAAAGCAAAATTCTCATTTGCAAAAAATGCTTAGAAAGAGCAAAGCTCTTATGTTGCAAGAAAAATGGACTCTCGAGACAGTTTGATTTTCAAGAATCAAATGATGTCAGACTTGAATGATTTGGTAATGATGCCAAGATAATCATCATTCTTCTTTCAAACCCCTTATATCAAATTTCAAGCCTTTTGAGCCTAACCCGAACCGATATTACAACCCTCTCCGAAGTCTCTTTCGATTGGGATGGTTTGAGTTAATGTAAAGATTTCATAAAGGAACTACCGCTAGAAGGAGTGGAAGTAATCCTATCTTATCTTATCTTCAAGATTCTTGACTTGTAAACCCGCTGAAGATATTGATGGTATATTTCTATTTTTGGCCTCAAAGCAAATACCCTTTGTGTAAGCCCATGACCAAACCTATATTACGGTCCTTTCGAAAGACCTTTCTGATCAACCAATTTGTATTCAATGTGAATGTTTCCGAAAACCTTTGACATAGGTTCGTGAGGCATCACCAGTGAGAATTGAATAGCTTTCCCACATCGATGAATGGGAATCAAAGCCTTTATGAGAGCCAGTGTGAAAGACCTTTTTGATTAGGTTATTTCCAATTTGGCATTTTTATCTAACCTCTTTAGATGGTTATTCAAAGATCATTTTGTTAAAATTTCCTCTTAATGATTTTGATAATCATTGCCTTTCACTAAGAATTGAAAAAAATTCCGTTTGATTTGTTAAACAATTTCGGAACTTTTTTTCAAAAAAATCTTTCCCCAGTGGATCGGTTTTTGGTCATCCTAAACCATAACTTTCATTTTCGGTTTTTGGTCATCCTAAACCATAACTTTCATTTTCGGTTTTTGGTCAGCCTAAACCATAACCCCTTTGTCCTTAGGTTCTAGGTCATCCTTAAATCTTGTCCTTAGGTTCTAGGTCATCCTGAAACCTTATCCTTAGGTTTTAGGTCATCCTTAAACCTTGTCCTAGGTTCCTGGTTATCCTTAAACCTTACCTTAGGTTCCTGGTCATCCTTAAACCTTGTCCTTAGGTTTTAGGTTATCCTTAAACCTTGTCCTAGGTTCCTGGTCATCCTTAAACCTTGTCCTTAGGTTCTAGGTCATCCTTAAACCTTGTCCTAGGTTCCTGGTTATCCTTAAACCTTACCTTAGGTTCTAGGTCATCCTTAAACCTTGTCCTTAGGTTCCTGGTCATCCTTAAACCTTACCTTAGGTTCTAGGTCATCCTTAAACCTTGTCCTAGGTTCCTGGTCATCCTTAAACCTTACCTTAGGTTCTAGGTCATCCTTAAACCTTGTCCTAGGTTCCTGGTTATCCTTAAACCTTATCCTTAGGTTCCTGGTCATCCTTAAACCTTGTTTTTAGGTTCTAGGTCATCCTTAAACCTTGTCTTTTGGTTCTTGGTTTTCCTTAAACCATAGGTTTCCTACGAAATCATTTCTCTTCTTTCTTCATTCCACCCTATGAGAGAGAGAAGAACACATGAATGGTCTGACAATCCAACGGTAAGTGCTTCAGGTAAGACTCTGATCAAATGTCTTTGTCTTTATTTTCTTTTTCCTAAGTGGAATCGACTAAAAATTTGCAGGTGCCAATTGGTCTTTGAGCGAAACCTCTTCGAACTCCCACTCAAAGAGGGGCAGCTGTTGACACCTAATTTTTAGCCGATGTGTCATTAAAAATAAAAAATTCGAGATTACAGTTTTTGATCGCGACGGAGCCTGTTTCTTGAGCAAAAAGAGTCGTTTTTTAATTCTATCTGTTGGTCTAGCTTTTGTAAGTGATTTTTTTTTTATGTAAAAATCCGAAAAGTCAAATAGTTGACTTTTGCGTTGACTTTTTGGTCAACCCTTTGACCAAAAGTCAACCCCAGGTCAAATTGGGGCTTTTCGTATAAAAAGATTCCTTTCAAGTCCAATTTCACTTTAGAAGTGAAAATTTCAGAAAAATTCAAAGATTTGATCATAAAATCAAGTTCCTAGTGAAAAGTCAACTAGTGTTTGACTTTTGGTCAAACCTTTGACCAAAAAAATTGAAACATACAAAAATTCAAAAATCATCTTATTTTACATTCAATTTACCTTTGGCATTTGAAATTTTACAAAAATTGATTTAGAATCAACTTTTTCCCAAATTGCGAAATTTGATTCAAATCAACCAAAAATGAAATTACTTCATTTCTAGTCATTTTTTAGGTTAGTTTTCTTCACGACATTTGATCTAGAGGTCATTTTATATCCAATTTTTGAACAAATTTTGTGATTCCAAGCCAAACACAAAAATCCCCAATTTTAGCCCTAATCAGTGATTTTGATCGATTCTTCATGATGAGCGCAATTGAGGCACGAATGAGCCTAATTTCTTATATGAAATCCAAATTCAAAATCAATTTTGGAAGATTCACATGAATTTGAGTCAATTTGATCAATTTAGTGATCCAATGATAGAAAAGTCTATGAGTAATTGGTCTAATTAGTGCAATTCAACTTGACCCACTCTAGACTAATATTCAATTTGATGAATTAAGACTCAATTTGGTTAACTAGACTTTAATTAAATTTGTTAGTCTAGCTCGGTCATACAATTACCCAAATTCAGGGCTAATTGACTCAAACCGGTTTGATTCAAATTGAACTAATCCGATCAAACCAGCCATTTTCCGGTCGAAAATTTTGATGATCGATAATCCGTTCGGATCAACCAAGGTCGGTCACATCCTCTTAAGCGCGAAAATGACAAAAATGACCTTAATTGAGAATTACAAAAAATGCCCCTAAGAGAAATGACAAAAATGCCCTTCTTCAAGAATTAAGCAAATTAATTAGGGGATAAGCAAATCAATCATGGCCATTCATTTAGAATTGATCATGTCCATCCATAATGCCATGTCACCAATCCTTAGCCTCTAAGGAATATTCTTAATCATTAAGGATGCATTTTGGACCATTTGATTAATCTAAGGGCTAAAATTCAAAGTTGGGGGAGGTATATAGTATTTTTCCCTCCAAAAATTAGAGGGGGGGTTCATTTTCCAGATCTGGTTTCTCTCTCTCTCTCTCTCTCTCTTACGATCACCTCTCTCTCTCAAGCTCTCTCTCTCGGCGACAGCCCCTTCAACCCCTTCGCCGGCCACTTTCCGGCGAGCTGCTGCCCCACCGGCGTCTTCCACGGTGGCCCAAGGCCAGTCGCAACACCAGCCGCCTTCGCTGGTGGCCGGAGCATCTCCCTCCGGCGAGATCTTCTTCTCGGCAGCATCACCGGCATTACCGCCGGTGATGTGATCAGCTGGTTCAACCGGCTGAACCGGCCCTCCGGCGACCTCCTCCGGCGATCCAGACCCTCCGACATCCTTCCTCGGCGTTCTCACGTTGCTGTGGTGGCCGGCCTCTCGTCGAACGGCCACCGGATTGCATCCTTAGCTTAATTTTTCGCTGATTAGTCTATTCGTGACAAAACGAATCTATTCTCACGACATTCCATATACTCTATTGTCATAGGTTGGCCGAGCTTTCCGAGGTTTCTCCGTGTCATTCCTGATCTGAATAAGGAGGCCGGATCGCTCGATTGAGCATTGGAGCATTGTGAAACAAGGTAAGAACACTTGAACATGATTCTGTAAATTCGTGTCCATTGAAACCTGTTGATTTGAGATGCTGATTTGAGCTTGTTACTGTCGAAATCTGGTGAAGTGATAAACTAGAGAGTCGTAGAGCTCGTCTTAAGCTTCAATTTGATATATATGCCTCGATCGGACTTGATTTGCTATGTCAAAACATTTTTAGAAGTTAGGATCAGAACCTGGAATATGTTGCTCAAGTCCATTCTGATGATTTACTGATTGATGTTGTGCTGTTTGATAATTTTTATGATTTTTTACGATCATTTTCTGGAAACACTTCCTTCATGAGAGTTGTAGAGCACCTCCTGATCTATTCACCATAAAATTTTCATAAAATTCTGAGTATGTTAGCCTAGTACAATTTGCAACGTCATATGCATGTAAATCTGGTGACATGCTGGTTTCAGTCGACCTTTGTGCGTTCTTCGATTTTCATAAATTCGTGTGTTAGAGATATGGAAAACTTTTCTTCACTAAAATTCTTCCTGAGATCGAGATCTTTCTATTGATACTAATTTCATCAAAATCGGAGATCATTTGAGTTTTCAAAAGGAATTCTCACGATTGGATTAGAATCTGTGTCCAGATCTGATTTTCATTCCTTTTGAGTTCAAAAGATGTTTCTCCGAATTTGATAAAGTTAGAGTCTTTTTTTGCAAAAAATCAAAATTACAAAGTTTCTCATTGGGGTCTCATTATGTCAACTGGAAATTTTGAGGACCTAATTGCAATTTTTGGAGGGCCAATTTGCTTGAAAAGTCTTCACGGGTTAAAATTCCATTTGCAATTGAGTCCTTCGTGAAAACCGAATTTTATAAAAATTTGGAGGGCTTTTTAGCAAAAACTCAAAACATGAAAGTTGTTGTGCACAGGGAATCCTAACCGCACAAACATTTTCACGCGGTTTTGATAAAGTTTGTTATTTTTCCCGCTATTATTTTGAAATTCATAACTGAACCGAGTCCAGCCTGTCACTGAGATTAAATTGGATATTTTCGGGAAAATTGGCTAGGATTTAGAAAAAATGGTCTTCTTGACTTTTGATCCTCATGTCATAAGCTTTCTAATGACACCTGAACCACTTCATTTGGACGTCATTAGGATAGTTAATCATACTTGAACAAAAGCAATCCGAATTAGACATTAATTGAATAAGTGGTCTTTTTTATAAAGCCCATTTCTCATTGTTTGATTGGCTTCGAAACAAGGCCCATGGGCTTGAATGCATGCTCATTTTATTATTATGCATGTGTTTGTTAGATGAATGTTAGGCCCGATGCATGTTCGGCGGGTAGCCCATTCATGGTCATTAGAACCCGACTTTAGGGGTTAATTGATATGAGTTACCGTTTTGTGAATACAAATGGTAGCCCATTATCATTAACCATTAATCAAATAATGTTAGGTGATTAGGTGGGTGATGAATCGAAACGCATGAAAAACAAAGGCCGATCCCGAGGCCCGTGCTTAATTAGTGAAATGCTTGCACCATTGTTCTTTCATATGTCATTTGTTATGAATGAATGTTATGAATGTAAACACCGACATCCGAGAGGCGGTCCATGGGAGAATAACCCGAAATGGTAGAAGATCAAGGTGATTGACCGATGTCCAATCCGGTCTCGATTTGTACTCATTTTGATGGTGTTAGACCGATGTCCAATCCGGTTTCAATTTGTACTCAATTCATTCATCCCCGATCATGTCTCGGGTTTTTCAATTCGTGTTGTAATAAACACCCGACGAGTTGCAGGTTTTTACTTTTTACTTTCTCGCACTTAGAATTAGCTTGTCTTTTCAATACTTCGAGTGTTTACTTTACGAAATGTCCTTCAAATATAATTGATTGTTTCTTTCTTTTTCTAGACTAAGATAGGATTAGTTTAGAATCCTAAATGAAAACACAAAAACAAGATGCATGATCACCTAGTGGACTAAGATTTTGATATGAAAATGGTAAAAAAACAAATGCATGACGACTTAGATAACAACCATGTTAAGTTTAGCGGTACCGAAAGGGCGTTAATAGAAATATTAACGTAAGCTAGTCCCCGAACCCTTGATCTCTGGTTTTCGTAGAAACCGAAACGAAATTCCCGCGTTTCGGTTGGATATTTTAGCCGACCCCCGACCTAGGCTAGTGGCGACTCCTTAAAAAATAAAATAAAATTGATCCGCTGTCACGCGAGATATGGATTTAGGGAAAATCCACGATCATGATCAATGGGTCATATGGCTAAACAAAAAACTTTTACACTTCAGTAAAATCACTTTTTAGGTGCCGTATGAACCATCTCATGAACACTTATCTCTAAACCCGCCTCATTCGAGTTCGGCCCTCGAGGGGTAGGTCGCGACACCAAAGATTAATAAGGTGAAGATCACAAGCCGAGATGGAAATGCGGTACCATTGCTTGGTTTAAGTGGAGGAGCAGCTTATTGCCCTCTAAGGGTTATTAGACAATTTGGGATACTTCAGCAAGTACCACCGATATGGAATCCTGAAGAGTTTACCTTTGACATCCCAAGTGGAATTATACCCGAAGAGGAGAAGAATGTCCTTCAAGTCAAAATTCACAAGATCGTCTTATCTTTAGATAACCCACTTGAACAAATAATCGAGTGGCCAAAAAGCTTGGAAAAAGACATGAAGATTTGCATGCCTCTAAAGAATACATCAAATGGATAGAAAATAAGCGTCCAATTGATGTCGAGCCATATGTCCCGTTGAGCATGGTACCAAATCTTGTGGATGAGTATGTCCCAGAATTTATTGTTCCAAGCATGCTTAGAGTGGAACCCTATGTCCCTGAAGAAGTTGTGATCGATATGGAAGATTGGGAGTCTCGAGCTAAGGAATGGTAAGAATACCAAAAGGCAGAAGTTATATTAGCTAGCAAGAAGCCTAAGATTTGATGATTTATATTTCCATTTGAGTTTAAAATCATGATGTCAAACAATTTCAAATTTTATATGCAATGATGGATTGATCATTTTCTAAACATGCATAGATAATTTCAAAACACTATTTCAAAACATAAAGGAATCGCCATGGATTGCAATTCTTTGAATTGTATAATTCCTTGAGAAAGACACTGATAAAGAATTTTATACAAGGCTAAGACTTGTATGGAATTTCTTATCCTTAACAATCTCATGAAACCATACAATTAAAAGGATGTAGGGTTACGTGATCATTTTGCTATGCTAATATTGGGTCTTTTTATAAAGCAGGTTGTTTAGCAACGGAAGGTAAAAGAACTCGAACTCGCCTACAAGTTAGAATAGCAGAAGAAGAAACCCGTGCTCAACTAGTTGAAGTCGAGAATCAAATGACCCAAATGATTACAAATGATGGCGGAAATGAAGGCCTTTATTCTCGCATCTCAAGGATCTTATCCCACTACTCCAAATGTGAGAGCTTCAAATGCCACCGAAACACCAATTAAAGACTCAGATAGAAACAAAGAACTGGTTTAAGAAAATCCTCCAAAAACTAAACCTGATGTAGTGAATTTGAAAGAGGATGATCAAATCAAAAAAACATCCAAAATAAAGGATGAAGAAGAGGCTAAGAGATTGGCTAAATTTGAAGAATGCTTAGCAAGTCAAGACTATAAGCTTCAAAGGTTTGACAAGTTCTCACAATATGCAAAGGTGGTTATTTCAGAAAACTATAAAAAAACCAGAGTTCATGAGCAAGTATGATGGCACTTGTTGTCCCAAAAGCCATTTGAAGTATTATCTCCGTAAGATGGCAAGATATTCAGACAACACGCCACTGCTTATTAGCACATTTCAAGATAGTTTGAAAGGGGCAGCTCTTGCATGGTATACAACCCTCGACATAGAAGACTTCACTGAATCGGATAATTTGGCGGGAGAATTTCTTCGCCAGTACAAGTTCAAAGTTGAAGTACTTCCAACTAGAGAGAATCTCGTTAGAATCGAGAAACGGAGAAATGAAGGGTTCAGAGCCTATGTTTAGAGATGGAAAGCTGTTGCCTCACAAGTAAAACCCGCCATAAGTGAAGACGAGCTCATTGAGCTTTTTCTAAAATCATTGCCAACTGAGTATTACGACAAGCTTCGTGTATTAGGCTATCAGACATTCACTATGTTGGTAAAGGTGGGTGAAAGAATTGAAAGGGGTTTGAAAAAAAAGAAGGCTCAAGAAACAGCAACACGAAGGCTTTACCCCGAGAAAAAAGATAAAGAACCCATCCGAGAAGTGGCTATGGTGTCAAGCCCAAGTACTCATCAAGCATCATTTCCGAAGCAATCAAATGTTGCTTGGAAAAATCCAAGGCAATTCAAACTAAATAAAAGACTCGTGAGGCAATATACACCGTTACCTCGACCCCTGTCAAAGCTATTACCAATGCTTCTAGAAAGCATTTGGTGGCCAAGGAAGTATCAAAAGACAATCTAGCGAGATTTTCTTGGTACGATGAGCCAAAAACTTGCACCTATCACATGGGAGAAAGGGGACATGACGTAGATAATTGTCCCACTCTAAAGTACAAGGTTCAACAGCTTATTGACAAGAAGATATTGAACTTCCAATAGCTCGAGCCAAATGTACATCAGAATCCTCTTCCTGAGCACAATACAGTAAATATGACCAAGGATAAGGAAACAGTCATCGAGTCCGATGATGAAGATGAATATGAAGTCAAGATTAAAGCTTCTCGATTAGGAGATGCTCGTTTTCGTCAAGAAGCACTTTTAAAAGGCGAAATTGTAGACAGCTTAAGAGAAGACTCCGGAAAATATAACTTCTAAGTATAATATACCCCACCGTTATGGGCATTTAAAAATGAAGTAATTATGCTTGATGGCTGGGGTGATATGAACGATGAAATCAGTCCTGAGGAGAAAGCTCTACCCAAGAAAAAAATGCTTCAAGATGAAACAGATCAGGATGAAAAGAAGAAAGAAAAAGTCAATCAGGGTGAAAGGCATTTCACCTAGAAAAGGCGAAATTGTAGACTTACTAGGTCAAGACAGTGGTAAATATAATTACCGTGTCAAATATACACCACCATCATGGGCATTAAAAAATGAAGACATTGTACCGGATGGATGGGGTGGCATGGATGAGGTCCCGATCAACCAATTGAATCTTGAGGAGAATGAAGATCAAGAAGAGAAAAAGAAGAAAAAGACTCGCCGAGATGATAGGCAATTTGTTCAAAAAGCACGAAGACAAGGTGAAATTGTTGATTATCTGGGTCAAGACAGCGGTAAATACAATTACCATATCAAATATACACTTCCTTCATGGGCATTAAAAAACAAAATACTCACACTTGATAATTGGGGTGGAATGGATGCCGACAAAGCCAATAGAAGCATGGTATCCATGGTTACACCATTTCTAATCAAGCTTGATGAGGTAGATAAATATAAGGAGGAGGAAGGTCCCGTCACACCGATCACTATTCAACTTCCCATTGATCAGCTAAGGATCGAAGTAGAAGAAACGCAGCCTGTGATCATCATTCTCCCTCCAAAAGAAAAGTTTGACACTAAGTGTGTACCTTGGGATTACTCTTCCAAGGAAGTTGATGCCATAACTCGATTGGGAAGATGCAATGTCCCGAAGGAAAGTGAACACGAAAAGAAAGGAGTAACCGAAGAAGATGTTAAACATTTACTTTCAGTCATGAAGACAAGTGAATTTGAGGTAATTGAATAGCTAAGAAAGATGCCTGGCACAGATATCTCTGTCAGATCTTTTCAAGACTTCAGAAAGCCATAAAATGGTGCTTATAAAGCTTCTTAATGAGGTGCACGTCTCGGAGAAGATTAATGTAGTACAATTGGAAGACTTTGTCGGCGCTATTCTTCTAAAGGATCAAATTGCCTTCTCTGATGAAGATTTCCTAATTAACGGGCGTTCCCACAATAAAGCCCTATATATTGCCGTCAAATGCCGAGGCAATGAGGTGTCACGGGTGCTGATCGATAATGGTTCCACACTTAATTTGTGTCCACTAAGCACACTGCATCGCTTGGGAATTAGTGAAGAGCTCATCAAACCTTCTAAGGTAACAGTGCGCTCCTTTGATGGAATGAAGAAAGACATTATTGGCGATATCGAGTTTGAGGTAAACATAGGCCTTGCGCCTTTCCTGATTAACTTCTAAGTAGTGGATATTCCAATGACTTTCAACTTGTTACTCGGAAGACCTTGAATTCATATGGCTAGCGCCAATCCTTCAAGTCTCCATAAGAAGGTTAACTTTGTCATTAATGGCAAAATGATCACCGTATATGGGGAGATAGATTTTACCACCTACAAGGATAGTGTAATACCGTATATCGAACCCGAAATGAAAGAAGAACCAAGTTATCATTCCTTCCAAATGATCTTAATGGTGTAAATTTCTGCTAGTTGCATCATAAAATCCCCGGAGTTCTTAACACCATCCATTATGTTTGGAAGGATGTTATGCCAGTATGGATTTACTCCCGATAATGGCCTTGGATCGAAATCCCAAGGAATTAAGAAACCTATCACTCCTCTCGCTACAAGGATGAAGTACGGAGTATGTTATATTCTAGATGATACTAAAGATCACCATGGAGGCCAAAGCCGAGGTTGAAAGAACTACGGAGGCTGTAGAGGCCGAGGTAATTGTATCATTAATCCATCCATATGGAAGAGCAAAGCTAAAGAGCTTCCCTATCATCAGATCCACATCAAGGAAACTTTTCCTAGACCTTCCAAGCTTCTTCAAGAAGAGGACTTATATGCAGAGGAAGAATATGTTCTGCCAAGTTTATTTGAGGAGAATACCATTAACGTTATCATAACTGAGGCGAAAATTACCTACGCACTGGAATAGAAAGATTCTCTTGAACTTTTGCTACTAGCTTTTTCCATTGCATTTTATTGATCACAATTTCAAGTTTCCTGTGATTTCATTTGCACTTTCAGTTCAGTTACAATTTACATTCCTTTTGATGTAGATATAATCGTGTTTTTCAATTCAATAAAATTGATCAAATGTTTTGTTAAGGACATATAGAAACAAAACCAAATCTATGATGAACATTATCCTCATTCATGAGACTTGAGACTTTGAGTTTCTATATTGCTCATTGCGAAAATGATTTTAAGAGCAAGAAAGTCTGATGATATGAGGACTAGCTTTATCTTTATGCTCTTTCGAAACAAATTTCAAAATGAATTTCAAAAAGTTTTTCATAGGACCATGTGCTTTACTTGCTTTGTATGTAAATACGAATCATGTTTGTTATATGTCAAGCATGAGCATTCACATATCCATAATAGGTTCATATTTGACCCAAATCTTTCTGAGAAGATCACTTGCGATATTAAAGTAGATAATGAAGATGAGGAATAGGTCAGAAGGGAATGGATCTGTCATGAAGAATCAAAGCTACTCACATTAGAAAAAATGATTACAGTTAATCTGGGTGATAAAGAGAATCCCAAAAAGGTTAAAATTGGAGAAAGTCTTTCCTCAACAGAGATAGAAAGGATCACAAATTTGCTTAAGGAATATCAAGATATATTCGCATGGTCTTATGCTGACATGCCAGGCCTTGATCCAAGCATAGTTGAGCATGCTTTGCCAATTGATCCAAGTATTCTACTAAAAAAGCAAAAACTGAGGTGAACAAAGCCGGAATTGGCAAAGAAAATAGAAGAAGTGATGAAATTGCTCAAAGTCGGTTTCATTGAAGTAGTACCATATCCAGAATGGGTTGTCAATATAGTGCCCGTAATGAAGAAAGATGGTCGAGTACGAGTGTGCGTTGATTATCGCGACCTAAATAAAGTAAGTCCTAAGGATGATTTCTCACTTCCACATATTGATGTATTAGTGGATAGCACTGCTGGGTTCGAAACTTTTTTATTTATGGATGGTTTCTCAGGATATAATCAAATCCTCATGAAAAAAGAGGATAATGCGAAAACGTCCTTTATAACACTACGGGGCGTATTTTGTTATAAGGTGATGCCTTTCGTTCTGAAAAATACCGGTGCTACATATCAAAGGGCAATGGTAACTTTGTTCCATGACATGACGCACTAAGAAGTCGAGGTATATATGTATGGCATGATTGCAAAATCCAAACAAGGAAGAGATCATATTGAGTGTTGACACCTAAATTTCGATCGACCATTTAATAATAATTTGCATGGAAAATTAGGGATTAAATTTTAACCCCTAAACAAAAATATTAAAATTACATAGCATATAGTTTAGGTTCATATAGGTTAATTGCATTCCGCATCGGACCGGCGGTGGCGAGAAAGCTGAAAATTCATCGCGTAAACCGAGCTCGGGTACTCGGCTCACTCAAGGGATTGGGGGCCAAAATTCACAAGTTTAAAAGGCTTTGGTTATTTTAATTTGAGCTTAAATTAGCCCGAATTAATTTAGCCCATTTGGAATTAAAATAAAATTAAGGGATAAAAGCCTAAGTCTAATCCCATTAGGACTAGAAAGTCCGGTCAATTAACCTAGAGTTGCAATATAAATATGTGATTATACCCTTCAATGAAGGAGGAGCTCTCATAATTCCCAGAGCAAAATTTTTAGAAAGAGCACGAGAGACACATGTGAACGAGAGTAAGAGTGAGAGGAGAAGATGGCCGCACGTGCCACGCCGCCGCCGCATCAATCGCTATCACGAGTGCCCGTGTCCCGTGCAAGCCCGTGCTACCTCACGCCGCGCCCTCTGCTCAAGGCCAGACCTATAGCCGTGAGTTGCCACCGCTGTTTCGCCACCGGTGCCGTCCGCGGCGTCACACCAGTCGCTGCCGCCGCGCCAACGTCCTTGCTGCATTGGCCGCTGCTTAACGAAGCCAAGAAACCGCTGCATCGCTGAACATCGTCGAGCATCCTTTGCCGCAGTGCTTCAGCCTTGAAGAGCCGCCAATTAGCCTTTGTGTGATTCGTGGGTGATAAGCAAAGGAACAGAAAGAGAGAAATCGTACGTGGGAGCCAAAGAAGAAATATTGTGGTGCCCTGGAAGATTGAAGATGGCGATCCAGTGGTGACGTTCGTGAGTGCAGTTTCACAGAGGAAGATTTCTTCACAGCTACAAGACAAAGGGAGGACTTTAACCACCGCTTGAAGAGAAGAATCCTTGCTGAGACCAACAGGTGGCCTTGAGGAGAAAAAGAAACATTCGGCAAGCCCAGCTCCAACGAAGCCCCATCGTTTGCGTTGATTCGACTAGCCATCCTCACTGCAGTGGTCCTCGACGTCGACGCCGCCACTGCTGTGCCAAGCCAACGTCCTTGTCGCTGCTGTACTGCCCACGACAAGCCGAGCTGCTGCATCCGCGGGCCACCACCATCACCGCCGGTCCATCCGCCGTCGGTCATCCCGATCCGCAATCCCGATCCGCAAGTTCAAATTTGGAAATATCCCAAAATTAAGTAAGAATGTTATCCAATACTTTCAGAATATTTGGTTTCCTAGTTTTTTCAATATTTCAAATATTTTGGTGAATATTCTGTGGATTGCTAGAAATTTTTAGGATAATGTTTTCTTTATCCGCAATGTTTTCTTTTTCCTAATTTGGCAACGTATTTGGACGACTATCTGACCTTATCCCTAAGGTACGATACGCGTCGATACGGGAAATCGTTATCTTGTCCATAATCACTTGGATACGATAATAGATTTTATTTGCTTTCCAAATTTAAACAATCAACTTTATGTCGATATCTATAACCCTATAGATATGACCGTTAGTTTGATTTCTTTGCCTCATCTGAATTTGAAGAATCTTGCGGATTGCGTGAACTGATTTTGATCGTGGTGATTATCTATCTATTTGATTTATTTCCTTTTAAAAGAAAAGCCAAAAAGATTAGATGCAATTTGAATTGATTTCTTAGAAGATAATGTTGCATGTTTAGAATATGTCTAGATAACTTTTTTCTGAATAGAATAGGACAACCAAGATTTGCTAGAAAGATAAGATAATTTCTAATTTAAATTAGGAATTAGGATAACTTGTTTCCTAGTTTAATTAGATATTATTCTAACCTTGATAGTTCATTTCGGGTTGATTTTAATTTCGAATTTCATAAAAATACCAAAAATAAATCATTTGCCCGTCACTAGAAATAGGTCATATTGTCGCATGTCATATAGTTCGTATGCTAGGTTACATTAATTGCATGTCATATTTTGCACGTCATTGCATATAAGTTAGTTTGCATTTTAATAAAGTGCAAACCCTAAAGAACACCTCGAGTGCCTTGTTTTGTTAATTAGAAATCATATTAGGATTGCCTGTATAATTTTCTACTAACAATGCAAATGCTTGCATTGCATTAAGGTACGTCATTCTCCTAATCTTGTAATTTATTTACTGCTTTCTTGGGTGTTACTTTGGTGGTTTGCGCACCCGTATGATCACCTCACATGCTAGTGACTAAGTTAAAATGGATCCAGACTGCCTGCATAAATATTTTTGAAAAGAAAAGGTACCGAAATGGCATTAGACTAGATCCAGCGTAATCAAATCCTCGAGCTTAGAATCTCTGGTTCGTAGGAATAAAATGTATCTTCCTATATTTTATTTAAGTTTCTAATCGACCTACCACAAATAGATTAGTGGTGACTCCAAGCATGAAAACTTTTGCATGTTAAAAACTTAAACCCTAAGTTGCGAATTGGTAGAGCTTGGGAGGGCCCGAGTTAGGTTTAGTCCTAATAATCCATTAGCATGAGAAAATTTAGGTCGTGACAGCTCGGCGACTCCGCTGGGGACTTGAGTTAAAACTCTTAGTGGACTTAGGCCAATTTTTCTTTTCAAAAAATATTTTTGTTTGGTAGCGAGGATCCCAGATACGTTCCTAACGTTTAAGGTGTTAAATGTTTTTGCAGAGTGGGAGGTATAAGGGGAGGCGTCATTGTTAATCTTTGTTTTGCAGGGAGGTATTTGGATGTATTGTTTATTTTATGCACGAAGCGCTGTATGATATAACTTGCTGTGCATACCTTACATTTACACTACATCGCACATACTACCCACTGCCGGACCTAGGTGGCATAGGTTTAGGATGGTACTGAGACAGCGGACACCCCGACCACATCCGCGTGGTATGGATCGCCCTCTTTGGTCCCGAAAGTTCTTTCATGGTGTCATTGAGTTCCCACCACGATTGCACCCTTTGCAACTCGGGTTGGCTCCTTGACTAAGCTGGAGTCAGGGGAACCCCGGCCTAACCACAACCATGACTGGTTTAGCCCGGTAATCCTCACGTCTCTATTTTGCAAGCCAGAGTCCAGATAGAAATCGAACCTCACATTTCATGCGTATGTCTTTGTGATTGCCATGGTCCTATTGGGTGAAGTAAGTTTCTGAACCTTTATCTCGCAATTTATTTATGTTTCGTATTTTCTTTGGTCGGTCCATGATAGGTCTAGGTTGGTTTTAAATTTGAAAGTAATAATCATTGAGTCTTTTAAAAGAAAAAAAAGAAAGAAAGCTCTTTTAGAGAATTTATTTCCAATCTATGTCTTTATTTTCCTAGATGTGTCATAGGTAATTATTTTCCTAAAAAGTTTGCCGTTGTCTTTCTTTTACAAAAAAAAAGGCTTTAGAGAATTTGTTTTCAGGTCATAATTTCTAGGGAGTCTCAATTTTTGTTTTTCATAGTTTTATGATTAGGGATTTTGGTGTTTTTATTTCCTAGGTTGTGTCTAGGGCGTTATTTACATTTCTTTGCCTAAATCACTTTTCATAAAGTCTCGATCATATACGAATATTTTCATGAATAAACAAAAAAAGACTAGAAGCGTGTCATGGACCAACCTTGTCTTGACCATGTGCTTATTTGGTTCATTTCCTTTACATTAGGTAATTACGGACCGATCACAATCGCCTATTCGTACGCTGTCGAGAACTAGAATGGCCGATCAAGCTGACTTACGAGATCGTGTCGTCGGCATTGAGGACCAGATGAAGCAAGTCCTCGTCGCAATGCAACATATGTCCGCTGAGATCAAAGCCCTTCGGCTAACTCTCGTTCCTGCATCCCCTGAGGCATCGGCCCCAAAGCATAAAGGTGGAAAAAATGTCGATAGTGAGGAAGATGACGATCTTCCCGACATAGTAGATGACCCCGTCCATATTATCGTCAACAAGGAAAAACCTGATGAACGGGTCAACAAACTTGAAGAAAGAGTGAAGTAGCTGGAAGGCTCACATGATTCGCCCTCAATCGACTTGTCTCTTTACTCACAGATCAAAATCCCGAAGAAGTTCAAGATGCCAGACTTTGACAAGTACAATGGCACATCCTGCCCAAAAGCCCACCTACAACTATATCACGTACAAATGACATCGTACGTTGATAATGAACTCCTGATGATTCATGTATTTCAGGCAAGTTTGACGGTCCTGCCTTAAACTGGTATCTCATGAAGAAGATAAATGGCCTCAAAACCTGGAAGGAAGTTAGTGAAGCATTCCTAAAGCAATACAGGTTCATAACGGACATCATTCCCACCCGCGAAGACCTTGAACGTGCTCAGATGAAAAAGACTGAATCATTCAAAGATTATGCTATCAGATGGAGAAATATAGCCGCTCAGGTTGTCCCGGAACCTATAGACAGTGAATTGAAGAGGATGTTCATTAAAACTCTCCCATTCGAGTACCGTAACCGGATGGTAGCCATTCCGGCTGACAACTTCAATCAACTCATCCCCATAGGCGAACAGATTGAGATAAGGCTGAAAGATGGGTGGCTCGTGGAGCCGTCTTCCTCGACCAAAAGATTTGGTGCAAGAGAGGAGAAGGAACCGGCACTTGAAGTGAATGTGACTTATACCCAAATGGGCTGACGGAATGCTAATCTTGTCCCAGCGATCCAAGTAGCAGAAACTCAACAACAGAACACTGATCTTCAACCCTCTCAGAGGAGGAACAACAAAAGGCAATTCACCCCTCTCCCAGGGTCGTTGTCCCAAGTACTGGCAGTACTCCAAAAGAAGGGTTTGCTTACCACCGAGCCAAAGCGACCTAACTCTGAAAAGTATTATAACTATGACCCATCTAAAAAATGTGATTATCATATGGGCGAGGTGGGGCATTCAACTGACGACTGCTTTACCCTCAAGCACCGAATCCAGGATCTCCTAGACACGAAGGCTTTCTCATTCCAACCTGCCAGGCCGAATGTTCAGAACAACCCACTCTCTGATCACACGGGCAAAGTGAATGTCATATTTAGTTTCGATGATGGTCGAATAAAAAATGTCAAGGTGTACACCGCCGACGTCTACGGTGGGTTAGTAAGAGCCGGTTATTACCCGAGTAATGAAGTCCTTCCCCTAACTATCATGAGGGAAAGAATCTCCAGAATGGTGGAAACCGGGATGGTCGTCTATGCTAATCACATTGGCATCGTCTCCACAATCTCCGAAGTGGTCATTGATTGGGAAGGGGAGTTTGCTGCGCTAAACACCGAAGAAGACGAGGTCAACCCTCTACTTGAGGACATGCCTCCACACATTCGCACTATATTCCCAGGCCCTACAAGGATGATGCATGGAAAACAAGAGGTCATCGACACATTGGGGCGACCGAGTGATGAATGGGGAGGTATGGATGATCCAACACCTTTAATGACAGAAGATCCTGATGATGCAATGGATGGAATCACTACCCTGTTCGATGATTTCTTCATTGGTGCTATCGAGGAAGGACTGTTGGAGGAAATGGGCACTGGCCCGCAAGAGGGTAATCATGTGACACGTGAGGGTATGGGAACGGTCCAATCTGATGAATTATATGCTGTCGAACCTAATCTCGAGGACACTGACGAACTCGAAGATTCCTCGGACCTTCAGCGCGATCTAGAGCGTCATGAAAGACCTAAAGTCCTGACGGCAGACCAAACTATCACCATTAACCTAAGTAATTCAGGGGAGCCTAAAGAGGTGAAGATAGGGGCAACCCTTCTCGAAAGTGAAGCGAAGCGTCTAGTGCAACTGCTCAAGGATTATCAGGATATCTTTGCCTGGTCGTACGCCGATATGCCGGGTTTAGATCCTTCTATTGTGGAACACGGTTTGCCTACTAATCCGGGCGTGCCGCCCAAGAAGCAGAGGCTACGGAGAACCAAGCCTGAGCTTTCGAAGAAAATAGAGGAGGAAGTCATGAAGCTCTTGAAAGTGGGATTCATCGAAGTCACCCAATATCCCAGCTGGGTGGCCAACATCGTGCCAGTCATGAAAAAGGATGGCCAAGTTTGGGTTTGCATTAATTATCGCGACCTGAACAAGGCCAGTCCTAAAGATGACTTTCCATTACCACACATAGACATTCTGGTAAATAGTACTGTTGGATTCGAGCTATTTTTCTTCGCGGATGGTTTCTCGGGTTATAATCAGATAAGGATGAAAGACGACGATAAGGAAAAAACAACATTCATTACCCCTTGGGGGACATTCCACTACAAAGTCATGCCCTTTGGCCTTAAAAATGCCGGGGCAATATATCAACGGGCAATGGTGACACTTTTCCATGAGATGATGCATAAAGAGATCGAAGTCTATGTCGATGACATGATCGCCAAGTCTCGACCTGGGAAGAGTCACGTCGATACCTTGAAGAAATTATTTGAGAGACTTCGTGAGTTTAAGCTCCATCTCAATCCAGCGAAGTGCATATTCGGAGCAACCTCTGGCAAATTACTCGGGTTCATAGTAAGCAGTAAAGGCATCGAAGTCAATCCCTCCAAAGTGAAGGCTATATGTGAGTTACAACCCCCATCGACCGTAAAAGAAGTGCGAAGCCTCCTAGGTAGATTGAATTACATAGCCCGCTTTATTTCCCAACTCTCTGAAACTGCTAAGCCATTCTTCAAACTTCTAAAGAAGAATGCTCAAGTAGAATGGGACGATGATTGTCGATAAGCATTTAACAAACTAAAGCAGTACCTGATGAAACCACCAATGCTAGTCCCACCAATGTCGGGGCAGCCCTTGATCCTTTACCTTATAATTCATAGCGAGTCTCTGGGTGCGATGCTAGCTTAGAAGCGGCCTGAAGATGGAAAAGAGCGAGTCATTTATTACTTAAATAAGAAGTTCACTGTCTCGAAGTTGAATTATTCTGAAGCTGAGAATACTTGTGCTGCACTAGTGTGGGTGCTCCATAGGCTGCGACAATATACACTGCATCACCAGACTTTGCTTGTGACTGAAAACGATCCCATCAAGTATTTACTTGATCAACCGGCTTTAGTAGGGAAGTTAGCCAAATGACAGATTTTAATTTCAGAGTTTGATGTCCAGACGATGTCACAGAAGTCAGTTAAAGGTCGAGTAATTGCTGATGTGTTAGTCGAAAATCCTGGAATCTCTGATGATGATAGATATTCTCCAGAAGATCGCATTTTGGTAATAAGGGAAGATACATGGACCATGTTTTTCGATGGAGCTGTAAACTTGGCTCGTTCTAGCACTGGGGCAGTTTTAATATCCCCAGATGGGCAACATTATCCAGTAGCGGTAAAGTTGGTGTTCCCCTGTACCAACAATATAGCGGAGTATGAAGCTTGTATCCTTGGACTCCAAGCCGCAGTTGAAATGGGGGTAACCAAGCTGAAAGTGTTTGGTGATTCCGCTCTGATTATTCTCCAAACTGTAGGAGAGTGGAAGACGAGAGACACCAAACTAGTGCCGTACCATGAATACCTCGAAGAAATCATAGAGGAATTCGAAGACATCTCCTTTGAGTACTTGTCGAGGTCCCATAATCAATTTGCTAATGCGCTAGCCATATTATCATCTATGCTGCAAGTGACTGATGGAATAGAGATAGAACCCTTGAAGATTGAAGTCCTGATAAAACCGGCCTACTGTATGGTTATAACCGGAGAACCTGACGAAAAGTCATGGCATTACGATATCATGAGCTACATCCAGAGACAAGAATTTCCTAAGGGAAGCACCGCGATCGACAGGAAGTACATAATGAGAATGGCTTCAAAATTCTTTGTCAGTGATGAAAAGCTGTACAAAAGATCTTATAATTTGATCCTGCTGAGGTGTGTGGATGCGGCTGAAGCTACTAGAATCATGCAAGAAGTACATAAGGGGATATGTGGTCCACACATGAATAGCCATATGTTAGCTAAGAAGATTATGAGATTGGGTTATTATTGACTTAGTCTTGAAAGTGACTGCATCCAACATGTTCGAAGATGTCATCGCTGTCAGGTTCACGGGGATAAAATAAATGTTCCTCCGACGGAATTACATCAGTTGTCTGAGCCATGGCCCTTTTCAATGTGGGGTATTGATGTAATTGGCCCAATTAATCCCAAGGCATCGAATGGACATCGATTTATCTTGGTCGCGATTGATTATTTCTCCAAGTGGAATGAGGCGACATCTTATGCAAATGTCACTACAAGGAATGTTGTAAGATTCATCAGGCGAGACATAGTCGCTCGTTATGGTGTACCCGAAGCTATTGTCACCGATAATGGGACAAATTTGAACAACAAGTTCATAGATCAGTTGTTTAATGAGTTCAAGATCCAGCACCTGAATTCATCTCCCTATCGTCCACAGATGAATGGAGCAGTTGAAGCCGCTAATAAGAACATCAAGAAGATCCTGGCCAAAACGGCTGAAAACTATCGTGACTGGCATGAAAGGTTGCCATTTGCACTAATGGCGTATTGGACTTCCATCCGAACCTCTGTTGGGGCAACACCTTTTTCCTTGGTATATGGTATGGAAGCAGTCCTACCCGTCGAAGTAGAGATCCCTTCCCTACGAGTCTTATCTTAAGTGGAGTTGTCCGAGGCGGAATGGATGTGACAAAGGCATAAGCAATTGAACCTAATTGATGAGAAGCAATTGAAAGCCATTTGTCACGGTCAAACCTATCAGCAGAGGATAGCTAGATCCTTCAACCAAAAGGTGCGTCCAAGACACTTTGAGGTAAACGATCTAGTCTTAAGGAAGGTACTGCCAGTTTTTCCTGTTCCTGGGGGTAAATTTGCCCCAAACTACATTGGTTCATATGTGGTTAAAAAGGTGCCTCCCGGAGGTGTCCTGATTCTCGCAGAAATGGATGGTCTGAGTTCTCCACTCCCGTTAATTCTGATGCTGTGAATATGTATTACCCCTGATAAAATCTAACTTTGCAGCAAAATTTTTCAAGTGTTTGGTTTTATATTCTGAATTGCAAACATTTCACAGATGAATAAATGGTTTCAATTAATTTAAAGATGGAATGTATATGTTGGTTTTAAATTTTGCTTGATCATTTTGTCAGTCTACATCATCAATTTCAAAAGGGGAATCTATTTGGACAATTTGATAACTCATGTGGAATCAATTGAATGTGTTGAATGAGGTACATCGGGATGATGAAAGGCAAGCCTTATCCTCCATACAATCCTATGCACTAATCCCCAGTGAGTTGAGTAAAAAAAAAATCCATGTTTGCAAGGTAAAGAGTTATCTCGCAAAAGATACAACAACCAAAGTGACGAAAAACAGTTCATTTCTCTATCCCAAACACTACAGATTATCCATTATTTCGCCACTTTGAGCCTAAATGTTTGGAGAAATCCTTTCAAATTACCCCTGTCAAGAACCACCCTACATCGGGGTAAACTGGAGGTAAGTCAGCATTATAAGGTAAAAAATGAATAGAGATTTTCTTGCTGTCACTTGCATCAATCTTCGAGTGTTGCTTTTTCAGAAGAATTCACATGAAGTTCAAGTGCCTTAGGATGACGAAGAGTATTTCTTTCTCTATCATATACATACTTTATCCTTTGCTAAGCCCAATTGAGCCTGCAAATTCGTTTCTTAAACCCAGTTGGTGATCATCCCATACACTAGGGCAAGGTAAAAGCCATCACTATCCACGCAGCATATTTGGAGCGCCGATAGAAGACGAAGACCCTGGAAGCCCAAATGTTAGTCATTCGGTCAAAACAAGCCAAAATGTGGCTGGCCAATATATGCATTGTAGACAATGTGTGTCAAAAGTCAAAAGTGAAAAAGAAAAGAAAAGAAGAAGAAGAGAAAGAAAGAAAAAAAAGAACTATCGAGCAAGAAAAAGCAGTGTGCCTGATAAAAACAAGGCCGATGCCCAAGGGTGAAAAGTAAATGTATCAAATCATTCCTAATGGGATAGCCATAGTCCTACAGATTTAAAAAAGTGGTGAATTCAAGCCCAAAGCATTCGCTGAAAAGACAATTCCCGAGGATGAAGAAGAAGACTGGTGACAATGCCGAGATGATCACCAACTTATTCACCCCAATTATACACATTTTGAGCCTAATGATCCATTCATTTCTCAACCCATGAGCCTAGCCTACGTTATGTCATTTACAAAGTCTCTTCAGATTATGGCACTTGAACTAATGTAAGATTTGGATGTTTATAAGCTTAGCTCGAAGAAGTGCAAGCAAGTCTATTTCTATCTCATTTTGCAGGGTTCTTGACTTGTAAACCTAAAGACGATTGCGGAATATTTTTTTTCAATAGCCTCGACTCAAAGAGTCCCTTTTTGCTAAGCCATTGACCAAGCCCACGTTACAGTCCTAATAAAGACCTCTCAGATTGGTAAGGTCGTACCATTTGCGAGAATACTCAAATCCTTATCGACATGATGATAGTGAGATAGAGTGATTTTCATAAATTAGCCACTTTTGATGAGAGTGAGTGAAAGCCCTTTCGGACCGAAAGTCCCTCATTTAACATTTTCAAAACACCTACTTATGAGTTCAGATTTTCTTATCATGATTTTCCCCCAGTGAAATTTAGTAATGCTGATTTAACAAAACCATCATGCATGAAAACTAGTTGAATTTATAGTGCATGAATATATGTATTCTTGATTGTCTATGAATGCATATTACTTGTTGTCTATAACCGTGTCTAGCAGGAGACACGCACTCAAGAGTCAGAGATATCAACAGGTAAGTATGTCTCTACCCCTTCAGGTGCCTGTGTTTATCCAGGTATTCATTCACATGTTCGAGCAATCGATAGGCTCCATATCTAATCAGTTTTGTTGCAGTCACTCGGCGTCTTCGACAATGTCCAGATGTCTATATATTTCTCATCCGAGTGCCTGAGGAGAAAGCCAGGTATCTCATTCGAGTATCCGAGGAGAAATCCGGATATCTCACCATATTTCTCACCCGAGTGCCTGAGGAGAAATCCAGGTATCTCATTCGAGTATCCGAGGAGAAATCCGGATATCTCATCATATATTTCATCCGAGTGCCTGAGAAGAAATCCAGGTATCTCATTCGAGTATCCGAGGAGAAATCTGGATATCTCATTCGAGTATCCGAGGAGAAATCCAGATATCTCATTATATATTTCATCCGAGTACTTGAGGAGAAATCCAGGTATCTCATCCGAGTATCCGAGGAGAAATCCGGATATCTCACAATATTTCTCAACCGAGTGCTTGAGGAGAAATCCAGGTGTCTCATCCGAGTATCCGAGGAGAAATCCGGATATCTCATCACAATATTTCTCAACCGAGTGCTTGAGGAGAAATCCGGGTGTCTCATCCCAGTATCCGAGGAGAAATCCGGATATCTCATCATATATTTCATCCGAGTGCCTAAGGAGAAATCCAGGTATCTCATCCGAGTATCCGAGGAGAAATCCGGATATCTCATCATATATTTCATCCGAGTGCCTAAGGAGAAATCCAGGTATCTCATTCGAGTATCCGAGGAGAAATCCGGATATCTCACCATATTCCTCAACCAAGTGCCTGAGGAGAAATCCAGGTGTTTCATCCGAGTAACCGAGGCGAAATTTGGGTATCTCACAATGTCCCTTTTCAGAACTCCTGAGGTGAAATCCAAGTGACTGGAGTCTTATCGAAAATCTTCGATCCTATCAAGTTTGTGAGGTAAAATCCAAATGCTTGACAGCTTCATCAGGATTGTCACGTACCTTTCAATCTACTTAACTACTCTTACAAGGTAATTAATTTTAGGTATGTTTTTATTATTCGCATGCATAATTTCTTATTGCATTTCAAAATGGGACTCATATTCTCACCAAAAATAACATTCATTTCATGGTCAAAATTTAGGCATCATTTAGTCTTTGAATGCAACCTCCTGGAGCTCACCTTCAAAGAGAGGCAGCTGTTGACACCTAAATTTCGATCAACCATTTAATAATAATTTGCATATAAAATTAGGGATTAAATTTTAACCCCTAAACAAAAATATTAAAATTGCATAGCATATAGTTTAGATTCATATAGGTTAATTGCATTCCGCATCGAACCTGCGATGGCAGGAAAGCTAAAACTTCATCAGGTAAACCGAGCTCGGGTACTCGGCTCACTCAAGGGATTGGGGGCCAAAATTCACAAGTTTAAAAGGCTTTGGTTATTTTAATTTGAGCTTAAATTAGCCCGAATTAATTTAGCCCATTTGGAATTAAAATAAAATTAAGGGATAAAAGCCTAAGTCTAAGCACATTAGGACTAGGAAATCCGGTCAATTAACCTAGGGTTGCAATATAAATATGTGATTATACCCTTCAATGAAGGAGAAGCTCTCGTAATTCCCAGAGCAAAATTTTCAGAGAGAGCACGAGAGACACACGTGAGCGAGAGTAAGAGTGAGAGGAGAAGACGACCGCACGTGCCACACCGCCGCCGCATCAATCGCTATCACGAGTGCCCGTGTCTCGTGCAAGCCCGTGCCGCCTCACGCCGCGCCCTCTGGTCACGGCCAGACCTGTGGCCGTGAGTTGCCGCCGCTGTTTCGCCACCGGTGCCGTCCCCGGCGTCACACCAGTCGCTGCCGCCGCGCCAACGTCCTTGCTACACTGGCCGCTGCTTAACGAAGCTAAGAAGTTGCTGCACGCTGAACATCGTCGAGCATCCTTTGCCGCAGCGCTTCAGCCTTGAAGAGCCGCCAATTAGCCTTTGTGTGATTCGTGGGTGATAAGCAAAGGAACAGAAAGAGAGAAATCGTACGTGGGAGCCAAAGAAGAAATATTGTGGTGCCCTGGAAGATTGAAGATGGCGATCCAGTGGTGACGTTCGTGAGTGCAGTTTCACAGAGGAAGATTTCTTCACAGCTACAAGACAAAGGGAGGACTTTGACCATCGCTTGAAGAGAAGAATCCTTGCTGAGACCAACAGGTGGCCTTGAGGAGAAAAAGAAACATTCGGCAAGCCCAGCTCCAACGAAGCACCATCGTTTGCGTTGATTCGACTAGCCATCCTCACTGCAGTGGTCCCCGACGTCGACGCCGCCACTGCTGTGCCAAGCCAACGTCCTTGTCGCTGCTGTACTGCCCACGACAAGCCGAGCTGCTGCATCCGCGGGCCACCACCATCACCGCCGGTCCATCCACCGTCGGTCATCCCGATCCGCAATCCCGATCCGCAAGTTCAAATTTGGAAATATCCCAAAATTAGGTAAGAATGTTATCCAATACTTTCAGAATATTTGGTTTCCTACTTTTTTCGATATTTCAAATATTTTGGTGAATATTCTGTGGATTGCTAGAAATTTTTAGGATAATGTTTTCTTTATCCGCAATGTTTTCTTTTTCCTAATTTGGCAACGTATTTGGACGACTATCCGACCTTATCCCTAAGGTAAGATACGCGTCGATACGGGAAATCGTTATCTTTTCCATAATCACTTGAATACGAAAATAGATTTTATTTGCTTTCCAAATTTAAACAATCAACTTTTTGTCGATATCTATAACCCTATAGATATGACCGTTAGTTTGATTTCTTTGCCTCATCTGAATTTGAAGAATCTTGCGGATTGCGTGAACTGGTTTTGATCGTAGTGATTATCTATCTATTTGATTTATTTCCTTTTAAAAGAAAAGCCAAAAAGATTAGATGCAATTTGAATTGATTTCTTAGAAGATAATGTTGCATATTTAGAATATGTCTAAATAACTTTTTTTAATAGAATAGGACAACCAAGATTTGCTAGAAAGATAAGATAATTTCTAATTTAAATTAGGAATTAGGATAACTTGTTTCCTAGTTTAATTAGATATTATTCTAACCTTGATAGTTCATTTCGGGTTGATTTTAATTTCGAATTTCGATAAAAAAAAATACCAAAAAGATTGTTCTAGAATAGGTTATTTTGCTTTCTTTAGTTTAAAATTGCATGTTTAGATAATTGGCATTTTTAATTCCGAATTTCATAAAAATACCAAAAATAAATCATTTGCCCGTCATTAGAAATAGGTCATATTGTCGCATGTCATATAGTTCGTATGCTAGGTTGCATTAATTGCATGTCATATTTTGTACGTCATTGCATATAAGTTAGTTTGCATTTTAATAAAGTGCAAACCCTAAAAAACACCTCGAGTGCCTTGTTTTGTTAATTAGAAATCATATTAGGATTGCCTGCATGATTTTCTACTAATAATGCAGATGCTTGCGTTGCATTAAGGTACGTCATTGTCCTAATCTTGTAATTTATTTACTACTTTCTTGGGCATTACTTTGGTGGTTTGCGCACCCGCATGATCACCTCACATGCTAGTGACTAAGTTAAAATGGATCTAGACTGCCTGCATAAATATTTTTGAAAAAAAAAGGTACCGAAAGGGCGTTAGACTAGATCTAGCGTAATCAAGTCCCCGAGCATAGAATCTCTGGTTCATAGGAATAAAACGTATCTCCCTATGTTTTATTTAGATTTCTAATCGACCTGCGACTCCAAGCATGAAAACTTTTACATGTTAAAAACTTAAACCCTAAGTTGCGAATTGGTAAGACTTGGGAGGGCCCGAGTTAGGTTTAGTCCTAACAATCCATTAGCATGAGAAAATTTAGGTCGCGACATTGAGGTGCTTCATAAATTGTTCGAAAGACTTAGAAAGTACAGATTGCAATTGAATCCTAACAAGTGTGTATTTGGGACAAAATCTAGCAAATTGCTAGAATTTGTGGCTAGTAACGGGGGCATCGAAATAGATCCTTCTAAGATCAAAGTAATATACGACTTAAAGACTCCTACTATGGTAAAAGAAGTGAGAAGCTTGTTGGGGCAATTAAACTACATTGCCCGTTTCATATATCAGCTTTATGAGACTGCTAAGCCATTCTTCAAACTATTGAAGAAAAATGCCAAAGTAAAGTGGGATACGGAATGTCAATAACCCTTTGACAAGATCAAAGAATATCTGGTATGACCGCCAATGTTGGTACCACCAATTCCTGGAGTCTCATTGATCTTATATTTGACAATTCACTATGAGTCGTTAGGAGTGGTGCTTGTACAAAGTGGACCAAATAATGGTAAAGAACAAACTATTTATTACTTGAGCAAGAAATTCACAACATCATAAGTGAATTACCCAACAGTTGAGAAGATATGCATTTTATTGATTTAGATATTACACATATTAAGACAGTACACCCTTCGTCACCAAATTTTGCTAGTGACCGAGAATGATCTGATCAAGTACCTTCTTGAGAAATCCTCCTTGGTCGGGAAATTAGCAAAGTGACAAGTCTTGTCATCTAAGTTCGACATTAGAAGTTCATCCCAAAAGTTAGTCAAAGAATAAGCAATAGCAGACATGTTGGCAGAAAATTTGCAGAATATTGCCAATTCTGAAGAATGACTTGATGACCATATATTTTGACAGTGCAACCAACTTATCTGGATAAGGAACTGAGGCAATACTGATCTCCCCAGAAGGCCAACACTATCCGATATCTGCAAAATTAATATTTTCATGCACCAATAACGTCGCTGAATACGAAACATGTATTCTCGGCTTACAATTAGCCCTTTCAATGAGAGTAAAAAGGTTACAAGTATATAGAGATTCTATGTTCATCATATTACAAACAACTGGTGAATGGCAAACTCGAGATGCCAAACTGATTCCTTATCATAGATATTTAGAAGAGATGATCGAAAGTTTTGAAGAGGTAACGTTCGATTATCTTCTAAGAGCTCAGAATCATTTTGCAGATGCTCTTACAACTTTGTTATCCTTATTACAGGTCGAAGATGGTATGAATATAAAACCATTGAGAATCAATATTCTTGAACAACCAGCTCATTGCATAATGGTCCAAGCAGAGTTCGACAACGAACCAAGGTATCATAACATCAAAAGATATCTTCAATCAGGAGAATTACCTGAAGAAAGCCAATCAGGTGACAAGAAATTTATAAAGAAGATAGCCAACAAATTCTTCTTCAGTGGTCAAACTCTCTATAAGAAATCATTTGATTCAACCCTATTAAGATGTGTAGATGCTACAGAAGCTGAACAGATCATGAAAGAAATTCATAAGGGTAAATGTGGACCGCATATGAATGGACATCTTCTAGCCCGAAAGATTATGAGATTGGGATATTATTAGATGATAATGGAATCGGATTGCATCCAATATATGAGATGTTGCCATCAATATCAGGTTTATGGAGATAAAATTAATGCACTGCCAAATGAGTTACATCAAATGTCTGAGCCATGACCATTTTCAACGTGGGCCAATGATATGATTGGTCCAATCAACCCCAATACCTCAAATGGACACCGGTTTATCCTGATTTTTTTTTTTTGGATTGAAGCAAACTCTTACACAAATGTTACCGCCAAGAACGTTGCAAGATTCATCAGGCGGGACATCATTACTAGATATGGAGTTCCATAAGCAATAATTACGGACAATGGCTCAAATCTAAATAACAGGATCGTAGATGATTTACTCGAATACTTCCGTGTTTGATATCTAAACTCATCTCCATATCGTCCACAAATAAATGGAGTAGTTGAAGCAGTAAATAAGAATATCAAGAAGATACTAGCCAAGACAGCCGAAAATTATCGTGATTGGTACGAAAGATTACCGTGTGCTCTGATGGCATACCGAACTTCAATTCGAACATCAACTAGAACAACCCCATTTTCCTTGATTTACGGAATGGAAGCAGTTCTACCCGTTGAAGTAGAAATTCCTTCATTAAGGATACTATCCCAGTTAAAGCTTTTAGAAGCTAAGTGGATTCAACAAAGATATGAACAACTCAACATGATTGATGAAAGGAGACTAAGAGCTATATACCATGAATAAGCTTATCAAAGACGAGTGGCTAAATCATTTAATCAAAAGTGAAATCGAGGAATTTCAAAACAAAGGATTTAGTAGTGAAGAAAGTCATCTTTAACAATTTAAATCCTCGTGGCAAATTCACTCCGAATTATAAGGGTCCATATATTGTCAAGAAGGTTCTTCCTGGAGGAACATTGATTCTTATAAATATGGTAGGAACAGAACTAACCTATCCCGTAAATGCAGATGCTGTCAAGATTTTCTACCAATGAAATGAAGACAAACATTCAAGAAAAGATTTGGGTCAATTTAGAACATGTGCATATCATGCATATCATGCATGCCATGCATTTCATGAACATGTTTATCTGTTTTGCAGAAGAAAGCAAAAAGAATCTGAACCAGTTGATGATTTCAGAATTTCCAATAGAGTTATCAAATAGTAGGGGGAAGTATCACTTCCAATTCTATTTTCTATTGATATCCTCTAATGTGTTTTCCTTTTTATCATCCCCAGAGAGACAAAGAAAAGGGAGCAATAACAGAAAAAATCCCCAATGTAACCAAAGCAAAAACATGCAAACAAGAGGGATCTTGATAAATTGATCAGACAGGTATCCCTAAATCGTGAGGGCATGTGCTAAAGAGGTTGCCTTTCTAAGATAAAAATCAAACTTTTTCTTCCACAAGCGGAATGACACTAAGACTGAGCAAAAACAAAACAAATTGTTTTGAAAAGGAAAATATCTCAAAAATGTTTCAATCAAAGATTTTGAAACACACATTCTTTGAAAATGTACTAAGCATCAAAATTCCCTAAAAGGGATAATTAGACAAAAGGCTTTGAAAATTTTCAAAGAGAAAGTTTGGATCAAATTGTATGGAAATACCTTCAAATGATGAAAGGTAAGCCATATCCAAACACGTCCCTTATACACTCAAAGTCAAAATAGCGAAGTGAGTGAGAAAAACTCATCCGAAGGGAATAGGGGATATTCACAATGATTACATGGATTGAAATGATGAAAGGCAATCATTTCGCTATCCCAAACACATGTTTATCCCTTGCAAACCAAAATATGAGCCAAAAACAGTAGAAAAGTTTTTCCAAAATAACCCTATTAAGAACTACCCCACATTGGGGCAAATTAGGAGGTTTGTGATTGATAGCTATGGAGAATAGGATCAAGAAAGATTTGATTGCATACTCTTGCATCAATCTTTCTGTGATAACTTCATATGAAGTCATATGGAAGCTTAAGACCTTCCAAGAGGAAGAAAAGCACTTCATTTCTTATACCCAAATACATTACCTTTGGCAAAACCCAATTGAGCCTGAATATGCATTTCAGAACCCTAAATTGGTGATGATCTCTTCGCACTGGAGCATGAGCATATGATCCACTTTAATATATAAGAAACAAAAGGGCAGAACACAGAGTCCTTAGAATTCAAAAAGAGTAAAGACAAAAGAGTCTGAGATATGAAAAAGCAGTGTACCTGGTAAAAGCAAAGCCAAATGCCTGGGAAAAATGAAAAAGAAAATAGAGTGCAAAAGAAAGCTCAAAACGACAAAAAAGTCATGACAAAGAAAAGTCAAGATCATGAGAAATCATAGATCACGGCAAGTGAGAATGAGCAAAAGAAAAGAGATTGTGATGAATGTTTAGAGGACTCTAATGTTCATAAAAGAAAAGATCTCTAGTGAAAAAAGAAGAAAAGAAAAGTGGTGATGCCAAGAAGATCATCAATTTCATAAAAAAACTTTGAATTTAAACAAATGAGTCTTTTGAGCCTACCCAATACTAACAATACAACCTCTCCCCAAAGACTCTTCAAATTGGGATGTTGAGAGTAGAAACATGACTTTATGACAAGAAGTCATCACTCAAAGAAGTGTATACAATAATATCTTGTCTTGTCGTCGAGGTTCTTAACTTATAAACCCGAAGTCAGTTATGATGAAATCCTTTTCTTGGCCTCAGAATGCCTATCCTTTTAATAGCTATTGACCAAACCAACATTACAACCTTTTGAAAGACCTTATCTGATCAATTAGATTGTATACATTGCGAATATCTCCGAACACCTAAGATTTGTTAAGAGAGAAAAATTGAGGGATATCAAACAAGTCCTCTTTCAATTAAATGAAGAAAAGACCAAGTTCATAAATTGAAACAAATCCTTTCTAATGAAGGTCTTCCAAACGACCATTTCAAGCATTTCTTGAAAGATTGCAAGCATTTTGTTCAAATAATTCCTTGAAAAGGAAATTTGATTGTCTGAAATGCGTTAATCAAAAGAATGCATGTTTCAAAACCACTTTTCAAAAGTTTTTGGTCAACTTAAAACCAAATTTTCAAACAGTTTGTGGTAAACAAAAAAAAAGCCACGTTTCAAACAGTTTTGATCAATTTCAAAACTACTTTTCAAAATAGTTTTTGGTCAACTAAAAATCATGCAAAGGTTAGTGAAACCTCAAAATCACAAAACTCACGGTCAAGGTGTTCATTGTTTGAAGTCTTCCCAAAGGCCTATTGGTAAGGAACCACTAGGCAAATCCAAAGTCCTACAGGTGAGGAGGCCCTAGGCAAATTAAAGTCCTACAGGCGAGGAGCCCCTAAGCAAATTCAAGTCCTACTAATGAGGGACCACTAGGCAAATCCAAAGTCCTATAGGCGAGGTGCCTCTAGGCAATTTTCAAAATCCTATTGGTGAGGAACCATTTAGCAAGCCTCCAAAATTCAAGTCTTATTGGTGAGGAACCACTAGGCAAATTCAAAGTCCTACAGGCGAGGAGCCTCTAGGAAATTTCCAAAACCTTATTGGTGAGAAACCACTTGGCAAGTCTCCAAAATTCAAGTACTACTGGTGAGGAACCACTAGGTAAATCTAAAGCCCTACAGGTGATGAGCCTTTAGGTAATTTCCAAAACCTTACTGATGAGGAACCACTTGGTAAGTCTCCAAAATTTAAGTCCTACTGGTGAGGAACCACTAGGCAAATTCAAGTCTTACTGGTGGGGAGTCCCTAGGCAAATTTAAGTCTTACTAGTGATAAATCATTAGCAAAATCCAAAGTCATACAGGCGAGGAGCCCCTAGGTAGATTTAAGTCCTACTGGTGATAAACCATTAGCAAAATCCAAAGTCCTACAGGCGAGGAGCCCTTAGGCAATTTCCAAAATCCTGCGGGTGAGGAACCACTTGACAAGTCTCCAAAATCCTCAAGTGAAGAGCCTCAAGCGTTCATGGTTCGTGAGTTCGTCCTTAAACCACGAAATCAGAATAACCATCAAAATCATCACCACCATCAATTCATGCCCTTGGATAAGCAACAAAAAAACTCTACAAACAAGTAAGTTTTTCTCCATTAATCATTAAGAATCTTTCGAATTATGTTTTGAAAAGAGAACCTTTGGATTAGATCACGAATTTAAAAAAGCAAGATCCCTAATAAGTTGTTATGAAATTTCTATCTTATCTTGTTCAGTGAGTCAACTAAAAATTCATGTGTCACTTTTTCTTTGAGATCAACCTCTAATGAGCTCAATCTCAAAGAGGAGCAACTATTGACACCTAATTTTTAGGTCATTTTTTTTTCATATTTTCAAAAATTCCAAAATTAGGACTAGGAATCTTGTCCAAGCCTAGAAACCTATTTCTAAACCAAAAAATATTGTTTTAGCATTTTTTAGCTTTTTTCCTTAATTTTTTTTAGTCAAAATAAGTAAGAAAATCATGAAAAATAACAAATGGATCAGAAAATTCCATAAAAATAGTCATTAGTCTTATTTTAAATCCAATTTCATTAATATATCATCAATTTTTGAAAATCTCAATCGGGTATATGTTTTTCCCAAAATTGGGCAAAATTAAATTCAAATTGAACCAAAAATGCAATTTAATATTTTCTAGTCATTTTTAAGTCATAATGTCTTCACAACAAATGATTCTGGGACCTTGAATTGCATAATGGTCAATCTAATTGCACAATTTGACATAAAAATAAAAAGTCCCTAAAATTCAATTTAAAATTAAAAATTTTTTAACCCAAATTGGGAATCGTGCCCAATATGAAATTGTCAAACCATGAGGTCATCATTTCTAGGGTTAATCAGATGTGGATAATTTAATTTTGACATCAATTTTTCCTAATCAGGTCATTAGGACAGCAAATTGAACAAAATCTTATTAACCCAAATACAAAAATGAGAAAATTTTGGACTCAATTATAATAAAAATTGGAAAAAATTATATATTTGGGTTTGGAATATGATGAAGAATTCAATTTTGGGGTTAAATTGGAAAATTGGGTTAAAATCAGGTCAAATTTGTGAATTTAGACCAACCTGGGTCTATCGGGTCGACCGGATCACCCGACCCGACCCGGGTCGGTCACCTTCTTCACCCGGCTTGCCCAAAACACACTAAACCCAGAAAAACCATTCCAAGCCCGCGGCTTCACCGATTATTTCTAGCTATTTTGGCACGTGAAAATCAACTGGCCAGCCGGAAAATCTCCGACTGGCACTAGTGAACCGATCTAACCGATCGCTAATCAGTTCTAACGATCTTTGGGTGGGAATTTTCGATGAACATGAACAAAAAAAACGGATCCGAGAGGGGGAACCTATTCAATGAATGGCCAAAGAGAGAGAAAGAGAGAACCAAAGAGAAAAATAGCTTGAGAAGTGGGTTGAGACTCCTTGAGGCCGAGTGATCGGCGCTTTTCCGATTGAAAGGCCTCGACAAATCGGTCTCGTCAGTGAGTCTCCTCACCGGCGAACCAGAAGAGAAGCTGGTCATCAAGGCTTGAAAATCGACCTCGGCAGAAGTGTTCAGAGCCTCTCCGGTGAATCCAAAGCCATAGTCTTGAAGTTGAAGTGTCAAGGAAGCATCATACGGTCGTCGGAGGTCCTGAAAATCTCATTTAACGCCCCACGAAGTAGGTAAACTTCAATTCCTATCACGGTTTGTCAAAATTTCCAGATTGTAGGTTGGAGCTTGATTTTGCTAATCGGATGGTTCTTTTTACAATTTTGAGTTTATTGATATGTAAAATGAGCCTCTAATCACATTTTTCATTGCTTGATTACATTTTGGGTGATTAAACTTGCATTTGATAGAGTCGGCTGCCATTGAAACCCCTCGTCGGAGCTCGGAGATCCTCGCCGGAGCTTCCTTTCAGCCGTAGGCCATCCAAGTTAGACTCCCTAGACTCTCTTTGTCGATTTTATATTGATTGGCATCGATCTAGATGGCTAGGACGATTGGGATCAAGGTTTATATTCTGAAAAATCCATGTCGAAACAATTTACAAGTTAGGGATTTTGGACTAATTTTTTCGCCGGCCAGCGAACGTCCGGCGGCAATATGATTGGGCTAGATCGGTACCGGAACATATGAACTTGATGATGGTGCAATCAGAATGGCGAGATAGTCGTCGGAAGGTTGTCGGACTCCGATCCAAAGTTACGGCCTTGATAATGTTCAAGTCAAAATCGTGCACACCACCTGCTCAAAAAAATGCCTCAGCGAAGAAGGCTAAAAACGGTGCTGTTTTGGCACCGTGCCCGCTGGAGAAGACAATCTGCATTGGCACCGGCACCGGCGACACCCTGTTTGACCGAGCCGAACTGGGTCGGTCCGATTCGTTTCCCGGCAGGAAATTTCAAAAAATGAAAATAAATAATAAATAAATAATCAAAAAAATAAAAAATAAAAATCAGGAAAATACAAAAAAAATTGAAAATTTAAAAAAATCAGAAAAACAGAAAATTCACAAAAAAATTAGAAAATTTATAAAAATTCAGAAATTCAGAAAATACAAATAAAAAATGTAAAGAATTTGGAAAATCAATAAAAAAATTTAAAATTTGGAAAATTCATAAAAATTTTCAAAAAATCATAAAAATTAATTCTCGGTTAAAAAATTTTCAAATTTTTTTTCAAAAATTTAAAAATTTTGAAAATTCACAGAATGGTCCAAAAACATCGTGGCCAACCATAAAAAGTGAAATTTGAATTTTTGAAAGTGCCCAAGTGGTATTTTTAGAAAATCCGAAATTCAGGGGTTATAAGCCTAAAAAACCCTAAAACCCTAAAAAAATGTAAATTATGAAATGAATAAGCTTTTAGAGCTTCATTAGGGTTTGGGTGTTTTGATTGATTTTCATTTTAGAGAACACTTAGATTGATTGACTTGATTGACTTTGATTGTGCTTTTAATGCTTGTTTGGTTTTTCATGCAATTAGAACAGATAGAATTAGTAGGTAAGCCTTGGAAATTCGCATGACACGTTAGACATCGTATCGTTCTTAGGTACCAAAAGGGCGTTAGGGATCTCGATTCGGGATCAATAACGTAACCAAGTCCCTATACTCAGAATCTCTGGTTCGTAGAATCATGATATTTCTCCCGTACCTTGATTAGGTTTTTAGTCTACCTACCAATAATGACTAGTGGCACTCCAAAAATCACAAACCTAGACTAAATAAGAAATCACATTCTACTGTCACGTGAGGTATGGTCTGGGAGAGACCCTTACGTAAACGGAAATATCTTCTTAGCGCGCAAATCCCGAGAGCCCAGAAAAAAAAAAGTGCAGCGCAACATGGAGCAGCTAGGAAGTAAGGTGAGGGTTCTAACTTGGTCTTTGCTAGAAATCATTGTGTAGAATTGAAGAAAAATCGAGTAGCTAGAATGTGCTAGAAATCTGCTGTATGCTCTGCTGCAATATCGAGTGCATGTATGGACAAGATAAGTTAGTTTTGGTTGTGTAAAAAACATGAGCGAAGAGAGTCGGTTAGTTTTGTGTGAATAAATGAGCCGTGAATATGCTGTGAGTGAGTGAAAAATGCGTATGTGAGCCACGTGTACGTAAGTGCATGATCTAGTTGCATATGTTGCTGTGACGTTGAGTGCAAATATAGACTGAATGAGTAAGTTGCAAGCATGTGGGAATCGAGAAAAGATGAAATGAACCGTGAACTGTGAATATATATTGTGGTGATCATGATGGACTGTTCATAAGGACTTGGGGGTACCATCATCAAGTGAACATCGACGTTAAGTCTTGTGATATGTGCAGGAGGACTAATGGACAACTAATTGCAAGTCGATTCTCAAGGATTACCCTGGACAGCACCATCTGACTGCTAATTTTTGGTATGTGTAAATATCAAGTGATAAGAGAACTAGAGAGTTTTGGTCAAACTGTCAGAGGGACTACCATCGTAACATTAGCAGCAAACTCTATTTTGGATAACCAAACTTTTGCCACTAGGAACAGACAATACAGGTTGACTGAACCTAGGCAACTGCTCTAGTAAACTCTCAAGTCCTCTTATCTCCTCAGAAAGATCTCCAATGGGTACATTGGAGGAAGCACATCTATATAATGAGGATCAAAGCAACTGGAATAGGGTTGGGCAGAAAATTGAG
Organism: Syzygium jambos; assembly: GCA_031216235.1. NCBI lineage: Eukaryota > Viridiplantae > Streptophyta > Magnoliopsida > Myrtales > Myrtaceae > Syzygium > Syzygium jambos. Next base: position 15,907,990 of record CM062226.1, read on the forward strand.
AAAGCTTACTCTAATAATATTCACTTCCTTCTATCTCAAGCAAAATGCGCTTGCGTCTGTTCAAAGTTCTCTAATCTGCAGAGTTCTTTCTTGTTATGTGGTAATAAGTGAAAAGAGTAGTGTGCAAAGCTGAAAGCAATACTTGCATCCTGATAGTGATGATTTGTCGTTTGGTAGGAGTAGTACTTGCTAGGAAAAAGTGTCAGAAAAGTTATAAACCTTTTGCAATTATGTCAATATAGTCTTAAACCCTTTTTTGTGCCAATTTAGTCCTAAACCTTTTGTTTTTGTGCCAATTCAGTCTGTTGAAGATATGATTGGAGATATCGATTTTGATATTGATCTCGATTACGGATTAATTGATTCAGTCAATTTTGTAATTGATTTAATAGATTAGGAAATGTAATCTTTTATATTTCTTTTCCTAATTTCATCTTTTATTCAGTGTACTATAAATAGGGCTATGTACATGAATTCAATACAGATCAATACAATACAAAAATTCCTCTATTCTTCCTTGTTTCCTGTCATGGTATCAGAGCTTTTGTTCCTGGTCTAGCTTCCGCAATTCTTGAATTGCCTCCAGATTGTTTCTGTTTTTTGTTGTTGCGATTACAATCCTGCAAAACAAAACAGCACCCTTGGTAGGAATTCACACACTTTACCATGTCAAAGTCAAACGAAGATATCTCCAACAACTCACCTAGAAATCGATCTTCGGATCTGATCAATCCGAACGAAGAAGAAGAGAATCCGTCTGTTCAGCAATCTTCTGGTCATGACTCTACTCCAATTCAAGTTTCCGGCTCAACGCAGTGGGCGCCTTTCCACTGGTATCCGATTCAAGGCCCATGGCCCACCGGAACAAATCAGTCATGGGCACAACATGGCCCATCCGGAGAAGGAGGTGGACCGGCCCAATTTCCTCAACCGGGTCAAGGGACGAATCCCTACCCGTTTTTTCCTTACGCGATTGGAACCACCGGCGGCCGACCGGAAGCCAGCGATCCGTTATACACATCACCGGCCGACGGACCGGAACTACGACTCATCAACTTACAACTTACCGGACCGGAAAATTACAATACCTGGGCTCGGGATTTCCGACGAGCGTTGGTCACCAAGGACAAAGACGGTTTCCTCGATGGAACCGTGCCTCTTCCGACCGACGACCGATTGCAACGACACTGGCGCAAATGCAACCAGCTCGTTCGCACGTGGATCGGGAATTGTCTGACTCCCGAAGTTGCAGCCGGACTCCCACCAACCGAAGATTCGAAGACCATTTGGGACAACATACGCGAGATGTACGGCAAGCTTGATCGAGCCAAAATTTTCTCGCTCACCCAGGCCCTATCCGAGTTGAAACAAGGGAATCTATCAGTCACCACCTGCTTCAACCGACTCTCGGCTCTGTGGAACGAGCTTGAAGCGGCTGAAGAACAACTCGAAGGTCCCGATGAGACACTCCGACAGTACCGAGCAATAAAAGAGAGAGAGAAATCAACTCGGTTCCTACTTGTACTCAACGAAAGTTACTTACCCTTCCGCTCGCATATCCTCGCGATGGAGCCCGTTCCTCCTCTCGGCCGGATCTACCAATTAGCCGTCCAGGAGGAGAGCCAACGTCTGACCGCCACCGAACATGCACGGGTGGGTGAAGGCGTAACCCTCGCCGCCTACTCCTCTAGCTTCGCTCCGGCCGAATCACCGAACAGACACCATGGGAGCTCTGGAAGCTTCGGGTCTCGACGAGGAGCTGCGGCCATCAGGTTTGAGAATGAAGGAAACCCTAAAGGGTTTCGCTCGGACGGCTTGGATCAAAAGGGCAGATCGGATGGCTTGGATCAAAGGTCTGAATCGGACGGCCATTATCTCATCAACTCAGCTGAATCCAACGGCTCTTATCAGGCCATGATGGCGCAAACTTATAAACAAATCGGCGGTCCACGAAGCGCCACGTCATCAGGAAAATTTAATGGGCAAAATTCAAAATCCAAAGGTAAATTTTGTGAATATTGCAAACGCCCACATCACACTATTGATACATGTTGGAAATTACATGGCAAGCCGAGTGATAAGGACAAAAGGGAAAAAGAATTTTCTGCCTACCAGGTTTCAGCACAAAGAAATGATGGAGCACATCAAACAATTACTCAAGACCAATATCAAAATATTTTGAAGGTTCTGAATTAATTGAAGACCAGCGACAAGAATGGAAATTTTTCAGGTACCTTTCTTTGCAAGACGAGTTCAATTGATACATGGATAATTGATTCGGGTGCGAGTGACCACATAATTTGCAATGAGGAATTATTTTCACATGCTCCAAAGAGACAATATCCTTCTGTGTCAGTACGTCTTCCAAATGGGAATATCATCTGTGTCACTAAAATTGGGACCGTTCATCTCAGTCCAAACATTGTCCTAAAAAATGTCTTATACATCCCTGATTTTGAATTCAACCTCCTATCTGTTTCAAAAGCCTGTGAAGATAATTCTTGTCGTGCCATATTCAATTCCAAAAATTGTCTCTTTCAGGACCTTTCGACTGGCAAAGTGATGGGCTTGGGTAATGTTGCCGAAGGATTATACTTCTGGATTGATTCCTCAAGAGATTCTGATTTATTGAATAAAAGCATTTCTTGTAGTGCTACTGCCAGTAATAAAATTCTTATTTCCCATCAACGTTTGGGTCATAGTGCGCGTTTTCCCCATCCAAAGTGTCCAATTTGTCCTTTAGCAAAACAATCTCGCGCATCGTTTCCAATTAGTACTTCACGAGCTACTAGTGCTTTTTCTCTAATCCATATGGATATCTGGGGTCCCTATCATACCCCTCATCGAGACGGATCTCGTTTTTTCCTCACCATTGTTGATGATTATACTCGTGCCACTTGGGTTTTCCTCATGCAATCCAAGAGCCAAACCTTTTCTCACATGTCGAATTTTCTTTTCCTGATTAAAAATCAATTCGACAAATCTGTGCAAAGAATTCGTACAGATAATGGACGTGAATTCTTCACTACTGAATGCACATCTTTTCTATCTTCTCATGGAATACTGCATGAAAGCTCTTGCACTTATACTCCCCAGCAAAATGGGATTGTTGAGCGTAAACACAGACATCTCTTAGAAGTTGCTCGAGCTCTCAAATAGCAAGCTTCGATTCCTGAAGTTTTTTGGGGAGATTGTGTGGTCACGGCAGCTTATTTAATTAATCGCATGCCATCTCGAATTCTTGATGGACAAACTCCTTTTGAGATGCTTTATGGAAAAGAGCCACAGATAGATCATCTTAGAGTATTTGGGTGTCTATGTTATGCATCAACTGTGGGCCCTCGAGATAAAATGGATCCTCGTGCTATTCAATGTATTTTCATGGGATATCCCACTTTACAGAAAGGATACCGAGTTATGGAGATCTCCACTGGGCATTTCTTTGTTAGCAGAGATGTTGTTTTCCACGAAGATACATTCCCATTCCGAGAGATGGCATCCTCATCCCAATTGCCTACATCATCATCAGATCATCGTCATTTTTTGTCAGAAGAGGACTTGTGTACGAACTCACAATATGTTCTTATTGCACCGGAGCCATCTATGCCAGTTACAAGGGATTCTTTGTACCAGGAGGTTGAATCACCAGTATTATCATCTGATGACATCTATCTACCTACCTCAGTGGCATCTTCACCACAATCTATTCAGGAGTCTTCTTCACTAGTTTCTGAACAGGTCACAACTGAGCAACCTCGACGCTCAGGACGTCATACTCATCCTCCAACATGGACAAAAGACTATATATGTCCCACATTGGAGTCCTCAGGTACACAATATCCTGTATCCTCATATGTTTCCTTTAATCGACTATCGCCAGAGCATATGTGTTGTGTTAGTCGTATTTCTGAGGAACAGGAACCGAACTCTTATAAAGAAGCTGCAAGTGATCCTAGATGGCAACATGTAATGGAAATTGAACTAAAAGCCCTTGTGGAAAATCACACTTGGGATATTGTTCCATTACCTTCAGATCGTAAATCCATTGGATGCAAGTGGGTATACAAGATAAAATACAAAGCAGATGGTTCCATTGAACGATATAAGGCTCGCCTAGTTGCTAAAGGATTTACACAACGAGAAGGATTTGACTACCATGAGACTTTTTCTCCGGTTGCAAAAGAGGTAACTGTTCGTTCCTTTCTATCCATTGCCGCGTTTCGCAATTGGCAATTGCATCAAATGGATGTTCATAATGCTTTTTTACATGGAGATTTGGAAGAAGAGATCTATATGGAACTTCCACAGGGCTTACGAAGACAGGGGGAGTCTCGAGTATGTCGTCTTCGAAAATCCCTGTATGGACTTAAACAGGCCTCTCGGCAATGGTATGCCAAGTTTACTAGTGCACTCACAAATGCAGGTTTCCAGCATTCTAAGCATGACTATGCTTTGTTTACATGGAATAGAGGTACATCATCAATTTATTTATTAATATATGTCGATGATATACTTATCATGGGAAATGATGGATCTGCTATTGAGAAATTCAAAGAATATCTGCATTCTACTTTCCATATCAAAGATCTGGGACCTCCAAAATATTTTCTTGGAATCGAGATAGCTCGATCTGACAAAGGAATCTGTCTTAGCCAACGGAAGTTTGTTTTGGAGATTATCTCAGAAGCGGGTTTGTCGGGATGTAAACCAGCTGTTATTCCTGTTGAGCAGAATATTAAGATGACGTCACATGATTATGACATTGGATCATCTACCAATGATGACCCATTACTTAAAGACCTATCAGGATATCAACGGCTCGTTGGAAAGCTGATATATCTTACCATGACAAGACCCGATATATGTTATGCAGTGCAGATACTCAGCCAATTTATGCAGAACCCAAAACAATCTCATATGAATGCAGCATTGAAGGTAGTGAAATATCTGAAAGGATGTCCTGGACTTGGGATACTTTTATCTCGAGATTGTAATATGAAGATGACAGCCTATTGCGATACGGATTATGCTACTTGTCCAATGACCAGAAGATCCATCACTGGGTTTTGCATCAAGCTCGGAAGATCATTAATTTCATGGAAGACAAAGAAGCAGTCAACTGTTTCATTATCGTCAGCCGAATCAGAATATCGAGCCATGGCGAAAACTGTTTGCGAAATAGTTTGGATACGGGGATTACTCTCAGACCTTGGAGTAAAAATTGATGGACCAAGTGAATTATTTTGTGACAATGACGCTGCACTCAAACTAGCAGCGAATCCAGTTTTTCATGAAAGAACGAAGCATATAGAGGTTGATTGTCATTTTACTCGAGAAAAGATCCAAGAAGGAATACTTGTGACGAAGGGAATTAGAACGGTGGAACAACCTGCAGATATTTTCACTAAACCATTATGTCAGAGGCAGCACTCATATCTTCTGAGCAAGCTTGGCGTTCTTGACATATATAAACCACCAGCTTGAGGGGGAGTGTTGAAGATATGATTGGAGATATCGATTTTGATATTGATCTCGATTACGGATTAATTGATTCAGTCAATTTTGTAATTGATTTAATAGATTAGGAAATGTAATCTTTTATATTTCTTTTCCTAATTTCATCTTTTATTCAGTGTACTATAAATAGGGCTATGTACATGAATTCAATACAGATCAATACAATACAAAAATTCCTCTATTCTTCCTTGTTTCCTGTCACAGTCTTCCCGATTAATTTTGGCTGGATTTTGCCTACGTGGCACCACTAGCAATGACGTGGACTACTTTTAATAATATTTTAATATTTTTTGTAGTATTTATTTATTTTTGAAATTCTTTTCTTTTCTTTTCCTTTTTCTTTTTCTTTTTTTTATTCCCTTTCTTCTTCTACCAGCCGGTCGTCGGACTGGCGACCGGCTAGAGGCCAGGTTCGCCGGCCTATCTGGTGAGGCCCTCCCGATCGGCCATTGGCGAGGGTGGCGAGGCTCGACCCTCACCAAATGGTCGAGAGGGTAGCCTCGAGATGGGCTGGGCGAGGCTTGCCCTCACTAGATTTGGCAAGGGTCGAGCCTCGCCAGCCATGGGGAAGGCCTGACCTCACCAGCTTCGACAAGGTCGCGCCTCACCCAGCTGAGCTCAAGGTCGCCCTCACGGCTATCCAGCGAGGGCTCGAGCCTCTTGCTGGGCTGGGCAAGGCTCGCCCTCGCCGGATTTGGCTAGGGTCAAGCCTTGCTGGCCATGGGTGAGGTCCGACCTCGCCAGATTTGGCGAGGTTGTGCCTCACCCAGTCGCAGGCAAGGGCGAGGCTCGCCTTCACTGTCTCTAGTGAGGGCGAGCCTCGCCGACCCTGGCCTCCAGCTGTTTGCTGGATCGGTGACCTGCAGGAGGACGACAAAAGGGAAATAAAAAAATTCTAAAAATATTAAAATATTATTAAAAGATATCCCTATCATTGCTGGCAGTGCCACGTAGGCCGGCTAGCGTCCACGTCGACAATATTCGATCAAAATTAATCAAAAGGACTGAATTGACATAAAGATAAAAGGTTTAAGACTCAATTGGCACCAATGCAAAATGTTTAGGACTTTTCTGACACTTTTCCTGTACTTGCTGTGTTGTAATACTCTTGATGATTCCTAGTAGATTCCGGTTGGTGTTGAGGCTATTAGCATGGAAGGTGGACGTAAGCTTGGTTATAAAGTCGAATCACTATAAATCTTTATGAACTATTATCTCTTTGCTCATTATTGCTCAAGTTTGTCTTTAGCACGAACACATGACCGGTATCTTCAATTTGTTTTTGCAACTGCCAAAATATATCATGCTATTTTTCGCAAAATATTGTTTAAGTTTCCAATCAACCTATTCACCCCCCTAAGTTGTATTGTGTTAGCCATAACAACAAACTATTTCCACTTTATCAGAAGCATCCACCTTAAAATTGGAAAATGGAATTTGAAATATTTCATTCGTGCTACCTTTGGCATAAGAACGCGAAAAAATGAATCACTTTTTTTCCAAAGCTGAAGGTTTGTATCACTCATCCACATAAGATAGAGAACCTATTATGACTGAAAAAATGAGAATGCTTGGGTGGTCGTGCTGGAGTGCTCAAGCGTGATCAACCTTCACAATGAATAATGGTGCGTTTGGTTCAGCATTTTTAAGGGGCTTTGTGGAAATGCAAAGTAGTTTAGCCCAAAGGGCTTTGAGGAAATGCAAATACTGTTTAGTAAACTTTATTTTGAGAAGCAACTTTAAGAGAAAAGCTGTTTGGTGAAAACACATTTGAAAAGCCCATTTGATTATTAATTTAAGCTTTCTTTATTTTTATTTTTTATAATTGAAAAAAATAATGCTTGCAACTTTTTTAATTTAAATATTGACAACAATGTCAGAGAAACTTTGAAAAAAATTTTATTATAAAAAAATTTACATAAAAGTGGTCTCTTTCCCAATTTAAAAAAGAGTACTTTCATCATAATAAACGTGGTAACATATGCTCTGAGGAAAAAATCATTATCTTTATATATTTCTTAAACTTATAGCTATTGGTATTAGCAATCGGATGTCCCAATGTTGTAGTTTTTTCGATCTCAATTGCACCTACATGTAACAAATATTTTTTTTCATTCTCAAGCTGCAAAACTGCTCATGTAATAGGATTCCGATGCACAATAGCCATAATATTGTAGAGTACCCGATAGACGAGAATTGACCTGGGTCAAACATACTACCGTAGTCTGGGTAGACGTAGGGCTACCCCTTTGGCAGGCCCACACCTACATCACTTGGATATTCAGAGATGGAATGGATGAATTTGACCCCGTCCGTGGCTTTGATGTCCCATTTGACGGAGTTAGGGATTGGGATCCGTCAGCCATATCTCCTCCTGACGGTGAGATGACTAGTTTGGAGACTAGCCTCGCCCAGTCCGGACATCAGCCTGCGCCTACAACACTTGAACCTCCGATGGCTGAGCCTGATTCGGAGCCGGAGGAATCACAGGCAGGATATGATCCTATGGAAATGGATCTCGATGTAATACCAGAGGAGGAACCAAGAGAAGAAGACCCTGAAGAAGAACTTGAAGAGGCACCAGAAGAAGAACCCAAAGATAAGCCAGACGAAGATCCAAAGATGGAATCAGAGGATGCATCAGAGGATGAGCCAGAGAATGAGCCAGAGGAAGAATCGGAACAGGAGTCTGATGAGGAGGAGCGAATCAAGGTTCCGGTGGGGTCGGGTGATGAAGACAACCCGATTGCGATCGAGGCTGATTCAGAGTCCTCAAAGGAGCAGGTGGCTCAGGGGGATTCAGACTCGGGTCCTGAGGAGTCAAACTCGGAGTGGATGCCATCTAGAGGGCGTAGGAGCTAGTGTAGGGGATGAGGGTAGGCCTTTTGAAGTGTCCCATTTTTGATAGTTAAGGTACCCAGGCTACTGGTCTTTTTGATATCGGTGGTACATAGTTTAGAGGTTCGGTGTGCATGTATATTATATGGATTGTGTATGGTGGATATTGTATAAGTTTGAATAAGTAATTGATATTTATTCTCCCTTGTACCCCTAGTCAATTATTGTTTGGGTGTTTGTGACTTTTGCTAATGTTTTAAAACTCTGATAAGTCGGCGATATTCTGGGACGTCGCGATATTCGACCAAAGAGGCGTGTCACGAGCTCGATGGGGTTCGGGGTGTGACAGATTCAATGTATGCTCTTGTTGGTTTGTGGTCCCCGTCACAGATTTCGTATAGCATAGTTAGGTCCGGGCTGCCTTCTATAATGTTGCACGATGCGTGAAGGAGCGCAATTACTACTATTTCGATTCTGAGGAGTGAAGCCATGTGTGTCTCTAGCCTCCATTTCTGGTTGCTCATCCTTGGTTAGCTTTGCTTTCTTATATAAGAGCCATAGTTGTGTTCATAGGAAGCATTATTTTTACAGGTTTCTCCGCTCTTTTGCATGAATTTCTTCTTCAATTTTACTATTTACAGACTTTACTTCTAGGAGTTATCGATATTCGACAATGCATGGACAACGAAATTCTTTAGCAAAACTTCAAAATATGGGGTAGGTCAAATTAAAAAGTTACCATTGTCTTGTTTTGTCGGAGCATGTTAAACGTCGTTCCTGCTATTGCACTCTCTCTCTCTCTCTCTCTGCACCTTGGATTTGGTGGTCCATGAGTTTACTGTCCAAATATTTTCAATCTTTTGACATTTCTCAAATTATTTTGAGAAAATTTCAATTAAGGACCCCAAGTAGCGTCTTTTTCTAAAAAAAAAATCCCAAGTGGACATAGTATCAAATAATGACATGAAGTGCCAAATTAGTCTCAAATAGGGGCCCAAAGTGTCCAATTAGTCTTAAATAAGGGCCTGAGTTCGCTGGCCGGTTAAATGCTCATCGGCCTGCAAGCACGATTACTGTTCCAGCGATCAGAAAAGGCAACTTTGTCTTTTTCTTTTTTTTTTTCCTTTTCTGCTTCTTTTTTTCTTCTCTTCCCTCCACCGGCTATAGTCGAGGCTAGCGGAAATTTCCAGCCTCAGGTGGAGGGCCGCCCTCACCAACGTCGAGCGAGGGCCACCCTTGCTTAGGCTGGGCAGGCGAGGGCGAGGGTTGCCCTCACCTAGGCTGGGTGGGTGAGGGCCACCCGCACCCAACACCGGCGAGGGTCACCCTCACCCGCTCAACCTAGTCGAGGGCCACCCTCACCGGCGTCGGGCGAGGGTGATGGTTGCTTTCGCCTACCCAGCCCAAGCAAGGCCAGCCCTCGCCAGATGCCGGGGAGGGCAGCCTCCACCTGAGGCCGGTGACCTTCGTCTGCCCCGGCTGTGGCTGACGAAGGGAAGAGATGAAAAAAAAATAGAAAAGGAAAAAAACAGAAAAAGACGAAACTGCCCTTTTTTGATTGCCGGAACAGTAACCATGCTCATCGCTCAGTGAGCATTTGACTAGCTAGCGAACTCAGGCCCTTACTTGAGACTAATTGGGCACTTTGGGCCCCTATTTGGGACTGATTGGGCACTTCAGGCTATTATTTGACATTATGTCCACTTGGGGTCCTTTTTTGAGAAAACGACCTTACTTGGGGTCCTTAATTAGAATTTTTCCAATTATTTTTAAAAAATTTTCCCCGATAATATCTTTGAATTAGCACAATTAGTAGAGCTATTGAGACTTGTAAGACGATTAATGACCATTTCAAACAATTGGAACTGTCCAACTTTTCCTAATGAAATTGAACAACTTAATTATCGAACAACTTTTTGTCGATAGAAAGAGTTTCCAATCCTCTTAGGAATCAATCGAGGAACTTTTGTAAACAAACTTGAATTCTTTGTGGCAAATTAAAAAAAAAAAAACAAGAAGAGGGTGTGGTGGTTTTGTATTAATGTTGGACGGCTAATTTTTTCTGTTCCCGTTCTTTCTGCTTGATTGATTTAATTTTATTGTTTGAACACTTATGCATGGATATTTAGATGCATGTTAGGGAAAATTTTTTGGAAAAGATTGCATGAAATACATTTTTATTTAAAAGTGAAAAGGTACCGGTAATGGGCATTAAAAACTAGCATAAACAAGTCCCTAAACCCAAAATCTCTTATTTAGAAGTAAGGCAGGCTCCTGCATCTTACTCGAAACAAAGCCATAATAGGTTAGTGGCGACTCCTAAGTTTAACATCAAATAGATAATTAATGAGAAAACCAAGTTGTGATTTGTAGGACTTCAAAGAACCGTTGCTAAGCACAAGAGACACCTCCCAAGAGGGTTAGTCACACCCACTTAGCAATATGTCAAACCTCCCAGGGTTCACCTCGAAAGGATTGTGATAGCTTGGTGACTCCACTAGTGACTGGTTAAAACCTATAGAGAAATTAGGCCTAAATTGTCTCTTTTAACATTATTATGTAAATCTTCAACCATTGAGTGGAGTCTAGGGTACACCGCTAATAACTGTTTTGATTGGTTTGCAGAATGGAAGTTATAAAGAGATGAGTGTTTCATAACCATTTGTTTTGCAGAGAGATGCTTGCCATGTATGCGTTTTAAATTCAAATGGAAGAGGTGTATGCATTACTAAACCCTGTTGTGCATGTTGTTCCGCTCTACTAGAACACTTCTGCACAGACGTCCTATGATCCAAAGCCCCGGATTACGCTTTAGGAAGAAAATTAGGATGGTGCTGGAGAGGCCACACCCGTCTGCGAGTTGGAGACGATAGTGAGCCCACTTAGGCCCGCTCATCTCGCGGGATGCCTTTAAGCTATTGGGTTGGGAGCCTTAAGCCTAATATGTCCCGCCCGGTAGGCGTCAAACCTCACAAGTTCAAGCTGATGTATGTGCCTCTTTATGCTGCCACTAACCCATTTGTTCGTTATGTTTATTTTCAATACTTCAGTTCTTGTTTCTTTCGGTTATGAATCCGTGCCTTTAAGTCTTTGAATTTGCCCAAATGGAACACCATGCTTCACTGGTAATGACCCCACAAAACTTTACATAGTATCGCAGCAGGAGGTTCTCAGTTTAAATCTTTTTATACTCCTATTTACCTCTCCCTTTATATATTTCCACGCTTTAGTCTTAGGCTAAAGTCCAGTCCAAGCTTGAGGAGGAGTGTCAGTATATTTGAATATTAAATCATGTATTTATCAAATAGTTTAAGCTTTTAAAATGGTTGGTAATAGTCACACAAATATTTACAAGCGTCAACTTGGAGACAATAAGGTCGTGATTTGTGAGTAAATATAGAATCGAGACAAGACGATCCAAAGAAGATACTCGACAAGAAATCCATTCAAGGATCCATACGATAGAGAACAAATCGCTGTGCAAAAAACACATCAAGCTAATTTCACTTCCAACACGTTCTATCCCATTTTCCCGTGCTTCCCACATATTGAACGCAGCTGCATTACCCAATCGAAACCGTGTCGACACAAAACTCCATAGTGTTTTAGAAATTCACTTTCTAATAGACACAAGCCACATTGTTCGGCACGTCGACCAACATGTACTAATTAGTCGCGCATGTTCTCGCTAATCAGTAAACCTGTCAAAATGGGTAATAAACCCATTTCTTAACCCATGTATTAGTAAATTGGTCATAAATTGGTAGAAGTCTTATATTGGTGTTAAATGGGTCATAAATGGGTCATAAATGAGTTTACAATGGATTTAAACTCAACCCATCTCTCTTGGCCTCACTCAATCTTGCACTTACTCACTCCACACTCTTATTTCAGCTTGGGTATGAATTTTCCTATATTTAATTAAATATGAAAGTGTTTTAGCAATATAGGTTTGATCGAATATGGGTGGGGTATGAGTTAGATCGGGTATGGGTAAAGAAAATTGCATTGTGTATAAATGGGTCTTAAACAGGTTAATAGGTCAATTTGGATCGGATCATTTATGATTCAATCCAAACCCGATCCGACCCACCCTTTGACAGGTCTACTAACCAGAACGACTCCACCGTCACTTTTTTCCCTCACCCCCGCTATGCCAAGCGTACCTAAAAAACAGTCGAAGAACACGTGATGTGCCGAACAAATTATAAACCCTAGAATTTTGCCAGGCATCATCATCTCACCATCCATCCACTCACAAAAACAGTGGCTAGAAACAAAAAGAAAACACGTGATATGTGCATTGTAAATGCCCGTGATTAGCTAAGGAGTTCAAGTTGCTGCTAGTGTTCAGTTTCCAGGAGAGGAGACCCATTTCTTCCACACTCGCGGAGCAGCTGGCTTCCTTTGCCAAGAACTTCAAGTAAGGCGAGGGTTTTAACTAGGACTTTGCCAGAAATCAGCGTGTAGAATTGAAGAAAAATTGAGTATAATAGGCCAGAAACCTGCTGTATGCTCTATTGTAATATCGAGTGCCTGTGTGGACAAGTTAGTCTTGGTTGTGTCAAAACCATAAGCCAAGAGAGTCGGTGAGTTTTGTGCGTACAAACAAGCCATGAAAATGCCGTGAGTGAGTGCGAAACGCTTATGAGAGCCGTGTGTTCGTAAGTGCGTGATCTCGTTGCATATGTTGCTGTGATGTTGAGTTCAAATATGGACTGAATGAATAAGTTGCAAGCATCTGTGAATCGAGAAAAGAGGAAATAAACCGTGAACTATGAATGTATATGGTGGTGATGAAGATCTTAAGAACAAGTCAAATAGAATGAAGCGTTAATAAGGACTTGGAGGTACCATCATCAAGTGAACATCAAGGTAAAGTCTTGTGATATGTGCAGAAGGACCAATGGACAACTGATCGCTAGTCGATTCTCAAGGAATACCTTGGACAGACCAACGGACTATGTGCAAATATCAAGTGATGAGCAACATATTATGCCACTGCCAGATCCTTGATGGTGCTGGTCATTCATTCATGTAACGATGATGATTAAACGAGAAGAAAACAGCTATAACACCGTTTGAAATCCGTGGCAAGAGAACTAGAGAGAAGCCAGAGCAGCTGCGTCAGTTTTGGTCAAATTGTCAAGAGAACTAGAGAGAAGCCACAGCAGCTGCGTCAGTCTTGGTCAAATTGTCAGAGGGACTATTGATGTGATAGTAGGAGCAGACTCTATGTTGGGTAACCAAGCTTTGCTAGTGAGAACAAACTATATAGGCGGACTAAACGCAGGCGACTCCTCTAATAAACTTGTAAGGGCTCTTATCTCCTCGAAAAGATCTCCAACAGATCGGTTGGAGGACGCACGTGCATATAATGAGGATCAAAGCAGCTGGAAAAGGGTTGGACAGAAAATTTCCAATATTATCCACTTCGATCTGTCTCAAGCAAACTGCACTTGTGTCTGGTTAACGTTCTCTCATCTGTAGACTTCTTGTTGTGTTGTAATCAGTGAAAAGAGTTGTGTACAAAACTGAAAGCAATATTTGCATTTTGATAGGGTGATCTACCATTTGAGAAAGTAGTAGTTGCTGTGTTGTAACACTCTTGAAGATTACTAATGGATTCTGGCTGGTGTTCAGGTGTTAGTATGGAGAGTAGACGTAGGCTTGGTTATAAAGTTGAACCAATATAAATCTTCGATGCTATTGTCATCTCTTTGCTCATTATTGCTTCATTTTTCTAGCATGCACACACAACTGGTATCTTCAATTTGTTTCTACAAGTAACAAAGTATATCGTGCTATCTACTAGGAAAAATTTTATAAGTTTCCAATCAACCTATTCACCCCCCCTACGTTGTATGTTAGCCCTAACAACAAATTCTTTTCTCCTTATTAGAAGCGTCCAATTTAGAAGTGGAAAATGGAATTCGAAATATTTCATTCGTGATACCTTTGGCATAAGAAAGTGAAAAAGAAAAACGATTTGTTTCCAAAGTTGAAGATAGAGAACCTATTATAGCTTAAGAATGAGAGTGCTTGGGTGGTCCTGCTGGAGTGCTCAAGCATGCTCAACCTTCACAATGAACCAAGCATGCTCAACCTACACGATGAACCAAAGTGGTCGCAATAAAATGGAGTGCTCGCTCAACCTTCGCAATAAAACCGAGTGATCGCAATGAACTAGAATGCTCAACCATGCTCTCCCTTAGTTTCATAGCACCTCTCTGCTGCGCTCAACATTCACAATGAACTGGAGTCAATGCTTTAAACCTCCCTTGAGCCTATGTTGTAGAAGTTTTGTAAAATGACGAAAGATGAAACCTTAAGGGATAGAGTTTTCACGGTGATCCTTTTTTGTTTTTTTGCTAGAATTATCATGGTGATCCTTATGAAGCCTAGACAGTAGAAGTTTTCATGGTTTTTCTCTAGCGGAGCTCTTCTGAAACGAAAATGGAAGGACAGAGCTTTTCTCTTAACGAAACGTACAAGATGGGTTAAAGTCAGACAAATGGGCCTTTGGCTGGCCTTACATTTTTCCAAGTATTGTTAAAGCTGCCGATGTCATTTTGCAGCTAGACCGACTTTCACTTTGTTTTAAGTTAATTTCAAGTCGCTTGCCACGCGTCAATTTTTAAGCGAATCTGACCAGGTAATTGCACACTACATTCGCTAACATGATACTATGATACTACTGAATATTTTCTCCCCATTTTACCACCTCTGGCTCCATCATCCCTACCCATACTTAAGAGACACCATACACTCGCCACCAATATTTTTCCCTCTAACGCTTGCTCTGTCGCAATCGATTGAGAGGCATTTCCCGGAAAACATTCCCAACTTTTGGAGCTGAGTGACGCCAACAGGTCACGTCCCCGAAAGGAAGTCTCGGTTAACCCTTTTTTGAGAAGCGCTCCGCTATTCGATGACAAGCTCGTTCTCAGAGAGTTGGACCGGAAAAACTCTAAGCTTCGACTCCTTCTAAGCAGGCTCCTTCACAGCGGAACGAGAGGGCCATGTTTTTCCATCAGCCTCAACCTTCTTATCTTACATTATTTCAGAATTCAGAAGATGAAGCAAACCAAGCCACTTCCCGCCACCTCAGTCTGCACTCTTTCTTGACCATATAACAGAGAAGCCCCCCCACAGAAACGAAAAGCATCATTCATAACAATGAAATGAATTGAAAGGAAAGAAATTTAATTTAGTGCATCACACTTTCGCTCTGTAAAAGCTTGCTCTACATCTTATATATACATATAGCTTCAGATGAACTGAAAATGTCATGAAGGCCGCAATCCTTCACCAATCATTGCACATGATTTCCTAGATTTCATCACAAATTGCAGTGTTAGGGTGGAGGGTGGGAATTTCTCACAGTGAAGTCAATGCAATGTTATCAAGATAGAAAAACAAACTTCACTTGAACTTCTCCACTACCTATCCTCTTCAGTGTTATCAGAATCCTTATCAGAGTCAGAACCACTATTGAAGCTGAGGATTTCTCCATCATCCTCTTGATCAAATTTGAAGTCCAGTACGTAAGGTTCGATCAATTTCCAAAACCACGTAGAATTGCTTCCTAGTAGACCTATCCAAAAAACTTGTCCTTTCCTCTTGACCCTGCAATCCAAGGACTTTGCTTTTAACGCCTTAACAACTCTCTCGACTCCTTCTTGACTTCCTTTAAGTTTAAGCAATATATCTCCTGACAATGTCCTGTAACCCCCGTACATGTACCAGTACGCAAGGACGCAAGGTGACAACCACCGATGTACTAACTTTGGAATCACTGGTTTCCCTCTGGGCCAAAACTGGTCTGCATAGAAACCAAAATATGAATGAGAAATGGTGGAGAAGCTGTTTGGTATTTCACTGGAGTTATCATCTAGCTTGCAAGAAGGATGTAGCCACTCATGGTAATGTTCATAGATATGTCTCTTCAGAGCAGAATGCATCCCGGAATTCTCATTGAAGTTGAACTTGATCATGTGGTTTTTTCTCTGTTCATCAGAATCTATTTGTACACCACCTAAGAGCATGCCCACTAAAATTTCTCTTTGCTCTTTGGTCAGCTTGAGGCTCACCGGCTTCTTAACAGCTTTTCCTCTTAAACTAAGGATAGGGTCAAGCTTTTCCATTGAGGCCGGTTCGATTTCATACTTTTTCTGACACATAAGCTTATATAATTTCTCTGCCTTCAGATAGTCTCCGGCGGACAAATACCCACTTAAAATGGAGTTGCAATTACGTCCACTGATGCCAATTGCTCCACTACTATGCATTTCACTAAAAATCTCCTCGGCTTTGCTAATGTCACCAATCCTCACCAAAGAATCCAAGTATATGCCATATATTACACGATTCGGCGGACACTTCTCTTGGCACTGGGAGAAAGCTGACTCCAGCTTATCATGCAGGCCTAAGTTGAAATACATATTCATCATATCAACAAAAGAAGGACCAAGCGGCTTTAGACCGCTCTTCTTGAACTCTTCCATGAGAGATTCTGCCAATTCCACATCTTGAGCTTTACAAATCACTTCTATAATTTTATGATACGCTGCCATGGTGGCGGAACCCGAACGCACCTGCATCTCCCTGAATAAATTCAAAGATTTCACGTGATCTGCAACCTTCGCATAGACTTCCATTTTGTACACATAAGCTAGAGAAGGAAGTTTTTCGCCCAAATCGTGAAGTTTGAGCCAAACTGTTTCGGCTTCATCTAAATTCCCCTCCTTAGAGCAAGCCCTCAGTACAGACAGAAGCACCTCTTGAGTCTCTTCAATTCCAGATTCTTGCATCTCCTTTCTAAGTTGTGCGATCCGCTCTGTGTCTACGGTGTCCTGATAGCTATGCAGCCATATGAGACCCCCATAAATATCTTTGTGCATCTCAAGCCCAGATGACACCAAATTATGGAATATGAATTCGGCTTGCTTAAGATGATGTTTCAACAAGGCTCCTGAGCCACTCACCAGAGCTCTGAATAGAGAGTTGTGCAAACTAAGTCGAGGCTGATACCCTCCCAACTGGATCATGCGATTGTAAATACTACATGCTTCCTCAAGGCAGCCTTGAATGGGTGCACTCAGATATGCAACAATGAGAACGTGGAAAGTAGATTCACTGGGAACCCGTCCCTGGTTTATTATGTCATCGAACATCTCCCTACACTTTGTGAATTTCCGGTTCTTACCCAAGTAATCGGCAAGCTTTGTTGCAAGTGCGAAATCGAATCTATACCAATGTTGCTGCATCATCCACTTGTACACCTACAATGTGGTGATGTACTTCAAAGTCATGAACATAGCTTTTGCAACAAATTGAGGAGGCAGAAGTCCTGATTGTTAGAAAAGAGACTAGGAGCGAACTCAAAGAACGGCAATGATTAACATGCTAGTGAGTAGTGAACAAACCAAGCCTATGTCCTCCGCATTTCTCATGAAGAAAGCCTAGAAACAAGTGACAAAGTAAGAATCAAAGCCACATACCTTGAAGGCAGTCTCGTTCTCCCTGATCCTCATACAGTGAACAGCCACATAAGTGGCATCCTCTTGCCTCATCCACTTCCTCTGCGCATTCAGGATCCTTACCAAAGTACCCGCCTTTTGCGCCGGCAACTCCTTGCACAGCCACGCCAGCTTCGCCCGCCGCCACTGCTCCGGCATCTCCTCCAGCTCCCTAACCTCCACCGCGGGCGACAGCACTCGCCTCGTGTCACTCCCCACGGACCCCATATCGAAGCTGAACCCATCGGCTTCACCACCCCCGCTCGCGAGCTCACAGTTCTCGCCAGAATCGGGTCTGTCCGCCACCTGTTCGACTGAACTACTCAGCGAAGCAGGAGAGGCGCGGGGCGAACCCAGAAGGGGGAGCCGCGAGAAGGGCAGGAGGAGGGCGGCCAAAGAGAGTCGCCGCCGCGAGTGGCCGAGGAGCAACAGAGCGTCGCGGCCGCCGCCGCGGCGGTGGTGGAGGGAGAGGGAGACGGAGACGGAGACGGTGCGGAGGAGAGAGAGGGAACCGCGCATGGATGAACTGGGGGTCGCGGGAAGAACGGGAGCGGCGGCGGCGGCGGCGGCGGGGAGCGGAGAGAGAGAGGGCTCAGAGGCTGCGGCGTTCAGAAGCATGTCGTCTGGAGCTGCCGCTCTGCGCGCCGGTTGAATGAGGAAGGAATGACCATGGCCTATCGGAAAAGATGAATAAGAAGAAGAAGGAGAAAGCAGCAGCAGCGGCGGATAAAAGTTTGCCTAATCGAGGCCCATGGGCCCTTGGGCCTTAGCCCAATCACATTGTGCCCGATGCATTCCTCCGGATTTCGGTTTTTTCTTTTTTTGTCATTTATTCTTCGATTTTTGAAAAAAAAAAAAGTGAGTCTAGGAAAATCAATCCCGATGTTATTCGTAAGTAGGATCTACCGCAGTCTCGCTTCGCCGTCGCCTTACGTGGTTACTACCACAAGTAGTCCTTTTGGGGGGACGACCCGAATCGGGGCAAATGGTAGCCACATAAGGTGGTCGTCATTTTCGGGAGTGCATTTACTTATGGATCACCCGATAGAGCCATTTCCCAAGCCCTTCCGGTTTGCGCCGGGTTTTTCTAATAGAAGAATCTACCTTGACCGAACAAGTCGGCCTTGATTTTTATCGGACCGAGTTTGTTGGCCCGAACCAACTGGGCAAAACTTGGACCGGCATGATTTTTCTCAGGCGGGGCCGGGCTGGCTCGGTTCCACCCAAGCCCGAAACAACCGTGTGTTTTTTTATGTATAAGAAAAACGGAAGAAAATATTAAAAGATCACATCCCACCTAAGAGAAATACCAACATATAGCAAGAGTTCTTCGCAAGAACTCGGTGTTTGGCAAGATCTCTTCTCAAAAACCAAAAGAAAGAACGAACTTGTTTATAAGAAAATCCAATCTCTCGGTCGCTTGGTGTGGAAATTGTGCTCATGATGCTCGAAACGTCACTCGTGGTCGTCGGAATGTTGTTCGCGGCGGTCATGTGGTGGAGCCGTCATCTATAGCTGGTGGAGACGAGTGGCGGGAAGCAAGGAAGGCAAAGCCCTGGATTAGAGCAGATGGCGAATTTTATTCTCTTGTACTTGCAAAGGAAAAAATTTAACATATTATTAAATATTTGAGTGTGTATTTTTTGTCTAATTCCAATGTTAAAAATATAATTCGTGATTCTCCATTAAGTAGGATTCGAGATTTATTTGGGTCGAGTGGATACTTTTTGTCAAAAAAGAAAATTTGTTCTTATCCTTACATCAACTTTTCTCTTGATTTCATTAGTTCAATAACTCAGTTCCACACTAAGTAGTTCAATTGAAAGATTCAAAAGTTATTTTGTTTGAATGTGTACTTTTTATCTAATTCCATTGTTAATCTCTAGTTGGGTTTGATTAGGGTTATTTTTTATTTTAATTTATTACAGGATTTTTTCTCCATATTACCTTTTTTTTATTTCTTTGGTTCAATAATTTCATCATATAACAGGTTCATGTGAAGGATTCGAGATTCGTTTGGTTCGATTGTGTACCTTTTGTCTAATTCCATTGTTAAATGCAATTCCTAAATCTCAACTTGGTATTAATAGGAGTTACTTTCTATTTTTTTTTCGCATGAAAAAGTTTAGGAGGAGGGGAGTTACTTTCTATTTTACTGTAAAGAAGATTGTTTTCCTGTTCAAATCACCTTTTTATTTTGCTGGTTCAATAGTTCAATTGAAGGATTCAACTGGATACCTTGAGTTTGTATATATTTTTTTTAATTCCATTGCTAAATGCAATTCCTAACCTCAATTGATTTTAATCAGGGGTTTTGCTAGTTTATTTCTAAAGAGTTATTTACTACTTTATAATGTTAGAAACTCACCCACTTGAGAACCAACAGGACCGTCAATGTTGGCCCGTACATACATCTATTAGAGGAGGTCCTGCTTTGATGTCATCTGCAACGATACGACATGTCTTATGCATGTCAAGCCCTTGAAAGGAGTACTCAAAGTAATCACACAAGAAGTAATCATTCGGGATGGATGTTACTCATGAAACTGTTACAAACCCTCGCCCATCTATCGTCGGGCATGGGAGTTACACCTAGCATCACGAATAAAGTTCAATTAAGGCTCCGTTTGTTTTGCGAAAAATAAAACGTTTCTAGAAAATATTTTCCAAGAAAATAATACAATTTTCCGATGTTCGACTGAAATTTGAAAATGACTCAGAAGATATTTTCCGCCATTTGGTATGGAAAATTTGATTTGATTTTCCTCCATGCACTACTTTTAATAATTTTTTTTATTTTATTATTTTAAATTTACTTTTTCTTTTCTTTTTTTTTCCCTTCTTCTCCTGCTGATCGCCGACCGTGGTGACAGCCAGTGACGGACCACAGGTGAGCTCAAGCCTCGCCACAGGCCAGAGAGGTTGTAGCTTGTTAGATTCCAACGAGCCAGGCCAAGCCAAGCTAGCCTCAAACGAGGCTCCACCTCATCAGATTCGACAAGGTCAAGCTAGCCCAAGGTCGGTGAATGAGCTTAATGACCTTTGGCGAGGCCCAAGCCTCATCGCCCTCTAGTGACGCTCAAGCATCACCAATCTACATGGCTCAAGCCTCACCATCCTCTGGCAATGCTTGAGTGTCGCTGATCTAGCGAGCTTGAGCCTCACAAGCTTGTGGCGAGGCTCGCGCTTGCCTGTGGTCGATCACTGGCCATCGAAGAAGAAAAATAAAAAGGAAAAAAATCAAAATAATCCGAATGAATGGTGAAAGAAAGAGGAAGGAGAGGAAATCATTTTCCCCACTTTTGACTGTGTGTTTTCCATTGACAAAAAAAGTTTCCATTGACTTGTTTATTTTCCGTGAACCGATAATTGAAAAATCCAAAAAACATTTTCTTGAAAGTTATTTTCTGCAAAAAAAACAAAGTTTAAGAAGCGTGATTCAAATTCAGGTTCGTTCGCTTTGTGACATAAAAAGTAAGGTTGTCAAAACTGTTTTTTTTTTTGCTAATTAAGGAACTGTAGAATAATCGGACTTTTCTTTTTTGGTCGACTGAATAATCTGACTTCAAAATCATAGAATTCTACAAATCTTAATACATGACGTCTGGTACGTTTCACCTTTTCTTGATTTTTCTTGACCTGATGGGCCAGCAAAGTTGTGCGAGGAGTGGAAGCCACAAGGCCATAAGGAGAAGGAAAGAAATAAATAAATTTGATAGTGGGAACCACAAACAACAAAATTAGAAAAAGCAGCTTTGCCTAAAAGGGAAACTTCTATCACTGCTTAAGTAATTGATAAAAAAAAATATTTACCCTTGTTAGGATAGGCATTACTATCCAAACAAACATATTTATAATATATATATATATATTTCTACCAAATAATAATGAAATTAGGTCATCGTTGTTGATTACACTTCAATTGCTAAAAAGCGGCAAAATGTAAGAAAGACAGAACATGTTAAACCCACTTACGACATTATATAGAATTTATTGTTTTTTTGGTAAGGATATATAGAATTTATTGTTTCATGACGTTATGGTCAAAATTTATGTTAATTGTGATTTATGCGATGCTTTAATTTTATATTGGATGAAAAACACAAGTAGATTTGATAAAATCGAGAAATCATGAATTTATTATAAGTCTTTTAAAGTACCAAGTCATGTAAATAGAAAATAAATGAGCCATAGAAGCAAAAATTATTCGGGACCAATTTTCTTTCTAACAATTTCAAATAATAACTAAAGACGCATAAGACTACCTTTGTGTTATGAGAAATGGATATTTCTATTTTCATGATAAAATAAAAATAACTAAATTAAATTTTTAACTGCCAATAAAACAAATAGTATAACTCAATCATTAAAAAAGTATACCTTATTTTTGCGCGAAGCGCGAGGCCAATATTAGTTACTTAAAATATTTGTAAAACATTACACTATTGCTATAACAACATATAAGTTACATAAGAGTGTCATGAACACTATAAGACACAACGTCGACACAATGTCACACAAACAAGTAGTTGGAATGGCAAAATAGATTAATTGAACACAAGCACAATATTCTCATTGAGGATAAGCATTGTCTACTATGTTCGTCCTCTATTGGTGTCTCGACAAATCTCGATTGTGTCATATCAGCCATGAATTTTATAAAAATATCTCTATTGGGATGGATTAATTGTTTAGATTGATGTGGGTTGAGACACCGATGAAAATGGAGGATCTCATTTCTCTCGATAAAGTTTCATACTAAGGAAACAGACAAAATAGAAAAAGACAGGCTATGAGAACTTAACAGTCCATTTCATCTAAGGCAAATTGAAAAAAAATAGACAAGTCGAAGTTTCTACCTTTTAGGCTTTGTTTTGTTTCGTGAAATATACTTTCTTTAAAATGATTTCTTGTTTCGTTTTTTGCAATTTTTTATAAAATTTTACTGAAAATTTTCTTTATTTTTATGTTTTTTTCTTTTCTTTAAAATAAAATTTTAAAAAATGAAAATATTATCCACTTAAACGCCAACTATGCCACATAGGATGGACGCATTCACGTCAGCATTCGGGCAAAATTGGCTAAAAGGAGTACATTGACAATCATCAAAAGATTTAGGATTGAATTTGATAAATTAAAAAGTTTAAAATTGAATTGACTTTTGTAAAATAGATTTAGGACTTTTTTTGTAATTTTGCCGTAGAATAAGACGTTTCTTTTTATGAGGAATTTAAAGATGGAAAAAGAAACAAGAAGGATTAGTTGAGGTAACGAGAAAATTGAAACGCTTGCTCACAAAAATGCAGGCATTAAAACGAAATGACTAGATAAAGAAAATAGACAATCAGTCTCGAAATAAATGGTAAATCTACTATGGAATGATGCCTCGAAATGAAAAATAAATCTAGTGACAGAACTAACGCAGTGACTGTTGATCAAAATCGGATTACATGTCACTTTTTTTATGTTGCTTATGAACTTTTTGTGCCATATACACTCTCTCAGACGGACACGCATGGAATCAAAGTCGGAGAGATAGATTTTTTTGTTTGGTCGAAAGTCTGAGAGATAGATAAATACGCAATTTAATTAATAAAAATGACCAATATTAACACTATTCATTTGCATTGTTTATGCACCAACCCACATGCAAGTGTTCCCTAAACCTAGCATATATACTAAAACTCAATCCGGACCGTCAGATTTGATTGGACCCACTATCATCAATGGTCCAAATTCAATTCATTATATATAGCACACTAAATAATAATTTCTCTCGACTAGGGGTAAGCATGATTTTAGGGTAGAACTTGAAACCTGAGAACTTGATCGATGAGAACTTATAGGTTTTATGTTCTAATGTATGTATGGTAGGTTCCAGGTTCCAAAAATTGGAGAATCTGTTTTGACGGGTAGGTTCGAGCTTTTAGGTAGGTGGAACTTGAAAACTGAAACCTGAAACCTAAACAAGTTTTTTGCGTTTTTTTTTGTCTATGTATTCGCGTGATCTGCGGTGTTTCACGGTATTAGATGACGAGTCTATAATTTGAAACCACTAGTCTGAGCTTTTATTTTTTGACTTGTTAATATTTTATATTCTTCGTGTATCTAAATATAAGTTGTGGTCAGTGAATTATAACAAAAAGTGGTGGTCATTAAAATTGATGATTCACTGTAATTGTTCAATTAATAATATAGATGGAACCTAGGTAGACCCTAAAACTGACTTTGGAACTTGTGATAAGGTAGGTTTCGGGTTCCAAAAATGAGAAATCTATTCTCATGGGTAGGTTCCAAGTGGAACCTATATGGAATATGGAACCGCTCACCCCTAGTATCGATTCACGTATTGATTTTTCATTTTAATTATATTTATTTGAACCATAATGTTATGAAAACTAGTCGTTTGTATTCTCTTTAGTGAATGACAAGCTTGTTCAGTATTATTGCGTTCAATTTCATTTTGTTTAACTAAAAATAAAATAAAAAAAGAACCTGTCAAACCCTGAAACCTACTTTGAAACCTGTGATAGGATAGGTTACAGGTTCCAGGTTCCGATGGGCAGGTTTTGGATTTCAAAAAATGAGAAAATTGAATTTGAGGGTAAGTTTCAGGTTTTAAGTGTAATATGTAAGAAACCTAAAACCGCTCACCTCTACTCTCAACCTACCTTGCATGTAATTCACTTTGTCCTCTAATGATGACTTGCTAATGAAGTCATGGTCTCTCCCACTCTATGATGAAAGTTGTCTCGTACCAACATGTAGAGGTGATAAAATGGGTCTAGAACTCATATTTAATAATGTGGGTCATAAATGAGTAACTTTAAGTGGGTCATAAATGGATTACCTAACAACTTAATGAATCTTAAATGATTTTTTAAATGGGTCAAAATGGGTTATCTAACAAGCTTAAGTGAATCATAAACAAGTCACTTTTTAATTTTTGATTTTCAATTTTTTTGAAATTTTTACAATTTTTTATTTTATTTTACTCTTTCTTTCTTTCTTTTCCTTTTTTTTTCTACGAAATCCGACGAGGGCCACGAA
Source organism: Syzygium jambos (assembly GCA_031216235.1). Classification (NCBI taxonomy): domain Eukaryota; kingdom Viridiplantae; phylum Streptophyta; class Magnoliopsida; order Myrtales; family Myrtaceae; genus Syzygium; species Syzygium jambos. The sequence goes on from CM062226.1 coordinate 15,932,916, forward strand.
GCCCTCACCGATAGCAAGTGAGGGTCGCGGCCCTCATCTAGTGGTCAGAGAGGGTTGGCCGGCAATCCTCGCCGGAAGTAGAAGAAAAGAAAGAAAAAGAATAAAATAAAATAAAATATATAAAAATATGAAAGATTCAATTTTTCTAAAAAAATATCATAAAATTGCACACTTGATTTGTATTGCATAGAAGTGTTTTAGCAATATAAATTTTACAAACAATCATAAAAATAATTTTTCCTCGACTAGGTTAAATATGGAAGTGTTTTAGTAATATGGATCAAATCGGGTATGAGTTGAGAAATTTGCATCACAAATAAATTTAAAAACAAGTTTTCCTAGACTGCATTAAAAATGGAAATGTTCTAGTAATATGGATCAACTTAGGTATGGGTCGAGAAATTTGCACCATGAATAAATTTGTCATAAACGGGTTAAATGACTTGACCCAAACTCAATCCTATTCACCCATTTGACAAATATACCAATATAAGAGGATCTGGCTTCGTCAATCCATGACTCTATACTTTCTGTCGTTTCTAGTTTATGTTCATTGCTATCTGTCAACTCTATGTATCATACTTATATATACACACACACACAAGGCAATGATTATAGGACGGTATGGAAAGTGATGGTGCCGTCCTGACCAAGTATCTTCAATTGTGAGATTTTTTAAATTGACAATTTATTTAAAAATTATTCAAAAATGGAAACCTAACCATACACTTGGATATGTGTGGTCAAGAGGATACCATCACCTCCCATAAAGTGACGGTACCGTCTTGCAAGCATTTTTTATATATATATACACGCACACACATACAAGTACTCTTTGCATTTGACGAGCTCGAGGATTAGAACAAGATGCAAGTACAAATGGTGATACAGAAAGAGATGTGCATAGAAATGCTAAAACTGATTGTGGAGTTTGTGCTCGTGCTCGTGGAAGCAGTCAGCATTGTAATACATGACTTGTCCATTCGAGTTTTAACTCGCGTCTTACCTGACTAACGAGATTAGTAAGACTTTTCATTTATTTGAGATTTGCCTATCAAAATTAATATGGCTTCCTCGTCAAGAAAACATATAGAAAAGGACTTTGCTCCTTGTGCTTCTCTTTTCTATTCAACATGCATAATTTTTTTTGGTCAAATAAACATGCACATTCATGTGTGCCTTTTTTGCTATTATTTAGAAGAATGCAACCAAATGCAATCACGTGTCCATATTTCTCCACAACTATCCTCTATTAAAGAATTGACTCCAAGATTGACAACATGGGACTCTGATTTGTAAACGATTGATCATTCTCCTTGTAATGAGTGTTCTCTTTTGCACTCTCTAATCATTTTGCTACCTATTTATTACCTTCTCCCTCTCCCTCGCCTCTCTCTTCATTATTATATATTCTATATACAATTGACTTACTAGTTTCCCTCCATTAAGTTTCCAATTATTTTTTGTTTATCAAGTCTCATCCAAGTTGCTTCCGAATATTATTTTTATTATTTTTCAATTTACCAACTTTTCTATTAATTTATCAACTTTTGTTTGTCTTACATATTCATAAGTTAAATTTACCAACGATTTTGAGAAATAACCGTCCTGCCAGTTTATTTGATTGGACCCACTATCATCAATGGTCCAAATTCAATTCAGTATACATAGCACACCAAATAATAATTTCTCTCTACCTACCCAGCATGAAATTGGCTTTGTATGGTCATGATGACTCGATAATGAAGTCATGGTTACTCCCAATATAATAAAAGTTGTCTCGCACCAACATGGGAGGATCAATACGCGACGCCCTGCTTGTCAACTTGACTTCTTGACACATACTTGGCATATTCTTCAACAAGCGAAAAGATATATATTATGAGAGAGAGGGGGGAGGGGGAGGGGGCGGGGAGGTTATAACGTCTTTTGGCCTCTCGAAGGGCCACTTTAATGGCTTCTTCAATCCGTGACTCTATACTTTCTCTCGTTTCTGGTTTATGTTCATTGCTATCTGTAAAAGTACATACAAGTGCTCTCTGCATTTGATGAGCTCGGGGATAAGAACAAGAAGCAAGCACAAATGGTGATACAGAAGATAGAGATGTGCATAGAAATGCTGAGACTGATTGTGGAGTTCCTGTTCGTGGTCGTGGAAGCGGTTGGCATCGTAATTCAGCAGGAGACGTTGCCTCAGCTCCAGTTTCGTCAATTCCGTTCCATTGGTTGGTTTCCTTCCTTAAGTGACTGCAATGGAAAGCACATTGAGCTTCTATAAGCGCAGTGATTGCGGTTTCAGAATTGTGAGCTCATATTTTCTGTAGAATTGCTACAGATTTTGGGGGACGTATTGATGCCCTTTTGTGCTATCAGTCTGGTAAGAGTGTTTCGTAGAGTAGCCGAGATCCTTTCTCTTTTTCCTCTGGCCAATGAATTAAGTACAATATTTGACCCTTCAAGATGATAAACTACTGTGTATGATGTGGAGAACAATTGGGATAGCGGATATGCGTTAGTGTTTACACCCAATAATGACCAATATTTTGTTATCATCGACATATGATAAACTTTATCGATAAGAGTAGAATTTGGTCATTTATTATGGACAATGTGAAGAATCAACAGCTTGAAGGAATCGATAAAAAGTGGAATCAACAATATTGGATGCAATCATCAAAGAAGTAATCGCTAACATAGTGGAAAAAAACTATCTTCAATGTAGTAGAGTTGAAGAGACCATCAAGATAGTGGAGATAACATAACTGCCGATAACTATTTGTAACCTTTGTTGGTAACCTCCCTTTGTAACTTTTGTTTGTAGTCTCCCTTTGTAACTTCCTCTTATAACATCTATTTGTAACCTCTGTTTGTACTCCTATTTGTAACCTCCATTGATAATCACCAATTGTAGGCTTAAAAAAGCCACATTGTACTCATTCGAAGGGTCCCCTGATAAATCAATCAAAATGTTATCTTTCAATTATCTTTTAATTATCTTTCTTGTATTGCACTTTACTTTTCCTTAGCTATAGCTTTTCGACTCGCGTCATCAATTAAATTTTAGTGTGGACCTCTATCCTGAGTGTTGCGTCATCGATTAAATTCCGGCATTACATCTTTACACGTTCTCAAACTTTGTCAAAGATTAAATTCCAGCACAGTTTGTGTACGTATGTTGCTGTGAAAGTGACTGTATTCTCAAGCTTTGTTATCGATTAAATTCCGATATGGTTTTTACGTATAGTTTGGTTCGAAGTAAAAGTTCGTAGTTATTTCTTATTTGCCTGGATATTTTCTGTCTGGAGTCGCCACATAATCCATTTCCTCTCATTAAAAGTCGAAGAATGACTTTTGGTGAAAGATATTTCGTCGCAGGAGCAATTCCGGCGAAACATCTTTTTGGCAAGCATGGTGGGACCAATGTGATTGATTCGTGGAAATACGATGGTGTGCACGAAGGATCAACTTAATATTGACAATGCTAGCAGTAGTAATTTGTAATAGCAACTTGGTAATGATAGAGGGGGACGTTCTGAGTCATCGACTGCATTACTAGTGGCATAACGAGAGCAAGGTGGAGATGTCGACATCTTGAGACAACTCACTGATGAGCTGAGAAGGTAGTTAGAGCCAAGCCCTATGATGTTGGCTATTATGAAGAAAATTCTCAACGAACATCAAAAGGAAATGGTTAACCACATGATGAAACACTTTGTCGATGTGGTCAAGCCTATGATCGTCAACACCTTCCATGAGGTCATACACGGGCTAAGAACATCGAGCCATGCAATTAAGAGGCCAGCAAATTCTACCAATCTTATACCTTTTGGGATCTTACAAAGGGCTGAAATTGTTGGTACAACCCAAACCTGTGGGGTGATACCCATCGATGAAAGTAATTTGCCTAATACTGTAGCTGCTATTGGTACAACCAGAGCTGTAGGGTGATACATGTCGACGGAAGTAATTTGCCTGATACTATGGCTTCTGTTGGTACAACCCAAACTTGTGGGCCAATGTTTACCAATGGGAGTAATTTGCCGAATCCTGCTCAAGCCAATTTAGGTGGAAACGATAGTGGCAATGTGCCTGTGTTGTACAGGCCCAATGTTGTCATCGATAACCCAAGTAGGCCGCCGACCCCACCTAGGGGGAAGGAAGTTCCACAACAATTACCACAACCAGTTCCATAATATTTAGCACAACTATTGCCACAACCAGTTCTTGGAGCACAGCCCTCTGTGGTGCCTGTTATAGTAGTTCCTGGGCAAAATCAACAAAATGTTCTACTAACGTTTAACTAGACAATGCAGCAATATGGGTATGATATGGGATACATCATACTTGTATATAGAAAGATGTATCTCAAGTGGATGGATGTAGTACCACATCCAAGTGGTTTTTTTTTTGATATAAATATGTGAATATCATTAATCAGATGAAGTACAAAAGCTTAGAAGAAACCCCTAGCATTTCAAAGAGACTAATTATGCGAGAAGATGGAGGAAGGAAGCCTCTATACAGTAGCTAATAAAACATTTACGGGGAATGTCTACACTATTGGTAGAGTGACGCCTTATCTCTTACAACCTTTCGTATCCTAGCCAACAGAAGATGAGCCTCAATCGACTTGTTTTGAAACCGTCTGCGATTGTGTTCCATCCACTAGCCTCCAATTTTTTGCCCTTGGTGGCCCTAATCATCCATTAAAGTTCTAATTTCCAACTTCCTGCAGAACGCCAAATTCCATTTTGTGCCAGAATACTACGCCATACACTGCTTGTCCAAGTGCACTCAAAGACTAAGTGGTTTTTGTCTTCTATACCAGTCATACAAAAATTATACTTAGTATCAATTGAAGACAACCATCGTTCTGTGGCTACTGTTGTCGGTAGCCTATATCTACAAACAAGCCAGCCAATAAAATTATGCTTACCAATATCACTGGTCCAAATTAATTGATATCATTCCACGGCCGGTCCCTCCTAACTGAATTCCTTGTATATCTCTTCGCAACAGTATGTTTGGCTAGAGATAATAGGTGTTAGAGCAAGTCTTAGCTTGAGAATACATTGGTAACTCCAAATCATATTGCCCTTTATGTCGAGTTGCATAATAGGAGTACCTCTACATTTAATGTGATGAACCCAAGTACTCCATTGGGATGAGGACGGATGATTGATGAGGCTCCAAAGCATGCGGCCCAGCAATACTTTATTCCCGAGTTTCAAATCGAGCAGGCCTAGTCCTCCCTCCTTTTTTGGTGAGCATATTACTTTCCATGCAACTTTGTAGGATCTATGAGTTTCAGCATTTCCTGCCCATAAGAACTACCTAATCTTCTTTTCAATCTCGTATATAGTTTGCTTTGGGAGGAGAAACATTTGCATCCAGTAAGTGCAAACGGAAAAGTACCGATTTGGTCAATTGAAGTCTTCCTGCATAGCTGATATGATGCATTCCCCACCCATCTATTTTTTGGAATATCTTTTCCATTAGACCCTTACAATCTGCATGTGTGAGCCTTCGCGTAACAAGTGGGACACCGAGGTATATGATGGGCAAGGTGCCCGTGGAGAAAGGCGTGTGATCTAATATAAGGAGCTTTTCATCTGGAGACAACCCAGAGAAAAAGATATGGCATTTGTCTGGGTTAAACCTAAGTCCTGTAAGAGCTGCAAAATCATCAAGTGCGTCAACAAGGCAAAGGACGGAGTTCACATCCCCATGGGCAAATAAGAATAGGTCATCAGTAAAGCATAAATGAGTAATTCTTTGCGATTTGCAATGCCAATGGAACTTAAAAGATGAAGTAGCAATTTTCCCCGTGATAATTCTATTAAGGATTTCCATAACCAAAAAAAAGAGGTAAGGAGAGAGGGGGTCGCCTTGTCATAGCCGTTTAGTGCTAGCAAAATACCCAATTTGTTCACCGTTGAAGATAAGTGAGAACCTTGGGGTAGTAATGCATTGATTTATCTGATCAATCCAGTATTGAGGGATATTAACAGCTTTCAGAACCCCGAGAACAACATCCCATTTTACCATATCATAAACCTTCATGAGATCGATTTTGATTGCCATCCGTTTACCTTTATTATCTTTATGGTAGTCATGCAAAAGTTCTTAACATAATAGAATATTCTTTGAAATCTGTCTTCCCTTGATGAAAGCAGTTTGGTTGAGGCCAATAATTGAGGGGAGAAAACAAGTTATTCTTTTTGCAAGTAGCTTTGGTATGATTTTATATATAACGTTGCAGCATGAAATGGGTCTGTACTCCTTAAGGCAGCATGGATTTGAAACCTTCGGTACAAGAGAGATTAGTGTGGAATTTATCGATTTCAGCATTCTCCTTGAAGAGAAGAATTTCATGATAGCATCTTCAATGTCATGTTCTATGATGGGCCAAGCTTTTTTGTAGAATAAGCTATTATACCCATTTGGACCAGGAGCTTTGTAATTGTCGAAACCTTCGACGACTCCATGAAAATCTGCTCTTTGAATAAACGATGTATTGACTAGAGCACTAACATCTTCATGAAATAAAGATGTGAGCCTGTCATATGGGATGCGACTATGACCAGAGTTTCCAAGCAAGTGGCGGTAATAGGATATTACCATATCCTTGAGAGTCCCCTCATCAATGATATTAGAGCCATCGTCGAGTAAAAGTTAATTAATCATGTTTTAAGCACTTCTACATATCCAAGAGATTTTGAATTGACTATTTTCAACCTTTTTTTATTCTAACGAAAATGATCAATCGACATGAAGCATGTTAGTTGATTCGGTAGACAATGTGGTGATGCATCTCATGTTGATTGTTGGAAGTTAAGGCTATTTCTCTTGTCATTATCCAAGATAGCCTTCATGTGGTATACATCTTTCTTGGCCAATTCTATACATTCATCGGAGCAAATGGAGACACAATTCCATTGCCGTATCTACAGGTTAGTTTTGATGTGTCTATTGCTAATTTGGCTGCTATTAAGCAACATAATTATGAATTAGTAGACCAGTTCATGTCCAAATTCAAGAGGGCTAGAAATAGATGCCTTACTTCACTCCTAGAGAAAAAATTTACGAATTTAGCTTTCAACGAATTGAATTTCAATCTTAGAGAAAAACTCGAATGCCAAAATTTAGCTGATTTATTCCAATTGGCAATGAAAGTGTCTAAGTATGAGCAATTACTTAAAAATAGAGATAGAGGACCGCATGAAGGCTCTACAAATTATGGGCCTTTCATGCAAAAGTAAGAGTCATATGATGAATCCAAGCAAGATTAAATTCAGCAAGAAAAAATTAAATTTGTCGATGACAAGGGGCACAAGAAAACTCTTGATTACCTAACTTAAAATAATCGAATAATTGATGAATTATTCAATTCTTTAAAAAGGGGCATATGTTTACACCAAAAAATGACCAATTTTTTGTTATTATCAACGTACGATAGGTTTTGTTCTATTAGTCTGCTTAGAGTGTTTCGTACATTAGCGGAGATCCTTTCTCTTTTTCCTAGGGCCAATGAATTAAGTACAATATCTGACCCTTCAAGATGATAAACTATTGTGTATGATGTAGAGAACAATTCAGATAACGGTGATGAGTTTGACTCCGTCATCAAGGAGTGGACTTGTGTGTATGAATTAGGCGAGCAGTACAAGTTTGATTCTTCATGCCACCAATTGCAAACAATTTAGTACATGACTCATTCACCCGAGTTTTACCTCACAGCTTATCTGAGTCATAAGAGCAGTGAGACTTTTCATTTATTCGAGATATGCCTATTGATACGGCTTCCTCTTCAAGAAAAAGATAAAAAGGAACTTTGCTCCTTGTCCTTTTTTTGTCTATCTAACATGCACATTCATGTGTGCCTTTTTTGCTATTATTCAAAAGAATGCAACCAAATGCAATCACGTGTTCATATTAATATATAACTATCCTTTTTTAAAGAATTGCCTCCAAGGTTGACAACTTAGGACTCTGGTTTGTAAAGGATTGATCCTTCTCCTTGTAATGAGTGTTTTTGTGGCACTCTCTAATCAATTTGCTACCTATTTATTACCTTGTCCCTCACCCTCACCTCTCTCTTCATTATTATATATTCTATATATGATTAACTTACTAGTTTTCCTCCATTAAGTTTTCAATTATTTTTTGTTTATCAAGTTTCATCCGAGTTGCTTACCAATGATATTTTTATTATTTCTCAATTTACCAACTTATCTATTAATTTATCAACTTTTGTTTCTGCTACAAATTCATAAGTTAAATTTACCAACGATTTTGAGAAATAAGCATCCTACTATTTTTTTTTGTTGGACCCACTATCATCAATGGTCCAAATTCAATTTTGTATATATAACACACCAAATAATAATTTCTCTCAAACTACCCAGCATGCAATTCGCTTTGTATGGTAATGATGACTCGATAATGAAGTCATGGTCGCTCCCGCTCTGGATTGAAAGTTGCCGTACCAACATGTTGCTTGTCAACTTGACTTCTTGACACATACTTGTCATATTCTTCAACCAATGAAAAGATATATATATTGAGAGAGAGAGAGAGAGAGAGAGAGAGAGAGAGAGAGAGAGAGAGAGAGAGAGAGAGAGAGAGAGAGAGAGAGAGAGAGAGAGAGAGAGAGAGAGAGAGAGAGAGAGAGAGAGAGAGAGAGAGAGAGAGAGAGAGAGAGAGAGAGAGAGAGAGAGATGTTATTAGGTCTTTTGGGCTCTCGAAGGGCCATTTTAATGGCTTCTTCAATCCATGACTCTATACTTTCTCTCGTTTCTGGTTTATGTTCATTGCTATCTGTCAACTCTATGTATACTTACAGGCATGTTACATAAGAACATCCAAGTGCTCTCTCCATTTGATGAGCTCACGGATAAGAACAAGAAATGTCACGCCCCGAATCCCATGGCACGCCACATCCCTCGCGATGGTCGAATATAAGTGCGACGTCCCAAGACGCTTCGCCAACGCCCAATCAGAGTACAGGGAACACGCGGAAGCAATACGACATCCGAACAATTTAAAACTACATAACCAAGGATAGCCACACAACTAACGACATGAACAAAAATATACACTTGCATTGACACTGGGAACCATATACATCATCCATTTACAGCTTGCGCTCAAAAAATCAAAAGCGGGTCAATGACCACTACTAACAAAAAGGGGTAAGTGGCCCGGGTGGTCAGGGTTACAAAAATTAGAAAGGGCTCCGGTCAAAAAGTTACTGGCCTGATCTATCTAGGACTAAGACTAGGTCTACGGAACCCAGTCCGAGTAGAATCCCGATGACTCGGAAGAGCTATCAGACAGCTCGACATCAGAGTCCAGGGAATCCTGCTCGGACTCGGCCCCAACTGACTTCTCCTCAGAATCTATCGGCTCGGCCTTGTCCTCCGGCTCCATGTCCTGCTTCATCTGCTCGGGCTTCTCGTCCTCCGAATCCATTGGCTCCGGATCTGAATTCCCATCCTCCGGTGCATGCTCAGGGCTTGCTAATTCCCCATCGGGACACTGAGGGTCAACATCCCCAGCATCGGTAAGCGGAACCCCAAAAGATCGAAAGGTCCTCGCGCCGTCCCGGATACACCGCGCTATATATCTGTGGGCCTAATTAAACTCCTCGCCCGTATCAACCCAAACTGTAGCAAGGTACCTAACCCAAAAATCCTCGTTCCCTGCGGGGTACACCGTCTCCTCCTGGTCTATCCGGTGAGGGATCCCAAAATGAACAGACACATAGATATCTCAAGGCCGGGGGTTTGAAAAATTGGGTTTAATACAACGACGAGAATAAATCTCAGTGAGTAGGTTCCTAAACCTAAACTAGGCTAACATGCACCTCCTGACGAGCACTAAACAATCATACAAGTCAAAACATAATTGACTCAGGCCCTCGGACCCAAATCCAATACTTACTTGACACTGCAGGTTAGGCACCTCATAAATTTACAATAATAGCACGGGACTCAACCACAGCACATATACGAACATCACTTAGCCACGACGCATGTCATGCATATGCTCGTGCTTACACCCATGCTCAAGTCTCATCAATGCATTTCGCACACTTGCACTCTTGCATACTTACAATTACCAATTTCACCGACCCGCGTAAAGCGCATCAGGCTCATGACACACAACCCGCGTAAAACGCATCAGGCTAGTCATCTTCCGGTAATCCGGGTATTGTCCCGCGTAACACGCATCGGGACGGGTTCACTACCTCGCGTAAAATGCATCAGGGCTTTATGTGATCACACATTCACATACACCAGTTATTATCTAAACCCCGCGTTAAACGCATCAGGGCATCTTAGGTGATCACATGCTCATACCGTTCGTGCACTCACACGTAATGCACATGATATGCCCATATTTAGTATGCACGCACAGGGCCACAATGTCACACTCGGCATTAGTGAATTCCACACTGGGCACTCAACATGATTTGGTTACATACTCAATTCGCATCTCAATATGTTTAATGAACCAACCAATCCAAATCAGTTATCACATATAGTTTAGCACCCAAATTCACGCAAACAAACACCAAAACCACACATGTCGATTGCCTAACATTTCATAAAGAGGCCATGCTGAGCATATCACAAAGCATCACACAATCACATTCAAGCCACATCTAATTTAGCATCCTCGAGGGTAATCACCATTCCCTAAGCCATTCACCCTAAAATCTCTAATAGTCAATTATGACCCGAATCATTCCGATGCTAAACCAGCCACAACAGTCCGTCTTAGGCCATGGAATCACTTCTCGATCATCCCATTAGACCACCAAAATCGCCATGAAAACAACCACTATTTGGACTACAAATTTCACTCGCCAAATCCACAATTTTGCTAGAATCAATGCGCCCAAGCTCAGCCACCACTCAGCACACCACATACCACTAAACCTCGATTAAAACATCGCGCTAAGTCACCAAATGCACCACAAAATCAGCCCCTAACAGCCTCCACAAGCTAACCCCTAAATTACCCTAATTAACCCCTAAAACTCATCTAGAAATGTAGATTAGCCTAACTAGGGTTTAGGGTTGTACTCACTTGAAATCCTAAGCTCCAAACATGGCTGAGCAAGTGGCAAGGACGACTGGACAGCGGCGGGGCAAGCGGCAGCGACGGGCGCCCTCCACGGCGGCGGCACCGGCGGCAGCTCTTGGACGGCGATCCTAGGCGGAGGGGGCTGCTTACACGGCTGGGAAAGGAGAGAGAGAGAGAGAGAGAGAGAGAGAGAGAGAGAGAGAGAGAGAGAGAGCTGGTCAGGTTGGTGGCGAGGCAAGGCGGGGCGAGCGGCGGATGGGAGCGGCGGCGGCGGTGGCGCTCCGGCGAGCGGCGGCGGCGTGAGGCCGGGAGGGGGAGAGCTCGAGAGAAAGGGGGAGAGGAGAGGGTGGCCGGCTGACTTGGGAGGAAAATGGGAAGAGAGAGAGTCAAAGGGAGTGTATAGGCTTGAGTGAGATAGTGGGGTGGTTGACCAACCTTGCAAAAATGACAATCCTACCCTTAATCCAAAGGCTAGGATCATTTCTAATAAAAATATCTAGGGGCATTATGGACCTCAAATTTCAGCATTATTACACTGAGATACACTAATATAAAATCCCAAAATATGCCCCAAAAAAATCGCAAAATTCGAAACACTATATTTAGGCCTAGGGGCAAAACGGTAATTTTTCGGTCCCAGGTCAAATTTTCAATTTTTGACTCTACCAACCCCAAATATGAGTGGCCACATAAAAATGACGTCGTCCTTGCAAAAATAGTCACGTACGCTCACGAAATTCGACACAGAAGTCCGGACTCAATTTCACGATCGATTTAGCTCAATTTGCAATTTTAGCATCTCTCACTAACGGGCGGCTATTTAGGGATTACGTGTATGGACCTAGGGCTACCCGAGTCGTATTGGTCTCGATTTTCTAGAGAACACGATGATTTATCGCTAGTCCCTAGGGTTGCGGTCGTCCGGAATAAGTTCGGGATCGTTCGCCGCGCGTACTCTCGGTCGTGCGGAATCACCCGCTATCCGATTGTACGTCGTCAATCGAACCGAATCCGTCACTCTCCTTGGACCAGCTCATATCGGCACAAAATATTCCCTTGTCGCTTCTCAGAATCAGACTCGATTTACGGTCGAGTTTTTGGGTCCACGCACCGTTTTCCTAATTAGCTATTCTTTAATGGTCAGTATCCCGAGAATGATCAGTTCTGGACGAGACTCACTAAACCGAAATGAGAAATAATAATCTATTTTATTAATCTCGGAATTGGGCGAATTCGGGACGTTACAACTTTTCCCCCTTACAAAAATTTCGTCCTCGAAATTTACAATCCAAACCCGACTACTCAAACAAATGGGGGTGCTGACATCGCATCACTTCCTCGCTTTCCCAGGTGGCACTTTCTATCCCGTGATGTTCTCAAATAACTTTGACTAATGGGATTGTCTTGTTCCTCAACACCTGTTCTTTCCTGTCCTCGACTCGCACTGGCTTTTCCACGTACGACACACTATCGTCCACGTCTATTACCTCATGATTCAGCACGTGGGTCGGATCCGGTTCGTATTTCCTCAACATCGACACTTGGAAGACGTTATGAACCTGCGACAAATTTGGCGGCAAGGTGAGACGATAAGCTAACGTTTCAATTCTTTCCAAAATCTCAAATGGGCCTATATACCTTGGACTCAGCTTTCCTTTCTTGCCAAACCGAGACAGTCCTCTCATCGGTGAGACCTTAAGAAATACATGATCGCCAACCTGAAATTCCAATGGTCTATGCCTTCAGTCTGCGTAACTTTTCTGACGGCTCTGCGCTGTCCTCAGCCTTTCCCGGATAATCTTTACTGTTTTTACCGACTGCTGAACCAACTTTGGACCCGTTATACTTATTTCCCCCACTACGTCCCAACACAACGGTGTTTTGCACGCTCTGTCATAAAGTGCCTCAAACAGTGCCATACCGATACTCTGCTGAAAGCTGTTATTGTAGGCAAATTCAATCAAATGCAACTGCTCTTCCCACTTGCCCTGAAAATCTAATACACACGCCCTCAGCATATCCTCTAAAGTCTGAATAGTCTTCTCAGACTGGCCATCCGTCTGCGGATGATAGGCCGTACTGAATTGCAACTTTGTTCCCATGGCCAATTGTAGACTTTTCCAAAAATTCGCAGTAAACCGGGGATCACGATCCGAAGTGATTGATACCGATACTCCATGAAGACGAACTATCTGCCGCACATATAATTCTGCAAGCCTTTCTAGCTCAAAGTCCTTTCGCACCGCCAGGAAGTGCGCTTACTTGATCAATTTGTCTACTATTACCCAAGTGGAGTCGTGTCCCCTCTGGCTTCTTGGCATTCCCGTTACAAAATCCATTGTAATATGTTTCCATTTCCATTCTAGGATTTCCAATGGCTGCAACATTCCACCAGGCTTACATTGCTATGCTTTCACTTGTTGGCATATCAAACACTTGGCCACATGCTTGAGCATGTCCACTTTCATCCCGTTCCACCAGTAGTGCTGTCGAAGGTTCCAGTACATTTTCATGCTGCCCGGATGAATGCTATAATTGCTCCTATGAGCTTCCGAAAAAATCTCCTCCTTGAGTTCTAACTCATCGAGCGCACATAAACGTCCTTGAAACTTAAGAATTCCTTCTTCGGACACTTGGAAGTCCGGTTTCCTCTTAGTACTATCCATTTCTAGAATCTTCTGAATCTCAGGTCTGTAGACTGCAATGCCTTAATCTTGGCTTGCACTTTCGGTTTAATCCTTAATGTCGCCATCAGACTGGAGAGGTGTCCTACCTCGAACTTAAATTCTGAGTCTCGCATGCCTTCCAATAAAATCCATTCTTTGACTATGAATTGCGCGATGCTCAATTTCCTGCTCAAGGCATCCGCTACCCGGTTGGCCTTTTTGAGGTGGTACAATATGTCGCAATCATAGTCCTTCAACAGTTCCATCCAATGCCTCTGTCTCATATTCAATTCCTTCTGCGAAAATAAATACTTGAGGCTCTGATGGTCCGTGTAGATCTAGAACCTTTCTCCACATAAATAGTGCCTCCAAATCTTAAGCGCGAAAATAATTGCTGCCAGTTTTAAGTCGTGGGTCGGGTAGTTCATCTCATGAGGCCTTAACTGTCGCGATGCATAAGCAACCATCCTTCCATGTTGCATTAGCACGCATCCCAATCCCTTGAGCGAAGAATCACTATAAATCTCATACCCGCCCGGTGCTGAAGGAATCGTCAACACTGGCGCCGTCGTCAATCTCTGTTTCAACTCCTGGAAACTTTCTTTGCACTTCTCTGTCCACTCAAACTTAGTCTCCTTCTTAAGCAACCTCGTCAATGGAGTGGCTATCGCTGAGAACCTCTCTACAAATCGCCGATAGTACCCTGTCAGTCCTAAGAAACTCCAAACCTCAATAACTATCGTCGGTCTCGGCCAATCCATTACCGCTTCAATCTTTGCCGAATCCATGGAGATTCCTTCTTCGGAAATTATGTGCTCAAGAAACGCTACACATTTCAGTCAAAACTCGCACTTACTAAACTTAGCATACAGTACGTGCTCCCTTAACATTTGTAGAACCTTTTTCAAGTGTGCCTCATGTTCTCCGGGACTCTTTGAGTACACTAGAATATCATCTATAAAGATAATGACGAACTGGTCTAAGAATTCCTTGAATACCCGGTTCATTAAGTCCATGAAAGCAGCAGAGGCATTAGTTAGTCCAAACGGCATCATCGTGAACTCATAGTGTTCATACCTTGTCCTGAAAGCCGTCTTTGGAATATTCTTCTTTTGGATTCTTAACTGGTGATACCCTGTCATCATATCGATCTTAGAAAATACCGAGGCTCCCTGCAACTGATTGAATAGGTCGTCAATCCTTGAGAGGGGATACTTATTCTTGACTGTCACTTGATTCAACTGACGGTAATCGATATACAGCCTCAACGACTCATCCTTCTTCCTGACGAATAGAACCGGCGCTCCCCATAGAGACGCACTCGGTCGGATAAAACCTTTGTCTAGCAATTCCTGCACCTGAACCTTTAGTTCTTTCAATTCCGATAATGACATCCTATAAGGTGGCTTCGAGATTGGCACAGTCCCAGGGACCAACTTGATGACGAACTCTACTTCTCTTTCTAGTGGCAATCCCGGTAATTCCTGAGGAAGGACATTGGAAAAGTTGCACACTACTACTATGTCCTTTAGCCGCACTTCTTCCGTTGTCGAATCAACCACACTTGCCAGGTAACCTTGACAGCCCTCATCCAACAACTTAGTTGCCTCTATTAACGAGACCTAAGGGATCGAGGTTCCTCCTCACTCCCTATAAACTCAAATCTAGGGTGTCCAGCTGGACTAAACTGGATCACCCTGCTACTGTAATCCATCACAGCATTTTGTTTAACTAGCCAATCTATGCCCACAATCAAATCAAAATCGTACATTAGCAAAATCGCTAGGTCTATCCTATTTTCTACACCACCAATTACTATCTCACAATCCAGGCATCCTAACGATATGAATATCTTATCTATTAACGGCGTAGTCAGACACATTTGCACTTCTAACAAGATAGGATTTAATCTAGCCATTTCAACAAACTGAGCAGATATAAACGAATGCGACGCTTCCAGATCAAATAATGCATACGCGACATGATTGCACAAAGAAACCGTACCTGTGACCACGCATGGCGCATTCTCAACTTCTCTCCGCGCCATGACGTACACCCGTCCTTGTGCCGGCGGCCTGTTCACATTAGCCAACGGTGGATTTCCAGTCTGATTCCCATTTCGAGGTTGTTGTTGCATCAAGGGTCCCGCGGGGCGTTGCTGGGGACAGTTCCTGATCTGATGATCCATATTCCCGTATTTGAAGCAGGCCTCAAATCTATTCTGCTGATGATTCGGCTTTCCGATATTCTTCTTGATCGGTGGGACAAATCGTCTGTTTCCTGTCATCGGTTTTTTCCTAAGACGGTGGTTGTCCCTAGACGGGGCGAACCGCGATCTAGATGCGGCCGCTCTATCTACTTGCTCCTGCTCAATAGCCTGAGCTATTTCATACAAGTCCTCATGGGTTTTCAAATTCACCGGTATCAGCTGGCCGCGAATATCGGCTTTCAGTCCATCCCGAAACCTTCGCGCCTTATCTTTCGGGTGTTCCACCATCCTCGGCGCGAATCTCGACAACCTCGCAAATTCTGCCTCGTACTGATCTACAGTCATTGATCCTTCGCGGAGTCTCATGAATTCTGCCAGTTTTCTTTCCCTGGCGCTCTTAGAAAAGAATTTTTCCAAAAAGTTCTTAGAAAATACGGCCCAAGTCTGGGCGGTTCTTTCGGGAAATACCCTTCCTTTGGTGGCCTTCCACCAATCATTGGCGTTGTCCTGGAGCTGATATACCACCAATGTCACCTTTTCGGCCTCGATGCACCTTAGCACTTCGAAGGCCTTCTCCAGTTCCTCAACCTAACGGGGTGCGACCTTAGGGTCACCCTTGCCATTGAACTTTGGCGGCTTCAATTTCAAGAACCGCTCTACCAATTTGGACATCGGCCTGATCACATTCACTGGTCTCGGGATTGGATTCTCAACATTTCCCTAATTCCCATTATTCCCATTGGCAGCAGCAACGGCAGCCTCGACAGCAGCAGCAATGATGGCATCTCTCTCTTGGGGTAGTCTACCTCCCGGAATTCTAGCTTCCTCGAGGGCCCTTAAGATTCCATCTACCCTCGGATCCTCAGCAACCCTGACTTGTGGTTCTATAGGGTCCTGCTCACGACCTCTACCTCTACCCCTACCATAGCCTTGACCTCTACCTCTTCCTTGGCTACTCATCTTCCCAACTCATATGCTCATCTACCTGCTATAATTCCCGCACAGGAATTAGAGACCTAAACTAAGCTGATCCAGTCTAGGGTCCTAGGCAGGGAACTTAGCATAATAGCAGTCGATCACTCAGAATGCGATTAGGCATAAATAGCACGAGTCTTCAATCAAGAGATTACGTGTACTGACCTCGAGTCCTGCCGCACTTGCACTTTACGGGTCAATTCATACTACCAATCAATCAATACACCAACAGTCAGGAGGTACACGTAGTACACGAGGTCTCCCTATTGGCTACCCAAGGTTATCGCTCCTTATAACTCTAAGTTTCGATCGAATTGGATCGAGCTGATCTTACTCTGATACCAAATTGAACGGGAATGTCACGCCCCAAACCCCACGGCGCGCCACATCCCTCGCGATGGTCGAATATAAGTGCGACGTTCCAGGATGCGTCGTCGACCTAACGCCCAATCAGAGTACAGGGCACACGCGGAAGCAATACGACACCTGAATAATTTAAAACTACATAACCAAGGATAGCCACGTAATTAACGACATGAACAAAAATATACACTTGTATTGACACTGGGAACCATATACATCATCTATTTACAGCTTGCGCTCAAAAAATCAAAAGCGGGTCAATGACCACTACTAACAAAAAGGGATAAGTGGCCCGGGCGGTCAGGGTTACTAAAATTAGAAAGGGCTCCGGTCAAAAAGCTACTGGCCCGATCTATCTAGGACTAAGACTAGGTCTACGGAATCCAGTCCGAGTCGGATCCCGATGACTCGGAAAGCTATCAGACAGCTCGACATCAGAGTCCAGGGAATCCTGCTCGGACTCGGCCCCAACTAACTCCACCTCGGAATCTATCGGCTCGGCCTCGTCCTCCGGCTCCATGTCCTGCTCCATCTGTTCTTGCTCCTCGTCCTCCAAATCCATCGGCTCCGGATATGAATTCCCATCCTTTGGCGCATGCTCAGGGCTCGCTAATTCCCTATCGGGACACTGAGGGTCAACATCCCCAGCATCGGTAAGCGGAACCTCAAAAGATCGAAAAGGCCCGTAGGTCTCCACGCTGTCCCTGATACACCCCGCTATATATCTGTGGGCCTAATCAAACCCCTCGCCCGCATCAACTCAAACTATAGCAAGGTACCTAACCCAAAAATCCCCGTTCCCTATGGGGTACACCGTCTCCTCCCCGTCTATCCGGTAAGGGATCCCAAAACAAATAGGCACGGTAGACATCTCAAGGCCGGGGGTCTGAAAAATTAGGTTTAATACAACGACGAGAATAAATCTCAGCGAGTAAGTTCCCTAAACCTAAACTAGGCTAACATGCATCTCCTGACGAGCACTAAACAATCATACAAGTCAAAACATAATTGACTCAGGCCCTCGGACCCAAATCCAACACTTACTTGACCCTCCAGGTTAGGCACCTCATAAATTTACAATAACAGCACGGGACTCAACCACGGCACATATATGAACATCACTTAGCCACGACGCATGTCATGCATATGCTCGTGCTCACACCTATGCTCAAGTCTCATCAATGCATTTCGCACACTTGCGCTCTTGCACACTTGCAATTACAAATTTCATCAATCCGCATAAAACGCATCAGGTCTAACAATTTGAGATCGATCTCCGACCCGCGTAAAATGCATCAGGCTCATGACACACAACCCACGTAATACGCATCAGGCTGGTCATCTTCCGGTAAACCGGGCATCGTCTCGCGTAACACGCATCATGACGAGTTCACTACCCCGCGTAAAATGCATCAGTGCTTTATGTGATCACACATTCACATACACAAGTTATTATCTGAACCCCACAGTAAACGCATCAGGGCATCTTAGGTGATCACGTGCTCATGTTGTTCATGCACTCACGCGTAATGCACATGATATGCCCATACTCAGTATGCACGCACAGGGCCACAATGTCACACTTGGCATTAGTGAATTCCACACTGGGCACTCAACATGATTTGGTTACATACTCAATTCGCATCTCAATATGTTCAATGAACCAACCAATCCAAATCAATTATCACATATAGTTTAGGACCCAAATTCACGCAAACAAACACCAAAACCACACATGTCGATTGCCTACCAAACATTTCATAAAGAGGCCATGCTGAGCATATCACAGAGCATTACACAATCACATTCAAGCCACATCTAATTTAGCATCCTCGGGGGTAATCATCGTTCCTTAAGCCATTCACCCTAAAACCTCGAATAGTCAATTATGGCCCGAATCATCCCGATGCTAAACCAGCCATAACAGTCTGTCTTAGGCCATGGAATCACTTCTCGATCATCCCATTAGACCACCAAAATCTCCATGAAAACAGCCACTATTTGGACTACAAATTTCACTCGCCAAATCCACAATTTTGCTCGAATCAATGCGCCTAAGCTCAGCCACCATTCAGCACACCATAGACCACTAAACCTCGATTAAAACATCGCGCTAAGTCACCAAATGCACCACAAAATCAGCCCCTAACAGCCTCCACAAGCTAACCCTTAAATTACCCTAATTAACCCCTAAAACTCATCTAGAAATGTAGATTAGCCTAACTAGGGTTTAGGGTTGTACTCACTTAGAATCCTAAGCTCCAAATAAGGTTGAGCAAGTGGCAAGGACGGCTTGACAGCGGTGAAGCAAGCGGCGGCAACGGGCGGCCTCTACGGCGGTGGCACCGGCGGCGGCTCTTGGACGGCGATCCTAGGCAAAGGGGGTTGCTCACACGGCTGGGAAAGGAGAGAGAGAGAGAGAGAGAGAGAGAGAGAGAGAGAGAGAGAGAGAGAGAGAGAGAGAGAGAAAGAGCTGGTCGGGTTGGTGGCGAGGCAAGGCAGGGCGAGCGGCGTTGACAGTAGCACTCCGGCGAGCGGTGGCGGCGTGAGGCCGGGAGGGGGAGAGCTCACGGGAAAGGGGGAGAAGAGAGGGTGGCCGGCTGACTTGGGAGGAAAATGGGAAGAGAGAGAGTCAAAGGGAGTGTATAGGCTTGAGTGAGATAGTGGGGTGGTTGACCAACCTTGCAAAAATGACAATCCTACCCCTAATCCAAAGGCTAGGATCAATTCCAATAAAAATATCTAGGGGCATTATGGACCTCAAATTTCAGCATTATTGGGTTGAGATACACTAATATAAAATCCCAAAATATGCCCCAAAAAAATTGCAAAATTCAGAACACTATATTTAGGCCTTGGGGTAAAACGATAATTTTCCGGTCCCGGGTCAAATTTCCAATTTTTGACTCTACCGACCCCAAATATGAGTGGCCACATAAAAATGATGTCGTCCTTGCAAAAATAGTCGCATACGCCCACGAAATTCGATACCGAAATCCGGACTCAATTTTACGATCGATTTAGCTCAATTTGCAGTTTTAGCGTCTCTCACTAACGGGCGGCTGTTTAGGGGTTATGCGTATCAACCTAGGGCTATCCGAGTCGCGGTCATCTGGAATAAGTTTGGGATCGTTCGCCGCGCGTACTCTTAGTTGTGCGGAATCACCCGCTATCCTATCGTATATCGTCGATCGAACCAAATCCGTCACTCTACTTGGACCGGCCCATATCGGTACAAAATATTCTCTCGTCGCTTCTCGGAATCGAACTCGACTCACAGTCGAGTTCTTGCGTCCACGCATTATTTTCCTCGTTAGCCATTCCCTAATGGTCAGTATCCCGAGAATGATCAATTCCGGACGAGACTCACTAAAACGAAATGAGAAATAATCATCTATTTTATTAATCCCGGAAGTGGGCGAATTCGGGATGTTACAATAAATAAGCACAAATGGTGATACAGAAGATAGAGATGTGCATAGAAATGCTGAGACTGATCGTGGAGTTCATGTTTGTGATTGTGGAAGTGGTCGGCATCATAATTCAGCAGGAGATGTTGCCTCAGCTCACGAACCTCGACTCCGGTTTGTTGGTTTCCTTCCTTGTGTGACTGCAATGTAAAGCACATTGAGCTTTCATAAGCGCAGTGCTTGCGGTTTCATATTAGTGTGCCTCCTAGTTTTGTTGAATTGCTACATTTTTGGGATATATTGATGCCCTTATGTTCGATCAGTCCGCTAAGAGTGTTTCGTACATTGGCCGAGATCCTTTCTCTTTTTCCTCCGGCCAATGAATTAAGGACAATATCTGACCCTTCAAAATGATAAACTACTGTGTACGATTTATAGAACAATTCAAATAACAGCAATGAGTTAGACTCTATCATCAAGGAGCAGACTTGTGTGTGTAAATTAGGCCAGAGGTGCAAGTTAAATTCATCATGCCACCAATTGCAAACAATTCAATATGTGACTTGTCCGCCTGAGTTTTAGCTCGCATCTTACTTGACTCGTAAGATCACTAAGACTTTTCATTTATTCTAGATTTGTCTATCGAAATAAATATGGCTTCCTCGTCAAGAAAAAGAATAAAAAGACTTTGCTCATTGCCCTTGTCATGCCCCAAACCCCAACAGGCTCGTGACACCCCTCAAAGGTTGTGTTGAACGAGACGTCCTAGGACGCGTCACCTACCCAAATGAAACACGCGAAGACAAAAGCAAGCGGAAGTAGGAATCAAACAACCCAGACAATTAATAATAACAACGGGGTAATAGTTGCACAAAACAATGAACTCATATCATTAGCTTGAGACCACAAATATTCATACATCAGGCTTCTAGGGTTAGCTTCCACCTTCATCATCAAAAAGGGATAGATGGTAAGGTAGGCTAGCTATCTGCACAAAAAGGGCTCTACCAAAACGGGCTTCTAGCCCAGCATCCAAACACCCCTACGGTGCCCAATCAGGATCAAACTTTGAAGACTCGGACACCGTATTAGCTTTGATCTCGATCGGTTCATCTTTGGGCTCCAGCTCCATAGGCTCTCCTTCGGACTCGGACTCAGAGGGTTCGATCACAAGTTCCGATTCCGGGTCAAACTCCATCGGCTCCGGTTCCGGGTCAAGGTTTGTAGGGATGAACTCCGGATCGATGACTTCACCGTCGGGAGGGAAACTTCCATTAGGTCCCAATCCCCAAGTCCTGCCACTAAGTCTCCTTGGGGAACGTCAAATCCTTGTATCGGTCCCACCATACTCACGTGCGTTCATCCAATTCAGTCAAGCACATTCCACATGCATGTCCAGCCAACTTTCCACGACCCACGTCAACACGCCTCAAGCCAGCCCTCCGATCAATTCGGACTTTATCCCTCACTGGACATTTCACATTTTCTCACGATCTACGTAAACATGCCTCAAGTCAGCCCTCCGATCAATTCAAGCTCAGTTCCGCATAACCATGCTTCAGGACATTTCTCTCGATCTGTGTAACCATGCCTCAGGTCATTTCTTGCCTTTCTAGCCACATCCGCGTAATCACGCCTCAAGTTGGCAGAACTCCGATCAATTCGGGCTTAGTCTCGCGTAACCTTACCTCAGGACATTTCTATCGACCCATGTAAACACACCTCAGGTTATTTCTTGCCTTTCTAGCCACACCCGCGTAACCACGCCTCAGGTTAGTAGTCCTTCGATCAATCCGAACTTAGTCCTGCGTAACCACGCCTCAGGATATTTCTCTCGACCCGCGTAACCATGCCTCAGGTCATTTCTCATGCATATACACCACATCACAATTCATCATTCTTACACATCGTACAAATCCAATTCAAATCATAAACTCATCACACTATCCCACCAATTCGACATTCAAGTCGGCCCACTCAAACGTCAATTTCACCCACAAACGCCACAATAATCCGATCATCACGACCACATATATATTAGTCACTAATTAAGCCCCATAATCATCACAATTTAATCTAACAATTATTACATTCAAATCACAATTTCGTCCCTAATTTAGCCAGTGAACCGATACTAATTACACCCTAAACAAGTCTAAAAATACCCATTATACTAAGTAGGGTTTAGGAAGTCACTTACCTAAGGTCCAAGTCGAGGAAAACTGGCTAGGGGCGGCCAAAGTGGCTGGAAGAGTAGCGGTGAGCTTGGCATGCGCCCGAGCACGTTAGTCAGCGAGCCTCAGCATAATGCTCGACCACGACCGGGCGAGTGGCCGAGTGGGCTGGGCGACAGATGGGTGAGCAGCTGGGTTGGACGGGCGAGTGGCCGAGTGGACGAGCAAGTGGCCGGGCGGACAAGGGAGAGGCTGAGTGTGCAGATCGAGTGAGTGGCCGGGCATGCTGGACGAGCCAGCGGCCGACGGCGATGGGCGAGCAAGCTGGTGATGCGGTTGGGCGACAGATGAGTTGACTAGCTATGACGACGGTGACAGGCTTGGCCAGGTGAGCTGAGCGAGCTGAGCAGCGACGATGACGATGACAGCGGTGCTGGGCAACCAAGACAACGAGCACGGCTGCGGTTGGTGGTAAGGGGAGCTAGGTAGTGGTGGTGAGAGCAGCGGCGATTGGTATGGCGGTGTGCGGTGGCGATTAGTGAGCTGGACAGAGGGGAGAGGAGCTCAGGGAAGAAGGGTTGACGGCAGGAACGGTAGGGCCAGTGACGGTTGAGGGTGGCATGGCGATGTCACAGGCGGTGGAGCGGAGCAAGACGAGCCAGTTAGGCAGCGCCGGGCCGTGACAGGCGTGGCGGCGAGCTACTGCTCGCGCGGAGGAGTGGAAGAGAACAGTTGGGTCGAAGGTGGCGGCTGGATAGATGGTGCGGCAGCTGGCGAGCGGGGGCGCAAGGTAAACAACCGGTGAGCTGGGGCTGGGGCGAACGGCGGTCGGGCAAAGGGGAAACAGACGCAGCGGCCAACCAACGAGGAGAACAAGAAGAAGAAAAAGAAGAAGAAGAGAAAAAAGAGGAGAGAGAGGGGGTAGGGGGTAGGTGTGCATGGGCAGAGGAGACGTGCGCATGGAGGGAACGTGAGCGGGAGTGGGTGGCACGCGGCAGAGGAGAGAGAGAGAGAGAGAGAGAGAGTAAGTCAACGTAATAATCGCGATCTAATGGCTCACGTTCAAATCCAAAATTGATCCAATGGTCCACGAAAATCCCAAAATCAAATAAAAGAAAAGGCCAAACGACATTAATAAAATAAATCCAGAGGGAGGTCTACTAGTCCATTTTCACTTATCCCGAGCAATATTGATGCTGGCTATAATAATATCGACACCATCCAATTAAATTCGTCATGAAACTCCGAGAAATTCGACACCAAAATTCTAGCTCTAAATAACGGTTAAATTCGATCGAGTGCGATTCTAGCGAAATCTCTAATTTAAAAATGACCCAAGAATGATCAGTTCCGGGCGAGATTTTTTTATAAATGCACTGACGAAATACACGTTTTATAAATCTCAAAAATGAAACAAAATTCGTAAGGTCACGGCCTTTTTTGCACATTCATGTGTGCCTTTTTTGCTGTTATTTAAAAGAATGCAACCAAATGCAATCACTTGTCCATATCTATCTATTACTATCTTTTTCTTTTAAGAGTTGCCTCGACGGTTGACAACATAGGTCTTTGATTAGAAAAGGATTGATCATGCTCCTTGTAACAATTTTTTTTTGCACTCTCTAATCATTTTGGTAGATATATTCTGACCCATTTCCTTAATGAGCGAACGGTACGAAAGATTGACTTTTTTTTTCAGAAGTACTATTTGAGTGAATTTTTCATTTTTTTCCTCTTTCTCTATCCCTATCCAGTAGGTACAGCCTTGAATCGATGGAGAACCTTTCCTTTTCTATATTTGTATGTATAGATATTATTAAGTTCCAACTCCTTGCTGATACCTCCCAAGGAAAATCCCAAATTCGATCTCAAGTTGACGGGTTAGTGTGAGCTTATTCAAGCGGTTATGCAATCTTCGAATAGGAATCCATTTTTTGAAACATCCTAGCTTTCGTGTTTTGGTGGATCTTCGAGATCCTTTCAATTACCTATGTTGTGTTGAAGGATCTATATGATCGATCGATTGGGTAAAGCCCGCGGTAGCAAAGGAACCGAGGAAAGTATACAGAAAAGAATGTTGTTTTCTATTTTATTAATATTAGATTAGTATTAGTTAACAATCGTGGCTCAGTGAGTCCTTTCTTAACGTTGTCCCTCTCCCTCACCTCTCTCTTCATTATTATATATTGTATATTTTTTTTCTACTAAAACGAACCTTCCATTGTATTAGAGAAGTACAAATATTACACAGAAGAGTTGGAGCCTACATCAACATGATAAATAAAAGAAGACTCCGCGAGCACTAAGCTTTTGACTCTAGAGGGGAGATCATTAAAAGAGAAAGATGATGCATTTTCTAAATGAAAAGAAGCCCATTTTGCAAGCTCATGAGCAGTAAGATTACTAGATCTGTTGATCCACTTGAAGCTCCATTCTGGGTTGTCGCTGAGAAATAAGCGAGAGTCCGAGACGAAAGCATGAATACACCAAGGACAAATGCCCTTTTGTTGAATAGCATCAATTAATATCTTACAATCACTTTCAAAAACCGCTTTGTGTATGCCAAGAGACTGAGCAGCTTTGCATGCTAGAAGAAGAGCTGCAGCTTCCACTTCCACTGGCGAGTTCCATCTTCCTCGTCTTGTCCACGCTTGGACAACTGAGCCTCTATACGATCGTGCAATGATACATATGGCACCTCTATTATCTTTCCATGCACCATCTATATTAAATTTCAACTCTTGATTTGATGGAGGTATCCAAGAGTTTGACCTTACCCCAATAAAATCCGGTTCCTCGCTTAACTTCACTTTGTCCTCCCTCCTGAACATATTTGAATATTCCAAGAAATCTTGTATGACCATCTGAATGGCCTGGGAAGGAACTAGAGTAGTTTGATCATGTATCTTTGCATTCCTGTAACGCCACATTCTAGTACAAAGAATTGTTACATAGAGGGTGAAGAGCTTGCAATCCACTCCCGTTCTCTGTACTATTTTTCCTGGATCAAGAAAGTGATTCACCATCTCTTCCGGAGACCTGAAGTTCCAAGCAGACTAGATAATATCCCATGGGCTCTGTCTCCACATAATTTGGGCTAGAGGACATTTTGTGAACAAATGTACTGAATTTCCTTCCGAAGCTCCACACAACGGGCAAGAGGGGTCTGGGATGTGGATCAATTGAAAAAAGTTGGCTCGACAAGGTAAAACATTAGTCGCTATCCTCCACAGCATCATTTTGTGTCGCTCATGAGCTCTAGCTTTCCAAATTTTGTTCCAAATACCACGGTTGTTACCATTTTCATTTTGCGACTTTATGAGTTTGTAAGCAGATTTAACAGAAAATATTCCATCGATAGCTGGATGCCAAATCAGTTTGTCTACCCCAATGGAGTTTGGCATGTGGATCTGAAGGATGGCTTGGACTGAGGTTGGGCAAAATGTTTGATTTAGACTTAATACATCCCAAGTTTTTGTCCCTGGGATAAAGAAGCTTTCTATCTTTCTGTGCTTCAAAACAGGGTCTGGTTCAATAAAAGAAGGCAAATGAGTTGAGACGTTAGGAATCCAGGGGTGATTTCCAACCTCGATTGACTTTTCATCCCCTATTTGATATAGAGTTCCTAGTTTGAGTACTTCTCTGGTATCTATGATTGCCTTCCACAAAGGAGAGGTTGATGCCTTGACCTTGTGATTCCAGAAATTTGAGGTCTACAAATATTTTCCTTCAAGGACTCGAACCCATAACTTGCCTCTATCTTAGATCATTCCCCAACTGAGTTTCAAAAGCAAAGCATTATTGAAGTCCCTATTATGCCAAAAACCTATTCCTCCACTCTTCTTGTTTCTACATAGAAAATCCCAACATTTAGGTGTAAAATATCTATTTTTCTTGGTTGGCACCCCCCACCAGAATTTTCTTATAGAGGCATCAAGTCTGTCACCAGTGCTCCGAGGCAAATGACTAGATTGCATAGCATAAATCGGTGTGCTCTGAACAACCGATCGGATATATGTTACTCTACCTGCCCAAGATAGTGTCTTTCTTTTCTAGGAGCTAAGTTTGTTATCAACCTTTTGTTCAAGGAATTGATATTTTGTCCTGCTTTTTCCTATATTGAAGAGGGGATTTCCAAGGTATAGTGATTCGGGATCTGTCTTTTGCATGTGGAGCTCATCCATACAAAACTTTTTCATGCCCATGGAAGTATTTTTAGAAAAAAAGATAGATGACTTTTGATGATTCAAGCTTTGACCTGACCACGAGCAATAAAGTTCAAGGCATTTCTTTAGTACTCTCACTAGATGTTTAGTAGCTCTAACAAATAACAACAAGTCATCGGCATACATAAGGTGAGTTAGAGGCGGACTTTTTCGCCCTACTCTTATACCTGCAATAATCTTCAAATCCTCTGCTCTAGATAGAATTCTAGAAAGAAGTTCAGAATAAATCACAAACAGGTATGGCGAGATAGGGTCACCTTGTCAAAGTCCTTTTTGAGGTTTAAAACTTCCCGCAAGTCTACCGTTGATGAGAAGAGAAAAATGAACCAACGATACACATATTTTTATGAGCCTGCAAAAGTGAGACGAAAACCCCAAACTATAGAGTATTGCATCAAGTATATTCCAATCAACTCTATCATAAGCTTTTGACATATCAATCTTGACTCCCATGAATGGACTCTCCTTTCTTTTCTTCCTCATGGAGTGTAAGATTTCCTGTGCAATTATAGAATTTTCTTGTATGCTTCTACCCGGAACAAAAGCCGATTGCTGAGGTGAGATAATACGACTGAGGTACCCTTTCAGTCTATTTGCCAACAACTTAGAGATAAGTTTATGGCTCACGTTGCATAGACTTATGGGCCGAAATTGGTTAAAGGTGTGTGGATTATGAGTTTTTGGGATGAGAACTATAAAAGTATGATTGAGAAGATGAGGCAATTGACCTGTGTTAAAGAAGTGTTGCACAAATTGGACAATCTGGGCCTTCACCACTTCCCAACATTTCGTGTAGAAGATAGCATGGAATCCATCTGGGCCTGGTGATTTAAGAGGGGCCATCTCTTTCAAGACGCTATACATTTCATCCTCAATTGGAATTGCCAAAATATCCAAGTTTTCTTCATCAGAAACTACCTTAGGGAAGAGCTCCCTAATAAGAGGGTGTGGATCTAGTGATGGTCCCGAAAAAAGCTCTGTATACTTGGATAAAAAGAAGTTTTTAATCTCATCTATACTCATAAGCCATTGGCCTCCATCATCCTGAACTGCCACGATATAATTTTTGCGCCTTTTGATAGTTGTAGAAAGATGGAAGAATTTGGTATTCTGATCACCCTCCTGTGTCGCGACCTAAAAAAAATTGGGTTTTCGATCTTAGGCTAATGGATTACTAGATCAATTAAATTGATTAACCTAGCTCGAGTTCTCCCAAACTCTACCAAATCGCAACTTAGGTCCAATTGTGAGCATGCAAATATTTTCAATAGGAGTCGCCACTAATCATTTAAGGTAGGTTGATTAGAAACCTAAATAAAATAGCGGGAGTACTATTTTATTTCTGCGAACCAGAAATTATAGATTCGGGGACTTGGTTACGCTAGATTCCCTAACGCCCTTTCGGTACCAATTTCAAGAAAAATACTCAATTTGACAATTTTGATAAACCCTGACTTAGAGTTCAAAGGTGCAGAAATTTTTTATTTTCACTTATTTAAATGAAAGCTAACCTATATGTAATGACGTGCAAAAATTGACATGCGATTAATGCAACCTAACATGCAAACTATATGTCATGCGACGACGTGACCTATTTCTAATGATGGGCATATTATTTTTTTAATGAAATTCAGAATTAAAAATGCCAATTATCTAAACATGCAATTTTAAACTAAAGAAATTAACCTATTCTAGAGTAATCTTTTGGTATTTTTTTTAATCAAAATTCGAAATTAAAATCAAGTAAAAAAAAATATAACCGCTAAATCTTTCGAATTAAGTTTCGATCTGAAGCTTGACAGATCGATCCTAAAATTCGAAATACCCGCTATGAAAATAACTCTATCTAAAGCCTGATAGATAGATTTATTTTCACGTGTGCGGTTGCGGATTAGGAAATTTTCCTAATCGATCACATCTTGAAAAAATTTAGATATCTCAAATATCTTGGATATATTCAAAGGATTTTGAAAATTCTAAATTCTATCCAAATTTGATAAGATTAGATATCCAAGATTTCAAAAAAAAAAGGAAATAAATCCTAATTGAAATATTGCCTATTATCTAAAT
Source organism: Syzygium jambos (assembly GCA_031216235.1). Classification (NCBI taxonomy): domain Eukaryota; kingdom Viridiplantae; phylum Streptophyta; class Magnoliopsida; order Myrtales; family Myrtaceae; genus Syzygium; species Syzygium jambos. The sequence continues at coordinate 15,962,103 of CM062226.1, forward strand.
ATGTAAAATTAGATATCAAAAAGCATGAATTAGGCAACAAAATATTCAAATCAAATCAGGATAAGATAATTACCTGATTTGCCGATTTCTTTCCAAATTTAAATTTGCAGCGGATCGGGATTGCATATTGGACGACCGGCGGCCGACGAATTGACGGTGGCCGCGACAGATGGTGGCGGGCGCGGTGGATCACGAGCAGCAGCTAGGGATGACCAGCAACATTCACGGTGGCTCGGTGCCGGCGGTGATGTCTCGGCTACAGACGATCAAAGCAAAAGAGGTCTTCACGAAAAGGCTATTAGGACAGCGTTGATGTTATACAAGGACTGCAACCAACAACTATGACGACACCAACGATAGTGAAGGAAGATCTGGACAGCGAACCGCAGGCACAACAGTAGCAACTAGCCTTCCTAAGTTACTAAATAGCCTACAAGAAAGAAAACTTTGACTCGGCAAAGCTTGGCACGGCTATGACGCGATTTAGGCGTTCGTCGGGGCTGTTCGACGGTCGTTGAACTCGCCTGGAACCTACTTAGCACAGTCAGAATCGCGCCTGGATAACTCGAAAGCGTTGGACCAGCGATAGTGGACAAAGTGATGTGCGACAAGGCTGAACTCGTCAAGAATCCGGACTGTAGCAACCCGTGGATTGTTGCTGAAACTAACAGGAGCAGCGTCGAATGGGCGCCAAGCTACTAGGTCTTACCTGGAATCCTTCTGGAATTGCTAGCGTTACTGGGAATTTGCCGCCGTATCAGTGGTGACACGACACAATGAAGAAATAGAGTGTGGAGACGTGTGGAAGCAGCAGCACAAGACACGAACGAGAATTCGTCTTTTGGAAGCGGAAGTGTGTGTTCTCTCCTTGCTTTTCTCTTCACGATTTTTCTTTCAATGGTCTCACCTCGCCCCCTTTTCCGACGCCTTTTTTTTTCTCTCAATTGTGTCCCCTCCAGCCCCCTCACGATTTCTCATTGAATTTATAGGCAAAGTTTAGGGTTTTGCTTACAATTACTTCCTATTTTGATTCAAAGAAAATATTGTAATATCTCTATGATAATATCAATTTATTCAAAATCGTGATAATATCAAGATTGACAAACCAATGTTTGTTAATATATTTAAGGCCAAGTTAAAAGAAAAATGAACTTGCTAAATAGCTCAAATGAGAGTTGGTAATCCAAAACTAGTCATCGACTTAATTGGAGAAAAGTTGGTAAATTAATCTAACTAAGGTTGGTAATTTCTAAAGAAGTTGGTAAATTGAAGGCATTGCTACTTATGTAATGTAAATAAAAGTTCCCAAATGATAAGAAATATTGGCTAATTAAGAAATGAACTAAACATCCATAAGTAATTAATGAGAGTTTGTAATCTAATGCTACAGGGTAATCAATGGTAGAAAGGTTGGTGAGTCATGCTAATTTAGATTGGTAATCTCTAAATGGAATTAGTAAATGTAAGTGGTCATTAACAAGGCAAATGAAAGTTTATAATTCAATAGAAAAGTTTATAGATAGAGTATACAAAAACAATAAAAAAAATTGGTAAGTAATGCAAATAAGAGATGGCAACACAAAAGTAATGGACAATTCAATAAAACAAAATCTGGTAAGTCCTTCTAATTCAGGTTGGCAATTTCATATAAGAGTTTGTAAATTAAAAACATCCCTAAGTTATGTAAATAAAAATTGGTAAGTTAGTATAATAATTACTAATTTGCAAACTATAAATTTGTAGTTTCAGAAAAGTGTCATCAAGTTACTAACAAGTTGCTAGAAAAATAGTCAGCTACTATATTTTTTTAGGGTTAATACCACGAAAACCCCAAACTAGTACACCTGTGATAAATTTACCCCAAATTAATTTTTTGACTGTAAAAATTTTAAGTTGGTACACCTGTGATAAAAGTATCCAAAACTAATTTTTTGATCACAAAAAACCCTAAACTAGTACATTTGTGATAAATTTACCCTCCGTTAGTTTCTATTAATTTGAACTAATGCCAAATAGAGAGTACAATCCCAAACTGGTATACCCGTCAACTGCCACATCTTATTCAACTCAACAATTAGACAGTAAAATTTAACGGAACTAATGGAGGGTAAATTTGCCACAGTTGTACTGGTTTGGGATTAATTTGTCACGAGTTTATTAGTTTGGAGTTTTTCATAGTATTAACCTTATTTTTTATTAACAGATTTTTGACACTTACCAACACTAGTTGAGATTTATTAGCACGAAATAAAAATCCATGCATTTGGGAGGGGGTAATCGAAACAGTTCACATGGGAAAAGTCGTGGGAACGTCAATGTGTTCCATCCATTCAATCTTTCATTTGCTCTTACTTCCCCGGAATCAAGGAATTAAAAAAAAACAATTGTGCAAAGTCATAATACCAGATTTTGGTTAATTATGAGATGGACACCACTTGTGCTTACTTGATCTTAATGGTTACGTGCCCGTGCCTCATGGGTGAGGATGATACTTTGGTATTGAAAATCCAAGGGAGGGTGTTCAGTGTTATACTATGCAAAAGTAGAGAAATTATACTTTCCAAAAGTAAAAGTAGAGAAAAAGACCATAGAAGAGGTGGGAATCCAAAGTTGTTCACACGTAAAGAATCGACTTAGGCACATCGCATCAAAGTGCAAGGCAAGCCAACTTTGCCTCCCACGCTGACCAAATTTCCTCCACGTATAGGCCCATATGATCATAATTGGATTTACTTCCCTTAATTAACTCAAAATTATCATGTAATTAGTTGTGACGTCCATGCAAAAAAAATTGAAAACATAGTTTTAGGGTCGTCAAATCTTTTTGATGCGATGTAGTTAAAAAGAATTTATTTTTTTAGCAATCACCTAAGACCAATTAGAACTAGTTTAATCCGCGTTGTGGACTTCGAAGAAGCTGTTCTTAGAGAAAAACCATAAATTGGTATACTTCTGACTAAGAAAGGTTAAAATTCTAAACGGGTATATCCGTTAACTGTCACTTGTCACCCAACTTGTACCGATTTTTGGTTTTTCATTATATTAACCCCTGGCAAGACTTTATCCGATGGGCAATGAAGATATGCGGTGGAGATTCCTTTGCGCACCGCCTCTCCCGGTTTTCCCTTGGCGCGTTAGTCCATATCATCTGGACAGAGAGGAACCATGCATTATTCAGGAACAAAAGCGTACACATCCCCGGCATGCGCAAGCATCTCCTCAAAGTCGTTAAAGACAAGGCCATTTCCTTTGGGAAAGTTCAAGATACTTCTAGGAATCGTGCTCTTCAGAGGAAATGGGAGCTTCCGGCCTCAATCTTTGAAGCAATCCGGATGCCTAGGCTATAGCTGTTATGATCTTTTGATCTTTCTCTCTTGTTTCTATCTCCTTGTATAGTTCTTGCGTCTCCACCTTTGACCTCATCTGGACATCCCATGTCCTAATTGGGTCAGAGGCTGGTTTTGGCTATAGGTTGTATTGGTTCTATGAAAAGTAATACATATTTACCTTTACCAAAAAAAAAAACCCCTTTTTAATTTTTCAACACCTCCTGTGAGGATAATATATATATAGGTGCATATGAGGGGTGATGAAGATTGGATCCTTGTGATAATGCTGATCTTTTCTTAATCCCAATATCCATGATTTCTTCTTTGTTTTTTTTACCCTAGAAGATTCGTATTTGCCCCAAAGGGATTCGTACATGGCTGAATATATGCTCCCTGTCATGCCCCGAACCCTACGGCGCTCGAGCATTCCTCGCAAAGGTCAATTCGAGTGCGACGTCCCAGGACGCGTCGCCAACCCAAGACTCAACGCAGAGATTTAAAGCACATGCGGAAGTAATTAAAATCACCCGAACAATATTATACACACAACCAAGGATAGCCACAGAAATGAACAACAACGATTGCAGAATAAACACTTGCACTAATATTGGAAATCATATACAATATCCATATACAGCCCGATCATCAAAAATCAAAAACGGATCAAGGCCACTACTGACAAAAAGGGATAAGTGGCTCGGGGGTCAGTCTACTACTAAAGGTGGGGCACTGGTCACAAAGCTACTGGCCCTACCAAACTGAGGCAAAAGCTAACTCCTACGGTGCCCAGTCTGGGTCGGAATCAGAAGACTCCGAGGATGAAGAGCTGTCAGGCATCTCCTCGTCGGACCTTGATGAGTCCGTCTCAGACTCGGCCTCTAGCACGAGATCCTCCTCGATCGGCTCTAGCTCCTCGTCGTCCTCCTCCATCGGCTCCGGAATAGCGTCCCCGTCATCTGGCTCTATGTCCATCCGCTCGAACTCGTCTATCTCGTACTCTACCGGTACACCGTCAGAGCTCGCACTCTCCTCAGTTGAAGAGCCAGGATCAGTCACCTCGCCATCAGGGCATCGAGGATACCGGGTGCCCAACCCGGTGAACGGGACATCAAAAGTCCGGAGAGGACCATACTCTCCAATATCATCCCTGAAGCACCAAGTCACGTACTCGTGGGTCTGATAATGGGACTCCCCCGTGTCCACCCAAACTACAGTATAATATCTAATATATACCTCCCCGTTCCCTACAGGGTGTATCGTCCTTGTCCGCTCTACATGATGCGGAATCCCAAAACGTACTGAAATCGTAGGCATCTCAAGGCTGGGGGTCTGAAAAATTGATTTTAAACAACAATGAGAATAATCTCAGTGAGTAGTTCCCTAAACCTAAACTAGGCTAACGTGCACTTCCTGACGAGTACTAAATAACGCGCAATTCAAAACATAAACTGATTCAGACCCTCGGGCCTAAATTCAAATTCATTTGACCTTGCAGGTTAGGCATTCTATAAAGATAATCACAACAGCATCACAGAATTAGCTCGAGGCACTCACGTACATATCACTCAATTCTGAAGTATGTAATGCACATGTTTGTGTTCGCACTCATGTTCATGCCTCATCAATGCATTAACACACACTTGCATGCTAGCACTCTGCCATTTACTGATTTCTCCTCCGATCCGCGTTAAACGCATCAGGTCCACCGCTTCGAGATCGATCTCTGGCCCGCGTAAAACGTATCAGGCTCATGACACATTACCCGCGTAGAACGCCTCAGGTTGGTCATCTTCCGGTAAACCGAGCATCGTCCCGCGTAACACGCCTCAGGACGGGTTCACTACCCCGCGTAAAACGCATCAGGGTTTATTGTGATCACACATTCACAAGCACCAATTTTTATCTGAACCCCACGTAAGACGCATCAGGGCATTTTAAGTGATCACAATGCACATGTCATTCAGGCACATTCGTACATGCACATGCCGTGCCAATGCTTGAAATGCACACTCATGGCTATCACGTTCACACTTGGGTATCCACATGTGCGAATCACGATGTAACATGCTCAACTTGCATCGCGCATATTCAATTTCATAAATCAACATGCCCAATCAGACGATCAATTCAAATCAGCCATGGCATCAACTTGACACACAACCTATGCACAAATTCACACAACCGGGTCAACAAGAACTCGCACATTCGAGGCCCGCCAAGTTAATCCATTCCTAGTCCCGCTAGACATGTGACACGGCATCATCAATTTAACCACAAACAAGGCTCAATTAGCTAATCAATTGCACAATGCGATCATTCCCGGTAATTGCACGATTAAACCTCAAATTGATTGCGCCTCGCCCAAATCAAATCCCGTCGTGGGCAGCCACTATACCGCAAATTCTAGGCCAATAATTATCTTCAAAATGCTCCATTAAACTCCCCAAAACACCATTCTAATCAGCCACCACAAGGCCAAATAGGGCGCACAATATAATCCACATTTCAAACCCGAACTTTCCCGAACTTGGGCCGTTCCTATACAAATCTGTCCAGCCAATGTACAGTGCCTCTCGGGCCACTAAACCTCCATTAATTCATCACACTAATCCACCAAAATAGCCACAACAACAGCCCCTAATCATCTCCACAACTTAACCTCTAAATTACCCTAATTAACCCCTAAAACCCATCTAGAAATGCAAATTATCCTAACTAAGGTTTAGGGTCAAACTCACTTGGTGTCCTAAGCTTGAAATGAGACCAAGCAAGCGGCGAGGATGGCTGGGCAGCGGCGGGGCAGCGGCGGCGACGGTGACCTCCCGACGGTGTGCGCGACGGCAGCTTGAGGGTGCCGGCGGTGCTAGGCGGGGGAGCGGCTGGTCGTGGCGGATGGGAGGGAGAGAGAGAGGAGTGGGACGGAATGGTGAGGGTGGTGAGGCGTGGGACGGTGTCTCTCGGCGGCGGCACCGGCGGCGGCGGCGACGGCGTGAGGGAGAGGGAGGAATCGGGAGAGAGTGAGAGGGAGAAGGGGCAGCCGGCTGTGGGGAGGAGAGAAATGAGAGGAGAGAGAGAAAATAGAGAGTTTATAGACAAAAGGGTGAGTGGGAGTTGGTGAACAACTTTTCCTAATACCCAAACTATCCCTAATAAAAGGTTTGTGGTTCAATCAAGCTCACTAGTGGAGGGGCAATCTTGTCCTCAACATTTTGAATTATTGGGCTGATGAGACTTAATTTTAAACTCCAAAATATTGTCCAATTAAGCCCAAAATTCGAAATTCCAACTTAGGGCACAAGGGCAAAACGGTAATTTTCGGTTTCGGGTCAAATTTTTCAATTTTGACTCTACCGAACCCAAATATGTTTGGCCACATAAAAATGACGTCATCCTTTCAAAAATAGTCGCGCACGCCCACGAAAATCGGCACCGAAATTCTGATTCAATTCCACGATTGTTTTAGCTCAATTTGCAGTTTTAGCGTCTCTCACTAACGGGCGGCTGTTTAGGGGTTACGCGTATCGACCTAGGGCTACTCGAGTCGTGACGGTCCCAATTTCTCGGAGAACGTGAGGATTTATAGCTAGTCCCAGGGGTCGCGGTTGTCCGGAATAAGTTCGGGATCGTTCGCCACGCGTACTCTCGATTGTGCGAAATTACCCGCTATCTGATCGTACGTCGTCGGTCAAACCAAATCCGTCACCATTCTCGGGCCGGTCCACATTGGCACAAAATATTCCCTCATCGTTTCTCAGAATCGGACTTGATTCACAGTCGAGTTCTTGGGTCCACGTACCATTTTCCCTAGTTAGCCTTTCCCTACTGGCCAGTATCCCGAGAATGATCAATTCCGGGCAAGACTTACTGAAATGAAATGAGAAATACATCAGTTTCATTAATTTTGAAAGTAAGTCGAATTTTGGGACGTTACACTCCCCACGTGTGACAATTTTCTTTCCTTTCTTTTAGTCTTACCCTGAATATTTCTTTTAGGCTTGCAGATGTGGATACGCCAAAGAGAAAGATCTTAAGATTAAAATTAACCCTCAATTTCTCACATACAAGTATCACCCTGTGACCAAAACTTTCTTAACGTAATGGCCTAATTGCTTCTCAATTTTAATCAAGAAAAAATCAATTCTTTCTAATTCGGCACCTATAATTTCGGCCACCGTGAGTTTAGTCCAATTGAGCTCAAAACCATTTACTTAAGTCCATCTACCACTAGTCCAATAAATGCGAACATGTTCCTAATATCTATATGCAATTTAATTAATATTTTTATTTAGAGATCGGGTCAATCCCTCATTTTTAAGCAATGAATAATTGAATGGGCCATCAAAATTTAGGTGCCAACAGATTTGTTAGTTATTTTGTTTGGTTTTTTAGTTTGAAAATTACTACCTTTTCTTATCTTGACATAACAAAAAGTTCTCTTATCTAACAAGCTTTTATATGCATTTCTTACAAACGCCTTAAGTTTATAGACAATTCTATAAAGTTACCAACTTCTATTTGAGTGACTTACCAATTTTTTTTCCTGATTAAGTAACCCAAGATAAGCGCAATTAGATTAATAAAACCAAATAATCATTGGTAATTAATTTGATGGTTGATAATCTATAACCGGTTGATAATCTATAACCAGTTGATAAATGATCAGAGAAACTTTAGCAATGCTATATAAGAGTTAATATATTTAAGACAAAGTTAAGAGAAAAAATAAACTTGCTAAATAACTCAAACGAGAATTGGTAATCGAAAACTAGTTGATGACTTAATCAGAGAAAAAGTTGATAATTCACTCTAACTAAGGTTAGTAATTTCTAAAGAAGTTGGTAAATTCAAGGCGTTGCAAATTAAGTAATGTAAATAAATGTTTCCAAATGATAAGGAAAATTGGCAAATTAAACAAGCCAAATCAACACTGGTAAAAAAACTCAAATGAGAGTTGGTAATCTATTACTATGTGGTAATCAATGATAGAAAGGTTGGTGAGTCATGCTAGTTTAGATCAGTAATCTCTAAATGGAATTAGTAAACGTAAGTGGTCGTAAACTAGGCAAATGAAACTCGGTAATTCAATAGAAAAATTGATAGAGTATACAAAAAAAATAAAAATTGGTAAGTAATGCAAATAAGAGTTGGTAACACAAAAATAATTGACCATTCAATATAACAAAAGTTGGTAAGTCCTTCTAATTCAGGTTGGCAATTTCATATAAAGAGTTCATAAATAAAAAATGTCAATAAGTTATGTAAATAAAAGTTGGTAAGTTGGTATAAAAATTGCTAATTTGGAAACTATAAATTTGTAATTTCATAAAAGTATCGGTAAGTTTCCAACAAGTTACTAGAAAAATAGTCAGCAATCATTTTTCTTACTAACAAATTTTTTACACTTACCAACACTTGCTGAGATTTATCAGCACGAAATAAAAATCCATGCATTTGGGCACAAAGCAATAGAATTCCATCAAATACGGACATAATTCGAACTTCTAGGCTTTCACAAACTTTATTTCAAGTCGGGTTTTAGTTTAATGGACTCAAAACTGACGCCTATTTTGCCAATTTGAATTCATACTCATATGGATATACTAACCTTGTTTGAATAGTTATCAATCCACTTCTAATTTCAAAGGCACAATCTAATCTTCCAACCTATGGAAATATACCTGTCACGCCCTGAACCCCGACGGGCTCTTGACACCCCTCTGAACGTTGTATTGATCGCAACGTCCCAGGACGCGTCATTGACCCCAAACGAAACACCCAAAGTCGTACGTAGGCGGAAGTGAAATTTAAACATCCCAGACAAAAAAATAACGACAACAGGGTAGAACAAACGCAAATCAATAAACACATAACATTAGCTTGAAATTCCAAGTATTCATACATTAAGCTTCTAGGGTTAAAATCCACCATCGTCATCAAAAAGGAACAGGTGGCCAGGTAGATTACTAACTGCACAAAAAAAAGGGACTCTACCAAAAAGGCTTGCGGGCCTAACTCCTAAACATTCCTACGGCGCCCAATCCGAATCAGACCCTGAAGGTTCTGACTCCATGTCCGAGTCGATCTTGATCGGCTCCTCCTCATGCTCGGACACTATAGGCTCCTCCTCGGGCTCGGGCTCGGATTCCTCTTCAAGCTCGGGGTCTGCAGGGGCCATAGTTTCGGGTTCTGGTTCGGGCTCCGGAACGGGCACTGGTTTTGGACCAGGGTTCTCTGGTGGACTATCGGGATCTGACACCTCGCCATCGGGAGTAAACTTGTCCCACGGCTCCCAATTTACCGCACCTTCGTTAGCATGTTGCAACCTCTCAAAGCCCCGAATTGGCCTAGAGTTTACCAACCCGACCCTATGGGACCAAGCCAAATAGGCATGGCATTCCAACTCCTCCAGTCCCACGTCTACCCAAATAGTGGTACGATGCCTAATGTACGTCTCATCCAAGTTTAGTCCCGACTACTCGGTCTCCTCATGCACCGTATACATGGGAACCCCAAAATGCCTAGGTGGCGACATGCTCAAGGTTGAGGATATGAAAATGTTTGTACTATAGCAATAAGAATGAATCTCAATAAGCAGACAACCTATACCCCACCTAGGCCAATGTGTACCCAGACAAATCTAACATGCAATTCACTAGCCAACACAATCAATTCCACACAACATACTTACCTCGCCTCGAACTACATGCCAACTCTGCATATTAGAAAGTCCACCATAAAGCAATATTAGTTCAAGAATATAACATCGCCACTCAAATGCCATAACTACGTACATTCAATCAACTCAATCACACTGAATTCGCATTCATGGTCGAGCAACTTTCTCACGACCAGCGCCACTGCACCTCAAGTCCATTCTCATTGCCCGCGCCACTGCGTCTCAGGCCCAATCTCACTGCTCGCGCCACTGCACCTCAGGCCCAATCTCATTGCCCGCGCAACTACGCCTCAGGCTCAGCCCTCCGATCGATCCGGGCTTTTCTCATGCACATGCACCACTACACAAAATTCACCATACAAAATTCACCATTTCCTCGGTCGTATAATTCAAATTCAAATCACCACACTTTCACCAATGTCAATCTGACGCGCCATAACACTCAATTCAAGCCATGCTCTCCACATCAGCCTACTGATTCTACATTCAAGTCGGCAGATTCAATTAATCCATTTCACCCACAAGCGCCACGATAACTCAGTCATGTTGTTCATCTCAATCAATCACTAAATTAGCCACACAATCACCACCACAATAATCTACAAATTGAGCACAATCAATTTTACTAATCCACGCCTAATTTAATTCCTAAACCGGTACTAAATTACACCCTAAACAAGTCTAAACATACCCATTATACTAAGTAGGGTTTAGGAAGTCACCTACTAGGTTTTGGCACGGGAAAAGTCAGCTCGGGCCTAAAATAGCCCGAGTGAACAGTGTTGGCTCGGCACACACATGGGCATGGCAGTCGGCCACGGGCTAGGCGCTAGACACGGTGCTCGGCACGGCACTCAGCACGATGTTCGGCCATGCACGAGCAAATGGTCGGACGAGCTAGCGGGCGAGCGAGCCTGGGCTGGCGACGGGCAGCAGCCTGGGCTGAACGGGTGAGTGGCCTGGGTTGGATGGGTGAGGCCCCAGGCTAGACGGGTGAGGCGCCGGGCACGCAGCCGGGCAGCGGCCTAGGCGAGCTCGACCACGGCCTGGGCTAGCCTAGGCTGCTCGGCCACGGCTTGGGCTAGCTGGCCGACTGACTGGCTGGCCGACTGGGGCGGGCAAGCGGCAGCGGCGACGGTGGTAGCGACAGCAATGGTAGCGGGCAGCTGCAACGGCGATGCGGCGGCGACGAGCCGAAGGGGAGGGGAAGGTCAGCCGGGGGTGGTGATGTCAAGAGAGAGAGAGGGGGGGCTGAGGATGAGGGGCCACGAACCGGCGGCGGTCAGGGCGGCACGGCGGCGACTGGTGGGGCGGCGGTGCCAGGTGAGTGGCCGAACGAGTTGGCCGGCGGCTCGACGGACCTTGGCTACGGCGGACGCAGCGGCGAGCTGCTGCTTGTACGGAGGAGAAGGAGACAAGAGTTGATCGAGGGCAGCGGCTGGCAGACAGCGTGACGGCGGCGACGAAGGCTGGGCTGGAGGCGAGCTCGGTTGGCATCAGCTGGGGGTGAGGAAAAGTAGGAGCAGAAACAAGGGTGCGAGCGAAAGGGGGAAGAAGAAGAGAGAAGGAAGAAGAAAGAAGAAGAAAAGAAAGAGAGAGGAAAGAGACTTGCATGGGGAACAGGGGGGAGTGGACGTATGCATGGGGCAGAGATGGAGGGGACGCACGGGCAGGGAGGAGAGAGAGAGAGGGGGGCCAAAAGTCAACGTACTCGATTGCGATCTAACGGTCACGGTTCAAACCCAAAAATGATCCAACGGCCCGCAAAGATCCTAATTAATAATATAGAAAAAGGGCCCAAAAGAAAATAACCCAAAACACACTATGAGGGAAGTTTACTAGTCCAAATCCACACCCGCTTCAAAATTCACTTTTCCACTATTCTTGGCAATATCGACGCTGACCACAATAATATCGATACCGTCTAATTAAAGTCGTTCCGGAACTCTGAAAAATTCGACATCAAAGCTTGGGCTCTAAATAACTCTCAAATTCGATCATGTGTGATTCTAGCGAAATCTCTAATTTAAAAATAATAACCCAAGAGTGATTAGCTTCGCGCGAGATTTTATTATAAGCGCACTCACGAATTACACATTTTATAAATCCCAAAAATGGGCCGAAATTCGGAATATCACAACTCTCCCCCTTACAAAAATTTCATCATCGAAATCAACCCTACTATTCAAACAAATGGGGGTATTGGTGTCACATTGACTCTTCGCTTTTCCATGTCGCACCTTCGGTTCTATGGTGCTCCTAAATCACCTTGACCATCGGAATTGTCTTGTTCTGCAACATTCTCTCCATTCTGTCCTCGATCTGTATTGGCTTTTCCACGTACGACACTCTGTCGTCCACGTCTATTTCCTCGTAATTCAGTACGTGGGTCGGGTCCGGCTCATTCTTTGTTAACATTGACACGTGGAATATATTATATACTTGAGACAAATTTGGCGGTAGCGCAAGACGATAGGCCAATGTGCCAATTCTCTCTAAGAACTCAAATGGGCCCACGTACCTCAAGCTCAACTTCCCTTTCTTACCAAATCATGACAATCCTCTTATAGGTGACACTTTGAGGAAAACGTGATCCCCTACTTAAAATTCCAAAGGCCTACGTCTCCGATCCGCATAATTCTTTTGGCAGCTCTGAGCAGTCTTAAGCCTGTCCTGAATCACCTTGACTGTTTCGATTGACTGTTGAACCAACTCGAGACCCGTGATGCTCCTCTCACCATCTTCATCCCAAGAAACGGGTGTTTTGCAAGCTCTGTCATATAGTGCTTCGAATGGTGCCATTCTGATACTCTGCTGGTAGCTATTGTTGTAGGTAAATTCAACCAAATGTAACTGTTCCTCCTAACTACCTTTAAAATCCAAAACACACGCTCACAACATGTCTTCCAAAGTCTGAATCGTCCTTTAAGACCGGCCATCCGTTTGGGGATGATAGGCCGTGCTAAACTGTAACTTCGTTTATAATGCCGTATGAAGACTTTTCCAAAAGGCGACAGTAAATTTAGGATCACGGTATGAAGTGATTGTCACTAGCACTCCGTACAGATGGTCTATTTGTCGCACGTAAATCTCGGCATACCTTTCCAAGGCGAAGTCCTTTCGCACTGGCAGAAAATGTGCTGATTTTGTCAATCGGTCAACTATCACCCAAATCGAATCATGACCCCTTTGACTTCTCGGTAATCCCATTACAAAGTCCATCGTGATGTGTTCCCATTTTCACTCGGGAATTTCCAATGGCTACAACATTTCACCCGACTTGCAATGTTACGCATTCACTTGCTAACATGTTAAACACTTGGCCACGTGCTTGGCTACATCTACTTTCATGCCGTTTCACCAATAATATTGTCGCAAGTTTTGATACATTTTCATACCACCCCGATGAATACTGTAATTGCTGCGGTGTGCTTCAGAGAAAATCTCTTCCCTCAATTCTGTGTCACGGGATACACATAACCGTCCACTGAACTTTAGAATCCTATCCTCGGATACCTGAAAATCTGATTTCCTTTTAGTGATCTCCATACCCAAAATCTTCTGAATCTCCGGGTCCGTCGACTGTAAAGCCTTAATCTTAGTCTGGATTTCCGGTTCAATCATTAATGTTGCAAGTAGACTTGAGACATGGCTCACTTCAAACTTAAACTCCGAATCTCGAACTCCCTCCAACAGAGTCCATTCCTTGACCATCATATGCGCGATGCTCGATTTCCGGCTCGGTGCATCTGCTACTTTATTAGCTTTTCCAGGGTGATACATAATATTACAGTCATAGTCCTTAAGGAGTTCCATCCAATGACGCTGTCTCATGTTCAGTTCCTTTTGGGATAACAAGTATCTTAGACTTTGATGGTCCGAATAAATCTGAAATTTTTCCCTACACAGATAGTGTCTCCAAATTTTAAGAGCGAAAATAATCGTGGCTAACTCCAAGTTATGTGTCAGATAATTCTGCTTATGTGGCCTCAATTGTCGCGATGCATATGCTACTACTCTTCTGTGTTGCATTAGCACGCATCTCAATCCTCTTAACAATGCGTCATTATAAATCTCATATCCTCCCAGACCTGATGGGATCGTCAACATTGGCGCGGTCATTAACCTCTGTTTTAATTCTTGGAAGCTCCTTTCGCACTTATTCAACCATTCAAGCCTCGTCTCCTTCTTTAATAACCGCGTCAACAGCATCGCTAATGCTGAAAACCTTTCCACGAAGCGTCTATAATAACTTGATAGACCCAAGAAGCTCCGAACCTTGATTACTGTTGTCGGTCTCGGTCAATTCGTGACGATTTCAATCTTCGTCAGGTCCATCGCAATTCCTTCTCCGGATACTACATGTCTTAAGAACGCTACTCGATGAAGTTAGAATTCGTACTTACTGAACTTAGCATAGAGTGCATGTTCCCTCAAGGTCCGTAGAACCTTTTCTAAATATACCTCATGCTCGGTGGAACTCTTCGAATACGCCAGAATATCGTCTATGAACACCATCACAAACTGATCCAGAAACACCTTGAATACCCAATTCATTAAATCTATAAAGGCTGCAGGGGCGTTCGTCAGTCTAAATGGCATCACCGTAAACTCATAGTGTCCATACCTCATCTTAAACGCCGACTTTGGCACATCCTCCTTCTTGATCCTCAATTGGTCATAGCCAGTCCGCAAATCGATCTTAGAAAACACCAACGCTCCTTGTAACTGATCAAACAAGTCATCAATCCTTGGCAACGGATACTTATTCTTAATGGTCACCTGGTTTAGTTGTCTGTAGTCAATACACAATCTCAATGATCTATCCTTTATCCTCACGAATAACATTGGCGCTCCTCATGGAGACGCGCTCGAGTGAATGAAGCATTTATCCAATAATTCTTGCATTTGGACTTTCAATTCCTTCAATTCCTCTAAGGTGCTTTTGAGATCGGTTCCGTCCGTGGGGCTAGCTCAATCACGAACTCCACTTCTCTATCAAGTGTTAGTCCCGGCAATTCCTCAGGAAAGACATCGGGAAAATTACATACCACGGCTATTTCTTCTTGCCTCGGCTCTCCAGCCATTGAATCAACTATATTTGCTAGGAATCCTTGGCACCATTAATCTAGCAGCTTTGTTACCGAGAGCGATAAAATCCAAGAGATCGAGGTTCCTCCTTAGTTTCCCGTAAACTCGAATCTAGGATGTTCAACTGGATTAAATGGGATCATCCTACTACTACAGTCCATAACAACTCTCTGTTTGACTAGCCAGTCCATACTAACAATCACATCAAAGTCATGCATAAATAAAACCGCCAAATCTATTCTTCCTTCCCCATCGCCAATCACTATCTTACAATCGGGACATCTAAACACAATCAGCACTTTATCATCAGCGGAGTAGTAGCACATAGCATAACGTCATGCGGTTTTGGCTCAATCCCAGATAATTTAACGAACTGCTCAGATATTAATGAATACGGCGCCTCCGGATCAAATAAGGCATATGCAGCATGATCACATAGAGGGACTATACCTGTGACCATGCTAGGCGCGTCCTCAGCTTTCCTCCTTGCCATTGATATACCCGTCCTTAGGCTGGTGGCCTATTCTGATTGGCAGCTCGATGGCTCTAATTTGATTTCCATTCCGGGGCGGCGGTGGCAGTAATACAGGTGACCTGGCCTGCCTGTTGTTAAGACAGTCCCTCATCTGGTGGCCCCTATTCTGTAAAACATGCTCTGCCCCTATTTGGGCAAGGTCCATTCTCATGTCTTCCTCCACACAGCCTACACGAGGCGTTCTGGTAACGATTTGGCTTTCTGATATTCCTCCGAGTGGGAGAAACGAAACGACTATTTCCCACCATGGGTCTTTTCCCAAATTGACGATTGTCCCTAGCTGGGGCATACCGCGATCCAGAAGCGGCAGCCCGATCTATTTGATCTTGCTCAATTGCCTGGGCCCTCTCATAGATCTCATGATAGCCTTTCAAGTTTAATGAGATCATCTGACTGCAAAGGTCCGGCTTCAGCCCATCCCGGAACCTCCTAGCTTTGTCCATTGGGTCCTTCACCATTCTGGGGGCAAATTTGGACAATCTTGCAAACTCGGCTTCATAGTGATCCATTGACATCTGACCCTGACGAAGTCTCATAAATTTCGCCAGTTTCTGCTCTCGGGCGCTTTCCGAGAAGTACTTGCTATTAAAGGTCTCAGTGAAGATGGTCCAATTTGGAGCAGTACCAGTGAGGAATACTTGACCTCTGGTGACCCTCCACCAATCACTTGCATTGCTCTGAAACTGATAGACTGCTAGTGTTATCTTTTCTTCCTCGGTGCACCCCAGCACCTCAAAAGCCTTTTCTAGCTCTTCCACTCATCTTGGCGCAACCTCAGCATCGCCTCTCCCATCAAACTTGAGGGGCTTCAACCTCAGAAATCGTTTTACTAGCTTAGACATTAGCTTGATCACATTTGCTCGCATTGGACTAAGATTTTCACTAATCACATTATTCCCTTGGCCTCCATTATTCTCAATAATCTTGCTGACAGCTGCAGCGCCGACATTAGCACTTCTTTCCCCCATCTATCTACCCGATAATATTCCCGCTTCTTCAAGCGCTCTCTAGATTTCATCCACCCTAGGATCCTCCATAATTCTAGCTAACGGGGCTACGCGACCTCGACCTCTACCTCGATCTCGACTGCTCATCTTCCTAATTCTCATAAAGGCTCACCTGCTATAATTTTACGCAGGAATTGGAAACTTAGACCAACTACACCAGTTTAAAGCCCTAGACAATAAATTACAATAAGAATTTACTAAGCAGGCAGCCAATCATATACATCGATCAATCTCAGCCAACATGGTTCGTGCACTTACCTCAAGTCCTGATGCTCCTGCACCTCACATATTAATGCATAAACTCAATCAGCAACCACAATCACATAATCTGGGGTACGCATGGCATAAAAGTCTCCCTAACTGGCTACCCCAAAGTCATCGCTCCTTATCGCTCCTTATCACTCCAGGCTTCGACCAACTTGGATCGAGCTAACCATGCTCAGAAGCGAAATTTAAACATCCTAGACAAAAAAATAATGACAACGGGGTAGAACAAACGCAAATCAATAAACACATAATATTAGCTTAAAATTCCAAGTATTCATACATTAGGCCTCTAGGGTTAAAATCCACCATCGTCATAAAAAAGGAACAGGTGATCGGGTAGACTATTAACTGCACAAAAAAAGGGACTCTACCCAAAAGGCTTGCAGGCCCAACTCCTAAACATATCTACGGCGCCCAATCCAAATTGGCCTTTGAAGGTTCTGATTCTATGTCCGAGTCGATCTCGATCGGCTCCTCCTCATGCTCAGACACTATAGGCTCCTCCTCGGGCTCGGGCTCGGGCTCGGGCTCGGATTCCTCTTCAAGCTCGGGATCTGCAGGGGCCATAGGCTCAGGTTCGGGCTCCAGAACGAGCGTTGGTTATTGACCAGGGTTCTCCAGTAGACCGTAGGGATCCGATACCTCGTCATCGGGAGTAAACTTGTCCCACGGCTCCCAATTTACTGCACCATCGTTAGCATGCTGCAACCCCTCAAAATCCCGGATAAGCCTAGAGTTTACCAACCCGACCCTATGGGACCAAGCCAAATAGGTATGGCGTTCCAGCTCCTCCAGTCTCACGTCTACCCAAACAGCGGTACGATGCCCAATGTACGTCTCATCAGAGTTCAATCCCGAATACTCGGTCTCCTCATGCACCGTATGCATAAGAACCCCAAAATGCTTAGGTGGCGACATGCTCAAGGTCGGTGATTTGAAAATGTTTGCACTACAGCAATAAGAATGAATCTCAATAAATAGACAACCTATACCCCACCTAGGCCAATGCATACCTAGACAAGTCTAACATGCAATTCACCAGCCAACACAATTAATTCCACAAAACATACTTACCCCTCCTCAAACTACGTGCCAACTCTGCATATTAGAAAATCCACCATAAAGCAGTAATAGTTCAAGAATATAACATCGCCACTCAAACGCTATAATCACGTACATTTAATCAATTCAATCACACTCAATTCGCAATGGTGGTCGAGCAACTTTCTCACGACCCGCGCCACTACGCCTCAGGCCCAATCTCACTGCCCACGCCACTGCGCCTCAGGCCCAATCTCACTGCCCACACAACTGCGCCTCGGGCTCAGCCTTCCGATCGATTCGGGCTTTTCTCATGCACATGCACCACCACATAAAATTCACCATTTTCTCAGTCCTATAATTCAAATTCAAATCACCACACTTTCACCAATGTCAATTTGACGCGCGATAACAGTCAATTCAAGTTATGCTCTCCACATCAGCCTACCAATCCAACATTCAAGTCGGCACATTCAATTAATCCATTTCACCCATAAGCGCCACGACAACTCAGTCATGTTATTCATCTCAATCAATCACTAAATTAGCTACACAATCACCACCACAATAATCTACAAATTGAGCACAATCAATTTAACTAATCCACGCCTAATTTAATTCCAAAACTGGTACTAAATTACACCCTAAACAAGTCTAAACATACCCATTATACTAAGTAAGGTTTAGGAAGTCACTTACTAGGTTTTGGCTCGGGAAAAATCAGCTCGGGCCTAAAATGGCCCGGGTGAACAGTGCTGACTCGGCACACGCACGGGCACGGCGGTCGACAACACGCACGGCACTTGGCCACGGGCGCGGCGCTCGGCTACGCAAAGGCAAATGGCCGAGCGAGCGAGCAGTCGAGCGGGCACGGCGGGCGACGACCGGGCGATAAGCAGCGACCTGGGCTAAATGGGCGAGTGGCTTAGGCTGGACGGCCAAGTGGCCTAGGCTGGACGAGCAAGGCGTCGGGCTGGATGGGCGAGGCGCCGGGCATGGCATTGAGCAGCGGCCTAGGCGAGCTCGGCCACAGCTTAGGCTGGCCTAGGCTGCTCAGCCATGGCCTGGGCTGGCTGGCCGGCTGGCTGGCTGGTCAATTGGGGCGGGCGAGCAGCAACGGTGATGGCGGCGACGTTGGCGATAGCAGCGTGCAGCTGCAACGGTAACGTGGTGGCGACGAGCCGAAGGAGAAGGGAGGGTCAGCCGGGGGTGGTGATGGCGAGAGAGAGAGGGGAGCTGGGGCTGAGGGGGTGCAAACTGGCGGCGATCAAGGCGGCACTACAGCAATTGGTAGGGCGGCGGTGCCAGGAGAGCGGCCGGACGAGCTGGCCGGCGGCTTGGTGAAGCTTGGCTGTGGGGAGCTACTGCTCGCGCGGAGTAGAGGGAGAGAATAGTTGGTCGGGGAGGCAGTTGGTAGACAGCGCGATGGCGATCGGGCAACGGCGGCGACGGTGGCTAGGCTGGAGGCGAGCTCAGTCGGTGTCGGCTGGAGGCAAGCAAAAGCAAGAGCAGAAACAAGGGCGCAAGCGAAAGGGGGAAGAAGAAGAGAGAAGGAAGAACAAAGAAGAAGAAAAGGAAGAGAGAGGAGAGAGACTTGCATGGGGAACAGGGGGGAGTGGACGTCTGCATGGGGCAGAGATGGAGGGGACGCGTGGGCAGGGAGGAGAGAGAGAGGGGGGCCAAAAGTCAACATACTCGTTCGTGATCCAACAATCACAGTTCAAACCCAAAAACGATCCAACAGCCCGCAAAAATCCTAATTAATAATATAGAAAAAAGGGCCCAAAAGAAAATAATCCAAAACACATTACGAGGAAAGTCTATTTGTCCAAATCCGCACCCAGTCAAAAATTTACTTTTCCACTATTCCTGGCAATATCGATGCTGGCCACAATAATATCGACACCATCTAATTAAATTTATCCTGAAACTCCGAGAAATTCGACACCAAAGTTTGGGCTCTAAATGACGGCCAAATTCAAACGAGTGCAATTCTAGCGAAATCTCTAATTTAAAAATAATAACCCAAGAGTGATCAGTTCCGGGCAAGATTTTATTATAAGCGCACTGACGAATCACACGTTTTATAAATTCCAAAAATGGGTCGAAATTCGGAATGTCACAATTCTTCCCCCCTCACAAAAATTTCATCATCGAAATTTACAATCCAACCCTACTATTTAAACAAATGGGGGTATTGATGTCGCATCAACTCTTCGCTTTCCCATGTCGCACCTTCGGTTCTATGGTGCTCCTAAATCGTCTTGACCATCAGAATTGTCTTGTTCCGCAACACTCTCTCCATTCTATCCTTGATCCGTACTAGCTTTTCCACGTGCGATACTCTGTCGTCCATGTCTATTTCCTCGTAATTCAGCACGTGGGTCATGTCCGGTTCATACTTTCTTAACATTGACATGTGAAATACATTATGCACTTGAGACAAATGTGGTGGTAGCGCGAGACGATAGGCCATGGTGCCAATTCTCTCTAAGCCCTTGAATGGGCCCACGTACCTCGGGCTCAACTTCCTCTTCTTACCAAATCGTGACAATCCTCTCATAGGCGACGCTTTGAGAAAAATGTGGTCCCCTACTTGAAATTCCAAGGGCCTACGTCTTCGGTCCGCATAATTCTTTTGGCGGCTCTTAGCGGTCTTAAGCTTAAATCTGTCCCGAATCACCTTGACTGTTTCGATTGACTGTTGAACCAACTCGGGACCCATGATGCTCCTCTCACCAACTTCATCCCAACAAACGGGTGTTCTGCAAGCTCTGTCATATAGTGCTTCGAATGATGCCATTCTGATACTCTGCTGGTAGCTATTGTTGTAGGCAAATTCAATCAAATGTAACTGTTCCTCCCAACTACCTTTAAAATACAAAACACATGCTCGCAGCATGTCTTCTAAAGTCTGAGTCGTCCTTTCAGACTGACCATCCATTTAGGGATGATAGGCCGTGCTAAACTGTAACTTCGTTCCTAACGCCGTATGAAGACTTTTCCAAAAGGCGACAGTAAATTTAGGATCACGGTCTGAAGTGATTGTCACTGGCACTCTATGCAAAATGGATTATTTGTCGCACGTAAATCTCAGCATACCTTTCCAAGGCGAAGTCCTTTCGCACTGGCAGAAAATGTGCTGATTTTGTCAATCGGTCAACTACCACCCAAATCGAATCATGACCCCTTTGACTTCTCAGTAATCCCATTACAAAGTCTATCGTGATGTATTCCCATTTTCACTCGGAAATTTCCAATGGCTGCAACATTCCACCCGGCTTGCAATGTTGCGCCTTCACTTGCTGACATGTTAAACACTTGGTCACATACTTGGCTACATCCACTTTCATGCCGTTCCACCAATAATATTATCGCAAGTTCTCATATATTTTCATATTACCCCGGTGAATACTTGTGACGCCCCCACCTCGGGGTCATTAACTTGACGTCCCGTTCATTATTATCTTTTTTTAAACACAAGCGGAAGCATATCTCGGGACAATCACATTAAAAATAATAGCGGGATTAAGACAAACAGCATCATGGGCAAACCTTGTATTTACAGGACATGCAAACATATTTTACAAGCCAACTTAGCTGATTTTAGCCATTTACACAACAATAACAAGTGGCTTGGGTATCCTAAGCCCACTACTTCGGATTCATAGCTCCTACCTTTCCCCGAACTCCAACATGGCTCAAACTCCCCCTGCCGATGCCGTCCGTTCGACCATCCTATGAACCTGAGGGTGGGAAAAACGAGGGATGAGTCGGGGAGACTCATCAAGTGAAAATACTAATATCAAGCGAGGATATATTGATCGCCGTTAACATAAGTCGGCCTTACCGCACCCGTATCGATGGCAGATCAATAGCAAAATTCAAACAAGAGAATATCATGCATGGCCACATCGTACACACTTTACAAACCAAGGCTCGGTTCTATCTCAAAACAACATCAAACATAAAACATGGTCAAATCAAGAGAATGAACCAACTACGACCAACCAAATGACCGAGACACGGTCCAAGCAAACCATGTCACAACGCATCTCAACATCCTTTCCCGATATTAGAGAATTCACTTACAATAAACGAAATCAAAACTAGAGAGTAGAAAATGGATGGGAAAGACGACGGCCTCGAGATCTCGACAACTCACGGTGTCGACCCCTTTCTTTTCTTTCCCTCAGCTTTCTCTTTCTCGGTTTTCTCTCTTTTTCTCTCTCTCTCTCGGCCAGTTTGTGTGTGTGGAACTAAAGGGGGACTAAGCCTATTTATAGGCAAGCCAACCTTGCTCACCAAGTTTAGGAGTCCAATGAGGTAAGCGCACGTGTCATCGGGTGCGTGAGGTAAGCGCACGTGTCATCGGGGGTACGAGGTAAGCAATGACCTCATTAGGTCATGATGACGGTGCCTCCAAAGTCTTCATTCATTAATTGTAAGATATCATGAAGGGCCACTAAAGTCCAAGCAATTAATACAAGCCATGATGGTGGGGCATCAAAGTCCAACTTTAATAAATAAGGGTCAAAATGAAGCTTGGAGGATAAGCTTTGACTCGATCAAGGCCTTATCCTCTATATTCATCTACCAATTTCCCGAACCATGGACTCCCTAGAACCTTCTGGATTTATTGAATTCTCACGCAAATGACTTGGGCCAATCGGGTCACACGAAATATATCATTTGGCACAAAAATTACAACCTACATCATAAACATCTAACTTATTCTCCGAGGGTTTTCTGCGATAAACACACATAATAATTCCATCCAATCCGAGGTTCGGCACAGATATGTCCTTAAATATCACCAAAAGACATCAAGTCAAGATTCCAACGTTTTCCATATAACAATTGATAAATCTTTGAAATCTGACAAAACCGAACAACTTTGCACTGTTCACGAAATCAGACTTGAAAATATAGTAAATGAACTCCGAAAATTCTCAAATTTGGATATGTCATAAATAAGGCTTTAACAAACATTTCTCGTGAAGAACACAAAATTAGAATCTCTCTGTAAACACCATATTATAGTAACTCAAATATAGACTAAAAACAGTTCACTGGAACAGAATTCGTGTTTCTCAAATTAAGCTCTGTCCAGAATCCAAATCATCTCGAAAAATTCCCAACTTCGTACACGTTATAGAAAAGGACGTTCTCCACAACTTTCGTGAAGGAATCTTTTCCAAAATCGGCCCAGAAAAGCTTGTAGCAAATAAAGACGGTGTAAACATCACCGAAATACCCATTCTAGGCAGTTTCACACGGTCCGAAAATCAAGCCATCGTACCACTCATATCCACTCTAAAAATTCTGAAATTAAAATATGTAAAACTTGAAGATGTTTGGAACAACTTTCAAGAAGAAAGTATTTGGAAATTCGGATCACAAAAGTCTCCTAAAAAATAACAAAATAAAGGGGTACAAAGGATCCGAAATTGGGTTTTCCAAAACAAGAGTAAAATATTTAGTTTCGATTGGAAATCCTCCAAACTTAAGCCATAGCCATTTCCCAAGGACCGAAATTGAGGATATTACCATTTACCTACAGCTTCCCAGGCCCAAAAATCGGGATGTGACAATACTGTAATTGCTGCGATGTGCTTCGGACAAAATCTCTTCCCTCAGTTCTGTATCACTGGGTACACATAATTATCCACAGAACTTGAGAATCCCATCCTCGGATACCTGAAAATCCGATTTACTTTTGGTGACCTCCATACCCAAAATCTTCTGAATCTCCGGGTCCATCGATTGTAAAGCCTTAATCTTAGTCTGGATTTCCGGTTCAATCCTTAATTTTGCAAGCAGACTCGAGACATGGCTCGATTCAAACTTAAACTACGAATCCCAAACGCCCTCCAATAGAGTCCATTCCTTGACCATCATATGTGCGATGCTCAATTTCCAGCTCAGTGCATCTGCTACTTTATTAGCTTTTCCAGGGTGATACATAATATCGCAATCATAGTCCTTAAGGAGTTCCATCCAATGACGCTGTCTCATGTTCAGTTTCTTTTGGGAGAACAAGTACCTTAGACTTTGATGATCCGAATAAATCTAAATTTTCTATCCATACAGGTAGTGTCTTCAAATTTTAAGAGCGAAAATAATCGCGGCTAACTCCAAGTTATGCGTTGGATAATTCTACTCATGTGGCCTCAATTGTTGCGATGCGTGTGCCACTACTCTTTCCTATTGCATTAGCACGCATCCCAATCCTTTTAACGATGCGTCCCTGTAAATCTCATATCCTCCCGGACCTGATGGGATCGTCAACACTGGTGCGGTCATCAACCTCTATTTTAATTCTTGGAAGCTCCTTTCGCACTTATCTGACCATTCAAACTTCATCTCCTTCTTTAATAACCGCGTCAACGGCATCGCTAATGTCGAAAGCCTTTCCACAAAGCGTCTATAATAACCTGCTAGGCCCAAGAAGCTCCGAACCTCGATTACTGTTGTCGATCTTGCCCAATACATGACGGCTTCAATCTTCGTCGGGTCCACTGCAATTCCTTATCCAGATACTACATGTCTTAAGAACGCCACTCGATGAAGCCAGAATTCGAACTTACTGAACTTAGCGTAGAGTGCATGTTCCCTCAAGGTCTGCAGAACCTTTTCAAAATGTACCTCATGCTCGGCGGAACTCTTTAAATACGCCAGAATATCGTCTATGAACACGATCACAAAATGATCCAGAAACTCCTTGAATACCCAATTCATTAAATCCATAAAGGCTGCAGGGGCGTTCGTATGTCCAAACGGCATCACCGTAAACTCATAGTGTCCATACCTCGTCCTAAACACCGACTTCGGCACGTCCTCCTTCTCGATCCTCAATTGGTCATGGCCAGTCCTCAAATAAATCTTAGAAAATACTGACGCTCCTTGTAACTGATCCAACAAGTCATCAATCATTGGCAATGGGTACTTATTCTTAATGGTCACCTGGTTCAGTTGTCTGTAATCAATGCACAACCTCAATGATTTATCCTTTTTCCTCACGAATAACACTGGCGCTCCTCATGGAGACGCATTCGGGCGAATGAAGCCTTTATCTAATAATTCTTGCATTTGGACTTTCAATTCCTTCAATTACTATAAGGTGCTTTCGAGATCGATTCCGTCCATAGGGTTGATTGAATCACGAACTCCACTTCTCTATCAGGTTGCAGTCCCGGCAATTCTTGAGGAAAGATATCGGGAAAATTACACATCGCGGCTATGTCTTCTAGCCTCGGCTCTCCAGCCGTTGAATCAACTACATTTGCCAGGAATCCTTGGCACCCTTGATCTAGCAGCTTTGTTACCTGGAGCGACGAAATCCAAAGGATTGAGATTCCTCCTCGGTTTCCCATAAACTCGAATCTAGGATGTCCAACCGAATTGAATTGGATCATCCTGCTACTACAGTCCATAACAGCTCTCTGTTTGACTAGCCAGTCCATACTGACAATCACATCAAAGTCATGCATAGATAATACCACTAAATCTATTCTTCCTTCCCTATCGCCAATCACTATCTTACAATCGGGACATCCAAACACAATCAACACTTTATCATCCAGCGAAGTAGTCACACATAGCATAACGTCAAGCGGTTTTGGCTCAATCCCAGATAATTTAACGAAATGCTTAGATATAAATGAATACGACACCCCCGGATCAAATTAGGAATATGCGGCATGATCACAGAGAGAGACCGTACCTGTGACCACGCCAAGCGCATCCTCAGCTTTCCTCCTTGCCATTGCATGCAGCCGTCCTTGGCCCGGCGGCCTATTTTGATTGGCTAGCTGGATGGCTCCAATTTGATTTTCATTCCGAGGAGACGGTAGCAGTAGTACAGGTGACCTAGCCTGCCTGTTGTTAGGACAGTCTCTCATCTAGTGGCCCCTTCCACCATATGTAAAACATGCTTCGCCCCTATTGGGGCACGGTCTATTCCTGTGTCTTCCTTCACACAACCTATACAAGGCATTCTGATAACGATTTGGCTTCCCCATATTCCTCCCAACAGGATCGACGAAACGACTTTTTCCCGCCATGAGTCTTTTCCTAGATTGACGGTTGTCCCTAGCCGGGGCATACCGCGATTCAAAAGCGGTAGCCTGATCCGTTTGATCTCGCTCAATTGCCTGGGCCCTCTCATAGATCTCATGATAGCCTCTCAAGTTTAATGAGATCATCTGACTGCAAAGGTCCGGCTTTAGCCCATCCCGGCACCTCCTAGCTTTGTCCGTTGGGTCCTCCACCATTCTAGAGGTAAATTTGGACAATCTCGCAACCTCATCTTCATACTGATCCACTGACATCTGACCATGACGAAGTCTCTAAATTTCACCAGTTTCTGCTCTCGAGCGCTTTTCGAGAAGTACTTGCCACTGAAGATCTCAGTGAAGATGGTCTAATTCGAAGCAGTACCAATAAGGAATACTTGACCTCTGGTGGCCCTCCACTAATCACTTGCATTGCTTTGAAGTTGGCAGACTGCTAGTGTTACCTTCTCTTCCTCGGTGCACCCCAGCACCTCAAAAGCCTTTTCTAGCTCTTCCACCCATCTTGGCGTAGCCTTAGCATCGCCTCTCCCATCAAACTTTGGGGGCTTCAACCTCAAAAACCTTTCTACTAGCTTAGACATTGGCCTGATCACATTTACTCACACTGGACCAGGATGTTATTGGCCTCTATTATTCCCAATAATCTCGCTGGCATTTGCAGTAGTGACATTAGCACTTATTTCCCCCGTCTCTCTACCCGATAATATTCTCGCTTCTTCAAGTGCTCTCCAGATTTCATCCACCTTAGGATCCTCCATAATTCCAGCTAACGGGGCTACGCGACCTCTACCCCGCCCTCTACCTCGATCTTGACTGCTCATCTTCCTAATTCTCACAAAGGCTTAGCTGCTATAATTCCACGCATGAATTGGAAACTTAGGCCAATTACACCAATTTAAAAGCCCTAGACAATAAATTACAAGAAGAATTTACTAAGCAGGCAGCCAATCACATACATCGATCAATCTCAGCCAACATGATTTATGCACTTACCTCAAGTCCTGACGCTCCTGCACCTCACATATTAATGCATAAACTCAATCAGCAACCACAATTACATAATCTGGGGTAGGCATGTCACATAAGTCTCCCTAATTGGCTACTCCAAAGTCATCGCTCCTTATCTGTCTAGGTTTCGACTAACTTGGATCGAGTTAACCTTGCTCTGATACCAAATCAATTGGAGTATCACGCCCCGAACCCCGACGGGCTCGTGACACCCCTCCGAAGGTCGTATTGATCTCGACATCCTAGGACGCGTCGCCGGCCCCAAACGAAACACCCAAAGTCGTACGCAGACGGAAGCGAAATTTAAACATCGCAGACAAAAAAATAATGACAACGGGGTAGAACAAACGCGAATCAATAAACACATAACATTAGCTTGAAATTCCAAGTATTCATACATTAGGCCTCTGGGGTTAAAATCCACCGTTGTCATAAAAAACGAACAGGTGGCCGGGTAAACTGCTAACAGCACAAAAAAAATGGACTCTACCAAAACGGCTTGCAGGCCCAACTCCTAAACATCCCTACGATGCCTAATCCGAGTCGGACTCTGAAGGTTTTGACTCCATGTCCGAGTCGATCTCAATCGGCTCCTCTTCATGCTCGAACACTATAGGCTCCTCCTCGGGCTCGAGCTCAGGTTCGGATTGCTTTTCAAGCTCGGGTTCTGCAGGGTCCATAGGTTCGGGTTTGGGCTCCGGAACAAGCGCTGGTTATGGACTAGGGTTCTCCGGTAGACTGTTGGGATCCGATACCTTGCCATCGGGAGTAAACTTGTCCCAGGGCTCCTAATTTACCGCACCCTCATTAGCATGCTGCAACCCCTCAAAACCCCGGATTAGCCTAGAGTTTACCAACCCGACCCTATGGGACCAAGCCAAATAGGTGTGGCGTTCCAGCTTCTCTAGTACCACGTCTACCCAAATAGTGGTACAATGCCTAATGTACGTCTCATCAGGGTTCAGTCCCGGATACTCGGTCTCCTCATGCACCGTATGTATAGGAACCCCAAAACGCCTAGGTGGCGACATGCTCAAGGTCAGTGATTTGAAAATGTTTACACTACAGCAATGAGAATGAATCTCAATAAGCAAATAACTTATATCTCGCCTAGGCCAATGCGTACCCAGACAAGTCTAAGATGCAATTCACCAGCCAACACAATCAATTCCACACAACATACTTACCTCGCCTCGAACTACGTGCCAACTCTACATAATAGAAAATCCACCATAAAGCAGTAGTAGTTCAAGAATATAACATCGCCAGTCAAACGCCATAACCACATATATTCAATCAATTCAATCACACTCAATACGCATTCGCGATCGAGCAACTTTCTCACGACCCTCGCCACTACGCTTTAAGTCTATTCTCACTGCCCGTGCCACTGCGCCTTAGGCCCAATCTTACTGCCTACGCCACAGCGCCTCAAGCCTAATCTCACTTCGCGCACAACTGCGCCTCGGGCTCAACCCTCCGATCGATCCAAGCTTTTCTCATGTACATGCACCACCACACAAAATTCACCATTTCCTCAATCGTATAGTTCAAATTCAAATCACCACACTTTCACCAATGTCAATATGACGCGCCATAACACTCAATTCAAGTCATGCTCTCCACATCAGCCTATCGATCTGATATTCAAGTCGGCACATTCAATTAATCCATTTCACTGACAAGCACCACGACAACTCAGTCATGTTATTCATCTCAATCAATCACTAAATTAGCCACACAATCACCACCACAATAATCTACAAATTGAGCATAATCAATTTATCTAATCCACGCGTAATTTAATCGCTAAACCGATACTAAATTACACCATAAACAAGTCTAAACATACTCATTATACTAAGTAGGGTTTAGGAAGTCACTTACTAGGTTTTGGCTCGGGAAAAGTCGGCTCGGGCCTAAAATAGCTCGGGTGAACAGTGCTGGCTCGGTACACGCACGGGCACGGTGGTCGGCAATGGGCTAGGCGCTCGGCACGGCCCTCGGCCACGGTTGCGGCGCTCGGCCACGCATGGGCAAATGGCTAGGCAAACGAGCGGTCAAGTGGGCACGGCAGGCGACGGTTGGGCGATGGGCAATGGCCTGGGCTGAACAGGCAATTGGCCTAAGCTGAACGAGCAAGGCGCCGGGCTGGACAGGCGAGGCGCCGGGCACGTGATCGTGTAGCAGCTAGGGCGAGCTTGGCCACGGCCTGGGCTGCTCGGCCACGGCTTAGGCTGGTTGGCCGACTGGCTGGCTGGTCGATCGGGGCGGGTGAGCGGGAGCGGCGATGGCTATAGTAGCGGGCAATTGTGATGGCGATGCGGTGGCAACGAGCTGAAGGGGAAAGGAAGGTCAGCTGGGGATGGTGATGGCGAGAGAGAGAGAGGGCTAGGCCTGAGCGGGCGTAAATCGGCGGCGATCGGGGGGGTACGGCGGCGACTGGTAGGGCGGCGGTGCCAAGCGAGCGGCCGGACAAGCTGGCTGGCGGCTCAGCGGAGCTTGGCTGCGATGAGCTGCTACTCACGCGGAGGAGAGGGAGAGAACAGTCGGTTGGGGGGCGGTGATTAGCGGACGATGCGACGGCAGTCGGGTGATGGCGGCGATGGTGGTTGGACTGGAGGCGAGCTCGGTCGGCGTCGGCTGGGGGAGAGAAGAAGCAGGAGTAGAAACAAGGGCGCGCGCAAAAGGGGGAAGACGAAGAGAGAAGGAAGAAGAAAGAAGAAGAAAAGGAAGAGAGAGGAGAGAGACTTGCATGGGGAACAGGGGGGAGTAGACGTCTGCATGGGGCAGAGAGGGATGGCACGCGCGGGCAGGGAGGGGAGAGAGAGAGAGAGGGGCCAAAAGTCAACGTACTCGATCGCGATTTAATGATCACGGTTCAAACCCAAAAATGATCCAACGGCCCGCAAAAATCCTAATTAATAATATAGAAAAAGGGCCCAAAAGAAAATAATTCAAAACACACTACAAGGGAAGTCTACTAGTCCAAATCCGCACCCGGTCAAAAATTTACTTTTCCACTATTCCTAGCAATATCGACGTTGGCCACAATAATATCGACACCGTCCAATTAAATTCGTCCCGAAACTCCGAGAAATTCGACACCAAAGTTTGGGCTCTAAATAATGGTCAAATTCGATCGAGTGCAATTCTAGCGAAATCTCTAATTTAAAAATAATAACCCAAGAGTGATCAGTTCCGGACGAGATTTTATTATAAGCGCACCGATGAATTACACCTTTTATAAATCCTAAAAATGGGCCCAAATTCGGAATGTCACAACTCTTCTCCCCTTACAAAAATTTCATCATCGAAATTTACAATCCAACCCTACTATTCAAACAAATGGGGGTATTGGTGTCGCATCAACTCTTCGCTTTCCCATGTCGCACCTTCGGTTCCATGGTGCTCCCAAATCACCTTAACCATTGGAATTGTCTTGTTCCGCAACACTCTCTCCATTCTATCCTCGATTCGTACTGCCTTTTCCACGTACGATACTCTGTCATCCACATCTATTTCCTCGTAATTCAGCACGTGGGTCGGGTCCAGTTCATACTTTCTTAAGATTGACATGTGGAATACATTATGCACTTGAGATAAATTTGGCGATAGCACGAGACGTTAGGCCAAGATGCCAATTCTCTCTAAGATTTCGAATGGGCCCGCGTACCTCGGGCTCAACTTTTCTCTCTTACCAAATCGTGACAATCCTCTCATAGGCGACACTTTGAGAAAAATGTGGTCCCCTACTTGAAATTCCAAAGGCCTACGTCTCCAGTTCGCATAATTCTTTTGGCGGCTCTGAGCGGTCTTAAGCCTATCCCAAATTACCTAGACTCTTTCGATTGACTGCTGAACCAACTCGAGACCCATGATACTCATCTCACCAACTTCATCTCAACAAATCGGTGTTCTGCAAGCTCTGCCATATAGTGCTTCAAATGGTGCTATTCTGATACTCTGCTGGTAGCTATTTTTGTAGGCAAATTCAATCAAATGTAACTATTCCTCCAAACTACCTTTAAAATCCAAAATACACGCTCGCAGCATGTCTTCTAAAGTCTAAATCGTCCTTTCAGACTAGCCATCCGTTTGGGGATGATAGGCCGTGCTAAATTGTAACTTCGTTCCTAATGCCGTATAAAAACTTTTCCAAAAGGTGGCAGTAAATTTAGGATCACGATCTGAAGTGATTGTCACTGGCACTCCGTGCAAACGGACTATTTATCGCACATAAATCTCGGCATACCTTTCCAAGGTGAAGTCCTTTGGCATTGGCAGAAAATGTGCTGATTTTGTCAATCGGTCAACTACCACCCAAATAAAATCATGATCCCTTTGACTTCTTGGTAATCTCATTACAAAGTCCATCGTGATGTGTTCCCATTTCCACTCGGAAATTTCCAATGGCTGTAACATTCCACTAGGCTTATAATATTACGTCTTCACTTGCTGACATGTTAAACACTTGGCCACGTACTTGGCTACATCCACTTTCATGCCGTTCCACCAATAATGTTGTCGCAAGTTCTGATACATTTTCGTACTACCCCGGTGAATACTGTAATTGCTGCGGTGTGCTTCAGACAAAATCTCTTCCCTCAGTTCTGTATCACTGGGTGCACATAACCGTCCATGGAACTTGAGAATCCCTTCCTCGAATACCTGAAAATCTGATTTACTTTTTGTGACCTCTATATCCAAAATCTTCTGAATCTCCGGGTCCGTCGATTGTAAAGCCTTAATCTTAATCTGGATTTTCGATTCAATCCTTAATGTTGCACGCAGACTCAAGACATGGCTCGCTTCAAACTTAAACTCCGAATCCCGAACTCCCTCAAACAGAGTCCATTCCTTGACCATCATATGCGCGATGCTCGATTTCCGGTTCAGTGCATCTGCTACTTTATTAGCTTTTCCAGGGTGATATATAATATCGCAGTTATAGTCCTTAAGGAGTTCCATCCAACGACGCTGTCTTATGTTCAGTTCCTTTTAGGAGAACAAGTACCTTAGACTTTGATGGTTCGAATAAATCTGAAATTTCTCCCCATATAGGTAGTGTCTCCAAATTTTAAGAGCGAAAATAATCGCGGCTAACTCCAAGTCATGCGTCGGATAATTCTGCTCATGTGGCCTCAATTGTCGCGATGTGTATGCTACTACTCTTTCATATTGCATTAGCGCGCATCCCAATCCTTTTAATGATGCGTCACTGTAAATCTCATATCCTCCCGGACCTGATGGGATCGTCAACACTGGCACAGTCGTCAATCTCTGTTTTAATTCTTGGAAGCTCCTTTCGCACTTATCTGACCATTCAAACCTCGTCTCCTTCTTTAATAACCTACTAAACCCAAGAAGCTCCAAACCTCGATTACTGTTGTCGATCTCGGCCAATTCGTATAGTCTTCAATCTTCGTCGGGTCCACCGCAATTCCTTCTCCGGATATTACATGCCTAAGAACGCCACTCGATGAAGCCCGAATTCGTACTTACTAAATTTAGCGTAGAGTGCATGTTTCCTCAAGGTCCGTAGAACCTTTTCCAAATGTACCTCATGCTCGGCGGAACTCTTCTAATACGTCAGAATATCGTCTATGAACACGATCACAAACTGATCCAGAAACTCCTTGAATACTCGATTCATTAAATCCATAAAGGCTACAGGGGCGTTCGTCAGTCCAAACGGCATCACCGTAAACTCATAGTGTCCATACCTCGTCCTAAACGCCGACTTCAGCATGTCCTCCTTCTCGATCCTCAATTGGTGATAACCAGTTCTCAAATCGATCTTAGAAAACACTAACGCTCCTTGCCACTGATCAAACAAGTCTACAATCCTTGGCAACGGGTACTTATTCTTAATGGTCACCTGATTCAGTTGTCTGTAGTCAATGCGCAACCTCAATAATCTATCCTTTTTTTCTCACGAATAACACTGGCGCTCCCCATAGAGACGCACTTGGGCGAATGAAGCCTTTATCTAATAATTCTTGCATTTGGACTTTCAAATCCTTCAATTCCTATAAGGTGCTTTCGAGATCGGTTCCGTCCGTCGGGCTAACTCAATCACAAACTCTACTTCTCTATCAGGTGGCAGTCCCTGCAATTCCTGAGACAAGATATCGGGAAAATCGCACACCATGGCTATGTCTTCTAGCCTCGGCTCTCCAGCCGTTGAATCAATTACATTTGCTAGGAATCCTTAGCACCCTTCATCTAGCAGCTTTGTTACCTCAAGTGACGAAATCCAAGGGATCGAGGTTCCTCCTCGATTTCCCACAAACTTGAATCTAGGATGTCCAACCAGATTAAATTGGATCATCTTGCTACTACAGTCCATAACAGCTCTCTATTTGACTAGCCAGTCCGTACTGATAATCACATCAAAGTCATGAATAGATAAAACCGCCAAATATATTCTTCCTTCCCTATTGCCAATCACTATCTTATAATCGGGACATCCAAACACAATCAGCACTTTATCATTCAGCGGAGTAGTCACATATAGCATAACGTCAAGAGGTTTTGGCTTAATCCCAAATAATTTAACGAACTGCTCAGATATAAATGAATGCGATGCCCCGGGATCAAATAAGGCATATGCAACATGATCACAGAGAGAGACCATACCTGTGACCATGCCAGGCGCGTCCTCAGCTTTCCTCCTTGCCATTGCATATACCCGTCCTTGGGCCAGCGGTCTATTCTGATTGGCCAGCTGGATGGCTCCAATTTTATTTCCATTCTGGGGCGGCTGCGGTGGCAATAGTACAAGTGACTTGGCTTGCCTGTTGTTAGGATAGTCCCTCATCTGGTGGCCCCTTCGACCACATGTAAAACATGCTCCGTTCCTATTTGGGCAAAGTCCATTCCCGTGCCTTCCTTCACACAGCCTACATGGGGCGTTCTGGTAATAATTTGGCTTCTCGATATTCCTCCGAGCAGGAGGGACGAAACGACTATTTCTTGCCATGGGTCTTTTCTCAAATTGACAGTTGTCGCTAGCCGGGGCATACCACGATCTAGAAGCAACAGCTCGATCCGTTTGATCTCGCTTAATTGCCTGGGCCCTCTCATAGATATCATGATAGCCTCTCAAGTTTAATGAGATCATCTGACTGCGAAGGTCCGGCTTCAGCCTATCCCGGAACCTCCTAGCTTTATCCGTTGGGTCCTCTACCATTCTGGGGGCAAATTTGGATAATCTCGCAAACTCTGCTTCATACTGATCCAATGACATCTGACCCTCACGAAGTCTCATAAATTCCATCAGTTTCTGCTCTCGGGCGCTTTTCGAGAAGTACTTGCCATTAAAGGTCTCAGTGAAGATGGTCTAATTCGGAGGAGTACCAATGGGGAATACTTGATATCTTGTGACCCTCCACCAATCACTTGCATTGCTCTGAAGCTGGTAGACTGCTAGTGTTACCTTCTCTTCCTCGGTGTATCCCGGCACCTCAAAAGCCTTTTCTAGCTCTTTCACCAATTTTGGGGCAGCCTCAGCGTCGCCTCTCCCATCAAACTTCGGGGGCTTCAACCTCAGAAACTGTTCTACTAGCTTAGACATTGGCCTAACCACATTTACTCGCACTCGACCAGGATTTTCACTAGTCACATTATTCCCCTAGCCTTCATTATTCTCAATAATCTCGCTGGCAGCTATAGCGGCAACATTAGTACTTCTTTCCCCCATTTGTCTATCCGATAATATTCTCGCTTCTTCGAGCGCTCTCCAGATTTCATCCACCCTAAGATCTTCTATAATTCTAGCTAACGGGGCTACGCAACCTCGACCTCGACCTCTACTTCGATCTCGACTACTCATCGTCCTAATTCTCACAAAGGCTCACCTGCTATAATTCCACGCGGGAATTGAAAACTTAGGCCAACTACACCAGTTTAAAGCCCTAGACAAGCAGGCAACCAATCACATACACCGATCAATCTTAGCCAACATGATTCGTGCACTTACCTCAAGTCCTGACGCTCCTGCACCTCATATATTAATGCATAAACTCAATCAGCAACCACAATCACATAATCTGTGGTACGCATGGCACACAAGTCTCCCTAACTGGCTACCCCAAAGTCATCGCTCCTTATCACTCCAAGTTTCGACCAACTTGGATCGAGCTAACCTTGCTCTAATACCAAATCAACCGAGGTTTCATGCCCCGAACCCCGACGGGCTCGTGACACCCCTCCGAAGGTCGTATTAATCGTGACGTCCGAGGACGCATCGCCGACTCCAAACGAAACACTCAAAGTCGTACGCAGGCTGAAGGGAAATTTAAACATCCCAGACAAAAAAATAATGACAACGGGGTAGAACAAACGCGAATCAATAAACATATAACTTAGCTTGAAATTCCAAGTATTCATACATTAGGCCTCTAGGGTTAAAATCCAGCATCGTCATCAAAAAGGAACAGATGGCCGGATAGACTACTTACTGCACAAAAAAAAGGGACTCTACCAAAAAGGCTTGCAGGCCCAACTCCTAAACATCCCTACGGCGTCCAATCCGAATCGAACCCTAAAGGTTCTGACTCTGTGTCCGAGTCGATCTCGATTAGCTCCTTCTTGTGCTCGGACACTATAGGTTCCTCCTCGGGCTCGAGCTCGGGCTCAGATTCCTCTTCAAGCTCGGGGTTTACAGGGGCCATAGGCTCGGGTTCAATCTCTGGAACGAGCGTTGGTTTTGGACCAGGGTTCTCCGATGGACTATCGGGATCCGACACCTCGCTATCGAGAGTAAACTTATCCCAGGGCTCCCAATTTACCGCACCGTCGTTAGCATGCTGCAACCCCTCAAAACCCTGGATTGGCCTAGAGTTTACCCACCCGACCTTATGGGACCAAGCCAAAAAGATATGGCGTTCCAGCTCCTCCAGTCCCACGTCTACCCAAACAGTGGTACGATGCCTAATGTACGTCTCATCCAGGTTTAGTCCCGAATACTCGGTCTTCTCATGCACCGTATGCATGGGAACCCCAAAACGCCTAGGTGGCGACATGTTCAAGATCGAGGATCTGAAAATGTTTGTACTACAACAATGAGAATGAATCTCAATAAGCAGACAACTTATACCACACCTAGGCTAATGCGTACCCAGACAAGTCTAACATGCAATTCGCCAGCCAACACAATCAATTCCACACAACATACTTACCTCGCCTCGAACTACGTGCCAACTCTGCATATTAAAAAATCCACCATAAAGCAGTAGTAGTTCAAGAATATAACATCACCACTCAAATGCCATAACCACGTACATTCAATCAATTCAATCACACTCAATTCGCAATGCAAGGCTTGACGAACATTTACATGAACAAAATTGTCGAGATTTACTGTGGTTTCGACAATGCAAAGGCAGTAGTCGATGTCGGCGGTGGTGTTGGGGCAACCCTTAGGATTATAGTGTCCAAACACCCATACATACAGGGTATCAACTTTGATCTACCTCATGTTGTTAAAGAGGCAGCTTCGATTCGTGGTAATCAATTTCTCTCTCTCACAAACATATTATTAAGTGCGCTTTTTTAGCAAGGCTAAGCTTGCGCAACGGACAGGACTTTGTAATGGATAAACTAATTAAATGGATTTTCGTCATTGATCGGACATGATTCGCGCACTACGAGTCTTATCTTTTTAGAAAAATCATTATCTGAAGGTTAATGATATTGATAGAAGGGTCATGTCCTTTAACCATACATTTGATTGGTGGGTTATGAATATAAAAATCATTCACATTTATAATTTAGTAATATAACTTGTAACTCACCAATCACTGGCGGATTAAGGAAAGATATAGCTCTTGATATAGAAAAACGAGCTCAATAAGATGAGTCCTGATTTATTTGAATAAAGCTGTGGCCATGTACGTGATTGAATTGATTGAATATACATGGTTACGGCGGAAAGGGGGAAGAAGAAGAGAGAAGGAAGAAGAAAGAAGAAGAAAAGGAAGAGAGACGAGAGCGACTTGCATGGGGAATAGGGGAGGAGTGGACGTCTGCATGGGGCAGAGACGGAGGGGACGCGCGGGCAGGGAGGGGAGAGAGAGAGAGAGAGAGGGGGGCCAAAAGTCAACGTACTCGATCGCGATCTAACGGTCACAATTCAAACCCAAAAACGATCCAATGGCTCGCAAAAATCCTAATTAATAATATAGAAAAAGGGCCCAAAAGAAAATAACCCAAAACACACTACGAGAAAAGTCTACTAGTCCAAATCCGCATCCAGTCAAAAATTCACTTTTCCACTATTCCTGGCAATATCGACGCTGGCCATAATAATATCGACACCGTCCAATTAAATTCGTCCCAGAACTCCGAGAAATTCGACACCAAAGTTTGGGCTCTAAATAACGGCCAAATTCAATCGAGTGCGATTCTAACGAGATCTCTAATTTAAAAATAATAACCCAAAAGTGATCAGTTCCGGGCGAAATTTTATTATAAGCACACTGACGAATTACACGTTTTATAAATTCCAAAAATGGGCTGAAATGCGGAATGTCACGATACCAAATTCAAATCTTATTACCTTGACGTCAGATTTACCTACTTTAATGGAAAAGTTACTAACACACTCCTTTGAACGACACCTGCTAGTTAATATACGGTTGGTGCCCGATAGAATCTGCAAATTATCAAATCCACTGATAATGAACGTAATTCAATATTGATAATCACTGGAAAGACGGGATGCGTACATAAGAATTAGATACGTAACTAAACATTTGCACTTGTATCACATCCAATGGCGACTACATAAAATGGTTTTGCATTGATAAAGGTTCTAAATTATAATAAGAAGCTATACTTTTGAGTCAAGAACACGCATCTAAGTTTTGCTAAAGTGTACGAGTCCGCCCTTTTTGAACTTTTTTCCCCCAAAGTCCACACTCCGGAAGATAAAGATGCATATAATATATAAAGACAGTCGATTGTGCTCTGAATTCGTACTAACGAGAATCTTCTTATCTCTTTCCCATTCAACGTCATTGCTCAAACAATGCATGTCACTTGGCATTCTAGAATCCTCTTCACTGAGGAAACGCTTGAGACATCTTCATGTCATGATCTGCATGCATGGTTACATACATGTAATTCTGGAGTCTTCTTCACTGAGGAAACGCTATTAAACATGATACCATCACATGCTTCTCCATGCATATGCGATGTCATGAAGCTATAAGCTTTCATACTTTTCCATTGACTACAACGACCAGATGGGTCCTATTAAACAAGTTTAATCCGCGTTGTGGACTTCGAAGAAGCTGTTCTTAGCGAAAATTTCGTTATCTTGAGCTTGAGGTGGGATCCACTTGAACAGTAGTTCCTTCTTTATCAAGCTAAAGGAAATTACTGGCTTTATTTGTGTTTATAAATTGACCCACTTGGAAGCGTTTGGAGTACAGCACTGTCAAGCAAAGCCAAGCCAAGCCAAGCCAAGCCAAGGGTAGACTGTGTTTCCTGTGTTTGTATTCTCTTCCTCTTCTTAGTTCACTTGCCCCATTCTCTATCCTTTTCCTCTTTCTTCCATTGCAGAATTGAATGTGAGACAACAAGCGTATAGCATGGCAGGATCAGTGGAGGCGCGGCAGGTGGGATACAGATTCAAACCGACGGATGAGCAACTCGTTGGTCATTTCTTGAAAAAGAAGCTCAAAGGACAAATGGAAGCTAATTGCGCAATTCCCGAGCTATACATCTACAACTGGGAGCCTCCGGATTTATTTCTCCTATACGATGGTAACTTAAATTTAGTTCTTAGAGTTCTCTATTTCCCTATTTTCTTATGGTTTGATGGTAATTTGTAGTTGCCTATAAGACTTTAGTGAAATAACAGCTAAACAATCTTTGGCTGTAGTATTTTCAAGTGAATCATCAGATGAACGCGAGTGTTTCTTCTTTTGTCCCCGTGGTCGTAAGAGGAAGACCCAGTTCGGATTTTGGAAAGAGACGAGTAAAAAGCGTGTTATCCAAGCACCGGACACTGGTAAGCCAATGGGGACCAAGAGGATTTTGGTTTACTATGAAGGTCGACACTCAAAGGGCCGCAGGACTGATGTGGCCATGCATGAATATCACCTAAATTCAGATGTTTCAGATAGTGAAATTTCGGACCCGGTACTCGACTTCTCTACTTTTGGTTCCCCTAATTGAGCATCTTTAACATGGTTACAAGTGCAGGTAAAATTGATTTCTTTTCTCTAGATATGTTCCTCATTCAGCTTCTTGAGGTTTCTGGCTTTGCGATTTCATGATTGTGCCAGAATTTAAGTGCGATTTACCTTGAACTCCAGCTGTACTTTGAAAATTAGTTTTCGCAAGTCAAAACTTTTCCTGCTGTATTTCGTAGAATTTAGTAAGGAAGATCGAGAAACGAAACTTACCAATAATCATTTTAAGTTTTGGTTCCAGTGACTACTGAAGGTTACGGCTGCCAAAAATAGAGTGATTCTGCAGCAACAAAGGGGAAATTTTTTTCCTGAAATTTAAATTACTCCAACTTTGATAAGTGATGCGTGATGTATCTCGTGTATAAAACACTTTCGGGCAACAATGGAGTTTCGGTTGCTGTAACCCTGATACTCATCACCAGTATCACTTTGTCTTTGTAGACGGCGTTGGTTCTCTGTCGGATAATAAACAGGAAAGGTAAGAAAGCAAAGTCAGCAACAGCGAGTGCTTCTACCGATTTAAGCGGCCTGAGTAATCTGAATAGTGCACAGGTGATCAAATGTTGCTTTAGGTTGATACGAAGCAACCTATGATCTAGAGATACATCTAACAATACTAAAGTTCGAGTAATTTTTGGTCTTTCTTTTTTCTGTTTTTTTTTTCTTTTTCTGTTCAGGCAACTCCAGGAGTAATTATTGAATCCGACGAGCCAACCGACACATTGTATACTGGTTTACCCAACTGGAACATGCCTATTCCTGATCAGCAGCATCAAATGTGCAACGAGCAACATTTGTCTAATGTTGATAAGCGCCATGTTGACGGACCTAGCGATGGACGATGTTATATGCCATATTCTCTGAGCGACGGCATGGATCCCACGGATTTCTTGAACTTTGACGAGAGCACAGGGCAGACTCAAACTTGCGAAGAGCAACATTTCGGAAGTGATGATAATCGCCATGTTGACGGACCTAGTGACGGACATCATTATATGCCATATTCTCCAAGCAACGGTATCAGTCTTAAGGATCTCTTGAACTCCGACAAGAGCAAGGATCCGTATGCCAAACTACATCGTGCGTAGATTATGCTCTATAGATTTGTTGTTAATCATGATAATGGATTGTTAGTGTTTGGTGGTCCTTTATAGATGTTAATCTCGGCCTAGCTTATTATATTAGTGATAATGCTATGTACCAACTATGCTTCTCCGAGGATGGGACATTATATCAATCGTGTATGCTTGTATATTGTAGCATTAATTTTTCATCACATTTGTATATTTATCTCGATATGATCTACTCAACACTGGTCAGGCATCAATATCTATTCGTCAAACCTCTGAGAGGGCTTGCAGTACGAGACTTTCCTCCATTGTTGTAAAATCCCAAGTCCATACTTATATGACTTGCCAAGTGATTTGTCAGTAAAAGGCCCTTTCCTCATCAGTGCCCCAATTACTCCAGACATCGGGTTTCTTAGTCTCTTTCGATTTCTTGCCTCTTACCCTTTCTCGCAGCCTGTCCTCTCTCTTTAATGGCAGTGCCACCCCACCATGACGACATATAAGGCAAAGTAAGGGAAAATTTTAAATAAGGTTCTAAAGTGAGATTATTTTTTCTTAGCCCAAAGTGGATTTTGTATCAATAAAGTGCCAAACTTAGTCTCAAATAAGATTTGAAGCTCACCAGGCCAAATCTTCATCGGCCGGCAAGCACATTCAACTCATGCGACACTTTCCAAGCCATGACCAAGGGCATTTTTGTCCAACAGCATGTTTTTAGTTTCTTTTTCTTTTTCTTTCTTCTTTCTCTCTTTTTATTTTTTTTTCTTTCTTTTACGTTTTCTTCAATTCGAAGAAAATGAAAAAGAAAGAAACAAAGGAAAAGGAGAAGAAAAAGTGTCACATGAGTCATCAATGGAAGGAAGGAGAAAGAAAAATAAAACAAAAGAAAAGAAAAGGCATAAGGACACTAAAAGTGCCGAAAGAAAAGAAAGA
This sequence comes from Syzygium jambos, assembly GCA_031216235.1. Classification (NCBI taxonomy): domain Eukaryota; kingdom Viridiplantae; phylum Streptophyta; class Magnoliopsida; order Myrtales; family Myrtaceae; genus Syzygium; species Syzygium jambos. The sequence goes on from CM062226.1 coordinate 16,003,344, forward strand.
AAAAGGAAAAGGAAAAGAAAAGGTGTCACACGAGTCATCGGTGGAAGGAAAAAGAAAAAGAAAATGAAAGAAAAGAAAAGGCATAACTGTCACGCCCCGCACTCCTCGGCGCGCCACATCCCTCGCAAAGGTCGATTCGTGTGCGACGCCCCAGAACACGTCGCCGACCCAAACCCAACACAGAGATTTAAAGCACATGCAGAAGCAATTAAAACCACCCATACATTAAAATACACATAACCAAGAATAGCCATGCAACAACCAGTACGGATAATTATACACTTACTTTGACATCGGGAAACATATACAATATTCGTATACAACCCACACACAGAAAATCAAAAGCAGATACATGGCTCGGCAATCAAGCACCATGTCTAGCCGGGGCTCCTTCCGCCACATTTCGGTACGCCTGTCATCCTCTAAGCTGGGGGTCTGAAAAATCGGTTTTCAACAACCGTGAGAATAAATCTCAGTGAGTAATTCCCTAAACCTAAACTAGGCTAACGTGCACCTCCTGACAAGCAAATTAAACACACTAAGCAGTGTACCATTAAACAACCATAAAATCATAGGCTCACAGCCCAAATCATTTATTTCACTGCCCTGCAGGTTAGGCATTCAATATCATTATAACTCGTAAGCAGTTAAATCGACCCGGAGGCCATGACCCAATGGTCATCAACAGTTAACTCGACCCGAAGGCCATGACCCAATGGTCATAAATCATTCGACCCGGAGGCCCGACCCGAAGGCCCACAGTTGTATAAATCGACCCGAAGGCCATGACCCAATGGTCATCACATATAAATCGACCCGAAGGCCTGACCCGTCGGTCACAATTATATTCGACCCGTAGGCCTGACCCGTCGGTCCTCACAAATAAATCGACCCGAAGGCCTGACCCGTCGGTCACAATTATATTCGACCCGTAGGCCTGACCCGTCGGTCCTCACAAATAAATCGACCCGAAGGCTTGACCCGTCGGTCACAATTATATTCGACCCGTAGGCCTGACCCGTCGGTCCTCACAAATAAATCGACCCGAAGGCCTGACCCGTCGGTCACAATTATATTCGACCCGTAGGCCTGACCCGTCGGTCACAATTATGTCATGCACAAAGAATGCCCAATTCCTCACGAGCACATGATCATCAAAAGGCAATTAGATGCGCATTTAAACATGCCCAATCAATTCAACAATTCAATTTAGCCACGGCATGTAATTCACACACGGCTTTAAGTCGATCACACGAATATGTGGCATGGCAACGCCCCAATTGGGCCTCAACAAGCAACAATCAGCGATAATCCATTAACCCGGGCACACCCGGCAATCACCCGGTCTAACTTCCAACTTGCCGATTTCTAAACCACCGAAGTCCCAAAGCGGACAGCTACTATTCAATTTACCACTCAATAAGCTCAATTCACATTTCATTATGTCCAGCCAACATATAAGGACGACCATGGAATCAATTCAAGCACTCATGCACTGTACACAATTCACGAGCCTAGATCACACAACTAGTCCATCACGAATCCACAGAAATCGAGGTCCATCAAGTTACTTCCTTCCTCAAGGCATTGGACGTGTGTCACGACACCCCAAAATCACTTACAATTAGGGACAATTCAGCCGCTAGCTCGGTCAGTCCATCGTTCCCGGCACTTACTCTCCCAACCTCGAATTAATCGCACCTAGTCCAGCTAGCCCCAAAGTGGACAGCCACTAAACCGATCACGCTGGGCCATTTAATGATCTCAAAACGTTCCATTAGACTCCCCAAGACACCATTGTAATCAGCCACCAACATGCCACAAAGAGCGCACACTAGAATCCACGTTTTAGACCCGAGTCTCGCCAAAATTGGGCAATTTCCAAACCGATTCTGTTCAGCCAATGCACAGCATCTCTCGGGCCAATAAACTTCCACCAAATCATCACACCAGACCACCAAATAGGCCGCGACACCAGCCCCTAACCATCTCCACAACCTAACCCCCAAATTACCCAAATTTAACCCCTAACTTGTCTAGAAATGCACAAGGGCCTAACTAGGGCTTAGGGTCGAACTCACCGGGTGCCCTAAGCTTCAAACCGAGCCGAACACGCGGCGATAGCTGCTGGACAGCGGCAACCCCACGCCGGAACAGTAACAGCGACAGTGGCTCCGGCGAACGGCGCGAACAAAGCGGACGAACTAGACGATTCCGCGGCTTAGGGAGTGGGAAGGGACACGGCCAGAGAGTGCGGGATGGCTGGACGAGGCTAGGTGGAACGGTGGTGGCGGCGGAACAGCTCCGGCGACGGCGGAGCACCTCCGGCGAGTGGCGGCTCGGGCGTCCAGAACAGGGGAGCGTCGGAGAGGAAGAGAAATCAGAGAGGGGAGGTGGTGGCGACCAAGGGGGGGCAGCAGGACGGCGGAGGTGGCTGAGGGGAGCGGCTGGGTGGTAGAGGCGAGGCGGCGGCGGCCGGAATGGCGGCACACGGCGACGGCGACGCTAGAAGCCCTAAACAGGGGAGGCTTCGGGGGAGAGAGAAACAGGGGGGAAAAGGGTCGCGCGGCGGCCGGGGTTGGCACGGCGGCTTCACGGTGGCCGGGCGACGGAGGGTAGGTCGGCGGACGGCTGGGCGACGCCGGACCGCGGCGAGCTGCTGCTCGCGCGCCTCGCGGGCAGGCCGGCGACGGGAGGTCGCGGCGACCGACGGCGGCGCGGCTCGGTCGGGGCGACGCGGCGACGGCGGCGAGGCTGGGGGCGAGCTTGATCGGCGGTCGGACGGCGCGCGGCGGCTGGGCTAGTCGCCGGCGATGGGTTGCAGAGCAAACATCAGAAGCAGGAGCATCGCGGGAGGCCAGCGAAGGAGAAGAAGGAAAAGAGAAGAGAGAGGAGAGAGAAGAAGAAAGAAAAAAGAAAAAGAAGGAGAGAGAGAAGACAGGTTTGACCGGGGAAGGGAGAACGTGCGCGGCAGGTGGGGGAGAGAGAGAGAGAGAGGAAATTAAAGAAAATATATACTCATTCAAATATTAAACGCAAACCGAGTGTCCAAATTCAAAACCGAAAATGGTCTACCGGTCCATAAAAGGCCTCGCACATAAAAAGGGACAAAGGTCAAATTAATTAAACCAAACTATAACGAGGGAGGTCCACTAGTCCAAATTCGCACTTGGTCAAAAACTCTCATTTTTCCATTATTCCTGAAAATCTTGATACTGGCCACATTAATATCGACACCGTCCAATTTATTTCGTTCCGACACTCCCGAAAATCGACTGCCAAGTCCGGGATCCAAATAACGGCCAAATTTGATCGAGTGCGATTCTAGCGAAATCTCTAATTTAAAATGATAACCGGGAGTGATCAGCTCCCGGGCGAGATTTTACTATAAGCACACTGACAAATTACGCGTTTTATAAATCCCAAAAATGGGCCGAAATTCGGGATGTCACAATAACGACACCAGAAGTGCCGAAAGAAAAGAAAGAAAAAGGAAAAGGAAAAGAAAAAGTGTCGCATGAGTCGTCGGTGGAAAGGAGAAAGAAAATAAAACGAAAGAAAAGAAAATGCATAAGGACACTAGAAGTGCCGAAAGAAAAGAAAGAAAAAGGGAAAGGAAAAGAAAGAGTGTCATATGAGTTGTTGGTGGAAGGTAGGAGAAAGAAAAATAAAACAAAAGGAAAAAAAGGCATAAGGACACTAGAAATGTCAAAAGTTTTGTAAAGCGCTCACTTTAGTGTAAAATATTTTTTCCGAATCGCTTACGTGCTAAATTAGAGGAAAAACGATTACTTAAGTACATTTAGTGATAAATGCCAACAAAAAATATTACGTGATTTTTATAATAAAAACTTTTATATGAGTTGACATTTTTTATTTATTAAAAACCTATAAAAAAGGGCGTCCTCGAGGTGATCGTCATGGAAGTGATCTAATCGTTGCTGCGGCTCAAGCGATCAATTCCAATCCAATGGCATGTCAGCGAATTCCATCAATGGCTCTCCTTTGTCGTCCCGGTAGCTTGAGCAAGAAACCTACAAGAAATACCTCGATTAGTCACTAAAATTACCAGAAAAATTGAAAGAACAAAAAACTAGGGTTTGGGATCGTCCGGATTGTGTTCATAGCCCATGCAGGTGATGGGTATCGGTGATTCAGCTAGATTCAAAGGAGTAATCAAGAGGCGACGGTGTATGAACTGTGAATAGGTGAATTGTACAGGCTTTGATCAGAGTTAATTTGATTAAATATCAAGATGGAGGTCACTTTAGCTTCGCAACAACAAGACGGGGACTTCTTCTGGTCGGATTTGCTTTTGTTGTTCATCTGTGGTGTTGCACGATAATTCTCCTTCTAATAACAGTGAGCCTCTAGCAAATTATTTCGATTTCAGTTCAAGGTTGAATGGTTGATTTAGGGTTTTGCATTTGGGAATTTCCTGAATGGTTGATTTAGGGTTTATATTTGGGGCAAAACATGTAGACGACATCGTTTAGGGGTATATATGATGATTGGGCACGCTGGCGAGCCACATCGATGGTAGAATTTAATAAAATATGACCACATTGGATTTTTGGCGATCCATATCGGAGTTGGCACTTAAGTGATCTTTTTTTTAAGTGGCACTTAAATAATCTAAAAAAAAAACTTTTGGCACTAAAGTGAGTACCATATGAAACTTTTAGCACTTTTAATGTCCTTATGCTGAAAGAAACTTAAAAGAAAAAGAGAACAAAGAAGAAATAAATGTTGAGAAAATCACCAATGTGGTGATTGTTGGGAAAATCCCCTATGCTGTTTTGAAGATAACAAAGACAATCAAAGGTTACTGATGTGTGTATTGATTGAGTAGTGCCAGGTGATATATGCACAAGCCGAAATGCAGATGTTGTCATAAACAGCACCAAAACAATATAATTTGAGGAGTGCTCTGTCACTGTCAAGATATTCTGTTGATATCTAAGGTGAACAAAATATTGGATAATTGAAGATGTCTACAAGCTGGAAGGATCCTCAGATAAGGTGAACATCTAGAAGGACCATGATCGAGGATGAATAAGCCGAGAAGAATAGGGATGTTCGTGATGGTTTGGACATACAAAGATCAAGTGAATAATTGGATGGACATGGTAATGGTGAACAAGCCTAGAACGTGGATGTTCGGTATAGCTTGGAAGGACCATGAGAATGAACAGCTTGGTAGAGTCGAAATTGCTGATATGTTTGTATAGACCAATAATATCAACATGGATATTAGGTGAGAGCAGCTATCTTATACAGATGAGGAGGAAGATTGTGATGATTTTTAAGGACTACATGATATCCATGGTGTGATTCAATGGGAGAAGATCGCCAAATGTCCTTGTACGTTTACCAGCAAACAGCACCAATAGACCTAAAGATCAACTGTGACATTCCGAATTTCGACCTATTTTTGGGATTTATAAAATGTGTATTTCGTCGGTGCGCTTATAGTTAAATCTCGCATAGAACTGATCACTCTCGGGTTATTTTTAAATTTGAGATTTCGCTAAAATCGCACTCGATCAAATTTGGCTATTATTTAGAGCCCAAACTGTGGTGTCGAATTTCTTGGAGTTTCATGACGAATTTAATTGGACGGTGTCGATATTATTATGACCAATGTCGATATTGCCCGAAATTGGTGAAAAGTGAAATTTAGACCGGGTGCGGATGTTTTACTAATAGACCTCCCTCTTAGTGTATTTTATTTAGTGTCTTATGGGCTTTTTCTTAATTTATATTTAGGGTTTTTCGTGGACCGTCGGATCGACTTCGAGTTTGAACGTGGGCTGTTGAATCGCACTCATTGAGTTGACTCTCTCTCTCTCTCTCTCTCTCTCTCCCCTCTGCGTGTATCTTCTCCCCCCTGTGTACGTCCACTCCTCCCCTCTGCCATGCAGACCTACTCCATCCCTCTCTTTCTTCTTCTCCTTCTTTCTTCTTTCTTTTTCTTCCTTCTTCTTCTTTTCTTCACCGCGGCTTCTGCTCCTCCTCTTCTTGGCTCGCCCGCTCATCACCGTTCATCTCAATCGCTGCTCGCTGGATGTCTGCCTTGTGTCACCTGCCGTCGCACATCTCGCTGCCCAGCAGCCGTTTGCCCGCCGCCGCGCATCTCATTCACCCTACACTCGTTAGCTCGCCGCCCGCCTTCTTGCGGCTCTCCTGGCCGAGCCCGTCGCCACCACCGTCGCTGCCGTCCAGCCACCGCTCGCCGTCGCCATCACCATCAACTTGTCCAACAGCTCGTTGCTGCGAGTCTCGCCATCCAGCTTTCTGCTTGGCTGCTCGCTCATCCCGTTGCTGCCCAACAGTTGCTCATCTCGTCGTCGTCACCGTACCGCCCAACTCGCCAGCCAGCTCGCTCACCAGCTAGCCCAACCACTCACCCAGTTCGTCGGCTAGCTCAATCACCAACCAGCCCAGCTGATCGCCTAGCTCGCTCACTAGCCAGCCGGGCCGCACGCCTACTCATTCACTCGCCGTCGTCACCGCTCGACAACCGCCTACCCAGCTCACCGTCACCATCAGCAACTCGCCCAAGTCGTCACCCATCCACCTGGCTGCTAACCCAAGCTGTGGCCGTGCCGTCTCAGCCGGTGCCCTTGCCATGCCATGCGCCCTGCCCATGCTTAACCTCTTATTGGCCGTTCGGTAATCTGCCCGACCGCTCACCCGTCTCCTGGCCAAGTGCCCTGCCTTAGCCAAGTGCCTCGCCCATGGCTGAGGGCCGTACCGAGGCCTTGCCTGTTGGCCAACCACTGTGCCCTCGCCCATGCCAAGCCCGCCGCTGCCCCGACCGGCCATTTGGCCCCCTTGCTAGTTTTTCTTGGGCCAAAACCTAGGTAAGTGACCTCATAATCCCTATTTAGTATTTTGGATATTATTAGACTTGTTTAGGAGTTGATGAGGGTTGGTTTAGTGACTAAGTTAGGTATGGATTAGTTAATCGAATGTTATGGATTTTGCGGTGGTAATTTTGTGGCTAAATTAGTGATTGATTAAGATGGGTTCAATGATCGAGTTGTCGTGGCATTTGAGGGGGAAATCAATGCTTGAATATGGCCGACTTGAAGGTGGGGTTGGTGGGCTAATGTGGTGAGCATAACTTGAATTTGAATAGTATGACGTGTTAGATTGGTATTGGCAAATTATATGTAGCATATGTGCATGAGGAATGTCCTGAGGCGTGGTTACGCGGGATTAAGCTCGGATTGATCGAAGGGCTGCCAACATGTGGCGTGGTTATGCGGGTGCGGCTAGAAAGACAAGAAATGATATGAGGCATGGTTACGCGGGTCGAGAGAAATGTCCTGAGGCGTAGGTATGTGGGACTGAGCCCGGATTGATCGGAGGGCTGCCAACCTGAGGCGTGGTTATGCAGGTGTGGCTAAAAAGGTAAGAAATGACCTGAGGCGTGGTTACTCGGGTTGAGAGAAATGACCTGAGGTGTGGTTACGCGGGTCGAGAGAATTGTCCTGAGGCGTGATTATACGGGACTGAACCCGGATTGATCGGAGGGCTGGACCTGAGGCGTGTTGACGAGGTTCGTGGTTAATTAGTTGGACACACATACGAAATGTATTTGGTTGGATTAGGTAAATGTATGTGGTTGTGGTGCTTGAGTGTTTATGTTATGTTTTTGAGCTATTATTGCATTATTGTGATTTTGACTAATGCACGGAGTTGACGTGTGATTTAAGGCGAAGTAAGTATGCATGAGAATTCTATTATGTCGATTGCTAGATTGCATATTGGGACACGTCTGGGTATGTATTGGCCTAGGTGGGGTTTAGGTTGTCTGCTTATTGAGATTTATTCTCATTGTTGTAATGCAAACCATTTCAGATCCTCGACCCAGACCTTGATCATGGCGCCACCTCGACATTTTGGGGTCCCTATGTATATGGTGCATGAGAAGATCGAGTATCCAGTAGGTCTACATCAGACTTATATTAGGCACCTCACTACGATCTGGGTGGACGTAGGCTTAGACGACTTGTAGCATCACACTTACTTGGTCTGGTTTCATCGTAACGGGTTGGAGTTAGATGGCCCAATCCATGGTTTCAAGGGACAGCAGCACAGCAAAGACGATGCCGTGGATTGGGAGCCCGAGGACATGTATGCTCCTGATGGTGAGATTCTGGACCTCAAAGATCCCCCAGAGAACCCTGGTCCCGAGCCCGTACCAAAACCTATAGCATCTGCGGATCTCAAGCTCAAAGAGGAATTTGAGAAATCCGAACCTGAAGAAGAGCCTAAGCCAGTGCCGAAGCCCATAGAGTCTGAGCCTGAAGAGAAGCCGAGTAACGAGGAAGAACCGATCGAGATTAACTCTGACACAGAGTCGGAGTCTTCAAGGTCTAATTCAGATTGGGCACTATAGGAGTGTTTGGGTGCTGGGTTTAGAAGCTTTTTGGTAGAGCCCCTTTTGTGCAGCTAGTCAGCCTACCCTACCACCTGTCCCTTTTTTATGATAACGGTGGATGTTAACCCGAGGAGCCTAATGTCTGATTGTCTGGCCGAATATTGTAAGTGACTATTTTCCATTGTTATGAAATTATTATTTTATGTTGTTATTATCCCTCTGTCATTGTCTATTGTCTGGGTTGTTATATTTCTCTTTCGCTTGCGTATTCATGTCTGTATCTCGTTTGGGCCGGCAATGCGTCCTGGGATATCGCGTTCGATACGACCCTCGAGGGGTGTCATGAGCCCATTAGGATCCAGGGCATGACATCCGCGTTGATTTGGTATCAAAGCAAAGTCAGCTCGGTTTAAGTTGGTCGAAGCCTGGAGCGATAAGGAGCGATGACTTTGGGGTAGCTAGTTAGAGAAACTCGTGTGCCATGCGTAATCCAGACTGTGTGATTATGGTTGCGGAGTGATCTTATGCAATAATGTGTGAAGTGCAGGTGCGTCAGGACTTGAGGTAAGTGTACAAACCATGTTGGCTGCAATTGAGTGCTATATGTGATTGGCTATTTGCTTTGTGAATTGTTGTTGTGATTCACTGCCTAGGACTTTAGACTGGTATAGTTGACCTAGGTCTCTAATTACTGAGTGGAATTATAACAGGTAGGCGAGTGTGAGATCCTGTGAGAATGAGCAGTTGAGGAAGAGGTCGAGGTCGAGGTCGCGTGGCCTCGTAAGCTGGAGTTATGGAGGATCCCTAGGTAGATGGAATCTTGACGGCATTACGAGAGGTTGGAATTTTAATGAGCAAATAGACTCGAGATAAAGATGCCACTGTGGTTGTTGCCGCCGAAGCCGTTGTAGCCGCTACTAATGGGGCCAATGGAAATAATGGAAACAATGGGAACAAAACAGGAATAGTGGGCATCCCGCTCAGGGCCAAGTAAATGCAAATAGGCCGAGGTCTAAGCTAGTTGAATAGTTTTTGAAGCTGAAGCCTTCGAGGTTCGATGGTAGAGGTGATACTAAGGCTGCACCTCGATGGGCGAAAGAGCTAGAAAAAGCTTTCGAAGTGCTAGGATGCACTGACGAGGAAAAAGTAACCCTGACAGTATACCAGCTTCAAGGAAATACGAGTGATTGGTGGATAGCCATAAGAGGCCAAGTGTTCCCTGCTAGTACTGCTCCAGGTTGAACCATTTTTACTGGGACTTTTAATAGCAAGTATTTCTCGAAAAGTGCTCGAGAGCAGAAGTTGGTAGAATTCATGAGACTGAGTTTGCATGGTTGTCCAAGTTTTTCTCAAGAACGGTAGAGGACCCAGTGGATAAAGCCAGGAGGTTCCAAGATGGACTGAAACCAGACCTCCGTAGTCAAATGATCTCACTAAACTTGAGGGGTTATCATGAGATTTATGATCGGGCTCAGGCTATCGAACGTGATTTAATGGATCGAGCTGCCGCCTCTAGATCGCGGCAGGCCCCGACTTGGGACAACCGTCATTTTGGGAAGAGACCTATGACGGGAAATAATCCTTTTGTCCTTCCTATTCAAAGAAATATCGAGAAGTCGAATCGCTTTTAGAACGTCCCGTGTCGGTTATGTGGAAGGAAACATGGAAATGGACCTTGCCCAAATAGGGGCGAAGCGTGTTTTAAATGTGGCGGAAGGGCATTAGATGAGGGACTGCTCCAACAACAGGCAAGCTAGATCGCTTGCACTACTGCCACCGCCACCCCGAAATGGAAATCAGTTCGGAGCTATCCAGCCAGCCCATCAGAATAGGCCGTCGGCCCAAGGACGAGTATATGCAATGGCGAGGAGGGAAGCCGAGGACGCGCCTGGTGTGGTCACAGGTACGATCTCTCTCTGTGGTCATGCTACGTATACTTTATTTGATCTGGGGGCATCACATTCATTTAAATCTGAGCAGTTCGTTAAATTGTCTGGAATTGAGCCGAAACCGCTTAAAGTTATGCTATGTGTGACTGCTCCGTTGAATGATAAAGATTGTGTTTGGATGCCCTGATTGTAAGATAGTGATTGGTGATAAGGAAAAAAGGATAGATTTGACGGTTTTAGCTATGTATGACTTTGATGTAATTATTGGTATGGACTAGTTAGTTAAACAGAAAGCTATAATGGACTGTAGTAATAGGGTGATCCAATTTAATCCGGTTGAATATCCTATATTCGAGTTTGTGGGAAATCGAGGAAGAACCTCAATCCCTTGGATCTCGTCACTTAAGATAACTAAGCTATTAGACGAAGGGTGCCAAGGATTTCTGGTAATTGTAGTTGATTCGACGACTAGAGAGCCGAGGCTAGAAGACATAGCCGTGGTGCATAATTTCCCCGATATCTTTCCTCAGGAATTGCTGGGATTGCTATATGATAGAGAAGTAGAGTTTGTGGTTGAGTTGGCCCCCGATACAAAACCGATCTCGAAAGCATCCTATAGGATGTCGTTGTCAGAATTGAAAGAATTGAAAGTTCATATGCAAGAGTTACTGGATAAGGGCTTTATTCGCCCGAGTGCGTCTCCATGGGGAGCGCTATTGTTATTCGTGAGAAAGAAGGATGGGTCTTTAAGGTTGTGCATTGACTACAGACAGTTAAATCAAGTGACCATTAAGAATAAGTATCCATTACCAAGGATAGATAATCTGTTTGATCACTTGCAAGGAGCATCGATATTTTCTAAGATCGACTTGAGGACGGGTTATTACTAACTGAGGATTAAGAAGGAGGACGTGCCGAAGACGGCATTTAGAACAAGATATGGGCACTACGAGTTTACGGTGATGCCATTTGGATTGACTAACGCTCTTGCAGCCTTCATGGATTTGATGAATCGGGTGTTCAAGGAATTCCTAGATCAGTTTGTAATTGTGCTCATAGACGATATCTTGGTATACTCACAGAGTTCCATCGAGCATGAGTTACATTTGGAAAAGGTTCTACAGACTTTAAGGGAACATATACTTTACGCTAAGTTCAGTAAGTGCGAATTCTAGCTTCATTGTGTAGTGTTTTTAGGACATGTGGTATCCGGGGAAGAAATTGCAGTAGATCCAATGAAGATCGAAGCCGTCACGAATTGGCCGAGGCTAACAACAGTAACCGAGGTTTGGAGCTTCTTGGGTCTAGCAAGTTATTACAAATGCTTCATGGAAAGGTTTTCCGCATTAGCGACACCGTTGACGCGGTTACTAAAGAAGGAGACAAAGTTTGAATGAACGGATAAATGTGAAAGGAGTTTCTAAGAATTAAAGCAGATATTAATGACCGCGCTAGTGTTGACAATCCCATCAGGTCCGGGAGGATATAAGATCTACAGTAATACATCACTAGGAGATTGGGATGCGTGCTAATGCAATACGGAAAAGTAGTAGCATACGCATCACGACAATTGAGATCGCATGAGCTGAATTATCTGACTCACAACTTGGAATTGGCTGCGATTATCTTTGCTCCTAAGATTTAGAGACACTACTTGTGTGGGAGAAATTTCATATTTATATAGACCATCAAAGTTTAAGGTATTTATTCTCCCAAAAGGAATTGAACATGAGACAGAATTATTAGATGGAACTCCTTAAGGACTATAACTATGATATTCTGTATCACCCCGGGAAAGCTAATAAAGGGCAAAAGTACACTACAAGTGCCATAACTTGTGTACGGCGTTCACTTTAGTGCTATAACTTTTTTTGGATCACTTTAGTGCTAAAATTTTTGAAAAACATCACTTAAGTGCTAAAATTTTTGAAAAACGATCACTTAAGTGTCAACTCCGGTGCCGTACACAATTTTTCGCCGGAAATCTGACGTTGGCATTTTTTTTATTAATTTCTGAAGCTGACGTGGCTCGCCGGAGTCTCGCTGGAGATTGGCACTTAAGTGATCATTTTTCAAAAATTGTAGCACTTAAATGATTGTTTTTAAAAAATTTTAGCACTTAAGTGATCATTTTTCAAAAATTTTAGCACTAAAGTGATCCAAAAAAAGTTATGACACTTAAGTGATCGTTTTTCCTCCGACTTGACACCAAAGTGATCCGAAAAAAAGTTATGGCACCAAAGTGAGCGCCGTACACAAGTTATGGCACTTATAGTGTCCTTTTACCGCTAATAAAGTAGCGGATGCACTGAGCCGGAAATCGAGCATTGCGCATATGATGGTCAAGGAATCGACTCTGTTGGTGGGAGTTCGGGATTCGGAGTTTAAGTTTGAAGTGAGTCATATCTCAAGTCTGCTTGTCACATTGAGGATTGAACCGGAAATCCAGATTAAGAATAAGGCTTTATAATCAATAGACTCGGAGATTCAGAAAATTCTGGAAATAGATGTCACAAAAAGGAAATCGGACTTTCAGATACCCAAGGATGGGATTATGAAGTTCCGTAGACGGTTGTGTGTGGCCGGTGATGCAGAACTGAAGGAGGAGATTTTGTCAAAAGCTCACCATAGTAATTACAAGATTCACCCGATTAGTACTAAGATGTATCAAAACTTGCGACAGCATTATTGGTGGAACGGCATAAAAGTGAATGTAGCCAAGCACGTGGCTAAGTGTTTAACATGCCAATAAGTGAAAGCGCAACACTGCAAATCGAGGGGGGATGTTGCAGCCATTGGAAATCCCTGAGTGGAAGTGGGAACACGTCACAATGGACTTTGTAATGGGGTTATCGAGGAGTCAGAGGAGTCATGATTCAATTTGGGTGGTAGTCAACTGAATGACAAGCTCAGCACATTTTCTGCCGGTGCGAAGGGACTTCGCCTTGGAAAGGTATGCCGAGATATACGTGCGATAAATAGTCCGTCTTTACAGACTGCCTGTGACGAGTACTTCAGACCGTGACCCTAAATTTACTGCCGCTTTTTGGAAAAGTCTTCATACGGCATTAGGAACGAAATTATAGTTTAGCACGGCCTATTATCCACAAATGGATGGCCAGTCTGAAAGGACAATTCAAACTTTAGAAGATATGCTACGAGCATGTGTATTAAATTTTAAAGGTAGTTGGGAGGAACAGTTGCATCTGGTTGAGTTTGCCTACAATAATAGCTATCAGCAGAGTATCGGAATGGCACCATTTGAAGCGATATATAGCAAAGCTTGCAGAACACCGGTTTGTTGGGATGAAGTTGGTGAGAGGAGCATCACGAGTCCAGAGTTAGTTCAGCAGTCAGTCGAAACAGTCGAGGTGATTCGAGACAGGCTTAAGACTGCTCAGAGCCGCCAAAAGAATTATGCAGATTGGAGACGTAGCCTTTGGAATTTCAAGTAGAGGACCACGTTTTCCTCAAAGTATCGCCGATGAGAGGATTATTACAGTTTGGCAAGAAAGGGAAGTTGAGCCCGAGATACGTGGATCCATTCGAAGTCTTATAGAGAATGGTACTTTGGCCTACCGTCTTGCACTACCGCCGAATTTGTCCCAAGTTCACAACTTATTTCACGTATCTATGTTAAGGAAGTATGAACGGGATCCATCCCACGTGCTGAATTACGAAGAAATAGATATAGAAGATAGAGTGCCGTATGTGAAAAGGCCGATAAGAATTGTGGACAGATTGGATCGAGTGTTGCGGAACAAGACAATTTCGATGGTCAAATTAATTTAGGAGCATTATGGAACCGAAGGTACGACATGGGAAAGAGAAGAGTTGATGCGACATCAATACGCCCATTTGTTCGAATAATTGGGTTGGGTTGTAAATTTCGAGAACGAAATTTTTGTAAGGGAGAAAGAGTTGTGACATTTCGAATTTTGATCCATTTTTGGGATTTATAAAACGTGTATTTTGTCGGTGCACTTATTGTTAAATCTCGCTCAGAACTAATCACTCTCGGGTTATTTTTAAATTTGAGATTTTGCTAAAATCGCATTCGATCGAATTTAGCCGTTATTTAGAGCCCAAACTGTATTGTCGAATTTCTCGAAGTTTCGTAACGAATTTAATTGGACGATGTCGATATTATTATGGCCAGCGTCGACATTGCCCGGAATTGGTGAAAAATGAAATTTGGACCGGGTGTGGATTTTTGACTAGCAGACCTCTCTCTTAGTGTATTTTATTTAGTGTCTTCTGGGCTTTTTCTTAATTTATAACTAGGGATTTTCGTGAACCGTCGGATCGACTTCGAGTTTGAACATGAGTTGTTGGATCGTACTCATTGAGTTGACTCACTCTCTCTCTCTCTCTCTCTCTCTCTCTCTCTCTCTCTCTCTCTCTCTGCGTGCGTCCCCTCCCCCCCTGTGCACATCCACTCCTTCCCTCTACCATGCAGACCTACTCCCTCTCTATCTCTCCTCCTTTTTCTTCTTCTCCTTCTTTCTTCTTTATTCTTCTTCCTTCTTCTTCTTTTCTTCGTCACGACTTTTGCTCCTCCCCTTCTTGGCTCACCCAACCACCGTCGTTCATCCCAGCAGCTACTCGCCTGCTGTCTGACTTGCGCTGCCCGCCGCCACGCATCTTGCTGCCCAGCAGCCATTTGCCTGCCGCCACGTGTCTCATTTGCCTGTCACTCGCTAGCTCATTGCCTGCCTGCTCGCGGCTCGCTTGGCCGAGCCTGTCAGTACCACCGTTGTTGTCGCTTAGCCACCGTTCACCATCGCCGTCACTGCCAGCACACCGCCGTAAGTCTCGCCGCCCAACTCGCTCCTCAGTTGTACGTTCATCCCGTGGCCTCCCAACAGCTGCTCATCTCGTCGTCGTCACTATGCCACCCAACTCACTGCCCAACTCGCTCACCAGCCAACTTGGCCGCTCGCCCAGCTCGCCAACCAGTTCGCTCACCAGCCAGCCGAGGCCACACGCCTACTCGTTCGCCGTCGCCGTTGCTGCTCGCCAGCTGCCTACCTAACTCACCATCGCCGTTGGCCGCTCGCCCAACTCGCCGACCGTGTCGCCTAGCTCACCTAGGCCGTCGCCCGTCCACCTAGCCGTTGCCCCGGGCTGTGGCCAAGCCGTCCCAGCCAGTGCCCTTGCCGTGCCGTGCCGTGCCTAGCCGCTTACCGACTGCTCGCCTGTTGCCTAGCCGAGTGCCCTGCCTAGGCCGAGTGCCTTGCCCGTGGCCAAGGACCGTGCCGAGGCCTTGCCCGTTGGCCAACCGCTGCGCCCTCAACCGCGCCCGCGCCGAGCCTGCCGCTGCCCCGACCAGCCATTTGGCCCTCTTGCCGGTTTTCCTTGGGCCAAAACCTAAGTAAGTGACCTCATAATCCCTATTTAGTGCTTTGGGTATTATTAGACTTGTTTAGGAGTTAATGAGGGTTGGTTTAGTAACTAAGTTAGGTAAGGATTAGTTATCGAATGTGATTGGTTTATGGATTATGCGGTGGTGATTTTTGTGGCTAAATTAGTGATTGATTGAGATGGGTTCAATGACCGGATTGTCGTGGCGTTTGTGGAGGAAATCGATGTTTGAATGTGGCCAACTTGAAGGTCGGGCTGGTGGGCTAATGTGGTGAGCATAACTTGAATTTGAATAGTATGATGTGTTAGATTGGTATTGGCAAATTGTGTGTGGCGTATATGCATGAGGAATGTCTTGAGGCATGGTTACGTGGGACTAAGCCCGGATTGATCGGAGGGCTGCCAACCTGAGGCGTGATTTCGCGGGTGTGGCTAGAAAGGTAAGAAATGTCCTGAAGCGTGGTTATGCGGGACTGAGCCCGGATTGATCGAAGGGCTGCCAACTTGAGGCGTGGTTATGCGGGTGTGGCTAGAAAGGCAAGAAATGACCTAAGGCGTGGTTACTCGGATCGAGAGAAATAACCTGAGGCGTGGTTACGCGGGTCGAGAGAAATGACCTGAGGCGTGGTTACCCGAGACTGAGCCCGGATTGATCGGAGGGTTGGACCTGAGGCGTGTTGAAGCAGGTCGTGGTTAGTTGGTTGGACACGCGTGCAAAATGTATTTGGTTGAATTGGCTAAATGTATGTGGTTGTGGCACTCGAGTGTTTATGTTATGTTCTTGAGCTATTATTGCATTATTGTGATTTTGACTAATGCACGGAGTTGGCTTGTGATTTGAGGTGAGGTAAATGTGCACGAGAATTCTATTAAGTCGATTGCTAGATTGCATGTTAGGACTCGTCTGGGTATGCATTGGCCTAGGTGAGGTTCAGATTGTCTGCTTATTGAGATTTATTCTCATTACTGTAATACAAATCATTTCAGATCTTCGATCCATACCTTGATCATGTCGCCACCTCGACGTTTTGGGATCCCCATGCATATGGTGCATGAGAAGACCGAGTATCCGGTAAATCCATATCAGACTTATATTAGGCACCTCACTACGGTCTGGGTAGATGTAGGCCTAGACGACTTGCGGCGTCACACTTACTTGGCCTAATTTTATCGTGACGGGTTGGAGTTAGATGGCCTAATCCGAGGTTTTAAGGGACAGGAGCAGAGCAAAGAGGATGCTGTGGATTCGGAGCTCGGGGACGTGTATGCTCATGATGGTGAGATTCTAGACCTCGAAGATCCCCCACAGAATCCTGGTCCTGAACCCGAGCCCATACTAGAACCTGTAGCGCCTGCGGATCTCGAGCTCGAAGAGGAATTTGAGGAGTCCGAACCTAAAGAAGAGCCCGAGCAGATGCCGGAGCCCATAGAGTTTGAGCCCGAGGAGGAGCCGGGTAACGAGGAAGAGCCGATTGAGATTAACTCTGACACGGAGTCGGAGTCTTCAGGGTCTGATTTAGATTGGGCACCGTAGGAGTGTTTGGGTGCTGGATTTAGAAACTTTTTGTAGAGCCTTTTTTGTGCAGCTAGTCAGCCTACCCTACCACCTGTCCCTTTTTAATGATAACGGTGGATGCTAACTCTCTATTTGATTTAAACCTTGAAGTTCATCAAGGATTACACCAAATAGTGTTGGATATTTCAACAGTTTTGAAAACTTGAAAGCCCTTATTTTGTAACGGCTTTTGCAACGTCATGTTCCCTCTATTTATTTTGTGCAGAGTATAGATGAAGCCATGTCGTATCCTAGGAGGATAGCACTTGTCACACTAAAAATCGTACTTCAAAAGGCGGAATTATCCTTAAGGATAATACTTGCACGCCTCATATATTTGTTCTTATTTTCATCTTTTCTAACAGATTTTTTGAACAAATTTAAGGATAATTCAGATTGCCATTAATCTCTGTTTTAATTGAATTTTAGAATCGATTTTGTGTTTAGATTTTCTTCGCTACCTTATTTTTATATTTTGATTCTATGTGTCTTCTCAAGCAAAACCATGGGTGAACTTTGTTTGTCATTCGCGCCGTAACACACACGACAAAGCGATGGAGACCAATTACGACGGAAGAGTCAACGGCGAGATTATTAATGGGGTCAGGAGTAGAATGATTCATTGGATGGTGATATTACTAATTCAGGTAAGTGAATTCTTTCCCTTCGATGGTGGTAATTGGTAGACTCCGCCATTAATGAATGTGGTTAATCTCTTCTGGTTATTCTTATGGAACCTGAAGTCAATGAACTTACAAGTAGCTTGTGATCCTTTCATTCAAATTTTGAAATTTGACGTCTTGTAAGCGGAGTTTATGGTGAATTCCTGTTTTGTGTGTTCTCTTCGAATTTGATAGATCGAATCAAGCAAATTCCATGAATTTGTGTTTCTATACTTCTTATGGAGAATGCCTACAAATTTTCCAATTACCTAATTAGAGAAATCTTTAAACCGGCTTTGTGATTCTTTGTGGCAACTTAGAAAGAGAAAGAAAAGGAAAACTGAAAAAGAAACGGAAAGTAATCGGGCTAATCATTTATTTATTTATTTTCTTTTTGGGGATTAAAATGGTAAGTACTCAAGTTTCTGTGGCTTTTTTAACGGGTAATTTGACACTCTGGTCTCATGAATTAGGTTACTGAAATATACATCCAACAAGTCTCAAATATCCCCTCGTTCTTCAACCTCGTGAGCATTCACACATGTTTCTTTTATTATATTTGTGCTATGTTCATTTCCGAATCATCCGTCGTTTACATGAAGAGATGGGATATCGTGATCGGCTAATCTCTTGGTTCTTGATTATTTGTAATTAGCCAATAAAATTGATGCAAATTGGTTTTTCTTGTGATGCGTCCATGCTGGATGTTAAAAGAAATATAAAAAATTTGTGTCGATTTGCCATTACGTAATTCATGTTTGCCCCCAAGTGGATTTGGCATCCAAGAATATTCTGATTTTTAATATTTATTGCTATGATAGTATACATTAGCTTTCGATGGTTGCTGAAAAGATTCACTGCCATATTCAACTACATGTGATGAAATTTGAGTTCAATTAGACCTGGTTTTGTTACGAGGTGATACTGATATATGTTGTTTGATTGAGTCTACGTGTGCGCCTTGAAATTGACCATCTTTGTCCCCCATGTTAGACTTTTTATGAATCTGCATACTGTTGAGTTACTTTACATCGTGTAGCGACATTTGTTGATTATGTTGGACATAATCCTGCATGTAAATTTACTAAAAAAATGTGTTTCATAGTAATATAATAGTCAAGACAAAGAATGTAGCATTGTGCAGAAAGAGAATATTGACATTTTATCTAGTGGATTTCCCGCTATATCAAATGAATATAGTGATGCTAACTGGATCTCAAATTTAGATGAGACAAAACCTACTAGTGGATATGTATTGACCTTGGTGGAGGTGCTGTAACTTGGAAATCAGCCAAACAAAAATTGTGAGAGGAATAACAATCCTACGGAACCAAATTAGTTGAAGGAGATGATTTATTCTTTTTTTTTGGTATAAAATGTCAGTATTATAGAGCGAATGAAGTACAACAGCTTAGAGGTATCCCCCAGCATTACAAATGGTGCTAATAGTTTGAGAAGATAGAGGTAGAAAGTCTCCATATAGTAGCCAATACAACATTTATCTGAGAAGGTCTAATGTTTTGATAGAATGAAGCTCTACCTCTTACATTTTTACGCATATTGGCCAAAATAATATGGAGATGATTTATTCTAATGATGTACTTACTATGGTCATTTCCCAAGTCAATATTGTGGTCAATGTGAAAGAATGGGTAGTAGACTCAGGTACTACAAAGCACATATGTACAAATATAATGTTTTATCCTTCTACCCTTGTAGGGGAGGAAAAGAAAATCTTATCTTGGTGATTCGAGAACTGTTCAAGTTCTTGAGAAAGAGAATGAACCGACATCTTCTATGTCTATGCAATGTGATTGCCAAGCGGCAATAGCCATTGCAAAAAATAAAATTTTGAACGGTAAAAATAGACACATTCGGTTATCGCGACCTACCCGAACCGATCGGATTTAGGCCAAGAGGTATTTGCCAAGGACCGAGACACTCCCGAGCCTCATACCTCACGCGACGAGAATTATCTAATTTACACATTCGATTGGAGTCACCACTAGCCATGATCAAGGGTCGGCTAGAAACCCTAATCGAGACGCGGGAGCATAGTCTCGATGCGTGCGAAAACCAGAGATTCTAAAATTCGGGGACTTGATTACACTAGCGATTCACTAGTGCCCTTTCGGTACCTAAACTTGATCACCCGCGAATTAACGTACCGGGCAGCCTATCGACAAAGTTAAAATTCCACCTAACCGTTCTAAACATAAAAAATAACAATCAATTTATTAAAAGTGCGCAACTAGATAATCATAAAGAAAATAAACAACCAACGACCTAGTATTGTCTCTAAAAAAGAAAATGCAATCAAAAGCCCTAAGATAAAGCCCTAATGGCTTATCCGATTTTTGAGAATTTTTTTAGAGGGTTTTTCTCATTTTTAGTTTTTTTTAACTAAAAATCTAGTGGAATTAAGCCCAAAACTGATTTCTGAACATTTCCTAATTTTCTGATTTTTTTGGAATTTTTTCGAATTTTTCTGAATTTTTTTAATGTTTTTGAATTTTCTGAATTTTTTAAATTTTTTTGAATTTTTTGAATTTTTTTTAAGGTTTTAATATTTTTTTGAATATTTTAATATTTTTAATAATAAAATAAGAACTCCGGACTGGGTCCCCTGATCCGATCCGCCTGACACCTGACCCGACTCTCTCTGACCCGCCCAGGATCCATTTTTTTCTTTTTCTTTTCTGATTTTTTTTTATTTTCCCTTTTTTATTTTCTTTTCTCCTTTTTTTTTCTTTTTCTTTTTCTATATTTTTTTTTATTCTTCATCCCCTCCTTCGTATCTTCTGCCCAGAATGCTTCTGCCCTTTGCTTCTTACTGTTCTTCACCGAGTCTTCTTCTTCTTCAGTCGACCACGCCGTGATCACCCAATGCCGGCCGTCAGCTCGGGCCGCCAGCACCAACTGCGGACGCCGGCCTACGCCGTCACCGCCGGACAACGCTCTGGTGACCACATCGACGACTTAGAGAAGAACCGCACCTCAGAACCGCATCTCCCCGTCGGCAACCCAAAACTCAAACTCATTTTCCGGTTAGAACATCTTTCATCGGCTAAAATCTTTTTAGCGATACAATGGACACACATACACACAACAAAGATGGGACAATGAGAGAGAGACTGACTAAGGCGGCCTCTAATCGCGGGCGTCGACCCAACGACGGGAATAGCGTCTCTAGCGGAGGTTTCCTCGATGGCTCACTCGGATACACGACAAAGATGCCACAACAAAGAACAAAACAACACAGCAGCAGTCACCAAACATCAACCTCGGGGCGAACAAATGTGAATCTAAGATTTTAACGGGTCGACACGGCGACTTTGGTTTCGGTTTTCATTCGGGCATTTCATCGGACAAGTGGGATGTGCCTAAAACTGAGGGTTTCCAAGTGGATTTCAGAGAGATTCGAAGGTTTTCTTTTATGGAAATCGTTCAATAACACATCCTGGAAGTGCAAAGAAACATTTTCCTCATCTTATGGTGCCGGGCGACCACCGAATAGACTCGGTGTGCCCGGCACCCGAGAGGCAGGGGAGGGACACCGAAACAGGGGAAGGCCGAGAGAGACCCACCTGGTTCGCAGCCGACCGGAGCAAAGCGTTACGGTTGGGGGGATTCGACGGCGGTTCGGGCGAACCTCCGGCGAGCGGGCAAGCCTCGGACCTCTCCGGTTCCTCTTCAACTCCCTCTCCGTTCCTTCTTTGCCCCTGTTTTTTTTTTCTCGCTCTCTCTCTATTCTTCTCGGACTGGCTCTTTTCGCTCTCTCTCTCTGTTCTCTCCTCGGTGTTTCTCGCTCGGTCCCCCCGTTCTGGCTTCTGCGTTCGCCCCTTTAGCTCTCTCGAGCTCTCTCCCTCGGAACTCTCTCTCTCGGAACTCTCTCCCTCGAAACTCTCGGTCTCACCCTCTATTCTTCTGCCCTATCTGCTTTTTCTCTTTTGGCTTCTATCGCTGCCCCGCTTTTGCTGCTGCCTTCTTCCCTTCCCCAAAGCGTTAAATAACACTGGGGAGAAGAAGATGGTCAGCGCACGGCAAAGTGCAGTGGTTCAACGCTGGCCCCTCTCCTCTTTTTTTAAAATTAATTAATTAACTAAAATTTTTTTAAAGAATTTTTTAATTAAATTTTCAAAAATAAACAAGGAAAATAAGTTCTAACAGGCCCTATTAATGCAAATGCACTTATTGTTTACATGCCAATTAATTTGATGAAAATATTTTCATTTAGGGGTTAAAAATTAATCCCTAATTTTTTACGCAATTAAACCCTAAATGACTAGACAAAATTTAGGTGTCAACAGCTGCCCCTCTTTGAAGGGGAGTCCGAAGAAGTTCCATTCAAAGACAAAAGACACCTAAATTTTATTGAGGGAAGGCATGGGATGGCACAATGCTTGAGGCATGGGGGTGATTTTTTTTTTTTCACGGATACTATCCAAAAGGAAAATCCTTTTATTCGACAAGGTCTTACCATGTAAGAATGGTTTCGACCAAGAAGAAAGCCATACTGTGTAAGAACGGGCTTTTGACTAAACGAAGAGATCGTACCATGTAAGAACGGGCTTTGATCGAAAAGGAAGCCATACTGTGTAAGAACGGGCTCTAGGATCAATGAAGAGGTCGTACCATGTAAGAACGGACTTTGACCGAAAAGGAAGCCATACTGTGTAAGAACGGGCCTTCGACTACATGAAGTCTTGCTATGTAAAGAAGGAAACTCTAGGCTGCGAAAGCTCGCCAGGTCGATGTGGTACTTTGAGCTACGAAAGCTCACCGGACAAGGAAAAAGACTTTGGGCTGCGAAAGTTTGCCAGGTCGAAGGGATGCTCCTGGCTGCAGAAGCTCACCGTGTAAAGAAAAGGACTCTGGGCTGCAAAAGCTCGCCAAGTCAAAGGGATGCTCCGGGCTGCAGAAGCTCACCGGGCAAGGAAAAAGACTCTGGGCTGCGAAAGCTCGCCAGGTCAATAAGGGTGCTCCGGGCTGCAGAAGCTCACCGTGCAAAGAAAAAAACTCTGGGCTGTGAAAGCTCGCTAGGTCTAAAGGGGTGCTCCGGGCTGCAAAAGCTCAACGTGCAAAAAAAAGGACTCTGGGCTGTAAAAGTTTTCCAAGTCGAAGGGATGCTCCGGGCTGCAGAAGCTCACCGAGCAAGGAAAAAGACTCTGGGCTACGAAAGCTCACCAGGTCAATAAGGGTGCTCCGGGCTGCAGAAGCTCATCGTGCAAAGAAAAAGACTTTGGGCTGCGAAAGCTCGCCAGGTCGAAGGGGTGCTCCGGCCTGTAGAAGCTCACCGTGTAACGAAAAGGACTCTGGGCTGCGAAAGCTCGCCAGGTTGAAGGAGTGCTCTGGGCCACAGAAGCTCACCGTGCAAAGAAAAGGACTTTGGCCTGCGAAAGCTCGCCAGGTCGAAAAGATGCTCCGGGCTGCAAAAGCTCACCGTGCAAGGAAGAGGACTCTGGGCTGCAAAAGCTCGCCAGGTCGAAAGGATGCTCCGGACTGCAAAAGCTCACCGTGCAAAGAAAAGGACTCTGTATTGACATTTAGGGACTAAAACCCTGTAAACGTCGAAAATTCCACCTAAGGATTAAAACCCTATGAGCAGCTAAGATCCCGCCTAGGGACTAAAACCTTATGAACGGTAATAGAAACAACAACTCGAAGGAACAACTAGTGACCAAAACCCTGAAAGTACGTTTAGGGACTAAAACCCTATGAACGTCAAAGATTCCGCCTAGGGGCTAAAACCCTATTGAACGGCAAAGGGAATAAAACCCAGAAGGAACGCCTAGGGACTAAAACCCTATGAACATCAAAGATTCCGCCTAGGGGCTAAAACCCTATTGAACGGCAAAGGGAGTAAAACCCAGAATGAACGCCTAGGGACTAAAGCTCTATAAACGTCAAAGATTCTGTTTACGGATTGAAACCCAGCAAGTACGCCTAGGGACTAAAACCCTACGAACGACGAAGGGACTAAAACCCAGTAAGTATGCCTAGGGACTAAAACCCTATGAACGTCGAAGGTTTGCCTAGGGACTAAAACCCTATGAATGGCAAATTGCACTCAAGATTTTGAAATACTTACTGTTTTTCACTCAGGATTTTAATGCCTAAGGTTTTCACTTAGGACTTTATGTTGTAAAAAAAACATGATTTAAAGATAGACCTGTGAACATTTTGAAATCAGGGTTTAAGAAAAGACCCAGAACTTTTTGAAATCGGGGTTTAAGGGAAGACTCGGAACCTTTTGAAATTAGGATTTCAGGAAAAGACCCAGAACCTTTTAAAATCGGGGTTTAAGGGAAGACCCGGAACCTTTTGAAATCAGGGTTTTAAGAAGGACCCAGAACCTTTTAAAATCAGGGTTTCAGGAAAGACCCAGAGCCTTTTGAAATCGGGGTTTAAGGATAGACCCGGAACCTTTTGAAATCGGGGTTTAAGGAAAGACCCAGAACCTTTTGAAATCGGGGTTTAAGGATAGACCCGGAACCTTTTGAAATCGGGGTTTAAGGAATAACCCGAAACCTTTTGAAATCAGGGTATAAAGAAAGACTCGGAACCTTTTGAAATCGAGGTTTAAGGATAGACCCGGAACCTTTTGAAATCAGGGTTTAAGGAAAGACCCGGAACCTTTTCAAATCAAGATTTAAGGATAGACTCGGAACCTTTTGAAATCGGGATTTAAGGAAAGACCCGGAACCTTTTGAAATCAAGATTTAAGGATAGACCCGGAACCTTTTGAAATAGGGGTTTAAGGATAGACCCGAAACCTTTTGAAATCGGGGTTGAAGGAATAACTCGGAACCTTTTGAAATCAGGGTTTCAAGAAAGACCCAGAACCTTTTGAAATCGGGGTTTCAGGAAAGACCCAGAACCTTTTGAAATCAGAGTTTCGGGAAAGACCGAGAACCTTTTGAAATCGGGGTTTAAGGATAGACCCGAAACCTTTTGAAATCGGGGTTTAAGAAAAGACCCGGAACCTTTTGAAATTGGGGTTTAAGGATAGACCCGGAACCTTTTGAAATCGGGTTTAAGGATAGACCCGGAACCTTTTGAAATCGGGGTTTAAGGAAAGACCCGGAACCTTTTGAAATCGGGGTTTAAGGATAGACCCGGAACCTTTTGAAATCAGGGTTTAAGGAAAGACCCGGAACCTTTTCAAATTGAGGTTTAAGGATAGATCCGGAACCTTTTGAAATCGGGGTTTAAGTAAAGACCCGGAACCTTTTGAAATCGGGGTTTAAGGATAGATTCGAAACCTTTTGAAATCGAGGTTTAAGGATAAACCCGAAACCTTTTGAAATCGGGGTTGAAGGAATAACCCGGAACCTTTTGAAATCAGGGTTTCAAGAAAGACCCAGAACCTTTTGAAATCGAGGTTTCAGGAAAGACCCAGAACCTTTTGAAATCAGGGTTTCAGGAAAGACCCAGAACCTTTTGAAATCATAGTGTTATGCAATAAATGCATAAACCTTTGCATTGCGTGGTTGAAGGATAAACGTACAAACCTTTAGGAAGCACGATCTCATATAGGGTAGACTTCTCATGTAAGAATGGTTTCGGGCAATTAGAGCTCAACATATCTGTCAAAAATTGAGAAAATTCCGAGGAGGCATCTGCACATCTAACATGACGTGTTATAACAAGTGCTTTGGTAGCGAATGCGTACCACGCAAAATAACATCACAAGAGGCCATGTCAAAATGGTATCATCAATGAAAAAGCATTAATTGCACGAGCAATTTAGGATAGACTCAATTGTTTGGAGAGCATTCAACATCCTTCAATATTGCAAAATCGCCTTCATGTATGAAAGACATCATTAATCATCAAATTCCTTTAGGAGAAAGTCTTTTATCAAAATGATGTTAACTTATGAAGAGAGCCTATTAAGCATGCCAAACAAGAATTCCTTATCTGAAAGGACTTCTTACATACTCTCAAAAAGGCTATTTGATCCCATCCATTGATGTGGGAAGTAAACATGATCTCTCTATATACCTCACACTATCAGTGTCGGGGGCTTCGAGAATCATTCGCAATAAGTATATATTGACCAATCTAAGAGGTCTTTTAAAGGACCGTAATGTAGGTTTGGTCATGGTTTCAACAACAAATAAGCATTATCGGCTGAGGAATAAAATAATTTTCAATCAGCATCTCCATCAGGTTTACAAGTCAAGAAACCTTAAGATGAGATAAGACAACTTTGCCCCCACTTCTTCAAGCAATAGCTTGTTTGGGAATCCAAATTTCTGCTTAAACTATCCCAATCTGAAGAGACTTTGGGAAATTGTTGTAATATTGGTTCGGTGAAAGTCTCGAAAGGCTCAGAAATTCTCAAATGGGATTTAGGAGTTGGTGATTATCATGGCATCATTACCATATCATCTAATCTTTTTGAAGGCACTCAACTTTTGAAGTCCAACTTGTCTCGAAAATCTATTGACTAATCATTTTAACGTAAGAGCTTTGCTCTTTTCTCCAATGACTTTTGCATTTGCAATTATTTTTTCTTTGCAAGCATTTTGCTTTTGACATTCCCTTTTTTTTCATGAGAATTTTTCTCTTAATGCAACTTTTTTTTTCACTCTTTTTTTTTACAATGGGCATTGGCCTTGCTTTTACCAGGCACACTGCTTTTTCATGCCCCCTAGTTTTCATTTGACTTTTGCTCTTTTCATTTTTTGAGCTTTTAAAACTTTCGAGATGTTTTTCACACTGTCTCATGAGTACCAATTGTCTCGATAAATCACGTGCTTTGCCCCAGTGTAGGGAGATAATCACCATTCGGGCTTTAGAAATGAATATTCAGGCTCAACTCGGCTGAATAAAGGATATGAGTGTTTGGATAGAGAAAGAAATGCTCCTCTTTATTTTGGGATGTTTCAAGCTTCTATAAGGACTCACCTGAAGTTACCACAAAAAGATTAATACAAATAAGGGAAAAGAAGTCTTTCTCATCTTTTCCTCCAAAGAATGTCAATCAAAACCTCCAAATTTGTCCCGTTGTGGGATAGTTCTTGACAGGGGTATTTTGTAGAAATTTTCCATATGTAAAGGCTCAAAGGGGCTTGATTATGGTCACCTGTAGTGTGTAGAATATATGAAATAAATGCCTCTTTTCATTTTGGTCTGTATACTACTCGCGAATGAATCTCTTGTCCTTGAACAACACAAGTTTTCTTTTCGCTCAACTCTCAAAGTATTTACTAGACGTGTTTAGAAATTGTTTGCCTTTCCTCATCCTAATTGTTTCTCGCTTGGCATAATTAACATCTCCTCTCATTTTGTTGTGATCATTTGAGTAAATTAATCTCCATGGGGAATTTTGATTCAAAATGAATGATTCACCAATCACAAAGACAATTTTTTAATAAGGATGATATTCAAAATTTTTGTGAAGAGCTTGCTTTTTCAGTCTCCACTTTAGTGCTTGTTTTTTTTTTTCAAAACCATCAAAGACATTTTCTTTGTGATGAAAATTATCCATTTGAATTTTGGGAGAAGGGTACTTACCTGCGTTATGGCGACTTGGTAAACCTATAAAGAATAAAAAAGAATGTGTTAGTTAAGGACCCTTTAAGGATTGAAAAATTGGGAATGATACAACTTTACCCCTCGTTTGCATTTGTCCTTCAAGTCTTTGATGCTTCCTATCAAAGGAAAAAAGAATCATGTCAAAAATTGTATTAAAATGGACAATTGTAAACGATACGATTTACCCTTCATTTGAATTTGCCTTCTTGGATGTTTGGCAACTCCCTTCATTTGAATTTGCTTCCTTGTATGTTTGGCAACTCCCTTCATCCGCTTTCTTCCACCTTGACTTTTCGGCATTATCAAAAAGAAGTACACACATAAAGGATGTATGCAATATATTCATAATACAAATCACCTAAAGTGACTCGAATTGCATGAAAATTGGCCTTGCAGTCTTTATTTCATTCGCGGGATAATTCACAAAATTCAATTCCCGTTATTTTCATATGAAGTTTGAAAAATTTAAATGAGGATCATTATTTCCAAGTTATCTTGAAAATCTTGTTCCCACATTGGCCTTTCCAATGCCATCGAATTCACTAAGTCCAAGTGAATGTCAGAGACTAAAGAGAGGGATACTCCCTGCTTCGACATTTGAGGGCATTGCTTCATGGATGCTTTCCCCATACATTCCTCTATCTGCGAAATGAGAGATGACCCAAGTCATTTCCATTCTTGGTTGAGCTAATTTAGGAACGATACAAATCCTTTTATGCCGATGTGGACGATTCTGCCTCCTCACGTTTTTTAGTTGGAAACGCCGTCACCATGATCAAACACATTTTTTATTCTATTCCATCATACTTCATGAATGGTAGTTGTTGCCCCTTGAGTGATCCGCTCCAATCATCACTCTGCAAGAAAAGGAAATAGGACGGGTTATCTCCACACTAAATTGGACTCAATGTAGGAACGATACATCATTCCACGCTAAATTGGATGTCTTGTCGTGATTTGTTAGCAAGAGGCGTTGTTTTGCATATTATGCTTGCTTGGAGGAGAGAAAGATTTGTCCCAATAATTTGGTGCTTCATATTGAGCCAAATGATTTAGCCATATGCAACTTCATCCTGTATGGCCGGCGGGTCTTTAATCACCCTCCATTATTTCTTTTGTGCCGAAGCGAATGCTTCGATCATGTTCTCTTGGTGAGAGGTGTATCCTTATGCCGAATCAAGTTTCATTGACATACGTTTTCGCCATGCTTGCCTGGGGCCTTTTGTTTGGAGTCCGGCCGCCGAATACAGCAAAAATTACGAGCACTTGTGCTTCCTGCGACGCACTTCAATTGGTGATTATGGCACGTTGTGTTTGGTTTGAGTTCCCAGTGCCTAACTTTAGTGTTTAGAGGAGGAGAATGTCGAACAAATCATTCATTTTACCTGTTTGACAAAAATGAATAGACGAGTCAGTTGTCGCACGAGAAATTCTTATTGGAACAATTACAACCTTACCATCTCAAAGTATCTTTTTGCAGACCAACCTGAGAAATGATCAAGCAGAGTGATAAAATCTTATGCAAAACTTTCTTGAAACTCTTTTTTTTCAAAACATTTTGAAGGTAAAGCATAAAAGCTTAACTCAGGGGTTCCATTTGAAATATTCCAAGTACTTTCAAAGAACAGTGCTACAAATTAGAATCTCACTACTCAAAGACATGAGTCGCATGATTTTCAAAACATCGATTGGGTTCGCATTAAAACCCAAAATGGAAAACGCAGTTCCAAATGGTAATAGAGGGATGAAGTTCGAGAAACTTTTGAATAGATGAGTGTAAACAAGCAATTCACGTTCTAACTCTAAACTCCGGTTCCTTGCATGATTAAGCAAGAGAATTCCAAGGGATGACTGTTACACATAACCTGCGAAAGGAAAATAATGTTAGTATGTGAATGAAAAAGTGATCTTTCACTGATGCCGCCTCTTATGACGAAAGCGAGGCAACAATACATGCCCCCATGGTTCCTATTTGTGGGCATTTAGTATTTCACCAAGATTTCATAGTAAGTGGAGACATCATTAAAAGATCAAATCGCAGCTATCAATCGAGCGCCCTTTTTATTCCAAAAGTTTCATCGCAAAATGCGGCATCAATTTTGAAAGACTGATTTATGATTTTACTTTTGCAAAAATGAGGTGATTCCTATTTTAAAAAATTAATACACAAAAAGTAATTTGAATTTTGATTCCGAAATGTGAACAAAAAAGAATTTTATTGAAAATGTGATTTCAATTTTATGCCCCAAGATGCAATCTTGACTTGAAAGAATTTCTGCACAAAAAATGCGATTTTAAGCCTACAACTGAAAGTTTAGACAAAACCATTTGTTTTGGTAGGGCTAAATCAAAGGTGTTTTGAGATTTATGCTCAAGGTTTACGGTCAAGAGTGATTGCCTGAAATTTTCAATTATAAGCTTAGATCACCTAGGGCATTCAATTGATTTCCACAAATTTCAAAAATGAAAGTTTCAACGAAAAGTGAACAAGTAAAGAGAGAAACCATACTTACAGTGAATGACAAACTTTTAATCACATAAACATGCGAATGTAACGTGCGGCTGGACTTCTACTTTAGCGGGCTTAACAAATTGGAGTTACGAGGGTGGGATGACTAGTCGCAGCCTCGCGCACTAAGCCAAGTCCTCGTAACTCCGGCTCAGTCAAGAATGATACCTCGATGCGACGCGGCCTCACGGGCAAAGGTAAGCATTCTTGACACCAAGAAAGAAGCTTTCGGGATTGAGTTGGACAACCTCTACTACGCGGCCTCGCGATCGAAGTCGTATCCAACTCAATACCATCCTAAACATTCCTAGTGCAGCCCAGGTCTGGCAGCATGGTTGTGTGTGCAACAGTGTAGTGCTAAAATATTTAAAGCATGCACAACAGTTTATACACAAAGCACTTCAAGAGTTTGAAAGAGAAAAACATTCATTCCCAAACTCCGAACCTACAAAACAAAGGGTCAATAATTACTCCACCCCTAATAACTCCCAACCTACAAGACCATTTAACACTTTGTTAGCGGACTTACATTAGCCTTTACGATGCACTGCCATAAGACCACGTTAGTTAACAAACAATCAAGATATACTAGGCCTAAGTCCTCAAATTCCCAGCGAAGTCGCCAAGCTGTCGCGACCTACCCGAGCCGATTAGATTTAGGCCAAGAGGTATTTGCCAAGGACCAAGACACTCCCGAGCCTCATACCTCACGCGACGAGAATTATCTAATTTACACATTCGATTTGAGTCACCACTAGCCATGATCAAGGGTCGGCTAGAAACCCTAATCGAGACGCGGGAGCATCGTCTCAATGCGTGCGAAAACCAGAGATTCCAAAATTCGGGGACTTAATTACAATAGCGATTCACTAGTGCCCTTTCGGTACCTAAACTTGATCACTCGCGAATTAACGTACCGGGCAGCCTATCGACAAAGTTAAAATTCCACCTAACCGTTCTAAACATAAAAAATAACAATCAATGTATTAAAAGTGCGCAACTAGATAATCATAAAGAAAATAAACAACCAACGACCTAGCATCGTCTCTAAAAAAGAAAATGCAATCAAAAGCCCTAAGATAAAGCCCTAATGGCTTATCCGATTTTTGAGAATTTTTTTAGAGGGTTTTTCTCATTTTTCATTTTTTTTTAACCAAAAATCTAGTGGAATTAAGCCCAAAACTGATTTCTGAACATTTCCTAATTTTCTGATTTTTTTGGAATTTTTTCGAATTTTTCTGAATTTTTTTAATGTTTTTGAATTTTCTGAATTTTTTAAATTTTTTTGAATTTTTTTAAGGTTTTAATATTTTTTTGAATATTTTAATATTTTTAATAATAAAATAAGAACTCCGGACTGGGTCCCCTGATCCGATCCGCCCGACACCTGACCCGACTCTCTCTGACCCGCCCAGGATCCATTTTTTTCTTTTTCTTTTCTGATTTTTTTTTATTTTCCCTTTTTTATTTTCTTTTCTCCTTTTTTTTTCTTTTTCTTTTTCTATATTTTTTTTTATTCTTCATCCCCTCCTTCGTATCTTCTGCCCAGAATGCTTCTGCCCTTTGCTTCTTACTGTTCTTCACCGAGTCTTCTTCTTCTTCAGTCACCCACCGCCGGCCCTCAGCTCGGGCCGCCAGCACCAACTGCGGATGCCGGCCTACGCCGTCACCGCCGGACAACGCTCTGGTGACCATGTTGACGACTTAGAGAAGAACCGCACCTCAGAACTGCATCTCCCCGTCGGCAACCCAAAACTCAAACTCATTTTCCGGTTAGAACATCTTTCATCGGCTAAAATCTTTTTAGCGATACAATGGACACACATACACACAACAAAGATGGGACAATGAGAGAGAGACTGACTAAGGCGGCCTCTAATCGCGGGCGTCGACCCAACGACGGGAATGGCATCTCTGGCGGAGGTTTCCTCGATGGCTCACTCGGATACACGACAAAGATGCCACAACAAAGAACAAAACAACACAGCAACAGTCACCAAACATCAACCTCGGGGCGAACAAATGTGAATCTAAGATTTTTACGGGTCGACACGGGGACTTTGGTTTCGGTTTTCATTCGGGCATTTCGTCGGACAGGTGGGATGCGCCTAAAACTAAGGGTTTCCAAGTAGATTTCAGCGAGATTCGAAGGTTTTCTTTTATGGAAATCGTTCAATAACACATCCTAGAGGTGCAAAGAAACATTTTCCTCATCTTATGGTGCCGGGCGACCACCGAATAAACTCGGCGTGCCCGGCACCCGAGAGGCAGGGGAGGGAGACCGAAACAGGGGAAGGCCGAGAGAGACCCACCTGGTTCGCAGCTGACCGGAGCAAAGCGTTACGGTTGGGGGGATTCGGCGGCGGTTCGGGCGAACCTCCGGCGAGCGGGCAAGCCTCGAACCTCTCCGGTTCCTCTTAAACTCCCTCTCCGTTCCTTCTTTGCCCCTGTTTTTTTTTTCTCGCTCTCTCTCTATTCTTCTCGGACTGGCTCTTTTCGCTCTCTCTCTCTGTTCTCTCCTTGGTGTTTCTCGCTCGGTCCCCCCATTCTGGCTTCTGCGTTCCCCCCTTTAGCTCTCTCGAGCTCTCTCCCTCAAAACTCTCTCTCTCGGAACTCTCTCCCTCGGAACTCTCGGTCTCACCCTCTGTTCTTCTGCCCCCTCTGCTTTTTCTCTTTTGGCTTCTATCGCTGCCCCGCTTTTGCTGCTGCCTTCTTCCCTTCCCCAAAGCGTTGAATAACACTGAGGAGAAGAAGATGGTCAGCGCACGGCAAAGTGCAGTGGGCCAGCGTTGAATAATTCAACGCTGGCCTCTCTCCCTTTTTTTTAAAATTAATTAATTAACTAAAATTTTTTTAAATAATTTTTTAATTAAATTTTCGAAAATAAACAAGGAAAATAAGTTCTAACAGGCCCTATTAATGCAAATGCACCTATTGTCTACATGCCAATTAATTTGATGAAAATATTTTCATTTAGGGGTTAAAAATTAATCCCTAATTTTTTACGCAATTAAACCCTAAATGACTAGACAAAATTTAGGTGTCAACATCGGTTAGATGGGATGTGGTAAATCGATTGCTTAAAGATGGATTTAGGTCCACTGATTATGTGAAGTCAGAAGTGAATTTGACCAATTCTTTGACTAAACTTTTGGGAAGAAAATTAATGATACATCGAGGGGAATGAGACTTAAGCCAATTAAGGAAAATCAATAGTGATGGTAATTCAACCTATGTGATTGGCAATCTCATCAATTATGTTCATATGGGTAAGAACAAGTCACTTGTTAATCTAGTAATGTACTATTAAAAATTATCCCTCATAAGGTGAGAACAGTTCAATACTACAATAAAAGAGAGGTTGAGCTAAGCTCTCAAAGAATTCCATAAACATTAGTGGTGGTGTATCAAACTGTGGAATACACTTGATGGAATCATTTATATAAGTGTGAAGTGTGGCTGCTCCTATGAGCACTTATGAATAAAATAAGCATGTGCATGGCCTGTTAGCGCAAAACTGCATTGAACAACAAAATTTATGAGAGTCTAATGTAAATGGTGAAAATTATAATTTATGCAAGAAATTCTTAGTTCATTGAACTTTTAAACTACACCAATGATTTCTGAAGTATATTCCATTCTTTCTAGGGTTGATTCATACCCCCAAAAGGTACTCATTCCGATGTATTCCATTAAGGTTAACCCAACATTTTTTATTTCCTTTCTTTTTAAAAACCTTTGAAATATGTGGGGGATTATTTGATATTTCAACTGTTTTGAAAATCTGAAAGCCATTATTTTGTAATGGCTTTGTAACATTTGATTTGATTTGTTTCTTAATTAACCCTCTCCTTCATTTGCCTATAAAGAGAATATCCAAATCACAATCAAAACATACCAAAAACAAAAAATTCTCTTATTTCTTTCCATTTATTTTTTGAGTTTTATATATAACGTTATTGTTCTTGTTCTCTCTATTTATTCTGTGTAGAGTAAAGAGGAAGATCTATTATATTTTGGAGGATAGCTACTAGAATCTGCTGCACCGAGTATCGTACTTTGAGGGCCAAAATAATCCTAAGGACTGTGCTTGCACGCCTCATTTATTTATTTTTATTTTTTTTTATCTTCTCTAACATATTTTTCCAACAAATAGTCTCCCAGAGTTCTCTTTATGGAAGAGCCCCTCTCTAACCCTCTTGTTTAGCCCTAACTAGTGACATTTCCTTTTGTTCCCGCTTCATTCCTGGGTTCCCAGAACATTGCAACGAACATGGAAGGGAAGATGCTGCGGAAGCTCGATTAGGCCTTCTCTGCAGAAAATTAAGTAGGCTTTGATCAGATGTGGATGTGCCTGTGATAAACGGTGTCATTTCCTCGGAAAAAATAAGTGAATGTCGTCTTACACTATTTGGGAAACCCTAACAAACCCTAACATCAATTTTTAAGCATTCCTATACACAACAAGGAATGCTCAGAGATTAGCTTTAGTCACCTGTTCGCAAGTGGACGCTGTTTCACATTTAAATCAGAAAATGAAAAGAATTCTATTCTGGAAGCTGGTCTATGGTCATTTGCTAATCAGCTGTTAATTCTTTACCATGGTAACTTAATACACCACCACATTACTATGAATTTACTCACCGTGCTTTTTGGGTTCAAATACATGGGCTCCCTTATGAATGGTTCTTGGAAGAAACAATGCTAAGGGCCTTTTGGTAACACTCTTATTTATCTATTATTCTGTTCTTTTATTTCTCAAAACAGAAAAAGAATCACAAACTTTCCCGACAAGTTTTAGGACATCCAATGCAATTATTCGCTGATATACTTTGTCGATTTGTGTTCACTGGCCGACACCCATTATTGTTTATTGCGATTGTAGGGACTATTGTTGAAGTTGCCTGTTTGTGTTGTGGTCCCCTATCACAATTTTTTTTGTATGGGGTACGGTATTTTTTTTATAGTTGTGAGAACGAAATGCTAAAGTTGTTTGATTGTGTTGTGGTCCCCCATCACAAAATTTTTTTTGTATGGGGTACGGTGTTTTTTTTTTTTGTGGTTGTGAGAACTAAATGCTGAAGTTGTCTAATTATGTTGTGGTCCCCTATTACAAAAATAACTTTTTTATAGGGTGTAGTGTTAACATGGGCGATATTGATGCACCTATTAAAGTTTGCTACGGTGGGAGGTTTGTGATTGGGGAAGAATGGGAATACGCTGGTGAAAAGGTTGTTGTTATCCTTGTTAGTCTCAGTAAGCTATCATATAAAGACTTTAAGAAGGATATAAAGAAATAGTTGCAATGCAAAATAGGGAAATTGCATTATCAAGTACCTGCTAAGAGTCTTAAGGATGGCTTGAGATATCTGTATGATGATAGTTATGTGAGGGATCTTGTTTATCATTATCTTCATGGTAGTGATGTTTATGTGTATGTTGAATATCATGGCGATGAAGATGGGCAAGTAATGTTAAAAGCTGGTGCTGAAACCCAGGCCAATGATAGAGTTGTTTTAGAAGGAGATATGAGAGTAGAGGAGATCGAGGCTTCGCATATATATGATGTGTTAGATTTATTTGACCAACTTGAGAATATCGGTGGCTTATCTGATGGTGAAGATACATTACCTGAAGAATCAACTAGAATAAACCTAGGCTCTTGGAAAATTTCACTATCGAGTGACGAAGATGAGGAAACATTAGTGCATGCCATTTGCACAAGTGATGTTGATGATGAGAATATTACACAAGCAAGGGAAGAAGTGAGGGCATTTCAGCAAAGGAGAAAAATACCATTTAGGTTGGTGAATGAGGGCATTTCATTCAATAGGGACAAAGGAGCTTCTGCGGCTAATTGTGATGATTTTGATTATAAGGAAATTGGGCATGATGATGACAATAGCTCATAGCATGATGATGATGAATATGGTGCGGTGTAGCATAGAAGAAGAAGTCAGTATCGTTCTTATGATTCTTTTTTTTTTCGGTCCTACTCTATCTCTCACTCACGATACACACTCAGACTTGCGCTCCACCTCTTGCAGGGCATGGGCGTCGAAACCCACATCTTAAACTACGCGGTCCCACCCCTATCCTCCCCTGCAAAAGTGGAGATTCGAACTCCCCACCTCCCCCTTCTCAAGTGAGAAGGGTAGCCACTAAGGTAAACCCCCAGTGGTTAGTATTGTTCTTATGATTCAACAGGTACAAATCCTACCTTTTGCGTATCGATGAATTTTGATGATACCAAGCATTTTAGACATGCTATTATCAGGTACTCAATCACTCAACAGAGGAATGTTAAATTCACTAGAAATACCAAGAATTTTATTAGAGCAAAGTGTGCATAAGACAATTGTCCATGGAATATATATGGTGCATTGAGTAAGAAGAGTGGCTCATTCCAAATCCGGTCACTCTAGGAGAAGCATAACTGCGGTATTGTTTTTGATAATAAAAAAGTGACTAGTGTGTGGTTGGCCAAGCACTTCTTCAATACCATCAAGGCAATGCCAGAAATTAAGACTCCTCAATTAAAACAGCTAATGAAAGAGCAACTAGGTGTTAACGTGTCTAAAAATTAGTGCAAAAGGGCTAAGTACAAGGTGATGAATACATTGCTAGGTACCTATAAGGAAGAATATGCAAATATCTAGAACTATGCTGGGGAATGTAAGCTTTAGAATCCACCTAGAAGTTGTGGAGAAGCCCTCGCCAGATCATAGGACACGGTTTCGTAGGATGTATATGTGCTTTGATGCATGTAGAACTAAATTTCTTAGCTGGATATAGAAAAGTGATAAGGTTAGATGGGTGTTTTCTAAAAGGATTATATAAGGGAGAGTTACTGGTTGCAATTGAGAGAGATGGAAACAACCAAATGTTTCCAATTTCTTGCGTTATGGTGAAGGTTGAGAACAAGGACAATTGATCTTGATTTCTAAAAAATTTAATGGCTGATCTTGGAATAACTAATGGAAGAGGTTGGGCATTCATAAGCAACCAACAAAAGGTAATGTCATTGAATTATTAGCTTTCTAATATCATTCATGTAGTTTACAAATGTTTGTTGGTTTTGCAGGGACTTGTTCGGGCGATAGTTGAGTTGATACAATTCGCTAAGCATAGAATGTGTGCTTGCCACATATATACCAATTGGGCAAAGAAGTACAGAGATGATCAAATATGGCAGATTTCAAAATTCACAAAGAAGCTATCAATGCCTTGTCAACTGAAGCTTGTGAAGCATTATTCCAAACTGAAGCAAAGCATTGGTGTACAGCTTCTTCAGTGAAGAATTCAAGTATGATACCGTTGACAACAACCTTTGCGAGGCTTTTAACGGCAGGATTATAGGAGTCAGGTGCAAATCAATTATCAATATGCTTGAAGACATCAGAGTTATGGTTATGATGATGCTGCAAAGACAGATAGATGAATGTTTAAAGTGGTCTAGACTATGTGGGCCTAGGATTATAAAAAATTTGGATGACAACATTGCTGCTAGTAGATTCTATCATCCAATTTGGAATGGGGACAATGGACACGAGATCATGAATAATTGTGACAAGTATGTTGTCCATTTGGAGAGAAAAAAGTATGTCTACTGAGCATGGCAATTGGCTGGAATAACTTGTTCACATGCCATTTACACAATCCAGTCGAAGCAGCTCAATCTAGAGGATTATATAGTGGACTGTTACAAGAAAAGCAAGTATCTTGCTGCATACCAATTCATGATGCAGCCTCTGAGAAGTTACAAGTTTTGGAACAAAACAAACAATCAACCCCCATAACCTCTACCATTGAAGAAGCAAGTTAGCAAGCTTAAAAGAAAAGGAGAATGCAGGAAATTGAGATTACTAGTAACAGAATGAGCAAGGTGGTAGAGCAATTTGATGCTCACACTGTTACAGGAAAGGGCATAACAAGACTGGTTGTCCAACTAAGAAGCAGCAACAGCAGTAGCAAGAGAAAACGCAGGCCAATGATGCCGGGGCATGTTAGGGCAACTCAAAAAGCAATGATACAGGACCAACTACAATGCCAACTCAGTCCAATAGTGTACAATAGAGGAGTAAATTTCAAGTTGTTAAGAAAATCTCCTAATAGATTTTAAAATTGACAAAACTATCTATGTGAATTCTGTAAGTCTGATACATACTCTGAAGTGTTTTGATCCAGGTAAACATATTCTGGAAATGGCAATTCCTATACTTCGAGAGAACTAAACTTTCTGAACACTCAGACTTTACGAGGCTCATAAGGATGACTTCAGACTTTATAGGATTCGGAATGAGAACTTCATACTTTATTGATAAAGTCATTCAAACTTCATAGAGTACTTCAGACTCTACTTCTAAAAGGTTCAAACCTTACTGAGGATCCATACTGACTTAAGTTATGGATGTGAAGCAAGAAACCAAAAATTATCCAGACTCTTCAAAATGAACATAACAGCTAGTGATCTAGCGTAGATTTCATAGAAAGAAATTTTTTATTGACTCAATCTTAAAAGACTATAATTGATTGATAATCAAACATGAAAGCAAGTATATATCTCACAATAGATAAAGCTTTACTTATGGAAACCAAGATTCTGATTATATGAGCAGCTAGATTCAACAATATTCAGATTTTGTCAACCATTCAGTTATGTAAAAGTAATTGTATAAGCATTAGCCATCGTCATTTTGAGATTGAAAGGGGGGCACTTATGATTGCTCCACATGACGATGCAAAGCCTAATGCAGTCAAATATACTCTCTCATCTCTTGACAACGAAGAATGGAGAAAAGTTTTGGAAGATGAAATGGAGTGCATGAAAACAACTATGTCTGAGACTTGATTAATTTACCACTTGAACGCAAGGCGATTGGAAATAAATGGGTTCTCAAGATCAAGTGTAGTGTGGATGTATCTATTGAAAAGTATAAGGCTCACCTTATGGTAAAAAGCTATTCTCAACAAGAGAATATAGATTATAAGGAAACCTTTTCACCAGCTATGAGGTTTGCCTTCATATGCTTTATCCTAGCTATTGTCGCAAATTTGGACATAGAAATACATCAAATGGATGTTAAGATAGCATTTCTCAATAGAAAACTAGATGATGATATCTATATGAAACAACCGGTAGGTTTCTTAGCTAAAAGTTAGGAGCACAAAGTTTACAAACCTTAAAGATCAATATATGTCCTTAACCAATATTATAGATAGTGGTACTTTCGTTTTCATCGAGCCATGACTTTTTTGGGTTTACAATAATCAAAGATCCCTGTGTGGATGTCAAGTGGTCCAAGGATAAATTTCTAATTTTATCACTCTATGTAGATAATATTCTGTTAATTGGGAATGATAAGGGTTAGTTATCAACATAAAAGAATGTTTATAGTCTAATTTTGAAATTGAGGACATGGGAGATATTTGAGAGGCACTATAGACTATCAACTTTGTTATCAAGGAAACGATTTACTTTTTATTATGTTACTTGATGATATTGGCGAATAAACTTAAATAAGCTTAAATTGACATATGGGTATGCGTACTTACTTAATTAAGGTGTAATCTCTTGGAGTAGCAAAAAACAAACATGTATAGCTTTCTCTATCATGGAGGCTGAATTTATTGCAAGCTCTTCTACAGTGTAAGAAGCTATATGGCTAAAACAATTCTTGGAAGATTTAGCCATTGGCACTAACATTCCAAAATCAGTGATAGTTTATTATTATAATTGTTTAGCCATTGCCTATGTGAAAGATCCTAAGTATCATGGTAGCATATAGCGCAGAAAGAAGTGATCCTACAATACATTTCTACAAATAGAATAGTTGCTGATGCATTCACTGAGCCTATTTCTAAAGACGCGTTCTTAACCCATAGGATGTCTCTAAGATTATGTAGAATATAATATGTAAAATTGTTTAGGATCATTGCATTGCGTAAATGTACATATATGAATTGTACTTGTTTATTTTCATTAATGAATTGATGTTTTATCAATTAGTATAATTTGTTATGAGACTAACACAAATACATAGGTATTATTGAAAGGTATGTCATCAAGCAGTAATTGGCTCACTCACACGAGCAATTAACTCAAGCGCTATAGTAAGCAAGTTGAGATGAGGCGGTATGTACTCTAAATATTGGAAGAGCAAGTTTAGTACATAATATAATTATATTTTATTTTTTTGTCGCCTTGATTAGGATTAAGATGAGGTCTATGATTTATATGTGATAAGATCGAACATGATAGTCCCATAATCATGTATTCCTTATGGAAGCCGAATGCAAGTACTTAATTGGACGCTATAAAAAGCGAGCTAATATAGCACTGGAGCTAAACATATGTACATGAGAAACCTGTGACTATGTTTAGGTTTAGATCCATATAGTTTATATGCTTGATAAATGACTTAGTTCTAATGACATGCATATTATTTTTTTGATTTTTCATTAAAATTCATATTTAGAATTTAATAAAAATGAAATTTTATCTAGATTAAAATATTATCTAAATTAAACTAGCTAATGGACTAACCTAAATCCTTTTTAACTTAGAAACCTAATTTTGCATGCACTTCTATTTATAAAATTTATCTATCCTAGATATTATCAGAACTTGCAATTTTAATTCAACTAAGAAAATATCTAAATTATCCTATCATGCAATCTTTTTGGTATTTTTCAAAACATGGAAGTTAACTAAATAAAGATAAAAACTTACCTAATCCGCCCGTGACATGCACGAAGTTTTTTAAGTTAAGGATTATCGCGATATTAGGAAGAACAATTATCCAATATTAAGTCAACACTACAAAAAAAAACATGTTTTTTGCGATGAATTTTGCGACGAAAAAATTGCAAAAATCCGTCGCAAATCGATTTTGCGACGAATTTAGCGATGGAAAAAATTCCGTCGCTACTAGGTCGTCGCAAATTTTTGCGACGGAAAATTTTGCGACGGAAAAAAAATTCGTCGCAAAATTCGTCGCAAATTTCGTCGCAAAATTCATCGCAAAAAATTCGTCGCAAAATTCGTCGCAAATTTTGTCGCAAATTTCGTCGCAAAATTTGTCGCAAAAAATTCGTCGCAAAATTCGTTGCAAATTTCGTCGCAAATTTTGTCGCAAAAATTTTTCGTCATAAAAATTACGAGGGATTTTGCAACGGATTTATTTTTCCGTCGCAAAATTTGTCGCTAATTTGGCGCGAATTTTTTTTTTTTGTAATTTGCGACAAACTTACTCGTGGCAAAAATCGTCGCAAATTTGTCACAAAAAATTTTGATTTTTGCCATGAACATTATTCATGAACAAATTTAGCAATGATTTTTTATTAATTCTTTAGCGACAAACTCTGCGACGAATATCG
The DNA here is from genome assembly GCA_031216235.1 of Syzygium jambos. Classification (NCBI taxonomy): domain Eukaryota; kingdom Viridiplantae; phylum Streptophyta; class Magnoliopsida; order Myrtales; family Myrtaceae; genus Syzygium; species Syzygium jambos. Next base: position 16,044,640 of record CM062226.1, read on the forward strand.
TTTAGGGACGAAATTAGTGACGAAATTTTATTTTTGTAACGAACTTTTAGAATTTGTGATCGTACGAAATTCTATCCAAGTATACTGGGCCGCGATATTTCCACTTCCCATAGGTGTCTTAAACGATATCGAGACCATACTTAGACAGTTTCTATGGAAAGGTCCTGACTTAGGAACGGGTGGTGCTAAGGTAGCCTGGAATACTGTTTGTCTCCCAAAAGAAGAAGGCGGCCTTGGGATACGATGTCTTTTCGACTACAATAGAGCCATGATGCTAAAGCACATATGGATCCTTTTCTCTGACAAAGAATCTATGTGGTGCAAATGGATTCATTCAAACTTTTTACAGAAGAAAAATTTCTGGAATGTTTCCAAACCCACCTTCTGCTCATGGACTTGGAAGAAGATCCTTGACTTGCGAGCTCTAGCCTAGACATTATTCCGGTGGAAGATTGGAAATGGCCGGATGATATCCTTTTGGTTTGATAGGTGGCACTCTAAAGGGCCCCTTTATCCCACTTTCAGCAACATAAACATATATCAGTCTCGGATTCCACGTGATGCCTCGGTATGGGATTTCTTCCACTCCACCTGGCAACCATCATCCACTTTACACTCTATTATGGAATGGATTCAAGGCCCTCCGAGCTTTGATGAAGATACTCCGGATAGCTTCATTTGGAACCCTGATCCGACTCAACCATTCTCGGTCGCCCAGGCCTGGAACCACATAAGAGAGAAAGGTCGCCCAGTAACTTGGCACTCATTTGTTTGGGATCCTCAATTGACCCCCCGGCACTCCTTTCTCCTTTGGATTGCGTCTTTAAATCGGCTTCCTACACAGGTTCTTCTTCTCCAAAATCGTCGCATTGATTCAGGTCTTTGTGCTTTCTGTCGCCTTGTTCCGGACTCCATCAATCACCTATTCTTCGAATGCTCTGCTACTAGTAGGCTGGCTGCCTATTGGGCCACTAAATGCAATATTCAATGGCGTAACCGTCCGTGGCTAGAACTTATTGCGTGGGCAAGCAGAGTCTGTGGGGGTCCTTCCTTTGCACATAGGCTTGCCAGGTTTGCGTTTGGAGCTCTCTGCCATACTATATGGATTGAGCGGAACAACTCTCTCTTCAGGAACAAGGATATTTTCATTCCTGGAATTTATAACCATATTATAAAGATGGTTAAGGACAAAGTTCTATCCTTTGGAAAAATTGTTGACTCACCGCTAAACAAAAGACTACAAAGGAACTGGGAACTCTCACCTTCCATCTTCTCTTAGTTGGGATTCACCTGCTGCTCTCAATGTGGCTGACCTGTCTTCTTTGTGGTTCCTCCTGCTCGGTTCTTTTACACCTGGCTTGGACTGCTGCCGTGAGACTGTTGGAGTTTTCCTCGTGGATGACGGCCTCCTCATCCATCTCTCCGCTGCCTTCTGTTGCTCCCGGCTGGGACTCGGAGTATGGGGTCTCCTCTACCCGTCATGATGCTCCTGTGATTGCCTGGGTTTTTGCTACTGCTGCTGGCTGCTCGGTGACCTGGGGCTCCCTTTTTGCTGATCTGCTGCTGATTCCGAAAGTCCTCTGGATCCCCACCTGTTTGTTGCTGCTGCTGGCTGATTCGCTGCTTCCGGAATCATGTGCTCTCCATCAAGCCTCGGAGTGGTGCTGGACCATTGGAGCCCCACCTGTGTTTGATGCTGCTGCTGGATGCTTTCGGTGCCTTCGGCGTTCGACCTTGCTGGCTTGCTGCTGCTCCGGAGTCCTTGGCTTCCACCAACGCTTTGGATTGGCCTTCTCCTTGTATTTCGATACTACGACTCTTAGCCGGATCTCTGAGCGGGTTTTTGACCCTCTCCTCCTATGTTCACTGGTTGATGCTGCTTCGGCCTCCCTTGGTGCTATTGGCCGCCAAACGTCGCTGTCCATGTGATGCTGCCGAAGACATGGGATGCCCTTCAACCTTCGGATTGATGTTGGTCTCTTCTTTTTCGGCTTTAGTTGTTCTTGTGTATAGCTGGCTGCTAGCCTTTTTGTATCTAGTTCCTGCTGGACCCTTCTTGACCTTGTATGGACATCCTTGTGTCCTAATATGGTCAGGAGTGGGTTTGAGCGTAGGCTGTACATGGTGATTTGAAAAGTTATATAAACACTTACCTTACCAAAAAATAAAATAAAATAAAATCATTTATTTTATTTTTCGATTTTAAACTTAATTAAAAGCAAAATTAATTTCTGAAATTTATATTTAACATTGATTAAGTACTTAATAACATCAAAATATTATAATAATATGAAAATGAAATACATTCATCTACATTTTCCACAAGAATGACAAATATTTTTCTTTATAGTACACATAATGAGAGAATAAATAATCTTGCATAATAACTAATCTTGCACAATAAACAATGACGATAGAAATGAATCAAAAAAGAATATCCGGCTTTTAGCGATAATCTCCATCATATAAATACTGAACAAAACTAAAGACACGGTCCATGTGAGAAGCTCACTTCCTTTGCTCTGTGAAGTTCACGTACTGATCAAGTGCTTTCTTGTTTACATGACTAAACTGTCGGAGCTGCTCGTTGCATCTGTGAAGCATCTTCTGCAACTCTTTGATGCTCCTCCGCCTATACCAATAATCTCAAACATATAAAACTCTTTGACGCGGTCCCTAGCCTCGGTGACGACCACGTCGGGGGCCCTGTCGCAGTGCTTCCGGTGATTTCTTTCAACTTGTAGGCAGAACAAGACTTCCTAGAAGATTACAAAAGCACTATTCTATGAAGAAGAAGACAAGGAAAAAGCCACAATAAGCGGAGTCCAAGTGCAAAGGCATTATGAAAGCTTATGTAACTCTCTTGACAAGGAGGATATAAAAAGGTCACGTGTGTATGTGTCACGCCCCGTACCCCACAAAGGCTGAACATCCGCACGTAGGTCGACTTGAGGTGCGACGCTCCCAGGATTTGCGTCACCGACCCGAAAACCGAATCAGAGCAAATACACGCCACACGCGGAAACAACGTATATATATATATATATACACCCAGACATGAAAATATAACCATGAATAGTAATAGATATCAGTATGCTAAAGAAATACTAACATATATGCACCCTTTTAAAATTTATACAAACTATTTATTTACAACCAAAAAGAATACATCAAAGAGGCCACTAAACAAAAAGGATCGGTGGCCTAGGGGTAACGGCTAACCAACTGGAGGAGGGTTACAACAAAAGAGGGTTAGTCTAACTCCTAACACTGGAATCTGCTCTACGGCTCCCAGCCTAGGTTGGATGGCGCTGCTGACTCCTCAGACGAGTCCTCCTCAGATCTCACCTCTTCGTCTGATCCAACTTCCTCCACTTCTCCAGCTGCCTCGACATTCTCACCTATCACTTCCAAATTCAATTCTTCATCTTCTTCCTCGATCACATCGTCAGCTATAAATTGCTGCTCTCCTTGCCCCTCGTCCATGGCTATCGGTCCGTCCACGGTATCACTTACACTACTCACGCTAAGGGAGGCTGGAGGATCAGAGACTTCTCCACTCACCATCTGGGGAATCATAACGCCATTTATATCTATCGGAACATCAAAAGTCCTGATCGGAGGTCCAGTTACGCCATCAGCTCCCCTATAACACCAGGCTACGTACTCCTGGGTTTCGCTGTAGGCCTCTCCCACATTTACATGCACCACAGAGAGATATCTAACGTAAGCTGATCCGTCTCCACAGGGATGCACACTAACATCTCGCTGAATCCGCTGCGGGAATCCAAAAAGAGGAGCTTTCCTCGGCATTCTATGGACGGAGGTCTGAAAATCGGTTTTACCACAACCGTGAGATAAACTCAGCAAGTAAAACTCCTACTCCTAAACTAGGCTAACGTGCACCTCCAGAGGTAAATAAAATGCATGAATTACTGAACCAGTAAATAAATCACATTAAAATCACTCGGGCCCTCAGCCCTAATTCTTTTGCTACACCAGCCCTGCAGGTTAGGCTTTCAATATCATTATAACTCGTAAGCAGTTAAATCGACCCGGAGGCCATGACCCAATGGTCACCAACAGTTAACTCGACCCGAAGGCCATGACCCAATGGTCATAAATCATTCGACCCGGAGGCCCGACCCGAAGGCCCACAGTTGTATAAATCAACCCGAAGGCCATGACCCAATGGTCATCACATTTAAATCGACCCGAAGGCCCGACCCGAAGGCCCACAGTTGTATAAATCGACCCGAAGGCCATGACCCCATGGTCATCTTTTAATCTCAATTCATATAGAAACCCAACGTGGAAATTCATACCAATGGAATTTACATTAATCGCCATATCACAATATATCAAGCACGTTGGATTATAATTTTTCACTCCGACAACGTACTATCGGCAATTAATTCAAAACTCAACATGCCTAATTAGTCTCAATCCTTCAATCCATGGACATGGCATTATTCCACAATGCCTCCACAAATTCCAATTGGCCTCTAATAATTATAATTTCAAGCCAATACTCATTAATTCAATTAATGACTACATTAGGCAATTTAGCACAAATTCGGTTCTATGAGGGACCACCCCTAAACAGCCACTAATTTGGCTCCAAACCACCATTAAACCACCACAAATAATCCCAATTAGGTCCCCTAATCAACCAATGCACAAAATGCACAATATTAGTCCTTAATTTAGCCTAATCCTCCTAATTAAACCCCTAATTGCACAATTAAGACTAATTCAAGGATTAGGTGTTTTACTCGCCTATTAGCGACGCGAGGCGACGGAAGCGAGCGGCCGATCACCGACAAGCGGTGTAATCGACGGCGGCGCTCCAAATGCAAGCCGGCGGACACGGCGGCTCCGGCGAGCACACGGCCACCTCTCGGCCAAAACAGGGGAAGCGCCGGCGAGGATTGGCTGAGGTCAAGGGAGAGAGAGACGGTAAGGATGAGGTCGGACGGTGGGGTGGCGCACGGCGGCGCGGCCAGGCGAGACGAGCCCGGCGACGGCGACGGCGTCCTGCACGTCCTCGGCTGGAACGGCGGCCACGGGCGACGGTTCAAGGGGAAACTTGGTCGACGGGACTAGGACGGCACCAGGAGGCAGTACACGGCGGGACAGCACCAGCAGCTCCGGCAGCCAGCTGCTTCCGGCGTGAACAGCAGCTCCGGCGGGACTGAAACGGCGAAGGGAAGCAGCCGAGAGAGAGAATCGGGAGGAGAGAGAGTGAGACGCGGGGAGAGAGTGAGCTGAGGAGAGAGAGAGGGGGTCAAAGATGGTCAATATACTCCATGGTGGAATCCACATGTCAAAATCCTAGCCTAAATGACCAAAATGCCCCTCATCCAAGGGCTAGAAATGCTTCCAAACCAATAATTCAAGGGCAAAATGGTCATTTGTCCTTAACCATGGTTAACTAAGCCTAGTTAACCTTAACCAACCTTGGTTAAATCCCAAAATTGCCCCAAAATTCGGAATTAATCAAAAATGGCCTAGGGGCATTTCCGTCATTTTTCCGTCCCGAACCGAAATTCTAATTTTCGCTCATACCGGTCCTAAATATTCATGTGAGACCTAATCCAGAGTCGGAATCGCGAAATTCACTTTCTAAGCCCTCGAAAATCGTCTGCGAAGTTTCCGGGAATAAAATAATATTATTTTCCAATTTTTGTCGAAATTCCACTTTTTGTCCAAAATCACCCCAAATGAGTGTGGCTACCCCAAAATGGCCTTGACCGCGAAAAATAACTTCAAACGGCCTCCGAATTCGGCCTCGGTGTCTCTAGGGGCAAAATTGTCCTTTTTTCTCAAATTCTGTCAAAACTTCAGTTTTCAACCGTTTTAATCCCAAACATGAATGGCCATTCCAAATTGACGTCCGTCTTGCAAAATAGTCGTAATTACCCTTGAAATTTTGATATCGAAGTCCGGGTCCAATATCGCGATCTAATTTACTCGATTTGTCGTTTTAGGGTCTCTCACTAACATGCGGCTGTTTAGGTGTTACGCGTATCGACCTAAGATTGTCCGAATCGTGAGGGTCTCAATATCGAAAGAACGAGAGGAATATCACTAGCACCTGAGGTCGCGATCGTTTGGATTAGAACCGGGTTTCCTTTGTCAGACGCACTTTCGGTCATGCGAAATCACTCGCGATCCGATCGTGCGTTGCTGACAATATCAACCTGTCATTTTCCTGAGATCGGCCTATAATGGTTCAAAATATTTCCTCAACGTTCGTTGAAATCGGCGCCCTATCACGATTGGGTTCTTGGTCCACGTACCTGATCCTATTTAGCCTTTCCCATTTGGTTAGTATCCTGTGATTGATCAATTCCGGGCGAGACTTACTAAAATTACACGAGAATCAATATACACTTTATTGGTCCCGATAACGGGTCAAAATTCAGGATGTTACAACTCTTCCCCCCTTACAAAAATTTCGTCCTCGAAATTTGCACTTCAAACCTGCTCTTCGAATAACTGGGGGTGTTGACGTCGCATAGCCTCCTCGCTTTCCCAAGTAGCGCCCTCTGTCCCGTGGTGCTTCCAAACTACTTTAACCATCGGGATTGTCTTATTTCGAAGCACTCAATCCTTCCTATCTTCGATTCTGACTGGTCTCTCCACGTACGACACCCTGTCGTCCACGTCTATTTCTTCGTATCTTAGAACGTGTGTCGGATCCGGTTTATACTTTCTCAACATCGACACGTGGAAGACATTATGTATCTGAGACAAATTTGGTGGCAGGGCCAGCCTGTATGCCATATCGCCAATCTTTTCCAAAATCTCAAACGGGCCAACAAACCTCGGACTCAGCTTTCCTTTCTTGCCAAATCGGGATAACCCTTTCATAGGCGACACCTTTAAAAATACATGGTCTCCAACTTGGAATTCCAGATGTCGTCGTCTCCGATCGGCATAACTTTTCTGTCGACTCTGTGTTGTCTTTAACCTCTCTCGAATGATCTCAACAGCTTCCACTGTTTGCTGCACCAACTCTGGGCCCGTAATATTCCGTTCTTCCACTTCATCCCAGCACACGGGAGTCCTACACGCTCGGCCATACAAAGCTTCAAATGGGGCCATCTGGATACTCTGCTGATAACTGTTATTGTATGCAAACTCTACCAGATGCGGCTGTTCTTCCCATTTACCCTGAAAATCCACTACACAAGCCCTCAACATATCCTCAAGAGTCTGGATAGTTCTTTCTGATTGCCCATCAGTCTGCGGATGATATGCAGTACTGAACTGCACCTTTGTCCCCAAGGCCGTCTGCAGGCTTTTCCAGAAATTCGCTGTAAACCTCGGATCACGATCTGATGTAATCGTCACTGGCACTCCATGCAACCTAACAATCTGTCTTACATACAGTTCTGCATACTTTTCCAATTCCAAATCCTTGCGCACCGCCAGAAAATGCGCTGATTTAGTCAGTCTATCCACTATCACCCAGATTGAATCATGCCCCCTCTGACTTCTCGGTAATCCGGTCACAAAATCCATGGTGATGTGTTCCCATTTCCACTCGGGAATTTCCAACGGTCGCAGCAGTCCTCCAGGTTTACAGTGTTGTGCCTTTACCTGCTGACACGTTAAACACTTAGCCACATACCTAGCCACATCTGTTTTCATTCCGTTCCACCAATAATGTTGTCTTAGATTCTGATACATTTTCGTACTGCCAGGGTGGATACTGTAATTGTTGCGATGAGCTTCTCTCAATATTTCTTCCTTAAGCTCATTATCATCAGGCACACACCATCGTCCTCTATACTTCAGGACTCCATCCTCCGATACCTGGAAATCTGGCTTCCTTACCGAGGCATCCATTCCCACAATTTTCTGAATTTCCTGATCCGTGGGTTGCAGAGCCTTAATCTTGGTTTGAATCTCCGGCTCGATCCTCAAAGTAGCCAGCAGATTCGACACATGGCTTAATTCCAATTTAAATTCCGAGTCTCGGAGCTTTTCCAATAACGTCCATTCCTTGATTATCAAGTGCGCCATGCTAGACTTGCGACTTAGCGCATCCGCCACTCGATTCGCTTTTCCAGGGTGATACATGATGTCGCAATCATAATCTTTTAAAAGTTCCATCCACCTACGTTGCCTCATATTCAACTCTTTCTGCGAAAACAAGTATTTGAGGCTCTGATGATCCGTATAAATCTGAAACTTTTCCCCACATAAATAATGTCTCCAGATCTTGAGTGCAAAGACGATGGCAGCCAACTCTAAATCATGCGTCGGATAGTTCACTTCGTGAGGCCTCAACTGACGTGACGCATATGCAACTACCTTTCCATATTGCATTAACACACAACCAAGTCCTTTGAACGAAGCATCACTGTATACTTCAAATCCACCAGGTCCAGAGGGGATAGTCAAGACTGGAGCTGTTGTCAATCTCTGCTTAAGCTCCTGAAAACTTCGTTCGCACTTGTCGTTCCATTCAAACTTAATCTCCTTTTTCAGTAATCGTGTCAAGGGCGTGGCTATCGACGAGAATCCTTCCACGAAACGTCGATAATAACCAGCCAATCCTAAGAAACTTCTGATTTCCGTCACTGATGTCGGCCTGGGCCATTTAAGCACTGCTTCAATCTTAGTTGGATCCACAGATATTCCTTCTCCCGACACGATATGTCCAAGGAATGCTACCTTGCTAAGCCAGAACTCACATTTACTAAACTTCGCATAAAGCGCATGTTCCCTTAACGTCCGTAGAACTTCAGTCAAATGCACTTCGTGTTCTTCTGAACTCTTCGAATACACCAGAATATCGTCAATGAACACGATGACGAACTGATCCAGAAATTCCTTAAAAACTCTGTTCATCAAATCCATGAAAGCTGCAGGGGCATTCGTTAAACCGAAGGGCATGACTGTAAACTCATAATGCCCGTACCTCGTCCTAAATGCAGTCTTGGGTATATCCTCTTTCCGAATCCTTAACTGATGATACCCTGTCCGAAGATCAATCTTAGAAAACACTGACGCTCCTTGCAATTGATCGAATAAGTCGTCGATCCTTGGCAGTGGATACTTGTTCTTTATAGTCACCTGATTCAACTGCCGGTAGTCTATACATAATCTCAACGTCCCGTCCTTTTTCCTCACAAACAGGACTGGCGCTCCCCATGGAGACGCACTAGGATGAATAAATCCTTTGTCTAGTAACTCCTGCATCTGGACTTTCAACTCCTTCAGCTCCGACAAAGACATCCGATACGGGGCCTTAGAAATTGGCTCAGTTCCTGGGGCCAACTCTATTACGAATTCCACTTCTCGTTCGGGTGGCAAACCCGGCAACTCTTGAAGAAAAACCTCGGGGAAATTACATACTACAGAGATTTCTTCCAACTTAGGTTCCACCAATGTCGGATCCTTAACACTAACCAAGTATCCTTCGCAACCTTCCTCGAGCATCTCAGTTGCTTCCACTGAGGAAATCCAAGGGATCGAGGTTCCTCCTCGATTTCCCTGAAAATCAAACTTAGGACGACCAATCGGATTAAATTGGATCGTCCTGCTGCCGCAATCCATAACGGCTTTCTGTTTAGTCAGCCAGTCCATACCAATAATCACATCAAAGTCATACATGGCTAACACAGCTAAATCAATCCTTTCCTCAACATTTCCAATCATAATTTTACAGTCCAAACACCCCAATGATACTAGCACCCTATCATGCAGTGGTGTCGTCACACATAACATAATCTCAAGTAAAACAGGCTCCAGACCAACCAATCTAACAAACTGCTCTGAAATAAACGAATGGGTTGCCCCGGGATCAAATAACGCATAAGCCGCATGATCGCAGAGAGAAACAGTACCTGTGACCACACCCGGCGCGTCCTCGGCATCCTTTCGCGCCATAGCATACACTCGTCCTTGTGCAGGTGGTCTACCCTGAGTAGCCTGTGGGGGATTCCCGACTTGATTTCCCGCTCGGGGTTGTTGCTGTTGTCCTGGGGGTCCCGAAACTCGTTGCTGGGGGCAATTCTTTATCTGGTGTCCCAAACTCCCGCAACGAAAACAAGCTCCGATTCTATTTGGCGCCAGACTGGGTTTCCCCATAATCCTTCTCGGGGGCGGAACAAACCGTCTATTGCTGGCCATTGGCCTCTTTCCAAAGCGACGATTGTCCCGATTCGGAATAAACCTCGAACCCGATGCTGTTGTCCTTTCTATCTGATCTCGCTCCATAGTCTGGGCTCGCTCATACAGTTCTCGATAATCTCTGATGTTCAGCAAAAGCATCTGAGTGCGAAGTTCCGGTTTCAGTCCATCTCGGAACCTTCGAGCCTTGTCCAGAGGGTTCTCAACCATTCTTGGGGCAAATCTGGATAATCTGATGAACTCTGCCTCATACTGTACCACTGTCATCGATCCCTGACGAAGTCTCATGAACTCCGCCATCTTCTTCTCCTGGGCACTCTCAGAGAAAAACTGTCCATAGAAATGCTCAACAAATATCGCCCAGGTTGGCTCCATAAACTCCGGAAACACTCTATCCTTAACCGCCTTCCACCAGTCGTGGGCATTATCCTGCAGTTGATATGATGCCAAAGATATCTTTTCTCTCTCAGTACACTCCAACAGGTCAAACGCCTTTTCCAACTCCTCCACCCAACGCGGGGCGGTTTCTGGGTCACCTCTGCCCGTGAACTTGGGCGGTTTCAGCTTAAGGAAATGCTCCACCAACTGGTGCATTGGTCTCGGTGCCACCATTGGTTGAGCTTGCACTGGCTGTGCTTGGGCTTGATTCTCATGGACGGCAGCAACTGCTGCAGCCTCAGCAGCCTGAGCGGTCGCGTTCTCTCTTTCCTGTGCTTGCCTATCCATCACATTACCAATTCGGTCTAGCGCTCTAAGAACTCCTTCCATGCGCGGATCTTCCGCATGTCTAACATCAGCTATGGGGTCTGCTGCAGCCCCAACACCAACTCGAGGATTCTCTCCCTCTCTAGCACCCGCAACTATGTTTTCTATCGCTCTTGCTCTAGCACGGCCTCCGCCTCGAGCTCCTCTTCCTGCGCCCCTCCTTGGGGCTCTTCCCACTCCTCCTCTTTCACTGCTCATCTATTCACTCTGAGTGCTCAACTACCTGACATAATTCCATCCAAGAATTAGAGACCTAAACCAACTAACCGGTCTAAGTCCTAGGCAGGTATAAACACAGAAATAATTAAGCACTCAGCATGCGGCTAACACAACAGCACATAATTTTCACCCAAGAACTCGCACACTAACCTTGGGTCCTGCCGCACCTGCATATTACTGGTTCAAATAATCACCACAACAGTCAAACACAAATATTCTGGAGGTACACTTAGCGCACTAAATCACCCTATAGCTACCCATAGTCATTTCTCCTTATCACTCCAGGGCTCAACTAGATCAGACAGAGCTGTCCTTGCTTTGATACCAATTCGAACGGGGATGTCACGCCCCGTACCCCACGAAGGCTGAACATCCGCACGTAGGTCGACTTGAGGTGCGACGCTCCCAGGATTTGCGTCACCGACCCGAAACCCGAATCAGAGCAAATACACGCCACACGCGGAAACAACGTATATATATATATATATATATATATATACACCCAGACATGAAAATATAACCATGAATAGTAATAGATATCAGTATGCTAAAGAAATACTAACATATATGCACCCTTTTAAAATTTATACAAACTATTTATTTACAACCAAAAAGAATACATCAAAGAGGCCACTAAACAAAAAGGATCGGTGGCCTAGGGGTAACGGCTAACCAACTGGAGGAGGGTTACAACAAAAGAGGGTTAGTCTAACTCCTAACACTAGAATCTGCTCTACGGCTCCCAGCCTGGGTTGGATGGCGCTGCTGACTCCTCAGACGAGTCCTCCTCAAATCTCACCTCTTCGTCTGATCCAACTTCCTCCACTTCTCCAGCTGCCTCGACATTCTCACCTATCACTTCCAAATTCAATTCTTCATCTTCTTCCTCGATCACATCGTCAGCTATAACTTGCTGCTCTCCTTGCCCCTCGTCCATGGCTATCGGTCCGTCCACGGTATCACCTACACTACTCACGCTAAGGGAGGCTGGAGGATCAGAGACTTCTCCACTCACCATCTGGGGAATCATAACGCCATTTATATCTATCGGAACATCAAAAGTCCTGATCGGAGGTCCAGTTACGTCATCAGCTCCCCTATAACACCAGGCTACGTACTCCTGGGTTTCGCTGTAGGCCTCTCCCACATTTACATGCACCACAGAGAGATATCTAACGTAAGCTGATCCGTCTCCACAGGGATGCACACTAACATCTCGCTGAATCCGCTGCGGGAATCCAAAAAGAGGAGCTTTCCTCGGCATTCTATGGACGGGGGTCTGAAAATCGGTTTTACCACAACCGTGAGATAAACTCAGCAAGTAAAACTCCTACTCCTAAACTAGGCTAACGTGCACCTCCAGAGGTAAATAAAATGCATGAATTACTGAACCAGTAAATAAATCACATTAAAATCACTCGGGCCCTCAGCCCTAATTCTTTTGCTACACCAGCCCTGCAGGTTAGGCTTTCAATATCATTATAACTCGTAAGCAGTTAAATCGACCCGGAGGCCATGACCCAATGGTCACCAACAGTTAACTCGACCCGAAGGCCATGACCCAATGGTCATAAATCATTCGACCCGGAGGCCCGACCCGAAGGCCCACAGTTGTATAAATCGACCCGAAGGCCATGACCCAATGGTCATCACATTTAAATCGACCCGAAGGCCCGACCCGAAGGCCCACAGTTGTATAAATCGACCCGAAGGCCATGACCCCATGGTCATCTTTTAATCTCAATTCATATAGAAACCCAACGTGGAAATTCATACCAATGGAATTTACATTAATCGCCATATCACAATATATCAAGCACGTTGGATTATAATTTTTCACTCCGACAACGTACTATCGGCAATTAATTCAAAACTCAACATGCCTAATTAGTCTCAATCCTTCAATCCATGGACATGGCATTATTCCACAATGCCTCCACAAATTCCAATTGGCCTCTAATAATTATAATTTCAAGCCAATACTCATTAATTCAATTAATGACTACATTAGGCAATTTAGCACAAATTCGGTTCTATGAGAGACCACCCCTAAACAGCCACTAATTTGGCTCCAAACCACCATTAAACCACCACAAATAATCCCAATTAGGTCCCCTAATCAACCAATGCACAAAATGCACAATATTAGTCCTTAATTTAGCCTAATCCTCCTAATTAAACCCCTAATTGCACAATTAAGATTAATTCAAGGATTAGGTGTTTTACTCGCCTATTAGCGACGCGAGGCGACGGAAGCGAGCGGCCGATCACCGACAAGCGGTGTAATCGACGGCGGCGCTCCAAATGCAAGCCGGCGGACACGGCGGCTCCGGCGAGCACACGGCCACCTCTCGGCCAAAACAGGGGAAGCGCCGGCGAGGATTGGCTGAGGTCAAGGGAGAGAGAGACGGTAAGGATGAGGTCGGACGGTGGGGTGGCGCACGGCGGCGCGGCCAGGCGGGACGAGCCCGACGACGGCGACGGCGTCCTGCACGTCCTCGGCTGGAACGGCGGCCACGGGCGACGGTTCAAGGGGAAACTTGGTCGACGGGACTAGGACGGCACCAGGAGGCAGTACACGGCGGGACAGCACCAGCAGCTCCGGCAGCCAGCTGCTTCCGGCGTGAACAGCAGCTCCGGCGGGACTGAAACGGCAAAGGAAGCAGCCGAGAGAGAGAATCGGGAGGAGAGAGAGTGAGACGCGGGGAGAGAGTGAGCTGAGGAGAGAGAGAGGGGGTCAAAGATGGTCAATATACTCCATGGTGGAATCCACATGTCAAAATCCTAGCCTAAATGACCAAAATGCCCCTCATCCAAGGGCTAGAAATGCTTCCAAACCAATAATTCAAGGGCAAAATGGTCATTTGTCCTTAACCATGGTTAACTAAGCCTAGTTAACCTTAACCAACCTTGGTTAAATCCCAAAATTGCCCCAAAATTCGGAATTAATCAAAAATGGCCTAGGGGCATTTCCGTCATTTTTCCGTCCCGAACCGAAATTCTAATTTTCGCTCATACCGGTCCTAAATATTCATGTGAGACCTAATCCAGAGTCGGAATCGCGAAATTCACTTTCTAAGCCCTCGAAAATCGTCTGCGAAGTTTCCGGGAATAAAATAATATTATTTTCCAATTTTTGTCGAAATTCCACTTTTTGTCCAAAATCACCCCAAATGAGTGTGGCTACCCCAAAATGGCCTTGACCGCGAAAAATAACTTCAAACGGCCTCCGAATTCGGCCTCGATGTCTCCAGGGGCAAAATTGTCCTTTTTTCTCAAATTCTGTCAAAACTTCAGTTTTCAACCGTTTTAATCCCAAACATGAATGGCCATTCCAAATTGACGTCCGTCTTGCAAAATAGTCGTAATTACCCTTGAAATTTTGATATCGAAGTCCGGGTCCAATATCGCGATCTAATTTACTCGATTTGTCGTTTTAGGGTCTCTCACTAACAGGCGGCTGTTTAGGTGTTACGCATATCGACCTAAGATTGTCCGAATCGTGAGGGTCTCAATATCGAAAGAACGAGAGGAATATCACTAGCACCTGAGGTCGCGATCGTTTGGATTAGAACCGGGTTTCCTTTGTCAGACGCACTTTCGGTCATGCGAAATCACTCGCGATCCGATCGTGCGTTGCTGACAATATCAACCTGTCATTTTCCTGAGATCGGCCTATAATGGTTCAAAATATTTCCTCAACGTTCGTTGAAATCGGCGCCCTATCACGATTGGGTTCTTGGTCCACGTACCTGATCCTATTTAGCCTTTCCCATTTGGTTAGTATCCCGTGATTGATCAATTCCGGGCGAGACTTACTAAAATTACACGAGAATCAATATACACTTTATTGGTCCCGATAATGGGTCAAAATTCAGGATGTTACAGTATGAGAGCGTGCCCACAACCAAACATGCATGCTTGTGCGCCTTTGTGTGGGTGCATGTGCATTTCTGCCAAATATTCATCCCCATTCTATATGTGTAACTGCCTTTTTAGATGGACATGTTTGTGAGTGCATGTATTTGTAATTGTATATGTAATGACTTTTCTGTATGTGCATGTTATCCATGGATTGAACCTTTTCCTAATCTAGCAACAAACAATTGTTTCTATTGCAGCACTTTTTAGAAGGATGTTGATGATGCACTATTTGTGACTTACCAATCCTCAGCAAAATGCCATCTCCTTTCCATGAATGGACTAAGAACAACCTACTCTTACATGGACTAGAGCTTTCACATGTCAATAACATATTTCACATACGCAAATTGAAAAGACATCAAAAATAAGTTCACATCAGCTAAGCACCTATTACAATTGTATCTACATCAGAGTTCGGTAGATTGTCAATGGGATAATCAAATCGGCATTTTCATGACCGCAGAAGTTCAGCAGACATTGAAGGAGCCCCATATGATAGTCGCCAAAGAAATGTTTACTTCTCGAATCTGGACATCTAAGGAACTTATGCTGTCCATCTAATTACTATTAATTGAAGAGCCATTGAATGGAAAGGGAATGACTGGACTATCTCAATTAGACATGAGGGCTTGCAATAGAATCAAGCTCAAGAGGTCGCAAATGAAGCAAAAGCCAATGTTTATAGTTGAGAAGATGAATTTGATAAAAGCATCACAATATCAACCACTACAAGCTCACACATCAGCTTAGAAAAGCACAACATGTGATCTCATCATTTTCCTTTCCAATCTTCCATATCCTCACCCATCGAATAAGAAGATGATATATACAAGAAGGTTAGGACCCAAGGTGCATTACTTTGTACGACACCTCTATGCCTTTTCCTTTGCTCATCATACTTCTTCAATACTCATACGTACCACGTTTTATTCCAACGAAGTGCCATTACCTATTGAGAAAGAAAAGACTACAGAAGCTACTCAAAGATATATGCCCCAAAACAAGCCAGCACCTTCACAAGAAAACAACAACCAAACAAATGCACATTCAAAAGGAAACATTCCCTGCTCAACTCAAAATATCATAGCCCCCAGAACCCGCCTTCTCGAGCCTACCAAGGGCCACTTTTAGGTCCACCAATCAACCCCGAACATCGAACCAGCTACGAAGCTACTCCTTGTAACACAAGCAGCTTAAATTCGACGCCTTTACAGGTCACAAGAAACGCATACCCATCTACGCAGCAGTCAAGATGGTAAATTTCACGATATCAAGTTCCAAATTCATCACCAACACCGGCTCCCCAAAAACCCAAAATTCACGTCAATTACCACGTCCTCCGAACTTCAAACTCGTCAGAAGCAAACAATCACCACTCCCCCCGCAAGCACTATCCGCACAGCTCGCAAAACCCGAACACAGCGACACAAACAAACGTAAAAGGAAAAGAAGAAGAACGCAGCGCACTTCAAAACATCACCTCGCGCAATTCTCGAGCGTCCCGCGAAGCAGGGCAGCACAAAAGCCAGAGAGAGGAACGCGAGCCCCCACACCAATCGGGTACCTCCGGGACTGGCGTTACGGCAGCCCTAAGTCGCAACCGCCGCAGCCAGCAACGAAGCACCGGATGCCGGCCTCGCCCATGGCCACCGCTGGCCCTCGCCGTCGCCCAGATCTGGGCGACGGCGAGGTCGAGCAGCCATGGGCGAGGTCGAGCGGCGGCGATGGGCGAGGCCGCTCGACCTCGCCCAGATCTGGGGCGAGGCGAGGGAGGGCTGGTGGGCACAGAACGGGCGTATGGCGACGGAGGAGGAGGCAACGGCGGCGGCGGTGAGGGTGGCCATCGTGGCTGGCGGAGGGGAGGAGGGAGCGACGGAGGGGTGTTTGGCGAAGCGGGGGGGTTTCTGAGGAATAGGAGAGAGAGAGAGAGAAAAACTGCGGTGAGGGCGGGCATATTTGAGTGATTGGCGGGGAGCTTGCGACGGATTTTTCTTTTTCGTAGCAAATTGCGACGGATTTTTTTAATCCGTCACAAATTTGCGACGGAAAATTTTATTCCGTCACAAATTTGCGATTTTTTTTTGCAAATTTGCGATGGATTTTTTTTTCCGTCGCAGATTTTTTTTCCGTCGCAAATTTGCGACGGATTTTTTTTTCCGTCGCAAATTTGCGACGGAAAATTTTATTCCGTCGCAAATTTGCGATTTTTTTTTGTGCAAATTTGCGACGGATTTTTTTTTCCATCGCAAATTTGCGACGGATTTTTTTTTCCGTCACAAATTTATGATTTTTTTGCGCAAATTTGCGACGGATTTTTTTTCGTCCTGCAAATTTGAGACGGATTTTTTTTTCCGTCGCAATTTTGCGACGGATTTTTTTTTATCCGTCGCAAATTTGCGACGGATTTATTTTTCCGTCGCAAATTTGCGTCCAATTTTTTTCCGGTGCAAATTTTGCGATGGATTTTTTTTTCGTCGCAAATTTGAGACGGATTTGTTTTTCCGTCGCAAATTTGTGACGGATTTTTTTTTTCCGTCGCAAATTTGCGACGGATTTTTTTTTCCGTCACAAATTTGCGACGGACATCTTTTTTCCGTCGCAACTTATATTTTACGTCGCAAATTTGCGACGGACTTATTTTTTCCATCGCAAATTTGGTAGTAAGGGCGGGGAACTCGAAATTTTAGCGACGGACTTATTTTTCCGTAGCAAATTTGCGGCGGACTAATTTTTCCGTCGCAAATTTAGCGATGGACTTATTTTTTCCGTCGCAAATTTGCGACGGATTTATTTTCCGTCGCAAATTTGCGACGGACTTATTTTTTCCGTCGCAAATTTGCGACGGATTTGTTTTTCCGTCGCAAATTTGCGGCGGACATCTATTTTCCGTCGCAAATTTGCGACGGACTTATATTTTCCGTCGCAAATTTGCGACGGATTTATTTTCCGTCGTAAATTTGCGACGGACTTATATTTTCCGTCGCAAATTTGGTAGTAAGGGCGGGGAACTTGAAATTTTAGCGACGGACTTATTTTTCCGTCGCAAATTTGCGACGGACATATTTTTTCCATCGCAAATTTGCGACGGACTTATTTTTTCCGTCGCAAATTTGGTAGTAAGGGCGGGGAACTCGAAATTTTAGCGACGGACTTATTTTACCATCGCAAATTTGCGACGGACTAATTTTTCCTTCGCAAATTTAGCAACGGACTTATTTTTTTCGTCGCAAATTTGCGACGGATTTATTTTCCGTTGCAAATTTACGACGGACTTGTTTTTTCCGTCGTAAATTTGGTAGTAAGGGCGGGGAACTCGAAATTTGAGCGACGGACTTATTTTTTCCCTCGCAAATTTGCGACGGACTAATTTTTCCGTCGCAAATTTGTGACGGATTTATTTTCCGTCGCAAAGTTGCGACGGACTTATTTTTCCGTCGCAAATTTGGTAGTAAGGGCGGGGAACTCGAAATTTTAGCGACGGATTTATTTTTCCGTCGCAAATTTGCGACGGATTTATTTGTTCCGTCGCAAATTTTTGCGACGGACTTATTTTTTCCGTCGCAAATTTGGTAGTAAGGGCGGGGAACTCGAAATTTTAGCGACGGACTAATTTTTCCGTCGCAAATTTGCGACGGATTTATTTTTTCCGTCCCAAATTTGCGACGGACTAATTTTTCCGTTGTAAATTTGCGACTGATTTTGCGACAGATTCCAAAAATAAAGGGCATTTTCCAAATCCGTCGAAAATTTGCCACGGAAGTGATCTTCGTGGCACATGGCGCCCATTTTTTCAAATCCGTTGCTAATTTGCAACGGAATTAGCGACGGAAATGTTTATACCGATCAATTTTTTGAATCCGTCGCTAATTCTGTCGGAACCTTGAGTAGATATGCTTCTTACAATGACACATTACTCATATTTGACGAATTAGTAAACGTCATGATCAATTCGTCTAAGGGCGGCAAGTCTAATGATGTTTTTTTTTTCATTAGAGCAGTGGAGGAATGGCAAACAACTACCGGAGGTTGTTGCGAAATGGGCTGATGTGACTAGCATTACAAACACTGTGGAAAAACATGACTGATGTGGATGTCATTGTTACAAACAAACTCGATTGACGCTTTCTCAAATAACAATAGGGCTCTGATACCAAGTCAAGAATGTGATAAAAAAAATTAAGAGCAATATATATATATATATATATATATATATATATCATTGTCAAATGAAGAGTACACACACTTATTTATCATTTTTATAGGATGACTATCTAAAAGGGAAAATATCAATTACAATCAATTAAAGGAAATATAGGGAATCTTCTAAATATTTCTCTAATAGAATGCATGCCCTCTATTCACTCATCATTTGGATGTAACCCTTTAGGAATAATTCATCTAATTGGTTAGATCAAATTGGTTAGGTCTAAATAAGAATATCTCTTTTATATGATCTCCTATAGATATCCCCATATAGATACATTGACTTTACATTTCATACATCCACCTGATTCCGATCTATTTGAAAATTGCTATAATTTATTTACCCATATATTTATGCATACATAAGAGCTACGTGCGGAGGAAACCGCCGTATTCAACTAAATAGATATCTGTGTTATCTATATTTAAGTCTTGAAAATAAAAAGAAGATAAGATTTGCACCTATCGAATCTAAAAAATCTTATTTGGGACGAGAACATTTTAAGAGATTATCTAATATCTTGAGTTTATAATAGATCTTATTTAATTTGAATTTGTAATATCTAATCTCTCTTAGAATTAGACGTGTAGCAAATCGTCCAATCTCTTTTGAATTTGAACTTGTGACAATCGTCTAATTCGTCTCTACTTTCGTCGCAAAATGGTAAATTTCGTTGCACAAATTAGCGATGGAAAATAAATCCGTCGCAAAATTCGTCACAAATTTGCGACGGAAAATTAGTCGTCGCTAATTTGCAATGGAATTAGCGACGAAAATTTTTCGTCGCAAATTTGCAACGAATTTTGCAACTGATTTACTTTCCGTCGCAAATTTGCGACGAATTTTGTGACGGATTTATTTTCCGTCGCTAATTTGCGACGAATTTTGTGACGGAATTTTTCCGTCGTAAATTTGCGACGAATTTTGCGACGGATTTATTTTCCGTCGCAAATTTCTAATTCCATCGCAAATTAGCGACGGAAAATAAATCCGTCGCAAAATTCGTCGCAAATTTGCGACGGAAATTTTTCGTCGCTAATTTGCGACGGAATTAGAAATCCGTCGCAAAGTTTGTCGCAAATTAGCGACGAAAAATTTCCGTCGCAAATTTCCGTCGCAAAATTCATGTTTTTTTGTAGTGCAAAGTAATAAAAAAATCTTTACAGATCAAATTAGTAATTAAATTGACTCTTATCAATAAACCCTAATAGGATAATGCCTAAAATTTCAAATATCACGGTTAGATAACGAAATCAATCCGAAATTAGCAACTAAATACTCAAATCATATCGGATTAGATTGTTACCTAATTTGAACGTAAATAATCCAAATTAGAATTGAACTTTGGATTAGCGGATTGCAGATGAGGCTCGGAGGATGGGCGGCGCTCGTTGGACTCACGGCTGTGTCTTCTCAGATCGGTGGGAGGTTTGTGGACGGCAACCAGCGGCGAGGAGAACACTCGGTGTTTGACCTTCGGTGAGGACGGCTCTCGGTTCACGTCGGCAACAGCTTGGTGATCACCAGAAAGACCCGCACCAAAGAAAGTTCGAGAACAGCCGCGGGGTAATCACGTCGCGGTTTGTGATGTTAACCGGCCGAGTGTGAACTATAGGAAAGATCAGTGATCAGGGCGGCCACGCCAAGCCCACAGCAACGTTGGTCGGTTTACCGCAAAAGCAATAAAAGCTGGTCAGCAAAGATCACCGAGTTGACGCAAAACTGGACAGCGACCCCCCGAGAAGCGCAGCAACAGATGAACTCCAGACAACTACGACCAGCAGCGACAGCGAAACCGGACAGCGACCCCCCGAGAAGCGCAGCAACAGATGAACTCCAGACAACTACGACCAGCAGCGACAGCGAAACTGGACAGCAAAAGATGACGCAGCGGCAGCGAAAAACAGAGCCGCAGCAGCTCGTTGGACAACGGCAAAGCAACGTCTCCACGAGGTGGTAGTTACGAGCAAGAGGCAACAGCGAGGAAAGTAGCTGCGGGACCATCTTCGGTTCCGTGGCTGTGTGCTTTTTTAATGGGTCAATATCACGATACAAGTTAAACTGGTACAAATACAAAATTAATTTTTTTTTACAACTAAAAATCCCAAACAGGTATATTTGTGACAAGTTTACTCTCTGTTAGTCTCTATTAAATTTAATTAATATCATGAAAAATCATAAACCGGTATACTTGTGACTAAGGAAGGGAAAAATCCCAAACTGGTATATCCATTAACTGTTATGTATCATCCAACTTGTACCAATTTTTGGTTTTTCATGATATTTACCCCTTTTTAATTTTTCAACACCTCCTGTGAGGACAATATATAGGTGCATGTGAGGGGTGATGAAGGTTGGATCCTTGTGATAATGCTGGTCTTTTCTTAATCCCAGTATCCAATATTTCTTCTTTGTTTTTTTTACCCTAGAAGATTCGTATTTGCCCCAAAGGGATTCGTACATGGCCGAATATACGCTCCCCACGTGTGACAATTTTCTTTCCTTTCTTTTAGTCTTACCCTGAATATTTCTTTTAGGCTTGCAGAAGTGGATACGCCAAAGAGAAAGATCTTAAGATTAAAATTAACCCCCAATTTCTCACATACAAGTATCATATTACCCTGTGACCAAAACTTTGTTAACGTAATGGCCTAATTGCTTCTCAATTTTAATCAAGAAAAAATTAATTCTTTCTAATTCGGCACCTATAATTTCGGCCACAGCGGGTTTAGTCCAATTGAGCTCAAAACTATTCACTTAAGTCCATCCACCGCCAGTCCAATAAATGCACACATATTCCTAATATCTATATACAATTTAATTAATATTTTTATTTAGAGATCAGGTCGATCCCTAATTTTTAAGTAATGAATAATTGAATGGGTAACCAAAATTTAGGTGTCAACAAACTTATTAGTTATTTTGTTTGGTTTTTTAGTTTGAAAATTACTACCTTTTCTTATCTCGAATGCCTTAAGTTTATAGACAATTCTATAAAGTTACCAACTCTATTTGAGCGACTTACCA
The DNA here is from genome assembly GCA_031216235.1 of Syzygium jambos. NCBI lineage: Eukaryota > Viridiplantae > Streptophyta > Magnoliopsida > Myrtales > Myrtaceae > Syzygium > Syzygium jambos. The sequence goes on from CM062226.1 coordinate 16,066,928, forward strand.
ATTTTTTTCCCGATTTAGTAACCCAAGATAAGAGCGATTAGATTAATAAAACCAAATAATCATTGGTAATTAATTTGATGGTTGATAATCTATAACCCATTGATAAATTAATTGGAGAAACTTTAGTAATGCTATATAAGAGTTATATATTTAAGACAAAGTTAAGAGAAAAATAAACTTGCTAAATAACTCAAACAAGAATTGGTAATCTAAAATTAGTTGACGACTTAATCAGAGAAAAAGTTGATGATTCACTCTAACTAAGGTTAGTAATTTCTAAAGAAGTTGGTAAATTCAAGGCATTGCAAATTAAGTAATGTAAATAAATGTTTCCAAATGATAACGAAAATTGGCAAATTAAAGAAGTCAAATCAACATCGGTAAATAACTCAAGTGAGAGTTGGTAATCTAATCCTATGTGGTAATCAATGATAGAAAGGTTGGTGAGTCATGCTAATTTAGATCAGTAATCTCTAAATGGAATTAGTAAACGTAAGTGGCCGTAAACTAGGCAAATGAAACTCGGTAATTCAATAGAAAAATTGATAGAGTATACAAAAACAATAAAAATTGGTAAGTAATGCAAATAAGAGTTGGTAACACAAAAATAACTAACCATTCAATATGACAAAAGTTAGTAAGTCCTTCTAATTCAGGTTGGCTGTCACGTCCCGAACCCTATCGAGCTCGCGACATCCTCCACTAGTCGATTTATTTGCGCGATGTCCCAGGAATGTCGCCGACCTTAAATAAACATCAGAGATTTCATTTCGCAAACGGAAACCATGAAATACCCGAACAAATAAAACTGGGGAGAATTGGAAGAATGTACATATCTTTTTCATTTCCTTCTTATACCATAATATTTACATTTATAAACTGTCCCATACATGTACATGCACACCACCTTTCTCAAAAATCGATACTCCAAGGATGAAGACCTGGGTTTACTACTACTCCAAAAATGGTGCTCGCCAAAAATCCATTCTGAGTCTGATTCCTTGTCCTCTGAGTCTGAGTCCCCTTATACCGTCCCATCCACTGAGGACTCCAAAACGTTCTGGTGGCGGTGGTGGAAGATTCATGGATCCTGTCGGGGCTCTGAAATTTGTTGGTGTACACAACCATGAGAATATATCTCAACAAGTACACCCCTAAACACAACCTAGGCTATCACTACCTCTAGACAATCATATAGACACACGTGCATCCATACACACCAAACCATTACATTGCAGGCACATCAAATAATATAGTCAAACTCAAACATGCGCACACCCGTACTCAATCACAATCACATCGTATGCAAACACGTGCATGTATCGTTCTCATCCCACTATTCCTTCCATTCTCATCTTCACTTTCACATCCACTTGCCAGTGACCCGCGTTGAAGTACACGCCTCAGGCACACTGCGACCACTTTTCACAACACTTTAGGCCCGCGTAAACGTACACGCCTCAGACCATGTTTCTTGCCCGCGTAAACGTACACGCCTCAGGCTCAACATCTACCACCTACTGCGCAACCCGCGTTGAAGTACATGCCTCAGGCTGGCAGTCTTCCGATAATACCGGACATTTCTCAACCCTCGCCAGTGACCCGCGTAAACGTACACGCCTCAGATCCACTGCGATCACATCTCACAACACTTCAGGCCCGCATAAACATACACGCCTCAGGCCATGTTTCTTACCCGCATAAACGTACATGCCTCAGGACGGCACAATTTTCACGATCGCACATATGCCATGTCGCACATAATTTTTACGAACACGAATCATACCACATTTCTTTCTCACTCATGCACACGCCCAACAATCACTTGTCACACACAATTGGCCCATCACACGCGGCCCGTGCACGCAATAATTCACACGTAATTCATGCTCATCGAACAATTGACATAGCCAATTTTATCAATTAACTCAATTTGGCACAACGTGCACCCAACAAGCATTTTCAATCAGCCAAATTGCACAAATGCACGCTCAAATCCACCACCACAACTAAATTATTTTCCAAACGCACATTAAACACAGAAATCGCTATTTTTCTCCCACCAAACGACGCCAAATCGATTCCGATCCCTCACGGGACTTTCTCACCATAAATTCTAGGTTCTAAAAATCCAACTTGCGTCCCGATCGGCCCATCACGGCCCCGTGAATAGTAAATCACAGCCACTGTTATTTTATAATTTCCAATAATTAATGCCCGAATTAAATCCTAAGCCCCGCCATAAAATTTTCACTACCAATTCATATAATTCCGCACCTAACTTTATATAGATTTCGCCCAAAATCGCATGTCGATACCCGAAGTCCTAAATTGGGTTTAGAGCGCGACTTACCCGCGTTCTAGTGGCGTCGGATTAATTCCGATCCTTCATGGGACTTTCTCGACATTAAATACCGGTTCTAAAAATCCAACTTGCGTCTCGAACCGAGCATCACAGCCTCGTGAGCAGTGAATCACAGCTCGTGAACAGTGATCCTTAGCTTAAAATTCCCTCAAATCGTCCTCCAAAAATTTCAAATTAATTCCTTAAGGCCCGCCATACATTCCCGGTCTAAAGCCCCAACATTTCGCACTCGCACAAGTCCAATTTCACCCAAAATCAAATTGTTCGGCGATACCCAAAATCCTAAATCGGGATTAGAATATGACTTACCGCGTTCTAGGCTAAAATGGCTAGAACGGAAAGCGGTGGCGCTCTATGGCGAAGGCGAACAACTCACGGTGGCTTCCGGCTTGCACGGCGGCGGTCCGGCGGCAGCGTGGTCTTGCACGGCGGAAATGGGTCACGGGGAGAGAGAGAAAGAGAGGGGAAGAGAGAGAGATGGTGAGGTTGGAGGGCGGCACGGCGACGGCAAGGTGGTGATCCGGCGGTGTGGCAAGCGGCGGCGAGCGGTGGTGGCTTGGCTCACGGCTAAAAGGAAAAAAAAGCCAAGAGAGGGAGAGAGTGTCCACGGTGGGGGGAAGGGCTCCACGGCAAAGGGGAAAGTGAATTGAGAGAGAGAAGTGGGTCTTCTTGACCTAAATAGTGTTCTTGACCCAAAATATTTAAGGCACAAATGACCAAAGTGCCCCTTGCCCTTAAAACTAATCCTTCATAAATCCTTAAGGGCAAAATCGTCACTTTCTCCAATTCTCGTCCAAATCGAGTTTTACCGAAGGAATTGAGAGCACCAAAAATTGACACGTGTCACGTGCAATATCGTCCTAACATTCCGGCGTGACTTCCTAATTTTCCGGTGTCCAATTTGGGCAAAAATTCAATAATTAAATTCTATTAAACGCAACTCGAGCGTTTCTCAAGCTAACGGGCGGCTTGCTGGGGAAATTTGTGAAATCGACTCATGACTGATACTAAATCGAGTCACGTGCAAGTCTACTCAGTGCGTGACGACCTCGGTTGTCATTAAATTCGCGAAGATCAATCACTTGATCCGAGGGGTACGATCGCTCGGTATAATTTCAAAATCATTCGTCAAGTCGTTTCGTGATCCAACGGAATCACCCGTGATCCACTACTAGGACAGTGGTGAACTGACCCCTAACTATCCTCAGATCGGCTAACAGTGGTTCAAAATATCACTTCCGCGATTTAATGGTCGAAATCCATTCACAATCGAATTTTCTTTAGTCGCGCGAATTTAATTCCCCTATTAGCCTTTCCCTAATGGTTAGCATTCCCAGGAATAATCAGTTCCGGGTGAGAAATTTACTACGAGCACATTTCATAAAACTCAGTTATTCAATAAATTTCAATTGGTGGAAATTTAGGAATGTCACATTGGCAATTTCATATAAGAGTTCATAAATAAAAGATGTCAATAAGTTATGTAAATAAAAGTTGGTAAGTTGGTATAAAAATTGCTAATTTGCAAACTATAAATTTACAATTTCATAAAAGTATCGGTAAGTTTTCAACAAGTTACTAGAAAAATAGTCAGCTATCATTTTTCTTACTAACAAATTTTTTATACTTACCAACACTTGCTGAGATTTATCAGCACGAAATAAAAATCCATGCATTTGGGCACAAAGCAATAGAATTCCATCAAACACGGACATAATTCGAACTTCTGGGCTTTCACGAACTTTATTTCAAGTCAGGTTTTAGTTTAATGGGCTCAAAACTGACGCCTATTTTACCAATTTGAATTCATACTCATATGGATATACCAACCTTGTTTGAACAGTTATCAATCCACTTCTAATTTCAAAGGCATAATCTAATCTTCCAACTTGTGGAAATATGCCAAATTCAATTCTTGTTACCTTGACGTCAGATTTACCTACTTTAATGGAAAAGTTACTAATACGCTCCTTCGAACAACACCTGCTAGTTAATATACGGTTGGTGCCTGATAGAATCTGCAAATTATCAAATCCACCGATAATGAACGAAATTCAATATCAATAATCATTGGAAAGACGGGATGCGTACATAGGAATTAGCTACATGACTAAACATTTGCACTTGTATCACATCCAATGGCGGCTACGTAAAGGTTCTAAATTATAATAAGAAGCTAAACTTTTGAGTCAAGAACACGCACCTAAGTTTTGCTAAAGTGTACGAGTCTGCCCTATTGAGCTTTTTCCCCCCAAAGTCCACACACCGGAAGATAAAGATGCATATAATATATAAAGACAGTCGATTGTGCTTTCAAATCGCACCAACGGGAATCTTCATAGCTCTTTCACTTTCAACGTCATTGCTCAAACAATGCATGTCGCTTAGGAATTCTAGAATCCTCTTCACTGAGGAAACGCTTGAGACATCTTCATATCATGATCTGCATGCATGGTTACGTACATGAAATTCTAGAGTCTTCTTCACTGAGGAAACGCTATTCAACATGATACCATCACATGCTTCTCCATGCATATGCGATGTCATGAAGCTATAAGCTTTCATACTTTTCCATTGACTAGAACGACCAGATGGGTCCTATTTAACGTCATACCATCACATCTTAGAGAAAATTTCGTCGTCTTGAGCTTGAGGTGGGATCCAGTTGAACAGTAGTCCCTTCTTCGTCAAGCTAAAGGAAATTACTTGTTTTGTGGTTATAAATCGAACCACTTGGAAGTGTTTGGAGTCAGCAGTCTCAAGCAAAGCAAAGCCAAGCCAAGCCAAGAGTAGGCTCTGTTTCCTGTGTTTGTATTCTCTTCCTCTGCTTATTTCCCCAGTCCCAGTCTCTATTCTTCTCTTCTTTTTTTCCATTGCAGAATTGAATTTGAGACAGCAAGCATATAGCATGGCAGGATCAATGGAGGCACGAAAGGTGGGACACGGATTCAATCCGAGAGAGGAGCAACTGGTTGGTCATTTCTTAAGAAAGAAGCTCAAGGGAGAAATGGAAGCTAATTGCGAAATTCCCGAGCTGTACATCTATGATTGGGAGCCTCCAGATTTATTTATCCTATACGACGGTAACTTACAATTAGTCCTTAGAGTTCTCGATTTCTCTATTTTCTTATGGCTTGTTGGTAACTGGTCGTTGCCGTTAAGACTTCAGTAAAAATAACAGTCGAAAAATCTTTGGTTGTAGTATTATCAAGTGAACCATCGGATGGACGAGAGTGTTTCTTCTTTTGTCCTCGTGGTCGTAAGAGGAAGACCAAGTGGGGATTTTGGAAAGAAACGGGTATCGAGCGTGTTGTAGGAGCCAACACGGGTAAGCCAATGGGGACCAAGAGATATTTCGTTTACTATGAAGGTCGACAACCAAAGGGCCGCTGGACTGATGTCACCATGCGCGAATATCACCTAAACTTGGATGTTTCAGATAGTGAAATTTCGGACCCGGTACTCGACTTCTCTTCTTTTGCTTCCCTTAACTGAGCATCTCTGACATGGTTACAAGTGCAGGTAAAATTGATTTCAATTCTATACATATGTTCCTCATCGAGCTTCTTGAGGTTTCTGGCTTTGTGAGTTCACGATCGGCTAGTTCCTCCCTCTGAGCCATGATTTAAGTGCGATTTACTTTTAACTCCAGCTGTCTTTGAACATTTGTTTTCGCAAGTCAGAACTTTTCCTACTGTATTTCGTAGAATTTCATGAGGAAGATCGAGAAACGAAACTCACCATTGATCATTTTAACTCTACTGAAGGTTACACTGCCAAAATTTGGTGATTCTGCAGCAACAAAGGGGACAATTGGTTCTTGAAATTTAAATTACTCAATTTTGATAAGTGACGCGTGATGTATCTCGTCCAGAAAATACTTTTGGACAACAATGGGGTTTCGGTTGTCGTAACTCTGATACTCATCGCCGGTATCATTGTCTTTGTAGACGGCGTTGGTTCTCTGTCGGATAATGAAAGGGAAAAGTAAGAAAGCAAAGTCAGCAACAACGAGTGCTTCAACCGATTTAAGCAGCCTGAGTAATCTGAATAGTGCACAGGTGATCAAATGTTGCTTTCGGTTGATACAAAGCAACATATGATCTAGAGATACATCTAATCATACTAAAGCTCGAGTTCTGTTTGTTCTTTCTTTTTTCTTTTTCACTCAGGCAACTCCAGGAATTACTATTGAATCCGACTATCCAACCGAGACGTTGAATACTGGTTTACCAGACTGGAACCTGCCTATTCTCGATCAGCAGCCTCAAACGTGCAAAGAGCAATGTTTGTGTTATGATGATAATTGGCATGTTGACGGACCTAGTGATGGACGTTGTTATATACCATATTCTCTGAGCGACGGCATCAATCTCACGGATTTATTGAACTCTGACGGGAGCACAGGGCAGACTCAAACGTGCAAAGAGCAACATTTAGCATATGATGATAATCAGCATGTTGATGGACCTAGCGATGAATGTTGTCATATGCCAAATTCTCCAAACGGCGGTATCGATCTTGAGGATCTCTTGAACTCTGACTAGAGCAAGGATTAGTATGCCAAACTACAGTGTGCGTAGATTATGCTCTATAGATAAGTTGTGAAGTATGATAATGGATTGCCAGTGTTTGGTGGTCCTTTATAGATGTTAATCTCAACCTAGCTTGCTATATCAGTGATATTGCTGTGTACCAACTATGCTTGTCCGAGGATGGGACAGTATATCAATCTTGTGTGCTTGCATACTGTAGTATTAATTTTTCCTCACAATTTGCATATTTATCTTGATTTTATCTACTCAACACCGGTCATGCATCAATATCTATTCGTCTAACCTTTGAGAGGGCTTGCCGTATGAGACTTTCCTCCATTTTCGTAAATTCCAAGTCCAGAAACATGACTTGTCAAGTGATTTGTAAGTAAAAGACCCATTCCTCGTCAATGCCCCGATTATTCCCGACAACGGTTTTCTCAAGACGCGCATGATAATAATTATGTTTCTCTGTTTTTCTAGTTTTCTGCTTTCAAAAATAGGTTTGGAACATAAATCTGTTTGGTAATGTAATTTCTTTTTTTTATTTCTGTAACAAATTTATATTCCAGAAATTGGTTTGGAACATAAATCAAAAGTAAAAATTTTCTACTTTTTTATTTCCAAAACAAAAATGAGAAATAAAAACTCTTCTCATCCCTCGCCATTGGCCATTCACCCACCGCTAGCCATCATCCACCGCCGCTGACACTGCTGTCCTTCGTCACCAGCCGGTCATCTTCCATCATCGGCCGCTGCTGTCCACCTCCGTCCGTTGCCGCCCGCCATCTACTATCCATCGCCGTCCGCCACCGCTTGCGTCTACCATCCTCTATCGCTTGACGTTGGCTGCCTCCCACCGTCGGCCACCGCCATCCACCACAGTTTGGCTGCCTCGTGCCGTCCTTCATCGGCCAATGTCTACCATCCTCAGCCAACACCCAATGCCGCCCACCTCTCGTTGCCGCCGCCTGCCACCGGTTGCCGTCCTCCGCTGCCGACTACCTCCCGCCGCCGCCTGCCGTTCTCCATCATTGCTCGCCCGCCAGTTGCCCAGAGGGAACATTTTTTTGTCAATATCAAACAAATTTTTATTTCAGAAATAGAAATTTTATGTCATTATCAAATGCATATTTTGACTTAGAAATTCATTTATGGAATAAAAATAGAAAAATCTATTTCTAACCAGAAATTGACTTTTGAAATAGAATGATTATCATTCGCGCCCCCATTTTTTTTTTTTATTTCTTGCCTCTTACCCTTTCTTGCGGCATCTCCTTTCTCTTTAATTGCAGCGCCACCCCACCATGACCATAGCAAAGGCAAAGTAAGGGAAATTTTCAAATAAGGTTCTTAAATGAGATTATTTTTTCAAAAGAGGGCCCAAAGTGGATTTGTATCATGTAAAGGCTATACAGTGCCAAACTTAGTCTCAAATAAGATCTGGAGCTCACCGGCCGACTAAATCTTCGTTGGCCGACAAGCACCTTCGACTTATAGGGCACTTTCCAAGCCATGGCCAATGGCATTTTCATCTAGGAGCATTTTTTTAAGTTTTCTTTCTTTTTCTTTCTTCTTTCTCTTTTTCTGCGAAGAAAATGAAAAAGAAAGAATAAGAAAAAGTGAAAGAAAAAGTATCACGCAAGTTGCCAGTGGAAGGAAGGAGAAAGAAAATTAAAATGAAAGATAAGAAAAGGCATAAATACATTAGAAGTGTCAAAATTTTTGTATGGCGCTAACTTTAATACCAAAAGTTTTTGCCGGATCACTTAAGTGTCAAATCGGAGAAAAAACGATCGCTTAAGTGCCTCTAGCGAGAAATTCTAGCAAAAAATATTACATGACTTTTATAATAAAAGCTTCAATATGAGTTAGCTTTTTTTTTATTAAAAACCAGTACACGTGGACATCCTAAATGAAGTCGCACGAGCCAACGAGGCTGGGTTGTCTAAACACGAAGTTGCACGAGTCTCCGGAGAAAAAACCACGTCCTCGAGGTCATCGTCAAGGAAGTGATCCTGTCATTGCTATGGCTCGGGTGATCGGCCCTGATCCGACGGCATATCGTTGAAGTCCATCAATGGCTCTCCCTCGTCATCCCAGTACCTACAGCAAGATATCCACAACAAATACCTCGACTAGTCACTAAAATTGCCAGAAAAATTGAAAGAACAAAAAAACTAGGGTTGGGGATCGAACGGATCGTCTTCGTAGCCCATGCTGGCGATGGGTATCGGTGAACAAGTGAATTGAACAGGCTCCGATCGGATTCAACTCGATTAAATATCGAGATGGAGGTCGCTTCAGCTTCGCAACGACAAGACGGAGACTTCTTCTGGTTGGATTTGCTTTTGTTGTTCACATGCGTTGTTTCATGATAATTCTCCTCTAATAACACCGAGCCTCTAGCAAACTCCTCCGGATTTGATTTAGGATTGAATGGTCGATTTGGGGTCTTGAATTTGGGAATTTCCTCGAATGGTTGATTGAGGATCTATATTTGGGGCAAAACATGTAGACGACATTGTTTATGGGTATATATGCTAACTGGGCATGCCGGTGAGTCACATCGATTTCAAAAATTAATAAAATATGGCGACATCATATGTCCCTAAGCCCCATTGCTGGAAAGGCTCGGTTTCAAAACAACATCTGATTTGATTTGTTCCTTAGTTTGCCTATAAAAAGAATGCTCTCTTTTCATTCCATTTATTTGTTGGGTTTTACATATAACGTTATTGTTCCTGTTTCCTTTATTTATTCTGTGCGGAGAAAAGAGAAAGATCCATTATATCCTAGGAAGATAATCGTTGGAGCTTGTCGCACCAAGTTTCATACTTCGAGGGCCGATATTATCATTAAGGACAGTGCTTGCACGTCTTAGATATTTATTCTTATTTTCATCTTTTCTAACAAATTTTTCCAACAAATAGTCTCCCAGAGTTCTCTTTATGGAAGAGCTCCTCTCTAACCCTCTTGATTAGCCCTAACTAGTGACATTTCCTTTTGTTCCTGCTTCATTCTCGGGTCCCCAGACCATTGCAACGAAGACGGAAGGGAAGATGCTTCGGAAGCTCGATTAGCCCTTCTCTGCAGAAAATTAAGTATGCATTGGTCAGATGTGGATGTGCCTGTGATGAATGGTGTTGTATCACTACAAAAAAAAAACAAGGATTTAGCCACAGAAAATTAGTGACGAATAATTTTTCATCTGTAATTTGCAACGGAATTAGCGACGAATAATTTTTCGTCGCTAATTTCCGACGAAAAAAATTCGTCACAAATTTGTGACGAATTTTGCAACAGAAAAAAATCCATCACTAATTTGCGACGGAATTTGCCATGAAAAAATATTCGTCGCTGATTTGCGACGGAATTAGCAACGAATTTTTTTTCCATTGCTAATTTGCGATGGAAAAGAATGTCGTCGCTAATTTGCGATGGAATTTGCCACGAAAAAAAATTCGTCGCTAATTTGAGACGAAAGAAAATCCCTCGCTAATTTGCAACGGAATTTGCGACAAAAAAGTATTCGTTGCTAATTTGCGACGGAGTTAGCGACTTATTTTTTTCGTCGCTAATTTTGCGACGGAATTTGCAACGAAAAATAAATTTGTCACTAATTTGCAACAGAAAATAAATTAGTCGCTAATTGTCCCCCTCTCTACTTGTAATATACCCCTACCCCCAATTTCTCTCTCTCCCTGCTAATTCCTCATATCCCTCTTCGTTGTTCTCCCTCCCTCTCCCTCTTTCATTTCTCTCGATAAACCTCTCTGCGTGCGCGCAAATCAGTCTTGGGAAAGCTTTTTTGTCGGTAAGTGGCGTGGCTAATTTCGTGGCTAATTGGCGACGAAGACGGTTCATCGCAAAACTATTCATTGCTGGATTCGAATTTTTTTTATTGACTTTTTTTTCTCTTTTTTTTTCCTAACTTCTAACTTGGTCACCGGCCATGGGCGAGGCCGAGCAACCTCGCCATGGCCACCGCCGCTGGACCTCACCATCGCAGTGAGGTTGAGTAGTGGCCATGGCCACTCGGCCTCGTCCAAATCTAGGCAAGGTCCAGCGGCCTCGCCCATGGCCGCTACTCGACCTCGCCACAAATCTGTGCAATGAGGTCGAGTGGCGGCCATGGCGAGGTCGCTCGGCCTCACCCTGATCTGGGCGAGGTCCAGCTGCCTCGCCCGTGGCTATCGCTCGACCTCGCCGCAGATCTGTGCGGCGAGGTCGAGAGGCGGCCACGGGCGAGGCCGCTGGACCTCGCCCAGATCTGGGCGAGGCCAAGCAACCATGGCCACCGTTGGACCTTGCGACGAGGTCCAACAGCGGCCATGGCGAGGCCGCCGCTCGACCTTGCCATCCAGATCTGTGTGGCGAGGTCGAGCGACGGCCATGGGCAAGGCCGCTGGACCTTACCCAAATCTGGGCGAGGCCAACCGGCCATGGCCGCTGCTCGACCTCACCGCGAGGTCCAACGGCGCCCAGATCTGGGCGGCGAGGTCGAGCGGCGGCCTCGCCATAACCGGCGAGGTGACCTTGCCCATGGCCAGCGAGGTCTAACTCACCGGCCTTAGCCCGTCGCCGGACCGACGACCGACAAAAAATATAATGAAAAAAAAAATTCGAAAACAAAAATTTGGAAAAAAAATTATTTAAAAAAAATCTGAAGTCATTTTTTCTTAGATAAGTCTCCATTTGAAAGTCTCGCAGATGAAGTTAATGTTGCAATTCGCATCAAATTGAGCATTTCTACTACAAAAATTTCAGTCAAATACTTGGGTAAGTCTTATTGACATGGTAATTTTTTCATTTTTTTCAATTTCAAAGTAATTGTTTCGTCAAAAACAAAATTTTAATTTTTAGAATTTTTTGGTTTTAATTAAGAAAATTTTATAATTTTAATATTTTACGAGATTTTTTTATTTTTATATAGATACAATGCAAAGAGACAGGGCTTGGATGTATAATAAGAACTTATCTGGACGTCGAGGATTGATTAATGAGTTTTGTACTGGGTTGGAACTGTTTTTGGACTTTGCTAGTAGTAAATATGAGTTAATGGATGGAAATAAGTTACGGTGTCCATGTAACAAGTGCAGTAATGATAAATTTCATGTGTGTGATAAAGTTAAAGAACATCTTTATAGATTTGGGTTTACTTCAAACTACTATAATTAGACTTATCATGGTGAACCATTTATATCTGATGAAGGATATCGAATAAGTGACTAATTTTCAGTTAGGGAAGAATGTAGATATTATGATCAATTGAACCCATACCAGAGGATGGTGATTGATGCAACTGGTCAGAATGTTATTTCAAATTCGAACCATGCAAGTACTAGTTTTGCTCCTACACTTAAATAATTGAAAGAGATAGGAGTAAGAGGTTTTGATAAGAATGTGTGTAATGAAACTTTTCTATCTAATTAGTTTTGAAAAGTGTTAAAAGTAGCAGATGAACCTTTATGGGCAGGTTGTGACAACCACACGCAATTATCAGTGACAGCAAGATTGTTAAATATTAAGGCAGAGCATAATGTGTCTGAGAATTGCTTCAACTCTTTCGTTGAAGTAATACGGGAAACAATGCCTCGTGATAACATTATGTCAAGTGATTTTTACGATATGAAAAAGTTAGTGCATAAATTAGGTCTTCCAGTTGAAAGAATTGATATATGTAGTAGGGGTTGTATGTTATATTGGAGAGATAATGAAAATGCAGAATCTTACAAATTTTATAGCCAATCCAGGTACAAGATTAACAGGAGGCAGGGTCGTAATCAGAAGCGTAGACCATGCAAGCAAATGTTTTATCTACCTTTAATCCCCAGATTGCAAAGGCTTTATGCATCTCAAGCCACTATTGAATACATGACTTGGCATGCAAATCATGAAATAGAAGAGAGTCTAATGTGTCATCCTTCATATGCAGAGGCATTGAAATATTTTGATAGAACATACCCTGAGTTTGCGATAGAGTCTCAAAACATCAAGTTAGGTCTCTATGCTGATGAATTTGCCCCATTTAGGAAATTAGGAAAAAGTTATTCATGTTGACTAGTTATCTTAACTCCGTACAATCTTTCACCTAGTATGTGCATGAAGATGCCTTATATGTTTTTGACATTGATCATGGTTGGCCCGCAAAATTCGAAAAAGTTGATAGATGTTTATATGCAATCATTGATTGAAGAGTTATAACGGCTATGGGATGAAGGTATCGTTACGTATGATGTTTCTACTGATCAAATATTTGTAATGACGGCTGCTCTTCTTTGGACGATAAATGACTTTCCAGCCTATGGAATGTTATCTGGATGGAGTACAGATGGGATCTTAAGATGTCCGATATGTTTGAAAAGATCGAAGTCATTCAAATTAAGACATGGTAAAAACCCAGCTATTTTGACTGTCACGGATAATTTTTGCCGATGAATCATAATTCAGAAGGAATAAAAAAGAGTTCATCAAGAATAGGAGTGAAAGAACACCTCCACCATTAAGGTTGACCGGTGATCAAATTTGGAAGCGAGTGCAGGACTTTCCAACTATTGTTGAAAATCCTCATGGCACAACTATTGCATATGGAAGTACACATAAGTGGACTAAACGCAGTATATTTTAGGATCTACCATATTGGAAGGCCCATCTTATTCATCATAATATTGACGTTATGTACATTGAAAATAATATTTTCAACAATGTCATAAATACTGTGATGGATGTCACTGGAAAAATAAAAGATAACTTGAATGCAAGAAAAGATATGAGAGATATTTATGATCGGCCAACACTAGATGTGGATGCAAGCAGCAAGGGACCAAAACCAAAAGCAGTTTATACATTGGATAAGGAGCAGAGACAAGTCGTTTGTCAATGATTGAAATCTATGCGGTTTCCTGATGGATATGCTTCGAACATCGGGAGATGTGTTGATTTGAATGAATGCAAGTTGATAGGATTAAAGAGTCATGATTGTCACATATTTATGGAAAGACTAATTCCAATAGCTTTCAAGGAACTTCTACCAAACTTAGTATGGGCGTCATTACAGAGTTAAGTAAATTTTTTCTTGATATTTGCTTAATAGTGTTAAAAGCATCACACATAGAGAAACTAGAGAGAGACATTCCAATTATTCTTTGCAATTTAAAAAGGATATTTCCTCCATCGTTTTTTAATTCAATGGAGCATTTCTTAGTTCACTTGCCTAATGAGGCCAAAGTTGCAGGTCCCGTCCAATTTCGATGGATGTATCCATTTGAGAGGTAAAAATTTTTTTAAAATAAATTTCAAAATACTTTATTATATATTATGTTCTGATAAATTTCTTTCTATTGCAACTAGGTTCTTATATCATTTGAAGAAAAAAGTGAATAATAAGGCATGTGTTGAAACTTCAATTTGTAATGCATATATTGTGGAAGAAGTGACAATATTTGCATCATATTATTTTGAGCCACACATGCAATGCAAGAGGTGGAGAGGAGGAAGAAATGATGAGGGTCCCATTATCCCAATTGCAAATCATTCTCTATTTTCAATTATTTCAGTCGACCAAGCAGCGCATGTAAGTTTCGTTGCTTAACAGGCGAAGAACGGCAGGCAACCCATAAATATATTTTACTAAACTGTCCAAAAATGGAGCCATACTTCGAGTAAGTGTATATTTGCAAATATATATATTGCATGTCAAATATTTACTAATATATAAATGCAAATTGTTAATAGGACTTTTCAAATTTCAATGTATGTACTACCACCAAATGAGTTTAACCGTTTGTGCGATGAATAATTTACAGCATAGTTCAAAATATATGTAAGTTGCCTATGGACCAAAATCAAGTTATTAATATTTTATACATCATTTAAATATATATTTATTGACTTTACCTGTGTGACATTAGGTTCACAGTAATCATGATCAAGTTGAAGAGCAAGGATTGTTATATCATCTATCAAGGGGTCCAAAGTCAAGAGTACGAACTTGGACAGCATATTTCATAAACGGGTATAATTTTCACACTCAAGAATATGAAATGGGAAAAGCCACAATGAATAATGATGTGTGTGTTCGGTCATCCAATGGTGGTAGTTCAAAAGATGATTTTTACGGCTTGTTGGATAAAATCATAGAGATATAATACCCTAGACCATTAATGTGGGTTGTGTTATTTAAGTGCATGTGGTTTGACCCCATCAAAGGAATGAAGGTGCATACGAAATTTAATTTGGTTGAAATAAATTACAAGAAAAGATATATGAAATATGAACCATTTGTGTTGGCACAACAAGCAATTCAAGTATATTATGCATCATATCCTGGTTTGAAACGTGACAAAGCTGATTGGTGAGCTGTATGTAAAATCAAAGCACAAAGAAAAATCGAGGAACACTGGAAGGATACAGCATATCAATAAGAGAAAGTTTGTAACACGATTGAAAATGAGGAATATAACATTCCAACTCTACGATATCCATGTGGAGCAATGATAGATGTATATCTAACTGAAATTCGCGAATCAAATTTAGAAGGTATTGCAGAATCTGATTTTGAGACAGAGGATAATGATAATGATGATGATGATGATGATGATGATGATGATGATAATGATGATGCTCATGAAGAAGATGAAAATCAGGATGAAGACGAAGGTAAAGATGAAGATTTAAATTTTTGAGACTTTTTACTAATTATGTCATAATTATTATTATTATTAATACGACATGAATTTATTGTTGTTGTCATATTTATTATTATTGTTGTCGTCGTAATTATTGGTATTGTTGTTGTTGTTGTTGTTATTTTTATTATTGTTGTTGTTGTTGTTGTTGTTGTTGTTGTTGTTGTTGTTGTTCTTGTTCTTGTTGACTATTATTATTGCTATTATTGTTACTGAAACGTTATCGTCAGGAAAAATAATGAATTAGGCGTGTGTGGACTAGTAGAAATGAAACTCGTGGCTAAATCCGAGGCTAATTTGCCACGAATTAAGCCACGAATTTCATTTCTACTAGCCTTTTTTTCAAATTCGTGGCTAAATCCATGGCAAATTAGCCGCGGATTTAGTCATGAATTTCATTTCTACTAGCCCACACACGCCTAATTCATTTTTTTTTTAAATTCGTGGCTAAATTCGCGGCTAAATCCATGGCTAATTTGCCATGGATTTAGCCACGGATTTCAATTCAACTAGCCTTTTTTTCAAATTCATGGCTAAATTCGTGGAAAATTAGCCACAGATTTAGCCACGAATTTGAAAAAAATGAATTAGGCGTGTGTGGGCTAGTAGAAAATGAAGTTCGTGGCTAAATCCGTGGCTAATTTGCCACGGATTTAGCCACAAATTTGACAAATAGGCTAGTAGAATTTAAATTCGTGGCTAAATCCATGGCTAATTTGCCACAGATTTAGCCACAAATTCGAAAAAAGGCTAGTTGAATTGAAATTCGTGGAAAATTAGCCACGAATTTGAAAAAAAAAAAAGAATTAGGCATGTGTGGGCTAGTAGGAATGAAATTCGTGGCTAAATCCGTGACAAATTAGCCACGGATTTAGAACCGAATTTGAAAAACAAATGAATTAGGCGTGTGTGGGCTAGTAGAAATGAAATTCGTGGCTAAATCCGTGGCTAATTTGCTATGGACTTAGCCACGAATTTGAAAAAAATGAAGTAGGCGTGTGTGGGCTAGTAGAAATGAAATTCGTGGCTAAATCCATAGCTAATTTGCCACGGATTTAGCCGCGAATTTGAAAAATAAGCTAGTAGAATTGAAATTCGTGACTAAATCCGTAACTAATTTGCCACGGATTTAGCCACGAATTTGAAAAATAGGCTAGTAGAATTGAAATTCGTGGCTAAATCCATGGTAAATTAGCTACGGATTTAGCCACGAATTTGAAAACAATGAATTAGGCTTGTGTGGGCTAGTAGAAATGAAATTCGTGGCTAAATCCGTAACTGATTTGCCATGGATTTATCCACGAATTTGAAAACAATGAATTAGGCGTGTGTGGTAGTAGAAATGAAATTTGTGGCTAAATCTGTGGCTAATTCGCCACGAATTTGAAAAATAGCCTAGTAGAATTGAAATTCATGGCTAAATCCATGGCAAATTAGCTACGGATTTAGCCACGAATTTGAAAAAATGAATTAGGCTTGTGTGGGCTAGTAGAAATGAAATTCATGGCTAAATCCGTAGCTAATTTGCCATGGATTTAGTCGCAAATTTGAAAAAGGCTAGTTGAATTGAAATTCGTGGCTAAATCTGTGGCAAATTAGCCACGAATTTGAAAAAAAATGAATTAGGCATGTGTGGGCCAGTAGAAATGAAATTCGTGGCTAAATCCGTGCCTAATTTGCCACGAATTTAGCGCGAACTTCAAAAAAAAGGCTAGTAAAAATGAAATTCGTGGCTAAATCCGTGGCATAGATTTAGCCACGAATTTGAAAAAAAAAAAAAGAATTAGGCATGTGTGGGCTAGTAGAAATAAAATTTGTGGCTAAATCCGTGGCTAATTTGCCACGGATTTAGCCACGAATTTGAAAAAAAAAATGAATTAGGCGTGTGTGGGCTAATAGAAATGAAATTCGTGGCTAAATCCGTGGTTAATTTGCCGCGAATTTAGCCACGAATTTGAAAAATAGGCTAGTAGAATTGAAATTCATGGCTAAATCCATGGCAAATTAGCCACGGATTTAGCCACGAATTTGAAAAAAAATGAATTAGGCTTGTGTGGGCTAGTAGAAATGAAATTCGTGGCTAAATCCGTGGCAAATTAGCCACGAATTTAAAAAAAATGAATTAGGCGTGTGTGGGCTAGTAGAAATGAAATTCGTGGCTAATTTGTCATAGATATAGCCATGAATTTGAAAAATAGGCTAGTAGAAATGAAATTCGTGGCTAAATCCGTGGCAAATTAGCCAGGGATTTAGCCACGAATTTGAAAAAAATGAATTAGGCTTATGCGGGCTAGTAGAAATGAAATTCGTGGCTAAATCCGTTACTAATTTGCCATGGATTTAGCCACAAATTTGAAAAAAGGCTAGTTGAATTGAAATTCGTGGCTAAATTTGTGGCAAATTAGCCACGATTTAGCCAGGAATTTGAAAAAAAAATGAATTAGGTGTGTGTGTGTGCTAGTAGAAATGAAATTCGTGGCTAAATCCGTGGCAAATTAGCCATGGAATTTAGCCACGAATTTGAAAAAGGGCTAGTAGAATTGAAATTTCGTGGCTAAATCCGTGGGTAATTTGCTACGGATTTAGCAACGAAAAAAATATTAGGGTTTGCCGTGACAATTTTATAGTTCGATTCGAATTTGCCACGACAAAATGAAAATTCGTGGCAAATTAGCCACGGATTAAAATTCGTGGCTAACGTGCGACAGAATTAGCTACAAATTTGAATCCGTGGCTAATTTGCCACGATATTAGCCATGAATTTGGATCCGTGGCTAATTTCGGCGGAAATTAGCAAAACGGTGTCGACTTCATTTGCGGGTAGAACTAGTATTAGGCTTTTTTCTGTCTCGATCACTCAATTTAGGGTTTTCTTCTCTTCCTCTTCTCCCTCTTCTCTGTCTCTGTCTCTGTCTCTATCTCTATCTCTCGATCGAACGATTCTCGGTGACCTTCGGCATTCTTTGGCATTCTTCGGCGTGATTCTCAGCGTTCTTCAGCAGCGGACGCTAGGAAGCGCAAGGACACCCAGCGTGAGGATCGTCGTCCGAGAGTTTTAGAGGTACATTCTCTAAATTTTTCTGTGGACGTTTACTTCTGCTTCTGCTTCTGCTTCTACTTCTGTTGTTTGTGTTGGGTCTGCTGCTTTTGCTTCTGTTGGACAAATTAGCTTGGGTCTGCTGCTTTTGCTTCTGTTGGACGTTGGCGAAATAGAATGGGTCTGTTGCTTTTGCTTAAGTATTGTTCTGTTTGTGAGCGAAACAGAATGGTTATGTTCGTGGGCGAATTTGATTCTATTCGTGGGCAAAATAGAATGGTTCTGTTCGTGGGCGAAACATAATGACTTATCTCGGATTGACTGTTAGCTGTAATTGGAATTTTTGGCTAATTTATTCTGTTCACCAAGTGGAAATTTGGTCGGATTTAGGTTGAAATTTGGTTGGAATGAGCTGAAATTTGGTCGGATTTGGGTTGAAATTTGATTGAAATTTGATTGAAATTCGTTTGAAATTTGGTTGAAATGAGGTGAAATTTGGTCCGAATGAGCTGAAATTTGGTCGGTCTAGTGGAAACGGCCCACTAATCAAAAAGCACGGCCTTTGGCCATAACGCAAGTCATTTTTTGGCGTTTCGGAGTCGTTTACATGGGTTTTTTAGCAAAAAACCATTTTGGGTGAACAGTGATTTCAGTTCAATTTGAGTTTTTTTTACGTTTCGAAGTCGTTTCATTGTTATTTTATTTATATCTAGGTTTGAATATTGAAATCAATAAAAAAAAATAGGCTATAATGTGATGACGAATGTCATGTAGGATTATAATGTGATGACGAATGTTATATACGTTTGTTATTGTCATTTTTTGCTCCTGCTGTAACCTCGATGATGCTGTTTTGGTTCCAAAAATTTTTATGCTTCATAAGGGACTCTATGCTAGGTTTCCTTGATGGTGGATTCGTAGAATTGCTTCATACATTGCATGGGATTTTGCCCTGGTACAAGGCAAAATTAACCTAGTAAGTCATGAGGCTTTCTTTCCTGTGGTTGTTGAATCATCTGTACTATTCTGCGAGAAATTTTTCAATCTATTTGTGTGGCCCATCATCTAAGACTATGTAATTCATTTAAGACTATGTACTGGGTGGCCCATCATCTGTTTGTGAGAAATTTGTTTGTGTGGCAATCTGTTAATTTTTCAATCTGTTTGTGTTCCAAAAATCTGTTTGCGAGAAATTAATCATCTGTACAAGGCAAAATTAACCTAGTAATTCATTTAAGACTATGTACTTGGTAGCCCATCATCTAAGGGAGGTGGCAAGTTGTTTGTGTTTGCCTAAATTCTTCGGGACAAAAAACTGTGAGTTACAATATTTTTGAGCATCTGCCAGCTACATGCTCAACTCTGAATTATCTAGATTCTTGTTTTTTTGGGACCTTTCCGTAGGCCTACATGCTCGCTCATATTTAAGTGCTTGTTGAATGTTTTTGTAGACAGTTACCACAACTGTTATTTGTGGCAAAATATGAGCTAAAGAATTAAGCTCGTAGACATTTCCAAATAGCTTGCTTTTTATCAAGGGCGATAGCAAGTTTGTTTCATTTTCTCAAGTTTATCTCTTGCTCTCAAAAACAAAATAATAAGCTTCACGACATACGTCATTTTGTGTCCCTAATACATATTCATATTTTTTAACATATTTGTCTAACCTTCCAACTTGTTAGTATAAACGTGGAGGTCACATGCATCGTGGTGTAGCTTCACAAGAAGACCAGGCCCTTCCCCTTCCTCGTTCTCGTCTCCGTCCCTTTCTTCTTCCTCTGCCCTTTTATCTAACCCTCAACCAGTACATGTTGATGGACACATTGGCCCTTCCTCCGACCCTCAAATTGGAACTGAATTTACTTCAGTTCCATCGCCTTCGGTTCCACCTTCTTCTTCAATGCAACACTCGAATGATGAAGAAGATAGCCGATTCATGATATGCCCATTTGAAAATTCGTAAGTATTTCGTTTTTTTAAGTATATGTAAATTATTATGGATGTCAACTGAATTGTCTGTATGCTTCACGGATGCTACGTATGTTGACATCGTTATAACCTGTTTGCAGATTCACGGATGCTACGTATGTTGTGAGGAAACTTAATAAAATAATCAATAACTGTTGGATGAGGCAGTATAGTAGTTGGACCACCGTTCCAAAAGAAGTAAAGGAATTGTTGTGGAATGAGTTCAAGGTAAGTTTTGTCCTTCTATTTTCTCACAGACTAAGTTCGGTTTAGCTTACTCAGTATACAATTATTTTTCTATTGATTGATTGTAGCGGAAGTTCGGGTGGAATGAAGCGGAAGAGAAAGAAGTTAGAAGAATTTTTAAGAAGAAAACCGGTGATCACATGCGAAATATGATGAATAGAGCAAAGAGAAGTCAAGAAAAGCCGGATTTTATTACAGCTGACAATTGTACGGAAATTAAGAGAACTTGGGACATCGAAAAGCATAAGCAAATCAGTGAAATAAATAAAAAGAATCGAGCTTCTAGTTCTATTGAAGGGCCTGCCACATATGTTGGGGGCTCTATCAATATCGGTGAGCATAGAAAAAGAATGGTAAGTCTGTTAAACATGTTGTAAGTTAATTCAATGATTACTCATTTATGTTTATATTTTGTAGGCAGATGAATTGGGGACGAACCGACATTTATAGCTACATTTGAATGCACATTTCATAAAAAAGATAAAACATGGATTGGCAGTCGAGCAAAAGTAATTAAGGTACGTAAGGTTATATTTTGTAGTTTTATATATGAAGTTTTTTTTTTCATCTATATTGGTAATGTAGGATAAATATGATGAACTTGTAATTAGCACTGCTGCTAGTGGTGGTGATGGTGATGGTGTTGCTGCGTTCGAGGCATCAGTTGATAGTATGGCATTATGGGTGGAGGCATCGGGTGGAATGAGAAGAGGTCAAATATTTGGGATGGGATCCTTATCAAGGATATACACAACGCCGACTGTTACAACTTCATTTTCCAATATGGCTTTTTTAAGGAGGACACAACACGAGGAGCAAATGACCCAAGAATTGAACCAACTGAAATATTTACTTGCACAGAACGACGAAGAAATAAGAGAAGTGAAACAGCATTTGCAATTGATCATGCGACAACTTAACCTCGATCACGATGACGTTCCTCATGTACCTCCCACTAATCCAGTAGGTGATGGGCACAATGATGAGCGACACAATGATAATGAGATTGCTGATGATGATGATCATTGCTAGTTAAAATTTCCAAACTCGAGGGTAAGCTTGCTTCAGCATTATCTATTTATTTATGGGACAAGTTATTAGTTGTTGCATTTGTTCAATGCACATGTATCGATTCTGTTAAAAGTTCAACAACTATTATAAGTTCAACAATTGTTTTTGCACATGTACACGAGAGACAGTGGACTAATCAAGCTGATACTCAGCTATCTCTCTCCCTTGTTCACGCACGCACGTGCATTCTAGGAACAGAGTTTCTGGGATCTGAATTATTTGGCACTGATTCTTTGAAGAATCTTTGGAATGATCATAATGCCATATTGTGTTGTTATCTGTTATTTGTATTACTTGAAATTGTTAAAAGTGAATTTTGCCTTGTATGTAATTAGGAATGATTAATGAAGATCTTCCTTTTGATTTGGCAGTCTATTCCAGTTTTAGTCTTTGCAAACTAGGTAGGACTTGACATATTAGAGACCACTTTTGGTGACTTTACAAGATATCACTTTGGATTAGATATTTGACAAGTCAGTTCGCAAAGAATTGTGCCCTGGGTTCACTAAGTTAATGCAAGAGGTACTTCTATCATTCTTTATGCTACATGACAATAAGAGTTCGGTTTGCATACATGCCTTCTGGAATTGGCCTTTTTTGTGAGCATAGCCTAATATATTATTTTTGAACACCCCTCTTTTTACTGTTGAATAGATGTGAAAAAATTAAGAGGGGTTAGGAGTTTGATATTGTGATGTTTGCGCTGCAAATGAACAGGACTTCGATTCTTGGAGACACTATAGACCATGTGACTACGTGAAAGAACTTCTCGGCAAGATGAACAGTTTGCAACAAGAGAGCGAACTGGATATGAAGCAGTTGAATTTGTTGGATCCTCTCAAGGATTTTTCATACAAATTTAGTGCTTTGTTCCATTTCTTTCTTTTTTGTGTTTGATCTTGTCTTGACTGTGATTCCATCAATGTTAAATATAAATTCTATAATTGCTGTTAATTAGATTTCAAATCGAAATCGTCCGTAAACAACATTCGTCGTAGACTTCGTCGCTAAATTATTCATTAAAATTCGTAGCCAAATTCGTTTCGGAACAATGTTCATAGCAAAAGTCAAAATTTTTCGTGGTAAATTAGTGACGAATTTTGCCACGAATAAGTTCGTCGCAAAATACTGACCGAAAAAAAAAATTTGATGGCAAATTAGCCATGAATTTTGCCACGAAATGTGTTGGTGGCAAATTACCCATGAATTTTGCCACAAATAAGTTCGTCGCAAAATACTGACAAAAAAAAAATTGGTGGCAAATTAGCCACGAATTTTTCCACGAAAAGTGTTCGTCGCAAATTAGCGATAAATTTTGCCACAAATAATTAGCAACGATTTTTTCCACGAAAAGATTTCGTCGCAATTTCACGATCAAAAAAAAATTTTGAAAAAAATAGCGACGAATTCTGCCACGAATACAGTTCGTGGCAAATTAGCGACGAATTTTGCCACAAATATTTAGCGACGAATTATGCCACGAATAATTAACGATGAATTTTACCACGAATACAATTCGTGGTAAATTAGCCACGAATTTTTCCACAAATAATTAGCGACGAATTTTTTTTCGTCGCAAATTAGCCACAAATAATTAGCAACGAATTTTTTTCCGTCGCAAATTAGCGACGAAAATTGAAATTTTCCATCACAAAATTTTGCGACGGCCTATTGGTGACGAATTTTTTTTTGTCGCAAATTTCGTCGCAAATTCGTTTGGCGATGAATTTTTCCAATTTTTTCGTGGCAGAATTCGCCGCTAAAACCAATTTGTTTTGTAGTGTATCCTCGGAAAAAAAAAAGTGAATGTCGTCTTTCGCTATTTGGGAAACTCTAACAAATCCTAACATCAATTTTCAAGCATTCCAATACACAATGAGGAAAGCTTGGAGATTAGATTCGGTCACCTGTCGGCAAATGGAAGTTGGTTCACATTTAAATCAGAAAATGAGAAGAATTGTATTCTGGAAGCTGTTCTATGGTCATTCGCTAATCACCTGTTAATTCTTAACCCATGGTAACCTAATAAACCGCCTCGTTACTATGAATTTACTCTCTGCTTTTTGGGTTCAAATACGTGGGCTCCCTTATGAATGGTTCTTGGAAGAAACAATGCTAAGAACAGCGGCAAAGATTGGACCGGTCTTAAAAATCTGGTGGCCCTTTCAAAATCTGGCACTGTTACAAGTTTTGAATAAAAATGTTATGGATAAATTTTAATTGTGAAAGACTCCCTCATTTTTCTGTTCTTATGAGAAAATTGGGCGTTATTCCAAATATTATGAAGAAGTGATCTATGAAGAAACTAGGCCCTCCAATGAGAATGAGCGATGCTTTGGGCAATGGCTTCATTTTGTAAGCAATACAAATGATCGTTTATGGGAAAATATTTTCCAATTCGTTCATTTTCGGCGAAACTATTGAAACCTTAGAGTGGAAGTAAATGATGTTACCCCTTTTTGGAACATCTTTTATTCTAAAAGACAAAAGAAAGTATTGAAGATGAGATAAATTCAAAAAACTCAGGCAAACAAATACCACTGCTTTCCTTCGACTCAAGAGGAAAGAGCCCAATCGGAATGTACAGTGAGGAGGAAGAGGAAGATACAGGCGCATTGGCTCATCGTGAAGTGTGTGGAGAAGAGCTGACCCAGGTAATTTCAGGGTCTAGAAGCAAGATAGGCCAGTTAGGCTGTGCATGACAACTTGCGAAATAGTATTTGTTTCTATTCTTTTATTCCCAGAATCAGTTTGAAAATAGAAATCCGTTTGTTTAATTTTTTGATTCTAGGCACAAATTCTTGCAAATTTGTGCCCAGAAGAATTTGTGCCCAGAATCAGTTTTGGAGCAGAATCAAGAATAAAAAAAAAGTAGCTTATTAATTCTGGGAACAAAAATGAGAATTATTATTTTTTCTTCTTCTTTTTCTTGGTTTTTAATATAGCTTCTAATGTCCGGCGCGAGGGCTACCCTTGCCATATCTGGCAAGATTAAAATATTTTAATAAAAAAATATTATTAATTAAAAAATTTTATCGGCCATGGCCAACGACCAGGCCATGGTGAAAAAATATATATATTATTAATAAAAAAAATTTTACCGGCCATGGCCAACGACCAAGGCATGGCGAAAAAAATTATTATTAATAAAAAAAATTTTACCGGCCATGGCGAAAAAAATAAAAAAAAAATATTTTACCGGCCATGGCCAACGACCAGGCCATAGCAAAAATAAATAAATAAATAATTTCAATAAAAATATTTTTTATAAAAATATTGTTAATAAAAAAAATATTTATAAAAAATATTTTACCGACCATGGCCAGCGACTAGGCCATGGCGAAAAAAAAGAAAAAATATTTTCAATAAAAATATTTTTTAGTGAAATATTTTTAAAAAATTATTAATAAAAAAATCATTTAAAAGAAAATTTTTTACCGGCCATGGCCAAAAAAATTTTATTTTTAATAAAATTATTATTAATTAAAAAATATTTTACCGGCCATGGCCAAGAAGGAGGAGAAGAAAAAAAGAAAAGAAAGAAATATTTAAATATTTAAAATGTTATTAAAATATTATTAATAAAAAGAAATTTTATGCCATTACCAAACGCATTTATGTTCTTTTACTATTTCAGGAATAGAAATTTTAAGCCATTACCAAACGCCTTCAAATGCTCAGAATCAGTTCCCGGACACAGAATCAAAACGAATTATTTATGATCGGAATCTGTTCCCGGGCACAGAATGATTGCCATGCGTAGCCTTAATGCTCACAATAACAGCTCAGACTTGTGTAGTCTCGGAGTAAAATGGCTGATGTAGCACTCTCCAGCAAATAAGAAGTAGAAAAGATACAACCCCCATGGAATACAATTAGCTCGTGTAAATGTAATTGATGAGAGCAAATTACTTGATACTTCAATTAATGTCCAGATAGCTCAAATGAATGGGCTTTGATAATTACTCGCAACAAGTCACCGGGTATGAATGAAGAAATTAAGCTGAAATTGTCGAGGTTTAGACACATTTCTAACATTCAAGCTTTGAGAGCTTTAGTGACTCAAGAAAAGGCCAATGTTCTATTTCTCGTGGAGACAAAAAATCAGTAAAATGTGCAGCGCATTAAGAGACATCTACACTTTCAAAATTATTCAAATGCGAATCCAGTGGGAATTGTAAGAGGATTAGTAGTGCTCTGGGCTAATTTGGTATCTTCGAATGTTGTTGAATCTGCCTTATAAAAGCTCATCAACTTGATATGTAAAGAGAACAAAAGCAACGAAACCATGAGAATCACCTTTCTTCATGTGCCAAATGTGTTCTACGAAAGAATATTATTATGGGAGTAGTTGAAAAGAGTAAAGTCCAGCAATTATATTCCTTGGATTCGTCTTGGAAATTTCAATGAAATTCTTTATCATTGGGAGAAGGTGGGGAACCCTATGGCGGAGCATTACAGGTTAAATACCTTTCGCGATTTTTTAAATGATTGTTTATTAATGGATGTGGAATACAAGTAATGTGCATTTCCTTTGGCGAATAATAGAGAGGAGGATGTCTTTATTGAAAAAAGATTAGATAAAGTGTTACGTAGGGTGGAAAGGAGAGTTTTCCAACGCTGAAGCCCATGCTTTGCCTGCTATTGGGTTTGACCACAACCCATTTTTTCTGTCGCTGTTCTCCGAACCAGCGAAAAGTAGAATACGAATTTAAATTTGAAGCATTTTGGCTCAAAGATGAAGAATGTAGCTGATGTCAAATCTGCATGGCAGTCTCCAGATATGGAACATGAACATTTGTTGGGAAAATTAAAGAAAGTGTCAGGAGCACTATCTGCATGAAGTGGGAAAAAATTCTCAAATGCGCATCATCAAATTAACTCCTTAAAGGGGGAACTCCTGGAAATAACAAACAACAATATGTTGGGCATGATGGAGATAGAATTGAGGAAATAACAAGGTAAATTGAAAAATTATGGCGAAAGAATGAAATGTATTGGGAAATGAGATCTTGAATTAAGTGGTTGAAGTGGGGGATAAAAGCACTCGATTTTTCATTCACCAATCATAAAAGAAGAAAGAGGGAAAAAATTTCAATGCTGAAAGTATCTAAGGAAGAATAGAGCCAATAACCTGGTCAACTAAAACAGCTAATGTGGACTTTTTAAAGTCTTTTTACTGCAGTGTTAGGCTTAGAAACTTCCAACCTATCCTAACTAGGCCTGTTAAATGGGTCCTAAAACCCATATATGATCCATTTAAAAAATAAATGGATCATAAATAAGTCAATAAAACTTTTAAAAACCCATTTTAAATGGGTCTTAAAGTTTTAAGCCTTTCATAAATAGGTTTTAATGGGTTGAGTGAGGAACCCATTTCCAACCTACTCATTAAGCTCACCACTTTTTGTAAAAATATTTTTTTTTAAATTGAATTTTTTTATTTTTATTTTCTTTCTTTTTCTCTTTTCGGCCTATGGCCAGCCACGGCAACAACCGGTGACTGGTGAATGGCCACAGGGGAGGAACGACCTCGCCACAGGTCGGCGAGGCCTCGAGCTGACCGGAATCGAGCGAGCTTGACCTCGCCAATCTGGCGAGACTCAAGGTCATCGATCTAGTGAGACCTAGGCCTCGCCGACCTCAGGAGAGGTCGAGGTCACCCGAGGTCAGCAAGCTCAAGTCTCGCCATAGGCCAGCGAGGCTGAGCTCACCCAATTCCAACAAGCTAGAGGCCTCACCGATCTGGTGAGACTTGAGCTCACTAGCCTCAGGTGAGCTTAACCTCGCCAAATTCAGCGAACTTGTCCTCGCCCGTGGCCGATGGCCAGACACCGGTTGTCGTTGTGGCCGGCCACTAGCCAAAAATAAATTAACAACAATAAAAAAATTTTGGATTTTAAAAAATAAAAATATTAAATTAATAAAAAATAATTAAAAATTGTATTTTATGAAAATGTTTTAGTAGTATAATTTTTAAAAAAAGTCATAAGAAATAAGTTTTCCTATACTGAGTTAAATATAGAAGTGTTTTAGCAATATGAGTCAGGTCGGGTATAGATCGGGTCGAGTATGGGCCGGGATATCTACATATGTTGACACCTAAATTTTACGTAGTCATTTAGGGTTTAATTACATAGAAAATTAGCGATTAAATTTTAACCCAAAAAAAATAAAAAAAATCAAAAAAAATTCATTTAATCACATGGCATATAGTCATTAGGTGCATTGGCATTAATGGGGTCTATTAGACATATTTTTCTTATTAAAAAATAAAAAAATTAAAATTAAAAAAAATCCGAGCTTATCCGACCCTGTTCGAGCGGGCCGGATTAGCCCGGCCCAGTCCTTTTTCCCCTTTCTTCCTTCTTGCGAGAGCCGGCCCAGTTTTCTCTTCTTTTGCTTTTATAGTTCTTGGCAGAGAGGACCAGGAGGGGAGGTTGGTACGGGAGCGGAAGGAGACGCGCAGCAGAGAATTCGCGCAGCAGCAGCAGCAGGGGGCGTCGCCCGCGTGGAAGGGCAGATGTCAAACGGCAGCCCGTGGTCCCAAAGCGAGAGAGGCGCCGTTTTGGGATAAAAAGAAGAGGAGAGAGCTTGAGAAACGGGGGTTTCTGGGGGCTTCCAGTAAAAAAAAAGGGAGGAATCAGAGGGAGGTCCGGGAGAGAACGAAGAAAGAAAGTTTGAAAAAAAAAACGAGGATTGAGGGGTCTTTAGAGAGGAGAGTATTCTGACCGCTCCATAAAAAAGGAGGTGGTCGGGCGAATCCCCCCCTCCTCCCCTCCGCCGTGCATCGAGAGCCCGAGTCAACTGGCTCTTCATATCCGGTCGTCGGAGCTTCGTGCGAGGGGTTTTTTTTTTTTTTTTGGGTCAAGGCGCGAGGGGTTGAATACAAGGAAAAACAAAGAGAGTTAGAGAGAAGAAAGAGGAGGCCAAGAGAGAGCCGAGCGATATCGGTGAGTCTCGAGTCTTACCCACTCGCCGGAGGGCCAACCAAGACGGCACCGAACCCCTCAGCCACCGCGCTTCGTCTCGGATAGACACGAATCAGGTGGGTTTCATTTCTGCTCCCCTGTTTCGCTTTTTCCTCCCCTGCCTCTCGGGTGCCGGGCACACTGAACCTATTCGGTGGTCGCCCGGCACAAAATGAGGACAACGTTTTTTTAATCTCCTATGAGTGTTCTTGAGCAGTTTTTATCAAGAAAGAGCTTTCGAATCCCACCGAGATCGACTTAGTAGCCATTAGTTTTAGGTGCATCCCATCTGTTCGTTGAAATGTCCCAATGAACCTCTTTGAGTTTAGGACCCCGAGTCTGATCTTGCATTTTTGGGTCATTGTTGTGCAAACCGAGACCTTATTGTGGCAAAATATGGTTGTATGGATCTTCTCACTTCACGTTTGAGTTAATAACAGCATCAAATCTCACGCCAGAACATTTTTATGAACTCGCACATCACATGTTCGACGAAATGTCTAAATGGAGGTCCGAGTTATTTTTTGTGGAATCAGTGTTTGAAACTCGATTTTTATGCTTGATTAGTTCCCATATTGGTCGAATGGTGTCTGAATTCGTGTTTTCTCTGTGATTTCTTTCGGTTTCGTGGCATATCTTGCATCGTTCGAGTCGGCCATGGACATGACCGTCGCCAGACCCCCATTCTCCTTTGACCAGTGACACTTCTGGTTCGAAGCCGCCACTGTCAGTTCGCTCTTTTCCATGTCGTGTATGCTTGGTTGTTTAGTTCTTACGTTTTCTTGTGGCCGAAAGTTTGGATGTCGGAGAATGAGTCTGGGTCGCCGGTGTCGTTTGGTGGCCAGAGTTAGCCGAAGGATCGGCGGATGCGACGGTCGGTGGTGAGAGCGTGAGCCCAATGTAGGTCATCGGCGTTGGCTGCACGCGTTGTCGGTTGGAGGCCTAGAAGCGTTCTCGGCGTGGTCGCAGTTGAAGAAGAAGAGCTCTCGAGAAGAAAGGGGGTCTTCTGGGAAAAGCACGAAGGAGGGGATGAAGACCAGAAAAAAAAAAAAAAAAAAAACAGAAAAGAGAAACAAAAGAAAAAGAAAAAAAAAGGGGAAAGGAAGAAGAATACAAAAAAAAATTAGAAAAGAAATGTACAAAAAGAGGTTCCGGGCGGTTTTGAAAATCGGGTCAGATATCCGGGTCGGATCGGGTCAGGGGATCCGGTCCAATTTTTTTAATAAAAATATTCAAAATTTCAAAAAAATATTCAAAATTCCAAAAAAATTCAAAAATGTTTAAAAATCCCAAAAACATTAATTAAATAAAAATATTAAAAATTTTAGAAAATTCAAAAATATTAAAAAATTTGAAAAAAAATTCGAAAAAATTCCAAATAAATCAGAAAATTAGGAAATTTTCATAAATCAGTTTTGAGCTTAATTTCACTAGATTTTAGTTTAAAAACCCAAAAAAAATGAAAAATGAGAAAAATCCTCTAAAAATTTCTCAAAAATCAGATAAGCCATTAGGGATTTACCTTAGGGCTTTTGATTGCATTTTCTTTTTAGAGACGATGGTAGGTCGCTAGTTGTTTATTTTCTTCATGATTATTTGGTTACGCACTTTTAATACATTGATTGTTATTTTCTATTTTTAAAACGGTTAAGTGGAATCTTAACTTTTTCAATAAGTTGCCCACTACGTTAGTTTGCGAACATTCAAATTTATGTACCGAAAGGGCACTAAGTAGATCGCTAGTGTAATCAAGTCCTCGAACTTTAGAATCTCTGGTTTTCGTGCGTGTGGAAACGACACTCCCGCGTCTTGATCAGGGTTTTTAGCCATCCCTTGATTATGATTAGTGGCGACTCCAATCAAATGCATGAATTAAAAAATTCTCGTCGCACGAAGTATGAGGCTTGGGAGTGCCTCGATCTATGGATTAATGAACCATTTGATTTGTCTTTCAAATAAATTAATCGTTGTTCACATCTATCGACAAATACCTCTTAGATCGCAACAACATAACAAATAAATGGGTCATAAATGGATTAATGGGTTAATTTGAGTCGAACCATTTATAACCCGACCTAAACCCAACCCGACTCACCCGTTTAACATGTCTATCCTAGACCAGTGCTCTCGATTGGGTTTGGATGACATGAATCAAACTTGAATCACTGAAGTGAATATGAAGGAAGTGAGAGAAGATAAGTCTCCAAAGCTCTAGGACCAAATGGACTTAAAGGTTGATTTCATCAGCATCATTGGGAAGAAATTCAACTAGATGTGTTCACCATGGTGAAAAGCTTCTTTGATACACGTATTTTTAAACCCAGCCTAAACAAAACACAAATATCCCATATCCCTAAAGTTCCAAATCCTGAGTATTCATATCAATTTTGACTCATTAGTTTATGCAACTTTGGTTATAAGATCATTTGTAAGGTTATAACTAACTACCTTTAACCTTAGTTACCTGAACTGATTGCGATGGAACCACTTAGTGGGAAGCAGATTCAAGATAACATTTTGATATTGCAAGAGGTTTTGCATCAATATGGCCGGAAAGAGGAAAAAGAAACTTCAAGCAGGGCGCGAGCTGGATATGGGAAAAGCTTATAATAGAGTAGAGAGGAATCTCTTCACAGTATTCATGGGGAAGGTGGGCTTTAGTGCCAAATGAGTCTCCTAGGCATTGTAGTATGTCAGATCAATCTTTTCTAGTGTCAAACTAAATGGAGAGCCATTGTCAAATTTCCAACCGTCTCGAGGAATTCAACATGGAGACCTACTTTCCCCTTATCTTTTCATTATCATGGTAAATGTGTTATGTTTCATCATGAATAATGGAGTTGAAGATGGAAGCATTACAAGGATAAAGTTTCATAGACACTGCACAAAATTATTGCATCTTCTGTTCGCAAATGATTCTATTTATATCCTAGATGGACCGATAAAAAATGTTAGAGGCTTGGTGCTATCTTGATCTAAACAACTTGGTGATTGCTCCAATTTGAATAAGTTTGAAATTTATTTCAATATTTGCATGCCCTCAAATTCCAAGAAGAAACATGGCTCGAGAATCGAGATTTCTTGAAATAGAGAAGACAAAGTAATACCTGGGAATTTCATCAGGTTTGGGGTCAATCCAAAAAGCATTGTTTACGTGGATATTGGCAAGGGTCAATATGCAAACTGGAAGGATGAAAAGAGTCATTAATGTCGAAAGCAGGGAAGGAGATCCAAATTGAAGCAGTTGTTCAGGCTCTATCCCAACATGCAATATCAATTTTTAAAGTCTCACTTTCTATTTCTCAAGCTATTGAACAAAAAAAAGCACCACTCTGGTGGAAAAATAGTGATTCCAAGTCAGGGCTCCATTGGAAGAGATGGGATGTCCTGAAAAAAAGAAAGGATTACGGTGCGACAGGTTTCAGAGGACTTAATAACCTTCAATAAGGCTATGTTGGGCAAGCAGGCCCGGAAAATATCCCAGATTCCTTCGACACTAGTAAGCTAGGTCCCAAAAGGTCTTCATTTTTCTAACCGTAATTTCTGGCATGCAGGAAAGGGATCCCATCTTTCTTGGGGATGACAAAGTCTATCGATGGGAAGGCAGACTAGAACTAATGCCGTGAGGTGGTCAGTGGGAAATGGGGAAGATATCAACAGCAGAGATGATGTATGACTCAGCGATTTGCGAATCAGGGTGAACCACAGAGTGGCAGAATTGATCGACGATGAAATCGCAGTAATCCCATTACTTGGACAAATTGGGGGAAAGACAAGCCGGGGGTAGACTTGTGCTAAATCGGGGAGCTACTCGGTAAAGAGTGGCGACAATTGTCTCAGAGACATAGAGATCCGGCATCATACAAAACAAGCATCATCTTTGTACCAGCCTCCCAAATCTCTATGGAATTTGATATAGAACTTGAATACTTCTCCAAAACCCAGAATTTTCATTTGGAGCATATGTCAAAATGCACTTCCTACGACCGAGAATTTGTTCAGAGGAGAGTCATACCTGAGCCATCTTGCCCTCTGTGTCGACAGCACCCAGAAATCATTGATCATCTCTTCCTCCTCTGCTACTGAAACGAAAGAAGTTTGGACCCGAATCGAATAAAAGAATGGTTCCTAAATTGGAAAAATTCCACTAAGAACTCACCTTCATCAGATCTACTGGGTGAAGTTCTCTAGAACATGTGATAAGCTAGAAATCAGTTTGCTTTCGGGCACCAACGTCCAGATCCGAGGATGGTTGTTGAATTTGCCACATCCATGCGCAGAAATTTCGTGAAATGGTAACTTGGGCAAAAAAGGCAGAAGAAAGTGCAGCCACCGATGAAAGGAACTATAGAGATTATACCAACGGCTAGTTCGTGAAAGGGTCGTGACCGAAGCTAGCAACTTTGGTGAGTCCCGATCTCACCAGATTTGGTGAAGGCAGGCCTTGCTCGATGTGAGCGAGGTTGGCCCTCATTGGCTCTCCCCCGTGGCCGATCGCTGGCCATTGAGGAGGTTGGCAACTGCGGAGGAAGAAGAAGAAGAAAAGAAACAAAGAAAAGAAAAGAAAAAGGAAAAATATAAATTATAAAAAAAATTCGAAAAAATAATGAAATATTATTAAAATTTATCCATGTTAATACCGACGGTGCCACGTAGGACAGCCGATATTCATGTCAATGATTTCCGGCAAAAATTAATCGGATTGACTCAATCGGCAAAACGTGAATGTTTAAGATTCAATTGATAAAATTGAAAGGTTTAAGATTAAATTAGCAAAAGTGTAATAGAGTTAGGACGTTTTGGACAATTTTCCCGCGACCTTCTATGCTCTAAGGCCCATTTACCTCGTACTCAGGGAATTACCTTAAGAAATAAAAATCGATTCTTTCCGACCAAAAAATAAAAGCTCGCCATTAGTTTCTACATGCAGTGGTTACCATTCTCTCTCTCTCTCTCTCTCTCTAAAGAGCTCTCTCTATCCCCAATGGACTTAAATTACTCAATTGAATAAAAAAATTCACTTAATCTAGTATATAACGAGAATGTTACTTCGCTCGTTCGAAAGAAAATTAATCGATGATAATTAGAACCTTGCTATATAAGTACCGAAAAAACTAATTAATAATGATCTTCCATGTTCGGTAAGGAATAATTAATATTGAACCGACCATTTTTAAATTCCCTGCGGTATGGAAAGCTAAATTGAATCTAGCGGCCTCGTACCGACCACAAGACCTTCGAACGATTTCAAAGGAGATGGAATATTCCCGTAGCATCTAAAACGCTTGCGTTTCAGTACAAAAGAGAGTTTACCTAAAAGAATGTACCGAACCGAAGATCTTTTTTCCGCGGTCGAACGTTTTGAATTTCAAAAAGAAAAGCCACGTCGGATAATTTATTTCTTTAATTTTTTTTTCAAAAGATCGGAACGAAAAGACAAGTGGTTTTGCCTCAGTAATCGCATGCATTTTCACTTGATACACGTAAAGAGGGCGGAAAATGAAGAGCTACACTAGCTTCGGTGGTCTGCGGAGAATAAATAATTTAAAAAATATTGATTGAAAAATTGAATAAACGAAACGAAGATATTTTTAGTGACCGATTATTTCAAGCAATAAGAGTGTTCATTTTCAGGATGGTATTTTTTTAAATCATTTATTTTTCGTGAAACAAATGCACAAGTGAAAATTTCGAAGTCAATGCGTGTCCTGATCAGAGTTGAGGAGGGTTCGTGAAAATTTTCCTACTTTTTTTTAATTTCAAATGTAATTGATAATAAACACAGACACATAAGATAAATTTCTAATAAAAGGATGTGTCTGTTTATTAGAAAATGAATGATTTGGAAAATATTTTTCTAAACGTGATTGCCTGTATCGATTATAAAAATGAATGAACGAAAAAAATGTTTACCGTCCACGAATATATATATATGGCCATAAACCATTATCGATAATGAAAATATTTTCATCGACTAATTATTTATCATCCATTTTTCATCTATTAACGCAATGGAAAAAATCGCCGTCCAATAATCCGACGTGAAAATTCCCAAAAGATCGAATTAAATCAAATAAAAAGCGAATCGCAAAACATACAAAAAAATATAAAAAAAATACAAAAAAAGGGGCTTAAACAAAGAAAGAGAACACCGTGGCAAAACAAACAGTTACGTGGGCCCCAAACCAAAGGCCCCCCTCCCGTGTCGTCGTGCTGAGGTGGCAAAGGAAATTTCCAAAAGGCGAAAACGTGATTCGGATCAACGCCGGCGAAGGGAAGCGCAGCAGGAAACTCCGCACGCAAACGCGAACGCAGACCGGACTAAAACGAGTCGCGGCGACGCGCTAGAGAGAAAGAGAGAGAGAGAAAGGAAGCGCGCTCGTGATTCAGCTGATCATCACTCTCCCCTCCAGAAGAACCCCCCGTTCCTTCGATCAGGGAAGCGCCCCGACCGATCGGAACCCTAGCTCGGTCAGCCCCTCCCTCGTCCTCGATTCGAGAGGCGCGCCGATCGGATTCGGCCGGAGGATTCTGATCCGGGGAGGGGGGAGTTCGCCGGCGGGGGCGGGGCGGTGGGGGGCGGTGGGGGGCAGAATGAGGGCCATGGAGAACATACACGATCTGATCGAGGAGGCCAAGGTTCGGACCCTCTGGTGGGCTCTCGTCATCTTCGCCGTCTCCTACTTCCTCTCCCGTAAGTCCCGGCTCCCTCCCTCCCTTCCCCTCCTCCTCCTCGGGAACTTTGGGAATCGGTGACCGTCCTTTCCCTCGTCACCCCCCCCCCCCCCCTCGAGGGGAGCTGCCTGATCTTGTCGGTTTTGCGATGCGGCGTCGATATCACATCGTGCCGCTTTTTCTTTCGTTTTTTTCTTAGTCGTTCTCGGAATTTGGCTGGTGATGGTAGCTTGGATTTGTTGGGTGGAGAAATGTGCCCGGTTCTTGCCTTTTGTGGATGACTTTGTGTTTGTGGTTAGTGACGAGAATGGCGAAGGAAGGAGAATATCTGATTGTTGTATGGGAAACTTAGTTCGACAAGAGCAAGAAACCATGCCTTGTTCTACTAATATTGGTGGGATAAGGCTCTTCGGCAAGAATTTGGCCACTGGGTTAAGTTGCTTGGGCGGTTTTCGGATAATGAATTATTAGTGAATTACAATTTGTTCGATCTATAACATTTTCGGTAGTAGTTTCAGTTGTTGGTGCACCCTCTTTCCATTATCTGGCTATGCATGGCGGTACCCGAATGCAGCTATCAACATCTAAGGGTTACTGGTGTTTTATCCTTGTTGTTAATTCTACCGTGAAAAATTTGGAATACGCATGCAGATCAACTTAATGACCTTATTCTGTTTTTCTTTTCCTGAAAAAATAGAATAATAAAAATTACCATAGTAGATTTGCGTACATTGCTGAACCTGCACTTTGAGTTTCACACTTAACTGTTGAAATGTGCATGCAAGATTAGGCATACACCTAGACACAGGTCACTGGGTAAGTTAGCATGAAAAAGTACACGGGTAGCACCACCTACCCTGCTCCCCAACTAAACACACCCAGTCCCACCCACATGCGCACGCGGAAAGACTAAGATGTCCTTCACCGGCAAAATGGTTGCTAATTTGCCTCAGTGTTTTAGTGTTCACATAGTCTTTCCCTCTGTTAAGTCTGATTATCCGTTTTAGCTTATTCATCGGTAAGATGATTATTCTGAAGATGTATATAATGTTGCAGATACAAGTAAATCAATGTGGATGAATATACCTATAGCAATACTATTTGTCTCTGCAATGCGGATTGTTTTCAATGAAGTTGATTTCCAGTGGAAAGTTCGGTCCGTCCCTCCCCAATCTTATTTGTCTATTCTGAAGGAGAGGCAGTTATCCATAAATGACTCACGTCTTACAACTCCTCCACCTCCTCCAGAATGGAAGAGAAAAGTTGATTCACCTATTGTGGAAGCTGCAATCACTGAGTTCATTGACAAAATCTTGAGGGATTTTATTATAGATTTATGGTACACAGATATCACACCAGATAGGGACTTTCCAGAGCACATACGCGCAATAATCATGGATGCTCTTGGGGAGATATCAGGAAGAGTCAAAGCAATTAACCTTGTTGACTTGCTAACCAGGTATATTTTTACTTTTACTTATTTATCTTATGGGAGTTGATTATAGTTCATCTTTAAATTGTTTGATATTAGTGGTTACAGGTAAAGTTAATTGTCCTCTAAATATTTCAGGGACATAGTTGATTTGATAGGTCATCACTTAGATCTTTTCAGAAGGAACCAAGCAGTTATAGGTACTGATGTGATGGGGACTCTATCGTCTGAGGAGAGGGATGAAAGGTTGAAGTTCCATCTTATGGCATCCAAGGAGCTCCATCCTGCATTGGTATCTCCTCAGAGTGAATACAAGGTGTGAGGTGTAATATGCCTCATGATTTCTGGTCATCCATTGAGTTCTCTCTGTTTCATGTAATCTCTGTGAATTTCCAAACAGGTGCTTCAGCGACTCATGGGTGGAGTTATAACTTTAGTCCTGAAACCAAGAGAAGCTCAGTGCCCTGTTGTGAGATCCATTGCTCGAGAGCTCGTCACTTGCTTAGTCATCCAGCCTGTCATGGATTTTGCAAGCCCAGCGTAAGTTTTTAGAACATAATTCTCTGTTCATATTCTCTAAAAGAGCAAATAGTCATGTTTTCTTTAAGCTTTTGATCATGAAAACTCTCAATAAAATGCATGGTTCAATTTCCTGCTTGGGTATGTACATGTCAATATATGTCATTGGGTAGATATGCAATTGATTTTCTGGATCTCGAGTTTGGCTTCCGAATAGTTTTCTCCTGGAAAATGAATAGAATTTGGTGGTACAAAATTTCCTCACGCATTGAGTTCTTGGTGTGTTCTCTTTGGGCTTGATTTTTTCTTATTGGTTGTTCTAGTTGTACCTTAGGAACCAATGAATGGTTGTTCTATGATACATATTTTGTTATGATGGTTATCTTGAATCCAAGATCTTAATGCCATTCAATGGCTAATATACACTTTTTCTCACATGTACAGGTATATCAATGAAGTAATTGAATTACTTGTCCTTGCTTTTAAAGAGGATGGAAGCAAAGTATTTGGTGGTACCCAGGCAACTAATGTTGCTGACCCCCATGGTTTTTCTGGCACTGCTCAGGCTAAAGATGGTGAATCTAAATTTCCATCCAGCAATTCTAATATTAATGCAATGGTAGGTACACCTGGAGATGAATCCTTTGGTTCTAGTACAGTTCAAGAAGAGAGTAAGCAACCTAGGACTGCTGATTGGGCAAGGGTGCTGGAGGCAGCGACCCAGAGAAGAACTGAAGTTCTTATGCCTGAAAATCTTGAAAACATGTGGTCCAAAGGAAGAAATTATAAAAAAAGAGAGGCAAAGAAAGTTAAAGCAGCAGGTCAGGAATCAGTTGGAAGTGGGTCGGTTCATTCTATTCCTCCTATAGATCGAAAACAGGGATCATCAATCACTGGGGCGGGAGATTCTACTAGATCTGAAGAGAAAGCCATAGTCCAGTTGCCTTCCCCATCGGTCTTTGATAGTCCACTCGATCTTGAGAATGATTCTTCGAGAAAAGAAAAACAGCCACTTTTTGGACAAGGGAATTATGAGGAGACAATGGAGGATGCTGGTAATATTGGTGCTAATGACAGGAGAATTAGACTGAAGAGATCGAACAGCACTTCCGCTTTAAAAGTTGATCCAGAAACCAAAAAAGCATTTACAGGAGGTAGTGAAAGTGCATATATCGCTGAGTTCTACAGCCCGGATTTTGGTAGCCATAGTTTTGATTATAAAGTTAAAAGTTCCTCGGACATGGTAATTCGAAGCGAGGGTCCTCGTCTACCCAAGCTCAAGTGCCGGGTAAGCTTTTTATGCCGAAGTTTTGACCTGTAGATGCAGAATTGCTGTCAAGTCTTCAGAGAAATGAAGAATCCTACTCTAAGCCAAAAAATCTTTTCCAGTCAATGTACTGCAGATTTGTTTTCTTATTTAAGTGTCTCCTTACAGGTGTTGGGGGCATATTTTGAAAAACTTGGATCAAAGTCTTTTGCGGTTTATTCAATTGCTGTGACAGATGCAGGAAGCAAAACATGGTTTGTCAAGAGAAGGTGTGTTTCCTATCTTTTTTACTATATAATGGTTGGAGCTGACTTCTGAAATATGTAACATTTTCCTAGGGAACTGTTCTGTAATACTGTAGATGGGATTCTGTTCTTTTTCAGTAGATATTGGGATATTTTGGTTTATGGTAGTCTTTTTGGGCCAGCAGATACAGTAACTTTGAGCGGTTGCATCGACATCTTAAAGAGATTCCTAATTATACACTACATTTGCCACCTAAGAGGATATTCTCATCAAGTACAGAGGATGCTTTTGTACATCAGCGCTGCATTCAGCTTGACAAGTATCTGCAAGTATTACTACATTCCTATTGACTCTTCTATATTTCTTTGCTGTTTTTCATTTTCTGTAATTTAATTATTCTGTCTCACTCCAGGATCTTTTGTCGATAGCTAATGTTGCTGAACAACATGAAGTGTGGGATTTCTTGAGTGCTTCCTCAAAGGTGTTCAGTTTCTACTATAATATGAATGAATAGTCATGATAAGTAGTTTTGGCAGAGTAATTTCTTTCTTGTACTTAAATTGACTGATGTCTGATATGTGTCAATAATCTCTTTCTTCCATAGAACTACTCTTTCGGAAAATCATCTTCGGTGATGAGGAGCCTAGCAGGTACGTCTATATCTGTTCATTTATTGTCTGGATGTAATGTGTGGCAGATATTTTGTGGTTGTGGTGTTTGGCATGATAAGTTCCTTGACCTCTGTTGTGCTCGTGGGCCTAAAAAGCCTGGTTTGGTTCTATGCTGTGAGCAGTATTGAAATTTCTGGTTGGGAACTTCTCAACCAAGAACCAAGGACCTAATCCAAGATTGGAATTATGAACCATCCTTCGGTTCTGCTCACGAGTTTTTTTCCTTTTCCTGTCTATTTTATCCTCATCTTGTTCCTGTCTCTTCCTCAGCCACATCATGTGTCAGGAAATATGGAAAAAAAAAACCCAAATGTGCAAAACATACATTGATAGAGACACATTGATTTGGAAAAAAAGGCTGCAGTTATAGAGATGCGAAAAAAAAAAGCCTGCAACATGATGGTTAGATTCTCCCAAGAGGTGGGAGAAGAAAGTTGAGAGATGAAGACGAAAGTTGCAGTGGCTTTTGAAGAACGTGTATACTTTGAGCCTGTGCAATGCTCAAGACCTGCTTTTATAAGCATTCACTGGTTAGGACTTGACAAGATAGTAAAACAAGTGGAAAAATTAAGAGAGCTTTTGACTTTTAATGGGCACCTGAACAAAAACCAAATGTAAATTGAAACATAATGAAAAGCTAAATTAGTCCTGCTAAGAGCCAGCGAAATTTCAGTATGGTTCTATCAGATCTGTCTGGTTTTTCAGGTTCACCTGGTATTTTAATGGGTAGATTCACCTGGTTGTTTTGACATCCTTAGTTGTGCCTGTCGTTGGTCGTTCATGCCTTATACTTGGCCTCTCTTAACATGTATGTAACTAACCAATGAAAGGCTTTAAGCATATGTTATTTGGAGCTTATTGTTCGTGTTGCTAGGTGAGGAGTAACTTGTCCTTTGTGAATTACTTTTAGGCCACTTTTACTAGCCCGTGTATAGTTCCAGATAGGGTTTTATCTACCTGATCTGTAGGATTTGAATCATGTCAAATATCTGTTTCCCATTTGAATAGGGAAGAAAGATTGGCTCATACTTTTCCCTAACTCTGCCCGGGGGGGTTGAATAGAGAGAGAGAGAGAGAGACTTATAAAATCACAACTCCACATTAAATGACAGCTGATGCTCCCACGTTGATGTCGCTACTGTTCTTGTATTTCCAGAGCTGTAGTTGTTCTGCTAATCAGGAGGCAGCAGGAACTGCATTGTTTGTTCCAAGACTCCTCTCTCTCTCTCTCTCTCTTCTCTCTCTCTCTCTCTCTCTCTCTCTCTCTCTCTCTCGTACTGGTCATCAACCTGCACTGTGTTGCTCACCGTTCCATGAATAACCGCAGTCTTTCTTTTATAAATGCAAAATGTTCAGCAACAACTGAGTAATGTGATTGTTTTTTAAATGACAGGAAGAATCTTAAAGCTTTTAATTATTTTTACTTAGAACCATCAACTTTACAATGTTGAAAAGAATTTTTAATGTGACTTCCATGTTACACTTAGTCCCTTTGGTATATGGTCATTATTTTATCCATAAAGTACTAGGAACATCCTTGCCTTTAGCTACTAAACATCATGCTCTATCAGTAAAGTTCATGGATACTTATTATTAGGCTATCATCCACACATTCTAGCAAAAAAAAGGGTTGTCATCCACACTGTGTGCTTTCTCATTTAACTTAAAAACATGGTTGAGCAAGTTACTCCATAAATGTCCCCAGATGTGCGTGCGTGCGTATGTGTGTTATAATTGAAAGGATACATTGACAAAGCCTTTTATTCACACTTTAACAATTCTTTTACGTATCCTTTCTTTTTA
Organism: Syzygium jambos; assembly: GCA_031216235.1. Taxonomy (NCBI): domain Eukaryota; kingdom Viridiplantae; phylum Streptophyta; class Magnoliopsida; order Myrtales; family Myrtaceae; genus Syzygium; species Syzygium jambos. Next base: position 16,108,424 of record CM062226.1, read on the forward strand.
TCTCATTGAAGAGTAAGTTGGTTTTAAGTAAAACATGGAAAATCTATGAAACAATCAATTAAAATAATACAAGATTTTTTCATGAAAGTATATACATCCATTAATGAGTAAATATGTACCCTCGCAGGGATTCATTCTTCTATTTAGATTGAATCTGAGATGTTTCAGGCAACTTTGTCCAATATGTCTATGTAAATGATTAATGTATCAATGCGCTGTGCTTTTTTTTTTGTGGGCTTTCATGCATGGTGTCGATGCATAGAGAACGCTAAGTAGATTCTGAAAATATAGAGGAAAGTAAACTTAGAAGAGATTAGCGATGTAACATGTTAAATGCAAATTGTTACATTTATGTGGAATTATGTCTTGTCGAAGAGTGCTAACGTGTTGAGAATTAAAAGTTAAAGTGATGAAAATTGGAAATGTCACCTAAAATAAGTTACATAAGGTCGTGTTATTAAGTGCATTTAAGGGAATAAATGAAGAGCAAAATTGAAGATGGAGAGTAGGCAAATCAAGGCCTACTTGCACCAATTTTATGCCCTCACTACTTCTCTACTATTCAACCCCCAAAACTCTCCTTTCATCTATTTTATGTTGCTGAATTTAAAAAAAAAAGTCACATTCTATTTTGACAAATTCACTTTCTTGGAGAGTATTTTTCTTTCCACATACCCGACTTGTTTTCAAGAAAATAGGAACAAACACTTAGTATCTATGAAAATGAAAATTGAAAACATTTTCTCAAATCAAACAGGCCTTTAGATTTTTTCAACATTATGATTGAAGATTGCGAGGAGTGTTCTGGTTGTCTCATATTTTTACCTCTTGACCTCTTTTAGAAACCCTTTCAGCAAGGGCTCTCCCAAGTCCTACCAATCGCAACTTGGTACTCAGTTTCAAGTTGGACGGACTTGTCAAAATAAATAGATCCAAAGTCAAGTCACACAAAAAATAAAAAAATGAAAGCACTCTTTCCTTTTTTTGCATCCATAAGAAAGCATAATGGTTATTATGGCCATGACTGACCAATGCGGTTGGTAAGACAATTTTAAAAAAGAAATGCACTCGATCTCAAGTAACTTCAAAATAAGTTTGAGCCCATAGTACTCCAGGCAACTAGGGGTGAAAATGCCCAATGATATCATACAATAAATTCTTGTTTTGGTGATGCACATGCTTATTAATTTGTAATCATCTAGAAGAAGGAATGACTGTAAATTATGTCCTTGCACTCTACCTAAAAGCTGTAGCAGAATTATGAGATTTTTTTAGAGGATAATACTTTGGGACAACACAGACAGGAGCTCAGGTTCCATAAAGTAGGGAAAGTGGGAGTAATTGATGAGATTTTCGCATCTGGTCACTTATTTGAGTGTGTGACAATCAAAATTATTCTAGACTCCTTAAGATACTTGAGAGTATCTACCACAATCGAAATTATACCATATTGTTCCCTAACCAGTCTTAGGCCAATAGAAAAGTGAGAGTACCTTTTCATGGTGTGCCCACCCATTTAATATTAGTGTAAAGAAAATGTATGCATATGGCTGGGAATGGTGAGAAGGTGGCTTGGAGAGAAGGAGGAGGGAGGGGGGGGGGTGATGTTGGGTGGGGTAAGGATTTGAGGGAATGAGCATTTGCAGTTCAATTTTATGAATTAACCATTTTTCCTCAAAACTCGAGAAACGAGCTCACAGTTTAAATCTTACATATTCCTTTACACTCCCTTGTGAGTACAATCTTACATGTGGGGCACAGGATGCCATATTGATGGAATTGGAGATTACATCACAAGAATAGGAAAGCTAACATAATAACAGTAAGAGAAGTGTCAGTATCGAACTTGAACTCTTGACCTGTGCTATATTATTAATGTGAATTGATCATTTTTTTTAACTTTAAACTGTTAGGTAATGGGCGCACAATGAATATTTAGCATAATTCTTAATAAATTGATTAATTTATAGTGAATCCATTTGAATCTTAATTTTCTAAGCATTAGAGGTTGTAGCATTGAAGAAGTGCATCTATCAATGTTGTGCTGATCATCACTCAAAACATGACTTTGTTGGGGTGTATACTATCATCTGGTGTTTTTTAAGTAAGTGGAAACGGAAATTTTGTACTTAATTTTAATGACATCTTGCACTTCCCTTTTTATTTTGAGTACAAAATTTGGATAACATTATGCATTTTCTTTTGTGATTTTTAGTTCACTCACGACTTTTCCCCTTCCTGTCAACGAACAGTGAATGTGGACGATGCAGTGGATGATATTGTCCGGCAGTTCAAGGGGGTTTCGAATGGATTAATGCGTAAAGTTGTAGGTCCTACACCTTCCTCTTCTGAAGCATCGGCGTCAATTTCAGCAAGGCATCTGTCCTGGAATGCAGATGAAATAGATAGATATGTTTCCAGGCAAAACACCGCAGAAACACCAACCAGTATATCTGATAATGAGGATGGTGATGGAGATGGAAATCGTGGCAGTGATGAAGTAGGATCTAGTGGACATGCAAATGGATGGCATTCAGATAATGAGTTGAACTCCAAGAATTTTCCCCCTCGGGTGGTCAAACGTGGCGAAGGCTCTAGGAGATTGTCTGAAAAGAAGCATGGTTTGGTGCTTCATTCTGATTGGAATGGGCAGCCTGGTTCTTCCCTGACAAATTTTCGAGTAGCTCCAAATCAATTGGTAGACCCTGTTGGCATGCCTCCTGAGGTACTACTGGATTTAGCTACTTTTCCCCCCTTTTTCTTCAACCCACCTGATTAGGTTTTGTTGTTCCTTGCGGTCCTCCTGTAGATATCCTGCAGATTTAGCATCTATCCTTCTACCAACTGATTACTTTGACAAATGTGCATGGCATGAAAATTGCAAAGATTTATCTTTTTTTAATTTGTTTATATTCATACAGTGCAGGATCAATTCATAAATTGTAGATTACTTGTAAGAAACATATGATATATTAAAGCATCAAAGAGTTACAATTTAGTCAGCTCTTCTTTGGATAATTATTTCTGCTTCGGATAACAAGTGATGATTTACTTAACAGTTATAAATCTCACATTTTGTGTAGGAAATTTTTTTTTTTGGAGTTCCCATTTAAGGGACTGGAGAGTGTGTCGTATGTATTTCACAAGGTGCCTTTATAGGCTGAAGTTCGCTATCTCTTGTGTATGTGGATCATGAATTATTTTTAAATGTTAAACTGGGAAGTAAGTGTTTGTGTAGTCTGGTGTTGTGACCGATCAAATCAGTTCCGCGATACCTAATAATCCGAACTCCAAATTCTAGACCTTCTATCCTGTCGCCCGTGTATGTTGGGGTCACTCTTGTCAATGACATCTATCCTGGTAGACGACCTATGCCTTCTGAAATCTTGTTTAGGTTGGGCAGTTCAAGTGTTTTGTAGAGGAGTGCATTTCTCATATGAATTTTGGTAAGCTTTAATTAGCAAGTAGTTCTGAGTCAGCTCACGGTATAAGTGCTATTGTTTTGCATACATGAGCCACAACAGCCTCAAGGTCGGCATCTTACACTGAAGATGTGTTTGAAAAAGGTTATGCCTGCTCTATATAATGCATCAAGAAATTGTTCATACAGATGTAGATGGTGGATAGGTCAAACAGTGGACTTAAAAGCTGACAACCGTTTTCTTTCAGTACATGTTTATTTATAATAATCTTCGTTTGCCCTGACAGTGGAGTCCTCCGAATGTTTGTGTGCCTATGTTGAATTTGGTGGACAAGATTTTTCAGCTTAAGAGGAGGGGGTGGCTAAGGTGAGCTGATTGACCCTTTTCTTCTAGAACTAAAATATAGTTTGTTTGACTTTTGTCCTATTAGCGATTGTTTGAACCATGAGTAATTCTTGTTAACTTATTAAAGAAATTATCAATTCAGGTTAGTTTGTAATTGTCACATAACTTTGCTGTCCGTACTTTGGTTGAATTAAGTTATGATGAGTGGTTTATCCTGTTAAACTGTAAGTTATTTGTAGATTGTTTGTCAATGGCTGTAGAGGGTCGTAAAGTATGTCTGTCAGCTTCCTTCACTGTTGAGTGTAGTGCTATTAGCTAGTTTTGTTACTCGTTAGGAACACTAGACTAGGATTAAGAGGTTCTAATGGAATAAATTTGGCTAACACTTTTATCTCAAATTGATTTTGTGCCTTATGTGGCATTAGTGCCAATTCTCTTTTAATTTCATAGTATTTAAGAGATCAATAAAAATACATCGGAACGCATGGAATCGCACATTCAATAATTAGGTTGCTAATTATAGCCACGGGCAAGGATTACCTCCTTAATATTTATCAAGCATATTTGAAAAGATGTCTAAGTTGCCAATGTGCCATTTAAAATTCCTATTATCGCTTGCCTTCACCCCACTAACAGTAAGGCACCATCACCAGACAAGTAGATAATCGCTGGCATCTACTTAAACCCCACAATTGGAAGACTGCAAGATGGAAAACAAGATCCCCATAGGAAGTGATTTTCTTTAAATTTTGCAACATAGTAAGAAAGAAAAAGTGAATGCATCCATGTACAGCAATTAAAGTTGATCAAGGAAAGTTCATTTGGCTGCCTAAAGTCCTTGTAATATAGGCTTGGTACAGCATGCAATACTCCTGACTACATTGAACACAAGGCCTAGAATAAACTCGCCACTGGTCAAGTCTGATACTGACTGTATTCTTGTGAGACTGCAAAAAGACCCATTCTTCTGTGAAAAGAAAAATGAAAATAAGTGGAACAATATGCTGTCAAAGGTTGTATGGAAAGAGTAATACAGTTGTTGGCAGTCCTTAACCGTTGATTGTCAAAACTCTTCGATGCAGGAGACAGGTATTTTGGATTTCAAAGCAGATTCTACAGTTGGTAATGGAAGATGCTATTGATGATTGGCTCTTGAGGCAGATTCACTGGCTTCGTAGCGAGGAAACTATAGCCCAAGGAATTCAGTGGGTTCAAGATGTAAGAACAAAGAATGCTGTAGTAACAGCCTTTTCTAGTAAGGATGTTTAGTGCATGCAACATCTATATTATTTAGAAATGAGGGAATATAATTAGCTGATGTGCATTCAGGATTAACCTGATCTGAACATGACTAGCTTTTAATTGGATTCATGTATTTCGAAGCACGATTGCATGTAGCAGTAGGATAAACCTGATCTGAACATGAATGGCTTTTAATGCTATTTATATATCAAAACAACTGGCCGAAATATAATATACATCAAAACATGATTGCATGTAGTTTCTTATGTAATACTCTTTAACCAGGCAGTATGCTTCAGAAGCAATATGACCTTTTCTTCGCTATGATCTGAAAGAAATGAACTTCTTTCAGGTTCTCTGGCCTGATGGTACATTTTTTCTGAAATTTGGAAAAAGCAAGATTGAAGAAGATGATATGCAACCAAATGAAAGATTATTTCAGACTATAAATCAGTTTGGTGGGAGTAGGATATCCAAACAAGGGTCCTCATCCTTCGAGTTGCAGCTTGAAGCTGCTCGCAGAGCCAGTGATGTCAAGAAGATGTTATTCGGTAAGTGAATGGTAGCACATGGCCCCTAATTTAATTTTAACGAGTGTAACTTATTACGTTGTCATTTTTAATCTTTGATGGTAAAGCTGTTCTGTGTTGCTGGTTTATTTGCCTTTTCTGTTGGATAACTAATTGTATTTTAAGTACTCAACTTATTGATTATATCTCGTTTAAGTATAGAAAAAGAGGTGAGAAAAGAAAATATCTAGCCACTGCACCCCATGCCTGGAATGATTTATCCAGTGGATAGTTTGCATCTTAAGTAGTTTGTGTATCAGATATCGTGGTTTTACAACTCGGGTATCTAGTTATTTAAGCTTTTACCATGATTTGATATATTTAACTAAGAGCAATGTCTCGAAAGCATTTCAAGGACCTTTTATGGCGAGTGAACATTGAGTTTATGTTTATCATGTATACAAAATTCATAATAAGTGATATAAGAAGAAGAATACTGCTGTGGAAATATAATTAAGAAGGAAATGAACTAATAAGAGAAAAAGCAATTGACGGTAACTTAAATAGAAGCCTTCTTTTGACAGTAAGAAATTCCTTCTCTTTCAAAGGTTTGTACATTCTAATATCCATAGCAACAATGTTGTCCCCTTGGAACGATCCTGTTTTATTTAAAGTACCCATCATACATATAAGACGTGCCATTTCTTAGTGGATTACATATGATGTGTGGAAGTCATTTGATCATTTTGTGATGAGTCAAATGTCTTCACATCGCCTTATCTTTTAATGAGCTAATTGGTGATCATCTTGTGAAAAAGAAATATTTCTTTTAGCAATTAGTTAGGATCTTTTTGCTGGGGACTATTGTTATGATGGTTTTGATAGCTTGCCTAATCATGAGAGCTGAAATTACAGCAAGGGGACAGTGGATTACACCTCATGAACAAGAAAAATGAAAAAAATGCTATTCTTTTGTTCCGCTATATTTACTCTCTGTAACCTGTCTCTTTCTAGAATATGTAACTTTGCTCCGTATGACTCATCGACTGCAAATACCAACTATTGATAAAATTGTCTTGTTGAAATTGCATGTTATTGACTGTTTCCTTGTGTAAGCTTCCCTGGGCAGTGAGCGCTCTAATATATATGCAAAAGGAGACTAAAGCTTCACCAAAAAAAAATCAAGGAAACCAGTTGAAGTATAGCTTCCATCTGACCTTGTTATTTAATGCGCATAATTGGAATTGGGAGAGCAGGCTTATTATAGTAATTGGATTGGCTTGAAACATAAGAGTATACATGCTACACAAAGTTTGGTGGTTGTATATTACAAACAAAAATAAAGATGAATGAAGAAGACTGCGCATGTAATTAGAATGTCATAAACCATCTTAGTCAATTCAATCAAATACTTTGTTTGCATTTCTTCCATCTCTTATTAACCACGTAATGATGGAGTTGAATTTTGTAATGGCTGGTAAACTTTCATTTTCGTCTCTATCCAATAAACTTTCTTCTTTTATTTACGTGGGGGTGTATAGGTGCTTTGCTTTCAGGGGTAAGTACATGGCAGCAACTTTTAACTTTTTATATAAATGATGCATTTTTTGCCCTTATGTCAGAGGGAGCTCCCACTACGCTAGTCAGCTTGATAGGCCACAAGCAGTATAGGCGTTGTGCCAAAGACATGTACTACTTCCTTCAGGTTACCATCGTCGTTACCATCGTCTCACATCTTTCTCTGTTATTTTTATATTATTTCTATTCTCATATTGCTACTGTCTGCCTACAATTACCTACATGATGCATCTCAACTGGATCATTTTTTTTTTCATTTTGAAATGTGCAGTCTTCTATTTGTGTGAAGCAACTGGCGTATGGAATACTGGAACTCTTACTAGTGTCGGTTTTCCCCGAGTTGCGCGATGTTGTCGTAGACATCCATCAGAAGACGCGTGTCGAGCAACCTGCTTAGGGAAATTAACGAGGGATTTCACAATTTTGGCCATGTCGTCTTGGAATAGTCCACTGGGTCCTTACCGCAGTTATGTCCTGTCTATGTTGAACCTTCCCCTATCAATCGGGAATATACAAGTAAATGAGGATTGCGAATTCACCAGGTCCGACGAAACCAGTTTTGCAGGAAAGGATCGGGCTTTGTCTCCTCCGATGCTAACTGTACAGAAGTGCACATTCAGCGTCTGTATATAGTTCATGTGCATACCTTGTTTCACTTGAAGCAAAATACCCCCACGTTTGATTGGGGTACGTGTGTTCTCCTTTGTGCATCTTTTCTGTTTGAAGATGAAAAGGAACAATCCACCCAATTCTTTCTGTATTGTATACCCGAACGGTTCTGTTAGGATTGTAGAGAAGCTCAGGTGCTAATGCTCACAAATGTGCGCTTTCTCCATCTCTCTTCGCTCCCGCATGGCCTCAATTTATAGTTGTGTGCAACTTTACAATTCTGGACTTTGCGATGATTGAGCATGCCAAGAACAGAACTGGTGGTTTGGTCATGCCGATCTCCCTCTCTCTCTCTCTCTCTCTCTCTCTCTCTCTCTCTCTCTCTCTCTCGCATGCGGGAATCGGAGCACACGGGTTTTTACATTGTCGTATGCTTATGTGTGCGTGCGCCCTTCGTGGGTGGGCGAGATTTTGGTTCTGATGGTGCTGATTTGGGATCCAACTGTTGTCCGTACAAATTATCACAAACTGAGGTTTTAACTAAAGGGCTAAGTTTTTTTCGAGAAAAAAAAAATGCATACTTAGGGTTCATATGCTTAATGGAAAACTGTTTCTAGAAATTTATTTTCCGACCTTGGTAAACGTTTTTCATGAATTAAAAATAAGAAGTTTGGATTGAAGGAAAACTTCCCATCTTGTTGAGGAGAAAATTACTTTCCCTAATCACTAAATAAGTTAAAACTAACTATTCTCTTTGAAAAACGATTTTCATTGAAAATATTTTCTTTTATCTCATAATTTTTAGTGAAGCAAAAGCACTCTTAATTAAAGTGATGTTCATCCGCTAGTCATAGGCATATACTCTGCTCAAACAACGGAGGAAATCATCGCCTTTTGTTAAATATCTTTAGTGTATTTACGGTACCCAAAGAGTGATCACTGCCTCTAAAGAAATATTTTTGCTGAATTACTCATACCCAAGCTCGGAATCGCTCCTGTACTAATGGAGAGCATACATGGATTCCTAAAATTTAGTTCCTCTGGCTTGTTTCATTTGTTGACTTGCTTTTTAAGGTACCTGAGCAATCATACTCCTAAAAGTCAAGGCAATACCATGCTTTGGTCCGGGTACGTAATTATAGTATCTGTCACAGTGTCAAGACTGGGACGTCGCTTCATTTGCATACTACTCCTACTCCTATGTCTGAAACTCGCGCGAGTCCCAACTCTCTGAAACTCTTTTCACAGAGAGAGAGGGAGAGATGGTGGGGAGGAGGACAGATAGAGGCCGAGAGAGCAGCGAAGGGCGGGCGGTCAAAGGCAGGAAGTAGCGGGAAAAGAGAGAGAGCCGCTCGGTCTACAGGCGGTTCAGGGAAGAGAGGATCAGGGAGAACCAGGAGAGGATGCAGAAGCTCGGCATTCTTTCTCTTTCCTCCAATCTCAAATTCATTCTCGTGAAACCCTGTCACGTGGAGAAGAGGTCGCACGTCTCTGCTTCTGCTTCTACGCCTCTGCATTCGGTGTCTTGTCAGGTCGGTGTTGTGTATGCAGTGATTATCTTGCAGTACTATGTCTATCATTGTAGCGAGGAATAAACCATATTGTCTTTTTTAATGGAAAAACTATCGTTCAGATGATTAGTTGATAATTTCGTTTTGGCAAAAAATGGAGTGATATGCTTAGCAGTCAGCAGTAGGATATGTTCACTTGTGCAGATATTGCATAGTCTCGTCGGAATCAGTATGGAAATCCTGAAATTAAAAAGGTATTCGAATTCGAAAGGATTGACTTCAACAATACCCTTTCTACTTCTTTTCTACTTCTGCAGATATGGAAATAGGGCCTTTGTATCGGTTGGACAGTCACAAAGTTCAACTGAGACCAGATTAAGTGTTTCTGTTTGCCCAAGAGACAGGCAGTGAAAACCTACAGCTTGAAGTGAGGTTACATGAGAGGGCACAATGGCATAAGGATCACATCAGTTAGAACAGATGATTAAGATTCCGCACAACTGAATAAACGCTGAGAAAACTATCTAGCAAAAACATAATTATGAAAAGAGTTCGTAGCAGATTTATAACTTTCTGAATTAAATCAATGAGATTGGTACGTGATATTGTAGGCTTCTACTTGGAGAAGTTAAGAGACGAGAATTTGACGGACCTGCACATTATTCCTCATTCTGTTGAGCTGACTATATTTGTTTTCCAATTGACATAGCCAATCATCAGAGACTCGGAGTCGGTACTTCTTATACACCCTTTCCACTATCAAGTGATTAGTCTCAGAACATATTTTCGTATGGGCTGGTGATTCTATCTCGAAGATCAGAGTATAGGCCGTACAGAGAGTACCGGCGAAGATTCTTTACTTCGTACCACGAGTTGAGCACAACATCATTCTTGTCAGTACCCGAGAACGTGAGCTGTATGCCTATGTTGCACGCCCCAGCATGACCACACTTGGAGTTTGGTACTGCACAGTCTTGGTTGTTGAGGCAAACAGCAGAATCCCCGGAGCACGAATCACACCCGAACTTCTTCCAGTACAAGTTTTGGAGTGTACCTTTCTGGAACTCAAGGACCTGTGGCGAGCCGTATGTGCTGTCAAATAAGAGGGAGACAGAAAAAAAGGAGGAAGAAAAAGTAAAAAGAGAATAGCCAGTGAAGTGACAAATAATCAATTTTATGAAATTTACCAAAGTGAAACTGGTTATTGTGTGAGTAAAATCGGCCACTTGTACTGGCAATGATCTTGCAGCATACTTACGTCCAGCGAAGGCTACCATATATCCTCCTGACATGGCCTACGATTTCATAAATAACATCAGAAGAAAACTTCATGGAAAAGAGCAATTTCATTGTCATAGTGATGTTGCTATAATATATGTGAACAATCACACCAATCTCATGGGGAAAGATGGCCGGTACTATCAATTTGATTCATAGGATTAAGTGAAAATCAGCACTCCTAGGAAGTGAAAGTGGAGAGGAGTAGAAGAGAGAAATAAAGCTAATTGTTTGAGAGCGTTGGCTTCCAATCGAGTATTGACATTTTTTCCTGTTTGCAGATGGTACAAAAAATTAACTACGAGAAAATTTGCACCGGAGCAAAATTGTCGACAAAAAGGGTGCAGATTCCAGCGCACAGAAGAATATCAATAAACCAACAGAGAAGAAGACATAAGAAAGGGCCTGGTCTTTAAACTAATCCAAGCAGCATCAACTCCTCCAGGATGTTTTGTAATGTGAAACACATTTCTAAATTATCAACCATCACTCAAAATGCCAATCAATATCTGCTGCTGTTAGTTTTCCTTGAATAAGAATACACAACATTGCCACATAAAACATAGCAACAGAAGTAAAGAAATTAAGAAGACACCAAATCCAGAGATTATAATGGAATTCCGACTTAATCAGAAAGAGAAACCAATCTTCCCTGGGGAACTTAATGCACAAATTTAATTTGATTGAAATCAACTTCCCTAATTTCGGAGAGAGTTAGCCTTCACAGCTTTGCACCATCACCTGGTCTATGTACAAAAGAGTGAATGCACTTTTTATCACACCTTCATTAGCCAATGCTGGTCTCTGAAAAATATGTCCTAGCACAAACGATTACGACCATGGACAAGCTCCATAATCCGAATTTTAAAAACCCAAGTGATGATGGACAAAGAGAACAAACAAGATGCTCTATCAAGCATGCCGGCACGATTGGTAAAAACCATGCCCCGATAACACTGACATATGCTAATTAAGCACATACAATGGTGCAGACTAACATGCACTGTAGTGCATATATACACACCATTCTTACGTATCAAAGCGCAGAATTAATTGAAAAATCAACTTCACACGCTTCCTAAAGTACATACCGGGTTGAATGTGCTGCTGTTGATGGTGAGCAGAGAGATCTCATCCACTTTTGGCCTGAAAACTGCAAGCTGGGCATTAGAGCCTGCTAGAGGAAGTCGCTGATCACAGGGCGAAAGCTGAATCTGTTGAAAGAAGAACGATTCCTTCGTGGAAAAGGCAAGGCCGAAGGTAAAGCCATCCCCTTTCTGGATTTTCGTGTCCAAGCACGGATCGAAAACAAGATTTGTGTCTGCTGCATCTACAGCGACTGTCATAATCGAAATCGCTGCTATCAACAGTATCAAAACTAATATGTCCATTGAACTGTGTGCTCCGCGTTCTCCCATCTTCATTTCTCAAAATCTAAGAAAGGCGAAAACTTCATCAATTGTGCAGGATTTAATCTCACCGACTACGGATGCGAAAATAAGGGACCAGCCATGATCTGCTCCAGTAAATACGGGGAATGCCTTGACATAACATGACATCAGGAAATCAGATGAAAGAAAAATACTCGCTCTTGATTTCTAGCACCATGAACCAACAAAATCAGAGAGAAAGATTCACAAGAATAAACTCAAGCATTATCAAATGCCACCCACATGAGCAAATTCATAGTATGAAAAAAACCCAGTTGGGAAAAATTCTTACTGATGCAATTATTATGCAACATACATGGAAAGAGGAAAAAGAACAGTCAGTTCTGGATTTGCTCGAACCAATCTATTGAGGCTGGAATGTAATCTTCAACATATGGAGTTTTTGTCAACCCTTTTAATGCATCACCTCGAGCACATTATCCATCATATCATAAAGAAAAAGGACAAAAAAAAGAAAAAAGAAAACCAAGAACATACCTCGCTGATGCAGCGGAAACTCTCTATGCTCCCGCAGGAAATTTCAAGAACAAGAAAACGAATCGAAAACTTTCTGCAGAATACGTCAAGGAAAAGTTCAAAGGGGTCGAAGGCTTAAAGAAACGGTGATTGGAGTGTGCTCGCAGAAGATGCGTAGGAAAGCTCAAATTGCATGGGAATGCGAAACTCTGATGATCTCAAAGTTTGCAAACTGCAATTTCAAGATTTCAAGGAATTAAAAAGAAAGACGGCAAACGTTGAAGGAAACGGCCCCGAGACGCCTGAAACGGTCGTATCGGCAGGCCAGATGGATCTTGTCCCCAAAACGGTTATGGAAGTTGGCATTCTGGAGCAGATCACGAATGTACTAGGTAGTTTTTTTCTTATCTTTTGAAAAGTTATGTCCCAATCGATAAAAAAAATCAAAACATAAGACCTAAGGCGCCAAGTAGGATGAGATTCATGGCACCCGGATAACCATGATTAATCTATTACGTCGCATCATTACCGGCGCACGATGTAATTGCCACAGAAACAGCTTGCTCTATTGGGTGGACAGATCGATACTAGGCTGGATGGGCAAGTACACAAAGAATCTAAAATTCTGGTTGCAAGGTCGTCGAGACTCGAAAGCAATGTGGACGCGGCCGGGTGGTGACTAGTAGGACAGATTGTTTGGTACATTTGGTTCAAGAAGATAATTACATGATAAGGTCCGAGTAGAGTCAACATTACATCAGACACGTGAACATCAACAAGAAGTCGAATCCTTAGGTTTTATGATTGATTGATTTATCAATCGAGCGAATTAAAAGCTGCAATGCAGTTAGCGCTCTATTTCTTTCGTGAAAAATCAATGATATGAAAAATATTTTTATAAAAAATAATCGCTTATATCTTTTGAAATAGTTAGTTAATGAAAAATATTTTCATTATTAACAATAATTTATATTTAAACATTTTTATAGACGAAGAAAATATTTATCGTTTATTCATTTTCGCAGGTGATAATTTTTTTGAAAAATATTTTTGAAATCATTCATTTTTAGCAAAACGATTTTTTTAAAAGCAGTCAATGAAATGTATTTTTACCGTCGATAATAATTTATGTGCTAATATTTCATGAACGGCGGAAATATTTCTTTTAAATTCGTTTTAATAAGTGATAAAAGCCATCTTTTCGCGCGGTTTAAGATTAGATACGCGCGCGCGCCATACGCGTTCTTGGGCCAAAGCCGAAGCGCTCGTCCCATCAGACAGCCAAGCTCGAGACGGCCAAACTGAGGAAGAGCTGTAGGAGCAAAACCTTGCTGATGATCAAGGACTTGAACAGGGATCGAACCACCCTGATTCCGTGTTGGACCCAATCATGCACCGAACCTCCCGGTGATGAGGGAACTGAAACCCCATTTGCTGACCAGCTGTTGGGTCAGGCGGCTCCATGCTCCGCCATCCGCTTCGCCGCCCCTTTTCAAGAACGGGCAACCCAGTGACGACCACCTGATCGCTCTCTGCAAGCGAAGTCTCTACAGGGAAGCTCTCGAAGCGTTTGACGCCTTGCGAAAGACCCCGGATTCTCGGCTAAGTACCGAGGCCTGCGTCGGTCTGATCTGCGCTTGTTCCGGTCTGAAGTCTTTGAAGTATGGCCGCCGGGTCCATGATCGCATTCGGGCTTCCGGAGTTCGAACGGACGTTATACTGGACAACCATATCGTTAACATGTACGGAAAATGTGGGTCAATGGCGGATGCGCGGAGGGTGTTCGATGGAATGCGCCACAGGAATGTGGTTTCTTGGACTTCCCTCATTGCTGGATACTCACAGAATGGTCAGAATAGTGATGCTCTGCAGCTGTACTTTGAAATGTTACGGTCGGGTTTTTTGCCTGATCACTTCACTTTTGGGAGTGTTTTGAAGGCTTGTTCCGGGTTGGGAGGTGTTGGCTTAGGGATGCAACTGCATGCCCATGTTGTGAAATCAGAGTTTGGTTCTCACCTTATAGCGCAGAATGCTCTTATAGCAATGTACACGAAGGTGGATAGAATTGGCGATGCATGTAGTGTATTTTGTCGCATAAAAGAGAAGGATTTGATTTCATGGTGCTCAATAATTGCAGGTTTTTCCCAACTCAATCACGAGCTACAAGCCTTGTGCTACTTCAAAGAAATGCTTTGTCAGGGTGTATATCAGCCAAATGAGTTTACATTTGGCAGTGTTTCCAGTGCTTGCGGGAACCTGCAACAACCGGAAATTGGAAGACAGATCCACGGGATTTGCATAAAGTTTGGATTTGCGGGAAATAAATTTGCAGGATGTGCCCTTTGTGACATGTATGCTAAATTTGGCCTCTTGGGTTCGGCTAAGATTGTGTTTCGTCAGATAGAAACGCCTGACTTGATATCTTGGAATGCAGCTATTGCTGGATTTGCTACTAATGGTCATTCCAATGAGACGATATCGTATTTCAATCAACTGAGGCGTTTAAATTTCCATCCTGATGATATCACTGTCCGCTCCTTATTTTGTGCTTGTATGAGTCCATTGTCACTCCAGCAAGGTAAGCAGATGCACTCGTACGTTATCAAAATGGCATTTGTTCTAGATATTTCAGTGTGTAATGCATTAGTTACCATGTATGCAAAATGCTCCAACCTCATGGAAGCATTTAAGGCATTTGAAGAGATGAGGCACCATGATGATCTCATATCATGGAATGCAATTCTTGTTGCATGTATGCAGCACAAAGAGCCTATGGAGGTGTTCAAATTGTTTAAACTGTTGCTCGTTTCTGAAGTGAAGCCTGACTATATTACATTAACTACCATGATCGGGGCCTACACTGAAATGGCATCTCTAGAAATGGGAAACCAGGTTCATTGCTATGCCATGAAAACTGGGCTGGTTCTTGATGTTTCTGTCTCAAATTCGCTGGTTGACATGTATATGAAGTGTGGATCTGTCAAAATTGCACGCAGTCTCTTCGATTCCATTGTAAATCCTGACGTCATCTCATGGAGTTCTCTGATTGTGGGGTATGCTCAGTTTGGACATGCCAAGGAAGCTCTTAAGCTTTATGAAAAGATGAGAAGCCTTGGAGTTAAGCCAAATGAGGTAACAATTGTTGGGGTGCTCACTGCTTGCTGTCATGTCGGACTAGTGGAGGAAGGATGGGAATTATACAAAACCATGGAACTGGAACATGGGATTATACCTACTAAAGAGCATTCTGCTTGTGTGGTTGACTTGCTTGCTCGTGCTGGTCATTTATATGAAGCAAAAGATTTTATCAAACAAATGGAAGACACTCCTGACATTGTGGTATGGAAAGCTCTGTTAGCTGCCTCTAAAACGCATAAGAATCTTGAAATTGGAAGATGGGCTGCAGAGAATCTCCTCAAGCTAGATCCCCTTAATGCTACTGCTCATGTGTTGCTTTGCAGTATATATGCTTCTACTGGCCATTGGGATGATGTCGGAAGATTAAGGAGCTTGATGAGGGAACTAGGTGTCAGCAAAGTTCCAGGTCAAAGTTGGATTGAAATTAAAAGTAGGGTTCATGCTTTCTTGGCTGATGATAATCTGCATCCTGAAAGAGACAAAATATACCAAGTGATGGGGGAACTGTGGTTACAACTGCTAGATCATGATTACCTTCCATGCCAAAATCTTGTGTTAAGCAGATTGAGTTGAAGAAAATTAATGCAAATGTGTACCTCTACTACCCGGAATTGCATATAGGATTCTTGGTTCATTATGGTTCTCTGGAAAAGGACTTGCCAGACTGCTGCAGGATTTACTAGATGGCATGCTTCTGTTCATTGCAAATTTCATGCATTAATGCATCTCTTATGAATTGTTGTTTGTTCCTTTTGATGTGCTATCTAGCAAACGTTGTATTTATGGTTTTTGTGGCACAATAGTTGTGTTTTTTTTTTTTTTTTGAGAAAGGGTCACCACAAATCCCAAACTATGTCCACTATGACACATTTACCCGAACTATTAGCACTAAAATCCCCAGACTTGTATCCTTTTGACACATACCCTCCATTAAGGTTATGACAATGAGCACCCTTAAAAATATTATGTGGCTGCCTACATAGATGACGGAAAGAAAATGGTACTGACTCGGTGCGCACGTGGCTTAAGTGAAATAAAAACGGCATCGTTTTGACTGGAAAATCATCTAACCTGGTTTGTTCAGGGAAAGCTGTTTTGCTTTGTGTCCCTCTCTTTCGCTGAACTGAAGAGAAGAACAAATTTGCTTCAAATTCTACGGTTCTTATGCTCTCTCCCTCAGAATATGTCAATTCGTGCTTGCTCTCTCTCTATTGGTTCCTCCACGTTCTCCGGTGGTCGATGCTCTGTCTCTGTTTCTGAAGCTCGATTTGATGGTTGAGTTGTTGCTGAAGCTCTATTTTTCAATATGGGACATGCTCTATTATCTTCTCTCTGGATTCGGTCCCAAAAGCAAGCTCAGTTCTAATTCGGTTTTTCTCTGAATCTGCGACATAACATCCTTGAGTTTCTTTAGAAAATGACATGTCAAGTTCACAAAGCTTTTCCTAATGATCTTGAGTTCGCATTGTAGGTATGCAAAAGAAAAGCAAAGAAGGGTCTTGTTATTTTTGCACCCTGGAAGATAATGTCGGTTATCTTTTCCTTAAGTTTTTCAGAACATGATATGTCGGTTACCTGTTCAATATCTTTCTATTTTTTATTCTGGAATGAAATATAACACACACACACACACAGAGAAAAAAAAGTTGGGTCTTGTTATTGAACAGGGTTCTCTACTTGTTTTCGTTGTTCAACGTTTTTTTTTTTTTGGTTGGAACGTTGTTCAACAATAAAGGGTGTTTTTTATCAGGCTTACAAAATCCACAAAGTGTGCCTATCCCAGCTCTAGTGAAAGTTTTCGTTGCCTGAACTTCTTGCCTCTTCCTACATGTTTGCTTTTAAGACTGATTGGACCTGCTAACTTGTGGCTTCTAAATATTCTTTGAACATGGAGATGCAAACTTGTGTATCCTATTTTTTCAGTAATTTCAGTGATTTATTTTCTCTGTGACACCTGTTTGTGTTTGTGTTCTGGGTTAGTAGAATGAAGAAGCGGCTTCTTCTGGTGTCTAAAATGCCCACAGAACTGGAGGTTTATTCTTGATTCATGTATTTGTCTCTATTACCTTAAAAATGGGATTTTTTCTAGCCATGACAGTAGGTCTTCTAAGCTCCAATGGAGAAGCATCTAAGAGCTCAAGAGGAGGCTGCTGGAGAAAACTCAGCCTTGATAGAGGTTCCCACAGACGTAATCTCCTACATACTTTTGAGACTGCCAGTTAAGATGCTGTTGCGATTCAAGTGCGTTTCAAAATCGTGGTGCTCCATCATCGAACACTGGTCGTTTGCTGATTTAGTTTTAGCTCAGTTACTTGGTCGCTTCGACATCACCTTGCTCATCTGTATCATGGACAACATTGAGCCAAGTTGCTTTGGCCGTGTTGGCCGCAGGCACTTCAGCTTAGACCATCAAACTGGATTAGCCACTCCCTTGAGCCAACTAGGCCAGACTATCAACATGACTCTGGAGGATTCGCAAAGCGTCATTGGCCTAATTTGCTTCGAAATTGGGGATCTTACATACCTATGCAACATCAGCACTGGAGAGGTCAAAGCCCTTCCGCCTACCGGTCCCGATTTCCCTGTGCATTTGCACCGTAACATCCGCAGCTTCAGTGTCTTGGGCTTTGATCCGCTCGCAAAAGCACAGAGTCATGGAGACATGGGTTCTGAATGCCCTCAACCATTCGTGTGAAGTAATCACCGCACACAAGATTGACATAGGGAACCGGTTCGTGGAGGAAAATTGGTAGCAGCACTATTGAGTTTCCTTTGGGAGGTAGCATTTGCGTTAACGAAGCTATTCATTTCCTGATGCTTGAATCAGGTGCATAGGCCTGAAGTTGATACCATTCAGTGGTCCTCTGACTGTGTTAAGACTATGAGCACCTTGAGGATGGAAATATCATCTGAATGTATGTACTAGAGGCTTATGCTAGTCAAGTTTGTGCAGAATGTCAACTAGTGCTACCCCTTAGTTGGAAAGAGGATCAACCGCATTCTTGGCGGTTTCTCGTTGTTAGTGTCCGTGCTGGAAAACTCTTGATTGCTCCAAAGGTTATGGCTGGTGAAGTGTAATTGCTGTCTTATGATGTAGAGAACGGGACTCTGAAGAAGGTCCAAGTCCGTGGTCTCAGCAAATCCCTATTGAGGAGTTCTGTGATCATCCCTTGTGCACTCATTGGATTTGTGCATAGCATTTTGGCTTTTAGTGAGGTTTGCTCGTAAAGCTGTCGCACAAACCTTTCTTCTATATAGTAGCAGTGTAGGCAATTAGCATTACCGCATATATTTGATTAAAATATGTCCTTTATGGGTTATGGTCTTCTAAGGAATGCCTTGATATAAGTTATATGTTACGTTGACACTTGCAGCTGGTTTACATCTCTTAGGAATATGCTGTATATAATTTGTTCTTTGTCCCCCTTCTGTTTCATCAAGCATTATTTTCCATCTTTCGCTCAGATAAAAGAATTCACATGTATCTGGTGGCTGACCCACCGATTGTTCACATTGTGCTGAATTGGCTTCTCACATTAGAATTGACTAGTTTCCATTAGGAGCAACTAAAATGATCGAGGGAAATTTTGAGGGGTAGGCGCTGAAATAACTCTTCTAGTAGAAAGAAAGTGAATTTGTTTCATTTGACTGGGTCTGAATAAGCCCCGTCTCTTCTAATTTGAAAGCATTCATTTATCAAAGCTATCTCACAGCCAATTTACAAGTTCTTTCCTATTTAGTCTTGAAGTGAAATAGGATCATCTATCTGCGCAATATGCCCTGATTATTATGCATTGAACTTCGTTATTCTTTTGTTTTTTCTTGCTCTCTGGAAAGATTACTGCAATATTCTGCTGATTGTTGTTGTCATCATTACCTGTTTAGCTATTACATTCATGAATGCTGTTTGCATCTGCTGGTGTGCATTATTCTCGATTAGTGAGTAAAAAGCCACCATTATATATTACAAAGTGTGTGGGTTGATAGTTATCACTGCTTCGAACTAGGTTGAATATGTGAAGCCAAAACATTGCCAATATAATCCATGAATCATCTCAGGTTATATCGGTAATATACCGTTTGAGAGGATAATAATTGTCTTATTATGTTTAGTGAAGGAATATGCATAAAGTAAACCCCTCTAAACATAATAATACAATTCTACCCTCATAATCATATTTCTATCATTCCCCCTCGAGTTGGGACGTAGATATCATATAGTCTCAATTTGTTACATAAAAAACTCACTCTATTCCCTTGTAGAGATTTAGTCAAGATACTTGCCAGTTGATTCTCTGTCCTTGCATGTCGAAGAATGATCTCCCCTTTCTGGACTCTCTTGTATAAAATGACAGTCAATCTCAATATATTTGGTTCGCTCATGAAAGATAGGATTGCTAGCAATATGGATAGCTGATTGATTATCATAATATAATGTTGATGGATCTGATGTTGACATACTAATTTCTGGCAATAACATCCTTAACTAAAGTAATTTACTTGTCACATGTACCATAGCTCTATATTCTACTTTAGCACTTGATCGAGAAACCACATGTTGTTTCTTACTTTTTCTGGCCACTAAATTACCTCCAAATGGATATCTCCTATCAGTAGGATATCCAGCCCAATTTGCATCAGAGAAGCCTGTAGTGTTCAGATGACCATAATTCTTGAAAAGTAGACCTTTACTTG
Source organism: Syzygium jambos (assembly GCA_031216235.1). NCBI lineage: Eukaryota > Viridiplantae > Streptophyta > Magnoliopsida > Myrtales > Myrtaceae > Syzygium > Syzygium jambos. The sequence goes on from CM062226.1 coordinate 16,128,658, forward strand.
ATGTTCCCTTCAAGTACTTAATAATTCGCAATACAACATCTCAATGAGTAGTATGAGGAGAACTCATAAACTAACTCACTACATTGATAGTAAAAGATATATTAGATCTTGTGACAGTAAAACAATTCAATTTACCCACTAATCTTCGATATTTCATTAGATCATGTAACAATTCTCTATGTTCTGCATCAAGTTTCACATTAGGCTCCATTGGAGTATCAACTAGTTTTGCTCCAAGAAATCTAACCTCATAAAGAATGTCAAATACATATTTTCATTGTGATAAATTAATACCCGCTTGTGAGTAGGCAACTTCAATCCTAAGAAAATATCGAAGACGTCCCAAATCCTCAGTATTGGATTTTGTATGAAGAAACTTCTTAAGTCGTTTGATACCATTTGAATCACTATTAGTGATAATAATATCATCTACATATACCACCAGAAGATCACAACCAGCTGAAGAGACAAAACTAAATACTGAATGATCTACTTGACATTGCTTTAACCTAAACTTGGTAACTGCATCAGTGAGCTTACCAAACCAAGCACGAGGAGACTGATTGAGTCCATATAAGGCCTTATGCATACAACATACCAAATTCTTCCTCAGAGCAACAAACCCAGGTGGTTGCTTCATGTACACTTCCTCAGCTAAATCGCCATGTAAGATGGCATTTTTGACATTAAGTTGATGAGGAGCCACTCAAAGTATGCTGCTAGGGATATAAAAGCACGAACATATAGGATTTTGGCTACAGGTGAGAAAGTGTCATCATAATCAATACCATACGTTCCTTTGGCAATCAACCGAGCTTTTAATCGATCAAGAGTACCATCAGGATGAACCTTAATAGTGAAGACCCTGTGACAACCAATGGGTTGTTTCCCTTAGGTAAAGATTTGAGTTACCAAGTACGATTCTTAATAAGTGCCTTTATTTCATCTTCCATGGCTTGCCGCCATCTAGGATGAGCAAAAGCTTCAGCAACAATGCTAGGCACAGAAATAGAGGACAAGAACAAGATAAAGGGACAAAAGATAGGGGACAAACGATCATATGATAAGAAATTGGATATAGGATTATGAGTAAGAAGACAAGGAGAAATATCAGAAAAATGAGCAAAGCGATTCACAGGAAGACCAACACAAAAGCGTGTACCTTTTTGAAGAGCAATGGGCGAATCAGGATCAGAGGATGGTGCAATAAATGGTGAGGGGACAGATGAATTAGGAGTCGGTGAGACTTGTGCTACTGTGGTAGGAGTTGTAATACGCCAATGATAAGTGCGCTTAGCAAACTGAAATCCAATCAATGGTGCTGGAGGTACTGAGAGTGGTGGAAGTGCTGGTAGGACACACCTGCCACCCTCAGTAGCCACCATAGGTATTGTCTGAGTATTATAATTAGTCTGATTTTCAAAGAAAGTCACATTTGTTGACACAAAAAGACGACAACGAGTGGGACTATAACATTTATAGCTCTTTTAAGTTCGAGAGTACCCTCCAAAGACATATTTCTCTGCACGAGAATTTGACTTATCAACTAGAGTAAGACAATGTGGAAGGCTGACAGAGCTCGGCATGAGAGGGGCCGATCCAGAGTTGGCTCTAGTGAGTCGCCGGTCTGGGTGCTCGGCAATGGCTTTGGTGACGAGATCTAGAAGAATTTGATGAGGTCGACAGATCTAAAGATGGGTGGTGAGGTGGCTCGGCGATGGGTGTTTGGCGACGACAATTACAATTACAATGTGATTAACGTAAACTCCTCTGATCATGATATTATGATTTGAAGAATTTAGAGAAAAGAATTGTGAAAATTCTCATTCCACTTTGTACGACAATTACAATGCTATATATAGGACTATTTTAAGTACAAACTAGAAAAAAAAAATAGACGAATCTGAAAAATATGGCTATAATCCCACATATTAAGGGATATTAAAAAATCATTTCCTAACTAAATATTTACAGCTATTTCCTAATAATCAGGACCTAAAAGTCAGGATCAAATATTTTTAATAATCAGGTCCTAAAAATGAGGATAATTCAACACTCCCCCTCAAACTGAGGAAGAGATGTCTTCCTTTCCTAGCTTGAAAATTATTTCATGAAAGATCCCACCATTAAGTCCTTTGGTTAGCACATTTGCCAATTGATTTCTAGAAGGTATATAAGACATGCAGATCAACCCCTCTTCTAGTTTTTCATTGATGAAATGTCTATCAATTTCAATTTGTTTTGTCCTATCATGATGTACGAGGTTATGAGCAATGTTAATTGCTGATTTATTTTTGCAATACAACTTCATAGGATCCTCCCACTCGATTTTCAAATCTTCTAGGATGATTTTGAACCATAAGAGATCACATATTCCTTGGGCCATTGGTCAAAATTTTGATTCAACACTTGATCTTGCAACTATATCTTTTTTTTACTCCTCTAAGTCACTAAATTTCCACCAAGAAATGTGCGATAACCAGATGTTGACCTTCTGTCCACCGTGGATCCTACATAGTCAGCATCAATGTAAGCTTGTAACACTAGTTTTTGATTTCTTCTAAATAGGACTTCTATTCCAGGGCTTCCTTTTAAGTAATGTAGCACTCGATTGACGGCATGTAAGTGTGATTCTTTTGGGTCGTGCATAAACTGACTAATCACACTCACCGAATAGGCAATATCAGGCCTAGTATGAGCCAGATAGATGAGTTTTCCAACCAATTTTTGATACATTTCCCGATTTACAGCAGGTTCTTCCTTTGCCTACCCAAGTTTTATATTAGGCTCGATAGGTGTAGCTATTGGTTTACAACCTAGTTTTCCGATTTCCTTCTAGAGATCGGTCACATACTTCTGTTGTGAGACAAAAATTCCTTGTCTAGAGTAAGAAACTTCAATGTCAAGTATTTGAGTCTTCCCAGCTCCTTTATTTCAAACTCTTTAATCAACTACTGCTTTAGCTTTTAATTCTCCTTATCATCATCACCCATGACCATAATATCATCAACATACACTAGAAGTACCATCACTCTCACTGTTACTGAATGCTTAATGAAAAGGGTATGATCGCCTTGGCTTTGTTTGTAGCCCGAAGCTTTCATAACTCTGGAAAATCGCCTAAACCAGGCTTTGGGCGATTGCTTGAGCCCATATAGTGCTTTCCGTAATCTACATGCTTTGTTTGTAGTCCTTTCTCCTTCAAGGCCTGGTGGAATACTCATGTAGATCTCTTCCTCTAGGTCTCCATGTAAGAATGCATTATTCACATCATACTGTTGAAGTTGCCAATTAAAGTGAGCTGCCAGAGAAAGTAAAATTCTCACAGTATTCATTTTTGCCACCGTAGCAAATGTCTCTTGATAATCTACACCATACGTCTGAGTATAATCCTTTGCCACAAATCTTGCTTTATATCTCTCAAAAGAACCATCAACTTTGTATTTCAAGGGAAAAAAATTGTAGTCCACAAGATTCTTTCCCTTTGGTTTTTCGACAGTCTCTCAAGTCTAGTTTTTTTCTAACGCATCCATTTCTTCTCTCATTGCATTCCTTCGTTCTTTTTTAGCCAATGCCTCAGATAAAGTATTTGGAATAGTAATAGTGTTCAGACTCACAATGAAATTTCTATGAGGTGGTGATAGGCTTTTAAGTGACACATAGTGAGATAGTGGATACAAGGATCGCTTTGTGCACTCTCTAGTACCTTTTCCGACAGCAATAGGAAGGTGTGAATCATTTTCTGGCATATCAATCGACTGTTTATACAAAGGAGAGTTGGAACTTACTAGAAATTCATTTGCATAACTCGGATGGGAATCTTGAACCTGTGTTTGGTCTAAAATAGCTATCTTTTTTTAGTACGCCTGAGAAAATCTCATAGAGTCATAAATATGGGTAGATACAGAAGTGAACACTTGTTTCGGAATAGACTCCGATGTAAGGGGTAAGTCCAAGATTGAAGTAGCATAAACTGATTCATCAGAAATTGATTGGTCAAGAGCTGATTGATTAGAAACTGATTGGTTGGGAGCTAATTGATAAGGGACTGGTTGATCAAAGGTGGGAGCATAGATTGGAAGATTATCAAGAGTTAAGTCAAGATTAAGGTTGTTGAAGTCTTTATCCTTCACTAATGATTTCTCCCCCTTTGAAGATAAGACTATGGAAAGTAAGGTTTACTTTCTACAAATGTAACATTGGCTGATATGTAGGTATTTCTAGAAGGAGGATGATAACATTTATACCCCTTTTGTGTAGAGTAATAACCTAGAAAGACACACTTGATTGCTGTACGATCTAGTTTTTCCCTTTGTTGATTATGAACATGTACAAATGAGGTGCAATCAAAGACTTTAGGTGTGAGATTATTTGTTGTCCTGAAATGAGGATAAAAGCTTGAAAGAATTGCCATAGGAGTTTTAAAATCTAGTACTCTTAATGGTAGTCTATTAATCATGTATGTAGATGTAAGAATGGCTTCCCCCTAATATGACTTAGGAACATTTCCATGAAATAAAAATGCTTGAGTAGTGCTAAGCAAATGGCCATTTTTCCTTTCAGTAACCCCATTTTATTGTGATGTGTTTACACAAGATGACTCATGAATGATTCCTTCTCTTTCGAAATAAGTTGACATGATTAGATTAAAGTAGTCTCTGGCATTATCTGACCTAAAGCTGTTAATTTTAACTCCAAATTGATTTTGAACCATGGAATGGAAATTAGGAACAATACTACTTACATCAGATTTGTGTTTGAGTAAGAATATCCATGTGACCGTAGTGCAATCATCGATTAGAGAAATAAACCATCGAGCTCCCGATTTGGAATTGTGGAAAGTCCCCAAATGTTGCTGTGAATCAAATCAAAAGGATGAGAACTTCTTTTGTTAGTAATAGAAAACACGGTTGTGCTTAGCGAATTCACGAGTATCTGTCACACCTTGATCCCCATTGAGCACGCGACCTACTTCTCTGGTCGAATAATGCAACATCCCAGGGTATCGCCGACCTCATTTCATCTTATCAGAGATTTAATACAATTAGCGAAAGCCACGAATACCCAGACAATAACAATTGGGGTAAAGAGGGAGAATAAACATATCTATTGCTCATCCCAAACTTATACAATATTCACATACACAACCCATAATGTATAAGCACACCGAATATCTATACTATGCATCACCGACATCCAAAAAGATCAGTAGCTTAGTATACTCTATCTCCAAAAATGGATCACCTCAAAGAACTACTCCCAACCCCTACTCTAGCCCCTACGCCCTCTGCTTGGCGTCTACTCAAAGTCTGATTCCTCATCATCTGAATCTGAATCCCCTTGAACTGTCTGCTGCTCTGATGACTCCGGCTCGGTCTTGATCTCAATCGGGTTGTTTATATCACCAGATTCCGCTGGAACTTCGAACCGCTCCTCCTTTGGCTCCTCGTCTGACTCGTCCTCTGGCATAAACTCGAGATCGTACATTGGCTCATACTCTGGCTCGTCCGTGGGTGCGTCCTCTGGTTCTCTCCCCGAGTCTTCTTCAGGCTCATCCTTAGGCTCTTCTTCCGGTGCCTCTTCAGGTTTGTCTTTAGAGTCTTCATCTTCTGGTTCTTCTTCGGGTATTACCTTGAGGTCCATATCCATAGGGTCGTACCCTAACTGGGACTCTTCTGGCTCCAAATCCGGCTCAGCCACGGGAGGTTTAGGTGCTACAGGTGCAGCCTGATGCCTAGACTACGCCAGACTAGTCTCCAAATTAGTCATCTCTCCGTCAGGAGGTGGTATGGCTGATGGGTCCCAGTCCCCAACTCCGTCAAAGGGGACATCGAAGTCACGGACGGGACCGAACTCATCTATTACATCTCTGAACATCCGTGCATTGTACGTATGGGCCTACCAGAGGGGTAGTCCTATATCTACCCAAACTACCGTAGTATGCTTCACCCAGGTCATGTTGTCATCTATAGGGTATTCTACAACGTCGTGATCGATGTGCATAGGAATCCCATAACGTTGCGGCGGCGCTGGTGGAGGATTCATGGCTCAGGCTGGGATTCTGAAATTGTTGGTTGAAATAACTATGAGATCACATCTCAATAAGCACACACCATAAACCCTACCTAGGCTATCACGTACTTCCAGACAATCACAAACACAACCACACTTAGCCATCGCATAGCAGGCACGCAATTTATACTTACCTGGGCCTTTCCTGTGTGCAACCTGCACGTTAGCCACAGTAGTACAATTTCCAATCACATATACATTCTAATTATGTTTCACGCACTCATTCCTGCCTCATCACATTATTTTCATCAAACTCGCCAGTGACTCGCATAATGGTATCGCGTCAGGTTCACTGTGACCAACTCATCTTTTTCACTCAATTCGTCAGTGACTCGCGTAATGATACCGCCTCAGGTTCACTGTGACCAACTCATCTTTTCCACTCAATTCGCCAGTGACCCACGTAATGATACCGCCTCAAGTTCACTACGTCCAACTCATAATCACAACACTTCATAGCCCGCGTAATGGTACCGCCTCAGGCCGTGTATCTTGCCCGCGTAATGGTACCACCTCAGGTTGGCCGTCCTCGGTAATACCGGGCATCGTCCCGCCTAGTCGTACCGCCTCAGGACGGATCAATTTCCCGCATAATGGTACCGCCTCAGGGATTTTCGTAACCACACATACCGCACCTCACACGATTTCCCACTTATTCACTTGCTTAACACCAACATGCCGATATATTAGCCATTCACATTGGCCCATGCACGCACCAATTCACACACATTTATCATGCTCAATAAGCATCCAACACGGCTAATTGATAATAGGGGTGTCAGAACCGAACCGAAAATTTAGTGCATTTCGGTTTGGTTTCGGTTTCGGTTCGGATCATCAAAATAAACCAATTTTTCTTTTCGGTTCGGTTCATTTTGGTTCGGTTCGGATCGGATCGAACCCAACTAAAATAAACACTTTGGTTTAGGGCTATTTTGCCCTCTCTCTCTCCTCTCTTCTCTCTCTCTATGCTTAATGAACTTGAAACCGAAAACTGATCCGAACCAAACCGAACCAAATCGATTTTTCGATTCGGTTCCAATTTGGTTCGGTTCAAGGGGCACCCTTAATGGTTCGGTTCAGTTCCGTTTTTTTGAAAAATCGAACCGAACCGAACCGAACCATTTACACCCCTAATTGACAATCAAATTCAATTCAGCACAAGCGTGCACATAACGACTCACATTTCAATCAACTAAAACACGATCCAACGACCATATGAGACCACTATCGGGCCCACAATCATAGCCACATAACGAGTACATTTTCAGCATTCCCACACTCATTTTGAGCCATATCAAGCACCACAATTCCAGCCACCACATAACACGTCAAACCGACACCATATGCCCCTAAATCGAGCCAAATGCTCATTCGATTCAATCCACAATGTCCAACACTTTACTCAACCTCAAATCAGTCCCGAAACCTCACCATTTCAACCTCAATTCAGCCAATATCAGTCCTCAAACCGGTCCACTAAATTAACCCCTAAAAAGCCACTAAATTAGCCAAAACCGCACCTAATTAAGTCCGATTCCACCCCTAATCGCGTCTATCGATACCCGACATCCTAAATAAGGTTTAGGGGGCGACTTACACGAATTCTAGGCTAGCTCGGCTAGAGTGGAAAGGGGCGGCAGGCCTGTGGCCTCACTGTGAAGTGCGGCGATGGCGACGGTGAGTGGCGGTCTGCTGGCCTGTCTTCCACGGCTGAACAGGACAGGATAATGGTGATGGTGTTTCGGTGGGGCCGAACGGGGGAGAGAGGGACGGTGGGGTGAGCAGCTGGCTAGGCGAGCGGCCACAGCAGGCAGTGAGCTGCTCCGGCATGTGGCTACTCCGGCTGAACGGGAGGGCGGCTGCGACGGTTGGCCTAGGCGGACGGCCATAGTCAAGGTGAGGGGAGGCCGGTTCTGTCACATCCCGATTTTTGGGCCTGGAAAGCCGCAAGTAAATTGTAATATCCTCAATTTCAATCCCTGGGATTTGGCTATGAGTTAAGTTTGGTGGTTTTCCAATCAGAACTAAATTGTTTTCTCTTGTTTTGGAAAACCTAGTTTTCGGATCCTTAGTACCCCATCGTTTTGTTATTTTTGGGGAGACTTTTGTGATCCGAATTTCCAAACGCTTTCTTCTGGAAAGTTGTTCCAAACATTTTGAAGTTTTACATGATTTAATTTCAGAATTTTTGGAGTTGAGATGAGTGGTACGATGGTCTCATTTTCGGACCGTGTGAAACTGCCTAGAATGCGTTTTTCGGTGATGTTCACACCATCTTGATTTTCTACAAGCTTTTCTGGGCAGATTTTGGCAAAGTTTCCTTCACGGAAGTTGTTGAGAACTTCCTTTTCTATAACGTGTGTAAATTTGGGAATTTTACGAGATGATTTGGATGCTGGACAGAGCTTATTTTGAGAAACAAAAACGCTGTTCCAGTGAACTGTTTTTGGTCTGTCTTTGAGTGACTGAAAATGGTATTTACAGAGAGAATTAGATTTTGTGTTCTTCATGAAAAATGTTTATTAAGGTCTTGTTTATGACATATCCGAATTTGAGAATTTTCGGAGTTCATTTACTATGATTTCAAGTCCGATTTCGTGAACAGTGCAAAACTGCCCGGTTTTGCCAGATTTCAAAGATTCAGCAATTTCTATACGAAAACGTTGGAATTTGGACTTGGTGTCTTCTGGTGATTTAAAGTACACATTCTAAGCTTTCAAATGAGATATTTTATGCTTTGATCGGAGGTCGGACCAGGGGAAAACGAAATAGAGAAGCAAGCTTAAAAATGATTGGCCAAGAATGAAGCCTGTTCAAGAAGCCTAATTAATGGCTTGTATTAATTGCTTGGTCTTCTTTTCCACAAGCATTTATGAGCCTTGGTCATCAAGTTTTGACTCAAGAGAGAGAGATTCATCATGATTTTTGACTTAGACTATTAATGGATGGATGACACACGCGCTTACCTCATTGCCCCGATGACACGCGCGCTTACCTCATCGCCCCGATGACACGTGCGCTTACCTCATCCAAGCTTAGGCCCCAAGTTTTGTCTCCCTATAAATAGAAACAAGGCCATTCGGCCAAAGGGAGAGAGAAATAGAGAGAGAAAGAGAAAGAAAGAGAGAAAGAAAGAAAAAGCTTACCGGCGAGGCCCGAGTGTTCGTGTTCAAGCCCGAAATTTCCCAAGCTCACCCGTCTCGACCCCTGTTGTCTAGTTTTGTTTGCCGTTGGGTAAGTAAACTTCCTAATATCGGGAAAGGAAGTTGTGATGCGTTGTGACACGGTTTGCTTGGACCGTTTCTCGGTCGTTTGGTTGGTCGTGGTTGGTTCATTCTCTTGATTTGATCATATTTCCTGTTTGATGTTGATTTGAGATAGAACTGAGCCTTGGTTGGTAAAGTGTATATGGCGTGGCCATGCATGATGTTCTCTTGTATGAACTTTGCTATTGATCTGCCATTGATGCGGGTGCGGTAAGGGCCGACTTGTGCTAACGGCGATCCCCTCGTCCTCGCTTGGTATTAGTAGGTTTACTTGCTGAGTCTCCCCGACTCACCCCCCCCCCCCATTTCCCCCCCTTCAGGTTCATAGGATGGTCGAATGGACGGCGGCGACAGGAAAAGTTCGAGCCATGTTAGAGTTCGGGGAAAGCGAGGAGCGAGAAGCAGTAGTGGGCTTAGGACACCCAAGCCATAATATTTGTTGTATAAATGGCTAAGATTAAATAAGTTGGCTTGTAAAATATGTTTGCGTGTCCTATAAATACAAGATTTGCTCATGATGTTTGTCTTAATCCCGCTATTTGTTTTGAATGTGATTGTCCCGAGAAATGCTTCCGCGTGTGTTTTAAGAAAGATAATAATGAACGGGACGTCACGTTAATGGCCCCGAGGTCGGGGGCGTCACAGGTTCGGTCGGGAGGAGGGGGAGAGAGAGAGTGAGCCAAGAGAGGTGAGAGAGTGAGGAGAGAGAGAAATTGGGTTTAAATAACCCAAGGCCAATAATTGGTGTCCCAAATGACCATCTTGCCCTTCTCTCACAAATCCAATCAACGGCCAAGATTTGTTCTTATCTTGAGATCAATGACCGAGATCAAATCTTCTCCAAAATATCCAAGAGCAATTCGGGGATTTCTCAAAAAGTCCAAGGGCAAAATTGTCCAAAAATTTTTATTTCTAAGGCTAGGGCGAAATGATCAAAATGCCCTTTCCTAAATACACTTAGCCTTAACAAACCTCCAGGGGTAACATGGTCATTTTTCATTTCTCACCAAAATTAAATTTTTCTGAAGGATTCGGGCAAATCTGAGGCTACCCAAGCAAATGACGATATCGTCCAAATGATCTGTCGTGACTTTCTAAATTTTCAATGTCCAACTTGGTTTCCAATTCATGACTAAGTTCCAAATAACGTAACTTGCGCATATCTCATACTAACGGGTGGCTTTTGAGGAAATTCGCATTATTGACCCGTGGCCGATACTAAATCAAGCCATATTCAAGTTCACTCAGGTCGTGATGACCTCGGTTGTCACTTAATCGTAGGATTGATTGCTAGTTCCGACGGGCACAATCGTTTAGTATAGGTTTAGGGTCATTCGTCAAATCATTTCGTGGTCAAGCGAAATCACCCGCGATCCACTCGTATGACAATGGCGAACTGATCTCTAACTATCCTTGGATCGACCTACAGTGGCTCAAAATGTTACCTCGACAATTTTCATGGTCGAAAGTTTGTTCACGATCGAGTTCTTTGGTCGCGCGAATTTAAATCCCTAATTAGCCTTTCCCTAACGGTTAGTATTCCTGAAGTGATCAATTCTGGGCGAGATCTAACTGCAGCACGTCCATAAACTATTCATTTCATAAATCCCAAGTGGGTCGGATTTCAGGATGTCACAGTATCACACTGAAGTTCACTCATATCTAATCCTTTAAACAAAAAAGGAAACATGATATTTAAGACACGAAAAGATGGATGACCAAAACGAAAATGATAAAGCCAAATGACATCCTTCTTTGAAGTACTAAGAAATGACAAGGACAAATTATTTATGACTTTCTCCAAAATCCTCAGCGTCTCAAGATAGTACAACCCATTCCTTTCCTTAGGAAGTCTAATCATGTGATCAGTAGCACCTGAGTCTATTATTCAATCTTCATACCCATTCCAGTGAATATTGGACTTATCCAATCTATCCAATCTTCTTTTGGTGTTTATATCAGTAGCACCTGAGTCTATTATCCAATCTTCACACCCATTCCAGTGAAGATTGCATTTAGACCAAAGGGTTGGAAGTGTGAGTCATGTGATCAGTAGCACTCGAGTCTATTATCCAATCTTCACTCGAAAGTGTTTCTGAGGCATTTTAGACCAAACGAGAATGAAGGCTTACCTGAGAGTGCTAAGAAACATGCACCATAGGACTTTTCAAGAGACCCTAAAAGGCCTCTAATTCGCTATATTTCCTCACTATTAAAGGATTCTTTCTCCTATCCTTCACCATGATTGATTTGCTGGCTGGTCTGTTCAATTAGATGAGCCTAAGGCCTTGGCTGTCCTCCTCTATTTCCCCACTCTCGGCTTGAGGTTGTTGGTTTGCCATTCAGCTTCTAGCAACGCTCCTTTGTATGCCTTGGCTTCTTACAGTAGGTACACCACATATTATCTCGATTATCCCTCTATGTAGGCTTTGAAGCATCCATCCTTCCTCTTTCTTGTGTTAATGCATTGTGAGTTATTAATGCTAAGCCTTCCATAGCTTGAGGTTCCAGCATTATTCCCCATCAACTTTCTTCTATCCGGATTAGAGAGATTGTCTCTTCCAAAGAAGGGACTTCTTCCTTTCCAAGTATTTGAATTCTAACTTAATCAAACTCAAAATTAAGACTTGCCAGGAAATCATATACTCAATCCTTTTCAATGAAGATCTTTAGAGTTGCAGCATCATCCATGCACTTCATCTCAAATACTCAATAATGATCGAGTTCTTGCCATAGATTTTGAAGAGAATTGGCATATTCCGTCACGGTTTTGCTCCCTTGCCTTGTTGCACTTGTCTTTACCTTGATTTCATACACGTGCTGCATTTCGAGCCTTTGGATAAGTCTTGCAAATAGAATCCCAAATCTCCTTTGCAGTCTTAAGAAACATACATTTATCACTTATAGCCAAATCCATTGAATTACATAGCCATGGCATGATCATTGAATTTGCCTTATCCCATTCGTTGAACACGAGATCTCCTAGTTTTGGACCTATTCCGAGAAGGTGGTTGAGTCTTCCTTTACCCTTCAGGTAGGTCCTGACGAATTGTGACCATTTGAGATAATTCTTTTCATTCAGCCTATAAGTTGCCCTTACATTTTGTGGATCTCCAGTCATATAGTTGGTGTTGGCCTCCTCAGTTTAACCTGTAGTATATGAGTTTTGAATTTGTCTTAGACATGAATATTTCCAAGCACAGGAAAAGTACTCAGAAAAGGAAGATTAGAGGCAAAGTGGGAAAAAATAGCTAAAGGGAACACCAACAATGATGGTTGCGATCAGATTGTTAAGCACAATAACAAATCTAGCAATGAAGGCTATGATTGGAAGATTATTTGCATCAATGAAGGCTACACTGCAATACTATCCTAGAAAAATGAACCTAAATCTTTGATACCATGAAGAATTTAGAGAAAAAGAATTGTGAGAAGTCTCATTCCACTTTGTACCACGATTACAAAGCTATTTATAGGACTATTTTAAGTATAGTCTGGGAAAAAACAGATCTGAAAAATACAGCTACAATCCCACAAATTAGGAGATACTAAGAAATCATTTCCTAACTAAATATTTACAGCTATTTCCTAATAATCAGGACCTAAAAATCATGATCGAATATTCCCAATAATCATATCCTAGAAATTATGATGATTCAACACAAATCTACCCTCATTATCATATTTCTAACATATACAATACTACTATATAGATTATGCGCGTTTTCTCCCTCCCAAGAAGCCTAAAGCAATAAGTGCAGTCGGTAACATGGCTGAATTGATTAGTATGATCATCAACTTTGACGCCCTTTGGTATGTATCGCTTTTTATGAGTATCTTATTTGCACGGTTTGAACTGAACCATTATATTCTGGCTGGATATTTATTCTGCAGCTAAACTGAGAACCCTGTAATCAAACAAAGTGGACTTCTCAAAAAGGACACAAGAAGGAGTCAACAAAGAAAGTGAAGAAGGCTCGTGAAGTCACGTGCTAGAACTAAAAATGCTTTAGCAGTAGGTATAGTCATTTTTAAGCTGCCAGTAGTTGCTCTCTTTTACCCGCAAAACTTGTGGAGATTAACAAGCACTTTATCAAGGAGAAGTTTGAGGGTGGTTTAATTTGTATGTCTTTTGTTCAATCCGTTGATCAACTTAATGATGTGTTCACTAAATGTTATAGAGTAAATTGTTTCATCCTGTCTCAGTTAAGTTGTGCATGGGTATTTATGCTCCAACTTGAGGGAGAGTATTGAGAGTATTTGGCCGATGGGGCATATTTGTCCATTTCCTTTATTATATTATGTATGACAGCAATAATAATGATATTGTAATTTTGGCCTCTTGGCCTTTTTATAAATAGATAGCTTTGGGTTATATCGACCTAACCAAGCATTCAATTCAATTTTTTTGTCTCTCAATAGAACTTAAACTAGCCTCAGATTCTGGAATCACAATCTTGAGAACCAGAGTCAGCATTATGTACAAAGTGATACAGAGTGGCTAGCACAAATTCAAAGAATGTTTAAACAATTTCATTGGTAAGATCTGTCCTTGCACTTCATTTTTACCATCTCTTTATTTCGTCAGGCAAGATTTTTCCGGTACGGACACTACCGATGAGAAAACCATCAAGAATGCCGTTGATCTTGTTTCCAATTAATAGGGTAGCACAATTTGATGTTTTGTCCAAACTTGACTTGCATAATCCTCTAGTACATACATTAACATGATGTTTTCGTACCCAAGATGCTCATAGTCTAACACTGTCGGATGGCCTCCGAATGTATCAACTTCATTTTATGTTGCTAATTCAGGGCACCATTCCTTAACTTCTTGGTCCCGAGATCGAGCACCACATTATTTTGTTGCTCATCTGGTCAAGCGTCAAGAAATGAATAGCTCCATTCTTGCAAACTATACCTTCCAATGGAAAATCAGTGGGGCCGATACCAATTTTTCTCCATGAATTGGTTCCAATGTTAGAATTTTTTGCACGGTAATGACTTCACCTAAATGGTTGAGGGTAGGAGTGAGCATGGTTCCAGGGTAGATTTCAAGTTCCAAATATTAGAGAGCCGATTTTGATGAGTAGGTTCCAAGTTTCAGGTTTTGAAATCTAGAACTTAGAATCTGGAACTTGAGACTTGGAACAAGTCTTTGTGTTTGTCTGTTCCATATCTTCGCGCAATCCTGCTATATTACATGGTGTTCGATGATGAGCGTGTAATATTGAATCACTAGTCTGAGCTTCCATTTCCGATAATATTAATGATTGAGACTTTCACTTTGTTAATATTTTATTATTTTCATTTGTCTAAATATAAGTTGTGTTCAGTGGATTGTAGCAGCAAATGATAGTCATTTGAGGTGATGATTTACTGTAATCGTTCAATTATGAATATAGGTGGAACCTGAGCAAATCATGGAACCTACGACAGAGTAGGTTCTATGTTCTAAGGTATGCATGATAGGTTCCAAATTCCAAAAAATAAGGAATCTGTATCAACGGATAGGTTCCAAGCAGAATCTATGAGGAACCGAAACCACTCAACCATAATTGAGGACGTTCAAAACTCATGTCTTCATGACTCTGTGCTGTTTCATGACGAGATCAAATCCCAAGGTACTAAAGCTGCTGGTGTTTGCGGTGCAAATGGACAGGAAAATTGAGACCGGTAGGCAAAAGGGCCTTGACCTCTCTAGTGATGATGTTGCACAGGTACGTAAGATTACAATTTCAAAGCAAATTAAGCCATTGATGCTTTGCGAATCCTCAACGGTCAAGTTGATGGTGTTGTCTAGTTGGCTCAAGGGAGTGGCGAATCTAGTTTGATGGTCTAAGCTGAAGTGCCGACGACCAAAGTGACTCGGCTCAATGTTGTCCATGGGGAGAGAGAGAAGGCATAGATTGTGAACACATGAGGAGGGAAGAGCCAAGCGTGCATCGGCGGTGTGTGGCGAAGTGGAGATCAGGTTTGGGGGAAATGGAGCCTAGACTATGTTGGGGGCTTGGGGATTTGCAATGGGGGTAATTTTGTATTCTCAACATAGGGGTAATGTTTGTGAGAAAGTATCCATTGGTTGCAAAGCGCAACGTCAATCGCTGACGTGGCACACATTTTTTTATTCATACCCAATACCTAGTCGACGTGTGTATGCTGAGGTGGAATAAAAAATAAAAGACTTGATATTTCTTTTCTTCTTCCTCCTCCATCACAGCGGAGCACCCCATCTGGCCAACATCTCTTCCATTTCCAGTGAAGCTTGCTATCGGCTCTGTCATTGCTCCAAGTCAGCCTAAGCTACCTCTCCGTCACTGCTTGTAGTCGGCTCCGTTGTTACTCGTCCAAATCTGGCCTTGGCCATGGCCACCAGATATGACTTGGCGATCATTCTCCAAGTTCTGTTGTGGCCATGGCTTTAAGGTCTATCTCGGCCATGACCACCAGATCTGACTCGGTGGTCATTCCCCAAGGTCTGTCGCAGCCATGGCTGCACAGTTCCAGATTTGGACGTGACCATGGTTCCAAATTTTTTGCAGCCGCACTTCGCGGAAGGGAACTCGCTAGAGGGAACTCAATGGAAAAGGACACTGTTTCGCCGGAAATGGTTCCTGTAACGAAATATAATTTACCGAAAGTCGTTCTTCGATTTTTAAATAGAGGAGACCGGGTTCTGGGTTTAATTTCAGACAGGAGTGATCCAAGTGTGAGCAAAGAGCCTAATTGTCTTGATTGATAATACAAATCTCGTACAACGATGAAGTTTGACTTAGATTTATAGAGGACTCAGACGAATCCGTCCAATTACTAACGGTGTTCGAAGTTCATCGATATGATATTACAAAGTTATTGACTTGGAAGATAAACAACTATAGCTATGGAAACTAAAGGTGCAATACTGGAAAGTAAAGATAAAAAGACAGCATTTTGGTTTGTGTTCGCGGGGGGCTTTCTTCTGGCAGCCGAGTGATATTTATAATGTGAACTTGGTAACCATTTTTGACAATGTGTTTGATAACCACCGTTGATCTTATCTTCACCGTTCATCTAATGACATCTGTCCACCAACTGCTATCGTTCCTATCTTTTATCCGAGGTGGTAATCATTGTCAAGTTCATACCGTCTTGACATCTGTCCTTCTCGAGACAGTGACCGTCATTAAGCTCATGTCGTCTTGGCACCTATTCTTCTCGAGGTAGTAATCGTTATCGAGTTCCTCTCATCCTGACACCTGTCCTTTCTGGGTGATAGCTGTCGTCGAGCTCTTCTCATTCTGACACATGTCCTTCCTAGGACAATAACCGTCATTGAACCCTTCTCGTTTTGACACCTGTCTTTCCTGTGGTGATAACCGTCATCGAGCTCTTCTTATTTTGACACTTGTCCTTCCCGGGACAATAACCGTCATCGAGCTCTTTTTATTCTGACACCTATCCTTCCCGAGACGGCAGCCGTCATCGAACTCTTCTCATTTTTACACCTGTCCTTTCTAAGCAGGAACTGTTGTTGAGCTCTTCCTGACTTGACACCTGTCTTTCTTAAGCAGGAACTATCATTGAGCTCTTCCTAGCTTGACATTTGCCCTTTTACTTGTTGACGTTCTCGATGACAATCTTTTGTCGACAGCTTTAGCACTCACTCTGAAGCCCTTTCAATTTCAAATTCCTGCCGATATCTCCCAGTACTTGCCAGCTGTTTTTCTTACGTGAGCCGTCTCATATGGGCTACGTCATCTTTTGACGTCTTTTATTCTCTTATTTATTTCAATTGTCAACAACCTAATTAATTATATGTATCAACATATGCCCCCTTTTAAAAGAATTAATTCTTTTTAGATTTAATTCTTTTAAAGAATTATATCAGGCTCGGGTGGTCTAAATCTCGACTCCTCGTAACTTTTGCTCATTCAATCTTTCTGCTTTATTCTGAGACGTCATTTCGATCATTTATGGCTTGGCAAATCTTCATGATGGCAAATCATCTGAATTGTTGTATCTTCGGCGATAAAAATCAAAACTTTAACTCTTCATCTTCTTCTTCGATCGTCATATCTCGATTATCAAAACTTTAACATTTTCATCTTCTTCTTCAGTCCCACATTTATGTGTCTTCTCTTTCTTTATTAACAATCCTCTTGAGTCGTTGCAATAGTCTTGCCATGGCCAACCTTTCTTCTTCTTCATCCTCTAACGCTTCCTCTTTCACTGAAGACTTTGTTGCTCTATGGAGCGACTTACCATGTCGACTAAGTCTCACTTATACCTTTCTATCCATTGAATCAAGTGTTGTTGATGAGATCTTCACTTTCCTCAAAGAAGCCAAACTCAAATTCCTTGCTGATCACCCTTCAAAACTGACTTTGATGAGTTTTGCGTAACTTTTACCCATGGGCTTTAAGCCTTTTATGAAAACAGGTCGATAATCGAGCAACATGCAATCACTGAGAGTGAATATTTTAACAAGACAAACCTTATCACCGAGGCTGAAAAGGTGTACTTTGATCGACTCAAAGTTTTAGAACTTGCTCGTGCAGGGTTGGCCAGGTTGTCTCGTTCAAAAGATGCGAAAATCGAGTTGTTGAACATCGCAATTCGCCATCTTCAGGGAAAGTTGTCACTCGAAGAGAGAGTAGAGGCCGAGACAGATAGGAAGGGACTAATCAAGCTACTTACCCAGATAGATGAGGATATCAACTCTTGTGGGTCACTAGTGAGTTATTTGGACAAGCAGGCTAACGCCTACTTTGAGACTCTCACAGCACTGGAAGCAAAATGTAACCAGGCCTACTCAGCCAAGAACACCAGTTCCTCTGCTTGCTACCGCGCTGAAGAGGAGAACTGTCAACTGGAGGGTCATCTTTTCCGTTTTGTAAATAGGTTCAAGCGTCATATCTATATAGACTGATTATGTAATGACGATTCTTGAACAATTTTTGTAAATCCGACCCTTTTGTTCGGCTAGCTTGACCCCTTTAATCATTCAGCGCAGTAGTTGATCTTTTATCTATAAGTTCCGTCAGTCGATGTATTCTCCTTTTCAGATATGACATGAATGACTGAGTTTCTTCACTTTCTTTCATCTCCCACATAGTCGGGTAACACTTCTTTAAGAATTTTTTGTTGATCGACCTAGGCATTTCTCCAATCCCATCGATGTCCATTAAATGATACCCATTTCCACCTAGAACTTCTGTAACTAAACATGGACCTTCCCAATTTGATGACCATTTACCAAATCTCTCGTTATATGAACCCACCGGTAAAATAATTTTCCAAACCATGTCACCAACGTCGAAGCATTTCTCTTTCATGTGTTTGTCATATGTCCTAGCAACCCTATTTTTATGGGCGATTAGCTTCTCTAAAGCCATAATCCTGTTTTCTCCCAATTCATCGATATTTCCATACATCAGCTCATCATATTCCTATTTGGACATGCCCCCTTTCAATTTTACCCTTAACGATTATACCATAATTTTTACAGGCAGTACTGCTTCCAGGCCATAAGTTAACATGTATGGGCTGACTCCTGTACTTGACCTTTTCGACATTTTATAGGCCCATAACATTGTCAACAATAGTGAATCCTATTATCTAGGGTTTTCTTCCATATGCCTTTTAATAAGATTAATAATAACCTTATTGGATGCCTCAGCCTATCCATTTGCCTGAGCGTAATATAGAGTAGAATGAAGCATTTTGATTCCTTTGGATTTAGTAAACCCCAAAATTTTCTTATCAGTGAATACAGTACCTTGATCTGCTATTATTGTTTCTAATATTCCGTATCGATGAATAATTCTTTCTTCTATAAATTCTTTCACCACTTTCTGAATTATGTTTTTATATGAGGCGTCTTCTACCCACATGGTAAAATAGTCAGTGCCAACCAATATAAAACTATGATTTTTAGATGATGGAGGATAAATTTTAACAATTATATCCATTGCCCATCCTTGAAATGGCAATGGTTTAATAATGGGTTGCATAATTGCCGCAGGCACATGTTGCGCCGGATCATATTTTTTGACATGGCTGACACCCTTTAGCATAATCAATGCAATCCTAGGTCATTACTGGCCAAAAATAACCGTCGCTTGTTAACAACCACTTCATCTTTATGCCTACTTGATGTGCACAACATATCTCTTCATGCACCTCCGCCATTACTGCCATCGATTCTTTTTTACTTAAGCATCTAAGTAGAACACCATCGACTGTTTTTCGATATAGTTCACCATCAAGCAATAGGAATTTTAACGCTTGCCTCTTAAATCCTTTATTATCAGAAACTGGGTTCTCTAGATAATCAATAAAAGGTGTTCTCCAGTCTCTTTCATCGATATCGATGTGCTCTTCATTAGATTGCACCATCATGATTCGATTTTCTATCGATGGCAAAGTTTTTGTTTGCGTAATGATAAATCTAGCTAATTCTTTTGATATTTTATACCCAGATGCCATCTGAGGTAACTCATTGGCTTCTGCATTTTCATTTCTTTTTATATGATCCAGTTCATAGTCAAAGAACTTGTTCAACAAAACTTTCACCGCATCGAAGTATCGAATAATATTTTCATTAAGGCATTGATAATTTCTCGATAATTGGTTGATCACTAACTGAGAATCCCCTTTTATTTTTACAAACCGAGCCTTCATATCAATCAATATGTTAAGGCCGGCAATCAATGCTTCATACTCTACCTGATTATTTGAACAATTAAAATCAAGTTTGCACATAAGTTTAGTTTGATGTCCCTGAAGGGATACAATCAAGATGCCAGTACCAAACGTTGTCGCCGTACTTGATCCATCAAAATACAATGTCCACGGTACCACCTGTATCGAGCCCTTAACGTTCTACTCTTCCAAATGTACACATGGATATTCCATGATAAAGTTGGCAACCGCCTATCCTTTAACTGTTTTAAGTGGTATATACATGAAATGTATTTCGAACAAAACAAAGGCCCATTTTGCAATTCTTCCTCTGATAATCGGACGAGTCAATATATATTTAATAATATCTATTTTACAAATTACCTGAACTATAGTTGGTAGCATGTAATGGCGTAATTTTGTACAAGTAAAATACAATGATAGATATAATTTCTCCACTGGAGTATATCTTTTTTCTGTATCATTCAACATCCGGTTGAGATAATATATTGCCTGTTTTTTTCCGTTGTCATTTTCCTGTGCCAACATACTTCCAATAGTGTTATCAGTTGCTAACAAATAAAGTTTCAACGGCCTACCTGGCTTAGGCAGCATTAAAACTGGTGGATTGGTCAAATACTTTTTGATCTTTTCAAAAGCATACTAATGTTTTTCCTCCCAAACAAATTGATCTTGGCTTTTTAGCTTAAGTAATGGAGAAAATACCTCTATCTTACCTAACAGATCAATAATAAATCAACGCAGAAAATTTATTTTACCTATAATCATTTGTAACCGTTTCTTATTTAAAGGCGATGGCAACTCTAGGATGGCTTTTGTTTTGTTCTTATCTACTTCTATCCCCCTTTGATTTACTAAGAACCTTAGAAAGTTACCAACCCTTATCCAGAAAGCACATTTAAGATGATTCATTTTCAATTTAAACTTCTGTATCCTTATGGAAGCTCATTCAAGATAAGTTAGATGATTTACCTGGTCCGATTTGATGATGATGTCATCGATGTATATTTCCATGAAATCTCTGATCATATTGTAGAAGATAAAGTTCATGGTCCTCTAATACGTTGCCCTGACATTTTTCAATCCAAACGGCATCACTAACCATTCAAACGTCCTAATAGCTCCCGAGCATTGAAATGTTGTTTTATGAACATATTCTTCCAATATGAATATCTGATTATAACTTGAATGATCATCCATTAATGACATAATCTCATTGCTAGATGCTGAGTCGATTAACATGTCTGCCACTGGCGTTTGATACTCATCTTTCGGGGTTGCCGCATTTAAGTCACGAAAATCTATGCACACCCTTAACTTCCTATTCTTCTTTTTAACCGGTACCACATTAGATAACCACTCGACATATCTTGCAATTCTAATAAAACCTGCTGCCAATAAGTGTTCAACCTCTTCTTTGACTTTATGCACAATTTCCTATGCAAATTTTCATGGTGGTTGCTTATGTGGCCAAAACCCTTTCTTGATTGGCAATCTATACTAGACCACATCTCGACCTAATCCTGGCATTTCATGATAATCCCATGCAAAGCAGTCCCTATATTTACTTAACAACTCAATTAATTGGAACTTTGTAACCTCGTCCAATAATGCACCGATGAAAATTGATCGACGATTTTGAGGATTCCCATTATCAACTTTTATTAACGGGTCTTGAGCCTCAGTTAGTTTATCATCTTCTTTAAGGGGTGATTCTTCAAATTCCATAATACAATCGCTGGCTTCCATATCTTGCTTACCTAATCTGGCCACATAGGCCATATAGCTTCTATTGAGGTTGTCTAATAATGTGAGGTTCTCCTTTGATAATCTTATCTAAACATCCCGCCAAGTCACTTTTGGCAATCCATTAGACATTTCCCTTTTCAAACTGGTAGAACGCTACATTCCTTGAGTCAATTCTAGGTGCCTCAATAGCACATGAATTTTTATCATGTATTTTTATCATGTATTTTTATTAATTCTCGGTTAGTCTTTAAGGCGTGTGCTCAAGATACATGAGCCTTACTATTAGCTTTAACATACTTAACTTTGCTTCCATTCAAAAAAGCTAACATCTGATGGAGTGTCGAGGGCACACACTGATTTCCATAAATCCAATCTCTCCCCAACAATAAATTATATGATCCATCTTCCTCGACAACACATAAAGCATTCCTAGAGGTTTTCGATCCCATGGTCAGACCAACTACAAATATTCCCTTAACTTCTATTACCTCTCCTGTAAAATCTAACAACTAAATATTCTATGGGATAATTTCTTCATCCATTTTTCCCATTTCTTTAAAGAATTTATACGAAACCAAATTAAGAGTAGATCCTCCATCGACAAGAACCTTAAAAACCTGACGTCCATCTATCCTGGCATTTATATTAAGTGCCCTAAGGTGTTTACACCCTGCATAAGACGGGTTTTCATACTCCATTAGTTCCTCTTCATCATCAAATTGAAATTCTGTTTTGTCTTCTTCATCGACGACTAAATCTCCATTGGTTGCCGAGTCTACAGACGTCACTCTATATTGCAATGGGAGCCTAGCTTATATCATGCATGAACTTAGAGGAGAAATAGATCTTGACAAAACAGCTGGTCTAAATTCTGTTTTCTCATTGGTCTCAGCATTTTTCTGATTGTCATTCTGTTCATCCTAACTAGAGCTCCCAGGATTCCTTCTCCACACTAAATTCTTAACTCGAAATTTTTTAGGTTTATAAGGGCTTGGTGAAACTTGAGTAATACGGATCTGATTAACCTGTCTTTGTAACTCGTGCATTTTCTTTTTCCTTTGTAGCCTCCTTATATGAGTTCTTGTTACATTACCCCTGGACCTTGAATTTCTCATGATTCAAACCATTCATCCTCTAGTAGATCGATTGGTATTTTCAAAGTTCTCGTACGATGAGGCGTCACCAATGAACTCTTCACCCCATCCAGTTGCAATCACTTTTTACGAATATATGGGAGGTGAATCATAGTCAACACAGTCATTGAATTTACCACTAGATTACCCTAATGTTCCAATTCGCGGATCACCCTCTTCATACCGCTACTTGAAAGACTTTCACTTCGTGGGGCATTGTCTCGAGTCATCGATAACCTGGGTATTTCGATTCTGATTCCAACGTTTATCAATGTTTTGAGCAGTTCGGGGTCGATTCTAGTATCCAGCCATCCTATTATAATTCTGGTGTCTAAATCGATCCCAAAAACGTTTTTCTTGTGAAAAAACCTATGTCAAGGAATGCCTTCCTTTTGGGTCATAATTGATCTCCTCTTTACACCGAGCACATAAATATGGTTGTATCATTTTACCTTTAGACTTTAAAGACACCATTCCAGTCATCATAGGGAATGGGTCGACATCTATCTCTATGAGAGTAGTCATGGCCACGGTTCGGAATCAACCAGTTCTGGTTCGTGGCCATGTGTGAACCGGAACTGGAACCGCCCCTAGCGGTTCCGGTTCCGATTTTGAACCAACCGGTTCTGATTCGTAATTTAAAAGTAAATTATGAAATAAAAAAATAATGAATTGTTAAATATAAATTGTAATCAAAATGTAAATTGTAAAGGTAATTGGTTCCTGGTTCGATCCGGTTCCGCTCGAAATCGGGAACCGAGCCGGTAAGACCGGTCCCTTAATTTTAGAACTAGGAACCGGACCGGTAAATCATAGAATCGGGAACCGGACCATTGGCCCGGTCCGGTTCTAGGCGGTCCAATGGAACCCTTTGCTCTTAACTAGCAAAGAATCATAGCCATAAAAGGCATACAATTTCACATGTTCATAGCTTGGCTTGGATTTTATACACAATCCCTTTGATGATCTCTTCATTCCCATTTGATGTGGGACTCTTGGCATTTGCATGAAGACAAGCCAAGAGTCTTACATTAAAGGTGTTCAAGGCAAGCCGAGAGTCCTACATCGAATGGGAACGAAGAGGCATTAGAATCACTGTGTATAAAACCCAAGCCAAATCTTGTAATTAGAGTTCAATACACCCAAGTCAAGCATTGTAATTAGAGATCAATATACTTACAATGCAAGGCAATTAGAGTTCAAATTGTTTTATAAAAAAATTAACTAATGATTTTTTTTTAATAATTTGGAACCGGAACCGGCAGTTCTGGGCCGGTTCCAAAATTGTTGGAACTGGAACCAAGCCCGTAAGCCACAGGCTAGTTCCGGTTCCGAACCGTAGGCCTGGTCAACGGGTTGGGCCCGGGTTTGACCGGGCCGGTTCCGGGCCAAAATTGGCTCGTGGCCATGATTACATGAGAGCCTTTTCTTTGTCATCCACAAATCTGATTTTTCCTTGTTGAATTACTTCCTAAATGTTCTTTCTTAACATAATGCAATCGACTGTGTTATGACTCCATGAGTGATGTCATTTATAGTATTTCTTCCCTATCAACTTTACTTTACTCGGTATTACTTGGCCCTCAGTAAGTTTGATTTGCCCATTAGCCAAAAGCAAATCAAATATCTCATCGAACTTATTTATATCAAAGAAATAATATTGCACATCTTCTGATTTGACCATCTTCTGATTTGACCATAACACTTCCCTTCTTTTTCGCCTTAGCCAATTTCAGCGCAGAGCACGTATATAGCTTTTCTATTATCATCTTTGCCATCGCCACCTTAGCATATTTTGATTCATTTTTGTCGACTAGTGTTTCGTCGACAAAGTTCACTTCATGTTTAACATGCTTTCAATCCTTCTCTTTCAAAAAGTTTTCATGTTTCACAACAATGAAGGTCAATGAAAACAAATCATAATAAACTTGTCCTACCATTCTTTCCCTAATAGCAAACTTTAAACCATTAAACACAAACTCAGCGAACATCTTCTCAGATAATGGTACGAGACACCTATTCCTTGCCTTTCTAAATCAAAACATGAACTAATCGACTGACTCATTATTATATTATTTCATTGCCAACAAATCCACCATAGACATTTGTAGCACAGCTCTTTGAAATTGATTATGAAACATCATTTCCATTTGACACCAAGAAAATACAGAATGAAGTGGTAGAGATATGTACCAGGTCAAAGTAGTCTTGGACAATGATAATGGAAAAAGCCATAGCTTCCAATGATGTCCATATGTAGCATCTCCACACAAAGCGGTGAATCGATTAATGTGTTCCTATGTCGACTGATTATCCTCACAAGTAAACAAACTAAATTCTAGCATCTTAAACCTCCTTGGGTAAGGAACTGCATCCATCCATTCCGGATATGATTTTCTGTATACTTGCCTAAAACTTCCTGCTTCACCACCATATTGCCGTAATACTAGATCAACTGCATATTGATTTTGCCCTGGTACAATCACAACTGGTGGTGTGACTGTTTGAGCCGCCTGCACAACCTAATGCATCATTTGAGGTACGTTCTGTTGCAAAGGTTGATGCATTTGGTATTGAGGTACTAACACTTGTGGTATTAGCTACGGCAATGGATGCTATGGTATTGGCTGTGGATATTACGGAACTGGATTTTATGGCAATGGTTGTGGCAGTTATAGAACTTAGTACTATTGTACTGGCTGTGGTGGTGTTAAAATCTTCCCCTGAACCTCTATAGTAGCATTTGGCCTAAAGAAAGTATGAGGGAGATTAGGTTGAGCAGAAAAATCACCTGACAGCATATTATCATGCAGCTGGAACAAAGCAGCATGCTGAGGAACCAAATTTACATTAGCCGTATTTGTTTGAACTGGCCCAGACAAATTAACACCGTTGGTTATTAGCTAACCAGTGTTGGTATTCTCATTCCTCTGTGATAAATTAACCACATTACCTTCACTTGTCGCCACTTGGCCGTATGCTTAACCTACCAACGCGTTCTCTCCTCTCAGAAAAATCCTTAGTAGTGCAAAAGGTATAAACTGTCCTACGGTTCCAACGCCAGAGAGCATAGCAACGGGTTGTCCAAGACTTCCAACTATGCCGGGAGGAATAACAGGGATAGTTTGTAGCTGGGTAGAATTCGTCGATGAGCTCTGCCTTCCGGTAATCTCCTAGACTGTATTGATAATCAATGGCCTAATAGTAACAGCCATATATCTAGTGACTATATTGGCTAGATCGTTGTGCTGTTCTTCCATGATTCTTCTCATAGTAGCAAGTGTAATCAGGTTTGGTTTCAATTGGCTTCTTTATTCTTTAGTAAGGTGCCTGGGAATATCCATCTCTCCTGCTTGTCCTTATTCTGCCACTGTTCATCCATTCGATGACTCTGCATGTGTCATCCGCTCCACAGTAGGATTTGTGGGTGCGTTGCTTCCTACAACATTGTTATTCTGATCTAATTGGCTCTGACTTTCCATTCGTGCCATCGTTACTCCTCCAATTGACCAAACAGGTCCCACCGGGCGTGCCAAAATTATGTTTCGCCAGAAATGGTTCCCGCAACGAAATATAATTCATTGAAAGTCATTCTTCGATTTTTAATTAGAGGAGACCGGGTTCTGAGTCTAATTCCAGATAGGAGTGATCCAGGTGTGAGCAAAGAGTCTGATTGTCTTAATTGATAACACAAATCTCATACAATGATGAAGTTTGACTTAGATTTATAGAGGACTCAAACGAATCCGTATAGTTATTGACAGCGTCCGAAGTTGATCGATACGATATTACAAAGTTATTGACTTGGAAGATAAAACAGTTACAGCTACCGAAACTAAAGGTGCGATACTAGAAAGTAAAGATAAAAAGACAACATTTTGGTTTGTGTTCGCGAGGGGCTTTCTTCTGGCAGTCGAGTGCTATTTATAATGTGAGCTTGGTAACCGTTTTGACATTGTGTTCGATAACCACCGTTGATCTCATCTTCACCGTCCATCTAATGACATATGTCCTTCAACTGCTATCGATCTTATCTTTTATCCGAGGTTGTAATCATTGTCGAGTTCATATCGTCTTGACACCTGTCCTTCTCAAGGTAGCAATCGTCATTGAGCTCATATCGTCTTGGCACATATTCTTCTCGAGGCAATAACCGTCATTGAGTTCCTCTCATCCTGACACTTGTCCTTTCCGGGTGATAACCGTCATTGAGTTCTTCTCATTCTGACACATGTCCTTCCCGAGACGATAACCGTTATCGAGCTCTTCTCGTTTTGACACTTGTCCTTCCCAAGACGATAACCGTCATCGAACTCTTCTCGTTCTAACACCTGTTATTTCTAAGCAGGAATTGTCATCGAGCTCTTCCCGATGTGACACCTGTCTTTCTTAAGCAGGAACTATCGTCAAGCTCTTCCGAGCTTGACATTTGCCCTTTTACTTGTCGACGTCCTCGATGACAATCCTTTGTCGACAGCTTTAGCACTCGCTTTCGAGCCCTTTCAATTTCAAATTCCCGCCGAAATCTCCTAGTGCTTGCCAACTGTTTTGCTTACGTGAACCGTCTCGTATGGACTACACTGTCTTTTGACGTCTTGTATTCTTTTATTTATTTCAATTGTCAACAACCTAATTAATTATAGGTGTCAACATATACCCGAGAGAGAGACTCCAAGATCGTTCAAGTTCCCTCCGGCGATGTGGCACCAGTTCCAGTGTTGGGTACCAAGGCAAAGGGAGGTGCGACAACAAAGTGGAGGGAGAAAATTGGTGCCGAGCGCAACAAACACAACGCAGCAGCAAGCCTCAAGCATGGAGATTGTGACGGCTTGCACGGAGGAGACGACCGCGCTGGATTCTCAAGTGGCTGGGCAAACGATGATAGGATGAAAGAGTAGGCGGTGGCTCGATGGAGGAGCAGGCGATGTTGTCCATGTTCGACAACCGGATATGCAGAGGAGAGTGAGTTAGAGAGGAAGAAAATAAAATCATATTTTTATTTTTTTAATTCCAACTCAGCTGACATGTGTCAATTTCTTATTAAGTATAGACAAAAAAAAATGCTGACTTGGCACTTTGCAATTACTAAATTTTTTCTCCTTATTTAGAGTTTGCCTTAGTGGTCTTTGAGTGAAAAGTGAGGTTCTTTTTTAAATATCTAAGTTATCGATGCTGAGGTAATATAATGAATTAGTTTCACTATAGAAACCGTTTAACTGCTGCATAAGATGCTTTCACGGCTCCGATAGTGGCATGGGCATTCCAATTTTCCCAACCAAATACATATAGGGTGCGTTTGTTTCGCGGAAAACTCAATGATAAAAGAAAATGATTTTACGAAAAGCTTTTTCCAGGAAAACGGTTAATTTTAATTTTTTCTTTCTCTTTTTCTTTTTTCTTATCTTTCCTTTTCTTTTTTCCTTTCTTTCCTTTTGTTTCTCCTCCTTCCTCCACCGCGACCGGTCGGCGACACCCCCGCAACGGCCTCAGGCGAGCTTGAGCCCACCGACCTTCGGAGAGCCGTGAGCCTGCCGGCCTCGGCCGAGTCCAAGCTCACTTGGATTTGGCAAGCAGCGAGCTTGCTAGGATCGGCGGAGCTCGGGCTCGCCTAGATCTAGCGAGCCACGAGCTCGCTGGCCTCGGCCGAGCCCAAGTTCACTTGAATCTAGTGAGCCTCAAGCTCGCCGGCCTCGGATGAGGTCAAGGCGAGCTAGAGGCAGCGAGATCGGGCCTCGCGCGATGCCTGCGAGGCCCAACCTTGCCCAAGGTCGACGAGCTCGAGCTCGCCAATTCCCAGAGAGACTCAAACTTGCTGCGCTAAGGCTGGCGAGCTTGGCCAATATCGCCGGCCCGCGCTTGTGGCCGACGAAGGGAGGAAGAAGGAAAGAGAAAAAAAGAAAAAGAAAAGAAGACGAAAAAAAATAAAAAAATAAAAAAAGAACAAAATATTAACAAATTTAAGATAATCAATTCCAGAAAGTGTTTTCACCTTCTTAAAGTAGAGAATTCACTTTTCCAAATTTATACATGAATGGTTTCCTTCATCAGAAAGTATTTTCGGTTGATCAAATCATTTTTGGACAACTAAACAGATGAAAGTCCGAAAAATATTTTCTCGAAAAACAATTTCATCAAAACAAACGCACCCATAATGCTCATCTCTTATAACCAAACACAACATTAGTGTATAAAGACCCTAAGAAATACAAACACATGGAAGTGCCAAGTAATTTCACTATATAAAAGGGTAAATGCCATGAAAAATCTCAAACTTGTACCTGTGTAATAAATTTATCCTCCTTCAAAGTTCTATAAATGAAAACCATTAAAAATCATTCTACATAGATGCTAGAAAGCAAATAGTATTGATATGGCACCCACATGACCTAAGTAAAATAAAATGATGTTGTTTTGGCTACAAAATCATTGGATAAATATGTCACATAAGTACAAATTTGGAGTTTTTTATGTCACAAGAAAAAATTTAGGATAAATGTGTCATAGTGGCATATTTTGGAATTTTTGGTGTTACATAAAAAGATTCAAGATAAATATATCACGGTAGGCATAGTTTGGGGGGTTTTTGTAACTTTTTCCTTATTTTACATAGTAATGTTGTAGACTAATGAAGATATACATATTTGACATTTCAGATTGCAATTGCACATGTAATAAATTGATTATTTATAACTCTCATTCGGAGCCTTTCGGTATATTTCTTTTTTCAATAGAGAGACATGTGTAATTTTTTTTTATAGATAGAGCCATTGGAGGTCTTTGAATATTTCCATTCGTGCACTCCTATTCCAAGATTTTTTTTTTTTGGTTTCAATGTCATCCCTAAATTATTTATTTTTTTATACAACTGCAGTGGTCCTTCCATCAAAAACCTGGATGAAAATACCGACACGGTCGTTAAATGCCACGTCAACTCATATTTGACAACCAAGTAGAGCTTATTTGGCTTAAATGTTAAACATGAATAAACATTTAACTTCATTGGCCAAGAAAATTCTTCAAATAAAGGAGCCGTCGACCAATAAACGGCGGCGGTGGCACCTCCCATGGTGACTTGACCCTCGTCTTGCCTCAAATATCTCTCTCGCCATTGTCGTATCCTCTTGAGCTCAACAAGGGTCTTGCCATCCTCATTGGCTGCCTCTTCGAGGCAAATCAAGTTGAAGATTCTCTTTCTTTTCCAAATTTTTATTTTCCTAAATCATCAACATTATACCTTTTAAAATTAAAATTTGTAATAGCCACATAAGAGCTACATGGCTATCGCGCAGGACTCACGTGGCTGTTGAGTAGTTGCCAATGAGGCACTTAACGACCATGTCGCCACTTTCCGTTGGTTGTTTTAAAGGAAGGACCAAAACTTAAAATGGCTAATATAACAAAAAAACCATAAACTAATACATATGTAATAAATTTACTCAAAATTAATTTTTTAACCACAAAAAATCTCAATATGATACAATTATGAAAAATTTACCTTTCGTTAAATTGGATTAATATCACAAAAAACTACAAATTGATACACTTGTGACAAATAGAGGGTAAAACCCCAAACTGATATACCCGTCAATTACCATGTGTCATCAAACTCAAAAATTTGACAGCAAAATTTAATGAAAATTAACGGAGAGTAAAATTATCACAATTGTATCAGTTTGAAATTTTTTGTGATAAAAAAATTAATTTATGGCAAATTTATCACATATATATATCAGTTTAGGGTTTTTTATAGTATTAACCCAACTAAAAAAGCTTAAGTGTAATTTAGAGATGAATTGTACACAAGTCTAGGGACATTAGGTGATCACTGTAGGGTTAAACAGCAAGCGGTCCTTTGCTCCTTTGGGGACGAAGCGGCAGAAGTTTTGAAAAATTCAACGAGAGGTTTTGGTTTTAGTATTTGAGGACTTCAGGAACCTTGTTAATTTTTCTCAAACGAGCTCCAAGTCGAGAGATTGGCAAGTTTGCAACTACGTCTCCTTCGCATTCCAGTAGAACGCAATCCTCCTCCACACGAGACGAGATCACGAGCTGGTCCGAGGTTCGCTCACAGTATAATCCATACCTATGATCAGGAGACCACCGAGGCGTTGGTAGATTTGTAATTCAAGCGGCGTTAGGCGGGTTGCACGGTAATTACGGCCGTGTCTCTTCGGCTGTACCTTGTCCTTAGCTCGCGCATTCGATTCCTCCTCGTGCTCCAACGCACTCGCACGTGCAAACCGCGAATGGGGCCTTGTCCCCCGAGTTAACACGGCAACGAGAGCGGAGCGACCTGGATTTGACTCAACGATCCGGGAGCATCAACTCAGCTCTCTGTCTCTCTGTCTCTGTCTCTGTCTCTCTCTTCTGCGTTTCTTTTTTATTTAGGTCAAGTTGGCCATTTCTTTAGTGTAAAAACACGCTAACAACACTAATTGACTGGAAAAAGGCAGTGAAAGGGGAGTAGATCTAGAGAGGCAAGAAGCCAAGAAAAGAAAAAAAAAACACGAGGTGGGTGTTCGTGGGAATCGGTTCTTGTGGGGTGCCAAGCACAGAATCGGCTTTGGTTGCGGAAATTTCTGCGGGACTCCTCGAGAAGCCCAAGAAATGCCACGCCCTTATTTCTACAAGCTGGTGCTCTCCTCCACAATCCAAGACAAGAGGCTGGTGAGGATTCGTTGTGTTCCTTTCGACGATTCCCTTGCGCGACTCCTCAATTCGATTCCGTTCTGTCTGTGATTGTTGTTGGCCTTGCATTTTCAAGTGGTGTTTTTCGTTGGGTTTGTGGTTTTTTATTGTTGTTGGGTGGTGATTTTTGGTAAATTCGAAGCCGCGATGACCTAGATTTGATTCGTGGCCCGTCACAATTGAGACCCAGAAAATAGTTTTGGCCAGAAATCTTGGTGAAAGAGAAAAGAGATTGAGGTCTATGATGATTGCTCTGCTATTTGGAGGCAACGGGTATACTCAACTTAGGGTGGTCAAATGGTATTAGCGCTTGATTTTCCGGAGGCATTTTCTGGTCGTCTGGCCCATAGAGAATACAAATTGGTGAAGTTGTGTTATATCTTAATGTGTTACCCGCTTGTTTTGTCGTCAGGAGAAAATTTTGGCCGATTTGATAAGAGGGTTTCATGAAGTGAGAAAGAGTAAGACTTCCCTCTGTGCTACTAAGCAATCATAAGAAGTGGAGGAAGGTGAATTTTTTGTTTTTCATCTTAAGTACAAAGTTTCAGTCGAAACTATGAGTGAGGAGGACAAGTTGCTTTGTATGAGTGGTTGCAAAAGTATCTGCTGCATGGAAGGCTTCAAGCTCAACTTTTAATTCACCATGCAGCATTTGCTCGACTCTTTTGCATTGCAATCTGTGGGAAACTGGTATCTGCGTGTCTTCGTAGCTTCACCTGAACAAGATAGATGCCGTTGTATTCTTGATGGCGAATCCCATTAGCTTGACATGCATGCAAACACATGCGCATGGGCTCGCCCATGCATACAGTGAGTTTGTTATAATGCTTATGTTAGGTCCATGGAACATAGTCATTTCTTGTAAAGGTTTGGCAACGTGACTTTCTAATAATTGATAAAGGATGTTAGGAGGATAAGATTTGTAATGTTGGTATCATAATGTGACGGACAAAGTGCAATTGTGTGACTCTTAAATAAGGCTTGATCTTGACATGAGAGTAAGCTCTTGAATTGGGGGCAAACTTATACTGATTCACGATTTCAGTATTTGTTGAATGAACTATTCACACTGCCATTTTGCCCTGTTCTAATTTTCTGAACTTCATTGCGCTATATTGGACTATTTAAAAACAGTTCATTAGAAGTAATTTGAGAATTCGTCAGGATGCAATCAAAAAGCTGCTGGCTAAACTGTCTTCTTATTTCTTTTTCTTTAATGATTCGTATAATTTATGTGGCTATTGTGATGCTGTGGTATTGTCTTTCCAGAAGGCATGTTATTTTGAGCTTTGTCTTTACATCAACTGAAAGCAAATTGCTTGACTGCAGAGAATCCCAGAAAATTTTGTCAAGAAATTCAGAGATGAGCTTTCTTCTGTTGCGACTTTGAACGTTCCTGATGGTCATGTGTGGCACGTTGGAATCAGAAAAAGTGAAAGCAAGTTATGGTTTCATGAAGGTTGGCAAGAGTTTGTGGATCACTATTCCATTGGTATTGGGTACTTTTTGGTCTTCAGATACGAAGGCGGCACAACCTTTCAAGTGTTTATTTACAATTTAACAACATCTGAGATTAATTATCATTCCAATGGCCGCGTTCCTTCTGAAATGCCTCATCACAGCAGGCAGTACCATGTTTTCAAAGATATGGAAGATGATGATGCTGTCGACATATCGAGTTCCTCAACATATTACGCTTCTGGTGATTCTTTGAAAAGGAAGGCTGCCAATAGTACTGTGGATCAACTGACTTTAAGCAGGGGTTATAACCCAATGCACTTGCAGAATTTGTTCAACGGGACTGTGCATCAGCAAAAAGGTGCTGTCAACTCACATGCAGGCATGCGGCCTATTGAAGATATTGTCATTCAAGCTGGTGGGATCAAGTTCAAAACTGAAGATGAAGTGAAAGTGCAGAGCACAGATCAATCAACGCGGAAAGTCAAGAAAAGCTCTAAGAAAAAGCGGAAGAATGATCCTAGTAAGCTCTCTGAACTCAATTTCCTTAATTACTAATGGCCTTTGATTGCAAAGAGGGTTTTCTAATTCATAGCTTCCACCTTTAGATGAGCCAATGCCATCTGCTCTACAAGAAGAGGATGGTGAAATGCGGTTTCGGTTTTATGCCAGTGCTTCCACGAGGAAGCGACTTGTAACGGCTGAAGAGAGGGAAAAGGCCATTAATGCAGCTAAAATGTTTGAGCCTCCTAATCCTTTCTGCAGAGTAGTCTTGCGTCCATCCTACCTATATCGCGGTTGTATCATGGTAATTGTGAATCTTTTAATGCATTTCTGATCTCTTTGTGCGCTGCTTAATGAGGATTCCTTTCGCCTGTGCAGTATCTGCCATCCTGCTTTGCTGAAAAGCATCTCAATGGGGTCTCAGGATTTATTAAGCTCCAGAGTACTGATGGCAAACAGTGGCCTGTTCGATGCCTTTATAGAGGTGGTAGAGCCAAACTAAGCCAGGGGTGGTATGACTTTTCTTTGGAGAACAATTTGGAGGAAGGTGATGTTTGTGTTTTTGAGCTGATGAGGGCTAGAGAGGTGCTGTTACAGGTCACTGTCTTCCGTGTCGTAGAAGAAGGTGGTCTGTTGAGCCATCATGGACGGTAACATCCAGGGGGTCTAATCTAACTAGAATCGAAAATGTTGTACTTTCCAGATGGTAGTTTCTTTCGGTTAACTGTTTTGTCTCGGTCGGTGATATGGTGTTTCTTATTTTCCCTTGTGTGGAGGTGGGTTGCAATTTAGTGTCCATATGCTCTTTGGTACAACTTAGTGGAACCTTTTGTTAGAAGCTTCAAGTCACATTCTCTCTCCCCGTGTTTTGGTAATTTCCCTCTTTCTTCAGTCACCATCGTGTCACGGCTAGGGCTGTAAATACTGTTAATTTAAGTTGGTAATGAAGTGGGCCGAGCTGCTGTCCTTGTTCATTATTCTGTAGTTGGCCAGCTTGAACTCAAAGTACTGTTTCTTTTTTCCTTTGGCCAGCTTGAAGTTGATGTTTATATCTGCTTTAAGTCGCAAAGTCAGAGCCTAGTATGGTCTAGGACAATATCGTGCGAAGACCTTTAGTTTCTGCCCCCACAAATCCTGGCTCCGCTGGTCTCTTCCTATGTAGAAGCTGTGTGATATTCGGACATGAGATGGTGTCTGAGATTATCAGCTCCACTAACACCGCCTCTCTCTGCCTTTCTGTTCCTTTTCTTCGCAGCAATACCCTTTAACATTTTTCTTTCTTGTGATGAAGGTTTTCATGGTGTCTCTAGTGTAGAAGCACTTGGATTTTGTTCCAGGTCTCAAATGCATATGTTTTTATGAGCAAATTCAGATTATATTCATGATCACTAACCAATGCAACCGAGTTGATTAGGGTCACAACTTGGTCTTAAATTTATATTTTATGGTAACATGTGAGATGAGACTTTTGGTTTTGTGCTGTAGCTAGCTGGTTTTGTTTACACGTTCCTTGTGGTACTAGTTGATCTCCTTTGATTAGGTTTTGCTTCCAAAACTATGGCCAGGTGAAGATAAAGAGAAGTGGATTCAGACATTTGAACAAGAGTTTTGCATACAAACACGAGCGCACTTCAGTGAATGGATTGAATCGAGCGTCGTGGTTTGATGATTGGCTTACTTTCAGTTATCCTTGTCCTCACTCGAGTAATTAGCATGTCTTCATCTCAGTATGTCCATCTATGATTGTCGTCGCTCTCGATTGTTTCCATGTTACCCTGTTTGTTTAGTTTTTGCTGGTAAGAATCGGGAGAAGTACAATTATGCTCGAGGATCCCTGGATCATGTGTTATGTCAGCCTGTCAATCATGTGGGTGCCATATGTGTGGCTCATGTGACCTTGTGTGATCAACCGTTGTGATCTATGCAGAGATGGACCCGTATCCAGATAACTCTATTTGTAAAGTCTGAACTTTGGGATTGCGTGAAAAAGGTGGCGTGATAATTTTTGTGGATTTGTCATTGGAGAAGATTCGCATGACAATTTCTGTACTTGGCATAGCCGTTCAAGAATAAGGTCTGGATGAATGATGTTTAAATTTATGGAAAATTATATCAAGCATGTGTAAACTACAGGTTGTATACTCTTTAACATTAGTAGCAACATCATAACATCTAAATGATGCTTGTGATCAATATAACACGGCACGATTAGGACACTGGCATGCAAAGAGACTTACGGTAAATCGTAGAAATATAACAGAGAGAGAGAAAAATTTATAAAAAAAAAAGCCATAAAGAACAAATAAGGCAGACTTCTTTCATTGCTCTATATTTTCTTTTATTAGCTAATTTTTATTTTAAGGGTTAATATCACGAAAAATCTCAAACCGGTACATTTATGATGAATTTATCCTAAACTAATATTTTAACTACCAAAAACTCCAAACTGGTATACTTGCGATAAATTTACCCTCCATCAGTTTTCGTTAAATTTTATCATTAAATTGCTAAGTTGGATGACACGTAGCTGTTGATAGGTTTATCAATTTAGGGTTTTACTCCTCTATTTGTCACATATTTATCAATTTTTTTTTATTTTTCGTGGTGTTAATCAAATTTATTGAAGAGTAAGTTTGTCATAAATGTACAAATTTAGGGATTTTGGTAGTCAAAATTAATTTGAGGTAAATTTGTTATAAATATATTAGTTTTGGGTTTTTCGTGATATTAACCCTTATTTTAAATATATTTAGTATTCACGACATTGAAAACAGGGAAGAAGAGACGTTAGGTAAGAAAAGGTCTATATCATCCAACACTCGGACCATCTTAACCTTTAAATTAATGTGCACTCAAATGCCGAAAAAACCACTGAAGAGTTCTTCCATTCCATGAAAACATGTCAAAGGCATGGTTATTAGTGTAAAGGATTTTTATCAGGTCTAATGCCGGTATAAAAGATAAATTTCACATCATGGTTGACGTATATACCAATTCGGTAAGTATTTTTCTATACCGTTATGTAGTAGACCTAACAATATCCTTAATTAAAACCTTATTTTACTTTGGATGAAATCAATATAGCCAAGGACTTAAGACGATCTCTCGAGCAGAAAGTTCGCAAATGAGACTTGAACGGAGTGATAAATCTATGCAAACCCAATCACAAGTATTTGCAAACGCGTAGGAATTGGAATTATATGGAATTGAAGTACATCGAGATGAAAGATAGAATTCCACTCCAGTGAATGTGGTGATCCGT
Source organism: Syzygium jambos (assembly GCA_031216235.1). Taxonomy (NCBI): domain Eukaryota; kingdom Viridiplantae; phylum Streptophyta; class Magnoliopsida; order Myrtales; family Myrtaceae; genus Syzygium; species Syzygium jambos. The sequence continues at coordinate 16,165,476 of CM062226.1, forward strand.
GCGGGTGCGTTTGCTCGATGTCTCGAGCTCTCTTTTGTGATCTTGCTTGATGTGCCAGGTTACTGGCGCTAAACTCCGTGAACGCACTTGCTTTGACCACTTGGTTCTTAACTACCGATCACTTTCTCCATGTTTTGCTCACTTCCACCCCCTTCAAGTTTCCATGCTCTCCACATGTATAATCCAGGAAAATTTCAAAGTGAGCACTCGCAGTTTGTGATCTTCACTTGGTGGAGTAAATTACCTAATAAAACACTTTGAGAAATACTTGGAACAAATTAGACCCAGAATATTCAGGGATAATTATCCAAATAGTCATAAACTTATTTTACGGATATCAATTTAATCCTAAACTTTTCAATTGTAATCCTAAACATTTGCATGATATTTCAATGTAGTCTTATTAGCCAATTGTGGCTAAAAATTGCTGACATGGCGTCTAGCCATTGTCAGACAGCCATTCTACATGGTATGCCAATGTCAACAATTTGTGAATTGTCATGTCGGTAATTTTTTATAACAATTGGCTGGAAGGACTAATTTAGAATTAAATAAACAACTATAATCAGAAATAATCATGCAAATAATCAGGAATGATAAAAGGACACTTAAGATTTACGTAGTTCGATCCGAGTTTCAATATGTTCATCCACAGTCCAGCAGCAAATAATCCACTATAATCAGAAAATCAAAGTGTACAATCGCTCAAATACTCAAGTGTTAAACTCAAAGTATTTATAAATAAACAACTCAAATGGAAGTAAAAAAAACTCACAGCACAACATCCATGTGTTTAGAGCTTCCTCATTGTGCACCCACACGAAATGCTCCTTGTGTGGCTATGGGAACAAAGCTTGACAATGACCCTTTTACCCCTATAATAAAAAATATAATAATATAATAGCGAGTAATTTTTGTCTTTTAATGGCATCTTTTCTCTTGTTTGTTAACCTACAGCGAAGGCGAGTCCAACTCTTGAAATTCACTTCACGATCGAAGTCGGATATTTATTCAACCGGGTCGAGTTCCCTAAATGACTCAAACTCGAAACATAATATAATAATTCTCCTCATTGGCTCGACGTTTGAAGCCAAATCAAAATGCTCATCATCCATGCTGCACTCCTAATGCCCTGACGGGTTTTTGACTCTCTATAGGTGCCAATTGTGCTCAAGCAAAACTTGAACTTCACCAAAGGAACATGCTTAGTCATCATGTACGCCAAGTTTCCTGTTGTCGCCATCTTTTTCACAATAACCTTACCCTTCGCTAGACATCTCCGATGAAGTGGTACTTGATGTTGATATGTTTCATTCACTCGTGATAACCCAAATTCTATGCCAAATATATTGCATCTTGGTTATCACAGTTTATCGTAGCTTGATTATCACAGTGTATATTAATATTTTTTATTCTAACCCAAAATCTGAGAGTAAACCTCGTAGCCATATCGACTCTTTCACTATAAAGGTCATTTCCATGTACTCTACCTTAGTCGAAGAAAAGGCAGCGTGATCCTGTAAGGACACCTTCCAACTCACTGCACCACCTGCTAGCATAAACATATACCCTACTAAAGACATGCATTCATCCAAGTCACCTGAGTGATTTGAATCCATGTAATCAATGTACTCACTATCATTACTGTCCCTCCGGTACTCTATACCAATATTTGTTGTCCCCTTCAAATATCTAATGATCTATTTCACAGCTTCCTAATGAGTTTTACCTTAAAGCATTATGTAATGGCTAACTATATCACAACTTGTGAAATGTCGAGCCTAGAGTGTACCATATCATACATAATACTACTTGTTGCACTAGAATAAGGAACATGGGATCATGCCCCTCTTCTTTCTCAATTTGCAGTAATAGCTTATCAAAAAGTTTAAAGTGTTTCGCTAATGGTGTACTCACTAATTTCGCTGATTGCATATTAAAACATGCAAGAATCTTTTCAATATATTTTTTTTGAAACAGACGCGAAACTCTTCCAGTCTTGTCACGCAAAATCTCCATACCCAATATTTTATTTGCAACACCTAAATGCTTCATCTCAAACCTAGCACTCAACTGCATCTTCAACATATCAATATCATACATATCCTTAGTTTCTGTCAACATGCCATCAATATAAAATAATAGATATATCAAAGACCCATCCTCAACATCCTAAAGTAAACACAACTATCCATTTGACATTTTGAATCGTCCTCATTAGCCATGACAGCATCAAAACACTTATACCACTGTTTGGGAGACTGTTCCAGCCCACATAAAGATTTCTTTAAGGAGCAAACATCATCTTTCTTACTCAAAATAGCAGATCCCTCTAACTAACTCATGTAAATTCTCTCCTCAAACTCATTGTGAAGAAACGTCGTTTTCACATCTAGCTGCTCCAGCTCGAGATCCCGTGTAGCAACTGAAGCAAGTAATATACGAATATAAGTATGACTTATCACAAGAGAGAACACCTCGTTATAGTCAATGACCAAGCCCATGTACATCATAAGAGGCCAAAAATTGAAATGCCAAGTAAAAAATATTGAATAATTGGATAATTTCATTTGATATTATCACAATTAGATTTGATAAGAGAAAAGATTTCTTTTGGGGGAAATAGGGTATATCTCTTAAGATATTTGAAGATTGGAAAGTTGAAACCCTAATTGCACTGTACATAAAAGCTCATAGGTTCGCGATCAATAGGAGGCCACACAATTGAAACACAAGGCCACATTACATTGAATGACAATACAAACGTGAGAGAACGGCAGAGAGAGCGAGGAAAAAAAAAGAGCTTGGAGAGGGAGAGTCTCGGCCGAGTCCCTCGCAACTGCACCTTCATTGTCGCACTAGACCAGTCGCTCCCTCATCCGAGGACGTCACTCACTACAACCAGCAAAGTCCTCCATGAAAACGACCACCGCTCCTCCTTCCTTGCAGCACAATCGTAGACCTACGCCTCACCAGTCCAGCAATTTCACGCCCACCGAAGATCTTGCAACCTTGGTGTTCCAGCGAGCTCCATCGTTCCTCAGCCTTAGAAGTCCCTACACAACGATGCTGAACCAGCCTTCTGACTATGAAGATGCCTGGCTTCGTTTGCTATATCGAGTTCTCAGCCTCGCGTAGCATTTCTAACACTAACGTTGCTCATCACATTGCCAACAACGCCAACAAGCCATCAAAAATTTCAGATTACATCTTTGCGTGTTGGGTGTCTTTTGCAGGTCTTTCCGGCGAGTTTCTCACTACAAGTAGCCTTGGTCGTGTCGCATCAAGCTACAACAACTTGTTTAGTTCCATACAATCAAGTTCGATCCTGCAAAGTTCTGAAGTGGCTAAAGAGGATTGCTTGGTCAAAGTTTTCAGTGGAGACTTAGACACATCAACTCACGAAGGGATTTGCATATCGAGAGTTCGTATCTGACTTGGTGGCTCAAAGCTCACCAAGCTCAATAGCGGCACTCTTTTGCCGCCATCCTCACTAAGTCACTGTGAGCATCACCATGCACCGCCGATCACCGTGAAGCATTGCATCCGGTCGAGCCATCCATCATTCAAATTAGGAAACTCCATCCACACAATATTTTGAATTAGGTAATACATTATCCAATTCAATTTCAATATATTAAATTGCCTAATTTGAGTTTATTATGATCTCAATTAGATATTATGTCAATATTGTCACATCCAAAAATCTTTTTGAGATCCATGAATTAAGATATTTTCCTAATTTCACAATGTGCATATAATCGCCAGTCCAATTTCATGCTCGAAATACAAATTGCGATCACACGGAAAATCGTTAATCTGATCTCTCGCTCGAAGAACGCACCGCGATTGCATAGAAAATTGGTTGTCAATTCGATCTCATGCCCTAGATATGATTCACGGCTCCACAGAAAATTGGCCAATCCGATCCTCATGCCCGGGATGCGATTTTTCAATTTATTTTCTAAATTTAAATGGATATGGATGATATTTTAGGTGATTGGATGCTATCTTTGATTTTGGTTTGATCTTTGTTTTGACATGATTTGATTCTATATTAAAAAATCCCTAAAAGATTATATAGGATCAAGGTAAATTTTTCTAGATAGATTGCATGCTAGGATAGGATTTATCTAGTTAGGATAACATTCAAATTTAAATTAGGATTTGGCCTAGTTTAATTCCCAAAATGAATTGGATAATATCTTGCACTAGATAATAAAGTTTTATTATTTTCTAATTTCGAATTTCAATGAAAAATAAAAAAAATATCATGTGCATGTCATATAGATTAATTGCATCATGCTTGCATATCATGTTGCTATGTCATCATAACTTGCCATGTCATTCATAATTTGCCATGTCATCATGTATGTCATGTCATCACTTGCATGTCATTTAGTGATTATATGTTAGGTTCATGAAATTGTGTGTCATGCTAGAGTAGTTGGATATTAATTTTGCTCGTCATTAGAATTGTGTCTAGGTTCATTGCATGCCATATTATAGATAGTCCATTTAATCGTCATTAGAATTAGGACATTTAAGTAAATCATATGTCGCATGTCATGTTAGACTAGCAGTATGCATTGCATATAGTTTAATTTTCACTAAATAAAAGAAAACTTCAAAAATACATTGAGCGAAATTGCGTGTTAATTAGAAATCATATTAAGGTTGTTGATGTGATTTTCTTACTAACATTGCAGATGCTTTTGTTGCTCGAAGGTAATGCTCGAAGGTAAGTATTTTCTTCCCATCCTTGCGATTTATTTATTGCTTTGTTTTATTTGGTGTTACATTAATAGTTGCGTACTTGCATGATCACCTAAAATCTAAAATCAATCCAAGCTATCAGCAAACATTTTTTTAATAAAAGAGAAAGGTACAAAAAGGGCACTAGAGTAATCTAGCGTAATCAAGTCCTCAAATCCATAATCTCTTGTTCATTAAAGTAAAGTAAATTTCCCGATGCTTTACTTGGATTTCTAATTGACTTACCAAAAATATATTAGTGGCGACTTCTAATTGAAATGATCTTACATGTTAAAAACTTAAATTATAAGTCGCAAATTAGTAAAGGCTTGAGAAAGCCCGAGTTAAGTCTAAGCTTAATAATCTATTAGCCATACCCCTAGGTGGTGCACCCCGAGGGCAGGTTGTGACACATACATAGGTAATCCAAATACTCATAATCCGGTATAATCAATAGTTTTCTCTAATCATACTTCCTTAGGAGTATTCCACTCGATAGAAGATGAAAGAGATCGAATAACCAAGTAACATGTCATGTTCATTGCTTCAACACAAAATTCATTGCTTAGTCTTAAATGCAAAAGCATGCACCAAACTCGCTCAAGTAAGTTCTATTTCTTTTGTTCTGCTGTGCCACTCTATTGTGGTGTCCAGGGTACTATGTGGTGTCTCGCAATCCTTTCTCTCTCGCAACACTCTATAAAATCTTTACCAAAGAACTCCATATTATTAATGGTTCTCAGGCACTTGATTTCTTTATCTGACTGCTTCTCAATTAATGCATTAAATTTCTTGAATCGATCGAATACATAAGATTTGTGTTTTAGAAAGTATACTCATACCTTCCTCGAATAATCGTCAATAAATGTCAACATATATCGAGCACCTCTTTTAGAAAGAATTGGGGACGGGCCCAAAACGTCTAAATGAGTGTACTCAATCGGTCGCTTGGTCAAATGAATAGTTATAGTAAACTTAATCTGGCACTACTTTCCAAAGATGCAATGTTCACATAAGTCTTTTAGAAAGAATTGGGGACGGGCCCAAAACGTCTAAATGAGTGTACTCAATCGGTCGCTTGGTCAAATGAATAGTTATAGTAAACTTAATCTGGCACTACTTTCCAAAGATGCAATGTTCACATAAGTCTAGCTTTCCTATCATCTTACCCTTCAACAACCCCTTGTCACTCAATATCGTGGTATCTGTCTCATTCATGTGCCCTAACTGCATATGCCATAATTTGATCAAGTTAGAATCTGACTGACTTGATAAAACAATAGCAGCTTTGGGCACGATCTCTCCTAAATAGAGAGTATTCACTTCTTTCCTTTCATCACTATCATGGCACATCGAGAGATCTTCAGTACTTCACCTTCAATGGTGCAATAAGGTTCCTCTTGAGCTCCGTTACATGCCTCACGTATGTCAGTATACGCTCCATCCTATCGTGCATCTGAATCCGAACTATCCCTATCCTTACAACCTTGTAGGCTACATTATTCTTTATTCGCAGTCTAATAAATAGTAAACAAGTTCCTATGCGGCGTTATATGATAAGAACACATCGAATCTAGCAAACATTTGTCCCTTGATGAACTAGTAGTCACACATAAAACAGCATTTATATCACTAGTGCTCTCCTTGGCAACGTTCGCCACACTAGTTGTGGCATTCTACTTGTCACATCGGTTTCTCAACTTTGGACAGTCTCTCATAATATGGCCCCTCCTTGCAACACTAAAAGCACTTCATGTGTTCCTTAGAATTTCTATGTCATGATTTCGATCTGCTTTTACCTCTGTTGCTACTAGATCTCCAATGTTGATCTCTCCCTTGAATCACTAGTCCCCGTACTATCTCATGTGCTAGATTATCATCTTACAACTTTTTCTGTCAATTTTTAGAGAACAAGACAGACTTTACTGCTTCCGAGGCAAGCGTAGTGTGCCCTTGTAACAATGAATCGGTAAGTGCTCTCATGACTCTGGTAAAAAAGCTAACAATATCTTGCCTTGTTCTTCATCATCTAGAATCTTACTAATGTTCTTTAAATCCATCATGAGTTTCTTAGATGGGTTTTGATAGATGCATCTTCAATATATCTAAACTAAAACATCATCTTCAATACGTACTAATGATTGGTCAAACCCTTCGTTACATAGAGTGTCTAAAGTTTTTCCCACAATGCCGTGAGATCCTTTTCCTCGACCACATTTATTAACATCTCAAATGATAGATTCAACAGGATTATACTCCCTAATTTCCTCATTAACACGTCATTTTCGGCGTCTTTCATTCTTTCGAGAAACTCATCCTTGCCCTCCAACACTTCAACCAAACCTTGAGTTGTTAATAGCGTCTTCATCTTAATGCTCCATAATCCAAAATTGTTCTTCCTGTTAAACTTCTCAATTTTAACTTTTGCCCTAGACATTATCGCAATAATAGAATTACAAGATAATAATCAGATAAGCAAAAATCTCAAATCACAATCCAGAAAAATATATCCTCAACTTCTTATACCAATTGTTGTAACATTAACGAACGCGGAAGCTAATCGGAATCTTGCAATTTAAATTAATGTGAATGCACTGAAGATGTAAATGAGGAATGATAAAAGGACACCCAAGATTTACTCGGTTCAGTTCGAGCATCAGTACGTACAATCACTAGAAGAATTAGCAATAAATAACCCACTATAATCGAAGAATCAAAGTTTATAATTGCTTACACATTCAAATATTTCTCACACTTAGATTATATTCATGCTCAAAGTATTTACAAATAAACAACATAAATTGAAGTGAAAAAATTCACAGCACAACATTCGCGTCTAGAGCTTTCTCATCGTGCATTCATACGAAACGCTCCCTACGTGGCTTCTGGATTTTTCTTTGAGCGGCGTTCAAGGAAAGAACGCACGGGTCGCGCCTCCTTCTTCTTCCACTGTGCGGTTACAGGAGGCTAGTGTCTGGCCGAAGGAACCACAGAAGCACTTCGTTGTGCGGCTCATAACGAGGAAGAGACAACCTAGGCTAGGGAAAAAGTAAAACCCTTGACTAGAGAGGAAAGAAACAAAATTTGACAATGACCTCTTTATCCCACAATAAAAAATATAATAATAAAATATGTCAGTCCTTAATTTTTGTCTTTTAGTGGCTGTCTTTCCACTTCTTCGTCCAAACTGCAACAAAGGTAAGTCCGACTCATTAAATTCACTCCACAATTAAACTTAGATATTTATTCAATCAGACTCAAATTTGAGACATAATATAACAAGAACAAATGTGTGTCGGCTACATTTGTGATTTTTAAAATTTTCTTATGCTAATTACAAATATTGAGAAAATGTCTGGATGAAGGTCCTCCGGTTCACAAATGGCTTATCTAATTATACAAAAATAAATGGAATTCTCTATACTTTTTTACTATTCTTTTTCCGTTTTCTTTAGTTATTTTAGCATGTTTCAAATAATTTACTGTGGTATTTTTTTTAATTGTTGAAAGTTTTTGGCATATGTAGTTTAACAGAGCTTACTATATGGGAAAGAAATGGAACTCAAAATTCATTGTATTTCATCGTTTATTCCATAATTGCTTTTGGATTTAATTGATGAATGTTTCAATATATCCTCAGAGTTCTATTCATTTATTTTCTGACCCATTAAAATCTCTTGCGAATTAAGTTTGTTCTAAATACGTGCAAACTTTTTAAACGAAGCATTTACTTACTCGGGTAAAGGTTCTATGTGAAGAGTGTTTGGAAGAGTACAAGCATCAAGGTCATTATACACATTCATGTTGACAAGCATGTGCCTTTTGCTCTCCCAAATTATTACTGCATATATAGTTCGTGCTCTACAGTCATTTCAAATATAAAGAATGATTTGATAATACATTTTCAGTCGAATTAAAATACATACAAAAGAAGATAAAGAGGCAAAATTAATAAATTACATGAACCAACATTTTCAAGACATGATGAAACTTCACGAGATTTAGTATATTAATATTGACTTGATCGCAATCAAGACATTGGGTCTAATAATTAACATGGAAATGGTCGTCTGTCTTATTAGGCCTTTCTTAGTATGTGAGAATTCACATTTTGGCCCATGATACTTGGCAAAGCTCTATGAATTAGAAAGAAAACTCTTTGGTAGAGGGATTGATTGATGTAGAACTTCAGAAAAACACAAAGCATTTCCTCATTTGGTTAGCGATGACATTTGCTTCCTTTTCTGGAGTCGTACACACAGAGAAATTATTAAATGAACTTCATATATAAATTAATACGAATTGGACCATTAAGTCTGATGAGATTCGAATTAAATTCATAATTTTTCAATAAATCAAATTCAATTTAATAATTTCTCCTGCATCGAAGTCCATGAACACCTGCAATTTTACATGCAGACAAAAAAGCAACATGGTCGTTGGCCTGTCAAATCAAGGTTCTATTCCATCTACAGTTGTCTTTTGACCACTGTAAAGGTGATCAGAAAATGGAGTTCCAAATCCTAGCAAAGAAGAAAGAGATCAATCTCTTTTAAAAATTAAAAAAAGGTAAAATTTCATTGAGTTTTCCAAAATATTTAAATTAACTATAGGTGAAAATTATCCCAGAAAAAAATAAAATTATCCAACAATATCTATATGTCCTATAGAAATTCAAATCTCGACATTAAATAAAACTTAAATTATTTTATTACAAAATTCACAAAATCAAGAAAGACTCCATTTTGAGCCATGGCACGTTAAATCGCGGTCGAGGCTCGTCATGCAATTGAAGCATTGTAGATGCGAATTACCTAAAGATTGGATGGAATGTTTGCAAAGAGTAAACATGTTATCGTTGTTTCAAATTTTTAATGTTTAAATATTTTGTCTACAATTTGTCAATAGTATCCAAATTAGCCCTCTTTGTCTTGTCAAATTTCAAAACTACAATTTTTTTGGTGGGAATAGTCATAATATTACGTACTTATACCCATCAAAATACTTGCATCATATGTCATAGTGGACAAAGTACTCCCCCTTTGCATTGCATGGTTACTTAGAGGATTAATATAGATACTTGATGGATAATATTATGTTTGGTATCAATTTTCATCGCTTCAAATTCTCATAGGATGAATTTAAATATCATAGTTGTTAAGTATATTCTTGGGATTTATATATTATTTATATACATGTGGTCTTTCTCCATCTATTAATTTTTTTTATCAGACTTTCTAACAATATTTGTGTTCTCTCATATTTTTAAGTGCGAATACTCTATTCTTAATAATAAATCCTGAATTAATTAGATGCCACGGTAATGTCGTTAATCAAGTAGGACATAAGCTGAAATCAATAAGTGACCAAAACATGAAAAAATTAGCGAGTCTAACTCACGTACATGTGTAAGAGGGAATGGCACCCAATACTCAAAGTTGTGTTTGGTCATCTGAATTTCTAATTAGAATAGGACTGAATAGGATATGATATAAAATCTAGTGATTTTGCTATATCCTATCTACTGTTTAGTAAATCTTAGTAATAAAGCACGATAACCATTGTTGGTATGAACTACATATCAATGTAAATAAACCTGAAAATGCATATACAAAGATGGTAATAATTTCTTATGATTCAATGCCAAAGAAATCACAAATGCACAAATTGAGATAACCTCCATCAATCAATTCATAACTATTGTATGATCTCATCTTAAATAGAATAGGAGCTCATTGCAGCATTCTAGAACCATTTGTTCAACTATGACAATAAATATAAACAGGCCACAACAACATCGACAAGGTAAATCAGCTAGTGTACGCTAAATCAAATAAAAGAGAGAAAAAACGATTATCCAACTTTGCAATTCTGAAAAATATAGTGCTTTGATTCTCAACATTTACGTGAAGCTTTAACATGAATCACAGTGTTACAAAAAGGAGGAGTTTCGACTCTTTTATTGTTTTCATAAACTTTTGACGTGAATAAAAGAGTTACGGAGGAGAGAGCTTCAACTTTTGCATTGCTTTCAACATGAACCACAAAGTTATGGAAAATAAATTTCGACTTTTTAATGCTTTCATGGACTTTTGACTTGAACTAGAGAGTCACATAGGGAAGTAGCTTTGATTCTCTCATCGTTTTTTTGTGGAGCTTTGACATGACTAAAGAACTACAGAGGAGTCATGAAGCTTCAGTATCAATCAGAAATTTGAAGGAGAAGGAGACGAAGAGACTTAGAAATATCCGTTTCAAGTTTGAATTTGTTCATTTTAAATCGGGGTTCTATTATTTCATTATTATTTACTTATTTTCAATTATTTTGCCTCTCTTTTTTATTTCTTCTTTATTCCCATCCATCATTCCTTAATAAAATTTTTATTAAAAAATAAATTATAGTAATATACCTAAAATGTGTAATAAAATATATACTATATATATTTTTTGTTATTTTGAATTTTCTTTTTATATTATAATCCAAATATTATTTTATATTTTTACTTATTATTTTAATTTTTTTAAGTTAAGAAGTTTCTTATTCGAGAAAATAACTTTTATACCACTAAGATAAGAAATACTATCCACCTTTATCCTACCTCTCCCATGTAATATTTTTATTTAAGCTATATTCCCTTATATCTGACTTTATCCAAATATTGGGTAAGAACCAAACAAAGGATGCCAACTTTTATCCTGACCCAAGTATATTTCCTCAGATTTATTTAAGAAAAATGCTGCTTTTCTCGGCAAATTCTTGTTTGGATCGGGGTCCATATAGGTTATATAGATTCATTGCAAACCCACGAAGTCTAACTGCTGTAATTTCTTTAGGTCCTCATATCCGAGTAAATGCAAGATTTGCTCATCCTTCCTGTCGACCTCCTTCACATTCAGATTCGGCCATCAAACTTCACTTCTGTCCTCTCTCTTACTCCAAAACTAACACTATAGAGACCTCCTCTTCAAGAGGGAACTTCTCCGCGCGTTCTTGCTCGCTATCATCCATGAAACGATGCTGGATGAGGTCCGACTCTTCGACCTAGAGTTCCCGGCAGTTCTAATGCCATAATGATAATGCGGCCTTCAGTCCTCAGAGAACAAAACGGGTACTTTTTAAAAGTGACATTTGTTTGGGCCCTTTTCTTGGTCATTCTTTTTTCGAGCTTTTGCGTACTATGAATCAAAATGGATGGAAGCGAGAGTGGCATGGTGGTTTTTGTGTTTTGACAGTTTCTTCTTAGTGAAATTGGAAATGCTCTCTTCTGGTTTGTATGTTAAGTATTAAGAGATCTTCATGTTCCTTTTGTTTGTGGACTCTGAACGCGTAAGGTCTCATTTTCACCACTCCTTGTCCAATGTTTGCGTCTTCCTTTTATTTGGTTGAGCTCCAGCCACTGTATCAAAGTCGCTTCTTTTATCCCTGCATCAAAATGGCTAGTTTTCACCTTCACTTCATACGGTATCAGTGCTTAGCATATGCCATTTCAGTTGACATTTGAGTCCAATGAAGCAAAGTTTCCTATAATCTTTTGCCATTTGAGAGACCCCTCTCTTTCACTCAAGTCTTCAACTGAAACTATCTTTTGAAGACAAACCAAATAGTTTCTTCTCTTCTTCAATTGATATTAGCCAAAATTGGTATTACAGCTAGCCGTTACTGTTCCATTCGATGTATTGACGGGAATGATGGATTTTTAGGCGGTCTAATGGTGACAATCTGTTGTTTGATTGAACCACTCTGGTTTTCGTTTTCAATGACCGGTAGCATCAAACCAACAATCGATAGATCTCCATATTTCAATTCCTGTCACATGAATCATTTTTTGCATATAAGATTAATGCATATGCTGCTGCACTAGCTCTTTCTCTTGCATTTTAGTGATCATCACATAAATCTTGCAATTCTGATTTCAGAGGATTCCAGTGACAATTGCTAACAAGTTTGAGGACAAGCTATCCATTAGGGTCACTTTAACGTTCCGACTGGTAGGATGTGGCAAATAGGGCTGAAGAGTATGTTAAACACCCTGTGGCTTAACATTGGCTGGAAGGAATTCGTGGAGTTTTATTCTGATTGGTTCTTTTTACTTTCTGCTATTGCACTACAGTGGGAATTCGGGCTTCCGCGTATCCAAAATCTACATGACTGCCCTGGAGATTTGCTATCCACATACTAGACCAAGACCCGGTCATGTGACTCCTCAAAGGGAGCAAATCTCCCGAACTCTCACACTGTCCTCCAGGAAAAAGCTTCACTCGAAAGTGTGTAAAAAAAATGATGGCGGGTTTGTCAAAGACGCTGCTTACGAGAGGAAAAAAGACCGTTCCTTAATATCGGCTCACGGGAAGCATTGAACTCCGTCCAGGAACACAAATTTTGTGCAGGACAAGGCATCAAACTGAAATTATGTGGTTGATCTTACCCAGTCTGATACTAAGGATGTTAAAGTTCATCATTTAGAAAAAGAAGCCAATCCTGGCTAACTCCTCGCATAGGAATAATCTCCATTCAATTGACGGTCATTTTCAGCTGCAATCTCTTTCTAGCTAAACAGTTTCCGATGTGTTATCCTCGACAGGATGTAGAATGTGCCCCAAGCTACAGAAAGCAATCCACAAGCCATGATGAGCTTCGTCGACTGTCATCATGCACTGCAATAGCCTTTACCATAATTTAATTAACATTGAAGCTCATTCAGCTCACGAAGTTTTCTGCTTTGCATCTCCGAGTAACCTACGCTCGACCATTCCTGCAAACTAGAATCAAACCTTTTGGGCTAAGTGTTTTTAGTATGTGCCTGCTGATTTTTTGAGGAAGCATCTGAGTTTCGCCGCAGCTAGCGAGCAGATCAAACTCCAGGTTTCTGATGGGAGACGGTGGGGAGCTTTGTTCAGTCCTAGAAAATCCCGTGGTTCGTTAACCGGCAGGGGATGGGTAAAGTTTGCAAGGGGAATGTGTGCGTCTTAGAGCTTATGAGGACGAGCCCAGCGGTGCGCTTGTGCGGAATGTCTCGATCTCGCGCATAGGCGTGATTACTCGGGCCATCACCCTTTAGGTCTCATTGGTCTGTCCTGCCTAGTTTTTGCATGATTTCCACTTATTATATGGTCTCTTTCGTCGTTTGATGCTCCATTTGGTTATCACCATTTCAGCATCTGGATGCTCTGTGAATTCTTGTGGTCAGCTTTCTAATTAAAGTACCCAAATCTCGATCATTAGCAGCTAATTGTGGTTGAAAAGAGGTGTGCGCTGCTTGCTTCGTTCGTGATTGCTAATGCCTCTTATTACATGATATGAGAACAATCAATATTGATGATAACAGTATGCAGAAGAAACTAATATATAGGTTCTTAAATAGTAGACGTCTATGATAATGCGGCGCCAAAGTTTTCTCGATAATTCAAAATTAGAGATAGTCAGACTCCCGTTTTTTTATTATGAAAATAAAAACGTTTTATCTTTTAAGATAATGGATTATGTTGGAATTTTTGTTTTCAAAATAATCAAATTCATTCATAACCATCCAAAATGGTGCTTTTATGTTAAAAAAAACTATTTTTCTTCTAAAAAAAGAGAATAACTATTTATTTTGGTAGTTCGAATACAGGGTTGGACGGGATTGGGAGCTATATCATCCGTCGCTGAAATGTTTGACTTAAGGCGTCAAGAAAGCACTAACTGCCCACTGGGTGAGGTGCAACCCCACCAGATGTGAGTGAAGAAGCCCAAGACTCACGATAAGCCTAAGCTTAAGGCTTATCTTACACAGAGTAACTGAGAATTTTTGAGAAAGGGTATAGAGTGGGAATTGAATTTGTGACCTTCAACTTGCAACCCAAGTCTTGGACCACTCAATGAACCATTTGGTTGGTCAGAAAAATTATTCATGTAAATGTCACCAAACGATCTCAAAGTGATTGCTTTTTGTGGACATCATCTCCCAGTCCTATTTACTAAAAAATCTATGGTTAAGGGCCGAGGGGGTTTTTCCCTCGCAAAGCATTGCATTATATTGTATGAAAAGTATTTGAAATTGTATATTGATATTGTGATATAAAATGGGCCGCGCTTTTTCCGCTCCTCATTTGACTTAGACACTCCCATTTTTTGTGTTTTGACCATATTATCCTTTAAGGGGCACATCATTTCTAGTACAATTCTTTTTATATTTTTGATTTTCTATTTTTTATATCTCAACAATCCGTAAAATAACTAAATGAATAAATATATATTCTTTCTAGAATTATACAAAGGGAATGCATAGCGAAGGGCGAGATGGCAGGGTGGGGCGGGTTGGGTCGAGGCTAATACATCCCCTTCCCTTGTCGCTTGGTCCGTGCCCTACCCAATTCCCCGTCGGACACAAATTTCTAGTGCCTTACGTCGATCTTTTGCTTTAGTCTACGTACGCTGCCACATTCGCTCATTTTTTAAACCACTCTAATAAAAAAAAATCTTAAATGAATTTGATGTATGTGAGCTCAAATTACGTGCATTGTCGCACCTGATCCGATGGTACATACAAGTCAGCAAATACAGGCAATAACTTCTCCTACTTTAATAGTTATATTTAGGGATAACTTGCCACGAAAGAGCAATTGAGTCGTAAAACTTTTAAAAAGTGTAATTAAATCCTAAAACTTTCAAAAAGTACATTAAGTCTTAAAACATTCCGCGAAAGTGCAATTGAGTTAAAAAAAATTTCAAAAGTACAATCAACAGAAAGACTGGATTGAACTAAATTAATATAATTTTAGGACTTGATTGTACTTCGTTAAAAATTTTAGATTTTAACTGCACTTCATGATAAATTTTATGATTTAATTGTACTCATTCAAAGTTTTATGTCCGTTCATGCACTTGTCCCTTGTATATGTCCTCTCTCGATAAAAATGAAGAGAAGAAGAAATCGTCTGATCCCCACGTGAGCCAACCAAAATTCTTCCGATCTTATCCTCTTCCTCTTCCACTCGTTCCCACTACCCTCCTCCATTTTCTTCCTTCCCATTCTCACTTTCTCTTTCCGATCTCCACAAACTCCTCCAAACCCTCTTCGCGAAACAAGGTCTGCATCACCTCTCGTTTATTCAATCAATTTTCTCACTAATTGAACACCACTGATCACCCTTCCTCTCCTCTCTCTGTTTTTTCTCCTCTTCTTCTCAACTTTCCAGGTTGCGGGTGTGTCTGACAGAAGCCATGGCAGCCGCCTCCGCCGCCGTCTGCCCCGTGCCCCTCGCCGCCTCCGCCGCCGTCGTCCCGCGGCAGCGGAAGAACAGGGTGAACTACATAGTGGGACTGAACTCTTTCGGCGGCTTGAAAGCTCACAGCGAGGTGGCTTCGCTGGGAGTGCCGCTTTGCATTGACCGGTCGTTTGCGAAGATCGTGAGCTCTCTCCGGTCGCAGGGCAAATCGAGAAGAGGTGGCGGTGGGGCTTTGTCGTCGACCTGCAACGCGGCGGAGGAGATTTTCAAGATCGCGGCGATCATGAACGGGCTCGTCCTCGTCGGGGTCGCGGTCGGGTTCGTCCTCCTCAGGATCGAAGCTTCTGTTGAAGAGGCCGAGTAAGAAGAAAGTCTGCAGCAAAAATGTCCTCTATTTTTCCCTTTTTTCTAATTTAATTTGTGTATTTTGGGCAGGATTAAAATTATGTCTGTTCATTTGTTGTTTGATGATGTAAGAAGATACTCTGCTTCGAAACCTGGGGGCAATATTCTTAGCTGATTGATTTCACCACATAAAAAAAAAGCATGAAATTTTAGCGTTCATTAAGAAGGCAGAAAAGATTTGAAGGGAAAATTGGTAGCTTTAAACGGATTATTTGGTTCTTTATAAGTCATAAATTATAACCCGATCGACACGAAATTATGCAACCAGGACTTCAGATCGAGTCGAGTCACTGGCTGGATTAGAGAAGCCAGAGGGGAAAAAGAAAATGTAAAATCGATTTGAATTGGAGAAAATGAAGCTAAATTCGGTTTAACTTAATCAGATTATTTAGTTTGAATTTGAGGAGGCCTTTAAGTTCGAAGAGTCACTCGATAGTTTAATGACCTTTGCATCTTCAGACATGAAACTATATATTTCTCAAAACCATTTGATGCTGTGTGCATTATGTCTATGTTTTCCTTCATCAGGTTAGCTTGACATTCATTGACCAATCTTATGACCATGTCTCTGTATACAAAAAAAATAACGATAGGGTTTAACCTTAGGTTCAATTCTCGAATCTAGTCTCATCATTTGAATTTTATGACAAAAAGACCCCACCTTTTATTTTGCTTCGGTTTTAGCCAATTATGAACTTGAGCACTGCAAAAGACCTGTGATTTTATCGCTGCTCAGCACCAACTTGGAACTCGTGCAGTGCAAAGCTGGCAAAATAATTGCTTAATTTCATCATCATTCACTAATCTTTGGTGGTGTTTGTACTATTGCGACTTGACATTTAATTTCAATCATCTGATTTGCGAAACTTTCTGGATTTTGACAGTCGATGCACTTCGGCTGTAGTGCCATCCATTTTTCAATGAGACACTGACATGGCGTACAAGTTGTGACGACATGGCCTCCCATTGGGTGCGATGTCAACCCTAACAAAAAAATTTAGAAGTAAATTCAAAAAATGTGATGGTATAAAGATTAATACTACAAAAAATTCAAAACTGATATATTTATGAAAAATTTATCCCAAATTAATATTTTGATAATAATTGGTATACTTGTGACAAATTTACTCTCAGTTAGTTTCCATTAAATTTTATAGTCAAATTGCTGAGTTGGATGGAACGACGCAGTCGACGAGCGTACCAATTAATTTACACAACCACTTTGCCCCCTTTTCTACTCCACGAAAGTTTGGGGAGGGGTCAAGATCTAATAACCATGAAAGAGAAATGAACTGGCTTATTAGACAGAGATACTTAGCTCTTTGACTTTTCATAACATGCTTACCTATATGTAGAAATTGATTTTCTGATGTTTCATCCAAAGTGAAACATGACAGCTCCATATTTGGGGCAGTTGGTTGGAATATTACGGATTCCAGTTCAGGGTCTGGGTATTACTTATTCAAATTTCACCAATTGCGTGTAAATCATAGTTTAGCTTAGGGCCACTAACATGGGTTAAAAGCTTGGACTTAATTGGTTCATAGGCTTGTAGGGTGTTTTATGAAACTCTAGGTAGATAGGCTTGGGCACTTGTGCCCCTACCTTATTGCACAAAGTGAACCTTGACCTTTTAATTAGCTATTTCAGGTACGACAAAAAAAAATAGCTATTTCTAGATATAGTGTAGCTATTTGTTTGGATAGAAATTGAACACATGAGAAACCAGACAAGTCCAGATTGCTTGTATTAGGCACCATAGGGTGAGAAGAACAAGAGGTCATGTTGCCCCTCAAAGTTATTCACGATACAAAGCTTCTCAAGAATGCTTCACATCGCCATGACAGATTATTGTTGTAATTTTGACTATACTCATACGATATATATAGTCATAATTATCACTTTATGATCATCTTCAACTTAACCTTCGTTGAATTCATAACCCTCATACCTAATTCTATAGTCTTGAAGCTGGAGTTGAGCGTCGACTCTAACGTGACAATACTTCAATATCAGTTGCTTAGCGTCACATAAGCATGTCTTGCAATCTTGAGGAGTGAGTAACCCATTGCATGCTCCGTGGCCGAAGCAGGTATTAACCAAGAACCTCGCCTTCTTATTATAGTAATTGAAGCCGGAGTCCGATGTACGGTTCACTAAATCTTGAAGGAGATCATTGACCTCATCATTTTATGTCTAGCTTGTAGCCATGTCTCCATTGCAGATTTTGTACACCAATATTTCGTTTGGATCACCTTTTATAACGTTGCATGAAAAAACGACTACTATTAATATAATTGCAATTTTGTGGAATGAAGCCATTTATCTCTTACCTCCTTTTCTTGATACTACTACTCATCTTTTATTGCTCCTTATATAAGGGCTATGTCCAAGAAAATTATGCTTCTCTTAGGTTTTTCCACTCTTTTACATGGATTTTCTTCTTTGATTTCTTTGGTCTCGACTTTATCAATACTCAAGAATGTAAAAGACAGTAAAGTTCTTGCTCTAGCCGTAGTTTAAAATCTTTTTCTCATAAAATGAGGAAGTTGCCATCATCTTATTTACCATGCGTATCTTTTCTGTCGTCCCTCTTATCACATTTTGTTTGGAGTCATTGGCCTTTTCTTAATCTGCCTCTTCCAAAGAGACATTTGTGTATTCACATACTAGATGGAAAGGCTTTTGCACGAGTTACCGAAATCTTTACTGGCGGTAAACTTGTTAAACGGATGGATCAGGTCGGGTTATAAATGGTCCAACCCAACTTGACCCATTTAACCTGTTGTAACCCGTTTATGATCAATTTATCACAAGGAAAATTTCTCAGCCCATACACGACCCAACCCATACCTAACTAGTACCCAACCCAACCCATTAAACTAAATCTAGGAAAGCTTATTTTTGATAATTTTTTTAAAAAATTGTATTGCTAAAACATTTTCATGCAATACAAATCTAATGGACAATTTATATATATATTTTTTAAAGAAATTGAGGCTCCATTTGTTTCAAAGAAAATATGACATTTTTAGAAAATGTTTTCAGGAAAATTAATTTTTTTAATATTTAATATTTTTTTAAAAAATCATATTTTAATTATTTTTATTTTTCTTTTTTTCTTTTCCTTTTTCCTTTTCTTTTTTTTTTCTTTTTTCTTCTTCCCCGCCAATGGCTGACCATGGCAATGGCCGGTGGCTAGACATAGGCGAGGGACAACCTCGCCGATCTGGCGAGCTTCAGGCCTCACCAGCCTCTGGCAAGCCTCGGGCCTTGCCAGATTGGCAAGCTCGATTCTCGCTAGATTTGCGAGGCCCGAGGCTTGCAAAGCGAGGCCTAAAGCTCTTAAAATCGGTGAGCTCGAGCTTCGCCGGCCTTCGGCAAGCTCGTCCCTCGCCTGTGGCCGGCCGTCACAATAGCCGGCCACCGGCGGAGGAAGAAGAAAAAAAAGAAAAAGAAGAGGAAAATAATATAAAATTTAAAAATCATAAAATTAAAAAACAAGTGAAAATAACATGTTTATTATTCACTTAAGCTTATTGGGTAACCCATTTATGACCTATTAAGTTAATAGGCCAACCCATTAATGATTCATTAAGTGTGCTTTTAAACTAAAGCCAACCCATTAATAATCCATAATTATTATATACGGGTTAATGAATGGGTTCTTGACCCATTTACCACCTCTAGCTGGCGATAAGATCGCTTCACGATACTTTGAGTTTTCCACGCACAAAAAAATAGATTCCTTTTAAAAAGTAGGGACAATGACACAAATAGTCCCTGAATTTCGTCTTAATGTGCAATGTGATCTCTAAATTTTTAATTTATTCAATATAGTCCTTAAACTTTAACTTAATGTTCAATGTGATCCCTAAACTTTTAATTTGTTCAATGTGATTCTTGAATTTTTGGTATATGTTCAATATAATCCCTAAACTATATGAAAATATTCATTGTAATCCTTGAACTTGAATTAATAGAAGGATTACATTGAATATTTTCATATAGTTTAAGGACCAAATTGAATATGTACCAAAAGTTCAAAGATGATATTGAATAAATTAAAATTTTAGGGATCACATTACTTATTGGATAAAAAGTTCAGTGACTGCATTGAACAAATTAAAAGTTTAGAGATCACATTGCATATTGGATCAAAGTTCATAGACTGTTTATGTCATTTTCCCTAAAAAGTAATTTCCGAAATGAGTAATCTCTTCTCCCACTATGTACCCAATAGCCTTCTCATTGACACATCACTATTGAGGATTGTCTAGTAATCACACTCCTAATCCTAGGCACCTTGTCTTTCTCTATGGAAATAAGTTGTAACCAATCAACATCAATGGCGAAAACTTATAATTGGTTACGATCAGCCAACTCCTTCCACGGAAATAAAAAGTAAAACGTAACTTAGGATCAATTAACTTAAGATAAAAATATTATTTTAGTTGGAAGGAATTTCCCTTCTTTTACTTTTTAGACTCTTGTTTACCTTTTTGGATAGATGAAAGAGATTTCATCTCCAGGAAGAGATAGACGTATAGCAGAACACACTACATCGATAAATGCCATAATCTTATGCACAGCCACTTTGCACCCCTTTCTACTCCACGAAAGTTGGAGAGGCTTCAAGATCTAATAACCACGGAAGAGAAATGAACTGGCTTGTGAAACAGAGATACTTAGCTCTTTGACTTTTCATAACATGTTTACCTATATGCAGGAATTGATTTTTCTGATGTTTCATCCAAAGTGAAATATGACAACTCCCAGATTTGGGACAGTTGATTTGGGATGTCAGGGATTCCAGCTCAAGATCCGGATGTTACTTGTTCAAATTTCACAACTGCGTGCAAACCATAGTTTAGCTTAGAGCCACTTACATGGGTCAAAAGCTTGGACTTAATTGGTTCATAGGCTTGTAGGGTGTTGTATGAAACTCCAGGTAGATAGCTTGGGCGCTTGTCCCCCAACCTTACTAGAAAAAGTGAACGTGACCTTTTAATTAGCTATTTCTAGACGTAGTGTAGCTGTTTGTTTGGATAAAAATTGAACGCATGAGAAACCAGCCAAGTCAAGATCGCTTTGGTTAGGCATCATAGAGTGAGAAGAACAAAAGATCATGTTGCCCCTCAAGTTATTCACGATACAAAGTTTCTCAAGAACGCTTCACATGATCATGATAGATTATTCTTGTAATTTTGACTATACTCAGATGCATAAATAGATATGTATATATATAATATATAATATACGGATGCATAATTCTCACTTTATGATCAGCCTCAACTTAACCTTCATTGAATTCATACCCTCATACCTAATTCTACAGTCTTGAAGCTGAAGTTGAGCGCTGCAGCTAAAGTGGCATAACTTCTGTATGAGATTGTTGGCATCACCTAAGCACGTGTGGCAAACCGGAGGAGTGAGTAACCCATTGCATCCTCCGTGGCCATGGCAGGGAAGAGTCAAGAACTCATCCTTCTCACTATAGTAATTGAAGCCGGAGTGCGATGTATGGTTGACTATATCTTGAAGGAGATCATTGAGCACATCATTTTATGCCCAGGTTGAACTCGAGTCTTCGTTGCAGATTTTGAATACCAATGTTTCATTTAGATCACCTTTTATAATGTTGCATGAACAAAGGACGACTATTAGTTAGGGCTGTAAATGGTTCGATTTGATTCGGTTTTCTTGAAAAACTGAACCGAACCGAACTGTTAAGGAAACACCTCTGAACCAAATCGAAACTCGCTCGAACCGAATTGGAATCGAACCAAAAAACCGATTTGGTTCGGTTCGGTTTTTTGTTTCTTCTTCTTTTTTTTTTCTTTTTATTCATGGCTCGATTTTCTATTTTTTCTTCTTCTTTTTTGCTTTTTATTTCTATAAAAATATTTTCGTCATTTACACTATTCAACTATTTATAATTTCGATTATGTATTTCTGAATCGCCATTTTGAATAAAATGAAAGTTAAATAAATCTTTTTAATATTTAACGACATTTATTTCCTAGATTTGAATCTTTAATGTCAAAATTAGTTGCATGAGGAAGCTCGGGCGGGAGGGAAGAAAAGCATCACATACTTTCTTCAACTTCATCAGGGAAAAAAATGGAATTTCCGTCAAGCTTTGACATCAGCTGATTGCATAACTGATCAAACAGGAGGGGTTAAAACTTAAGAATTTGGCTCAACCTCAAATTCCATAAGAATCAAGCAACTAAGTAAAATTAAGTAAGGGTATGTATCGAAAATACACAAACAAGATCTCACATTCTTCCACTGCTAAAACATAATAAAAATCTGCAATTTTATCAATTAGTCAATTCATTGGCTACTCAAGGTTCCTTACTGTAATTGCCGCCTATCAGGTGATGGAGAAGCACACCAGCTGCAACACTGACGTTTAAGCTCTCAACAGCCAAAAAGGACCGGAACTCCTCGACCGAGTTATTTGTTTCCAGGCCCTCTTCCACATTATTGGCTTCTCTGGCAGTTACGTCTGAAGAGATGTTTCCTGGGATCCTGATCAACTGAGTACACGATCTCTCCACCAAAGGCCTCAGTCCAGTGCCCTCACTCCCACGAACAAGAATGGTGGGTCCACCAGGTGAAATGTCATTCAGAGGGACAGATTTAGATGAAACCGATCCTCCACCGATCCTCCAAGGACTCTCCAAACATTTTCTGCTGAGGCTGTGAGGAATTGCATCATGTTCTTGCAATATCTGAGCTCTATCAACTCTAGAGAACCAGCAGTTGCTTTGCTAACCACACCACTTAATGGAGCTGAATTTTTGGCACACAAGACCACCCTCGAAGCTCCAAAGAAATAGGCAGACCTAATGATTGCCCCCAAGTTTTGAGGATCTGTGACCTCGTCCAAAGCTACCCACCGAGATAGAAAACACAAGGATAGAGTCATGATGAGAAAAGAGAAATACCCAAAGCAAACTAGCTCAACAGAACAAACAAACACAAGGATAGAGTCATGATGAGAAAAGAGAAATACCAAATGAATAGGATGAATTATGAAAGTGACGGAATTACGTGCAAAAACAGATTGCGCATGCAAGAACACCTCTATTAAGCAAGTTTGATGGAATTGCTTTCCCACTTGGGCACAAATACCTTATTACATCCATGATCAATCCCATTGAGGAGTGGATTTCAGCAGCCTAGAAATGAAACTCCCATATATATCCTTTCATTGAAGGACATAAAATATGTTTTCATTGGCAAATAGAAATTAAACTTTTCCACAAATTCTTAATAGAAAATCGGGTTAATTCCAAAAAAAAGCACCCACTTTAGGTTTAGGAACAATTCTGGCTCGAATTTTTTTTTGTCTCATAAAAAAGCACCAACTTTAGGCTAAGGGACAATTTTGGCCCGAACTTTTTTTTGTCCCGTAAAAAAGCACAAACTTTAGTTTGAGGGATAATTTTGGCCCCAACTTTTTTTGTCTCATAAAAAAGCACTAACTTTGATTTAAATCTCAAATCTGGCCCCCATTGATTTCAAACTATTGATTATCTAACTTGATTATTCCACATTAGCAATAAATCCACGTGGCTTGCTAACTAGATTTAAAGCACTATTTATTGTCTTATTCTTTAAGCCACAATTTGAAGAATAACGGTAAAACTATTCATCTCTTTCACTTCACTGACAAGTCAAAAATATTTCTAGATAGAAACTCTCTGGCCAAACGTAATTTGAAACTGACCACTACCTGTCGACAAACGCCATGGACGAGATTTGCCAAGCTCATTACTATAACCTTCTTTTTCAAATAATGGTGAAAGTCAACATGTGGCCAGATTTGGGATCATGATGAAAGTTGACGATTTTTTATGGGACAAAAAAAGTTTGGGCCAGGATTGTCCCTTAACCTAAAGTTTGTGCTTTTTTATGGAACAAAAAAAAGTTCGGGTCAGAATTGTCCCTCAACCTAAAGTTGGTGTTTTTTTTTGGAATTAGGCCATAGAAAATCAGATGACATAAGCCATATGCTCATGCTTTGCTGATTCAAAGAAGTGGGAAGATACATGATGTAGAATTCCAAATTCAAGTTGCAATGCAAATTCTGAAGGTAATTCTTTCCCCAAAAAAGTATTTGAATTCATCGCTGTTAGCAACCTTTGAAACACAAGGTAATATAGATTGCATATACCTTACTTCGCCTAAATAGGAACAAGTTAACATAAAATCCAGCTCCAAAACAGAGGAACAATTAAAACAAATGAAAACCATTGGCCACCCATATAACAAAAAGCAAGACACAGACGAAACCATTGTCCTAAAAAAAAAAAATTCACAATCCGACTTGCAATCTCTAAACCACAAAAACCCCCCACCAAGCGGACACAAGAACCATCACCAAAGATCAAAGCCGAGATGTACACGAAGACAGAACTGCTGAAGCGAAACCGATCAAAGACTTGACCGAGAGAAGACAAATGAGAACTCACCAATGGGCGAGAAGCCGGTCCTGGGCCTCTTTGGGTTTGTCGCGGCCGCAAATCAGCTTCGGAATCATGCAGCAAAATCGGAGCCCTGTCGAACCAGAATTGTAAAAGTACAGGACCAAAAGTACGCTAATGCCTGCAGTCAGATCACTTTTTAATTCAGCGAAACAGCAATTCGCTATTAAATAAGTATATGAAAATTAGAAGTAATTGAAAATGCCAATTGAAAGAGCGAAAGAAGCTACCACATGCCTCGAGATATGATTCAGTATCATTTCAAAGAAAAAAAAATTAAGTAATGACGCATTTCTACTTCCAAATAGAGCTATCAATTTCTAATGGTTTCTCAAGACTGAAGCACAAATGCTTAAGAGACAACGCTTTCAACACAACTTGAAATACTTAAGGTACGATGCAGATCGACTTGAAGTTCTTGACAGCAAAGTGACTCCACAAAAACTACAAGATGAACCCTCCCCAAAACAGTATGAGAAAAGGGTATAACACAGCATAAAGTAACAAGAGAGATGGTGGTAAATGTGAAGAGCACCAAAGACAAGGAGGCTATATAAGCAAAGGCACCTCTTAGTGGAAATTTGTTACTTGAACAACACGGGAAATGGGCTCAAAACCAAAAAACCAGCGTCTCGATTTTCTGGTAACTGGAGAAGACATGCAAGCAAAGAATTTCGTCACACGACACCATTCCTCTCCTGAGATGAATGTTCCTCCCTCTCTCTGCTAAACTAGAACACTTGGAAACGGCTCTCAGTTGTACTCTGCCCTCTCGACGACAAGTACAACGCAGATCCCATCGAGCTCGAGGCGAAACTACCACAGCAAGAAAACCCAAAAAGAAAAAAACAAAGCCGACTTGAGAGAGGTTTCGGGAGTTTTCAGACAAAAACCCACGAACAAACCAGCAATGTTGACTCCGAAATAGCAAAAGCGACGTCCTCACCCCATCGCTGCCGCTTGCGAGTAAACAAGATCATCAAAAACGAACACTACAAAAAAACTGGATTTTTGCCACCAAAATTTGCGACAAATTTTCCAACGAAAAGGAAAATTCGTTGGAAATTTTTCGTTGGAAATTTCCAATGAAAAAATTTTTTGTGGGAAAATTCGTTGGAAATTTCCAACGAATAAATTTCCAACGAATTTAAATTTTCCGGTAAATATTTTAGTGTGTACAATTTTCGTTGAAAAATTCGTTGGAAATTTCCAACAAATTTTCCAATGAATTAAAAAACGCCGATACGGATCAGCATTTTTTATATTCGTTGGAAAATTCGTTGGAAATTTCCAACGAATTTTCCAACCAATTTCAATTTTCCGGGCAAATATTTTAGTGTGTCCAATTTTCGTTGGAAAATTCGTTGGAAATTTCCAACGAATTTAAATTTTCGGACAAATATTTTAGTGTGTACAATTAGACATGGCCACGGGCCGGTTTTGGCCCGGAACCGGCCCGGAACCGGCCCGGTCAAACCCGGGCCCGGCCCGTTGACCGGGCCCGCGGTTCGGAACCGGAACCGGCCCGTAGCCTACGGGCCCGGTTCCGGTTCCACAATTTTGGAACCGGAACCGGCGGTTCCGGTTCCGAACCGCCGGTTCCGGTTCCAAATTACTTAAAAAATATAATAATAATGATGAAATTTTTTTTAAAAAAATTTCATTACTCAATTTTTTTTATAAAACAAATTGAACTCTAATTGCCATGCATTGTAAGTGCATTGATCTCCAAATACAATGCTTGGCTTGGGTGTATTAAACTCTAATTATAAGGCTTGGTTTGGGTTTTATAAACAACTCCATTGATGGTCTCTTCATTCCCATTCGATGTGGGACTCTCGGTTTGCCTTGAATGCAAATGCCAAGAGTCCCACATCGAATGGGAATGAAGAGACCAACAAAGGGATTGTTTATAAAATCCAAGCCAAGCCAAGCCATGAGCATGTAAAGTTGTATGCCTTTTGTGGCTACGATCATTTGCTAGTTAAGAGCAAAGGGTTCCATTGGACCGCCTAGAACCGAATCGAACCGATGGTCCGGTTCCCGGTTCTATGGTTTGCCGGTCCGATTCCTAGTTCTAAAATTAAAAGACCGGTCTTACCGGTTCGGTTCCCGACTTCGACCGGGAACCGATCACCCCTACAATTTTCATTTTGATTATAATTTATATTGAATAATTCATTATTTCATATTTTTATAATTATTTATTTTTTTATTTCATAATTTATTTTTAAAATTTTTAAATTACGAATCGGAACCGGCCGGACCGGAACCGGAACCGGAACCGGCCGGTTCCGAACCGGAACCGGAACCGCTAGGAGAGGTTCCGGTTCCGGTTCACATGTGGCCACGAACCGGAACCGCCGGTTCCGAACCGGAACCGGCCGGTTCCGAACCGTGGCCATGACTATGTACAATTTTCGCTGGAAAATTCGTTGGAAATTTCCAACGAATTAAAAAAACGCCGGTACGGATCGTCATTTTTTATATTCGTTGAAAAATTCGTTGGAAATTTCCAACGAATTTTCCAACGTATTTAAATTTTCCGGGAAAATATTTTAGTGTGTATAATTTTCGTTGGAAAATTCGTTGGAAATTTCCAACGAATTTTCCAACGAATTTCAATTTTCGGGCAAATATTTTAGTGTGTAGAATTTTCGTTGGAAAATTCGTTGGAAATTTCCAACGAATTTTTTTCGTTGGAAATTTCCAACAAATTTTCCAACGAATTTCAATTTTCCGTGCAAATATTTTAGTGTGTATAATTTTCGTTGGAAAATTCGTTGGAAATTTCCAACGAATTTTTTTTCGTTGGAAATTTCCAACGAGATTTCCAACGAATTTAAATTTTCCGTGCAATTATTTTAGTGTGTACAATTTTCGTTGCAAAATTCGTGAAAAATTTCCTACGAATTTTGCAAACGAATTTTGCAACGAAAACCCTACTTCTTTCTTATTCAAATTTTCGCGCCCATTCTCTCAATTTCCACTTTTTTTCTCTCTCACTCTCTCTCTCTCTCTCTCTCTCTCTCTCTCTCTCTCTCTCTCTCTCTCCTTTGCCTTCCCTTCTCCCTCCGCCTCCTCCCCCGCCGCCCCCCTCCTCCTCCGGCTCCGGCTCCGGCTCCGGCGCCATGGACACCGAGACTCCGCTGCCCCCCCTCCTCCTCCGCGACGTCGGCTCCCTCCCCAAAGGCGCTGCCGCGGCCATCCAGGGCCGCCCCCGACGCCCCCGACGCCCCCGAGGCCACCATGGGCCGCCCCCGACGCCACCAAGCCTCGTCGCCGGCGAGGGCCGAGCTCGAGCTCGGCCCTCGTCGGCGACGAGGCTGGCCCTCGCCGGCCATGGCGAGGGCCGAGCTCGCCCAGATCTGGGCGAGCTCGGCCCTTGCCGGCGACGAGGCTGGCCCTCGCCGGCCATGGCGAGGGCCGAGCTCGCCATGGCCGGCGAGCTCGAGCTCGCCCAGATCTGGGCGAGCTCGGCCCTCGCCAGCGGCGAGGGCGATTTTTCAAACAAAAAAAAAAATTTTTCGTTGGAAAAAACATTTCCACGATTTTTTGACAAAAAAAAATTTGTAATTTCTCCAACGAAAAATTTTTCGTTGGAAAAAAAATTTCCACGATTTTTTGACCTAAAAAAATTTTGTAATTTTTCCAACGAAAAATTTTTCGTTGGAAAAAAAATTTCCACGATTTTTCGACCAAAAAAAAATTTTGTAATTTTTCCAACGAATTTAGCCACGAGTTTTCCAACAAATTTTCCAACGAAATAAAATTCGTTGGAAATTTCCAACGAAAATTGAAATTTTTCGTTGGAAAAATTTCCGACGACTTATTACCAACGAATTTTTTTTCGTTGGAAAATTCGTTGGAAATTCGTTTTCCAACGAATTTTTCCAAATTTTTCGTTGGAAATTTTGTCGGAAAAAATCAGTTTTTTTGTAGTGGAAGCACACCGCTCAAACCCAAGGCACGGACTACCGAAGCATACAGATTGCGAAGATCACACTCCTCCTCCGCCTCCCTTTTTCCGACAAGAAGACGATTGGTGGAGGAAAACGCCTGGCTCGGGCCAGTGGTCCCAACGGGAGCTGCGGCCGGCGGAGGAGGGGACGGAGGGGGGAGTCGCAAATTTCGGAGGCGGAGCGGCGAGGAGGAGAGGTAGAGGGAGAGAGGGAGATGCGAGCGCGAGAGAGGGCGACTGAGCGAGATAGGGCTTTTTAGGACTAAAACCAAAGTTTATTTCAATTCAGTTCGATTCGAACTGATCCGAACCGAACTGAAAAAAAAATGGTTAATTTTAATTGTCCGAACCGAAAGTGAAACCGAACCGAAATGCATGAAATTTTCGGTTCGGTTCAATTTTGACACCCCCTGTTGGACACCACCTCCACATTATCGTGTTATTTCCGCGCAAACCGTTGACGATCGCCACCTTACCAAAACAAAAAAAACCGTTGACGATCGCCACTATATTTATTTCCATGCTAACAATGCGACGACTGCTTATCTTTTCAATTTCTAACACTAGGTTGTCGGGTTTGCAACTTGCCTTTTCATTTTATTTATGTGCAAACCCGAATCTCGGTTCTATTTTCCTCCGCCACTATCACTGTAGCCGCCCGGCTGTTGTTCCTTTCTAATTTTTCTTTTCTTTTTCGGTTTCCTCCTCCTCTTTTCCGGTTTCTTTTTCCTTCTTTCCCGTTTCTTTTTCTGCTCGTTTTTCTTTCCTCCGGCTCACCGCCACTTGGCGGGGATGGAGTGCCAAATGGTGCCGGGAGATTGCCGAGTGGCAACCTTCCCTTCATTCCTCTCGGCCCCGACATGGAAGAACGGGGAGAACCCCCGAAGCCTCTTTTTTTCTCTTCCTTCCGCTCGGTTTCTCTGTTTTCCTTCCTTCTTCTTTGTCAACTCCGCCCGGCGCCCTCGGCTTGCCTGGCTCTGTCCATCGTTGCGCCGCCGGAAAAGATTTGGACCGGCGAATTCCCAGCAACCGTGGGCTTGAGGGAGCCGTTTCACTCCTCCTGTTTTTCTCCTTCTCTTCCTCGGACGATCCGCCCGGTGCCGATCCGTGCCGACCAGCCGTCACTGCAGCTCCATCCGGCCACGCTCCAAGTTGACAACTCTCCCTCTGTCCGTGAGCTCAAGGACAATGCTCGGGACCCTGCGGAACTAGCCGTTTTCCTTTCTCCTTGGGACAGCGCCGCGTCGAGTCAATCCATTGGAGGCAAGTGAAATTCTCTCGCCCTATGCTAACCATGGACTGTTTGCATGTCAATTTGGGTCCTAAAGATTGGCGATATGGCTGGCGATTGTCGGTTGAGTAGCTGGTCGAATATTCCATGCGGTGGTTAGGCGACACTGTCAGAGAGGGTAGAATCCGAGAGCGCTATTAGTTGTTCAGAACTGCCGGCGAATTGGTTAGGAAATTGAGCGAAGAAAGATCACGGGTTGTAACTCAACATAGCTGTACGTGTGGAAAATATACTAGCTGAGGGAGAGGACAATTGGAAAGGATGGCTGGTTCGTCGCGAGAAGGAAAGAATGGAAACGTAGTGGGACGCTCCAGGGTTGATTGTGTGTATTAGTCCAATGAGTAGGTAATTCGGTGAGTAGTGTTATGTGGCCTCTTAATCGGAGAGTTCAATTGAAGCTCTAGGTAAAAATGTGGAGGATCGGTCCGAGACTCAATGAGTGGTTAGTGTGGTTGCGGTAGTTGGGAACCGCATGTTAACGCTCAGTTTGAACCATGAATTGGATATTCCAAAGATACCGTGCACAGGACGAACAGTTGTGAGAAGTATAGAGTTATTCCGCGGAAGGGTAACTGATGTTTATACATTGAGGGGCGTTCGTTGTGTTCATGAACTAGCCTAAGGTATTGTTGAGAGTTAAATTCTTGTGAGTATAGGTCTAATTCGGTCCTAAAATCGAGTAATGTTAGAAGTTTGACTATTATGATAATAATGATCGGAAGGATCCTCGTGTTGTGCTTGCTTGGGGAAAGAATCATTGAATGTGTTGTGCTTGCTTGGGGAAAGAATCATTGAATGCCGTTGGTTAGCAAACCAATGATGCCTCGTGGAGCCAGCAGGGAATAGCGGGATGCCTAGGAATTGTGTAAATTGGATGCCTAGGAGGAGTGTACCCTAGATGCCTTGGGAGTGTGGTCGGGATGCCGTAGTCAGTGGATCACGAAGCCTGCGCAGGCAAATGATAATACCGGCGTACACCACGGCAGATCGGAAAGCACACCGAACTCTGCTAGTTAGGAAGTGGTCCTCCTTGCGTAACCGGCGAGCGTACCGGACACGGGACTTGGAGTTGATGTTTAAGTACCCTTGCAAGCATCTAATTGTTATAGACCATGAATCGTATGATTGTTTACTGTGTGGATCCTCTGAACTTCTGTACTTTTGGATTGGTAATGTAGTGTGCAACATCAGGTTTGTTAGAGTAAAACATATGTTTTAGATAAACATCTACCATGAATGATCCTTTTTGATGTACCCTATGGTTATTTGTTTAGTAGTGCGATAGATATTTTCTTTGCTGGGCTATCGCTCCCTATTGTGGCTACTATATTTTTCAGATTAGTAAGCATGAGTTACCCACCACCTGCAACCCCCATCACTCTTTTCGGTGCCCTAGATGAGTTTGTGGGCCGTCTTGTACCCTTCACTGACCTTGAGTTCCCACTGATCTGATTGGTGCACTATGAGGCCACCTTGTGCACTTTTTCCGATGAAATTTCCAACGAAAAATTTGAAAAAATTCGTTGGAAAACGAATTTTTCAACGAAAAAAAATTCGTTGGTAATAGGTCGTCGCAAATTTTTCCAACGAAAAATTTCAATTTTTGTTGGAAATTTGCAACGAATTTTTTTTCGTTGGAAAATTCGTTGGAAAACTCGTGGCTAAATTCGTTGGAAAAATTACAAAATTTTTTTTTGGTCGAAAAATCGTGAAAATTTTTTTTCCAACGAAATTTTTTTTTTGGTCGAAAAATCGCCCTCGCCATCGGCGAGGGCTAACCTCGTCACCGGCGAGGGCCGAGGTCGCCCAGATCTGGGCGAGCTCGAGCTCGTCGCCGGTGTTGACACCTAATTTTTAGCCGATGTGTCATTAAAAAATAGAAAATTCGAGATTATGGTTTCCGATCGCGACGGAGCCCGTTTCTTGAGCAAAAAGTGTCGTTTTTTAATTCTGTCTGTTGGTTTAGCTTTTATAAGTGATTTTCTATTCATTTCATACAAAAACCCAAAAAGTCAAATGGTTGACTTTTTGGTCAACCCTTTGACCAAAAGTCAACCCCAGGTCAAATTGGGGTTTTTTGCTTAAAAAGATTCCTTTCAAGTCCAATTTCACTTTAGAAGTGGAAATTTTAGAAAAATTCAAAGATTTGATCATAAAATCAAGCTCCTAGTGAAAAGTCAACTAGAGTTTGACTTTTGGTCAAACCTTTGACCAAAAAAATTGAAAAATTCAAAAATCCCCAAATCATCTTATTTTACTTTCAATTTACCTTTGGCATTAGAAATTTTACAAAAATCGATTTTGAATCAACTTTTTCCCAAATTGCGGAAATTGATTCAAATCGGCCAAAAATGAAATTACTTCATTTCTAGTCATTTTTTAGATTAGTGTTCTTCACGACATTTGATCTAGAGGTCATCTTACAATCAATTTTGGAACCAATTTTGTGATTCCAAGCCA
This sequence comes from Syzygium jambos, assembly GCA_031216235.1. Taxonomy (NCBI): domain Eukaryota; kingdom Viridiplantae; phylum Streptophyta; class Magnoliopsida; order Myrtales; family Myrtaceae; genus Syzygium; species Syzygium jambos. The sequence goes on from CM062226.1 coordinate 16,198,054, forward strand.
AACCCAAAAACCCCCAATTTTGACCATAAACAGTGATTTTGATCGATTCTTCATGATGCGCGCAATCGAGACATGAATGAGCCTAATTTCTTATATGAAACCCAAATTCAAAATCAATTTTGGAAAAATCACATGAATTTGGGTCAATTTGATCAATTTAGTGATCCAATGATTAGGAAGTCTAAGAGTAATTGGTCTAATTAGTGCAATTCAACTTGACCCACTCTAGACTTATGTTCAATTTGATGAATTGAGACTCAATTTGGTTAATTAGACCTCAATTACACTTGTTAGTCTAGCTCGGTCATGCAATTACCCAAATTCAGAGCTAATTGACTCAAATCGATTTAATTCAAATTGAACTAATCCAATCGAATTAGTCACTTTCCGATCGAAAATTTTGATAATCGATAATCCGGTTAAACCAACCGAGGTCAGTTACATCCTCTTGAGTTCAAAAATGACAAAAATGCCCTTAATTAAAAATGACAAAATTGCCCTTCTTCAAGGATTAAACAAATTAATTAGGGGATTAGCAAATCAATCATGGCCATTCATCTAAAATTGATCATGACCATCCATGATGCCATGTCATCAATCCTTAGCTATTAAGGAATATTCTTAATCATTAAGGATCCATTTTGAGCCATTTGATTGATCTAAGGGCTAAAATTCAAAGTTGGGGGAGGTATATAGCATTTTTCCCTCCAAAAATTGGGGGGATGCTCATTTTCAGATCTGAAATTCTCTCTCCTCTCTCTCTCCTCTCTCTCTCTCTCTCTCCCTCTCACGATCACATCTCCCTTTCTCTCGAGTTCTCTCTCTCTCTCGGTCAGCCGGCCATCCGGCGCCTTGCCGGCCTCATCCCGGCGAGCCGCCGCCCCTCCGGCGTCCCCCACGCCGGCCTGAAGCTGGTCGCAACATCAGCCGCCTCAGCCGGTGGCCGGAGCAGCTCCTTCCGGCCAGTTCTTCTCCTCGGCAGCAGTACCGGCAAGACTGCCGGTGATCTGTTCAGCCGGTTCAACCGGCTGAACCGGCCCTCCGGCGGCCTCCTCCAGTGATTCCGAGCAACCGACTACCTCCTCCGGCGTCCTCACGTCGCTGTGGTGGCCAGCCTCGCACCGAACAGCCACCGGATCACATCGTTTTCTTAAACTTTTACTGATTCGTTTACTTGAGTAAAAACGAATCGATTCTCACATCATCTCTTGCAATTTATTGTCGTAGATCGGCCGAGCTTTCCGAGGTCTCTCCGTGCAATTCTAGATCAGAATACGGAGTCCGGATCGCTCGCTTGAGCGTTGGATCATCGTGAGACAAGGTAAGAACACTTGAACTCAATTCTGTAAATTAGTGTTCAGTGAAACCTGTTAGCTTGAGATGCTGTTTTGAGCTAGTTAACGTCGAAATCGGATGAAGTGATAAACTAGAGAGTCGTAGAACTCGTTCCTAGCTTCGATTTGATATATCATATGCCATGATCGGACTTGATTTGCTATGTCAAAACCTTTTTAGAAGTCACGATCAGAATCTGTAATTTGTTGTTCAGGTCTGTTCTGATGATTCCCTGACTGACGTTGTGCTGTTCGATGAATTTTATGATTTTCTACAATCATTTTCTGGAAAAACTTCCTTCATGAGAATTGTAAAACACATCTAGATCTGTTCACTGTAAAATTTTCAAAAATTTCTGAGCATGATATCCTAGTACGATTTGCAACGTCATATGCATGTGAATCTGGTTTCATGCTGATTTCAGTCGACCTTCGTGTGTTCTTCGATTTCCATAAATTCGCATGTTCGAGATATGAAAAAATTTTCTTCACGAAAGTTCTTCCTGAGATCGAGATCTTTCTATTGATACTAATTTCATCAAAATCGGAAATCATTTGAATTTTCAAAAGGAATTATCATGATTTGATCAGTTCTGTGTCCAGATCTGATTTTTGTTCCTTTGGAATTCACAAAGTGTTTCTCCGAATTTGATGAAGTTGGAGCCCTTTTTTGCAAAAATTCAAAACTTCAAAGTTGTTCATTGGGGTCTCAATATACTAACTGGAGATTTTGAGGACCTAATAGCAATTTTTGAGGGGCCAATTTGCTTAAAATCTCTTGAAAGGTCTTCCCGGGGTCAAAACTGTATTTGCCATTGAGTCCCTCGTGAAAATCGAATTTTATAAAAATTTGGAGGGATTTTTAGCAAAAACTCAAAACATGAAAGTTGTTGCACACAGGGAGTTCTAACGGCACAAAAATTTTCACGCTGTTTTGATAATGTCTGTTATTTTTCCCGCTTTTATTTTGAAATTCATAACTGAACCTAGTCCAGCCTGTCACTAAAATTTAATTTGATATTTTCGGGAAAATTGGCTAGGATTTAGGAAAAATGGTCTTCATGACTTTTGATCCTCATGTCATAAGCTTTCTAATGACACCTGATTCGCTTCATTTGAAAGTCATTAGGATAGTTAATCATGCTTGAACAGAATTGATCCGAATTAGATGTTAATTGAATAAGTGGTCTTTCTCATAAAGCCCACTTCCCCTTGCTTGATTGGTTTTGAAATAAGGCCCATGGGCCTAAACGCATGTTCATTTTATTACTATGCATGTGTTTGTTAAATGAATGTTAGGCCCGGTGCATGTTCGGCGGGTAGCCCATTCATGGTCATTAGAACCCAACTTTAGGGGTTAATTGATATGAGTTACCGTTTTGTGAATACAAATGGTAGCCCATTATCATTAACCATTAATCAAACAATGTTAGGTGATTAGTGGGTGATGAATCGAAACGCATGAAAAACAAAGGCCGATCCCGAGGCCCGTGCTTAATTAGTGATTTGATTGCATCTTTGTTCTTTCATATGTCATTATGAATGAATGTATGGATGTAAACATCGACACCCGAGAGGCGGTCCAAGGAAGAATTATCCGAAATAGAAGACCAAGGTGATTGACCGATGTCCAATCCGGTCTCGATTTGTATTCATTTTGATGGTATCAAACCGATGTCCAATCCGGTTTCAATTTGTACTTAATTCATTCATTCCCGATCATGTCTCGGGTCTTTCAATTTGTGTTGTAATAAACACCCGACGAGTTGCGGGTTCTTACTCTTTACTTTCTCGCACTTAGAATTAGCTCGTCCTTTCAATACTTCGAGTGTCTACTTTACGTAAAGTCTTTCAATACAATTGATTGTTTCTTTCTTTTTCTAGACTAAGATAGGATTAGTTTAGAATCTTAAATGAAAATGCAAAAACAAGATGCATGATCACCTAGTGGACTAAGACTTTGGCATGAAAATCATAAAAAAACAAATGCATAACAATTTAGATAACAACCATGTTAAGTTTAGCGGTACCGAAAGGGCGTTAATAGAAATATTAACGTAAGCTAGTCCCCGAACCTTTGATCTCTGGTTTTCGTAGAAACCGAAACGAAATTCCCGCGTTTCGGTTGGGTATTCTAGCCGACCCCCGACCTAGGCTAGTGGCGACTCCTTAAAAAATAAAAATCAATCCGCTGTCACGCGAGATATGGATTTAGGGAAAATCCACGTTCATGATCAATGGATCATATGGCTAAGCAAGAGATTTACACTTCAGTAAAATCATTTTTTTAAGATGCCATATGAAACATCTCATGAACACTTATCTCTAAACCCGCCTCATCCGAGCTCGGGCCCTCGAGGGGCAGGTCGCGACAGGCTTGGCGACTCCGCTGGGGAATAGGTTACAAACCTAAGTGGATTAAAGCCGTAATAAACTTGATTGGTTGTTATCTCACTTGTCTACATTTTGTAGCATCGACTGCAAGTCAAAGTCACGTGGAAAATGAGGTTAGTCCACTAACCATGTGTTAAATGGTTTTATAGGTGGGAGCCATAAGGGGTGGAGTGAATGCAAACCCTTTGTTTTGTAGGTGGTGTTCGGATGAATGTCGAATGTATGAGATTATATTGAAGTGTTGTTTGCTTTAAAATTAAATGCATGTTTACTTGCTTTAGCACGACACAAATGCACCAACATCCCGCGGTCTAAAACCCCGGATCGCTTTAGGGTACCTTTAGGAGGTGTTAAGAGTGGAATCCACATGTGAATCCATGTGGTAATCCATTCTTTAATACCGCTCATCTTAATTAGTAAGAAGTGCACCGGCCGACGTTAGTAGCGGTGGGTAAACTCTTCTTATCTAATTAAGATGGGGACCTTAAACCTTTAGAATCCTACCCTTAGGTGTCAAAACTCACATGTCCTCATGCGATGTGTCGATGTGTTTGCCATTTTCTCTCCATGGTAAGGTTGATTGTATCGTTCTACGATTTCAATTATGCCATTTCAAATTCCACGTTATTTTCCTTTTCTATAATGCGTGGTGATTAATCTCGATGCCCCAAATTAGGGTTAGTCAAAATGGATATGTCAGAGATTCGAATCATCCCCGTGCCAAGAACTCTCGTGACTATGTGGGAAAGCCTCGAGCCAAAGCATAAAGAATACGTGGAAAAGAGGATTGGATATCTTCCCGCACTCTTATACATCGAGCCTCGGATCGCCATGATCAAGGCATTGTCTCATTTTTGAAACTCGAAGGCATCCACTTTTGTGTTTGGTCGAAATGAGTTGACCCCTACAATTAAGGAGTACGATATTGCCATTGGTAGGGTCGGGTCTTTTGGTCTAGTTAGTCCTCCAATAGATATAGATCCTATAACTCTTTTGAGCTAATTCTTAGGAATCGATATTCTCCAAATCAAAGGCGTTCTTAGAGGAAATTCCAACGCACTTTCTTTCACATTCCTAGAACAACATTTTTCTAGCTTGTCAAAAGAATCGGGTAATCAAATTCCTCGAGTTTTTCTCTTAACCTTCTTTGGTTTTGTGGTTTTCCCATTCACCAAAAAGACCATGGATCCTTTGGTAGTTCACATTGTTAACCAAGTGTGTATGTTCAAAAGATTCTCAAATATGATCTTAGGTGAGACCTTTGTATCACTCAATAGGTTCAAACAAAACAAAAATGGTACCTTTAGAGCCCCAATAGGTTTACTCCAAATTTGGCTGGTCTCTCACCTCAAAGATTTTGGTTTGAGCTTAAAAATCATAGATGTGTCCAAAGATTGTCATCCTATCTCGCTTTTCCGAGAAAAGGAAAAAATCTTTCCCTTTTGGTCATTCTCAACTTGGTTTAGTTTTTTCAAGAACCTTGTTCCAAATCAAATCCAATGGCATGTTCGTTGGCTTGGAAATCCCGAGGTGCGCCTTAATAACGGATCAGACAACCCAATCCCATTCTTGGGTCTTACGGGGTCTACGTCATATTACCCTTTTAGGGTGATCCGTTAATATCGTGCGCTTCAAAAGATTCCACCATTCCTCAAGCTGGGGTTATATCATTTTGACTATCGCAAAGATGTCATCCAAAAGGACCAAATGACAGACGTGAAGGAAATGGTCAAGTCTATCATCGATATGTGGTACAAGTGTCATCCAAAGCCAATTCTCGTTACCGATGAGTCAGAATTGGAAGGGGAAATGAAGATACATCACGCATTGCCGGAGTACATACACCGTCGTCTTGAGCCCGAGCTTAAAGTGGATCTCCCTAATGTTCCCGAGAAGCCAACTCAACAGCAAGCTATAGCCGCCAGAGCTTTTAAGGAAAAGAATGAAGCTTTAGCCGAGGTTGAACGTTTGACCCAAGAAAACAAACGAATTCGCCTCACATCTAAGGAAGATTCATTAGGATTTGGGCTATATTCCATGAGGAAGTCTCCTTTCATGTAATTTTCCTTTTTTAGATTTGATGTATAGGGTTTCCTTTTTACTCATTTTAGTAATGATGTAATAGGATTCTCTTCTTGTCTTTAAGGGATTGTATTTCACAATTTTTGTTGTTAATAGTGAAATTTCCCTTTGTGTGCGCTTTCTTTTCCGAGATTCCAATGGAATATAGATGGGGCATCTTGATTAATCATCGCGTGTTACCCCTTTAATTGTATAATTTCTTGTGAAGAAATTATGATAAGAGATTATTCACATGATATTGGGATCATGAGAATATTTCTTATCTCTATTTCATCTAAAGAAAATATAAAATTGAAGGGTTTTATATTTTCGTCTCGATTCATTTTCCGTATGCTAAATTGATTTCTGTTTTTTACAGAGAGAATATTAAAATACGGCTGAATCGCGTTTTATTATACGCAGCCGTCGCCAAGCTAGGATGGAGAACGAAGACACTCGTGCTCGCGTTATTACCATCGAGAATCAAATGGCGCAAATGATGGCGCTCTTAACCGATCTTGCAAATCAAGTAAAGAACTTCACGCCCGTGGCTCCTGCTGCTGCGGCTTCTACTCCCAATGCGCCCACTAGTGCGCCGGTGATAGATCCAGTTGATAAAGGACCTGTTGAAGAAGTCCCCGTTAATGCCATTCCTACCGTCATCGATTTGGAAGCTCCACCTAAGGAGTCGCCTGCTGCTCATATGGATGAAGAGAGCGCGAGACGTCTTGCAAAATTGGAGGAACGCCTGTGCATGTTGCAAGGTTACCAACTCCAAGGTTTTGATAAGTTGTTGCCTTTTACAAAGGTGAAAGTTCCTGATTTTTACAAGGAGCCCGAGTTTTCAAGGAAGTATGATGGAACTGGGTGTCCTAAAACCCACTTGAAGTATTATTTGAGCAAGATGGCTCGTTATTCCGATAACACCCCACTTTTGATCAACAATTTTCAAGATAGTTTGGCAGATTCCGCCTTGACTTGGTTCATCGAATTGGATTTGGAGAAAATTTGCACCTGGGAAGATCTTGCAGAAGAATTCCTTCAGCAATACAAGTTTAATACCGAAATTGCTCTAACCCGTGAAGAGTTGATCCGGGTTGACAAAAGGAGGATTGAAACTTTTAGAGCATATGCCCAAAGGTGGAGAACTATGGCGTCTCAAGTCAAACCTCCGTTGTCCAAGAAAGAGATCATGCAGCTGTTTCTTCGAGCATTACCTCGAGAATACTTCGACAAGATGTTTAATAACACTTGCTTTAATTTTCCTGCAATGGTTGAATTGGGAGAGCGTATTGAAGGAATAATGCGGGAAGGTCGATTGTCCGAGACGACGACTCGCAGATTTACCTTAAAGAAGGATAAAGAGCCAACGGTGGAGGTTGCCTATATTCAAAATCCTAATGCTCAAAAGCCACTAAGCACACCAGTTCAAAGGTCTGTTGTGGAAACAGGGGGTTCTTCCCGGAATTTTGACCGAAAAGGGAAAGCTCCGCAAAGACAATTCACTCCGTTACCAAGACCTATGTCTCAATTGCTGCCGATGTTGATTGAACAAAGACTCGTAGCAAAAGAAATCCCGAGAGACAACCCGCCAAAGTTTGCTGGGTTTGATTTGGCAAAATCTTGTGTATATCACATGGGCGAGAAGGGCCATGATGTGAACAATTGCTACACTCTCAAGGTCAAAATTCAGAACCTGTTGGATAAGAAGATCTTGTCGTTTAAAGATGCCACTCCAAATGTTCAGCAAAATCCGCTCCCTAATCATACCGAAGCCGTTAACGTGATATTTGGAGATGAGAATGAGAAACCTTTCTTGTTCGATGTGACGAAGTTGGAAGAGCTATTGACTATAGCTAGAGATCAACCGAAAGAATGAAATGTATCTCGGGAGGAGAAAATGTATTGCTTAGCCAAGATGTTTGCTTTAGGCATAATTCAGCCTCTTCAAGAAAGGAAGTCCGAAGGATTTATCGAGACTGCTGTAATGGATTTGTCGTCAGAAAAATTCTCATGTAAGTTCGCAAGTGAAGCTTCATGCTCTAAGCCAAAAGATGATGGGTACGAGCCAGATGTTGATGAACCGTGGATTGACACTTATTCCGATAATGATTCGGAATGTGAGAGTAATAATGCCTGTCGAGATCGTGAATTTATGAAGAAGGCTATCGAGAAAGGTGAAATTGTTGATACCCTCGGACAGCCGAGTGGTAAATATGACTTTATGGTCAAATATACGCCATCTCCAAATTTCTTCGTTGACTTAAAGGATATCGTTCCCGATGGGTGGGGAGGCATGGATGATGAAGGCATATCCGCCGATGAAGACAAGAAGTATGTTTCTAACATGGATTCTGATCTTAGCGTTAGTAAGACTCATTGGAACTGCGAATTTGTAATGACCGCTCATGAGCATGATGAAGTGGTTGATACTCTAAAACAACCAAGTAGGAAGTATGACACTTTTGTCAAATGTTTGCCTCCGCCAAGTTTCTTCGTTGATTTGAAAGACATTGTTCCGACTGGATGGAGTGATGACGGAGATAATGAAGAAGCTCTTTCCGATGCTGATTCGGAATTTGAATATCATACCTCCCACTGGGATCGGGAGTTCGTTAGGAAAGCGATTGAAAAGGGCGAAATTGTTGACACTCTCGGACAGCCAAGTGGAAAATACGATTTCATGGTGAAATACTCTCCTCCTCCAAGCGCTTTTATTGACCCTAAGACTATCGTCCCGAGTGGATGGGGGTCCGAATTTGAAGATGATGGCATGGTAGCCATGATTGATCCTGTTGTGATTGAATTGAATGCAACTTGTGAAATCCAAGCGCATGTTGTGGAATCTGTGGTTATAGATCTAATGGCTGATGGCTTCGGAAATATAGAGATCTCTAATGAAGATATCGGGCCTGTTGTGATCGAGTTGCCACCGAAGAAGAATGAGAATTTGAAAGCAAGAATTCCTCCTGTTTATGATTCCAAGGCAGTTCCATGGAATTATGAGTCTAATGAGATAGATGCTGTTACTCGGTCAGGCCGATGTTTTCCATCTCGTGAAGGTGTCGAGAAGAAGGCTGTAACCGAAGAAGAGGCGGAACAACTCCTCAAAACTCTCAAAACGAGTGAATCAGAAGTGATCGAGCAGTTAAGGAAAATGCCGGCTCAAATCTCGTTACTTGAACTATTCAAGTCTTCCGAGAAGCATAGAAATGCTCTTTTAAAGGTTTTTAATGAAGTACATGTACCCGAGACAATTGGAAAGGTACAGTTGGAAGAGTTTGTAGGTGCTATCCTTCTTAAGGATCAAATTTCTTTCTCCGAAAAGGATTTGCCGCCGGAAGGGCGAGCACACTCTAAAGCATTATACATCTCTGTTCAACACTTTGATACAAGGATATCAAGAGTTCTTATTGATAATGGTTCAGCTCTCAACATCTGTCCGTTATCAACTTTGCGCCGTCTAGGTGTGGGTATGGATAATGTTCGTCCTTCTAAGACTCCAGTCAGGGCTTTTGATGGCATGAAAAAGGAAGCTCTTGGAGAAATTGACTTGCAACTGATGATTGGTCCAGTTATGTTCGCTCAGAAGTTTCAAGTGCTCGATATCCCAAGCAACTTCAGTCTGTTGTTGGGACGACCTTGGATTCACGCGGCGGGAGTTATACCCTCAAGTCTACATCAGATGATCCGTTTTGTCGTCTGTGGTAAGATTATAACGGTTCATTGTGAGAAAGATACCGAAACTTTCAACAATACTGCAATTCCTTATGTGGAGCCAGAAGTAAAAGAAGAATCAAGCTACTACTCATTTGAGTTAGTGTCAGTATCTCATGTGCCCGCAGGCACTGTTGTGAGGAAGCCTCACTATTCAAAGGCGGCCCTTATGTCTAGCAAAGTGTTGATCGAGTATGGATTCATTATTGGCAAAGGATTGGGAAAGCTGTCCCAAGATATTCTCACACCCATTGAGGTGACTAAGAGAAAGAAGCGAGAAGGCTTAGGTTACCAAGGCGATCAACAAGATCAAGGTGATCAGAAAGGCCCGAGCATCAAGGAAAAGAGTTACCGACGTTTACTCCCTCCTCCGTTGAAAGATTTCTTCCCCGGACCGTCAAAGTTCCTCCAAGATGAAGAAATAGACATTTGTGATATCGTCGACTTATTTGAAGAGAATTTTGTGGGTGTCATTTCCGAGAGCTTCGAAGATGATCTACCTACCGATCCCGCTGTGTAAGGGATGTTTCCATTGTTTTACTTTGTTTTCAATTGTAATCCATCTAATTCTCCCCTGCGAGGGAATTCCATTTGTTCATTTGTTTTGTTCATTTCAAGTGTTGTAATAATTCGGATCACGAGCTTCGGATCCAAAACACTATATAGCATTCACTTTCAATTCAATAAAAGCATATGCATGTTTTGTTAATAGACGTGCAAAAGTATACCAAACCAGTCCTATGATGATGCTTTGAGGCCTGGACTTTTGCACGATCTATAGTTTTCAAAATAATTTTGGAACAAGGATGTCCAATGATATGAGGACGAGTTCCCCTTGAAATTTTCGAAAATTCAGAATTCGAAAAGTTTTTCATTACATCTTCATGCATTGCATTTCTTATTTTCATATATTGACCATTCTTTTGTTACATCTCAGGCATGACACTTTGCATAACCATAATATTCATATGCATGGCTTGGATTCATGTCCGAAAAACTCATACGAATCTGATTATTCTGATCCCGAGAATGAAGAAGATTCACAGGTTATTAAAAGAGAATGGATCCGACATGAAGAATCCACACCTCCTACAGAAGAACGAACTGTTGTTATAAATTTGGGCGATTCAGAAAATCCCAAAGAAACAAAAATTGGGACAAGCCTCTCTCAAGCAGATGCTGATCGACTGATTGAACTATTGAAAGAATATCAAGATGTCTTTGCTTGGTCTTATGCTGACATGCCAGGTCTGGACCCCAATATTGTGGAGCACGCGTTGCCTCTTGATCCTACCATTCCACCTAAGAAGCAGAAGCTTAGGAGGACAAAACCAGAATTATCCAAGAAGATTGAGGAAGAAGTCATGAAACTGTTAAAAGTGGATTTCATTGAAGTCACTCATTATGCTGATTGGATTGCTAATGTTGTCCCAGTCATGAAGAAGGATGGGCGAGTTCGGGTATGTGTCGATTACCGAGACTTGAACAAAGCAAGTCCCAAAGATGACTTCCCATTACCACATATTGACGTCCTGGTCGACAGCACCGCAGGATTCGAATTATTTTCTTTCATGGATGGTTTCTCTGGCTATAACCAAATCCGAATGAAGGAAGAAGATAAGACTAAAACATCATTCATCACCCCATGGGGGACATTCTGTTACAAGGTTATGCCCTTCGGCTTGAAGAACGCAGGGGCAACTTACCAAAGAGCCATGGTGACACTATTCCATGATATGATGCATAAGGAGATTGAAGTTTATGTCGATGACATGATCGCTAAATTACGACAAGGTGAAGACCACATTGAAGTCTTGAAGAAACTGTTTGATCGACTTAGAAAATTCAAGCTAAGACTTAACCCCGCCAAGTGCATTTTTGGGGCAAAGTCTGGGAAGCTCCTTGGATTTATGGTTAGTAACAAGGGCATCGAGATTGATCCCTCGAAGGTGAAGGCCATTTGTGATTTAAAACCTCCTTCTACTGTTAAAGAAGTTCGAAGCTTGTTGGGAAGATTGAATTATGTTGCAAGATTCATTTCCCAGTTATCAGAAACAGCTAAACCATTCTTTAAGTTGTTGAAAAAGAATGCCAAAGTTGAATGGAATGAAGATTGTCAGAAATCCTTTCAACAATTGAAGCAATATCTTTCACAACCACCAGTTTTGGTACCGCCCACTCCGGGTATACCTTTGATCTTGTACCTCATCATTCACGATGAGTCTTTGGGAGCTATGTTAGAGCAGAAAAGACCAGAAGATGGAAAGGAATGCGCTATTTACTACCTCAGCAAAAAGTTTACTTCTGGTGAAGCTCAATATCCAGAAGTTGAGAAAACGTGTGTAGCCTTAATTTGGGTATTACACAGACTACGGCAATACACTCTTCACCATCGAATTCTACTTGTGAATGAGAACGATCTTATCAAGTATCTGTTGGAAAAGCCTGCACTAGTTGGAAGGCTTGCCAAATAGCAAATATTACTCTCTGAGTTTGATATCCAGAGCATGTCTCAGAAGTCCGTCAAAGGTCGAGCCATAGCTGATATGTTGGCTGAAAATCCCTTAAAGTCAAATGATTGGGATGAAATTGATGAAAGGATCCATTTGGTGTCACAAGACAAGTGGGTCATGTATTTTGATGGAGCCGTTAATCTCTCCGGTTCAGGTACTGGAGCAGTCCTGATATCCCCAACGGGTCAGCATTATCCAGTAGCCGCAAAGTTGGTATTTCTTTGTACCAATAACATTTCAGAATATGAAGCTTGCATCCTCGGTCTTCAATTAGCCATCGATATGAAGATTAAGAGATTACAAGTTTATGGCGATTCCGCACTTATCATTCTCCAAACAGGAGGTGAATGGCAAACTCGTGATGCGAAATTGATTCCTTATCATGAGTATCTTAAAGATTTGGTGGAGGAGTTCGAAGATATCTCGTTCGATTATTTGCCAAGATCTCAGAATCAATTTGCTGATGCTTTGGCAACATTATCCTCAATGTTACAAATAACTGATGGATTGAACGTTGATCCTTTGCAAATCGACGTTTTAAAGAAGCCTGCATATTGCATGGTTATAGAAGAAGAACTTGATGGTCAACCATGGTACTATAACATCATGAATTACCTTCGAGAAGGAAAATTTCCCCAAGGAAGTCAAGCTATGGATCGGAAATACTTGGCTAAATTAGCTTCCAAATTCTTTCTTAGTGGAGGTGCTTTGTACAAGAGATCTTTCGATTCGGTCCTGCTGAAGTGCGTAGATACCAAAGAGGCCAATTTATTAATGAAGGAGATACATGAAGGAGAATGTGGTCCTCTTATGAATGGCCATCTTTTAGCAAGGAAAATCATGAGGCTAGGTTATTATTGGTTAACCATGGAAGCCGATTGCATTCAACATGTCAGATGTTGTTATCAATGTCAAATTTATGGGAACAAAATCAATGCTCCCCCAAATGAATTACATCAAATGTCCGAGGCATGGCCTTTCTCAATGTGGGGGATTGATATTATCGGACCAATCAATCCTAAGGCATCAAATGGACATCGCTTCATTTTAGTGGCTATTGATTACTTCACCAAATGGATCGAAGCCAATTCTTATACTCATGTCACCACGAGAAGTGTGGCAAAGTTTATTCGTCGAGACATTATTGCTCGATATGGGGTTCCCGAAGCAATTATCACGGATAATGGGTCAAACTTGAATAACAAAGTAGTGGATGAGCTACTCAGTAAGTTTCACATTCGCCACTTGAATTCTTCTCCTTACCGCCCACAAATGAATGGAGCTGTGGAGGCGGCAAACAAGAATATAAAGAAGATTCTGTCCAAGACGGCAGAAAATTACCGAGACTGGCATGATCGGTTGCCATATGCGTTAATGGCTTATCGAACTTCCATTCGCACCTCGACTGGGGCAACACCATTCTCATTGGTATATGGGATGGAAGCAGTTTTACCTGTGAAAGTAGAAATTCCTTCATTAAGGGTACTTTCGCAAATAAAGCTTTCTGAAGCAGAATGGATTCAACAGAGATTTGAACAGCTTAATATGATTGATGAAAAAAGGGTAAAAGCCCTATGCCATGGACAAAGCTACCAAAAACGAGTGGCCAAGTCATTCAACCGTAAGGTTCGACCCAGACATTTTGAGATCAATGATCTGGTTTTAAGGAAGGTCTTACCCATTATTCCAGATCGTGGAAAGTTTACCCCCAATTATGAAGGGCCGTATGTCATCAAGAAAGTGTTGCCTGGTGGAGCATTAATTCTTGTAGAAATGGATGGCCGAGAGTTGCCAAAACCTGTGAACGCAGATGCTGTCAAGAAATATTTTCCCTGAATAAATGTTTCGAGTTGCTTTGGACTAAATCCAAGTCTCCTTAAGAACATTTGCATCATGCATTTCATGCATACATAGCATTTTTGCATGATTGTTCATTTTGTAGGTACTCAACTGTTCCCCAGGGAAGCTATTCCAAACCTCAAGGAATCAAGCCCAAGGAAGTTGCTACATCAAATCAATCTTCTCCCTAGAATTTAGGAAGTAGATCCTATGTGTGAAAACCTCTTCTGTCCAAAAGGTTTTTCAAGTTTGAAATAAAAATCCCCAGAGGAGTCAAAAGAAAATCAATCAAATCAAATGTCTTGATTTATCAAAATTCCTCGCAGACGGGAGATTTAACTAGATGATCCTTTGAAAAACAAAAAGAGGATTTCTCAAAAATGCCGAATGGAAATGCCTAGGATGATAAAAGGCAAGCCTTTGATCAAACACGTCCCTCTACTCATTTTGAGAGAATTGAGCGAAAAAGCCATGTCGTAAGACGTAGGATTCGTTCACATTGAATACATGGATTGAGATGATAAAAGGCATTTCATTTCTCTATCCTAAACACTCATGTTATCCTTTGCTAGCCACTTTGAACCAAATAAGGAGAATTCTCAAAATACCCCTGTCAAGAACCACCCCACATTGGGGCAAAATAAGAAGTTATGGTTGATCATTTTTGGAGCAAAAAGATTAAGAAAGATTTTATTGCTTTCACTTGTATCAACCTTCTTGTGATAGTTTCAGATGGATCTTTATGGAAGCTCGAAGCATCCCAAAGTGAAGAAGAGCATTCTTTTCCTCTACCCCAAACACAATTATCCTTTGCTTAGCCAAATTGAGCCTTAAGCATGTTCATTTCAAAGCCCAAAATGTTGATTATCTCCCCACATTGGGGCAATGCATATGATTTACCAAGGAAATTTAGAAATTGGTGAATATGTATAAAATGTCTCGAGAGTCCAAAGAACTCAAAAGATAAATATTAAGGGGCATGAAAAAGCAGTGTGCCTGGTAAAAGCAAGGCCGATGCCCATGAAAAAACATGTCAAAAGCAAAAGCAAAAGCAAGAAAAAGCAATATGCTTATGCTTAAAACAAAATTCCATTTGCATAAGATGCTTAGAAAGAGCAAAGCTCTTATGTTGCAAGAAAAATGGACTCTCGAGACAGTTTGGTTTTCAAGAATCAAATAATGTCAGATTTGAATGATTTGGTAATGATGCCAAGATAATCATCATTCTTCTTTCAAACCCCTTCTATCAAATTTCAAGCCTTTTGAGCCTAACCCGAACCAACATTACAACCCTCTCCGAAGTCTCTTCCGATTGGGATGGTTTGAGTTAATGTGAAGATTTCACAAAGGAACTACCGCTAGAAGGAGTGGAAGTAATCCTATCTTATCTTATCTTCAAGGTTCTTGACTTGTAAACCCGTTGAAGATATGTTTCTTTTCTTGGCCTCAAAGCAAATACCCTTTGTGTAAGCCCATGACCAAACCTACATTACGGTCCTTTTGGAAAGACCTTTCTGATCAATCAATTTGTATTCAATGTGAATGTTTCCGAAAACCTTTGACATAGGTTCGTGAGGCATCACCAGTGAGAATTGAATAGCTTTCCCGCATCGATGAATGGGAATCAAAGCCTTTATGAGAGCCAGTGTGAAAGACCTTTTTGATTAGGTTATTTCCAACTTGGCATTTTTACCTAACCTCTTTAAGTGGTTATTCAAAGATCATTTTGTTAAAATTTCCTCTTAAGGATTTTGATAATCTCTGCCTTTTACCAAGAGTTGAAAAATTCCGTTTGATTTGTTGTTAAACAATCTCGGAACTCTTCTTTTCAAAATATCTTTCCCCAATGGATCGGTTTTTGGTCATCCTAAACCATACCTTCGGTTTTTGGTCATCCTAAACCATACCCTCGGTTTTTGGTCAGCCTAAACCATAACCCCTTACCTTAGGTTCTAGGTCATCCTTAAACCTTGTCCTTAGGTTCTAGGTCATCCTTAAACCTTGTCCTTAGGTTCTAGGTCATCCTTAGACCTTGTCCTTTGGTTCTTGGTTTTCCTTAAACCATAGGTTTCCTACAAAATCATTTATCTTTCTTTTCTTCCTTCATACCACCCCATGAGAGAGAGAAGAACACATGAATGGTCTGACAATCCAACGGTAAGTGCTTCAGGTAAGACTCTGATCAAATATCTTTGTCTTTATTTTCTTTTTCTTTTTCCCAAGCGGAATCGACTAAAAATTTGCAGGTGCCAATTGGTCTTTGAGCGAAACCTCTTCGAACTCCCACTCAAAGAGGGGCAGCTGTTGACACCTAATTTTTAGCCGATGCGTCATTAAAAAATAGAAAATTCGAGATTATGGTTTCCGATCGCGACGGAGCCCGTTTCTTGAGCAAAAAGTGTCGTTTTTTAATTCTGTCTGTTGGTTTAGCTTTTATAAGTGATTTTCTATTCATTTCATACAAAAACCCAAAAAGTCAAATGGTTGACTTTTTGGTCAACCCTTTGACCAAAAGTCAACCCCAGGTCAAATTGGGGTTTTTTGCTTAAAAAGATTCCTTTCAAGTCCAATTTCACTTTAGAAGTGGAAATTTTAGAAAAATTCAAAGATTTGATCATAAAATCAAGCTCCTAGTGAAAAGTCAACTAGGGTTTGACTTTTGGTCAAACCTTTGACCAAAAAAATTGAAAAATTCAAAAATCCCCAAATCATCTTATTTTACTTTCAATTTACCTTTGGCATTAGAAATTTTACAAAAATCGATTTTGAATCAACTTTTTCCCAAATTGCGGAAATTGATTCAAATCGGCCAAAAATGAAATTACTTCATTTCTAGTCATTTTTTAGATTAGTGTTCTTCACGACATTTGATCTAGAGGTCATCTTACAATCAATTTTGGAACCAATTTTGTGATTCCAAGCCAAACCCAAAAACCCCCAATTTTGACCCTAAACAGTGATTTTGATCGATTCTTCATGATACGCGCAATCGAGACATGAATGAGCCTAATTTCTTATATGAAACCCAAATTCAAAATCAATTTTGGAAAAATCACATGAATTTGGGTCAATTTGATCAATTTAGTGATCCAATGATTAGGAAGTCTAAGAGTAATTGGTCTAATTAGTGCAATTCAACTTGACCCACTCTAGACTTATGTTCAATTTGATGAATTGAGACTCAATTTGGTTAATTAGACCTCAATTACACTTGTTAGTCTAGCTCAGTCATGCAATTACCCAAATTCAGAGCTAATTGACTCAAATCGATTTAATTCAAATTGAACTAATCCAATCGAATTAGTCACTTTCCGGTCGAAAATTTTGATAATCGATAATCCGGTTAAACCAACCGAGGTCAGTTACATCCTCTTGAGTTCAAAAATGACAAAAATGCCCTTAATTAAAAATGACAAAATTGCCCTTCTTCAAGGATTAAACAAATTAATTAGGGGATTAGCAAATCAATCATGGCCATTCATCTAAAATTGATCATGACCATCCATGATGCCATGTCATCAATCCTTAGCTATTAAGGAATATTCTTAATCATTAAGGATCCATTTTGAGCCATTTGATTGATCTAAGGGCTAAAATTCAAAGTTGGGGGAGGTATATAGCATTTTTCCCTCCAAAAATTGAGGGGGATGCTCATTTTCAGATCTAAAATTCTCTCTCCTCTCTCTCTCCTCTCTCTCTCTCTCTCTCTCCCTCTCACGATCACATCTCCCTTTCTCTCGAGTTCTCTCTCTCTCTCGGTCAGCCGGCCATCCGGCGCCTTGCCGGCCTCATCCCGGCGAGCCGCCGCCCCTCCGGCGTCCCCCACGCCGGCCTGAAGCTGGTCGCAACATCAGCCGCCTCAGCCGGTGGCCGGAGCAGCTCCTTCCGGCCAGTTCTTCTCCTCGGCAGCAGTACCGGCAAGACTGCCGGTGATCTGTTCAGCCGGTTCAACCGGCTGAACCGGCCCTCCGGCGGCCTCCTCCAGTGATTCCGAGCAACCGACTACCTCCTCCGGCGTCCTCACGTCGCTGTGGTGGCCAGCCTCGCACCGAACAGCCACCGGATCACATCGTTTTCTTAAACTTTTACTGATTCGTTTACTTGAGTAAAAACGAATCGATTCTCACATCATCTCTTGCAATCTATTGTCGTAGATCGGCCGAGCTTTCCGAGGTCTCTCCGTGCAATTCTAGATCAGAATACGGAGTCCGGATCGCTCGCTTGAGCGTTGGATCATCGTGAGACAAGGTAAGAACACTTGAACTCAATTCTGTAAATTAGTGTTCAGTGAAACCTGTTAGCTTGAGATGCTGTTTTGAGCTAGTTAACGTCGAAATCGGATGAAGTGATAAACTAGAGAGTCGTAGAACTCGTTCCTAGCTTCGATTTGATATATCATATGCCCTGATCGGACTTGATTTGCTATGTCAAAACCTTTTTAGAAGTCACGATCAGAATCTGTAATTTGTTGTTCAGGTCTGTTCTGATGATTCCCTGACTGACGTTGTGCTGTTCGATGAATTTTATGATTTTCTACAATCATTTTCTGGAAAAACTTCCTTCATGAGAATTGTAAAACACATCTAGCTCTGTTCACTGTAAAATGTTCAAAAATTTCTGAGCATGATATCCTAGTACGATTTGCAACGTCATATGCATGTGAATCTGGTTTCATGCTGATTTCAGTCGACCTTCGTGTGTTCTTCGATTTCCATAAATTCGCATGTTCGAGATATGAAAAAATTTTCTTCACGAAAGTTCTTCCTGAGATCGAGATCTTTCTATTGATGCTAATTTCATCAAAATCGGAAATCATTTGAATTTTCAAAAGGAATTATCATGATTTGATCAGTTCTGTGTCCAGATCTGATTTTTGTTCCTTTGGAATTCACAAAGTGTTTCTCCGAATTTGATGAAGTTGGAGCCCTTTTTTGCCAAAATTCAAAACTTCAAAGTTGTTCATTGGGGTCTCAATATACTAACTGGAGATTTTGAGGACCTAATAGCAATTTTTGAGGGGCCAATTTGCTTAAAATCTCTTGAAAGGTCTTCCCGGGGTCAAAACTGTATTTGCCATTGAGTCCCTCGTGAAAATCGAATTTTATAAAAATTTGGAGGGATTTTTAGCAAAAACTCAAAACATGAAAGTTGTTGCACACAGGGAGTTCTAACGGCACAAAAATTTTCATGCTGTTTTGATAATGTCTGTTATTTTTCCCGCTTTTATTTTGAAATTCATAACTGAACCTAGTCCAGCCTGTCACTAAAATTTAATTTGATATTTTCGGGAAAATTGGCTAGGATTTAGGAAAAATGGTCTTCATGACTTTTGATCCTCATGTCATAAGCTTTCTAATGACACCTGATTCGCTACATTTGAAAGTCATTATGATAGTTAATCATGCTTGAACAGAATTGATCCGAATTAGATGTTAATTGAATAAGTGGTCTTTCTCATAAAGCCCACTTCCCCTTGCTTGATTGGTTTTGAAATAAGGCCCATGGGCCTAAACGCATGTTCATTTTATTACTATGCATGTGTTTGTTAAATGAATGTTAGGCCCGGTGCATGTTCGGCGGGTAGCCCATTCATGGTCATTAGAACCCAACTTTAGGGGTTAATTGATATGAGTTACCGTTTTGTGAATACAAATGGTAGCCCATTATCATTAACCATTAATCAAACAATGTTAGGTGATTAGTGGGTGATGAATCGAAACGCATGAAAAACAAAGGCCGATCCCGAGGCCCGTGCTTAATTAGTGATTTGATTGCATCTTTGTTCTTTCATATGTCATTATGAATGAATGTATGGATGTAAACATCGACACCCGAGAGGCGGTCCAAGGAAGAATTATCCGAAATAGAAGACCAAGGTGATTGACCGATGTCCAATCCGGTCTCGATTTGTATTCATTTTGATGGTGTCAAACCGATGTCCAATCCGGTTTCAATTTGTACTTAATTCATTCATTCCCGATCATGTCTCGGGTCTTTCAATTTGTGTTGTAATAAACACCCGACGAGTTGCGGGTTCTTACTCTTTACTTTCTCGCACTTAGAATTAGCTCGTCCTTTCAATACTTCGAGTGTCTACTTTACGTAAAGTCTTTCAATACAATTGATTGTTTCTTTCTTTTTCTAGACTAAGATAGGATTAGTTTAGAATCTTAAATGAAAATGCAAAAACAAGATGCATGATCACCTAGTGGACTAAGACTTTGGCATGAAAATCATAAAAAAACAAATGCATAACAATTTAGATAACAACCATGTTAAGTTTAGCGGTACCGAAAGGGCGTTAATAGAAATATTAACGTAAGCTAGTCCCCGAACCTTTGATCTCTGGTTTTCGTAGAAACCGAAACGAAATTCCCGCGTTTCGGTTGGGTATTCTAGCCGACCCCCGACCTAGGCTAGTGGCGACTCCTTAAAAAATAAAAATCAATCCGCTGTCACGCGAGATATGGATTTAGGGAAAATCCACGTTCATGATCAATGGATCATATGGCTAAGCAAGAGATTTACACTTCAGTAAAATCATTTTTTTAAGATGCCATATGAAACATCTCATGAACACTTATCTCTAAACCCGCCTCATCCGAGCTCGGGCCCTCGAGGGGCAGGTCGCGACAGCCGGCGAGGGCCGAGCTCGCCCAGATCTAGGCGAGCTCGAGCTCGTCGGCCATGGCGAGCTCGGCCCTCGCCATGGCTGGCGAGGCCCAGCCTCGTTGCGGGCGAGCTCGGCCATCGTCGGCGACGAGGCTGGCCCTCGCCGGCCATGGCGAGGGCCGAGCTCGCCATGGCCGGCGAGCTCGAGCTCGCCCAGATCTGGGCGAGCTCGGCCCTCGCCGGCGACGAGCTCGAGGTCACCCAGATCTGGGCGACCTCGAGCTCACCGGCGACGACGATGAGGTGGTTGAGGCGGCGGGCGAGGTGGCGGCCCATGGTGGCGTCGAGGGCGCCGACCGCCGCGGGGGCCTGGCCCTGGATGGTCGCGGCAGCACCTTTGGGGAGGGAGCCGACGTCGCTCGAGGGGGGCTTGCAGGAGTTGAGGGCCCTGATCTTGGTGTCCATGGCGCCGGAGCCGGAGCCGGAGGAGGAGGGGGGGCGGCGGGGGAGGAGGCGGAGGGGGAGGCGGAGGGAGAAGGTGAAGGCGAGGGATTGCAAAGGAGAGAGAGAGAGAGAGAGAGAGAGAGAGAGAGAGAGAGAGAGAGAGAGAGAGAGAGAATGTGGAAATTGAGAATTGCGGGAATAATGAGCGCGAAAATATTGAATAAGGAAGAGTAGGGTTTTCGTTGTAAAATTCGTGAGAAATTTCCCACGAATTTTGCAACGAAAATTGTACACACTAAAATAATTGCCCGGAAAATTTAAATTCGTTGGAAATTTCCAACGAATTTTCCAACGAAAATTGTACACACTGAAATAGTTTCCCGGAAAATTGAAATTCGTTAAAAAATTCTAACAAATTTTCCAATGAATATAAAAAATGCCGAATAGTACCGGGTTTTTTTGAATTCGTTGGAAAATTCGTTGGAAATTTCCAACGAAAAAAAATTCGTTGGATATTTCCAACGAATTTTCCAACGAAAATTGTATACACTGAAATAATTGCCGGAAAATTGAAATTCGTTGGAAAATTCGTTGGAAATTTCCAATGAATTTTCCAACGAATATAAAAAATGCCGAACAGTATCGGGTTTTTTTTGAATTCGTTGGAAAATTCGTTGGAATCCAACGAATTTTCCAACGAAACTTGTACACAATGAAATAATTGCCGAAAAATTGAAATTCGTGAGAAAATTTGTTGGAAATTTCCAACGAATTTTTCAACGAATATAAAAAATGCCGAACAATACCGGGTTTTTTTGAATTCGTTGGAAATTTTCAACGAAAAAAAATTCGTTGGAAATTTCCAACTAATTTTCCAACGAAAAATGTACACAATGAAATAATTGCCCGGAAAATTGAAATTCGTGGGAAAATTCGTTGGAAATTTCCAACGAATTTTTTTTCGTTGGAAATTGCCAACTAATTTTGCGACGAAAATTTTTTCGTTGGAAATTTCCAACGAATTTTCCCACGAAAAATGTTTCGTTGGAAATTTCTAACGAATTTTGTGACGAAAAATTTTTTGTTGAAAATTTCCAACGAATTTTGCGACGAAAAATTTTTTGTTGAAAATTTCCAACGAATTTTACTTTTCGTTGGAAAATTTGTTGCAAATTTGCGACGAAAATTTTTTCGTCGCAAATTTTCGTCGCAAAAATCTAATTTTTTTGTAGTGGTGGTAGATGTTGGGTTACCGAGTCATCGGGTGCTTATCCGTCTTGTCTCGGTCTTTCTGAATGTTGGTGGGAGCTTGGTGGGGCCCATCCGGTATTCGGTGAACGGCAGCGGTGGCAGCAATGGAGTGAATGGAGGGGTAGGTGTAGCAAAGTAGGCTGGCAGAAGCTGACTTAGAGAACCATTTTTGGATGCATGACTTGTCACTTTTTGGAATGTAGTCGTGTAGGCTGGATGATGCTTTTTTTGGTGGTGTTAGTAAGCGAGCTCAAGTAGGTACACCCGTTAGAACATTGCTTTAGAGATAACTTCTCAAGTATGTTCTTGCTTTGTAAGTAACCCAATGTTGACAAATAAAGATAAGAAGAAGTTAAGACAAGTTTTATGGTTGCGTGTCATGATACTCTTTATATGTTCATTTTCCTAGTTTTGATTTCATATTAATAATGAAAGTAGAATAATGTCTAAGGAAAGAAGTGGATACATACGATCACCTTAGCATGGGGTGTTGTAATTAATGAATTATGATCTTATTAAGTTTAGTAAGAATTAAGAATAAGGTTAATTCTAACTCGTTAATTAGTAGTATGTTTTACGTTTAAATTCATGTTATAAATGCTGACCTAAAAAAAAGGTTGGAATGCTAATTAGTGAGCATAGGAAGTTGTGTGGATCGCATTAGTAAAGGGCATGCCTATGATGTTACTGCAACCCTCGCGAGGCGACCCTCACCCAACGTTAGCGAGGGCGACCCTCGCCTGACGCAGGCTGGCCGGCCCTCGCCTGACGCAGGCTGGCCGGCCCTCGCCTAACGCTAGCAAGGGTGGCCCTTGCCTGACTCCGGCATCAGGCGACCCTCGCCTGAGGCTGGCGGAGGTCGCCGGCCAACGCAGTGACTGTTGGGGGGAAGAAGAGAAAAGGAAAAAGAAAAAAGAAAAAGGAAAAGAAAAAGAAAGTAAAAAAAATAAAAAAAATATACTTATAATTTTTTTTGATTAAAATACCCCTTCTCCGATGATAGAATAGTCACCGGCCGGCCAAAGGTCTTTATTTTGACCACATCAGGCCCTTATTTGAGATAATTTGATCACTTTAGATTTTTATTTGAGACAATGTCTACTTCAAGCCTTATTTGAGAAAATGATTCCACTTGGAGCTTATTTTTGGAATTTTCCCCATGGCAAATGAACAACAAACGCACAAGGTAAGGAAACTTTTGTTAAATAGTTTGTGTTACAAAGGGTAGAGGGGATGAGGTTTGTCAGTTGGTCTTCTGGGCACTCAAAAGACATTCAAGCTTTGCCTATTTATAGGCACATTTTCACCGACTTTGACAACTTGCTTGGTGGTTTTTACCGCTGGACATTTACTTGCTGCCCTCCGTCCATCTAAATTACTCTTGACTACTCTAGTTTTGACTAGAAATTTCTCCCCAAAAAAATGGATCATTCACTTAGCAATATAATTATTATACAGGGGACTGACATAATTCCTTCTAAGGAAAGAAATAAGAAAGGTTATCAACTGTTGCTTTCGGTTTTGATTTTATTAGCTGCTCTCGCTAAGATCACCATCAAGGGCCAAAAGTACCAATTATGATCAGCTAACTCTGTCCACAGAAAAGAAAAGAAAAGAGTAACAAGACTCACTGAAGTTAATAGAACAATAGTGTTTTCAATTAGAAGGAATTTTCTTTCTTTTTTCTTTTTAGATTCTTGTTTTACCTTTTGGATAGGTGAAAGAGACTTTCGTCTTCGGGAAGTGATAGACGTAGAGAAGAACACACTACAAAGGTAAATGCCACTATACCGACGGAATCGATGTGTTGGTAACCAGAGTTTTCTTTTTAACATGTCGCTAAAAAAGCATTGGCTAATGGCATTTATTATTCTTCAGCGACATAAGTCTACAATGCATAACTAATGCACAGCCGCTTCGCACCCTTTTCTACTCCCACAAAAGTTGGAGAGGCTTTTAGTTCTGATAACCATGAAAGAGCATTGATTTTACTAATGTTTCATCTAAAGTGAAATACGATGACTCCTAGAGTTGGCACAGCTAATTGGGGTATCAGGGATTCCAGTTCAGGAAGTGGAGGTCGCATTTTCAAATCTTTAACTGGTTAATGGGCTTGTGTGTTTTATGGACCTCCAAGTATGCGGGTCTTGACGCTTGTGCCCATGGCTTGTAAGGAAAAGTGAAACGTGATATTTTAGCTAACTCAACAATTCTAATAAAGTGCAATTGTTTCTTTGGATAGAAATTGATTGCATGAGAAACCAAACAAGTTGAGATCGTTTATATTGGACATCATAGAGAGAGAAGTGCAAGAGATCATGTTTCCCCCCAAATTATTCACGATATAGAGCTCCTCAAGAACGCTTCACATGACCATCATAGAGTATTGCAGTAATTTTCACCATACTCAGATGCATATTTATACAAAACAAAATTCTCACTTTCTGAGCGTGTGCAACTTAACCTTCATTGAAATAATAATTCTCAAACCTGATTCTGCAGTCTTGAAGTTGAAGTTGAACACCGACGCTTTCGAAACAAAAATCATTTATCAAATCCTTGGCACGGTGCATGCACGTGAGACAATTTACAGGGGTGAGTTTCCCATTGCATACTTTGTGGGCACAGCACATTGGAGACACAAATTCTGCATCGCTTCCATAATAATTGAAGCCGTGATATGTTGTGTTGTCGACTATATCTTGAAGGACATTCTGGACCGCGCTATTGTACCAAAGGCTGGTATCCGTGTGTCTGTTGCAGGTTCTGTATACCACTGTTTCATCTGGATCACCTTTTATAACGCTGCATGAACAAAGGAGTGCAATTAGTGCAGTTGCAGTTTTGTGGAATGGAGCCATGGGTCTCCTACCTCCTTTTCTTGTTACTCCTAATCCTATTTTGCTTCTTATATACGGGCTATACCCAAGGAAATGTATGCTTCTCATAGATTTCTCCACTCTTTTGAGATTCTTCTTTAATTTCTTTTGGGGAAAAAGTGTTGGAAAAGTCTTAAACCTTTTGCATTGATGTCAATTTAGTCATAAACTTTTTTTTGTACCAATTCAGTCATAAACCTATTGCTTTTGTCCCAATTCAGTCCTTCTGGCTAATTTTGGCCGGATTTTGCTGATTTGGATGCTGGTCAGCCTACGTGGCACCGCCGGCGATGAAATGGATAACTTTTAATAATATTTTAATACTTTTCATTTTTTTTAATTTTTTTTTCATTTAATTTTTTGTTTTTTCTTCCCTTTCTTCTTCCTCCAACTGGTCGCTAGTTTAGTGACTGGTTGGAGGCCAAGGGGCCTCTGGCAAGCTCCACCGGCCACGACAATGGCAAGCCTCGCCAGCGGTTGGTTGAGGCTCGCCCTCGCCAAATCTGGGGAGGGTTTAGCCTCGCCAACCAGCCCGAGGCTCGAACCCTAGCTGGATGGCCGCGAGGGCGGCCTTGCTTTGGGCTGGGAGAGGCATGATCTCACCGAATTTGGTGAGAGCGGGCTTCACCCATGGTCGGCAAGGGCGAGCCTCTCGCAAGCTAGCGCGAGGGTCGAGCCCTCACTAGGGCTTACCCTCTCGCAGGAGAGGGTTGGCCTCGCCTAGGCCAAATCTAGCGAGGTTGGCCCTCGCCCAGGCCGCGGCGGCCTTATCGGGCATCACCTTGGCTCGGACGACGCTCGACGAGGCCATCTTGACCTGCATAAGGGTCGCCCTCGCCAGATCTAATAAGAGGAGCCCTTGCCGGAGCTCGCCCTAGCCACGTTGGGCCTCACCTGGCCTGGCTGAGCGATGGCGACCCTCGCCCAGGCGACGGTAGCTCACCGGCCATGGTCGGTGGCTAGTTACCGGTAAAGGAGGAAGGGAGGGAGAAAGAAAAAATAAGAAAAGAAAGAAAAAAAGAAAAAAATTAGGAAAAATAATTAAAAAATAAAATATTATTAAAAGTTGTCAACGTCATCGCCGGCGGTGCAACGTAAGCCGACTGGCATCCACGTTAGCAAAATCCGACCAAAATTCGCTGGAATGACTGAATTGGCATAAAAATAAAAGGTTTAGGGCTGAATTAGCACAAAAAAAGGATTTATGACTGAATTGACACTAATGCAAAAGGTTTAGAACTTTTTTGACACTTTTCCCATTTCTTTGGTGGGCAACTTTGCTTCTAGAATTTATCAACACTCAAGAATGTAAAAGACAGTGAAGTTCTTGCTCTTGCTTTGGTTTAGCATTTTTGCCTCATCAAATTTGGAAGTTGTCGTTGTCTTATTATCTATGAGTACATTTTATTCCGTCCCTCTGATCAAATTTTGTAGGGTAATTAGATTTAATGAGCCTTCTCCTTCATGTTGGGCGAATATATTTGCACGGCATGTATCCTTTAAAAATAACAATTTTCATGAAAGTAATAACCACTTGTGGATTTTCCTCTTTTAAATAAAATGCCCTCTAGGGATTGACTAGATTAAAGCTATGTTTTTCCTTGACCTTTCCCTTGAGAAGTTTCTTCGCCGCAGCCGCTTAACTCCAAGCTCCATCTTCATTCAAACTCATTATTAGTTGATAGCAAAATACACTTGTTCATTCATGTATTTCATGGGAAGACTTTTGCATGAGTGACCGAAATCTTTTCTGGCTATAAGATCGCTTCGCTTCTTGTTTGATTGTTATGTGTCATTATGTGTTGATGTGGGAGCATCAGGTTCAATCAACCCACAAGCTCAACTCATGTTTGGTCGACCGAATCGACCCATGCGCTATTCATAAAAACAAAAACCAATTCATGGTGCACTTTAATCATGTGGGTCCAAGGATGAAGGTTGCCAATTATGCGACTTGTTTACTGATTTACAAGTTTGTTGCCGATTTCAAGACTCCCAATCGACAACCTATTGACTAGAGACTATTTTGGTCATTTCTACCGTTGTTTGGTGACTTTCTACGGTGACTATTCGGCTTCCAAGGCTAGCGCACAAATTTAGAAAGTCTCATCAGAATTTTTTGCATCTAATAATTAGTCACAATCATTTAGGACTCTTTATTCGCAATTTTTTTTATGAGTCTTTATTGTGGTGTTGCTTTTAATTAGGTGAATTCCCCAAGAATCTATTCAGTTTTCGGGAATTCGAAGAATCTTTTCTTTTGTTTAGCAATATCTCTATAAATAGAGGTGTAATTTCATTGTAAGATGACAATTTTGAGTACATGAACATATGAGATTTTCCTCTATTTGAGTGAATATCCTTGGAAGGTGGATAACTCATATTTTGAATTCTTTATCCTTGGAGAGTGGATAAATGATTAGTGGTGAGCCAATAAGCCATTTATCCTTGGCTAGTGGTTCATCCCTTAGGCCCTTGTGGTGAGCTTCTCTATCCGGAAGTCCTTTATCCTTAGCAGGTGGTTCGTCCTTTAAACATTAGTGGTGAACTTTGTTGATCCCGATCTTCTTCCTGATTGATGGTGCGTCCTTTATGCCGTGGTGGTGATCGTAATCTATTCTACATTGCCATACATCCATCAACATCCATCCCATACACTGATCTATCCTTGATTCCTTCAGATCACTCAAAACATCATTCGCCTGCCCTCTTAGCTGCATCATGTGTCCGCCAATGCCAATCCTTTCAAGTGTTGCTCTGACATAACGATGGTGATTTTCGGCAAACATACTATCACCTAGTTTACACCTTATCCTGGAGCCACAAATGAATTTATCGATTGGTGGATATCATACCAAGCGAACATTTTTCAAGGAAGATTAAATTCTATTCTCGAGAGAGTTAAAACTGAGACTCATTTTCCTCCGAAGTCTAAGAAAACTGAGGAACCATCTTCTTCAACAACTCACGGAACCCCCAAAAGGAAAACTCCATCAGGTATTTACTTTCCATTTGGCATCCTTTGAAGTCTCGAAAGTCTTCTCGTGTATATAGTTATTAATCTTCCTTGACTTCTTGACTTAGATGGCTCTCCAGTCCTAGAAAGACAGAAACACGAGGAAACATCTTGAGTGTGACGTCGAAGGCTTTGCTCCCTCCACTTCGGATGACATGGGGACGTCCCCTCAAATTCTCGAGATTCCACCTTCTCTTGTCAATGTGGCTGATGCTCCTGTCCATACCGAAGATGCTCCAAACATCAGCCGAGAATCACCTTCTATTTAGGCATGCAACACTTCCCCAGAGGAAAACACTCCACACGCCAATGAAGTTTCCCTCATCAATCCAGTTGGTGATAATCCTAACCATCCCCTATCAATTGTTCCTGATGTCACCCTGTGACATCCTCAAATTTCGACCCTATTTGGGATATAATAAAGTGATTATTCATGGATACACTGTTAGTTAAATTTCGCTTAAATTGATCATTCATGAGAAACTAACCATTAGGAAAAAGCTATTAAGGAATTAATTATGCACGACCTGAGAACTTGACTATAGATTGAAAATTTGATTCTAAGGATTGATGAGGGACAATTTTGAGCCATCATAGATCGATCAAGGAATGGTATAGAATATTTTATCAATAATATATAACCACAGCGCGGGTGATTCTGCCTGACCATTGTATAAATTGCGAACGACCCTAAATCAATTCATAATAATTATGTACTTTGGAACTAGCGATTGACCCATCGCAATTACATGACAATCGAGATCATCCATCGTTTAAGAAAATTTAAACGTGGATTGATATTAAGTCAACCACGAGTCGAATACGCGTAACTCCTAAAAGCCGCATGTTAGTTTGAGATATACTAAAGTCGCAATCGATCAATTTTGACCATGAATTATAATTCAAATTTGGGTGTTGAACTTTCGAGGATTTCAAGACTAAACTATTGGACGTCATCTCATTAATCCTCCGATTTATCGGTTTGCTCGGAATTCTCGGAAAAGGATTAACGAGTCGAGAATTTGGAGCCCACGAGGAAGAGGGCCGGACAAAAGCACATTGGGCCTCAAGCCGAATGTGGTTCGGCCATTTGGGCTCAATGAAACCCACTAAGCCCATTTTCTATTTTCAAGCCCAAGTTTGAGCCTAATAGCATTTTCAAGCTCATTCCTTATCTGTTTGAGCCCAAACTTGATTTATATGAGCCCGTACAAAATTCTATCTCGTATACATATATAGTATTTTTATACCTTGATGAAATTACCAAAATACCCTCCTAGCATTTATAGTCTTGAAAAGGGTTTAATGCATAAAGACTTTGAGCTTGGCATTTATGTGGGGAAATAATGAAGAAGACTTTGGGGCATGGTATTTATGAGAAGACATGATGAATTTTGACTTAAATTAAGCTTGAAGAACAAGCCTTGCATGAGAATATCTCATTTCTCTCTCTTCCTCTCTCCTCTCTCTCCCTCACCGCCGGTTCTCTCTCTCTCTCCCTCTACTGTCCCTTACGCACTCACCATTTTCAGCCACCATTATCACCACTGTGCCCCCCCTTCCTCTCTCTGTTCTCTCCCTTTTTCTTTCTTATTTTCCCTTATTTCCCCCTCATTTCGCCCCCTCTCCTTCTCTTCTCTTCCTCCTTTGGCCAAGCACAGAAACACCATCCCTTGCTGCTGTGTTGCTGCCGTGGAACCACCAGCAGCGATGCCATGGCCTCCTGCCACCGTATGCCGCCTGTCCAAGCCATTTCCACCGCCGGATCGCCTCACCGTGAGCCAAACCAGCCGTCCACAGCTGCTGTCCAGCTGAGACCCATCCACCATCGTTGTTCCATGTCATTTTCAGACTGTACCATGCGTAGCCCTCGCCGCCGCCGTTGCGTCCGTGTAATCGGAATCGCTAACGGGTGAGTTATTGCCCTAACCCCTTGATTAGTATGTTAAACTTAATTAGGATGAGTTAGTTTAAGTTAATTATGTTTAGTACTAATTAATTAGGGATTAGTCGATAAGTTATCGCGATAAGTGGACTCGATAAGTTATCGAGAAAATGCGATAAGCTAATGAATTTTTAGTGATAAGCTATCGCCGATATTGCGATAAGCTATCAAGGATTTGATGATAAGCTATTGGATTATTTTATAATTAATATTTTATTATTAAATAAATTAATTTTCAAAATTTAAATATTAATATTCTGTGTAGAGTTTAATAATAAATTGTGATTGTTTTAGGCTTGAATTGTGATGCTTATGTTAGAAATTACCATATAAATTAGCTTGTGTAGCTAAATAAATTGTATTGCTATTTTTTTAAGGATGAAATTGGGGTTATATGAACAGTAAATCCCGAGGTGTCAGGTTTGTATGTCAATTTTTATGAGCTAAATAGGGCGTGGATAGTTGAATTGGGAAGTATGCAAAGTTTGATGGCTTAATTATATATACGTTATCACGTATGATTATTCTAGTGCATTTTTACATGTGAAAGTTGCAATATTTTGATGTATTAGCACGGATTCTGTCTACATTGGCTAATTGAGAAAGATACAAATGGGACGTGAGTGATTGCTGTGTGTGCATGATAATCTAAAGGTTCCTTTTGTACCTAGTTATACCGGATGACTGCCAACCTAGGATTTGGCTGTGGTCTTAACAAGTGTCCCCAATTTGGTAATTGGATGCCGTCTCAGGGCAGGGGAGACGAAGTTGTTTGCGAATTGGACTTGCAACGAACCCATTTATGGGATGCCGTTATTGAGGTAGGGTGAGACGATGCCGTGCTTGACGAGGCAGGATGATGCCCGGTTATACCGGAAGACCACCAACTTGATGCGAACAATGCGGGTTGTGCTGTGCCCTGTGTGGCCGTAGTAATCGAAATACGCATGAAAGATTGTAGTGTCATTGCACTTGATTATGAGATGACATTGTGAGGCATGGTATGGGACGGGCCGAAGCTGTTTCACTTTATAATTGGGACACGTGTGGATGTATTGTGCATGGGAAAGTTGTTGCGTATTCTGATTGTATTATATGCTTGCTATATAATGATTATATATGGAAATTGATAACGTGCAGGGCGTGTGCCATGGCAAGGTAAGGTTACCTACGATTGTGTAATGGCATCTTGTGTACGTCGGGCTGAGTTGCATGTTTTAGGTGCATCCGAAATGAGTTGATCTCATAATTGAGGCTTAGGTCGTTAACTCCCTGAGTTTATTTCATTATTATTGTTTAACCATTTTTAGGCCTTGGGTGATGGAAAATCGACATGTGCGATTTTGGGGTCCTTGTTAACCGGGACCAAGAGGTGACTAGGTACCCGTTCGAGGGGTCAAACTTCTTTTGAGATCACCTCGTAGGTAGAGGAGATAAGTTAACCCTCTACCTTTGTGGTTGTAATCAGGAAGGTCCACGTGGCGGACTTGTAATATGTTAACCCGATGTTTTGTTGATGAAGTTGTTTTTATTGAGGTGTTTTTCTGTCTATCCCTATTATTGTTGATTGGGTGATTGTTGTCGCTTCTGCATGCGTTTAATCGTAAGTCAGTTCGATTGGGTCGGCAACACATCATGGGATGTTGCCATTTCACGATCATTGGCGGGATGTTAGCATGCTCGGGGTTCGAGGCGTGACACACCCAGTCCGAAACAATCGCGGCGGCTAACCCAGAATCGGTAGAGATGGTTTCAACTGGTACTATTCCCGTTGCACCTTGGTAATACCACGCCAATGGTCACTCAGCCTCCTCTTGATCCAATACGTATATCTCGATTCGACCATTTTTTTTTGGTTCTGCCTACTTCCCTAATTTTCGTGTTCTGTAGGCCTCTGCAAATAGGTCAATTCCAATGATCATTGGATCTACTACAGAGCTCAATGAAGGAAAAATATCCCTTCCTCGGAAGGATTGAGTTAAACAGTCTGAGAAAGCTTTTACATATCAGTGTGCCGGCATTGACCATTACCCCGCCAGTCGAAACTACCAATGCTACTACTGTGAAGATAGTAAAAGGCAAAAGCAAGAAGTTTCTCAAACTCACTAGTGGAGGTTTTTCGGTGGTCATTCCAAATTTGTCTTCTGAAGTTAAGGCGAAAGAACTACTCTTTGAGCTTTGCAACAATCCAGCCTTCGACAACAATCCTCAATTTAGGACTTGGTGCGAGGATTTCCTGCCCAAGCTCTTTTCGGATGTCAATACCTACAAGAAGAACTATGACCAGTTGCAATTCTAGACCTTAACAAAGCAAAGATGCAAAGCTACATCAAATCTTCTAGAAAAGGAGAAAACGATTGAGCTTCTCAACACATATCAGGCCCTAAGTCACACCGAGGCTTGGCCTTGTCGATGACATAGCGATACTCTAAGCACAACTAGCTGAAGCCAAAGGTCGAGCCACCTCCCATAGACTTCATATGACAGAAGTTTGGCGTGCCCTTAACATTCGAATCAATGAATTCAACAAGGGCTTAAAAGAAGCCAAGGATTACACATTAGGACTCGATCACCAAAATGTCCTTAAAGCTCGATTCATGTCGAAACATATTGGATAAGGAGTCACATCGAGGCTTTGCCTTGTCGATGACATAGCGATACTCTAAGCACAACTGGCTGAAGCCAAATGTCGAGCCACCTCCCATAGACTTCATATGATAGAAGTATGGCGTGTCCTCAACAGTCGAATCAATGAAATCAGCAAGGTCTTAAAAGAAGCCAAGGATTACACATTAGGACTTGATCGCCAAAATGTTCTTAAAGCTCGATTCATGTCGCAACATATTGGATAAGGACTTGATGACTTTTAGGACCTCAGTCAGGAAACTGCTTAGCACCTTATAGGCTTGTATTCTCACCGATGATAGTATTCAATATTTTCCAAGCCCCGAATGTCCTATGTTTTTTCATTTACCCCAGCAATGAGTAAGCTTACCGATTTTTCTTTCCCAATATCGCGCAAGCCTAGCCGGCACCAATCACACCTGCAATTACCTCGGTTCCAGAGTTTCCTCTTTGCTGACTCATGATTTTTGCGGGACTTTTAAAGTATTTCAATTCCCCACCATTATTATCCGCTGCGACTGTAGATATGCCTTTATTCTCACGTCTTTTCAACTCTGTGTATCGTTCGAGTCCTTTATGCGGCGATTCACTGTTCTCCGACATCATAAGAAGGGCACCCGCTGCGTCACCTTCATGGATCCCCTCTTTGATACGGAGGACGGAGCAATAGTGGGGCCAAACTTCAAGGTTCTCCCGCCTCCTCCTTGTTTCGACGAGTGTGCTTTCCTCAACGTGTTGAGGAACTTCTCCCTGTCCAACGGGGACCCTTGATTGATCGACTCTGGAAATCCACTAACATTCGGTTTGTTGGCTTCCCAAGGTTTGACGAGAGATTCTTTCCTTTGGTACCGTCGCTTGGAGCTGCATATGGCCTCAACCTGGAAAAGGTCACATATCGATCGAGCTCTAAAGTTATGCCGCGTACCTCTACAGATTTGATTACACACATGATGGCCAGCCTGTGTGCCTTCTGGTCACCATCCGTGCATTGTTTCTTTCTTCCAGTTGGCCTGGTCTCTGTTACTTTACTCGACATGCACGCTCTTACCGGCCTCATGCCCAACGAAGACGCGTTTGTTGGCAGGTCTTTCTTTTGTCCCTACTTCTCTAATCTCACTTATGAAGACCTCCGGTTCGATGCTTTTTTCGATCGATACATGCAAAGTGAAGGTGAAGTTTCGGCAGAAGAACTCACGCGTTCCTCTCATACTGGCTATCTCGCCATATTTTCTGTCAATCTTCGCCGTACATCTCTACCAAATTTGAAAACCTGGCTCTTACTCTAACAATGGGGTTAAACATCGCTCTAGGGAGGAAGGTCCTAGCTACACTAAACAGGTCCTTTTCTGATTTTCAAACCTCTCTGTCTGATGAGCATCCCTAACCTTTCTTTGGGCCGTTATGGATTTTCCAAGTTTGGATCCAACTATATTTTCTGGCCTTCTTTGAAGAGCGATACAACACTCCCCGCCAATGGTACGAGTTTCATCATCGCGCCCTAAGTCTAGAAAATTGGGCCTGACTATGCTCTGCCGTCCAAGATTGCTGAAAGCCCCAGGTTTTCTTCATTTTCATGTTTTCTGCGACGTCTCCTTTCTATGGACTTGGGTAATTTCAACTTCTGGCCAGCATTCTCTTCCGGTTTATATTCAGACCCCGATCGTCTCCCATTAGCCTAAAGCTTCTGGACGAGGATATTCGCTTCAGCTGATTTGCCTCTCGAATTTTCTAACCGAGGCAAATTTTACCCTAGTTTGAAAGTGCATCACCCTCAGTACTGCGCATGGCAACTTGGACTTACCCAGGAAATTCCAATGCCTGGCATATATTCCATGGAATTTCCATTTTCGCCTTTGCCCCAGGTGCGTCACTATACCCGTGCTGCCTTCCACAGCCACAGGGAAGTAGAACAGTTCATTGTCGAGCGATGTGGTACTTTGGCTTTGGCGTTCATCCGAAGAGCACTTCGGCCTTTGACAAGTAGTGGACTTCCTATCGCCAAGTGCTATTCTCTAAGGACATCGATACTGTCGTGAATAGGGTAGTGCTGGCCCCTTCTCCTTCCAATATACCGGTGTTGCCTACCACATTCAAAATTGGCCAATCATTCAGACAAGGTATAACTGCCTTTTCTAATCAATCTTTATAAGGCTGTATGTTTCTTGGCTTCAATACATTTTTACATTATTACGTGTTTTTTTAGCGGAGGTAGCTTTGACCTCCCGTGGCTGATCTAACCCGCCTCGTGGCTTAAGGCATTCTCGTCGATTAGGCCTCAAGGCTCAACCGCATGACCCAATCATCCTTACCTAGGCGTATCGATTCATCCTCTGACCCTACTGGCGAGATACCTTTACCTGTTGCCCCAGGTGATTTTGCAAAGTGGAGGAGATCATCCAATCTTCTGTCTCTTGGATCCCTTAATAAACTCTGTCCCTTGGTTCGCTTTCCAGCTTGCACATAGGGACTTTTCCATCCTATTCATCCCTAGCTTGGAATTATATAGAGATAGTTGTGCTGGTATTGCTGCTTCTCAAGCTATGGAGGATGAGTATTGGAGGAAGGAATCCAGGAAGGAGGAGGCCAAGGCAATTTTGGGATCACAACTCAAGCAATTGCCAGGACGATCAACGTGAATACTCCATTCTCTTGAAGAGTGCTGACCCGATTCAACCCCTTTCCTCTTGAACTTATGCGGCAAATCGAACTTACCGAAGTCGCCATCGACTTTTACATCGAGTTGATTGATTCGCCAACAGCAAGATAATGTCAATAACTTCCCTCAGAAGTGCGAAAGATCTTACCCTGTTGCCCGAGCACAAATCTCCCAGAAGTCTACATGCTGTTCTCAAAACATTAATTTAGAATTTTGCCTTCGCAACTTTGTACTTGCTTTGAAGCAACAGCTTGATCTTATGTAATTACTTTTCTTATGAATGTAAATATTTCCTTTGTTAAGCATGTTCGCTGATTTATCGGGTAACTCAAGGTACTCGATATCAACCACCGATATAATATGGGATACTCAACAAATTGTATATGGTGTCTTATTTGTTTTCGCACAACCCGGACAGGCACCCCACTGCTGATCGGACCAAAATAATCAACACTAGGCATCAGACACCAGTCCTTGGAACTTAACTATATCATACGCGGTGTCTATTCTTATTCCTGGCTCAGACTGACTATATCCCTGCGTTAACGCATCATCACTCCTTCAGTATTTATCCGATGTGCATGCATTTGATGATGATTAATAGTGTATCGGGCCCTTCAATGCGCGTCTCATTTCACTGTTACAAATCCTGATGTAGAGTAGGAAATCAGGCTGCTTCTCCTCGACATGGATGTAGCCCCCTATCAGTGGCTCTAAGCTCCAAAAGCAGTACGAGATTTTCTCTACTGTCTTTACCACCGTCCTCAACGCTTTCAAACTCGATCTTCAAAAGATTGAGGAGGCTCGCGCCGCCAGAGAAGAATTCTTGGATAGGCATGACTGCACCGATCTTGCGGCCACCATATGTACTGGCGAGCAGAAAGCACTCGCTGTGGTGGAGAGCAACACTCCAGACTCCTGGACGAGAAAGATGGACCATCTCGCAAGATTGCGAGACTCGATGATCGCATCTCCAAGGAGAGAGACAATGGTCGCCTGCTAACCAAATAGTCCTGGCTCAGAGAGAGAATAGACGTCCTGGAGCAAGATACCCTGACCTACGAGAACCTCATCGCCGACATGAGGGACCTTCTCACCCACCAAGAGTCGAGGTTGGATGCTTTCGAGGCAGAGCGGGACCGCCTCTTCACTTTGTCGATGAAACTAAACAATCTCCGCATGCAATACCAGTAGGAGAATATGCACATGGAAATCCACTTGAGGGATTTCGTTATGGCCATCAAGGGCCAATTTAAGTTCCCCTTTGTTCCAATTCTGTAACGAAATGACAATATGAGTTTCTTTTGCTTCCTGTTCTTGCCATTCTCTCATCTCCTACATCGTAGGATAAGACGATTTTTAAGTATTTTCCATTGATCGACCGTGGCAATCCTTCCCCGTCGATATTCATCAATCGATACATGTTGCCGCTCAGAAAAACGGTCACTTGATATGGTCCTTCCCACGTTGGAGACAACTCACCAAACCATTCCTTCTTTTGTGTTGCGGGGGTTTCCTTAGATCGGAAATGGTTTCAAGTTGGCCATTTATTTTCCATGTACCAAATACTAAAGATCAACTTAAAATATTTCCCAAAAACATACTTTCGGCGAAACAAACAGATTCTAATTATAACACTTAATTCTTTGTGGAAAAATTTCATGGTTTGTTACTGTAACGACTAGGCTCGATTCACGTGGACAAATCAGTCAAAAGGAGTATTCAAGTGTCATAATCACTTTCGCAAGCCATTTTCTGATTGCTATGGGATCTGGATCTGTAAAATTTTATTAATTATATTCTTCACCACCGGGAATTTCGAATTCCATCACGTGCAACAAAAAAATAATAACGCTTTGCTTCGAAACTCCAGGAGCAAGATTCACAATGACCGCTTTTCTTATATCTTTATCGAAATCATACATTTACCAAGTCCAACTTTCACTGTAAAGCTGCGCTAAAGTGCTTATCACTTATTTCAACGGGAAGACACAGTCGTCCACACACGTGAGGATGAAAACTTGGTAAGAGGAGCTCCAAGTTCTTCACGGAGAAGCAAATACGGCTACTCGCCAAATGGATAGTTTTCGTATCGGGCTCGGCAATCTTTAAACTGAACTTGGGCCCCAATCCTGTCAGGACAGTTCGAAAACATCCATCTACATGCTTCCCTCACGCATGTGGTGCAATCTCCATGAGGAATCACCCCATTGCATGCTGCATGGCCGTAAACATCGTTGCCGTCTTCTCTGGACTGGCAGTACACATTGTAACCCCTATCGGCAGTATACTTAAGTAAACATAGCGAAGCGTCCAACAAGTTGTTATAAAAGAAAGAGTCATGGACCGGAACTGTTGCATCGTTACACAATGAGTTCACAAGAGTCAGGTCGGGATCACTGCTCGCAACCTGCAAAGCGAAAAAAATCGCGCTAAGGATTGCTGCAATCCTTTGAAAAGTGGGCATTTTGCTGAACCTTAATTTGGCGTCTGTAGCTAATCAGCTTGGCTATATAAAGGGGCTGTTCTTGAAATTATCAGCCATTATTCTACCATTTTCTGCTCTTTTCACACTATTATGGATTGGATGCAAGCTCTGCCAAGCTTTGAAGATGACACTCCAGACACTTTGATCTGGAGCCCTAATCCGACACATTCTTTTTCGGTGGCTAATGCCTGGAACCATATAAGGAAGAAATGCCATCCAGCCCCTTGGCACTCCTTCATATGGGATTCTCATTTGGCCCCTCGGCACTCCTTTCTATTATGGATCGTGTCACTTAATCGGCTTCCTACACAAGTTCTACTTCTCCAAAATCATCGGATCGAATCAGGACTTTATGCTTTTTGCTGCAATACCCCGGACTCTATTAATCATCTTTTCTTTGGATGCTCCGCTACAAACAGGCTGGCTTCTTTCTGGGCAGCTAATTGTAATCTTCATTGGCGCAATCGTCCGTGGCCGGAGCTTATTGTGTGGGCTAGCAAAGTTTGTGGAGGCCCTTCCTTTGCCCATAGAATTGCTCGGTTCTCATTTGGAGCTCTTTGCCATTCATATGGAGTGAGCGTAACAACTCTCTTTTCAGGAACAAGAGTATCTTCATCCCGGGAATACGCAAGCACGTTTTCAAACTGGTTAAGGATAAAGCCTTATCCTTGGGGCGAATTGCGGACACACCTACAAATAGAAAAATTCAAAGGAGTTGGGACCTTTCTCCTTCCATCTTTTCTTAATTTGTGCAGGTTATGGCTTCTCCGACTGTTCCGGGAGACCGTTGGAGCTTTGTTCGGGAACATGGGCCTTCACCTCCAATTCGTTTTGCTGATGCTTCCGGCTGATTCGGTGTTGTAGGCCTCCATTCTTCGCTGTTCTGCTGCTGCTGCCGGAGACATGGGCTGACCTCCAAGCTTCGGATTGGATTGGTTTTCCTTGTATTTCGGTTTTAGCTGTTCTTGTTTTAGTTGGCCTTTTGGCTTGTTTCTTCTAGTTCCTGCTGAGCCTTTCTTGACCTTGTCTGGACATTACTATGTCCTAATATGGTCAGGAGTAGGTTTGGGCGTTAGGTTGTATTTGGTGTTTGAAAAGTTATATATACTATTATCTTTACCAAAAAAAAAAAAAAAGACTCTAAGCACCTATCATTCCCAACCTCGACGATGTGAGAAATGCTGCCCTAAACTTTATCGAGGTTCAACTTCTTATGCTCGCCTTATTCTCGACCATTCGGCTGGGACATTCAGTGGATTAACATGCGGTCAACGCATGCCTTTGTCACCACGACAACCACAATAGTAATACATACGATTATTCAACAGAACTTCTCTCAAGACAAGCAAGGTCGTATTATTTTTGTCCGAAAATATTTCGAATTTATGCTACAACCAACATTGAAAGTTTACTTCCTGTCAGTCAGCAGACGACGAGGGAGTTCGAGGCGGGAAGAACAAAGATACAATGGTCCTAAAACCACAAAGTATCAAATATCGTGTATCGCGATCCAATTGTCTATACTTTCTTTGTCCAAATTGGCATTGCCGTCAATATCGATCTCGCACATACATATCAAACCTCCTTCCGATCAAACCTATGCAATAATCACAACCTAGTTACCATAATTATATATCTAATCATATATATATATATGGCACTAAATTCACAAATTATGAATTGCTATTAAAGTGTAATTATCATATTCAGTCTAATTCTGATTTTACGGGTATTTTGAAATTTCTGATGCTATTTTTCCAGTGTTACACATGTCACTCATGAAAAAAAATAGTGTAATTAGTATTACATTACTTAAAATAAACATCATAATAGGTATGACAACTCTACCTCAAATATCCTATTGCTAAGAAAAGAACAGACCAACCGAGGATCGGTCAAGTGGTCCATGACTTGATATGCAAGTCCCAAGTTATAGGTTCGATTCCCTGATCTATTATCGATCTCAGTAAACTTGCCCGGACTTAAATGTATCGTCGGTCTTCTTAGTACAGTACCCCAGCACTCCTCATTCTCTCTCTATGTCTGGTGGGGGTGCTTGGCATGTGGATTTTTGATTTGTGTCTGAGTTTTGAGAGGTTCTGAATGGGCAACCATGCCTTTTCGGTTTGGCATTTGGGTTTGTGATTTGTGTCTCGAGTTTTGAGAGGTTATGAATGGGCAACCATGCTTTTTCGGTGGGTCAGTTATATATTTGGTCTCTGAGTCTCCGTGATTGTATGAAAGTAAAGGCAAGAAATGGAAACTCATGAGGTTATGAATGGGCAACCATGCTTTTTCGGTGGGTCAGTTATATATTTGGTCTCTGAGTCTCCGTGATTGTATGAAAGTAAAGGCAAGAAATGGAAACTCATGGCAGGAATTTTGCACATAGCGAGGCACGGCACCAAAGCCCCAGCCGAGCTGCCTCCCCTCTGGGGCAGGAATTGATGTCGAAACGCGATAGAAAGATTAACAGTTCATTCTCCAAGTATGATTATCAAATAAAAAATATCCAAAGTCTGATCAAATGAAACTCTAAAACAAGTTTATATATCCACAAACCTAACCCTACTAGGATTAGTAAACATCAAAACGTAAATTTACGAAACTGCCATTTACTAAATTAACCTATAAAAATACTAAAAAATAGAAAAACCCATCTAAACGACCCCGAATCGCGAAAATCCATCATTAGTCACGGCCAACGGACGTCAGTATTGATCAGCTCGCCGTTTCGCTTCAGCTGACCAAATTTGAACTCAATCCAAAATCGTTGACTTCAAGCCCGTTGGTTCATCTAGTCGCATAACGGGTCCACCGGTCTCCTAGGTGCATCAGGAACAAGGGACGTGATCCCTGTCCTCGCTCCTTCGCATGCCCATCCCTTGGGCACCAAAGCAAAGGAGCTTTCAAATATGTTGCAAAGGCCTTTACTCATTCTCTGTGCTTTACAATGGTTTCCAGGACAAGTATCCCATTTCCAGTGGCTCATTCAAGATGTGTTCACCCAGGAACACCATGTGCTTTGTCATTGGTCTCCAGCGACGGAGATTCAGGGGCATGATTGTCATTTGTCCGAGTAGAGTCGCTGTTCATTCCAGTTTGACGAGCAAAGATCAAGGTG
This sequence comes from Syzygium jambos, assembly GCA_031216235.1. Lineage (NCBI taxonomy): Eukaryota > Viridiplantae > Streptophyta > Magnoliopsida > Myrtales > Myrtaceae > Syzygium > Syzygium jambos. Next base: position 16,238,952 of record CM062226.1, read on the forward strand.
GCGGAGCAATTGCCGACTTGAGGAGGTAGGTCTATCTCCTTCTCCTCGGCTGTAATGGCACGACGATGGTTCAAAATATTGTGAATCGCAACTGTTTTGATAATGTGTAGTTTGGGATTATTCGAGGCATGACTAACGCGGTCATTGATGTATGAAAAAAATTTAAAAACAGGTTTTTTTTTTCTTGTTAGGGGGCTTCTTTGCTAATAGGTTGCAGGAGCTCTCTGGGGATTCCTTGGGAGGCAGGCATGACTTTGAGAGGAAGTTGCGGTAGTTGTTCAAAGAAGTAAAAATTACGATTGTCACAGGCAGATATGATGCCGCAAGACTTCAAGCAAACTCTGAAGCTGTAAAGGCACATCTAAAGGCATAGAAGAAGCTGCTGCCCTAAAATCGAAGAAAAACACAACTCAGATGTAATTCTTCCATCGACTCAAATAGCGTTGTGTCAAACATAACTCTAGACACGGATTACACAAAACCAGGTTTAACATGTCATTCAGGCAAGACGTCGAACAGGTGATATGCGGTTAAGAATGCAAGCGTCAAATTCAATTCTAATATGATTCTTGGCCTGATTGCGATATGCAGAGTCCTTGAATTACATTATCTAAAGAAAATCAATCCCGGTTTGATATGATTTAGTCTCGAGTCTTACGATTAAACTCAGTGCTTCATACTTGGCAAGAATAGTGGAAAACAGAGCACTACAGGGCCGGGCAAGGGGGAAGCTTACCTGGTTCGTGCGGCGAGCAGGAGAAGTCGGGGCAAAGAACTCAGTCGTCAATCCTCAACTGGTGCTGATGAACACTATTGTTCAAGGAATCTCAGGCCTTATGGCGGAATTTTGCTCTCGGGAGTCCTCCGGCGGGATGTCTTTCTGTATCACTCTTCTCCGGCGAAGTCCCTCTCAGTTTTTTATTTCCCTCTCCTCCGAGTAGGCTAAATGTGTACATTTCTTTCTGGAACTCTCTCTCCACTGATTTCGATCGATCAAGAAACTCCCCACCGGCCAAGAGCTCCCCTTCAGTTATACAAGAACGATTTGAGTCCTTGATTCGGTCCTTCGTCGGTGATGGACGATAGGTCACCACTATTTGTTCTACAGTAGGCTGATCATTTTCCCCAGTAAAGGCAGTAAAATCAGGAACTTGTATCCTCGAGGGTGCTCGTGAACTTTATCGTGCCACTTAAGAGTAATGCTTTCTATAGACCGGCCTCTGCACATCTCTTCCATTAATTCCCATTTGTTGCCTACTGATCTGCTCTGTCCCTGGATTTTCACCGCGCAATACTCTAGCTAGAAGAGTTCGCAATAGGTGGCAGTTCATTATTGACTGTATAAAATTGGAAGTTCAGTCCCCCTAATCGATTATGATTACCAAATTAGGGTAATCCATTCACATTTTCACCGAGCACAGCAGCCGTACGTTTGCCAAATTAGGATTAGCATTATTCTGGACAATCCCAACTGCAACATAGGTTGTAACCCTTGTGGATAAGGGTAATTGGCATTTTGGGCTTGGGTCATACTTGCCTGAGGAAACGTTTGAGGTGGATTAAATAAGCAAGTTTTGGTTTTGTCATGGTTGGCTGCTTTGAAATTGGGTGGGCACCTGCACCAGTTGTTGAGCCAGCCAAACCAGGGGCCGGTGCCGCCATTACAGGATCTGTCAAAAAGTTTGGATGAAAACAGGGTCCATATTGACTGAGTCTTGGTGGTAGAAAGCAATTTAAGGACAATTGTTTGTTGATAGCTAAATTTTGGCGATCCATTTAGTTATTTATTATAAAAAAAAAAAGATTGACCATGACCCCTAAACAGAAACATTATTAATTTGCATTTGCATATTATGAGGATTTTTATTTAGTAGTACATAAATTACCTTATAATTGGATGGGTGCCAGATGGGTTTAAGTAGGGAGGTACTTAACTAAATTAAATTGTCTGGACCAGACCCGCAAGAACATAAAATTCGGTCAAGCCCATTGAATATCCATGCTAGCCAAAAGTCATATACACTGCACATGAGGAGTACTAAATTAGGAAAGGTGTCATTCTTGATCAACTTTTGAATTAATAAAATCAATATCTTTGAAAATTCTGGTCAGGGAGGAAATAATTAAAGGGTAATATCTTAGTTTCCTAGGATAAGAGAGCCAATATATCCCTTTAATCCAAATTAGGAAACTAAGATGTTTCTTATTCTTACAAGAGTACCCTAAGCCTAGTGTCACGGGTCGGTTGTTTGGGATCAGATCTGTGCGGCGACTTAGGCTTCCATGGATCATTGGAGCACCTAAGCCAAACCTTTTCTCGAGAGATCGATCATTCACTAGCTTGCCTAGATCGTAGAGAGAAAATCTAGAGAAAAAAGCTTTGGGAGAGAATGCTTTTCTTACTCAATTGTTTGGATGGTTACAAATGAGGGGGAGGACACTCCTTATACTAGAGGTCCTCTGATTACATCCATTGATCAACTTTCAATCGAGTAATCAATATCGCATCTCCCCATCTATCAACTATTGATACTGAATGTAGAAGGATTCTAGAACACGACATTTGGCCCGATATTCTTTGATCTTGCATGGTCCTTGGCACATGGAAATATAGGAACCGTGACATTCTCCCCCACCCATTCGAGCAACGTCCTTGGTGCTCTCGACTCAGGGTGGACTATTGGCTTCTTGGAGCATTGCCGATTCTTTTGATGCCGCTTTGTCTTTGGCTTCTTTGCTTGTCGGATATTTGGATCGTTCTTCGATTTGGTGATCTCCATGTTGTCTAGCAAGTTTGCCACTTCTGGAAAGAGCACATGGATTAGCATCTCGTGTTGAGGGGGACATTCCACCTCTACCTTCAGCTTGGTGCTTGACTCAATTATGGACTTCTAAACTCCTAGCCCATTGTCCATGAGTCGGATCGAGGAGATGGTCTTTGTCTCGGTCAATCCATGGATCATTGGTACCATCGATGGACATTCCAGGTCAGTGATGACAATTATCTTGGTCCTCAAATCTATCATGGCCTTGGATCTATCGAAGAATTCCAAACCCAATATGAGATTGTAGTCATTGAGTGGAATTACCTTGAATGAGAGCTTTCCCTTCTATCCACTAACTTGAAGTTCCACATCTTGGGCAATGCCTATAGCCGGTACGTCTTTGGAGTTGACGGCCTTGTGTTGATTACTGGTTGACTCCATGTGAAGTCCCAATCTCTTGGTTGCTTCGCTTGATAAAAACATATTTGAAGCGCCCATATCAACCAAGGCATAAAGTGTATAGCCCTGTACCTTGACTTCCATGAACACTAAGTGTGAACTAGTGGGCTTCTTCTTTGGCGGTGCTTGAGTCTTCACGGAGTTGATCGAGATGAGAACCATCACAGTTCCAAGTCGCACCTCCCTATTCTCTTTTTTTTTCGCTTCTCATCCTCTTCTATGGTGAGTAGCGCGTTGATTTTGCTCTTCTTTGGGCACTTTTGAGACTAATGGGGACCATTGCAAATGAAGCACGGGGACGGCGGTGGATTCTCAAACCTATCTTGGTAGTCCCATTGGGGTCGGTCTCACCTCGGGTTGGGTTGCTTGGAAGACCATTCTCCCCGTGATTTTTCTCGTCCTCCATGGTCTCTTCGGCCACGGGTAGTGTCTCCATCCGGGTCTTTTCGGCCACGGACAATTTCTCCTTCTTTGTCCTTGTGGTGGAGATCCGTTCTCCACCCGCTTCCTTTGGACTTGGAAGATTCTTCGGTGAAGTCAGCGAGAGACTTGGCCACGGTTAACAGCCTCGAGATACTTCAGACATCCCTTCACTTGAGCTCAAGTTGTGCCCATGGCTTTGGTCCATCCATGAACACCCCGAGAGCCTCCTCCTCCCATAGGTTGGGAATTTAGAGCTAGAGCTCAGTGAATTCTTTCATGTACTCTCGGACCATGCCTCGTTGTTCAAGGCGATGGAGCTTGTTACAAGCTTCTTGTTGAGCAAACATGGAGAAGAAGTAGTCCTAAAACTCTTTGATGAAGCCATCCCAAGTGTTGATGGGATCGGCGCCTCACTTGGTCTCACTGCACCTATTGCGCCACCAAAGCATTGCATTATCAACTAGGGACACAAAAGTGGTTCATACCTTGGCCAACTTGTCTAGGATTCCAATGACACTGAAGTATTGCTCTATGCTCCATAGGAAGTTGTCCACCTCTTTGGCGGACTGATTGCCTTTGAATTCTTTGGGCTTTGGCACATACAGCTCATGTGCCACTTGAATGGGCATGGCACCGTTCGCGATGCTAGCTTTGCACAGGACTAGCTCCGTCTTGAGCTCTTAGACCTCCAGCTTCAAGGCTTCTATCACGCTGCGCCCCTGAGCACGCTAGGAGTACTTTCATTCATCATGAATAGTGAGATATCTCATTACTAGATGAACGACGGTCTCTGATGCGGGAGCATCCGACTTAGCTTTATTGAACAAATCGGAACCATCGATGCTTATTCAAGCTAATAAAGAATTTGGGCATCATGTGCTTCGATGGGTCATTTCCAACGACTCTGAATGAAATAAAACCTATCGATAACGTATCGACGATAACTTGTTGATGTTGAAGAATGTCGATATGTCGATAACATATCGATATGCTGAAGAATGTCGATATGTCAATAACATATCGATATGATGAAGAATGTCGATAATTTGAAGTACATCGATGACATATCGATGGGAGGCTATTATGGACTATTTCAAAGAGCATTTGAAGAGTTTTCAACAAGGTTATCTTCTGGTCAAAGGGGGAGCACGAATTTTGCAAAGTTGAAAGCCTCAAGAATACAAGTTCCCATGCTATTAATTGAATTTCTAAGTTCGTAGGTGTCTTTACTATTTTACAAGTTTCAAAGAGTCAAAGTTTGTAGAACCTAGGTGCTTTATTATGTTTCTTAGTTCCAAGAATTTTCTTTTAATATTTCGGTTGATTCCTAGACTTCGTTTCTCCTATAAATAGAGGACGATTCTCCATTGTTAGGGATGATTTTTTGGATGAATGAAAATTTGTGAGATTTCCTCTACACGAGCGAATATCTTCGAAGAGTGGATAACTCCTTTCGGTCTCTTTATCCTTGGAGCGTGGATTACTCCTTGGTGGTGAGCCAAGAAGCCCTTTATCCTTGGTTGGTGGTATCTTTAGGCCTTGGTGGTGAGCTTCTCCTATCCCGAAGTCCTTTATCCTTGGCTGGTGGAATCTTTAGGCCTTGGTAGTGAATTTCGTAGATCCCGATCCTCATCCTTGGTTGGTGGTGTGGCCTTTATACCTTGGAAGGAGATCGTTCTGTCTTATTTTATTTCTGCATTTTCCCCTTCAGTTACATCCTCATACACTCCATTCCATACACTTATCTAGAAAATTACCCATTCCGGAATCACTCGCCCACCAACGCATCAAATTGATATCAGAGCTCAAGGTTGAACTTGTTTGAGTGATTCCTTTCTGTTTTCCAATCCTTATTCAACATGGATGATCAAGTTCCAAGAGGCTTGACTTTGGAACAAGCGCACAATGAAAGGCGGGATCGTGCTATCCAAAACCTTCAGCAACAAATGGAGCGAGTCCTCAATCTTCTAGAGGATCCAGAGAGACAAGGCCAATCAGAGAGGCGTCCAAATGATCGACGTCAGTGTGACGATTTAGAATCTCGTCAAAGTTCTAGTGGCGATTCCAATTCCACTAGGAGCAACTCTAGTGGTTCCGATTCTCATATCCGAAGACGAAGAGGGAGGCATAAGGAGAATGATCGAGATATCAAAGTGGAGGTCCCTGAATTTGAAGGTAGTCTCAATCCCGACGACTTTGTGGATTGGCTACATACAATCTAACGGGTTTTTGACTTCAAGTCCTACTCGGATGAGAAGAGGTGCAAGATTGCTGTCCTAAAGTTGACAAAGTATGCTTCTCCAAGGTGGGAAAATCTAAAGCATCAGCGAGCAAGAGAAGGAAAAGGTCGAACCAAGTCTTGGGAAAAACTCAAGAAGTTGATGAAGAAGAGGTTCTTGCCCGACAACTATAGGCAAGACCTTTTCCTAAAGATGAATTCCCTAAGACAACAAGGGATGAGTATTGAAGAATACATCCGTGAGTTTGAACAACTCAAAATGAGATGCGACGTTCTAGAAGTTCCGGAGCAAACCGTCACTCGTTTCCTTGGTGGCATGAATAGAGAAATTGCTGATATGGTTGAACTTCAACTGTATTGGTCCCTTGAAGACATTTGTAAGCTAGCCATAAAAGTTGAGAAGCAACTGAAAGGCAAGAGGTTTGCCTCCAGAACCTCAACCAAGGCGACATCCTATTTTAAGGGTGCTTCCTCAAGCAAGGTCGAGAGCACGTCAACCAAAGATAAAGGAAAGGAGAAGAGTACAGAGCTTTCCAAAGAATTTCAAAAGAAACCTGAAGGCGATGCGAGGAAATGCTTTAAGGGCCATGGTTTTGGGCATTTTCAAGCAAATTGTCCAAATCGACGAGTTATGACTCTTCAAGAAATTAAGGAGATCAATTTGGCACTTCAAGAGGCTGAAAGCAATCCGAACCAAGATGGTTTCGAATCTGAAAAGGAAGAAGAAGTTGTGGAGAAAGCAAATGATGGTGAAATGTTGATCATACGAAGAGCATTGCATGCCAAAGTTTCTCTTGATAACGAGCAAAGGGAGAACATCTTTCACAGCCGTTGCACTATTAACGGGAAGGTATGTTTGGTGATTATTGATGGTGGGAGTTGCACCAACATTGGTTCGACAATCCTTGTCAACAAGCTGAAGCTTCCAACAACGAAACATTCTCAACCGTACCAGCTCCAATGGCTCAATCGAGGAAATGATCTCAAGGTAACCAAACGGGCTCTTATATCGTTTTCGATTGGGAAGAACTATCGAGATCAAGTTCTGTGTGATGTGATTCCCATGGATGCATGTCACTTGTTATTGGGAAGACCTTGGCAATATCATATAAATGCTGTGCATGATGGTCGTAAGAACACATAGTCTTTTCGGAAGGAACAAAAATGCATCACCCTTTTACCCTTGAATCCTTCATTGATACATCGAAATCAACCTGGGGAGGGAAACACTGGTAAGGAAAGTTTGTTCTTAAATGCAACACGGGTTGAGAGAGCCATTAACAAACAAAAGAATGTATTTGCTTTGCTTATGGTAGAGAAAAAGAGTGAGATAGAGCGACCCATTCATCCAAAGATGCATCGCTTGTTGAGAGATTTTGCAGATGTGTTCCTAGAGGATTTGCCTCCTGGATTACCTCCCATTAGAGGTATTGAGCATCAAATTGATTTAATCCCCGGCGCTCCTCTACCGAACAAACCAGCTTATCGATGCAATCCGGAGGAAACAAAGGAGTTGCAAAGACAAGTCAATGAACTTATCGACAGAGGATATGTTCGAGAAAGCATGAGTCCATGTTTTGTTCCGGCTCTACTCGTGCCCAAGAAAGATGGTTCATTCAGAATGTGCGTCGATAGCCGATGTAACAGCCTGAATTTCGATGTAATTCCGGAATCAATGAAATTGACAATATTTCGCATTTCATTTTAGTAAGTCTCGCCCAAAGCTGAGGATACTAACCAAAAGGGTATGGCTAATTAGAACAACAATTGTGGATCAGGGACACGATCGTGAGCTAGACACCGATCTCGAGAAATGACGAGAGAATATTTTGGGCCAATGTGGGCCGATCTTAGGAAAAATGACGGATTTGGTCTGGCCAAGGCCAACGATGTACAATCGGATCGCGGGTGACTCCGCAAGTTCGAGAGTGCACGTGGCCAACCAGTCCCGAACTTGAACCGAACGATCGCGACCTCTGGAACTAGCAATAATTCCTCTCATTCTCTGAGTGATCGGGACCGTCATGACTCGGATAACCCTAGGTCGATACGCATAAACCCTAAACAGCCGCCCGTTAGTGAGAGACCTTAAAATTTGAAATCTAGAGAGTTTTGATCACGAAATTAGACCCGGACTTTGGTGTCGATCTTCAAGGGCTTAAAGGATTATTTTCGCGATTCTGACGTCGTATTATGCTGGCCACAAACATTTGGGGTAAGTACGGTCGAAAAATGAAATTTCGACCCGGAAGTCAAAATTTACGATTTTGCCCCTGTGGGCGTCGATGTTGGATTTTGAGGCCGTTTGAGGTTATTTTTCGAGGCCGAGGACATTTTGGGGTGGCCACGCACATTTAGAGTTGTTTCGATCAAAAATTGGAATTTTGACTCGGAAGTGAAATATAATATTATTTTAATTCCCAGGACTTTGCAGTCGATTTTCGAGGGCTTAAGAGGCTATTTTCATGATTCCAACGCCACATTATGTTGGCCACGCCTATTTGGGGTTGATAGAGACAAAAATTGAAATTTCGCCCCGGGACCGGAAAAATGACCGTTTTGCCCCTGGGCTATTTTTGGGTCCGAATTTTTGGGAAATTATTTGGAATAATTATTGATGTTTATCAGCTCAATTATTATGGGCCAAAGGCTATATTAGCCCTCAATTATTTGATCCTATCTCTTTAGAACCGTTGGATCAAGGGCATTTTGGTCAAATCGTCTAGGATCGCGACACGTGGCGCGCCTTAGCCCCTATATTTGACCAGCTGATCTCTCTCTCTCTCTCCTCCCTCAGTTCATCCAGGAGCAGCCCCCGATCGGCCCTCCTCCACATTTTCCTCCCTCTCTCTCTCTCTTGTTTTCTCTCTCTCTCTTCCTGTTCCGGCCGAAGGAGCGCCGTCCGCCACCGGACCACCATTCTACCACCGTCTAGCCGTCTAGCCTCGCGCGTACGACGCCGCCTCGTACCTGTCCCGTACGATCCGCCGTCTGTACGACTGCTGCGCCGGCCACCGTTCCCCCTCCGTCCGTACAGTTCCGTATAGGTCCGTACGCGCCCCCGTCCGTACTGCCGTCCGTACCCCCGTCAGTACGCCAGCCGCCGTCCGTACCGCCGTGAACAGTCGCCATCACCGCCTCCGAAACGCCGCCGCTGATTTTGCCCTTCACCGGCAATCAGCCGCTCGTTTCTCGTCGTCGTGGTCTAGAAATTGAGTAAGTATATTTCCTAAACCCGGATTAGGACTGATAGTGCATTTTCTGGACTGACTTAGGTATTATCGGTGTATACTTAGGATAGGATTGAGGACTGGTAGGTGAAAATAAATCCAAGAAATTTAGTGGGATTATTGGAGATAATTATTGGACTAGTATGGATTAGTTGGGGATTATGTGATTGGACTGTCGGGTATGCCCGTGTTGAATGACTGGTTGATTTCTGTACCCAATTGTTAGGAAATTGAATAATGCCATGTCGCGTGACTGTGTGGCCGACTCGTGCGGAGTGTGATTAGCCATATGATGGCTTGAATGGATTATTGAATTACACATTGTGAAGTTGGGCTGCACGGTATTAATTGGCCAGTGAACAATTATTGCAGTATGAAATTAACTGAGTGCTTGAATTTCGTTGATGCTCATGTTACATTATGTTGCATTTTATGGCACGCATTGTGAATGCCGAGAATGAGGCGTGTGATGAAATTGTGCGAGAATGCGTGCCTGCCATGAGCATGTGATCACAATTTCGCCCTGATGCGTGTTATGCGGGGTGTGCCGTCCTGAGACGTTTTATGCGGAACGATGCCTGGTACATCCGGAAGACGATCAACTTGATGCGTTTTACGCGAGCTCTGGTTTGTGAGGAGATCGGTGTTGCGTCTGATGCGTTCTGACGCGGGCTAGAGACACTGGGCGAGTTGATGCGTTTTAACGCAGGCCACGGAGTGTTGTGATTAAATGAAGAGATCTGATGCGTTTTACGCGGGGTCGTAACAAATAATAAATTGAGCAAGTGCCAGGGTGCCAGTGTGGGCTAGTGAGCCGAGGCATGAGTGTGGCGTGACGATAGCATTGCATGCATAAGAATGCATGGGCCGGTATGTGAGTGTGCGGGACTCGGTGATTGGTACGTGTTATTACCACTATTGAGTATGAGCATGAGCATGCGTATGGCGCACGTGTGAATTGAGTATGATTGCGCATGTGCCATGATTATTGTGATTATATAAAATGCCTAACCTGCAGGGTCAATGTGATGCACGGTCTGGACCCGAGGGCCTAGATCACTGGTGGTGCGTGATGTTGTTTGTTAGTCAGGAGATTGCATGTTAGCCTAGCCTAGGTTTAGGGGGTTATACTCGCTGAGATTCGTCTCACGATTATAATAACCCACATTTTCAGACCTCCAATCGTAGGATGCCGAGGACACCACCTCTTTTTGGGATATCGCATCATATTCAGCAGTCATCGAGTGTACATCCCTGTGGAGATGGAGCAGCTTATGTAAGATACTACTCAGTTTTATTTGTGAACATGGGAGAGTCATACTACCATACCCAAAAGTATGTGGCTTGGTGCTACAGAGGAGCCGACGGAGTAATTGGACCCCCGCTTAGAACTTTTGACGTTCCGGTAGATGTGAATGATGTTATGATTCCGCAAATGGCAAGTGGTGAGATTTCAGATCCTCCAACCCCGCCTGACTGGAGCAGCCAGGGCAAGACCGTGGACAGACCTGCTGCCATGGTTGAAGAAGCTAAGGAGCCTGAAGTGCTATTCGCTGATCCGGAACCCTTGGATCTTCAGGACGAGGTTGAGCCGGAGGCCATGGAGGTGGACTAGGAGCAGGAGGGAGAAGTTGCAGAGCTTGGATCCGACGTAGAAATAGGAGCTGAGGAGTCCGAGTCCCATGAGAGCTCTTCAGAGGAATCATCAGGATCCGACCCAGACTAGGCTCCCTAGGTTAGCCTTGGACAGAACAGAGCGGGTTGTACCTTTTTGACTGAAGCCCGTCTTAGCTAGTCTAGTTCCCCTAGCCACTTGCCCCTTTTTGATCTCATGGCTGCTGACCGTTTTCTGTGTTGTGTTCTTTTTTTTTTTTGATGTTTAAAGAATATTTTGTAAAAAGGTTTCCCTATAATAGTAACAAAGTGTATATATTTTCAGAAGTGTTGACTGTTGTTTGGCTATCCTTGGTTCATAATCTTTCTGTCATGGTGATTTATTTATTGCTTCCGCTTGTGCTTGATCTCTGCGTGGACGTTGGGTCGGCGACGTTTCCTGGGACGTCGCACCATAATCGACCGGAGGTGGGATGCTCGCGCTTCGTAGGATTTGAGGCATGACAGCCGAGCCATCAACAACATCACCATTAAGTATAGGTACCCTATACCTAGACTTGATGATATGCTTGATGAATTGTATGGTTCTACTATCTTCTCAAAGATAGATTTGCGGAGTGGTTATCACCAAATCAGAATGCGAGAAGGTGATGAATGGAAGACGGCTTTCAAAACCAAGGGAGGTCTTTATGAGTGGTTGGTAATGCCATTCGGATTATCAAATGCTTCAAGTACCTTCATAAGACTTATGAATGAGGTTCTTCGTTCCTTCATTAGTCGATTTGTCGTTGTTTATTTTGACGATATTCTTGTTTATAGTAGGAATGAGGAGGAGCATATCTCTTATTTAAAATAGGTCTTTAATGTCTTGAGAGAACAGAAACTCTACGCCAAAATGGAGAATTGTGAGTTCTTCTCTCCAAGCATTGTGTTTCTTGGTTATGTAGTTTCCAAAGATGGAATTTCCGTCGATCAATCCAAGGTGGAAACTATGAAGACTTGGCCGATTCTGAAGTCCATTTCTGATGTAAGAAGTTTTCATGGACTTGTTTCTTTCTATCGACGGTTTGTTAAAAATTTCAGTACCATCATGGCTCCTATAACTGAATGCATGAAGAAGGGAGTTTTTGAATGGACAAAGGCTGCTCAAAATGCTTTTGAAGTAATCAAGTAAAAACTTTGTGAGTCCCCTATTCTCGTCCTTCCTGATTTTGATAAAGTATTTGAAGTTGAGTGTGATGCAAGTGGAGTCGGCATTGGTGCTGTTCTTGTGCAAGCACAAAAACCTTTGGCGTATTTCAGCGAGAAGCTTACTGATTCGAAGAAGAATTATTCAACTTATGATAAAGAATTCTATGCCATTGTCCGAGCTCTTGATCATTAGAATCATTATTTAAGACCAAAGCAATTTGTCCTTCATTCTGATCATGAAGCTCTCAAATTCATTAGCGGCCAACGCAAGCTTAATTCGAGACATGCAAAATGGGTAGAATTTCTCCAATCCTTTTCTTTTGTCTCAAAGTATAAACCTAGACACACTAATGTTGTAGCAGGTGCTTTATCGAGGAGATATTCTATGCTTGCTCTTCTGGACTCTAGGATTCTTGGATTTCAATTGATGAAAGGACTTTATTCTAAAGATGTTGAGTTCTCATCAACCATCAACAACTGTAAGCGAGGAGTTCAAGGTACATATTCCTTCCAAGATGGGTTTCTTTTTAAAGGAAATCGATTATGTGTGCCGAAGAGTTCTTTTCGCGAGTTGCTAATTCGAGAAGCGCATGGTGGTGGAATGGCTGGTCATTTTGGAGTTAACAAAACTCTTGAGGTTCTTCAAGAACATTTCTATTGGCCAAAGATGAATGGAGATGTGCATGCTATTATCTCAAGGTGTGCAACTTGTCAAAGAGCAAAAAGTCATTTCCATCAAGGGTTGTATACTCCACTTCCGTTTCCATTGCAGCCTTGGGAAGATGTAAGCATGGATTTCATTGTGGCTCTACCAAGAACTCAAAGGGGAAAAGATGCTATCATGGTGGTTGTCGATCGGTTCTCTAAAATGGCTCATTTTGTGCCATGTCACAAAATCGATGATGCATCTCTTGTTGCTGACTTATATTTCAAAAAGATTATTCGTCTCCATGGAGTACCGAAGACCATTGTGTCGGATCGTGATTCCAAGTTCTTAAGCTTCTTTTGGAAGACACTATGGAGAATGCTTGGTACCAAACTCTTTTTCAGCACTGCTTGTCATCCTCAAACCGATGGCCAAACGGAGGTTACCAATCGTACTCTTACCATTCTTCTTCGTGGCATGGTGAGTAAATCTTTGAAAGATTGGGATTTGAAACTTGCACATGCTGAATTTACTTATAATCGATCACCAAGTTACACTACTGGTCGATCACCATTTGAAGTTGTTTATGGAATTAATCCTCTCACACCCATCGATTTGATTCCAATTCCATCTAACTCTCAAGTAAGCTTTGATGGCAAAGATAGAGCTGAATCGATGAAGAAGCTTCATGAGCAAATTCGATCAAAGATCGAGAAGGCCAATGAATCTTACCAGAAGAAAGCAAATCAGTTTCAAAAGAAGGCCCAATTTCAACCGGGTGATCTTGTGTGGCTTCACTTAAGAAAAGAGAGATTTCCATCTCAACGCAAGAATAAGCTCATGCCAAAAGCTGATGGTCCGTTTAAAGTTATCGTTCGAATTGGGAACAATGCTTACAAGATTGATCTTCCCGGAGAGTTTGGAGTTTCGGCAACTTTCAATGTGGGAGACCTTTCTCCTTACTTGGAAGATGAAGACTTCTCAGATTTGAGGACAAATCTCAAACAACCCGGGGAGAATGATGCAGGAGTATCCGACTTAGCTTTATTGAACAAATTGGAACCATCGATGCTTATTCAAGCCAATAAAGAATTTGGGCATCATGTGCTTCGATGGGTCATTTCCAACGACTCTGAATGAAATAAAACCTATCAATAATGTATCAACGATAACTTGTCGATGCTGAAGAATGTCGATATGTCGATAACATATCGATATGATGAAGAATGTCGATAATTTGAAGTACATCGATGACATATCGATGGGAGGCTATTATGGATTATTTCAAAGAGCATTTGAAGAGTTTTCAACAAGGTTATCTTCTGGTCAAAGGGGGAGCACGAATTTTGCAAAGTTGAAAGCCTCAAGAATACAAGTTCCCATGCTATTAATTGAATTTCTAAGTTCCTAGGTGTCTTTATTATTTTACAAGTTTCAAAGAGTCAAAGTTTGTAGAACCTAGGTGCTTTATTATGTTTCTTAGTTCCAAGAATTTTCTTTTAATATTTCGGTTGATTCCTAGACTTCGTTTCTCCTATAAATAGAGGACGATTCTCCATTGTAAGGGATGATTTTTTGGATGAATGAAAATTTGTGAGATTTCCTCTACACGAGCGAATATCTTCGAAGAGTGGATAACTTCTTTCGGTTTCTTTATCCTTGAAGCGTGGATTACTCCTTGGTGGTGAGCCAAGAAACCCTTTATCCTTGGCTGGTGGTATCTTTAGGCTTTGGTGGTGAGCTTTTCCTATCCCGAAGTCCTTTATCCTTGGCTGGTGGAATCTTTAGGCCTTGGTGGTGAATTTCGTAGATCCCGATCATCATCCTTGGTTGGTGGCGTGGCCTTTATACCTTGGAAGGAGATCGTTCTGTCTTATTTTATTTCTGCATTTTCCCTTTCGGTTACATCCTTATACACTCCATTCCATATACTTGTCTAGAAAATTACCCATTCCAGAATCACTCCCCCACCAACGCATCAGTCTCTTTCCAACCATACCTCACGAGACAGCGGGTATTTTTTTTTTTTAATATGATCTATTTAGTCTACATTTCATTTTGGAGTTGCCACTAGTCTTTAATAATAGGCTAGAATCCAATTGAGACAGGGAAGAAGTACCTTCTGTGAACCAAAGATATCATGGGTATAAGGACTTGGTTACATTAACAACTTTCATGTCGAAATCCTTAACACCCTTTCGATACCTAACTCAATTTGAAGTATCTAGCGTAGCATGCAATTTCTTGAGACTTATCCGCTAATCCTAACCATTCCAAATGAGAAGGAATCAATCAATCATGAAAAGCACAATCAATTCAAATCACAAACAACAATCCTAATATCGTCCATAAAAAGGAAAAATCAATCAAAATAATCAAGGCCTAGTGAGGCCCTAAAGGCTTGTTCATTTTTAGGGGTTGTGCTTTTTTAGGGGTTTTAGGGTTTTTTAGGGGTTAGGCCCCTTTTGGGGGTTAAGCCCCTTTTAGGTTTTTTTAGGGTTTAAGCCCCTTTAACCTCTTAACTAGGAAGTTTTCAAAAGAACAACTTGTGCACCTTCAAAAATTCTAATATCATTCAAAAGGGATGGCCACAAGTATTTTGAGTCATTCTGTAATTTTAAAATTTATTTTATGAAAATTTCTTTATTTACTTTTCCTATTTCTAGAAGTCTAAATTTTCATCTTTTTTTTCTAATTTTCTAAATTTTTTTTCATTTTTTTCTAAATTGCTTCCATTTTTTAATTTTTTGAATTTTCCAATTTTTGAATTTTTCTAAATTTTTCTCTTTTCATGAATTTTCTAAAATTTTTTGAAAATTTTTATGTATTTTTATGCATTTTTTATGAATTTTTCTAATTTCTACAAATTTTTCGAATTTCTAATTTTGTTATGATTTTCTGAATTTTTTTAATTTTTTTATATTGTTATTTTTTATATTGTTTATTCCCCGGGAATGAATCGGATTGGTTCAGATCAATTCAACCGTGTTGGACCGGCCTGAATAGTCTCCGGCCAACCCTCTGGCAAGGACAGTGCTAAAACGGCATTGTTTTTTACTTCTTTCTTTTAGGCGTTTTATCAAACACGTGGTGTGCACCCTAGCCTAGAATTCAGTACCCTCATCGTGACTTTGGGACCCATTTCAGGCGACTCTCACCGGTGTTCCAACCACCCCCATTGGTCCTAAGGCACTACCCCAACACCCTCTACCAACCTACCACCATCGGACCACTGTCGGCCGCTAGTTGGCCGACGGTTTCTAAGCCTAAAAACCGTGACCCAAATCTAATCTAACAAGAACAATCCTACTAACACAACAAATCCCGATCCAACCATTCAGTCTAACCATCAAAACATGCATTAACACATCAAATGGATCATAGAGGGCTAACTTGGATGGCCTTTGGCCGAGGGAATGCACTCCGGCGTGGTTCAATTGCTCCGGCAAAGGTGTTTATGGAGGCCGACTTAGGGATTATGCAAAAATTTGATCCAAAATGCGTATAACAAGCAAAACAATGATTAGAAACATGAATATGGAATCAATAATCACAAAAACAAAAAGGAAATCACTGAATCAACCAAGCAATGGTTCGGCCAATCACTTGAGCATTTCAACAAATAGTTGGTACGCAAGTGGGAAGGAAGTTTTCCTTCGTTACCGACGACCAAAATAGAAATTCCGAACCTTTGAGAAACTGTGACTTGCTCCTTCTACACCTACTCTATCAGCCTCCGAGCTTGGCTTCACCGAGAAAGTCCTGAATTTGAAGATTGGGGTCAAGTTTTAGACCTTCCCGATCAGCTTCTTCATTGGATGAACAAAGGAGGAGGTCACCAGAATGGTCGATTCACCCGCGCCTTTCCCATCGGGATGGCGCTAGTCACTTGGCTAGAGGAACCTCAACTCTCTCCCGCTCTTGATTTCTGTCTCTCTCTCCCTCTCTTTGGAATTTCTTCGAATACCTTCTATGCCTAGAACCTTCTCTCACGCCTATTTTGATCTCTTCCTCGAGGCGGTCTCTGGCTTCTAACCACCTCAGTAAGCCGTTATAATGGCTCCCCATCGACAGCTGGAGATCTCCAACTATCTATCTTCATTTTTCACGTGTTTTATTGCCCACTAGAGGTCGATGAACTAACA
This sequence comes from Syzygium jambos, assembly GCA_031216235.1. Classification (NCBI taxonomy): domain Eukaryota; kingdom Viridiplantae; phylum Streptophyta; class Magnoliopsida; order Myrtales; family Myrtaceae; genus Syzygium; species Syzygium jambos. Next base: position 16,255,664 of record CM062226.1, read on the forward strand.
AGGCTCATCCTTCCCTTTCCCGGTCGTCCTTGAGTTGGGTAAGGCAGAAACTGACCCGGGTTGGTTTAAAATTGCAAATTGAACCCAATTTCGACCTCAAATTTCAATTCCTTGACACATTTTACTTTAAAATATGGGATCGCTTTGAATTTTTATCTCAATTAAGCCCAAAAACCCCAAATTTGAATTCGGATCAAGTGGGTTTTTATTCAATTGAAGGTCCAAATGATCTAATTTTGCTTATCTAAGGCCAAAAGTGGATTGCTCATGATTATTACCCTTAGGGAAGGTATAAACTTTGATAAAAAAAATTTTCAAAATGAAAGAAATCCCCAATTTGGGTTAAAAAATCCCTAATTTTCAATTAATTTTGGGGCTTTTCAATTATTTTATTAAATTGTGAAATTGGACCGACCAATATGATACTCAAGGTCCTAGAATCAATTGTTGTGAAGACACTATAGCCTAAAAATGTCTAGAAAATGATTAATTGTATTTTTTTGTTCAATTAGGATATGAAATTACCCATATTTGGGGAAAACATATCCTCAATTGAAATTTTGTAAAATTGAAGCTGTAAGGTTGAAATTTGAATTAAAAAAATAATAATGACTATTTTTGGGAGATTTTTAGACTTCATTTGGTATTTTTCTTGATTTTCCTCCCATTTTTACTAAAAGAAATTAAGGAAAAATTAAATAAAAATCTAGAAAAATTATTTTGTATTTAGAAATAGGTTTCTAAGCATGGCCAAGGTTCCTAAACCAAATTTTGTGATTTTTATGTAAAATTAAAAATTTGACTAAAAATTTAGTGTCAACAGTTGCCTTTTTTTGAGAGTAAGTTCATTGAAGGTTCATCTCAAAGATAAGGTGACACCTGAGTTCTAGTTGACTCAATTGAAAAGACAAATGAAAATTTAACAACAACTGATCAAGGATTTTACTTAAAATTTCTGACCCAATTCAATTTTTTACTTTGATGCTTTTGATGAACTTTTGATGACTGAGAGAGAGAAAGGAACTTACTTGCTTATTGATGATCTTTATTCATGAGAGATTTATTGCTGATTATTTCATAGAATAGAGAATGATGATAGTGATGGACAAAACTCTAGGTTTGAAAATGTGATTTTAAGGATAAACTGACTAACCTTGTGGTTTAAGGATACACTCATGAACCTTGTGGTTTAAGAAAATGCCCATGAACCTCGTGGTTTAAGGATACGCCCACGAATCTCATGGTTTAAGGATACACCCATGAACCTTGTGAAAAATCGGGGTTTAAGGAAAGATTTGAAATTTTTTGAAAAATCGGGGTTTAAGGAAAGATCTGAAATTGTTTGAAAAATCGGGGTTTAAGGAAAGATCCGGAACCGATTGAAAAATCAAGGTTGAAGGAAAGACTCGAAACCGTTTGAAAAATTAGGGTTTAAAGAAAGACCCGGAACCATTTGAAAAATTGGGTGATTTGAATGTTTTACATTTTGATGTTAAAACATGCATTTGTTGTTTTAAAGCATTTAGAAAATCAAACTTCCTTCAAAAGAATGTATCTGAGCAACTAACTTGAAATCTCTCAAGAAATGCATAAGATCATTAATTGGAAGACCTTCATTAGAAATGATTTATCTCAATCTATGTACAAGGCTTTCATTTTCATCTGTTGATACGGGAATCATTCTACATTTCTCAATCTATCTTTCATAACCAATCCTCAATTACTCAAAGATATTCACAATGTATATAATATGATCGATTCGATAAGGTCTTTTCAATGAATCGTAATGTAGGCTTGGTCAAAGGCTATTCTAAGGATAGATATTTTGAGGCCAAGAAGGAATTTCATCATTTTTTGATTTGCTTCGGGTCTACAAGTTAAGAACCTCGAGAATAAGATAAAACAAGATTGCCCACACTTCTTTAAGCGATGGCTTTTGATATGAAATTATACTTTCACTTTCAACATCCCAATCTAAAGAGTCTTTGGGAAGATGTTGTAATGTTGGTATTGGGTAGGCTCAAATGGCTCATTTATTTTTAGATTCAGGGTTTTTGTAAAATTGATGATCTTTTTGGCATCATCACCTTTTCTTTTATCCACTAGGGATCTTTTATCTTTTCATGACCTTACGAGTCCTATAGATGCTCATCACGGTCTTTTCTTTTCAACTTCTAACTTTTGTGATCTTTGATCTTTCCACAACTTTTGTTTTTGATCTTCTCTTTTGAATGCTTTTCCTTCTTTTCTTTGCTCACTTTTCACCGGGCATTGGTCTTGCTTTTATAAGGTACACTGCTTTTTCATGCTCTTGATTCTCATTACATCTGCACTTTTGATTCTTTTGGCTTTTGACTTTTTGAGATCTAGGGACTATTTGTTATGCCTTTCTTCTCTCTTTTTTATCAATCAATCTGAGATGGATCACATGCTATGCCCCAGTGTGAGGAGATGATCATCAATTTCGGTTTAAAATGAATATTCAAGCTCAATTGAGCTTCGCAAAGGATAATGTGTTTGGGATGAGAAATGAAATGTTCTTCTTTCTTTTGGGATATTTTTTAGCTTCATATGATTTCATCTGAAGTTATCACAAAAATATTGATGCGAGTGTAAGTAATAGAATCTTTCTTGATCCTTTTCTCCCAAAAATGTAAACCACGAAGCTCCTAATTTGCGTCAATGTGAAGTGATTCTTAACAGGGTTGTTTTGAAAAACTTCTTCATCTTTTAGGCTCAAATTTGGCTTGCAAGGGATAATCATGTATTTAGGACAATGAAACAATTGCCTTTCATCATTTCAATCCATATAATCATTGCGAATACTCCCTATCTCCTTTGGATGATGCTTTATCTCACTTTTGATGTTCACTCCTTTGTTTTTCTCAAGTGTATAAATGACGTGTTTGGATATAACTTACCTTTCCTCATTTGGTTTTTCCATTTGATTTCATCCAAACATTTTCTTTAAATCTTTCGAGATTTTTTGTCAAATCACCCTCTTTGGGAAATTCTGATGTATAACGCATGTTCGAAGAATGCATGTTCAAACCTTTTGGTTGAAACACTTTGCGATGATCTTGAAATGATTTCTTTTGATTTCACGTTAATCCGTTTGGGGAGTAAAACTCAATCCTTTTGAAAAAGTAATCTTTTTTAGGATCCAAATTCATGAATTAGGGACACTTACCTGACCGGCTTGATGGGATCCGTTTTCAACTTGGTGGAAATCCTGCAAAAATTGAAAATCAAGTGTTAGAATTCATTTGCACAATCCTTATTGTTAATTGGTACAATACTGCCAACTTTCTTGTGTGCTCTGGTTTGATTCTGTTGGCGATTCATTTTTCATGATTTCCTTTCTTTGGATTTCCTGAGGATGACAATTTGGAAAAAGGAAGAATATATTAATGAATGGTATCAAGGAGAGTAAATTGGAACGATATGTTTCTTTACCTTTTTACCAATTCCATTAGAGAATCTAAGATCTCACATCGTCTTAAACTCCTTTGGACTTCATTCTACAAAGTGAACAAATATGTGTATGAAATGCATGGTATGCATGATATGCAAATGCTCTAAAGTGGGCCTAATCATCTTCTGAAATGTCCAATTCGGCTTTTCATTTCATTCATGAGTAGAATATTTTGATTGCATTTGAATTTGCAAGATAAGCCAATTATGTTACATTCATGTTTACAAGAATCAATGCTCTTCCTAGAGGACTTTCTTGACAACATACAGGCCTTCATAATTTGGGGTGAATTTTCCACGAGGATCTGAATTATTTGGAATGGTCTTCTTTACCACAAGATCTTCTACTTCAAAATGTCTTTATCGCGCTCCGTACCCTATCTCCCCAAGCCTTGGGAGCGTGACATCCACGAGGTCATTGAAATGCGACGTCCCAGAAGGCGTCGCCAACCCGTTTCTTTTATCTTTCGATTAAGCACATGCGGAAGCGTATTTGAACATCACCTAATCAACAACAATAAACGGATAGCAAGGAAAATGCGTAGACAAAACACACTTCATATATAAGCATCATTAATAATCGGAAGTTAGCTAATTACACGCCCACTACTACTGGCCTTTTCCGATTTCAACCAAAAAGAGTCGGGGTTAAACTTAACTCCTCTATCTATGAGGGCGACTTCCAAAAAATGGTTTCCCATGGGAGGCTGATTCTTTATGGTTCGGGCTCAGGATCATAATCCGGGTCAAACTCGAGGTTGCTCACGATGCCATCGGAAGGATTCTTCACCATGAGATCCATTGGGGCTCCTCTAAGGTCACCCGGGAGTCTGTCGAACCCATGAAGAGGACCGAAGAGATCCCTATTGAACCATACGAACCAAGCCACAAAACGATGTGGAACCAAGTGCTCTAGGCCCTCATCGACCCACATCATAGTGGTGTACTTATGATAGGTAATATCACTCTCCGCTACCACGACCTCGGTAACGTCTACTTCCTTGATTATGGGGTATCTGAAACGGACGATACGGTTATACATACCTATGAGCCTAAAAAGAAGTGAACAACAACAAATGAGTAAAACTCAATAAGTAAATCGCCTAATCCTTGTATAGGAGGATGCCTCGCATCGGAAACATGCAAAACTTAAAGCTCATTATGTCGATGGTGGATCAACAAAAAAGCCCTTGCTTTGCCTTATCTATGAACATGAAAGAGGACCTCAAGTACCTACAATGACATAATAACCAAGAGTCCAATTCATGTCACATATGTCACGCACAATCGCATTCTTAACATCTCACGCGTGTTCCAATTATTACAATTGTAAGTGGCCTGACTACAATCGGCCACAATCAAAGCCACATCGGCGCTTCTAGCATGACTAGGCATCATCCCGCCCCTTCAGGCACGACAACATCTCGACCTCACTCGACGACGGCATCCAATCAAGGGCTTCATTCCGAAATCCATCCGCGAACGGCATCCGAAATCCATCGGTGATGGGTTCTCTTATGTGATCACATGCACAAACAATCACTCATACCGGTTCTTATCACCGCTTTAAGTCCATGCAAGAGCCTCAAAGGTATGTAACAATTGTATATTATGACTTACCAGAACCAAGTCGATAGAGAAATGCCGAGCAACTCGAATCACATCCATAATCACATATAACCAATAACACTTCATTATAAATCAATATTTGCAAGACAAGCACAAAAATCATTTATCAACGGTTTCGAGCAACCTTCTACAAACACATAACTCAACCATAATGATTTCTTACAAAAATAGACATCAATATGGTAAATCATAATCAAATAACAACGGTCTCCCCTTATCCGACCAACATGTGGCAATATTAGACTTTCCTTATAACTAGTCATACACGCGACAAGGATATACAAATCCCTAAACCTTGAAACCCAAGCAAATCATACAAAATTCATACACGAGCTTTCTCTTCCTAAACAAGTAAGATCAACCACGAAAATCACAGAACTGGAACCTACCTTACATCCGAACTACACAACACAATGCCCAATCCAAGGGTTAGGGGGTCTACTTACGAAACCGGGGTGAGATCTACGGACGACGTCGGACGGCAGACAAATGGCGAGCGGCAATGAGGATGGCGTGCGGTAGCGGTGATGAGGATAGTGAGCGGCGATGAGCAGTGGTGGCGTGGATGGTGAGTAGCCGAGAGGGAGGGAGAAAGGGAGAGCATGAGAGAAAGAGGGTGAGGGAGAGAGAGAGAGAAAGTGAGAGTGAATGAAATAAGAAGGGTTTCTTTTTTAGGTGCTCTTGTAAAAAGGCCAATAATGCAATTGCATTTATGAACTCTATTATCTACCCTAGCCTAGGTCTTACTTAATTTACTCCCATCCAAGCAAATACAAGGCCAAGAGGACATCTTGAATTCTTCTCCATCGAGTTTCACACTAGGCTTGCTAACTACTAATATAGACACATGCATGTAGTTGAGAACTAACCAAGGAAACCAAACAAGAAGCTAACTAGGTTATTCTCCTCCTATTCTCTTTTTACGTGGCACCCACCCCTCCTCAAAGCAAGACCAAATTTGGTCTCTTTCCAATCAAAGCTTCTAGAAGGTGCATTAAATGCTAAACTATAGGTTACTATTTATAAAAAAAACTATTCATGCATATGGCACATTAATGTGCAATCTTTCAAAAATTACCAAAGGGTTAAATGTGGGCAAGATGGACTTTTCTCTCTTGATGGGCACCTAACAAGGCTGAACAAGTCTATTGGACTTGTCTTGGGTGTGGACCTTTGTTGCGCTTCCAATGCTTAGCTCATGTTCACTTATCTGAAGATTAACGGTCCAATGATGCTTAATTAAGCGTCATCCAAAAAAATTTTCTCTTAATTATCCATAAACTGATACTTATAACTGGACTGAGTTCTATGGTCAAATTCACTTGGAAGAGCCTCCGACATTGCTTGTACAAGTATGAGACTTTCAGGGATTAAGGGTGACTTGTGATTGATCCGAAATTGATCCATGTTTAAGCTTGTTCGACTCATGGTCTATCCCCGCTATCAGTGCTTCAATACTTTAGACCATTTCCTGCATCTCAGATAGGAGTCAGATTGATGATAAATGGTGTATTGCCTTAGTCTGTGCAAAACCCAAATTAATGCAACGCACGTCTTTTCAACTGCCGGGTAATTCATCTCAAGTGTGGTGAATTTCTTGATCAAGTAATAGATAGCCTATTCTTTACCATCACTTGGTCTCTTTTGAACAAGCACAACTCCTAACGACTCGTGATGAATTGTTAAATATAAGATCAATGAGATACTAGGGATTGGTGGTGCGAGCATTGGTGGACACACCAGATATTCTTTGAGCTTATCAAAGGTTGTTGGCACTCTGCATCCCATTTTACTTTGGCATTCTTCTTTAGCAACTTGAAAAATGGCTTTGTGGTTTTAGAAAGCTGATGGATGAACTGAGCAATATAATTCAACCTCTCTGATAAACTTCTTACCTCTTTCATTGTTGAGGGAGTCTTGAGATCATATATCGCTGTAATCTTCGAGGGATCTATCTTGATACCCCTATTACTAACCACAAATCCCAATAGCTTACCGGATTTTGCTCTAAATACACATTTGTTAATTTAACCTCAACTTATACTTTCTGAGTCTTTTGAACAATTTCTTGAGTACCACCACATGATCTTCTCCTTATTTGGATTTGGCAATCATATCATCTATATATACTTCGATTTCTTTGTGCATCATATTGTGAAATAGAGTGACCATCGCCTTTTGATACGTTGCACCGGCGTTCTTCAAATCGAAAGGTATCACTTTGTAGCAACATATGCCCCATGGTGTAATAAAAAATGTTTTCGTCTTATCCTCTTTCTTCTTGAGGATTTGATTATATCATGAAAACCTGTCCATGAATGAAAATGTTTCAAACCCAGTGATACTATCTACTAAGACATCGATATGAGGTAGCGGGAAATCATCCTAAGAATTTGCTTTGTTTAGGTCGCGATAATCAACGCAAACCTGTACTCATCCATCCTTCTTCAACACAGGAATTATGTTGGCAACCCAATTTGGATAGGGAACCACCTCAATGAATTTGACTTTGAGCAATTTCATAACTTCTTCTATTTTTTTTGCTAATTCCGGTTTAGTTCATAGAAGTTTTTGTTTCTTTGGATGGATGCTCGGATCAATTGGTAAAACATGTTCAACAATCCTCGGATCAAGGCCAGGCATATCAGCGTAAGATCATGCAAAAATATCCTGATATTCCTTGAGTAGTTCGGTAATCCTTTTTACTTCTATGAAAGAGAGGCTCTTTCCAATCTTAACCTCTTTGGGATTTTCACTATCACTCAAATTAATGGTAATTATTTTCTCTTGCGTAAGTGGTTTTGATTCTTCATGTCAAATACACTCTTTTTGAGCCACTCTTCATCTTCATTGTTTTCCTCAATATCATAGGTGATTTCTTCCGAAGAATTCAAGCCACATAAGAACCTATTATGAATATGTGAATGTGCATGCCTGACATGCAATAAAAATGATGAGTAATCACATATGAAAAATAACAATGCATGAAGTTTCATGAAAAGATTTTTTGGAAATCATTTTGAAACTTGTTTTGAACTAATGGGAAGAGAGAGCTAGTCCTCATATCCCCGGATGTTGTTGCTCTCACAGAAATCATTTTTGCAACTAGGAGCGATAGAGAAACCCAAAATCTCATGCCTCACAAGTGAGGACAATGTTCATCATAGGTTTTGTTTTTGTTTCTATATGTCCTAAAATATTGAACATTTTATTGAATTGAAAGAACACATTACAACTGAACCAATCTGAATTGAAAGTGCAATAGAATTGAAATTGCGAACGAAATCAAAATGAAAACTAGAAAACACAACAAAAAATAATGCATAAGGAGAAGACATAAGTGCGAGAAAAGGAGTTAGGATGATCTTCCTACTCCAATATAGAAGCATTCTCCACTTCATATATGATGATGTTGATGGAGTTCCCTTAAAAAAGATTGGATAGAATCGGTTCTTCCCCAGCTTGGATATCTTTCTCTTGGAGTAACTTAAAGGGTTTAGGAAAAGTTTTATTAATATGACTCTGGTGATAGAGAAGCTCTTTAGCCTTGCCCTTCCATGTTGACGGATTGATAGCGCGACCACCTTGACCTCCAGAGTCTCCATGGGTTCCATGGCCGTAGCCTTGACCTCGACCTCAACCTACATGATGATCATTGGAGTTTTCTCTTTCATAGTTACTTTGATCTTCACGAGGGTCATTGGAGTTGTCTCCTAAGTAGCCAATTCCACTTCTCCTCTTGGCCACAAATGGAGTGAATGGTTCTTTTGATTCCTTGGGCATTTGCCCCAAGGCCATTTTCGGGAATGAACTCATATTGACATAATACTCGTCTTGGAATGATTGATGATGGAGAAAGCTTCGGAGTCTTCATGAGACTGCTTGCAGGTACATGCACCATCGAGATCATCTCGAAAGAATGATAGCTTGGCTCTTCATTCACTTCATGCTCGATACACAGGATCACACTCTCTTTGTAGGTTGCGAAATATCTTTCCCCATGCATGGTGATCATCTTTCCACCAATGAAAAATCCTACCTTTTGATGTAGACTTGATAGAATGGTGTCTGCCGTAAGAATCCATAGCCTTCCTAATAACAAATTAAAGGTCCTTAGAATGTCAACGACTTGAAAGTCAATCAGGAAAGGAATGGGACCAATGATCACTTCCAACTTAATATCTCTAAGAACATCCCTTTTCATGCCGTCAAATGATTGCATAGTCACCTTCGATGGTTTTATAGACTCCTCATTGGTCCCCAATTGATATAGCGTGCTTAATGGGCACAAGTTGAGAGTTGAATCATTGTCAATTAACACTCGAAATACTTCCTTGACTTTGCACTTGACTATGATGTATAATGCCTTATTATGCGAGCGACCATCCATGGGAAAATCTTCATCCAAGAAGGCAATTTGATCCTTCAAGAGGACGGTGCCGATAAAATCTTCCAATTGCACCTCATTAATAGTTTCTGGCAGGCAAAAGTACACTACAAGTGCCATAACTTGTGTACGGTGCTCACTTTAGTGCCATAACTTTTTTTGGGATCACTTTAGTGCTAAAATTTTTGAAAAACGATCACTTAAGTGCTAAAATTTTTGAAAAACGATCACTTAAGTGCCAACTCCGGTGCCGTACATAATTTTTCGTCGGAAATCTGACGTGGCATTTTTTTTATTAATTTCTGAAGCTGACGTGGCTCGCCGGAGTCTCGCCGGAGATTGGCACTTAAGTGATCGTTTTTCAAAAATTTTAGCACTTAAATGATCGTTTTTCAAAAATTTTAGCACTTAAGTGATCATTTTTCAAAAATTTTAGCACTAAAGTGATCCAAAAAAAAGTTATGACACTTAAGTGATCGTTTTTCCTCCGACTTGGCACCAAAGTGATCCGAAAAAAAGTTATGGCACCAAAGTGAGCGCCGTACACAAGTTATGGCACTTATAGTGTACTTTTGCCGTTTCTGGCATATGCACCTCATTAAGGAGCTTCATGAGAACCATCTTGTGCCTTTTAGATGTCTTGAATAGATCGAGCAGGGAAATCTGTGCTAACATTTTCCTTAGTTATTCTATTACTTCAAATTCACTCGTCTTCATTATGGATAAGAGTTGCTTGGCATCATCTTCTATCACTCCTTTCTTTTCAACTTCTCCCTCCTTTGGAGCATAACATGTACCTGATCGGATAATGGCATCAACTTCGTTTGGGAAATAGTCCTATGGCAAACATTTTGTGTCAAATTCGACTTTTGGGGGTAATGTAATGACCATTGGTTGCGGTTCATCTTCTTCGATCTTCAAAGTCTTCAACTGATCAACCAAAAGTTGAATAATAATCGGCTCCACATGACATTTCTCTTCCCCATATTTGTCAATTTCTTCCAATTTGATCACAAATAGCGTAACCATGAACACTACACCTTCATCATTCTCATCATCTATTCCAACCCAACCATCAAGCATAATGACTTTATTTTTGAAAGCCCATGGAGGAGGTGTATATTTGACATGGAAATTATAGCAACCACTGTCTTTTGGCCCAACAAATCAACTCTTTCACCTTGCTCACACATCTCACGAATAAATCGTTTTTCGCCTTGGCGAATATTCTCTCTTTTGTGTTCCTCTTCATTTTTTTCTCTTCAGGATTTACCTCATCGTTCTGAATCTCGTCCATACCACCCCACCCATTGATCACAATGACTTCATTTTTAAAGGTCCATGGAGGGGGTGTGTATTTGACATGAAAATTGTAACGACCATTGTCCTGGATCAACAAGTCAATAGTCTCACCTCGTTTAGGTGTCTCGCGGATGAATCATTTGTCTCCTTGGCGGATTTTTTCTCTTTTCTATTTTTCTTCATCTTCTTCCTCATCAGGATTCATCTTGTTGTTCTGAATTTCATCCACACCACCCCACCCATCGGGTACAATGACTTCATTTTTGAAAGCCCATGGAGGGGATATGTATTTGACTTGGAAATTGTAATGACCTGAATCTTCACCTATGGTGTCTATTATCTCACCCTTTTGATGTGCCTCACGACGGAATCGAGCATATCACCACAACATGCGGCTTTTATCTTGGTTTCATATTCGTCAGCATCATCTAACTTAGGTTCCACATTTTCAGCCCATATCATTCCTCCCACATTATGTTCCAGTAGCGGATTCTAATAAACATTCGGCTCTGGCTCTCGGAAGTTGAAAATCTTTTTATCGATAAGTTGTTGGACCTTAATTTTCAAGGTGAGGCAATTGTCCAAATTGTGCCCTCGTTCACCCATATGATATGCACAAGTTTTGGACTCATCAAATCCAAGGAACCTTAGAAGTTGTTCTCTCGACACCTCTTTAGCCACCATGTGCCCCTCGAGAAGCATGGGTAGTAACTTTGATAATGGTCGGGGCAATGGTGTGAATTGTTTCATGGGTTTCCTTCTTGGTTCAAACGGCTTTGTATCTTTCCAAGCAGTATTGGATTGTTTCTAGAATGGTGCTAAATAAGTATTTGGCTTGACACGACTGCCACTTCGTGACCGAATTCTTTATCCTTCCTTATAGGATAGGGTCTTCGCGATGACCCTTCTTGAGTTTTCTTTTCTTTCATTCCCCATTCTATTCTTTCACCCACCTTCACAAGCATGATAAATGTTTGACATCCTGAGACGTGAAACTTGTCACAATACTCGTATGGTAATGACTTCAAGAAAAGCTTAATGAGCTCATCTTCATTGATTGCAGGCTTGACTTGTGAAGCAACGGTTTTCCACCTTTATGCAAAGGCTCAGAATCCTTCATTTCTCCTCTTTTTAGTTCTCATAAGGTCTTCTCTTGTTGGCAGCACTACAACAATAAACTTGTATTGGCGCAAGAATTCTCTAGCTAGATGATCCCATTTGGTAAAGTCTTCGATATCAAGGGCAGTGTACCATGCTAAAGCTGCCCCTCTCAAACTATCTTGTAATGTACTGATAAGAAGGAGAGTGTTGTCAAAATATCTTGCCATCTTGCAAAGGTAGTATTTTAGGTGACTCTTCGAGGAACTGCTTCTATCATACTTGCTTATGAATTCGGGCTCTTTGTAGTTCTTTGAAACCACCACTTTGGCATAGGGTTAATACCACGAAAAATTTTAAACTGGTACATCTGTGACAATTTTACCCTGAACTATTTTTTTAATCACAAAAAATCTCAAACTGGTACACCTGTAATAAATTTATCCCGAACTATTTTTTTGACCACCAAAAACCCCAAACTGGTATACTTGTGACAATTTTATCCCGAACTATTTCTTTGACCACTAAAAACCCTACACTGGTACACATGTGACAATTTTACCCTCGAACTAATTTTTTGACCACTAAAAACCCCAAACTGGTACATTTGTGACAAATTTACCCTATGTTATTATCTGTTAAATTATATTAATATCACAAAAAATCATAAATTGGTAAACTTGTGACAAACAAAGTGGTAAAACCCAAAACTGGTATACATGTCAATTACCACATGTCATTAAACTTCGTAATTTGACAGTAAAATTTAACGGAAACTAACGGAGGGTAAATTTGTCACAGGTGTACCAGTTTGGGGTTTTTGGTGGCCAAAAAATTAGTTCGGGGGTAAAATTATCACATGTATACCAGTGTGGGGTTTTTTTTTATCATAAAAATAGTTCGGGGTAAAATTATCACAGGTGTACCAGTTTAGGGTTTTTTGTGGTCAAAAAAATAGTTTGGGGTAAATTTATCACAAGTGTACCAGTTTGTGATTTTTCATGGTATTAACCCCTTTAGCATATAGTGAAAACTTGTTAAACCTCTGTAGCTCGTAGCCTTAGCTTGCGAGGCACTTCAATCTTAGCCAATCTTTTGGCCTCCTCCTCATCCTTGGGTTTATGAGGAGTCCTCTTCGACTTGTTTTCCTCCTCCAAATTTACCACTTCAGGTGTGACTTTTGCAGGGTTTTCTTGAATTGGCTCCTTGTTTCTGTTTTGCTCCTCATGAGATGTTTCCCCAACATTTGGAGCACCAGCATTGGGGATTGTAGGATATGAGCCCCTTGCAACAATTATGAAAGCTTTCATTTTTATCATCATGGCAGTCATTTGATTCATTTAGTTTTCAACCTCCACCAAACAATTATGGGTTCTTCCTTTGCCATCCTTACTTGTAATCGGGTCTGAACTCACGCTCTTCTTTCTTCCGTTTTTATGCCACCTTCGTCAAAGATACAAAATGTTAGTATGAAGAAACAATGGTTAAAACCTATATTCTTTCAATTATATGGTTTCTTTTTTATTAACAAGGATAAGAACTTTTATACAAGCCTTAGCCTTGTGTATTAAATCTCTTATCAAAGTTTATCTCAAGAAATCATATAATTCAAAGAATCGTAATCCATGGTGATTTCTTTATTACATTTCAAATCGTAATCTAAATCTAATCGAATGTATTCGACAAGTGATTGTTTCAACTTTGCATATGAAATTTGAAAAGTTTTCAATACAATGCTTCAAACTCGAATAGGGGAACTAATTCATTCAAGTCTAGGCTTCTTGCTAACTAAGGTAGTTTCCGCCCTTTCATTCTCATTCCATTCCCTAATCCAAGACTCCCATTCTTCTACATCGATCACTACCTCTTCGGGTACATATGGCTCCACTTCGAGTGTGTTGGGGACAATGTACTCAGGCACGTATGGCTCCACAAGACTCGGTGTAACACTTAATGGCACATACGGCTCGGCATCAATTGGTCGTTTGTCTTCCAATCACTTGATATATTCTTTTGATGCTGAATAAAGCTTCATCTAGCCTTCTAAGCACTTGGGCCATTCAACCATTTGTTTGGGCGACTTCTTTAGGGAGTGAATAATCTTGTCAATCTTCTCTGCAGAATTCCTTTTAGTATTTCAAACGCAAATTCTTTAGGATGCCAAGCTGGTAGGACTTGTTGTAACATCCCAAATTGTCTCACAACCCTCAACGGGCAATAAGAAGTGCCTCCATTTAAACCGAATAAATGGTACCATGTTGCCTTCTTGGCATGTGATTCTAGCTTTGGTAATCTTTTCGCCAACTAATCCGCCATCGGAATTATTCAAGAGTTAGGGCTCTAATGAAATTAGCCCACTCTAGGAAAGAGTACTTAGGCAATTTGTCTTGGATCTTAATATATCTCTCTATTGGATTCACCGATGAGCTAATCTCTTGGATTCTCATAAAGCATCCCCATGGTTGGAGATGGGAAACAAACTACAATGAAAGTAACCCCGAAGATGCTTGGAACACTCCCTTTTCATTGTTTTGGAATTTGTTTAAAGAAGTTTCAGCTAAGAGCATGTTGGAGAAGTCCCATTTGAGACAAGCTTGTCTCATGATTATGGCTACTAAAGATTCTAATCCCGTTCTAGATACGGGAAACAAGATGAACCCAAAGAAGATTAGAAGAAATACCTTAGCGGATTTGTTTCTCTTTTCCCTTGGAAGTTTGGAATATTTGGATATCAAGAATGATAAAGGAAATCTCCTAGTGTTTGTTTTGATTATTTTCTCAACTTGAGTGGTTTTTAAGTTGAGAAACTCGGCTAAGACACTTGTGGGATTGAGTCCTATTGGAGGTTCTATGATCCTAGATTTAAAGTCAATTCCGATGGCGGCCTTGTATTCTTCTAAAGTTGGTACCATCTCATTCTCGTCGAGTAGAAACGTAGCACTGGCAACTTCCCAAAAGTGAGCTAGGGCTTGCATCAAACTGACTCAATGCTTAACATTGATCAACTCGAAGAGGTATCCTAATCTTTCCTTGACATAAGCTTGATTCTCTGTGATCATGCCTTCCCACCAAGCAAGTAGCTCTTTTCGAGGAATTGGAGTCACTTGAATGTCTAATTTCCCCATTTGAGTCTAAAGAATGCAAACAAATCCTTAATTAATCACCATGGATTACTAACAAGTTTTAAAACTTCAATTTCAATCATATGTTCTTTTTAAGGAAAAATGGAGATAAGATGCATTTGTATGCTTAAAAAGTCACATAAATGTCATCTTAGGTCCATTTTATGCTTAAGGAGAATATGTGATTTGAAATGGGAACAAAACCAATTTTTGAGATGGATGCCCCTTTTCTATACTCCATTAAAATCATAAGGACTCGCCTTGAGGTTTACAAACTCAGAATACATCCAAATGGACTGTATATTCTTTAAATGGCAAAGGCCATTTGACTACATAATGTTTACAACCTTTTGAATACATTCAAAGTGACTTTTCATTTTTTGAATGGCAATGGCCATTTGGTTTACAATGGAAATCTATCATAGGCCTATACATTTCATCTAAGATTGCAAAATGATCCAATGGAGTGTAAGGGCCCTACTAATTCATTTTAATTTAAAAGGGGCATTCAAATCAATCATTGATTATTACTTAAGCATTTGTTCACGTTGTTTTAATAATTGATAATAAATAACTTGCATATTTTAAAGAGAGGAGCAAGGAACGATACTTACACTTACCAGGACAATTTTTTTTTTTTTGGGTATAACCAATCACAAAGACATGCGGATGTAACTTGTGCATGGTTTTGACGCCTAAAGGTGGAATATATTAAAAGCTCATGGTCATCACCTTAATGAATAAGGGATTCCATTCCAATAGGTACACAACCTAAAGTGATGGAATATTAATTCGTCTCGGTAATCAATATGAATAAAGACTATCCCATGGACAATCGGCGGGTATTTGCTTTCTAATATGATCTATTTAGTTTATATTTCATTTTGGAGTTGCCACTAGTCCTTAATGGTAGGTTAGAAACCAATCAAGACAGGGAAGAGCCACCTCAATTTTTGCAAACCAGAGATATCATGGGTAGGGGGACTTAGTTACGTTAACGACTTCGATGTCAAAATCCCTTATGCCCTTTCAATACCTAACTCGATTTGAAGTATCAAGCGTAGCATGCAATTTCTCGAGGCTTATCCGCTAATCCTAACCATTCTAAACGAGGAGGAATCAATCAATCATGGAAAGCACAATCAATTCAAATCACAAAACAACAATCCTAATATCATCCATAAAAAGGAAAAATCAATCAAAACAATGAAAGCCTAGTGAAGCCCTAAAGGCTTGTTCATTTTCAAGGATTGTGCTTTTTTAGGGGTTAGGCCCATTTTAGGGGTTACCCCTATTAGGTTTTTTTTGGGGTTAAGCCCCTTTAACCTCTAAACTAGGAAGTTTTCAAAAGAATAGCTTGTGCACTCTTAAAAATTCTAATATCATTCAAAAGGGGTGGCCAAAAGTGTTTTGAGCCATTCCGTAATTTTTGAATTTTTTTTTGAAAATTTATTTATTTATTTTTCCTAATTCCAGAAACCTAAATTTTCATCTTTTATTAATTTTCTGAATTTTTTTTCATTTTTTAAATTTTTTCTGGATTTTTTTTTTCATTTTTTCATTTTCTGAATTTTCCATTTTTTAAATTTTTTGGATTTTTCCATTTTTTAATTTTTTTCGAATTTTTCTCTTTTCATGAATTTTCTAAAATTTTCTGAAAATTTTTATGTATTTTTTTATGAATTTTTCTAATTTCTATAAACTTTTCGAAATTTCTAATTTTTTAAATAATTTTCTGAATTTTTTATTTTTTTATTCCTCGGGAATGAACCAGACTGGTTTTGACCGGTTCAACTGTGTTGGACAGGCCTGAACGGTCTCCGGTTGATCCTTTGGCGAGAATGGTGCCAAAACGGAGCCATTTTTGGCTTCTTTCTTTGGGGCATTTTATCAAACACCTAGTGTGTACCCTAGCCTAGAATTCATTACCCGCACTGTGACTTTCGGACCCATTTCAAGTGACTCTCACCGATGTTCCACCACCCTCATTAGTAGGGGTGTCAATGGATCGGGTCGGATCGGGTTTTCATGATATCCGAACCGACCCGAAACAATGCATATGTTTACTTGGCCCGACCCGAAACAAGACCTGAACATGATATAGTTATGCGATTGGGTCGGATCGTGTTCGGGTCGGGTTCGTGTTTTAGATTTTTGCTTGACCACCTACATCTTCTCTTAAGAAGGAAACAGAACACCCCATAAACAGAACTTAGGTTGTCTTGTTCGCTTGTTCAAACAAAGAAGTACAGAAGTAGATGATGGCGGCACAAGAAATTCCTATTTACACAGGTTAACAACCCATTTTAACACCAGCTTTCAACCGGAATGAAACAAAAAGAGATAAGTTGCATGAGGCTAGATCAATAATGTTTAAACAAAGTTAAAGAGCTAGTCAGGATCATGTACTCTCGCATCTGCCCATGCCCAATAGAGAAAAAATGACAAACCAGTGATCTCAAGGGAAAATGTCTCTAATGTCCAATCAAATAACTATACAAACATTTCATTTGAATTCAATTGGATGTTTAACACTAGATGGATGCCAGCATTCGATTGATAGTCGTAGTGATCCAAAGAGAAACCAAAGCAACTCCACCAAAAGTGAATCAAATCTACTACAAAGCAACTCCACTAAAGCAGCTCCAATGTTATACAACCTGCAAGTAAGAAATAAAGAAGACAACAATTGTTAAATGCCTAATCTGAATATGAAAAAGTAAATTTGCAATAAGAATAAAAAAAATTGGTTTAGCAAGTACCAATTTCCAACTTCGTCAATCATCAAGAGAAACCGATATCGAATTCGGCTCCATAATTGTAGTTGAACACTCTGCATTAACTTCAAAATCAAAATGAGAACTTAAGTATCCATTGTAATATAGAAAAGAATAACTATTCCATAATTATGTTTTTTGACCTGACTCAAAATTTTCTTGTTCTTCTAAGTCATCCTCAATTGAAAGTGAAAGTGGCGAGGATCGTAGCCAATCTTGAGCACATATAAGACCCTCCACCATTCTTGGGGTCAATGAGCTATGAAAGACATCGAGTACACGACCTCTCGTGCTGAATGCGGCCTCTGATGCTACAGTCGATACAGGTATGGCCAAAATATCTCGAGCAATGGAAGAGAGGATAGGATAACTCGAAGAATTAACTTTCCACCAAGTTAAGATATCAAAGTCAGGGCTATAACGTTCACATCCTTCCTCCAAATATCTATCCAATTCAGATTTTTCTTCCAAAATTTGTTATCCCGTTTGGCTAAGATACTTTGCAATCATAAAGTCTACACCAACCACGGGAGACTTTGACACATTTACTGTCCTTGTACCCTTTAATCTCAAGTTGCCTTGGGGGTATTTACTAGTGTGGTATTGCTCGTACAATGATGTTAGCGATGATGTTACTTTATCATGTAAAATTTCTGCTAACTTGCTCTCATAAACATCATTAATCGACCATTTCACATATTCCCACTTATGTCGAGGGTCAAGTATGCAAGTAATGAACAAATTAAGATTGATGTTGTTCACGTTGCCATAATATTTATCGAATTTGGTCTTCATTCTTTTAGCCATTTCCTACAAACTTTTACCCTCATTCTCACAATATTCATTAATCATCCCAAAAAGCCCATAGACATCCTTTGCCAAATCATTACTAGTGACATAAAAAGAACCCGAAACTTTTGAGGTCGTATCAAAGAACAACTTCAGGAAAGGAAGAAGGTGACGGGCATAGCCTCAATCATCACTAGTAGGCAACCCTTTCGCCTTGGACAGTTCTTCAACAAATTTGCTATCTTGAATTTCCAATAAGAAAAAAGCTTTTTGAAACTTCAAAGCCGCCTGCAACATCATATATGTCGAGTTCCAACGAGTCTCCACATCCAAACATACAAGACTCTTGGACTCAATATTCTCTAGTGCAACACAATCCTTAAACCGCCTCAACCTCCCAGGAGAAGATCTCACATAACATACAGCCGAACGTATTCTAACAATGGAATCATTTATGTCTTTTAACCCCTCTCTCACAATCAAACTCGATATATGAGCAAAACACCTCATGTGAAGTAACTCACCTCTCAATACCAGAGTGTTCCAAGAGTTAAGTCTTATTTTCAAGTATTGAATTCCTAAATCATTTGAACTTGCGTTATCCACGGTGATGGAAAAAATACTTTGAATCCCCCAACCAGTCAAACATTTCTCAATCGCCTTTCCTATTATCTCGGCAGAATGACCCGGGATTTGACAAAAATTTAGGATTTTCTTCTGCAATTTCCAATCAGCATCAACAAAATGAGCAGTGAGAGACATATTAGTCAAATTTTGACAAAAGGTCCACGTGTCGATCGTCAAACAAACTCTAGGACATGTGTCGGCAAAATATTTCATCAATTTTTTTCTTTCCTCCGTATATAACGCGTAACAAGCACTCCTCAACATGTTACGTGTAGGGATTGAGAACTTTGGCTGGATTCTATACATAAATCGCCGAAAACCCTCATTTTCTACAAACTTAAAGGGCAATTCACCAAGAATGAACATGGTCGCTAGTTCTTTTCTATTAGCATCTTGGTCAAATTTCCATGGTGAACTACCAACCCCAACAAGTTGACCCGAGGCGTTTTTTTGCTTTTTCTCGATGCTTGCATATGGATATTCCTTGTATCTATCTAAATGATGATGCATTGAACTACTCCCTTGAGTACTAGAACAACCAATGTGGACCCTGCAATATAAACATTTAGCCTTTTCTTGGTTCTTGTTTGTACATGGAAGCCTTTTAAAGTGATCCCACATAATGGATCTCTTCCTTCTATTTGTATGGCTAGAATCCGTCGATGAAGACATCTAGCAATCAGCAAAAATAATTAACATTCTAGAATCAACAAAAGCCATCATTGCCCAATAATTGCTATATGCTATCAACAAAACTATGCAACGAAACCATCATCTACGCAATGACAGATGACTAAACAAGGCCTTTGCATCGTTGTACAAATATGCCAGGTTGAATTAAGAAAAGAACACAGTAATGGAACTACTCTGTGGTTCAAAAACATGTTTGCGGAGTTAGGTAGAAACAGACTAAAAAACAGCCAAAGTACACACTGTTATTATAAAGACACGATAGATGCAAAGGTTACACAAGCTAACCTAGCAATTTCTCGTCAATGAAGAAGACCACCAAATTGACAGTATACCTGCAGGTTAAACACAATATGAGCTTCAGCCAAAAATGCATCAGTAGTGCCGAAGAGAGATACTAACAAAAAAAAAATAGGATTTTACCATGCAACAACGACGTCAATTGTGTAATGTTTCCGTAATGCAACAATGAAGAATCTATGTACCACATCAATCAACCATTCAAGAGTACTATTCACAATGATTAGTATGTAGAACAAAGATCTAATAATCTTTACCAGGAGAAATTGTTGCACTAATTTGCTTAGAGGCTGAGTATATATGCTTAACGAATGGCATTCGCTTGATAAACCACTCTCCAATCCAGAAGACAGTGGAACCCAGCCATGATGAAAAAAAACCCCAACAAGGAATACAAACATTAGAGATGTGACAAAGCCTAGCCGTGCAAGATAAAAGATTCAGAGCTTTGTAAATCATTATGTTACGAGTAAGAGAACAGGTTATCAATAAGAGGATGGCTTCATCAGACTAAGTTGAAAAGGTGACAACATAAAGTATATGAGAGTACTTTGTATCTACATAAGCGTAGAATAGATAGTTCAAGATTCATGCCTTCAAAAAACCACATTTAAGTCAAGCTGCCAATTGTGAATTAGGGCCTTATTAAGAAGTTTGGGAAGGGAGTGAGAGTACATAGAGAAAGAAGTTTCCAAGCAGAAAGGGGTCACCAGAGATTAAGATATGTAGAGGAAGAAGAGGATAGATCCCACTTCTTATTAAGTTATCACGGAAAGTTAATGTTCTGTTTACTGGAATAACAAAGACAAAAATCAGGTCATAGATGTGCCCAAATATCTAAAATGAAAATTGATAGGAAAGATCCAAGGAAAGGGGAATGCAAAAGCATAAGGTTTCCTACACGAATCAATTGGAAAGAGTCAACAAATATTCGCAGAACATGACAAAAGAACATGTTTTTCACTAAGCACTCGCTTCTTACCAAATATGTTTATCCCTAGTTGGGTATAGAGGGGACTGAAAAAACCA
Organism: Syzygium jambos; assembly: GCA_031216235.1. Lineage (NCBI taxonomy): Eukaryota > Viridiplantae > Streptophyta > Magnoliopsida > Myrtales > Myrtaceae > Syzygium > Syzygium jambos. The sequence goes on from CM062226.1 coordinate 16,276,888, forward strand.
TCAACAAATTCAATAAATCACCGTGTGATAAAAACTGTGACCGCAACTGAGAACAGAACAACACTGCAAATAAACATCAATTATATTAGTCATCCAGAAGTAGTAAGCAACCAATCATTGCATATGAACAAGTAGCTAATCATGTTACCATCCAGTCATAAACTTCTTTGAGATCCAACTCCGGAGCACAAAACAGCAAGCCTGCCAAAATAAGTGAAAAAATATATAAGCCTTGCGAACAGATTGCATTCATTTATTACAACCTTCACTTGATAGATTTCCTACTATAATAGAATCTCCTTTACTTCACTTAACAAGGTCGTTGCAGGGTCATCGTCATCACTTGACCTAGTATTTTTATCAAACAGTTGGTATGACACGCAAAATCGACTAATGCAAAATGGGATGAACACGCATACACAAAACACCTTGAAAAGCACAGTGAGTCAACAGATGGGTTCCCCATTCTTCGACAAACAAAAGCACTCATGGCATCATCTCTAGACCAACCCCACCTCCTATAAGCATCGAATTTCGTCGGGTCTCTCCGAGGTTGCGAAGGCAACGCGTTCGGAAATGAACAACGCCGATTCCGAAGACAACCCACATGAATTCACAAGATAAGAGACCGCGAAAGAAGGTAGACCCAAGGTGGTGGCAATGGAGATCAATCCGAGAGTGGTGGTGGGCAAGAACAGGCGCAGCGAAGTAGGGTTCTAGAGAGCAAACTGAACATGGGACTTATAGGCTGACACACAATGGTGAGTACAATCACAATCTCAAGGCACACGTTCGATTCGACTGACCTCTCTCTTCTTCCTTCACTCCCTCCCTCACAGATTCACCTTAGTTGAACAGAGAACTTTTGGTCACGAACCCATGAGAATATTTCTGGAACACTGCAGAACCTTACTTCGCCGACTTGGTGATGCCAGCTGCAATCAAGGTGGCGCCGGTGGCGAAGACGCCAATCGTCGCCGCTAGTTGCCTTCGCGTCACACTACTCGATAGCTAGTTGCAGATCCGGAGCTCTAGAAGAAGATGATAGGGTTTAGGGCGGGCTTGGAGCAAGAAGAACAAATGGCTCTTGTTTGTTTTGGGTGGGCTTGTTTCAAGCGAGCTCGGGTAGATCCAAAACAAGCTTAAGCCTTGTTTGTACTGTTACCCAAACAAGTTAAGGCCAACCCAACCCAATACGAAAATTCCCTGTTTGGGTCGAGTCGGGTCGGTTTAGGTCAGGTCATGTTTGAGTGAGTGTTTTTGACACCCCTACTCATTAATCCTAAGACACTACCCCAACACCCTCTGCCAACCTACCACCACCGAACCATCGCCGGCTACTAGTTGGCTGGCGGTTTTTAAGCTTGAAAACTATAATCATAATCTAATCTAACAATAATAATCCTACTAACACAACAAATCCTGATCTAACCATTCAATCTAACCATCAAAACATGCATTAACACATCAAATGGATCACAGAGGACTAACTTGGACGGCCTTTGGCCGTGGAAATGCCCTCCGGCGAGGTTCAGTTGCTCTGGCGAAGGTGTTTGTGGAGGCCGACTCAGGGATTATGCCAAAAGATGATCTAAAATGCATATAACAAGTAAAACAATGATCAAAAACATGAATATGGAATCAGTAATCACAAAAACAAAAAGGAAATCTCTAGATCAACTAAGTAATGGTTTGGTCAATCACTCAGGCATTTCAAGAAATAGTTGGTACGTGAGTAGGAAGGAAGTTTACCTTCGTCGCCGATGACCAAAACGGAAATTCCGAACCTCCGAGAAACTATGACTTGTTCCCCCTACACCTGCTCTATCAGCCTCCGAGCTTGGCTTCGCTGGGAAACTCTTGGATTTGAAGATTGGGGTCAAGTTTCAGACCTTCCCCATCAGCTCCTTCACTAGTTGAGCAGAGGAGGAGATCACCGGAATGGTCGATTCACTAGCGCCTCAGGACGACGCTGGTCGCTTGGCCAGGGGGACCTCAACTCTCTCCCGCTCTTGATTTCTCTCTTTCTCTCTTTAGTTCTCTCTCTCCCTCTCTTTGGAATTTCTTCAAATACCTTCTATACCTAGAACCTTCTCTCCTGCCTGTTTTGATCTCTTCCCCAGAGCGATTTCCAACCTCTAACTGCCTCGGTAGGCCGTCAAAATGGCTCCCTGTCGACAGCTGGAGAGATCTCCAGCTGTCCATCTTCATTTTTCATGTGTTTTATTGCCCACTAGAGGTCAATGAACTGGTGGGGTTAACTAGGCTCATCCATCCCTTTCCCACCCGTCCTTGAGTTAGGTAAAGAAGAATCTGACCTGGGTCGAGTCGGGTTGGATCCGACCGACCCGATAGACCCTAGTTGGTTTAAAATTGCAAATTGAATCTAATTTTGACCCATTGTTACAATTTTGACCCCGAATTCCAATTCCTTGACACATTTTACTTAAAAATATAGGGTCACTTTGAATTTTTATCTCAATTAAGCCCAAAAACCCCAAATAAATTCGGATCAAGTGGGTTTTTATTCAATTGAAGGTTCAAATGATCTAATTTTGCTGATCCAAGGCCAAAATTGGATTTCCCATGATCGATTACCCTTAGGGAAGATATAAACTTTGATAAAAAATTTCAAATTGAAAGAAAACCCCAATTTGGGTGCAAAAATCCCTAATTTTCAATTAATTTTGGGGATTTTTAAATATTTTGTTAAATTGTGAAATTGGACCAACAAATATGAAATTCAAGGTCTCAGAATCAATTATTGCGAAAACACTATAGCTTGAAAATGTCTAGAAAAGGATTAATTAGATTTTTTTATTCAATTAGCATATGAAATTACCCAAATTTGGGGAAAACCTATCCTCAATTGAATTTTGTAAGATTTAATCTGCAGGGTTAAAATTTGAATTAAGATAAGACTAATTAATATTTTTGGGAAATTTTTAGACTTCATTTGGTATTTTTCTTGATTTTCCTCCCATTTTTAGTAAAAGAAATTATGGAAAAATTAAAGAAAAGTCTAGAAAAATCATTTTTTATTTAGAAATAGGTTCCTAAGCATGGCCAAGGTTCCTAAATCTAATTTTGTGATTTTTATGTAAAATTGAAAATTTGACAAAAAATCAGCTATCAACAGCTTCAACCTCAGCTTTTTGAGGATTGTCCTCTTTGAGCTCCAAGACTTCCATCTTTAGGGCCTCGATTGATGTTTTGAGGGCTTCATCCTTCATGTGCAAAGGGGTTGTGGTATCGTTTCACAACGGTCATGAATTTGGCGCAGAGAGTCCATTTGACCTCGTTGATCCAACCTTTCACTTTATCGAGCTCATCAATGAAGTCTAACATGGCAGTTCTCGTTATCGTGAGCTTCTCATTGAGTGTGACCTTGGCATCCAATGAGGTTTCCCTTTTCTTGGATCTTCCACGAGTCTTCTCTTGGGCGACCTACTCTTGGGGAGCCCTCTCATCCACAATAACTAAGGCAATCTCTTGGTTCGACATTCTCTCAACTAGTTGGCGTGGTCCTCGATCTCTTTGAATGAACTCTCTCTACTTACTCTGATACCACTTGTCACGAGTCGGTTGTTTGGGATCGGACCCGTGTAGAAACTTAGGCTTCCTTGATCATTGGAGTTCCTTGATCATTCACTCGCTTGCCTGGATCGTAAAGAGAGAAAATATGGAGAGAGACTCTGGAAGAGAATGCTTGTATTGCTCAATTGTTTGGATGGTTATAAATGAGGGGGAGGGCACCCCTTCTTACACTAGAGGCCCTTTAATTACATCTATTGATCGACTTTTGATCGAGTGGTCAATATCGCATCTCTCCATCTACCAACTACGTATCGACTGAATACAGGTTGATTCTAGAACGCAGCAGAACTACCGTATCGCCCGTCCCTGGAAAAATTCCGTAAGTTCTAGAGGATTTGGCTTGGTATTCTTCGATCTTGCGCGGTCCTTGGCACATGAAAACCTCGGGACCGTAACACTAGCCTATATAAACGCATTATTCACTAGAGAAAAGGGGTCGAATAATAGTCGGAGGTTTACTAAAAAAGAGGTTGGCAATATAGAAAGAGGCCCACATATACAAACGAGAAAATAGAGATAACGTTTGGTGAAGCTCTTGAATTTTTAAAGGCTACTGCTCATACGACCAAGCCCCGACGTGCTCATGTGCCGCTGTTCTGCTCGACCGCTGCTACCTCGCCATCCGGTGCCTCGCTGCCGTGTCCCTCCGCTGATCACGTCGCCAGCCCCCTCCCGCCTTCAGCGAAGCCCGCAGCTTCGACGATGCCATAGCAGCCTTGCGCGTCACCATCCGAGTCACCGTTATCTCGCCCGAGCTGAATTAGGTAACTAATGATTGTATATTAAATTATTTTATTAATTTTGGGCGCGTGATAATAAATTGGAGTATCTAGTTGCCTATCATTTGATTGATTTTAGTTGTCAAGGGATATTTAATTGGGGAAATTGAATCTTTAAGCATTAAGATTGAACCCTAACTTAAATATTTCTTTTCTTTGTTCGAATTGGAGCAACTAGGAAATCGAATCTATGAGACTAAAAATTGGACACCTAATTAAATCTTTCCCGTTTTATGAGCGTATCATGAAGTGATATTTAATAATCTAAGTTTGACGATTAGTAATTAGTAATATTGCTTAAATAATTTCATTGTCACTTAATCATTAATCATGTAGAACTTTACGATATGCATGTCATTAGATTAGCTGCATCCCAAAATTAAAAAAAAATACGAAAAGATTGTATTGCATTCAATTTAAATTACATTAATGCATGTTTCCTAATTATTCGCATTATTGTAGAGTAGATTTGATTTCCTTATATCCATGGTCTGTTTTAGGATGGTGTTTTGCTCGAATCATGAAAAATATGAAAAATATTATTGTTGCCTACTAGGCACATGATTACATTTCAGGATTAGTTTAGTTTTTATTATAAATAGTTAGCGATATTAAGATATTTATTTGATTCTGCTTATCTCTCGGGATTATGCATATATTTCCTTTGATGGTCCATATCCTTGATTAATTAGATTTGATATTATGTTTATCTTATTACCTTAAGTAGTTATCTTATAAGCCTATAAATGGGCTATCCATGTTCTCTTTTAATATATATTATCGAATACACAAAAATTCTTATCTTCTGCTTGACTTTCAACTTGGCATCAGTACCTCTTTTCCTGAGACAACCCTAATGCACCGGGTGCGAAGTAGCACCCGGTGTACCCCAAAAATTTCCCCAATTTATTTTTTCTGCATTCTTTCATTTAATATCATGCACTACAATAGCAAAGGACGGCAGTAGCAAAATAAATCCATCCCCGCCGCTCGACAACGTTCATCTAATTATCTTATTTTCATTTGAGTAAGCACCACAATGGTCGTGTCATGAAGTCGGCGACACGTCACCAAGTCGAGGTTTTCTTTTTCCACGGAGGTATTTTTTTATGCCGCGAAGGCGCGTTTTTGCACAGTAACTTTTCCCTTAGCAAAGTTTGGCTTATTCACTTGTTGTAACCACGTCAGCCGTGTCGGCCGCATTTAAGTTACTGTCCCAACAGCCCACAAAGGATGCATGCTACTCAACTCTAATACCTCCGATTCTCAATTTTTCACTTCTCGTTTCAATAAGCCGACACCACCATTAGATTCGCCGCTGTGAGACAATCAACATATTGAAATCTCATCGTCAATGGAAGCCTGGAGCCAACGCACACACCCTACATGCAGCTATGCCACGCATTTGGTTCCGCTATCTGATTTCATGTCAATCAAGGATTGTGATACTATCCGAATTATTTTTCAAACTCAAGTTGATTTGCTCCAATTCGATTGCGTTTGAGGAGGGAAGTGTCACGCCCTAAACCCTATTGAGCTCATGACACACTTCTCTGGTCGATTAATGCGACATCCCAGGATATCGTTGACCTCACTTAACAATATCATAGATTTTGAGCCATCAGCGGAAACAACAAATACCCGGACAATTAAAACTGGGGTAAACAGGGACAATGCACATATTCATTTCTCATTCAAACTCATATAATATTTACCATTTACAAACTACCATTTACATAAGCATACCGAACTATACACCATCGATAACCAAAACGATCGATGACCTGGGTATTCTATCGTCAAAAATGGTACGTTCCAAAAAGGCTAATCCCAAACCCCTACTCTAGCCTCTACACCCTCTACTCAGCGTCCACTCTAAGTCAAACTCTTCGTCCTCTGAACCTGAATTCCCCTAGACGGTCTGCTCCTCCAAGGACTCCGGCTTAGCCTCAATCTCAATCGGGTGGTTTATGTCACTCGACTTTGCTGGGACCTTGTCCCGCTCCTCCGAGTCGAACTCCTCATCAGACCCGTACTCTGGTACAAATTCAGGGTCAATTCACCGCTCATACGGGGGTATATACTCCGGTTCTCCTTCAAGCTCGACAGGTTCGTTCTCAGGTTCAGCCTCGGGCTCTTCCTCTTTCGATTCTTCCTCTGGGATCGCCTCAAGATCCACGTCCATCGCGTCGTACCCCGTCTGCGACTCTTTAGGCTTTGGGTCATGCTCGGCCCCCGCAAGCTCAGGTGCTTCAGGCGCTGGCTGCAGTCCTGACTGTGCCAAACTAGTTTCCAAACTAGTCATCTCACCGTCGGGAGGAGGTATAGCAGACGGGTCCTAGTCCCCGACTCCATCAAAGGGGACGTCAAATCCTCAGACGGGGCCCAACTCGTCTATCCAGTCTCGGAAGAATCACGTGGTGTAAGTATGGGCCTGCCAAAGGGGTAACCCTATGTCTACCCAAATTACTGTTGCATGCTTAACCCGGGTCATATTATCATCTATAGAAAACTCTACAACACTGTAATCAGTTTGCATCGAGACTCCAAAACGCTCCGGTAGCGGTGGCGGAGGATTCATTGCTCAGGCCGGGGTTCTGAAATGTTTGGTTGAAACAACAATGAGAATACATCTCAGCAAGCACACACCCTAAACCCCACTTAGGCTATCACGTACCTCTAAACAATTACAAACATCACAGCACTCAACAATCATATAGCAGGCACCTCATTCACACTTACCTGGGCCTTTCCAGCGTTCAACCTGCACGTTAGGCACAATATTATATTTTCCAATCACATGCACATTCTCATGACATTTCACACACTCATTCTCGTCTCATCACATTATTTTTACACACTCGCTAGTGACCTGTGTAATGAAACCGCCTCAGGTACACTGCAATCATCTCACACTTGCCTCGCCAGTGGCCCGCGTAATTATACCGCCTCAGGCTCACTGCGACTAACTTATAACTGTGACGCCCCCACCTCGGGGCCATTAACGTGACGTCCCGTTCATTATTATCTTTCGTTATACACACGCGGAAGCATTTCTCGGAACAATCACATTCAAAACAAATAGCGGGATTAAGACAAACATCATGAGCAAACCTTATGTATACAAAGCATGCAAACATGTTTAAACAAGCTCTTCTCTTAGGTCATAGCAAACATCACACATATTCGACAAGCCTATTCCGAAGGCTTTTCTAATTACAGGCCGCCGTGGCTTGGGTTTTCCTATCCCCACTATGACTTCTCGCTCCTCGCTTTCCCCGAACTTCAACATGGCTGGAACTTCTCCTGTCGCCGCCGTCCGTTCGACCATCCTATGGCCCTGAAGGGGGGAAAATGGGGGGGTGAGTCGGGGAGACTCAGCAAGTGAAAACACTAATATCAAGCGAGGATATATCGATCGCCGTTAACATAAGTCGGCCCTTACCGCACCCGCATCGATGGCAGATCAATAGCAAAGTTCAACAAGAGAACATCACGCATGGCCACATCGTGCATACTTTACAAACCAAAGCTCGGTTCTATCTCAAATCAACATCAAACAGGAACATGATCAAGTCAAGAGAATGAACCAACCAAACGACCGAGAAACGGTCCAAGCAAACCACGTCACAACGCATCTCAACATCCTTTCCCGATATTAAGGAATTCACTTACACAACTACAAACAAAACTTAGAGAACGGGGGTCGAGACGAGTGAGCTCGGGAACACTTCGAGCTTGAACACGAACACTCGGGCCTCGGGTGTGGCTTTTTCACTCGATCAAACAACAAAAGAGAGACGGCCTCGCCGGTAAGCTTTTTCTTTCTTTCTCTCTTGGTTTTCTCTCTCTTTCTCTCTCTATTTCTCTCTCCCCTTGGCCGAATGGCCTTGTTTCTATTTATAGGGAGGCAAAACTTGGGGCCAAAGTTTGGGTATGAAGTCATGGCATATGTCATCCAAGCATGAGGTCATGGCTTACCTCACATGGCCATAATGACTTGTGGAAAATGAAGGCCCAAGCAATTAATACAAGCCATTAATTAGGCTTCTTGAACAAGCTTCATTCTTGGCCATTCATTTTCAAGCTTACTTCTCTATTTCGTTTTCCCTGGTCCGACCTCCGATCAAGGCATAAAATATCTCATTTGAAAGCTCAGAACGCGTACTTTAAATCATCAGAAGACACCAAGTCCAAATTCCAACGTTTTCGTAGAAAATGCTGAATCTTTGAAATCTGGCAAAACCGGGCAGTTTTGCACTGTTCACGAAATCGGACTTGAAATTATAGTAAATGAACTCCGAAAATTCTCAAATTCGGATATGTCATAAAAAAGACCTCAATAAACATTTTTCATGAGGAACACAACATCTAATTCTCTCTGTAAATAACATTTTCAGTCACTCAAAGACAGACCAAAAACAGTTCACTGGAACAGCATTTTTGTTTCTCAAAATAAGCTCTGTCCAGCATCCAAATCATCTCGGAAAATTCCCAAATTTATACACTTTATAGAAAAATAAGCTCTCAACAACTTCCGTGAAGGAAACTTTTCCAAAATCTGCCCAGAAAAGCTTGTAGAAAATCAAGACGGTGTGAACATCACCGAAAAACCCATTCTAGGCAGTTTCACACGGTCCTAAAATGAGACCATCATACCACTCATCTCAACTCCAAAAATTCTGAAATTAAATCATGTAAAACTTCAAGATGTTTGGAACAACTTTCAAGAAGAAAGTATCTAGAAATTCGAATCACAAAAGTCTCCCCAAAAATAGTAAAATGAAGGGGTACAAATGATCCGAAATACGGTTTTCCAAAACAAGAGTAGAAATTTTTGTTCCGATTGGAAAACCATCAAACTTAAACCATAGCCACTTTCCAGGGACTGAAATTGAGGATATTAACATTTACCTGTGGTTTCCCAGGTCTAAAAATCGGGATGTGACAATTCTCCCCCTCTAACAAAATTTCGTCCTCGAAATTTAAACGCGTACCTGGTTCCTCGAATACATGCAGGTATCAACTTTTCCTCAATTCCTCACTCTCCTAGGTGGCTTCTTTTATGCCCTGGTAACACTATAGGACCTTAACTAAGGGAACGGCCTTACCTCTCAACACTTGCTCCTTACAATCCACGATCCGCACCTGCTCTTCAGCATAGGACTCTCTGCTGTCCACTTCGACCTCGTCGAAAAAATTCAGCAAGCGTGCCGGATCGGGCTCACACTTTCACAATATCACAACATGAACCTGAGCAAGTTTCGGTGGCGACGCTAACCGATAGGCCAAATTCCTTATTCTTTCTAGAATTTCAAAAGATCATACGTACCTGGGATTTATCTTACCTTAATACCTTTTTCAGCAGCCACTGTCATGTGGACTAGCTCTGGACCAGCGACCTTTCTTTCCCCGACCTCGATCCAACATACCAGAGTGCAGCAAGCTTGACCACGCTTCTGCTGCGCTACTCTGATAAAATCTTCCTCAAACAAAATTTACTTACTTATAACAATCACAAAGATCACACTGATCATTTCAACCAACAGTTCCCATCTTACTTTCAATTCAGTACCTAGTTCGGTTTACTCCTTTTCTTACCCGCCATCCTAGAAGCCTGCCAGGAGTCGCTCTTTGTTCAGGTCTTCAACCCTGGCGACACTCTTGCTAGAAGCCGCACCTTGATCAAGCTTCTCGCTCCGGCGTCCACTTCCTAGCCAAGAGCCGCTCCTTGATCAGGTTCTGCCCTGGCGATCACTCCCCGCCCTCATCGGATCGGGTTATGTCAACATTCAACAGCCTTCTCTTGGCTCAACACCGAACTGCAACTTACTAGAGGGGAACCTGCTTAGACTTTTCTTTCGAGGTCGTGGCATCGTGCTAGGACTTTCCTTTTTCCTCAGCGGTCGAAGCCTGGTCCTTAGCACTTATTTTGCTATCAATAGTCTAACCAGACTTTCTACAACACAAGAATAGGTCAGTGATCACAAACAAACAGGAACACTTAACCTATTCAACCACAATCAATCATTCACATGCGCAGGGGTGTTTCCTAGCTTACTACCCCAACTTCAGCGCATCTTATCGCTCCAGGTCTTTATTCCCGCTTTGATTTCAAAATCGTTTTCCCAATTCGGTGCACAATTCGATCATTGTTGCCATTAGCCATCCTAGAAGCCTGCCAGGAGCCGCTCAACAATCAGGCCCTTCACCCCGGCGCCACTTCTGCCTAGAGGCCGCTCAATGATCAGGCCTCTTGCCCCGGCGCCACCTCTGTCAGAAGCCGCTCAATGATCAGGTCGTATAGCCCCAGTGCCACTCCCCGCCCTCGTCAGACTGGCCAATTGCAAGCTGCCACGAGCTGCACCTACTGGAGGGAAAACCTGCTCTGATACCAAATCAAACTGTGACGCCCCCACCTCGGGGCCATTAACGTGACGTCCCGTTCATTATTATCTTTCGTTATACACAAGCGGAAGCATTTCTCGGGACGATCACATTAAAAACAACAGCGGGATTAAGACAAACATCATGAGCAAACCTTATGTATACAAAGCATGCAAACATGTTTAAACAAGCTCTTCTCTTAGGTCATAGCAAACATCACACATATTCGACAAGCCTATTCCGAAGGCTTTTCTAATTACAGGCCGCCGTGGCTTGGGTTTTCCTATCCCCACTATGACTTCTCGCTCCTCGCTTTCCCCGAACTTCAACATGGCTGGAACTTCTCCTGTCGCCGCCGTCCGTTCGACCATCCTATGGCCCTGAAGGGGGGAAAATGGGGGGGTGAGTCGGGGAGACTCAGCAAGTGAAAACACTAATATCAAGCGAGGATATATCGATCGCCGTTAACATAAGTCGGCCCTTACCGCACCCGCATCGATGGCAGATCAATAGCAAAGTTCAACAAGAGAACATCACGCATGGCCACATCGTGCATACTTTACAAACCAAAGCTCGGTTCTATCTCAAATCAACATCAAACAGGAACATGATCAAGTCAAGAGAATGAACCAACCACGACCAACCAAACGACCGAGAAACGGTCCAAGCAAACCACGTCACAACGCATCTCAACATCCTTTCCCGATATTAAGGAATTCACTTACACAACTACAAACAAAACTTAGAGAACGGGGGTCGAGACGGGTGAGCTCGGGAACACTTCGGGCTTGAACACAAACACTCGGGCCTCGGGTGTGGCTTTTTCACTCGATCAAACAACAAAAGAGAGACGGCCTCGCCGGTAAGCTTTTTCTTTCTTTCTCTCTTGGTTTTCTCTCTCTTTCTCTCTCTATTTCTCTCTCCCCTTGGCCGAATGGCCTTGTTTCTATTTATAGGGAGGCAAAACTTGGGGCCAAAGTTTGGGTATGAAGTCATGGCATATGTCATCCAAGCATGAGGTCATGGCTTACCTCACATGGCCATAATGACTTGTGGAAAATGAAGGCCCAAGCAATTAATACAAGCCATTAATTAGGCTTCTTGAACAAGCTTCATTCTTGGCCATTCATTTTCAAGCTTACTTCTCTATTTCGTTTTCCCCTGGTCCGACCTCCGATCAAGGCATAAAATATCTCATTTGAAAGCTCAGAACGCGTACTTTAAATCATCAGAATACACCAAGTCCAAATTCCAACGTTTTCATATAGAAAATGCTGAATCTTTGAAATTTGGCAAAACCGGGCAGTTTTGCACTGTTCACGAAATCGGACTTGAAATCATAGTAAATGAACTCCTAAAATTCTCAAATTCGGATATGTCATAAAAAAGACCTCAATAAACATTTTTCATGAAGAACACAACATCTAATTCTCTCTATAAATACCATTTTCAGTCACTCAAAGACAGACCAAAAACAGTTCACTGGAACAGCATTTTTGTTTCTCAAAATAAGCTCTATCCAGCATCCAAATCATCTCGGAAAATTCCCAAATTTATACACTTTATAGAAAAATAAGCTCTCAACAACTTCCATGAAGGAAACGTTTCCAAAATCTACCCAGAAAAGCTTGTAGAAAATCAAGACAGTGTGAACATCACCGAAAAACCCATTCTAGGAAGTTTCACACGGTCCTAAAATGAGACCATCGTACCACTCATCTCAACTCCAAAAATTCTGAAATTAAATCATGTAAAACTTCAAGATGTTTGGAAAAACTTTCAAGAGAAAGTATCTAGAAATTCGAATCACAAAAGTCTCCCCAAAAATAGTAAAATGAAGGGGTACAAATGATCCGAAATACGATTTTCCAAAACAAGAGTAGAAATTTTTGTTCAGATTGGAAAACCATCAAACTTAAACCATAGCCACTTTCCAGGGACTGAAATTGAGGATATTAACATTTACCTGCGGTTTCCCAGGTCTAAAAATCGAGATGTGACAATAACAACACTTCGGGGCCCGCATAATGGTACCGCCTCAGGCCGTGTATCTTGTCCGCGTAGTGGTACTGCCTCAGGCTCAATACCCACCACCTACGACACAATCCCGCGTAATGGTGACGCCTCAGGTTGGCCGTCCTCCGGTAATACCAGGCATCGTCCCGCGTAATGGTACCGCCTCAGGACGGATAAATATCCCCACGTAATGGTACCGCCTCAGGGATTTAGTAATCACACGCACATACTCGCACGCCACATATTTTATCTGTACTCCGCGTAAATACGTTTCAGGACCTTTTAGTGATCACACGCACATCGCACGTCTCAAATCTCACACGTGCGCACACTCGAGTATCAATCAATTACACATTAATGCACCCAATTTCATCACCACAACTCAGCCATATTACAAACACACAATCAACATACAAATTGCCATTTTTTCACACCCAAACTATGGCAAATCAACTCCAGTCCTTCACGACATTTTCTCACAATTAATCGCGCAATCCAAATACCCAATTTACATACCGGACAACACCTTACAACACGCATATCAGCCCTTCACAGCCCGCCTTTGGCCTCTAATTTTCCACCAAAATCTCCCAAATTCAATTCTAAGGCCCGCTAATCAATTCCACCCCTAAAACTATACTAATCCACGACTAAATAAACCCGATTACACCTCAAATTTGTCCGTCGATACCCAACGTCCTAAATAAAGTTTAGGGTGTGACTTACCAAACTCTAGACTAACTCAGCTAGAGCGAAAAACGGGCGGCGGTCAATGGTGAGCGACGGTGAGCGGCTCGGCGGTGGCGACGGCGAGCGACGGCTCGGCGGCGGTGACGGCGAGCGGTGGTGACGGGCCAGTTCCTCACGGCCACAGGAGAGGGGAGAGAGAGAACCGAGAGGGTGAGGGGGACGATGGTGGCGCGGTGCGGCGATGGCGTGGCGGCAGGCGGTGGTTGGCGAGCGGCAACGGCGCGGTGGAAGGCGGCCAAGGGGAGAGAGAGAGCTCTCGGTGGGGGAGGGGAGGGAGCCGTGAGAGGAGAGAGAGAGAATGAGGAGAGAGTGAGACAGGGAGTTAGACTTAAATAGTCCAAAGCAATAATTGAGGGGCTAAATGACCATCTTGCCTTTGTCTCACAAATCTAATCGATGGTCGAGATTCGATCTTATCTTGAGATCGACGATCGAGATCGAATCTTTCTAAAAAATATCCAAGGGCAATTTGGAAATTTCATAAAATTCCAAGGGCAAAATTGTCCAACTCAAAAATTAAGGCAAAATGACCAAAATGCCTTTCCCCTTTAAAACTTGCCCTTTGTAAACTCCCAAGGGTAAAATGGTCACTTTTCCATTTTCTTGCCGAATTTAAATTTTTTTGAAGGATCCGGGAAAAACCAAAGCTGTACGTTCTAACCACAATGTCGTCCTAACATCTCGTTGTGACTTTCTAATTTTTCGATATCCAATTTGAGCTTTAATTAATAATTAAATTTTATTAAACGTAACTCGAACGTTTCTCAAACTAACAGGCGACTTTTGGGGAAATTCGCGTATACGACCCGCGACTGATAATAAATTGAGTCACGTGTAAGTTCATTCGATTCGTGACGATTTCGGTTGTCACTTAAATCTCGAGGATCGATCGCTAGATCCGAGAGGCACGATCGTTTGGTATAGATTCAGGATCAATCATCAATTCATTTCGTGGTCCAGCAGAATCACCCGCGATCCACTACTATGACAGTGGCGAACTGACCCCTGGCTATCCTTGGATCAACCAACAGTGGCTCAAAATGTCACCTCGACGATTTTATGGTCGAAAATCAATTCATGATCGAATTTTCTTTAGTCGCACGAATTTAAATCCCTAATTAGCATTTCCCTAATAGTTAGTATCCTAGGAATGATAAGTTCCGGGCGAGAATTAACTACGAGTACGTTCATAAAACCAAGCATTTCATAAATTCCAAATGGACAATTTTCATGATGTCACAACTCTTCCCCCCATAAAAAATTTCGTCCTTGAAATTTACAAATCCCACCACTACTCAAACAAATGGGGGTATTAACATTACATTTGTTCTTCGCTTTCCCACGTCGCGCCTTCTGTCCCGTAATGTTCCCAAATAATCTTGACCATTGGGATCGTCTTGTTCCTTAGAACCCGTTATTTCCGATCCTCAATTCTTACTGGTCTCTCTACATATAACACTTTGTCATCGACTTCTATCTTCTTTAACACGTGAGTTAGGTCCGGTTCATATTTCCTCAACATTGATACGTTGAACATATTATGCACTTGCGATAAATTTGATGGAAGTGTAAGGCGATAAGCTAATTCTCCAATCCGTTCTAAAACCTCAAAAGGTCCCACGTACCTCGGACTCAACTTCCCTTTCTTACTAAACCTGGATAATCCTCTCATGGGCGATACCTTAAGAAATACGTGATCCCCTACTTGAAACTCTAAAGGTTTTCGCCTTCTGTCTGCATAACTCTTTTGACGGCTTTGAGCTGTTTCCAGCCTTTTCTGAATCACTTTAACAACCTCAATTGACTGTTGAACTAACTTTGGCTCGATTATACTCCTTTCTCCTACTTCGTCCCAGCACACGGGCGTCCTACAAGCCCTGCCATATAGCGCTTCAAAGGGCGCTATTCTGATGCTCTCTGAAAACTATTATTATAAGCAAACTCTGCTAAGGGCAACTGCTCTTCCCACCTACCCTGGAAATTCAATACACATGCCCTAAGCATATCCTCTAAGGTCTAAATCGTTCTTTCAGACTAGCCATATGTTTGTGGATGGTAAGTTGTACTGAATTGCAGCTTTGATCTTAATACCGTCTGCAAACTTTTCCAAAAATTGGCAGTAAACCTAAGATCACGATCGGAGGTTATCGACATTGCTACCCCATGCAAACGAACTATCTGCTGCACATACAACTCGGCATATCAATCTAACGTGAAATCTTTTCGCACTGCCAGAAAGTGTGCCGACTTTGTCCATCTGTCGACAATCACCCAAATAGTATCATGGCCTCTTTGGCTCCTTGATAATCCCAACACAAAATCGATAGTTATATGCTCCCATTTCCATTCTGGGATTTTCAAAGGTCGCAATAATCCTCTGGGCTTACAATGATGTGCCTTCACTTGCTGGCACGTCAAACATTTAGCCATATGTCTGGCTATGTCTACCTTCATACCATTCCACCAGTAGTACTACCTCAAATTCTGATATATTTTGGTACTACCTGGGTGGATACTATAATTACTACGATGCGCTTCTAATAAAATTTCTTCCTTAAGCTCCGCATTGTCAGGCACATATAAACGCCCACGGAACTTCAGTATCCCGTCTTCGGATATCTGGAAGTCCGACTTTCTCTTAGTCTCATCCATCTCCAGAATCCTTTGGATTTCTTGATCCGTAGACTGCAAAGTCTTAATTCTAGTCTGGATCTCCGGTTCAATTCTAAGCGTGGCCAACAAACTCGGGACTTGACTTACTTCCAATCTAAACTCTGAGTCTCGTACTTTTTCCAACAAAGTTCGTTCCTTGACCATCAAAAGTGCGATGCTTGACTTCCGACTTAATGCATCGGTTACTCGGTTGGCCTTCCAGGGATGATATAGTATATCACAATCGTAATTTTTCAACAATTCCATTCACCGACGCTGCCTCATATTTAACTCCTTTTGAGAAAATAAATATTTGAGGCTCTGATGGTCGGTATAAATCTGAAATTTCTCTCCACATAAATAGTGTAGCTAAATCTTCAGGGCGAATACTATTGCGGCTAATTCCAAATCGTGTGTCGGATAGTTCCACTCATGCGGTCTTAACTGCCTTGAGGCGTAGGCCACTACTTGTCCATTTTGCATGAGTACACATCCCAATCCTTTTAACGACGTATCGCTATAAATTTCGTACCATCCAGGTCCTGATGGAATAGTCAACACCGGTGCCGTTGTCAACCTATTCTTCAATTCCTGAAAACTCCTTTCACATTTATCGGTCCATTCAAATCTCATTTCCTTTTTCAACAAATGTGTTAATGGCATTGCTATTGTCAAAAACCCTTCCACAAAACGACGATAATATCCAGCCAAACCCAGAAAACTTTGAACCTCTGTTACCGTCGTCGGTCTTGGCCATTTCATTACTACCTCAATCTTTGCTTGATCTATTGAGATTCCTTTCCTAGAGATTACATGTCCGAGAAATGCTACTCGATTGAGCCAGAATTCGCACTTGCTAAACTTAGCATATAATGCGTTCTCTCTCAAAGTCTGCAACACCTTACTCAAGTGAAACTCCTGTTCCTCTAGGCTCTTCGAGTACACCAATATGTCATCTATAAACACGATTACGAATTGATCTAAGAATTCCTTAAACACTCGATTCATTAAGTCCATAAAGGCAATAGGGGCATTTGTCAATCCGAACGGCATTACCGTAAATTCATAATGTCCATATCTCGTCCTAAATGCTATCTTCGATATATCCTCCTTCCTAATCCTCAGTTGATGATATCCCATCCTCAAATCAATTTTAGAGAACATCGAAGCCCCTTGCAACTGATCAAACAAATCATCAATCCTCGGCAAGGGATATTTATTTTTTATCGTCACCTGATCCAGCTGCCTGTAGTCAATACAATACATAACCTCAACGATCCATCTTTCTTTCTTACAAATAACACCGGCGCTCCCCACGGAGATGCACTCGAATGAATAAATCCCTTGTCTAACAATTCTTGCATTTACACCTTTAATTCTTTTAACTTCGACAACGACATTCTATAAAGTGCCTTCGAGATTGGTGCCTTCGAGATTGGTGCCTTCGAGATTGGCTCATTTCCAGGTGCCAACTCGATTACAAACTCTACTTCTCTTTGTGGTGGTAATCCCGGTAATTCTTGAGGAAAAACATCACGATATTCGCACACCACGGCTATATCCTCTAGCCTCGGCTCCTTAGCCGTTGAATCAACTACAACCACTAGAAATCCTTGACACCCCTCATTCTATAACTTAGCCATTTCTAGCAACGAAATCCATGGAATCGAGGGTCCCTCTTGATTTCCTACAAATTTGAATTCCGTATGTCCAACGAGATTAAATTGGATTGCCATACTATTACAATCCATTACGGCCCTCTGTTGAGATAGTCAATCCATACCCACTATCACATCAAAATCATACATAGCTAGAACCGCTAAATCAATCATTTCCTCCCTATCTCCAATCACAATCTTACAATTCGAACACCCCAATGAAACTAGCATCTTATTATTCAAGGGAGTCGTCACGCATAACACAACATCAAGCAACTGCGATTCTATACCAATCAACTCAACGAATTACTTAGATATGAAAGAATGTGACGCCCTAGGGTCAAATAAAGCATACGCAGCATGGTTGCACAGAAAAACCGTACTTGTGACAACCCCTGGCGCATTCTCAGCCTCTCTTCTGGCCATGGCATATACTCGTCCTTGCGCCTGTGGCCTATTTTGATTGGCTGTATGGGCCACTCCAGTCTGGTTT
Source organism: Syzygium jambos (assembly GCA_031216235.1). Taxonomy (NCBI): domain Eukaryota; kingdom Viridiplantae; phylum Streptophyta; class Magnoliopsida; order Myrtales; family Myrtaceae; genus Syzygium; species Syzygium jambos. The sequence continues at coordinate 16,295,220 of CM062226.1, forward strand.
CCGTTCCGGGGTGGCGGCAACACAAGCGACCTATTCTGCCTAAGATTAGGGCAAAATCTTATGTGGTGACCAAATCCACCACACCCAAAACATACTCCGCCCCAGGTTAGACAAGGTCCGTTTCCATGTCTTTCCCCACATAACCAATATGGACCATTCTGATCACGGGCCGCTTCCCTAGGTTTCTTTTAGTCGGGGGGACAAAACGTCGATTACTCGTCATTGGTCTCTTCCCTAATTGACGGTTGTCCCTATCCTGGGTAAACCTCGACCCAGATGCGACTGCCCTGTCTACTTGATCCCGCTCAAGAGCCTGCGCTCTATCATATATATCCTCATAAGTCCTCAGATTCATCAGTATCAACTGGCTACGAATGTCGGCTTTCAATCCATCTTGAAACCTTCGCGCCTTGTCATCGGGATGCTCTACCATTCTTGGCGCAAACTTAGACAATCTAGCAAATTCCGCCTCATATTGATCCATAGTCATCTGGCCTTAGCGGAGTCTCATAAATTCTGCTAGTTTTCTTTTCCTAACACTCTCCGAGAAATACTTTCTATAAAAACTCTCGATAAACGCAACCCAAGTCTAGGCGGTACCTTCTGGAAACACTCTATCCCTAGTGGCCTTCCACCAATCATTCGCGTTATCTTGCAACCGATATATAGCCAAGGTTACTTTCTCGGTCTCGGTACACCCTAATACCTCGAAGGCTTTCTCGAGTTTCTCTACCCATCGCGGTGCAGCCTTGGGGTCATCTCTCCCAGTAAACTTAAGCGGTTTCAACTTCAAGAACTGCTCTACCGACTGATGCATCTGCCTATTCCCATTCACTGGTCCTTGCCCTTGATTCCCATTATTATTATTAGCAGCGGCCTCGGCAGCTTAGGCAATCGTAGCAGCTTGTTCTTGAGTCTGCTATCCTATCAAATTACCGATCTGCTCTAGGGTCCTCATGACCGCCCCCATTCTAGGGTCTTCTACAGGTCAAGCTCGAGCTCACGAGCTGGACGGACCCCCAGTTCCTCTACCTCGCGAACTCATTCTCACGATTCTATCACTTGTCTAGCTGCTGTAATTCCACTCATGAATTAGAAACCTAGATCAACTAGATCAGTTTAGTCATAGGCAGTGAATTAACGCAATAATTCACTCAGCAGGCAATCAACCATCACAGGCACAAGGCCACAATCAATAGGGTCTATGCACTTACCTCCGGTCCAGACGCACCTGCATTTCAATTATCACAACAATCAATTCACCCAATTAATCACAACAAACAATATAGAGGCACGTGTAGCTTATTCCGCCCTATGACTTACTAAGGTCTCTCTAAATTACTACCCCAGGGTCTCTGCTCCTTATCACTCCAGACTTCGACCAGTTTAGATCGAGTTGTCCCTGCTCTAATACCAATTCAACTAGGCTGTCACACCCTGAACCCTATCGAGCTCGCGACACACTTCTTTGGTCGATTAATGCGACATCCCAGGATATCGCTGACCTCACTTAACAATATCATAGATTTTGAACGATCAGCGGAAATCATAAATACCCGGACAATTAAAACTGGGGTAAACAGGGACAATGCACATATTCATTTCTCATTCAAACTCATATAATATTTACCATTTACAAACCACCATTTACATAAGCACACCGAACTATACACCATCAATAACCAAAACGATCGATGACCTGGGTATTCTATCATCAAAAATGGTACGTTCCAAAAAGGCTAATCCCAAACCCCTACTCTAACCCCTACACCCTCTACTCAGCGTCCACTCTAAGTCAAACTCTTCGTCCTCTGAACCTGAATTCCCCTGGACGGTCTGCTCCTCCAAGGACTCCGGCTTAGCCTCAATCTCAATCGGGTGGTTTATATCACCCGACTTCGCTAGGACCTTATCCTGCTCCTCCGAGTCGAACTCCTCATCAGACCCGTACTCTGGTACAAATTCAGGGTCAATCCACTGCTCATACGGGGGTATATACTCCGATTCTCCTTCAGGCTCGGCAGGTTCATTCTTAGGTTCGACCTCGGGCTCTTCCTTTTCCGATCTTAATCTGTTGCATCTAGATTAGAGAATTGGTTGCACCAGTCACTTAGAGGTGGATTTTGGACAATGCAAGACAAGGCCCTCTGCTCAAGCATATTTTCATCTAGTGTCCATGTTTTCCTAATTAATTAAGATCAATTAGCTTGCGATGCATATAAACTTTCATTGAACTGGATGTTGAGAAGCTGTCGTTTCTTGCAAAACGAATGATTGTTTCCAAATTCAGATCCTTGTTTTAGTAGGATTTTTATTTTGGGTGTCCAACGCTCGGAGGAGAAAAATTTAGGTTTTATCATCCAAAAGCTAAGGACATGTGCTTTATGCTTTAGGTGTAGTGTTGTTCATTCTTTGGTATATTCTCTTCCAAGAACTATTCATGAAAGTGCACTGCAAAGATCCTTTTTTAAAAGGATTGGCAAAGACCTATTCAATGAAAAGTGACAGGGCAAAAATTTATTGGTGACAATCTAAAGTCAAAGCTTTACACGATTCTTGGTGCGTACTCTGGACAGGTGTGACAGATAAATTACAACGCATCCACCGCAATTATCGTGTACGAAGCAAAAAAGTCCTTATGGCCATTATGCATTCTACTTGGCCTCATTATGGTGTGCATGTGCTTTAGGTTCTCTCTTGTACAAGATACAAATGTACTACGTCTTTTTTATCACACCACTGACCTTTTTGATTTCCAGTTTCACTCAAAGAGTATTGCGACTTGTCATGGGAGACAGATTTTCGAGAATTTTAGGGGAATAACAGAAGATTATTGGTTGAGATCAAGCTCCTCTTTCTTCAGAAGGAGATATGCTCATTTTACTGGTAAGGGCAACTTATTTCGAGCAACTATACATATTTTGCTTTTTCCTTGGGTTGTTGGGGGAAGGTTTGTCTGAGACTCCCTTTTTTACCTCCCTTATGTAATATGTTGCCATTGTTCATAAGAAAGATTCAAGTTTTCTGTGGCCATTGTTTTTAAGTGTTATTAGTGACAACTTGTTATTTTCATTTTGGTTGACCGTATCTATTTCTGAGCAGTAAACTTTTTTTAGCGCGAATCCAGGTGCCCCACGCTAATCATATATCAGGACAAGTTCGTTTAACAAATACTCCCTCTGTGGAGATTAACGGCGATCACTTGCTTCAAGAGGTTACTAGAAGCAGAAGACCAATGTATGATTTGGACGAGAGGAACTGTCTTGGTATGTCAAATCTGGGGACTTCACCTACAACCATTGACATGAAGCTACTTAAGTTGATATGGAGAAGGTTAGAAGGTTTGGCTGCTAGACTTGGTGGAGCCAAGAACATATTCTATGAACTTTTTTCTGATAACAAGGCTGATAACGCCTTTTGGTTGGATAGTTCCTCAATTGAGAAGGTCTGTCTTGAAGAGGAGGAATGCACCTTTCAGTTTGGTTCTTTATTTATGTCATTCTTGTGGAACATATAGATGAATGTATTTCATTTTCATATTATTATAATATTTTGATGTTATTAAGTGCTTAATCAATGTTAAATATAAATTCTAGAAATTAATTTTGCTTTTAATTAGATTTAAAATCAAAAAATAAAAGAAATGATTTTATCATATGATCACAAATTATAAAAGTTCGTTACAAAAATAAAATTTCGTCGCTAATTTCGTCTCTAAACAATATTCATCGCAAAGTTCGTCACTAAAGAATTAACAAAAATTCGTTGCTAAAGAATCAATAAAAATTCATCGCTAAATTCGTCGCGGAACAATGCTCATGGTGTTTTGTAAAAAAATTTTGTGGCAAATTAGCAACGAATTTTGCCATGAATACGTTCGTCGCAAAGTACTAACAAAAAAAAATTCGTGGCAAATTAGCAACGAATTTTGCCACGAATAGAGTTCGTGGCAAATTAGCGATGAATTTTGTCACAAATATTTAGCGACGAATTTTGCCACGAATAATCAGTGACGAATTTTTCCACAAATACAGTTGGTGGCAAATTACTAACCAAAAGAAAAATTTTCGTGCCAATTTAGCAACGAATTTTGCCACAAATAAAATTCGTGGCAAATTAGCGACGAATTTTGCCATGAATATTTAGCGATGAATTTTGCCACGAATTTTACCACGAATATTTAGCGACGAATTTTACCACGAAAAAATTTTGTCGCAAATTAGCGACGAAAATTGAAATTTTTCGTTGCTAAATTTTGCGACGCCGTATTAGCGACGAAATTTTTTTCATCACAAATTTCGTCGCAAATTCATTTAGCGACGAATTTTGCCAAATTTTTCATGGCAAAATTCATGGCTAAAACCTTATTTGTTTGTAGTGTTCTCCCTCTAGAATTTACCAATCCTTTCCTAAAACAAAAAAGAAAAGGGAAAAAATCGCCAAAACTCTCAAACTATACCTACTGTAACTCCATTTTCCTAAACTTTTTTTAACACCAAAACTCCCAAACTTATACTTGTGTTGTGACATTCTGAAATCCGACCCACTTGGGATTTATGAAATGAATAGTTAATGGACGTGCTTGTAGTTAGATTTCGCCCGGAATTGATCACTTCGGGAATACTAACCGTTAGGGAAAGGCTAATTAGGAATATAAATTCGCGCAATCAAAGAACTCGATCGTGAACCGACTTTCGATCATGAAAATTGTCGAGGTGACATTTCGAGCCAATGTAGACCGATCCAAGGATAGCCAGGGATCAGTTCGCCGCTGTCATATTAGTGAATCGCGGGTGATTCCGCTTGACCACGAAATGAATTGACGAATGACCCCAAATCTATACCAAACGTTCGTGCCCGTCGGATCTAGCGATCGATCCTCGCAATTAAGTGACAACCGAGATCGTCACCGCCCGAGTGAACTTGAACATGGCATGATTTAGTATTGGTCACGGGTCAATAATGCGAATTTCCCCAAAAGCCACTAGTTAGTATGAGATATGCACAAGTTACATTATTTAGAACTTAGTCATGAATTAGAAACCAAGTTGGGCATTGAAAATTTAGAAAGTCACGACATACCGTTTGGACGATGTCGTCATTTGCTCGAGTAGCCTCGGATTTGTCCGAATCCTTCAGAAAAATCGAAATTCAGCGAGAAATGAAAAATGACCGTTTTACCCCTGGAGGTTTGTTAAGGCCAAGTGTATTTGGGGAGGGCATTTTGGTCATCTCTCCCTAGCCTTAGAAATAGAAATTTTTGGACAATTTTGCCCTTAGACTTTTTTGTGAAATCCCCAAATTGCCCTTGGATTTTTTGGAAAAGATTCGATCCGGACCGTTGATCTCAATATAAGATCGAATCTAGGCCGTTGATTTGGATTGTGAGAGATGGGCATGATGGTCAATTGGCACACCAATAATTGACCTTGGATTATTTAAGGCCAAATTTCTCTCTCTCTCCTCACTCTCTCTCTTCCACTCTCGGCTCACTCTCTCTCCCCCTCCTCCCAACCGAACCAGCCACCCCCTCCCCTCACTGTGACCGTCGCCATCCGCCAAGGCCGGTCGTCACCGCCTTCCACCCGTCCAACTGGATTGGCCGCACGCCGGAGCTACTGCACGTCGGAGCAACCGCTCGCCTAGCCCAGCCGCTCACCCTACCGTCCCTCTCTCTCCCCTATTCTGTCTCACCGAACCACCATCACCATCATCTTCATCTTGTCATGTTCAGCCGCCGTCCGCCCAAGCCGCCGCCGCTCGCCATCATTGCCGCCGAGCCGCTCGCCACTGCCGCTCGCCGCCGTGAGGTCAACGGCCCACCGTCCCCTTTCCACTCTAGCCGAGCCAGCCTAGAGTTCGTGTAAGTTGCCCCCTAAACCCTATTTAGGACGTCGGGTATCGATAGACACGATTAGGGGTTAAATCGGGTTAATTTGTGTCGGTTTAGGGGTTAATTGGGACCGTTTAGGGATTATGTTGGTAGACTGAATTGGGAATTCGAATCGGCTGAATTGTGGGTGAATTTGTGATGTTGGGGACTAATTTGATGTGGAATTAGATGCTAGAAATTGTGGCTCGTATTGATGACCATACGACTTGATTTGGGGACTAAACGGTGTCGGTTTGGTGCGTTGAATTGTGGCTGAATTGTGGTGACAATTCTGGCTGGAAATGGACTTAGAAATGTTGAATTTTATGCCATGATTGTGGCTGTGATTGTGGGCCCGTTAGTGGCCTTGTGTGTTTGTTGGATCGTGATTTGACTGATTGAAATGTGAGTCATTATGTGCATGCTTGGGCTGAATTGAAATTGATTATCAATTGGCCGTGTTGGGTGCTTAATAAGCTTGAGAAATGTGTGTGGTTTGGTGTGTGCATGGGCCAAGTGTGATTGGCTAATATATTGGCATGTGGGTGTTGAGCATGTGAACGAGTGAGAAATCGTGTATGGTGCGGTATGTGTGGTTACGAAAATCCCTAAAGCGATACCATTACGCGGGGAATTGATCCGTCCTGAGGCAGTACCACTATGCGAGACGATGCCCGATATTACCGGAGGACAGTCAACCTGAGGCAATACCATTACGCGGGTTGTGTCGTAAGTGGTGGGTGTTGAGCCTGAGGCGATACTATTACGCGGGCAAGATACATGGCCTAAGGCGGTACCATTACGCGGGCCATGAAGTGTTGTTATGAGTTAGTCGCAATGAACCTAAGGCGGTACTACTACGCGGGTTACTGACGAGTCGAGTATGAGATGGTCGCAATGAACCTGAGGTGGTACCATTATGCGGGTCACTGGCGAGTTGTGTGAGGATAATGTGATGAGACAGGAATGAGTGCGTGAAACGTATTTAGAATGTGCATGTGGTTGGAAGTTGTACTACTGTGGCTAACGTGCAAGTTGCGCGCAGGAAAGGCTCAGGTAAGTATAAATTGTGTGCTTGCTATGTGATGGTAGAGTGTGGTTGTGTCTGTGAATGTTTGGAGGTACATGATAGCCTAGGTGGGGTTTAGGGTGTGTGCTTATTGAGATGTGATCTCATGATTATTTCAACCAACAATTTCAGAACCTCGGCCCGAGTCATGAATCTTCCACCGCCGCCGCCGCAGCATTTTGGGATTCCTATGCACACCAATCATGACGTTATAGAATATCCTATAGACGATAACATGACCTGAGTTAAGCATACTACAGTAGTTTGGGTAGATATAGGACTACCCCTCTGGCAGGCCCACACGTATACAGCCTGGATGTTCAGGGACAAGGTAGATGAGTTTGGCCCCGTCCGTGACTTTGACGTCCTCTTTGATGGAGTTGGGGATTGGGAGCCATCAGCCATACCCCCTCTCGACAGTGAGATGACGAACCTAAAGACTAGCCTGGCACAGTCCGGACTTCAGCAAGCTCCTGTAGCACCTGAGCCCTCAGGGGCCGAACATGATCCGGAGCCGGAAGAATCCCAAACAGGGTATGATTCGATGGATATGGATCTCGAGGTGATACCCGAGGAAGAATCCGAAGAAGAAGAAGACCCTGAAGCAGAACTTGAAGAGGCCCAGAAGTAGATCCTGAAGAAGAACCGGAGGACGCACCCGAGTACAAGCCTGAGTATGAGCCAATGTATGATCCCGAGTTTGTGCCAGAGGACGAGTTCAATGAGGAGCCAGTTGAGGAGGAGCGGGTCGAGGTTCCAGCGGAGTCGGGTGATATAAACAACCTGATTGAGATCGAGGTCGAGCCGGAGTCCTTAGAGGAGTAGACGGTTCAGGAGGATTCAGACTCATGTGCCGAGGAATCGGACTCAGAGTGGACGCAGTCTCGTGGGCGTAGGGGCTAGTGTAGGGGTTGGGAGTAGGTCTTTTGAGGTGTTCCATTTTTGAATAATAGGGTACCCAGACTATCGATCTTTTTGATATCGGTGGTGTATAGTTGATAGTATGGTATACATGTATAGGAGATGGATTGTATATGTGGATGTTGTATAAAGTTGGTTAAGTTATGGATATGTTTTTTTTTTTTTTGGGTGAAGAAGTTATGGATATGTTTATTCTCCCTTTTTACCCCAATTGTTATTGTCCGGGTATTAGTGGTTTTCGCTGATGTTTTAAATCTCTGATAAGTTGAATTGGGTCAGCGATACCCTGTGACATCACATTATTCGACCAGTGAAATGTGTCGCGTGCTCGATGAGATTCGGGGCATGACATGTGTGATACATTTATTCACTGTCAAAATTCTATCAATGACATCGTTAAAAATCTGCCTACATGGATAACGGAAGGCAAAAATTATTGACATTGCACATACGTTGCTTGAGTGAAATAAAAATAACATCATTTTGGCTGGAACATCATCTAACGGAGCATTGACGGAGGGTAAATGTGTCACACAAATACAAATTTTTAGTTTTTGATGTCACAAGAAAACACTTAGAGTAAATGTGTCATAGCTGGCATGGTTTGTGGTTTTTGATATCACAAAAAAAAAATTGAATAAATGTGTCACAGTTGATATAGTTTAAATTTTTTTTTGGTTTTTTCTCAAAAGAAAATGTTAGTCTTGCTCTGGTAAAAGTTCAATATCATAAATGATCATGGGTTTGATACATGTCCAATGAGCCATATTTTCTGCTCATTTCCTTTTACCTGTTTCTTTTTTTTTTTGGTAAAGGTAAGAGTATATTAACTTTTCACGACACCAAATACAACCTAAAGCACCGACCAAAACTTGAACCTGAAAGGACATAGGGCTGTCCAACAAGGTTCAAAGAAGGTCCTGCAAGAACTATACAAGAAAGAAAAAGCAAAGAAAAGCAAGGAACCGGAATTACAACCTAGTCCTATCTACATCAAAGATGGAAGGTGGAAGACCCCACTTTCTTTGGAACCTACAGTTCCTAGGAGAGTCCTGAACTCTCCCCATAGAGCCTTTTACCTGTTTCTGATTGGTAGTTTTCTCAAGATTTTTCCAGCGAAGTGTGACCCACGAAGTTTACACAAATCGATGTCCGGATCACTGTCCAACAACGAAAGCTGTACAACTGCTCCGAATGCGACCTAGAGGCTCACAAACATCGAAGAAAATTATCGTAACCGTGACCGCAAGCATCTTATCATCATAAATGGTTTGGTACGTCTTTTTGTTTGTTCTCTTATTGGCTTCTGTGACTTAAAGATAATTTGATGAGCAAGTGAAGAAATTTCCTTCTTTCTCCAGGAATTTGGTAAAGCGTCACTCTCATTTCCAAGATATTTTTACATGGTTTCTTACAGCGACCGACTATGCCAACGAGAATCACACGCAATCTTAAAATGCGTATGACTTTAAAGAAGCAAATGTCATCTTGGAGTGCTCTATAAAACCAGCATTTCACTGGACAGAACTTGTACACTACCATATTCCCCATCCTCGTTCCGTTAAATTACTTCCATAGTTGTACTTACTACACATCTTGTGAAGCAATCCAAGCATGAAGGTGGAAGTACAGTGGAAGAAGTTGGTCAAGCCATTGGTGCCAACGCCGAGCGACCAGCAAAAATGGAAGCTAACATCAATGGATGAGCTTCAGATGCCAAATTATGTGGGCGTCATCTTCTACTATAGAGATAATGCTGAGAACCCCAGAGTTGATATCTCTCAAAGGCTTCACCAAATGGAGGAGTCACTTTCCAAAACTCTAACACTCTTTTATCCTATGGCAGGGAGATATGTCGAGGACGACGGTTGTTTTATCGACTGTAATGACCTTGGAGTTGAGTTCGTCCATGCCAAAGTGGATGGCCAGATTGATCAGCTCCTCCATGGAGACCCCGACATGGATTTGCTCGATCATTTGTCGCAATTCCCAACCAACATAGTAGGCAATCCATTGGTTGTGATTCAAGTGAATACCTTCGAGTGCGGCGGATCAGCAGTTGCCTTGCGCTCTACACACAAGATTGGCGACGTGTACACCATGGCCATGTTCATTAATTCGTGGGCTACCGCTTGCCGCGGTAACGTAGATGTTACAGTCTGTCCAAGTTTCGAATTGTCATCTCTGTTCCCAGTGAAAGCGTCGACCGTTGTGAATTGGCCTCCACCGCGTATTATCGGCAGCAAGGAACTCATCATGTCAAGGTTCAGGTTCAGCGGTGATGCTATTTTGAAGCTGAAAGCCCTAGCTAGGGTTGATGCAAAGGACTCGATGGCCAAAAATTTCCAGCCTTCAAGGGTTGAGGTTGTTTCGGCGCTATTAAGTAGAGCCCTCGTCAATATTGATCGATATAAACACGGTGAAGGAAGGACTTTCGCAGTTTATATGACTTTCAACTTGCGCGAGAAGATCAATCTAATGATACCTGCGAATTCTTGTGGCAATTTCTTTGCCATGATTTTTGGGCGATCCGGTCAACCCGTGTCCGGCAAAAGGAACTTGGAGTTCAATGGGATGGTTAATATAATCCACAACATGATATCGGACGCCAAAACGAAATATGCAACAGTAGTAGACAGGGAGGAGTTCTGCTCGATGGTGGGGAATTCTATAGCCGAATTTGTCGAAACTGCATCCTCGAGCGAAGAGTGTACAATTGCTTTCAGTAGCTGGTGCCGGTTCGGGCTACATGAGATCGACTTCGGGTGGGGAAGGCCGGTTCTCGTCAGCAACATATCACTGAATCTCAGATCGATCTTTCTTGTCGACGACGAAGAGGGCAGAGGAATTGATGCATGGACAACCACCAGTGAAGATGAGATGACTCTTCTTAAACAAGATCCGGACATTCTGGCATTCACTTCCTAGTCGGAGATAGGGAGGTTGTATGAATATGTCATTTACTAGGTCATCGTATCTTACTGTAATGTAGACCAGGAAAATGAAAATGGACTTCGGTCTCTAGTATTTGTTACATCTGTCTGGTTTCTTTAAGAATAATGTTGGTTCTTGTGGACAAGATCAACTCTTAAGTAATGTTTATCAATTTATTAAGTACCTTACTATTGCGGTTTAAGGGTTGATGTAATTGCATACTATAGTGTGACATCGGCTGGAAGTTCATTCACTTAATGTTTTGAGCGGCTACATAGCATAAATGAAGAATAAGGATCCCCTAAAAGTTTGGGGATAAATTTACATCTTAGAGTCCGTTTATTTGAAGGAAAACGTATTTCGAAAATTTGATTTCCGACTTTTCGATATTTGGACGACAGAAAAACTAATCAATTTACATAAAATATTTTCTATGGACCAAAAACGATAAGCTTAGATAGAGGGAAGACAACTTCCCTTTATGGCTAGAAAGCAATCACCATGAAAACTAATCATTTTTCCGTGAAAATGATTTTTACGAAAAACATTTTCCTTTGAAATTTCCATAAGACAAACGCACCCTTAAATTCACTTCCTTTAATCGAATGCCGTGTGAACATGTCAATTCGGTAATAAGATCGATGGAAACGACCTAGAATACACGGCTTTACCAAAATGCCCTCGCCACCAGTGGAAAATCACATAACCAAGTAACAAGTTAGGTTCCCACTCCTCTCCCTTTTCCAAAATGCCTTTCCATGTATCCCCAACGACCCGTGTGTCTCCTGCTTCGTTGCTCACTTCGAAGCCCGTCCTTTGGGTCAATCATCAGCCGCTCCGTCGCCGGAGGTCGCCCGCCTCGCGGAGTCACTAATCCGTGAACACGCGAGGTGGGCCATCATATATCTTGGATAGAAAAAAAAAAAAAGAGAAAGAGAAAAATTGGCGACTTGAGTATATGTTGTCTTTAATATTCGATCACTGCGGAATTAGTATTGCGAGAACATGTTGTTTTAAATATCCAATCATTGAGAAATCAATTATGCATGTATATTGTTATATGGCGGACATGAGAGGTGCGCATGGCCAAAAAGACACGATAGGTCTACAAGGTATTAAATATAAGATCTTTCCCCCGCATGGTTATAAAATTTAGGAGCTTGCTAAAACCACGGTACTGTTATTTTCAATCAAATCTATTAGAATATTTAAATAGTAAACTAAATTTTCATCTATCGGCTTATACTTTTAAAATAGTTGACAGTGGTCATAAAAAAATCTCACATGATATCAGAGTAGGTGATTCTGAGTTCAAATCTCACAGTTGATAGCGGTCATATAAAATCTCACACAATCCCAATGCAATTTTGACCACAAAAAGCTTTTTCAAACTCTTTTAAATTATGACATTTTAAATATAATTATAACGAACTATCGTAACCTTCTACATTTGAAAAAAAATAAATATTTTTATGTTTTAGGGAAATGTCATGATATCATAAATTATAAAAGGCAAAAGCCACCGAAAATCATAAATAATGCTCACTGTGGCATATTTATCTTAAATTTTTTTTGTGACATAAAAAATTTCAAACTTGTATTCATATGACACATTTACCTTTTGTCAAAATTTTATCAATGAAAATCATTCATCTTAGCAACCAGACCTTTGGGGTGGACCACTTGCACGGATCCGTGGGATTTTGGTCTCCTAGACAACATGATAATTGATGTACCACCATGTGAAATGCCTGACACATCTACCTGGCCCCAGCCAACGAACCCAATGCAAGATTTAATGATCCAGGACTTTTCTCTTCTATCAACACTTCAAGACCGAGCAAAGAAAAGGACAGAAGTGACCCCAGACAACTTTATGATGTTTTGCACTCGCCTATGGCAAAAACGCATGTGCCTTTGCAAAATATTGTAAAACACATAAAAGTATAATATTTACACATGGTTATAGCAAAATATTATGACATTATCTCAACATATTTTGTTCCTTAGTTTCGATGGACATAAAAATTTTTCGCTTTAGGATTTTTTGAACTTGAATACGATTCTTTACCAAAAAAAAAAAAAAAAAAAAGAACTTGAATACGATTAGATGTAGTAAACACTTGTACAATGTCATAAAGTTAAAAATCTATATTCTACAACATTCTTTGCTTGCTTACGACGAAATGTAACATAGCATTTTTGTGCATCATAAAAATTTGACATCACAATTTCCCATTCTAAATAAGATGATGAGCTATTGACACTCAAATGTGATTAACCTAGAGATATGAAAATGGTGAACATCCAACCCTTGTATAATAGCATAATATAAATTGTTCACATGCCCATTGAGAGTTCTCAGGTTCAATTAGTCCTTGCTGGAATAATTCATCACCTGTCTCAGGTTTCTATGAAATACTCTATAGCCCTTTCATGGTATCAGAGCCTCTTGTGTCAAGCTAATAATGTTGCTCATAAGTGTTAACAAATCAATTTCAGTGGAGAAACATATTTTCAACAAATGACCAACTCAAACCTTGAAACAGCTCCGGCATTTATCGATGCCTCTATATCTTTAGACCTTCCATCCTCCTTATGCAAGTCTAATGCTTCTAAGATCGATCATCTTTATGAGGTGTCTTACCTCAATGAAGATGATAACATCTCTAGTACTCATCTGCCTCTTGTAAATCCATACTCAGCTTTTGCCAAGCCCGTTTCTTTTTCTCCTATCTGATTTATCATAAAACTTATCCAGCACACTCCTAAGGAAGTTAAGGAGTATGTCAATCGACTAGATTTGACCAGCACCCTATCCCAGCCACTCAGCAAGAACGCTTTGTATACCTACAGATCCCTCCAGAGTTTATACGTTAGTAGATTACCTAGGGGTACACTCACCTTCATTTTGATGCAATCCGTCTGGCTCTTACCTCTCATGGAAAAAAAGGCCTTCCCATAGTTGCCCGCATGGCCGTACTTGATATTAGGTTTCTCAACTACCAACATACTTGTATTGGGACAGTTGAAGCCACTCTAAATGCTAGTACGGTGTTTGTCACACCATTTCCCAACTTTAATATCACCCTTTCAGATCCCCGTATGTTAAATGCCTTGAAAGTTCAACTATAAATCACTAGAGCCCCTCGGATTCCAGAGTCTATGGTAGCAACTCTTTATTACCAAATGGTGTATCGAGTCCAAAATTATGCTCTAGACCTTACCCTACCACGCATAGCAGAAGATGCTCTGCTAATTTCTATTGACAACACACAGAATCCTTCCTCTGTCCATGTTCCTAGATAGATCCTCGTTCTAAGTTAGTCAAACTTCTCCCAGATACCTAGATGACTGACTATGAAAAACTTCATCAAAACTCCCAGCCTATCCAAGCTACCGAGTCTAGATTCACCAAAAAGAAAGATGGCTCGGTAGTCCTCAAATTTGACCATACCCAAGAAAATGCTGAGAGCACCCCTTCTATTATTCCCACTATTTAGATGATGCAACCTTATATTCCCGACATCCCTAGTGGTGAAGGTGACAAGCTAGAAATAGAAGCCTTCAACTCTGAAGGATGGCCCCTTGTCTACTTCAAAGATCCTATTACAAGTCATTGCCAATGGGACGTAGAATGCCGGTGCCAACTTTGCTTGACTCTAGAAGAAGAAGATGACAGGCCTTCGAGAAGAAAGAAGAAGTCATGCTCTGAGCAGGAGTTTTATAAAAAAATGAGAAGATGGTGATCCATCAATCGGACCTCTTGGAGAGGACGAAGGACATTACCAGTATTTGGTGTCCTATGGACCCCCTCATACCTTATCTCCTCCTCCTAAACCTACACCGCCATCTCCTATTAAATCTCATTCTACTCCTAAACCACTTCGACCTTCTGTCATCAAGCCTTTTTACAAATCCATCCTTGGATGGGTACAAAAGAACCCAAATTACGAAAAGGGTATTGCTCAGTTTTGTAAACAAGAAACACAGTTGTCCCCCCTAGCCGCCTTGCCAAGTGTTTGTATGTTCAGACCTTCTGATTTTCCTTCATTGGAAGAATTTACAATCTTAACTGGATTCAAGCATAGCCCGAAAATTCGAAATCCCACTAGAGTTGATGAGAAAGGAAACTCCAAAAGAATCAACCCTGCTGAATTTGTCTTAAACTGGTAGACAGAAAATGCTCTTGCCCAGAATGAAGCTCTCAAAACACTGACTACCGAAGTCATTGAAGTCAAGACTAAAGTAGGAGAAGTTAGAACTCGATTAGACCAAGTTCTGTCACGCCTCGACTCAAAACTAATGCTTTCCATACCTCCCTTCCATGAGTCGAACGGTGCGACATCCCAGGAATACGTCACCGACTCAACGGTCTCGCATCAAAGTCAATCGTAGTGGAAACGAATAATTAAACTTGGACAATAAATTGGAGAACACCAGAATTAAACTTGCACGCCCAACCGCCAACACTTACAAACCTTACATTATCCACATATGAACATACTTACACCTTCCCGATGTTTCTGGGTCCATAAATTTTACATGCACATCCACTGCGATTACCTTAAAAATCATAAATCAAAAAGAGACAAATTCCTAATCTACCAAAAGCGGCACTACACGAACACTAGCTCATCGCCTCCTCACTAGTCCTTGCGTCCTTGGTACGGCATCCATTCAGGGTGTACTCCACGAAATTATCCTCGATGTGCATGACTGTACCAAAACATTCTGACGGTGGCGGTGGTGACTGATTCATTGATCCAGCGTGTTATCTGAAATGGTTTGGCTTATACAACCATGAGACTTCTCAATAAGTTACAACCTAAACCCTACCTAGGCTATCACGTACCTCTAGACAATTGCACAAACACACACATTCACGCACATCAATTCATCACAACGCAGGTACATCAATTAATATGGTCAGGCTCAATCGCGCGCGCACCTGCACTCGATCACAATTACATCAGATGCAAACACGCACATGTACCATTCTCATCCCACTGTTCCTTCCATCCTCATTCCTCTCTTATACCCCTCGCCAGTGACCCGCGTTGAAGTACACGCCTCAAGCACACTGCGATCACTCATCACTTCCCACATCACTCGCCAATGACCCGCGTAAACGTACACGCCTCAGGTACACTGCGACCACTCATCACTTCTCACATCACTCGACAGTGACCAGCGTAAACGTACACGCCTCAGGTACACTGCGACCCAATACTCAGCCCGCACCAAATGCAACAGGCCTACATGATCGGAACCCGAGCTTATAATGCCTCGGTCCAATCCCGATCTCACCCGAGCTGATCGTGCCTCGGACCGATTCTCATTCTTGCTTTTTCAAGCCTCAGCCTGTGCCAAATACAACAGACCTACGTGATCGCTGCTCGAGCTTATGATACTCGGCCCTATCCCATTCTCGCACTTACACACATTCACATAACTTCAACAATCACATGCCACACCACTTTTCTTTCTTGCTCATGCACATGCTCATCAAGCATTTACCACACTCAACTGGCCCATTACACGTGGCCCGTACACGCATCAATTAACACGTAAAACATGCTCACTCAGCATTCGACATGGCCAATTTCAACAATTAATTCAATCTGGCCCATGCGTGCACATAATCAAGCACATTTCAATCCATCAAATCATGGTTCAATAAACACACAAGGCCGTTCATGGGCCCACAAACACAGCCATGTTCATAGGCATAATTTCGACATTTCCAAGCCTATTAAACACCACAATCCAGCCATACTACCAAACACCAAACCGACACCACTTGTCCTTAAATCGAGCTCTAAGCTCGTCAATTCCATCCCACAACATCCGACACTCTATTCAGTCTCACTCCAGCCTCGAAACATCCTCATTTCATCCTCAAGTTACCTCATATAACACACAAATAAACACTCAATTAAATCAACCCCATCTAGAATAATTCAAACATGTCCAAAATACGTAAATTGCCAATTTTCTCCAACCAAATGGCATCGAATTAATTTCGATCCTTCACGACACTTTCTCGCCATTAAATAATGATTCTAAAAATGCAACTTGCGTCCCGAACAAATCATCACAGCCCCGTGAATAGTAATTCGCAGCTTGTGAACAATAACTCGCAGCTTATAATTCACCTCAAATTGTCTTCCAAAAATTTCAAAAATAATCTTCAAGGCCCGCCAAACATTTCCAATCATAAACCCCAATATTTTGCACCCACATATTGTAAATTTCATCATCCCCACTCAATTATAATTTCAACACACGAAAACACGGAAATTGCTATTTTTCTCTAACCAAATGGTCTCAAATCGATTCGGGCCCTTCACAAGACTTTCTTGCCATAAATTTCCGGTTCTAAAAATCCAACTTGCGTCCCGATCGGCTCATCACAGCCCCATGAACAGTAATCCACAGCTCATGAACAGTAATTCGCAGCCCCTATTATTCTGAATTTTCCAATAAAAATTTTCTGGTTTCAATTCTAAGGCCCGCCACCTAATCCCACCTCTAAATCATGCCATTCCGAACCTAATCTATTCCCGATTTCACCCAAAATCGTCCGTCGATACCTGAAGTCCTAAGTTGAGTTTAGATTACGACTTACCCGCGTTCTAGACTATCGCAGCTAGAACGGAGAGCAGCGGCACTTAATCGGGAATGGCGGCGACGGTGTACGGCTCCCGAGTGGTGGCAATCGGCTTGGGCCGCGACGGCACGGCTTGGGCGTGAGAGAGAGAGAGAGAGTCACGGTGGAGGTGGAGTTTCACGACAAAGGGGGGGTTTCACGACCAAAAAGGGGGGAGAGAAATGAGAGAGAGAAATGGGTCTTCTTGACCTAAATGGTAAACTTAGACCAAATGCGGAAATGACCAAAACGCCCTTTTCTCATATTTTTAATCCGACGGTCCCGATTCGATCTTATCTTGATCCGACGGCCGAGATCGATTCTTGCACAAAAATATCCAAGAGTATACTTGTAATTTCCAAAATATCCAAGGGTAAAATTGTCCAATCAAAATTTGAGGGCAAAATTACCAAAATGCCCTTTACCCTTAAAGCTTGTCCTTTAATAAATCCTAGAGGTATTTTGGTCACTTTCTCCGTTTCTTGTCCAAATCGTATTTTTCCGAAGGATTTAAGCGCACCAAAAATTGACACGTGTCACGTGCAACGTCGTCCTAACGTTCCGTCGTGACTTCCTAATTTTTCGGTGTCCAATTTGGGCAAAATTTTCATAATTAAATTCTATTAAACGCAACTCAAGCGTTTCTCGAGCTAACAGGCATCTTGCTGGGGAAATTCGCAGAATCGACTCATGACTGATACTGAATCGAGTCACGTGCAAGTCCGTTCGGTGCGTGACGACCTCGGTTGTCATTAAAATCGTGAAGATCAATCACTTGATCCGAGGGGTACGATCGTTCGGTATAATTTTGGAATCATTCGTCAAGTCGTTTCCTGGTCCAACGGAATCGCCCGCGATCCACTACTAGGACAGTGGCGAACTGACCCCTAACTATCCTTGGATCGGCCAACAGTGGCTCAAAATACCACTTCCGCGATTTAATGGTCGAAATCCATTCACGATCGAATTTTCTTTAGTCGCGCGAATTTAATTTCCCTATTAACCTTTCTCTAATGATTAGCATTCCCAGGAATGATCAATTCCAGGCGAGAATTTACTGCGAGCACATCTCATAAAACTCAATTATTCAATAAATTCCAATTTGTGGAATTTCGGAATGTCACAAGTTCATCAGCGAGTGAACCAGACATCAGTAACCCAAAATAAGCTGTTACAGCTTTATCAAGATAAACTTCAAAAGATCGAATCAGGAGCTTTGCCTCCGAAGCACTATCTTGATAATCAGGCCACTGAGATAGAAAGGCTGAAGAGACGAATAAGAGATCTTCAGGAAAACCAAAATGCTTCAAGATCTTCCTCCTTTGATCCTGTATTTGTTTTCTCTTGGGACTAAAAAATGATTAAACCCCCAGCCTCCTCATCTATCTTTTTGAACCTTGGAACCCAAATCCCAAAGAATTCCACGCATGATGTTCGTGCAATCTGAAACACATTCCTTGCTAAGAAAATGAAAGAAAGTTATGATAAACATCGTGAAACATAGCCTGAATCCCCTCCTCCACCTCCCTCCTATATGATTGCAAATCCCATTGAAACCTTCCTAAGGGATCATCATCAGCAAACTCTACCACATATTACTACTGTTATGATCCAGGATGAACCCATCATAAATCTTTCATCTGGCTTAGAAGAAGGAGAATCACCTGATTCTTCTAACCCCTCTAATTCAAAAGTAGAAGCTGTACTACAAGTCAGCTTCATAATGAGGGAAGACGAAGATATCATGGAAAGAGATTACCAAGAACCTGTATAACCTAATCCAGCAATTTTGGGGTCACATTCATTCTTGATAATCTTCCCTATCACAAATGGCATGAAAAACTTTACCAAAAAAAAACAAATGGCATGAAAAACTATAAGAGTTTTATGAATGGATGAATACCAGTGCCGTGGATCTAGAAGTGGCTCATTTTGATATTCTCCTAGAATTTACCAGCAGATTTACAGGAAGTTTGTTGGATTGGTGGATGAACCTTCCACCAGCAGAACATAATACCTTTCTAGCACAAGACTTCAAACAAGCCATCCATATTCTTCACCTATACTTTATAGGTAACCCAGAAGATCTCATAGAATAAAAAAGGTCTTAATTCTTTAAACAAAAATGCTGCTCCTATCCTAAAAATTGTCTTCTTGTCTTCCATACCAAAGCAAATTGCGAATATGGTTAAGAAATTCTTCCGAGGAAGAAACAGAACCCTTGAAGCTTCCCTTGGCGAAATCCAGCAAGGCGTTCGTCCCGCACTTGATGAATTATGCCTCCGGAAAAAGGCATATAAAGAATTCATAGAGAACAATAAACCCCTTGAAAAGGCTTGCAAGAAGCCTGGCCTACATATCAAGTTTAGCAATAAAGACTCTTCTTTTGACTGTCCAAACAAGAAGGAAAAACACTTTAAAAAATATTCTTTCAAGCGAAAGAAAAAAGGAAAATGGAAATTCCTCCGGAGAAGTAAGCGTGAAAAGCACAACAACCCCAAAAGAAGAAAGACATATGTTTTATCTGTGGGAAAGAGGGGTACTTTGCCAAAAATTGTCCCCAAGCAAAGAAACGAAGATTGAATATTGTAGATACAGTTCTTAGATGTACAGGAATTTCTCTTGACGAAGATGATCTTGATTCGATCGTCCATCAGACAAGACAGTCCGTGCCATCAAAACATTTTCAGAAATCAGTGATACTGAATCAATAGATTCAGAAGATAGTAGTGGCCTGTATTTCTTTGAGAACTTTGCAATCCATGAGCTCCATAATTCTTCACCAAGCTTAGATACCCAAACTCACGCCATTCATACCTCCACTAAGAACTTTCCCAGCAAACCATACATACTCATGCACCTTTTCTTGTCCAAATACGACAAGCCTATTTCAGTGGTTGCCCTGATTGATACTAGAGCAAACTCTTCGATCCTTGATCCAAAAATCCTGCCCAAAGAAAACTGGAAATTTCATACGAGGTACTTCACTGCCGTTTTAGGAACGACTTTCGCCACACAAGTACAGAGCAAACCCATAAAAGTACAATTCTTTACTCAATGCTTTGGGACTACTCAAATTCTCGGCTCCTCATCTTCCGACCGAGACATTATAGTCAGATGGAATCTTCTTCTTTTTTTGTGTAAATATGTGAATATCATTAATCAGATAAGGTACAAAGGCATAGGGAAAACTCTTAGCATTTCAAAAGAGACTAATTATACAAGAAGATGGAGGAAGGAAGCCTCCATATAGTAGCCAATAAAATATTTGCCTGAGAAGGCCTACATTGTTCGTAGATTGACGCCCTACCTCTTACAACCTTTCGAATCCTAGCCAATAGAAGATGAGCTTCAATCGACTTGTTTTGAAACCATCTACGGTTGCGTTCCATCCATATGCAATAAATAGTTGTTAAGAAAGATAGCTTGAGGAGTCTCACCTCCAAGTTTTTGCCCTTGGTGGCCCCGATCATCCATTGAAGTTCTAGATTCCAACCTCCTGTAGAACACCAAATTCCATTTTGTGCAAGGATGTTACGCCATACACTACCTATCCAAGTGCACTCAAAGAATGAGTGGTTTTTGTCTTCTATACCAATCATACAAATATTACACTTATTCAACTGAAGACAATCATCGTGATAGGGCTACTGTTGTCGGTAGCCTATCTCTATAAACAAGTCAGTCGATTAAATTATGTTTGCTAATACCACTGATCCAAATTAATTGATACCATTCCACAGTCGGTCCCTCCTGTATGAATTCCTTATATATCTCTTTGAAACAATATGTTTTCCTTGAGATAATAGGTGTTAGAGCAAGTCTTAGCTTGAGAATACATCGTCAACTCCAAGCCATACTGCCCTTCATGTCAAGTTGCATGATAGGAGTACCTCTACATTTAGTGTGATGAACCCAAGTACTCCATAGGGATGGGGACAGATGATTGATGAGGCTCCAATGCATGCGGCCTAGCAATACTTTATTCCAGAATTTCAGATCAAGTAGGCCTAGTCCTCTCTCCCCTGTTGGTGAGCATATTACTTTCCATGGCCTTCGATTCAGGGGACACTTTAAAGAATTCGTGGATACCAAAAAACTTTACCTCATACAGCCAGAAAATCTAAACCCAATCCTTCGGCATCTCCTGGACTCTTGTGCCGAGACACATTCTGAATTCCTCCATAAGTGTTCCAAACCGCTATGGATGAATGAAGAATTCTTCATCCATTTAACTTTCAAAAGAATGAGGATATCAATCCTACAAAGGCAAGTCATTCACGGATTTCAAGGATGAATCCAAAAAATCTCCAGCTAGCCCAAAAAGAGTGTGATGAATTATTCCAGCAATGACTAATTGAAACTACAAACTCTTAACGGGCATGTGAAGCCTTCTATGTTGAGAAAAGAGCTGAAAAAGTTCAAGGAAAGAAGAGATCGGTAATAAACTACCAACCTCTTAATCAGTTACTCCAAAATGACAAGTTTCCATTACCCAACAAAAAGACCTTATTGTCTAGTCTTTCTCATGCCAAGATCTATTCCAAATTTGATCTAAATGCAAGATTTTGGCAACTAGGGATCCATCCAGAGGAAAGGCATAAAACGGGATTTTGTATCCCCAACAAACATTTCCAGTGGAATGTTATGCCTTTTGGCCTCAAGACAGTACCTTCATTGTTCTAGAAGGCTATGTGCAAAATATTCCATCCAATTAGTACTAATGCCGAAATATACATCAACAATATTCTCCTTTACAGTCATGATGAGGAATCCCACTACAAATTGCTCTAACAATTTGCAGATCTAGTTAGGCAATATGGCATTATGCTGTCATAAAAGAAAATGGTTATTGCATAAAATGAAATCGAATTCCTGGGAATGCACTTGAAAGGATGGAGCATTCCATCTTAGTGATCATACTGCCTAAGAACTTCTCAAGTTCCCAAATGACTAACTTTCCCATAAGCAAGTCCAGCAGTTCCTTGGTATTGTCAATTATCTTAGGGACTTTGTCCCCAAAATCTCCAGTTTCATGCATCCATTGCAAAAGATGCTAAATGAGGTACCTCCCCCGTGGGGAAGGGCCCAAGCTGAGGCTGTAAAATCCTTGAAGGAAAAATTGCAGAATGTGCCTCTATTACAAATACCTTTTGAAGGGAGGAGAATCCTTCAATGCCAGTGATAAATACTGGGCAGCAATCCTCCTTGAAGAAGAATGAGGTAAGAGAATAATTTGTGGACACAAAAGTGAAAGATTTTCTCAAGCCAAAATGCATTATCATTCTATGTTTAAAAAAATCCCAGCCATTAAGTTTGGAATAAAAAAGTATGAATTCCATTTTATTGGTTAACATTTCTTAGTAGAAATGGATATGTCATCCTTCTTTCATATGCTAAAGTTCAAACAGAAAACATTTCCACATCCCCAGCTTCTAAGATGGGCATAATGGTTTTCTAAATATTCTTTCGAAACAAGACACATCAAGGGAGAGAAAAATACTCTTGTTGATTTTCTCTCTAGACCCAGCGAGTCCACCATCATCTTTATGTTTCACGAACAAACAATAGCCTCATCATGAGACATCTGCAGAGATATCCCTCCAGAAATTCCTCTTCTCCGTCAACAGGGAAGATTCCACACTGGATGCAGAGAAATGATGTGGGAATATCAACTCAAAATCTTGAGGCAGTAGGATTCAATCTCATGCCTTTTGGGATGCATCATGAATACCCATTCATTCATGTTTTCACCCTTGATCCAATCACTTTTCCTGAAGAACTCAAATGGTTCTTCTGGTACGTCTTCCATAATCTCGTTGTGGCAATTGAATTCCCTACCGCAAGAATGTTCAGGTTTGCTAGAAGATGGGAAGAAGGCCATGAAGATCCTTACTTCCAGCATCTAGCTGAAATGTTACAATGGTTTTGGCCTATGTGTTTGGTGAGTTCAATTTGACATGCAGCTCAAGCTCGTGAAAAGAAAGTACAATATCCTGGATAACATGATCCACACCACTGTGATCTTTCACAGAACATGGAGATACATATCTCCAAGTAATCGATTCATTGTTCCACGAACTCTGAAGCTAGAATACTTTGGTCCTTCAGTCTCCTATGCTACAATTCACAATTCCTATGGATGCAGCGTTGCAGATCTTGATGGACAATACAGAGCAATCCAGAAGATCCTCTGTGAGAAAAACCAGGCAATTTCCAAAGAAATCTGGCCAAGTGCTTACAATGAAAAAGTCCCATGGGATTACTCCCAGGCATTCGAACTAACCGGGGATGCTATTAGACAAGCTCTGGCAGATTTCAATGCAAGACAATAGCCTCCACCTCCAGTTCATTCATCTTAGCAACCAGACCTTTGGGGTGGACTACTTGCACTGGATCAGTGGGATTTTGGTCTCCTAGACACCATGATAATTGATGTACCACCATGTGAAATGCCTAACACTAACACATCTACCTGGCCCCAGCCAATGGAATCCAATGCAAGACTTAATGATCCAGGACTTTGCTCTTCTATCAACACTTCAAGACCGAGCAAGAAAAGGATAGAAGTGACCCCAGACAACTTTGAACGAGTCCAACTTGCCTTGGAAGTCAAGAGGGCTAGGTGTTCTATTTTTAGCCAAGAAAGTAATGCTAAAGAGATCACTTCATCAGATAGTGAACTCTCTGAAAGTGACCTTGCAGACTTGTAAGATGGTACGAGCAAAGGACGACCTACTATAACAAAAGACGAATAGAGCACTGTTCATATCATTTACCGCAACTAATTGTAGGTCACTACTTTCTCCTAGAATGTTACGGGAGATAACCCCGTTTGTCCTTCCCTTCCTTTATGCCTATAAAAGGCAGCAGTTGTAATGTTCAAAGGCAAACTAGCCTCCAGTAATAAAATCGTGTGTGTTTATCTAGCCATGTATTTCTAAAGACTCCCCTCTTCTTTTTCCCTGAGCTGATCCTGTTATAACATTAGAACTATATTGTTGGCTTGATAAACTGGTCGAGTAAATATGCTCTCTACTTGCCACTGTGGATCCTGTGGATAAAAAATCATTTGAAACTTGAAAGTTTTATGGATTAGTTTCATGGTTCTTGGAGACATAAAGGCAGTCCCTTTGAGAGGCTAAGATTGCCGTGTTGTGGGATAGAATACCTGTCTCAGGTTTCTGTGAAATACTCCATAGCCCCTTCATGGTAACCTTCATATTTTGTTTTTTCTTTTATATTTTGAGTGAAAGGTCATGCTGCGATTTTCAACACATATTCCACTTGGAAAATTGAATGATGGAGATGGCTTGATCACTCCATACTCAATTTCCTACTTGAACTTCATTGTCATATAAAATAACATACTTAAACTTCCTAAGGTGTCCGACCAAAAAAAAGCTTCCTAAGTTGATCGAGATCAGCTATTTTTTTATGGTAAGAAAAGGGGCAGACCTTGAAAATTACATTGTTACTCTCCTAATAAAATGATCCAATCTGAGTTGACCAATTCAATTCTCTATTGGTTGCCAACCTGGGTATCTTTCACTTCGTATCTTTATAAAATATACTAGAGAGAGAGAGAGAGGTTTTTCTTATAAATAAGCTATTTGTATAATAATTAGCAGATAAGTTATCATAATCTTTACAATTCGGTCGTAACTACAAAGAAATGTACAGTAGTCGCCAGTATACTGAACCAATTCTTCACCCCTCCAGCTTATTACTTAGAGGATTGCAAGTACTCCAAACACCCTTAATTCACATTAGTTGCTCTATCAAGCAGTTATACTAAGGTTGAGATTGCTTGCATCCATCAAATGATAGAGGCAACTCAACACCTTTACCCTGAAGTCGCTCGTACTCCGTATGCTGCTCGCTCTCTGGACATTTACCGGCCCATTTCAAACACAAGCTTCCTGTCAAAAACAAAATCCCTGCAAGTATCCAACTGAACTGCAAGTTAGCAAGGGCTCGAGCCCTTGAGTCCGCATCGCTTGAGCTGCAAGTTACTGCACCGTGCACTAATTTTCTGCTAGTGTGAATGGACTGAGTGATGCAACCCTTAGGCACAAATTCTGGTACCCAAAGGAAGAACCCCATGTTTATGAACCAGCAACCCTGAAAGGTCACAGAAATGGCAAGAACCAGAGATGCTGGGAAACTGGTGGGAAAACATATTGCTGCCAAAGACGAGGCAAAAGATGCAAGCACCACGAGCTGCAGTAGCCAGTGGTAGTGCCCTTCAAGTCCAACATGATCAGTGGAATGGAAATGAAGCAAGAGAAGCTCTTGACCAAAAACAGATGCTGCAAGAACGCCCACAACTCCCGCTAGAGTCTCTGCTTTATGGTTGATCTCTGCGAAAAGAGCGAAACCAGAGAATATAGCAAGATGGAGAAACATGGTGGCGTGCTCGATACTATCGAGCTCAAAAGCAAGGCGGATGATAGGGAAGTCGACCACTTGCGCGAAGATTGCGAAAATAGAGAACGAGAACACGAGTACAAGCTCGGAATACTTAAATATGCGGGCAGAGGCGGTGAACAGATGCCAAAATTGCGATTTGAAATTGCTTGATCCTTTGAGGAAGTAATTTCTTGATATGTTTATGATGTGCCATAAACCAAGCAAGGTGAGGGCGAGTCCTGGCACCAAGTGCCCAAGAAAAGTTCCCATGGAAGCTCCTGAGAAAGTAGAGAGTGGTTTTTGAGTTTGGAGTCTTGGACAAGGTTCCTCAAGTTTGCGCATATATAAATATGCAGAGGATGTTCACAAAGGGACAGAGTCCAATCTGGTTATTTGTCATGTTGCTTCGGTGCTTGCTGCGTGTGTTTCCACAAAATAAATATTGCAGAAAAAGACGACCATATTTTTGCACTCTTAAAAGCACAGGGTTGAGGAAAACAAGTGTGCAAAACGACCGCCCGGACCGGACCGGCCAGTTTGGTCACGTTCCAAGAGTGTCGATTCTGGACCGGCCAATTTGGTCGGGTTTCAGGAGTGTCGACTCGGTTTCCAGTCCCTTAAAGTGAAACCGATGTCCAGTTTTCGAAAGTGTCGATCTGGTTTCTGGTTCCTTAAAATAGAACCGTGTCTAGGCGATCTGGTCCCAAGGGGGAACCGAACCAACTGGACTAACCATATATATATTTTTTATTTTCTTCAAAAAAATTAATAAAATGTGAACCAAACCCTAAGTAAATTAATAAAAATTAGTAAAATATGAACTAAACCCTAAGTAACCGGTTTTATTGGACCGGACCGCACCACCGATACAGTCAATTCCCTGTTTCACCTTAAAATTAGACCGAACCGGGAACCAATTATCCTTACTCTGCTTAAAATAATGTAAAGGAACGTCAAACTCCGAGCCGTGTCAAACTTTGTTAAAGTAATGATTTGATCAAGTGTCCAGAGTCGATGAAAATCAATGGACATCAAGCGACGATCCCAATCATACTAAAGTAGATCAGAGGAGTGTCAGGCTTTTGCTCTCTCTAGAGGATCTGACTCACGGTCTGCGGTGAATTTTCCGCATTGCAGGAAAGTGGAGTGAACGTTGGATCCATTAAATTGCAAAGTTGTGGCCGAAAGAAGTTCCCACTTTTTCAAGAGAACCATGCCACAAAGAGTTGTTTATTGGGGATAAAGCAGCAGTTTCCCCGCAAAAGACCACGCTTACACTTAAAGAGGAAGTGCACATAACTTTGGCAATTAAAAAGCTGGTAGAACACACGAGATCCACATACTCACTGAACCAATCGCCACTCTGCTAATAGACTGATGAAACGTTTCGTATATTGTTTCGGTCATGAAGATTCGCAGGATATCCTCTTTCTGATCCTACTAATTATGCCAGCCTCACAGCAAGTAAAACAAACTTCCTCAGCTATCCCAAAATGAAAAATGACACATGAACAATAAACTTTAACTCAATGTTCAATGTAATT
Source organism: Syzygium jambos (assembly GCA_031216235.1). NCBI lineage: Eukaryota > Viridiplantae > Streptophyta > Magnoliopsida > Myrtales > Myrtaceae > Syzygium > Syzygium jambos. Next base: position 16,322,624 of record CM062226.1, read on the forward strand.
CTTAAACTTTTAATTTGTTCAATATGATCCCTAAATTGTAACCCAATATGTATGCTCAATATGGTCCCTAAATTTTTTATACATATTCAACTTAGTCCTTGTTCGACCAAAATAAAAAAAAAATTGTTCTTGAATTATATGAAAATATTCAATATTGTCCTTATTTAACCAAAATTAAAAAAAAAACTTTATCCTCAAACTATATGAAAATAATCAATATTGTCCCTGAACTTAAATTAATGGAATGACAACATTGAAATTTTCATATAATCCAGGGACTAAGTTGAACATGTACTAAAAGTCCATGGACCACATTGATCAAATTAAAAGTTCTTGAATCACATAACACATTAAGCTAAATTTCAGGGACTACACAGAACAAATTAAAAGTTCAAGGACCATATTGCGCATTGCGTCAAAGTTCAGAGACCATTTGTGTCATTATCTCATCCCAAAACTACGGTTAACTTCATGAATGTATAAGATAGGAACCTTATGCCACACTATGGCATAAATATAAACTGAATACAAGGTTTCTTCACCCCCAACCAATAGCCTGCAAGATTCACGAAACAACGACAGCAAACACTTGAAGTCAAATTAACCTAAGGAGTGCGGAAAGAAAATGCCCTTTACAGTTTATGTATATTGCGAGCACTCTGAAAAATCAAGTACGGCTAATGTTTTCAGCAATTCTTCTTCATGAAAGTCATGAGGCACATCTAGGAACAAAAAGCCTCTAGATGCTCATAACAAACTTCAACTAAATCATAGAAACCCCACAAGCAAGCTTTTCTCCAGATATGATGCCAAATCATCTCATATCTACTAGGTTGGATTCAAAATAAAACCTATAATTCACAGCCTCCAAGTTGGAATTTATAATGTTTAATTCAAACCATATAACATACAGATTAAAAAACCAACATTCTTGAAGTACTAGAAACACTGCCAGTCAATGTATGGCATATGATACTTCCAGAGGCCATGAGGTGATTCTTCTTGCCTATTGGCACAACTAGCCAATATACGTAAATGGTACTTCTCGAGTCAGATATGCAAGTAGATAGCTTACTCAAAGAATTGCAAGTAGATCATAAATCACAATTGTTCACTCACATACTTCACATTTCTTATTTTCTCCTCCCTTCACATACATACAGAAGCATCGACACATTTGTTCCATAAAGTGCATTTTAGCAAAATCACAATGCAGCCTACAACAGTTGACAAATCTGAATTCCATCTAAAGCATGACTTAACTTTCTGTTCACTCAAACAGGCTGCTAGCCATCAAGCAAATTTCGTAGTGTTTTCCTGTATGGTCATACAATTAGAAGGCGTTAAGGTTCTAACATATCTGATACCACCTAGAAAGAAATAAGTTGATTTGAGGGAAAAGAAACCTACACAACAAGCCAAATTAAAACAGATTCTAATTAATGGCATGATACATCTGACTACATTATGCAAAACGGCCAGAAAAGATGAAGCCGACCACAGAAAATGACCTAGAGTCGATGTAACCACAATGATCACCATGGCCATACCTTTGGTCTGATCCAGGATTTTAATCTACATTATTAATTTCCCTATAGTTGTACATCAGAACACAGCAGTACCAGAACCTTTTTTTTACAGGTAAAAAAGGATTTTACTAAAATAAAAAATTCATGTACATCGTAAATGTACTAGAATTAAAGAAGTAAAGAAAAGCAAAAGACAAAGGAAAACATCCAAGACTCCAATAAGTCGGAGCAAGATATCAAACCCGAATAAAAGAGTATAAGATAGAAGTAACCCAAGATTCTAAATCTTCTCGATAACTAAAGAGGGTCTACTGAACCTTATACTCAGAGGTTACCACATGCTCATGATGAACGATGTCCCAGCTAGAGTGAAACATCAAAAAAAAAAAAATATCAGTAACAGGGGGAGCAGCACCCTGATTGACTGAACCGAGAGTTTATAAATTGCTGAAAATCACGCTACTCTAATACCTAGACCCCACAAACAGCAGAAACGAACCCATGAAATACCCAACAGGAATGTGAAAAAGCAATAGCAGATGCAGGGGATGTAGAAGGAAAAACTACGGAGATTGTGAAGGTGCAAAGAATAACGAGTGGCCTGTTGCGCAATGGATTTGTTTATTATCTGCGACTAAAGATGAAAACTCTCATCAAAATCAAGATGGATCTCACAAACTATCTTCTCGAGCAAGATTGATAAAGCAGAAACCAGGTGAGATCCATTACCACAGTGATATTCACACTCAGAACAGTTTCTAAATATTCTACATTACACCCATAGGAGAAAGCCGTATGAGATAAATTATCTGACAGTAGCAGGTTTCAAGGTGACAGAAGCTATCCTCATGAGTCCAAGTTTGCTTGCATTGACCACAACTGGATTTAAAGATCACCCTTTCCACATAATCACGTCCCGAACCCACCCATAAGAAAATTCTCGACAAGGGAAGCAGATACAACACGGGCGCAAAATCACATAACCCATATTCCCACTTCGTCCTAAAGATCAAGGAGGAAGCAACCTCAAACACTTAAAAAAGCATCCAAAACCATCGAACGGATACATTCCATGAACCTTTTTGTATATCAATCAATCGGTGAACTTCTATCATTTGGCAAAATCGCGGAGAGACTTAACAATACACCTCAACCTCGACTAACACGAACCGATCCTCACTACCTAACAAAACCGCCCCGACCCACCCAAAAACCCAACTGACATTACAATTCACAACAAAACTCCAAGAATCGACCTGAAACTTCAAGCGACAGCGACGGGCTGCTGCTTCGAGGGCTCCAGGTCCTGCTTGCCCGTGCCGCCGGCGAAGTCCTCGGCGTTGTAGACGACGGTGATGTAGAGGGAGCAGCTGGGGCAGCGAGCGATGTCCTCGCCGAGGCGGAGGTCGTCCCTGGTGATCTGGAAGAGGTCGCCGCAGGGACAAGGGTAGGTGTACGCCTGCAGCTCCTCGCTCCACTCCATGTCCTCTATCTCCACGTCGTCGTACGACATGGCCGCTCGTTTCTTCCCGCTGCGGGGCCGAGGGTTTCTGCCCCCGCCCGCTGTTCCTTGGGGATCGGCGGCGGCGGCGGAGGGCGGCGGAGGGCGGCGGAGGGCCGGAGGGTCGGTCCTCGGAGAGGAGGCGAGGCTGACGGGGAAGGAGGGGGCAAAAGGTGGGTTTACTTCCCCTTCCTTGGCTCGTCAATTCTATCTATTTTATTATTTTTTATTGAAAAAATTTCCAGAAACAAAGTTAATTTTTTGACAAATACGGTAAAAAAAAATCCCAAATAAGGCCTACCGTAGTACCGTGACATGATTAAGCTTTTTTTTACGTTACCAAAAACCTTAAATTTGTTCATTGTGACACAAATATCCCAAATTTTTTTTGTCACAAAAAAACTCAAACTTTTACATATATGATATATATATCCCCTATTTCAATTCCATCCGAGATATATTTGTCACACTAATATAAGTTCAGGGATTTTTATGACAATTTTTTTTTGGGCTATATGTGTCAAGATGGGCAAGGTTATGGTTTTTAGTGACACCAAAAAAAGTCCGTGCTATTTGAATCACAGTGAATATAATTTGAAGCTTTTTGTGATATTAATCCCTATTTTTTTTTTACAGATGACCGCATTCTCTACTTTGACAAATATCTTGCATACACTTCTAGGTTCTTAAATATTTTGAATAGGTGTGAAAATTTAAATTTTGGAGATGAGTATTTCTAGAAAGAAAATAGCATTTTTGTAAATAGGAACACCAGGACAATTGATGTGAAAGTGCAGAATGGCCGTCCAAGGTAAAACCCAGATACGTATTCGATATTTTTGAAAGCAAAGATATGTAAAAGATATCGGGCGAAAGGAGGACGTGTGTTTTTGATATTTCCCCTTTTCTTTTTTGTCTTGAATAAGCATCGAAGGGAATTTATTTAATTAATAAGATTGAAGAGCACGATCCCATTCCACCCATGACTCGAAAATTCGAAACAAAGAGCGCATCACCAGGAGACCACTAACAAGAGGATTGAAGCCGTGAAGTTTTTTTCACGCGAGAGATATGTCGATGCTAATTAATGCGATATAAGTAGTTCAGAGGTTCATTCGCCACGCGAATGGTGAAACGTGATCTCTTAAAAATTGAACAACCGGAGTATTTCACCCAGGAGTGTAGGTTGGGCTGAAGAAGGGGGCCATTTTGGCTTTTTGCCCGACATAATCGGATATGCTTGGAGATTATGTTGGCTTAAAAATTCGTATGTTGTAGAAGAAGCATGTAGAATCTAGCGTGTATGTTTCAAGGCAGGAGAAATTCCAAATAAGGGTAAGAGGTATTATCATTTTCTCAAATAAAATATCTGAAGTGGAATTTGTGTCAAATAAGAGCCTGAAAAATGGCATGTCAGTTTCAAATAAGGGTCTAAAGTGGCATGGAAGTTTCAAATAAGAGCTTGACCTCGCCAGTTAACGGTCGGCAAATTTATTTCGGCCGATCGAGGGCTTTTTTGTCAAAAGACAATTTTTATTTATATTTCTTTTTTTTCTTTTGTCCTTTCTTTTCTTTTTTTCCTTTTTCTTGTTTTTCTCTTTGCTCTCAACGGTGGCTCGCTGGCCACAGGCAAAGCTTGAGAAGGGTTGGAAACCCTCGCCGGCGATAGGCAAGGCGACCCTCGCCCAGATTGGACAAGGCCACTCTCATTGACCATGGGCGGGGCCGCTCCTCGCCATATGCTAGCGAGGCCATCCCTCGCGGGTAGCTGGCAAGGTGACCCTCACCTAGGCGAGTCAGTCCCTCGCCTGTTGTCAATGAGGGTGGCCCTTTCCAGATCGAGCGAGGGCGATTCTTGCCTAGCCTTTTCTTGGCTTCACCGGTGGTCGGCAAAGAGAAATCAAAAAAACAAAATGCGAGCATTTCAACCCCTTATTTAGAATTTTTCGTTTTAAAGCATAGGCAACTCTTATCGCGAATTTGAAATCAAGTGATACACAACTCCATGAGCCTTCACCGTGCTTAAGACATGGTTTGAACCGACTTTTTTCCCTTGCTAAATGCAAGTGACTGCTACTTTCCGAATTGGTAAACTTGAATTTAATTTGGTTTAGCTCAAATGAGTTCCACGGGGAGAGCGCAATTATTCTATGATTCCACATTCAATAAATATAAGAAAGGAATAAACAAATGAGATCACGGACATTAAAATCGGTCAAACAGATGAGTTTGGTTGGATAAAAAATGGTCCAACCCAAATTACACTCGTTTCCAACAATCCAAGCCTCAGAATCAGGACTGACAATTTGTATTCACGTGTCATATTTAAATTCTGTAGTCGATCGTTTGAAAGTAGGTTATTTTTTGTTAAGTTAGATTAAAGAACATGTGTATATTAAGTTCGTGTTGTTTGTGGATTTACCAATCAAAATGTGCGCATTCGCGTCCTCTCAAATAAATCCATATTTTGACCCCCAAAAAAAAAAAAGATCCGTGCCATTCGTTGCTTCATTCAACACTTACAAGAAAAAGAGAAATATAAGGGGGACCCACTCGAGCCTCAAACGTAACTGGGCCGTTCACGATCAAACGTAGTTTACACAAACGAATTTGTTGACGAGAGGCCCAACAGCGAAAGCTATGCCCACAGCTACAGATACGGCCTCGAGGCCCACAAAACATCGTAAAAAAAAAAAATAAAACCCCATGACCACGGATATCTCATCATCATAATTCATTAATTCTGTCCAGCAACAGAAAATGATGACGTGGCCGTTTTAAATATTTTATCTTCCCTACTTAGCGATGACGGAAACATAAGGTTAAAACGTCGTTTTGGTCCAATTATGATTTTCAATACAAATTTTATTTAAATTAAATTAAAAAATAAGCTGAAATTAAAATAAAAAAGAAGGAAGAAATAGGCGGCTAGGGCTTTTCGGCGCTCGCCCCATTTGCCTCACCATTGCCCTTGCCGCCTAGTTCTTCCTCTCTCTTTTTTTTTCTAATTTAATCTAAATCAAATTTGTATTAAAAAATATATTTTGATCAAAACGACGTCGTTTAAGCCACATCATCATCACGTAGGAAATAAAAAATATTTAAAAAAAGCCACGTCAACATTTTCCATTAGTCAATTTGAAAGGAGTTAATGGAATGATTTGATTGTATCAATTTAATAAGTTTTAGGACTTTCAGTAAACATTTCCCTAAACTCTTTTTCAGATCCTCTTCTTCGTTCTCTTATGAACTTCTCTGACCATAAGATATCTTCACGAGCAAGTGCAGATATTTCCTTCTCTCCGCGTTAATTGGCAAAGTTTCATCTCTCATTTTCAAGATATTTCTATGTGGTTTTTTCAGGTGTGAATAGAGCCAAGAGCGAAAATAGACATGATGCCCTTACGAACGATTGTTTACAAACACTTTTAAATGAAAAATGCTCAAACGAGGATGTGATGATCACTTTGTGTTCTTACTTCTTAGGACATCGACCCGTGCATGACTATCGAAATTTCTATTCCATTGACTGCAAACATGTTAAGCACCGGCCCTTCTATCATCCAAAAAAATATACTGACGCGTAGGTGGGCATGAGCGCAAAGTACCGATTACTTAGAGATAGACCTGTCAAATGGACGGGTCGGGTTGGGTTTGGGTCGGGTCATAAATGGTCCGACCCAAATTGACCCATTAACCCGTTTATAACCCATTTATGCGTAATGCAATTTTGTTGACTCATATCCGACCCGACCCATACCAAACCCATACCCGATTAGACCCATATTACTAAAATACTTCCATATTTAATTAAATATAGAAAAATTCATACCCAAGTTGAAATGAGAGTGCAAAATGAGTGAATGCAAGATTGAGTGAGGGTGAGAGAAATGCGTTGAATTTAAATCAGTTGTAAACTCATTTATGACCCATTTGCGACCCATTTATGACCCATTTAACACTAATATAAGACTTCTACCCATTTATGAGCCATTTACTAAATATAACTAACCCATTTATGACCCATTTACTAATAAATGGGTTAAGAAATGGGTTTATGACCCATTTTGACAGGTCTACTTAGAGGCTATTGGAACACCCTGTGAACTCCACATAATGATTTAAATAAAGGGTTTGGGCCTGTGCAATATCTGTTGGAAATATTGAATAAATTGATGGGTGAATGAATGAGAAATTGATGCCCAATGAACACCCTTGAGTTGAAAGTGGGAAGTGAAAAAAACACTAGTCCCACATTGAAAAAGAAAAAAGGCTATGGAGTACTTTATATACAGTTACATTCATTTGAAGTGATAACTATCATAGCACAAATATTATGCCTCATGCGCAAGCGCGGGGGGAGGTGCAAATCTGACGCCTGACAAGTTGAAACTTGGGCGTACATTCTGTGTACAGCCGTTATTCCCGATGTGTATTAATTTTATAATGGCAGATTCAATCAGCCATTAAAGTTCCTCTCTTTCAATTCTCTGCATTTTTTGCACTGTTTTTCGATAGTGTTCGGTTCCAATCTGTTCAAGTTCGTCGAAAGCTTTAAAGTGCCGATTTCTTCTTAGCTATCAATCGTTATATCCTAGGAGACAGACGTTTACGAAACCTCATATGCGCGCTCCCATTCTATTTTTTTTTTTTTAAATTCCTCTCTTTCAATTCTCTGTATTTTTGCACTGCTTTTCGATAATGCTTAGTTTCGGTTTGTTCAAGTTTGCCGAAAGCTTCGAAGTGCCGATTTCTTCTTAGCTATCAACCGTTGTATCTTGAGAGACAGATGTTCACGAAAACCTCATACGCGTGCAAGAGGGAAAGAATCTGTTTTAAGGAAACTATGTCGAACACAGGCCTCGGTATCTATTTGTATCAATTTCAATTTTGTTATTGTAATTTCATTTCTTTACAATTCTGTATTGTTCGTAATATTTATACTAATACCAATTTGAATTTCGCAACAATATCTTGACTAAAGATAGTTTACAAACAACTCTTGAGATTTGTACAAGTGTGCTTTGGTGAAGGAGAGAATCTTTGATTATCCCGAGCAACTAGCACCACCTTTGGGATTAAATTAATTAAATTTGGGCTGAAAGTGACTAAGAGTGTGTTTGTTTCGGAAAAAATTTCATGATAAAAGAAAATGCTTTTAATTAAAATCATTTCCAAAGAAAATGTTTTCCCTTTTTGAGATGAGGGAATTTATTTTCCTTATTTTTAGTATGAATATTTTCTTTAACCGTAAATGATATTTCGTTAGATAATCATTATCAGTAAAGCAAAAGCATGAAAGTTCGAAAAATTGAGTTGAGGAAATTTTTTCACTCAAACAAACAAGGGTTAATACCACGAAAAATCTTAAACTAGTACGTTCTTGACAAATTACTCCAAACTAATTTTTTGACTACCAAAAACCCAAAATTGATACACTTGTGATAAATTTACCCTAAATTAATTTTTTAACCATAAAAACTCCAAACTTGTACATTTGTGACAAATTTACTCTCCGTTAATTTCTGTTAAATTAGATTAGTACCGCAAAAAATCACAAACCGGTACACCTGTGACAAACAGAGAGTAAAACCCTCAAACTAGTATACCTGTTAACTGTCACGTGTCATCCAATTTAACGTTAAAATTCAATGAAAACTAACGGAGGATAAATTTGTCACAAGTATATCAGTTTTGGATTAATTTTGGATAAATTCGTTATATCAATTCAGATTTTTTCATAGTATTAACCCAGAAAACAAAACCCTAATTGATTAGACCTTATTTTAAGCATAAATATTCAATTGACCGTACGTAATAAAGATGAAATCAAGCGGCGGCATGGTGACAGAGCAGCCCAAGGATTTGAAGCTTCTCGCATCTCTATTTGTCGTGCCAAAGTACCGGGTCATTGAAAATCTTAGTCGCCATCATCATCCCGTGCCACAGAATGAAGCCACCTCATTCCTTTTTTGTTTTCTATTGGTTTTCTCTATGCCATTTTCAACCATTGGGGGGGACGGATGAGATCAGTTCCACATACGTGAAACTACATCGATTTAACTGTCATGACGATGTGAATTATGGCATCGCTTGGCCCATGACCACGGTCGAAACGTTCGGTTTGAGATATTGTTGTTGCCCGTCCTTAGGCGAGTCCGTCACCTCCTCATCGCTGAATATGAATCGGAATGAATCCGGAATATGATCCTTACGCCCGACAGCCGACCTGTCGTGGAAGGAACCGATCTTTCGTAAGGTCGAAGAACGACCGTGCCAAATCGCATGGAAATAAGTCGCGAGCAGCTCCTGGCCATTCGGAAACGGGGCGAGCGAGAATCGTCAGATCGAGGGCAACGGTACTTTCACCGTGTAAGGGGAGCAAAAATAACCCGACAAGAGAAACTATATACATTCTCATGGTACAAGTAACTACACCATAATATTGCCCCATATATGCACAGCCGGTATTATAGAATAGGGTTAAAACAAAAACCTCAAAATTATATACTTTTGATAAATTTACCTCGAACTAATTTTTTGATCACAAAAAATTCAAAACTGATACACTAGTGATAAATTTATCAAAAATTAATTTTTTGATCACAAAAAACTTCAAATTGGTACATTTGTGATAAATTTACCCTCTGCTAGTTTCTATTAAATTGGCTTAATATCACAAAAAATCACAAACTGGTACATCTATGACAAACGGAGGGAAAAATATAAAACCGGTACATCCGTTAATTGTCGCGTGTCATTTAACAAAACAATTTGATAGTAAAATTTAATGGCAATAAACTGAAGGTAAATTTATCATAGTCTACCAATTTGATATTTTTTATGATCAAAAAATTAATTTGAGATAAATTTATTATGAATGTATCGATTTAAAATTTTTCGTGATATTAATCCTATAAAATATTCTAATATTCTATTCTGCGGTCTTATCCTGTGTGCTTGTCCCACGCACTGATTCACCGACTCTCTCCCACCTTTTTCCTTAAAAAAAACGCTAAATACCTCAAAAGTCAAAACCAAACCACATTCAAGCCTTGTCTTCTCCACTTTATAAAAACCCCATCATTTCTCACCTCGTTCCACAGCGATTCCATATATACGTCTCACTCAAAAAAAGAAAAAAGAAAGAAGTTTGTTTCGCAAAGTAGAAGGGTCAAGACTATGTCTGCATTGGTAGAGATCTGGGAGTCTGAGCTAGCCAAGCTCAGAGAAAAGGTTGCGGTCGAGAAGCTACTCCAATCGAAGTCGAAGCCCGAGCGAGAACACGGACAATCAGCTGAACCCGGACCGAGGAAGTTGTCGCTGGCCAATAAGGAAGAGAGGATGAGAGAGGTTCCGGCAGAGGCTCCGGCGGAGAGCACCATTTCTGAGGCTGCCGTGTGGTTGCTCATGGACCGGTTTGTGCCTTGGTGATGACTCCGGAGAAGGAAGATACAAAGATAGAATGAAGATGTACGTATCACATCGTCGTCACTTTGTATGTTCTCGAGCATTAGGTGATCTTTTTGGATATATTGGCCTTCTTTTGTAGTTGTATTGATGACGGTTCCTTTTACAATTTATCTGACTTTCAACAAGGCAAATGTGAAAGAGCAGCAGAAAGTGCAGGGTACGTAGTAGGAAAAACCACAGAGATTGTGAAGGTGTAAAGAATAAATAGTGGCCTGTTGATGGATTTGTTTATTATCTGCGAGTAAAGATGAAAACTCCTATCAAAACCAAGATGAATTTCACAAACTATCTTCTTTAGCAAACTGATAAAGCACAAACAAGGCAAGATCAATTACACTTTGACATATCCTATTTTATAGCCTGCACGAACATAAAGTACTTGTTTGAAAAGGACCGAATGAGATAAGTCATATTCAAATGTCCAAGTGTCCTGCCCTTATGTCTAAGTGAGAATTAGGGCTGGCAATTTGGGATTCATGGGTCATATTCAAGTTTTATAGTCGTGTCATTTAAGAATACTTTATGTTCGTTAATTAGGCGATGATATTCATGTATATTAAATTTGTGTCACTTTTGGATTTATCAAATAATAGTGTCAATACGCGTCTATTCGTGTCCTCTCAAATTATTTTTGCTAATAATTAGTTTTTTTCTTATTACTCTGGTTTTTGTGCCAGCTTAGCACTTATCAAAAAAATAAGAAGAGAATATAAGGGGACCATAAAATATTAGGTGGTGTAACAAAGCACGTCAGCAACTGTTATGGCGGGCATTTACATACTTAGATCCACTTTCAAATTGACATGTGTTCGTTCACGATGTATTAAATAGAACTGTCAATGAGGAACGTAGCTTCGACCTAGTTAGTTCCACGAGGAGAAACAAAAAGAGGTTATTACTTTTCTGAAAATCATCTTTAGATGATGCATGTTGTGCAAATATACTCGACCAAAATGAAGGAAAAATGCAACATATGACTACGACATCAAAGTAAGCTTCGATATTACACAAATGTATCCTTGGAAGAGGCTGATTACGAAAAAGTACGACGGCTCCAAACAAAATGTGGTAAGAGAGACGGCACAAAATGTTCATGTAGAGAATAAGACAATGAATTTCTCCCACCTCTGGCCGCCTCCCCCTGCTGTCCGCCACCCGCCGTTCGCCACCACCACCTGCCATCCACTCGCCGCCCACCCGAGAAGAAGAAGTTCTGTGCCGTTATCAAACAAATTTCTGTTTCTGAAACATAAATTTTGTGTCATTATCAAACCTGTTACAGAAGACTAGGACAAATTTCACATTTGTCAATGTCAAATTCCAAGTGTCCAGCCCTTATATTTAACTCAAGACTAGGACTGACTATCCGTGTTCACTTGTTACATTCGAGTTCAGTAGTTGTGTCATTTAAAAATACGTTATTTTTTGTGATTAGGCTATAAGACTTATGCATATCACGTTCATGTCGCTTTTGGTTTTACCAAATAATCCTGTCGAAAGGTGTCTCTTCGCGTCTAATACTTACCAAAAACATTAAAAAAAAAGATAATAGGAGGACCGACTCGAGCCTCAAATCTACTGTTGCCTTCTCTGGGCCGGTCTTGATCAAACACAGTTTACACAAATAACTTTCTTGACGAGAGGCCCATAGACATCATGAAAAATGTCTCCTAATCATACACAACCCTGTACATCTTTCTCTTCGTTCTCGTGGACTTGCTCTGACTAAGATATTTTTGCTAACATGATACCAAGATATACGATTCATATCTAACTCTTTTTTCGCAACTTTTCAGCTGGCTCCACACCCTTGACTTTTGGCAACTGTTCGACTTCATCCAACTCATCGTGAGCAAGTGCAGATATTTCCTTTGTTTCTACAGAAATTGGCAGTGTGTGATCTCTTGTTTCCAAGATATTTCTACATGGTTTCCCCAAGTGTGAATAGAGCCAAGAGCTAGAATAGACATGATAACATACTAATAATTGTTTGCAAACAGTTTTAGTGGAAAGCTCAAACGGGGATTTATGGAGTGATCGCTTGTGTTCTTACAGGTGCTGTACTGTTGAAATATCCTCATGGAAGATTTTTAAATTTCTATTCGGTTAACTGTGCACGTGTTGAGCACCGGCTTTTGTATCATCCGAGAAAATTATTCATGCGCCGGCAACGGATTGATTTTCTTTTGATATCCAGGGCATGAGTGCAAAAGCCTAGACATCTCGAGGTTTTTCGAAACACCATGTGAAATCTTGCCGTACGAGTCAAGTTCAGGGTTTTGGGTCTATGCAATGATCCCGACCCAGAGCAATTTGCGTGCAACTTATGTGATTTGAACAAGTGTACTCCAATTCCCGAATGAGAAATTCACTAACTTCTCTTGCCGACTGCGCCATTTTTCGGGTTTAAACTAATCTTTTACTTGTGGGCAAGTTAAAGAAGACCTTCAGAAATCTGGGTGCAATAGAGGAGAAAACAAGTGGCCACATGGTGATAAGGTAGCCCAATGGTTGGAACCTTCTTGCATCTCTATCGCTTGTTGATTTTTAGTGAAGGGGGGATGCATGAGATGGGTTTTGCGCCACGTGAACAAGATCAGTTTAACGGTCCTGATCAAGTTAATTATGCATAGCTTGGCCCATGACCACGCGGACTTTTCCCTTTCGTTTGTCCTTGCACCGTCTTGGGGACCAAAAAGGAGGAGAAAATCCTCCACAATTAATTTAATTAGCCAAAAGAATGAGAACGGACGATTGACATCGACAATGTCTCCCATTTCATTTTAAGAGGTCAGTGCTTACGGTTGAAGTATACAATTTGAAGCATAATTATAACTCATTTTAAGTGAGCCTAATTGAATATGAGTTGGAGTGAGGTGAGAATGATGCTATCCCTTACATCCAACCATACCCATTCGATTCGGTCTAGATAAGAATCGTCAAATCAAAACAACAATACCGTTACCATGTTCATCTAAGCGAGCAAAAATAACCTGAGAAGAGAAACTATATCCCAAATCAAACAGAGCATAGACGATTGCGTGCACATCATTTTGTAGATGACATTATACTCAAGTTAGCGTTAGAGAAAGAAGCATAAGTGTGGCATAAGTACTCTTTAGTCAGTCACCATAAAGAATGATCACCTCAAACTGAACTAAATAAGGGTTTGAAGGCCGAAGGTCATTTTGGATATGAACCTGGCTCGTTTTTAACTATTGTTAAAAGGTTTGCATCCAAGCACCGTACAAGAGGCTAGTAAAAATAAAAGAATTGAATTAGCACAATTACAATTAGTTTAAGACTTTTTTGGTAATTTTTTCTAGTTTCTTATGTGTGTGTGAACCCGTGAGATTGCATCGAGTGCGAATCAAATATGATAGACCTCATGGGTCTGGAATCAGAAGGCATATATACATCCTCATGGTATGAGTAACTACACAAGAGTATTGCCCCCAGTGAGATATCCACAGCCAGTACTGTCGAATATCCTAATATTCCATTCTGTGGTCGTATCTTGTGTGCTTGTCCACACACCGATTCACCGACTCTCTCCCACCTGTTTCCTGAAAAAACCCTAAATACCTCAAAGCCACACCACATTCAAACCATGTCCTCCCGTCCTCTCTATAAAACCCCCCTATCATTTCTCTCCTCGTTCCACGGCAATTCCGCATATAAACTCCCACCCAAAAAAGAAGCAAATTCGTCCCACAAAGAAGAAGGGTCAAGAGTATGTCTGCATTAGTAGAGATATGGGGGTCTGAGCTTGCCAAGCTCGGAGAAAAGGTTGCCATCAAGAAGTTACTCCGGTCCAAATCGAAGTCCGGCCAAGAACGCGAAGAATCAGCCGAAGCCGAAGCCGAACCAAAGAAGTTGTCGCTGGCCAAGAAGGAAGAGAGGAGGAGAGAGGTTCCGGCCGAGAGCACGATTTCGGAGGCCACTGTGTGCTTGCTCATGGACCGGTTCGTGCCATGGTGATGACCGGGAGAAGGAAGAGACGAAGAAGAGAGTGCAACAAGAACGAAGATGTATTATAAGGTCGTCACTTTGTATATTCCCTAGTATGGGGTATCTTTTTTTGAATAGGGAGGTATATGAAGCATGTGTTATTGGCCTTCTTTGGTAATTGTAATGAAGGTTCCTTTCGCATCTACTTGACTTTCAACAAGGATTTGGTCTTATCGACCAAGTGCTGTGGAGATGCCTATCTCTATGCTCTGTGAGAGAGGTCTCTTGCTATAATTATCTCGTAAATGGGTCGTGTCGACGACCGACGAGCGCCTGCTCAACATGGGCTGAATCGCTGTTTAGAGAACTCGTAACACTTATTAAGCATACTTAATTAAAAATTATTCAATATTTTTGGGACACTCATACACAAAATCCTAAAATCCTAACTATATATAAGCGAGCAAAACTTTTGTTCTCTTCAGCCTCAAAGGGAACTCAATTTAGAATTTTGGCGTTTTATAGTGGGAAATTTATGTTAACAATGCTAGTAATTAACGATTGTGTAATACCAAGCTTTGGAGTTAAACAGAAGTTAGAGTGAAATGTGTTCACTGTGAAAGCATGAAAGCCAAATTTTTGCCTAATCGGACTGTGTTTTCTGACTTGGACCATGGCCCTTTAGGTAGAATTAGGATTCTCTATTTGGAAATTCAGTGCACATGGAAAATCCTGTCGAGTTATTTTTACATTGTAAACTGTCAAGTTCTCATTTTCAGTTTTTGGTGACATTTGTTCATGCATCAAATGCGATCGGACAGAGAAGATTACTAGGCCGTGCTTATCTCTGATCGAAGAACCTTTCATGTACGAAAAACCCATTTGGAACCCAAGTTCGATTTTCTTAAGGTATCTTTTTTAGGTGACCTTCTGCCAATTTATATGCCTTGCGAGTGGATTTCACCTCTTCTTAGTTGGGTGTTCCTTTGGACTGCCACATCTCCACATTGGGCCTCGGCCCTTTTTGGCGATTTTCCGTCTTTGGCCAGCAAGGGTCGCTTCTTCTTTATCATAATAGCTCACGGGCCTACCTAGGGCTGATCCAAGCCATAAGGGCCCGAAGACAACTTTGGCAGGCTTTGACAAGGGCATTCAATGAGAAGCTCCGGATCAACCTGATTAGCCCTATCCAAATCCGACCCGACGCCCAATAGTTTTGGTACATAAAAGCTTTATGATTGGCAAGCTTGGTAAATAAATTTAGGCCCGACCTTAAGATTTGACCAAGGTGCGGGCTCGAACATGCCCACTGATCAGCTCTCGACTTCGTGACCTTAGCCAACCTCTTGTGTCATGACTTTAAGACCCATTAGTTTAGGCTTTCTTAGTCATTTTAGGCGAGATAGCTACTGTCGCTCAGAATTGCCCCTTGACAATGCTAAAGGGACGCAGAAATTGGGGCAATATTTATCTATTGCATGTTGACACTTAAAAATTTGCCCAAAAGGTCGTTATACTTGTTTCCCTCCCAGAAATACTTTGATTATTAAATATCATATGCTTGTGTCACGGCCAAGAGGTTTTCAACACCAAGAACCGTGACACATCAATGAAGACCCGTTCAAAGCTTCCGGAATTTTCCCAAGGACGGGCGAAACGGTAAATTGTGCCGGGGTTCTAGAGAGTTCTCGGCATAAATGCCGGTAGTTGATAGCTCTCGGAATAAATGTCGGTAGGTGGTCGACGAGAACGATACGATCTCGGCCACTCAGCTAAAAATCGATCAATGGTTGTAATCCGAGGCCCTCTACTATATAAAGGGGTGTCCTCCTCCTCATTTGAAACATCCAAAAAAACAACAAGAAGCAGTTGCTTTCTCTTCCAGAGCTTCTCTCTTTAGATTCTCTCTCTACGATCCGAGTGTCCGAGCGAGTGAGTGATCGGCAAAAAGGCTTGGCCTAGGCTTTCCAACGATCCAAGGAAGCCTAAGTCGCCGCACGGGTCGTTCCCAAACTATCGGCCCGTGACAAGTGGTATCAGAGCAAGTAGAGAGTCCATCCAAGGAGATCGAGGAGCACACCAACTGGTCGAGAGAATGTCGAACAACGAACAACTCGCTTCGGTTGTTGTGGATGAAAGGGCTCCTAAAGAACCGGTTCCCAATGAGCCGGTTGCCCAACCAAAGACTCGTGGAAAATCCAAGAAAAGGGATGCTTCGTCGAACGCCATAGCCGCGATCGATGAGAAGCTCACGAGAATGAGAACAACAATGTTGGAATTCATCGAAGAACTCGACGAAGTTAAAAGGCGGATCGACGAGGGTGAAGAAACTCTCCGCCATGAATTCACAAACGTCGTCAATCGTACGACGGCCCCTTTGTTCGATAGGGATGATTTCCTTGAAGCATCCATCGAGGCGCTAAAGCTTGAGGTCGTGGAGATCAAAGAAGGCAACTCCTCCAAGACCGAAGTCGAAGCCTTGAAGATGGAGGTGCAAGAGCTCAAGACCGAGCTCATCCTATGTAAAGCAAGCATCGCGAACGGTGCATTGCCCATCCAAGCGGCACACAAGCTAGATGTGCCGAAGCCGAAAGAGTTCAAAGGCAACCGGTCCGCCAAAGAAGTAGACAACTTCCTATGGAGCATGGGACAATACTTCGACGCCATTGGAATCCAAGAAGATTTGGCCAAGGTACGAACCGCTTCTATGTTCCTAGTTGATAATGCCATGCTTTGGTGGCGAAATAGATGTGAAGAGACAAAACAAGGCGCCGACCCCATCACTACTTGGGATGGATTTGTCGAGGAGTTTCGGGATTATTTCTTCCCCGAGTATGCTCAACAAGAAGCCCGTAGCAAGCTCCATCGCCTTGAGCAACGTAGCACAGTCCGAGAGTATGTGAAGGAATTCACCGAGCTCAAACTCCAAATCCCCAATCTTAGGGAGGAGGAGGCTCTCGGGGCGTTCATGGATGGATTGAAGCCGTGGGCACTACTCGAGCTCAAACGAAGGGACGTCAAAAGTCTTTCGCAAGCACTAGTCGCGGCCGAGTCTCTCGCCGACTTCACCAAGGAAGTCCCAAAAACAAGAGGGGGCGGGTGGAGATCGGATCGACACCACGATGAAGAAGACCAAGCTACTCGTGGTCGAAAAGACTCGAGCAATAGTCCCAGCCGTGGCCGAAGAGATCATGGTGGACGTGAGAAGACATGGGGTGAAGGAACGTCCAAGTCAAGCGATCCCAAATGGAAACAACCTCAAGGAGACTACAAGAACAAGTTTGATACTCCACCACCGTCTCCGTGTTTCATTTGCAACGGTCCTCATTGGACACAAAAGTGCCCAAAGAAGAGTAGGATCAATGCTATTCTTGCCGTAGAAGAGGATGAAGAGCCGAAGCAAGAAAAGGAGAAACGCGAGGTGCGACTTGGGACCGTGAAGGTTGTCAACTCAATCAACTCCGTGAAGGACAAAGCTCCACCAAGGGAGAAGCCAGCATATTCGCACCTCTCATTCGTTGAGGTCAAGGTAAATGGCGTACCCCTCCTTGCCTTGGTCGATACGGGTGCTACGAGCTTGTTTTTGTCAAAAGAAGCGGCCAAACACTTGGGACTTCACGTGGAACCAACTCGGAATCGCTACAAGACCCCCAATTCTATCGAGATACCAGGCGTAGGCGTGGCCAAAAATGTAAAACTCCAAGTCGGTACTTGGGAAGGCAAACTTCCGTTCGAGGTAATCCCTCTCGACGATTATGATCTCATTCTAGGCCTTGAATTTTTCGATGCCGCGGGAGCCATGATCGACCTGAGGAGCAACACGATTATCATCACCAACTCGGAGTGTCCATCCATGGTTCCAATGATTAATGGGGTGACCGAAGCCAAAGTCCTCTCCACAATCCGAAGAGTTGAGAAGTCCGTGCCCGAACTTTGCACCAAGCCAAAGCCGAAGGTGGATCATCCTCTTCAACACAACATGCCGATCCATGTTCTATTCCCGGAGGTAACAAGCTTGCCGGCCAACATGGAGAAAGTCAAATCAAAGGAGCCAAATGCCCGACAAACTGAGAAGCCGAAGAAATCTCGGAAGAGTCGAAGGCGCTCCAAAAAGCCAACAAATAAACCCCAAGCCAAGAGCGCCGAGGACGTCGCTCGAATGAGTGGGGGAGAATGTCACGGCCAAGAGGTTTTCAACACCAAGAACCGTGACACATCAATGAAGACCCGTTCAAAGCTTCCGGAATTTTCCCAAGGACGGGCGAAACGGTAAATTGTGCCGGGGTTCTAGAGAGTTCTCGGCATAAATGCCGGTAGTTGATAGCTCTCGGAATAAATGTCGGTAGGTGGTCGACGAGAACGATACGATCTCGGCCACTCAGCTAAAAATCGATCAATGGTTGTAATCCGAGGCCCTCTACTATATAAAGGGGTGTCCTCCTCCTCATTTGAAACATCCAAAAAACAACAAGAAGCAGTTGCTTTCTCTTCCAGAGCTTCTCTCTCTAGATTCTCTCTCTACGATCCGAGTGTCCGAGCGAGTGAGTGATCGGCAAAAAGGCTTGGCCTAGGCTTTCCAACGATCCAAGGAAGCCTAAGTCGCCGCAAGGGTCGTTCCCAAACTATCGGCCCGTGACACTTGCATCTTAGATTGTTTAAACATTAAGTAAAGTTTTTAACAAATTGCGATTAGATTTATTGATATTTATAGTTGGCATTAATAAAGAAAAGAAAACGGAGAATGAACATTGTCATGTTACGATAAACAATTTGACCATTTACGAACCTCCGAATGACACGTTGTCTAAACTTATTTCGGAAGTTTCGATGGATTCCTCTTGTTCCTGTTTAGTCCCCTCAAAGCGGGGTCACAGCGGGGTGGCTGTAATCGAGAAGCAAACTTCTATCTATTGGCGATCAAGTATTTAGAGGTTATCCTATTTCCCACTCTTTCTGCCTTTGCACATGGTCGCTGTGAACTCTCTACATGCTAAATTGAAACCTAAACACGCAAACTACGATTACAGTAATCTTCTCTGCGAAGGCTCCATGATGTGGATGATGTATCCTTGAATCAACCGGAAAAAAGAATGGTCAACAACACCAAATTGAGAGAGACAAATACATCGATGTGACGTGTCAAAAATAGATAATATTTTTTTTATTAATTGAGAAAGAACTTGAACCTAGAGCTCATTTGAAATTTTCTTCCAACATATATAAACAAAAATAAAATATAAAGGGGGGCATCGAGAGCTGCCCTTGGCAAGCTATCATCCTTATCCAAGATTGGACCGGTCAATCGTAGCAATGTTGGAAACAATGGTTGTCTCTTTCGACTCATCTTGCGGTCAAATCTCTTGTCGGACATTTGATTTCATTGCGCGCGAAACCTTTATTAGGTGTACTTGCTAAAGCATTCAACGTTTTCGGGTAAAATCAATCATATTTTTAGAGAGCGGTGTACCTAATTCTTAACCCCCCCCCCCCCCCCCCCAAAAAAAAAAAATGTGACCGATAGTCTACCCACCTAATAGTCATTCGATTGACTCTCTATGCCTCGCGGCTTATATGCGAGATGCCGGATATATTGATAAATGTTACAAATTAATCATGTGGACATGCTTACCACCAATTCTTTCGCAAGTATTGATCACGGATCAAATAATAAAGAATCGGTGGTGGGGTTATTGCTTGAGGTTTAAAAAAGTGCGTGGTTGACCCATCTATCTACTGAAGAACATTCAACGAGACAATCCTGGGTCTTATTCGTCATATTTAACATGCCAGCAAGGAATCATTCGGACAGGCGGCATTCGGTAACAGTTTTCTTGGTTTCGACCCATCAAAATCAAGAAAAGTCGGTAAGAATTATAATAGGAATAATGACATAAACAGTCTATGAACTTTGATCACATGTGCAATATGTTAAGGAAAATTCCCAATAGATTTTGAAGTTGACAAAACTGTCCATGAGTATTTTGTAAGTCTGATAAATGCTTTGAAGTATTTTGATTCAGGAAGTTATTTTTAGAAGAAAAGCATATGTCAATCTTGATCTAGTTCGTGTTCAGATTGTGAAAGAACGAAAAGTTCAGACTCAGACACAGAAGTTCTTCAGACGCAGAAGCTGAAATTATTCAGACGCAGATGCTGAAATTATTCATATGCAGACACTGAAATTATTCAGACGCAGAAGCCGAAATTATTCAGACGCAGATGCTGAAATTATTCAGATGCAGAAGCTGAAATTATTCAGATGCAGATGCTGAAGTTCTTCAGACGCAGACGCTGAAATTATTTAGACGCAGATGCAGATGCTGAAATTATTCAGACGCATAACTCAGAACTCAATATAACAGCTAGTGATCTGGTATGGATTTCACAGAAGGAAAGTTTTGATTGTTTCAATCTTAATCAAATTGATTAACAATTAAATATTACGACAAGAATACATTACTACGGACAAAGCTCTACTTATGGAAACCAAGATTCTGATTGTATGGGCGACCAGAATTAGCGGGATTCAGATTTTATCAATCAACGGCTACTCAATCCATTTTATACAAATATGTCCAAAGGTGAATATTGGAAGATGATCCTCTGAAAACTGTCCAACGGCTAGTTTGGAAGTGGAGGAGTATAAAAGGAGATCAACGAGGAGCATAAGGTAGAGAACGAAATCAAGAATCAATAAGTCCAAAGTCTGAGCATACTCTGATTCAATCTCTTCTCTTTCGTGAGCTTAAACGTGTAATCATTTAAGAGGCGTAGACAGTGTTATAAGTGTGTGCTTAGGTGTGAGATAGTGTGATCTATCGACTTGGTATAAGCAGCACCAACTTCGGGGAGAAGTGCTTGGGTTTAAGCGGCACAACTTGCTGTAATTTCTCATTGATTTGATTAGTGGAATCTAGCCAGTAGGTTGTCAGCGTGGGAGAGTGGACGTAGGCTTGATCTAAGCCGAACCACTATAATTGTTTGTGTGCAGTTTTCTCCATCTCTAATCTCTTATTATATTGTTTATACTGCTCACAAGAACATTTGTTACAAAGTCTTATCAGAATCTGCTTGTTATTCAGACTTTGTTCTTGATCTTTTACTTCCGCTTTAAATTGGTAAAGAATTTATTTAGATCACCTATTCACCCCCCCTCTAGATGATCATTGCTAGCTACATCACAATATGGTCCTTGAACTTTTAATTTGTTCAAAGTAATCCTGGAGGACTGCGTTGAACATTTTCATATAGTTCAGGGACTACATTGAATATGTACCAAAAGTCTAAGAATTATTTTGAACGAGTTAAAAGGGACTACATAAAACATTTTCAATAGTTGAGGGACTAAATTGAACGTGTACCAAAATTTAAGGAATCACTTTGAACGAATTAAAAATTCAGAAATTATATTGCACATTAAGTTAAATTTTATGGACCACATTGAATAAATTAAAAGTTAAGGGACGACATTGCATATTGAATCAAAATTCAAGAATTATTTGTGTCATTTTACCAAGATAATAATACCGAGGGTAAGGACTAAGCTTGGCTTCAAGAATGTAATCGCCGCGCGCTTAGTGTGGAATGAAAAAGCAAGCGGGTCAAACATGTTGCGTCTTAATCACGTGATGGCTCGGAAATTGGCGTTGACAATCTCCGTGGACACATTCAAAAGCTCTATATTTATAAACGCCGGTTTCATGTGATGATGCATTGCAAAAAACTTGATAACTGCGCTGATTTTGTGAATTTCAGTTGTTCTCTCCCTTTTTGTTCTTTGAAACCCAACACTTGAACAAATTCCCTCTTCATTTTTTAGCCAACGATGTCTTCGCCTTCTTCATCAAATCTTCCTCTAATAGCAATCCCCGGAGGTTATGGCTTGCCCTTCTTCGGCGCCATAAAAGACCGGCTTGACTACTTCTATCATGAGGGGACGGACGAGTTCTTCCGGACTCGGATGGAGAAGTACCAGTCGACGGTCTTCCGGTCCAACATGGTTCCGGGCCCTTTCATGGCCCAGAACCCTAAGGTCGTCGTGCTCCTCGATGCCATCAGCTTCCCGGTCCTCTTTGACACCTCCAAGGTCGAAAAGAAGGACGTGTTCGTTGCGACCTACATGCCCTCGACCAACTACACGGGCGGATACCGCGTGTGCGCCTACCTCGACCCCTCCGAGCCCAAACACGCCATCTTGAAAGGCTTATTCCTGTCGACCATTGCAAAGCGTCATGATAAGTTCATTCCACTCTATAGGAGTTCCCTATCACAGCTCTTCATTGACCTAGAAGATGAGTTCTCTAGCAAAGGCAAAGCATACTTCAACGACTATTGCAACAAAATGTCCTTCAACTTCTTGGCCAACCTATTCTGCGACCAAAATCCGTCTAGCACGATCCTCACGACCGACAAAGCAACGAAATTCTTTGACTCGTGGTTGTTTTTCCAACTTGCACCATTGATGACCCTAGGGTTACCAAAGATACTAAACTTTTTGGAAGACATAGTCCTACACACATTCCCATTGCCTTCGTTGTTGCTCAAATGCGATTACAAGAAATTCTACAAGGTGTTCAACGAGTACGCAAAATCGATATTGGACGAAGCTGAGAGTTTGGGAATCAAAAGAGACGAAGCTTGCCACAACCTTGTGTTCCTGGTGTGCTTCAATTCCTATGGGGGCATGAAAACCACGTTGCCAGCTTTGATCAAGTGGGTCGGACTCGCCGGAGAAGAATTGCACCAACAGCTTGCAGAGGAAATCAGGAGTGTTGTTAGATCGGAAGGCGGGGTCACAATCGCCGCATTGGAGAAGATGAGCTTGACCAAGTCCGTCGTCTGGGAAGCGCTGAGAATTGAGCCTCCGGTTGCGTTCCAGTATGGCCACGCCAAGGAGGATATGGTGATCCACAACCACGATGCGGCCTTCGAGATCAAGAAGGGCGAGATGATATTTGGATATCAGCCGTTTGCAACCAAGGATCCGAGGGTGTTCGAAAAGCCAGAGGAGTTCGTGGGCGACAGGTTCGTCGGGGAAGAAGGTGAGAAGCTGTTGAAGTACGTGTACTGGTCGAACGGGCGCGAGATTGATGACCCGACCGTGGGGAACAAGCAGTGCCCTGCAAAGAACTTGGTGGTGCTCTTGAGCAGGGTCATGCTCGTGGAGTTCTTCCTCCGTTACGACACATTCACGGTCGAGGCCGGGACTTTGCCGCTCGGATCGACGGCAACATTCACGTCAATGTCGAAGGCCACGAGTAGCTGATTCTGAATCATAGTTTTCGTGAAATTATCTACTAGGAACAGGTCGTGATTTAATTGGTTCGGTTGGTTTTCTTGGGGAATAAATTCTGGTGATTGTTTCACTGATTGGTTTATCCTCTTTACTTAATAGAATGTTTTGGCTGAACATGTCAATACTTGTATTATTAGGTGGCAAAGGCAAAGCATACTTCAACGTTTTTGCTAACATACTACCAAGATATATGGTTCATATCCAACTCTTTACATACACAACTCTGTACATCTCTCTCTTTGTTCTTTTGTGGACTTTCTCTGACTAAAGATATTTTTGCTAACATACTACCATGGTATATGGTTCATATCCAACTCCTTTTGCAACTTTTCAGCTGGCTCCACACCCTTGACTTTTAGCAACTTTTCAGCTTCATCTATCTCTTCACGAGCAAGTGCAGATATTTCCTTTGTTTCTAGAGGAATTGGCGATCTCTCGTTTCCAAGATATTTCTACATGGTTTCCCCAAGTGTGAATAGAGCCAAGAGCTAAAATAGACGGGATACCATGCTAATAATTATTTGCAAATACTCGAAAGAGAAAATATTCAGTGACATGAAAGTGCCACATCATATGTTGATGTGGCGCGCATTTATTTAGTTGAATTCATTTATTATTTAACATGTGTCAATTGAATGAAAATTAAATAAAAGTAAAATTTGTGACCACCTCCAAGATGGGATCATTAATGGGGAGCAACTTTTTAGGAAAATTTTAAACACCCGCCCAAAACCTGTCTTCAACCTTCCTTCACAACTTCAAAAGAAACCGTTATTTTTTCTTTCTCTTAGATCTTACATTTCAGACCAGAAAAAACATTCTTCTCTTTTTTTTTTTTTCATCTCTTACGTTGCAGACCGCCGCTCAACATCGCGTTTAGATGACCTCCATTTTCACTTTGAAAGTCGCCGCTTCTATGACCTCCATTTTCGCTTTGAAGACCGCCGCTCGACCACCACGCTTCAAAGACCGTTGCTCGACCACCACGCTTCGAAGACCTCCATTTTCACTTAGAAGACCGCTGCCTCGAATATCTCCATTTTTGCTTCGAAGGCCGATACTCAACCACCACGCTTCAAAGACCGCCATTTTCACTTAGAAGACCGCAGCTTTGAAGATCTCCATTTTTGCTTCAAAGCCCGATGCTCAACCACCACGATTCGAGGACCTCCATTTTCGCTTCGAAGACTGCCGCGCTTCGAAGTCCTCCTAACTTTGAGATTGCAGAATGTTGAGCGGGGTGAGCTCGATATTGAGATGTGCCTCTCACTCAGTAGCTTGGAATTAGTTTGACTAGATTATAGTGATGCGCATGCAATACAGTCTCACATTTGTTTGGTACCTAGAATTTTTTAGTTCAGTGCTAGAAAATTTTGTTTGAGTATTTATTTGTGATTGAGCTTAGAACCCATCAATCGAGTTGGTTTTCCAAATAGCACGCGCTGAATATAATAACAATTATGAAAAAGTCGGTGTCCAAGCACCAACGACTTCGTTGTTCCATGAAATTCCCCTGGATCGTAATTTCTCTCTTTCCTTTATGAACTTTGCGTAATGAGCTTTTGAGAGTTTTCCTTCTGTAATTTATCTGACTGCATTTCACGGAAGAGAGCCAGCTGGATCTCCCAATATGGTAATGGATAAGAAAACAAGTTGATTTTCTCTTCTTTTCCTTTTGCCTAATCTTGCACAGAGCATACTAAGAAATTCCAACAGCTAGTATGGATTAGTGGTGTTTGAGAAGAGCAGGTATAATGCAAGAGGGTCGGTGATAAATGAACAGCATCAGGGTGATTGGTCGTTGAAAACAAAGAGTTGCATAGTGAGCAACAAGCTACTAGAGTCCTAGGCTAGAGGTCACGAATCTTTGGCAATATATAAACTGAACATGAGCATGGTTTTCCATCTGCTGAAGTTGCAGATGTAATTGTTACTCTTCAAGCTTCCAACTATGCACGCCTTGAATCAAGTTAATTGAAGGCAAAAATCGTGAAACTGACTTTCACATATCCTGCATCCAAGTTTAGATTTTTCCAGTGTTTGAATCTCCCGTACTTATCTCGCAACTTCCACTGTCGTTATACTGAAATGTTACCAAAAACAAAAAATCTTCAATTCAATAAGTTAAGGGAATGTTTCAAATGCCTTCAATTTAATATTGTCTTGAGAACAGCCATTCAATTGTCTTGAAAACCATTGTCTTCTTGGCCGTAGCAAATTTGCTCTCGGCCATGAGTTTAAATAAAAAAAAACATATAAACAAATAAGCAGAACAAACTCAGCTTGGACTGGGAACAAAACTCAGTTCTTCCAAGTGAAAATGGAGGAGAGGAATGGAGAAATAAGGAGCTAAGTTAGGGTTCAACGAGCTGTGATGGAAGCCATTTTTCTCTTTAGGCTACCCTGTATCCAAAAGTTCTAAGCAGCGTTGGCCTTCAAAGCGAAAATGGAGGTCTTCGAAGCATGGTGATTAAGCATCGGGCTTCGAAGAAAAGATGGAGATCTTCGAGGCAGCGGTCTTCTACGTGAAAATGGAGGTCTTCGAAGCGTGGTGGTCGAGCGACGGTCTTTGACGCATGGTGGTTGAGCGGCGGTCTTCAAAGCGAAAATGGAGGTCATAGAAATGGCGACCTTCAAAGTGAAAATGGGGGTCATCTATGCGCGGGGTTGAGCGGCGGTCTGCAACGCAAGAGCTGAAAAATAAAAAGTAAAAGGAAGAAGGTTTTTTCTCGCCCGAAACATAAGATCTGAGAAAAAAAAAATGAAGGTTTCTTCTGAAGTTGTGAACGAAGGTTAAAAACAGGTTTTGGGCGGGCGTTTAAAATTTTCGTAAAAAGCTACTCCCCATTAATGATTCTATCCGGCAGGTGGTCAGAAACTTTGCTTTTATTTAATTTTAATTCAATTGACACATGTCAAATAGTGAATGAATCTAATTAGATAAATGCGGGCCACATTTCATATCACTGAATATTTTCTCATTCTCGTGGAAAGTTTAAATGAGGATGTGGTGATCGCTTGTGTTCTCACACATGTTGTTCTGATGAAATATCGTCATGGAAGATTACTGAATGTCTATTCGATTAAATGTGTACGTGTTAAGCACTGGCCTTTCTATCATCCGAGAAAATTATTCATGCACCGGCGACGAATTGATTTTCTTTTTTTATTTATTTCCAGGGATGAACACAAAAGCCTGGCCATCTAGAGATTTTCGAAACACCATGCGAACCCTGTCGTACAAGTCAAGTACAGAGTTTTGGGTTTATGCAATGATTTCAACATAGAGTTTGCATGTAGCTTGTGTAATTTGTGTTACGGCTAGTGCTATCATCTAGATGGGATGAATAGGTGATTTTACCAAATTAAATGATTTAAATGTATAGAATGAATATAGTTGAGATCGACAACTCATATGATTAATATTAGATGGATGCGCACGACAAACTTGTATATAAGTTATCATCAGATGATTGCGTCTAATGACTAAGATGATGTTCTGACGAACTTGTTTGATAGATATGTATGCAATATAATGTCAGCAATAATAAATAAAAGTTTAGGGATAGAGAATACTGCACACAGATCTTTATAGTAGTTCGACTTTATCGAACATATGTCCACTCTCTACGCTGGCAGCCTATTGGCTGTATTTCACTATTGAACCACTAGAAAATTACAAGAGCAGTATTTCTCAGTGTTAAATATGTCTTGAATTTTATATACTTGGTTCGGTTCATGACCCGACCTGACATATTTTTATGCGACCTGAAAGTGAAGGAAAAATTGAGATTTAGTTCGCGATGTGAATGGTTGGGCTGATAGGCCAAATCTGTAGCAAGTGAACAAATCTTTATGGCAATTCGTTCAAGTTGGAGTAAGCGAACCAATGTCTCGGGGGGTTCGGAGGCGTAGCCCCCGAGGAAAATTTTTTGGGAGTCCTATTTATACTGCGGCTAGGTTTTCTCATTGATGTAGAAAGGATTTTGTTTCCAAAGAGTTTTGTAAGCCATGAGCTTTTGTCGTTATTTCGACTTCCGAAAACTGTACTCTCTTTAATTATAGTGGAATTTTGTCTTGCCTCGCCCGTGGACGTAGATCACCTTGTGATCGAACCACGTAAATCCCTGTGTTCTGTGTTTGCTCTTCCGCATCTGTTTCGCAACACTCAGATAATAGACTACATTATCACGTACACTCTTCACTCAAGCAATTTTCTTTCTAAAATCACAACATAAAAAACAGTAATCACAAGTGTGTAAGATCGAAGCTCTATTTAGACTTTGGAATTCTCGATTCTGGTTCAATTTTCTTATATGATGTTTGCACTCTTTTTATACTCCTCTACTTCCAATCTGTTAGAAAATCTTCAGAGGACTGATCTCCAAATTAAACCGTTGGAGAAACTTCCCAAAGGAAAATGCATAGCCGTTAGAAGAAGAATCATTATCTCCGAGTGATTTGATCGCCCATACAATCAAATCAAGGTTTTCATAAGTGTAGTTCTTCGTGTTTAAGGAACGATCTTATGATTGCCAATTTGAATGTCTTGAAATATCAATTTGATTATCCTGCATAAACTTGTCAAAAATAACACACATTGAATCTGACGAGTAATTTTGAGTTTGATGACAAAGTCCTTTCATCGACTAAGTCTGATGATTCAGCATTTACCTGCATCAAATAACTTAAGTGTAATTTTGGTTAGTAACAGATAATTTTGTCAAATCTCAAAACTCATTAGGGATTTTTCTCAACATTCTCCTTATTTTTTATGATGACAAAACTATCTATATGTGATGTAAATAGTCTATTCAGATGATATAACTTTCGAAGCATATATAAAGCATTGTTAAGCTTTGAAATCAATATTCATGTTTTGAAGCATGTGCTTAGCATATATAAAGCATTGTTAAGCTCATATTCTGCTGCTTCCATACTTGCATTCACATCTTCTGCCGCTATAATACTTGTCCCCCTTTTTGACATCAGAAGAAAGGATAGATAGCATAATCAATAAAAATGCAGTAAAAGTAAGTCGAACAACCATTGTCAAATCATATGTTAATATTCAAAGTTCACACCAAGTCAAATATTTAACAAAAACCAATATGGAAAGTTGAAACAAATAGCTCAGAAATTAAAAGTTGGGAAGATATGTGATCAGTTTAGCTGATTTGCCAGAGGGGCTGAGGGTCCTGATGGTTCAGATGAAGAGATTCCAAAAGGTGCAAATAGAAAAGGTACTTGGACAAGACTAAAGCTAGAAAGTTGGTTCAAACGTTGTTCAATATGTGAAGAGAGCTGATGAATATGTCCTTCAAGATTTGCAGTTTGAATTGTTGCAATTTGTACATCAGTTCTTACTTGAATTTTCGGATTGTTGAATCTTGCTTCCATCAAATCCTTGATCTCCTGAATTCCTTCTTTAAGTTCATTGTGGAGTTCTCTGACTTCATTCTGAATTGCAGCTTGTCTCCACCTTAGATCGGTAATCGCTGCATGGTTTGACATGGATGAGGAGATATTGTATCCAGAAGGAGTGTGAGTAGTCTGAATGTCAACAGATGCTGCTTCCTTTCTTTTGCCTCTCTGTTGAGCTTCAGATGAACTGTTTTCACAATCATCTCCTTCAAGAGGAAAATCTACAGAACTTGCTTATGAAGGAGCTACCTCTTGTGCATTTGATTATGGTCCTCCTATATGTCAGGCATATTAAAGTCATTGTCCTCAACATCTTGAGTATTTTCTTCCTCAAACTCCTTGTGCATTTCAGCTAGATTACTGCTACTTTTCTCATCATTGTGAGCATTTTCTTGCTCAAACTCCTCATGCATTTCAGCTTCATGGTCATGTTCAAACTCCCTCTATCTCTTAGAGGGTCCTTCCTCAGCTTCTTTCTCTGCAGTAGCCATGTGTTCTTGCTGATTTTCCATGACTATTTTGTTGATGATGTCACTTAGTGATTTCATCAAGTATTCCTCCTCATCTCGCAGTCTCTGAATTTCAAACTGAGTGGTAGCATGTCTGTCTGCACGGACTTTATACTTGGCATCTTGAAAAATTAGCCATTGCATAAACCTTGACTCCTCAAGGCTCCTATCATCAGCTTAAGATTATTTAGCAGATTGTTCATCGAATATTTCCATCTCATTAGAATCACTGGCCACGGCTTGAGTTCTTTTGGCTAGTCTGTCAGTTCTGGAAACTGTCAACTGCACTTTCCTCTTTCTTACTAAAGGTTCAATTGATTCCTCCTCATTAGACTCATGAAAAATGTTAATAGAGCCCTTGTTCTGTGCATTCATCATTTCGGCAGGAATAATCTTACCTTTCTTATCCTTCCAATTTTCACCATCAAATCTGTATCTCATCTTAGTCATCATGAGTTCTTCAACAGTCATAGTTTGAAGAGGTTTACCTTTGAGTTTTGCAGGAATGAGGATTTTCAAATATTCAAAGATAGTGGTGATCAAAGCTCCATAAGGGAATTGGCCTTTACTCTTCTTGACAGTTCTATATATTTGAAGAAGAATCATATGGGATAGAGAAATGGGAAAAGTGGTTTGAATTGCCCAAATCAACTTTGCCTCATATCAAGAGACATTAGTTTTGGAAGATCCTTTGGGTCTAAGCAATTGATGATGATTTTGTATAGGACAATGGAATTTAGAGGAAAAAAAGTGTGAGATACATGAGATGAAGAGCCTCTGATGAAAGATGAGTAACCAGATGGAGATCGATATACCAAATCAGAAGTGATAGGAATAAAAGAAAATTCTGTGTGTGGCAGAGAGATCAAAGGCCGTTAATTTGTAATCTTGTTGATAAACAGAGTACTCAATTTCAGCAGGAGAAGTGAATGACAGGTTTGAATAAAAGTAAGCCGTGAGTTTAGAGTAAACTTTGTGAGAGAGTGCATATTCTTTGAAAATCAAGATTTTCATTTTGACTCTGAATCTTGATATTGAAATTTTCAAAGAAGTCGAAGTCTACAACTCTATTATTCATTATTTCTCTGATTAAGAGAGAGTTATAAGCAACTTGATGAGTTTTGTTTCTAAACAAGCTGTCACTTTTCTTGTCATCAGGAGGAATTTCAGAAATGGGCACAAACTCAGCAAATAGTTTCTCATTGGGGGAAGAACAGCATTTGTGCCAAAAGTTGTGTACGGAGGCCACTTTGATGCCAAAAGTTTCAATCGGATCACTTAAATGCTAAAAGTTGTGAAAAACGGTCACTTAAGTGTCACTTTGTCGGAAATTCGACTCGGCATTTTTTTATTAATTTCTCAAGCTGATGTGGCTCGCGCGGAAACTGATGTGGTTCGTCGGAGGCTGATGTGGCATTTCTTTTCTTTTTTTTCCTTTTCTTTCTTCTTATTTCCGATGGCTGGCCTCGTCGGGCGTCACCTTCCTTCGGGCGAGGCCGCCGTGGCCTCGACGAGGGCCGGCCTTGTCGGATCTGGCGAGGCGAGCCCTCGCCGGGGCTCGCCCTGCCCAGGCGAGGGTCGAGGTCGCCTGGGCAGGGCGAGCCCCGGCGAGGGCTCGCCTCGCCAGATCCGGCGAGGCCGGCCCTCGCCGAGGCCACGGCTGCCTCGCCAGGCCTCGCCTTCCTTCGGGCGAGGCAGCCGTGGCCTCGGCGAGGGCCGGCCTTGCCGGATCTGGCGAGGCGAGCCTTCCTCCGGGCGAGGCAGCCGTGGCCTCGGCGAGGGCCGGCCTCGCCGGATCTGGCGAGGCGAGCCCTCGCCGGGGCTCGCCCTGCCCAGGCGACCTCGACCCTCGCCTGGGCAGGGCGAGCCCCGGCGAGGGCTCGCCTCGCCAAATTCGGCGAGGCCGGCCCTCGCCGAGGCCACGACTGCTTCGCCCGGAGGAAGGCGATGCCCGGCGAGGCCGGAGCCTCCGGCCACCAGCCATGGTAGAAGAAGAAGAAGACAGAAATGAAAAAAGAAAAGAAAAAAAAGAAAAGAAAGAAAAAAATCAGAAAAAAATATTTAAAAAATTGAATTATACACATGGAAATGCCATGTGTCATTAAAATTTAAATATAAAAGTCATGTATTAAATTTGATCGGAATTTCTTGTCGTTGGCACTTAAGTGATCGTTTTTTCTCCGATTTAGCACTTAAATGATCGCCGGCGTAAACTTTTGGCACTTAAGTAATCCAAATGAAACTTTTGGTACCAAAGTGGCCTCCGTACACAACTTTTGGCACCAATGCTGTTCTTCCCCCGTTTCTCATTATTATCTTCCTTCCTAGTGTCAGTGTTCTTGCTTTTCTCCAAAGTCTGCAGTCCCTCTTTACCAACGAATTCATCTCTTCCAATATTCGAATGTTCTCCTACTTTCTCTTTTTCTTTTCGACAAACTCCTTTCTTCACAGTCACAGGGTTTTCCTGAGCATTAGAAGTTTCTTTAAGAACTATCCCTTTTTTAACAATAGGTGATCTTCCAAGCCTCGTACCCTTATCATATTCCTCCACAACTTCACGTTCAGAGAGAAAACCTAATGTTTTACACATTGTATTTACAGTACTCCAGTCACCCTGATTTTCTCGAAGTACTATAATGGTTTTTATTAGTTGTCTTGCCATAACAAAATGATCACGTTCTTAAACAGGGATACGTGGAGATTTATTACCTGCAAACGACTCTTTCTTAGAGGACGAGTCAAAGATATCGATTTTCTCTGCTTTTCCATCTTTTTCTGTTGTAGTGAACATTCCCGAGATTCGGTTTGATCGTCTAGAACCCTTAGTTCCGTTCTTTGATTCAGTAGTCGATTTCAACGCCATGGAAGAGAGTTTTAGGTTTCGGAAGAAAAAGATGAGATCTTTTAGGGTAAAACGTGTGTTTGGAGATCTTTAGGGTTTCGGAGAGAAGAATGTATGTTCAGAAAGAGTGAGAGCAAGAGAGATGAAGAAAAGGTTTTAAACCGAGGAGTGCAATATATCGGTTTTTATAAAACCCTTTTTGGAAACTATCAATTGACAGTTATGGGAAATTTCGGAAATTATATTCCGAAAATTTTGGGATTATAATTCTAAAACGGTATCAATTAAGATAACTAATTTCAAACAATCATGATATTCAAAATATATGAGATTTACATACATTTTATAAGATGAGTTGCACGCCAAAATTGGATACTTCAAATATATGCTTGATCACATAAGTCATTAGATGCAATAAGAGTTTATTCTGCATAGCTCAATAAAGTGGATTAATGATATTTAGTTTATCTCTAATAAGCTCAAAACTTTTCTTTTCTAAAGGTTATGTAATAATGTCAGCTAATTGCCGTTTAGTATTAATGAATTGCACATAACTATCTTAATTTAAAACATGATCATGAATGAAATGATGTTTAATATCGATATGCTTAGCTCTTGAGTTCAAAATAGGATTCTTGGTCAGATTAATGGCGCTAATATTGCCATACTTGATCTCCACAGTTGAGTCTTTGATGTTAAAGTCTCTCAATTGTTGTTTCATCCAAAGAATTTGAGCACAACAACTACCAAGTGAGACGTATTCTATTTCTGCCATTGAAAGAGCTACAATTTGTTGCCTCTTTGAATACCATGAAACAAGTATGTGTCCTAACAATTGACACGTTCTTGAAGTGCTCTTCCTGTCTATCTTGCAACTAGCTTAATCAGCATAAGAATATCCAATAAGAGTAAAATTTGATCTCTTTGGATACCACAACTCAAGTGTAGGATTTGTGCTAACATATATGATAATTCTTTTGACTGCAGTAAGATGAGATTCTTTTGGTTCTGAATGAAATCTTGCACACAAACAAACACTGTACAGAATATCTAGTCGTGAAGCAGTTAAATATAAAAGAGAACTAATCATGCTTCTATATAATTTTTTTATCTACTGATTTTCTTTTTTCATTATTGTCTAATTTAATGGAATATAACATTGGAGTATCTATCTTTTTGCAATTTACCAAACCAAACTTTTTCGTAATTTCCTTGGCATACTTTTCTTGATAAAGAAATGTGCCATTTTTGGTTTGTTTAATTTGTAATCAAAGGAAGAAAGTTAACTCACCCATCATGCTTATTTCAAATTCACTTTGCATCATTTTAGAGAAATTCTTACACAATTTTTCATCTGTAGAACCAAAAATGATATCGTCTACATAGATTTGAACAATTAAAATATCTTTACCTTTTCTTTTGATGAATAGGGTAGTGTCTACATTACCTTTTGTGAATCCATTTTGTTCCAGAAAGCTGTTTAGTCTTTCATATCAAGCACGTGGTGCTTGTTTGAGACTGTATAATGCTTTCTTGAGAGTATATACTTGATCAGGCTTGTGAGGATCTTCAAAACCTGGAGATTGTTCTACATATACTTCTTCTTTGATGTAGCCATTTAAAAATGCGCTTTTGACATCCATATGAAACAGTTTAAAATCACAGAAATAAGCATAAGCTGGTAAAATTCTTATTGCTTCTAACTTGGCCACTGGAGCATAGGTTTCATCGTAATATATTCCTTCCTCTTGTGAATATCCTTTGGCCACAAGTCTTGCTTTGTTTTTGACGGCTTTTTCTTGATCATCCAGTTTATTTCGAAATATCCATTTTATTCTAATAACTGAATGATTTTTAGATCTAGAAATAAGTTCTCATACTCGATTGATCTGGAATTGTAAAAGTTCCTCTTGCATAGCTTCAATCCAGCTTTCATCTTTCAATGCATCTTCAATATTCTTTGGTTCAACTTCAGAGATGAGAGCCAGCATATTTATGACTTCTTTTATTTTTGCTTTGATTTTAATTCCTTCATCTAAATTTCCAATGATGAGATCTTTCGGATGACTAGATTTTTGCTTCCAGTTTCTATTGAATCTTTCATCGTTTTCATCATTGAGATTTGATGATTCTTTATTATCTTGTTGGTTTGATGATTCCTGAGCTTTATCAGATCTTTGATTCTGATCATCTTCACTTGCCGTCAATTCATCAGATGCTATGCCATGTTCTCTAAGACTTAGAGTTTGAGTAGGTCCGAAAATGTCCATATGAAGTAACTACAAAGCTCGGTTAGTGCTGACATAATTTATTGATAAAATGAACTTCTTTCCTGCTTACCTTTAAAGCAAGCTGAACATAATTCTGTGCTTTTAAAATTTCGTTCTGGCAATCCTTTGACAAGTTTCTTTGAAGCTATTTTGGAAATTAACTTGGCATTGACGTGTCCGAGCTTCCTATGCCACTGATCAGATTTTTCTTTTATGGAAATGAGAGATTGGAAGTCATTAGACTTTGTGTCTAGTAGGTAGATGTTTCCATGTCTTTGACCCGTAAATGATTGCTTGTTGTCTTTATTTATCCCAAAGCATTTGTTTTCTTGGAAAGTAATTCTATAATCAATATCACATAATTGACTAATGCTAATTAAATTGAAATTCAAACCTTTAACAAGTGAGACTTCATTGATGATGAGATTATCGATTCTGACAGTTCCCTTGTCAATTAATTTTCCTTTGTTGTTGCCTCCAAATAATACACTTTCTCCTTTAATTCTTTCTAACTTAATGAATTTCAGAGGATCTCCGATCATGTGTCTTGAGCAATCACTGTCAAGGTACCACTTGTTTTTCTATTCTTTGGTACCTGCAAAAGATAAGTAACTCACTTTTTCTTTGGTACCCATATTTTCTTGGGTCTATTTTGGTTAAGATCAGTCATTCTCAAAATATCTCTCTGAATAGGTCTCCAAACCTTAGGATAGTCACTCTTAAAGTGATTTGAATCACCGCAATTTGAACATTTTTTGGGAAGTTTGACCATTGAATTTTACAAACTGCTTTTGAAAATAATTTTTATAAGCAAATTTAGAAGGTCTTTTCTTTAGTCTTTCTTTGACATTCGGAAAAGTGTTTTTCAATTCAGTATTTTTCTCAAAACCTAGACCTTATTTATTATAATAAGGAACTTGAATTGACAGAATATGTTGAAGATTTTTCGAATCCATTGAGAATTTCTTGGTTATATTAGAAATTTCATTTTTCAAAAGTTCTTTTTCATTAGAGATGCGATCAAAACTTTCCTTAGAAATATTTTTCATATCAGAAATTTCTTTTTTTAGTAAATCATTTTCCAATTTAAGAGAATCTTTATTCTCCTTGATAAGATTAAACTCTTTTTGCAAGGAATCAATCTTATCCTTTTGCAAAATATCTTATTGTTTTAAAAGATTGTTTTCCTTTTTTAAAGAATCAATTGACTCATCAATATCCTTGTTTTGAGTTGCACCTTTTAGAGAAACAATCTCCTTCTTCAATACAGAAATCTTTTTTAAGGCGGTTTTATTAACAAGGATTAACTCATCAATATAATTTGCAACTACTTCATGAATATTAGAATTACTTACTTCATCTTCTTCATCAGAACGTGATTCTGAGTCTGAATTTGCCATCAAACAAACATTGGCAAAATCTTGTTTGCTTTCATTATACTCTGAATCACTCCATGTTTCATCTTTGAAAGCTTTCTTATATCGTCCATATTTTCCTTTGTTCTTCTTGAGAAAAAGACATTTGAGCTTTATGTGTCCGTTCTTTTTGCAGTGTAAACATATCACATCTTTGTTTTCTTCATCTTTGGCACTTGATTTCTTCTGAAAGTTTAACTTCTTGGCTTTTGATGGCTCAGAATTCTTGAATTGCTTTTTTGACTTATTTGTCTTTACCTTCTTTGCCATCTTTCTCAATTTCTTGACCATTAGAGCCAACTCTTCATCTTCATCTTCATCAGAATTCGTATCTATGTCATCAGAATCAATGTTAGTTTTTAAAGAAGTGAACTTTTTACCTTTGGGTTCTTCAATTTCTAAGAACTTTTCAGTTTCATAGGATTGAAGAATTCTGATAAGTTCGTCCACCGTGAGTGCTATGATCCCCTAAGTTTCTCGAATAGAAACTTTGATGTTGTTCCACTCTTTTGAAAGAGCTCTCAACAATTGGTTCACCTTCATAGGTTATGAGATAGGATTGTTTTGGAATTCAAGCCTATTTACGATCTCAGTGAATTTGCTCTGCATATTAGAAATTGTTTCATTTGGTTTCTTAGTGAAGGACTTGTACTGTCCAAGGAGAATGTTGAGATTTGTCTGCTTGACTCTTTCTGTTCCTTCATGGATAAGCTTGAGACGATCCTAAATTTCTTTCGTAGTTTTGAGATTTGAAATTCATTTGTATTCAACACTTGCTAGACAATTGTATATGGCCGTTCTGATCTTTACATCCAGATGGATTCTTCTGGAAATTTCCTTAGCTGAGAGAGGTAAAGCTTGAGGTCTGATTTGCTCTCTAATTCCTTCGGAAGAAGGTATCTCATTTTGCCCTTTTGAAGTTTCTGGGGATTTTGTTTCTTTTGGAATGATTCCATGTTCAACGATGTCCCATATGTCTTGATCTATTCCTAAGATGAATGTCTTCATCTTGTTTTCCCAAACACTGTATTCAGTCCCATTGAAATAAGTTGGTCTGTTGTTGTAACCTGACTCAGCATTACTAGCCATCAAGAATCGTTAGCACAGAAGTAAAATAACATTTCAAAGAAAAATAAGCATTAGGCTCTGATATCAATTGTTACGGCTAGTGCTATCACCTAGAGGGGGTTGAATAGGTGATTTTACCAAATTGAATGATTTAAACGTGCGGAATGAATGTAGTCGAAATCAACAACTCATATGATTAATATCAGATGGATGCGTATGACAAACTTGTATATAAGTTATCGTCAGATGATTGCGTTTGGTGACTAAGATGATGTTTTGACAAACTTGTTTAACAGATATGTATGTAGTATAATGTTAATAATAATAAATAAAAGTTTAGGGATAGAAAATACTACACATAGATCTTTATAGCGGTTCGGCTTTATCGAGCTTACGTCCACTCTCTACGTTGACGGCTTATTGGCTGTATTTCACTATTGAATCACCAGAAGATTGCAAGAGCAGTGCTTCTCAGATGATAGAC
The DNA here is from genome assembly GCA_031216235.1 of Syzygium jambos. Taxonomy (NCBI): domain Eukaryota; kingdom Viridiplantae; phylum Streptophyta; class Magnoliopsida; order Myrtales; family Myrtaceae; genus Syzygium; species Syzygium jambos. Next base: position 16,360,385 of record CM062226.1, read on the forward strand.
TACACTATCACGTACACTCTTCACTTAAGTAATTTTCTTTCTAAAATCACAACGTGGAAAATAGTAATCACAAAAGTGTAAGATTGAAGCTCTATTCAGACTTTGGAATTCTCGATTCTGGTTCAATTTTCTTGTACAATGTTTGCATTCCTTTTATACTCCTCTACTTCCAATCTATCTGTTGGAAAATCTTTAGAGGACTGATCTCCAAATTAAACCGTTGAATAAACTTCCTAAAAGAAAATGCATAGCCGTTAGAAGAAGAACCATTATCTTCGAGTGATTTGATTGCCCATACAATCAAATCAAGGTTTTCATAAGTGTAGTTCTTCATGTTTAAGGAATAATCTTGTGATTGCTAAGTTGAATATCTTGAAATATCAATTTGATTATCCTGCATAAACTTATCAAAAATAACACTCATTGAATCCGACGAGTAATTTTGAGTCTGATGACAAAGTCCTTTCATCGATTAAGTCTGATAACTTAGCATTTACCTGCATTAAATAACTTAAGTGTAATTCTGGCAAGTAACATATAGTTTTGTCATTCCTCAAAACTCATTAGGGATTTTTCTCAACAATTTGAACAAGTGTACTCCGATTCCTGAATGAGAAATTCACACATCAATCTTACCAAGTGCGCCTTTTTTGTATAATCTCTACCTTATGATCGTAGTTTTTATGGCAAAACCTAGAACGCCCGGTGGGCAAGTAAAAGTAGACCTTCAGAAATCCATGTGCAATAAAGGAGGAAACAAGTGGCCGCATGGTGATAAAGCAGCCCAATAGTTGGAAGCCTCCTGCGTCTCTATCGCTTGTTGATTTTCAGCCAAGGGTGGACGGATGAGATGGGTTTTGAGCCACGTGAACAAGATCAGTTTAACGGTCCTGATGATGTTAATTATGCATACCTTGGCCCATGACCACGCGGACTTTTCCCTTTCGTTTGTCCTTGCGCCATCTTGGGGACCAAAAAGGAGGAGAAGATCCTCCACAATTAATTTAATTAGCCAAAAGGATGAGAACGGACGATTAACATCGACAATGTCTCCCATTTCATTTTAAGAGGTCAATGCTTACGGTTGAAATATACAATTTGAAGCATAATTATTACTTGTTTTAAGTGAGCCTAACTGAATATGAGTTGGAATGAGGTGAGAATGATGCTATCCCTTACATCCAACCATACCCATACGATTCGGTCTAGATAAGAATCGTCAAATCAAAAACAACAACACCATTACCATGTTCATCTAAGTGAGCAAAAATAACCTGACAAAGAGAAACTATATTCCAAATCAAACAGAGCATAGACGATTGCGTGCCCATCATTTTGTAGATGACATTATACTCAAGTTAGCATTAGAGAAATTTGTGTCATTTAAGAATACTTTATGTTTGTTAATTAGGCTATGATATTCATGTATATTAAATTTGTGTCACTTTTGGATTTATCAAATAATAGTGTCAATACGCGTCTATTCGTGTCCCCTCAAATTATTTTTGCCAATAATTAGTTTTTTCTTATTACTCTGGTTTTTGTGCCAGCTTAACACTTATCAAAAAAAAAAAGAAGAGAATATAAGGGGACCATAAAATATTAGGTGGTGTAACAAAGCACGTCAGCAACTGTTATGGCGGGCATTTACATACTTAGATCCACTTACAAATTGACATGTGTTCATTCACGATGTATTAAACAGAACTGTCAAGGAGGAACGTAGCTTCGAACTAGTTAGTTCCATGAGGAGAAACAAAAAGAGGTTATTACTTTTCTAAAAATCATCTTTAGATGATGCATGTTGTGCAAATATAATCGACCAAAATGAAGGAACAATGCAACATATGACTACAAAATCAAATTAAGCTTCGATATTACGCAAATGTATCCTTGGAAGAGGCTGATTACGAAAACGTACGACGGCTCCAAACAAAATGTGGTAAGAGGGACAACACAGAATGTTCACATAGAGAATAAGACAATGAATTTCCCCCGCCTCTGGCCGCCCTCCTCCTGCCGCCGCCGCCTCCCCCCGCCGTTCGCCACCTGCCATTTGCCACCATCGTCCGTCGCCCGCCATCCACTCGTCAGCCACCCGAGGGAAGAAATTTTGAGCCGTTATCAAACAAATTTCTATTTCTGGAACAAAAATTTTGTGTCGTTATCAAACCTATTTTTTTGCTCAGAAACTCCCCTAGGAATAAAAATAGAAAAATTAATTTCTAGTCAGAAATTGATTTTTGAAACAGAATGGTTGTCATTTGCAGCCTAACACTAATTGCACTCATTTCCAAGTGTCCAGCCCTTATATCTAACTCAAGATTAGGACTAACTATTCGTGTTCACGTGTTACATTCGAGTTAAGCAACCGTGTCATTTAAAAATATGTTATTTTTGGTGATTAGGCTATAAGACTTATGCATATCATGTTCGTGTTTGCTTTTGGTTTTACCAAATAATCCTGTCGAAAGGTGTCTCTTCGAGTCTAATACTTACCAAAAACATTTAAAAAAAAAAAGATAATAGGAGGACCGACTCGAGCCTCAAATCTACTTTTGCCTTCTCTGGGCCGGTCTTGATCAAACACAGTTTACACAAATGAATTTCTTGACGAGAGGCCCATAAACATCATGAAAAATATCTCCTAATCATACACAACCATGTACATCTTTCTCTTAGTTCTCTTGTGGACTTGCTCTGACTTAGATATTTTTGCTAACATACTACCAAGATACATGATTCATATCTAACTCTTTTGTGCAACTTTCAGCTGGCTCCACACCCTTGACTTTTAGCAACTGTTCAACTTCATCCAACTCATCGTGAGCAAGTGCAGATATTTCCTTTGTTTCTACGGAAATTGGCAGAGTGTGATCTCTTGTTTCCAAGATATTTCTACATGGTTTCCCCAAGTGTGAATAGAGCCAAGAGCTAAAATAGACATGATACCATAATAATAATCGTTTGCAAACACTTTTAGTGGAAAGCTCAAATGAGGATTTATATGTAGTGATCGCTTGTGTTCTTATAGGTGCTGTACTGTTGAAATATCCTCATGGAAGATTTTTAAATTTCTATTCAGTTAACTGTGCACGTGTTAAGCACCAGCCTTTCTATCATCCAAGAAAATTATTCATGCGCCGGCAACAGATTGATTTTCTTTCGATATCTAGGGCATGAGCGCAAAAGCCTGGCCATCTAGAGGTTTTCAAAACACTATGTGATATCCTGTCGTACGACCGACCCAGAGCAACTTGCATGCAACTTATGTGATTTGAACAAGTGTACTCCAATTCCCGAATGAGAAATTCACTAACTTCTCTTGCCGACTGCGCCATTTTTCGGGTTTAAACTAATCTTTTACTTGTGGGCAAGTTAAAGAAGACCTTCAGAAATCTGGGTGCAATAGAGGAGAAAACAAGTGGCCACATGGTGATAAGGTAGCCCAATGGTTGGAACCTTCTTGCATCTCTATCGCTTGTTGATTTTTAGCGAAGGGGGGATGGATGAGATGGGTTTTGCGCCACGTGAACAAGATCAGTTTAACGGTCCTGATCAAGTTAATTATGCATAGCTTGGCCCATGACCACGCGGACTTTTTCAGCGAGAAAAGCCTCCGCAACTGAAGAACATTCAGCGAGACGATCATGCGTCTTATTCGTCATATTTAACATGCCAGCGAGGAATCATTCGGATAGGCGGCATTCAGGAACAGTTTTCTTGGTTTCGACCCCATCAAAATCAAGAAAAGTTGGTAAGAATTATAATAGGAATAATGACACAAATAGTCAATGAACTTTGATTCCATATGCAATATGGTCCTTGAATTTTTAATTCGTTCAAAATAATCTCTAGACTTTTGGTGCATGTTCAATGTAGTCCCCGAACTACATGAAAATATCCAAAGTAGTGGACATTTTCATATAGTTCAGGGACTATATTGAACATGTACCAAAAGTCTGGAGATTACTTTGAACGAATTAAAAGGGATTACATTGAACATTTTTATATAGTTGAGGGGCTAAATTGAATATATACCAAAAGTTCAAGGACCACTTTGAACAAATTAAAAGTTTATAAATCACATTGCATATTGGGTTAAAGTTCATGGACCATATTGAATAAATTAAAAGTTGAGGGACCACATTACACATTTGATCAAAATTTAGGAATCATTTTTTGTTATTTTTCCAAGATAATAACACTGAGGGTCAGGACTAAGCTCTGCTTCAAGAATGTAATTGCCGCGCGCTGAGTGTGGAATGAAAAAGCAAACGTGTCAAACATGTTGCGTCTTAAGCACGAATCAATGATAATTGCACAAATTAATCATGTGGATATGCTTACCACCACCTATTCGTTGGCAATTATTGATCATGAATCGAATAATAAAGTATTGGTGGTGGGGTTTCACGAACGAATCTTGAGACTTACTGCCCGAGGTTTCGAGAAAGTGCGTGGCTGACCCATCTATCTACTGAAGAAAATTCAACAGGAAAATTATGCATCTTAGTCATCATTTTTAACACGCCTGCGAGGAATCATTCAGACAGGCGGTATTCAGGAACAGATTTCGTGGTTTCGACCCATCAAAATCAAGAAACAAACCAAGGAAGGTGGGTCAGAATGAAATAAGACCGAGGGTCAGGATTAAGCTGTTCTTCAAGAAAGTAATCGCCGCGCACATGTGGAATGAAAGAACAAACGTGTCAAACATGTTGCGTCATAATAACGTGATGGCTCAGGATATGGCGTTGACAATCTCCATGGACACATTCAAAAGCTCTATATTTATAACCGGCGGTTGGTTTCATGTGATGATGCATTGAAAAAAACTTGATATTGTGCTGATTTTGTGAATTTCAGTTGTTCTCTCCCTTTTTGTTCTTTGAAACCCAACACTTGAACAAATTCCCTCTTCATTTTTTAGCCAAGGATGTCTTCGCCTTCTTCATCAAATCTTCCTCTAATAGCAATCCCCGGAGGTTATGGCTTGCCCTTCTTCGGCGCCATAAAAGACCGGCTTGACTACTTCTACCATGAGGGGACGGACGAGTTCTTCCGGACCCGGATAAAGAAGTACCAGTCGACGGTCTTCCGGTCCAACATGGTTCCGGGCCCTTTCATGGCCCGGAACCCTAAGGTCATCGTGCTCCTCGATGCCGTCAGCTTCCCGGTCCTCTTTGACACATCCAAGGTCGAAAAGAAGGACGTGTTCACCGGGACCTACATGCCCTCGACCGACTACACGGGCGGATACCGCGTCTGCGCCTACCTCGACCCCCCTGAGCCCAAACACGCCCTCTTGAAAGGCTTAATTCTGTCGACCCTTGCGAAGCGTCATGATAAGTTCATTCCACTCTATAGGAGTTCCCTATCACAGCTCTTCATTGACCTAGAAGATGAGTTCTCTAGCAAAGGCAAAGCATCATTCGACGACTATTGCAACAAAATGTCCTTCAACTTCTTGGCCAACCTATTCTGCGACCAAAATCCATCTGGCACGATCCTCACGACCGACAAAGCAACGAAATTCTTTGACTCGTGGTTGTTTTTCCAACTTGCACCGTTGATTACCCTAGGGTTACCAAAGATACTAAACTTTTTGGAAGACATAGTCCTACACACTTTCCCATTGCCTTCGTTGTTGCTCAAATGCGAATACAAGAAATTCTACAAGGTGTTCAATGAGTACGCAAAATCGATATTGGACGAAGCTGAGAGTTTGGGAATCAAAAGAGACGAAGCTTGCCATAACCTTGTGTTCCTGGTGTGCTTCAATTCCTATGGAGGCATGAAAACCACGTTGCCAGCGTTGATCAGGTGGGTCGGACTCGCCGGAGAAGAGTTGCAGCGACAGCTTGCGGAGGAAATCAGGACTGTTGTTAGGTTGGAAGGCGGGGTCACAATCGCCGCCTTGGAGAAGATGAGCTTGACCAAGTCGGTTGTCTGGGAAGCGCTGAGAATCGAGCCTCCGGTTGCGTTCCAGTATGGCCACGCCAAGGAGGATATGGTGATCCACAACCACGATGCGGCCTTCGAGATCAAAAAGGGCGAGATGATATTTGGATATCAGCCGTTTGCAACCAAGGATCCGAGGGTGTTCGAAAGGCCAGAGGAGTTCGTGGGCGACAGGTTCGTCGGGGAAGAAGGCGAGAAGCTGTTGAAGTACGTGTACTGGTCAAACGGGCGCGAGATCGATGATCCAACCGTGGGGAACAAGCAGTGCCCTGCCAAGAACCTGGTGGTGCTCTTGAGCAGGGTCATGCTCGTGGAGTTCTTCCTCCGCTACGACACGTTCACGGTCGAGGCCGGGACGTCGACGCTTGCGTCGACGGTGACGTTCACGTCAATGTCGAAGGCCACGAGTAGTTGAGTCTCAATCATATCTAGCTCTCTCATAGTTTTTGTGAAATTATCTACTAGGACCAGGTCGTGATTTAATTGTTTCGATTGGTTTGCTTGTGGAATAAATTCTGGTGATTGCTGCATCGATTGGATTATCCCCTTTACTCAATAAAATGCTTTGGCTGAACATGTCAATTGTTGTATTATTAGGTGGAAAATTACAAAGAATCTAAGGGTAAGTTTGTTTGAGGAAAAGTGTTTTTAGAAAATCTATTTTTCGAACTTTTACCCATTTGGTTCACCGAAAATACTTTTCCGTTAGGAAAACATTTATGTATAAAATTAGGAAAGTGAATTCCCTAATCTAAGAAGATGAAAATACTTTTCAAAATTGCTCATTTTGAATATGTCGATATTTTATATTTTCTTTTCTTTTTTCCTTTTCTTTTCTTTCTCTTTATTTTTCCTTCTACCTACCAGCTGGCCTTACGCGAGGCTGAGCTTGCCAGATTCTGGCGAGCTAGAGCCTTGCCAACCTCGCCAACCTTGCCGCGGCGATGTCGGGCCTCGCCCGAGGCCGGCAAGCTCGAGTCTCACCTGGATCTAGCAAGCTCGAGCTCACCGGCCTTGAGCGAGGCCCAACATCACCATGTTCGGCGAGCTCGAGGCTCGGCCGATCTAGGCGAGCCCGAGCTCGAGCTCACTGGCTTATGGCCATCACTGGCCGATTGCGATGGAGGAAGGAGGAAAAAGAAAAGGAAAGAAAAGAAAAGAGAAAAAAGAAAATTAAAAAATTATTAATTTTTTTTAAAAAAATAATAAAATTATTAAAAATTCAATTTTTTTTTGCTTGAAATAAAGTTATGAGATTGAAATCATTTTCCACTGAAATCCAAATATTAGAAAACGATTTCTATCATGGGTCACCAAACAAAAGAAAACTAATCATATTCTTGGAAAATACTTTCCGAAAAACTATTTTCCTTTATCATTGAGTTTTCCATGAAACAAATGCATCCTAAGATCCGATATAAACTGTAAGCATAAAATAAGGCCTATTTCAGAATTTAATAAGCTAACAAGGGCTTAAATTGACAAATCAGAGGATTTCGTGGTCGGCTAATTTTGTTTGAAAGGATTTGCCTATCAACAAAATATATAATTTCAGTACTTTCGAGATCGAGCCTATTATAGAAGATGCTTAGTTTATCCGTCTATCTGTTTGTTTGTTTTTTTTCGAGGGTACGAGATATCATCGGCTAATCATGGCAACTATCTTTCGACCCAAAAAAAAAAAATCATGGCAACCATATTAATCATTCACCGTTGACCCTTATTAAATTCTTTGAAACGTTTCATATATTTTTCTTTAGGGAAAATGACACAAATAATCTCTAAATTTTAGCCCAATGTATAATATGGTCCTTGAACTTTTTCTTTGCTCAATGTGATTCATGAACTTTAGCCTAATGTGCAATATCATTCCTGAATTTTAAATTTGTTTGATATAGTCCCTGAACTTTTGATACATGTTCAATTTAGTCTCTAGATTATATGAAAATATTCAATGTTGTCCTTTCATTAAATTAAATTCATGGATAATAATGAACATTTTCAAATAGCTTAGGAACTAGATTGAATATACACTCAAAGTTTAGGGAAAGCATTGAACTAATTAAAATTTTAGGGAGGACATTGGACATTAAAATAAATTTTAGAGATCACATTGAACAAATTAAAAGTTCATAAACCACATTGCATATTGGGTCAAAATTCAGGGATCATTTATATCATTATCCCTTCTCTTTATATAAAAGTCAAATGATAAGAGTCCTGAGGTATACAAAATTATAAAATAAGAGTAATCCCGAATTCCTTTCACAAATCTTGCGACACACACAATTTGATTTATTTTTTTTAACTTAAAGAAGGAACGTCTGCGATATTTTAATACAGACAAGTGGTAAATAATATGGATCGTCATCCATTGCGAATAATAATATATAAAACTTCATCGTGCCGCTCAACTTGTTGCTTAGTCCATGTTAGTGTTCAAACATGTGCCAAAGCTAGTGGTGGTTGTAATACAGAAGAGCGGATGAAGTGGGCAGTAATTGAATAGGATGTTATAATTTAATCCAACAGCAATATGGGAAGGTCAATGATGCCGAAACGCGATAGAAAATTTGACTGAACAACAAAGTTCGAAAGAAGAACAATTCGTCCTCCAAATATGATTATCAAATCAAAAATATCCAAGTCTACTCAAAGGAAACCTTAAAACAAGCTTATAAAGACCCAAATCCAATCCTATTAGGAAACGTAATCATCAAAACGTAAAATTACAAAACTGCCCTTTATTAAATTAACCCCAAAAAATACTAAAAAAAATAGAAAAATCCATCTAAACAATCTCGAATCGTGAAAATCTATCGTTGACTTCAAGCCCGCAGGTTCGTCTAGTCGCATAACGGGTCCGCCTGTCCCTTAGGTGCGTCATTCTCCCCTGCTAGAGAAAGATTCGTCCTCGAATCTGCTTCGTCTTCATTGTCATCAATTTCTTCAAGGTCTTCTTCCTCTTTAGTATAGTAAAGTGACAAATCTGCTACATTAAAAGTTCTAGAAACATTGTGCTCACCCGGCAACCCAGGTGGTAACTCTTCCGGTACAACATCACCAAATTCCTCAAGCAAGGGTAGAACTTGGGTAGGAATTTCGGGACTGTCAGAATTCCGCTCCATCACCACAATGGCAAAAAGCTCATATGTGCTCATTGCCTCTTCTTGAAATTCTGACCTAGACAGCAGATTATTCTTCACTTCCTTTCTGAAATTTGAAGGACCTAGGGTGATGGTTCGGCCATCTTTCTTGAAGGCATAAGTATTTCTGAAACCATCATGCTGTGTCTTTCTATCAAACTGCCACGGCCTCCCCAATAAAATATGGCAAGCATCCATTGGGATTACATCACACCACACTTCATCGATATAATTTTTTCCAATTGAAAATTGCACAAGACACCTTTTGCTCACTTTTACCTCGTTCCCCTTTCTAAACCACGACAGCTTGTATGGTTGAGGATGATCTTCTGTTTTTAACCCCAACTTTTCCACCATAGTCGTAGACACCACATTCTCACAACTACCACCATCTATTATCATGCTGCATACTTTTCCTCTACTAGTGCACTTAGTATGAAAAGTATTATGTCTAAGCCAGAACTCATCATCTGCTATAGCAACATTTAATATTCTTCTAACGACTAGGGACTCACCAGAATCAGCATAGATAATTTCTTCCTGTTTCGCATCCTCTTCTTCGCCTTCAGATTCATCATAAACTGGACCTTCATCAAAGACTGGATTATCAACAAGCGTCACAATTTGTCGGTTCGGACAATCAGCAGCAAAATGCCCGAATCCCTGACACTTGAAACACCGCTTAGCTGCAGTTCCTCCCCTGCTAGTGCCAGCACTACTCTGCCCGTCGTTGGATGCAGGTTTAGAACTCACATCCTTAACTGTGACCGGTGTCGAATTTACTGCAGATATTCCCGCTTTTTCTTGGGATTCTTTATTTGACCACTTGGAACTGCTGCTTGACCACTTAGAATTACTGCTCTTTCTTTTAAACTGCCCCTCCACCTTTAGGGCTAATCTGCACACATCCTCATATGTCCAATACTGCTGTAATTGGACAACATCAGAGATCTCATATTGCAGCCCTGCCAGATATCGTGCAATCGTCTGCTCGTCTTCCTCCGCCACATCACAACGCATCTGCAAACGATCAAATTCTTCAGTAAATTCTTCAACCGTTTTATCACCTTGCTTGACGTTATGATACTCAATAAACGCCTCTTGCCGATAATGGGTAGGCAAAAATTTTTTTTGCAATAACTTTTTCATCTTCTCCCAGCGATCCACCTTCGGCTTCCTTTCTCTAGCGCGTTGCTTTTTCACTTGTTCCCACCAAATCGAAGCATGTTTTCGCAGCCTAATGGCCACTAACTTCACTTTTTGCCCCTCAGTTAGATCTTTAAGATCAAAAATCCGTTCTACCGTATGCAACCAATCAATAAACTCATCAGGATGAGCCTTACCATTAAACTCGAGAATCTCGATCTTCATTCCGAAATTTTGAAAAGAACGCTGATTTCCAGGTCGTACTCCTCGATTCCGCCCCTGGTTCAGAACCCCAAAAGGGTTTACGTCTTCTTCTTCATCATCGGATGAATCCTCAGATTCCGCTCCTTCTTCGGATTGAACGTCCAACCTCGCCTCCGCAAGTTGTCGCTCCAAATCCTGGATTCGTCTTCTCTGTTCTTCAATTTCTACGTCTCGCAGATCTCTTAGACGCGGTTGATCGTCTACTTCAGGAACGCCTCTACGCCCCCGGCCACCACGAGCCCGTCGTCCACGACCGCAATTCTGTTCAGCCATTGATTCAAGCAACCTGTGCTCTGATACCAATTGATGCCGAAACGCGATAGAAAATTTGACTGAACAAGAAAGTTCGAAAGAAGAACAATTCGTCCTCCAAATATGATTATCAAATAAAAAATATCCAAGTCTGCTCAAAGGAAATCCTAAAACAAGCTTATAAAGACCCAAATCCAATCCTATTAGGAAACGTAATCATCAAAACGTAAAATTACAAAACTGCCCTTTATTAAATTAACCCCAAAAAATACTAAAAAAATAGAAAAATCCATCTAAACAATCTCGAATCGTGAAAATCTATCGTTGACTTCAAGCCCGCAGGTTCGTCTAGTCGCATAACGGGTCCGCCTGTCCCTTAGGTGCATCAGTCAATAAAGTCTAAGATCCTACAGTTTTGGTTGTCAAGACTTCGGAAACAGATCGGCAAGACGTGTACGGCCGTGGAGCACGCAATGTGATACTTACTCATCGAGATCGTGGTGACACTTTGCTTACGCAACGCAGAGCAATTGGCAGAGAACTACTGTCGCCAAAGCATCGGCGCTCAACTTCAACTTCAAGGCTGTAGAATCAGGCTTGAGAATTATGAATTCAACGAAGGTTCAGTTGCATGCGCCTACAAAGTGAGAGTTATGCTGTTCATAAGTATCATCTCGGTGTGGTCAAAATTGCAAGATAACCCATCATGGCCATATGAAGCATTATCAAGAAGCTTTGTATCACGAATAATCTGAGGAGCTAACATGATTGCTTCTAACTCTATGATGTCCAATATGAGCGATCTCCACTTGTTTGGTTTCTCATGCAATTAATTTCATCTAAACAAACTAGTTAAACTTTATTTAGAAACGTTTTTTTTGTCAGACTTCATTTAGAAATGTTGAGTTAGTTAAAACATCATGTTTCACTATATTTTTAGGGTTAATACCACGGAAAAACCTAAACTGCTACAATTGTAACAAATTTACCCAAAACTATTTTTTATCTCCAAAAACTCAAAACTGGCACACTTATGACAATTTTTCCTTCTGTTAGTTTCCATTTAAATTTATCGTCAAATTTCTGAGTTGAATAACATGTGGCAGTTCACGGGTGTACCAGTTTGAGGTTTCACCCTCCATTTATCATAAGTATATCAGTTTGTGATTTTTCATTGTATTAATCCAATTTAACGGGGGGTAAATTTATCACAAATACCAGTTTAGGATTTTTTTGTGATCAAAAATTAGTTTAGAGTAAAATTATCATAAATGTATCAATTTATAATTTTACGTGCTATTAACCCTTATTTTTATAAGCTAAAGGCACTAGCACTGAGGCACTTCACCAACTCTGGGAGTCAACATGTTTCACTTTGGGTGAAACATTGGTGAAATAAATGTCTACACATAGGTGAAGATGTTATGAAAAGTCTAAGAGCCAAGTGTCTCTGTTTAATAGGCCACTTTGATGCTGTCAAACTTTCGTGGATGTAGAGAGGGGCGAAAATCTGCAATAACAAATTTACAATTTTTACTATGGTATGTTTATAGAGAGACAAATCTGCAATAAGAAATGTTATCTATTCTTTTGAAGACTAGACTTAATTAACCTTTGTTCCTAAATGAAGGCATTTGGCCCCAAATTTTATCTTTGATCATGTGGATTTAAATTGTCAATTTAAGATGAAAAATTTGTATTTAAAATTTACTACCAACTGAAGAGGATGGCACATCGATAAAATAAAATTTGTATAGGTGAGATGTGTTTGTGTTCTAATTGTCTCTCTTTCTTTTTTCTTCCTTTCTTTTTCGTTTTTTTTTGTATTTCCTTATTCTTCTCCAAGCACCACTTCAGAGAAGAACATATAATCGAGGCAATGAAGCACACTAATTTCATTGATACTTGGTATAGTATAAATATAAAGATATCATCACCAATAGTCATGGTGGAAGTTAAACATAAATATAATAAATTGATCTAAATGGAAATTGAATTAAAAAATAAGGAAAAGTATTGATGCCTGAATATTTTCCAACGAGTTCGATAAAGGTAAAAACTTGAGACTCGGGATCCTTGATGATGACAGGGCCCATTTCTCGGCCAAATAGAATCATTTTGGTGTCTTTCTAATTCCAATTCATTTCATTTATACTCAAATGTTGTTTTCTTAATAAGTCAAAGATGACTTTAGGTTAATCAACTCTTGGTCAAAATTTCATAAAATTTGTGAAAATCATAGAAAGACATCAATTTTATCCTTACATGCGTAGTCAGACTTTAAGTTTTCAGTTTTTATAAAAACAATTGAGAGTTGACTTTTCGGTCAAACGAAAGATTTTGAGCCTTGAATGACTATTCCAATATTCATTCATTTAATTCCTCTTTTTAGACATATGATCCAGGGACTACTGCGATTTAAGATTTCAAGCCCAATTTCAAGAATCCTAGCTTGAATGTGCTGGCCAATGTTTGAGCCCAAGTTTAAGGCCATGGTTGACTCTTCACAATAGAATTAATTAGTACAATTTAAATCCAATTAGGCCAAATTAATTCAATTTTAACATCAGTTTTGGAAAAAATCAGGGTAATTTGGGGAAATTAAGCGAAAACGACAAATTGGGACCAACAAGGTTAGGCCGAGTTAAGTCGGTGGACCTGACTTGGTTCGGCCCAATAGGTCGAATCAAAGGAGATGGCCAAGCCCATGATGCAATTTAGAGGAAATTATGACAATTGGAAGGCCTTGGGTCAACTGGGTTTGATCGGGCCCAGTCCAGCCCATTGGGCCAAAGCCCAATTAGGGCCATTAAGCTCAATTGACTGAATATTTTAGCCCATTCAGCCCACCAAAACGCATGGCCGGCCCTCTCATCCTTTTATCACCGAATTGACATTTCCTCTAATTTCACAAAATAAAAATACATGTCACCAAATCCTTGTGTGATCAAATCTTGGCCTTCATTGCCCATTCAATCTTAATCACCCAAGGTGCTATGTCACTCATCTATGTGTTCTAGCAAGAGCCAATTAGATCTTTGCTTATCCATTAAGCAAATAACCTTAGCTATTAGATTAAATGATGACATGTAAGGCTAAGATTGATGGAATTTAAATGCTTCCCTCCTCTATACACCTTGGCCGACCGCATCTGCTCACAAATTACACTCTCATTCAAGATCTCTCTCTCTCTCTCTCTCTCTCTCTCTCTAGGCTCCCTCTCGATCATCCCCTTGTCCGGTCAATTGTCGGCCCTAGCCAATTTATTCCTGACGCTAGTGGCCTTGCTTCTTGGTGCGACCAGCTCCTCTGATGAGTCCTTGAGTTCACCGTGGCCGGTGCTCCCTTAAATTGTCGCCAAAAGTCCTCCAATCCAGCCACGTTCACTTGTTGCTAGCCGGGTTGGTTGGAAGTATGGTAAGGTCTCTTTGTTGAACTTAACGTTGAAGGAGACGGAAGAAATGCACCTCATTATCAATGCCACCTACTCTTCGCTGAAACCCATCTCAAGTATAGAAGCTCTCAAGAAGTTCCATTCCACCCTATCCTATGCTTTCTTCATGTCAAGTTTTAAAATTGCCCGGAACTTCCTCTTCCTTTTTCTGATTCTGAGCTGGTGAAGGACTTCTTGAACTATCAGGATATTGTCCAAGATTTGATGTGCGCTCACGAGAGCACTTTGCTCGGTTGCAATTAGTTCGAGGAACCAAGGGTTTGGCCGGTTTGCCAAGACCCTTGTACCGATTTTGTAACTGACCTTGCATAGGCTGATTAATCTAAATTGGCTCATATTTTCTAGGTTTGGACTTTGGGAACTAAAGCAATGTGGGTCCAGTAGAGTTTTAGGTCAAGCGTGCCCGAGTCGAAGAATTCCTTAACCATCCGAAAGATGTCAAATTGGATGTCCTAGTGAGCTGGTAGAAGAGACCGTTTAAACCATTCAATCTTGGGGGTATTTAAAAAACAGCCTGCCTAACCTCCTCCAAAGTGAAAGGGGCCAATACTGCTTACTTTCATAAGTCTAGATGAAAATTCTTAGGAATTAGGTTTAGCTGAAGATAGATTGAAGTCTTGCATGCTCAATTCCTTAGAAAATTCATGTTAGTCTAAACCTATGGGACCGAATTTGATGCCCGTTGTTGACACCTGAATTTCACCGACAAAGTGAACCTGCACTTTTCTTTGTTAACATAAAATAATAAATAGATAAATAAGAGGCAAAAAAAAAAAAGAAATAAGAAAAAGGTGAGAAAGAAACTAAAATAAAAAGAAAGAGAGCAAATAGAGAGACAAATTCGGATTCTTAGGTAAAAGGCCTGCCAAGACCCTTGAAACCAACCCATCTCACATGGCCCAGATCAGCTAAAATCTCAGTTCATACTTGAAACAGGTCCTGTTGGGCTCAATTAAAATTCAGAAGCAGGCTCATCCAAAAAATACCACGTACCCAAAAGCCCGTCTCTCTTCATCACTGAGCGGAGAAACCGAGCGGTAAACACGCGTGTGGAGGGGCTATGGAGCTAAGCAAAGTTTTGGAGTGAGGTCACCCGGCTTGAACGAAACGCAATCGTAATCACTCTCTCTCTCGGTAAACCACCTATAAAACCGTTCAGTAGCGTTGCTCGAAGGGAGGTGGTCATGACCAAATGTCTTTTCAAAAAAGAAAAAAAAAGAACCTTTTTCATCCCTCGGCTTGACGACGCTTCCTCTTCCGTGAAAATCGGCGACCACTTTGTGTAATATTTTGACTTGTCAAAGGGTGGGGCACACGAGAAAAAAAAGATAAAAATGAAAAAAGAAAAGAAAAGAAAGGACATTCAGCCCGTTATGGAAGGAAAAGAAGAGGCCGACGGACGAGAGACGCACGCGAGAAAGGGAAAAGAAAGAGAAAGGAAGAAGAAAGGAAGGGAAATGAAAGAAAGGGGTCTTGCGCGTACATGCTATGGGGATCTTGCCAAGTGAATTTAACTCTGATTCGCAATGCCTGATGTTGAAGATATGATTGGAGATATCGATTTTGATATTGATCTCGATTACGGATTAATTGATTCAGTCAAAATTTGTAATTGATTTAATAGATTAGGAAATGTAATCTTTTATATTTCTTTTTCCTTATTTCGTCTTTTATTCATTGTACTATAAATAGGGCTATGTACATGAATTCAATATAGATCAATACAATACAAAATTCCTCTATTCTTCTTTGTTTCCTGTCATGGTATCAGAGCTTTCATTCCTGGTCTAGCTTCCGCAATTCTTGAATTGCCTCCAGATTGTTTCTGTTTTTTGTTGTTGCGATTACAATCCTGCAAAACAAAACAGCACCCTCGGTAGGAATTCACACACTTTTACCATGTCAAAGTCAAACGAAGATACCTCCAACAACTCACCTAGAAATCAATCTTCGGATCTGATCAATCCGAGCAAAGAAGAGAATCCTTCTGTTCAACAATCTTCTGGTTCTTACTCTACTCCAATTCAAGTTTCCGGCTCAACCCAGTGGGCCCCTTTCCACTGGTATCCGATTCAAGGCCCATGGCCCACCGGAACAAATCAGTCATGGACACAACATGGCCCATCCGGAGAAGGAGGTGGACCGGCCCAATTCCCTCAACCAGGTCAAGGGACAAATCCCTACCCGGTTTTTCCCTACGCGATTGGAATCACCGGCGGCCGACCGGAAGCCGGCGATCCGTTATACACATCACCGGCCGACGGACCGGAACTACGACTTATCAACTTACAACTTACCGGACCGGAAAATTACAGTACCTGGGCTCGGGATTTCCGACGAGCGTTGGTCACCAAGGACAAAGACGGTTTCCTCGATGGAACCGTGCCTCTTCCGACCGACGACCGATTGCAACGACACTGGCACAAATGCAACCAGCTTGTTCGCACGTGGATCGGGAATTGTTTGACTCCCGAAGTTGCAGCCGGACTCCCACCAACCGAAGATTCGAAGACCATTTGGGACAACATACGCGAGATGTACGGCAAGCTTGATCGAGCCAAAATTTTCTCGCTCACCCAGGCCCTATCGGAGTTGAAGCAAGGGAACCTATCGGTCACCACCTGCTTCAACCGACTCTCAGCTCTGTGGAATGAGCTTGAAGCGGCTGAAGAACAACTCGAAGGTCCCGATGAGACACTCCGACAATACCGAGCCATAAAAGAGAGAGAGAAAGCAACTCGGTTCCTACTTATACTCAATGAAAGTTACTTACTCTTCCGCTCGCATATCCTCGCGATGGAGCCCGTCCCGCCGCTCGGCCGGATCTACCAATTAGCCGTCCAGGAGGAGAGCCAACGTCTGGCCGCCACCGAACATGCACGGGTGGGTGAAGGCGTGACACTCGCCGCCTACTCCTCTAGCTCCGCTCCGGCCGAATCAATGAACAGACACCATGGGAGCTCTGGAAGCTTCGGGTCTTGACGAGGAGCTGCAGCCATCAGGTATGAAAATGAAGGAAACCCTAAAGGGTTTCGTGCGGACGGCTGGGATCAAAAGGGCAGATCGGACGGCTTGGATCAAAAGACGAAATTAGCTGAATCAGACGGCCATTATCCCATCATCAACTCAGCTGAATCCGACGGCTCTTATCAGGCCACGATGGCGCAAACTTATAAACAATTCGGCGGTCCACGAAGCGCCACGTCATCAGGGAAATTTAGTGGGCAAAATTCAAAATCCAAAGGTAAATTTTGTGATTATTGCAAACGCCCACATTATACTATTGATACATGTTGGAAATTACATGGCAAGCCGAGTGATAAGGACAAAAGGGAAAAAGAATTTTCTGCCTACCAGGTTTCAGCACAAAGAAATGATGGAGCACATCAAACAATTACTCAAGACCAATATCAAAATATTATGAAGGTTCTGAATCAATTGAAGACCAGCGACAAGAATGGAAACTTTTCAGGTACTTTTCTTTGCAAGACGAGTTCAATTGATACATGGATAATTGATTCGGGTGCGAGTGACCACATAATTTGCAATGAGGAATTATTTTCACATGCTCCAAAGAGACAATATCCTTCTGTGTCAGTACGTCTTCCAAATGGGAATATCACCTGTGTCACCAAAATTGGGACCATTCATCTCAGTCCAAACATTGTCCTAAAAAATGTCTTATACATCCCTGATTTTGAATTCAACCTCCTATCTGTTTCAAAAGCCTGTGAAAATAATTCTTGTCGTGCCATATTCAATTCCAAAAATTGTTTCTTTCAGGACTTTTCGACTGGCAAAGTGATGGGCTTGGGTAATGTTGCCGAAGGATTACACTTCTGGATTGATTCCTCAAGAGATTCTGATTTATTGAATAAAAGCATTTCTTGTAGTGCTACTGCCAGTAATAAAATTCTTATTTCCCATCAACGTTTGGGCCATAGTGCGCGTTTTCCCCATCCAAAGTGTCCCATTTGTCCTTTAGCAAAACAATCTCGCGCATCATTTCCAATTAGTACTTCACGAGCTACTAGTGCTTTTTCTCTAATCCATATGGATATCTGGGGTCCCTATCATACCCCTCATCGAGACGGATCTCGTTTTTTCCTCACCATTGTTGATGATTATACTCGTGCCACTTGGGTTTTCCTCATGCAATCCAAGAGCCAAACTTTTTCTCACATGTCGAATTTTCTTTCCCTGATAAAAAATCAATTCGACAAATCTGTGCAAAGAATTCGTACAGATAATGGACGTGAATTCTTCACTACTGAATGCACATCTTTTCTATCTTCTCATGGAATACTGCATGAAAGCTCTTGCACCTATACTCCCCAACAAAATGGGATTGTTGAGCGTAAACACAGACATCTCTTAGAAGTTGCTCGAGCTCTCAAATATCAAGCTTCGATTCCTGAAGCTTTTTGGGGAGATTGTGTGGTCACGGCAGCTTATTTAATTAATCGCATGCCATCTCGAATTCTTGATGGACAAACTCCTTTTGAGATGCTTTATGGAAAAGAGCCACACATAGATCATCTTAGAGTATTTGGGTGTTTATGTTATGCATCAACTGTGGGCCCTCGAGATAAAATGGATCCTCGTGTTGTTCAATGTATTTTCATGGGATATCCTCCTTTACAGAAAGGATACCGAGTTATGGAGATCTCCACTGGGCATTTCTTTGTTAGTAGAGATGTTGTTTTCCACGAAGATATATTCCCATTCCGAGAGATGACATCCTCATCCCAATTGCCTACCTCATCATCAGACCACCGTCATTTTTTGTCAGAAGAGGACTTATCTACGAACTCACAATATCTCCTTATTGCACCGGAGCCATCTATGCCAGTTACAAGGGATTCTTTGTACCAAGAGGTTGAATCACCAGTATCATCATCTGATGACATCTATCTACCTACCTCAGTGGCATCTTCACCACAATCTATTCAGGAGTCTTCTTCACTAATTTCTGAACAGGTCACAACTAAGCAACCTCGACGCTCAGGACGTCATACTTGTCCTCCCACATGGACAAAAGACTATATATGTCCTACATTGGAGTCCTCAGGTACACAATATCCTGTATCCTCATATGTTTCCTTTAATCGACTATCGCCAGAGCATATGTGTTGTGTTAGTCGTATTTCTGAGGAACAGGAACCGAATTCTTATAAAGAAGCTGCAAACGATCCTAGATGGCAACATGCAATGGAAACTGAACTAAAAGCCCTTGTGGAAAATCACACTTGGGATATTGTTCTATTACCTCCACATCGTAAATCCATTGGATGCAAGTGGGTATACAAGATAAAATACAAAGCAGATGGTTCCATTGAACGATACAAGGCTCGCCTAGTTGCTAAAGGATTTACACAACGGGAAGGATTTGACTATCATGAGACTTTTTCTCCGGTTGCAAAAGAGGTAACTGTTCGCTCTTTTCTATCCATTGCCGCGTTTCGCAATTGGCAATTGCATCAAATGGATGTTCATAATGCCTTTTTACATGGAGATTTGGAAGAAGAGATCTATATGGAACTTCCACAGGGCTTACGAAGACAGGGGGAGTCTCGAGTGTGTCGTCTTCGAAAATCCCTGTATGGACTTAAACAGGCCTCTCGGCAATGGTATGCCAAGTTTACTAATGCACTCACAGATGCAGGTTTCCAGCACTCTAAGCACGACTATGCTTTGTTTACATGGAATAGAGGTACATCATCAATTTATTTATTAATATATGTCGATGATATACTTATCATGGAAATGATGGATCTGCTATTGAGAAATTCAAAGAATATTTGCATTCTACTTTCCATATCAAAGATCTGGGACCTCCAAAATATTTTCTTGGAATCGAGATAGCTCGATCCGACAAAGGAATCTGTCTTAGCCAACGGAAGTTTGTTTTGGAGATTATCTCAGAAGCGGGTTTGTCGGGATGTAAACCAGCTGTTATACCTGTTGAGCAGAATATTAAGATGACGTCACATGATTATGACATGGGATCATCTACCAATGATGACCCATTACTTAAAGACCCATCAGGATATCAACGGCTCGTTGGAAAGCTGATATATCTTACCATGACAAGACCCGATATATGTTATGCAGTGCAGATACTCAGCCAATTTATGCAGAACCCAAAACAATCTCATATGAATGCAGCATTGAAGGTAGTGAAATATCTGAAAGGATGTCCTGGACTTGGGATACTTTTGTCTCGAGATTGTAATATGAAGATGACAGCCTATTGCGATACAGATTATGCTACTTGTCCAATGACCAGAAGATCCATCACTGGGTTTTGCATCAAGCTCGGAAGATCATTAATTTCATGGAAGACAAAGAAGCAGTCAACTGTTTCAATATTGTTAGCCAAATCAGAATATCGAGCCATGGCGAAAACTGTCTGCGAAATAGTTTGGATACGGGGATTACTCTCAGACCTTGGAGTAAAAATTGATGGACCAAGTGAATTATTTTGTGACAATGACGCTGCACTCAAACTAGCAGCGAATCCAGTTTTTCATAAAAGAACGAAGCATATAGAGGTTGATTGTCACTTTACTCGAGAAAAGATCTAAGAAGGAATACTTGTGACGAAGGGAATTGGGACGGTGGAACAACCTGCAGATATTTTCACTAAACCATTATGTCAGAGGCAGCACTCATATCTTCTGAGCAAGCTTGGCGTTCTTGACATATATAAACCACCAGCTTGAGGGGGAGTGTTGAAGATATGATTGGAGATATCGATTTTGATATTGATCTCGATTACGGATTAATTGATTCAGTCAAAATTTGTAATTGATTTAATAGATTAGGAAATGTAATCTTTTATATTTCTTTTTCCTTATTTCGTCTTTTATTCATTGTACTATAAATAGGGCTATGTACATGAATTCAATATAGATCAATACAATACAAAATTCCTCTATTCTTCTTTGTTTCCTGTCACCTGATAAGTGCTCGCATCCTTCGTTCGTCCAATCGGAGAAATTTCCAGAATTATGGCTTAACTCTGAAGTTTTGTGAAATTCGAACTGCGAAATCCGATTTTTGAGTTGTTGATATATGGGATTTCATGGAAATGGTGGATTATGGCGTCGTAGAGCCATGGGGGTTTGACTGAAGTCGGTTTAGAGCAATGCTTCGGTCGGAGTGTGAATTTTAGGGTTTTGTGTGTGAGATCCGCTCGCGTTTAGGTTTACATAATCGCTCAATCGCTTTGAGTGAGCGATTTGTTATCGCGTAGGAGTTGTTTCGTTAGCTTTTAAGCTTAGTATAGTCATTTCATAGTGGAGGTAGTGTTTTACTTGATTTTAATGCCGATTCTTGTTTAATTGATAATAATACGTGATCGTTGATTCGAATGAGCTTCGTTTTTTGGTATTTTTGGGCATCATAGGTGAGTGGTGTTATTCTTCTATGAATTTCTAAAATCATTTCTTGAAAGCTATTGAGATTCGATAAATTATTAGTTATGAAAAAGCATGTTTGTTGCATAAAATGTTGTATTGGGCATTTAATACTTTTCGATTATTTGTGAATGGTTTGAGAAATGTTTTTTTGAAAGCTGTTTCGAAATGTTATGGGTTTGTAAAATGGATTCCGAAATAGTATGACAAATGCATTGTGCAATATATTTTATTTGATGAACGGAGTTGAGAAAGTTATATGTTTGGTTCATGAAACCGATTTGTGATTTGATTCCGAATTGGTTTGTGAATTGTGAAGGATGATGTTGTGAGTTTGTGTTAGTACTCAGTATAGCTGTGAACCCATTGAAAGGCTTGTGAGTATGCATACCAGCTTAGGATATCCTTGTAGGTCGGTTACCGGCAATATACGTGGAGACCTTGATAGGGGAAGCTTGGTCGCCTTATTACGGGATGTTATGTGTGATCATGGTTAGATATTTGAGTACAAATTTGGTCAATAGATAGACCACTGACATGTGATTTAAGAATGGTCAATAGAATTGACCATTATCGCGTGATTGGATTGAGATTGGTCAATACACTTGACTATTGATATTTGGATTGTGATGATAGATTAAATGAGTATCTTAGATTTATATAAAGTTTTTTTGAAATGAAACACCTCATATTTGATATTATTTGTACATTAAAAAGTTGGATTATGAGTTTCTCGTATTGCTCTATACTTATATGTATACTTAATGGCTACTCGATTTGCTTAGAAGAAATGCACTACTCACTAGACTGTGGTTGATCATCCCATTCCTTGTTCCTCAATTAGGAATCTTAGTACAAGAACGTTATCGCAAGGATTTTTGAGAGTTGGTTCTTTAATTGTGTTTGAGGCTACATCCGTTGGGTGCAAGGATGGCGGTTTCATCCCCCATTCTGGATGGTTTTTGGGTGTAACACTTTGTCTCCTTCATTGAGGCTCACTGTCACCTAATCTGCACTATCGTTGCCTCACCCACTCAGCTGTTGCAACATCATCATCATCATGGAGCAACGCCGAATCAACTCTACTGCCACAAACTATGACAAATCCTTGCGGTGGTGCCAGCCTCCATCGAACTAGTTATATCCAGTTGAATCTTCTTCACATCCGTCGTAACTGAAGTTCGATCAAGCTATAGATCTTCATTCTCTGCTCTCTAACCTTGTCGTGAAATCAAAGCTAAGTCCTTTCTCTTTGATTTCTATTTGCGATTTCTCATTTAGTCAATCACACTAATCTACTTGATCTTTTCCTGAATTTCCAAAGGCTTCTTCATCGACTTCCATTCTCCGTCACCTTTTGGACACTGTTGGCTGCTGTCGATCGTCAATGTTGCCATTTCCACAGCAACGCGTTAAACCTCTATTCACCGCTGCTCTTGGTTACCACTGTCGAAGAGCTTGAATCGCGAACACCACTAGCCTTTTCGATGATTTCAGTCCACAAAGCTGTTTTTGTGACCGCATTGTTCAAGTTTGGTCATTAATAATCATTGGTAATCATCTCCTATTCAATCTAATCCCATATGCTCTATCCTTAGCAAAACAGAGGCCAAGAGCTATAGTTTTGTTTATGTGAAAATCAATTACGATTGAGGTTGCTTCGATAATATGATTTCATATTATTGCTGATTGTGATGATTTGAGAAGAATCAATGGTTTAATTCTGCATATACACACCTTGGTGGAAATGGACTTGACATGTTCGATGAAATGATTGAATGATATCGCAGATGCACGATCAGAGATGAAACGAATTCAATAGTTACTTTGTTCAATGCTTAACTTCATGCGATCTTATCATTGCGCTTTTAGGCAGTCATATTTCTTTTTCCATGCTTGAGATGAGAATCATGTTATGCTAATACAAATAGTGTGCGACTTGTTACAGGCAGTCTTGCTTGAATTGATTAATAAACCATGCTGATTGTTGGCTTGATAAGCGACATGAAAATCGCGTCTCATAGTTTGCGAGTCTACTTGAGCAGAATCGAGTAATCAAGTTGGTGTTTGTGTACTCAGTTTTGCTTTTTTTTTTTTTTTTTCTCTCTCTACCTTACTTTCCTTCCTTTCCATCTTGTATTTTGTAGGGGTGATCGGTTCCCGGTCTAGTCCGGTCCCACCCCGAAACTGGGAACCAAATCGGGAGGACCGGTTTCCAGTTTGTGGGACCGAGGACTGGACCGGGAATCGAACCGGAGCTTTCACTTTTTCTGCAACTGCAAAATTCAATAGGTTTCCGCAAACCATTCCACCTTCCAGACATCAATATAGTTTGGTCGTCTTGCATTTCCGCAATGCTTTATAATAATTGTGTTCAAAACAAGCCTAGCTATTCCCAATTGCACATGCAAGGTAGAAAATCTTTCACTCTTCCCATCGTCAGCGTCCACCTTTTCCACAACATAAAAGAGCCTCTTGACAACAAAAAGGCAGGACACTGTTCTGTCTCGTCTTTTATTTGTCGCATGTATATATAGACATTTAAGTGATGGTTATGAGGGGAAAAGAGACATGCATGCTTTCTCTTCCTCACAAATCCTGAATTTTGCAGTTGCCAAAAGCTTCAAACGAAAACATTGACACTCAAACTATCCGAGGAGTGACATATCTGAAATAAAATCGGTGTTTCTTCATAAATAAAAAAATAAAAAATATATATAGTCAGTTTGATCATATTGGCCCAATTCCCACTTGGAACCGAAAACCGGACCGACCAGTCACCGGTTCCAAAAATAGGAACCTAGGACTGAACCGGGACTCCTTGGAATTGCCTAGAATCGACCAGTTCGGTCCTGTCCAGGTGATTGCCGGTTCGGTTAGTCCGATATGCTCACCCATAGTATTTTGTATGCTCAATGCTTTGGTTGTGTGTGTGTGGTGGCTGGTGAGTGGTGGCAACGATCCTATGGCGGGCAAAATTAATCATCGGAGTCATGGTGGAGTGGAGAATGTTTTTGATGTTATTTGAATGAAGTTGGCGTACATTACTCTCTGTTGAGGAATGGGGAAGGCAAGGAGGGCAGCCTCAGGCGAGGCCATTGGCCATCGACGAGGCCCAGCGATGCCCGATGGAGAGAAAAAGAAAAGATATAAGAGAAAAAAGAAAAAAAGGAAAGATGGAAAAGAGAAGGAAAGGAATAAAGAAAGGAAAAAGAAAAGAATAAATTAATAAAAAATTGAAAAAATATAAAAATATTATTAGAAATGTTCACGTCAGCACCTGCTGCCAATCGTGTCATGTAGGACTGTCGGCGCCCATGTCAGCGATTTCTAACTAACATTGGCCGAATTGACTCAATTGGCAAAACATGAAAAGGTTTAGGACTCAATTGACTCAATTAAATGATTTAGGACTTAATTGATAAAAGTGCAATAGGTTTATGACTTTTTAGATAATTTTTTGCATAAATTCACTGCCTGCTCTTCGGGAGTTGGTGGCCTGGTGGGTGTTTTATGATGTTTTGGTTGATTAGTAAAGTGTTGCTCGTGTAGACTTTCAACTAAATCCCCCATGGGCTATATTATTCTCTCGTGTTTTAAGAATTGGAAAAGACACTG
The DNA here is from genome assembly GCA_031216235.1 of Syzygium jambos. Lineage (NCBI taxonomy): Eukaryota > Viridiplantae > Streptophyta > Magnoliopsida > Myrtales > Myrtaceae > Syzygium > Syzygium jambos. Next base: position 16,385,650 of record CM062226.1, read on the forward strand.
GTGTCACAATCGTCTAAATATTTGATTCAACTCTAGGGCATCTTTTATGCGTGCTCAATAGTTGCTCTTGGCTCAATCATGAAAGCATTTTGCGAAATTTATTAGTTCAAGTGGAAGGGACCTTTTGAAATCATCCACCAATGTTTTTCCCCTCGATTTCATGTGTTGTGGACCGTGTGACGTTCATGCACGTAGCAACGATGTAATATCTTTATGTTCTCGAAATATGGGACTCTAAAAAATGAGCAACCTGCTATTATAACAATTGTTGGAACTAACAATATAATCCATTTCCGAAACTTGATATATTTTTGTGGAATAATTCAAGTCAAGGTTGATATATGCACGAATAAGTTGATATTAACGTGTGCTATATTCTTCTATAAGAAAAATAAAGAAATATTATAGATATAAATAATGATGTACGCAAATCTTTATAGTTGTTTGACTTAAACCAAGCTTATGTCCAATCTCCTAGATTAACAACCACCAACAAGCCGACATCCACTAGTAATTCCTTGAATAGTTACAACTTAGCAAGTACGGCTTCTCCCCGAAACTAATAGATCACACTATTTATACTCAAACACCGTCGTAACTCTTATACACTCTTCAAATCAGATTACTATAAGAAATCGTGAAGTCTCACAAGTGAATATACTTCACGCTCACAACACTATAAGAATGTGACTATATCGAGTTTGTAGCTTGCTCTGTTTTCATCGTACATCCCTACAACATGCGTTGGTTCTCATATATAGTCTCGATGTTCCAACTAGCAGTTGAAAATTTGTCAAGAGAATCAATTATTCTTTTAAGATGATGAACTCAATCACAGGAGGTTTGGCTACCAATATAATGAAATCTTCCTGGTAATGGTGAGGTTTCCCCAAAAATAGTTGATTATAGTTGGTAATAGTCCATTCTACCAAGTGAGTAATAATTGATTAGATTTTCCTTTAAATATTCATTCTGGAATTGAAGCTACCTGTTAATTTTCTTTTGACTAAGGATATTGGCCAAAGGGATATCTAGGTCTTCTCCTCCGGATTGCATAAGCACGAGAAACACAAGTTCTTCATAGCTGATATAGTGAGCTACTTCTATTAGTTTCTCGTGAGCATATCCAAGCTTCATGTTAGTAGTTTATTTATAAGCTGCTATCCATTTGGTCTTCATTGGCGCAGTAGTGATTAAGACTTCACTTAGTTGTTTACCTTGTCACGATACCTCCAAGTTTTCATGAACTTCATGTTCTCTCTTGCTTGTTCACCCTCTACAATGGTCCTCCCAGCTTCTATTAATCTTCTCACTTTGTAGAGCATCCTTTATATCAACATTACGTGAAATAAGACAAAATCTACACTTAACGAGTAATAATGAGGAATGGATGATTTTGTCAACTTCAAATTATGATAAGAAGTTTTCTCAACAATATTTAAATGGTTCGGTCAATGGGACATAATCCACGAGGAAAGCAATACGAAATTCCACAATAGATCAGGTGATATAAAAAATTACAACCACATTCAAACACTCTTAGTAATTTCAAATCCCAATTAACATCCAATAACTCACACAATGTGTAGCCGTCACAATTTCTTACAAAACACCATTTCAGTTGCACTACTGAATTCACAAACCTTTTGACCAAAAAAAAAAAAAGGAATTCACAAACCTTACCAAATTATTTGTTAGCTTCTAAACACATGCAATTCCTTGAGGATGTAACGAGTATGCCGCACAATTGCTACTCGTTCATGGACAAAAAACCAAAACCCACCTCCTAAGTATAAAATACTTTGGATCTAAAATAGGAAACCCCATTTTGGAAACTTATTGAACCAAGAAATCTAGTTAAAATTAGGAAACTATCCAAACTCGAAAACCTACTCAACAAACTAGGCTACTTACTTGGGTATGATTTCCTTTTGGGCTCAAATTCGAGACATATTCTCAATAGAAAATCTATCTACTTATATATATAATGATATATTTAAAAGTGGAGCAACCTTTGTGTGTGTGAGTGTGTGTATATGAGCTACTACAAATTGAGTAATCCTAGAGTTTTAGGGCTAATTGTTATTTCATTTTGCTTGGTTCCCGACATCAGCCCTCCCTCTCCCACCAAATCATTGTTTAAGTATTCTGTTAATTAATTATGACTTCTCAATATTTATTTATTTTTTGGTTAAAAGACTTTTCTATATTTGAAAAATTAGTTTCTTTACTTTAATATAGTGACATAAGCCAGTTCTCTCGTGTCAAACTATTAGAGAGACAAAATCTTAATATGATATATCATCTTTGTGTCGGACATTTTCTCATATATGTTTATTGGTTGCTCCAAATTTTAGTACTTTACATTATTTATCATGATGTTGTATTTGCGTTCTGATTTTCATGCGTGGTTTTAATTAACTTATGCATGATAAACCACGTAAAGCACGACTTAAAAGCCAACTTCAGTGATTGACAAACTCTGCCAAGCACGATACGAATTCAACTTTCATCACTCAAATAGCCATAAGTCCCAAAATGTATAATATCTCTTTGGTAATCTACGCTGTATGGTATGACGTCGGGCTTGTACAATCGTAGTCGCCAACATTTCCAAATTGAATCGATTGATGTTCCTTTCACATGATTTGACCTCACCAGACAACACATTTTTCTTGCGTCCACTGAATAAATACAGAGTTCCATATTTTCAGAATTTCTTGAAAGAAGGACAAGAGCTCACAGGAAACACAACTAAAACTTGAAAACTTTAGCCTTTAGGTTTCATCCAAGTCGAGAAACACAACTAACATGTTCTTAGTGCTCATTACTATTTACTCGGTCACGGGGACTAGTTAATTAGAATAATGAAATAATATTATTAGAATGTAACACTAAAAAGTTTTTAAACACGAAAAATCCAAATATAAAGTTTTACAATACCTTATTTTTGTGGCCCCTGGTTTTTTTTACCTGTCCACATGGAACTTTTGTTTCAAGCTGCTATTTCGCTTTTATGACTCGTACCAATGCATTGGTGTTAAACCGATACAAATCTTGCGTACGTTATATTTCACATATTTTAGAAAACTAAAATAATAGTCGCAAAATCGATATTATTTTGATGTAATCATACTTTTTTAGAAAAGTCTGTCTTTAAAAAGTTACCTAAAGTATCTCAGACTCCTCGATTCTTTAGTTCTCAATCTTGTTTGTATGTAAGAGAGAGTGCTAAGTTATCTCACACGACTCATATATAGGGTTCAATGAGCCTTGTATCTCGTACTATTTACTTAACGGATTAAACTTTTGGGTTGAACTTTTTAATATGATATTAAAGTAAGTTTTGATTCACATTTATTTTAGCTGTGAGGCTTCTCGTTTGTCAATTCAATGTGTGTTCTCCATTTTGTTTCCATGTGAGACGGGGTATTAGAGCATTCTACACCACTTGTCTATGAGATTTCAATGGGTCTTACACTCATAAAGTCTCTATCCAGCTAATGGCTTGAGTTTTGGCGTGAGTGATGACTATTTCATGTAACCGACGAATGAATTATGATGGAAGTAAAACATGGCCCGCAAAGAAACTTAGGCTTTGTTTGTTTCACGGAAAATGAATGATTTAAAAAATATTTTCCTTAAAAAGATTGCTTGTATCGCTAAAAATAATTAGTCAATAGAATGTGTTTTCATTATCGACAACTATTTATGTCTAAATATTTTCGTGAATAATAAAATGGTTTTCGTTTATTCATTTTTATGAATCATATAAATAATTATTTTACAGAAAGTATTTTTAAAATTATTTATTTTTCGTGAAAGGGCTATATTGGTCGGCTCTTTCGGAGTTGATGGCCTGATGGGGGTGGGGGGTTTCATAAAATCTTTTCTTATTATGAAGTGTTGCTCTGTAGGCTTTCATCCTTCCTTTATTCACTAGATAAGATGCAATGTCGCAATCGCCTAGGCATTCGATTCAACTCTGGGGCATCTTTTAAGCGTGTTCAATGCTTGCTCTTGCCTAATCATGAAAGCAATTTGGGAAATTCTTTTTTATCTATCAAGTGGAAGACACCTTTTCGAAACCATTTTTTATCAGTAGTTTTCCCCCTCGATTTTCACGCGGTGTGGACCGCGCGATCGATGTTCCCGCTCGTGGGTAAACTATATGAAACTTGAGATTAGCTTACAAAAATCAGATACTAAACTGACATGTCAGATCGTTGGTCAAGAAATGAACAAATTAATCGTGTTTAATTCTTAAATTTTTGGGTTAGGTGACTCGTGAAATTGCAGCGTATCATTTCATGATTCGAATCTTATTAGTTTAAATTGCTATAGATAACAACCAAACGGATTAACTATAGTTACCATAGTGAGTTTACTTGTCCTTTTCAGTCAACAAGGTTCCTTTTGCCATTGTCCCCGTACAATGCACTAAGTTGTCGTGGTCGATTATACCGACACATCTTTATATAACTTCGCCTCGCAAGGACTATCAGATTATCCCCAATTTCACCAAAACCCAGTCCTCTAAAGTTGTCTGGTTGTGCATATCTGCGTCTTGCTCGTCTTCGTCTTCGCCTAATTCGTCTTCCAATTCGTGGCATCGATCATGTCGGATTCGGAACTTCCACTGGAAGAAATCCCGGGAGATTACGGTTTCCCATTCTTTGGCGCGATTAGGGATCGTCTTGATTACTTCTACTTCCAAGGAAGAGATAAGTTCTTCCGAGACCGGATGCGCAAGTACCAGTCGACGGTCTTCAGGGCCAACATGCCGCCCGGCCCATTCATCTCCTCGAACCCCAATGTTGTCGTCCTCCTTGATGCGATCAGCTTCCCCATCCTCTTCGACACATCAAAGGTTGAAAAGAGGAACGTGCTGGACGGCACATACATGCCCTCCACCGCCTTTACCGGTGGCCACCGCGCCTGCGCCTTTCTTGACCCGTCCGAGCCCAAGCACGATGCCATCAAGCGCTGGTTCTTGTCCCTTCTCGCGGCTCGGCGCGACATGTTCATCCCGACCCTCAGGAGCTGCTTGTCGGATCTCTTTGTCGACCTAGAGGACGAACTGTCGAGCAAAGGGAAAGCGTCCTTCAGCTCCCTCAACGACAAAATGTCCTTGAACTTTGTGTTTATGCTATTATGTGACCAAAACCCCTCGAGCACAATCCTAGGGACCAAAGGGGCAACCATGTTCGACCTCTGGCTATTTCTCCAACTTGCCCCATTACTGTCCCTAGGGTTTAACAACATGGTCCTAAATTTCTTGGAAGATGTCATTTTGCACACTTTCCCACTTCCTCCACTACTAATTAAATCTTCTTACAAGAAGCTTTACCATGCATTTAGCGAGCATGCGACTTCCATTTTGGATGAAGCCGAGAGGCTAGGAATCGATAGAGACGAGGCATGCCACAACCTAGTGTTCCTTGCCGGGTTCAACGCCTACGGCGGCATGAAAGCCACATTGCCCATCTTGATCAAGTGGGTCGGGTCGGGAGGCGAGGACCTGCACCGCCGGCTCGCGAGGGAGATCCGGTCAACTGTCGAGTCGGAAGGCGGGGTGACCCTCGCCGCCCTGGACAGGATGAGCCTGACCAAGTCGGTCGTGTACGAAGCCCTCAGGATCGACCCTCCGGTCCCGTTCCAGTACGGGAGGGCAAGGCGGGACACGGTGGTCCGGAGCCACGACGCGGCCTTCGAGATCAAGAAGGGCGAGATGGTGTTCGGGTACCAGCCGTTCGCGACCAAGGATCCGAGGGTCTTCGACGACCCGGAGGAGTTCGTGGGGGACAGGTTCGTCGGGGAGGGGGAGAAGCTGCTGAGGTACGTCTACTGGTCCAACGGCCGGGAGACCGATGATCCGACGGTGGGGAACAAGCAGTGTGCGGGGAAGGATCTGGTGCTGCTCGTGTGCAGGGTAACTTTGGTGGAGCTGTTCCTCCGCTACGACACGTTCGACCTGGAGTGCGGGAGCTTGCCCGTGGGTTCATCGGTGACGTTCAAGTCGTTGACCAAGGCCACAAGTTGTTGACCCTGCGTCTGCCGCTGATAAAGAACTTAGCATGATTTAATTGTATGATTGTGACGTGTGATTCTCAGTGTTTTTTTTAAAAAAAAACTAGATCGCAGCGATTGGAAGTGTTTCTAATTTTTCGAATTACATAATTTGGGTCACTATTTAATAAATTGATTGTCTTACATTACTTTTTTCGATGATAAGTGAGCGTCAACATTGTGCTTAAATATTTTCTTTTTTTATGTCCTGATTAGCTCAATCTATTATTTTTGAATAGTACAATGTATCTACGAAATACGTTATCATCCTTGTAACTATTGCAATTAAGATGTGAGCTTAATAAGTAACAATCTAGCTTGATTTCATGATTTTTGAAAAAAGTAAAGTGGAAAGTATATATATACACTTAAATTTTCGAATTGGCACTAGTATTGAACTTTTAAATTATTATCATATCAACGGGAAGAAGGTAACTTTTCCAAATTTTTATACGTAACCTTCATGAAGTAATTGAAAAGGGGGCATATGATGATCATAGGAAAGAAACAAGAGGCATACATAATTTGAGGAGGTAAAAGAATGCTACCTTAAACGAAGATGAGACAAAACTTAAAAAAAAATCCATAAAATCAACTATCGAACAGGCAAATAATGGATGTGGAAAGATTCGAAGACAAAACATTTTGTATCTGTACCACATTCAATCGAGGAATCACTTTTCAAAATCATTAGACTTGTCGTGATGACAAATGCTAACCGAAGAGAGCTATTTTATGCTCAATGAACTACCTCACAGCTTCCTTACCAAAAAAAACTACCTCACAGCCATATAATAACAAAAAAAGTCTTTTTCTCTCCCTCTCTCTTTTCTCTCCATCGTCTTTTTCAACCCTTAGTCATGGGGGAGAATAGCTCAAACCGTCCCCTCTCTCTCTTGTTGATTTTGTTTGAATTTTTTTTTTTTTTGTTCTTCTCAATCTAGATCTGAGAGCTCTCTTATCTCGATTTAGTTCTAAATCTGAGAGTTTAAACTCTGCTAATTTAGATTTGGGAGTTTAATAATATTTATAGGGATTCGCTACCCCCATGCTCTGTCTGTGTACACGTTCTCTGCTTCAAGTTCAAGTTTCAATGGTGATCGTAGGAGCTCTAGCATCTCATTGAACTATGAAGATTCGCTCTTCCGAAAGTTAATATTGTGTTTATTCAATCTGTTTTGATTGTCTCTGTACGACAATTGTGTAGAGGAAGCCAAACCTAGGCGCACACCGCCAACTGGCAACGCTATACTTATTGGAGAAGAAAATTTCGATGTGTGCTCATAACTGATAGTGATACGAAATCTAGTGATCGGCCGCCGATTATTTTGCTTGCCATATTTGTTTTTTTATGAAACAAGTGTGTGCTTAACTGGTGCTCTGTTGATCCTCTTTATTTTATAAATTTGACTTTGTTTTGTAGTATTCTGTGATTGCTTTACTTCTCATGTATCCTTTTGAGTAATGAACACAATTTTCTTTCGAAAAAATACTAAAGAAGCTACCTTGCAGTCAACAACCGCATTATGTGTTTTGACCGCAATTATCCGTCAGTAGCCGACATGGTCCCAAAAAAAAAAAAGAATTACCCTGTACTTGTGAGACTTATTCGATTTCGGAAATGAAGAAAAAGGTTCTTAAATGACACGAAGTAAGATGAAAGACGGAACTGAATTTCGATCGATCAAGAAGACGTGATTGAATGTTTAAAGGGTCGATTATGACTTCCGGAAAATGCCATGTTGGGAATGTACCATGAACAAGGGCCGTGACTAGGGGTGAGCACGGTTCCAGGGTAGAACCGAGAACCGAAGAACCGGACCCGGCGGGTCCAGTTCGGTTCCCGATTCCAAGGTGATAGGTTCCGGTTCCCGGTTCCAAATTTTTAGGAACCGCCGGTTCCGGTTCCCGGTTCCGGTTCCTAGGAACCGGAACCGAGGAACAGGAACCGGGAACCGGAACCGATTTACTTTACTCTCTAAAAACCCTAACTTTCGTTAGTTTCTTGTTTCTTCCCCATATTTCCCCTCGCTCGGTCCTCCTCCAGTTTGCTCTCTCTCGCATGCCGCACACCCACGACTCGACGAGCTTGCATCTCCTCTCTCCTCTCTCCGTTCGGCGTCGCCTCGGCTTTTCCTCTGTCTTCATCAACCGCGCCCAGCAGAGGAGCTCCGCCGCGGCGGCGCCGGCCGCGAGGGCGGGCTACAATGGCGCGCAGCGGCAGATTGGGGGCGACGGAAACAAGAAGAGGGGCAGCAGCAACGGGAATAGGAGGGTGGTCGACGACGATGACGATTCGGACGTCGATGATGCTGAGCATCTTGAGCGGGGACGAGGATTTTGCTAAGGATCGCGCAGATTCGAGGGCCAAAGGTGGCGCGAGTGGTGGTTTGAGGCCCGGGAGGGACAACGACAGAGTGTGGGATGGCGAAGAACCTGATTGCTAGAGGCGCGTGGACGAAGACGAGGTGAGTTCGAGATGGTAAACCTGAGGAGAAAGGGAGAAGTTTCAAAGCACGACAAGAATGAGGGATGGAGGAGGGTCTTCCATGTCCGCTTCGGTTCCAGGGTATGTCCGAGTCAACGTCTCTCTCTCTTCGCAAAACCCTTGTTAGTTTTCATCACTATTACGCACTTGCACAATCTGAACTTCATGTGCTGCGTTAAGGGGAGAAGAAGAAGAGAGATTGATTATTGAAGCTCGATCGAGGGGGAAAGAGAAATAGAAAGGATCGTCTTTGGGTGTGGAAATATTACCTTTTCTTGTTTTTTTGTTGACCCTTTATCTTATCGTTGTCGTTGTGATTGATAGACAGTAGCGAGAACAAGAAAGATGGTGTTGGTTTTGGCATTGGGGGGTCTGCACATACTGCACAAGGCGCCTGATCTGGCCGCCAAGTTCAAGTCCATGCTTGTCCCTGGCAAGATCCAACACATCATCTGCAGCGGCAATTTATGCATCGAAGTGGGTCCTTTATCCTTCTCTTGTTGTTGTTGTTGATTGAATTCCCCGACCCATTTGCGATCGTGATCTTATTTGGATTTCCCCATTTGCGATCGTGATCTTATTTGGATTTCTTTTAGCAATTTGGTGTTGCTCGGTCGATGTTGTCTTTGTTTTCTTTTTCGTTTTTGGCTGCAACTCCCATGAGGTGATGTAGCGATGGTATTTTTTGATTCATTGTTGTTTTCGTTTGATGTCATTTTAGTCTATGCCCTCTAGCATATTGTGGGGATTTTTTGTTTTGGTAGGGGGGTTGGGGGTTACAAGCATTGTTCTGTTGGTGATTTTTCCTTTCCTTATTTTTGGCCTCACTTATGGGGCTTACCTTGCGGCTCATGGATGCAGTGGAAAGTTTTGTTTGAATCACTAGATTGGTGTATTCTTGGCACTCCGCGGTTCAGCCTTTTTTCTGAGAGAGGAGGCTTTTAGATTGTTGACCTTAAGTGCCTCATTGTGCAATTACCGGTTGTCTCGCAAATTTCTTTGATTTGTGGAAATTGACAATGTTCTTCGTCACTTTTGCTATGCAGTTGCTGTGTCAAGATTTCTTGCTTGTGTTGCAAATGACAGTTCACTTACATGCGAGTTGCAAGTAGAGCTCTATTAGGCATGCTATATGATAGGAATGTGTATTATCTATCATATCCTCCATTGTTTCCACTGAATTCTAATAAAATAACACTTTGGAAAGAATGGTCTTAGGTGTTGCTTGCAGTATGAAGGATTCTTGCGTTTATTTTCGTTTTGTTTAATTCAAAACGAAATTAAAAAAGAACCTGTTGGAACCTGGAACCGACCCTAGAACCTATGACAGGGTAGGTTCCAAGTTTCACGTTTCGACGGGTAGGTTCTAGGTTCCTCATTTTGAGGAACCTGTACCCGAGGGTAGGTTCTAGGTTCCAGGCGGAACCTACCCGGAGCCTGGAACCGCTCACCCCTAGCCGTGACCACATTCTTGTAACGATTTGCCGCCATCCCACGTGAAAAGGGGGGAAAAGGTGGGTTGCGTACCTTTTGCCATTGAGGGAACAGTCCTAACTCCATAAGATTGCGAAATTATGCCACGGCTTTTGGCAACTAGGGACCAGTACTAACCCATGAAATTGTTCCGCACCTTTTACAACACTTGTAAATTGCGTTTGTTTCATGAAAAATTCAAGATTCAAATAACATTTTTCCAAAAATGCGCACATGTATCGTTTATAAAAATGAATGAATGAAAAATATTTTCATCACTCAAAAAAATAGTTAGTCATAAATTGTTGTCGATAATGAAAACATTTTTGATTGATTAATTTTTCTGAAAGATAGAACCAATTATTTTTTGGAAAATATTTTTCAAATCTTAAATTTTCCATGAAATAAATGCTCGTTTAGCATGCTATATTGAAGATCGAGTTGGGTAAGTTGTTTGAGTTCGCTTTTTGGCCTCAAGATTCATCGTTTTAAATTGGCAACTCTGGATAATCAAAATTTAGGCCTTCTAACTTTTTCCATGGAGAGAAATGGAAATGTTAAAAAAGAAAAGAAAAGAAAAGAAAGTACAAGTGGGTTGGACAACCTTCATGAGGAGCAGCAACTATCGAATTATAGTTTCGACATCAAATTGTTCTTCGACGAGAAACAGAATGTAAACGTAAAACAAAACATAAACGTGACTTAACACGAGAAAAATAGCTTATACTACTGTTTGAAATTAAACGCACAAAATGCATTTCGGTATAAGCAGGTAAAGGGTGTCGTTGAGATGATCTTGGAACGAACGCAACAAATTGGATTGCCCTTTACTCGTGGTGGGCGACAAGTTTAGGGTGGAACTTTGACATAGATAAGCAAAGGGGTACGAAGGGATAATTACCAAAAAAAAAAGTCATAAATCTATGGAATAGTGGTCAATTCAGCCTTATACTTTTCAATCTGGGCAATTTGAAGTTGAAATCATTTGTTAGTCCGGTCTTCAAAATTGTCTATCTGCAGGATTTCTTGGTTCATGTTGAAGTAGGTTGAATGTCCAATGATCTTCCCCTGCTTCCCCTCCTCTCGTGGGTTATTTCCAAGACTCCTGTATAAAGTCTTCTTTACAAATACGGTGCATTACATATGCTTTAAGTGTCCTCTCTTCAATTAGCATCGGCAGACCACATTCCATGCTATTTTCAGGAACTAATACTGAGAGAGGGATTTCTCCAAATTTATGACTCTAGGAGTGGAGCGACTGTGTACGCGATGTTTGTAAAGTACGTCCGTGTACGCGATGTTTGTAAGAATATTTAGTTTGTGCCTATGTTTGCACTTAGTTACGAGCCCACGCTATTGAGCTCGGATTCATGTTTCCACTGTGTCCATAGCAAGTATAGCAGGTCATGCAAGGAAACATTTTGAAATTTGATCAAGTTATGGATCCGTGTGTATAGAAACCAAGTCACTTTATTATAACCGCGAAAGCATTAGAAATAGCCAAAACCTACCTTACACTCAACAAGCCAGACAAATTTTCCTCTAATGGACCCTCTAAGTGGCGTATACCGTACACGTAATAGGGGAAGCAATGATACTAGAAATGTCAAAAGTTGTGTACGGCACTCACTCATTTTAATGCCAAAAGTTTTCGCCAGCTCACTTAAGTGCCAAATCGGAAAAAATACTATCACTTAAGTGCCACCGGCAAGAAATTTCATTCAGATTGATTACGATGACTTTTATAATTAAAATTGTAATCAAAGTTGGCTTTTAAAAGAAAAAAATCAGTCTGTGTGGCATTTCTCTGCGTATATTTGTTCCTTATCTCCCTCCACGTCCACCCTCCCTCCAAAGTCCAAATTCTACCTTACCTCTCCCGTTTCCATGGAACCCTAGCCCTCCGCAATCACTCTCCGGCCCTCTGACGCCGATGACTTCCTCGCATGGGCCGGCGACGACAGAGTCACCCTCTACCTCCGCTGGGACTCCGTCGCCTCCCTGGAGGCTACCGAGTCAGTGGCACTAAGGATGGCCGCCCGCCGCGTGTTCGACAAAATGCCTGAGTTCTTCCTGTCTGCACATTCTCTCTGCGAGCGTCCATTTCCAGATCGGAACCCAACACATTCCTCCTTCCTTCTTCCTCCTTCTGCCTTCATCCTCTTCTTCTTCATGTTCAGAGAGCCTCTCTGCTTCCCCACAAAATGAGAGGCGTTCACCACCACAGTCACCACAACAACATCAACAATCACAACAACAGCAGCATCGACACTGTAAACGCCGCTGCTACTGCGATCGTCGCCACCAAGGCTCGCGCCCAGCCCACCGCCGTTCAGGTACATCTCTGCCGAGCTGTACCCCGCGTGCTTGCTTGCGGACGTGTATGTCCCACGCGTGTGGGTTGATTTGGGTCTTGCGTATTTTCCTCTTTGATTTTGAGCTCAAGGTTGGTGTGGGAGGAGGAGTCGAGACATGATTTGTGCACTTCTACGTATTCACGCCCTTGCGTTTGTTTATTTAAATATGCGTTTTCTCTTTGATTCTGAGCTTCCAGTTGGCGTCGAGCGCCTTATCACGTGAATCGAATCATTAGGTTTGTCTTGTTTTGTGAGAATTTTTTGGACGAACTGTGGTCAGAGATTTCACATCTGTCTAGATTGGAGCTACAAAGTCGTGAATCGGGAAAGTAAATGGAGGCAGTGTGTTGTGATTTATCAACACCAAAGGCAGAGGCTTTCTTCTTTCTTAGGTCCTGTTTTGTCGCCGAGAAGATTGATCTAGATTTGTAAAGAGACAAAGGGTCATATCGTCAGGCCAATCTTTTATAGGGTGGATCCTTCTGATTGCGAAAGCAAACTGGCAAAACAGGGGATTATCCAGCCAAACATGAGGATAGGTTTGGGAAAGATTCTAAGAGGGTCATGAAATGGAGTAAATCTCTCGAGGATTTGGCTAATTTGGTGGGGGTGGCACTTCTCAAAAGGGTACCGCTACTTCCTCCCTGTCGCGACCTACATGTCCCGATTGGGTTAGGCCAAGAGGTATTTGTCGAAAGATGTGAACATTAATTGATTCGTTTGAAGGACAAACTAAATAGTTTATTAATCTAAAGACCGAGGCACTCTCGAGTCTCGTACCTCGCGTGACGAGAGTTGCTTAACTTACGCATTTGATTGAAGTTGCTACTAATCATGATCAAGGATCGGCTAGAAACCCTGATCGAGACGAGAGAGTGTCGTCTCGATATGTGCGAAAATCAGAGATTCTAAAATTCAGGGACTTGATTACACTAGAGCAATTTCGGTACCTAAACTTGAATTTCCACAAACTAATGTACCGGACAGTCTATCGAAAAAGCTAAGATTCCACCTAACCGTTTTAAAAATAGAAAATAACAATCAACGTATTAAAAATGCATAACCAGATAATCATAAAGAAAATAAATAACCAGCGATTTAGCATCGTCCCTAGAAAGGAAAAGACAATCGAAAGCCCCAAAGTAAAGCCCTAATGGCTTATCCGATTTTTGGAAATTTTTTTAAGGGTTTTTCTCATTTTTCATTTTTTTGTGAGTTTTTAAACTAAAATCTAGTGAAATTAAGCCAGCATTTGCCGATTTTCTCGAATTTTTTGAATTTTTCTAGATTTTCTTATTTTTTAATTACTATTTATTTTTTAAGATTTTCTGAATTTTTTAATGTTTTCAAATGTTTTTCAGACTTTTTAATATTTTTTGGATGTTAAACATTTTCGAATTTTTTTGGAGTTTTAATATTTTTTGAATATTTTTGAATATTTGAATTTTTTTAATGTTTTATTGATAAAATAAGATTTTCGGACCGGATCCCTGACCTAATCTGCCCGACACCTGACCCGGATTACTGACCATCCCGGAACTGCTTTTTCTATTTTTTGTTTTGATTTTCCTTCTTTTCTTTTTCTTTTTTCTTTTTCTATTTTTTTTTAATCATTTTTGTTTCTTCTTCCCCTTCATGCCTAGAAAGGCTTCTTCTTCCCGACAGCTTCCTCTCCTGTTTCTTCATGGCGCCTTCACCGAGCCTCACCGGGACCACGCCGAGGAATCCCACCGCCGGTCGACGGCTCGGACAGCCAGCGCCGACAACCGGCACTGGCCGTACGACGTGACCGTCGGCTGACGTTCCGGCGACAATACCGACGACTTACTCCAGTCACGGAACCAACATCAACGTGTAAAAATCCGATTTCTTGGCTCTCAAATTCTCGACCACCCCACAGCAGACAGTAACACTGAACATACAAGGACGCACACATCAAATGAAGATAGAGAGCTAACTATTTCGCTCCAAATCGCGAGCACACCTGGCAACCAGTAATGAAACTTCCGACGAGGAGACGTACACACGTGGCCGACTCGGAGATGTGTGACCCGCGACGAAACGACATGAACGAAAGCAAGAAACTTGAAGTCAGTGACAATAACAGAGCAAATCGTGCATAAATCAACACTCTAGAGTATCGGTTTTCGTGAAGTTCATCTCGGGTCTGACTTGGGCATTTTACCGTGCAGGTGCCGTGCGACTAAAACTACGGGTTTCTAAGTCGATTTCAGTGGGGTTTAAAGGTTTTTCTTGGTAGAGATCGTTCAAGAACGCATCCTGGAGATGCAAAGAAACATTTTCCTCGTCTTGTGGTGCCAGGCGACCACCGAATAGACTCGGTGTGCCCGGCAACCGAGAGGCAGGGGAGGGGGGAAGCAAAAACAGGGGAGTTAAGACACCCACCTGTTCGTGGCTGTCCAAGTCGAAGCGCAGCGGCTGAGGGGCTCAGTGGCATCCCGGGTGGCCCTCCAGCGAGCGGGTAAGACTCGAAACTCTCTGATTTAGCTCGACTCTCTCTCGGCCTCCTCTTTCTCCTCTCACTTCTCTCTTCAATCTTTCTCGGCCGGCGTCTCCTGACTCGAACGCACGGCTGAGACAGGGGGAAGAGATTCGCCCGGCCACCGCCTTGTCGATCAAGGGGGCCGGACCACTCTCCTCCAATCCCTCAATCCTCCATTTTCTCTCTTAGTTTTCTCTCCATCTCTCTCGGTTCTTCCCCCCCTCTACTCTGTTTTCCCTCCTCTTCTCTCTCTGCTCTCTATCCTTTGATAAACAACCCCCGGCCTTCTCTCTCCTTTGGGGGGGATTGTCCTCTCTTTTCCACTCGGCTCAAGGACAACCGTCCTTTATTTTTGGGCTAGCCGAGATTCCTCGGCGGTTATCGCCGATTCCCCCCGGCCTTCCCCCGTTTTTGTCTCTCTCACCTTTTGTCCATTCCGTTCTGTGTCTTCTTCGAGCGAGCGTGAGACTGAGAGTGAAGGGGGTTGAGCGGCTGGGCTGGGCTGAAGAGAAAGAAATGATGGAAGGTTGGGCCGAAAATAAAAAGGAGGGGGAGGATCCAAAGGTGGGCTGAAGAGGGAGAGAAAAGGAGGGGCCAAGGCCAGAGAGAGATAAACAAAAAGGGCTGGGCCAAGCCAGAATTAAAAGATCGGAGCTAGGGCTGATGGGCCGGGCTAGATTGGTCCGATATATATACTTTATTTATTTTAATTTTAGTTTCAGTTTTATTTCTCTTTTGCACTAACTTAGCCCATTTACCGTTCAAGCATTAATTCATCGCGGTGGGGCGAAATTAGGTGTCAACACTCCCTCTTTTTAAGTTTGACAGAGTAGGTTGGATACACTTTTTCCTATGCTAGGGGTTTCCTAATTATTTCAGTGTTGAAATATACATATACAGTGACTCCTTTTGAAATTATCTCCTTGTACTGAAGATTATGATGATTCTCTATCACTACTGTATAACCTACTCATGTACAGATTGATGGCAATGTCAATATGACAAGTATATTGATGTAGCAATAAGCTGCAGCTGAATCTTCATTATAAATTTATTTCATGTCTCTTGCTGAAACTTGAAACTAACTAGTTTTCTGTTCTTGGTACAATGGGACCTTTTCCTTTTCTTTTTCTGAGCTGATGCAATGGAACTTGCAGGGTTGAATCAAAACTTATTCAGACAATTGTTGAAAAAGTCTCGAGTAAATTAAATCGCCCCTCTTTGAATGTTGCAACTCACCCAGTTGGCATAGATGACACCCTTAGATGGAATCAATCCAATTCTTGGAATTGGCCTGGACGATGTCCGTATGATTGGCTTCTATGGAATTGGAGGCATAGGCAAGTCCATCGTTGCCAAGGCCATGTAAAATTAATGTTGGATCGGATTTCCTTTTCCAAGTAATTTTCGAGAACTACTCTGAATGTTGTTGACTGTCCCTAATGCCAAATTGATTTCCTAGGTTCAACCGGATTTTGACGGTCAGTGCTCCAACAAGAGCAAAAAATATAGCCACAAAGCGACGGACAAATTTATATGTATGCAAAAACACTAGTAATAGAGCTATAGAGCAGAAAAAAAACCAATACCTGAATACTACAGTCATGGCATCCGCAACACAGTTTTCCTTGCACAGGAGACAAGCACTTAACGTATTTGTTTTGATTCAATAATTTAGAACCCCCGTTTTATTAATGAACTTGATAGAATAAAATGAAAAGAACAATTACAAGCCAGGGTGACCGATCGAGAGTGAGGCGACATTAATATCATGTTTGTGCTGCTTTGTGATTGGCACTAAAATGATCGCTTTTTAATGACGACTGGTACTAAAGTGATCACTTTAAAAAAAATTGGCACTCAAGCGATCAATAATTACAACTTTTAGACGACGTCGTTTAGGGGCTACATGCTGACTGGGCATGCCGGCGAGCCACGTAGGTCTGAGAAATTAATATAACATGGCCACGTCGGATTTCCAGCAACCCAAACCGAAGTTGGCATTTAAGTGATCATTTTTTTTAAAGTTGGCACTTAAGTGATCCGAAAAAAACTTTTGACACTAAAGTGAGCGCCGTACATAACTTTTGGCACTTCTAGTTTCCTTGTTCCTATAACATGATGAGCCTAGAGTCCTCCCTTCTCGCCTTTTTAGTTTGTGAAAAAAAAAGACTAGACGATATTATGAGGAATTGGCTAAATGGTCAAATGTGATATGGGGAAAAATATCAAAAAAGTTATAAACCTATTGCATTTATGCCAGTTCAATTCTAAACATTTTAATTAAGTCAATTGAGTCATAAAATTTTTTACATTTTGTCAATTAAGTCCATCCGATCAATTTTTGCCTAAAATCGTTAACTTGGATGCTAGTCATCTTACATGATACGGCCGAAGCTGACATGGACATTTTTTATGATGTTTTTAAATTTTTTATTTTTTCCTTTTTCCTTTGCTTTACTTATTTTTTTAACTTACAGCTAGCAATGGTAAAAAAAAAAAATGAAAGGAAAAAATAATAAAAAATTAAAAAATTTGGCCGTGCTATGTCATTACTAGTCATGCCACATAGGATGGTCGGCATCCACGTTAGCGATTTCTAGCTAAAATTGGCCAAAAGCAATCAATTGGCAGATCGTAAAAGGATTGAGGACCTAATTGACACAATTAAAAGGTTTAGGACTAAATTAACATAAGTATAATAGGTTTAAGACTTTTTTAGTAATTCTCCCGTATGGTATGGATACGATGAACCGTAAGTTTGTATCACAAGTTCCCTTGAATCCAAATAATCTTGAGGGTCATGTCCACCGGATGTGACAGATGGAGTGATGCCCGATGCACATGGACGAAGCAGTTTGCGTGTATCGGTTAGATTATTAGCTGAGCCGAAGAATTGAATAGTCAGTGGTTATCCAGGAAGAAAGAGTTGATGCTGATATGATAAATGTTGAGTTGATAATCGAAAACGAAGGTATCGTGTTCAAGCGTAAAAAAGTCTCCTCCTTGCTTTATAATTCAATTTTCTGACTCAGTCCTTATCTCTACAATTGACACGGGTGAATATCGTCCCATAATTGTCAAAACAACGATTGCATCCCACCAATTGGAAACGATTTTCCACCTTGCATTGTCGATACATATAGGAAGCCGCCACTCCAAATCCATATATGTCCTCTTTGAAGCTTGAACACTCCTAGAAAAAAACCACATCGAACACTCAACTTTGCCTTTGATTTCTCTCAAAACCCTAGGTCCATTTCTTCACTATCAATGTCTTCACACAATTCTTCTTCATCATCACCTTCTTTCCCATTCAATGTCGAGCAAATTTCAAGAGCTTCCCGCGACAATGCACCTCCGCTTAAAGAAATCCCCGGAGGTTACGGCACACCTTTCTTCAGCGCGATAAAAGATCGTATCGACTACTTCTACAACCAAGGAAAAGAGGAGTTCTTCAGGTATCGAATGCGCAAGTACGACTCAACTGTCTTCCGAGTCAACATGCCGCCGGGCCCGTTCATGGCCTCGAGCCCTAAAGTCATCGTCCTCCTCGATGCCGCCAGCTTTCCCGTCCTCTTTGACACGTCCAAGGTTGAGAAGCGAGACGTGCTCGATGGCACTTACATGCCCTCCCTCGACTATTTTGGCGGTTACCGAGTATGCGCTTTCCTTGACCCATCCGAGCCCAAGCACGCTGTTCTCAAGCAATTCGTCTTCTCCATGCTCGTGTCTCGGCATGGGGAAATCGTCCCGCTCTTTAGGAATTGCTTGTCAGAGCTCTTCGTCGACCTGGAAGATGAGCTAGCTAGCAAAGGCAAGGCATACTTCAATACCTATAGTGACAAAATGTCCTTTAGCTTTGTGTTTAGGCTTTTCTGTGACAAAAAGCCACATGATGCAACAACAGAAACAAAAGGGTCAAAACTATTTGATTCTTGGTTGTTTTTCCAACTTGCCCCATTGATGACCCTAGGGTTGACTAAGGCCTTAAACTTTCTGGAGGACATACTACTACACACATTCCCACTGCCTCCATTATTAGTCAAATCTTATTACCAAAACCTTTACAACGCCTTCAATGAGAATGCAACATCCATATTGGATGAAGCCGAGAGTTTAGGGATCAAAAGAGACGAAGCTTGCCATAACCTCTTATTCATTGCTGGTTTCAATGCGTATGGGGGGATGAAAACCACGTTTCCGGCTCTGATCAAGTGGGTCGCATCAGGAGGAGAGAAGTTGCATCGTCAGCTCGCTAACGAGATCAGATCAGTCGTCAAATTGGAAGGCGGGGTCACACTCGCTGCCTTGGACAAGATGAACTTGACCAAGTCGGTCGTTTACGAAGTACTGAGGATCGAGCCACCGGTCCCGTTCCAATACGGGAAGGCAAGGTGTGATATGGTGGTCCAGAGCCACGACGCGGCCTTCGAGATCAAGAAGGGCGAGATGATCTTCGGATATCAGCCGTTCGCTATGAGAGACCCCAGGGTCTTCAATGATCCGGAGGAGTTTCTGGGCCATAGGTTTGTGGGGGAAGGAGAAAGGCTGTTGAAGTATGTGTTCTGGTCGAATGGTCGTGAGATCGACGATCCGACAGTGCAGAACAAGCAGTGCCCCGCGAAGGATCTGGTGGTGCTTTTGTGCAGGATCATGTTGGTGGAGATCTTCCTTCGTTACAACACGTTCGACGTCGACCCCGGGAAGTTGCCTCTCGGATCATCCGCAACGTTCAAGTCATTGACCAAGGCCGCCACGAGTAATTGACCATGGTGATCAAAAGCTACTTCAAGAGCTGGTTGATAAAGTCTTACAGATTAAATCAATCATCATTGCTTTGTGTGGTAGGTACAAAACGCTAGAAATTGGACATTGATGAGAAATTAGAGTTGTCCTGGTTTTGAAGAGTGTTTACTGCAAAAATTGGTGACATTCAATTTGTGGCTATCCTTCCTAAAGGCTTTCTTTGATTTATTATATGGGTAGGATGTACTATGAAATTTTGCAGGAAATCAAATTTACTTCAACTCAAACTTCTTGCAACGGGGCAAATAACATGAGATATGCTCTATTAGCTCGATTCTTCCTCTTTTATAGAAATTTCGTGTTTTCCAGGAGATTTCTGTCGAAAATTTATGCAAAGTTAAAAAATAAAGATTGTCCAAAAAAGTTGTCGGACCGATGAGATACATGTTCCCGAAATTTTGCCCTCCCAAACTTCTTGCATCAAGACAAATAACTTGAGACATGCTATAATAGCTCGATCCATCCTATTTTCTAAAAACTGGACATTTTTCATGAGATTCCTCTGTGAAATTTATGTAGGATCAAGAAAAAGATCACCCAAAAAAGTTATTGGAGCGAACAGTGTGATTTATAAGGAAAAAAACGTACATTATGGACTCATGGTGATAGCTTTAACTTTTTTAGCGATGATCCTTGTGCACGTGCTTTGAATCTGTCAATGCATGAATGCATCGAGGAAAACTTATTCTAAAGGTGCCTATCAAGACAAGACAAAGGCAACTAATGACACATCAAGCTATAGTGTATTCGTATTCAACAAGAACTGGAATGATAAATATTCCGGTACATAGGGTTTTGTCAATTCGAGGGAATTAATTAAGTTGAGTAAAATTAGAAATAACAATATTCAACAAGTTTTGAAAATCGTAGAAGTACCCGTTTTAAAGAAATCAATTACTTATAAGTTTTTAGAAATTTTAGGATCGGATTTTGTCTTTCTCTTGACGATCTCCCCGAGTGAATGTATCAAATTTCTGCTAGGCACTCTTAGTACACGTGGAATTGCCACGTCAGACTTTAACCATAATGTTAGATGAAATGTTGATGGAGTTAGATTTTGATATAAAGTGAAAGTTGCTAATTTTTTTTTTTTTGAGACGACAAAAAGTTGAGTAAAATTCAAACTGAACTTACAGTTTGGATTTTTTTAGAAATTGGGCCGTCAATTGACAAAAGAGTCACCCGTGGCAAGGTGAACCCCAAGAGCGAGCTAAAAAAGGACCACTCTCACGACTATGCAAAGGCTCCTTCCTCATTAACAGAAACTTGACTCTCACTTAACAAAATAGAATTGTGCAACTTGGCCGCTTCAACTATTTAGGCGCAAAATGGAAGATGATAGAGGAGGACAAGAGAATTCCCAATTTGAATAAACCATACAAAATCAAAATAATGAATTAGGCATTATGTTCACTAGATTATTCTTATATGGACAACGTCCAAGAACGGATGACTAGAATATATCACTAAAGGCCTCTTATTCTATTCCTTCCTAAGGTCCGGAATAGCGCCATTAAAGCTTCTCTTACTATAAGCTATCCAATTGTCGGTGGTGCCGCGGTGGTGCTATGAGATGGCTATTATCATGTGGAAGAATAGATCCACAAGTCTATTGATTGACCTTAGATGTGACCAATTAAGAAAAGAGTATTCCAAAGTGCCGAACGAAGTTCCCCAAAAAGGCAAGTCTTGTTTATATTATGCACGATTATAAAATAAGAAGCGATTTGGTAATGATTATACAATGAGTGTCAAAATCAATACTCCTTGATATGACTAAAAACTATCTATTTAATTGAATGTTGAAATGCTCTTAGATGTGATAAAACTAAACTACCTACTTCATTAAAATATAAAGCCCTCCTAGATAAGAGCCTAAATCTAACTAATTCATGGAAAAAAAAGTGTCCTTAAATTGATACTCTTGGGCACGAGTCTAAACTATCCACACCACAAAACTCCTTGGCACCAAATTAAGCCGCCTAAAAGTTGGAGTCAAATTGAAATCTCCTTGACATGAGCCTAAGCTGTCCTCATCATGAAATTTCTTGGTATGAGATGAACTGTCTTAAGTCAAATAGAATAGCCCGTCAAACGGGTGGGTCGGGTCGAAAATGATCCAATCCAAATTGATCCATTTATGGTCTGTTTGGTTCAGCATTTGAAATAAGCTTTGAGGCTCTAAGGTCCCTTGAGCAAATGCAAAGACTGTTTGGCAAATTTTAGGAAAATATAATTGCATTTCCAAAGCTCTCCAAGGGCCTTTGGCTGAATGGAGGGATGGAGGAGCCTTGGGAAGTTGCATTTTCGGGATGCAATTGGCTAGTGTAATGGAAATGTCAAAACTTCCAATTTTACCCTCATTTATCACCGTAATTCCATTTTTGTCCCTTTTTAAACAAAACCCTAAAGAGTGTCTTCTCTTTTTCTCTCGGGATAAATTCCTCTGCCTTCTCTTTGCTCAAGAATCGCTCAAGCGACTGTTGCCCTCGAGCTCACCTCACTCACGCTCTTCCCTCACGCCTACCCTCGAGCTCTCTTCCCTCACACTCGCCCTCGAGCTCATGCTTCCCTCAAGCCAGTAGTCGAGCTCTCTTCCCTCACACTCGCCTTCGAGCTCACGCTCTTCCCTCACACTCGCCTTCGAGCTCACGCTTCCCTCTCGCTTGCCCTCGAGCTCTCTTTCCTCCGAGCTCCATCCCTCATGCTGCGCTTGCCTCTCTTCACAAGTAAAATTTTCTGATCTTATTAAGCACGAAGGTTATTTTGTACAAAATTATGCTGGTATTGCATATCTAACTTAGTTTTTAGCAATATTGGCAATTTTTTTTTATTTAGCGATGTCACTTTGATTTGTGGTTTTGCGATTACCAGTCTACTTGCTACTTAGCCTTTGCTTCGGTTTGAGTCCTGATAACTCTATAAAAATAGAGTTATTTTATCTACTTTAGGCAATAAATAATGCAATATTTGTTAGAATATATTTAAATTTCCTTTTATTTACTTAATATTTCCTTATTTATGCAGAATATTGAGATATGGAGAAAATAAGGAAAATATGGCAAAAAGAAGGAAAGGAATATGCGATCCAGAGAAGAGTTGGAAGATGAATATTACATTGGGAATTCTGCGATTTATTCCCTAATTTTATGCGAAAAAAAAGAAGTAATTGTCTTGTGAGAAGAGTCTTGAATGTTATTATATAAATAGGATAACTTGAGGGAACATAGAGAGAGAGAGAGAGAGAGAGAGAGAGAGATCGTTTTTGTTTTCAGTATTCTGAGAGTTTTTCAAGTATTTTGAAGAGAAGACAAAAGTGGTGACAGAATTCTTATTCTTTGATTCAAGATGTTTGATTTAATTTTTATTTTCGTTTCTTCTTCTATTATGTTCTAATTTTCTTTGTTAGAGCTACGATGTAGCCTAACCATGATAATATGAATTTCATACTTTTTATGCTTTGCAAGTAATTTCATTCATGTGAGTTATATATTATTGTGCTTAATGCGTTTAGGTGATTGGCCACCACTTGAATGATCTGATGTGCATATTTGAGACTGAGAAGTGATAATATGCAATTGCTCCTTATAATATATAATCATGAATTAAATGTGGATAGAAATATACCATGTTATTTGTGTAGCTTTCGGTGATAAGGTGGTCCAAAAGATTCATTGTAAACCGGGAATATTCACAGATTTTAATGCGCTTATATTTATTTAAATTCACATAGAAATATAGTGAATTGATAAACTGAGTATGTTTGCTATACCTAGAGATAGGATAGTAAATAGATTAGGAAATTCAGCTATCACATGCTTGATATTGTTCTTGTATGCATAATGATCTGAAATTCATATCTAGTGGTTATGGTGAAATCGGATGCTTTAACATGTTTTATCTGATTGATTATCTGTCTTTAGTTTATAAAATTTCGTTTTTAAAAATTGTCGATTTTTATTTGTTCTCAATTATATTTTGATCTGTTAGATAAATTTTAGAATTAGTCTATTTTTAATATTTAATTGGTTTATTATCATCAATCTCTGTGGGACGATACTCTTCTTATCATTATATTACTTGTTCAACACGTTCATTGACACGTGCAGAATTTTACGATCAAGTTTTTGGCGCCGTTGCCGGGGATTGTTTATTTAATACCAATTAATATTGATACCGGATAATTCTAAGTTTAATCTAGCTTTTATTTTATTTTTTTTTCAGAGTATACATTGGTGCATGACACGTAGCCAACAAGGAAAACTTACTGAGTTTGATCTAGAAATCGAACGCACATTTAAACGGCGACTGAGAGAATAGAGAAATCACATTAAAAAGATGGAGGGAGTTGATGATGGTAGAAATCAACGTAGACTCTTGAAATATTATGCTGCACCAACAATTGAGGGCACCACATCAAGTATCAGGAGACCTGCAATTCAAGCAAACAACTTTGAGATCAAGCCATCACTAATTCAGATGCTTCAACAATCAGTGCAATTTAGTGAGCTACCAAGCGATGATCCAAATGCTCACATAGATGCTTTTCTTGAAATCTGTGACACAATTAAATATAATGGAGTTTCAGATGATGCTATTAGATTGAGATTATTTCCATTCTCTCTTAGAGACAAAGCTAAAGGTTGGCTCTTTTCTCTTCCTGCAGGATCGATCACTACATGGAATGATATGGCCCAAAAATTTCTTGGTAAGTTCTTTCCACCTGTAAAATCTGCAAAAATGCGTAACGATATTACTAATTTTATGCAGATGGATAATGAATCATTGTATGAAGCATGGGAAAGATTCAAGGAGTTTCTTAGGAGATGCCCACATCATGGATTACCCGTGTGGATGCAGGTACAAACTTTTTATAATGGGTGCACTACAAATCTCCGTTCTATGATTGATGCAGCTGCAAGGGGAACTCTGAATAATAAAACACCAGAAGAAGCCTACAACTTATTAGAGGAGATGGTATCCAATAGTTATCAGTGGCCTACTGAGAGGATATCAATGCGAAAAGCTAGCGGAGTTCATGAGGTGGATGCTTTCACGGCAATCACTGCACAAATTGAAGCACTCAACAAAAAGATAGATAATATGAGTGTTTCAGGCATGAAAATTCAGAATATGACATGTGATTTCTGTGGTGGAGGACATGTTAGCACAGAATGTCAGGTAGGTAACACTTTTGCTCAATCTAATGAAAATGCTAACTTTGTTGGGAATTTTAACAGATCACAGAATAATCCCTACTCCAACACGTACAATTCGGGATGGCGCAATCATCCAAATTTTTCATGGAATAATCAAAATGTGACAAGACTGCCACTGGGATTCAAACAACCAGAAGAGATAAAGTCCAATCTAGAAGATATAGTCACAAAACTTGCCAACACTACTCAGGACTTCATCAAGAGCACAGATGTAAGATTTCAGAACCAAGAGGCTTTAATCAGAAATCTGGAGATGCAAGTGGGGCAGTTAGCAAACATGATGTCTAGGAGACAACATGGTTCTTTACCTAGCAACACAGAGAAAAATCCAATTGAAAATGTAAAAGCTATAATCCTGAAAAGTGGTAAACAAGTGGGTGAAGAAGATACCAAACAAGAGATTTCCAGAGACAAAGAAGAAGAGGACAAGAAACAACCAAAGTAGAGAGGCAAGAGCAAACTTTTTCCAGATAATCCCAAGCCATACGTGCCGCCAGTTCCATTCCCTCAGCGACTCCAGCAACACAAAATAGATAAGCAATTTTCTAAATTTCTTGATGTTTTTAAAAAATTACACATTAATATTCCTTTTGCAGATGCTTTAGCGCAAATGCTTAGCTATGCAAAATTTTTGAAGGAGATTTTGGCAAACAAAAGAAAGCTAGAAGATTATGAAACTGTGAAGTTGAATGAGGAATGTTTGGCCATCCTACAAAATAAATTACCTCCGAAGTTAAAAGATCCATGGAGTTTTACAATTCCTTGCACTATTGGAGATTCTTACTTTGAAAAGGCATTGTGTGATTTAGATGCAAGTATTAATTTGATGCCTTTATTTGTTTTTAGGAAATTAGGATTGGGTGAAGTAAAAGCAACTACAGTGTCGCTTCAACTGGCTGATCGATCAATTAAATATCCAAGCGGTATTGTGGAAGATGTATTGGTAAAAGTTGACAAGTTTATTTTTCCTGCAGATTTCATAGTTCTTGACATGGAGGAAGATTTTGAGGTACCACTTATCTTAGGTCGTCCTTTTCTAGCAACAGGAAGAGCTCTTATTGATGTACAACAAGGGAAGTTGATTCTTAGAGTTCAAGATGATCTTGTTTCTTTGAATGTTTTTAAAGCAATGAAATATCCCTTTGATGATAATTCTTGTTTTAGAGTTGAGACAGTTGATAAGTTGGTGAACAATATTTTTCAAGAAAATATTTTTAAAGATCCACTTGAAGCATGTTTGGTTCAACCAAAAGACAGAGAAATTGAGAATGAGGAAATAATGGAGTACACAAATTTTATGGAGGCAAATCCAACATATTCAAGGCCTAAGACAACGAAATTTGAGGAGTTGGGACAACACACAACGAAGCTGAAGCCATCAATTGAAGAGCCTCCTATTTTTGAACTCAAACCCTTACCTTCTCATTTGAAATATACTTATTTAGATGAAATTTCTTCTTTACCAGTAATTATATCTTCTTCTTTAACAGATTTGATGGAGGAGAAACTGCTCAGAGTGTTGAGAGAACATAAAGGTGCAATTGGATGGAAAATAGCTGACATCAAGGGAATTAGTCATTCAATTTGCATGCATAAAATTTTGATGGAGGAACAACATAAACCCACTATCCAACCTCAGAGGCGTTTGAACCCGAAAATGCAAGAAGTGGTGAAAGCTGAGGTAATTAAGTTACTTGATGCATGGATCATCTATCCTATCTCTGATAGTTCCTGGGTAAGTCCTGTGCAAGTTGCTCCAAAAAAAGGAGGTATGACTGTTCAACTAAATAATGATAATGAATTAATTCCGACTAGAACCGTTACTGGATGGCGTGTTTGCATGGATTATAGAAAATTGAATGATGCCACCCGTAAAGATCACTTTCCTTTACCTTTCATTGATCAATTGTTGGAGAGACTTGCAGGGCATGAATTTTACTGCTTTTTTGATGGATATTCTGGTTATAATCAGATCCCTATTGCACCTGAGGATCAAGAAAAAACTACTTTTACTTGTCCTTATGGTACTTTTGCTTATAGGAGGATGCCTTTTGGTCTTTGTAATGCGCTTGCTACTTTTCAAAGATGCATGATGGCTATTTTTTCTGACATGATGGAAAAATATATTGAGATATTTATGAATGATTTTTCTGTTTTTGGCTCATCTTTTGATTCATGTTTGAATAATTTAGCTTTGGTGTTACAAAGATGTGAGGAGACTAACCTTGTCTTGAATTGGGAGAAGTGTCACTTTATGGTGCAGGAAGGGATTGTGCTAGGCCATAAGATCTATATAAGAGGAATTCAGGTGGACCGAGCTAAGATTGAAGTTATTTCAAAACTGCCGCCTCCTACCTCTGTGAAGCTTGTTCGAGGATTTTTGGGACATGCAGGATTTTATAGGCGTTTCATTAAAGATTTTTCTAAGATTGCTAGACCCCTTTCTAAATTGTTGGAAAAAGATTCTAAATTTGACTTCTCTGATGATTGTTTGCAGGCATTCAACACATTGAAGGAGAAGTTAATTTCGGCCCCTATCATGACTGCGCCTACTTGGAATTTGCCTTTCGAGTTGATGTGTGATGCTAGTGACTCGGCTGTTGGAGCCGTACTTGGACAAAGAAAGGATGGAATTTTTCGAACCATATACTATGCAAGTCGAACCTTGTCAGGTGCACAATTGAATTATGCCACAACTGAAAAGGAGCTTTTGGCGGTAGTGTTTGCTTTTAATAAATTTCGTTCTTATTTAATTGGTTCAAAAGTTATAGTTTATTTTGACCACTCTGCTCTTAAGTATCTACTTGAAAAGAAAGAATCAAAACCACGTTTAATCAGGTGGATTTTTTTGCTGTAAGAATTTGATTTGGAAATCAAAGATAAGAAGGGGACTGAAAATCTAGTTGCAGATCACTTGTCAAGAATTCCGAATTTAAAGGAAGAGGTAAGTCCAATTATGGAAGAGTTTCCTGATGAGAAAATCTTTTCCATCAAATCCACAAAAATTCCTTGGTATGCTGATTTTGTGAATTATTTGGTAAGTAATATTCTTCCTCCTGAATTGTCATATCAACAGAAGAAAAAATTCTTTGCTGATGTTAAAAATTATTTTTGGGAAGAACATTTTCTTTTTAAGGTATGTGCAGATCAGGTCACAAGGAGATGTGTTCCAGACGAAGAAAAGGAAAATATTCTACATCATTGTCATGACAGAGAGGCAGGTGGTCATTTTGGTGCCACCAAAAACTGCAGCTAAGTCTGCAGGTGAAAGAAGATTGTTGCAACTAAATGAATTGGAGGAATTCCGCAATGAGGCCTATGAAAATGTTAAGATGTACAAGGAGCGTACCAAAAGATGGCATGATAAACACATTTTCAGAAGAGAGTTCAAAATTGGCCAAAAAGTTTTACTTTATAACTCTCGTCTTAAACTTTTTCCAGGAAAGTTACGTTCTCGATGGTCTGGTCCTTATACAGTCACACAGGTATTTCCATACGATGCAGTTGAAGTTGCACATGACACCGAAGGCACATTTAAGGTGAACGGTCAACGTTTGAAACCTTACTTCGAAGGTGGTTACAACAAGCAGAAGACTGCTATTGTCACGCCCCGTACCCCACGAAGGCTGAACATCCGCACGTAGGTCGACTTGAGGTGCGACGCTCCCAGGATTTGCGTCACCGACCCGAAACCCGAATCAGAGCAACTACACGCCACATGCGGAAACAACGTATATATATATATATATATATATATATATATATATATATATACACCCAGACATGCAAATATAACCATGGATAGTAATAGACATTAATATGCTAAAGAAATACTAACATATAAACACCCTTTTTAAAACTTATACAAACTATTTATCTACAACCAAAAAGAATACATAAAAAGGCCACTAAACAAAAAGGATCGGTGGCCTAGGGACGTCAGCTGACTATCAAAGGGAGAGTTACATTTCAAAAAGAGGGGTTAATCCAAAATCTTAACACTATAATCTGCTCTACGACTCCCCGCCTGGATTAGATGGCGCTGCTGACTCCTCAGACGAGTCCTCCTCAGATCTAACCTCCTCGTCCGACCCAACTTCTTCCACTTCACCAGCTGCCTCAGCATTCTCGCCTATCACTTCCACGTTCAGTTCTTCGTCTTCCTCCTCAATCATATCGTCAGCTATAACTTGCTCATCACCTTGCACCTCGTCCATGGGTATCGGTCCATCCACGGTATCACCTACACTGCTCACACTAAGGGAGGCTGGAGGATCAGAGACTTCACCACTCACCATCTGTGGGATCATAACGCCATTTATATCTATTAGAACATCAAAAGTTCTCATCGGGGGTCCTATTACGCCGTCTGCACCCCTACGGCACCAAGCCACATACTCTTGAGTATGATTGAAATATTCTCCCACGTCTACTAACACCACTGAATGAAACCTAACATAAGCTGTTCCATCCCCACACGGATGTACACTGGACGATCTCTGAATGCGGTGCGGGAATCCAAAAAGAGGGCCGTTCCTCGGCATGCTATGGACGGGGGTCTGAAAATCGGTTTTTACCACAACCGTGAGATAAACTCAGCAAGTAATAACCCCTAATTCTAAATTAGGCTAAAGTGCACCTCTAGAGGGCAAATAAAACACATGAAACACTGAACCAGTAAATCAACCATTATAAAATTCATTAGGACACTCAGTCCAATTCTTCTACTCCAGCCCTGCAGGTTAGGCTCTCACATCGTTATAATTCACAAACAGAGCATCGACCCGGAGGCCATGACCCAATGGTCATCAATCATTCGACCCGAAGGCCCGACCCGAAGGCCCACAGTTGTATAAATCGACCCGAAGGCCATGACCCAATGGTCATCATAATTAATTCGACCCGAAGGCCCGACCCGTCGGTCACAATTATACTCGACCCGTAGGCCTGACCCGTCGGTCACAATTATACTCGACCCGTAGGCCTGACCCGTCGGTCACAATTATACTCGACCCGTAGGCTTGACCCGTCGGTCACAATTATACTCGACCCATAGGCCTGACCCGTCGGTCACAGAACATTCTTAAATCATATCAAAATCAACGTGGAATTTCACAATCAAAGGCCCATTTAATTCCCAATGGGCTTCAAACAATTTCAAATAAATCCACAATCAAAGGCCCAATTAATTCCCAATGGGCTTCAACAATTTCAAGTCAATCCACATCAAGGCCCATTCAATTTTCCAATTGGGCTTCAAACAATTTCAATTAATTCCAACATCAAGGGCCCATTTAATTTCAAACTTGGGCCATTTGGACAAAATTCGGAGCCCATGAAGCCCACCCCAAATCAGCCATCAATTCCTCTCTAAATTACCATTAAACCATTGTAATTAGTCCTAATTAGGTCCCCTAATCAACCCTTGCACAAAACACACCCAATTAGGTCCTAATTACCATAATTAAACCCCTAATCTAGCACCATTAAGACTAATTCAGGGATTAGTGGTTTTACTCGCCTATTAGCGACGCGAGACGACGGGAGCGAGCGGTCGATGACCGGCGAGCGGTACAATCGACGGCGGCGCTCCAAGGCAAGCCGGCGGCTCACGGCGGTCCGGCAAGCTCACGGCCACAATCCGGCCAAAACAGGGGAAGCGCCGGCAAGGCTAGGCTGGGGTCAAGGGAGAGAGAGACGGTAAGGGTGAGGCCGGACGGAGGGGAGGCGCACGGCGGCGCGGCCTGGCAGGACACGCCCGGCGACGGCGACGGCGTCCTTGCTCGCCTCGGCTGGAGCGGCGGCCCCGGGCGACGGGAGCGGGGAAAAATGTTGCGACTAGGCTGGGGGTGAGGCCTAGGGGTGGCACACGGTGGCTGGTGATCAGCAGCTCCGGCGAGGACCACTATTCCGGCGTGAACAGTGGCCGGCGGTGCTGATCGGCGAGAGAAAGGGAGAGCAGCCGAGAGAAAGAGGGAGAATCGGGAGGAGAGAGAGAGAGACGCGGGGAGAGAGAGTGAGCTGAGGAGAGAGAGAGAGTCAAAGATGGTCAACATACCCCTTGGTGGATGCCACATGTCAAGATCTAAGCCAAAATGCCCAAAATACCCTTCATCCAAGGGCTCAAATTAATTCTAATCCAATAATGCAAGGAGTAAAATGGTCATTTGCCCTTAACCATGGTTAATCAACTCTAGTTAACCTTAACCAACCTTGGTTAATTCCCAAAATTGCCCCCAAAAATTCGGAATAAATAAAAATGACCTAGGGGCATTTTCGTCCTTTTTCCGTCCCGGACCAAAATTCCAATTTTCGCTCATACTGATCCTAAATATTCATGTAAGACCTAATCCAGAGTCGGAATCGCGAAATTCGCTTCCTAAGCCCTCGAAAATCGTCTGCGAAGTTTCCGGTAATAAAATAATATTATTTTCCAATTTTTGTCGAAAATCCACTTTTTGTCCAAAACCACTCCAAATGAGTGTGGCTACCCCAAAATGACGTTGGCCGCGAAAAATAACCTCAAACGGCCTCCGAATTCGGCCTCGGCGTTCCCAGGGGCAAAATGGTCTTTTTCTCACTTTCTGACAGATTTTCAGTTTTCAACCGTTTTAATCCCAAACATGAATGGCCATTCCAAATTGACGTCCGTCTTGCAAAATAGTCGTAATTACCCTTGAGATTTTGATATCGAAACTCGGGTCCAATATTGTAATCTCAATATGCTCGTTTTGCAGTTTTAGGGTCTCTCACTAACGAGCGGCTGTTTAGGTGTTATGCGTATCGACCTAAGATTATCCGAATCGTGATGGTCTAAATTTCGAGAGAACGAGAGGAATTATCACTAGCACCAGGGTCGCGATCGTTTGGATTACAATCAGGTTTCATTCGTCAGGTGTACTTTCGGTCGTGCGAAATCACTCGCGATCCGATCGTACGTTACTGACAATATCAACCAGTCATTTTCCTAAGATCGGCCTATATTGGCTCAAAATATTTCCTCAACGTTCTTCGAAATCAGCGTTCAGTCGCGATCGGGTTCTCGGTCCACGTACCTGTTCCTATTTAGCCTTTCTCATATGGTTAGTGTCCCGAGACTGATCAGGTTCAGGCGAGACTCACTAAAATTACACGAGAATGAATATACACTTTATTGGTCCCGATAACGGGTCAAAATTCAGGATGTTACAGCTATTGAACTTCATTCTCTAGAATAGCGACATCTGATATAGTTTGGCTGAAAACTATAAAGCAAGCGCTTCTTGGGAGGCAACCCAAGCATTTTTATTATGTTTCTTCATTAATTTTTATGTTCATTTTTTTTCAAAAAAAAAGGTGAATTATTTTTTTCATTTATCCAGGTTAATTTTCTTTCTTGAAAGATCACCTTTTGGAGTTTAGTCATCAAGACCATCCATGGACACATTCTACTGCAATGGGAGTTTTCTTGTTCCTATTTTTCTTTTGTTTCTTTTGTTTTTCGCATTGAGGACACTACTTCATTCAAGTTTGGGGGGAGACAAAATTTTTGCTCAATTTTTTTTTTTGCATTCCTTGTTGTGAATTTTTGCGATTCTTAGGAAAATTTAAATTTTGTTCAAACTTGCGAATGATATGTGAGTTAATTTTGATTCTGATGATGTCGATCCACTTACTGAGCACTAGAAGTCCTTAATTTTTAAGTAGTGTGTACATCTAGAGAACATTCATATGAAGTAGGTGCTTTTCTTAGATCTCACCCAAATCTTAGAATTTGTTTGATTTTCTCTTGAGGCGAAATCCTAGGCTACATCTAATTGAGAAAATGATTTAGGCAATTTTTGGATCGATTGAGCCTTTTAAGCCAACCCTATTTATTTATCCATAGTCACCCTGTTGAGCCTTAATTATTATCCAATCTTTTATTGGCACCCACGTACTTTTTAGCTTACCTTTTGCCAAATTATATCATTGTCCCACGCCCCATGAACATGTTGATTTTTTTTAGAATAAAAGTTTATTTGAGCATAATAGCAATTTGGGAGGAAGGGTGGAGCATGGAAATAATTTGATTGCCATGGTTGTTTGGGTGTATCTTCTTCTTCAAAAAAAAAGAAGAAGAAAAAGAAAGAAAAAAAAGAGAAAAAGAAGAAAAAAGAAGAAAAAAAAGAGAGAAAAAGAAAAGAAAAGAAAAAAAAAGGAAGAATGGTGATCCGTAGTAGCAGAAAGATTATTTTGAAGATGTGAAATTGGGGATAGTGGCATGTGCTCTAATTAGATCCTAGAAGTCAATGTGTTCATGGGTGATTTGAGCTTAAATTTACCATTATCTCACCGTTAGCCCAGCCTTACATTACAACCTGAGGAAAGTCCTATTGATTTTTGGTTGGATGATTAGCTTACATTAGTGGAGAGAGGAATGAAAAGCAAACCTATGAGATTTGGTTATAATTATAAAGAGTTTTTGAGATGTTGCATACCAGTGTGAACTTATTTGGATTGCATATAATTCGAAAAGATGAGGACTCACACACACACTTGGATCACATAATTAGAATCAGTTTTAACTTATGAATCTATTTCAATGTTTGGATGCAATTTGTGTTTTTCTTTGAATTGTGATTTTGAGCAATTATGAAAGGAAGTCATGGAGGGGGCTGTTAGCTTGAGTATGTTTTATATCTTGCTTTTGCTCGAGGACTAGCAAAATGTTAAGTTTAGGGGTTTGATAACTCTATCAAAATAGAGTTATTTTATCTACTTTAGGCAATAAATGATGCAATATTTGTTAGAATATATTTAAATTTCTTTTTATTTACTTAATATTTCCTTGTTTATGCAGAATATTGAGATATGGAGAAAATAAGGAAAATATGGCAAAAAGAAGGAAAGGAATATGCGATCCAGAGAAGAGTTAGAAAATAGATATTACATTGGGAATTCTGCGATTTATTCCCTAATTTTATGCGAAAAAAAGAAGTAATTGCCTTGTGAGAGGAGTCTTGAATGTTATTATATAAATAGGATAACTTGGGGGAACATAGAGAGAGAGAGAGATCGTTTTTGTTTTCAGTGTTCTGAGAGTTTTTCAAGTATTTTGAAGAAAAGACAAAAGTTGTGACAGAATTCTTGTTCTTTGATTCAAGATGTTTGATTTAATTTTTATTTTCGTTTCTTCTTCTATTATATTCTAATTTTCTTTGTTAGAGCTACGATGTAGCCTAACCATGATAATATGAATTTCATGCTTTTTATGCTTTGCAAGTAATTTCATTCATGTGAGTTATATATTATTGTGCTTAATGCGTTTAGGTGATTGGCCACCACTTGAATGATCTGATGTGCATATTTGAGACTGAGAAGTGATAATATGCAATTGCTCCTTATAATATATAACCATGAATTAAATGTGGATAGAAATATACCATGTTATTTGTGTAGCTTTCGGTGATAAGGTGGTCCAAAAGATTCATTGTAAACCGGGAATATTCACAGATTTTAATGCGCTTATATTTATTTAAATTCACATAGAAATATAGTGAATTGATAAACTGAGTAGGTTTGCTATACCTAGAGATAGGATAGTAAATAGATTAGGAAATTCCGCTATCACATGCTTGATATTGTTCTTGTATGCATAATGATATGAAATTCATATCTAGTGGTTATGGTGAAATCGGATGCTCTAACATGTTTTACCTAATTGATTATCTGCCTTTAGTTTATAAGATTTCGTTTTTAAAAATTGTCGATTTTTATTTGTTCTCAATTATATTTTGATCTGTTAGATAAATTTTAAAATTAGTCTATTTTTAATATTTAATTGGTTTATTATCATCAATCTCTGTGGGACGATACTCTTCTTATCATTATATTACTTGTTCAACACGTTCATTGACACGTGCAGAATTTTACGATCAAGTCCAGTAATTTTTTGTTTTAATGTTCCGCCCTTCATGGTTGTGAGAAACATTTTATGGCAGCTTCTTAAAGAATCGTATGTATCATAAAGGTAAAATATAAAAAGCAGAGGAATTTTAGTGTATAACTCATGTTTTTCCTCTGAATATCTTTTGCTAATTGTTTTATCTTTATCTTTGTAAATAATAATTGAAGCTAGGTGAGGTTATTGGTAGTATGCTACTTTGATGAGTAAGCACCGTATGCTGACCAGCGGCGTGCCATGATTCCTTCAGCAAAAGTCTATAAAAAAGCCCAAATATACATCATTCATGGCTATGCTTTACTACTATAATCTCTATCTCATGTTGGTCCAAGTCAGCTACTTTCTCTAGTTGTTGATTCAATCTATTATAAATTCGCATTATTTCGTCTTTATAGATAATTTACTAGCTGTTTTCAGAGCTAGTTTTTCCTTTTCTTCCACCTACACTGCCAACCGTGTTGTCTCTTGTTTTAGCTTTTCATTCTCTGAAATTTTTCTGTTCTTGTTGGGCATGAAGTTTTTTTGTACAAATTTGTGTCGGTAATTGCAGGTCTCGCTTATTTTTTAGCTACATTGGCAATCTCCGTGTGTGATTTCGCAATGTCACTTTTATCTCCTACTTTAGCCTTGTTAACTATTAGCTCTTTGCATAATCTTGAGTATGGAATTTGAAATAGAAGTTTTTTATTGATTGTAGAAACATTTTTACGTGAGAAACATTTTGTATGTTTTCTAGTAGATCATATGTATATGTTTTCTGATTGGGTGTGCTATGCGCGACTGTGCTATTACTGAGGGTTGTCTCTCATTTTCAGCAAGCCTGTCAAACTTGTTCATTTTCATATTACTAGAAGATGGCAAGTTCAACCAAGGAAAAAGGCATATTGGACCGCTGAAGATGTGAAACATTTTGTTAGTTGTGTGTTGAACAAAAGGCAATCGTCCTGCAACCAACAAGAGGGACGGATGGACGGTCATAATTACTAAGTTCGACGAATTGAGGGGCAAAAAGTATAATAAAACTCAAATGAAGAGTGAGTGGGATAAAATTAAGAAAGAATGGAAAAGATGGAGGACATTTGTTTACAGTAAAACAGGACTAGAATGGGATTCAAGAAAGAAAACCATTGATGTGAGTGATGAATGGTGGGAGAGTACAATTCAAGTATTTATTATTTCTTTTTTTACTATTCCGTTAAGTTCTTATCTTCAATGATACAACTTACTCAAATGCTCTATTATAATAGGCCAATCCTAGGGTGAAGGTTTTTAGGACGAGAGGCATACCTCCTAATCTTGAAGTGTTGTTAGAAAGAATGTTTAGAGATATAGTTGCTACCAGAGGAATCACATAAAATCCTACTCAAGGTTTATGTATTGATGAGGATGTTGAGACTACACAATTTGATGTCGATGATGGTACAGGATCTACTGATGATAATTTGGGGTGTCATGAGGGTGAACAGATTATGAAACCAATTGTAACTTGGAGCCGTAAAAGAGCAGCGTAAACTTCAACGAGGCAAGCTCGAGGGAAGATAGAAAATAGATTGAGTCTAGCACAACAGCTTGGAAACCAAATTAACAAGCTATGTTCCATTGTTGAAAGTAGGAATGCTTCCCTTGCTGCAGCTCAAGCAAATGAGGGATTCGGTCCTTACAAGGACCTTATAGCAATATTGGATAGCATACCTAAGATTGCACAAGATAAAAAGTTATACTTTTTTGCAATCAAACATTTTAAGGAAAAGAAAAACAATAGATAGGTCTTCATGAGCTTGATGAGTGATGTACTAAAGTCAAGTATTTCAAACTTGAGCTGGAAGAGCTTAGTCATAGTTAGGATGTCATAACATCTTTTTTTTTAAATTTTTGGTATGCTACTTTGTTCTCATGTGAGATTTCTAGTTGGATTATGTGTGAACCCAATTTCTAAAAATGTTTTAATGTGAGTGTGGTGTTCTCTTTATGTGGTTGAGTTTGTACATATTTGATTGGTGATGTTGTTTCTCTTGATGGATGGTCAAGTTTATAAATTGTTTTTCTTGCTCTAACTTAATATTTTGCTACGTAAAGCAGATATGGATGATTTTCCTGAAAGGAAAAATCGTGAAAATGAGGAAAATGGATTATGGGATATTCTCTCAATCGCTCAAGCTTCAGATGTTTATCAGGCAACGAACCTTTACAAACAACCTTGCATGACCTCATCATATACAAGTTATGAATAGTTAAGAGAGTTGATGGCCGAAGATGCTAATCCGATAAGGTACTATCATATGTTTAGAATGCATAGGGTTGTATTTAATAATCTAACGCGTGAGTTAGTAACACGATATGGTCTTAAAGGATCTAGTAATACTGATGTTGCAGAAATGGTTGGAATGTTTCTTTATATGTTGGGACATGGTTTAGGTAACAAGTTAGCACAAAACCATTTTTAACGCTCCGGGGAAACTATAAGTAGGCACTTTAGCTTAGTTTTACATAAAGTGTGTAACATGAGAAAAGATTTGATCCAACCAACCGGTCACCAATATAAAGAAGTTCCAGAGAAAATTAAGAAAGATCGATGATTTTATCCATATTTTAAGGTAAGGTACGATTGTACAATAAAAATGAAAAACAAAATGTAAATCAAGTAATATTTGTGTTGTTTATTTTAGGATTGCATTGGAGCTATGGATGATACACATATCCCAGCAGTGATACCTATGTACGATCAAATTCGTTTTATTGGTCGAAAAGGAAAGACGACTCAAAATGTGTTGGCAGTATGTAATTTTAAAATGGAATTTGTCTATTTTTGTGCTAGTTGGGAGGGACAAGCTTATGATACTCGTATCTTTTATGATGCCATTGGAAGATGTGATACACAATTTCCTCATCCTCTTCTAGGTTCATTAATTAATAGTTATGTACATCCATATGTATCTCTGTGGCATATATTAATTAAATTTACATTATATTTGTGTAAGTAAATATTATTTAGTAGATGTTGGATATACAAATCTCACAGATTATTTGGGGCCATATAAAGAAGTTAGATATCATTTGCCAGAGTTTCGGCATGGTCTTGCACCTACAGGATATCGAGAAGTATTCAACCGTGTCCATTCCTCACTACGTTCAGAAATTGAGCGAGCATTTGGTGTATTAAAATAAAGTAGAAGATTCTAACTATCATGCCAAGTTATCTATATAAAAAGCAAGTGCAAATTATTATAGCGACAATGGCTTTACACAATTTTATATGAAGAAATGTAGTAACTGATATGGATTTTGAAAAAGCAAATCTAGATCCTGAGTATGGATATTCAGGTGATCATGATGCTATAAATGAGGGGGAGAGTACTTCAAATGATAATGCATCTCCTGACATGGTATGTTTACTTGATAAAAATAGCCTTGAGTTTGAGTAATAGTTAAAGAGCTTTGTAATATTTATGGATAACTTATTTCTTTCATCAAGACATATGTGATCATGTTTATTATAATGAAAATTACTCTTTTTAATTGAGAAAGATCCACTTTCATGCGATTTTTTTATCTATAAATTTGTTAATATATTTCTTTTACATTATTCTCAATGCAAAAATATAAAAGTTACGTCATTACTTTTATTTAATTTTAAACTAATTAAAGTTAAAAAAACTTAAATTGGCAATGCAAACAACTTTCCAAATATATGTTTACCAAACGGCATTTCCCCGAAAGTTGCATTCCAAAGTACTTTTCAATTACAGCTTATCAAACAATATTTGCATTTCATCAAATCCATTTCCTCTAAAGGCCTTTGCATTTTCCCAAAGACTTTTCCCAAAAGCCCAACCAAACAGGCCCTTAATCCATTTGGATCAATTTTTATGTAATACAAATTTAGTGATCCATACCCAATCTATACCCGATCCAACTTAAATTGTTAAAACCCATACCCAAACTAAAGTAAGAGCACAAAATCGAGTGAGGTTGAGAGAGAGTAAAGAGAGCATCATAGAGGCGGGTTAGGTACAAATAAATTATGGATCCATTTAACACCCATATTATTTTGGCCTTTATCATTCTAAACTCATTTACTGAATATAACTAATCCATTTAACAACTTAGCCTATCAAATATGGGTTAATAAATGGATTTATAATGTATTTTGACATGTCTAAATAGAAGTCTCCTTGACATGACTCTAACTGTCCATCGCATGAAATTCCTTGGTATAAAGTTAAAATGCCTTAGGTTCAAGACAAATTTGAAGACTCTTCGATTACAAGTTTAAATCTGACCACATCCCAAAAAATTTCCTTGGCACGAAGCTAAAGCTGCCCAAAAAGTTCAAGATTATTTTAAGAATCATAGACGCGAGTCTAAATTGTCTCCAGCATGAATACCTCAGGTAACAAAGTTCATGTCATGAAGCTCTTGATGGCACGATTTAATATGTGGATGGTCAGAACAAAAAATTCAAGCCATGTCTCTTGCAATAGACATGACTTGAGTTTGGGGCATCTGTAGAGAATGAATCTTGTAAGCCTATGATCAAAAGCCCATCAAGTTCATCTTTAGTAGCAAATTATATAGTCTACTATAACATTCATATTGGCAGTTTGAGAGGGGATTCAGAAATTTCCATCCATGCGAGCTTGACATAATCGTTCTATTCAAATAGGCAATGTGTTATAAATTGTTAATTGGCTGATCAAATGCATAGAAGAAAAATGAGTTAATTAGAAAAATTGAATTGACATTCATCCAAATCAAATTTGAAATGGATTGGATGTTTGTTTCAATTGAAAATCAGGCTCTTAGATGTAGAATCGTAGAAAATATCGAATCAACTGATCATGTTTTTTTTTTTGGGTAAGGCGAATCAACTGATCATGTCCAAGACTGAATAAGTCAATCAAGTTCAGATACGTGAATCAGAGGTCCTCCTCTCCTCTTTATAAATAGAAGACTCTTCCGTTTAGGCTCCGTTTGTTTAACAAAAAATGAGCAATTTAGAAAATATTTTTCTAAAAATGATCACTTGTATCCATTAAAATAATTAGCCAAAAAATATTTTCATTATTGACAATAATTTATATCTAAATATTTTCGTGGATTATATAAATAGTTTTTGTACGTTAATTTTTATAAATCATAGAATCGATCATTTTTAGGATAATATTTTACAAACCATTCATTTTTCGTGGAACAAATGGAGTCTATTTCAAGATAAATAGACAAGGACTTATCAAAACTATGCGTAATTCTGTCACGAAGTTCTTGGAGACCGAAGATTTTTCAGGAAAGAGGAGCCTCGTCAAATTTTAGGTCATCAAGACCTTAACCAGATGTCATCAAAGCCTTTCAAATTTTAGATCACCAAGATCTCGACATTGGAACATCAAGATCATAACCAAGAAATTCCATCATCAAGACTTTGATCATCTTCTATCCAAGATTACGCCACGACGGCCATCAGATTATCTTTATAATATTTAAAGAAAAGAGTCAGAGAGATCATTCATTTCATTTTGAAAACTTGGAGATTGTAGCCATCTTTAAATTAATGCAAATTTTTTGACCAAAAAAAAATTAATGCAAATTCAATACACTTCTGTTTGCTTTGATTTCATATTGCAGATTTATTTGAGTACAGTATTCCATCACGGTTATCAAATAGACTTTGCTTTGGTCATTCGAACCTCTTTGTTTTCGTTCCAATTTGCAGAAGGAATAACAAAAGCAAAAATTGTCTTCTGTCATAACTTCGATTCTAGATCTAGTTCCCTTCTATTGTTTTAAAAATTATTCTAGGAATGTCGCTAAACGTTCTTTTTTTTTCCGGATTGTTATTAATTTCTATTTCCCAAATCCAATGAAAATATAACCTGAAAAAATTTCTTGAACGAAACAACTCTCGAGTCGTCAGAAATATATTACCCTTTCAAAAAAGGAATTGTCCATTAATCGTCTTAACAGATCTGCTCCTTTTGTTAGAAAGGTATTTACATGAGGGTCAAACAGTTGACATAGTGTCCTGATCAATCCCGTTACCAGCGCGATATGCTTATCCTTCATCGCGCCGCTTAAATTTTGAAACCCCTCTTTTCTAATTGACTTGCTGCGCGACTGACGTGTGATGAGACCGTCGCATGCAATCGCTCCTTCTTCCAAGCATAGTTTTTTTCTTTTGCTGTTGGGATATCGATAAAAATTACCCCCGAATTTTTAATTTGCTCAATATGATCTCTGAACTTTAACTTAATATGTAATGGAGTCCTTGAATTTTTAATTTGTTTAATGTGATCCCTGAACTTTCGGAATATGCTCAACTTAGTCTCTAAATAATATGAAAATATTCAATATTATTATTCCATTAATTCAAGTTTAGGGATAACATTTAACATTTTCATATAATTCAGAGATTAAATTAGACATATACCAAAAGTTTAGGGGCCACATTGAACAAATTAAAAGTTCAAGAACCACATTGTATAATGGGTTAAATTTCAGGGATTATATTGAACAAATTAAAAATTTATAAACCACGTTACATATTGGGTCAAAGTCCAGAGGCCATTTGTGTCATTTTTTGTTGTTGTTGATCCTGCTCTCTTCCTCCCTAACATATTCAGTCAGCAGCCTAAAAAGCGAAGAGAGAAAGAAGATAAACTCCTTTACAATCATAATCTAAAAAGGAGAAAATTGTCCAAAAAGTCATAAACCTATTGCACTTTTACCAATTTAGTCCTAAATATTTTACATTTTGTCAATCGAGTCCATCCGACCTATTTTGGTAGGAAATCGCTGACGTGGATGCCAACCATCCTACATGGCACAGCCAGCGTTGACGTGAACAAATTTTAATAAATATTTTTACATTTTTTCGATTTATTTATTTATTTATCTTTTCTTTTTCCTTTCTTTTCTTTTATTTACACCTCTGACTGATGAGGTCGCTGGCCACATTGGGCCAAAGGCGAAGGCCGTGAGCCCCTCGCTTATGGCCAACTAGGCATTGCAACCCTTGCCTAGATCTATCGAGGAATCTCTCTCTCTCTCTCTCCACACTTGGGAAAATGATGAGTTCGTCTTCAATGGTGTTGAAGACGAAGAGTCGAGGGCCGACACCCTCACTAGATTTAGACGAGGGCTGCCAACCCCTCGCCCAAATCTAGGCAAGTGTCAATGCTTGGATCTGGGCAAGGGCGCGGAGGCCCTTGCCCATGGCCAGCGGGGCCATGACGCCCTTGCTCAGACCAAGCGAGGATCACTGGTCATTGCTTGTGGCTAACAATGGTTGTAGAGATGTAAAGGAAAGAAAAGAAAATGAAAATTCAAAAAAAAATTATTAAAAATTTAAATTTACATCAGCGTCGATCGTGTAGCGTAGGAAGGCCAGCGTCCACGTCAGTAATTTTCGATCAAAATTTGACAGATGAATTTAATTGATAAAAAAATAAAAAATATTAATATTCAATTGATAAAATTATAAAATTAAAAATTGAATTGACGAAAATATAATAAATTCACGATTTTTAGGACGATCCTCCTCCCTAAAAAGTTAAATAGGACATCATTATGTTTAATTATTTATACATAAACAAAGCGATCCACAGAGCCTGCCTAGTAAACGACAAAGATCCGAAAATATCGTAATAATATCACCACCGACGTCCGACGTCGCTTCAAATCAAATCAAATCAAAC
This sequence comes from Syzygium jambos, assembly GCA_031216235.1. Classification (NCBI taxonomy): domain Eukaryota; kingdom Viridiplantae; phylum Streptophyta; class Magnoliopsida; order Myrtales; family Myrtaceae; genus Syzygium; species Syzygium jambos. The sequence continues at coordinate 16,428,184 of CM062226.1, forward strand.
AGGTCCACGTAGCGCCCCGCAATCGATTGTCTTCCCCACTATCATCCATGATGCGCCCACAGCTTCGCTGTATCGATCGCGACGCCTCCCGAAGAAATCTTTCACCCCCTTCGCTTCTCCCGGCCTGTCCTTCGATCTCGGAAGGAATCGTGGGTCGCAGCCGGATTCCTGACGATCGTTGAGAAAAGCGCGGGCTTTGGGAGGACCATGGGCAGGTACGGGTACTTGAAGATGAGGACGGATGGGGGAGGAGCGAGTGGCCAGATCGGCTCCGATCTGCAGGAGCTCGGCGCCGCCGCGAGGAAGCTGGTGAGCCACGCGATCGGGCTGGGGAGCCTGGGGTTCGGGACCACGTTTCTTGAATGGGTGGCTTCGTTTGCCGCGATGTGAGAGCCCGAAATTCCCACTCTTGCCTCTCTGTTTCTCCTCCACGATTGGAAATGTTGGTGGTGTCGTGAAGTTGTGTGTTGATTTTGGCATGTGCTTGCTCAACGGCCGTGATTTGTTGGTGTTGCATGTGGTAGATGATAACCTTTTTCTTCGGTTGTTCTTTTTACAACTGAGCTCAGTATGCAGGTCTTTGGATAGTAAATTGTGCTTTGTTTTTGTCCTGTGTCGTTTGTTTGCCATTTTGGGTTTTGTCATTCAGTGTCGAATTCGCCGTTCTGATATCTGAAGTGGAATTGTATCAGATGTTATGTAAAGTGTTGGTTCATTTCTCTGAGCTTTTTGAACTGCTGTGCACAAATGGAGCTTGGACATTGGTTCTTTTATTTATTCTGTGAATTGTTGCGGCTGACCTCAACACTGAGCTTGCTGCAGATTTTACTTAATCTTTGAGAGATCATGTGTGGATTTGATAGATGTATAAAATCCCACATGAACTTTTTGTATATGAATGTAGTGGAACTTCCTTGTGAAGTTTTATGGGATGGAATTTTGTCTACCCGTGCGTCATAGCTTCAGCCTATCTACCTGGCAGAAGCAGCACGCCGAGTTTTTTTCGTTATATGAATTCGGGTTGGAAGCCAAAATTGAAGTGGAAAATGAGAGTAGATACAGTGAGCACGAGTTTTGTACTTGAAACTGATATGACAATTTTGGAAGCTAATGGAAGTGGTCTTTTGGTTTTCGTTCGTGCAGTTATTTGTTGGTCCTGGATCGAACAAATTGGAGAACGAATATTCTCACGGCATTGTTGATCCCATACATATTCTTTAGTCTTCCTTCATTGGTGTTCGACGTGTTCAGGTGACTACAGAACTTTACAAAACCATTGTCTTCTGTCTGAACTTTAATCTTCTCGAATTAACTTGTCATTTTCTGTCTTGTGCAGGGGAGATGTAGGAAAGTGGATTGCCTTTGTTGCTATTATACTGCGACTGTTTTTTCCTCGGCATTTCCCAGGTATTGTTTTCTTTTCCACGAAGTTACACTTTTTATTTTTGGCATATTTGTTGAAGTGTTTACCCGTGCTTTTACTAATGCCGCCAGCAATTTGTTTATCTAAACTTTTAAATACACTCTGCATCCTATGTCGGATGAAACAAGGCAATGTGTATTTTCTTTTCACACTCAATTCAGTTTATAGATTCTTTCATTTCCTTAAGACGACTTTTTATATTGTATTATCCGTGGACATACTGAAATCATGTACTCTTGCTAACCAAAAATAGACTGTCTTATAAGAATGAACTTTTAGGTTGATGAGAGAGTAATCTGCGGATGATACAGTAACTGGCGTGCTTCGTAACAGTGCTCATCTTTATTTTCTTGCTGTTACATCAGTATATTTGAGTATCCAACTCAGGCTATTCACTTTCATAATTGCTGTTCTCTGTCATATTTTTTGGCTGCAGACTGGCTGGAAATGCCAGCTGCTCTGATTCTATTGATAGTGGTGGCTCCAAGCTTATTTGCAAGCACCCTCAGAGGAAGCTGGATTGGAATGGTGATATGTCTTCTTATCGCATGTTATCTTCTACAAGAGCACATCCGAGCAGCTGGTGGCTTTAGAAACTCGTTTACACAGCCGCACGGCGTTTCAAACACAATCGGAATACTCGTCTTGCTGGTTTTCCCTGTGTGGGGATTGGTGGTTTATTTTCTATAGCCAGTTTCAGATGGCCGGTATTGTTTTGTCAAGTGTGAATCCATATTGCTTCTTTCATTGTTTGTGAAGATGTTGATTCATGCAGACTTGTCATTGTTGCTTGTTACTCCAATGGGAAGATCGTTATTTAAGACTCAAACCAATCGAGTGAATGCGAGTTATTTTTCCGATCTTGGTTTTGCTTTCGCTGTGAGAGCTTGGTGTGCAAACAATGATTCTTGCTCACTAATGTGAGGATTGAACCTTTTCTCCTTAAAAGTTCCCGATCCTGTAGGTATTGTGGACAAACGATATCCGCCCACTGGAGGGTCGATTCCGAGATCATTCGGCATCTTCTTTGGTAACTGGTGCTTCCATATGGTAACTTGTATAGATGATTGTAGTAGTTTGGAGTTTATGTGCCGATTTGTGAAGTCAATTTTTACCTTTTGTGTTTTAGCAAAACCGAGTAGATAGGGAAATGAGTCGCGGATGGATACTAAACTAAGCAAAAAATTTTCGCTGAGTTTTCTCTTATGCACAAACTTTACTTAGTGAGTTTTCTTTAGTTCATGTCTTTGCTCCATTAACCCTGACTATTCTTGACTTAGTTTCCTTCTTCACTTCACTCTCTGCTTTTCTAATTTCCTCCTCCCTTTCTCTTCAACCTTCAAATTCACCTCACAGACCGACAGGTCAAAGAGCTACGAGTCATAACCGGATTTTCTACTCGCTTCGATCTCAATTTGCGAGGTAAAACCACACAAATGTTCAATGCTTGATCACTCGCATTTGTCGGCGTGGCAATTATCGAGTAGAAGGGAAAACGAATTCATTAAATTCCAATGCAGAGCGAGAATTATACGTAAAACTAGTAGGACTTCATGTCATAAGACAGAAACAAATGAAAAATGGATCTTGTTTGCTCCTCCCTAGCATCAAAGTATCTTATAAGCATTTATCGAGCGGTTGAATATTAACACATACAAGTACAGATGAAGTTGTGAAGACGAGGGATCGATGAACGAGCCTTTGTGATAATTCGCTCGCAACCTCGATCGATTCTTCAGGAAAGAAACAATCTAAATGTAGTTTTAAGCAGATGGCCAATGCTGTGTGTGTGGACTTATGGAGCCATGCCCTCCAATAGCGGCTCTTACACTTTGTTTGCTTTTGCTTCAGAGTAGAGCTGGTCAATACAGTCCTACAGGAAACAAATAGCAGAAGAACACTCAGGTTTAGTGCAGTCGTTCGCAGTTTTGAGACTTAAAAAGTGTAATGTGCAAGACCACCTTAAAAAGATCTAGGTGAAAGTTAGTACCACCCAAGATTATTAGTTTCGCCCAGAACCCTGTGCTTGGTACTGCTTAATGTCGTTATAAGTAACGAGAAGCTCTTGTTAATGCGTTACTTTCCTAAATAACATTAATGAACTTGAGGCAGGAAAAAACCTGCGTGCTTGTGATCGAGCAGACTAAAAGATGCAGATGTGATAAAGTCGAGAAAATCTTGTGGAACTGCAAGAATTTTGCTTATTTGTCGCACAAAGATTCCCTTTTTACAAAATTGGAGGTGATCATGAAATAGAGTTATCGGTAGCAATCTTGGGTCAGCTATCTTAGGAAACAAGCTAAGAGGCTAGAATGAGTACCTTGTAGTATTTGAGCAACTGCGGGCGCTTCAGTTTGAAGGTTGGAGTGATCAGATCTCTCTCCATGTCAAAGAGGTTAGGCTCCAAGTGGACCGCTTTCAGCATCTCAAAACCTCGAAGCTGCACAGAGAATTTCGAGTCAGACGGCAAAATGCAATGTCGTGCTTTCGCATTTTGCAAGAGATGGGAATTTATCTGCTTACTTTGTGCTTCTGGCCGGTGCTGTTTAGCTCGTCCAACACGTACTTCTTCACCTTGAGATTTTGGCACAGCGAATGGAAATCTCCCGTGACACCTTGGTTTGCCGCCCAGTCCTCAAGGGCCTTCCTATCGGGGACCACTACGGCCACAAGGAATGACTCGAAGCTGTTCCCGTATACCCAAATCTGTTGCAGAAAACGTGGGAAGAAACATAAAATTCATAAAATCAGAAGAAAATGTTTGGCCTGTGTCTGCTCTACTTCATATGAACTGGCAAGAGGCATACCGAAGTCACAAGAGGGCAACGCTGATACACGCTCTCGACATTCTCTACGGCGACATATTCACCTTGAGAAAGCTTAAATATGTTCTTTTTCCGATCGATGATCTTCATTGCTCCGTTTGGCTGCCACTCACCGATGTCCCCTGCAAAACATGTGGTTTACAAGAACAAACAATCATTTCTTTAATACCAAGTGATGGTTGAAATCAGTTTGGTAAGAACGGATTTGGGATATGTCTACTCCAAATTATAGCTGCAATTCAGAAATATTCGATTCGTTTACCTGTGTGAAACCAACCATCAACAATGACATCGTTGGTTAGGTCTTGGCGCTTGTGGTAACCGGAGAACAATGTTGTTCCTCTCAGACAAATCTCTCCACGAGGTGTGCTCGAAAGCGCATCATACCCCATATCAGGCACAGACTCCAGCCTCGCTTCAATCGACGGCATGGGGACGCCGACCGTTCCCATCATCGAGAACACATCACCTATGGATGTGAAGCAACCGCCACAACTTTCCGTAAGACCTGAGAGAGAAAAATGCCAGTGAAAGAAAGAAAGAAAGACAAATTACCGAAGTTTCGACCAAAGGGTAACTAAAATCTCGACAAAGGTTGTTATGAAACAAATATAACCAACCGTACCATAGCCTTGCGATAATGTGGAGCAGCTGGTGACCCGCAAAAATTCTTCGACATGCTTTGGCAATGGTGCTGCACCAGATGACAGGACACGAACTCTCCCTCCCAACGCTAGCTTTGTCTATGACAATTGGAAACCGATAAGAGTAGAAATTAATGTTCACTGAAAAAGAGATTAACGAGGGATAAATAAGCTAACCTTTTCAAAGACCAGTCGGTCCATGAGAGGCGCGGCTTTATCCTGCGGGAATCCCTTCTCTAGATTCGCTAACTTGCTGTCGATAAGCGATCATTAGACATAGTTATACATGAGATAAAAGGGTAGAACTGAGAAGGATGACATGGAATCAGGAGACGTACTAGTCATATGCGTACTGGAACAATGTTTTCCGTATCACTCCGCTTGATGAAACTTTAGCAAGTATGCCTTTGAAACAGAACAAACAAGGATTGAAAGGGTTGACAGTAAACATTGACTAATTGTAATCGCTATCCTTTTGCTAGCGACAGAATTCTCAATTTTATCAAATTAGCGACTCGGGGTAGCAAGCGAATTACCAGTATAGATTCGGTCATAGACTCTGGGAACCCCGCAAAAGATGGTCGGCTTCAGTTCTTGTAGGTCCTCTACCAAAAACCTGACATCCTGAGAAACGAAATCGTAAGGAGTGAGTAGAGAACTCGTAGAAACAGAATGATGTATTGATAAGGGATGGCCGAGTGATCTTACGCCTCGCCAAAATCCTATACAAGAAGCTCTGTAGATGCAGTAAGTTTCCATCGTCAGGTCATAAATATGAGCCAGAGGAAGGAACGAGAAAAATGTATCCTCTTCCGAGAACTGTAATACAGGAACTTCATGTCACATTAAAGCTACTTCCAAGTCAAGAAAACTTCTCTAGCTCTTGCAAAAACGTATGAACACAAGCAAACACAAAGTGGGAAGAAGTAAAGCCCTAGCCTTGCATCCATTTGTAAGCGTTGCTTATATTTACACTCAAATGATGATCAAATGCTCGTCCACGAACAACAGAATGCATTATTTAATTCGCAGAGAATGCGCTTGAATATTTACCACTCTGTCTGTTCGGAAGAGTAGCTTGTCAATCGACAGTACTTGTGCCATGAGAGCCTCGTTGGTGATGATGACCCCTTTCGGATCTCCAGTTGTTCCGCTTGTGTACATTATCGTGCAGACATCGGTCCTCTTCTTTGGAGGCAGGTCACAATCTGCATTTTCCTGTGGTCGGGATCAAGCATGATGGACCATTGGAGATTGTTAATCAACATACCAGTAATTTGGTCTTACACTCACTCAGAAGTAAGGACATATCTATTGAGGAAACGCATTGCCTCTTACCAGCTGCGAGAACTTCTTCCAGGTAAAGCAAGAGACTCCTAGTTCCTCTGCTTGTGCCTCCTGCGCACTTGCAACATCTCCAAAGCTGACAATAGCTGAACAAGGATGACATACACTTAGTTTCTAACCCCTAAATCTTCCATTAACTCTGCACTTAAGGCGTATGCTTAGAGCACAATACGTACTTTTTAAACACGGACATTTGGGAAGGCACGAGAGAATCTGCATAGATAGAGATTTACCATGTAAAGCAAGCTAACAGAGAAACAGAATTAACTGACGAGTCGGTACTGAAAGGGAAACTCACGGAGTGAATCTTGTTTTCCTGCACGAAAGCAATCGAGACTTCTGCGTGGTTTATGATGAATTCAACCGCGTTGGGACCTGTCATGTGCAAGGCTCAGCCGATAAAGCTTATCTTTGATCAGTTCATAAAGCAGAGCTAAAAATCTAGCAGAATGAGCATCAGAGAAATAGACATCTTGACCTTAAACGAAGTCTATTCTAGAATTAAGAGAGACTCATATCTTACCGAGAGTGTCATAGAGCGGTACGTATGTCACCGCGTGGGCACAACAGGCCTGCCAAACCAAACCGAAAAAAACCGATTAGCGCAGCCCTAAAGCTCGAAATACTTGCTCAGCAGGTAATAACCTTCGGTTTCTGCATCGAATTTTCTCCATAAACATGATAAATAAACCGAGAAACAAACTGTAAGACTTCTGCAATGGAGAGTGACTGTGTGCTGTATTGCCACAGCAAAATGCGGAATTTGATATAATTAGGTGAAGAGCGGAAGCGAGCGAGCGAGCTGTATTCATACCTCCATGGCAATGATCCATTCTGGGCAATTCGATCCGTATATGCCGCAACGGTCGCCCTGTATCAATAAAACTCATCACATTTCCCTCCATCAAGGAGAAACTGATCACGAATCCCTCCGTCTTATCTACTCGGGTAGTTTTCGAGCACATATATACTTACAGGATTGACGCTGCAACTCCTGATCGCCGAACCCACGCGGACCGCCGAGCTGTAGACCTCTTGGTACGTATGCCACACATAAGGACCAACCTGCATGCATTCAATCAGAGCTTATACCATCTCAGAGAGTGGCTACCGCATGACATGTCACCATTGTCCCATTTTTTAGTCTCTTTTGATAGGTGACCAAATCTTCCATCTTGTGTCAAACATTGTTAAGCTTGTTGTGACAAGAAATTTGGAATTCATGGGATATTTCCCGGACCAAGCTAGAAAATCACATTGCCCCAATAACATTCATGACGATAAACACTAATGAGAGAGAGAGAGAGAGAGAGAGAGAGAGATGCACCTTCGAATCCACGACCTGACGACGACCCAGCATTCTGCAATCGGGCTTTGTCTTAGCGGTATCACTGCCATCAGCAACAAAAACTAAATTTAGATTTCGACCAACTTATTCATGTAATTGGCCTATTAGCTCAGTTGGTTAGAGCGTCGTGCTAATAACGCGAAGGTCGCAGGTTCGAGACCTGCATGGGCCATTTGATTTTATATATATATTTTTTTCTATTTTGTCATTTTCTCTTACGACAGCCATAATATCATTTCAGCTACCCTTCGCGGAGTTCCCCCACCATGTGCTCACCATTAATTTTTCATTTTTCCTATCAATTTTACTTTCCTTTTCGATCAAATTTCGATCTTGAACCTTCTTAAATTATTTCATTTTACCCAAAATAAGAAAAGTTTAAAAAAGATTCATCTTTGATGTCTGCGCCAGGATAAGATGACCTACTATAATAATTTGTCCCAATCACTCATCGGAAGTGTCGATGTGGTCAGCTTGAACTAATCACAGGTGCAAAATCTGATCACATGTGGGGTCTACATTTTCTTGTTGTGAGTCATTGTATAAAAAGAATTTAGCATATATGAGATCATGGCAAAAGAAAAGATTAGTATCAAGATGATTATAGTTTGGTAAGTATATGGAGGCATAACAAGAACATCCAAATAAAATTTGAGAGAGGCAATCCTCACGGCCATTTCTTTTCCATTCGCCTATGGCAATGGAAATAACTGTAAAAGATTTAAAACTTACGTAAAATGGAGAAAATAAAGTCTAATTAAATCGATGTTTGCATGTATAGCATCATTTCATTTCTCAAAGTTACTTCTAATTTATGCAGTTGGGTCTCGAATCCAAAGACGGATGGTATGGCGAGCGACAAGTATAGCGTCGGTTTCGATCCCACCCTCCGCTGTGACAGGTCGAGGCTACTCGGGTTAAGCCGGTGATCTAGCACGAATGAAACCAACGTTTTGCGGTGAATCGACTCATCACGATCAGTGACGGCTAGATTGAGCTCACGGGCTATCGCCCTTCTTGACCGTGCGCGATATCTTGGTGCGGTTTTTATCAAATACATAATATATAACCTATGAAATTTCCTAAAACAGAAATGCCAAGAAATGCAGTTGTTCCGTTTGAACTATATTTCTAGGTCTCCCGCCGGTTAGAGAGAGACAGAGAGAGAGACCTGAAGAACTGCCATGGAGACTCCATGCCGGGCTCCAACCCGACGAGGCCATCTTCGGCGTAAATGCCTCGGTAAATCGGCCCCGCCGACGGCCTTCCGCCGGCGCCTTCCTTTCCTTCTTCCACCTTCACCGTGTACACCGCCACCTCCTGCATTGTCGGAAACCCTCCGCCGCGCCTCTTGGCTTCTCGATCTTCTCGACTCACCAACGGGACGACTCGACTCGACTCGCTCGCTCTTCAATCTCTCAAGACTCTCTCTGAACCAGGAGGGCTCAAGAAAATCAATAATGCGCCTCTTTATATGAAATAGGGGCAATCTTGCTTGTGATGGAGAGCTTTCTTTCTTGACTTAAAGAGAGAGAGAGAGAGAGGATGGAGATAGATAGGGTTGGTTGAGCTGAAGCAATTAAGTCTCAAGAATTTAAAGAACACAGCGAGAGAGAGAGAAGAAAGGAGGGCAAAAACTATTAATTCCCAGCCACTTTTACAGCGGGAATCAATGGCATTGGTCGACCCTGCTTGTTCATGTCCATCTCTGTACCAGAGAGAGAAAGAGAGAGAGAAAGCAGCTGCCAATTTATTGCGTTGATGTCCTCTTCAAGTTTGTGTTTGCATACATGCCCCCGAGGTTCGCTATATTAGCCAAGGTGGCCCTTCGCCAATTTCTTTATCTGTTGAAATTTTTGAAGGACTTCGTAAACGCCTGCTGGTCAGAGCGTGTGCCTGTGCATGTATATTATACGGTGGGGGCTGGCAGTCAATTCGAGCCTTGCGGAATTGTTAAAAGCCAGCATTTGCAGGTGGATTGGCATTAAATGAAGATTTGCATACGTATATGTACACATTGATACGTTGTATGGACTTTTTTGTATGCCCTAAATGTTCTCTCTAAACATGCCACACAAATGAAAATATAGGTCTAATGTTAGTTGCGATGAGAGAGACCGGGAAGAAAAAGCTCCGGGTAGACAGACATCCATGATGCAATATGGGAAGATGTTAGTGGTTGAAAACGACTCACTCCAACAAGTCATTAGATGATGAGACGACGTGACAAGTTCGTGCGTCCATTTCATGTGATTTGTAGTGGTCATAGAACTTTGATTTGATAAAGTTTATCGATCTCTTCTAATAAGAACCATAACACCGCAAGTACCTTTATCATTACCCATTTTACAATCATAATTAAGTACCTTAACTTTTCAAACTTGACTCAACACGAATCTGCCATTAAAATTGCGAATGAAAAATGCCAATTGGAAAGTAAGCCGTTAAATAGCCTTTAATTATCCTTATTGGAATTCGATATGACCTCTTGAGATGATGCCATATCACAGAGATTTATTGAACAGTTAAGATTATTCGTGATAACACTATCTCTCCTCCCTCATCACCCAACACCTAAATAGAAATATGACACAAATTTTGTTGAATAAGCGTGTCGCATTGGCAATTGTGCTTAACATTTGCTGAATAAGAGAGTCATGTCATTAAAAACGCATCAGAGGGAAATTTTAATTAATGGAGGCCTCACATTAAGCCAAATTTTAAAAGTTGAGATACTTAGTTTAGCAAAGAGATTGTTTAGGTACTCAATTGTACAACGGACAAAAGTTCAAATACTTGTGACGCGATTTCCCCTTTCTAACATGCTTGCTATATTTATAAGAAATCGACCCTTACAAAGTATATAAAGTATCACTTGGGTCCTTTTGGACCAATATAATTAGGACCATGCATTAACAATTAGGAAATTAAACATGATCAATCGAGATAACAAAAGAAGAATCATTGCTGGAAAACCGGTGGTGGATATATAAGCCAATTAGGGATGGCATTGGTAAGTAAATGACCTTTGACCTTCCGGAGGAAGATATAAGTGCAAGCATATGTTAGTTCCAACGATGCGGTCCATTGGTTGGCACAACTAGCGCACTCAATTCTGAGACCTTTAGCTCTCTTTATATCTCCTGCACAATCATCGATAGGTCAACCACCGAAGATCTTCAAGCTCTATCAAGAAACATAGGGGTTGGTTTACCTGAATACCCATCCCCCTCTTTTGCTCTCTGACATAGGTATTAGATAGTACACGTATAAAGTACTCAATATTGGACCCACAAGACCACCGGGCGTGACAGTCTAGCGATAAAGAGCCTATAACCGTCTTTCATAAAAGCACTAGTTTGAGCAACATTGTGAGTGAATTTCCGGAAAGATTGTATCTTCGGCGTTTGCTATATCATGTGAACAGAGACTTCACTTCTGTTACGCCGGTAGTGTTTGGGTGACGAACTCATACACTCATGGGTGAATTGAGTAGTTATGACTCAAATCAAATAAGGGCTAGTAGCTCCTCACCTAGATCTACAAGGGTTGCAATGCTCACCTGTGGTCGATGACCTCTGCCAACCGTTGGCGAGGCCACACACCGGCAGAGGGAAATAAGAGAAAAGGAAAAAAGAAAAAGGAAAAAAAAAAAGAAAAGGGAAAAAAGAACATAATCAGAAAAAATATTTTAAATTGCAAAAATTGTCTACGTCAACAATATCCAGCCATAATTGGTCAAATGTATTAAATTGGTATCGTGAAAAGGTTTAGGACTAAATTAACATTAGTACAATAGGTGGAAAACTTTATTGGTAATTTCCCCTAAATTTGCACATTTTAACCCAAATTTTAATACTCAAATACATTTTCAACAACAATTTAGGACTCGATTGAATCAATATAAAGATTTTGGACTCGATTGCATTCCATCCATAAAGTTTAGGAGTTATCATGCAATTTTTCCGGAAAAAGGAACCAAAGCTTTACGAACACATGAATCATCTAAATCTTATCCCATTAGTCAATTCTATCAAGGATTGACGGAATGATCCGTCCAAAGCAATTTCAAGCGATCTAATCTAGAACCCCGTAATTTAATAAATAGGTAAAAATAATTTGACCGAGCAAAAGAGACGAACCAGTCTGCCCAATTCAATTTCTTTGTGCAGGCCCTTGACATGAACCCATGCCAATTTCAGACAAATGGCCTACCGATGAAACCAGAACGACGGTCAACATGTATATAAAATCAAGCTAATCCCCACGCGTACATAGGAGCAAATCTAAAATTATTGGATCTTAGCTGTTTTTCTAATAGAAGAGCTAGCAGACGTGTATATGCATTGCGTGTGCGTGCAAGAACTGGACATTTGAATGAATTAAAAGTAAAAATTATTTTGTCATGAAGTGGTTGAATCATTATATAATGAAAATATCTATTGATTAAAATGCACACCCCTAAGAAATTTGCATAAATGTGTGGTGAGAGAAAAGTATTTCAAGAGTTAAACAATTTTAAGGTTGATTTGTCTAGGTTAGAAAATATCCAAATTTTTAAAATTGAAATAAATGAAATTATGAACTCACGCATTTATCCATGAAATCAATATATGTGAAGTAAGTTATTAAGGGTAATTGGGAAAAAAAATATTTGATCATTATTGCATTGGATTCAATGTCCTACGGCCCAATTCAAGTGAAAGTGCCATGATATTCATGTCTGTTTTTCTATATTTATCAATATATTATGGAATAACTACAAAATGGTCCTTGTACGATTGCCCATGTCAAACTTTGATTCTTATACTTTATCTTGTGACACATTTGATCTTTAAATTAATATGGGATCGCGATTTTGGGACGAATTCCAAAATCGATGGGAAATACCACCTAAGCACCAAAGATGTACACATGGCGCTAAAGTGCAATAAACAAATTTATAATGGAGAGGAGATAACAATAATGATCCATGTACTATTGCTTCTATTCAATTTCGGTGGAAAAATTACCAAACATAGTCATGAACCTAATACATTCTTATCAATTCAGTTCTAAATTTTTTAATTATGCAAATTAAGTTTTAAACCTGTTCACGTTTTGCCAATTGAGTCATCCAGCCAATTTTGGCCAGAAATCGCTAATGTAGATGCTAACTGTCCTACATGATACAGCTGACACTAATGTGGAAAATTTTTAATAATATTTTAATATTTTTTAAATATTTTTATTAATTTTCATTTTTTTTATTTACATTTTCATTTTTTTCTTTTTTTTTTCTCTATTCCTTCTTCACTTGTTCTTTTACTGTGGTTGGCAAGGGTCGTCGGCCCCTCGCCTATCGCTAGAGGTGTTAAATGGGTCAAGAACCCATATATTAACCCATATTTAATAATTGTGGGTTATAAATGGGTTGGGTTTAGTTTTAAAAGTAGACTTAAATGAGTTATTAATGGGTCGCTTGTTAGCTTAATGGGTCTTAAATGGGTATTAAATGGGTCATAAATGGATTTACCCAATAAGCTTAAGTGAAATTTTCAATTTTTTTAATTTTCTGATTTTTATAATTTTTATATTCTTTTTCTTTTTTTCTTTTTCTTTTCCTTTTTCCTTTTCTTTTTTTTTATTTTTTCTTCTTCTCCTTCCCGTGGCTGGCCACAGCGATGGCCGGCAGCCAGCTACAGGCTAGGGACAAGCTTGCCGGCCTCTAGCAAGCTCGAGAGGTTGGCGCTGGCCTTGGCCTCACTTGATCGGCAAGCTCGGCAAGACTCAAGCTCGCCGAAGGCCGGTGAGGCCTTGGCCTCATCCAAAAGGCAAGCTCATCCCTCGCCTGTGGCCGGCAGCTGGTTGGGGAAAAAGAAAAAAAAAAGAAAAGAAAAATATTTAAAATATGATTTTTTTTAAATAAAAATATTAAAATATTAAAATGAGTGCATAGAGGAAAATATGATTTTTCATACCAAACGATGGAAAATATTTTTTAGTTAATTTCCAGGTTTCAACAAAATATCGGGAAATATTGTTATTTTCCTAAAATCATTTTTCAAAAATGTTATATTTTTTGCAAAACAAACGGAACCTTAATTTTTTTTAAAAGATTTGTATTGCATGATGATGTTGTAGCAATGCAATTTTTTAAAATAATTATCAGAAATAAACTTTCCTATATTTAGTTAAATGGTTTGAGTCGAGTATGGGTCGCATCGGGTATAAGTCAAGATTTTGCCTTACGATAAATGGATCGAAAACAGGTTAAATGGGTTAAGTTGAGTCGGACCATTTATAACCCGATCCAAACCCGACCCAACCCACCAATTTAACATGTTTACTTGCCGCTGGGCAAGGCCATCACAGCTTTGAGTGAAGGCTGCGAGCCCTTGTTGGCCATTGGGCGAGACCAGCGAGTACTAGCCAATTGCGGTGAGGGCTCGCGTCCCTCACTTAGATCTAGGTGAGGGCCGTAGCTCTCACCAACGGTTAGAGAGGGGCGCCCCTTGCCCAGCGGTCAGCAAGGGGCACCCCTTGCCTAGTGGGTGGCTGGCTTGCCATGTGCTAGCCGGCGGCTCCGCAGGCCCTTAATAATAAAAAAAAAAAAGAAAAGAAAAAATTAATAAAAATTTCAAAAAAAATTTTACGTTAGCGTTAGCCATGCCACGTAGGATGGCCGGTGTTCACATCAGCTATTACTGGTTGAAATTGAAATTGGCCGAATAGACTGAATTGGCAAAACGTGAAAAGGTTTAGAACTCAATTAGCACATTGAAAAAGTTTAAAATTGAATTAGCAGAAGTGCAATATGTCGAGAACTTTTTTAGTAATTTCCCAATTTCGGTCCACGCACTTTTTACTTTTCAAATGTTAGTCCCCAAACTAACCTTGGATCCTGTTTTTTGGACGAATTTAACATTTTTCCATCCAAATGTAAATGAAAAACGCTAACAAAGTATCCTTACCAAAAAAAAAACGCTAACAAAGTGCTTTGAACTAACATAATTGAATTAGCAAAAATGCAATATATTAAGAACTTTTTTAGTAATTTCCCAATTTTGGTCCACGCACTTTTTACTTTTCAAATGTTAGCCCCCAAACTAACCTTGGATCCTGTTTTTTGGACGAATTTAACATTTTTCCATCCAAATGTAAGTGAAAAACGCTAACAAAGTGCTTTGAACTTACATGTTGCGTCAGACATGTTATAGTTACTGCAAAACTTAGGGCACAAATGATCCACGAATAGATTTTTGGCAAGAAATAGAAAAATCTATTTCTATTACTTGGATGAGTTTCTGAACAAAGATACGCGTTTGATAATGACACAAAATTTCTCCTCTAAAAATAGAAATTCATTTGATAACGACATAAAATTTCTCCTTCTTAAGCTCTTTTCTATTCATCAACGGTCGGCGACCGACAAGGGTGGTGGTGGCCAGCGGGGGTGGCGGTGGCCGATGGTGGGCGACAGTCGATGGGCAGCCGAAAAGGGTGGCGGTGGGTAGTGGCCAGGTGTGGCCGGTGGTAGGAGGCGAGGGTGGGCAATAAAAAGAGTTTTTATTTCCTTTTTTGTTCAAGAAATAGAAAAGTAGAAAATTTTAACTTCTCAATTCTGTTCCAAACTATTTTTGGACTAAAAATTTGTTCCAGAAATAGAAAAATGAAATTGCGTTACCAAACAGATTTCTATTCCAAACCTGTTCCAGGAAACAAAAAAAAAAAGATAAACAGAATAGTTATCATTAGCGCCGTTAATAACCTCATAAAAGTTTTCCATGAGTGGTCAACATGTTACAACTTTTTCATCATCTCCATGGTTCTTTATTCGCAAGGGTTCAGCACACTTTTGAAGATAGATTAACAATCAGATCCGTTCGTGTGTAGATGAAGTACTAATGCACTCCTAATAAGGTGAATGTTTACTTATGTATCACCGTAAACTCGTTGCAACCTATCGGGGAAATTGAAACCAATTAAAAGGAACTCCACTTCATATGACCGTGTTTTTTCTTATGTTAAATTGTCCTCTTTCCCTTGTTTACAAGCTAAACGTACCTAACCGCTCTATTCCAGAGAGAATGATCCAAGTTGCATTAACAAAGATGACGAACAATAAGAACACAGCTAATGAGGTTGCTGCAGGGAGTAGTTTTAGGGTTTTGTATCACATGAGCATACCTAGTGGTACTTAGACATAATTTATTGAGAGCTCTTTTAAGATGCCATTCGAAGAAAGTTTGCAGCTTCTCAGTGCACTATTTCCCTCTTGTCATCTTTAATCAATGCCTTAAAATTCGAGACATACCCTGTAAATATGCTTAACAAGTGCTTTGGGACTAATTTTTAACGAGATTCGAATACAAAAACTACTTGCTTGAACTAGTCTATGTCGAAAGTTCAAATGAGATTGTGACACAAAGCTTTCTAGAAAGCTTTGTCTTAGTCCCAGGGAATAAGAAACAACAACCCAATATTGGTTGTGTCATCTTCCTCTCAGGACAAACAGAATTTGAGAACAAAGACAGGACAATTTATTTTGGTTTGATGGCAAATATCTGAGGATACAACAAGACAATCCTATTTTGGTTTGAGCGAAGGCTGCCTTCCAAATATTTTAAATTCTTAACTTTTGTTTTCTCTCTTTTTGGAGTTTAGGGCTAATTCCATTCATCAGCATTAGCAACAGTATAGTTGCAGTCACACACAACAGCACTTTGTTAAAAAAAAAAGGGCTTCTTTTCAGACTTTTTTTTAATGTGATAATCTAACAATGAATCTTCAAGAATCATTGAGGCTATGTCACAAGACAGCGGTGAAAGTAAATAGAAAAGCCCAAGACATGTTAAAAAGAGAGGCTTCAATTGTCTCACCATCCAACGAATTAGGCTTATATGCCGCATCACTTTTGCACACTCAACCGACGCCGGGTTATGTCCTCGTCCAAAGAGCTCTTGTCCATTGATAAAGCAATGAACTAAGGAAAAAATTGAGAAGAAAGGACACAAGGACACAACTCCATTCAATGGACCATATGTATGGACATGTATCAGGGCTAGTGGAGCCTTCTCATGGTTTGTTAGCTTTTAACTTCTGATGATTTCTTCAATTTTTCTCCATTTGGGTTTGGAGGTGAGTTCTATTTTTAACATGTAAAACCATACACAATTTTGATAATTTTCCGAAGTTTATTTTTTTTTTGTCGTTGTTCAGATTTCAAAAGCAAACTCACGAGCAGAATTAAAAAAAAAAACACTTAAAAGTACAGTAGAAGTTCCCGAGTGGTGATCGAAATATTTTGGGCTAGACCGGCCCACTAGTCAAAGGACTCAAAGCCCCTTGATATCTTTAACTTCTTGCTCTTTCTTCTCTGCTACCTGTTCGCTTCGTGGTCTTAGAAAAATACTAACCTTATCTAATTCTCTCTCTCTATATATTAGCATTCTGGTTTCTTTAATTCCTACGAGTGTGCAAGGGACGGCTTTTTATTAAGGGAAAACACTGTCAAAAATTCTAAACTATGTCACTTGTGACAAATTTACCCTGAATTTTTTTTTGCGATACGAAAAATCCTAAACTATGCTACTTGTAACACATTTACCCCACAATACATTTGTCCATGGGCATTTTCGTGATTTGTCGTTTGCTGCGAATTGATTGTTATTCCATGCTCTGGCCTCAAGCTCCGCTAATGAAAGCGGAAAACGGATCAACAATATTAGTTTCATCTAGGGGGTATAGATAGTCGTATTGTGGGGTAAATGTGTCACAAGTGGCATAGTTTGGGATTTTTCGTATCACAAAAGAAAGTTCAGAGTAAATTTGTTACAAGTGGTATAGTTTGAAGTTTTTGGTGGTGTTTTCCCTTTTATTAAAGTATGAGAGAATTGAAAAAAACGAGAAAAATATGGTTCGGATGGACTTGTTCCATGGTTTTTTTGTTGATTTCTGGTGACAAATGGTTGAGAGGATCGGGGGAGAGAGAGGACCACCGGAAGAAGTGAGTACGAATGACACTTACACAACTTCCGACTAAGCGACTCGAAAGAAAGCAATTTGGAGACCTCATCCATGTCTCTGATGAACATAGGCGTGATTGGCCGAGCGACGTAACCTGAATGTTCAGGTTCATTTCTTGATTTGTCGATTGCTGCGAATTGATTGTTGTTCCATGCTCTGACTTCAAGCTCCGCTTAGCGGAAAACGGAACAACGATATTAGTTTCATCTAGGGGGTATGGAACCTTTACCTGTAGTCGTGTGACCAAATCTTTTTGGGATCGCCGAAACCTTCAAGTTTGGGCCTCGCTGGAACCTCCTTGCAAAATAAGATTAAGATGATTAGCACCAAGAATTTGAGAAAACATAATTGAAAGAGAGAATTTGGAATGAGTTACCTTTGTTGAAATGAGCAAATGAAGGACCTATTTACAGTGAAATTTTGGAAACAAAGGGGTATGATGCATCTCAAAAGGGCAATGATGCATAGGATAAGAGAAACTGTTGTGAAAGGGCTAAAACATACTGGACAAGACTGGATGCATGCCAAAACCGGGCTTTGAAAAGCCCGGCATGCCCGAAATGAGCTGGGGACCGCCTAGGCCCCCGCAGCCACGAGCAAAGGTCACATACAGGCGGGCTGGGCCGGTCACGCCCCTTATGGCCTGGCATTGAATGGGATACGCGGTTCCTGTCCGATTGGTCGGCGACTGCTGCCGGGCAGCTGCCGACTTCATTTTGCTCTACAGGTCAATTGAGGCTCAGACCAAATTTTAGGGGACAAGAGCGGATTGTTCGAAAAAGCAAAACGAACCTTCACAATTTGGGTCCACGGGGACCACTAGAGAAGGAATTGAAAATCACCATTAGAAAACGCGGCAAAAGACAACGTAGTGCTTCCTCTTTTCCGCAAAACTCTTTTGTGGTCTTTTGGTTTCTCCAATCTTGGATCTAACATGTCATTAAAATGCTTCATCCGGATCTCCGGACGTTAAGAAGCTAGGGACGGGGTTAGACAAAAATACTATCCCAAAATGGAGTATTGACATGTATCGACACGTTTAAAAAAAGAAATTGTTGACACCTAAAATTACTTCTGGTGAGAGCAGACTGATTGCAAGTTACAAAGGATAAAAAACACGGCCCACATAGCATGAATATGAAGAAAGGCCGTGAGTCAGGCCCAGAAGATCTGGAGCAGTTATTGATAGGACATGTCATAGAAGTGTCGATAGGTTGACAAGTCCAAAATCACAAACCTTGCACATGACATCGACAAGTCTAAGATCACGAGTCTTGCACGTGACGTCGACAAGTTCAAAATCACGAACTTTCCATGTGAAGTCGATGAATTAAGCACGTGGTGTTACATGGTAAAGAAATTCATTTCCACGTGTCGAAAGGTAAAGACATAACCGTGGACATGAAGATCAAGGAAGTTAAATAGTAAAACATGGGAAACAGTAGAAAATAAGGAGACACGTGGAAGAAAATCAGCTATAACGTGATGCCCAAGGGGCGTAAGCAACATCGACAAGTCAAGAAGCGGTTAAAGTGCAAAATGTAAGGAAGTGGAAAACAACTTTCAAGGAGAAATAGCCGATCGACAGTTATCAGACTACTCTATAAATACTCAAGGATTTCCGACGTAAAAAGAATCTCTGCACAACACAATACATCTTTTATCTATCTGTACTTTTAGCACATGAGGAGTAGTCGTAGTTACAACTTTTAGATTCCACGTCGTAGATTCAATTCCGGCGAGAATCTTTATCAATTCCAGCATTGTTGATTAAATTCCGGTGTTGTGCCACCAATTCAGCGTCGTCGATTAAATTCCGGCATTATGCTTGGAATATAGCTGTTGATTAGATTCCAGCCATATTCTCTCAAGTCACGTCATTGATTAGATTCTGGTGTACCTTGAATTGCAATGTCATTTATTAATTGTGTTGTTGATCAAATTCCGACATAGCTTGGTCTCGGCATTTGCAAGTTGTCATCTCATTATTAGTATTGTTGAGTTTGGTGTATTATTGAGTAAAGTTGCAAGACATAAGTTGGGCATAATATACGCATTTGACATTTTCTGTCCGAGCTTAATTCAAGACCCTAGTCTCCTCTAATAAAATCCGAAAAGCAGCGTTCGGTGAAAGATTTTCGACGGAATAAAATCGGCGAAACAGGAACGTATTTGTGAAGCCCACCCCAATTGGAGGGGACATGCCGCGAAGGCCTCCAGTGACTATGAACTCCTGGGCAGTCAATAATCAACCGCCGCCCCCCTAGAGAAGGAATTGAAAATCACAATTAGAAAAGCGACAAAAGACAACGTAGTGCTTCCTCTTTTTCTGCAACTTTTTTTGGTGTTTCTTTTGGTTTGTCCAATCAGTTTACAAGTAATGGTGGGAACTCAGTGGCTTCCCGGAATGAAACCTTAAAACGAGTCCGAGACTCAGTGACATGTCGTGAAAAACGTGAGCCAAGTGACGACGAAATCCTTTTTGGAGCTGCCTCCGTTTTCTCTCCTTCCACATTCAGGCGACAATGGCGACTAACTTAATTTACACTCCTAATCTTATCAAGGGAATTGTCCCATCAGCCTTGAATTTATTGCACGGATGTCAATCCAGTCATAAACTTTTCAATTTTTCCAATCGAGTGTTAAACCTTTGTGCAAAATTTTAATGAGGTAATGATATGCCACGTAGGATGACTGGCGATAATTGTACAGCGACATCGACCCTCGCGAGGGTCGCCCAAGCCGCAAAGGTCGAGCCCTCACCGGATCTAGTGAGGTGACCCTTGCCTGTGGCCGGTCGCCAAGTACTGGCCACAGAATAAAGGAAAGAGAAGAAAAGAAAAAAAAATAGAGGAAAAGGAAAAATATTATAAATATTTATTTAAAAAAATAATAAAATTTTATTAAAAATATTCATATTAGTGCCGACGTGGATGTCAGCGATTTTCGACCTAAATTGATAAAATGGACTGAATTGATATCAATATAAAAAGGTTTAAAGCTAAATGGATCTACATTTGCATAATGCGGCGCCTCTGCCGCAAAATGCAATATGCGGCACTTCAGTTGTTGACCAAGACCATGCAAGCGGTAGGGAAGAGGGAAAAACCGAGAATTTAGCCTCACCAACCCACGTTATCTTCCTTTCTTCTAGGCAGCACCCTGACCCTCTCCCTCCGTTCTGTCCCTTTTCGCGCACAACGTTGCGATCTCACGCCGTTCCATCCCGCCGGTGACTCCCTTGCTCAGCCAACCCTCGCGCCGTCGCGTGGCTCACATCGTTTCGTTCGTGCCGCAGCTCAACACTTGGCTCGTCTCGGATCGCGGGAGGCCAGCCAATAACCGAAAGTGCATGAATGTGTTGTTGAGGTGCTGGTTGCTAAAATGCGTGCGTGCTCGAGGTTGAATGACACCAAAACTGGGCGGCATCCGTAGACGTTGCAGAAGTCAGATTCGGTCGCGGATTGACCCACGGTTTTTGCCAAATTTATGCAATATTGTGTGGTACGAATTTCTCGGGGCATTCTTCACGAAAGTCGCACCTTATTCTTTGTTATATAACATACCTTAATTCTGAATTTTTCAGACTTCATATGACTATTATATTTGATAAACACACGATATTTTTAAGTCAGTTTTTCAAAAACCGGTACTGACCTTTACACGATTATGATTTTCTACAAAACTTTCGGCAAGGAATTTGGACAAGTGTTCTTCATGAAAGCTGTAGATTACATCTTAAACTATAACATGTAAAGTTTCCATGATTTTTAGATCTCACTGAACCTGTGATATGTCTATCTTTCTGTCCGTTTGAGTTCTGGAATTAAATTACTGTTTTCCGGTTTGTCCGAATTGTTGGGAATTGTATAAGCCAAACTGGGTTTCGAGTTCTTCACGAGAAATGTTCCTTTGGGTCTCGTCCACGTTGTGTTAAAATTTCGTAATTTTGAAGCTAATTTACTTAGGTAATGATAGCGATTTCTGAAGGTGTGCAAATTGCCTTTATGGGGCAATTTTGGGATACTAGATTAAATTCCTTTTTGTAACTTGTCTTTTAAGATTTGTATTGCCGACTAACCATTTTTATACCATTTCTATGATTTATAAGTGGATGAAGGTTGGTTAGCTCTGAACTCGAGTTGTTTCCTTAGCATTAGCAAAGTGAATGATATTTTAAATTGAATTATTGAATTGCTGCACCATGAGTGTGACTGTTGCGTCAATTCCCTTGACGTTGATGCCCTAGGAGTTGGGATGCCTGGAGGGGTAATTGTGTTCCTCCGGATGCCTGGGGTTAACTGGGTCCCATATGACCTCGTGATCCGGGAGGGGTGCGAGATACCTGAGGGGGTAACTGGGTTCCTTCGGATGCCTGGGGGTGTAACACAGTTCCCCATATGTCCTCACAATGCCGTGTGGGTGCGAGATGCCTTGGGCGAGGTAACGGGGTTCCCTGGAAAATGGTGCCAGCTAAAAATTAGATTTTAAAAATGATTTCATATATTTTACATTTGGAGTTTTGCTTGCATGTGCAATGATAGGTTTATATTGTATAGATTGGTAAACATTTTACTTGCTGAGTTTATGTTCATTGGTTGTCGCCTGTCCTCATTCAGATTAGTAGTCATGCTGATTCTGCCTGCCTCCACCTCGATTAGCTATGGTGTCCCCATCGATTTCTCCAATCATATTACTGAGTTTGTGGATCCTGATTTCCCGAAGGTTGTTTTTGTGAAGTGCATATGCGTTCTGACCGTAGACATAAGATCCCCAGGGGGTCTAGTGCCCTTGGGTTTTGTAGCAGTGTACACCCGAGTTGGAGGGTGACTAGTGGGACCTCTCCCACATTCGGGAGATGACGAAGCTAACAGCGGTAGTAGTGGGGTAGAGTGAGGCGGGGACCGGAGGATGGTGGAGTAGCATTTTTGGAGACCAGGCAATGATTTTTGGACATACTATGGATGATGGAAACGTGACATTGTATATATGTGCTTACAGGTTGGGAGGATATGACTGATGGAGCTTTTAGTGTAGCTAGGGACAGCAAGACCCTTTTTGTTCCCCAATGTACCCCGACCTATGTCACCTAGATACATAAATAAGAAATGAAAATGAGATTGTCTGGTTCATATCTCCTACGTGTGTTCCTTGAATTTTATATGTCCTGGGTTGTTATTTGACCATACACGCTTCTGCATGCATAAAAAGTGAAAGAATACATTAACTGCATTAGAGATGACGTACTGGGGACGCCACATTTGACCTCACAGCCTCTGGTGAGGGCTCGAGCCTCGTCAGATGCTAAGCAAGACACGACCTCGCTGAATCTGGCGAAATGGGGCCTCACCCATGGCTTGGCGAGGTTGAGCCTCACCCATGGCCGGCGAGGCTCAACCCTCACCAGATCCGACGAGATCGTGCCTCACCCAATCGCTGGCAAGGCTAAGCCTCCCCAGCGGTTGCGGGGTCGTGGCTTTTGACCTTGTCAGATGGCCGCAAGGGTAGCCTCACGCTGGGCTAGGCGAGGCTCGCCCTCGTGGCCTTTGGCGAAGGCTCGAGCCTCGCCGAGGTTATGCCTCACCTAGCCGCTTGCAAAGCTCGAGCTGGCAGGGCTCGAGCCCTTGCTTAGCCTTGCCAGAGGCTGCAAGGTTGCAGCCTTCGACCTCGCGGCCACTAGGGAGGGCAAGGGACCTCACTGACACTGGCCTTCAAATGGTCACCTGAAGAAGAAAGGGAAAGAAAAAAAAAGAAAAAGAAAGAAAAGAAAATAATTTTAAATAAATAAATAAATAAAATGCAAAAAATATTATTAAAAATTATCACATCATTGCTGACGTCCATGTTAGTAATATCTGATCAAAATTATACGAAATGATTGAATTGACATAAAGACAAAAGGTTTATAACTGAATTCGCATCAAAAGAAATTTCGGATTAAATTGACATTAATACAATTAATTTAAGACTTTTCTCACATTTTTTCCTTCAAAATCTCTATCCATTTTTATCGCATTTCTATACCCCATCCCGAAAGGGGAGGGCGGTACAATCATATATGCTTAGAACGGTCTTGAGCTAAAGAGGCGACACTGAAGATGACATCATCGAGGGAAACACTAGTAAGAAAGATGGGTACTTACACGTTACTTCCTTGAACAATTGACTTTCGCTGTAGTCATTGCGCTTTCCTTCTGGATAAACAATAATTATTACTTCAAAGTGGACTAACTCATCTTCTTGACCAAAATAATCTCTGATAATTTTTGTTTAGCATCATCACTTATGCAATCTTTCTATTTTCTTTCAACTTCATTAACCATGTAATAGAGATTATATTGATAGAAGAAAAATGAGCAAACCATTTTCAGGTAACATTTAACAACTAAACAGACGGAAAAACTGGCGATTGCCAATAAAAATAAAAATTCTAAAAGGTAACCCGTAAGTTTCCAAAGTTCGGGGGCCATTGGGCAACGGTGCCAAAGTTGGAGGAGTTCATCAGTAACATTTGAAAGTTCAAAAGTGTTTGCAATTTGGAGCGTATTATATTAATAAGTGTCCTTTCATGAAAGCACCAGGCAATTCTTTAAGACAATTTCCTAAGATTAACGGGGCCAACGTGGGAACTAAGCAACATGCTACCAATCACTATCATGGATTAAGACAGGCATTATGCAAGTCTCATTTATGGACACGTGTAATTCATAAACACGTCCGTCGTCCATGTATGACATGTTACTGTTCATATTTCCGCTGATGAGGGTCTGAAGTTGGTCACACGTCCATCCAAAACTATCAAACACGCGTTAATTCCCCCCTTTAAATACAAACCTTAAGCAAGCATATTCTCCAAACAAACACTAATCTCTCTCTCTCTCTCTCTCTCTCTCTCTCTCTCTCTCATATAGAATGGGAAACTGTGCAGCTTCTCAAAACACAAGAAATGGTGGCCTTGCCATGACCACCCATCACCATAACTGGTCATCATCATCTCCTCCATCCACGCTCAAGGTCATTCACATGGACGGGAGACTGCAAGAGTTCACTCAAGACATCAAGGCTTCTCACCTCCTCTCCCAGAACCCCAACTGCTTCCTCTGCAGCTCAGACTCCATGTTCATCGACTGCATAGTCCCTCGAATCCACGAAGAAGAAGAGATCTGTTTGGGCCAACTCTATTTCCTCTTGCCTCTCTCCATGTCCCGAGTCCCGCTCTCTTTCCGAGAGCTGTGCATGCTCGCCATCAAGGCCAGTGCCGTGCTCGAGAGCAGCTCGAGTTCGAGGAGAAGGAAGGACAGAGTTTCGTCAGGGGCTGGTCGTCGGAGATGGGGTCAAGCTCTGACCGGGTTCGACGCAATGAGATTGGACTTGGCTTAGAGCGGCTGAAAGATTGAGTTGTGAAAGTTCAGCCTATGAGATGAAGCGAGAACCAAATAGATGACAGAAGGAAGAGCTTGAGCAAAATGCTATAAGCTCTTTCGTTTTGCTTTGTTTTTTGGTTTGTTTTTTGAGCTACTTCTTTCGGTTGTCCTAAAATTATCAAGTCTTTTTAGTGAAACTTGAATACCGTCTCAATGTTTCAGCCCAACTACAATTACTTCTATTATTATCATCATCATGGTCATCATCATCCTCGTCATTATTATTATGTCACAATCATTACAGTTATCATCAGAATCATTCTTGGACGGGAAAGAGAAAAACGTTGCATGTATGAAAAGAAGAAAAAAAATACTAAACCTTCTATGCTGTATAGCCCGTGATAAGAAATGGGGGTACAAAAAGGTTCGAAAAGATATATGATTTGATCCATAATAGAGGGAATAAAAAAAAAAACTTTCTTGCTCAGTCCATTCACGTGCAGAATTACTTTTTACTTTAGCTAACTATAACCCAGGAGACCACTTGTGCTATGATAATTGAATATTAAACTCTTGTCCAATTAAGTTTAAAGTGCGAAGATATGATTTGACAATCGTAATATTAGCTATTAAATATTTATGTACAGTTAAAACTGTAAACATTCAAGAAGAGTTATTTTATAAACCTACTTGCGGATGATATTAGATAGAGAGCTGTGTTGTTTTCTTAACTTTGAGCTATCTTATTTGTCACTCGAGTCCAAAAGTCTCACGTATAATTTAAGTGAAGTATCACCTCACATTAAGTGGCGATTTTCAGGCAATACTATTAAAAATCACAAACTAGTATGTCATAACATATTTACATCAAATTAATTTTCATCTAATGAAAAAATCAAACTGGTACTCTCGACCCAAATCTACCTTCCATTTCCATCCAATATTCTATTGAACTGCATACGTGTCAATATATGTGTATTTTCCATGTCGGATATGTCATTCTTTACATGACCGTCTTGCAGTTGTCAATCCATTCAGATTTGGCTTTCTCCTCATATGCACTTTAAGAGATGGCATATTTGGGTCAGTAGTACCGGTTTGAGATTTTTTGCGAAATGAAAATTACTAAAGGTGAATGAATCATGGGATACAAGTTTAAGATTTTTGGTGAGATGAAAATTAATTTCGGGGTGCTGGTTTGGAATTTTTTATGGTATTAGTCCAAACATATATATCAATTATTTTTCAGCTTTTTATGATTGTTTTTTCACTTTAAACGAAACAAAGTCAAGCGCGATAAGCTTTGGTCCAAGGCATGCTAGGCTGAGAAATTCCTTAGGTTTTTCGTTGTTGGGTGCTTTTAGACCTTTCTCTTTTTGGCCGGAAATGCTTCTACACCTAAATGATGTCTGTCCACGCGGTCTTTATAAGTTTGGTACTGTAGATTCAATGTCTTGTGGGACTCTGTACCTAAATCTAGCATTTTGGTATTAGTATAAGCTCAAGTAGAGGGCAGCGAGGGGCACGAGGAAGTAATTAAAATGATTGTTTGGCTGCCTTAAAGAATGCAAAAAGACATATCTAGATCCTAATATTAATTTAATGGGGACTTCGGTGATCGCCGGCAATAAAATTCTAAACCTTTAGGTCGGTTCATTACACAAATTTTGAACATGAATTTTACAAAGAAGTGTGGGTTTTATGTTAAGGCAATTGGGTTTTGCGAGGGACCGCGGCTAGGCTAACGGTCACTGTTATTCTTGACAATAGCGGAGAATGTCCAGCTACATATCCCATATTTAGCAAGAGAGGCAACCGAGAGTTCAACTATGGTCCTTTTCGTCTTATTTTAGCCAATTTTTTCTGCCTAATAATTTAGCTTAGATTACATGCAAATAACTTTGTGACTCAAACTTTTATTAGAATGTCTAATCCAAAAGTTTAAACCAATAGGTGAAGGAAAATTGCATGTGTCGAAAGAGGACATAAGTCCCATAGGCAAGCGATGTGTGATACTTTTAACATTTTTGCTCATGTGCGAGCTATTATCACGAACAATACGTGGAATTTGACAAACAGGGGGCCACACGCGTGTAATAAACTAAAATAGAACCTAGCTCTAACGTTATGTTAGAACATCCAATCCAAGGATATACACAATCAAAGGGAGATACGGATAATCTCATAGGTATGTGCACAATCACAAGAGATATGGAGAATCAAGAGAACTATCCTAATTAATTCTATCAACTTTAAACCAAAAAACAAAACAAAAAACAAAATTCGACACATCTCTTACAGATAGCGCTATTATACTCCCCTTACCCAAAAAAATGAAAAGTAAAACACAAATTGCGTGCCTGTTTTATGTCAATCAAATAGTTCTCATTATGACAATAATATATATAGATGAAATTTACGCAGAATTTTTTTTCAGTAGAAATGTGCTATAACTACTGGAGGCAATTCTTATTCATGGTTCCACACTGTGTTAAGTTAATTTCACAATTAGATAGGACAATTAAAGCATACGTATCGTAATTGATCATGTAGGAATGGTAAATTATAATAGAACACGTTGATTTATCTAGTAAGTAATGCGGCATAATCCGCATGCCTTATCTCATTAAATAATACATGTGGGTCTTTTCAACTAGTGAGTGGTCCGCTACTCATGACATGTTTGATATAATATTAAACTCGTATATAGTCTCCAAACCAAAAGTTATATAATATATAAGAATATTACATAAAATTCCATGGAGTTGGGTATAGGTGAAAACGGGACATGCTAAATCTTATGCATATTGTAGAATGTTAGCATGTTGTCTGTCAAATATTATTAGAAAAGAAACTTGTTTTTGATATTTTCAAATAAATAATAGAGTGACAAACATCACATATAAATTGTTTACAACAATTCCCGTATAGAAAAAATTACCTAATCAGTTTTAAAATTATCGTATGGATACCGATCCAAACTTAAATTATTTTTCAATTTCGCCAAGTTGGTTTAAACCTTTGCGTGAAATTTCAAGATAGTATTCTGGTTAATTTTGTTCAGAGTCACTATCGTAGCGATCTGCTCATCAATGGCTGTCTTACACGATTTTCGGTAAAAATTAGCCGAAATGACTATATTGAAATTTTGTACGATGATTTATGATTAAATTAGAAAAATTAAAAAATTTAGGACTCCATTAACATCTATACAGTATATTTAGGGTTGATTGGACAAGTAGCCTCAAGTTTGTTGACAGGTAGTAAGGAAAAGAAATCGAATAGAAGAATTTTTCAGAGAGAGATTACTCCCAATAATCGTAGTCGTACCAGCACTATATGGCCTACTTTTTAAAGAAGGCAAAGACTTCGACCAGATCAAAGGTCTTCTTATTCTTAACCGATCCACTTTTAGAATACGCGTTAGACTAAGTCAAAAAGTTTCCGCACATATTTTAGGATAAGCAGACTAAGAATCATAAAACTTGTCACAAAATTTAATTAAATTTTAAAGTTTTTAAAAAATATAACCAAATCCTAAGGTCTATAAAATTAGTAAAATCAAGTCTTTTTATTTACTCCGTTCAATATAAGAAGCGAAAAAAGTTTATATGATTTTTTATTTTTTCTTTCTCCTACATGGCGTCGACATGCTAAGACATGAAGGATTAGGCTAAATCAACATCAGTTAGAGCAAATCTCATTTTCTGACCCAAAATTTACTTAAT
The DNA here is from genome assembly GCA_031216235.1 of Syzygium jambos. NCBI lineage: Eukaryota > Viridiplantae > Streptophyta > Magnoliopsida > Myrtales > Myrtaceae > Syzygium > Syzygium jambos. The sequence continues at coordinate 16,456,871 of CM062226.1, forward strand.
TAGATTAAAAAGATAAGATAAATTTAAAATAAAATAAAATAAAGGAGGAAGGAAGGTAAACCAAACGACGGATTGGAGGGCCCACATCGTTGCCACCGCACCATCGCCGAAAAGGGCCAGCAATGGTGGGACCAAAGCTGGTAGTGGTCGGCCGCCCTCACAGACCGATGGTAGGCCCTCGCTTGACTTTCCTTCCTCTTTTTTTTCTTTCTAATTTAGCTTTTATTTTTTTATTCTAATTTAAATAAAATTTGGATTAAAATTGGACCAAAATGACATTGATTTAGCCTTATCCTTCTTGTTTTAGCCATGTCAATGCCACAAAAAAGAGAAAAAAAACTATTTCAATAATTTTCATTAGCCAAGTTAAATGAAATTAACAGAAAGCTTTGACTGCATCAAAATTTATTAAGTTTTAAGATTTGATTGCACTTTTCAAAAATTTTAGTCCTCAACAGCATTTGTGATAAGTCTTAAGACTTCTGGTGCGCTTATCCCTATATTCTAAGTTCCCTCAGCAGTACTACGTAAGAATTGTGCACGTCATCAAAGTCTAGATTTTCAAAGTTGGTCATGCATGGGTTGCTTCCTCGGACTTGCGCTGCAAGGACCTTCTAGTAACCTTTGAGCGTCAAAAGGAAAGACTTGGGGATGTGGGTCTTTGTCAGGCCGTCCACTATCGTTTTGTGTCCTGTTCTTCGTTTCATTGTCCATGAGAATCCGAGTAAACTTCATCTTTCTTTGCCTTTTTGGGCCACGCCGAGTAATTAATAAAGTCGTTCATTCGTCAATCCAAAACTCTCAAACACGCCTTCATTACCCCATTAAATACCTACCCATATCAGACATTTTTGGCCAAACAAACATCAATCTCTCTCTCTCTCGCACATACAGAATGGGCAACTGTGCAGCTCCACAGATCACTAGAAATGGTGGCCTTCCCATGACCACCCATCGCCAGAGCTGGTCATCATCATCTCCATCCACGGTCAAGCTCATTCACATGGACGGAAGGCTGCAAGAGTTCACTCAAACCATGAAGGCTTCTCACCTCCTCTCCCAAAACCCTAACTGCTTCCTCTGCAGCTCAGAGTCCATGTTCATTGACACCATAGTCCCTCAAATTCATGAAGAAGAAGACCTCTGTTTGGGCCAACTCTATTTCCTCTTGCCTCTCTCCATGTCCCGAGTCCCGCTCTCTTTTCCAGAGCTCTGCTTGCTCGCCATCAAGGCCAGCGCCGTGCTCGAGAGCAGCTCGAGTTCGAGGAGAATGAAGGATGGAGGTCCATCAGTGGCGGCTCATCGGAGACGGTGTCGAGCTCCCACCGGGTTCAACGCCCCGAGACTAGAATTGGGTCAGAGGAGCCAAAGAATTGAGTTGTGAAAGTGCATGAGTATGAGATGATGTGGGAATCGAATAGATGACGGAACGAATAGCTTGAAGAATACGCTAGAAACTCTTTTTCTTTTTTCTCTTTGTGTGAACAACTCTTTTCTTTGGTTGTTCTAAAATTAACTACTCTTTTAAGTGAGACTTAATATATGTCTCATTGCTTTTAGATTTGTGATCGGTCTGATTATGAGTAGCCCAATTATAATTCTTTCAATTATTAAATATCGTCATCAGTCATCATTCAAAATCATCATAACTATTATTATTATTATTATTATTTAAAATAGCTTTATTTAGTTAAGCAATAATAAAAGCCAACAATATTTCACCTCATCAAAGGAAAAGAGCCGAAACTCTTATAGGGGCCTCCACGGCATGTTCCCATCCTTTGAGACAGGTTCTCATCCTTTGAGACAGACTCCATGGATGTATTTCTTATTTTAATTTGTCGATGTCCGTGCACTTTGTACCCACAATTTCCACCATATCTTTTTCTTCCCTAGCGAGACGGATTACCCTCTAAAAATTGCCCTCTGAAAGATTTACATTCCGATAATCCTGAGATTCGGGCAAAAACCAAAATGAAATATTTTAATGACTTGCTTAGGTCCTAGTTAAGTAATCATAGAAGCCAGAAATATATTTCATGATAAGGACATGAGAGGTGTGAAAGCGTGCGAAGAATAGTACTTAATTGGGGGAAAATTGTCTAAAAAATCCTAAACTTATTGCACTTTTGCCAATTCAGTCATAAACCTTTTAAGTTTGCCAATTTAGTTTCAAACCTTTTCACTTCTTGCAAATTAAGTCCTAAATATTTTCACTTCTTGCCAATTGAGTCTATCCGGCCCGGCGCTAACGTGGCTACTTGTAGGCGCCGGCCGTTTGGGCAACGCTGACGTGGCAATTTTTAAATATTTTTTTTGATTTTTTAATCTTTTTTTATGCCCTTCTTCCCTCTAGCTAGTCCAACGACCGGCCAGAGGTGCAGGCCAATGAGGTTGACCTCGCCAGCCTCTGGCAAAGCTTGCCCTCGTTGACCACTGGCGAGGGTGAACCTCGCTCATCGTTGCCAGGCCGACCTCGCCTAGCCAAGGTGAGGCCAACCTTGCCGCCGCTGGGCGAGGTGAAACCCAGCGACGGCGAGGTCAGCTTGGCAGCAGTGGGTGAGGCTTGCCCTTACTAGTGGTTGGTGTAGGCGAGGTCAGCCTGGTAGCAGCGACAAGGCTCGCCCTCGCCAGTGGCCAACGGGGGCAAGATTCGCTAGAGGCGACGAGGTCGACCTCGCCAGCCCGTGTCTTTGGTTGGTCGCCGGCTGCCGAACCAGCTAGAGGGAAGAAGGCAGAAAAAGAAAAAAAAATATTAAAAAATTTGAAAAAAAATATTTAAAAATGCCACGTTAGCGCCGACCAGCCAAAATTGGCTGGATAGATTCAATTAGCAAGAAATGAAAAGGTTTAGGACTTAATTGGCAAACTTAAAATGTTTAGAATTAAATTAGCAAAAATGCAATAGGTTTAGAACTTTTTGGATAGTTTTCCCACTTAATTGGAATATCACGAGATATTTTTTTTTCCTTACCAAAAAAAATATCTCGTGATATTCCATTTCTTGAGCTTTTTATATAGCCAAGAAGAGGGAATTTCTCACTTTTATATGTGGTGCGTAATTTTTGTTAAAATGAAAAGGATATTGCAAGTAGCAGAAAAGGAAAAGAGCTACTAATCTTTCTTATGCTATATGGCCCATGATAAGGAATGGGTTTACAGAGAGGTTGGGAATAAAGAATGATTGGCCGATAAAAGAGGAAATTAAAAAATAAGTACTTCTGTGCTCAGTTGGATTCATGTGAAGAATTAATGTTTACTATAGCTAATTATAACCTAGGAGACCACAAGTGCTATGATAATCGATTGTTAAATTAGTACCTAATTAAGTTTAAAGGGCAATGGTTTAATTAGACAATCATACTGAATTAGATCTCAAATTTACACTTACAGTAGCAAATGCAAAAGTTAAGCATCATATGTTAGTCCTATTAACCACCTTCTTTTTTGTTACTACGACGGTTGATGAATGTTTTTTTCCCTTAATTTAATGCTTGATAGAATAAATTGTAGCCTTATTGGGAGATAGATAAGCACATTTTATTGAAATCGCACAATTATTGGCTATTCAACTGTATTTCTGTATTCGACAATAAAAAACTGTATTTCCGCAAAGTAAAAAATGTACACATTCAAGAAAAGCTAATTTAATTAACTCACTTGTGGATGATATTAGATAGAGACCTGTGTTGTTTCCTTCACTTTTGGGCGTTGAGCTCTCTCGTTTGTCATTTTAGGAGTCATGAACAAGTGTACAAATTAGTAAGTTGGAAATTTTTAAAAGGGTTAATACCATGGAAAATTCAAACTAGTACGCCTATAACAAATTTACCCCAAACTAATATTTTGACCACCAAAAACCTAGAATCGGTACATTTGTGACAAATTTATTAAAAAACTGGTACATTTATAATAAATTGACCATCTATTAGTTTTTGTTAAATTGAATTAATATAACGAAAATCACAAACTAGTACACATGTAACAAATAGAGGGTAAAGCCCCAAACTGGTACACCCATCAACTAACATGTATCATCTAAGTAAATAATTTGACAATAAAATTTAATAGAATCTAACGGAGGGTAAATTTGTCACAGGTGTACCAGTTTGGGGTTTTTCGTGATAAAAAAATTAGTTTGTAATAAGTTTATCACAAACATACCGATTTAAAGTTTTTCATGATATTAAGCCTTGTGAAAAAGAAGTATTCTGTCTACATTGCAATAATAATGGTGTGCTACTTCGTTCAACTTTTCTACATGTATAGTTATTTTTAAAGTATCCCACATCATTTAACTTATCTACGGGATTTATATACTTTTTATATGCTCGCAGTCTCCTTCTATCTATAAGATTAAACTTTTAGGTTAAACTTTTGAATATTGTATTAGAGCTAGGTTCTGTCCCAATTTATTTAGAATGTGAGGCCACTTCGTTTGTCTAATTCCACATGTAATGTCATCTCCCCATATTTTCCATGTTTCCTGTTTTTTTTTTTTTGCGCGAGTCCAAAAGTTAACCTAGAATTTAGGTGAAATACCACTTCTATGAATGGGGCGACTATCCCATGATATATATATATATATATATATATATATATATATATATATATCAATTGCTTAACGAGACAAAGTCAAGCGTAATAAGCTTCGGTCCATGGCATGCTATGCTGAGAAATTGCTGGAATCTTTCGTTGTGGGGTGCTTCTACACCTTTTTCTTTTCGGCCAGAAATGCGACTAGACCTAAAAAGAATACGCTTTCTTTTTCAGTTTGGCGCCGTAAATTTAACGTCGTGTGGAATCTATATCTACTATCTAGAAATGGGTATTGATATATACTCAACTAAAAGGCAACGAGGGCAAGAGGACGTGCTAAATTTAGGATAGTGTGGCTGCTTGTAACAAAGCAAAATGAAAAATTCTAATGGGGACTAGTTGATCACCGGACAAAAAAGCATTTAAAAAATTTAGGTAAGTTCATTAGGGAAATTTTGCATATGAATTATACAAACAAGAGTACCCAATCGGTCGATATTTTATTGATTAATTACCCCTTATGTAAATAAAAATAATGCCCTAGTAAAGACTCCGGTCCTAATTAGTAGTAGATGAAAACTAGGTCGAAGCAATGCTAGAGCAATTATGCCATTTTAAGGCTAATAAAGTCCGAGAGCTTGTGCCAAGACCAAAAGATCATCACATGATAGGAACCAAATATTCTCTGCAATTATTGACCAAAAGAGCATGATGTTTTTCATGAATCTTCGTCTTGTCCAGAGTTGCTTTGCCTGATGTGATTTTTCTCATATCAATCGAATTTTCTTAACAAAAAAGCAAATCACATATGAGATATTTTATTGATTAATTACCTCTTATATAAATAAAAATAATGCCCTAGTAAAGACTCCGTTTCTAATTAGCAATAGATGAAAACTAGGTGGAAGCAATGCTAGAGGAATTGTGCCATTTTAAGGTTAATAAAGTCCGAGAGCTTCTGCCGAGACCAAAAGATCATAACTGTTGGGTTCATCAACGAAAAACAACGCAGCGGAATATAGAATCCTAGACATGATCCATGTGTATATTGAAATCGAAAGGAAATTTCGAAACGTACCTTTTTGCAGATCGAAGATAAATCGGCAACTGATTGTGTCTGGATTAGCGCCCCAAGTGTTGCGCCTCTACCGGTATCCACACACACGAACGAAATTCTCCAACGATCCACGTGCTAGCGAAAGATCTTGAAGTTCCTTTTTCTTGAACGTCTTTTATTTTCGATACTCTGTCGAAAAAACCCTAGACAGAGAACGATTCTCTATCTATTTATATATCCTCATTATCCAGCGGAATTAAAAGAAGTGGGCCGGGCGATTTAGGCCCACGTTTAATCGTTATTTCATAACACGCACGACCGCATATATAATTTAAATAATAGAATAAATTAAAATCTACTTCTTAAGTAGATTAAAGCGCATAGAAAATATTAAATCCGTTCGCTATTGTGTGCGACCCTGTAGGTTCACTAAACATTAGCAGTGTGCTCAAAACCCTTTTGACCCACAAGTCATAAGCGGTCTCTAGCAAGACATTATGACTACTTAAGTATAGTGAATATCGATTTTTCCGACACAACCTAATCCACAACTAATATTAGAGTATCAATATTGATTGATTCCTAGAGCAGACCACTAACAATAACATGATAAGAACCAAATATTCTCCGCAAATATTGACCAAAAGAACATGATGTTCTTTATGAATCTTCGTTTTGTCCAAAGTTGTTTGCCTGTTGTGATTTTCTCATATCAATCAAATTTCCTTAACAAAAAAGCGAATCGAGTATTGGAATTTCATTCGATAATTTTCAACCCATCATGTCTAGATTATCCCGCATCATGAATAAAAATCGCCGAGAAAATTTAATTTAAGGCCATGCTAGGAAGAACGAAACAAAAGGTCGAGAACATAAATATTTCCTGCCTAATTAATCGTACTCATGTTGTAAGGCAACGCAAGACTTCATGTGCACGTTGGAACATGTCAAAAGTGCCCCTATTATAAGTTTTCCAAGCAGAACTACCTGATAATCGTCCACGTCAACGGTCAAAGTCTACTAGATTTTCAGCGTGGGTCCCGCATATTGGTTGCTTCCTAGGAAGTGCACTGCATGGAAAAGAACTTGGGATGTGATTCTTGTCATGTCGTTGTCGTCCACTACGGCTTTTGTGTCGTGATTTTCATTTCATTGAACATGTTCATCCTGGTGAATCGCTTCCTCTTTCTGGACTTTTTGGGCAATGCCAAGCAACAACGGAGAAAAATATTGAATGACTCGCAAGCATTATGTCATCTACAGTGAATTGTGATTTTTATTCGTCAGCGTATGCTTGCGCGTTTGAAATGACTTGACCATTTTGTACTCTATCGAATTACCATTGCGGGATCACTATGTGAGAAAGAATTTATCGGATTCAATAAAGTGAGCCGTTGGTGTCTGTGCCTTAATTCAGAAAATCAACACTATCCTTCTACTTTCTTTTTTATTCAAAATCATCCAATTGCTTTTAAAATTGTCATCCTGATCGATTCTGTGGCGGAATTTGCTGACGTGATGTTAATATCATAGGAATTTGCTGATATCCTTTAACGATGTTAGAATTTTGTTGATTTGAAATATTTTGTACTTTTATCTTCAATGTTCTCCCTCTTTCTCCTTGTGGCCATCATCATTAATCATCTTCTTCTTCAACCTGAACCCTTCCAAATTCAAACCAAAATAAAAAAATCTAACATCCCCACCAATACAAATCCTTGATCAGCCATAGACTCCAGACGATATGGCTAAGCTCAACGAAACTCGAAGTTTAGGAAAGTAATATGTAAGTTTCCCAAAGTAAGGGGTTAGTGGGCGACAGGTGCCAAAAGTTGGGAGGGGATAATTTGTAACTTTTCAAAGTTTAAAATACGAAACTTTTGTTAGGTCTAGGGTGGAAACTATTATGTTTAGAGTTTTTGATCAAAACACTTGGCACTGCTTTTTTTTTTTTATAATCGAGGTGTTCGCGCTGCTAGCGAGCTAGGGCTTAAATCAGCGGTGATACCCGACTAGTCCTCGAGGGGGGCTGGCGCAGCATCCCACCACCACGACCCCCTACTTAAATCACCGATGGACGAATTTAAACTCAGAACTTCTCGTGAAAGGAACTGAACGTAAACCAACGCGGCCACCGATGGGTGGATCACTTGGCACTACTTTTCATAATACAATTTCTTATATTGGCGGGGTCAATGTTGGAAATGCGCAATCCAATCACTCAAATAATTCTCATGTTATGGCACATGCGTAATTAATAAACACGTCCGTGTATGACAATTGACATGCAACTGAATATATATGACACCGATGAGGGTCAAAAAGTTGGTCATACTTTAATCCAAAATTCTCAAACACGCCACAATTCCCTTATTAAATACCTACCCATTTCCAAACATATTCGCCAAACATACACACACTCTCTCTCTCTCTCTCTCTCTCTCTCTCTCTCTCTCTCTCTCTCATAGAATGGGCAACTGTGCAGCTCCTCAGATCACCAGAAATCACCAGGGCTGGTCATCATCATCTCCATCCACCGTCAAGCTCATTCACATGGACGGAAGGCTGCAAGAGTTCACTCAAACCATGAAGGCTTCTCACCTCCTCTCCCAAAACCCTAACTGCTTCCTCTGCAGTTCAGAGTCCATGTTCATTGACACCATAGTCCCTCAAATTCATGAAGAAGAAGACCTCTGTTTGGGCCAACTCTATTTCCTCTTGCCTCTCTCCATGTCCCGAGTCCCGCTCTCTTTCCGAGAGCTCTGCTTGCTCGCCGTCAAGGCCAGCGCCGTGCTCGAGAGCAGCTCGAGTTCGAGGAGAACGAAGGATGGAGGTCCATCAGTGGCGGCTCATCGGAGACGGTGTCGAGCTCCCACCGGGTTCAACGCCCCGGGACTAGAATTGGGTCAGAGGAGCCAAAGAATTGAGTTGTGAAAGTGCTTGAGTATGAGATGATGTGGGAATCGGATAGATGACCGAACGAATAGCTTGAAGAATATGCTAGAAACTCTTTTTCTTTTTTCTCTGTCTTTGTGTGAACAACTCTTTTCTTTGGTTGTTCTAAAATTAACTACTCTTTTAAGTGAGACTTAATATATGTGTCATTGTTTTTAGATTTGTGATCGGTCTGATTATGGGTAGCCCAATTATAATTCTTTCAATTATTAAATATTGTCATCGTCATCATTCACAATCATCATAACTATTATTATTATTATTATTATTCAAAGTAGCTTTATTTGGTTAAGTATGATAGAAGCCAGAAATATATGCCGTGATAAGGACATGAGACCGTAAAAGCGTGCGAAGAATAGGACTTCATTGGCGTTGAAAGGATCTCATGATATTCTATGTCTTGAGGTTTTTATACAGCCTAGTCTACGGAGACGAGGGAATTTCTTCATTTTTACATGTGGTGCTTAATTTTTGTTAAAATAAAAAAGTTATGAGATAAGTGCACTGAAGTCTTAAAATTTGTTCCTTACCAAAAAAAAAGTCTTAAAATTTGTAACGAAAGTAGAGTTGAGTCTTAAAATTTACAAAAAGTATAATCAAGTTTTAAAACTTGTCAAATTTGTGCAATCAAATTTTTCTGTTAATTTCGTGCGATCAATCTTTATTATTATATCACAATCATCATAATTATCGCTGATACTATTATTTTAATACAAAGAAGCTTTATGTCGTGATATGGACATGAGAGATGTAAAAGCATGCGAAGAATAGTACTTAATTGGTGTTGCAAAGATCTCATGATATTATATTTCTTGAGGCTTTTATACAGCCTAGACAAGGGAATTTCTTCACTTTTATATGTGGTGCTCAATTTTTGTTTGTTCTTGGAGGGGAAAGAAAAAGACATTGCATGTACCAAAAGAAGAAAAAAAATACTAAACTTTCTATGCTACATAGCCCACGATAAGGAATGGAGGCACAAAAAGGTTCGAAAAGCTAAATGATTTGATCCATAAAAGAGGGAATCAAAAGAAATAGAAACTTTGATGCTCAGTCCATGGAGAATTATTTTTTACTATAGCTAATTATAAGCTAGGAGACCACTAGTGCTATGATAATCGATTGTTGAATTAGCTAGTACCAAATTAAGTTAAAGCGTGACGGTCTGATTAAACAATTGTACTGAAGTAGATCTCAAATTTGCTTCGTTCGTTTACGGAAAAATATTTTTCCGGAAAACATTTTCCTCGTTTTCCGGTGTTCGGGAGCGGAAAATGTTTTCCGTAGGAAAACATTTTCCTTCCCTACCTCCAAATCTTTCATTGTTTTGAGGAAATCATTTTTTCCCAAAGTCGAGGTAAAATTGCCAATGGGAGGGAAAATGTTTTCCGTGGGACATGAAGTTGATTGCCGGTCACTGCCATCGCCCGCCGGTCGTCGGCTGCCGCCATCGGTCGCCCGCCACCGCCGCTGCCGCCGCCGCCGCCCCGGCCGGTTGCCTGCCGCTGCCGCCGCCGGTTGCCGATTGTTGCTGCCAGTCACCGGACGTCGCCGGATCGGTGGTCGCTGAACACCAGAAAATATTTTCCGAAACTTTTTCAAATTTTAGCCGAACACCAAAAAAATTGTGTTCCAAGAAAACATTTTTCATGAAAATGACTTCCGGAAAAATATTTTTCAAAAGGAGAATATTTCCAGCAAACGAACGGAGCCTTAGACTTACAACAGCAACTGGAAAAAGTTAGCCATCATATGTTAGTCATGTTAACCACCTTCTTTTTTATTACTACGATGGTTGATAAATGTTTTTTTACCTTGATTTAATCCTTAATAGAATAAATTGTAACCTTATTGGGAGACGGATAAGCACATTTTTGAAATCACACAATTATTAGCTATTTAAATGTATTTCTGTATTCGAAAAAAAAACTGTATTTCTGTAAAGTAAAAAAATGTACATGTTCAAGAAGAGCTAATTTAATTAACCTACCGGTGGATGATATTAGCCGGAGACCTATGTTGTTTCCTTCACTTTTGGCCGTTTAGCTCTCTCGTTTGTCATTTCATAAGTCATGAACAAGTGTACAAATCAGGAAGTTGGAAATTTTGAAAAAGAGGTATTCTGTCTACATTGCAATAATAACTATCGGCTACTTCGTTCCACTTTTCTATCTGTATATTTATTGTTAAAGTATCCTGCATCATTTAACTTATTTACGGGATTTATATGTTTTTATATACACGTGGTCTTTTTCCATCTACAAGCTTAAGCTTTCAAGTTAAACCTTCAAACATGGTATCAGAACTAAGTTTTGTCCTAATTTATTTCGCTTATAATTTATTATAAGTTATAATGCCCCCACGTTTGTCGAATTCCACATGTAATGTCGTCTCCCCATATTTTTAATGCTTCATTTTTATTATAACGCCCCCACGTTTGCGTGAGTCCAAAAGTCTATGCTAGAATTTAGGTGAGATATCACTTTTATGAATGTGGCGATTTTCCATATATATCTTTCTTTTTTTTATTATTGTTTTTTCACTTTGAACGAAACAAAGTCAAGCGTGATAAGCTTCGGTCCATGGCATGCCATGCTGAGAAATTGCTTAAATCATTCATTGTGGGGTGCTTCTATGCCTTTTTCTTTTCGGCTAGAAATGCTACTAGACCTAAAAAGAAGAAGCTTTCTTTTTCAGTCTGGCACCGTAAATTTAACGTCGTGTGGAATCTATATCTACTATCTGGAATTGGGTATTTGTGTATACTCAACTAATAGGCAACCAACAAGGGCGCGAGGACGTTCTGAATCAAGGATTGTGTGGCTGTCTGTAATAAAGCAAAATGAAAAATTCTAATGGGGACTAGTTAATCACCGGCCACAAAAAATTTCAAAAATTTAGGTCAGTTCATTAGGGAAATTTTGCATATGAATTTTACAAAGAAGTGTATACAATTGGTCGATATTTTATTGATTACTTACCCCTTATATAAATAAAATTAATGCCCTAGTCAAGACTCTGGTTCTAATTAGCAGTAGATGAAAACTGAGTCGAAGCAATGCTAGAGGAATTGTGCCATTTTAAGGTTAATAAAGTCCGGGATCTTGTGCCGAGACCAAAAGATCATCATGTGATAGGAACCAAATATTCTCCGCAAATATCGACCAAAAGAGCATGATGTTCTTCATGAATTTTCGTTTTGTCCAGAGTTGCTTCGCTTGATGTGATTCTCTCATATCAATCAAATTTCCTTAACAAAAAAGCGAATCAAGTGTTGGAATTTCACTCGATAATTTCAATCCGTCATGTCTAGCATATCCCGCATCACTAATAAAGATCACTGAGAAAATTTAATTTAAGGCCATGCTAGGAAGAACGAAAAAAAGAGTCGAGAACATAAATATTTCCTGCCTAATTAATCGCAGTCGTGTTGCAAGGCAACGCAAGACTCAATGTACCCGTTGGTCCGTGTCAAAGTGCCCCTATTATAAGCTTCCCAAGCAGAACTACGTCAGAAGTCTCCTGAATTGTCCACGTCATCGGTCAAAGTCTACTAGATTTTCAGCGTGGGTCCCGCATATTGGTTGCTTCCTAGGAATTGCACTGCATGGGAAAGAACTTGGAATGTGATTCTTGTCATGACGTTGTCGTCCACTACGGCTTTTGCGTCGTGCTTTTCCTTTCACTCGCACACGAGAATCCGAGTGAATCACTTTATCTTCCTTTACTTTATGGGCAATGCCAAAGCAATAATGGAGAAAACTATTGACTTGACTGGGAAACATCTTGTCATCTTCGGTGAATTATGAATTTTCTTCGTCGGCATATATTTGCGCATTTGAAATGACTTGGCAATTTTATCGAATTTCCATAGCGGGGTTAGTATGCATGAAAGAATTTGGCGTATTCAATAAGGTGAATTGTTAGTGCCTGTACCTTAATTCAGAAATCAAAACCATCCTTCTACTTTTTATTTATTTACTTAAAATCATCTTAGTGCTTCTTAAAATTGTCATTGTGATTGGTTTTGTGACGAAATTTGCTAACGTGACCGTAACATCGTTAGAAATCCGCTAATATCCTTTGACAGTACTGCTAGAATTTTGTTGATTTGGAATTTTTTGTACTTTTTTTTTCGATGTTCTCCCTCTCTCTCTTCCTTCGCAACTATCGTCGTTAATCATCTTCTTCTTCGACCCAAACCCCCACCAAATTCAATCCAAAACCCAAAAAATCTAACATCCCCACCGATACAAATCCCCGATCTGCCATAGACTCCGGATGCCATGGCTAAGCTCAACGAAACTCAAAGTTTAGGAAGGTACTTTGTAATTTTTCAAAGTTAGGGACTAGTGGGCAACAAGGTGCCAAAAAGTTGGAGGAGATAATCGGTAACTTCTCAAAGTTTAAGATTACGCAACTTTCGTTAGGTTTAGGGCTGATTGTAGGTAATTATCCCCAAAACTATTGTGTTTAGAGACTTCGATCAAAACATTGACATTACTTTTTTAAGGACAATTTCTTATTTTGGCGGGGCCAATCACTTTAATAATTCTCATTTATGGCACATGGCTAACTATTTATATATTACATCCTTGGCTAACTATTCTCAAACAAGCCTTAATTCCTCTATAAAATACCTACCCAAATCAAACATATTCGCCAAACAAACACCAATCTCTCTCTCTCTCTCTCTCTCTCTCTCTCTCTCTCTCTCTCTCTCGCACATACAGAATGGGCAACTGTGCAGCTCCTCAGATCACCAGAAATGGTGGCCTTGCCATGACCACCCATCACCATAGCTGGTCATCATCATCTCCATCCACGCTCAAGCTGATTCTCATGGACGGAAGGCTGCAAGAGTTCACTCAAACCATGAAAGCCTCTCACCTACTCTCCCAAAACCCTAACTGCTTCCTCTGCAGCTCAGAGTCCATGTTCATTGACTCCACAGTCCCTCAGATTCACGAAGAAGAAGACCTCCATTTGGGCCAACTCTATTTCCTCTTGCCTCTCTCCATGTCCCGAGCCCCGCTCTCTCTCCGAGAGCTCTGCTTGCTCGCCATCAAGGCCAGCGCCGTGCTCGAGAGCAGCTCAAGTTCGAGGAGAACGAAGGATGGAGGTTCGTCAGTGGCGGGTAATTGGAGATGGTGCCGAGCTCCGACCGGGTTCGACGCCACGAAATTGGAATTGGGCCAGAGCAGCCGAAGGATTGAGTTGTGAAAAAGTGTATGCGTATGGGATGAAGTGGGAATCGATCACATGACAGAAGGCAGAGGTTGAAGAGTGTGCTATAAACTCGTCTTTTTTTTTTTTTTTTGTGCACAACTCCTTTTTGGTTGTCTTAAAAGCAACAACCCTTTTTAGGGGGACTTGATATACGTCTCATTGTTTCTAGATTTGTGACCTGATTATAATTAGCCTAATCATAATTCCTTTTGTTATTATCATCGTATAATTATTATTTGACAATCATCCTTATGACACAATTAATACTATAAATTATCATTATTATTATTTGCTTTATTTTGTCAAGTAATGAAAGGAATAGAAGGTCCTTCAAGGATTAATAGAAAGCGAAGTTGTGCCACTAAGAGCAATGATAAGTTTGCAATGCTTTCGAAGCAAAATGGAGAGGTTGATTGCTTCGGTAATGTAAAAAAAAAAGTTGAGTCAAATCAACTAGATATTGCTGAGCTCTACAAAGAAGTGACGGGCACCAAAAGTTTTGATTGAGCCACCCTTGCATATGCCTTCGATTATTTAGTGGACAATGAGAGTTGCAAAAGCATTGCTAGGCGGAAGAAATTATGGCTTGAAGACTTCTTGAATAAAAGAGAAAGTGGATATTGACATAGAGGAGAAAAATGAAGAAATTGACACTGTTTTGATCAAGCATTAGACTTTGTATGTTAGTTATGAAGGATAAGACTCTTTGATTACTTGTAGTAGCTATCTCAATATCTCTTTGTGACACAATTTATCCAAATGTTTAATTTGAAGATGGAGTCATACGTGCTAGAACCTACAACAAATGTTTGGTTCAAGTGCTGCATGGGATATTGTGAGGATAAAAAGTAATAAAGATGACTTTTTTTTTCTTATCTGTTTGTTTTTTGAGCTGGACGCTACTCATGGACTAGAAAAGGCGAGAGGCCCACCATTGTAATTGGAAAAAATACAAAAAAAAGTTTTAAACCTATTACATTGGTACCAATTTATTCATAAACTTTTTAATTGGACTAATTTAGTCATAAACCTTTTCGTATTGATACCAATTCAGTCTATCCGACCAATTTAGGCCGGTCATCGCTGACGTGAACGCCGATGGTCCTATTTGGCACTGTCAGTGCTGACATGAAAAATTTTTGTGATTTTTTAAATAATTTTTTCTTTTTTTTCTCTTTTCTTTTCTTTCTTTTTTCTTTTTTTAGAAACCGGTGGCAAGTGAGGGCCACGATGCCCTTGCCTGGTTTGGGTAAGGGCGTTGCCGCCCCTTGCTTGGATCTGGGCGAGGGTTTTGGCCCTTGCTTGGATCTGGGGGAGGGCACAACAGCCCTCGCCCGTGGCCAGCAAAGGCATGGGTGCCCTTGCCCATACCAAACGAGGATCGTCGGCAACCTCGTTGGACACTAGTTTCTTAAAAAAGAAAAAAGAAAAAAAAAAGAAAATATTTTTAAAATATGAAAAAATTATTAAAAATTTACAAAAATTGTTCACGTTAGCGCCAGCGGTGCCATGTAGGACCGTCGGAATCCACGTCAGCGATTCCCTGATTAAATTGGCTAAATGGACCAAATTGGTACGAATGCAAAAAGGTTTAGGACTAAATTGATCTAATTGAAAAGTTTAGGACTGAATTTATATAAATGCAATAGGTTCAGGACTTTTTTAGTACTTTTCCCCATTGTAATCTGTCCATTCAAATGTTAATGAGTTGGAACAACTTCAAAGTAATCCATGAGATTCAAATAATATTTCAATCGAGATCTAAATACTCGAAAACTTTTTTGGTCACACTTTTCAACATACTACCAATGGGAAAAGTATCAAAAAAGTCCTAAACCTATTGCATTCATACCAATTCAGTCCTAAACCTTTTAATTGGACCAATTTAATCATAAACCTTTTCACATTGGTACCAATTTAGTCTATCCAATCAATTTAGGCTGGAAATCACTGACGCGGACTGTGGCGATCCTACGTGGCTCCGCCGGTACTAACGTGGACAAATTTTATAATTTTTTAATATTTTCTTCTGATTTTTTAAATGTTTCTTTTTCTTTTTTTTTCTTTTCCGAGAAGTGGCTAGCTGGCGACATCGTCGGCCATAGGCTAGTCTAGGAAAAGGCTCCCGCGCCCTCGCCCAAATCCAAGCGAGGGTCGAAACCCTTGTCTGTTGGCTGGTGAGGGCGCAGCGGCCCTTGCCTGGATATGGGCGAGGGCATCGGTCCTCGCCCGTGGCCGACAAGGGCGTAAGGGCCCTTCCCTAGGCCATGCGAGGGTCGCCGGCCCTCGCCTGTGGCCAGCGATGGTCGTGGGAAAGGAAATTTTGTATATGAATTTTGTAAACAAGTGTGAATTTTATTTTGAGATAGTGCCATTGGGCTAAGGGTCAGCATTATTCTTGAGAATAACGGAGAACGTCCAACCATATTCCAAATTTAGTAAAGAGGCACAACCGAGATTTCAAGTTTGGTCTCTTTTTGTCTTATTTCAACCAATTTTTTTTTGCTTAAAAATTTACTATAAGTTACTTGCAAATAATTTTGTAACACTTGCCTTAATCATAAAAAATTAGACAGATTTGATATTGGTAGTACAACTATAAAAGAACTCCCGCCTGCCCAAAAAAATGAAACGTAAAACGCAAATTACGTGCCGATTTTATGTCAATCAAATCTTGAGAAAGTTCCAAATAAGAGCTTGAAGTAAAGTCATTTTCTCAAAATAAAAAGGCTCAAAGTGGATATTATCTTAATTAAGGGCCTAAAGTGATTAATTAATCTCGAATAAATCTATCAAAATGAATCGTAAACCCATATATAAGTAAATTGGTCATAAATGGGTTAGTTATATTCATTAAATAGATCATAAATTGGTATTAAATGGGTCGTAAATAGGTCATAAATGAATTTATAACTCATTTAAACTCAACTCATTTCTTTCGTCCTCACTCTCTTGCACTCATTCACTCTATACTCTTATCTCGGTTTGTATATGAGTTTCCTAGATTGAATTAAATATGAAAGTGCTTTAGTAATATGAGTCGGGTTGGGTCGGGTATGGGTCATTAGATTTTCATTACATGGAAATTGGTCAAAACGGGTTAAATGGATCTATTTGGATTGGACCATTTTTGACCCGATCCAAACCCGATCCGACCCACCCATTTGATAGGTATAGTCTCGAATAAGGTCCTTAGCTCGCCGGTATGACTTGAGACATTTTCGTCCTCACCTTCTTCCTCCTTCACTCTCCATTCTGCACTTTCGGCAGTCCCTCTCTTCCTCTTGATATTGATTGTTCCCACACTTATTATGGTGCCACGTACGCGCAAGAGAGCTCCCTTCTTCTGACTACAGCCGACACAAACCAGCAAGCTGCCTCTCCTGGAGTTTCAATTTTCATTAGCTTCTTCATTTTGCTCGGTAGGGATTCTACTGAGGGAATCACACAGTTGCAATGTCAGCAATCCGAGTGCCTTGTGTTTGATTGAATGCCTTCCACAAGAGAACGCAACAAACTCCATAGCCTCCACATTGCGCAACCTCCTCCTTGCTCCAATTTGCGTTAGCTCATTCAGTCTTCTATCTCGTGAAGAAATTGTGTTTTTCTGTTTTTGTATTTCTCATCTTCTCTTGTATTGTACAAGTGTATTGTATATAAAGATATTACAAGAGCCCTAAATTAGGGATGATTAAGGATGATTAAGGTAAGTAGAGATTATGGGAGCAATATTCTTAAATTAGATACAAAAGATAAGATTGCTGACTAGGAACGTTATCACCGTCTTGTGAGCGAAGCATTGTCAACAATGTGAAGCTTGGACCATAAAAGACGAACCCGTGCTGATGATAGTCCTTTGGTGAAGATGTCCACAATTTGATCACAGGTGTTGATGTAACGGATGTCAAGTAACTAGCGACCCATTAGTTCGCGAGCATAGTGATAATCTATTTCAATGTGTTTAGTGCGACTATGAAAAACAGGATTTTGAGTTAGGGCAATGGTAGATATGTTGTCGCACCATAATATAGGAGCGCGAGGAAGCGAGATCCGTAGTTCTCGGAGAAGAGAGAGGAGCCATTGAATTTTAGCAGTTGTTTGAGCAAGAGAACGATACTTGATCTTTGTAGAAGAACGGGCAATAGTATGTTACTTTTGTGCACTCCAGGAAACAGAGTTGGCCCCGAGAAATAAACAATAGCCACTAGTAGAGGGACAATCATCGGGATTGCCGGCCCAATCAGTGTCATAATAGGTATGTAAAGAAATAGGACCAGGCTGAAGTTGCATGCCATACGAGATTGTGTCTTTCATGTATCGAAGGATACGCTTTACAGCGCGCCAATGGTGTTCTTCAGGTGCTTTAAGAAATTGAAAAGCTTGGTTAACAGCGTAGGTAAAGTCAGAACAACTAAGAGTAACATATTGAAGTGCTCCAACCACACTCCTGTATAGAGTAGGATCTGAGACAGGGTCACTGCGTGAATGACTGAGTTTATCCGAGATAGCAAGTCTGGAAACAGGCTTGTAGTCCAACATATTGATGCGATATAAGAGGTCATGAATGTACTTTGCTTGATTAAGGAAGATGTGATGGGGGCTTCGTCGAATGAGTTGAATGCCCAAGAAATAAGTCCAAGGGCCTAAGTCCTTCATCTTGAATGAGTGGCGAAGTTCCTTAATGATAGCAAAGATAGCGGTGGAATCATTTCCTGTTAAAATAATGTCGTCAACATTATTTTAATAGATAGATAATGGTAGAGCCATGATTGTAAATGAAGAGCGACAGATCCGAGATAGTGGTTGAAAAACCAGTGTCTTCGAGCTAAGCTATGAGTTTTTCGAACCAAGCGTGAGGTGCTTGTCGTAGGCCATAGATAGATTTGTCCATTAAGCAAACAGAAGGAGAAGTAGCAAGATCAACATAGCTCGGTGGTTGAGCCATATATACAGTTTCCTAGAGATCGCCGTGTAAAGATGCACATTCGACATCAAGTTGTTGAATCACCCATCCATAAGTGATAGCCAGCGTGAGAATGACCCGAATAGTAGTATGCTTTACGACAGGACTAAAAGTGTCCACAAAGATAATGCCAGGCTATTGGTGAAATCCTTTCACTATAAGGTGAGCTCTGTAGCGACTGATGGTGCCGTCTGGGTTATGTTGTATCCGGTAAACCCATTTGCAGCCAACGACGTTCATGGTTAGATTAAATGGCACAAGCGACTAGGTGTGTTGTTCATGTAAGGAATTAAATTCCTCATCCATAGCTTTTCGCCATTCATGTGATTTGGTAGCTTGAGTGTAACACGTCGGCTCTAAGGGAAGAGAAGAAGTAAGAGCAATGGGGTAACAAGCAGTAAAGGTTTTTGATTTGAAAATACCATGTTGAGAACATGTGATTATGGGATGAGTGCGAGTGGGAGGTGGTGGGGAGGGTGTGGTATGGTGGTAGGTGATATAGGGGAAGGTAAAGGGGGAGATGGAGGTTCATCTATAATTGGCGGAGCGGAGGCAGCACCGTCAACGGGGCTGATGGTGGGCTCAAGGTTGATGGTAGTCAGATGAGATAGGACCAAGTGAGGACAAAGGGGCAGGAGATGGTGGAGAGTTAGAGTTTGTGATAAACGGATAAACATATTCGTCAAATTTGACGTGACGAGATATGTAAACTCGGTGACTTTGCATGTCATAGCAGTGATACCCTTTATGAAAGATACTATTGCCTAGAAAACAACACAAAGAAGAGCAGAACTCCAATTTGTTAGAACAATAGGGACAGAGCTAGGGATAATAAAGGCATCCAAAGGCTCGTAAATGAGAATAATCGGGAATTTGTTGAAAAAATTGTTGATATGGGGAAATTTGAGAAATAATAGGCATGCAATTGATGAGATATATAGCCGTATTGAAGGCTTCAAACCAAAAGCGAGAGGGTATGCCAGCTTGAGCTAGAAGAGCGAGACCAGTTTCAACTACGCGGTGATGATGTTTTCGCTCAACGACACCATTTTGTTCAGGCGTATGTGGGCAGGAAATTGATGACGAATGCCATGAGTATGAAAATAAGATTCAAGTGTATCACTAGTGAACTCGCCACCAGTATTGGAGCAGAAAAATTTAATTTGATGGTTAAATTGATTTTCAACTTGCGGTTTGAAAGCCAGAAAAATTTCATAAAAATCATATTTATGGCGCATAGGGAATTTCCAGCTGTAACAAGAGAAATCATCAACAAACAGTACATAGTAGGAAAATTTTGAAATAGAAGATATTGGGGTTGGTCCCCATACATCACAATGAATCAGTTCAAGTGGAAATTGAGTGCGTGTGTGAAACAACGAAAAGGGTAACTTGCAACTTTTGCCTAACTAACATGCAGAACAGAGAGAGTTGTCACGCTTATTTGATATTCGAAGTTGTTTAAAAATAAGATTTTGAATACCTGCAGAAGGGTGGCCGAGACGATGATGCCAATTGGAGGAGTCAATGTGAGAAGAAAATGAAACTTGAGGTATGAAGTAAGGTTTGGGGAATCGCATAGGATAAAATCCATTCTCTGTCCAACCGTGGTGTATAATTTGCCCCGTTAACTTGTCCTTCACAACAAATTGAGAATCATCAAATAGAAAATAGCAGTTGTTGTCTTTAGTAAAACGGCTAACTGAAATTAAATTGGTAGATGCTAGAGGATAACGAAGTATATTAGTTATTTGCATGGAAGAAACGGGATGTGAGAGAGAAGTGGAATCAACATGAGTAATAGACAAACCTTGGCCATTTCCAACCTAAACTTCATTAGAACCACTATAGGGAGCGGAGATGGAGAGATTACCCACATTAGTTGTAATATGATGGCTAGCCCCAATATCAGTATACTAAGTGCCATCATCTGTAGGTGGTGCATTAGCCATGGCAGCAAGTTTTTCAGGAGGATTATGACCGTGGTATGCATAGTTCATGTGACGATAGCAGTCAATGGGACTATGGCCATGTTTATTGCAGATCCAACAGATCAGGTGACTAGTATTCAGTTGACAACCTTGAGGTCGAATTGATGGAGTAGGGAGAAGTCCGGCTTGATTGGAATGACCCCTATTGCGTCCCCTATAACCGGTGCTACCCCTATAGGGACGAGGTGTGAATGAGTGCTGCCCAAGAGAGAGAGTTCGAGGTTGCCGGTTTGCAACGAAGGCAAAAGTAGTTTTGGATATTGAATCATCAGTGATGCTCAATTCTTCAGAGAGTAGGAGATTGTGTAAATCTTCAATGGTGACGGAAGTTTGATGAGCACAAACATGAACAGAGGATGCAAAGGAGCGGTAAGCAGTAGGCAATCCATCGAGAATGCAAATTAGGAGATCATCATCACTTACTGGGGATCCGCAAATTGCGAGTTTATCAATTAAAGTTTTGAATTGTTGGAGATATTCTTGCATGGCGAGGCTGCCCTTCTTGAGGTGATGTAATTGTCTGTTGAGAGACATTACATAAGCAGGAGTGAGAGAGGCATAACGACGAGCGAGGACATCCCACGCGACTTTTGCAGAAGAGTAGCATTTGATCTTTTTCGATCAATGTCTTGTAATTTTCATCAGTTGAAGCAGGCGCTTGGGAGGTTCCATCAATGTAAGACATGAGGTTGTGACCTTTGAGAATTGGTTCGAAAAGAGAGCGCCAGAGAAGATGGTTCGAGTTGTTTAGTTTCATGGGTATCAAGTTGGATATGTTTGAGATAACGAGTGAGGGAGATAAGATAGATGAAGACGACTAAGATGATGGATTAGGACTTGTCGACATTTCCTTTGTGAAGAAGGAAGACGATGAGGAATGAGATGAGAAAGAAACTTCAGGATCGTATGGCGAATTATGCCAAATGCGGCTCTGATACCATGAAGAAATTGTGTTTTTTTGTTTTTGTATTTCTCATCTTCTCTTATATTGTACAAGTGTAATGTATATATAGATATTACACGAGCCCTAAATTAGGGATGATTGAGGATGATTAAGGTAAGTATAGATTATGTGAGCAATATTTTTAAATTAAATATAAGAGATAAAATTGCTGACTAGGAACGTTATCATCTCGTATCCTCTGTTTGATTCCTTTTCTTGTGTATCTCGCTGCTTAACGTCTCGAATCTTTCGTCTGTGAGCATCATGAATAGTTGGGGTCATCACTTGATGGATGGTTGGGATAGTCATGAATCCTTCATCCATATCCTCAGTGTTTGCAAGGTGAAGGAGGACAACATTGCTTGGATGTAGAAGAAGATTAAGGCTGCGTTTGGTTCAACTGAGGGGTTTTAGGCCTTTAAAGCCCCTTTGGGGAAATTTGGGGGAATTGGTTCGCTTTCTTAAAGGGCTTTATTCCAAATGCTAGCCTTGGGAAAGCAAAAAGTTTATGGCAGGTTTCCACCTATCTTGAGATTTCAGCATTTTCAGAATATTGAAACCATGAATTAATTAAATTTGGCCAATTTCCTTTTTTGTCCTCAAAATTTATTAGAAGTCTAATTTTGCCCATTTTAAAATACAAAACCCTACTTCTCCCTCGAGATTGCTCCTTGTTCGTGACTACTCCTCACTTTCTCGCAATTGCTTCTCTCTCTCTCCTTCACTCGCGACAGCTCCTTGCTCCCTTGTGACTGCTTTGCTCGATTGCTCTCTCTCCCTCGTGACTGCTCCTCGCTATGTCCTTTGCTCGCCGGTGAAAATTTGGTCAGTCGACAAGCTCGGGTCCTTATTTGAGATTAAATGGCCACTTCAGGCCCTTATTTGAATTTTTCCCTCAATTTTTGTAATAATGTAAATCATATAAATAGTTGAATTATTATGGTTCGACAGTGTGTTCATGGTTCATGGTTTGACGGTGTGTGAAATTAATTCACAATTAAATAGACCAACAAAATCATATGGCTACCGAAATCAATCGTGTTGGAATGATCAATCGGAATGTGACACATTGATTACCTAGTAAATAATGTGGGCACAATTCAAATGCCCAATCTTATTAAGCAATGTTTACAGGTCGCTCCAACTAGTGTGTGATCAGCTGCTCGTGACATGTTTGTGATAATATTCAATTTGCAAAAATTCTCCAAACACAAAAATCAAATGATAGTTTGGAACACCACATAAAATTTCAAAAGAATTGGTTCGGCGGGTCAAAAACGGACAGTCTTGCATTAGATGCGTACAGCGCGTCGGAAATTTCTAAAGAACTAGAACTAGTTTTGAAAATTTTCAATAAATCAAAGGCTCCCACTCTAGCGTAAAAACGTTGGACCAAATAAAAAATGTGCCAATGGTTTTAAGTTCCCACAGCATTACTTCGTGAGAATTGTCCACGTCATCAGTCAAAGTCTAGAATTTCAAGGTTGGCCATCATGCAGCATTGGCTGCCTCCCGGGAACTGCACTGCATGGACCTTCCAGCAAACCTATCGGCGTTCAAAGGAAAGACTTGGGATGTGTGAGTCTTGCTATGTCGTGCATTGATTCTTTGAACATCAATTTTTCTTCATTAGCATATCCTTGGGTATTTCAAAAGACTTGACAATTATATATTTTATCAAATTGCCCCCAAGCGTGTATAATGTACCCGTAAGGTTTGAGCGGATTTAATGAGGTGAAATAGTTCAATTGGTTCCTGTACTTTAACCCAAAAATCAAAACCATCCATTGACTCTCTTTTTTTTGTTCAAAACTATCCTTGTACATTTTAAAATTGTCATCCTAGTCGTTTGGTAACAGAATTTGCTGACGTAACGTTCACACTATTAGAGATAGTTGAAAATAATATTGCGGAAGAGAGAAACGAGAAATTTTAGTATATTTCGATATATTATAATGAAGATTACATTAGCCTATTTATAGGCTTTATGGGATGACAATCTAAGGAAATCAAACAAGATATGCATAATCAAAAGATATACAGAAAATCAGAGGAAATATCTTAAACATCCCTAGAAGATTTATAAATATCTCCAACAGATTCAATGATATCCTTCAACGCGGTTACAATTTTGTTGATTTGGATCCTCTCTTTTTTTTCAATGTTCTCCCCCTTCCCTCGCAACCATCACCATCTCCTCCTCCTCCTCCTCCTCCTCTTCTTCGTCCTCAACCTAAACCCCACCAAATCCAAACCGAAAAACCCACAAAATCTAACATCCCCACCCATACAAAACCTCAATCGGCCATAGCCATGAGCTCGAAGAAACTTCAAGCGCCATGGCTAACCTCAACGAAGCTCAAAGTTTAAGAAGCTAATATGTAATTTTCCAAAGTTCGGGGCTATTGGGCTACAGGTCCCGTAGTTGGAGGAGATAATCTATAACTTTTCAAAGTTTAAGAGTTATCGTGAAACTTCCGTAAAATTTAGGGGGGATTTTGGGTAATGATCCCAAAATGCATCGCATTGGGTGTCTTATGATCAAAGCACTTGGCACTGCTTTTTTAAAGAGAATTTCTTATATTGGAAGGCCCATGTTTTTTTTTTAACGGGAGGAAGGCCTATGTTGGAATTGCACAATATGCAACTAAACACTCTAATAATCATGGATTTTATATAATTCTCATTTTTGGCACATGTGTGATCGATGTACATGTCCATGTACGACGTGACTGATTATATATTATACCTTTGAGGGTCAAAAATTGGTCACACGTCAGTCCAAAATTCTGAAACACGCCTTAATTCCCCTATTAAATACCTACCCATCAAACATATTCGCCAAATATACACCATTCTCTCTCTCTCTCTCTCTCTCTCTCTCTCTCTCTCATAGAATGGGCAACTGTGCAGCTTCTCAGATCACAAGAAATGGTGGCCTTGCCATGACCACCCATCACCATAACTGGTCATCATCTCCTCCACCCAAGCTCGAGCTCATTCACATGGACGGAAGACTGGAAGAGTTCACTCAAACCGTGAAGGCCTCTCACCTCCTCTCCCAATACCCTGACTGCATCCTCTGCAGCTCAGAGTCCATGTTCATTAACTCCATAGTCCCTCAGATTCACGAAGAAGAAGACCTCCATTTGGGCCAACTCTATTTCCTCTTGCCTATCTCCATGTCCCGAGCCCCGCTGTCTCTCCGAGAGCTCTGATTGCTTGCCATCAAGGCTAGCGCCGTGCTCGAAAGCGGCTCAAGTTTGAGGAGAAGGAAGGATGGAGTTTCGTCGGTGGTGGGTAATCGGAGACGGTGCCAAGCTCTAACCAGGTTCGGCACCATGAGATTGGAATCGGGTCAGAGCAGACGAAGGATTGAGTTGTGAAAATGCATGCGTACGAGATGAAGTGGGAATCAAATTGACCACAGAAAGAAGATCTTGAAGAATGTGCTATAAAATCTTTTTTTTTTTGCACAACCCCTTTTTGGTTGTCTAAAAATTAACAACTCTTTTTTGTGAGACTTGATATACCTTCCATTGTTTCTAGATTTGTAATTAATCTGATTATTATTAGCCTAATTATAATTTCTTTTATTATTATCGTCGTCCTCATCATTCTTATTGTTATTATTTCACAATCATCATTATGGTAAGAATAATTATTATAGAATAATTATTAATATTGCTATTTTAATTTAAATTTACTTTACCTGGTTAAGTAACGGTCGAAGCAAACAAATATGTCGTGATAAGGACATGAGAGCTGTAAAAGTGTGCGAAGAATACCATTTAATTGGTCTTGAAAGGATCTTGTGTCATTCCACTTCTTGAGCTCTTTTTAAATGTGGTGCTTAATCTTTTGTTTGTAATTGGGCGGAACTAAAAAGAAAAAGATATAGCATGTAGCAAAAGAAGGAAAAAAAAAAGTTACTAAACTTTTTATGCTACATGGGCCATGACAGGAAATGGGGGTACAAAAAGTTAGGGAATAATGAATGATTTGGCCAAGAACAGGTAATTAAAAATAAACATTTCGATCCGCAATTGATTCGTATGGAGAATTAATGTTTAGTGTAGCTAATTATAACCTAGGAGGAGGCTAGTGCTATGATAATCGACTATTGAATTAATATCTAATTAAGTTCAAAGTGTGATGGTATGATTAGACAATCGTACGGAAGTAAGATATCAAATTTAGACTCCCAATGAGAAATGCAAAACTTGCTCATCATTTGTTAGTTTTATCGACCACCTTCTTACGGCGGTTGATGAATTTTTTCTCACCTGATTATGTAATAAGCATATCCTTGAAATCACACAATTATTAGCTATTCAACTGTATTTCTGTCTCGACTAGTAAAAAAAGACTGTATTTGTGTAAAAATGTACAAGTTCAAGAAGAGCTATTATTTAACCCACTTGTGGATGATATTAGGTAGAGAGCTATGTTGTTTTCTTAACTTTTGGCCATTGAGCTACTTGTGTTGTCACTCACGAGCCATGAACAAGTGCACAAATTAGTAAGTTGAAAATTTTGCAAAAGGAGAGTTCAATGTGCATGATTCATTTCCACATTGCTTAAATAAATAAAGAGCATATAAAATCAGTGTATATATCTATATAAAATAGCTTTTCAGTTTTCAATGATAGTTACTTCACTTTGAACGAAACAAAGTCAAGCGTGATAGGCTTTGGTCCATGGCGTGCTAAAATTGAGAAATTGCTTAGGTTATTCATTTACGGGTGCTTCTAGACCTTTCTCTTTTTGGCCAGAAATGCTTGCAGACCTAACAAAACCAAGCCATGTCGGCAAAAGCTTTGTTTTGTCAGTATGGCACCGTTTAACGTCATGTGAACTCTATATCTAAATCTAGCATTTGGTATTAGCATAAAGTCGATGACATAATTAATGATTGTGCGGCTACCTAAAATAACGCAAAAAGACATGTCTAGATCTCAGTATAAATTTGATGGGGTCTAATTGATCACCGGCCATAAAATTTCACAAAACTTCGGGCCAATTCAACGAGACAATTTTTGCATATGAATTTTGCAAACGAGTGTGAATATTTTTTTTGAGATAATTGGGTGGTTTTTGTGATGGTGCGCCGCTAGGCCAACGGTCAGCGTTATCCTCGAGAGTAACGGAGGACGTCCGACCACATATCCCAAATTTACTAAGTCGTACCATGCAATTCCTAGGCCCTGCTCTTTTAAGAAGGCGAGACTTCGTGGTGAGATCAAGGGTCTTCTTCTTATTCTTACCCGACCCATTATAATGTAAAACGTTGGACCAAGTCAAAAAGTATCCATACATATATATATATATATGTATATATATATATATATGTATTATAAGTTCCCACAGCAGTTACATGTGAGAATTATCGACGTCATGAGTCAAAGTCTAGATTTTCAACGTTGGTCATCATGCAGCATGAGCATTGGCTGCTTCCTGGGAATTCCAGTGCATGGAAAGTTTTGGTACGCGAGTCTTGTCATGTCGTCCACTATGGCGTGATTCGTGGTACAATTTGAGTAATTGCTTTCGTCTTTTTTGGGGGGCCATGCCGAGAAATAACGGAGAAAATGTCGAGTGATTGGCCATTAAGAACACTGCCTCTCCAACGCTGAATCGAATCCAAGATTTTCGAGCAAGACGAGGCTAAGTGGTGTACGACGGTATAGATTCTTTGGCGGAGAGTGGAAGATGGTGGCTAAATTCAGAAAAAAAATTCTAAAAAAATTGCATTAACTGTAACAACCCGAGCCCTCATCTTAATACGATATTATCCGCTTTGGGCCGGAGCCCTCACGGATTTAAAATGCGTCATACTAGGTTAAGGCTCCTCAAGCCTTATAAGCAAGCTCACGGCTTTCTCCTTAGGCGATGTGGGACAGGAGACATGCGCTTAGCCTCACCCTGCGCACGTCCAGGGTAGAGGCGCAGCCTCCACTACCATCCCTCATCCTGTGCCCGCCGCCTTGAGTTTGGTTCGCCACATTCTTCCCCCCTTACAGGCACAGTACCCTCGCTGTAGGCCCACACGCGGTCGGGAGTTGACTCTGATACCACTTGTAACAACCCAAGGCCTCACCATAGTACGATATTGTCCGCTTTGGGCCGGAGCTCTCACGGATTTAAAACGCGTCGTACTAGGTTAAGGCTCCTCAAGCCTTATAAGCAAGCTCAAAGCTCTCTCCCCAGGCGATGTGGGACAGGAGATATGCGCTTAGCCTCGCCCTGTGCACAGGGTAGAGGCGCAACCTCTCCTACCATTCCTCATCCTACGCCCGCCGCCTTGGGTTTGGTTCATCACATTAGCTGTGTCACATGCGACGATCGGTGTCCACATCGGCAGTTTCCGGCTAAAATAGAACGGCAAAGATTGATGACGGAGGACGGTGGCACGACTAATGCCGGTGACTTGGGGAGAGACTAGAAGAGAAAGAGAAGATAGTGAGAGGGGGAGAGTTTCTGGCTGTACTTGTGTATATCTAGTGCACAAAGTTGATACGACTGGAGTAGGAGATGGCAAATCTGTATCCAATATGTTTGCATTAGTCACCTAAGGTGTATTTTCCTTCATGCCATTGAAGTGTGCTTACTCTAGAAAGTTTTTTTTTGTTCCGACTGGTGGATCACAAATATGGCCAGAACTCACATTTTTTTTTCAATGAAATTTGTATGTTGATGATATCTATAGTTGTAACCTAGTAACCATGAGTCTTGTTTGAGGATATGTCATTTGCTAGTCCCGTGGTTCCCGTAAAAAGCACAAACTTTAACTTGGATTCCAATTTTATTCTCTTTTTTGTCTCAGAAAAAAAAAATCAACTTGAGATCGAGTCCAAATTCTAATTAAAACTTTCTTTTATCTGATAAAATTGCACAAACTTTAGTTCGAGTGCAAATTTTAGTCGAAAACTTTTTTGTAAGATAAAAAAGAACTAACTCAGTTGCCAATCTAGCGCCCGTCAAGTTATCGTACAATGATACTGTTAAATAATTGACGTGTCATTTCATGTGTACTTGGCGACTCACAGTCATTGCCGCCACCAAAATTTGAATAGTTTCAAATGAAGCAAGGGGAGGAGTCGTGACCATTTAAGTTTAAATCTTGGTGACAAAAATCAATATGGACAGAAGAAATGACTTATCCAGGGCAAACAAGGTGTGGATAAGCGGTTCACCAGATCCAAGCATATCCAGAAACTAAGAAAAATGAAACTTTGAACTCGTGATCGGTGGAGTTAGGATAAGGACATCATAAGTGCCATAATTTTTGTATTATACTCATTTGAATGCCAAAACTTTTAAATTGACTACTTGAGTACCATATCTTCTAAAAATACGTTCATGTAAGTGCCACAACTTTCAATTAATCACTTGTGATGAACTTTTTTAAAATTTTATGGCACTCAAGCGATTAATTGAAAAGTAACATGGTACTCAAGTGGTCGGGAAAAAAAACTATGATACTCAAGTAAGCTCCATACATAAGTTATGAAATTGAAGTGATTGACAAAAAATTTAGGGCACTTAAGTATGTGTCATATGAAAATTATGGCAGTATCTTTTTCCCACGATTGGGGAATTCTCAAATAAGGGAAGCTCTCGAATTGTGTGTGATCCTCCCACATTAACACAACTGTGAGCCGCCAAGTACATAAGAAATAACACATCTCATCTTTAGAGACATCATTGGATGGAAACTTGATAGGGACCATATTTGGGTACCAATTGAAAGTTGGCGCCTCTTCACGAGAAAAAAAAGAATTTCGGGCCAGATTAGGACCTAAGCTAAAGTTTGTGCTTCTATGAGAGAAAAAAAGTTGGGCCGGATTTCCAACCCGGAGCTAAAGCTGGTACTTCAAAGGAAATTGGGCCGTCGTTTAACTCACACTTGGGCTCCCTCGTAGGCTTTCTCCGAACTTGTGCTGCGCAGAGCCACCTGATGTTAAACAACCACCAAAGGTTTTCTCCTCAGCAGTGCATTCCCTTCCTAAATTTTTCCAAACACAAGAAAATAGGTGACCAAGAGGCAACAAAGCTGTACAAAAGCCCAAGGGCTAGCAATTGCACTGCAATGAAGGCCTGATCTGGCTTCTGTATGGAATCAAGATTCTTCATAGTCGAGGTAATAAAGTCTCTCCAGGTTTGAAGCTTCAACAACGAATTTGAGCGACCTTTACATGATGCTTAGTCCCATCCTATGATGTGGACTCTGCATAAGACACTGCTCAGAGTAAAATACTAAGCCTCTGATCTCCTTTAGTATCTCAGACTGTTTGTGTCTTACAAACATCTCTGAATCAGTTCATGTAGATCCTCGGTGTACCTTGATATGGTTTACTAAGTTCCTGTAGTAGTGATTTTAAATGACCTTTACTTTCACAACCTTCAAAGTCCTGTCGATGCAAGTGATGTAAAAGAAGTGCCCTTGCTTGATTTTCTTAAGTGACGATGGCATATTTTGGCATTGCCCAACTTCTTCAATAGTGCAGGTGTACCTATTCACGGCACCAATTGTCACGCCCCGAACCCAACTCACCTCATCGGAACGCGAGCATCCCCTTACCACTTCGGTCGATCAGAGTGCGACGTCCCCAGGAGACATCGCCGACCCAACATACAATCAGAGTATAAAAACATATGCGGAAACAAAATACAACCCTGACAAATAAAGATGAACAAGGAAGCCAAACCAACAACTCATCATCAGGTAAAACCTCATTCTCATATATATAACAACAAACTGTTTATACAAAGATCACAGATACTTATACAGTCCGATCTACTACAGGTCTAGGTCAGGCTAACCTCAAAGTCAAAAGGCCACTAAACCAAAAAGTGTAGGTGGCCGGGTGAGTGGGTCTGAGCTAAGGATCACTATAACAAAAAGGGTAGGGATCCCTATCATCGTCCAACTCCTCTAAGGCTCGAAGTCTAGGTCGCTGGAATCATCGGGCTCGTCGGAAGACTCCACTAACTCCTCTGAAGAGCTGCTATCCTGCTCTGGCTCGTCCACGTCCATGTCTGGGTCTTCCTGATCCACCTGATCCTCGACGGCATCTATGTTCACATCATCTCCTACCTCATCGACCTCACCATCCCCATCATCCTGATCCATCACCTCTGGCTCGGGGTCGTCCTCGTCCTCATCCATAGGCTCCGGCTCTAACTCATCATACCAAACTCCAGGGCCTGGCTGGGCATCGACAGCTGGCGGAGCGCCAGGTGGAGGAACGTCAACCACCTCGCCATCGGCAATCACCGGTGCTAACTCACCATCAACGTCCACTGGGATGTCAAAGGTACGGATAGGTCGACTGAGGGTCCCGTCCGCGGCTCTACGACACCAAGCTATGTACTCTTGCTTCAGATGCTCATCCTCACCCGTATTCACATAAACAACTGACCTAAACCTCACATGCATTTCTCCTTCTCCAGCTGGGAAATGCTCCACGGACTGCAAAATCTGCCTAGGAATCCCAAAAAGTGGAGGCGGCTCCAACATCCTAGGGGGTAGGCTCTGAAATGTTTCGGTTTTACCACAACCGTGAGACTAGCTCAGTGAATCAAATACCTAAACCTAGGCTAGGCTAAAGTGTGTCTCACTACAGACCAAAACCAAACAATCAAGCCATCAACATAAGACTCAAAGTGTATCAACGTGATTCAAGTGACTCAACCCCTGCAAGTTAGTGCAATTCAACAACATATATATACACCCACATACGTGTACATACGGGCAGGCGTTCTCCGCACACATGTGCTCATCTTCTTAAATGGTTCAATTCACTCAATCATCGCATCCCACACGAATGCCTCATGCAGTCACATACTAATGATTCTCACAATCTCACCACCATACTGCATGATTCGCAACCACATAATGCACGTTCATTTCAATCTTAGTCTCACGACCCACAATAGGGCCCGACCCGAAGGCCACAACACTTCATGGCCAGCGTATATAACACGCCCCCGGCCCGGTGTCTTCTAGCCCTCAGGCGCAACACCGCTCACCTACGAACCAGAGCCTGCTACAAAGTGCATGAGGATGGTCGTCTTCCGGTCTCACCGGGCATCGTCCCGCGTAAACGCAACGGACGGAACGACCCGAAGGCCACGACCCGAAGGCCACTAGGTGATCACACATCTCAATTTTATCTTAGCCCAATTCCACTCAGTTCAGGGCGTTTACCGTGATCACACATAATGCAATGTCACACCGCAAAATCACACAATGCCATTTCACATATCAATCTCAACATATCAAGTGGTGACATGCATTTTCATATCATTGAACACAAATGCCACAACAATCACCAACATTTACAACCCATGGACATATTCTAGCATTTGTATTCTAATAAGTGCAATTCGGCCAAATCAAAACCCCACATTTAAACATGGCCAAAACACATTTAAAACACTTCATTTAAGCCTCCAATGTTCAGCCAAGGTCCCACTCAATCATATATGGCATGCACTTGGCTTAATTAAGCAATTCAAGCCTAATTGGACCTAAAAACACCATTTCTAACCCAAAGGCTCAAGGGCTCCGAAATTTGTTCAACATGGACAGCCATCAAATCCTCTCAATTCAGCCATATTTCCACTTCAAATCAACCCTCAACAACCTCACAATTTCAGCCATATAACTACACAATCCACTAAATAACATCAAACTAACTTAAGTTCCACAAATCTACTCAACCACACAATAGAGCCTAATCTAAGTTTAGGTATATAACTCACGTCGGGGTGGACGATATGCGGAAGGAACAAGTACATCTAGACTCCCGGCTCAAGGACGGCGGCTCACGGCACTCCCGGCGGTGGCTGTTTCCCACGGCCAACGGTGGCTCACGGCGGCTGATTGGGGACGTCCAAGGGGGAGGAGAAGGACACGGCTGAGACGGCGGCTTGGTGGGTGCTCCGGCCCTCCACGGCTTCCCTTTGCCGTGGCCACAAGTTCCGGCGAGCTGCTATGGGAGGCGGCGACGGTGGCTGGTTTGATCGGCCGAAATGGAGGAGAGAACGAAGGGGAGAGAGGGAGACGGTGGAGGCTGGCCGAACGAGAGGGGAGAGAGGGAGAAGAGAGAGAGTGGCGTGAGGGAGGAGAGAGAGAGGAAGACTAGACCAAATTGGTCAAACTTGTCACTTTCAACTTTTGGGGAGGACAAGTGTCAACCATCCAAGCCACTTGACCTAACTACCCCTCATCCAATGGTCTAGAATCAATCCAAATGAATTATTGAGGGGCAATTTTGTCTTTAGCCCCTAACCAACCTTTAACCACTCTAGTCAACTTAACCAACCTTGGTTTAACCCAAATTAATCTTTAAAATTCGGAATTATGCTTAAATAGTCCAAGGGCAATTCCGTCTTTTTGCCGTTCCGAACCAAAATTCCATTTTTCGCACCCAAGCGTCCCATATATGTGTGACTAACATTTTCTGGCGTCAGAATCTTAAAATAAGTCCGTCGGGTCCCCGAAATCCGACACCGAAGTCTGGGCTCAATTCCGTGAACAACTCTCTCTCAATTTCAATTATTCTGAACTCTCACCAACAGGCGGCTGTTTAGGAATACGCGTATCGACTTAGGGTTGTCCGAGTCTCAACGGTTCCGATCATTGAGAGAAAGAGAGTTTATTACTAATCCCGGGGTCACGATCATTTGGCTCGAGTTCAGGATTGGTTGACCACGAGCACGTTCGGTTAAGCAGAATCACCTGCGATCCCAATTGTGCATCGTTGGCCTTGGCCATACCATTTCCATCACTTTTCCTAAGATCGGCCCCTCACTGGTTCACAATATTCCCTCATCCTTTCTCAAATCGGCACCCGAGTCGCGACTAAGTCCCTGGTCCACGTACTAATGTCCCAATTAGCCATTCCTCAATGGTTAGTATCCCAAGAGTGATCAGCTCTGGGCGAGTCGTACTAAAATGAAATGAGAGATAACATTCATTTTATTAATCCCAGAAATTACATCGAAATTCGGGTTGTTACATCCTTCCCCCCTTACAAAAATTTCGTCCTCGAAATTTACACATCCATCCCATCTAATCAAACAACTGGGGGTGCTGACGCCGCATGGCCTCTTCACTTTCCCAAGTAGCGCCCTCTGTGCCGTGGTGCTCCCATACAACCTTCACCATCGGGATAGTCTTGTTCCTGAGCACTCGATCTCTTCGGTCCTCAATCCTGACTGGTCTCTCCACGTACGACACCTTGTCGTCCACGTCTATCTCCTCGTGCCTTAGAACGTGGGTCGGATCTGGTTCATACTTTCTCAACATCGACACGTGGAATACATTATGTACCTGCGACAAGTTAGGCGGCAAGGCAAGACGATAGGCCATATCACCAATCTTCTCCAATATCTCAAATGGCCCAACGTACCTGGGACTGAGTTTTCCTTTCTTACCAAACCGGGATAATCCTTTCATCGGCGATACCTTCAAGAATACATGGTCTCCCACTTGAAACTCTAAGGGTCGTCGTCTCCGGTCGGCATAACTTTTCTGGCGGCTCTGCGCTGTTCTCAATCTGTCCCTGATAATCTCAACGGCCTCAACTGTCTGCTGCACTAACTCTGGCCCGGTAATACTGCGCTCACCAACCTCATCCCAACATACTGGTGTTCTGCACGCTCTACCATATAATGCCTCAAACGGCGCCATCTGAATACTCTGCTGGTAGCTGTTATTGTAGGCAAACTCCACTAAATGTAGCTGTTCTTCCCATTTGCCCTGAAAATCTACAACACAAACTCTAAGCATATCCTCCAGAGTCTGAATTGTTCTCTCTGATTGACCATCTGTCTGTGGATGATAAGCCGTGCTGAACTGCAACTTCGTTCCTAAGGCCACTTGCAGACTTTTCCAAAAATTGGCCGTAAATCTCGGATCGCGATCTGACGTAATGGTCACCGGTACTCCATGCAATCGCACTATCTGCTGTACATACAACTCGGCATACCTTTCTAGTTCAAGGTCCTTTCGCACTACCAGGAAATGCGCTGACTTGGTCAGACGATCCACTATCACCCATATAGAATCGTGCCCTCTCTGGCTTCTTGGCAATCCCGTTACGAAATCCATGGTGATATGCTCCCATTTCCACTCTGGGATCTCTAATGGCCTTAACAATCCACCAGGCTTGCAGTGTTGTGCCTTCACTTGTTGGCACGTCAAACACTTAGCCACGTGTCTCGCCACATCAGCCTTCATTCCATTCCACCAATAATGTTGCCTTAAGTTCTGGTACATCTTCGTACTACCTGGGTGGATACTGTACTGACTCCGATGAGCTTCACTCAAAATTTCCTCCTTCAGACCCTCATCGTCTGGTACACACAATCTTCCTCTGAACTTTAAAGTTCCATCCTCGCTCATCTGGAAGTCCGGTCTCCTTTTAGAAACATCCAATCCAATGATCTTCTGGATTTCTTGGTCCGTAGACTGGAGTTCCTTAATCCTTGCCTGGATCTCTGGTTCAATCCTCAAGGCTGCCATCAAACTGGACATTTGGCTCACTTCGAACTTAAACTCTGAATCTCTGAGCCGTTCCAACAATGTCCATTCTCTCACCATCATATGTGCCATACTAGACTTGCGACTTAAAGCATCTGCTACTCTATTGGCCTTACCCGGATGATACAGAATGTCGCAATCATAGTCTTTCAGTAGTTCCATCCACCTTCTCTGCCTCATGTTCAGCTCTTTCTGCGAAAACAAGTACTTGAGGCTCTGATGGTCCGTGTAGATCTGAAACCTTTCTCCACAAAGATAATGCCTCCAAATCTTAAGGGCAAATACTATCGCAGCCAACTCTAAATCGTGCGTCGGATAATTCATCTCATGAGGTCTCAACTGCCTCGACGCATACGCCACCACTTTCCCATGCTGCATCAACACACAACCTAGCCCTCTCAATGAAGCATCACTATACACCTCGAATCCTCTTGATCCGGATGGAATAGTTAGCACTGGAGTTGTAGTAAGTCTGTGTTTCAACTCCTGAAAACTTTTCTCACACTTGTCATCCCATTCGAACTTGGATTCTTTCTTCAACAATCTGGTCATGGGCATGGCTATGGATGAGAATCCTTCTACAAACCGTCTGTAATAGCCGGCCAGTCCAAGGAAACTTCTGATCTCGGTCACTGAAGTCGGTCTCGGCCACTTAGTCACGGCCTCTATCTTGGTCGGGTCTACTGATATTCCTTCTCCCGACACTATGTGTCCAAGGAAAGCTACTCGACTGAGCCAAAACTCACACTTGCTGAACTTGGCGTAGAGCGCATGCTCTCTTAACATCCGTAGCACCTCAGTCAAGTGAACCTCATGCTCTTCAGGACTCTTAGAATATATCAATATGTCGTCGATGAAGACAATCACTGACTGATCCAAAAATTCCTTAAACACTCTGTTCATTAAATCCATAAAAGCTGCAGGAGCATTCGTCAGTCCAAAGGGCATAACTGTAAACTCATAGTGCCCATACCTCGTCCTGAAGGCTGTCTTAGGTATATCCTCCTTCTTGATTCTCAACTGGTGATATCCTGTCCGTAGGTCAATCTTGGAGAATACCGATGCTCCCTGCAACTGATCAAACAAATCGTCGATCCTAGGCAGTGGGTACTTGTTCTTTACTGTCACCTGGTTCAGCTGCCTGTAGTCGATACACAATCTCAGGGTTCCGTCTTTCTTTTTCACAAACAACACAGGCACTCCCCATGGAGACGCACTCGGACGGATGAAACCCTTGTCCAATAACTCCTGCATTTGGACTTTCAACTCCTTTAACTCCGACAATGACATCCTATATGGGGCTTTTGAGATCGGTTCTGTACCCGGGGCTAGCTCAATTACAAACTCAACTTCCCGCTCAGGTGGTAAGCCTGGCAATTCCTGTGGAAATACTTCTGGAAAGTTGCATACTACCGGGATATCTTCTAACCGAAGCTCTGGTACAGTGGGATCCACCACATTGACCAGATATCCTTCACATCCTTCGTTCAACAACTCATCCACTTCCAGTGAAGAGATCCAAGGAATCGAGGTTCCTCCTCGACTTCCTTGAAATTCAAACCTAGGTTGTCCAATTGGATTGAACTGGATCGTTTTACTATCACAATCCACTACAGCCTTCTGCTGCACTAACCAGTCCATTCCAACAATAACATCAAAATCGAACATGGCCAACACTGCCAAGTCGATATGGCTTTCCACACCACCAATCACTATCTTACATGCAGGCCATCCAAAAGAGACTATCATCCTATCATTCAACGGAGTAGATACGCATAACACAGTTTCAAGCAAAATAGGCTCAAACCCAACCAATCTAATAAACTGTTCTGACACAAAAGAATGGGTTGCCCCCGGATCAAACAAAGCATAGGCTGCATGGTCTCCCAAAGAAATCATACCTGTGACCACCCCTGGCGCTTTCTCTGCATCCTTGCGCGCCATAGCGTACACCCTTCCTTGGGCTGGTGGTCGTCCTGGGTTAGTCGCTGGGGAAGGTCCACTCTGATTCCCCGTCCTAGGCGGATGGGCTGGTGCTTGCGATCCCGCTGGACGCATCTGAGGACACGACCTAATCTGGTGGTCGAAACTCCCACATCTGAAACATGCTCCGAACCTACTCGTAGGCGGGTTAGGCTTCCCAATGTTTCTTCTCACAGGTGGAACAAATCGTCTATTCCCAGTCATTGGTCTCTTCCCCAACCTGCGATTATCTCTATTAGGCATGAATCGTGATCCTGAGGCGGCGGCCCTCTCTTGCTGATCTCTTTCTATGATCTGAGCCCTTTCGTACATCTCCCTATAGTCTTTAAGGTTATGAGATAAAATCTGGCTCCTGAGGTCTGGCTTCAATCCATCTCGAAACCTCCTAGCCTTGTCTCTCGGATTCACCACCAATGTAGGCGCAAACTTAGCCAATCTCGCAAACTCCCTTTCATATTGGTGTACCGTCATCTGTCCCTGGCGCAGTCTCATAAATTCTGACAACTTCCTTTCCTGCGCTACCTCAGAGAAATACTTCTCATAAAAATGTTCCACAAACACAGTCCAAACCAACTCAGTACCTGCAGGGAATACTCCGTCCTTTACTGCATTCCACCAATCATTGGCACCGTCCTGTAACTGATACACTGCTAAGTCTACTCTCTCGGTATCGGTGCACTTCAATACGTTAAACGCCT
Source organism: Syzygium jambos (assembly GCA_031216235.1). NCBI lineage: Eukaryota > Viridiplantae > Streptophyta > Magnoliopsida > Myrtales > Myrtaceae > Syzygium > Syzygium jambos. The sequence continues at coordinate 16,494,784 of CM062226.1, forward strand.
TTTCCAACGCCTCAACCCATTTGGGCGCTAACTCTGCATCGCCCATACCATTGAACTTCGGCGGCTTAAGCTTCAGAAATTGCTCAACTAGCTGGGGCATCTGTCTCGGTACAACTGGTTGTGCCTGTTCTGCCTGATTACCCGCATTACCAGCTAACTCTGCGGCTTCGGCTGCCTGTGCATGTGCGGCTGCCCTCTCCTGAGCCTGCAAACCCATGATATGCCCTATCTCACGAAGGGTCTCCATCACTTCCTCCATTCTGGGGTCTCTGGCCTCTCTGGGCTCGGCTCTCGGTTGCTCTTGGGGTTCCTTTCCTCTTCGGCGACTCATCTCTCTCTAAGCTGGCTACTCAACTACCTGCTATAACCCCACTAAGGAGTCAAAGACTTAAACCATACTAACCCAGTCTAAGTCCTAGGCAGGTATCAAACAACAGCCAACCAATCACATGCGATCTAGCACTGAGCACAATACATCACCCAAGGGAACATGTGTACTCACCTCAAGTCCTGACGCGCCTGCACCTTCGGGGTTGAATCACTTACACATTCAATCAGTCAAACAAACGCAATTAAGAGACACACCTAGCACACGAGGTCACCTAGTTGGCTACCCTTGATCATCGCTCCTTATCACTCCAGGCTTCGACCGCATTGATAGAGCTGACCTTGCTCTGATACCAATTCAAACGGGAATGTCACGCCCCGAACCCAACTCACCTCATCGGAACGCGAGCATCCCCTTACCACTTCGGTCGATCAGAGTGCGACGTCCCCAGGAGACATCGCCGACCCAACATACAATCAGAGTATAAAAAACATATGCGGAAACAAAATACAACCCTGACAAATAAAGATGAACAAGGAAGCCAAACCAACAACTCATCATCAGGTAAAACCTCATTCTCATATATATAACAACAAACTGTTTATACAAAGATCACAGATACTTATACAGTCCGATCTACTACAGGTCTAGGTCAGGCTAACCTCAAAGTCAAAAGGCCACTAAACCAAAAAGTGTAGGTGGCCGGGTGAGTGGGTCTGAGCTAAGGATCACTATAACAAAAAGGGTAGGGATCCCTATCATCGTCCAACTCCTCTAAGGCTCGAAGTCTGGGTCGCTGGAATCATCGGGCTCGTCGGAAGACTCCACTAACTCCTCTGAAGAGCTGCTATCCTGCTCTGGCTCGTCCACGTCCATGTCTGGGTCTTCCTGATCCACCTGATCCTCGACGGCATCTATGTTCACATCATCTCCTACCTCATCGACCTCACCATCCCCATCATCCTGATCCATCACCTCTGGCTCGGGGTCGTCCTCGTCCTCATCCATAGGCTCCGGCTCTAACTCATCATATCAAACTCCAGGGCCTGGCTGGGCATCGACAGCTGGCGGAGCGCCAGGTGGAGGAACGTCAACCACCTCGCCATCGGCAATCACCGGTGCTAACTCACCATCAACGTCCACTGGGATGTCAAAGGTACGGATAGGTCGACTGAGGGTCCCGTCCGCGGCTCTACGACACCAAGCTATGTACTCTTGCTTCAGATGCTCATCCTCACCCGTATTCACATAAACAACTGACCTAAACCTCACATGCATTTCTCCTTCTCCAGCTGGGAAATGCTCCACGGACTGCAAAATCTGCCTAGGAATCCCAAAAAGTGGAGGCGGCTCCAACATCCTAGGGGGTAGGCTCTGAAATGTTTCGGTTTTACCACAACCGTGAAACTAGCTCAGTGAATCAAATACCTAAACCTAGGCTAGGCTAAAGTGTGTCTCACTACAGACCAAAACCAAACAATCAAGCCATCAACATAAGACTCAAAGTGTATCAACGTGATTCAAGTGACTCAACCCCTGCAAGTTAGTGCAATTCAACAACATATATATACACCCACATACGTGTACATACGGGCAGGCGTTCTCCGCACACATGTGCTCATCTTCTTAAATGGTTCAATTCACTCAATCATCGCATCCCACACGAATGCCTCATGCAGTCACATACTAATGATTCTCACAATCTCACCACCATACTGCATGATTCGCAACCACATAATGCACGTTCATTTCAATCTTAGTCTCACGACCCACAATAGGGCCCGACCCGAAGGCCACAACACTTCATGGCCAGCGTATATAACACGCCCCCGGCCCGGTGTCTTCTAGCCCTCAGGCGCAACACCGCTCACCTACGAACCAGAGCCTGCTACAAAGTGCATGAGGATGGTCGTCTTCCGGTCTCACCGGGCATCGTCCCGCGTAAACGCAACGGACGGAACGACCCGAAGGCCACGACTCGAAGGCCACTAGGTGATCACACATCTCAATTTTATCTTAGCCCAATTCCACTCAGTTCAGGGCGTTTACCGTGATCACACATAATGCAATGTCACACCGCAAAATCACACAATGCCATTTCACATATCAATCTCAACATATCAAGTGGTGACATGCATTTTCATATCATTGAACACAAATGCCACAACAATCACCAACATTTACAACCCATGGACATATTCTAGCATTTGTATTCTAACAAGTGCAATTCGGCCAAACCAAAACCCCACATTTAAACATGGCCAAAACACATTTAAAACACTTCATTTAAGCCTCCAATGTTCAGCCAAGGTCCCACTCAATCATATATGGCATGCACTTGGCTTAATTAAGCAATTCAAGCCTAATTGGACCTAAAAACACCATTTCTAACCCAAAGGCTCAAGGGCTCCGAAATTTGTTCAACATGGACAGCCATCAAATCCTCTCAATTCAGCCATATTTCCACTTCAAATCAACCCTCAACAACCTCACAATTTCAGCCATATAACTACACAATCCACTAAATAACATCAAACTAACTTAAGTTCCACAAATCTACTCAACCACACAATAGAGCCTAATCTAAGTTTAGGTATATAACTCACGTCGGGGTGGACGATATGCGGAAGGAACAAGTACATCTAGACTCCCGGCTCAAGGACGGCGGCTCACGGCACTCCCGGCGGTGGCTGTTTCCCACGGCCAACGGTGGCTCACGGCGGCTGATTGGGGACGTCCAAGGGGGAGGAGAAGGACACGGCTGAGACGGCGGCTTGGTGGGTGCTCCGGCCCTCCACGGCTTCCCTTTGCCGTGGCCACAAGTTCCGGCGAGCTGCTATGGGAGGCGGCGACGGTGGCTGGTTTGATCGGCCGAAATGGAGGAGAGAACGAAGGGGAGAGAGGGAGACGGTGGAGGCTGGCCGAACGAGAGGGGAGAGAGGGAGAAGAGAGAGAGTGGCGTGAGGGAGGAGAGAGAGAGGAAGACTAGACCAAATTGGTCAAACTTGTCACTTTCAACTTTTGGGGAGGACAAGTGTCAACCATCCAAGCCACTTGACCTAACTACCCCTCATCCAATGGTCTAGAATCAATCCAAATGAATTATTGAGGGGCAATTTTGTCTTTAGCCCCTAACCAACCTTTAACCACTCTAGTCAACTTAACCAACCTTGGTTTAACCCAAATTAATCTTTAAAATTCGGAATTATGCTTAAATAGTCCAAGGGCAATTCCGTCTTTTTGCCGTTCCGAACCAAAATTCCATTTTTCGCACCCAAGCGTCCCATATATGTGTGACTAACATTTTCTGGCGTCAGAATCTTAAAATAAGTCCGTCGGGTCCCCGAAATCCGACACCGAAGTCTGGGCTCAATTCCGTGAACAACTCTCTCTCAATTTCAATTATTCTGAACTCTCACCAACAGGCGGCTGTTTAGGAATACGCGTATCGACTTAGGGTTGTCCGAGTCTCAACGGTTCCGATCATTGAGAGAAAGAGAGTTTATTACTAATCCCGGGGTCACGATCATTTGGCTCGAGTTTAGGATTGGTTGACCACGAGCACGTTCGGTTAAGCAGAATCACCTGCGATCCCAATTGTGCATCGTTGGCCTTGGCCATACCATTTCCATCACTTTTCCTAAGATCGGCCCCTCACTGGTTCACAATATTCCCTCATCCTTTCTCAAATCGGCACCCGAGTCGTGACTAAGTCCCTGGTCCACGTACTAATGTCCCAATTAGCCATTCCTCAATGGTTAGTATCCCAAGAGTGATTAGCTCTGGGCGAGTCGTACTCAAATGAAATGAGAGATAACATTCATTTTATTAATCCCAGAAATTACATCGAAATTCGGGCTGTTACACCAATTGCACAAGGCTCACTGAAACAATTACACAGTTATCTATTATTCATCTCGTCTTCCGTATGCTTGCCTTGGATAAGGTTTGCTGAAAGAATAACCGTGAAAGTCTGCATCATTTGTAGCGCATTATTTGACCTGACTGAGCCAGTTCATTGATCTCAGTCAGCTGCAGCTAATCTATAAGAATTGATCTTCCCTTTGGACCAACACTATCATCATCAATCTAAGTTCAAGCTAGCAGATCTTCTATATGCCCATTTGTGCAGTTTCATAAGGTTTGGAATTAAGATCAAAAGAAAAGAAATTTCAGAACGAATGTGTGTTAAAGTGATGGTAGAAGTCTCTCTCATAGATCGATGCACACTATTCCAGAGATTGTGGTACAAACAGTCTTAAAATTCTAAGGTAAAACATCTTTAAGGTCGCTGATTGGCTTCTACATGGCAATTGGAGACACACCCCACATGATGATTTGGAATGACAGCTGACTCACAACTGCAGTATTTTCATGAACGCTAGAACTGGCTTTTATAAAATAGTGAAGAGGGAAATGCTTAAGCTGTGATTCATCTGTCATTCAAAGCAATGACCTCATTACTTAGCATAAGAAGTCTCTTAAGATTTGCTATGCTAACTCGCTCGAGAAAAGATACTGAAAGTCGAAGTTTTGAGTTGTCCATTCGAAGCTCTTCCAAGACTTGTTGTGAGACTGTTGGAAGCTATTTACACGAAAATCCGGCAAGCAATGGTTGAGGATCATCAGCAGGTCGGCCGCACTCAAACCCGAGCTCTTGGCGTAAGTATCGACAAGTTTTGGTAGGATGATCCTTTTCTTAAACAATCTGAAGTTTGATCGGAGGTACTCTTCCTTTGCGACTGTCAGCTCCTGAAACACTTTGTCAGACCTGAACACGCGAACCTGGAAAAGACATAAATGTAATCCAGAATCAACATGGTCAAGAGAAAGTTAAATGCTTAACCTGGTTATATATACACCTTTAAGAAATAAAATCAATTTGTGGGAATTATGAGCCAGCTCCGTATTAAGTAAATCATCGAAGAAATCGAATCAAGTAATATTTTTCAGTAAAATGACGGAAACTGGAACCTGGAATCGTGTCTAACTGGTTTTTGAGATGCTTGAATCTTTCTCTACATAAAACTATTGATAATTCTTGCGGGAACAAGCTTAAATTTGTGAGTGATAACTAATTCAGAGCCTCATACAATTGTTGACACTTTGTGTCGGCACAGAGGCTATCAAGATCTATAATTGTTAAAATTTGAACAAAAATATAAAGGCAGGACGTTACTGCAGGATCAGAGTGGCTTCCCAAACAGAGTGCAAAATGTAAGAGTGGTTCGGGATGATTGATCTCATATGCTTTCGGCAGACTATCGACTTTAAATTTCTGCTTGGATGGCAATAGTAACCGCAGCCACTACAGGCAACAAAGGCATTGAGTTAAAAACATATGAAATGAAGCTACCATGCTGTTCAGCTGAGGCAAAAGAATGCAAACAATTAGCAGACTCCAGAACAGTTGAATGACCAACCTTTCCTGGATAAAGCAGCCTGCATTGCAAAATACTATTTTGAATTGTGTCTACGCTTATGGTGTGCCCTCCAATGTTATATGCGGCCTGCATAACGCAAAAGTTAGGGGAACAAAATTGATAATCCTTCTGCATATTCATTTAATGTTGTCAGTTTGGAAGTTAGAAACCTTAAGTAGCAGAGACATCCTCTTCAGTTTGTTTTGCGGAATGCCATGAGCCAAAAATGCCTGTAGTTTAGAGCAAGAGACATTAGTATTGCGTTTTATGTTCTGGGATGTGAGTATGGATGAAATGAAAGCATGAACTATGATGCTAAAAAAGACGGAGAGAACTTCACATGCATCACTAGGGCATTGTGCACATTAATCCAAAAGGCGAGCTTCTCCTCATGATTCAGCTTACTGGGATCAACTCGTCGCAATTGATGTACGATTGACCTGAAATCGAGCTTACAATTTGGTAAGATTCTTTATATGTGAAGAAAGTATAGCAATGCAATGTCCATAAATGCATCTTTTGTTGCATATATATTAGCCCAAAAACACTGGAAGTCTATTCCTATAAGTAACTTGAATGGCTTACTCCAGAAGGGCATCTTTACATAACAGATGAGGAGTCTGACGTTAGACTGCTTAAAATTGAAATAAATCAACAAATAGGCCACTGACCAACAGCTGATAAAATATTTTGCCAAGAAATTGGAACATCAAAATTGTGGTTATCAAGAACATGTCACCTGTACTTCCGCAGCATGTACTTGATGCTTTTCATCCTTTCAGCATCACTGGAGATTGATTGCACTTTGAGCATAGTACTGTAAGGTCCGCTGAATTCTCTCGAGCCTTCCACGTGAAAAGGGTTGCCAAGATGGGAATTGAAGGAGGAATAACTGCAGTGGTGTGAGCTCTGCATGTCACCAAGATCTCCCGAAGGATATTGGTCCATTATGTACGAAGATGGTGAATTTGGAGAGCACAGGAAATAATAGTTTGTCAAAGGTGGCTCGGCCAGCTCACAGTAAATTGCTGAGATGGACTTGACCATCTCTACAGATAGCCAGTTTGGCGTCTCTAGGACATGATCAGTTATGCTCGTCCCGAGATAGTCTGCCAAACTAATTGATTTTGAAGTCGTACACGGCACTCGCTAAACAAGCAAAGGAAAGAAAACAGAAGATTCACTTGATTAGGAACATCTTATGCCGGTTTCACAAACGATACAGCTTATATCTGTAAACTGGTAATATCAACATTTCGACACTGTACAAGGATATTTCCGAGTTTTCTCTGAACTCGAAGAATAATCAATCTCGGAGGAATATTAGAAACACATTAAATCCAAGTTAACTTATATGATAGATGAAGGAAAATAGAAACTTACCTCCAACATGGATAAAGGGAGGGAGTGGTATGAATCTACAACTCTAGCAAATGAATTTTCCGGATGTGAATCTCTGTTTGGATGAGATGAGCGCTGAGATAGTGAGGACTGGCAACGGTGAATACCGACATCTGATAGATTTTTTGGATCCCAAATGTTCTCTTCTTCTTTCAAAGGATTCCCAATGGACCGATGAGGCAAACAAGGAGGACGCAGACTTAAATGAGAAAAGGAATTCTCTCTCTCCAGTGTACTATTATGTCTGTGAATTGGCGGACTCACTTTCCCATGAGCGATGGAGGTCAACTTGAACTCATCCTCAGTGAATAAATGTGAAGGTTGTTCATTGAACTTGTTACGATACAAGGTGAGAAGGTACTTTTCCAGGTACGCGACTTCTAATTCTAGCACTGCGGTTTCTACAATCAGCTGCTCTGCATCCTGAAATGAAGTCAAGTAAGTAAAAGATAGTACAGTACAGAAAGCAGCCCCTTTTCAAAAATAGTATAATGGATTAGAGTAGTTACCTTGGGGATTGTCTTTTGAGTTGTACCATGGGAGAAATAGGGCCTACGAGTCAATGCCTTCTCTAATGCATTCCGCATCACAAATTGGTCCTGAAGTTGTTCTTGAAGGTGCAGAATCTACAGCACAATCATTGAGACCCGGCGGTTTTGTTAGAGGAACATTCTGGAGTAAGAAGACAACAGACATCCAAAACAGACTAACTGATCGAGCAAAGGGGACGCATTCGATAGCATAACCGAGAAACTTACCTCCGCCAATGATGTTTCGATCTCATGTCGTGAGTCCTTTTTTCCCATGGTTCTAGCAGAGCCTCTAAGCTGTCCCATTTTGTTCTGCCTTACCAAGTCTGGTAACCGGCACACCAATTAATGCTGAAACGTAAATTTCAAGGTCAAACTTTCGACATTAGAGAAGTGCTGAGTAGATGGCGTTTGGCAGAAGATGTGTTCTTGCCAACATCAGTGTAAGTTCTTACGAAAGGGGATTAGATGATTGTGATAATACTTAGTACAAACGCAACTCGGAAGGCTTTGGTTTTTTCTTCTTACTCCCCGCTGGGAAGCCACAGATACAAAGAAAATCACTATTTAAGTGCTGTCACATTAACATAACCAGCAGTAGTAAATTTGGACCCAAATCTCACAGAATCTCTGCAAGTTCATACAAACGGATGTAATTCTTCTTCCTTAGACAAAAGGGCTTATCATTGAGGCAAATGAAAGAAAGCCTCTCGACTGAGCTATATCTGTTAGTACCACTTGGGAGAGTTCTTTTTTTTTTTTTCACTTGGGAGAGTTGACTATGCAAATCAGAAAAAAGAACTTAATCATATAAAATAAGAAACCCATGAACACATCAAACAGCAGAAACTAGAATTGAAGGAACAAGAACTTACCTTGTTGCCCTGGTTTTCCTCTTCAAACTGTGATGTCCTTGAGGCTTATATATTTGAAACCAGACTCAACCCCGCCACTTCTTCAATGTCATGCACAACACTTGAGCAAAAAAGAAAAAGAAAAAACAAAAGAAGAAAAGTTGGGTTCAGACTAGAGTCCAACCGTTGAAACTTTAACTGAACCAACATTAATTGCAGCAAATACCACCACGAGAAACTGTCAAAGTCCCCAAACAGAGAAGACAACAAACGCCTAAGAAACATCCAAACCCAACATTAAATTCACACGGAATAATCTCTGCAGACACGAGGGACGTAAAGCACACCACAGCTCGGGTTGAGAAAGACTGGTCACGCCAACAGGTTTTGTAAGAGCCGAATCAATTTGTGCCCATCTTCATCTGCCAAATTTTGCACCTTGGTTGAATACAAACCTCAGGAGCGATAAAGAAAAAAGGGTTGAACAAATAAATGGGACAGCATGCAATGTGTTGGTGCTCACTCACATCTGATCTGATCTTATAAAGTGATTGAAAAGGAGGAGGCAATTTTTTTGACTAGTCCCTTGTCTTAGAAAGCAATGCCACCTTTGAAAGTATATAGGCTTTTGGAACTGAAGGTCTTTTTTGCATGCATTAAAAGAAGCAAAACCAGCTCGTGGCTTTTGATCCAGAAAAAGACACTTGTAGAGTCGGGCACTAATTATTTGAAAGTACAAACACACGAAAATTGAAAGGAACAAATCGACAAGAGGCATTGGGGGATACATATATTGCCGTCTTTGGACATAAGGCAGGCTCTTATCACACTTATCAAGGAGAGTTTGACTTACACAGTTCCCCCATGAAGGAGAAAAGGGGAAAAAAAGTAAAGGGTATGTGACACCCCGAGTCATAGGAAGAGACATTGTGGAATAACATTTATGGATGACTCATTTTTTAATGGGCACAATCTTAAACGCTCTTTTTTAAGATTCGGCTCACATGGAGAAGGATGGGTCCTTATAAACGGTACCGAAGAAGGACTTTGCCTGTTAGATATGTGTTTGATGCAAATTGGGCTCCAAGTGGAAAAGGGTGTAATTGTCAGGGTGAAATAGCTTCGACAAAATCGAGGACATTAGCCATTCTGAATGAAAGAAGCACAGTTCTTATATAGTTTGAGGAATGGTAGCAAGTCAGGGCATTCTCTTTACCTAGACGGGGTTCGGGATTCTTTGATTATTTGATTAATACCCACGGCAGCCGATGTGGATTGAATTTTGATTTTTCCCGATCTTAATAGGTTGTCAATGGTTTTTGAGTTTTGGATCATGGGACAGGTTTGTCACCCTATTTACAAAACCCTACAATTTTTGGATTAACCTTAAATGTACTTAATGAATAACCAGAATATGATAAGTCATTTCTAAAACTATTCCTTCTCTCTTAAAAAAGTTAAGGTTAATATTTATTAATTTTGTTGACCCTAAAACACAACATTATTATAATCGACTAACAATTCAATCACAACATTGACCAACTGAATCCTAACTTTCATTTTTACGTTGGATTGTCCTGAAATTTCTACAATTCTTATGTTTTGCAGTACGGAGGTTTCCTAATCAGAGACAATGCACAGGTGATCAATAAATAATTGTGGTAGCGAATTTTAGATGATTTATTATGATATTAAAAAATAAAATTGCGGATTTCATGCAATTTACGGATACCCATATACTTTAGTGAACCGGGTTGATGATTTATGTCGAAAACTACGACAGATTTGGGGAATAATCAAGAATCATGAGCTTAGTCACCTTCTCTTAATGCAGCGTTAGTGCATGGTGATTGTGACTTTTAGTGGAACTTACTCATCTGTCCATTTCTCCCCCACGGAGAGACTAAAAAAGTTAACCCAACTTTAATCAAATCATCATTAGCTATGTCACTTCACCTAGAAATTTGCATGACCCAACGGATAGACAGAATCCCATCAAGAAATTAATCTTCATCTTTCTCGAACTTTGTAAAATGATTAACCTTAACCTCATACCAACTCTTCCCACCTCCCAACAGGCTAAAATCAGAAAATTATTAAATAAAATTTCCAACCGCAAATGGGACCAAGCTGGTATTGGCTATCCTTTTCTGTGATTAAAAGTAATAATATTATTGATAATGGGGCATTAGAATATTGCATGGGGTTCGCTTATCTTACTTTTGATTCTCATGCCGAATTGCACGCCAAAATCACAGGCTATTTTTAAGCAGAAAGAGTTAGGGTTTGTGGGTCAAAATAATAAAATACTAGTTGAGGATGCATCATCACAAAGAAGAATATTTTTCCTAGACGAAACATTTTCCTAGTGTATATCCTAACTGGTCAAGTTAACATTTTAATTTGTATAATTGCATTAGTAAATTCTGTATTTTCAAAAGGAACATTGGTAACTTGCTTGAGGAAGGGTACTGACAAATTCCTCTGGTTCTAAGTTCTCGATCCACACTTCTAAGTTTCTTTTTTTTCCCCAAAAAAACTTGGACAGGTTTAATTAATTTCCTTTGAAGTAGATTCAAAAAGCTTAATCTATTAAATAAATGTGTGGCTTATTATTTAATTATTATAACATTTCATCTCACTCGTAGGCTGGACTTTGGCCTAAACCCATAGCATGAAAATATGTAATTGAGAACTCAAACAGAGGCCTAGAATATTTAAACTCAAGACTTCCTGCTCTGATACTAAGTTGAGAATTGTGATGAAAAGAATATTACATTTTTCTGTCATCATAATTCTCAGCTTTATGTAAGATTTTGTAGAATCACTATCAACTATTCTAAGACTTAAACTGTTCGATGAAGGCATGATTTGATTTTTAAATATTCTAACATTTTGTATGACTCTAATTTGTCGATTTTTATTGGTTGGTAGTATATCAACACTGATAATTAGTCATAATTATTTATAGATTATGCCTTACATATTAATGCTGGATGTGCTTTTGCAGATAGAGTACACATTGGTTAATGTCAATCATGGATGGCATGTTACTAACATGCAGTCGGCTCAACAATCAACTAGTTACCTGATCCAATGTTGGCAATTGATTTGCTAAACTCCAACAACTATCATTTTGGAGTGCTACAAACTCACTCATTTATAGTACGACTGCTTTGATAATATTATTTGTAACAACCCAATCTGATCCATGTGGATCATATCCTCAAAAAGAATTAATCAAGGTAGTAATCATTAAGAGATGGATTTCTAGTTATAAATCGAGTAACAAGCCTCTCCCATCTTAATTGGGTTTTAGGTGTCATAATTGCTCTGATTTTTCAAATTAGCTGGGTGTAAATTGCAACACACACAAATAGGCATATACATACATATATGTAGAGAGAGAGAGAGAGAGAGAGAGAGAGAGAGAGAGAGAGAGAGAGAGAGAGAGAGAGAGAGAGAGAGAGAGAGAGAGAGAGAGAGAGAGAGAGAGAGAGAGAGAGAGAGAGAGAGAGAGAGAGAGAGAGAGAGAGAGAGAGAGAGAGAGGTGTGAATGATTCTTATAAAGGTAGCATTTCATAAAGGCAAGCAACCTCAAAAGGGCTGAAAGTAAAAAAGGCCAAAGTTGATAGAATTTGTATGATAAGAACTCACTAGCATGGTGGGTATTTTCCTACTACTTTGAAAAATTGGGATACAACCAATTTGGTCCCTTCTGTCTGAGTCAAAAATGGTTTCACATCAGAAAAGTTTATTGCCTTTTTAAGTTGGGGATGGTGCTGGTTTGTATGGAATTTAAAGATAGTGAAAGTTACGGCTCCAGCTTCAAGAACATTCACAATCTCTTAACGTCTATCAAAAAACGGTCAGATTATGGCATTTCATTCGCACACATAGATTCCTGTGGAAAATCCATCTGGTTTATACTCAAATATAAAAAGATCATATGGGAGTTGCATCCATAGTGCATATAAAGCAGCATTTAAAATCGAGCTAACATCTCCTCCACTCCTGATTTGAATAAATTTCCTCATCCCTCCTTATTATAGCGGATTCATACCAAACAGTACACACCTTAGTGAATCTTGTCCACATAAACGAAAATCCTAGCAAAACACACACTTTCTCTGCAATTACTAAGCTGCCATGTCTCTGCCGCAACCACCGTTGATCCGTTATAGCCCTCGACCACCTACCTCTCTCTCTCTCTCTCTCTCTCTCTCTCCCTCCAATGTACAATAAAACTGACCTCATCCACTAAGCCGCCATCACCTCACCACCTAGCTGTCACCGCTTTCAAGCTCCATCGATCCTGACATCAACCTCCATGCTGCCGCTTATGTGGAGAAATCCATATAAATCCTGGTAAATGCTTTCTAGATCAACGATGACGCTCGATGTTGATGAGGGCTTCCATTGATCGATGGCAGCCATAACATGCATGCAGAGAGAGAGAGAGAGAGAGAGAGAGAGAGAGAGAGAGAGAGAGAGAGAGAGAGAGAGAGATGGGAGTCAAGTGCACAAACATGGCCAAGGAATCGGAGAGAGATAAGCAGAGAACGAGGAGGGACAGATGGGTGCTAAGGTCTTGTGTGTATGTGTTACAAGATAAAAATCACAAATGGATAATTTTAGGATCTAGTGTTGTACATATGTAATTAGGTACAACATACTTCTTGATAGTAGTTATTATGTTTGATTTCTATATTTACAGTGTGTTTCTTTCTATACATATTCTATTTTGCAGAAGGAGGTAGAAAAGAAGAAAAGATTTACCACCTGTCTAGGTGGCGCTGCTGGAGCGCGAGCTCTTTCTCTCGCAAAAGTTTGAGTGTTCGAATTCCGAGCGCCGCAGGGTGACTTAACCGGTGGCATGTGTGTGGTGGCTAACACATGTCACCCCCAGGGTTTACTCCCCGGCTGTCGACCGTGTAGGGATTCCCTGAGTTATAAAAAAAAAGAAAAGAAAAGATGGGTTCGTCAAACTTAGAACAACGACCTCAATTGGTTGTGAAACTAATATGATGTCATTGTTGTACGAAATGGTGCAATGAATAATTTCGTTTCAGAAGGTAATCATTAGGAACTTTTTTTGTTTCGAAAGGTGTGATGCACTAAAGATGTTCTTCCTGTGACCTTACGGGGAGATGCAACATCAGAATATTAGAAATTATTTTTGAAGAGTTACAACCCTTCAAAATTAACACATCCATTCATTTTTTTGGGTCTTTAAAAAGACCAACGGAAGGCTGAAACGAAAAACTAATGAAAAAAATGTGTATTTGTATCTTTTGTTTTCTTGTGAACCATACCATATTTCGGTTGAATGTATGCGTTTGAGTTCAAAGTTGAAAAACAAATTGAAGTACATCGTTGTGTTCTTATGTAAAGATGTTGCATTCTTTTAATTTCATGTGCATTTTGAGTTTGTAGCTTTCATTCTACAACATGTAAAGCAATCAAAATAGACTTCTTCCTATGAAAGAGGAAGCACTATATATTGTAGAGGAAAATTCTTATATCCATTATACCTTGTAATTGATGGGTTAAACAAAAGGACTATCGCTTCCATTTATTATGAATTAAAGCTCTATTTGTTTCACATAAAATGAGTGATTTGGAATACGTTTTCCTAAAAATGATTACCTGTATTGCATACAAAAATGAACAAACGAAAAATATTTTCATGATGCATGAAATTTTTGAGAAATAAAAAAATAATAAAAATATTTCTTGTTAACTAATTATTTCAACAGGTATAAGCGATTGTTTTTAGAAAAATATTTTTAAAATAATTCATTTTTGGTGAAACAAACGGAGTCTAAAGTTAGTCTATAATTGATATTCTTAACAATGTGTAAGCCATCTATGCAGAGTTGGTTGGTGAAAGTTTCTTCCAATTAAAGATGAAAAATATAGGCTTGTGAAAATATGGTAATAACAGTCATGAAAGCCATTTCTTGTGATATTTAATTTAAACTGGAAAATAGATTTTTAGGATTTTAATTCAGGAGAAAGTTTCTGTTTTGGACAAAAACTGCGTAAAAATTTGAAAGTGCACTCGCTCTGTCTTATATTACAAGATAAATTGGTGCATCCATGTTTTAGCAGGAAAAGTGTCAAAAAAATCCTAAACCTTTTACATTGGTACTAATTTAGTCATAAACATTTTTTGACGCTAATTCAATCCTAAACCTTTTGCATTGGTACCAATTGAGTTCTAAACCTTTTTTTTGTGTCAATTCAGTCCTAAACCTTTTGCATTGATGTCAATTCAGTCCTAAACCTTTTGCATTGATGTCAATTCAGTCTTAAATCTTTTGCACTAGTGCCAATTCAGTCCTAAACTTTTTTTTTGTGCCAATTCAAATTTAAACATTTTACATTTGTGCCAATTCAGTCATTCGACACGTGAATAGCTATTAGCCAGAAGGACTAAATTGGCACAAATGTAAAAGGTTTATGACTAAATTGGCACAAAATGCAAAATGTTTAGGACTGAATTGGCACCAAAAAAAGATTTAAGACTGAATTGGCACTAATGCAAAAAGTTTAGGATTGAATTGACACCAAAAAAAGTTTATGATTGAATTAGCATAAACAAAAGATTTAGGACTGAATTGGCACAAATGCAAAAGGTTTAGGACTTTTTTGACACTTTCCTCTTTTGCGCTTCAGTATTCAAATCTCCCTTCAAAAGTTCAAAAATGAGCTTGAAATTATTCTCGTTTGACCTTCCATCGTGGCCAATCCTCGTTTATAGTTGTTCTTGTCGTTATGATGTCAAAGTTTATACCACTTTCTTTAAAATCTTAGCAAAGAAAGTTTTACATTTTCAATTTACTAAATTCATAATATAACAATCAATGCTTGAACATTTTCCTAACTTTAGTAAATCTACTTCATAATAACATTCCCGTAATCCCTTTGATACAATTCTCTTTTTTTAGAGGAGAAGGACATTAGCAGTGCCAAAAGTTATGTATGGCACTTACTTTAATGCTAAAAGTTTATTTCGAATCACTTAAGTACCATTTAAAAAAAACGATCACTTAAGTGTCAAATACAATCTGTATTGCCAAAAATTTGACGTGGCAATATTTTATTAATTTCTTGGTCATACGTGGCTCGCTGGTGTACCTAGTCAGCATATAACTCATAAACGACGTCGTCCACAAGTTGTAAATAGTAATTGTTTGAGTACCAAATTTTATTTAAAGTGATTACTTCAGTTCTAGTTACTGTTAAAAAACGATCACTTTAGTGCTAGTTAAATTATGCGATGTCGTTTTGGATGTCTACGTGGACTGAATTTTTTTAAAAAATATGTCAAGTCATATTAAAAAAATGTAATTATAATACCACGTAATCAATTTGGCCGGAATTGGTGCTTAAGTGATCGCTTTTTCTCCAATTTGGCACTTAAGTGATCATTTTTTCTCCAATTTGGCACTTAAGTGATTAAAAAAAAACGTTTTGCACTAAAGTAATCGTCGTACATAACTTTTGACACTTCTAGTGCTCTTCTCCCCTTTTTTCAGCTATGCGTACACTACAAACCCACTTTTCTTATTTGGGTTATAATAGGGTCAAGTTGATTCGATATAATGGAAGTTTGAGCTCTATTTGACCCTCATACTTGATACTCAAAACCCAACTCGATCTCGATCGAGTATCGACCTTTTTGCCCGGCCTTGACTGAACTAGAAAATCAAGATACTCGATCTCAGCTTGATTTGATTGGGTTACAATCTATTTATAAAGGAAATCGAGCACGAGCTTGATCTCAAAAGGTGTTCAGATAATGTGGTTATATTAAGCGATCTTGAGGATGTCTGTGTCTATCTTAGCTAATAAATAACTTTTAAAAGCTAATATAAACTTGATTAGTTAGGCTGGATTAAGCTCTCGAATAAGTTGATTCGATTTCACGTTACTCTTCGTATAATAAGACCAATCTATCAAATTAGCTTATGAAGTGGTGTGACGGACGTTAATTACTAAATCGATTCACTTTAGCTGAACATATTATCATCATCAACCCGGCCTTCAAACTTGAATTAACTATGCTTTGAGAGAGAGAGAGAGAGAGAGAGAGAGAGAGAGAGAGAGAGAGAGAGAGAGAGAGAGAGAGAGAGAGAGAGAGAGAGAGAGGAGTTTCTAATTTGGCAAGATGCCAATCGTCAACCATCCATGCATGGTGATCGCTGCAGAGACGTAGACCATGTCAGTGGAAGCAAGATAGAAATCTTTTGAAGTTTCTTCTCTGTCTCTCTCTCGATCTCGAGCAAGTCAATCGCAGTTTTCCTAGGAAACTGACAGACATGCTTCTTTCAAGAAAACTCGAGTTGCATTAATCATTTTCTTCAACCAAAAAAGGACAGAGATTCTACAGACTCCAAAGCAACATCTGATTTAGCGCCCAAGGAAGCTCACTGTTTATTTCAATTCGAGTCTAATCCGCTTGGGAGACCCTCTAGAGTCAAACCATCCCTCGAAACATAAAGTTACATTGTTATATGTTTCTTTTAAGATTTTTGCTTCTTGGCCAAAGTATATCTTAAATTTTGCTTGAAAGGAAATCTATTAATGCTGTCAAACTCATTAAGCAATCTTTATAATTGTTACATAATTCTAGAACGTGTATATACGAAACATATTCTCACGCTATATACATCGGTTCTACATTTGTTGGCTTCCAATTGTCACGTGAACGTGAAATGATTGTTGCTTTCCCAATGTCTTGGTATACAATAATCTATGTCCAAGTTTTTACTTTGACCAATATTTGATACATTATCATTTACTACAAGCTCGCAATAATTTTGCAAGGGTTTTGGAACAGGTGGTGATAAACCCATGATCAAAATGATCAGTACAACAAATCCTTATTCAACTCTTTGTTGGAGAGCAATGGTTTGTATGAAAGAAATACATTTTCCAAAACTTAAGTGAGAACTGTGGGTAGCCAAGAAAATGAAGAAAGATCATGAGGAAGTTCGGTTATGGTCACACCTCTATCCCATGGCTGCATTGAGACAAAACCCTAGTTTAATGAACTTATACTATGATAGAAAAGAGAAGTTGATTTGCAAAGATCGAAGTTGCAGAGATTTCTTAGAAACCATGTGGAAGAATCTTTTGCGTTGAGATTAGTAAGGAGGGAGCTCCAAGAATTGGGGAAACCCTAGAAGAGACAGATTCTGAAGAGTGAAGTTTCCAAAGGTTTAGTCAATGCCAATGATATGGACAAAAAGGCTTTCTTTTGTCCTTTGTTTTTTCTCCTCTTAGGTTTTCCACCCATTGGCGGCCTTCAACGCCACTTGACCATTAGATTAAGGCTAAATGTTATATTTTATTCTTTTCTTTAGGCATAGTGACTGTAGCTGATATTGTCAGACATCCATAATAAATTATGTCTCTATGAGATTGTAACTGGTGGATGTTTTCCTTATTTTGGTTTCCCCTTTGCCCATGAACTGATTCAATTTTGAGGCCATAGTTTCTCCCCCTTAACATTAGGGGTGTCAAATAAATGGGTCGGATGGAATTTGGATGGGCTAAAAATGGGTTCAACTTCAATTGACTCATTCACATCCTATATAATTGTAATAAGACATACCCAGTCCGATCTATACATACTCAAATTGATCCAAACAACCTAATTTGAATGCATTAGTTAAAACTGTTCTCTTTTTTCTAATTTCACCATATTAATTATAGAGGAAGGTGCCTTTTGAAGTGGAGAGTGTCTTTTAGATGGTGCGGGAGCAACGTGCCCTCACCATTATTCTTGATTAAATGGGTTAAAGGTGAATTTCTTTTCGAACCCAGTAGAACCCATCATCAATTGGGCTTTGTTTTATTAAATCCATTCCAAGTTATATCTCAAATCTTAGCCAGCCCATGTATTACTTGACTCATTAATACGAGTTATATTATGGGTCTATAAACCGTTTTGTCACCTCTACTAGACCTGCTGTCTATCATTATCATTTGGAAATGAGTTAAACATTGTAAAACTAACACAGAGGATTTAAACTCGAAAGAGACCCGTTTGTTGATTATAGTAGATGAAAGTGTTCTACATATACACCTGGGAGTTGTCAAAATATTTTCCTTGACTTAGACTGCAATGGAGCAAACTCACTGCATTTAATCCAATGGGGATAATTACCAAAGAGCCATTAACTTATTGTACGGTGGCCAATTTAGTCCAAAACTTTTCAATTTGTACAATTTACTCTTAAACTTTTTGGTGATTTGCCGATGTAGTCATTTCAACCAATATTGGTCAGAAATTGCTGATGTGAATGCCAGTTGTCCTAAATGACATGAGCGCCTACTTAGCAATTTTCAAGCAAAATTCGTCTAAAGAATTACATTAGCAAAGAGTCAAAAAGTGTAGGACTATATTGGTTAAATTGAAAAGTTTAAACCGAATTGTCATCCCAGCAATAGATTTAGGACTTTTTTTTTGTGTAATTTTCCCTAATCCAATGTGTTTAATTACTTTTGCAGACATAAGTTAAAAGACGGAAGTCTACATGATCTGTCTCACGGGGTGACTATTCCTATTCATAAGACTTAGGTTTGTAGTGGAACATCATTATGCCATGTGAACTCGTTTTCGGAGGCTTGTAGCAAGGAATGGTTCTCCCGCATAGTCCTGACTCTCCAAGACGGACCATTACTCAGGCCTTGGATCCTATATAGTCCGCTTCAATGTTTGATGGACCGATCTAATCGATAGACTTCATTCATCTGGGAATGAGTTCTGATGTGCTTTAGAAATCAGCTAGTTGGTCTGCGGAGAAATCGAGGAATCCGGCAATGAGATCTAAACCCGCAACTGGGACATCACATACCTGTAGGCCTCCACCACTTTTTGTTCCACGATCACAAGATCGCCGCCAAAAAGGGTTGGCTTCATTGCTTGGTTTTGGAAGACGGGAGAGATGAACTTTTCCACTACTTGGTAAGAAAGTCGATTGGACATCCACATGCGTAAGTTCTCGAGTTGAGCAAGGTATTCAAGTTTGGCATGATCGAAGTGCCTCTATGTGCGACTGCACAAGGAATGAGATAATCTGCTTTTCTAAGCAGCCAAGCTTCCTTATGATTCTAAGATCATCGTCTGTCGATATATCAACTCTCAAGTTACCGAAACTTTTAGATCTCCCCACTCCCTGTATGTGTCCGGAGTGCGTTTACCAATCCACCCAGGATACTCTTGAGTTTTTGCCTTATGCTTGACATCCAAACACTGGATCTCATGAATTCAAGCGGTTGCTATTTGTACTCAATTCTGCTAAGATGAACTCAGACGAAATACGTGTAATGAAATGTAAGCAATGCTCGTTGCCTTGTGTACATCCATTTAAATTGCAAATAAAGTGCTAATTGTGATACACAAAACACTCATATATCGACAAAATTTGTCGCAATGATATGAAGGCAGAAAGGAAAATTGAGCTCACAGGTAATTTCAGACAATTGAATGATGATCAATCTTCGACGGCCAGCCCCACTCATTCTTCTCCAGCATGAATGGTGCTGCAAAACACAAATGATCCCAAGGTGCTAGATGCACGTAGATTCTGGCCATCCGGTTGCAATAACAAGAGACAAAAGTTACAAATAATATAAATTTTAACTGATTGAATGAGCATAATCTAACTGCATTACCTAATTTGGATCTTAAAAGTGAATATATGCAAAGATTCAACAATTCTTCGTGAATGGTGTTGGGGTTGTTGGAGGCTTTAGGTCTTCATACCTGCTCGGGAGAGAAACAAAAGCCAAATATATATTTTATTAACATGATAGCAGAGAATTTGCATACAGTAGTGTGTCGATACAGAAATTATGATCATAAGCAGTTCAAACATAAGGTAACATTCAACTAGTTCGCTCTGACAAGCCTAATCACATTTATTAAATACTGAGCCAGCAAGAACGGGCAATGCACCTAAAGGGCTGCCTGCTGAGGTATAAGCAAATATTTTTCATCATGCATCTAAACCCTCAAATCATAAAGGATCCCAATCTCCAAGAAGCACGTATTGAGACTACTAAAAAGCTTACGCTGTATATGGAGAAAGTGGCCCCAGTTTTCTCTCTTCATGTTCCTCCCGGTCTTTGGGATTGTTTGTCATCAAAGGCTGAGGCGGTGGTGCACCATTTCCTGATACGGCCACAGAGACTGAGGATGGAGGCTGTGTGATTGGTACACTGGGAGATGGCGAAGTAGGGGGCTTCAAATCTTCATATCTGATGACAAGGTAAAGATAATGTACCAAGGCTAGGGGCAATTACGACATAAAGTACAAAAGTAATGGTTCCAATAGATCAGAAATCCAAACAATACAGGACAAAATGGAAGATCAGACAAATGGCAAGAGCCTAGCTTGCACAAACGTGCATGAGTCTGTGGGTACGGGTGGGCGTGTGTGGGGTGTGTGTGTGTGTGTGCACGTGGGTGTGGGTGTGTGCGTGGGCATGCATGCACGCGCACGTGTGAGAGAGATAGAGAGATGCAGCCATATGGAATGACATACGTGGGATAAGGAGAGAGTGGCCTGGTTGCAACTGCTTGGCCTGTGGAAATTTCCTCAACAACTGGGGTGTTTGGAGGCACCGATGTGATTACATTAGAAGGTGCAGGAGAAGTATCACCAGAAGCATCAGGCTCCTGCCAAAAATTTCTGAAAAATTCAGCGTGCACTTATAAAAGCACAGTGAACTAAATTAGACCTCTAAAAGATCGGTGAAAAATCTAATTTAGCACTACTAAAAGTGCAGTGAGTTAAATCAGATGAACTTTATATGCAGAACTAGATGTTAAAGTGTGAACTGGAGTTCCTGAAGAGTTCGCTACATTTTTAAAAAATAAGAATTACTCATCCTTCATATCTAAATTTCTAGTTCAGCTACATAGTTACTGCACAAAAAGGACATTAATTAACAATTAAAATACAAAGATGTGTCTTCATAGGAGATTTAAATGAATGGAAGCGTTCGTATGGAGCACAACCGAATCTAATCCACTAAGCATGAAGAAGAAAAGGACAAGTCACTTCATGACTATCCAGATATATGCTTGACAGAAATTTTGAGCACATTTTGTTAGCTTATAATTTTCAAGAAAATAGTTGTTCAACATGGTATCTTAGCTTCAGGTGAAGGGTTTGAATTTTGTACTCCTTCTTGTTATCATTAAGTCTGTTACGCTTGTTTGTCCTCCGGCGACTATTTGATGGCTACAATTTATGTTATCGTATAAGATAGCTTAAACACCGAGGGGAAGTACTCAGACATATTTGAGCCTGATAGACAATGCTGACATATTTCCCCATACCTCAAACTTTTGGGAGCTACGGTTGATCAACAATGACTAATTTCTAACTAGGAGGATTTGACTGTGTCAAAAAGCATGCTTAACCAAGAACAGTTTTTGGAAGAATTAGCGCTTATAACATCAGCTTCAGAGTTTTTCAAAGTCTGAAGATTAAGAAATCACCATTAGCAAGGAAGCAACAATTTATAGACATGTCCTGCTTAACCATGACAAATGTAAACCTCGCTCTCATTACTGCGAGCATGTTAGATATGCCTTTTCGCTACCTTTCAGTGCCATAACATGCCAAGACAAGCAAAAACACTCTAAAGGAAAAATGGAATTCTGGATTTCCTCTCGTGAATAATTGCAAAAGGCTTTTTAATAATATTAACAGAAAGTTCAAGTATAGCAGGTTATATATGGAAGAAAGAGTCATACCTGTGGTTCTTGGCATTGAGATGGTATCCTAGCAAGAAGCTCTTCCATGGGAGTCAGTGGAGCAGTCGTTTCGGCAATTACTTCCACCACTTTACAGTATGAAAGGCCACGGTTTTTGGCCATGACTGCCATGAGTTCTGCCACCTGAAATAGTAAATCAGAAATGCCTTTCCTATCATTGGTGGATTCTCTTATCACCGCATCACTTTGGCTACTTTAAAAATGCGTGACACTATCCCTGAGAACATTTTCCACCACAAGTGCTGAGAGGGTGGAAATCTTTTCATTCGAAAGAGAGAATAAATTTATGCAACATTGATTCAGAATGCAGACTGAAACGCCAGCAAAAACAGTAAAAGTGACTCCTCGATTCATCATTTTTGAGCTGCAATTTTAGCTAGTGCAAGACATCATACAGATACTATTAATTCAGACAGATATGCAAAGCAGTATGGAGTATGAGTTGAAATGACAAAACAAATCTGATACACCTAAAAGGCGAGATGAAAGAAATTAAAACAGAACATACAATGTGTACAACATTGTCCTGTGAGGCTGCGACTGCCAATAAGCCTAAATCTCGTGCAAAAAAAAATGAAGGCTTATACCACTAAGTGGGATTGGCTATATGAATCTTAAATCTCGTGCAAAGATGCAAAAATTATATCCAAAAGTTTGCTTGGCCTATCTGCCTCATTCACTCAGACCAAAAGCAAATAGAATAGATCTCCCAGAAAAGTGCTCTGTATATTTCGCAACACAAGAAAACCCAATATACCAAAAGTCCATACGAGAAAAGTGCTCCGTATATTTGGAAAATAATATCTTTACTTTCTTTAAAGTTATATACCTTCCTTTTTTTCCCCTTCAGTAAAAAAGAAATTTCTTCAGTTTATTGATAGCAAGAAAATCTATAACTGCTCGCTGACTTATGCATATGCAAATAAACTTGACAACTTTACCTGAAGGTTTGAAACTTGGCCTCCAAATAAAGTATCTTCCTCTGAAAGGGTAATATTATGAGTTTCTTTATAAGCATCAGTTGGCCGCTCCATTCCCCCTGGCCTCACTATCTGAATTAACACCTGTAGATTAGTAAGATTATTCGAAAACTGTGTTTGACTGAAAAGTTGATTCAAGAAATACTCACAGTGTAAGGAATACCACTGGCTATAAGTGCTTCTTCAGCTTTCCTTTTCCAGATCAACACTCCCCAAAACAAACTTAAGGGGCAAGAAAGCAGTCAATAGATCATGCTTACATATCTTCACGAATAGAGAAAAGTCTACAAAAGAAAAACCCCTCTTACTTCAGTATAGCTGCTGGAAATCCGACCTTATTTGTTCCCAGAGATGAAACCATGATGAAGTGGTTAACTTTGGCCAAAGTTGCTGTCCAAAGAGAGATAATACAATTTGATGGATCCAACTCCAAGAGCAGGAACAAATAACAACACTAGTTCTCTTTCATAAAGTTCAGTTTCACTAGGTTATTTTAACAAATGGAAAAGAGCCGATAAAGATTTCGCGAATTGCTTCCTCAATCCTCCTGGCCGAGTCTTCATTTGTTACTCTTGTACTTCAATGATCTTACATAATGCAGAAACTTAATGATCTAATTGCTACAGAAGAATCCTGAGGCACTAAAGAAAATGATCTTTGGTGGCCAGGACTCAAGAGACCCCACTTAATCTTGAAACTAATGAGCAATTATATGGTGTATGACTTTAGCTACCTGCATCAATGAGGTTCTTTGTAGCCATATAGTCAATTCTGTATGGGCCCGTCACATCAAACACTTCCTTTTCGCTGGCACCAATGCAACATATAACCACGGAAGCATTAGCTAAGGCTGTTCTAATCTGATCGTGCTTCTCCAAGTCACATTCCACAACTTCAAGCTTCTCTACAGCTGGGCTAAAAACCAGAAAATAGCCGTTATTTGTTATCACAGAGTATCTTATAAACAATAATGGATCTATAGTACTTTTCTTTCCTCTAAAAATTCCACTTGGAATTATCTAGAAAGAAAGAAACAGAACATAAATCCCAGCATTTCATATATATTTTCTTACGTTTAAAACCCTCCTTTGAGTCATCCCCCTCAAACTTCATCTGTTTAACACTCTGCAAGAAGTTTGTCATTAACCGAGTCATTATAGCAGAAAACCGGTAAGCTATGGAGAGCAAGTTCAGATCAATTAAAACATCTACCTGCACAAGAGCTACTGCTCTTTCAGCACTTCGCACTCCAGCTCTGACTCGATATCCTAATTTCAAAAGCTCCCTAAAGAAGAATCCATCCCCGCGATCAAACCAGAGTGAGGTATAAAACAGTTTGCATTCGAAGTATAAGTTCTGAAATGCAACCTCACAGTCCGTGATCCAACTTTTCCAGTCGCACCAGCAACAAAAACAAGACCCTCATCTTTCTTATCAAC
This sequence comes from Syzygium jambos, assembly GCA_031216235.1. NCBI lineage: Eukaryota > Viridiplantae > Streptophyta > Magnoliopsida > Myrtales > Myrtaceae > Syzygium > Syzygium jambos. Next base: position 16,519,543 of record CM062226.1, read on the forward strand.
ATTACTTGGTATTGCTTCTGTTGTCGCAGAGCTCATTCTGGTTGCACCTACGGGATTGATGAAAATTAGTTATCATGGTGCAGATAGCTGCATTTGATCAGACATGATACTTCCGATAAGGTTAGTACTATTAGTCTAGTTCTGGCCAAAAGAAAACGATAGCAGTGTTAGTCTTGCTTCTCCAATTTTATTAATGACTTCAATATCTAGTCCAGAATATGATACTCAAATCTGCCACCACAGCAATATTGCATGCAAACAAGAGACCAATACATTCAGTGATGAAACAAATCAAAAAATACGTACGGCCTGACTGGGATTCATGACATCTGAGTCGCGATATTGAAATGGGAGCCTCCATTTCCAATTACATGCCCATTTAAGCATTATGCCGACAAAATTTTGGACTCGGCCACAATCCTACACGCTAGGATTGGAGAATCGGCATTCCTCACCTCACTAATCCATGACAGCATAACCACACACTACATAAAGCCTATCTCCATCAACACCACACCATCCCTCTCAAGATTGCCCATCAACCACAACCTCCTTCACCACCCATTCCCCCAGCAACAATGCTATCATAATGGCCACCACTCTCCCTTACCATTACCATGCGTTACTTCTCACCAATGAAAGTGCAAAGTCAAACAACGTACAGATTACACTAGACTGTTAAACTTCACTATCCCATCAGCACAACAGAACCCAGTGTCACAAAAAGAACACTGCTTCTTCCTCGATCAGAAAACGACATTGCCACAACAACATTGTGCTGAACCATCCATCTTCCTTCCCCGCCTCCGCACAACGTCATCGAGGCAAAGTCCTCGCTTTTTCAGGAAAAAGAGCAAAGAGGCAAGGGATGGTAATCGGCAGAACTGCCTCACGGACCTGGAGCCAGAGCTCTGAGCTCGAGAGGTCTCGCCTTCCCCACGAACCGATAACGCTTCGCATGGCTCGGCAACTGCAAGACCTGGCAGCGAAGGAACGGCTTCTCGAGAGGCCCAGCCCGCGAAGAGGCGATCGCGTTCGCGCTCGGCGCCTGTAACGAGCGACACTCCATTGCCATGAGAACTCCGGAAGAAGAAGAAGAAAGAGAGTTGTTTTTATTTTATTTTATTTTATCTAATTTAAATTATTTTTCCGAATTTCTTGCTTTACTTTTTTTTGTCCTTTTGCTATCTATATCAGTGACTGCAAGTTGTGACAGAAGTGGAATTCTGTGGATATGATGGGTCCCACGGTAATCTCGTTTGCCTATGGCGTTGTGTGGTGGCTATGGCTACTTGTTTTTATTTTTTATTTTTTTTATTTTTCCCTCTCCAATCTATTATTTATAATTATATTTTAAATTATCTTCTTTTCTTCCTTCCTCCAATTATATATTGAGTTACTCATCTATGGTCATGTTATGCTAATGTCTATACTAGTAACTAAGTTAAATTTAGTGGGCACTTCAATCGCAAATATTTGCACAAAAAACAAAAAATCATAACAAATCCGCACAATTTTTTTGTGATACAATATGACCGCACATGACCATAGATGACCAAAATCGTATTTTGAGATAATTCAAATGATTGGCATTCAAATCTTTTACGTATTATATTATTTCATTAATTAAAAATGCATGGCGCAATATAAAATACATGTGTTTGTACGAATGTAGATGGAGTGAGAGATCCAAAGTTAGACCCATTGTGAAGCACATCATTTTGTGATGTCACGTAAACTTCCTGGTGGATTGACAATTGACAACTTCTTCATTTATTGTCTGGCAACCTTCCCCAAGAGTACTATACGACACTACTTCAATTCTTGTTCAAAACCGTACGTGTACTTTTTAAAAGTGTTATCGCTCGTCCTTAATCGGTCTGATGATGGAATTAGTCGACGTTAAGGCCATTAGAAATTTCATGACGTGGTTTAATGTCGTTAGAGATTTGTAGACTGGAATTCATTTTATTGTTTTTTTCAATGTTATCACTCCAACTATCACCATCTTCTTCCTCGTCTTCTTCTTCAACTTAAACCCAACCAAATCCAAACGAATACCCACAAATTTAACATCCCTACCAAGTGCAATATCCGGAAAGGCCATGGCTGCGAGCTTGAAAAAGATTTAGCCACCACGGTCGTGTTGGAAGAAGCTCATCAGGGCATGCCCGTAAGCTCAAAGAAACTCCATTTGCCATTGTGTGAGTTTGATGAAACTCGGTTAGTAATGGTTAAGCTTATCAGAGCTTATATGGCCATAGTCGAGTTCGACAAAACCTAGCATCCATGCTAATGAACTTATATTGGATATAGCAAAAAAAAATACCAATAAAATTGGACATATTGAGCAAAAAATATCCTAACCAAATTCTCCAAATTTTTTAATATAATAATGTCTTAATTCTAGGATTTGAAAGATTATTTTCCATCTTGAAACTATTAGCTGGCACATGAACATTAATTATTCATTTTAGGAGAAACCTTATAACACCAGCCAAGGAAAAGCAAAATATTCTATCAAAATCCATTATATATCTTTTCAAAATGGCTTTTCCTTAAATGCTAGAGTTCGATCTATCCCTAGCCTTAATGGCAATTGCCCAATTGCCCATTTCGCCTATATAATTTTCCATTCTTGATACTTTGCACATCCGATGTCTTATACATTTTTGTTAATTACGGTAACAAAGTCTTTTTAAGTAGGTAAATCCCAGATACCATGAAATACATCACTAACTTTTTATTGCATCTTTATTATATGGTAATGTGTTAAATGTAAAATATGAAAAATCTCCATTATCTTTACCACAATTACTCATTCTTTACCTATATAAGTTATAGCACTTAGGAACCTTAGATATCGAATGGGTTATGTCTAGAGAAATGTTCTCTCTCGAAACCTCATTGCCTTTCTCTCGATGTTACGAACTTATGGGAATCTCAATTAACTTCGTGATTATGAACTTAATATGAATTTCAATTGCTCCACCAACGAAGCTGTAATATTCTGAATTTCGACCAATTTCCGAGATCAATGAGATTGATATTATTCTCATTTAATTTTAGTGAGTCTCGTCCGGAATGGATCCTTCACGGGATACTGACCAATAGGGAATGACTAACTAGGAAAACGGTACGCGGACCAGGGACCCTATCGCGAATTGGGCACTGATTCCGAGAAACGACGAGGAAATATTTTGGATCAATGTGGGCCGATCCTAGGAAGGTGACGGATTTAATTTGGCCAATAACGTACGATCAGATCACGGGTGATTCCGCACAACCGAGAATACGCGTGGCAAACAAATCCCGAACTTAATCCAAACGATCGCGACCTTCGGAACTAGTGAGAATTTCTCGCGTTCTCACGGTAATCGAGATCCTCACGACTCGAGTAACCCTAAGTCGATACGCGTAACCTCCTAAACAGCCGCCCGTCAGTGAGACTCTAAAATTGTAATTGAGCAATTTTGATCGCGAAATTAGATCCGGACTTGGGCGTCGAATTTTGGGGTCGTACGCAACTAATTTTGCGAGGACGACGTCATTTTAGTGTGGCCAGTCATATTTGGGGTCGGTACGGTCGAAAAATGGAAATTCGGTCCGGAATCGGAAAATTATGATTTTGCCTCTAGGCCTATTTTGAGTATTCCGAATTTTGGGATAATTATTAGAAATTATTTTGGGGATAATAAGTGGATAATATCAGCCCAAAAAGATTGGACCAAAATACCCTTGGATATTTTGGTTTGGATTAATCTTGGCCAAGTAAAAGAGGGATAAAATGGGCATTTTGGAAAGTTAGTCAAATTCCCTTTTTAGATCAATAATGCACTCTCTCTCCTCTCATTTTTCCTTCCCCTCTCCTCCTGCCAGCCTCCTCCCCCACGCCAATCTCTCTTCCTCCTATTTCCTTGCTTGGCCATGAGAGAGCTCACCGGACCGCCGCTCGCCGGACCGCCGCTCGCCATGCCGTCCGCTCGCTGTGCACCACCACCCGACCATCCATCCTCTCTCTCTTCGTCTCGTCTCTCTCTCCCTCGTTCGGCGTGAGGAACACCGCTGATCAGCCCCTTGGTCGAGAGCCACCGTCGCCGCTCGCCAAGCGCCGCCATGAGCCGCAGCTTGGACCGCCCATTCCCCCGCCATTTCAGCTGTGTTTGGAGTCTAGAATTAGGTGAGTAAACTATTCATAAACCCTAATTAGGATTTTAGGCATTTCTAGATGGGTTAGGGTTGGATTAGAGAGTAATTATGGTGAAGTTTAGGCTTAATTAGTGGCTGTTTGGTGGAGGCTGGTTGTGGGACGATTATGGGAGCCTAGTGTGATGATTTAGAAGTGGAAAAATGGCCGAGGATGTGCTGAATCGTGGCTATACCTATTGGGATTAATTGGGATCGAGATTAGACAATTTGGGATTTAATTGTGAATTCCCGACCATGCAGTGTTTGAATGATTTAGTGGCTGATATTGTGATGATTTGGGGTTCCAATATGTTAATTCCAATGTGATTTAGTACCCTAAAGTGGGCTGTTCAGTGGCTGGTCTTATTGGATTAGATTTGCTTAGGTTCGGTGAATCTAAAGCTTAATGGTGGAATTCCCGATCCTATCTTAAATTGTCCTCTTGATGGCTGATTTGTGTTGAATTGGATGTCAAATTCATGATGCCATGTCGTGGGCTATTAGTGGCCGAGTATGATTTGATATGGCGGGCCTCGGATGTGCGAACTTATGTTGTGCTAATCGCACGGATTATGTGCCAATGGTGTGCCGGGTTCGAATTGAACTAAATTGAGGAATCGAAAAGTTTAATGGAATGTCTTGGGGTTGAATTATGGCCGAGATCGACCGGAATTAATGGCGGCCCCTATAGAGTTTTTTTTTTGGGCCCCTATAGAGTTTAATTGGCCTAAGTTTGGGCGATTTGGGGTCTAATGAGGATAATTCCTGAGCATGCCTTATTTGGTGGATTGGGTGGTTAGTTTGTGCTTGATTGTGCTTAATTGTATATTACCATGCCGTGTGTTTATGTGGCCAATGAGCGCGGCGTGTGATTGGCCAATAATTGGCGTGAGTTATATTGCCCAAGTTTATGATTTATGTGTGCCAAAGTCGTGCCATGCAAGATTGTATTACATTGAATAATTAGGCATGTTGTGGCTGAATTGAATTGTTGAATTGATTGGGTATGTCGAGAGGCACGCCGGTTTGGCCATTGGATGATTATGTGCCTCTACGAGATTTGATGCTCATTGTACATAGCATTATTACCCAAGTGCGGGAATTGCATGGCCACGCATTCCGTATGCTGAGAATCGGCATGAGACAGAATTGTGCGAGTATGCGTGCCTGACATGAGCATGTGATCATCCTAAAATACCCTGATGTGTTTTACATAGGGTTCAGATAAAACTGACTGTATGTATGTGTGATCACTAAGTGCCCTGATGCGTTTTACGTGGGACGATGCCCGGTTCGTTTGGAAGATGGCCAGCCTGATACGTTTTACGCGAGTTTTGGTCCGTAAGGAGATTAGTGTTGTGCCTGATGCGTTTTGATGCAGGTTAGAGACACTGGGTCTGATGTGTTTTACGTAGGCCATGAAGTGTTGTTAATTGAGAAATAGACCTGATGCGTTTTACGCGGGTCGAGCTTTAATTGAGAAAATGAGCTGTGTGCCAGTGTACAGTGTTGAGCCAGATCATGAGCATGGTCATATTGATAGCATGTGTATGCAAGAGTGAATTGGCAAGTATGCGAGTATGTGTGACTCGGTGAATTGTGTGCGGCACAGGCACTAATGAATATGAGCATGCGTATGGTGCACGTATGATCAAGTGCGATCGCGTATGTGCCGTGAGAATTATATGAATTGCCTAACCAGCAGGGTCAGTTGTGTAATTGATCTGGGCTCGAGAGCCTAGGTCTGTTGTTGTGGCCTTAGTTGTTGTGTTTTGTTGCCTATCAGGAGGTACATGTTAGCATAGTTTAGGTTTATGAGGTTTTACTTACTGAGATTCGTCTCATAATTGTTTAAACCCCATTTTTCAGACCCCCAGCTTTGAGGACGGTAGGTCTGCCGATTCGTATTGGGGATCCTAGACCAGATAGACCGTTCGGTGACCAAGTACCCTGGTTGGAGCGAGGAAATTTTTATTATAGTGGCTGCTGAATTTATTTGGATTTTTATGCTTATGCTGTAATGAATATTGTATATCTTTGTTATTAATGCAAGTTGTAATTATTGTTTGTGTTGCTACCCTTGGTCTCGTGGTGTTTTAGTTGTTCGGGTGTTTGTATTGCTTCCGCTTGGGCCTTGAGCTCTATGTTGTGTGTTGGGTCGGCGACGCATCCTGGGACGTCGCACAAATTCAACCTACGTTGGGATGCTCGCGAGCCATGGGGTTTGGGGCGTGACAGAAGCAATCCGATCGGCAATTTTTCAGAAGCTTTAAATTCATGGTAAAAACTGTGAATCTTCTCTCTCCATCTGTCATCATTCTTTTTCATGGCAATTGACATTGCCTTTTTTTTTTCCTTTTTAATTTTCAATGCAGAAAAACGAAATTATCCAAGAAATGGGTTTGCAGGAAGTGACTTTTTTGGGATCTTCATTATCATTTCCACAGTCTTGTGTCCCTTCATCTGTGAATTTGGACTCGCCCATAATCTTCCTGTGAGAAGGAAGGCGAGGAGAACCGGGCCAAACTACCGCCGAATCACTACGGTATCGAAAGTGCATAATCAGAAGATAGACTGAAGGGAGAGAAAATGCTTCTAATTAGATTTGTGATCCTCAAGACCTTTGATCTCTACTTGGATTCTGGTATTAGAGTTAAGTTCTGCTGAGAGATGTTATAGCATTCTACATCGCTTGTTCGGTTTTCCTAGTTTTTCTCAATGTCGATTGAGAAACTTATGTTATTAATCAACATGTATATTCCATTTGAAGATGAAATATTAGATTCTATTTCGCTATTTGCATTCTCTCAAACGCATTCATATCGTCCATACCATAACAATTACAAATTTGAGATCTTTTTCCGATAATATAGGCCAATAATATACTAGTGTGGAATAATCTTAAAAAAATTTATCAATCTGTGAATATGATGGGTCCCATAGTAATCTTGTTGTGTGATATCCCAAATTTCACAGTAACATTATATGAATTGCTAATTGGAGATGGCCAATAATTGATTAGTTAATTATCGGGATACTTTCGGAATATCGATGATTAGGCATTTGACATATTTTGATCCGAAAATCTTTGGAATGCATTGGACAATTGAACAGATCAACGCGTGGCCATATGCATAAGATTGGTGATCATTTGTGTTAATGGGGAGTAATGGTTGTTGAGATAGGTCTTATGTGACTTTAGGTGTATTTGGATTGGGTAATTAGGACACAAAATTGTGCCCCAATTAACCCCCATGTGTGGCCGGCCATCTAGGACAGAAATTCAGTATGCAAAATTAAATTATTAAGTCTATTTAATCATGTTTACTATCGACATTAGCCAATCAGATTTCATGCAAGGTAGGAGGCTTGTTTGACACACCATCTTGGGGCTCATGTTGAAGAATCATCATTACACTCTTTCTCTCTTTCCCTTGACCACACGGCAGCCCCTAGACCTTATCTCTCTCTCTTTCATTTTGCAAGACACCACAAGCCACTCTCTCTCTCTCTCTCTCTCTCTCTCTCTCTCTCTCTCTCTCTCTCTCTCTCTCTCTCTCTCTCTCTCTCTCTCTAGGTTTCGTCTCCCCCTCTTGGCCGCTCTCTCTCCCGCGCCTCACCTCCATTTCCAGCTCTGTTCTAGCTCGTTTTTCTTTCGCTCCGGTGCTGTGAAGGCGTGAACAATACCCAAGGGGAAGAGTTTCGGCCTTGGATAGTTCAAGGCAAGGAGATAGGGCTTATTTCTAAGCCTACCCACTCTCTATGCCCTTGGTTTTTATTATCTGTTGTTGTGCATGGATGTTTTGATCTTGCATGTGGGTTTCATGATGTTTAAAGGGCATGCATGTGACTGTTCAGACCTGGATTGAGTGTGCTTGGGGCCCTTAATGGTCTTGCATGTGGGTGCTTTAGTCTCTAATGGCCTTGCATGTTGGTATACTAGCTCCCAATGGCCTTGCATGTGGTTTCTAGGTCAAGAACTTGTGTTGCATGTGACATAGATGGGTAAAGATTGTTAAATAGAGATGGAAATGGGTGTTGCATGTCTATTCAAGTTGCTGGGAATGAGTTTTGTTGAAGTAAATTGGATGGGTTTCCATTCGGATTCATCTCCTTGAATTTTGTTCTTGAAACCCGCTACTGGACCTCTTCTTATTTCCATTTTTACAGAGATTTTTTTGGACCGAATTTTAAGAAACTTTATTATTCAAAGTTTCTCCCAGCATCTTGAAGTATAACATACTTTAAATATAGAGTTGTTTTGTCGGAAATGTCTTCACAACGAAATATAATTCACCGAAAGTCGTTCTTTGGTTTTTAATGAAAGGAGACTGAGTTCTAGATCTAATTCTGGATAGGAGCAATCCAGCCATACATAATGAACTTGATTTTTACAGAAGATCCAGACGAATCCATTTAATTGCTGGTGGCGTCCAAAGTTCACAAAGATCCGAATAACTACAGTTAATGAAATTGAAAATGTGAGACTGGTGAGTAAAGGCTACAGCTATGGAAACTGAAAATTCAAGACTTGGAAGTAAAGATAAAAGATAACATTTGTTCAGTTTTTGTGTGCTTGCGGGGGGTTTTCTATTGGTGATCAGACGCTATTTATAGCGTGGACTTGATAACCGTTTTTGGTGTTGTATCCAATCTCCACCGTTGATTTCATCTTCGCTGTTCCTTTAATGACACATGTTTATCAACTACTACCAATCTTATCTTCTGTATGAAATGATTACCGCTCTTGAGTCCATTCAATCTCTACAATGACAACCGTCGTCGAACCCATTAATTTTCTAAGGCGACAACCATCATCGAATCTTTCTTCGTTTGGTACCTGTCTCACAGAATAGTAACGGTCATCAAGTTTTCTCTCTGTTTGCCATCTGTCTCCCGAGACAATAATCGTCATCGAACCTTTTCTTCGTTTGACACCTGTCTCTCGGGATGATAACCGTTATCGAGCTTTTCTCCTTCTGACATCATTTGTCTCCCAGAACGATAACCGTCGTCAAGCCTTTTTCCCGTCTGACGTCTGTCTTTTAGGATGATAACCGTCATCAAACTTTTCCTCCGGTTGACATCTGTTCTCTTGGGATGATAACTGTCATCAAACCTTTCCTCCGTCTAACATCTGTCTCTTGGACTGATAACCGTCATCGAACTTTTTCTTCATTTGACATCTGTCTCTTGGGATGATAACCGTCATCGAACTTTTCCTCCATGTGACATCTGTCTCTTGGGATGATAACCGTCATTGAACATTTCCTCCGTCTAACATCTGTCTACCGTGAATAAGGAACTTCATTGAGCTTTTCTGACTTGATATTTATTATCCGTTTCATCAATTTCATCGACGAAGAACACTCTTAGCGCTTGGACACCTGTCTTTTCTGGAGCAAAGGTTCGCATCGAATCTTTCCTAGCTTTTCTCCATTTGACACCTGTCCACCAGGAATAAGGAACTTCATCGAGCTTTCTGACTTGATATCTATTATTCGTTTCATCGATTTTATCGATGAAGAACATCTTCAGAGCTTGGACACCTGTCTTTTCTGGAGCAAACGCTTTCATAGAATTTTTCACAACTTGATATTCACTCTTCTTTTTGTCGATATCTTCAATGAAAATACCTTCAGCATTTTTATTTTCCTCTATCTGAATTTCAAATTTCTCGCTTATGACTATCTGTACCTACCAGTTGTTATTTTAGTATAGATGACGTCATTTTATTCATATAATTCACCGAAATTCCTAATTAATTTCAGGTGTCAACATATGCCCCCTTTTAAAAGAATTAATTCTTTTGTTTAATTCTTTTAAAACAAATTCTTGACCTGAATATTCTTACTCTTATGTCTGCTCATCCTCCCTGAAACGCTGCGCCTTTTTCTGACACGTCATCTCGATAATTTATGACCTAGCAGATCTTCATGATAGCAAATTACTTGAATCGTCGTATTTTGGCGAAAAACTTGCAACTTTTGATCTTCCATCTCCTTCTTTGCTTCTAGGTTTTCCTCTTAGTCTTTCACTCTTTCGCTATCCATTCAGATTTTCACTCAATCTGTACACTTATGGCCCACAAATACTCTCCCAAATCATATATTGAATAATTTGATCAACTACGTCATGATCAAGCACCCTCAAACTGTGACTTTCGACTATTACACTTGGTCGATGATAAATCCCCTAACCAAGTCATTCTGGGTCCTTGCTTTCACGAACATCAACAAATTTTCGCATCTTTTCGCTCCTGTTTTCCAAAGAGGACAGGAGAACTGCTTCCTATTCAACAGTTGTCAGCTGCAGATATCTAGTTTCTAGATCCCTCACGATTTCGGGGGTTTCCTTCTCTTGAAGTGTGTTTCACCATTGGTACGTAAAACTAAAGGAAGATATAACTACTCACCTTGCCTGGATAAGAGTTGGTATTGATACTGCTTTGGAGGTTAGCATGTTATCGTATGATTTAAATCTAGGGTCTCTGGGTGCTGCCATCAGTTTCTGGTCCCCTTCGACCAATTGTTTCTTTTTCCCCAGGGGCCCTATGTCTGTTACTCTGCTGGACATATATGCCATTACTAATTTTCCTCTGCTTGGGACCCCCATAAGTGATATGGCTTCAATATTAGTACCTTTTATTCCTAAGGAGCATCTTGCTTATGGTGGATTCTTAGAAAAATATTCCCTTAGTACTGAGCCAATAACTCCTGATGAACGCACCTGTTTCCTCCTCTTTTGGCTATCTAAATATGTCTTCCTTGCCCCCACATTGAAAATTTCCAAAGATTTATTACTACTTGCAGCTAATCTTGCTCTGGTAAAACACTTGCTTTAGCACCATTAATGCTAGCCACTTTATATCGACGAATAACTCATGCATCTTTATCAATGAAATCTAAAAAAAAGGTACCTTATTTGGACCATTCTGGATTCTTCAATGCTGGTTGGTGCATTATTTCCCTTTTCTTTTCGCTCTCACTCCTCGCACCTTTCGCACCATTCCTGTCCAGAGTTCCGGCTACCAACACCTCATCCCTTTGGATGTCGTTTACTTAGTTATTCCTCATTAAGTATTTCGGAGAATCTTTCTCCTTTTGCTTTTTACCTTCATAAACTCTTGACAATTCATTCAAATGAAATTGAATTTTTTGCTTATAATGCAAACGAATTCGATTACTTATTTGATTCAATAGCTCGCCCTAATTCCACCGACTTATGGCTATGCGTCTTTACTCCTGTGGACCTTCTTTTAAGGCTATCTCAGAAAGACAAATTGTACCATGGCTTTGAGATTTATTCTCCTCAATACTGTGCTAAGCAGTTTGGTTTAGTTCAAGTCATTCCCATGCCAATTCCGTGCTCTCTTGAATTCCCAAGAATGATGAAACAAAAATATCCTTTCAAGAATGATGCCCCCTTCGCGTGCTGTGCCGAAATCACTCGGCTTATATATGCAAAATTTGCCCTCGATGTCGATGACTTTAAACCTAAACCTGGATGCACTCCTGCATGGACTTCTTGGTAGCTTTCTTTCTGTCTTGAAAGCTCTTATGAGAAGGCTATTCAAGCCATGTTGTCTCGAATAGTAGCAGGTGCATTTAAGCCAAGAAGCAAGGGTAAGAAAGGTAAAAAAAGGCATTTCCATAAGACGGGATGCTCCAAATCTTGAATCAAAACCATTGCAGATAACTCAAGGGGCACAAATTAAGAATCCTAAAGCCAAGTCAACAATCCCTTCTAAAAAAGTGGTTCCCCCGAGAAGTGCCCCCATTCGAACCAGATTGTATTGTGCTACAGCAATGGATCAACCCCAAGTTGGCGAGAATACCCCTCTCCTTAAGAGGAAATCTGATTCGGCTCAAGGTATTCTTTTATTACAGTCTTTCGTGTTTCACACGATTCCCATGTTATCTGTTAACCCTAATATTTATTCTTTTAGGGTCCCCATCATCTAGTTAATTTATTGAGAACGCAGACAAAGAATCGATTGCTGCATTGATCAAAAGAAAACATCTCAATCCCTCATCTACATCGGCTCCTTCTATGGCCACTGTCAATCCTGTAGAGACTTCGGATTCTCAGGCCAATCCCACCCATTCTAGAGACAATTTAAATGGTATATCTTTATTGTGCCCTTTTTTACTTGTTCTTTTTATTCAATAATCTCTTGGCAATTCATTACTGACAATCTATATATATTAGGATCCTCTATTGACCCGACTCTTGAAGTCGCTACTGTTGATCCGCCTACATTATTTCTTATAGCGCCAAAACAAGGTATTTGTGTAATTATGTCACAATTCATAGCATGTCTCAATAACTGATTTCTCTCTATTTTCAGGACCTCTAAATGATTTGGTACCACCAATCCAGGCATCTTCAGAACTTGAAACAACTGCCGGTATTGCACTTATCGACAGCCACACCATCTCTGGTTTCCCTGTCCAATCCAGTGGAGCCGACCCTCCTAGTTCAACTTTGGCCTTGGCCACTACTCTTGACCCAATATAGGATGTTGCTGCGCCTTTGACACAACCCTCTTCGAGCCATTCAATTCCTTCTGTCGAAGAAATAAATTCCCCAAAATCTCTTTTGAAGACTAAGCACATGTTAAATGAGGCTTCTCAGATACTGGGTTTTACTTCGGATGCATCTTTCTCAGGGTAAATGGGCATTGAACAGGTCAGAGATAAGTTATTACGACTTTTAGACCTTTCTAGTGGAGATTTTCCTATGCTTTTGTGCAATCAGACGACTTTTAATTGACTGAAATTTCTGCTCGATAAGCTGTATGGTGCTGCACCTAGTGAAATACTGCCTCCTAAGCTGAAGGTCAAACTTGATGATTTTTCGAAGGCTTTTGTCAGCAAGATAGAGTCTTATCGACGTAACTATGACCTAATTATGTCTTTAACTCTTTCTGATCAACCTCTTGTCAAGAATAATCAAGCCATAAACGAGCTCAGTCATACTGTAAAGGAAAAACAGACTAACCTTCATTCCCTGATTGAAGAAATATCTGGACTCGATGAGGAAGAGCTTCATCTTGAAAATCAGAAGGCAGAAATTGATCAGAAACTGGCCTTTCTTCGAGATAAGCAGAAACTCAAGCACACACGGAGGCTCCAGCTGGAAATGGACTTCGACTAAGACATTACAATTCTCAAAGACCTCAAGCAGACTAAGCAGTGACGTCGACTGGAAATTGAAGCTGAAAATCGACGTACCAAAAACAAGTGTATAACCGAGAATGGTTAATGTGATCGTAGTATGTTGTCTCTCCAAAGTGATGTAAAGAAATTGTTATTCCTCAAGAGAAATCAATAAAGTGATCTCCATTTCTTTTTGAATTTATTTTAATACTCTTTTTCGATAACTTCTTTCCAACGGGAACTTTTCATTCAAACTTCTCCACGTTTCTGATCATGGGTGAAGTCGGTTACCACGTTGGGTCTATTTATACCCTTCAACCTCTATTTTTACTTCATCCGACTCAAACATAGCATCCAACTTTCCTTTCTTTTCTCATGTCTCACCTTCTATGTTCTTGAATCGTCTTGATGATCTTCAAGTGTACGAAATAAAAGGTTGTATCTTTTTGTCCTTCATGGACCGTAATGCTAACAACGATCACATTACACTGGATCCTTATCTCAAATTCATTCCAGTCCCTCCTATGTTCACTGAATGTTTTCCTCGCCATTATCAAGAAATTCTTCCATTAACAATAGCCGCATTCATGCTCATGCTTGGCTGACCTCCAGTTATAGGTTCGACTCTTACCCCGGTTTTGATAGGAGATTTTTTTAATGGTATAAATGTGTGAGTGATGTGATGAAGTCCAAATGGCAGTCAGCTCGAATTGACACAGCTCTGATGTTTTGTTGCATGTCTATCAATCCAATTGAATATGGCCTTATTGGCAGTCTCTGTACCTTTTGGTCACCTTCTTCGTATTGTTTTTTCCTTCCTTATGGTCCAGTAACCATTACCCTTTTGGATATTTGAGCCTTAACGGGCCTTTCACCTTTTGTTGAGTTTCGCGGTCAAGAGGTCCTTGAATGTTGGTCTTTTCAAAACTCGACATTTCTTAATCTTTCATATGATGAATTCGTGAACCGATTTGCTAAGTCTGAGGGGGAAATTCATTTTGACGAACATGTTGCATTCCTTCGATGTTGGCTTTCACGATACATTTTTTGTACACCAACTTTATCAGTTTCTTCTGAATTCCTCGACATTGCTCACATGCTTTTCTATGGTATTGATGTTGGTCTTGGTCGAATTGCTCTCGCTGTTCTTTATCGATCTCTTACAGATGCTCAGATCTCTTTCTTTAATGCACATCCTGATCCTTTCTTTGGCCCTTTATGGATGGTGCACGAATGATGTCGTATGTATTTTCTTGATCTTTTCTTTGATGTGGGAATACCTCCTGTTTACTGGTCTGAGGCTGATCTTCCTCCTACTGAAAAGGAATTTGGTCTTTAGAGACTTTGCCGTCCTCTTTATTACCCCTTAATCGGAACTTCCCTGTTCGAAGGTTTCCTTCAATATTTGCTTTCATCTAGAAACTTTGTCTTCTATAGAATTTGTGTCGATGTTCTTGAGGCTAGCCCAACTTACGATCAGTCTGATGCTTGTATTTTTTGGAAAAGAATTCTTACCCCTTGTGATTTAATTGTGGACTTCTCGACAAAAGGCCGATTCTTTTCAGGGTTCGAAGTATACAATCCGCACTACTGTTCTCGTCAATTCGGTCTTACTCAAGGTATTCTAGCTCCTGTTGTTTACTCCATGGAGTACCCTTTCTCTCATACTAGTAGTCATTATTTCATCAATGAAGGGAGTATTTCCTACTGCAATGAAATTACTCGTACCATTCTTGGAAAATTTGACTACATACATTTTATCGGAGATCTGCATAGTACCGATGTCTTCGATGAATGGTGGGTGGAATATCGATCATATGTGCTTTCTTCGCATGTCGATATGGTGACGTCTAGAGTCACTCACTGTCTTCCTGGACTAAACCACCCATTTGAAAGACCTTGTGACTTATCATCTAACTATGATGATCTTTCCTCAGAATCAGAATATTTGTTCGATAAAGGTATAACCTTTAATTTCCAACTCACATAAAGCTCATCTCTTATTTATTTTAAACTTCATCTTCTATTGTTTCTTGTCTTGCAGACATGAGCATTACGTCTTATAATCGGGAAATTGAGACTTACATTGGTACACCTATCGAAGTCCATTCTCCAACTTATATCCCAATTTCTGATGACACCCCATGTTCATCGGAGCGAGCTTTAGGTAAACCGTCCCTGTCTTGGGGACAAGACGAGTTCTGACCCAAATGGATTCGCCTTTTTCATTTACTGTCTCCTGGCTTATCTCATATTTCTACTAATGTTTCCATGGAGATAGAAATTAAATCTCTTCTGACCAAGCTATCCAGTTTACCTTGTCCTTTGGATTGTCTAGCTATGGAATACGCTGTCAAAGAGTTGGCTCAACTTTTAACTCAGCTTTAGAATTTTATAACTTTCGACAGGATCGTATCGATACTTTCGTCCATATGGAAAGATCATATCTTAATAGGCAAGAGGATCTGGAGCAAGCACGTGCTGTCCTTGCACGTTATCAAGCAGTCGATGATATCCCACTGCAGCGCCTGGCTGATAAGCTTAAACAGGTCGAACAATTGGAGATTGAATTCAGGACTATGGAAGACGAACTTCAAGAAATCACCCCTGAAAAAGATCAATTCTTCGAGGCCAATTGTGATCTAGAAATTCGCTTACACAACTTTTGTCTGGGAATTGAGCAGCACTTCATGTAACCATAGATCCAATTTGCCTTGTAAATACTTAATGTATATATTAGGATCCTTATCTTATTTACGTTCAAGTGTACTCTTAATTCTTGAATATATGTAATTTCCTTTCACCGAACATGTTTGATCGATGAGCTTCACTTCTTTTCCAATATCCTTTATCCAACTGGCGTTATATCAATTTCAAAAGTCAAACATGCTCAAATTTATAGCTGGTCATTGTTGACACCTATTTTAATTTGCCCAAAACTAATTGCACAAAATTTAGGAGTTAATTTTCATTAATTCCTAAAACAAAAAAAATATTTCTATTTAAATGCATTGCATATAGAAATTAGGCATTTTGTATTAATAGGGTCTATTAAAATTTTTTAAAAAATTCAAAAATATATTAAAAATAATATTTTAAAAAAAATCCGATCGGGCCCGGGCCGACCCGGCCCTTTTCTTTTCCTTTTTCCTCCCCGCGCGGCCCAGCCTGCCTTTTTCTTTTCTTTCCCTCTTCCTGCGCCAGCCGGGCCTGGCCCAACCCAGCTCCTTTCCCTTTCTTTCCCTCTGGCTCGGCTGTCCCTCTCTTCCTCTACTCTTTTGCCTTCCTCTGTCCCGACCGCACCTGGGATATGCAGATTATCCGCTCCACCGCGCAAAATTGCCACAAAAGTCATGGCCGGTGCAGAGCATTGAAGGGAGCAGAGGGTGGCATCATCATCGTCGTTTGTACAGGCCAGCGAGAGGAGAGAGAGAAGGAGGGGAGGCTGGTTCAGGTAAGAAGAGAAAAAAAATACAGGGAGATAAAGAGAGAACCGGAGAGAAACAGAGAAGAGAGAGGAGCCTCGGAGGGTCTTGAGGTCCCAGTCAGCCTCGCCGTCTCCAGCAAGCCGACGGGCAATCCCCGGAAGCACCCCCGATCGGCCATTTTTGAGAAAAACATAACAGAGAGAGAAGAGAGAGAATAGGTAGAGAAAGAGAGCAAATTGAGAGCTCACCGGAGCAAGAAGGAGAACCAGCAGCGTCACCGTCGTCCACAGAGCAGCCGGAAGGCCGCCCAGACGTGCTGTCGACCGGTGAACCCTCACGGTCGAGACCCCTATGTTTTTCCTTGTTTTTTGGCTGGGTTTGGTCGGGACTTACGCGGGCCGTTTCGCGCGAATCTCGGCCCATACCATCGTCGGTCCCGGCCCCCACTCGCCGTCGAAGGCGAACCACAGTCGCTGGAGCCGATCAGGTTGCCGGAAGAGGTCAAAGTCCCTTGAGTTTTGCTGCGTCCCCCACCTGTTAGACAAAATGCTTCAATAAAGCCGGTTTTAATTCGGCCGCCGGCCGGCGAGTCGGCGGTCGAACGGCGAGCCCAATCGTCAAAAAAGGTAAGTGGGGTTTGTGGGGTGAAGACCCAGGCCATGGGTGGCCTGGGTCATCCGGCGAAATCGCCGAATTTCGCTAGCGAAGCTCCCGCGTGCCTAGACACGCGGGAGCCATCCTCGGACTGGACCAGTCTACAGATCGATTGAACCGATCTGCAATTAAATAGGGCCGATTTGACCCGGTCGAACCGGCCCTATTTCGTCCTTTTCCACCGGACCGAGACCCAACTAGGCCCGATCCAGTCCAGACTCAGGTTGACCCTTTGATCCCGGTCGAATAAGGAAATCCGACCCGATCAACACAGTGGGTCGAGTCCGTTGACTTGGGTCGATTTTGATAGACCCAGATCCGACGACCCGACCAGATTTTTAATATTATATTAATATTTTTTTATTTTTTAAAAAAAATTTTAAAAAATGTATTTAAAATTTTTTTTCTTTCTTTCTTCTGTATTATTATTATTTTATTATTTTTTTCTAAAAAAATTCAAATTTAAGAAACTTTTTTTTTAAAAATTATGTGATATATTTGTTGTTTTAATTTATTGTGATATTATTATGCAAGTTTTTGTCTTATTTAAATTAGACAAACCTGGGTTTGCGCGGTAGTATTTTGCATGTTTTTTTATTATTACCGTTGCGTTATTATTATGCATGTTCTTTTTATACAATTGTATGAATTGTTGTGTTTTTGAATATCATCTGATTTAGTTAGGATTAGAACCTTAGGTTGCATATCTATCCTGACTGCTGATCGTTTATGATTATGCACTTGTTTGGGAGAAACGTCCTAAAATCAATCCAAATTACCTGACAAATATTTTCAAAAATGAATAGGATAAAAAGGTACCAAAAGGGCATTAGTTATTCAACTAGTGTAACCAAGTCCCCGAAATCAGTTAATCTCTAGTTCGTAGGAATAGGGTGATTCTCCCATCACCTTATTTGGGCTTTTAATTGACCTATCCCAAATCGATTAGTGACGACTTCTTGATATAAACCACTTGCATGTTAAAAATTTAAACCCTAAGTCGCGATATGGTATGGGCTTGAGAGAGCCCGAGTTAAGTCCTGAACTTAGACTTAGCACGTACCAGGCGAGCCCTCCTTCTTTTTGCATGTTGTTCGATAAAAAAAGGAAAGCTCGGGAGATCGGTTGCGACAGACTGGCGACTTCGCTGGGGACTTGCATTTTTTTAAAGTGGACTTAAGCTAAAATTTTTATCCTGTTCAAAAATAACCTTTGTTTGGCAGCGAGGATTCCATGTATGACCCTGACATTAAGGTGTTATTTATTCTTGCAGGTTTGAATTGATTGTTTATAAATTGTTGTGCATGCTTTAATGATTTAGCACTACACCATTGCACACACAACCACGATGCCGGACCTGGGTCGCAATAGGGCATTTTAGGATGGTGTTAAGAAAGATACGACCTCGAACGTGAGCCCGTGATATAGAGGTTGCCTTTCTTTTCCCCGAAATTTATTTTTAAAAATCGTAAAGAAATATCTTTAGCCACTATTCGTGTGACTATAAGATATTCCTTTTGATTTGGCCGAGGTTAAAAGGACTTGACACCAACGCGAGACTGCGACGGTCAAACACCCTTTTAATTTCATTTTGCTGAGCCAGTCTAGATAAAAATCGAACCTCACTCCTCATGTGTATATTGTTATGATTGTCATGGTTCAAGGAAAGGTATATATTCTATCCCTTCTCATTTTATTATACCGTCTACTTATTCAATTGATTTGTTATTATTAGGCCACCAGTTAATTGCATTCTATATACGATGGGAAGAGCTGATATCTAATTCGACCCTGCTCCTAAGAAAGAGCTTCTGGCATGATGGGACCGACGAGACGAGGGATACGCTTATTGCCGAGCTTGTCCGTAAAAATAAGCAGCTCCGAGAACTGTAGCTTCCCTATCGTTTATAGAATGAGCATCCGGGAATGGCGCCCTTTTTGTTAAAAGCCTCTGTCTTTCATATTTCATAGTATTTATGTTTAGGGGTTTTTGTTTTATTCTTTAAAAGTGTTTATGGGTTATACTAATGTTAATATAACTCGGGGCGTTTTTTATGTTATAAATAAAATTTTTTGCCCCTTAATGACACCACCGCGGCCTTCGGCCCAGTGGTATCCGGGGATGTAGTGTCACGGTCCGAGACGACCGGGGTTCGAACCCCGGGGACACCGCCTGTAATGAATATATAAATAAAAACCTTTTTTCTCATTTTTTTCTTTGCAAATAAAGAAAATATGTAATAATATTATGACTAGGTCATAGAATGATTCTTTATCGGGCATTATATTTATTCATATCAGCGTTTTCGCAGGTAGTTACAAAAAAAAATAGTCGAAGAAAACGTCCGTCTCAATAACATGGATGACGAGATGAAGCTGGTCCTCAACGCGATCCAAAATCTCACAAAGTAAGTGGAATCCATTCAGGGCAAGCTCACGCCCACGCCTGCAGCAATTGAAGTGGTGTTACCATCATTCACTGGAAAAGACAAAGCCTCCGCTAGTGACAGCAAAATGCCCCTACTAGAGGATGATCTGCTTTCCCTTACCGTCAAGAAGCCTGAACTTGAAGCTGTACTGATGACAGAGCATGACAAATGCCTTGCAAAGGTTGAGGAGATGCTGAAACAGCTATAAGGCCCACAAAATGCTATACCACTTGACCTGTCTATATACAAACGGGTCAAAGTACCAGAAAAGTTCAAGATGCCGAAATTTGAGAAGTATGATGGTACCTCGTGCCCTAGACACCATTTGCACATGTATCATGTACGGATGACCTAGTACGTTGATAACGAACCCCTCATGATTCAGACATTTCAAGGGAGTTTGATGGGGCCAACCTTAACATGGTATATGTTGAAGGATGTGGATGCTTTTAAGTCCTTGGATGATGCTGCTGATGCATTCCTCAAGCAGTATTAATTCAATCTCGACGTCACCTTTACTCGTGACGATCTGTAACGCACTGAAAAGAAAAAGAGTGAGTCCTTCAAGGAGTACGCCACCAGACGGAGAAATTTGGCCGCCCAGGTTACCCCACAACTCACTGATCATGAACAAGTGAAGTTGTTCATAAAGTCGCTTCTGTATGAATACAGACACCGCCTGGTTAGTGTCACTGCTGAATCCCTTAATCGTCTTGTTCCTGTGAGCGAACGAATCGAAATGGGATTGCGTAATGGATGGTTCACATACTCCACTTCCACAAGCAAGAAACTCGGCATGAAGAAGGAGAAAGAACCCCTGATGGATATAGATGTTGCATACACTCAAATTTTCGTCCTTCCCCAATGATTCATTTGAGCAGTGGACAGCAACTGGCCTTAGGCCGCCAATCGCCCCAAAGGCGAAATAACAAAAAGCAGTTCACGCCACTCCCTTTGCCTTTATCTCAGATCATGCCTATTTTCCTAGAAAAGAGGTTGCTTACTAAAGAGCCAAAGCGTGAAAATCCTGAGCGTTTTCCCAACTACGATCCCTCCAAGGCATGTGACTATCATTTAGGCGAAATGAGACATTCCGTCAATGACTATGTTGTCTTGAAAAATAAGGTCCAAAAATTGTTGGATGTAAAGATGTTTTCATTCTGCAACGCACCACCCAATCAAGCAGGAGGTGCAGATGTCATTATTGAGTAAACTGAAGGCTTAATTTTCCTCCCTTAGAATAGAGACATATTTAATAGTTTGAATCCTCCCATATGTGGGAGCTTTTCTTGCTTTCTAAAGTCTCAGCTTTTTTCTAAGTTTCCCAGTTTTCTAAATTTTTAATTATGCTTGGAATTTTAGTATTGCAATTTCCATTCCAACAAATGTAATTTGCCTGAATTATTCAAAAGAATTACAAATGTTTTGTTTTGAGGGCCTGAGGAAGTATCCCAAACCGGCCCGTTGATGATATCCAGCCATGCAAAGGAAAGTGTTCTGAGGACCGGGCTTCCTCATGCTTTCTTGTTTCTAAACTTTTGAAAATAAAACAAACGTTTGATCATTTTTCAAAAGGGCAAAAAAATGGTGGTGGAAAAGCATGCATACTCATAACCCTATTTGTTTTTCTAACTCGCTCACTTTGTGTCTCAAAACATACTCCTTTTTGATTTATTATTACAAATGAGACATTTGAAAATGACACAAACTAATGAACACATCAGAATTTGGTGATACTAGCGGACTAACTCATCTGATAGGGGCAGTCTGCCTATCTGTCCAAGCAAAAATCATCCAACTTTCAAATGAAACATGGGGCAAATCTCATTACTACCGGTGGGTGATATTAGTCCCAGGGAGTCAAAGAGAATGCTGAGCATTTCTTGACTCCATGATGAGCGAAACCTCATTTCGTACAAAAGTCGGGGGCAGATCAAGAAAAGATTACCCCTTTTGAAAGAAAAAAAGGTAGGTCTTGTTCCTTAACAAATTTTGAAAATGACATTCCACCCCTTTTCTTTTGCAGATAATGAACTGGGAAACATGCTAGACTCCAACGTGCTAGCAAGCCGGATAGAGCACCAATGTTAGGACCTCTCGAATGAAACACGACGAAGGAGTGCTTAATGGGGAGAGTAGACTAGGGGAGATGCAATCCCCCAGTCCATCAAAAAGGGTGTATTTCGTTCCTAAAGTTCATCCACTTTAGTATAGAAATGACATAGAACAAAATTGAGTAAAAAACCACTCATGGTAACAGGTCTAATCGGAAAGGACTTTGCATATGACAAAATAGCGTCGAAGCCGATCTTGACAACCATGGAAGTCTCGATGGCAGTTACGCCCACGTTCGTCATAAACCTTTAAAGCAGAAATTAGCTTTGAAGATCCCCATGCAAGTAATTGCATGTGCCTGTGCAGTAAAAAATCAGAGCATTCACGAGAAACTCCTTAGTATGCTGAAACCGCATTGACACAGCATATGCTGACAATAGAACCCTCTATTTAGAAGCACCCCTAATTATAAAGGGTTTCATTCGAGCTTTGAGACCAAGAGTATGAAGGAGCAGACTGAGACAGAGAAGGCTAAACAAAGTAAAGAGGAGAAAAGACTCTACTAGCTTTGAAGACAAATTTGAAGAAGGGTAATTTGTATTGTTCTCAATTTATCCTCAATCCTCTCATTTCTAACATAAGCTCCTAATTTTTGTCAGAAGGGAATTATCGACATCCGAGAGAACTCAAGGAGTTGTCGGTTTAATCTCAAATAAAAAGAATCACGAAGGGTAATATTGTATCGTTCCCAATTACTGTTTTTCAAAGAATTGTTCATTAATATGGTCTTTCTTATTATTTTACAGGTTTGCCTCACTGTTACAACACGGGTAAATATTTCTTTCCCTTAAAAACTTTAAGAATTGAAAGAATCAAAAGGAAGAGGAAACATGTTAAAGCAAATGAATGCTTAACCCTCCCCCAAGTGCATCGCATATCTTTTGGAAAGGAATTTCGCATGGTAATTTTACCTGTTTAATTTACCAATTCCCTGTGAAAATCTTGACAATTCGACGAATGGTGTCAAACTGCTCCGATGTATTGAACGAGAGGTGTTAGGATGATGAGAGGCAATCCTTAGTCTATACACATTCTCACGTACCAAACTCTTGCAAGATGAGCAAAAAGTTTCATTTCTACAAGATAAAGGGATTTCTCGCATAAGGTACGGTAGCCAAAATGACGAGAGGTAGTTCATTTATCTGCCTCATATACTACCATTAATCCTTTGCTTGACCATTTTTTAGCTCTTACATTCGGAGTTTCCTTTTAAATCACCCCTATCAAGAAACACCCCACATTAGGGCAGCTTGAGGTAAATCAGTATCACAAAGAGAATTCAAATTCAGAGGGAGCAAGAAGAGCATCCCTCCCTTTCGATCACCGCTCCCATAGCTTCGGTCTCATCGTTTTCACGGGTCCGACGGTCCTCGACAGAGTCCTTCAAGATAAGCACATCATTGACGGCTGGACGATCGATGCTAAGAGGGCTTTGTCAAGAGAGGAGTAGCAAATTAAAGCCTATCCAAAATGCCAACATCTTATTGATAACAATGATGTTTTCACTGAGCAACACAAGTAGGATGAAGAGTTTGTAATATCTAAAATTTTCTATGATCATCAGTCGCACAAGGTGAAAAGATGTATAGAAATTTTCTTGCTCTCATTTGCATTAATTTTTGAGTGTTTTTATTGCAGATGAACTTTCACGAAAATTTAAATGCCCTAGGATAACGAAGAGCAATTCTTTTTCTATCCTATACACTTATATCCCTTGCTAGTCCAATTGAGCCGGCGATTTCATTTCGTACGAACCCAGTTGATGATCATCCCCCACACTAGGGCAAGGCAAAAGTCACCACAGTTTGAGCATCAAGGTCCAAAGTACCGAATCAAGAAGAAGACTCCAAGAGCCTAGTAACATTGTTCTGTTCAAATTTGTTTAGGCTAGTCCTGACAACATCAAAAGAACAGCAAAAAATATTGAAAACTAAGGGCATGAAAAAGCAGTATGCCTGGTAAAAAAAGCAGTATGCCTTCTTACAAAAAAAAAAGCAGTATGCCTGGTAAAAGCAAGGCCGATGCTCATGGAGGAGAAGAAGAAAAATGATGAAAAAAAAATGAAAATGAAGAAAAAAGAGTCACTAATTTTCTGGGTAATTGCTTTGAAAAACAATGAAGTTTTAGTTGAGGAGATCTCTGAGCATAATGAAAGTGCTCTCAAATACCTCAAAGTTGTTAAGCAGTGTAGAATAGACGACCTAAATGGTTTAAACTTGAGTTCTTCTTTGATACAAATTCCTACTTTAAGAACTCTGTCTTGGTAAAGATTTTCCACTTGATAAATGAAGACGAACCTATTCTTGAGAAAGCAATTGGAACAGAGATGGAATGGTATCCAGGAAAATGCTTGATGCAGAAGCTCCTCAAGAAGTTGTCAAAGAAGCTAAAACACAAAATTACCTAGGGAGTTTGCCGAAAGGATCCTGACGGTAGAGAAGAAAACTGGTGACAATGCTAGATGATCACCAATTCTTACCCTTACACATATTTTTGAGCCTAACGATTGTTTCGTTCCTCAACCTATAAACCAAGCCCACGCTACATCCCTTATGAAGTCTCTTCTGACTAGAGCACTTGATTTAACGTGGAATTTCAAATGTTTATAAACAACGCTCAAGGAAGTGCGAGCAAGACTACTTCTATCTCTTTTGCAGGGTTCTTGACTTGTAAACCTGGAGATAATTGCAGAATATTTTCTTTCATGGCCTTGACTTGGACAGTCACCTTTGTTAAGCCATTGACCAAGCCTACATTACAACCCTGAGAAAGACCTCTCAGATTGACAGTGTCGTATCGCTTGCAAGAAAACTCAAACCCTTGTTGATATGATAACGGTCAGATTGAGTATTTTCGATGTTCCCGCATTAATGGACAGGACAAATAACCCTTTTCAATGAGAACCGGTGGACAATCCTTTCTGATTGAAGGTCTCTCGTTCAGCATCTCGAGAAGTCCACCTTGCGAGAAAAAATTGTCTTGATTGACCCTCGGTGGATGTTTGGTGATGCAAACATGGCAAAATCATCATGCATGAACTTTCAAAAGCACATTCTCGAATAGCCTTGCTTGTCTATCCTCGATGAATGCATGCAGGTGTACGCTAATCGTCTTTAATAGCTCAGAGTTTTTAATCCCCAGTGATAGAATACGAAAATTCTGGCACTGGAAAAGCTCTCATTATCATCCCATGCAGGTGTACGCTAATCGTCTTTAATAGCTCAGAGTTTTTAATCCCCAGTGATAGAATACGAAAATTCTGGCACTGGAAAAGCTCTCATTATCATCCCAAGAGAGATTCCCCGAAAAGGGTTGGTTATTCAGCAAATGATGCATCAAACCTCTGGGTAAGAAACCCTAGGTATTTCATCGTGAATTCTTTTCAAACTACCCAGAAGGTAAATAAGGCGTTTCTTTGAAAAAGAAAAGCATCTTGGTCGGTTGGCCAAGATATTTCACACGATATTCTAGAATAGTCTCAGTTGTCTATTTCTCCAATGAATGCGTATGTGTTTGCACAAAAAAACTTGTCTGACAGGAGATATGCCCTTAAGAGGTAGGAACGTGCCTAGGTAAGTATATTCTATCCATGCCCGTTTCCAAAAATCCATGTACCTACGATTGTTATGGTACCCTTTGAACATTGGATTGACCCCTCTATTCACCATGTACCTACGATTATTAGGGTACCCCTCTTGAGCATGGGACTAACCCTCTCCGTTCACATCGAATCCTCAAGCGAGGACCCTCAGATGCTCATTATTTGAGTCTTTTCAAGACTTGCTGTAGAGGACCCATCAGACAAACCAACAAATCCTCGGGCGAGGACCCCAGGTGCTCATCGTTTGAGTCTCCCCCAAACCTGCTGGCGAGGACCCACCAGGCAAACCATCAAATCCTCGAGCGAGGACCCCCAGGTGCGCATCGTTTAAGTCTTTTCAAGACTTGCTGGCGAGGACCCACTAGGCAAACCATCAAATCCTCGGGCGAGGATCCTCAAATGCTCATCGTTTGAGCATTTTCAAGACCTGCTGGCGAAGATTCATCAGGAAAACCAACAAATCCTCGGTCGAGGACCCCCAGGTGCTCATTGTTTGAGTCTCCCCCAGACCTGCTGGCGAGGACCCATCAAGCAAACCATCAAATCCTCGGGCGAGAACCCCTAGGTACCCCTTGAACATTGGACCGATTCTCTGTTCACCAAAGCCATTAGG
The DNA here is from genome assembly GCA_031216235.1 of Syzygium jambos. Classification (NCBI taxonomy): domain Eukaryota; kingdom Viridiplantae; phylum Streptophyta; class Magnoliopsida; order Myrtales; family Myrtaceae; genus Syzygium; species Syzygium jambos. The sequence goes on from CM062226.1 coordinate 16,545,732, forward strand.
CGTCTCAGTCAAGGCGACCGAAGAAAGATTCGGGTCCTAGACAAATGAAATCCAGTCAAGGCGACCGAAGATAGGTTCGAATCCTAGGCAAGTGATTTACCAAGTCAAGGCGATCGAAGAAAAGTTCGGGTCCTCGACAAAAGCAATCCCCGTTAAGGCAACCGAAAATAGGTTCGGGTCCTAGACAAACCATTTTCCCCATCAAGGCGACCGAAGTCAGGTTCGGGTCCTCGACACACAATATTAACTATCTGAAATTACTCTACCCTTTAGCAAGTAAGTAGCCCCAGGTATGTTTTTATCTGCTTTAGCACACGTCATCTTATCGCATCATAAAAAATGGGACTTATGGTCTCGCCAAAAATAGCATTCATTGAGCATGCATGGGTCAAATTTAGGTGTCATTTTATCTTTAAACGTAACCTCTGCGAGCTCAATCTCTGCGAGCTCACCTTTAAAGAAGGGTAGTTGTTGACACCTATTTTAATTTGCCCAAAATTAATTGCATAAAATTTAGGAGTTAATTTTCATTAATTCCTAAAACAAAAAAAATATTTCTATTTAAATGCATTGCATATAGAAATTAGGCATTTTGTATTAATAGGGTCTATTAAAAAATTTTAAAAAAAATTCAAAAATATATTAAAAAAATCCGGTCGGGGCCGGGCCGACTCGGCCTTTTTCTTTTCCATTTTCCTCCACGCGCGGCCCAGCCCACCTTTTTCTTTTCTTTCCCTCTTCTTGTGTGAGCTGGGCCTGGCCTGGCCCAGCTCCATTCCCTTTCTTTCCTTCCAGCCCGACTGTCCCTCTCTACCCCTGCTTCTCTGCCTTCCTTTGTCCCAACTGCGCCTGGGACATGTAGATTATCCGCTGCACCGATTTGATGATGACGCCATCCCCGGACCGGACCGGACCAGTCTACTGACCGATTGAATCGATCTGCAATCAAATAGGGCCGGTTCGACTCGGTTGAACCGGCCCTATTTCGTCTTTTTCCACCGGACCGAGACCCAACTAGGCTCGATCCAGTCCAGACCTGGGTCAATAACCCGGGTTGACCATTTGACCCGGGTCGAATCCGAAAATCCGACCCGGTCAACGTAGTGGGTCAAGTCCGTTGACCTGGGTCGATTTCGACCGACCCGGATCCGACGACCCGACCCGATTTTAATATTATATTAATATTTTATTTTATTTTTTTAAAAAAAATTTAAAAAATTTTATTTAATTTTTTTTCTTTTCTTTCTTTTGTATTATTATTTTTTTCGAAAAAAAATTCAATTTTTTTTAATTTTTTTTAATTATGTGATATATTTGTTGTTTTAATTTATTGTGATATTATTATGCAAGTTTTTGTCTTGTTTAAATTAGACAAACCTGGGTTTGCGCGATAGTATTTTGCATGTTTTTTTTTATTATTGCCGTTGCGTTATTATTATGCATGTTTTTTTTTATACAATTGCATGAATTGTTGTATTTTTGAACGTCATCTGACTTAGTTATGATTAGAACCTTAGGTTGCATATCTATCCTGACTGCTGATCGTTTATGATTATGCACTCGTTTGGGAGAAAGGTCCTAAAATTAATCCAAATTGCCTTACAAATATTTTAAAAAATGAACAGGGTAAAAAGGTATCGAAAGGGCATTAGTTATTCAACTAGTGTAACCAAGTCCCCGAACTCAGTTAATCTCTAGTTCGTAGGAATAAGGTGATTCTCTCATTACCTTATTTGGGTTTCTAATCGACCTACCTCAAATCGATTAGTGGCGACTCCTTAGTATAAACCACTTGCATATTAAAAATTTAAACCCTAAGTCGCGATATGGTATGGGCTTGGGAGAACTCGAGTTAAGTCCTGAACCTAGATTTAGCACGTACCAGGCGAGCACCCCTTCTTTTTGCATGTTGTTCGATAAAAAAAGGAAGGCTCGGGAGGTCGATCGCGACAGTCATAATGATCCATCTTCCTGGCAGATGAAGTATATAATTGTAAACTTGGTAGATATGGATCTTAAATATCCATTAATTCTTCTTCATTTTCAAATTGGATCTTAAATATCCATTAATTCTTCTTCATTTTCAAATTGAAATTCTGCCTTGTCCTCCTCATCAATAGTTGAATTCCCATTGGTTGTTGAGTCTACAGATGTCACTCTATATTGCGACGGAAGTCTAGCTTGAACCATGCATGAACTTAAAGGTGAAATAGATCTAGATAATATGGCAAGTCTAAGCACAACTTTGTCATTAGCCTTACCATTTTTCTGATCATTATTTTACTTATCTTGACTAGACTCCCCAAGATTCCTTTTTCATACTAAATTCCTAGCTCGGAATTTCTTAGGTTTATAAGGCATTGATGGCATTTGAGTAATATGAATTTGATTAACCTGTCTTTGTAGTTCATCCATCTTCTTCTTTCTTTATAACCTTCTTTTCTGAGTCCTTGTTACATTGCCCCCCGGACACTGAACTTCTCCTGACTCGAACCATTTATCTTCTGGTGGATCACCTGGTATTTTCAAAGTCCTAGTTCGGTGAGGTGTCAGAATCGCCTTAGTCTCTGTTTTAGGTGGATCATCGAATTCCTCACCCCATCCAGTTGCAACTACCTCCTCTAAATGTACAGGAGGTTGACCATAGTCAACATAGTAGTAGAATTTACCACTAGGCTCTCCCAATGTTCCAATCCTAGGGTCACCTTCTTCATAGCCCTGCTTAAAAGACTTCTGTTTTGTTGGGTACGTTGTCGAATTATCGACAACCCGGGCATGTCGCTCCTAATTCGAATGTCTATTACTATCTTGAACATTTCAGGAACGACCCCAATATCCAGCCTTTCTGTTATAATTTTGGTATCCAAATCGATCCCAAAAAGTCTATTCTTGTGAAACATCCTGTTTCGAAGAATGCTCTCTTTGTCGATCATAATTGATTCTTCTTTATACCGAGCACATAGGTGTGGCCGTATCATTTTACCTTTGGGTGTTAATGATACCATTCCAGTCATCACGAGAAATGGATCAACATCCACCTCCATAAGAGCCTTTTCTTTATCATCTGCAAATTTGATCTTGCCCTGTCGAATCGCTTCTTGAATATTCTTTCTTAACGTAATACAATCAACTGTATTGTGACTCCATGAGTGATGCCACTTATGGTATTTCTTTCCTCTCATATCTTCTGGACTTGGTATAACTTAGCCTTTGTTAAGCTTGATTTGCCCATTAGCCAAAAGAAAATCAAATATCTCATCGACTTTGTTTATGTCAAAAGAATAATACTGGACATCTTTTGATTTAACCATGACGGTTCCTTTTTCTTTTGTTTTAGCTTGCTTCAAGGCAGAACAAGTGTATGGCTTTTCTATTATCATCTTAGCAACTACCACTTCAGCATACTCTGACTCATTTTCATCGATTAGTGTTTCATCGACAAAGTTTATCTCATGTCTCGTACGCTTCCAATCCTTTTCTTTCAAAAAGTTTTCATGCTTCACAGCAACGGTAGTTAATGAAAACAAGTCATAATAGGCATGCCCTACCATTCTTTCCCTAATGGCAAACTTTAGACCATTAAAGGCGAATTTAGCAAACGTTCTCTCAGGTAATGGTATAAGACATCTATTTCTTACATTTCTAAATCGGAACATGAACTGATCAACTGACTTATTATTATAATGTTTCATTGCTGATAAATCTGCCACAGATATGTCCGGGACTGCCCTTTGAAATTGACTATGAAATATCATTTTCATTTGATCCCAAGAGGTTACAGAATGAGGTGGTAAAGATATGTACCAGGTAAAAGCGATTTTGGATAATGACAATGGAAATAAACGCAACTTCCAATGATCTTCATACGTAGCATCTCCACATAAAGCAGTGAGTCGATTAATATGCTCCTGCATTGACTGCTCGTCTTTGCCAGTAAACAAGCTAAATTCCGACATCTTAAACCCTCTTGGGTATGGAACGGTATCCATCCATTCTAGGTAAGGCTTCCTGTACACTTGTCTAAAAACTCCTAGTTCACCACCGTATTACCGTAACATTGGATCAACCATGTGATGATTTTGTTCTGTTGGGATTACAACTGGCAGTGCATTTTGTTACAGAATCTGATGCATCTGATACTGAGGTATTGACGCTTGTGGGATTGTTTGTAGTAATAGATATTGTGCCACTGGCTGTGGATGCTGTGGAGCTGGATTTTGTAGTGGTGGTGGTGGATATTGTGGAATTGTGCTCTGTGGTAAACGCTGTAGTGATTGTGGCATTTGATAATGTGGTACTGTCTACAGTGTTGCTACATTCCTCCCTGGATTATCTATATTAACGTTTGGCCTGAATAACCCTTGAGGAACGCTTGGTTAAGCAGCAAACCACTAGACAACACGTTGTCGTGCAATTGATACTGAGCAATATGCTGAGGAACCATATTTGCAGCAGTCACATTTGTTTGAACTGAACCAGGTAAATTTGCTCCATTGACTGCTACTTGGCTTGTATTAATATTCTCATTTCAATGTGTCGGATTAACCATATTACCTTCACTTGTCGACAACTGGCCATGTGTTTGACTTGCCAACACATTTTCTCCTCTCTGAAGAATTCTTACTGGTGTAAGAGGCATAAGTTGCCCTGTTGTTATACTGTCAGAAGTTGTAACTATGGGCTGTCCAAGACTTCGTACTAGACCTGGAGGTACTAGTGGGACAGTCTGTATTTGAGAAGAATTCGTCAATGAATTCAACCTTCCAGTGATTTCTTGAACCATATTGATAAACAATGGCCTGACAGTATTAGCCACACATCTAGTGACTAGATTAGCCAAATCATTATGTTGTTCTTCCATGATCCTTCTCATAGTAGCAAGTGTAAATGGATTTGGTTCCAATTGTCTTCTTTGCTCTTCAGTAAGTTGTTTGGGAACGCCTATCTCCCCTACCTGACCTTGCTCTGTAATTGGTCACTCGTTTGATGATTCTGTGCGTATTGCTCGTTCTACAACAGGATTTGGGGGTGCACTGCTCTCTGGAACATTGTTATTCTGGTTTAATTGGCTCTGACTTCTCGTTCGTGCCATTGTTACTCTTCCAATTGATCTACGAGGTCCCACCGGGCGTGCCAAAATTATGTTTCGTCGGAAATGTCTTCACAATGAAATATAATTCATCGAGAGTCGTTCTTCGATTTTTAATGAAAGGAGACTGAGTTCTAGATCTAATTCCGGACAGGAGCAATCCAGGCATACAAATGAACTTGATTTTTATAGAAGATCCAGACGAATCCATCTAATTGCTGGTGGCGTCCAAAATTCACAAAGATCCGAACAACTACAGCTAATGAAATTGAAAATGCGAGACTGGTGAGTAAAGGCTACAGCTATGGAAACTGAAAATGCAAGACTTGGAAGTAAAGATAAAAGATAACATTTGTTCAGTTTTTGTGTGCTTGCGGGGGGTTTTCTGTTGGTAATTAGACGCTATTTATAGCGCAGACTTGATAACCGTTCTTGGTGTTGTATCCAATCTCCACCGTTGATTTCATCATCACCATTCCTTTAATGACACCTGTTTATCAACTGCTACTAATCTTATCTTCTGTATGAAATGATAACCGCTCTTGAGTCCATTCAATCTCTACAATGACAACCGTCGTCGAACCCATTAATTTTCTAAGGCGACAACCGTCATCGAATCGTTCTCCGTTTGGTACCTGTCTCACAGAATAGTAACGATCGTCGAGTTTTCTCTCTGTCTGCCATCTGTCTCCTGAGATGATAACCGTCATCAAACATTTTCTTCATTTGACACCTGTCTCTCGGAATGATAACCGTTATCAAGCTTTTCTCCTTCTGACATCATTTGTCTCCAACAACGATAATCGTCATCGAGCCTTTTCCCCATCTGACGTCTGTCTTTTGGGATGATAACCGTCATCAAACTTTTCCTCCGATTGACATTTGTTCTCTTGGGATGATAACTGTAATTGAACCTTTCCTCCGTCTGACATCTGTCTCTTGGGCTGATAATTGTCATCGAACTTTTTCTCTATTTGACATCTGTCTCTTGGGATGATAACCGTCATCGAACTTTTCCTCCATGTGACATCTGTCTCTTGGGATGATAACCGTCATCGAACTTTTCCTCTATCTGACACCTGTCCACCGTGAATAAGGAACTTCATTGAGCTTTTTCTGACTTGATATCTATTATCCGTTTCATCGATTTCATCGACGAAGAACACTCTTAGCGCTTAGACACCTGTCTTTTCTGGAGCGAAGGTTCTCATCGAATCTTTCCTAGCTTTTCTCCGTCTGACACCTGTCCACTGGGAATAAGGAACTTCGTCAAGCTTTCTGACTTGATATCTATTATCCGTTTCATCGATTTTATCGACGAAGAATATCTTCAGCGCTTGGACACCTGTCTTTTCTGGAGCAAAGGCTTTCATAGAATTTCTCATAACTTGATATTCACTCTTCTTTTTGTCGATATCTTCGATGAAAATACCTTCAGCATTTTTATTCCCCTCTATCTGAATTTCAAATTTTCCGCTTATTACTGTCTGTACCTACAAGCTGTTATTTTAGTATAGATGACGTCATTTTATTCATATAATTCACCGAAATCCCTAATTAATTTCAGGTGTCAACAAGAGTTTTATAAGCTCATTTGATTTGTACGAAGAACCATTTTCTAAACGGTTGTGAACCATCCGGTGTTGATGTTTCTGTGACCATTATACTTTCTTGATTTTCCACAAGTTTTTCTAGAACGAATCTTAACAAATTTCCTTCACAAAAGTTGTTGAGAACTTCCTTCTCTATGACATATAAAAATTTTGAAATTTTTGGAGATGATTTTGGATTCTGAAAAGAGCTTATTTTGAGAAGCAATGATTCTATTCCAACAAACTATTTTTGGTCTATCTTTGAGCTACTAAAGTTGTGTTTACAGAAAGATCCAGGCTTTATGTTCTTATGAGAAATGTTTGTTAGGATCTTTTTTATGACGTATTTAAATTTTATAATTTTCGAAGTTCATTTACTATATTTTTAAATCTGATTTCGTGAACAGTGCAAAACTGCCAAGTTTTTGCCAGATTGCAAAGATTCATCATTTTCTATATGAGAACGTTGAAATTTCGATTTGATGCCTTCTGGAGACAAAATCCATATATTTTGAGCTTTCCAATGAGATATGATTGACCTTTATGTGACGTTAAATGATGGGACAAATGTAATTATTTATATGATGGCAGAATCTGGAATATGGTGTGAAAGTTTCCATGAGTTAGAAGGGTGTCACATTACCATAGTGGCATAGTGTTATGTATACATAAACTATTTTACTTGCATATTATGTCATGTAATTGGTACGTGTGAAATGTTTAGACAATGTGATGTGATGCCTACGGTCAATGAACCGTGGATGCCCGACAGTGGACGTGTGATTCTCAGGAGGCGAATGCCTTGGCTAAAAACCAAGATACCCTGGAGTTTGGGATACCCTTGTGTAGGATGCCTACGATATTCAACTCGCAGAGGAGGCCTTGGCTAAAAACCAAGATGCCCCTATGTGGGATGCTTGCGACATTCAATTTGTGGATGATGCCTTGGCTAAAAACCAAGATGCCCCTATGTGGGATGCCTGTGGTTTGCGCGCTGTGGAAGTCTGGATGGCGATTCGGAAGTGATCTGCACGGGCCGGCTTGCCACTGGTTGAACCGTGAGATTGGGGTGGACCCAATAACATGACATGAATACAATATGATGCATGTGGTACATGCGATTCATGCTAGCTCGATACTTATGGTCTTCAACTATGTTATTAATCTTACTTGTTTACCTAAAATGCATATCATATAGGTGTGTCATAGGAATTGAGAGTATGTTAGATAGGTCGGTTTATAAACTGGCTTTTTCTCTTGTTGAGCGATTGCTTACTCTGTTGACTTATATATATATATATATATATATATATATATATATATATTAGATATCTATAATGAATGTCCCTCCGCTGGCTTGGTACGGATCCAATTTCTATTTTGAATGTACGTGGGAAGATATTACTATTCCGGGTTCGACCTTGCTGTATACCCAACACGTGTCTACTTTATGGGTGGATGTTGGACGTCTACCGATGATACCATTTCGTTTTGTGGCGTGGTATGTCAATCGAGGCGGCAAGCTGCTAGGCACCTTGCGATTCCTGAATGATGACAGTGGTGGTGGTAGTAGGAGTAGTGATTGGAGTGAGTATAGTGATCCGAGCGAGCATAGTGCTCCAGAGGAACCTAGCGATCCTTAGACAAGTGGTGGTGGTTTATGCTGGATGGGGAGTCATTCCAAAATTTCCGCAGTTGTCATTTTTTGGTTAAATTTGCGATGAAGGGCGATGATATTAGTAGTGACGTATGTAGAGGGTCACTGGGTCAAATGAAGGGAAGCATATATCTTTTTGGTCTTCCCAAATGTCAGTCTTTTGATAGTACCGCCCATGTTTGTAAATGTTTGTAAATAAATGGAAGAATGATATCCCCGTTCGATTTTATTGATTGTGTTGTTTGGGCCTAATCCATGTTGTCCTAAATGTTAATTTTCGCCTGTATGATAATGCTAAAGAAGATTAAAGAACCACATTAGTAAGGTGGCGTGCCTGGGCGCCACATGTTGCATATGATGTCATGTGGTGGCCGTAGCTAGTCATTTTTTTCCCTCTCTAATCTATTAGGGTTAATACTATGAAAAATCTCAAACTGGTATACCTGTGATAATATTATCCCAAACTAATTTTTTGACCATAAAAAACCTCAAACTGGTGCACCTGTGATAAATTTACCCTTAGTTTGTTTCCGTTAAAATTTTCAGTCAAATTGCTTTGTTAAATGACAACCGGTAGTTAACTTATGTGTCAGTTTTATGTTTTCCCATCCGTTTGTCACAGGTGTACCGGTTTGTGATTTTTTGTGTTATTAATTCAATTTAACGAAAATCAGTGGAGGGTAAATTTGTCGCAAATGTACCAGTTTAGGGTTTTTAGTGGTCAAAATATTAGCTTGGGGTAACTTTGTCATAGGTGTACTAGTATAGGATTTTTTATGGTCAAAAAATTAATTTGGGTTAAAATTATTATAAGTATATCAGTTTGAGATTTTTCGTGATATTAATCCAATCTATTATTTATAATTCAATTGGGAATTATCTTCTTTTCTTCTCTCCTCCAATTATATATTAAGTTACTGATCTATCGTCATATTATATACTTATATCTATACTAGCAATTAAGGTAAATTTCGTGGGCACTTCAATCGCAAAATTTACAAAAAACCAAATCATAAGAAATCCGCGCATTTTTTTGTGATAAGATATGACCGCACATTACTCTAAATGGACAAAATTGTGTTTTGCGATAATTAAAATGATTGGCATCCAAATTTTTTACGTATTTTTTATTTCATTAATTTAAAAAGCATGACGCTCCTGTTCTAATATAAATATACATGTGTTTACACGTATGTAGAACGAGTGAGAGTTCCAAAGTTAGATCCATTGTGAAGCACATCATCTCGTGATGTCTCGGAATCTTTCTGGTGGATCGACAATGGTCAACCTCTTCGTTTATCGTTTGGCAACCTAGAAGTAGAGTACTATACGACCCTACTTCAATTTTTGTTCAAAACCGTCTATGTACTTTTTAAGAAGTGTTGCCGGTCATCTTTGGTCGGTCTGATGACGGAATTTGTTGACATTGAGACCGTTCAAAATTTCATGACATGGTTAATGTCGTTAGAAATTTGTCGACTTGAATTTATTCTGTTGTTTTTTCCATGCTCTCTCTCCAACTATCATCATCTTCTTCCTCCTCTTCTTCTTCTTCAACTTAAACACCACCAAATCCAAACGGATACCTACAAATTTACCATCCCCACCAATGCAAAATCCTATATGGCCATGGCTGCGAGCCTAAAAAAAGATCCAGCTGCCATGGTCGTGTTGGACGAAGCTCATCAGGGCATGGCCGTAAGCTCGAAGAAACTCCATTTGCTGTTGTGCAAGTCTGATGAAACTCGATTAGTAATGGTTGAGCTTAACAAAGCTTGAATAGCCATAGTCAAGTTCAACGAAACTTAGCGGGCATGGTAATGAGCACAAATTGGATAAAGTAAAAAACAAAAAAAATTCCAACAAAATTGGATATATTAAGCAAAAAATATCCTAACCAAATTCTCCAATTTTTTTTAACATAATGATGTCTTAATTTTAGGATTTGAAAGATTATTTTCCATCTTGAAACCATTAGCTGGCACATGAACATTAATTATTCATTTTAGGAGAAACCTTATAAAACCAGCCGAAGAAAAGCAAAATATTCTACCAAATTCCAATATATATCTTTTCAAAATGGCCTTTTCTTAAATGCTGGAGTTCGATCCATCCCTAGCCTTAATGGCAATTACCAATTGCCCATTCCGCCTATATTGTCTTTTCCATTATTGATGCTTTCCACATCCGATGTCTTGTACATTTTTTTTATTATGGTAACAAAGTCTTTTTAAGTAGGTAGATCCCAAATACCATGAAATACACCACTAACTTTTTATTGCATCTTTATTATATAGTAATGTGTTTAATGTAAAGTATGAAAAATATCCATTGTCTTTGCGACAATTACTCATTCTTTACCTATATAAGCTATAGCTCTTAGGAATCTTATATATTGAATGTGTTATGTCTAAGGAAATGTTCTCTCTTGAACCTCATCGCGTCACTCACGATGATGTTACGAACTTATATTAATCTGAATTAACTTCTTGAGTATGAACTTAATACAAATCTCAATTGCTCAACCAATGAAGCAATCAGATCAGCAATTTTTCAGTAGCTTTAGATTCATGGTAAAAACTATGAATCTTCTCTCTACAATCCATCATCATTCTATTTCGCAGCAATTGACATAATGTCTTTTTTTTTTTTAAAATTTTCAATGCAGAAAAATGAAATTATCCAAGAAATGGGTGTACAGGGAATGGATATATTGGGATCTCTCTTATCATTTTCACATTCTTATGTCCCTTCATCTGTGAATTAGGACTCGCCCATCATCTTCCTATGAAAAGGAAGGGGAAAAGAACAGGGCCAAACTACCCCCGATCACTATGGTATTGAAAGTCCATAATCAGAAGATAGACTCAAGGGAGAGAAAATGCTTCCAATTAGATTTGTGATCGCTGAAGACCTTTGGTCTCTAGCTGGACCCCGGTATTAAAGTCAAGTTCTGTTGAGAGATGTAAAGCATTCTACATCGGTTGTTTGGTTTTCCGAGCTTTTCTCAATGTCAATCAAGAAACTTATGTTATTAGCCGACATGTAAATCCCATTGGAAGATGAAATATTAGATTCTATTCTGCTGTTCACATTCTCTCAATTGCATCTATATCGTCCATAACAAATTTGAGATTTTTTTTTCAATAATATTGGCCAACAATATACTAGTGTGGAATAATCTTAATCAAATTTATCAATCCCGTCAAGATTCGACTTGATAAGTTTCTCTTGGGTGAATTTAAAGAATATAAATTGGTGAAAAAAGAGGTTATTCTTTTCTTTTTTTCTTGTGAGGATCAAGTAATATCATGGATTTACTTTTATTTTCAACTACTCAGCGCTCCTCCATCCAGATTTATTTTTCTTAATTGGCTCCGGCTATAGGTAACATATTGAAATTTTTATGGTAATCTGAAGGGCGTATAGATCTCATATTACATACTATAAGGGCATGGAGATAACATGCGGATAAAACAACTACTTTTGGTGAGGGCTTTGCGATAATCCTGCTTCGCATGACCGCTTCTTCTTTTATTAGACAAATTTAAGAAGGCAATGACATGATGGATCCAATTACAAAAGAAAAAATCCGAACTTTTTTGCATTTTCCATAGATAGATTAATGAATGGAAAAATGCAATGGGCAAACCTATATCTGACCTACTAAAGAGTACTTCTTCGTCCATCCATATATTACATGGAATAGTCCAAGATTCAGCACCAAATACCGATTAAAAGTCTACTTATATCATAGTATATCCATGCCTCCGATTGGCGAGTCACTTGCCCTCTAAAAAAAATAAATATGGATGATGCCTATAAAATTGTAATCTTGATAAGGTCGGAGGAAAACCGAGGATGATGAAAAGCTTGGTTAGCTGCGAACCTTCCAAAATGAAACCCAAGAGAATTTAACAAATTGTTGGCAAGCGCGAATAATCCTCTTGCAAGGTGTTGCTTGCATTAGGTACGGGCTCTCCCAAGACCCACCCGCTGCAACTTAGCTTCTCATTCATTGTTTAATTAAATTTAGATTTAGATCCATCCCTAACCTATTTTGGGCCTATCAAGAGCCTAGTAAGATGGGAAACTAGACATTTCGGGTTTCAAAACTTGATTAGTATAGTTTTACCTAAAGCCCGTTACATTTTTTCTTTTAACAAAAGTGTTATTTCATGAGATTCTTTCCGAGTTTATCCCCAAACATGCAAACGACATGTCATGTATAAGTGCCTCAGCAATAAATTAAACTATCAATCATAAAAGATAAAAAAAAAATGGAAAAGAAAAGTGAACCCTACCAACCGCAGCTTAGTTTCTCATTCATTGTTTAATTAAATTTAGGTTTAGATCCATCACTAACCTATTTTGGGCCTATCAAGAGTCCAGTAAGATGGGAGATTAGACATTTCGGGTTTCAGAACTTGATTAGTATAGTTTTACCTAAAGCTCATTACATTTTTTTTTCTTTTAGCAAAAGTGTTATTTCATGCCATTCTTTCCGAGTTTATCTCTAAACATGCAAAACGATATGTTCATGTATAAGTTCCTAAGCAATAAATTAAACAATCAATCATAAAAGATAAAAAAAGGGAAAAGAAAAGTGAATCTCATCCGTATTGGGTAAAGTTTTCAGGCAAAAAAGCAAAGGGGCAAGAGATAATAATTAGCGGAACAGCCGTGCGGGCCTGAAGCTAGAGCTCTGAGCTCGAGAGGTCTCGCCTTCCCCGTGAACAGATATCGCTTTGCATGGTTCAGCAATTGCAAGACCTTGCCGTGAAGGAACGACTTCTCGATCGGCCCAGTTCGCGAAGAGGCGATCGCATTCGCGCTCGGCACCTGTAATGAGCGACACTTCATTGTCATGATCCGGCAGAAGAAGTTTTTTTTTCCTAATTTAATTTATTTCACTGATATTTTTGCTTTTTTTTTCTTTGCTATATCAGTAACTACAAGTTCCGGCAGAAATTGAATTCTGTGGATATGGTGGGTCCCACAGTAATCTAGTTTGCCTGTGATGTTGGGGTTAATTAAAAAAAAAGCACCAACTTTAGATCTAGGGACAATTCTGGCTCGAACTTTTTTTTGTATCATAAAAAAGCACCAACTTTAGGTCAAGGGGCAATTTTGGTTTAAACTTTTTTTTGTCCTGTAAAAAAGTATCAACTTTGGATCGAGAGACAATTCTGACCCCAACTTTTTTTTGTCTCATAAAAAAGCACTAACTTTGATTTAAATCCCAAATATGGCCCCCATTGAGTTAAAATCATTGATTATCTAACTTGACTATTCCATATTAGCAATAAATCCACGTGGCTTGCTAACTGGATTTAAAGCAATATTTATTATCTTATTCTTTAAGCCACAATTTGAAGAATAACGGTAAAACTGTTAATCTCTTTCACTTCACTGACAAGTCAAAAATATCTCTAGATTGAATCTCTCTGGCCAAACGTAATCTGAAACTGACCATTGTCTATCGACAGACGCCATGGACGAGATTCGCCAAGCTCATCACTGTAATCTTCTTTTTTAAACAATGGTGGAAGTCAACAAGGGGCTAGATTTGAGATCATGATGAAAGTTGGTGATTTTTAATGAGAAAAAAAATTGGGGCCGAAATTGTCACTCAACCTTAAGTTTGTGCTTTTTTATGAGACAAAAAAAAGTTTGGGCTAGAATTGTCCCTCGACTTAAAATTGGTGCTTTTTTATGAAACAAAAAAAAGTTCGGGCCAAAATTATCCCTCCACCTAAAGTTGGTGTTTTTTTTTTGGAATTAGGCCGATGATGTTGTGTGGTGGCCGTGGCCACTTGGTTTTTTAATCCCTCTGTAATCTATCATTTATAATTCAATTGGGAATTATCTTCTTTTCTTCCCTCCTCCAATCAAATATTGAGTTACTGATCTTTGGTCGTGTTATACTTATATCTATCCTAGTACCTAAGTTAAATTTAGTGGGCACTTCAATCGCAAATATTTACAAAAAAAAGAAATAATAAAAAATCCGCGCAATTTTTTATGATTGGTATGACCGTACATGACTATAGTTTGACAAAATCGTGTTTTGCCATGTTAAGATGATTGGCATTAAAATCTTTTACGTATTATTTTATTTCGTTAATTTAAAACGCATGACACTGCTTTTCTAATATTAATATACATGTGTTTGTACGTACTTAGATCGAGGGAGACATCCAAAGTCATATCTGTTGGGAAGCACATCATTTTGTGATGTCTTGAAATCTTTCTTGCAGATTGACAATTGACAACCTCTTCGTTTATCGTATGGCAACCTTGACCGAGAGTTCTATACGGCACTACTTCATTTTTCTTCAAAACCGTTCTTATAGATTTTAAGAAGTGTTACCAGTCATCTTAACCGGTTCGGTACAAATTTTTTTTACATTAATGCTGTTTAGAAATTTCATGATGTGAATTAACGTTGTTAGAAATACGTTGACGTGAATTTAATTTATTCTTTTTGTCAGTACTCTATATCTCTCCAATTATTATCTCCATCATCTTCTTCAACTTAAACTCCCCCCTAATCCAAACGAATAGCCACAAAAATTAACATCCCCACCAATTCAAAATCTCAATTGGCCATGGCTGTGAGCTTGACAAAGCTCACGCTGGCATGGCCATGAGCTTGAAAAAACTTCAACCGCTGTTGTGCGAGTTTGATGAAACTAAATTGGCAATGGTTGAGCTAGACAAAGTTTGAATGGCCGTAGCTAAGTTCAACGAAGCTTAGCATGTTGGATATTTTAGCAGTTTTGAAATATTTATTATACTTTATGATGGCCATAAAGCCATTATTTTGTAACGGTTTTGCAATAGCCGTATAACGACTTTCTAACAGCGTTGTAACGTTTGATTTAATTGTTCTTAAACCCTCTACTATTTTACAATAGTTTTTAACGACTCTCTTTCTAGTACCTATAAATTATTATTTTGAGCATAATTGAAAAGTGATAGATATATATATATATATACATATTAGAACAAAAATATTCTTTGTTCATTCTTTTATCTATCTTTTCTTTCTTTGCTGGGTTATACACATAATGTTGTTCCTGTTTCCTTCTAATATTCAGTGCGAAGTATAGAAAAAAGGACTATTGTATCTTGGGAGAATAGCTGCTAGAGCCTTACGCATCGAGTTTCGTACTCTGAGGGGCGAAATTATCCTTAAGGACAGTGACTAGCATACCTCAGACATTGATATTATTTTCTCATCGTTTTCAATAGAATTTCCACAATTATTCTTATTTTTCATGTTATCTAACAATATTTCCAATAATCTTAACGATAAAGCCTTATAGATTCTCACCTGGAAGTGCCGCCGCTGCCACCGCTTTTAGAATTGAGCGTGGAATTAGAGATGGTGAAGGACAATACTGGCATATTCGTGGGCGGTTGTCGTGGGACATTACCGAGCATTCAGCATAAGCAAAAATGCCTTTCAAGAGATACGTAGAGATCAAAACGGTCGCTCTCACCAACAATGGGAAGCTTGTCGTGTTCATCAATGTCGTCGACCAGAACCAGGTATGCACTCCTCCTCTTTCTCATGGGAAACTTGAAATAAACCCTTTTCTATGGCTGTGAAGTGTTCCAATTCGCAAGAAAGAATGTTGTCGTCTTTGAGTGATATTTGATTTGGAAGCAGTCTTTGAGAATGCTTGTGAGATTGTGTTCTAGCTGATTTATCGGGTGAATTTTGGTGAATCCCGATTTCATCGTCGAAATGCAAAGCTCCAGTTTGATTAACGATGCCTCTTCGTTTTCATCTTTGAATTGTTCGATTGACCGTGCGTGATCCTGTGTTTTAGAGGCTGATTGGGCTATGCGTGTTTGGATCGTATAAATCTAATGTGCGTTGAACGTATTGTGGCATTCAATCTGAAACTTTTCAGATCGTTTCGCTTCCTTGAGATCCTGGTGTGATGAGAAGTTTTAGTTTGTGAATCAGAGGTGGTTTGATAAAATTTTCGTAAGTTTTTAGGGGATTGGTTCTTATTTTGTGTCATTGCACTTTGCGTACAAGAGGATGTGCAAATGAGCACATAACAATCATTTGAAAGAAATTAAGATAGGGTTTTGATTCTTGGTTTAATCTGGCAATTTTTGTGGATCAATGATGCGCGGTTTCGTTTGTTGGTTTGATTAGATGGGTTAGATATTTTGTTCATTGCAACTTGATTGCTCCAATTGTTTTAATTGGTTGGCCACTTGATATTAGTCATTCTGTAGTGATTGAAAAAAGACGGAAACACTGGATTTTTGTGAGTAAATTGTACTTTATAAGATGACAATAAAAATGGTTTCAAATTCTTACCATCAGACTATCAACGACTTCTAGTATCCGTGAGGAATTTATTTCTGTCCGTAAGACAAGAAGTATGTCTCCGAGCTTGAGTTGATCTCCACCGTAATGATGCTATTGTTAACGGGATCATGTGTAAGAATTTCCTAATGTGGGCTTCATTAATTGAAATTAACTGAATTAGTTTGGTCTAATAAAGGTAAGATATATGGGTTCTTAATAAGTCTAATATGGGACTGGCTGGTGTGGGCCGAGTACGGCCCGGCCCGTAATGAGAGGGCCCATGGTCGAAAACTCTATAAATAGCGCTCAAGTCCCTCCCCTAACCGGACGATGCACAATTTGACTCACATACGGATCAAGAGAGAACTTTCTTCTCGTGAGTGGCAATCTCATTAGGCCAGTGTTCTAACGAAAGGTATAGGGGAGAAGATCTTGAGTTCGTGTTCGGAAACCGTCGCAAATTCCGCATTAAGTATGATGGATTCCAAACCAGGTACGCGAATCGATAATTTTCTCCCGTATCGTGTTTCGATTTCTGATTATGGTGATCCTGGGCATGCCATTTACGTTTTCCTACATTTGGTATCAGAGCCTGCCATAGATTAGAACCGAAACATGCGGATTAGAACCGTTTTCGTTTTGTCCGAGAGGTTTTTGCCCAATTTCGAAATTTTTTATCCGATGAAAGTTAAATTTTATTACATATTTGGAATTTACTCGTCGAGACGAGAAAAATGGTGGACGGCACGTCGCCGGAGGAGGCCGGACGCGCCGTCACGCGCCTACACGCGCCCTAGGCGCGGCGGCGCGTGAAGGCCACGCGCGGCCGTGTCCAACCGGCGCGTTCTTCCGCCGGTAACCGCCTCAGTGACGTCAGCGAGGCGCGAATCCGGTTGACCCGGATCCTGACCCGACCCGGTCGTTGACCCGACCCGACCGTTGACCCGACCGGTCAACCGCTCGGACCGGTCCGTTGACCGTTGACCTGTCGGACCGGCTGTTCAGACCGGTTTGACCGGCTGAACACGCGCGCATGCGCCGCGCCTTCCGGCGGCGCGTGCGGGCGCGTCCGACGTCCGTTTTGGACGATCTTGGTATCGACGCGCTCGTATCGAGATGTTCTACATTGTGGTATATTTATTTTACATGTTTGAAGCTTTTACAGATGTGAAAATACGTATAGAACCCTATGTACGCGTATTTTTAGGGTATTTTTGCGTATTTTCTTGTATTTCTCTATGGTTTCGGAAATACATATAGTAGCTCACATGTATATCACCACATAAGGATTGTGTAACATCCTGAATTTTGACCCGTTATCGGGA
Source organism: Syzygium jambos (assembly GCA_031216235.1). Classification (NCBI taxonomy): domain Eukaryota; kingdom Viridiplantae; phylum Streptophyta; class Magnoliopsida; order Myrtales; family Myrtaceae; genus Syzygium; species Syzygium jambos. The sequence goes on from CM062226.1 coordinate 16,563,733, forward strand.
CCAATAAAGTGTATATTCATTCTCGTGTAATTTTAGTGAGTCTCGCCTGAACCTGATCAGTCTCGGGATACTAACCATATGAGAAAGGCTAAATAGGAACAGGTACGTGGACCGAGAACCCAATCGCGACTGAACGCTGATTTTGAAGAACGTTGAGGAAATATTTTGAGCCAATATAGGCCGGTCTTAGGAAAATGACTGGTTGATTTTGTCAGTAACGTACGATCGGATCGCGAGTGATTTCGCACGACCGAAAGTACATCTGACGAATGAAACCTGATTGTAATCCAAACGATCGCGACCCTGGTACTAGTGATAATTCCTCTCGTTCTCTCGAAATTTAGACCATCACGATTCGGACAATCTTAGGTCGATACGCGTAACACCTAAACTGCCGCTCGTTAGTGAGAGACCCTAAAACTGTGAAACGAGCATATTGAGATTACAATATTGGACCCGAGTTTCGATATCAAAATCTCAAGGGTAATTACGACCATTTTGCAAGACGGACGTCAATTGGTAATGGCCATTCGTGTTTGGGATTAAAACAGTTGAAAACGGAAGATTTGACAGAAAGTGAGAAAAAGACCATTTTGCCCCTGAGAACGCCGAGGCCGATTTCGGAGGCCGTTTGAGGTTATTTTTCGCGGCCAACGTCATTTTGGGGTATCCGAGTGTGTTTGGAATGATTCTGGACAGAAAGTGGAATTTCGGCAAAAATTGGAAAATAATATTATTTTATTCCCGGAAACTTCGCAGAGGATTTTCGAGGGCTTAGAAAGCGAATTTCGCGATTCCGACTCTGGATTAGGTATCACATGAATATATAGGACCAGTATGTGCAAAAATTGGAATTTTGGTCCGGGACGGAAAAAGGACGAAAATGCCCCTAGGCCAATTTTGGATTATTTCGAATTTTGAATTAAATTTTGGAGGTTAACCAAGGTTGGGTAAGGTTAACTAGAGTTGATTAACCATGGTTAGGGGCAAATGACCATAATACCCTTGCATTATTGGATGAGAATGGATATGAACCCTTGGATTAAGGGCATTTTGGGCAAATAGGCTAGGATTGTGACATGTGGCACCCACTCACCCCTCCCTTGACCATCTTTGACTCTCTCTCTCTCTCCTCAGCTCTCTCTCTCCCCGCAATTCACTCTCTCTCCTCCCGAATCTCTCTCTCCCTCTCGGCTGTTCCATTTTCTCTTCCGCCGATCACCGCCAGCCAACTGTGCACGCCGGAACAGTGGGCTTCGCCGGAGCTGCTGGTCGCCGACCGCCGAGTGCCGACCCCTGGTGCCGTCCCCAGCCCAGTCGCAACCCTGCCTCCCTCTCCCGCCGCCCGTGACCGCCCGTTGCAGCCGCTCCAGCCGAGGCGCGACAAGGACGCCGTCGCCGTCGCTGGGCTCGTCCGCCTGGCCGCGCCGCCGTGCACCGCCCCGCTGACCGGCCTCACCCTCACTCTCTCTCTCTCCTGCATCCTCAGCCAACCTCCACCGAAGCTTCCCCTGTTCTGGCCGTGAGGAGGCCGTGGGCTTGCCGGAGCCGCCGTGTCCGCCGGCTTGCATTTGGAGCGCCGCCGTCGATCACGCCGCTTGTCGGTGATCGGCCGCTCGTTCCCGTCGTCTCGCGTCGTCATTAGGCGAGTAAAACCACTAATCGCTGAATTAGTTTTAATTGTGCTTGATTAGGGGTTTAATTATGATAATTAGGGCCTAATTGAATGTGTTTTGTGTAATGGATGATTAGTGGACTTAATTAGGCCTAATTACAATGGTTTAGTGTTAATTTAGAGAGGAATAGTGGGCTGAATTGGTGTGGGCTACATGGGCTCCGAATTTTGTGTTATTTGGGCCCAAATTGGAGAAATTTAAATGGGCCCAAATTGGAGAAATTTAAATGGGCCCAAGTTGGATAATTTAAATGGGCCCAAGTTGGATAATTTTGAAATGGGCCTAGATTGTGAATTGCATTGAAATTGTTGAAGCCCAATTGGAATTAAATGAGCCCAATGAGAATTTAAATGGGCCTTGGATGTAAATTGTCTTGAATTGATTGAGCCCATTAGAATATTAAATTGGGCCTTTGAATGTGGATTGGCTTGGACTAGATTGAGCCCAATTGGAATTTGAACGGGCCTTGATATGAAATAAATTGAAATTGTCTTAAGCCCGATGGGAATCAAATGGATCTTGATTGTGAATTTCCACATTGATTGTGACCGACGGGTCAGGCCTTCGGGTCGATATATAACTGTGACCGACGGGTCAGGCCTACGGGTCGAGTGTGATTGTGACCGACGGGTCAGGCCTTCGGGTCGATATATAACTGTGACCGACGGGTCAGGCCTACGGGTCGAGTGTGATTGTGACCGACGGGTCAGGCCTTCGGGTCGATATATAACTGTGACCGACGGGTCAGGCCTACGGGTCGAGTGTGATTGATGACCATTGGGTCATGGCCTTCGGGTCGATTTAATTATCTATGAATTATATTGATATCGAAAGCCTAACCTGCAGGGCTGGAATATTGGAATCGGGCTGTGAGCCCATGTGAACTTATGAGGATTTATTTACTGGTTCAGTGAATTGTGTGTTTTATTTATTTCTGGAGGTGCACGTTAGCCTAGTTTCGGATTAGAGATTTTACTTGCTGAGTTTATCTCACGGTTGTGGTAAAACCGAATTTCAGATCCCCGTCCATAGGATGCCGAGGAACGGTCCTCTTTTTGGATACCCGTACCGTATTCAGAGATCGAATAGTGTACACCCGTGTGGGGATGGAACAGCTTACGTTAGATTTCAGTCGGCAGTGTTAGTAGACGTGGGAGAAGACTTCCATCATACTCAGGAGTATGTGGCTTGGTGCCATAGGGGTACAGACGGCTTATTAGGACCCCCGATGAGGACTTTTGACGTGCCAGTAGATGTTAATGGCGTCATGATTCCCCAAATGGTGAGTGGAGAAGTCTCTGATCCTCCCGCCTCCCTTAGTGGAAGCAGCGTGGGCGATACGGTGGATGGACCTATACCCGAGGACGAGGTGCAGGGTGAGGAGCAAGTTATAGCTGACGACATTGTGGAGGAAGAAGAAGAGGAGCAGAATCTGGAAATAGTAGGCGAGAATGGTGAACCAATTGGGGAAGTGGCCGAAGTTGGATCAGATATGGAAATACTGACGGATGAAGACTCATCTGAGGAGTCCGCAGCATCATCCAACCCAGGTCGGGATCCTTAGAATAGAACGGCATGATAGGAGTTTAGATTTACCCCTCTTTTTGATGTAACTCTCCCTAGATAGTTAGTCGTCACCCTAGGCCACCGATCCTTTTTGTTTAGTGGCCTTTTTATGTATTCTTTTTGGTTGTAAATAAATAGATTGTATAAGTATTTTAAAAGGGTGTATTTATGTTAGTGTTTATTAGTATATTATTGTCTTTGACTATTCATGGTTATGTTTACATGTCTGGGTGTATATATAATATATACGTGTTTCCGCATGTGTCGTGTATTTACTCTGATTTGAGTTTCGGGTCGGTGACGCAATCCTGGGAGTGTCACATTTAATTTCGACCTACGCGGATGATCATGCTTCGTGGGGTACGGGGCGTGACAGATTGTGTAGAGTATAATTCATTGTCTATCAATGAATGGAGCAGTATAATTAGCATGACATGTAATTTCAGAGACATACGCCCCTGTCTTTACGTCTAGCATTACATGTATATAGTAAATGTGATACATAAAGCTCATATCCCTGGTATGAGAGTTTTTTCAAGAATTCAGTTGGGTTGTGATCGCCAAAGTGGCACACTTGACTGGGTTTGAGAGATATCAGTCTCATATTGTGGTGGGATGTCTCCTGTTCTATTGCGTGATTATACTCCCAAAGGAGGTGATCTTGTATTAGTTCATGGAGGGGTACATGTATAGCATGTGCTTGAGAAATGACCGATCTTAGTGGTTCATACACCCAAAGGTGGTGATTTCACGAAAGATTAGAATATGTTCTCATGGCCGCTGTCATGTGGAGAGTGTACAACTGTATGTCATATTTTCTGCCCAAAGGTGATTATGTGATGATGTATGTAATTCTCTATATAAGTATTCACATGATGCTGATTGTATTGTTTGTTTGTTTTCCAGTCACCTTTTCTGTAAACGGCAATTCCATTTCAATTGAGGTCCTTACTGGGTTGAACTTTAAGAAATGGAAAGAGGATTTTCTATTTGGAATGGAGCTGGCAAATGTTCACATTGCTCTTACAAAGGATAAGTCGGTAGATATCATGGCCACCAGTACTGAAGCTGAGAAAACGGACTATGCTGCTTGGGAAAAGAGCAATCGGATTTGCTTATTGACAATGAAGAAATCCATTCAAGAACACTTGAAAAGTGGTTTGCCAGCTGACTGTACTGCTAAGGAAATGATGGCAGCCTTAGAGGCTAGAAACCGCATTTCATCTAATGCTGAGGTTGGTACACTTCTTCAAAAGCTCTTCAATATGAAGTGTGATGGTACTGCTGGGGTTAGAGATTATGTCCTTAGGATGGTAGACCTAAAGACAAAACTTCAAGCTCTTAATGTTTCCATTCCTGATGCTTGCATTGTGCATCAAGCCCTAAACACCCTTCCACCTGATTTTGGGATTATAAAGACAAATTATAATTCCCAAGATGAGACTTGGTCAGTTAATGACTTGATAGCAAGGGTGATGGCAGAGGAAGAGAAACTTAAGAAGGAAAAAGGACATCTAGCCTTATATGTTTCTAGTTCCCACAAAAGGAAGGATAAGAAGTTCAGAAATCGTACTCATAAAGGTACTCATGATACTACCGGTCAATCTGACAATATGGGTCCAAAGAAAACATCCTTCAAAAGGGATGGTGGCCACTGCTTCTGTTGTAAGAAGAAAGGTCACATAAAGAAGGACTGTGGAAAGTTTAAAGCTTGGTTGTCCAAACGTGAGCCTACAGGTAATGATTCTTTGACACTTGTTTGTGAATCCAACCTATCAGAAGCACCATCCAGTTCTTGGTGGCTCGATAGCGGTGCAACTAATCATGTTGCGTTTACCATACAGGGATTCATAAACCGGAGGAAGCCAAATCAGGATGAGTCAAGACTCACTGTGGGAAACAACGAGAAAGCTGATGTTGTGTTTGTGGGAGATGTAATCTTGATTCTAGACTCTGGTTTTAGATTAATGTTGAAAGACACTTTCTATGTACCTTCATTTAGACGGAACTTAGTTTCCGTATCGTGTTTGGACATGTATGGCTACTCTTTTGAAATCAAGAATAATGTTATTTCTTTGTTTCTTAATTCAAATAAGATTGGGTGCTGTTATATGTCCAAAGGATTGTACAGATTGTGTTTGTCTCCCAATGACATATACGTCGCTTATACGGCTGAAAAGGTTATTTTCAAGAGACCACTACCTAAGGAACAGTCCTATGCATTGTGGCATAAACGGCTTGGTCATATCTCTAAGGATAGAGTAGAAAGGCTAATAAAAACTAACATCCTGCCTGCTCTTAAAGATGACTTAGAGACATGCGTAGACTGTTGTAGAGGTAAAATGACCAAGATAAGGAAGAAAACTACAGTCCGAAGTTCTGACCTGTTGGAGGTCATTCACACTGATATAAGTGGACCCTATATGGAAACCTTGTGTAGAAATTTTTATTTTATTACATTTATTGATGACTATTCTCGATATGGCTATCTGTACTTGATTAAAGAAAAGTCTGAGTCTCTTGATAAGTTCAAGATTTTTCGGACTGAAGTCGAGAAACAGTTGGGAAAGGTCATAAAGGTTGTTAGATCTGACCGAGGTGGAGAGTATTATGGCAAGCATGGCGATGCCGGACAGCTTAAGGGGCCATTTGCCAAATACTTAGAGGATTCTGGGATAGTGGCTTAGTTTACTATGCCTGGGAGTCCTGAGCAAAATGGTGTGGCTGAAAGGCGCAATCGCACCCTTATGGAAATGGTGAGGAGTATGATTAGTAGGACAAATTTACCTGGTTTTCTGTGGGGTGAAGCTTTAAAAACAGCTTTGTACATTCTAAATCGTGTACCTACTAAAGCTGTTCCATTGACTCCTTTTAAGTTATGGACTGGACGTAAGCCTAGCTTAAACCATCTTAAGGTTTGGGGATGTCCTGCAGAAGTGAAGTTGTATAATCCAACATTAAGTAAGTTGGACTCCAGAACCACTCGGTGTTATTTTGTATCTTACCCGGAACATTCGAAGGGATATCAGTTCTATAATCCCAATGGAGGCACAAGAATTGTGGAATCACAGACAGCCAAGTTTCTGGAGTTTGATGTGGTCGAAGAAAGTAGCTGCTCACAGACTATTGAGAATAATAGTACGGTGGGTAATATTGTATCTTTATCTCCTCCCATACAGATAATTGTGATACTCCCACACCACAGACTAAACCTGTTGAGGCTCGGGATCCTATTGTCGAGATAGCTCCTAATGAAGTTCCTCAAGGCTCTCAGGTCCAGGATGAGGCTGTTGTTGTTCCTGTAAGGAGATCCATTAGGGAGAGACAATCAGCTATACCACAGGACTACTTAGTCTATATAACAGAGCAAGACTACGATATCGGTTCTGTGGCTGATCTAGTGACTTATGCGGAAGCTGTTTCTTATCCTCAGTCAGAACTGTGGTTGGATGCAATGAGAGATGAAATGCAGTCTATGAAGCATAATGGAGTTTGGGAACTTGTTGAATTACCTGAAGGTTATAGACCCATAGGCTGCAAATGGGTGTATAAGACTAAAAGGGACTCCAAAGGAAAGATTGAGAAGTTTAAAGCCAGACTGGTAGCTAAGGGTTTCACTTAGAAAGAAGGAGTAGACTATGAAGCAACTTTTTCTCCGGTCTCTTCTAAGGATTCTTTCAGAGTGATTATGGCATTGGTAGCTCATTTCGATATGGAGTTACATCAGATGGATGTTAAAACTGCCTTTCTCAATGGAGACCTTAATGAAGAAGTCTATATGATGCAACCCGAAGGCTTTGCAGCAGATGATTCAGGTACGCTTGTGTGCAGACTGAAAAAGTCTATTTATGGTCTCAAGCAAGCTTCTAGACAATGGTACTTGAAGTTTCATAGTGTTGTCGTTTCATTTGGTTTTGTTGAGAACAAAGTAGATCAGTGTATATACTGCAAGGTCAGTGGGAGGAAATTCATTTTCCTTATACTCTATGTGGATGATATCCTGCTTGCGAGCAGTGACCTTGGTTTACTGCATGAGATAAAGCGGATGTTGTCAAAGAACTTTGATATGAAGGACCTTGGTGAGGCGTCTTTTGTCCTTGGCATTGAGATTCATAGGAATCGTTCTCGCCGACTATTGGATTTATCTCAGAGGGCATATGTTGATCGTTTTTTAGAAAGATTCAACATGCAGCAATGTAAGTCAGGAATTGCTCCTGTTAGTAAAGGTGATAAGTTGAGTCTATCACAGTGTCCTCATTCAGATTTTGAGAAAGCCCAAATGAAGAATGTACCTTATGCTAGTGCACTTGGGAGTATTATGTATGCTCAAGTATGTACTAGACCGGATATTGCTTTTGCAATAGGACTTCTAGGCAGATATCAGTCAAATCCAGGACACGATCATTGGGTTGCTGTAAAGAAGGTTTTGAGGTACTTAAAGAGGACAAAAGACTATATGCTGATTTACAAACATGTTCATGACCTACAGCTAGTTGGGTATTCGGATTCAGACTTTGCTGGCTGTCAGGATGAAAAGAAGTCGACAACAGGTTACATCTTCAAGTTAGCAAGAAGTGCAGTATCATGGAAAAGTGAGAAACAGAAATCAATGACATTCTCTACCATGCAAGCGGAGTTTGTAGCATGCTTTTCGGCCGCTACTCAGGCAATTTGGCTCCGAAACCTCATTAAGGAGTTGACCGTATTTGATTTTGTGGATATGCCCATACAGTTGTATTGTGACAATAACTCTGCAGTGTTGTTTATTAACAACAACAGATGTCTAAAGGGGTCTAAGCATATGCAGGTCAAGTACCTGACTATAAAAGAAAAAGTTCAGGATGGTGATATTGCAGTAGAGCACATTTCAACAGATGATATGATTGCAGATCTGCTAACTAAAGGCCTTCGCCCATGGGCCTAGGAGTATCATGGGATACTGTCAATTAGTGGGAGCTGTTTAGTTTTATGTTGCTCTTATGAAGTTTGTATATGATTTTGTTACATTTTGTAATATTTGAATATGTATCAACTCTTTTGCATTCAATAAGGTATTTGTGAATGTAGATTTATCAAGTTGAGTACATATATTTGATAAAAATCTCGAGGCATTGTGTAAACCTTGAGTACAGGCTATGGGGCATTCTTGGTATTAGCCTTAACAATATGTCTTGTTACACATAAAGTACAGTTAACTATCAAGCTAAGACATATGCAGGTTCGTTGGAACCATGAAGGATATTCTCTGGTGACACACTAGGTTTGTGACACTTAAGGAGAGAGAATTTGGACTAACAAAATGGATAACACATGAAGTATCACTCATTATGAGGTATTGTCCATTTAACACACTACCATATTGAATCCATATCAGTAAAGTTGAAAGCATTCATGACCATGGAAGGCTCTGCGTGAGTACATGCAGTTACTGCCATGATTCGGTGTTCGAGACTTTATGGGATCGGATTGACTATTAAGAATAATCTCTAGACCAATATAAGGGTGCGCACACAGTTGTGTTTCAATTAATATCGCCCAAGTGGGAGAATGTAAGAATTTCCTAATGTGGGCTTCATTAATTGAAATTAATTGAATTAGTTTGGTCTAATAAATGTAAGATATATGGGTTCTTAATAAGTCTAATATGGGGCTGGCTGGTGTGGGCCGAGTACGGCCCGGCCCGTAATGAGAGGGCCCATGGTCGAAAACTCTATAGATAGCGCTCAAGTCCCTCCCCTAACCGGACGATGCACAATTTGACTCACATACGGATCAAGAGAGAACTTTCTTCTCGTGAGTGGCAATCTCATTAGGCCAGTGTTCTAACGAAGGGTATAGGGGAGAAGATCTTGAGTTCGTGTTCAGAAACCGTCGCAAATTCCGCATTAAGTATGATGGATTCCAAACCAGGTATGCGAATCGATAATTTTCTCCCGTATCGTGCTTCGATTTCTGATTATGGTGATCCTGGGCATGCCATTTATGTTTTCCTACATCATGTTCTTCTTCTTGTTTACCTTGTTTCGGGAAATTGACGTGAACTCATTGATCTTAGTTTTTGAGTCAATTTGATGTCATGAATAGCTCAAGCGTGCTTTTACGCCCTTCATGCCTTTATTTAGTTGTCTTCTCAGTATGAATATGGATGAATTTGGTCCATTATGGTTGTTCTTTCACTTGTTCACGGCTAGGGCTCAATGTATTGTTGATTTCCCAGTTTTTTAAGCATGTTTAGAAGTAATTATGAATTCATTTTGAATGTGATGTGTCGACTGTGTTCGTCAGACTTTTGCTGTTATCTCTCTTCGGGAAAGAATTATAACAGTGTCCAGCCCATGTGGGTGTTGTCCTGATTGCTCATGATGCAGTATTGTCGAAAAGTTAATTCTAGTCACCTTAGTATCTTTGAGCATCATTTGTTATATGAAATTTGGGCTGCTATGTATGTCTTCATGCTGTATGTCCTCCGTGATGCAGTCCAAAAGGTGTAGTTATGTAAGCATCACAAACTGAAAATTGCGTGAATAGTTTCTCTCTTGTTTTGTGAATTTATAAATATTGGCTTATATGTCGACATGTGTGTTTATTGCTTTAAACTTTAAATTGGCATTTGCGTGCGTCCATTAACGTGCTTGCAAGTTTTAAGGATGTCTTTGTGCAGGCGTATTCATAAGTTGTGTAATCCCTAGTGATTTGAAGCGCTCAAGACATAGCCTTCACCTTTCAAGGAACAACTATGGCATCCCACGTAGTGAACTTCCGGCTGTATTAGAATGATATAGTGATACTAATTGAATTTCAAATTCAGATGAGACAAAAATCGATTAATGGATATGTTTTCACCTTTGTTGAGGTGTTGTAGTTTGGAAATAAACCAAACAAAATTATGGGGGAAATGATAATCCTGCCAAACCCAAAGTCGACTTGGTTGAAGCAGATGATCTGATGACATAGTTGCTGCAGTCATTTCCCAAGCCAATATTATGGCCAATGTGAAAGAATGAGTGGTAGACTTAGGTGCTACCATGTATATAGGTAAAGATAGTACGTTTAATCCTCCTACACTCTAGTAGGGGAAGGAGAAGAAAATATTTATCTTGGTGATTTGAGAACTACTCAAGGTCTTGCGAAAGAAAAATTCTTTTCAAAAACTCACATTTTAAATGAAGCTGAGCAGTTGAAAAACTTCTTAGCAGATTCCTTTGGGAATAAAACAACACCTTCTATGTCTAGACATTATGATTGCCAAGAGGCAATATCCATTGCATAGAATGAAACTTTCAATGGTAAAAAAGAGACACATCCAATTGAAACGTGATGTGGTAAAGCATTTGCTTAAAGATGGAATTGTGTCCATTGATAATGTAAAGTCAGAAGTGATATACATCGAGGGGAATGTGGCAAGCCAGTTGAAGAAAATCAACAGTGATAGTAACCCAACCTATGTGATTGGCAATCCCATGAATTAGGTTCATATGGGTAATAACAAGTCATTTGTTAATCTGTGATGCACTATTAAAATTTTCTGTCCTTCCTGAGGTGAGAATAGTGCAAGACTGTAAGGAAAAAGAGGGTGAGCTAAGCTTTTAATGAAATTCCATAGCCATTATTGGTGGTGTATGAAATTGCATAATACACTTGATAGAATCACCCATATAAGTGTGGAGTGGGGCCACTCCTATGAGAATTATTGGCGATAATCTCTAGAGCACTTATGAATAAACCAAGCATGCGTATGGTCTATTCGTGCAAAACTGCGTTGAACAACAAACTTTGTGGGAAGTGTAATGTGATTGGTGACAATCATAAGTCACGAAAGGAATTATTGGTTCATAGAAGTTTCAAACATCACCAATGCTCCTTACCAAAAAAAAAAACATCACCAATGATGTTGTAAATTATATTTCATTCTTTCTAGGGTTGGTTCATAGCCTAACCAGCACCAGTTCCAACGCATTATGCTCCAATAACCCAACATTATTTTATGTTTTCATTTCAAAACCTTTTGAAATATGTGAGAGAATTTTGGATATTTTTAGTAGTTTTGAAATATTTATCATAATTTATGATGGCCATAAAGCCATTATTTTCCAATGGTCTTGCAACGGCCATATAACAGCTTTCTAATGGAATTGTAATGTTTGATTTAATTGTACTTAAACCCTCCATTATTTTACAACAGTTTTTAACGGCTCTCTTTCTAGTACCTATAAATTGTTACTTTGAGAATAGTTGGAAAGTGATATATATATACATATCTGAACAAAAATTTTCTTTGTTTATTCTTTTATTTATCTTTCATTTCTTTGCTAGGTTATACACATAAAGTTATTTCTATTTCCTTCTAATATTTAGTGCAGAGTATAGAAGAAAGTATGTTGTATGGGAGGATAGCCACTAGAGTCTTACGCACCGATTTTCATACTCCGAGGGGCGGAATTATCCTTAAGGACAGTGATTAACACGGCTCGGACATTGATATTATTTTCTCATATTTTTCAATAGAATTCCCACAATTATTCTTATTTTTCATGTTATCTAACAATATTTCCAACAAAGCATTCACGACAATTAGCTCAAATTGGAAATAATAAAATATAACATTTTTTTAAAAGATGGGATATATTAAGCAAAAAGTATCCTAACCAAATTCTCCATTTTTTTAATTTAATATTGTCTTAATTCTTGGATTTGAAAGATGATTTTCCATCTTGAAACCATTAGGTAGCAAATGTGCATTGGTTATTCATTTTAGGGAAAATATTATAACACCAGCCAAAAAAAGCAAAATATTCTACCAAAATCCATTATATATGTTTATAAAATGGATTTTTTCTTATATGTTAGGGTTAGATATATCCCTAGCCCTTCATGGAAATTACCCAATTTCCCATTTCGCCAATATAATCTCCCATTCTTGGTGCTTTGCACATTTGATATCTTGTACGTTTTTCTTTGTTAAGGTAATGAAGCCTTTTTAAGTAGGGAAATGATCAAATTCCATGAAATATACCACTAATCTTTTATTGAATCTTTATCATACGGTAATGTGTTAAATGTAAAATTCAAAAATATATCCATTGTCTTTATGACAATTACATGTTATTCACCTATATAAGCTACGACACCTAGGAACTCTAGATATTGAATGTGTAATGTCTAATGATTCCCTGTCATAACCTCGCTGCCTTACTCATGATGTTATGAACTTACATGAATCTCATTTACTTTCGTGAGCATGAACTCGAAATGAATCTCAATTGCTCAACCAACGAAGCAATCGGATCAGCAATTTACCAAAAGCTTCAAATTCATAGTAAACACTATGAATCTTATCTCTGTTAATGATCTGCCCTAGGAATCAATCAAGGTTGATACTATAATAGTAGTTGCGGATTAGATTGTGTCGAAAAATCGACCTTCACTATACTTAGGTAGCCATAATATCTTGCTAGAGACCGCTTATGACTTATGGGCCAAAAAGGGTTTTGAGCACATTGTTAATGTTTAGTGAACTTACAGGGTCGCACACAAAAGCGAACTGAGTTAATATTTTCTATGTGCCAGGATCTACTTAAAATAAGAAGTAAATTTTAATTTATTATCCTATTCAACTTATCTACGTGGTCGTACGCGTTATGATATAACGATTATGTACGATTGAAGGTGGACGGTTTGGCGAGCCCAAATCGCCTAGCCTACTTCTTTTAATTCCACTGGATAATAAGGTTGTATAAATAGATAGAGAATCGTTTTTTGTCTAGGTTTTTTTTTTTGACAGAATATCGAAATTCAAAAGGCGTTGAAGAAAAGAAACTTCAAAATCTTTAGCTAGCACTTGGATCGTTAGAGACTTCTGTTCGCGTGTGTGGATACCGGTAGAGGCGCAATACTTGGGGCGCTAATCCAGACACAATCAATTATCAATTTACGTTCGATTTGCAAAAGGTACGTATCAAATTTCTGTCTCAATTTCAATATACACATGGATCATGTCTAGAGTTCTAGGGTTTTGGTTTACAAATATATTCCGCTGCGTTTTAATAACTGTGGAACCCTACGTCGAACCCTACACTCTCTACATCCATCATCATTCAATTTCCCAGTAATTGACATAATGTCATTTTATTTTCTAATTTTCAATGCAGGCAAACAAAATTATCCAAGAAATGATGGGTGTGTAGGGAATAATTTTTTGGGATCTCTCCGGTCATTCCCAGAGTCCCCGATGTTCCGGACTCGCACGATCATCTTCTTGTGATAAGGAAGGAGAGGAGAGCCTCGATGCCTCCCTAAAACCCACAATTGCATAATGAACTAAAGGGAACGCAAATGCTAATAAAGAGATTTGCGATAGCTCAAGTCCTTTGGTCTCTATCCGGACCATGATTTCATAGTCAGGTTCTACTGAGAGATGTTAAAATATTCTACATAGGTTGTACAGTTTTCCTTGGTTTTTCTCACTGTCGATTGAGAAAATTATCTCGTTAGGCTACATGTAAATCCCATTCGAAGATGAAATATAAGATTCTATTCCACTGTTCACATTCTCTCAATCATATTCATATTGTCCGTTCCATAACAATTACAAATTTTAGATTTTTTTCAACAATATTGGCCAACAATATACTAGTGTGGATAATCTTGACAACATTTATCATTCTGTCAAGATTCCACTTGTTAAGTTTCTCTTGGGTGAATTTAAATATTAGAAATTGGTGAAAAATGAAGTGATTAATTTTTTTTGTGAAGATCAAGTAATATCATGGATCTACTTTTATTTTTATACTAAGCTAAGCCCTCCTCCATGTCATATCTATTTTCTTAATTGGCTCCAGCTACATGTAATATATTGAAATTTTTATGGTAGTTTAAAACAACATATAGATCTCATATCACATACGATAAAGAATGGAGGCAACATGCGGATGAAATAACTATTTTTGGTAAAGCCTTTGTGACAATCCGGCTTCTCATGACCGCTTCTTCTTTTATTGGACAAATTTTAAGAATGCAATGACATGGCGGACCCAAATGCAAAAAAAAAAAAAAAATCAATCCTAACTTTTTTCCAATGCAAGTGCAAAGCCGAACAAAGTACAGATTGCACTAGACTGTTAAACTTCACTATCTCATCAGCACAACAGAACCCAGTGTCACAAAAAAAACACACTGCTTCCATGTATCCACAGCATAGAGAAAATTCCATTGAAAACTACTTCATCCTCGATCAGAATCCAACATTGCCACAACCACATTGTGCCGAACCATCCGTCTTTTTTCCACGCTTCCACACAATGTCGTCGAGGCAAAGTCTTCGTGTTTCAGGCAAAAGAGCAAAGAGGGAAGAGATGATAATCGGCAGAACAGCCACACGGACCTCAAGCTAGACCTCTGAGCTCGAGAGGTCTCGCCTTCCCCATGAACCGATATCGCTTTGTATGGTTTGGCAACTGCAAGACCTGGCTGTGAAGGAACGGCTTCTCGAGCGGCCCAGCTTGTGAGGAGGTGATCGCACTTGCGCTCAGCACCTGTAACGAGCGACACTCCAATGCAATGAGAACTGCGGAAGAAGAAGAAGAAGCAACAGGAGGAGAAGGAGTGTTTTTTTTTTTATTATCTAATTTAATTTATTTTACTGTTTTTGTTTTTTGCTTTTTTTTTCTTTGCTATATCAGTGATTGCTACTGCAAGTTCTAGAAGAAGAGGAATTCTGTCGATGTGATGGGTCCCATAGTATTCTTGTTTGCCGATGATGTTGTGTGTGGTTGCTTTCGCTACTCACTTTTTATTATAATTTTATTATTCCCTCTCCAATCTATTATTTATAATTCAATTTTGAATTATGCTTTCCCTCCTCCGATTATATATTGAGTTTATGATCTTTGGCATACTATTCTTATATTTATAGTAGTAACTAAGTTAAATTTAGTGGGCATTTCAATCGCAAATATTTACAAAAAGGAAAATCATAAGTAATCCGTGCATTTTTTTTATACGATATGACTGCACAAGTCTATAGATGGGCAAAATTGTGTCGTGTGATAATGAAGATTATTGGCATCCAATGTTGGCCACGAAAATGACACACCTAGGATAACCATAATTAGAAACCGAAACACGATAATGGAGAAATTGTCAATTAGCGTACCTGGATTGGAATCCATCGTACTTGATACGGAATTTGCGACGGTTTCCGAACACGAACTCAAGATCTTTTCCCCTATACCCTTCGTTAGAACACTGGCCTAATGAGATTGCCACTCACGAGAAGAAAGTTCTCTCTAAATCCGTATGTGAGTCAATTATGCATCATCAGGTTAGGGGAGGGACTTGAGCGCTATTTATAGAGTCTTTGACCATGGGCCCTCTCATTACGGACCGGGCCGTACTCGATCCACACCAGCCAGCTCTATATTAGACTTATTAAGAACCCATATATCTTACCTTTATTAGACCAAACTAATTCAGTTAATTTCAATTAATGAAGCCCACATTAGGAAATTCTTACATTCTCCCACTTAGGCGATATTAATTGAAATAGAACTATGTGCACACCCTTATATTGGTCTAGAGATTATTCTTAATAGTCAATCTAATTCCATAAAGTCTCGAACACCGAATCATAACGGTAACTGCATGTACTCACGCAGAGCCTTCTATGGTCGCGAGTGCTTTCAACTTTACTGATATGGATTCAATATGGTAGTGTGTCAAATGGACAATACCTCAAAATGAGTGATGCTTCATGTGTTATCCATTTGGTCAGTTCAAATTCTCTCTCCTTAAGTGTTACAAAACCTAATGTGTCATCAGAGAATATCCTTCATGGTTCCAACGAACCTGCATATGTCTTACCTTGATAGTTAACTATACTTTATGTGTAACAAGACATATCATTAAGACTAATACCAAGAATGCCCCATAGCCTGTACTCAAGGTTTACACAATGCCTCAAGATTTTCATCAAATATGTATACTCAACTTGATAAATATACATTCACAAATACCTTATTGAATGCAAAAGAGTTGATACATATTCAAATATTACAAAATGTAACAAAATCAGATACAAACTTCATAAGAGCTTCTTACCAAAAAAAAAAAACTTCATAAGAGCAACATAAAACCAAACAGCTCCCACTAATTAACAGTATCCCATGATACTCCTAAGCCCATGTTCATGACATGTCGATCAAATACACAAGGGCGAAGGCCGTTAGTTAGCGGATCTGCAATCATATCATCTGTTGAAATGTGCTCTACTGTAATGTCACCATCCTGAACTTTTTCCTTTATAGTCAAGTACTTGACCTCCATATGCTTAGACCTCTTGAGACCTCTGTTGTCGTTAATAAATAACATTGTAGAATTATTGTCACAATACAACTGTATGTGCCTATCCACAAAATCAAATATGGTCAACTCCTTAATGAGGTTCCGGAGCCAAATTGCCTGAGTAGCGGCCGAAAAGTATGCTACAAACTCCGCTTGCATGGTAGAGGATGTCATTGATTTCTGTTTCTCACTTTTCCGTGATACTGCACCTCTTGCTAACTTAAAAATGTAACCCGTTGTCGACTTCTTTTCATCCTGACAGCCAGCAAAGTCTGAATCCGAATACCTGACTAGCTGTAGGTCCTTAATATGTTTATAAATCAGCATATAGTCTTTTGTCCTCTTTACGTACCTCAAGACCTTCTTGGCAGCAACCCAATGATCGTGTCTTGGATTTGACTAATATCTGCCTAGAAGTCCTGTTGCAAAAGCAATATCTGGTCTAGTACATACTTGAACATACATAATACTCCTAAGTGCACTAGCATAAGGGACATTTTTCATTTGGGCTTTCTCAAAATCTGAATGACGACATTGTGACAGACTCAACTTATCACCCTTACTGACAGGAGCAATTCCTAGCTTGCATTACTGCATGTTGAATCTTTCTAAGATACGATCAACATATACCCTCTGAGATAAACTCAATAGTCGGCGAGAATGATTCTTATGAATCTCAATGCCAAGGACAAAAGACGCCTCACCAAGGTCCTTCATATCAAAGTTCTTTGACAACATCTGTTTTGTCTCATGCAGTAAACCAAGGTCGCTGCTCGCAAGAAGAATATCATCTACATAGAGTATAAGGAAAATGAATTTCCTCCCACTGACCTTGCAGTATATACACTGATCTACTTTGTTCTCAGCAAAATCAAATGAAGCGACAACACTATGAAACATTAAGTACCATTGTCTAGAAGCTTGCTTAAGACCATAAATAAAATTTTTCAGTCTACATACAAGTGTACCTGAATCATCTGCCGCAAAGCCTTCGGGTTGCATCATATAGACTTTTTCATTAAGGTCTCCATTGAGAAAGGCAATTTAAACATTCATCTGGTGTAACTCTATATCAAAATGAGCTACCAATACCATGATCACTCTGAAAGAATCTTTAGAAGAGACTGGATAAAAAGTTGCTTCATAATCTACTCCTTCTCTCTGAGTGAAACCCTTGGTTACCAGTCTGGCTTTAAACTTCTCAATCTTTCCTTTAGAGTCCTTTTTAGTCTTATACAACCATTTGCAGCCAATGGATCTATGACCTTCAGGTAATTCAACAAGTTCCCAAACTCCATTATGCTTCATAGACTGCATTTCATCTCTCATTGCATCCAACCACAGTTCCGATTGAGAACAAGAAACAGCTTCTGCATAAGTCATCGGATCAGCCACAGAACCGATATCGTAGTCTTGCTCTCCTATATAGACTAAGTAGTTCGGTGATATAGCTGATCATCTCTCCCTAATAGATCTCCTTACTGGAGCAACAACAGCCTCATTCTGCACCTGAGAGCCTTGAGAAACTTCATTAAGAGCTGTCTCGATAACAGGATCCTGAGCCTCAATAAGTTCAGTCTGTGGTATGGGAGTTTTCACAATTATCTATATGAAAAGAGATAAAGATACAACATTACCCACCGTATTATTATCCTCAATAGTTTGTGAGTAGCTACTTTCTTCGGCCACATCAAATTCCAGAAACTTGGTTGTCTGTGATTTCACAATTCTTGTGCCTCCATTGGGATTATAGAACCGATATCCCTTCGAATGATTCGGGTAAGATACAAAATAACACCGAGTGGTTCTAGAGTCCAACTTACTTAATGTTAGATTATATAACTTCACTTTTGCAAGACATCCCCAAACCTTAATATGGTTTAAGCTAGGCTTATGTCCAGTCCACAACTCAAAAGGAGTCAATGTAACAGCTTTAGTAGGTACACGATTCAGAATGTACAAAGCTGTTTTCAAAACTTCATCCCACAGAAAACTAGCTAAATTTGTCCTACTAATCGTACTCATCACCATTTCCATAAGGGTGCGATTGCGCCTTTCGGCTACATCATTTTGCGTAGGACTCCCAGGGATAGTGAACTGAGCCACTATCCCAGAATCCTCTAAGTATTTGGCAAATGGCCCCTTAAGCTGTCCGGCATCGTCATGCTTGCCATAATACTCTCCACCTCGATAAGATCTAACAACCTTTATGACTTTTCCCAACTGTTTCTCGACTTCAGTCAGAAAAATCTTGAACTTGTCAAGAGACTCAGACTTTTCTTTAATCAAGTACAAATAATCATATCGAGAATAGTCATCAATAAATGTGATGAAATAAAAATTTCTACACAAGGTTGCCATATTGGGTCCACTTATATCAGTGTGAATGACCTCCAACAGGTCAAAACTTCGGACTGCAGTTTTCTTCCTTATCTTGGTCATTTTACCTCTACAACAATCTACACATGTCTCTAAGTCATCTTTAAGAGCAAGCAGGATGTTAGTCTTTATCAGTCTTTCTACTCTATCCTTAGAGATATAACCAAGCTGTTTATGCCACAATGCATAAGACTGTTCCTTAGATAGTGGTCTCTTAAATACAATATTTTCGGCCGTATAAGCGACGTATATGTCATTGGGAGACAAACACAATCTGTACAATCCATTGGACATATAACAGCACCTAATCTTATTTGAATTAAGAAACAAAGAAATAACATTGTTCTTGATTTCAAAAGAGTAGCCATACATGTCCAAACACGATACGGAAACTAAGTTCCGTCTAAAAGAAGGTACATAAAAAGTGTCTTTCAACATTAATCTAAAACCTGAGTCTAGAATCAAGATTATATCTCCCACAAACACAACATCGGCTTTCTCGTTGTTTCCCACAGTGAGTCTTGACTTATTCTGATTTACCTTCCTCCGATTTATGAATCCCTACATGGTAAACGCAACATGATTAATTGCACCGTTATCAAGCCACCAAGAACTGGATGGTGCTTCTGATAGGTTGGATTCACAAATAAGTGCCAAAGAATCATTACCTGTAGGCTCACGTTTGGACAACCAAGTTTTAAACTTTCCACAGTCCTTTTTTATGTGACCTTTCTTCTTACAAAAAAAATAGTGGTCACCATCCCTTTCGAAGGATGTTTTCTTTGGATCCATATTGTCCGATTGACTGGTAGTATCATGAGCACCTTTATGAGTACGATTTCTGGACTTCTTATTCTTCCTTTTGTGGGAACTAGAAACATATAAGTCTAGATGCCCTTTTTCTTCCTTAAGTTTTTTTCCTCTGCCACCACCCTTACTATCAAGTCATTCACTGACTAAGTCTCATATTAGGAATTGTAATTTGCCTTTATAATCCCAAAATCAGGTGAAAGGGTGTTCAGGGCTTGATGCACAATACAGGCATCAGGAATAGAAACATTAAGAGCTTGAAGCTTCATCTTTAGGTCTACCATCCTAAGGACATAATCTCTAACCCCAGCAGTACCATCATACTTCATATTGAAGAGCTTTTGAAGAAGTGTACCAACCTCAGCATTAGATGAAATGCGGTTTCTAGCTTCTAAGGCTGCCATCATTTCCTTAGCAGTACAGTCAGTTGGCAAACTACTTTTCAAGTGTTCTTGAATGGATTTCTTCATTGTCAATAAGCAAATCCGATTGCTTTTTTCCCAGGCAGCATAATCCGTTTTCTCAGTTTCAGTACTGGTGGTCGTGATATCTGCCGGCTTATCCTTTGTAAGAGCAATATGAACATCCGCCAGCTCCATTCCAAATAGAAAATCCTTTTTCCATTTCTTAAAGTTCAACCCAATAAGGACCTCAATGGAAATGGAATTGCCGTTTACAGAAAAGGTGACTGGAAAACAAACAAATAATACAATCAGCATCATGTGAGTACTTATCTAGAGAGTTACATACATCATCATATAATCACCTTTGGGTAGAAAATATGACATGCAG
The DNA here is from genome assembly GCA_031216235.1 of Syzygium jambos. Classification (NCBI taxonomy): domain Eukaryota; kingdom Viridiplantae; phylum Streptophyta; class Magnoliopsida; order Myrtales; family Myrtaceae; genus Syzygium; species Syzygium jambos. Next base: position 16,584,294 of record CM062226.1, read on the forward strand.
TTGTACATTCTCCACATGACAGCGGCCATGAGAACTTATTCTAATCTTTCGTGAAATCACCACCTTTAGGTGTATAAACCACTAAGATCAGTTATTTCTCAAGCACATGCTATACATGTACCCCTCCATAAACTAATACAAGATCACCTCCTTTGGGAGTATAATCACGTAATAGACCAGGAGATATCCCACCACAATATGAGACCGATATTTCTCAAATCCAGTCAAGTATGCCACTTTGGCGGTCACAACCCAACTGAATCCTTGAAAATCTCTCATACCAGGGATATGAACTTTATGTATCACATTTACTATATGCATGTAATGCTAAACGTAAAGACAGGGGCGTATGTCTCTGAAATTACATGCAATGCTAATTATATTATTCCATTCATTGATAGACAATGAATTACACCCTACATAGTCCTTATGTGGTGATATACATGTGAGCTACCATTTATATTTCTGAAACCATAAATAAATACAAGAAACTACGCAAAAAATACCCTAAAAATATGGGTGTATAGGATTCTATACGTATTTTCACATCTGTAAAAGCTTTAAACATGTAAAATAAATACACCACAGTGTAGAGAATCTCAATACGAGCGCGTCAGTACCAAGAACGTCCAAAATGGACGTCGGACGTGCTCTCATGCGCCGTCGGAAGGCACAGCTTGTGCGCACGTATTCAGCCGGTCAAACCGGTATGAACAGCCGGTCCGACCGGTCTAACCGGTCAATGGTTAATGGACTGGTTCGACCAATTGATCCGTCGGGTCGAGTCATGATCCGGGTCGGGTCAAGATTCGGGTCAACCAGATTCGCGCCCTCGCTGACATCATCCTGCAGTTACGGCGAAAGGACGCGCCGTTCGGCACGGCCGCGCGTGGACGTCACACGCCGCCGCTCCTAGGGAGCGTGTAGGCGCGTAACGGCGCATCCGACATCCTCCAGCTACGTGCCACCTACCATTTTTCTCGTCTCGACAAGTAGATTCTAAATATGTAATAAAATTTAACTTTCATCCAACAAAAAATTTCGCAACTGGGTAAAAACCTCTCGAACAAAACGAAAACGATCCTAATCCGCATGTTTCAGTTCTAATCTATGGCAGGCTCTGATACCACATGTTGGCCACGAAAATGGCACGCCTAGGATTACCATAATCAGAAATCGAAACATGATAATGGAGAAATTGTCGATTAGCGTACCTGGATTGGAATTCATTGAACTTGATGCGGAATTTGCGACGGTTTCCGAACACGAACTCAAGATCTTCTCCCTTATACCCTTCGTTAGAACACTGGCCTAATGAGATTGCCACTCACGAGAAGAAAGTTCTCTCTGAATCCGTATGTGAGTTAAATTGTGCATTATCAGGTTAGGGGAGGGACTTCAGCGCTATTTATAGAGTCTTCGACCACGGGCCCTCTCATTACAGGCCGGACCGTACTCGGCCCACACCAGCCAGCCCCATATTAGATTGATTAAGAACCCATATATCTTACATTTATTAGACCAAACTAATTCAGTTAATTTCAATTAATGAAGCCCACATTAGGAAATTCTTACATTCAAATCTTTTACGTATTATTTTATTTTATTATTTTAAAACGCATGGCACTCCTTTTCTAATATAAATATATATGGGTTTGTATGTATGTCGATCGAGTGAGAGATCCAAAATTAGATCCATTCTGAAGCACATCATCTTGTGATGTCTCATAATCTTTCTTGTGGATTGATAATGGACAACCTCTTTGTTTATCGTTTGGAAACCTTGACCGAGAGTACTATACGCCACTACTTTAATTTTTGTTCAAAACAGTCATGTAGTTTTTAAGAAGCGCTAGTGGTCATCTTTGGTAGGTCCGATGATGGAATTTGTCGACATTAAGGCTGTTCGAAATTTCATGACGTGGTTAATGTCTTAGAAATTTGTTGAATTGAATTTATTTTGTTGTTTTTTTCAATGCTCTCTCTCCAACAATCATCATCTTCTTCCTCCTCTTCTTCTTCAACTTAAACACCACCAAATTCAAACGAATACCCACAAATTTAGCATCCCCACCAATGAAAAATCTTGAGTTGCCATGACCGCAAGCTTACAAAAAAGATCCAGCCACCATGGTCGGGTTGGATGAAGTTCATCAGGGTATGGTCGTAAGCTTGAAGAAACTCCATTCGCTATTGTGTGAGTTTGATGAAACTCAATTAGTAATGGTTGAGCTTCACAAAGCTTGAATAGCCACAGTCGAGTTCGACGAAGCTTGCAGCCAAAGTAATGAGCTAAAATTGGATAAAGTAAAAAGTTAAAAAAAAATTCCAACAAAATTTGATATATTAAGCAAAAATTATCCTAACCAAATTCTCCAATTTTTTTTTAATATAATTATGTCTTAATTCTAGGATTTAAAATATTATTTTCCATCTTGAAACTATTAACTGACACAAACATTAACTATTCATTTTAGGAGAAACCTTATAACACTAGCCAAAGAAAAGCAAAATATTCTACCAAAATCCATTATATATCTTTTCAAAATGGCTTTTTCTTAAACGCTAGAGTTCGATCTATCCCCTAGCCTTAATGGCAATTACCAATTTAGCCATTTCGCCTATATTATCTTCCATTCTTGATGCTTTGCACATCCGATGTCTTATACGTTTTTTTTTGGCAAAAGTACACTACACGTGCCATAACTTGTGTACGGCGCTTACTTTAGTGCCATAACTTTTTTTTGGATCACTTTAGTGCTAAAATTTTTGAAAAACGATCACTTAAGTGCCAACTCCGGTGCAATACATAATTTTTTGCCGGAAATCTGATGTGGCATTTTTTTTATTAATTTCTGAAGCCGACGTGGCTCGCCGGAGTCTCACCGGAGATTGGCACTTAAGTGATCGTTTTTCAAAAATTTTAGCACTTAAATGATCGTTTTTCAAAAATTTTAGCACTTAAGTGATCGTTTTTCAAAAATGTTAGCACTAAAGTGATCCAAAAAAAAGTTATGACACTTAAGTGATCGTTTTTCCTCCGACTTGGTACCAAAGTGATCCGAAAAAAAGTTATGGCACCAAAGTGAGCGCCGTACACAAGTTATGGCACTTATAGTGTCCTTTTGCCTTTTTTTTTATTATGGTAACGAAGTCTTTTTAAGTAGGTAAATCCCAAATACCATGAAATACACCACTAACTTTTTATTGCTTCTTTATTATATAGTAATATGTTAAATGTAAAATATGAAAAATATCCATTGTCTTTACGACAATTACCCATTCTTTACCTATATAATCTATAGCACTTAGGAAGCTTAGATATCAAATGCGTTATGTCTAGAGAAATGTTCTCTCTCAAGACCTCATTGCCTTACTTACGATGTTATGAATTTATAGCAATCTCAATTAACTTCGCAAGTATGAACTTAATACGAATCTCTATTGCTCCACCAACGAAGCAATTGGATCGACAATTTTCACAAGCTTTAGGACCATGGTAAAAACTACGAATTTTCTCTCCCCATCCATCATCATTCTATTTCACAACAATTAACATAATGACTTTTTTTGTTTCTAATTTTCAATGCAGAAAAATGAAATTATCCAAGAAATGGGTGTGCAGGGAGTGACTTTTTTGAGGATCTCTATTATCATTTCCATAGTCTTATTATGTCCCTTCATCTGAGAATTTGGACTTGCCCATCATCTTCCTATGAGAAGGAAGGCGAGGAGAACCAGGCCAAACTACCCCCATCACTACGGTAACAAATGTCCATAATCAGAAGATAGACTGAAGGGAGAGAAAATGCTTCTAATTAGATTTGTGATCCTCAAGACCTTTAGTCTCTACTCGGACCTCGATATTAGTGTTAAGTTCTGGTGAAGAATATCAAAGCATACTAAAGTTGTTGTTCGGTTTTCCTAGTTTTTCTCAATATCGATTGAGAAACCTATGTTATTAGTCAACATGTAAATCCCATTTGAAGATGAAAAATTAAATTCTATTATGCTATTCGCATTCTCTCAATCGCATTCATATCGTCCATACCATAACAATTACAAATTTGAGATTTGTTTTTCGATAATATAGGCCAACAATATACTAGTGTGGAATAACCTTAACCAAATTTGTTAATCTGTCAAGATTCCGCTTGATAAGTTTCTCTTGGTGAATTTAAAGATTAGGAATTGGTGAAAAATGAAGTTATTCTTTTTTTTTTTGTGAAGATCAAGTAATATCATGGATCTACTATATTTTTATACTAAGCTCAGCCCTCCTCCATCCAGATTTATTTTTCTTAATTGGCTCCAGCTGTACGTAACATATTCAAATTTTTATGGTAATCTAAAGGGCGTATAGATCTCATATTACATACTCTAAGGGGATGGAGACAACATGCGGATACAATAACTATTTTTTGTGAGGACTTTGTGATAATCCTCTTTCTCATGACCGCTTCTTCTTTTAATGGAAAAATTTTAAGAAGGCAATGACATGATGGACCCAAATACAAAAAAAGAAAAAGAAAAAAATCAATCCCGACTTTTTTTTTTCCATTTTTCATAGATAGATTGATGAATGGAAAAATGCAATGGGAAAACCTACATCTTACCCACTAAAGGGTACTTCCTCATCCATCCGTATATTACATGGAATAGTTCAAGATTTAGCCTCAAATACTGATTAAAAGTTTACTTATATCATAGGATATCCATGCCTCCGATTGGCGAGTCACTTATCCTCTTAAAAAAAAATAAATATTGGTGATGCCCATTAAATTGTAATCCAGATATGGTCGGAGGAAAACCGGGGATGACGAAAAACATGGTAAGCTGCAACCCTTCAGAAATGAAACCCAGGAGAGTTTAACAAATTGTTAGGCAGGCGCGAATAATCCTCTTGCAAGGTGGTGTTTGCCCTAGGCACGGGTTCTCCCAAATCCTACCAAGTGCAACTTAGTTTCTCATTTATTATATAATTAGATTTAGGTTTAGATCTATCACTAACCAATTCCGGGCCTATCAAGAGCCTAGTAAGATGGGAGACAAAAGATTTTGGGTTTCAAACTTGATTAAGATAGTTTTACCTAAAGCCCGTTATTGGTGCATTTTTCCTTTCAGCAAAGTGTTTTGTCATGCAATCCTTTCCGAATTTATCTCTAAACACGCAAAACGATATGTTCATATATAAGTGGCCAAGTAATAATTTAAACAACCAATAATAAAATATAAAGAAAGAACGGAAAAGAAAAGTCAACGCCATCCGTATTGGGGAAAGTTTTCAGGCAAAAGAGCAAAGGGGCAAGAGATAATAATCGACAGAACATCCATATGGACCTGAAGCTAGAGCACCGAGCTCGAGAGGTCTCGCCTTCCCGGCGAGCCGATATTGCTTCGCATGTTTTGGCAACTGCAAGATCTGGCGGTGAAGGAATGGCTTCTCGAGCAGCCCAGTTCGCAAAGAGGCGATCGCGTTGACGCTCGGTGCCTGTAATGAGTAACACTCCTTTGCCATGATCCGGCAGAAGAAGAAGTTTTTTTTTTTTTTTCTAATTTAATTTATTTTAATGATTTTTTTTTTAAAATTTTTGGCTATATCAGTAACTGCAAGCGCTGGCAGAAGTGGAATTCTGTGAATATGATGGGTCCCACGGTAATCTTATTGTGTATGATGTCGTTGATGGCCGTCGCTATTTTTTCTCCCTTTCTTATCTATTATTGATAATTCAATTGGGAATTATCTTCTTTTCTTCCCTCGTCCAATTAGATATTAAGTTACTGATCTTTGGTCATATTATATACTTATATCTATACTAGCAATTAAGGTAAATTTAGTGGAAACTTCAATTGCAAAAATTTACAAAAAAAAAATCATAAGAAATCCGTGCATTGTTTTGTGATGTGATATGACTGCACATGACTATAGATGGACAAAAATGTGTTTTGCAATTATTAAGATGAATGGCATCCAAATCTTTTACGTATTATTTTATTTAATTAATTTAAAACTCATGATGCTCCTTTTCTAATATAAATATACATGTGTTTGTACGTATGTAGATTGAATGAGAGTGCAAAGTTAGATCTGTCACACCCCGAACCCCAATGGGCTTGCAACACCGCTTCAACGGTCGTATTGAACGCGACATTCCAGGACGCGTCGCCGACCCAAACGAACTACGCAAGCGGAAGCGAAATAAAACAACCCAGACAAATAACAATGACAAAAGCATAACACTTGCACAAACCAAGTAAATACACAACATACTCGGCATAACTTACAGCATTCACAAATACACAACAACAACCCAGGCTATTAACTTCAAACCACAATTATCAAAAGAGGACGATGCTTTGTAAGCTTAACTCCTCTATAAAAAGGGGGCACACAAAAATACGGAGTAACTTGACCTATCCTCCATCCTCGAGATACCCTAGTGGCATCTTCAATCAATCACGGTCGCGGATCTAAAAATGGTATATAATAACCGTGAGAACGAATCTCAATAAGCAACACCCTAAATCCTATATAGGCCAATACGTACCCAGACAAGTCTTGACATGCAATCTAACCAGTAACGTACAGAATTCACACACACGCACTTACCTTGTCTCAGTCTACATGTCCACTCTGCATATTAATTAAACACCATAGTGCAATAATAATTCACAAACATAACATCACCACTCAAACGCCATAATCATGCATATTCAATCAATTCAATCACACTCAATTCGCATGCGTGGCCAAGCAACTTTCTTATAACCTCCCAAGTCCTTTCACACTGCCCGCGTTAACACGCCTCAAGCCAACCCTCAGATCAAGCCGGGCTCTGTCCCTCACTAGACATTTCACATATTCATACGACCCGCATCAACACGCCTTAAGTCAAACCCTTAGATCAAGCTGGGCTCCGTCCCTCACTAGACATTTCACACTTTCACACGACCTGCGTTAACACGCCTCAGGTCATCCCTCATATCAAGCTGGGCTCCATCCCTCACTGGACATTTCACATTTTCACACGACCCGCGTCAACACGCCTTAGGTCAGCCCTCCGATCAATCCAAGCTCCATCCCTCACTAGACATTTCGCATGCACATACACCACATCACAATTTGCCATTCTCACATGTATATTCAATCAATTCAATTACACTCAATTCGCATGCGTAGCTGAGCAACTTTCCCACGACCTCCCAGGTCCTTTCATACTGCTGACGTTAACACGCCTCAGGCCAGCCCTCAGATTGAGCTGGGCTCAGTCCTGCGTAACCATGCCTCAGGACATTTCTCCCCTTCCAATGACTCGCGTAAACAAGTCTCAGGTCTGTTCATGCCTTTCTCGCCATACCCGCATAATCATGCCTCGGGTTGGCAGCCCTCTGATCAATCCGAGCTTTTCTCATGCACATGCACCACAACACAATTCGCCATTCTCACAAGTCGTACCATTCAAACTCAAGGTATGCTCACCACATCGCAATTCGCTATTCAACCCGTCGTACGAAGCCAAATCACATCACAAGCCCATCACACTAGCCCACAAATCCAACACTCATGTCGACCCAATCAAACATCAATTTCACCCACACACGCCACGGCAATCCGGTCCTTTAACTCACCATAATTAGCCATGCAATCACCACAATTTAATCTACCACCTACCACATAATCCATGTACTAATCACATTCTAACCAACTAATCCATTCCCTAACTTAGTCACTAAAACAATTCTAATTGACCCTTAAACAAGTCTAAAAATACCCATTATACTAAATAGGGATTAGGGAGTCACTTACCTAAGTTTGGCTCGGGAGAAATCGGCTATGGCCCGAAATGACCCTATTGGAGTGGCGGTGACTTGGCGCAAGCGAGGGAGCGACGGGCACGGTGGCCAGCCATAGCGCTCGGCCACGGGCGAGGCAACGGCCAAGCATCGGGCAAATGGTTGCGACGAGTGAGTGGGCGAGCAGGCGTGTGGTTGGGACGCGCGGGCAACGGCTCAGCCACGGCAAGGGCAAGCTCGGCTGCGCACTGGGCACGGTTGGGCGAGCTTGGGCACGCCTGGGCACGACTGGGCAAGCGACCTGGGCTGGCCAGCGAGCTGGCCGAGGCACGCTTGGGCATGGCTTAGGCAAGGCCGGTGAGCTGGCTGGCTGGCCGGCTGGCTAGTAGCGATGGCGACAAGCAGCGGTGACGGCGACACGGCGGCGATGAGCCGAAAATGAGCATGGGCGGTGGAGGCGAGAGAGAAGGGAAGCTAGGGCTGAGGGGGCAAGCCGACGTTGGTCGGGGCGGCATGGCAACGGCGACGGTGACGGTGGCAACGATGGGGCTCGGCCAAGACACGAGCAATCTGGCCAAGGCAGCGGTGACGGCGACTGGCGAACAACGGTGGAGTTAGACGAGCTAGCGACGGCATCAAGCGACTGCTGGGCGGTGAAGGCGACGGCTACGAGCTTGGGCAAGGCGCGCGGGTGAGCTAGGCAGCTGCGGACGGTGGCAAGCTGCTTCGACGGTCGAGCGCAGCGAACGAGCAGGTTGAGTGGCGAGACTCGCGGCGACGAGCTGTCGGGCGTGTAGGCGACGGCGGCGGCAACGTGTGGAGGTCGGGCGGTGGGCTGGGATGGTAAAGGGTGGTCTGGCGGAGGCGACGATCCATGGCGGCGACGGGCTGCCGCATACGCGCGAAGGAGAAGGGGAAGGGCAGTTGGCCAGGAGGGGGCATGGCGGCAGACGGATGGTGCGGCGCAGCGATTAGGCTGGCTGGCGACGGCGGCTGTAATGTCCTGAAATTCGACTCACTTTCGTGATCAATGAAATTGATGTACTTCTCATTTTATTTTAGTAAGTCTCACCCGGAGCTGATCATTCTCGGGATACTAACCAATGGGGAAAGGCTAACTGGGAAAACGGTACGTGGACCTAAGAACTCGACCGTGAATCGAGTCCAATTCCGAGAAGCAACGAAGGAATTTTTCGTGCCGATATGGGCCGGTCCAAGGAGAGCGACGGATTTGGTTCGAACGACAACGTACGACCGGATAGCGAGTGATTCCACACGACCGAGAGTACGCGCGGCGAATGATCCCGAACTTATTCTGGACGATCGCGACCCTTGAGACTAGCGATAAATCATCGTGTTCTCTGGAAAATCGACATCGTCATGACTCGAGTACCCTAGGTCAATATGCGTAACTTCCAAATAGCCGCCTGTTAGTAAGAGACGCTAAAACTGTAAATTGAGCGAAATCGATTGTGGAATTGAGTCCGAATCTCGGTATCGAGTTTTGTGGGCTTACGCAACTATTTTTGCAAGGATGACATCATTTTTATGTGGCCACTCATATTTGGGATCGATAGAGTCAAAAATTGAAAAATTGACCCGGGATCGAAAAATTACCAAATTGCCCTTGGACCCCTAAGATGGGATTTCGAATTTTGGGAGATTAAATGGGATTAATTGAGCCTCAATTATTGATGGAAATGATTCACCATTTTACCCTAAGATAATTTGAGTGGGTTTAATCCAAACCCTTTGATGAAGGGCATGATGGTCATTCTTGAGTATTTGGTCAGCCACTCCACTAAGTCCCTTTGTGCCTATATCTCTCCCATTCTCTCTCTCTTTTCTCATTTCTTTCCTCCTCCCCAAGTCAGCCGGTACCCCCTCCTCTCTCTCCCGTGCTCTCTCTCGACCACCCAAGAATCTCGCCGGAGCCGCCGTCGCCAGAGGAGTCGCCGCACGCCGGCGCCGCCACCGTCTGCGCCTCACCTCACCACCACCATCCAACTATCCCGTCATCTCCTTCTCCCTTTCTCGGCCGCATGGGGACCAGCCCCCGCCTAGGATCGCCGTCCGCGAGCCGCCGCCGGTGCCGCCACCGCCGCTTGCCCTGCCGCTGCTCAGCCGCCCTTGCCACCTGTTCAGCCTTGTTTAGGAGCTTAGGGACCCAAGTGAGTACAATCCTAAACCCTAATTAGGCTAATTTATATTTCTAGACGGGTTTTAGGGGTTAATTAGGGTATTTTAGGGGTTAAAATGTGGAGAATATTAGGGGCTGATATTGTGGCTGATTTCGAGGCTTAGTGTGATAATTTAATCGAGGTGTAGCAGCTTAGAATGTGCCGGATGGTGACTGGAAAGGTTGGATTAAATCGGCCCAAATTCGGATTAAGTTCGGGTCCAATTGTGGAATATTGTGCGCGTCTAGCATGGTCCTCATGGTGGCTGATTTGGGTGATGTTTTGGGGAGCCTAATGGAGCATTTTGAGGATATTTATTGGCCTAGAATGACCTGTTTCTTGTCTGTCCCTACCGGGATTGAATTGGACAAGGCGCGATCAATTTGAGGTTTAATTGGGTAATTACCGGGAATATTTGGATTGACTGATTGACTGGCTGAATCGTCCTTGGTTGTGATCAATTTATGATGCCATGTTGAGTACTTATGTGCCCGTGACTTGAGGGAGCCTTGGGGATCATGGACTTGTGAATTTTAATGATCTTGTTTCATGTTTCATGTGTCAAGTTTGTGCCACGAATAGATTGGATGATCTGATTCGTTGGGCTTGTGATATATTGAATTGAGCATATTACGTTGTGAATTGAACAAGTAGCTTTGTGCAATTGGATGCTCATCGTGAATTCCTCGAATGCCCAAATGTGAACATTACAGCCATGAGTGTGCATCTCGAGCATTGGCACGGCATGTGCATATACGGGTGTGCACGAATGACATGAGCATGTGATCACCTAAAATGCCCTGATGCGTTTTACGTGGGGTTCAGATAATAATTGATGATTATGAATGCGTGATCACATAAAACCCTAAGGCGTTTTATGCGGGGTATTGAACCCGTCCTAAGGCGTGTTATGCGGGACGATGCCTGGATTACTGGAAGATGACCAACCTGATGCGTTTTATGCGGGTTATGTGTCATGAGCATGATGCGTTTTATGCGTGCCAGAGATCGATCTCGAATTGATAGACCTGATGTGTTTTACACGGGTCGGATCTGATGCGTTTTACGCGGGTCGGAGGAAAATTGATAAATTGCAAGTGTGCAAGGGTGCAAATGTGCGAAGTGCATTGATGAGACATGAGCACGAGTGTGAGCACGAGCATATGCATGACATGAGTAGTGACCAAGTGATGTGTGCATGTGTCGCGATTGGGTTCTGCATTATTATTGTGAATTATAAAGTGCCTAACCTGCAAGGTCAATCGAGTATTGGATTTGGGACCGAAGGCCTAAATCATTTATATTCTGATTTGTGTGTTATTTAGTGCTCGTTAGGAGGTGCATGATAGCCTAGTTTAGGTTTAGGGAACCTACTCGCTAGGATTTATTCTCACTGTTGTATAAATTCAATTTTTCAGACCCCCGGCTTTGAGATGCCCGCAGTGCCTGTTCGTTTTGGGATTCTTTACCGGATAGATCGGGAGGAGACGGTATACCCCGCAGGGAAAGGGGATTTTTTTTGTTAGATATCTGTTTATAGTCTGGGTTGATTCCGGCGAGGAGCTTGACCAGGCCCACAGGTTCATAGGGTAGTGTATTAGGGACCATACAAGAACCTACGGGCCTCTTCGATCTTTTGAGATCCCATTTACCGATGCTGGGGATGTTGACTCTCAATGTCCCCAATGGGGACTTGGCAAGCCCTGATCGTGCGCCGGAGGATAGGGATTTAGACCCGGAGCCGATGGATTCGGAAGATGAGGAACCAGAGTCCATGGAGCAGGACAAGGAGCAGGAGGACGAGGCCGAGCCGATGGATTCTGAGGAGGAGTCAGTTGGGGCCGAGTCCGAGCAGGATTCCCTAGACTCTAAGGTTGAGCTGTCTGATAGCTTTTCCGAGTCATCGAGATCCGACTTGGACTGGGTTCCGTAGGTTTAGCCTTAACCCTAGATAGATTGGACCAGTACCTTTTTGACCGGAGCCCTTCTAGTTTTAGTAACCTTGACCGCCTAGGCCACTTACCTTTTTTTGTTAGTAGTGGCTATTGACCCTCTTTCGATTTTTGGAGCGTAAGCTGTAAATGGATGTTGTATATGGTTCCTAATATTAATGCAAGCGTATATTTGTTCATGTTGTTGGTTGCGTGGCTATCTTTGGTCATGTGTTATTATACTGTACGGGTGTTATAATACTTCCGCATGTGCTTTAATCTCTGTCATGTTGGGCGTTGGGTCGGCGACGTGTCTTGGAATGTCACAATCAAATCGACCTCGATTGGGTTGTCGCACATCGTGGGGTTCGGGGCGTGACAGCGGCGGCGTGCGGCGGTTGGGCGGCAACGAGCTTAGGCAAAGCAACAAGCAAGAAGTTAGAGTGGTCAAGCGAAGCAAGAAGAAGGGAAGAAGAAGAAGAGAAGAGGAAGAAAGAAAAAAGAAAAGAAAGAAAGGAAGAGAGAGAAGGGGAAGGGTAAGTCTACATGGCAAAGGGCCGGCGTGTGTGAGGGGACGTCTGCATGGGGAGGACGTGCGCGGGCAGAGCAGCGGAGGGGGGGGAGAGAGAGAGAGAGAGGGGGGGCAAAGTCAATGCACTCAAGTGCAATCCAAAGGCCCACATTCAAATATGAAAATGATCTAACGATCCATAAAAATCCCCAACTACACTAATTAAAATAACCCAGAGGGAGGTCTACTAGTCAAAATCCGCACCCAGTCCAAAATTTCACTCTTTCACTATTCCTGGCAATATTGACGCTGATCATAATAACATCGACACCGTCCAATTAAATTCGTCACGTAACTTCGAAAAATTCGACATCAAAGTTCGGGCTCTAAATAACAGGCAAATTCGATTGAATATAATTCTAGCGAAATCTCAATTTTAAAAACAATAACCGAGAGTGATCAGTTCTTGAGCGAGATTTTACAATAAGCACACTAACGAATTATACGTTTTATAAATCTCAAAAATAAGTTGAAATTCGGAATGTCACAAGATCCATTGTAAAGCACATCATCTTGTGATGTCTTGGAATCTTTCTTGTGGATTGACAATGGACGACCTCTTTGTGTATCATTTGGCAACCTCGAAGAGAGTACTATACGACACTACTTCAATTTTTGTTCAAAACCAACTATATACTTTTTAAGAAGCGTTATTGGTCATCTTTGGTTAGTCCGATGACGGAATTTGTTGACATTAAGGCCGTTCCAAATTTCATGACATGTCAGTCATCTTTGGGGCATGAAGCATATGAGTTATGCAGGTCGCCTTTAGTTAGCCAAATCAATCCTTATCTCCATCTGCACTTATTGGATACAAATGTTTTTACTTCCAAAGCAAACTATATATGAGGTTGAGAAAAAGATTCGACATTTCATATGGGCTGGTAATACAAGAAATCATGGATCACACAAGGTTACATGATAAATAGTTTGTTCACTTAAAAGGGAAGGAGGATTAGGATTGCCCAAGCTAAATATTCGGAACAAAGTATTGTTAGGATGCATGTTGTGGAACCTCATTTATCATCCGTCTTCATCCCTTTGAAGTATTTGGGTTCACAACACAGAATGTAGAGGCACCCCAATTATGTAGCTCAACATTAGGGGAAATATGGCTTGGAGTTGGCGATGTATCCTTAAATTACGACCTATTCTAACCTCAATTATCTCCACCCCAAGGTACTGTTGTCGAGATATCTATGAAGAAATCAGACATGTGGGACCGATTGTGGAGTGGTATGACATAATTTGGACTAGCGGCATAAGCAAACACAATTTCATTGGCTAGCTAGTTTGTAGAGACAAACTACCGACAGTAGAGATCGTGGTCCAATGGTTGACTTCAGTTGACATCCAATGCAACTTCTACAAAACTAGTATAGAAAACAGAACAAACTTATTCTTCCAATGTGAGTGGACATGAAGCCTATGGTGTTGTATCTTGGCACAATAAGGGATTAGGTGCTCTCTAGGAGGATGGAATGAGGAACTTCAATAGATGATTATGGTAACAAAGGGGAAAGATTTGGCTGTATGACTTCTCAAGATATTTTTCTTAGCAACCATATATTGTATTTGGATGAAGCGCAACTGCAGACGGTTTCAAAACAAATCAACTAACATCCATATCAATTTGGCTAAGGTGCATAAAATTGCAAGAGGTAGAGTGAAAAATTAGACCTTCTCAAACAAATATTGTATTGGCTACTATATGGAGACTTCTTTCCTCCATATTTTTGAATTATTAGGTCTATTTGTAATGATGAGGAATGCCCCTAAGCTATTGTACTTTATTTGTGTTATAATACTTACGTTTTACACAAAAAAAAAATTTCATGACATGGTTAATGTGGTTTGAAATTCGTCGACTTGAATTTATTTTGTTGTTTTTTTCAATGCTCTCTCCAACTATCATTATCTTCTTCTTCCTCCTATTCTTCTTCTTCAACTTAAACACCACCAAATCCAAACGAAAACCCACAAATTTACCATCCCAGTCAATGCAATACCCTGAATGGCCATGGCCACTAGCTTAAAAAAATCCAGCCACCATGGTCGTGTTGGACGAAGCTCATCAGGGCATGGCCGTGAGCTCGAACAAACTCCATTCGCAATTGTGCGAGTTTGATGAAACTCGATTAGTAATGGTTGAGCTTAACAAAACTGGACTAGCCATAATCGAGTTCGACGAAGCTTAGCAGCCATTTTAATGAGCTCAAATTGGATACAGTTAAAAACAAAAGAAAAATCCAACAAAATTGGATATATTAAGCAAAAAATATCCAAACCGAATTCTCCAATTTTTTTAATATAATGATGTCTTAATTCTAGGATTTGAAAGATTATTTTCCATCTTGAAACTATTAGCTGGCACATGAACGTTAATTATTCATATTAGGAGAAACCTTATAACACCAGCCAAAGGAAAGCAACATATTCTACCAAAATCCACTATATATCTTTCCAAAATGGCTTTTTCTTAAATGCTAGAGTTCGATCTATCCCAAGCCTTAATGGCAATTACCCAATTGCCCATTTCGCCAATATTATCTTCCATTCTTGATGCTTTGCACATCCGATGTCTTATACATTTTTTTTTATTATGGTAACGAAGTCTTTTTAAGTAGGTAAATCCCCAATAACATGAAATACACCACTAACTTTTTATTGCATCCTTATTGCATGGTAATGTGTTAAATGTAAAATATGAAAAATATCCATTGCCTTTACGACATTTACTCATTCTTTACCTATATAAGCTATAGCACTTTGGAACCTTAGATACTGAATGTGTTATGTCTAGAGAAATATTCTCTCTCCAAACTTCTTCTCCTAACTCACGATGTTACGAACTTATAGGAATCTCAATTAACTTCGTGAGCATGAACTTAATACGAATCTTAATTGCTCAACCAACGAAGCAATCGGATCAGCAACTTTTTAGAAGTTTTAGATTCTTGGTAAAAACTATGAATCTTCTCTCTACATTCGTCATCATTCTATTTCACAGTGATTGACATAATGCCTTTTTTTTCTAATTTTCAATGCAGAAAAAGGAAATTATCCGAGAAATGGGTGTGCGGGGAGTGATTGTTTTGGGATCTCTATTATCGTTTCCACCGTCTTATGTCCCTTCATCTGTGGACTTGCTCATCATCTTCCTGTGAGGAGGAAGGCGAGGAGAACCGGGCCAAACTACCCCCCAGTCACTATGGTATCGAAAGTCCATAATCAGGAGATAGACTGAAGGGAGAGAAAATGCTTCAAATTAGATTTGTGATCGCTTAAGACCTTTGGTCTCTATCCGGATCTCAGTATTAGATTTAGGTTATGCTAAGAGATGTTAAAGCATTCTACGTCAGTTGTTCGGTTTTCCTTGTTTTTCTCAGTGTCGATTGAGAAACTTATGTTATTAATCTACATGTAAATCCAATTTGAAGATGAAATATTAGATTCTATTTTGCTATTCGCATTCTCTCAATCGCTTTTGTATCGTCCATACCATAACAATTACAAATTTGAGATTTTTGTTTTCAATAATATCAACCAAGAATATACTAGTGTGGAATAATCTTAACAAAATTTGTTAATCTGTCAAGATTCTGCTTGATAAATTTCACTTGGGTGAATTTAAAGATTAGAAATTGATGAAAAATGAAGTTATTCATTTTTTTTTTGTGAAGATCAAGTGATATAATGGATGTACTTTTATTTTTATACTAAGCCAAGCCCTCCTCCATCCAGATTTATTTTTCTTAATTGGCTCCAGCTATACGTAGCATATTCAAATTTTTATGGTAATCTCATATTACATACTCTAAGGGGATGGAGACAACATGCGGATAAAATAACTAGTTTTGGTGAGGACTTTGCGATAATCCCGCTTCTCACGACCGCTTCTTCTTTTATTGGACAAATTTTAAGAAGGCAATGACATGATGGACCCAAATACAAAAAAAGAAAAAGAAAAAATCAATCCCGATTTTTTTTCCATTTTTCATAGATAGATTGATGAATAGAAAAATGCAATGGGCAAACCTATATCTTACCTACTAAAGGGTACTTCTTCATCCATCCATATATTACATGGAATATTTCAAGATTTAGCTGTAAGAATTTTCTAATGTGGGCTTCATTAATTAAAATCAACTGAATTTGTTTGGTCTAATAAATGTAAGATATGTAGTTCTTAATAAGTCTAATATGGGGCTAGCTGGTGTGGGCCGAGTACGGCCCGGCCCGTAATGAGAGGGCCCGTGGTCGAAGACTCTATAAATAGTGCTCAAGTCCCTCCCTTAACCTGATGATGCACAATTTGACTCACATATGGATCTAGAGAGAATTTTCTTTTCGTGAGTGGCAATCTCATTAGGCCAGTGTTCTAACAAAGGGTATAGAGGAGAAGAACTTGAGTTCGTGTTCGGAAACCGTACAAATTCCGCGTCAAGTTCGATGGATTCTAAACCAGGTACGCGAATTGACAATTTCTCCCGTATCGTGTTTCGGTTTCTGATTATGGTGATCCTGGGCGTCCCATTTTTCATGGCCAACATGTAGTATCAAAGCCTGCCATAGATTAGAATCGAAACATGCGGATTAGGACCGTTTTTTGTTATGTCCGAGAGGTTTTTGCCCATTTTCGGAATTTTTTGTCGGATGAATGTAAAATTTTATTACATATTCGGAATCTATTCGTCGAGACGAGAAGATTGATTGGCGGTGCATCACCGGAGGATGCCGCACGTGCCCTCAAGCGCAGACACGCGCCGTGGGCGTGGAGGCGTGTGACAGCCACGCGCGGCCGTGCCAAACCGGCGCGTTTTTCACCGGTAATCGCAGGCTAACGTCAGCATGACGTCAGCGAGGGTGCAGATCCGATTGACTCGGATCCTGATCCAACCTGATAGTTGACCTGGATCTTAACCCGACTCGATAGTTGACCTCGACCCGGATCCTGACCCGACCCGGATCCTAGCCCGACCTGACCGTTGACCCGACTGGTCAATCGATCCGACCGTTCCGTTGACCGTTGACCAGTTGGACTGGTCAACTGGTCAGATCGGCTGTTCAAACCAGTTTGACCGGCTGAACACGCGCGCACGCGCCGCGCCTTCCGGCGACACGTGAGGGCGCGTCCGACGTCCGTTTTGGACGTTCTTGGTACCGACGCACTCGTATCGAGATGCTCTACGTTGTGGTGTATTTATTTTACATGTTTTAAGCTTTTACAGATGTGAAAATACGTATAATACACGCATATTTTTAGGATATTTTTGCGTATTTTCTTGTATTTCTCTATGGTTTCAGAAATACATATGGTAGCTCACATGTATATCACCACATAAGGATTGTGTAGAGTGTAATTCATTGTCTATCAATGAATGGAACAGTATAATTAGCATGACATGTAATTTCAAAGACATACGCCCCTGTCTTTACATCTAGCATTACATGTATATAGTGAATGTGATACATAAAGTTTATATCCCTTGTATGAGAGATTTTCAAGGATTTAGTTGAGTAGTGACTGCCAAAGTGGCACACTTGATTGGGTTTGGGAAATATCGATCTCATATTGTGGTGCGATGTCTCCTGTTCTATTACGTGATCATACTCCCAAAGGAGGTGATCTTGTATTGGTTCATGGAGGGGTACATGTATAGCATGTGCTTGAAAAATGACTGATCTTAGTGGTTCATACACCTAGAGATGGTGATTTCATGAAAGATTAGAATATGTTCTCATGGGCGCTGTCATGTGGAGAGTGTACAACGGCATGTCATATTTTTTGCCCAAAGGTGATTATGTGATGATGTATGTAACTCTCTAGATAAGTATTCACATGATGCTGATTGTATTGTTTATTTGTTTTCCAGCCATCTTTTTTGTAAACGACAATTCCATTTTCATTGAGGTCCTTACTGGGTTGAACTTTAAGAAATGGAAAGAGGATTTTCTATTTGGAATGGAGCTGGCAGTTGTTCACATTGCTCTTATAAAGGATAAACCGACAGATATTACGGCCACCAGTACTGAAATTGAGAAAACGGACTATGCTACCTGGGAAAAGAGCAATCGGATTTGCTTATTGACAATGAAGAAATCCATTCAAGAACGCTTAAAAAGTGATTTGCCAGCTGACTGTACTGCTAAGGAAATGATGGCAGCCTTAGAGGCTAGAAACCGCATTTCATCTAATGCTGAGGTTGGTACACTTCTTCAAAAGCTCTTCAATATGAAGTATGATGGTGCTGCTAGGATTAGAAATTATGTCCTTAGGATGATAGACCTAAAGACGAAGCTTCAAGCTCTTAATGTTTCCATTCCTGATGCCTGTATTGTGCATCAAGCCCTGAACACCCTTCCACCTGATTTCGGGATTATAAAGACAAATTACAATTTCCAAGATGAGACTTGGTCAGTTAATGACTTGATAGCAAGGGTGGTGGCAGAGGAAGAGAAACTTAAGAAAGAAAAAGGGCATCTAGCCTTATATGTTTCTAGTTCCCACAAAAGGAAGGATAAGAAGTCCAGAAATCGTACTCATAAAGGTACTCATGACACTACCGGTCAATCTGATAATATGGGTCCAAAGAAAACATCCTTGAAAAGGGATGATGACTGATGCTTCTTTTGTAAGAAAAAATGTCACATAAAGAAGGACTGTGGAAAGTTTAAGGCTTGTCTGTCCAAATGTGAGCCTACAGGTAATGATTATTTGGCACTTGTTTGTGAATCCAGCCTATCAGAAGCACCATCCAGTTCTTGGTGGCTCGATAGCGGTGCAACTAATCATGTTGCGTTTACCATACAGGGATTCATAAACCAAAGAAAGCCAAATCAGGATGAGTCAAGACTCACTGTGGGAATCAACGAGAAAGTCGATGTTATGTTTGTGGGAAATGTAATATTGATTATAGACTCTAGTTTTAGATTAATGTTAAAAGACACTTTTTATGTACCTTCATTTAGATGGAACTTAGTTTCCGTATCGTGTTTGGACATGTATGACTACTCTTTTGAAATCAAGAACAATGTTATTTCTTTGTTTCTTAATTCAAATGAGGTTGGGTGATGTTATATGTCCAACGGATTATATAGATTGCGTTTTTCTCCCAATGACATATACGTCGCTTATACGGCTGAAAATGTTGTTTCTAAGAGACCACTACCTAAGGAACAGTTTTATACATTGTGGCATAAACAGCTTGGTCATATCTATAAGGATAGAGTAGAAAGGCCGATAAAGATTAACATCCTACCTGCTCTTAAAATTGATTTAAAGACATGTGTAGACTGTTGTAGAGGTAAAATGACCAAGATAAGGAAGAAAGCTCCAGTCCGAAGTTCTGACCTGTTGGAGGTCATTTACACTGACATAAGTGGACCCTATACGGCAACCTTGTGTATAAATTTTTATTTCATCACATTTATTGATGACTATTCTCGATATGATTGTTTGTACTTGATTAAAGAAAAATCTGAGTCTCTTGACAAATTCAAGATTTTTCGGACTGAAGTCGAGAAACAGTTGGGAAAAGTCATAAAGGTTGTTAAATCTGATTGAGGTGGAGAGTATTATGGTAAGCATGGCGATGCCAGACAGCTTAAGGGGCCATTTGCCAAATACTTAGAGGATTCTGGGATAGTGGCTCAGTTTACTATGCCTGGGAGTCCTGAGCAAAATGGTGTAGCCGAAAGGCGCAATCGCACCCTTATGGAAATGGTGAGGAGTATGATTAGTAAAATAAATTTACCTAATTTTCTATGAGGTGAAGCTTTAAAAATAGATTTGTACATTCTGAATCGTGTACCTACTAAAGCTGTTCCATTAACTTCTTTTGAGTTATGGACTGAACGTAAGCCTAGCTTAAACCATCTTAAGGTCTGGGGATGTCCTGCAGAAGTGAAGTTATATAATCCAACATTAAGTAAGTTGGACTCTAGAACCACTCGGTGTTACTTTGTATCTTACCCGGAACATTCGAAGGGATATCGATTTTATAATCCCAATGGAGGCACAAGAATTGTGAAATCACAGATAGCCAAGTTTCTGGAGTTTAATGTGGCCGAAAAAAGTAGCTGCTCACAGACTATCGAGGATAATAGTACGGTGGGGAATGTTGTATTTTTATCTCCTCCCATATAGATAATTATGGAGACTCCCATACCACAGACCGAACCTGTTGAGGCTTGGGATCCTGTTGTCGAAATAGCTCCTAATGAAGTTACTCAAGGCTCTCAGGTGCAGGATGAGGCTGTTGCTGCTCCAGTAAGGAGATCCATTAGGGAGAGACGATCGGTTATACCACCGGACTATTTAGTCTATATAGGAGAACAAGACTACGATATCGGTTCTGTGGCCGATCCAGTGACTTATGCGGAAGCTGTTTCTTGTCCTCAGTCGGAACTGTGGTTGGATGCAATGAGAGATGAAATGCAGTCTACGAAGCATAATGGAGTTTGGGAACTTGTTGAATTACCTAAAGGTCATAGACCTATTGGCTGTAAATGCGTGTATAAGACTAAAAGGGACTCTAAAGGAAAGATTTAGAAGTTTAAAGCCAGACTGGTAGTCAAGGGTTTCACTCAGAGAGAAGGAGTAGACTATGAAGCAACTTTTCTCCAGTCTCTTCTAAAGATTCTTTCAAAGTGATCATGGCATTAGTAGCTCATTTCGATGTGGAGTTACACCAGATGGATGTTAAAACTGCCTTCTTTAATGGAAACCTTAATGAAAAAGTCCATATAATGCAACCTGAAGGCTTTTCGGTAGATGATTCAGGTACGCTTGTATGTAGACTGAAAAAGTTTATTTATGGTCTCAAGCAAGCTTCTAGATAATGGTACTTGAAGTTTCATAGTGTTGTCACTTCATTTGGTTTTATTGAGAACAAAGTAGATCAGTGTATATACTGTAAGGTCAGTGGGAGGAAATTCATTTTCCTTATACTCTATGTGGATGATATCCTGCTTGCAAGTAGTGACCTTGGTTTACTGCATGAGACAAAATAGATGCTGTCAAAGAACTTTGATATGAAAAACCTTGATGAGGCGTCTTTTGTCATTGGCATTGAGATTAATAAGAATCGTTCTCGCCAACTATTGGGTTTATCTCATAGAGCAAATGTTGATCGTATCTTACAAAGATTCAACATGCAGCAATATAAGCCAGGAATTGCTCTTGTCAGTAAATGTGATAAGTTGAGTCTGTCACAATGTCTTCATTCAGATTTTGAGAAAGCCCAAATGAAGAATGTACCTTATGCTAGTGCACTTGGGAGTATTATGTATGCTCAAGTATGTACTAGACCAGATATTGCTCTTGCAACAGGACTTCTAGGCAGATATCAGTCAAATTCCGGACATGATCATTGGGTTGCTGCCAAAAAGGTTTTGAGGTACTTAAAGAGGACAAAAGACTATATGCTGATTTACGAACATGTTCAGGATCTATAACTAGTTGGGTATTCGGATTCAAACTTTGCTAGCTGTCAGGATGAAAAGAAGTCGACAACGGGTTACATTTTTAAGTTAGCAGAAGATACAGTATCATAGAAAAGTTAGAAACAGAAATCAATGATATCTTCTACCATGCAAGCGGAGTTTGTAGCATGCTTTTCAGCCTCTACTCAGGCAATTTGGCTCCGGAACCTCATAAAGGAGTTGACCGTATTTGATTTTGTGGATAGGCCCATACAGTTGTATTGTGACAATAACTCTGCAGTGTTGTTTAGAGGTCTCAAGGGATCTAAGCATATGGAGGTCAAGTACTTGACTATAAAGGAAAAAGTTCAGAATGGTGACATTGCAGTAAAGCACATTTCAACAGATGATATGATTGCAGATCCGCTAACTAAAGGCTTTCGCCCTTGTGTATTTGATCGAAATGTCATGAACATGGGCTTAGGAGTATCATGGGATACTGTTAATTAGTTGGAGCTATTTGGTTTTATGTTGCTCTTATGAAGTTTGTATCTGTATCAACTCTTTTGCATTCAATGAAGTATTTGTGAATGTAGATTTATCAAATTGAGTACATGTATTTGATGAAAATCTCGAGGCATTGTGTAAACCTTGAGTACAGGCTATGGGGCATTCTTGGTATTAGCCTTAACGATATATCTTGTTATACTTAAGGTACAGTTAACTATCAAGGTAAGACATATGTAGGTTCGTTGGAACCATGAAAGACATTCTCTGGTGACACAATAGGTTTTGTGACACTTAAGGAGATAGAATTTGGACTAACATAATGGATAACACATGAAGTATCACTCATTTTGAGGTATTGTCCATTTGACACACTATCATATTGAATCCATATCAGTAAAGTTGAAGGCACTTGTGACCATGGAAGGCTTTGCGTGAGTACATACAATTATTGCCATGATTCGGTGTTCAAGACTTTATTGGATCGGATTGACTATTAAGAATAATGTCTAGACTAATATAAGGGTGCGCACACAGTTCTGTTTCAATTAATATCGCCCAAGTGGGAGAATGTAAGAATTTACTAATGTGAGCTTCATTAATTGAAATTAACTGAATTTATTTGGTCTAATAAAGGTAAGATATATAGGTTCTTAATAAGTTTAATATGAAGCTGGCTGGTGTGGGCCGAGTATGGCTCGGCCCGTAATGAGAGGGCCCGTGGTCGAAAACTCTATAAATAGTGCTCAAGTCCCTCCCCTAACCTGATGATGCACAATTTAACTCACATACGGATCTAGAGAGAATTTTTTTCTCGTGAGTGGCAATCTCATTAGGCCAGTGTTGTAACGAAGGGTATAGGGGAGAAGAACTTGAGTTCGTGTTCGGAAACCGTCGTAAATTCCACGTGAAGTTTGATGAATTCCAAACCAGGTACGCGAATCGACAATTTCTCCGGTATCATGTTTCAGTTTCTGATTATGGCGATCCTAGGCGTGCCATTTTTCGTGGCCAACATTAGCCCCAAATACTGATTAAAAGTCTACTTATAGCATAGTATATCCATGCCTCCGATTGGTGAGTCACTTACCCTCTTAAAAAAAACAAATATTGGTGATGCCCATTAAATTGTAATCCAGATATGGTCGGAGGAAAACTGGGGATGACGAAAAACATGGTCAGCTGCGACCCTTCAGAAATGAAACCCAAGAGAGTTTAACAAATTGTTAGGCAGGCACGAATAATCCTCTTGCAAGGTGGTGCTTGCCCTAGGCACGGGCTCTCTCAAATCCTACCAAGCGCAACTTAGTTTCTCATTTATTGTTTAATTAGATTTAGGTCTAGATCCATCACTAACCTATTCCAGGCCAATCAAAAGCCTAGCAAGATGGGAGACTAAAGATTCAGGTTTCAAACTTGATTAGGATAGTTTTACCTAAAGCCTGTTATTGGTACATTTTCCTTTCAGCAAAGTGCTTTTTCATGCAATCCTTTCCGAATTTATCTCTAAACATGCAAAAAGATATGTTCATGTACATGTGGCCAAGTAATAATTTAAACAACCAATAATAAAAGATAAAGAAAGAACGGAAAAGAAAAGTCAACGCCATCCGTGTTGGGGAAAGTTTTCAGGTAAAAGAGCAAAGGGGCAAGAGATAATAATCGGCAGAACATCTATACGGACCTGAAGCTAGAGCTCTGAGCTCGAGAGGTCTCGCCTTCCCGGCGAACCGATATCGCGTCGCATGTTTTGGCAACTGCAAGACCTGGCGATGAAGGAATGGCTTCTCGAGCGGCCCAGTTCGGGAAGAGGCAATCGCGTTCGCGCTCGGCGCCTGTAATGAGCGACACTCCCTTGACATGATCCGGCAGAAGAAGAAGTTTTTTTTTTTTATAATTTAATTTATTTCACCGATTTTTTTTTCTTTGCTATATCAGTAACAGGAAGCTCTGGCAGAAGTGGAATTCTGTGAATATGATGGGTCCCACGTTAATCCTGTTGCATTTGATGTCGTGTAGTGGCCGTAGTTACCCCTTTTTTTTTCTCCCTTTCTAATCTATTATTTACAATTCAATTGGGAATTATCTTCTTTTCTTCCCTCCTCAAATTATATATTAAGTTACTGATCTTTGGTCATATTGTATGGTTATATCTATACTAGCAATTAACCTAAATTTAGTAGGAACTTCAATCGCAAAGATTTGCAAAAAAAAAATTTATAAGAAATCCGTACATTGTTTTGTGATGTGATATGACCACACATGACTATAGATGCACAAAAACGTGCTGTGCGATTATTAAGATGATTGGCATCCAAATCTTTTACGTATTATTTTATTTAATTAATTTAAAACGTATGATGCTGCTTTTCTAATATAAATATACACGTGTTTGTACGTATGTAGATTGAGTGAGAGATCCAAAGTTAGATCCATTGTGAAGCACGTCATCTTGTGATGTCTCGGAATCTTTCTTGTGGATTGACAATGGACGACCACTTTGTGTATTGTTTGGCAACCTCGAAAGAGAGCACTATACGAAACTACTTCAATTTTTGTTCAAAACCGTACTTTTTAAATAGCGTTACCGGTCATCTTTGGTCGGTCCGATGATGGAATTTGTTGACATTAAGGCTGATCCAAATTTCATGACGTGATTAATGTGGTTTGAAATTCGTCGACTTGAATTTATTTTGTTGTTTTTTTCAATGCTCTCTCCAACTATCATTATCTTCTTCTTCCTCCTATTCTTCTTCTTCAACTTAAACACCACCAAATCCAAACGAAAACCCACAAATTTACCATCCCAGTCAATGCAATACCCTGAATGGCCATGGCCACTAGCTTAAAAAAATCCAGCCACCATGGTCGTGTTGGACGAAGCTCATCAGGGCATGGCCGTGAGCTCGAACAAACTCCATTCGCAATTGTGCGAGTTTGATGAAACTCGATTAGTAATGGTTGAGCTTAACAAAACTGGACTAGCCATAATCGAGTTCGACGAAGCTTAGCAGCCATTTTAATGAGCTCAAATTGGATACAGTTAAAAACAAAAGAAAAATCCAACAAAATTGGATATATTAAGCAAAAAATATCCAAACCGAATTCTCCAATTTTTTTAATATAATGATGTCTTAATTCTAGGATTTGAAAGATTATTTTCCATCTTGAAACTATTAGCTGGCACATGAACGTTAATTATTCATATTAGGAGAAACCTTATAACACCAGCCAAAGGAAAGCAACATATTCTACCAAAATCCACTATATATCTTTCCAAAATGGCTTTTTCTTAAATGCTAGAGTTCGATCTATCCCAAGCCTTAATGGCAATTACCCAATTGCCCATTTCGCCAATATTATCTTCCATTCTTGATGCTTTGCACATCCGATGTCTTATACATTTTTTTTTATTATGGTAACGAAGTCTTTTTAAGTAGGTAAATCCCCAATAACATGAAATACACCACTAACTTTTTATTGCATCCTTATTGCATGGTAATGTGTTAAATGTAAAATATGAAAAATATCCATTGCCTTTACGACATTTACTCATTCTTTACCTATATAAGCTATAGCACTTTGGAACCTTAGATACTGAATGTGTTATGTCTAGAGAAATATTCTCTCTCCAAACTTCTTCTCCTAACTCACGATGTTACGAACTTATAGGAATCTCAATTAACTTCGTGAGCATGAACTTAATACGAATCTTAATTGCTCAACCAACGAAGCAATCGGATCAGCAACTTTTTAGAAGTTTTAGATTCTTGGTAAAAACTATGAATCTTCTCTCTACATTCGTCATCATTCTATTTCACAGTGATTGACATAATGCCTTTTTTTTCTAATTTTCAATGCAGAAAAAGGAAATTATCCGAGAAATGGGTGTGCGGGGAGTGATTGTTTTGGGATCTCTATTATCGTTTCCACCGTCTTATGTCCCTTCATCTGTGGACTTGCTCATCATCTTCCTGTGAGGAGGAAGGCGAGGAGAACCGGGCCAAACTACCCCCCAGTCACTATGGTATCGAAAGTCCATAATCAGGAGATAGACTGAAGGGAGAGAAAATGCTTCAAATTAGATTTGTGATCGCTTAAGACCTTTGGTCTCTATCCGGATCTCAGTATTAGATTTAGGTTATGCTAAGAGATGTTAAAGCATTCTACGTCAGTTGTTCGGTTTTCCTTGTTTTTCTCAGTGTCGATTGAGAAACTTATGTTATTAATCTACATGTAAATCCAATTTGAAGATGAAATATTAGATTCTATTTTGCTATTCGCATTCTCTCAATCGCTTTTGTATCGTCCATACCATAACAATTACAAATTTGAGATTTTTGTTTTCAATAATATCAACCAAGAATATACTAGTGTGGAATAATCTTAACAAAATTTGTTAATCTGTCAAGATTCTGCTTGATAAATTTCACTTGGGTGAATTTAAAGATTAGAAATTGATGAAAAATGAAGTTATTCATTTTTTTTTTGTGAAGATCAAGTGATATAATGGATGTACTTTTATTTTTATACTAAGCCAAGCCCTCCTCCATCCAGATTTATTTTTCTTAATTGGCTCCAGCTATACGTAGCATATTCAAATTTTTATGGTAATCTCATATTACATACTCTAAGGGGATGGAGACAACATGCGGATAAAATAACTAGTTTTGGTGAGGACTTTGCGATAATCCCGCTTCTCACGACCGCTTCTTCTTTTATTGGACAAATTTTAAGAAGGCAATGACATGATGGACCCAAATACAAAAAAAGAAAAAGAAAAAATCAATCCCGATTTTTTTTCCATTTTTCATAGATAGATTGATGAATAGAAAAATGCAATGGGCAAACCTATATCTTACCTACTAAAGGGTACTTCTTCATCCATCCATATATTACATGGAATATTTCAAGATTTAGCTGTAAGAATTTTCTAATGTGGGCTTCATTAATTAAAATTAACTGAATTTGTTTGGTCTAATAAATGTAAGATATGTAGTTCTTAATAAGTCTAATATGGGGCTAGCTGGTGTGGGCCGAGTACGGCCCGGCCCGTAATGAGAGGGCCCGTGGTCGAAGACTCTATAAATAGTGCTCAAGTCCCTCCCTTAACCTGATGATGCACAATTTGACTCACATATGGATCTAGAGAGAATTTTCTTTTCGTGAGTGGCAATCTCATTAGGCCAGTGTTCTAACAAAGGGTATAGAGGAGAAGAACTTGAGTTCGTGTTCGGAAACCGTACAAATTCCGCGTCAAGTTCGATGGATTCTAAACCAGGTACGCGAATTGACAATTTCTCCCGTATCGTGTTTCGGTTTCTGATTATGGTGATCCTGGGCGTCCCATTTTTCATGGCCAACATGTAGTATCAAAGCCTGCCATAGATTAGAATCGAAACATGCGGATTAGGACCGTTTTTTGTTATGTCCGAGAGGTTTTTGCCCATTTTCGGAATTTTTTGTCGGATGAATGTAAAATTTTATTACATATTCGGAATCTATTCGTCGAGACGAGAAGATTGATTGGCGGTGCATCACCGGAGGATGCCGCACGTGCCCTCAAGCGCAGACACGCGCCGTGGGCGTGGAGGCGTGTGACAGCCACGCGCGGCCGTGCCAAACCGGCGCGTTTTTCACCGGTAATCGCAGGCTAACGTCAGCATGACGTCAGCGAGGGTGCAGATCCGATTGACTCGGATCCTGATCCAACCTGATAGTTGACCTGGATCTTAACCCGACTCGATAGTTGACCTCGACCCGGATCCTGACCCGACCCGGATCCTAGCCCGACCTGACCGTTGACCCGACTGGTCAATCGATCCGACCGTTCCGTTGACCGTTGACCAGTTGGACTGGTCAACTGGTCAGATCGGCTGTTCAAACCAGTTTGACTGGCTGAACACGCACGCACGCGCCGCGCCTTCCGGCGACACGTGAGGGCGCGTCCGACGTCCGTTTTGGACGTTCTTGGTACCGACGCACTCGTATCGAGATGCTCTACGTTGTGGTGTATTTATTTTACATGTTTTAAGCTTTTACAGATGTGAAAATACGTATAATACACGCATATTTTTAGGATATTTTTGCGTATTTTCTTGTATTTCTCTATGGTTTCAGAAATACATATGGTAGCTCACATGTATATCACCACATAAGGATTGTGTAGAGTGTAATTCATTGTCTATCAATGAATGGAACAGTATAATTAGCATGACATGTAATTTCAAAGACATACGCCCCTGTCTTTACATCTAGCATTACATGTATATAGTGAATGTGATACATAAAGTTTATATCCCTTGTATGAGAGATTTTCAAGGATTCAGTTGAGTAGTGACTGCCAAAGTGGTACACTTGATTGGGTTTGGGAAATATCGATCTCATATTGTGGTGCGATGTCTCCTGTTCTATTACGTGATCATACTCCCAAAGGAGGTGATCTTGTATTGGTTCATGGAGGGGTACATGTATAGCATGTGCTTGAAAAATGACTGATCTTAGTGTTTCATACACCTAGAGATGGTGATTTCATGAAAGATTAGAATATGTTCTCATGGGCGCTGTCATGTGGAGAGTGTACAACTGCATGTCATATTTTTTGCCCAAAGGTGATTATGTGATGATGTATGTAACTCTCTAGATAAGTATTCACATGATGCTGATTGTATTGTTTATTTGTTTTCCAGCCATCTTTTTTGTAAACGACAATTCCATTTTCATTGAGGTCCTTACTGGGTTGAACTTTAAGAAATGGAAAGAGGATTTTCTATTTGGAATGGAGCTGGCAGTTGTTCACATTGCTCTTATAAAGGATAAACCGACAGATATTACGGCCACCAGTACTGAAATTGAGAAAACGGACTATGCTACCTGGGAAAAGAGCAATCGGATTTGCTTATTGACAATGAAGAAATCCATTCAAGAACGCTTAAAAAGTGATTTGCCAGCTGACTGTACTGCTAAGGAAATGATGGCAGCCTTAGAGGCTAGAAACCGCATTTCATCTAATGCTGAGGTTGGTACACTTCTTCAAAAGCTCTTCAATATGAAGTATGATGGTGCTGCTAGGATTAGAAATTATGTCCTTAGGATGATAGACCTAAAGACGAAGCTTCAAGCTCTTAATGTTTCCATTCCTGATGCCTGTATTGTGCATCAAGCCCTGAACACCCTTCCACCTGATTTCGGGATTATAAAGACAAATTACAATTCCCAAGATGAGACTTGGTCAGTTAATGACTTGATAGCAAGGGTGGTGGCAGAGGAAGAGAAACTTAAGAAAGAAAAAGGGCATCTAGCCTTATATGTTTCTAGTTCCCACAAAAGGAAGGATAAGAAGTCCAGAAATCGTACTCATAAAGGTACTCATGACACTACCGGTCAATCTGATAATATGGGTCCAAAGAAAACATCCTTGAAAAGGGATGATGACTGATGCTTCTTTTGTAAGAA
Organism: Syzygium jambos; assembly: GCA_031216235.1. NCBI lineage: Eukaryota > Viridiplantae > Streptophyta > Magnoliopsida > Myrtales > Myrtaceae > Syzygium > Syzygium jambos. Next base: position 16,614,158 of record CM062226.1, read on the forward strand.
AAAATGTCACATAAAGAAGGACTGTGGAAAGTTTAAGGCTTGTCTGTCCAAATTTTTATTTCATCACATTTATTGATGACTATTCTCGATATGATTGTTTGTACTTGATTAAAGAAAAATCTGAGTCTCTTGATAAATTCAAGATTTTTCGGACTGAAGTCGAGAAACAGTTGGGAAAAGTCATAAAGGTAGTTAAATCTGATTGAGGTGGAGAGTATTATGGTAAGCATGGCGATGCCAGACAGCTTAAGGGGCCATTTGCCAAATACTTAGAGGATTCTGGGATAGTGGCTCAGTTTACTATGCCTGGGAGTCCTGAGCAAAATGGTGTAGCCGAAAGGCGCAATCGCACCCTTATGGAAATGGTGAGGAGTATGATTAGTAAAATAAATTTACCTGATTTTCTATGAGGTGAAGCTTTAAAAATAGATTTGTACATTCTGAATCGTGTACCTACTAAAGCTGTTCCATTAACTTCTTTTGAGTTATGGACTGAACGTAAGCCTAGCTTAAACCATCTTAAGGTCTGGGGATGTCCTGCAGAAGTGAAGTTATATAATCCAACATTAAGTAAGTTGGACTCTAGAACCACTCGGTGTTACTTTGTATCTTACCCGGAACATTCGAAGGGATATCGATTTTATAATCCCAATGGAGGCACAAGAATTGTGAAATCACAGATAGCCAAGTTTCTGGAGTTTAATGTGACCGAAAAAAGTAGCTGCTCACAGACTATCGAGGATAATAGTACGGTGGGTAATGTTGTATTTTTATCTCCTCCCATATAGATAATTATGGAGACTCCCATACCACAGACCGAACCTGTTGAGGCTTGGGATCCTGTTGTCGAAATAGCTCCTAATGAAGTTACTCAAGGCTCTCAGGTGCAGGATGAGGCTGTTGCTGCTCCAGTAAGGAGATCCATTAGGGAGAGACGATCGGTTATACCACCGGACTATTTAGTCTATATAGGAGAACAAGACTACGATATCGGTTCTGTGGCCGATCCAGTGACTTATGCGGAAGCTGTTTCTTGTCCTCAGTCGGAACTGTGGTTGGATGCAATGAGAGATGAAATGCAGTCTACGAAGCATAATGGAGTTTGGGAACTTGTTGAATTACCTAAAGGTCATAGACCTATTGGCTGTAAATGCGTGTATAAGACTAAAAGGGACTCTAAAGGAAAGATTTAGAAGTTTAAAGCCAGACTGGTAGTCAAGGGTTTCACTCAGAGAGAAGGAGTAGACTATGAAGCAACTTTTCTCCAGTCTCTTCTAAAGATTCTTTCAAAGTGATCATGGCATTAGTAGCTCATTTCGATGTGGAGTTACACCAGATGGATGTTAAAACTGCCTTCTTTAATGGAAACCTTAATGAAAAAGTCCATATAATGCAACCTGAAGGCTTTGCGGTAGATGATTCAGGTACGCTTGTATGTAGACTGAAAAAGTTTATTTATGGTCTCAAGCAAGCTTCTAGATAATGGTACTTGAAGTTTCATAGTGTTGTCACTTCATTTGGTTTTATTGAGAACAAAGTAGATCAGTGTATATACTGTAAGGTCAGTGGGAGGAAATTCATTTTCCTTATACTCTATGTGGATGATATCCTGCTTGCAAGTAGTGACCTTGGTTTACTGCATGAGACAAAATAGATGCTGTCAAAGAACTTTGATATGAAAAACCTTGATGAGGCGTCTTTTGTCATTGGCATTGAGATTAATAAGAATCGTTCTCGCCAACTATTGGGTTTATCTCATAGAGCAAATGTTGATCGTATCTTACAAAGATTCAACATGCAGCAATATAAGCCAGGAATTGCTCTTGTCAGTAAATGTGATAAGTTGAGTCTGTCACAATGTCTTCATTCAGATTTTGAGAAAGCCCAAATGAAGAATGTACCTTATGCTAGTGCACTTGGGAGTATTATGTATGCTCAAGTATGTACTAGACCAGATATTGCTCTTGCAACAGGACTTCTAGGCAGATATCAGTCAAATTCCGGACATGATCATTGGGTTGCTGCCAAAAAGGTTTTGAGGTACTTAAAGAGGACAAAAGACTATATGCTGATTTACGAACATGTTCAGGATCTATAACTAGTTGGGTATTCGGATTCAAACTTTGCTAGCTGTCAGGATGAAAAGAAGTCGACAACGGGTTACATTTTTAAGTTAGCAGAAGATACAGTATCATAGAAAAGTTAGAAACAGAAATCAATGATATCTTCTACCATGCAAGCGGAGTTTGTAGCATGCTTTTCAGCCTCTACTCAGGCAATTTGGCTCCGGAACCTCATAAAGGAGTTGACCGTATTTGATTTTGTGGATAGGCCCATACAGTTGTATTGTGACAATAACTCTGCAGTGTTGTTTAGAGGTCTCAAGGGATCTAAGCATATGGAGGTCAAGTACTTGACTATAAAGGAAAAAGTTCAGAATGGTGACATTGCAGTAAAGCACATTTCAACAGATGATATGATTGCAGATCCGCTAACTAAAGGCTTTCGCCCTTGTGTATTTGATCGAAATGTCATGAACATGGGCTTAGGAGTATCATGGGATACTGTTAATTAGTTGGAGCTATTTGGTTTTATGTTGCTCTTATGAAGTTTGTATCTGTATCAACTCTTTTGCATTCAATGAAGTATTTGTGAATGTAGATTTATCAAGTTGAGTACATGTATTTGATGAAAATCTCGAGGCATTGTGTAAACCTTGAGTACAGGCTATGGGGCATTCTTGGTATTAGCCTTAACGATATATCTTGTTATACTTAAGGTACAGTTAACTATCAAGGTAAGACATATGTAGGTTCGTTGGAACCATGAAAGACATTCTCTGGTGACACAATATGTTTTGTGACACTTAAGGAGATAGAATTTGGACTAACAAAATGGATAACACATGAAGTATCACTCATTTTGAGGTATTGTCCATTTGACACACTATCATATTGAATCCATATCAGTAAAGTTGAAGGCACTTGTGACCATGGAAGGCTTTGCGTGAGTACATGCAATTATTGCCATGATTCGGTGTTCAAGACTTTATTGGATCGGATTGACTATTAAGAATAATGTCTAGACTAATATAAGGGTGCGCACACAGTTCTGTTTCAATTAATATCGCCCAAGTGGGAGAATGTAAGAATTTACTAATGTGAGCTTCATTAATTGAAATTAACTGAATTTATTTGGTCTAATAAAGGTAAGATATATAGGTTCTTAATAAGTTTAATATGAAGCTGGCTGGTGTGGGCCGAGTATGGCTCGGCCCGTAATGAGAGGGCCCGTGGTCGAAAACTCTATAAATAGTGCTCAAGTCCCTCCCCTAACCTGATGATGCACAATTTAACTCACATACGGATCTAGAGAGAATTTTTTTCTCGTGAGTGGCAATCTCATTAGGCCAGTGTTGTAACGAAGGGTATAGGGGAGAAGAACTTGAGTTCGTGTTCGAAAACCGTCGTAAATTCCACGTGAAGTTTGATGAATTCCAAACCAGGTACGCGAATCGATAATTTCTCCGGTATCATGTTTCAGTTTCTGATTATGGCGATCCTAGGCGTGCCATTTTTCGTGGCCAACATTAGCCCCAAATACTGATTAAAAGTCTACTTATAGCATAGTATATCCATGCCTCCGATTGGTGAGTCACTTACCCTCTTAAAAAAAACAAATATTGGTGATGCCCATTAAATTGTAATCCAGATATGGTCGGAGGAAAACTGGGGATGACGAAAAACATGGTCAGCTGCGACCCTTCAGAAATGAAACCCAAGAGAGTTTAACAAATTGTTAGGCAGGCACGAATAATCCTCTTGCAAGGTGGTGCTTGCCCTAGGCACGGGCTCTCTCAAATCCTACCAAGCGCAACTTAGTTTCTCATTTATTGTTTAATTAGATTTAGGTCTAGATCCATCACTAACCTATTCCAGGCCAATCAAAAGCCTAGCAAGATGGGAGACTAAAGATTCAGGTTTCAAACTTGATTAGGATAGTTTTACCTAAAGCCTGTTATTGGTACATTTTCCTTTCAGCAAAGTGCTTTTTCATGCAATCCTTTCCGAATTTATCTCTAAACATGCAAAAAGATATGTTCATGTACATGTGGCCAAGTAATAATTTAAACAACCAATAATAAAAGATAAAGAAAGAACGGAAAAGAAAAGTCAACGCCATCCGTGTTGGGGAAAGTTTTCAGGTAAAAGAGCAAAGGGGCAAGAGATAATAATCGGCAGAACATCTATACGGACCTGAAGCTAGAGCTCTGAGCTCGAGAGGTCTCGCCTTCCCGGCGAACCGATATCGCGTCGCATGTTTTGGCAACTGCAAGACCTGGCGATGAAGGAATGGCTTCTCGAGCGGCCCAGTTCGTGAAGAGGCAATCGCGTTCGCGCTCGGCGCCTGTAATGAGCGACACTCCCTTGACATGATCCGGCAGAAGAAGAAGTTTTTTTTTTTTATAATTTAATTTATTTCACCGATTTTTTTTTCTTTGCTATATCAGTAACAGGAAGCTCTGGCAGAAGTGGAATTCTGTGAATATGATGGGTCCCACGTTAATCCTGTTGCATTTGATGTCGTGTAGTGGCCGTAGTTACCCCTTTTTTTTTCTCCCTTTCTAATCTATTATTTACAATTCAATTGGGAATTATCTTCTTTTCTTCCCTCCTCAAATTATATATTAAGTTACTGATCTTTGGTCATATTGTATGGTTATATCTATACTAGCAATTAACCTAAATTTAGTAGGAACTTCAATCGCAAAGATTTGCAAAAAAAAAATTTATAAGAAATCCGTACATTGTTTTGTGATGTGATATGACCACACATGACTATAGATGCACAAAAACGTGCTGTGCGATTATTAAGATGATTGGCATCCAAATCTTTTACGTATTATTTTATTTAATTAATTTAAAACGTATGATGCTGCTTTTCTAATATAAATATACACGTGTTTGTACGTATGTAGATTGAGTGAGAGATCCAAAGTTAGATCCATTGTGAAGCACGTCATCTTGTGATGTCTCGGAATCTTTCTTGTGGATTGACAATGGACGACCACTTTGTGTATTGTTTGGCAACCTCGAAAGAGAGCACTATACGAAACTACTTCAATTTTTGTTCAAAACCGTACTTTTTAAATAGCGTTACCGATCATCTTTGGTCGGTCCGATGATGGAATTTGTTGACATTAAGGCTGTTCCAAATTTCATGACGTGATTAATGTGGTTTGAAATTCGTCGACTTGAATTTATTTTGTTGTTTTTTTCAATGCTCTCTCCAACTATCATTATCTTCTTCTTCCTCCTATTCTTCTTCTTCAACTTAAACAGCACCAAATCCAAACGAAAACCCACAAATTTACCATCCCAGTCAATGCAATACCCTGAATGGCCATGGCCACTAGCTTAAAAAAAATCAAGCCACCATGGTCGTGTTGGACGAAGCTCATCAGGGCATGGCCGTGAGCTCGAACAAACTCCATTCGCAATTGTGCGAGTTTGATGAAACTCGATTAGTAATGGTTGAGCTTAACAAAACTGGACTAGCCATAATCGAGTTCGACGAAGCTTAGCAGCCATTTTAATGAGCTCAAATTGGATACAGTTAAAAACAAAAGAAAAATCCAACAAAATTGGATATATTAAGCAAAAAATATCCAAACCGAATTCTCCAATTTTTTTAATATAATGATGTCTTAATTCTAGGATTTGAAAGATTATTTTCCATCTTGAAACTATTAGCTGGCACATGAACGTTAATTATTCATATTAGGAGAAACCTTATAACACCAGCCAAAGGAAAGCAACATATTCTACCAAAATCCACTATATATCTTTCCAAAATGGCTTTTTCTTAAATGCTAGAGTTCGATCTATCCCAAGCCTTAATGGCAATTACGCAATTGCCCATTTCGCCAATATTATCTTCCATTCTTGATGCTTTGCACATCCGATGTCTTATACATTTTTTTTTATTATGGTAACGAAGTCTTTTTAAGTAGGTAAATCCCCAATAACATGAAATACACCACTAACTTTTTATTGCATCCTTATTGCATGGTAATGTGTTAAATGTAAAATATGAAAAATATCCATTGCCTTTACGACATTTACTCATTCAATACCTATATAAGCTATAGCACTTTGGAACCTTAGATACTGAATGTGTTATGTCTAGAGAAATATTCTCTCTCCAAACTTCTTCTCCTAACTCACGATGTTACGAACTTATAGGAATCTCAATTAACTTCGTGAGCATGAACTTAATACGAATCTTAATTGCTCAACCAACGAAGCAATCGGATCAGCAACTTTTTAGAAGTTTTAGATTCTTGGTAAAAACTATGAATCTTCTCTCTACATTCGTCATCATTCTATTTCACAGTGATTGACATAATGCCTTTTTTTTCTAATTTTCAATGCAGAAAAAGGAAATTATCCGAGAAATGGGTGTGCGGGGAGTGATTGTTTTGGGATCTCTATTATCGTTTCCACCGTCTTATGTCCCTTCATCTGTGGACTTGCTCATCATCTTCCTGTGAGGAGGAAGGCGAGGAGAACCGGGCCAAACTACCCCCCAGTCACTATGGTATCGAAAGTCCATAATCAGGAGATAGACTTAAGGGAGAGAAAATGCTTCAAATTAGATTTGTGATCGGTTAAGACCTTTGGTCTCTATCCGGATCTCAGTATTAGATTTAGGTTATGCTAAGAGATGTTAAAGCATTCTACGTCAGTTGTTCGGTTTTCCTTGTTTTTCTTAGTGTCGATTGAGAAACTTATGTTATTAATCTACATGTAAATCCAATTTGAAGATGAAATATTAGATTCTATTTTGCTATTCGCATTCTCTCAATCGCTTTTGTATCGTCCATACCATAACAATTACAAATTTGAGATTTTTGTTTTCAATAATATCAACCAAGAATATACTAGTGTGGAATAATCTTAACAAAATTTGTTAATCTGTCAAGATTCTGCTTGATAAATTTCACTTGGGTGAATTTAAAGATTAGAAATTGATGAAAAATGAAGTTATTCATTTTTTTTTTGTGAAGATCAAGTGATATAATGGATGTACTTTTATTTTTATACTAAGCCAAGCCCTCCTCCATCCAGATTTATTTTTCTTAATTGGCTCCAGCTATACGTAGCATATTCAAATTTTTATGGTAATCTCATATTACATACTCTAAGGGGATGGAGACAACATGCGGATAAAATAACTAGTTTTGGTGAGGACTTTGCGATAATCCCGCTTCTCACGACCGCTTCTTCTTTTATTGGACAAATTTTAAGAAGGCAATGACATGATGGGCCCAAATACAAAAAAAGAAAAAGAAAAAATCAATCCCGATTTTTTTTCCATTTTTCATAGATAGATTGATGAATAGAAAAATGCAATGGGCAAACCTATATCTTACCTACTAAAGGGTACTTCTTCATCCATCCATATATTACATGGAATATTTCAAGATTTAGCTGTAAGAATTTTCTAATGTGGGCTTCATTAATTAAAATTAACTGAATTTGTTTGGTCTAATAAATGTAAGATATGTAGTCCTTAATAAGTCTAATATGGGGCTAGCTGGTGTGGGCCGAGTACGGCCCGGCCCGTAATGAGAGGGCCCGTGGTCGAAGACTCTATAAATAGTGCTCAAGTCCCTCCCTTAACCTGATGATGCACAATTTGACTCACATATGGATCTAGAGAGAATTTTCTTTTCGTGAGTGGCAATCTCATTAGGCCAGTGTTCTAACAAAGGGTATAGAGGAGAAGAACTTGAGTTCGTGTTCGGAAACCGTACAAATTCCGCGTCAAGTTCGATGGATTCTAAACCAGGTACGCGAATTGACAATTTCTCCCGTATCGTGTTTCGGTTTCTGATTATGGTGATCCTGGGCGTCCCATTTTTCATGGCCAACATGTAGTATCAAAGCCTGCCATAGATTAGAATCGAAACATGCGGATTAGGACCGTTTTTTGTTATGTCCGAGAGGTTTTTGCCCATTTTCGGAATTTTTTGTCGGATGAATGTAAAATTTTATTACATATTCGGAATCTATTCGTCGAGACGAGAAGATTGATTGGCGGTGCATCACCGGAGGATGCCGCGCGTGCCCTCAAGCGCAGACACGCGCCGTGGGCGTGGAGGCGTGTGACAGCCACGCGCGGCCGTGCCAAACCGGCGCGTTTTTCACCGGTAATCGCAGGCTAACGTCAGCATGACGTCAGCGAGGGTGCAGATCCGATTGACTCGGATCCTGATCCAACCTGATAGTTGACCTGGATCTTAACCCGACTCGATAGTTAACCTCGACCCGGATCCTGACCCGACTCGGATCCTAGCCCGACCTGACCGTTGACCCGACTGGTCAATCGATCCGACCGTTCCGTTGACCGTTGACCAGTTGGACTGGTCAACTGGTCAGATCGGCTGTTCAAACCAGTTTGACCGGCTGAACACGCGCGCACGCGCCGCGCCTTCCGGCGACACGTGAGGGCGCGTCCGACGTCCGTTTTGGACGTTCTTGGTACCGACGCACTCGTATCGAGATGCTCTACGTTGTGGTGTATTTATTTTACATGTTTTAAGCTTTTACAGATGTGAAAATACGTATAATACACGCATATTTTTAGGATATTTTTGCGTATTTTCTTGTATTTCTCTATGGTTTCAGAAATACATATGGTAGCTCACATGTATATCACCACATAAGGATTGTGTAGAGTGTAATTCATTGTCTATCAATGAATGGAACAGTATAATTAGCATGACATGTAATTTCAAAGACATACGCCCCTGTCTTTACATCTAGCATTACATGTATATAGTGAATGTGATACATAAAGTTTATATCCCTTGTATGAGAGATTTTCAAGGATTCAGTTGAGTAGTGACTGCCAAAGTGGTACACTTGATTGGGTTTGGGAAATATCGATCTCATATTGTGGTGCGATGTCTCCTGTTCTATTACGTGATCATACTCCCAAAGGAGGTGATCTTGTATTGGTTCATGGAGGGGTACATGTATAGCATGTGCTTGAAAAATGACTGATCTTAGTGTTTCATACACCTAGAGATGGTGATTTCATGAAAGATTAGAATATGTTCTCATGGGCGCTGTCATGTGGAGAGTGTACAACTGCATGTCATATTTTTTGCCCAAAGGTGATTATGTGATGATGTATGTAACTCTCTAGATAAGTATTCACATGATGCTGATTGTATTGTTTATTTGTTTTCCAGCCATCTTTTTTGTAAACGACAATTCCATTTTCATTGAGGTCCTTACTGGGTTGAACTTTAAGAAATGGAAAGAGGATTTTCTATTTGGAATGGAGCTGGCAGTTGTTCACATTGCTCTTATAAAGGATAAACCGACAGATATTACGGCCACCAGTACTGAAATTGAGAAAACGGACTATGCTACCTGGGAAAAGAGCAATCGGATTTGCTTATTGACAATGAAGAAATCCATTCAAGAACGCTTAAAAAGTGATTTGCCAGCTGACTGTACTGCTAAGGAAATGATGGCAGCCTTAGAGGCTAGAAACCGCATTTCATCTAATGCTGAGGTTGGTACACTTCTTCAAAAGCTCTTCAATATGAAGTATGATGGTGCTGCTAGGATTAGAAATTATGTCCTTAGGATGATAGACCTAAAGACGAAGCTTCAAGCTCTTAATGTTTCCATTCCTGATGCCTGTATTGTGCATCAAGCCCTGAACACCCTTCCACCTGATTTCGGGATTATAAAGACAAATTACAATTCCCAATATGAGACTTGGTCAGTTAATGACTTGATAGCAAGGGTGGTGGCAGAGGAAGAGAAACTTAAGAAAGAAAAAGGGCATCTAGCCTTATATGTTTCTAGTTCCCACAAAAGGAAGGATAAGAAGTCCAGAAATCGTACTCATAAAGGTACTCATGACACTACCGGTCAATCTGATAATATGGGTCCAAAGAAAACATCCTTGAAAAGGGATGATGACTGATGCTTCTTTTGTAAGAAAAAATGTCACATAAAGAAGGACTGTGGAAAGTTTAAGGCTTGGCTGTCCAAATGTGAGCCTACAGGTAATGATTATTTGGCACTTGTTTGTGAATCCAACCTATCAGAAGCACCATCCAGCTCTTGGTGGCTCGATAGCGGTGCAACTAATCATGTTGCGTTTACCATACAGGGATTCATAAACCAAAGAAAGCCAAATCAGGATGAGTCAAGACTCACTGTGGGAATCAACGAGAAAGTCGATGTTATGTTTGTGGGAAATGTAATATTGATTATAGACTCTAGTTTTAGATTAATGTTAAAAGACACTTTTTATGTACCTTCATTTAGATGGAACTTAGTTTCCGTATCGTGTTTGGACATGTATGACTACTCTTTTGAAATCAAGAACAATGTTATTTCTTTGTTTCTTAATTCAAATGAGGTTGGGTGATGTTATATGTCCAACGGATTATATAGATTGCGTTTTTCTCCCAATGACATATACGTCGCTTATACGGCTGAAAATGTTGTTTCTAAGAGACCACTACCTAAGGAACAGTTTTATACATTGTGGCATAAACAGCTTGGTCATATCTATAAGGATAGAGTAGAAAGGCCGATAAAGATTAACATCCTACCTGCTCTTAAAATTGATTTAAAGACATGTGTAGACTGTTGTAGAGGTAAAATGACCAAGATAAGGAAGAAAGCTCCAGTCCGAAGTTCTGACCTGTTGGAGGTCATTTACACTGACATAAGTGGACCCTATACGGCAACCTTGTGTATAAATTTTTATTTCATCACATTTATTGATGACTATTCTCGATATGATTGTTTGTACTTGATTAAAGAAAAATCTGAGTCTCTTGACAAATTCAAGATTTTTCGGACTGAAGTCGAGAAACAGTTGGGAAAAGTCATAAAGGTTGTTAAATCTGATTGAGGTGGAGAGTATTATGGTAAGCATGGCGATGCCAGACAGCTTAAGGGGCCATTTGCCAAATACTTAGAGGATTCTGGGATAGTGGCTCAGTTTACTATGCCTGGGAGTCCTGAGCAAAATGGTGTAGCCGAAAGGCGCAATCGCACCCTTATGGAAATGGTGAGGAGTATGATTAGTAAAATAAATTTACCTGATTTTCTATGAGGTGAAGCTTTAAAAATAGATTTGTACATTCTGAATCGTGTACCTACTAAAGCTGTTCCATTAACTTCTTTTGAGTTATGGACTGAACGTAAGCCTAGCTTAAACCATCTTAAGGTCTGGGGATGTCCTGTAGAAGTGAAGTTATATAATCCAACATTAAGTAAGTTGGACTCTAGAACCACTCGGTGTTACTTTGTATCTTACCCGGAACATTCGAAGGGATATCGATTTTATAATCCCAATGGAGGCACAAGAATTGTGAAATCACAGATAGCCAAGTTTCTGGAGTTTAATGTGGCCGAAAAAAGTAGCTGCTCACAGACTATCGAGGATAATAGTACGGTGGGTAATGTTGTATTTTTATCTCCTCCCATATTGATAATTATGGAGACTCCCATACCACAGACCGAACCTGTTGAGGCTTGGGATCCTGTTGTCGAAATAGCTCCTAATGAAGTTACTCAAGGCTCTCAGTTGCAGGATGAGGCTGTTGCTGCTCCAGTAAGGAGATCCATTAGGGAGAGACGATCGGTTATACCACCGGACTATTTAGTCTATATAGGAGAACAAGACTACGATATCGGTTCTGTGGCCGATCCAGTGACTTATGCGGAAGCTGTTTCTTGTCCTCAGTCGGAACTGTGGTTGGATGCAATGAGAGATGAAATGCAGTCTACGAAGCATAATGGAGTTTGGGAACTTGTTGAATTACCTAAAGGTCATAGACCTATTGGCTGTAAATGCGTGTATAAGACTAAAAGGGACACTAAAGGAAAGATTTAGAAGTTTAAAGCCAGACTGGTAGTCAAGGGTTTCACTCAGAGAGAAGGAGTAGACTATGAAGCAACTTTTCTCCAGTCTCTTCTAAAGATTCTTTCAAAGTGATCATGGCATTAGTAGCTCATTTTGATGTGGAGTTACACCAGATGGATGTTAAAACTGCCTTCTTTAATGGAAACCTTAATGAAAAAGTCCATATAATGCAACCTGAAGGCTTTGCGGTAGATGATTCAGGTACGCTTGTATGTAGACTGAAAAAGTTTATTTATGGTCTCAAGCAAGCTTCTAGATAATGGTACTTGAAGTTTCATAGTGTTGTCACTTCATTTGGTTTTATTGAGAACAAAGTAGATCAGTGTATATACTGTAAGGTCAGTGGGAGGAAATTCATTTTCCTTATACTCTATGTGGATGATATCCTGCTTGCAAGTAGTGACCTTGGTTTACTGCATGAGACAAAATAGATGCTGTCAAAGAACTTTGATATGAAAAACCTTGATGAGGCGTCTTTTGTCATTGGCATTGAGATTAATAAGAATCGTTCTCGCCAACTATTGGGTTTATCGCATAGAGCAAATGTTGATCGTATCTTAGAAAGATTCAACATGCAGCAATATAAGCCAGGAATTGCTCTTGTCAGTAAATGTGATAAGTTGAGTCTGTCACAATGTCCTCATTCAGATTTTGAGAAAGCCCAAATGAAGAATGTACCTTATGCTAGTGCACTTGGGAGTATTATGTATGCTCAAGTATGTACTAGACCAGATATTGCTCTTGCAACAGGACTTCTAGGCAGATATCAGTCAAATTCCGGACATGATCATTGGGTTGCTGCCAAGAAGGTTTTGAGGTACTTAAAGAGGACAAAAGACTATATGCTGATTTACGAACATGTTCAGGATCTATAGCTAGTTGGGTATTCGGATTCAAACTTTGCTAGCTGTCAGGATGAAAAGAAGTCGACAACGGGTTACATTTTTAAGTTAGCAGAAGATGCAGTATCATAGAAAAGTTAGAAACAGAAATCAATGATATCTTCTACCATGCAAGCGGAGTTTGTAGCATGCTTTTCAGCCTCTACTCAGGCAATTTGGCTCCGGAACCTCATAAAGGAGTTGACCGTATTTGATTTTGTGGATAGGCCCATACAGTTGTATTGTGACAATAACTCTGCAGTGTTGTTTATTAACAACAATAGAGGTCTCAAGGGATCTAAGCATATGGAGGTCAAGTACTTGACTATAAAGGAAAAAGTTCAGAATGGTGACATTGCAGTAAAGCACATTTCAACAGATGATATGATTGCAGATCCGCTAACTAAAGGCTTTCGCCCTTGTGTATTTGATCGAAATGTCATGAACATGGGCTTAGGAGTATCATGGGATACTGTTAATTAGTTGGAGCTATTTGGTTTTATGTTGCTCTTATGAAGTTTGTATCTGTATCAACTCTTTTGCATTCAATGAAGTATTTGTGAATGTAGATTTATCAAGTTGAGTACATGTATTTGATGAAAATCTCGAGGCATTGTGTAAACCTTGAGTACAGGCTATGGGGCATTCTTGGTATTAGCCTTAACGATATATCTTGTTATACTTAAGGTACAGTTAACTATCAAGGTAAGACATATGTAGGTTCGTTGGAACCATGAAAGACATTCTCTGGTGACACAATAGGTTTTGTGACACTTAAGGAGATAGAATTTGGACTAACATAATGGATAACACATGAAGTATCACTCATTTTGAGGTATTGTCCATTTGACACACTATCATATTGAATCCATATCAGTAAAGTTGAAGGCACTTGTGACCATGGAAGGCTTTGCGTGAGTACATGCAATTATTGCCATGATTCGGTGTTCAAGACTTTATTGGATCGGATTGACTATTAAGAATAATGTCTAGACTAATATAAGGGTGCGCACACAGTTCTGTTTCAATTAATATCGCCCAAGTGGGAGAATGTAAGAATTTACTAATGTGAGCTTCATTAATTGAAATTAACTGAATTTATTTGGTCTAATAAAGGTAAGATATATAGTTTCTTAATAAGTTTAATATGAAGCTGGCTGGTGTGGGCCGAGTATGGCTCGGCCCGTAATGAGAGGGCCCGTGGTCGAAAACTCTATAAATAGTGCTCAAGTCCCTCCCCTAACCTGATGATGCACAATTTAACTCACATACGGATCTAGAGAGAATTTTTTTCTCGTGAGTGGCAATCTCATTAGGCCAGTGTTCTAACGAAGGGTATAGGGGAGAAGAACTTGAGTTCGTGTTCGGAAACCGTCGTAAATTCCACGTGAAGTTTGATGAATTCCAAACCAGGTACGCGAATCGACAATTTCTCCGGTATCATGTTTCAGTTTCTGATTATGGCGATCCTAGGCGTGCCATTTTTCGTGGCCAACATTAGCCCCAAATACTAATTAAAAGGCTACTTATAGCATAGTATATCCATGCCTCCGATTGGTGAGTCACTTACCCTCTTAAAAAAAACAAATATTGGTGATGCCCATTAAATTGTAATCCAGATATGGTCGGAGGAAAACTGGGGATGACGAAAAACATGGTCAGCTGCGACCCTTCAGAAATGAAACCCAAGAGAGTTTAACAAATTGTTAGGCAGGCACGAATAATCCTCTTGCAAGGTGGTGCTTGCCCTAGGCACGGGCTCTCTCAAATCCTACCAAGCGCAACTTAGTTTCTCATTTATTGTTTAATTAGATTTAGGTCTAGATCCATCACTAACCTATTCCAGGCCAATCAAAAGCCTAGCAAGATGGGAGACTAAAGATTCAGGTTTCAAACTTGATTAGGATAGTTTTACCTAAAGCCTGTTATTGGTACATTTTCCTTTCAGCAAAGTGCTTTTTCATGCAATCCTTTCCGAATTTATCTCTAAACATGCAAAAAGATATGTTCATGTACATGTGGCCAAGTAATAATTTAAACAACCAATAATAAAAGATAAAGAAAGAACGGAAAAGAAAAGTCAACGCCATCCGTGTTGGGGAAAGTTTTCAGGTAAAAGAGCAAAGGGGCAAGAGATAATAATCGGCAGAACATCTATACGGACCTGAAGCTAGAGCTCTGAGCTCGAGAGGTCTCGCCTTCCCGGCGAACCGATATCGCGTCGCATGTTTTGGCAACTGCAAGACCTGGCGATGAAGGAATGGCTTCTCGAGCGGCCAGTTCGTGAAGAGGCAATCGCGTTCGCGCTCGGCGCCTGTAATGAGCGACACTCCCTTGACATGATCCGGCAGAAGAAGAAGTTTTTTTTTTTTATAATTTAATTTATTTCACCGATTTTTTTTTTCTTTGCTATATCAGTAACAGGAAGCTCTGGCAGAAGTGGAATTCTGTGAATATGATGGGTCCCACGTTAATCCTGTTGCATTTGATGTCGTGTAGTGGCCGTAGTTACCCCTTTTTTTTTCTCCCTTTCTAATCTATTATTTACAATTCAATTGGGAATTATCTTCTTTTCTTCCCTCCTCAAATTATATATTAAGTTACTGATCTTTGGTCATATTGTATGGTTATATCTATACTAGCAATTAACCTAAATTTAGTAGGAACTTCAATCGCAAAGATTTGCAAAAAAAAAATTTATAAGAAATCCGTACATTGTTTTGTGATGTGATATGACCACACATGACTATAGATGCACAAAAACGTGCTGTGCGATTATTAAGATGATTGGCATCCAAATCTTTTACGTATTATTTTATTTAATTAATTTAAAACGTATGATGCTGCTTTTCTAATATAAATATACACGTGTTTGTACGTATGTAGATTGAGTGAGAGATCCAAAGTTAGATCCATTGTGAAGCACGTCATCTTGTGATGTCTCGGAATCTTTCTTGTGGATTGACAATGGACGACCACTTTGTGTATTGTTTGGCAACCTCGAAAGAGAGCACTATACGAAACTACTTCAATTTTTGTTCAAAACCGTACTTTTTAAATAGCGTTACCGATCATCTTTGGTCGGTCCGATGATGGAATTTGTTGACATTAAGGCTGTTCCAAATTTCATGACGTGATTAATGTGGTTTGAAATTCGTCGACTTGAATTTATTTTGTTGTTTTTTTCAATGCTCTCTCCAACTATCATTATCTTCTTCTTCCTCCTATTCTTCTTCTTCAACTTAAACACCACCAAATCCAAACGAAAACCCACAAATTTACCATCCCAGTCAATGCAAATACCCTGAATGGCCATGGCCACTAGCTTAAAAAAATCCAGCCACCATGGTCGTGTTGGACGAAGCTCATCAGGGCATGGCCGTGAGCTCGAACAAACTCCATTCGCAATTGTGCGAGTTTGATGAAACTCGATTAGTAATGGTTGAGCTTAACAAAACTGGACTAGCCATAATCGAGTTCGACGAAGCTTAGCAGCCATTTTAATGAGCTCAAATTGGATACAGTTAAAAACAAAAGAAAAATCCAACAAAATTGGATATATTAAGCAAAAAATATCCAAACCGAATTCTCCAATTTTTTTAATATAATGATGTCTTAATTCTAGGATTTGAAAGATTATTTTCCATCTTGAAACTATTAGCTGGCACATGAACGTTAATTATTCATATTAGGAGAAACCTTATAACACCAGCCAAAGGAAAGCAACATATTCTACCAAAATCCACTATATATCTTTCCAAAATGGCTTTTTCTTAAATGCTAGAGTTCGATCTATCCCAAGCCTTAATGGCAATTACGCAATTGCCCATTTCGCCAATATTATCTTCCATTCTTGATGCTTTGCACATCCGATGTCTTATACATTTTTTTTTATTATGGTAACGAAGTCTTTTTAAGTAGGTAAATCCCCAATAACATGAAATACACCACTAACTTTTTATTGCATCCTTATTGCATGGTAATGTGTTAAATGTAAAATATGAAAAATATCCATTGCCTTTACGACATTTACTCATTCTTTACCTATATAAGCTATAGCACTTTGGAACCTTAGATGTCAAATGTATTATATCTAGAGAAATGTCCTCTCTTGAAACCTCATCGCGTTACTCACGATGTTAAGATCTTCTATGAATCTCAATTAACTTCGTTAGTATGAACACAATACGAATCTCAATTGCTCAACCAACGAAGCAATCGGATCAACAATTTTTCAGAAGCTTTAGATTCATGGTAAAAACTATGAATCTTCTCTCTACATCCGTCATCATTTTATTTTATAGTAATCGACATAATGCCTTCTTTTGATGATTTTCAATGCAGAAAAACGAAATTATCCAAGAAATGGCTGTGCAGGGAGTGACTTTTTTGGGATCTCTCTTAACATTTCCACAGTTTTATGTCCCTTCATCTGTGCATTAAGGCTCGCCCATCATGTTCCTATGAGAAGGAAGGGGAGGAGAACCGGGCCAAATAACCATGGATCATTATGGTATTGAAGGTCCACAGTCAGAAATTAGACTGAAGGGAGAGAAAATGCTTCTAGTTAGATTTGTGATCACTCAAGACCTTTGGTCTCTACCCAACCCTAATATTAGAGTCAAGTTCTGCTGAGTGATGTAAAGCATTATACATTGGCTGTTCGGTTTTCCTAGTTTTTCTCAATGTCAATTGAGAAACTTATGTTATTAGTCTACATGTAAATCCCATTTGGAGAAGAAATGTTAGATTCTATTCCGTTATTCCTGTTCTCTCATTTGGATCCATATTGTCTTTTTTTTTTTTTTTTGATAACCCAGGGAACCCCCGCACGGCCGACAGCCGGGAAGTAAACCCTGGGGGCGACACGTGCTAGCCACCACACACGTGCCACCGGTTAAGTCACCCTGCGGCGCTCGGGATTCGAACACTCAACCTTTTGCGAGAGGAAGAGTGCGCGCTCCAGCAGCACCACCCAGGCGGGTGGTTTTGGATCCATATTGTCTATACCATAACAATTACAAATTTGAGAGTTTTTTTCGATAATATCTGTCAACAATATACTAGTGTGGAATAATCTTAACAAAATTTATTAATCTAAGGGGATGGAGACAACTTGCGGATATCAAGTAATATCATGGATCTATTTTTATTTTTATACTAAGCTAAGCCCTCCTCCATCCAGATTTATTTTTCTTAATTGGCTCTAGCTATACGTAATATATTGAAATTTTTATGGTAATCTAAAGAGCGCATAGATCTCATATTACATACTATAAGGGGATGGAGACAACTTGCGGATAAAATAATTATTTTTGGTGAGGACTTTGCGATAATCCTCCTTCTTATGACCGCTTCTTCTTTTATTAGACAAATTTTAAGAAGGCAATGACATGATGGACCCAAATACAAAAAAAAATCCTAACTTAATTTTTTCCATTTTTCGTAGATAGATTGATGAATGAAAAATGTAATGGGCAAACCTGTACCTGACCTACTAAAGGGCACATCTTCGCCCGTCCATATATTACATGGAAAAGTTCAAGATTTAGCACCAAATACTTGTTAAAAGTATACTTATATCAAAGTATATCCATGCCTCCGATTGGTGAGTCACTTACCCTCTTAAAAAAATAAATATGGGTGATGCCCATAAAATTGTAATCTAGATATTGTGTCGAAAGAAAACCGAGGATGACGAAAAGCATTTTTAGCTGCGAATCTTCCAATATGAAACCCAAGAGAGTTTAACAAATTGATAGGCAGGCATGAATAATCCTCTTGTAAGGTGGTGTTTGCATTAGGCACGGGCTCTCCCAAGACCTACTAACTGCAACTTTATTTCTCATTCATTGTTTAATTAAATTTAGATTTAGATCCATCACTAACCATTTTGGGCCCTATCAAGAACCTATTAAGATCGGATACTAGACATTCCGGGTTTCAGAACTTGATTAGGATAGTTTTACCAAAAGCCGGTTGCAGTTTTTCTTTTAACAAAAGTGTTATTTCATACTATCATTTCCGAGTTTATCTCTAAACATGCAAAACGATATGTTCATGTATAAGTAAGTGCCTAAGCAATAAATTAAACAATCAATCATAAAAGATAAAGATAGAACGGAAAACAAAAGTGAAGCCCATCCGTATTGGGCAAAGTTTTCAGGCAAAAGAGCAAAGGGGCAAGAGATAATAATCAGCGTAAAAGGCATGCGGGCCTGGAGTGGTCTCGCCTTCCCCCACAAATTGATATCGCTTCGCATGGTTCGGCAACTGCAAGACCTGGCCGTGAAGGAACGGCTTCTCGAACGGCCTCGTTCACGAAGAGGCGATCGCAGTCACGCTCAGCGGCGCCTGTAACGAGCGACACTCCATTGCCATGAGAACTCCGAAAGAAGAAGGAGGCGGAGAAGAAGAGTAGTTATTTTATTTTATTTTATTTTATCTAATTTAATTTATTTTTCTGTTTTTTTTTTCTTTTTTTTCCTTTGCAATATCAGTGACCGCAAGCTCCGGCAGAAATGGAATTCTGTGGATATGATGGGTCCCACGGTAATCTCGTTTTCCTAGATGTTGTGTGGTGTCTATGGCTACTTGTTTTTTACAGTTCAAGTTTAAATTATCTTCTTTTCTTCTGTCCTTCAATTATATATTGAGTTACTGATCTTTGGTCATATTATACTTATATCTATACTGGCAACTAAGTTAAATTTAGAGGGCACTTTAATGGCAAATATTTACACAAAAAAGAAATCACAAAAAATCGGCGCAGTTTTTATGGTACGGTATAACCGCACATAACTATAGATTGACAAAATCGGGTTTTGCGATAATTAAGATGATTGGCATTGAATTTTCTACGTATTATTTTATTTTGTTAATTTAAAACGCATGGCACTCCTTTTGTAGTATTAATATACATGGGTTTGTAGGTATAGATCAAGTGACGGATCCAGAGTCAGATCTATTGGCACGCACATCATTTTGTGATGCCTTTGAATCTTTCTTGCGGATTGGTAATTGACAACCTCTTCGGTTATCGTATGGCAACCTTGACGGAGAGTACTATACGAAACTACTTCATTTTTCTTCAAAATCGTTCTTGTAGTTTTTACAAAGTGTCACCGGTCACCTTAACCGGTTCGGTGCAGAATTTTTTTACATTAACGCCGTTAGAAATTTCATGACGTGAATTAAGTTGTTAGAAATATATTGATATGAATTTATTTTGTTCTTTATTTCAATACTCTCTCTCTCTCTCTAACTATTGTCGCCATAATCTTCTTCAATTTAAACTCCCGCCAAGTCCAACCGAATACCCACAAAATTTAACTTCCCCACCAATGCAAAATCTCAGATGGCCATGGCTGCGAGCTTGATGAAGATCTAGTCACATGGCCAAGCTGGACAAAGCTCATTCTGGCATGGCCACGAGCTTGAAGAAACTCCAACCGCCGTTGTGCGAGTTCGATAAAACTCCATTGGCAGTAAATTAAGCTAGACAAAGTTTGAATGGCCATAGCTGAGTTCGACAAAGCTTAGCAATCACGATAATTAGCTCAAATTGGAAATAATAAAAAATAACCAAAAAATTCTAAAAAATTGGGATATATTAAGCAAAAAGTATCCTAACCAAATTCTCCATTTTTTTAAAATTTAATAATGTCTTAATTCTTGGATTTGAAATATGATTTTCCATCTTTTAACCATTAGGTAGCAAATGTGCATTGATTAATCATTTTAGGGAAAACATTATAACACCAACCAAAACAAGCAAAATATTCCACCAAAATCCATTATATATTTTTATAAAATGGCTTTTTCTTATATGCTAGAGTTAGATATATCCCTAGCCTTGATGGCAATTACCCAATTTCCTATTTCGCCAATATAATCTCCCATTCTTGGTGCTTTGCACAGCTGATATCTCATACATTTTTTTTTTATTATGGTAATGAAGCCTCTTTAAGTGGGGAAGTCTCAAATTCCATGAAATAGACCACTAATCTTTTATTGCATCTTTAACATACGGTGAGGTGTTAAATGTAAGATACGAAAACATATCCATTGTCTTTATGACATTTACATGTTATTCACCTATATAAACTACGGCACCTAGGAACTCTAGATATTGAATGTGTAATGTCTAGAGATTTGTCCTCTCTCATTGCCTTACTCACATTGTTACAAACTTACATGAGTCTCATTTAAATTCGTGAGTATGAACTTAATATGAAACTCAATTGCTCAACTAACGAAGCAATCGGATCAGTGATTTTCCAGAAGCTTTGGTTTCGGGGTAAAAACTATCAATCTTCTCTCTATATCCGTTATCATTCTATTTCATAGCAATTGACATGATGTCCCTTTTTTTTTATTAAAATTTTTAATGCAGAAAATGAAATTATTGAAGAAATGGGTGTGCGGGGAGTGACCTTCTTTAAGGATCTCTCTTATCATTTCCACAATTCCTTCATCTGAGAACTAGGACTCGCCCATCATCTTCCTATGAGAAGGAAGGGGAGGAGAACCGGGCCAAACCACCCCCTTGTCACCACCGTTTTGAAAGTCCATAATCAGAAGATTGACTAAAGGGAGAGAAAATGCTTCTAAGGAGATTCGTGATTGCTTAAGACCTTTGGCCTCTACCCAAACCCTGGTATTACAGTCAGGTTCTGTTAAGAGATCTACATCTGTTGTACGGTTTTCCTGGTTTTTCTCATTGTCGATTGAGAAACTTATGTTATTAGTCTACATGTAAATCCCATTTGAAGATGAAATATTAGATTCTATTCCACTATTCGCATTCTCTCTATCGTATTTATATCGTCCATACCACAACTACAAATTTTAGATTTTTTTTCGATGATATCAGCCAACAATATACTAGTGTGGAATAATCATAACAAAATTTATCATTCTATCAAGATGCCGCTTGTTAAGTTTCTCTTGGTTAAATATAAATATTAGAAATTGGTGAAAAATGAAGTTATTCTTGCAAGGGATGACGGAAAACGTGGTCAGCTACGACCCTTCCGAAGCGAGCCCAAGAGAGTTAAACAGATTGTAGGTTGGTGCAAATAACTCTCTTGCAAAGGGTGCTTGACTTAGGCACGGGCTCTCCCAAGCCCTACTAACCACAAATTAATTTCTCAAGACAAATTTCTCTTACCATGCGTTACTTCTCCCCATTGTAATCACATACCGCCACTTGAACCACAGAACAAACAGCATTCAGCTTCATCTTATTACTTAAAAGGTTAGCATTACCAACGCAAGTGCAAGAGATTACACTAGACTGTTAAACTTCCCTATCTCATCAGCACAATAGAACCTAGTTGTTGACACCTCACTTTCAAAAAAAAAATATAACAAATCAGAAAAATAACAAAAAAATAGAAATTAAAAAATTAAAAAAAAATAAAAACGAGAAGAAAAAAAAATAAAAAGAAAAAAAAGCAAGACCAGATCTGGTGTTGGCTTCTTCTTCCTTGAGAATGCGTTTGTGAGCGAGGAACAAGAGAGCATTTCTCACAGCAACGGTGAAAAACATTTGCGTCACCGGCGAGGACCAAATCAATTCAAGAAAATCATCTAGAAGCTTGCTGAGCTGTAGAAGTGGTTATCAACAAAACAGAACGAACAGTGGAGGCTGTCGAAGAGATAGACATAGTGATGCTCGGAGATAGACATGGAGGTTCGACCAAGATAGGAAGAACAGAGAGTTCTCGGCTGTTGAGCAGTCTTGAGCTTTGGGCTGGAGTTTATCGCTATCTGTCGGCAAGAGAAGATCATTACTTTCCAAACAGCCGACGATTCTCGACATCGCTGTCTCTATCATTGCGGTTGATTCTTCTTTGCAACGCCGGTTGTACCTTCACAGCCACAAACCAGGTAATGTAAACCTCTCCTCCTTTTGCCTTATCTTTCCCTATCTATCGAGGTTGTGAATGCAGAATTTGAAAGATGAAGTTTTGATGAAATCTTGCAAACCCGAGTTTGATTTGCAGTGGATGATGTTGATTCAGAATCTCATATACTGCGTTTAGGCTGAGAACCGCATCGAAATCAAATCCTAAACTTATACTCTAAGTCGCACGCTACTTGCTTGACGATTTGCTTGAGAGACATATTAAAACTGATTTTAAGTAATCGATTGTGTGATGGCTCTTAGGTTTAAATATGATTTATATTTGCGCCGTGGATTGTTGAATCGATGTTGATGCCGAGTTTTTCTTTGTTTTTCATAAATCGGCCATGAACGAAACCATAGTCGGAGATCCATTTCCTATGCCGATGGTACCTATGGTTAAAGTCCGTATGTGTTAGCTTCCTCTTTTCCCTTTCTCTGCCATGCATGTGTGTACATTCATTGCTATTGCTTGAGGATTATAAGTTGATGATTGAAAATGGCCGTCGATAAAGGTTTTGAATAGCAGGAAGAGTGATCGGGACAGGCCGACGGCGATTTGATAATGGCTGGGATCGGTGGTGGGCGACGGCGAGTTAGTGGTAGGTTGCTAGAGTAAATAGCACGTAAACGTTGATGGCCGAGGAAAAGTTGCTCCGGTGAAGCTCCAAGTTGGAATCCTGGTGATGTGCTTCGGGGAAGGAATCATGTAAGGAAGAAGAATACCAGAATAATGGAAATAAGAAATAAAAGAAAATAATAGAAAATAAATAATAAAAAAGAGATCATACAAGTCTGGCCGAATCAGGTTAACAAATCTACGTCGGGTTGTACTTGTAGATCAATTCGGACAAGGCTGATGCGTGGGCTGAAGAATTAGGTCAAGATTGAATTTGGGCTTACTGAAATTGAGAATTTGGGTTTGAGCTAATAGCTCCAGCCCATCAGTCCATGACCATGTGGGAATTGGGCCTTAAGGTTGGCCCAAGTTGACCCAACCCGGAACCTTCTAAGTCTGGGTCAGACTAGCGAATCGGACCAAGTTCCCTGACCAGGTCCGAAGTCCATTTCCCATAATAATTAAAAAAAAAATAAATTCAGAAAAATAAAAAAAAAATGTGAGAAAAGCTAAAAAATTTAACGACCTGGTCCGACGAGGGCGAGGAGTGGTCGCCGGGGCCATAGGACTCGGATAAGGAGTAGCTCCTGATAGGCTTCTAAGATGACGAAGGAGGCATGAATAAATCGAACTGTGCACTGAATAGGGGAAAAGCAATTCTGGAATACATATATATATATATATATATATATATATATATACATTTTTATGTGTGTGTGTGTGTGTGTGTGAAAACTAGAATTAACTCACGAGACGCTTTTTGACGTAACGGTAAGCTTTGCTTTAGAAATCTAAAGTTAACCAAGCCTAAGCTAGAGCACTACTAGGATGGGTGATCTCCTAGGAAATTGCTTGCTTGTATGTCAAAGAACAAAACTATGAGGCTTGGTATGGAACAGGTCAAAGCGGACAATACTTCAAATGAGTTAAATCCAGAGCGTCATAATATAGTATCAAAGCGAAACCTCCTCCAGTAGGTGTGTGGTTCGTGAACGAACCAAGCAAAAGCTGGTGGGCCTGTAACAACCCCATCCGACGAGAGTGAGGAGTGGTCGCTGGGGCCGAAGGGCATGGACAAGGAGCAGCTCTTTGCAAGCTTTTACAATGGTGAAAGGGGCAGAAATGAACCAAACTATGCACCAAATAGGGGGAGAGCGATTCTGTAATATATATGTGAAAATTAGAATTAATTCACGAATGTACCTTTTGACGTAACGGTAAGCTTTACTTTAGAACTTTAAAGTTAAGCAAGCCCATGATAGAGCACTACCAGGATGGGTGACCTCTTAAGAAAGTGTCTGCATGTATACCAAAGGACAAAACCATGAGGTTCGGTATAAGATGGGTCAAAGCAAACAATACCTCGAGTGAGTTAAATCCAGGGCGTCATAGTGACTTTTAATAAACATTTTAGGCTTAAATAAAAAAAATTTCAAAAATTGAATAAGCCTTTAGGGCTCTACCTTGAGGACTTTTGATTGCCTTTTTTTTTTTTTAGAAATGATGCTAGGTCGTTGCTTGTACAATTTCATTTTGATTTCACTTAATTGCACACTTTAAATACATTGATTGTTGTTTTTCCCTTTTAGAATGGTTAAGACGAAATTTAAAATTCTTGATTAGTGGAAGGCTGCCTTGACATGTTGGTTAGCAAATAATAAGTTTACGTATCGAAAATGTATTAATTGAAGAACTAGTGTAATCAAGTCCTCGATTTCTAAGAATCTCTTATTGCGTATACATCGAGACGACACTCCCACGTCTCATTTAGGGTTTTTAGCCGATTCTTAATCATGGCTAATGTCGATTCATAATAAATACATATATTTAGACAACCAATGTTACGCGAGATATGGACTTAGGAGAGTCCCATAAAGTACCTCTAAATCTACCTTCGGATGTAGTCCTTGAGGGGTAGGTCGTGACACTAGTGTCAAAAAAAAAACACATTGCTTCCATATATCTACAACAGAGAAAATTCCATCCAACAACTGCTTCTTCCTCGATCAAAAGGACATTGCCACAACGACACTGTGCCGAACCAAACAATCTTCCTTCGAGGCCTTCGCACAACGTCGTCGAAACAAAATGGAATTCTGTGGATATGATGGGTCCCACGGTAATCTCGTTTGCCTATGATGTTGTGCGGTGACTATGGCTACTTGTTTTTATTTTTATTTTTATATTTTTCCCTCTCCAATCTATTATTTATTATTAAATTTTAAATGATGTTCTTTTCTTCCCTCCTCCAATTATATATTGAGTTACTAATCTTTGGTCACGTTATACTTATGTCTGTACTAGCGACTAAGCTAAATTTAGTGGGCACTTCAATCACAAATATATTAAAAAAACAAAAAATCACAAGAAATTCGTGCATGCTTTTGGGGAGAAGGACAATAGAAGTGTCAAAAGTTGTGTACGACGCTCACTTTAATGCCAAAAGTTTTTTTTCGGATCACTTAAGTGTTAACTCTGATCTGGGTTGTCGGAAATCCGACGTGGCTATATCTTATTAGTTTCTCAGTCCTACATGGCTCGCCGGCGTGCCCAGTTAGCATATAACCCATAAATGACATCATCTAAAAGTTGTAAACAGTGATCATTTAAGTGCCAAATTTGATTTAAAATGATCACTTCAGTGCCATTCATTGTCAAAACACGATCACTTCAGTGTTAGTCGGATTATGCAACTTCATTTCAGATGTCCATGTGGACTAGATTTTTTTTAATAAAATATTTCAAGTTATATTAAAAAATTTAATTATAAAGTCCACGTAATCAATTTAACCAGAATTGGCACTTAAATGATCGTTTTTTCTCTGATTTGGCACTTAATGATCCAAAATTTTTTTTGACACTAAGATGGGCGCTATACACAACTTTTACCACTTTTAATGTTCATCTCCCTATTCTTTTTGTGATATGATATGACTGCACATGACCGTAGATGGGGAAAATCGAGTTTTGCAATAATTAAGATGATTGGCTTCCAAATCTTTTACGTATTATTTTATTTCATTAATTAAAAATGCATGCTCCATTTCTAGTCTAAATATACATGCATTTGAACGAATGTAGATCAAGTGAGATATTCAAAGTTAGATCTATTGTGAAGCACATCATTTTGTGATGTCAAGGAAACTTTCTAGTGCATTAAAAATTGACAACTTCTTCATTTATTGTTTGGCAACGTTCACGAAGAGTACTATACGACACTACTTCAATTCTTGTTCAAAACCGATTATATACTTTTAAAAAAGTGTTACGGGTCACCCTTGATCGGTCCGATGACAGAATTTGTTGACATTAAGGCCGTTAGAAATTTCATGACGTGGTTTAATGTCATTAGAAATTTGTTGACTTGAATTTATTTTGTTGTTTTTTTCAATGTTCTCTCTCCAACTAGCATCATCTTCTTCCTCTTCTTCTTCTTCAACTTAAACCGCACCAATTCCAAACCAATACCCACAAATTTAACATCCCCACCTATGCAATATCCCGAATGACCACAGCTGCGAGCTTCAAAATGATCCGGTCACCCTGGTCGTGTTGGACGAAGCTCATCAGGGCACAGCCGTAAGAGTTTGACGAAACTCGGTTAGTAATGGTTAAGCTTACCGGAGCTTGAATGGCCATAGTCGAGTTCAACGAGGCTTAGATGCCGTGGTAATGAACTCAAATTGGATATAGTAAAAAAAAATTCCAACAAAATTGGATATATTAAGAAAAAAATATCCTAATCAAATTCTCCAGTTCTTTCATATAATAATGTCTTAATTCTGGGATTTGAAAGGTTATTTTCCATCTTGAAACTATTAGCTGGCACATGAACATTAATTATTCATTTTAGGAGAAACCTCATAACACCAGCCAAAGAAAAGCAAAATATTCTACCAAAATCTAATATACATCTTTTCAAAATCGTTTTTTCTTAAATGCTAGAGTTCGATCTATCCCTAGCCTTAATGGCAATTACCCAACTGAATTTCGCCTATATAATCTTCCATTCTTGATGCTTTGCACATCCGATGTCTCGTACATTTCTTTTTATTATGGTAAAGAAGTCTTTTTAAGTAGGTAAATCCCAAATACCATGAAAAATACCACTAACTTCTTATTGCATCTTTATTATATGGTAATGTGTTAAATGTAAAATATGAAAAATATCCGTTGTCTTTACGACAATTACTCATTCTTTACCTATATAAGCTAAAGCACTCGGGAACCTTAGATATTGAATGTCTTATGTCTGGAGAAATGTCCTCTCTCGAAACCTCATGGTGTTACAATGTTACGAACTTATATGAATCTCAAAGTTAGTATGAACATAATACGAATCTCAATAGCTCAACCAACGAAGCAATTGGATCAGCAATTTTTCAGAAGCTTTAGATTCATGGTAAAAACGATGAATCTTCTCTCTACATCCGTCATCATTTTATTTCACAGTAATTGACATAATGCCTTCTTTTTTTGTTATTTTCAATGCAGAAAAACGAAATTATCCAAGAAATGGCTGTGCAGGGAGTGACTTTTTTGGGATCTCTCTTATCATTTACATAGTGTTATGTCCCTTCATCTGTGCGTTAGGGCTCGCCCATCATCTTCCTATGAGAAGGAAGGTGAGGAGAACCGGGCCAAATAACCCCCAATCACTATGGTATCGAAAGTCCATAATCAGAAATTAGACTGAAGGGAGAGAAAATGATTTTAATTAGATTTGTGATCACTCAAGACCTTTGGTCTCTACCCGACCCTGATATTAGAGACAAGTTCTGCTGAGTGATGTAAAGCATTCTACATCGATTGTTCGGTTCTCTTAGTTTTTCTCAATGTCAATCGAGAAGCTTATGTTATTAGTCTACATGTAAATCCCATTTGAAGATGAAATGTTAGATTCTATTCCGCTGTTCCCATTCTCTCAATTGCATCCATATCGTCCATACCATAACAATTACAAATTTGAGGTTTTTTTTTCAATAATATCGGTCAACAATATACTAGTGTGGAATAATCTTAACAAAATTTATTAATCTATCAAGATTCCAATTGATAAATTTCCCTTGGGTGAATTTAAAGATTAAAAATCTGTGAAAAATGAAGTTCTTCTTCTTTTTTGTGAAGATCAAGTAACATCATGGATCTACTTTTATTTTTTTACTAAGCTACGCCCTCCTTCATCCAGATTTATTTTTCTTAATTGGCTCTAGCTATATGTCACATATTGAAATTTTTATGGTAATCTAAAGGGCATATAGACCTCATATTATATACTATAAGGAGATGGAGACATCCTGCGGATAAAATAACTGTTTTTGGTGAGGACTTTGCAATAATCCCGCTTCTCATGACCACTTCTTCTTTTATTAGACAAATTTTAAGAAGGCAATGATATGATGGACCTAAATACAAAAAAAATCCTAACTTTTTTCCATTTTTCATAGATAGATTGATGAATGAAAAAATGCAATGGGCAAAACTATATCTGACCTACTAAAGGGTACTTCTTCATCCATCCATATATTACATGGAATAGTTCAAGATTTAGCACCATATACTTATTAAAAGTCTTATTAAAACTCTACTTATATCATAGTATATCCATGCCTCCGATTGGTGAATCACTTACCCTCTTAAAAAAAATAAATATGGGTGATGCCCATAAAATTGTAATCCAGATATATCGGAGGAAAACCGAGGATGACAAAAAACATGATCAGCTGTGAACCTTCCAAAGTGAAACCCAAGAGAGTATACCAAATTGTTAGGTAGGCGCAAATAACCCTTTTGCAAGGTCGTACTTGCTCTAGGCATGGCCTCTCCCAAACCGGCCCCAACTTAGTTTCTCAATCTTTGTTTAATTAAATTTAGGTTTAGATCCATTATTAACCTATTTCGGGCCTATCAAGAGCCTAGAAAGATGGGAGATTAGCCATTTTGGGTTTCAGAACTTGATTAGGATAGTTTTACCTAAAGCCCGTTACATTTTTCCTTTCAACAAGAGTGTTATTTCATGCGATTCTTTCCAAGTTTATCTATAAACAGGCAAGACGATATGTTCATGTATAAGTGCCCAAGCAATAAATTAAACAATCAATAATAAGAGATAAACAAAGAACGGAAAAGAAAAGTGAACCCCATTTGTACTGGGCAAAGTTTCCAGGCAAAAGAGCACAGGGGCAAGAGATAATAATCGGCACAGCAGCCATGCGGACCTGAAGCTAGAGCTCTGAGCTCAAGAGGTCTCGCCTTCCCCACGAACCAATATCGCTTTGCATGGTTCGGCAATTGCAAGACCTGGCTGTGAAGGAATAGCTTCTTGAGCGGCCCATTTCGCAAAGAGGCGATCGCACTTGCACTTGGCGCCTGTAACGCTCCATTGCCATGAGAATTCTGGGAGAAGAAGGAGAAGATGAGGTTTTTTTTTATATTTATTTATTTTACTGATTTGTATGCTGTTTTTTCTTTGCTGTATTAGTGACAGCAAGTTCCGGCAAAAGTGGAATTCTGTAGATATGATGAGTCCCACAATAATCTTGTTTGCCTATAATGTTGAGTGGTGGTTATGGCTACTTGTTTTTTATTTTTGTTTTTAATTTTATTTTCCCTCTCCAATTTATTATTTATAATTGAATTGGGAATTATCTTTTTTTCTTCCCTCCTCCACTTATATATTGAATTACTGATCTTTCGTCATATTATATTTATACCTATACTAGCAACTTAGGTAAATTTAGTGGGCACTTCAATTGCAAATATTTGCGAAAAAAAATCATAAGAAATCCGCTCATTTTTTGTGATACGATATGACCACACATGATCATAGATGGGCAAAATTGTGTTTGGCAATAATTAAGATGATTGGCATCCAAATTTTTTACGTATTATTTAATTCATTTAATCAAAAATGCATGGCGCTCCTTTTCTAAATATACATGTGTTTTTACGTATATAGATTGAGTGAGAAATCCAAAGTTAGATCCATTGTGAAGCACATCATTTTGTGATGTCACTGAAACTTTCTAGTGGATTGACAATTAACAACTTCTTCGTTTATTGTTTGGCAACCTTCGCGGAGAGTACAATACAACACTACTCCAATTCTTGTTCAAAACCGATTATGTACTTTTTAAGAAGTGTTACCGGTCATCCTTGATTGGTCCGATGACGGAATTTGTTGACATTAAGGCCGTTAGAAATTTCATGATGTGATTTAATGTCGTTAGAAATTTGTTGACTTGAATTTATTTTGTTGTTTTTTTCAATATTCTCACTCCCATTGTGACATTCCGAATTTCAACCCATTTTTGGGATTTATAAAACGTGTATTTCGTCGGTGCGCTTATAGTTAAATCTCGTCCAGAACTAATTACTCTCGGGTTATTTTTAAATTTGAGATTTTGCTAAAATCGCATTCAATCGAATTTGACCCTTATTTAGAGCCCGAACTTTGGTGTCGAATTTCTCGAAGTTTTGTGACGAATTTAATTAGACGGTGTCGATATTATTGTGGCCAGCGTCGATATTGCCCGGAATTGGTGAAAAGTGAAATTTGGATTCAGTGTAGATTTTGACTAGTAGATCTCCCTCTTAGTATATTTTAGTTAGTGTTTTGGCCTTTTTCCTAATTTATAAATTAGGATTTTTTGTGGACTGTCGGATTGACTTTGAGTTTGAATGTGGGCCGTTGGATCACACTCGATGGAGTTGACTTTCTCTCTCTCTCCCCCCTTTGCCGCGCACGTCGCCTCCCTCTCTCTCTCTCTCTCTCTCTCTCTCTCTCTTCTTCTTCTTCTTTTTCTTTCTTCTTTCTTCTTCTTCTTCCTCCTTTCCCTTTGTCATTACCCCTGCTCCCCTCTGCCCGACCGCTACTTACCCAGTGGCCGCTCGCCAACCGTTTGCCTTGTGCTGCCCATCGCCGTGCGTCTTGCCGCCTAACCACTGCACGCCGTCACTGTTGCCAGCCAGCCCGGCCACGTGCTTGCTCATCTGCTGTCACCTCATGATCGCTCGTCGCCTGTTCGCCCAAGCCACTTGCGAGTACTGCCTTCTGCCTAGGCCAGTCACCACCGCCGTGTGCCGACGTCGCTGTGCGTCCAACTATTGTATGTCGCTCGCAGGGCTGCCGTCCAACCGCCGCTCGTGCCCCCAACCACTCGCCAGCTCACCCAGCAGCTCACCACCGCGGGTCTCGCTTAGCAGCTCGCTATCGCTGTAGTCGCCAACTCGCCGATCGCTCGTCGCCTGTCACCAGCTCGCCGTCACCATCACCGTCGGTTGCTCGCCTAGCTCGCCAACCGTGTCGCCCAGTTCGCCTAGGCCATCGCCCGTCCGCCTAGCCATTGCCCCGACCATGGCCAAGCAGCCTAGCCGCTGCCCTTGCCCGTGCCTAGTGGCGAGTCCGTCGCCCGCACGCCTAACCGCCATCCCGGTCGTGGCCGAACTCGCCTAGCAGCTCGCTCGTCGTGCCCAGCTGCTTGCCCGCACGCCTGGCCGCTTGCTCGGCCGTGGCCGAGAGTCCCGGGCCATGGTCGAGGGCCGTGCCGAGCCGTGGCCGAGTCGCTTGCCCGCTGTGCCCTCGCCCGCGCCGAGCCCGTCACTGCCTCGACCGACCATTTGGCCCTCTTGCCAGTTTTCCTTGGGCCAAAACCAAGGTAAGTGACTCCTTAAACCCTACTTAATACTTTAGGTATTATTAAACTTGTTTATGGGTAATTAGTGTTGGTTTAGTGATTAAGTTAGGTAGAGATCAGTTAATTGAATGTGATTGGTTTATGGATTGTTGTGGTGGTGATTTTGTAGCTAAATTAGTGATCGATCGAGATGGGTTCAATGACTGAGTTATAGTGGCGTTTGTGGGTGAAATTGGTGTTTGAATATGGCCGACTTGAAGGTCGAATTGGTGGGCTAATGTGGTAAGCATGACTTGAATTTGAATAGTATGACGTGTTATATTGGTATTGGCGAATTGTGTTGTGGCATATGTGCATGAGAAATGTCCTTAGGCGTGGTTACGCGGGACTGAGCCCGAATTGATCGAAGGGCTGCCAACCTGAGGCGTGGTTATGTGAGTGTGGCTAGAAATGCAAAAAATGACCTGAGGCGTGGTTACGCGGGTCGAGAGAAATGTCTTGAGGC
This sequence comes from Syzygium jambos, assembly GCA_031216235.1. NCBI lineage: Eukaryota > Viridiplantae > Streptophyta > Magnoliopsida > Myrtales > Myrtaceae > Syzygium > Syzygium jambos. The sequence goes on from CM062226.1 coordinate 16,646,679, forward strand.
ATAGTTACACGAGACTGAGCCCGGATTAATAGGAGAGCTGCCAACTTGAGGCGCGGTTACGTAGGTGTGGCTAGAAAGGCAAAAAATGACATGAGGGGTGGTTACGCGGATCGAGAGAAATGTCCTGAGGTGTGATTATACAGGATTGAGCCTGGATTGATCGGAGGGCTGCCAACTTGAGGCGCGTGATTACGCGGGTATAGCTAGAAAGGCAAGAAATGACCTGAGGCATGGTTACGCAGGTCGAGAGAAATGTCCTGAGATGTGATTACGCGAGACTGAACCCGGATTGATCGGAGGGCTGGACCTAAGGCGTGTTGACGCTGGTCGTGGATAGTTGGTTGAACACACATGTGAAATGTGTTTGGTTAAATTAGGCGAATGTACATGGTTATGGCGCTTGAGTGTTTATGTTATGTTCTTGAGCTATTATTGTATTATTGTGATTTGACTAATGCGCGGAGTTGGCGTGTGATTTGAGACGAGGTAAGTGTGCATGAGAATTCTATTATGTTGATTGCTAGACTGCATGTTGGGACTCGTCTGGGTACGCATTGGCCTAGGTGGGGTTTAGATTGTCTGTTTATTGAGATTTATTCTCATTGCTGTAGTGCAAACCATTTCAGATTCACGATCCCGACCTTGATTATGCCACCACCTCGGCGTTTTGGGGTCCCTACGCATATGGTGCATGAGGAGACCGAGTATCCAGTAGGTCCACATCAAACTTATATTAGGCACCTCACTACAATCTGGGTAGATGTGGACTTAGAGGACTCGTAGCGTCACACTTACTTGGCCTAGTTTTTTCGTGACGGGTTGGAGCTAGTTGGCCCAATCCGGGGTCTTGAGGGACAGCAGCACGGCAACGAGGATGCCGTGGATTGGGAACCCGGGGACGTGTATGCTCTTGATGGTGAGATTCTGGACGCCGAAGATCCCTTGGAGAACCCTGGTCCCGAACCCAAGCCAGTACCAAAATCTGTAGCACCTGCGGATCTCGAGCTCGAAGAGGAATTTGAGGAGTCCGACCCTGAAGAAGAGCCCGAGCCTGTGCCAGAGCCCATGGAGTCCGAGCCCGAGGAGGAGTCAGGTAATGAGGAAGAGCCGATCGAGATCAACTCTAACACGGAGTTGGAGTTTTCAGGGTCTGATTCAGATTGGGGATCGTAGAAGCGTTTGGGTGCTGGGCTTATAAGCTTTTTGGTAGAGCCCTTTTTATGCAGCTAGCTAGCTTACCCTACCACCTGTCCCTTTTTGATGATAATGGTGGATGTTAACTCTGGAGTCTATTGTCTGATTATCTGGCCGAATGTTGTAAGTGACTGTTTTCCATTATTATGAAATTATTGTTTTGTGCTATTACTATCCCTTCGTCATTGTCTATTGTGTGGGTTGTTATATTTCACTTTCGCTTGCGTATACATGTGGGTGTCTCATTTGGGTCGGCGACGTGTCCATAGATGTTGCGTTTGATACGACCGTCGTAGTGGTGTCGTGAGCCCGTTGAGGTTTGGGGTGTGACACCCACTATCATCATCTTCTTCCTCTTCTTCTTCTTCAACATAAACGCCACCAAATCCAAACGGATGCCCACAAATTTAACATCCCCACCAATGCAATATCCCGAATGGCCAAGGCTGTGAGCTTGAAAAAATCCAGTCGCCGTGGTTGCATTGGACGAAGCTCATCTGGGCATGGCCGTAAGCTCAAAGAAACTCCATTCGCCGTTGTGTGAGTTTGAAGAAACTCGGTTAATAATGGTTAAGCTTGACAGAGCTTGAATGACCGTAGTTGAGTTCTACGAAGCTTAGCAGCCATGGTAATGAACTCAAATTGGATATAGTAAAAAACAAAAACAAAAATTCCAACAAAATTGGATATATTAAGCAAAAAATATTCTAACCAAATTCTCCAATTTTTTAATATAATATTGTCTTAATACTAGGATTTGAAAGATTATTTTCCATTTTAAAACTATTAGCTGGCACATGAACAATAATTATTCATTTTAGGAGAAACCTTATAACACCAGCCAAAGAAAAGCAAAATATTCTGCCAAATTCCAATGTATATGGCTTTTTCTTAATTGCTAAAGTTCGATCTATCGCTAGACTCAATGGAAATTATCCAATTGCCCACTTCGCCTATATAATCTTCCATTCTTGATGCTTCGCACATCCGATGTCTTATACATTTTTTTATAATGATGGTAACGAAGTCTTTTTAAGTAGGTAAATCCCAACTACCATGAAATACACTACTAACTTTTTATTGCATTTTATTATATGGTCATGTGTTAAATGTAAAATATGAAAATATCCATCGTCCTTATGACAATTACTCATTCTTTACCTATATAAGCTAAAGCACCCAGGAACCTTAGATATCGAATGTGCTATGTCTAGAGAAATGTCTTATCTCGAAACCTCATCGCGTTACTCACGATATTACGAACTTATATGAATCTCAATTAACTTCATTAGTATGAACGTAATACGAATCTCGATTGCTCAACCAACAAAGCCGGATCAGCAAATTTTTTAGAAGCTTTAGATTCATGGTAAAAACTATGAATTTTCTCTCTACATCCGTCATCATTTTATTTCACAGTAATTAGCATAATGCCTTTTCTTATGATTTTCAGTGCAGAAAAACGAAATTATCCAAGAAATGGCTGTGCAGGGAGTGACTTTTTTGCCATCTCTCGAATCATTTCCATAGTGTTATGTCTCTTCATCTGTGAATTAGGGCTCGCCCATCATCTTCCTATGAGAAGGAAGAGGAGAACCGGGCCTAACTACCCCCGATCACTATGGTATCAAAAGTCCATAATCGGAAGATAGATTGAAGGGAGAGAAAATGCTTTTAGTTAGATTTGTGATCGCTCAAGACCTTTGGTCTCTCCCTAGAGCCTGGTATTAGAGTCAGGTTCTGCTGAGTGATGTAAAGCATTCTACATCGGTTGTTCAGTTTTCTTAGTTTTTCTCAATGTCGATTGAGAAACTTATGTTATTAGTCTACATGTAAATCCCATTTGAAGATGAAATATTAGATTCTATTCCGCTATTTGCATTCTCTCAATTGCATTCATATCATCCATACCATAACAATTACAAATTTGAGATATTTTTTCAATAATATCGGCCAACAATATACTAGTGTGGAATAATCTTAACCAAATTTATCAATCTATCAAGATTCTGCTTGATACGTTTCTCTTGGGTGAATTTAAAGATTAGAAATTGGTGAAAAATGAAGTTCTTCTCCTTTTTCTTTTTCTTTTGTGAAGATCAAGTAACATCATGGATCAACTTTTATTTTTTTACTAAGCTAAGCCCTCCTCCATCCAGATTTATTTTTCTTAATTGGCTCTAGCTATACATGACATATTGAAATTTTTATGGTAATCTAAAGGGCGTATAGATCTCAAATTATATACTATAAGGGGATGGAGACAACATGCAGATAAAATAACTATTTTTGGTGAGGACTTTGCGATAATCGCACTTCTCATGACCGCTTCTTCTTTTATTAGACAAATTTTAAGAAATCAATGACAAGATGGACCTAAATACAAAATAAAATCCAAGCTTTTTTCCATATTTTATAAATAGATTGATGAATGAAAAAATGCAATGGGAGAACCTATATCTGACCTACTAAAGGGTACTTCTTCGTCCATCCATATATTAGATTAAATAGTTCAAGATTTAGAACGAAATACTTGTTAAACATTTGCTTATATCATAGTATATCCATGCCTCCGATTGATGAGTCAATTACCCTCTTAAAAAAATAAATATGGGTGATGCCCATAAAATTGTATTCCAGATATGGTCGAAGGAAAACCGAGGATGACGAAAAACATGGTCAGTTGCAAACCTTCCAAAATGAAACCCAAGAGAGTCGCAAATTGTTAGGTAGACGCGAATAACCCTCTAGCAAGGTCGTGCTTGCCCTAGGCACGGGCTCTCCCAAGCCCTATCAACCGCAACTTAGTTTCTCATTCATTGTTCAATTAAATTTAGGTTTAGATCCACCACTAACCTATTCCGGGCCTATCAAGAGCCTAGTAAGATGGGAGACTAGACATTTCAGGTTTCAGAACTTGATTAGGGCAGTTTTACCTAAAGCCCGTTACATTTTTTTTTTAACAAAAGTGTTATTTCATGCTATCCCTTCCAAGTTTATTTGTAAATAGGCAAAACGATATCTTCATGTATAGCTAGATAGCACCGATACCGATACTGATACCGACACGCGACACGATATGACACGACATGCCGACACGTCATTTCTCAAAAAATAGAAACTTCCGACACGTTAGAACACGTCGTATATTAAATATATATTTTTATATATACATGATAAGTTATCATTTTTAAATTTGATTCAAATCCATAAATAAATAAATAATAAAAAAAAGAGTCTGGAATGAATTTACACTAAAAACATTATACCACCATTTGCTAATAAAAAAAAGTTAAGAAACTAAAAGTACAAAATCAAATTTGCAGAAAAAGAAAGCACAAGATCAAAAAAAAAAAAAGCCCTTATGCGTCCATTGTTGGAACTGGAAGCCCAGCACACTTGCCCAGCCCACTTTCGCCAACATCCCGCTATCCATCCGCCTTTCTCCAGCTTCCCCCCTCTACGCGACGATATGCAGCCTCCTCCAGCCTCTTCGTTCTCCTCCATTGCCGGCTAAGTGGGAGGCGAAGGAGATGGGCAGTCATCCTCGGCGCCGGAGAAGCGGGAGGCAAAGGAGATGATGGCGTGGAAAGGTGTAGCCTCTCATCATGAACTTCCTCTGCATCTTCTTCTTCATCGCCACGCTCCTCTCTCTCAGTGACGAATGGACCACGCGAGTTGGAGGTGTTGGCCGCATGTTGGTGCTACGTAGTGTATAAGTGCCCAAGCAATAAATCAAACAATCGATAATAAAAGATAAAGAAAGAACGGAAACGAAAAGCGAACCCCATCTGTATTGAGCAAAGTTTTCAAACAAAGATCAAAGGGGCGAGACATAATAATCAGCAGAACATTTATGTGGACATGAAGCTAGAGCTTTGATCTCAAGAGGTCTCCCTTTCCCCGTTCGCGAAGAGGCAATCGCATTTGCGCTCGGCGCGTGTAACGATCAACACTCCATTGCCATGATCCGGATGAAGAAGTTGTTTTTTTTCTAATTTAATTTTTATAAATTTTTTTTGCTATAGAAGTAACTGCAAATTCTGGCAGAAAGTCGAATTCTGTGGATGTGATGGGTCTCACGGTTATCTTATTTCCCTTATGGTGTTGTGTGGTGGCTATGAGCCTATGGCCACTTGTTTCTTTTTTTTTAATTTTTTCCTCTCCAATCTATTATTTATTGGATTAATTCCACGAAAACTTTAAACTAGTACATTCGAAACAAATTTATCTCAAATTAATTTTTTGATTACCTAAAATCTTAAACTGGTACACTTATAACAAATTTACTTTTCGATAAATTGAATTAATACCACGAAAAGTCACAAAATTGTACATCTGTGACAAACGAAGGGGTAAAACCCCAAACCGGTACATCCGTCAATTACCCCATGTCATCCAATTCAACAATTTACCGCTAAAATTTAATAGAAACTAGCAAAGGGTAAATTTGTTAAAGGTATACTAGTTTAGTATTTTTTGTGGTCAAAAAATTATTTCGAAATAAATTGTCACATATGTACTAGTTTGGGGTTTTTGATAGTCAAAAAAATAGTTTTTGGTAAATTTATCATAGCTATGTCAATTTGGGATTTTTCATAGTACTAACCCTTGTTTGTAATATAATTTTAAATTATCTTCTTTTCTTCTGTCCTTCAATTATATATTGAGTTACAGATCTTATCATGCTCCAAACCCTACGGCACGCGATAACCCAACCGAGGTCAATTCAAGTGCGATGTCCCAGGACGCGTCGCCGACCCAAAACCCAATACAGAGAACAATGCACATGCGGAAGCAACAGAACACCCGTACATAATAACAGCAACATGACCAAGGATAGCATTGAATGCAATAAATATAACTTGCATTAATAACAGGGATTTACAATATTCATTTCAACAGAGATATACAAAATACCAAAACGAGTCAGCAGCCACTAACGTCAAAAAGGGGTATGTGGCTCGGGTGGTCAGGGTACTAAAACTAGGAAGGGCTCCTATCCAAAAAGTATCGGACCTACCTAACTATGGTCAAGGCTAAACCTAGAACAACCAGTCCGAGTCGGATCTTGATGACTCGGACGAATCGTCAAACCACTCGGACTTAGAATCCATTGAATCCGGCTTGGACTCGAACTCCACTGACTCCACCTCGGAATCATCCTCCAGTTCTAGCTCTTGCTCCATTGGCTCCGGCTCTGGCTCGATGTCGGACTCCCAGTCCATTGGCTCCTCTCCCTCGGACTTGGTGTCCATCCCGATGATGATTGACTGGGCGCTAGAATCCTCTTCAGGCATGGTAGCAGGGCTCGCGATCTCTCTATCGGCAGCCTGTGGATCCGACTAGCCTAATGCGTCGAACGGGATGCTGAAGGTCCTAAGAGGTCCGTGGGTGCCGAACTGGTCCCGAAATCACCAAGCGAGATAAGAATGGGCCCGGAATAGGGCTCCGCCCTCATCGACCCAAACTATAGTGTAATACCTAATGTAAGACTCCCCGTTCCCTATGGGGTGCTCCGTCACCGATCGCTCTATGCGATACGGGATCCTAAAACGAAGCGGTGCATCTACCATCTTTAGGGTTGGGGGTCTGAAAAGTAGGGTTTAAACAACAATGAGAATAAATTTAAGCAAGTAGGCCCCCTAAACCTAAACTAGACTAACATACACCTCCCGAACAAGTATAAACCAAACACATAATGCAACATTCGAATGACTTAGGCCCTCGGCCCAAATCAAATATATACTTGACCTTGAAGGTTAGGCACATAAGACTAACAATAATAGTACAGAACCTAACCATGACACATATGCAATATCACTTGGCCACGACGCATGTCATGCACATGCTCATGCTCATACTCATGCTCATACTCATCGATGCACTTTTGCACACTTACACACTTGCACACTTGCAATTTACCAATTATTCATCGACCCACGTAAAACGCATCAAGCTCATGACACAACACGCGTAAAATGCATCAAGTTGGCCATCTTCCGGTAGTACGGGCATCGTCCCACGTAAAACGCATCAGGACGGATTCAATACCTCGCGTAAAATGCATCAGAGTTTTATGTGATCACATGTACACATCTACCAGTTATTATCTGAACCCCGCGTAAAACGCATTAGGGCGATTAGGTGATCAGGTGCTCATGTCAATCGTGCACACTCACATAATGCACATGTTATGCCAATGCTTAATATGCACAATTCAAGGCCATAACAATCACACTCAGGCATCCAAATTTCCACATTGAGCATTCAATTCAACTTGGCCACATACTCAATTAATGCCACAACATGCTCAATGAACCAATTAATTCGACACAGCCGCAACACATAATTGGCACCCGAATTCATGCGATTGAATCAAATAATTACGCACACTCATGGCCCGCTAAGCATCTCAATTCTCGGTCACATCAAGCACACAATATGGCATCACATAATCAATTTCAAATCATGCACAATTCAGCCACCACATAGGCAAATCAAGGCATACTTAGCAATTCACAAACAAACCACATATTAGCCGGATGAGGTCCAATTAATCCTGTCATGATCAGCCTTTAAACAGTCCACTCTAGGTCACTAATCCACCTCCAAATCATCACATTAGACTATTAAAATCACCACCAAATCAGCCAATTCTCAGCCCACACATTGCACCCATTTTAATCCACATAATTGTCCAAACCTATTCCTCAATGATCGGCCAACAACCAGCCCATTCTAGGCCACCAAATCGCATTTAAATCATCACACTAAACCACCAAATAGCCCCAAAGTCAACCCTAATCAATGGCCACTTAATCAACCCCTAAAATACCCTAATTACCCCTAAAACTTATCTAAAGTGTACATAATCCTAATTAAGGGTTAGGGTTTGTACTCACTAGGTCTCCTAAGCTTCGATGAGGCTAAACAAGGTGGTGAGGATGGCTGAACAGCGGCAGCACCACACCGGATCAGCGACGACAAGTGGCGGCTCCTCGGCGGCGCACGGCGAGCGGTGGTGTCTCGACTGAGCTAGGGGGCGCCGAAGGGGAATCATGGTGCTGGCGGCGGGACGGAATGAGAGAGAGAGAGAGAGAGAGAGAGAGAGAGAGAGAGAGAGAGAGAGAGAGACGGTCGGCTGAGGTGGTGGTGCTCTGGCGTGTGGCACCGGCGAACGGCGACGGTGCTGTGGTGTGGCTCTCATGCGGCCAAGGAAGGGAGAATGGGGAGAGAGTGAGCTGCCGAGGGAGAGAAAGGAATGTGGCTGGTGGTGATGGTGAGAAATGAGGGGAGAGAGAGAGAGTTGAGTGTTTGTAGAGAATGGTTTGAGTGGGGTGGTTGAACTACCCACTAAAAATTACCATCTTGTCCGACCATCAAGGGCTAAGATCAACTCTTGCCAAAGTATCTAGGGGTAAATTGGTCCAACAATTTCAGCAATAATAGGGGATGATTATATCCAAATTAAATCCCAAAATTCGAAATTAACACTTAGGGCTCGGGGGCAAATCGGTAATTTTCTGTTCCCGGGCCAAATTTTCAATTTTCGACTCTACCGATTCCAAATATAATTGGCCACATTTATACGACGTTGTCCTTGCAAAATAGTCACGTACGTCCATGAAATTCGACAATCAAGTCCGGGTTCAATTCCACGATTAATTTCGCTCAAATGCGATTTTAGCGTCTCTCATTAACGGGCGACTGTTTAGAGGTTACGTGTATCGACTTAGGATACTCGAGTTGTGACGGTCTCGATTCCCAAGAGAACGCAAGGATTTATCGCTAGTTCTGAGGGGTCGCGATAGTTCGGAATAAGTTTAGGATTGTTTGCCACGCGTATTCTTGATCGTGTGGAATCACCCGCGATCCGATCGTACGTCATTGGCCAAGCCAAATCCGTCACCCTCCTTGGATTGGCCCACATTGGCCCAAAATATTTCTTCGTCGTTTCTCGAAATCGGGCTCAATTCATGATCGAGTTCTTGGGTCCACGTACCGTTTTTCCTAGTTAGCCATTCCCTATTGATCAGTATCCCGAAAATGATCAGTTTTGGGCTAGACTTACTAAAACGAAATGAGAAACAACCATCCATTTCATTGATCACGAAAGTGGGTCAAATTCAGGATGTTACAACTCTTCCCCCCTTACAAAAATTTCGTCCTTGAAATTTACAACCCAAACTGTCTACTTAAGCAAATGGGGGTGTTGACGTCGCATTGCTTCTTTGCTCTCCCAGGTGGCACCTTCTGTTCCATGATGCTCCGAGATAACCTTGACCATCGGGATTATCTTGTTTCGTAGCACTCAATCTTTTCTGTCCTCGATCCTTACTGGCTTTTCCATGTATGACACCCTCTCGTAAACATCTCTCTTCATATCTTAGCACGTGGGTCTGATCCGGTATGTATTTTCTCAATATCGACACGTGGAACATATTATGAGCTTGGGGCAAATTAGGTGGCAAGGCGAGTCGATAGGCCAGGTCCTCAATCTTTTCCAAAATTTCAAACGGACCAACATATCTCGGGCTTAACTTTCCTTTCTTGCCAAATCGGGACAATCCTTTCATTGGCGATATCTTGAGAAATACATGATCACCAACTTGAAACTCCAAGGGTCTCCATCTCCGATCGGTGTAACTCTTCTAACGGCTTTGCACTGTTCTTAACCTTTTTCGAATAATCTCAACTGCCTCAACTGTTTGTTGTACTAACTCTGGGTCCGTTATGCTCCGCTTTCCAACTTCGTCCCAGCATATTGGCGTCCTGCACGCTCTACCATGCAAGGCTTCAAATGGTGCCATCTGAATGCTCTGCTGATAGTTGTTATTGTAGGCGAATTTGATCAAGTGCAACTGCTTTTCCCATTTACCTTGGAAATCCAGTACACATGCACGCAACATATCCTCTAAGGTCTGGATCGTCTTCTCTGACTGGCCATATGTCTAGGGATGATAGGTTGTACTGAACTGAAGCTTCGTCCCTAAGGCCACTTGCAGACTTTTCCAAAAATTGGCTATAAATCTGGGATCACGGTCCGAAGTGATCATCACTAGTACTCCATGTAGTCAGACAATCTGCTGCACATATAAATCTACGTATCTTTCTAGCTCAAAATCCTTTCGCATTACAAGGAAGTGCGTCGACTTAGTTAGTCTGTCTACTATCACCCATATCGAATCTTGTCCTCTCTGGCTCCTCGGCAATCCCGTGACGAAGTTCGTCGTGATATGCTCCTATTTCTATTCGGGAATATCCAAAGGTCGCAGTAGTCCTCCAGGCTTACAATGCTGCGCCTTTACTTGCTGACAGGTCAGACATTTTGCCATATGTTTGGCCACATCTGCCTTCATTCTATTCCATCAATAATATTGTCGAAGGTTCTAGTATATCTTCGTGCTGTCCGGGTGAATACTATAATTGCTCCTATGAGCTTCCGATAAAATCTCTTCCTTAAGCTCCAAATCGTTGGGCATGCATAAACGTCCTTGAAACTTCAAAACTCCATCCTCGGACACTTGGAAGTCCGGTTTCCTCTTAGTGCCATCCATCTCCAGAATTTTCTGGATCTCGGGGTCCGTAGACTATAATGCCTTGACCTTGGTTTGGATTTCTGGCTCGATTCTCAATGCAGCTAGTAGATTCGACACACGGCTCACCTCGAATTTAAATTCCGAATCTCTTAACTTTTCCAGCAAGGTCCACTCCTTAACCATCGTATGCGCCATACTTGATTTCTGACTTAGCGCTTCCACTACTCGGTTGGCTTTTCCGGGATGATATAAAATGTCATAGTCATAGTCCTTTAGCAACTCTATCCAACGATGCTATCTCATATTTAGCTCCTTTTGAGAAAATAAGTACTTGAGACTCTGGTGATCCGTGTAAATCTGGAACTTTTCTCCACACAAATAGTGCCTCCAAAATTTGAGGGAGAAGATGACTGCAGCCAATTCCAAGTCATGCGTTGGATAATTCATTTCGTGCGGTCTTAATTGACGCAATGCATATGCGACTACCCTTCTATGTTGCATCAATACATAGCCAAGTCCTCTCAACGAAGCGTCACTATAGACCTCAAATTCTCCTGGTCCGAACGGAATAGTCAATACTGGAGCAGTCGTCAGCCTATGTTTCAACTCCTGAAAACTCCTTTCGCACTTATTATTCCATTTAAATTTCGTTTCCTTTTTTAGCAACCGCGTCAATGGCGTGGCTATCGACGAGAATCCCTCGACGAACGTCTGTAATACCCAGCTAATTCCAAGAAACTCCAAATCTGTCACTGATGTCGATCTCGGCCACTTAGTCACTGCCTCAATCTTAGTCGAGTCCACGGAGATTCCTTCTCCGGAAATTATATGCCCAAGAAATGCCACTCGGTTGAGCCAGAACTCGCACTTACTGAACTTAGCGTAGAACGCGTGTTCTCTTAAGGTCAGATGTACCTCATATTCTTCCGGGCTCTTCGAGTATACTAAAATGTCATCAATGAAAACTATCACGAACCGGTCTAAAAACTCCTTGAATACCCGATTCATCAAATCCATGAAGGCAGCAGGGGCATTTGTCAATCCAAAAGGCATCATTGTGAACTCATAATGCCTATATCTCGTCCTAAAGGTCGTCTTAGGAATGTCCTCCTTTCGAATTCTCAACTGATGATACCCTATCCGTAGATCAATCTTAAAAAATACTGAGACTCCTTGCAACTGATCAAACAGGTCGTCAATCGGCAGTGGGTACTTATTCTTGATGGTCACCTGGTTCAACTATCGGTAGTTGATACACAACCTTAGAGTTCTATCCTTTTTCCTTACGAACAATACCGGCGCTCCCCATGGAGATGCACTTGGGTGAATGAATCCCTTGTCCAGTAATTCTTGCGTTTGGACCTTTAATTCCTTAAGTTCCATCAGGGACATTCGGTACGGGGCCTTCGAGATTGGCTCAGTTCCTGGGGCCAACTCGATTACGAATTTTACTTCTCTTTCTGGTGACAAACCCGGCAATTCCTGCGGAAAGACTTCGGGGAAATTGCACACCACGGGTATGTCCTCTAAGTTTGGCTCCATGACCGTCGGATCCACGACGTTTACCAAATATCCTTCACAACCTTCATCTAGCAACTTGGTCACCTCGAGCGAAGAAATTCAAGGAATCGAGGTTCCTCCTCGGTTTCCCTAAAACTCAAATCTAGGATGTCCAATCGGATTGAATTGGATCACCCTGCTACTGCAGTCCAATATGGCTTTTTGCTTAACCAACCAATCTATTCCAATAATCACATCAAAGTCGAACATGGTCAGAACTGCCAAATCTATCCTTTCCTCTCTACTCCCAACAATTAATTTATAGCCAAGACACCCTAACAAGACTAATACCTTATCATTCAGTGGTGTCATCACATAAAGCATAACCTCAAGCATAACTAGCTCAATTCCAATCAATCTAACGAATTATTCTGATATAAATGAGTGGGTAGCCCCCAGATCAAATAATGCATACACAGCATGATCACAGAGAGAAACGGTACCTGTAACCACGCCTGGCGTGTCCTCAGCCTCTTTGCGCGCCATCGCATACACCCTTCCTTGCACTGGCGGTCTACCTTGAGCAGCTGACGGGGGATTCCCGGTTTGATTTCCAACCCGGAGCTGCTGTGTCTACATCGGTGGTCCTGATAGGCATTGTTGGGGGTAATTCCTTATTTGGTGGTCCAAACTTCCACACTTGAAACACGCCCCGAATCGGTTCTGCTAGTAATTTGGCTTCCCAATATTCTTCTTAACAAGATAGACAAATTGCTTGTTTCCCGCTATCGACTTCTTCCCGAAGCAGCGGTTGTCCCTAGCCGAGGCAAACCGCGATCCAGAGGTGGCTGCCCTGTCTACCTAGTCTCGCTTTATAGCCTGCGCTTACTCGTACATCTCCCCATAGTCCTTAATGTTGAGCTATATCATCTGGCTTTGAAGATCCGGTTTCAACCCATCCCGGAATCTCTTAACCTTATCTTGAGGGTCCTCAACCATCTTAGGCACAAACTTCAACAGCCTAACAAATTCCACCTTGTATTGGTCTATGGTCATCGATCCTTGGCGAAGCCTCATGAACTCCGCTAACTTCCTATCTCTAGCACTCTCGAAAAAATACTTCCCATAAAAATTCTCAGTAAATACGGCCCAAGTTTAGGCGGTACCCTCGGGAAATACTCTGCCCTTGGTGGCTTTCCACCAGTCGTTGGCATTATCTTGCAATTGATACACCGCCAAAGTCACCCTTTCAGCTTCGGTACACCCCAGAACTTCGAATGCCTTCTCCAATTCTTCGACCCAATGCAGCGTAGCCTCGGGGTGACCCTTTCCGTCGAACTTCGGCGGTTTTAACTTCAAGAACTGTTCGACCAACTTAGACATCAGCCTGATCACATTTGCCGATCCCGGAGCTGAATTCCCATTATCCTCCTGATTACCGTTATTTCTGTTATTCCCATTGGCCCTATTGGCAGCAGCAACGATGGCCTCAGCAACAGCGGCAACAGTGACATTTCTCTTCTGGGTCGCCTACCCATCAGTATTCCCACTTCCTCGAGTGCCCTCAAAATCCAATCTACCCTGGGATCGTCTGCCACCCTCACTTGCGGATCTACGCGACCTCGACCACGACCTCGACCTCTACCTCTTCCTCTTCCTTGGCTACTCATCGTCACAACTCGTACGCTCGCCTACCTGCTATAATTCCACTTAGGAATTAGAGACCTAGGCCAAACTACACCAGTCTAAAGTCCTAGGTACATAATTATAATAGCAATCACATAGCAGGCGGTCAAACACAAGTAGCACAAGTTTTCAATCAAAGAGACAAGTGTCCTCACCTCGAATCCTGCCGCACCTGCACTTTACGGGTCAATCACAACAATCACTCGATCAAGCAAGTCAAACAGTCTGGAGGTACATGTAGCACATAAGTCTCCCTATTAGCTACCCAAGGTCATTGCTCCTTATCACTTCAAACTTTAACCGAGTTGGATTAAGCCAACCTTGCTTTGATACCAAATCAATGGGGGGATGTCGTGCCCCAAACCCTACAGCACGTGACTACCTAACCAAGGTTGAATTAAGTGAGATGTCCCAGGACACGTCGCCGACCCAAAACCCAACATAGAGAACAATGCACATGCGGAAGCAATAGAACACCCGTACATAATAACAGCAACATGACCAAGGATAGCATTGAATGCAATAAATACAACTTGAATTAATAATAGGGATTTACAATATTCATTTCAACAGATATATACAAAATACCAAAATGGGTCAGTAGCCACTAACGTCAAAAAGGGGTATATGGCTTGGGCGGTCAAGGTACTAAAACTAGGAAGGGCTCCTATCCAAAAAGTGTCGGCCCTACCTAACTATGGTCAAGGCTAAACCTAGGGCAACTAGTCCGGGTCGGATCCTAAGGACTCGGATGAATCGTTAGACCACTCGGACTCAGAATCCATCGAATCCAGTTCGGACTCGGCTTCCACTGACTCCACCCCGAAATCATCCTCCGATTCTAGCTCTTGCTCCATTGGCTCCGGCTCTGACTTGATGTCGGACTCCCAGTCCATTGGCTCCTTTCCCTTGGACTCGGTGTCCATTCCAGTAATGACTGGCTGGGTTCCAGAATCCTCCTCAGGCATGGCAGCGAGGATCGCGATCTCTCCATTGGCGGCCTGCGGATCCGACTGGCCTAATGGGTCGAATGGGATGTCGAAGGTCCTAAGAGGTCCATGGGCGCTGAATTGGTCCTGAAAACACCAAGCAAGATAAGGATGGGTCCGGAACGAGGCCCCACCCTCATCTACCCAAACTATAGTGTAATAACTAATGTAAGACTCCCCGTTCCCTACGGGATGCTTCGTTACCAATCACTCTATGCGATACGGAATCCTAAAACGAAGCGGTGTATCTACCATCTTCAGGGTTGAGGGTCTAAAAAGTGGGGTTTAAACAACAATGAGAATAAATCTCAGTGAGTAGGCCCTCTAAACCTAAACTAGGCTAACATATACCTCCCGGACAAGTATAAACCAAACACACAATGCAACATTTGAACGACTTAGGCCCTCGGCCCAAATCAAATATATTCTTGACCTTGCAGGTTAGATACATAAGACTAACAATAATAGTACAAAACCCAACCATGACACATGCACAATATCACTTGACCACGACGCATGTCATGCGCATGCTTATGCTCATCAATGCACTTTTGCACACTTACACACTTGCACACTTGCAATTTACCAATTATTCACTAACCAGCGTAAAACGCATCAGGTCTGACCTGCGTAAAACGCATCAAGTCATTTACTCATCGATCGATATCTGCCCGCGTAAAATGCATCAGGCTCATGACACAACCCGCGTAAAATGCATCAGGTTGGCCATCTTCCGGTAGTCTGGGCATCGTCCCGCGTAAAACCCATCAGGACGGATTCAATACCCCGCGTAAAACGCATCAGAGTTTTATATCATCACATGTATACATCCACTAGTTATTATCTGAACCTCACTTAAAACGCATAAGGACGATTAGGTGATCAGGTGCTCATGTCAATCGTGCACACTCACATAATGCACATGTTATACCAATGCTTAATATGCACAATTCATGGCCATAACAATCACACTCGGGCATCCAAATTTCTACATTGAGCATTCAATTCAACTTGGCCACATACTCAATTAATGCCACAACATGCTCAATGAACCAATTAATTCGACACAGCCGCAACACATAATTGGCACCCGAATTCATGCAATTGAATCAATATAATTACGCACACTCATGGCCCGCCAAGCATCTTGATTCTCGGTCACATCAAGCACACAATATGGCATCATATAATCAATTCCAAATCATGCACAATTCAGCCACCACATAGGCAAATCAAGGCACACTTAGCAATTCACAAACAAATCACATATTAGCCGAACGAGGTCCAATTAATCCCGTCATTATCAGCCTTTAAACAGTCCACTCTAGGCCACTAATCCACCTCTAAATCATCACATTAGACCATTAAAATCACCATCAAATTAGCCAATACTCAGCCCACACATTGCACCCATTTTAATCCACATAATTGTCCAAACCTATTCCTCAATGATCGGCCAACAACCAGCCTATTCTAGGCCACCAAATCCAATTTAAATCATCACACTAAACCACCAAATAGCCCCAAAGTCAACCTAATCAATGGCCACTTAATCAACCCCTAAAATACCCTAATTATCCCTAAAACTTGTCTAAAGTGCACATAATCCTAATTAAGGGTTAGGGCTTGTACTCACTAGGTCTCTTAAGCTCCAATGAGGCTGAAAAGGTGGTGAGGGCAGCTGAACAGTGGCGGCACCATGCCGGATCAGCGACGACGAGCGATGGCTCCTCGGCGGCGCACAGCGGTGCACGGGGGGCGGTGGTATCTCGGCTGAGCTAGGGGGCGGCGAAGGGGAATGATGGTGCTGGTGGCGAGACGAAATGAGAGAGAGAGAGAGAGAGAGAGAGAGAGAGAGAGAGAGAGAGAGAGACGGTCGGCTGAGGTGGTGGTGCTCCGGCGTGTGGCACTGGCGAACGGCGGCGGTGCTTCGTCGTGGCTCTCACACAGCCAAGGAAGGGAGAATGGGGAGAGAGTGAGCTGCCGAGGGAGAGAGGGGTGTGTGGCCGGTGGTGATGGTGAGAAATGAGGGGAGAGAGAGAGAGAGAGTTGAGTGTTTGTAGAGAATGGTTTGAGCGGGGTGGTTGAACTACCCACTAAAAATTACCATCTTGTCCGACCATCAAAGGCTAAGATCAACTCTTGCCAAAGTATCTAGGGGTAAATTGGTCCAGCAATTTCAGCAATAATAGGGGCTGGTTATGTCCAAATTAAATCCCAAAATTCGGAATTAACACTTAGGGCTCAGGGGCAAATTGGTAATTTTCCGTTCCCAGGCCAAATTTTCAATTTTTGACTCTACCGATTCCAAATATAATTGGCCACACTTATACGACGTTGTCCTTGCAAAATAGTCGCGTACGTCCGTGAAATTCGACACTCATGTCTGGATTCAATTCCACAATTAATTTCGCTCAAATGCGATTTTAGCGTCTCTCATTAACGGACGGCTGTTTAGGGGTTATGCGTATCGACTTAGGATACTCGAGTTGTGACGGTCTCGATTCCCAAGAGAACGCAAGGATTTATCGCTAGTTCCGAGGGGTCGCGATTGTTTGGAATAAGTTCAAGATTATTTGCTATGCGTATTCTCGATCGTGCGGAATCACCCGCGATCCGATCGTACATCGTTCGCGAAGCCAAATCCGTCACCCTCCTTGGATTGGCCCACATTGGCCCAAAATATTTCCTCATCGTTTCTCAAAATCGGACTCAATTCACAGTCGAGTTCTTGGGTCCACTTACCGCTTTTCCTAGTTAGCCTTTCCCTATTGGTCAGTATCCCGAGAATGATCAGTTCCGAGCGAGACTTACTAAAATAAAATGAGAAACAACCATCTATTTTATTGATCACGAAAGTGGGTCGAATTTAGGATGTTATAGATCTTTGATCTTATTATACTTATATCTATACTGGCAACTAAGTTAAATTTAGTGGGCACTTTAATTGCAAATATTTGCGAAAAAAAGAAATCATAAAAAATCCGTGCAGTTTTTTATGGTACGGTATAAGCGCACATGACTATAGATTGACAAAATCGTCTTATGCGATAATCAAGATGATTGGCATTGAAAATTTTTACGTATTATTTTTTTTCATTAATTTAAAACGCATGGCGCGCCTTTTGTAGTATTAATATACATGTGTTTATAGGTATAGATCGAGTGAGAGATCCAAAGTCTAATCTACTAGGATGCACATCATTTTGTGATGCCTTGGAATCTTTCTTGCGGATTGATAATTGACAACCTCTACGCTTATCATACGGCAACCTTGACGGAGAGTACTATACGAAACTACTTCATTTTTCTTAAAAAGCATTTTTGTAGTTTTTACAAAGTGTAACCGTTCACCTTAACTGGTACGGTGCATAATTTTTTTACATTAACGCCGTTGGAAATTTCATGACGTGGATTAACGTTGTTAGAAATATGTTGATATGAATTTATTTTGTTCTTTTTTTCAATACTCTCTCTCTCTCCAACTATCATCGCCATCATCTTCAACTTAAACTCCCACCAATGCCAAACGAATACCCACAAAATTTAACATCCCCACCAATGCAAAATCTCATGGCTGCGAGCTTGATGAAGATCTAGTCACATGGCCAAGCTGGACGAAGCTCATTCTGGCATGGCCACAAGCTTGAAGAAACTCCAACCGCCGTTGTGCGAGTTCGATGAAACTCCATTGGCAATAAATTAAGCTAGACAAAGTTTGAATGGCCATAGCTGAGTTCGACAAAGCTTAGCAATCACGATAATTAGCTCAAATTGGAAATAATAAAAAAATAACCAAAAAATTCTAAAAAAATTGGGATATATTAAGCAAAAAGTATCCTAACCAAATTCTCCATTTTTTTAAAATTTAATAATGTCTTAATTCTTGGATTTGAAAGATTATTTTCCATCTTGAAACCATCAGGTAGCATATGTGCATTGATTAATCATTTTAGGGAAAACATTATAACACCAACCAAAACAAGCAAAATATTCCTCCGAAATCCATTATATATTTTTATAAAATCGCTTTTTCTTATATGCTAGAGTTAGATATATCCCTAGCCTTGATGGCAATTACCCAATTTCCCATTTCGCCAATATAATCTCCCATATATTCTTGGTGCTTTGCACATCTGATATCTTATATGTTTTTTCATTATGGTAATGAAGCCTCTTTAAGTAGGGAAATCTCAAATTCCATGAAATACACCACTAATCTTTTATTACATATTTATCATACGGTAAAGTGTTAAATGTAAGATACGAAAATATATCCATTGTCTTTATGACAACTACATGTTATTCACCTATATAAGCTATCGCACCTAGAAACTCTAGATATTGAATGTGTAATGTCTCGAGAAATGTCCTCTCTTGAAACATCATCACTTTACTCAAGATGTTACGAAATTATAGGCAAAAGTACACTATAAGTGCCATAACTTGTGTACGGCGCTCACTTTGGTGCCATAACTTTTTTTCGGATCACTTTGGTGCCAAGTCGGAGGAAAAACGATCACTTAAGTGTCATAACTTTTTTTTGGATCACTTTAGTGCTAAAATTTTTGAAAAATGATCACTTAAGTGCTAAAATTTTTTAAAAACGATCATTTAAGTGCTAAAATTTTTGAAAAACGATTACTTAAGTGCCAATCTCCGGCGAGACTCCGGCGAGCCACGTCAGCTTCAGAAATTAATAAAAAAAATGCCACGTCAGATTTCCGGCGAAAAATTGTGTACGGCACCAGAGTTGGCACTTAAGTGATCGTTTTTAAAAAATTTTAGCACTTAAGTGATCGTTTTTCAAAAATTTTAGCACTAAAGTGATCCAAAAAAAAGTTATGGCACTAAAGTGAGCGCCGTACACAAGTTATGGCACTTGTAGTGTACTTTTGCCCGAAATTATATGAATCTCATTTAACTTCATGAGTATGAACTTAATACAAATCTCAATTGCTCAACTAATAAAGCAATCGGATCCGTGATTTTCCAGAAGCTTAGTTTCATGGTAAAAACTATCAATCTTCCCTCTATAGCCGTCATCATTCTATTTCATAGCAATTGACATGATGTCTTTTTATTTTTATTTTTTTAATTTTCAATGTAGAAAACAAAATTATTCAAGAAATGGGTGTGCGGGGAGTGACCTTTTTTTGAGATCTCTCTTATCATTTCCAAAATCCCTTCACTTGAGAATTAGGACTTACCCATCATGTTCCTTTGAGAAGGAAGCGGAGGAGAACCTATCACGCCCCGAACCCTAACGGGCTCGTGACACCCCTACGACAGTCATATTGAATGCGACGTCCAAGGACGCATCGCCGACCCAAACAAAATACCCACGTGAATATGCAAGCGGAAGCGAAATATAACAACCCAAACAATAGACAATGACAAAAGGATAATAACAGCATAAAACAATAATTTCATAGCAATGGAAAACAGTCACTTAGAACATTCAGTCAGACAATCAAACATTAGGCTCCTAAGGTTAACATGCACCATTATCATCAAAAAGGGACAAGTGGTAAGGTAGACTAGCTGGTTACACAAAAGGGGCTCTACCAAAAGCTTCTAAGTCCAGTACCCAAATACTCATAGAGTGCCCAATCTGAATCAGACCCTAAAGACTCCGACTCCGTGTCAGAGTTGATCTCGATCGGCTCTTCCTCGTTACCTGACTCCTCCTTGGGCTCGGACTCCATGGGCTTTGGCACAAGCGCGGGCTCTTCTTCAGGGTCGGACTCATCAAATTCCTCTTCGAGCTCAAGATCCGCAGGTGCTACAGGTTTTGGTACGGGCTCGGGTTCGGGAACAGGGTTCTCTGAGAGATCTTCGGAGTCAAGAATCTCACCATCAGAAGCATAAACGTCCCTGGGCTTCCAATCCACGGCATCCTCGTTGCTGTGCTGTTGTCCCTCAAAATCCCGGATTGGGCCAACTAACTCTAACCTATCATGATAAAATCAGGCCAAGTAAGTGTGATGCTGCAAGTCGTCTGGGCCTACATCTACCCAAACCGTAGTGAGGTGCCTAATATAAGTCTGACGTGGACCTACTGGATACTCGGTCTCCTCATACACCATATGCATAGGGACCCCAAAACGTCGAGGTGGCGACATGATCAAGGTCAGGGTCGAGGATCTAAAATGGTTTGCATTATAGCAATAAGAATAAATCTCAACAAGCAGACAACATAAACCTTACCTAGGCCAATGTGTACCTAGACGAGTCCCAATATGCAATCTAACAATCGACATAATATAATTCTCATGCACACTTACCTCGCCTCAAATTATACGCCAACTCTGCGCATTAGTCAAATCACAATAATGCAATAATAGCTCAAGAACATAATATAAATACTCGAGCGCCACAACTACGTACATTCACCCAATTCAACCAAACACATTTTGCATGCGTGTCCAACCAACTAACCACAAACTGTGTCAACATGCCTCAGGTCTAGCCCTCCGATCAATCCGGGCTCAATTCCGCGTGACCACGCCTCAGGTCATTTCTTGCCTTTATAGCTACACCCGCGTAACCACACCTCAGGTTGGTAGCTCTTCGATCAATCTGAGCTTAGTCTTGCATAACCACGCCTCAGGACATTTCTGTGACATCCTGAAAATCGGTCCATTTGGGATTGATAAAATACTGAGTTTTATGAACGTACTCGTAGTTAGTTCTCGCCCGAAACTGATCATTCCTGAGATATTAACCATTAGGGAAAGGCTAATTAGGGATTTAAATTCGTACAACTAAAAGAAAATTCGATCGTGAATTGACTTTCGACCATAAAATCGTCGAGGTGATATTTTGAGCCACTGTTGGCCGATCTAAGGATAGTCAGGAATCAATTCGCCACTGCCATAGTAGTGGATCGCGAGTGATTCTACTAGATCACGAAATGAATTGACGAATGATCCTGAACTTATACCAAACGATCGTGCCCCTCGGATCTAGTAATTGATCCTCACGATTTAAATGACAACCGAAGTTGTCACGAACCGAATGAACTTGCACGTGACTTGAGTTATTGTCAGTCACGGGTCGAATATGCGGATTTCCCTAACAAGCCGCCCGTTAGTTTGAAAAACGCTCGAGTTGCGTTTAGTAAAATTTAATTATTTAATTAAGCCCAAATTGGACGTCGAAAAATTTGAAAGTCACAACGGGACGATAGGACGACGTTGTGGATTTAACGTGCAATTTTTGATGTGCTCGGATCCTTCAGAAAAATTCGAATTCGACGAGAAAACGAGAAAGTGACAATTTTACCCTTGGGAAATTCTAAAGGGTTAGTTTTATAAAGTAAGGGTATTTTGGTAATTTTTCCCCAAAAATTTGAAAAAGACAATTTTGTCCTTGGACTTTTTGAGAAATTACAAGATTACCCTTGGATATTTTAGATAAGATTCGATCTGAGCCATCAGTTTTAAGATAAGATCGAATCTGGACCATTAGATCAAAAAGATTAGACGAGGGCGTTTTGGTCATTTGCCATTTCGGTCAAATTTGCACTATTTAGTCCAAGCTTATCTCTCTCTTTCTTCTCTCTCCCCCTCATTCGGCCCCCCTCACCACCGTGAACACCCCCCTTCGATCACACACTCTCTCTCTCTCTCTCTCTCTCATCGGATCGACGCCGAGCCATCATCGCCGGTCACCGCTGCCCGGACCGCCACCGTACCACGCCACCAAGTCGCCCCCGACCCTCACGCCGTCCCCTCTCCCTCCCAATTCTCTCTCTTGGCTGTGAGCTGGTCGGCCAAGGAAGGTCGCTGCTGCTCGCCGTCCGCCCAAGCCGCGTTGCCGTTCGCCGCCGTCCCTGCCAATCGCCCCGCTTTTCACTCTAGCCACATCATTCTAGAGTTTTTGTAAGTCGCGCCCTAAATCCGACTTAGGATATTGGGTATCGACAGGTAATTTTGGTTGAAATCGGGTTTATTCGGGTACAGAATTGTACGGATTAGGAGTAGAATCAATTGGCGGGCCTAGGATTGAATTCGGGAAATTTTTAATGGAAATTTTGAGGACAATAGTTGGCTGTGAGTGATTGTTCAGTGGGCTGTGATGGGCCGATCGGGACGCAAATTGGATTTTTAGAACCAGCAATTAATGGTGAGAAAGTGTCGTGAAGGACCGTAATTGATTTGATGCCATTTGGTTGGAGAAAAATGGCAAATTGTGTGTTTAATGTGTGTTGGAACTATAACTGGGTTGAGGTGATGAAATTGAGTGCATGGTTGTGTAATTATATGATTGAAATATGCTTGTTGGGTGCACGATTGGGCCAGACTGATTTAATTATTGAAATTGGCTATGTCAAATGTTT
This sequence comes from Syzygium jambos, assembly GCA_031216235.1. NCBI lineage: Eukaryota > Viridiplantae > Streptophyta > Magnoliopsida > Myrtales > Myrtaceae > Syzygium > Syzygium jambos. The sequence goes on from CM062226.1 coordinate 16,669,934, forward strand.
GGTGAGCATGAATTGCGTGTGAATTAATGCGTGCACGGGCCACGTGTGATTGACCAATTGACTGTGACAAATGATTGTGGAGCTTGTGCTTGAGTGAGAAAGTAAATGTGGTATGACATGTGTTCGTGGAAATTGTACCGTCCTGAGGCGTGTACTTCAAGGCGGGACGATGCCCGGTACTATCGGAAGACTGCCAGCCCGAGGCGTGTACTTCAATGCGGGTTGCGCAATAGGTGGTAGATGTTGAGCCTGAGGCGTGTACTTTAACGCGGGCAAGAAACATGGCCTAAGGCATGTACGTTAATGCGGGCCCTAAAGTGTTGTGATAAGTGGTTGCAGTGAGCCTGAGGCGTGTACTGTAAAGCGGGTCACTGGCGAGTAATGTGGAAAAGAGATAATAAGAACGGAATGAGTGCATGACGTGAGATTTGTACATGCTTGTGATTGTATGTGAAGTGCCTGTTATGTGATAATTTGGTGTGTGTGATTGTGTTTTGTGATTGTTTGGAGGTACGTGATAGCCTAGGTAGGGTTTAGGGGTGTACTTACTGAGATGTAGTCTCATGGTTGTTTCAACCAACATTTTTCAGTACCCCGACCTCAGCCATGAATCCTCCGCCATCGCCACCAGAGCGTTTTAGAGTATCAGTGCACATCGAGTATGAAGTTGCGGAATTTCCTATGGGTGATGGCATGACCTGGATTAAGCATACTACGACTGTTTTTGTAGAGGTAGAACTACCTTTATGGGAGACCCATGTTTATACTGCCTGGTTCTTTCGGGATATAGCAAGGGATGAGTTCGGGCCCGTTAAGGGTTTTTATGTTCTGTTTGACTTAGTTGAGGATTGGGACCCGTCTGCCATACCCTCGATAGATGGAAAGTTGACTAGTGCAGAAACTAGTTTAGCTCAATCTGGTTTGCACCCAGCAACTGCATCACAAGGATCTTCACAAGTTGAGCACGAACCTGAGCCTGAAGGACCGCAAGCAAAAGGCGACCCAATGGACATAGATTTAGAATCAATTCCCAAGGAGGAACCAGAGGAGGTAGAAACCAGGCAGAACCCGAGAATGAACCTGACGAGTTTGAGGAGCCTGAGAACGAACCGGAGTATGTACTCCCGTATGAACAGTTTATGGATCCCAATTTCGTGCCGGAATTCAATTTCTTTGATGGGCTAGTTGAGGAGGATCAAAACGAAGTTCCAGCTGAGTCGAGTGACATTAATTACCTGATTGAGATTGAGGCTGAGCCAAATTCTTCGGAGGAGCAAACTATTCAGGGGAGTTCAGGTTCGGACGACGAAAAGTCGGATTCAGAGTGGACGCCGAGTAAAGGTCGTAGGGGCTAGTATAGGGATTGAGAATAGGTTTTTGGAAGAGCACCATTTTTGAGGTTAGAATACCAGGTCATCGAACCCTTTTTGTTGTCGGCGGTTTGTAATACGGTGTGCTAATGTATATGGCGGTTGTAAATTGGGAATATTGTATAAGTTTGTTGATGCGAAATGAATATGTGTATATTCTCCCTGATTTTCCCCAGTGATAAATTGTTCGGGTGAAATTGTCGTTTCCACTGTTGAATTAAATCTCTGATGATTTTAAGTGGGGTCGGCTATATCGCACTAATCGACCAGCAGTGGGTTGTCGCGGGCTCGACGGGGGTTCGAGGCGTGATAATTTCTCTCGACCCGCATAACCATGCCTATGTTTGGTGTGTTTCCGAGGTGAGGTATCCTGCTATACAAGGTTTAGAGGTCCTACTTATTAAGTTTTACTCATTTGTTGTTGTTCACTTCTTTTCAAGCTTGTAGGTATGAATAGCTGCTTCGTCCGTTTTGGTTACCTTGTTACTAGGGATGTGGACATTACCAAGGTTGCAGTAGTGGGGAGCGATATTACCTATAATAAGTGTTCTACTATGGTATGGATTGATGAGGGCCTAGAACACTTGGTTCTTCATCGTTTTGTGGCCTGGTTCGTATGATTCGATGGGGATCTCTTTGGTCTTCTTCGTGGGTTCGACGAAACCCTGGGTGACTTTGGCAGAGCCCCAATGGATCCCATGGTGGGAAATCCTCCCAATGGCACCGTGAGTGACCCCGAGTTCGACCTGAACTATGATCCCGAGCTTGAGCCATAGAGAATTGGTCTCCCATGGTGGAACCACTTTTTGGCAGCCACCTTCGTAGATAGAGGAGCTAGGCCTAATCCCAACCCCTTTTGATTGAATCGGATAAAGGCCCGTAGTAGCAGGTTTGTATTTAGCTAACGTCCAATTGATAACGATGCATATATATATATATATATATATATATATATATCAAGTGTGCTTTTGTGTATGTATTTTTTGTGCTATCCCCTTTTTGTTGTTGGTTGGGAGATATTGAATCCGCTTCTGCATGTGCTTAATTGAAAAATAAAATGATGGGTCGGCGACGTCTCCTAAGACATCGCAATTCAATGACCTTGCGGGTGTCGGGCGCCCGAGGCTCAGGGAGATCGGATGCGGGTCGTGACAGCCTATTAAAATTTGGAAAGCTAAGTGAATTAGGAAATCTACACTAATTGTTAAAAAAGTCACTAAAAAATAATGAATACAAACTTGATTGAAATTTCAACCCAAAAAAAACTTAAATTGAAATTATGCAAAACTAATTTGCAATCAAAACATGATTTACAAATTAACTACATCTATTGAACTCCCGCATCATGGGTTATGATTGAAGCGATCAAGTTAAAGATCATAAAACCGAAGAAAAACTATGATGGTGCCCAAAAGGAACACATTAATCAATGTTGAAACTAACAATACAACCTAGAGAGGTCAATATAACAAGTTTTCGCCAAATAACTCAAGTTAAATTAGATAGATGCATTGTGACATCCGAAATTTTCAAAATAGTATTTATGTGATATTCGGAAATTTTCCGTTTCCAGTAATAATACTTAGATCATAAAGCTAGGTATTATTTCATTTAGAATTCAGCGGACACGTAGAAATCTTAGTTTATATCATAAATTTTGTGAGGCGCGGAGAATGATTTTCATGAGCGAAATTGTCTGAGTTCAACGTGTTGCAAATTAAAATCCGTCGATGTGTACGTTAATATTATAATGGTGTTAATTAATTCACTGTTGTCTTAATAGTTGATGGGTGGTATTATTAGTTTAAACTTTAGTTAATTAGTGATAATAATTATTTGCTAATTGGTGTTACAGGGGAGAGGAATTTCTGCTTTCAATATAATTATTCACAAAACCTTTTCTTAAAGACACCAAAAGCTCATGTGGCAAGCAATTAGAGGTTTGATACATGGCCACATGCTACTCTTAAGCTTAGTCTCTTGCACTAATATGACATGTAATCATAAGCAATTATTACATTAGAGAATTAGTCACCGACGCATCCCCACTTGGCCTTAGATTAGATGAGAATTAACCACCTATGACTTCATGCAATCTTACATCTAACATTATCAAAACATAACTCTTGACTTGGGTAAAATTCAGACTATTTTTATCTCAGTGGTATCATTCTTCAAAAGAAAGTTTCTTCTATTTATAAGTATGGACTTCAATCTGTCAAGAGCTTTCATGGTGGTTTAAACTTTGGAGTCGTTCCGGTCTCGTCCAAGGTAAGTGAAGACGAGTTAAGTTAGTTCAATCTACTTAATACTTTTAACTTGATTGGTTATGATATGCCATTTTGATGTACTATAATATTGTGGATACAATGATTGTTGGTTCTGTTTTGCTAGTCTTGTGCATGTTTAAAAGGTGTGTGATTTGTTTTCTTATAGTGTGGTATAAATGACAAGTGAAATTGTAAAATTTCAACTTGGAAATGTCATCCTTGAGGTGATTGTCGAATTTGCCTTGCTGGTATCATATATGTTTAAAAGGTAATTGATTGTTTTTCTTAAAGTGGAGTATATTTGGTAAGTGGAAATGATGAATCTAAACTAGAAAAAGTCGTATTTGTAAATTCAGACTTAACTGTTGTTTGTAAAATCTATCTTCTAAATTTGGATATATCTATTTCTGAACTGAATAAATTTTACTCTCTAAATCTTGATATATCTATTTCTGAACCGAGTAGATTGTTACTTTCTAAATTTGGATATATCGACTTCTAAACCAAAGAGATTTTAATTTAAATCTAGATATATTTATTTCTGAACCGAACAGATTTTACTCTTAAAATCTAAATATAGTTATTTTTTAACCTGAGCAACAGAATTTGGACATTTATTTCTGAACTTGAGTAAATTTACTTTCATAATCAAGTAGATTTACTTTCTCAACTGAGTAGATTTACTTCCTAAACTTTTGAACAAATTTACCTTTGAGTCTGATCACACATTTCTTCTTACTTAATTGCTTGAATAAAGTATTTCATTACTTTAAGGAATATGTGGTGAATTAAGAAGGTGAGTATCTGTATTGAAATGCTTGTGAATACTTGCTACCATGATCAGTATGAAGTCACATGTGTGTTGGTGATACTCATGATAAATATGAACTTATTTGTGTGTATCAATGATATTCATGGCCCGTATGAAGTTACCTATGTGTATTGGTAAACTTCATGACCCATATGAAGTTGGTAAGCTTCATGACTAGTATGGAGTCACTTGTGTATGTTGGTGATTTTTATGATAAGTGTGAACTCGTTTGGGCAGATTAATGAGCATCATGACCCATATGAAGTTACTTACGTGTGTTGGTAAATTTCATGACTCGTATGAAGTTAGTAAGCTTCATGACCAATATGAACTCATCTGTGTATATCAGAGAGCTTCAAAGCCAGTATGAAGTCACCTATATGTTGGTGATCTTCATGAAAAGTACGAACTTATTTATGTCTATGTGTAAGATTCATGACCAATAGGTAATAAATATCCCTGTGTATAGTGGTGAGCCACTATGATAATGTGTTTATGTCATGAGAGAATATCTCATTTGCTTGTATTTGGATGAATGATCTTAAGCATGGTTGTTATTGATTTCCATTGATATGAAAAGATAAAATAAGTACTCATGCATTGTTTGACATGAGTATCTTGTATTTGCCTTGAACTCACATTATTTGTCGATACTTTGTGAAGTAGTAAGATGATTTTTCTAGCTTAAAAGTATAGGCTTCGGCTCATTTCTTTATTTTTCAGTTTATAGGATGGTCCTATGGGTAGAACGGTGGAGGGGACAAAATAAGGCTTAAGGTCATCAATCCTTGAGTTGGATGGTGGTTCGCTTTTGGTTTAATATGGGAGTAGTGGCACTAGTTGACCCACCCTTCTTCCTAGGACTTTAGTGTTTTGTATTTTGCCTAGATGATGTAGTAAAGTTGTAAAACTGATTTTCAATATAAATAAAGAGGCATATGTACTTTAACTACGCTTGTGCAATTTTCTTGTACGGGATTTTGCAGGACAAATTTTATTCAGCTTCCGCATGCTATTACTAAATAAAGAATATAATTAGAAAGGACACATGTCGCGCGTGACGTTTTAGGGCATCATAGACCCAACCTTCTTCCCAAGACTTTGATTTTTGTATTTTGCTTGGATGATGTAGTAAAGTTGTAAAATTGATTTTCAACATAAATAAAGAGGCACATGTACATTAATTACACTCATTCGATTTTTCTTATACGGGATTTGGTTGGAGAAATTTTATTAAGCTTCCACATGCATTAATATAATTATGAATTATAATTTGTAATTACACATGTCGCGCATAACGTTCTGGGATGTCACATGAATGAACTATTTGATAATATCGGATACAATATGCTTCTCTCAAATAAATATTGAAATGAGTAAAGAGAAAGAGAATATTGCATATAGATCTTGTAGTGGTGCAATTTAGATTAATCCTATGTCTGCTCTTCCATACTAAAAGCCATCAACAAGCCTAGAATTTACTAGTAATCCTGTGTGTAGTTAAAACGTAGCAAGCGCTACTTTTACTCGAAATTGATAGATCCCACTATCAATACATGAGCACTGCTTATGCACTTGTATACTACTCAGAACACAAATTATAGTGTTAATAAGTCTCAGTAGAGCATAAAACAAGTGACTAAAATTATGCTCACAATATAGAGAGAATGTGACTACAAAAGTGTACGTAGCTTCCATAGTTTTTTTCTATTTCATTTAGCATGTATTGATCTTCTTATATAGTCTTTTATTTCCAAATTAGCCTTTGGAGAATCTTCAAGAGGACCAATTTGCCGTTGGAGATGATTGACATAATCACTCATCCATACAATCAATTCTTCTCAGTAACAGTGAGGTTTCCCTAAATAGAGTCAACTATATTTGTCAATAATCCATTCATCCGATTATGCCAAAAATTGATTCGATTTTGCTCTAGTTGTTCTTCAAAATTGCGGACCTTTAAAGTAGCTATTAATCCTTTGTCTCATTAAATTAGTCAAAAAATATCTAGGTCTTCTTATCTAGATTGCGTAAACATGTGAAAAAAATTTCTTCAAAGTTGATGCAGTGAGCTGCATTTATTAGCCGTCCAGTAAGTTTATTCAAGCTACCAGCTAGTAATCAACTTCCGAACTGCTATATATTGAATCTTCTTGAGTGCACTATTGATCAAGACTTCACTTAGATGATCACCTTATCACTGTATCTCCAAGTCTTTACTAATAGCCTCTCATCCTCCTTGACTTGTTCATCCTATATGAAGGTCCATCTAGCTTTTATCAAAGCCTTTTGGCTTTATACTTTCGATTCCACCAATGGCGATAAAGCGTCCCTAATATTATCATTTCCTTAAATAAAATATCAACTGCATTTATCAAATAATATTGGGAAATAGATGGTTTTGTTAATTTCATTATATCATAAGAGGTTTTCCCAATAATCAGAACGGTGGATGGTGATCAAACGTGAGAATTTCCAATCGAATTGAAACGGGTTAGACAACAAGTCCTTCCACATTCACGATTTGAGATGCAATCATGTCGAGGGGAATTAATACTTGGAACAAATCAACAAACGATTGCTACCCTCATGCATTTGAGTTAATCAAAATAAAACTTTAGGATTTTACCTTCAAACACCAAGGACTAGGTTGACCGTGAGTGGCTGAGTTGTGGCTCCAGATCCGATCTTGGCCGTGTGAAATTCTCTCCTTGTCCATGATCTCGCACGAGTCCGAGTGAGAACTTGCACTGTCTCCCTTCTTGGATGAGTCTTGATCATGTACGAGGGGGCGCCTTGACTGAGATTCCTTCAATGGCTGCGTGAATTCTTCAATGGCCGTGTGAGTTCTTGCATGATCTTCTCCTTAGATGAGTATGAATATTGTCGATCGTGCATGAGTGAGAGTATGTGACCAAGTATGAGTGAGTGATTTTGGCCTGAAATCTTTTCTTTGTGAGAGCCCCCTTGGTCGGCCTTGCTTGGCCTTTTTAACTTATCTTGGAAATCCTAATTCTAATGTAAGTCCAAATCAAAAATTTTGGATGGAAAGCTCTCTTCAATGCTTAGCCCAAAATCCTTCTAGAAGATGTGCATGGCACATACATTGCACATGCATGGCACATGCAAATTTCAGCTCGGCAATGGGAGAGAGAGTGGCCAAATTTCTAAGAGGGTCCAGGCTTAAATGGGCTAAATTTTGAGAATGCAATGAGTTTATAGCTCAATTTGAATGCAATTCATAAGATCGCCTAGGCTTAAATTCACCATAGACATTCAATCCTAAAACGTCTCCAAGGGGTTGGTGGAGTGGTAAGGGCTTTGGGCTTGTGGGTGACTGATCCCAAGTTCGAGTCCTTCTACCCTCCATCTTATCACATCATTGACTAACATGGAGGCTAGTGTCATGGGTCGGTCGATTAACAACGATCCCACACCCGTGCGGTCTTAAGGTTACTCCCAAGTCAGCCTTGCACACACACACTTGAACTCACAAGAATGGAGAGAAAGCTGCGTAGTTATATTTCTTGCAAGAAAGAGCATGTACAAATGAAGGGGGAGGTCCCCTGTGTATACAAGTGTGGGTCTAATATAATCCGTTGATCCCTTCATGATCCAACGGTGATGTTTGAACCAATATAATCATTACATAGCTACTCAAGAAGTTGTAGGGGCCCTAGGGGTGTAGGGAAGCTCAAGGGATGCCTGCCAAGGGAAGCTGCAGGGTCGTGTGTCAGAGGCAACTGAAGGGTCGCGGATGATGTTCATGCCTAGGCCTGCATGGGCCACATCCTATGCACGGATGGGCCATGTCTCATGCACGTAAGGGGTCGCATCTCATACATGGACGTACTCGGAGCTCTTTGCTCCCTTGGGCCGTGTCATTCTCCCCCACCTAATCAGGGGAGGCCCTCATCGCATCTTCGGCATGAAATGCGTCAATGTGCTTCCGAAATTGTTAAAGAGCTTTGGAGGGTTCCCAGCTTGCTTCACTCTCCGGAAGGCCTTTCCAACAGATCAAGTATTCTCTCCTTGGCACTAGATACTTCCTCCATATGATTCGATCAATTATGATGCCTTTGACGTCTCGGTCATACGAGGTTTTTGCCCCAATCGGTGCTCGCTGTGATTCTCCTCGGTCTGGGTCTTCCTCATCTATATGGAAAAGGCTTAAACATACTTACATGGAACACCGGATGTAGCTTGAGCTTTGGTGGCAAGTTCAGCTTGTATGCAACTTTCCCAACCCGTTTGAGCACTCAAAAGGGCCTCTTGTAGCGACGGATCAAGCCTTTGTGCACGTCCTTGTATCGGAGGACCGCGTGTAGCTTGGCTAACACTAGGTCTCCGACCTGGAATTTTACGTGTTGTCGCTTCTTGTCAGCCCATTTCTTCATGTGTTTGGAGGCCTTGTATAGGCACGCCCGTGCCAAGTCCGCTTGTTCATGCCACTCTTTGGCGAACTTGTACGCAGATGGGCTATTCCCCTGATAGCCCGAGGCAACTGTGCTTAGAGTGAGCGGTTGTTGCCTCGTCACGATCTCGAACGGGCTCTGGCTTGTGGACTCGCTCCGCTATAAGTTGTACGAGAACTGAGTTAGATCAATCGGCCTCGCCCAATTTACCTATGTTGTGCTCACATAGTGCCAGAGATATATTTCAAGAAGTACATTCACCCTTTCTGTCTGTCCATCAATTTGGAGATGTAAACTCGTAGAGAAGTTGAGGTTCAACCCTAGGAACTTGAAGAGCTCGGTGCAAAATCGCCCGAAGAACCGAGGATCGTGGTCACTCATGATTGTCCGTGGGACTCCCTAGTATTTGACGACGTGCTTGACGAATAGCTTGGCCGCCTCCTCGGCTGAACAATCCTTTATCGTGGGTACGAATGTCGCATACTTGGAGAATCGGTCTACTACGACCATAAGGGTTTGACACCCTTCAGACTTGGGTAAATTTACAATGAAATCCAAGGAAACACTCTCCTATGGACGTTCTGGGACGGGAAGTGGCTCAAGGAGCCCCGACGGCAAACGTTACTCGATCTTATCTTATTGGCACATGAGGCATGTTCTTACATATGCCTTGACATCGTCCCGCAAGTGAGGCCAGTAGTACTGGTCCTCAACGAGTGCCATGATGTGGTGGACTCCTGGATGTCCTGCCCATTTGGAATCATGGTACTCCTGCAGAACTTCTTTCCTTAGTCTCCTGTAGAGCAGCACATATAGTCGATGTCCCTTGGTGTAGAGGAGATCGTCCTCCCACTAGAATTGCCTGGTTTTTCCTTTTTACACATACTCAAGGAGTTGCCGGGCCGTTGGATTATGCTGGAGCCCCTCCTTGATACGGTCGATCCATGGGCAGCTAGGTGGACTTACGATGTTGGCCAACTCCATCTTCTGGTTCAAGGCATCGGTCATTGAATTGGCTTTTTCTAGTTTATACTCTAGTACGTAGTCGAACTCGGCCAAGAAGTCCTGCCATCAAGCTTGTTTCAGACTCAACTTCTTTTGGGTCTGAAAGTAGCTCGTGGCCATATTGTCTATCCGTACAGCGAACTTCGATCCTAGGAGATAGTGCCTCTAAGTATGAAGGCGGTGCACCACCACGGTCATCTCCTTTTCTTGGACCGTGTAATGTCGCTCGGTCTCATTCAGTTTCCGAGACTCAAACGTCACCAAGTGTCCATCCTGCATGAGAACACCACCTATCGCAAAGTCGGAAGTGTCAATTTCTACCTTATAAGGCTTGGCATGGTCAGGCAGCACGAGCACTGGGTCCTCAGTCATGACCCACTTTAACTGATCGAACGCTTCTTGGCATCGACCCGTCCACTTCCACGGCCTTTCTTTCTTCAACATGTCCGTGAGTGGCACGGTGATACTTAAATATCCCTGAGTGAAGCGTCGATAGTAATTTGTGAGGCCAAGAAACGACCTCAACTCAGTTACCTTGGTCGGGGGCTCCTATTCGACAATGGTACCGATCTTGGCCATGTCCATCCGTACTTGTCCTTCCCCAACGAGATGCCCTAAGAAGGGTACCACCCGTTGGGCAAAGGCACACTTCTCATATTTAACGAATAGGTCATTCTCACACAAGACCTACAAGACTCGTCCCAGGTGTTCGACATGTTTCTCGAGCATCCAGCTATAAACAACAATATCGTCAAGGTAAACCACAACAAACTAATCAAGAAATGGGTGAAGTACCTTATTCATCAAGGTGCAGAATGTGGCCGGCACATTAGTCAAGCCAAATAGCACGACGAGAAACTCATACGATTCGTATCGTGTTACGCATGCGGTCTTCAGCTTGTCTCCTTCGGTAATCTGTACTTGGTAGTAACCTAATCGAAGGTCAAGCTTGGTAAACCAACGAGCTTCCCCAAGCTGATCGAACAAGTCTGCAATGAGGAAGATTGGGTACTTGTTCTTTTTGGTCAGCTTGTTCAACGGCCGGTTGTCGATGCACATACGAACGGAACTTTGGACGGCCGAATGTACCCCGCATCGAACAGTTCCTTAAGTTGCTTCCGTAGTTCCTCCAACTCGAGTGGGGCCATGCGATAGGGTGCCATGGTCGGTAGTCGACCATCGGGCACCAGCTCAATTTTATTATTCACCTTTCTTCAAGGCAGCAGCTTCTTAGGCCGCTTGGGCGGCATCACATCTTGGAACGAATTGAAGATGTGGGCTACTTTAGTTGGGACTTCACTCTTCTTGCCCTAACCTTCCTCATCCTCGACCTTCAAGGTTGCCAAGAAGGTCATCTTGCCTTTGTTTGCTCCTTTCTTAAGCTGCATAGCTGATAGCATCTTCCAATCGCGTCCTAACTCGTGATGGATTGGGACCATGCATTGACACGGCGTGTCCAGAATACATATACAATCCGCAAAGGGCATTACGCCCGTAGTTATGCGATCAATGAATCCTAAACTCAACACAAGATCATAATCGTCAATGGGGATTACCTCAATGTTTTCCTTGTTGGTCCATGGATCAAGATGTAACTCCACATCCCTAGCCATACTGCTAGTCGAGACTTCTTTGGAGTTTACCGTTTTGAGCCACCCGACTCCTCCTTTCTCGACCCAAAGATTCAACTTCTTTGCAGCCTCTTGGGATATGAAGAGGTCGGATGCATCGGTATCCATGAGCCCACTCATCGTGGTACCCCCGATCTTCTCGTCCACGAACATCATCCCTTTAGACTTCTTGGTCTTCTTGGCTTTAATGGAACCAAGGATTCGCAGCAAACCTAATTGTGCCTCCTCTCGCGGCTCATCTTCTTTGCATAGGGCCGCCAGCTTGCTCCTCTTAAGACATTCCCGAGCCATGTGTTGCCCGTCGCAAAAGAAGCATTTAAAGGTGCGTACCTTTCATTGCCTCCAACCGCTTGACTTCGGTTGGGCCTAGGTGGTGCCGATGTTGGCTTGCCTCCATTTGGGCGTTTGTATTTGTTCCGATCTCCCCTGCCATTGGCCCTATCTCTCGGACGAAAGTCGGGCTTGGCTGTAAACAAGACTTTAGGCTCCTCTAGGGATTCTGTCACGGAAGTGACCGTCGTGAGATCTTTCACGTTGCATCGTTTGAGTTCTTATTTGGCCCACGGCTTGAGGCCACTCATGAATTGGTGGTACGCTTTCGTGTCATTCATTGACAGGATGTGGAGTAGCAACTCCAAGAACTGCTTCACATACTCACGGACGGTGCTCTTTTGCTCAAAGCGTTTGAGCTCGTCACGAGCTTCCTCCTCCATATAAGTGAGATAATAGTTCCGTCGAAATACTTCGACGAACTTGGTCCAGGTCGTGATAGGGTCGCCACTCCTATCGTCTGACCTGCGACACCACCATAACAAGGCATTATTAGCTAAATACATTGCTGCTATATTTACCTTGGCCGTGTCATCGTTCATTCTTGTGGCTTGGAAGTACTGCTTCATGTATCACAGGAAGTTGTCCATGCCTTTGGCCACTCGCGAGCCTTTGAACTCTTTCGGTTTGGGTGAGTCCATACGTGGTTGCATGGTGATCACACCATTCTACAAGCTTCCGCTTGAGCTCAGCCATCTTCGCGCATATAGCCGCCATCGCGGCCTCTCAGGTCTCATCCCGCTGCTGCAGCTCATGAGTCACGAGCCCCAACACCTCATCACGGCGCTCTCCCATGCTGGTTTTGAGCTCTTGCATCTCGGCCAAGAGCTCCTCCCTTCCGACTTCCACTCCTTCGACGGTTTGTTGTAGGTCATCGATCATCTCTTGGGAGTGGATGACGGTTCCCTCTAATGTCGTCATGCGACGTTCCAAGTCGCCTGTTTTGATCCCTCAGTCGCCCTTTCGCGATCCTCACCTTGGACATTCGCAACACTGGAACGTGAATCAGCCACTGCGCTAACGAAGGCTCTGATACCACTTGTCACGGTTGATCGATTAACAACGATCCCACACCCGTGCGGCCTTGGGATTACTCCCAAGTCAGCCTTACACACACACACTCGAACTCGCTTAAATGGAGAGAGAGCTGCGTAGTTATATTTCTTGTAAGAAAGAGCATGTACAAATGAAGTGGGAGGTTTCCTTATATATACAAGTGCGGGTCTAATCTGATCCGTTGATCCCTCATGATCCAACGGTAGTGTTTGAACTGATATAATCATTACATAGCTACTCAAGAAGTTATAGGGGCCCTAGGGGCGTGGGGAAAGCTCAAGGGACGCTTGCCAAGGGAAGCTGCAGGGTCGTGTGTCAGAGGTAACTGAAGGGTCGCGGATGATATTCGCGCCTAGACCAGCATAGGCCACGTCCCATGCACGGATGGGCCACGTCTCATGCACGTAAGTGGCCGCGTCTCATACATGGACGGGCTTGGAGCCTTTCGATCCCTTGGGCCGTGTCACTAGTATATGGGTTTGGCTAGTTCTCCCCTGTTTAGTGCCTGACCAGTTAGACTCTTATAGTACAGCCGGTGCGAGAGTCCGGGTCAAAAAAAAAAACGTCTCTAATTTCTTAATACAGTAAAGAATGAGAATGCAAGATCTTGCAACATTGAATTGTTGTTTAGAGTCAAATTCTATCATTATCCCCGGGCTTGATCCCTTATTTTCACAAAATGCACGAGAGATCTTAGGCTGAAAATTTAGGTGTCAACATAATCTTTTGAGCGAGATAAGTCCAAAGTGCTTCTCATGCTCTTTCAAATTCACCAGATTCGACGGACCACAAGACAGTAAGTCTAATCACCACAGCCAAAGCGATCACGACATGTTCTTGCTTATAACCCGAAACCTGAAATTCTCCACACTTCCATGGTTCTATACCAAGAACTTGAGTACTTCAACCTCGGAGAAGCTCGACACTGAGTTTGTGATATTTAAATTTCTTAATTGGAGTGATTTATATGTTTCATTTTCGTGAATAGAAATTATATTTACTGAATTTGTGATATCCTAAGATTTTTAATTTGAGTAATTTACATGTTTCATTTTCGTGAATAGAAATTATATTTCTGCCATTCACTTTGAATTGTGACCAGCATAATCTGAGTTAATACCGAAAATTTTTGCTTATTGTGTATTTTCATTTTCGTTTTGAAATCTTTCTTCGTCTAAGGGTGATGCTTTAGATTAGTTATCAGTGATCTTGCAATAATTACTCATGGCACGGGAGCAGGAGATCTTATGTTTAAATCTCTTAAAACTCCTTGAACACCTAAATTTGTCTCGTAATATAATTAATTTCCATGCTTTAGTCTTAAATCAAATTACGAGAAGCATTAGAAAATTAAAAAAAAAACACTTTAAATTTAAAACATCTATTATGATCAATCAGAAAATCTTACATGAATTTCTGTTTACGTGGCAAAGAAATTATGCCTCAGAAAAATGGGACTTTATCATTAGTTCCTCGAACCAAAGATATAGAGAAACTAAACATACGTAGAGCAAGAATGAATGTTTATATATGTATGTTTACTGTTACAATAAGAAACATTCATTTGTAGCAAGTGTGACTGAGTTGGTCTTCGAAATCTCGATCCATGCAATTCTCTTTCTCTGAACATCAGGAAACAAAACCAGAAAACTTTCCACTTTGGCGTGACCTCTATATCGGGATAAATCACATCAACGACACCTGAGATGTGTGAGTGACCCGACGAAATTGAATTCATGAGGACTGCGTAATCTGTTTTTACAAACAAACATATGTGCAGTTGAACAACGGTCTCTCAGGCTCAATGAGCTGGAGCTGCACCATAGCATATGGTTGAATTTTTTATCCTTTCAAGTGGTGGGTCAGTATCTACCCACCATGGTCTTCAGAATGCTCAGAAGCAGATTTCCCAACTATTTCCGGGACATGATCAAGCAATCGATTCATTTCCTCGGGAAATTCAGCTTTTGCCCGGTTTGTCTTTCCTCCGACAACCACTGCTGTTCCATCTTGCAAGGCCCAAACCTTCAAAAATTTATGGAAGAGTGCAGATCGATGAGCACATGAACAAAGGGATATGTACATAAATTGTGGTGCTAATTTGTTGGTTAGAAAAAGAACTGATGGTCATTTGGAGTAACCGTGTGTGTTATGCTCAATCACATTAACTCTGCTCATGGCTCAATGTCTAGTAACTTATGCCATGTCATGCCACACCTGATGATGACTCTTCTTGTGACCATGAAATAAACATTTACAGCCTTGATCTGTCAGGCAAAAGCATGCAGTTTCCTCCTTAATAAGGATGTAGTCTGCTCATTTCAAGAACAGAATGTTTACCTGGGTATGAGATAAATAACTGATGCACGTTGTGAGCATAAGAGCACCAAACCCAGCATATACAATTGGCACCCCAGGGTCGGTCTGAGATATAAGTAGGTTTAGCTCTGAGAAGCATCGAGAAAAATTTACTTTAAGATAGCTGCAAGGCCATTACCTTCAAGTCAAGACCAGTACTGCCTATGGCATCAACAATAACAACTTTCGTGCCCCCGATGTCAATTGGAAGCATAGAGTTAGGCCGCCGTACTCCAGCGAATTTACCATCTTGATCATAAAGGATAATTGATTGCAGATCACGAGCAAGCATTGATCTGACCATACATTATAAATGAAAAAGAAGTTAGATTATATCCATCAGAAAATAAAATGAAACAATTATACGTATGTTGGAAGTTAATAATATAGCACAAGACATTACTAATCCTCAGGTAGAGGTAAATATTTTTTGGTCGAACAGGTAGATGTAATTCACAAATCAATACACGCAACTGATTTTCTTTCTAATCACAATAGTGGTTTACTTGTAATTTCACATATGTATAAACAAAAACACTTCATAGCAAACTGCTCACAGGTCAAATTCTGCCCCTAAAAAGCTAATGTAGATTTTTTTTATAGCAAATTATGCCATATTTTTGTCCTGCTCTTCTTCCATCAACCTAGAAATAGGCGTCCATAACTGAGAGTTAAAGATTCTCAGATCTTCAAGCAACACTTACATATATCCCACAATTGCCTACCTAACAAGGAACTTAAAAGTGAAGACTGGAGCAAAAAAGAACCACGCTGGTCCGGTTTTCAGATTCAGAAATAACCTCAAAAAACATCTGCCTTTACATGTTCCTCATAATTAAAAGAATAAATCTTAATGCGTGGTCCCACAAATTAATATATGCAGAAGTCAGAGTCTCTACTACACATGCAGAGAGACACGTACATTCCTTTCACGCTAGAGGCATCCATGTCACCGACCGGCAAGAATGTCCCAAAAAGCTTCTTGTCTCCGTTGATCTTCAGAGGTGCCATAGGCAAATTGAAGGGCCCTTCACCGTCCTTGAGCACTTGTAGAGCAGAAAAACTCCAATCTGTCTGGTATATTGTGAATCCACCATACCTCAAAGGGTCATTTACACTAATTGTTTTTCTCACAACCTCCTTTCCGCCAAGGTCAAACAACGATAAATCAGTGTGAAACTGTGACACCTGCATCAATGAATATTTTAAGATGGTCAAGCAAGAAAAATAAAAAAATAAATGGAAGAGTTCCCACAACGGACCTACTGGAACCTCTTGCTAACAAGGACTCATAAAATTCGCAATTCCATGAGGGTTCATTTATTTGTCATCACAATAACATGAGAATGCAGAATAACCATGAGCTAAACATAAAAGCTTGTCTTTGTTTATCTTTCTATTCTATCTTTGACATGTACAAAAACGGCGTACCTCTCCACTATCATAGAAGTCCATGTAGAATCTGTTGACATGAACTTCAGTGTTAAATGCTTCAGAGGGAATAGAGAGAAAACCAGTAGGTCCCAATACATCTCCTACAATGAAATTTAGCCCCTGAGGGACAGTAACTGAACCTTTGAAGCTTCCCGTAGCACTAAGGGTTCCGCCTGCCATTATCAGCAGCATTGCCAAGTGCACACCAATAGGAGCAAAGCGGCCGGCCAAGCCCTTGAAAGCATATAGTGATGGTCCTTTCAAAAAAACCTAGAGTAAATTTAAGAAGAATAATTAGAGAAAATACAGTATCCATTGACTGGCAACCTTATTGCATAAGATAGGCATCTCATGGCTATTGTCGATGAACTCATCTGGACAGGTCTTACGTCCCTAGTGCCAGTGAAAGAATGGACTTGTCAATTAATTTCAATTAGCACTCATGGTGTTTCACTTACTAAGGTAGAATAAATTCAACTTTGCACTATCATAATATATAGATGTGGGAGTGTTAGAGCACCCATTTTGACCAATATGCAAACTAATTGAGCTACTGAAAGCACAAGAATTGATTGATCAAAGGGAAGAAAGAGAAAGTACAATGGTTGGACCTCATATCCAGAGCCCATCAAAATGACGCCCAAATCTTGCACTGATGCTCTAGACAGCCTCTCCGAAAATTCCTGCTTTCGAATGGCCTCGGTGGATTGCAAAAAATTCCACCTGCACATACCAATTTAAGCAGCTAAGATATTGCTGCGGCGACTTAACTGAAGAGGAGAATTTGTAGTGAAAGTAATCGAACCTCCTTGCAACCTTGACGAGCGGAATTTGCGTTGTGTAAGTGCAGGCCATGAGTGAAGCGCCCAGAAGAACCAAAGTCCCGAGAAAAATTGGGGATGAGTACATGTGGTCAAAACCGAGTGTGAGAACCCATCTCCAAGTAAAGAATCCCAAAGCAGGATTGTCTTCGGGGTATCTCTGGAAATAAAAAGCAGGAGCCTCTCCTTGATCAATGACAGTGCCTATACAGTGACAATATATCAGGCTAGTGTTGCACCAATCCTACAGAATTCCATGTAATTCCTCATCACTTCATGTGCATGAATGTGAAGAATTGGGCAAATAGCTCACAATTCACAATTTCAAACAAGAGAGCAAACAATTGAAACTGAAAAATTCACAACACGAAAGCTTTCCTGCACCAAAATGAGCCTCTGTTTACCACCTCCACCACAATACACCACCACGCCCTCCCCCCCCCCCCAAAAAAAAAAAAAAAAAGACATGCATTCTATCTCAACTCAGCCAGGCCTAAGCTAACCCATTTCACAAAATTCATTCCTAATTACAAGCAAACATTAAAGAAGCAACCAGCAAACCAAAAGGAAAAGATCAACGTGAAAAAAGCGGAAAAAGGATTCGAACATACCAAGAGCCATGAGTGCAGCGACAGTGGCCATTTCTCCAATTGCCAAAGGCAAGTTAGACAAGACAGACAAAACCCTTCTGGGCAACCTCTTCAACCACAACCCCCTGACCCCATTTTTATCATTCTCAGATGATTTCTCCTCTTCAACACCATCTCGTTCCTCAGCCAGAGGAGGAGGCATATTCTCAGAGAGCAGGATTTTCTTGGAGATGAGCTTTGTGCTGCTTTTGGTGGTGTCTTTTTGAGAGGATTTCAGCTTGCAGGAAATGGGGGAAGAGAGGTTTCTCCGGGTGGTCTTGGGGTGGTGGTGAATTCGGAAGGGTTTAAGTGGAACTCTTCTGGGCAAAGGTGGGTTCAGAGGATTGGTGAACGCGTTGAGTGACTCCATGAATGGAGAACTCTGTGAGGAAGAGGGAGAGGGTTCTCAGAGCACTAGCAGTGTCCAAGGTTGAACTGCCATTTTCCAGTTGGTGGTTTAGTGGGTTTTGGTTCATTTCAGATAAGGTTGCGAATTTTTTATTCGCGAGAATTTTTTCTCCTCTGATAATATAATATAATATATATATATATATATATATATATATATATATTGCTTTTGTGATTCTTTGGGTAGGACAGTGATTAAACTTGATCATTAAAAAATGCTTAGTTTAATTCATTAAAATTAGGGATAATTACAAAATAGTCTTTGAATTTTGTTTTAATATGCAATGTCGTCCCTAAATTTTTAATTTAGTTAATATGGTACCTGAATTGTAGCACAACATATATTGTTGTCTCTGAACTTTTACTTTATTCAACGTGATTCATGAACTTTTGATAAATATTTAATTTATTTCTAAAACTATATGAAGATATTTAATGTTATCTTTCCATTAATTCAAGTTCAAAGAATTGATGATTTAACTTCCAATCTTATAAGTTTGAATGGTAGACCAAAAAAATAACAATACATGTGGATTATTCCTGATAGTCAACTCAAATTAGGATATAAACAGTTCGTGTCATCAAACAACATGGATAATATTATTTTTCCAAATTGAACAAATTAAGCAAATAAAAAGTATTATTATATTCTAATATTAGTTAGGGTTAATACCACGAAAAACCCTGAACTGGTACACTTGTGACAGATTTACCCCAAACTATTTTTTTGACCATAAAAAACCCCAAACTGGTACATTTGTGACAATTTTACCCCGAACTATTTTTTTGACCACCAAAAATCCCAAACTGGTACACCTGTGACAATTTTACCCTGAACTATTTTTTTGACCACCAAAAACCCCAAACTGGTACACTTGTGACAATTTTACCCCGAACTAATTTTTTTAATATTATTTTTTTATTTTTCGAATTTTTTTAGTTTTTCTTTTCTTTTCTTTTTCCTTTCCTTTTGTTTTTTTTTTCCTTCATCTTCATTGGACCAACAATGGATTGTTATATTGTAATTGATACCATAATAACGTGACACGTAACATAAATGCTACATTTTGACCCAAAAAAAAACATAAACGCTAAATGAAAGACTTTCTTTTATATGCATGAATTTTCATGCCAACCACTTTTTTCTACATTTAAATGTCTCGGGAAAAAGGCATTATATTGTTGTCGTGTCTTTCTTATTTTTGGGTGCAAGTGGATAGGCAAACTGATGGGGTCCAACATAGGCTTATTACCTAAGCTTGGAGTACAGCTAATCAACAATTTCTATACTTCCTGCTTGCCAATTTAATTTAACAGATTAATTTACAAAATTAGTATATTTTATATATAAGATGAGAGATATTATATGTGCATGGCGATTCATAAATCAATATGATCACTTGAAATATATAATAAATGAAACGCGAGACATTTAAATGTAGAAAAAAGTGGTTGGCATGAAAATTCATGCATATAAAAGAAAGTCTTTCATTTAGCATTTATGTTTTTTTTTGGGTCAAAATGTAGCATTTATGTTACGTGTCACGTTTTTGTGGTATCAATTACAATATAACAATCCATTGTTGGTCCAATGAAGATGAAGGAAAAAAAAAGGAAAGGAAAAAGAGAAGAAAAGAAAAACTAAAAAAATTCGAAAAAAAAATAATATTAAAAAATTAGTTCGGGGTAAAATTGTCACAGATGTACCAGTTTGGGGTTTTTGGTGGTCAAAAAAATAGTTTGGGGTAAAATTGTCACAGATGTACCAGTTTGGGGTTTTTTATGGTCAAAAAAATAGTTTGGGGTAAATCTGTCACAAGTGTACCAGTTCAGGGTTTTTCGTGGTATTAACCCTATTAGTTAAACATCGTACATAGACAATACACATGTAACATTTTTATTTGTCCATTGCTCAAACGTACCGTATTGAAAGTCAAATCATCAAATTTCGTTAACTTGAAATAATGGAAAGATAACATTAAACATTTTCATATATTTTAGAGGCTATGAATAAATACCTCTAGCCAAAATAAATTGAATATGTATCACTAGATTAAACAAATTAAAAATTCAAAACAGCTATTACTTATTTTAGGAACCACGTTGAACAAATTGAAAGATTATGGATGGCATTACACATTAAACTAAAGTTTATGGACTATTTATGTTATTTTTCCTTAAAAATTACCCTTTTTACCAAGACCATAATAAATTGTTTTGAGAATCAGTATATGATTATTCAATTCAATTTTAAATGCAATTAAAATTACCCTGTCTTAACGTTAACATCGCAAGTTGTGTAGTCAGGTATCAAGTGATAAGCATATGTATAACTTATTACACTTTTGAATTTTGATAAGATCGATGCAATCAAATTATATATATTTATTCTCATCGAAAATTAGGTACGCCAAGAATATGTGCATGAGTTGATCGGCATAGCATGTGGGCCTCACGACATGGCTTGATATTTAGGCTCGATATTGTCTCTTCTTCTTCTTTTTTTAATTTTATTCTGTTCCAATCTTTTGGCTACTGAAATAATCTGGCCGGCAATGGGCGCGGGCCAATCTGTAATTACGAGGACTTCGGAGCCCTCTTTCGCAAACAAGATCCAGAAGCAGTGGATCCTCATCGCTCTCGTCAAAAACACGGCACACACACTCTCTCTCTATCTCTCTCTCTTCGTCTCACTCGTTTTCATCATCAATTCTGAAAACCCGCAAGAGAACAGAAAGAGGAGAATCAGACCCTCCATTGCCAATCCTTCAAGCTCACTGGTATGCCCTCTCTCTACTCTCTCGTTGCTGTTCTCTCTCTGCCCGCTCGTTCATACGCTTCTGGGATGTCCGTTTGATTGCCCAGAAAGTTCTCAGGAAAAAGAAAGGGTTGAGAAGGGAAACCCAGAAAAAAAAAATTGGAGCTTGGGAGGTTTTAGAAGCTTGTTCTTGCAAAGGGCTATTTGGGTTGATTGATTTCGTTTTGCTGATTTGCATTAGCTGTGTTTTCGCGATTCTTCCGGTTTAGGAAAGCTGAATTTAGATGGAGAATGTGACTGGATATGTTGTTAGCTGTGGGGGATTCCTCTGAGTTGATGAGCTGTTTCATTTGATTCGTTGTCCTTCCTTGTAATTAGTGTCGTTCTTTGGAGTATTCGACACAATCATTGCTGTCATTAATTAAGTGTTAAATCCGTTTAACTTGGGTTGGATGGGAGTTCAATCTGTTTTAACAGTTTTCTGATTGTTTTCTCAGTTTGAATTGATTTGTTTCCTTGTTTCTTCAGTGGAAAAAATGCTGTTGCTTCATTTACTCGTGCATACATTGCTGTCTTCTTCTCTCATGCTGTTGAATTTGCTGCTGTGCTTGCTTACAAATTATAACAGGACTAGTTTTTGATTCTCTGTGCTGTTCTCCTTGAGCAGTTATTCGTGGTTTCTAGTGTTGACGGGCTTAAAGAATACTTCAACCTTCGAACGTGAATGCATCTATTGGCTGACTTACCATTATTGGGATTGCATCAATACTTCAAGCCTCTGGTGCATCCTGTAGTGTAGCCTCCTCACCCTTTCCCTTCCAGAATTGTTGACCCCATGACAAATAGATGTCATTATGATGTGGTAAGAATTTAAGGCCAGTTTTCAGAGCAGACAGATTGTTGGCTGCATTCTTGCTAACATCTGGTAAGCAAAGTAAAGGAACCTAACGGTTCTAGTTAGCTATATTACCTGAAAGGAAAAAACTTTATCAAGAGGGATGCTTCACTCGCTGTGCGTCCCTGCTACACTAGCCTCCTCTGCTTCTTGTTCCAAAACTCTTAATGTCCATGCTAAAGCTTCCTCTCCACACCAACCTCTTTACCTCAGATTTCGTACATCTCATGTTGAAAACGTTCAGTATCTAAGGACCCTTGGCATAATAGACCATGTGTCCAGGCATCAAAGACTACCTTCACCAGATACCATTGACCGAGTCCTCAACATTGTCAACTTTCTTAAATCCAAGGGCTTTCTGGAGTCGGACTTCCCACGCCTTGCTTACCTTTGCCCAGGGCTCTTTGCTTCTGAACTTGATCCTACTGATATTGCACCTGTTTTTGAATTCCTCACTGTTGACTTATCAGCGTCTGCTCAAGAATCATGTAGTTTGATCAACAAGTGCCCTCAAATACTATTTTCAGATGTTGACTACTGTTTAAAACCTACCCTTAACTATCTCAGGCAACTGGGAATAGAGAGGCTTAACTTTCCAAGTACTCTAAATGCACATTTGCTGAACACACGGGTGGAAAAGCTTCATGGGAAGGTTAAGTTTTTGAGGAGCATCGGCCTGACACATCAAGAAATAGCAAGAATTTGTGCACGACTGCCATCCATCTTTGGTTACAGTATAGATAACAACTTGAGGCCCAAGTATGATTATTTGGTGGAGGAGATGGAGGGGAACTTGGAAGAACTGAAGAAATTTCCGCAATATTTTGCATTTAGTTTGGAGAAGAGGATAGCTCCTAGGCATTTGCATCTGAAAAGGAGAAATGTTAGACTTCCATTGAAGAGGATGTTGCTATGGGGTGATGAGAAATTTTATGCAAAGTGGAAATGAATTAAAAATAATTGTTAGTTGCCGGTGTCCCTAATTTCCGTCATTTGTATTCTACTATAGGAATAAGTGATGGATACTTGTTCTCAAATAGTTAGAGAAGTCATTACTTTCTTTTAATCTTTTGGGATGTATTGTTAGGTGTACGATACTTTTTCTTTGTGGACAACATATATTTCTGCAATATGATTTGCCGCCATAGCGCAAATGAAGTAATTGATTTTTGAGTTTTATCTTTTTTCCTAAGGCTGGTGATATCATATCAGTGTAAATCAGTTTTACTGTTTCTTTTAGTAAATGGCAGTGTTGCTTGTGCCTATGTAACTCCAGAGCATCTCTCTTCTAGCTTGCCCATAAATGGCTTTATACATGATTACTTATTGTAAGATATTGTTGATCCTATTTAGTGTTATCCTTCAACAGCTCTGTTTGGCATGTGCATTGACAAACTTCCAATATTTGTTTGTCATTTCATTGAGTGCATCTGCAGTGGCCAATCTCAATTACATTAAGCAGGTAATGCGATCAAGTTTTTGAGACGGAAGACAAAAGAGAATGACATCCTGTGAGCCATCAACTTCAGCTGAAGGAAAAGGGCGTGCTTGTTTAACCCTGCCAAAGCTGGTTAGAGGTGTTGTGTGCTTATTGGTGCTACTCTTAACTGCTTTTATGATGTTAGTGTACTTTGGCTTTCTGACTGCCGTCCCACTGAGACTTTTCAGCATACATCATAGCAGAAAAGCACTGTCATTTTTTTTCGGCATCTGGTTAGCTTTGTGGCCTTTTCTCTTTGAAAAGATAAACAAGACGAAAGTTATTTTTTGTGGAGAGACTGTTCCTCCTAGGGAACGTGTATTGCTCATTGCAAACCATAAAACAGAGGTTGACTGGATGTATTTGTGGGACCTTGCGTTGCGGAAGGGATGCATAAATTACATAAAGTATGTTCTCAAGAGCAGCTTGATGAAGCTGCCAGTATTTGGCTGGTCATTTCAGCTTTTGGAGTTCATCTCTGTGGAGAGAAAGTGGGAGATTGATGAATCGTCTATGCATCGGATGCTTCTAACATTTAGAGATCCTAGGGATCCCCTCTGGCTTGCTCTTTTCCCTGAAGGCACAGATTTCACGTAATTTCTCTTCTTACTTTTTAATAATGCTGAGTACTTCTTTTATCATTTATTATCTCCACATCTATGCGTGTTATCTTTGGATTACTTTAGAGGCCATACCAAGGTCATTGAAATTTAAACCAGTACCTTTACGACATTTTTCCAGATGAGATGGAGGGCTGGTAGTACACAGAGAGAGAGAGAGAGAGAGAAAGAGAGAGAGAGAGGGAGAGGATTTTTTCATGGACTAGCAATTTGAGACCTTGTATTTGACCAGAAAGATTTAATCGATTCTACTCTACCGCTTAAAAAATGGGTAACCCTTATGCAAATTGTATATCAGGACTTTGGGCAGCACTATTAATATGTTCATAGGATGTGCATGATGATCCCTGTTTGCATGGATTCCAATTTTTTAGCAACCTAATAGGGGAGCAGGAAAAGAGATGAAATAGATAGGAGATGGGAGAGAGAACATTTAATGAGGACCAGTCTTCAAGCTTTAGAGAAGATCTTTTCCGAAACCAGACCTCTCCTTAAATTTCTAAATAATAGGCTTCCAGATACGCTTGTTTTTGAAATGAGCTTGCAAAGGGATATCTAATTATGTGATTAGGAGAGCGAGAGTAACCTTACACATAGAGAGTTTCATGAATTCATACTTTAAGGAAGAGAAAGAATTACTATCTTCAGTGTTGAAAATGATTGTCTTGGAAGAAATTGGTTGCAAAATTTGTTTGGAAGAAATTGATTGGATTTCTAGAAATTAGAAGAGCAACTCGTGGTATCAGTCTTAGGAGGCGGATTAGAGACAAGTGAAGTGAGTTTCTTCTTCATAAATCTTCAAAAGGGGGAAATGCGAAAAGGACAAACTTTTGGCTTGGCACTTGGTGTAGGAATATGTCTGCCAAAGATCGTTTCCTGGACCTTTTAGTATCGGTAGGAGCAAGGTGGACCTTGTGTTTGAATGGTATTTGTCCATTGATGGGAGAATCATCTGAGAAGCTGACTTTTCATGACAAACCCAAGACTTGGAACTCAAAACATGTGCTATTGTTTTCTGATTTACTGTATAATTAAAAGATTTCTCTCAATTTTGCTAATTCTATGTTAGGATAGTTGTAAAGATGGAACTTTAACTCTAAAATTTTCTTGCAGTCTGTTAATATTAAAAATTAATGAAGGCAGACCCTTGGAGAGTTATTTGGAAAGTGAGAGTACCGACTGGAGTTTACTTTTTTTGGTTTTTTTGCTTCAAAAGCAACTTGGAACATATTCTCCCCTTAATAAATTTGCATTAAAGAGGCAAAGTGTGGGTTAATAGGTGCTTCCTTTGCAAAGCAGAGGCAGAGATGGTGAGACGTCTTCTTCTTCATTATCCTTGGACAGATTGTTTTGGGTGACCTATTATGCTTTCATCAGGCTAACTTGAGTTATAGGATTGTAGGATCTATTGAACATGAATTATGGGCTTGCAAGGCCCCCATTTGCCTATTAAGAAAGAAGGGTTTCTTCCATACCTTACTCTGGTTCTCTTATTGATTTGGAAAGAACATAACAAGAGAGCCAAGGAGAGAAGATGCCTCTTTTGGTAATTATTGAAGATCGGCTGAAGTTGTTACATTTTCTGGTATAGTGGGAACTTGTGCCTGTAAATGCTTTGATTGACATTGTAGATGCTTTATCTCGTAACCTAGCAACAAGGAGGTGTGCAACCCTTGGTGCCCCATACTAGTTTGTTTTTGACCTATCAAAAGAGGAGTATCTTTTTGTTGCAACTTCGAAATGTTTTTCTGAAGTCTGGTTCATCTATGGAGGAGGTCCCGATTCTTCTGATTTGATATGTTGTTACCCAAATTTATTATGCTCAAAAGAACTTGGTAGGCTATGAGATGATTAGATATTGGTCCACAAGTTCCTCTGTGGCCAATCTGCTGTTACCGACCCTCTGCATCCTTCCACAGAGCCTGCTAAGAGGTGACTAATATACCTACTTAACAGTTAAACCTACTAGTTAAATCATGTAAACCGTATCAACAATTTATTCAAGAATTGTTTAATTGAACTTTCCCCTTTTTCTTGGCCTGTGATAAAATTTCGTTTATCTGAAGAGATTAAAAGTAAGGTACTTTTTCTTCCGTTTCTGTTTTTGCCGAAAGAAGAAGAGGCTTTACCAAAAAAAAAAAAAAAAAAAGTAAGGTACCAATGGGGTGATTGGTCGAGTGGTTGAGAGTTTCTGGCCTTAGACAGTAAAACTGATGAGGTCCAGGTTCAACTCCCGCCGATCACATCTTGGGGGCTTACCCGGTGGCATTGGTCTTGTACCCCACCACCCCGAGGAATTGTTCATTGCACGTGGGATACCTCGGTTATAAAATAAAATAAAATAAGGTTACATTCACAATCCCAATAATCCAGTTCCAAGTTCAGTTGTATTCAAAATGTCAATTGATAGAAGGGACTCCTAATATAAAATGATATTTAACTCAATAGGATCATCTGTGCTTCGTATCTATCTCAGAAAAATTTTGACAAGATGTCTTGTTGTTCATTAGGATAATGGATCTTTAAATTCTGCCCACAGATAGAAGAACTTTGTTCTGTTTTTTCTATATCCTTGTATGCCTAGTGGATTGAGCCTAAAATGTTCACTGCAGTGAGCAGAAGTGTGTCCGAAGTCAAAAATATGCTGCTGAAAATGGCCTACCAATCCTAAAAAATGTGCTGCTTCCAAAGACGAAGGGGTTTTATGCATGCTTGCAGGAGTTGCGGGCATCTCTGGATTCAGGTTCTCTTATTTTTGCATCTGCTTGGACTGATGGAGTGGCGGGTTGATAATTCTAACTGAGGCATCCGTATGGACCTCATAGGTTCCACATAAATTTATAAAACAGCACTATTCTATTTCGGTAGTCAAAAATAGTAAGCAAGTGTTGTTTGATCATTTTTTACCAGGACACCTCCAAGTCAAACTTTCTAATGTTGAAACAAATTCATCTGTTTTCCCATGTGGAACTTGAGGAGCTATATCTTAATAAGCACTTGTTTCAAGATTTGCCATGAAAAATCAGGTGGTATGTCCTGTGGTTTCTCAAAATATTTTTCGTCCTATGGAATATAAGACAACTGAAATTATAGTTTTCTCCTTTTCGGAATGATGTAGGTGATGAATTCTTCTTGATTTCTTCTACTACTGAAAAAGAGAATACATGAATTACAGTCCCTATATCTTGCGCTTAAGTGAGAAGAAACGAGTATGGCAAATATTGTTCCAGGGAAAGACAAAAAAATAGCTCTCTTACTAGAAATTCAGTGAAAATGAATCGTCGAAGTTTTCCTCGCTACTGTTTGTTCCAGCTTGAGTAAGCTTCTTTCCTGTATTGCAGTTTATGATGTGACCATTGGCTACAAATACCGTTGTCCATCTTTCATGGACAATGCTTTTGGCGTCGACCCTGCAGAAGTTCATGTGCACGTGCGACGTATCTGCCTCAATGACATCCCGACGTCTGAAAATGAAGTCGCTTCTTGGCTGATGGACACATTCTGCTTCAAGGACCAGTTGCTCTCTGACTTCCATTCCAAGGGCCATTTTCCTAATCCAGGAACAGAAAAGGAACTTTCGACAGTGAAGTGCCTTCTGAATGCTTTTGGGGTTATCTTCTTGACCTGCACATGTACCTATCTCACATTTTTCTCATCCATTTGGTTTAAGGTGTACGTTTCTTCCGTTTGTGCATATCTGGCAACTGCAACCTATTTTAACATTCGGCCACAACCAATTGCTGGCTCTGTCAAAGCTGTTATTACTCGCAACATTGCCAAGCATTGATGAGGAATAATTCAGAATCTATAATTTCTTTCTCCATTATTTGATATCAACAGTGTTGAAATCTGTGTTACTCTAAATCCTTCTGTCTCAAGTTGTCTGGATTTACCCAGTAGTTTTCTTGAGGAGTACTCTGTTAGGGATGACGAATGTTGGCTGGATATTTTTTCTTCTCATGGATTATTTCGTTTTGATGGGTTTCTGTACCTGGTCTTTCATTTGGTTTATGCAGCTTTTATGTGTTGTCTGTCGTAGCTACTACTTGCTGCTAAAAGAGCCTGACAATTTCTATATAACAGTTAAAGTTTCGTATCAGTCATCTGGACTTGTTTAATCAACAAGCGGAACTTCCCTGAGGACTAAAACGAGGGCTTTTACTTTGAATATTGACAATTTCCCATCCGACCCGATACTTCCAATTGCCGGCATACCTGCAAAGTTCTATCTACTTGTCAGTGTAACGAGGGAAAGTTTTGCCATAGGTTTTGACATGATCTCCACATAATCGTAGTTAACGTCACTTATTTAGGCTCGTCAATTTAATCTTAGCTCCAAACTTAAAATCAACAAGGAAAGTATCCTTGTAATATATCATCCCTGGAGGGTTGTCCTGAGGTGGGAAAACGTCGACCGTTGTAAGCAAAATAGACTGTGATAAGATTGGGCCTGATTCCCTAAGTATCAATTCTGCTTTAAGCTTCTTCTTTTTTTGTCTGAAAAAAAATCTCAAATTTTAGATCCATTCTCAAATCTACTCCCAACCTTTTTTTTGTTAAAAAAAAATCCCAAATTTTAGGTTTGATCCAAAATCTACCTCCAACTTCTTTTTTTGTCGAAGAGAAAAATCACCAATATTTACTTTAATCCCAAATCAACCTCCATTTGTCCTTTGTCCAAAAGTTGCCGTTAGTCATCCCTAAGTTTTATATCCTAAAACAATTTCATTTTAGAGATAATATTTCATGTCGCCTTGCTAATGTGGATTTGTTATTAACATAAAAATGCCACGTCAAGTTGGGATTAGACCATGGGTGTATATTTGATAATAGATTGAAAGTTGGTGATTTTCTTAGACAAAACAAAATTTGTGGTAGATTTAGAGCTGCACCTAATGTTTGGAGTTTTTTTCTAAGATAAATAAAAAGTTCGTGATAGATTTGAGATTAAACCTAAAGTTTACAGTTTTTTCCAAGACAAAAAAAGGTTCAGGACAGAATTAGGACTAAACCTAAAGTTTGAAGTTTTCTAGGGAATTAGGCTGATAAGATTGTGCTTCAAACGTCAACATTAATTAGGGAAAAAAGGATATTACAAATGTTATAACTTTAGTTCAACACTCATTTGAGTGCTATAACTTTTTTTTCGATTATTTGAGTGCCTAAACTTATGTACCACTTACTATTTTTTGGGTCAAAATCACTTACTTGAGTGCCATAACTCTTTTTTTTTTCCGATCACTAATTGTTATCTTTTTAATCGATCACTTGAGTGCTATAACTTTTTATAAACGTACATCAGAGGTGCTATGCCACATCGAATTTCTGATACTTGGGTAAACATTCTTAAAAGTGTTGGCACTCTAATAATCGATTGAAACTCATGACCCTCATTATCAACTTTTTTTGGAAGTTATCATACTTCAATGATCGGAAAAAAAAGTTATGGTACTAAGTGAGCGCTGTGCAAAAATTATGGCACTTATATTGTCCTTATTCCCAGCAATTAGTGTAACGTCCCAGTACGCCACTTACTAAGGATCGATTTAGTCTCCTTTATGTCATTATGCAAGCGGAAGAAAATTATCATCTTAAGCATTTATAACATGAATGATAAGTAAGCAACATTATCACTGACTAATGGTGAGGGGGGGGGGGGGAACATACATGCATTTCATTGATACTTATTTACATATGCTGCGTGATAGGAACAATATTAACATAAGGAACCTAATTTGGGAATATTCAAAAAGATGCATTACTCCCTAGCCACCATCTATGTGACACCCCATGGCCGTCACTAACCATATCACCCGTCCTCATAGTCCAGGTCAAAAAGGTACGACTGTGACAAACAAAAGTGGTTTCCCCCATATGTACTACACCAACCTCCAAGCTCTACTCCTTGCCCTCGAAGTCTATCGGTGCACCATATCGAGAGATGGGAGACGCAGGAATTGTAAGCATGTATAAAGATATATAAAAATAGATAACAATGGGAGAGAGCTAATGCTCAACAAGAGAAATGACTAGCTTATAAATCAATTGATCGAACTAACTCTTGGTTCCTAAGACACATCTAGCATGAAACAATCAATGCACACTATAATGAACGCACACGAACTGTATGCAACGTTCATAGTCACATGTATAATGCTAGAATGCATTGTATGCATCCCACATTTCATTTCTCATTCATGTCATGTCATAGGGTTCACCCCCATCTCACGGTTAAACCGGTTTGCTAGCCGGCTTGTGCGGGTCATTTTCAGTTTACTGTCCGGACTTTCATAGCTTATTGGCCACAGGTATCTCACTCCGAGGCATCCCAAGCACAAGTACAGGGGCATCCTAGCACACAAAATAGGGGCATCTTGACTCCTTCGAGGCATCTTCCTGTTTACTAACCGGACTTCCATGGCTTACTAGCCATAGGCATCTCATTTCGAGGCATCCCAAGCATATGCATAGAGGCATCCTAGCACATACAATAGGGCATCCTGACTCCTCCAAGGCGTCTTCCGGTTACTGTTCGAACTTCAGTGGTTTGTTGACCACATGCATCTCACTCCGAGGCATCCCAAGCATAAGCACAGTGGCATCCCAACACACAGCACAACGGCATCCCACTCCATCATGGCATCTTGGTATTTAGCCAAGGCATTCACTTTCGGTTTGCTAGCTGAACTTCCAAGGTTTGCTGGCCTTGGGCATTACATAACATCTTTCTCTCACACACATCTTAGGCATACCACACGTATGCAATGATATGACATTCATAGACCACGTAACTCATTTCATTCAGCACACTTTTCATATGAAATTTTGTCATGTCTCACCAAACAATTAGATGCCTCGTTAATGCACTTAAGCTATTCACAACTAGAATTTCCAGAATTTGTTACCACAAAGGTTAACCAATTTACACCATCATTCGATATTGTATCACGGCCAATCATGCCTCATTGGAAAGCCTAATGGATGTGGGTTCTATCTCTAATAGATACATAATTGTGGTTCAATTATTTTCAACTAGAAAATTGTCACGCCCCGACTCCCATGAGCACGCAACATCCTACCCACGGTCATTAAAGTAAAGCGACATCCCATGATTTGTTGCCGACCCAAACTAACGAACCAAAGAGCAACACAAGCGGAAGCAATTTGAACTCTCCTTACCACATACAATCCATCGGGGTAATAAAGAGACAATTGAAACACATCAATTAAACACTTTTATAAACAAAGCATCAGTAACAACATATACACTTGCAAGCCTTTTGCGAGGCAACTAACTACAGACCACATGTAACAAAAACGGTCAGGTGGTCGGTTAGCCTAACTCCTCTAAACAAAAGAGGGCTCCTCAAAAGACGGGAGACTAGACCTATCATCAATCATCGTGGTACTCTAGCGGCGTCTCCGGATCTTCCATATCTTCATAAGGCTCAAGGGTCTGAAATGTTTATAATTCAATAATGAAAATAAATCTCAATAACTCACTACCTAAGCCTCGCTTAGGCTAACGCGTATCACAGGACAATTTAGACAGGCAATTCAATCAAACAACGTGCCACATCAATCACAGGCGCCTTTACCTCACCTTAGCACATGCACATGCCCTCCACGTTAGTACACTACCACAATATGGCAACCATTCATTGAAACATACCGGCCCGATTCGAGACAAGCACATGCATAGCATACTTAATAATCCAAACATGCCCAACATTATCTCAAACTTGGCATTTCATAATACGGATCACACTCACGAAGGTTGTTTCATTGTCTCCTGGTAATGGAGTATTCATTTCTGTGTCCATGGATTATCAAAATTTATAGTGTGAAGATAAACATTCAATAATTTCAAATTATGCACTTCGATTTTTTATTATTTTTTTGCGTTTGAGGTGGAAAACAAATTCATCCACTCCTTCACCGATATTCCATGTATACATCGTCTATATTATAATCATAATTGTGATAAAGTCCTGGATAACACCAGTTGCTTTGCCTTTCGAAACACCCGATTAAACCATTAACTGAAAATACACAATAAATCTTACTTCTAGGGAAAAATAAGTTGTTTTGTTAAATAAAATTGCCGAAGATTGTGATCCATTCTGAGATACATAGGCTTTAAAGATGCTTAAAAGATGGGAAATAGAGAGATAGAATCTCAAAACATTACCACAGATATATGATAGCCAATTGCAAATGAAATTAAAAACTCTGATACTCGCACTCGCATGAAAATGATGCCGGTGATCACGAGAATGTTGTATTACTCTCTAGTTAGTCACCTGCATTTCCATGCGAACTTGAGGCAAGGTTGCGCGAAATTGATTTGGAATATTAAATGATTTCTCATGGCCCTTGAGGAAATCTCCAACTATTGCCAAGCTTGGCTCCAACACCAAACTCTCCCACGCCTTCTCAACATCTTTCCCTGAACTCTCGAAAACCCCAGTCGCGTCGACGCAGCGTATGTTCCACCCGCGCTCTTCAATAAGCCTCCAAATCTTCTCGATTTGGCGACAAGTTAACTTAAAAGTGTTGAGACCTTGATCTCGTTGATGGCATCGTCAAGCAAAACTTCCTTCGATTTCTCGTCATCAATCATACGATTATCAACTCTCGGGAAATGGTCCATCTCTGGGACTCCAACCGCACGGTGAATGCCACGTGAGTAGTCGGCTTCAGGGACAAACATTCCTCGCACCTCATCTGTTAGGCCTGCGGCAACCATCTTGTCCACCCATTTCGACACATGCACACTCAAGACTGGCGGCGACACATCCAACCATATGAAACAACAATCATAAATTGACCTGAAATAAAATGTAGGGTCGTCCACGAGCACCTCGATAAAGGAGTTTGATCCCCCAGCAATCATTGCGGCACGCCCACGATCCGTTATCTGCTTGATGGCGATCAAAGCATCGCGACAAAAATCATGTGCCGCGCAGTCGACATCCGGGTCGTCAACCACCCCTAGGAGGTGGTGTGGCACGCCTTGACGCTCGAGCTTAGTGACCTTGTTGGAACATTGAGCCCTTTGTACACTTGGATTTTGTCGGAATTGATGACCTCAGTTTGAAAATGGACCGCAAGATCGATTGAGAGCTTGGATTTTCCGGTTCCTGTTGCTCCCATTATAAACACGACCTTGGGCTTGCTCAACTCTGGATATCCATGAGTGGACTTAATCAAGCATACATAGAGAAATAGTTCTATAGTGAAGATATGGGCATTCGAGAAAGGAAGATACTATTGGTTTACCATAGACACTCAAGTGATCGCTAAATTGAGTTCCCATACGAAGGTAAGGTTCCGTGAAAGGAAAAAGGAATCAAAGAAAGAAACGAAAGGCTAGAAACTTCATCCGCTTCTTTAATTTTCACACATAGAATTTTCTCTTCTTAATTTTGTAGTTGTTATCAGTAACAAAATTGGACTGGGAAGAAAGACGCTAGAAGTGTCAAAAGTTATGTACGGCACTCATTTTAGTGTCAAAAGTTTTCGCCAACTTACTTAAGTGTCAAATCATAGAAGAAACGATCACTTAAGTGTCAATGATGAGAAATTCCCGCCAAAATAAATACATGGCATTTATAATTAAAATTTTAATATAAGCTGGCATCTTTTAAAATAAAACTGGTCCACTTGGCATTTCCATGTGTAAATTTCTCTTCATCTCCCTCCACGTCATTCTTTTTCTTTTTCTTTTTCTTTTTCTTTTTTTTCTCCATAGTGAAAAGGGGCTGGGATCGGAGGGGCTCATCACTGATGAAGTCGGATGTGGAAGAGGGGTCGGGATTGGAGAAGGAGGGGGCAGTGGAGAGAGTGACGAGGGCATGGGCAGGCACGAAAGACACCGGTGCGATATCAAATCAGAAAGCCAAGAAACACGTCCAGTAATCAATGAATGCCCAGATTGGGCGGAAAACCAAGAACAGGTGCCCCAACCTCACCTAAACATTTCATCGAACACCTAAGGTGCAACAGGCGAGGCGAGAGCCAGCAAGCATTCGGCGCGCAAACTCATACCATAACCAGCCATAACTAGAAGAAAAAAAAAAACCACTAGGAATACACAGAGAAAGGTATGAGCAGGCTCGAAACGCGCGTGAACTGGGGCCGGCAAGCCTCGATCTATCGATTCGACAAAACAGGGGAAAACGTGCGCATACCCTGTGAAGGGAAAGTTGCCAGACACGATTTCTGGGTAGATCATAACAAAACGGCTCCAAAAACCTCCTCGAGGGACTTGGCCGGCAAAAGAGGCAATACCAACCGCGATTCGAACTCCTCACCGTGTGCGGTCGAGAAAGGATACGACGGAGCCTCTGGTTTGCAGCCAGGTTTCTCAATGAATCGACTTCGTTGACGGTGGACATTGAGGCGGTTTTGATGAATTGCCTAGACAAGAAGCTAGGGAGAAATTTCCTTTCGCTGTCTCGCTATGCACCCTTTTTCCCCCCTGTGCGTCCCCAATCTGTTGGTCGCTCAGCAAGAAAAATCAATTTTCTTGCTGAACGACGTCGTTTTTGGTCGTGTAGGTAGGTGAACTTGTCAAACGACATCGTTTTTGGGCTTTTTATGCTAATTCAGATCTTCGGCGAGCAACATCAAGAAAAAAAATATATTAAAATAATGCCACCTTGGATTTCCGGCATTTGGGACCGAAGTTGGCACTTAAGTGATCGTTTTTTTTTTTAAATTGGAGCTTAAGTATTCTGAAAAAAACTTTTTGCAACAAAGTGAGTGCCATATATAACTTTTGACACTTGTGGCGTCCTTCTTCCCACGTAAATCTAACAGATGCATATATAGCTACTCTCAAGAAATATAATAAGGTAATAGTAAAATATAAATAACATGACTTTGTCAAGAAAATTTATGAACAAAGTTCTCTCATGGTTCGCCCTCATTGCACACAATGGATTTTGGAACGATGAAACATGTGATTAAGTACTGTTCACTCACTTCTTGCAATTTGATGTTGGCCGATTCTATCTCCGTTCTCAATGATGAAATTCGTCAGTCAAACGATTAAATAGCATTCATTTGGCAATTAGATAAAGAGACCATAAAAAATACTTAGCCCAATTGATTTTCAATATCACACTTCTTTCTCTGTTGATCTTGATCGTGGCTATTATCGGATTCTCCTGACATGCGGGCAACTTGACAACACAATGAATTAAACTCATGCCGAAGTTCATTGTTGTAGACCACTCCACGTGTTGTCTAAATTGAACTTCATCCAAATCTGATTTCCTTTCTCTTTTGGGTTGGAACGATCAGAAGATAAATTTGCATGATTGGATGTTAATAAACACACGTGCAAGTGATCACATAGTCATAAGCCACATGAATGCCACTTTGCAAAAGGCAAAACAGGCGTCCCTTTGGAAAATAACAAAAAAAAATCACCAAAAAAAAAAACTAGTCCCAAAACTTTAAATATGTGCTTAATGAGAACTAAACTCAAGACAGTTGTTTGTTTGGTAATGTATTGATTAACAAGATGAGCAACTGATCTATTTCATTACTGGGCACACATATTGCCTTAATTGAACCTTTTCCAAAGTTGATATCTTTTTCTCTTTTGGGTAGAGATCAGAGGACAAAATCGAATAATTAGATGTTAATAAATACACTTGCAAGTTATCACATTGTTATGTCAAGTGCAATAGGATACGTTCTGATATTAGATGTAAATGTACAATTTCACTCAGCTACTTCAACCTTAACGATAATAAATTAACACTCATGCTTGCTGACACCTAAATTTTGACTAATCATTTAATGATTAATTGCATAAAAAATTAGAGATTAAATTTGAACCCCTAAACAAAAATATTAAAATTATATAGCATATAGTTTAGGAGCATGTAGGTTAATTGCATTCCACATCACATCAGCGGTGGCGAGTAAGCTAAAAATCCATCGTGTAAATCGAGCTCAAGCACCGAGCGAAACTCGATTCACTCAGGGGATAGGGGCCGAAAATCGCAAGTCTAAAAGGCTTTAGTTGTCTTAATTTGAGCTTAAATCAGCCCACTAAGCTTAATTAGAGAAAAGCCTAGATTAATTTAGCCTATTTGGAATTAAAATAAAATTAAGTGATAAAGCCTAAGCCAAAGCCTATTAGGTCTTGAAAGCCCAGCCAATTAACTTAGGTATACGATATAAATATATCGTTATGCTTCATAATCAGGGGGCTCTCATAATTTCCAAAACATAATTCCTGAGAGTACGAAAGACACGTGAGCAAGAGCAAGAGTAAGATAGAGAGTCGCTTGCACGCGCCCGCCCCACCGTTGCGCTGCCCCGTGACCACACCGACTTCACCGCGCTGCCTCACTGCCACCTCCTCTGCACCCAATGCCGCTGCCTGTAGCCTCTCCGATCTGCTACCATCCCTGAGTTTGACGCCCACCTCTCGCCACTACGTCCAGTCCGATCGCTCGTGTCTCCAACCAGCAAGCATCATTGGGAAACTGATTTATCCAAGCTAAAGGTTGAAGGCCATGAGTCCAAGGGGTCGATTTTGTTCCATTATCACCACCTGTCGGCCAAGGTTAGGAGCATAAAGTTAGAAATTCATGGCCACGTGATCTGAAGCAGGGAATTCCAAAGAAGAAAAGGCAACAAAAAAGGTGGCAATCGGAGATTTTATCACGTCCCGAACCCCATCGAGCTTGCGATATACCTCTTTAGTCAAATATCGCGACGTCCCAGGATGTCGCCGACCCCACACATATAGAGATAAAGCACTAGCAGAAGCAACATATACCCAGACAATACTTAGAAAGGGATAATAGGGAAAATATACATTCATTACCAAGTCAAATTTATACATTACACGCCACTTACAATACACATAATATACACACATACCAGGCTTCTAAAGTTTATACCATCGATATCAAAAAGGACCAGTAGTCTGGGTATATTCTAACTCAAAAAATAGGACACTTCAAAAAGGTTTACCCTACCCCTAAACTAACCCTTACGCCCTCTAGACGGCGTCCACTCCAAGTTGGTCTCCCCAAAACCCGAATCTGATTCCCCCTAAGTCACCTGCTCCTCTGAAGACTCAGAATCCGCCTCAATGTCGATCGGCTCATCATTAGAATCGTCTGGAACGTCAATCGGTGGTTCCTCCTCCG
Source organism: Syzygium jambos (assembly GCA_031216235.1). Taxonomy (NCBI): domain Eukaryota; kingdom Viridiplantae; phylum Streptophyta; class Magnoliopsida; order Myrtales; family Myrtaceae; genus Syzygium; species Syzygium jambos. The sequence goes on from CM062226.1 coordinate 16,707,406, forward strand.
GTTCTTCCCTGGTTTCTTCCTCTGGTTCTTCCTCGGGTTCTTCTTCTAGTTCTTCCTTTGGCCCTTCTTCCTCTGGTTCTTCTTCCGGTTCGTCCTCTTCTACAGGCTCCTCCTCGGGTTCTTCTCCTATATCCACGTCCATCGGATCATATCTTGCATGTGACTTTTCCGGCTCCGATTGAGGCTCAGCCACTGAGGGTTCAGGTTCTGCAGGTACAGGCTGAGGACCTGACTATGTGTAGCTAGTGTTGAGGCCAGTCATCTCCCCATCAGGAGGAGGTATAGTCGACGGATCCTAATCTCCCACTCCATCAAAAGAGATATCAAAACCTCGAACAGGACCGAACTCGTCCATACCATCCCGAAAACACCAAGCTGTATAGCTATGAGCTTGCCAAAGGGGTTGCCCTATATCTACCCAAACTACTATAGTATGCTTGATCCAAGCCATATTATCACCTATAGGGTACTCTACCACTGCATGGTCAGTGTGCATAGGTATGCCAAAACGCTGAGGCGGTGGCGATAAAGGATTCATGATCCAAGGTGGCGTTTTGAAATGGTTTGGTTAAACAACCATGAGAACACGTCTCAGCAAGTAAATACCCTAAACCCCACCTAGGCTAACACGTACCTCCAGACAAGTCCAAACACAATATCACTGAATAAACATATAACATGCACACAATTGCACTTACCTGGGCTCTTAATACACACAATCTGCATATTAGTCTCAATGCCACCAATTCCAACCACATGTACTTTCCAAATTAATTTCATGCCCAAAAACAAAGTCGAACATATGTCATTTTCAAACTCCGCATTTCACACACACTCGTTCATGCACCCCACACCATTTTCATTAAACTTGCCAACGACCTACGTAATTATGCCTTAGGTTCACTTTCCATCTACAGTCCACCTACGACCGTCTCATATTCACGACACTCCTTAGCCCGCGTTATAGTACACGCCTCAGGCTATGTCTCTTGCCTGCGTTACAGTACACGCCTCGGGCTCAACATCCTCTACCTACGGCACAGCCCGCATAAACGAATACGCCTCAAGTTGGTTGTCGTCCGGTAATACCAGACATCGTCCCGCGTTAAAGTACACACCTCAGGACGACTTAATTTCTCACGTTACATTACACGCCTCAGGGACTTTCGTGACTATACGCACGACATATCACATAAATTTTTCACCCATCCACACGCTCAAACATCATACGAGCATGCTCAATTCCCAACCAATCAAATCAGCCCATGCTCGCACAAATAAATTGTGGATCTCAACCAAGAATCATGCCACACAACGAAGGTAATTAACTTACAATTTTGCGTCTACAATCAATCACAATCTAGGCCATGGTTCAAGTACCAATCGGCTCTCAATTTCCACCACACACTACATGGAATGGAATACTCAATCAATTCACAAGATACCACAATTGGTCATGGCATTAGTATCTTGCTTAACACATTATTAAGCCATAATTTACCAAATCAGCCCACAATAACCAGCAATCAATCCAGCAACAATTCAGCCCCAAAACCATCACAATTTCACCCACAAATCAGCCAAGATTAGCCCCCAACTCATTCTACCAAAATAACCCCTAAACAGCCACTAATTAACCCGAATCAGCCTCTAATCAAGTCCGTTAGTACCCGTAGTCCTAGGAAGGGTTTAGAATGACACTCACTTGAAATCCTAGGCAAGCTCGAGCAAGAAGGGGGGGACGGCAAGTCAACGGTCACACGGCGGACGGCCGACGACGGCGGCGGCTAAACGGCGGACGGTGGTCGGATGAGCGGCGACCGGCCTTGCTCGGCCATACGTGCAAGGCCAAAAAGAAAAGAAGGAGAGCTAGTTGAGGGTGAGAGAGAGTGTGAGACGGTGTGGTGGTGGTTGTGAGGTCGCAGCTTCAAGAATGACTAGACGATAGCGATCAAGCACGACGGCTGAATGACGGTGACGGCTTGCTTGGCTGGCTGGCCATGGTCACGGGAGGAGGGGGGAAAGGGGATCGGCCGAGAGGGAGAAGGAGAGCCAGGTTGACGAGAGAGAGAATGAGAGGGTGAGAGAGAAAGATAGAGAAGAAAAGCTAATTACACCAATAATTGGTGTCTACCCCCTTGCAAAATGACCATCCTACCTTCCTCTGTACTTTCCATCCGACGGCCACGATTAAATCTTATCTTGAGATCAACGGCCAAGATCAACCCTTACAAAAAATATCCAAGGGCAAAATTGGAATTTCACAAAAAGTCCAAGGGCAAAATTGTCCAAAAAATTTTATCTCTAAAGTTGGTGTGAAATGACCAAAATGCCCTTCTCACATTACACTTGGCCTAAACAAAGTCCTAGGGGCAAAATGGTCATTTTTCATTTCTTGCCAAAATTTAAATTTTCTGAAAAATCCGGACAAATCTGGGGCTGACCACGCTAATAACAATATCATCCAATTATCCTATCGTGACTTTCAAAATTTCCAAAGCCCAAATTTGATCTATAATTAATGACTAAATTTAAATAACGTAACTTGAGTGTATCTTAAACTAACGGGTGGCTTTCGAGAAATTCGCATATTCGACCCGTGATCGATATTGAATCAAGCCACGTTTAAATTCATTCGGATCGTGACGACCTCGGTTGTAATGTCATCGCGAGGATCAATCACTAGTTCAGACGGGCGCGATCGTTTGGCATAGGTTTAGGGTCATTCGTCAACTCCTCTCGTGGTCAAGCGGAATCACTCACGATCTACTCATATGACAGCGGCGAATTGATCACTAAATATCTTTGGATCGGCCTACATTGGCTCAAAATATCATCTCGACAATTTTTATGGTCAAAAGTCAGTTCACGATCGAGTTTCTTTGGTCTCGCGAATTTAAATCCCTAATTAGACATTCCCTATTGGTTAGTATCCTAGGAGTGATTTGTTCCAAACAAGATCTAACTTTAAGTACGTCCATAAAATTATCCATTTCATAAATCCCAAGTGCGTCTAATTTCATAATGTCACATTTTAGTTTGAGTGAGCAACTGTCACGTCTCCAATCCCAATGGACTCGCGACATCTCTCGAAGGTCGTATTGAACGCGACATCCCAGGACCATCATCGACCCAAACGAAACACGCGAAGACAAACGCAAGCGGAAGCGGAAATCAAACAACCTAGACAATAAACAATGATAAAAGGGTAGTACTTGAACAAATCAATAAACTCATCTCATTAGCTTGAGACCATAAAATTCATACAATAGGCTCCTAGGGTTAGCATCCACCTTTATCATAAAAAAGGAGCAGGTGGTAGGGTCGGCTAGCTAGCTGCACAAAAAGGGCTCTACCAAAAAGCTTCTAAGCCCGGCACCTAAACGCTCCTACGGTGCCCAATTAGAATCAGACCCTGTACTCCGACTCCATATCCGCTTCGATCTTGATCGGCTCTTCTTCGGGCTCCAACTCCATGGGCTCTCCTTCGGGCTCGGACTCAGAGGGTTCAACTACAGGTTCCGACTCCGGGTCAGGCTCCATCGGCTCCGGTTCCAGGTCAAGGTTTTCAGGGATGAACTCCGGATCGATGACTTCACTGTCGGGAGGGACAACTTTCATTAGGTCCCAGTCCCCAAGTCCTGCCACTAGGCCTCCTTAAGGAATGTCAAATCCTTGTATCGGCCCTACCAATTCTCCGTTATTCTCTCGATACAGCCAAGCCAAAAACACCATGGGCTTCCAGTTCACGAATCCCTCGTCTACATACACTACACTAGCATGCCTATAGTACACCATGTTCTCCTCCACTGGATACTCCATCACCATGTGATCGATATGCATGGGTATCCCAAAATGCCGAGACGACATGATCAAGGAGGGGGATCTGAAAAGGTTTTGTACTACAGCAATGAGAATAAATCTCAAAAAGCAAACGATCTATACCCCACCTAGGCCAATGCGTACCCAGACAAGTCTCCACATGCAATCTAACATTTGACGAACTAGAATATACACAAACATACTTACCTCGCCTTAAACCAAGTGCCAACTCTGTATATTAGTTAATTCACATTAATGCAATAATATCTCATGTACATATTACAATCACTCAAACACCATACACACATGCGTTCACCCAATTCCATCAAGTACATTACACATGCGCATCCATCCAACTTTCTCACGACCCAGGTTAACACCCCATAGATCCTTTCTCACTTTCTCACGACCCGCGTAAACACGCCTCAGGTCAACCCTTCGATCAATCTGGGCTTTGTCAACACGCTCCAGGACCTTTCTCACGACCCAAGTTGACACCCCACAAGTCCTTTCTCACTTTTCTCATGACCCGTGTAAACACATCTCAGGTCAGCCCTCCGATCAATCCGGGCTTTGTCCTGCATCAACACGCTGCAGGACCTTTCTCACGACCCAGGTTAACACCCCACGGGTCCTTTCTCACTTCCTCACGACCCACGTAAACACGCCTCAAGTCCTTTCCCACTTTCTCACGACCCGTATAAACACACCTCAGGTCAGCCCTCCGATCAATCCGGGCTTTGTCTCGCGTCAACACGCTCCAAGACCTTTCTCACAACTCAGGTCAACACCCCACAGGTCCTTTCTCACAACCCGGGTCAACACCCTACAAGTTAGCAGCCCTCCAATCGATCCAGACTTGTTCAAGCAAACACACACAACATAATTCAATCAATTTCCACGTCTTTCACATAATCAAATGTCACACAACCATTTCCAAACGACCACAACACAATTTGTCATCCTAACACGTCATAATTCCCTAAACTCAAATCATGCTCCCCACAATAGCCCATAGACCCGACATTCAAGTCGGCACATTCAGACATCAATTTCACCCACAAACGCCACGACAACCTGATCATTGAACCCATCTCAATCAATCACTAATTTAGCCATAAAATCACCACAATTTAATCCACCAATTAGTCACATTCACACATCAATACTATTCCAAGCTTAGTCATTAAATCGAAACTAATTAACCCCTAAACAAGTCTAAAAATACCCATTATACTAAGTAGGGTTTAGGGAGTCACTTACCTAAGTTTGGCCTAGGAAAAATCGGCTAGGGGCCAAAATGGCCAAAGGGAACAATGGCGGCTTGGCATGGCACGGGCACAGCGATCGGCAAGGCGCTCGATCACGACTGGGGCACTCGGCACAACGCTCGGCACGGCCTCGGCCATGGGTGAGGCGCTCGGCCACGGCAGGGCACTCGGCTAGGCGACGGGCGGGCGGTCGGGTGAGTGAGCGGGCGGGGAAGCGGACAAGCGGCTGGGACGACCCGGGCACGGCTGGGTGAGCTTGGCCACGACCTGGGCAGCGGCTGAGCTACTCTGCCATGGCCTCGGCAGGCAGCCTGGTGCTCGGCGAGCGGTTGGACTGGTTGGCTAGAGAGCCGGCCGGCTAGCTAGGCGGCATGGCGGTGGCGACGAGCGACGGCGATGGCGACTACGATGGCGACGGGCTTGGCCAGGCGAGCCAGAGAGCGGCCGATAAGTTGGGTGGCATGACAGCGGCGACGACAACAGTGCTGAGCTCGGCCAGAACTGTGACACTCTGAAATTCGACCTACTTGGGATTTATGAAATGAATAGTTTATGCATGTGCTTGTAGTTAGATCTCGCTTGGAATTGATCACTTCAGGAATACTAACCGTTAGGGATGGCTAATTAGGGATTGAAATTCGCGTGACCAAAGAACTCGATCGTGAACCAACTTTCGATCATAAAAATTGTCGAGGTGACATTTTGAGCCACTGTAAGCCGATCCAAGGATAGCCAGGGATCAATTCGCTACTGTCATATTAGTGGATCGCGGGTGATTTCGCTTGACCATGAAATAAATTGACGAATGACCCTAAACCTATACCAAACGATCGTGCCCATCGGATCTAGCGATCGATCCTCGCAATTAAGTGACAACCGAGGTCGTCACGACTCGAGTGAACTTGAACGTGGCTTGATTTTGTATCAGCCATGGTTCAATAATGCGAATTTCCCCAAAAGCCATCCGCTGGTATGAGATATGCGTAAGTTACGTTATTTAGAATTTAGTCATTAATTAGAGACCAAGTTGGGCATTGGAAATTTAGAAAGTCATGACAGATCATTTGAACGATGTTGTCATTTGCTCGGGTAGCCTCGGATTTGTCTGAATCCTTTAGAAAAATTGAATTTTGGCAAGAAATGAAAAATGACCATTTTACCCCCGGAGGTTTGTTAAAGCCAAGTATATTTGGCGAATGGCATTTTGGTCATTTCGCCCTAACCTTAGAAATAGAGATTTTTGGACAATTTTGCCTTTGAGAATTTTGTGAAATTCCAATTTTACTCTTGAATATTTTTGACAAGGATCAATCTGGACCGTCAATCTTAGAATAAGATCGAATCTTGGCCGTCGATTGGATTTTAAAGAGGAGGGTAAGATGGTCTTTTGGCAAAGGCATTAGACACCAATTATTGGTGTTTAGCATATTTAATCCCATTTCTATCTCTCTCCTCTCATTTTCTCTCTCTTACTCACACCTCCCTCTCTCCCCTCTCCCCTTGGCTGAATTCTCTTTCCTCTCTCTCCCTCATGTGAAATGGCCAGCCGGCCACGCTGGGCCGCCGCCGCGCATTTGTCTGCCGCCGTTCCATCAAGCTGCTGTTTGCCCCTCCGCCTTGCCACATCACCGCCACCACCGTCCCTCTCTCTCTCTCTCTCTTGTATTTCCCTTTGCCGAAACACCATCACCAGCCTTCATTTCCGTTCAGCCTAGCTGAGAAACCAGCAGCCCATCGCCACCGATCGTCGCTGCTCGTGGACACCGGTGAGTCGTCGGTACCCCTTTTCATGAGACACCGTTGCCGCTACTATTTTCCCTCTATCCAGCCACCGTTGAGGCCTCAATTTCGCGTAGGAATCACAAGTAAGTGATATCCTAACCCTCGACGAGACCGACTCTGAGTGAACCCCCCCTTTAGGGTGAATAGGGGTCAGTAAGAAGTTAGGGGTTGGACAATTTTGGAGACACCCCTTCTTGGTGTAAGTGATAGTCTATCCGAAGCTGTTAGCCCTTTTTGATCTCGGTGACTGTCAGTGTGGAGGTTTGATGGTTGCGATAGTTTGTAGTGAATAATGTGAATTTAGTGGGTGTAATGAAGTAGTTGGTTGCTAGTTGTGATAGATTATAATGAATATTGTATATAGCGCAGTGCAATAAAATGCTTGGTAGTTTGGTGATTTATTCTCCCTTTTATCCCTAGTTAAATATTGTCTGGATGTTTGAGGCTTTCGTTAGTGCTTTTATCTCTGATGTGTAAGTTTGGGTCGGCAGCGTTTTCTGGGACGTCGCACTGATTCGACCAAGGAGGGATGCCACAAGCTCGATGGGGTTTGGGGTGTGACAAGAATAGGGGGCGAAGCAGAGGCAGTCGTGTCGTCGCTGGAGCTGCAGGGGCGACGATGGCTTGGGGGGAGGGGAAAGCTGGGTGATGGTGGCAAGCCGGCAGTGGTCGGGGCCTGGCATGGCGGCATTGTAGGTGACTAGGCAAAGCCGGATAGGCCAGTTGGGCGCAACGTGACCTCAGCGCTGCGCGTGCAAAGAAGAGGGGGAGGACGGCCGAGTCGGACGGCGCGGCTGGGGCGGACGACGCGACGGTCAGTAGTGAGTAGCAAGAAGAAAGCAAGTTTAGCGGCGCGGGAGGAAGAAGAAGAAAAGAAGAAGAAAGAAGAAAGAAAAAGAGAGAAGAAACGAGGGAGGAGAGAGAGAGGGAGGGGACGTCTGCATGGGGCAAGGGGGAAGGGACGTGCGGCAGGGGGAGGGGACGTGAGAGAGAGAGAGAGAGAGAGGGAAAAGTCAAACATTGCACTTGAGTACAATCCAACGCCCCACGTTCAAATCCAAAATCGATCTAACGGTCCACAAAAAATCCTAATTAAAATAATTAGGATTTGGCCAAAAGACACTAAATAAAACATACTACGAGGGAGGTCTACTAGTCTAAATCTGCACCCAATCAAAATTTCACTTTTAACTAATCCTGGGCAATATCGATGCTGGCCGCAATAATATCGATACCGTCCAATTAAATTCGTCACGAAACTCCAAGAGAATATCGTTACCTGATGCGAACCCCTGTTGGGGCTTTCTTACATGCGGGAAGTACGGCTCAAGTTCATAGTGGTTTTTTGGACCAAAATGCCCCTAAGAAAGGCTCAAAATGTGCTTGCGAGGAGCACATTTTGGTCGGCCCACCGTTCTTTTCAACGGCGATGACGCTGAGCTCGGGGAGAGCTTATCTGGTCAAAGCAGTCAAATTCGAGAAAACTTTTTAAAACAAAATCCAAGTCTTTATGGAGTTCCTGAGAAACGAGGGCCCCCTTCAAATGGTCATTGAGTCAAAAGCCTTCTAACTTTATGGGGTATTTTAAAACTAAGTCTAAGTCCGAGAAAAATTTTGAGAAATGACTGCCACTTCGAGGGAATTTGTGAACATTTCCCCCCTCTTTGATTTTTTGTCTTGTTAGATTTGATCGAATACAAGTGGAAAGCTAATTTTGCCTGTCCGAGATCATACCTCCGTGTACATACTGTACCCCCTTAAAGATTATGACATGTAACAGACCATTAAGCTAAGTATCGTCATGAAAATAGCTTAGGGTACCATGTTTGCTGTTTTCTTGTTTTTGTACAGAATTCAATATCAAATGAGCAGAGAGTGAAACGGTTTCCTTCAAAGCAATCCAATGTCCATAACAGGTCGTTCTCTAACCAGGTCAAGTTTGTTCGTCACAAACCATGAAACCGGATAACTCACTTACTGGTCTAAAAGAGATGCATTTCCGATACCTTCGATCTCCCAAACCGGTGGACACAAATCACGGTCCTACCGAGAAGGCAAGGACCATCTATTTGTCCATGGGCGATGGATAGAGCACATTTGATCTCTAAAGTATGTTCAAAACAGCGACAAACCGTCTGTTTTTCCTCTTTCATTTGAAAATATTGCGACCTCGCAAAGTCGTCGCCTATGTCTTAATGAGCATGCTGCTTTCAAACTCCATCCCGGACACATACTTGAGCCTCAAACCGCTCTGATAAAGATGTGGTCCTGCAATGTAAGATGCGTTGCTGACTGATGGAAAGACAACGTTCCAAACATGAAATTTTACCCATGGCCGGAAGGTTCCAACGAGGCAGGATCGGAAGGAAGTGATGCAAGGGTTTCATTTGAGATATACAATCAGGGAGCAATTCCCCTTACCTGCTTCATAGCAGGTAGCTCTTATGGATGCATCTTCATCTGGTAAAAAGAGGGGATAGGTTGTTGCTGAAAGGTAAGAAATTCGCAATCTGGCTTTATGTTTTGTACATGAAACATGAATAGTTACCATCGCGTCTGGAAAATTGGAGGAAAATTTGTCATCCATCTCTTGCAATACTTTAAAAGTTGGATCTTCATGAATTTCTGGAAAATAAGGTGCTAAAACTTCTACAAAAAATAGGTCTCAAGGAGGGGAAAGCGTAATACGTCTACTTGTTGTATAAGTGGACAAAGGTGAAGAGAAAGAAGCCCGCCATCTGCATTAATACGGAACGCTGTCAGAAAAATATGTAAGGCTGTAGAGAGAAATAGTGTCGGTCAACTGAGACTCCGTAATGATGAGATGAAGTTAACAATCATTTGGGCCCAATAAAAGGTCAGGCTTAGCAGCATTCACAGTTCAATTGCGTTAATTTGGAGAGGAATTTAATTTTTTAACCAAACAAATGTAGAGTTTTTGGGGATATCAAAACTCTCAAACAAAGATCAAATCAAACTAATGAAAGTTTACCATATTGCTTTTACTTTGAACCAAACCACTACCTGAGTCTAATCTTTCACCCACAATTAGCAATGTAATCTAACCTCGATGAAGAGCACAGTTTGCAACCTATGACCAAATGATTTTCAACTGATTCAAATATGTAAATAAATAGACAAAAGAAGTTGTATTCAAATTAAAAGCCAAACTAAAGTCACTAGTTTTAATTTTTTCCAAAACATAACAAAATTGTAGAACCAACAACGCAGAAGTTTTGTAGGGGTGCGATTTGAAAATTGATTTCCAGTTTTTACTTTTAGCCCCCCGTATCCCACTCAAAACTTGACAATGATCGGGAAAGTCTAGTGTCCAGAAAAGGAAACGAAAAGTCTCACTTGGATGCTTCTGTTTATGTACAACTACACGACCATAGACGTGATGTCAATGGTGAGAGTTTCCTAATCTAATTAGCTAGGAGCAGAGTGGGAACACTTTATGGATGGATTAAGTCTATGCAGTGCGAATCCCTCAGTCCAATGCCAAAAGAAAGAGGGTGTTACCACCGCACTGGAAAAGTGTAACATAGAGAAAGATTTTGGGAAAAACATAACAAGAGACTAGTGGTCCACATGATCACACCATAGAGGATGCTGCACCATAATAGGGATAGGCAGCTGGAATAAATCTTTCACATTTGTTGTGTCTAAAAGGTCGTACTGGAATCTGCAATGGAATGTTTGAAACCAAAAAAATATGACTGCGCTGTCGGAGCCACAACAGCTTTGAATATGATAAACAGCAAAATAAAAAAAGTATTCAAACAGTAGATGAAAAGGATTTATGCTCACATAATTAAGTTTGATTATTTTTTATGCTTTTTTAGAAGATAGAACTTTATTGACACAAATACCTCAGGTCCATCAGGAATAGACAAGAACAACAAACTGATAGCACAAAAATAATGCTCAATTCAATGGCAGAAAGGCGCTGAAGATGCATTCTTGGTAAGTAAAAGATATCTTCTTGATTTGACAACTTTTTGCTTAAAGCCTTCTTATATGGCAATAAAATCAGCATTGACCATCTACAAACTCAAGCAGGAGGTAGCTCTATCAGCCATCACTTGGAATAGCACAAATGGGTTTCAGACAGTGGGTTGCTTTTTGTCATTTTTTTTCCTCAAACAGGACCTGTATAAGCATGTGCTTGACCAAGCAACACCTACTGCAGTTTACAGTTGTTGACTACTACTTTGCACTGCGCAAATTATGTCTTCTCTGCAGTTGCTACCGGCAAGTACCCAAACCAGGGAGCTTATTTCAAAGGTGAAAAATCACACCATCATTGGCTCTCACAAAGAAATGAAAATGTCTTCCAACCACTAACATAGTGGAATCCAGACAGATCAATGGATGGTTCACAAGCTCACACAAAAGGAAAGTGCAAATAAGCTATAAGAAAGATATCTAAGGCTCAGATCAAAAAATATATATATCTAATGCGGAAGAGTCAAATACCTGCTTTGCTAGGGACAAGCTAGTGTATCCAAGCCTTTGGTATTCAACCTTGAACTGGAAAACACCATAGACATCTGGAACCTTAAATGAAGTAGAATAGACACCCTGCAGGAAGACATGATAACAGTTGATAAAATTTCGGGAATGAGGAAAGGCAGAGGGTGAAGAGTTACTGAAATTTATATCACCTTTTTGTCAGTAGATAAAGTTTTCAAAACATAAGGGCTCATCATGTAAAACTGAACTTGAAATTTTTTCTGAAACATATGGTTGCCAGCTGCTTCCAGACCATTCGTATATCTCAATGGAGTATCCCTACAACAAAATGTCAATAAAAGTAGAATTTTCCTTTTCAAAACCCAAACCATCTTTCTTTTAGGCATTACAATCAGAAGGAATAAACTTACCAGGTCATCATTGATCCTATACATCGCAGGTTAATCAGCTTCCCCAACTTTATTGCGTTTCACATTCACAGCCTATCGATAGGGAAGTGATTTAAGGTGATGAAGTAGAAATATAAAATAAATAGCAGCAGCAACGAACAATAACTAAGCATCATCCCATTGCGCTTGACCAAACAAGGACCCCCTATACCGCTGCACTCTATTGTCAGATATGAACAGTTATGTGAGAACTAAAAAGTAATCCGGATGAAACCTTTTCTGGTATAATTCCCAGATAAAACCATAAGGCACTTTACCACTCCACAGATGACACAAATAAACCTCAATTTCACCAAGGAAAATACCTCATACCAGAAACGTACAGCCAATCTATTTATACTGAATGTCTCACCTTCAGATGTCCTCTCTCATGGACTATGCATTTGCTAATTTCAGTGAAGAACTGCTCGTTTCCTGCTTTCTCATGCCTGTTTGCACAAAAGCATATTCATCAAATTCATGTACCAGCTGCAGATTTGGCAATATTCCTGAAGTAATGCACCAGTATAATGTCATCTAAAATCATTTTGTACATCTTATGCACATGTCATTCTGGGAAAGAAAGTAAACGGAAAATGACAGATGCCACATTGAAGACCCTCAAGAACATAATCAACGTCCAAAATCTGTAACTCCATGTTATGGGCCAACATGCGCAGTCCAAAATGATGAACATTGCCTTCCTGAAGCAGTGGATGGGCCGCAGCTATAAATTACAATGAACTCTCTGAAATCTAAGCCTGATTGACATATCCCACATATAACAGTATAGATAATACCTACACACATTACAGAATTTGAAAAGCATCATCAGACAGCTTAAGCATTCCGTGCAAGTTCAAACCGTATAGAGAACAGTTTTGACACATTAACACAACCAAGACCAATGACTATCAGACTGAAATAAGTAGAATATATACTATCACTTATGAACACAAAAGCCGTACAACTTCAAATAAACTTTATTTAACTTTCTTGGTATTGCAGAATGCCAATTTTTTCTGAAATTGCAGAACATATTCAAATGACATGAACACACGACAATATACATACTAGCACATTTTTTCCCAACCAGTGAGCTAAAAGATTGACCATGCCAGCAATGCTAAGAGAAACTGGCTCGCTCAGTCTTCATCAAGTTACTAAAGCACTCAAACCTCAAACTCTACGGACGGAATTTGTTTTTCATTCCCTTAACATCATATAAGGTAACAGAAGCTTTCTTCAACCTGCATCTATGACCAGGGACCGACCTGAAAATGCAATAGTGGGGAACTTTGAATAAATGCGAGTTTCAATTCAACATTTTGACCTAACATTAAATTTTGCCCCCATTTATTTTTCATAAATGTATATAGCTAAGTCAACATTCAACATTTTCACTTCAATGTGTCCCACAAATTGATAAAACTTAGTAAGCAATTCTAGAATTATCATATTGTAGCTGCCACAGATAAATCAAACCTATTAAATATTCCCTTTTATTGGAATTTTTAGGGTAAGAACACTATTCTAATTACTAAAACGCTGCACTTGATTTATTTGTAATTCTTGATCAAAATTTTCCCCCACTAACAAATTTTCTATGTCTATCTCAGTATGTAATGCATTCTCTTCCTCCCCCAGCCCCCTTTATTCTGTCATTAGTAGTAAGGACACCCCATAGGATGAGCAGATTCATGCTCCAAGGAAGGATTGCATACATATAATACATAAAGCAGGGTCCCCAAACGAAACAGAAATATAAATCCTACTTTGGTAAAATGCCAATCAGAAAGAAAGACCAAAAAATAACAAGAAGTCATAGCCTAACCCACCAGGTTGAGCTCCCAGCCTTCTGCACACTTGATCTGAACAATCTGATAAACAACCAGAAATCAGCTTGGAAAATGGAAAGATGGAAAGGACAAATTAGATCCCTAAATTTTGCTACGTACCGATTGCTGAATATACTCAATGAGCCGGTAATCAATACTCTAGCATTGTTTCTCGCCTGAAATTCGAGGCATGTAAAGTGAGAAATATTGTTGGACTGCTTGCTACTATAGAAACAAATCAACCACTTCAAATGCAGGTTTACTGAGATGAGTTGGGAAAGTATCCTTGGGTTTCAATGAAAGTTTTCTATTTTGGGCCTAACAAAAGGAAAGGATCGAAATACATGGATACCAGAAAGGAAATGATCATATTGCAGGCAATTAAAGGAAGCTTGGTTGCAAACCTACGCAAATCATGATGCAATCAAAGAAGGATCTCAAGTGATGAATCATTTCTAAAGAGGAAAGATGATATCTTATAATTGGCAAGTTTGATCATCAAATCGGAGGAAAGTATGTATATGACATTCTCTATATTTTGCAAAGTATTTGCAAACAGTAAAAGAATCTTTCCATATGAAGTTTGAAAAGCTTGATATCAAAATCATTGAGATTCTGCAACATTTCCGAAGGATCGAAAACTCCTTTCTGCGCAAAATTCTCAAAAATTATTGGAGGCATACCAAATTATTCTGAGCAAAAGCTTAAAGCGTCATACGAAAGGATAAGTAACTTTGGGTTGAAATATTTGATATTCTATTCAATTTATATATTCAAAAGAAGGGCATTACATATTATATGAGATATTATATCTTTAACAGCAAATTTGAGCAAAAGGTTTGTGGAGTTTATGTAGATTAAATTCGAGACAAGCTTGAATGAAAAAAACAAATTTCTTTCTTGAATTTATTGCAAATTAATGTGGCGGATGTTGCTACTACAAAGAAAATAGAGGAACAACGATCTGTTCAATGTGCACAAGCCGCAATGAAAGTCATTTGCAAAAGCTGTCTTGACGACAAGGGGAGAAAAACACAAAAGAGAAAAAGCAAAAAACGAAAAAATGAAAAAGAAATGGGGAGAATTATCTCAAAGAAGCAACAAATTGAGGGGGAGCATTCATCAAGTATGGGAAGATCCTAATAAGGTTGATTTAATTTCTGCTCGTAATTGATTACTATGGAAGAAAAGGTAATTTATGATAGAATTTGCTAAGTTCTACATAATCTGGGTTAGTATTTCTTATATTTCCCTTACTTTTTGTCAATAACAATCTTGTATCTATATTATCATTTTATTATGACAAAAAAGGTGGTGAAATTTTCATAATACAACTGTGTTCCGTGATAGACATTTTGATTCTACAAAACATGAGCTCTATTGAATATATATTATGTTCATGAATTATGTTTCATGCCAAATATGTTTTCAAGATAGTACGCAAACATGAGCTAAAATGTGTATTCTCTATGTGATACCATTTCCATTATTATCGCTTTTTGATTACGACAAAAAGGGAGAGAGAACGTAAATATGCAGCGTATTGGTTAATTACACTTACTTGATGCATAATATTGAGTTGTGGTTTTATATTGTTATGATTGTTTTGGATCATTATGGAATATTGGATTTTCATTCATATATCTTTTTTTGATGCTGACAAAAAGGGGGAGAAATATGTAGATATGATATGCTTGGATATGCTCAAATATGCAGAAGTAATATGTTTTTTTTTTTATAACCGAAGTGTCCACGCGGCCGGCGAGCTAGGGCTCAAACCAGCGGTGATGCCCGACTAGTCCTCGAGGAGGGCTAGCGCAGCATCCCACCGCCACGACCCCCCACTTAAATCACCGATGGGCGAGTTTGAACCCAGGACCTCTCGTGAAAGGAACTGAGCGCAAACCAACGCGGCCACCGATGGGTGGGTCAGAAGTAATATGTTTTGACATGTAGGTTTTTTAATACATGTAACATCCTGAATTTTGACCCGTTACTGGGACCAATAAAGTGCATATTTATTCTCGTTTGATTTTAGTAAGTCTCGCTCAGACTTGATCAATCACGGGATACTAACCAAATGGAAAAGGCTAAATAGGAATAGGTACGTGGACTGAAAACCCGATCGTGATTAAGTGCCGAGTTCGAGAAACGTCAAGGGAATATTTTGAGCCAATATGGACCGATCTTAGGAAAATGACGGATTGATATCGTCAGTAATGTACGATCGGATCGCGGGTGATTCCGCATGACCGAAAGTACGCATGACAAATGAATCCCGATTTTAATCCAAACGATCGTGACCCCCGGTACTAGTGATACTTTCTCTCGTTCTCCCAAAATTCGAGGCCATCACGACTCGGACAATCCTAGGTCGATACGCGTAATACCTAAATAGCTGCCCGTTAGTGAGAGACCCTAAAACTGCAAATGAGCTAATTTGATCGCGATATTGGACCCGAACTTCGATATCAAAATTTCAAGGGTAATTATGACTATTTTGCAAGACGAACGTCATTTTATAGTGGCCAAATAATTTTGGGACCAATGCGGCTGAAAACGGAAATTTCGACAGAAGTTGGGGAAAATTACAATTTTGCCCCTAGGGACCTCGATGTCCGTTTCCGAGGCCAAACGAAATTATTTTTCGGAACCGACGCCATTTTGGGGCAACTACGCATGTTTGGAGTGCGTATGGTCAAAAATTGGAATTTCGACCCCAGAACGAAAAATTACGGTTTTACCCCTCCAAACTTTTAGACTGATTTTCGAGGGCTTAAAGGATGAATTTTAAGGATCCGACACCATGTTATCTCTATCGTGAATATATAGGACCGGTATGGACAAAAATTGAAATTTCAGTCCGGGATCGGGAAAATTACGAAAATGCCCCTAGGGCTAATTTGGCTAATTCCGAATTTTTGTCAAAATTTTGGGGTTAACCAAGGTTGATTAGGGCTAAACCAAGTCTGGTCAGCTTGGGTTAAGGACAAATGACCATTTTTCCCCTAAATTATTGGATTAGATTGAATCCTAGCCCTTGGATCAAGGGCAAAATTGTCCAATGGCCAAGATTTTGACACATGGACTCCACTAACACTTGTTGACCCATATTTGACCAGATCATTTCTCTCTCTCGTGAAGTCATTCGGCCATTTCCCCCAATTTCTTCTTCCTTTTTCCCGTTTCTGGTTCTGCTGTGCATATTCTGCACGTCCTGGTACTGTTCACACCGGAACAGTACCAGCCGAAGTTGCTGGCTGCCTACCACCACCCGCCACAACACCCTTGGACCTTCCTCTCACCTAAACCACCACCCACAGCCCGGTTCCAACCTTGAATAGAAGAAGATCAGCCGCGAATCGTCGTTCCCATCGTCGCCGTGACCGCTGGCTTGCACCCGGAACGCCGCCGTCGATCCTTACCGCTTGTCGGTGATCGACCGCCCGTTCTCGTCGTCCCGAATCATCAATAGGCGAGTATAAACTCCTAAACCCCTAATTAGTTTAATTGTGCATTTTAGGGGTTAATTAGGCCTAATTGGGGTTTAATTAGGCTTAATTGTGTGTGGGGTGTTTTGTATAGGTCATTAGGACCTAATGAGATGATTTAATGGTGGATTAAGGCCTAAACAGCCTCCTGTTCTGGTACTGTTCATTGAGTACCGAAATTGTGCATTTTTGTCTAAGTTTTGTACTAATTAAGTTCAAGTGTTAATGACTTAGAATTGGACATTTTAGGAGCTAATTAGGCTTATTTGAAGCTTAATTAAGGGTATTTGGTTGTTGGGTGATTAGAGTTTGAGACTAGAGCCTAATGAGGGTGTTTAATTGTGGTTTAGTGGACAAAATGTGTCCTGCCCTGGTACTGTTCATTGAGCACCGAATTTGTGCAATTTGTTTAAGTGTGACACTAATTGGATTCAATTGTTAATGACCTTGAATTGGTCATTGTAGGGATTAATTAAGCTTATTTGAGTCTTAATTATGTATATTTGGTGGTTGGATGATTAGGGTATGTGATTAGGCCCTAATGGAATTGTTTAAGGGTGGTTTAGTGCATATTGGACATTCGGTTCTGGTACTGTTAACCAGAACCGAATTGCACTTTTTGGGTCAAATTGAGATTTAATTGGTTCATTGATTATCGGCTTGAGTTTTGGGTATGATTGGGGGTTGGTTGGGACTCAAATAAATCCTATTGGATGATCCCATGATTGTGAGATTGACTATTAGAATTGATTTGTCCAAGTCGGGCCCGAGGCGCATGAAATTGAATTGTAACAATTGCGTAGATTAAATGTTAAAAGGGTTGGATTACATTGGAAATAATTTGATCGTGCAGAGAGTTCGTTAAACCCATTGGCTTGATAAATAATCGTGTTCAGCTTGTTGGTTTGGGTATTGACACAAATTCCCGAGCATATGTTTGGCATATCAAGTTGTGATTGGTTGTAATTGAGTGTGACGATACACATTTCTGAGTTATATCAAATTGTGGCCTTCGGGTCGGGCCTACGGGTCGTTATAATCTCTTGTGACCTTCGGGTCGGGCCTATGGGTCGATTTAATCAAACTGTTGGCCTTCGGATCGGGCCTACTGGTCGTTTTATCAATTGTGGCTTTCGGGTCGAGCCTACGGATCGTTATATTCAATTGTGGGCCTTCAAGTCGTTATAATTGTGCATAATTCATAATGAATTTAAATGCCTAACCTGCAGGGTTGAGATAGTAAATTGGGCTGTGAGCCGGGAATGTATTAATGTTATACTGGTTCGTCGCTTGATGTGTTTTATTTACCTGTCTGGAGGTGCACGTTAGCCTAGTTTAGGATTAGTGGTTTGTACTTGCTGAGTTTTCTTACGGTTGTGGTAAAATCGACATTTCAGATCCCCGGCCATGAATTTTGAGGTCGAGGAGCAGGACCCCGAGTTCGAGACAGAGTATGAGGCTATGAGTTCAAAGGAGGAGCCAGAGTAATCCGAGAGTTCTTCCGAGACGTTTGGATCTGACCCCGACTGGATGCCCTAGGGCAGACCTCAGTTTTAGGAGCGAGGGTCGATACTTTTTGGCTGTAGCCCTATGGTTGTTAGTCCGATCCCCCTAGGCCACCGATTCCTTTTTTGTTTTAGTGGCCCTTTTTGTATCTTGTTTATAATGGATATTGTATATAAGTGTTATAATGAATGTATATGTTGTTTTTAATCGTTTGTTAATGGTTAGTCCTTGCTATTCATGGTTGCTTTTAAATTGTTCGGGTGTATATATATTTATTATATATACGTCGTTTCCGCATGTGGCGTGTTTTTCTCTGATTTGGGTTTTCGGGTCGATGACGTAACCTGGGAGCGTCGCACCTCATTTCAACCTATACACGAATGTTCATGCTTCGTGGGGTACGGGACATGACAATACATGTCATTGAATATAAACGTTCAGATTTTGCAAGGTTCAGATTTTACACTCATATGATACAATGCAATATATATATATATATATATATATGTGTGTGTGTGCCTTATCTTATTGAAAAACAGAGTATAAAATTCTCATATCAAATTACTCTGATCATATATGATATCTTGAATATCTGCTCAAATATATGTTTGATCTTATCACTCAAAATACTTTCAAAATCCTTTCAAAATCTGTTAGTCTGCATGAAAGGTTTTGTCACCATAAAAAATGAAAGGTTTTGTCACCATAAAAAAATGGGAGATTGTTGGAAAAACCTCCGAATAGGTTTTGAAGTCGATAAACCTATTGATGTGTGTTTTGTAAGTCTAATAAATATTTTGAAGTATTTTGATTTATGAAGTTATTCTTGGAAGGAAAGATGTGGCAATCTTGTCAGATTTTGAAATTACTTCGAGATAAGAGATTCAGACTTTAGACTGCAAATGAAAAGGTTCAAACTTTATACTGCATGTGAAGAACTTCAGACTTAGAGAACTTCATATGTTCTCATCCTAACACAAGTTCAGAACGTAAATAACGGCTAGTGATCTGATTAAGATTTCACACTTAGAATAAATTGATTGACTCAATCTTGAAGATTAGTTTGCAACTGATTAATGTACAAAACATATTGATTGATTGTCAATCAATCTCGAGGCAATTTATTTTTTAAACGGAGAAGCTCTACTTATGGAAATCAAAACTTTAGTTGTATGGGCAACAAGATTCAGTGGAGATTCAAATTTGTCCCTCAACGGCTACGCAATCTTCTTGATACAGTTCTGTCCAATGATTATATTGGAAGCGGGGAGTATAAAAGGAGACCAACATGCCGTGGAGCAGAAGTAAGAGACGGGATCCAGAATCTAGAATTCCAAAGTTTGAGCGATCTTTAATCTATATATTTGTCTTTCGTGAGCTTTAAAGTGTAATATGTGAGAGAGACTAAAAAGAGTGATTGAGCGAGATAGTGAGACCCATCATAAACTGAGGATTATTACTCATAGTTGTAATCTCTTAACTGATCATCTAGTAAACTACAGCCAGTAGCCTGTCAGTGTAGGAGAGTGAACATATGCTTGATCTAAGCCGAACAACTATACATCTTGTGTGCAGATTTTCTCATCCCTTGAAAACTCCTTTTATTTATTACATTGCACACTTACATAATTGCTATCAAAGATTGTTTAAAATCTGAACCTTGTTCAGACTTTGTTCTTGATCTTTTACTTCTACTTTCAATTAGTCAAAAATTATTTAAGATTATTTATTCACCCTCCTCTAGGTGATTTTTGCTAACTTGGTCAAAAACACCAAGGCAATAAAGTATTTTTGGGGTTTTCTTTTATCCTAAGATTAAAACTAACCTATATGACATGCAACATTAATTAACTACATAACCTGGTTCTAATAACATGCAATTTCTAATTAAATGAACTTAACATGCGAACTACATGTCATGCACATGACATAACAATATGACATGGCCTAGACTACAGTGCATATGATATCTTTGGTATTAAAATTCGTTATTAATAAATAACCTAATTTAAGCATGCAATCTATCCTATCAATTTATATTAAGATGACTCTTTTTTTGTTTTTAAATTTTAAATTTCGTAATAAAATTTTGCTGAAATGAAAATTACCCTAAATGAAGGTTTTCCAATCCGCACTAGGAAATAATTTCGATTAAATCCTATTTCAATTAGGAAAGACCTTACACTATAACTAAATATTACCTAAACCATGCAATAGTATCTAAATTATCCTATCTATTTCTAACACGCAATCTTTTTGTATTTTCTACAAATAAGGCAAGCAATCAATGATAAGCAATATATCATCCGCTTAAGATAACAACAATTTAAAATTTATTTTCGCAAAAATAGAATCAATATCCTAAATTTAGGGCTTAAAGATCAAGATAAATTTTCTAACCGCGCAATTGAATAATTTCATCTAAGGGCTTATAGACAAAATCGAAAGATCATATTACGTTGTGGATTAGGAGATAAATCTTGATCGACATTTTGCCTATCGCTCGAATATGCAAAGTACGGTAACAATGAGCACAAAATAAGCAATAAAATATCCAAATTGATTATGATAAGGTTTTTACTTAAATGAGCAAATAACTTTCCAAATTTGAACTTCAACAAAATAGGCTTGGGCTACGATGACCGCGGTGGTGGCTCGGCAAGGACATAGTAGTTCACGGCCAAGGGGTGTTAGCCTTGCGGTGGGTAAGGACCGAGAAACAGCCGCAGTGTGGGCTCACTGGACACTGCTTGATGAATGTCAGAAAGAATAAACGCGGACTGGACCAACACTAGACTTTGCTGGACTTGGTGGTGAATGGGAACCCACTAAGACTTCACTACAGGACACCATCGAGAATCTTGCAGACATCATTATGAATTTGAGAGGTTCAAGTGGGCTTTGCACTCCTGCTAGAAACTCCTGGACGTGGTGGCCGGAGACTGCAAGTTCGCCAGAAAATCGTCGAAGCTGTTTAACTTGTTGGAAATAGACCACGCCTGTGAGAAGCAGCAGCAGCAACATTGATCGTTAATCCGCAGTCGGTCTCAGAACAGCAGCAGGCTTCTTTGTCTCGCAGCTTGGGGGCATGGCAACATTGTACAAAACTCCGTTGGATCCTTCATGAAACATAACCTAGAGTTAGATAACATACATACCATTGAAAAGGAGAAGTGATTCATTAATTAAACCTTCATGAATCCAACTTTTTGTTCTTTCATTCTAGGTAAAAGCCCTAGAAGTATCACCTAGTGTAGTAGGAATTATATCAACTAACCCACCCTTTTTTCTTTGGGTTAATACTACGAAAAACTCCAAACACCTGCAACAAATTTACCCAAAACCATTTTTTTGATCACAAAAAATCCCAAACTGGTACATCTGTGATAATTTTATCTCGAACTAATTTTTTGACCACCGAAAATCTCAAACTGGTACATCTGTAATAAATTTACCCTCCTTTGTTTCCGTTACATTTTATTATCAAATTGCTAAGTTTGATAACACGTGGTAGTTGAACGGTGTACCGGTTTGGGGTTGTACCCTTCTATTTGTAACAAGTTTACCAACTTGTGGTTTTTCGTAATATTAATTCAATTTAACAGATATTAACAGAGGATAAATTTGTCACAAATGTACCAAATTAGGGTTTTTAGTAGTCAAAAAATTAATTTTAAGTAAAATTGTTACAGGTGTACTAGTTTGGAGTTTTTGGTAGTCAAAAAATTAGGAGAAAATTTCAATTAAGAGCCCGGAGTCGAACCATTTTCTCAAATGAGGGTTTGAAGTGGAGCTTGTCTCAAAAGAGGGCCTGAAGTGACCAACATAATCTCAAATAAAGACCTCAACTTAGACACCAGCCAAATCATATTTGTAGCTAAGGGTATTTTCGCCTAAGGACTTTTTTTACTCTTGCTTCTTTTTTTCTTTTTCCTTTTTGTTTTTCTTTTCTCTCTGTCTTCATCTTGCTCACGCCTCCTTCTTGACAACAGCATCAGTCTCCTCACCAGCGAGCTTGCACAGGTGCAGAACAATTTGAGCGAAGAAAATGGAAAGATATTCGAGAAGTTTTCTGTGTGCTTCAGTTTTGCAGCCTACCCATCAGCGAACTTGAAAGTGCGTGCTCTACATTCTGCAATTTCGCACCCTAATGCAGGCGCTTATCAATTTCGGCAGAAGCCGGATTGAAGTTATTCGCCACCAATCGCCTTCTCCGACGGTGAAATCCTTAGGATGCATGGGAACTCCTGGTCGAATAGCCTCTTGGGCGCCACTTGAGGATCCACTTTCTAGCATTGGCCCGAAGAGACTGGCAATGATGATGAACTTGAGAATCAAGAAATAAATGGGTTTTGTTTTAATTCTTTTTGCTTGTAAGAACTTATTGTGGTAATTAAAGTAACAGTTTCATGTTCTCCCTGCTAATGAAATCGGTCTTGCGTGATAACTTTCACTCACAGTTTCTTCGGAATGTTCTGTTGGCTCTGGGTCGGACGATTCATAACATTCATAGACACAGTTTGAATTGAGGCAGAATATGTGGCTTCTCGAGAGGGTCCAATTGTGGAGAACTTAGTCTAAAAAAGATGACTCTAGTTATTTGGGGATTGAAGATATTCACCGCCAGTAGCATTCGAGTTAAAACACCGAGAGCACCCAATCTAAACAACGGATGACTCTGGTTCTATGCATGTACAAACAAATTTGCCTCTCTAACTCCGAAATATTATTCGCATAGATTCGAGAAAGAAGAACAAGACCAAAAAAAAATGCAAAATCGCTCAGAAATCCCCAAAATCGCGCATTTCACTGAACGAATCGGTGCCCACGAGGATAGTAGAGATTTCACAAAAAAACTGGCTTAGGGACTTCAATCCGGCTTCTCTTCCCTAAGACCGATCAGATTAGAGCTGCGTGGGGACGAATCTGAATTCGAGCATTGATGAGGACGAGGACAGTGAGCTAATGGCTTACACCTTGTCGTGCTCGACCGCGACCATGAGAGTGTGAGGGTCAAATCGAGCAGAGCGTCACATCTTGGCTCGCTCGTGCTTGATCTGGGGCTCGGATCTACCTCCATCTTTCGACGAAGGAAACTGAAATTGCTGTTGAGGACGGTGGCGGCCGAGAATGGCAAGGTCGGCGGGGATATAGAGATGGACTCTAGAGAAGGCGATCTGCAGAGGGAAGAAGACGGAGGCATGAGGATGATGAAGAGAAGAGAAGAGGAGAAGAAAGAGAAAGGAAAGAAAAAGAGAGAAAAGAAATAAAAGAAGAAAGAAAGAGTAAAAAAAGTTCCCAGACAAAAATACCCCTAGCTGAAAATAAGATTTGGCTGGTTTATAAGTTGAGAACCTTATTTGAGACTAAACTGATCACTTTATTAAGTTGATCACTTTAAGTCCTTATTTGAGATAGAGTTCACTTTAGGTCTTCTTTTGAGAAAACGGTTTCACATCATATCCTTATTTGAAATTTTCCCAAAAATTAGTTCAGCATAAAATTGTTACAAGTATACTAGTATGAGGTTTTTTGGTGGTCAAAAAAATAGTTCGGGTGAATTTGTCACAGGTATACCAGTTTGGGATTTTTGGTAGTCAAAAAATTAGTTCGAGATAAAATTATCATAGGTATTCTAGTTTGGGGTTTTTTGTGATATTAGCCCTTTTTCTTTTGACAAATAGGAAATTCCGGATCCAATTCGGACATCAGAAAGATTACCATATATGACACAAAATTTCTCTGCCAGACGGGGAAAGCAGCTAAGTCGTCGTCGCCAATGCACTGAGGCAACGGCTTCACAGAAAGAGGAGCTCGGACACGTTGGATTGTCATCAAACAGCTGAATTCCAGATTTTACTCCCTTCCAAATCTTACTCACTTTTTACCTATTCCCTCAAACAGCCGAAAAGTAGTGCCCAAGGAATGCTGGATATCTTCAGCAAATCACTACAAATATTTTCGCACACGTTCCCGACCGCCCATCTTGTTCAAGAATGTATCGTCAGTGTTCTCTTTCTTGTTTTATCCGAATTCCAGCTTTGTCCATTCTTTCACATGTATATCTTTAAGGAAGTTGGACTTCTAGGAAAATATTTCAATACAATATGCCTTTTTCCCACGTGAATATTGTCATCTTATGCCCTAATCTTTCTTTCTTTCCAAGAATGTAATTAAGCACCCCCAATGCAAATTTTGGTCAAGTAAGCATGTGACGGGCTTTGGCCAGACTTTCACTTTATGGGCTCAGTCCAACCAATTAAGTTCAGAACCATTTATTTTAACTCATCCGCCACCGTTCCGATTAGAATGCCAACTAAATCCAAACTCTTATAATATCTACATGCAATTTAATTTTAATATCTTTGTTTATGTGTCAAATATTAATCTGTAATTTTCTATGTGATTATTCCTAAATGGGATGCCAAAATATAGGCGTCAACAAGCACAAAGTCATGCTTTGTAATTAATATCATCCTAGCAATCTTGGATCAAGTGAGTGATGAAAACTATATGAAATAGCTTGGATCATATGTATAAACAAACAAAGATGCATCGTTACAAAATTAGGTTTACGAAGGAACAATTAGAACACTATCTCCACCGTTTTCCATAAGCCAACTAACCTCGACAAGTATTACAAAAAACTGATGCACCAAAGAAATTAGCCCTTGATCATTCTCTCTCAATTTTCATTTCTGAGCAATCGTTGTCCTAAAAGGGATAACAAGCGCAATTGTGTAAGTCCATATTTTCAAATTTTAGCATGTCAACCCTAGCGCTAGTACAATTTGGTTGAGGACCCGGAAATTTTCAACTCGAAGTCATCCGTTCAAACCCACTAATTGCAGGCAAAGTATTTTAGGTCAAGACCACATGCACTGATCAAAGGCCTTAGCCGGTTCATGGGACTTACAGGTTGTTTCATTGTCTCCTGGTAATGGAGTATTCATGTCTGTGTCCATGGATTATCAAAATTTATAGTGTGAAGATAAACATTCAATAATTTCAAATTATGCTCTTCGATTTTGTTTTTTTTTTTTTTGTGTTTGAGGATGGAAAACAAATTCATCCACTCCTTCACCGATATTCCATGTATACATCGTCTATATTATAATCATAATTGTGATAAAGTCCTGGATAACATCAGTTGCTTTGCCTTTCGAAACGTCCGATTAAACCATTAACTGAAAATACACAATAAATCTTACTTCTAGGGAAAAATAAGTTGTTTTATTATATAAAATTTCCGATGATTGTGATCCATTCTGAGATACATAGGCTCTAAAGATGCTTAAAAGTTGGGAAATAGATAGATAGAATCTCAAAACATTACCACAGATATATGATAGCCAATTGCAAATGAAATTAAAAACTCTGATACTCGCACTCGCATGAAAATGATGCCGATGATCACGAGAATGTTGTATTACTCTCTAGTCAGTCACCTGCATTTCCATGCGAACTTGAGGCAAGGTTGCACGAAATTGATTTGGCATATTAAATGATTTCTCATGGCCCTTGAGGAAATCTTCAACTATTGCCAAGCTTGGCTCCAACACCAAACTCTCCCATGCCTTCTCAACATCTTTCCCTGAACTCTCGAAAACCCCAGTCGCGTCGATGCGGCGTATGTTCCACCCGCGCTCTTCAATAAGCCTCCCGATCTTCTCGACTTGGCGACAAGTTAACTTAAAAGTGTTGACCTTGATCTCATTGATGGCATCGTCAAGCAAAACTTCCTTCGGTTTCTCGTCATCAATCATGCGATTCTCGACTCTCAGGAAATGGTCCATCTCTGGGACTCCAATTGCACGGCGTATGCCACGTGAGTAGTTGGCTTCAGGGACAAACATTCCTCGCACCTCATCTATTAGGCCTGCGGCAACCATTTTGTCCACCCGTTTCGACAAATGCACACTCAAGACTGGTGGCGACACATCCAACCATATGAAACAACAATCATAAATTGACTTGAAATAAAATGTAGGGTCGTCCACGAGCTTCTCGATAAAGGAGTTTGATCCCCCAGCAATGATTGCGGCACGCCCACGACCCGTTATCTGCTTGATGGCGATCAACGCATCGCGACAAAAATCATGTGCCGAGAAGTCGACGTCCGGGTCGTCAACCACTCCTAAGAGGTGGTGTGGCACACCTTGACGCTCGAGCTCAGTGACCTTGTTGGTGACAACATTGAGCCCTTTGTACACTTGGATTTTGTCGGAATTGATGACCTCAGTTTGAAAATGGACCGCAAGATCGATTGAGAGCTTGGATTTTCCGGTTCCTGTTGCTCCCATTATAAACACGACCTTGGGCTTGCTCAACTTTGGATATCTATGAATGGACTTCATGACTTCTATGTAAGAAATCAAAATAAAAGAAAAAGCACATAGACAGTCATAAATTGTTGATTGAAAGAATCAAGCATACATAAAGAAATAGTTCTATAGCGAAGATATGGGCATTTGAGAAAGGAAGATACTATTGGTTTACCATAGACACACAAGTGATCTCAAAGTTGAGTTCCCATAAAAAGGAAGTGTTTCCATTCAAAGGCAAGGTTCCGTGAAAGGAAAAAGGAATCAAAGAAAGAAACGAAAGGACTGCAGAATTGACATTTCCAATTCTAATGTTCTTATCATCAATTATTGGCTAGAAACTTCATCCGCTTCTTTAATTTTCACACATAGAATTTTCCTTTCTTAATTTTGTAGTTGTTATCAGTAACAAAATTGGATTAGGAAAGACATTAGAAGTGTCAAAAGTTGTGTACGGCACTCATTTTAGGGCAAAAGTACACTACAAGTGCCATAACTTGTGTACGGCGCTCACTTTAGTGCCATAACTTTTTTTTGGATCACTTTAGTGCTAAAATTTTTGAAAAACGATCACTTAAGTGCCAACTCCGGTGCCGTACACAATTTTTCGCCGGAAATCTGACGTGCCATTTTTTTTATTAATTTTTGAAGCTGACGTGGCTCACCGGAGTCTCGCCGGAGATTGGCACTTAAGTGATCGTTTTTCAAAAATTTTAGCACTTAAGTGATCGTTTTTCAAAAATTTTAGCACTAAAGTGATCCAAAAAAAATTATGTCACTTAAGTGATCGTTTTTCCCCCGACTTGGCACCAAAGTGATCCGAAAAAAAGTTATGGCACCAAAGTGAGCGCCGTACACAAGTTATGGCACTTATAGTGTACTTTTGCCCTCATTTTAGTGTGAAAAGTTTTCGCCGGCTCACCTAAGTGTCAAATCATAGAAGAAACGATCACTTAAGTGCCAATGGCGACATCGTTTTTGGGCTTTTAATGCTAATTCAGATCTTCAGCGAGCAACGTCAACAAAAAAAATATATTAAAATAATGCCACGTTGGATTTCCGGCATTCGGGACCGAAGTTGACACTTAAGTGATCGTTTTTTTTTTAAATTGGCGCTTAAGTATTTTGAAAAAAACTTTTGGCAACAAAGTGAGCGCCATACATAACTTTTGGCACTTGTGGCGTCCTTCTTCCCACGTAAATCTAATAGATGCATATATAGCTACTCTCAAGAAATATAATATGGTAATAGTAAAATATAAATAACATGACTTTGTCAAGAAAATTTATGAACAAAGTTCTCTCATGGTTCGCCCTCATTGCACACGAATGAGAATAAGGGATAAAGGGGAACGAAAATACCTGCTGTTACAAGTGAACGAAGTGATAGATACTGCAAAAGAACACAAATTGCAATGAAAGACTGTTACATTCAATTTTCATAAAAAGGGAGGAAAAAAAAAAGCAGAGAACTATGACATCAAGAAAAATTACATGGAAAACTTATCAACTCTTTGCTCCTTTTTTGTGAAACATACAATTTTTCTCCTTTTGTTTGATATATACATTTTCGTCTTCCGAATTTCGAAGGACACTTCCAATTATAAGAATACTAAATCACACTCTTTGGATTGTTAATACATGACTAAGAAATGGGGAGAAAAAAATCCAAACCTCAATCACAAAGAGCTTAAGAAACAAATGACATAAAAGATCTGTCTCCGTGAATGAACAAGTCACTGATGCATTACTGTTCCATTGTAATAAACCCTCTAAACAGATTGAGATAATGACCAAAAAAATCAAGAACATAACTCATTTGGTCAGTAATGGGGATGGTTTTTTCTAGGTGTAAGAGGGACTCACCAGATTTTAGAGGGTTTCCAAACAATTACACTGAACTGAGACCTTCAAAAGCGAGAGAATGAGGTTTGGTCTGATTTATAATGTGTATTACCAGCATTGGCATTTTCTGACTGTACGTTGACTATGAATGGGTCAGCTCAATACGGAAGGCTATTTAAGAAGAAACTGGATTTTATGCCTAATTAGAAGAGTACTTAGAGAACTTGTTGTTTTGGTAATATACAAGATAAGGAACTCATATATTTCCATTGCCATTTCTGGGTACACAAAGAAAGGCCCACTTGTTGTCTAAATTGAACTTCATCCAAATCTGATTTCCTTTCTCTTTTGGATTGGATGTTAATAAATACACATGCAAGTAATCACATAGTCATAAGCCACATGAATGCCACTTTGCAAAAGGCAAAACAGGTGTCCCTTTGGAAAATTACAAAAAAAAATCACCAAAAAAAGAAATAACTAGTCCCAAAACTTTAATTACGTGCTTAATGAGAACTAAACTCAAGACAGTTGTTTGTTTGGTAATGTATTGATTAACAGGATGAGCAACTGATCTATTTCATTACTGGGCACACATATTGCCTTAATTGAACCTTTTCCAAAGTTGATATCTTTTCTCTTTTGGGTAGAGATCAGAGGACAAAATCGAATAATTAGATGTTCATAAATACACATGCAAGTTATTACATTGTTATGTCGAAGGCAATCGGATACGTTCGGATATTAGATGTAAATGCACAATTTCACTCAGCTACTTCAACCTTAACTATGATAAATTAAAGCTCATGGTTGCTGACATCTAAATTTTGACTAACCATTTAATGATTAATTGCATAGAAAATTAGGGATTGAATTTTAATCCCTAAAAAAATATTAAAATTGCATAGCATATAGTTTAGGATCGTGTAGGTCAATTGCATTCCACACCAGACCAGCAGTGGCGAGTAAGTAAAAAATCCATCACGTAAACCGAGCTCGAGCACCGAGTGAAACTCGGTTGACTAAGGGTATAGGGGCCGAAAATCGCAAGTGTAAAAGGCTTTGATTGTCTTAATTTGAGCTTAAATTAGCCCATTAAGCTTAATTAGAGAAAAACCCAGATTAATTCAACTCATTTGAAATTAAAATAAAATGAAGTGATAAAGCCTAAGCCAAAGCCCATTAGGTCTTGAAAGCCCAGCTAATTAACCTAGATATACGATATAAATATGTCGTTATGCCTCATTATCAGAGGGCTCTCATAATTTTCATAACACAATTCCTGAGAGCACGAGAGACACGTGAGCAAGAGCAAGAGTAAGATAGAGAGTCGCTCGCGCACACGCATGTCCCACCGTTGCGCTGCCTTGCGACCACACCGCCTTCACCGTGCCGTCTCGCTGCCACCACCTCCGTGCCCAACACCGCTGCCTGTGACCCCTCCAATCTGCTGCCATCCCTGAGTCCGACGCCCACCTCTTGCCACTACGTCCAGTCCGATCACTCGTGTCTCCAACCAGCAAGCATCATCGGGAAACTGATTTATCCAAGCTGAAGGTTGACGGCCGTGAGTCCAAGGGGTGGATTTTATTCCATTATCACCACCTGTCGGCCAAGGTCAGGAGCATGAAGTCAAAGAAATTCATGGCCACGTGATCTGAAGCAGGGAATTCCAAAGAAGAAAAGGCAACAAAAAAAGTGGCAATTGGAGATTTCAGTTTGAGTGAGCAACATGACAACTGCAAATCAAGAACGTCTCCGTTGCTCTCCATCATCAAGTTCCATTCGCAAGTCCAAGCCACCGTGACAACGCTGTGACTAGCAACTCCCGCGAACGGTCGTCGCTTTACCACCCGACGCCATCCCTGATCAATCCCGGTGTTCCCTATCGCTTTCGTGGCCGTGGAGTCCCTACACCGTCGTGGTCCGTATTTCTATTTTGCAAATTGACCGGAGCGCCACCACATTGCCGCCGCCGCACCCGCCGTCCGCCCACCATCAGTCGATCCGTCCAGTGATCCGCAAGCCCGAGTTCGATCCGAGTTCAAATTTGGAAGTTATCCGCGAATTAGGTAAAATTATTATCCAAATATTTCTTTTAAATATTTTATTTCCTAATTTTCAGGTGTTTGAATATATTGCAAATATTCTGTGGATCACTAGATATCTTAGGATAATGTATGTAATACCCAAAATTAGGAGTTTTTCCTAATTCACCAACGTATCTTGACAACTATTTGACCTTAACCCTAAAGTACAATACGCGGCGGTACAGAAAGATCGTTATCCTATCCATAACTCCCTAGATACGATAATAGATCTTATATGCTTTCCAAATTCAAACAGTCGGCTTTCCGTCAATATCTATAACTATATAGATATGGCCGTTAGTTCGATTCATTTTCCTAATTCGAACATGATAAAAAAGATCTTGCAGATCGCGTGGATGGTTGGTTTATGATTGTTATCTTGTGTGTGATTTATTTTCTTTTTAAAAGAAAATCCAAAAAAATATATTAGTTAGGATTTAAATTAGAAGTTTTGCATGTCTAGGGAATCCCAAATAAATCAAGAAGATAGGATAATTATTTTGGGACTTAAGACGATTTATTTCCTAGTTTAAATTGGGGGTTATTCTAATCCTAATAGATTGTTTAGGTATTTTAGAATTTCGAATTTCCATAAAAAATAACCCAAAAAGAATCACTTTAGGATAGATTAAATTATCATATCTAGGATAAATTGCAAGTTAATTTGAGTAATTTTTAATTCGGAATTAAAAAAAACAAAAAAAAAGAAGCTGTTTTAGAATAAATAAAATTGCTTTTTATAGGGTAGATCGCATGTTAATTTAGGCACTTTATTCATTCCGAATTTCATTGGAAAAAGAACAAAAATAAATCATTTGTCCATTATTAGAAATAGGTCACATTGCCGCATGACATATAGTCCACATGTTAGGTTTCATTAATTGTATGTCATAATTTGCACATCATGGCACGTAGGTTAGTTCTCATCTTAATAAAGAGAAAACCCTAAATAACACATTGAGTGGATTACTTTGTTAATTAGAAATCATAGTAGGACTATTTGTATGATTTTATATCTAACAATGCATATGCTTTCGCTACTTTAAGGTACGTTATTCTCATAATCTAGCAATTTATTTACTGCTTTCCTTATTGTGTGTTAAATTGGTGGATTGCGCACCCGCATTGTCATCCCACATATTAATATTTAGGTAATAAAAGGGATTTAGACTGCCTGCTTAAATATTTTTTTGAAAAGAAAAGGTACCGAAAGAGCGTTAGACTAGATCTAGAGTAATCAAGTCCTCGAGTTTAGAATCTCTAGTTTGTAGAAATAAAACATATCTCCCTATGTTTTATTTAGGTTTCTAATCGATCTATCCCATGGCAACTCCAAGCATGAAAATATTTGCACGTTTAAAACTTTAACCCTAAGTCACGAATTAATAGCTTTGGGAGGGCCCGAGCTAATAATCCATTAGCCGAACCCCTAGGTGGTGCACCGCAGGAGGTTAGGTCGTGACAAATAAATTTTGAGCATATATATGATAGTGATTTTTCTGTTGTCGGGTTCACCTAGAGTTTTACACTTTGGGCGACCATATTTGTCTCTCTTTTTTTCGGTTTAATTTGATTAGGAATTTATGTATTTATGGAAATTTTATCCTATTCTATATATGGAAACATTATTTGGGCATGCTTGTGACATCCAAAATTTTCTTTGTAGTTTATAATACTTAAGATATTTAGTGGTGAGAGTTATTAAGGTAATAAAATTAGTTTAGTAATTGTCAACGGAGACCGATACGCTCCAAATTATGTATCGAATGAATTTCAAGCATTAAAAATTTATTGAGTTAAGGTGCTACTTCTATGCTATATTTTATCTATGATTATCGCGATTTCAAAATAATTTTCTGATTTACCGGCATTTCAAATGAATACTGATTTCTCTGTTTATTTACCGCAATGTATAGTATATACCCAAATACTTTAATATCTTCCTCTATTCAATTAAATTATGCTATTTGTCATTATATTAGCATGTATAAATGTCGTAATTTTCACCCTATTTTGTCACATGCCTAATTGAAATGCTTGGAAATCTAAATTTATGACATCATGCATGACCTATTACATTTTAACCCTAGTAAGTTTTTATCTAAATATAACTATAGTTACTTGTCATTATAGTCTTCAACCCAAGTAAATTAATGTGACCCCAAAATACTTTTAATTATGGTAAAATTTTGGGAGATAAGGGCTACAGAACACTTCTTATTCTCCTTCTTCTTCTTCGCATGCACCACTCTCTTCTTCTTCTTCTTCTTATCCTTCTACTTCCCGACCAAATTTTCTTTTCAGCTTTCTTTCATATATATATATATATATATCAAAGTTCAAGCTCACTTTCAAATTAGCTTCTTGACAATGTATATTGTTGAATTTTCCTTTCCTTTTTCTTTATCAAATATGCTTGTTGTTTTCACAAGAATAAGATTTGTTAATTTTTAGTATCTATTTTTGTTTTCAAGGTGGTTAGAGGTTTGCTTTGTTGAAGATTTCACTTTGGGTAAGTGAAAACTTTAAGGCTAAGCTAGAATGATTTATTTAGTGCTCTTGATCTTGGTTGGTTGATTATTTGTTATTTAGTTTGGATTTTATGTTATGTGTGAGCAAGTTTCAATAGTGTACGTTATACTATTGTGATTGTTGAGCTTGAATTACAAGTTCTCTACATGCCTAGATGTCTTTGAGAGATTATTAGTATCTTTTGTTGCATCTTGAATGAGAAAGGTGGGAAAATGATAAAATTAGGCAAAAAAGGGTATTTTGGTAAATTTCGTTGCTTGGTAAGGAAGAATTTCGAATTTTGCAGAAATAAAGAGAGGCTTTGAACAGTGTTAATTTATGATTTTTAATGTTAATTAGTGGGTTATTAAGTTTTGTTAATTAATAGAAATCAAACCGGTTGAAAAAAATGAGTTTATAAGCTTTAGGGGCAATTTGTAATTCCACCAAAGTGGAGGGGCGAATCTGTAAAAACTGAAAGTTCTGGGGACTGATGATAGTATGTGGATTCTCACTTTGATAAGTGGTTAAGTTAGTTTTTAGAGATGATTGTTTAATTAGGTCATATGTTTAACTATGCAAATTTGGAGCAATTTTGTAATAATTACTTAAAAGTAGGCAATTTTGAAAATTTTGTAAAATATGTGGTGTCTATAGTGTAATTAAAATGTTTGTGTGTTTTAAAGCAAAAAAATATTATCATTTATTTTTTAATTTAATTATTATGACTTGATTGGTTGAAAATCGAAAATTAGGGGTAAAATTTTAAAATGAGAAATTTTACTAGGATAATTTTCTAATTTCAAGAATTAGGAATCATAGAAATGATTGCTTTTATATGTGGTAAAAGTGAGCTTGATCAAGGGGGATTAAGATAATAAATAAATAAATAAAAATTAGATGAGATACTAAATTATGGAGTAGTAGTATTTAAATGCTATAGAACTTGCAAAAGTGCTCTTCTAAATTGACATTGGCTTGGTGAAAAGAAAACTAAAGTTCTCATGTTGAAAGGTGCATAATTAATTGATTTTATTGTATATTATGTGAATTGACAATAGATTGACATGTTGTTGTTTGCGATTGTAATTATGAAAATACATGATGTGTTTTGCGTTGTAATTAATTACAAATGTCTTTGATATTAAGTAATTAAGACCTTTGCCACGGCCTATTCGCCACCGAGCGAATTCCCTTGTGTGAGCTATGGATAGGACTCTGAAGTCAGCCAGATGTTTTACCGTATGAAACAGTTCTCTACAAGGTTGAAATGTTATAAAATCCTATGATGACATGGCTCTTGTATTCATGGTATGACATGGCTTTGCCATGGTATGATGTTGAGAAACGACCATAATCACGCAGATGTACAGTGGTGTATTTATCCTCACTAATGAAGAAAACACCCATGATGAATGGGCTGAGGCGTGGCAAAGAGTATGAATGATTTCACCCCTCATGATTTGGTGGTGACAATGTCTCGTTAGTCGAGATGCCTCCTGAATCGAGATGATCCTGACCAGTGATGAATATGAATCGATGAGATGTTATGCTATATATATGAAATATAATATGCCATCCATTTTCACCTGAATGATTGATTTTATGCAAAATTATTGTTGTTTCATTTACGTGTCATGATTAGAAAGGTAGTATCATTATTCATGTATTTTGTACCGTCTTGAACTCATAATTATTGTTGATACCAGGTTGAGTTGTGACATTCCGAATTTCGACCTATTTTTGGAATTTATAAAGTGTATACTTCGTCAATATGCTTATAGTAAAATCTTGCCCGAAACTTATCACTCTTGGGTTATTTTTAAATTAGAGATTTTGCTAATATTGCACTCGATCAAATTTGACCGTTATTTAGAGCCCGAACTTTGGTGTCGAATTTCTCGGAGTTTCGTGACGAATTTAATTAGACGGTATTGATATTATGATGGCTAGCGTCAATATTGCCAGGGATTAGTGACAAGTAAAATTTGGACCGGATGTGAATTTAGACTAGTAGACCTCCCTCTGGGTTTATTTTGTTTAGTGTTTTCGCCATTTTTCCTAATTTATAATTAGATTTTTTTTCGTGGACCGTTGGATCGATTCCAGGTTCGAATGAGGGCCGTCGGTTCGCACTCGAGTGCAATGTTTGACTTTTGTCTCTCTCTCGTCCCCTCTCCCTGCCCCACGTCCATCCCCCCCTTCCCCATGCAACGTCCCCTCTCTCTCTCCTCCCTTTTTTCTTTTCTTCTTCTTCTTCTTTCTTTCCATTTTATTCTTCTTCTTCTTTCTTTCCTTTTTCTTCTTCTTCTCTTCTTCTTCTTCCTTCCTCGCTTGCTCATGCTCCTGCTCCCCTCTGCTGACCGCTACTCGCCGCGCCCAACTGTCACCAGCCATCTGCCTGGCGCCACCGATCGCCCAGCCTTCGCGTCGTCTGTCTAGCTAGCTCCCCCGACCCAACTAGCCCTCTCCTCCCTCCCTCTTTCCCCTTCGCGCGCAAGCAATAGCTCGCCGCCACATCCGCCGCGGCCCGACTTCACCGAGCCGCCAGCTAGCTCATCCAGCCTCGCCCCACCTCCTACGACGTCGCCGTGCCACCCTATTGACACCTAAATTTTGCTTAATTATTTAGGGTTTAATTGCATAAAAACTTATGGATTAATCTTTAATCCCTAAACAAAAAATATTTTCATTAAGTTACATGGCATATAGATGTTAGGCGCATTTGCATTAGTAGAATTTAGTGAAACATATTTTCCTTTTATTTTATTTCATTTTTATTTTATGAAAAAGAAAAACATCATTATAAAAATTATTTAAAAAAAAGGAAAAAAGAAAAGAGTAAAAGACAAAAGGAGAGCTCTTCCCTGGGTTGATACGAAGGGATCTTTTCTCTCTCCCTCTCTGAACTCCACCCACACTTTCACAAAAGAAGCAAAAAAAAAAAAAAGACAAAAGGGATGCTCGTCCCGTGGACCAATAGGAAAGGGGTCACTTATCTCACGCTACAAGAGAGAGAATTGAGAGTGTTCAGAGAGAGGTAATCACTTTTTTCAGAGAAGAGAGTGTCTTTCACAAAACGAGCATGGGGTGGTCTTCAGGAGGGAGGCATTTCACATAAAAGACACAATTTGAGAAGAGCATGAGGAGAGATCAAGAAAGGAAAAGTCAAAGAGAAGGCAAGAGGAAAACACTGCTCTCCGGGGGATTGAGATGAAGGCCTTTCTTTCTGTTTCTGGTTTCCACCCACGTACACATGAAAGAGGAAAACCTACGGTCTGCACATGCAGAGAGAGAAGAGAAGAAAGAATTCTAAATGGACAGGGGGAGGAGAGTTCAAAAGGGGGAGGAGAAGGAAGGGACCAGGGGAGTTTGAGGGAAATACCTGAGAACAAAGGGTCCCCATCCGCCTGAAGGAGACTCCGAGGTGCCGTCGACAAGCTCCCAATCGCCGCTTTGCCGCCGGCCAACCTCAAACAGGTAGGATTTCGACTTCTCCTATTTTGGCTTCCTCCTCCCCTGCCTCTTGGGTGTCGGGCACACCAAGCCTATTCGGTGGTCGCCCGGCACCACAAAAAGGAGGAAAATGTCTTTTTCCATCTCCAAGGAGTGTTCCCGAACAGTTTTTATCAAGAAATAACTTTCGAATCCCGCTGAAATTGACTTAGAAACGGTTAGTTTTAGGCGCGTCCCGCCTATTTGTCGAAATGCCCCAATGAACCCTTTTGAGCTTAGGGCCTCGAATCTAACATTGCTCTTTTTGGTTGTTTCATGCAAACCAAGATCCCTTTGTTGCAAAACATTGCTGTATGAATCTTCGAACATCATCTTTAAGCTAAAAAAAACCGCCTTGAAACCTCATCCTAACACTCGCATCTGAACTCGCCTACAACATGTTTGATAAAATGTCCGAGTGGATGGCAAGACCTTTTTCACCAAGAACTGTTATTGTTATCTTCGTTTCACGAGTTGTTCATGCTTGAATCGACATTCCATGCCTCACTTGGTGTTTTTTCTTGTGTTCTTACGCCACCGTTTGAGCATTGCCCAAGTTGGCCTCGCGTACATTTCCCCCGCCGGAGATATTTTCCGCATTGACGAAGCCTGCGGCTCGAGACCGCCTTAGCCAGCGGATTCCTTCTCATCTTTAGCGTGAATATGTTTGTTTTGGCTGTTTGTTGTGCTGAAATTGTGTTTGATTTGGTATGTCCCTTCGGTGACGATAGTGTCGCCGGAATCGCTTGGTGTTAGTTGGGGTAGTGACTATCAGCGATGGCGTGACGACTGATGAGGGGTAATCGTCAATGGCGAGTGGCGAGGATTGGCGGTGATGAGAGTTGGTCGGAACGCCGGCAAGGAGCCCACGACATGCTCTCGGTGAAGGTAGAAGAGGGCAGGTGCGGGGGAAGCTCTCGAGAAGATGTCCTGGGAAAAAGAGAAGAAAAAGGGAAGAAAAGTCAAAAAGGAAGACGTCCAGAAAAAAGAAAAAGAAACAAAACAAAAAAAGAGAAAAAATTAAAAAGGAAAGGAAAAGCAGAATAAAAAAGTCAGAAAAGAAATAGGAAAAGGGGGGTCTTGGGCGGGTCAGAGAGCCAAGTCAGGTGTCGATCGGATCGGGTAGGGGACTCGGTCCGGAATCTTTATTTTATTAAAAATATTAAATACAAAAATTCAAAAAAATATTAAAAATACTAAAAAAATATTAAAAATTCAAAAAAAATTCGAAAAATCAGAAAATGTATTTGAAGCCTGGAGTTGGTTTTCCTTGCTCCATTGTGTGATGAGCATCATGTTGATTGCACGTTGCTTGATTCACATTTTGAAATACTTGTTTAATTTAACCTCGCATGTGGTGGATTATGCATGTTAGGTCCATGTATTGATTGTTACTTCTCTTAGCTTAGTTAGGGATGAAATCTTGAGATTCCTAACTAGTGTGAACATGTTAGGCGGTGATTGAACAAGATTAGGTACCAAAAAGGCACTAATTTGCTGATTAGTGTAATCAAGTCCCCGTACCCATTGGATCTCTGGTTCTTGGAAGTAAAGCATTTCTCCCGCGCTTTACTTGGGTGTCTAATCGACCCACCAAAAATTGATTAGTGGCGACTCCTAAATGAAATTGATTTGCATGTTAATAACTTAAACCTAAGTCGTGAATTGGTATGGGCTTGGGAGAGCTCGAGCTAGGTTTAACTTAGTAATCCATTAGCCAAACCCCATAGTCGGCCGGGTTGGTTCGGGGAGGTCGTAATACACCCCAACCGCCGCCGGTTCGCCACCACCACCCCAGTTCCCCCGGGCCGCTGTTGCCCCCACTGCTCTAACGATGACACAGCTGCCCCGTGTTCTGGTCGAGCTTATCGCCGCCCAGCAGCCGCATGCCGTCGCCTCACGATCGCCGCTCGCCGGGACCAGCTCGCCATCATCCACCATCCCAGCCGTGGCCAAGCTTGCCCAGCCGTCGCCCGCTCGCCTAGTCGAAAGCTAGGCTGTGGCCGAGAGTCCCGGACCGTGCCGAGCCATGGCTGGCCACCGTGCCCATTGTGCCCTCGCCACTATTCCCCGGCCCATTTCAGACCCTCGCTGGTTTTTCCCCTGGCCAAACCTAGGTAACTGACTCCCTAAATCCTACTTAGTACTTTGGGTATTATTAGACTTGTTTAGGGGTGATTAGTGTTGGTTTAGTGATTAAATTGGGTAGGGTTTAGTTAATTGGATGTGATTATTTTATGATTCATTGTGGTGGTGATTTTGTGCTAAATTAGTGATCGATCGAAATGAGTTCAATAATTGAATTATAGTGGCGTTTGTGGGTGAGATCGGTGTTTGAATATGGCCGGCTTGAAGGTCGAATTAGTAGGGCTAATGTGGTGAACATGGCTTGGATTTGAATAGTATGACGTATTAGATTGGTATTGGCGAATTGTGTTGTGGTGTATGTGCATGAG
This sequence comes from Syzygium jambos, assembly GCA_031216235.1. Lineage (NCBI taxonomy): Eukaryota > Viridiplantae > Streptophyta > Magnoliopsida > Myrtales > Myrtaceae > Syzygium > Syzygium jambos. Next base: position 16,746,741 of record CM062226.1, read on the forward strand.
GAATGTCTTGAGGCGTAGTTACGCGGGACTGAGCCCAGATTGATTGGAGAGCTACCAACCTGAGGCGTGGTTATATGGGTGTGGCTAGAAAGGCAAGAAATGACCTGAAGCGTGGTTACGCGGGTCGAAAGAAATGTCCTAAGGCGTGGTTACGCGGGACTGAGCCAGGATTGATGGGAGGGCTGAGCCTGAGGCGTGTTGATGCGGGCTGTGCAAATAGATCTGAGGCGTGTTGACGCAAGTCGTGGATAGTTGCTCGGCCACGCATGCGAAACATGTTTGGTTGAATTGGTTGATTGTACGTGATTATGGTGCTTGAGTGTTTATATTATGTTCTTGAGTTATTGTTGCATTATGGTGATTTAACTAATATGCAGAGTTGGCACTTGTTTTAAGGTGATGTAAGTATGTTTGTGTGGATACGAATGTGTTGACTACTAGATCGCATGTTAGACTCGTCTTGGTACGCATTGGCATGGGTGGGGCTTAGGTTATCTGCTTATTGAGATTTATTCTCATTGTTGTAGTGCAAACCTTTTTAGATCCCCATCCTTGAGCATGCCGCCAGCTAGGAGTTTTGGGGTCCCCATACATACGATGTATGAGAAGACTGAATATCTGGTAGGCCCAAACCGGATTTACATTAGGCACCTTACTTCAATCTGCGTAGATGTGGGCTTAGAGGCCTTGTAACGCCACACTTACCTGGCCTAGTTCTATCATGATGGGTTGAAGCTGGTGGGCCCAATCCGGGGTTTTGAGGGACAACAGCACGGCAATGAGAATGTCGTAGATTGGGAGCTTGAGGACGCGTTTACTCCTTACGGAGAGGTTCTAGATGCCGACCCGGAGGACCCTGGCCCTGAACTTGAGCCCGTACCAGAACCCATAGCACCCGCGGGTCCCGAGCTCAAGGAGGAATTTGAAAATCCCAAGCCTGAGGTAGAGCCCCTGCCAGAGCCCTTGGAGTCTGAGCATGAGGAACAGCTGATCGAGATCAACTCGAACACTGAGTCGGAGTCTTCATGGTCCAATTTAGATTGGGCACTGTAGGAGTGTTGGGCACTAGGCTTAGAATCTTTTGGTGGAGCCCTTTTTGTGTATTTCGTAGTCTACCCTGCCACTTGTCCCTTTTTTTATGATGAAGGTGGATGCTAACCTTAGGAGCCTATTGTATGAATTTTATGGTCTAAAGTTAATGAGATGAGTTTATTGATTTGTTCAAGTACTACCCTTTTGTCATTGTTTATTGTTTGGGTTGTTTGATTTCCGCTTCTGCTTGTGTTTGTCTTCACGTGTTCCGTTTGGGTCGGCGACGCATCCTAAGACATCACGTTCAATGCGACCGCCGTAGGGGTGCCGTGAGCTCGTTAGGGTTCAGGGCGTGACACCCCTGATTGATTTGATATTAGAGCAAGGTCAGCTCGATCCAAGTTGATCAAAACCTGGAGTGATAAGGAGCGATGACTTTGGGGTAGCTAGTTAGGGGGACTCGTATGCCTTGCGTACCCTAGACTGTGTGATTGTGATTACTGAGTGATTTTATGCAATAATATGTGAGGTGCAGGTGTGTCAGGACTTGAGGTAAGTGCACGAACTATGTCGATTGTGATTGTATGTTGTTTGTAATTGGCTACTTGCTTAGTGAATTGTTGTTGTGGTTCACTACCTAGGGCTTTAGACTGGTATAGTTGGCCTAGGTCTCTAATTCCTGTGCGGAATTATAGCAGGTAGGCGAGTGTGAGATCCCGTGAGAATGAGTAGCCGAGGAAGAGGTCGAGGTCGAGGTCGAGGTCGTGTAGCCCCACAAGTTGGAGTTGTGGAGGGTCCCTAGGTGGATGGAATTCTGAGGGCACTAAAAGAAGTCGGGATTTTAATGGGTAGACAGGCTAAAGAGCGGAATGCTGTTGTCGCTGCAGCTACTGAGGCCATTGTTGCCGCTGCAATGGAGTCAATGGGAATAATGGAAATAATGGAAACAATGAAAACAATAGGAACCACGGGAATGATGGGCACCCCGCTGTTAACACCTGATTTTTAGCTCATTTTTTTTCATATTTTCAAAAATCTCAAAATTAGGATTAGGAATCTTGGCCAAGCCTAGAAACCTATTTCTAAACCAAAAATAATTTTTTTAGCATTTTCCTTTAATTTCTTTTAGTCAAAATAAGTGAGAAAATCAAGAAAAATAGCAAATGGAATAAAAAATTTCCATAAAAAATATTCATTAGTCTTATTTTAAAACCAATTTCATTAATGCATCATCAATTTTGAAAAATTTCAATCTGATATGTGTTTTTCCCAAAATTGGGTAAAATCAAACCCAAATTGAACCAAAAATGCAATTAAATATTTTCTAGTCATTTTTAAGTCATAGTATGTTCACAACAAATAATTTTGGGACATTGAATTACATAATGGTCAGTTCAATTGCACATTTTGTCAAAGAAATTAGAAAATCCCAAAATCCAATTAAAATTTAAAAATTTTGAGTCCAAATTGGGAATCGTGCCCAATATGAAATTGTCGAACCATGAGACCATCATTTATAGGGTTAATCAGATGTGTGTAATTCAATTTTGGCACTAATTTTGCCTAATCAGGTCATTAGTACATCGAATTGAACAAAACCCCAAAAACTCAATTACAAAAAGTTAAAAATCTAGGACATGATTTTGACAAAAATTGAGGAAAATCACAAATTTGGGTTCATAATGTTATGAGGAATTCAATTTTGGGATTTAATTATGAAAATTTGATCAAAATCGAGTTTAATTTGAATTTTTGAAGTTGAAACCTTCGAGGTTTGATGGTAGAGGTAATACTGAGACTACACCTTGATGGGTAGAAGAGTTAGAGAAAACTTTCGAGGTGCTGGGATGCATTGAAGAGGAGAAAGTAACATTGGCAGTCTACCGGCTTCAAGAAAATGCAAGTGAATGGTGGAGAGCCACCAGAGGTCTAGTGTTTCCCGCTGGTACTGCTCTGACTTGGACTATTTTTATCAAGATTTTCAATGGCAAGTATTTCTTAGAAAGTGCCCAAGAGCAAAATTTGGCTAAATTCATGAGACTTCGCCAAGGTCAGATGTTGGTGGATTAGTATGAGGCCAAGTTCGCAAGGCTGTCCAAGTTTGCCCCAAGAATGGTAGAGGACCCAGTGGACAAAGCCAGGAGGTTCTGAATTGGACTGAAGTCGGATCTCCGTAGTTAGATGATCTCACTGAACTTGAGGGGCTATCATGAGATTTATGATCGGGCTCAGGTAATTGAGCGTGATTTGATGGATCGGGCTATCACCTCTGGATCGCGGCAAGCCTCAGCTTGGGACAAACGTTGTTTTGGGAAGAGACCTATGACAGGAAATATCGTTTTGTTCGCCCTGTTCAAAGAAATATCGGGAAGCCGAATCGCTTTCAGAACGCCCCGTGTAGGTTATATTGAGGGAGACATGGGAATGGACCTTGTCCAAATAAGGGCAGAACGTGTTTTAGATGCAGCAAAAGGGGCCATTAGATGAAGGACTGCCCCAACAATAGGCAGGCTAGGTCGTCTGCACTATTGCCACCGCCGCCCGGGAATGAAAATCAGTTCAAAGCTATCCAGCCTGCCAATCAGAATAGGCCGTCGGCCCAAGGACAAGTGTATGTAATGGCGATGAGGGAAGCTAAGGACACGCCTGACGTGGTCATAGGTACGGTCTCTCTCTATGATCATGCTGCATATGCTTTATTTGATCCGGTAGCGTCACATTCGTTTATATCTGAGCAGTTCGTTAGATTGTCTGGAATTGAGCTGAAATCGCTTGAAGTTATGCTGCGTGTGACTACTCCGTTGAATGATAAAGTGCTGATTGCATTTGGATACCCTGATTGTAAGATAGCGATTGGTGATAGGGAAGAAATGATAGATTTAGCAGTCTTAGCTATGTATGACTTTGATGTAATTATTGATATGGATTGATTAGTTAAACAGAAAGCTGTAATGGACTCTAGTAACAGGGTGATCCAATTTAATCCGATTGGACATCTTAGATTAGAGTTTGTGGGAAGCCGAGGAAGAACCTCGATCCCTTGAATTTCGTCACTTGAGGTGACGAAGCTGTTGAACGAAGGGTGCCAAGGATTTCTAGCGAATGTATTTAATTCGATGGCTAGAGAGCCGAGGCTAGAAGACATAGCCGTGGTGCGCAATTTCCTCAATATCTATCCTTAGGAATTGCCTGGATTGCCACTTGACAGAGAAGTAGAGTTTGTTGTTGAGTTGGCCCCCGATACGAAATCGATCTCGAAAGCGCCCTATAGGATGTCATTGTCAGAATTGAAGGAATTGAAAGTTCAGATGCAAGAGTTACTGGATAAGGGCTTTATTCGCCCGAGTGCGTCTCCAGAGGGAGCGCCAGTGTTATTTGTGAGAAAGAAGAATGAGTCTTTGAGGCTGTGCATTGATTATAAATGATTAAATCAGGTGACCATTAATGTAACGCCCCTGACCTCGGGGCCATTAACGTGACGTTCCGTTCGTTATTATCTTTCATTACACACAAGCAGAAGCATACTCGGGACGATCACAATAAAAACAACAGCGGGATTAAGACAAACAGCATCATGAGCAAACCTTATATTTACAGGACACACAAATATATTTTACAAGCCAACTTAGTCGATTTTATCCATTTACACAACAAAACGTTATGGCTTGGGTGTCCTAAGCCCACTACTTCGGATTCACAGCTTCTCGCTTTCCCCGAACTCCAACATGGCTTGACTCCCACTGTCGCTACCATCCGTTCGACCATCTTATATACCTGAGGGTGGGAAAAACGGGGGATGAGTCGGGGAGACTCAGCAAGTGAAAACACTAATATCAAGCGAGGATATATCGATCGCCGTTAACATAAGTCGGCCCTTACCGCACCCGCATCGATGACAGATCAATAGCAAAGTTCAACAAGAGAACATCAAGCACGGCTATAACATGTGCACATTGCCATTCAAGTCTCGATTCTTATCTCAAAACAACATCAAACACGAAACATGATCAAATCGAGAAATGAACCAAGCATGACCAACCAAACGACCGAGAAACGGTCCAAGCAAATCACGTCACAACGCATCTCAACATCCTTTCCCGGTATTAGGGAATTCACTTACCCAACGACAAATAAAACCAGATAACAGGGTTCGATACGGGTGAGATCGGGAAATTTCGGGCTTTCTCCTTGCTTCTTTCTTGCTTGGCCAAGCAACCTAGGCCTACAAAGGCCAAACCGTGGCTCTTGGGTAGGAACGAGAAGAGACACGGGCCGGTTCGGGATTGTTTTGAGCGTGAATCTCTTAGGCCAAGAAACAAAAGAAAAGGGAGAGGATGATGAAGTTGGCGTGAGGATGAGGAGAGAGTGGCGTGAGAATGGAGAAGAAGTGGCGTGAGAGAGAGGGGAGGCTTCCTCTATTTATAGAATGTCAAACTTGCTCATCAAGTTGCTAATCCAAGCTTGCCTAAGAAGATAGATGACCATCATGACAAGGTCTCAAAGTCAAGACTCATCATAGCATGCATTTGATGTCATTAAATGCTCTTAATGAACTAAAATGATGAAGGGTCAACTTTGGTCCTCTCTTTCTCGCTCTCTCTCTCTCCCTCACAGCTACTCTCTCTCTCTCTCTCCTTCTCTCTCCCTTGGTCGAATGGCCTTTCTTTCTTTTTATAGAGACAAAACTTGGGGCCAAAGAAAGGGATGAGGTAAGCGCGCGTGTCATCGGGGCAATGAGGTAAGCGCGCGTGTCATCGGGTGCGTGAGGTAAGCGCACGTGTCATCCACTCATTAATGGCCTAAATCCAAAAGTCAAGAATAATAATGGCCAATTAATGCATGTCATCATGATAGGGACTCCAAAGTCTAGATCATTTAATTAGGCTTCTTGAACAAGCTTCTTCCTTAGCCATTCATTTCCAAGCTTATCTCTCTTTTTCGTTTTCCCCCTAGTCCGACCTCCAATCAAAGCATAAAATGTGTCATTTGAAAGATCAGAACGTATACTTTGAGTCACCAGAAGATATCGAGTCAAAATTCCCACATTCTCATATAGAAAATACTAAATCTTTGAAATCTGACAAAACCGGACAGTTTTGCACTGTTCACGAAATCAAGCTTGAAAATATAGTAAATTGACTCCGAAAATTCTCAAATTTGGATATGTCATAAAAAAAGCCCTTAATAAACATTTTTCGTGAAGAACAAAAAATATAAATCTCTCTGTAAACACCGTTTTCAGTCACTCAAAACCAGACTAAAAACAGTTCGCTGGAACAGAATATTTGCTTCTCAAAATAAGCTCTGTCCAGAATCTAAATCATCTCAGAAAATTCCCAATTTACACATGTTATAGAAAAGGAAGTTCTCAACAACTTTCGTGAAGGAAACTTTTCCAAAATCGGCCCCGAAAAATTTGTAGAAAATCAAGACAGTGTGAACATCACCGAAATTCCCATTCCGGGCAGTTTCACACAGTCCGAAAATCAGGCCATCGTACCACTTATCTCAACTCCAAAAATTCTGAAATTAAATCATGTAAAACTTCAAAATGTTTAGAACAACTTTCCAAAAGAAAGCATTTGGAAATTCGGATCACAAAAGTCTCCCCAAAAATAACAAAACGAAAGGGTACAAATGATCCGAAAACTAGGTTTTCCAAAACAAGAGAAAACAATTTAGTTCTGATTGGAAAACCGCCAAACTTAAACCATAGCCATTTCCCAGGGACTGAAATTGAGGATATTATAATTTACCTGCGGCTTCCCAAGCTCAAAAATCGGGATGTGACAATTAAGAACAAGTATCCACTACCAAGGATAGACGACCTGTTTGATCAGTTTCAAGGAGCATCGATATTTTCTAAAATCAACTTGAGGACAGGTTATCACCAATTGAGGATTAAGAAAGAGGACATGCCGAAGACGGCATTCAGAACGAGATATGGACACTACGAGTTTACGGTGATGCCGTTTGGATTGACTAACACCCCTGCAGCCTTCATGGATTTGATGAATAAGGTATTCAAAGAATTTCTGGATCAGTTTGTAATCGTGTTCATAGACGATATCCTGGTATATTCGAAGAGTTCTGCCGAGCACAAGTTGGAAAAAGTTCTACGGACCTTAAGGGAACATGAACTCTACACTAAGTTCAGCAAATGCGAATTCTGGCTTCATGGAGTGGCATTCTTAGGACATGTGGCATCCGGGGAAAGAATTACAGTGGATTCGATGAAGATCGAAGCCGTCACGAATTGGCCAAGACCGACAACAGTAACTGAGATTTGGAGCTTCTTGGGTCTAGCAGGATATTATAGACGTTTCGTGGAGAGGTTTTTGGCATTAGCAACACCGTTGACACGATTTGAGTGGATGGATAAGTGTGAAAGAAGTTTCCAATAGTTAAAACAGATATTGACAACCGCACCAGTATTGACAATCCCGTCAGGTCCGAGAGGGTATGAGATCTACAGTGATGAGTCGCTAAGGGAATTGGGATGCATGCTAATATAATATGGAAGAGTAGTGGCATACGCATCGCAATAATTGAGACCGCATGAATTGAATTATTTGACTCACGACTTGAAATTGGCCGCGATTATCTTCGCTCTTAAAATTTAGAGACATTACTTGTATAGGGAAAAATTTCAGATTTATACGGACCATCAAAGTTTAAGGTACTCATTCTCCCAAAAGGAGTTGAACATGAGACAACGTCGTTGGATGGAACTCCTCAAGGACTATGATTGCGATACTGTATCACCTTGGAAAAACTAATAAAGTAGCCAATGCACTGAGCCGGAAATCAAGCATCAAGCATATGATGGTCAAGGAATGAACTTTGTTGGAGGGAGTTCGGGATTCGGAGTTTAAGTTTGAAGTGATTCATGTCTTAAGCCTACTTGCAGCATTGAGGATTGAACCGGACCCATAAATCCAGACTAAGATTAAGGCTTTACAATCGACGGATCCGAAAATTTAGAAGGTTCTTAAAATGGATGTCGTAAAAAGGATATTGGACTTTCAAGTACCCGAGGATGGGATTCTGAAATTTCGGGGACTGTTATATGTACCCAATGATGCAGAACTTAAGGAGGAGATTTTGTTTAAAGCACACCATAGTAATTATAGTATTCACTCGAGTAGTACGAAGATGTATCAAAACTTGCGATAGCATTATTAGTGGAACGGCATTAAAGTAGATGTAGCCAAACACGTGGTCAAGTGTTTAATGTGTCAACAGGTGAAAGCGCAACATTACAAGCCGGGTGGAATGTTGCAGCCATTAGAAATCCCCGAGTGAAAATGGGAACACGTCACGATAGACTTTGTAATGGGATTACCGACGAGCCAGAGGGGTCACGATTCAATTTGGGCGGTAATCGATCAATTGATAAAGTCAGCACATTTTTTGCCAGTGCGAAAAGACTTTGCCTTGGAAAGGTATGCCAAGATTTACGTGCGACAAATAGTCTGTTTGCATGAAATGCCAGTGACGATTACTTTAGACCGTGATCCTAAATTTACTACCGCTTTTTGGAAAAGTCTTCATACGACATTAGAAACAAAGTTACTGTTTAGCACGGCCTATCATCCCCAAACGGAAGGCCAGTCTGAAAGGACAATTCAGACTTTGGAAGATATGTTGCGGGCATGTGTATTGGATTTTAATGGTAATTGGGAGGAACAGTTACATCTGGTCGAGTTTGCCTATAACAATAGCTATCAGCATAGTATCAGAATGGCACCGTTTGATGCATTGTATGGTAGAACTTGTAGAACACCGATTTGTTGGGATGAAGTTGGTGAGAAGAGCATCACAAGCCCAGAGTTAGTTCAGCAGTCAATCGAGATTGTTAAGATGATTCAAGACAGACTTAAGACCGCTCAGAGCCGCCAAAAGAATTATGCAGACTAGAGACGTAGGCCTTTGGAATTTCAAGTGGGGGACCACGTTTTCCTCAAAATATCGCCGATGAGAGGATTGTCGCAGTTTGGCAAGAAAGGGAAGTTGAGCCCGAGATACATAGGTCCATTCGAGGTCTTAGAGAGAATTAGTATCTTGGCCTATCGTCTCACGCTACCGCCAAATTTATCTCAAGTTCACAATGTGTTCCATGTGTCTATGTTAAGGAAATACGAATCGGATCCTACCCACATGCTGAATTATGAAGAAATAGATGTGGACGACAGAGTGTCATACGTGGAAAGGCCGGTAAGAATCGAGGACATAATGGAACGAGTGTTGCAGAACAAAACAATTCTGATGGTCAAAGTAATTTGAGAGCATCATGGAATCGAAGGTGCGACATGGGAGAGCGAAGAACTGATGCGGCATCAATACCTTCATTTGTTCGAATAATTTGGGTTGGGTTTTAAATTTCGAGGACGAAATTTTTGTAAGGAGGAAGAGTTGTGACATTCCAAATTTCAACCCATTTTTGGGATTTATAAAGCGTATATTTTGTCAGTGTGCTTACAATAAAATCTCGCCCAAAACTGATTACTCATTGGTTATTTTTAAATTAGAGATTTCGCTAATATTGCACTCAATCGAATTTGGTCGTTATTTAAAACTCGAACTTAGGTGTCGAATTTCTCGGAATTTCGTGACGAATTTAATTGGACGGTATCGATATTATGATGACCAGCGTCAATATTTCCCAGGATTAGTAAAAAGTGAAATTTGGACTGGATGCGGATTTAGACTAGTAGACCTCTCTCTGGGTTTATTTTAGTTAATGTTTTGGCCCTTTTTCTTAATTTATAATTAGATTTTTTTCGTGGACCGTTGGATCGATTTTGGGTTCAAATGAGGGCCGTCGGATCACACTTGAGTGCAATGTTTGACTTCTCTCTCTCTCTCTCTCTCTCTCTCTCTCTCTCTCTCTCGTCCCTTCCCCCTGCCGCACGTCCATCCCACTTTCCCCATGCAACGTCCCCTCTCTCTCTCTCCTCCTTTTTTTCTTTTCTTCTTCTTCTTCTTCTTTCTTTCCTTTTTCTTCTTCTTCTCTTCTTCTTCTTCCTCCCTCGCCTGCTCCTGCTCCCCTCTGCTGACTGTCGCTCACCGCGCCCGATCGTCACCGGCCATCCGCCTGGCATCGCCGATCACCTAACCATCGCTCCGTCCGTCCAGTCGGCTCCCCCGACCCGACTACCCTTTTCCTACCTCCCTCCTTCCCCTTCACGCGTAAACAGCAGCTTGCCACCACGGCCGGGCTCTACCGAGCTACCAGACAGCTTGTCCGGCCTCGCCTCATCGCCTGTGATGCCTCCGTGCTGCCCCGACCACCGCCAGCTCGCCACCACCACCCTAGCTCCCTCTGGCCACCGTTGCCCCTACTAGTCCAACGACGACGCAGCTGCCCTTTGTTCCGGTTGAGCTCATCACCGCCCAGCAAGTGCACGCCGTCACCTCGCAACTGTCGCTCCCCGGGACTAGCTTGCCATCGCCCGCCGTCCCAACCGTGGCCAAGCTCGCTCAACCGTCGCCCGCTCGCCTGGCCGAGAGTCTCAGGCCATGGCCGAGGGCCATGCTGAGCCGTGGTCAGCCATCGTGCCCGTTGTGCCCTCACCCGCGCCGAGCCGCTATTGTTCTTCCGGGCCATTTTGGCCCCTCGCTGGTTTTTCCCCTTGCCAAACCTAGGTAAGTGACTCCCTAAACCCTACTTAGTACTTTGAGTATGATTAGATTTGTTTAGGAGTGATTAGTGTTGGTTTAGTGATTAAATTAGGTAGGGTTTAGTTAATTGGATGTGATTGTTTTATGATTCATTATGGTGGTGATTTTGTGCTAAATTAGTTATCGATCGAGATAAGTTCAATGACTGAATTGTAATGGCGTTTATAGGTGAGATTGGTGTTTGAATATGTCCGGCTTGAAAGTCGGATTAGTGGGGCTAATGTGGTGAACATGGCTTGGATTTGAATAGTATGACGTGTTAGATTGGTATTGGCGAATTGTGTTATGGTGTATTTGCATGAGGAATGTCCTGAGTCGTGGTTATGTGGGACTGAGCCCGGATTGATTGGAGGGCTGCCAACCTGAGGCGTGGTTACGAGGGTGTAGCTAGAAAGGCAAGAAATAACCTGAGGCGTGGTTACGCGAATCAAGAGAAATGTCCTAAGGCATGGTTACGCGAGACTTAGCTTGGATTGATTGGAGGGCTGAGTCAGAGGCATGTTGACGCGGGCTGTGAGAATGGACTTGAGGTGTGTTGATGTGAGTCGTGGATAATTGCTACGGCCACGCATGCAAAACGTGTTTGATTGAATTGGGTGATTGTACATGATTATGGTGCTTGAGTGTTTATATTACGTTTTTGAGTTATTATTGTATTATGGTGATTTAACTAATATGTAGAGTTGGCACTTGTTTTAAGGCGAGGTAAGTATGTTTGTGTGGATACGAATGTGTTGACTGCTAGATCGCATGTTAGACTCGTCTTGGTACACATTGACCTAGGTGGGGTTTAGGTTGTCTGCTTATTGAGATTTATTCTCATTGCTGTAGTGCAGACCTTTTCAGATCCCCGTCCTTGTGCATGCCGCCAGCTAAGCATTTTGGGGTCCCCATTTATACGGTGCATGAGGAGATCGAATATCCGGTAGGCCCAAACAAGACTTACATTAGGCACCTTACTTCAGTCTGGGTAGATGTGGGCTTAGAGGCCTTGCAACGCCACACTTACCTGACCTGGTTCTATCATGATGGGTTGAAGCTATTGGGCCCAATTCGGGGTTTGAAGGGACAACGGCACGGCAACGAGAATGTCATAGATTGGGAGCTTGAGGATGCGTTTGCTCCTGACAGAGAGGTTTCAGATGCCAAAGATCCCCCGAAGGACCCTGGCCCTGAACCCGAACCTGAACCCGTACCAAAACCCATAGAGCCCGCGGGTCCAGAGCTCGAGGAGGAATTTGAAGAGCTCGAGCTTGAGCTAGAGCCCCTGCCGGAGCCCCTGGAGTCCGAGCATGAGGAAGAGCCGATCGAGATCAACTCGGACATTGAGTCGGAGTCTTCAAGATCCGGTTTGGATTGGGCACCGTAAGAGTGTTGGGCGCTGGGCTTAGAATCTTTTAGTGGAGCCCTTTTTGTGTATTTCGTAGTCTACCCTGTCACTTGTCCCGTTTTGATGATGAAGGTGGATACTAACCCTAGGAGCATATTGTATGAATTTTATAGTCTCAAGCTAATGAGATGAGTTTATTGATTTGTTCAAGTACTACCCTTTTGTCATTGTTATTGTCTGAGTTGTTTGATTTCCGCTTCCACTTGCGTTTGTCTTCATGTGTTCCATTTGGTTTGGCAAAGCATCATGGGACGTCGAGTTCAATATGACTACCGTGTGGATGCCGCGAGCCCATTGGGGTTCGGGGCGTGACATGAGTGGTGAGTGAATTTTCTATCTTAGACTTAGAAATTTCAATTATTAGGCCTCAGCTCACTCCTTAGTTTTCAGATATGTAGGATGGATCCCTCGCCGCCGCCGCGTTTTAGAGCTCCTATGTTTTTTTATTATAATTATGAAGACGTTGTTGTACCTGGATCACCAGTGATTTATACTAGGTGTGCTACCGTTTTATGGGTCGACATGGGGTTACCAGAATATAGAATCCATAGTTATGTAGCATGGTATGTGAATATCGAGGGCAAGTTAGTTGGACTGCATAGAGGTTTCGATGGTCCTCTAGGGTTTGGCGACGATGGAATGTCGTCGGGTGAAGTCATCGACCCTTAGTTGATGGTCCGTCAGTGTACAGGCAAGCTTTTAGATGTAGTTGTTAAGTGCTGAGTTAGGCGACTTTGACCTTTTCCAATAATTATGTATTTTGTTTTTTTGCCGAATGTTGTATTGTAAAATTGATGTTAATATTATAAAAAGATGCATATGTATTTTATTATGCATGTTTCGAAATGGTTTGAATGTTTTATTATGCTTCCGCATGTTTTTATAATTATAAAAAAAATTTGGTAAAGACACGTATCGCACATGATGTTCTCGGGTGTCACAATGCTAATAACGAAATTGCCTTTATGCTAGAAGAAAAATCAAATTTTGAATTAGTCCTTCAGACTTGTAGCTTAATACGACAAGCAATCCAATTTGCTTCCTTATTTGTTTATTTTGATTAACAAAAAGAGAAAAACAAAACTTTTTAAGTAACAGTGAAGATGGTGTGACTAGTCTAAATGGGGAAAAATATCAAAAAAGTCATAAACCTATTGCATTTGTATCAATGTAGTGCTAAACCTTTTTTTGGTGCCAATTTAATCCTAAACATTTTGTTTTTATGTCAATTCAATCATTCCAACTAATTTTGATAGTATTTTACTGACGTGGACGCCAGCAGTGCCACGTGAGCCCACCGATGATGATGTGGATAAATTTTAATAATATTTTAATATTTTTTTCAATTTTTTAAATTATTTTTCTGATTTTTTTCCTTTTTTCTTCTTTTCTTTTTTGGCTTTCTTCCTTCCATTGCCAGTGACTGGCCATAGCTAGGGGTAAGAACAGTTCTAGGGTAGAACTGAGAACCGAAGAACCGAACCGAACCGCGCGGGTCCGGTTTGGTTCCCGATTCTAGGGTGGGAGGTTCCGGTTCTCGGTTCCAATTTTTTAGGAACCGGAACCGGCGCTCTCTCTCCTACTAAAAATAAAAACCCTAACTTTCTTAGTTTCTACCCAAATTTTCCCTCGCTCGGTCACTCCTCCATTGCGCTCTCTCCCCCACTCCCCACACCCACGACTCGACGAGACCATCTTGCCTCTCCTCGCTCTGTTGGACAGCTCTTCCTCTTTCTTCATCAACCGCGGTCCGACTCATCCGTGGTCTCTGCTTTTTCTAGGGTTTTCGATTCTGGCTGGAGGGTACAAGAAGGGGGCGAGCAAGGACAAGAGTAAGCATCGGTTGAGTTTGGGCGATCTCGTTCTTGCCAAAGTCAAGGGCCACCCTACTTGGCCTGTCAAGGTTCGCGCTTTTTGCTCTGTATTCCCTTTGATTGTTTCGTGTTTTTCTCATTTTGTTTGGGAGTTCAAGCGCAAGTTTTTACTTTCTGTCTTTTTTTTTTTGCCTTCTCGCGGCTGGAAAATGGTTTAGTTTGATTTAATTCTGCTTATGTTGTGAAGTGAATAGGTGGCTGGCCGTTACATTTGGGGAGGTTGGTCTTTTTGAATTTTCTTACTTGCTCGCATTGTGTACTATTTATGCCCGGCACTTCGAAAGTGAACCTTTCTGGATATATGTGTTTCTTTGGATTAGTTGGAAATAGAGGCGAATGAGCTTTAATTTTGGTTTTTTGGGTTTTCAAAACTGAATTGGCATATCCAAGCACTGTTTTCGTGCTTTACCTCGTGGCTCACCAGTGATTTAGGTTTGCCTCTAGGCTATTCAGTTAGATCCGAAGTAGCTTTTTGTCTTCATGGTTTCTAATTGAAGCCTGATACTCTATAGATACATTGATTATATTGACCATCTCAGTGTGATGCGGTGCGCATCTTTTGTATGATGGTTGCTCCGTGAATGATGATTGTTTTTATGTCTTCAAATTAGCAGGCCAGAGGATTGGCACCAGACTACTGACCCGAAAAGGCACTTTGCGCATTTCTTTGGAACACAAGAGATGTAAGCTCACGAGCTGCTTGTACCAATTGTTTATTTATGTCTGAGTAGTTAGCTTAATGGCTTTATTGACTTTTGTGTATAGTTTCATTCCTTTCATGCAGTAACTACATTATCGTGTTCATGAGCAGCTCTCTGTCTCTGTTTTTTTGGTAAAACTTAAGGTTATTAGACTGGCCCAGTTCATCCACTCCCGATCCCTCATGCCCCTCTTCTCTAAAGAAGCAGACACTAGCACAGACAGAATAATGGAAGGGCAATTTGTTGATTAAAATCTCTTCCTTCTAGCACTTTGCCTTATGCCATGCTTTTGATCTTTTCTTTTTAAAGTATATCTCTATTGTCCCATAGGAAGTATCTTTTGATGAACCATAGAAAAAGCAAGTTGTATTCTAGCCTTAGTCATTAGTACGAGCTTTTGATTTGAGGAGCAAAGTCACCCATTAGATCGAAGTGTGAGCCATAATTCATCTATACTCTTTAGATACAGATGAAGAGCTGTCTTCTTTTCCATGCAACTCCTCTACAGGCTATAATCTGTTGGTAAAGGAATATTGTATAAAGATGAAAGGACATTTAAAGTAAAGGTTATAGATTGAGCCTGCTTGGTTGTTACACTTGCAATCACTTGTATCAGTGATGATCATTTCTAGCAATACACTGTGGATTTGATATTTTGAAATTGCAAGTAGTAAAATTCTTAATCTTTGGAAATATTATGTTTAATCAAGGTTAAATTTTTAGGGATATGTGGTAAGATTACCCTGTCACACGAAGTCTTCTCCTTTCCCTTCAATCGAATCAGAGCTATTAAAATCTCGTTATGCATCCTTATAAATTGGTCCATTTTGTGAATGTGTCTACTCACAAATTGAATGACTCTTCCATTGACCTCTAGTTTGCAATTGGATATAATAGAAGAGGACTTGAAGAGACGGAGCTGAAGAATTCAAAAGATAAATCTGATGGTTCTGATTTACTATCTTTGTTGAATTGCCACAAATGCTTTGAAGTTGTAGCTGCAGCAGTTAAGGATGCTATATCAGATTCAGTTGTAGGTCTAAAAAACCCTGAGGTAGAGCTCCCTCCCCTCTCTCTTTCATGTTTATCTAACATCTTTTATTGCAGATTTCTGTTCTGGTTGAGCTGCTACCCCTTTCGGCTGTTCCGAGTGGGTTGAAGATTAAGATTGAATTAGGTGAATTAGGTCTGTCAGCATTGCCCTTTTCTTCCTTGAACTTCCTATCTTAGGTTTAGTGCATAGTTGCGATTTTCATTATGTGTGCCGGTCTCTTTAATGTTGCAGATGGTAATTTGGATGAAAGTGACAGATTTTCCTTGAAGAGTAGTCAATGTGTTGGACTGATATTGAAAGAAGTCCATGGTTTTATGAGGGCAAAAAGACACTATAAGTGCCATAACTTATGTACGGTACTCACTTTAGTGCTAAAAGTTTTCACCGGCTCACTTAAATGCCAAATCGGAGGAAAAACGATCACTTAAGTGTCAAAAATTTTTTCTTGGATCACTTCAGTGTTAAAATTTTTTAAAAACAATCACTTAAGTGCTAACTTTTTTAAAAAACGAACACTTAAGTGCTAATCTCCGGCGAGCCACGTCAACCTCAAAAATTAATAAAAAAATGCCACGTCGGATTTCCGACGAAAAATTGTGTACGGCATCGGAATTAGCACTTAAGTGATCGTTTTTTAAAAATTTTAACACTTGAATGATCGTTTTTCAAAAAGTTTAGCACTAAAGTGTTAAAAAAAAACTTATGGCACCAAAGTGAGTGCCGTACACAAGTTATGACACTTGTAGTGTTCTTTTGCCGTTTTATTAGTAACTTTGCTTTAGCCTTTAAGGATGCTATTTTTACTCTTTGTTGATAAGGGATGTGCCGTGAGCCATGTAGGCATGCTGGATTTGCTTCGTCCTTTTCATGTTATTATTGTTAACATTCCGCTTCCTGTTTGACCCAATTATGGACGCTCAATTTCTGTGTTTCTCCTCTTTCTACCTTGCTTTTGTTGCCAGTGGTTCTCTTGGAGGTTTGATTGCCACTACACAACTAATTCCTTTCAGTATTGCAGGTGGTAGAGGAGCTTGCAACTTGTTTTGATGACCAGAAACAAAAAATTTTCTACTTTGGAGGAGCTTGGAGGGGAGCGTGTTTTGTACCTTTTGTTGAGAAAAAATGTGGCATCTTGCCTTGAAATTAAAGTCACGTGTTACATTCCAATAATTACTATTTGTACGTTCTATCCCCTTTCTATTAAGCGAAATGTTGCTTTCCAATAACTAGTCATTATTGCGTTTTTTTTTCGTTTTGTTTAACTAAAAATGAAATTAAAAGAAAGAACCTGTAAGAACTTGGAACCAACCCAGGACCTGTGACAGGGTAGGTTCTAGGTCCCACATTCTGACAGATAGGTTTCAGGTTCCAAAAACTGAGGAACCTGTACCTGAGGATAGGTTCTAGGTTCCAGGTGGAACCTATGAGGAACCTGGAACCGCTCACCCCTAGTCATGGCTAGGCAGGCTGCTCTCGCCCCGACTAGACGACGCCTGACATGGCCTGGGCAAGCCCCAACCAGGCGAGGGCGACCCTCATCCAGGCCAGATCTGACAAGGCCGTCGTGGCCTGGGCAAGGGCCGACCCCACCAAATCTAGCCTAGGCGAGCCTCCGTCGTGGCTTGCCCAAGCTGCCTCATCTAGCCGGGTGAGCCTCCGTCGTGGCTCGCCCAAGCCGCCTTGTCTGGCTGGGCGAGGCTGACCCTCGCCTAGGTGAGGGCAAGCCATCCAGCAAGGGCCAGTGGCAGGTCACCAGCAAAGGGACGAAGAAAGCCAAAAAATAAAAGAAAGAAAAAGAGGAAAAAATTAGAAAAATAATTATAAAATATTAAAAACTATCCACCGACAGGCCTACGTGGCACCGCTGACGTCCACATCTGCAAAATCCAACCAAAATTAGCCGAACTGACTAAATTGGCACAAAAACAAAAGGCTTAGGACTAAATTAGCACCAAAAAGAGGTTTTGGACTAAATTGACACCAATGTAATAGGTTTATGAATTTTTTTATACTTTTGCTATCCAAACGAGGCATAGTGGCCTAATTGCTTTAGTCAGCAATTAAATGGTTTGAGACAAAATAGGTTAAACCATCCCAATTAGAACTAATTAATCATACCCTCGCCATTTAGTCCCCTTCTTTCTATGATAAGAAATCTCATCTCAATTTATCAACAGTGGAATTCATCCTCTATCTAGAAAATATATATATATTTTACTGCATTTTCCACATTAGAATTTTTTCACTGCAGTTTCTCGTCTTTAGCAATTAGAGACATTGTAGAGCGAAGAGGTAGGAGCATTTAAAGCTCCAATTTCGAATTGAATAGAAGGATTTAAGAGCTTTCTCAGGTGATCATATACCGACCCTCAAATAAGCTAACCAATGCCTAGCCGAGGACCATTGTGGGACCTAAAAGGCATAGCGAGGCTTGGCCCATGGCCAAACCAAGGGGCCACGTGAGCCTCTCTCATTCTCGTGCTCGACCGTGCCTGACACAGGGGCATGTCGCTCTTGACATGATCCCCTTGCCGTTCTTGCCGTTCTCATTTCCAATCACTTTAATATGAGAGTTAATATCACGAAAAATCTCAAATTAATATGCTTATAATAAATTCACCCTAAATTAATTTTTTGACCACATAGATAAGATTTTTACCTCAATGCGCAAATAACTTTCCAAATTTAAACTCTAACAGGATAGGCTCGGGCTACGGTGACCTACAGTTCACGGCAAGGTTCGACTCATGGATGGTCCCTTAGCCAAGGAGCACATGGTCAAGGTTTGCCAGACGGCTTGTGGTGGTGCTCAATGCTCACTGACTAGCTTCGCAAATCCTGCTAGAAGAGTGGTGCAGCAAGGCCCTACCCCTACTCCTGGTATGGCTCGGGTTTAGAGCAGATCACAGGTCAGAGAAAACAGCAACGGGGTCCATCGATGCAGGGCTCACTTCAACGAGGAAGCAACTGGGATCGGCGCAGGTGATTCAGGACATGGCCAAGGACGGAGTACCGCAGCTGGGAAAGAACAGCAACGTCATGGTGGTGCAACGCGGTTGAAGGCAACTCAGCCCACACCAGGGAAGAAGCTCATCGTCGCGCAAGCGTGGAAATTCAATAGCAGCACCGGTCGTCGACTCAGCAAGGACGGAGAGCGGCAGCATCACCGGGGGAAACTACAGCGGTGATTCCGATGTGAATATGCAGGTGAAGACTCAGCAGCAGCACGAACCGCAAACCAGGGAATACACGCCCAAGGAATAAGAAAGCTTCTCTCGCTTCTTTCTCTTTCCTTTTTCGTGGAAAGCTCCCACAGGGCACAGATGAAAAGATTATCACCTATTTCTTTCCTGTTTTGTTCCTGTACGATATCAAATAATCTTGACTTCCTTTGTATGTATTGTAGATAAGATGTATTGCTCAAATAATAAAGATCACGTGTATATCCTCACGTGCAATATTTCTTTCCCATGTATGAATAGTGCTAAGATCTTTTATTTCCTTTGATCTCATGCTTTGACCATGCATGTGCCCAATCTTTCTTGCCTCATATATCTGATTATGCTGTTGAGAAGAAATCTCCAGGTCCACCAAACTTTCGGCCACAGCATGGGTGGCCAATTGTTTAGCTCACACAGGCTTAGTTTAATTAAGCTCAAAACTATAAACCACCGCAAGTCCAGTTTCTATGCTCCTAATAACTATATGAGTAGAGATGTATTGAACATGAAGCTGTCCTTTGGCCACACGCTCACGCACAAAGTGGTAGTCAATCTCTACATGTTTAGTGCGAGCATGGAAGATGGGATTGCCAGTAAGAGTGATAGCAGAAAGATTATCACACCAAAGGACATAAGGAGCGGGCAGACAAACATGAAGATCGCATAGCAGAGCTTCTATCCAGATAAGTTCTGTAATGGTTTCAGCAAGACACTTGAACTCAGCTTTGGCACTGGATCAGGCAATGGTCCACTATTTGCAGGAGTTGCCCAAAATAAGATTTGAACCCAAGAAGATGTCAAACCCGCCAATAGAGCGACGAGTATCTAGAGCACCGGCCCATCTCGCATTGGAAAAAGTATGCACCTAAAAAGAAGAGCTGGGAGTGAAGAGAATCCCATGATGTTGAGTGACTTTGATGAAACGAAGGATCCTTTTAACAAATTGCCAGTGGATCTCAGTGGGAGAGTGCATGAACTGACAAGCTGTGTGGCAAGCATATGCGATATTTGGACGAGCAAGCATGAGATACTGTAGAGCCCCTACAATGCTACGTTATAGAGGCAGATCGGAGAAGGGTGCACCAAGATGAGCAGATGAGGCATCGACCAAAGTGGTACTTAGCGTGGAAACAAGACGAGCCTCGGTCATTTTGGCCCGCATAAGTAAATCTGCAACATATTTAGCTTGATGGAGAATAATGCCTCGATATGTCCGTTGCATTTCAATGCCAATAAAGTAATGAAGCTCTGCCAGATCATTAATAGCAAATTCCTGCTGTAAAGATTTAATGAGAGCCGACAAGGGTGCATTAGGTGACCCAGTGATAATGATATCATCAACATAAACTAGAAGGAAGATACTATGCTGAGCTGTATGAAGAATAAAGAGAGAGGAATTGGCAACTAAAGGAATGAAGCCCAATTGAACATGAAAAGCACTGAGGCGTTGATGCCAGGTGCGAAGACCCTGTTTGAGACCATAAAGAGACCGTTGTGATTTGCAAACATAGCAGGGATGAGCACAATCAACAAATCCAGAGGCCTACTCCATGAAAATTTCTTCTGTTAGGTGACCATGAAGAAAGGCGTTCTTCACATCAAGTTGTCACATGCTTAACAACGAGAAAAGGCACCATAGAGGACAATGCGAACTGTCACATGCTTGACGACGGGGCTAAAAGTCTCATTGTAGTCGATGCCTTCTTGTTGATGGAATCCCTTTGCAACCAATCAAGCTTTATACTGCTCAAGAGAACCATCGGCACGGAGCTCCCGAAAGACCCATTTGCAGCTGATGGGTTTGCAATTCGAAGGAGGAGACACTAATGTCCAGGTTTGATTTTTTATGAGGACAGTGTATTCATCCGCCATAGCCGCATGCCAATTTGCATCTTTCACAACCTGACTAAAGCAAGAAGGTGTGACAAAATCCGACACAGAGGTAGCCAATGCATAAGCATGATTAGTGTGAATGTGTCTATGAGCTAAAGTGCCATCACGAAAGCATGTCACCATAGGATGTGTCGACTGAGCTGGTGGATTCGGCGAAGAAGCTGCTATCAGGATTGGTGAAGTTGCGAACTAAGAGAGAGACCCATTAGCGGGTTCATGTAGTGACGTTTTGGATACACCTGAACTACGCTGATTCTGCAGCAAAGAAATAGCAGACTGCAAATCGCAATTAGAGGGAGAACAGGGCTCATGTGGTGGTTACTATGGCAGATGAGTTCCGAACAACTCAGTAGAAATAAGTGGTTGAATGGTTACAGCGGCCTCCAAAGATGACTCCAGAGTGTTTTGCACATAAAGGAGATCTAATTCATCAAAAGCAACAATGTAAAACCGTCGATATTGAGGTGAATAACACCGGTATCCTTTGTATCCTAATGGGTAGCCCAAGAAAATGCACCAGTGTGACCATGGTTGCAATTTGTTCTTCGCATAGGGTCAAAGATTGGGATATATTGTGCAGCCAAAAACTCTGAGATGAGAAATAGATGGAACCATATGAAATAAGATCTCCTATGGTGATTTATTCTGTAGAACCGACGTGGGCAGCCGATTGATAATGTGTATAGCTACTTCAAAGGCAAAATCCCAATAATGATAGGGGACAGAAGCATGATATGATAGAGCATAGCGAGTCCTATTTCAACTATGTGGCGATGTTTGCGCTCAGCTAAGCCATTCTGAAGGGGTAGGTGTGGATAGGAGGTCCCATGAAAAATACCTTTTGCTTACAACAATTGAGCAAACAATGCAAAGATAAACTCTCCTGCACGGTCAGATTGAAAAGCTTTGACCTTAGTGTTGAGTTGATTTTCAACGAAGGTAAGGAAAACAGTGACAATGGATAAGAACTAGTCACGAGAGTGAAAAAGATAAAAACAAGAAAATTTAGAATAATCATCTGTAAAACAAACATAGTATTTATTGTTTTGGGACAAAGTCAGAGGAGCAGGCCCCCAAACATCAAAGTGATCTAGTTCTAAGGGAGCCTTAAACCTATTAGTTGTTGGTGGATGAGGTTATTTATGACTGTTGTTAGAAAGACAAGCTTAACAAACCGAAACATGACTTAACGACTTATTGAAGATTCTTGAAATAGTAGGAAATGTGGCATGATCAAGACGACAATGCCAATGGGTGAGTGACTCCACTTGAGAAATGAAGCAGGTTGGAGACGTAGGTGACAATGATGAGAGTGTGTAGAGGCCTTGATTAATGTCCCCTGGAGAAGGATCCTGCCCATACGACAGCACTTCACAAAGAAACAATTCCGTGAGAAAATAAAGTAACATGAATTTTTAGCAAACATTTGACGAACAGAAATTAAGTTCTTAGTGATAGACGGAACGTCCAGGATATTAGACATGCGAAAATCACGGGTAATAAGGGTACCTATTTAAGTGATGGGAAGATTTGACCAATTACCTATGGTGACCTACTGAGTGCCATGGTATGGCTGAACTGAGGATAGCTGGATGGGGATTGTTAGTAATCTGATGTGTGGCACCCGAGTTGGGATACCAGACATTAAGAGAAAGCATCGATGGTGGAAGAGGTATCCCAACCAATTGAATTTGTGGTGGAAGTGACTACTGCTGGTGCGTGTGGCCTCCAGAGAACCCAAATTGTTGGTTGAACCGATTGTGACAAGCATTGCAAATCTGACACCCCACATTGTTGCGTCTTTGATTTTTGTTGCCATTAAATTTCGGTACTGAGAGTTGCCCAGATTATTGAAGTTGGACTACTGCTGTCCACAAGGATTAAAATTCCTCTGGTGCCCCATATTTGAGTTGGGGCTATTGAAATTGGAAGCGGGGTCACGCTGTGAATGGGAATTTTGGCCCAAGCTAGTGTTGTGCGTGACGAAAGCAGCTGGTTGGATGGTTTGTGGTTGCTAGAGCTCCAACGGTGCTTCATGAGCCAAGAGAAGGCCATGAAAAGACTCCCTAGTCATTTGTTGATGCTGAGTGTGAACAGAAATTGCAACAGCCAAGCTTTGAAACTAAGCTCCTAGGCCTCGGAAGATATGCATTTGGTACTCGTGTGGTGAGATGATCTCACCAATGGAGGCCAATTGATCAGATATAAAAGTAGCCTGTTGAAGAAATTCGGTCACGGTTTGATTACATTTCCGCATCATCTAAAGTTGTAGCCACAATTGGTAGCTCATGCACTGTTTTGGGCAGCGAAAGATGTAGAGGAGAAATTCCACACGACATGAGAGGTGCTCAAATTATATAATTGACCCACAATTGAATTGGCTATCGTGCTTAGGATCATCCCGAGAGCAATATGGTCCCGTGTATACCAATTATCATATTCAGGATTGGGCACAATATTGGAAGAACCATCTATATTGGTTTGAGTAATCTATTGTGGAGAACATGACTGTCGCGACCTATCCCTCGAGGGCCGAACTCGGATGAGGCGGGTTTAGAGATAAGTGTTCATGAGATGGTTCATATAGCACCTTAAGAAAATGATTTTACTGAAGTTGTAAATCTTTTGTTTAGCCATATGACCCATTGATCATGAACGTGGATTTTCCCTAAATCCATATCTCGCGTGACAGCGGGTTGATTTTATTTTTTAGGAGTCGCCACTAGCCTAGGTTGGGGGTCGGCTAGAATACCCAACCGAAACGCGGGAATTTCGTTTCGGTTTCTACGAAAACCAGAGATCAAAGATTCGGGGACTAGCTTACGTTAATATTTCTATTAACGCCCTTTCGGTACCGCTAAACTTAACATGGTTGTTATCTATGTTGTCACGCATTTGTTTTTTACCATTTTCATGCCAAAGTTTTAATCCACTATGTGATCATGCATCTTGTTTTTATATTTTCATTTAAGATTCTAAACTAATCCTATCTTAGTCTACCAAAAGAAAGAAACAACCAATTGTATTGAAAGACATTTCGTAAAGTAAACACTCGAAGTATTGAAAATACGAACTAATTCTAAGTGCGAAAAAAAGTAGTAAAAACCCGCAACTCGTCGGGTGTTTATTACAACACGAATTGAAAACCCGAGACATGATCGGGGGATGAATGAATTGAATACAAATTGAAACCGGATTGGACATCGGTCTAACACCATCCAATGAGTACAAATCGAGACCGGATTGGACATCGGTCAATCACCTTGGTCTTCTACCATTTTGGATTATTCTCCCATGGACCGCCTCTCGGGTGTCGATGTTTACATCCATAACATTCATTCATAACAAACGACATATGAAAGAACAATGGTGCAATCAATTCACTAATTAAGCACGGGCCTCGGGATCGGCCTTTGTTTTTCATGCGTTTTGATTCATCACTCACCTAATCACCTAACATTATTTGATTAATGGTTAATGATAATGGGCTACCATTTGCATTCACAAAACGGCAACTCATATCAATTAACCCCTAAAATCGGGTTCTAAATGACCATGATGGACTACCCGCCGAACATGCACCGGGCCTAACATTCATCTAACAAACACATGCATAATAATAAAATGAGCATGCATTCAAGCCCATGGGCCTTGTTTCGAAGCCAATCAAACAATGAGAAGTGGGCTTTATAAAAAAGACCACTTATTCAATTAATGTCTAATTCGGATTGCTTCTGTTCGGATGTGATTAACTATCCTAATGACGTCCAAATGAAGTGATTCAGGCGTCATTAGAAAGCTTATGACATGAGGATCAAAAGTCAAGCAGACCATTTTTTCTAAATTCTAGCCAATTTTCCCGAAAATATCCAATTTAATCTCAGTGACAGGCTGGACTCGGTTCTGTTATGAATTTCAAAACAATGACGGGAAAAATAACAAACCTTATCAAAACCGCGTGAAAATTTTTTTGTGGTTAGGATTCCCCGTGTGTAACAACTTTCATGTTTTGAGTTTTTGCTAAAAAGCCCTCCAAATTTTTATAAAATTCGATTTTCGCGAAGGACTCAACTGCAAATGGAATTTTAATCCGCGAAGACCTTTCATGAAATTTTAAGCAAATTGGCCCTCCAAAAATTGCAATTAGGTCCTAAAAATTTCCAGTTGACATAATGAGACCCCAATGAGCAACTTTGTAATTTTGATTTTTTGCAAAGAAGGACTCTAACTTTATCAAATTCGGAGAAACATCTTTTGAACTCCAAAGGAATGAAAATCAGATCTGGACACAGATACTGATCAAGTCGTGAGAATTCCTTTTGAAAATTCAAATGATCTCCGATTTTGATGAAATTAGTGTCAAAAGAAAGATCTCGATCTCAGGAAGAACTTTTATGAAGAAAAATTTTTCATATCTCGAACACACGAATTTATGAAAATCGAAGAACACACGAAGGTCGACTGAAACTAGCATTTCACCAGATCTACATGCATATGACGTTGCAAATCGTAAGGGGCTAACATACTCAAAATTTTGGGAAAATTTTATGGTGAATAGATCAGGATGTGCTCTACAACTCTCATGAAGGAAGTTTTTCCAAAAAATGATCGTAAAAAATCATAAAAATTATCAAACAGCACAACGTCAATCAGGAAGGCATCAGAACATACTTGAACAACATGCTTCAGATTCTGATCCTAACTTCTAAGAGTGTTTTGACATAGCAAATCAAGTCCGATCGAGGCATATGATATATCAAATCGAAGCTTAAGACGAGCTCTACGACTCTCTAGTTTATCACTTCATCAGATTTCGACATTAACAGGCTCGAATCAGCATCTCAAACAAGCAGATTTTACTGAACACGAATTTACAGAATTATGCTCATGTGTTCTTACCTTGTCTCACAATGTTCCAATGCTCAAGCGAGCGATTCGGCCTCCGTATTCAGACCAGAAGTGTCACGGAGAAGCCTTGGAAAGCTCGGCCAACCTATGACAATAAAGTGTACGAAATATTGTGAGAATTGACTCGTTTTCTCACAAATGGACTAATCAGTAAAAATTGAGGCTAAGGATGTGATCCGGTGGCTGTTCGATGAGAGGCCGGCCACCACAGCGACGTGAGGACGCCGAGGGAGGTTGTCGGATGCTCTGGATTGCCGGAGGAGGTCGCCGGAGGGCCGGTTCAGCCGGTTGAACTGGCTGAGGAAGTCACCGGCGGTATTGCCGGTGATGTTGCCGAGAGAAAAAAACCGCCGGAGGGAGGTGCTCCGGCTACCGGCGAAGGCAGCTGGTGCTGCGACCAGCCTTGGACCACCGTGGGGGACGCCGGTGGGGAGGCGGCTCGCCGGAAAATGGCCAGCAAGGAGCCGGAGGACGCCGAGGGAGGTTGTCGGATGCTCTGGATCGCCGAAGGAGGTCGCCGGAGGGCCGGTTCAGCTGGTTGAATCAGCTGATCAAGTCACCGGCGGTATTGCCGGTGATGTTGCCGAGAGAGAAAAACCGCCGGAGGGAGGTGCTCCGGCCACCAGCGAAGGTAGCTGGTGTTGCGACTGGCCTTGGGCCACCGTGGGGGACGCCGGTGGGGCGGCGGGACGCCGGTGGGGCGGCAACTCGCCGGAAAATGGCCGGCAAGGAGCCGAAATAGCTGCTGCCGAGAGAGAGAGCTTGAGAGAGAGAGAGATGATCGTGAGAGGGAGAGAGAGGGAGAGAGAGAGGAGAGAGAAACCAGATCTGAACATGAAACCCCCCCTTGATTTTTGGAGGGAAAAATACTATATACTTCCCCCAACTTTGAATTTTAGCCCTTAGATTGATCCAATGGTCCAAAATGAATCCTTAATGATTAAGAATATTCCTTAAAGGCTAAGGATTGGTGACATGGCATCATGGATGGACATGATCAATTCTAAATTAATGGCCATGATTGATTTGCTTATCCCCTAATTAATTTGCTTAATTCTTGAAGAAGGGCATTTTTGTCATTTCTCTTAGGGGCATTTTTTGTAATTCTCAATTAAGGGCATTTTTGTCATTTTTGCACTCAAGAGGATATGACCGGCCTTGGTTGGTCTGAACGGATTGTTGATCATCGAAATTTTCAACCGGAAAATGACTAGTCCGATCGGATTAGTTCAATTTGAATCAAACCGATTTGAGTCAATTAGCTCTAAATTTGGGTAATTGCATGACCGAGCTAGACTAACAAGTTTAATTGAAGTCTAATTAACCAAATTGAGTCCCAATTCACCAAATTGAATATTAGTCTAGAGTGGGTCAAGTTGAATTGTACTGATTAGACTAAATACTCTTAGACTTTCTAATCATTGGATCACTAAATTGATCAAATTGACTCAAATTCATGTGAATCTTCTAAAATTGATTTTGAATTTGGATTTCATATAAGAAATCAGGCTCATTCGTGCCTCAATTGCGCACATCATGAAGAATCGATCAAAATCACTGATTAGGGCCTAAATTGGGGGTTTTTGTGTTTGGCTTGGAATCACAAAATTGGTTCAAAAATTGGATATAAAATGACCTCTAGATCAAATGTCGTGAAGAAAATTAACCTAAAAAATGACTAGAAATGAAGTAATTTCATTTTTGGCTGATTTGAATCAACTTCCGCAATTTGGGAAAAAGTTGATTCTAAATCGATTTTTGTAAAATTTCTAATGCCAAAGGTAAATTGAATGTCAAATAAGATGATTTTTTTGATTTTTGTATTTTTCAATTTTTTGGTCAAAGGTTTGACCAAAAGTCAAACCCTAGTTGACTTTTCACTAGGAGCTTGATTTTATGATCAAATTTTTGAATTTTTCAAAAATTTCCACTTCTAAAATGAAATTGGACTTGAAATGAATCTTTTTATGCGAAAAGCCCCAATTTGACCTGGGGTTGACTTTTGGTCAAAGGGTTGACCAAAAAGTCAACGCCAAAGTCAACCATTTGACTTTTCAGGTTTTTACATGAAATGAATAGAAAATCGCTTACAAAAGCTAAGCCAACAGACGGAATTAAAAAACGACACTTTTTGTTCCAGAAACAAGCTCCGTCGCGATCGGAAACCATAATCTTTAATTTTCTATTTTTAATGACGCATCGGCTAAAAATTAGGTGTCAACAATGACAGCATTCCATCGACGATCGAAATCAGTTTATTTGCTCGAAGGAAGGGGAGGAATTCTAGCTTTCCACACCACAAGTTGTCCCCGGTGAATTTCACCCCAAGATTTGGACAACCGGATGACCCCATGAGATTTCCAAATGATGGAATGATGGGGCTGGTGAGAGACAAGATTGTTGAACTGGATGGCATTGAGATGCTAACAGCAACGGGAGTCACGAGACTCGATTATGTTGAGGAACTTAGATCGAAACTCATGGCTATGATGCTTTCGCAATTGTTAGCTCTAATACCATGTAAAACCTTAAGAAATTAATATTTTAAGGCAACAAGAGTGGCAGCTAAAGGCAGCCATAATTGCTCCTGTATGTTGTGTTTAATAATATTTTAGTACATCTCTTTGTAAGAAAACGAATGGGAATAAATACAGGGAAGAGGAGTAGTGCTAGGGCTCCAATTATAGTAACAAATTCAGTTATGGAATGGAATAGAAAAAATACAGAGACTAATTAGGAAAATAATCATGGAGGAAATCTCTATTGAGCTATAGTCTTGATGTCTAACAAAACCAAGTTCCAATTAGCAGGGCTTGAGAGAGTCCGTGCAAAACAAAGGCGACACCTTGCGAGACTATTTGCGCCCACCTAACAATCCTTTAGCTCTCTATCAGTTGTGACAGAGTTCATGGTGGTAAAGCTCCTCTTAGTGTGTAATGTGATCCTGGGAAGGCCGACGCTAAACGTGATCCAAGCTGTCATTTCCACCTTCCACCAGAGTATGAAATTCCCCACCAAGAAAGGAGTCGGGGACGAGACAGGAGATCAAAAGACAACCAGAAGCTGCCACGTAACTTCTTTGATAAATCCCAAGCTAAGGGAGACCCTAATGGTGGACTGGTTAGATTTATGATCTGAGAGCATGAGTATCCCCAACCATCTGAAGACACGAACAAATTAGAAATCAAGCCAGGGGACGCTTCAAAAACCTTCCAAACATATACCTCAATGTACCCAAGATTGGAGAAGGAGATCATGGATTATATAAGTGACTGTGCCGATGCACTTGCATGGGTTCCAATAGGTACCCGAGAGTTGAACTTCCAGTGATGTGCCGTCAATTGAATGTAGATCTGTCAAAAAGTTCCCAGTGAAACAAAAAAGAACAAGAAAATTTCACCACGCAGCGGCAGAAAGCCATCAACGTTGAGGTATCACAGTTAAGGGAAGCGAGTTTCATAAGAAAGGCGAGCTAACCGGATTTGCTGGCCAACACAGTGCTCGTAACGAAAAGAAACGGAAAATGGAGGGTGTGCTTTGATTTCACAGAGTCAAATAAAGCTTGCCCGAAGGATAGTTATGCGTTGCCCCGGATGGCACGGCCATCAATACGCCCTTGGCCCTTTGCGCAGTGGTGGATGGATACATCAAGTTCGTTCCCGCACGCGTCTCGCCGGAGGAAACATGTCATAGTGGTGGTTGACTGTTTCACCAAGTGGGCAGAAGCAGAGGGCCTCAGATAACAGCACGAGCGATAAGAGTTTTTTTTCCTAAAAGATAGGATACGCCGCTTTGGGATACCCCGTCATGTTGTCAAAGATAATAGGACTCCGTCCGATTTAAAAGAGTCCGAAAGCTCCGTAAGGACATGAAGTAGGCAGAAGCAGGCCGAAGGAAGAGTTGGCCGGTGCCGTCGCCCGGCGTCGCCAAGTGTTTAGTGCAATTTTCACGAATTAGGTGCTATTTAGTATAATTTATGGACCGGCGCCAACTCTTCCATCTTCTAGTGCACCAAGATTGTGCTACTTTTGCTTTCGACCTTGGCCCCTTGCTCTAAAACTACTGTGCCCCCACTTCATGTATGTGCATCATGTGTTGTGGCGTTAATAGTCGGTGTTGACTCGGCAAGTCCCGTCAGATTCCAAACAAATTTTGAACAGAAAGTGTATCTGCCCAAAAAACCAGTAATAGAATTGCAATTTTGACTCGACAAAGATAAAAAAAAAAAAAACACCATGGGAGGACTAGAGGAACCAAAAGGGTGTAATTCCTCCAAAAAGAAAATTTACCTCAAATTAATTTTTTAACTATCAAAAACTCCAAATTTGTACATATGTGATAAATTTATCTCAAACTAATTTTTTTACCACCAAAAATCCTAAATTGCTACACTTGCGGCAAATTTACCCTCTATTAGTTTCCGTTAAATTTGATTAATACCATGAAAAATCACAAATTGATATTCATGTGATAAACGAAGGGTAAAACCCCAAACTTATACGCCACGTCTCATCCTACTTAACAATTTGATGGTAAAATTTAACAAAAATTAATGAAAAGTAAATTTGTCACAAGTGTATCAGTTTGGGATTTTTCGTGATATTACCCCAAAAGAAAAAGAGGAAAGGCAAGAGGAGCCCTTAGTAGTAGCTAAGGGGTGTCAAACGGGTGGGTCAGATTGGATAAAAAACGGTCCGACTTATATTGACTCATTTAACTCGTTTTGAACCATATTCATATAGTGCAAATCTAGCAACCCAAACCCAATCCTACACATATCCGACCCCACCCGTATTGCTAAAAGATTTTAATATTAAATCCAGTTTAAAAAAAATTGTTTCTATTAAATTTTTAAAAATATATATTGCTAAAATACTATGGATAATTTTTGTAATTTAAATTTTATATTATTTTTATTTTTATTTATTTTCCTTTTTTTCTTCTACATATGGCAACAATCGGCAACCGACAACTAGCACTCCTTTTAATAATCTTTATTTTTTATTTTCTTTTTTTTCTTTTTTTAAAAATCTTTTGTTAATTTTTTTTTATTCTTTTCTTTTTCCTTCTTCATCAACCAATTGTCGGCCACACCAATAGCCTGCAATTGGCCACAAGCGATGGACGAGCTTGCTAGCCTCTGGCGAGCTTCAAGCCTCGCCAGATCTACGAGCTAAAGCATGCCTGATGCCAGGGAGCTTAAGTCTCACCAAAAGTCGATGAGGCCGGGAGCTCGAGGCTTACCAAATCGACAAGGCTTGAGACTCATCAAAGGTCGGTGAGGCCAAGGCCAAATCTGAGAGCTCATCCCATGCCTGTGGCTGGCCACCGACTGAGGGAGAAGAAAAATAAAAATAAAAATAAAAAATTATTTAAAGAATCAAGAAATTAAAAAAATTAAAAATGACATGTTTATGGTTCACTTGATCTTATCTTTAAAACTAAAGCCAACCCATTTATGACTCATTTAAGACCCATTTAAAATCTATTAAGTTACTAAGTAATCCATTGATGACTTATTTAAGATTATCTTTAAAACTAAAATCAACTCATTTATGATCCATAAAATTAAATATGTGTTAAAATACGGGTTCTTAACCCATTTTGCCTAGGGGTGTGCAAAAGAACTGGGAACTGCCCAGATCGGCCCAGAACCGGTGGTTTCTAAGGGAATCGATCCGGTTCCCGATTGCAAACTATTGGAACCGGTGGGTACCGGTCCGGTTCCCGCTTCTAAGTGTGGAACCGCCCGCCCACCCACCCGAACCGGACTAGTAATATAATATTATATATTATTTTTAATTTAAAAAAAGAGAGAAAAATCTTAAACCCCTAAATGTGAAACTCGCTCAATACTCTCACTCTCTCACTCTTATCAGTTGATGCTTAGACTAAGCAAAAGCCCATGCTTTCTTGATGGTAATTGTCGAAGGTGGGATAATAACATATAGAAAAGCTTTGATAAAATGGTATGGGAGCTGTCCATCTCTCTCTTTTCTCGTTTAACTTTATTTACCCACCGGTCTTTCAAATCTTCATGTTCACTTTAATATATGCATAAACAAGGCCACATGTGAATATTGTTCAATACCGCAGAAATGATGCTGCACCGCATCAATCACCCCAAATCGATAAAAACCATAGTAGTATGAACATATTGGTGATATATAATTTTAATTATTCCAGAATCATTTCTTCTCGTTGCGTAATTCTTTGTTGCATATTACAATACCAACATGTGAAGCTTCGTAAGATCGATTTCATGGATCCACCCAGAAATCGAACCAAACCAATAGTCTGTGTCGCGACTGACCTCCGAGGTCGACCCGGTACGCGCTAAGTCTAGGTTTGGGACTTAACTCGGGCTCTCCCAAGCCCATACCGTATCACGACTTAGGGTTTAAGTATTTAACATGCAAATAATTTACATGCAGGAGTCGCCACTAATCGATTTGGGGTGGGTCAATTAGAAACACAAATAAGGTGACGGGAGAATTACCCTATTCCTATGAACTAGAGATTAACCGAGTTCGGGGACTTGGTTACATTAGTTGGATAACTAATGCCCTTTCGGTACCTTTCTACCTTGTTCATTTTTGAAAATATTTGTCAGGTAATTTGGATTGATTTTAGGACCTTTCTCCTAACATGTGAGGTGATCAAGTGAGTGCATAATCAGAAATGATTAGCAGTCAAAAACACAACAATTCATGTAGCCTAAGATTCTAACCTTAACTAAGTCAGATGATATTTAGAAACACAACAGTTCATGCAATTGTATAAAAAACATGCATATTAACAACGCAACGGTAATAAAAAACATACGTACTACCGTACAATCTCAGGCTTGTCTAATTTAAATAAGACAACAGCATGCATAATAATACAACAAAGGATTAAAACACTCAAATAAGTCACATAAATTTTTAAAAAAAATTAATTTTTTTAAAATTTTTAATTTTTTACTTTTTAAAATTTTTTTCAGAATAAAAGAAAGCGAAATAAGAAAATAAAAATAAAATATTTTTTAAAGAAATTTTTTATTTTTATTTTTTTAAATTTTTTATAATTAATTAATTTTTTTTCTGGATTAGAAAAAAGCGAAATAAGAAAAGAAAAAGAAATTATTTTTTTAAAAGAAATTTTTAAATTTTTTTAATTTTTAAAAATTTTTAAAAAAATATATATTATTTTTTAAAAAAATAATAATAATATAATATTAAACCGGGTCGGGTTGCCGGATTCGGATCAGCCCGGTTCGACCCGGGTCGGACGAAACCGACCTGAGTCAATGGACCTGACCCGATTGTTGACCCGGGTCTGGTCGAATGATCCGGCTCGGTCAGAATCGACTCGAGTCAACGGATCCAACCCGGGCATTGACCCGGGTCGAATCAGACCCGATTCGTAGACCTGCGGGGAGAGGGCGCCGGCAGGGCCAAAATCGGCCGTCCGCCGACCGACCCAGACCGGCGCCGCCCCCTAGAACGGCCCTGGGACCACCACCGACGTCACAGACTGCCTGGGTCGCCGTCCGGCCGCCGGTTCGCCGGCCGGCGACCAAACTGAACTCGAACTCTCTAGGGCAATCCGTCGAGCACCTGGCGGGCGCAGAGAAAAATGGAGGATTCCGGTCTCTTTAGGCGGGCTTGCCGACTCCGACGACCACGGTTCACTCCCGACGGTGACCATGGACTGGGAGGATGATCAGGATGGGCCGGGATTCGCGCTCAACGGCCGGCGCAAGTCCCGGCCAATCGACACACAAAAACAGGGGAGAAACAAGGGAAAACGGGGATGAACCGAGTGAGCTTACCGGCCGGAGACAGGCTTAGAGTGGATTTCTGGCTGATCCGCGGGCAACGGCGGGGCTATTAGAACCTGGGAACACTTTAATCCTTCCCTCTCTTCTCTATTTCTCTTTGTTTCTCTCTCAATCTCTCCCTCTCACTCACTACCCTGTTTTGGCCGAGAATGATCAACCGATCGGGGATATCGGCTCTATAGGTTACCGGCAACTCTGGCTCGCCGGAGGGGCTCCTAAGGCTGTCTTCTCCTCCCGTGAGCCAAAAAAAATCGAAAATCCACACCCCCTCCCCCTCACGACTGTCGCGACCTACCCCTCGAGGGCCGAACTCGAGTGAGGCGGGTTTAGAGATAAGTGTTCATGAGATGGTTCATATGACACCTTATAAAAATGATTTTACTGAAGTGTAAATCTTTTGTTTAGCCATATGACCCATTGATCATGAACGTGGATTTTTCCTAAATCCATATCTCGCGTGACAGCGGATTGATTTTATTTTTTAAGAGTCGCCACTAGCCTAGGTCGGGGGTCGGCTAGAATACCCAACTGAAACGCGGGAATTTCGTTTCGGTTTCTACAAAAACCAGAGATCAAAGGTTCGGGGACTAGCTTACGTTAATATTTCCATTAACGCCCTTTCGGTACCGCTAAACTTAACATGGTTGTTATCTAGGTTGTCATGCATTTGTTTTTTACCATTTTCATGCCAAAGTCTTAGTCCACTATGTGATCATGCATCTTGTTTTTGTGTTTTCATTTAGGATTCTAAACTAATCCTATCTTAATCTAGAAAAAAGAAAGAAACAATCAATTGTATTGAAAGACATTTCGTAAAGTAAACACTCGAAGTATTGAAAAGACGAGCTAATTCTAAGTGCGAGAAAGTAAAAAGTAAAAACCCGCAACTCGTCGGGTGTTTATTACAACACGAATTGAAAACCCGAGACATGATCGGGGAATGAATGAATTGAATACAAATTGAAACCGGATTGGACATCGGTTTAATACCATCAAATGAGTACAAATCGAGACCGGATTGGACATCGGTCAATCACCTTGATCTTCTACCATTTCGGATTATTCTCCCATGGACCGCCTCTCGGGTGTCGGCGTTTACATTCATACATTCATTCATGAAAAGACAACATATGAAAGAACAATGATGCAATCAATTCACTAATTAAGCACGGGCCTCGGGATCGGCCTTTGTTTTTTCATGCGTTTCGATTCATCACCCACCTAATCACCTAAAATTGTTTGATTAATGGTTAATGATAATGGGTTACCATTTGTATTCACAAAACGGTAACTCATATCAATTAACCCCTAAAGTCGGGTTCTAATGACCATGAATGGGCTACCCGCCGAACATGCATCGGGCCTAACATTCATCTAACAAACACATGCATAATAATAAAATGAGCATGCATTCAAGCCCATGGGCCTTGTTTCGAAGCCAATCAAACAATGAGAAGTGGGCTTTATAAAAAAGACCACTTATTCAATTAATGTCTAATTCGGATTGCTTCTGTTCAAGTATGATTAACTATCCTAATGACGTTCAAATGAAGTGGTTCAGGTGTCATTAGAAAGCTTATGACATGAGGATCAAAAGTCAAGAAGACCATTTTTTCTAAATCCTAGCCAATTTTCCCGAAAATATCCAATTTAATCTCAGTGACAGGCTGGACTCGGTTCAGTTATGAATTTCAAATAATGGCGGGAACAATAACAAACCTTATCACAACAGCGCGAAAATTTTTGTGCGGTTAGGATTCCCCGTGTGCAACAACTTTCATGTTTTGAGTTTTTGCTAAAAGGCCCTCCAAATTTTTATAAAATTCGGTTTTGCGAAGGACTTAATTGCAAATGAAGTTTTAACCCGTGAAGACCTTTCAAGCAAATTGGCCCTCCAAAAATTGCAATTAGGTCCTCAAAATTTCCAGTTGACATAATGAGACCCCAATGAGCAACTTTGTAATTTTGATTTTTTTCAAAAAAGGACTCTAACTTTATCAAATTCGGAGAAACATCTTTTGAACTCCAAAGGAATGAAAATCAGATCTGGACACAGATACTGATCAAGTCGTGAGAATTCCTTTTGAAAATGCAAATGATCTCCGATTTTGATAAAAATTAGTATCAAAAGAAAGATCTCGATCTCAGGAAGAACTTTCGTGAAGAAAAATTTTTCATATCTCGAACACACGAATTTATGAAAATCGAAGAACACACGAAGGTCGACTGAAACTAGCATTTCACCAGATCTACATGCATATGACGTTGCAAATCGTAAGGGGCTAACATACTCGAAATTTTGTGAAAATTTTATGGTGAACTGATCAGGATGTGCTCTACAACTCTCATGAAGGAATTTTTTTCCAAAAAATGATCATAAAAAATCATCAAACAACACAACGTCAATCAGGAAGACATCAGAACAGACTTGAGCAACATGTTTCAGATTCTGATCCTAACTTCTAAAAGTGTTTTGACATAGCAAATCAAGTCCGATCGAGGCATATGATATATCAAATCGAAGCTTAAGACGAGCTCTACGACTCTCTAGTTTATCACTTCATCAGATTTTGACATTAACAGGCTCGAATCAGCATCTCAAACAAGCAGGTTTTACTGAACACGAATTTACAGAATTATGCTCAAGTGTTCTTACCTTGTCTCACAATGTTCCAATGCTCAAGCGAGCGATTCGGCCTCCGTATTCAGACCAGAAGTGTCACGAAGAAGCCTTGGAAAGCTCGGCCAACCTATGACAATAGAGTGTACAAAATATTGTGAGAATTGACTCGTTTTCTCACAAATGGACTAATCAGTAAAAATTGAGGCTAAGGATGTGATCCGGTGGCTGTTCGATGAGAGGCCGGCCACCACAGCGACGTGAGGACGCCGAGGGAGGTTGTCGGATGCTCTGGATTGCCGGAGGAGGCCGCCGGAGGGCCGGTTCAGCCGGTTGAACTGGCTGAGGAAGTCACCGGCGGTATTGCCGGTGATGTTGCCGAGAGAAAAAAACCGCCGGAGGGAGGTGCTCCGGCCACCAGCGAAGGCAGCTGGTGTTGCGACCAGCCTTGGACCACCGTGGGGGACGCCGGTGGGGAGGCGGCTCGCCGGAAAATGGCCAGCAAGGAGCCGGAATTGGCTGCGCCGAGAGAGAGAGCTAGAGAGAGAGGTGATCGTGAGAGGGAGAGAGAGGGAGAGAGAGAGAGAGAGAGAAGAGAGAAACCAGATCTGAAAAATGAACCCCCCCTTTGATTTTTGGAGGGAAAAATACTATATACTTCCCCCAACTTTGAATTTTAGCCCTTAGATTAATCCAATGGCCCAAAATGCATCCTTAATGATTAAGAATATTCCTTAATGGCTAAGGATTGGTGACATGGCATCATGGATGGACATGATCAATTCTAAATTAATGGCCATGATTGATTTGCTTATCCCCTAATTAATTTGCTTAATTCTTGAAGAAGGGCATTTTTGTCATTTCTCTTAGGGGCATTTTTTGTAATTCTCAATTAAGGGCATTTTTGTCATTTTCGCACTCAAGAGGATGTGACCGGCCTTGGTTGGTCTGAACGGATTGTCGATCATCGAAATTTTCAACCGGAAAATGACTAGTCCGATCGGATTAGTTCAATTTGAATCAAACCGATTTGAGTCAATTAGCTCTGAATTTGGGTAATTGCATGACCGAGCTAGACTAACAAGTTTAATTGAAGTCTAATTAACCAAATTGAGTCCCAATTCACCAAATTGAATATTAGTCTAGAGTGGGTCAAGTTGAATTGCACTAATTAGATCAATTACTCTTAGACTTCCTAATCATTGGATCACTAAATTGATCAAATTGATTCAAATTCATGTGAATCTTTCAAAATTGATTTTGAATTTGGATTTCATATAAGAAATTAGGCTCATTCGTGCCTCAATTGCGCACATCATGAAGAATCGATCAAAATCACTGATTAGGGCCAAAATTGGGGGTTTTTGTGTTTGGCTTGGAATCATAAAATTGGTTCAAAAATTGGATATAAAATGACCTCTAGATCAAATGTCGTGAAGAAAACTAACCTAAAAAATGACTAGAAATGAAGTAATTTCATTTTTGGCCGATTTGAATCAAATTCCGCAATTTGAGAAAAAGTTGATTCTAAATCGATTTTTGTAAAATTTCAAATGCCAAAGGTAAATTGAATGTAAAATAAGATGATTTTTGGATTTTTGTATTTTTCAATTTTTTTGGTCAAAGGTTTGACCAAAAGTCAAACACTAGTTGACTTTTCACTAGGAGCTTGATTTTATTATCAAATCTTTGAATTTTTCCGAAATTTCTACTTCTAAAGTGAAATTGGACTTGAAAGGAATCTTTTTATGCGAAAAGCCCTAATTTGACCTGGGGTTGACTTTTGGTCAAAGGGTTGACCAAAAAGTCA
The DNA here is from genome assembly GCA_031216235.1 of Syzygium jambos. NCBI lineage: Eukaryota > Viridiplantae > Streptophyta > Magnoliopsida > Myrtales > Myrtaceae > Syzygium > Syzygium jambos. The sequence goes on from CM062226.1 coordinate 16,784,753, forward strand.
ACGCAAAAGTCAACCATTTGACTTTTCGGGTTTTTGCATGAAATGAAAAGAAAATCACTTACAAAAGCCAGACCAACAGACGGAATTAAAAAACGACACTTTTTGTTCAAGAAACAGGCTCCGTCGCGATCGGAAACCATAATCTTGAATTTTCTATTTTTAATGACGCATCGGCTAAAAATTAGGTGTCAACAGCTGCCCCTCTTTGAGTGGGAGTTCGAAGAGGTTTCGCTCAAAGACCAATTGGCACCTGCAAATTTTTAGTTGATTCCAATTGGGAAATGAAAAAAAGTAAAGACAAAGACATTTGATCAGAGTCTTACCTGAAGCACTTACCATTGACCATTTAGATTGTTAGCTCATTCATGTGTTTTTCTCTTCTCTCTCTCATGTGATGGAATGAAGGAAGAAAGGAAACAGAAATGGTTTTATGAGAAATCTATGGTTTAAGGAAAACCAAGAACCAAAGGACAAGGTTTAAGGATGACCTAGAACCTAAGGACAAGGTTTAAGGATGACCAGGAACCTAAGACAAGGTTTAAGGATGACCAGGAACCTAAGACAAGGTTTAAGGATGATCAGGAACCTAAGACAAGGTTTAAGGATAACCTAGAACCTAAGACAAGGTTTAAGGATGACCAGGAACCTAAGACAAAGTTTAAGGATAACCTAGAACCTAAGACAAGGTTTAAGGATGACCTAGAACCTAAGACAAGGTTTAAGGATGACCAGAAACCTAAGACAAGGTTTAAGGATAACCTAGAACCTAAGACAAGGTTTAAGGGTAACCTAGAACCTAAGACAAGGTTTAAGGATGACCAGGAACCTAAAATGAGAGTTATGGTTTAGGATGACCAAAAACCGAAAATGAAAGTTATGGTTTAGGCTAACCAAAAACCGATCCACTGGGGAAAGATATTTTGAAAAAAGTTCCGAGATTGTTTAACAACAAATCAAACGGAATTTTTCAACTTTTGGTGAAAGGCACTGATTTATCAAAATCCTTAAGAGGAAATTTTAACAAAATGATCTTTGAATAACCATCTAAAGAGGTTAGATAAAAATGCCAAATTGGAAATAACCTAATCAAAAAGGTCTTTCACACTGGCTCTCATAAAGGCTTTGATTCCCATTCATCGATGTGGGAAAGCTATTCAATTCTCACTGGTGATGCCTCACGAACCTATGTCAAAGGGTTTCGGAAACATTCACATTGAATACAAATTGGTTGATCAGAAAGGTCTTTCGAAAGGACCGTAATATAGGTTTGGTCATGGGCTTACACAAAGGGTATTTGCTTTGAGGCCAAAAACAGAAATATACCATCAATATCTTCAGCGGGTTTACAAGTCAAGAACCTTGAAGATAAGACAAGATAGAATTACTTCCACTCCTTCTAGCGGTAGTTTCTTTGTGAAAACTTTACATTAACTCAAACCATCCCAATCGGAAGAGACTTCGGAGAGGGTTGTAATATCGGTTCGGGTTAGGCTCAAAAGGCTTGAAATTTGATAGAAGGGGTTTGAAAGAAGAATGATGATTATCTTGGCATCATTACCAAATCATTCCAATCTGACATCATTTGATTCTTGAAAACCAAATTGTCTCGAGAGTCCATTTTTCTTGCAACATAAGAGCTTTGCTCTTTCTAAGCATCTTTTGCAATGAGAATTTTGCTTTCATCATAAGCATATTGCTTTTTCTTGCTTTTGCTTTTGCTTTTGACTTTGATACATTTTTTTCATGGGCATCGGCCTTGCTTTTACCAGGCACACTGCTTTTTCATGCCCTCTAATATTTATCTTTTGAGCTCTTTGGACTCTCGAGACACTTTATACATATTCATCAATTTCTCTAAATTTCCTTGGTAAATCATATGCATTGCCCCAATGTAGGGAGATAATCAACATTTTGGGCTTTGAAATGAACATGCTTAAGGCTCAACTTGGCTAAGCAAGGGATAACTGTGTTTGGGGTAGAGGAAAAGAATGCTCTTCTTCACTTTGGGATGTTTCGAGCTTCCATAAAGATCCATCTGAAACTATCACAAGAAGGTTGATGCAAGTGAAAGCAATAAAATCTTTCTTAATCTTTTGCTCCAAAAATGATCTTCATAACTTCTTATTTTGCCCCAATGTGGGGTGGTTCTTGACAGGGGTATTTTGAGAATTCTCCTTATTTGGCTCAAAGTGGCTAGCAAAGGATAACATGAGTGTTTAGGATAGAGAAATGAAATGCCTTTTATCATTTCAATCCATGTATTCAATGTGAACGAACCCTACGTCCTACGACATGGTTTTTTCGCTCCATTTTCTCAAAACATGTATAGGGACGTGTTTGATCAAAGGCTTGCCTTTTATCATCCTAGGCATTTCCAGTTGGCATTTTTGAGAAATCCTCTTTTTGTTTTTCCAAAGGATCATTTAGTTAAATCTCCCTTCTGTGAGGAATTTTGATAAATCAAGACATTTGATTTTTTTTCGACTCCTCTGGGGATTTTATTTCAAACTTGAAAAACCTTTTGGACAGAAAAGGTTTTCATACATAGGATCTACTTCCTAAATTCTAGGGAGAAGATTGATTTGATGTAGCAACTTCCTTGGGCTTGACTCTTTGAGGTTTGGAATAGCTTCCCTGGGGAACAGTTGAGTACCTACAAAATGAACAAATATGCAAAAATGCCATGTATGCATGAAATGCATGATGCAAATGTTCTAAAGAAACTTGGATTCAGTCCAAAGCAACTTGAAACTTTTTATTCAGGGAAAATATTTCTTAACAGCATCAGCGTTCACAGGTTTTGGCAACTCTCGGCCATCCATTTCTACAAGAATCAATGCTCCACCAGGCAACACTTTCTTGATGACATACGGCCCTTCATAATTGGGGGTAAACTTTCCACGATCTGGAATAATGGGTAAGACTTTCCTCAAAACCAGATCATTGATCTCAAAATGCCTGGGTCGAACTTTACGGTTGAATGACTTAGCTACTCGCTTTTGGTAGCTTTGTCCATGGCACAGGGCTTTTACCCTTTTTTCATCAATCATATTAAGCTGTTCAAATCTTTGTTGAATCCATTCTGCTTCGGAAAGCTTTATTTGCGAAAGTACCCTTAATGAAGGAATTTCCACTTCCACAGGTAAAACTGCTTCCATCCCATATACCAATGAGAATGGTGTTGCCCCAGTCGAAGTACGAATAGAAGTTCGATAAGCCATTAATGCGTATGGCAACCGATCATGCCAATCTCGGTAATTTTCTGCCGTCTTGGACAGAATCTTCTTTACATTCTTGTTTGCCGCCTCAACAGCTCCATTCATTTGTGGGCGGTAAGGAGAAGAATTCAAGTGGCGAATGTGAAACTTATTGAGTAGCTCATCCACTACTTTGTTATTCAAGTTTGACCCATTATCCGTGATAATTGCTTCTGGAACCCCGTATCGAGCAATAATGTCTCGACGAATAAATTTTGCCACACTTCTCGCAGTGACGTGAGCATAAGAATTGGCTTCGATCCATTTGGTGAAGTAATCAATAGCCACTAGAATGAAGCGGTGTCCATTTGACGCCTTAGGATTAATTGGTCCGATAACGTCAATCCCCCACATCGAAAAAGGCCATGCCTCGGACATTTGATGTAATTCATTTGGGGGAGCATTGATTTTGTCCCCATAAATTTGACATTGATAACAACATCTAACATGTTGAATGCAGTCGGCTTCCATGGTTAACCAATAATAACCTAGCCTCATGATCTTCCTTGCTAGAAGATGGCCATTCATATGAGGACCACATTCTCCTTCATGTATCTCCTTCATTAATAAATTGGCCTCTTTGGTGTCTACGCACTTCAGCAGGACCGAATCAAAAGATCTCTTGTACAAAGCACCTCCACTAAGAAAGAATTTGGAAGCTAATTTAGTCAAGTATTTTCGATCCCTAGCTTGACTTCCTTGGGGGAATCTTCCTTCTCGGAGGTAATTCATGATGTCATAATACCATGGTTGACCATCGAGTTCTTCTTCTATAATCATGCAATATGCAGGCTCTTTTAAAACGTCGATTTGCAAAGGATCAATGTTCAATCCATCAGTTACTTGTAAAATTGAGGATAATGTCGCCAAAGCATCAGCAAATTGATTCTGAGATCTTGGCAAATATTCAAATGAGATCTCTTCGAATTCTTCCATCAAGTCTTTAAGATACTCATGATAAGGAATCAGTTTCAAATCACGAGTTTGCCATTCACCTCCGGTTTGGAGGATGATAAGCGCGGAATCACCATAAACTTGCAATCTCTTAACCTTCATATCAATGGCTAATTGAAGACCGAGGATGCAAGCTTCGTATTCTGAAATGTTATTGGTACAAGGAAATACCAACTTTGCGGCTACTGGATAATGCTGACCCGATGGGGATATCAAGACTGCTCCAGTACCTGAACCGGAGAGGTTAACGGCTCCATCAAAATACATAACCCACTTGTCTTGTGACACCAGATGGATTCTTTCATCAATTTCATCCCAGTCATTTGACTTTAAGGGATTTTCAGCCAACATATCAGCTATGGCTCGCCCTTTGATGGACTTCTGAGACATGCTCTGGATATCAAACTCAGAGAGCAATATTTGCCATTTGGCAAGCCTTCCAACCAGTGCAGGCTTTTCCAAAAGATACTTGATAGGATCGTTTTCATTCACAAGCAGGATGCGATGGTGAAGGGTATATTGCCGTAGTCTGTGTAATACCCAAATTAAGGCTACACATGTTTTCTCAACTTTTGGGTATTGAGCTTCACCAGAAGTAAACTTTTTGCTGAGGTAGTAAATAGCACGTTCCATTCCATCTTCTGATCTCTTCTGCGCTAACATAGCTCCTAAAGACTCATCGTGAATGGTGAGGTATAAAATCAAAGGTATACCCGGAGCAGGCGGTACCAAAACTGGTGCCTGTGAAAGATATTGCTTCAATTGTTGAAAGGATTTCTGACAATCTTCATTCCATTCAACTTTGGCATTCTTTTTCAACAGCTTGAAGAATGGTTTGGCTGTTTCTGATAACTGGGAAATGAATCTTGCAACATAATTCAATCTTCCCAACAAGCTTCGAACTTCCTTAACAGTAGAAGGAGGTTTCAAATCACAAATGGCCTTCACCTTCGAGGGATCAATCTCGATGCCCTTGTTACTAACCATAAATCCAAGGAGCTTTCCAGACTTTGCCCCAAAAATGCACTTAGCGGGGTTAAGCCTTAGCTTGAACTTTCTAAGTCGATCAAAAAGTTTCTTCAAGACTTCAATGTGGTCTTCACCTTGTCGCGATTTAGCGATCATGTCATCGACGTAAACTTCAATCTCTTTATGCATCATGTCATGGAATAATGTCACCATGGCTCTTTGGTAAGTTGCCCCCGCGTTCTTCAAGCCGAAGGGCATAACCTTGTAACAGAATGTCCCCCATGGGGTGATGAAAGATGTTTTAGTCTTATCTTCTTCTTTCATTCGGATTTGGTTATAGCTAGAGAAACCATCCATGAAAGAAAATAATTCGAATCCTGCGGTGCTGTCGATCAGGACGTCAATATGTGGTAATGGGAAGTCATCTTTGGGACTTGCTTTGTTCAAGTCGCGGTAATCGATACATACCCGAACTCGCCCATCCTTCTTCATGACTGGGACGACATTAGCAATCCAGTCAGCATAATGAGTAACTTCAATGAAATCAACTTTTAACAGTTTCATGACTTCTTCCTCAATCTTCTTGGATAATTCTGGCTTCGTCCTCCTAAGCTTCTGTTTCTTAGGCGGAATGGCAGGATCAAGAGGCAACGTATGTTCTACAATGTTGGGGTCCAGACCCGGCATGTCAGCATAAGACCAAGCAAAGACATCCTGATACTCCTTCAATAGTTCGATCAGCCGATCAGCATCTGTTTGAGAGAGACTTGCTCCAATTTTTGTTTCTTTGGGATTTTCAGAATCGCCCAAATTTATAACGACAGTTCGTTCTTCCGTGGGAGGTGTGGATTCTTCATGTCGGATCCATTCTCTTTTAATAACCTGGGAATCTTCTTCATTTTCGAGATCAGAATAATCAGATTCGTATGAGTTTTTCGGACATGAATCCAAGCCATGCATATGACTATTATGGTTATGCAAAGTGTCATGCCTGAGATGTAACGACAAAAAAATGGTCAGTATATGAAAATAAGAAATGCAATGCATGAAGATGTGATGAAAACAAATTTTCGAATTCTAAATTTTCGAAAATTTCAAGGGGAACTCGTCCTCATATCATTGGACATCCTTGTTCCAAAAAATTATTTTGAAAACTATAGATCGTGCAAAAGCCCAGGCCTCAAAGCATCATCATAGGGCTGGTTTGGTATACTTTCGCACGTCTATTAACAAAACATGAGAATGCTTTTATTGATATGCAGTAAATGTCATATAGTGTTTTGGATCCGAAGTCCGTGATCCGAATTATTACAACATATGAAATGAACGAAACAAACGAACAAATGGAATTCCCTCGCAGGGGAGAATTAGATGAATTACAATTGAAAACAACTGAAAACAGAGTAGAACATGGAAACATCCCTTACACAGCGGGATTGGTAGGTGGATCATCGTCGAAGCTCTCGGAAATGGCACCCACAGAACTCACTTCAAATAAGTCGACGATATCATAGATGTCTATTTCTTCATCTTGGAGGAACTTTGACGGTCCAGGGAAGAAATCTCTCAACGGAGGAGGGAGTAAACGTCGGTAACTCTTTTCTTTGATGCTCGGGCTTTTCTGATTACCTTGATCTTGCCGATCGCCTTGGTAACCTAAGCCTTCTCGTTTCTTTCTCTTAGTCACCTCAATGGGTGTGAGAATACCTTGGGACAGTTTTCCCAATCCTTTGCCAATAGTGAATCCATACTCGATCAACATTTTGCTAGACATAAGGGCCGCCTTTGAATAGTGAGGCTTTCTCACAACAGTACCCGCAGGCACATGAGATACTGACACTAACTCAAATGAGTAGTAACTTGATTCTCCTTTTACTTCTGGCTCCACATAAGGAATTGCAGTATTGTTGAAAGTTAAGGTATCCTTCTCGCAATGGACAGTTATAATCTTGCCACACACGACAAAGCGGATCATCTGATGTAGGCTTGAGGGTATAACTCCCGCAGCATGAATCCAAGGTCGTCCTAACAACAAACTGAAGTTACTTGGGATATCAAGCACTTGAAATTTCTGAGTGAACATAACTGGACCAATCATCAGTTGTAAGTCAATTTCTCCAAGAGCTTCCTTTTTCATGCCATCAAAGGCCCTGACTGGAGTCTTAGAAGGACGAACATTATCCATACCCACACCTAGACGACGCAAAGTTGATAACGGACAGATATTGAGAGCTGAACCATTATCAATTAGTACTCTTGATATCCTTGTATCAAAGTGTTGAACAGAGATGTATAATGCTTTAGAGTGTGCTCGCCCTTCCGGCGGCAAATCCTTTTCGGAAAAAGAAATTTGATCCTTAAGAAGGATAGCACCTACAAACTCTTCCAACTGTACCTCTCCAATTGTCTCGGGTACATGTACTTCATTAAGAACTTTTAAAAGAGCATTCCTATGTTTCTCAGAAGACTTGAATAGTTCAAGTAACGAGATTTGAGCCGGCATTTTCCTTAACTGCTCAATCACTTCTGCTTCACTCGTTTTGAGAGTTTTGAGAAGTTGTTCCGCCTCTTCTTCGGTTACAGCCTTTTTCTCGACACCTTCACGAGATGGAAAACATCGGCCTGACCGAGTAACAGCGTCTATCTCATGAGACTCATAATTCCATGGAACTGCCTTGGAGTCATAAACAGGAGGTATTCTTGCTTTCAAATTCTCATCTTTCTTCGGTGGCAACTCGATCACAACAGGCCCAATATCTTCATTAGAGATCTCTATATTTCCGAAGCCATCAGCCATTAGATCTATAACCACAGGTTCCATAACATGCGCTTGGATTTCACAAGTAGCATTCAATTCAATCACAACAGGATCAATCATGGCCACCATGCCATCATCTTCAAATTCGGACCCCCATCCACTTGGGATGATAGTCTTAGGGTCAATAAAAGCGCTTGGAGGAGGAGAGTATTTTACCATGAAATCGTATTTTCCACTTGGCTGCCCGAGAGTGTCAACAATTTCGCCCTTTTCAATCGCTTTCCTAACGAACTCCCGATCCCAGTGGGAGGTATGGCATTCGAATTCCGAATCAGCATCGGAAAGAACTTCTCTATTATCTTCGTCATCATTCCATCCAGTCGGAACAATGTCTTTCAAATTAATAAAGAAACTTGGCGGAGGCGAACATTTGTCAAAAATGTCATACTTCCTACTTGGTTGCCTTGGAGTATCATCCACTTCATTACACTCACGAGTGGTCGTTACAAATTCGCGATCCCAATGAGTCCTTCTAGCACCAAGATCAGAATCTACGCCTGAAACATACTCCTTGTCTTCATTAGCGGGTATAGATTCAAAGGCTTTAGATTTGTGATCCATGCTTTCATCATCCATGCCTCCCCATCCAACGGGAACGATATCCCTTGGGTTGACGAAGAAACTTGGAGGTGGCGTGTATTTGACTATGAAGTCATATTTACCACTCGGCTGTCCGAGGGTATCAACAATTTCACCTTTTTCGATAGCCTTCTTCATAAATTCACGATCTCGACAGGCATTCTTACTCTCACATTCTGAATCACTATCGGAATATGTGTCAATCCAAGGTTCATCAACGTCTGGCTCATATCCATCATCTTTTGGCTTAGAGCATGAGGCTTCACTTGCGAACTTGAATGAGAATTTTTCGGACGACAAATCAATTACAGCGGTCTCGGTGGACCCTTCGGGCTTCCTTCCTTGAAGAGGTTGAATTATGCCTAAAGCAACCATCTTGGCTAAACAATACATTTTCTCCTCCCAGGATACATTTCCTTCTTTCGGTTGATCTCTAGCTATAGTCAATAGCTCTTCCAATTTCGCCACATCGAATAAGAAAGACTTCTCATTATCATCTCCAAATATCATATTAACAGCTTCGGTATGATTAGGGAGCGGATTTTGTTGAATATTTGGCGTGGCATCTTTAAATGACAAGATCTTCTTATCCAACAGGTTCTGAATCTTGACCTTGAGAGTGTAACAGTTGTTCACATCATGGCCCTTCTCACCCATGTGATACACGCAAGATTTTGTCAAATCAAACCCAGCAAACTTTGGTGGGTTGTCTCTCGGGATTTCTTTTGCTACGAGTCTTTGTTCAATCAACATCGGTAGTAATTGAGACATAGGTCTTGGCAACGGTGTGAATTGCCTTTGCAGAGCTTTTCCTTTTCGGTCAAAATTCCGGGAAGAACCCCCTGTTTCCACAACGGACCTTTGAACTGGTGTGTTCAATGGCTTTTGATTATTAGGATTTTGAATATAGGCAACCTCCACCGTTGGCTCCTTATCCTTCTTTAAGGTAAATCTACGAGTCGTCGTCTCGGATAATCGACCCTCTCGCATGATTCCTTCAATACGTTCTCCCAGTTCAACCATTGCGGGAAAGTTGATGCAAGTGTTATTGAACATCTTGTCGAAGTATTCTCGAGGTAAAGCTCGAAGAAACAACTGCATAATCTCTTTCTCGGACAACGGAGGTTTGACTTGAGACGCCATAGTTCTCCACCTTTGGGCATATGCTCTAAAAGTTTCATTTCTCCTTTTGTCAACCCGGACCAGCTCTTCACGGGTTGGAGCAATTTCGGTATTAAACTTGTATTGTTGGAGGAATTCATCTGCAAGATCTTCCCAGGTGCAAATTTTCTCCAAATCCAATTCGATGAACCACGTTAAGGCGGAATCTGTCAAGCTATCTTGAAAATTGTTGATCAAGAGCGGAGTATTATCGGAATAACGAGCCATCTTGCTCAAATAATACTTCAAGTGGGTTTTAGGGCACCCAGTTCCATCGTACTTCCTTGAAAATTCGGGCTCCTTGTAAAAATCAGGGACTTTCACCTTTGTAAAAGGCGACAACTTATCAAAGCCTTGGAGTTGATAACCTTGCAACATGCACAGGCGTTCCTCCAATTTTGCAAGACGTCTCGCGCTCTCTTCATCCATATGAGCGACAGGCGACTCCTTAGGTGGAGCTTCCAAATCGATGACGGTAGGAATGGCATTAACGGGGACCTCTTCAACAGGTCCTTTGTCAACAGGATCTATCACCGGCGCATTAGTGGGCGCATTAGGAGTAGAAGCCGCAGCAGCAGGAGTCACAGGTGTGAAGTTCTTTACTTGATTTGCAAGATCAGTTAAGATCGTCATCATTTGTGCCATTTGATTCTCAATGGTAATAACGCGAGTACGAGTGTCTTCGTTTTCCATCCTTGCTTGGCGACGGGTGTGTATAATAAAGCGCGTCTCAGCCGTATTTTAATACCCTCTGTAAAAAACAGAAATCAAATTAGTATACGGAAAATGAATTAAGACGAAAATATAAAACCCTTCAATTTTATATTTTCTTTAGATGAAATAGAGATAAGAAATATTCTCATGATCCCAATATCACGTGAATAATCTCTTATCATAATTTCTTCACAAGAAATTATACAATTAAAGGGGTAACACGCGATGATTAATCAAGATGCCCCATCTATATTCCATTGGAATCTCGGAAAAGAAAGTACGCACAAAGGGAAATTTCACTATTAACAACAAAATTCGTGAAACACAATCCCTATAGATCAATCTAAAGACAAGAAGAGAATCCTATTACATCATTACTAAAATGAGTAAAAAGGAAACCCTATACATCAAGTCTATAAAATGAAAATTACATGAAAGGAGATTTCCTCATGGAATATAGCCAAAGTCCTAATGGATCTTCTTTAGATGCGAGGCGAATTCGTTTGTTTTCTTGGGTCAAACGTTCAACCTCGACTAAAGCCTCATTCTTTTCCTTAAGAGCTCTTGCGGCTATAGCTTGCTGTTGAGTTGGCTTCTCGGGGACATTAGGGAGATCCACCTTAAGCTCGGGCTCGAGACGACGGTGTATGTACTCCGGCAATGCGTGATGTATCTTCATTTCCCCTTCCAATTCTGACTCATCGGTAATGAGAATTGGCTCCGGGTGGCATTTGTACCACATATCAATGATGGACTTGATCATTTTCTTCAAATCCGCCACTTGGTCCTTTTGGATGACATCTTTGCGATAGTCAAAATGATATAACCCCAACTTGAGGAATGGTGGAATCTTTTGAAGCGCGCGATATTGACGGATCACCCTAAAAGGGTAATATGACGTAGACCCCGTAAGACCCAAGAGTGGGATTGGGTTGTCGGATCCGTTATTAAGGCGCACCTCGGGATTTCCAAGCCAACGAACATGCCATTGGATTTGAATTGGAACAAGGTTCTTGAAAAAACTAAACTAAGTTGAGAATGACCAAAAGGGGAAGATTTTTTCCTTTTCTCAGAAGAGCGAGATAGGATGACAATCTTTGGACACATCTATGATTTTCAAGCTCAAACCAAAATCTTTGAGGTGAGAGACCAACCAAATTTGGAGTAAACCTATTGGGGCTCTAAAAATACCATTTTTGTTTTGTTTGAACCTATTGAGTGATACGAAGGTCTCGCCTAAGATCATATTGGAGAATCTTTTGAACATACACACTTGATTGACAATGTGAACTACCAAAGGATCCATGGTCTTTTTGGTAAATGGAAAAACCACAAAACCAAAGAATGCTAAGAGAAAAATTCGAGGAATTTGATTACCCGATTCTTTTGGCAAGCTAGAAAAATGTCGTTCTAAGAATGTAAAAGAGAGTGCATTGGAATTTCCTCTAAGAACGCCTTTGATTTGGAGAATATCGATTCCTAAGAATTGGCTCAAAAGAGTTATAGGATCTAAATCTATCGGAGGGCTAACTAGACCAAAAGACCCGACTCTACCAATGGCAATATCGTACTCCTCAATTGTAGGGGTCAACTCATTTCGACCAAACACAAAAGTGGATGTCTTTGAGTTCCAAAAATGAGACAATGCTTTGATCATGGCGATACGAGGCTCGATGTATAAGAGTGCGGGAAGATATCCGATCCTCTTTTCCACGTAATCCTTCTGCTTTGACTCGAGACTTTCCCACATGGTCACAAGAGCTCTTGGTACGGGGATGATTCGAATCTCTGACATATCCATTTTGACTAACCCTAGTTTGGGGCATCGAGATTAATCACCACGCATTATAGAAAAGAATATAACGTGGAATTGAAATGGCGTAATTGAAATTGTAGAACGATACAATCAACCTTACCATGAAGATAAAATGGCAAACACATCGACACATCGCATGAGGACATGTGAGTTTTGACACCTAAGGGTAGGATTCTAAAGGTTTAAGGTCCCCACCTTGATTAGATAAGAAGAGTTTACCCACCGCTACTAACGTCGGCCGGTGCACTTCTTACTAATCAAGATGAGCGGTATTGAAGAATGGATTACCACATGGATTCACATGCGGATTCCACTCTTAATACCTCCTAAAGGTGCCCTAAAGCGATCCGGGGTTTTAGACCGCGGGATGTGGGTGCATTGTGTCGTGCTAAAGCAAGTAAACATGCATTTAAATCTAAAGCAAACAACACTTCAATATAATCTCATACATTCGACATGGCAAAAGTACACTACAAGTGCCATAACTTGTGTACGGCGCTCACTTTAGTGCCATAACTTTTTTTGGATCACTTTAGTGCTAAAATTTTTGAAAAACGATCACTTAAGTGCTAAAATTTTTGAAAAACGATCACTTAAGTGCCAACTCCGGTGCCGTACACAATTTTTCGCCGGAAATCTGACGTGGCATTTCTTTTATTAATTTTTGAAGCTGACGTGGCTCGCCGGAGTCTCGCCGGAGATTGGCACTTAAGTGATCGTTTTTCAAAAATTTTAGCACTTAAATGATCGTTTTTCAAAAATTTTAACACTCAAGTGATCGTTTTTCAAAAAATTTAGCACTAAAGTGATCCAAAAAAAAGTTATGACACTTAAGTGATCGTTTTTCCTCCGACTTGGCACCAAAGTGATCCGAAAAAAAGTTATGGCACCAAAGTGAGCACCGTACACAAGTTATGGCACTTATAGTGTACTTTTGCCCATTCGACATTCACCCGAACACCACCTACAAAACAAAGGGTTTTCATTCACTCCACCCCTTATGGCTCCCACCTATAAAACCATTTAACACATGGTTAGTGGACTAACCTCATTTTTCCACGCGACTTTGACATGCAGTCGATGCTACAAAATGTAGACAAGTGAGATAACAACCAACAAGTTTATTACGGCTTTAATCCACTTAGGTTTGTAACCTAGTCCCCAGCGGAGTCGCCAAGCCTGTCGCGACCTACCCCTCGAGGGCCGAACTCGAGTGAGGCGGGTTTAGAGATAAGTGTTCATGAGATGGTTCATATGACACCTTATAAAAATGATTTTACTGAAGTGTAAATCTTTTGTTTAGCCATATGACCCATTGATCATGAACGTGGATTTTCCCTAAATCCATATCTCGCGTGACAGCGGATTGATTTTATTTTTTAGGAGTCGCCACTAGCCTAGGTCGGGGGTCGGCTAGAATACCCAACTGAAACGCGGGAATTTCGTTTCGGTTTCTACGAAAACCAGAGATCAAAGGTTCGGGGACTAGCTTACGTTAATATTTCTATTAACGCCCTTTCGGTACCGCTAAACTTAACATGGTTGTTATCTAGGTTGTCATGCATTTGTTTTTTACCATTTTCATGCCAAAGTCTTAGTCCACTATGTGATCATGCATCTTGTTTTTGTGTTTTCATTTAGGATTCTAAACTAATCCTATCTTAATCTAGAAAAAAGAAAGAAACAATCAATTGTATTGAAAGACATTTCGTAAAGTAAACACTCGAAGTATTGAAAAGACGAGCTAATTCTAAGTGCGAGAAAGTAAAAAGTAAAAACCCGCAACTCGTCGGGTGTTTATTACAACACGAATTGAAAACCCGAGACATGATCGGGGAATGAATGAATTGAATACAAATTGAAACCGGATTGGACATCGGTTTAATACCATCAAATGAGTACAAATCGAGACCGGATTGGACATCGGTCAATCACCTTGATCTTCTACCATTTCGGATTATTCTCCCATGGACCGCCTCTCGGGTGTCGGCGTTTACATTCATACATTCATTCATGAAAAGACAACATATGAAAGAACAATGATGCAATCAATTCACTAATTAAGCACGGGCCTCGGGATTGGCCTTTGTTTTTTCATGCGTTTCGATTCATCACCCACCTAATCACCTAAAATTGTTTGATTAATGGTTAATGATAATGGGTTACCATTTGTATTCACAAAACGGTAACTCATATCAATTAACCCCTAAAGTCGGGTTCTAATGACCATGAATGGGCTACCCGCCGAACATGCATCGGGCCTAACATTCATCTAACAAACACATGCATAATAATAAAATGAGCATGCATTCAAGCCCATGGGCCTTGTTTCGAAGCCAATCAAACAATGAGAAGTGGGCTTTATAAAAAAGACCACTTATTCAATTAATGTCTAATTCGGATTGCTTCTGTTCAAGTATGATTAACTATCCTAATGACGTTCAAATGAAGTGGTTCAGGTGTCATTAGAAAGCTTATGACATGAGGATCAAAAGTCAAGAAGACCATTTTTTCTAAATCCTAGCCAATTTTCCCGAAAATATCCAATTTAATCTCAGTGACAGGCTGGACTCGGTTCAGTTATGAATTTCAAAATAATGGCGGGAAAAATAACAAACCTTATCACAACAGCGCAAAAATTTTTGTGCGGTTAGGATTCCCCGTGTGCAACAACTTTCATGTTTTGAGTTTTTGCTAAAAGGCCCTCCAAATTTTTATAAAATTCGGTTTTGCGAAGGACTTAATTGCAAATGAAGTTTTAACCCGTGAAGACCTTTCAAGCAAATTGGCCCTCCAAAAATTGCAATTAGGTCCTCAAAATTTCCGGTTGACATAATGAGACCCCAATGAGCAACTTTGTAATTTTGATTTTTTGCAAAAAAGGACTCTAACTTTATCAAATTCGGAGAAACATCTTTTGAACTCCAAAGGAATGAAAATCAGATCTGGACACAGATACTGATCAAGTCGTGAGAATTCCTTTTGAAAATTCAAATGATCTCCGATTTTGATGAAATTAGTATCAAAAGAAAGATCTCGATCTCAGGAAGAACTTTCGTGAAGAAAAATTTTTCATATCTCGAACACACGAATTTATGAAAATCGAAGAACACACGAAGGTCGACTGAAACTAGCATTTCACCAGATCTACATGCATATGACGTTGCAAATCGTAAGGGGCTAACATGCTCGAAATTTTGTGAAACTTTTATGGTGAATAGATCAGGATGTGCTCTACAACTCTCATGAAGGAAGTGTTTCCAAAAAATGACCATAAAAAATCATAAAAATCATCAAACAACACAACGTCAATCAGGAAGGCATCAGAACAGACTTGAGCAACATGTTTCAGATTCTGATCCTAACTTCTAAAAGTGTTTTGACATAGCAAATCAAGTCCGATCAAGGCATATGATATATCAAATCGAAGCTTAAGACGAGCTCTACGACTCTCTAGTTTATCACTTCATCAGATTTCGACATTAACAGGCTCGAATCAGCATCTCAAACAAGCAGGTTTTACTGAACACGAATTTACAGAATTATGCTCAAGTGTTCTTACCTTGTCTCACAATGTTCCAATGCTCAAGCGAGCGATTCGGCCTCCGTATTCAGACCAGAAGTGTCACGGAGAAGCCTTGGAAAGCTCGGCCAACCTATGACAATAGAGTGTACGAAATATTGTGAGAATTGACTCGTTTTCTCACAAATGGACTAATCAGTAAAAATTGAGGCTAAGGATGTGATCCGGTGGCTGTTCGATGAGAGGCCGGCCACCACAGCGACGTGAGGACGCCGAGGGAGGTTGTCGGATGCTCTGGATTGCCGGAGGAGGTCGCCGGAGGGCCGGTTCAGCCGGTTGAACTGGCTGAGGAAGTCACCGGCGGTATTGCCGGTGATGTTGCCGAGAGAAAAAAACCGCCGGAGGGAGGTGCTCCGGCTACCAGCGAAGGCAGCTGGTGTTGCGACCAGCCTTGGACCACCGTGGGGGACGCCGGTGGGGAGGCGGCTCGCCGGAAAATGGCCAGCAAGGAGCCGGAATTGGCTGCGCCGAGAGAGAGAGCTAGAGAGAGAGGTGATCGTGAGAGGGAGAGAGAGAGGGAGAGAGAGAGAGAGAGAGAGAGAGAGAGAGAGAGATGATTTTGAGAGAGAGATAGATATACTCAGATCTGAATTAAATGAATCCAACCCCATTTGATTTTTGGATGATTAAGAATATTTCCTAATAGCTAAGGATTGGTGACATGGCATTATGGATGGACATGATCAATTCTAAATGAATGGCCATGATTGATTTGCTTATCCCCTAATTAATTTGCTTAATTCTTGAAGAAGGGCATTTTTGTCATTTCTCTTAGGGGCATTTTTTGTAATTCTCAATTAAGGGCATTTTTGTCATTTTCGCACTCAAGAGGATGTGACCGGCCTTGGTTGGTCTGAACGGATTGTCGATCATCGAAATTTTCAACCGGAAAATGACTAGTCCGATCGGATTAGTTCAATTTGAATCAAACCGATTTGAGTCAATTAGCTCTGAATTTGGGTAATTGCATGACCGAGCTAGACTAACAAGTTTAATTGAAGTCTAATTAACCAAATTGAGTCCCAATTCACCAAATTGAATATTAGTCTAGAGTGGGTCAAGTTGAATTGCACTAATTAGATCAATTACTCTTAGACTTCCTAATCATTGGATCACTAAATTGATCAAATTGATTCAAATTCATGTGAATCTTTCAAAATTGATTTTGAATTTGGATTTCATATAAGAAATTAGGCTCATTCGTGCCTCAATTGCGCACATCATGAAGAATCGATCAAAATCACTGATTATGGCCAAAATTGGGGGTTTTTGTGTTTGGCTTGGAATCACAAAATTGGTTCAAAAATTGGATATAAAATGACCTCTAGATCAAATGTCGTGAAGAAAACTAACCTAAAAAATGACTAGAAATGAAGTAATTTCATTTTTGGCCGATTTGAATCAAATTCCGCAATTTGGGAAAAAGTTGATTCTAAATCGATTTTTGTAAAATTTCAAATGCCAAAGGTAAATTGAATGTAAAATAAGATGATTTTTGGATTTTTGTATTTTTCAATTTTTTTGGTCAAAGGTTTGACCAAAAGTCAAACCCTAGTTGACTTTTCACTAGGAGCTTGATTTTATGATCAAATCTTTGAATTTTTCCGAAATTTCTACTTCTAAAGTGAAATTGGACTTGAAAGGAATCTTTTTATGCGAAAAGCCCTAATTTGACCTGGGGTTGACTTTTGGTCAAAGGGTTGACCAAAAAGTCAACGCAAAAGTCAACCATTTGACTTTTCGGGTTTTTGCATGAAATGAAAAGAAAATCACTTACAAAAGCCAGACCAACAGACGGAATTAAAAAACGACACTTTTTGTTCAAGAAACAGGCTCCGTCGCGATCGGAAACCATAATCTTGAATTTTCTATTTTTAATGACGCATCGGCTAAAAATTAGGTGTCAACAACGACTTCTCTCTATTTTTAAGAACCGAACCAGCCTCCTCCTCTCTCTCTCCTCTCACTGGCCTATATAGACGGCGACGATGACGCCACCCTCTGCTCCCTTCAATGCTCTGCACCGGCCTACCGTTCCTACTGAAGACTTTCGTGGCCAATTTGCGCGGTGGAGTGGATAATCCGCATGTCCTAGGCGCGGTCGGGACAGAGGAGAACAGAGGCGCAGGGGGAGAGAGAGACAGGTCGGGCCGGAGGGGAGAAAGAGAAGGAGAGCTGGGCCGGGCCGGGCCCAGCTCGCGCGAAGGAAAGAAAGAGGAAAAGCAGGCAGGGCCCGCTGGGGGGAAAGGAAAAGAAAAGGGCCGAGTCGATCCGGCCCTAACCCGGCCCATTCCGTTTTTTTTTTCAATTTTTTTTAAATTCGAAATTTTTTTAAATGTATTCTAATATTTGCAAAATGCACCTATGTCTACATGCAATGCTATTAGAAACTAAATAACTTTTTGCTTAGAAATTAAGGACATTAATTCCCAAATTTTCTGTGTAATTATTTTTTGGTTAATTAAAAATAAGTGTCAATAGCTGCCCATCTTTGAAGGTGAGCTCGTAGAGGTTACGTTCAAAGATAAAATGACACCTAAATTTAGCATATGCATGTTCAATGAATGTTATTTTTTGGCGAGACCGTAAGTCTCGTTTTTATAATGCGATACAAGATGATGCATGCTAAAGCAAATAAAAACATACCTGGAGCTACTTACCTTGCCAAAGTGTAGAGTAATTCCAGATAGTTGATATTGTGTGTCGAGGACCCGAACCTATCTCCGGTCGCCTTGACGGGGGATTGTTTGTCTAGGACCCAAACCTTTCTTCGGTCACCTTGACTAGGGACATCGCTTGCACAAGCCCCGAACCTTTCTTCGGTCGCCAGCTGGATTTCGTTTATCTAGGACCCGAACCTTTCTTCGGTCGCCTTGACTGGGGGAAATAACTTGCATAGGCCCCGAACTTTTCTTCGGTCGCCAGCTGGATTTCCTTTGTCTTGGACCCGAACCTTTCTTCAGTCGCATTGACTGACTGGATTTTACCAAAGTACCTAGGGGTCCTCGCCCAAGGATTTGCCGGTTTGCCTGATGGGTCCTCGCCAGCAGGTCTTGAAAAGGACTCAAACAATGAGCACCTGGGGGTCCTCGCCCGAGGATTTGTCGGTTTGCTTGGTGGGTCCTCACCAGCAGGTCTTGAAAAGGGCTCAAACAATGAGCACCTGAGGGTCCTCGCCCGAAGATTTGTCGGTTTGCCTAGTGGGTCCTCGCCAGTAGGTCTTGAAAAGGCTCAAACGATGAGCACCTAGGGGTCCTCGCCCGAGGATTTGATGATTTGCCTGGTGGATCCTCGTCAGCAGGTCTTGAAAAGACTCAAACAATGAACACCTAGGGGTCCTCGCCAGAGGATTTGATGATTTGCCTGGTGGGTCCTCTCAGCAGGTCTTGAAAAGGCTCAAACGATGAGCACCTAGGGATCCTCGCCCGAGTATTTGTCGGTTTGCCTGGTAGGTCCTCGCCAGCAGGTCTTGGAAAGGCTCAAACGATAAGCACCTGGGGGTCCTCGCCCGAGAATTTGATGATTTGCCTGGTGGGTCCTCGCCAGCAGGTCTTGAAAAGGCTCAAACGATGAGCACTCGGGGGTCCTCGCTCGAGGATTTGATGATTTGCCTAGTGGGTCCTCGCCAGCAGGTCTTGAAAAGGCTCAAACGATGAGCACCTAGGGGTCCTCGCCCGAGGATTTGATGATTTGCCTGGTGGGTCCTCGCCAGCAGGTCTTGAAAAGGCTTAAATGATGAGCACCTGGGGGTCCTCACCCGAGGATTTGATGGTTTGCCTAGTGGGTCCTCGCCAGCAGGTCTTGAAAAGGCTCAAACGATGAGCACCTGGGGGTCCTCGCCCGAGGATTTGATAGTTTACCTGGTGGGTCCTCGCCAGCAGGTCTTGGAAAGGCTTAAATGATGAGCACCTGGGGGTCCTCGCGCCGAGGATTTGATGATTTGCCTGGTGGGTCCTCGCCAGCAGGTCTTGGAAAGGCTCAAACGATGAGCACATGGGGGTCCTCGCCCGAGGATTTGATGATTTATCTTGTGGGTCCTCGCCAGTAGGTCTTGAAAAGGCTCAAACGATGAGCACATGGGCATGTTCCCGGAGATTTGATGCATCATCTGCTGAACAACCAACCTTTTTCGAGACATCTCCCTTGGGATGATAATGAGGGCTTCTCCAGCACCTGGATTTTTGTATTTTATCACTGGGGATTAAAATTCTGAGCTGTCAAAGATGATTAGCACAAACATGCATGCATTCATCAAGGATAGACAAGCTGGGCTATTCCAGAGTGTGCATTTGAAGGTTCATGCATGATGATTTTACCATATTTACATCACCAAAAATCCACCGAGGGTCAATCAAGACAATTTTTTTGCAAGGTGGACTTTCTTGAGATGATGAACGAGAGACTTTCAGTCAGAAAGGACTTTTCACTCATTCTCATTGAAAAGGGTTGTTTGTCCCGACCATTAATGCAGGAACATCGAAAACACTCAATATGACCGCTATCATATCAACAAGGGTCTAAGTTTTCTCGCAAGCGGTACGATGCTACCAATCTGAGAGGTCTTCTTCAGGGTCGCAATGCTGGCTTGGTCAATGGCTTAACAAAGGTGACTGTCCAAGTCAAGGCCATGAAAGAAAATATTCTGCAATTATCTCTGAGTTTACAAGTCAAGAACCCTGCAAAAGAGATAGAAGTGATCTTGCTCGCACTTCCTCGAGCGTTGTTTATAAACATTTGAAATCCCACATTAGTTCAAATGCCCCAGTCAGGAGAGACTTCATGAGGGATGTAACGTGGGCTTGGTTTATAGATTGAGAGACGAAATGATCGTTGGGCTAAAAAACGTGTGTAAGGGTGAGATTTGATGATCCTCTTGACATTGTCACCAGTCTTCTTCTCCACCATCAGGATCCTTTTGGAAGACTCCTCGGGTAATCTTATGTTTTAACATCTTTAACAACTTTTTCTTGAGGAGCTTCTGTGTCAAGCATTTTCCTAGACACCATTTTATCTGTGATGTAACAGATCTTTGCCAAGACAGAGTTCCCAAAGTAGGAATTTGTATCAAAGGAGAACTCAAGTCTAAATCCTTTGGGGTTGTCTATTCTCCACCACTTAACAACTTTGAGGTATTTGAGAGCACTCTATCATGCTCAGAGATCTTCTCAGCTAAAACTTCATTATTTTTCATAGCCGTTACCCAACAATTAGGGACTTCTTTCTCTTCATCTTTTTCATCGCTTTTCTTCTTCTCCTTTTCTTTTTCAATTCATGGGCATTGGTCTTGCTTTTACTAGGCACACTGCTTTTTCATGCCCCTATTTTTTTTGAATTTTTTTTTGTTGTTCTGGTGTTGTCAGGACTAGCCTAAACAAGGTTGAACAGAACTATATTTTTAGGCTCTTGGAGTCTCCATCTTCATTTGGGACTTTAGACCTTGATGCTCAAACTGTGGTGACTTTTGCCTTGCCCCGGTGTGGGGGATGATCACCAATTGGGTTCGTACAAAATGAAGTTGCCAGCTCAATTGGGCTAGTAAGGGATATGAGTGTATGGGATAGAAAAAAGAATTGTTCTTCGTCATCCTAGGGCATTTAAATTATCGCGAGAGTTCATCTGCAATAAAAACACTCAAAGATTAATGCAAGTGAGAGCAAGAAAATTTCTATTCGTCTTTTCACCTTATGCGAGCTATTGCAGCTGATGATCATAGAAAATTTTAGATATTACAAACTCCTCATCCTTCTTGTCTTGCTCAGTGAAAATATCACTGTTATCAATAAGATATTGGCATTTTGGACAGGCATTAGTTTGCTGCTTCTCTCTTGATAAAGCTCTCTTAGCCTCAACTGTCTGGCTATTGATGGTGTGCTTGTTTTGGAGGACTCTGTCGAGGACCGTCGGACCTCAAGCTGGCCCAATGTGTGGTGGTTCTTGACAGGGGTAATTTGAAAGGAACCCCCGAGTGTGTGGACTCAAAAATGGTTGAGCAAAGGATCAATGGTAGTGTATGGGGCAAAAAAATGAACTGTCTCTCGTCACTTTGGCTACCGTACCTTATGCAAGAAATCCCTTTACCTTGTAGAAATGAAACATTTTCACTCATCTTGCAGGAGCTTGGTATGTGAGAATGTGTATAGACTAAGGATTGCCTCTCATCATCCTGACACACCTCCTTCAATACACCAGAGCAGTTCGACACCACTTGTCGAATTGTCAAAATTTTCACAGGGAATTGGTGAATTAAACAGATAAAACTACCATGCAAGAGTCCCTTTCATGTAATGCACTTGAGGAAGAAAATAGTATCCATTTTTTTTAATTATTTCTTCATTCTTGTTTCTTTTTACTCTTATGAAAAGAGTTTTTTAGTAAAAGATATACTTACCTATGCTGTGACAGTGAGGCATACCTGCAAGGTAATAAGAAATATCGTGTTAATGAACGGCTCTTTAAGGGACAAAAATTGGGAATGATACAACATTACCCTTCACGATTGACAACTCATTGAGTTTTCTCGGATGTCTATAATTTCCTTCTGACAAAAACATAAGCTTATGTTAGAAGTGAGATGATTAAGGGTAAATTGAAAACAATACAGATTACCCTTCTTCCATTTTTCCTTCAAAGCTAGTAGAGTCTTTTATCCTCTTTACTTTGTTCAGCCTTCTCTGTGTCAGTCTGCTCCTCCCTACACTTGGTCTCGAAGCTCGAATGAGATCCTATATAATTAGGGGTGCCTCCAATTGAAAAGTCCTATTGTCGGCGCATGCTGTGCCAACGTGGTTCTGGCATGCTGAGGCATTTCTCGAAAATCCTCTGATTCCCGACATGCACAGGGCATATGCAATTGCTTACATAGGGATCTTCGCAGCAAAGCTAATCTCTACTTTAAAGGTCTTTGACCGATGTGGGCATGACTGATGTCGAGACCTCCATGATTGGTGGGACTAGAATTGACTCTATCTTGTCATATGCAAAGTCCTTTCCAGCTGCTTGCACAGAATCTTTACTCAAATTTGTCCTATATAAAAGGAAAGAATGTGTCATTTTTATTCTAAAGTGGATGAACTTTAGGAACGAAATACACCCTTTTTGATGGACTGGGGGATTGCATGCCCCCTAGTCTACTCTTCCAATTAAGCACTTCTTCGTCATGCTTCATTTGAGAGGTCCCAACATTGGTGCTCTATTCGGCTCGCTAGCGCGTCGGAGTCTAGCATGTTCCCTAGTCCATTATCTGCAAAAGGGATGGAATGTTATTTCCAAAATTTGTTAAGGAATAAAACATACCTTTTTCTTTCAAAAGGGGTAATCTTTTCTTGATCTGTCCCCGACTTTTGTATGAAATGATGTTTCACTCGTCATGGTGTCAAGGAATGCTCAGCACTCCCTCTGACTTTCTGGAATTGATATCTCACACTAGAAGTAATGAGATTTGCTCCACATTTCATTTTGAAGGTTAGCTGATCTTTGCTCGGACTGCCCCTATCAAATGAGTTGGTCTGGTAGCATTACCAGTGTTCTTTAGTTTGTGCCATTTCCAAATGTCCCTTTTGTAATAACAAATCAAAAAGGAATATGCTCTGAGACACGAAGTGAGCAAGTTAGAAAAACAAACAGGATTATGAGCATGCATGCTTTTCCACCACCATTCTTCTTCTTTTTTTGCCCTTTTAAAAAAATGATAAAACGTTTGTTTTATTTTTAAAAGCTTAGAAACGAGGAAGCATGAGGAAGCCTGGGCCGCAGAACACTTTCCTTTGCATGACTGGATATCATCAACGGGCCGGTTTGGTATACCACCTCATGCCCTTAAAACAATATTTATTCACAATACATATATTTACAATCTCAGGATAGGGAGAGTTCAAAAAGACATTTCTTCCGGCAGAAATGACGACAAAAAACAAAATACAAGGATAGCCCCTTTTTCAGGAATTCATGCAGAAAAGATGAGAGGAGTTTTACTCAAGTGGGCTTGCACCCATTCCCTTCACCGGTCTGGAATGAGAAAGTCTCGGTGTCTAGCAGGTTTTGAATTCGGTGCTTTAGAGTATAGCACCCATCAGTTGAATGCCCCACCTCGCCCATGTGATAATCACACTTTTTAGACAGATTGTAATTTGAAAAGCTCTCAGGATTAGGTCGCTTTGGTTCGGTGAAAAGCAGTCCCTTCTTCCGGAGTATTGCCAGCATCTGAGACGAAGATCCTGGGAGGGGAGTGAACTGTCTCCGGCCGTTTCGCTTTTGTGATGGAGGGATACTGGGTTTGTATTGTTCATATTGCATGAACTTTGGGCATAGGGTGCTCAATTCCTTAAGATCAGGGGACTCGTGGACATTGTCAACTATGACATCTTTATCTTTTTGGTTGACAGTGGAAGGCTCCATTTGAATCATCACCCCTGGTCTTGGATAACAAGACAGAGTCATGGTGAGTTGGTCTAAGCGGATTGACAAATGTTCCACTTGTTTCGAAAGTTGTCGAAGAAAGGCGAAGACTTGCTTCAATTCGGTTTTCATGTCCACCATACGAGTTGTCATATCTTTTTCGACCATTTTTACTTGGTGGGTTAGTATGATTCGTAATTACCTCGGAAGAAAATGGCAACGGATGAGTATAAAATCTCATAAATGATCAGTCCATGACTTAGTCTAGTATTGCATCTATCTATCGCGCATTTTCTTTATTTGCAAAAAACATTAGAGGCAAAAAAAGGTTTTTATTTATATAAACATTATAGGCGGCGTCCCCGGGATTCGAACCCCGGTCGCCTCGAACCATTACGCCTCATCCCTGGATACCACTGGGCCAAAGGCCGCGGTAGTGTCACTAAGGGGCAAAAAATTTTATTTAAAGCATAAAAAGTGGCCCGAGTCATATTAGCATTAGTACAACCTAAAAACACTTTTAAGGAAGAAAACCAAAACTCCTAAACATAAATACTAGGGAAATATACAAAAATGGGCTTTTAACAAAAAGGGCGCCCTTCCCGGATGCTCATTTTATAAACGATGGGAAAGCTACAGTCTTCTCGGAGCTGCTTATTTTCACGGACAAGCTCCGCAATAAACGTATCCCTCGTCTCGTCGGTCCCACCGTGCTAGAAATTTTCTTAGGAGCGGGGACAAATTGGGCATCAGTTCTTCCCATCGTGTATAGAATGCAATCAACGGGTGGCCTAATAACAAATCAATTAAATTAGTAGGCTGCATAATAAAATGAGAAGGGATAGAATATATACCTTTCCTTGAACCATGGCAATCACAACAACATACACATGAGGAGTGAGGTTCAATTTCTATTTTAGACCGGCTCAGCAAAATGAAATTAAAAGGGTGCCTGACCGTCACAGTCTCGCGTTGGTATCAAGTCCTTTTAATCTCGGCCAAATCGAAAGGAATATCTTATAGTCACGCGAATAGCGGCTAAAGATATTTCTTTACGATTTTTAGAAATAAATTTCGGGGAAAAAAAAGGCAACCTCTACATCGCGGGCTCGCGTTTGAGGTTGTATCTTTCTTAACATCATCCTAAAATGTCCTATTGCGGCCTAGGTCCAGCAGCGTGGTTGTGTGTGCAATAGTGTAGTGCTAAATTATTAAAGCATGTACAACAATTTATAAACAATCAATTCGAACCTGCAAGAACAAATAGCACCTTACTGTCAGGGTCATACCTGGAGTCCTTGCTGCCAAACAAAAATTATTTTGAACAGGGTAAAAATTTGGCTTAAGTCCACTTTTAAAAATGCACATCCCCAGCGGAGTCGCTAGTCTGTCGCGACCGACCTCCGAGGTCGACCCGGTACGCACTAAGTCTAGGTTCGGGACTTAACTCGGGCTCTCCCAAGCCCATACTGTATTGCGACTTAGGGTTTAAGTGTTTAACATGCAGATAATTTTCATGCAGGAGTCGCCACTAATCGATTTGGGGTGGGTCAATTAGAAACACAAATAAGGTGACGGGAAATCACCTTATTCCTACGAACCAGAGATTAACCGAGTTCATGGACTTGGTTACATTAGTTGGATAACCAATGCCCTTTAGGTACCTTTCTACCCTGTTCATTTTTCAAAACATTTGTCAGGCAATTTAGATTGATTTTAGGACATTTCTCCTAACATATGAGGTGATCAAGCAAGTGCATAATTAGAAACGATTAGCAGTCAAAAACACAACAATTCATGCAGCCTAAGGTTCTAACCTTAACTAAGTCAGATGACATTCAGAAACACAACAGTTCATGCAATTGTATAAAAAACATGCATATTAACAACGCAACGGTAATAAAAAACATACGTACTACCGCGCAATCTCAGGCTTGTCTAATTTAAATAAGACAACAGCATGCATAATAATACAACAAAGGATTAAAACACTCAAATAAGTCACATAAATTTTTTAAAAAAATTAATTTTTTAATTTTTTAATTCTTTTTTTGGGATAAAAAAAAGCGAAATAGGAAAATAAAAATAAAATATTTTTTAAAGAAATTTTTTATTTTTATTTTTTTAAAATTTTTATAATTAATTAATTTTTTTCTGGATTGAAAAAAAGCGAAATAAGAAAAGAAAAATAAAATATTTTTTTAAAAGAAATTTTTAATTTTTAAATTTTTAAAAAAATTTTAAAAATCTTTTTAAAAAATATTATTTTTAAAAAAATGTATATAATAATATAATATTAAACCGGGTCGGGTCGCCGGATTCGGATCGGCCCGGGTCAATGGACCCGGACCGAGCGTTGACTCGGGTTGGACGAAATCGACCCGAGTCAATGGACCCGACCCGATCGTTGACCCGGGTCGGGTCGAATGATCCGGGTCGATCAGAATTGACCCGAGTCAATGGATCCGACCCAGGCGTTAACACGGGTCGGATCTGCTGATTCGGGTCGAATCCGACCCGATTCACAGACCCGCTGGGAGAGAGCGCCGGCGGGGCCAAAATCGGCCGTCTGCTGGCCGACCCAGACCGGCGCCGCCCCCCAGAACAGCCCCTGGGACCACCATCGACGTCACAGACTGCCTGGGTCGCCGTTCGGCCGTCGGTTCGCCGGCCGGCGACCAAACTAAACTTGAACTCTCTGGGGCAATCCATCGAGCACCTAGCGGGCACAAAGAAAAATGGAGGATTCCGGTCTCTTTAGGCGGGCTTACCGGCTCCGACGACCATGGCTCACTCCCAACGGTGACCATGGACTAGGAGGATGATCGGTATGGGCCGAGATTCGCGCTCAACAGCCGGCGCGAGTCTCGGCCAATTGACACACAAAAACAGGGGAGAAACATGGGAAAACGGGGGTAAACCGAGAGAGCTTACCGGCCGGAGACGGGCCTAGAGTGGATTTCCGGCTGATCCGCGGGCAACGGCGGGGCTACTGGAACCTGGGAACACTCCAATCCTTCCCTCTCTTCTCTATTTCTCTTTGTTTCTCTCTCAATCTCTCCCTCTCACTCACTGCCCTGTTTTGGCCGAGAATGATCAACCGATCGGGGATATCGGCTCGATGGGTTACCGGCAGCTCTAGCTCGCTGGAGGGGCTCCTAAGGCTGTCTTCTCCTCCTGTGAGCCAAAAAAAATCGAAAATCCACACCCCCTCCCCCTCACGGCTTCTCTGTATTTTTTAGAACCAAACCAGCCTCCTCCTCTCTCTCTCCTCTCACTGGCCGATATAGACGGCGATGATGACGCCACCCTCTGCTCCCTTCAATGCTCTGCACCGACCTACCATTCCTACTAAAGACTTTCGTGGCCAATTTGCCCAGTGGAGCAGATAATCCGCATGTCCCAAGCGCGGTCGGGACAGAGGAGAACAGAGGCGCAGGGGGAGAGAGAGATAGATCGGGCCGGAGGGGAGGAAGAGAAGGAGAGCTGGGCCAGGCCGGGCCCAGCTCGCGCGAAGGAAAGAAAGAGGAAAAGCAAGCTGGGCCCGCTGGGGGGAAAGGAAAAGAAAAGAAAAGGGCCGGGTCGATCCGGCCCCGACCCGGCCCATTCCGTTTTTTTTTCGATTTTTTTTAAATTCGAAATTGCTTTTAAATGTATTCTAATATTTGCCAAATGCACCTATGTCTACATGCAATGCTATTAGAAACTAAATAATTTTTGCTTAGGAATTAAGGACATTAATTCTTAAATTTTCTGTGTAATTATTTTTTGGTTAATTAAAAATAGGTCTCAACAGTCTGGTTCCCAGGTAAATCCGTGGAACCAACGGGCGATTTTCAATTCCAATTTTTAGGAACCGGCCCTGAATGTGCGGTTCCCGATTCTAAAATGGGAGGCGCCCATCCGGACCATGCACACTCGTAATCTTGCTACCTCCAGTAGTGGCTCAATTGAAAAATAAAATAAGGAAAGTAGCTGCGGGGTCGGAATCTTGAAATACGCAGAAACACGGGGACCTAAACATCAAAAGACGACAACTTCAAGCGAGGATCATTAGGGTTTCGCGTTCTTGAAGCCGGCTATAAAAGTCGCCGCACGGCGGACCCAGAACAGCCCCTGCGTCGCTCGCAGCAGCAGCAGCTCGAAGGTGAATTCCACGTAAATCCATGGAATCCGTCATCCCTCCTTCCTCCCTTCTTCTTCTTCTTCTTCTTCTTCGAATTCTTCGAAAGCGGCCTCCATTAATCCCAGGCGAGATTGAGGGGTGGGGGGGCTGGTGTGTTTTCTTCTTCCCCCGTGCTCGCCTGATTCATGGGAGGCCCAGATGAAAGTGCCTTCTGGGGGCTTCGCTGATGACGCCTGCTCTGCTCTCGCTTCGGGCGTTTACTAGTAGCTTTCCCATACATGAATTTGAATTTTGATCGTCTATCGATCTATATAATCTTTGCTTCTCCATTCTTCAAGAATTCTATTTGCTTTGTGTCTTCTTCTTCTTCTTCTTCTTGTTCTGCGTTGTGCGAGCATTGAAGACGAGATCTGTTCGGACGACGGGGTGAACATTTCGCCGTACGTGATTTTTCCAGAAATGCGGCCGTTCTATATCGCTTCGAAATAATTATGACGCTTTTGCTGACAAGAAAATAATTTTTACGTGTCAAGAGTGAATTTCTCTTCTTTTTTCCCGAAAGAAAGAAATTTTTCTTTTTATCTTGGGGCTATTTCCGAAAAAATAAAGCACCAACCTTTTATGGCCCGAACTTTTTTTTTATCTTCATAAAAAACATCAACTTTTATTCTAATATCAAATCTGATCCCATGATGCGGAATTTTTATTTTGTTTGGATCAAATTTAGGATTTAAATGAAAATTTGTGATTTTTTATGAGATAAAAAAAAGTTCAGACCAAAATGATCACTCAAGGTAAAGTGATATTTTCTTTTTGGAATTAGGCATTTTATTTGCACGTAAGGATGATGAGGAAAGAATTACCAACTTATTTTTTGAACTTTCTCGCATTTGATTTACTGAAAATGATTGGTTGAACTTAAAATCATTTACGATCAAAGATAAAATTACCTTTTGGATAAAAAAATTATTTATGATTAAAGAAAATATATAGAAAATGAATTTCTCAATTTGGGAAATACATTTTTCTGAAAAATGATTTTCTAGAAAGTGTTTTTTTTTATCGCGAAATTTTTCCCGAAACAATAAAATTTAAAAGATACTTGAGAGAGAGAGAGAGGCTGTCGAAGAGGCCGAGATCAAGAATGACAAAGGTCCAGTCTCCCTCAAGTGACCGTTTCGCCGCCCGCCGTCATCCAAGAGTGAGAGAGACTCCCCAAAATGACCATGGTCCGATTCCACCCCAGGCTCGGACGGATACATCGCCGCCCCCATTGCCGCCAAGAGAGGGGAAAATTTACTTGATCCTCTAGAGGACATTTTTGAAGGGGAGGAAAGGGCAAATCCAATGCCCATTTCACTTCACATTTCTCAGCTCAAACATATATAATCACACATCCATTACAAAAATCTCGTGATGGAAATCGCGAAACAATGTGCGATTGCATCTAAACAAACACGCAGGCCATAGCCACACGTGAGCTTGCATCATCTTCTCTCCATTAGTCTTCTTGAATTGAAGGCTGACACTCAAGTACGATCAGCATTTGCAAGGAGACCACTTCTTCACCATGACATATACATATAGGTACATGCTTTCATTCTTGGTAATTAACTTGCCATCGATATATAATAGCGACAGAATATGAATTGCACAAAAAATGCCACGACTCGTGTTCCCATCCAGATTTTTTCGGCTCGAAAAATGTGTATTAATTAGTGCACCATATATGTCGAACCAGCTCGATATAACCAATGTTTGAAAAAGCTTTTGAGCTTTCAATGTTTAATTTTTAAAACACATTTGTATGCAGACCACATAACAATCCTTTAGCTCTCATCACATAGATCAATTGAGTTTCTTAATTAGATTAAAACATGCTTAATTTTTATGCATAGCTCATATGGTCTTCTCCCGAGGATTTATAACTAGGCTCTATTTTAAACTTCCCAAAATCTTTGGCTTGCAAAACGCCTTACTTGGCTCGTAACCCGCCCGGAATAAGTTAGTAGCAATTCTAATATGAATTTGATCAAACAATTAATGAGAAACAAAGTGACAATTGACAAGACTTGGGAGAGCCATGCAAACCGCAAGTGCCACCTCGGAAGAGAGTTATTTGCGCCTGCCTAGTAATCGGTTAAACTCTCTCAAATTTCACCTAGGTAGAGTCTCAAAACGCATTCTTGCAGCAAATAAATTTCACGACTTAGTCCTCTGTCATCCCAACACCTTGCACCACAACTTTCTGTTGCTTCTCCTCCTTATCGCAACATGTTCGCCTTTCCTTATCCCTCTGCCGCTGCCTTATGCTGCCCTCTTCTTCTACCATCATCACCGCAGCTGAGTACCGCCCTCCACCAGCCGATCACTATTGACCACCATCGCTGCTTGCCGGTGCTATGGCTAGGGCTTTCCATCTGTTGGTGACCAGTGGCTTGTGGATTGGGCTTCTCCTCAGTCTATTGGGCCTTGATTTTTTTTTTAAATTATGTGTACTGGGCCCTTGACCTTCGTTCCTATTGTTGTTCCCAAGCTTCATGGGCTTGCGTTTGGCATTGCTATTTTGTTGTTCGGCCTATTGGCTATTGTGTCTTTACTACTTAAGTACTTGTGCGACTATTAATCTAATCTTTATTTGCTTAGCATAAAAAGCACGACATGGAATCAATGAATTTCGTTTGATCTCCTAAACGAGGCGATTTTTCCGAACACCTTAGGTTGCAATTAGCCATTCGGGTAAATTGACCTTCTAAGATAAAGATATGATTTCTGATATCTCAAGAATTGCTTGGCACATCACGGAATAAAAATGTGGGGAAAATCCTCAAATTGAAAAAGAAAGAAAGGAAAAAGACCTACTTTCTGTGCAGCGGAAGCATCATCCGAGGTATGCAATTACCAATTGGCGCTCATGAGACCCACTTGAGAGAGAGAGAGAGAGAGAGAGAGAGAGAGAGAGAGAGAGAGAGAGAGAGTTCTTTTTAGGAAAATTCAAACAAACACTTAAAGTGGCGCCCATTTCTCAAAATTCCTCCCAAACTTGATTTTGTTTCGAAATATCTCTTAAAGTTGATCAATTTGGTCCAACATCCCCATGATGATTACTCGTCAACGTGCACGTCGTCTTTTTCGGGAGCATTTTATTCCCAAAAAAAGATTTTTCCAATACGACTTGTGCACATAAAAAATATTTAAAAGCTTCGAATTGCCCCAAATTTAATGTTCAAAGAGAAAGGGTTAGGGTTTCTCGAGCATAGATCGAAAAAATGGAAATGGAGAATCACTACAAATGCGAGAAGAGAGCAGTAATGAGAACATCGTTACCTGATGCGAACCCCGGTAGGGGCTTTCGTACATGCGGGAAGTACGGCTCAAGTTCATGGTGGTTTTTTGGACCAAAATGGCCCTAAGACAAGCTCAAAATGTGCATGCGATGAGTCTTAGGGCTCAAAATGTGCATGCGATGAGCACATTTTGGTCGGCCCACCGTTCTTTTCAACGGCGATGACGATGAGCTCGGGGAGCTTCTCTGGTCAAAGCAATCAAATTCGAGAAAACTTTTTAAAACGAAATCCAAGTCTTTATGGAGTTCCTGAGAAACGAGAGCCCCTTCAAATGGCCATTGAGTCAAAGGCCTTCTAACTTTATGGGGTATTTTAAAACTAAGTCTAGGTCCGAGAAAAATTTTGAGAAACGACTGCCACTTCGAGGGAATTTGTGAACATTTCCCCCCCACCCTGATTTTTTGTCTCGATAGATTTGATCGAATACAAGTGGAAAGCTAGTTTTGCCTGTCCGAGATCATACCTCCGTGTACATACTGTACCCCCTTAAAGATTATGACATGTAACAGACCATCAAGCTAAGTATCATCTTGAAAATAGCTTAGGATACCATGTTTGCTGTTTTCCTTTTTTCTTTTTTTTGCACAGAATTCAATATCAAATGAGCAGAGAGTGAAACAGTTTCCTTCAAAGCAATCCTATGTCTATAAAAGGTCGTTCTCTAACCAGGTCGAGTTTGTTCGTCACAAACCATGAAACCGTATAACTCACGTACAGGTCTAAAAGAGATGCATTTCTGATACCTTCAATCTCCCAAACCGGTGGACGCAATCACAGTCCTACCAAGAAGGCAAGGACCATCTATTTGTCCACGGGCAATGGATAGAGCACATTCGATCACTAAAGTATGTTCAAGACAGCCACAAACCGTCTGTATTTCCTCTTTCATTTGAAAATATTGCGACTGCGCAAAGTTGTCGACTATGTCTTAATGAGCATGCTACTTTCAAACTCCATCCCAGACACATACTTGAGCCTCAAACCACTCTAATAAAAGATGTGGTCCTGCAATGTAAGATGTGTTGCTGACTGATGGAAAGAGAACGTTCCAAACATGAAATTTTACCCATGGCACGAAGGTTTCAACAAGGCAGGATCGGAAGGAAGTGATGCAAGGGTTTCATTTGAGATATATACAATCAGGTAGCAATTCCCCTTACCTCACCTTCATAGCATGTAGCTCTTATGGATGCATCTTCATCTGGTAAAAAGACGGGATAGGTTGTTGCTGAAAGGTAAGAAATTCACAACCTGGCTTTATGTTTTGTACATGAAACATGAACAATTACTATCGCATCTGGAAAATTGGAGGAAAATTTGTCATCCATCTCTTGCAATACTTTAAAAGTTAGATCTTCATGAATTTCTGGAAGATAAGGTGCTAAAACTTCTACAAAAATTAGGTCTCAAGGAGGGGAAAGTGTAATACGTCTACTTGTTGTATAAGTGGACAAAGGTGAAGAGAAAGAAGCCCGCCATCTGCATCAATACGGAACGCTGTCAGAAAAATATGTAAAGCTGTAGAGAGAAATAGTGTTGGTCAACTGAGACTTCGTAATGTTGAGATGAAGTTAACAATCATTTGGGCCCCACTAAAAGTTCAGGCTTAGCAGCATTCACAGTTCAATTGGATTAATTTGGAGAGGAATTTAATTTTTAAACCAAACAGATGTAGAGTTTATGGGGATACCAAAACTCTCAAACAAAAACCAAATCAAACTAATGAAAGTTTACCATATTGCTTTTACTTTAAACCAAACCACTACCTGAGTCTAATCTTTCACCCACAATTAGTAATGTAATCTAAGCTCAATGAAGAGCACAGTTTGCAACCTATGACCAAATGATTTTCAAGTGATTCAAATATGTAAATAAACAGACAAAAGAAGTTGTATTCAAATTAAAAGCCAAACTAAATTCACTAGTTTTAATTTTTTCCAAAACATAACAAAATTGTAGAACCAACAACGCAGAAGTTTTGTAGGGGCGTGATTTGAAAATTGATTTCCAGTTTTTACTTTGAGCCCCCCCGTATCCCACACAAAACTTGACAATGAACGGGAAAGTCTAGTGTCCAGAAAAGGAAAAGGAAAGTCTCACTTGGATGCTTCTGTTTATGTACAACTACACAACCGTAGACGTGATGTCAATGGTGAGAGTTTCCTAATCTAATTAGCTAGGAGCAGAGTGGGAACAGTTCATGGATGGATTAAAGTCTATGCAGTGCGAATCCCACAGTCCAATGCCAAAAGAAAGAGGGTGTTACCACCGCACTGGAAAAGTGCATCATAGAGAAAGATTTTGGGAAAAACATAACAAGAGACTAGTGGTCCACATGATCATACCATAGAGAATGCTGCACCATAATAGGGATAGGCAGCTGGAATAAATCTTTCATACTCGTTGTGTCTGAAAGGTCGTACTGGAATCTGCAATGGAATGTTGAAATCAAAACAATATGACTGCACTGTCGGAGCCACAACGGCTTTCAATATGATAAACAGCACAATAAAAAAAGTATTCAAACAGCAGATGATAAGGATTTATGCTCACATAATTAAGTTTGATCATTTTTTATGCTTTCTTAGAAGATGGAACTTTATTGACACAAATACCTCAGGTCCATCAGGAATAGACAAGAACAACAAACTGATAGCACAAAAATAATGCTCAATTCTAGGCACAGAGGATGAATTCTTGGTAAGTAAAAGATATCTTCTTGATTTGACAACTTTTTGCTTAAAGCCTTCTTATATGGCAATAAAATCAGCTTTGACCATCTACAAACTCAAGCAGGAGGTAGCTCTATCAGCCATCACTTGGAATAGCACAAATGGGTTTCAGACAGTGGGTTGCTTTTTGTCATTTTTTTTCTTCAAACAGGACCTGTATAAGCATGTGCTTGACCAAGCAACACCTACTGCAGTTTACAGTTGTCGACTACTACTTTGCACTGCGCAAATTATGTCTTCTCTGCAGTTGCTACCGGCAAGTACCCATACCAGGAAGCTTATTTCAAAGGTGAAAAATCACACCATCATTGACTCTCACAAAGAAATGAAAATGTCTTCCAACCACTAACATAGTGGAATCCAGACAGATCAATGGATGGTTCACAAGCTCACACAAAAGGAAAGTGCAAATAAGCTATAAGTAAGATATCCAAGGCTCAGATCAAAAAATATATATATCTAATGCAGAAGAGTCAAATACCTGCTTTGCTAGGGACAAGCTAGTGTATCCAAGCCTTTGGTATTCAACCTTGAACTGGAAAACACCATAGACATCTGGAACCTTAAATGAAGTAGAATAGACACCCTGCAGGAAGACATGATAACAGTTGATAAAATTTCTGGAATGAGGAAAGGCAGAGGGTGAAGAGTTACTGAAAGTTATATCACCTTTTTGTCAGTAGATAAAGTTTTCAAAACATAAGGGCTCATCATGTAAAACTGAACTTGAACATCATCTGAAACATATGGTTGCCAGCTGCTTCCAGACCATTCGTATATCTCAATGGAGTATTCCTACAACAAAATGTCAATCGAAGTGGAATTTTTCTTTTCAAAACCCAAACCATGTTTCTTTTAGACATTACAATCAGAAGGAATAAACTTACCAGGTCATCATTGATCCTATACATCACAGGTTCATCAGCTTCCCCAACTTTATTGTGTTTCACATTCACAGCCTATCAATAGGGAAGTGATTTAAGGTGATGAAGTAGAAATAGAAAATAAAATAGCAGCAGCAATGAACAATAACTAAGCATCATCCCATTGCGCTTGACCAAACAAAGACCCCCTATACCGCTGCACTCTATTTGCAGATATGAACAGTTATGTGAGAACTAAAAAGCAATCCAGATGAAACCTTTTCCGGTATAATTCCCAGATAAAACCATAAGGCACTTTACCACTCCACAGATGTCACAAATAAACCTCAATTTCACCAAGGAAAATACCTTATACCAGAAACGTACAGCCACTCTATTTATACTGAATGTCTCACCTTTAGATGTCCTCTCTCATGGAATATCCATTTGCTAATTTCAGTGAAGAACTGCTCGTTTCCTGCTTTCTCATTCCTGTTTGCACAAAAGCATATTCATCAAATTCCTGTACCAGCTGCAGATTTGGCAATATTCCTGAAGTAATGCACCAGTATAATATCATCTAAAATCATTCTGTACATCTTATGCACATGTCATTCTGGGAAATAAAGTGAACCGAAAACAACACACGCCACAATGAAGACCCTCAAGATTATAATTAACGTCCAAAATCTGCAACTCCACGTTATGGCCCAATATGCGCAGTCCAAAATGACAAACATTGCCTTCCTAAAGCAGTGGATGGGCCGCAGCTATAAATTACAAAGAACTCTCTGAAATCTAAGCCTGATTGACAGATCCCACATATAACAGTATAGATAATACCTACACACATTACAAAATTTGAAAAGCATCATCGAACAGCTTAAGCATTCCGTGCAAGCTCAAATCGTATAGAGAACAGTTTTGACACATTAACAGAACCAAGACCAATGACTATCAGACTGAAATAAGTAGAATATCTATTATCAATTATGAACACAAAAGCCGTACAACTTCAAATAAACTTTAACTTTCTTGGTATTGCAGAATGCCAATTTTTTTCTGAAATTGCAGAACATATTCAAATGACATGAACACACGACAATATAAATACTAGCACATTTTTTCCCAACCAGTGAGCTAGAGATTGACCATGCCAGCAATGCTAAGAGAAACTGGCTCGCTCAGTCTTCATCAAGTTACTACAGCACTCAAACCTCAAACTCTACAGACGGAATTTGTTTTTCATTCCCTTAACATCATATAAGGTAACAGAAGCTTTCTTCAACATGCATCTATAACCAGGGACCGACCTGAAAATGCAATAGTGGGGAACTTTGAATAAATGCGAGTTTCAATTCAACATTTTGACCTAAAATTAAATTTTGCCCCCATTTATTTTTCATAAATGTATATAGCTAAGTCAACATTCAACATTTTCACTTCAATGTGTCCCACAAATTGACAAAACTTAATAAGCAATTCTAAAATTATCATATTGTAGCTGCCACAGATAAATCAAACCTATTAAATATTCCCTTTTATTGGAATTTTTAGGGTAAGAACACTATTCTAATTACTAAAATGTTGCGCTTGATTTATTTGTAATTGTTGATCAAATTTTTCCCCCACTAACAAATTTTCTATGTCTATCGCAGTATATAATGCATTCTCTTCCTCCCCCA
Organism: Syzygium jambos; assembly: GCA_031216235.1. NCBI lineage: Eukaryota > Viridiplantae > Streptophyta > Magnoliopsida > Myrtales > Myrtaceae > Syzygium > Syzygium jambos. The sequence goes on from CM062226.1 coordinate 16,821,751, forward strand.
GCCCCCTTTATTCTGGCATTAGTAGTAAGGATAACCTATAGGATGAGCAGATTCATGCTCCAAGGAAGGATTGCATACATATAATAAATAAAGCAGGGTCCCCAAACGAAACAGAAATATAAATCCTACTTTAGGAAAATGCCAATCAGAAAGAAAGACCAAAAAATAACAAGAAGTCATAGCCTCACCCACCTGGTTGAGCTCCCAGCCTTCTGCACACTTGATCTGAACAATCTGATAAACAACCAGATATGAGCTTGGAAAATGGAAAGATGGAAAGGATAAATTAGATCCCTAAATTTTGCTACGTACCGATTGCTGAATATACTCAATGAGCCGGTAATCAATACTCTAGCATTGTTTCTCGCCTGAAATTCGAGGCATGTAAAGTGAGAAATATTGTTGGACTGCTTGCTACTATAGAAACAAATCAACCACTTCAAATGCAGGTTTACTGATAAGAGTGAAGAATTCTAGTATATAGAAGCGAACAGGGAAGTCCAATGAGAAACGAGCCTTCCCGTTGGCACACAGAGAGAAAGAGAGGGATCCTAGAATCAAGGAATTCAGAAACGAAAAGCAAAGGAATTTCTAACTAAAGGACTTCACAAAAAAGAAAAAATACAAAAGGCTGAGGCTATTGAGAAAATGCTCGACTGAATCCAATGTCCCCTCATGCTGCGTATTGGGCGAGAAGTAAAAGGACAAGGTAGAATTATATGCATGTCCGTCTTAGTTAAAACGATACGCACTGTCAATTCTTTTATTCAAAAAGTTACTCAAAGACACTTCTTTTTGCCAAAAGAATTGGCAGAACCCCACATATTTTATGCAGTGCAAGTCTAACTTCCTCTATGACCCCAAAAGAATAAGTCCCACTTCCTCGTCCCAACTTTTAAGAGTCCCACAATCAGTATGGCCACAAGCGGCTACAAATTCAAGCTAACCTTCCCATGCATACAATTTAAAAACCGAACACATGTCTACAGTAATGTACTGGCACGTTGCAAGAAAAAAACTAAGTATTATCACAACCCTAAGCATGATTTTAGTATTTGAAATAACCATGGTTAGTTCAATAATATTCTAAAAGCAGACTATATAACCATACTATAAAAATTTTTGTAGCCACGGCACAAAAACTATATGGCAATAAAAGACCTGTCTAAGAGATATCGTTCAAGAAGAAATTCAGTGAAGAATTTAGCCATTTTAATAAGTATACTTCAGATATTCATTGCATCAGTGTTTCTCATCCCAGCAGTCTACTCATATCAAACAGGAGTAATTTCTCTAATATGTCTAAGCATACAAAAGGAAGGTGAGAGGAGACAACTAGGGAACAATATAAAGTAAAACTTAAGTTAAGGTATCTGCCAAAACAAAAAGCATTTCATGAGAAAGCCAATTGACATAATCATCCACCTAAAAGAAAAAAAATCAAGTCTAATATCTCAGATTTTGTTTCAACTCCTCCAGCTAATTATCAATGTATAAAATATCAGCAGCAACATAACAATATTGTCAATTTAAAGAGCAAAACTTATAACCACACATTGTCTAATGCAAAACCAGTCTCCATGAATGCTTAAATATAGGCAAAGCTACGCTTTATCTCGATAATGTGCAGAAATTAGATCCTGCATTTGTGAAATCCAATTTCACTTATAATTTATGGCAAACTATCTAGAAGAAGAACCAGGAAATTAAGGGCAAGGTGAAAGACCAAATTTCGAGGTGCCAACCAGAACAACTTAACTAACCTGCACAACTGAAACCAGTGATATAGCAGATCCAGTAAGTGATGGCGGATTTGACAACTTGGACTTTGGATTAGCAGAGTAGGCAGAAGGAGAAGCCGCAAGAACCTTCAAGACCTACAAATGGTGCACAAAATACCAAAGTTGATTTTCGATACCAAAAATGAACTGAAAGCAAACATTTCTAGATGACACAAAATGCAAACTTGTAATAGCAAAAGAGGATAACACATTACCAGATTGTTGGAAGGATTTAATGAATGTCCAATCCCCTGAAAAAGTACTGGAGCCTGGAATTATGGGAACTTATCAGATAAAAGCCTATTGCTTAAGGCAGAACATAGTCACTGAGCCGAAGTCATAAATAATATTGACAACATGTGTAAGACCTTCATGAGAAATGATCAGGACTATATACTCACAAGCATGCATCAATAGAATCATCTGAGGAGGATCTTAACTTTATATCTTGTTATCATTATGACCAGGGACATGTCAAACATTTAAATACCGACACCATTGACCAATTTAAAAAAGCTGAAACGAATAAAACAAATGCTATAACAGAAAGCACCAGAAGGAACTCTCAGTAAAGAAAGATACGACTTTAATCCTACAATGGTGTCATTACATCATATAAGCATAGAAACCATGAACCAGAACGGCCTAACATCTACATCATGCACATAATTAACCCAAAGACAGGATTTTTAACTTGCCTCGATTTTCTTATTCCCTAGAATGACACTAGAATCGATGAAATCATCCGCAGCAATCAGTGTATGGTCTCCTTCTGTGTCCGAAACTGCATAGCCAACATGATCAATAACCATAGCCACGGGATCCTGCACCACATTCAATGAAGATCAATGAAATGACCCAACATTCCCTCATCCAAATGAAAGGGCAAACAGATATCAAAATTTACAAGCTAGCTGCTGCATTTCAAAACACCAAATCACACAACAGAAAACCCATGATGAAGTCGCTACTAAAAATCTTCGTGTGACCAAACACGATATCATAGCAACAATCTGAAAAGAGGCAAGAAGCTACGCAGACCTCGTCAAAATCAACTCCGCACTCGGTAGCGATCTCTCGAATCAAATCCGAAGCATTAGCATCAGCAGCAACAATCAAATCGTGGCCCGAATCCACAAAATCCAGAATGGCAGCCTGGTCAACAGATCCTCCAAAACCTAATCCACCGAGCAAGCAAAAGCCATCAACTAAACTACTTCTCAGATTACATCCACCGATCACACAACACGGAAAAATGAAATTGGTCAAGAGTCAATTGAACGACGCGCGAGCTGCTGCGTATCCGGATTCGTCGGAGCCAAGCCAAACCCGACCTCGAAAGTCGTCATGCAAGAAGCCAAAAGGCGGAGCGACGAGGGAACTCACGCTCGGTGGCCGGACAGAAGAGGATGAGGCCGTCGTACAGGTACTGGCCGTACCGCTGGAGGCCGATCTTGGGGTCGTCAGAGAGCTTGAAGTCGAGGTCGTAGCCGCGGGACTGGAGGGAGCGGAAGTAGAGGGAGTGGGACGACTTGACGGCCAGGTCGTCGAGCAGGACGAGGACCTTGCGGCCCTTGGGGCTCTCGAGGGGGAGGGAGGCGGCGAGGAACACCGGGAGGAGGAGGAGGACGAGGGAGGTCAGCGCCGGGAGGATCGGAGATCTCGCCATCGCCGGCGGAGGAGTTAGGGTTCAGGCCGCTACCGTGCTATCTCTCTCTCTCTCTCTCTCTCTCTCTCTCTCTCTATTGACTCTCTCGTTGACTCTTTCTGTGAGTTTTGCAGCGAAGGTTGGGCGAGAGCTTGAAGAGGGAGGTGGGGGACGTGGAGGAGGGGGGAGGGCAACGGGGAAGAGGGAGACGCTGTCGTTTTTGGCTTTGAATAGAAGATCGAAATACAAAAGAAAATGATTAATATCATGAAAAACTCAAACCGGTACATAAATTTATCCCAAACTAATATTTTAACCACAAAAATCCTAAGTTGGAAAATTTTAACCTCTCTTAATTTCTATTAAATTTTACTGTTAAATTTCTGAATTAAATGACACGTGAGAATTGATGGATATACTAATTTGGGGCTTTACCCTCGGTCTATCATATGTGTATCATTTTGCGGTTTTTCATAATGTTAATCCAATTTAACGGAGAGTAAAATTGTCACAAATGTACTAATTTAGGATTTTTGGTGGTTAAAAAATTAATTTATGGTAAATATGTCATAAGTGTACCAATTTGGGGTTTTTTATGATAAAAGAATTAGTTCGGGGTAAATTTATCATGAATGTACCAGTTTTGGGTTTTTCGCGATATTAACCCAAGGGGAAATATATATAATTGATTTTTGAATAATAACTAAATGTGTAATGTGATTCTGAACTTTTAATTTTTTTGAATGTGGCCCCTGAATATTAGCTTAATGTGAAAATATAGCCTCCGAACTTTTGAATTGTTTAATGTGGTCCTTAAACATTTTGTACATGTTTAAAGTAGTTTCTGGATTATATGAAAATATTTAATGTTATCCCCAAACTGACAATATGAAATATTTTCATATAGTCCAAAAAAGTAGCCATCAATGTTAGAGAAAGAATGACATTAGGAGCAAATACTTCCAACTCCTACGAATATGACATTAGGGAGGGTGACCATTTCGTATGGAGATGCGCTAGTAGTTCTTATGAACTAATATATGCCCTTTAAATATTACATCATATAAGTTTATTTATAAAGATACACTCTTAAATAATTCCTGGCCGAACTTATGTGTACGTTTCTATTAATTAAAACCATGAAAACAATGTCAAAATTTAAGTTTTGTTTGTTTTATAGAAAATGAACGTTGTTAAAAACATTTTCGTAAAAATAATCGTTTGTATTAAGTATTGTAAATAATTTCCATACAGACTGAATATTAGGTTCATGTGACCCCCCACATCTACATAAAATCTTGTTATTAAATCATCATTCATTGAGAAATCAAAGTTATAAGAATGAATGAATATATAAGTAAACAAGACCTTTGATTCAAACAACTTGATCAATAATCCCCATAACATTTCTTTCTCAAATGGACAGTTTATTGGAATTTTCTTAATTGGTCAAACTCACCTTGCCATTACCAAATTATTCAATCCAATATATCATGCGAAAACTTACTTTTGCAACTTACAAGCATTTAGTGTAAGCATACTAATTATCCGAGTTTCATTAGTTAAAATAAAATGCCACGTGAATTTAAAGTAACAATGGAAAAGGAACTTCATTTTTTTTTTCGAAAAAAAGAGAGATTATTAAGAAAGTTGAGCCTAATTGGATACCTAGGTGAACGTGTAAAAGCATTGGTCATTTGCAAACAAAGATAAAAAAAAAAAAAAAAAAACTGCGCTGCGGGTTTAGTACACATGGAGAGGGGTTAGCGATGGACGCCCTTTTAATACCCGATTTTCAAGTAAGTCCGTTCGATGCAATTATCAAATAACTTCTTATGATATTGATGCAGTTTTGAATTTTCCGAAGACGTAATAAGGTGAAATTCCCGCGTTACGTTACGGCCCCTCATGACTCCATGTGCCACGTGTATTCGTGTTTTGAAATAGAAGTAATGACGTGCAGATATATGCATGAGCACCAATTTGTGATGCATATCCCTGTGCAATTGACTAAGTGGCATTTTATTTAGGGTTAATATCACGAAAAACTCTAAAACCGGTTCCTTTTATGACAAATTTATCATAAATTAATTTTTTGACCACAAAAAACCTCAAACTAGTATACCTGTTACAAATTTACCCAAACTAATTTTTTAACCATCAAAAACCCAAAAATTATATACCTATGACAAATTTACCCTCCGTTAAATTGGATTAATATCACGAAAAATCATAAATTAATAAATCTGTGACAAACAAATGGGTAAAACCTTAAACCGGTATACCCGTCAATTGCCACGTGTCATCCAATTTAGCAAATTGACAGTAAAATTTAACGGAAACTAACAGAGGGTAAATTTATCACAGATGTACCAATTTGGAGTTTTTGATGGTCAAAAAATTAGTTTGGAATAAATTTGTCACAATTGTATCGATTTTGGGTTTTTTGTGGTATTAACTATTTTCTTTAAGAATGCATAATTAGTTTTGAAATTGATGGAGCCATGTCATTGTTTGGCCTCCTTAGACATGGGTGTTTTCGTCTTTTCCACCATATATAACACTGATTTTGAAAGATGAAAATATTTTTAGGAAAATAACCATAGTTTTTTTTTTAAAAAAATTCGAAAATCATGACGTCCATATTATCGAGCACAATGACAACCTAGAGAAAAATATTAAAAGTCATAGGTTTACTTCAGTAGAGTAACAGTCATATAAGTATTTAGGTTTTTGGTATTTCTCAAAACTTAGTTTCGATATTTCTCAAAAACCTATTTATCCAAGGAAAAGTCTAATTTAGAGCTGTAAAGTACTGACTATTTATTTAGGGTGTGTTCGTTTAGCAAAAAATTAGTGATTTGAAAATTTTTTTTCAAAAAATGATTGCTTATATCGTGTAGAAAAATAAATGAATGGAAAATTTTTTCATCACCCACGAAAATATGTAGACATAGATTGTTATCGATGATGAAAATATTTTTCATTAACTAAGTTTTCTAAACGATATAAGCAATCATTTTTTGGAAAAAATATTTTCCAAATCACTCATTTTTCCGTGAAATGAATGCATCGTTTCTAGCCTACTTCTAGCATTATGACGACATGATTTTATTTAAGTGGGATTTTATAGCCCTTGCTTGACATTGTGCCCCTTTCTTCAATCAGTACATGCTTGAGAATCACTGGAATTTCGCCATAATTACGTTGCAAAGAGAAAGGTGAAATCAGTAACTTGAATTTGAGAGCATAACATAAAAGAGATATTTAACGTTGATTATTGGAGGTGATCGGTTCGATTCCAAGGTGAAATTAGGAATCGGACCGGGAGAATCGGTTCCCAAATTTAGGAACTAGGGACCAGACTGGTTGGTCCTAGGATCAAGAATCGGACCAAACCGGTCCGACCCAATGGAACCAGTCACTTAGGGTTTATTTATTTATTTTTGGTCAAACACTTAGGATTCAGTTTACATTTTACTAATTTTTGTGAATGAATTTATGTTAATGAAGTCCACTTAGGGTTTTAGTTCACATTTTACTAATTTTTGCCAATGAATTTATTTAGTTCACACTTTACTATTTTTTTTGAAAAAAAAATTTAAAATATATATATGGTCGCTCTGGTCCAGTTCTCCTTTGGAACCGGGAACCGGACCAACACTCTTGGGAACTGGACCAAACTAGCTAGTTCGGTATGGTCCAAGCAGTCCGTTTTGCACATCTCTATTGATTATCGAATTTGACAAAATTTTGACCGGACATAATTTTACTATCCAACGTCCAATTGACCTGAATTTTATGCTCATAGTAAAGTTGTTACTTGAATTAATTTAAGATGCAATTCAATTTTTGAAGAAGTATCGGGATCATAGATTTCCGAAAGTCGAGTTGAATAGACAATCGAGTAAAAATTTATGATAATTTTTTGGTTAAAAACCTGATCACCGTGATTCTTGTAACTTAGAAAGTTTATGACTTGATCTTTACGGCAACATTAATCGATTTGGTCAAATCATTAAATTTCCGACACCTCGTGATTGGACGACTATGATTTAAAAGATGAGATATCTCAAAGTCCCAGTCGTCTAATTTGGACAAGTGGGGTATGGTCAGAAAGCCAGAGACATGCGAAGAAAGAGAGCTTGCAGCATCTCATTCTGCAAATGAGTACCAAGACTTATCACAATCCCTGTCATCTCATTGCCCATCAATTCATGATCATGCCCCCGCCAACTTTGGTTCTTTTGGTACAAGGACTTGATCATTCATGTGTGTTCCATTTCTAACCTGGGATCAAACTCAGCAACATCAAAGAAATTGATACAAGCCACTCTATTTTTACAGCAAAGTCACAATCTGAAATGAGAATCTCATACCCCCTCAAGCCAAGCCATATGCCACGGCGAGCATCACCAAATCGCTAGATGGAACGGCGGGCTATCTAACGAAAGATTAAATAGAAACAAAGGGACAAAAGAAAAAACGACACGCGTTTTTACCCTTCTTTAGACATGCGACTTTTGGATTTGGGCGCCTTTAACTCCCAGGGAGGCAAGCAGCCTTTGTAAAGAGAATGTAGAAACAGCGAGGACATGGAGACTTCCTTCTCGTGTAACGAGATCGACGGCAAGCAACCGAAGGCGCTCCTCAGTTTCTTCCTCTCGTTTTCGCCTCCTTTGTAGTTTGGGTTGTGGCATAGTGAGGGAACCTTGAAAGCCTCGGGGAGTATGCAGTTGCACATTGAACCTTCAACGTCAGCAAAAAAGATGCTAGTCAGTTAAGAGTTAAGTAGGACTTAAAGCCACAATGTTGCACCTCCTTTTTGAAGAAAGACCCTCAATTCAATGTCATGGTGTGTCAGATACAATCAGCCATGCGAACTGAGAAGATAAAAGTTAGATACATATGGTGCATGATGAGTTGGAGGATAATGGCAATACCTATTCTTGCGAGTCGATTTACCCATCTCGGAATAGTCTTCCCAGTGAGCTTGAAGCACATGTCTTCACAGAAATGATTGCAGTTCTTAACGATCAAGTGATACATATCACCATGATAGCTTGCAGATTGACGCTCGATGAAATCTCTGACCTGGATAGGATCCAAGCTTGTTGTCCCCACAAGTATGGACTTCCTGAACTTAAAGCCAGGACACTGTCTCGGTTCAACTTCAAACACGCCACTTGATGGATACTCATGAGCTCCAAAAGCATATTCCACGCCATAAACTGCATGAGCATAGTGATTCTCGCAACTCAGAAATACAAAGGAAGGAAAGAAGCACTGTATAAGAGTATATATGCATGTGAGCAAACGATACAAGATAAAACTCTCAAAGTTGAGAGCACAACTGTTTGTTCTACAAGTTGAATTTTTGAGGACAAACAAAATAAAACTCTCAAGCTGTGCGCATGACTGCTTGCGCTAAAGCTCAATTATTAGAGAATATGCAGATTATTTTTTCCATCTTATCACTTCTCCCTTGCGGTTAGGCTTCAGAGTAGGAAGTCAACACATCTATGTAGATAGAAAGGGACATTATTACACTGGTGAAATTGAATGGACAACTGTTTGTTTAAAAGCTTAATGACAAACTACACGCTATATTCTAACAAAAATAGTCTGCATAAGGGACATTTATCATATTGCTTCCCGTTTGAGACGTGGAAAAAGCATTCTCTTGTTGACAAGGTTCTATACACTGCTTTTTCAAAAGGAACAGCCTCTTGAAATATCTAGAGAATGAAAGCGTGGATTTTAAGTCTTGGTTATAGCAAAATATACCCAGAGATGTTGCATCATACTTGTACTACTATAGATATGTACATGGACATGAGCAGACATACAAATTAAAGAACTTGGACTGGTCATAAAGAGGTGAATCCACCAACCTTCAACACCAGAGTGGAAAACACCGATTCCCGACCAGTAGAAGTAATCATTAACCGCTGTCAAGTCATAAACATTCAGAAAAACAGGAGCATTTCCTCGGCCATATGGCGCCGGTTTCACTTTTTGAAACGAGCAGAAATAGTCACCAGACTTTCCTCGTATACGACGAGATACAATAGATCTCCAGCAGCTTACTGGTCGAGCTTGCATGCTTGTGGCTAAAACCAGGAACCAATTAACCTAGTCCCCACCTGCAAACATTTGAAACATGAATTTCTACAATTGCGCCGAAAAAATGCACCGGCACTAAAAACAACAGAGGTGTTACACCCACAGAGCTTAATAGGGAAGAAACCCAAGTTAGTGAGCTCATTCTTGCTTCAAATACATCTCACCAGTGCCTGAATGTAGGGAAAATGCAGCATTACTATGATAACTCTACAATTTCAGCTTGTAGAACTTTGTTTTTCGGTATTCTAAGAGTTTACATCTAGCAGTGGGTCATCGTTGTGATCTTATCAACTGAAAGCTACCTCTAATCTGAAATCGTATTAGGCAACAACCAAATAGAATTTGCTTAACTACATGCTCATTGAAAATTCCACCGAAAAGATTTAAGTTCGACTAGAACAATGCTATGTAAAACTTATCATCTTATCTATACCATGCCCCGCCACGTGAAGGATGATAGAACGACTCAAGCCCAAATCATATCAGCTACCTAACACCTATGGTTTTAAAAGTAACCGTTTAAATGTGTTGTTTATAGAAAGGGAATGGAAAAGGGGAATGCGCATTAGACCTTCGGGCTATGATACCATGTCAGGAAATCTCAACCTAAGAACTGAAGCAGTGAGGCATAGATCTTCTCTTTCTAGTTTCTTTTTCAGTTAATTCAAACATCATCTTCGCGTCCCATCAATCCGAAATCTCGAGTTATTCCAAGCGCAGGTCTTGTGCATACGCGCACATATGCAGATTCCAGCTGGAAAGAACAAATCTCAGCTGATCTCACTTCTTCACAAGCTCAATATAGAAAGCCCAGAGAAAGTAAGCAAGAATCTGGGAAAACATTTGAAATGCATGACATGAACAAATGAAAGAAAGCCATCCAAATTGAAGAGAAACCAGCTGCATTCCTCTCGAACTGTCTCAAGAATCGATAGAGCAAAGTGCAGCTACTGATCTCAGCCAAGAACACAAGATTCTTGACAGTTTCAAGACCCACACGCAAGAATTGCACAGTGAATCAAAGAACCAAGAGCCGGCCCACAAACAAAACAACAAGAAAAAAAAAAAAGATGAAACCAGAGGACCAAGAAGATAGACAAGCTAAAGAAAGCCAAGAAATCCCCGAGAAAACAGGAAAATTTTGGCATCAACCCACCTTGGAGAAGAAACCCATTTAGATTTCGAGAGTGGGAAACGTTGTCGCACAGCCCATTTTCCCCGCAGAGCAGAAGAAAGCACCTGACGATGCCCTGAGAAACGGACGAGACAAGAAGGGAGCGTGAAGGCTGTCTTCTTCCTTTGTTTTTTTCTTTATTCCTTCGTTTCTTTGTTTTTGTTGCTTTTTCGTTTTTGGTGCATGATTGAGCAAAAAGGACGTTGCGTTGCCTTTTTGGGGTAATGTAATTGTGAATGCTTGGCGCGGCTTTTTCGTTTTGAACATTTGCTACCTAATTATTTTTTCAGAATTTTGAAACGGAATTTGTAACAAATGCTGAGGAAAATCCCCAATTTATAAAAAAAAATAATTCGGAATCGACTCAAGGATTTTCACAAATTTTTAAGTTGAGTATTATTTTTAATTGTAGCGACAAATTCAAAAGGAGCTTTTCGGTTTAGCGTATAGCCAAACCAGTGTGATCCAACAAAAATAAGTGGAAAAATAAATTAAACCAAAAAGAATGAACAAATGCATCCCCCACACAAGCATTCCGATAAAATAATATAAATGATATTTAATAAAGGGTTAACATTACGAAAAATTTCAAATTGATACATTTGTAACAAATTCACCTCAAATTAATTTTTTTACCATCAAAAACCTCAAATTGGTACATTTATGATAAATTTATCGTTCGTTAGTTTCCGTTAAATTGCTGAGTTAGATGACACATGACGGTTGATAGGTGTACCGATTTGGAGTTTTATCATCTATTTGTCACATGTGTACTAGTTTGTGGTTTTTCGTGATATTAATCCTATTAAACGTAAATTAACGAAAAGTAAATTTATCGCAAATATACTATATTTAGAGTTTTTTGTGATTAAAAAATTAATTTGGAATAAATTTATAATTTTTCGTAATATTAATCCTAAATTTAATTAGATTTATGTTTTTTTAATTAAATCAAACCCTTTAACAACAAAAACATGAGTTTCTTCAAACTGGAGGCCCAAATGATTATTTCATGGATCAGAATGATCGTCGTACGTCCTCGTTTGTTATCGGTTCGTTCTTAAATCTTGACAAGGACGGAAGCGAGAGAGAGAGAGAGGGAGAAAGAAAGAATGAATAAAGAAAGGAAAAGATGGAAAGAAGCTGCAGATGGGACAGCAATGCGTGTAAAGTGTTAGAAAAAGAGAAGATTTTGATGTTCATGTGAATCTCTTTCCGGGTCCATGTCCCTATTACTGTTCATGTTTGACTTGACCGGCTTTTGGGACTGTGTCTGTTTGAAATATTAAATTGGAATGTATGCATGTGAATAGCCACTGCAACCTGTTCGACTGATCTGAATAGTCACACTGGCTGATTTAGGCTCCGTTCGTTTGTCGAAAAATATTCTTCTTTTGAAAAATATTTTTCTGAAGTCATTTTTCTAAAAAATATTTTCCTGAAATATAATTTTTTGGTATTCGGCTAAAATTTGAAAAAGTTTCGAAAAATATTTTCTGGTGTTCGGTGACCGGTGGCGGCGGCGGCGATGGCGGCGAGTGGCGGCCAGCGACCGGCGGCAGCGGCTAGCGATCGGCAGGCGATGACGGTGACCGACGATCAACTTTCTCTCCCACGGAAAACATTTTTCCTCCCATGGGCAATTTTGCCTTGACTTTGGAGGAAAATGATTTCCTCTTTGTGAAAAGAGGAAATCATTTTCCTCAAAACAATGAAGAATATGGAGGTGGGAAAGGAAAATGTTTTCCCACGGAAAAAATTTTCTGCCCCTGAACACCGGAAAACGCGGAAAATGTTTTCCGAAAAAATATTTTTCTGGAAACGAACGGAGCCTTATATTATGAGCGATTTCATCCCGGGCAAGAAGTTAGACAATAGAACCGATTAACTCCGTCAATTTTTATGTCCATCAGCACACATGATCCAGATCGAGGTTTCGAATGACAGCCGGTTGAATTGGCTGGTGTGATCCAACTATGCGAACACTGGCAATTAGCGGATGATTGTCATTTAAGGATGTAGTTGACTCGAGATTAGAGTTGACATGGGTCTACTATGCCAATTTGCCTCCATTCGATTTGATTGGATAATGGATGAATGCTCAACTTTAACTCGATTGAGTTTAAGATTTTTAAATTCAAACTCGACTCGGTAGAACAGTTCATTCACCTCGAGCTCGACTCTAACTTGATTGTCAATGTTAAAACTCAAAATGGGAACTGTGAACTTGGTTGGAGTTCTCACCAGGAAATTTTCCTAAAGCACAAAAAATCGGGTCAAGGCATTTAGGTTTTATATCCGGAGTTACCTTTAGATGCTTAAGTTTGTGATTATTTGAGAGAGAGAGAGAGACTTTTGAAGAAATTAAGGAGATAAAAATGGCTAGGCTGATACCTATGTACTTGAATCACTATTTATAGGTAGACATGTCAAAATGGGTCATAAACCCATTTCTTAACCCATTTATTAGTAAATGGGTCATAAATGGGTTAGTCATATTTAGTAAATGGGTCATAAATGGATAGAAGTCTTATATTAGTGTTAAATGGGTCATAAATGGGTCGCAAATGGGTCATAAATGAGTTTACAACTGATTTAAACTCAACGCATTTCTCTCACCCTCACTCAATCTTGCACTCACTCATTCTGCACTCTCATTTCAGTTTGGGTATGAATTTTCCTATATTTAATTAAATATGGAAGTATTTTAGCAATATGGGTCTAATCGGGTATGGATTGGGTATGGGTCGGGTCGGGTATGGGTCAACAAAATTGCATTGCGCATAAATGGGTCATAAACGGGTTAATGGGTCAATTTGGATCGGACCATTTATGACCCGACCCAAACCCGACCCGACCCACTCATTTAACAGGTCTATTTATAGGTTACCCTTTTGATGAATTGTCGAGTGATGCTTAACATATTAAGGCCTTCGCATGACAAGTGAATGAGATGTATCGGCAAGTGGTGTTCACACTGCTCTTAGGGATGCATATCTAGTCCTTTTTTCAAATAATGATCGTACCGTTCTCTCTTCTAATGAGGTGTCCTAAAATGGCTTCTTGACAAGTGCTTTCAACCGGATAGATCGAGTCTTGAAATCATGTTTTAGTGGGTCTTCCCATTGAGTCCTACACTTACTCTGTCCGCATAAATGGAACACGTGTCAAGAGTCAATTCGTCAGTTAAAATCACCTCTATCGATCAAAAAGTTGGTGTTACTCAAAACTCAAGCAACTAACTTGTAAAGTCATATTGGATAGCACCATCATCGAACTATTTTCTCTGTTATGACATGTGAGAGTCCATAATCACCTGACAAGCTAGACAATGCTCTCTCATTAGTTCGCTGGTTTGTTTGACCTTGCATTGGACAATTCAGCGGGGAGCACTAAGGTTGACTGATGCTTAATGTCTAGTACGTTGATACCACGAAAAATTCCAAACTAATATATTTATGATAAATTTATTATAAATTAATTTTTTGACCACTAAAAACCTTAAACTGGTACATTTGTGGCAAATTTACCTTCTATTAAATTGGATTAATATAATGAAAAATCACAAACTGGTACACTTGTAATAAACGGAGGGTAAAACTCCAAATTAATATACCCGTCAAATGTTACGTATCATCTAACTCAGAAATTTGACTGTTTAATTTAACGAAAATTATTAGAGAGTAAAATTGTTACATGTGTATCAATTTAAGGTTTTTGGTGGTAAAAAAAATAATTTGAGATAAATTTACCATATGTGTACAAGTTTGGGATTTTTTGTGGTATTAACATTTATTTTTTTTTATTTTGATGGGCCATACGCTGACTAATGAATGAATTAACAACTATTTGATAATGCTACCGCTACTCGAGTCAATAGTTTCAAGCTCCAATTTGACTTGGAAAATCGCAATAGTTGAACCACCGCAACTTGTATTAGACCATGAAGAGAGAGAGAGAGAGAGAGAGAGAGAGAGATCTCAAAAGTTCAGTACATTGTGATTAGCTTCGTCATAATCATGTCAGCATAGGCCTGTCTTTGAACATCGACTGAAATTTGCAAATCTGAGAGGCAGCTCTTGGAATCAAGTACTGTTGATTCTACTAAGTATATATTCATGTTGGGCATACTTTCTGAGTGTTTCTTATGACACCAATGGAGCTGTTTTGGCTTTGCAAGGAGAATTCACGTCACTCTCTTGAACTTCCTCGCACTGAAAAATTAATCTGCATCAGGAATTTACATATTATACATAAAGGGTTCTGGGTGATAAAAAATTCATGAGTATGACAGGAGTATTGCATCCAAAGGAATGATATCATCTCAAGTAATTCAAATTGTGAGAGAAAATTAGACGCAAAGTGGATGATTACTGCACGATATTTATTTCTCTGAATGTATGACGTCAATTGGTTTGAAGAAATGAGCTCAGAAAATACACATACCATGAAACATTGAAAAGTACAAGTGACTCTTCTCATATGCCCAAGATAATATTTCACAGACATACACCATCAGCACGGAGTTTGGAGAGTGTTGCCATGTCCATCATGGTTCATATTTGTTCTCATCCCTGATCACCAGAAGCTCCAAAGAGTAATGACTCAGATGAATTCAACAAATTTGCACTTGCTCAGGCGGCACCTTAGCAGGATTTCACCATGGACGCCAGATAAAACTGCCGTATTCTCCTGATGCCATAAAGACTGTCATGCTGAAACTGTGAATGAAATACGTCCAGAATGAGACAGCTTGATATGACCATGACATTGTCTGGCAATTCATACCTGCATTCTACATAAGCATATCCAGATAGCCACTATAAGACCATTGTACACATTATTCGCCCTCAAGATGTTGCACTTTCATACATTTATTCATTTACAAGCTTGTCTTAGACAGCGACTTCTCGAGTTTCTTTGCCATCATGTTTGCAGGAAGTCCTTGGAGATAATGGTGGCTTACTTAGCAAACAGTGGACAGTCCACGAAAGTCCCAGCTGCAGGCTATCAGTCTTCTTCCAGAAATGGGTCTTCTTTCCTGGTTCTTCCATTTTCAGCAAATTGAGCCTCTTGCTTTATGAGATCATCACCAGCAACATGACGAGCTCAGATTTCGGCAAGTTAACCTGTCAGATGGTTCTGAAGAAGGTGCTACAATCTAGCAGTCGGAAAATAACAAAACATAAGAATTGTCCATAGAAGTAGCAACAAGCAAGTTTCCCATCACATTTCTACTACCAAATATTTTTTCTCAATAACATTTTACAGATTCTAATAGTCCTCTTTTATGGCGTCTAAGAAGTTTTTCTAGTACAGAGTGAATGTAAATGTGTCTTTTTTCAGAGTGGCAAATCCAACCACTGATCATAAATTGTCTAAATTTATTTATTTGAACAAATGGCATAACCAAAGGTGACTGATAAAAATCTTTTCACAACTTGAACTATATATGCGATTCTCGAGCAAACTAATCTTGTGGTAGTTCGACATCAGCTTTTTCAGAAACTCTCCTTTGATGCCACATCAGATTTTTAGAGAGACTAATACTATTTGTGAGAGAGATAGCGAGGCATGGTATATGGCGGATCAATGACTAATATGGAGAGTTTGAGAGTTACAAAATAAGGCAAGAGTCTTTGCAAAACTTGAATGTGCGTGTTTATGCATCAGACAGGACAAGCATAATTGATGAAGAGAATATGAATAGTTAGAAGACATTTAAATAAAGTTGCATTGGCTTTTACCCCCGCCACATCCTGGAACTATATATACGTCTTCATCCTCTAGTAGTTATCTTCAGCCCATCCAATTTTAGAATAAAATTCCACTAATTGAGCAAAACCTCTGTTAGCCTGAAGGTTTTGGCATGACCAAGCTTTGCCACTAAAGCTTCATCCGGTGGTTCTTCTTTTCATCACAGCTGTTCTTTATCTCCACCGTCCAGAGTGTGGTACACCGATGAGTGCATTTCCTTCTTCAAATTATATATGTTTTACCATTGAGCCTTAAAACACGATTTTTGAAATAGTGTCAAGAGTGAGTATTGTCGGCAAGAATGTTCGCGGCCGACAAGCAAACCTACAAGCCTATCATTGTCCTTTTAATATGTTTTTACAATTTTCTTTCACATTCAATGTTGTACGGATGTAAATTGAAAAGCAGTTCATGCATTTCGTTCCCAACGGATATTCATGTCAACACGGCAAAGTGGAATTTCACCACGTATTTTCTTTTGCATGTACTTACTCTTATAATATCATGAGAACCTTTTCTAATGGCATTATTTTTATTTTTCGCTTTCTTATAACATTCAAGGATTATAAAGTTATGTCCACCCACTCATCTCCTCTTCAGAAATAATCTATCTAATGTATATATGCCACTTTCTTAGTACATGCTCATCCTAACAAAAATTTAATGCACAGTGGAGCTATAGAAACCTGTGCAATGCACGGGCTACTAGCTAGTTTTAATATGGAGATGAGGGCAATAGCCCCCACCATTCTACAGTTGAATTCGTTGTTGCGTTTTTATTTGAACAATGAACACCTAATATCTAGTAAAGAGAAATATCAATACCATCATGACACAGGAGGGGGCAAAGTCTAAATCAAATTAAATTTTCAGTCCACGTTTCCGTACCTCATCCTCTTCTAAATATCTATGCTCTTGAAAGCAGCCGTAGACCTTCCTGTCCCAAGCATTTGAATTCATCTGTCCCCTTATGTTGATGTTAAACTTGTAATCTTTCCAACACTTGAATTGGATAGCGCACGTAAATCTGCAGATAGGAATTCCAAGATTGAATATATAGCCTCTGCTTTTGAATGCGATGTATCACCAGAGGTAAATGCATGAATTCCATTTTCAAGATACACCCAACTGCAGCCAGCAAGCTTCTTGGTTTCCTTCCCTCTCATTTTCTCTCTTACCATGCGCATCTCCCCCCAATTTTGCTCCGCTGCATATGCATTTGCCAGCTGCACATACCGAGATCCATTATCTTCATCAATAAGCAACAGTTGCTCTGCTGCTTCTCTTGCAAGGCTGAGGTTCCTATTTATCTTACAGGCATTCAAAAAAGCCCCTAAAATCACAGCATCCGAATTCCAGGGAATTTTTTTCATGAGATCCATTGCTTTTTCTAGTTGATTTGCCCTTCCATACAGATCAATCACACAGGCATAGTGATCCGTTTCAGGCACTATTTTGTAATCTTCTACCATGGACTTGAAATACTTTTCCCCCATCTCCACTAACCCACTATGACGGCAAGCAGATAGAAGCGCAATAAACGTGACCTCATCAGGTTTCAATCCTCTTTTTAACATTTCTTTATACAGCTTCATAGCTTGATCTTCATGCCCATGATTTGCATAACCGGAAATCATGATATTGTAGAGAATCAAGTCTCTTTCCGTGAGTTTTTGAAATATCTTTCCTGCATATCCAGTACTGCCAGACTTAAAATACATGTCGATCGTGGCACTAATTAGCTTCTCCTCCATTTCCATCCCGGTTCTCAGTGAGTAAGCATGAATTTGTTTTCCAGAATCCAGTGCCGCTTGCAATGCACAGGCACCTAGCAAGCAGATGATTATGGGTGCATCAAAAGAAATGTTTGCATTCCCTCTATATTCATTCACCAGTTCAAATACAGCTTCACATTGCTGTGCTTTGACGTAACCAGTAAACAAAGCTGTCCACAGGATAGAATTCTTTTCGGTCAGAGAATCAAAAAGTCTCCGTGCTTTAGACATGTTACCTTGAGATGAATGACCCACGATCATAGAAGTTGTCGAAAAGGAGTTCTCACACTCAATTGTCGCATAAACTGAGTCCGCATATTTCATATTTCCACACTTGCAGTAAACATCCACTATGGCACTCTTAACAAACAGATTTGATATCAATCCATCTCTCAAAACCCAAGCATGAATCTCCTTTCCAAGCTTTGAATTCCGCATGCTGGAGCAAGCATTCAGCACACTAGCGAATGTGTGCTCATTCCACCTAAATCCACTGTCCCTCATTTTTATAAAGAAATTCAAGGACTCCTCCTCAAAACCATTCTGTGCATAGCCGGAAATCAAAGTATTCCAAGACACTGTATCATTTAACTCAGGCAATCTCTGGAAGAGATCCAAAGCCATTTCCATCTTACCCTCCCTACAACAAGCTGCCATCATCGCATTCTTGGAAACCAAATCGACCGCCACTTTTGATTCACAGAACACCCTGTACGCTTCTCTGAAACTCCCACATTTAGAGTACATGTCAATTAAGGAGCTCATGACATACCCATCCGTATCATTCCCCGTACTCACCATATAAGCATGCAACTGCGTCCCATAACACCCCACACGTAACTTCGCCACCAAGTTAAGCATCGCTGTCAAAGTAAACTCGTCGAACTTAAGACAATTGCGCATCGACTGCATCTCGCCAAACCATCCGAGCGCATCATCCTCATGTCCTTCGACGGTCACGTAGCCGGCCAGTATCGAATTATAAGTCACCAAGTCCCTGTCGGTGGCGGAGTCAAACAATGCTCTCGCTCGGGTCAAGTTCCGAGCTTTTACGTAAGCCGAGATCAGGGCATTCCAAGAGTACACATTCCGCTGAGGCATTTCGTCGAACAGCTTGTGGGCATGTCGCAAGAGGCCATTCTGGGAGTAGACGCGGATAAGCTGGTTGAACAAGAAAGTGCTGGGGACAAAGCCGGACTTGACTGCTCTCGCCTGGTAGGCTAAACCATCTTTCAAGGACCTCATTCACATGTTTTGTCAGGTGTTACATGAGATTGGACGAAAAGAAGGAACTCGTCACTGCTCAAACAACACACGACCCTTCCAGCTTCTACGACAATAATAAGAACACATTTTAATGACATGAGTCCATCTCCTGGTAGAGAGAGAGAGACAGAGAGAGAGAGAGGAATCAATGGCAGCAGCCAAATCTGGGGCTGTCACACGGTGCTAATGATGGCTAGGCGACTAAAACGAAGCAGATGTTAAATTTGGTTTTTGTCAATTTATCATAAATGAGTAAAGAAAGTGAAAAAACTGACGAAAAATCTCAAACGACATAAATTATGACATATTTATTCTAATTTTTTTTAAATACTAAAAACCTTAACTTATACCCTTATGATATGCCTACCCTTAGTTACAATTCTGTCATTAAAAATCTTATGCGGGCGATGGAAGTGAAACGATAATGATGTGACGTGGCGTGGTTTTCCTATAGCCAAAACATCGCCGTTTTGATGGCCATTTAAGCTATACACAGCGTGCTTTGTGTCTCTCCTCTTTGTCCCTCTCTCTTTTGTTGAATTGAAGAGTTTATTTGGCCCAAATTCTAGGGTTTGGTTATGGTATATCTCTTTGGAAAATCTCATTTGGTCTTTCGATTGGTTCCTCCGTGTTCTCTAGTGGTCGATGTTCCCTCCTTGTCTGTCCTAAGCTTCATTCGTTGGTTGGCTCATTATTGAAGCTGTATTTGCCCGATGTGAGACTTGCTCGATTCGGGACTTGCTCAAAGAAGCTCGATGCTCGATTCTAGCTCGGTAATTCTTTGAATTTGCAGTTTCTGGAGTGCTTGCGGAGTTTTTCATACCTCGGTTTGTCCAATAAACTTGATGGGAGAAATGGTCAAAAAAAGAGTTAAAAGAGATTGTGGTAAACCGAAGTGTTGTTGTCCACCTTTGATAATGGAGTCGCGTTGGGTCTTAAGCGCATTTGCTTAAGAAAAACTGACAGGTCGAGTTCATTCTACTTTAGAACATGATATATTGTTAAAGCGGTTGCCTTATCTTTGTAGGGAAAATTGAAGAGTCTATTGACTTTAATCTCCTGCATATAAAGAGATAATGATGCTAAAGCAGGTCCCTCGCTCTGCAGCTTCTCATTTCCTTCGCACTTTTTGTCAATACTGAAAAGAAATGGAAGTGACAGAACAAGATACAAGTGAAAGTGGAAGCATCTCAACTGGAAGCAAAGGAAAAGCCTATTATAGATGCATAGTTGTATTGATAGGATTGATGGGTGCAATGCTGCTGTTGGAGTTGGATTGTAATACTGACGGTGCTCAACTGTATTAGCAAATATAACTTGAATTTTATTCCATTGTATTAGCAGATCCAAGTTCATCAATTTTATGTACCATTTAGTGCCTGTGTGTGTGGATGTCACCGATTTACTTGACAATATCCATACAGGTTACACTAATATCAGTAAAATATTTGCAGCAAGAGATTAAACTGAACTTGGATTACAACCAAAATGCTTGTGCTGTTTGTTTCCGATTACAACAAAAAAGTTCAAGTAGCCAAGATCTTACATTAGTGTTGAACTTCGATTACAACAAAATAAGCAACAGTTAACTATGAACATTGGATGGAAGTCACATCTACTTCATAGTGGGGCATGACTTGCATATTCTTGAGTTTCACATGGTCCAAAAGCCTGAGTTGAGACATGGATTGACTTGTGGATTCTTGTATTCTCATATCTCCTTGTCTGGTAGGTGTTCTTTCCACCGTGACTAGTTTCCGATGTTTTCTTAGTCTCCCTCTTTTACCCTCCATAGAAAAGCATATATAAGTCACAGTAAATAGGGATAAGTACACTAGAAGTCCTAAAACTTATTACGGAAGTGCAATCAAGTCCTAAAACTTTCAAAAAGTGCAATCAAGTCCTAAAATTTATCACGAAGGAGCAATTAAGTTCTAAAACTTATCACGAAGGTGTAATCACGTCCCAAAACTTTCAAAGCAATCAATAAAAGGACTTGATTGAATTAACTTGACAAGTTTTAGGACTTATTTGTACTTGCGTGATAAGTTTTAGAACTTATTTGTATTTTTTAAAAGTTTTAGGACTCAATTGCACTTTCCTAACAAGTGTTAGGACTTAATTGCACATTACGAAAGTTTTATGACTCAATTGTACTTTCGTGACAAGTTTTAGGACTTGTTTGTACTTTTTGAAAATTTTAGGACTTAATTGCACCTTTCTAACAAGTGTTAGGACTTAATTGCACATTATGAAAGTTTTATGACTCAATTACACTTTCGTGATAAGTTTTAGCACTTTGAATGCACTTATCCCAATATTGTCACGAGGTCATGTTGGTATTGGAGGTTTGGGCCATATATATGCTTTCTTGGTCTTCCTTTTTTCTTACGAGAGGTTTAATTTGTGTTGGTGCTAGAGGCTTGGGGCATGTTCTCTTGTTGTGTCCCGAGTCATGACAGTTGAGCATTGGACGATCACCCTAACTTTTCTCGATTTATTAGGATCGATATTTGGATTAACTACGGCCTTCCTCTTTCTTGTCCTTTTCTCAACACTCGCACCTTACTTATTGCGTTGTTTCTTGGTTCTCTCAGGAAGCTCTCTGAATGGCGGAGGCAATATTGGCACTTTAGTGGACAGTGGCCACATTTTCTTCCCATTCAATGTCGGCAATGGAAATTGGTAGCATTTTTCATGGGCATCCTCCTTGAAAAAATCATCAATATATTTATTAAGCTCAAACTTAATATAATTGATGCATGAGATAGCATGGCTATAGGGTATTCCTAATATATCCCGTTGCCTATAAGCACGTGTCATCCATCTCAAATCCACCTCAAATCGATCATCATCAATTTCAAATTCACACTTTTCCCTAATACATGGTCTAGCAACACAAGATCAAATGTGCTGTTCTTGAACATGTTTTGTGGCAAGGTAAGCCCACATGAAATCTCTTGAACATGTTTTATGGCTATCCAAGTATAAGATCAAATGTGTTGTTCTTACTAGATTTCTTTAATTGAGCTTTATAAGATGTTGATAACTTATATTGTTCGGCAAATGGATCCTTAATAGTCTTAACAGCTTTGGTAATTGCTCCGTAACAGGTTCTTTTGTTGAGTGTGAGTCCCCATATCTCCATTGCATCTACTTGCAATTGTGTTGTAGTATATTTCAAATTAGCTCTGATCTTAGGCAATAACTCTTATGCAAGCCATATGCAAGATGCACTTTTATTTTTCATGCTTCTAGGGCAAGTGTGTTCTTCTTCAATCGTCTTGATAATAAACATTTTCTCTTTTTTCAACCAACTACCATAAAAGGACCATTCACATTTGGTCACACATTTCGCATTCATCTTTTTAGATTCACTTTTCTTCCGACCAATGTTGTAGCCATTTGTAATTGCATATGTCCGCACTGTCCTCTTGAACGGAGTATGAGACTCAAATCTCATGCCTAATTGAAACGACAATTCTCTGTGATCACATCTAGGGTCATATCTATAGTTAAAGCTCTTGTTTGGCAACATACTTCCTCATCTCTAGAGCTAAGAGGACTGAGATATTCATGCGCTTCGATGTCCTCATCATGAAAAGAAAAAGGAAACTAATCACTAATGGGCAACAATTGCACGCAGGCTACGTTTGGTAGACGTAACAAAATTCAGGATTGTATAAATTTTATCTTGTCCCGTGTTTGGTGTTTGTCCAAAACAGGATAAAGTCGGATATATGAAGGATATAGCCAATATAAAATTATCCCGTGAGGGAGGTGGGATAAAGGTGAACGGAGTTTCTAATATCCATGAAATAAAAGTTATTTTTCTTGAATAACAAACTAGTTAAATTAATAAAATTAAAATAATGTTTGAATATAAATAATATTTGAATTCTAATATAAAAAATTCAAAATAATTTATTTCTATTTATTTATTCAAATTTCTTTCTATCTTGTGATATAAATTTCATATATATATATAAATATATACATTTAGTATTTATATTTATTACATATTTTAGGCATGTGTGTATAGTTTACTATATGATAAAATTTTATTATAGAATGTTGGAAGGGAAAAAAGAAATAAAATAAAGAAAAGAATTAAAAAAGAGAGGGAAAAATTATAAAAAATAAGCAAATAAAAATGAAGTAGGTAAGAGTGTCGTGATAGATTTTTATCATTTCCATTGGTGCAATTTTTAGGTTCATTTAAAATGAAATAACGTTCCTAGAAAATAATGAACATGGTAAAATGTGAAAATATTCGGCTTTATCGCCGTGGTTGACCAAACAGTATATTCGATATAGCAAATTCCTTGGATTTCATATCCTATCCTATCCTATCCTATCCAGTTTTATCCTGATTATAAATCTAGAGGACCAAATGCAGCCTTTGAGTCGATAGCTACGTACAATAATGGAAGTGTCATACCCTTTTCATTTAGAGACATGACATCGTTGCGGATTCCGATAAATATGGACTCAATTTTAGCTTCCTCAAGTAGGAACTGGTTTGAGACCAAAAGAAAAGTTTGGAACAAGAACATTACTAGAAGTCAAGGTTAGGGATGTGATTATTCTTCTCCCATGGCCCACACGTGAACTGGCCAATTGACCATGACAAATCTCTCTTGCCAGATTGCCTTAGGATTATTCCAAGATCAATGGCCCAATACATCGTCGACTGGGATTGGCCATGGTAAATCTCTCTTGCCAGATTACTTTAGGATTACTCCAAGATCAATGGCCCAATACATCGTCGACTGTGCTCTCATCACGAACTCAAGATTATTAATTCTCGATACAACACTAGCATTACAAATTTGAAACCAACATGGTTTAACACTTGTTAACCTTTTTCTAATTGAAAAAGAATTACATAGAAACACTTTGACAGCTATAAAAAAACGATACTAATGCTAAGGATAGATAGAATGACACAAAACGAAGAGACAACACTATTAAGAATGAGATGCCATCAAACTTTAAATGATGAGGATATTTGAAGAAACACACATACATCTGTATATGTATACTTGAAATATGACTGAAATGATTCTTATTCCATCTAACTTGTGATGTATTGGTTCACAACATGATCTTTCTCAATTATACATTTAGATAAGAGGTTTCCTCCCTAATTGAGTAGGAGGATTCCATGGATAACAAACATCAAATCTTTTGGTTTTCTGATCAAGCCTACAAGGACCATTTGGCGAGATCTTCCAAATACAGTCGTCGCAAAGATATAGGTCCCTACCTTGCACATATATATCGAAATACTTAAATTGACCCGGCCATGCAAAGCTGCAAAAGAATAATGTCACCCCAAAAGCATGGGGATGGAATGAGAAATGCCAGCTCTGTGTTGTTGTTAAATCATGGAATCCGAGGTCGTTGTTCTTGGATTTGCAATGAACTGTTAGAGTAGTTCCGGCCGGTAAATCGTTGCGGATCTCAACATATGCCTTGTCAAGAAAATCTCCTCCACAACTAGTTAGGAATAAAGAAAAAATAAATATGAGCTTAGCTGATGAATTCATCATTGTCGCATATCAAGGCTCTATATCAACATCATTCCGCTTTTTAATGATGGAGAATGGAGGATCTCTTATCTTGCCATGTTGCCATCCCCATATTCCCTTTTATTTTTTTTCCTTTTTACTGTGGGATAATAATGCCATACTCCTTTTATTTTTTCCTTTTATTTTTTTTATTTTGTTCCTTTCTTCATTTTCTCGAAGTTTCCTTCTTTTATTACCTTTTTTGGTTCACTTCTTTATAGTCTGGGATAAGAATTCCCATTTTACCTTTTATACTCTTTCCTTTTTACTCTGTTATAAGAATTGCTGTATTACCTTTTATTTTTCTTCTTTTTTACTTTGGGATAAGAATTGCCATATAAGATGAGCCGCAAATCAGGTAGAACATCTAATGTACAGCTTAAACAAAGGAGAGAAAAAGGAAAACAGCTTTGGGATGGCTATTGTCTAGAAAAGGAAAGAATTAAACTTTGCAGATGCCACGCGTTTGCTGATTTTTTTAATCATAAAATGTTAGGAAGTGCTAGACATATTTGAGGACTTATACTACCATGATGTATCAAAATTTTAAGGGACATTTTTTGGAAGAAAAAAATGAGATTGATAAATAGTAATTCGCTGTTTAAACGCCAACAGGGAACTATTGCACAATCTCAATTTGATTTTGTGAATAAAATTAACCGAATGGTACTTAGTAATTTAAATTTTATGATAATTTGGAATACCTCCACAATTCATGGCAAGTCCCATGCCAAATCTTCTGCAACTAGAGAAAGCAGCTGCCATCTGGCTAGATACCACAAAGAGGGAATGAGAAGTTGCATAAGGAAGTTGTCTCTCACCCCTAAGCATTTGCTGCCTACCCATTTTGTGTCGTTCACGGAATCAAGATTAAGTAAACTTCTGTTGATGGTCATTTTGCATATGCATTTGGCTCACGCAAATTTGGGTGCAAATGAGAAATTAGAATCGCTTCCCGAGAGGATCATAAATTATTTGCGATAAAACACATTGGTTCTTCATACATCCTTTTATGGTACTATGGCAGTTTAAGCAACGTAATCATAGTTGTTTAATTGAGATAGGCATCGCGAATTGAATAATTAAATTTATGAACCGTGAAGATAACCAAATCGAATCGCAAGATTTGGTACAATACTTAAAAGTATTATTTGCGTCGCAGGCATTCATAGATTTTATAATCAAATATTACAAGGCATACAATTTGAGTAAGGATTATGATCTTGGAAAAAGAATCTTAATTGCAAGTGCGTGTGGTGATCCCTATGCATAAGAAGATATAATTTCCAATTGCATTTCTTTGAAATAAAGACTACATTCAAATATGCATCACAAATTAGTTAGCGATTGTACGGGAAAATATTTAAAGTAACTAAAAACAATATCGTTCTAACCCGGAGTAAAATTTTAAAGCTTAAGAAAAAAATGACGGCATATAAAGAAGGGTTAATACCACGAAAAATCTTAAATTAGTACACCCGTGGCAATTTTACCCAAAATTGATTTTTTTACCAGCAAAAACTCCAAACCGGTACACTTATGATAAATTTATTTCTGTAAAATTTTACCGTTAAATTGCTTTGCTAAATGACATGCGACAGTTAACTGATGTACCGGTTTTATGTTTTACCCTCTATTTGTCACCGGTGTACCAGTTTGTGATTTTTTGTGATATTAATTCAATTTAACGGAAATTAACAAAGTGTGAATTTATCACAAATATACAAGTTTGGGGTTTTTAGTGGTCAAAATATTAGTTTGAGGTAAATTTGTCACATGTGCATTGGTTTGGGATTTTTGGTGGTCAAAAAACTAATTTGAGGTAAAATTATCACATGTATAACAGTTTTGGATTTTTCGTGATATCAACCCTATAAACAAAACGATATGGAGACCTTGGATATTAGAGGAGAAGCAAAGCAAGCGTAATTGATGAAATGACGGCATATGATGGTAGTAATAAATTCACAAAATAGCCAAAAGAATGTCAATTGGGTGACATTCCGAATTTCGACTCATTTTTAGGATTTATAAAATGTGTATTTTGTCAGTGCGCTTATAGTCAAATCTCGCACAGAACTAATCACTCTCGGGTTATTTTTAAATTTGAGATTTCGCTAAAATCGCACTCGATCGAATTTGGCCGTTATTTAGAGCCCGAACTTTGGTGTCTAATTTCTCGGAGTTTCGTGACGAATTTAATTGGACAATGCCGATATTAATGTGGCCCGCTATGAGATTGCCCAAAATTAGTGAAAGGTGAAATTTGGATTGGGTGCAGGTTTTGACTAGTATACCTCTCTTTGGGTTATTTTGATTTACTGTCTTTTGACCTTTTCTTTAATTTCGATTTGGTATTTTCGTGGCCGTTGGATCAAGCTCGCGAGATCGTTTAGTGGCCGTTGGATTGCACTTGAGTGTTTAACCTTTTGCTTTTCTCTCTCTCTCTCTCTCTCCGTCCCTCCTGCCCGCGCACATTTTTCCCTCCTATCACGTCCACTCACCCCCCTCTGCACGGCAGACCTTTCCCCTCTCTCTCTCTCTTCCTTTTTATCTTTTTCTTCTTCTTCTTCTTCTTCCCTTTCTCTTATTTGGCCGCGGCTCCTGCTTCTTCTCACCCGCTTACCTCCCTCTGACCGCCCAAGAACCGTACGCCGTTCGACCCGCTGCCGCATGCCGCCTTCTTGCCGACGTGTTGCCACTATCTTGGTTCCACCACAACCGAGCCGCGCGACCGCCCATTGCCGATCCGCCCAAGACACCCGCGAGTGCTGCCTACTGCCCGGACCAGCCGTCACTGTCGTGTGCCGATGTCACCGCACATCCAACCGCTGCATGCTGCTCGCAAGGCCGCCGTCCGACCGCTGCTCTTGGCCCTAGTTGCTCGCTAGCTCATTCGCCCAGCTCGTCGTGCTCAACCGACCGGTTGCTGCTATCGCTGCTGGCCACCACCGCCCTCACTGGCTTGCCATGGCCACCCAGCTTCCCCCCTCAGCCGCCGTCGCCCCTGCTGTTCCGGCGAGACCCCCTGCTGCTCCATCCCTTGTTCCACCCCTCCCACTATATTGTTTCTGTTGCTGCTGCCGTCCCTCTGGCGACGACGTGGCTGCTGTTGCCTCTGTCCCGATCGCTCGCTCGCCGTCGCCGCCTTTGCCCAGTAGCTTGCCATCGCTGCCCCACCAGTCCAGCCGAGACGCCAGCCCGCACAAGTCACCGCCTTGCCGTCACCGCCGTGAACTGCCGAGCGCCGATAGGTCACTGCTGTGTCGACGCCATTGCCGCTCTGTTCCAATGACCTTGCTGCTATCCACGCTTAACCGTTCTCGCTTAGGCCTGAGGTAAGCGACACCCTAAACCTTGTCTAGGACTTTGGGTATTTTGTTAGACTTGTTTTGGGGTTGTTAGTGTGGGATTTGTGGCTGATTAGGGGCTGTTTGGGGATGATTTGTTGGCCGTTTAGCGTAATTTGGTGGCTGAGTTGTGGGCTAGTTCGGGGCGAGCGAATGGGTCGGAATGTGGGCTGAATCGAGGTGGTTTATGACTGATTTTCGTGGTTGGATTGGAGGTCGTTAGTGCTGGAATTTATGCAAAGATCATCGGTCGTTCGTGCGTGATTTTAATGTTCATTTGACGGTAGTTCGTGTTGATGATTCGTGATGGGGATAACGCGCATTATGTGAGCTTTGGCTTAGTGTGATTGTATGAGGGGCCGTTAATGCTTGAATGTCGATTTAGTGTGTGATTGTCCCGTGTGGTCTAATGCTTGGTTTGTGTTCATATGTGGTGAATTAATGGTGGCTTGTCATTGTCGAATGTGATCAAGGACGGGTGAGTGATTCATGACGTGAAAATGGTGGAACCGTAGCCTCTTTGGCGTAAGTATGGGGAATTGTGTTGTGGTCGTTTAGAAATGGTTGTGTGATGTTTGATTATGTGAAAGATGTGGTAATTGGTTGAATAATGTGGCGTATGCGCTTGCCTAAATGGCCTGAGGCGTGTTTACGCGAGCCGTGGAAGGCAGGTTAGACTTGAGGCATGTTTACGCGGGTCATTAGAGAAAGTTGGGCCTGAAGCGTGTTGACACGGGCTGTGAGAAAGGACCTGAGGCATATTTACACTGGTCGTGGATAGTTGAATGGACATGCATGTGGAATGTGCTTGATTGAATTGGGTGAACGCACGTGTGTATGGTGCTCGAGTGATTGTGAATTGTTCTTGGAATGTTATTGCTTATAGAGATTGGATTGATATGTAGAGTTGACGTGTTTTCTAAGGCGAGGTAAGTACGTTTATGTGAATTCTAGTATGTCACTTGTTAGATTTCATGTTGAGAGTTGTATTGGTACGCATTGGTCTATGTGGGGTTTAGGTTGTCTGCTTATTGAGATTTATTCTCATTGTTGAATTATAAACAATTTCAGATCCGCAATCGTGATTGATTTGGAGACGCTGCTAGAGTACCTCGGGGATCGAGGATGGGTTAAGTTACCCCGTCTTTCGAGTGCCTATTTTGTAGAGGAGTTAAGCTCACTAACCACCACCCCCTTTTGATGAATGTGGTTTGAAGTGATTGGTCTGGGTTGATATTGTGTATTTATGAATGCTGTAAGTTATGCCATGCAGCGGAAATGCATTTATTTGTTTGTGTAAATACGACTCCTTCTTCATCATTTACTGTTTGGGTTGTTTAAAATTTCACTTCCGCTTGCGTATGACGTTGGGTGTTTCGTTTGGGTCGGCGATGAGTCCTAGGACATCGTGTTCGATACAACCGTCGAAGGGGTGTCGCGAGCCCGTTAGGGTCCGGGGCGTGACAAATTGAATACCCATGATGCGATGTATGTCTAGTGCTGGCTATTTTGTATGAAGAAGAAAGCACCATTTTCTCACAATGGGGAGAGATACATTCAAGCAATCTACAATTTTATGTGACAAGTGTCACGGTCGAGAGGTTTTCTAGCACTGAAGGCCGCGCAACATCGAAGAATGCTCGTTCAAACACTAATGGAGCTTCCGAAACCTTCCTAGGGATGGGCGAGACGGTAATTGTGCTGTAGTTTAAAGAGTCTTGGCATAAATATCGATAGGTGGCCAACGAGAACGATCCGATCTCGGCCACCCGTCCAAGAGTCGATCAATGGTTGTAATCTGAAGCCCTCTACTATACAAATGGGTGTCTTCCTTCTCATTTGAATCATCCAAATCAATAAGAAGAATTTCCATTCTCTCCCAAAGCTTCTCTCTCTAGATTCTTTCTTTACAATCCGAGTGAGCGATTGAGAAAAGGCTCGACGTAGGCATTCCAACGATCCAAGGAAGCCTAAGTCGCTGCACGGATCGTTCCCAAACTATCGACCCGTGATAAGTGGTATCAGAGCAAGTAGAGAGTCCGTCCAATGAGATCGAGGAGCATGCCAACTGGTCGAGTGAATGCTGAATCAAGAACTTGCTTCGGTGATTGTGGATGATAGGGCTTCTCAAGAGCAGGTTGCCCAAGAAAGAACCGTGGGAAATCCAAGAGAAGGGATGGCTTGACGTATGCCATCACCGTGGTAGATGAGAAGCTCGTGAGGATGAGAAACACCATGTTGGTGTTCATTGAAGAACTCGACAAAGCCAAAGGGTGGATCAATGAGGTTGAAGGAACTCTCTGCCACGAATTCACAAACGTCGTCAATAGTACAATGGCCCTCTTGTTCGATAGGTGCAATGCCCTTGAAGCATCAATCGAGGCCTTAAAGCTTGAAGTCGTGGTGCTCAAAGAAGGCAACTCCAAGGCCGAGGTCAAGATGGAGGTGCAAGAGCTCAAGACCAAGCTTGTCCTATGCAAAGCAAGCATTGCGAACGGTGCATTGCCCATCCGAGCAGCATACAAGCTGGATGTGCCGAAGCCAAAGGAATTCAAAGGCAACCGGTTCGCCAAAGAGGTGGACAACTTCCTATGGAGCATGGAGCAATACTTCGACGCCATAGGGATCCAAGAAGAGTTGGCCAAGGTACGAACCGCTTCGATGTTCCTAGTTGATAATGCCATGCTCTGATGGCGTAATAGGTGTGATGAGACGAAGCAAGGCGCTGATCCCATCAATACCTGGGATTGGTTTGTAGGGGAATTTCGAGACTACTTCTTCCCCGAGTTCGCTCAACAAGAAGCTCCTAGCATGCTCCATCACCTCGAGCAACGAGGCACGGTCTGAGAGTACGTGAAGGAATCCACCAAGCTCAAACTCTAAATTCCCAACCTTGGGGAGTAGAAGGCTCTTGAGGCGTTCATGGATAAATTGAAGCTGTGGGCACTACTCCAACTCAAACGAAGGGATGTCCGAAGCCTCTCAACCTCATAGTGGGGCATGACTTGCAGATTCTTGAGTTTCACATGGTCCAAAAGCCTGAGTTGAGATGTGGACTGACTTGTGGATTCTTGTGTTCTCGTATCTCCTTGTCTAGTAGGTGTCCTTTCCACCGTGACTAGTCTTTGATGTTTTCTTAGTCTCCCTCTTTTACCCTCCATAGAAAAGCATATATAAGTTACAGTAAATAAGGATGAGTACACTAGAAGTCCTAAAATTTATCACGGAAGTGCAATCATGTCCTAAAACTTTCAAAAAGTGCAATCAAGTCCTAAAACTTATCACGAATATGCAATCAAGTTCTAAAACTTATCACAAAGGTGCAATCAAGTCCTACAATTTTCAAAAAGTGTAATTAATAGAAGGACTTGATTGAACTAATTTGACAAGTTTTAGGACTTATTTATACTTTCCTGATAAGTTTTAGGACTTATTTGTACTTTTTGAAAGTTTTAGGACTCAATTGCACTTTCTTAACAAGTGTTAGGACTTAATTGCACATTATGAAAGTTTTAGGACTCAATTACACTTTCATGACAAGTTTTAGGACTTGTTTGTACTTTTTGAAAGTTTTAGGACTCAATTGCGCTTTCCTAACAAGTGTTAGGACTTAAGTGCACATTATGAAAGTTTTAGGACTTTGAATGCACTTATCCCAATATTGTTACGAGGTCATGTTGGTATTGGATGTGACGTCCGGAAATTTCGTAATAATATGTTTGTGACGTTAGAAATTTTCTATATTTGAAAATGATACTTAGACTTAAAGCTAAGTATTATTTTCAATTTAGTATTCGTGAGGACGCGTAGGAACTTTCGTTGGATCGTATTTCGCGAAGCGCGGATTCGGAAACGTAATCGTACCGAGTCCGACGTGTTTAATTTTTTGATGTGGTCGTATGCGTTAATCGTAGTGCGGTGTTAATTAAATTACCGTTATCTTGGTAACTAATGGGTATTATTATTATTTTTGTTTTATCTTGGTTAAGTAATGTTATTGCCGTAAGGAAAAAGGGGGAAGATATTTGCTCAAAATATCCTCTGGACTCTTCTTTCTCTCACGTGGCTATTAAGGGAAAAGTTGACCAAATGCCATTTGTCCCCTTGAGCTAGATTCCTAAGCCTTAGTTAATCATTTTCCTTGGCCAATACTCCAACGATTAAGCCACTGATTCCTTCCACCTAGTCATGGCCACGGTTCAGGAACTGGCGGTTCCGGTTCTTGGCCATGTATGAACCGGACCGTCTGGTTCTGGGCCGGTTTCTGTCTGGTTCCGGTTCCTGGCCGGTTCCGGTTCCTTTCAGTTCTAGTTCATAATTTAAATTTTTTAAAAAAAATTATTAAATAAAAAAATGAAATTATGAAATAATGAATTATTCAATATAAAGTGTAATCAAAATGTAAATTGTAATCAAATTTGGGGACAAAAAGTGAGAATGAGGGAATTTGAACTTAATAAATTATCATTAAGCGCCTTACAATTCGTTATAATGATCTATAAAAAAAAAGAGCACAATATATATGCCCTAAAATGACCCAAAAACTTAAGCCTATCCGAACCCCCACATTCCGTGCGCAGGGGTCGCATGTCGTCGGATTATACTTCGATTTCCTTAAGCTCATGTGGGCGTGCCCGGTATGAGAAACAAGGGTCCTCGAAATATTTGCCAACTCCAACAGTTCTTTTATCCTCAGTCGTCGCTACCCGTTCCAGTAGCAGTACCGGTACCGATGGTATCTCCGTCGTTAAAGAATTCGGATTCATTATTCCGATCTATCTCTTATTGTGACGCCCCCACCTCGGGGTCATTCATGTGATGTCTTGTTCATTATTATCTTTTATTACACACAAGCGGAAGCATAACTCGAGATAATCACAATCAATACACAGCGGAAATAAGACAAGCAGCATCATGAGCAAACCTTATGTTTATAATTCATACAAACCTTATGTTTATAATTCATACAAACATATTTTACAAGCCCTTCGGGCCATAGCAAACAACACATATTTCATCGCCGACTATAAATAGCAAATTTTAATTTGGTTTAACCTATACCCACTACGGCTTCTCGCTCCTCGCTTCTTCACCTTTACCCCGGTCCCGTCCGCCTGGCCATCTCGCATCCCACCCGTGGCTCTATCCCAGAGCCGGCCCGCCCTGAGGCACCAAGTCCGTTAGGCCCTCATTGAACATCACAAGCGTTGTGATTTGGCGGTAGGCGCAATCCTCTCTGACATTTATCACGGTGAGCACTTCGGCTCTCGGCTTCACGGGATTGCCAACGCGGGCTGGGGGAGATGCCATCCCTACGGACCTGAAAAAAAGGGAAACAATGGAGGATGAGTCGGGGAGACTCAGCAAGTAAACCTACTAATATCAAGCGAGGACGAGGAGATCGCCGTTAGCACAAGCCGGTCCTTATCGCACCTGCATCAATGGTAGATCAATAGCAAAGTTCATACAAGAAATCATCAAGCATGGCTATAACATGTGCACCTTGCCTTTCAAGTCTCGATTCTATCGCCAAAATAAACTTCAAACACGGAACATGATTAAATCAAGAAATGAACCAACTACGACCAACCAAACGATCGAGAAACAGTCCAAACAAACCGTGTCACAACGCATCACAACTTCCTTTCCCAATATTAGGAAGTTTACTTACTCAACGACAAACAAAACTAGAGAACAGGGTTCGAGACGGGTGAGCTCGGGAAATTTCGAGTTTTCTCCTTGCTTCCTTCTTGCTTGGCTCATCAAACCTAGGCCTACGAAGGCCAAACCGTGGCTCTTGGGTAGGAACGAGAAGAGACACGGGCCAGTTCGGGATTGTTTTGGGCGTGAATCTCTTGGGCCAAGAAACAAAAGAAAAGGGAGAGGATGATGAAGTTGGCGTGAGAATGGAGAAGAAGTGGTGTGAGAGAGAGAGGAGGCTTCCTCTACTTATAGAACTTCAAACTTGCTCATCAAGTTGCTAATCCAAGCTTGCCTAAGAAGATAGATGACCATCATGACAAGGGCTCAAAGTCAAGACTCATCATGGCTTTCATTTAATACCATTAATGGACTAAGCCTCTTAGTCAAATTTCATGATGGCATGTAATTAATGTCATTAAAGGACTAAAATGATGAAGAAGCTAACTTTGGTCCTCTCTTTCTCTCTCCCTCCCTCACGGCTACTCTCTCTCTCTCTCTCTCTCTCTCTCTCTCTCTCTCTTTGGCCGAATGGCCATTCCCACGGCTCCCTATCTATCGTACTCCTAACTTGATCATCACTTAAGGCCATTAAAGCATGTCATCATGATGAGGCCTCCAAAGTCTAAGGTCATGATGGATAGCATTAAAGTTCATTAATGAACTATAGCCAAGGGATCACGATGAAGAGAGTATAATGAATCCAAGCCACTAATGATTTCTCTTTTCCTTTCCCTCTCTCGGCTCTCTCTCGGCTCACTCTCGTTTTCCCCCTAGGACGACCTCCAATCAAAGCATAAAATATCTCATTTGAAAGCTCAGAACACGTACTTTAAATCATTAGAAGACATCAAGTCGAAATTCCAATGTTCTCGTATAGAAAATGCTAAATCTTTGAAATCTGACAAAACCGGACAGTTTTGCACTATTCACGAAATCGGACTTGAAAATATAGTAAATGAACTCCGAAAATTCTCAAATTTAAATATGTCATAAACAAGGCCTTAACAAACATTTCTCATGCAAAACACAAAATCGAAATCTCTCTGTAAATACCATTTTTAGTAGCTCAAATGTAGACTAAAAATAGCTCACTGGAGTAGAATTCTTATTTCTCAAATTAAGATCTGTCCATAATCCAAATCATCTCAGAAAATTCCCAAATTTATAGACGTTATAGAAAAGGAAGTTCTCAACAACTTTTGTGAAGGAAACTTTTTCAAACTCGGCCCAGAAAAGCTTGTAGAAAATAATTACGGTGTGAACATCACTGAAATATCCATTCTGGGCAATTTCACACGGTCCAAAAATCAGGCCATCGTACCACTCATATCAACTCCAAAAATTTTGAAATTAAAGTATCTAAAACTTCATGATGTTTGAAACAACTTTCAAGAAGAAAGTATTTGGAAATTCGGATTACAAAAGTCTCTCCAAAAATAACAGAACAAAGGAGTACCAAGGATCCGAAATACGGTTTTCCAAAACAAGAGTAAAAATTTTAGTTCCGATTGGAAAACCATCAAACTTAAACCATAGACATTTTCCAGGGACTAAAATTAAGAATGTGACACTTATTGTCAGTATTGAGCCTTCGTCTAATCATCGACACAAGCTTGCATCTTCACTGATTCTGAAGCTAATCTTGAACGATGTTCGTCCAAAATATTACCTACGGCACTGAATGCTTGTTCGACCACAACTGTGGAATAAGGGGTTGCAAAAATTTATTTTGCAATAAGAGAAAGGATTGGGTATTGGCTTACGTGCCTCTTCCACCAATCCAAAATTAAAAAACCTGTACTACTTTCGGATTCAGTAAACTCAAAGGAAACGGTTAGATAAATCTCTAATTCAGAAATATTTCCTATTGCTCCCTTTTGTTTTTTTTGTCTATTTAATAAAAGTTGGTACCCTATACTAATTTTACCTGTACTCTCATTTTGTGTCTCGATAGATTAAGAAGATCCAACATCGTCTAAATTATATTTAGTATAAAATTCATTATATAATTCTATTATTACGTTTTTAACCTCATGTAGTATGATTGTAACATTTACCGCATCATAATGTAAACATTGATAATATGTATGCAAATAATCACTTAAACCATCTAATTTGCAACGTGGATAAAAAACACAAGCAACTAAATAAATAATGGGAATTTCGCCATAATAATGTAGCCACTTCATTTTCATTGTTACTATAGTATGTTGTAATTCAATATCATTTTCATATTCATAAAAAATTCTGTCACACCCCGGACCTCACCGAGCCCGCGACATCCTGACCACGGTCGATCATTGAATGCGACGTCCCAGACATGTCGCCGACCCAACCCAAATATCAGAGATTAAACACGCGCGGAAACATATAGAAACAACCCGGACGATTAATAATGACAAGGGATAGCAATAGCATGAAACAATAACTGTAGTTCCTACACTTGACAGACACATACGACGTCCACAAAAGACAATCCCCAAGCTAAGCCACAACAACAGAACTACATTTCTCGAAAGGGACAATAGTTGCAAATTTAACTCCTCTACAAAAGGGGAAACTCAAAATGCCAGGTACTTGATCCGTCCTCGATCTTCGAGATACCCTTGCAGCGTCTACAATCACTCATGGTCGCGGATCTGAAATGGTTATATAATAACCGTGAGAATGAGTCTCAATAAGCAACCCCCTAAACTCCACGTAGGCCAATGCGTACCCAGACAAGTCTTACCCAAACACAGAATAGAGCAACCACACAATTTAGGCCTTCGGGCCCAAATCAAACATATGTTGATCCTGCAGGTTATGCACATAATAATACTGACACTGAGACCAACAATGGTACATACACACATATTAATTGGCCACGAACACATGCCATGCACATGCTTGCACTCGTTAATGCACTTTGCACACGTGCCATCATTATGCATATGCTCATGTTCCTTTTTGCACACATGCACACGTGCCAAATTTTCATTTATTCACTGACCCGCATTAAACGCATCAGGTCCGACCCGCGTAAAACGCATCAGGTCTATCACATACAACACTTCTTGGCCCGCGTAAGACGCATCAGGCCCAGTATCTCTAGCCCGCGTAAAACGCATCAGGCGCAACACCGATCTCCTTATACAGACCAAAACCCGCATAAAACGCATCAGGTTAGCTGTCTTCCGGCAATCCGGGTATCGTCCCGCTTAAAACGCATCAGGACGGGTCCAACAGCCCGCGTAAGACGCATTAGGGTTTTATGTGATCACACGTACTCATACCACCAATTATTATCTGAACCCCGCGTAAGACGCATTAGGGCGATTTAGGTGATCACATGCTCATGCCATTCGTGCACATTCACGTAATGCACATGTTATGCCAATGCTCGATATACACACTCATGGCCATAATAATCACACTCGGGCACTCAATTTAAATTAGCCACAATACATATTTGGCATCCGAATTCATATGATTAATCAATATAATTGAGCACACTCAAGGCCCGCCATGCCCCTCAATTCTCGGTCACACTAGCACTCAACATGGCATTGCATAATCAAGCATGATTCACACACAAATCAGCCACTACATGGCCCAACCGATCACACATGGCAATTCACGAACAAACCACACCAACCCACAAACTCGACATTTAATCGGCCACGTACGAACATCCAATCCACACACGAATGCCACAACAAGCCAATCATTGATCCACCAACATTAGCCACTAATATGCACCCAAAACCATCCAAGTCGGCCATAATCAAACGTCAATTTCCCCCACACACGCCACGACAATACGATCATTTAGCCCACCATAAATAGCCACTAAGTAAGCCCCACAAATATCGCTATTTAATATAACAATTACGCACATGCAAATATTGACCCTACTCCACGTTTAGCCCCTAAATCGGTACTAATTCATCTCTAGACAAATCTAATAATACCCAATGTATTAGGTAGGGTTTAGGAAGTCACTTACCTAAGTTTGGCCCGAGAAAAGTCGGCTCGGGCCTAAAATGGCCCGGGTGAATAGTACAGACTCGGCACACGCGCGTGCACGGCGGTCGGCCATGGGCAAAATTCTCGGTCACGGCGACGGGCGTGAGCACGGGCGTGGGCGTGGGCGCGGGCCTGGGTGCGGGCGCGGGCACGGGCGTGGGCGTGGGCACGGGCACGGGCACGGGCATGCAACTTGGTCGCGTGGGTGACGAGCCGGCCACGGCTTGGGCAAGCCCAAGCGACGGCTGGGCCGGCCGGTTAAGCTAGCTGGCCGAGGCTGGCTGGCTGGCTGGCCGAGGCGACGACCGATGGTGGCGGCGACGGCGAGCTGAAGGGGGGAGGGAGTTGGCTGGGGCGGTGAGGCGAGATGGAGAGGGAGATGGAGGTTGAGGGGGGTGCGGATCGGCGGCGACTGGCCGGACGAGCCAGCGACGGGCGAGCTGGCCGGCGGAAAGGGACGACAAGGATGGCTGGGCTCGTCGGGCGCGGCGGCTAGACTCGTCGGAACCGAAATAGGGGAGAGGCCGAGGAGGAGAGAGACAGGGGGGACTGGTCTCGCGACTGTTGGAGGCGGCACGGTGACTTCACGGGTGGCCGAGCGACGGAGGACAGGAAGGCGGGCGGCTGGGCAGCGCCGGGTCTCGGCGGTCGCAGCGACGAGCTGCTGCTCGCGCACCTCGCGGGCAGGTCGGAGACGGCGCGGCGGCTGGCGGGAGGGCGGCGGCGAGCTGGTCCGGTGAGCTGGGGCGGACGGCGACGGGCAGCAAGGAGAAGAAATAGAAGCAGCGGCGTGGGGCGAAGGGGGAAGGAGCAGGAGTAGACGAAGAGGCTAGAGCAGACGCGGGCAAAGAAGAAGAAGAAAAGAGTAAGAAGAAGAAAGGAAGGAGGAAAAAGAAAGAAAGAAAAGGAAGAGAGAGAGAGAGAGAGAGGAGTGGACAGGTCTGACAGGGGGAGGGGACGTTGCAAGGGGGAAACGTGCGCGGCAGGTGGGGGAGAGAGAGAGAGAGAGAGTCAAATGTTTATTCAAATAATAATTGCAATCCAACGGCCCATATCTAAAACCGAAAACGATCTATCGATTCAAATTAAACCTCGAATATAATAAGGGACAAAGGCCAAGTCAATTAAATCAAACTACAACGAGGGATGTCTACTAGTCTAAATTTGTACCCGGTCGAAAATTCACTTTTCCACTATTCCTGACAATATCGATGTTGGCCAAGATAATCTCGATACCGTCCAATTTATTTCGTCCCGGAACTCGAGAAATTCGACACCGAAGTTTGGGCTCTAAATAACGGTCAAATTCGATCGAGTGCAATTCTAGCGAAATCTCTAATTTAAAAACAATAACCAGGAGTGATCAGTTCCCAGGCAAGATTTTACCATAAGCACACTGACGAATTACACGTTTATTAAATCCCAAAATTGAGTCAAAATCCGGGATGTCACAACTCTTCCCCCTTACAAAAATTTCGTTCTCGAAATTTACAATCCAACCCAACTATTCAAACAAATGGGGGTATTGATGTCGTATCAACTCTTCGCTTTCCCATGTCGCACCTTCCGTTCCATGGTGCTCCCAAATCACCTTGACCATCGGAATTGTCTTATTCCGCAATACTCTCTCCATTTTATCCTCAATCCGAATTGGCTTTTCCACGTACGACACCCTGTCATCCACATCTATTTCATCATAGTTTAGCACATGTGTCGGGTCCGGCTCATACTTCCTTAGCATAGACACGTGGAACACATTATGAACATGAGATAAATTTGGCTGTAGCGCGAGACGATAAGCCAAGGTGCCAATTCTCTCTAAGACCTCAAATGGACCCACGTACCTCAGGCTCAATTTTCCTTTCTTGCCAAACCGTGACAATCCTCTTATCGGCGATACCTTGAGAAAAACGTGA
This sequence comes from Syzygium jambos, assembly GCA_031216235.1. Classification (NCBI taxonomy): domain Eukaryota; kingdom Viridiplantae; phylum Streptophyta; class Magnoliopsida; order Myrtales; family Myrtaceae; genus Syzygium; species Syzygium jambos. Next base: position 16,861,828 of record CM062226.1, read on the forward strand.
TCCCCTACTTGAAACTCCAAAGGCCTACGTCTCCGGTCTACATAATTCTTTTGGCGGCTCTGAGCAGTCTTAAACCCATCCCGAATCACCTTGATTGTTTCGACTGATTGCTGAACCAACTCGGGACCCATAATGCTCCTCTCACCAATTTCATCCCAGCAAACTGGTGTTCTGCAAGCCCTGCCATTAAGTGCTTCGAATGGTGCCATTCTGATACCCTGCTGATAGCTATTATTATAGGCAAACTCAACCAAGGGCAATTATTCTTTCCAACTTCCCCTAAAATCCAATATACATGCTCGCAGTATATCTTCCAAAGTCTGAATCGTCCTCTCAGACTCGCCATCCGTCTATGGATGATAAGGCCGTGCTAAACTGTAACCTCGTTCCTAATGCCGTATGAAAACTTTTCCAAAAGGCGGCAGTAAATTTAGGATCACGGTCTAAAGTGATTGTCACTGGCACTCCGTGCAGACGGACTATTTGTCGCACATACAAATCGGCACACCTTTCCAAGGTAAAATCCTTTCACACTGGTAGAAAATGTGCTGACTTTGTCGATCGATCCACTATCACCCTAATCAAATCATGGCCCCTCTGGCTCCTCGGTAATCCTATGACGAAGTCCATCGTAATGTGTTTCCATTTCCACTCGGGAATTTTCAATGGCTGCCACATTCCACTCGGCTTGCAATGTTGCGCCTTTACTTGTTCATGTGAAACACTTAGCCACCTATTTGGCCACGTCCACTTTCATGCCATTCCACCAATAATGTTGTCGCAAGTTTTGATACATTTTCGTACTACCCGGGTAAATACTATAATTACTACCATGTGCTTCAGACAAAATCTCCCCCTTAAGCTCTGCATCATCAGGCACACACAACCTTCCACGGAATTACAGAATCCCATCCTCGGATACCTGAAAATCCGATTTCCTTTTTGTGGCATCTATACTCAAAATCTTTTGAATCTCTGGGTCCATCGATTGTAGAGCCTTAATCTCAGTCTGTATTTCTGGTTCAATCCTCAATGTGGCAAGCAGACTCGAGACATGACTCACTTCGAACTTAAATTCCGAATCCTGGACTCCCTCCAACAGGGTCCGTTCTTTGACCATCATATGAGCGATGCTCGATTTCTAACTTAGTGCATCCGCTACCTTATTAGCCTTTCCGGGGTGATATAAAATATCGCAGTCGTAGTCCTTAAGGAGTTCCATCCAACGACGCTATCTCGTATTTAATTCCTTTTGGGAGCACAAGTACTTTAGACTTTGATGGTCCGCATAAATCTGAAATTTCTCCCCACACAGGTAGTGTCTCCAAATCTTAAGAGCGAAAATAATCGCGACTAACTCCAAGTCATGCATCGGATAATTCTGCTCATGTGGCCTCAATTGCCGCGATGCGTATGCCACTACTTTTCTGTGTTGCATTAACACGCATCCCAATCCTTTTAACGACGCGTCACTGTAAATCTCATATCCTCCCGGACCTGACGGGATCGTTAACACTGGCGCGGTTGTCAAACTCTGTTTCAATCCTGAAAACTCCTTTTGTAGTTATCCGTCCATTCAAATTTCATTTCCTTCTTTAGCAAACGCGTTCGCGGTGTCGCTAACGCTAAAAACCTTTCCACAAAACGTCTGTAATAACCTGCCAGATCCAAGAAGCTTTGAACCTCGATTACCGTTGTCGGTCTTGGCCAATTTATGACGGCTTCAATCTTTATCGGATCCACTGCGATCCCTTCACTAGATACCACATGTCTTAAGAACGCCACTCTATGAAGCCAGAATTCGCACTTATTAAATTTAGCGTAGAGTGCGTGTTCTCTTGAGGTCCGTAGAATCTTTTTCCAAATGTAACTCACACTCGGCGGAACTCTTTAAGTATACCAAGATATCGTCTATGAATATGATTACAAACCAATCCAGAAATTCCTTAAATACCCGATTCATTAAATCCATAAGCGCAGCAGGGATGTTAGTCAATCCAAATGGCATCACCGTAAACTCATAGTGTCCATACCTCGTCCTAAATGCCGACTTCGGCACGTCCTCCTTCTTGATTCTCAATTGGTGATAACCAGTCCTCAAGTCGATCTTATAAAATATTGATGCCCCTTGTAACTGGTCAAACAGGTCATTTACCCTTGGCAACGGGCGTTTATCCTTGATAGTCACCTGATTCAACTGTCTATAGTCAACACATAACCTTAACGATCCGTCCTTCTTCCTCACGAATAAAACTAGCGCTCCCCATGGAGACCCATTCAGACGAATAAAACCTTCATCCAATAACTCACGCGTTTGGACTCTCGATTCCTTCAATTTCGACAGTGACCTCTTGTAGAGCGCTCCCAAGATCGATTTTGTCCCTGGGGTCAACTCAACCACAACCTCGACTCTCCTATCAGGTGGCAATCCCGGCAATTCCTGAGGAAAGACATCGGGAAGATTACACACCTCGGCTATGTCCTTTAGCCTTGATTCCTCAACCAACTAATCAGCCACAAATTAATTATCTTTTCACACCTCAAAGACAAAGCTCAATCCATCCAAATTTCAATCCAACAGTCTCTCAAAATAACTCACATCGGTTCTTTATGAAATCTATAATCCCTAAGCAACCCTCATCCATCCTAACTCGTCCAAGAATATCGTTAGTAATTTAGAAATCCTTAAGTCGATTGCGCCTACCCACTATAAGCAATTATACGTCGTACATGACCATTAGAGTTACAACTTCAAAATCATCGCCTATTGTACCCAATATCAACACGTAACGCCTCTAGACTTTTGCGGCACATCCTCTGATTCCTTCCCCGCTACAGCGTACATCTTTCCTTACGTTCATAGCCGACTTTGATTAATCTGCGGGCAGCTCTCGCTTAATGTCCTACCTGCGGTCGCTGTGATTGCATCAGTGACCTAACCTGTTAGTTCAACAATTTCTCACTTGGTGACCTTACTGTCCACATCCACAACATGCTCCACTTTTACCTTGGCAATGGCCATTCCTATGCCTCTTTTCGTAAGACCGACATGCGGCGTTGGAGTAGTAGTTCGGCTTTTCAAAGTTCTTTCTTACTAGAGGGACAAATCTTTGTCTCTCTGTCATAGGCTTCTTTCCAAAGTTCCTATTGTCCCTAGTCGGCATGTACCACGATCCATATACGGTAACCCTCTCATTCATATCTCATTCAACCGTTTGAGCCTCGTCATACAGCTCATTACAATCCCTTAAGTTCATTAGCATTAACTGACTGCGGAGATTCGGTTTCAGTCCATCCTGGAACCTCCTCGTCCTATCCACACGATCATTGACTATCCTTGGTGCGTACTTAGACAACCTTACCAACTCGACCTCGTACTGATCAACTGACATTCAATTTTAGCGAAGCCGAAGAAACTCTGTCATTTTCTGCTCTCGCGCACTCTCTGAAAGTACCTCCCATTGAAGGCCTCGATAACGACACCCTAGCTTGGAATTATGCCCTCTGAAATATCCTACTTCGGGGGCCCTCTTACCAATCCTTTGCATTTCCTTAGAGTTGATATACAGCTAGGGTCACTTCCTCCTCATTAGTACACCCGAATACCTCAAAAGCCTTTTTCTAAGTCCTCTGTCCAAAGTAATGTAGCCTCAGGGTCACCTCTTCCCATCGAACCTTGCAAGTTTAAATTTCGAAAATTTTCCAACCAATTGACGCATCTGTCTGACTGCATTAGCTTACCCTTGACCTTGATTCCCAACATTTCCATTATACCTATGATTCTTGTTATTTCCTTTGACGACAATAATAGTGGCCTCAACATCAGTAGCAACAATAGCATTTCACTCCTCAGTTTGCCTTCCCATTAAAATTCCAACTTCCTCGAGTGCCCTCAAAGTCTCATCTCATCTAGGATCCCCCACAACTCCAACTTGCGGACCTACACGACCTCAACCTCGACCTCGACCTCTTCCTCAGCTACTCTTATTCACAGGATTCACATTACCCACTGACCTGCTATAATTTCCCTCGGGAATAAAAGACCTAGGCCAACTATACTAGTCTAAGCTCTAGGCAGTAATTCACAACAATTCATTAAGCAGACAGTCAATCACAACACCACTCAATCACAAGAAACAGAGATCGCGCACTAACCTCAGGTCTTGACGCACCTACATTTCACGTATTAGTGCATAATATCACTCAGCAATCACAACCAAGCGGTCTGGGTAACACATGGCCAACAAATCTCCCTAACTGGCTACCCCAAAGTCATCGCTCCTCATCACTCCAAACTTCGACCATCTTGGTTCGAGCTGACCTGGCTCTGATACCAAATCAACCGGATGTCACGCCCCGGACCCCACCGAGCCCGCGATATCCTGACCACGGTCGATCATTGAATGCGACGTCCCAGACACATCGCTGACCCAACCCAAACATCAGAGATTAAACACGCGCGGAAACAAATAGAAATAACCCGGACGATTAATAATGACAAGGGATAGCAATAGCATGAAACAATAACTGTAGTTTCTACACTTAACAGACACATATGACGTCCACAAAAGACAATCCCCAAGCTAAGCCACAACAACATAACCACATTTCTCGAAAGGGACAATAGTTGCAAACTTAACTCCTCTACAAAAGGGGAAACTCAAAATGCTAGGTACTTGATCCGTCCTCGATCTCCGAGATACCCTTGCAGCGTCTACAATCACTCATGGTCGCGGATCTGAAATGGTTATATAATAACTGTGAGAACGAGTCTCAATAAGCAACCCCCTAAACTCCACGTAGGCCAATGCGTACCCAGACAAGTCTTACCCAAACACAGAATAGAGCAACCACACAATTTAGGCCTTCGGGCCCAAATCAAACATATGTTGATCCTGCAGGTTATGCACATAATAATACTGACACTGAGCCCAACAAAGGTACATACACACATATTAATTGGCCACGAACACATGCCATGCACATGCTTGCACTCGTTAATGCACTCTTGCACACGTGCCATCATTATGCATATGCTCATGTTCCTTTCTGCACACATGCACACGTGCCAAATTTTCATTTATTCATCAACCCGCATTAAACGCATCAAGTCTGACCCGTGTAAAACGCATCAGGTCTATCACATACAACACTTCCTGGCCCGCGTAAGACGCATCAGGCCCAGTGTCTCTAGCCCGCGTAAAACGCATCAGGCGCAACACCGATCTCCTTATACAGACCAAAACCCACGTAAATCGCATCAGGTTAGCCGTCTTTCGGCAATTGGGGGCATCGTCCCGCGTAAAACGCATTAGGACGGGTTCAACACCCCGCGTAAGACGCATTAGGGTTTTATGTGATCACATGTACTCATACCACCAATTATTATCTGAACCCCGCGTAAGACGCATCAGGGCGATTTAGGTGATCACATGCTCATGCCATTCGTGCACATTCACGTAATGCACATGTTATGCCAATGCTCGATATACACACTCATGGCCATAATAATCACACTCGGGCACTCAATTTAAATTAGCCACAACACATATTTGGCATCCGAATTCATATGATTAATCAATATAATTGAGCACACTCAAGGCCCGCCATGCCCCTTAATTCTCGGTCACACTAGCACTCAACATGGCATTGCATAATCAAGCATGATTCACACACAAATCAGCCACTACATGGCCCAACCGATCACACATGGCAATTCACGAACAAACCACACCAACCCACAAACTCGACATTTAATCGGCCACATACGAACATCCAATCCACACACGAATGCCACAACAAGCCAATCATTGACCCACCAACATTAGCCACTAATATGCACCCAAAACCATCTAAGTCGGCCATAATCAAACGTCAATTTCCCCCACACACGCCACGACAATACGGTCATTTAGCCCACCATAAATAGCCACTAAGTAAGCCCCACAAATATCGCTATTTAATATAACAATTACGCACATGCAAATATTGACCCTACTCCACGTTTAGCCCCTAAACCGGTACTAATCCATCTCTAGACAAGTCTAATAATACCCAATGCATTAGGTAGGGTTTAGGAAGTCACTTACCTAAGTTTGGCCCGGGAAAAGTCGGCTCGGGCCTAAAATGGCCCGGGTGAACAGTGTGGACTCGGCACATGCGCGGGCACGGCGGTAGGCCACGGGCAAAATTCTCGATCACGGCTGGGCACAGCGATAGGCACGCGCAAGGGCGTGGGCACGGGCATGGGCGCGGGCGCGGGCGCGGGCACGGGCACGGGCGTGGGCACGGGCACGAGCACGCGACTTGGTCGCGTGGGCGACGAGCAGGCCATGGCTTGGGCAAGCTCGGGGGATGACTGGGTTGGTCGGCTAGGCTAGCTGGCCGAGGCTAGCTGGCTGGCAGGGGCGACGACCGGCGGCGGCGGCGACGCGGCGGCGACGAGCTGAAGGGGGGAGGGAGTCGCTCGGGGCGGTGAGGCGAGAGGGAGAGGGGATGGAGGCTGAGGGGGGTGCAGATCGGCGGCGGCTGGCTGGACAAGCCAGCGACGGGCGAGCTGGCCAGCGGAAAGGGACGACAAGGATGGCTGGGCTCGTCGGGCGCGGCGGCTAGACTCGTCGGAACCGAAATATGGGAGAGGCCGGGGAGGAGATAGACAGGGGGGACTGGTCTCGTGGTGGTCGGAGGCGGCACGGCGGCTTCACGGGTGGTCGGGCGACGGAGGACAGGCCGGCGGGCGGCTGGGCAGCGCCGGGTCGTGGCGGTCGCAGCGACGAGCTGCTGCTCGTGCGCCTTGCGAGCAGGTCGGCGATGGCGCGGCGGCTGGCGAGAGGGCGGCGGCGAGCTGGTCCGGTGAGCTGGGGCGAACGGCGATGGGCAGCAAAGAGAAGAAATAGAAGCAGCGGCGGTGGGCGAAGGAGGAAGGAGCAGGAGTAGACGCAGAGGCTGGAGCAGACGCGGGCAAAGAAGAAGAAGAAAAGAGGAAGAAGAAGAAAGGAAGGAGGAAAAAGAAAGAAAGAAAAGGAAGAGAGAGAGAGAGAGAGAGGAGTGGACAGGTCTAATAGGGGGAGGGGACGTTGCAAGGGGGAAACGTGCGCGGCAGGTGGGGGAGAGAGAGAGAGAGAGAGAGAGAGAGAGAGAGAGAGAGAGAGAATGTCAAATGTTTATTCAAATAATAATTGCAATCTAACGGCCCATATTTAAAACCGAAAACGATCTACCGATCCAAATTAAACCTTGAATATAATAAGGGACAAAGGTCAAATCAATTAAATCAAACTACAACGAAGGAGGTCTGCTAGTCCAAATTCGTATCCGATCGAAAATTCACTTTTCCACTATTCCTGACAATATTGATGTTGGCCACGATAATCTCGACACCGTCCAATTTATTTCATCCCGGAACTCGAGAAATTCAACACCGAAGTTTGGGCTCTAAATAACGGTCAAATTCGATCGAGTGCGATTCTAGCGAAATATCTAATTTAAAAATAATAACCGGGAGTGATTAGTTCCCGGGTGAGATTTTACTACAAGCACACTGACGAATTACACGTTTATTAAATCTCAAAATTGAGTCAAAATCCGGGATGTCACAAATTCCGACAATATTAATACACTCTACTAAAAATAAATGCGTAGTAGGATAATAAACACCGGACAAAGTATAAGTTGCATCATTAAAAACCTTTAAAATATCTAAATTTTTTTTGCAAATACCCCACTCTTGTGGGTATAAATTAATCTGAGGTATATTATTAAAAATGAATGTACATAATAAATCTTTATATTCATAAGATTCACCAAGCAAGTAAAATGTAGAATTCCAACGAGTTGGAACATCTCTTGGAAATCTTTTTGGCTTTTTGGCATTTTCTTTACAAAATTTATCCCATGCTTTCATTTTTTGGGGATGTTTCCATAAAAATTGAATCGCCGTTTTTATTGGTTCAAGAAAAATATCAAGAGTTTTCAAACCATCTTGTACACATAAATTTAAAACATGACAAGCACATCTAACGTGAAAAAATTTCCCGCCAAAAGCGGGTTTACAAATATTTTCTAAATCGGCAATTGAAGCGGTATTTGCCGTGACATTATCAAAACCAATTGAAAAAATTTTGTTAAGCTAATAATATTCTTCTAAAATTTGCCTAATCATTGTATAAATATTATTTGCCGTATGCTTATCATCGAAAACTCTAAATGCAATAACTCTTTTTTGAATACTCCAATCGTCATCTATCCAATAACATGTTATGCCCATGTAAGAATGCGTTTACCAATGATCACTCCAAATATCACTACCTATATGCACGCATCCATTAAATTGCATAAAAAAGTTTTGTAAATCCTTTTTTCCATTTTTGTAAAGATCTTTAATTATTCATTTAAGTAAATTTCTAGGAACACGTTTTACTTGTGGAGCACATGCTTTTTGTACAAATTGATTAAAACCAAATCTTTCTCCAAAACTAAATGATAAATGCTTAATGGAAATAAATTTACCTAATTCTTCCTCGTAAGTTTTTCCATTAAAATGAAATAAAGGGGAAGTGATAGGATTGACGTACTCGTTTTTGAGTCCGAATTCGCTTTTGAGTCTGAATTTGCTTCTGAGTCTGAATCCGGATCTGAGTCTGAATTTGCTTCTGAGTTTGAACCCGGATCTGAGTTTGAATTCGCTTCTGAGTTTGATTTTTCTTTTGAGTCTGAACCCGGTTCTGAGTCTGAATTCGCTTCTGAGTCTAAACCCACCTCCGAGTTTGAACTTGCTTATGATGACTCGAATTTGCTTTTGAACCCGAATTTGCTTATGAGCTGAGTTTGCTTTTGAGTTTGAAATGGATTGTTTCATATTTAAATTGCTCGGATGATGCATTTCAAGGCTTTAAAGTACAAAAACTGTGATGGCTTGGTATGGGACGGGTCAAAGCGGATTTATGCATGCAAATACTTGGTTGTCATGACATGCATGAGAACAATATTAATTCCGTCGCCCATTTAGTGGCGTGTAACGATGCCCCGTGTATCGGGATGCCCCGTTGGTCGGGATGCCCCGAGGAGTGTTTCGGGATGCCTTGGGAGTCGAGATGCCCTGTAGGTCCGAATGCCCCCGGGTGTGTGCCGGGATGCCTTGAAGTTGGGATGCCCCCTTGGTCGGGATGCCCCGGGAGTGTTCGGGAGGATGAAGTAATGAACCTAATCGCATAAGCATATATGTTTTACATCATGCTTGCGTTGATAAAATTTTATTATAGAATGTTGGAAGGGAAAAAAAGAAATAAAATAAAGAAAAGAATTAAAAAAGAGAGCGAAAAATAATAAAAAAATAAGCAAATAAAAATGAAGTAGGTAAGAGTGCTGTGATAGATTTTTATCATTTCCATTTGTGCAACTTTTAGGTTCATTTAAAATGAAATAACGTTCCTAGAAAATAATGAACACGGTAAAATGTGAAAATATCCAGATTTATTACTGCGATTCACCAAATAGCATATTCGATATAGCAAATTCCTTGGATTTCATATCCTATCATATCTTATCCAGTTTTATCCTGATTAGAAATCTAGAGGACCAAACGTAGCCTTTGAGTCGATAGCTACATACAATAATGGAAGCGTCATACCCTTTTCATTTAGAGCCATAACGTCATTGCGGATTCCGATAAATATGGCCTCAATATTAGCTTGCTCAAGTTGGAACTGGTTTGAGACCAAAAGAAAAGTTTGGAACAAGAGCATTACTAGAAGTCAAGGTTCGGAATGTGATTATTCTTCTCCCATGGCCCACACATGAAGTGGCCAATAGGCCATGACAAATCTCTCTTGCCAGATTGCTTTAGGATTACTCCAAGATCAATGGCCTAATACATCGTCGACTGTGCTCTCATCACGAACTCAAGATTATTAATTCTCGATACAACACTAGCATTACAAATTTGAAACTGACATGGTTTAACACTTGTTAACCTTTTTCTAATTGAAAAAGAATTACATAGAAAAACTTTGATAGCTATAAAGAAACGATACTAATGCTAAGGATAGATAGAACAACACAAAACGAAGAGACAACACTATAAAGAATGAGATGCCATCAAACTTTAAATGATGAGGATATTTGAAGAAACACATACATTTGTATATGTATACTTGAAATATGACTGAAATGATTCTTATTCCATCTAACTTGTAATGTTTTGGTTCACAACATGATCTTTCTCAATTATACATTTAGATAAGAGGTTTCCTCCCTAATTGTGTAGGAGGATTCCATGGATAACAAACATCAAATTGTTTGGTTTTCTGGTCAAGCATACAAGGACCATTTGGCGAGATCTTCCAAATACAGTCGTCGCAAAGATCAATGTCCCTAGCTTGCACATATATATCGAAATACTTAAATTGACCCGGCCAGGCAAAGCTGCAAAAGAATAATGTCCTCCCAAAAACATGGGGATGGAATGAGAATTGCCAGCTCTGTGTTGTTGTCAAATCATGGATTCCGAGGTCGTTGTTCTTGGATTTGCAATGAACTATTAGAGTAGTTCCGGCCGGTAAATCGTTATGGATCTCAACATATACCTTAAAAAAATCTCCTCCATAACTAGTTAGGAATAAAGAAAAAATAAATATGAGCTTAGCTGATGAATTCATCATTGTCGCATATCAAGGCTCTATATCAACATCATTCCGCTTTTTAATGATGGAGAATGGAGGATCTCTTATCTTGCCATGTTGCCATCCCCATATTTCCTTATATTTTTTTCCTTTTTACTGTGGGATAATAACGCCATACTCCTTTTATTTTTTCCTTTTATTATTTTGTTCCTTTCTTCATTTTCTCGAAGTTTCCTTCTTTTATTACCTTTTTTGGTTCCCTTCTTTATAGTCTGGGATAAGAATTCCCATATTACCATTTATACTCTTTCCTTTTTACTCTGTTATAAGAATTGCTGTATTACCTTTTATTTTCTTCCTTTTTTACTTTAGGATAAGAATTGCCATATAAGATCAGCCACAAATCAGGTAGAACATCCAATGTATAGCTTAAACAGAAAACAGCTTTGGGATAGCTATCGTCTAGAAAAGGAAAGAATTAAACTTTGCAGATGCCACGCGTTCGCTGATTTTTTTAATCATAAAATGTTAGGAAGTGCTAGACATATTTGAGGACTGATACTACCACGATGTATCAAAATTTTAAGGGACATTTTTTGGAAGAAAAAAATGAGATTGATAAATAGTAATTCGCTGTTTAAACGCCAACAGGGAACTATTGCACAATCTCAATTTGATTTTGTGAATAAAATTAACCGAATGGTACTTAGTAATTTAAATTTTATGATAATTTGGAATACCTCCACAATTCATGGCAAGTCCCATGCCAAATCTTCTGCAACTAGAGAAAGCAGCTGCCATTTGGCTAGATGCCACAAAGAGGGAATGAGAAGTTGCATAAGGAAGTTGTCTCTCACCCCTAAGCATTTGCTGCCTACCCATTTTGCGTCGTTCACGGAATCGGGATTAAGTAAACTTCTGTTGATGGTCATTTTGCATATGCATTTGGCTCACGCAAATTTGGGTGCAAATGAGAAATTAGAATCGCTTCCCGAGAGGATCATAAATTATTTGCGATAAAACACATTGGTTCTTCATACATCCTTTTATGGTACTATGGCAGTTTAAGCAACGTAATCATAGTTGTTTAATTGAGATAGGCATCGCGAATTGAATAATTAAATTTATGAACCGTGAAGATAACCAAATCGAATCGCAAGATTTGGTACAATACTTAAAAGTATTATTTGCGTCGCAGGCATTCATAGATTTTATAATCAAATATTACAAGGCATACAATTTGAGTAAGGATTATGATGTTGGAAAAAGAATCTTAATTGCAAGTGCGTGTGGTGATCCCTATGCATAAGAAGATATAATTTCCAATTGCATTTCTTTGAAATAAAGACTACATTCAAATATGCATCACAAATTAGTTAGCGATTGTACGGGAAAATATTTAAAGTAACTAAAAACAATATCGTTCTAACCCGGAGTAAAATTTTAAAGCTTAAGAAAAAATGACGGCATATAAAGAAGGGTTAATACCACGAAAAATCTTAAATTAGTACACCCGTGGCAATTTTACCCAAAATTGATTTTTTTACCAGCAAAAACTCCAAACCAGTACACTTATGATAAATTTATTTCTGTAAAATTTTACCGTTAAATTGCTTTGCTAAATGACATGCGACAGTTAACTGATGTACCGGTTTTATGTTTTACCCTCTATTTGTCACCGGTGTACCAGTTTGTGATTTTTTGTGATATTAATTCAATTTAACGGAAATTAACAAAGTGTGAATTTATCACAAATATACAAGTTTGGGATTTTTAGTGGTCAAAATATTAGTTTGAGGTAAATTTATCACATGTGCATTGGTTTGGGATTTTTGGTGGTCAAAAAACTAATTTGAGGTAAAATTATCACATGTATAACAGTTTTGGATTTTTCGTGATATCAACCCTATAAACAAAACGATATGGAGACCTTGGATATTAGAGGAGAAGCAAAGCAAGCGTAATTGATGAAATGACGGCATATGATGGTAGTAATAAATTCACAAAATCGCCAAAAGAATGTCAATTGGGTGACATTCCGAATTTCGACCCATTTTTAGGATTTATAAAATGTGTATTTTGTTAGTGCGCTTATAGTCAAATCTCGCACAGAACTAATCACTCTCGGGTTATTTTTAAATTTGAGATTTCGCTAAAATCGCACTCGATCGAATTTGACCGTTATTTAGAGCCCAAACTTTGGTGTCGAATTTCTCGGAGTTTCGTGACGAATTTAATTGGACAATGTCGATATTAATGTGGCCCGCTATGAGATTGCCCAAAATTAGTGAAAGGTGAATTTTGGATTGGGTGCAGGTTTTGACTAGTATACCTCTCCTTGGGTTATTTGATTTACTGTCTTTTGGCCTTTTCTTTAATTTCGATTTGGTATTTTCGTGGCTGTTGGATCAAGCTCGTGAGATCGTTTAGTAGCCGTTGGATTGCACTTGAGTGTTTAACCTTTTGCTTTTCTCTGTCTCTCTCTACCCCCTCGCCCGCGCACATTTTTCCCTCCTGTGACGTCCACTCACCCCCCTTTGCATGGCAGACCTTTCCCGTCTCTCTCTCTTCCTTTTTCTCTTCTTTTTCTTCTTTTTCTTCTTCTTCTTATTCCCTTTCTCTTCTTTGGCCGCGGCTCCTGCTTCTTCTCACCCGCTTGCCTCCCTCTCACCGCCCAAGAACCGTACGCCGTTCGACCCGCTGCCGCATGCCGCCTTCTTGCCGACGTGTTGCCACTATCTTGGTTCCACCACAATCGAGCAGTGCAACCGCCCATTATCGATCCGCCAAAGACACCCGCGAGTGCTGCCTACTGCCCGGACCAGCCGCCACTGTCGTGTGCCGACGTCACCGCACGTCCAACCGCTGCACGCCGCTCGCAGGGCCGCCGTTCGACCGTTGCTCTTGGCCCCAGTTGCTCGCCAGCTCATTCGCCCAGCTCGTCGTGCTCAACCGACCGGTTGCTGCTGTCGCTGCTGGCCACCACCGCCCTCACTGGCTTGCCGTGGCCACCCAGCTCCCCCCCTCAGCTGCCGTCGCCCCTGCTGTTCCGGCGAGACCCCCTGCTGCTCCATCCCTTGTTCCGCCCCTCCCACTATATTGTTTTTGTTGCCTCTGCCGTCCCTCCGGCGACGACGTGGCTGCTGTTGCCTCTGTCCCGATCGCTCGCTCGCCGTCGCCGCCTTTGCCCAGTAGCTTGCCATCGCTGCCCCACCAGTCCAGTCGAGACGCCAGCCCGCACAAGTCACCGCCTTGCTATCACCGCCGCGAACCGCCGAGCGCCGATAGCTCGCTGCTGTGTCGACGCCACTGTTGCTCTGTTCCAATGACCTTGCTGCCATCCACGCTTAGCCGTTCTCGCTTAGGCCTGAGGTTAGCGACACCTTAAACCTTGTCTAGGACTTTGGGTATTTTGTTAGACTTGTTTTGGGGTTGTTAGTGTGGGATTTGTGGCTGATTAGGGGCTGTTTAGGGATGATTTGTTGGCCGTTTAGCGCAATTTGGTGGTTGAGCTGTGGGCTGGTTCGGGGTGAGCGAATGGGTCGGAATGTGGGCTGAATCGAGGTGGTTTATGACTGATTTTCGTGGTTGGATTGGAGGTCGTTAGTGCTGGAATTTATGCAGAGATCATCGGTCGTTCGTGCGTGATTTTAATGTTAATTTGATGGTAGTTCGTGTTGATGATTCGTGATGGGAATAACGCGCATTATGTGAGCTTTGGCTTAGTGTGATTGTATGAGGGGCCGTTAATGCTTGAATGTCGATTTAGTGTGTGATTGTCCCGTGTGGTCTAATGCTTGATTTGTGTTCATATGTGGTGAATTAATGGTGGGTTGTCATTGTCGAATGTGATCAAGGACGGGTGAGTGATTCATGACGTGAAAATGGTGGAACCGTAGCCTCTTTGGCGTAAGTATGGGGAATTGTGTTGTGGTCGTTTGGAAATGGTTGTGTGATGTTTGATTATGTGAAGATGTGGTAATTGGTTGAATAATGTGGCATATGCGCTTGCCTGAATGGCCTGAGGCGTGTTTACGCGAGCCGTGGAAGGCAGGTTAGACTTGAGGCATGTTTACGCGGGTCATTGAAGAAAGTTGGGTCTGAGGCGTGTTGACACGGGCTGTGAGAAAGGACCTGAGGCGTATTTACACTGGTCGTGGATAGTTGAATGGACATGCATGTGGAATGTGCTTGATTGAATTGGGTGAACGCACGTGTATATGGTGCTCGAGTGATTGTGAATTGTTCTTGGAATGTTATTGCTTATAGAGATTGGATTGACATGTAGAGTTGACGTGTTTTCAAAGGCAACCGGTTCGCCAAATAGGTGGACAACTTCCTATGGAGCATGGAGCAATACTTCGACACCATAGGGATCCAAGAAGACTTGGCCAAGGTACGAACCGCTTCGATGTTCCTAGTTGATAATGCCATGCTCTGATGGCGTAATAGGTGTGATGAGATGAAGCAAGGCGCCGATCCCATCAATACCTGGGATTGGTTTGTAGGGGAATTTCGAGACTACTTCTTCCCCGAGTTCGCTCAACAAGAAGCTCCTAGCATGCTCCATCACCTCGAGCAACGAGGCACGGTCCGAGAGTACGTGAAGGAATTCACCAAGCTCAAACTCTAAATTCCCAAACTTGGGGAGTAGAAGGCTCTTGAGGCGTTCATGGATAAATTGAAGTTGTGGGCACTACTCCAACTCAAACGAAGGGACGTCCGAAGCCTCTCTACCTCATAGTGGGGCATGACTTGAAGATTCTTGAGTTTCACATGGTCCAAAAGCCTGAGTTGAGACGTGGACTGACTTGTGGATTCTTGTGTTCTCGTATCTCCTTGTCTAGTAGGTGTCCTTTCCACCGTGACTAGTCTTTGATGTTTTCTTAGTCTCCCTCTTTTACCCTCCATAGAAAAGCATATATAAGTTACAGTAAATAAGGATGAGCACATTAGAAGTCCTAAAATTTATCACGGAAGTGCAATCATGTCCTAAAACTTTCAAAAAGTACAATCAAGTCCTAAAACTTATCACGAATGTGCAATCAAGTTCTAAAACTTATCACAAAGGTGCAATCAAGTTCTAAAATTTTCAAAAAGTGCAATTAATAGAAGGACTTGATTGAATCAATTTGACAAGTTTTAGGACTTATTTATACTTTCCTGATAAGTTTTAGGACTTATTTGTACTTTTTGAAAGTTTTAGGACTCAATTGCACTTTCTTAACAAGTGTTAGGACTTAATTGCACATTATGAAAGTTTTAGGACTCAATTACACTTTCATGACAAGTTTTAGGACTTGTTTGCACTTTTTGAAAGTTTTAGGACTCAATTGCGCTTTCCTAACAAGTGTTAGGACTTAAGTGCACATTATGAAAGTTTTAGGACTCAATTACACTTTCGTGATAAGTTTTAGGACTTTGAATGCACTTATCCCAATATTGTTACGAGGTCATGTTGGTATTGGATGTGACGTCCGGAAATTTCGTAATAATATGTTTGTGACGTTAGAAATTTTCTATATTTGAAAATGATACTTAGACTTAAAGCTAAGTATTATTTTCGATTTAGTATTTATAAGGACGCGTAGGAATTTTCGTTGGATCGTATTTCGCGAAGCGCGGATTCGGAAACGTAATCGTACCGAGTCCGACGTGTTTAATTTTTTGATGTGGTCGTATGCGTTAATCGTAGTGCGGTGTTAATTAAATTACCGTTATCTTGGTAACTAGTGGGTATTATTATTATTTTTGTTTTATCTTGGTTAAGTAATGTTATTGCCGTAAGGAAAAAGGGGGAAGATATTTGCTCAAAATATCCTTTGGACTCTTCTTTCTCTCACGTGGCTATTAAGGGAAAAGTTGACCAAATGCCATTTGTCCCCTTGAGCTAGACACCTAAGCCTTGGGTAATCATTTTCCTTGGCCAATACTCCAACGATTAAGCCACTGATTCCTTCCACCTAGTCATGGCCACTTTTCAGGAATTGGTGGTTTCGGTTCTTGGCCATGTATGAACCGGACTGTCCGGTTCTGGGCAGGTTCCGGTCTGGTTTCGGTTCCGGGCCGATTCCGAGTCGGTTCCGGGCCGATTCCGAGTCGGTTCCGGGCCGGTTCCGGTTCCTTCCGGTTTTGGTTCATAATTTAAAATTTTTTTAAAAAATTATTAAATAAAAAAATGAAATTATGAAATAATGAATTATTCAATATAAAGTGTAATCAAAATGTAAATTGTAATCAAATTTGGGGACAAAAAGTGAGAATGAGGGAATTTGAACTTAATAAATTATCATTAAGCGCCTTACAATTCGTTACAATGATCTATAAAAAAAAAGGGGCACAATATATATGCCCTAAAATGACTCAAAAACTTAAGCCTATTTGAACCCCCGCATTCCGTGCGTAGGGGTCACATGTCGTCGGATTATACTTCGATTTCCTTAAGCTCACGTGGACGTGTCAGGTATGAAAAACAAGGGTCCTTGAAATATTTGCCAACTCTAACAGTTCTTTTATCCTCAGTCGTCTCTACCCGTTCCAGTAGCAGTACCGGTACCGATGGTATCTCCGTCGTTAAAGAATTCGGATTCATTATTCTGATCTATCTCTTATTGTCAGTATTAAGCCTTCGTTCAATCATCGACACAAGCTTGCATCTCCACTGATTCTGGAGCTAATCTTGAACGATGTTCGTCCAAAATATTACCTCCGGCACTGAATGCTTGTTCGACCACAACTGTGGAATAAGGGGTTCCAAAATTTTTTTTTGCAATAAGAGAAAGGATTGGGTATTGGCTTACGTGTCTCTTCCACCAATCCAAAATTAAAAAACATGTACTACTTTCGGATTCAGTAAACTCAAAGGAAACGGTTAGATAAATCTCTAATTCAGAAATATTTCCTATTGCTCCCTTTTATTTTTTTTTGTCTATTTAATAAAAGTTGGTACCCTCTACTAATTTTACCTGTACTCTCATTTTGTGTCTCGATAGATTAAGAAGATCCAACATCGTCTAAATTATATTTAGTATAAAATTCATTATATAATTCTATTATTACGTTTTTAACCTCACGTAGTATGGTTGTAACATTTACCGCATCATAATGTAAACATTAATAATACGTATGCAAATAATCACTTAAACCATCTAATTTGCAACGTGGATAAAAAACACAAGCAACTAAATAAATAATGGGAATTTCGCCATAATAATGTAGCCACTTCATTTTCATTGTTACTATAGTATGTTGTAATTAAATATCATTTTCATATTCGTAAAAAATTCCGACAATATTAATACACTCTACTAAAAATAAATGCGTAGTAGGATAATAAACACCGGACAAAGTATAAGTTGCATCATTAAAACCTTTAGAATATCTAAAATTTTTTTGCAAATACCCCACTCTTGTGGGTATAAATTAATCTGAGGTATATTATTTGAAATGAATGCACATAATAAATCTTTATATTCATAAGATTCACCAAGCAAGTAAAAAGTAGAATTCCAGTGAGTTGGAACATCTCTTGGAAATCTTTTTGGCTTTTTGGCATTTTCTTTACAAAATTTACCCCATTCTTTCATTTTTTGGGGATGTTTCCATAAAAATTGAATCGCCGTTTTTATTGGTTCAAGAAAAATATCAAGAGTTTTCAAACCATCTTGTACACATAAATTTAAAACATGACAAGCACATCTAACGTGAAAAAATTTCCCGCCAAAAGCGGGTTTACAAATATTTTCTAAATCGGCAATTGAAGCGGTATTTGCCGTGACATTATCAAAACCAATTGAAAAAATTTTGTTAAGCAAATAATATTCTTCTAAAATTTGCCTAATCATTGTATAAATATTATTTGCCGTATGCTTATCATCGAAAACTCTAAATGCAATAACTCTTTTTTGAATACTCCAATCGTCATCTATCCAATGACATGTTATGCCCATGTAAGAATGCGTTTGCTAATGATTACTCTAAATATCACTACCTATATGCACGTATCCATTAAATTGCATAAAAAAGTTTTGTAAATCCTTTTTTCCATTTTTGTAAAGATCTTTAATTATTCATTTAAGTAAATTTCTAGGAACACGTTTTACTTATGGAGCACATGCTTTTTGTACAAATTGATTAAAACCAAATCTTTCTCCAAAACTAAATGATAAATGCTTAATGGAAACAAATTTACCTAATTCTTCCTCATAAGGTTTTCCATTAAAATGAAATAAAGGGGAAGTGTTAGGATTGACGTACTCGGAAATTGTTGCTGCTTGATATTGATTCCTGCTTGGGTTGGATGTTTGCTCCTAAGATATTGTTTGAATGTTCCATATTCTTATCCATCTGTATATTTATATATTTTTTTCACAATATTTACAAATTACATCGTACCTTTTTTCACCAATATCAAACCTTTCCATTTTCGTGAAGTGATCCCAAATATCAGATGTAAGTTTCCGCTCCGCCTCCTTTGTTGTAGATATTTCGGCAGGAGGATGAAGACTTTCTTGTGTCGGGACGCACTCCATATCGGGAAAAATGTTGATTTCATCATCTTGAAAATCTGTATAATCACTAGGATAAAAAAAATGACGGGATTCCGTCATGATATTCTTACCTTTGCCAGTTGGCACTCGACTTTCACTTGCCATTTTTCGAGTGGATTGAGAGAATTAAGCGGATTGATTGGGAGACTTAAGAAAGAATTGCGCGGATTGAGAAAATTGAGAGAATTTAAGAGAATTTGAGAGAATTTAGAGTATTGAGAAAATTTGAGAGAAGAGAATTTGAGAGAATTTGAGAGAATTGGGAGTATTGAGAGAATATGAGAGAATTTATAAGAAAAAAATGAGAAGAAAATTTAGGATAAAAAAAAGCTAGATGACCGTTGCAAATTGCAACGGTCATCTTTTTAATTTTTTTTTAAATTTTAAATTTTATTTTTTACTTTAACTGCTTTTGCCCGTTGCCAAGGTAGCCTACAAAGGTTGCCCTGGCAATGGGCCCTGCTAGAGGGTTTTTTTTTAAATTTTTTTTTGGAATCGGGCCTGGAACTGGCGGTTTCGGGCCGGTTCCAAAATTTTTGGAATCGGAACTGGGCCTGTAGGCCATGGGCTGGTTCCGATTCCGAACCACGGGCCTGGTCAACGGGCCGGGCCCGGGTTTGACCAGGTCGGTATCTGGCCGAAACCAGCCCGTGGCCATGACTACTTCCACCTGGCCATGATGAAGAGATAAGGTGCCACATGTGAATACAATGAATTTACCCATCTCTTCGTATACTTCTCAGTTTTCATTTTCGTATGGGTGATTACCGAAGATCATTTCACCCGAACCCACACTCTCTCCTTCACTTTCTGTCACGCCCCACACCCTACGGCGCGCCACATCCCTCGCCAAGGTCGATTTGAGTGCGACGTCCCAGGACGCGTCGCCGACCCAACATAATGGCAGAGAAACAAACACATGCGGAAGCGTTAAAACACCCATACAAATAAACTACGAGACCAAGGATAGAACAAACAACAAGGTTACAAATATACACTTGCATTGATACTGAGAACTATATACATCATCCATTTACAGCTTGCGCTCAAAAATCAAAAGCGAGTCAATGGCCACTACTAATAAAAAGGGATAAGTGGCCCGGGCGGTCAGGGTTACTAAAACTAGGAGGGGCTGTGGTCAAAAAGGTACAGACCCCATCTATCTAGGACTAAGACTAGACCTACGAAACCCAGTCTGAGTCGGATCCCGATGACTCGGAAGAGCTACCAGATAGCTCGACATCAGAGTCTAGGGAATCCTGCTCGGACTCGGCCCCAACTGACTCCTTCTCGGAATCCATCGGCTCGGCCTCGTCCTCGTCCTTTGGCTCTATGTCCTGCTCCATGGGCTCGGGCTCCTCGTCCTCCGAATCCATCGGCTCCGGGTCCGAATTCCCATCCTCCGGCGCACGGTTGGGGCTCGTCAATTCCCCATCGGGACATTGAGGGTCAATATCCCCGGCATCGGTAAGCGAAACCTCAAAAGATCGGAGAGGCCCGTAAGTCCCTTCATGGTCCCTGATACACCACGCTATATATCTGTGGACCTGATCAACCTCCTCGCCCGCATCAACCCGAACTATAGAAAGATATCTAACCCAAAATATCCCCATTCCCTGTGGGGTACACTGATTCCTCCCGGTCTATCCGATAAGGAATCCCAAAACGAACAGGTAC
Source organism: Syzygium jambos (assembly GCA_031216235.1). Classification (NCBI taxonomy): domain Eukaryota; kingdom Viridiplantae; phylum Streptophyta; class Magnoliopsida; order Myrtales; family Myrtaceae; genus Syzygium; species Syzygium jambos. Next base: position 16,882,673 of record CM062226.1, read on the forward strand.
TGTAGACATCTCAAGGCCAGGGGTCTAAAAAATTGGGTTTCAATAACAGTGAGAATAAATCTCAGTGAGTAGGTTCCTTAAACCTAAACTAGGCTAACATGAATCTCCTGACGAGTACTAAACAACACACAATCTAAACCATAAATGACTTAGACCCTCGGGCTCAAATCCAATACTTAACTAACCCTGCAGGTTAGGCACTTTATAAATAAGTGCAATACTGGCACAGAACTCAATCACGTCACATATATACGCATATTGCTTCGCCACGACGCATGTCATGCATATGCTTGTGCTCACACTCATGCTTATGCCTCATCAATGCATTTCGCACACTTACATTCTTGCACACTTGCAATTACAAAATTCAGCGACCCGCATAAAACGCATCAGGTCCGACCCACGTAAAACGCATCAGGTCCGACCCACGTAAAACGCATAAGGTTTATCACTTCGAGATTGATCTCTGACCCGCGTTAAACGCATCAAGCTCATGACACATAACCCGCGTAAAACGCATCAGGTTGGTCATCTTTCGGTAATTCGAGCATCGTCCCGTGTAACACGCCTCAGGACGGTTCAATACCCCGCATAAAATGCCTCAGGATTTTATGTGATCACACATTCACAATCACCAATTATTATCTGAACCCCGTGTAAAATGCATCAGGGCATTTTAGGTGATCACATGCTCATGTCATTCGTGCACACTCATATATGCACATGCCGTGCCAATGCTTGAGATGCACACTCATGGCTATAATGTTCACACTTGGGCATTCAAGAATTTCACAATGAGCAATCAACATGATTCGGCTATTTATTCCAAACAAAGCCACAACATGCTCAATCCACATTTCAATATGCCCAACCAATATAATAGCACATCCATTAAGCAATTCAAAACACCCTTGCATGGTACATAATCTACGCATATAAATCACACAAGTGGATCAACATGAATTCGCGTACTTGAGGCCCGCCAAGCTACTCCATTTTTAGTCACACCAGGCACATGATACGGCATCACAAATTTGTTCACAGCCACGGACAATTCAGCCACTTAATCCGTCAATCTAAACATTCCCGGTAATTACCCAATTAAACCTCAAATTGATCGCGTCTTTGTCCAATTCAATCCCGGTATGGACAGCCACCAAACAGGTCACTCTAGACCAATAAATATCATCAAAATACTCCATTTGGCTCCCCAAAACATCACCCAAATCAGCCACCATGAGGACCATACTAGGCCCTCAAATTAGTCGCGATATCAGCCCCTAACAATCTCTATAATTTAACCCCTAAAATACCCTAATTAGCCCCTAAAACCCATCTAGAAATGTAAATTAGCATAATTAGGATTTAGGGTTGTACTCACTTGGATTCCTATGCTCCAAACTAAGCTGAACAAGCGGCGAGGGCAGCTGGACAGTGGCGGTCCCACGCTGGAATAGTGGTGGCGAGCAGTGGCTCCGGCGAGCGGCGCGAGTGGCGGCGACGATCTAGGCGGTCCCACGGCCTAGAGAGGGGGAGAGAGACACGGCCAGAGGGAGAGAAAGGGGGACGGGATGGTGATGGTGGTGAGGCGTGGGGCGGTGGCACCGGCGGCGGTACCGGTGGACGGCGGCAGCGGTGGCGTGAGGCCGGGAGGGGGAGAGCTCGCGGGAGAGGGGAGAGGAGAGGGTGGCCGGTGATGGTGGTGGTGGAAATGAGGAGGAGAGAGAGAGAGAGAGACTAGAGAGTGTATATGGCTTGGTCTTAGTGGGAGTTGGTGACCAACCTTTCCATATTGATAATCTTGCCCCTAATCCAAAGGTTGGGGCTTAATCTAAACAAAATATCCAAGGGCATTAAGGACCAATATTTTCAGCATTATTGGGCCGAGAAACACTAATATAAAACCCAAAAATAATCTCCAAATAATCCCAAAATTCGAAATCCTATAATAAGGCCTAGGGGCAAAACGGTAATTTTCCGGTCTCGGGGCAAATTTTTCAATTTTGACTCTACTGATCCCAAATATAATTGACCACATAAAAATGACGTCGTCCTTGCAAAAATAGTCGCGTGCGCCCACGAAACTCGACACCGAAGTCCGGACTCAATTCCATGATCGTGTTCACTCAATTTGCAGTTTTACCATCTCTCACTAACGGACGGCTGTTTAGGGGTTACGCGTATCGACCTAAGGCTACTCGAGTCATGACGATCCCGATTTCCTAGAGAACACGAGGATTTATCACTAGTCCCAGAGGTTGCGATCGTCCGGAATAAGTTCGGGATCGTTCGCTGCGCGTACTCTCAGTCGTGTGGAATCGCCCGCTATTCGATCGAACGTCGTCGGTCAAACCAAATCCGTCACTCCCCTTGGACTGGCCCACTTCGGCACAAAATATTCTCTCATCGTATCTCGGAATCGAACTCAATTCACGGTCGAGTTCTTGGGCCCACGTACCGTTTTCCTAGTTAGCCTTTCTCTATTGGTCAGTATCCCGAGAATGATTAGTTCCGGGTGAGACTTATTAAAATGAAATGAGAAATACATCAATTTTATTGATCACGAAAGTGAGTCGAATTTCAGGACGTTACACTTTCTACTCTCACCATCACCGATCCAAAAATCTGTGAAAGAGTTTTAACCTTTGGGGTGTTCAGATTTTGCACAAGGTAAGTGAAAGCTCTAGATTTAAGTTAAGTAAATCTTCTTGGCACTTTTAACTTTGTTGCTTGCGAAAGGTTATTTTGATGTGCAATAGTGAGGTTGTGATGATGGTTGAATCTGTTTTGCTAGTTCTGTGCATGTTCAAATGGATATGATTTGTTTCCTTAAAGTATGGTGAAAATCGGCAAGTGAAATAATTAAATCTGATCGTGTAAGTGTTATCTTTGAGGTGATTGTTGGATTCTTCTTATTGGTTTATGTATGTTTAAAAAGGGTAGAAAATCGTTTTACTGAAAGTGGAGTATATTATGTGAGTATGAATGATGATTCTGTATACCTTTGAAACTGCTCAGAATTTATTGTCAAAATCTGGTTTTGTGTATCTTTGAAATTGCTCAGACTTTACTGTGAAAATCTGGTTTTGTGTACCTTTGAAACTGCTTAGACTTTACTGTCAAAAATTTGGTTCTGTATACTTTTTAAACTATTCAGACCTTACGTTGAGACTTTATCTTCATACCTTACCACTCAGACTTTACTTTAGAGTTTACCGCTTAGACTTTACTACTTAGACTTTACCGTTCAAACTTTACCTTTAGACTTTAGCCTGGTGAGTCTGAACTTGCTTGCGAGTCTAAACTTGCTTCTGAATTTGAATGTGCTTTTGAGTTTGAACCTGCTTATGAGTCTGAATTCGCTTCTAAGTCTAAACTCGTTTATGAGTCTGAACCCAGATCTGAGTCTGAATTCGTTTTTGAGTCCAAATTTACTTTTGAGTCTGAATTTGCTTTTGAGTCTGAATCCGGATCTGAGTCTGAATTTGCTTCTGAGTTTGAACCCGGATCTGAGTTTGAATTCGCTTTTGAGTTTGATTTTTCTTCTGAGTCTGAACCTGGTTCTGAGTCTGAATTCGCTTTTGAATTTGAACCCACCTCTGAGTTTGAACTTGCTTATGATGACTCCAATTTGGCTTTGAACCCGAATTTGCTTATGAGCTGAGTTTGCTTCTGAGTTTGAAATGGATTGTTTCATATTTAAATTGCTCGGACGATGCATTTCAAGGCTTTAAAGTACAAAAACCATGATGGCTCGGTATGGGACGGGTCAAAGCGGATTTATGCATGCAAATACTTGGTTGTCATGACATGCTTGAGAACAATATTAATTCCGTCGCCCATTTAGTGGCGTGTAACGATGCCCCGTGTGTCGGGATGCCCCGGGGAGTGTTTCGGGATGCCTCGGGAGTCGAGATGCCCTATAGGTCCGGATGCCCCCGGGTGTGTGCCGGGATGCCTTGAAGTTGGGATGCCCCCTTGGTCGGGATGCCCCGGGAGCATTCGGGAGGATGAAGTAATGAACCTAATCGCATAAGCATATATGTTTTACATCATGCTTGCGTTGATAAAATTTTATTATAGAATGTTGGAAGGGAAAAAAGGAAATAAAATAAAGAAAAGAATAAAAAAAGAGAGCGAAAAATAATAAAAAAAATAAGCAAATAAAAATGAAGTAGGTAAGAGTGTCGTGATAGATTTTTATCATTTTCATTTGTGCAACTTTTAGGTTCATTTAAAATGAAATAACGTTCCTAGAAAATAATGAACACGGTAAAATGTGAAAATATCTAGATCAATGTCGCATATCAAGGCTCTATATCAACATCATTCCGCTTTTTAATGATGGAGAATGGAGGATCTCTTATCTTGCCATGTTGCCATCCCCATATTTCCTTATATTTTTTTCCTTTTTACTGTGGGATAATAACGCCATACTCCTTTTATTTTTTCCTTTTATTATTTTGTTCCTTTCTTCATTTTCTCGAAGTTTCCTTCTTTTATTACCTTTTTTGGTTCCCTTCTTTATAGTCTGGGATAAGAATTCCCATATTACCATTTATACTCTTTCCTTTTTACTCTGTTATAAGAATTGCTGTATTACCTTTTATTTTTCTTCCTTTTTTACTTTAGCATAAGAATTGCCATATAAGATCAGCCACAAATCAGGTAGAACATCCAATGTATAGCTTAAACAGAAAACAGCTTTGGGATAGCTATCGTCTAGAAAAGGAAAGAATTAAACTTTGCAGATGCCACGCGTTCGCTGATTTTTTTAATCATAAAATGTTAGGAAGTGCTAGACATATTTGAGGACTGATACTACCACGATGTATCAAAATTTTAAGGGACATTTTTTGGAAGAAAAAAATGAGATTGATAAATAGTAATTCGCTGTTTAAACGCCAACAGGGAACTATTGCACAATCTCAATTTGATTTTGTGAATAAAATTAACCGAATGGTACTTAGTAATTTAAATTTTATGATAATTTGGAATACCTCCACAATTCATGGCAAGTCCCATGCCAAATCATCTGCAACTAGAGAAAGCAGCTGCCATTTGGCTAGATGCCACAAAGAGGGTATGAGAAGTTGCATAAGGAAGTTGTCTCTCACCCCTAAGCATTTGCTGCCTACCCATTTTGCGTCGTTCACGGAATCGGGATTAAGTAAACTTCTGTTGATGGTCATTTTGCATATGCATTTGGCTCACGCAAATTTGGGTGCAAATGAGAAATTAGAATCGCTTCCCGAGAGGATCATAAGTTATTTGCGATAAAACACATTGGTTCTTCATACATCCTTTTATGGTACTATGGCAGTTTAAGCAACGTAATCATAGTTGTCTAATTGAGATAGGCATCGCGAATTGAATAATTAAATTTATGAACCGTGAAGATAACCAAATCGAATCGCAAGATTTGGTACAATACTTAAAAGTATTATTTGCGTCGCGGGCATTCATAGATTTTATAATCAAATATTACAAGGCATACAATTTGAGTAAGGATTATGATGTTGGAAAAAGAATCTTAATTGCAAGTGCGTGTGGTGATCCCTATGCATAAGAAGATATAATTTCCAATTGCGTTTCTTTGAAATAAAGACTACATTCAAATATGCATCACAAATTAGTTAGCGATTGTACGGGAAAATATTTAAAGTAACTAAAAACAATATCGTTCTAACCCGGAGTAAAATTTTAAAGCTTAAGAAAAAATGACGGCATAGAAAGAAGGGTTTTTTTTTTTTTGGTAAGGGTAAATGTATATAGAAAGAAGGGTTAATATCATGAAAAATCTTAAATTAGTACAACTGTGGCAATTTTACCCAAAATTGATTTTTTTACCACCAAAAACCCCAAACCGGTACACTTATGACAAATTTACCCTAAGTTTATTTCTGTAAAATTTTACCGTCAAATTGCTTTGCTAAATGACACGCGACAGTTAACTGATGTACCGGTTTTATGTTTTACCCTGCATTTGTCACTGGTATACCAGTTTATAATTTTTTGTAGTATTAATTCAATTTAACGGAAACTAACGGAGGGTAAATTTGACACAAATATACAAGTTTGGGGTTTTAAGTGGTCAAAATATTAGTTTCAGGTAAATTTGTCACATATGCATTGGTTTGGTATTTTTGGTAGTCAAAAAACTAATTTGAGGTAAAATTATCACATATGTAACAGTTTGGGATTTTTCGTGATATTAGCCCTATAAACAAAACGATATGGAGACCTTGGATATTAGAGGAGAAGCAAAGCAAACGTAACTGATGAAATGACGGCATGTGATGATAATAATAAATTCACAAAATAGCCAAAAGAATGTCAATTGGGTGACATTCTGAATTTCGATCCATTTTTATGATTTATAAAACGTGTATTTCGTGAGTGCACTTATAGTTAAATCTCGTCCAGAACTACTCACTCTTGGGTTATTTTTAAATTGAAGATTTCGCTAAAATCACACTCGATCTAATTTCGCCATTATTTAGAGCCCGAACTTTGATGTCGAATTTCTTGGAATTTCGTGATGAATTTAATTGGACTATGCCAATATTAATGTGGCCCGCCTTGAGATTGCCCGAAATTAGTGAAAGGTGAAATTTGGACTGGGTGCGGGTTTTGGCCAGTATACCTCCCTCTGCGTTTATTTGATTTAGTGTCTTTTGGCCTTTTCTTTAATTTCGATTTGGTATTTTCATGGCTGTTGGATCAAGCTTGCGAGATTGTTTAGTGGCCGTTGGATTGCACTCGAATGTTTGACCTTTTGCTTTTCTCTCTCTCTCTCCCCTTGCCCACGCACGTTTTTCCCTCTGGTCACGTCCACTTACCCCCCTCTGCATGGCAATCCTTTCCCTTCTCTCTCTCTTCCTTTTTCTCTTCTTCTTTTTCTTCTTGTTTTTCTTCTTCCTCTTCTTCCCTTTCTCTTCTTTGGCCGCGGCTCCTGCTTCTTTTCATCCGCTTGCCTGCCTCTCACCGCCGAGCAACCGTACGCCGTTCGACCTGCTACCGCACGCCGCCTTCTCGCCGACGAGTTGCCACCATCTCGGTTCCACCCCAACTGAGTCGCGCGACCACCCATTGCCGATCCGCCTAAGCCATCCGCAAGTGTAGCCCACCGCTCAGACCAACCGCCACTGCCGTGCGCCGATGTCGCCGCACGTCCAACCTCCGTACACCGCTCATAGGGCTGCGGTCCGATAGCTGCTCCTGGCCTTGGTCGCTCGCCAGCTCGTTCGCCCAGCTCGCCGTGCTCAACCGACCGGTTGCCGCTATCGCTATTGGCCACCACCGCCCTAACTGGCTTGCCATGGCCATCCAGCTCCCCCCCTCAACCGCCTCGCCCCTGCTGTTCTGGCAAGACCCCCCTGCCGCTCCATCCCCTATTCCGCCCCTCCCCCTATATTGTTTCTGTCGCCCCTACTGTCCCTCGTGCGACAATGCGCCTGCTATTGCCTCTCTCCCGGTCGCGCGCTCGCTGTCGCCACCTTTGCCCAGTAGCTTGCCATCGCTGCCCCACTAGTCCAGCCGAGATGCCAGCCCGCACAAGCTGCCGCCTTGCCGTCACCGCTGTGAATTGCCAAGCGCCGATAGGTTGCTGCCGTGTCGACGCCGCTGCTGCTATGTTCCAGTGACCTTGCTGCCATCCACGCTTAGTTGTTCTCACATAGACCTGAGGTAAGCGACACCCTAAACCTTGTCTAGGACTTTGGGTATTTTGTTAGACTTGTTTTGGGGTTGTTAGTGTGGGATTTGTGGCTGATTAGGGGCTGTTTGGGGATGATTTGTTGGCCGTTTAGCGCAATTTGGTGGTTGAGTTGTGGGCTGGTTCGGGGCGAGCGAATGGGTCGGAATGTGGGCTGAATCGAGGTGGTTTATGATTGATTTTCGTGGTTGGATTGGAGGTCGTTAGTGCTGGAATTTATGCAGAGATCATCGGTCGTTCGTGCGTGATTTTAATGTTCATTTGACGGTAGTTCGTGTTGATGATTCGTGATGGGAATAACGCGCATTATGTGAGCTTTGGCTTAGTGTGCTTGTATGAGGGGCCGTTAATGCTTGAATGTCGATTTAGTGTGTGATTGTCCCGTGTGGTCTAATGCTTGATTTGTGTTCATATGTGGTGAATTAATGGTGGGTTGTCATTGTCGAATGTGATCAAGGACGGGTGAGTGATTCATGACGTGAAAATGGTGGAACCGTAGCCTCTTTGGCGTAAGTATGGGGAATTGTGTTGTGGTCGTTTGGAAATGGTTGTGTGATGTTTGATTATGTGAAGATGTGGTAATTGGTTGAATAATGTGGCGTATGCGCTTGCCTGAATGGCCTGAGGCGTGTTTACGCGAGCCGTGGAAGGCAGGTTAGACTTGAGGTATGTTTACGCAGGTCATTGGAGAAAGTTGGGCTTGAGGCGTGTTGATGCGGGCTGTGAGAATGGGCCTGAGGTGTGTTGACGTGGGCTGTGAGAATGGACCCGAGGCGTATTTACATGGGTCGTGGATAGTTGAATGGACGTGCATGTGGAATGTGTTTGATTGAATTGGGTGAATGCACGTGTGCATGGCGCTCGAGTGATTATGAATTGTTCTTGGAATATTATTGCTTATAATGATTGGACTAACATGTAGAGTTGGCATGTTTTTTAAAGCAAGGTAAGCACGTTTATGTGAATTATAGTATGTCACTTGTTAGATTGCATGTTGAGAGTTGTCTTGGTACGCATTGGCCTATGTGGGGTTTAGGTTGTCTGCTTATTGAGATTTATTCTCATTGTTGAATTATAAACAATTTCAAATCCGCAATCGGGATTGATTTGGAGACGCTGCTAGAGTAGCTCGGGGATCGAGGATGGGTCAAGTTACCCCATCTTTGGAGTGCCCCTTTTATAGAGGAGTTAAGCTCACCAACCACCGCTCCCTTTTAATGAATGTGGCTTGAAGTGACTGGCCTGGGTTGATATTGTATATTTATGAATGCTGTAAGTTATGCCATGCAATGGAAATGCATTTATTGGTTTGTGTAAATACGACCCCTTCTTCATCATTTACTATTTGGGTTATTTAAAATTTCGCTTCTGCTTGCCTATGACGTTCGGTGTTTCGTTTGGGTCGGCGACGAGTCCTGGGACGTCGTGTTGGATACGACCGTCAAAGGGGTGTCGTGAGCCTGTTAGGGTCTAGGGTGTGACAAATTGAATACGTATGATGCGATGTATGTCTAGTGCTGGCTATTTTGTACCAAGAGGAAAGCACGTTTTCTCACAATGAGGAGAGATCCATTCAAGGAATCTACAATTCTATGTGACAAGTGTCACGGACGAGAGGTTTTCTAGCACTGAAGACCGCGCAACATCGAAGAATGCTCGTTCAAAAACTAATGGAGCTTTCGGAACCTTCCTAGGGATGGGCGAGACGGTAATTGCGCTGTAATATAAAGAGTCTCGGCATAAATGTCGACAGGTGGCCTTCGAGAACGATGCGATATCGGCCGCCCGTCCAAGAGTCGATCAATGGTTGTAATCTGAAGCCCTTTACTATATAAAGGGGTGTCCTCCTTCTCATTTGAATCATCCAAATCAATAAAAAGAATTTCCATTCTCTCTTAAAGCTTCTCTCTCTAGATTCTTTCTTTACAATTCGAGAGAGCGATTGAGAAAAGGCTCGGCCTAGGCGTTCCAATGATCCAATGAAGCCTAAGTCGCCGCACGGGTCGTTCCCAAACTATTGACCCGTGATAAGTGGTATCGGAGCAAGCAAAGAGTCCATCCAAGGAGATCAAGGAGCATGCCAACTGGTCGAGAGAATGCTGAACCAAGAACTTGCTTCGGTGATTGTGGATGACAGGGCTTCTCAAGAGCAGGTTGCCCAAGAAAGAACTGTGGGAAATCCAAGAGAAGGGATGGCTTGACGTACGCCATCACCATGGTAGATGAGAAGCTCATGAGGATGAGAAACACCATGTAAGAGTTCATTGAAGAACTCGACGAAGCCAAAGGGTGGATCAACGAGGTTGAAGGAACTCTCTGCCACGAATTCGCAAACTTCGTCAATAGTACAATGGCCCCCTTGTTCGATAGGGACAATGCCCTCGAAGCATCAATCGAGGTCCTAAAGCTTGAAGTCGTGGTGCTCAAAGAAGGCAACTCCAAGGCTGAGGTCGAAGCCTTAAAGATGGAGGTGCAAGAGCTCAAGACCAAGCTTGTCCTATGCAAAGCACGCATCGCGAACGGTGCATTGCCCATCCGAGCAGCACATAAGCTGGATGTGCTGAAGCCAAAGGAATTCAAAGGCAACCGGTCCGCCAAAGTGGACAACTTCCGATGGAGCATGGAGCAATACTTCGACGCCATAGAGATCCAAGAAGACTTGGCCAAGGTATGAGCCGCTTCGATATTCCTAGTTGATAATGCCATGCTCTAGTGGCATAATAGGTGTGATGAGACGAAGCAAGGCGTCGATCCCATCAATACTTAGGATTGGTTCGTAGGGGAATTTCGAGACTACTTCTTCCCCGAGTTTACTCAACAAGAAGCTCCTAGCAGGCTCCATCGCCTCGAGCAACGAGGCACGGTCGAGCATACGTGAAGGAATTCATCGAGCTCAAACTCTAAATTCCCAACCTTCGGGAGGAGGAGGCTCTTGGGGCCTTCATGGATAAATTGAAGCTGTAGGCACTACTCGAGCTCAAACGAAGGGACGTCCGAAGCCTCTCTACTTCATAGTGGGGCATGACTTGCAAATTCTTGAGTTTCACATGGTCCAAAAGCTTGAGTTGAGACATGGACTGACTTGTGGATTCTTGTGTTCTCGTATCTCCTTGTCTAGTAGGTGTCCTTTTCACCGTGACTAGTCTCTGATGTTTTCTTAGTCTCCCTCTTTTACCCTCCATAGAAAAGCATATACAAGTTACAATAAATAGGGATAAGTACACTAGAAGTCCTAAAATTTATCACGGAAGTGCAATCAAGTCCTAAAACTCATCACGAAGGTGCAATCAAGTTCTAAAATTTTCAAAAAGTGCAATTAATAGAAGGACTTGATTGAACTAATTTGATAAGTTTTAGGACATGTTTGCACTTTCATGACAAGTTTTAGGACTTATTTGTACTTTTTGAAAGTTTTAGGACTCAATTGCACTTTCCTAACAAGTGTTAGGACTTAATTGCACATTATGAAAGTTTTAGGACTCAATTGCCTTTTCGTGACCAGTTTTAGGACTTGTTTACACTTTTTGAAAGTTTTAGAACTCAATTGCGCTTTCCTAACAAGTGTTAGGACTTAATTGTACATTATGAAAGTTTTAGGACTCAATTATACTTTCGTGACAAGTTTTAGGACTTTGAATGTACTTATCCCAATATTGTCACGAGGTCATGTTGGTATTGGATGTGACGTCCGGAAATTTCGTAATAATATGTTTGTGACATTAGTAATTTTCTATATTTGAAAATGATTCTTAGACTTAAAGCTAAGTATTATTTTCGAGTTAGTATTCGTGAGGATGTGTAGGAATTTTCGTTGGATCGTATTTCGCGAAGAGCGGATTCGGAAACGTAATCGTACCGAGTCCGACGTGTTTAATTTTTAGATATGGTCATATGCATTAATCATAGTGCGGTGTTAATTAAGTTACCGTTGTCTTGGTAACTAGTGGGTATTATTATTATTTTTGTTTTATCTTGGTTAAGTAATGTTATTGCTGTAAGGAAAAAGGGAGAAGATATCTGCTCAAAATATCCTCCTGACTCTTCTTTCTCTCATGTGGCAATTAAGGGAAAAGTTGACCGAATGCCGTTTGTCCCCTTGAGCTAGACACCTAAGGCTTGGGTAATCTTTTTCCTTGGCCAATACTCCAATGATTAAGCCATTGATTCCTTCCACCTGGCCATGATGAAGAGATAAGGTGCCACATGTGAATACAATGAATTTACACACCCCTTCGTATACTTCTCAGTTTTTATCTTCGTATGGGTAATTACCGAAGATCATTTCACCCAAACCCACACTCTTTCCTTCACTTTCTACTCTCACCATCACCGATCCAAAAATCTGTGGAAGAGGTTTAACCTTTGGGGTGTTCAGATTTTGCACAAGGTAAGTGAAAACTCTAGGTTTAAGCTAAGTAAATCTACTTGGCACTTTTAACTTTGTTGCTTGCAAAAGGTTATTTTGATGTGCAATAGTGAGGTCGTGATGATGGTTGAATCTGTTTTGCTAGTTCTGTGCATGTTGAAATAGATATGATTTGTTTCCTGAAAGTATGGTGAAAATCAGTAAGTGAAACGATTAAATCTGATCGTGTAAGTGTTATCTTTGAGGTGATTGTTGGATTCTTCTTATTGGTTTATGTATGTTTAAAAAGGGTAGAAAATCGTTTTACTGAAAGTGGAGTATATTATGTGAGTATGAATGATGATTCTGTATACCTTTGAAACTGCTTAGACTTTACTGTCAAAATATGGTTTTGTGTATCATTGAAACTGCTCAGATTTTACTGTGAAAATCTGGTTTTGTGTACCTTTGGAACTGCTCAGACTTTACTGTCAAAAATCTAGTTTTGTATACTTTTTAAACTGTTCAGACCTTACGTTCAGACTTTATCTACATACCTTACCACTCAGACTTTACTTCAGAGTTTACCGCTCAGACTTTACCATTCAAACTTTACCTTCAAACTTTAGCCTGGTGAGTCTGAACTTGTTTGTAAGTCTGAACTTGCTTCTGAATCTGAATGTGCTTTTGAGTCTAAACCCGCTTTTGAGTCTGAATTCGTTTATGAGTCTAAACTCGATTTTGAGTCTCAACTCGGATCTGAGTCTGAATTCGCTTATGAGTTTGAATTCGCTTCTGAGTTGAATTTGCTTCTAAGTTTGAACCCGGATCTGAGTCTAAATTTGCTTCTGAGTCTGATTTTGCTTCTAAGTCTGAATCCGATTCTGAGTCTAAATTCGCTTCTGAGTCTGAACCCACCTCTGAGTTTGAACTTGCTTATGATGACTCGAATTTGCTTATGAGATGAGTTTGCTTCTAAGTTCAAAATGCATTGTTTCATATTTAAATTGGTCGGATGATGCATTTCATGGCTTTAAAGTACAAAAACCGTGATGGCTCGATATGGGACGGGTCAAAGCGGATTTATGCATGCAAATACTTAGTTGTCATGACTAGCATGAGAATAATATTAATTCTGTCGCCCATTTAGTGGTGTATGACGATGCCCCGTGTGTCGGGTTGCCCCATTGGTCGGGATGCCCTGGGGAGTCAAGATGCCCCGTAGGTTGGGATGCCCCCGGGTGTGTACCGGGATGCCTCGGAGTTGGGATGCCCCGTTGGTTGGGATGCCCCGGCAGTGTTCGGGAGGATGAAGTAATGAACCTAATCGCATGAGCATGAATGTTTTACATCATGCTTGCGTCTGAATGGAAATATCATGATACGTTGCATTATTTAGATTTTGCAGCACATCCAGACGGAAAATGTATAACTTGCATTTCAAATTCTATGCATATCGTTTGCTATGAATGCGTATGTGTTTATGCCAGGTGAAGTGGTAATATGATTTTCCTAACTTAAAACTAGAGATTTCAGTTGCTGGGTTTTGGCTCATCCCATTATTTTTCAGACATGTAGAATGGATGTTCCACAGCCCCTACGTTTTGGAGTTCCCGTTTATTTTGATGCTGTTTATGAGGATGTATTTGTGCTGGAGTCTGATGCCGTATATACTAAGTGTAGCTCTATAATATGGGTTGATGTGGGGCTTCCGGAATGGGTTCCTTATCTTTTTGTTGCTTGGTATTTCAACTTGGAGGGCAAGTTGATTGGCCCGTTGAGGTGCTTCGACCTAGGTGATGATGGTTCTGCAACGGAGGGTGAAGTGATCGACCCGTGACAACTTCAGACTTTAGATAGACTTTTGGATGTAGGATCTAGTTGGAGATAGACAACCTTGACCTACCCAGCTTTTGTTTTTTGTACTTGTATGATGCTTTGTCTGGGTTGTAAATCTGACAACGGTTTATTAATGAGAAGGAAAAAGTTTTATTGATTAAATTTGTGTGATGTTCATGTTTAGTCTTTGTTTTTCGCTGGTCAATTTATTAATAATATTAATTGGTACGTGTCGCGCGTGACGTTCTGGGGTGTCACATTGGAGGTTTGGGCCATATATATGTTTTCATGTTCTTCCTTTTTTCTTACCAGAGGTTTAATTTGTGTTGGTGCTAGAGGCTTGGGGCATGTTCTCTTCTTGTGTCCCGAGTCATGACAGTTGACCATTAAACGAATACCCTAACTTTTCTCAATTTATTAGGATCAATATTTGGATTAACTACGGCCTTCCTCTTTCTTGTCCTTTTCTCAACATTCGCACCTTACTTTTTACATTGTTTCTTGGTTCTTTCTAGAAGATTTCTAAATGGTGGAGGCAATATTGGCACTTTAGTGGATAGTGGCCACATTTTCTTCCCATTCAATGTTGGCAATGGAAATTGGTAGCATTTTTCATGGACAGCCTCCTTGAAAAAATCATCAATATATTTATTAAGCTCAAACTTAATATAATTGACGCATGAGATAGCATGTCTATAGGGTATTCCTAATATTTCCCGTTGCCTATAAGCACATGTCATCCATCTCAAATCCAACTCAAATCAATCGTCATCAATTTCAAATTCACATTTTTCCCTAATACATGGTCTAGCAACACAAGATCAAATGTGCTGTTCTTGAACATGTTTTGTGGCAAGGCAAGCCTACGTAAAATCTCTTGAACATGTTTTATGGCTATCTAAGTATAAGATCAAATGTGTTGTTCTTACTAGATTTCTTTAATTGAGCTTTATAAGATGTTGATAACTTATATTGTTCGGCAATTGGACCCTTAATAGTCTCAACAGCTTTGGTAATTGCTCCGTAACAGGTTATTTTGTTGAGTGTGAGTCCCCACATCTCCATTGCATCTACTTGCAATTGTGTCGTAGTATATTTCAAATTAGCTCTGATCTTAGGCAATAACTCTTATGCAAGCCATATGTAAGATGCACTTTTATTTTTTCATGCTTCTAGGGCAAGTGTGTTCTTCTTCAATCGTCTTGATAATAAGCATTTTTTCTTTTTTCAACCAACTACCATAAAAGGGCCATTCACATTTGGTCACACATTTCGGATTCTTCTTTTTAAATTCACTTTTCTTCCAACCAAAGTTGTAGCCATTTGTAATTGCATATGTCCGCACTGTCCTCTTGAACGGAGTATGAGACTCAAATCTCATGCCTAATTGAAACGACAATTCTCTGTGATCACATCTAGGGTCATATCTATAGTTAAAGCTCTTGTTTGGCAACATACTTCCTCATCTCTAGAGCTAAGAGGACTGAGATATTCATGCGCTTCGATGTCCTCATCATGAAAAGAAAAAGGAAACTAATCACTAATGGGCAACAATTGCACGCAGGCTACGTTTGGTAGACGTAACAAAATTCAGGATTGTATAAATTTTATCTTGTCCCGTGTTTGGTATTTGTCCAAAACAGGATAAAGTCGGATATATGAAGGATATAGCCAATATAAAATTATCCCGTGAGGGAGGTGGGATAAAGGTGAACGGAGTTTCTAATATCCATGAAATAAAAGTTATTTTTCTTGAATAACAAACTTGTTAAATTAATAAAATTAAAATAATGTTTGAATATAAATAATATTTGAATTCTAATATAAAAAATTCAAAATAATTTTTTTCTATTTATTTATTCAAATTTCTTTCTATCTTGTGATATAAATTTCATATATATATATAAATATATACATTTAGTATTTATATTTATTACATATTTTAGGCATGTGTGTATAGTTTACTATATGATAAAATTTTATTATAGAATGTTGGAAGGGGAAAAAAGAAATAAAATAAAGAAAAGAATTAAAAAAGAAAGGGAAAAATAATAAAAAAATAAGCAAATAAAAATGAAGTAGGTAAGAAGAGTGTCGTGATAGATTTTTATCATTTCCATTTGTGCAACTTTTAGGTTCATTTAAAATGAAATAACGTTCCTAGAAAATAATGAACACGATAAATTGTGAAAATATCCGGCTTTATTACTGCGATTCACCAAACAGTATATTCGATATAGCAAATTCCTTGGATTTCATATTCTATCCTATCCTATCCAGTTTTATCCTGATTATAAATCTAGAGGACCAAATGCAGCCTTTGAGTCGATAGCTACGTACAATAATGGAAGTGTCATACCCTTTTCATTTAGAGACATGACATCGTTGCGGATTCCGATAAATATGGACTCAATTTTAGCTTCCTCAAGTAGGAACTGGTTTGAGACCAAAAGAAAAGTTTGGAACAAGAACATTACTAGAAGTCAAGGTTAGGGATGTGATTATTCTTCTCCCATGGCCCACACGTGAACTGGCCAATTGACCATGACAAATCTCTCTTGCCAGATTGCCTTAGGATTATTCCAAGATCAATGGCCCAATACATCGTCGACTGGGATTGGCCATGGTAAATCTCTCTTGCCAGATTACTTTAGGATTACTCCAAGATCAATGGCCCAATACATCGTCGACTGTGCTCTCATCACGAACTCAAGATTATTAATTCTCGATACAACACTAGCATTACAAATTTGAAACCGACATGGTTTAACACTTGTTAACCTTTTTCTAATTGAAAAAGAATTACATAGAAACACTTTGACAGCTATAAAAAAACGATACTAATGCTAAGGATAGATAGAATGACACAAAACGAAGAGACAACACTATTAAGAATGAGATGCCATCAAACTTTAAATGATGAGGATATTTGAAGAAACACACATACATCTGTATATGTATACTTGAAATATGACTGAAATGATTCTTATTCCATCTAACTTGTGATGTATTGGTTCACAACATGATCTTTCTCAATTATACATTTAGATAAGAGGTTTCCTCCCTAATTGAGTAGGAGGATTCCATGGATAACAAACATCAAATCTTTTGGTTTTCTGATCAAGCCTACAAGGACCATTTGGCGAGATCTTCCAAATACAGTCGTCGCAAAGATATAGGTCCCTACCTTGCACATATATATCGAAATACTTAAATTGACCCGGCCATGCAAAGCTGCAAAAGAATAATGTCACCCCAAAAGCATGGGGATGGAATGAGAAATGCCAGCTCTGTGTTGTTGTTAAATCATGGAATCCGAGGTCGTTGTTCTTGGATTTGCAATGAACTGTTAGAGTAGTTCCGGCCGGTAAATCGTTACGGATCTCAACATATGCCTTGTCAAGAAAATCTCCTCCACAACTAGTTAGGAATAAAGAAAAAATAAATATGAGCTTAGCTGATGAATTCATCATTGTCGCATATCAAGGCTCTATATCAACATCATTCCGCTTTTTAATGATGGAGAATGGAGGATCTCTTATCTTGCCATGTTGCCATCCCCATATTCCCTTTTATTTTTTTTCCTTTTTACTGTGGGATAATAATGCCATACTCCTTTTATTTTTTCCTTTTATTTTTTTTTATTTTGTTCCTTTCTTCATTTTCTCGAAGTTTCCTTCTTTTATTACCTTTTTTGGTTCACTTCTTTATAGTCTGGGATAAGAATTCCCATTTTACCTTTTATACTCTTTCCTTTTTACTCTGTTATAAGAATTGCTGTATTACCTTTTATTTTTCTTCTTTTTTACTTTGGGATAAGAATTGCCATATAAGATGAGCCGCAAATCAGGTAGAACATCTAATGTATAGCTTAAACAAAGGAGAGAAAAAGGAAAACAGCTTTGGGATGGCTATTGTCTAGAAAAGGAAAGAATTAAACTTTGCAGATGCCACGCGTTTGCTGATTTTTTTAATCATAAAATGTTAGGAAGTGCTAGACATATTTGAGGACTTATACTACCATGATGTATCAAAATTTTAAGGGACATTTTTTGGAAGAAAAAAATGAGATTGATAAATAGTAATTCGCTGTTTAAACGCCAACAGGGAACTATTGCACAATCTCAATTTGATTTTGTGAATAAAATTAACCGAATGGTACTTAGTAATTTAAATTTTATGATAATTTGGAATACCTCCACAATTCATGGCAAGTCCCATGCCAAATCTTCTGCAACTAGAGAAAGCAGCTGCCATCTGGCTAGATACCACAAAGAGGGAATGAGAAGTTGCATAAGGAAGTTGTCTCTCACCCCTAAGCATTTGCTGCCTACCCATTTTGCGTCGTTCACGGAATCAAGATTAAGTAAACTTCTGTTGATGGTCATTTTGCATATGCATTTGGCTCACGCAAATTTGGGTGCAAATGAGAAATTAGAATCGCTTCCCGAGAGGATCATAAATTATTTGCGATAAAACACATTGGTTCTTCATACATCCTTTTATGGTACTATGGCAGTTTAAGCAACGTAATCATAGTTGTTTAATTGAGATAGGCATCGCGAATTGAATAATTAAATTTATGAACCGTGAAGATAACCAAATCGAATCGCAAGATTTGGTACAATACTTAAAAGTATTATTTGCGTCGCAGGCATTCATAGATTTTATAATCAAATATTACAAGGCATACAATTTGAATAAGGATTATGATCTTGGAAAAAGAAATCTTAATTGCAAGTGCGTGTGGTGATCCCTATGCATAAGAAGATATAATTTCCAATTGCGTTTCTTTGAAATAAAGACTACATTCAAATATGAATCACAAATTAGTTAGCGATTGTACGGGAAAATATTTAAAATAACTAAAACCAATATCGTTCTTACCCGGAGTAAAATTTTAAAGCTTAAGAAAAAATGACGGCATATAAAGAATGGTTAATACCACAAAAAATTTTAAATCAGTACAACTGTGGCAATTTTATCCAAAATTGACATTTTTACCACCAAAAACCCCAAACCGGTACACTTTTGACAAATTTACCCTAAGTTTACTTCTGTAAAATTTTACCATCAAATTGCTTTGCTGAATGACACGTGACAATTAACTGATGTACCGGTTTTATGTTTTACCCTCCATTTGTTACCGGTGTACCAGTTTGTGATTTTTTGTGGTATTAATTCAATTTAACGGAAACTAAGGGAGCGTTAATTTGTCACAAATATACAAGTTTGGGGTTTTAAGTGGTCAAAATATTAGTTTGAGGTAAATTTGTCACATGTGCATTGGGTTGGGATTTTTGGTGGTCAAAAAACTAATTTGAGGTAAAATTATCACATGTGTAACAGTTTGGGGTTTTTCGTGATATTAACCCTATAAACAAAACCATATGGAGACCTTGGATATCAGAGGAGAAGCAAAGCAAACGTAACTGATGAAATGACGGCATGTGATGATAGTAATAAATTCACAAAATAGCCAAAAGAATGTCAATCGAGTGACATTCCGAATTTCGATCCATTTTTAGGATTTATAAAACGTGCATTTTGTCAGTGCGCTTATAGTTAAATCTCGCCCAGAACTAATCACTCTCGGGTTATTTTTAAATTTGAGATTTCGCTAAAATCGCACTCGATCTAATTTCGCCATTATTTAGAGCCCGAACTTTGGTGTCGAATTTCTCGGAGTTTCGTGGCGAATTTAATTGGACGATGCCGATATTAATGCGGCCCGCCTTGAGATTGCCTAGAATAAGTGAAAGGTGAAATTTGAACTGGGTGCAGGTTTTGACCAGTATACCTCCCTATGGGTTTATTTGATTTAGTGTCTTTTGGCCTTTTCTTTAATTTCGATTTGTTATTTTCATGGCTGCTAGATCAATCTCGCGAGATCGTTTAGTGGCCGTTGGATTGCACTCGAGTGTTTGACCTTTTGCTTTTCTCTCTCTCTCTCCTCCTGTCCACGCACGTTTTTCTCCCCGGTCACGTCCACTCACCCCTCCTCTACATGGCGGTCCTTTCCCCCCTCTCTCTCTTCCTTTTTCTCTTCTTCTTCTTCCTTTTGTCTTCTTTTGCTGCATCTCCTGCTTCTTCTCACTCGCTTGCCTTCCTCTCACCGCCGAGCAACTGTACGTCGTTCGACTTGCTGCCGTACGCTAGCTTCTCGTCGACGAGTTGCCACCATCTCAGTTCCACCCCAATCGAGCCGCGCGATCACCGTCGCGCCTGCTGTTCCGGCAAGACCCCCCTACCGCTCCATCCCCTGTCCCGCCCATCCCCCTGTCTTGTTTTTGTCGCCCCTGCCGTCCCTCCGACGACGACACGGCTGCTGTTGCCTCTATCCCGGTCGCTCGATCGCCGTCGTCGCCTTTGCCCAGCAGCTTGCCATCGCTGCCCCACCAGTCCAGCCGAGACGCCAGCTCGCACAAGCTGCCACCTTGCCGTCACCGTCGTGAACCGTCGAGCACCGATAGGTCGCTGCTGTGTCGACGCCGCTGCTGCTCTGTTCCAGTGACCTTGCTGCCATCTATGCTTAGCCGTTCTCGCTTAGGCCTGAGGTAAGCGACATCCTAAACCTTGTCTAGGACTTTGGGTATTTTGTTAGACTTGTTTTGGGGTTGTTAGTGTGGGATTTATGGCTGATTAGGGGCTGTTTGGGGATGATTTGTTGGCCGTTTAGCGCGATTTGGTGGCTGAGTTGTGGGCAAGTTCAGGGTGAGCAAATGGGTCGGAATGTGGGCTGAATCGAGGTGGTTTATGACTGATTTTCATGGTTGGATTGGAGGTCGTTAGTGCTGGAATTTATGTAGAGATCATCGATCGTTCGTGCGTGATTTTAATGTTCATTTGACGGTAGTTCGTGTTGATGATTTGTGATGGGGATAATGCGCATTATGTGAGCTTTGGCTTAGTGTGATTGTATGAGGGGATGTTAATGCTTGAATGTCGATTTAGTGTGTGATTATCCCGTGTGGTCTAATGCTTGATTTGTGTTCATATGTGGTGAATTAATGGTGGGTTGTCATTGTCGAATGTGATCAAGGACGGGTGAGTGATTCATGACATGAAAATGGTGGAACCGTGGCCTCTTTAGCGTAAGTATGGCGAATTGTGTTGTGGTCATTTGGAAATGGTTGTGTGATGTTTGATTATGTGAAAGATGTGGTAATTGGTTGAATAATGTGGCATATGCGCTAGTCTGAATGGCCTGAGGCATGTTTACGCGGGCTGTAGAAGGTAGGTTAGACTTGAGGCATGTTTACGCGGGTCATTGGAGAAAGTTGGGCCTGAGGCGTGTTAACGCGGGCTGTAAAAATGGGCTTGAGGCGTGTTGACGCGGGCTGTGAGAAAGGACCTGAGGCGTATTTACACAGGTCGTGGATAGTTGAATGGACATGCATGTGGAATGTGCTCGATTGAATTGGGTGAACCCACATGTGTATGGCGCTCGAGTGATTGTGAATTGTTCTTGGAATATTATTGCTTATAGTGATTGGACTAACATGTAGAGTTGGCGTGTTTTCTAAAGCAAGGTATGTACGTTTATGTGAATTCTAGTGTGTAACTTGTTAGATTGCATGTTGAGAGTTGTCTGAGTACGCATTGGTCTATGTGGGGTTTAGGTTGTCTGCTTATTGAGATTTATTCTCATTGTTGAATTATAAACAATTGCAGATCCGCAATCGGGATTGATTTAGAGATGCTACTAAAGTACCTCAGGGATCGAGGGTGGGTCAAGTTACCTCGTCTTTCGAGTGCCCCTTTTGTAGAGGAGTTAAGCTCACCAACCCCCGCCCCCTTTTAATGAATGTGGTTTGAAGTGATTAGCCTGGGTTGATATTGTGTACTTATGAATGCAGTAAGTTATGCCATGCAATGGAAATGCATTTGTTGGTTTGTGTAAATACGATCCCTTCTTTATCATTTACTGTTTAGGTTATTTAAAATTTCGCTTCCGCTTGCGTATGGCGTTGGGTGCTTCGTTTGGATTGGCGACGAGTCCTGGGACGTCGTGTTCGATACGACCGTCGAAGGGGTGTCGCGAGTCCGTTAGGGTCCGGGGCATGACAAATTGAATACGCATGATGCGATGTATGTCTAGTGCTGGCTATTTTGTATGAAGAAGAAAGCACCATTTTCTCACAATGGGGAGAGATCCATTCAAGCAATCAACAATTCTATGTGACAAGTGTCACGGTCGAGAGGTTTTCTAGCATTGAAGTCGCGCAACATCGAAGAACGCTTGTTCAAACACTAATAGAGCTTCCGAAACCTTCCCAAGGATGGGCGAGACGGTAATTGCACTGTAATATAAAGAGTCTCGGCATAAATGTCGATAGGTGGCCGAGGAGAACGATGCTAGCATTGAAGATCGCGCCGCGCAACATCGAAGAACGCTTGTTCAAACACTAATAGAGCTTCCGAAACCTTCCCAGGGATGGGCGAGACAGTAATTGCGCTGTAATATAAAGAGTCTCGACATAAATGTCGATAGGTTGTCACATCCTCAATTTCAGTCCCTGAAAAATGTCTATGGTTTAAGTTTGATGGTTTTTCAATTGGAACAAAAATTTCTACTCTTGTTTTGGAAAACCGTATTTCGGATCCTTGGTACTCCTTTGTTTTGTTATTTTTGCGGAGACTTTTGTGATCCGAATTTCCAAACACTTTCTTCTTGAAAGTTGTTCCAAACATCATGAAGTTCTACATACTTTAATTTTGGAATTTTTGGAGTTGATATGAGTGGTACGATGGCTTGATTTTCGGACCATGTAAAACTGTCCAGAATGGGTATTTCAGTGATGTTCACACCGTATTTATTTTCTACAAGCTTTTCTGGGCTGATTTTGGAAAAGTTTCCTTCATGAAAGTTGTTGAGAACTTCTTTTTCTATAATGTGTATAAATTTGGGAATTTTCTGAGATGATTTGGATTCTGAACAGAGCTTAATTTTAGAAACAAGAATTTTGTTCTAGCGAACTATTTTCAGTCTGACTTTGAGCTACAAAAAAATGGCATTTTCAGAGAGATTCAGCTTTTGTGTTCCTCACAAAAAATGTTTGTTAAAGCCTTGTTTATGACATATCCGAATTTGAGAATTTTTGGAGTCCATTTACTATATTTTCAAGTTCGATTTCGTGAACAGTGCAAAGCAGTCCGGTTTTGTTAGGTTTCAAAGATTCGGCATTTTTTTTATACGAGAACATTGGAATTTGGACTTGATGTCTTTTGGTGATATTTAAGGATATTCCTGCAGCGAACCTCGGGTGAATAAGATTTTTATACGTGTTTTGTCGTGGAAAATCCTCGGGAAAAGTTTGGGAATTATTATGATGCGGGGTTCGTTTTGGACGTTATGTGCATATTTTCGCTAGATCCGTTTGGTCCGAACAAATTGGGATCGAATTCAGCCAATTAGAGAAAGCCCTAGAAAGTTTGACTTGGTCAAACCTTATCCACAACATCATTACCTTCATTTATTCCTTGGTCTTCATTTTCCACTAGTCATTATGACCATTTATGAAACCATTATGAGCCTTGGTCATCAAGAATTGACCAAGGGAGAGGGAGAGGAAGCCACGGCAACTTGGGAAAGGGAGAGAAACCCACGGCCAAAGGGGTGAGGAGAGAGAAAGGGAGACTTTTTAGCCATTTCCATCATTTTTCTTGACTTTGGAATTAGGTCATTAATGAAGGGATGAGGCGCGCGCTTACCTCATCATACCGATGACACGTGCGCATACCTCATACCCCCTATGACATATGCGCACGCATCATCCAAACTCTAGCTTTACTTCCTCTATAAATAGAACCCTTTAGAGAGTTTTGGCTCACTTATTCACAAGACACAACCGGCCAAGAGAGAGAGAGAGAGAGAAAGAGAGAAAACCGTGAGAGGGAGAGAAAGAAAGCCGAGGGGGAGAAAAAAGAAAGCTGACGCCATAAATTGTCCGAGACTCGAGACCGTTGCCTTTTCCCGCTCATTCTCTCCTCTAGTTCTTGTTTTATTAGAGTAAGTGAGATTTTACTACCGGGAAATGATGTTGAAATACGTTGTATCACGAGCTTTCCCCGTTCTCGGTTCTTGGTGTTCCGATGTTGTCTTCTCTATAACAAGTTTGCCTTGTTTCGTGTTTTTGCATGTTATCTAACACGAATTAGAAACCGAGGCACGACACATGAGGTAAACCGTGACTTAGCCATGCCTGGAATCCTTGTTTAATGCTTGCTATGCCCGTCGTTTTTTGATCGGCCACGGAGGCCGGTGCGGCAAGAAATGTTTCGTGCAATGACGATTGATATGTCCTCGCTTGTTAGTAAAATTTCACTTGCTGAGTCTCCTCGACTCATTCCCCGTTGTTTTCTTTTTTTTTTTTCAGGTCCGTAGGGATGGCATCTCCCCCAACTCGCGTTGGCAATCCCGTGAAGCCGAGAGCCGAAGTGCTCACAGTGATAAATGTCAGAGAAGACCGCGCCTATCGCCGAATGTGACATCCCGAATTTCGGCCCATTTTTGGGATTTATAAAACGCGTAATTTGTCAGTGTGCTTATAGTAAAATCTCGCCCGGGAGCTGATCACTCCCGGTTATCATTTTAAATTAGAGATTTCGCTAGAATCGCACTCGATCAAATTTGGCCGTTATTTAGACCCCGGACTTGGCAGTCGATTTTCGGGAGTGTCGGAACGAAATAAATTGGACGGTGTCAATATTATTGAAGCCAACGTTGAGATTGTCAGGAATAATGGAAAAAGGAGAGTTTTGACCAGTGCGAATTTGGACTAGTAGACCTCCCTCGTTATAATTTGGTTTAATTAATTTGACCTTTGTCCTTTTTATGTGCGAGGCCTTTTATGGATCGGCAGATAATTTTCGGTTTTGAATTTGGGCCATCGGATCGCATTTAATATAAGAATGAAGTTTATTTTTTTTATGATATTCTCTCTCTCTCTCTCTCTCACCCCCACCTGCCGCGCACGTTCCCCGGTCAAACCTGTCCCCTCCTCTCTCTCCTTCTTTTTCTTTATTCTTTCTTCTTCTCTCTCCTCTCTCTTCTCTTTTCCTCCTTCCTCCTTCGCTGGCCTCCCCCGACGCTCCTGCTTCTGATTTTTGCTCTGCAACCCATCGCCGGTGACTAGCCCAGCCGCCGCGCGCCGTCCGACCGC
The DNA here is from genome assembly GCA_031216235.1 of Syzygium jambos. Classification (NCBI taxonomy): domain Eukaryota; kingdom Viridiplantae; phylum Streptophyta; class Magnoliopsida; order Myrtales; family Myrtaceae; genus Syzygium; species Syzygium jambos. The sequence goes on from CM062226.1 coordinate 16,907,739, forward strand.
CGATCAAGCTCGCCCCCAGCCTCGCCGCCGTCGCCGCGTCGCCCCGACCGAGCCGCGCCGCCGTCGGTCGCCGCGACCTCCCGTCGCCGGCCTGCCCGCGAGGCGCGCGAGCAGCAGCTCGCCGCGGTCCGGCGTCGCCCAGCCGTCCGCCGGCCTACCCTCCGTCGCCCGGCCACCGTGAAGCCGTCGTGCCAACCCCGGCCGCCGCGCGACCCTTTTTCCCCCTGATTTTCTCTCTCCCGAAGCCCTCCCCTGTTTAGGGCTTCTAGCGTCGCCGCCGCCGCGTGCCGCCGTTCCGGCCGCCGCCGCTCCGTCTCGACCACCCAGCCGTTCCCCTCAGTCGCCTCTGCCGCCCCGCTGCCCCCTTGGCCGCCACCACCTCTCCTCTCCTCTTCTTCTTCTCCCCCGACGCTTCCCCTGTTCTGGACCTCCTCCCGCCGCGCGCCGCCTCGCCCCGCCGCTGCGTGCCGCCGTCCCCGCCGCTCCGACCGCCACCAGTCGCCACCGTGTCCCACCCCAAGCAGCCGGCAAGTCCCCTCTCCTCCCTTTCTCTCTCTCTCCCTCTGTTTGGCCGTGAAAGGCCTTGAACCGGAGGAGCTCCGCTGCCGCCGTCACTGTTCCGGCGCAGATCCGCCGCCTCGCCCAGTCGTCCAGCCGCCCCATTTCTCTTTCTCTCTCTGACCGTGTCTCTCTCTCTTTCTCTAGGCCGTGGAATCGTCTAAACCATTGCCTAGGCTCGCGCCGTTCGCCGGAACCGCCACCGCCGTTACTGTTCCGGCGAGGGGTAGCCGCGGTCCAGCCGCCATCGCTGCGTGTTCGGCTCGGTTTGAAGCTTAGGACACCCGGTGAGTTTGACCCTAAACCCCAATTAGGATTATTTGCATTTCTAGACAAGTTTAGGGGTTATTGTGCAAAGGATGACAGGAGTGGATGTCGCGGCTGATTTGGTGAATTGTAGTGACCGTTTGATGAGGTTTCGCGGCTATGTAAGTGCCGAGAGATGGTTGGTCAGGTTTGGGATGGAATAGCCCAAGTTCGGGAAAATTCGGACTGGAAATGTGAACTTTAGTGCGCATAGTATTTGGTCTTGTGGCGGCCGATTGGATTGGTGTTTTGGGGAGTTTAAATTGAGCCTTTGAAGATATATATAGGCCTAGGAAGACTTGTGTGGGGGCTGTCCACACTAGGGCCGACTGGGGTGAGACGCGATTAAATTGGGGCTTAGTAATGTAATTGGCGAAATTGATGGATAGACTGAGTTAGTGACTGAATTGTCTCTAATTGGTAGTGATTGGGCAATGCCATGACATGTTTAGTATGGCTAAGAGCGGAGTGGCTTGGTGGGCCTTGATGGGTCTTGATCGCGCAGGATCATGTGGATCGGTTTGAATTTAGGTGTTTTAGGAACTAATTAGGATTTGTTGGAATCCTAGTGGTGGCGCCATGTGCGAAGATTTAATGGCTAGGTTTGATTGGTCGTGGCGGGCCTTGGACTTATTGAATTCAAATGGGAGCGAGTGTGTGGAATAAGTGCCGGATTATTTGGGGCGAAAATGGAGTAGATTGAATAGGCCGTTAATGCCTTGATATTAACAAATTTGTGAATAATTGTATCTGGCATCTTGGCATGAGTAATTGACTTTGGATTCACGGGCATATGAATCGCATGGTCATGCTAGTATTTTGGCTGGGCATATTGAAATGTGAATTGAGCTTATTGCGTGGTAAATTGAATAGTGGCTGTCCGCTTTGGGACTTCGGTGGATTAGAAATCGGCAAGTTGGAAGTTAGACTGAGTGATTGCCGGGTGTGCCCGGTTTGATGGATTATCACTGATTGTTGCTTGTTGAAACCCAATTGGGGCGTTGCCATGCCACATATTCGTGAGATCAACTTAAATCAGTGTGTGAATTACATGCCGTAGCTAAATTGAATTGTTAAATTGATTGGGCATGTTGAAATGCGCATCTAATTGCCATTTGATGATCATGTGCTCGTGAGAAATTTGGCATCCATTGTGCATGACATTATTATGACCATTGGGTCATGGCCTTCGGGTCGATTTAACTGTTGATGACCATTGGGTCATGGCCTTCGGGTCGATTTAACTGTTGATGACCATTGGGTCATGGCCTTCGGGTCGATTTAATTGTGATGACCATTGGGTCATGGCCTTTGGGTCGATTTAACTGTGATGACCATTGGGTCATGGCCTTCGGGTCGATTTAACTGTTGATGACCATTGGGTCATGGCCTTCGGGTCGATTTAACTGTTTATGAGTTATAATGATATAAATGCCTAACCTGCAGGGCAGTGAAATAAATGATTTGGGCTGTGAGCCTATGATTTTATGGTTGTTTAATGGTACACTGCTTAGTGTGTTTAATTTGCTTGTCAGGAGGTGCACGTTAGCCTAGTTTAGGTTTAGGGAATTACTCACTGAGATTATTCTCATTGTTGTTTAAATCCCAAATTTTTAGACCCCCAGCCTTAAGGATGGCAGGCGTACTAAAGTGTTCTTGGAAGGAGCCCCCGACCGGTTGTAGTGGCCTTTGACTGCCTTTGATTAATGAGCATGGGCTGTAAATGAATTTTATGTCTGGTGCCCAGTATCATTGCCAGTGTCATTATTCGTGCTAGTTGTTGTATGGCTATCCTTGGTTATGTGTATATTATTATTCGGGTGATTTTGATTTGCTTCCGTATGTGCTTTAAGTCTCTGTGTTGGGCGTCGGGTCGGCGACGCGTCCTGGGACGTCGCAGTCAAATCGACCTTGGCGAGGGATGTGGCGCGCCATGGGGTTCGGGGCGTGACACCGAATCACGACGCTGGTGATGAGGGCCTAACGGACTTGGTGCCTCAGGGCGGGTCGGCTCCGGGATAAAGCCACGGGTGGGATGTGAGATGGCCAGGCGGACGGGACCGGGGTGGAGGTGAAGAAGCGAGGAGCGAGAAATCATAGTGGGGATAGGAAAGCCCAAGCCACGTCGGCCTGTAACTAGAAAAGCCTTCGGAATAGGCTTGTAGAATATGTGTGATGTTTGCTATGACTCAAAAGAGAAAGGCTTGTTTAAATATGTTGCATGTTCTGTAAACATAAAGTTTGCTCATGATGTTGTTTATCTTGTTTCCGCTATTGTTCTGAATGTGATTGTCCCGAGATATGCTTCCGCGTGTGTGTAAATAAAGATAATAATAAACGGGACGTCACTGGAATGACCCCGAGGTAGGGGCGTCACATAGGTGGCCGAGGAGAACGATGCGATCTCGACTGCCCGTTCAAGAGTCGATCAATGGTTGTAATCTAAAGCCCTCTACTATACAAAGGGGTGTCCTCCTTCTCATTTGAATCATCCAAATCAATAAGAAGAATTTCCATTCTCTCTCAAAGCTTCTCTCTCTAGATTCTTTCTTTACAATCCGAGTGAGTGATCGAGAAAAGGCTCGGCCTAGGCGTTCCAACGATCCAAGGAAGCCTAAGTCGCCGCACAGGTCATTCCCAAACTATCGACCCATGATAAGTGGTATCAGAGCGGGTAGAGAGTCCATCCAAGGAGATCGAGGAGCATGCCAACTGGTCGAGAGAATGCTGAACCAAGAACTTGCTTCGGTGATTGTGGATGACAGGGCTTCTCAAGAGCAGGTTGCCCAAGAAAGAACCCATGGGAAATCCAAGAGAAGGGATGGCTTGACGTACTCCATCACCGTGGTAGATGAGAAGCTCATGAGGATGAGAAACGCCATGTTGGAGTTCATTGAAGAACTCGACGAAGCCAAAGGGTGGATCAACGAGGTTGAAGGAACTCTCTGTCACGAATTCACAAACGTTGTCAATAGTACAACGACCCCCTTGTTCAATAGGGACAATGCCCTCGAAGCATCAATCGAGGTCCTAAAGCTTGAAGTCGTGGTGCTCAAAGAAGGCAACTCCAAGGCCGAGGTCGAAGCCTTGAAGATGGAGGTGCAAGGGCTCAAGACCAAGCTTGTCCTATGCAAAACAGGCATCGCGAACGGTGCATTGCCCATCCGACCAGCAGACAAGCTGGATGTGCCGAAGTCAAAGGAATTCAAAGGCAACCGGTCCGCCAAAGAGGTAGACAACTTCCTATGGAGCATGGAGCAATACTTCGATGCCATAGGGATCCAAGAAGACTTGGCCAAGGTACGAACTGCTTCGATGTTCCTAGTTGATAATGCCATGCTCTGGTGGCGTAATAGGTGTGATGAGACGAAGCAAGGAGCCGATCCCATCAATACTTGGGATTGGTTCGTAGGGGAATTTTGAGACTATTTCTTCCCTGAGTTTGCTCAACAAGAAGCTCCTAGCAGGCTCCATCGCCTCGAGCAACGAGGCACAGTCCGAGAGTGCGTGAAGGAATTCATCGAGCTCAAACTCTAAATTCCCAACCTTGGGGAGGAGGAGGCTCTTGGGGTGTTCATGGATAAATTGAAGCTGTGGGCACTACTTGAACTCAAACGAACGGACGTTCGAAGCCTCTCTACTTCATAGTGGGGCATGACTTGCAGATTCTTGAGTTTCACATGGTCCAAAAGCCTGAGCTGAGAATGGACTGACTTGTGGATTCTTGTGTTCTCGTATCTCCTTGTCCGGTAGGTGTCCTTTCCATCGTGACTAGTCTCTGATATTTTCTTAGTCTCCCTCTTTTACCCTCCATAGAAAAGCATATATAAGTTACAGTAATAGGGATAAGTACACTAAAAGTCTTAAAACTTGTCACGGAAGTGCAATCAAGTCCTAAAACTTTTAAAAAATGCAATCAAGTCCTAAAACTCATCACAAAGGTGCGATTAAGTTCTAAAACTTATCACAAAGGTGCAATCAAGTCCTAAAACTTTCAAAAAGTGCAATCAATAGAAGGACTTGGTTCAACCAATTTGACAAGTTTTAGGACTTATTTGTACTTTCGTGACAAGTTTTAGGACTTATTTGTACTTTTTGAAAGTTTTAGGACTCAATTGCACTTTCCTAACAAGTGTTAGGACTTAATTGCACATTATGAAAGTTTTAGGACTCAATTGCACTTTCATGACAAGTTTTAGGATTTGTTTACAATTTTTGAAAGTTTTAGGACTCAATTGCGCTTTCCTAACAAGTTTTAGGACTTAATTGCACATATGAAAGTTTTAGGACTCAATTACACTTTCGTGACAAGTTTTAGGATTTTAAATGCACTTATCCCAATATTGTCATGAGGTCATGTTGGTATTGGATGTGACATCCTGAAATTTCCTAATAATATATTTGTGACGTTAGAAATTTTCTATATTTGAAAATGATACTTAGACTTAAAGCTAAGTATTATTTTCGAGTTAGTATTCGTGAGGACGCGTAGGAATTTTCGTTGGATCGTATTTTGAGAAGCGTGGATTCGGAAACGTAAACGTACCGAGTCCGACGTGTTTAATTTTTAGATGTGATTGTATACGTTAATCGTAGTGCGGTGTTAATTAAATTACTATTGTCTTGGTAACTAGTGGGTATTATTATTATTTTTGTTTTATCTTGGTTAAGTAATGTTATTGCCGTAAGGTAAAAGGGGGAAGATATCTGCTCAAAATATCCTCTAGACTCTTCTTTCTCTCATGTGACAATTAAGAGAAAAGTTGACCGAATGCCGTTTGTCCCCTTGAGCTAGACACCTAAGGCTTGGGTAATCATTTTCCTTGGCCAATACTCCAACGATTAAGCCACTGATTCCTTCCACCTGGCCATGATGAAGAGATAAGGTGCCTCACGTGAATACAATAAATTTACCCACCCCTTCGTATACTTCTCATTTTTCATCTTCGTATGGGTAATTACCGAAGATCATTTCACCCAAACCTACACTCTCTCCTTCACTTTCTACTCTCACCATCACCGATCCAAAAATCTGTGGAAGAGTTTTAACCTTTGGGGTGTTCAGATTCTGCACAAGGTAAGTGAAAACTCTAGGTTTAAACTAAGTAAATCTATTTGGCACTTTTAAGTTGGTTGCTTGTGAATGGTTATTTTGATGTGCAATAGTGAGGTTGTGATGATGGTTGAATTTGTTTTGCTAGTTCTGTGCATGTTTAAATTGACGTGATTTGTTTCCTTAAAGTATGGTGAAAATCGGCAAGTGAAACGATTAAATCTGATCGTGTAAGTGTTATCTTTGAGGTGATTGTTGGATTCTTCTTATTGGTTTATGTATGTTTAAAAAGGTTAGAAAATCGTTTTACTGAAAGTGGAGTATATTATGTGAATATGAACGATGATTCTGTATACCTCTGAAACTGCTCAGACTTTATCGTCAAAATCTAGTTTTGTGTATCTTTGAAACTACTCAGACTTTACTATCAAAATTTGGTTTTGTGTACCTTTGGAACTGCTCAGACTTTACTGTAAAAAATCTGGTTTCGTATACTTTTTAAACTATTCAGACCTTACATTCAGACTTTATCTTCATACCTTACCACTTAGACTTTACTTTAGAGTTTACTGCTCAGACTTTGCCATTCAAACTTTACCTTCAGACTTTAGCCTGGTGAGTCTGAACTTGCTTCTGAATTTGAATGTGCTTTTGAGTCTGAACCTGCTTATGAGCCTGAATTCGCTTCTAAGTCTAAACTCGCTTATGAGTCTGAACCCGGATCTGAGTCTAAATTCGTTTTTGAGTCCGAATTCGCTTTTGAGTCTGAATTTGCTTCTGAGTCTGAATCCGGATCTGAGTCTGAATTTGCTTATGAGTTTGAACCCGGATCTGAGTTTGAATTCGCTTTTGAGTTTGATTTTTCTTGTGAATCTGAATCCGGTTCTGAGTCTGAATTCGCTTCTGAGTCTGAACCCACCTTTGAGTTTGAACTTGCTTATGATGACTCGAATTTGCTTCTGAACCTGAATTTTCTTATGAGCTGAGTTTGCTTCTGAGTTCGAAATGCATTGTTTCATATTTAAATTACTCGGATGACGCATTTTCATGGCTTTAAAGTACAAAAATCGTGATGGCTCGGTATGGGACGGGTCAAAGCGGATTTATGCATGCAAATACTTGGTTGTCATGACTTGCAAGAGAATTATATTAATTCCGTCGCCCATTTAGTGGTGTGTGACGATGCCCCGTGTGTCGGGATGCCCCGTTGGTTGGGATGCCCCAGAGAGTGTTTCGGGAGGCCTAGGGAGTCGAGATGCCCCCCGGTGTGTGTCGGGATGCCTCGGAGTCGAGATGCCCCGTTGGTCGAGATGCCCCGGGAGTGTTCGGGAGGATGAAGTAATGAACCTAATCGCATGAGCATCGATGTTTTACATTGTGGTTGCCTCTGAATGGAAATATCATGATACGTTGCATTATTCAGATTTTGCGGCACATCCATATGGAAAAGGTATAACTTGCATTCAAATTCTATGCATATCGTTTGCTATGCATGCGTATGTGTTTATGCCAGGTGAAGTGGTAAACTGATTTTCCTAACTTAAAACTGGAGATTTCATTTGCTGGGCTTCGGCTCATCCTATTATTTTTCAGACATGTAGGATGGATGTTCCACAGCCCCTACGTTTTGGAGTTCCCATTTATTTTGACGTTGTTTATGAGGATGTGTTTGTGCCGGAGTCTGACGTTGTATATACTAAGTGTAGCTCTACAATATGGGTTGATGTAGGGCTTCCGGAATGGGTTCCTTATCTTTTTGTTGCTTGGTATTTCAACTTGGAAGGCGAGTTGATTGGCCTGTTGAGGGGCTTCGACCTAGGCGATGATGGTTCTGCAGCGGAGGGTGAAGTGATCGACCCGTGACAGTTTCGGACTTTAGACAGACTTTTGGATGTAGGATCTAGTTGGATATAGGCAACCTTGACTTACCCAGCTTTTGTTTTTTGTACTTGTATGATGTTTTGTCTAGGCTGCAAATCTGACAAGGGTTTATTAATGAGAAGGAAAAAGTTTTGTTGACTAAATTTGTGTGATATTCATGTTTGGTCTTTGTTTTCCGCTGGTCAATTTATTAATAATATTAATTGGTACGTGTCGCGCATGACGTTCTGGGGCGTCACATTCGAGGTTTGGGCCATATATATGTTTTCTTGGTCTTCCTTTTTTCTTACCGAAGGTTTAATTTGTGTTGGTGCTAAAGGCTTGGGGCATGTTCTCTTCTTGTGTCCCGAGTCATGACAGTTGAGCATTAGACAATTACCCTAACTGTTCTCAATTTATTAGGATCAATATTTGGATTAACTACGGTCTTCCTCTTTCTTGTCCTTTTCTCAACATTCACACCTTACTTATTACGTTGTTTCTTGGTTCTTTCTAGAAGCTTTCTGAATGGCGGAGACAATATTGGCACTTTAGTGGATAGTGGCCACATTTTCTTCCCATTCAATGTTGGCAATGGAAATTGGTAGCATTTTTCATGGACAGACTCCTTGAAAAAATCATCAATATATTTATTAAGCTCAAACTTAATATAATTGACGCATGAGATAGCATGGCTATAGGGTATTCCTAATATTTCCCGTTGCCTATAAGCACATGTCATCCATCTCAAATCCACCTCAAATCGATCATCATCAATTTCAAATTCACACTTTTCCCTAATACATGGTCTAGCAACACAAGATCAAATGTGCTGTTCTTGAACATGTTTTGTGGCAAGGTAAGCCTACGTAAAATATCTTGAACATGTTTTATGGCTATCTAAGTATAAGATCAAATGTGTTGTTCTTACTAGATTTCTTTAATTGAGCTTTATAAGATGTTGATAACTTATATTGTTCGACAAATGGACCCTTAATAGTCCTAACACCTTTGGCGATTGCTCCATAATAGGTTCTTTTGTTGAGTGTGAGTCCCCACATCTCCATTGCATCTACTTGCAATTGTGTTGTAGTATATTTCAAATTAGCTCTGATCTTAGGCAATAACTCTTATGCAAGCCATATGTAAGATGCAATTTTATTTTTCATGCTTCTAGGGCAAGTGTGTTCTTCTTCAATCGTCTTGATAATAAACATTTTTTCTTTTTTCAACCAACTACCATAAAAGGACCATTCACATTTGGTCACACATTTCCCATTCATCTTTTTAAATTCGCTTTTCTTCCAACAAATGTTGTAGCCATTTGTAATTGCATATGTTCGCACTGTCCTCTTGAACTGAGTATGAGACTCAAATCTCATGCCTAACTGAAACGACAATTCTCTGTGATCACATCTAGGGTCATATCTATAGTTAAAGCTCTTGTTTGGCAACATACTTCCTCATCTCTAAAGCTAAGAGGACTGAGATATTCATGTGCTTCGATGTCCTCATCATGAAAAAAAAAAGAAACTAATCTCTAATAGGCAACAATTGCATGCAGGCTACGTTTGGTATGTGACATTCCGAACTTTCCGCCAATTGGAAATTGTGAAATAACTGAGTTTTATGAAATGTGCTCACAGTAAATTCTCACCCGGAATTGATCATTCCTGGGAGTGCTAACCATTAGGGAAATGCTAATAGGGGAATTAAATTCGCGCGACTAAAGAAAATTCGATCGTGAATGGATTTCGACCATTAAATCGCGAAAGTGATATTTTGAACCACTGTTGGCCGATCCAAGGTTAGTTAGGGGTCAGTTCGCCGCTGTCCTAGTAGTGGATCGCGGGTGATTCCGTTGGACCACGAAACGACTTGACGAATAATTCTGAAATTATACCGAACAATCGTACCCCACGGATCAAGCATTGATCTTCGCGATTTTAATGACAACTGAGGTCGTCACGTACCAAACGGACTTGCACGTGACTCGATTCAGTATCAGTTATGAGTCGATTCTGCGAATTTCCCTAGCAAGCCGCCCGTTAGCTCAAGAAATGCTCGAGTTGCGTTTAATAGAATTTAATTATGTAATTTTTGCCCAAATTGGACACCGGAAAATTAGGAAGTCATGCCAGAACGTTAGGACGACGTTGCACGTGATACGTGTCAATTTTTGGTGCACTCAATTCCTTCGGAAAAATTCGATTTGGACAAGAAACGGAGAAAGTGACCAAAATACCCCTAGGATTTATTAAAGGGTTGTTTTAAGGGTAAAGGGCATTTTGGTAATTTTGCCCTCAAATTTTGATTGGACAATTTTACCCTTGGATTTTTGGGAAATTACAAGTATACCCTTGAATATTTTTGTGCAAGAATCGATCTCGGCCATCGGATCAAGATAAGATTGAATCGGGACCGTTGGATTAAAGTTGTGAGAAAAGGGTAATTTGGTCATTTCCACCTTTGGTCAGACATTCACTATTTAAGTCTAGATGTCATTTCTCTCTCTCCATTCTTCTTCATCTTCACCGAACACACCCCTCCTCCACCGTGAAACCCTTTAGCCTCCTTCCTCTACGCCGGATCAACCACTGCCGGCTCCGCCGCTCGCTGCCGCACGCCGGACCGCCACCAAGTCGCCGCCTAGCCTCCGTACCAGCCCCAAACCACCACCACCAGCCACCGTTTCTCTCTCTTTTCTCTCTTTCCCCCAAGTGGCCGTGGGCCACCCGAGAGCCGTACACCATCGCCGCCGTCCTCGATTAAGTGCCGTCGCTTTCTGTTGTAGCCGCGATAGTCTAGAACGTGGGTAAGTCACGCTCTAAACCCAATTTAGGACTTTGGGTATCGACGGGCGATTTTGGGCGAAATCTGTATAAAGTTAGGTGCAGAATTGTATGAATTGGCAGTGGAAATTTTATGGCGAGCCTTGGGATTTAATTCGGGCATTAATTATTGGAAATTAGAAAATAACAGTGGCTGTGATCTACTGTTCATGGGGCCGTGATGGGCCGATCAGGACGCAAGTTGGATTTTTAGAACCAAGAAATTATGGTGAAAAAGTCTCGTGAAGGATCGAAATCGATTTGATGTCGTTTGGTGGAAGAAAAATAATGATTTCGGTATTAACGGACTAGTGTTCGGAAAATTTTGGGGTTTGTTTCATGGACGAATTTATCGAGTTCACCTTGGGTGAAATTATGGCTGGAATTATGATGGTTTGGGGGTTATTTAGAGAGTAAATAAGGGCTGCCTACGAGAAGTATACATGCTGGAATTTGTGGTTCGGAATAATGTATTTATGGCTTGATTTGTGGTATATATGTGTCGGATTGTTGTGTGATGTCGTGGCTGAATTGTGAGGGTCCTTGTGACTGAAATTACTCGCGATTGTGATGGTTATATGTGTGTTTATAAGTTGCGAATTAGTGTTCACAAGCTGTGATTTACTGTTCACGGGGCTGTGAGGGGCCGATCGGGACGCAAGTTGGATTTTTAGAACCGAGAAATTATGGTGAGAAAGTCCCGTGAAGGACCGGAATCGATTTGACGTCGTTTGGTTAGAGAAAAATAGCCATTTTTGTGTTTATTGTGCGTTTGGAATATAATTGAGTTGGGATAGTAGAATTGAATGTGTGATTGTGCAATTGGTTGATTTAATTATACCTGTTGGGTGCACGCGTGGCCAGATTATTTTAATTATTATCATTGGCCATGTTGAATGCTGAGTGAGCATTGGTTGTGTGTAATTGATGCGTACACGGGCCACGTGTGATTGGCCAGTTATGTATGGTACATGCATGCTGAGTATGTGCATGAGTAAGGAGAAGTTGTGGTGTGGCAAGTGATGGTGGGAAAGTGTGTGAAAGTGCGAAAGTACGAGTTTGGGATCGGGCCGAGTATCATAAACTTGGGCTGCGATCACGTAGGTCTGTTGCATTTGGCACAGGCTGAGGCTTGAAAAAGCAAGAATGAGAATCAGTCCGAGGCACGATCAGCTCGGGTGAGACCGAAAATGGACCGAGGCATCATAAGCTCGGGTTCCAATCATGTAGGCCTGTCGCATTTGGCGCGGGCTGAGTTGGGATCGGGCCTGGGGCGTGTGATGCTCAGGTCGCGATTGGGGCCTGAGGCGTGAACGGGTACGCGGGCCGGATGTGGAGAATGATCGCAGTGTGCCTGAGGCGTGCACTTCAACGCGAGTCACTGGCGAGTATTGTGGAAAATGAATGGTCACAGTGTGCCTGAGGCGTGTACTTCAACGCGGGTCACTGGCGAGGAATGTGAAAGAGGAATGAGGATGGAAGGAACAGTGGGATGAGAGTGGTACATGCGCGTGTTTACATCTGACATGATTGAGTTTGAATGCTGTTGTGCACATGATTGAGCCTGGCAATATTATTTGATGTGCCTGCGATGTGATGGCTTGATGTGTACGAATGCACGTGTGTCTGTGTGATTGTCTGGAGGTACGTGATAGCCTAGGTTGGGTTTAGGGGTGTACTTGCTGAGATATAATCTCATGGTTGTGTAAACCAACAATTTTCAAAACCCCGACCTGAGCGATGAACCCTCCACCATCGCCACTAGTACGTTTTGGAGTACCAGTGCATACGGAGTATGAGGTAGCTGAGTTTCCGATGGGTGACGGGATGACCTGGATAAGACACACGACGACCGTGTTTGTAGAAGTGGGAAAGCTTGCCTTGGATGAGAACCATTTTTGAGGTTGAACGTCAGGTCATCGACTCCTTTTTGATTTTGGTAGTTTCAGTAAAGTGTGCACTGGTAGACTAAAGTTTGTTTTATTGTATATATGGTGGAATAAGTTGAACAAGAAATGAAAATGTATATTCTCCCAATTCTCCCTAGTTTAATTTGTCCGGGTGTTTTATGGTTTCCGTTTGCGCGATTAAATCTCTGATGTTTAGTTGAGGCCGGCGATAACCTGGGACGTCACAACCGTTCGACCTGAAGCGGGATATCGCGGGCTCGACGGGGGTTTCGGGGCGTGACATGGTAGACGGAACAAAATTCAGCATAGTATAAATTTTATCTTATCCCGTGTTTGGTGTTTGTCCAAAACAGGATAAAATCGGATATACGAAAGATATAGCCAATATAAAATTATCTAATGAGAGAGGTGGGATAAAGGTGAACAGAGTTTCTAATATCCAAGAAATAAAAGTTACTTTTCTTGAATAACAAACTTGTTAAATTAATAAAATTAAAATAATGTTTGAATATAAATAATATTTGAATTTTAATATAAAAATTGAAAAATAATTTATTTCTATTTATTTATTTATTCAAATTCCTTTCTATCTTGTGATATAAATTTCATATATATAAATAAATACATTTAGTATTTATATTTATTGCATATTTTAGGTATGTTAGTATAGTTTACTATATGATAAAATTTTATTGTAGAATGTTGGAAGGGGAAAAAAGAAATAAAATAAAGAAAAGAATTAAAAAAGAGAGGGAAAAATAATAGAAAATAAGCAAATAAAAATGAAGTAGGTAAGAGTGTCGTGATAGATTTTTATCATTTCCATTTGTGCAATTTTTAGGCTCATTTAAAATGAAACAACGTTCCTAGAAAATAATGAACACGGTAAAATGTGAAAATATCCGACTTTGTTACTATGATTCAGCAAACAGTAGATTCGATATAACAAATTCCTTGAATTTCATATCCTATCATATCCTATCCAGTTTTATCTTGATTAGAAATCTAGAGGACCAAACGCAGCCTTTGAGTCAGTAGCTACATACAATAATGGAAGTGTCATACCCTTTTCATTAAGAGACATAACGTCGTTGCAGATTCCGATAATTATGACCTCAATATTAGCTTGCTCAAGTTGGAACTGGTTTGAGACCAAAAGAAAGGTTTAGAACAAGAACATTACTAGAAGTCAAGGTTAGGAATGTGATTATTCTTCTCCCATGGCCCACACATGAACTGGCCAATTGGCCATGACAAATCTCTCTTGCCAGATTGCCTTAGGATTATTCCAAGATCAATGGCCCAATACATCGTCGATTGGGATTGGCCATGGTAAATCTCTCTTGCCAAATTACTTTAGGACTGATTCCTCCAAGATCAATGGCCTAATACATCGTCGACTATGCTCTCATCACGAACTCAAGATTATTAATTCTCGATACAACACTAGCATTACAAATTTGAAACCGACATGGTTTGACACTTGTTAACCTTTTTCTAATTGAAAAAGAATTACATAGAAACACTTTGATAGCTATAAAAAAACCGATACTAATGCTAAGGATAGATAGAACGACACAAATCGAAGAGACAACACTATAAAGAATGAGATGCCATAAAACTTTAAATGATGAGGATATTTGAAGAAACACATATACATTTTTTTTTTTTTTGATAATCGAGGTGTCCGCGCGGCCGGCGAGCTAGGGCTCAAACCAGCGGTGATGCCCGACTAGTCCTCGAGGGGGGCTAGCGCAGCATCCCACCGCCACGACCCCCCACTTAAATCATCGATGGGCGAGTTTGAACTCAGGACCTCTCGTGAAAGGAACTGAGCGCAAACCAACGCGGCCACCGATGGGTGGGTACTACATTTGTATTTGTATATGTATACTTGAAGTATGACTGAAATGATTCTTATTCCATCTAACTTGTAATGTGTTGGTTCACAACATGATCTTTCTCAATTATACATTTAGATAAGAGGTTTCCTCCCTAATTGTGTAGGAGGATTCCATGGATAACAATCATCAAATTGTTTGGTTTTCTGATCAAGCCTACAAGGACCATTTGGCGAGATCTTCCAAATACAGTCATTGCAAAGATATAGGTCCCTACCTTGCACATATATATCGAAATACTTAAATTGACCCGGCCAGGCAAAGCTGCAAAAGAATAATGTCCTCCCAAAAGCATGGGGATGGAATGAGAATCCCCAGCTTTGTGTTGTTGTCAAATCATGGATTCCGAGGTCGTTGTCCTTGGATTTGCAATGAACTGTTAGAGTAGTTCCGGCTAGTAAATCGTTATGGATCTCAACATATGCCTTCTCAAGAAAATCTCCTCCACAACTAGTTAGGAATAAAGAAAAAATAAATATGAGCTTAGCTGATGAATTCATCATTGTCGCATGTCAAGGCTCTATATCAACATCATTCCGCATTTTAATGATGGAGAATGGAGGATCTCTTATCTTGCCATGTTGCCATCTCCATATTCCCTTATATTTTTTTTCCTTTTTACTGTGGGATAATAATGCCATACTCCTTTTATTTTTTCCTTTTATTATTTTGTTCCTTTCTTCATTTTCTCGAAGTTTCCTTCTTTTATTACCTTTTTTGGTTCACTTCTTTATAGTCTGGGATAAGAATTCCCATATTACCTTTTATACTGTTTCCATTTTACTCTGTTATAAGAATTGCTGTATTACCTTTTATTTTTCTTCCTTTTTACTTTGGGATAAGAATTGCCATATAAGATCAGCCACAAACCAGGTAGAACATCTAATATATAGCTTAAACAAAGGAGAGAAAAGGAAAACAGCTTTGGGATAGCTATTGCCTAGAAAAGGAAAGAATTAAACTTTGCAGATGCCACGCGTTCGCTGATTTTTTTAATCATAAAATGTTAGGAAGTGCTAGACATATTTGAGGACTGATACTACCACGATGTATCAAAATTTTAAGGGACATTTTTTGGAAGAAAAAAATCAGCCCCTCCCCCACCCCCAACCAAATCGAAGGAAGCTGGTTTTGGAGGCTGATTATTGGAGCGTGTACAAAGGTAATTCTCATCTGTTTTCCACTATCTGTACAAATTAGGTCAAACATTTCATTTGTGACTGATTCCATTGTTAGCGCCACCCTGTCACTCTGTAAAATTGCTGATCCCCCTGCAATTCCATTTGAATTCACCACTGCACAGTTCTGGAATTGGATTCATTTCAAGCTCATACCACAAGTTCTTGATTCTTTGTTTCCATCAGAAAAATAACGTCAGGCCTTTCCAGAGCTTCAATTCCAAGATTGTCTAGCATGTGCCCAACCCCTGACAATTCCAACATAAAATTTTCATGGGAATCTTGGTGGCTTATTAGTGCTAGCCACCAAAGCCAATATCTTTAGGATCCTCCAAAACCTAAATTGGAGTCTCCAAAAGTTTGGTCTCATCTAAGGCAAGAGAGTTCACCTTTTGAGAAGCGTGAGGACTATTCCTTCACCGTGTTTTGTCTGCACCTGTTTTCTTCCCCTTGCTACAGTTCTTTTTGGGGGCCTTTTGAGCTGCCTTCCAGCATTGTAGAGTGGTTTGGAGCTGTTATCAGCATCAAGCTCTTTTCTTAGTGTATGAACGGATGCCACCTTTTCCAATTACTTCTATCTCCTCTACAAAAATCTATGCTGACTTTTCTAGATTGTTCCCACTACTAGGAACCAACAGATTCTTTCCCCTAGGCTAGCTTTTCTACCTGTATAGGAGCTGAACCCCTTTGTATCAAATTTCACTTGAGTTACCAAGCCCGCTGTTGCTGCTATTCACCTTATGATTTCCTCCGAGACCCAATTCATAGGTAACCTGTGCACTTAAACCCAAAACTAGCAATGTGTATAATCGTAATTGTACTGCGAATTAGTCGGTGTCCATGGTTTAAGCACCTAAAGATTGCTAGAGAAAGATCAAGGCCTTGCCTCAAGAATTTTGTTCATTTCATTTTCAGACTTAAAGGTAAAGGCTAAAGTTCTCGAGTCTACCGGATCAAAGGTTACTGTATCCACTCTCCATGCCGTCTTCATGTATGTATCAAAATTTTAAGGGACATTTTTTGGAAGAAAAAAATGAGATTGATAAATAGTAATTCGCTGTTTAAACGCCAACAGGGAACTATTGCACAATCTCAATTTGATTTTGTCAATAAAATTAACCGAATGATACTTAGCAATTCAAATTTTATGATAATTTGGAATACCTCCAGAATTCATGGCAAGTCCAATGCCAAATCTTCTGCAACTAGAGAAAGCAGCTGCCATTTGGCTGGATACCACAAAGAGGGAATGAGAAGTTACATAAGGAAGTTGTCTCTCACTCCTAAGCATTTGTTGCCTACCCATTTTGTGTCGTTCACGAAATCGGGATTAAGTAAACTTCTGTTGATGGTCATTTTGCATATGCATTTGGCTCACGCAAATTTGGGTGCAAATGAGAAATTAGAATCGCTTCCCGAGAGGATCATAAATTATTTGCGATAAAACACATTGGTTCTTCATACATCCTTTTACGGTACTTTGGCAGTTTAAGCAACGTAAACATAGTTGTTTAATTGAGATAGGCATCGCAAATCGAATAATTAAATTTATGAACTGTGCAGATAATCAAATCGAATCGCAAGATTTGGTACAATACTTAAAAGTATTATTTGCGTCGCAGGCATTCATAGATTTTATAATCAAATATTACAAGGCATACAATTTGAGTAAGGATTATGATCTTGGAAAAAGAAATCTTAATTGCAAGTGCGTGTGGTGATCCCTATGCATAAGAAGATATAATTTCCAATTGCGTTTCTTTGAAATAAAGACTACATTCGAATATGAATCACAAATTAGTTAGCGATTGTACGGGAAAATATTTAAAGTAACTAAAAACAATATCGTTCTAACCCGGAGTAAAATTTTAAAGCTTAAGAAAAAATGACGGCATATAAAGAAGGGTTAATACCACGAAAAATCTTAAATTAGTACACCTGTGGCAATTTTACCCAAAATTGATTTTTTTTATCACCAAAAACCCCAAATTGGTACACTTTTGATAAATTTACCCTGAGTTTTTTCTGTAAAATTTTACCATCAAATTGCTTTGCTAAATGACTCGCGACAGTTAATTGATGTGCCAATTTTATGTTTTACCCTCCATTTGTCAACGGTGTACCGGTTTGTGATTTTTTGTGGTATTAATTTAATTTAACGGAAATTAACGAAGGATAAATTTGTCACAAATATATAAGTTTGGGGTTTTTAGTGGTCAAAATATTAGTTTGAGGTAAATTTATCACATGTGTTTTGGTTTGGGGTTTTTGGTGATCAAAAAACTAATTTGAGATAAAATTATCACATGTGTAACAGTTTGGGGTTTTTCATGATATTAACCCTATAAACAAAATGATATGGAGACCTTGGATATTAGAGGAGAAGCAAAGCGAACGTAACTAATGAAATGACGACATGTGATGATAGTAATAAATTCACAAAATAGCCAAAAGAATGTCAATTGGGTGACATTCCGAATTTTAACCCATTTTTAGAATTTATAAAATGTGTATTTCGTCAGTGCGCTTATAGTTAAATCTCGCTCAGAATTAATTACTCTTGGGTTTTTT
The DNA here is from genome assembly GCA_031216235.1 of Syzygium jambos. Lineage (NCBI taxonomy): Eukaryota > Viridiplantae > Streptophyta > Magnoliopsida > Myrtales > Myrtaceae > Syzygium > Syzygium jambos. Next base: position 16,925,907 of record CM062226.1, read on the forward strand.
TTTAAATTTGAGATTTCGCTAAAATCACACTAGATCGCATTTGGCCGTTATTTAGAGCCAGAACTTTGGTGTCGAATTTCTCGGAGTTTCGTGATGAATTTAATTGGACGATGCCGATATTAATATGGCCCGCCTTGAGATTACCCAAAATTAGTGAAAGGTGAAATTTGGACTGGGTGCGGGTTTTGATCAGTATACCTCCCTTTGGGTTTATTTGATTTAGTATTTTTTGGCCTTTTCTTTAATTTTGATTTGGTATTTTCGTGGCCGTTGGATCAAGCTCGTGAGATCGTTTAGTGGCCGTCGGATTGCACTCGAGTGTTTGACCTTTTGCTTTTCTCTCTCTCTCTCTCTCTCCCCCCTGCCCGTGCACGTTTTTCCCCCAGGTCACGTCCACTCACCCCCTTCTGCATAGCAGACCTTTCCTCCCTCTCTCTCTCTCTCTCTTCCTTTTTCTTTTCTTCTTTTTCTTTTTCTTCTTCTTCTTCCCTTTCTCTTCTATGGCCGCGGCTTTGGCTTCTTCTCACCTGCTTGCCTCCCACTCATCGCCCAGCAACTGTATGCCGTTCAACCCGCTGCCGCACACTGCCTTCTCGTCGACGAGTTGCCACCATCTCAATTCCACCCCAACCGAGCCGCGCGACCGCTTGTTGCCGGTCCGCCCAAGCTACTCGCAAGTGCTGCCCATCGCTCGGACCAGCCGCCACTGCCGTGCTCGATGTCACCGCGCGTCCAACCGCCGTACGTCGCTCGTAGGGCCACCATTCGATCGCAGCTCCTGGCCCCGGTCGCTCGCCAGCTCGCTTGCCCAGCTCGCCGTGCTCAATCGACTAGTTGTTGCTATCGCTGCTAGCCACCACCGCCCTCACTGGCTTGCCATCGCCACCCAGCTCCCCCTTCAACCACCGTCGCACCTGCTGTTCCGACGAGACCCCCCTGCTGCTCCATCCCCTGTTTCGCCCCTCCCCCTATCTTGTTTTTGTCGCCCCTATCGTCCCTCCAGCGATGATGCGGCTGCTGCTGCCTCTGTCCCGTTCGTTGGCTCGCCGTCGCCGCCTTTGCCAAGCAGCTTGCCATCGCTGCCCCACCAGTCCAGCCACCACTGCCGTGCGCCGATGTCGCCGCACGTCCAACCGCCACACGCCGCTCGTAGTGCCGCCGTCCGACCGCTGCTCCTGGCCCTAGTCGCTCACAAGCTTGTTCGCCCAGCTTGCCGTGCTCAACTGACCAGTCGCCACTGTTGCTGCTGGACACCACCGCCCTCACTGGCTTGCCATCACTACCTAGCTCCCCTCCTTAACCGCCGTTGCTCCTGCGGATCTAGCGAGACCCCCCCGCCGCTCCATCCCCTGTTCCGCCATCCCCCTGTCTTGTTTCTATCGCCCCTGCCGTCCCTCCGGCGACGACGCAGCTGCTGTTGTCTCTGTCCGGGTCGCTCTCTCGCCGTTGCCGCCTTTGCCCAGCAGCTTGCCATCGCTGCCCCACCAGTCCAGCCAAGACGCCAACCCGCACAAGCCGCTGCCTTGCCATCACTGCCTTGAACAGCTGAGCGCCGATGAGTCGCTGCTGTGTCGACGCCGCTGCTGCTATGTTCCAGTGACCTTCTTGCCATCCACGCTTAGCCGTTCTCGCTTAGGCCTAAGGTGAGCGACACCCTAAACCTTGTCTAGGACTTTGGGTATTTTGTTAGACTTGTTTTGGGATTGTTAGTGTGGGATTTGTGGCTGATTAGGGGTTGTTTGGGGATGATTTGTTGGCCGTTTAGTGCGATTTCGTGGCTGAGTTGTGGGCTGGTTTAGTGCGAGCGAATGGGTCAGAATGTAGGCTGAATCGAGGTGGTTTATGACTGATTTTCGTGGTTGGATTGGAGGTCGTTAATGCTGGAATTTATGCAGAGATCAAAGGTCATTTATGCATGATTTTAATGTTCATCTGACGGTAGTTCGTGTTGATGATTCGTGATGGGGATAACGCGCATTATGTGAGCTTTGGCTTAGTGTGATTGTATGAGGGGCCGTTAATGCTTGAATGTTGATTTAGTGTGTGATTGTCCCGTGTGGTCTAGTGCTTGATTTGTATTCATATGTGGTGATTAATGGTGGGTTGTCATTGTCGAATGTGATCAAGGACGGGTGAGTGATTCATGACGTGAAATTGGTAGAACCGTGACCTCTTTGGCGTAAGTATGGCGAATTGTGTTGTGGTCATTTGGAAATGGATGTGTGATATTTGATTATGTGAAAGATGTGGTAATTGGTTGAATAATGTGGCATATACGCTTGTCTGAATGGCCTGAGGAGTGTTTACGCGGACCATGGAAGGCAGGTTAGACCTGAGGCATGTTTACGCTGGTCATTAGAGAAAGTTGGGCTTGAGACGTGTTGACGCGGGCTGTGAAAATGGGCCTGAGGCGTGTTGACGCGAGCTGTTAGAAAAGGCCTGAGGTGTATTTACACGGGTCGTGGATAGTTGAATGGACATGTATGTAGAATGTACTTGATTGAATTGGGTGAACGCACCTGTATATGGCGGTCGAAGTGATTGCGAATTGTTCTTGGAATATTATTACTTATAGTGATTGGACTAACATGTAGAGTTGGCGTGTTTTCTAAGGTGAGGTAAGTACGTTTATGTGAATTCTAGTATGTCACTTGTTAGATTGCATGTTGAGAGTTGTCTGGGTACGCATTGGCCTATGTGGGGTTTAGGTTATCTGCTTATTGAGATTTATTATCATTGTTGAATTATAAATAATTTCAGATCCGCAATCGTAATTGATTTGGAGATGCTGCTAGAGTGTCTCGATGATCGAAGATGGGTCAAGTTACCCCGTCTTTCAAGTGCCCCTTTTGTAGAGGAGTTAAGCTCACCAACCACCGCCCCGTTTTAATGAATGCGGCTTGAAGTGATTGGCCTGGGTTGATATTGTGTATTTATGAATGTTGTTAGTTATGTCATGCAATGGAAATGCATTTATTGGTTTTTGTAAATGCGACCCCTTCTTTATCATTTACTGTTTGGGTTGGTTAAATTTTCGCTTCTACTTCCATATGACGTTGGGTGTTTTGTTTGGGTCGGTGATGAGTCATGGGACTTCGTGTTCGATACGATTGTCGAAGAGGTGTTGCGAGCCCGTTATGGTTCGGGGCATGGCAAATTGAATATGCATGATGCGATGTATGTCTAGTGCTGGCTATTTTGTACAAAGAAGAAAGCACCATTTTCTCACAATGGGGAGAGATCCATTCAAGCAATCTACAATCCTATGTGACAAGTGTCACGATCGAGAGGTTTTCTAGCACTGAAGACTGCGCAACATCGAAGAACGCTCGTTCAAACACTAATGGAGCATTCGGAACCTTCCTAGGGATGGGCAAGACGGTAATTGCGCTGTAATATAAAGAGTCTCGGCATAAATGTCAATAGGTGGCCGAGGAGAACGATGCGATCTCGGCCGCCCGTCCAAGAGTCGATCAATAGTTGTAATCTGAAGCCCTCTACTATACAAAGGGTTGTCCTCCTTCTCCTTTGAATAATCCAAATCAATTAGAAGAATTTCCATTCTCTCCCAAAGCTTCTCTCTCTAGATTCTTTCTTTACAATCCGAGTGAGTGATCGAGAAAAGGCTCGGCCTAGGCGTTCTAACGATCCAAGGAAGCCTAAGTCATTGCACGGGTCGTTCCTAAACTATCGACCCGTGATAAGTGGTATTAGAGCAAGTAGAGAGTCCATCAAAGGGGATCGCGGAGCATGCCAACTGGTCGAGAGAATGCTGATCGAGGAGCATGCCAACTCACCAATCACAATCAAACAGTTTGAAGGCATGCATAGCACACAAGTCTCTCTAACTATCCAACCCCAAGGTCGTCGCTCCTTATCACTCCAGGTCTTGACCAACTTAGATTGAGCTAACCTTACTTTGATACCAATTCAATGAGATGTCACGCCCCGAACCCCAACGAGCACGTAACATCCCTTCGAGGTCGTCAAGTATGCGACATCCTAGGACTTGTCGCCGACCCAATCGAAACACTAGCGAGTAACGCATGCGAAAGCAACCTTAAACTCTCCGTACAACATATATGTGAGCCCTGCACATTAGAATATCGCCATAACATGGCAATTCGCTCATTGAGCACATAATACAACCACATGACATAAACGTACATAAAACGGTTATTAATCCAGACATGCCCAACAACAACACAAGCACATTGCATTCCCCAATGCATAACACACAATTATAAATGTCCAGATTATTAACGGCCCTTCGGGCCACCGAACCCCCACCGGTCTTCTGGCGTAACCAAGCATCGTCCCGCTACTTCGGTGACGGCAATGTCTGAAACCCTTGCCCAGACGACATTCCACAAAGGAGCATCAATCCGGCCTCCACCGCGATCGACAACGTCTAAAACCCCCGCCTAGATGGCATTTGAACCCCTGTCGGGCATCGTCTAGAACCCCTGCCTAGACGGAATGTGTCGTGACCATATACACACTCAACAACCATTACCAATTCTTATCTTTATGAATTAACCAAATGCCAACTAAGTCTGCACTCATCAATTTAAAAGCCTCGCCTTTCTTTTGTAACAAAATCTCCGAAAAGTCCCCAAGAGAGAGAAAAACCGAGTATGCACAGAATCAGGGCCAAATTGGGCAGTTGTGTAGTGACTGAAATCCATTTGAAATAAATAGTAAATCATCTCCAAAAATTCTGAAATTTAGATATGTTGCATAAAAGATCTTGATAAACATTTTCCATGTAGAACTAGAAATCCAGTTCCAACTGTAAACACCTCGTTTTAACACTCAAAGTCGGACAGAACCCGGTTTGCTCAGACAGCCCCTCAAACCATAAAAAATACAACTCTTTCAGAACCCAAATCACTTTGAAAAGCTCTGAAATTTTTATATGTTGTAGAAACGGATGTTCTCAACAATTTTTATGAAGAAAGTTTGTTGAAAAGAGGTCTGGAAAAATTTATAGAAAATCGGAAATACCAGAAGGTCGGGTGAACAGTAAATCCGGTAGACTGAATTCGGTCCAAAAATGGACTTATGAATGGCATTAAATGATCTCCAAAAATTCCAGAGTTAATCTATGTCAAACTTCAAGGTGTTATGAACAACTTTCATGAAGAACACTTCCTCAAATTCGGCATGCACAAGTCACAGTAAAAATAGCAAAATCCAGCGACGCAGCAGCATCCTTACCGGAAATCAACCAACAAGCACTACCAAGCAAACAAAGCATAACTAGCCACTAAACCAACTATCCACAGCCCTTAAACCATCCTTAACATGTCCATTAGTCACCCCTTACCCTATTCAAGGGTTAGAAAGCTACTTACTTGGAAAAACCCAAGAAAACCGAGCAAGAAGTGAAAGAAATGGTGGTGCGGTGAGCAGCGGCGGTCTCCGGCAGTGGGTGGTCTCCGGCGATGAGCAGCGGTTTACGGTGGCCTGGACTGCGGTTGCTGGTCAAAACAAGGCTGAACAAGGGGCTGGTCTGGCGGGATGAAATGGACAAGCCGAAGAAGAAGCAGAACCAGAAACAGAAGTGAAGAAGAAAGAAGTAGAAGACACGACGCCAAGAAGAAAAAGAAGAAAAGAAGAAAAAGACAAAAGAGAGAGAGAGAGGAGTTGGTGGGGGAGTCAGCAGCAACGTGGGGTTGGTCAGGAAGTCAGCGGGGCCAGTAAGCAGAGGCAGAAGTCAGCAGCAGCAGTAATTAGCAAAAATAGCAAGGTCAGCAAAACAGAAGTAGAAGCAACATGGAGGTGTCAGCAGCAACGTAGGGGGAGCAGCGGGGAAAGAGGAGGAAGTCAGCAGTAACATGGGTGGACATGGGGTGTAGCGAAAAAGAAGGAAAGGAAGTCAGCAAGCAAAACAGAAGCAGCAACGTGGGGTTGCTCGGCGGGGAAAGAGGAGGAGGAGAGTGAGAGGAGTGGGGTTCAACATTATCCCTTAAAATCTTGCCCAATTTCCTTTTTTTTTTTCAAATTCCGATCAACCCGATAATTGGCCACGCTTAATGAGACGATGTTCGACAAATTAGTCGTGGAAATCTTGAAACTTCAATGCCTAATTCGAATTCTAATTAATGGCCGAATTCAATCGAATGCGACTTTAGCGTATCTCAAACTAACGGGCGACTTTTAAGAATTACCCGTATTGACTCGTGGCCGATTCGATATCGAGCCACATCTAAGTTTACTCGAGCCATGGCGATCTCAGTTGTCATGTAATTGCGAGGGTCAATCACAAGTTCCGAATGATGTGATCGTTCGGATTAGGTTTAGGATCGTTCGAAATTTATACAATGGCCATGCGGAATCACCCGAGATCCAATTGCACAACATTTGCGAATCATTTCATAACCATCCTTGGATTGGCCTATAACGGCCTAAAATATTCCCTTGTCAATCCTTATGGTCGAAGTGTCAATCCATGGCCAAGTTCTTAGTTCCACGTGTTGAGGAAAACTCCTATTGATTTTGAAATTGACAAAACTTTTTATGTTATTGTAAATCTGATACTTATTCTGAACTATTTTATTCTAGGTATGTCTATAAATTCTGGAAGCTCAGAAGGAAGTTTTTTAGACTTTACAAGCTAGCAAAATAAGAAGTTCATATCTTATTGAAGACCCACACAATCTTAGTTCTGAGATGTAGAAGTTATTCAGACACAGACGTAGACGTAGAACTCAGAATGAAAAATAATAGCTAGTGATTTGGTATGGATTTCACAGAAGAAAAGTTTTGATTATTTCAATCTCAATCTAATTGATTGACAATCAAACATTACGACAAGCATGGATTACAACGGATAAAGCTTTACTTATGGAAACCGAAATTCTGATTGTATGGGCAACCAGAATCAGCAGGATTCAGAATCTGTCATCCAACAGCTACTCAATCCTTTTTACATAAATCTGTCCAAGATGAAGATTGAAAAATAATCCTCTAAAAGCTATCCAACGGCTAGTTTGGAAGTAGAGGAGTATTTAAAGGAGATCAACGAGCAGCAAAAAGCAGAACAGAATCAAGAAGTCCAAAGTCTGAGCATACTCCGATTATTTCCCTTGTCTTTCTGAGCCAAAAATTAAGAGCTTGAGGGATACTTTGTAAGAGTGATTGTGTGAAATAGAGAGTCCTATCATACACAAGAGTGCTATCACTCAAAATCTGTAATTCCTCTTGATTACATAATGAAATCCAGCCAGTAGGCTGTCAGCGTGGGAGAGTGGACGTAGGCTTGCTATAAGCCGAACCACTATAAACTTGTGTGCAGTTTTTCTATCTTTTATCTCTTATCTTACATACTGCACATCAAGAGCACCGTATATAAACTGTCTTGAATCTGAATTTTATTCAGACTCAACTGTGTTCTTTCATTTCCATATAAACTGATAAAAATTATTTAAGATCACCTATTCACCCCCCTCTAGGTGATCTTTGCTAGCTATATCAATTGATATCAGAGCAGGTTGCTCATTTATTGAAGTGTTTTACTTCTGAGCTAATGATCCATATGACTAGCTTGAGTGCTCCAAGGATCATTGAAGACAGAGCAACAACAGACCACTATATTTCGATGGCAAGGAATATAGTGTCTGAAAGAATAAAATGAAGGCATTCATAAAGTCAATTGATCACATGCAATAAGATGGCATCATCAAAGGAGTCAATCTAAAATCTTCTGATTCAAAAGAAAAGGCAGACGGAAGTGAAGCAGCAGATCCTCCATTATCTCAAACTGATATATTTAAAAGAGAAGCTTTAGATTCCAAAGCAATTTATTCTTTCTATTGTACTTTTATCACTTATTGAATATAAAAAAATTGCTTCTTGTGAATCAGCCAAGGAAATCTGGGATACTCTCCACACTACTTATGAAGGAACAGATTGAGCCAAGGAAACTCAAATCAATCTTTTGCTTGATCAATATGAATCCTTCAAAATGAAGCCTGGAGAATCAATTGCTGATATGTATAACAGATTTGCTGACATAGTAAACGGTCTTACATATCAAGGACAACCAATCTCAGATGCTATGAAAGTCAACAAACTACTGAGAGGACTGACAAAGTAGTGGGATAATATCAAAACATCTCTTTGAGAAACACAAAGGATCAAGCCTCTATTAGTGAATGAGTTAATTAGAACTCTTTAATCATATGAGACTGAGCAACGGAATGTGGAGAATGAATCCAGAGGTAATAAGTCAATTGCATTAAAAACTAACATTGATTCTGATGCAGATTTTGAAGATGAAGATGTTGACGATGAAGAACTAGCTCTCTTCATAAAGAAGTATAAGAAGATGAAAATCAAAAGAATAAATCTCAAAGGGAAGAAACCTTTTGAGAAGAAGAAGTCTCTCAATGAAATAAAAAAATCAAAGGATATAATATGCTTTCACTATAGGAAACGTGGATATATCAAGTCAAATTGTCCATTTCTGAAAAAGAAGATCAAATTTGAGAAAGTAAAGAAGGCCTTAAAAGCATAAATCTGGAGTGATACAGAGTGCGAAGACAGTGATGAAGATATCTCAAATTTTTGTCAAATGGCTAAGTCAGAATCAGATTCTGATCCTAAAGTGGAGATTGAGGTAAAGCATTATGAAATGTCTATTGAAGTATCAAATTATATTGATGAATTATGCTTTGAATTTAAGGCTGCTCTTAAAAGAATCTCTTCTTTGAAAAAGGAAAATTCATCACTTAGGCAATAGGATGTTTCACAAAAAGAAAAAATTTATTTCCTTCAAAAAGAATTTCATCAAGTCAAGGAAAGTCGAGATTTTCTTTCCAAAGAAAATGCTATTTTGAAAAAGGAAGTTTCAGAAATTACTTCCAAGTTTTCAAAAGATTCAGAAACCTTGAAGCATATCATTTCTATCCAATTTCCTTACTACAACAAATCTGGTCTTGGATTTGTAAAGGAAAGTGATAGCTTAATTGATTTTCCAAAAGTCAAGGAGAGATTAAGACAAAGACCTCCTCGACAAGCTTATAAAAATCATTTCAAAAAGAATTTTGTCAAACTTGTTCGCCGAAGTGCTCTCAAGTTTTCAAAATGTGGAGATCTACAACATTTTGAGAATAAATGTCCTAAGGTTTTGAGACCTATTCGAAGAGACTTTGTTAAAACAGCCTATACTAATGCTCAAGGATCCAAACAAATTTGGGTACCAAAGAAAACTTGAGTTGTTGTGACTTTTGTAGGTTATCACAAAAAGAAAAAGAAAGTGGTACCTAGACAGTGAATGTTCTAGACACATGACAGGAGATCCAAGCTTATTCGTTGATCTACAGAGCCTGAATGGTGGAAAAGTTTCCTTTAGAGGAAATAACAAAGGAAAATAGTTTGCAAAGGAACGGTTGAAATTGGAAAACTCACAATCAATGATGTTTCATGAGTTAAAGGACTCAACTATAACTTGATAAGTATAAGCCAACTATGTGATACAGATTTGAGAATCAATTTTCAAGAAGATACATGCTCAGGAACAAGTAAAGACTCTTCTCAAACATTCACGGGAAGAAGACATGGCAATATTTATCATCTAGATGTCAATCCAAACTCCACTCATTGCTTAATCTCAATCAAAGAGGATGAAGATCTATGGCACAGAAGATTGGGGCATATCAGTATGAAATAAATCTCAAAGATCTCAAACAATAAATTAGTTCGAGGTCTGCCAGATTTGAAATACAAGAAAATAGAGTTATGAAATGCCTGCACTTTAGGAAAACAAGTAAGAAGCTCTTTTCATCATGTTTCCACTAATCGTCATTTGCAGCTTCTTCATATGGATCTATTTGGACCAACCAAAACACAGAGTATTGGTGGTAAGAAATATTGTTAAGTTATTATTGATGACTTCACAAGATTTACTTGGGTGTTCTTCCTTGCTCATAAAAATGAAGTATTTTCATATTTTTCAAAATTTGCAAAAAGAGTTCAGAATGAAAAGGGTTATACCATTTCCTGCATTAAAACTGACCATGGGGGAGAATTTGAAAATCAAAATTTTTCAAATTTTTATGAGGAAAATGGCTTTCAACACAATTTTTCTACTCCATATACACTAGAACAAAATGGTGTTATGGAAAGGAAAAATCGTTCTTTGCAAGAAATGACAAGAACTCTGTTGATTAAAAGCAAGATTCCTTTTCATTTCTGGCCAGATGCAGTTTTTACAGCATGTTATATAATTAAAAGAGCTTTTCTCAGACCCATTCTTAAGAAAACCCCCTATGAGCTTTACAAAGGTAGTAAGCCCAATATTTCATATTTTTGTGTGTTTGGTTGTAAATGCTTTATTCTTAAAAACCCAAATGACCGCACTGGTAAGTTTGATGAAAAAGCATATGAAGGATTTTTCCTTGGATATTCTACTATAAATAAAGCATATAGAGTCTTCAACAAAAATTTTCAGACTGTGGAAGAAACAATGAATTTACGGTTTGATGAAAATATTCAGACTCACAAAGATGAATCTGAACTATCTTCCAACATTCAAGAGTTATCAGAAGCTCAACAAGAATCTCCAAAGATCGTTGAATCCGTAAAAGAAGGAAAAGAAGATACAATCCAGACTCAATCAGAACCTTCAGAGTTTGATGATATTAAGAAGGAAAAATTTGATAGAAACTGGAAACATAAATCTCGTCATCCGAAGAACCTTATCATTAGAGAAATAGAAGATAGTATCAAGACTAGATCTAAACACGAGAACATCAGCAACTTGGCGTTGATATCAGAAATAGAACCAAAAGAAGTTGGTGAAGCATTATCAGATGAAAGCTGGATCGAAGCTATGCAGGAGGAACTTCAGCAGTTCATAATCAATAAAGTATGGGAGCTTATGCCAAGACCCAAAAATCATCTAGTAATTGGAACAAAATGGGTATTCAAAAACAAACTGGACAACAACGGGAAAGTCACAAGAAACAAAGCAAAACTAATAGCAAAAGGCTATTCTCAAGAAGAAGGCATAGATTATGATGAAATATATGCACCAGTTGCAAGGTTAGAAGCCATTAGGCTACTATTAGCTTATGCTTGTTTTTATAACTTTAAATTGTTTCAGATGGACATGAAAAGTGCCTTCCTGAATGGATATATCAAAGAAGAAGTATATGTGGAACAACCACCTGGCTTTGAAAAACCAAGGAAGACTGTGTCACGCCCCGTACCCCACGAAGCGTGAGCATCCCGCCACAAGTCGAATTGGTGTGACATCCTAGGAAGCGTCACCGACCCAACACAAACCAAAGATCAAGTCACATGCGGAAGCACGATATATAAGAAAATATATCACCCAGACAAAAATTACAGAGACCAGGGATAGCCACATTACAAACGATTACCAAATAAAACAACTTTACCTTTTTATAAACATATAGAAATGCATACAGTATCCATTTACAAAGAGCAAGACAAAAATGGGTTGTGACCACCACAGCAAAAAGGGACAGTGGCCACAGGATATTGAGCTAAGACAGCTTCGGTCAAAAAGATGCAGCCACTCCTTCTAAGGCTAAGATCAACCTAGGGAACCCAATCCGGGTCAGAACCGGAAGACACTGATGAAGAAGAACTATTTGGCAGCTCCTTATCAGAATCCAACGAGTCTAACTCGGACTCAGCCTCCTCGGGCTCATCCTCTGCGTCCATCGCCTCGGGCTTAGGGTCCTCCTCCACCTGCTGCTCTATCTCAACATCATTCAGCTCCATATCCATCAGCTCAACCTCATCGACCTCATACTCCATAGGAACGCCATCGGAGCTCATACCTTCCTCGTCTGAAGTGGCGGGGTCTACTATATCTCTATTGGGACACTGGGGATCAATCTCTCCCTTCCCATTAAACGGGATATCAAATGTCCAAAGGGGTCCGGTCTCCTCCCCATTATAAGTCCTATAACACCATGCCACATACTCATGGATCGCACACTTTAACTCCCCAACATCTACCCATACTAAAGTATAGTATCTAATGTACATATTCCTATTCCCTACAGGATGTATGGACATGGTCTTCTCGATGAAGTGTCGGATCCCAAAATGGATTGGCACCTTTGCCATCCTCACTACCGGTGGTCTGAAATATCGGTTTACATCAACCGTGAAACGAATCTCAGCAAGTAACAACCCCTAAACCTAACTAGGCTAACATGCACCTCTTGACAGGCGAATGAAACATGCATAATAGCACAGCATATAACATCACAATAATTAACCTAGGCTCGTGGCCCAGATTGTTCATACTACGACCCTGTAGGTTAGACATTTTCTAACAATATTCATGTGCAATCCACTGAACATGCACATGGCTAACATACTCGGCACATGATTGTTATTTTCATGAATAAAACAATTATCCCAACCCGAAGGCCAATAGGTATATCGACCCGAAGGCCACGACCCGTAGGCTAACAAATATATCGATCCGAAGGCCACGACCCGAAGGCCAATAAATATATCGACCCAAAGGTCACGACCCGAAGGCCAACAAATATTCACATAAGGTACGTGCACTTTCGCACTCACAATTCCAGCCATATCAAACACATTATGCGAAATCACATATAATGGCATTCAAGTCAATCATGAACATACAATTCACTTACGCCAATATGTGCCCAAGTATAATTCATCATAACTCGACCAATTCAATACATTGTCGGCACGCCCAATTCATTCCGTTTAGCCCATTGAAACTCGACATTCAATACATGGTTTAAACCAAAGACCAATTTATATAATTCAAGTCCACCACTAACCAATCAATTTCGGCTACTATACCAACAACAGGGACTCACATAATTTAACCCAAACAAGTCCCATTTAGCCATTGGATCACCCAAATTAAGCAACCACAACAAGAATCCAATTAATCCCAACTTAGACAATTTTAATCCAAATTCGGTTCTGGTATGAACAGTACCAGAACAGCCCACATTTGGGCATTAAATCACATCTAAATTATCCTGTTAGGCCCTAATTAAACCCCACAATTATCCAATACACATTCATCTATAATTAGACCATAATCTAGTCTAATTAAACCCTAATTCACCCATTTAAAGTGCAAATTAAACTAATTTGGAATGAGGGATTTAATGCTCGCCTAAACCGATTCGAGTTGACGGGAACGAGTGGCCAATCGCCGATGGACGGCGGGATCAGCAATGGTGTTCTGACGGTACGGACGGCGGCGCGGCGTACGGACGGCGGCGGTCCGGCGTACGGACGGTGGCCAAGGCAGTGAAAGGAAAGGGAATAAGGAAGAGAGAGAGTGGTCGGTCGAGTGACAGTAGTGGTGAAACGAGATGGCGGCGTAATGCGGTGGACGGCAGCCTGCGACGATCCTCACCCAACGGACGGCCGATCGGTGGCCAAGAAAGAGAGAGAGGTGATGGTCGACTGAGAACGACGGGCTAAGGCGGTCCGGCGCGGTGGCACGACTAGACGGCAGCGACGCCACGTACGGCGTCCGGCGATGAGTGGCCGAGAGAGACGATCGGCGGGAGGGAGAGAGGGCACGAACAGGGAGAGAATGGCCGGAAGAGAGAGAAGATGGGGTCAAATGGGGTCAAAATTGGACTTAGTGGAGTCCATATGTCAACATCCTAGCCCCCTTGACCAATTTACCCATGATCCAATGGCCTTAATTTGGTTTCATCCAATAATGCAAGGTCATTATGGTCCCTTGGTCTCAATTATAGGGCTGACCCAATTCTGAAATAATTTCCTTAAATTTAGCCCAAAATTCGGAATAATAAAAAAAAGGCATATGGGCATTTTGGTAATTTTTCGATCCCGGATCGAAATTCCATTTTTCGATCGTATCAACCCCAAATTGGTGTGGCCACTCAAAAATGATGTCGGCCTCGCAAAATAATCACTTACGCCCTCAAAAATCGGCAATAAAGTCTTGAGGGGCAAAATGGTAATTTTTCACTTCCGGGTCGAATTTCCATTCTTCGACCGTGCACACTCCAAATATGCGTGGCCATCCTAGATGGCATCGGCCATGAAAAATAACCTCATACGGCCTCAAAAATCGACGTTGGAGTTCAGAGGGGTAAAATTGTAATTTTTCCAATTTCGGCCGAAATTCCAATTTTCGGCTGTACCAGCCCCAAATGTATGTGGCCACTCCAAAACGACATTGACCACGAAAAATAGTCGCATACAATCTCGAAATTCGACGCCCAAGTCTGGGTCAACTTTCCGCGATCAAAATCGCTCACTTTCAAATTTCAAAGTCTCTGACTAACGGGCGGCTATTTAGGGGTTACGCGTATCGACCTAGGGATACTCGAGTCGTGACGGCTTCGATTACCGGGATAACGCGAGAATTTATCACTAGTGCCGGAGGTCGCGATTGATCGGTTTAAGTTCAGGATTTGATCGCCACGTGTACTTTCGATCGTGCGGAATCACCCGCGATCCGATCGTACATCGTTGGCCAAATCATATCCTTCGCTTTCCTAGGATCGGCCCATATTGGTCCAAAATATTTTCTCGTCGCTTCTTGGAATCGGTGTTGATTCACGGTCGGGTCCCTGGTCCACGTATCGTTCCCTAATTAGTCATTCTCTTTTGGCTAGTATCCCGAGAGTGATCAATTCCATGCAAGACTTTTCAAAATAAAGTGATAAACAATATTCACTTTATTGATCCCAGAAATAGGTCGAAATTCGGGATATTACAGATTGATTCTGTCTATAAACTCAAAAAGGCCCTTTATGGTCTGAAACAAGCACCTCGCGCTTGGTATGAGAGGTTGAGTAACTTCCTTCTGCAAAATGATTTCACCAAAGGTAAGGTTGACACAACTTTATTCAAAAGGTAAGAATTTTTTACTTGTTCAAATTTACGTTGATGATATCATCATTGGATCCTCTAATGAACTGCTTTGCAAAGAATTTTCTAAAAATATGCAAAATGAGTTCGAGATGAGTATGATGGGCAAATTGACATTCTTTCTTGGCTTACAAGTGAAACAAACCAAAGATGGTACATTCATTTGCCAGGAAAAGTATGCAAAAGAGATTGTCAAGAAGTTTGGATTGTAAAATTGCAAGAAAACAGACATTCCCATGTCTCAATCATCCAAACTGGACAAAGATGAAAATGGTAAAAAGGTTGATCAGAAGGTATATAAAAGCATAATAGGTTTATTATTGTATCTTACTGCATCTAGACCTGACATACTTTTTAGTGTCTGTATGTGCGTAAGATTTCAATTAGACCCAAGGGAATCTCATTTTTTGCAGTAAAAAGGATAATCAAATACATTAGAACTTATCCAATGTTAGGTCTTTGGTATTCCAAAGATTCAGATTTTACTCTTATTGGTTATTCTGATGTTAATTTAGCTAGATGTAAAGTGGACAGGAAAAGTACTACAGGTACATGTTAACTGCTTGAGAATATGTTGGTATCCTGGTACTCAAAGAAGCAAAATATAGTTATACTTTCTACAGCAGAAGCAGAATATGTAGCTTTGGGAAGTTGCTGTGCACAGATTTTGTGGATGAAGCAGCAGCTGCGAGACTTTACTATTGAAGAATCAAATGTTGCAATCAAATGTGACAACACAAGTGTTATTAATCTGACTAAGAACCCAATTCTTCATTCTCGTGCTAAGCATATTGAAATCAAGTATCACTTCATTCGAGATTATGTTCAAAATGGTGATGTGAATATTCAATTCATTGATTCTAAGAATCAATTAGCTGATATATTCACAAAACCTCTTGATAAGTCTTCATTTAAATATATTAGAAATAAACTGTGCATTACTTATCCATTTCTTGAAGTATCTGCTAGACAGGAATTTTTCAAACTCAAATGCTCTCTGTCTGAATGTTCTTTTCAGACTCACAAAGAAAGATATGTCCTTAATTCAAATTTTGGCGGGTATATTTTTGGCATTTCTAGCAGGATATTTTCATATTTGTTACTTTTGGAAGCAAATCAGGTATGTATTCTAATTTATTTGATTAATTGTGCTTAATATATTGTTATGATATTATCGTGATTGTTTGTGCTTAAAAAAGTATATTTCCTTCCTACATATTGGGGTTCACTTATTATATTTTCTAAAAGTAATTTTTTTTCTTTCCAAAACATGTCCTCCTCTTTTATAAACCTGTTCTTCTCTTTTCCAAAACCCTATCAGTACAAACGTTTTCTCTCCAAACCTGCTCAATACTTAGAATCATCTATTCCTCTTTTTTCTCCAAAGATCAAATTTTTTTTCACTAAAAGTGATCAAAATGCCTTTCAAGAGACGATCTTCACGTATTCTCAACCAAGATTCCAAGTCTTCAGCACCGGCAGCGTTCATGGAAATTTCAAACACAGAATCGGACCAACATCAAGACCCTTCAGAAGCGACACCACCACAACGATCGTCGCCACCAAAAACCACCGGTAAAACTGATTTTCGCTTTAGTAGCATCAAATTTGTATGGAATGCTTATCAAAGGTTGAAAAGAAGTAATGCTTCTGCATCGATCCTTCGTGAATGTCTGAAAGACAACGGCTTTCTCTCTGAAGCAAGTCTTACGAAAAGTTATTCTCAGTTTTGCACTAAAACTGATAACGATTAGGCCAGCACTATTCCAAAAGAGCCTACTTCCAGAAAAGGAAAGGAGAAAGTCGAAGAATCATCCACTCCCTCTGACAAGAAATTCATTTAAATAAGCCCTAAGAGCACCAATGCATCCAAATTTGTGGTTCTTAATGATGATACTCGATTCTTTAATATTTTTGAAATGAAGGTTGGAATTGCATCTGGTATGCCAGGTACTAGAGGATTATTCAGAAGTACTGAGCACAATGTCTACTGTAAGTTATTACTTGCTCGAGGGGTCATGAACCATCAGACTGTGGATTTCGACTACCTTGAAAAGGCTAGCATCTCAGTGAAGCATCTGTTTGAGAAATTGGGGATTTATGAATTTTGTCTGCAATCTGCCAATGTATATTCTGAACTGACTGCCTACTTTTATTCTAATCTTTCTATTTTGTCACCCAACTGGCTTCAATTCACTGTTGGTGACAAAAATTTCGATTTGAAAGCGGACGAGCTGGTGTTGATAATTGGAGCAAAACATTACAAGTTTACTCCATTGGAAGTGAGCCTAGAAGATGCTTCCAAAGAGGCTTCAGAAAATCAAAATTTTGCTCAAGGATCTAAACGTCATCTTTCCTATTCTTATTTAACTAGAAGATCTATGATATTACATAAGATCATCATTAACTGCTTGAAGCCCAAAGCAGCCTCCAAAACTGACTTATCCAAGTCAGAAATCAAGCTTATTTGGGCAATCTTGAAAGGTCAATCTTTCTCTCTTCCTCATATCATCATTTTCCACATGTATAGAACACTGCAAAAGGACAAGGGACAACTTCCGTATGGTGCTCTCATCTCACGAATTTTTATGTTCTTAAAGATATCTATTCCTGCTGAGATGTGCAAAAACCTTGTACCTTGTATGTTTGTTGGAGAAAAAATGCTCTCCAAGATGAAACAGTTTGATGATATAAGGGAAAGAGTAAGCACAGCAAAAGGAAAGGATGCTCAACCTTCAGAGGCATAATCTGTTGGGAAGACAAGTGATAAAGAGAAAGGCCAAAGAAAAAGAACTGGAATAGCAAGCAACCAGACCGACTCTCCTACCCCACTCAAGGTGTATAGGAAAAAACGAAAAATTCTTCTGCAAGATGAAAGTGATGAAACAGAGCACATTGAAACAAGACATACCGATGGTCCAGAACATGTTTCAGAACCTACTTCAAAGGTTTCAGAACCAGTTCCTGAAGAATATGTTTCCACAGACCATGCACCTTTTCAGGGGGAGATCCCACAAGAAGCAACAACTGGGTTCAAACAGTTGAACAAGCTAATATCCAAGAACAGCCCTCAGAAAATCAGACCATTCTCAACCTTTTGCTCGAAATCAAAGATAAGCAAGCTACACTTTAACAAGATGTGAAGAATCTACAGAAAATTGTTAAGGAAAACAATAAGGCTCAACATCTTCAGGCAGTAAAAGACAAAGCAAAACTTGAGGAAGCTATTGCTCTGTGCTCAACCAACATGGATAAAGCTATGGGTCAATGCTCTTCGAAGATTGAGAAAGCTGTCTCCATATTGGAAAACTTTCAACTCATTCGAACCCCTTCCAAGAAATAGCCTGTTTTTTAATATTTTTCTCAAAAACCATCTCTTTCTCAATTGGTCTGTAATATTTTCACAATTCTTCTTGTTAGACTAATTGGTTAATTATATCAATGTTTTATTCTCTCTATTATTATTTTTGCTGATGGCAAATAGAGGGAGAAATCATATGAAGATTTAGCCATACTAACATTAATACGCAGATCATATGCAGGTTATATACAAAGGAAGAAGAAGCTCACAGATCTCAATAGAGTTTGCTCTTTCAATTTCAATATGTGCTTCATGCGTTAAATATGCTTATTTATTTCAAATTGACTCAATCTGCAAGGAAGTTTTGTCACCATCAAAAAGGGGAAGATTGTTGAGGAAAACTCCTATTGATTTTGAAGTTGATAAAACCTTTCATGTTATTGTAAATCTGATACTTATTTTGAACTATTTTATTCTAGGTATGTCTATATATTCTAGAAGCTCAGAAGGAAATTTTTCAGACTTTACAAGCTGGCAAAATAAGAAGTTTATATCTTATTAAAGACCCACATAATCTTAGTTCTGAGACGTAGAATTTATTCAGATACAGTCGCAGAATTTATTCAGAAGCAGATGTAGACACAGAACTCAGAATGAAAAATAACAGCTAGTGATTTGGTATGGATTTCACAAAAGGAAAGTTTTGATTGTTTCAATCTCAATCTAATTGATTGAAAATCAAACATTATAACAAGCATGCATTATAATGGTAAAGCTCTACTTATGGAAATCGAGATTCTGATTGTATGGTCGACCTGAATCAGCGGGATTCAGAATCTGTCATCCAACGGCTACTCAATCATTTTTATACAAATCTGTCCAAGGTGAAGATTGGAAGATAATCCTCTAAAAGCTGTCCAATAGCTAGTTTGGAAGTAGAAGAGTATTTAAAGGAGATCAACGAGTAGCAGAAAGCATAACAGAATCAAGAATCAAGAAGTCCAAAGTCTGAGCATACTCCGATCATTTCTCTTGTCTTTCTGAGCCAAAAATTAAGAGCTTGAGGGATACTTTGTAAGAGTGATTGTGTGAGATAGAGAGTCCTATCATATACAAAAGTGCTGTTACTCAGAATCTGTAATTCCTCTTGATTACATAGTGAAATCCAGCCAGTAGGCTGTCAGCGTGGGAGAGTGGACGTAGACTTGCTATAAGCCGAATCACTATAAATTTGTGTGCAATTTTTCTATCCCTTATCTCTTATCTTATATACTGCACATCAAGAGTACTGTATATAAACTGTCTTGAATCTGAATTTTATTTAGACTCAACTGTGTTCTTTCATTTCCGCATAAACTGATAAAAATTGTTTAAGATTACCTATTCACTCCCTTCTAGGTGATCCTTGCTAGCTATATCACCACGTACTTGATTCCTAGCTAGCCATTTCCTAACGGTTAGTCTACTTGAGAGTGATCAATTCCGAGCGAAATTTAACTGAAAACGCATTGAAGAAATATTCATTTCATAAATCCCAAAAACCGGTCGAAATTCAGAATGTCACACCAGCCGAGATGCCAACCCGCACAAGCCGCCACCTTACCGTCATCGACGTGAACCACTGAGCGTCGATAGGTCGCTGTTGTGCCGACGTCGCTGCTGCTCTGTTCCAGTGACCTTGCTACCCTCCACGCTTAGCCGTTCTCGCTTAGGCCTGAGGTAAGCGACACCCTAAACCTTGTCTAGGACTTTGGGTATTTTGTTAAACTTGTTTTTGGGATTGTTAGTGTGGGATTTGTGGCTGATTAGGGGCTGTTTGGGGATGATTTGTTGGCCATTTAGCGCGATTTAGTGGCTGAGTTGTGGGCTGGTTTGGGGCGAGCGAATGTGTGACATTCTGAAATTCGACCCAATTTTGGGGTTTATGAAATGAATATTTCTTCGATGCACTTTCAGTAAAATCTCACTCAAAAATTGATCACTTTCGAGATACTAACCATTAGGGAAAGGCTAGCTAGGAATTAAGTACATTGACCTAAGAACTTGATCATGGATTGACACTTCGATCATAAGATTGACGAGGGAATATTTTGTACCATTATAGACCGATCCAAGGATGGCTATGGAACGATTCGCAAATCTTATACGATCGAAGCGCGGGTGATTCCGCTTAACCATTGTATGAGTTTCGAACGATCCTAAACCTAATTCGAAAGATCGTGTCCTTCAGAACTAGTGATTGACCCTCACAATTACATGACAACCGAGATTGCCATGACTCAAGTAAACTTGGATGTGGCTCGATGTTATCGGCCACGTGTCGATATGCGTAACTCCTAAAAGCCGCCCATTAGTTTGAGATGCACTAAAGTCGTGAATGTTGGATTTTGGTCATTAATTAGAATCTGAATTGGGATGTCGAATTTTCAAGATTTCCATGACTAATTTATCGGACGTCGTTTTATTTAGCATGGCCAACTATCGGATCGATTGGAATTATTGAAAATATCGAAATTTGAATCGGAGTGAAAAAAGACCATTTTGCCCCTGGGTTAATTGAACAGTTTTGAAATATTGAAGGGCAATTCGGACAATTGCATTTCCCTCCATAAGTGAAAATTTGGACAAGAATGTCTCATCTCCTTTTTGCTTATTCCTTGGTTGCCCTTGGATATTTTCCCCATCTTGCCTTAGAAGACTCATTTGTGGCTTTTGGATCTTTGATGAGATTGATAGGTTGATCTTGGACCTTGATTTATGTGAGTGGGTGGGTAGACAATAATTGACCTTTGACCCTCTCTCTCTCTCTTCTCATTCCCGGAGCTCTCTCTCTCTCTCTCCTTCCTTGGAATCGGCTGGAGCTCCAAGCACCATCACCTCCACCTTGGTTCTTCGGTTCAGATGCCACCAGACTTGCCACCTGAATCGCCAGCTAGCCACCCGTCCGACCGCCGGAGTGCACACTATTCACAAAAGCTTGAACCAGCCAAAAAACTAACTAGAAAACACCAATTTCCCCCTCTTTCTCTCTCTTTAGGCCTCACTCCTGGTATCCCGACCACCGCCATCTTGTGCTAGTTCCAATTATCCTAGCCTGGTCGTCGGAAAGTCGCTGGAGCTTGCCGTCCAGCCCTGTTCACAGGTTTTCTTGCTTAAACCCTTGGTTAGGCTAGTGGGTTACTAATGGCATGTCTAGGGATGGATTAGGGGCTGTGGATAGTTGGTTTAGTGATTGTATAAGCTAGATTTGCTTAATGGTGCAAGTTTAATGATTCTCGGATTTCTGGTTGTTACTATACCTCTACGCTTGGTTATTTTTTTGGTAATCATTGTGGGCCGAATCTGAGGAAGTGTCCTCATGGAATATGTTTCCAACATCTTGAGGTATAACATACTTTAAATTCAGAATTTTTTGAGATCAATTAGGGCCATTCGTAAGTCCATCTTTGGACCATCTAGAATCTACTGGATTTACTGTTCACTCGACCGTCTGGTCTTTCCGATTTTCTATAAATTTTTCCGGACCTTATTTCAACAAACTTCCTCACAAAAATTTTTAAGAACATCTATGTCTATAACATATAAAAATTTCAGAATTTTCCAAGGTGATTTGGATGCTGAGTGCAATGTGTTTTGGGGGACGGGTAACCTGACCAAAGGAACCGATTTTTGGTCTGACTTCTAAGGGCAAAAAGACACATTTATGATTTGAACTGGGTTTCGAGTCCTTCATAAGAAATGTTCATCAAGATGTTTTATACAACATATCCAAATTTCAGAATTTTTGGAGTTGATTTACTATTTATTTCAAATGGATTTCGGTCACTGCACAACTGCCCTTTTTAGCCCCGATTCTGTGCATACTCGGTTTTTCTCTCTCTCGGGGACTTTTCAGAGATTTTGTTACAAAGGAAAGGCGAGGCTTTTTAATTGATGAGTACAGACTTAGTTGGCATTTGGGTAATTCATAAAGATAAGAATCGGTAATGATTGTTGAGTGTGTGCATGGTCACGACACGTTCCGTCTAGGTTGGGGTTCTAGATGATGCCCGACGGGGGTTCGGATGCCGTTTAGGCAGGGGTTCTAGATGTTGCTGATCCGGTGGAGGCCGGATCGATGCTCCTTTATGGAATGCCATCTAGGCGGGGGTTTCAGACGTTGCCGTCGTCGAAGTAGCAGGACGATGCCTGGTTATGCCAAAAGACCGGCGGGGGTTTGGTGGCCCGAGGGGCTATTAATAATCTGGACATTTATAATCGAGTGTTATGCATTGGGGAATGCAATGTGCTTGTGTTGCTGTTGAGAATGTCTGGATTAATAACCGTTTTATGCACGTTTATGTCATGTGGTTGTATTATGTGCTCGAGGAGCGAATTTCCATGTTATGGCGGTATTCTAATGTGCAGGGCGTGTGCATGTGCCAAGGCAAGGTAAGGATGCCTGTGATTGTCTATGGCATGTTGTTTGTTAGAATTGCACGTTTAGGATTGTCCGGAGGTACGTGTTAGCCTAAGCGACGCGTAGGTAGTTGCTTATTGAGAAGTGTTCTCATGGTTGTATAACCAAACCATTTCAGACCCATAACCATGACTGATTCGGAGATGCTATCAGGGTATCGTGATGATTAAAGGATGGGATTATTCTTCTTGTCTCTTTTTGGAGTACCCCTTTTGTAGAGGAGCTAAGTTTACCCACCACCCAATCCTTTTTGTTATGAGTGGTGTCTAGATGGTGGCCTCTAGTAAGGCCCGTAATTGCTTATTTGTGTTTAATGCTATGTTTATAAAATGTATTTGTTGATGTGTTTCGATTGTCTCTCTATTATCTCGTCGGATTATATGTTGTATGGAGAGTTCGTTTTGCTTCCGCTTATGCTATTTGTTAGCATTCAGTTTGGGTCGGCAACAAATCCTGGGATTTCGCATACTTGATGACCTCGGAGGGATGTTGGCGTGCTCCCGAGGTTCGGGACGTGATAGAATGGGTCGAAATGTGGGCTGAATTCGTGGTTGGATTGGAGGTCGTTGAGTGCTGGAATTTATGCAATGATCATTAGTCGTTCATGCGTGATTTTAATGTTCATTTGACGGTAGTTCGTGTTGATGATTTGTGATGGGGATAACGTGCATTATGTGAGCTTTGGCTTAGTGTGATTGTATGAGGGGCAGTTAATGCTTGAATGTCGATTTAGTGTGTGATTGTCCCGTGTGGTCTAATGCTTGATTTGTGTTCATATGTGGTGAATTAATGGTGGGTTGTCAATGTCGAATGTGATCAAGGATGGGTGAGTGATTCATGACGTGAAATTGGTGGAACCGTGGCCTCTTTGGCGTAAGTATGGCGAATTGTGTTGTGGTCGTTTGAAAATAGTTATGTGATATTTGATTATGTGAAAGATGTGGTAATTGGTTGAATAATGTGGCATATGCGCTAATCTGAATGGCGTGAGGCGTGTTTACGCAGGCTACGTTTGGTAGACGGAACAAAATTCAGGATAGTATAAATTTTATCTTGTCCCGTGTTTAGTGTTTTTCCAAAATAGAATAAAGTGGGATATATGAAGGATATAGCCAATATAAAATTATCCCATGAGAGAGGTGGGATAAAGGTGAACAGAGTTTTTAATATCCATGAAATAAAAGTTACTTTTCTTGAATAAAAAACTTGTTAAATTAATAAAATTAAAATAATATTTGAATATAAATAATATTTGAATTCTAATATAAAAAATTCAAAATAATTTATTTCTATTTATTTATTCAAATACATTTAGTATTTATATTTATTGCATATTTTAGGTATGTTAGTATAGTCTACTATATGATAAAATTTTATTATAGAATGTTGGACGGGGAATAAAGAAATAAAATAAAGAAAAGAATTAAACTTGCTATAATTATTTTGAAGCTGCTCATTCTCACAGGTTTCCCTCACTAAATACCTAAACGTGCTATAATTCCATCCAAGAATTAGAGACTTAAGTCATCCACTAAGTCTAGCAGTTCTAGGCAGTAAATCACAATAATGAGCATAGGACAAGCAGTCACCAAAACAAGCATCAAGAGCATATAATGAGTAGGATTCTCGATCTTACCTTACTCCTTGCAGTGCCTGCAATTACGAATATCACCAAGCAAGCTTTTAGCAATCACAAGCACATATTCACAGGGCATGCATTAAGCATTCTAAACTTGTGATCAAACAGGTCTCCCTAATTGACTACCCCAAAATCATCATCCTTATCACTTTAGATCTAGACCAACTTGAATCGAGCTAACTTTGCTCTGATATCAAATCAATGGGGATGTCACGTCCCGAACTCAAATGAGCATGCAACATCCCTCTGGGGTCGTCAAGCATGTGACTTCCCAGGACTTGTCGTCGACCCAACTTAACTCAAACGAGGAACGCAAGCGAAAGTAAATTCAAACTCACCATACAACATACAATGAAATAGGGAAGTAGAGAGAGACAAACGATACACATCAACAAACCGCTTTTTTTTAAGAACATAATGTTACTTACAAACGGCACAAGGTACAAGCCTTACTAGAGGCTATTATCGACGAACCACGCACAATAAAAAGGATCGATTGGTTAATAAGCTTAACTCCTCCATAAAAAGGAGCCCTCAAAAAATGGGGTAACTCGACCTAATCTTAATCCCCATAGTACCTTGGCAGCGTCTCCGAATTAATCATGATCGCGGGTCTGAAATGGTTATATTACAACAATGAAAATAAATCTCAATAAGCAACTACCTAAGACTCGCTTAGGCCAAAGCGTACCTCCGAACAATTCTAAACATGCAATTCGAACAATCGACGTGCCATAAACAATCACAGGCATCCTTACCTCGCCTCGGCACATACATGAGTCCTGCATGTTAGAATATCTCCATAACATGGCCAATTGCTTATCAAACAAGCATACTTCAAATCATGGCATAATCATAATAAACACACTCAATATGTCAGATTTCGAGCATTCACCAATGCATATCATACGTTCACATGTATCTAGGTTGTTAACGACTCCTCGATCCACCGAACTCTTGCCGGTCTTCTGGCATAACCAGGCATCGTCCCGCTACGTCGGCGACAGCAACGTTGAGGATCGAACACCCCCGGGCAAGCCGGGTACCCACCAGCATTCCACTTAGAAGCGTTGATCCGACCTCCACTGCGATTGGCATCGTCTGGGATCGAACACCCCTCGGCAACCCTCGGTACCAGATGGCATCCGAACTCCCGCCGGGCATCGTCTAGAACTCTCACTTAGACGGAACCTGACATGATCATGCACACACATTATCCATTCAATGCCAATTTTTATCTTTGAGAATTGGTCACATGCCAACTGAATACTTACTCGGCCAATAAAATGCCACACTTTTCATTGATTATCTAGCCTTTGAATAATTGCCAGAAAATGAGAAAACCGAGTATGCACAAAAATGGGTGATTCCGGGCAATTCTGGATAGTAACACAATCACCGAATTTCCTTTAAAATAAATAGTAAATCAACTTCAAAAATTCTGAAATTTGGATATATTGTACAAAATATCTTGGTAAACATTTTTCATGAAGGATACAAAATCCATTTTTGACTGTAAATACCTCGTTTTGACACTCAAAGGCGGACAGAACCCGGTTCGCTCGGACTGCCCCTTAGACCATAAAAAATACAACTCATTCAGCACCTAAATCACTTTGGAAAGATCTTAAATTTTCTATGTCATAGAAACGGATGTTCTCAACAATATTTGTGAAGAAAGTTTGTTGAAAAGAGGTTTGGAAAAATTTATAGAAAATCGGAAAGACAAGAAGGTCGGGTGAACAGTAAATCCGACACACTGAATTCGGTCCAAAAATGGACTTTCGAATGGCCCTAAAGGATCTCCAAAAATTCTTTATTTTATATATATCATACGTCAAGATGTTATGAACAACTTTCATGAAGAACACTTCTTCAAATTCAGCCCACACAAGTCACAAAAAAATAGCAAAATCCAGCGATACAGTAGCAACCTTACCAGAAATCAACCAACAAGCACCACCAAGCAAACAAAGCACAACCAGCCATAAAACCAACTATCCACAGCCCTTAAACCATCCCTAGCATGTCTATTAGTCACCCCTTAGCCTAGTCAAGGGTTAGGAAACCACTTACTTGGAAAAACCCAAGCAAAGCGGGCAAGAAATAAAAGAAATGGTGGTGCAGTGGGCAGCGGCGGTCTCCGGTGATGAGCGGCAGTTTCCAGTGACCTGGACGATTGCTGAGGGTCAAGTGTGCAGCCAAGAGAAGCCAAGAAGCAGAACAAGAAGCAGCAAAGCAACAACAATAATAGCAGCGAACCAGCAAGAAGGAAAAGAAAACAGAAGAAGAAGAGAGGAGGAGTAAGCCACGTGAGAGAGGGATAAAGAGAAAGAGTGAAGGGAGAGCGAGAGAAAGACATTATGAAAGGAGAGAGAGAAGGGGTACAAACTAGGTCCTAGCCCTCTCAAGTGTGATCTAAGGGCCACAATTCCATCTTGTGGGTCAAGCCAAGATCCAAAGGCTCCCATTATTCCCAATTCTAAATTTAAATAAAAGGAAAAAATGCATAAAAAGGATTTAAATAAAGAGGAAGGTATATTGGCCTAAATCCGCACCCGGTCCAAATTTCACTTTCTGATAAATCCAGGCAATCTCGAGGTTGGCCACACTTATTTTGACATCGTACAATTGATTTCATCATGAAACTCCGAGAAATTCGACATCCAAGTTCGGGCTCTAAATAATGGCCAAATTCGATCAAACGTGACTTAAGCGAATCTCAAAATTAACGGGTGACTTTTAGGAGTTATGCATATCAACTCGTGGCCGATTTGAAATCGAACCACATCTAAGTTTTACTCGAGCCAGGGTGACCTCGGTCGAACCATGGTCAAGTTCTTAGGTCCACGTAATCAATTTCCAATTGGCCTTTCCCTAACGGTCAATAACACAAGAGTGATCAGTTCTAGGCGAGATTATACTACAAGCGCATTGACGAAATACACATTTCATAAATCCCAAAAGTGGGTCGAAATTCAAAATGTCACACTCCTTCTCATTTGAATCATCCAAATCAATAAGAAGAATTTCCATTCTCTCCCAAAGTTTCTCTCTCTAGATTCTTTCTTTACAATCAGAGTGAGCGATCGAGAAAAGGCTCGGCCTAGGCATTCTAATGATCCAAGGAAGCCTAAGTCGTCGCACGGGTCGTTCCCAAACTATCGACTTGTGATAAGTGGTATCAGATCAAGTAGAGAGTCCATCCAAGGAGATCGAGGAGCGCGCCAACTGGTCGAGAGAATGCTGGACCAAGAACTTGCTTCGGTGATTGTGGATGACAGGGCTTCTCAAGCGCAAGTTGCCAAGAAAGAACCCGTGGGAAATCCAAGAGAAGGGATGGCTTGATGGACACCATGACCATGGTAGATGAAAAGCTCATGAGGATGAGAAACGCCATGTTGGAGTTCATTGAAGAACTCGACAAAATCAAAGGGCGGATCAACGAGGTTGAAGGAACTCTCTACCGCGAATTCACAAAAGTCGTCAATGGTATAACGGCCGCCTTGTTCGATAGGGACAATGCCCTCGAAGCATCAATCAAGGCCCTAAAGCTTGAAGTCGTGGTGCTCAAAGAAGGCAACTCCAAGGCCAAGGTCAAAGCCTTGAAGATGGAGCTGCAAGAGCTCAAGACTAAGCTTGCCCTATGCAAAGCAAGCATTGCAAATGGTGCATTGCCCATCCGAGCGGCACACAAGCTGGATGTACTGAAGCCAAAGGAATTCAAAGGCAACCGGTCCGCCAAAGAGGTGGACAACTTCCTATGGAGCATGGAGCAATACTTCGACACCATAGGGATCTAAGAAGACTTGGCCAAGGTACGAACCGTTTCGATGTTCTTAGTTGATAATGTCATGCTCTGGTGGCATAATAGGTGTGATGAGATGAAGCAAGGCGCCAATCCCATCCATACTTAGGACTCACCGAGCTCAAACTCCAAATTCCCAACCTTGGGGAGGAGGAGGCTCTTGGGGCGTTCATGGATAAATTGAAGCTATGGGCACTACTCGAACTCAAACAAAGGGATGTCTGAAGCCTCTCTACTTCATAGTGGGGCATGACTTGCAGATTCTTGAGTTTCACTTGGTCCAAAAGCTTGAGTTGAGACATGGACTGACTTGTGGATTCTTGTGTTCTCATATTTCCTTGTTTGGTAGGTGTCCTTTCCACCGTGACTAGTCTCCGATGTTTTCTTAGTCTCCCTCTTTTACCCTCCATAGAAAAGCATTTATAAGTTACAGTAAATAGGGATAAGTATACTAGAAATCCTAATATTTATCATGGAAGTGTAATCAAGTCCAAAAATTTCTCACGAATGTGCAATCAAGTTCTAAAACTTTTCACAAAGATGGAATCAAGTCCTAAAACTTTCAAAAAGTACAATCAATAGAAGGACTTGATTAAATCAATTTGATAAGTTTTAGAACTTATTTATATTTTCGTGACAAGTTTTAGGACTTATTTGTACTTTTTAAAAGTTTTAGGACTCAATTGCACTTTCCTAACGAGTGTTAGGACTTAATTGCACATTATGAAAGTTTTAGGACTCAATTGCACTTTCATTATGAAAGTTTTAGAACCCAATTGCACTTTCGTTACAAGTTTTAGGACTTGTTTGCATTTTTTGAAAGTTTTAGGACTAAATTGCACTTTCTTAACAAGTGTTAGGACTTAATTGCATATTATGAAAATTTTAGGATTCAATTACACTTTCGTGATAAGTTTTAGGACTTTGAATGCACTTATCCCAATATTGTCACGAGGTCATGTTGGTATTGGAGGTTTGGGCCATATATATGTTTTCTTGGTCTTTCTTTTTTCTTACTAGAGGTTTAATTTGTGTTGGTACTAGAGGCTTGGGGCATGTTCTCTTCTTGTGTCCCGAGTCATGATAGTTGACCATTAGACGATTACCCTAACTTTTCTCAATTTATTAGGATCAATATTTGGATTAACTAAGGCTTTCCTCTTTCTTGTCCTTTTCTCAACATTCGCACCTTACTTATTATGTTGTTTCTTGGTTCTCTCTGGAAGCTTTCTAAATGGCGGAGGCAATATTGGCACTTTAGTGGATAGTGGCCACATTTTCTTCCCATTCAATGTCAGCAATGGAAATTGGTAGCATTTTTCATGGGCATCCTCCTTGAAAAAATCATCAATATATTTATTAAGCTCAGACTTAATATAATTGATGCATGAGATAGCATGGCTATAGGGTATTCCTAATATATCCCATTGCCTATAAACACATGTCATCTATCTCAAATCCACATCAAATCGATCATCATCAATTTCAAATCCACACTTTTCCCTTGTACATGGTCTAGCAACACAAGATCAAATGTGTTGTTCTTGAACATGTTTTGTGGCAAGGTAAGCCCACATAAAATCTCTTGAACATGTTTTATGGCTATCTAAGTATAAGATCAAATGTGTTGTTCTTACTAGATTTCTTTAATTGAGCTTTATAAGATGTTGATAACTTATATTGTTCAGCAAATCGACCCTTAATGGTCTTAATAGCTTTGGTAATTGCTTCATAACAGGTTCTTTTATTGAGTGTGAGTCCCCACATCTACGTTGCATCTACTTGCAATTATGTTGTAGTATATTTCAAATTAGCTCTGATCTTAGGCAATAACTCTTATGCAATCCACATGTAAGATGTGCTTTTATTTTTCATGCTTCTAGGGCAAGTGTGTTCTTCTTCAATCATCTTGATAATAAACATTTTTTTTCTTTTTTCAACCAACTACCACAAAAGGACCATTCACATTTGGTCACACATTTCGCATTCATCTTTTTAAATTCACTTTTCTTCCAATTAATGTTGTAGCCATTTGTAATTGCATATGTCCGCACTATCCTCTTGAACTAAGTATGAGACTCAAATCTCATGCCTAACTGAAACAACAATTCTCTGTGATCACATCTAGGGTCATATCTATAGTTAAAGCTCTTGTTTGGCAACATACTTCCTCATCTCTAGAGCTAAGAGGACTAAGATATTCATGTGCTTCGATGTCCTCATCATGAAAAGAAAAAAGAAACTATGGGCAACAATTGCACGCAGGGTACGTTTGGTAAACGGAATAAAATTCAGGATAATATAAATTTTATCTTGTCCCGTGTTTGGTGTTTATCCAAAATAGGATAAAGTCGGATATATGAAGGATATAGCCAATATAAAATTATCCCATGAGGGAGGTGGGATAAAGGTGAATAGAGTTTCTAATATCCATGAAATAAAAGTTATTTTTCTTGAATAACAAACTTGTTAAATTAATAAAATTTAAAAAATTTAATATAAATAATATTTGAATTCTAATATAAAAAATTCAAAATAATTTATTTCTATTTATTTATTCAAATTTCTTTCTATCTTGTGATATAAATTTCATATATATAAATAAGTACATTTAGTATTTATATTGATTACATATTTTAGGTATGTTAGTATAGTTTACTATATGATAAAATTTTATTATAGAATGTTGGAAGGGGAAAAAAGAAATAAAATAAAGAAAAGAATTAAAAAAGAGAGGGAAAAATAATAAAAAAATAAGCAAATAAAAATGAAGTAGGTAAGAGTGTCGTGATAGATTTTTATCATTTCCATTTGTGCAATTTTTAGGTTAATTTGAAATGAAATAACGTTCCTAGAAAATAATGAACACTGTAAAATATGAAAATATCCATTACTGTGATTCACCAAACAGTATATTCGATATAGCAAATTCCTTGGATTTCATATCCTATCCAGTTTTATCTTGATTAGAAATCTAAAGGATCAAACGCAGCCTTTAAGTCAATAGCTACATACAATAATGGAAGTGTCATACCCTTTTCATTTAGAGACATAACGTCGTTGCGGATTCCGATAAATATGGCCTCAATATTAGCTTCCTCAAGTTGGAACTGGTTTGAGACCAAAAGAAAAGTTTGGAACAAGAGCATTAGTAGAAGTCAAGGTTAGGAATGTGATTATTCTTCTCCCATGGCCCATGTCACGCCCCGGACCCTCAAGCGCGTAGACATCCTTCCTTGGCCATGGAATTGCGACGTCCCAGGACGTGTCACCGACCTATTCATTTTAACTTTTAATTAAACGCAAGCGGAAGCAATCATAATCCACGCAATCACAATAATAGAGATAGTCAGGAAAACACACCTCAATATATACAACATCATTAGCAATACATCGAGTTAACATGTTACAAGTCCGCTACGTGGACCTTCCCAATTACAACCACAAAAGATAAGGGGTTAACCTAGCTCCTCTATCTACGTGGGCAACCTCAAAAGGTGTTCTCCCTCAAAACAGCCTGTTTCCATGGAATGCAACGCGTACTCATACCTGAACACCTGAAAAATGGTTAATAATAACGAATGAGATAAATCTAAATAAGTTAATGACCTAAGCCTTGGTTAAGAAGTCAACTCGCCTCGGGCGCTCCTAAACATGCAACAACCTATCGATAGCAGATCAATAGCAAAGCAACCCCTGCTTTGCCTTAACTATAAACACAAGCAAGCTACCCAATCCAGCATAAACAAACTTGCCATTAAACAATCGCAGGCATTCTTACCTTGCCTTGGGGCACACACACGCCCTGCACATAATAAACCAACATGTGTAATCATAATGCAATAGGCACATAATACAATAAGAACACACTCAGTAATTCTCATGTACGAGGTATCCACACGAGTCCTGATTATGAAGTGAAACCGTTTTGGCCCGTCCTATACCATGCCTCACAATTTCATCCTATAATCAGGCGCAATGCAACGTACTCTTTCACACGAGTTTCAATTACTACCACCTCACAAAATCATGGCACAACCCGCGTTACTCGCATCAGGGTGGCCCTCACTAACCATCATAACTCTACAATTGCTCTCATGAGCATATAATAAGATCACATGGCACAACATCAATTTAATAATCCAGACACATATAATTATCATTTTAGGCATAATGCATTCATCCATACACGTTGCACTCATAATAGTCCAGATTATTAAACGACCACTCAGTGCCACAACCGAACCCTCGCCAGTGTCTTCCGGTTGCCACGAATTTCCTAAAATTATTTTTTGGCTGTTCATAAATTTGCCACGGATTTTTGCCACGAATTTCCTAAAATTATTTTTTGGCTGTTCATCAAATCCGTGGCAATTGCCACGGATTTTAGTAGCGGATTTTTTTTAAAAAATCAACCTAGTCATTTCTATAGGCTTTTTTAGGAAATCCGTGGCAAAAATCCTTGGCAAATTTGCCATGGATTTTTGCCAAGGATTTCCTAAAATTAATTTTTGGCTTTTCAAAAAATCCGTGGCAAATTTGCCGAGGACTTTTGCCACGAATTTCCTAAAATTATTTTTTGGCTGTTCATAAAATCTGTGGCTAAAATCTGTGGCAAATTTGCCACCGATTTTTGCCACGAATTTCCTAAAAAAGCCTACACAAATGCCTACGTCGATTTTTTTTTAAAAAATCCGTGGCTAAAATCCGTGGCAAATTTGCCACGGATTTTATGAAAAATCCAAAAATTAATTTTAGGAAATTCGTGGCAAAAATCCGTGGCAAATTTGCCAAAGATTTTTGCTACGAATTTCCTAAAAATGCCTACACAAATGACTACGTCGATTTTTTTTAAAAAATCCGTGGCAAATTTGCCACGGATTTTTTCCACGAATTTCCTAAAAATGCCTACACAAATGACTAGGTCGATTTTTTTTTTAAAAATCCATGGCTAAAATCCGTGGCAAATTTGCTATAGATTTTAGCCACGGATTTTATGAAAAGCCAAAAATTAATTTTAGGATATTCGTGGCAAAAATCCATGGCAAATTTGCCACGGATTTTTGTCACGAATTTCCTAAAAATGCCTACACAAATGACTAAGCCGATTCTTTTTTTAAAAATCCATGGCTAAAATCCGCGGCAAATTTGCTATGGATTTTTGCCACGGATTTTATGAAAAGCCAAAAATTAATTTTAGGAAATTCGTGGCAAAAATCCATGGCAAATTTGCCACGGATTTTTACCACGAATTTCCTAAAAATGCCTACATAAATGACTACGTCGATTTTTTTAAAAAAATTTGTGGCTAAAATCCGTCGCAAATTTGCCGCGGATTTTTGCCACTGATTTTATGAAAAGCCAAAAATTAATTTTAGGAAATTCGTGGAAAAAATCCGTGCAAATTTGCCATGGATTTTTTCCACGGATTTCCTAAAAAAGCCTACACAAATGCCTACGTCGATTTTTTTTAAAAAAATTCGTGGCAAATTTGCCACGGATTTTAGCCATGGATTTTATGAAAAGCCAAAAATTAATTTTAGGAAATTCGCGGCAAAAATCCGTGGCAAATTTGCCATAGATTTTTGCCACGAATTTCCTAAAAATGCCTACACAAATGACTACGTCGATTTTTTTTAAAAAAATCCGTGGCAAATTTGCCACGGATTTTTACCACGGATTTTATGCAAAGCCAAAAATTAATTTTAGGAAATTCGTGGCAAAAATCCGTGGCAAATTTGCCACGGATTTTTTCCACGAATTTTCTAAAAATGCCTACACAAATGACTAGGTCGATTTTTTTTTTTAAAATCCATGGCTAAAATCCGTGGCAAATTTGCTATAGATTTTAGCCACGGATTTTATGAAAAGCCAAAAATTAATTTAGGAAATTCGTGGCAAAAATCCATGGCAAATTTGCCACGGATTTTTGCCACGGATTTCCTAAAAATGCCTACATAAATGACTACGTAGATTTTTTTAAAAAAATATGTGGCTAAAATCTGTG
Organism: Syzygium jambos; assembly: GCA_031216235.1. Lineage (NCBI taxonomy): Eukaryota > Viridiplantae > Streptophyta > Magnoliopsida > Myrtales > Myrtaceae > Syzygium > Syzygium jambos. The sequence goes on from CM062226.1 coordinate 16,960,016, forward strand.
GCAAATTTTCCACGGATTTTTGCCACGGATTTTATGAAAAGCCAAAAATTAATTTTAGGGAATTCGCGGCAAAAATCCGTGCAAATTTGCCATGGATTTTTTCCACGAATTTCCTAAAAAAGCCTACACAAATGACTAGGTCGATTTTTTTAAAAATCCGTGGCAAATTTGCTACGGATTTTAGCCACGGATTTTATGAAAAGCCAAAAATTAATTTTAGGATATTCGTGGCTAAAATCCATGGCAAATTTGCCACAGATTTTTGCCACGAATTTCCTAAAAATGCCTACTCAAATGACTAGGTCGATTTTTTTAAAAAAATTCGTGGCAAATTTGCGAAGGATTTTATGAAAAGCCAAAAATTAATTTTAGGAAATTCGTAGCAAAAATCCGTGGCAAATTTGCTACGGATTTTTGCCACGAATTTCCTAAAAATGCCTACACAAATGACTACGTCGATTTTTTTTAAAAAATCCGTGGCAAATTTGCCACGGATTTTATGAAAAGCCACAAATTTCCTAAAAATGCCTACACAAATGACTACGTCGATTTTTTTTAAAAAATCCGTGGCCAAAATCCGCGGCAAATTTGCCACGGATTTTAGCCACGGATTTTATGAAAAGCCAAAAATTAATTTAGGAAATTCGTGGCAAAAATCCATGGCAAATTTGCCACGGATTTTTGCCACGAATTTCCTAAAAATGCCTACACAAATGCCTACGTCAATTTTTTTTAAAAAAATCCGTGGCTAAAATCCGTGGCAAATTTGCCACGGATTTTATGAAAAGCCAAAAATTAATTTTAGGAAATTCGTGGCAAAAATCCGTGGCAAATTTGCCACGGATTTTAGCCACGGATTTTTTTAAAAAAAATTGTCCTAGTCATTTGTGTAGGCTTTTTTTAGGAAATTCATGGCAAAAATCCATGGCAAAGACAAAAATTAATTTTACTAAATCCTTGGCAAATTTGCCACGGATTTTAGCCACGGCTTTCATGAATAAAATTAATTATTCATTTTTGTGGGATTTTTATGAATTCCATGGCTAAAATCCGTGGCAAATTTGCCACAGATTTTAGAAAATTCCCGCTCAGATGACTATGTAATTTCTCATGAAATTCGTGGCTAAAATCCGTGGCAAATTTGCCACGGATTTCAAAAAAAAGGACGTAGGCATTTGTATGGCCATTTTTTCACGAAATTCGTGGCTAAATTTCGTGGCAAATTTTCCACGGATTTTAGCCGCGAATTTCATTTCTACTATCCCACACTCGCGTAAGTCTTTTTTTTTTTCCGAACAATAACGTTTCATTAACAATAATAGCAATAATAATATTCAACAACAATTACAATAATAATAATAATAATAATAATAATAACAACAACTACTACAACAACAATACTAATAATTACGACAATAACAACAATAATATATATGACAACAACAATAAACTTTTGTCATAATAATAATTACGACATAATTAGTAAAAAGTCTCAAAAATCTAAATCTTCGTCTTCACCTTCGTCTTCATCTTGATCTTGATCTTCTTCTTCAGCATCATCGTCATCATCGTCATCATCGTCGTCGTCATCATCCTCTGTCTGAAAATCAGATTCTACAACACTTTCTAAATTTGATTCGCAAATTTTAGTTAGATCTACATCTATCATTGCTCCACATGGATCTTGTAGAGTAGGAATGTTATATTCCTCAGTTTAAACCGCATTACAAACTTCCTCTTGTTGATATGCTATATCCTTTCAGTATTTCTCAATTTTTCTTCGTGCTTTGATTTTACATACAGCCCACCAATAAGCTTTGTCACGTTTTAAACTAGGATATGATGCATAATATACTTGAATTGCTTATTGTGCCAACACAAATGGTTCATATTTCATATACCTTTTCTTGTGATATATTTCAACCAAATTAAACTTCGTATGCACCTTCATTCCTTTGACGGGGTCAAACCACATGCACTTAAATAACACAACCCGCATTAATGGTCCGGGGTACTCTATCTCGATGATTTCATCCAACAGGCCATAAAAATCATCTTTTGAATTGCCACAATTGGATGACCGAACACACACACCACTATTCATTGTGGCTTTTCCCATTCCATATTCTCGAGTGTGAAAATTATACCCGTTTATGAAATATTCTGGCCAAGTTCGTATGCTTGACTGTGGACCCTATGACAGATAATATAGCAATTCTTGCTCTTCAACTTGATCATGATTACTGTGAACCTAAGATTACACACGCAAAGTCAATAATATATATTTAAATGATGTGTAAAATATTAATAATTTGGTTTTGGTCTATAAGCAACTTACATATGTTTTGAACCATACTGCAAATTGTTCATCGCACAAACGGTCGAACTCATTTGGTGGTAGTCCATATATTAAATTTTGAAAAATCCTATTAACAATTTACATTTAAATATTAGTAAATATTTGACACGCAATACATATATTTGTAAATATACACTTACTGGAAGTATGACTCCACTTCTGGATAGTTCAGTAAAATATAGATATGGGCTACCTGCCGTTCTTCGCCTGTTAAGCAACGAAACTGACGTGCGCCGCTTGGTCGACCGAGATAATTGAAAATAGAGAATGATTTGCAATTGGGATCGATGGGACCCTCATCATTTCTTCCTGCTCTCTGCCTCTTGCACTGCACGTGCAGCTCAAAATAGTATGATGCAAATGTTGTCACTTCTTCCACAATATATATGCATTACAAATTGAAGCTTCGACATATGCCTTATTCTTCACTTTTTTCTTCAAATGATAAGAACCTTGTTGCAAATAGAAAGAAGTTTATCGGAACATAATATATAATAAAGTATTTTGAAATTTATTTTGAAAAAAATTTTACCTCTCAAATGGATACATCCATCGAAATTGGACGGGACCTGCAACTTTAGCCTCATAAGGCAAGTGAACTAAAAGATGCTCTATTGAATCAAAAAATGATGGAGGAAATATCCTTTTTAAATTGCAAAGAATAATTGGAATGTCTCTCTCCAGTTTCTCCATGTGTGATGCTTTTAACACTGTTCAGCAAATATCATAGAGGAAATTACTTAACTCTATAATGGCGCCCCATACAAAGTTTGGTAGAAGTTCCTTCAAAGCTATTGGAATTAGTCTTTCCATAAAAATATGACAATCATGACTCTTTAATCCTGTCAACTTGTACTCGTTCAAATCAACACATCTCCTGATGTTCGAAGCATATCCATCAGGAAACCGCACAGATTTCAACCATTGACAAACGACTCGTCTCTGCTCCTTATCCAATGTATAAACTGCTTTTTGTTTTGGTCCCCTGCTACTTGCATCCACATCTAATGTTGGCCGATCACAAATATCTCTCGTATCTTTTCTTGCATTCAAGTTGTCTTTTATTTTTCCCGTGACATCCATCACTGTATTTATGACATTGTCGAAAACTTTCTTTTCAATGTGCATAACGTCAAGATTATGATGAATAAGATGGGCCTTCCAATATGGTAGATCCCAAAATATACTGCGTTTAGTCCACTTATGTGCACTTCCGTACGCAATAGTTGTGCCATGAAGGTTTTCAACAACAGTTGGAAAGTCCTGCACTCGCTCCCATATTTGATCATCGGTCAATCTCAATGGTGGAGGAGCTCTTTCAATCCTATTATTGATGAACTCTTTTTTATTCCTTCTGAATGTATGATTCATCGGCAAAAATTGTCTGTGATAGTCAAAATAGCAAGGCTTCTTACCATGTCTTAATCTGAATGACTTCGATCTCTCCAAACATATCGGACATCCTAAGATCTCAGCTGTACTCCATCAAGATAACATTCCATATGCTGGAAAGTCATTTATCGTCCAAAGAAGAGCAGCCTTCGTTACAAATGTTTGATTAGTAGAAACATCATACGTAACGACACCTTCATTCCATAGCCGTTGTAATTCTTCAATCAATGGTTGCATATAAACATCTATCAACTTTTTCGAATTTTGTGGGCCGGTCACGATCAATGTTAAAAACATATAAGGTGTGTTCATGCACATACCGGGTGGAAGATTGTACGGAGTTAAGATAACTGGCTAACATGAATAACTTTTCCCTAATTTTCCAAATGGGGCAAATCCATCAGCACAGAGACCTAACCTGATATTTTGAGGCTCTATCGCAAACTCAGGGTATGTTCTATCAAAATGTTTCTATGCCTTTGCATCTGAAGGATGACACATTAGACCCTATTCTATTTCATGATTTATATGCCAAGTCATGTGTTCAGCAGTGGCTTGAGACGCATAAAGCCTTTGTAATATGGGGATTAAGGGCAGATAAAACATTTGTTTGCATAGTCTACGCTTCTGATTACGATGCTGCCTCCTGTTAATCTTGTACCTAGGTTGGCTACAGAATTTGCAAGATTCTGCATTTTCATCATCTCTCCAATATAACATATAACACCTACTACATACATCAATCCTTTCAACTGGAAGTCCTAAGTTATCCACTAACTTCTTCATATCGTAAAAATCACTTGGCATGATGTTATCACGAGGCATTGTTTCACGCATTACTTCAACAAAAGAGTTTGTTGACACCTAAATTTCGGCGCATCATTTAGTGGTTAATTGCATAAAAATTAGGGATTAAATTTTAGTCCCTAACAAAAATATTAAAGTTAAATTACATAGTATTTAGTTTTAAGAGCATTTATCAAGTAGTTGCATTTGCATCGGACTGGTGGCGGATGGAATTAACAAAATTTAATTGAACTGGAGTTAATGGACTCAAGTACAGAGGTTCTCAACCCAATGAAATTAATTGGATCAAGCCCATGTGAATTAAAGATTCAGCCCAACTCGTTATACCCTCAAGTGGTTAAGATCGACATGTGCGTTGCGCGCGTGGAACATTGGATTAGGAAATATTAAGAAAATATTGTGAAAATATTTGGGCGCAAGATAAGAATATTCACGTGAAGGAATGCACAAAGCTAGAATTTGGACATGATGGGGTGGAAATATTCGGACAAGGTTGTACCTGGTGATATACATTTGATCTTATTATATCTTCAAGGAGGGCACATGGATTTGCAATATACGAGGGCAATATATTAAGGAAGGATGAAGTGTATCAACAGATTTGGTCTTCTGGTATCTTCGTGCGAAGAAAAAAAATATATATATGAAGGGTACAAAAGAGGAAAGGAGATACGGTCAGCATGGGGATATATTCTGACGATTGCATGGGGGGCTTCCTTTGGAGCAAGGGAAAAACAATATAAAAGGGGAGGGGCTCTCCTTCTCTGGTGGGGGGGAATCACGCACGAACACAGAGAGAATTTTCATAGGCGCGAGTGAATCATTCGAGGGAGAGAGAAAGACTCGGCCACACACGTGCGCAACAGCCGCCGCGTTGCCCCGCCGCCGCTCCTGCACTGCCCGTACTTACGCCGTGTTCACTGCTGCTGTTTACACCTCCATTACTGCCATTCGTCCGAGTGAAAGGGGAGGAACACACGAAGTCAACAGAGGGGTTCTTCTTGGTGGGGGCCTCAACATTCTCACGTTCTGGACAAGAAAGAGAGAAAAGCCAAAAGATTGAATACACGGCCACAAGATACAGAGAGAAAAAGAAGAAGAAAATCGTCCACGCACACATACAAGGGAGCTTGATACATAAAGACAAGAAGCAGCAAAGTCGGTATCTCCGTGGGTTCTTGTCTCTGCGCCAAACCACTCCTTGACCGACGAATTTCGACGGGTTCCTAGTTACCGGTCAACACACGAGCGACGCAGCAACATCGGTCCAATTGTTTTCCAGCTCGGTGTCCTCTGAGCTTGACGTCAAATTCGGGTGATCCAGTCCATGGTTACATTCGCAAGCTCCTTCACCGATTCCACATCGTGAGTCACCTACTGGACCATCCACCGCGAGCCCGACGCTGAGACGAGGAGCCGCTCGTGACCCACCGACCCGACTGACCAGAGCAGCCCGAGTCAAGTTGCTGCTCGTGATCCATCGCGCCGCCGCTCCCGACGTTGCATCGCTGTTCCCAACGTCGCGCCGCTAGTCCCGACGCACCGCCGGTCGCAATTCCGATCCGCGTGGTTCGAATTTGGAAGATATCCGCAAATTAGGTAAGATCATTATCCGAATACTTTTTTCGAAATATTTAATTTCCTAAGTTTTCGGTGTTCGAATATTTCGTGAATATTTTGGTGGATAGCTAGATATCTTAAGGTAATTTTGTGATATCCGCAATATTCAAAAAATACCCAAAATTGGGAAATTTTCCTAATTTGGCAACGTATCTGGACGACTATCCGACCTTATCCCTAAGGTACGATACGCGGCGATACAGAAAATCGTTATCTTGTCCATAATCACTTGGACACGATAATAGATTTTATTTGCTTTCCAAATTTGATCAATCAACTTTCCGTCAATATCTATAACCCTATAGATATGATTGTCAGTTTGATTTCTTTGCCTTATCCGAATTTGAAAAATTTTGCGGATTGCGTGGATTGTTTGAATGTAGTTATTTTTGTTGATTGCTTTCCTTTTAAATAAAGAAAATCCAAAAATTTATTAGTTAGATTTAAATTAGAAATTTGCATGCTTAGGGAATCTTAAATATATCCAAAAGAATAAGATAATTATTTGATTTAAATTGGGATTAGGGGTTGCATATTTCCTAGTTTAAATTAAAGATTATTTTAATCTTAGTGGATTATTTAGGACATTTAATAATTTCGAATTTTAATAAAAATCCCAAAAAAGAATCACTTTAGGATAGATTAGATTATCATTTTTTTAGAATAGATTGCATGTTAATTTGAGTAATTTTTAATTCCGAATTTCATTTGAAAATACCAAAAATAAATTATTTGTCCGTCATTAGAATTAGGTCACGTTGTCGCATGACATATAGTTTGCATGTTAGGCTGCATTAATCGCATGTTAATTTTTGCACGTCATTACATATAGGTTAGTTTTCATTTAAATAAGTGAAAATCCTAAAAAAAATATTGAGTGAACTGCTTGTTAATTAGAAATCATATTAGGATTGTTGATGTGATTTTCTAGCTAACAACGCAGATGTTTACGTTGCTTCAAGGTAAGTAATTCTCCCAATTTTGCAATTTATTTAATGTTTTGATTATTGGGTGTTACTTTGGTGGTTTGCGCACCCGCATGAACACCTCACATGTTAGTAATTAGGTAATAAAATGGATCCAAACTGCATGCAAAACATTTTTTTTGAAAAGAAAAGGTACCGAAAGGGCGTTAGACTAGATCTAGCGTAATCAAGTCCCCGAACTTAGAATCTCTGGTTCGTAGGAATAAAACATATCTCCCTATGTTTTATTTAGGTTTCTAATCGACCTACCATAAATAGATTAGTGGCGACTCCAAGCATGAAAACATTTGCACGTTAAGAACTTAAATCCTAAGTTGCGAATTGGTAGGGCTTGGGAGAGCCCGAGTTAAGTTTAGTCTTAATAATCCATTAACCTGAGAGAGGAAATTTTAGGTCGCGACAGCTTGGCGACTCCGCTGGGGAATTGAGTTAAAACTCTTAGTGGACTTAGGCCAGTTTTTCTTTTCAAAAAAATATTTTTGTTTGGCAGCGAGGATCCCAGGTACGTCCCTAACATTTTAGGTGTTAAATGTTTTTGCAGAATGGGAGGTATAAGGGGAGACGTGATTGTTAACCCTTGTTTTGCAGGGAGGTGTTTGGATGTATGGTTTATTTTATGCACGGAGCGCTGTATGATATAACCTGCTGTGCATGCCTTGCATTTACACTACACTGCACACACTACCCGCTGCCGGACCTGGGCGGCACAGGTTTAGGATGGTACTGAGACAGTGGACACCCCGACCACACCCGCGTGGTATGGGTCGCCCTCCTTGGTCCCGAAAGTTTTTTCACGGTGTCATTGAGTTTCCACCACGGTTGCACCCTTTGCAACCCGGGTCGGCTCCTTGACTAAGCCGGAGTCAGGGGAACCCCGGCCTAACCACAACCATGACTGGTTTAGCCCGGTAATCCTCGTGTCTCCATTTTGCAAGCCAGAGTCTAGATAGAAATCGAACCTCACAGTTCATGCGCATGTCTTTGTGATTGCCATGGTTCTATTGGGTGAAGTAAGTTTCCTGAACCTTTATCGCAATTTATTTATGTTTCGTATTTTCTTTGGTCGGTCCATGACATTAGGTCGGTCGTGAGTCTTGGTCCATATACTATGGGAGGGGCAGACATCCGGATTCTTGATGCTCCTAAGGACGAGCTCCATGCCTGGTGGAACCTACTCAGTCCGACCAACCGTAAGCTGGTTGAAGGCCACATCGGAAGGTTACTCCCCTTACTCGAAGTCAAAGTCCGCACCGGCCTCGTTCGAGCATTAGCACACTTCTGGTGTCCCGAGACGTCTACCTTTATATTCGGTAAGCATGAGCTCACCCCGACTTTGGAAGAATATAGCGTGATCATTGGAAAACCTTTAGGGACGGAATTAGTTACACCACCTCTAGGAATCGATTCCACCTTAATGTTGTCTGAATTTTTGGGTGTCGAAAAAGATGAATTGGGAAAAGTCTTGAAAGCAAATCGTGGGACATGTCCCTTTTCGTTCCTTAGTCAATGTTTTGATAAAGCCACATCTTTTCAAAAAGGCAGAATCTTTTTGCTAGCATTTTTCGGGTTCGTGATTTTTCCCCACTGTAAGAATGCGTGTAGTCCGTCAATTGCATGGTTGGTCCAACAAGTCTGTCTTGGAAAGAATTTTGTCAACACCATTTTAGCCGAGACTTTCATTTCCCTCGCTAAATTTAAGCAACAGATTGACAAAACGTTTCATGCCCCCCTCGAACTTTTGCAAATTTGGTTTTTATCTCACATAAAAGGGTGTGGCGATTTACTCACAGTATCTGAGCTTAGTGATTCTAGCCATCCAGTCTTGAGATATAAAGAAAAACAAGGGGATGCACCCGATTATCATTACTCTGAATGGATCATTTTCATGAAAAACGCTAGACCTCAAGGTTTCCAATGGCATGCTAACTGGTTCCAAGTCGAGGAAGCTCGGCTTACGTGTAATGGTATTGGGCCGGTTCCACTATTGGGTTTCACCGGTGCGATCGAATACTATCCCGCCAGAGTGTCTCGTCAGTACCAGATTCTCCAAGGACTCCCTCCAGCGCTACAACCAGAGCTCCTCCAAGTCGACTTCACCAATGGCGATGAAGACCACGAAGGGACGGTAGCTCAGCTCAAGAAGATGTGGAAGAAGTGTCGCCTCTTAAAGATAGCCCGACCCCAAAAAGAACTCAAGGGGGAGCAGAAGTCCTACTTCGCAACGACCGAGTATATTCGACAGCACAAGGTCCCACAGGAACTACTCCCGAAGATACCCAAGGTGCCTCTCAAGCCTGCCACTCGCTCAGAGAACAACCGTCTCAAAAGAAAGGCCGAAGAAGCTCAAGAGAAGGCATCCAAGATAGCTCGAGCTTATGAGCAATTGAAGATGGAAGTCGCCGCCCATATGTCTATGGATCAAGTCAAATAGAATAGCTTGAATTTTTATTCTCTTTTCAGTTCTAGTCTTCAGTCTTGTTTAGGAATTGAGTCTTTTTTTGTGATTGCAAGTTATAGTCGTTGTAAAAAAAAAAAAAAATTTCAATAAAGAGGTCATTTCTAATCAAAGCGGTTAGACCAATGTCATGGACCGACTCGTCATTCTTACTCGCTGTATTCATTCCATTGTTACTTTTGTAGGTAATTTGCCACGGATCCCCCTCATCCTCATAATACTCGATCGGTGACCAAAAAAAGGATGGCCAATCAAGCCGAGATTGCAGCCATGATTGACGAAAAGCTGAAAGAACACATGAATGCAATCAATGAGCAGGTCACGGCTGCCATGTCCAAAATGATGAGTGACCTCATGGCTAAGCAGCAGCAGATCAATGTTGCCTCCCAATCGGAGATTCCACCTCCAACTCGTCAAGGCCCCCGCCTTGACAAATCTCCTACAGTGAACACTAATCCAGCCCCTCAACTGGATGATGCCATTTTGACCAACAATAGTGTTTCTTCGTCGGTCCCTGTTCCTCATTTCCCCCCTAATGATGAGAATGCCAAGTTGTTGGCCAAACTCGAACAGAGGTTACGAGAAGTGGAGGGAACTCAAAGTGTTCCACCTGTTGATTTGTCCATTTTTACCCGAGTCCAAGTGCCTGATAAATTCAAGATGCCAGCTTTCGAGAAGTATGACGGCACTTCAAACCCAATTCAGCACATCGAGATGTACCAGGGGCTTATGAACAGATATGTTTCTAATGGACCCCTAATGATCCAAACCTTCCAAGCAAGCTTGAAGGATGCTGCAATGAGGTGGTATACCAACCACCAGATCAACCGGAAAGATTCGTGGGAAGAGGTGGCAAACCTTTTCGTCAAACACTTTAAGTTCAATCTCGATGTCACCATTACAAGGGAAGACCTGGAGAGAGCTGAGCAGAAAAAGGGGGAGACTCTGAAGGAGTATGCCACTCGTTGGAGGAACATGGCAGGGCAGATCATGCCCGAACCCTCAGAACGTGACTTAATGAAGTTGTTCGTGTCCACTCTACCGCAGCCGGTTCGTTCACGAATGTTGGTAACGGCCGCCCAATCTTTTGGCCAGCTGATAGCCATGGGTGAGGAGATCGAGACCGGGCTCAAGAAAGGATGGTATAGTGAGTCAGGTTCATCAAGCAAGAGATTTACTGGTAAGAAGGACAAAGAGCATGTCCCCGAAGTCAACATGACCTATGTGCAGAAGACGCCAGCTCAAGCCCCAAAGCTACAATTTAGCACCCAGCAGACGACCTCTTATGGACGGCAAGGCCAGCAGGACCCACGCCAACAGCGCAAACTTCGCCAGTTTACTCCACTTCCTGGGACATTATCTCAGGTACTGGCAGTGCTGAGGAAGAAGAACTTGCTGAATTCAGAGCCACAAAGAGCTAATCCTGCCAGCTTTGCAAGGTATGATCCGTCGAAGAAATGCGATTACCATAGAGGTGAAGTAGGACATTCGACAGATGATTGCCAAGTGCTCAAACATCGAGTACAAGATCTACTTGACACTGGAGCGTTTGCACTACAATCAGCCAGTAAACCCAATGTGCAAAACAATCCACTCCCTGATCATTCGAACAGTACAAATGTCGTCTTTGGCCCGGGAGTCAAGCAGATTCGAAGCTTCAGGGTCCCTCTCGAAGATATGTTTGATGCTTTAGTCCGAGCTGGTTATGTTTCGACCGGTGAGGTGGTGTCACTTGGTGACATAAGAAAGAAAGTGGATGAGTTGGTGAGAAAGGGAATGATTGGAACAGCAGATGAATTCGGGGTAGTGGCCGCTATATCTCAGGTTATCATTGATTGGAATGAAGAACTCGCAATGTTAACCGATGAACAAGTTAAGTTGGATCCTGAGTTAACTGACATGCCCCCTCTCGAGGACGCCTCCGACGATGACCTCGGGATCGTTATACCTGATACTCCGGAAGTATTGATCCTGGCATCACCTCAGCCCTACGCTTATGAGAGTGACAAGATGGTTCCATGGTCGTACGACGTTGATCTGATAACGAGGTCAGGGCGAACTTATCCTGACAAGCAACCGGCCAAGCCAGTGGCTGAGAAAGAAGCGAAGGAATTCCTAGCTGTGATTAAGGCTAGTGAATATAACGTGGTTGATCAGCTGAGAAAGTTACCTGCACAAGTCTCGTTGTTGGAACTTCTTCAGACATCAGATAAGCATCGGAGTGCTCTAATGAAGGTGTTGAGTGAGATTCATGTGCCCGAGACCATTGAAGAAGATAAGCTAGAAGGGTTTGTCGGGACAATCCTCCTCAAAGATCAAGTAGCATTTTCTGATGAGGAAATCCCAGTTGAAGGACGTGGTCATAATAAGGCGCTTCACATATCAGTGAAGTACAAGGAGACTCATATGGCTAGGGTGCTTGTTGATAACGGGTCGGCTCTGAATTTATGCCCATTGGCTACTTTAAAAAGGCTGGGCATTCCTCCATCTACCATGCAAGCAGCCAAAACTTCTGTTCGAGCCTTTGACGGAGTAAAGAAGGATGTTATAGGCCAGATTAACTTAAAGCTGCAGATCGGACCTTCAGTGTTTGATGTTCTTTTTCAAGTGCTGGATATCCCTTCTGCTTTCAATTTCTTGCTAGGTCGGCCATGGATTCACAATGCAGGCGCAGTACCCTCCAGTTTGCATCAGAAGATCAAGTTTGTGGCTGAAGCAAAGTTGGTTACAATTTATGGAGAGGAAGATCACCGAATCTTCAATGCAACATCGATCCCATACATAGAGCCCGATCATGTTGAGGAGGATAGCTATCATTCATTTGAGATAGTTCAAGTTGTTCAAGCTTCCTCTGATATACCGTTACCCGTTCCTGAAGTTTCTAAAGCAGCTCTCATGGTGGCCAAGGTCATGGTCGGTAATGGTTTTAAGCCAGGTCAGGGTCTTGGGAAGGAAGGCCAAGGCATTCATGCCCCGATCGAGACAAATGGACAATCCCACAAAGCTGGTTTGGGATATCATGGGCAGGGAAGCCGCGAACAAAGCAATGATTGTTGCAGAAGCCGAACAGGAGCAGGTCAAAGTCCCTTACCACCTTCCATCAACGACACCTTTCACTCGGCTGGAGTTGTGGGAGGATATGAGCATTTAAATCTGAGCCCGACTGAGGATGATCTTGGGCTTATCTTTCCCGAGTCGCCACAAGCCCTAACTGACTCACCTAAGAAGCACGGTAAAGCGATTCCGGTCAGTTTGTCTGACGATTCTGAGGATGACCAGCCATCCTGCATTTTCAAGAAGCCGGAGTCAAGGGTGGTGGACTTTGATGATGGTATACCTTACCTCACCGGTTGGTTTGCTGAGACCTCCATTGGTGCAATCACTGAAGGACCACTTGAAGGGATGGGCGTTAGCCCTCAAGAGTAATCATTTCTAGTTTTCATATCTCCCCTGCGTGGGAATCTTTTATCGCTTTTTTCGATTATCATTCTAATTCATGTTGCACTTAGGTTTTTCAATCCAATAAGATGTAATTCATTGATTCGATATCAATAAAATTACAGAGGTTTTTATCATTTTTGAATCTTGTTGAAGTGCCCCAAACCAACCCGATGACGATAACCAACGATTGAAAAATTTGTCATCTACGGTAAGAACTGAGGGTTGGGCTTCTCAAGAATTCTCGTTTCGAGGTCTTCGAAAGCAAAATGAATTTCAAAAAAAAAAAGCAAAGAACAATTTTCAAAAATTGCATGTAGTTAAACCCTGTCTTGTCTTTTTGATCCCTTTCTTTCATGTTTCAGGACTAATCTCGAGGCATGCGAAGGGACGGGAATCGTGGACCCTCATATATGTGATGCAAGCCAATCCGATGACTCAGATGATTCTAATCCGAATGATGAAGAAATACGACGGAACTTGGAAATCCATGAGAAATCTAAGCCTCTGACCGCCGAAGAAACCATGGTAATCAACCTTGGCGACACGGAGAATCCTAGAGAGGTGAAGATTGGGGCATGTCTTCCTGAAGATGTGGCCAGACGCTTGACCCAGTTGTTGAAGGATTATCAAGACATTTTTGCCTGGTCTTATGCTGACATGCCAGGACTTGATCGATCGATCGTCGAACATTGTTTACCGACTGATCCTTTGGTTGAGCCTGTGAAACAAAGGCCGCGAAGAGCTAAACCAGAACTGGCAAAGAAGATCAAGGAAGAGGTCATGAAGCTTCTTGACGTGGGATTTATTGAGACTACCCAATACTCAGAATGGGTCGCTAATATAGTCCCAGTGATGAAGAAAGATGGTCGGGTTCGAGTATGTGTTGACTACCGAGATCTGAACAAAGCTAGTCCTAAAGATGATTTTCCACTCCCGCACATTGATGTGCTTGTGGACAGTACAGCTGGATTCGAATTGTTCTCCTTCATGGATGGTTTCTCAGGTTATAATCAGATCTTGATGAACGAGAATGATAAGTTGAAAACAGCATTTACCACTCCTTGGGGGACATTTCATTATAAGGTGATGCCCTTCGGTCTCAAAAATGCTGGGGCAACTTACCAGCGGGCAATGGTCACGTTGTTCCATGACATGATGCATAATGAGATCGAGGTCTATGTTGACGATATGATTGCGAAAACTCGACGAGGAGAAGATCACATAGAAACCTTGAAGAAATTATTCGATAGGCTTCGTAAGTTCAAATTGCGCCTCAACCCAGCAAAATGCGTGTTCGGGGCAGCCTCCGGCAAACTACTCGGCTTCATTGTCAGTAACAAAGGGATTGAGATTGACCCATCGAAAGTGAAGGCCATTTGTGAAATAAAATCTCCCTCTTCGGTGAAGGAAGTTCGTAGCTTAATGGGTAGATTAAACTATATTGCCAGATTTATTTCTCAGCTATCTGAGACAGCGAAGCCTTTCTTTAAACTCCTCAAGAAGAATGCGCTGGTTAGATGGGATGAAGAGTGTGAACTGGCATTCGACAAGATTAAGCACTACTTGATGAATCCTCCAGTGCTTGTTCCACCAACACCGGGGCAACCTCTGATCCTGTACCTTTCAATCCACAGTGAATCCTTAGGCGCCATGCTTGCTCAGAAAGGTGAAAAGGATGGAAAGGAGCGTGCTATTTATTATTTGAGTAAGAAGTTCACCGCCTCTGAAATGAACTATTCTGAAGCAGAAAGAACGTGCGCAGCATTGGTCTGGGTGCTACATAGGTTGAGGCAGTACACTTTGCACTATCAGATATTGCTTGTGACAGAGTGTGATCCCATCAAATACTTGCTCAATCAACCCGCTTTGGTTGGAAAACTGGCAAAATGGCAGATTCTCATCTCAGAATTTAATGTTCGATTCTTGTCTCAAAAATCAGTCAAAGGACGAGTAATTGCTGATGTCTTGGCTGAAAATCCTGGGAAAAATGAGGATCTGGATCCGTTAGAAGATAGAGTCATGCCAATTGATGAGTATGTATGGACCATGTATTTTGATGGAGCCGTAAACTTGTCAGGATCAGGTATCGGGGCAGTTTTAATATCTCCAGGCGGACAACATTATCCGGTCGCAGCGAAACTAATATTTCCTTGTACGAACAATATTGCCGAATATGAAGCATGCATCATCGGGTTACAAGCTGCAATTGAAATGGGAGTAGCTCGACTTAAGGTGTTCGGGGATTCAGCCCTCATTATTCTTCAGACCGTTGGTAAATGGCAAACTAGAGATGCTAAGTTGCAGCCTTATCACGTCTATTTGGAGGAGTTGGTGGAAGAGTTTGAAGACATTTCGTTTGAATACTTGTCAAGGACTCAAAACAGTTTTGCCGATGCTCTGGCTACGTTATCAGCAATGCTACGAGTGACAAGCGGTTTAGAAGTTGAACCTTTGAAGATAGAAGTCTTACAGAAACCGGCTTATTGCATGGCCACAACAGAAGAGCCTGACGGCAAACCGTGGTATCATGATATCAAGACATATCTTCAAACACAGGAGTTTCCTGAGAAAAGTACCGCATCTGACCAAAAATATATCAGGAAGATGGCGTCGAAGTTCTTCTTGAACGGAGAATGCCTATACAAGCGGTCCTATGATTCGGTTTTATTAAGGTGTGTTGATTCAACCGAGGCTGTTCGTTTGATGCTAGAAGTACATGAGGGAGTGTGTGGTCCGCACATGAATGGTCATATGCTGGCAAGGAAGATAATGAGGATGGGTTATTACTGGCTCACTTTAGAGAGTGATTGCATTCAGCATGTCCGAAGTTGTCACAAATGTCAGATCTATGGTGACAAGATTAAAACTCCTCCGAATGAATTGCATCAGATATCTGAACCATGGCCATTTTCTATGTGGGGCATTGATGTGATTGGCCCAATTAATCCTAAAGCGTCAAATGGACATCGGTTTATCCTGGTCGCTATCGATTATTTTTCGAAGTGGATTGAGGCTATGTCCTATGCAACAGTGACGGCCCGGAATGTAGTGAAGTTCATTCGTCGAGACATCATTGCTCGATATGGT
The DNA here is from genome assembly GCA_031216235.1 of Syzygium jambos. Taxonomy (NCBI): domain Eukaryota; kingdom Viridiplantae; phylum Streptophyta; class Magnoliopsida; order Myrtales; family Myrtaceae; genus Syzygium; species Syzygium jambos. The sequence goes on from CM062226.1 coordinate 16,976,163, forward strand.
GCACCTGAGACCATAATTACTGACAATGGGTCGAATCTAAATAATAAATTGATGGATGATCTATTCAAGGAGTTCAAGATCAAGCATCTGAATTCATCTCCATATCGTCCGCAGATGAACGGAGCGGTCGAAGCAGCCAACAAGAATATCAAGAAAATTTTGGCTAAAACAGCTAAGAACTATCGTGATTGGCATGAAAGATTACCTTTTGCACTTATGGCATATCGGACTTCTATCCGGACATCTACAGGGGCAACTCCATATTCTCTTGTGTATGGTATGGAAGCAGTTCTACCTGTTGAGGTTGAAATTCCTTCGTTACGTATTCTTTCACAGGTACAATTGTCAGAAGCAGATTGGATCCAGCAAAGGTTGGACCAGTTGAACATGATTGATGAGATAAGGCTTAGAGCTCTATGTCATGGCCAGTGCTACCAACAACGAGTTGCTAAATCTTTCAACAAGAAAGTCAAGCCTCGACATTTTCAGGTAGGTGACCTTGTCCTGCGGAAGTTATTGCCGATAGTTCCTCTTGCAGAAGGAAAATTCGCCCCAAATTATGGCGGCCCGTACATTGTGAAGAAAGTCCTTCCAGGAGGTGCTTTGATTTTGGCCGAGATGGATGGTCGTGTTTTTTCCAGTCCAGTTAATTCTGATTCTGTAAAGAAGTATTACACTTGATTTGTACTCATTCTGACTTTGTTTCTATCAAGTTTCAAATTGAATTTCATGAATCAATTGATGTTACTAAGCTTTGTTTGAGGAAATTTTTTGATCTGGCAATCTGTTTCTGTCCCAATGAAGCGATCATATTGCATGAGAGACTTTAAGATGACGAAAGGCAAGACATTTCCATACATGTCCTGAATAATAATCCCTAGTGCGAGTTGAGTGAAAATTCCGTGCTGACAAGGTAAAGGATTATCTCACGAAAGGTATGACGACCAAAATGATGAGAGGCATTCATTTCCTCTATCTAAACACTACAGGTTATCATTTGCTTAACCCCTTTGAACGGAGTTTCATTTCTTACCCCTGTCAGGAACAACCCCATACCGGGGCAATTTCTTAGAAAGTTCAAAATGATTAGAATTTTCTTGCTTTCACTTGCATCAATCTTCAAGTATATTTATTGCATGCAAATTTTGCGTTAGCTCGAGTGCCTTAGATATGAAGAAGAGCATTTCTTTCTATATCCCTACACAGTATACCCTTTGCTTACCCAATTTGAGCGGTGAATTCATTTCAACCCGATTGGTGATCATTCTTATGATAAACAAATGAAATCATCTTAAAGCAAGTTCAAGGTGATTTGAGGCAAATGGGAGTTCAAAAGAAAATTCGTCAGAAATGATGCAAAGGGACTCCATTAAATTGAAGTTCTCTCTCTCGGAAAAATTTCTCAGAAAAAATCTCTCTCAGAAAAAAGAGAGAGAGAGAGAGAGAGAAAAAGGAAAGAAAGAAAAGTTTCAGCAAGAACTGAGTCGACATACAAGATCAGTCTTCAAGAAAAAGACCGTTTGAAGGTTCATTTATGGAGCAATTGCTAGATATGGATCAAGGCTACCAGTAGCATAATTGAATGATCACCAATCTCTATGTTCATAATGCCCCTTTTGATGGAAATAGGCCATTCATTTCAAGCCTACCTGAGCCTACGTTACAACCTTTACCGAAGTCTCTTCAGAATAAGGCACTTGAGTTAACGTAGAGTTTCAAATGCTTATAAATGTTGCTCGAAGAAGTGCGAGCAAGATTTTTCTATCTCATTTTTGCAGTATTCCTGACTTGTAAACCTGGAGCAGCTGATGATATCAATTCTTTCAATAGCCTCGACTCGAAGAGTCCCTTTTGCTAAGCCATTGACCAAGCCTTCATTTTAGTCCTTATAAAGACCTCTCAGATTGGCCAAGTTATACTGATTTTGAGAATATCCGAACCCTTGTCAAGCATGATGAAGAGAGTTTGAGTGATTCTTATACCCGCATCAAAAGTCGGGTCAAAAGCCTTTCATTGAGAGTGAGTAGAAAGTCCTTTTTGATTAAAAGTCTCTCATTTAATGTGATCAAATTGTCAAAAGGACGAAATGTTTGTTCTTATTGATAAGTTCCCCAGTGAAGCTTGGTAATGCAAGCAGATTCATGAATTATGTTTTCTCTGCCCTTGTGCATGTGTTATTTTAGCCTTTTCTCAGGAAAAAACAGGAACGATGCCATTGGCTCCGTCATAAGAAGAAATCAGGTACGTCTGCTAATTATTTTGCATTGTTTCTCTTTTCGTAAAATCTGAGACATGATCCCTCTCATATGTTCACCAAGTGGAACAGGTGACATATCTCTTGGTGTTGTCCAGTGGAATAGACAACACACCCCATTTAATGTTTGCCCAGTGGAACAGGCAGCATAGTTTCTTATTCCGTGTTGTCCAGTGGACTAGACAACACACCCCATTAAATGTTTGCCCAGTGGAACAGGCAACATAATTTTTCATTGTGTTCACCCAGTGGAATAGGTGGCACAACCAACTTCATGCTCACCCGATGGAAGAGGTGACGTGATCCTTTCCGTGTTGTCCAGTGGACTAGACAACACACCCCATTAAATGTTTGCCCAGTGGAACAGGCAACATAATTTTTCATTGTGTTCACCCAGTGGAATAGGTGGTACAACCAACCTCATGCTCACCCAATGGAAGAGGTGACATGATTCTTTTCGTGATTGCCCAGTGGTATAGGCAACACGTCCTCATTCTTTCTTCATATCATGCACTATTTCGCATCTGTAGGAAACTACAGGTAACAGATAGGCAATCATGTACCTCGAGAATCTTACTTCCAGTGGAATAGAAGTTTGGAGATCGAGGGAGTTCACAGCATTATAAAGCTTTCCATCACTTGGTTGCTTTTTGTGCGATCCGTATGTAAGACTCCTTCACCGCTCCACACGAAGTGAGAAGCCTTAACATACGTTCCTTATTGTTTGCATATCATGCATCATTACATTAAAAATAAAATTTTTAAAAAAAATTAAAAATTAAAAAAAAAATCATTCATCATTTTGCATAGTTTAAATTTAGGTCTCAGTCTTTGAGCGAAACCTCTGCGAGCCTCCACTCAAAGAGGGGCAGCTGTTGACACCTAAATTTCGGCGCATCATTTAGTGGTTAATTGCATAAAAATTAGGGATTAAATTTTAGTCCCTAACAAAAATATTAAAGTTAAATTACATAGTATTTAGTTTTAAGAGCATTTATCAAGTAGTTGCATTTGCATCGGACTGGTGGCGGATGGGATTAACAAAATTTAATTGAACTGGAGTTAATGGACTCAAGTACAGAGGTTCTCAACCCAATGAAATTAATTGGATCAAGCCCATGTGAATTAAAGATTCAGCCCAACTCGTTATACCCTCAAGTGGTTAAGATCGACATGTGCGTTGCGCGCGTGGAACATTGGATTAGGAAATATTAAGAAAATATTGTGAAAATATTTGGGCGCAAGATAAGAATATTCACGTGAAGGAATGCACAAAGCTAGAATTTGGACATGATGGGGTGGAAATATTCGGACAAGGTTGTACCTGGTGATATACATTTGATCTTATTATATCTTCAAGGAGGGCACATGGATTTGCAATATACGAGGGCAATATATTAAGGAAGGATGAAGTGTATCAACAGATTTGGTCTTCTGGTATCTTCGTGCGAAGAAAAAAAATATATATATATGAAGGGTACAAAAGAGGAAAGGAGATACGGTCAGCATGGGGATATATTCTGACGATTGCATGGGGGGCTTCCTTTGGAGCAAGGGAAAAACAATATAAAAGGGGAGGGGCTCTCCTTCTCTGGTGGGGGGGGATCACGCACGAACACAGAGAGAATTTTCATAGGCGCGAGTGAATCATTCGAGGGAGAGAGAAAGACTCGGCCACACACGTGCGCAACAGCCGCCGCGTTGCCCCGCCGCCGCTCCTGCACTGCCCGTACTTACGCCGTGTTCACTGCTGCTGTTTACACCTCCATTACTGCCATTCGTCCGAGTGAAAGGGGAGGAACACACGAAGTCAACAGAGGGGTTCTTCTTGGTGGGGGCCTCAACATTCTCACGTTCTGGACAAGAAAGAGAGAAAAGCCAAAAGATTGAATACACGGCCACAAGATACAGAGAGAAAAAGAAGAAGAAAATCGTCCACGCACACATACAAGGGAGCTTGATACATAAAGACAAGAAGCAGCAAAGTCGGTATCTCCGTGGGTTCTTGTCTCTGCGCCAAACCACTCCTTGACCGACGAATTTCGACGGGTTCCTAGTTACCGGTCAACACACGAGCGACGCAGCAACATCGGTCCAATTGTTTTCCAGCTCGGTGTCCTCTGAGCTTGACGTCAAATTCGGGTGATCCAGTCCATGGTTACATTCGCAAGCTCCTTCACCGATTCCACATCGTGAGTCACCTACTGGACCATCCACCGCGAGCCCGACGCTGAGACGAGGAGCCGCTCGTGACCCACCGACCCGACTGACCAGAGCAGCCCGAGTCAAGTTGCTGCTCGTGATCCATCGCGCCGCCGCTCCCGACGTTGCATCGCTGTTCCCAACGTCGCGCCGCTAGTCCCGACGCACCGCCGGTCGCAATTCCGATCCGCGTGGTTCGAATTTGGAAGATATCCGCAAATTAGGTAAGATCATTATCCGAATACTTTTTTCGAAATATTTAATTTCCTAAGTTTTCGGTGTTCGAATATTTCGTGAATATTTTGGTGGATAGCTAGATATCTTAAGGTAATTTTGTGATATCCGCAATATTCAAAAAATACCCAAAATTGGGAAATTTTCCTAATTTGGCAACGTATCTGGACGACTATCCGACCTTATCCCTAAGGTACGATACGCGGCGATACGGAAAATCGTTATCTTGTCCATAATCACTTGGACACGATAATAGATTTTATTTGCTTTCCAAATTTGATCAATCAACTTTCCGTCAATATCTATAACCCTATAGATATGATTGTCAGTTTGATTTCTTTGCCTTATCCGAATTTGAAAAATCTTGCGGATTGCGTGGATTGTTTGAATGTAGTTATTTTTGTTGATTGCTTTCCTTTTAAATAAAGAAAATCCAAAAATTTATTAGTTAGATTTAAATTAGAAATTTGCATGCTTAGGGAATCTTAAATATATCCAAAAGAATAAGATAATTATTTGATTTAAATTGGGATTAGGGGTTGCATATTTCCTAGTTTAAATTAAAGATTATTTTAATCTTAGTGGATTATTTAGGACATTTAATAATTTCGAATTTTAATAAAAATCCCAAAAAAGAATCACTTTAGGATAGATTAGATTATCATTTTTTTAGAATAGATTGCATGTTAATTTGAGTAATTTTTAATTCCGAATTTCATTTGAAAATACCAAAAATAAATTATTTGTCCGTCATTAGAATTAGGTCACGTTGTCGCATGACATATAGTTTGCATGTTAGGCTGCATTAATCGCATGTTAATTTTTGCACGTCATTACATATAGGTTAGTTTTCATTTAAATAAGTGAAAATCCTAAAAAAAATATTGAGTGAACTGCTTGTTAATTAGAAATCATATTAGGATTGTTGATGTGATTTTCTAGCTAACAACGCAGATGTTTACGTTGCTTCGAGGTAAGTAATTCTCCCAATTTTGCAATTTATTTAATGTTTTGATTATTGGGTGTTACTTTGGTGGTTTGCGCACCCGCATGAACACCTCACATGTTAGTAATTAGGTAATAAAATGGATCCAAACTGCATGCAAAACATTTTTTTGAAAAGAAAAGGTACCGAAAGGGCGTTAGACTAGATCTAGCGTAATCAAGTCCCCGAACTTAGAATCTCTGGTTCGTAGGAATAAAACATATCTCCCTATGTTTTATTTAGGTTTCTAATCGACCTACCATAAATAGATTAGTGGCGACTCCAAGCATGAAAACATTTGCACGTTAAGAACTTAAATCCTAAGTTGCGAATTGGTAGGGCTTGGGAGAGCCCGAGTTAAGTTTAGTCTTAATAATCCATTAACCTGAGAGAGGAAATTTTAGGTCGACGAAAGAGTTAAAGCAATTCTTAGACACATTATGCTCTGCCTTGATATTTAACAATCTTGCTGTCACTGATAACTGAGTATGATTGTCACAACCTGCCCATAAAGGTTCATCTGCTGCTTTCAACACTTCCCAGAACTGATTAGATGGAAACGTTTCATTACACACATTCTCATCAAAACCTGTTACTCCTATCTCTTCCAATTGTTCAAGTGTAGGAGTAAAACTAGTACTTGCATGGTTCGAATCTGAAACAACATTCTGACCAGCTGCATCAATCACCATCCTCTGGTATGGGTTCAATTGGTCATAATAGCTACATTCTTCCCTAACTAAAAATTGGTCACTTATTCGATATCCTTCATCAGATATAAATGGTTCACCATGGCAAGTCCAATTATAGTAGTTCGAAGTAAACCCAAATCTACAAAGATATTCTCTAACTGTATCACATACATGAAATTTACCATTACTGCACTTTCTACACGGACACCTTAACTTATTTCCATCCATCAACTCATATTTACTACTAGCAAAGTCCAAAAATAGTTCCAACCCAGTACGAAACTCATCGGTCAATCCTCGACGTCCAGGTAAGTTCTTATTATACATCCAAGCCCTGTCTCTTTGCATTGTGTCTATATAAAAATAACAAAATCTCGTAAAATATTAAAACCAAAAAATTTTCTTAATTAAAACCATAAAATTCTAAAAATTAAAATTTTGTTTTTGCCGAAACAATTATTTTGAAATTGAAAAAATTAAAATAATTGACTTACCTAAGTATTTAACTGAAATCTTTGTAGTATAAAGTGCTCAATTTGATGAGAATTGCAACGTTCACTTCATCTGCGAGACTTTCAAACGGATGCGTACCTAGAAAAAAAATTGACTTCATATTTTATTTTTTTATAATAATTTTTTTCCCTAAATTTTTTTTAATAATTTTTTTTTGATTTTTTTTCCCCGAATTTTTTTTCCTACATTTTTTTCTCCGATCGCCGGTCCAGCGACCGGCTGAGGCCGGCGAGTTAGACCTCGCCAGCCATGGGCGAGGTCACCTCGCCGGCCAAATCTGAACCTCGCGGCGAGGTCGAGCTTCGGCAGCGGCCATGGTCGCCGCTGGACCTCGCGGCGAGGTCGAGCAGCAGCCATGGCCGCTTGACCTCGTCGCCCAGATCTGGGCGCCGAGGTCAAGCGGCCATGGCGAGGCCCAAGCTCGACCTCGCCGCCCAAATCTGGTCGGCGGTGGACCTCTGCGGCAAGGTCGAGCGGCCATGGCCGCCGCTGGACCTCGTGGCCATGTCGAGGCCCAATCTCGACCTCGCCGTCGCAGCGAGGTCGAGCGGCCATGGCCGCCGCTGGACCTCGTGGCGAGGTCCAGCGGCGACCATGGCGAGGTCGAGCGGTGGCCATGGCGAGGCCCAAGCTTGACCTCGCCGCCCATATGGCCGTCGCTCGACCTCGCCCAAATCTGGGCGCCGAGGTCGAGCAGCCATGGTGAGGCCCAAGCTAGACCTCGTCGCCCAGATCTGATCGGCGGTGGACCTCTGCGGTGAGGTCGAGCGACCATGGCCGGCGCTGGACCTCACGGCGAGGTCCAGCACCGGTGGCCATGGCGAGGCCGCTCGGCCTCACCCAGATCTGGGCGAGGTCCAGCGGTATTGACACCTAATTTTTAGCCGATGCGTCATTAAAAATAAAAATTCGAGATTATGGTTTTCGATCGCGACGGAGCCCGTTTCTTGAGCAAAAAGTGTCGTTTTTTAATTCCGTCTGTTGGATTAGTTTTTATAAGCGATTTTCTATTCGTTTCATACAAAAACCCAAAAAGTCAAATGGTTGACTTTGGCGTTGACTTTTTGGTCAACCCTTTGACCAAAAGTCAACCCCAGGTCAAATTGGGGCTTTTTGCATAAAAAGATTCCTTTCAAGTCCAATTTCACTTTAGAAGTGGAAATTTTAGAAAAATTCAAAGATTTGATCATAAAATCAAGCTCCTAGTGAAAAGTCAACTAGGGTTTGACTTTTGGTCAAACCTTTGACCAAAAAATTGAAAAATTCAAAAATCCCCAAATCATCTTATTTTACTTTCAATTTACCTTTGGCATTCGAAATTTTACAAAAATCGATTTAGAATCAACTTTTTCCCAAATTGCGGAAGTTGATTCAAATCGGCCAAAAACAAAATTAATTCATTTCTAGTCATTTTTTAGATTAGTGTTCTTCACGACATTTGATCTAGAGGTCATTTTATATCCAATTTTTGAACCAATTTTGCAATTCCAAGCCAAACACAAAAAACCCCAATTTTAGCCATAATCAGTGATTTTGATCGATTCTTCATGATGTATGCAATTGAGACACGAATGAGCCTAATTTCTTATATGAAACCCAAATTCAAAATCAATTTTGGAAGAATCACATGAATTTGAGTCAATTTGATCAATTTAGTGATCCAATGATTAGGAAGTCTAAGAGTGATTGGTCTAATTAGTGCAATTCAACTTGACCCACTCTAGACTAATATTCAATTTGATGAATTGAGACTCAATTTGGTTAATTAGACTTCAATTAAACTTGTTAGTCTAGCTTGATCATGCGATTACTCAAAATTCAGAGCTAATTGACTCAAATCGGTTTAATTCAAATTGAACTAATCCGATCAAATTAGTCATTTTCCGGTCGAAAATTTTGATGATCGATAATCCGATCGGACCAACCAAGGTCAGTCACATCCTCTTGAGTGCGAAAATGACAAAATTGACCTTAATTGAGAATTACAAAAAAATGACTAAGAGAAATGACCAAAATACCCTTTTTCAAGAATTAAGCAAATTAATTAGGGGATTAGCAAATTAATCATGGCCATTCATTTAGAATTGATCATGTCCATCCATAATGCCATGTCATCAATCCTTAGCCTCTAAGGAATATTCTTAATCATTAAGGATGCATTTTGGACCATTTGATCAATCTAAGGGCTAGAATTCAAAGTTGGAAGGGGTATATAGTTTTTTCCCTCCAAAAATCAAGGGGGGATAACCATTTTCAGATCTGAATTCTCTCTCTCTCTCTCTCTCTCTCTCTCTCTCTCTCTCTCTCTCTCTCTCTCTCTCTCTCTCTCTCTCTCTCTCCCTCTCACGATCATCTCTCTCTCGAGCTCTCTCTCGGCGTGGCCAATTCCGGCCCCTTGCCGGCTGCTTTCCGGCGAACCACCGCCACTCCGGTGTCCCCCACGGCGGCCTGAGGCTGATCGCAAGGTCAGCCGACCTCGCTGGTGGCCGGAGCTTCCCATTCCGGCGGCATCTCTCTCTCGGCAACATCACCGGCTTCACCGCCGGTGATCTGTCCAGCCGGTTCAGCCGGCTAAACCGGCCCTCCGGCGATCTCCTCCGGCGATTCCGAGCAACCGACGACCTCCCTCGACGTCCTCACGGCGCTGTGGTGGCTGGCCTCGCACCGAACGGCCACCGGATCACATCATTATCCTCAACTTTTACTGATTAGTCTCTTTGTGTGAAAACGAGTTGATTCTCACATTGTCTCGTGTAATCCATTGTCATAGGTTGGCCGAGCTTTCCGAGGTTTCTCCGTGCCATTCCAGGTCTGAATACGGAGGCCGGATCGCTCGCTTGAGCGTTGGATCATCGTGAGACAAGGTAAGAACGTTTAAACACAACTCTGTAAATTCGTGTTCAGTGGAACCTGTTGACTTGAGATGCTGATTTGAGCTTGTTAACGTCGAAATCTGATGAAGTGATAAACTAGAGAGTCGTAGAACTCGTCTTAAGCTTCGATTTGATATATCATATGCCTTGATCGGACTTCATTTGCTATGTCAAAACACTTTTAGAAGTTAGGATCAGAATCAGGAATATTTTGTTCAAGTCTGTTCTGATGATTCCCTGACTGACGTTGTGCTGTTGGATGAATTTTATGATTTTTTGTGATCATTTTCTGGAAAAACTTCCTTCATGAGAATCGTAGAACACATCCTGATCTGTTCACCATAAAATTTTCACAAAATTTCGAGCATGTTAGCCTAGTACGATTTGCAACGTCATATGCATGTAAATCTGGTTTCATGCTAGTTTCAGTCGACCTTCGTGTGTTCTTCGATTTTCATAAATTCGTGTGTTCGAGATATGAAAAAATTTTCTTCACGAAAGTTCTTCCTGAGATCAAGATCTTTCAATTGATACTAATTTCATCAAAATCGAAGATCATTTGAATTTTCAAATGGAATTCTCACAATTTGATCAGAATCTGTGTCCAGATCTGATTTTCATTCCTTTGAAGTTCAAAAGATGTTTCTCCGAATTTGATGAAGTTAGTGTCCTTTTTTGCAAAAAATCAAAACTTCAAAGTTGCTCATTGGGGTCTCATTATGACAACTGGAAATTTTGAGGACCTAATTGCAATTTTTGGAGGGTCAATTTGCTTGAAAAGTCTTTTCGGGTTAAATTTTCATTTGCAATTGAGTCCCTCGCGAAATTCGAATTTTATAAAAATTTGGAGGGCTTTTTAGCAAAAACTCAAAACATGAAAGTTGTTGCACACAGGGAATCCTAACGGCACAAAAATTTTCGCGCTGTTTTGATAAGGTTTGTTATTTTTCCCGCCTTTGTTTTGAAATTCATAACTGAACCGAGTCCAGCCTGTCACTGAAATTCAATTTGATATTTTCGGGAAAATTGGCTAGGATTTAGAAAAAATGGTCTTCTTGACTTTTGATCCTCATGTTGTAAGCTTTCTAATGACACCTGAACCATTTCATTTGGACGTCATTAGGATAGTTAATCATACTTGAACAGATTCAATCCGAATTAGGCATTTAATTGAATAAGTGGTCTTTTTTATAAAGCCCACTTCTCATTGTTTGATTGGCTTCGAAACAAGGCCCATGGGCTTGAATGCATGTTCATTTTATGTTCATGCATGTGTTTGTTAGATGAATGTTAGGCCCGATGCATGTTCGGCGGGTAGCCCATTCATGATCATTAGAACCCGACTTTAGGGGTTAATTGATATGAGTTACCGTTTTGTGAATGCAAATGGTAACTCATTATCATTAACCATTAATCAAATAATGTTAGGTGTTTAGGTGGGTGATGAATCGAAACGCATGAAAAACAAAGGCCGATCCCGAGGCCCGTGCTTAATTAGTGAATTGATTGCATCATTGTTATGTTGTCTTTTCATAAATGAATGTATGAATGTAAACACCGACACCCGAGAGGCGGTCCAAGGAAGAATAATCCGAAATAGAAGGCCAAGGTGATTGACCGATGTCCAATCCGGTTTCAATTTGTTCTCATTTGATGATGGTGTCAAACCGATGTCCAATCCGGTTTCAATTTGTACTTAATTCATTCATCCCCGATCATGTCTCGGGTTTTCAATTCGTGTTGTAATAAACACCCGACGAGTTGCGGGTTTTTACTTTCTCGCACTTAGAATTAGCTCGTCCTTTCAATACTTCGAGTGTTTACTTTACGTAAGGTCTTTCAATACAATTGATTGTTTCTTTCTTTTTCTAGACTAAGATAGGATTAGTTTAGAATCTTAAATGAAAATGCAAAAACAAGATGCATGATCACCTAGTGGACTAAGACTTTGGCATGAAAATGGTAAAAAATAAATGCATGACGATTTAGATAACAACCATGATAAGTTTAGCGGTACCGAAAGGGCGTTAATAGAAATATTAACGTAAGCTAGTCCCCGAACCTTTGATCTCTGGTTTTCGTAGAAACCGAAACGAAATTCCCGCGTTTCGGTTGGGTATTCTAGCCGACCCCCGACCTAGGCTAGTGGCGACTCCTTAAAAAATAAAATCAATCCGCTGTCACGCGAGATATGGATTTAGGGAAAATCCACGTTCATGATCAATGAGTTATATGGCTAAACAAAAGATTTACACTTCAGTAAAATCATTTTAAAAAGTGCCATATGAACCATCTCATGAACACTTATCTCTAAACCCGCCTCATCCGAGCTCGGCCCTCGAGGGGCAGGTCGCGACAGGCTTGGCGACTCCGCTAGGGACTAGGTTACAAACCTAAGTGGATTAAAGCCGTAATAAACTTGATTGGTTGTTATCTCACTTGTCTACATTTTGTAGCATCGACTGCAAGTCAAAGTCACGTGGAAAATGAGGTTAGTCCACTAACCATGTGTTAAATGTTTTTTTAGGTGGGAGCCATAAGGGGTGGAGTGAATGCAAACCCTTTATTTTGTAGGTGGTGTTTGGGTGAATGTCGAATGTATGAGATTATATTGAAGTGTTGTTTGCTTTAAATTTAAATGCATGTTTACTTGCTTTAGCACGACACAAATGCACCCACATCCCGCGGTCTAAAACCCCGGATCGCTTTAGGGTACCTTTAGGAGGTATTAAGAGTGGAATCCGCATGTGAATCCATGTGGTAATCCATTCTTCAATACCGCTCATCTTGATTAGTAAGAAGTGCACCGGCCGACGTTAGTAGCGGTGGGTAAACTCTTCTTATTTAATTGAGATGGGGACCTTAAACCTTTAGAATCCTACCCTTAGGTGTCAAAACTCACATGTCCTCATGCGATGTGTCGATGTGTTTGCCATTTTCTCTTCGTGGTAAGGTTGATTGTATCGTTCTACAATTTCAATTACGCCATTTCAATTCCACGTTATATTCTTTTCTATAATGCGTGGTGATTAATCTCGATGCCCCAAATTAGGGTTAGTCAAAATGGATATGTCAGAGATTCGAATCATCCCCGTTCCAAGAGCTCTCGTGACCATGTGGGAAAGTCTCGAGTCAAAGCATAAAGACTACGTGGAAAAGAGGATCGGATATCTTCCCGCGCTCTTATATATCGAGCCTCGGATCGCCATGATCAAAGCATTGTCTCATTTTTGGAACTCGAAGACATCCACTTTTGTGTTTGGTCGAAATGAGTTGACCCCTACAATTGAGGAGTATGATATTGCCATTGGTAGAGTCGGGTCTTTTGGTCTAGTTAGTCCTCCAATAGATATAGATCCTATAACTCTTTTGAGCCAATTCTTAGGAATCGATGTTCTCCAAATCAAAGGCGTTCTTAGAGGAAATTCCAACGCACTTTCTTTCACATTCTTAGACCAACATTTTTCTAGCTTGTCAAAAGAATCGGGTAATCAAATCCCTCGAGTTTTTCTCTTAGCCTTCTTTGGTTTTGTGGTTTTCCCATTTACCAAAAAGACCATGGATCCTTTGGTAGTTCACATTGTCAACCAAGTGTGTATGTTCAAAAGATTCTCCAATATGATCTTAGGCGAGACCTTCGTATCACTCAATAGGTTCAAACAAAACAAAAATGGTACCTTTAGAGCCCCAATAGGTTTACTCCAAATTTGGTTGGTCTCTCACCTCAAAGATTTTGGTTTGAGCTTGAAAATCATAGATGTGTCCAAAGATTGTCATCCTATCTCACTTTTCCGAGAAAAGGAAAAAATCTTTCCCTTTTGGTCATTCTCAACTTGGTTTAGTTTTTTCAAAAACCTTGTTCCAAATCAAATCCAATGGCATGTTCGTTGGCTTGGAAATCCCGAGGTGCGCCTTAATAACGGATCCGACAACCCAATCCCACTTTTGGGTCTTACGGGGTCTACGTCATATTACCCTTTTAGGGTGATCCGTCAATATCGCGCGCTTCAAAAGATTCCACCATTCCTCAAGCTGGGGTTATATCATTTTGACTATCGCAAAGATGTCATCCAAAAGGACCAAATGACCGACGTGAAGGAAATGGTCAAATCTATCATTGATATGTGGTACAAATGCCGCCCGGAGCCGATTATCATTACCGATGAGTCGGAATTGGAAGGGGAAATGAAGATACATCACGCATTGCCAGAGTACATACACCGTCGTATCGAGCCCGAGCTTAAAGTGGATCTCCCTAATGTTCCCGAGAAGCCAACTCAACAACAAGCTATAGCCGCAAGAGCTCTTAGAGAAAAGAATGAAGCTTTAGTCGAGGTTGAACGTTTGACCCAAGAAAACAAACGAATTCGCCTCGCATCTAAAGAAGATTCATTAGGATTTGGGCTATATTCCATGAGGAAGTCTCCTTTCATGTAATTTTCCTTTTATAGATTTAATGTATAGGGTTTCCTTTTTACTCATTTTAGTAATGATGTAATAGGATTCTCTTCTTGTCTTTAGTTTGATCTATAGGGATTGTGTTTCACAAATTTTGTTGTTAATAGTGAAATTTCCCTTTGTGTGTGTTTTCTTTTCCGAGATTCCAATGGAATATAGATGGGGCATCTTGATTAATCATCGCGTGTTACCCCTTTAATTGTATAATTTCTTGTGAAGAAATTATGATAAGAGATTATTCACGTGATATTGGGATCATGAGAATATTTCTTATCTCTATTTCATCTAAAGAAAATATAAAATTGAAGGGTTTTATATTTTCGTCTAAATTCATTTTCCGTATACTAATTTGATTTCTGTTTTTTACAGAGAGTATTAAAATACGGCTGAATCGCGCTTTATTATACGCACCCGTCGCCAAGCAAGGATGGAGAACGAAGACACTCGTACTCGCGTTATTACCATCGAGAATCAAATGGCGCAAATGATGGCGCTCTTAACCGATCTTGCAAATCAAGTAAAGAACTTCACGCCCGTGGCTCCTGCTGCTGCGGCTTCTACTCCTAATGCGCCCACTAATGCGCCGGTGATAGATCCTGTTGACAAAGGACCTGTTGAAGAGGTTCCCGTTAATGCCATTCCTACCGTCATCGATTTGGAAGCTCCACCTAAGGAGTCGCCTGTCACTCACATGGATGAAGAGAGTGCGAGACGTCTTGCAAAATTGGAGGAACGCCTGTGCATGCTGCAAGGTTACCAACTCCAAGGTTTTGATAAGTTGTCGCCTTTTACAAAGGTGAAAGTCCCTGATTTTTACAAGGAGCCCGAATTTTCAAGGAAGTATGATGGAACTGGGTGTCCTAAAACCCACTTGAAGTATTATTTGAGCAAGATGGCTCGTTATTCCGATAACACCCCGCTTTTGATCAACAATTTTCAAGATAGTTTGGCAGACTCCGCCTTGACTTGGTTCATCGAATTGGATTTGGAGAAAATTTGCACCTGGGAAGATCTTGCAGAAGAATTCCTTCAGCAATACAAGTTTAATACCGAAATTGCTCCAACCCGTGAAGAGCTGGTCCGGGTTGACAAAAGGAGGATTGAAACTTTTAGAGCATATGCCCAAAGGTGGAGAACTATGGCATCTCAAGTCAAACCTCCGTTGTCCGAGAAAGAAATCATGCAGTTGTTTCTTCGAGCTTTACCTCGAGAATACTTCGATAAGATGTTCAATAACACTTGCATCAATTTTCCCGCAATGGTAGAATTGGGAGAACGTATCGAAGGAATCATGCGAGATGGTCGATTGTCCGAGACGACGACTCGCAGATTTACCTTAAAGAAGGATAAGGAGCCAATGGTGGAGGTTGCCTATATTCAAAATCCTAATGCTCAAAAGCCATCAAACACACCAATTCAAAGGTCTGTTGTAGAAACAGGGGGTTCTTCCCGGAATTTTGACCGAAAAGGAAAAGCTCCGCAAAGACAATTCACTCCGTTACCAAGACCTATGTCTCAGTTGCTGCCGATGTTGATTGAACAAAGACTCGTAGCAAAAGAAATTCCGAGAGACAACCCACCAAAGTTTGCTGGGTTTGATTTGGCAAAATCTTGCGTGTATCACATGGGTGAGAAGGGCCATGATGTGAACAATTGCTACACTCTCAAGGTCAAGATTCAGAACCTGTTGGATAAGAAGATCTTGTCATTTAAAGATGCCACGCCAAATGTTCAGCAAAATCCGCTCCCTAATCATACCGAAGCCGTTAACGTGATATTTGGAGATGAGAATGAGAAACCTTTCTTGTTCGATGTGACGAAGTTGGAAGAGCTATTGACTATAGCTAGAGATCAACCGAAAGAAGGAAATGTATCCTGGGAGGAGAAAATGTATTGCTTAGCCAAGATGGTTGCTTTAGGCATAATTCGGCCTCTTCAAGGAGGAGAAGCCCGAAGGGTCCACCGAGACTGCTGTAATTGATTTGTCGTCAGAAAAATTCTCGTGTAAGTTTGCAAGTGAAGCTTCATGCTCTAAGCCAAAAGATGATGGGTACGAGCCAGATGTTGATGAACCGTGGATTGACACTTATTCCAATAGTGATTCGGAATGTGAGAGTAAGAATGCCTGTCGAGATCGTGAATTTATGAAAAAGGCTATCGAGAAAGGTGAAATTGTTGATACCCTCGGACAGCCGAGTGGTAAATATGACTTTATAGTCAAATATACGCCATCTCCAAGTTTCTTCGTTGACCTAAAGGATATCGTTCCCGATGGATGGGGAGGCATGGATGATGAAGGCATATCCGCCAATGAAGACAAGAAGTATGTTTCCGACACGGATTCTGATCTTAATGCTAGTAAGACTCATTGGGATTGCGAATTTGTAATGACCGCTCGTGAGCGTGATGAAGTGGTTGATACTCTAAGGCAACCAAGTAGGAAGTATGACACTTTTGTCAAATGTTTGCCTCCGCCAAGTTTCTTCGTTGATTTGAAAGACATTGTTCCGACTGGATGGAGTGATGACGGAGATAATGAAGAAGCTCTTTCCGATGCTGATTCGGAATTTGAATACCATACCTCCCACTGGGATCGGGAGTTCGTTAGGAAAGCGATTGAAAAGGGCGAAATTGTTGACACTCTCGGGCAGCCAAGTGGAAAATACGATTTCATGGTGAAATACTCTCCTCCTCCAAGCGCTTCTATCGACCCTAAGACTATCGTCCCGAGTGGATGGGGGTCCGAATTTGAAGATGATGGCATGGTAGCCATGATTGATCCTGTTGTGATTGAATTGAATGCTACTTGTGAAATCCAAACGCATGTTATGGAACCTGTGGTTATAGATCTAATGGCCGATGGCTTCGGAAATATAGAGATCTCTAATGAAGATATCGGGCCTGTTGTGATCGAGTTGCCACCGAAGAAGAATGAGAATTTGAAAGCAAGAATTCCTCCTGTTTATGATTCCAAGGCAGTTCCATGGAATTATGAGTCTAATGAGATAGATGCTGTTACTCGGTCAGGCCGATGTTTTCCATCTCGTGAAGGTGTCGAGAAAAAGGTTGTAACCGAAGAAGAGGCGGAACAACTTCTCAAAACTCTCAAAACGAGTGAATCAGAAGTGATCGAGCAGTTAAGGAAAATGCCGGCTCAAATCTCGCTACTTGAACTATTCAAGTCTTCCGAGAAACATAGAAATGCTCTCTTAAAGGTTCTTAATGAAGTACATGTACCCGAAACAATTGGAGAGGTACAGTTGGAAGAGTTTGTAGGTGCTATCCTTCTTAAGGATCAAATTTCTTTTTCCGAAAAGGATTTGCCGCCGGAAGGGCGAGCACACTCTAAAGCATTATACATCTCTGTTCAACACTTTGATACAAGGATATCAAGAGTTCTTATTGATAATGGTTCAGCTCTCAACATCTGTCCGTTATCGACTTTGCGTCGTCTAGGTGTGGGTATGGATAATGTTCGTCCTTCTAAGACTCCAGTCAGGGCTTTTGATGGCATGAAAAAGGAAGCTCTTGGAGAAATTGACTTGCAACTGATGATTGGTCCAGTTATGTTCGCTCAGAAGTTTCAAGTGCTCGATATCCCAAGCAACTTCAGTTTGTTGTTGGGACGACCTTGGATTCACGCGGCGGGAGTTATACCCTCAAGTCTACATCAGATGATCCGTTTTGTCGTCTGTGGCAAGATTATAACGGTCCATTGCGAGAAAGATTCCGAAACTTTCAACAATACTGCGATTCCTTATGTGGAGCCAGAAGTAAAAGGAGAATCAAGCTACTACTCGTTTGAGTTAGTGTCAGTATCTCATGTGCCCGCGGGCACTGTTATGAGGAAGCCTCACTATTCAAAGGCGGCCCTTATGTCTAGCAAAATGTTGATCGAGTACGGATTCACCATTGGCAAAGGATTGGGAAAGCTATCCCAAGGTATTCTCACACCCATTGAGGTGACTAAGAGAAAGAAGCGAGAAGGCTTAGGTTACCAAGGCGATCAACAAGATCAAGGTAATCAGAAAAACCCGAGCATCAAGGAAAAGAGTTACCGACGTTTACTCCCTCCTCCGTTGAAAGATTTCTTCCCTGGACCGTCAAAGTTCCTTCAAGATGAAGAAGCAGACATTTATGATATTGTCGACTTATTTGAAGAGAATTTTGTGGGTGTCATTTCCGAGAGCTTCGAAGATGATCTACCTAC
Source organism: Syzygium jambos (assembly GCA_031216235.1). Classification (NCBI taxonomy): domain Eukaryota; kingdom Viridiplantae; phylum Streptophyta; class Magnoliopsida; order Myrtales; family Myrtaceae; genus Syzygium; species Syzygium jambos. Next base: position 16,994,584 of record CM062226.1, read on the forward strand.
CGATCCCGCTGTGTAAGGGATGTTTCCATTGTTTTACTTTGTTTTCAATTGTAATCCATCTAATTCTCCCCTGCGAGGGAATTCCATTTGTTCATTTGTTTCGTTCATTTCAAGTGTTGTAATAATTCGGATCACGAGCTTCGGATCCAAAACACTATATAGCATTCATTTTCAATTCAATAAAAGCATATGCATGTTTTGTTAATAGACGTGCGAAAGTATACCAAACCAGCCCTATGATGATGCTTTGAGGCCTGGACTTTTGCATGATCTATAGTTTCAAAATAATTTTTTGGAACAAGGAGGTCCAATGATATGAGGACGAGTTCCCTTTGAAATTTTCGAAAATTTAGAATTCGAAAAGTTTTTCATCACATCTTCATGCATTGCATTTCTTATTTTCATATACTGACCATTCTTTTGTTACATCTCAGGCATGACACTTTGCATAACCATAATATTCATATGCATGGCTTGGATTCATGTCCGAAAAACTCATACGAATCTGATCATTCTGATCCCGAAAATGAAGAAGATTCCCAGGTTATTAAAAGAGAATGGATCCGACATGAAGAATCCGCACCTCCTACAGAAGAACGAACTGTCGTTATAAATTTGGGTGATTCAGAAAATCCCAAAGAAACAAAAATTGGGACAAGTCTTTCTCAAGCAGATGCAGATCGACTGATTGAATTATTGAAAGAGTATCAAGATGTCTTTGCTTGGTCTTATGCTGACATGCCGGGTCTGGACCCCAACATTGTAGAGCACACGTTGCCTCTTGATCCTACCATTCCACCTAAGAAACAGAAGCTTAGGAGGACGAAGCCAGAATTATCCAAGAAGATTGAGGAAGAAGTCATGAAACTGTTAAAAGTTGATTTCATTGAAGTCACTCATTATGCTGATTGGATTGCTAATGTTGTCCCAGTCATGAAGAAGGATGGGCGAGTTCGGGTATGTGTCGATTACCGCGACTTGAACAAAGCAAGTCCTAAAGATGACTTCCCATTACCACATATTGACGTCCTGGTCGACAGCACCGCAGGATTCGAATTATTTTCTTTCATGGATGGTTTCTCTGGTTATAACCAAATCCGAATGAAGGAAGAAGATAAAACTAAAACATCATTCATCACCCCATGGGGGACATTCTGTTACAAGGTTATGCCCTTCGGCTTGAAGAACGCAGGGGCAACTTACCAAAGAGCCATGGTGACACTATTCCATGATATGATGCATAAAGAAATTGAAGTTTATGTCGATGACATGATCGCTAAATCACGACAAGGTGAAGACCACATTGAAGTCTTGAAGAAACTGTTTGATCGACTTAGAAAATTCAAGCTAAGGCTTAACCCCGCTAAATGCATTTTTGGGGCGAAGTCTGGGAAGCTCCTTGGATTTATGGTTAGTAACAAGGGCATCGAGATTGATCCCTCGAAGGTGAAGGCCATTTGTGATTTAAAACCTCCTTCTACTGTTAAGGAAGTTCGAAGTTTGTTGGGAAGATTGAATTATGTTGCAAGATTCATTTCCCAGTTATCAGAAACAGCCAAACCATTCTTTAAGCTGTTGAAAAAGAATGCCAAAGTTGAATGGAATGAAGATTGTCAGAAATCCTTTCAACAATTGAAGCAATATCTTTCACAAGCGCCAGTTTTGGTACCGCCTACTCCGGGTGTACCTTTGATTTTGTACCTCACCATTCACGATGAGTCTTTGGGAGCTATGTTAGCGCAGAAGAGACCAGAAGATGGAATGGAACGTGCTATTTACTACCTCAGCAAAAAGTTTACTTCTGGTGAAGCTCGATACCCAGAAGTTGAGAAAACGTGTGTAGCCTTAATTTGGGTATTACACAGATTACGGCAATACACTCTTCACCATCGAATTCTACTTGTGAATGAGAACGATCCTATCAAGTATCTGTTGGAAAAGCCTGCACTAGTTGGAAGGCTTGCCAAATGGCAAATATTACTCTCTGAGTTTGATATCCAGAGCATGTCTCAGAAGTCCGTCAAAGGTCGAGCCATAGCTGATATGTTGGCTGAAAATCCCTTAAAGTCAAATGACTGGGATGAAATTGATGAAAGAATCCATTTGGTGTCACAAGACAAGTGGGTCATGTATTTTGATGGAGCCGTTAATCTCTCCGGTTCAGGTACTGGAGCAGTCCTGATATCCCCAACAGGTCAGCATTATCCAGTAGCCGCAAAGTTGGTATTTCCTTGTACCAATAACATTTCAGAATATGAAGCTTGCATCCTCGGTCTTCAATTAGCCATCGATATGAAGATTAAGAGATTACAAGTTTATGGCGATTCCGCACTTATCATCCTCCAAACAGGAGGTGAATGGCAAACTCGTGATTCGAAATTGATTCCTTATCATGAGTATCTTAAAGATTTGGTGGAGGAATTCGAAGATATCTCATTCGATTATTTGCCAAGATCTCAGAATCAATTTGCTGATGCTTTGGCAACATTATCCTCAATGTTACAAGTAACTGATGGATTGAACGTTGATCCTTTGCAAATCAACGTTTTAAAGAAGCCTGCATATTGCATGGTTATAGAAGAAGAACTTGATGGTCAACCATGGTATTATGACATCATGAATTACCTTCGAGAAGGAAAATTCCCCCAAGGAAGTCAAGCTATGGATCGAAAATACTTGGCTAAATTAGCTTCCAAATTCTTTCTTAGTGGAGGTGCTTTGTACAAGAGGTCTTTCGATTCGGTCCTGTTGAAGTGTGTAGACACCAAAGAGGCCAATTTATTAATGAAGGAGATACATGAAGGAGAATGTGGTCCTCATATGAATGGCCATCTTCTAGCAAGGAAGATCATGAGGCTAGGTTATTATTGATTAACCATGGAAGCCGATTGCATTCAACATGTCAGATGTTGTTATCAATGTCAAATTTATGGGAACAAGATCAATGCTCCCCCGAATGAATTGCATCAAATGTCCGAGGCATGGCCTTTCTCAATGTGGGGGATTGATATTATCGGACCAATCAATCCTAAGGCGTCAAATGGACACCGCTTCATTTTAGTGGCTATTGATTACTTCACCAAATGGATCGAAGCCAATTCTTATGCTCACGTCACTGCGAGAAGTGTGGCAAAATTTATTCGTCGAGATATTATTGCTCGATATGGGGTTCCCGAAGCAATTATCACGGATAATGGGTCAAACCTGAATAACAAAGTAGTGGATGAGCTACTCAGTAAGTTTCACATTCGCCACTTGAATTCTTCTCCTTACCGCCCACAAATGAATGGAGCTGTGGAGGCGGCAAACAAGAATATAAAGAAGATTCTGTCCAAGACGGCAGAGAATTACCGAGATTGGCATGATCGGTTGCCATATGCGTTAATGGCTTATCGAACTTCCATTCGCACCTCGACTGGGGCAACACCATTCTCATTGGTATATGGGATGGAAGCAGTTTTACCTGTGGAAGTGGAAATTCCTTCATTAAGGGTACTTTCGCAAATAAAGCTTTCCGAAGCAGAATGGATTCAACAGAGATTTGAACAGCTTAATATGATTGATGAAAAAAGGGTAAAAGCCCTATGCCATGGACAAAGCTACCAAAAGCGAGTGGCTAAGTCATTCAATCGTAAGGTTCGACCCAGACATTTTGAGATCAATGATCTGGTTTTAAGGAAGGTCTTACCCATTATTCCAGATCGTGGAAAGTTTACCCCCAACTATGAAGGGCCGTATGTCATCAAGAAAGTGTTGCCTGGTGGAGCATTAATTCTTGTAGAAATGGATGGCCGAGAGTTGCCAAAACCTGTGAATGCTGATGCTGTCAAGAAATATTTTCCTTGAATAAAAAGTTTCAAGTTGCTTTGGACTGAATCCAAGTCTCTTTAGAACATTTGCATCATGCATTTCATGCATACATGGCATTTTTGCATGATTGTTCATTTTGTAGGTACTCAACTGTTCCCCAGGGAAGCTATTCCAAACCTCAAGGAGTCAAGCCCAAGGAAGTTGCTACATCAAATCAATCTTCTCCCTAGAATTTAGGAAGTAGATCCTATGTGTGAAAACCTTTTTCTGTCCAAAAGGTTTTTCAAGTTTGAAATAAAAATCCCCAGAGGAGTCAAAAAAATCAAATGTCTTGATTTATCAAAATTCCTCACAGACGGGAGATTTAACCAAATGATCCTTTGGAAAAACAAAAAGAGGATTTCTCAAAAATGCCGAATGGAAATGCCTAGGATGATAAAAGGCAAACATTTGATCAAACACGTCCCTATACTCATTTTGAGAGAATTGAGCGAAAAAGCCATGTCGTAGGACGTAGGATTCGTTCACATTGAATACATGGATTGAGATGATAAAAAGCATTTCATTTCTCTATCCTAAACACTCATGTTATCCTTTGCTAGCCACTTTGAGCCAAATAAGGAGAATTCTCAAAATACCCCTGTCAAGAATCACCCCACATTGGGGCAAAATAAGAAGTTATGGTTGATCATTTTTGGAGCAAAAAGATTAAGAAAGATTTTATTGCTTTCACTTGCATCAACCTTCTTGTGATAGTTTCAGATGGATCTTTATGGAAGCTCGAAGCATCCCAAAGTGAAGAAGAGCATTCTTTTCCTCTACCCAAACACAATTATCATTTGCTTAGCCAAATTGAGCCTTAAGCATCTTCATTTCAAAGCCCAAAATGTTGATTATCTCCCCACATTGGGGCAATGCATATGATTTACCAAGGAAATTTAGAGAAATTGGTGAATATGTATAAAATGTCTCGAGAGTCCAAAGAACTCAAAAGATAAATATTAGGGGGCATGAAAAAGCAGTGTGCCTGGTAAAAGCAAGGCCGATGCCCATGAAAAAAAATCAAAGTCAAAAGCAAAAGCAAAAGCAAAAGCAAGAAAAAGCAATATGCTTATGATTAGAGCAAAATTTCCATTTGCAAAAGATGCTTAGAAAGAGCAAAGCTCTTATGTTGCAAGAAAAATGGACTCTCGAGACAGTTTGGTTTTCAAGAATCAAATGATGTCAGACTTGAATGATTTGGTAATGATGCCAAGATAATCATCATTCTTCTTTCAAACCCATTTTATCAAATTTCAAGCCTTTTGAGCCTAACCCGAACCGACATTACAACCCTCTCCGAAGTCTCTTCCGATTGGGATGGTTTGAGTTAATGTGAAGATTTCATAAAGGAACTACCGCTAGAAGGAGTGGAAGTAATCCTATCTTATCTTATCTTCAAGGTTCTTGACTTGTAAACCCGTTGAAGATATGTTTCTTTTCTTGGCCTCAAAGCAAATACCCTTTGTGTAAGCCCATGACCAAACCTACATTACGGTCCTTTTTGAAAGACCTTTCTGATCAATCAATTTGTATTCAATGTGAATGTTTCCGAAAACCTTTGACATAGGTTCGTGAGGCATCACCAGTGAGAATTGAATAGCTTTCCCACATCGATGAATGGGAATCAAAGCCTTTATGAGAGCCAGTGTGAAAGACCTTTTTGATTAGGTTATTTCCAATTTGGCATTTTTATCTAACCTCTTTAGATGGTTATTCAAAGATTATTTTGTTAAAATTTCCTCTTAAGGATTTTGATAATCTCTGCCTTTCACCAAAAGTTGAAAAATTCCGTTTGTTGTTAAACAATCTCGGATCTTTTTTCAAAATATCTTTCCCCAGTGGATCGGTTTTTGGTCATCCTAAACCATACTATCGGTTTTTGGTTAGCCTAAACCATAACTTTCATTTTCGGTTTTTGGTCATCCTAAACCATACTATCGGTTTTTGGTTAGCCTAAACCATAACTTTCATTTTTGGTTTTTGGTCAGCCTAAACCATACTCCCCAGTGGATCGGTTTTTGGTCAGCCTAAACCATACCTTGTCTTAGGTTCTAGGTCATCCTTAAACCTTGTCTTAGGTTCTAGGTCATCCTTAAACCTTGTCTTAGGTTCCTGGTTATCCTTAAACCTTACCTTTCCTTAGGTTCTAGGTCATCCTTAAACCTTGTCTTAGGTTCCTGGTTATCCTTAAACCTTACCTTTCCTTAGGTTCTAGGTCATCCTTAAACCTTGTCTTAGGTTCCTGGTTATCCTTAAACCTTACCTTTCCTTAGGTTCTAGGTCATCCTTAAACCTTGTCTTAGGTTCCTGGTTATCCTTAAACCTTACCTTGTCTTAGGTTCCTGGTTATCCTTAAACCTTACCTTTCCTTAGGTTCTAGGTCATCCTTAAACCTTGTCCTTTGGTTCTTGGTTTTCCTTAAACCATAGATTTCCCATAAAACCATTTCTATTTCTTTCTTCCTTCATTCCATCTCATGAGAGAGAGAAGAACACGTGAATGGTCTGACAATCCAACGGTAAGTGCTTCAGGTAAGACTCTGATCAAATGTCTGTCTTTATTTTCTTTTTCTTTTTCCCAAGTAGAATCGACTAAAAATCTGCAGGTGCCAATTGGTCTTTGAGCGAAACCTCTTCGAACTCCCACTCAAAGAGGGGCAGCTGTTGACACCTAATTTTTAGCCGATGCGTCATTAAAAATAAAAATTCGAGATTATGGTTTCCGATCGCGACGGAGCCCGTTTCTTGAGCAAAAAGTGTCGTTTTTTAATTCCGTCTGTTGGATTAGTTTTTATAAGCGATTTTCTATTCGTTTCATACAAAAACCCGAAAAGTCAAATGGTTGACTTTGGCGTTGACTTTTTGGTCAACCCTTTGACCAAAAGTCAACCCCAGGTCAAATTAGGGCTTTTTGCATAAAAAGATTCCTTTCAAGTCCAATTTCACTTTAGAAGTGGAAATTTTAGAAAAATTCAAAGATTTGATCATAAAATCAAGCTCCTAGTGAAAAGTCAACTAGGGTTTGACTTTTGGTCAAACCTTTGACCAAAAAATTGAAAAATTCAAAAATCCCCAAATCATCTTATTTTACTTTCAATTTACCTTTGGCATTCGAAATTTTACAAAAATCGATTTAGAATCAACTTTTTCCCAAATTGCGGAAGTTGATTCAAATCGGCCAAAAACAAAATTAATTCATTTCTAGTCATTTTTTAGATTAGTGTTCTTCACGACATTTGATCTAGAGGTCATTTTATATCCAATTTTTGAACCAATTTTGCAATTCCAAGCCAAACACAAAAACCCCCAATTTTAGCCCTAATCAGTGATTTTGATCGATTCTTCATGATGTGTGCAATTGAGACACGAATGAGCCTAATTTCTTATATGAAACCCAAATTCAAAATCAATTTTGGAAGAATCACATGAATTTGAGTCAATTTGATCAATTTAGTGATCCAATGATTAGGAAGTCTAAGAGTGATTGGTCTAATTAGTGCAATTCAACTTGACCCACTCTAGACTAATATTCAATTTGATGAATTGAGACTCAATTTGGTTAATTAGACTTCAATTAAACTTGTTAGTCTAGCTTGATCATGCGATTACTCAAAATTCAGAGCTAATTGACTCAAATCGGTTTAATTCAAATTGAACTAATCCGATCAAATTAGTCATTTTCCGGTCGAAAATTTTGATGATCGATAATCCGATCGGACCAACCAAGGTCAGTCACATCCTCTTGAGTGCGAAAATGACAAAATTGACCTTAATTGAGAATTACAAAAAAATGACTAGGAGAAATGACCAAAATACCCTTTTTCAAGAATTAAGCAAATTAATTAGGGGATTAGCAAATTAATCATGGCCATTCATTTAGAATTGATCATGTCCATCCATAATGCCATGTCATCAATCCTTAGCCTCTAAGGAATATTCTTAATCATTAAGGATGCATTTTGGACCATTTGATCAATCTAAGGGCTAGAATTCAAAGTTGGAAGGGGTATATAGTTTTTTCCCTCCAAAAATCAAGGGGGGATAACCATTTTCAGATCTGAATTCTCTCTTCTCTCTCTCTTCTCTCTCTCTCCTCTCTCTCTCTCTCTCTCTCTCTCTCTCTCTCTCTCTCTCTCTCTCTCTCCCTCTCACGATCATCTCTCTCTCGAGCTCTCTCTCGGCGTGGCCAATTCCGGCCCCTTGCCGGCTGCTTTCCGGCGAACCACCGCCACTCCGGTGTCCCCCACGGCGGCCTGAGGCTGATCGCAAGGTCAGCCGACCTCGCTGGTGGCCGGAGCTTCCCATTCCGGCGGCATCTCTCTCTCGGCAACATCACCGGCTTCACCGCCGGTGATCTGTCCAGCCGGTTCAGCCGGCTAAACCGGCCCTCCGGCGATCTCCTCCGGCGATTCCGAGCAACCGACGACCTCCCTCGACGTCCTCACGGCGCTGTGGTGGCTGGCCTCGCACCGAACGGCCACCGGATCACATCATTATCCTCAACTTTTACTGATTAGTCTCTTTGTGTGAAAACGAGTTGATTCTCACATTGTCTCGTGTAATCCATTGTCATAGGTTGGCCGAGCTTTCCGAGGTTTCTCCGTGCCATTCCAGGTCTGAATACGGAGGCCGGATCGCTCGCTTGAGCGTTGGATCATCGTGAGACAAGGTAAGAACGTTTAAACACAACTCTGTAAATTCGTGTTCAGTGGAACCTGTTGGCTTGAGATACTGATTTGAGCTTGTTAACGTCGAAATCTGATGAAGTGATAAACTAGAGAGTCGTAGAACTCGTCTTAAGCTTCGATTTGATATATCATATGCCTTGATCGGACTTCATTTGCTATGTCAAAACACTTTTAGAAGTTAGGATCAGAATCAGGAATATTTTGTTCAAGTCTGTTCTGATGATTCCCTGACTGACGTTGTGCTGTTGGATGAATTTTATGATTTTTTGTGATCATTTTCTGAAAAAACTTCCTTCATGAGAATCGTAGAACACATCCTGATCTGTTCACCATAAAATTTTCACAAAATTTCGAGCATGTTAACCTAGTACGATTTGCAACGTCATATGCATGTAAATCTGGTTTCATGCTAGTTTCAGTCGACCTTCGTGTGTTCTTCGATTTTCATAAATTCGTGTGTTCGAGATATGAAAAAATTTTCTTCACGAAAGTTCTTCCTGAGATCAAGATCTTTCAATTGATACTAATTTCATCAAAATCGAAGATCATTTGAATTTTCAAATGGAATTCTCACAATTTGATCAGAATCTGTGTCCAGATCTGATTTTCATTCCTTTGAAGTTCAAAAGATGTTTCTCCGAATTTGATGAAGTTAGTGTCCTTTTTTGCAAAAAATCAAAACTTCAAAGTTGCTCATTGGGGTCTCATTATGACAACTGAAAATTTTGAGGACCTAATTGCAATTTTTGGAGGGTCAATTTGCTTGAAAAGTCTTTTCGGGTTAAATTTTCATTTGCAATTGAGTCCCTCGCGAAATTCGAATTTTATAAAAATTTGGAGGGCTTTTTAGCAAAAACTCAAAACATGAAAGTTGTTGCACACAGGGAATTCTAACGGTACAAAAATTTTCGCGCTGTTTTGATAAGGTTTGTTATTTTTCCCGCCTTTGTTTTGAAATTCATAACTGAACCGAGTCCAGCCTGTCACTGAAATTCAATTTGATATTTTCGGGAAAATTGGCTAGGATTTAGAAAAAATGGTCTTCTTGACTTTTGATCCTCATGTTGTAAGCTTTCTAATGACACCTGAACCATTTCATTTGGACGTCATTAGGATAGTTAATCATACTTGAACAGATTCAATCCGAATTAGGCATTTAATTGAATAAGTGGTCTTTTTTATAAAGCCCACTTCTCATTGTTTGATTGGCTTCGAAACAAGGCCCATGGGCTTGAATGCATGTTCATTTTATGTTCATGCATGTGTTTGTTAGATGAATGTTAGGCCCGATGCATGTTCGGCGGGTAGCCCATTCATGATCATTAGAACCCGACTTTAGGGGGTTAATTGATATGAGTTACCGTTTTGTGAATGCAAATGGTAACTCATTATCATTAACCATTAATCAAACAATGTTAGGTGTTTAGGTGGGTGATGAATCGAAACGCATGAAAAACAAAGGCCGATCCCGAGGCCCGTGCTTAATTAGTGAATTGATTGCATCATTGTTATGTTGTCTTTTCATAAATGAATGTATGAATGTAAACACCGACACCCGAGAGGCGGTCCAAGGAAGAATAATCCGAAATAGAAGGCCAAGGTGATTGACCGATGTCCAATCCGGTTTCAATTTGTTCTCATTTGATGATGGTGTCAAACCGATGTCCAATCCGGTTTCAATTTGTACTTAATTCATTCATCCCCGATCATGTCTCGGGTTTTCAATTCGTGTTGTAATAAACACCCGACGAGTTGCGGGTTTTTACTTTCTCGCACTTAGAATTAGCTCGTCCTTTCAATACTTCGAGTGTTTACTTTACGTAAGGTCTTTCAATACAATTGATTGTTTCTTTCTTTTTCTAGACTAAGATAGGATTAGTTTAGAATCTTAAATGAAAATGCAAAAACAAGATGCATGATCACCTAGTGGACTAAGACTTTGGCATGAAAATGGTAAAAAATAAATGCATGACGATTTAGATAACAACCATGATAAGTTTAGCGGTACCGAAAGGGCGTTAATAGAAATATTAACGTAAGCTAGTCCCCGAACCTTTGATCTCTGGTTTTCGTAGAAACCGAAACGAAATTCCCGCGTTTCGGTTGGGTATTCTAGCCGACCCCCGACCTAGGCTAGTGGCGACTCCTTAAAAAATAAAATCAATCCGCTGTCACGCGAGATATGGATTTAGGGAAAATCCACGTTCATGATCAATGAGTTATATGGCTAAACAAAAGATTTACACTTCAGTAAAATCATTTTAAAAAGTGCCATATGAACCATCTCATGAACACTTATCTCTAAACCCGCCTCATCCGAGCTCGGCCCTCGAGGGGCAGGTCGCGACAGGCTTGGCGGCCCCGCCCATGGCTGGCGAGTCTCGCCGATCGCTGGTTGCCGGACCGGCGACGAAGTAAGCAAAAAAAAAGAGAAAAAAAACTCAATAAAATAACAAAAATTCGAAAATAGGGAGAGGAAGGGATAGATTTTTGCCCAAATTAACAAAAAGACCGGTTGCCCAAATTAGTCACACCACTTACCGGTAGAAAAGGTTTACCGAGATAGATTTTTGCGCGTGCGGAGAGATTTATCGAGAGGAAGGGAGATTAGCGAATAGTGAGAGGAAGGGAGAACAGTGAATAGGGATAAGAGGAATTAGCAAGGAGAGAGAGCAATTGGGTCTACAAGTATCGGACAATTAGTGACGAAAAAAAATTCGTCGCTAATTCCGTCGCAAATTAACCACGAATTTTTTTTCGTGGTAAATTTCGTCGCAAATTAGCGACAACATTTATTTTTCGTCGCAAATTACAAACGAAAAAAAATTCGTCGTTAATTTCATCGCAAATTAGCCACGAATTTTTTTTCATGGCAAATTCCATCGCAAATTAGCCACGAATTTTTTTTCGTGGCAAATTCCGTCGCAAATTTTTCACAACTTTTTTTTCGTGGCAAATTCCGTCGCAAATTTTTCATGACTTTTTTTTCGTGGCAAATTTCGTCGCAAATTAGCCACAAATTTTTTTTCGTGCAAATTCCGTCGCAAATTAGCCATGGATTTTTTTTCGTCGCAAAATTCGTCGGAAATTTGCGACGAATTATTTTTCGTGGCAAATTTGCGACGAAAAATATATTCGTCGCAAATTGCGTCGCAATTAGCGACGAAAAATAATTCGTCGCAAATTTCCGTGGCTAAATCCTTATTTTTTTGTAGTGTCGATTCAATTCGATTTTCGGTTTGGATAATCAAAACTAATCATTTTTTTTTCAATTAGGTTTATTTCAGTTCGGTTCAATTCGGATCGACAACAGCGAAGATCGAAGAAAGTAACTTGTGAGAAAAAGATATGAGAGAGAGAGAAACGACGAAGGAATCCCTGGTGGAGGTTAAGGGGGAGCTTGGTGCCTAGGATGGCGAAGTGGCGGAGATTGGAGGGGTAGCTATAGGTAGGGGTGTCAGAACTGAATCAAAAAACCAAACCGAGATATGAACCGAACCAAACCAAACCGAACCGAAAATTTCATACATTTTGGTTCGGATAATCAAACTTAACCAATTTTTTTTCAATTCGGTTTATTTTAGTTCGGTTTGGATCAATTCAGATCGAACCGAACTGAAATAAACACTTCGATTTTAGCCCTAAAAAGCCCTATCATGCCCAGTCACCCTCTCTCGAGCTCGCATCTCCCTCTCCCTCTCCTCCTCGCCGCTCCGCCTCCGAAATTTGTGACTCCCCCCCCCCCCCGGCCCCGCCTCCGACGGCCGCAGCTCCCGCCGGGACCACGGGCCCGAGCCGGGTGTTTTCCTCTGCCGGTTCGCACGACCAAGCCCTACCAAGACGAGATCGCGACCGAGCCTCACCACCGCGACTCCTACTCCGTCGCGGCGCTTTCATTCCTCTGGGGTTACCGAGGCGTCATCGGCTTGCCGCCGAGTCTTTGATGACCGGACAGAGCTCCCCGTCACCAGTGCCCCATCTGGTGCCGGTTGCTTCCTTTTCCGATCCTTGGTTCCCCGTCGGCAGCGGCGGCTCTTAATGCAAAGGCACCGGCAGTATCATCCCAATCACCGAAGCTGCAAAAATACAGAGCCCCGACATCGACTGCCTCCGCATCTCCAACTCCCTCTGCTCCAACCGTTCCAAGCGAGTAAGCCCTTCCATCAACCCCTCCTTCTTGATACGTTCTCGCTGATGTAAAGCCGTTCGATCATCTCCGATATGGTTGAATACTCTGAGGTGTAGGGGTGCTTCTCAATGGAGTGAGGCGAAATGCCACTTTGTCGAGTGTCAAGTAAGCGAGATAATTTGACAGTTGAGCCTGAGATAGGTAGGGTTCGACCGTGCGTCTTGATTGTCAAATTTGAAATTTTTTTTAGTGTAGTGATGAAATTCTTTGCTTGCATGCCTTCTCAAGTTAGCAGAAAATCGAGACGCTGGTTTTTTGGTTTTGAGCCCATTTCCCGTGTTGTTTGATTAACTAATTTCCACTAAGAGGTGCCTTTGCTTATACAGCCTCCTTGTCTTTCGTGCTGTTCACATTTACCACTATCTCTCTTGCTACTTTACGCTGTGTTATACCCCTTTCTCATACTGTTTTGGGGAGGGCTCATCTTGTACATCTCGGCTTTGCATACTCTTCAACAGTACCATTTCGTGTGTGAGGGCGTTTGTTGTTCTGCCCTGTTTTCTTGATCTTCGGTGATGGTTCTTGTGTCTGCTAGGTGGGGGTTTTTGTGGTTTAGAGATTGCGAGTCGGATTGTGAATTTTTTTTTCGAGGACAATGGTTTCATCCGTGTCTTGCTTCTTGTTATATGGGTGGCCAATGGTTTTCATTTGTTTTAATTGTTCCTCTGTTTTGGAGCTGGATTTTATGTTAACTTGTTCTGATTTAGGCGAAGTGAGGTATATGCAATCTATATTACCTTGTGTTTCAAAGGTTGCTAACAGCGATGAATTCAAATACTTTTTTGGGGAAAGAATTACCTTCAGAATTTGCATTGCAGCTTGAATTTCGAATTCTCCATCATGTATCTTCCCACTTCTTTGAATCAGCAAAGCATGAGCATATGGTTTATGTCATTTGATTTTCTAATAGGAATGTGGAAAAGTTTAATTTTTGTTTCCCAACGAAAACATCTTTTCTGTCCTTCAATGAAAGGATATATATGGGAGTTTCATGTCTAGGCTGCTGAAATCCACTCCTTAATGGGATTGATCATGGATGTTATAAGGTATTTGTGACCAAGTGGGAAAGCAATTCCATCAAACTTGCTTAATAGAGGTGTTCTTGCATGCGCAATCTGTTTTTGCACGTAATTCCGTCACTTTCATAATTCATCCTATTCATTTGGTATTTCTCTTTTCTCATCATGACTCTATCCTTGTGTTTGTTTGTTCTGTTGAACTAGTTTGCTTTGCATTCATTTATCATAACTATTTAGTAACTTCTGTCCCGGTGCTTTAATGGCTACCCCTTCTATTATGCTTTTATTTGGATTAAGTATTTGCTTGTGATACAAAGTTTGTTAACTTGACACAGCCACTTGAATTATAATAATTTCAGGTTTTAATTGTCATAGATTGGTAGATGTCTACTTCAATGAGTGAATCTAGTGGCACAAATAGAAGGAGGATGAGATCTACTGCTTGGGAACACTATAAAAGGACAGAAAATCCAGACAAAGCTGAATGTTTATATTGCGGGGCTATTATTGGTTGTTCTACCTCTCAAGGGACTAGTGCGATGCGTAATCATTTAGATAGATGTAAGGAATTTCCATATGCGAACGTTGAGAAAAGGCAAAAAAGTGTCTCGGGTCAACTTGTTGGGGTTGGTAGTTCTAGGTCATTTGGTCCATGGAAATTTGACCAAGAAACTAGTCGAAAAGACCTAGCAGCGATGTTCATCATTGGTGAATTACCCTTTAAGTTTGTGGAAAATGAGGCATTTCGGCAATTCGTGTCAGCATCCCGATTTTTAGGCTTGGGAAGCCGCAGGTAAATGGTAATATCCTCAATTTCAGTCCCTGGGAATTGCCTATGGTTTAAGTTTGATGGTTTTCCAGTTGGAACAAAAATTTCTACTCTTGTTTTGGAAAACCGTATTTCGGATCCTTGGTACTCCTTTGTTTTTTTATTTTTGGAGAGACTTTTGTGATTCGAATTTCTAAATACTTTCTTCTTGAAAGTTGTTCCAAACATCTTGAAGTTTTACATGATTTAATTTCAGAATTTTTGGAGTTGATATGAGTGGTACGATGGTCTCATTTTAGGACCGTGTGAAACTGCCTAGAATGGGTTTTTCGGTGATGTTCACACCGTCTTGATTTTCTACAAGCTTTTCTGGGCAGATTTTGGAAAAGTTTCCTTCATGAAAGTTGTTGAGAACTTCTTTTTCTATAACGTGTATAAATTTGGAAATTTTATGAGATGATTTGGATGCTGGACAGAGCTTATTTTGAGAAACAAAAATGCTGTTCTAGTGAACTGTTTTTGGTCTGTCTTTGAGTGACTGAAAATGGTATTTACAGAGAGAATTAGATTTTGTGTTCTCATGAAAAATGTTTATTAAGGTCTTGTTTATGACATATCCGAATTTGAGAATTTTCGGAGTTCATTTACTATGATTTCAAGTCCGATTTCGTGAACAGTGCAAAACTGTTCGGTTTTGCTAGATTTCAAAGATTTAGCATTTTCTATACGAAAACGTTGGAATTTGGACTTGGTGTCTTCTGGTGATTTAAAGTACGCATTCTGAGCTTTCAAATGAGATATTTTATGCTTTGATCGGAGGTCGGACCAGGGGGAAACGAAATAGAGAAGCAAGCTTAGAAATGATTGGCTAAGAATGAAGCTTGTTCAAGAAGCCTAATTAATTGCTTGTATTAATTGCTTGGGCCTTCATTTTCCACAAGTCATTTATGAGCCATGTGAGCCGTCAAGTTTTGACCCAAGAGAGAGAGAGACCCACGGCCAAGCTTGAGGAAAGAGAGAGAGAGAGATTTATGGGCCATTAATGAGTGGATGATGCGTGCGCTTACCTCATCGCCCCGATGACACGTGCGCTTACCTCATCGAATCTTTGGCCCCAAGTTTTGTCTCCCTATAAATAGAAACAAGGCCATTCGGCCAAAGAGAGAGAGAAATAGAGAGAGAAAGAGAAAGAAAGAGAGAAAGAAAGAAAAAGCTTACCGGCGAGGCCTGTCTCTCTTGTAATTTGATCGAGTGAGGAAGCCACGTCCAAGGCCGTGTGTTCGTGTTCAAGCCCAAGATCGCCCGAGAATCGCCGAGACTCCCGTGTTCCTTTCTTGTTCTAGTTTGGTTGGTTGGGTAAGTAAACTTCCTAATATCGGGAAAGGAAGTTGTGATGCGTTGTGACACGGTTTGCTTGAACTGTTTCTCGATCGTTTGGTTGGTCGTAATTGGTTCATTTCCTTGGTTTGATCATGTTTCCTGTTTGATGTTGATTTGAGATAGAACCGAGCCTTGGTTGGTAAAGTGTATATGGCGTGGCCATGCATGATGTTCTCTTGTATGAACTTTGCTATTGATCTGCCATTGATGCGGGTGCGGTAAGGGCCGGCTTGTGCTAACGGCGATCCCCTCGTCCTCGCTTGGTATTAGTAGGTTTACTTGCTGAGTCTCCCCGACTCACCCCCCCATTTCCCCCCCTCAGGTTCATAGGATGGTCGAACGGATGGCGGCGTCAGGAGGAGTTCGAGCCATGTTGAAGTTCGGGGAAAGCGAGGAGCGAGAAGTCATAGTGGGGATAGGAAAACCCAAGCCACGGCGGCCTGTAATTCGAAAAGCCTTCGGAATAGGCTTGTAGATTATATGTGTTATTTGCCATGGCCCGAAGGGCTTGTTAAAACATGTTTGCATGCTTTGTATACATAAGGTTTGCTCATGATGTTTGTCTTAATCCCGCTGTTGATTTGTTTTTAATGTGATTGTCCCGAGATATGCTTCCGCGTGTGTGTATAACGAAAGATAATAATGAACGGGACGTCACGTTAATGGCCCCGAGGTGGGGGCGTCACAATTCGTGAGTAGGATCCAGCCGAAGTTTTCAATCCCCTCAAGAAACACATTGAGGGAGGATTGTTATAAGTTATACTTGGAGGAAAGATGCAAATTGAAAAAAAATCTCACAGCAGACACGTAGACTTCTTGTCAAAATATGAGTTACATGTGTGTCGCGACCTGCCCCTCGAGGGCCGAGCTCGGATGAGGCGGGTTTAGAGATAAGTGTTCATGAGATGGTTCATATGGCACTTTTTAAAATGATTTTACTGAAGTGTAAATCTTTTGTTTAGCCATATAACTCATTGATCATGAACGTGGATTTTCCCTAAATCCATATCTCGCGTGACAGCGGATTGATTTTATTTTTTAAGGAGTCGCCACTAGCCTAGGTTGGGGGTCGGCTAGAATACCCAACCGAAACGCGGGAATTTCGTTTCGGTTTCTACGAAAACCAGAGATCAAAGGTTCGGGGACTAGCTTACGTTAATATTTCTATTAACGCCCTTTCGGTACCGCTAAACTTAACATGGTTGTTATCTAAATCGTCATGCATTTGTTTTTTACCATTTTCATGCCAAAGTCTTAGTCCACTAGGTGATCATGCATCTTGTTTTTGCATTTTCATTTAAGATTCTAAACTAATCCTATCTTAGTCCAGAAAAAGAAAGAAACAATCAATTGTATTGAAAGACCTTACGTAAAGTAAACACTCGAAGTATTGAAAGGACGAGCTAATTCTAAGTGCGAGAAAGTAAAAAGTAAAAAGTAAAAACCCGCAACTCGTCGGGTGTTTATTACAACACGAAATGAAAAACCCGAGACATGATCGGGGATGAATGAATTAAGTACAAATTGAAACCGGATTGGACATCGGTTTGGCACCATCATCAAATGAGAACAAATTGAAACCGGATTGGACATCGGTCAATCACCTTGGCCTTCTATTTCGGATTATTCTTCCTTGGACCGCCTCTCGGGTGTCGGTGTTTACATTCATACATTCATTTATGAAAAGACAACATAACAATGATGCAATCAATTCACTAATTAAGCACGGGCCTCAGGATCGGCCTTTGTTTTTCATGCGTTTCGATTCATCACCCACCTAAACACCTAACATTGTTTGATTAATGGTTAATGATAATGAGTTACCATTTGCATTCACAAAACGGTAACTCATATCAATTAACCCCCTAAAGTCGGGTTCTAATGATCATGAATGGGCTACCCGCCGAACATGCATCGGGCCTAACATTCATCTAACAAACACATGCATGAACATAAAATGAACATGCATTCAAGCCCATGGGCCTTGTTTCGAAGCCAATCAAACAATGAGAAGTGGGCTTTATAAAAAAGACCACTTATTCAATTAAATGCCTAATTCGGATTGAATCTGTTCAAGTATGATTAACTATCCTAATGACGTCCAAATGAAGTGATTCAAGTGCCATTAGAAAGCTTATAACATGAGGATCAAAAGTCAAGAAGACCATTTTTTCTAACTCCTAGCCAATTTTCCCGAAAATATCGAATTAAATCTCAGTGACAGGCTGGACTCGGTTCAGTTATGAATTTCAAAATAAAGGCGGGAAAAATAACAAACCTTATCAAAACAGCGCGAAAATTTTTGTGCCGTTAGGATTCCCTGTGTGCAACAACTTTCATGTTTTGAGTTTTTGCTAAAAAGCCCTCCAAATTTTTATAAAATTCGGTTTTCGCGAGGGACTCAATTGCAAATGGAATTTTAACCCGTGAAGACTTTTCAAGCAAATTGACCCTCCAAAAATTGTAATTAGGTCCTCAAAATTTCCAGTTAACATAATGAGACCCCAATGAGCAACTTTGTAGTTTTGATTTTTTGCAAAAAAGGACTCTAACTTTATCAAATTCGGAGAAACATCTTTTGAACTCCAAAGGAATGAAAATCAGATCTGGACACAGATTCTGATCAAATGGTGAGAATTCCTTTTGAAAATTCAAATGATCTCCGATTTTGATGAAATTAGTATTAATAGAAAGATCTCGATCTCAGGAAGAACTTTCGTGAAGAAAAGTTTTTTATATCTCGAACACACGAATTTATGAACATCGAAGAACACACAAAGGTCGACTGAAACTAGCATGAAACCAGATTTACATACATATGACGTTGCAAATCGTACTAGGCTAACATGCTCAAAATTTTGTGAAAATTTTATGGTGAACAGATCAGGATGTGTTCTACAACTCTCATGAAGGAAGTTTTTCCAGAAAATGATCGTAGAAAATCGTAAAAATCATCAAACAGCACAAGGTCAGTCAGGGAATCATCAGAACAGACTTGAGCAACATATTCCAGATTCTGATCCTAACTTCTAAAAATGTTTTGACATAGCAAATGAAGTCCGATCGAGATATATGATATATCAAATCGAAGCTTAAGACGAGCTCTACGACTCTCTAGTTTATCACTTCATCAGATTTCGACGTTAACAAGCTCAAAACAGCATCTCAAGCCAACAGGTTTCACTGAACACGAATTTACAGAATTGAGTTCAAGTGTTCTTACCTTGTCTCACAATGATCCAACGCTCAAGCGAGCGATCCGGCCTCCGTATTCTGATCTGGAATAGCACGGAGAGACCTCGGAAAGCTCGGCCAACCTACGACAATGGATTACACGAAATAATGTGAGAATAGATTCGTTTTGTCACGAATAGACTAATCAGCGAAAAATTAAGCTAAGGATGCAATCCGGTGGCCGTTCGATGCAAGGCCGGACACCACAGCGACTTGAAGACACCGAGGAATGTAGTCGGATGCTTTGGATCGCCGGAGGAGGTCGCCGGAAGGCCGGTTCAGCCGGTTGAGGCAGCTGATCACATCACCGGCGGTAGTGCCGGTGATGTTGCCGAGAGGGAGAAGGCGCCGGAGGAAGGAGCTCCGGCCACCAGCGAAGGCGGCTGGTCTTGCGACCAGCCTTGGACCACCGTGGGGGGCGTCGGTGGGGCGGCGGCTCGCCGGAAAGTGGCCGGCAAGGAGCCGGAATTGGCCACGCCGAGAGAGAGCTCGAGAGAGAGTGAGAGATGATCGTGAGAGGGAGAGAGAGAGAGAGAGAGAGAGAGAGAGAGAGAGAGAGAGAAACTAGATCTGAAAAATGAACCCCCCCTTTGATTTTTGGAGGGAAAAACACTATATACCCCCTTCAACTTTGAATTCTAGCCCTTAGATTGATCAAATGGTCCAAAATGCATCCTTAATGATTAAGAATATTCCTTAGAGGCTAAGGATTGATGACATGACATTATGGATGGACATGATCAATTCTAAATGAATGGCCATGATTGATTTGCTAATCCCCTAATTAATTTGCTTAATCCTTGAAGAAGGGCATTTTTGTCATTCTCAATTAAGGGCATTTTTGTCATTTTTTATTAAGGGCATTTTTGTCATTTTTGCACTCAAGAGGATGTGACCGACCTTGGTTGGTCCGACTGGATTATCGATTATCAAAATTTCCGACCGGAAAATGACTAGTCCAATCGGATTTGTTCAATTTGAATTAAACCGATTTGAGTCAATTAGCTCTGAATTTGGGTAATCGCATGACCGAGCTAGACTAACAAGTTTAATTGAGGTCTAATTAACCAAATTGAGTCCCAATTCATCAAATTGAATATTAGTCTAGAGTGGGTCAAGTTGAATTGCACTATTTAAACCAATTACTCTTAGACTTCCTAATCATTGGATCACTAAATTGATCAAATTGACTCAAATTCATGTGAATCTTTTAAAATTGATTTTGAATTTGGATTTCATATAAGAAATTAGGCTCATTCGTGTCTCAATTGCGCAAATCATGAAGAATCGATCAAAATCACTAATTAGGGCTAAAATTGGGGGTTTTTGTGTTTGGCTTGGAATCACAAAATTGGTTCAAAAATTGGATATAAAATGACCTCTAGATCAAATGTCGTGAAGAACACTAGCCTAAAAAATGACTAGAAATGAAGTAATTTTATTTTTGGCCGATTTGAATCAAATTTCGCAATTTGGGAAAAAGTTGATTCTAAATCGATTTTTGTAAAATTTCAAATGCCAAAGGTAAATTGAATGTAAAATAAGATGATTTGTGGATTTTCGAATTTTTTATTTTTTTGGTCAAAGGTTTGACCAAAAGTCAAACCCTAGTTGACTTTTCACTAGGAGCTTGATTTTATAATCAAATCTTTGAATTTTTCAAAAATTTTCACTTCTAAAGTGAAATTGGACTTGAAAGGAATCTTTTTATGCGAAAAGCCCCAATTTGACCTGGGGTTGACTTTTGGTCAAAGGGTTGACCAAAAAGTCAACGCCAAAGTCAACCATTTGACTTTTCAGGTTTTTGTATGAAATGAATAGAAAATCGCTTATAAAAGCTAAACCAACAGACGGAATTAAAAAACGACACTTTTTATTCAAGAAACGGGCTCCGTCGCGATCGGAAACCATAATCTCGAAATTTTTATTTTTAATGACGCATCGGCTAAAAATTAGGTGTCAACAATGTGTCTCACTGCTCATTTTGTAGATGGTGATTGGAAGTTGCAAAAGAAAATCTTGAATTTTTGTCAAATCCCGGGACATTCTGCTGAGATTATAGGAAAAGCGGTGGAAAAATGCTTGACTAGTTGAGGGATTAAAAGCGTTTTTTCTATCACTGTGGATAATGCGAGCTCAAATGACTTGGGTGTTCAATACTTGAAAAAAAGACTCCACTCTTGGAACACTCTAATTTTGTCGGGTGAGTTACTCCATGTGAGATGTTGTGCTCACATATTGAGTTTGATTGTGAGAGAGGGTTTGAAAGATATAGATGATTCCATTGTTAGAATACGCTCAGCTGTGCGTTATGTGAGGTCTTCTCCTGCGAGGTTGCAACGGTTTAAGGAGTGCATTGAGCTAGAAAATATCGAGTCCAAGAGTCTTGTATGTTTGGATGTGGAGACTCGTTGGAACTCAATGTACCTGATGTTGGAAGCGGCTTTGAAGTTTCAGAAGGCTTTTATCTTACTAGATATTCGGGATAGCAAATTTGTTGAAGAGCTTTCCAAGGTGAGGGGGTTGCCTACTAGTGATGATTGGGAATATGCCCGTCAATTTCTTCCTTTCTTGAAGTTGTTCTATGATACGACTTTAAAAGTATCGGGTTGTTCTTATGTCACTAGTAATGATATGGCGAAAGATGTCTATGGGATTTTTATGATGATTGATAGATATTGTGTGAATGAGGATAGGAGTTTGCAGGAAATGGCCAAGAGAATGAAGACCAAATTCAATAAGTATTTTGGCAATGTGAACAACATCAATCTAACATGGTTCATTGCATGCATACTTGACCCTCGACATAAGTGGGAGTATGTGAAATGGATGATTAATCAAGTTTATGAAAGCAAGCGGGCAGAAACTTTACGAGATAAAGTAACATCATCTCTAACGTCATTGTTCGAGCAATACCGCACCGGTATATGCCCCCAAAGCAATTTGAGGTCAAAGGGTACAAGGACAATGAACGTGTCAATGTCTCCTGTGGTTGGTGCGGACATTATGACTGCAATGTATCTTAGCCAAACGGGACAAGAATATTTGGAAGAAAAATCCGAATTAGATAAGTATTTGGAAGAAAGATGTGAACGCTATAGCGCCGACTTTGATATCTTAAATTGGTGGAAAGTCAATTCTTCGAGATATCCTATCCTCTCTTCCATTGTTTGAGATATTTAGACTTATCCAAATTAGATAAGTACTTGATGAGTTTCGTAGCTCCTTGACCCCAAGCATGATGGAGGCTCTTATATGTGCTCAAGATTGGCTACGATCCGCACCACTTTCACTTTCGATTGAGGAGGACTTAGAAGAACTCGAAAATTTTGAGTCAGGTGAGAAAAAATTATCGTGAAATATTTTATATCCTTTACTATTGCAATAGATACTTTAATTCTCATTTTTATTGTGAATTTAATGTAGAGTTGTCAACTGTGACCGCGGAGCTGAACTCGATATTGGTTTCCCTTGATGATTGACGAACAAAAGAGAAGTAGTCATCTCCTTGATGTGTAAAGAAAGCAAGTGAGTACTGGAGATTCTGTATTCTTTTTTGTAGCTAGTCCATTATATCGATTATTTGTAGCTCATCTTTGTCACTGATACAGAAGTCACCTCATTGGCAGGGCGATGGATTTTGATTTATGCTTGGTATTGTTCTAAGTGACCCCAAAGATGATCCAATCACAACTATTTATGAATACCCACCACTTTACTTATTCCCAGAAACTTGATGTTTTAACCTTTGTTTGCTGTCACCGTTCCACTGTAATGTTCATGGTGGATGCTCGTCATTTTGGTCGCGTTTCTTATTAAGTTTGCATCGGCTTCTTTGGACGATTGTACTAGATGCATTGTGTTGGGGATCATGTCTTTTCGGATCTCCTGGAGAGAGATTGATCACAAGTCAGCCATGTTTTTTCTAATGCAAAAGATTCGATATTGACTTCTTAAGAAATGTAGAGTGACATTGAAGCTTTACTTAACCATCTAGCCGCTGCTAGTTATTCAATTTTTATGCTCCAAGGCCTTCAGTTGGAGTTTGGCAATATGCCTGGATTGCAATATATCTTCAGCTGATTGATGAGATTTGGCCTCTATTTTATGCGGTGCTGGTATTACTATAAGATCGTAGTCAATCTTGGTCACAATTTTTTTTTTGGCCCGAACCTAGTTTAAATATGTGATTTTGTTTTTTTCATTTTTCAATTTTAAATAATGATTTTTAATTTGTAATATATTTACAATCACTCAACTTATTTTAATTTGTAAGATCGATGATTCTCTTACGTAGAATATCATGAATATGTTCACATTTTGACATTAAAGATTCAAATCTAGGAAATAAATGTCGTTAAATATTAAAAAGAATTATTTAACTTTCATCTTATTCGAAATGGCGATTCAGCAATACGTAATCGAAATTATAAATAGTTGAATAGCGTAAATGACTAAAATATTTTTATAGGAATAAAAAGCAAAAAAGAAGAAGAAAAAATAGAAAATCGAGCCAAGAATAAAAAGAAAAGAAAAAGAAAAAGAAGAAGAAACCGAAAACTAATCCAAACCAAACCGAACCAAATCGATTTTTTGGTTCGGTTCCAATTCGGTTCAAGCGACATTTGGTTCGGTTCAAGAGTGCTTCCTTAACGGTTCGTTTCAGTTCGGTTTTTCAAAAAAATCGAACCGAACCGAACCGTTTATAGCCCTAGCTGTAGGAGAGGTTGGTGAGGGCGAGATCGGCGGTGGAAGTGTTGGTGACGATCATGGTGGACGGCAATGAGGACTTGAAGAACCGATATGCCATGGCTGTGACCGGCCGGCTCCTGCATCGCTGCTTCAAAAAAATTCCAGATCTAGCTGTAACACAGCTACGACCCCACAAAACCGCTTCGCTCAATTTCACTCAAATCCACAAATTCTCGAACTCTGTAGATTTTCGCAGCCAGCCCAACAGAAGCTAGGGGCTCAGAAACGAGGAATCAACAGCGCGAGAAGTCGACATCTTCGATCAAACAAAAAACTGACAAGAACTCGACGAATATAAGCCAAAAACATTATCTGAGACCGAGATCGAGCGGCTGCGAAGACCCCCAGAAAGATCAGGCACTGGCTAGAATCTTCCGGCGAACGCTAGGGGGAAGAAGATGGAAGAAGCAAAGTACTTTTTTTTCCTCTTTTTACTTTGCCAGAAAATTAAAAAATGAAAGGCAGGAAAAAGAAGAGACCTTGTCTGAATAAAAAACAAAAAAAACAAAAAAATAGATTTTTCAGTTCTGCTCATATTCAGTTCGAGCGAGATTTGATTCGGTTTTTCAAAAAAACCGAATTGAACCAAATCGTTTACACCCCTAGGAGGTAGTGGGATTCAATGGGTGTACTCTAGTTCCTAAATTGAAAATCCTCCGACGTCCCAATTGTTGAGGAAAACTCCTACTGATTTTGAAGTTGACAAAACCTTCCATAATGTTTGTTGTCGCGACCTACCCCTCGAGGGCCGAACTCGGATGAGGCGGGTTTAGAGATAAGTGTTCATGAGATGGTTCATATGGCATCTTATAAAAAATGATTTTACTGAAGTGTAAAAGTTTTTGTTTAGCCATATGACCCATTGATCATGAACGTGGATTTTCCCTAAATCCATATCTCGCGTGACAGCGGATTGTTTTTATTATTTTTTAAGGAGTCGCCACTAGCCTAGGTCGGGGTCGGCTAGAATACCCAATCGAAACGCGGGAATTTCGTTTCGGTTTCTACGAAAACCAGAGATCAAGGGTTCGGGGACTAGCTTACGTTAATATTTCTATTAACGCCCTTTCGGTACCGCTAAACTTAACATGGTTGTTATCTAAGTCATCATGCATTTGTTTTTTATGATTTTTATGCCAAAGTCTTAGTCAACTATGTGATCATGCATCTTGTTTTTGTGTTTTTATTTAGGATTCTAAACTAATCCTATCTTAGTCTAGAAAAAGAAAGAAACAATCAATTGTATTTGAAGGACATTTCGTAAAGTAAACACTCGAAGT
Organism: Syzygium jambos; assembly: GCA_031216235.1. NCBI lineage: Eukaryota > Viridiplantae > Streptophyta > Magnoliopsida > Myrtales > Myrtaceae > Syzygium > Syzygium jambos. The sequence continues at coordinate 17,019,746 of CM062226.1, forward strand.
ATTGAAAAGACGAGCTAATTCTAAGTGCGAGAAAGTAAAAACCCGCAACTCGTCGGGTGTTTATTACAACACGAAGTGAAAAACCCGAGACATGATCGGGGATGAATGAATTAAGTACAAATTGAAACCGGATTGGACATCGGTTTGGCACCATCATCAAATGAGTACAAATTGAGACCGGATTGGACATCAGTCAATCACCTTGGTCTTTTCGATTTTGGATTATCCTCCTATGGACCGCCTCTCGGGTGTCGGTGTTTACATTCATAACATTCATTCATGAAAGGACAACATATGAAAGAATAATGATGCAATCAATTCACTAATTAAGCACGGGCCTCGGGATCGGCCTTTGTTTTTCATGCGTTTCGATTCATCACCCACCTATTCACCTAACATTATTTGATTAATGGTTAATGATAATGAGCTACCATTTGCATTCACAAAACGGCAACTCATATCAATTAACCCCTAAAGTTGGGTTCTAATGATCAAGAATGGGCTACCCGCCGAACATGCACCGGGCCTAACATTCATCTAAAAAACACATGCATAATAATAAAATGAGCATGCATTCAAGCCCATGGGCTTTGTTTCGAAGCCAATCAAACAATGAGAAGTGGGCTTTATAAAAAAGACCACTTATTCAATTAATGTCTAATTCGGATTGCTTCTGTTCAAGTATGATTAACTATCCTAATGATGTCCAAATGAAGTGGTTCAGGTGTCATTAGAAAGCTTATGACATGAGGATCAAAAGTCAAGAAGACCATTTTTCCTAAATCCTAGCCAATTTTCCCGAAAATATCCAATTTAATCTCAATGACAGGCTGGACTCGGTTCAGTTATGAATTTCAAAATAATAGCGGGAAAAATAACAAACTTTATCAAAACCGCGTGAAAATTTTTGTGCGGTTAGGATTCCCCGTGTGCAACAACTTTCATGTTTTGAGTTTTTGCTAAAAATCCCTCCAAATTTTTATAAAATTCGATTTTCGCGAAGGACTCAATTGCAAATGAAATTTTAACCCGTGAAGACTTTTCAAGCAAATTGACCCTCCAAAAATTGCAATTAGGTCCCCAAAATTTTCAGTTGATATAATGAGACCCCAATGAGAAACTTTGTAATTTTGATTTTTTGCAAAAAAGGACTCTAACTTTATCAAATTCGGAGAAACATCTTTTGAACTCCAAAGGAATGAAAATCAGATCTGGACACAGATTCTGATCAAATCGTGAGAATTCCTTTTGAAAATTCAAATGATCTCCAATTTTGATGAAGTTAGTATCAATAGAAAGATCTTGATCTCAGGAAGAACTTTTGTGAAGAAAAGTTTTTCATATCTCGAACACACGAATTTATGAAAATCGAAGAACACACGAAGGTCGACTGAAACCAGCATGTCACCAGATTGATATGCGTATGACGTGGCAAATCGTACTAGGCTAACATGTTCAGAATTTTATGAAAATTTTACAATGAATATATCAAGATGTGCTCTACAACTTTCATGAAGGAAGTTTTTCCAGAAAATGATCATAAAAAATCATAAAAATCATCAAACAGCACAACGTCAATCAGTAAGACATCAGAATGAACTTGAGCAACATGTTTCAGGTTCTGATCCTAACTTCTAAAAATGTTTTGACATAGCAAATCAAGTCCGATCGAGGCATATGATATATCAAATCGAAGCTTAAGACGAGCTCTACGACTCTCTAGTTTATCACTTCATCAGATTTCGACATTAACAAGCTCAAATCAGCATCTCAAGCCAACAAGTTTCACTGGACACGAATTTACAGAATTGTGTTCAAGTGCTCTTACCTTGTCTAACAATGATCCAATGCTCAATCGAGCGATCCGGCCTCCGTATTCTGATCTGGAATGGCACGGAGAAGCCTCGGAAAGCTCGGCCAACCTACGACAATGGATTGCACGAAATAATGTGAGAATTAATTCGTTTTCTCACAAATAGACTAATCAGCAAAAATCAAGTTTAAGATGCGATCCGGTGGCCGTTTGATGAGAGGTCGGCCACCACAGCAACGTGAGAATGCCGAGGATGATAGTCGGTTGCTCTGGATCGCCGGAGGAAGTCGCCGATCAGCCGGTTCAGCCGCTTGAACCGGCTGATCACATCACCGGCAGCAGCGCCGGTGATGATGCCGAGAAGAAAATCAGGCCGGAACAGCAAGCTCCGGCCACCTGCGAAGGTAGCTGGTCTTGCGACCAGCCTTGTGCCGCCGTGGGGGATGACGACGGAGCGGCGGCTCACCGGAAAACAGCCGGCGATGAGGCGAACGGCCGGCGGCCGAGAGAGAACACGAGAGAGAGAGAGACGTGGACTAGAGAGAGAGAGAGAGAGAGAGAGAGAGAGGAGAGGAGAGAGAATTCAGATCTGAAAATGATTATCCCCCCAATTTTTGGAGGGAAAAATACTATATACCTCCCCCAACTTTGAATTTTAGCCCTTAGATTAATCAAATGGTCCAAAATGCATCCTTAATGATTAAGAATATTCCTTAGAGGCTAAGGATTGGTGACATGGCATTATGGATGGACATGATCAATTCTAAATGAATGGCCATGATTGATTTGCTTATCCCCTAATTAATTTGCTTAATTCTTGAAGAAGGGCATTTTTGTCATTTCTCTTAGGGGCATTTTTTGTAATTCTCAATTAAGGTCATTTTTGTCATTTTCGCACTCAAGAGGATGTGACTGACCTTGGTTGGTCCGACCGGATTATCGATCATCAAAATTTTCGACCGGAAAATGGCTAGTCCGATCGGATTAGTTCAATTTGAATCAAACCGATTTGAGTCAATTAGCTCTGAATTTGGGTAATTGCATGACCGAGTTAGACTAACAAGTTTAATTGAGGTCTAATTAACCAAATTGAGTCCCAATTCATCAAATTGAATATTAGTCTAGAGTGGATCAAGTTGAATTGCACTAATTAGACCAATTACTCTTAGACTTCCTAATCATTGGATCACTAAATTGATCAAATTGACTCAAATTCATATGAATCTTCCAAAATTGATTTTGAATTTGGATTTCATATAAGAAATTAGGCTCATTCGTGCCTCAATTGCGCAAATCATGAAGAATCGATCAAAATCACTGATTAGGGCCTAAATTGGGGGTTTTTGTGTTTGGCTTGGAATCACAAAATTGGTTCAAAAATTGGATATAAAATGACCTCTAGATCAAATGTCGTGAAGAAAACTAATCTAAAAAATGACTAGAAATGAAGTAATTTCATTTTTGGCCGATTTGAATCAAATTTCGCAATTTGGGAAAAAGTTGATTCTAAATCGATTTTTGTAAAATTTCAAATGCCAAAGGTAAATTGAATGTAAAATAAGATGATTTTTGGATTTTTATATTTTTCAATTTTTTTGGTCAAAGGTTTGACCAAAAGTCAAACCCTAGTTGACTTTTCACTAGGAGCTTGATTTTATGATCAAATCTTTGAATTTTTCTAAAATTTCCACTTCTAAAGTGAAATTGGACTTGAAAGGAATCTTTTTATGCAAAAAGCCCCAATTTGACCTGGGGTTGACTTTTGGTCAAAGGGTTGACCAAAAAGTCAACGCCAAAGTCAAACATTTGACTTTTCGGGTTTTTGCATGAAATGAATAGAAAATCGCTTATAAAAGCTAAACCAACAGACGGAATTAAAAAACAACACTTTTTGTTCAAGAAACAGGCTCCGTCGCGATCGGAAACCATAATCTCGAAATTTTTATTTTTAATGACGCATCGGCTAAAAATTAGGTGTCAACAGCTGCCCCTCTTTGAGTGGGAGTTCGGAGAGGTTTCGCTCAAAGACCAATTGGCACCTGCAAATTTTTAGTCGATTCCAATTGGGAAAAAGAAAATAAAGACAAAGACATTTGATCAGAGTCTTACCTGAAGTACTTACCGTTGGATTGTCAGATTAATCATGTGTTCTTCTCTCTCTCATGAGATGGAATGAAGGAAGAAAAGACAAAGAAATGATTTTGTAGGAAACCTATGGTTTAAGGAGAACCAAGAACCAAAGGACAAGGTTTAAGGATAACCTAGAACCTAAGGACAAGGTTTAAGGATGACCTAGAACCTAAGACAAGGTTTAAGGATGACCCAGAACCTAGGGTAAGGTTTAAGGATAACCAGAAACCTAAGACAAGGTTTAAGGATGACCCAGAACCTAGGGTAAGGTTTAAGGATGACCAGGAACCTAAGGACAAGGTTTAAGGATGACAAGGAACCTAAGGACAAGGTTTAAGGATGACCAAAAACCTAAGGACAAGGTTTAAGGATGACCAGGAACCTAAGGACAAAGGGTTATGGTTTAGGCTGACCAAAAACCGAAAATGAGAGTTATGGTTTAGGATGACCAAAAACCGATCCACTGGGGAAAGATATTTTGAAAAAAGTTTCGAGATTGTTTAACAACAAATCAAACGGAATTTTTCAACTTTTGGTGAAAGGCACAGATTATCAAAATCCTTAAGAGGAAATTTTAACAAAATAATCTTTGAATAACCACTTAAAGAGGTTAGATAAAAATGCCAAATTGGAAATAACCTAATCAAAAAGGTCTTTCACACTGGCTCTCATAAAGGCTTTGATTCCCATTCATCGATGTGGGAAAGCTATTCAATTCTCACTGGTGATGTCTCACGAACCTATGTCAAAGGTTTTCGGAAACATTCACATTGAATACAAATTGGTTGATCAGAAAGGTCTTTCAAAAGGACCGTAATATAGGCTTGGTCATGGGCTTACACAAAGGGTATTTGCTTTGAGGCCAAAAACAGAAATATATCATCAATATCTTCAGCGGGTTTACAAGTCAAGAACCTTGAAGATAAGACAAGATAGGATTACTTCCACTCCTTCTAGCGGTAGTTCCTTTGTGAAATCTTTACATTAACTCAAACCATCCCAATCGGAAGAGACTTCGGAGAGGGTTGTAATGTCGGTTCGGGTTAGGCTCAAAAGGCTTGAAATTTGATAGAATGGGTTTGAAAGAAGAATGATGATTATCTTGGCATCATTACCAAATCATTCCAATCTGACATCATTTGATTCTTGAAAACCAAATTGTCTCGAGAGTCCATTTTTCTTGCAATATAAGAGCTTTGCTCTTTCTAAGCATCTTTTGCAAGTGGAATTTTGCTTTTATCATAAGCATATTGCTTTTTCTTGCTTTTGCTTTTGCTTTTGACATATCTTTTCATGGGCATCGGCCTTGCTTTTACCAGGCACACTGCTTTTTCATGCCCCCTAATATTTATCTTTTGAGCTCTTTGGACTCTCGAGACATTTTATACATATTCACCAATTTCTCTAAATTTCCTTGGTAAATCATATGCATTGCCCCAATGTGGGGAGATAATCAACACTTTGGGTTTTGAAATAAACATGCTTAAGGCTCAATTTGGCTAAGCAAATGATAATTGTGTTTGGGGTAGAGGAAAAGAATGCTCTTCTTCACTTTGGGATGTTTCGAGCTTCCATAAAGATCCATCTGAAACTATCACAAGAAGGTTGATGCAAGTGAAAGCAATAAAATCTTTCTTAATCTTTTTGCTCCAAAAATAATCAACCATAACTTCTTATTTTGCCCCAATGTGGGGTGGTTCTTGACAGGGGTATTTTGAGAATTCTCCTTATTTGGCTCAAAGTGGCTAGCAAAGGATAACGTGAGTGTTTAGGATAGAGAAATGAAATGCCTTTTATCATTTCAATCCATGTATTCAATGTGAACGAATCCTACATCCTACGACATGGCTTTTTCGCTCAATTCTCTCAAAATGAGTATAGGGACGTGTTTAATCAAAGGTTTGCCTTTTATCATCCTAGACATTTCCATTTGGCATTTTTGAGAAATCCTCTTTTTGTTTTTCCAAAGGATCATCTGGTTAAATCTCCCATCTGTGAGGAATTTTGATAAATCAAAACATTTGATTTTTTTTTGACTCCTCTGGGGATTTTTATTTCAAACTTGAAAAACCTTTTGGACAGAAAAAGGTTTTCACACATAAGATCTACTTCCTAAATTCTAGGGAGAAGATTGATTTGATGTAGCAACTTCCTTGGGCTTGACTCCTTGAGGTTTGGAATAGCTTCCCTGGGGAACAGTTGAGTACCTACAAAATGAACAAATATGCAAAAATGCCATGTATGCATGAAATGCATGATGCAAATGTTCTAAAGAGACTTGGATTCAGTCCAAAGCAACTCGAAACTTTTTATTCAGGGAAAATATTTCTTGACAGCATCAGCGTTCACAGGTTTTGGCAACTCTTGGCCATCCATTTCTACAAGAATTAATGCTCCACCAGGTAACACTTTCTTGATGACATACGGCCCTTCATAATTGGGGGTAAACTTTTCACGATCTGGAATAATGGGTAAGACTTTCCTCAAAACCAGGTCATTGATCTCAAAATGCCTGGGTCGAACCTTACGGTTGAATGACTTAGCCACTCGTTTTTGATAGCTTTGTCCATGGCACAGGGCTTTTACCCTTTTTTCATCAATCATATTAAGCTGTTCAAATCTCTGTTGAATCCATTCTGCTTCGGAAAGCTTTATTTGCGAAAGCACCCTTAATGAAGGAATTTCCACTTCAACAGGTAAAACTGCTTCCATCCCATATACCAATGAGAATGGTGTTGCCCCAGTCGAAGTACGAATAGAAGTTCGATAAGCCATTAACGCATACGGCAACCGATCATGCCAATCTCGGTAATTCTCTACCGTCTTGGACAGAATCTTCTTTATATTCTTGTTTGCCGCCTCGACAGCTCCATTCATTTGTGGGCGGTAAGGAGAAGAATTCAAGTGACGAATGTGAAACTTATTGAGTAGCTCATCCACTACTTTGTTATTCAGGTTTGACCCATTATCCGTGATAATCGCTTCGGGAACCCCATATCGAGCAATGATGTCTCGACGAATAAATTTTGCCACACTTCTCGCAGTGACGTGAGCATAAGAATTGGCTTCGATCCATTTGGTGAAGTAATCAATAGCCACTAGAATGAAGCGGTGTCCATTTGACGCCTTAGGATTAATTGGTCCGATAATGTCAATCCCCCACATTGAGAAAGGCCATGCCTCGGACATTTGATGTAATTCATTTGGAGGAGCATTGATTTTGTCCCCATAAATTTGACATTGATAACAACATCTAACATGTTGAATGCAGTCGGCTTCCATGGTTAACCAATAATAACCTAGCCTCATGATCTTCCTTGCTAGAAGATGGCCATTCATATGAGGACCACATTCTCCTTCATGTATTTCCTTCATTAATAAATTGGCCTCTTTAGTGTCTACGCACTTCAACAGGACCGAATCAAAAGATCTCTTGTACAAAGCACCTCCGCTAAGAAAGAATTTGGAAGCTAACTTAGCCAAGTATTTTCGATCCGTAGCTTGACTTCCTTGGGGGAATCTTCCTTCTCGGAGATAATTCATGATGTCATAATACCATGGTTGACCATCGAGTTCTTCTTCTATAACCATGCAATATGCAGGCTCCTTTAAGACATCGATTTGCAAAGGATCAACGTTCAATCCATCAGTTACTTGTAACATTGAGGATAATGTTGCCAAAGCATCAGCAAATTGATTCTGAGATCTTGGCAAATAATCAAATGAGATCTCTTCGAATTCTTCCACCAAATCTTTAAGATACTCATGATAAGGAATCAGTTTTGAATCACGAGTCTGCCATTCACCTCCTGTTTGGAGGATGATAAGTGCGGAATCACCATAAACTTGTAATCTCTTAATCTTCATATCGATGGCTAATTGAAGACCGAGGATGCAAGCTTCATATTCTGAAATGTTATTGGTACAAGAAAATACCAACTTTGCAGCTACTGGATAATGCTGACCCGCTGGGGATATCAGGACTGCTCCAGTACCTGAACCGGAGAGGTTAACGGCTCCATCAAAATACATAACCCACTTGTCTTGTGACACCAAATGGATTCTTTCATCAATTTCATCCCAATCATTTGACTTTAAGGGATTTTCAGCCAACATATCAGCTATGGCTCGACCTTTGACGGACTTCTGAGACATGCTCTGGATATCAAACTCAGAGAGTAATATTTGCCATTTGGCAAGCCTTCCAACCAGTGCAGGCTTTTCCAAAAGATACTTGATAGGATCGTTTTCATTCACAAGTAGAATGCGATGGTGAAGGGTATATTGCCGTAGTCTGTGTAATACCCAAATTAAGGCTACACATGCTTTCTCAACTTCTGGATATTGAGCTTCACCAGAAGTAAACTTTTTGCTGAGGTAGTAAATAGCACGTTCCATTCCATCTTCTGGTTTCTTCTGCGCTAACATAGCTCCTAAAGACTCATCATGAATGGTGAGATACAAAATCAAAGGTATACCCGGAGTAGGCGGTACCAAAACTGGTGCTTGTGAAAGATATTGCTTCAATTGTTGAAAGGATTTTTGACAATCTTCGTTCCATTCAACCTTGGCATTCTTTTTCAACAGCTTGAAGAATGGTTTGGCTGTTTCTGATAACTGGGAAATGAATCTTGCAACATAATTCAATCTTCCCAACAAGCTTCGAACTTCCTTAATAGTAGAAGGAGGTTTCAAATCACAAATGGCCTTCACCTTCGAGGGATCAATCTCGATGCCCTTGTTACTAACCATAAATCCAAGGAGCTTTCCAGACTTTGCCCCAAAAATGCATTTAGCAGGGTTAAGCCTTAGCTTGAATTTTCTAAGTCGATCAAACAGTTTTTTCAAGACTTCAATGTGGTCTTCACCTTGTCGTGATTTAGCGATCATGTCATCAACGTAAACTTCAATCTCTTTATGCATCATGTCATGGAATAATGTCACCATGGCTCTTTGGTAAGTTGCCCTTGCGTTCTTCAAGCCGAAGGGCATAACCTTGTAACAGAATGTTCCCCATGGGGTGATGAAAGATGTTTTAGTCTTATCTTCTTCTTTCATTCGGATTTGGTTATAGCCAGAGAAACCATCCATGAAAGAAAATAATTCGAATCCTGCAGTGCTGTCGACCAGGACGTCAATATGTGGTAATGGGAAATCATCTTTGGGACTTGCTTTGTTCAAGTCGCGGTAATCAACACATACCCGAACTCGCCCATCCTTCTTCATAACTGGGACAACATTAGCAATCCAGTCAGCATAATGAGTGACTTCAATGAAATTAACTTTTAACAGTTTCATGACTTCTTCCTCGATCTTCTTGGATAATTCTGGCTTCGTCCTCCTAAGCTTCTGTTTCTTAGGTGGAATGGCAGGATCAAGAGGCAACGTGTGTTCTACAATGTTAGGGTCCAGACCCGGCATGTCAGCATAAGACCAAGCAAAGACATCCCGATACTCCTTCAATAGTTCGATCAGTCGATCAGCATCTGCTTGAGAGAGACTTGCTCCAATTTTTGTTTCTTTGGGATTTTCAGAATCGCCCAAATTTATAACAACAGTTTGCTCTTCCGTGGGAGGTGTGGATTCTTCATGTCGGATCCATTCTCTTTTAATAACCTGGGAATCTTCTTCATTTTCGGGATCAGAATAATCAGATTCGTATGAGTTTTTCGGACATGAATCCAAGCCATGCATATGATTATTATGGTTATGCAAAGTGTCATGCCTGAGATGTAACAACAAAAATGGTCAGTATATGAAAATAAGAAATGCAATGCATGAAGATGTGATGAAAACAAATTTTCGAATTCTAAATTTTCGAAAATTTCAAGGGGAACTCGTCCTCATATCATTGGACATCCTTGTTCCAAAAAAATATTTTGAAAACTATAGATCATGCAAAAGTCCAGGCCTCAAAGCATCATCATAAGGCTGGTTTGGTATACTTTCGCACGTCTATTAACAAAACATGCATATGCTTTTATTGAATTGAAAATGAATGCTATATAGTGTTTTGGATCCGAAGCTCGTGATCCGAATTATTACAACATATGAAATGAACGAAGCAAATGAAATGAACAAATGGAATTCCCTCGCAGGGGAGAATTAAATGGATTACAACTGAAAACAAAGTAAAACATGGAAACATCCCTTACACAGCGGGATTAGTAAGTGGATCATCCTCGAAGCTTTCGGAAATGGCACCCACTGAACTCTCTTCAAATAAGTCGACGATATCATAAATGTCTGTTTCTTCATCTTGAAGGAACTTTGACGGTCCAAGGAAGAAATCTTTCAACGGAGGAGGGAGTAAACGTCGGTAACTCTTTTCTTTGATGCTCGGGCCTTTCTGATTACCTTGATCTTATTGATCGCCTTGGTAACCTAAGCCTTCTCGTTTCTTTCTCTTAGTCACCTCAATGGGTGTGAGAATGCCTTGGGACAGCTTTCCCAATCCTTTACCAATAGTGAATCCATACTCGATCAACACTTTGCTAGACATAAGGGCCGCCTTTGAATAGTGAGGCTTTCTCACAACAGTGCCCGCGGGCACATGAGATACTGACACTAACTCAAATGAGTAGTAACTTGATTCTCCTTTTACTTCTGGCTCCACATAAGGAATTGCAGTATTATTGAAAGTTTCGGTATCTTTCTCGCAATGAACCGTTATAATCTTGCCACAGACGACAAAGCGGATCATCTGATGTAGGCTTGAGGGTATAACTCCCGCAGCGTGAATCCAAGGTCGTCCCAACAACAAACTGAAGTTACTTGGGATATCAAGCACTTGAAATTTCTGAGCGAACATAACTGGACCAATCATCAGTTGTAAGTCAATTTCTCCAAGAGCCTCCTTTTTCATGCCATCAAAAGCCCTGACTGGAGTTTTAGAAGGACGAACATTATCCATACCCATACCTAGACGACGCAAAGTCGATAACGGACAGATATTGAGAGCGGAACCATTATCAATAAGTACTCTTGATATCCTTGTATCAAAGTGTTGAACAGAGATGTATAATACTTTAGAGTGTGCTCGCCCTTCCGGCGGCAAATCCTTTTCGGAAAAAGAAATTTGATCCTTAAGAAGGATAGCACCTACAAACTCTTCCAACTGTACCTCTCCAATTGTCTCGGGTACATGTACTTCATTAAGAACCTTTAAAAGAGCATTCCTATGTTTCTCAGAAGACTTGAATAATTCAAGTAACGAGATTTGAGCCGGCATTTTCCTTAACTGCTCAATTACTTCTGCTTCACTCGTTTTGAGAGTTTTGAGAAGTTGTTCCGCCTCTTCTTCGGTTACAGCCTTTTTCTCAACACCTTCACGAGATGGAAAACATCGGCCTGACCGAGTAACAGCGTCTATCTCATTAGACTCATAATTCCATGGAACTGCCTTGGAATCATAAACAGGGGGTATTCTTGCTTTCAAATTCTCATCTTTCTTCGGTGGCAACTCGATCACAACAGGCCCAATATCTTCATTAGAGATCTCTATATTTCCGAAGCCATCAGCCATTAGATCTATAACCACAGGTTCCACAATATGCGCTTGGATTTCACAAGTAGCATTCAATTCAATCACAACAGGATCGATCATGGCTACCATGCCATCATCTTCAAATTCGGACCCCCATCCACTCGGGACGATAGTCTTAGGGTCAATAAAAGCGCTTGGAGGAGGAGAGTATTTTACCATGAAATCGTATTTTCCACTTGGCTGCCCGAGAGTGTCAACAATTTTGCCCTTTTCAATCGCTTTCCTAACGAACTCCCGATCCCAGTGGGAGGTATGGCATTCAAATTCCGAATCAGCATCGGAAAGAACTTCTCTATTATCTTCGTCATCGCTCCATCCAGTCGGAACAATGTCTTTCAAATCAATAAAGAAACTTGGCGGAGGCAAACATTTGACAAAAGTGTCATATTTCCTACTTGGTTGCCTTAAAGTATCAACCACTTCATCACGCTCACGAGCGGTCATTACAAATTCGCGATCCCAATGAGTCTTACTAGCACCAAGATCAGAATCCGTGTCAGAAGTATACTCCTTGTCTTCATTGGCGGGTATGCTTTCATCATCCATGCCTCCCCATCCATCGGGAATGATATCCCTTGAGTCGACGAAGAAACTTGGAGGTGGCGTGTATTTGACTATGAAGTCATATTTACCACTCGGCTGTCCGAGGGTATCAACAATTTCACCTTTTTCGATAGCCTTCTTCATAAATTCACGATCTCGACAGACATTCTTACTCTCACATTCCGAATCACTATCGGAATATGTGTCAATCCAAGGTTCATCAATATCTGGCTCGTATCCATCATCTTTTGGCTTAGAGCATGAGGCTTCACCTGCGAACTTGCATGAGAATTTTTCTGACGACAAATCAATTACAACGGTCTCGATGGACCCTTCGGGTTTCCTTCCTTGAAGAGGCTGAATTATGCCTAAAGCAACCATCTTGGCTAAGCAATACATTTTCTCCTCCCGGGATACATTTCCTTCTTTCGGTTGATCTCTAGCTATAGTCAATAGCTCTTCCAACTTCGACACATCAAACAAGAAAGGTTTTTCATTCTCATCTCCAAATATCACATTAACAGCTTCGGTATGATTAGGGAGCGGATTTTGTTGAACATTTGGCGTGGCATCTTTAAACGACAAGATCTTCTTATCCAACAGGTTCTGAATCTTGACCTTGAGAGTGTAACAATTGTTCACATCATGGCCCTTCTCACCCATGTGATACACACAAGATTTTGCCAAATCAAACCCAGCAAACTTTGGTGGGTTGTCTCTCGGGATTTCTTTTGCTATGAGTCTTTGTTCAATCAACATCGGCAGCAACTGAGACATAGGTCTTGGTAACGGAGTGAATTGCCTTTGCGGAGCTTTTCCTTTTCGGTCAAAATTCCGGGAAGAACCCCCTGTTTCCACAACGGACCTTTGAACTGGTGTGTTTAATGGCTTTTGAGCATTAGGATTTTGAATATAGGCAACTTCCACCATTGGCTCCTTATCCTTCTTTAAGGTAAATCTGCGAGTTGTCGTCTCGGACAATCGACCTTCTCGCATGATTCCTTCAATACGTTCTCCCAGTTCGACCATTGCGGGAAAGTTGATGCAAGTGTTATTAAACATCTTATCGAAGTATTCTCGAGGTAAAGCTCGAAGAAACAACTGCATGATTTCTTTCTCGGACAACGGAGGTTTGACTTGAGATGCCATAGTTCTCCACCTTTGGGCATATGCTCTAAAAGTTTCATTCCTCCTTTTGTCAACCCGGACCAGCTCTTCACGGGTTGGAGCAATTTCGATATTAAACTTGTATTGCTGAAGGAATTCATCTGCAAGATCTTCCCAGGTGCAAATTTTCTCCAAATCCAATTCGATGAACCAAGTTAAGGCGGAATCAGCCAAGCTATCTTGAAAATTGTTGATCAACAGCGGGGTGTTATCGGAATAACGAGCCATCTTGCTCAAATAATACTTCAAGTGGGTTTTAGGGCACCCAGTTCCATCGTATTTCCTTGAAAATTCGGGCTCCTTGTAAAAATCAGGGACTTTCACCTTTGTAAAAGGCGACAACTTATCAAAGCCTTGGAGTTGGTAACCTTGCAACATGCACAGGCGTTCCTCCAATTTTGCAAGACGTCTCGCGCTCTCTTCATCCATATGAGCGACAGGCGACTCCTTAGGTGGAGCTTCCAAATCAATGACGGTAGGAATGGCATTAACGGGGACCTCTTCAACAGGTCCTTTGTCAACAGGATCTATCACCGGCGCATTAGTGGGCGCATTAGGAGTAGAAGCCGCAGCAGCAGGAGTCACAGGTGTGAAGTTCTTTACTTGATTTGCAAGATCAGTTAAGAGCACCATCATTTGTGCCATTTGATTCTCAATGGTAATAACACGGGTACGAGTGTCTTCGTTCTCCATCCTTGCTTGGCGACGGGTGCGTATAATAAAGCGCGATTCAGCCGTATTTTAATACCTTCTGTAAAAAACAGAAATCAAATTAGTATACGGAAAATGAATTTAGACGAAAATATAAAACCCTTTAATTTTATATTTTCTTTAGATGAAATAGAGATAAGAAATATTCTCATGATCCCAATATCACGTGAATAATCTCTTATCATAATTTCTTCACAAGAAATTATACAATTAAAGGGGTAACACGCGATGATTAATCAAGATGCCCCATCTATATTCCATTGGAATCTCGGAAAAGAAAGTACTCACTAAGGGAAATTTCACTATTAACAACAAAATTTGTGAAATACAATCCCTATAGATCAAACTAAAGACAAGAAGAGAATCCTATTACATCATTACTAAAATGAGTAAAAAGGAAACCTTATACATCAAATCTATAAAAGGAAAATTACATGAAAGGAGACTTCCTCATGGAATATAGCCAAACTCTTAATGGATCTTCTTTAGATGCGAGGCGAATTCGTTTGTTTTCTTGGGTCAAACGTTCAACCTCGGCTAAAGCTTCATCCTTTTCTCTAAGAGCTCTTGCGGCTATAGCTTGCTGTTGAGTTGGCTTCTCGGGAACATTTGGGAGATCCACTTTAAGCTCGGGCTCGAGACGACGGTGTATGTACTCCGACAATGCGTGATGTATCTTCATTTCCCCTTCCAATTCCGACTCATCGGTAATGAGAATCGGCTCCGGGTGGCATTTGTACCACATATCAATGATAGACTTGACCATTTCCTTCACGTCCGTCATTTGGTCCTTTTGGATGACATCTTTGCGATAGTCAAAATGATATAACCCCAGCTTGAGGAATGGTGGAATCTTTTGAAGCACGCGATATTGACGGATCACCCTAAAAGGGTAATATGACGTAGACCCCATAAGACCCAAGAGTGGGATTGGGTTGTCGGATCCGTTATTAAGGCGCACCTCGGGATTTCCAAGCCAACGAACATGCCATTGGATTTGATTTGGAAGAAGGTTCTTGAAAAAACTAAACCAAGTTGAGAATGACCAAAAGGGAAAGATTTTTTCTTTTTCTCGGAAGAGCGAGATAGGATGACAATCTTTGGACACATCTATGATTTTCAAGCTCAAACCAAAATCTTTGAGGTGAGAGACCAACCAAATTTGGAGTAAACCTATTGGGGCTCTAAAGATACCATGTTTGTTTTGTTTGAACCTATTGAGTGATACGAAGGTCTCGCCTAAGATCATATTGGAGAATCTTTTGAACATACACACTTGATTGACAATGTGAACTACTAAAGGATCCATGGTCTTTTTGGTGAATGGGAAAACCACAAAACCAAAGAAGGCTAAGAGAAAAACTCGAGGAATTTGATTACCCGATTCTTTTGGCAAGCTAGAAAAATGTCGTTCTAAGAATGTGAAAGAAAGTGCATTGGAATTTCCTCTAAGAATGCCTTTGATTTGGAGAATATCGATTCCTAAGAATTGGCTCAACAGAGTTATAGGATCTATATCTATTGGAGGACTGACTAGACCAAAAGACCCGACTCTACCAATGGCAATATCATACTCCTCAATTGTAGGGGTCAATTCATTTCGACCAAACACAAAAGTGGATGTCTTTGAGTTCCAAAAATGGGACAATGCTTTGATCATGGCGATACGAGGCTCGATGTACAAGAGCGCGGGAAGATATCCGATCCTTTTTTCCACGTAGTCTTTATGCTTTGACTCGAGACTTTCCCACATGGTCACGAGAGCTCTTGGTACGGGGATGATTCGAATCTCCGACATATCCATTTTGACTAATCCTAATTTTGGGGCATCGAGATTAATCACCACGCATTATAGAAAAGAATATAACGTGGAATTGAAATGGCGTAATTGAAATTGTAGAACGATACAATCAACCTTACCATGAAGATAAAATGGCAAACACATCGACACATCGCATGAGGACATGTGAGTTTTGACATCTAAGGATAGGATTCTAAAGGTTTAAGGTCCCCATCTTAATTAGATAAGAAGAGTTTACCCACCGCTACTAACGTCGGCCGGTGCACTTCTTACTAATCAAGATGAGCGATATTGAAGAATGGATTACCACATGGATTCACATGCGGATTCCACTCTTAATACCTCCTAAAGGTGCCCTAAAGCGATCCGGGGTTTTAGACCGCGGGATGTGGGTGCATTGTGTCGTGCTAAAGCAAGTAAACATGCATTTAAATCTAAAGCAAACAACACTTCAATATAATCTCATACATTCGACATTCACCCGAACACCACCTACAAAACAAAGGGTTTGCATTCACTCCACCCCTTATGGCTCCCACCTATAAAACCATTTAACACATGGTTAGTGGACTAACCTCATTTTTCCACGCGACTTTGACATGCAGTCGATGCTACAAAATGTAGACGAGTGAGATAACAACCAACAAGTTTATTACGGCTTTAATCCACTTAGGTTTGTAACCTAGTCCCCAGCGGAGTCGCCAAGCCTGTCGCGACCTACCCCTCGAGGGCCGAACTTGGATGAGGCGGGTTTAGAGATAAGTGTTCATGAGATGGTTCATATGGCATCTTATAAAAAATGATTTTACTGAAGTGTAAAAGTTTTTATTTAGCCATATGACCCATTGATCATGAACGTGGATTTTCCCTAAATCCATATCTCGCGTGACAGCGGATTGTTTTTATTATTTTTTAAGGAGTCGCCACTAGCCTAGGTCAGGGGTCGGCTAGAATACCCAACCGAAACGCGGGAATTTCGTTTCGGTTTCTACGAAAACCAGAGATCAAGGGTTCGGGGACTAGCTTACGTTAATATTTCTATTAACGCCCTTTCGGTACCGCTAAACTTAACATGGTTGTTATCTAAGTCATCATGCATTTGTTTTTTTATTTTTATGCCAAAATCTTAGTCCACTATGTGATCATGCATCTTGTTTTTGTGTTTTCATTTAGGATTCTAAACTAATCCTATCTTAGTCTAGAAAAAGAAAGAAACAATCAATTGTATTTGAAGGACATTTCATAAAGTAAACACTCGAAGTATTGAAAAGACGAGCTAATTCTAAGTGCGAGAAAGTAAAAACCCGCAACTCGTCGGGTGTTTATTACAACACGAAGTGAAAAACCTGAGACATGATCGGGGATGAATGAATTAAGTACAAATTGAAACCGGATTGGACATCGGTTTGGCACCATCATCAAATGAGTACAAATTGAGACCGGATTGGACATCAGTCAATCACCTTGGTCTTTTCGATTTTGGATTATCCTCCTATGGACCGCCTCTCGGGTGTCGGTGTTTACATTCATAACATTCATTCATGAAAGGACAACATATGAAAGAATAATGATGCAATCAATTCACTAATTAAGCACGGGCCTCGGGATCGGCCTTTGTTTTTCATGCGTTTCGATTCATCACCCACCTATTCACCTAACATTGTTTGATTAATGGTTAATGATAATGAGCTACCATTTGCATTCACAAAACGGCAACTCATATCAATTAACCCCTAAAGTTGGGTTCTAATGATCAAGAATGGGCTACCCGCCGAACATGCATCGGGCCTAACATTCATCTAAAAAACACATGCATAATAATAAAATGAGCATGCATTCAAGCCCATGGGCTTTGTTTCGAAGCCAATCAAACAATGGGAAGTGGGCTTTATAAAAAAGACCACTTATTCAATTAATGTCTAATTCGGATTGCTTCTGTTCAAGTATGATTAACTATCCTAATGACGTCCAAATGAAGTGGTTCAGGTGTCATTAGAAAGCTTATGACATGAGGATCAAAAGTCAAGAAGACCATTTTTCCTAAATCCTAGCCAATTTTCCCGAAAATATCCAATTTAATCTCAATGACAGGCTGGACTCGGTTCAGTTATGAATTTCAAAATAATAGCGGGAAAAATAACAAACTTTATCAAAACCGCGTGAAAATTTTTGTGCGGTTAGGATTCCCCATGTGCAACAACTTTCATGTTTTGAGTTTTTGCTAAAAAGCCCTCCAAATTTTTATAAAATTCGATTTTCGCGAAGGACTCAATTGCAAATGAAATTTTAACCCGTGAAGACTTTTCAAGCAAATTGACCCCCCAAAAATTGCAATTAGGTCCCCAAAATTTCCAGTTGACATAATGAGACCCCAATGAGCAACTTTGTAATTTTTATTTTTTGCAAAAAAGGACTCTAACTTTATCAAATTCGGAGAAACATCTTTTGAACTCCAAAGGAATGAAAATCAGATCTGGACACAGATTCTGATCAAATCGTGAGAATTCCTTTTGAAAATTCAAATGATCTCCGCTTTTGATGAAATTAGTATCAATAGAAAGATCTTGATCTCAGGAAGAACTTTCGTGAAGAAAATTTTTTCATATCTCGAACACACGAATTTATGAAAATCAAAGAACACACGAAGGTCGACTGAAACCAGCATGTCACCAGATTGATATGCGTATGACGTGGCAAATCGTACTAGGCTAACATGTTCAGAATTTTATGAAAATTTTACAATGAATATATCAAGATGTGCTCTACAACTTTCATGAGGGAAGTTTTTCCAGAAAATGATCATAAAAAATCATAAAAATCATCAAACATCACAACGTCAATCAATAAGACATCAGAATGAACTTAAGCAACATGTTTCAGATTCTGATCCTAACTTCTAAAAATGTTTTGACATAGTAAATCAAGTCCGATCGAGGCATATGATATATCAAATCGAAGCTTAAGACGAGCTCTACGACTCTCTAGTTTATCACTTCATCAGATTTCGACATTAACAAGCTCAAATCAGCATCTCAAGCCAACAGGTTTCACTGGACACGAATTTACAGAATTGTGTTCAAGTGCTCTTACCTTGTCTAACAATGATCCAATGCTCAATCGAGCGATCCGGCCTCCGTATTCTGATCTGGAATGGCACGGAGAAGCCTCGGAAAGCTCGGCCAACCTACGACAATGGATTGCACGAAATAATGTGAGAATTAATTCGTTTTCTCACAAATAGACTAATCAGCAAAAATCAAGTTTAAGATGCGATCCGGTGGCCGTTTGATGAGAGGTCGGCCACCACAGCAACGTGAGAACGCCGAGGATGATAGTCGGTTGCTCTGGATCGCCGGAGGAAGTCGCCGATCAGCCGGTTCAGCCGCTTGAACCGGCTGATCACATCACCGGCAGCAGCGCCGGTGATGATGCCGAGAAGAAAATCAGGCCGGAACAGCAAGCTCCGGCCACCTGCGAAGGTAGCTGGTCTTGCGACCAGCCTTGTGCCGCCGTGGGGGATGACGACGGAGCGGCGGCTCACCGGAAAACAGCCGGCGATGAGGCGAACGGCCGGCGGCCGAGAGAGAACACGAGAGAGAGAGAGACGTGGACTAGAGAGAGAGAGAGAGAGAGAGAGAGAGAGAGAGAGAGAGAGAGAGAGGGGAGGAGAGAGAATTCAGATCTGAAAATGATTATCCCCCCAATTTTTGGAGGGAAAAATACTATATACCTCCCCCAACTTTGAATTTTAGCCCTTAGATTAATCAAATGGTCCAAAATGCATCCTTAATGATTAAGAATATTCCTTAGAGGCTAAGGATTGGTGACATGGCATTATGGATGGACATGATCAATTCTAAATGAATGGCCATGATTGATTTGCTTATCCCCTAATTAATTTGCTTAATTCTTGAAGAAGGGCATTTTTGTCATTTCTCTTAGGGGCATTTTTTGTAATTCTCAATTAAGGTCATTTTTGTCATTTTCGCACTCAAGAGGATGTGACTGACCTTGGTTGGTCCGACCGGATTATCGATCATCAAAATTTTCGACCGAAAAATGGCTAGTCCGATCGGATTAGTTCAATTTGAATCAAACCGATTTGAGTCAATTAGCTCTAAATTTGGGTAATTGCATGACCGAGTTAGACTAACAAGTTTAATTGAGGTCTAATTAACCAAATTGAGTCCCAATTCATCAAATTGAATATTAGTCTAGAGTGGATCAAGTTGAATTGCACTAATTAGACCAATTACTCTTAGACTTCCTAATCATTGGATCACTAAATTGATCAAATTGACCCAAATTCATGTGAATCTTCCAAAATTGATTTTGAATTTGGATTTCATATAAGAAATTAGGCTCATTCGTGCCTCAATTGCGCAAATCATGAAGAATCGATCAAAATCACTGATTAGGGCCTAAATTGGGGGTTTTTGTGTTTGGCTTGGAATCACAAAATTGGTTCAAAAATTGGATATAAAATGACCTCTAGATCAAATGTCGTGAAGAAAACTAATCTAAAAAATGACTAGAAATGAAGTAATTTCATTTTTGGCCGATTTGAATCAAATTTCGCAATTTGGGAAAAAGTTGATTCTAAATCGATTTTTGTAAAATTTCAAATGCCAAAGGTAAATTGAATGTAAAATAAGATGATTTTTGGATTTTTATATTTTTCAATTTTTTTGGTCAAAGGTTTGACCAAAAGTCAAACCCTAGTTGACTTTTCACTAGGAGCTTGATTTTATGATCAAATCTTTGAATTTTTCTAAAATTTCCACTTCTAAAGTGAAATTGGACTTGAAAGGAATCTTTTTATGCAAAAAGCCCCAATTTGACCTGGGGTTGACTTTTGGTCAAAGGGTTGACCAAAAAGTCAACGCCAAAGTCAAACATTTGACTTTTCGGGTTTTTGCATGAAATGAATAGAAAATCGCTTATAAAAGCTAAACCAACAGACGGAATTAAAAAACAACACTTTTTGTTCAAGAAACAGGCTCCGTCGCGATCGGAAACCAAAATCTCGAATTTTTTATTTTTAATGACGCATCGGCTAAAAATTAGGTGTCAACATTTATAAATCTGATATTTATTCTGAACCTTCTCATTTCAGGTATATAAGTTTCTGGAAGCTTAGAAGGAAGTTTTTCAGATTTTTACAAGTTAGAAGAATTATCTAAGTTCTGAGATATTTTTCAGACGCAGAAATATTTCAAACTTTATAAGTTCTTGAAGACCCACAAAAACTAAAGTTCTGAGATTCAGACTCAAAAACAAGATTTTTCAGAAGCAGACGCGTAAGCTGAAATTTTTCAGAAGCAGACGCAGAAGCTGAAATTTTCAGAAGCAGACGAAGACGCAGTAATTCTTCAGAAGCAAAACTCAGAACGAAGAATAACAGCTAGTGATCTGGCATGGATTTCACAGAAGGAAAGTTTTGATTAGATCAATCTTAATCAAATTGATTGACAATCAAATACTAAGACAAGAATGCTTTACAACGGACAAAACTCTACTTATGAAAACCAAGATTCTGATTGTATGAGCGACCAGAATCAGCGGGATTCAGAATTTGTCATCTAACGACTACTCAATCCTTATTATACAAATCTGTCCAAGGTGAAGATTGGAAGATGATCCTCTGCAAGCTGTCCAATGGCTAGTGTGGATGTAGAGGAGTATTTATGGAGATCGCGAGCAACAAAAGAAGATAGATTCAAGAATCAACAAGTCCAAAGTCTGAGCTTACTCCATTCTGTTCTCTTGTCGTTCTACACTTAAGATCAAGATCTTGAGGATTACTTTGTAAAGAGTGATTGTGTGAGATAGAGAGTCCTATCATACACAATAGTTCTGAGACTCAGAATCTGTAAATTCCTCTTGATTACATAGTGAAATCCAGCCGGTAGGCTGTAAGCGTGGGAGAGTGGACGTAGGCTTGCTATAAGCCGAACCACTATAAACTTGTGTGCAGATTCTCTTTTCCTTATCTCTTATTTTACATTCTGCATTTCCCATTTGATCTAACTTGAATCTGAATTTTATTCAGACTCTTTTATTATTCGTTTTATTTCCGCGCAAATATCAAAGATTTGTTTAGGATCACCTATTCACCCCCCTCTAGGTGACCCGTGCTAGCCACTTCAATTGGTATCAGAGCAGGTTGCTCATTTTACTGAAGTGTTTTACTTCTGAGCTAACGATCTACATAGCTAGCTATGGTGCTCCAAGGCTCATTGAAGGACAGAGCAACAACAGACCACCATATTTCGATGGCAAGGAATATAGTATCTGGAAGAACAAGATGAAGGCATTCATTAAGTCAAATGATCATATGCAATGGGATGTCATCATCAAAGGAGTCAATCCAAAATCTTCAGATTCAAAAGAAAAGGCAGATGCAAGCAAAGCAGCAGATCCTCCATTATCTCAAACTGAGATATCCAAAAGAGAAACTTCAGATTCAAAAACAATTTATTCTCTCTACTGTGCTTTATCTCCTGTTGAATATAAGAAAATTGCTGCTTGTGAATCTGCTAAGGAAATCTGGGATACTCTCTATGTTACTTATGAAGGAACAGATCGAGCCAAGGAAACTCAAATCAATATTTTGCTTGGTCAATATGAATCCTTCAAAATGAAACCTGGAGAATTAATTGCTGATTATTATGACAGGTTTACTGACATAGTAAACGGTCTTGCCTATCAAGAACAACCAGTCCCAGATGCATTGAAAGTCAACAAACTTCTGAGAGGACTGACAAATCAGTGGGACAACATCAAAACATCTCTTCGTGAGACTCAAAGGATCAAGCCTCTATCAGTGAATGAGTTGATTTGAACTCTTCAATCATATGAGACTGAGAAACGAAATGAGGAGATTGAAACCAGAGGTAATAAGTCAATTGCATTAAAAACTAACATTGATTCCGATGCAGATTCTGAAGATGAAGATGTTGATGATGAAGAACTAACTCTCTTCATAAAGAAGTATAAGAGAATGAAAATCAAAGGAAGAAACCTCAAAGGGAAGAAGCCTTTTGAAAATAAGAAGCCTATCGATGAGACAGAGAGATCAAAGGATATAATATGCTTTCACTGTAGGAAACGTGGACATATAAAGCCTAACTGTCCACTTCTGAAAAAGAAGACCAAATTTGAGAAAGCAAAGAAGGCCTTAAAGGCAAAAACTTGGAGTGACACAGAGTGCGAAGACAGTGATGAAGATATCTCAAATTTCTGTCTAATGGCAAAGTCAGATTCAGACTCAGATTCTGATTCTGATCCCAAAGTGGAAATCGAGGTAAAACCTTCTGAAATGTCTATTGAAGTATCAAATTATATTGATGAATTATGTTTTGAATTTAAGACTGCTCTTAAAAGAATCTCTTCTCTGAAAAAGGAAATTTCATCACTAAGGCAACAGGATCTTTCTCAAAAAGAAAGAATCGATTTCCTTCAAAAAGAATTTCATCAAATCAAGGAAAATCGAGATTCTCTTTCCAAAGAAAATAATGTTTTGAAAAAGGAAATTTCAGAAATTACTTCCAAGTTTTCAAAAGGTTCAGAAACCTTGAAGCATATCCTTTCCATTCAAATTCCTTACTATAACAAATCTGGTCTGGGATTTGTAAAGGAAAGTGACAGCTTGATTGATTTTCCAAAAGTCAAGGAGAGATTAAGGCAAAGACCTCCTCGACAAGTTTATAAAAACCATTTCAAAAAGAATTTTGTAAAACTTGTTGGCCGAAGTGCTCTCAAATGCTCAAATTGTGGAGATCCACAACATTTTGAGAATGAATGTCCTAAGGTCTGGAGACCTATTCGAAAAGATTTTGTTAAGACAGCCTATACTAATGCTCAAGGACCCAAACAAATTTGGGTACCAAAGAAAACTTGAGATGTTGTGATTCTTGCAGGTTACCACAAAGAGAAAAAGAAAGTGGTATCTAGACAGTGGATGCTCCAGACATATGACAGGAGATCCAAGCATATTCGCTGATCTTCAAAGTCTGAAGGGTGGAAAAGTTTCCTTTGGAGGAAATATCAAAGGACAAATCATTGGCAAAGGAACAGTTGATATTGGAGGACTTAGAATCAATGACGTTTCGTTGGTAAAAGGACTCAACTACAATTTGATTAGCATAAGCCAGCTCTGTGATACAGGTTTCAGAATCAACTTTCAAGAAGATACATGCTCAGGAACAAGCAAAGATTCTTCTCAAACATTCACAGGAAGAAGACATGGCAATATTTATCTTCTGGATGTTAATCCAAACTCCAATCATTGCTTAATCTCAATCAAAGAGGATGAAAATCTTTGGCATAGAAGGTTGGGACATATCAGTATGAAACAAATCTAAAAAATCTCAAACAAGAAACTGGTTCGAGGTTTGCCAGATTTGAAATACAGAAAGACAGACTTATGCAATGCCTGCATGCTAGGAAAACAAGTAAGGAGTTCTTTCAAATCTATACATCATGTTTCTACTGATCGTGCTTTGCAGCTTCTTCATATGGACCTATTTGGACCAACCAGAACACAAAGTATTGGTGGTAAGAAATATTATTTAGTTATTGTTGATGACTTCACAAGATTCACATGGGTGTTCTTTCTTGCACATAAAAATGAAGCATTTTCATATTTTACAAAATTTGCAAAAAGAGTTCAAAATGAAAATGGCTATACCATTTCCTGCATTAAAACTGATCATGGGGGAGAATTTGAAAATCAAAGTTTTTCAGACTTTTGTGAGGAAAATAGCTTTCAACATAATTTTTCTACTCCATACACACCAGAACAAAATGGTGTTGTGGAAAGGAAAAATCGTTCCTTGCAAGAAATGGCAAGAACCTTATTGATTGAAAGCAAAATTCCTTTTCATTTCTGGGCAGATGTAGTTTTTACAACATGTTATATTATTAACAGAGTTTTTCTCAGACCCATTCTTGAGAAAACCCCCTATGAGCTTTACAAAGGTAGAAAGCCCAGTATCTCATATTTTCGAGTATTTGGTTATAAATGCTTTATTCTCAAAAATTCAAATGATCGCCCTGGTAAGTTTGATGATAAAGCAGATGAAGGATTCTTACTTGGATATTCTACTACAAGCAAAGCATACAGAGTATTCAACAAAAATTCTCAGACTGTGGAAGAAACAATGAATGTAAGGTTTGAAGAAAACATTCAGACTCACAAAGATGAATCTGAATCACCTCCCCACATTCAAGTGTCTTCAGAAGGTCATCTAGAATCTCAAAAGATCGAAGATTCTGTGGAAGAAGAAATAAAAGACAATATACAGACTCAACCAGAAAATTTAGAGTCTGCAGATATTTAGAAGGAAAGATTTGACAAGAACTGGAAACATAAGTCCAGTCATCCGAAAAACCTCATCATTGGAGAAATAGAAGATGGTATCAAGACCAGATCCAAACAAAAGAAGAACATCAGCAACTTGGCATTGATATCTGAAATAGAACCAAAAGATGTTGAAGAAGCTTTATCAGATGAAAGCTGGATAGAAGCTATGTAAGAGGAACTTCAGCAGTTCAGAATCAATGAAGTATGGGAGCTTGTGCCAAGACCCAAAAACCATTCAGTAATTGGAACAAAATGGGTGTTCAGAAACAAACTGGATGACAAAGGGAAGGTCACAAGAAACAAGGCAAGATTGGTTGCAAAAGGCTATTCTCAAGAAGAAGGCATTGATTATGATGAAATATATGCACCAGTTGCAAGGTTAGAAGCCATTCGGCTATTATTAGCTTATGCTTGTTTCCATAACTTTAAACTGTTTCAGATAAACGTGAAAAGTGCCTTCCTGAATGGCTACATTAAAGAAGAAGTATATATGGAATAACCACCTGGTTTTGAAGAACCAAGAAAGACTGATTATGTTTACAGACTCAAAAAGGCCCTTTACGATCTGAAACAGGCACCCAGAGCTTGGTACGAAAGGTTAAGTAATTTCCTTCTGCAAAATGATTTCACAAAGGGTAAGGTAGATACAACTCTATTTGTTAAGAGAAAGGGTAAGGATTTTCTACTTGTTCAAATCTATGTTGATGATATTATCTTTGGATCTTCTAACGAATTACTTTGCAAGGAATTCTCTAAGAATATGCAGAACGAGTTCGAGATGAGTATGATGGGAGAACTAACATTCTTTCTTGGCTTACAAGTGAAACAAATGAAAGATGGTACCTTCATTTGCCAAGAAAAGTATGCCAAGGATATAGTCAAGAAGTTTGGACTGCAAAATTGCAAGAAGACAAACACTCCAATGTCTCAATCATCCAAGCTAGACAAAGATGTAAATGGTAAAAAGGTTGATCAGAAGGTATATAGAAGCATGATAGGCTCTCTATTATATTTTACTGCATCTAGACCTGACATACTTTTTAGCGTCTGTATGTGTGCGAGATTTCAGTCAGATCCAAAGGAATCACATCTTTCTGCAGTAAAGAGGATAATCAAATACATTGGAACTTATCTAATGCTAGGTCTTTGGTATTCCAAAGATTCAGATTTTACTCTTACTGGTTATTCAGATGCTGACTTAGCTGGATGTAAAATGGACAGGAAAAGCACTACAGGTACATGCCAACTGCTTGGAAATATGCTAGTATCCTGGTATTCAAAGAAGCAGAATACAGTTGCACTTTCAACAGCAGAAGCAGAATACGTAGCCTTGGGAAGTTGCTGTGCACAGATTCTATGGATGAAGCAGCAGTTACGAGATTTTGCTGTTGAAAACTCAAATGTTGCAATCAAATGTGACAATACCAGTGCCATTAATCTCACTAAGAATCCCATTCTTCATTCTCGAGCCAAGCATATTGAGATCAAACATCATTTCATTAGAGATCATGTTCAAAATGGTGATGTGAATGTTCAATTTATTGATTCTAAGAATCAATTAGCTAATATATTCACAAAACCCCTTGATAAATCTTCGTTTGAATATATTAGAAACAAACTGTGCATTACTTATCCTTTCTGTTGAAGCTTTTTACAGACAGGAATTTTTCAGACTCAAGTGATCTTGGTCTGAACATTTCTCAGACTCTCAAGAACGGTACATACATAGTTTAAAGTTTGGCGGGAATATTTTTGGCAGGATATTTTCACATTTGTTATATTTGAAAGTAAATCAGGTACGTATCCTAATTTATTTGGTTAATTGCATTTAGAATATTATCTTGATTTTATACTGATCTTTTATGCTTCAGAAAATCTATTTCCTTCCTATTTTACTTTGGCTTATTTTTTACCTTCTAAAAATAACCTTTTATTCCTAAAACCCGTCTTTCACCTTTATAAACCTTTTCGTCTCTTATCAAAACCCTCATCAGTACGTTTTTCTGCTCAAACCTTTCCGATACTCAGAGACCCTCCTCGTCTTCCTTCCTCCAAAAGATCAAAACTTTTTGTCCCAAAAGCAATCAAAATGCCTTTCAAGAGAAGATCTTCACGTATTTTGAATCAAGAGTCTAAATCTCCTGCACCACCAGAGTTTATGGAGATCTCAGACACAGAATCGGAACATCTTGAAGAACCTGCTCATGCGACACCAACTCCTCGTTCGTCATCTCCCAAATCAACGGGTAAAACAGATTTTCGTTTCAAGAACATCAAACTTGTGTGGCAAAATTATCAAAGGTTGAAAAGAGTATTCTGAGTTCACTGCTGGGACTGATCACACTCCTGCCAGCACAACCCCAAATGTGCCTCTTTCCAGAAAGGGGAAAGAAAAAGTCGGAGAAACATCCACTCCGTCTGCAAAGAAATCTGTAAGCCCTAAATCTTCATCTGCATCAAAGTTTGTTGTTCCTGAAGATGATGCTCGGCTTTTTGAGCTCTTTGAAATGAAGGTGGGCATAGCATCTGGTATGCCAGGAACAGGTAGATTGTTTAGAAGTTCTGAGCATAATACCTGTTATAAGCTTTTACTCGCTCGAGGAGTTATGAATCACAGAACCGTGGACTTCGCCTGTCTAGAGAAGGCTGATATTCTTGTCAAACATCTGTTCGAGAAACAAGGCATTTATGAGTTTTGTCTTCAGTCTGCAACTGTTTATTCTGAGTTAACTGCCTATTTCTATTTCAATCTTTCAATTTTGTCGCCCAACTGGCTCCAGTTCACTGTTGGTGACAAGAAATTTGATATAAAGGCTGATTTGTTGGCAAGAATAATTGGAGCAAAACACTCCAAATTCATTCCATTGGAGGTAAACTATGAAGAGGCTTCCAAGGTAGCTTCTGAAAAACCCAACTTTGCTCTGGAATCAAAGAGGCATATCACTTATTTTGACTTATCCAGAAGATCCATCATTCTGCACAAAATCATCATAAACTGTTTGAAGCCGAAAGCAGCCTCCAAAACTGACCTGTCCAAGTCTGAACTTAAACTCATCTGGGCTCTATTGAAAGGTCAATCTTTTTCCCTTCCCCATATCATCATATTCCATATGTACAGGACACTACAAAAGGACAAGGGACAGCTACCATATGGTGCATTAATCTCACGAATTTTTATGTTCCTGAAAATATCAATTCCTGATGAATTGCAACAGAACAGTGTTCCCTGTATGTTTGTTGGAGAAAAAATGCTCTCCAAGATGAAACAATTTGATGATATAAGGGAAAAGATCAAGGGAAAAGAGGCTCTTCATTCTGAGGCTATTTCTGCTGGAAAGTCAAATATTAGAAAAACAGAGCAGAGAAGAGGGGCAGAACCAGGAAGCAAGAAGAAAGAATCTCCAATCCTATTGAAGGTATATAGCAAGAAAAGAAAAATCCTTCTGCATGACGAAAGTGATGAAGCAGAAGAAGAACACCTTCATACAGGCCATGCTGATGTTCCAGAACATGCTTCTGAACCAGTTCCAAATGTTTCAGAACCAACTTTTACAGATCATGTCTCTGAAGAACAAGCACCTGTTCAGGGGGAGATTCCACCAGAAGCAACCAAGGAGTTCGAACAGCCTGAGCGAGATAATGTCCAAAAACAGTCTTCCAACAGTCAGAACATCCTCTCACTTCTGCTTGAAATCAAGGACAAACAAACTGCACTGGAACAAGAAGTAAAGAATCTGCAGAAAATTGTTGAGGAAAACAACCACACTCAACGACTTCAAGCAGCTGCAGACAAAGCAGAACTGGAGGAGGCCATTACTCAATGCTCATCCAACATGGAGAAGGCAGTGGGTCAATGCAGTTCGAGGATTGAGGAGGCTGTCTCTATTTTGGAAAACTTTCAACTGATCCGAACTCCTTCCAAAAAATAGCCTGTTTAAAATTTCTTCTCCAAAGTTTTATTTTTGGTCTGTAATGTCATTAACATTATTTGTTTAGACTGGTTATCTTCTTAATATCAATGATTTACATTCTCTATCTTTATCTTTTTGCTGATGACAAAAAGGGGGAGAAAATATGCAGATTTAATGCAGGCTATAGACAAAGGAAGCAAAGGAGCACACAGATTTCAACAGAGTTTGATTTTTTTTTCAATTTCAATCTGTGATTAATGCGCTAAATATGATTGCTTACTTCCAATTTATTTCAAACTGACTTAATCTGCAGGAAAGTTTTGTCACCATCAAAAAGGGGGAGATTGTTGAGGAAAACTCCTACTGATTTTGAAGTTGACAAAACCTTCCATAATGTTTGTAAATCTGATACTTATTCTGAACCTTCTCATTTCAGGTATATAAGTTTCTGGAAGCTTAGAAGGAAGTTTTTCAGATTTTTACAAGTTAGAAGAATTATCTAAGTTCTGAGATATTTTTCAGACGCAGAAATATTTCAAACTTTATAAGCTCTTGAAGACCCACAAAAACTAAATTTCTGAGATTCAGACTCAAAAACAAGATTTTTCAGAAGCAGACGCGTAAGCTGAAATTTTTCAGAAGCAAACGCAGAAGCTGAAATTTTCAGAAGCAGACGAAGACGCAGTAATTCTTCAGAAGCAAAACTCAGAACGAAGAATAACAGCTAGTGATCTGGCATGGATTTCACAGAAGGGAAGTTTTGATTAGATCAATCTTAATCAAATTGATTGACAATCAAATACTAAGACAAGAATGCTTTACAACGGACAAAACTCTACTTATGAAAACCAAGATTCTGATTGTATGGGCGACCAGAATCAGCGGGATTCAGAATTTGTCATCTAACGACTACTCAATCCTTATTATACAAATCTGCCTAAGGTGAAGATTGAAAGATGATCCTCTGCAAGCTGTCCAACGGCTAGTGTAGATGTAGAGGAGTATTTAAGGAGATCGCGAGCAGCAAAAGAAGATAGATTCAAGAATCAACAAGTCCAAAGTCTGAGCTTACTCCATTCTGTTCTCTTGTCGTTCTGCACTTAAGATCAAGATCTTGAGGATTACTTTGTAAAGAGTGATTGTGTGAGATAGAGAGTCCTATCATACACAATAGTTCTGAGACTCAGAATCTGTAAATTCCTCTTGATTACATAGTGAAATTCAGCCGGTAGGCTGTAAGCGTGGGAGAGTGGACGTAGGCTTGCTATAAGCCGAACCACTATAAATTTGTGTGCAGATTCTCTTTTCCTTATCTCTTATTTTATATTCTGCATTTCCCATTTGATCTAACTTGAATCTGAATTTTATTCAGACTCTTTTATTATTCGTTTTATTTCCGCGCAAATATCAAAGATTTGTTTAGGATCACCTATTCACCCCCCTCTAGGTGACCCGTGCTAGCCACTTCACCAATCAATGGTGGTTATCCACTTTTAAGATGCTAATTGCTTGGACATGAAAGTCAAGAGAGAATGATCAAGGACGACTAATTTCTTTCTGCTTCCATGTTCTCTAAAAACCATAAACGATGGCCATGAGGTTAACTCGTCTATTGAAAATGGTGGAGGTAATGTTCTTTTTTATTAGAGGTATGCAAAGCGGACCGCCCAAATCGAGAACTGCCTAAACTGGACCAAATCAATCGATTGGTTCGATTCCCGGTTCCTAAAAGTGGAACTGGTGTCTAGGCGATCCAATTCCCAATTCCAAGAGAGAATTAGACTAAACCGGATCGACCGGACCGAACAGACTACATATACTTTTTTTTCTTCAAAAAAATTAGTAAAATGTAACTTAAACCCTAAGTGACTGGTTTCATTAGACCAGTCCTCCCGATCTGATTCCCGGTTCTACCTTTGAATAAGACTGGACCAAGAACCGATCACTCGTATTTTTGACTGCGTAGCTTTCTTGTTCTCTCACATATGATCCGAGCCATTTCACATTGATTTCATCTTTCACTTGATCCAAGATTACTAGGATGATATTTATGTTCTAGTTATACATGTAGTAGTGTATCACGATAACCAACAAAAATGACCAAAGTGGGGAACCATCTCCATGACCCAATGTAATGACAAGGTTATTCTGCGTGGCAACATTGGAGCTGCTGCCCAGACATATGACATTGAACGATGATCCTTTCAATCACTTATATGTATAGTTAATTTTTCAAAAGATCATAATTTTCAGATGACACGTGATTTTGCTCATGGGTTTTTCCATTTTTACATGATTTTGCTCTCTCTCTCCCTTTATCAAATCATTTTTTCCCCATGTGAAATGTCTAGCACTTGTCCCTTTTTATCAACCTCTACTTCATGGTCTGAAATTCAGTGTCTTCAGTGGGCACAACACCACCACAACAGACGATCCACCATCACGCACAGCCGCACACATCATCGTCAACCTGTCAAGCCGCCGCCACTGCTCGGCGGAGTTCACATCTCGCCATAAATGCCCTCTTGCTGGAGTGAGCTACAGTCTCCTCAATAACTTTGAACTGCTAAAGCAAAAACCACAGGTCTTGGGAAAAAGAGAGAAATAGGAAAACTATTTAAACCAATGAAAAAGCATGTTGGTTCATAAACATAACCTTTCCTTTTGATAAGATATAACATGCTAAATTCTAATTTAGGAAAATACAAGGGCACAGCATAATTACCTATAAGGTGTAAGGCGTAATCTCTCTAGGAAAAATAAAAGGAGGTATAATACAATTCAACATATTCTATCTCTAACACAATCCAGTTAACACAAAAGGAAAATCAGTTGCCAAGGTTTTATACTGGCAAGGATCTGATAACTAAAGTGGCAATCCGCATTATATCTAGGCTTTTATAATATGATAAATACGGAAATTTCATAATGTCTGTCTCATAAAGTAATATGCATTACAAATCTCTGTACAAATGTGATTTGGAACGGCTTGATTGACGGCTCATCTCTAAACCTAGCTTCTTGGTATCTTCTGAGAATAGGAACTGCTAATCTGGCATGAGCATTCTCGGTAACTATGCCCAAGATTTAGCTTCTTTCGCACGCAATCTATATGGTTGGGATCAAGTTCATCCTCAAATCTGAAAATCTATAAAACTCACATGAGAGGGTGCTTCATCTCCATAACATTCAACAAGCTATCTTGCCCTCTCCCTCTCTCTCTCTCTTTTCCAACTTCTGTCTCCCGTAGCAGTCAATTGCAAGAAGCAGCTCATCCAGGTAAGGAAAAATCCAACTTATATTCAATGGTGCAAAAAGAGTTAGCAATCTTGCTTGTTGGATTGTATTCCTCTTATGATTTTAGATCTTGTACAGATTGTGGTATCTTAACTTTCTGTTGATTATCACGCAGGCTAGGTATATGAGAAGGCCCTCATGATTTCAAAAAATTCATGATCACACTTGATTATCACTTAAACCCTAACTCATAGAACTCCCTTGTTGTGGTTGATGATGTATGTATTAGCCCATTTCGATAGGATGACTCTTGGAGAGACCCTAGAAATGATTTCTTTTGGGGCATCTTCAAGATCTAAGCACTAGAAAATCGCCTGATACATAGGCAAGAGGCGGACCCTTATGCTCGGCTGCCCATTGTTATGTGTGACCCGACGATAATGAACATTCATATTAAACATCGTATAGATTTCATTCAATTCGTTTTTCCATCTGAGTTTACGGTTAGCGGGCTTGGTTACCGGAGTATGGTGGTCAGTGGATGCGCATGTCACTTCGCCAAGTGAGAATTGAATTGTTCTTGGGGTTGGATGAACATTCCAAATGGTAATTTTGTGAGAAGCGTTGGTCTTCTTAATTACATGATGATAATAACTTTTGAGATTTTTTGTATGACATTTTCCTCAATTATGAAGACTAGTTTCACCTCTTTAAGCAGTCATGCCTTGTGTGAAAGTTCCCACCTTTTTGTTAAAGTGCTATCCGATCCAAAAAATTGGATACAAAAATATATTTTTCCGTATTTATAATAGGAAAAAGAAAAGTTGTACTAAATCTCTTAAGTCATCTTATATTTTTTATTGTTTGGATTTCTCAATCGATGAACTCTTTTTTTCATTGAACTTCGAAAAATTCCGTTATGATTTTTCTCTTTTTCTCAAAGCGATCAACATAAAACTTTTAATTTTTCAGTGGACCCTTTATTTATTACCGCTAAGTAATTGCTCTTAAACAAAAAAAAAATTGTGAATTCCACGTCCTTTGCGCTACTTAAGTGTAGGACATGGATATTGGTAATCTTATTACTCAAGTCATTTAGTGAATATATGTGCTTTTTTGCTTATTAAACCAATAGTAACCCCAGTATTTAAATCAGACATGTATGATATTTTCTTGTATAAAATGTGTCTCTTATCCATGTGAGAATGGAGTGAATCTCATCAAAATTGTCTAATTCTTGTCCTTCACACCACATGTGACACATAAACCATGCATTGTGATTGGCAACGTTCGTCAACCTCGAAAGACTCGGTTCTCGTATTAGAGTTTCATGTTCTGGTTTCGAGTCTCTATATGATTGCTTGTTTTGGGCCTGCCTGTACTGGTTATTTCATTCCTATTCTATTTAACATGGTCTCGTATCATTGCTTTTGTATTAGTTTAACTTTTGGGACATGCGACGACCATCTTCTGACATAATTTGGATTTCCTTCCCATACTCTTCCTTTCAATTTCCTTTTTGCATGCTCTGAAGTTCTCTTAGGGACATAAACTTCTGTGACCGCTTCATTTTTTTTTTCCTTTTAGCGTACTCGCGCTCTCTTTTCTTAACCTCATGATCTCACCTGAAGGTCAATGGCAAACTCCAACACCAGAAGAAACCCTCCAGCGGTTCCCTCATCAACAGGCGCCAATTCAATACCCAAAGTGCAGTACCCAAAGGAACTCATCAGCTCGTACGGAGCAGCGCGAGAGTCCAACCCGGATTTGCGAACCTTCGATGCTAACCTCCAAGTGAGGACGAACCAAGTCCTCAGCACTCTTGCTTCCGGGGTTGATGTCCAAGCTCTCTCACTGGATTCTCTGAAAGAGATAACGGAGTGCCTCTTGGAGATGAACCAGGAAGTGGTCAAGGTCATCTTGGATAGCAAGAAAGACATCTGGAGAAATCAAGAGCTGTTCGAGCTTGTTGAGTGCTACTTCCAAGATAGCTTGCACACCCTCGGTTTCTGTGCTGTCCTTGAGAATTGCTTGAAGCCTGCGCGCGATGCCCATTTGCTGATTAACGCTGCGCTTCATTGCTTCAAAGAAGAAGATGGGGAGGGGTGTTGCAGGTACATGTATCTCACTTCTCAAGGAACTTCATTTCAAGCACACGTATCCTAGTATATTGGTTCTTGCTGGCCACTATTTTCATTTATTGGCTAAGTCATTCAATCTCCACTAATTTCTCTATGCATTTGCATTCAACTTCATATCTAACGTGCCAATGAGACTTTCTATGTATTTATTTGAAAATTCATGTCACACATCCGGTAAATTAGGAAGTCATGCCGGAACATTAGGACGACGTTGCACGTGACACGTGTGAATTTTTTGTGCGCTCAAATCCTTCGGAAAAATTCGATTTGGGCAAGAAACGGAGAATTGGACCATTTTACCCTTGGGGATTTTGTGAGAGAAGGGCATTTTGGTAAATTGCCAAAAGTGGTCAAAATTAATATTTAAGCCCTTGACCCCCTTTCTCTCCCCCCTCTCTCCTTCTCCTTCGTGAATCTCAGCCCCCCCCTTTTTCTTTCTTTTTGGCCGTGGGTTCCCCCTCCTCCACCGTATACTCTCTCTCTCACCGCCGACGCCGCCGCTTGCTACCACCACACCGGACCATCCTCAAGCCGCCGTCCACGCCGCCGTACGCCACCATCACCCCCCTCCTGCAGTCCCTCTCTCTCTCGGTTTCCCTCCCTCTCTCTTTTGGCCGTGAGGCCCTCGGCCACGCGCAAGCCACACCGTCGCCGTCCAAGCCAATCGCCGCCACCCGGAAGTTGTACGTTGTCGCCGTCGTCCCCGATTAAGTGCCGCCGCTTTTTGTTCTAGCCGAGGAAGTCTAGAACGCGGGTAAGTCGCGCCTAAACCTAATTTAGGACTTCGGGTATCGACGGGAATTTTCGGACAAAATCAGTATGGAATTAGGTGCGGAATTGTATGAATAGGGAGTAGAAATTTTATGGCGGGCCTTAGAAATTAATTCGGATAATATTTATTGGAAATTCAGAAAATAGGGGCTGCGAATTTACTGTTCATAAGCCCCGAAACACTGTTCATAAGCTATGGATCACTGTTCACGGGGCTGTGATGGTCCGATTGAGACTCGAGTTGAATTTTTGGAACCTAGAAAGTATGGCGAGAAAGTCCCGTGAAGGACCGGATTCGATTTGACGTCGTTTGGTGGGAGAAAAATAGCAATTTCCGTGTTTTATGTGCATTTGATATATAATTGAGTTGGGGTGGTGAAATTGTGCAATTGTGCAATTGGTTGATTGAATTATGTTTGCAGTGTGCACGCATGGGCTAAAATGAATTAATTGTGATATTGGCCATATGGAATGCTTTGTGAGCATGATAATCATGTGTGAAATGTTGCGTGCACGGGCCACGTGTGACGGGCCAGTTGAGTGGCAAGTGTGTGTTGCGCGTGTGAATTAAATGAGAAATTTTGTGTGGATTGGGAAAGTGAGATTGTGGAAAGTGTGCCGTCCTGAGGCGTGTACATTTACGCGGGACGATGCTCGATATTACCGGAAGACTGCCAGTCTGAGGCGTGAACTTCTACGCGGATTGCGCAGTAGGTGGTAGATGTTGAGCCTGAGGCGTGTACGTTTACGCAGGCAAGAAACATGGCCTGAGGCGTGTACGTTTACGCGGGCCTGGAAGTGTTGTGGAAAGAGGCCGCAGTGTACCTGAGGCGTGTACGTATACGCGGGTCACTGGCGAGGAATGTGGATGGAATAGTGTGAGAATGAAAGGAGTGCGTGACATGAAAATTTTGCACGCTCGTGATTGTATTAAATTGCTTGCTATGTGATTATGTGGCATGTATGTATGTTAGTGTGTTTTGCGAAATTGTCTGGAGGTACGTGATAGCCTAGGTTGGGTTTAGGGGTGTACTTACTAAGAAGTGTCTCACGGTTGTTTTCAACCAAACAATTTCAGAACCCCGGCAGGACCCATGAATCCTCCTCCGCCACCGCCACCAGTACGTTTTGGGGTACCAGTGCACTTCGAGTTAGATGTGGCAGAATTTCCTATGCCAGATAACGTGACCTGGATTAGGCACTCGACGACTGTTTTTGTAGAGGTAGGACTACCCCTGTGGGAGACTCACGTTTACACTGCTTGGTTTTTCCGTGATGCTGATGGGGATGAGTTTGGGCTAGTCAGGGGTTTTGACGTTCCCTTTGAGCTAGTAGGGGATTGGGACCCGATGGCCGTACCCCCGATAGACGGAGAGTTGACTAGTGTGGATACTAGTTTAGCTCAGTCGGGTTTGCATTCAGCGGCCGCAGCTCAGGGATCGTCAGAGGCCGAGCACGAACCCGAGCCTGAGGCGTCGCAAGCTGAGGACGATCCTATGGATATAGATTTAGAACCGATCCCAGAGGAAGAACCGAAGGAAGCCGAGGATGAGGTTAAGCCTGAAGCGGAACCTGAAGAGGATGACCCTGAGGAACCCGATGAGGAGGCTGGTTATGCACAACCGTTTGCGCAATACATGGATCCTAATTATGTGCCTGAATTTAATTTCTTCGACTTTCTGGCTGAGGAGTATCAGAACGCAACTCCAGCTGAGTCGGGCGACATCAATCACCCGATTGTGATCGAAGCAGAGTCAGAGCCCTTAGAGGAGCAGTCTGCTCAGGAGAGTTCGGGATCAGAAGATGAGGAGTCAGACTCAGAATGGACTCCTAGCAAGGGACGTTAGGGGTTAGTTTAGGGGTCCTTAACAGGAATTTTTGGAAAGTAACATTTTGGGATAGAAAGTCAGGTCATCGATCTTTTTGGCATATCGATGTTTTGTATCACAGGGTGCAAGTACGTGGTGGTGGTGAAGTCTGGCGGTTGTAAGTTGTGAATATTTTACAAGTTGGAATGAAAGTAGTTGTATATTCTCTCTGATTGTTCTCCCCAGTTTTATTTAAATTGTCCGGGTTTATTTGTTGATATCCGCTGTGGTAGTAAATCTCTGATGGCGTTTGAGGTCAGCGACATTCCTGGGACGTCGCTTGAATCGATCAGAGGCGGATGATGCGTGCCCGTTAGGGTTCGGGACGTGACATCCCCGTTTGAATTGGTATCAGAGCAAGGTCAGCTCGATCTAAGATTGGTTGAATTGGAGTGATAAGGAGCGGAAATCTTGACATAGTAATTGGAGAGATCTTAGTGGGGTGTAGAGTAGAGTCAGCTATACGTGCCTCCAGATTGTTTGTTGTGATTGATTGAGTAAGTTAAATTGTTGTGTGATAATAAGTTAAATTGTTGTGTGATAATAGTATTGCAGGTGCGTCTGGACCTGAGGTAAGTGTTCAGACCTTTATGATTGTGATTTCATGATTGGTAGGATGGAATAGTTTGTTGAGCGAGCTTTTGTGTTAATTCACTGATTAGAATCAGATTGAGTTAGTTGGTTTAGACTGCTAATTCCTGAGTGGAATTACAGCAGGAAGAAGAGTGGTAGAATTGTGACGATGAGCAGCGAAGGAAGAGAAGTAGAAAGAGTCCCAAGAAGGGGCGCTGGTAGAGGATCCAGGGGTAGAGGACGCGCTTGGGCTAGAGCCGTCGAGGATCTTGGAATGGGTGCTGGAGCGAGAGATAACTTAGGGGTAGATGCTGGAGTAGCAGCGAATCCTAGAGTGGGAGTCAGACCTGCTGAAGATCCTAGAATGGAAGCTGTCATGAGAACCCTAGAGCGGATTGGTGATATATTGGAACGGCAGACTCAGGAGCGAGCTGCCCCGATTGCTCAAGCTGCCGAGCCCGTTGCTGTTGCTAATGATAATGAGAATCAGGATCAAGGGCAGGTGGTTGCAAATAGACCCATGCACCAACTAGTAGAGCAGTTTATTAAGCTGAAACCCCCTAAGTTTTCTGGGAAAGGTGACCCAGAGGCTGCACCCAGGTGGGTAGAGGAACTAGAGAAGGCTTTTGAGGTGCTGGAGTGTAATGATCATGAGAAGGTGACCTTGGCAGTCTATCAACTGCAGGATAACGCAAATGATTGGTGGAAGGCCACCAGGGATAGGATTTTTTCTGAGGGTACAGTCAGGACTTGGGCTGTTTTCACTGAGAGATTTTATGAAAAATACTTTTCAGCTAGTGCTAGAGAAAGAAAACTTGCGGAATTTATGAGGCTCCGCCAAGGTCAGATGACGGTAGATCAATATGAGGCGGAATTTGCGAGATTATCTAAGTTTGCGCCGAGAATGGTGGAACATCCTGAGGATAAGGCGCGGAGATTTCTGGATGGATTAAGAGCTGACATCCGTAGCCAGTTGTTACTGGTAAATTTAAGGACATATGAGCAGATCTTTGATAGAGCTCAGGTCCTAGAACGGGATCAGATGGATAAAGCCGCCACATCTGGATCGAGGTTTGTCCAGGGATGGAATAATCGTAATTCTGGAAAGAGGCCGATGGTTAATAGGCGTTTCAACCCACCAGCAAAAAGGAATATTGGGAAGTCAGTCCGGATTGGTAATGGTCCGTGTAGGATCTGTGGAGGTAGGCATGGAAACGGGCCATGTCCAAACAGAGGTGGAGCATGTTTTGGATGCGGAGGATTTGGGCATCACGTCAGGAATTGCCCAAGTCCTAGGCAGAGTAGACCGCCTGCATTGCCGCCACCTCGGAATGGGAATCAAACTGGAACAAATCAGACGGCAAACCCGAATAGGCCTCAAGCGCAAGGACGAGTTTATGCGATGGCCAGACGAGAGGCTGAGAACGCACCAGGGGTTGTCACAGGTACGATTTCTCTGTGCAACCATACTGCATATGCTTTATTTGATCCTGGAGCGTCGCATTCCTTTATATCGAAACAGTTTGTTGAGTTGGTTGGGATAGAACCGCAATTGCTTGATGTTGTGCTATGTGTGACGACTCCCTTGAATAATAGAATGTTGATTTCGTTGGGGTGTCCAAACTGTAAGATTGTGATTGGGGATAGGGAAGAATTGATTGATCTAGCGGTTCTAGATATGTATGACTTTGATGTGATAGTAGGGATGGATTGGTTGTCTAAGCAGAGGGCAGTGATGGATTGCAATAGCAGGGTGATCCAATTTAATCCTGTTGGACATCCGAAATTTAAATTTGTGGGAAGTCGAGGAGGACCCTCGATTCCGTTGATATCATCAGTAGAAGTGATGAAATTGCTAATTGAAGGATGTCAAGGATTTTTAGCTTCAGTAGTGGATTCAACGGCTGAAGAACCGAGACTTGAAGATATAGCAGTAGTGTGTGAATATCCCGATGTGTTTCCTCAAGAATTACTGGGATTACCACCAGAAAGAGAAGTAGAATTTGTGATCAAATTGGCACCAGGAACTGAGCCAATTTTGAAAGCACCCTATAGGATGTCGTTGTCGGAATTGAAGGAGTTAAATGTGCAGATGCAAGAGTTGTTAGATAAGGGGTTTATTCGTCCCAGTGCGTCTCCGTGGGGAGCACCGGTGTTATTTGTTAGGAAGAAAGATGGATCATTGAGGTTGTGCATTGATTACAAACAGCTGAATCAGGTGACAGTTAAAAATAAGTATCCCTTGCCGAGGATTGATGATTTGTTTGATCAGTTATAAGGAGCTTTGGTATTCTCAAAAATTGATTTGAGAACGGGATATCACCAGTTGAGGATTAGAAAAGAGGATATACTGAAGACGGCATTCAGAACGAGGTACGGACATTATGAATTTACGGTAATGCCGTTCGGATTAACGAACGCCCCTGCTGCCTTTATGGATCTGATGAACCGGGTGTTTAAGGAATTCTTAGATCAGTTCGTGATTGTTTTTATTGATGATATATTGGTGTATTCAACAAGTTCTGAGGAACATGAATTCCATTTGAGAAAGGTTTTGCAGACTTTAAGGGAGAACGCGTTGTATGCTAAGCTTAGCAAATGTGAATTCTGGCTCAGTCAAGTAGCATTTCTGGGGCATGTGATTTCCAGAGAAGGGATTTCTGTGGATCCATCGAAAGTTGAAGTTGTGATGAAGTGGCCTAGGCCAACGACGGTAACGGAAGTCCGGAGTTTTCTGGGTTTAGCGGGGTATTATCGTCGTTTCGTAGAAGGATTTTCATCATTAGCAATGCCGTTGACGCATTTGTTGAAAAAGGAAATGAAGTTTGAGTGGACCGACAAGTGTGAAAGAAGTTTTCAGGAGTTGAAGCAGAGGTTGACGACGACACCAGTGTTGACGATTCCATCGGGACCTGGAGGGTATGGAATATATAGTGACGCGTCGTTGAAGGGATTAGGGTGTGTGCTGATGCAACATGGGCGAGTGGTAGCCTACGCATCTAGGCAGTTGAGGCCACATGAATTGAATTATCCGACGCATGACTTGGAGTTCGCCCTGAAGATTTGGCGACATTATTTATGTGGAGAGAGATTCCAAATTTATACTGACCATCAGAGTCTCAAGTATTTATTTTCACAAAAAGAGTTGAATATGAGGCAACGACGCTGGATGGAATTATTAAAAGATTATGATTGTGATATTTTATATTACGCCGGAAAGGCGAACCGAGTAGCAGACGCGTTGAGCCGGAAGTCAAGTATCGTGCATTTAATGGTCAAGGAGTGGATCCTATTGGAGAATGTGCGAGACTCGGAATTCAAATTTGAAGTAAGTCAAGTCTCGAGTCTGTTAGCTACGTTAAGGATTGAGCCAGAGATCCAGGTTAAAGTTAAAACCTTGCAGTCTACGGACCTAGAGTTACAGAAGGTCATTGGGATGGACGTTACTAGGAGGAAGCCGGATTTTCAGGTATCTGAGGACGGTGTATTGAAATTTCGTGGAAGGTTATATGTGCCAGACGATGCGAGAGTTAAGGAAGAAATTTTATCTGAAGCGCATCGTAGTCAGTATAGTATACACCCAGGCAGTACCAAAATGTACAGGAATTTGAGACAATTTTATTGGTGGAATGGTATGAAGTCGGATATAGCTAAACACGTAGCTAAATGTCTGACGTGTCAACAGGTGAAAGCGCAACATTGCAAACCTGGAGGATTGTTGCGACCGTTAGAGATCCCAGAGTGGAAATGGGAGCATATAACCATGGATTTTGTATCGGGATTGCCGAGAAGTCAAAGAGGTCATGACACCATTTGGGTGATCGTCGACAGATTAACTAAGTCGGCACACTTTCTGGCAGTGCGAAAGGATTTCGCGTTGGAACGGTATGCAGAATTGTACGTACAGCAGATAGTTCGTTTGCATGGGGTACCGGTGTCTATAACATCGGATCGTGATCCTAGGTTTACCGCCAATTTTTGGAAAAGTCTGCAGACGGCGTTAGGATCTAAATTGCAGTTCAGTACAGCTTATCATCCTCAGACAGATGGCCAATCTGAGAGGACGATTCAGACACTAGAGGATATGCTCAGGGCATGCGTGCTGGATTTTCAGGGTAAATGGGAAGAGCAACTGCCCTTAGTGGAGTTCGCTTATAATAATAGTTTCCAGCAAAGTATTGGAATGGCACCCTTCGAAGCGCTATATGGCCGCGCTTATAGAACACCCGTGTGTTGGGACGAAGTGGGAGAATGAGCTGTAACAGGACCAGAGTTAGTGGAACAATCGATTGAGGCAGTAAAGATCATTCGCGAAAGGCTAAAGACAGCGCAGAGCCGTCAAAAGAGTTATGCAGACAGAAGGCGAAGACCTCTGGAATTCCAAATAGGGGATCACGTGTTTTTAAAAGTATCGCCCATGCGAGGGTTGTCCCGGTTTGGTAAGAAGGGAAAATTGAGTCCGAGGTACGTGGGACCCTTCGAAGTACTAGAAAGGATTGGAGACTTGGCGTATCGCCTTACGTTACCGCCAAATTATCGCAAGTGCACAACGTGTTCCACGTATCAATGTTAAGGAAGTACGAACCGGACCCTGCGCACGTATTGAATTTCGAAGAAATTGAAATAGATGACAAAGTGTCATATGTTGAAAGACCGGTTAGAACTGAAGATAGAAAGGAGCGGGTTTTGAGGAACAAGACAATCCCGATGGTCAAGGTTATCTGGGGGCACCATGGGACTGAGGGCGCAACCTGGGAAAGCGAAGAAATGATGCAACGTCAGTACCCCCAGTTGTTTGAGTAGCAGTAATGGTTGTAAATCTTAAGTAGTAGTGAGACTGTAAATTTCGATGACGAAATTTCATAAGGGGGGAAGATTGTGACATTCCGAAATTCCGCCAATTGGAATTTATTAAATAACTAGATTTTATGAAATGTGCTCGTAGTAAATTCTCGCCCGGAACTGATCATTCCTGGGAATGCTAACCATTAGGGAAAGGCTAATAGGGGAATTAAATTCGCGCGACTAAAGGAAATTCGATCGTGGATGGATTTCGACCATTAAATCGCGTAAGTGATATTTTGAGCCACTGTTGGTCGATCCAAGGATAGTTAGGGGTCAATTCGCCACTGTCCTAGTAGTGGATCGCGGGTGATTCCGTTGGACCACGAAACGACTTGACGAATGATTTCGAAATTATATCGAACGATCGTATCCCTTGGATCAAGTGATTGATCTTCGCGATTTTAATGACAATCGAGGTCATCACGCACCGAATGGACTTGCACGTGACTCGATTTAGTATCAGTCATGAGTCAATTTCGCGAATTTCCCCAGCAAGCCGCCCATTAGCTCGAGAAACTCTCGAGTTGCGTTTAATAAAATTTAATTATGAAATTTTTGCCCAAATTGGACACCGGAAAATTAGGAAGTCATGCCGGAACATTAGGACGACGTTGCACGTGACACGTGTGAATTTTTTGTGCGCTCAAATCCTTCGGAAAAATTCGATTTGGGCAAGAAACGGAGAATTGGACCATTTTACCCTTGGGGATTTTGTGAGAGAAGGGCATTTTGGTAAATTGCCAAAAGTGGTCAAAATTAATATTTAAGCCCTTGACCCCCTTTCTCTCCCCCCTCTCTCCTTCTCCTTCGTGAATCTCAGCCCCCCCTCTTTTCTTTCTTTTTGGCCGTGGGTTCCCCCTCCTCCACCGTATACTCTCTCTCTCACCGCCGACGCCGCCGCTTGCTACCACCACACCGGACCATCCTCAAGCCGCCGTCCACGCCGCCGTACGCCACCATCACCCCCCTCCCGCCGTCCCTCTCTCTCTCGGTTTCCCTCCCTCTCTCTTTTGGCCGTGAGGCCCTCGGCCACGCGCAAGCCACACCGTCGCCGTCCAAGCCGATCGCCACCACCCGGAAGTTGTACGTTGTCGCCGACGTCCCCGATTAAGTGCCGCCGCTTTTCGTTCTAGCCGAGGAAGTCTAGAACGCGGGTAAGTCGCGCCTAAACCTAAGTTAGGACTTCGGGTATCGACGGGAATTTTCGGACAAAATCAGTATGGAATTAGGTGCGGAATTGTATGAATAGGGAGTAGAAATTTTATGGCGGGCCTTAGAAATTAATTCGGATAATATTTATTGGAAATTCAGAAAATAGGGGCTGCGAATTTACTGTTCATATGCCCCGAAACACTGTTCACAAGCTGTGGATCACTGTTCATGGGGCTGTGATGGTCCGATTGAGACGCTAGTTGAATTTTTGGAACCTAGAAAGTATGGCGAGAAAGTCCCGTGAAGGACCGGATTCGATTTGACGTCGTTTGGTGGGAGAAAAATAGCAATTTCCGTGTTTTATGTGCATTTGATATATAATTGAGTTGGGGTGGTGAAATTAATTGTGCAATTGTGCAATTGGTTGATTGAATTATGTTTGCAGTGTGCACGCATGGGCCAAAATGAATTAATTGTGATATTGGCCATATGGAATGCTTTGTGAGCATGATAATCATGTGTGAAATGTTGCGTGCACGGGCCACGTGTGATGGGCCAGTGGAGTGGCAAGTGTGTGTTTCACGTGTGAATTAAATGAGAAATTTTGTGTGGATTGGGAAAGTGAGATTGTGGAAAGCGTGCCGTCCTGAGGCGTGTACGTTTACGCGGGACGATGCCCGATATTACCGGAAGACTGCCAGTCTGAGGCGTGAACTTCTACGCGGATTGCGCAGTAGGTGGCAGATATTGAGCCTGAGGCGTGTAC
The DNA here is from genome assembly GCA_031216235.1 of Syzygium jambos. NCBI lineage: Eukaryota > Viridiplantae > Streptophyta > Magnoliopsida > Myrtales > Myrtaceae > Syzygium > Syzygium jambos. Next base: position 17,064,088 of record CM062226.1, read on the forward strand.
GTTTACGCGGGCCTGGAAGTGTTGTGGAAAGAGGCCGCAGTGTACCTGAGGTGTGTACGTGTACGCGGGTCACTGGCAAGGAATGTGGATAGAATAGTGTGAGAATGAAAGGAGTGCGTGACATGAAAATTTTGCACGCTCGTGATTGTATTAAATTGCTTGCTATGTGATTATGTGGCATGTATGTATTAGTGTGTTTTGCGAAATTGTCTGGAGGTACGTGATAGCCTAGGTTGGGTTTAGGGGTGTACTTACTGAGAAGTGTCTCACGGTTGTTTTCAACCAAACAATTTCAGAACCCCGGCAGGACCCATGAATCCTCCTCCGCCACCGCCACCAGTACGTTTTGGGGTACCAGTGCACTTCGAGTTAGATGTGGCAGAATTTCCTATGCCAGATAACGTGACCTGGATTAGGCACTCGACGACTGTTTTTGTAGAGGTAGGCCTACCCCTGTGGGTGTCACATCCCGATTTTGGACCTGGGAAGCCGCAGGTAAATGGTAATATCCTCAATTTTAGTCCCTGGGAAGTGGCTATGGTTTAAGTTTGATGGTTTTCCAATTGGAACAAAAATTTCTACTCTTGTTTTGGAAAACCGTATTTCGGATCATTGTACCCCTTTGTTTTTCTATTTTTGGGGAGACTTTTGTGGTCCGAATTTCTAAATGCTTTCTTCTTGAAAGTTGTTCCAAACATCTTGAAGTTTTACATGATTTAATTTCAAAATTTTTGGAGTTGATATGAGTGGTACGATGGTCTCATTTTAGGACCGTGTGAAACTGCCTAGAATGGGTTTTTCGGTGATGTTCACACCGTCTTGATTTTCTACAAGCTTTTCTGGGCAGACTTTGGAAAAGTTTCCTTCACGGAAGTTGTTGAGAACTTCCTTTTCTATAACGTGTGTAAATTTGGGAATTTCTCGAGATGATTTGTATGCTGGACAGAGCTTATTTTGAGAAATAAAAATGTTGTTCCAGTGAACTGTTTTTGGTCTGTCTTTGAGTGACTGAAAATGGTGTTTACAGAAAGATTCCTAATTTGTGTTCTTCACGAAAAATGTTTATTAAGGTCTTTTTTATGACATATCCGAATTTGAGAATTTTCGAAGTTCATTTACTATGATTTCAAGCCCGATTTCGTGAACAGTGCAAAACTATCCGGTTTTGCCAGATTTCAAAAATTCAGCATTTTCTATATGAAAACGTTGGAATTTGGACTTGGTGTCTTCTGGTGATTTAAAGTACGCATTCTGAGCTTTCAAATGAGATATTTTATGCTTTGATCGGAGGTCGGACCAGGGGGAAACGAAATAGAGAAGCAAGCTTAGAAATGATTGGCTAAGAATGAAGCTTGTTCAAGAAGCTTAATTAATTGCTTATATTAATTGCTTGGGCCTTCATTTTCCACAAGCATTTGTGAGCCTTGGTCATCAAGTTTTGACCCAAGAGAGAGAGATTCATCATGATTTTTGACTTAGGCCATTAATGAAAGGATGACATGTGCGCTTACCTCATTGCCCCGATGACACGCGCGCTTACCTCATCGCCCCGATGACACGTGCGCTTACCTCATCGAATCTTTGGCCCCAAGTTTTTCCTCCCTATAAATAGAAACAAGGCCATTCGGCCAAAGGGGAGAGAGAAATGGAAAGAGATAGAGTGCCGAGATAGGGAGAGAGAGAAAGATGAGGGAAAGAAAAGAAAAGGGTCGACACCGTGAGTTGCCGAGATCCCGAGGCCGTCGTCTTTCCCGTCCATTTTTCCACTCTCTAGTTCTTGTTTAATTGATGAGTAAGTAAACTTCCTAATATCGGGAAAGGAAGTTGTGATACGTTGTGACACGGTTTGCTTGGACCGTTTCTCGGTCGTTTGGTTGGTCGTGGTTGGTTCATTCTCTTGACTTGATCATGTTTCCTGTTTGATGTTGATTTGAGATAGAACCGAGCCTTGGTTGGTAAAGTGTATATGGCGTGGCCATGCATGATGTTCTCTTGTATGAACTTTGCTATTGATCTGCCATTGATGCGGGTGCGGTAAGGGCCGACTTGTGCTAACGGCAACCCCTCGTCCTCGCTTGGTATTAGTAGGTTTACTTGCTGAGTCTCCCCGACTCACCCCCCATTTCCCTCTCCTCAGGTTCATAGGATGGTCGAACGGATGGCGGCGACAGGAGGAGTTCGAGCCATGTTGAAGTTCGGGGAAAGCGAGGAGCGAGAAGTCATAGTGGGGATAGGAAAACCCAAGCCACGGCGGCCTGTAATTCGAAAAGCCTTCGGAATAGGCTTGTAGATTATATGTGTTATTTTCCATAGCCCGAAGGGCTTGTTAAAACATGTTTGCATGCTTTATAATCATAAGGTTTGCTCATGATGTTTGTCTTAATCCCGCTGTTGATTTGTTTTTAATGTGATTGTCCCGAGAAATGCTTCCGCGTGTGTATAACGAAAGATAATAATGAACGGGACGTCACGTATATGGCCCCCGAGGTCGGGGCGTCACAGTGGGAGACTCACTTTTACACTGCTTGGTTTTTCCAGGATGCTGATGGGGATGAGTTTGGGCCAGTCAGGGGTTTTGACATTCCCTTTGAGCTAGTAGGGGATTGGGACCCGATGGCCGTACCCCCGATAGACGAAGAGTTGACTAGTGTGGATACTAGTTTAGCTCAGTCGGGTTTGCATTCAGCGGCCGCAGCTCAGGGATCGTCAGAGGCCGAGCACGAACCCGAGCCTGAGGCGTCGCAAGCTGAGGACGATCCTATGGATATAGATTTAAAACCGATCCCAGAGGAAGAACCGGAGGAAGCCGAGGATGAGGTTGAGCCTGAAGCAGAACCTGAAGAGGATGACCCCGAGGAACCCGATGAGGAGGCTGGTTATGCACAACCATTTGCGCAATACATGGATCCTAATTATGTGCCTGAATTTAATTTCTTCGACTTTCTGGCTGAGGAGTATCAGAACGCAGCTCCAGCTGAGTCGGGCGACATCAATCACCCGATTGTGATCGAAGCAGAGTCAGAGCCCTTAGAGGAGCAGTCTGCTCAGGAGAGTTCGGGATCAGAAGATGAGGAGTCAGACTCAGAATGGACTCCTAGCAAGGGACGTTAGGGGTTAGTTCAGGGGTCCTTAACAGGAATTTTTGGAAAGTAACATTTTTGGGATAGAAAGTCAGGTCATCGATCTTTTTGGCATATCGATGTTTTGTATCACAAGATGCAAGTACGTGGTGGTGGTGAAGTCTGGCGGTTGTAAGTTGTGAATATTTTACAAGTTGGAATGAAAGTAGTTGTATATTCTCTCTGATTGTTCTCCCCAGTTTTATTTAAATTGTCTGGGTTTATTTGTTGATATCCGCTGTGGTAGTAAATCTCTGATGACGTTTGAGGTCAGCGGCATTCCTGGGACATCGCTTGAATCGACCAAAGGCGGAAGATGCGTGCCCGTTGGGGTTCGGGACATGACAGATGCGACCAATGTCTATGATTCCAAAATGCAAGAAACTCTGCAAGAGAAGTCATCATGATTTACATGAATAATTTCTTACAACTAAAAGCTCTACAGACCGGTACCTTTGTTGCTCTCAAGCTCCTTAACAAAATCAGAAGCATAGTTGACCCTTTGGAGGTACAGACCAAGAGGCTTTTGCAGAAAGCTGATTCTCCGATTGAGGAGGGAGCAGAAGCAGTAAAGCTTGGAATAGCAGACATCAAGAAAAAGCTGAGAGATTTCGTGAAGGCGGTTGAAGGACTGGGAAAACATGTCGACATGTGCAGCCGCAATATCCAGAAATTGAGGATAGAGGTGCTTCAGAGGATTATAAAGCCCCCCACCAATTGCAACGGTGCCCCTATATTGCTATAGAGAATTGTTGCCAAGTGTTTGTCTTCCTGTGAGGGATGTGCAGTGGACCTCCATTTGCATTGCCTTCTCTCATCAATAAAGCGGAAGACATCAACATTTGGCATTCGATTTGTTGAATAATCATAATTAAATTCAGCTTTTCGACATAAAGGCCTTATCAGCTTTGGACAGGAACTCTTCAATCCCTAATTGAATAAGCCCTTGTTTTAGTTGCTCTTATGTACAGTTCCATATGGTGATTAGACGAGTTCAGACGACTGACACAAAACTGACCTGTAATATGGACATAGTAAGGTTCAGGTTCTTCCCAAAAGCAGAAGTTAGTAGCTAGGACAGAATAGTTAAAATTTTCGCTGAATTGTGTTTAGAGCTCATTATGCTTGTGTGAAATGTCTCTACCAATCTGGCAAAAGATGAAAGCTGCAAATGAAAGACCAGACAGCAGTGGCTCAGCAAAACAAGAATATCTATAGGAAGAAAACGTATCCTGCCAATGTTCCTCATTCGTAAAAGATTTCTCCTCAATATAACTATTTGGTAAATCCAGACATCTAAAGACAAATTTCATGTTGACAAGAATTAATGGAGGAAGAAATTGCAGATGCTGAATTATTCCTGATCAATGCTTGGCAAAATAAACGGAGCGATTGCCTCTATTGCAAATCTTATTTTGTTGAGAGTACGTTCCAAGTTGCTTTCCAAGCAACAAAAAATAAACACATAAATAGTCGGTGTTTTCACTGTCCAACTCTCCAAGGAAACACCTCTCTGGCTTCATCAACTTTCTATACTAACAAACTGCAACGAAATTTTACAGAAGAAGTTCCATGTTCACAACTATTCCAATGCAAAGAATCAGCAGAATTGAGAGAAATCTTTGAATTATATAGCAAATCAGAAAACACTAGCAAAAGTTTTGAGTTCCAGGTCATGGGCTCATCTTGAAAAATCAACTTCCAAAATGATTCTCCTATCAATGGACCGGTAATTCAAACACAAGGGCCTCCTTGTTCCTAGGAACAGTAAAAGGTCCGGGAAACGATCTCTGAGAGGTGGATACCTACACCAAGTGTCAAACCGAAAGCGCGTCCATTTTCCCTTTCCCACTTTTGGAGATGTTTGAAGAAGAAACTCACTTCAGTTGTCTCTAATCCACCTCGAGACACTGATACCGTGAGTTGCTCTTCTATTTCTAGAAATTCAACCAATTTCTCCAAAGCAACCTGTTATTTGTCGCAAATACAGATGTCTTCTTCCGTGGGAACTTCTTGAATTATATCCCCAACTTATGGAATTTCTGGGGATAAGTCCAATGTAGTCTTGTTCAATTTTTTACTTGCTTATAGATTCGGACTATTTTTAACAGAGAATATGGATATGAATTTCAAAGATGAGGACGTGCTCATAAAAGCAGGATATTTGTTAGGTAACCATGCGGAGATTTTGAAATTTAGTTATTAATATAATATAATGTTTTACTTATTCTATATTGAAATGAGATAATGTTGTTTTACTTATTCGAAAAAAACAGGGTAATGAAGGAAAAAAATCCATATAACCATGAAAAATCTGTTGTACTAATGAAATCCACCGGGTTTACCAGCATTTAATTGCCACGATCAGTGAGAAGACAACCAAGTTTTCTCTTTCCATCTGAGTTATTCAGCAGGGAAAGATTACTGTGCTTGCCTTTAGTTAACTTATTATCCACCTTGTTAATACCACATAGTCTACAAGATGTTGCATGTTCAAATCTTGAGTGGAAGTTGAAGTCATGGATCTAACTCCTTTTTCTTCAGCCTAAATGTAAGATTGTTTCGGAAATGCTGTCTGATGGAAGATACCATTGAAATTATGTAACCTGTTGAGTAGGTCACTCCCAATTGGAGAGGCCAAAGGGAGGGGGAAAGAAAATCAAGAGAAATCGGGAAATAAATCAACATGATCTTCCGCATCCAGAAAATTATGAGTGTTCCGGAAATAAATCACCGTGATTTTCATATCGTACAATTCCAATTGGGATTGCATTTGCTCCTATAAATAGGAGTCCTTCTCAATGGAGAGAAATATACAAAAAAGCAAAAAGATCAGAGTATAGCGGAAGAAACAATCTTCTTCTTCCAAGAGAGTTATCTTCAAGAGAGTTATCCAGTTTGTGAGAGGTTCAGATCCACAAATTGAAGACAGTGAGAGATCCACCTTAGGGTGAAGTTGTATCCCATTATTTATCATAGTGGAAGTTTGAAGTAGACTATGGTCCCGTGGTTTTTCCCTTCACCTTGGAGGGTTTCCACGTTAAAAGTTTGGTGTTATTTACTATTCTTCTTTATCGCTTTCATCAAATATTTTATCCTATTTAATTGTCACAGAAATAGTAGTGGGAAAATTATCCGGACCTTTTCCGCAAATATTGTTCTTTTTCCCAACAAGTGATATCAGAGCTGGGTTGCTCTATACATTATTTTTCTGTGCAGAATTAAATGGAGGAGAATTCTGGCAACATGATAAAATTGACCGCATTCAATTATGCGATCTGGAAACCAAAGATGGAGGATCTGCTATACATTAAAGACCTTGGGAGGCCAATCGTGATATCAATGGAGGAACCAACACCAACGTCCAAGGAGGTAGATCCTGTGACGAAAGACAAATCGGCATCGTCCTCTGGTGGCAAACCAACGACCATGTCCAAAAGTGAATGGATGGTGCTCAATCAAAAGTGTGCTGCTCAAATCCGGCAATGGATCGACAAGAGTATTTTTCAAAATTTTGCTAATGAACATGATGCTGGTGTTCTTTGGCAAAAATTAAAGAAAATGTATGCAAGAACAACGGCGCAAAATAAAGCAAATCACATGCGGTGGCTCGTGAATTTGAAATACGTAGATGGGAGCAGTGTCTCAGAACACATGAGCGAGTTCCAAGGTATAGTAGACCAACTCAACTCTATGAAGATGACATTAGATGATGAGTTGCAGGCGTTGCTGCTACTTAGCTCTTTGCCGAAAAGTTGGGACACACTTGTTGTGTCAGTCAGCAACTCGGCTCCTGACGGCAAGCTTACCATGGACATGGTAAAAGATAGAATGTTGAATGAATAATCCCAGCAAAAAGAGAACGAAGTCAACCCGGAATCCGAGGCCCTTGTCATTAACCAACAAGAAAATCAAGAACGGAGAGGGAGAAGCAAAAGCCGAAATTTTCGAAATCAGCAGCGAGGAAAGTCCCGATCCAACTTCAGACGAGACAAGAAGTGCCATCATTGTGGTAAATTGGGACACTTCATCCGAGAATGCAGAAAGCTAAAGGCAGAAAAATCAAAGAGTCATAACATCAACAAAGCTGACGAGAACCATACGAATGACACCACAAATATTGCAGACGAGATAATCATTATTCAAAGTGATGATTCCATTAATCATGCATCCCAAGATTCGACATGGGTAGTCAACTCCGGCGCATCCTACCATGTCACGGCTCGTCAAGATCTTTTTACATCTTACACCACTGGCAACTTTGGCTTTGTAAAGATGGGAAACGACGGTACGTCCAAAATTACTGGTATGGGTAATATTTATTTGGAGACTAATGTTGGATGTAGGCTTTTACTCAAAGATGTAAGACATGTTCTGGACATACGTCTTAATCTTATATCTACCGGCAAGCTCGATGACGAAGGCTACAGCAATTTCTTTAGTAATGGGAAATGAAAGCTTACTAAAGGTAATTTGGTGATAGCCAAAGGAGAAAAAACTTGCTCTCTCTACATCACACAGTCCAAGCTGTGCAGAGGAGAGGTGAATGTAACAGGAAAATGAGTCACCACCGAGTTATGGCATAAAAGACTCGAACACATGAGTGAGAAAGGACTCAAGATTCTCACTGGAAAGCAACTCCTACCGGGAATGAAACGTACACTGTTAAATTCTTGTGTCGACTGCATTATGGGAAAACAACACAGAGTAGCACTTCGTAATTCCCCACCATCCAGAAAAGCTACAATTTTAGATTTAATACATATCGATGTATGCACAATGCAAACAAGAACACTTGGAGGTGCGCTTTATTTTGTAACATTTATTGATGACCACTCTAGAAAAGTGTGGGCATTTGCCTTGAAAACTAAAGATCAAGTGCAGGAAATCTTCAAGCAATTTCATATGAAGGTTGAAAGAGAAACAGGAAGGCGATTGAAGTGTGTGCGTTCAGACAACGGTGGTGAATACCGAGGACCTTTCGAGGATTATTGCAAAAGTTTCGGGATCAAACTAGAAAGATCCGTACCAAAAACACCTCAACACAACGGTGTCGTAGAGCGGATAAACAGAACCATCTGGGAAAAAAATCAGATGCATGCTCTCCAGCGCAAAGCTGCCAAACCATTTTTGGGGTGAGGCAATGAGGACGACAATTGACTTAATCAACCTATCACTATCACATCTCGATTTTTGGGCCTGGGAAGCCGCAGGTAAATTATAATATCCTCAATTTCAATCCCTAGGAAATGGCTATGGTTTAAGTTTGGTGATTTTCCAATCGGAACTAAATATTTTACTCTTGTTTTTGGAAAACCGTATTTCGGATCCTTAGTACTCCTTCGTTTTGTTATTTTTGGGGAAACTTTTGTGATCCGAATTTCTAAATACTTTCTTCTTGAAAGTTGTTCCAAAAATCATGAAGTTTTACATACTTTAATTTCAGAATTTTTGGAGTTGATATGAGTGGTACGATGGCCTGATTTTTGGATCGTGTGAAATTGCCCAGAATGGATATTTCGGTGATGTTCACACTGTCTTGATTTTCTACAAGCTTTTTCAGGATGATTTTGGAAAAGTTTCCTTCACAAAAGTTGTTGAGAACTTCTTTTTCTATAATGTGTACAAATTTGGGAATTTTTCGAGATGATTTGAATTCTAGACAGAGCTTAATTTTAGAAACACGAATTCTGTTCCAGTGAACTATTTTTAGTCTCTTTTTGAGCTACTAAAAATGGTATTTATAGGGAGATTCAGATGTCATACTCCCCTGAAAATGTTTTTTAATGCCTTATTTATGACATATTCAAATTTGAGAATTTTCGGAGTTCATTTACTATGATTTCACATCCGATTTCGTGAACAGTGCAAAACTGTCCGGTTTTATCAGATTTCAAAGATTTAGCATTTTCTATACGAGAACATTGGAATTTCGACTTGATGTCTTCTAATGATTTAAAGTACGTGTTCTAAGCTTTCAAATGAGATATTTTATACTTTGATCGGAGGTCGGACCAAGGGGAAAACGAAAGAGAGAAGTAAGCTTGAAAATGAATGGCCAAGAATGAAGCTTGTTCAAGAAGCCTAATTAATGGCTTGTATTGATTGCTTGGCCTTCTTTTTCCACAAGCCTTTATGAAGCCATTATGAAGTCTTGACCATTGAGTTTTGACCCAAGAGAGAGAGAGGAGTCACGGCCAATGGGTGAGGAGAGAGAAAGGAAAAATAATTGGCCATTTCATCATTACTCTTGACTATTAAACTTAGGCCATTAATGAGTGGATGATGCGTGCGCTTATCTCATCGCCCCGATGACACGTGCGCATACCTCATACTCCCGCATGACATATGCATATGCCTCATCAAAACCCTAGCCTTGCTTCCTCTATAAATAGAAGCCAATAGGGAATTTTGGCTCACTTTTCCCACATACACAAACCGGCCAAGAAAGAGAGAGAGAAAAGAAAAGCCGACACCGTGAGTTGTCCGAGACCCGAGGCCGTTGCTTTTCCCGCCCATTCTCTACCCTTTAGTTCCTGTTTTGTTAGAGTAAGTGAGATTTTACTACCGGGAAATGACATTGAAATACGTTGTATCACGAGCTTTCCCCGTTCTCGGTTCTTGGTGTTCCGATGTTGTGTTCTCTATAACAAGTTTGCCTTGTTTCGTATTTTTGTATGTTATCTAACACGAATTAGAAACCAAGGCGCAACACATGAGGTAAACCGTGACTTAGCCATGCTTGGAATCCTTGTTTTATGCTTGCTATGCCCGTCGTTGTTTGATCGGCCACGGAGGCCGGTGCGGCAAGAAATGTTTCGTGTAATGACGATTGATATGTCCTCGCCTGTTAGTAAAATTTCACTTGCTGAGTCTCCCCGACTCATCCCCCGTTGTTTCCCTTTTTTTCAGGTCCGTAGGGATGGCATCTCCCCCAGCCCGCGTTGGCAATCCCGTGAAGCCGAGAGCCGAAGTGCTCACCGTGATAAATGTCAGAGAGGATCGCACCTACCGCCAAATCACGACGCTTGTGATGTTCAATGAGGGCCTAACGGGCTTGGTGCCTCAGGGCGGGCCGGCTCCGGGATAGAGCCACGGGTGGGATGTGAGATGGCCAGGCGGACGAGACCGGGGTGAAGGTGACGAAGCGAGGAGCAAGAAGCCATAGTGGGTATAAGTTAAACCAAATTAAAATTTGCTATTTATAGTTGGCGATGAAATATGTGTTGTTTGCCATGGCCCGAAGGGCTTGTAAAACATGTTTGTATAAATTATAAACATAAGGTTTGTTCATGATGCTGCTTGTCTTATTTTCGCTGTGTATTGATTGTGATTGTCCCGAGTCATGCTTCCGCTTGTGTGTAATAAAAGATAATAATGAACGGGACGTCACATGAATGACCTCGAGGTGGGGGCGTCACAATCACCTTTAGCACCACTTGACGGTGACGTACCACGAAGTGTCTGGATCGGTAAAGATGCTTCTTATGGCCACTTGAAGGTGTTCGGCTGTAGAGCATTTGTTCACATTCCCAGGGATGACAGATCAAAGCTTGACGGGAAATCAAAACAATGTATTTTTTTGGGCTACGCTCATGAAGAATTCAGCTATAGACTCTGAGACCCCGTTAGCCGGAAAATAATTAGAAGTAGGGACGTGGTATTTCTTGAAGATCAGACAATCGAGGACTTCGAGAAGCACAAGAAATCTCAATCTAGTCGTAGATATTCTCCCAACGAGTATAGGCACAATTCCCTAAAAAACCCCCAACTTTAACCTTTGTCCCAATTATATCCCAAACTTTTTTTTGTCTCATAAAAAACCCTCAACTTTTAGTTTTGTCCCAAATCTACCCAGTCAACTTTTCGGCCAATTTTTTAGTATTATTTTTATTTTTTTGAATTTTTTTATTTTTTCTTTTCTTTTATTTTTCCTTTCCTTTATTTTTTTTTGTTTCACCTTCAACCTCCGGCCAATCGCCGGTCCGGCGACCGGCCGGAGGCTTGGCCCCGCCGGCTGCTGGCGAGGCTCGGCCCCGCCGGCCGCTGGCGAGGCTCGGCCCCGCCGGCGACTGGCGAGGTCGGCCTCGCCCAGCAACGACGAGGTCGAGCCTCGCCAGCGGCCGGCGAGGCCGACCTCGCCAGATCCGGCGAGGCTCGGCCCCGCCGGCGCCTGGTGAGGTCGGCCTCGCCCAGCAACGGCGAGGCCGAGCCTCGCCAGCGGCCAGCGGATGCTCTCGAGCTAGGGACCGGCACCGGCAGCAGCTGGTGGTTCGATTGCCGTCGCGAGGGGGCGAATTTCGGCTCCGAGAAGTGAGGCGGGCGGGCGGCGGCGGCGGCGACCATGTACAAGAACCAGCTGCAGGAGCTAGCGCAGCGGAGCTGCTTCAACCTCCCCTCCTACGCCTGCATCCGGGAAGGCCCCGACTACAGGCCGCGCTTCAAGGCCGCCGTGAACTTCAACGGCGAGACCTTCGAGAGCCCCAGCTACTGCTCCACCCTCCGCCAGGCCGCGTACTCCGCCGCGGAGGTCGCCCTCCACTCCCTCGCCACCCGCGGCCCTTCCCACTTCCTCGCCGCTCGAATCCTCATGAGCTTCCCGTTTGGCCCTCCCTCGTCTCGAGCTATCCGGTCGCCGTTGCTGGGCGAGGCCGACCTCACCAGGCGCCGGCGGGGCCGAGCCTCGCCGGATCTGGTGAGGCTCGGCCCTGCTGGCCGCTAGCGAGGCTTGGCCTCACCGTTGCTGGGCGAGGCCGACCTCGCCAGTCGCCAGCGGGGCCGAGCCTCGCCGGCCGGCGAGGCCGAGCCGCGCCGGCCCCAGCCTCCGGCCGGTCGCCGGACCGGCGATTGGCCGGAGGTTGAAGGTGAAACAAAAAAAGATAAAGGAAAGGAAAAATAAAAGAAAAGAAAAATAAAAAAATTCGGAAAAATAAAAAATAATATTAAAAAATTGTCCGAAAAGTTGACTGGGTAGATTTGGGACAAAACTAAAAGTTGAGGGTTTTTTATGAGACAAAAAAAAGTTTGGGATATAATTGGGACAAAGGTTAAAGTTGGGGGTTTTTTAGGGAATTGGGCCAACGAGTATATGATACTCACTGACGGGGGAGAACCAAAGAACTACCAAGAAGATGTGTTCCACGAGCACAAAGAGAAGTGGTTAAAAGCTATGCAGGAGGAGATGAAATCCTTAAACGAAATCATACTTATGCTTTAGTCAAATTGCCACATGGAAGAAAAGCTCTCAAAAACAAGTGGGTGTTCAAACTAAAGACTGAAGAAGATAACTCACAACCACGATACAAAGCAAGGTTGGTTGTGAAGGGATTCGCTCAGAAGAAAGATATCGATTTCGACGAGATATTTTGACCTGTGGTTAAAATGTCCTCTATCCGAGCTGTTCTTGGCTTGGCAGCAAGCTTGAACTTGGAGGTCAAGCAACTTGACGTGAAGACTGCATTTTTACATGGAGATCTAAACGAGGATATCTACATGGAACAGCCGGAAGGCTTCAAAATCAAAGGCAAAGAAAATCTTGCGTGTAGACTGAAGAAGAGTCTTTACGGGCTCAAGCAGGCACCAAGACAGTGGTATAGAAAGCTCGATTCATTCATGGAAGAAAATAGGTTCAACAAAACCACCGCTGATCACTGCGTGTTCGTCAAGAAATTTACAAATGGTAATTTTCTAATTCTTTTGCTTTACGTTGATGATATGCTAATTGTTGGCCAGGATAAAAGCAAGATCAACAACTTAAAGAAGGAATTAAGCAAGTCCTTTGTGATGAAGGATTTAGGACCTGCAAAACAAATTCTTAGGATGGAAATTTTCCGAGACAGGCAGAACCGTAAACTCTGGTTATCTCAAGAACGGTATGTTAATAAAGTTCTTGAAAGATTTAACATGAATAAATCCAAAGCAGTTTGTTCTCCACTTACAAACCACTTCAAGCTCAGTTTGGAACAGTGCCCGAAAAGTGAGACAGAAAAGAAGGAAATGGAAAAGGTTCACCTAATTCACGTGACTAATTGGCTATTTAAATCCGGTGACTAATTGTGGGAAAATATCGTGAAGAGCCGGAACTGAATTACTGTGGTTTTGATATAGAAAAATGACAATTTGTATGTTGGTTGTGAGTTCGAACTGTGGTTGAATTGTGATGTTATAATTAGGTGCATTGAGGTGCAATTGATTGATTGAAATATGCTCTGTTATGTGCACGCTTGGGCCGAATTGAAGTAATTGTCAGTTGGCCGTGTCAAATGATTTTTGAGCATGAGAAATGATTGTGAATTGATGCGTGCACGGGTCACGTGTGATTAGCCAATTTATTGGCATGTGAATGAGCAAGAAATTGTGTGTACTATGGCATGTGTGATTGTGGAAATCTCTGAGGCGGTACCATTACGCAGGCTATGTCATAGTGGTGGGTGTTGAGCCTGAGGCGGTACTACTATGCGGGCAAGATACACGGCCTGAGGCGGTTCTATTACGCGGGCCACTGGAGAGGCAAGTGTGAGATGGTCGCAGTATACCTGAGCCGGTTTCATTACGCGGGGTCACTGGTGAGTGGGTGAAAATAACGTGATGAGATGGGAATAAGTGTATGAAATAAAATTTGAACGTGCATGTGATTGGATATGGTGCTATGGTGACTGACGTACAGGTTGCACGCTGGAAAGACCCAGGTAAGTATTGATTGTATGCCTGTGGTGTAATAGCTGAGTATGATTGTTTGTCGTGATTGTCTGGAGCTACGTGACAGCCTATATGGGGTTTAGGAGTGTACTTATTGAGATGTAATCTCATGGTTGTGTCAACCAAAACTTTTTAGAACCCCGACCTGAGCAATGAATCCTCCACCGCCGCCACCTGAGCATTTTGGAGTACCAATGCACATTGACCACAGTATTGTAGAGTATCCTATAAATGGGAATATGACCTAGGTTAAGCACACGAAGATAGTTTTGGTAGATATAGGACTACCCCTTTAGCAGTCTCATACATATACTACCTGGTTCTTTAGAGACGGGGTAGACGACTTTGGTCCCGTCCGAGGATTCGACGCCCCCTTTGATGGAGTTGGGAATTGGGACCCGTCTGCTATACCTCCTCCCGATAGCGAGTTGACTAGTGTGGAAACTAGTCTAGCGCGGTCTGGATTGTAGCAAGCGCCTACAGCACCTAAGCCCTCAGAGGCTGAGCATGATCCAGAACCTGATGAATCGCAGACGGGGTACGATCCAATGGACGTGGATCTTGAGCTGATTCCAGAGGAAGAATCAGAAGAGGAAGGGCCCAAGGCCGAACCCGAGGATGAACCTGTTGAGCCTGAGGATGAGCTAGAAGAAGAATCGGTGTACATTTCCTCGTATGAGTAGTGGGTTGACCCCGATTTTGTGCCAGAGTACAGGTCTGAGGAGGAGTCCAACTCGGAGGAGCAGGGCGAGGTTCCAGCGGAGTCGGGTGACATCAATCACCCGATTGAGATTAAGGCTGAGCCGGAGTCCAACTTGGAGGAGCAGGGCGAGGTTCCAGCAGAGTCGGGTGACATCAATCACCCAATTGAGATTGAGGTTGAGCCGAAATCCTCGGAGGAGCAGACTGTCCAGGGGAATTCAGGTTCAGATGACGAGGAGTCTGACTCAGAGTGAACGCTGAGCAGAGAGCGTAGGGGTTAGAGAAGGGGTTAGGATTAGGCTTTTTGGAGCGTACCGTTTTTTATGATAGAATACCCAGGTCATCGATCGTTTTGGTTATCGGTGGTTTATAGTATGGTATGCATATATATATATATATATATATATATATATATGGTGGTGTTGTAAATTATGAATATTGTATGAGTTTGAATAAGGAATGAATATATGCATTTTCCCTGTTTACCCCAGTTTTAATTGTCCGAGTATTTATGGTTTCCGCTGATCTTTCCCAATCTCTGATAATGTATATTAGGTCGGCGATACCCTAGAACATCGCATTAATCGATCGGAGAAGTGTGTCGCGTGCTCAATGAGGTTCGAGACGTGATATCACGTTTTGGTTTGATATTAGAGCGAGGATAGCTCGATCTGAGCTGATCGAAGTTTGGAGTGATAAGGAGCAGAGACCCTGGGGTAGTAATTTAGGGAGAACTTAGCAGGTCATAGTGTGGAATAAGCTATACATGCCTCCAGATTGTTTGTTGTGATTAATTGGGTGAGTTGATTATTGTGATTATTGAAATACAGGTGCGTCTGGACCTGAGGTAAGTGTCCAGACTCCATTGATTGTGGCTTTGTGCTTGTATTGATGGATTGCCTGCTGAGTGGATTATTGCGTTAATTCACTACCTAGGACTAGACTAACCTAGTTGGCCTAGGTTACTAATTCCTGAGTGGAATTATAGCAGGTAGGAGAGTGGTAGAATTGTGACGATGAGCAACGAAGGAAGAGGTGTAGGAAGAGTCCCAAGAAGGGGCATAGGAAGGGAAACAAGAGGTGGAGGTCGTGCTCGAGCTAGAGCTGTAGAGGACCTCGGAATTGGTACTAGAGCGATAGAAAATCTTGGAGTTGATGCTGGAGCTGCAGTGGACCCCAGAGTTGATATTAGACCTGCAGAGGATCCTAGAATGGAAGCGGTCATGAGGACCCTAGAATAAATTGGTAATCTGATAGGATAGCAAACTCAGGAACAAGCTGCTGCGATTGTCCTAGTTGCCGAGGCCGCTGTGGCCACTGCTACTATTAATAATAATGAGAATCAAGGGCAAGGGAAAGTGAATGTGAATAGACAAACGATGGTTGAACAGTTTATAAAGTTGAAACCGCCTAAGTTTTCTGAAAGAGGTGACCCCGAGGCTACACCACGATGGGTCGAGGAACTTGAGAAAACCTTTGAGGTGTTAGGGTGCACCAAGAATGAGAAAGTAACCCTGGCAGTATATCAATTACAAGACAATGCGAATGATTGGTGGAAGGCCACCAGGGATAGGGTGTTTTCAGAAGGTACAGCCCAAACTTGGGCTGCTTTTATCAAGAGTTTTTATGAAAAGTATTTCTCGGCAAGTGCTAGGGAAAGGAAGCTAGCAGAGTTTATGAGACTCCGCCAAGGCCAAATGACGGTAGATCAATATAAGGCGGAATTTGCTAGATTGTCTAAATTCCAACCTAGGATGGTAGAACATCCCGAGGACAAGGCGCGAAGATTTCGGGATGGATTGAAAGTTGACATTTACAGCCAGTTGTTACTGGTGAATCTGAGGACTTATGAGGAAATATTTGAAAGGGCTCAGGTTCTTGAGTGGGATCAGGTAGATAGGGCCGCCGCTTCTAGGTCGAGGTTTACCCTAGGTAGAGACAACTGCCAATGACGGGTAATCGACGTTTTGTCCCTTCGGCCATAAGGAATATCGGGAAGCCGGCCCGTAATCAAAATGGTCCATGTAAGGTATGTGGGAAAAGGCATGGAAATGGACCTTGTCCAACCCGGGGCGGAGCATATTTTGGGTGTGGTGGATTTAGTCACCATATAAGATTTTGCCCCAATCTCAGATAGAATAGGTTGCCTGCGTTGCTGCCACCCCGGAATGGGAACCAGACAGGAGCAGCCCAGACTGCAAATCAGAATAGGCCACAGGCGCAAGGACGAGTGTATGCCATGGCTAGAAAAGAGGCTGAGAACGTGCCAGGGATTGTCACAAGTACGGTTTTTCTGTGCAACCATGTTGCGTATGCTTTA
Organism: Syzygium jambos; assembly: GCA_031216235.1. NCBI lineage: Eukaryota > Viridiplantae > Streptophyta > Magnoliopsida > Myrtales > Myrtaceae > Syzygium > Syzygium jambos. Next base: position 17,080,927 of record CM062226.1, read on the forward strand.
TTTGACCCTGGGGCATCACATTCTTTGATATCTGAGCAATTTATTGAGCTAATTGGAATAGAACCGTAATTGCTTGATGTTGTGTTATGCATGACAACTCCCTTGAATGATAAGATGTTAGTTTCCTTGGGATGTCCAGATTGTAAGATTGTGATTGGAGATAGGGAGGAAAGGATGATTTAGCGGTTCTAGCTATGTATTATTTCAATGTGATAGTGGGTATGGATTGGCTATCTCAGCAGAGGGCTGTAATGGATTGTAATAGCAGGGTGATCCAATTTAATCCTGTTGGGCATCCGGTATTCAAATTTGCGGGAAATTGAGGGGGACCCTCAATTCCATGGTTTTCGTCGCTAGAAATGACGAAGTTGTTAAGTGAAGGGTGTCAAGGATTTCTAGCGGCTGTAGTTGATTCAACGGCTGAGGAGTCGAGGCTAGAGGATGTAGCTATGGTGTGCGAATATCCCGATGTTTTTTCTCAAGAATTGTTGGGACTGCCACCAGATAGAGAAGTAGAATTTGTGATCGAGTTGGCACCTAGAACTGAGCCAATTTCGAAAGCACCTTATAGAATGTCAGTATCGGAGTTAAAGAAATTAAAGGTGCAAATGCAAGAATTGTTAGATAAGGGATTTATTCGTCTCAGTGCATCTCCGTGGGGAGCGTCAGTTTTATTTGTGAGAAAGAAAGAAACATAGATCGTTGAGATTATGTATCGATTATAGGCAGCTAAATCAGGTGACTATAAAAAATAAGTATTCCTTGCCGAGGATTGATGATTTGTTTGATCAATTACAAGGAGCTTCGGTGTTCTCTAAAATTGATTTGAGAATGGGATATCATCAGTTGAGGATTAGGAAGGAGGATATACCGAAAACGGCATTTAGAACGAGATACGAACATTATGAATTTATAGTAATGCCGTTCGGATTGATGAATGCCCCTGCTACCTTTATGGATCTAATGAATAGGGTGTTTAAGGAGTTCTTAGATCAATTTGTGATTGTGTTCATAGACGATATACTGGTGTACTCGAAGAGCCCAGTGGAACATGAATTCCATTTGAGTAAGGTTTTGCAGACTTTAAGGGAGAACGCACTCTACGCTAAGTTTAGCAAGTGTAAATTTTGGCTCAATCGAGTAGCATTTCTCGGACACGTGATCTCTGGGGAAGAAATCTCAGTGGATCCAACAAAAATTGAGGCATTAATGAAATGGTTGAGACCGACGACGATAACAGAGGTTCGAAGCTTTCTAGATTTGGCAGGATATTATCGTCGTTTCGTAGAAGGATTTTCAGCAATAGCAACACCGTTGACACATTTATTGAAAAAGGAAATGAGGTTTGAATGGATCGACAAATGTGAAAGGAGTTTTCAGGAATTGAAGTATAGATTGACAACAGCACTGGTGTTGACTATTTCATCAGGACCCGAAGGATATGAAATTTATAGCGAGGCGTCGTTGAAAGGATTGGGGTGCGTACTCATGCAAAATGGACAAGTAGTGGCCTACGCATCAAGGCAGTTAAGACCGCATGAGTTAAACTATCCAACGCATGATTTAGAATTAGCTGCTATAGTATTCACCTTGAAGATTTGGCGACACTATTTATGCGGAGAGAAATTTCAGATCTATACTGACCATCAGAGTCTCAAATATCTATTTTCTCAAAAGGAACTTAATATGAGGCAACGTTGATGGATGGAGTTGTTGAAGGATTATGACTGCGATATACTATATCATCTCGGGAAGGTCAACCGGGTGGCCGATGCATTGAGCCGAAAGTCAAGCATCGCTCATTTGATGGTCAAGGAATGGACTTTGTTGGAAAAAGTGCGAGACTCGGAGTTTAGATTTGAAGTAAGTCGAGTCTCGAGCTTGCTGGCTATGCTTAGGATTAAACCGGAGATTCAGGCTAGAATTAAGACTTTGCAATCTGCGGATCAAGAAATCCAAAGGATTCTAGAGATGGATGAGACCAAGAGAAAGCCGGACTTCCAGATATCCGAAGATGGGATATTGAAGTTCCGTGAACGATTATGTGTGCCTGACGATGCAGAGCTTAAGGAAGAAATTTTATTGGAAGTGCATCGTAGTAATTATAGTATCCACCCAGGTAGTACCAAAATGTATCAGAATTTGAGACAGTACTGCTGGTGGAATGGTATGAAGATAGACATAGCCAGACATGTGGCCAAATGTCTGGCGTGCCAGCAGGTGAAGGCACAACATTGTAAGCCAAGAGAATTATTGCGATCTTTGGAAATCCTAGAATGGAAATGGGAGCATATAACTATGGATTTTGTATCGGGATTACCAAGGAGCCAAAGAGGCCATGATACTATTTGGGTGATTATCGACAGATTAACCAAGTCGGCACACTTCTTGGCTGTGCGAAAGGATTTCACATTAGATCGATATGTTGAATTGTATGTGCAACAGATCGTTAGATTGCACGGGGTGCCAGTGACGATTACGTCAGATCGTGATCCTAGGTTTACCGCTAATTTTTGGAAGAGTCTGCAAACAGCATTGGGATCAAAGCTACAATTTAGTACTACTTATCATCCGTAAACGGATGGCCAGTCTAAGAGAACGATTCAGACTTTAGAGGATATGCTTAGGGCATGTGTGTTGGATTTTCAGGGTAAATGGAAAGAACAATTGCCCTTAGCAGAATTTACTTATAATAACAGATTTCAGTAGAGTATCAGAATGGCACTCTTTGAAGCGCTATATGGCAGGGCTTATAGGACGCTCGTGTGCTAGGACGAAGTAGGAGAGAGGAGCATAATCGGGTCAGAATTAGTTCAATAGTCAATTGAGGCTGTTAAGGTGATTCGTGAAAGACTGAAAACAGCTCAAAGCCGTCAAAAGAGTTATGCAGACAGAAGGCGAAGGCATTTGGAGTTTCAGGTAAGGGATCACGTATTTCTTAAGGTATCTCCCATGAGAGGACTATTCAGATTCAGTAAGAAAGGCAAGTTGAGTCCGAGGTACGTGGGACCTTTTGAGGTTTTAGAACGGATTGAAGATTTAGCGTATCGCCTTGCACTTCCACTAAATTTATCGCGAGTGCATAATGTATTCTACGTATCGATGTTGAGGAAATATGAACCGGACCCAACTCATGTGTTAAATTATGAGGAGATAGAAGTCGATGATAAGGTGTCCTATGTTGAGAGATCAGTAAGGATTGAAGATCGGAAAGAACGAGTTCTAAGAAACAAGACGATCCCGATGGTCAAGGTTATTTGAGAACACCACGGGATAGAAGGTACAACGTGGGAAAGTGAAGAGCAAATACAATGTCAATACCCCCATTTGTTTGAGTAGTGGTGGGATTTGTAAATTTCGAGGACGGAAGTTTTGTAACGAGGGAAGAGTTGTGACATCCTGAAATTTGCCCATTTAGGATTTATAAAATACTTGGTTTCATGAACGTACTCGTAGTTAGTTCTCGCCCGAAACTGATCATTCCTGAGATACTAACCAACAGGGAAAGGCTAATTAGGAATTTAAATTCGTGCCACTAAAGAGAATTCAATCGTGAATTGATTTTTCAACCATAAAATCGTCGATGTGATATTTTGAGCTACTGTAGGCCGATCCAAGGATAGCTAGGGGTCAATTTGCCACTGTTATAGTAGTGGATCGCGGGTGATTCCGCTGGGCCACGAAATGAATTAACGAATGGCCCTAAACCTATACCAAACGATCGTGCTCCTCGGATCTAGCGATAGAACCTCGCGATTATATGACAACCGAAGTCGTCACGGACCGAATGAACTTGCACGTGACTCGATTTATTATCAGTCACGGGTCGAATATGTGAATTTCCTCAAAAGTCGCCCGTTAGTTTGAGAAATGCTCGAGTTACATTAAAGAAGATTAAATTATTAATTAGAGCCCAAATTGGACATCGGAAAATTAGGAAGTCACAACAGGACGTTAGGACAACGTTGTGGTTGGAACGTACAGCTTTGGATTTTCCCGAATCCTTCAGAAAAATTCAATTTCGGCAAGAAAATTGAAAAGTGACCAAATTACCCTTGATTGTTTATAAAGGGCAAGTATTAAAGGGGAAGGGCATTTTGGTCATTTTGCCCAAATTTTTGAGTTGGATAATTTCGCCCTTGGAATTTTATGAAATTTCCAAATTGTCTTTGGATATTTTTGGGAAAGCTTCGATCTCGACTGTCGATCTCAAGATAAGATCGAATCTCGACCATCGTTTTGATTTGTGAGACAAAGGGCAAGATGGTCATTTTGGCCTCTAAATTATTGGTTTGATTATTTTAGATCAAGACACACTCTCTCTCTCCTCATTCTCTCTCTCTCACCTCTCGGCAACCTCTCTTTCTCTCCCTCCCGATCGCCCTCTTCCCCTTGGCCACTCGCCGCCACGCCGCCGACCACCGCCCGTCGCCGCCTCACCGCCCTTACGCCACCGCCACCACCATCCTCTCTCCTCTCCCTCTCTCTCTCGGCTCCCCCTTTCTTTCCCTTGGCCGTGGATAGCCGGCCCAAGCCAAGCAAGACGCCACCGTCACAGTGCGCCGATCGCCACTGCCGATCCACACGCCGCCGCTCACCGTTGACCACCACCTATTTTCCGCTTTAGCCGAGTTAGTCTAGAGTTTGGTAAGTCGCGCCCTAAACTTTATTTAGGACATCGAGCATCGACGAACAAATTTGAGGTGTAATCGGGTTTAATTAGTCGCGGATTAGTATAGTTTTAAGGGCGGAATTGATTAGCGGGCCTTAGAAATGAATTTGGGAGATTTTGATGGAAAATTAGAGGCCAAAGGCGGGCTGTGAAGGGCTGATATGTGTGCTTTGATGTGCTGTCCGATATGTATATTGGGTATTTAAATCCGGCGACTAATTATGGGAAAATATCGTGAAGAGCCGAAACTGAATTGCCGTGGTTTTGATATAGAAAAATGACAATTTGTATGTTGGTTGTGAGTTCGAACTGTGACTGAATTGTGATGTTATAATTGGGTGCATTGAGGTGCAATTGATTGATTGAAATATGCTCTGTTATGTGCACGCTTGGGCCGAATTGAAGCAATTGTCAGTTGGCCGTGTCGAATGATTTTTGAGCATGAGAAATGATTGTGAATTGATGCGTGCACAGGTCACGTGTGATTAGCCAATTTATTAGCATGTGAATGAGTAAGAAATTGTGTGTGCTGTGGCATGTGTGATCGTGGAAATCCCTGAGGCGGTACTATTATGCGGGGATATTTCTGTCCTGAGGTAGTACGACTATGCGGGATGATGCCCGGTATTACCGGAGGACGGCCAACCTGAGGCGGTACCATTACGCGGTCTATGTCGTAGGTGGTGGGTGTTGAGCCTGAAGCAGTACCACTACACGGACAAGATACACGGCCTGAGGCGGTACTATTACGCGAGCCTTGAAGTGTTGTTATAAATTAGTTGTAGTGAGCCTGAGGCGGTACTATTATGCAGGCCACTGGCGAGGCAAGTGTGAGATGGCCGCAGTATACCTGAGGCGATTTCATTACGCGGGTCACTGGCGAGTGGGTGAAAATAACATGATGAGACGGGAGTAAGTGCATGAAATAAATTTGAACGTGCATGTGATTGGATGTGGTGCTATGGTGACTAACGTGCAGGTTACACGCTAGAAAGGTCTAGGTAAGTATTGATTTTGTGCCTGCGGTGTAATAGCTGAGTGTGATTGTTTGGAGTTACGTGATAGCCTAGGTGGGGTTTAGGGGTATACTTATTGAAATGCAATCTCATGGTTATTTCAACCAAAACTTTTCAAAATCCCGACCTAAGCAATGAATTCTCCGCCACCGCCGCCGCCGCTTGAGCGTTTTGGAGTACCAATGTACACCGATCACATTATCGTAGAGTATCCTATAAATGAGAATATGACCTGGGTTAAGCACACGACGATAGTTTGCATAGATATAGGACTACCCCTCTGGCAGTCTCATACATATACTACCTGGTTCTTTAGAGACGGGGTAGACGAGTTTGGTTCTATCCGAGGATTCGATGTCCCCTTTGATGGAGTTGGGGATTGGGACCCGTCTGCTATACCTCCTCCCGATGGCAAGTTGACTAGTGTGGAAACTAGTCTGGCGTAGTCTGGATTGCAGCAAGCGCCTGCAGCACCTGAGCCCTCGAAGGCTGAGCATGATCCAGAACTTGATGAGTCACAGGCGGGGTACGATCCAATGGACGTGGATCTCGAGCCGATTCCAGAGGAAGAACCGGAAGAGGAAGGGCCCGAGGCCGAACCCGAGGATGAACCTGTTGAGCCTGAAGACAAGCCAAAAGAAGAACCGGTGTACATTCCCCCGTATGAGCAGTAGGTTGACCCCGATTTTGTGCAAGAGTACAGGTCTGAGGAGGAGTCCAACTCGGAGGAGCAGGGTGAGGTTCCAGTAGAGTCGGGTGACATCAATCACTCGATTGAGATTGAGGCTGAGCCGGAGTCCTCGGAGGAGCAGACCGTCCAGGGGAATTCAGGTTCAGATGACGAAGAGTCTGACTCAGAGTGGACGCCGAGCAAAGGGTGTAGGGGTTAGAGAAGGGATTGAGATTAGGCTTTTTGGAGCGTACCGTTTTTGATGATAGAATACTCAGGTCATCGATCGTTTTGGTTATCGGTGGTTTATAGTACGATGTGCATATGTATATGGTGGTGTCGTAAATTGTGAATATTGTATGAGTTTGAATGAGGAATGAATATATGCATTCTCCCTGTTTACCGGAGTTTTAATTGTCCGGATATTTGTGGTTTCCACTGATCTTTCCCAATCTCTGATAATGTATATTGGGTCAGCGATACCTTAGGACATCGCATTAATCGACCGGAGAAGTGTGTCGCGTGCTCGATGGGGTTCGGGGCGTGACATGTAAAACATGCCAATTACACGGTGAAAATGAAATTCATTTCTTGCTAAGCCTTGTGATTGGACATTGAACCCCAGTTATCTTGGTTCACCTGTCGACTTCCTGATCATATTGTTCTTGTTCTCTGCTTCGCAATCCGCAAGACTAGGACAGCTTTATGAAGCCACTGCCTTTAAAGTGAAACTGAATAGGCAGCATTCACCTGATTTACTGGGTCAATAGCACTGAGCTCAAGGACAAATGAATAGTTTTTTGCTTGCAAATCCATGTGGCAGGATATGTGATGGTAGAACACACTAATTTGGATTCATGGATTTGTCAGTACAAAGCTCACAACATTTGCCTCCAGACATGTTTTTCTGTAAATATCCCATGGACAAACAACGCATGTGAAGATACACTGCAAAAAATAATTTGTACAACTGAACTGTTAATTCTCACCAACAATCCTTGCAAGAGCACCCACCACCTATGAAATGGTGAAGCCTATTATTGTCCCCCACGACAATTTCCTATCAAAAGTTCGAGAAACCATTTTCGAAAACTCATGACAATCCCAACAGATCCTAAGGTTTTTAACAATTCTTATAGGAACGTCTTCCTTCAATCAGATCAAACCAAATGCAGTGGCAATCTCCTCACTGTTTAGAGAGAGCATTCTCTTTCTCTTCTTCTTCTATATCGAACAAAACCGGGTTCGTGTAAGCCATGTGCCCTTATAAACTCAGCCCCCTGAAGATGTCACCCAGCATCACTTAAATTTCGCTATACATTTGGTGGGAGTTATCTCCAACAAAAAAACTCATGAACTTCACCATCAACTTCTACAACACTGCAGCCTGGAAGCTTCTTCTCGCCTCTGGACTTCATTACCTACAGCGTAAGGCTTACACTTTCCCAGTTTTTCTTATCGGTGTAAATATTGGACCAAAGCATGTAAGCACTATGACTCTTTGCTTCTAGCTCCATCTTTCTGGAGGCAAGCTCGCCTATTTCCATATTCTTGTGAATTTTACATGCATTTTGTAAAGCTCCCCAAGCGCCGGCATGAGGCTCCACCAGCATGTCATTGATGAAATTTAACGCTCCATTTAAACGGCCAGCTTGGCCATACAAATCAGCCATACAGATATAATACTCAAGTTCAGGCTGGATTCCATACGACTCAGTCATTGAGGCAAGCCCTTTCTCGACTAGTTAAACTACACTGCAGCCTCTCAGTATTGATACAAATGTGACTTCATTTGGGAGATCCCCGTCTTTCTTCATGGATGAGAAAAGCTCGAGACATTCCCTACCAGCTCCATTTATGTCTAGTCCATTCATGGCACTACGCCATGTGTACTCGTTTCTTTCCTTCATCCCCCAGAAAACCTCCATGGCCTTATCCATGTCACCACATTTGGTATACATATCAATAAAGCAGTTCCTAGCATCAACATCATCCGAAGGCTGTTCCTTTCAATATATGCATGAGTCCACCTCCCTTGATCCAGTGCACCTAATTGAGTGCATGCAGATAGAACTGGAACCATAGAAGGCTCGTTGACCTTCACACCTTCCAGTTGCATCTCATGGAACAAATTCAAGGCACACCTCGACTCCCTAAAACACATCCACGCATTTTGTCAACATTGCCATACTTGGCGCAAAAGTGCTCGCTCAGCATCAGCGTTTGACACACCACGTCATGATCAAGAATCCCTCCAAATACCTTATGACAAGATTCTAAACTACCCATCTTCACATACATTAATCAACGCACTCTGAACATGCGGGTCAATTTCAAACCGGTGTCTTGATGGTTGGATTAAAAAATTGATGCTGGTTTGATTATTGCTTTGCTGTGCGTCTAACTTAATATTCCAATTTGGTTTTTTCTCACCCAAAGCCTACCACAAAATTAAGGAGGAAAGTCTGTGAAAATTCAAAAAACTAGATGAGGTTTCCATTAAATTTGTCTTCTTTAATTTCCTGCTTCTAGCCAATAACCAATGATAATAATATTAGGATTCGAAATGTCAATTGTGCATGCCTTTCGTATCTTTTATTCGTTTCCTGTTTCTTTTCCTGGAATATTACCTTTGTATGAAAACTTTTACCTTTGTGTGGGAACTCAACTTAGAGATCACTTGTGTATCTATGGTAAACCAATAACATCTTCCTTAGTTGAATTCCCTTGTCTTCATTAGGCTTCTCCTCTTTAGTACTATTTCTATTTGGATGCTTAATTCTTTCAATCAACAATTTATGATTATCTGAGTTCTTTCTATTCTATTTGCATTCCTTAAACAGCAGTCATGAAGTTCATTGATGGAGCTTTAGACTTGTGGGAGCAACAAAACCGGAAAACCCAATCTCTCAATCGATCTTGCGGTCCATTTTCAAACTGAGAACATCAATTCCGACACTATCCAAGTGTACAAGGGGCTCAATGTTGTCACCAACAAGGTTACCGAGCTCGAGCGTCAAGGAGTGCCACACCACCTCCTAGGAGTGATCCATGTCCTAATGTTGACTTTCGACGCGTCACGTTTGTAGTCATGCGATGATCGCCTTCAAGCAAATAACGGACTGCACGTGCGCTGCAATCATTGCCGGAGGATCGAACTCCTTTATTGAGGCGCTCGTGGAGGGCCCAACATCTAATTTCAGGTCCATTTATGATTGTTGTTTCCTTTGGTTGGATGTGTCGCTCAATGAGTACATGTCGAAATGGGTGGGACGAGATGGTTGATGCAGACCTGATAGATGGGTGAGAGGTTTGTTGCCTCGCAAATTGACTGCTCAGGTGGCATTCGCCGTGCGATCAGGGTCCCAGAAATGGACCATTACCTGCGATTCGAGAATTGTATGATTGATGACGAGAAACCAAATGAGGGTTTGCTCGATGTCGCCATCAACAAGATCAAGGTCAGCACTTGCAGGTTAGCTTTTCGCCAAGCGGAGAAGATCTGGAGGCTTAGTGAAGACCGTGGGTGGAACATACATCGCATCGATGCGACTAAGGTTTTCAAGAGTCGAGACAAAGATGTTGAAAGGGATGGGAGAGTTTGGCGCTGGAGCCAAGCTTGGCAATTGTAGGAGATTTCCTCAAGGACCATGAGAAAGCATTTAGTACGCCGAAGCAACTTGCCACGACCTTGCCTTGAGTCCGCATGGAAATGCAGGGAACTAACTAACCAGAGAGTGATAAAATATTCTCATGATCACAGACATCATAAAACAGTTGTAATTTTTTTCAGATTCCAACGAGAACCGTTTTGTCCATCAAAATACTATCTCCCTATTTTCCAACTTTGATCCATATTTAAAGCCAATGTATCTTAGAATGTATCACCACCTTCGGCTAATCTATTTAAGAAACATTCTTATCGAATAATAGAAAGTGAGTTTAATGAACGTTTTTAGAGTAATCTGTCTCGCAGCAATGCAATATTTCAATATAGGATGCTAAATTCTAATTTCAGAAAATACAAAATGCAGAGCATAACTATTTAGAAGATGTAAAGAGTAATCTCTCGAGGAAAAATAATAGGAGTACAAGTTGACATTTTATATCTTTTTACACATTTCAATTTGCACAGGAGGAAAGTTCGGTTGTCAAGGTTTTATATCGGCAAGTGTCCAATAACTAAACATGTGTTCCGCACAATATCTAGGTTTTTGTCATCCGGAAAATATGGCAGTATCATAATGTGAGCTTGACCCAATAATCTATTACAAAAATCTATACAAATGTGACACGGAACTGTTCGCGCAAAACGAGACCGATGTCAACATATCATCTCTAAACCTAGTTTCTCGGAATCTTCTCGAGAATGAGAAACGCTAATATGGAATGAGCGTTCTGGGTAACTATGCCCAAAATCTCAAAAGCTTTCTCTGGACGCCTTCTATGTCATCTCTGTCAAGTGTATCCTCCAATTGAAAGAATATATGTAACAACCCAAATTTCGATGTAATTCCGGAATTAATAAAACTGATATTATTTCGCATTTCATTTTGGTAAGTCTCACCCAGAGCTGATCACTCTCGGGATACTAACCAATAGGGAAATGGCTAACTAGGAAATGGTACGTGGACCGGGGACCCTATCGCGAAATGGACACCGATCACGAGAGACGCTGAGGAAATATTTTGGGCCAACGTGGGCCGATCTTAGGAAAGAGTAATAGATTGAGTTTGGCCGAGACCAACAATGTACAATAGGGACGCAGGTAATTCTGCAAGATCGAAAGTGTACGTGGCCAATCAGTCCTGAACTTGAACCGAACGATCGTGACCTCTGAAACTAGTGATAATTTCTCATTCTCTCAATGATCGAGACCATCACGATACGGATAGCCCTAGGTCAATACGCGTAACCTCTAAACAACCGCCCGTTAGTGAGAGACCCTGAAATTGAAAGTTTAACGAGTTTTATTCACGGAATTGGGCCCGGATTTCAATATCGATTTTCGAAGGCTTAAGAGACTATTTTTGGGTATCTGATGTCATATTATGCTGACCACACATATTTGGAGTTAGTACGAGTAAAAAATTGGAATTTCGGTCCGGGGGTGAAAAATTACGATTTTGCCCCTCGGGACACCAGCGTCGTTTTTCGAGGCCAAATGAGGTTATTTTTTGAGGCCGATGCCATTTTAGGGTGGCCACGCATACCAGGAGTGGTTATGACCAAAAATTGAAATTTCGACAAAAATTGAAAAATTGACGATTTTGCCCTTCAAACTTTGACGTGGATTTTCGAGGGCTTGCGCGATGAATTTCACGATTCTGACACCGCATTATGTTGGCCACGCACATGGAGGGTTGGTACGGGTGAAAAATGGAACTTCGCCCCAGGACCGAAAAAATGACGGTTTTGCCCCTGGGCTATTTTTGGTTCCGAATTTTGGGGGATAATTAAGGGAATTAATTAAATTTGGACTTATCTTAATTATTATAGCAAAGGACCAAAATGCCCTTGAATTATTGGATAAGATTTAATGGTGGCCCTTGGATGAGGGGCAAAATGGTCATTTTAGGCTAGATTTGTGACACTTGGCACCCTAGCCCCTAATATTTGACCAAGATAAGACCCTCTCTCTCTCCTCTCAACCTCATCTGGCCAGACCACCCTCCCTCTCGATTTCTCTCTCTCTCCCTCTTGTTCTCTTTCGGCAAGCTTGCCGGAGCTCACCGCCGGCCACCGGAGCGCCGCCGCCACCGACCGTCGTGCCTCGCCGTCGACCACCTCAGTCCCTAGCTTCAGCCTCAGCCTCACCCGACCCCTTTCTCTCTCCATTTCTCTCTCTTTCTCTCCCTTTTTCTCTCCCGGGTTAGCACCGCCACCGCGCCGGAGCTTCGCCGCCGCCGCGCCGAAGCTTGTACGGCCGTGCCGCTGCCACTGTGACGTCCCTGACGTCTGTATGTCACTATTCATCACCGTTCGTATGGTGTCTGTACGTCGCTGTCCGTACGCCGTTGCCAGGAACGCCGCCGCCGGTTTCACTGTTCACCAGTGATCGGCCGCCGTTCCTCGTCGTCGTGACCTTGGATTAAGTAAGTAAAATTCCTAAATCTGGATTAGGACTGATAGTGCAAATTTTCTAGACTGGTTTAGGAATACTAGTACATGCTGAGAGAAATTAGTGTACTGGTTGGTGGGAATTATTATCGGGAAAAATTGTAGTAAATCAATGAGAATTTATTGGGGAGAATAATTAGACTAAATGGCCAGATTAGGAGCCCATTGGTGAAATTGCCGGGTATGTCCGGGTTGACTGATTGTGCGTAATTTATGCTTAATTGTGATTGATTGCGTACTGCCATGTCGCATGTTGTGTGGCTGACTAATGTGGGGTACGATTGGCCAATGATTAGTTTGAAATTAATTGTTGATTTGTGATTCACACGTTAGGCCACACGGTATTAATTGGGCCAATTGAGCACGTGTTGTAATATTGAATGTTTGAAGTATATTGGTGCTCGTGGTGCATTGCATTGCATAACATGGACACGCATTGTATATGCCAAGAGTGAGGCATGTGGTGAAATTATGCGAGAATGCGTGCCCGCCATGAGCATGTGATCACCTAAAATACCCTGAAGCGTTTTACGCTGGGTTCAGATAATAATTGATTGTGTGATCACCTAAGGACCTTCGGGTCGATACCGTCCTCATGCACTTTGAAGCAGGACGATGCCCAGTACGTCCGGAAGACGACCATCCTCATGTACTTTGAAGCAGGCTCTGGTTCGTAAGGAGAACAGTGTTGCGCCTCATGCACTTTGAAGCAGGCTAAAGACACTGTGTCAGATCGGTGCTGCGCCTCATACTCTTTGAAGCAGGCTAGACGCACCAGGCCGTGAATATTGTTAACTCGAGTCATAATAAATATTAATAAATTGGGCAACTGCCAGTGTGCCGGTGTGGGCCAGTGGGCCGGTAAAGATGCGGATGACATGCTGCCGACATTTGCATGCATGAACATGCATGGACTAGCATGCGAGTGTGTGAGACTCGGTGCATGAGCATGTGTTTGGCGTATGTGTGACTATGTGTGCCACGTATGTGCCGTGATTATTATATATTGAACCGTCTAACCTGCAGGGTCAGAAAATTGTTTGATTGTTGTTGCATTATGGCTTTAAATATTTGTTTCCGGTCAGGAGATTGCATGCTAGCCTAGCCTAGGTTTAGGGGTTGAACTCACTGAGATTCGTCTCACGGTTGTGTAAAACCGAAACTTTTCAGACCCCCGGCCATGAGGATGGAGAGACCACCGCCTCTTTTTGGGATCCCTATGCAGATCCGGCAGTATACCAGTACCTACCCCTCAGGAAATGAGGAGGCTTTTGTGAGGTATCAATCAGAACTAATTGTGAATATAGGCGAGTATTTTTACCAGAAGCAGGAGTACATGGCATGGTGCCACCGGGATGCCGATGGAAATGAGGGAGAGCCCCTCAAGACCTTTGATATGCCGATCGATAGTGTTGGGTTGTTGCACCCAATTATAGCGGATGGTGAGGTGATCGATCTAGAGGTCACACCCAAGTGGATGAGGCAGGAGGAAGAGATGGATGAGGAGCCTGATGTACTAGCAGAGGACCCCGAGCCGATGGATGAGGAAGAGAATGACGAACCCGAGGCCATGGAGTAGGACGTAGAGGAGGACGGAGAGGTTGCAGAGCTGGGATCAGACGAGGAGTGGTTCGAGCTTTATCTTGACCCAGAGTTGGAGCTGGACTCCGAGGATGAGCGACCCCAGGCTATGGATTCGGAGGAGTCAGGGTCTAGTGAAGATGCCTCCGAGGAGTTGTCAGATGATCCCACTGAGTCGTCCGATCCTGACTGGGAGCCATAGGGTCGTCCAGTGTCCTTAGCCAGTAGTGAGGGCCGCTACTTTTGGACTGTAGCCCTCTCCCTAAGTTTTAGCCTGACCTCCCTAGCCACTTATCCCTTTTTGACCAGGTGACTGCTGACCGTTTGTATCTTTTGCTATGCTTGTAAATATTGTACAAATGATTTTTAATAGTAATATAAATGTGTAATTATTTTTTGCAGTGGTGCATGGCTATCCTTGGCTCATAATTGTAGTTGTCTGGGTTTGTTTATTCATTACTTCCGCTTGAGCTTGATCTCTGTTGGGCGTGGGTCGGCGACGTTTCCTGGGACGTCGCAGTTTATCGATCAAGATAGGGATGTTGTGTGCCGTGGGGTTCGGGGCGTGACAATATAAATCCACATGAGAGGGCGCTTCATCTTCATCACATTCAACAAAGCCATCTTGCCCTCTCTCTCTTTTCTAACTTCCGTCTCGCAGAGCAGTTGATTGCAAGAAACAGATCATTTAGGTAAAGAAAATCCAATTTATATTCAATTGTGCAAGAAGAGTTAGCTATCTTGTTTGTTGGATTGTATTCCTGTTATGGTTTTAGATCTTATGCAGATTGTGGAATCTCAACTTTGGCTGATTATCATGCAGGGCTAGTCAAATGAGAAGGCCCTCGTGAATTTGAAAAAACCATAGCCATGCTTGATTATGAGATATACCCTGACTCATAGAACTATCTTGTTGAGCTTTAAAATGAATGTATGGATAGGATGAATCACAGAATAACCCTAGAAATGATTCCTGTTAGGGCATCTTCATGATCTAAGCACAGGAAAATCACCCAATACGTAGGCAATAGGCGGATCATTATGCTCAGCCGCTCTTTGTTCCGTAATGACCCGATGATAATGATCATACCTGTGAAACATCGTATAGAAGTGTCATTCCATTCGTTGTTTCATCAGAATTATGTTTAGCCGGCTTGATTACCAACGTACTGTTGTCGGTGGATGCGCATGTCAATTTGCGAAGTGCTAATTGAATTCTTATTAGGCTTGGACGAACATTGCAAGTGGGGTTTTTGTGAGAAATCGCATTGTTTCTTATCTTTTTAATTGCCTGCTCATAATAACTTCGGGGATTTTTTGTTTGACATTTTCCCTAATGATGAAGATTAGATTCATCTCGTCTTGGCAGCCATGTCTTGTGTGAAATATTCCAACCATTTGGTTACCAAAAACATTCAATAGGAAATTACATTTATCGTTTTTTTAAAATAAAAAAATGTGTACCAGATCTCTTAAGTCGTCTTATGTTTTCTAATTTCTAGATTTCTCAGTCCTTGAACTCTTTTATTCATTGAACTTCAAAAATTCCTTTATGATTTAACTTTTTTTCTCAAAACAAACATGATTAAATTTCTAGTTTTTCAGTGGAGTCTTTAGTTTATACCCCCCCAGTAATTGCTCCTAAACTGGAAAAAAAAAACAGTGAATTTCGCGTCTTTTAGGTGCTTAAATATAGATCACGGATATTAGTAATTACTCTAGTCATTTACCATACTCGTTCTATATTCCAAATCTATTTAACATGGTCTCTAATCATTGCTCTATTAATAATTTGTACTTTTGGGACATGCGACGACCATCTTCTAACATAACTCGGAATTCCTTTCCATTCTCTTCCTTTCATTTTCAATTTTACATGCTCTAACATTCTCTAGGGGACATAAACTTCTGTTACTGTTTTATTATATTCCTTTTAGTGTACTCTTTCTCTTTTTTGTTAACCTCATGATCTCACCTGAAGGTCAATGGGAGATACCAACACCAGAAGAAACCTTCCAGAGCTGTTCGAGCTTGTCGGGGACAACCTACCGAATGGCTTGCACACCCTCGATTTCTGCGTCACCCTTGAGAATTGCTTGAAGTATGTGCGCGATATCCAATTGCTGATTTTCAATGCGCTTCATTGCTTCAAAGAAGAAGACAGGAAAGGAGACTGCAGGTATATATGTATCTTAGTTCCCAAGGAACTTCATCAATAGCACATATAAGTATATTTGGTTATTGAGCTACCATTGCCAATGCTAAGGCATTCAATCTCTCCTATTTTCTCTATGCATTGGCCTTTGACTTCATATCCTAACATGCCAATGAGATTGAGCTGATTTCTAGAGTATGATATCCTAACAACACAAGGTTAATGTGGTGAGAAATACACAAGTTCTGTTTCGAGATAAACTGATGCAGAAACCTTGGAAAAATTTAGGTACTCAGACACCTTGGAGAAATTGACGAAATTCAGGGAGACTAGAGACCCCTTGACTGAGTTCTTCGAGATCTTTCAGATTATCCACAAGCAACAAAAGTCCATGCTCGAGAACTTGCAGATCAAGAAGAAGGAGATTGACAAGAAGCTCAAGAGCATACACACTTGGGCGATTGTCTTGAACATTATACTGGTCGCTACTTTCCAAGCCATTCTGATCTATTCGGTCGTGAATGCTGCAGTGGTTGCTCCACCATTCACTGCCGCTTTAGTGGCTGCAGTTGCCTTCCCCATGGATTCGGTGGGCAAGTGGATCGATTCCCTTTGGAAGAATTATGAAGATGTATTAGAGGGAGAGAAGGAGGTGATCATCTCAAAGCAAGTGAGTACTACAAACCTTTTTTCTCCCTTATTACAGTGACCATTTCCACCATTTCGTCACACCAAGTTAACATCCCTGTTAAGTTCAAAACAATAGTTTCCCCTAGAAGTTCTCACGTCTAACATAATGAACATTTTGAGGCTGGGGTTGATTTTTATGTAGCTGTAAGGATGGGAACAATGTCTTGGAGTCCAAATTGCAATGAACTCTGCAAGAGAAGTAACCATGATTTACATGAATAAATTCTTACGACTAAAAGCTCTACAGGGCGGTACCTTTGTTACTCTCCAGGCCCTGGACACAATCAGAGTTCTTATTGACCGTTTGGAGGTACAGATCAAGAGCCTCTTGCAGATAGCTGATTTTGCGATTGAGGGGGGACCAGAGGCAGTGAAGCTTGGAATAGAAGACATCAGGAAGAAGCTGAGAGATTTCGTGAAGGATGTCGAAGAACTGGAAAAGCAAGCCGACATGTGCTTCAGAGGATTATGAAGCCCCCCACCAATTGAAATGGTGCCCCTATAGTGCCATAGAGAACTGTTGCTAAGGGTTTGTTTCATTGTGAAGGATGTTATGTGAACCTCAATTGCATTGCCTTCTTAGTTCAATAAAGTGGAAGACATCAACATTTGGCATTTGATTTGTTAATTATCAAAAATTAGTGCAGCTTTTTGACATATAGGCCTTTGTCATCTTCCTGCTTTGGATAGGTATTCTTCGCTCCCGAGTTGATGCCAAGGGAAGGTATGATCTTATTACGTTTGCTTTGCTACGTGATGCCCGAGAAAGATTCATCAAAGCTGGACATGAAATGAGGTTGGCATATGCATGTAATTGATATGGGTGAGCACTCGAACCGGATCGACCCAAGAATCAAAGCAGCCGGTTCCGGGCAGTTCTCGAGGTAACCGGTCTGGTTCCAGATTCCTTTCCTTGTTCGATTATTGATTCCTAAAATTTAGAATCAATGAAAACCCGTCCAGTTTTAGGTATGGATCCACTCACTTGGACCACCTGGACCAGACCGATTATTCTTTTTTTCTTTTTTAAAATTCTTATTATTAAAACACATTTCTTAAAAAACTAATGCAACTTTCATTTTCTTTCGTTTTGTTTTTGTGGAGCAGTAATTTCTCCCTTTCAAGGAATAAATTATTTGAAATTTGGCTAATTCGAAGTGGAACTCTGTAGACTTCTTGTTTTTTGCCCGCTCATCCAAAGTGTATGAGAACGTGATGGAGATCAAGCTAATTGGCGAAGATGGAGTTGACAGACTACGATGGTAATGCTAGCACCGACATATGGGAGTAGTGACCGACGGGAAATCGCATTGTTTCCGAACCATCACTTTCACAATAAAAGGCTTTAAAATTCTGCAAAAGGGTTTAACAATGGGAAGGTGAAGCCTCCAATCAAAGCCTCTTTTTTGTCAGAACGGCTTTGATCAAAGCTTCGTATAGTAGCAAACTGCATGTATGGTTACGATCACGAAAGTGCATTGAGAAGATTTTTCAAGATTTTCGTTAATCAAAATTCATAAGCACAGTGATGCTTTAGGTTCCCATCAATTAATTACTTTTATTATCATATTATCCCTTTTTCTTCTTTATTCTCCTATGGATCCTATGGTCCTTAAAACGGCTCAATTCTTTTCATACTTGTTTTTGCTGGAAAAAAAAAGGGGGAGTTATACCGTCAGTTCCTAGATCCACTCGAGAACCAAACCAGTCTGATTTGATTTCAAGATCAAGTGGGTTGGTTTTCGATTCCAGGATGAGAATCAACCTACCCTGGAACCAATTTCCCCTAATAATTGATATGTATTATGGGTTCTTTTTGTGATTATATTTTTATTTATACCCTGACTCTAATTAATTAATATTATTTATATATATCAAACAACCGTAGTTAAGGTCAAGCCACCATAAACACTTAGTCTCTACGCTCTTTGTGACTTTAAATATCGACATAGTATCGGAACCGGAAAAGGCATCAAATTCCTGAACATCTCTTCCCCAAATCCACACTTTTCTTGCTCCTTTTTGTATTTCCGATGCATCCCCAGTTTTTCTTCTTCTCTATTATCTCTTTATCCATCATTTTCTATTTCCATCGATCCCAATTTCTCATTACCTCTCCCCCCAACATTCGCAATAGCACAAGTCTTGTCTCCATCAATCTTCATTTAAACAATTATCTTTTGTGAAAAGCTTTGTTTGAACCTATTCTATTCTGTAATGATCTACTGGACCGTATGGATAGGTCTTTTGTATATCAATCAAAGCTTGTTCCTAATGACAATGGGACTATAGTTGTGACGCCCCCACCTCTGAGTCATTAACGTGACGTCCCGTTCATTATTATCTTTCTTTAAACACAAGTGGAAGCATATCTCGGGACAATCACATTAAAAACAATAGCGGGATTAAGACAAACAACATCATGAGCAAACCTTGTAATTACAGGACACGCAAATATATTTTACAAGCCAACTAAGCCGATTTTAGCCATTTACACAACAATAACAAGTGGCTTGGGTGTCCTAAGCCCACTACTTCGGATTCACAGCTCCTAGCTTTCCCCGAACTTCAACATGGCTCGAACTCCTCTTGTCGCCGCCGTCCGTTCGACCATCCTATGAACCTGAAGGGGAGGAATGGGGGATGAGTCGGGAAGACTCATCAAGTGAAAACACTAATATCAAGCGAGGATATATTGATCGCCGTTAACATAAGTCGGCCTTACCGCACCCGCATCGATGGCAGATCAATAGCAAAGTTCAAACAAGAGAACATCACGCATGGCCACATCGTGCACACTTTACAAACCAAGGCTCGGTTCTATCTCAAAACAACATCAAACATGAAACATGATCAAATCGAGAAATGAACCAGCTACGACTAACCAAATGACCGAGAAACGGTCCAAGCAAACCACGTCACAACGCATCTCAACATCCTTTCCCGATATTAAGGAATTCACTTACCCAACAATTAAATAAGAACTAGAGAAAACGAGGCGTGTGAAGGACACGCGAGTCTCGGTGATTCTCGGACGATTCACGAACACTCGGGCCTTGGACGTGGCTTTCTTACTTGATCGAACAACAAGAAAAAGGATAAGTTGGGAAAGCTCTCTCTCTCTTTATCTCTCTCTCGGCTTCTCTTTCTCTCTCTATTTCTCTCTCCCCTTGGCCGAATGGCCTTGTTTCTATTTATAGGGAGGCAAAACTTGGGGCCAAAGTTTAGATGAGGTAAGCGCACGTGTCATCGGGGAGCATGAGATAAGCGCACGTGTCATCCAACCATTAATAGCCTAAGTCAAAAAGTCATGATGGTGGTGTTTCTAAAGTCTTCATTCATTAATGCACTTCATGATGAAGGGCCCTAAAGTCCAAGCAATCAATACAAGCCATTATGAGGGTGGCCTCCAAAGTCAAGAACAATAATGACGAATTAATAAAGCTTGGAGGATAAGCTTTGAATCGGTCAATGCTTTATCCTCTAGATTCCTCTACAAATTTCCCTAACCATGGACTCTCTAGAACCTTCTGGATTTACTGAATTCTCGCGCAAATGACTCGGGCCAATCGGGTCACACGAAATAGACTAATTGGCACAAAAATCACAACACGTGCCATACTTAATCACAAGATTTTCTGAAGGTTTTCCGCAATAAACACGCATAATAATTCCATCCAACCCGGGGTTCGGTGCGGATATGTCCTTAAATATCACCAAAAGATATCAAGTCGGGTTTCCAACGTTCTCATATAGAAATTGATAAATCTTTGAAATCTGACAAAACCAAACAGCTTTGCACTGTTCACAAAATCGAACTTGAAAATATAGTAAATGGACTCTGAAAATTCTCAAATTCGAATATGTCATAAACAAAGCCTTAACAAACATTTCTCGTGAGAACACAAAATCAGAATCTTTCTGTAAACACCATTTTCAGTCACTCAAAGACAGACCAAAACAGTTCGCTGGAACAGCATTTTTGTTTCTCAAATTAAGCTCTGTCTAGAATCCAAATCATCTAAGAAAATTCCTAACTTTGTACACGTTATAGAAAAGGAAGTTCTCCACAACTTTCGTGAAGGAATCTTTTCCAAAATCGGCCCAGAAAAGCTTGTAGAAAATAAAGACAGTGTGAACATCAACGAAAATCAGGCCATCGTACCACTCATATCAACTCCAAAAATTCTAAAATTAAAGTATGTAAAACTTCAAGATGTTTGGAACAACTTTCAAGAAGAAAGTGTTTAGAAATTCGAATCACAAAAGTCTCCCCAAAAATAACAAAATAAAGGGATACAAAGGATCCGAAATTGGGTTTTCCAAAAACAAGAGTAAAACAATTTAGCACTGATTGGAAAACCACCAAACTTAAACCATAGCCATTTTCCAGGGATTGAAATTGAGGATATTACCATTTACCTGCGGCTTCCCAGGCCCAAAATTCGGGATGTGACAATTCTCCCCCTCTAATAAAATTTCGTCCTCGAAATTTAAATGCATACCTGGTTCCTCGAATAAATGCAGGTATCAACTTTTCCTCAATTTCTCACTCTCCCATGTAGCTTCTTTTATGCCTTGGTAACATTATAGGACCTTAACTAAGGGAACGGTCTTACCTCTCAATACTTGCTCCTTACAATTCACGATCCGCACTTGCTCCTTAGCATAGGACACTCTACTGTCCACTTCGACCTTGTCGAAAAATTCAACACACGTGCCGGATCGGACTCACACTTTCACAATATTAATACATAGAACACAATATGTACCTGAGCAAGTTTTGGCGGCGGCGCCAGCCGATAGGCCAAATTCCTTTTTCGTTCTCGAATTTCAAAAGATCCTACGTACCTGAGACTTATCTTATCTTAGTACCTTTACCGCATCCACTGTAATGTGGACTAACTTTAGACCAGCGACCTTTCCTTCTTCGACCTCGATCCAACATACTAGAGTGCAGCAAGCTTGACCACGCTTCCGCTGCGCTACTCTGATAAAATCTTTCTCAAACAAAATTTACTTACTTATAACAATCATGAAGATCACACTTATCATTTCAAGTAACAGTTCCCGTCTTGCTTTCAATTCAGTACCTAGTTCAGTTTATTCCATTTTTTTACCCGCCATCCTCGAAGCCTGCCAGAAGTCGTACATTGTTCAGGTCTTCAACCCCGGCGACACTCTTGCTAGAAGCCGCACCTTGATCAAGCTTCTTGCTCCGGCGTCCACTTCCTAGCCAAGAGCCGCTCCTTGATCAGGTTCTACCCTGGCGATCACTTCCCGCCCTCATCGGATCGGGTTATATCAAAATTCAACAGCCTTCTCTTGGCTTAATACCGAACTGCAGCTTACTAGAGGGGAACCTGCTTAGACTTCTCTTTCGAGGTCGTGGCATCCTGATGGGACTTTCCTTTTTCCTCAGCGGTCGCAGCCTGGTCCTAAGCACTTATTCTGCTATCAATAGTCTAACAAGACTTTCTACAACACAAGAATAGGTCAGTGATCACAATCAAACAGGAACACTTAACCTATTCAACCATAATCAATCATTCACATACGCAGGGGTGTTTCCTAGCTAACTACCCCAATTTCAGCGCACCTTATCGCTCCAGGTCTTTATTCCCACTTTGATTTCAGAATCATTTTCCCAATTCGGTGCACAGTTCGGTCATTCTTGCCCTTAGTCATCCTAGAAGTCTGTTAGGAGCCGCTCAATGATCAGGCTGTTCACCTTAGCGACACTTCTACCTAGAGGCCGCTCAATGATCAGGCCTCTTACCCCGGCGCCACCTCTGTCAGAAGCCACTCAATGACCAGGTCGTTTAGCCCCGGCGCCACTCCTCGCCTTCGTCAGATTGGCAAATTGCAAGCTGCCCCGAACTGCACCTACTGGAGGGAAAACTTGCTCTGATACCAAATTAAACTGTGACGCCCCCACCTCGAGGTCATTAACGTGACGTCCCGTTCATTATTATCTTTCTTTAAACACAAGCGGAAGCATATCTCGAGACAATCACATTAAAAACAATAGCGGGATTAAGACAAACAGCATCATGAGCAAACCTTGTATTTACAGGACACGCAAACATATTTTACAAGTCAACTTAGCCAATTTTAGCCATTTACACAACAATAACAAGTGGCTTGAGTGTCCTAAGCCCACTACTTCGGATTCACAGCTCCTAGCTTTCCCCGAACTCCAACATGGCTCGAACTCCTCCTGTCGCCGTCGTCCGTTCGACCATCCTATGAACCTGAAGGGGGGAATGGGGGATGAGTCGGGGAGACTCAGCAAGTGAAAACACTAATATCAAGCGAGGATATATTGATCGCCGTTAACATAAGTCGGCCTTACCGCACCCGCATCGATGGTAGATCAATAGCAAAGTTCAAACAAGAGAACATCACGCATAGCCACATCGTGCACACTTTACAAACCACAGCTCGGTTCTATCTCAAAATAACATCAAACATAAAACATGATCAAATCGAGAAATGAACCAACTACGACCAACCAAATGACCGAGAAACGGTCCAAGCAAACCACGTCACAACGCATCTCAACATCCTTTTCCGATATTAAGGAATTCACTTACCCAATAATTAAACAAGAACTAGAGAAAACGAGGCGTGTGAAGGACACGCGAGTCTCGGTGATTCTCGGACGATTCACGAACACTCGGGCCTTGGACGTAGCTTTCTTACTTGATCGAACAACAGGAAAAAGGATGAGTTGGGGAAGCTCTCTCTCTCTATCTCTCTCTCGGCTTCTCTTTCTCTCTCTATTTCTCTCTCCCCTTGGCCGACTGGCCTTGTTTCTATTTATAGGGAGGCAAAACTTGGGGCCAAAGTTTTAATGCATGTCATGATGAAGGGCCCTAAAGTCCAAGCAATCAATACAAGCCATTATGAGGGTGGCCTCCAAAGTCAAGAACAATAATGGCCAATTAATAAAGCTTGGAGGATAAGCTTTGACTCGGTCAATGCCTTATCCTCTAGATTCCTCTACAAATTTCCCTAACCGTGGACTCCCTAGAACCTTCTGGATTTACTGAATTCTCGCGCAAATGACTCGGGCCAATCGGGTCACACGAAATAGACTAATTGGCACAAAAATCACAACACGTGCCATACTTAATCACAAGATTTTCTGAAGGTTTTCCGCAATAAACACGCATAATAATTCCATCCAACCCAGGGTTCGGTGCGGATATGTCCTTAAATATCACCAAAAAATATCAAGTCGGGATTCCAACGTTCTCATATAGAAATTGATAAATCTTTGAAATCTGACAAAACCGAACAGCTTTGCACTGTTCACAAAATCGAACTTGAAAATATAGTAAATGGACTCTGAAAATTCTCAAATTCGAATATGTCATAAACAAGGCCTTAACAAACATTTCTCGTGAGGAACACAAAATCGGAATCTTTCTATAAACACCATTTTCAGTCACTCAAAGACAGACCAAAAACAGTTCGCTGGAACAGCATTTTTGTTTCTCAAATTAAGCTCTGTCCAGAATCCAAATCATCTAAGAAAATTCCCAACTTTGTACATGTTATAGAAAAGGAAGTTCTCTACAACTTTCGTGAAGGAATCTTTTTCAAAATCGGCCCAGAAAAGCTCGTAGAAAATAAAGACGGTGTGAACATCATCAAAATACCCATTCTGGGCAGTTTCATACGGTCCGAAAATTAGGCCATCGTACCACTCATATCAACTCCAAAAATTCTAAAATTAAAGTATGTAAAACTTTAAGATGTTTGGAACAACTTTCAAGAAGAAAGTGTTTAGAAATTCGAATCACAAAAGTCTCCCCAAAAATAACAAAATAAAGGGATACAAAGGATCCTAAATTGGGTTTTCCAAAAACAAGAGTAAAACAATTTAGTTCCGATTGGAAAACCACCAAACTTAAACCATAGCCATTTCCCAGAGACTAAAATTGAGGATATTACCATTTACCTGCGGCTTCCCAAGCCCAAAATTCGGGATGTGACAATGGTGGTTGATCCCTCCTATTTCACTTGGGTCAAGAAAGATAAGTGCCTCCGTAGTTTAATCAATTTGACCTTCAAAGTTGAGATTTTCATGAAGTTCTCATCCTTCGGACATATCGAGAGGTTTGGCTCGCTCTTAGAAGACGCTTTATCGATCGTTGGACAGCCAAGTTAATTGGACTGAAATTTGATTTTAGAACGCCATCAAGAAACCCAATCAATCTATGTCTGACTATCTTTGAAATTTAAAGCCAATTGCAAACTCTGACACTACAAGCAATTGCTCCATCTTCGACAAGGACTTAAAAGATTCAAGCCCTCAGTGGGATCCCCATCTGAGTACAATCCCTTTGTCACACCAAAGTCACCAATAGCTCTACAATTCCTTTGGTGATCTGCCTTCACAACTCCTCATCCAAGAAGAACGAATTCTTCAAAGATCTAATTCCTCATCTTCATTCGATATTCATCATGCTTTGATTAGCCATGCCACTGCACCCATTCCCCCTGTTCCAGGGGTCAAGGGCGGACGTAATTCTAGGGGCAGAAAATCTAGTCAGTGACACGGTAGAAAGTTCTCCACTAATGAATCGGGTTTGCAATTCGCCTATAATTTGTTCAACACACAGTTATCATCAACCCCGAATTTTAATTGCTCCTCTGCCTCTTCTGGTCGGCCACATTGTGGTCTGAGGCCCTATGCTCCTCCATACACCTAGGGATGCATTCTCAAATCTTGGCCTAATGTTATTTGTCAAAACTATAACGAAAACAGGCACACCATGCTATAATGTCAACAATTGTTCAACCATGCTTCACCACCAATGATCTCTCGGAATCCTTCTCAACTCTCTCGATTGGTGAGACTTTTGATCCCATGTGGTATCTTGATAGTGGAGCATGGGCACACATAACTAATGATCCACCCCTAAAACCTAAAAAGCAAGTTGGTTGGTGATGCTCATTTATTTCCTATAAAGCCAGTTGGTAAAGCTTATTTATATACTGGTTCTCGATCCTTTTTGTTAACTCATATCTATCATATCCCCAATTTGGCTCACAATATTCTCTTTGTTACTCAACTTTTCCACATAAATTCTTGCACCGTTGATTTTGATGGTTCATCTATTTATTTGAAAGACCAACAAACAGGGAAAGTTCTCCTCCAAACTAACTCCTCTCATGGTTTTTATCCGATCTCCAACTCATTGGTGTCATCTCTCTTGCATCCTATTGTGACTTCCTCCGCTTCCCTCACTCGCTAGCATGCTTGTCTAGGTCATTCTAATAAACAATTTTACTTGTGTTTGCAATTCAAGTTTTAAGACAGTATTTTGTGAATCTTGTTTAGTGGGAAAATCTCATCAATTACCTTTTGATTCAGTTAATCATCTTGCATCTTTTCCTTTGGTTGTAATTTATTCTTATGTCTAGACGAGTCCATTTTATCTAAATTTATTGATGACTACCTTCGTGTCACTATTGTCTTTCCCATGAAAAATAAATACAAGATGCCTACACACTTTCATTTTGTTGTGTTATAAAAAAATCTATGCAATACCAAAACTAAATTTTTATAGACCGATGGCATGAGTGAATACACTAGTAATTCATTCTAAACATACTTATGTGACAATGGTTTTGTTCAATGTCTTTCTTGTCCACACACCCTATCTCAACATGGCTTGTCCAAACGCAAAATCAAACAATAAGTCAAAATGTATAATCCATTCTCATATTCCTCCAATATATTGGGCTTATGCTCTTCTCACTATTGTTTACACTAGTAATTACCTTCCCGCTTATCCCTTTAATGCTTCTCCTTTCCATTGTTTTATTTTGATTGCCGTTTGATTACTCATTATTTCGTGTTTTTGAATGTTCTTGTTGTCCATTTCTTCCATCTCATGTCTTCCATGAGTTGCCACCCCATTCCATGCCATGTATATTTTTAGGGTACATGTAGAATCGCAAAGTCTATTGTTGTCTTGATTGGTCCAATGATCGTATTATTATCAGTTGTCATGTTTGATATGATGAGAATTTTCTCTTTTCATAGAATCCTTCACCCCTTTTAGTCTTGTAACTCACTGTTCCATATTAGCCCCTTCTCTTTTTCTTTCCTCAAATCAATCGATTCTACCTTCTCCCTCCTTCAGCCCTTTCTCCTTCGATTTGCTCATGCTCCTCATTCGCCTCTCTTCTCTTCGCTGGCCCAACCTCTTACCTACCTCTCTCTACCTCTCGGCCCACCCAACCTACTTCAATGTATTTTTTCCCTGCACCGCTTCTCCCTTTGACCAAACTTATTGTGCCTGAACCCAACTCCTCTCCTGACCCGATTCCTTCTGCAACATACCTAAGAGTCCTCTCTAACTTTCTATCTAGAACATTCTTCTCTTAACATCATCTTATGCAAACTCATGCCAAATCTGGAATTTCTAAATCATATTTATTCTTTATCTCTCTCACTCTTTTCACGAAGAGACATCGAGTTGCTATTCTTAGGCCATTCTTGAACAACATTGGAAAGTAGTTATCATGGATGTATTTTAATGCTTGTTCACCAACCATTTGTGGGATCTTGTACCACTTCTAAGCTCATCATGTTTCATGGGCATTTAAGCAGTTGGCAAGACTGGACTATAACAAGACCTTTGACCCTATCATTAAACCTACTACAAT
This sequence comes from Syzygium jambos, assembly GCA_031216235.1. Taxonomy (NCBI): domain Eukaryota; kingdom Viridiplantae; phylum Streptophyta; class Magnoliopsida; order Myrtales; family Myrtaceae; genus Syzygium; species Syzygium jambos. The sequence continues at coordinate 17,108,520 of CM062226.1, forward strand.
TCGGGTTGTTCTCTTTATTGTGATTTCATCAGGATGGAACATACATCAATTTAACATTAAAATTTCCTTCGCACGCTCAATCCCTTGCGAGGAAATTTACATGCAATGACCTCTAGGTTACTCTTATCTTAAGTTCTCGAATCATGTGTGCCATCTATGGTAAGTTGTTTATGGTTTAAAATAGGATACACATGCATGCTTTCATCGCTTGTATTATCTTTGGGCTTCACTACGAGTAAGGTTGATCCTTCATTATTCATCAATGCTTCCTCTTGAGGTTGTCTATATAATCTACCATATGTATCCTTGTCACAGTCTTTGGTTACACGACTCTTAATGGAATTTGCTAGGGTTTGGGACCAGTTCACTATTTTCTTGGTAGTGAGGCGCATCGCCGCACTGATGGTACCCTTTTATCTCTAGCAAAGTATATTGACGCATTTTTATGCACATTTGACCTCATTAAGGTCAAGCATGTGTCTACTCCCTTGGCCTTAAAGACTTTGTTGTCCGCTAACAATGTTGTAGCTCACTGTGTTGCTAAAATTATTTATATTCACCAATTACTTCATAAGCTCGGGATCCTTTTTTTATTCTCTCGCCATATATTGGGAAATCTTTGCCAGCTACCTTGCTCTCAACTCCACATTTCATTCTCATACAAAACACATCAAGCTAGACTTTCACTTTGTTCGAGAGCGGATTGCGTCCGGCAATCTACATGTTCGATACATGACATAGCAGATCAACTAGCAAACATATTCAATAAGGGACTACCTAATGTGCAACACATGCTATTGAGATCCAATCCCTAAGTTGTTACACCTATTTAGGATTGAGGGGATATTAATATGTAATTGATATGTATTACGGAATTTTATTTCTAATTGTACCCTAACTGTAATTAATTGTTGTTCAGGCAGCCCTAATTAAGGTAAATTCACCATAAACATTTTGTCACCACTCTCTTTAACCAGGTCGCTACTCTCTTTTTTTTTTGGTAAGGCAAGAGTATTATATACTTTTCATTCACAAGGTACAATGGACAAGCCGAAATACAAAAACCTCGTACCTACCACGACACAGGTGTCGCGATAGGTGCAAAGGTGTAGCGGCAGACTAAAGCTAGCGGGCACTACAAGCAACATAGACCCGACGGTTAAGAATAATGAGCTGACCCACTAACAAGCGGACTACAAAGCCATAGAGGAATAAGCAACTACAGAAAAATAGAAGTCGGAATGTTCCAGCTAGCCTGGATTCTTCTATTGCGGCAAGTATCTGCAACAGGCTTGAGAGAAAGAGCCTTGTCTTGTACAGCTTTGGCAAGATGGTTCAGCATTGCTGGCAGGAAAATGGTCCCGTTTCTAAAGAGGAAATGGTTATGCTTTCTCCAAATGAGATGGCACAGAGCTCCAAGTGCAAACCTAGCAAGGCGATGATGGAAGCTGTTACCCGCAATGGAGGTGGAAGCCCAGCGGAGAAAATATTGCCAAGACTCGTTATGCCAGGAGAGATTAAATTTGGTGGCCCAAAAAGACGCCAGAGAACCCGTATAAGTGCAACAAAAAAAGAAGTGATCAACGGAGTCTGGCCTACCTTAACAGTAAGCACAAAGACAATCAGAGATTCTGTGGTAAGATAGGAGGAGGACCTGGGTCGGAAGCCTGTTGAGGGACATCAGCCACAGCAGAAAGCTATGTCTCGGGGCAATGTTGCAGTCCCAAATGATTGAGTCCCAAAAAACACGACGTCCTTTTTCCGAATTAATTCCCAAGTCGAAGAAATTGAGAATACTCCAGAAGGATGACCTTGCCAAATAAGTTGGTCGGGCGACTCCATCACCAGCTGGGGGAAAGGTTCAATCCAGGAATTAAAGGATTGTAGCACGTTAGACAGGTGCCATTCGGAGGATAGGAACTCCCTAACCGAGGCCATTCTTGCAATGCCGAAACAGAATATGTCTCTATTAGAGAATAATTTATAGAGCGGGCCTTTAGTATGCCAGAAGTCGAACCAGAAAGAAACGGAAGCTGCATTACCAATTCTCCATTTGAACTGCTGCTGGAATTCCAAACGGAGATCTAAGATTTTCTTCCAGGCCCAGGAGCACACTGTAGGTTTAGGGGCGACCCATAAGTTCTTTGTTTTGAGAAAATTGGAATGTATCCATTTGCACCATAAAGATTCCTTATCCGTGAAAAGGACCCAGATGTGCTTAAGCATAACAGCTCGGTTACAATCGATAAGTCTGCGAATGCCGAGTCCTCCTTCGGACCTAGGTGGGCAAACATCAGACCAAGAGACTTTGGCACACCCCACCCCCAAGTCTGGACCCTTCCAAAGGAACTGTCTAAGGATCATTTCGATTCTTGCAAGGACAGAACGTGGAAGGCAGAATATAGAAGCCCAGTGGACTTGAACAGGATGGAGAACAGATTTTATAAGTTGCAGACGTCTCATAAACGAAAGGAATCTCTGGGTCCAAGAGCGAGCTCTAGACATGATAGCATTGACTAGCGAGATATAGTCATTCTTACCCAATCCGGAGGCAGAAATAGGAACTCCAAGGTAACGGAAAGGAAACGTACCTTTGGTGAATCCAAATAGGTGTAATATACAATCCTTGAGAGAAGTACAACCATCCAAGAAGAAAATTTCGCTCTTGTTTACATTAGGCTTCAGTCCAGACCACCGGGAGAAAAGATCCAGGCCACTCTTCAGAAGGGCAGTAGAAGTATCGTTTGCCTCCGAGAATAACAGAACATTATCAGCAAAAAACAAATGGGTAAGGGAGGTGGACTTACACCGCTAGAAAAACTTAAATCCCAGTAGCCGAGATTGAGTAACAAGAATTCCAGTGAAGACTTCCATGACCAAGGTGAAAAGATAAGGAGACATCGGGTCCCCTTGGCGTAATCCTCTGCCACGGGGAAAGAATCCGTGGAGAGCTCTATTTATTGCAACCGAGAATTTCGGGGTCATCACACACTACATAATAAGCTCGATAGTCATTCGGGGAAACCCAAAAGCTTACAAAGGTCCGTCGGAGGAAAACCCAGTCAACGGTGTCATATGCCTTTTGAAAGTCAGCTTTAATGGCGCATTTTGGCAAGTACGGGTCCTGATGAAAACCGGCAAAAAGTTCTTGGGCAAGAAGAATGTTATCCCCAATCCGCCGCTTCTTGACAAAAGCGTTTTGAGTGGCACTAATAATGGCAGGTAGAACTGCAGCAATTCTATTGGCCAATATCTTGGTAATGCACTTGTACACCGTGTTACAACAGGCAATTAGCCGGAATTCATTCATGGATGAGGCGTTGGGGACCTTGGGCACCAAGGTGAGAATGGTAGCATTGGTCTCCTTGAGCAAGGAGCCGGATTGGAAAAAGTCCTTAATAGCCAAAGTGATTGAAGGACCAACAATATCCCATGACAATAAAAAGAAGTCAACATTAAAACCATTAGGTCCGGGGGCTTTACCTTTTCGAAGAGAGAACAAAGCCTCCCGAATTTCAAGATCAGTCACCTGGCGGGACAGCAGTTGGGTATGATTCTCACCGAGGGGGCGTAGAATCACCACTTGAATGTCCAGACTTGTAGGCTGACGGACAAACGTGTCGGAGGCGAGTAGGTTCTCATAGTGCGTGACAATATGATCATGGACTAGAGTCGAATCAGTAAGGATAGAACTTGAGCCATTTAGAAATCGAGATAATACGATTGCAGAGATGCCTTCAATTGACAAAATGATGAAAATACTTAGTATTGCGGTACCCTTCTTTTAATCATATGATTCTAGATTTCTGCTTGAAGAACAATTCCTCCTCAAGTTTGACAACAGATGAAAGCTGCATTAACCGAATGAAAGACCAGACTGCAGAAACTCAGCACAACGAAATCATCCATGAGAACAAAACGTATTTCAGAGTATTCCTCAATAAAACTACTTGGTAAAAACAGACATCTATAGACTGAAGCATATAGAGTAAGATAAATTTCAGCACTGTTGATGAGAAATAATGGAGGAAGAAATTGCGGATTCTAGATTGTTACTGATTAATGCTTGGCCCTAAGTAATGACAGCTTTGCTAGAGCCAGCAATTGGCCGTGGCCAAATGCTAAAATTGGTTGCAGATGCCAGATATGCACTAACGGAAGAAACACACACTTTAAACAAGATGGATGAGAAAAATGTGAGATATGTAATGTGCAGGTCAAGAAGATAACTCCGATAGCGTTCAGAAGGAACTTTATGAGAACTTCCATTCTGTTCCTGGATCGGGGAAATGGCCTTACGGTGGAAGTGTAAGAGCAACTGGTTCTTGAAGCAGAATGTGTCCATCAGCCAATAAGTGTGGATCAAACACATTGTCCAGGAAAGTGTAAGAAATCCAACCCAAAAGCTTAAGCTATTAGGTAGAGAGAGACACATGTATATAAAGAGCATATAAGACTCGTTTGTCAAACAATCTACGACAATACTTCAACAAAAAGATAGACAATGGTACTTGTAGCCAATGGTCACATCATATACTGCAATAGTGGAAAGACCCTTTTCTCAAGCTAGAAGGGACAGTAGACGGGACTTCTTCCATGATTCATTTTCACTGTTAATAAGAGTACTAATTTTTTGGCTGTTTTCCCTTAGAAATATATTTGCCACACTAATTTCTTCTTAATTCAACTCAAGATATAGTCATTACAATTCATGAATGTTCTCTTTTTCAGCAAAAGAAGAAATCAAGAAGATTTCATCCCCTATATCATTCCGGAAAGGAGAAAAGTACGATTTCATTTTCCTTATATTACCTAGGACAATTCAAATTTTGAGAAACTATAGGACATGCCACCTGATTTTTCATGTCAAATCTTGAAATAGGTGCTCATTAAGACACACCTTCTCTCATTAGGGATTCTTAAGTGTGACGCCGTGGTGGTGGGTCCTGCGCTAGCGTCACTTGAGGACTAGTCGTGCATCACCGCCGGTTTATAGCTGAGTCATCGCTTGCCGGTCGCGCGGACACCTCGATTATCAAAAAAAAGACACACCTTCTCAATTTCCACATGAAAAAATGAATGAATTTGCTTCAGCATTGTCTGACTTGGAGGAATCCTGATAACAAATGATCCATTTATCACCAAGCCATCAATACTTGGTTCCTATTTATGACTACCAATTAGAATAGCACTACTGGATCAATTTATGTGGAACCTATGAGGTCCATATTGAATGCCTTAGCTAGAAATATTACTCCGTCACTACCTCAGTCAAAACAGATGCAAAAATAAGACAACCTGAATCCAGAGATGCCCGCAGCTCCTGCAAGAATGGATAAACCCCTCTATCTTCAGAAGCAGCACGTTTTTTAGGATTAGTAGGCCATTTTCAGCAGCATATTTTTTACTTCAAACACACTTCTGCTCGCTGCAGTGAACATTTTAAGCTCAATCCACTAGGCATATAGGATACAGAAAAAACTGAACAAAGTTCATCTATCTGAAGGCAGAATATGCAAATCCAATACCCAGATGTTCAACAAGACATCTTGTCAATATGGTTGTAAGATACTTAGGATGCACAGATGATCCTAATGAGCTAAATATCATTTTGTATCAGGAATGCCTTATAACAATTAACGTTTGAGTAGGACTGAATTTGGAACAGGATTGAGGATGTAACCTCACTTTTAACCTAACCAGAAACGAGATCTTTATCACTGGCTAGAAAAAAGGCGAACAGAGATCCTTTAAATATATCTTCAAGTTCAATCAAAACAATTCTTGAATACATTGTCTTTATTGTTTTACATGACTCAACTAATATGTTTAATTGTTAAGGGTAAATTGATCATCTCTCTTAGCAGGCTAGGCGGAATGATGCGGAGGGTTGGTAACAGCAGACAGAGGAACTATAGACCAATTTGACGGCCAATCTAATCATCTCATAGCCAATCAAGTTGTTTTGAGCATATTGAATCTGCGTAAAAACATACAAAACCAGAAGTGTTGGGACCTCCATCATACATAGATCAGAATTCAGAAAATATCTCAAAGTTTTATAGAAACAATCATCTTCTTTTGATAGATAAAAGATAAACGGCAAAAGGACACTATAAGTGCCATAACTTGTGTACGGCGCTCACTTTGGTGCCATAACTTTTTTTCGGATCACTTTGGTGCCAAGTCGGAGGAAAAACGATCACTTAAGTGTCATAACTTTTTTTTGGATCACTTTAGTGCTAAAATTTTTGAAAAACGATCACTTAAGTGCTAAAATTTTTTAAAAACAATCACTTAAGTGCTAAAATTTTTGAAAAACGATCACTTAAGTGCCAATCTCCGGCGAGACTCCGACGAGCCACGTCAGCTTCAGAAATTAATAAAAAAAATGCCACGTCAGATTTCCGGCGAAAAATTGTGTACGACACCGGAATTGGCACTTAAATGATCGTTTTTCAAAAATTTTAGCACTTAAGTGATCGTTTTTCAAAAATTTTAGCACTAAAATAATCCAAAAAAAAGTTATGGCACTAAAGTGAGCGCCGTACACAAATTATGACACTTGTAGTGTACTTTTGCCAAAGATAAACTACTGTGGGCAGCAAGGGGGTGCAAACCCATATTAAATGAAAACTCAAAGAACCAAAAAAGAGCTCGGTAAGCATTTGCATGCACAAGTTTCCACTATACCAAAAGAAGTAATTTTTTCAGCCAATCCTCAATAATTACCAAAACAAGCATCTTCTCTCCTTGGCTCTCTTCTTATGTTCTTTCCAAATCAACCAAGAACCGGAATGAGGATTGAAGAGATCCTTCTTTCTTAACACTAGGCAAATGGGGGCCCTGCAAACCCATAATTCATGCTCAATAGATCCTCCAATCCTGTAACTCAAGTTAGCCCAATGAAAGCACAACAGGCCACCCAAAACAATCTGTCAAAGAGCAATGAAGGAGAAGATGTCTCACCTTCTCTGCCTTTGCTTTGCAAAGGAAGTGCCTATTGACCCACAGTTTGCCTCTAATGCAAATTTATTAAGGTTAGAATACATTCCAAGTTGCTTATGGAGAGAGAGAGAGAGAGAGAGAGAGAGAGAGAGAGAGAGACTCTTGTAGGTACTCTCACTTTTCAAATAACTCCAAGGAAACACCTCTCTGCCTCCATCAACTTTCTATTCTAACAAATTGAAATGAAACTCAATAGATAAAGTTCCATCTTCACAGCAGTATTGAGAGAGATCTTTGAATTATACAGCAAATTGCGAAAGACTAGCAAAAGTTTTGAGTTCCTAGTCGTAGGCTTGTTCAAAAAATCAACTTCCCTAGTGATTCTCCCGTCAATGGACCAATAACATTCAAACACAAGGCCCTCCTTGCTCCTAGAAATAATAAAAGGTCCAGGAAACAATCTATGAGAGGCATATACCTGCACCAAGCGTCAAGCCAAAAGCATGTCCATTTTCCCCTTCTCACTGTTGGAGATGTCGGAGTCAAGGTTGCGTAAAACACACCAATTACACTGCAGAAATTAAATTCATTCTTGCTAAGCTTTGGTATTGGACATTGAACACCAGTTATCAGGGTTCATCCACGTGGTTTTTGTCGACTCCCTGATCATATTGTTCTTGTTCTCTGCTTCATAATCTCCAGGACTAGAATTGCTCAATGTAGCCATTGGCTTTCAAAGTGAAACTCAATCGGCAGCCTTCACCTGATTTATTGGGTCAATAGCCCCTGGGGTCAAGGACAAAAGAATAGTCTTTTGTTTGCAAATTCATGTTGCAGGATATGTGAAAATAGAACAGACTGATATGGGTTCATGATTTGTCAGTAAAAAGCTCTTGATGTTTTGCTTTGGATTCATGGACAAACAATGCATGAGAAGATACATTGCCAATAACAATTGCACAACTGAACTGTATATTGTCACCAATAATCCCTGCAAGAGCACCAACCACCTTTGAAATGGTGAAACCTATTATTGTCCCTCACAACAATTTCCCTATCAAAAGTTCGAGAAACAATTTTCATAAAATCATGACAATCCCAACAGATCCTAAGGTTTTTAACAATTCTTATAGGAACGTATTTCTTCAGTCTGATCAAACCAAATGCAGTGGCAATCTTCTCACTGTGTAGAGCCAGAGCATTCTCTTTCTCTTCTTCTTCTATATCGAACAAAACGGGGTTCGTGTTGGCCATGTACCCTGATAATCTCAGCCTCCTGAAGATCTCACCCAACATCACTTTAATTTCGTTATACATTTGGTGGGACTTATATCCAACAAAGAACTCATGAACTTCACCATCAACTTCTACAACACTGCAGCCCGGAAGCTTCTTCACGCCTCTGGACTTCATTACCTGCTGCACATGGCTTACATCTTCCCAGCTTTTGTTACCAGCATAGATATTGGACAAAAGCACGTAGGCACCATGACTCTTTGCTTCAAGCTCCACCATCTTTCTTGAGGCAAGCTCGCCTATTTCCATATTCTTGTGAATTTTACATGCATTTAGTAAAGCTCCCCAAGCGCCGGCATGAGGCTCCACTGGCATGTCATTGATGAAATTTAACGCTTCATTTAAACAGCCAGCTCGGCCATACAAATCAACCATGCAGCCATAATGCTCCAGTTCAGGCTGGATTCCATACAACTTGGTCATTGAGGCAAAGTGCTCACAGCCTTCCTCGACTAGTCCAACTACACTGCAGCCTCTCAATACCGACACAAACGTCACTTCATTCGGGAGAACCCCGTCTTTCTTCATGAGCGAGAAAAGCTCGAGACATTCCCTACCAGCTCCATTCATGGCCAGTCCATTCATGGCAGAACTCCATGTATAAACGTTCCTTTCTTTCATCCCCCAGAAGACCTCCATGGCCTTATCCATGTCACCGCATTTGGCATACATATCAATCAATGCAGTTCCTAATGTCAACGTTATCCGAAGCCTGCTCTTTTCTATATATGCATGAGCCCACCTCCCTTGATCCAGTGCACCTAATTGAGTGCACGCAGATAGAACCGGAACCATAGAAGGCTCATTGACCTTCACACCTTCCAGTTGCATCTCATGGAACAAATTCAAGGCCTCCCTCGATTCCCCACACTGGGCATACCCTGCAATCATCGCATTCCAAGCAACAGTATCTCTCTCGGGCATTTCGTCAAACAGCTGCTTAGCGAACGCGACATCGCCATACTTGGCAGAAGCGCTCAGCATTGCCGTCTGACACACCACGTCACGATCAAGAATCCCTCCAAACACCCTACGACACGATTCCAAACTACCCATCTCCGCGTACATATTAATCAACCCACTCTGAACATGCGGGTCGCCCTCGAACCCATGTCTCACCAGAGCACCGTGCACCGATTCCCCCGCGCCGCACGCCGGAAGCTGCGCGCACGCGCAGACCAAGAAATTGAAAGTGTAATTGTCCGGCAACAAGCCGCAGCGCCGGATCCTGTTGAAGTAGCGGAAGCTCTTCTGCGGGCTCGGGCTCTTGGAGTGGACCCTGATCATGGAATTCAAGCCGAACAGGGTCGGGTTCTCGCATCGGTCGAGGACCCGGCTGGAGTGCTCGAGGTTCTCGGGGTTCCTGAGGGTGACAGCGGCGACGAATTGGCCCAAGAACTGGGGCTCGTTGAGGAAGCCGTTGAGGAGGAGGTGGGCGTGGATTTGCAGGAGCTCTCGGAGGGTGGTGGAGGAATCGATCAGGCAGATGCTGGGGTGTCTCGCAATGCTTCTCAGCGAACTCATGGTCCGTGGAGCTTGGAATGTTTCTTGGGTCATGTCCGAATCTCGCAGTGCTTTTGCTGCGTTCGGCTTGAGGATTTTTGGAACATCCGAGGAAATCAACTTCGGTGCGTGTCTTGGGGGTGTTCCCGCGTTTCAAACGGTCGGTTCGTTGGTAAATGGAAACGGAAAAAAATGTTTTGGAAATACGAAATATCTGTGTTAGGATAGATGATGCTTTAAAAATCTTTTTTTTAATGGGATAAATGCTCTGAAAGTTCTAAAACTTATCATAAATATGCAATCGAGTCATAAAACTTTCAAAATGTACAATCGAGTTCTAAAATTTATCACGAAAATATAATCGGGTCCTAAAACTTTTAAAAAGTGCAATCAACGGAATGATTTAATTGGATAAATTTAACAAATTTTAGAACTGAATTGCACTTTTTGAAAGTTTTAGTATTTAATTGTACTTTTCGCGACAAGTTGGAGGATTTTCAATGCACTTTTCCCCTTTTTTTAAAATTTTCAAAACCTCTCAAAAATCCTATTGCTTTTATAACTTCCTTTAAGATCAAACAAATTGCCTCAAACTAGCATTTTTTGAGACAAATTAATTACTTGTTAAATATTTATTTAAGGAAAATAAATCTTTCCCATATTGTTATATTTTGTGCTAAATTAATTAGATATAAAAAAAATTTCTAGATTGAAATCTTTAAAAGAAGTCTATGGAATCATGGTGATGTTTTTATGTATTTTTACTCTTGTATTGGGATACACTACAAATATACTTGTAATTGTGTGGTTAGAAAGAGATATAGGAATACAGCAACGTATTGGTCCCAAATACGCCAGTCCTTTGGGAATTCTTTAAGCTTTAGCATATGGGACAAAACTTATTTTCAAATAAAATCTTTTTTCATCTAGAGGAGATACTCGTTTATTCGATATAGGCCCATCCATAGAAGTTATATCAATTTCACTAAGTTACTTGGTAATTCCTTCTAGTTATGACATCGTTTCATATAATATTAATTTGGGGTTTTCTATTATGGATCACCATTTCTAGTGTTGCTTCCATTGGACTTCTCGTGTCAAGACACGGATCAAATAATAAGCATTCTTTTTTATGGGATCTGCGAGCTGTCGCTCAGTCAATCAATTTGTGTTCTATCAATATTTCTAAGTACAATTCGTTATAACATAAACTTTTATTTTTCCTTACTCCTTTCTTCTTCGAAAAGAAATTGAATAGACATCTCCTTTTTCATTTTTCATCACTCAGTCTAAATCGGATAGATTAGCAGTAAAAATGTCAAGTCTCATTTTCCTACGTAGGAGAATACGAAAAAAAATAAGTAAATATAAGCAAAGATTTATACTCCCAACAAGGCCAACACCGACTCTGGCCCGACCCGACCCAGACCGGCCCGACCCGGCCCATAATAGTTCCTTTGATGGGCTTTTTAGAGGTGAAAATAGTCCATCTGAGCAAAGCAGGGTTTTTGAAACTTGGCTGGGGTTTCTCTCCCTATCTCTCTCTCTCCCACCTGCAGCTCAGCCGTCAGTCCATCGCCGCCGGCCGCCGCCCACGGAGCTTCCGGTAATCTCTCTCTCCTCTCTCGCTTTGCGCGAACCTGAGCTTCGTTGCGTTTCAGCTGAGTCGATACGCCGGCTTTCTCGTTTTCCGGTGAATGCGTCCGGATGTGTTCGCCGATTCGAGCGTGTGCGATGCTGGAAATGATTCAGGGAAAGCGGTGGAAGTTTCATTCTTATGGTGGCCGTTGGTTTGTTCTGTTTGACGGCAGATGAGGAGGAGGTGACGGTTCCCGACGAAGTTAGGGACATGGCATTGTCGATTTCCAGGAGGGTGTTGCGGTCGCTCGGGCCGTTGGGCCAGTGGAGGCATGTCGGCTCGGTTTCGGCCGCGAATGGTTCTTTTCGCTGTCCTATCTGTTTGACTACGTGGATTCTTGATTTCGATCGTTCGTTGAGATGGGTTTAATGGTTTTGTAATTTTTCTTGGTAGATTTGCGCGGCCTCGTTTCGCAAGAGAGCTTATCCACTGCGGAGTTTTCTCGATCGTTAAGGGTATGTTCGTGTTCTACTTCTGTGTTATAATTACATGCGGTGAATGCAAAAGAATAGCAAGAGAGCAATTTTTTGTGCCTGTGGTTGCTCCGCAGATTTTACCCGATCAAATGCTTTCGATGGTGTATTGCGAGTGAAATCATAATTTTGGATGTTTCAATTTCTTTATTATTTGTCTTTGAATGTGCTCTCGGCTTTGCTCTATAACCTAGTGGTCTCTTCCTATTGAAGAAGCAGACTTGGGTTGTCTTACTTTCTACTGTCTAGAGTTCATAGCAGTTGATTGATGAACGATATAAGCCCATCCTTAGCTTTAACTCCCGACATTGGGGTGTGTTTTATGTAACCGTATGTAGGATGATGCTTTTTTCGTTGGTCGTCGAAGGCTGTCAACCTCAGTACTGACTCCTAATGGTGAAGCTAACTTCCCTTCTGACTTATTGTCCAAGAAGGAAGTAATCGTGCCTGATCGTGAGATAGGTATGGATGGAATGTGCTTTACAGCGCCTTTCTTGTAAAAGATACAGAGGATTATAATGACCATCTTTTACATGTGTTGATAGCCCCTGGAAATGCAACTTGAAATGTAGAAAAATAAGCCATGAACTGCTTAGGAAACAAGGGAAAGCATGAATTGGTCCAGAGGTTTGAAATGTCTTGCAGAACTAGTAATGTTATAAGAGGACTCAAGAAGATATTTCCTTGAATATTCATGTATTAAAATGATTTTCATCATTATTAAGTGAATGCAGGATATTCTATAGTGGCTTATCCGTTATATTTGCTTTTCAATGGGGAGATATCAGCATTCTGCTTATTCGCTGTAGTATTATACTCTTAAAATATTCTTTCAGGACTTTACCAGGACCTTGTAATTCCAGTGACGAACTTTCTTGGTGAAGATAAGGGCTTGATGGTCTTAGCTGGAGTTGTTTTTGATGTACCTATTAGAAAAGATATTATTCATCGTGTTGTGAGATGGCAGCTTGCAAAATGACAACAGGTTTTGTACCACAATCTTATGCACTCTGAAATCTGGTGTCTGTATTTGCTGTAAATTAATTCATGGCATAGCTTGATCTACTGAATAACACTTTGAATTTTATTTACTGCTCTGAGAAGCATCTAAAATATTGTAGAAGAATGAGAAACCATTGATATACTACTATCTTCGCATTGAATTGGTTATTTTATTTTCCCAGAGTATTAGAATGCTGAATGCGTTTACTGCTGTGAGAAGCTTCTATGGAGATTTTTTATTATGTTGATGGGTTGATCTACAGGGTACGCATTCAACTAAAACAATTAGTGAGGTTAGTGGAACAGGCAAAAAACCATGGCGACAGAAGGGCACTGGTTGAGCAAGGCACGGTTCTAGGCGTGGGCCCCAGGTTTGGTTATGTTTTGCCTTATTATTATAGAGGTCTGATTTACTGAGATGGTGTATGTAAAATATGACAAGCAAATTTTTGGATGACAGTTTAGAGGTGGTGCTACAATGCATGGCCCAAAGCCACGAAGCCATGCTATTAAGATCAATGAAAAGCTTAGGCACCTGGGGCTGAAGATAGCTCTCTCTGCATGGGCAGGGGAAGCAAAGGTGAATCTGTCTCGCTGCTCTTCAATTTTCTATTTGTCGATTGTTTGATATGGTATACCTGTGGGGTTCAATTCAAGGCATATCAGCAATGATGATAATTCTGTAGTCAAGTTTGTCTTGGCTTGTAATGTCATAGAGTCGGTGCCTTGCCTACTTCATTATCCTTGTGCTTATGACCTCGTCCTTTTTGTGAGGAGCAGTATCTTGAGATTTAGGGTCTGTTTTTTTGGATATGAACCTTTTGCTTTGCCTTCAAGATATTGAAAATAAATAAAAAATTAATATTAGCAAAGTAGGAAAAAATTCTAAATGGCGTACATATCAAATGTGTCTTTTGAAAGGATTCGCACTTTCAGTTATTCGACATTAAGTAAAATTAAACTTCTTACACTAAAGAAAAAGAAAATGCAAAAGACATTCAAAATAGACCCAATCATTTGATTATTTTTGTTATCATCTTGCTAGTCAGCAACCTGTTGCTTTGGTACTTGTTATGTTGAACTCTTTACTGCTCTTCATTACCACTGTACCTCAAAATGATCTCATTCTATATTCAAATCTTCCTTTTCTTTTTTCTATCTATGCTGTATATTTGATCTAGTATTTCCTGGCTCTTGAAAACTGCACAGCTTCTGGTATTTGACGATGTGGAGATCCCAACGCACAAGACAAAGAACATTGTAAACTATGTCGAGCAAATGTAGAACACTAAGAAAATTCTGGTTGTGGATGGTGGTCCCATCAATGAGAAGCTGAAATTGGCTACGCAGAATCTACACTATGTCAACGTGTTACCTCTATAGTAAGTTTACCTTCTGGTTTTAGATTTTGCATTGTTGAAATTGATTTAAGTTTACCCTCTATACTAGAATGTTTTCTTTCACTGTGTTTGGGTCCAAGAATGCATGAATTTTGACGAGAATGGTGGTGGAGGAATGAATATGAGGGACTATATTCTCTTGTATTGTTCAGAGTAACGGAAATTGAAGGGAGTGAAAATGGAGGGCTTTTCCATTGGAAGGAGATGAAAGGCGAGTTGTGGTAGTGCTACTTAGTGGGCATTGCTCACTCCATTTCTGGAGGGAGCGGATCAATGTTCCCATTCAGATCAGCTCCCATTTTCTATCCAACTCATTTTTTTCTTTGGGATGCTCCGTGGGAAAGAACTTTGTCATTCAGGTTGTCTCGCCAGAAATTTATATATATGTATCTGTTGGTATTTTAGGCATGTCCTCTTTCGACTTTATTGATGTAGTTGATAAAATCTTGTTTCTGAACAACATGCTCCAAGCTTTTGTCTGGTGATCGTAGGTTCGTATCATATCATCGCAGGATACGGACTAATGCAAGGTCAATTGTTGGTACTTTGGGTCGTACGAGATATGGAAATAGTGACGATATTGCAAGATGGAGTGTCTCTGTATATTTTCTCTTAGGATAACTTCTAGTGATGATTAGGAAAACCATCAGGTTGTATTTGAGACAAATAATTCTACTTTCATGTCTAGACTGCCTGGTTCACCATTCCACAGCTCTAGGCATGTAAAGTAGTTTCCTTTTTCGGAAGTTGTTTGATTGCTTATGGCCTGAAAATCTGGCAAGATCATTTTATTCCATGATATCAGTCATACAAGTGCTAGTAACACTTTGTTGGGCACATTGTTACATTCTCTAAAGAGGGTCATTCGGTTCAATAACTGTAATATGATCATATGTTTTTGCAGGGCCTTAATGTATACAGCATCCTGCTACACGACACATTGGTGATGTCCCGTGATGCGGTAAATAGGATTGTTGATCGAATGCATACTCCAATTAACCGTTGATGCTATGGTTTTTTTGTTAGAAGAATTTCCTTTGGAGGGGAAATTTGATGTTTCGTGTTGGTATTTGTGCCAATGTAGGTGTTTTTCTTCTTCCTTTTTGAGTTCCTGTAATAATTATGTAACTTAGAGCTAGCAATTTTGTTTTTGGCACTGTTTTCTCCTTGTGTTTGAGTATAATGAGCTGGAATGTGCTCTCGCAAATAACATTTCACTTCCTGATCTTAGCCCGTGTCAAAACATTTTTCCTTTTTCGCACTGTCTGAATGTGTAGGACCAATGACAAGCATGATTTTGTTGGGATTGTGTTCATGCGAAGGTAACGATACCTTGTCGCGGTAGGAATAATATAAACTGGATTGATGTTGAATCATGAGATGAGGGGAGCAATAATCCCCTATGACGAATGAGAGAAGTAGCCAATTTCATCTTGTATAGAATATCACTAGACTGAGAAGAATGCAACCATCATAATTGAACTGTATTGGATGATGCTGTGTAATTAACACTGGCATTGTGGAGTTGATGGGTTTTCTTTTGGGGATATTTCATTTTTCCATATTAGGGGAAACCATTCTCTTGCAGCTCGTACTTGCTGAATATTGACCCATGCCTTTTGGGTACTTAAAAGCGTAGTAAGGTGATACTGTTTACTTTCACAAAGCTTAAAGCTTATAACTGGAGATGTTTCTAATGGAAGAATGGATGGGTATTTCAAGTGCATTCGTTTCGAGAAAAAGTAACCATACGAAAAACATTTGTCAAAAAAAATAATCGCTTGCACGAAAAGATAAAAAAGAATGGATCCCTTTGTCTTTTAGTGAGATTCTGAACCTTCAATTTGAAAAAGGTTTTGTGAAATGGATTCATCATATAGCAGAGACGATACGGTGTGACTGACACGTCACTATTTCTTACCAAATGCATTCTCGTTCTCTCCTTTTTGATTAGTCGGTTACGTCGCATGGATCATATATAATGCCTTCACTTCACAGAGAAAAAAAGGCAATGAAATCAGTAGAAGTCTTAGAAGTCGAATAATCGGAATTCATCCCTCTCGCTCCCCTCTTATATCATTAGAGTTTGGGCTTGCCTTAGCTTATCTTGGGGGAAGCATCTCGCGAGTCTGTTGCCTGGATATGGGCCTGGTTTTATTTTTGCCCTTATTAGAACCAAAGAAAATAAGTAATTTCATTAACTGCCATAGTAAGGTAACAATTACAATTTTTTGAATGATTTATGGAGATGGAATTGATTTTTTAATAATGAAGTTAAAAGTTAAGTGTATAAATATGCTTTTGAAATTCACAAACAAAGAAGTGATTAAAAAGTTGACTTTGAAAATTTAACATTAATCTAAAAAGTAGAATTCTTTAGCAGCCAACAGCTTTTACCAACTTCACAAATAAAATCAAAATCAAACTGAATTCCTAGCATGCACAACATCCTATTGCTATTTATCATCCAATAACTTAAATGAAAAGGATAAAAAAGAGGCAAGAGAGAGGATTCTACTGCAAAATAATTCATGTGGAAAAGCAGCTTGTTGAAAACATATGTTGAAATTGGAAATTACACATATGAGAGGATTGTTAAATGTCATGAAGCACCTAGTAGAGCCTCTGGAGATCCAAGTAGTCGAGGGAAAAGAGAGAGAAGAGTTTTCGTTGGAAGAAAGGATTGGTTCGCTTTTTTGAAGGAACAATGATGGTAAGCAAAGGAGGGGAATGTCTGAAAGGTTAATTTTTCATGTTTAAGTTGTGATAATGCCTGTTTTATAACATGAACGCAAGAGGGAAATGTGTGAAAGGTTAGTTTTTCTCTTAATTTTCCTTCTTTTTCGAGTATTTGTTGAATTACCAGTACAAAATGTCCAAACTCCAAAGCTGTTTTCTTAATGGAGTCTGTCTTCTTTTTTTCTTTCTTTGCAATCGTTGGAGCTTACCTTATAATCATGCTCTTAGGTGAGAAAGCCATTCTTTTTCCTTTTCTTTTTTTCCGTACTTCCGATCTCTAACTTCTTCTTTCTTTGTTTAGTATAATGTCTATCTCACTCTTCTTCTTCTCTTCCGATATCCATTTTAAGCAAGCCATTATATGCAAAGAGACAAATTTTTTTATTGGGGTGGAAGAGTAGAAAGTCAAACGCCTTTGCCAAAATCATTACCTGCTCATATTTAGTAAATAGGACCAGCAGAGCGCCCATCCATCATTCAGCAACTTCGACTTTGCCTTTAAATTTTAGTCTTTTGCCTATTTCTTCTCCCTCTTTCTCCATTCTCACCACCATTTCTCTCTTTTGTCTCTCTCTCTCTCTCTTCGTGGACGCTGGGAGCTTTGATTGCGCAGAAGCAAGGTTAGTCTTTTCATTTGTTGTTTTTAGTTCTATTAATTATTTTGAGTTGTCAAAATACCCATATTGAACTAGTTGGATATGGTTTAACGGTTTTCTAGTACCAAAGCAGTGGAAAGAGATCACCATGAAGAGCTGAAGAGTGGAACACGCCCTTCTGACCAAAAAAAAAAAAGAACACGCCCTTTCTACCCAAAAAAGAAAGAGTGAGAGGAAACGCCCGATTTGATGAACATAATGGAAGTGAGTTACGAGACATCAAAGTCTCCGAATTTTACGAGTTTCTACTTCTGTGATCTTCATGAATGGCATGTTGACTCTATGTTAATTTCTTTTTTACATCAGAATGCCTTGGACAATCGTCCACTCGAATTGGCTACTCTAAATTACAAAAAGCCGAAAGAGTCTTGAAATTGGCTTAAAAGTATAAGGTAGAGAAAACATATATTTTCATATTTTTCTTTTTTGACACCTATGTATACTATTTCAGAGGTAAGAGAGGAACTCTACTACATGATAATTCACATGGAAAAGTAACTTGTTGAAAAATATATGTTGGAATTGAAAACTAAACATATGACGGGATTGATGAATGTCATGAAGCACTTGTTGGAGCCTCTGGGGATCCAAGTGGTCGATGGAGAAGAAGGAATAAAGTTTCGCTGAAAGAAGGGATTGATTCCCTTTTAGAAAAGGATAATGATGATGAGCGCAGGAGACGAATGTGTGAAAAGTTAATTTTTCATGTTTAAATTGTGATAATGCGTGTTTTATAACATGAATGCAACAGGAGAATGTGTGAAAAGTTAGCTTTTCTCTTAATTTTCCTTCTTTTTCGAGTATTTGTTGAATTAGCAGTACAAAATGTCCGAACTTCAAAGTTATTTTCTTGATGGAGTCTATCGTTTTCTTCTTTTCAATCGATGGAGCTTATTTTATAATCATGCTCCTAAATGAGAAAGTCATTCTTCTTCCTTTTCTCTTTTTTTTTCCGTACTTATGGTCTTCGACTTCTTCTTTCTTTGTCTGATATAATGCCTATCTCACTCTTGTTCTTCTCTTCTGATGTCCATTTTAAGTAAGTCATTATATGCAAAAAACAATTTTTTTTATTAGGGCAGAAGTGTAGAAAGTCAAACACTTTTACCAAAATCATTACCCGTTCATATTTAGTAAATGGGACCGGCACAATACCCCTTCATCATTCAGCGATCCGACTTTGCCTTAGAATTTTAATCTTTCGCCTATTTCTTCCCCCTCTTTCTTCATTCTCTTCTTTGTTTTTCTCTTTTGTCCCTCTCTCCATGGACACTGGGAGCTCTGATCGCACAACGGCATGGTTAATCTTTTTGTTTTTTTATTTCAGTTTTATTAGTTGTTTTTAATTGTCAAAATAACCATACTGAACGAGTTGGATCTGGTTTAGCGGTTTTCTGATATCCAAGCAGAGAAAGAGATCACCGTGAAGAGCTGAAGAGTAGAACACACAATTTCTGCCCAAAAGAGTGAGATGGAGAGAAAGTGTCCGATTTGACGAACATAATGGAGGTGAGTAACGAGACATCAAAGTCTCAAAATTTCACGAGTTTCTACTTCTGTGATTTTCATGAATGAAATGTTGACTGCATGCTAACTTCTTTTTTACATCAGAATGCCTTGGACAATTGTCCACTCGAATTGTCTACTCTGTAGTTACAGCAAGATAAAAGAGTCTTGAAACTGGCTGAAAACATAAGGTATTCACTTCATATTTCTACTCACATGAAGAGAATACATATGTATTCATATTATTCTTCTTGGACACCTATGTATGATGTTTCAGGCGCAAGAGGGGAACTCTATTGCATGATAATTCACATTGAAAAGTAGATTGTTGAAAAACATATGTTGGAATTGGAAATTGCACATGTGAGGGGATTTGTTGAACGTCATGAAGCACCTGGTGGAGCTTCCTGGGGTCCAAGTAGTCGAGGGATTGGTTGAATGTCATTCATTTGCCTTGTCCCTTTTTTTTTCCGTACTTCCGGTCTCTGACTTCTTCTTTCTCTGTTTAGTATAATATCTATCTCACTCTTCTGCTTCTCTTAGGATGTCCATTTTAAGTAAGCTATTATATACACAGCGACCCACAGCAAGTGGCAACTCTATTGTTTCATTGACCAAAAATAGGAAAAAATCAAGAGAACACACACAAAGGAGCCATAGGGAATCCAACGGACCTTGATCACACAGAGGAGCTCCAGGGTTCGTAGCAAATTTGAGTGACGATTGATAGTCGCTCATTGTGCCATGGCCGGTGACAGTGAATCGGTCATTGACTCAGCGACGGTGAGTTGGTATGAGATGCTGCGTCCCGATGAGGATTAATAACGATAAAGAATAGAAATGAGAACCAAGAGTGAGAGCTGCGTCGCGGAATGGAAAGAAAAGGAAATGTTGCGAGTGGAAGGAAACTGAAGATAAAGAAAAGACTGAAAAAAATAAGAAAAATAAGTTACTAATTTCTATTTTAGGGAACCCGGTTCCAGTTCTAGGTTTTGGTTCGGTTCCTATAAGAATCGACAACCGGCGCTGGTTCTTAAAAATGGGGAATTTGGAACCGGACCCTCTCTCCATGGAACTTGGAATCGCGCTAACCCCTAAATGGGACCAGTAGAGCATCTTTCCATCATTTAGCGACTCCAACTTTGCCTTCAAATTTTAGTCTTTCATCTATTTCTTCTCCCTCTTTCTCCATTCTTTTCTCTGTTTCTTTCTTTTGTCTCTCTCTCTCTGTGGATGCTGGGAACTTTGATCGAGTAGCAGTAAGGTTAGTCTTTTCGTTTGTTGTTTTTAGTTCTATTAGTTGTTTTTAGTTGTCAAGATACCCATATTGAATGAGTTGGATTTGGTTTAGCGGTATTCTAGTGCGAAAGCAATGGAAAGAGATCACCATGAAGAGTTGAAGAGTGGAACACGACCTTTTTGCCCAAAAAAGAGTGAGAGAGCAAGTGTCCGATTTGACGAATATAGTGGAGGTAGTAACGAGACATCAAAATCTCATAATTTCACGAGTTTTTGCTTCTGTGATCTTCACAAATGGAATATTGACTGCATGCTAATTTCTTTTTTACATCAGAATGCATTGGACAATTGTCCACTCGAATATTCTACTCTAAAGTTACATAAAGCTGAAAGATTCCTGAAACTAGTTGAAAAGCATAACATATTTGCTTCATATTTTTTCTCACGTGAAGAGAATACATGTATATTCATTTTATACTTTTTCGATGGGACAAGAATAGCAGAAGTGCTAAAACTTGTGTACGGCGCTCACTTTAGTGCCAAAAGTTTCTTTTGGATCACTTTAGTGCCAAAATTTTTGAAAAACGATCACTTAAGTGTCAATTCCGGTCAATTTGGCCGGAAATCCGACGTGACATTTTTTTATTAATTTTTGAAGCCGATGTGGCTCGCCGGAGGTTGAGTCAGCATACTCAGTCAGTATGTATACATCAAAACAATGTAGTTTAGCATGTACACTTGGATTTTTTAAATTTTTTTCTGAATTTTTTTCTTTCTTTTCTTTTTTCGTTTTCTTTTTTCTTCTTCTGCGGTCACTGCTGGTGACCGGAGGCCGGCCATGGCCGGCCGCCTAGCCTCAGCAACGGCGAGGTCGGCCTCACCATCACTAGGTTTGGCGACGGCGAGGCCGGCCTTGCCGTCGCTGGGTTTAGTGACGGCGAGGTCGGCTTCGCCATGGCTGGGCGAGGTCGGCCTCGCCATGGTTGGGCGAGGCTCGACCTCGTCGAATCTGGGGCGAGGTTGAGCCTCGCTCGGCTATGGCGAGGCCAGCCTCGCCGTCGTTGGGTTTGGTGATGGCAAGGCCGGCCTCGCCATCGCTAGGTTTGGCGACGTCGAGGTCGGCCTCGCCATGGCCGGGCGAGGCTCGACCTCGCCCAGATCTGGCAAGGTCGAGCCTTGCTTGGCCATGGCGAGGCCGACCTCGCTGTCGCCAAGCTCAGTGACGGCGAGGTCGGCCTCGCCATGGCCGGGCGAGGCTTGACCTCGCCGGATCTGGTGAGGTTGAGCCTCGCCCGACCATGGCAAGGCTGGCCTCGCCGTCGCTGGGTTTGGTGACGGCGAGGCCTTCGGTCACCGGCGGTGACCTAAGGTAAAAGAAGAAGAAGAAAGAAAAAAGAAAAGAAGGAAAAAAAATTTCAGAAAAAATATTTAAAAAATCGAATTATACACGTGGAAATGCCACGTAGACCGATTTTTAAAAAAAATTCCAACTCGATTTAAAATTTTAATTATAAAAGCCACGTATTAATTTGGCCGGAATTTCTCGCCGTTGGCACTTAAGTGATCGTTTTTCCTCTGATTTGGTAATTAAGTGAGCTAGCGAAAACTTTTGGCACTAAAGTCAGCGCCGTACACAAGTTTTGGCACTTCTAGCGTTCTTCTCCCCTTTTTTGACATGTGTCGTGTCACACTTTTCTTTTTTTTGGGGCTTTCGGGATTTGCGCGCTAAGAAGATATTCTGTGTAAGGGTCTCTCCTAGACCATACCTCACGTGACAGTGGAAGGTGATTTCTTATTTAGTTTAAGTTTGTAATTTTGGAGTCGCCACTAGTCATTATTGGTAGGTAGACTAGAAACCTAATCGAGGTACGGGAGAAATGCCACGATTCTACGAACTAGAGATTCTGAGTACGGGAACTTGGTTACATTATTAATCCCGAATCAAGATCCTTAACGCCCTTTCGGTACCTAAGAACGATATGATGTCTAATCTGTCATGCAAATTTCCGAGACTTACCCACTAATCCTATCCGTTCTAATCGCAGGAAAGACCAAACAAGTATTAAATGCACAATCGAAGTCAATCAAGTCAATCAATCCTAAGTGGTTTCTAAAATGAAAATCAATCAAAACATTCAAACCCTAATGAAGCTCTAGAAGCTTATTCATTTCATGATTCACATTTTTTAGGGTTTTAGGGTTTTTTAGGGGTTATAACATTTGAATTTGGAATTTTCTAAAAAATGCCACTTGGGCACTTTCAAAAATTCAAATCTCACTTTTTATGGTTGGCCACAGTGTTTTTGGACTATTCTGTGAATTTTCAAAATTTTTGAAAATTTTAAATTTTTTTTTCGGAAAAAAATTTTTTAGTTGAGAATTGATTTTTTTATGATTTTCTGAAAATTTTTATGAATTTTTCAATTTTTCAATTTTTTACTGATTTTCTAATTTTTTTTACATTTTTTATTTGTATTTTCTGAATTTTTATGAATTTTTTTTATGAATTTTCTAATTTTTTTTGTGAATTTTCTGCTTTTCTAAAATTTTTTTCGATTTTTTTTACAATTTTTATATTTTCCTGATTTTTTGATTTTTTTCTAGGTTTTTTTATTATTTTTTTCTTATTATTATTTTTTGAATTTTTTCTTCTTTCTTCTTTTTTTTTGAATTTTTTTATTATTTTCTTATTTTCTCGCCAAGAGGCGAACCATATCAGCTCGGTTCAACCCAGTTCGGCCTGACCGAATCGGGAATTGCCGGCGCCAGTTGCTGGTCATCGTATCCGGCGAAAGACAACGCCAAAACGGCGCCATTCTAGGCGATTTTCTTTTCGGCAGTTCGCCGAACACATGTGCATGAACCCTAGTCCTAAGTTTTCGAGACCGCCACTTCAAGCCTTTCTTCGGCGACCTTCCGATGACCATTTGGTTTGATTTTTGACTCTATGTCTTCTTCGTATTGCCATTTATCAACCTTAGTTTATAGTTTCGCCATTGGACGTTTGCCGCCCGGCGAAAAATCAGTCTAAACAACCTAGTTTGTAAATTGTTCAAACATGGATTTTTCAGAATACAAGTCTTGATCCTAATCGCCCTAGCCGTCTATGTTGAGTCTAATGGCTATCAAATCATCACACAAGGTAAGGGAATGCTAACTTGACTGGCCTATAGCCACGGTGACGCTTCGGCGAGGACCTCCGAGCTCCGACGAAGTGGTTTTCATATATGGTTGACTCGGTTTATGCAAGTTTAACACCCCAAATGCAATGAGGCAACACCAAATTTGATTAGAA
The DNA here is from genome assembly GCA_031216235.1 of Syzygium jambos. Lineage (NCBI taxonomy): Eukaryota > Viridiplantae > Streptophyta > Magnoliopsida > Myrtales > Myrtaceae > Syzygium > Syzygium jambos. Next base: position 17,132,216 of record CM062226.1, read on the forward strand.
ACAAGTTTTTAACACAAAAATGCTTAAAATCATCAACGAGATCGCATGAACACTCACTTTGGAACTAAACGCAATTCTAGAAATTTAAAAAAAAACAGTGACCATGAGCAATATTTACCTGTTTTGTCGGAGAGTCAAACGAGGTTTCTGAGTTGATCTGCGGCTGTGGAGAGTTTCTTCAACACCCAGGCTTCAAGTTGGTGGTCTTGGGATCACCGGAAAGGCTCCGGATACGCCAGCCAAGCTCAAGTTTCAGGCCTTCCAGACCAATTTCCGTTCTGATTCACCCGAGGAGGAGATCCTCCCTAGACATTCAACTTGCCAATGCTGTTCAATCGACCGACGCCGATCACTCGACCTGGGGATCTCTACTCCTCTCTCTCTCTCTCTCTCTCTCTCTAGATTTCAAGCTTTTTCCTCTTTGGTTCTCTCTCTCTTCTCTACGGCAATTCGTCCAATAGGTTCCCCGCAATGTTTAGTTTTTTCTTCATTTTTGTTGATAAAAAATCCCGGCCAAAGTTTGTTGGAACCTACCTTGAATCAGTTAGGGTGATTATCTAGTGCCATCCGGATATTTTCCAGCTGGCTAAATCGATTAAAATGTGCTAATTTGATTAGGAATGATCAGTGAAGTCGCGGGCACGGGAGTTATTTTCTGGGTTTAGTGCACGTTTTGGCAAACCGGGTGAAGAAGATGACCTACCCGGGTCGGGTTGGGTTGACCCGGTCGACTCGACAGACCCCGGGTTGCTCTAAATTCACAAATTCGACCCGATTTTAACCCAATTTTTCAAATTTAATCCCAAAATTGAATTCTCCATCATATTCCAAACCCAAATATATGATTTTCCCCAATATTTATTATAATTGTGTCCAAGATTTTTTCATTTTTGTATTCGAGTTAATAGGGTTTTATTCAATTTGATGTCCTAATGACCTGATTAGGCAAAATTGATGCTAAAATTGGATTACCCACACCTGATTAACCTTAGAAATGAGAGTCTCATGTTTCGACAATTTCATATTGGGCACAATTTCCAATTTGGGTTCAAAATTTTTAATTTTCAATCGAATTTTGGGGATTTTTGATTTTTATGTCAAATTGTGCAATTGGACTGACTAGTATGCAATTCAAGGTCCCAGAATCATTTGTTGTGAAGACACTATGACTTAAAAATGACTAGAAAAAATTTAATGACATTTTTGGTTTAATTCGGGTTTAATTTTGCCCAATTTTGGGAAAGACATATACCCATTTAAGATTTTTCAAAATTGATAGTGTATTCATGAAATTGGATTTAAAATAAGACTAATGAATATTTTTATGGAATTTTCTGATTCCATTTGCTATTTTTCTTGATTTTCTCACCTATTTTGAGTAAAAGAAATTAAGGAAAAATGCAGAAAAATGATAAAAAAATTATTTTTTGTTTTAGAAATAGGTTTCTAGGCTTGGCCAAGATTCCTAGTCCTAATTTTGAAATTTTTTGAAAATATAAAAAAAATGAGCTAAAAATTAGGTGTCAATAATATGTATGATGTTTCAGAGGCAAGAGGGGGACTCTACTGCATGAGAATTCACATTGAAAAGTAGATTGTTGAAAAACATGTGTTGGAATTAGAAATTGCACATATGAGGGGATTGTTGAATGTCATGAAACACCTGGTGGAGGCTCTGGGGGTCCAAGTAGTCGACGGAGAAGAGAGAGAAGAGTTTCGCTGGAAGAACATATTGGTTTCCTTTTTGGAAGGGACAATGATGGTGAGCGCAGGAGGGAATGTGTGAAAGGTTAGTTTTTTATGTTTAAATTGTGATAATGCCTGTTTTATAACAAGATTGCAAGAGGGGAATGTGTGAAAGGTTAGTTTTTCTCTTAATTTTTGTTCTTTTTCGAGTATTTGTTGAATTAGTAGTACAAAATGTCCGAACTTCAAAGTTGTTTTCTTGATGGAATCTGTCTTCCTTTTCCTTTCTTTTCAATCGATAGAGCTTAGCTTATAATCATGCTCCTAGATAAGAAAGTCATTATTTTTTTATCTTTTCTCTTTTTTTCTATGCTTCCGGTATCCTAATTTTTTTTCTTTGTTTGGTAGAATACCTATCTCACCCTTCTTCTTCTCTTTTGATATCCATTTTAAGTAAGCCACTATATGCAAAGAGACAAATTATTTTTATTATGGCCAAAGAGTAGAAAGTCAAACACATTCACCAAAATTATTACCCGTTCATATTTAATAAATGGGACCGGTAGAGCACCCCTCTATCATTCAGCGACTTCGATTTTACCCTCAAATTTTAATCTTTCGCCCATTACTTCTCCCTCTTTCTCCATTCTCTTCTTCATTTATCTCTTTTGTTTCTCTCTATGGACGCTAGGAGCTTTGATTGCGCAGCAGCAAGATTAGCCTTTTCGTTCGTTGTTTTTAGTTCTATCAGTTGTTTTTAGCTGTCAAAATACCCATATTGAACAAGTTGGTTATGGTTTAGAGGTGTTCTAATATGAAAGCAGTGTAAAGAGATCACCATAAAGAGCTAAAGAGTGGAACACACCATTTCTACCCAAAAAAGAGTGCGTGAGAGAAAGTGCCCGATTTGACAAACATAAGGGTGTTGACACCTAATTTTTAGCTGACACGTCATTAAAAATAGAAAATTCAAGATTATGGTTTCCGATCGCGACGGAGCCTGTTTCTTGAACAAAAAGTGTCGTTTTTTAATTCTGTCTGTTGGCCTAGCTTTTATAAGCGTTTTTCTATTCATTTCATGTAAAAACCTGAAAAGTCAAATGGTTGACTTTGGCGTTGACTTTTTGGTCAACCCTTTGACCAAAAGTCAACCCCAGGTCAAATTGGGGCTTTTCACATAAAAAGATTCCTTTCAAGTCCAATTTCACTTTAGAAGTGGAAATTTCAGAAAAATTCAAAGATTTGATCATAAAATCAAGCTCCTAGTGAAAAGTCAACTAGGGTTTGACTTTTGGTCAAACCTTTGACCAAAAAAATCGAAAAATACCAAAATCAAAAAATCATCTTATTTTACATTCAATTTACCTTTGGCATTTGAAATTTTATAAAAATCGATTTAGAATCAACTTTTTCCCAAATTACGAAAGTTGATTCAAATCGGCCAAAAATGAAATTACTTCATTTCTAGTCATTTTTTAGGTTAATGTTCTTCACGGCAGTTGATCTAGAAGTCATTTTATACCCAATTTTTGAATCAATTTTGTGATTCCAAGACAAACACAAAAACCCCCAATTTAGGCCCTAATCAGTGATTTTGATCGATTCTTCATGATGAGCGCAATTGAGGCACGAATGAGCCTAATTTCTTATATGAAATCCAAATTCAAAATCAATTTTGAAATATTCACATGAATTTGAGTCAATTTGATCAATTTAGTGATCCAATGATTAGGAAGTCTAAGAGTATTTGGTCTAATTAGTGCAATTCAACTTGACCCACTCTAGACTAATATTCAATTTGATGAATTGGGACTCAATTTGGTTAATTAGACTTCAATTAAACTTGTTAGTCTAGCTTGGTCATGCAATTACCCAAATTCAGAGCTAATTGACTCAAATCGATTTGATTCAAATTGAACTAATCCGATCGGACTAATCATTTTCCGTTTGAAAATTTTAATGATCGACAATCCGTTCAGACCAACCAAGGCCGGTCATATCCTCTTGAGTGCAAAAATGACAAAAATGCCCTTAATTGAGAATTACAAAAAATGCCCCTAAGAGAAATGATAAAAATGCCCTTCTTCAAGAATTAAGCAAATTAATTAGGGGATAAGCAAATCAATCATGGCCATTCATTTAGAATTGATCATGTCCATCCATGATGCCATGTCACCAATCCTTAGCCATTAAGGAATATTCTTAATCATTAAGGATGCATTTTGAACCATTGGATCAATCTAAGGGCTAGAATTCAAAGTTGAAGGGAGTATATAGTGTTTTTCCCTCCAAAAATCAAAGGGGGGTTCATTTTCAGATCTAGTTTCTCTCTCTCTCTCTCTCTCTCTCTCTCTCTCTCTCTCTCTCTCTCTCTCTCTCTCTCTCTCTCTCCCTATCACGATCATCTCTCTCTCTCTCTCTCTCGAACCTCTCTCTCGGCCGCGGGCTTTCCAGCTTCTTGCCGGCTGCTTTCCGGCGAGCCACCGTCCCACCGACGTCCCCCACGGCGGCCTGAAGCTAGTCGCAACACTAGCTGGTCTCACCGGTGGCCGGAACACCTCCCTCCGGCGACATCTCCTTCTCGGCAGCTTCACCGACTCTGCCGCCGGTGACTGGATCAGCTGCTTCAACTGGCTGAACCGGCCCTCCGGCGATCTCCTCCGGCGATCCTAAGCATCCGACTACATTCCTCGGTGTCCTCACGTCGCTGTGGTGGCCGGCTACTCATCGAACAGCCACCGGATCACATCCTTAGCCTCAATTTTTACTGATTAGTCTATTTGTGAGAAAACGAATTAATTCTCACATTATTTCGTGCAATCTATTGTCCTAGGTTGGCCGAGCTTTCCGAGGCTTCTCCGTGCCATTCCAGATCAGAATACGGAGGCCGGATCACTCGATTGAGCATTGGATCATTGTTAGACAAGGTAAGAGCACTTGAACACAATTCTGTAAATTCGTGTCCAGTGAAACCTGTTGGCTTGAGATGCTGATTTGAGCTTGTTAACGTCGAAATCTGATGAAGTGATAAACTAGAGAGTCGTAGAACTCATCTTAAGCTTCGATTTGATATATCATATGCCTCGATCGGACTTCATTTGCTATGTCAAAACACTTTTAGAAGTTAGGATCAGAATCTGGAATATGTTGTGCAAGTCTGTTCTGATGATTCCTTGACTGGCGTTGTGCTGTTTGATGATTTTTATGATTTTTTACGATCATTTTCTGGAAAAACTTCCTTCATGAGAGTTGTAGAGCACATCCTGATCTATTCACCATAAAATTTTCATAAAATTTTGAGCATGTTAGCCTAGTACGATTTGCAACGTCATATGCACGTGAATCTGGTGACATGCTGATTTCAGTCGACCTTCGTGTGTTCTTCGATTTTCATAAATTCGTGTGTTCGAGATATGAAAAAATTTTCTTCACGAAAGTTCTTCCTGTGATTAAGATATTTCTATTGATACTAACTTCATCAAAATCGGAGATCATTTGTATTTTCAAAAGGAATTCTCACGATTTGATCAGAATCTGTGTCCAGATCTGATTTTCATTCCTTTGGAGTTCAAAAGATGTTTCTCTGAATTTGATAAAGTTAGAGTCCTTTTTTGCAAAAAATCAAAACTACAAAGTTGCTCATTGGGGTCTCATTATGTCAACTGGAAATTTTGAGGACCTAATTGCAATTTTTGGAGGGTCAATTTGCTTGAAAAATCTTCACGGGTTAAAATTTCATTTGCAATTGAGTCCTTCATGAAAAAAGAATTTTATAAAAATTTAGAGGGCTTTTTAGCAAAAACTCAAAACATGAAAGTTGTTGCACACGAGGAATCCTAACCGTACAAAAATTTTCGTGCTGTTTTGATAAAGTTTGTTATTTGTCCCGCTATTATTTTGAAATTCATAACTGAACTGAGTCCAGCCTGTCACTGAGATTAAATTGGATATTTTCGGGAAAATTGGCTAGGATTTAGAAAAAATGGTCTTCTTGACTTTTGATCCTCATGTTATAAGCTTTCTAATGATACCTGAATCACTTCATTTGGATGTCATTAGGATAGCTAATCATATTCAAACAGATTCAATCCGAATTAGGCATTAATTGAATAAGTGGTTTTTTTTATAAAGCCCACTTCTCATGGTTTGTTTGGTTTCGAAACAAGGCTCATGGGCTTGAATGCATGTTCATTTTATGATTATGCATGTGTTTGTTAGATGAATGTTAGGCCCGGTGCATGTTCAGCGGGTAGCCCATTCATGGTCATTAGAACCCGACTTTAGGGGTTAATTGATATGAGTTACCGTTTTGTGAATACAAATGGTAGCTCATTATCATTAACCATTAATCAAACAATGTTAGGTGATTAGATGGGTGATGAATCGAAACGCATGAAAAACAAAGGCCGATCCCGAGGCCCGTGCTTAATTAGTGATTGATTTCAACATTGTCCTTTCATGAATGAATGTTATGGATGTAAACATCGACACCCGAGAGGCGGTCCAAGGAAGAAAAATCCGAAGTTGAAAAGACCAAGGTGATTGACCGATGTCCAATCCGGTCTCAATTTGTATTCATTTGATGATGGTGCCAAACCGATGTCCAATCCGGTTTCAATTTGTACTTAATTCATTCATTCCCGATCATGTCTCGGGTTTTCAATTTGTGTTGTAATAAACACCCGACAAGTTGCGGGGTTTTACTTTTTACTTTTTACTTTCTCGCACTTAGAATTAGCTTTTTTTTTTAAATACTTCGAGTGTTTACCTTATGAAATGTCTTTCAAATACAATTGATTGTTTCTTTCTTTTTCTAGACTAAGATAGGATTAGTTTAGAATCCTAAATGAAAACGCAAAAACAAGATGTATGATCACTTAGTGGATTAAGACTTTGGCATGAAAATGGTAAAAAAAATGCATGACGACTTAGATAACAACCATATTAAGTTTAGCGGTACCGAAAGGGCGTTAATAGAAATATTAACGTAAGCTAGTCCCCGAACCTTTGATCTCTGGTTTTCGTAGAAACCGAAACGAAATTCCCGCGTTTCGGTTGGGTATTCTAGCCGACCCCCGACCTAGGCTAGTGGCGACTCCTTAAAAAATAATAAAAACAAACCGCTGTCACGCGAGATATGGATTTAAGGAAAATCCACGTTCATGATCAATGGGTCATATGGCTAAACAAAATTTTTACACTTCAGTAAAATCACTTTTTATAAGATGCCATATGAACTGTCTCATGAACTGTCTCATGAACACTTATCTCTAAACCCGCCTCATCCGAGTTCGGCCCTCGAGGGGTAGGTCGCGACAAAGGGAGGTGAGTAACAAGACATGAAAGTCTCCGAATTTCACGAGTTTCTACTTTTGTGATCTTCATAAATGGAATGTTGACTACATGCTAACTTCTTTTTTACATCAAAATGCCTTGGACAATCGTCCACTCGAATTGGATACTCTAAAGTTATATAAAGCCGAAAAAGTCTTGAAATTGGCTGAAAAACATAAGATATTTGCTTCATATTTATTATCACGTGAAGAGAATATATATTTTTTCATATTATTCTTTTTGACACCTATGTATGATGTTTTAGAAGTAAGAAGGGGGACTCTACTACATGATATTTCACATGGAAAAGTAGCTTATTGAAAAACATATGTTGGGATTGAAAATTGCACATATAAGGGGATTGTTAAATGTCATGAAGCACTTGATTGAGCCTCTGGGGGTCCAAATGGTCAAGGGAGAATAGAGAGAAGAGTTTCGCTGGAAAAAGGGATTGGTTCCCTTTTTGGAAGGAAAAATGATGGTGAGCATAGGAAGGGAATGTGTGAAAGGTTAGTTTTTCATGTTCAAATTGGAATAATGTATGTTTTATGACATGAACGCAAGAGGGGAATGTATAAAAGGTTATTTTTTTCTCTTAATTTCCTTCTTTTTCGAGTATTTGTTGAATTAGCAGTACAAAATGTCGAAACTTCAAAATTCTTTTCTTGATGGAGTCTATCTTCTTTTTTCTTTCTTTTCAACAAATGGAGCCTATCTTATAATCATGCTCCTAGTTGGGAAAGCCATTTTTTTTCCTTTTTTTTTCCGCACTTTCAATCTCCGATTTCTTCTTTGTTTGTTTGGTATAATACTTGTCTCACTCTCCTTCTCTTCTAATGTCCATTTTAAATAAGCCGTTATATGCAAAGAGACAAATTTTTTTATTTGGGCGGAAGAGTAGAAAGTCAAACACCTTTACCAAAATTATTATCCGTTCATATTTTGTAAATGGGACCAACAAAGCACCTTTTCATCATTCAGCAACTCCGACTTTGCCTTCAAATTTTCGTCTTTCGTCTTTCGCCTATTTCTTCTCCCTCTTTCTCCATTCTCTTCTCTTTTTCTCTCTTTTATCTCTCTCTCCGTGGATGCCGGGAGCTTTGATCGTGCAACAGTAAGGTTTGTCTTTTCATTTGTTGTTTTTAGTTCTATTGGTTGTTTTTAATTGTCAAAAATGCCCATATTGAACGAGATGGATCTGGTTTAGCGGTGCTCTGGTACGAAAGCAGTGGAAAGAGATCACCATGAAGAGCTGAACAATGGAACATGCCATTTCTGCCCAAAAAAGAGTGCATGATAGAAAGTGCCCGATTTGACGAACATATCGGAGGTGAGTAACAAGACATCAAAGTCTCAGAATTTTACGAGTTTCTACTTCTGTGATCTTCATAAATGGAATGTTGAATGCATGTTAACTTTTTTTTTTTACATCAAAATGCATTGGACAATCGTCCATTCGAATTATCTACTCTAACATCACAAAAAGCCGAAAGAGTCTTGACACTAGTTGAAAAGCGTAAGGCATTCACATGATATTTCTTCTTATGTGAAAAGAATACATATCTTTTCATATTATTCTTTTTTGACACCTATGTATGATGTTTCAAAGGCAAGAGGGGGGACTCTATTGCATGATAATTCACATTGAAAAGTAGGTCATTAAAAAATATATGTTGAAATTGGAAATTGCACATACGAGAGGATTGTTGAATGTCATGAAGCACCTAGTAGAGCCTCCGCGGTCTAAAGTTGTCAAGTGGCATTGCTCATCTCAATCGGTCCCATTGCGAGTGAGTGGGAGGAGATAGAGTCAGGTCGGCCGGGTAGGGCGTGTTGCCTTGGGGCAGTCTCTAGGGTTTTGTTTATTTGGGGCCAGTTGTGGTCAGGCCAAATTAGGTGTAATCTGAATTATTAGTTTAGGGTGTTGTTCCTAGTGGGCTGGGCTCAGGTCTTTTTATTTATTTGTTTTTGTTTGAGTTTTGAGGTATTGCCGAGTTAGGCCCAATCACGGAGCCCACCTAGCGGTGGACCCAATCGGGCACACCAGGGTCGGCTCCAACCCGGTTCGGGCGTAGAGATCCAACCAGGGTTCGTATTATTTTTAAAAAAGATTATTAAAAAAATTTTAAAAATTCAAATTTTTTTTATATTTTTTTTAAAAATTAGGAAACTCTCGGAAATCAAATTTTGGATAGTTTTTCTTAAAATAAAATTTTGAAAATCTTTGATAAAAATTGTGCTCAAATTTGACAAATCTTTAGGGCTTTACAATAGGGTATGTTTGTTCTTAGAGACAAATGCTAGGCCGTTGTTTGTACATTTCCATTTGAATTATTATTCAATTGCACATTGATTGGTTCGCACATTTGAATTGCGCTAATTAGAGGCATGTTAGGCCGTTGTTTGTGCATTCTCGATGCCTTGTTTGTTGTTTCCTTAGCCTTGTTAGAGATAGAATTTTGGGACTCACTATTGGTAAGACTGTTGCATGAACATGTTAGGTGGTGATTGGATAAGTTTAGGTATCGAAAGGGTACTAGTTGGTTTGTTAGTGTAATCAAGTCTCCGAACCCATTGAATATCTAATTCGTAGAAGTAAAGCAACTCTCTCATACGTTACTTGGGTATCTAATCGACTCATTAAAAACTAATTAGTGACGACTCCCAGATAAAATTGATTTATATGTTAATAACTTAAACCTAAGTCGCAAATTGGTATGGGCTTGGAAGAGTCCGATCTAGGTTTAAACTTAGTAATATATAAGCCAAACCCCCAATGTGGCTAGACCGGTTTGGAGAGGTCATGACAAGGGCCGAAGAGTAGAAAGTCAAAAAATTCGCCAAAATCATTACCCGTTCATATTTAGTAAATGGGATTGGCAAAGCACCTCTCCATCATTCAGCGACTCCGACTTTGCCTTCAAATTTTAGTTTTTTTGCCTATTCTTCTCCCTCTTTCTCCATTCTCTTCTCCGTTTCTCTCTTTTGTCTCTCTCTCTGTGGACGCTGGAATCTTTGATCGCGTAGCAGCAAGGCTAGTCTTTTCATTTGTTGTTTTAAGTTCTATTAGTTGTTTTTAGTTGTCAAAATACTCATATTGAACGAGTTGGATCTAGTTTAACACTGTTTTGGTTTGAAAGTAGTGGAAAGAGATCACCATAAAATGCCCTTTCTGCCCAAAAAAGAGTGAGAGAGAAAGTGTCTGATTTGACAAACATAATGGGGGTGAGTAACTAGACATCAAAGTCTCAGAATTTCACGAGTTTCTACTTTTGTGATCTTCATGAATGGAATGTTGATTGCATGCTAACTTCTTTTTTACATCAGAATGCCCTAGACAATCATCCACTTGAATTGGCTACTCTAAGATTAAACCAAGCCTAAAGAGTCTTGAAACTGGCTGAAAAGTATAAGGTATTCGTTTCATGTTTCTTCTTACGTGAAGAGAATACATATATATTCATATTATTCTTTTTTGACACCTATGTATGATGTCTCAGAGGCAAAAGGGGGGGACTCTACTGCATGATAATTCACATTAAAATATAGGTAATGTAGGTTGTTGAAAAACATATGCTAGAATTGGAAATTGCACATATGAGGAAATTATTTAATGTCATGAAGCACTTGGTGGAGTCTCTAGGGGTCCAATTAGTCGAGGGAGAAGAGTTTCGCTGGAAGAAGGGATTGGTTCCCTTTTTGGATGGGAAAATGATGGTGAGAGTAGAAGGGGAATATGTGAAATGTTAGTTTTTCATGTTTAAGTTGTGATCATGCCTGTTTTGCAACATGAATGCGGGAGAAATATGTGTGAAAGGTTAGATTTTCTCTTAATTTTCCTTCGTTTTCAAGTATTGTTGAATTAGCAGTACAAAATGTCCGAACTTCAAAGTTGTTTTCTTGATGAAGTCTGTCTTCTTTTTTCTTTCTTTTCAATCAATGGAGCTTATCTTATAATCATGCTCCTAGATGAGAAAGCTATTTTTTTCTCTACTTCCGGCCTTCGACTTCTTCTTTCTTTGTTTGGTATAATGCTTATCTCACTCTTCGTCTTTTCTTTTGATGTTAATTTTAAGTAAGCCATTATATGCAAAGAGACAATTTTTTTTATTAGGCCAAAGAGTAAAAAGTTAAACACCTTCGCCAAAATCATTACCTGTTCATATTTAGTAAATGAAATCGGCAAAGCACCCCTCCATCTTTCAGCGACTCTGACTTTGCCTTCAACTTTTCTTTCGCTTATATTTCTTCCTCTTTCTCCATGCTCTTCTCCGTTTCTCTCTTTTGTCTCTCTCTCCGTGGAGGATGGGAGCTTTTGTCGCACAATAGCGAGGTTAGTCTTTTTGTTTGTTGTTTTAAGTTTTATTAGCTGTTTTTAGTTGTCAAAATATCCACATTGAACGAGTTGGATATGGTTTAGCAGTTTTCTGGTACCAAAGCAGTAGAAAGAGATCACCATGAAGAGCTGAAGAGTGGAACATGCCCTTTCTGTGCAAAAAAAAGAGAGTGAGAGGAAGCGCTCAATTTGACGAACATAACAGAGGTGAGTAACGAGACATCAAAGTCTCAAAATTTCACGAGTTTCTAGTTCTGTGATCTTCATGAATGGAATGTTGACTGCATGTGAACTCCTTTTGTATGTCAGAATGCCCTGGACAATCGACCACTCGAATTGGCTACTCTAAAGTTACAAAAAGCTTAAAGAGTCTTGAAATTGGCTGAAAAGCAAAAGATATTCAATTCATATTTCTTCTCATGTGAAGAGAATACATATCTTCTCGGTCTTGTGAGGGTGGAGAGTATCTACCGGGGCCAAGAGGGCTCGAACAATGTGCAACTCTCGTCTAGCTTCTAGGATGGCAATGGGGACACAGGATGGAATCGAGAAGAGGTCTATTATCACGTTTCCAACAAGGGGATAACCCTCCATTGGTCTACTAAGATCAGAAGGAATTTAGTCAACGAAAGAAGGTACTACTAAATGAATGCAATTGGCTAGGGATGCCACACTTGTCAGGACCACAAGTGACTGGAGATTCGCGAAGAGCTTTGATCTCAGGAAGTTACCAATGGGGTGGAATGGCATGTTTTGTTGGGCAAGCGTTGCCATTAATTTATGTCTCGGGGAGTGGCATTAATGGTTGAGGAACATAGGGAAGCGACTGAATAGCTCGCAACGAAGGCATTACGGAATTGAGTGGGGGAGAATATCACGGACCATGATTCTCTCATACTCTCGTACCCTTGTGAATGGAGCTTGAGCCATCAGAGTGAAGAGTGAGTGATGCAGATGGGATGGTACAATTGGTTCGTGGGAGTGGCGTTAGGGTGATTTGTGCTGGGAGTTCTAGGTTAAAATGAATATACCCTTATAAGCTTTGAAGGCGGGGTTGGCCTCTCATACACTAACTGGTCGAAAGCTGATGTCACTCTCCTGATAAAGTCATGGTAAGCCAAAATCAATTGTTGTCCCTAAAGTATTATAAGTGTCTTGCTTATGGACTGGATGCTTGAGTTAAGCTGAGCGTGATGCGATCCAATACAAGGATGCTATTCATCGTTCTATTATTAGGAACGACTATAGAAAGAAGGCTGGCTTGGTGTTCTCAGCTCTTTAGGTGCCACACAAGCTATTACACGGCCAAGGAAGTGATGGTCCATGACACTTTGATGCCACCTCACATGATGCTAACCATTGGGATTTGCATTTGTAAGAACACAACTAAAATAAGTGCCTTCAAGTTAAAGTTACCATCGATTCCTACCAAATCTACTTTTAAACATTCAAACAAATTTATGTCAGTGATTTCGAAAGAAAATTGGTCAGAAAGATAAAATTGAATTTTGCATAAATATTTAGGACTAAATTGGCAAAATTAAAAAGTTTAAGTTTGATTGGATAATTTCCCCTATATGTAAATATGTCTTGGGAGATAAATATATCTATGCATGTCCAACCATCAATCATTGTTTCAGCAACAAACTCGCCCAATAAGCAAATGTTTATCATTGGCACCTTGAATCGAACAAGTAAAATTGTCATAAAAGTCCTAAACATATTGTACAAAACAAATTCAATCATAATCCTTTCAATGAGTGGGCAAACTTCATTAGAGCATTAACTCCCTACTAGTTTCAATGAAGAATTCAATGGCCGAAGATAGTGAAAACTCAAATTACTTGCCAAGAAGGCAATTTTGTGCCTATGCCTGGATTGAGTGCTGGGACCGCTTATTGGCCACTAAGAGTCATACGACAATTCGGAATGATTCAACAAATTCCACCTATTTAGCATCCCAAGGAGTTCACATTCGAGATACCACAAAGAACCCTGTCGGAAAGGGAAAGAAAAGAGCTGCGAACAAGGGTTAATGGGATCATGAATTCCTTGAAGAAATCAACCAAGCAAATAGTGCAATAGCTTGAAGATCTGGAAGGAGAAATGAAGCTCTTTTTGGCATCCAATGAATATATAAAGTAGTTGAAGGCTAAACGACCAATCGACGTCAAAACATATATACCCTTGAGTGTTACTACCCATTTCGATGAACCATATATCCCAGAGTACATTGTGCCAAGCACGCCAAGTGTAGAGCCGTATGTTCTCTAAAAGGTTGTAATCGACGTGGAAGAATGGGAGACACGAGCTAAGGAATATGAAGAGGCTAAAGCTACCTTAGCTAGCAAGAAACCCAGATTTATTTAAGCTAGTTTTTCCCTATTTTGATGTATAGCATTGTAATAGAAATTTTCAAAATTGAAACAATTGCTTAATGAAGTTTCAAAGTACATTGTGCAAAAAGTCACCATGGATTACAATTCTTTCAATTGTATGATTACTTGAGAAGAATATTGATAAGAAATTCTATGCAAGGCTAAGGCTTGCATAAAATGCTCTTATCCTTGTTAATCATAAGAAATCATACAATTAAAAGAATGTAGGGTTTCATGATTCTGTCACTATGCTAACAATGTGTCTTTTTGTGAAATAGGTTGTTTAGCAATGGAAGGTAAAAGACCTCGAACTCGTTTGTAAATAAGAATGGCGGAAGAAGAAACTCATACTCGACTAGCTGAGGTTGAGAACCAAATGACCCAGATGGCCGCCATGATGGCAAAAATGAAGGCTTTTATTCTTGCATCTCAAGGATCTTATCCTACTACTCCAAATGTGGAAACTTCAAATGCTACTGAAACACCGATTGAAGACCTAATCAGAAACAAAGAACCTATTCAAGAAAATCCTCCAAAGACTACGCCTAAGGTGGTAAATTTGAAAGAGGAAGATCAGACCAAGAAAAAATCCAAAACAAAGGATGAAGAAGAGGCCAAGAGATTGGCCAAAATTGAAGAATGCCTAGCAAGTCTAGGTTATGAACTTCAAAGGTTCGACAAGTTCTCGCCATATGCGAAAGTTATTGTCCAGAAAATTAGAAGGAACCAGAATTCATGAACAAGTATGATGGCACTAGTTATCCCAAAAGCCATTTGAAATATTATCTTCGTAAGATGGTGAGATATTCAGATAACACGCCACTTCTTATTGGCACATTTCAAGACAGTTTGAGAGGAGCGGCCCTGGCATGGTACACCGCCTTCGACATAGAAGACTTCACTGAATGAGACTATTTGGCAGGATAGTTTCTTCGCCAGTACAAGTTTAATGTTGAAGTACTCTCAACTAGAGAAGATCTCGTCAGAACCGAGAAATGGAAGAATGAAGGGTTTAGAGCCTATGCTCGGAGATGGAAAGCTGTTGCCTCACAAATAAAGCCCACCATAAGTGAAGACGAGCTCATTGAGCTCTTTCTAAAATCATTACCAATTGAGTACTATGATAAGCTTCGTGTGTTAGGTTGTCAAACATTTGCCATGTTGGTAAAGATTGGCCAGAAAATTGAATGGAGATTGAAAGAGAAGGCTCAAGAAACAGCAGCAAGAAGGCCTTACCCCGAGAGAAAAGACAAAGAACCTATCTGAAAAATGGCTATGGTGTCTAGCCCAAACACTCATCAAGCATTATTTCCAAAGCAATCAAATGTCGCTTGGAAAAATCCAAGGCAATTTGACCCAAAGAAAAGGCCCGTAAGGCAATACACACCGTTGCCCCGACCTCTATCGAAACTATTACCAATGCTTCTAGAAAGGCATTTGGTGGCCAAAGAAGTGCCAAAGAACAATCCCATAAGATTTTCTTGGTACGATGAATCAAAAATCTACACCTATTACATAGGAGAAAGGGGACATGATGTAGATAATTGCCCCAAGATTCACCAACTCATTGACAAGAAGATATTGAACTTTCAAGAGCCCGAGCCAAATGTACATCAAAATCCTCTTCCTAAGCACAATATAGTAAACATGATCAAAGATAAAGAAACACTGATCAAGCCTGACGATGAAGATGAATATGAAGTCAAGATTAAAGCTACTCGATTAGGAGATGCCCGCTTTTGTCAAGAAGCACTCCTAAAAGGCGAGATTATAGACAATTTGGGAGAAGACTCTGGAAGGTATAACTTCTAAGTGAAATATACCCCATCGCCATGAGCAGTCAAAAATGAAGTAATTGTGCTTGATGGCTGGGATGGTATGGATGACGAAATCAGTCCTAAAGAGAAAGTTCCATTTAAGAAGGAAATGCTCCAAGATGAAATAGATAAGGATAAAAAGGAGAAAGAAAAAGTCGGATAGAGTGAAAGGTGTTTCACCCAGAAATCATCCAGTCAAGACAGCGGTAAATACAATTACCGTAGACGGAGAATGAAGATCGATAAGAGAAAACCGTAGACTTACTCAGTCAAGACATCGGTAAATACAATTACCCAGAAATTATCCAGTCAAGAAAAAACCATAGACTTACTCAATCAAGACAACGGTAAATACAATTACCGTGTCAAATATACTCCACCACCAAAGGCGTTTAAAAATGAAGACATTATACCTGATGGATGGGGTAGCATGGATGAGGTCCCGATCAGCCAACTAAATCTCGAAGAGAATGAAGATCGAGAAGAGAAAAAAAAGAAAAAGACTCGCCAAGGTGATAGGCGATTTGCTCCTAAAGCACAGAGACAAGGTGAAGTTGTTGATTTCCTGGGTCAAGATAGTAGTCGGTATAATTACCATGTCAAATATACATCCCCTCTGTAGGCATACAAGAATGAAATGATCACACCCGATGACTAGGGTGGAATGGATGCTAACGAAACCAATAGAAGCATGGTATCCATGATTATACCATTTTTTATCAAGCTTGATGAGGTAGATAAATATAAAGAGGAAGAAGGTCCTGTTGAACCAATCACTATCCAACTTACCATTAATCAACTAAAGATTAAAGGAGAAGAAACACAGCCTGTGATTATCACTCTCCCTCCAAAAGAAAAGTTTGATACTAGGAGTGTACCTTGGGATTACTCTCTTAAAGAAGTTGATGCCATAATCCGATCGGAAAGACGCTATATCCTGAAAGAAGGTGGGCACGAAAAGAAAGGAGTAACTGAAGAAAATGTCAAATAATTGCTTTCAGTCATGAAGACGATCGAATTTGAGATAATTAAACAGCTAAGAAAGATGCCGGCACATATTTCTTTGTTGGATCTCTTCAAGACTTCAGAAAGATACAAAATAGTGCTTATGAAGCTTCTTAATGAAGTGCACGTCTCAGAGACAATTAATGAAGTACAATTGAAAGACTTTGTTGGCATTATTCTTCTGAAAGATCAAATTGCCTTTTCCGATTAAGATTTCCCAATTGACGGGCGTTCCTATAATAAGGCGCTATATATTGCCATCAAGTGCAAGGGTAAAGAGGTATCATGTTTGTCGATCGATAATGGTTCTGCACTTAATTTGTATCCACTAAGCACACTGCATCGCTTGGGAATTAGCGAAGAGCTCATCAAATCGTCTAAGGTAACTGTACGTTCGTTTGATGGAATGAAGAAAGACGTTATTGGTGATATCGAGCTCGAGGTGAACATAGGCCCCATACCTTTCCTAATTGACTTCCAAGTAGTGAATATTCCGAGGACTTTCAACTTATTACTCAGAAAACCTTAGATTCATATGGCTGGTGCTATTCCTTCAAGTCTCCATCAGAAAGTCAGATTCGTCATTAATGGTAAGATGATCACCATACATGGGGAGACGGATTTCACCACTTACAAAGAGAGTACAATACCGTATGTCGAACTCGAAGTGAAACAAGAACCAAGTTATCATTCCTTCGAAATGATCTCAATAGTGTAAATTCCTACCGGTTGCATCATAAAATCCCCAGAATTCTCAACATCATCCATTATGTCTGGAAGGGTGTTATGCCAGTATGGATTTATTCCCGGTAATAGTCTTGGATCGAAATCCTAAGGAATCAAAGAATCTATCACTCCGCTTGCTGCAAGAATGAAACATGGAGTAAGTTATATTCCAGATAGCTTTAAAGATCACCATGGAGGCCAAGGCCAAGGTCGAAAGAACCATGGAGGCTACAGACATTGAGGTGATCGCATCATTAATCCATCCATATAGTAGGGCAAAGCTAAAGAGCTTCCCTATCATCAGATCCACATCAAGAAAACTTTTCCTGAACCTTCTAAATTACTTCAAGAAGAAAACATACATGCAGTGGAAGAATCGATTCTGCCTAGTTTATTCTAAGAGAATACCATCAATGTTATCACAACTGAAGCAGAAGATACCTACACATTAGAGTAGGAAGATTCTCTTGAACTTTTGCTACTAGCCTTTTCCATTGCATTTTGTCGATTACATTTTCAAATTTCTTGTGATTTCATTTGCAATTTTAGTTTAGTTGCAATTTACATTCCTGTTGATATAGATGTAATCATGTTTTTCAATTCAATAAAAGTGGTCAAACGTTTTATTAAGGACATGTAGAAATAAAACCAAATCTATGATGAACATTATCCTCATTCGTGAGGCTTGAGGCTTTGGGTTTCTATATTGCTCCTCATTGTGAAAATGATTTTAAGAGTAAGGAAGTCTGATGATAGGAGGACTAGCTCTGTCTTTATATTCTTTCAAAATAAATTTCAAAATGAATTTCCAAAAGGTTTTTCATAAGACCATGCGTGTTACTTACTTCGTACGCAATTACTAATCATGTTTGTTACATGTCAGACATAAACGTTCGCATATCCATAATAGGTTTATATGTGGCCCAAATCTTTTCAAGGAAATCACTTGCGATATTGAAGAAGATAACGAGGATGAGGAATGGGTAAAAAAGAAATAGATTCGTCATGAAGAATTAAAGCCACTCACATTAGAGAAAACGATCACTGTTAATCTGAGCAATAAAGAGAATCCCAAAGAGGTTAAGATTGGGGAAAGTCTTCCCTCAGTAGAAGTAGAAAGAATCATAAATTTGCTCAGAGAATATCAAGATATATTCACACGGTCTTATGCTGACATGCCAGGCCTTGATCCGAGCATAGTTGAACATGCTTTGCCAATCGATCCAAGTATTCCACCAAACAAGCAGAAACTTAGGCGAACGAAGCCGAATTTGACAAAGAAAATAGAAGAAGTTATGAAATTGCTCAAAGTCCGTTTCGTCGAAGTGATACCATATCTAGAATGGGTTGCTAACATAGTACCTGTAATGAAGAAAAATGGTCGAGTACATGTATGCATTGATTATCGCTACTTAAATAAAGCAAGCTATAAGGATGATTTCCTGCTTCCACTTATTGATGTATTAGTGGATAGCACTGCTGGGTTTGAAACATTTCCATTCATAGATGGTTTCTCAGGATATAATCAAATCCTCATGAAGAAAGAGGATAAGGCGAAGACATCCTTCACAATGCCATGGGACATATTTTGTTACAAGGTGATGTCTTTCGGTTTGAAAAATGCTAGTGCTACATATCAAAGGGCAATGGTAACTTTGGTCATGATACGATGCACAAAGAAATCGAGGTACATGTGGATGACATGATCGCAAAATCCAAATAAGGAGAACATCATGTTGAGGTACTTCGCCAATTGTTCGAAAGACTCAAAAAATATAAGTTATGACTGAATCCTAACAAGTGTGTATTTGGAGCAAAATCTGGCAAACTGCTAGGATTGTGGTCAGTAGCAGAGGGCATCGAAATAGATCCCTCCAAGATCAAGGCAATATACGACTTAAAGACTCCTTCTATGGTAAAAGAAGTGAGAAGCCTATTGGGGCGATTAAACTACATTGCCCATTTCATCTATCAGCTTTTTGATACTGCTAAACCATTCTTCAAATTGTTGAAGAAAAATGCCAAAGTAAAGTGGGATGTAGAATGTCAACAAGCCTTTGACAAGATCAAAGAATATCTAGTATGCCCACCAATACTGGTACCACCAACCCCTGGGGTTCTGCTGATCTCATATTTGACAATTCACTATGAGTCGTTAGGAGCGGTACTTATATAAAGAAGACCAAATGATGATAAAAAATAAGCCATTTATTACTTGAGCAAGAAGTTCACAACATCATAGATGAATTACCCAGCAATCAAAAAGAAGTGCGTTGTGTTGATTTGGGTGTTACACAGATTAAGGCAATACACCCTTCATCATCAAATTTTGCTAGTGACTGAGAATGATCTCATCAAGTACCTTCTTGAGAAATCCTCCTTGATCGGGAAATTAGCAAAGTGGCAAGTTTTGTTATCTGAATTTGACATCAAAAGTTCATCTTAAAAGTCAGTCAAAGGACAAGTAATAGTAGACATGTTGGAGAAAAATTCGCAGAATATCGCCAATCCTGAAGAACAACTTGATGATCATTTATTAACATTGGCCGAGGATAAATAGACCATGTATTCCGATGGTGCAACCAACTTATCTGGATCAGGAACTGAGGCAGTACTAATCTCTCCAGAAGGCCAACACTATTCGATATCTGTGAAACTGGTATTTCCATACACCAATAATGTCGCTGAATACAAAGCATGCATTCTCGGCTTGCAATTAGCCTTCTCGATGAAAGTAAAGATGTTGCAAGTATATAGAGATTCTATGCTCATCATAGTGCAAACGACTAGTGAATGGCAAACTCGAGATGTCAAACTAATTCCTTATCACAGATACTTAGAAGAGATGATAGAGAACTTTGAAGAAGTAGCATTCGATTATCTCCCAAGAGCTCATAATCATTTTGCAGATGCTCTTGTAACTTTATCATCATTACTACAAGCTGAAGATGATATGGATATAAAACCATTAAAAATTAATATTCTTGAATGACTAGCTCATTGCATGATGGTCCAGGCGGAGTTTGACAATGAACAATGGTTTCATGACATCAAAAAGTATCTTCAATCGGGAGAATTTCCTGAAGAAAGCCAACCAAGTGACAGAAAATTTATAAGGAAAATAGCCAACAAATTCTTCCTCAGTGGTTAAACCCTTTACAAGAAATCATTTGATTCAACCCTACTAAGATGTGTGGATACTAGAGAAGCTGAACAGATCATGAAAGAAATTCATAAGGGTGAAGGTGGACCGCACATGAATGGATACCTTCTAGCCCGAAAGATTATGAGGTTGAGATATTATTGGATGATAATAGAAACATATTGCATCCAACATGTGAGATGTTGTCATCAATGTTAAGTTTATGAAGATAGAATCAATGCACCACCAAATAAGCTACATCAAATGTCTGAGCCATGGCCATTTTCAATGTAGAGTATCGATATGATCGGTCCAATCAACCCTAAAGCCTCAAATAGGCATCGGTTTATCCTGGTTACTATTGACTATTTTACTAAATGAATTGAAGCAAACTCCTACACAAATATTACTGCCAAGAATGTTGCAAGATTTATTAGGTGGGACATCATCGCTAGGTATGGAGTTCCAGAAGCAATAATTACAGATAACGGTTCAAATCTAAACAACAAAATTATGGATGATTTGTTCGAACACTTCCACATTCGTCATTTGAATTCATCGCCATATCGACCACAAATGAATGGAGCAGTTGAAGCGGCAAATAAGAATATCAAGAAGATATTGGCCAAGATAGCGGAAAATTATCGTGATTAGCATGAAAGGTTGCCGTATGCTCTGATGACATACTGAACTTCAATTCGAACATCAACTGGAGCAACCCCATTTTCCTTAGTTTATGAAATGAAAGCAGTGCTACCTATTGAAGCAGAAATTCCTTCATTAAGGATACTATCCCAATTGAAGCTTTCAGAAGCTGAATGGATTCAACAAAGATATGAACAACTTAACATGATCGATGAAAAGAGATAAAGAACTATATGTCATGGGCAAGCCTATCAAAGAAGAGTGGCTAAATCCTTTAATCGAAAAGTGAAATCGAGGCATTTCAAAATGGAGAATTTAGTAGTGAAGAAAGTCGTCTTCAACAATTCATATCCTCGTGGCAAATTCACTTCGAATTATAAAGGTCCATACATTGTCAAGAAAGTTCTTCCTGGAGGAGCATTGATTTTTGTAGATATGGCAGAAATAGAATTGGCCTATCCTGTAAATGCAGATGCTGTCAAGATTTTCTACCCATGAAATGAAGATGAACATTCAAGAAGAGATTTGGGCTACTTTAGAACATGTGCATATCATGCATACCACGCAAAATGAACATATTTATCTATTTTGCAGAAGAAAGCAAAAGGAGTCCAAACTAGTCGATGGTTTTAGAATCCCCAACGAAATTGTCAAATAATAGAGGGAAGTATCATTTCCAATTCGATTTTTTCTTGGGAAGAAAAAGTTCGATTTAAGGATACATGTCTGATCAACTTACCAAGATTCCTCTTGTTTGCATGTTTTTCTTCCCTAATGTTAAAGAAGTTTCCTTCCCAAGAAAAACTCAAACTTTTTCTTCCCCAAGTAAAATGACACTAAGATTGAGCAAAACAAAACACATTGTTTTGAAAAGAAAATACCTTAGAAATGTTTCAAATCAAACATTTTGAAACACGCTTTCTTTGAAAAGAGATGATTTGACAAAAAGGCTTTGAAAAATTTCAAAGGAAAAGTTTGGATCAAATCGAATGGAAAGACCTTTAAATAATGAAAGGTAAGCCGTATCCAAACACGTTCCCTACACACTCAAAGTCAAAATGAAGGAGTGAGTGAGAAAAAACTCATCCGAAAGAAATAGAGATGTTCGCAATGATTACATGGATCGAAATAATGAAAGGCAGTCATTTCACTATCCCAAACACATACTTATTCCTTGCAAATCAAATTTGAGCTGAAACAGTAGAGAAGTTTTTCCAAAATAACCCTATTAAGAATCACCCCACATTGGGGCAAATCAGGAGGTTTGTGATTGATAGCTATGGAGAGTAGGATCAAGAAAGATTTTATTGCGTACTCTTGCATCAATCTTTCTGTGATAACTTCAGATGAAGTCATATGGAAGCTCAAGACATCCCAAGAGAAAGAAGAGCACTTCATTTCTTATACCCAAACACCTTACTTTTGGCAAAGCCCAATTGAGCCTAAATATTCATTTCATAACTTCACACTGGAGCATGAGCATATGATATACTTTGAGTAGATAAGAAACAAAAGGGCATGACATAGAGTCCTTAAAAATAAAAATAAAGAAGGTCAAAGGCAAAAGAATTAGGGGTGTGAAAAAACAGTATGTCCGGTAAAAGTAAAGCCTAATGCCCAAGAAAAATGAGAAAAAAAAAGAGTTCAAAAGAAAGCTCAAAATGACAAAAAAAATCATGACAAAGCAAAGCCAAGATCATGAGAGATCATATATCGCAATAAGTGAGAATGAGCAAAAGAAAAAAGAGATCGTAATTAACGTTTAGGGGAGTCTAATATTCATAAAAAAGATCCCTAGTGAGCAAAAAGAAAAAGGGTAGTGATACCAAGAAGACCACCAATTTCATAAAAATCATGAATTTAAACAAATGAGCCTTTTGAGCCTACCCAATATCAATAATATAACCTTTCCCCAAAAACTCTTCATATTGGGATGTTGAAAGTAGAAATATAACTTTATGACAAGAAATCATCACTCAAAGAAGTGTATGCAATAATATCTTGTCTTGTCCTCGAGGTTCTTAACTTGTAGATCCGAAGTCAGATATGATGAAATCTTTTTTCTTGGCCTCAAAATACCTATCCTTTAAATAATCATTGACCAAACTAACATTACAGTCCTCCGAAAGACCTTATCGGATCAATTGAATTGTATACATTGCGAACATCTCCGAACACCTAAGGATCGGTTAAGAGAGATAAAATTGAGGGACATCAAACAAATCCCATTTCAATCAAATAAACAAAAGATCAAGCTTATAGATTGAAACAAATCCTTTCTAATAAAGGTTTTCTAAATGATCATTTCAAGCATTTCTTCAAAGATTGTAAGCATTTTATTCAAATAATTCCTCGAAAAGGAAATTTGATTGTCTGAAATGCATTAATGCAAAGAATGCATGTTTCCAAATCAGGTTTCAAAAGTTTTTGGTCAACCTAAAATCAAGTTTTCAAATAGTTTGTGGTAAGCTAAGAAAAAATCACGCTTCAAACAGTTTTTGATTAATTTCAAAACTACTTTTCAAAATAGTTTTTGGTCAACTAAAAAACCATACAAAGGTTAGTGAAACCTCAAAAACACATAACTTATGGTCAAGATATTAATTGTTTGAAGTCTTCCCAAAGTCTTACAGGTGAGGAGCCCCTAGGCAAATTCAAGTCCTATTGGTGAGGAACCACTAGGCAAATTCAAGTCCTACAAATGAGAAGCCCCTAGGCAAATTCAAGTCCTATAGGCGAGGAGCCCCTAGGCAATTTTCAAAGTTCTACAGGCGAGGAGCCCCTAGGCAAATTCAAGTCCTACAAGCGAAGAGCCCCTCGGCAAATTCAAAGTCCTACAGGTGAGGAGCCCCTAGGCAAATTCAAAGTCCTACAAGCGAAAAGCTCCTAGGCAAATTCAAGTCCTACAGGCGAAGAGCCCCTTGACAAATTCTACATGCGAGGAGTCCCTAGGCAAATTCAAATCCTACTGGTGAAGAGCCACTAGGCAAATTCAAGTTTTACAGGCGAGGAGCCCCTAGGCAAATTCAAGTCCTACAAGCGAGGAGCCCCTAGGTAAATTCAAGTCCTATAGGTGAGGAGCCCTTAGATAAATTCAAATCTTATAGGCGAGGAGCCCCTAAGCAAATTCAAGTCCTACAGGCGATGAGCCCCTATGCAAATTCAAGTCCTACTAGTGAAGAACTACTAGGCAAATTCAAATTCTACATGCGAAGAGCCCTTAGACAAATTCAAGTCCTACTGGGGAGGAACCATTAGGTAAATTCAAGTCCTATAAGTGAGGAGCCCCTAAGTAAATTCAAAGTCTTACAAGCGATGAGTCCCTAGGCAAATTCAAGTCCTACAAACGAGGAGCCCCTAGGAAAATTCAAGTCCTACAGACGAGGAGCCCCTAGGCAAATTCAAGTCCTACTAGTGAGGAACCACTAGGCAAATTCAAGTCCTATAGGCGAGGAGCCCCTAGGAAAATTCAAAATCCTACCAATGAGGAATCACTAGATAAATTCAAGTCGTACAGGCGAGGAGCTCCTAGGCAAATTTAAATCCTACAGGTAAGGAGCCCCTAGACAAATTCAAGTCCTACTAGTAAGGAACCATTAGGCAAATTCAAGTCCTACAAGCGAGGAGCCCCTAGATAATTTCCAAAGTCCTATTGACGAGAAGTCACTAGGCAAATTTTAAAAGTCCTACTGATGAGGAACCACTAGACAAATTTTCAAATCCTTAGACAAGGAGCTTCAGGTGTTCATGGTTCGTGAGTTCATCCTTAAACCACGAAATCTGAATAATCATCATAATCATCACCGCCATCAATTCATACTCTTGGATAAGCAACAAAGAGACGCTCACAAGCAGGCAAGTTTCTCTCCCTCAATCATTATGAACCTTTCAAAATATATTTTGAAAAGAACCTTTGGATTAGACCACGAATTTCAAAAGCAAGATCCCTAATCAGTTATTGTGAAATTTCCATCTTATCTTATTTATTGAGTCAACTAAAAAATTCAAGTGTCACCTTGTTTTTGAGATCAACCTCTAACGAGCTCAATCTCAAAGAGGGGCAGCTGTTGATACTTGATTTTTAACTCATTTTTTTTCATATTTTCAAAAATCTCAAAATTAGGACTAGGAATCTTCACCAAGCCTAGAAACCTACTTCTAAATCACAAATAAATTTTTCATCATTTTCCTGCATTTTTCTTTAATTTCTTTTAGTCAAAATAAGTGAGAAAATCAAGAAAAATAGCAAATGGAATAAAAAAATTCCATAAAAATAGTCATTAGTCTTATTTTAAATCCAATTCCATTAATGCATCATCAATTTTGAAAAATCTCAATCGGGTATGTGTTTTTCCCAAAATTGGGCAAAATCAAACCCGAATTGAACCAAAAATGCAATTAAATATTTTCTAGTCATTTTTAAGTCATAGTGTCTTCACAACAAATGATTCTGGGACTATGAATTACATAACAGTTGGTCCAATTGCACAATTTGTCATAGAAATCAAAAATCCCCAAAATTCAATTGAAAATTAGGAATTTTGAGCCCAAATTGGGAATCGTGCCCAATCCGAAATTGTCGAACCATGAGATCATCATTTCTAGGGTTAATTAGATGTGTGTAATTCAATTTTGGTACCAATTTTTCCTAATCAGGTCATTAGGACATTAGATTGAACAAAACCCTATTAACCCGATTATAAAAATTTAAAAATTTAGGACATGATTTTGAAAAGAATTGGGGAAAATCACATATTTGGGTTCAAAATATGATGAGGAATTCAATTTTGGGGTTTAATTTTGAAAATTGGGTCAAAATTGAGCTTAATTTGCGAATTTAGACCAACCGAGGTTTGTCGGGTTGACCGGGTCAACCCGACCAGACTAGACCCGGGTTGTTCTTCTTCCTTACTCGACTGACCCAAAACATAACCTAGAAAAACATTTCAAACCCGCTACTTTGCTGATCTTTTCCAGTCAATTTAGCATGTGAAAAATCACATGAACAGCTGGAGAATCTCCGGCTGGCGTGGTTAATTGGTTATAACCGATCGGAAGGCGGTGGAAACAAATTTTGGGTGGGAATTTTGATCAACAAAAACAAAGAAAAACTGAACATTGCGAGAGGAAGCTGTTCGACAAAATTCCAGAGAGAGAGAAGAGAGAGAAAGAAGAAAGAGAGTT
The DNA here is from genome assembly GCA_031216235.1 of Syzygium jambos. Taxonomy (NCBI): domain Eukaryota; kingdom Viridiplantae; phylum Streptophyta; class Magnoliopsida; order Myrtales; family Myrtaceae; genus Syzygium; species Syzygium jambos. Next base: position 17,158,469 of record CM062226.1, read on the forward strand.
TTCTAGAGGGAGAGTGAGTTGAGGCTTCCCGGACCGAGTGATCGGTGCTTTTCCAGCCAGAAAAGTGCCGGCAAATTGGCCTAGGTGGTGAGTCTCCTCACCTAGAACAATCGGCCCAAAGCTGGTCGACTGAGCCTGAAAATCGGGCTTAGTAAACGTGCCTTGAGCCATTCTAGCGAATCCTAAGTCATCATCCTAAAGACGAAGTGTCCAAGAAGAGCTTCGTGATTAAGGATTGTTCTGGAAACACCTTTTGATCATCAAACGAAACAGGTAAAGTCCTCTCACAGTCATGGTTTTTCTAGATTTGAGAAATGGTGAACTTGAGTTCAACCTTGCTAATCGTGCATTTTCTTTCACGAGTCTGAGCTTTTCAATAGTCAAAACATGTTCTGATCTCATTTTCATTGTTTGTTTGTACTTTGAATGATTGAAAATGCATTAAAACCGAGTCGGCAATTTCTAGAATTTTCGCCTGAGCTCCCACGCCTTGCCGAAGAGTTGTCAAGGCCCTAGGCCATTCAAGTAGGCTTTTCATTACCTTGTATGATGATTTGATTTTTGTTTTGAACAATCTAGACGTCTAGGGCGGTTAGAATTAGGATTTGCATTCTGAAAAAACTTGCCCAAAATAATTTGCAAGTTAGAGTTTTTAGATCGATTTTTTACTGACCGTTGAACGTTCGGCGGCACTATGATTAGGTTAGATCCATACTAGAATATATGGGTTCGATGATCGATCAAAATAAATGGCAAGATAGTCGCCGGAAGGTTGCCCGATTCCAATCCAAAGTCACGGCCTTGAAAATGTTAAGGAAGGATGCATGCCCACCGCCTGTTTGGCATAATGCCTCAATGAATAGGTGGACGAAACGGTGCCGTTTTGGTGTCTCGTTTGCCGGAGAAGATGACTGGTGATGCCCAGTTCGGCTAGGCCGAACCGAGTTGAATTGGGCCAATTCGGTTCATTTTACCGGAGGAAAAATTTTTAAAAAATTAATAAAAAAATATAAAAATCTAAAAAATTCAATAAAAAAATCATAAAAAATTTGGAAAATCAAAAAAATTCAGAAAAATAGAAAATTCATAGAAAATTCAAAAAATTTCAGAAAATTCATAAAATTCAGAAAATTTGGAAAATACAAATAAAAAATGTGAAAAATTCGAAAATTCATAAAAAAATTTCAGAAAATCATAAAAATCATTTTTTGGTTAATGAATTCTCAGAAATTCAATTTTCAAAAAAAAAATCAAAAATAAAATATTTCAAAATTTCACAGAATGGTTCAAAAACACCGTGATCATCCTTAGAAAGTGAAATTTGAATTTTTGGAAGTGCCCAAATGGCATTTTTAGAAAATCTCAAATTCAGGGGTTATAATCCCTAAAAAATCCTAAAATCCAAAAAACTGCAAATCACAAAATGAATAAGTTTCTAGGGCTTTACTAGGCTTTGGATGTTTTGATTGATTTTCATTTTTAGAGACCATTTGGAATTGATTGATTTGATTGACATTGATTGCGCATTTAATTATTGATTGATTTTTCTTGCGATTAGAATGGATAGAATTAGTGGGTAAGCCTCAAAAACTTGCATGACACGTTAGACATCGTATCGTTCTTAGGTACCGAAAGGGCATTAGGGATCTCCATTCGGGATCATTAGCGTAACCAAGTCCCCGTACTCAGAATCTCTGATTCGTAGAATCGTGGTATTTCTCCCATACCCCAATTAGGTTTCTAGTCTACCTACCGATAATAACTAGTGGCGACTCCAAAATCAAAAACTTAGACCAAATAGGAAATTACCATCCGTTGTCACGTGAGGTATGGTCTGGGAGAGACTTTTACACGGAAATACCTCATTAGCGCGCAAATCCCGAAAATCCAAAAAAAAGCACGACACGACACCACTCAAGGATTTCTAATGGTTGCAACATTTCACCCGATTTGCAATGTTGTGCTTTCACTTGTTGGCATGTTAAACACTTATCCACATGCTTGGCTACATCCACTTTCATGCCAGTCCATCAATAATGCTGTCGCAACTTCTGTTACATCTTCGTACTACCTGGGTGAATACTGTAATTGCTACGGTGAGCTTCTGACAAAATTTCTTCCTTCAGTTCTGCATCATCGTGCACACATAGCCGTCCATAGAACTTCAGAATCCCATCCTCGGGTATCTGAAAGTCCGATTTCCTTTTTGCGACATCCATTTTCAGAATCTTCTAAATCTCCGGGTCTATCGATTGTAAAGCCTTAATCTTAATCTGGATTTCCGATTCAATCCTCAATGCGGCAAGCAAACTTGAGACATAACTCACTTCAAACTTAAACTCTAAATCCCGAACTCCCTCCAATAGAGTCCATTCCTTGACCATCATATGCACGATGCTTGATTTCCGACTTAACGCATCCGCTACTTTATTAGCTTTTCCGGGGTAATACAGAATATCGCAGTCATAGTCCTTAAGGAGTTCCATCCAACGATACTATCTCATGTTCAATTCCTTTTAGGAGAATAAGTACCTTAAATTTTGATGGTCTATATAAATTTGAAATTTCTCCCCACATAAGTAGTGTCTCCAAATCTTAAGAGTGAAGATAATCACGGCCAATTCCAAGTGGTGAATTGGATAATTCAGCTTATGTGGTCTCAATTGTCACGATGTGTATACCACTACTCTTCCATGTTGCATTAGCACGCATCCCAATCTCTTTAGCGACGTGTCACTATAGATCTCATATTCTCCCGGACCTAACGGGATTGTCAACACTGGCGCGGTTATCAATCTCTACTTTAACTCTTGGAAACTCCTTTCACACTTATCCGTCCATTCAAACCTCGTCTCCTTCTTTAGTAACTTCGTCAACGGTGTCGCTAATGCCGAAAACCTTTCCACGAAGCGACTGTAATAACTTGCCAGACCCAAGAAGCTTCGAACCTCGATTACTGTTATTGGCCTTAGCCAATTCGTGATGGCTTCGATCTTCATCGAATCCACTGTAATTCCTTCCCTGGATACCACATGTCCTGAAAACGCCACACGATGAAGCTAGAATTCGCACTTACTGATTGCTCATCCTCACAAGATCTCACACTCGCCTACCTGCTATAATTCTACTCAGGAATTAGAGACCTATGCCAACTATACCAGTCTAAAGCCCTAGGCAGTGAATCATAACAACAATTCACCAAAGAGGCAGTCAATCAAAAGCAGCACCCAATCGCAGCCAACATAGTTCGTGCATTTACCTCAAGTCCTGATGCACTTACACTTCACACATTATTACATAAGGTCACTCAGCAACCACAATCACACAGTTTGGGGTATGCATGGCACACGAGTCTCCCAATCTGGCTACCCTAAAGTCATCGCTCCTTATCACTCCAGGCTTCGACCAACTTGGATCGAGTTGATCTTGCTCTGATACCAAATCAACTGGGAATGTCACACCCCAGACCCTAACGGGCTCGCGACACCCCTACGGCGGTCGTATCAAATGCGATGTCTCAGGACGCGTCACCGACCCAAACAAAATACCCACATGAATACGCAAGCGGAAGTGAAATAAAACAACCTAGATAATAGACAATGACGAAGGGATAGTAATAGCACAAAACAATAATTTCATAACAATGGAAAGCAACCAGACATTAGGCTCCTAGGGTTAACATCCACCATTATCATCAAAAAGGGATAGGTGGTAGGGTAAGCTAGCTAGCTGCACAAAAAGAGCTCTACCAAAAAGCTTATGAGCTCAGCACTCCAACGCTCCTATGGTCCCCAATCTGAATCAGACCCTGTAGACTCTGACTCCATGTCAGAGTTGATCTCAATCGGCTCTTCCTCGTGCTCGGACTCCAAAGGCTCTGGCATAGGCGTGAGCTCTTCAAATTCCTCTTCGAGCTCGAGATCCGCAAGCACTACGGGCTCGAGTACGGGCTCGGGTTCGAGACCAGTCTCCGAAGAATCTTCAACATCCAAAATATCACCATCAAGAGCATATACGTCCTTAGGCTCCCAATCTACGGCATCCTCATTATCGTACTACTGTCCCTCAAAACCCCGGATTAGGCCGACTAGCCCCAACCTGTCACGATAAAACCAGGTCAGGTAAGTGTGGCGCTTCAAGTCCTCTAAGCCCACATCTACCTAGACTGTAATGAGATACCTAATGTAAGTCTGATTTGGACCTACTGGATACTCGGTCTCCTCATGCACTGTATGCATAGGGACCCCAAAACACCGAGGTAGCGGCATGATCAAGGTCGGGGTCGGGGATCTGAAATGGTTTGCACTACAGCAATGAGAATAAATCTCAATAAACAGACAACATATACCTCACCTAGGCCAATACGTACCCAGACGAGTCCCAACATACAATCTAGCAATCAACATAATAGAATTCTCATGCACACTTACCTCGCCTCAAATCACCCAGGTCAAGAACATAACATAAACACTCAAGCACCAAGACCACGTACATTCACCCAATTCAACCAAACACATTTCACATGTGTATCCAACCAACTATCCACGACTTGTGTCAACACGCCTCAGGTCCAACTCTTCGATCAATCCGGGCTTAGTCCTACGTAAACACGCCTTAGGACATTTCTCTCGACCCGCGTAACCATGCCTCAGGTCATTTCTCTCAACCCGCATAACCACGCCTTAGGTCATTTCTTACCTTTCTAGCCACACCCGTGTAACCACGCCTCAGGTTAGCAGTCCTCCGATCAATCCAGGCTTAGTCCTGCATAACCACGCCTCAGGACATTTCTCTCGACCCGCATAACCACGCCTCAGGTCATTTCTTGCCTTTTTAGCCACACCCGCGTAACTACGCCTCAGGACATTTCTCTCGACCCGCATAACCACGCCTCAGGTCATTTCTTGTCTTTCTAGCCACACCCACGTAACCGCGCCTCAGGTTGGCAGCCCTCTAATCAATCTAGGCTTAGTCCTGCATAACCATGCCTCAGGACATTTTTCATACACATACATCACAACACAATTCGCCAATACCAATCTAACACGTCATACTATTCAAAATCAAGTCATGCTTACCACATTAACCCCACCAATCTGACCTTCAAATCGATCACATTCAGATATCGATTTCACCCAAAAATGCCACGACAACTCAGTCGTTAAACCTATCTTGATCGATTACTAATTTACCCACAAAATCACCACCACAATAATCCATAAACCGATCACATTCAAAATAACTAATCCCTACCTAATTTAGTCACTAAACTAGCACTAATCACCCCTAAACAAGTATAATAATACCTAAAGTACTAAGTAGGGTTTAGGGAGTCACTTATGTAGGTTTTGGCCTAAGGAAAACCGGCAAGGGGCCAAAATGGCCCGGTTGAACAGTGGCACTCGACGCGGCAAGGGCGTAACGGGTAAGGTGGCCAGCCACGACTCGACACAGCCCTCGGCCATGGCTCGGGACTCTTGGCCATGGCTGGGCGAGCGGCTGGGCAAGCTCAGCCATGGTCGGGACGGCGGCCAGGTAAGCTCGGCCACGGCCTAGGCAGCGGTCAGGCAACACGGCCGGGCGAGCGATGATGGCAATGGGCAACGGTGGCGACAATGGGCTCGGCCAGGTGAGCAAGAGAGCGGCCAGCGAGCTGGGCTGGGGGCTGACGACGGGCAACTGGGGCGTCAATGTAGAGCCAGGGTGAGCCAAAACAGAGGAAGGGGAAAAGAGAAGGGTTGCAGTGGTGATGGTGGAGCCGGCGGCGGTTGGGGGCGGCATAGTGGCGTCGCAGGTGGCTAGGCAAGGTAGGACGGGCTGGCTGGCAGCTCGGCAGCGTCGGGCCACGATGGACGTGGCGGCGAGCTTGCTGCTCACACGTAAAGGGGAGGGGAAGGAAGGAGAAGGGCAGTCGGCTCAAGGATAAACGGCTGGACGGACAGCGATCTTGGTGGCTGGGCAAGTAGTGGCGCAAGACAGACGGCCGGCGAGCAGTGGCTGGGACGAACGGCGACGGGCAAAAGGGAGCAGGGCAGCAGCGAAGGGGAAGAAGAAGAAGAATAAGAAAGAAGAAGAAAAGAGGAAGAAAGAAGAAGAAGAAGAGAGGAAGGAAAGGAGGAGGAGAGAGAGAGGGGGGGACGTGCATTGGGCAGAGCGGGGAGGGGACGTACGCGTACGGGGGGGGGGGAGGGACGTGACCGGGGGAGAGAGAGAGAGAGAGAGAGAGAGTCAACCCCAATTGAGCGCGATCCAACGGCCCACGTCCAAACTCGAAGTCGATCCGACGGTCTACGAAAAATCCTAATTTATAAATTAGGAAAAAAAAAAGCCAAAAATACTAACTAAAACACACTACGAGGGAGGTCTACTAGTCAAAAATCCGCACCCGGTCCAAATTTCACTTTTCATCAATTCCAGGCAATATCGATGCCAGCCACAATAATATCGATACCATCCAATTAAATTCGTTACGAAATTTCGAGAAATTCGACACCAAAGTTCGGGCTCTAAATAACGGTTAAATTCGATCGAGTTTGATTTTAGCGAAATTTCAAACTTAAAAATAACCCAAAAGTGATTAGTTCCTGGTGAGATTTTACTATAAGCGTGTTGACACCTAATTTTTAGCCGATGCGTCATTAAAAAAAAGAAAATTCGAGATTATGGTTTCCGATCGCGCCGGAGCCTATTTCTTGAACAAAAAGTGTCGTTTTTTAATTCTGTCTGTTGGCCTAGCTTTTGTAAGCGATTTTCTATTCATTTCATGCAAAAACCCGAAAAGTCAAATGGTTGACTTTTGCGTTGACTTTTTGGTCAACCCTTTGACCAAAAGTCAACCCCAGGTCAAATTGGAGCTTTTCGCATAAAAAGATTCCTTTCAAGTCCAATTTCACTTTAGAAGTGAAAATTTCAGAAAAATTCAAAGATTTGATCATAAAATCAAGCTCCTAGTGAAAAGTCAACTAGGGTTTGACTTTTGGTCAAACCTTTGACCAAAAAAATTGAAAAATACAAAAATCCAAAAATCATCTTATTTTACATTCAATTTACCTTTGGCATTTGAAATTTTACAAAAATCGATTTAGAATCAACTTTTTCCCAAATTGCGGAATTTGATTCAAATCGGCCAAAAATGAAATTACTTCATTTTTAGTCATTTTTTAGGTTAGTTTTCTTCACGGCATTTGATCTAGAGGTCATCTTATATTCAATTTTTGAACCAATTTTGTGATTCCAAGCCATACACAAAAACCCCTAATTTTGGCCATAATCAGTGATTTTGATCGATTTTTCATGATGTGCGCAATTGAGGCACGAATGAGCCTAATTTCTTATATGAAATCCAAATTCAAAATCAATTTTGAAAGATTCACATGAATTTGAGTCAATTTGATCAATTTAGTGATCCAATGATAAAAAAGTCTAAGAGTAATTGGTCTAATTAGTGCAATTCAACTTGACCCACTCTAGACTAACATTCAATTTGATGAATTGAGACTCAATTTGGTTAATTGGACTTCAATTAAATTTGTTAGTTAAGCTTAGCCATGCAATTTCCCAAATTCAAGATCAATTGAGACAAACAAGTTAAATTGAGTCAATTTGTACATGAATTACAAATCGATCCAATCCGATTTGATCCAACTCAGTATTAATGGAATCAATTAATCATGATAGAGATCAAATTGTGCAAAATTGGAATCAAGGATTGAATTGATTCAATCAGGCCAAATTCATGGCTAATCGGCTCAATCTGGTTTGATTCAAATTGAACCAATCCGATCAGACTGGCCATTTTCTGGTTGAAAATTTCGACGATCGACAATCCGTTCAGACCAACCAAGGTCGGTCACATCCTCTTGAGCGCGAAAATGACAAAAATGCCCTTAATTGAGAATTACAAAAAATGCCCCTAAGAGAAATTACTAAAATGCCCTTCTTCAAGGATTAAGCAAATTAATTAGGGGATAAGTAAATCAATCATGGCCATTCATTTAGAATTGATCATGTCCATCCATGATGCCATGTCACCAATCCTTAACCTTTCAAGAATATTCTTAATCATTAAGGGTGCATTTTGGGCCATTGGATTAATCAAAGGGGTAGAATTCAAAGTTGAGGGAAGTATATAGTGTTTTTTCCCTCCAAAATTAGAGGGGGGATTCATTTTTTCAGATCTGGTTTCTCTCTCATCTCTCTCTCTCTCTCTCTCTTCCTCTCACGCCATCTCTCTCTCTCGAGTTCTCTCTCGGCGACAGCCATTTCGCCTCCTCGCCGGCCACTTTCCGGCGAGTTGCCACCCCACCGTCGTCCCCCACGGTGGTCCAAGGCCAGTCACAAGGCCAGCTGACCTCGCTGGTGGCCGGAGCTCCTCATTCCGGCGGTTTCTTCCTCTCGGCAGTATCACCGGCGCTGCTGCCGGTGATGTGATCAGCCGGTTCAAGCGGCTGAACCGGCTGATCGGTGTCCCCCTCCGGCGATCCAGAACATCCAGCAGCATTCCTCGGCGTTTTCATGTCGCTATGGTGGCCGGCTTCTCATTGAACGGCCACCGGATCGCATCTTTGATTTGATTTTTTGCTGATTAGTCCATTTGTGAGAAAACGAATCAATTCTCACGATATTTCGTACACTCTATTGTCATAGGTTGGCCGAGCTTTCCGAGACTTCTCCGTGTCATTTCTGATCTGAATACGGAGGCCGGATCGCTCGATCGAGCATTGGAGCATTGTTAAACAAGGTAAGAAGACTTGAGCATGATTCTGTAAATTCGTGTCCAGTAAAACCTGCATGCTTGAGATGCTGATTTGAGCTTGTTAATGTCGAAATCTGATGAAGTGACAAACTAGAGAATCGTAGAGCTCGTCTTAAGCTTCGATTTGATATATATATGCCTCGATCGGACTTGATTTGCTATGTCAAAATACTTTTAGAAGTTAGGATCAGAATCTGAAACATATTGTCCAAATCTGTTCTGATATCTTCCTGATTGACGTTGTGTTGTTTGATAATTTTTTATGATTTTTTACGATCATTTTTTGAAAAAACTTCCTCATGAAAGTTGTAGAGCACATCTTGATCTATTCATCATAAAATTTTCACAAAATTCTGATCATGTTAGCCTCATACGATTTGCAACGTCATATACATATGAATCTGGTGATAGACTAGTTTCAGATCGACCTTCGTGTGTTCTTCGATTTTTATAAATTCGTGTGTTCAAAATATGAAAACATTTTCTCCACAAAATTTCATACTGAGATCGAGATCTTTCTATTGATACTAATTTCATCAAAATCGGAGGTCATTTGAATTTTCAAAAGGAATTCCCATGATCCAATCAGTATCTGTGTCCAGATCTGATTTTCATTCCTTTGGAGTTCAAAAGATGCTTCTCCGAATTTGATAAAGTTAGAGTCCTTTTTTGCAAAAAATCAAAATTACAAAGTTGTTCATTGGGGTCTCATTATGTTGACTAGAATTTTGAGGACCTAATAACAATTTTTGGAGGGCCAATTTGCTTAAAATTTCATGAAAGGTCTTCACGGGTTAAAACTTCATTTGCAGTTGAGTCCTTCGCGAAAATTGAATTTTATAAAAATTTGGAGGGCTTTTTAGCAAACATTCAAAACATGAAAGTTGTTGCACACGGGGAATCCTAACTGTACGAAAATTTTCACGTGTTTTTGATAAGGTTTGTTATTTTTCCCGCCATTATTTTGAAATCCATAACAGAACCGAGTCCAGCCTGTCACTGAGATCAAATTTGATATTTTCGGGAAAATCGGTTAGGATTTAGAAAAAATGGTCTTCTTGACTTTTAATCCTCATGTCATGAGCTTTCTAATGACACCTGAATCACTTCATTTGGACATCATTAGGGTAGTTAATCACAATCGAACAGAATCAATTCGAATTAGATATTAACTGAATAAATGATCTTTTTTATAAAGCCCACTTCTCATTGTTTGATTGGCTTCGAAATAAGGTCCATGGGCTTGAATGCATGCTCATTCTATTATTATGCATGTGTTTGTTAGATGAATGTTAGGCCCGGTGCATGTTCAACGGGTAGCCCATCATGGTCATTTAGAACCCGACTTTAGGGGTTAATTGATATGAGTTGCCGTTTTGTGAATGCAAATGGTAGCCCATTATCATTAACCATTAATCAAATAATATTAGATGATTAGGTGGGTGGAGAATCGAAATGCATGAAAAAACAAAGGTCGATCCCGAGGCCCGTGCTTAATTAGTGAATTGCTTGCACCATTGTTCTTTCATATGTTGTTTGTCGTGAATGAATGTTATGAATGTAAACACCGACACCCGAGAGGCGGTCCATGGGAGAATAATCCGAAATGGTAAAAGACCAAGGTGATTGACCGATGTCCAATCCGTTCTCAATTTGTATTCATTGGATGATGGTAATAGACCGATGTCCAATCCGATTTCAATTTGTATTCAATTCATTCATCCCCGATCATGTCTTGGGTTTTCAATTCGTGTTGTAATAAACACCCGACGAGTTGCGGGTTTTTACTTTTTTTTCGCACTTAGAAGTAGTTTGTCTTTTCAATACTTCGAGTGTTTACTTTATGAAAAGTCTTTCAATACAATTGATTGTTTCTTTCTTTTTCTAGACTAAGATAGGATTAGTTTAGAATCTTAAATGAAAATACAAAAAAACAAGATGCATGATCACCTAGTGGACTAAGACTTTGGCACGAAAGTGATAAAGAACAAATGCATGACAACTTAGAAAACAACCATGATAAGTTTAGCGGTACCGAAATTGCGTTAATAGAAATATTAACGTAAGCTAGTCCCCGAACCTTTGATCTCTGGTTTTCGTAGAAATCGAAACGAAATTCCCGCGTTTCGGTTGGGTATTCTAGCCGACCCCCGACCTAGGCTAGTGGCGACTCCTAAAAAATATAAAATAAAATCGATCCGCTGTCACGCGAGATATGGATTTAGGGAAAATCCACGTTCATGATCAATGGGTCATATGGCTAAACAAAAGATTTACACTTCAGTAAAATCATTTTTATGAGGTGCCATATGAACCGTCTCATGAACACTTATCTCTAAACCCGCCTCATTGAGCTCGGCCCTCGAGGGGTAGGTCGCGACAAAGCACACCGACGAAATACACGTTTTATAAATCTCAAAAATAAATCGAAATTCGGAATGATACACTATTTATGGTAACCATAATTGATCTTGTTCCAGTCTCGACATCTGTCTCCTCTTGCCAAGTAGCCATCATTGATCGTGCAAAAAACCACGTGTTCCTTTTCTTATCGATAGCTTCGATGGCCTGGTATTTTCATAACAATTCTTGTCGACAATCCACAATACGAATACCCGGGCAGCAACTATTTCTTCTATGACATCAGTCTTTTCAATTTTCAAATTCTTAAACTTCTCGCTAGAATATTTTAGTGATTGCTAACTATATGCTGTCGTAATCTTGACAACCAAACCTTTATGACCTATGTCACCTCTAATCGATGATCCTTGTGTATTTATCCTTGTCTCTTTTTATATATTTATTTTTATTGTCGATGATCTAATTAATTTATTGGTGTCAACAGTATCAGAAGGAGGAGAATGAGAGGGAGAGCGGGAGAGAGATGGACTTGCTTGTTGATGCGACGTCGACCCAAAAATCACGTCGAGAGAAAGAATCAAACGTTGACTGACGTGGACTTTTTGCGTTTGCCAACTATGTACTTGTCCCTGTGAGTGCGCTGGACTCCTTTAATTTGTTGAATTGCGTGCATTTGCTAGGTTGATTGACTTGAACTTTTTGGCAAACGCGTTTGCCAACTGTCTACTTGTCCCTATGAGTGCGCTGGACTCCTTTAATTTGTTGAATTGCGTGCATTTGTTAGGTTGCGTGCATTTGTTAGGTTGATTGACCTGGACTTTTTGGCAAACGCGTTTGCCAACTGTCTACTTGTCCCTACGAGTGCGCTGGACTCCTTTAATTTGTTGAATTGCGTGCATTTGTTAGGTTGACTGACTTATCCCTATGAGTGCGCAGGACTCCTTTAATTTGTTGAATTGCGTGCATTTATTACGTTGACTGACTTGGACTTTTTCTACGGGACAAGGCGACTCCAAGTGGAGGATCATCCCATCTATTTCGAATCTTTTTATATCGTGCCTCCTCCGCACACAAAAAGCAATTCTTCACCAATTTCTCTTTGCCCAAAGACAAATAGAGACATGATTAATGCTCTCAGCTCCATGAAGACCTATCAAGTGGTGCTACTCATTCTTGTTCTACTGCAAGCGATGACTAGAAATGCAAAGCCAAGTATTGTGCCGTGCGTCACTTCATCCTGCGGCGACATCCTCAATATAAGCTATCCGTTCCGACTGAACAGTGATCCGAAAGGATGCGGTGACTCGAAATTTGAGCTAGCTTGTGAAAGTAATCACACTGTTCTATATTTGCATGATGGCAGATACTATGTCAAGTCTATCAATTATTCTGCTAGCGAAATCACGTTGGTCGACGATGGGATTCACAAGGGCGACTGCTCGTCTCTCCCACGTTACTCGTTGTTGAGGTCTTACTCCATGAACAGTGACGATCTATTTATCGAGTACTTTGAATACGCATCATGTGTGGTCATTTTGAACTGCTCAAAGCCGGTTAGTTCTTCATACTACATTGCTACCAATCCCTGCATCGAGGGGTTGTATTCTTCTAACACATCATCAAGTTGGAACTTGTATGCTCTGGTTGGTCCAACAACATCGGATGTTATGGATTTTTGCACCATTAGCAGGTGGACGTGGGTATCAAATTTTGGGATTTATGAGCAAATTAATAGTAGCTCCTACAAGTACGAGCTAATCCATAACATGATGGCCGATGGATTTGTTATCAAATTTGCTCAACCTATCGAAACAGTTCAGGTTCAGGATCAGCCTATTAGAACGAACTTCCGTTCCCTTTGCGCACTTGGTTTCTCTAGTATCTACATGGGTCAGGATTGCGGATACAACACCCGTTATTTAAGCATCACAACTTTCTTTTGCGTCTTTGATTTCCATAGCATCCTCAGAGGTCAGGTTTGCGGATACAAGTACTACGACGGCAGTAAGTATCGGTTGGCAATAAAATCTTACCGCATTTATGCATGATTGTGTACACTCTTTCACTTGCCACTTTCTCTTCAAAACTGGAATATGTAAGAAATATTTCAAATCCAAGAAAATCATGACAAGGTATGCATTTTAGTATAGGCCACATCTGTGTATTTGAAATATTTCAGAGCTTTGCGTCACACATTAGAATCAAATTTTAGGAGTTAGCCAAATTCGCGAAAAAAAAAGTGACGATAGAAATCGCCCCAAACATACCAATCATCAGCTGCACACATACATGTCTCTAGATTATGCTTCATTTCCACAAAACGATAGAAATCCCGGCATAAAAAAGAAAAGAGGGTCATTGGTCGAGCAGCCACATGACTAGTTTTTGGTAGGCATTGAGTTCAGATTCTCTTATTTTCTTAATAGTTCCTTAATTGGTCACTTGATTAATATTTCAAGTGACACTTGTGCTAGCAAATTCCTTAAAAAATTATGTACATGTATTGATAGGAAGAACAAAATAATCAATTAAAAATGGAATTCACCGTTTCTCTATAATTGTTGTTTGCTAAGAAATCAAAAGGAGTTTCTTGTGTTGTCTATCAACTATGTGAAACAAAGCTTATTATTTTCATTTATTTGCAAATGCACGCATACCACTTCTCATATTCTTTTAGACACAACTGAACTTGCACAAAGTGGCTAGCTACAACTTTGTTTCCTCATGAGTTTTGTTTTTCAGACTTCTTTTCCTTCAATTCCCTTTCAAATCAGTCATTCCTTCCACAGGTCTCCTGGATGATATGACCGTTTGGATTACTGTGGATTTTATATCTCTACTAGGTAAGCCATAATGATTTGTTCTTAAAATAATTTTAAAAAATTATTCTAACCTCTTAGAATTTTCTTCAGTGTATTTCTGTGCAGCGAAATTCATAATCGGTATGCCATTTGTCGGGCTATTTCTTATCTACACTTACAGAAAAAGACACTTAGCGATGGACAAGAACATTGAAGAATTTTTGCAAGCTCAAAACAACTTTTTGCCCATAAGGTACTCTTACTTGAATATTAAGAAGATGACGAAAAATTTTAAGCACAAACTAGGGGAAGGAGGGTATGGTTCCGTGTACAAAAGAATGCTCCGAAGCGGCAATGAAGTGGCGATCAAGATTTTAAAGCAATCCAAGGCCCATGGGCAAGATTTTATTAGTGAAGTGGCTACTATTGGAAGAATTCACCATGTTAATGTAGTGCAACTCATTGGTTTTTGCTTTGAAGGCTCGAAACAAGCTCTCGTGTATGATCTCATGTCAAATGGATCTTTGGATAAGCACATTTTCACTAAGGAAGGTGAGAAGTTTCTTGATTACATGAAAATATATGAGATTGCTCTTGGGGTGGCGAGGGGGATTGAATATTTACATCGGGGGTGTGACATGCAAATACTACACTTCGATATCAAGCCTCACAATATTCTTTTAGATAAGAATTTCACTCCGAAAATTTCTGACTTTGGACTTGCGAGACTTTATGCCACTAATCATAGCATAGTCTCATTGACTGCCGCAAGAGGGACCTTAGGATATATGGCACCTGAGTTGTTCTATAGAAATATCGGTGGTGTATCTTATAAAGCAGATGTCTATAGTTTCGGGATGTTGCTCATGGAAATGGCAGGTCGAAGGAAGAATATAAATGCAAATGCGGAACACTCAAGCCAAATTTATTTTCCGTTGTGGGTGTACGACCAAGTATATGAAGAAAAAAGTGTTGAAGCGGAAATTGTAACAGAAGAAAGGAAGGTGATAAAGAAGATGGTAATAGTTGCACTTTGGTGTATACAATTAAACCCCGACCATCGGCCTTCAATGAGCAAAGTCCTAAAAATGATTGAAGGAGATATTGGTGAACTCCAAATGCCTCCAAAGCCACTTATTTACCCACCCGATGTGCTAGTTAACAATGATGAAGCCGAGATGGAGTTAGAAACATTCTCAACTTCATCAAGCACTCCGATAGTTTCTACTAGTTTTCCTTTGGGAGATACCAATAATGTTTAGAGATCCATCCGTAGTTTGATTGGAAATGCTTTGTGTGTATTTGTTTTATGTCCCACAATCTAGTATTATGTTGGGAGGGACTTGAGATAATTTAGCTGTGATTACTTTTGAGATTGTCTTCTTCTAGCTCTTAGGTTAATGTTGTGTTATTGTATTTCATATAGTTTTACTCTCTTGCATCCTCCTTCGAAAAGATAAACACATTGGTAAGAGGGCAAGGAAAAAAACGGTAGGGGAAGATGATGGACATTGAGAATTTTTCTCCATCATTACGTGATTTAGGGTAATGCCAAAAAAATGCTAATGGTAACTTGCGATATTGCTATTTAACATGCTACCACCGGCATTTTGACTTATGAATTCATTTTCAGAGAAAATATACATGTGTACGTTTTACAAAGTAGACACCATTTATTTATGCAAGAAACAACTCGTATCAAAATGAAAAAGGTCTTAGAAGAAACAATTCTATGAAGTTTATATTTGAAAGAACTCATATTCTATTTTAAAATTAAAGTAAATTGCAATATGTTGTGTTCAACGGGTAAAGATATAAATTGGCAAGATGTAAACTAATGACATAATCTCATCTTACCTTACATGTATTGACAACTCTATTGTGTTATCTCTTTCTTCGAATTATTTTCCATTAAAGAAAGTGTGATTTCTAATTTTACTAAATATACGCCTCCTATGCTAAATATATTGTGACATTTCGAATTTCGATCTATTTTTGGAATTTATAAAGCGAGTATTTCATCAGTGTACTTATGGTTAAATCTCACCTAGAACTAGTTACTCTCGGGTTATTTGGAAACAATGGGAATAGCGAAAATGGTGGGCACCCCACTCAGGGCCAAGTAAATGCAAACAGGCCGATGTCTAAGCTGGTTGAGCAGTTTTTGAAGCTAAAGCCTCTGAGGTTTGATAGTAGAGGTAATACTGAAGCCGTACCTCGATGGGTGGAAGAGCTAGAAAAAGCTTTCAAAGTGCTGGGATGCACTGAAGAGGAAAAAGTAACCCTAGCTCTATACCAGCTTCAGGAAAATGTAAGCAACTGAAGGAGAGCCACAAGAGGCCAAGTGTTCTCTGCTGGTATTGCTCTGACTTGGATCTTTTTTACTGAGATTTTTAATGACAAGTATTTCTCGAAAAGTGTCCGAGAGCAGAAGTTGGCAGAATTCATGAGACTTCGCCAGGGTCAGATATCGGTAGACCAATATGAGGCTGAGTTCACAAGGCTGTCCAAGTTTGCCCCAAGAATGGTAAAGGATCCAGTGGACAAAGCCAGGACGTTCCCAGATGGACTGAAGCCGGACCTCCGCAGTCAGATGATCTCACTAAACTTAAGGGGCTATCATGAGATTTATGACCGGGCTCAGGCAATTGAGCGTGATTTGATAGATCGGGTTGCCACCTTTGGATTGCGGTAGGCCTCGGCTTGGGACAACCGTTGTTTTGGGAAGAGACCTATGATGGAAAATAATCGTTTTGTCCCTCATGTTCAGAGAAATATCGAGAAGTCGAATCGCTTTCAGAACGCCTCGTGTCGGTTATGTGGAGGGAAACATGGAAATGGACTTTACCTGAATAAGGGCGGAGTGTATTTTAAATATGGCGGAAGGGGCCATTAGATAAGAGACTACCCCAATAATAGGTAGGCTAGGTCGCCTACGCTACTGCTACCGTCACCCCGGAATGGAAATCAATTTGGAGCTATCCTGCCGGCCAATCAGAATAGGTCGCTGGCCCAAGGACAAGTATATGTAATGGCGAGGAGGGAAGCTGAGGATGCACCTAGCATGGTCATAGGTACGGTCTCTCTCTGTGATCATGCTGCATATGCTTTATTTGATCCGAGGGCATCTCATTCGTTTATATATGAGCAGTTCGTTAAATTGTCTGGAATTGAGCCGAAACTGCTTGAAGTTATGCTGTGTGTGACTACTCCATTGAATGATAAAGTGCTGATTGTGTTTGGATGCTCTGATTGTAAGATAATGATTAGTGATAGAGAAGAAAGGATAGATTTGACGGTTTTAGTTATGTACGACTTTGATGTGATTGTTGGATTGGAATGGTTAGTTAAATAGAAAGATGTAATGGATTGTAGTAACAGGGTGATCCAATTTAATCCGGTTGGACATCCTAGATTCAAATTTGTGGGAAACTGAGAAGGAACCTCGATCCGCTGGATCTTGTCACTTGAGATGACTAAGCTGTTAGATGAAGGGTGCCAAGAATTTCTGGTGACTGTAGTTGATTCGACGACTGAAGAGCCGAGGCTAGAAGACATAGCCATGGTGCGCAATTTTCCCTATGTCTTTCCTTAGGAATTGCCGGGATTACCACCTGATAGAGAAGTAGAGTTTGTGGTTGAGTTGGCCCCCGATACGAAACCGATCTCGAAAGCACCCTATAGGATGTCGTTGTTAGAATTGAAGGAATTGAAAATTCAGATGCAAGAGTTATTGGATAAGGGCTTTATCCGCCCAAGTGCATCTCCATGGGGAGCACCAATGTTATTCGTGAGAAAGAAGGATGAGTCTTTGAGGTTGTGCATTGACTATAGACAGTTGAATCAAGTGACTATTAAGAAGAAGTACCCACTATCAAGGATAGACGACTTATTTGATCAGTTACAAGGAGCATCAATATTTTTTAAGATTGACTTAGGGACGGGTTGTCACCAACTGAGGATTAAGAAGGAGGAGGTGCCGAAGACAGCATTCAGGACGAGATATGGACACTTCGAGTTTACAGTGATGCCGTTTGGATTGACTAACGCCCCTGTTGCTTTCATGGATTTGATGAATTGGGTATTCAAGGAATTCCTGGATCAGTTTGTAATCATGTTCATAGACGATATCTTGGTATACTCACAGAGTTCCGCTGAGCACGAATTACATTTGGAAAAGGTTCTACGGACTTTAAGGAAACATGCACTTTACGCTAAGTTCAGCAAATGCAAATTCTGGATTCATCGTGTAGCATTTTTAGGACATGTGGTATCCAAGGAAGGAATTGTAGTGGATCTGACGAAGATCGAAGCTGTCATGAATTGGCCGAGGCCGATAATAATAACCGAGGTTCGGAGCTTCTTGGGTCTGACGGGTTATTACAGACTCTTCGTGGAAAGGTTTTTGGCATTAGTGACACTATTGACGCGATTACTAATGCAGGAGATGAGGTTTGAAAGGAGGGATAAGTGTGAAAGGAGTTTCCAAGAGTTAAAACAGAGATTGACAACCGTGCCAGTGTTGATAATCCCGTCAGGTCTAGGAGGATATGAGATCTACAGTGACGCATCGCTAAAGGGATTAGGATGTGTGCTAATGCAATACGGAAGAGTAGTGGCATACGCATCACGGCAATTGAGATCGCATGAGCTGAATTATCCGACTCACGACTTGGAATTATCCACGATTATCTTCGCTCTTAAGATTTGGAGACACTACTTATGTGGGGAGAAATTTTAGATTTATATAGACTATCAAAGTTTAAGATAGTTATTCTCCCAAAAGGAATTGAACAAAAGACAAGGTCATTGGATGGACCTCCTTAAGGACTATGACTGCGATATTTTGTATCACCCCAGGAAAGCTAATAAAGTAGCAGATACATTAAGTCAGAAGTCGAGCATTGCACACATGATGGTCAAGGAATGGACTCTGTTGGAGGGAATTCGGGATTCGAAGTTTAAATTTGAAGTGAGTCATGTCTCAAGTCTGTTTGCCATATTGAGGATTAAATCAGAAATCCAGACTAAAATTAAGGCTTTACAATCGACGAACCCGGAGATTCAGAAGATTCTGAAAATGGATGTCGCAAAAAGGAAATTGGACTTTCAGGTACTCGAGGATGGGATTCTGAAGTTCCATGGACGGCTGTATATGCCCGGTGATACAGAACTGAAGGAAGAAATTTTGTCAGAAGCTTATCGTAGCAATTACAGTATTCACTCGGGTAGTACGAAGATGTATCAGAACTTGCGATAGCATTATTGGTGGAACGGCATGAAAGTGGATGTAGCCAAACACGTAGCTAAGTGTTTAACATGCCAACAAGTAAAGGCATAACACTGCAAACCGAGTGGAATGTTGCAGCCATTGGAAATCCCTGAGTAGAAATGGGAACACGTCACAATGGACTTTGTAATGGGATTATCGAGGAGTCAGAGGGGTCATGATTCAATTTAGGTAATAGTCAACCAATTAACAAAGTCAACATATTTTCTACCGATGCGAAAGGACTTCGCCTTGGAAAGGTATGCCGAGATATACATGCAATAAATAGTCCGTCTTCACGGAGTGCCAATGACGATTACTTCAGACCGTGACCCTAAGTTTATTGCCGCTTTTTGGAAAAGTCTTCATACGGCATTAGGAACGAAGTTACAGTTTAGCACGGCCTATCATCCCTAAACAGATGGCCAGTCTGAAAGGACGATTCAGACTTTGGAAGATATGCTGCGGCCATGTGTATTGGATTTTAAGGGTAGTCGGGAAGAATAGTTGCATCTGGTTGAGTTTGCCTATAACAATACTGTCAACAGAATATTAGAATGGCACCATTTAAAGCGTTGTATGGCAGAGCTTGTAGAACGCCGGTTTGTTGGGATGAAATTGGTGAAAAGAGCATCATGAGTCCAGAGTTAATACAGCAGTCAGTCGAAATAGTCAAGGTGATTCAGGACAGGCTTAAGACCGCTTACAGCTGCCAAAAGAATTATGCAGACCGGAGACGTAGGCCATTGGAATTTCAAGTGGGGGACCACGTTTTCCTCAAAGTATCGCTGATGAGAGGATTGTCACGGTTTAGCAAGAAAGGGAAGTTGAGCTCGAGGTATGTAGGTCCATTTGAGGTCTTAGAGAGAATTGGTACTTTGGCCTATCATCTCACACTATTGCCAAATTTGTTCCAAGTTCACAATGTGTTCCACGTGTTTATGTTAAGGAAATACGAACTAGATCCGACCCACATACTGAATTACGAAGAAATAGACGTGGACGACAGAGTGTCGTACGTGGAAAGGCCAGTAAGGATCGAGGACAGAATGGAACGAGTGTTGCGGAACAAGATAATTTCGATGGTCAAAGTAATTTGGGAGCATCATGGAACCGAAGGTGTGACATGGGAAAGCGAAGAGTTGATGCAACATCAATACCCTTATTTCTTCGAATAATTGGGTTTGAGTTGTAAATTTCGAGAATGAAATTTTTGTAAGGGGGAAGAGTTGTGACATTTCAAATTTTGACCTATTTTTTGGATTTATAAAGCGAGTATTTCGTCAATGTGCTTATAGTTAAATCTCGCCCAGAACTGATCACTCTCGGATTATTTTTAAATTTAAGATTTCGCTAAAATCGCACTCGATCGAATTTGACTGTTATTTAGAGCGCGAATTTTGGTGTCAAATTTCTCGAAGTTTTGTGACACATTTTAATTGGACGATGTCGATATTATTGTGATCAGCATCGATATTGCTCGGAATTGAAGGAAAGTGAAATTTGGATCGGGTGCGAATTTTGACCAGTAGACCTTCCTCTAGGTTTATTTTATTCCGTGTTGTCACCCCGCGCTTTCTGGGGCTTTCGGAATTTGCGCGCTAAGGAGGTATTTCTGTGTAAGAGTCTCTCCCAAATCATACCTCACATGACAGCGAATGGTAATTTCCTATTTAGTCTAAGTTTGTGATTTTGAAGTCGCCACTAGTCATTATTGGTAGATAGACTAGAAACATAATCGGGGTATAAGAGAAATACCACGATTCTACGAACCAGAGATTCTGAGTATGGGGACTTGGTTACGTTATTCATCCCAAATCGAGATCCCTAACCCCTTTTCGGTATCTAAGAACGATACGTTGTCTAACGTGTCATGTAAATTTCCAAGGCTTACCCACTAATTCTATCCATTCTAATCGCAGGAAAAACCAATCAAGTATTAAATGCACAATCGATGCCAATCAAATCAATCAATCCTAAATGGTCTCTAAAAATGAAAATCAATCAAAACATCCAAACCCTAATGAAGCTCTAGGAGCTTATTCATTTCATAATTTACATTTTTTAGGGTTTTAGGGTTTTTTAGGGGTTATAACCCCTGAATTTGAGATTTTCTTAAAATGCCACTCGGGCACTTTCAAAAATTCAAATTTCACTTTCTAAGGTTGGCCATAGTGTTTTTGGACCATTCTATGAATTTTTAAAATTTTTAAAATTTTTGATTTTTTTTGGAAATTTCATTAACCGAGAATTGATTTTTATGATTTTCTGAAAATTTTATGAATTTTCCAATTTTTAAATTTTTTATTGATTTTCTAAATTTTTCACATTTTTTATTTGTATTTTCTGAATTTTTATGAATTTTCTGAATTTTTTTGAATTTTTTTGATTTTCCTACCGGGAAAATGAACTGGACCGGCCCGGTTCAACCCAATTTGGCCTAACCGAACCGGGCATCGCAGGCACCGGTTGCCGGTCACCTTCTCTGTCGAGCCTAGAGCCAAAAACGACGTCGTTTTGATCATTTTTCTCCTAGGTATTTTGTCAAACACTTTTTTTTTTTTGGTATTTTGTCAAACACTTAGTATGCATAATTTCCAGTTTAATGTTTTCAAGGCTATGACTTCGGGATCCGACGACCTTCCGGTGTGATTCCAGCCAAGATTTTGGATTCTACATTGAGACTATATCATCTACTATCAAACTAAACCAATTGATTGGTCGTCGGACCGTCACCGACCGGCGAAAATCTCGCCGAAAAATGTTAATTTGTTGCCAACCTAAATCATGCTCATCAAAAACTCAAAATCCCTATTCTACTCGCCTTAACCGTCTAGTTTGGTTCAAATCAAGGACAAAAACAACAAATAATGATTAAAGAAGGCTAACTTGACAGGCCTATGGCCATGGTGATGCTCCGGTGAGGACCTCCGAGCTCCGGTGAAGTGGTTTTCATGCATGGCCGACTCGGTTTGTGCATTTTTAATGATCCAAATGCATCAAACAGCACAAAATGTGATTAGAAGCTAGTTGTGAACATCAAAATGCCAAAATTCATCGACGAAATCACATAAACATTCATATTGGGATTATAACTGAATTCTGGAAAATTTGAAAATAAATGACTATGAGCCAACTTTACCTTCTTCGTTCGATGATCAGAAGGAATCGGCGAACTGATCCACGCCTATAAAGTTGCTCCTTGACACTTGATCTTCAACTTGGTGGTCTTGTATTCGTTGGAAGAGCTCCAAATTCGCTGATCAAGCTAGATTTTCGGGCGTTCACAGTCAGCTCGCCACCGTTCACCCGAGGAGAAGATCCTCCCTAGACGATTGATTCGCCAGCGCCGTTCAATCGACCGATGCCGATCACTCGACCTGGGGATCTCCACTCCTCTCTCTCTCTCTCTCTTTCTCTCTCTGTCTCTCTATAGATTTACGGCTTTTTCCCTCTATTTCTCTCTCTTCTTTCTCTTCGGAAAATCGTCGAACACCTTCCTCTTGCAATGTTCAGTTTTTCTTTGTTTTTGTTCATCAAAATTCCCACCCAAAGTTCGTTGGAACCGACTTTCGATCGGTTAGATCAGTTCCCTCGTGCCAATTGGAGATTCTCCAGCTAGACAAGTCGATTTTCACGTGCCAAATTACCTAGAAATGATTGGCAAAGTCGCAGGCTTGAAGTGTTTTTTTTTGGGTTTAGTGTATTCTGGTGAGTCGGGCAAAGAAGGTGAACAACCCGAGTCGGGTCGGGTTGAGCTGGTCGACCCGGTAGACCCGGTAGACCCGAATTGGTCTAAATTCGCCAATTAAGCACAATTTTGACCCAATTTTCAAAATTAAACTCCAAAATTAAATTCCTCATCACATTTTGAACCCAAACCCGTGATTTTTCCTAATTTTTGTGATAATTATGTTCAAGATTTTCTCATTTTTGTATTCGAATTAATAGGATTTTATTCAATTTGATGTCTTAATGACTTGATTAGGCAAAATTGATGCAAAAATTGAATTACCCACATCTGATTAACCCTAAAGATGATGGTCTCATGGTTCAATAATTTCATATTAGGCACGATCCCAATTTGGGCTCAAAACCTTTAATTTTCAATTGCATTTTGGGTTTTTCTGATTTCTTTAACAAATTGTCCAATTGGACTAACCATTATATAATTCAAGGTCTCAGAATCATTTGTTGTGAAGATACTATGACTTAAAAATGACTAGAGAAGATTTAATTGCATTTTTTGTTCAATTCGGGCTTGATTTTGCCCAATTTTGGGAAAAACACATACCCGATTGAAATTTTTCAAAATTAATGATGTATTCATGAAATTGGATTTAAAATAAGACTAATGACTATTTTTATGGAATGTTTTGATTCCATTTTCTATTTTTCTTGATTTTCTTACTTATTTTGACTAAAAGAAATTAAGAAAAAATGCAGGAAAATGATAAAAAATTATTTTTTGGTTTAGAAATAGGTTTCTAGGCTCGGCCAAGATTCCTAGTCCTAATTTTGAGATTTTTGAAAATATGAAAAAAAATGAGCTAAAAATCAAGTGTCAACAACTGCCCCTCTTTGAGATTGAGCTCGTTAGAGGTTGATCTCAAAGACAAGATGACACTTGAGTTTTCAGTCGACTCAATGAACAAGATAAGATGGAAATTTCACAACAACTGATTAGGGATCTTGCTTTTGAAATTCGTGATCTAATCCAAAAGTTCTCTTTTCAGAATATATTTTGAAAGGTTCTTAATGATTGAGTGAAAGACACTTACCTGTTTGTGAGCATCTCTTTATTACTTATTCAAGGGCATGAACTGATGGTGGTGATGATTATGCTAATTATTTTGATTTCGTGGTTTAAGGACGAACCCACGAACCATGAACACCTGAGGCTCCTCGCTTGAGGATTTGGAAATTTGCCTAGTGGTTCCTTACCGGTAGGACTTTGAATTTGCCTAGTGACTCTTCGCCTATAGGACTTTGAATTTGCCTAGGGGCTCCTCGCTAGTAGGACTTTGGATTTGCCTAGTGGTTCCTCATCAGTAGGACTTTGAATTTGCCTAGGAGCTCCTCGTCTGTAGGACTTGAATTTGTCTAGGGGCTTCTCGCCTATAAGACTTGAATTTGCCTAGAGGCTCCTCACCTCTAGGACTTTAATTTGCCTAGGGGCTCCTCGCCTATAGGACTTTAATTTGCCCAGGGGCTCCTCGTCTATAGGACTTGAATTTGCCTAGGGATTTCTCGCCCGTAAGACTTGAATTTGCCTAGAGGTTCCTTACCAATAAGACTTTGAATTTGCCTAGGGGCTCCTTGCCTGTAGGACTTGAATTTGTTTAGGGGCTTCTCGCTTATAGGACTTTAATTTGCCTAGAAACTCCTTGCCTGTAGGACTTGAATTTGCCTAGGGACTCCTCGCCTGTAAGACTTGAATCTGCCTATGAGCTCCTTGCCTGTAGGGCTTTGAATTTGCCTAGGGGCTCCTCGTATGTAGGACTTTGAATTTGCCTAGGGGTTCCTCGCCTGTAGGACTTTAATTTTCCTAGGGGCTCCTCGCCTGTAGAACTTGAATTTGACTAGTGGTTCCTCACCAATAAGACTTTGGGAAGACTTCAAACAATGAATGTCTTGACCGTGAGTTATGTGATTTTGAGGTTTCACTAACCTTTGAATGGTTTTTTAGTTGACCAAAAATTATTTTGAAAAGTAGTTTTGAAATTAATCAAAGCTGTTTGAAGCGTGGTTTTTTTTTAGCTTACCACAAACTGTTTGAAAACTTGGTTTTAAGTTGACCAAAGATTTTTGAAACCTGGTCTGGAAATATGCATTCTTTGTATTAATGCATTTTAGACAATCAAATTTCCTTTTAGATGAATTATTTGAACAAAATGCTTGCAATCTTTTAAGAAATACTTGAAATGATCGTGGAAGACCTTTAGTAGAAATGATTTGTTTCAATCTATGAGCTTGATCTTTTCTTTATTTGATTGAAATGGGATTTGTCTAATATCCCTCAATTTTATCTCTCTTAACCAATCCTTAAGTGTTCGGAGATAATCGTAATGTATACAATCCAATTGATCCAATAAGATCTTTCGGAGGACTGTAATGTTGGATTGGTCAATGGCTATTCAAAGGATAGACATTTTGAGGCCAAGAAAAAGGATTTCATCATATTTGACTTTGGGTCTACAAGTTAAGAACCTCGAGGATAAGACAAGATATTATTGCATACACTTCTTTGAGTGATGACTTCTTGTCATAAAGTTATGTTTTTACTCTCAACATCTCAATCTGAAGAGTCTTTGGGGAGAGATTGTATTGTTGGTATTGGGTAGGCTCAAAAGGCTCATTTGTTTGAATTCAGTATTTTTATGAAATTGGTGATCTTCTTAGCATCACCACCTTTTCTTTTTGCTTATTAGGAGTCTTTGTTTTATGAACATCAAAGTCTCCTAAATATTCATTACAATCTCTTTTCTTTTGCTCATTCTCACTTGCTATGATCTATGATCTCTCGTGATTTTGGTTTTACTTTGTCATGATTTTTTTTTCATTTCGAGCTTTCTTTTGAACTCTCTTTTTTTTTCTCATTTTTCTCGGGCATTTGGCATTGCTTTTACTAGGTACACTGCTTTTTCATGCCCTAGATTCTTTTTCCTTTGATCTTTTTGAATTCTAAGGATTCCGTGTCATCTCCTTTTGTTTCTTATCTATTAAAGTGGATCATATTCTCATGCTCTAGTGTGAAGAGATGATCACCAATTTAGGATTCTGAAATGAATATTCAGACTCAATTGAGCTTTGCCAAAGGTAATGTATTTGGGTATAAGAAATGAAGTGCTTTTCTTCCTTTTGAGATGTCTTGAGCTTCCATATGACTTTATCTGAAGTTATCACAGAAACATTGATGTAAGAGTATGCAATAAAATTTTTCTTGATCCTATTCTCCATAGCTGTCAATCACAAACCTCCTGATCTGGCCCAATGTGGGGTGGTTCTTAATAGGGTTGTTTTCGAAAAAACTTCTCCGCTGTTTCAACTTAAATTTGATTTGCAAGGGATAAGCATGTGCTTAGGATAGGGAAATGACTGCCTTTCATCATTCCGATCCATGTAATCATTGCGAACATCCCCTATTTCCTTCGGAATGAGTTTTTTCTCACTCACTTCTCTATTTTGACTTTGAGTGTATAGGGGACATGTTTGGATATGGCTTACCTTTCATCATTTGAAGGTCTTTCCATTCGATTTGATCCAAATTTTTTCTTTGAAATTTTTCAAAGCCTTTTATCAAATTATCCCTTTTAGGGAATTTTGATACTTAGTGCATTTTCAAAGAAAGAGTCCTTCAAAACTTTTGATTTGAAACATTTCTGAAGTATTTTCTTTTTCAAAACAATCTGTCTTGTTTTGTTCAATTTTAGTGTCATTCCGCTTGGGGAAAAAAGTTCGTTTTTCTCTTAAAAAGGCAACTTCTTCGACACATGCACTCACGATTTAGGAATACCTATTTGATCAACTTACCAAGATCTCTCTTGTTTGCATGCTTTTATTTTGGTTACACTGGGGATTCTTCTGTTGTTGCTCTCTTTTCTTTATCTCCCTAGGGATGATAAAAAGGAAAGCACATTTAGGGGATATCAATGGAAAACAAAATTGGAAATAATACTTCTCCCAACTATTTGATAACTCCATTGAGAATTCTGAAATCATCAACTGGTTCGGATTCTATTTGCTTTCTTCTACAAAACAGATAAACATGTTCATAAAATGCATGGTATGCATGGTATGCATGATATTGTACATGTTCTAAAGTAACCCAAATCTCTTCTTGAATGTTTGTCTTTATTTTATGGGTAGAAAATCTTGACATCATCTGTATTTATAGGATAGACCAATTCCGTTCTTGCCATATCTACAAGAATCAATGCTCTTCTAGGAAGAACTTTCTTGACAATGTATGGAACCTCATAATTCGGAGTGAATTTGCCACAAGGATTTGAATTGATGAAGATGACTTTCTTCACTACTAAATCCTCCGTTTTGAAATTCCTCAGTTTCACTTTTCGATTAAAAGATTTAGCCACTCTTCTCTGATAGGCTTGCCTATGGCATATAGCTCTTAATCTCTTTTCATCAATCATGTTGAGTTGTTTATATCTTTGTTGAATCCATTCAGCTTTCGAAAGCTTCAATTGGGATAGAATCCTTAATGAAGGAATTTCTGCTTTTAACAGGTAGCACTGCTTCCATTCCATAAACCAAGGAAAATGGGGTTGCTCCGGTTGATGTTCGAATTGAAGTTCAGTATGCCATCGGAGCATATGATAACTTTTTGTGCCAATCATGATAATTTTCGGCTATCTTGGCCAATATCTTCTTGATATTCTTATTTGCCGCTTCAACTGCTCTATTCATTTGTGGACGATATGGAAATAAGTTCAGATGTTGAATGTGAAAGTATTCGAGTAAATCATCCATAATCTTGTTGTTTAGATTTGAGCCATTGTCTATAATTATTGCTTTTGAAACTCCGTATCTAGCAATGATGTCCTACCATATGAATCTTGCAACATTCTTGGCAGTAACATTTGTGTAGGAGTTCGCTTCAATCCATTTAGTGAAATAGTCAATAGCAACCAGGATAAATCGGTGCCTATTTGAGGCCTTGGAGTTGATTGGACCAATCATATCAATGCCTCACATTGAAAATGGCCATGGCTCAGACATTTGATGTAGCTCATTTGGCGGTGCATTGATTTTGTCCCTATAAACTTGACATTGATGACAACATCTCACATATTGGATGCAATTTGTTTCCATTATCATCCAATAATATCCTAACCTTGTAATCTTTCAGGTTAGAAGATGTCCATTCATGTACGGTCCACATTCACCCTACTGAATTTATTTCATGATATGCTCGGCTTCTGTAGCATCCACACATCTTAGTAGGGTTGAATCGAATGATTTCTTATAGAGGGTTTGACCACTGAGGAAGAATTTATTAGCTATCTTCCTTATAAATTTCCTATCACCTAATTGGCTTCCTTCAGGAAATTCTCCTGATTGAAGATAGCTTTTGATGTCATAATATCATGGTTTGTGGTCAAACTCTACTTGGACCATCATACAATGAGCTAGTTGTTCAAGAATATTGATTCTCAATGGTTTTTTTATCCATACCATCTTTAGCTTGTAGTAAGGATGACAAAGTTGCAAGAGCATCTGCAAAATGATTCTGAGCTCTTGGGAGATAATCGAATATTACTTCTTCAAAATTTTTTATCATCTCTTCTAAGTATCTGTGATAAGGAATTAGTTTGGCGTGTTGAGTTTGCCATTCACCAATTATTTGCAACATGATGAGCATAGAATCTCCATATATTTGCAACCTCTTTACCTTCATTGAAAGGGCTAATTGCATACCAACAATGCATGTTTCGTATTCAACAATTTAATTGGTGCATGAAAATACCAATTTTGTAGATACCGGATAGTATTGGCCTTCTAGGGAGATCAGTACTGCCACAGTTTCTGATCCAGATAAGTTGATTGCACCATCAAAATACATAATCCATTTATCATCGATCAATGTTAATATATGATCATCAAATTGCTCTTTAGGATTGGCGATATTCTGCGAATTTTCTGCCAACATGTCTACTATTGCTCATCCTTTGACTAATTTTTTGGATGAACTTCTGATGTCAAATTCAAATAGCAAGACTTGCCATTTTGCTTTTTTCCTGACCAAGGAGGATTTCTCAAGAAGGTACTTGATCGGATCATTCTCAGTCACTAGCAAAATTTAATGATGAAGGGTATGTTGCCTTAATCTATGTAATACCCAAATCAATGCAACGCACATCTTCTCGACTGTCGGGTAATTCGTTTATGATGTTGTGAACTTCTTGCTCAAGTAATAAATAGCTTGTTCTTTACCATCATTTGG
Organism: Syzygium jambos; assembly: GCA_031216235.1. Lineage (NCBI taxonomy): Eukaryota > Viridiplantae > Streptophyta > Magnoliopsida > Myrtales > Myrtaceae > Syzygium > Syzygium jambos. The sequence continues at coordinate 17,187,619 of CM062226.1, forward strand.
TCTTCTTTGTACAAGCACCACTCCTAACGATTCATAGTGAATCATCAAATATAAGATCAACAGAATTTCAGGGATTAGTGGTACCAGCACTGGTGGGCATACCAGATATTCTTTGATCTTGTCAAAGATTTGTTGACATTCTGTGTCTCACTTCACTTTGGCATTTTTCTTCAATAATTTGAAGAATGGTTTAGCAATCTCAGAAATTTAATAGATGAAACGGGCAATGTAATTTAATCGCCCCAATAGGCTTCTCACTTCTTTTACCGTAGAAGGAGTCTTTAAGTCGTATATTGCCTTGATCTTGGAGGGATCTATTTCGATGCCCCTGGTACTGACCACAAATCCTAGCAATTTACCAAATTTTACTCCAAATACACACTTGTTAGGGTTTAGTCGCAACTTGTATTTTCTGAGTCTTTCGAACAACTTGCGAAGTACTTCAACATGATCTTCTCCTTGCTTGGATTTTGCGATCATGTCGTCCATATATACCTCGATTTCTTTGTGTATCATGTCATGGAACAAAGTTACCATTGCATTTTGATATGTGGCACTAGCATTTTCAAACCGAAAGGCATCACTTTATAACAAAATGCGCCCCATGGTGTTATAAGGGACGTTTTCGCTTTATCCTCTTTCTTCATGAGGATTTAATTATATCCTGAGAAATCATCCATGAATGAAAATGTTTCGAACCCAGTAGTGCTATCCACTAATACATTGATATGTAAAAGCGGGAAATTATCCTTAGGGCTTGCTTTATTTAGGTCGCGATAATCAACGCACACCCGTACTCGACCATCTTTCTTCATTACGGGTATTATATTAGCAACCCATTCTGGATATGGTACTACTTCAATGAAACCGACCTTGAGCAATTTCATCACTTCTTTTTCTATTTTCTTTGTCAAGTCCGGCTTCGTTCGCCTTAGTTTTTGCTTCTTTGGTGGAATACTTGGATCAATTGGCAAAGCATGTTCGACTATATTTGGATCAAGGCCTGGCATGTCAGCATAAGACCATGCGAATATATCTTGATATTCTTTGATCACATTTATGATTCTTTCTGCTTCTGCTGAGGGAAGACTTTCTCTAATCTTAACTTCCTTGGGATTCTCTTTATCGCCCATAGTAACAGTGATCATTTTCTCTAATGTGAGTGGTTTTGATTCTTTATAACGAATCCATTCCTTTCTGATCTATTTTTCATCCTCATTATCCTCTTTAATATTCAAGTAATCTCCTCGGAAAGATTTGGGCCACATATGAACCTATTATGGATATGTGAATACTCATGCCTATCATGTAACAAACATGATTAGTAATTGCATACGATGTAGGTAACATCCGTGGCCCTGTGAAACCTTTTGAAAATCCATTTTGAAATTTATTTTGAAAGAATATAAAGACAGAGCTAGTCCTCATGTCATCAGACTTCTTTGCTTTTAAAATCATTTTCGCAATGAGGAGCAATATAGAAATCCAAAGCCTCAAGCCTTACGAATGAGGATAATGTTCATCATAGGTTTGGTTTTGTTTTTACATGTCCTGAACAAAACATTTGACCACTTTTATTGAATTGAAAAAAATGTGATTACATCTATACTAACAGGAATATAAATTGTAACTTAACTGAAATTGTAAATGAAATCACACGAAATTTGAAATTGTAATCAACTAAATGCAATGGAAAAAGCTAGTAGAAAAAGTTCAAGAGAATCTTCCTACTTCAGTGCATAGGTATCTTCTGCCTCAGTTATAATAACGTTGATGGCATTCTCTTCGAATAAACCTAACAGAACAGATTCTTCCTTTGCATGTAAGTCTTCTTCTTGAAGTAGTTTGGAAGGTCCATAAAAAGTTTCCCTAATGTGGATACGATGATAGGGAAGCTTTTAGCTTTGCCCCTCCATATGGATGGATTAATGAGGCAATCATCTAGGCCTCTACAGTCTTCATAGTTCTTTCGACCTCGGCCTTGGCCTCCATGGTGATCCTTAGAGTTATCTGGAATATAACCTACTTCGTGCTTCATTCTTGTAGCAAGAGGAGTGATAGATTCCTTGATTCCTTGGGATTTCGATCCGAGACTATTACCAGAAGTAAATCCATACTGGCATAACACCCTTCTAGACATAATAGATGATGTTCAAAATTCTGAAAGTTTTATGATGCAACCGGCAGGAATTTGCACCATTGAGATCATTTCGAAGGAATGATAACTTGGTTCTTCTTTTACTTCGGGTTCGACATACGGTATTGCACTCTCTTTATAAGTGGCGAAATCCGTCTCCCCGTGTACGGTGATCATCTTGCCATTAATGGACGAACTTGACCTTCTGATGGAGACTTGAAGGAATGGCGCCAGCCATATGAATCCAAGGTCTTCCGAGTAATAAATTGAAAATCCTCGGAATATCCACTACTTGGAAGTCAATTAGAAAAGGCACATGGCCTATGTTTACCTCGAGCTCGATATCACCAATATCATCTTTCTTCATTCCATCAAACGAGCACACAGTTACCTTAGAAGGTTTGATGAGCTCTTTGCTAATTCTCAAGAGATGAAGTGTGCTTAGTGGACACAAATTAAGTGCGGAACCATTATCGATCAGCACACGTGACACCTTTTTGCCCTGGCATTTGACGGTAATATATAAAGCCTTATTATGGGAATGCCCGTCAATTGGGAAATCTTCACCGGAGAAGGCAATTTGATCTTTCAGAAGAATAGTGCCAACAAAGTCTTCTAATTGTACTTCATTAATTATCTCCGGGACGTGCACTTCATTGAGAAGCTTCATAAGCACCATTTTGTGGCTTTCTGAAGTCTTGAAGAGATCCAATAGAGAAATCTATGTCGGCATCTTTCTTAGCTATTCAATTACCTCAAATTCAATTGTCTTCATGACTGAAAGTAATTGTTTGATATCTTATTTGGTTACTCCTTTCTTTCCATGCTCACCTTCATTCGGGACATTGTATCTCCCTGATCGGGTTATGGCATCGACTTCTTTAGGAGAGTAATCCCAAGGTACACACTTAGTATCAAACTTTTCTTTTAGAGTGAGAGTGATAATCACAGACTGTGTTTCTTCTTCTTCGATCATTAGTTGATAAATGGGAAGTTGGATAGTGATTGGTTTGATAAGACCTTCCTCCTTATATTTATCTACCTTATCAAGCTTGATTAGAAATGGTGTAATCATCGATACCATGTTTCTATTGGCTTTGTCAGCATCCATTCCACCCCAGCATTAGGTGTGATTATTTCATTCTTGAATGCCCACGGAGGGAGTGTATATTTGACACGGTAATTATACCGGTCACTATCTTGATCCAGAAAATCAATAACTTCACCTTGTCTTCGTGCTTTTCGAACAAATCGCCTATAACCTCGGCGAGTCTTTTTCTTCTTTTTCTCTTCTCAATCTTCATTCTTCTCGAGATTTAGTTGGCTGATCGGGACCTCGTCCATGCCACCCCATCCGTCCGATACAATGTCTTCATTTTTTAACGCCCATGGTGATAGAGTATATTTGACACGGTAATTGTATTTACCGCTGTCTTGATCGAGTAAGTCTACGGTTTCGCCTTCACTGGATAATTTCTGGGTGAAACGCCTTTCACCCTGTCGAACTTTTTTTTTCTCCTTTTTATCCTTATTTGTTTCATCTTGGAGTATTTCCTTCTTAGGCAGGGTTTTCTCCTCAAGGCTAATTTCGTCATCCATACCACCCCAGCCATTAGGTACAATTACTTCATTTTTGAATGCCCATGGCGGTAGGGTATATTTCACTTGGAAGTTATATTTTTCGAAGCCTTCTCTCAAGTTGTCTACGATCTCGCCTTTTAGGAGCGCTTCTTGACGAAAGCGGGTATCTCCTAATCGAGAAGCTTTATTCTTGACCTCATATTCATCTTCATTGTTAGACTCGATCATTGCTTCTTTATCTTTGATCATGTTTACTGTATTGTGCTCAGGAAGAGGATTCTAATGTACATTTGGCTCGGGCTCTTGGAAGTTTAATATCTTCTTGTCAATGAGCTATTGAACATTGTACTTTAGAGTGAGACAATTATCTACATCATGTCCCCTTTTTTCCATGTGATAGGTGTAGGTTTTTGATTCATCGTATCAAGAAAATCTTGCAGGATTGTCTCTCGGTACATTTTTGGCCACCAAATACCTTTCTAGAAGCATTGATAATAGCTTTGACAAGGGTCGAGGCAATAGTGTGTATTGCCTCACGGGCCTTTTATTTGGCTCGAACTGTCTTGGATTTTTCCAAGCGATATTTGATTGCTTTGAAAATGATGCTTGATGAGTACTTGAGCTAGACACCATAGCCACTTCTCGGATGGGTTCTTTGTCTTTTCTCTCGGGGTAAAGCCTTCGTGTCATTGTTTCTTGAACCTTCTTCTCTTTCAACCCCTATTCAATTCTCTCACCCACTTTTACCAACATGTTGAATGTTTGACAGCTTGACACATGAAGCTTGTCATAATACTCAGTTGGTAATGATTTTAGAAAGAGCTCAATGAGCTCGTCTTCACTTATGGCAAGCTTTCCTTGTGAGGCAACAGCTTTTCATCTTTGAGCATAGGCTCTGAACCCTTCATTCTTCCGTTTTTCGGTTCTGACGAGATCTTCTCTAGTTGGGAGTACTTCAATATTAAACTTATACTAGCGAGAAAATTCTCTCGCTAGATAATCCCATTCAGTGAAGTCTTCTATGTCGAGGGCTGTGTACCATGTGAGAGCCGCTCCTCTCAAACTATCTTGAAATATACTAATAAGAAGTGGCGTGTTATCTGAATATCTTGCCATCTTATGGAGATAATACTTCAAATGGCTTTTCGAACAACTAGTGCCATCATACTTGCTCATGAACTCTGGTTCTTTATAATTTTCTGGAACCACTTTCGCATATGGCAAGAACTTGTCGAATATTTGAAGTTCATAGCCTTGACTTGCTAAGCATTCTTCAATTTTGGCTAATCTCTTGGCCTCTTCTTCATCCTTTGTTTTGGATGTCTTTTTGATTTGATCATCCTCTTCCAAATTTACAACCTCAGGCGTAGTCTTTGGAGGATTTTCTTGAATCGGTTCTCTATTTCTGACTAGTTCTTCGATTGATATTTCAGTAGCATTTGAAGTTCCCACATTTGGAGTAGTAGGATATTGTCCACAGGATGTAAGAATAAAAGCCTTCATTTCTGCCATCATTGCATTCATTTGTGTCATTTGATTCTCGACTTCAACTAGTCGAGCACGGGTTTCTTCTTTTGCCATTCTAACTTGTAAGCGAGTCCGAGGTCTTTTACCTTCCGTTGCTAAACAACCTATTTTGCCAAAAAGACCCAATATCAGTGTGGTAAAATTATCATGAAATCCTACATTCTTTTAATTGTATGGTTTCATAAGATTGTCAAGGATAAGAATTTTCGTACAAGCTTTAGCTTTGTATAAAATTTTTCATCAATGTCTTTCTCAAGGAGTCATATAATTCAAAGAATTGTAATCCATGGTGATTCTTTACAAAACATACTTTGAAACTTCATTAAACAATTGTTCATTAAGCAATTGTTTCAATTTTAAAAATTTTTATTACAATGCTATTCATCGAAATAGGGGAACACTAGCTTAAACAAGTCTAGGCTTCTTGCTAGCTAAGGTAGCTTCAGCTTTTTCATATTCCTTGACTCGTGTCTCCCATTCTTCTACATCGATTACAACCTCCTCGGGAACATATGGCTCTATACCTGGCATGCTTGGCACAATATACTCTGGGATGTACGGCTCATCAGAATGAGTAGTAACAATCAAAGGTACATAGGGTTTGACATCGATTGGTCGCTTAGCCTTCAACCACCTTATATACTTGTTGGATGCCAAAAAGAGCTTCATTTCTCCTTCCAAATCTTCGGCCATTGTACTATTTGCTTCGTTGATTTCTTCAAGGAATTCACGATTTCATCAACCCTTGTTCGTAGCTCTTTACTTTTCTTTTCCGGTAGAGGTTCTTGTGGTATCTCAAATGTGAATTCCTCAAGATGATAAATAGGTAGAATTTGTTGAACCATTCCAAATTGTTGTATGACTCTTAGTAGGCAATAAGCAGTTCTGCCACTCAATCCGAGCAAAGGCACAAAATTGCCATCTTGGGTAGTAATTTGAGCTTTCGTTATCTTCGGCCATTGAATTCTCCATTGAAGCTGATCGGGAGTTAATGCTCTAATGAAGTTTGCCCACTCATGAAAAGAGTATTTTGGCATTTTGTCTTGGAGTTTCAAATACTTCTCAATAGGGTTGGTAGATAAGTCAATCTCTCGAATGCGCATATAACGTTCCCAAGGTCGAATATGGAAAATAAACCACACAGAAAGTAACCCAGTTGAAGCTTGCAGTACACCCTTTTATTGATTTTGGTATTTGTTTAATGAAATGATGGTCTCCGCCAAGAGTATATTGGAGAAGTCCCATTTTAGGCAAGCTTGCCTAGCAATTACTGCAACAAGAGGATTTAGCCCAGTCCTTGATATAGGTAATAAGACGAATCTGAAGAAGGCATGAATAAAAACCGTCGTGGAAGTATTTCCCGTTTCTTTTGGCAACTTGGAGTAATTGGCCACCAAGTAAGATAGAGGAAATCTCCCGGTATTCGACTTGATCAACTTTTCCACTAGAGATGTCTTCAAGTTTAAGAATTCCGCTATAACGCTCATGGGTTTCAATCCAACTGGGGGGTCAACGGTTCTTGACTCGAAATCAATCCCAATGGTTGCCTTATATTCTTGTAGTGTAGGTACCATCCTGTGCTCATCCAATTGAAATGTGGCAGTGGTCACTTCCCAGAAATAAGATAATGCTTGGATTAAGCTCATTTGGTACTCCAGGTTAATGAGCTTGAACAAATACCCGAGCCTTTTCCTTACGTATGCTTTGTTGTCCTTTGTCATATTTACCCACCATGCCAAAAGCTCATTCCTTGGAATGGGAATGACTTGTATGTATAGTTTCCCCATTTTGATCTAAAGCAAGTAAAAGAAATTGATTATTATTATTTTAATGCCCCAATTTCAATTATATGTCCTTTTAAGGTAAGATAGAGGTAAAATACATTTGTATGTCTAAAAAGTAATGCAAATGTCACTTTAAGTCCATTTAGACCTTAAAAGAGCCTATATTTGAGATCATGAACAAATTCAATGTGTGATGTAAATGCCCCTTTGTCATACTCCATTTAGACCATAAAATCCTAAACTATGGTTTACAACTTCGAATACATTGAAATGAACAAATAAGCACTTGAATTACATGGAACATCCGTCGTGGACCTATATATTTAATCTAAAAATGAAAAAATGGTCAAATGGAGTATGACGCCCTAATAATGCATTCTAAAATGAAAGGGCATTCAGACCAAGCATTGCATGTCATTTAGGCATTTTTTGACAATGTGCCAACTAACATGCATAATTGTAAAAGAATGGAATGGAACGATATTTGCTTATCATGACATTTTTGTTTGGTTTTAAATATACCAACCACAAAGACAAGCAAATGCAACCAGTGAAGTTTTGATACCTAAAAGGATAGGATATGCTAAAGGCTCAAGGTCACCACCTTAATGGATAAGGAATTCCATTCCAATAGGCAATCGACCTAAAGTAATGAAATATTATTCCACCTCGGTGATCGGTATTACATTTAAACGATCCCATGAGCAATCGACTTATAGTTTTGCCTAAACACATACCTCCTAAGGGTAGTTCTAAATGTAGCCGAGGTTAGGCCACAGGTGGTGTGTGCTAATGGTGTAATACTAAAGCAATTTAAAGACATGCATAACAATTAATGACCAAATAGCACTTCTAAAATTCATTTAAATCGCATTCAATCCCAACACCATCTTGCAAAACAAGGATTAGCAAAGACTACACCCCTTATACCACCTGCCTGCAAAACCACTTAACACTATCGTTAGCGAGACGTACTTGGGATCCTTGCAAGCATAAAACACAAGCGTATCGTTCTATCTAGGCCTAAGTCCACTTAGAAAAAGTCGTCTCCAGTGGAGTCGTCAAGCCTGTCGCGTCGCGCTTTTTTGGGGCTTTCGGGATTTGCACGCTAAGGAGGTATTTCTGTATAAGGGTCTCTCCTAGACCACATCTCACGTGACAGTGAATGGTAATTTCCTGTTTAGTCTAAGTTTGTGATTTTAGAGTCGCCACTAGTCATTGTTGGTAGGTAGACTAGAAACCTAATCGGGATATGGGAGAAATACCACGATTCTACGAACTAGAGATTCTGAGTACGAGGACTTAGTTATGTTATTGATCCCAGCTCGAGATCCCTAACGCCCTTTCAATACCTAAGAACGATACGATGTCTAACGTATCATGCAAATTTCCGAGGCTTACCCACTAATTCTATGCATTCTAATCGCAGGAAAAATCAATCAAGTATTAAATACACAATTGATGTCAATCAAATCAATCAATCCTAAACAGTCTCTAAAAATGAAAATCAATCAAAACATCTAAACCCTAATGAAGCTCTAGGAGCTTATTCATTTCATGATTTACATTTTTTAGGGTTTTAGGGTTTTTTAGGGGTTATAACCCCTAAATTTGAGATTTCTTAAAATGCCACTTGGGCACGTCCAAAAATTCAAATTTCACTTTCTAAGGTTGGCCACAGTATTTTTCGACCATTGTGTGAATTTTTAAAATTTTTGAAATTTTTGACTTTTTTTTTTGGAAATTTCATTAACCGAGAATTGATTTTTACGATTTTCTGAAAATTTTTATGAATTTTCCAATTTTTTTATTGATTTTCTAAATTTTTCACATTTTTTATTTGTATTTTCTGAATTTTTTTGAATTTTTATGAATTTTCTGAATTTTTATGAATATTCTAATTTTTTGTTTTTCTGTAAATTTCCTATTTTTTCTGAAAATTTTCGAATTTCTAATTTTTTGTTATTTTTGTTATTTTTCTGATTTTCCACAATTTTATGAATTTTTATGAATTTGTTTTAGATTTATTTATTATTTTTTAAAAAAATTTCCCACCAGGAAAATGAATTGGACCGACCTGGTTCAACTCGGTTTGGCCTGATTGAACCGGGCATGGCCAGCGTTGGTCGCCGGTCACCTTCTCCGGCGAGCCCAGAGCCAAAAACGACGCCGTTTTGACCATTTTTCTCCCAGGCATTTTGTCAGACACTTGGTATGCACAATTTCCAGTTTAATGTTTTCGAGGCCGTGACTTCGGATCGGGATCCGATGACCTTCCGGTGTGATTCTGGCCATGATTTTGGATTCTACATTGAGACTATATCATCTACTATCAAACTAAACCAATTGATTAGCCGTCGGACCATCACCGACCGGCAAAAACCTCGCCGGAAAATGCTAATTTGTTGCCAACCTAAATCATGCTCATCAAAAACTCAAAATCCCTATTCTACTCGCCTTAACCGTCTAGTTCGGTTCAAATCAAGGACAAAAACATCGAACAATGATTAAAGAAGGCTAACTTAACAGGCTTATGGCCATGGTGATGCTCTGGTGAGGACCTCCGAGCTCCGGCGAAGTGGTTTTCATGTATGGCCGACTCGGTTTGTGCATTTTTAATGATCCAAATGCAATCAAACAGCACAAAATGTGCTCAGAAACTAGTTCTGAACTTCAAAATGCCAAAATTCATCGACGAAATCACATAAACATTCATATTGGGACTACTTTCCATTGTGATGATGGTGGATGTAACCCTAGGAGCTTACCCTACCACATGTCCCTTTTTGATGATGATGGTGGATGTAACCCTAGGAGCCTAATGTCTGATTGCTTTCCATTGTTATAAAATTATTTTTTTGTGCTATCCCTCTGTCTTTGTCTTTTGTCTGGGTCGTTTTATTTCGCTTCCGCTTGCGTATTCATGTGGGTATTCCGTTTGGGTTGACAACGCGTCTTGGGACGTCGCATTCGATACGACCGCGGTAGGATTGTCGCGAGCCCGTTAGCGTCCGGGGCGTGACATATATGTTGTTTAGGTATATCTCCTAAAAATATTTAAATATGGACGAAGCCAACCTTAATTAATGCTATATGTCAAGGGAAAAGTTCTAGCTAAAAAATAAACTTTAAAATTTGACATAATTATGACCAAGAGAACTCAAGTTACAAGTATTCTTGTTCCAGCACTTATTTATGTTCTATAAAGAGTCAAGGCAAAATCTACAAAATTTCGAATTAAACTGGTACTTTCTAAAACTTATTATTGACTAATATATACTCTATATAGTGTAACTTTATCCAAAATTCTCGAGTAAAAAAATTTGACTCGAAATTATGTCAAAAGTTTCACTCCTCCTCAACTTAAATCTTGGCTCCGTCACTGCTTAAATCAAGAAATCGACCGAAGGTCGCATCAATTAGACATTGATCTTTTCCCCTTGAACCCTACCCCCTTTTTGTTTTCGGTGACTTCGAAGTCTGCTAATCAGCCAATCTTTTAAACACGTTAAAAGATTCTCCCCAAAGAGAGTGAGAGAACTATAAACTTCAAATGTTTTACTCTAAAAACTTGTGGAGAAATTTTCTTCAAAAATAGAAGTATCGAGTGGATAATTCTTTCGATTTGTTGATATATCTTCTTTTTTCGAACTGAATATGGGCAATCCTTAATTATTAGAACTCCTTGATTTTTAATTCACATGGATTCGATTGATCGAGGTCTGCATCGATTCTTTGGACGGTTTTTGTGTCCTCTTAGGAAAAAGAAAACCCATTAACATCATAACTATCTCTAAAAAATATGAAACAACTCTCTTATCTAAGAAAAATTATCCAATAATAAGAAATGATGTCGTAAGACTGCTAAATATATGGGTTGTCAATTGTCGAGGAGCATACTCCTCGGACATATCTTCTAAAATCTCTAAAATGAGCTGTGACACATGCAAATGCATCTGTTATGGAGGAATCTTACATTTTACAAGCAACTCCATAAGGCAATGGCTAACGGAGTATCGCAGAAGAAGGTATACAGCTTGTTTGGCCAAAAGATAACTACAGTGCGGAGGCTACAACTACACTTTTTTTACATTTTACTTCATATAATTCGAGCACTTTCAGTTTTTTTAACACAAAATGCCTGGGATTTTCGTAACATCGACACGTAAATTTGTATCTAGTTTCTTCTTAGTCCCTTTTTAGATTTGTAACTCTTGACGTAAAGGTGAAAAGACGCCTTTTGCTTTGCATGCGGACTTCTCAAAAACAAATTTAATGTTCTAATAAAAAATCATGCCTTTTCTTTTCTCTTTAAGGCGTTCCGTAAGGAGTCATTAGTTGAAGGGAGAAAAGCACCCCAAAATAAGCAAAGTCGGACGTGAATCCTCTATGGAGTCGTGCTGTCGGTTTGCTTTCTCTTCCTGGTGGATTTTTTTTTTTTTGGCGTGTGATGATGAAGGAGCTTTTGAATGACTTTTCAAGGGAGGACCGACTCTATGAGACCAAGCCATCGGGAAGCCCAACATACCTGACAGTACTACATCACTTAACCTCGTCTAACTAAAAGTCGTTGGTCCTCGAATTGGTATTGCCATTGTAGATTGTAAGACCACTGTAGAGCACTACATATCATCGAAATGTCAAGTGTCTTTAGTAATGGACATTTGCCCATGCACGTTGCCAATTGTTACCCAAAGTTGCTACCTGTCAATCACGACTCAACAACCAACTAAGGAGAACACTTGTATAAGGTGAAACACTCGTTCAGATAAGGGGTTTTGGCTAATTTACTCTCTTTGTGCAATTAAGATCCTCAATTTCTCTCACAAGAACTAACGTAAAAGGGCTAATCTGGGTATCAAACTTGGACGCTTTAACCCTAATTCCGTGTCAGAAACAAGGAACGATTGGCTGGGGTGGATTCAGTGGACAATGCCTTAAAACCCGTCGATTGCCTACGATTATGTAATGGCATGTTTGTGTGTGCTGTGTCGAGTTGCCTGTGGTGATTCTATGGCTTATTCGTTTATGCAGGATTGTATTGTTTGCTTGTGCATATGGTTAGGGCAAAGCCGAGGTTGCTTTGCTATTGATTTACCATTGTTGTATCGTTGTATGTTTTAGGTGTATCCGATATGAGTTGAATTTCTAATCGAGGCTTAGGTCATTTACTTGTTGAGTTTATGTCATTGTTGTTTGTTAAATGTTTTCAGACCCCTGACTATGAATCGACCGTCCACTTGTTTTGGAGTGCCCATGGACATGGGCACAATTATATTTGAGTATTCGGTGGGGCCGGATAGGGCATACCAGAAACACGTGACCACCGTCTCGGTGGACGAAGGATTGGCGATGTGGAAGCCACATGAGTTCATAGTGTGGTTTCTTAGGGACGGAGATGGGTTGTTTGGACCTATTAGGGGTTTTGATGGACCACCATATGGTGGTTTTGGGGAAGAAGTGTGGGACCCCATGGATATCGATCCGTCGGACAAAGAAGTGACGAATCTGGAGTCTAATCTAGACGAAGAGGAATCTAATCTGGAGACGCCTCCTGGGTATCACCAGGTTTGATGATGGATTTGGAAATCCCATCATTTTGACCGTCCCCTTTTGATAGTGAAGTTAGATTAACCTGACCACCGAATCCCTTTTTGTTTATGTGTGGTCTTTTAGAAAGTGGCCTCGTGATAGGCTTGTATATATGTATCTTCCTGGGGTTAACAATGTGTTTATAAAATGGCTTCATTAGTTTTCTTCTCAAAGTGTTTTCCTTACTATCCTATTTTATTAATTATTGTTGGGGTTTTCAAGTTCGCTTCTGCATGCGTTCATTTGATCGATGTTATCTATATGGGTTAGCAATGCATCCTAGGACGTTGCCATTACACGGCCATTGGTTGGATGTTAGCGCGCTCGAGGTTCGAGGCGTGACAACACATATGTTCTGGCGATAGTCGACTGAAGGAGACATACGAGGATACAGGATATTGTGTACCTGAAGACTCCAATGTAGGACCTATATAGTCTTTTGTCTATGTGGGAGGGCGAGCATGACATCCTGAGTGTCAAGGTTGCTCAGTTGTGACATGTTCAAAAATTGGTGAAGAAGACTCCTGAATGGATTGTGGTGAAAATGCCACTGAGGTATGTCGATAGATGTCATTAGGTGATGGTACTGGTGATTCAACTTCTTGATTCAAAGAATCCCTTATGACTGGCATAGATAGCTTCAATGCAATAAGGACATATTGTGAGCTCATAGATAAGTCTTCTTCTGATAAAAATTGACGGTGATTTGATGATGAGGCAGACGATTGGGACAAAGATGCCATCTCTCGGAATGGGAATATATCTTTGGGGAAAACAACATCTCTGCTTACAAAGAAATGCCAAATGGAGATCTTCATAACTCGGTATCCTTTCTGTAAAGGGGGGGAATCCCATGAAAACACATTGAATGGCACGGGGATCCAGTTTATCCCGAGGGCCCACAGTTGATACATAACATAAACACCCGAATACTCTAAGATGATCTATTCGTGGCTCTTTTCCATAAAGCATCTCAAAAGGAGTTTGTCCATCAAGAATTCGAGATGGCATGCGATTAATTAAATAAGCTGCCGTGATCACACAATCTCTCCAAAAAGTTTCAGGAATCGAAGCTTGATATTTGAGAGCTCGAGCTACTTCTAAGAGATGTCTATGTTTGCACTCAACAATCCCATTCTGTTGGGGAGCGTAAGTACAAGAGCTTTCATGCAGTATCCCATGAGAAGATAGAAAAGACTTGCATTCAATTGTGAAGAATTGACGTCCATTATCGGTACGAATTCTTTGCACATATTTGTCGAATTGATTTTTTATCAGGGAAAGGAAATTCGACATATGGGAAAATATTTGACTCTTGGATTACATGAGGAAAATCCAAGTGGCACAAGTATAATCATCGACAATGGTGAGGAAAAAAACGAGATCTATCATGATGTGGGGGATGATAGGGACTCCAGATATCCATATGGATTAGAGAAAAAGCACTAGTAGCTCGTGAAGTACTAATTGGAAAAGATGCTCGAGATTGTTTTGCTAAAGGACAAATTGGACACTTTGGATGGGGAAAACGCGCACTATGGCCCAAACGTTGATGGGAAAGAAGAATTTTATTACTAGCAGTAGCATTACAAGAAATGCTTTTATTTAATAAATCAAAAACTCTTGGGGAGTCAATCTAGAAATATAATCCTTCCACAACATTACGCAAGTCCATCAGTTTGCCAATCGAAAGGTCCTAAAAGAAGCAATTTTTGCTATTGAAATGGCACTACAAGAATTATCCTCGCAGGTTTTTGAAACAAATAGAAGGTTGAATTCAAGATTAGGGATATATAAGACAATTTTTAGGACAATATTTAGACCGAGATTAATGGTCCCAATTTTGGTGACATAGGTAGTGTTCTCATTTGGAAGACATACTGACACGAAAGGATGTTGTCTCTTCGGAGCATGTGAAAATAATTTCTCATTGCAAATTATGTGGTCACTGGCACACGAATCAATTATCTATGCATCAATTGAATTCATCTTGCAAAGAAAAGTACCTAAAAAATTCCCATTCTTGTCGATGGTCTTCAATTGATTCAGAACTTCCATTATATTCTAATACTGGTCTTTAGTAATTCTTTGATATGCTCCATCAATTCTTTGTGCTAAAACCTGGTAAGCAGAAAATTCTTTTTCTTTTTTGTCCTTATCACTCGGCTTGCCATGTAATTTCCAACATGTATCATTAATGTGATGTGGGCATTTGTAATATTCACAAAATTTACCTTTGGGTTTGGAATTTTGCCCACTAAATTTCCCTGATGTCGTGGCACTTCGTCGACCGCTGGATTGTCTATAAGCTTGCACCATCATGGCCTGATAAAAGCCGTTGGATTCGGCTGAATTGATGATGGGATAATAGTCGTCTGATCCAGATCTTTGATCCCAGCCATCTGATTTCGCCTTTTGATCCAAGCCGTCCGTACGAAGGGTTTCCTTCTTTTTCAGACCTAGTGGCCGCAGCTGCTCGTTAGGTCCCGAAGCTTCCAGAGCTCCCATGGTGTCTACTCGTTGATTTGGTCAAAACGAAGCCAAATGAGAAGGTAGCGAGTGTCACGCCTTCACCCACCCGTGCATGCTCGGTCGCGGCCAGCCATTGGCTTTCCTCCTAGACGGCTAATTGGTAGATTCGGCCGAGCAGCAAGGCGTGCTCCATCGCGAGGATTTACGACCAGAAAGGTGAGTAACTTTCATTGAGTATTACGAGGAACCAAATCGTTTTCTCTCTTTTATGGCTCAGTATTGTCGGAGTGTCTCATCAGGACCTTCAAGTTGTTCTTCAGCCACTTCAAGCTCGTTCCACAGAGCTGAGAGTCGGCTGAAGCAGGTGGTGACCGATAGGTTCCCTTGCTTCAACTCCAACAAGGCCTGGGTGAGCAAAATGATCTTGGCTCGATCAAGCTTGCCGTACATCTCGCGGATGTTGTCCCAAATGGTCTTCGAATCTTCAGTTGGTAGGAGTCTGGCCGCAACTTCGGGAGTTAAACAATTCCCGATCCATCTGTGAACGAGCTGGTTGCATTTGTGCCAATGTTGTCGCAATTGGTCGTCGGTCGGAAGAGGCACAGTTCCATTGAGGAAATTGCCTTTGTCCTTGGTGACCAAAGCTCACCGAAAATCTTGAGCCCATGTATTGTAATTTCCAATTCGGTAAGCTGTAAGTTGATAAGTCGTAGTTCTAGCCCATCGGCCAGTGATGTGTGTAACAGATCACCGGCCTCTGGCTGCCGCTGGTTCCAATCCTGTAGGGAAGAACCAGGTAGGGCCTGGGTTGAAAATCGAGTCGAGGGACTGGGCAGGGATTCGTCCCTTGGCCCAGTTGAGTGAATTCGGGTCTCAATGTAAATTGGGTCGGCCCACCTGCAATGGGCTGAGTCCCAAGGCCTAGACCTCCTTCTCCGAATGGGCCATGTTGTGCCCATGACTGATTTGTTCCGGTGGCCCATGGGCCTTGAATTGGAAACTAGTGAAATGGCACCCACTGGGCTGGGCCGGAAACTTGAATTGGAGTAGAGTCAGATCCAGCAGATTGTTGAACAAAAGGATTCTCTTCTTCGTTCGGATTGATCACATCCGAAGATTGATTTCTAGGTGAGTTGTTGGAGGCATCCTCGTTTGATTTTGACATGGTATCAAAAAATGTGTGAATTCCTACCCGGGGTGCTGTTTTGTTTTTTAGGATTATAATCGCAACAACAAAATAGAAACAATCCAGAGGCAATTCAAAATCATAGAAGCTAGACCAAGAAAGAGCGCTATGATACCATGATAGAAAATAAAGATTTGGAGGAATTTCTGATATATTGTATTGATCTGTTTTGTATTCATGTACATAGCCCTATTTATAGTAAAATGAATAAACACGAAATTAGGAAAAGAAATATAAAAGATTACATTTCCTAATCTACTAAATCAATTAGGCTACGTTTGGTCATCCAGATTTCTAAACAGGATAGGACTGGATAGGATATGATAAGAAATCCTGAGATTTCTTCATATCATATCCACTGTTTGGTGGACTACGGATTTAAAGTCAGATAGGATAATTTTTTTTTTTTTCTATTCACAGGTCCGGAGGAGTCAATGAAGGAAAAAAAAGCCGAGAAATTTTTTTGGTGAAAGGGCACAAGGTGCGGGGATGAAGATGACGGCGAGTGGAGTGTAGGATTTCTAGAAAAATAGGCATTAGAAATCCTATCCGGGTCTATCCCACCCTTCTCGAATTTTCTTATCCGGGTTATATCCGGTCTATATTCGACCTTATCCTATCCTGGACCACCACCAAACACAGGATAGGATAAAATATATCCTATCCTGACTTTTATCCGGTCGACCAAATGCAGCCTTACGGATTTGATTGAATCAATTAATCCGCAAGCAGGATCAATATCAAAATCGATATCTCCAATCATATCTTCAATCAAGATCAATATCAAAATCGATAACTCCAATCATATCTTTAATAGTGTTATTTCAAATTCAGTTTTTCCTCATTTTTACAGAAAATTTCCTTTTTGTTTTCAATTGATACTCATCTTGCCACTTGATTATGGTCAAAATCATGCTTGATTCTATGGAAAAATGGCATCTAGATTTCACATATAGCGAGATAGTGACTTGATTATGGTTGTAATCATGCTTTATTTTGCGAGAAATTTGTTTGGATACCACCAGTGGCGAGGTCATGCTACTAATCGCTTTATCATTTTCAATTGAGACTCATAATCACATCATACACATGACAAACAACGGAGGCCGCATGGTTCCTTGCTTTTTCTTCTTTATCTTTCGTGGTGATGGCGTGGTGTCTCAGTTTGAGGAGAGAGGAGAGGCAGCGAGAAAGAACTACTGTACTTTATCTATCGTCATGGTCGGGTGGCGCCACCATTGAGGAGAAAGGAGAGGCGGCAAGAAAGAGTAAGAGGCGAAAAATCAAAAGAGATTGAGAAATCCATCGTCGGGAGTAATCAGGGGCATTCCTAAAGAATAGGTCTTTACTTACAAATCACTTCACAAGCCTTCATTTTGGGAATCATTCAGCTTGTGTTCCTTCATTTTGGGAATCATTCAGCTTACCAAGGCCGCTTAAATCGCTAGACGTACTCGCTTTCGCTGACTTTGCTTTCTTACTTTTCCTGTTTATTATGCTGACAGAGAACCAACGCCATCTACAAAGACAAAATGGTACCGGGGATGAGTTTCAGGGTTACGATAACCGAAATTCCATTATTGCACGAAAGTATTTTGTGCACGAGATACATCGTGCGTCACTTATCAAAATTGATGCAATTTAAATTTCAAGAATAAATTGTCCCCTTTGTTGCTGTAGAATCACTCTATTTTTTGCAGTATAACCATCACTAGTAACTGGAACTAAAACACCTGATGAATCTATCACATAAAATTATTATTGGTAAGGTTGGTGTCTTAATCTTCGTCATGAAATTCTACGAAATACAAAAGGAAACTTTCTGCTTCGTGGATACTAATGTTCAATAAACTGCTGGAGTTGAAGGTAAATCGCACTTAAATCGCGGGACAGAGGGAGGAACAAGCCAATCATGAACTTAAAGAAGCTGAATGAGGAACACGTGTAGAGAAATGAAATCAATTTTACCTGCACTTGTAACCATGTTAGAGATGCTCAATTAGGGGAAGCAAAAGAAGAGCAGTCAAGTATTGGGTCCAAAATTTCACCATCCGAAACATTCGAATTAGGTAATATTTGTGCATGACCACGTCAGTCTCACGGCCTTTTGGTTGTCGACCTTCATAGTAAACCAAAATCCTCTTGGCCCCATTGGCTTACTGGTGTCTGGTGCTCATGTAACGTGTCTGTTACTTGTCTCTTTCCAAAATCCGCACTCTAGTCTTCCTCTTACAACCACGGGGACAAAAGAAGAAACTCTTGCGTCCATCCAATGGTCTACTTGATAATGCTACAAGCAACTATTATTTTAATGTTAGTTCATATGCAACTGCCAATGTCCATACCATAAGAACATAGAGAAATAGAAAAACGATAAGGGCTAAATGCAAGTTGTCGTCGCATAGGATAAATAAATCCGAAGGCTCCCAGTTGTAGATGAATAGCTCGGGAATTACACATTTGGCTTCCATTTCTCCTTGGAGCTTTTTCGTCAGTCAATGACCAGTGAGTTCGTCCTCCGTTGGTTTGAATCTGAGTCCCTCTGGCCACCCCTCTGTTGATACTGCCATGCTATATGCTTGCAATCTTACATTCAATTCTGCAATAGAAAAAGGAGGAGGAGAGAATATGGGACAGGTGAAACAAGCAGAGGAAGAGAACAGAAACAGAGGAAACTCTGTTTCCTCTTGGCTTGGCTTTGCTTGAGAGTGTGACTCCAAACACTTCCAAGTGGGTCAATTTATAAATACAAAAGACAAGCACTTTAGAGAAGGAAAAACAGTTCAAGTGGACCCAACCTCAAGCTCAAGACGACGACGTTTCCACTAACACCAGCTTCTTCAAAGTCCACGAGGCGATTTGACTTTGTTACTGCGACCCATCTGGTTGTTTTAATCAATGGAAAAATATGAAAGCTTGTAGCTTCATGACCTCGTATATGCATAAGCTTTTATCTTCCAGTGGAGTGTGAACTTTGGGGGGGGAGGAATAAATTCTAGGGCAGGCTCGTATACTTTAGCAAAACTCAGATAGATGTTCTTGACTCAAAAGTTCAGCTTCTTCTTAGTACAATTTAGAACCTTAATCAATGTGAAACCGTTTTATGTAGTCGCCATTGGATGTGATATAATTGCAAATGCTTAGTTACGTATCTAGTATATTTCTTAAGTTCGCATGTCGTCTTTCCAATGAATATCTACATGAAAGCATGCATAAGCAAGTAATAAGCAAATTGCTAGTAATCTAGCCACAAGTGCATAAATTTCATCATAACCTATGCCATCGATCTTATTTCAGTACCCCTGTTTTCTTATCTATAACTGGATGATTCTCTGGCCGTTATACAAATTCCCCTAATTCGTTTTCTTTGAATTGATATAGCTCTTCTTGCATACTTCAATTCAATTTCCATCCTACAGTGCTTCCTCCAAATCCTTTGGTTCTATATCGGATGGGAACATCGTGGAGTTCTGGAGGATGATCCAGTCTCGATTCCTTCTTAGACATCTCCGAGGATTTGCTCCTTTGAATGATTCGATTTTAACTCCCAATCTTTGCGGATAGGTGCAGAATCAGTGACCTGTTCTTTTGGCTTCTTTGCTTCTGTAGAAGCTGCCGCATCTGTATTTTGGGTTGGTTCTTTATTTTCCACAGCTTCTACAAACCTATGAGAATCTTCAAATTGGCAATGGTTACCGTTTTGCCAACCGATTTATTTTCCTTTTTCCAGTACTTAGTTTTGTTTTCCTTTGATTTTGCCACATTATGATTTGATACGTGGAAAATATATATTAACTAAATATAAAAAATCACTTGAACAATGTTTTATTTGATAAATAACAAGTTGCCTCTTTGCATTGCCATGTATATTTTTCAATAAAGCTACCGACCAAATATTAGAATCAATTGTGAACAATAGAGCATGATCTGTTGGCACACACCATCGATGTATATCCACGCGATGTACCTAACCTGAGATGAGTTTGGTCTACTTTATCTAAGAGATTGAGAGCCTCGTCACTTCAATTAAGATAATGAGAAATATCATTCACCATTCAAGTTGGAACTCAGATGGTGAGCCTCGGAAATCGGAGCTAAAATAAAAACGCAAGGAGATATTTGCTGGCATCCAAATCCGTAGGGCGGGAGTAAGCGTGCCATACCAACCAAAACATCACACTGGATGAAACATACAGATAACTCTGAGACCCCGGTTCTCAACTAAATGGTACTCGATCAAGGCATTTGTCCTGCTAGAAGAAGAAATTCAAATGAGTAGAGAATTTATTGAAACTGTCAAATGTTTTATAGACACATCTTGATTGGAAGGATTCATCTACTGATGGAACTGATGCAGTAACAGAAACTGAACACTGGACATGTGTCAGTATCTCAACTCTACTTGTAGAGTATATATTCTACACCACCAATGTACCAAACGAAAGTCCAAAAGCAAAAGAAGTCGAACGACAGAGCAGTCTTGAGTCCAATTCTGCACCAGTTACTTGACAATCGTCATCATCTCGAAGCTGGTAGCAGTTCACACTGGACCATCATAAACAACCTTCGCACCCAAGTAAACCGACCTAGCATCATCTGCCAAGGAAGGGTAGGCACAATCATTCCTGGCCTCGTTACATATTATTACTTCACATCCATTTCAAAAAGACAATAGGAATCCATCATCATGATTAAACTAAGGAAAGTCTTTTTGATTTATTCTGTCCGTGTCTGGGATAGGCAATATAGTGCAAAATGCACCTCTATAGTATTCTCAGCACATTCATTAGCTTATTCCTATTGAGAGAAGATATCATGTTCAGAACCAGCCTCTACAAGTGGCGCGATCACTTTCCTTGATGAGTCGCACTTGTTTCCGTTACACCAATTTGTTTCTTACCCACTCTACTGAAATTATTAAAATTAAAACAGCAAAAGAAGTAGAATCAAACGAAATTTATATAATATCCAAGAATGCATAAATTCCCTCCCGTCTTTATTGAAAGAATATTCATACCTGCAACTCCAATTAAATCAAACGTCAAGGGTACGTTTGAATCTGCCTCGACAGTGGCTTTTGCCGCTGCAATACCAACTGAGATGGCTTGTATAATGTTCAAACCTTCACACATTGATGCAAGTGTAGCACCCACCAAACAATCGCCAGCCCCAGTAAGCTTCTTAACAGATGCAGGAAGGCCAGGAAGCTGCAAAGCAAAGAGATGGGAGGTTCCCTCGATCTGTCTGACATCATGAAACTTATGTGAAGGGCAATTGGGTGAGATCAGTCTGTGCAGTTCTGAACTTACACCAAGTGGTTGGGGTTTCTCCACAACAGTTCTCGTCAAAATAGACCCCTCTTTAGAGCATAGAAATACTCCTTGTGCGCCTATAGTTACAACTACAATTTTTACGCCCTTCTCAAGCAGAAGAATTATTGCTGGTTTTAGCATTTTGATGAGCGATTCTGGAGGACAGTTCTTTTGGCTCTTATAACTTTTGCTCGAACAATATAACTTTCCAGGAGATAGAGCATCTGCCATTGCAAAGAGCTCATCTTCATTTGGAGATACATAAGTTACCTACAAAGGGCCCACTTTGTTAGTAGCAGATCTGCAATACGAAGCTTTTAGCATTTAGGAACCGCTTAATGCCACTCTTAAACTATGCCCATGTGAGCTGAATTTTGTTTATCCTAATGCCAAATTGTTTTCATAACTGAAAAGGATGCCAAAACCAAGAAGTCAACTATGTAAACCAGTAACACTTTATTTCATTGCCTGATTGATAGGAACTTGATGCGGTCAATTTTTACTTAAAAATGAGATCTTGTCAAAGTTTAACAATATCACAAACATGAATCAATTGTGTGTGATGTACGGTTTATAATTTCCTAGTTGATTAAAAAAATATTATGAGTGTATCACACTTAAGTGTATTCACTACGGAAAAGTTTCCTTCAACTCATCTAGACTGCAAATTAATATCCTAGCGGAAGAATAACATCACCAGCCATCCTGACTCCCGGAAATATTATCACCAGGCTATGAATCTGACATACATTATTAACGAAAGTCTATGCAAAGCCACTAAATTTTGTTTTGATATGCTACACGCAGATTCTCCAACCTAAACCACACTTCACCATTTTCGTCCATACCCATGCAGATGGCAAGCAATTCTATGAAATATGTTAAAAACGACTGCTTTATTCATTTTTGAGTGTACATAACTAATGGTCTGAGTAAATCAATTTGAAGCACTAAAATTTTCTCATCATAATATTTTTCTTTTTGCTCTCCATCCGTCAGGTGCTAAGGATGATGCTAATCAACTACTCCATTAGCAATCAAGTCAGAAATTTGAGATTGAAAGACATGATATCATGAATTCCATAAAATGTATTATTGAGCCTATCCGATTGTTATCAACTTCAGACTTAAACAACTTTACTCAGCACAGAAAAAATAGCACAAAAGAAAGTAAATGCACATCACATGGCGAAGCACTCACATACTTCACAAGGCGAGCAATTTTTTTGGATTTGGCAACTGATACTGGTTCAAACCACAGAGGAATATTATCTCCTGCAGCCACTGCAAACAAAATACAAAGAAAAAGCAAGAAAGTTAATTCTGAAGAGCTCTCTATTGACTCAGAGTAGATCATTTAATCAAGCCAGATGAAAAATCAAACCACGTCGTATGTTAAGAATTACATCGACAAGAAGCTTCAAGAGCACGATCGTTCAGGTTAGCATCAACCATCACTACTGGAGCAGAAGATATCTTGTATCTAAATTGTTGAATCCACTCAGCAGTGAGAAATTTCTCCTAAAGGTCAACGGTGAGTGCATTTATGAATCTTAGAGACAACACAAGTATGCCTGCTTATCCTGACATTTTTTTAGCAAAATTAACTTACAATTGACTCAAAGCTTGCAACACCAGCAGCTACCTCACCATTTGGATCAAGTACACAGCAGACCACAGCAGTTGTAATATCTTGGGTTTGAAGGATACCTGCCTTGGAATTGCTGAGTTTAAGAACGAGAAGCACATATAACTTATTTGAAGCCAAAAAAATAGGAGAGTACCTAGTACTTATTATGACAAAGTAAATAAGAGTGTTAGAAGGATAAATTTGAGTAGTGTACTTAGCTGGCTGTAAAGCTAAATATACCAAAGTTCCATCACTACTATCTATTTAGCAGATTTTACTAGGCATGTCAGATAAGCAGTTAAACTGAGCATGTTAACCTTCAATAGGACACCCAGTAGATCTCCAATGCTCCAATAAGCGATTCCCTGACACAAAGGGCAAAGGATGATGTTAATAAAATCATGGGAAGACACAGAAACCTCAATAAGAAAACCGATAAATGAATAGACGACAAAGAATTTGCCTGCCTCAGCAAGTGGCATACAACCATGCATGAAGGACGGACATTTTTTTTTTTTGGTCGAGGATGGACAGACATTCGCTATATCAAGGCGGAGTAAATAGAAAGAAGAACATTCTCAAACCTTGGTACCTCAAATACATACAATTTACTTGCAAATTCTCAATCTGAAAAGTGAAGACGACATTTGGCAAAATCCTAATGGCCAATTCCAGTCCCTCACAGACCTCTAAAAAGACCTCAACTAGGGACGTCCTCAAAATTTATTGATTCTGATTAGAATCAGGCTGGCATACCCAAATTCCAGTTACAATTAACAGATGATTGTTTAAAAAAACTATCTTTTCCCCTAAAAATAATTAGGCTAAAATAATTAGGCTTGACCATATACCTAGTGAACCTAAAGGAAAATTTCTCAAATTACAACGGAAGTAGCCAGGATGGATATAGACATAGTCAACACTCAAAACAAAATCACGTTTTTTTACTGAGAAAAGATGGTAGGTTCTTTACTATTATCACTTCTTTTAATAAAGATGGACCTAAAGGATTTATCTAGTATTTTTCTCCATGCCCCATGGCTTAAGACAAGAAGGAAATTGAACAAGACAGATACTAAATAACCTTTAACCTGAAACTCTACAAAACATTATGTCCTAGGTCACCATCCATCAAGTTCGCACGCCAAAATGGTGCCTTGAAAAGTCTTACTGAAACGGAAAGTATGTAGGCTAATTCAGATGTGTTATACATTTTATATTTTTTTGGTAAAAAGATATGCTATACTTTTTTATTATTTTTTATCAAAAGATGTGCTATACTAACCTGCCATGTCATGGCCCACAGCACTGATAAAGAAGGGCTTTCCTCCCAGCTTGGACATGCAATCAGCAATATTCCTTGCTACACCTCCTAAAACATAGTGAACCTAGAAGAAAACTGTCAGACATAGACTCGCACAGAAAGTACTGAACAGTGTAGTGTGTTCTCAAATAGGTTTTCAACTGATTCTGTCAGCAGAGAAGGTTTTTGAGAAGTGTATAATTAGGGGCAGCGTAAGAAACCTAATACTGGTATTTACCACTATCTTCACCAAGGGATCAATGGTTGGATCTCCACCTTTCCATCTATGAAAATTTCACGCTCAGATGAGCTGCGCTTCTTCTTTCTCCTCAAAGGCCGCTTGTCGTCTTCATCTTGTGGAGGGGTATGGCAGTTCTTGCATTGGCAATCTAGATCCCAGCAGCAATGGGGTTGTCCTTTAGAGTTAAAAGACTCTATTCCAAGTCTTTCTCCTTCACCTTCATCTTCTTTTATGTACAGTTGCATCACCAAAATTATAGGAAAAATTGAAGAAGAAGAACCTTCTTCCTTTTCTCTTGAGTGATCAAATTTGATGACCTCATTGCCATCCTTTTTCTTGGTGAATTTTGACTTTGAAGATTGTATAGGCTGAACATTTCGATGGAGTTTGTCCTTGTTAGTCAACCAGGTCTTAGGGAGGAGTTTGAGTAACTCAAAACAAGGAATCTGTCTTGGAACAAGATGCACAAAATCATCTAATTGCTGTCCACGAAGATCGAGAGGGTATCCTCTGCTCCTAGTCTATGGCGTGATTTTGAACTCAGTACACCATGCCACAATCAAATCTGGAGTTTGAGGAGCTCCATTGATTTGTAATTGAACCTTCGGGACAATAAGCAATTTAGGATATGAAAGAGCTATATTGAAGTTTGGGATAGTGTTACAAACACAGTTCTAGCATTGAAAGTTGTTTCGACTGTGCCAATGCAAACATGTTGGTAATCAAGGAACCTAGTATCAAGTAGTGCCATGTGGACCACTACTTGTAATCCTTTACAACCATGAAAGGAGAGAGCAAGGCATATAGCACCAAAGTGAAGGTGCTCTAGCCTTGTTGGAGACACTTGCGCAGGAACTCGGGATAGATTAAAAGGTTCACAAAGTGTGCATGTTGAGTAGCGGGAATGGGATGTTGATCAAAGCAAATTGACTAGACGTATTCTCTTGACATCCCTTGGAGTATGGTGAATAAACTTTCTTATTGATATTATTGGTGAAAAAGAAGCAACTTTAGCTAAAGCAGAATATGGATTTACAAGAGGGGGATGGGGATTATAGATCTTCTCATTCTCATTGAGGTAAGATATCTAATTAAAATAGTCGATCTTAGAGGTGTGGGATTAAAGAGGTAGGAGGATCAAGAGTAATAAAGCATCTACACATTAGGAGTACTGCTTTCTGGGATTCAATCATGATGAGATAATTCTCCCTCTTGGTACTAACACATTATTAAGCCTAGGGTTATAATTTTAGTTCGATTTTTTATGAAGATGGCTCTGATACCATGAGGGGTTAATGGTATCAACAACTAACTATCAGAGATAGAAATATTATCCCACTACACGGCCCTTCCCTTGCCCTCTCTCTAGACACCATTCATCTATATTATAAGGCTCTGATAACTCAGAAACATCTCAAACCACAGGATCCACAGAGTGGCAAGTGGAGAGCATTCTTGTGAAACCATATTCATCTTATCGGACTAATAATGCAACTCTAAACTATTAATGACATCAGTCTTTAAGGATGAGAAAAGTGTTTTATCCATGTGTGTATATAGGCTAGAAATTTACAAACTCCAATCTTATTCAACTTCTTAGGGAAGTTAATATAAGCGAGGCTAAGGGCAATACAGACTTTTGTTACTACAATAATACTAACACATTGCCATCAAAAACTGCTCTCACACTTTTAGGAAAGAGATGTGAAATAAAGCAAACAAAACACTTTGGCCTATACTGATCGCCGACAATAGCATATTTTGGGCTAGTGGGCAATACTTTATTAAAGCAAATTCTTATTTTAGGGCTAGTGATGTGAGCAAAGATTGGATTTCCCATCTCTATCATCTGTGCTGGAATCCATATCGGGATCTTTTGGACCAACGTGTACTATTATCCACTAAGCCCAAAAGTGTACTATCGTCAACCATTAGTATAGGTTAGAGTGCTTTGTTTGCTTTATTTCATATCCCTTTCTCAAAAGTGAGAATTATTGTACTATTAAAACATCTTTCTAATTTCAACTTGTATACATTATTGTAGTAACAAAAGTTTGTATCACCCGAGTCTTGCCTATATAAGGCTTACTTCTCTAAAAAGTTATATAAGACCAGTGTTTGTAAACTTCTAGCCTATATACACCGTCATGACTTTCTAAAACACTTTTTTGTCTTCCTTGAAATCTGATGTCATTAAAAGTTAAGAGTTATGTGGTTAGTCCGATAAGATGAATTGGTTCTGCAACTATGCTCTCCACTCGCCACTCTATAGATTTTGTGAATTAGAAAATTTCTAAGTCTTAGCAGCCTTATGGTATAGATAAATGGCGCTTTGAAACTAAAAGGCGATCCTTTTGAAAGGCCAAGGGAAAGGCCGTGTAGTGAGATAGCATATCTATCTCATATAGTGATTTGTCTATACTATAGACCCCTCTATGCCTAATAATGTGATGGAAATAAGAGGAAGAATGATCCATCATGACTGAATCCTCATAAAGCAATACTCTATCTATGTAGATTCTCCTGATACTCTTAATGCTCCTACATCTTTCTATAATTTCAATACCTCCAAGATCGACTACATTAATGAGGTATCTATCACAATAAGTATGAGATCATTAATACCCATCTCCCTCTTGCAAATCCATATTTTGCTTTTGCTAAACTTGCTTCTTTTTTACGCATTAAATTCATAGAAAGTTTATTCACCATATTCCAAGGAATGTCAAAGAAAACGTCCAATCAAACCATTATGATCAAATCACATTCCTACTACTCGAACAGGAACACTTTGCGAAGCTTTAAATCTCTACAGAGTTCCAATATTGGTGGCTCCAACAAGGCTATATACATCTTCACTTAGCTGCTAGTCGCCTTGCTATCTTCTTCCATGGTTGGTTGTAACAATTTGCCTATAGTGGTTCGCATGGCACTACTTACATTAGGTTCCTTAACTACTAACACGCTTGTATTGACACATTCAAAACCACTCTCAAATATTAAAACTATTCTCCAACTTCAATATGGCCCTTTCAAATTTTCGATTGCTTACACTCTGAAAGTTCAATTACAAATAATTGGAGCTCCCCAGCTCTAGATTCAATTGAGGCAACTCTCCACTAGTAAAATGACGCATAGAGTTCAAAACCACGCCATAAACTTAACTTTGCCAAGAGTAGAGGATGCCCTTTTGATCTATGTAGATAGCGACTAGATTACTTCGTGCATCACGTTCCAAGATAGATTTCTTATTCAAAGTTAGTCAAACTCCTTCCAGATACCTAGGTGACTAATAATGACAGGCTCCATAAAAAATTTTAGACTATACAGTCTTTAGAGTAAAAATTCATTGAGAAAAAGCACGGCGGGGTGGTCACCAAAAATGATCACTCAAGAGAAAAGGAAGAAAACTCTTATTCCATCTTTCCTACAATCTTGATGATGCAACCTTACACACTAACAAAGAAGGTGAAGGAGAAAGACTTAAAATATAATCATTCAACTATAAAGGACAACTCATTGTATGCTTCAAGGGTCCTCACATAGGCCATTGTCTTGGGATCTAGATTGCCTGTGTAAGAACTGCCAGGCCCTCCAAAAGATGAGGACGATAGGCCTTCCAGGAGAAAGAAGTGTGGCTCATCCAGGCATGAAATTTTTCATAGAAGAAAAGATGGAGATCCAACCATTGGACCCTTGGAGAATATAGTAGCAAGTACTGGCATTCGGTATCTTACCCTGCCACTTACTATTACACATCTCCAAAACCTTCTCCGCCACCATCATCCAAGCACAAACCCACTCCTCCAAAGACAACCACCTGCTTCTAAACCAGTTACTCCCTTCTACAAACCTATCTTCAAATGGGTAAGGAAATATTCTTTTTGTAAAGCAGAAGCTACACAGTCTTGTGACAAAGAAGCCTGCCTGTAATCAGTCCTGGATCTTACTTTTGCGGAACTCCCATAGTCTAAGATAATCATTTGTACATCTCGTAGAACTCTCATGGACAAATGACTATCTGAAACAGTGGGAGTTTAACAGAAAGAAGAACTGAGACTTATGGGAGTAATGCTTGTTTGGCACAAGACTGTGCGTCCTATCCTACATCTTCACTTTCTTAATGTTTCCACAATTCAACCTCTCTCATTCTTCATGACTAGTCGTGTCTATCCTGCATTCCTGTGTTATCTTCGTATGATACTCTCCTATTATTTTGGGCGAGGTTCTCCATGTTATTCATAGAGATGGGTATCAACCCAACTTACAGAGACTAACACTTGTTGGATTACTCCTAGAGCTTCGAATTTTCGCCAAATGGACCAAATTAGAGAAGTCCCACCTCTCTTTCCACTGAAATTAGACTAAGAGCACAAAAAAGTGATGCACAATTTGTCATTTTTGAGCAGCCAGCATCGACAAATTTCATTTCTTAAACTCACAATACAAGCAAGGTAAAGCCCACAAAATATTTTATCAAACAGGATGAGAATGACTGAACAAACAGATAAGCAAAGGAAAAACAAAATTACTTTGCCAGGGGATGTGGTTCCAAAAGCAGGAGGAGAGAGAGGTAGGGCATGAATGTCCAACACCATACCACCGATTATCACAGCTTCTCTACCATCTCTAAGGCTTAATTGCTCGGCTCGCAATACAGTCTTCATCATCAACACCAGAAACAAAAAACTCACAATATGACTGGGTGCCAATTACAATGAATATTTTCTGCAAACGAAATAGAATCAGACGCGCGGGGAGGGGGAGAGAGAGAGAGAGCATACTAACCGTGTGAAGAAGAGAGCTCGCATCAGAAGCTTGCAGTGAAAGATGACGATACAGAGACCGAATCCTCCTCTGAGCTCTGCTTTCCTCAGCCATCCCTCCCACGCTCCGTTGCTTAGAACTCGGTACTCACTGTCTCTGGCTTGTCTTATGCGAAGAAAGACAGGCAGAGACACAGACGGAGAGTGCGGGGGTGACCTTTGACTTTAAAAATGTGGCATTTTTATTATTAATAACTAAAATTGTGATAGAAATCATATACATTTTTTTTTGTCGTAGTAGAAATCATATACGTTCAAATTTATATAATTAAATAGAATAGTAAAATCGAACATATTTTCTCAAATACAACCTAGGAACAGTGTAAGATAAATAAGATGCTGAACAAAGTTATAATCGACCTATGCAAGTGGCCATGACCCAAAATAATTTGCACGCAAGTAGTAGGATTCGATAGGTGAACTCTAATCCCTAAATTGAAAATCCTCCAGCGCCCTAACCAACAGTGGTTATCCTCTTTTAGGAAGCTAATTGCTCGGACATGAAAGTCGAGAGAGAATGATCAAGGAGGGCTAGTTTCTTTCCGCCTCCATGTTCTGTGAAAAACAAAAATTGCGCATCAAATTTTTGTAATACTTGTTGAGGTTAATTCGTCTATTGAAAATAATGAAGGTAATGTTCTTATTGAGCCTTCATTGATTCACATTTAGATGACGCAGCTTTCTTTTTTGTTCACATATTATTTGAGCTATTTCATATTGATTTCATCTCTCGCTTGATCCAAGATTACTAGGATGATATTAATTACTACTCATGACTTTGTGTTCTAGCTATACATGTAGTAGTCTATCAAGAGAACTATCAAAAAGGAGCAAAGGGAGGGAAAATTTCCTTGACCCAACTTAAAGAAAAGTTTATTCTGTGTGGCAATATTGATGCTGCTGCACGGACATATGGCATTGAACGATCATCCTTTTAATCACTCAAATGTATAGTCAACTTTTCAAAAGAATATAGTTTTCCAATGACATATGATTTTGCTCATGTGTTTTTCCATATTTGCATGATTTTACTCTCTCTCTCTCCCTATCAAATCATTTTTTCTCCATGTGAAATGTCTAGCACTTGTCATTTTTTATCAACCCCTCACTTCATGGTCTAAAATTCAGTGTCTTCAGTGGGCACAACACTAATTGTATAACTATCAACTAGGTCGTGCTTCCCTTTGTCTCCCAACCACGAAAAAATTGAAATCAAGAAAAATTTGTGGCAATGGGTGAGACTATCAGAAAAAATTAGGGCACCATGCTCAAAGGCACCACCAATTCCATGTTTGGCCAGTAGCATTGCTCGAAGACATTCATCAGGAAGCACAATGCACTCGGATAAGTTCGGAGTACCATCATTAGTGCCAAAACAGAAAAACATAAAGACCGACTCTATCATAAAAAGAGGTCAACTACACGACGGGGGGCTGGTGGTGGCCACCGGCATACCACCCCTGGCCACTAAAACGTGTTCAATGTATCTTTATGCCGCGATATTATCTAACAGATTAAACTGTCGACGATCAGGCCGGATGAAGACTATAAAAGTTTCGAAACAAACGAAGAGAGCAAGGCAAGCATTTCGTCGAACACCTACCGTGCGAACATCCATTGCTTCCAGAATAATGCGCTCGAGATGAAAATGATGAACAGACGGCCATAACAAAACTGAAAAGGAAAGGACCGGGGCAAAGAACTTTAGCCCGTACATGGGATTCTCGAGGACATCCAACGGAGGTGACATGTAAATGCCACAAGATCGCTCGCAGGAATGAACAGAAACGAGAGGATCAAGTTCAGAAGAGACAAGAAGCAAGCGAGCAAGCAAGCACGAGCAGCAGGAGGCGAGAAACGTAAAGAAGGGAACGAATTACCTGCTCGACGAATGTTCTTGAGGGAGCGTAAAGCAGCAGTCCTCACCGGTGCCAAACAGAGCATCAGGAAACGGCGATTCATCAGGAAGCACAATGCACTCGAATAAATTAGAGCACAGCGTTTGTCTCGTCGCAGAGTTACGAACAGAGCATTCCGAAACTTTTTCTACTAGTGTTACCAATGATGATTCAACGGGCCTAAAATACGATGCATGGCCCGCCCAAATGATGTCTCGGGCTCAACCCGACCCGCTGTCAAGTCCAAACCATACTTGTTTGCATTTGAGCTCAATCGCGTTATTACTACACAGGTAAAAGTTTATATAGAGGTTCTTTTGAGCTTGGCCGAGCCTTCAATCTTTGCCTAAACTCGTCCATTTACATCTATCGAGCCTCGGAGCAGACATGGCCACGGTTCAGGAACCGCCGATTCCGGTTCATGGCCATGTATGAGCCAGAATCGGCCGGTTCCGGGCTGGTTCCGATCTGATTCCGGTTCCAATTCCTGCCGGTTCCGGTTCATAATTTAAAATTTTTAAAAATAAATTATGAAATAAAAAATAAATGAATTATGAAATAATGAATTATTTAATATAAATTATAATCCAAAATATTACCTCCTGCATTGAATGCTTGTTCGACCGCAACTGTGGAACAAAGGGGTTGCAAAAATTTGTTTTACAATAAGAAAAAGGATTGGGTATTGGCTTGCGCGTCTCTTCCACCAATCCAAATTAAAAAAACCTGTACTACCTTCGGATTCAGTAAACTCAAAGGAAATGGTTAGATAAATCTCTAATTCATAAATATTTCCTATTACTCCATTTTATTTTTTTTGTCAATGTAATAAAAGTTGGTACCCTCTATTAATTTTACCTGTACTCTCACTTTATGTCTCGGTAGATTGAGAAGATCTAATATCACCTAAATTATATTTAGTATAAAATTCATTATATAATTCTATTACTACGTTTTTAACCTCACTTAGTATGGTTGTAACATTTACCGTATCATAATGTAAACATTGATAATACATATGCAAATAATTACTTAAACCATCTAGTTTGCAACGCGGATAAAAAACACAAGCAACTAAATAAATAATGGAAATTTCACTATAATAATGTAGCCACTTCATTTTCATTGTTACTATAGTATGTTGTAATTTAACATCATTTTCATATTCCTCAAAAACTCCGACAATATTAATACACTCTACTAAAAATAAATGCGTAGTAGGATAATAAACACCAGACAAAGTATAAGTTGCATCATTAAAAACCTTTAAAATATCCAAAATTTTTTGGCAAATACCCCACTCTTGTGGGTATAAATTAATTTGAGGTATATTATTAGAAATGAATGCACATAATAAATTTTTATATTCATAAGATTCAGTAAGCAAGTGGAAAGTAGATTTCCAACGAGTTGGAACATCTCTTGGAAATCTTTTTGGCTTTTTGTCATTTTCTCTACAAAATCTACCCCATTCTTTCATTTTTTGGGATGTTTCCATAAAAATTGAATCGCCGTTTTTATTGGTTCAAGAAAAATATCAAGAGTTTTCAAACCATCTTATACACATAAATTTAAAACATGACAAGCACATCTAACGTGAAAAAATTTTCCGCCAAAAGCGGGTTTACAAATATTTTCTAAATCGGCAATTGAAGCGGTATTTGCCGCGGCATTATCAAAGCCAATTGAAAAAATTTTGTTAAGCAAATAATATTCTTCTAAAATTTGCCTAATTATTCTATAAATATTATTTGCCGTATGCTTACTATCGAAAACTCTAAATGCAATAACTCTTTTTTGAATACTTCAATCGTCATCTATCCAATGACATGTTATGCCCATGTAAGAATGAATTTGCCAATAATCACTCCAAATATCACTACCTATATATATGCATCCATTAAATTGCATAAAAAAGTTTTGTAAATCTTTTTTTTCCATTTTTGTAAAGATCTTTAATTATTCGTTTAAGTGAATTTCTAGGAACACGTTTTGCTTGTGGAGCATATGTTTTTTGTATAAATTGATTAAAACCAAATCTTTCTCCAAAATTAAATGATAAATGCTCAACGGAAACAAATTTACCTCATTCTTCCTTATTAGTTTTTTCATTAAAACGAAATAAAGGAGAAGTGTTAGGATTGACGTACCCGGAAATTTGTTGTTACCTGATATTGATTAACACTTGGATTGGATGTTTGCTCCTAAGATGTCGCTTGAATATTCCATATCCTTGTCCACCTGTATATTTATATATTTTTCCACAATGTTTACAAATTATATCATATTTTTTTTGCCAATATCAAACTTTTCCATTTTCGTGAAGGGATCCCAAATGTCAGAGGTAAGTTCCCGCTCCTCCTCCTTTGTTGTAGATATTTCGGAAGGAGGATGAAGACTTTCTTGCGTCGGGACGCGCTCCACATCGGGAAAAATGTTGATTTCATCATCTTGAAAATCTGCATAATCACGAGGATAAAAAGAATGATGGGATTCCGTCATAATATTCTTACATTTGCTAGTTGGCACTCGACTTCCACTTGCCATTTTTCGAGTGGATTAAGAGAATTAAGCGAATTAATTGGGAGAATTAAGAGAGAATTGCACGGATTGAGAAAATTGAGAGAATTTAAGAGAATTTGAGAGAATTTAGAGTATTGAGAAAATTTGAGAGAAAAGAATTTGAGAGAATTGAGAGTATTGAGAGAATTTATAAGAAAAAATGAGAAGAAAATTTGAGAGAATTTAAGAGAATTAAGAGAGAATTGCAAGGATTGAGAAAAAAGAGTATTATTTTTTTTATTTTATTTTATTTTATTTTTTATTTTTGCCCGTTGCCAAGGCAGCCTGCAAAGGCTGCCCTGGCAACGGGCCGCAGCAGGGCCTGCAGACGTGCAGGCCCTGCTGCAGGTTTTTTTTTTTAATTTATTTATTAAAATTTTTTTTTGGAGCCGGGCCCGTAGGCTACGGGCCAGTTCCAGTTCCGAACTGCGAGCTCGATCAACGGGCTGGGCCCGGGTTTAACCGGGCCGAAACTACTACTTGGAAGGCCGAGTGGGCCGCTTGCCATTGATCGCCTCCACATTAAATTAATATATTTGATTACAATTACATACGTCTCGATACATCTTTACCCGTCTACATGAGTTTTTTTTTTATCTTCCTAATATGGTTAAAATGGATTTAACCTTGCAAGCGAATTCGATATAAAATGTGTTTGGGTTTTTGTGGATGAGATATGATTAATAAACCGTCGAGTTTGCATTAAATCCGAACTTGACATAGATGCAAAAGCAATAATGATGAACTTGCCATCTACCAGTAAAGAGAGATTAACTATGAACCAATTCGAATGAACACATGCATCTCTCCCTTTTGCAGTTGAAATTCTCTCAAGTTGAGTTAGGTTCTCGCATTTCTTTTGTTTTCAATTTTTTTTTCTATCTATTTAGTTACCAAAATTCTCGTGCTTTCAACGTAAGTCCCAACTCCCTTGTTTTCAAATTTATAGAAAAGCATGCTAAGACGTGTTGTGGAACAACATCAAAAGATGCATAAATCGAAGCACAATAGCAAAAAAAAAAAATAGCAAAAAGACGAAAGTAAAATCAAAACCACACAAGATAGAAAATATACCTGAAAACTCAAGCCGGAAAAAACTACATGGGGAAAGAGTGTGGTTTCTTTATCTTCAGCAACAAGTACAAGAGTACAATCCAAAAAGTCAAAAAGCTACTTTGTGAGTCACAAAATCTAAAGATCTAATAAGAAGATATAAAGAACAAAGAATAAAGAGAATGTTGAGAGTAGAGTTGGAGATGTGTTGTGCAACAAATCCCTTTCATAGTGCCCCTTGAAAAACCCCCAAAACAAATGTGCATGGTCCAAAATACCCTTGTCGCCAATTTGAAAGTCAAAACCCAACAAATATCCACTTTGACTTTAAATCTCCAAAAGAGAGTTATGTCAAATGCCACAAGACCTCTTGCCCTCACCACCAAGAGTGACCACCACACAAGGCCACCGCTCAAAACGGTAGAATCGACAAGACACACTCCTAAGCTTACGAGAACGTACTTGGTGTAGGAAACAAGGGATTAAATGCCACCACCTCTGCTTAGGCAATTCAAATGATAAAAACACCAATCAAGTCCAAGCAATGCTTGTATTTGGTTAAGGGGACTAGTCTAGTCAACATATTTGCCAGATTATCTGCCATAGGTACTTTCTTCATCATAACCATACCCTTAGCAACCTCTTCACGTACAAAGTGATACCGGATGTCGATATGTTTTGTTCTCTCATGATACATCCGTTCTTGATCAACTGGATTGCACTTTGGTTATCGCAAAAGATAACGGAGGCTCCATCCTACTTCACCCTAAGTTTTGTAACCAAATGCTTCAACCAAAGAGCTTCATTTGCCTCTTCCATCGCTGCCATGTACTCTGCTTCGATGGTAGACAAAATAATCGTGTTTTGCAAGATTGCTCTCCAACTAACCGCGAAACCACTAAGCGTTAAAACATAAGTTCAAGATCTCCTTTTGTCGAAATCACCTGCATAGCCAAAATCAACGAAGCAAACAATTGAATATATGTTATAAAAAAAACCCACATCTAAGGTACCTCAGATGTACTGGGATGTACCAAAGAATCCATTTCACGGCTTGCTAGTAAACTGTTTTTGAATGTGCCATATACCTGCTTACAACACTTATTTGGACAAGTACAAACCATGACATACATAAGATTACCTACAACACTAGAATATAAAACTTGAGACATCTCATCTTCCTCTTCTTTGGTTTTAGGCGACAAAGAAGCCGAAAACCTAAAATGGGACGTCAAAGGAGTATTATAGGGTTTAGCATTCTTCATTCCAAAACACTCCAATCCTTTCTTAATATACCTCTTCTGCGAAAGGTAGAACTTCCCAAACTGTTTGTCTTTACGAATTTCCATACCTAGAATCTTCTTGGCACCTCTAAGATCCTTACATCTCAAACTCCTTACTAAGTTGCATCTTCAACCATTGTATCTAACGTGTTCTTCACTGCAAGAAGCATGTTGTCCCCATACAACAACAATAAAATATCATATAATCTCTTATAGTACACATAGTTGTCATGCACACTCCGCAAGTGGCCTTGACTCAACATAAACCTATCAAACCTCTTGCACCATTGCCGTGTCGATTGTTTGATACCATACAAAAAGTGTTTAAAGTTGCAACTGTGATCTTTTTTACCCTTAACAACGAATCCATCAGGTTGAAACATATATATTGTCTCCTTGGGCTCGCCATGCAAAAAAGGGGTATTGACATCAAGTTGCTCGAGTTTTATATCATAAAAGGGTCACTAACGCGAGCAACACGTGAATGGAATTATGTTACACAACTGGACGGAACATTTCATTGGAATTGATCCTCTCCTTCTAACTAAAACCCTTCGCTACCAAATGTGTCTTGAATCTTTCATCTTCAAACCCTAGTATTCTCTCCTTTCTTTTGAAGATCCACTTGCATCCAATAGCTCTTTTGCCCTTAGGCAATTTCACAAGATCCCAAGTTTGGTTCTTATGAAGAGACTCTATCTCTTCATTCATCACAACAAGCCACTTATCAGATTTAAAACAAATGGTAGCTTTACAGAATGTAAAGGTTCTTCAATACCAACATCTTCAGCAATTGTAAAAGCATATGGTACCAAATCAGTGAAGGCATATCTCTGGGGAGGCATAATTTACCGTTTAGCCCTCCCTATAGCCAAAGTAAAAGGTTGCTCATCTTCTTCTACATCATCCTTGACCGAATTTGAGTCTTGTTCCTCACTATCACTTTCTGGCTAAATAAGAACATCTTCAAATGTTCTCCATTGATGCTTCACATGAAACTATTAATGTTTCTGCAATTCAACCTCTCTCATTCAAACATGACTAATCATGTCTATCGTGCATTCCTGCATTATCTTCATACGATACTCTCCTAATATTTTGGGCCGGGTTCTCCATGTTATCCACAGAGATGGATGTCAACCCAAATTAGGGAGACTAACATTTGTTGGATTACTCCTAGAACTTCGAAAATTTCCCCAAATTGACCAAATTAGAAAACTCTCACCTCTCTTTGAATTGAAATGTTGACTAAGAGCACAACCAGGTGAAGAAGGGAGATCGCATCAGAAGCTTGTGATGAAAGGTGACGATACAGAGACCGAATCCTCCTCTGAGCTCTACTTTTCATAGCCATCCCTCCATCGCTTTGTTGCTTAGAACTCGGTACTCACTATTTCTGGCTTGTTTTATGTGAAGAAAGACAAGCAGAGATAGAGACGGAGAGTGTGGGGGTGACCCTTGACGTTAAAAATGTGGTAGATTTATTA
Source organism: Syzygium jambos (assembly GCA_031216235.1). Taxonomy (NCBI): domain Eukaryota; kingdom Viridiplantae; phylum Streptophyta; class Magnoliopsida; order Myrtales; family Myrtaceae; genus Syzygium; species Syzygium jambos. The sequence continues at coordinate 17,225,493 of CM062226.1, forward strand.
TTAATAACTAAAATTGTAATAGAGATCATATACATTCAAATTTAGATCATTCAATAGAATAGTAACATTGAACTTATCTTCTCAAATACAACATAATATCGGTGAAAGGTAAATAAGATGCAGAACAAAGCTGCAATTGACCTGTGCAAGTGGCCATGACCCAGAATAGCTTACACGCAGGTAGTGGGATTCAACAGGTGAACTCTAGTTCCTGTATTGCAAATCCCCCAACGTCCTAACCAACAATGATTATCCTCTTTTAAGAAGCTAATTGCTCGGACATGAAAGTCAAGAGAGAATGATCAAGGAGGGCTAGTTTCTTTCTGCCTCCGTGTTCTCTGAAAAATATAAATGGCACATCACATTTTCATAATACTTGTTGAGATTAATTGGTCTATTGAAAATAATGGATGTAATGATCTTTTTGAGCCTTTGTAATTCACATTTAGATGACGCAGCTTTCTTTTTTGCTCACATATGATCCCAGCCATTTCACATTGCTGTCATCTCTCACTTCATCCAAGATTACTAGGATGAGATTAATTACAACTCATGACTCTGTGTTCTAATTATACATGTAGTAGTCTATCAAGAGAACAATCAAAAAGCAGCAAAAGGGGCAAAAAATCTCCTTGACCGAACATAAAGAAAAAGATTATTCTGTGTGGCAACATTGAAGCTGCTGCCCGGACATAAGGCATTGAACATCATCCTTTTAATCACTCAAACGTATAGTTAACTTTTCAAAAGAACATAGTTTTCCAATGACACATTATTTTGCTCACGTGTTTTTCCATTTTTACATGATTTTACTCTCTCTCTCCCTCAATCAAATCATTTTTTCTCCATGTGAAATGTCTAGCACTTGTCCCTTTTTATCAACGACTCACTTCATGGTCTAAAATTCAGTGTCTTCAGTGGGCAGAGCTCCACCACACCAGAAGATCCACCATCGCGCGCAACCACACGCATCATCAACACCCTATCAATCCGCCACCACTGCTCGGCAGGATTTATTCCGGCAAGCACCCGAAATCTAAAGTGGTAATCTGCATTATATCTAGGCTTTTATCATTTGATAAATACGGAAGTATCATTATGTCTATCTGATCAAGTAATCTGCATTACAAATCTGTGTACAAATGTGACACAGAACGGCGTGTACGGCCTGCATATCAACGGGTTGTCTCTAAACCTAGCTGCCTGGTATCTTCTCAAGAATAGGAAATATCGTTGAATTTGAAAATCTATAAAAATCACATGAGAGGTGCTGTCTTGCCTCTCTCTCTCTCTCTCTCTCGTAGCAGTCAATTGCAAAAAGCAGCTCATTTAGGTAAGCAAAAATCCAATTTATATTCAATGGTGCAAAAAGAGTTAGCTATCTTGCCTGTTGGATAGTATTCCTGTTATGTTTTTAGATCTTGTAGATATTGTGGTATCTTAACTTTCTGTTGATTATCATGCAGGCCAGGTACATGAGAAGGCCCTCATGAATTTTAAAAAATTCATGACCACACTTGATTATCACATTCACCCTAACTCATAACTCCCTTGTTGCGGTTGAAAATGTATTTATTAGCCCATTTCGATAGGATGACTCTCGGAGAAACCCTAGAAATGATTTCTTTTTGGGGGATCTTCATGATCTAAGCACTAGAAAATCACCTAATACATAGGCAAGAGACGGACCCTCATGCTCAGCTGCCCTTTGTTATGTGTTACCTGACGATAATTAACATTTATATTAAACATCGTATAGATTTCATTCGATTCGTTTTTCCATCTGAGTTTACGTTTTAGCCAGCTTGATTACCGGTGTATGGTGGTCGGTGGATGTGCATGTCAGTTTGCGAAGTGAGAATTGAATTGTTCTTAGGGTTATATCAACATTCCAAATGGTAATTTTGTGAGAAATGGCTGTCTTTTTAATTACATGATGATAATAACTTTTGGGACTTTTTGTATGACATTTTCCTCATTTATGAAGATTAGTTTCACCGTGTTTTAGCAGTCATGTCTTGTGTGAAAAGTTCCCACCTTTTTGTTAAAGTGCTATCCAATCCAAAAAATTGTATAGAAAAATATATTTTTCCGTATTTATAATAGGAAAAAGAAAAGGTGTACTAGATTTTTAAGTCGTTTTATATTTTTTTTTGTCTGGATTTCAATCGATGAACTCTTTTTCTCATTCAACGTCGAAAAATTCGTTATAATTTTTCCCTATTTCTCAAAACGATCAAGATAAAAACTTCTAATTTTTTCGTGGACCCTTTTTTTATTACCACTAAGTAATTGCGCCTAAACAAAAAAAATGTGAGTTTCACGTCGTTTTAGCTACTTAAGTATAGGACATGGATATTGGTAATCTTATTACTCAAGTCATTTAGCGAAAGTATGTGCTTTTTGCTTATTGAACCAATGCAGCAACCCCAGAATCAAATCATACTCGTATGACATTTTCTTGCATTAAATGTGTCTCTTATTAATGTGAGAATGGAGTGAATCTCATCAAAATTATCTAATTCTTGTCCTCAACAGCACATGTGACATGTAAATCATGCATTGTGATTGGTTATGTTTATCAACCTAGATAGACTCGGTTCTCGAATTAGAGTTTCATGTTCTGGTTTTGAGTCTGGATATGACTGCTTGTTTTGGGCCTGTACTGGTTATTTCCTTCCTATTCTATTTAACACGGTCTCGTATCATCGCTTTTGTAATAGTTTAACTTGCGACGGCCATCTTGCTAGCCACTATTTTCATTTATTGGCTAAGTCATTCAATCTCCCCTATTTTCTCTATGCATTTGCATTCAACTTCATATCCTAACATGCCAATGGGAATGAGTTGATTTCTAGAATTTGATATCCTAACAATATAAGGTTAAGTTGGTAAGGAATATGCATGCTTTTTCTGTTTCACGAGAAACTGATGCAGAGACCTTGGATAAATTTAGTTACTCAAAGATCTTGGAGGAACTGACAAAATTCAAGGAGACCGGAGACCCTTTCCCCAAGGAGTTGTTCGAGATCTTTCAGACGATTCACAAGCAACAGAAGTCCGTGCTCAAAAAGTTGTGGATCAAGAAGAATAAGATTGAGAAGAAGCTCAAGAGCATACAGACGTGGAAGAAAATCTAAACCATGATACTGGTTGCAATTTTTGCAGCCATTCTGATCTGGTCGGTCATGACTCCTGCTGTGGCTGCTCTGCCAGTCACTGCCGCCCTAGCGGCTGCAACCGCCATTCCCATGGATGCCATTGGCAAGTGGATTGACTCCATTTGGAAGAATTATGAAAATGAACTGAAGGGATGGGAGGAGGTGATCACCTCAATGCAAGTGAGTACTACAAACCTTTTTCCTCCCTTTCTGTAATTACAGTGACGATCCCCGTAATTTCGTCAAACCAAGTCAACATCCATACTTTTCCCTAGAAGTCCTCGCAATTAACATAATGAACGTCGTGAGGCTGGCTTGATTTTTATGTAGCTATAATGATGCGAACAATGTCTAGGAGTCCAAAATGCAAGAAACTCTGCAAGAGAAGTCATCGTGATTTACATGAATAATTTCTTACAACTAAAAGCTCTACAGACCGGTACCTTTGTTGCTCTCGAGCTCCTTAACAAAATCAGAAGCATGATTGACCCTTTGGAGGTACAGACCAGGAGGCTTTTGCAGAAGGCTGATTTTCCAATTGAGGAGGGAGCAGAAGCAGTAAAGCTCGGAGTAGCAGACATCAAGAAAAAGCTGAGAGATTTCATGAAGGGGATTGAAGGACTAGGAAAACATGCTGACATGTGCAGCCGCAATATCCAGAAATTGAGGATAGAGGTGCTTCAGAGGATTATAAAGCCCCCCACCAATTGCAACGGTGCCCCTATTTTGCTATAGAGAATTGGTGCTAAGTGTTTGTCTTCCTGTGAGGGATGTGCAGTGGACCTCCATTTGCATTGCCTTCTCTCATCACTAAAGCGGAAGACATCAACATTTGGCATTCGATTTATTGAATAATGATAATTAAATGCAGCTTTTGGACAGGAACTCTTCTATTCCTATTTGAATAAGCCCTTGTTTTAGTTTCTCTTATGTATAGTTCCATATGGTGATTGAACAAGTTCAGATGACTGACATAAAACTGACCTGTTACATGGAAATGGTAAGGTTCAGGTTCTTCCCAAAAGCAGAAGTCAGTAGCTAGGACAGAATAGTTAAATTTTCGTTGAATTGTGTTTAGAGCTCATTATGCTAGTCAGAAATGTCTGTCCCAGTCTGATGAAAGCTGCATAATCCAAATGAAAGACCAGACAGCAGTAGCTCAGCAAAACAAAAATATCTATAGGAAGAAAACGTATCCTGCCTATGTTCCTCATTCGTAAAAGAACACTCCTCAATAAAACTATTTGGTAAATCCAGGCATCTAAGGACAAATTTCATGTTGACAAGAATTAATGGAGGAAGAAATTGCAGATGCTGAATTATTCCTGATCAATGCTTGGCAAAATAAACGGCGCAATCGCCTCTAATGCAAATTTATTAAGGTGAGAATACGTTCCACGTTGCTTTCCAAGCAACAAAAAATATACACATAAATAGTCGGTGCTTCCAACTCTCCAAGGAAACACCTCTCTGGCTTCATCAATTTTCTATACTAACAAACTGCAATGTAATTTTACATAAGAAGTTCCTTGTTTACCGATATTCCAACGCGAAGAATCAGCAGAATTGAGAGAAATCTTTGAATTATGCAGCAAATCAGAAAACACTAGCAAAAGTTTCGAGTTCCAGGCCATGGGCTTGTCTCGAAAAATCAACTTTCTAAGTGATTCTCCCATCAATGGACCGACACCATTCAAACACAAGGGGCCTCCTCGTTCCTGGGAACTGTAAAAGGTCCAGGAAATGATCTCTGAGAGGCGTATACCTACACCAAGTGTAAGCGTGTCCATTTTCGCTTTCCCACTTTTGGAGATGTAAAAAGAAAAAACACACTTCACTTTTCTCTAAGCTGCCTCTGAGACACTGATACCATGAGTTGCTCTTCTATTTCTAGGAATTCAACCAATTTCTCCAAAGCAACTTTTTATTTGTTGCAAATACAAATGTCTTCTTCCGCGGGAACTTTTTGAATTCTATCCCCAACTTAAGAAATTTCAGGGGATAAGTCCAAATGTAGTCTTTGTTTAATTATTTTACTTGTTTGTTCGCATGCGCTGTACACAATCGATTCTAGAGATAGGTTTGGACTATTTTTAATAGAGAATATGGATATAAATTTCAAAGATGTGAATATGTGCTCATAATAATCGGAGATTTGTTAGGTAATTACGTGGAGATTTTGAAATTTAGTCATTAGTATTGTATAATGTTTTACTTATTCTATATTGAAATGAGATAGAGTTGTTTTGGTCCTATGAAAATGGACATCGAATTTGAAAGTTAGCTTCAATAAAATGAACATGTTGGCCTAATCTAAAAACAAAAAATCACGAAATTATACCGGTGAACAAAAATGAGCCCACTTCAATAAAAGCAGGTACTCTTACGCGATGGACTGAGATGGCCACCGTCAATTTTTCCTCATCCTAGTGAGAGCCGAGGTGGCAAACAGTGTTGACGAGGTGCGCTAACATGGCACTTTTTATTATTAAATTTTAAAAATCAATATTAAGGGTTCTAAAATCAAAAGAAAATATCTTCTCTTCCAGAATAAGGGGAAAAGAAGGCCGGCATTGGTCGCCAATGCCATCGTCAAGTTTGGCGTTGACCACAGCAAAAGCGAGTGCACTTGGAGCCCTTATGGACTCTAGTGGCCGACACCGTCGCTGGTAGTCTGCAGAGCCAATGGCTCAAGTCGGGAAGGGATATGAAATTAGGGGAGAGACGTGGCGGTGGAGGAGGGAGGTTGAGTTAGAACTCTAAGTTCAGAGTGGCGGAGGAGTAGGTGACCCCACGATAGCGGCGGAGGAGGTGTACTAGGGTTGGACGCAAGAGACGAATCGTGAGGAGGTTCCGACAAAGCAACTTCTATTTGATTGTAGGAACCCTTTTGCGACAGCCATAAGAGCAGATTGTAAGATAATCAATGGCTTATAATCAATATTTAAAATCTAGATTTCTAAAATTTGGATTGAAATCACATACCTGGTTTAACTAATCTCAGTCTTTGCACCAATCAATACAGAGGAATCCACACGAATCCGCAACTATCTTATAGGATCTCGATAGATGAACCTAAAATGCTTTAGAAAGAGGATAGGAGACAAGATCATAGCCTATTTTAGTGTGCATTTTAACGGATGACTATTGTTAGAATACCGGCGTACACTGACCATCAAATCATATCGTTGTTGTTCCGAATATGTGTTGTGCCCAACATAATATGATCACATAACCGCATTATGGCTATCTAGCAATTTCTCATTTATTTCATTACAATATGTTTGAAACAAACAAAAGTTGTAACATCCTGAATTTTGACCCGTTATCGGGACCAATAAAGTGTATATTGATTCTCGTGTAATTTTAGCAAGTCTTGCCCGGAATTGATCAATCACGGGATACTAACCAAATGGGAAAGGCTAAATAGGATCAGGTACGTGGACCGAGAACCCGATCATGATGGAGCGCCAGATTCGACGAACATCGAGGAAGTATTTTGAACCAATATAGGCCGATCCTAGGAAAATGACAGGTTGATATTGTTAGTAACGCACGATCGGATCGCGAGTGATTTCGCATAACCGAAAGTGCGCCTGACAAAGGAAACCCGATTTTAATCCAAACGATCGTGACCTTAGGTGCTAGTGATAATTCCTCTCGTTCTCTCGATATTGAGACCCTCACGATTCGGATAATCTTAGGTCGATACGCGTAACGCCTAAACAGCCGCCTGTTAGTGAGTTTGACCCTAAACCCTAATTAGGATTAATTGCATTCCTAGACAGGTTTTAGGGGTAATTAGGGTGTTTTAGGGGTTAAATTGTGGAAAAAAATTTGGAGGTGGATATTGTGGCTGATTTCGAGACTTAGGGTGAGAATTTAATTGAAATTTAGAGGCCCGTAGTGTGTTGTGAGTCGACTGAGTTTGGGCGCTTCGATTCGGATAAAATTTGTGGACTTGGCGGATGAAAATTGTGGACCGTATGATGGCTGATCTTGTGGATGCTTCGAGGGCTTAGAAAGTGAATTTCGCGATTCCGACACCGGATTATGCCTCCCATGGATATTTAGGACCGGTATGAGCAAAAATTGGAATTTCGGTTCGGGATGGAAAAATGACGGAAATGCCCCTAGGCCATTTTTTATTTATTCCGAATTTTGGGGCAATTTTGGGATTTAATCAAGGTTGGTTAAGGTTAACTAGGCTTGGTTAACCATGGTTAAGGACAATTGACCATTTTGCCCTTGAATTATTGGATTAGAAGCATTTTGGACCCTTGGATGAGGGGTATTTTGGTCAAAAGGGCTAGATTTGTGACATGTGGACCCCACTTTGGATAATGTTGACTACCCCTTGACCATTCTCTCTCCTCAGCTCACTCTCTCTCCCCGCGTCTGCCTCTCTCTCCTCTCTCCCGATCATCCTCAGCCGTTTCTCCCCTGCCGATCAGCTTCGCCGGCTGCTGGTCACGCCGGAAAGCAGTCCTCGCCGGAACTGCTGGCCGCCAGCCACCGTGTGCCGTCCCCAGGCGCCACCCCCAGCCTCGTCGACCAACTTTCCCCCGCTCCCGTCGCCCGTAGCCACCGTTCCAGCCGAGACGTGGAGGACGCCGTCGCCGGTCTTGCTTCGCCGGTGCTGCGCCGCCAGCTGTCGCCGTGCACCGTCCCAACCGACCGACCTAAACCTCGCCGTCTCCCTTTCCGTCACCCTCAGCCCACCATCCAGCCTCCCCTGTTTTGGCCGAGAGGTGGCCGGAGTCGCCGGTGTCGCCGTGAGCCACCGGCTTGCCGTTGGAGCGCCGCCGTCGATTGTACCGCTTGCCGGTAATCGGCCGCTCGCTCCCGTCGCCTCGCGTCGTTAATAGGCGAGTAAAATTTCCTAATCCCTAAATTAGTCTAAATTGTGCAATTAGGGGTTTAATTAAGGTAATTAGGCTAGATTAAGGCCTAATGATATGTAATTGTGCATGAGTTGATTAGGGGACCTAATTGGGACTTAATGGCACAATATGAGGTTGAATTGGAGCCAAATTGGTTGATGTTTAGGGGTGGTTCACCATAGAACCGAATTTGCATTTATTGGTCTAATGTGGTCATTAGGTGGATTAATGACTATTCGCTTGAAATTAGACATTTTGGAGGCTAATTGGGACTTGTTGGGGTATTGTGGAATGATGCCATGTTCAAAGTTTAATGGTTGAGAGTAATTAGCAGTGGCAAGACCTAAGCGGACCCGGAATTTGAAATGCTAAATTGTGTATTAAGTGTCGGGTATAAATGGGATAAATGAAACGAATTAAATGTGCCGACAGTACGTTGATTGAGTGAGAAATTGTGGTTCAATGTGCTTGGTACATCGGGACATGGCAATTGGTGTGAGTCCCTTGATATGTGAATTTCCATGTTGGTTTTGAAATGATTGAGAATGATTTATGGCCATTGGGCTATGGCCTTCGGGTCGATTTATACAATTGTGGGCTTTCGGGTCGGGCCTCCGGGTCGAATGATTTATGACCACTGGGTCATGGCCTTCGGGTCGATTTAATTGTGATGACCATTAGGTCATGGCTTTCGGGTCGAGTTAATTGTGATGACCATTGGGTCATGGCCTTCGGGTCGAGTTAATTGTGATGACCATTGGGTCATGGCCTTCGGGTCGATTTAACTGTTGATGACCTTTGCGTCATGGCCTTCGGGTCGATTAAACTGTTTATGAGTTATAATGATATTGAGAGCCTAACCTGCAGGGCTGGAGTAGCAAAATTGGGGCTGAAGGCCTGAATGATTATTTAATGATCTATTTACTAGTTCAGTGATTCATGCATTTTTAATGGCAAAAGTACACTACAAGTGCCATAACTTGTGTACGGCGCTCACTTTAGTGCCATAACTTTTTTTTGGATCACTTTAGTGCTAAAATTTTTGAAAAACGATCACTTAAATGCTAAAATTTTTGAAAAACGATCACTTAAGTGCCAACTCCGGTGCCGTACACAATTTTTCGCCGGAAATCCGACGTGTCATTTTTTTTTATTAATTTCTGAAGCTGACGTGGCTCGCCGGAGTCTCGCCGGAGATTGGCACTTAAGTGATCGTTTTTCAAAAATTTTAGCACTTAAATGATCGTTTTTCAAAAATTTTAGCACTTAAGTGATCATTTTTCAAACATTTTAGCACTAAAGTGATCCAAAAAAAAGTTATGACACTTAAGTGATCGTTTTTCCTCCGACTTGACACCAAAGTGATCCGAAAAAAAGTTATGGCACCAAAGTGAGCGCCGTACACAAGTTATGGCACTTATAGTGTACTTTTGCCCATTTTTAATTATCTTCTGGAGGTGCACGTTAGCCTAGTTAAGAATAGGAATTTTACTTGCTGAGTTTATCTCACGGTTGTGGTAAAACCGAAATCTTCAGATCCCCGTCCGTAGAATGCTGAGGAACGGCCCTCTTTTTGGATTCCCGCACCGAATTCAGCGGTCGTCTAATGTGCACCCTTGCGGGGACGGATCAGCATACATTAGGTACCATTCAGTTGTGCTTATAGACGTGGGAGAGGAGTACAACCAAACCCAAGAGTATGTAGCTTGGTATTTTAGGGGAGCGGATGGCGTAATTGGACCCCCGATCAGGACTTTTGACGTTCCGATAGACGTGAACGGAGTGATGATCTCGCAAATGGTGAGTGGTGAAGCATCAGACCCTCCAGCTTCCCTCAGCGTCAGTAGTCAGGGTGAGACTGTGAACGGACCGGTGGTCATGGGCGAGGAAGAGGGAGAGCAGCAAGTTATAGCTGTCGATGTAAACCCGGAGGAAAACGATGACTTGAATCCGGAAGTAATAGGCGAGAACGTCAACGCAGCTGGAGAAGTGGCTGAGGTTGGATAGGACGAGGAGATAGAATCTGAGAATGACTCTTCTGAGGAATCTGCAGCACCATTCGATCCAGATAGAGAGCCGTAGCGTAAATCCCAGTGTTAGGAGCATTGGTTAACCCTCTTTTTGACTGTAATCCTCTTCCAGATAGTTAGCTTTTATCACTAGGCCATCGATCCCTTTTTGCTTCGCGGCCTGCTGGTGTACTTTTCCTCTCCTCGATGTTTATAGTCAGATAATGTATAAAAGTGTTGTAAGAATTGTTATCAAAGTTTTAACCAATCGTAATATTTTGCCTATGACTATCCATGGTTATGTTTTCTTGTCTGGGTGTATGTATATATATATATATATATATATATATATATATATGTACGTCGTTTCCGCATGTGTTGCATTTTCTCTGATTTGAATCTTCGGGTCGGTGACGCAAATCCTGGGAGCGTCGCATCTTAGTTCGACCAACGCGGATGTTCGTGCTTCGTGGGGTACGGGGCGTGACAAAAGTGTTCTACTGTTGACTTTAGCCCATGACCTAACCTCAAATTTTGCCTCAATTTTCTGAAATTCATTAGGTTTGACTTAGAATTGATCAAGAGTTGACTAAACGTTGACCGGACAGATACATGACTGGAAACTTAATTTAAACCTAAGAAACAAGTTCTACTCACCAAAATGAGTCTTTTGAATCCATATTGCCATCCAAATTCGGCAATTAATTTTTCACTTTTCAGGATTGGTCGATGTTTTTTGCATTGTTCGAAAATGTGTTATTTCTTGACTTTGCTTGCAAATTTGACACTAGGGATCGCAACATCCCAACACAACAAAAAACTGGTCGAACGGATGTCTGATGAAGAAGTAATCATTGGTCAAACTTTTTGATACCCGAAATAAGGGTCCCAAAGAACAAAACCGTACCTAGAATTCCCCTAATCAAAAGAAACTTTCAAACCTCTGAGTTATGGTATAAATAAGTCACCAAAAAGACACCAGGTTAGACGGGAAAAATCTCAGGTATGTGATTTTACGATCTTACCTAAAAATATTTGGCTTGTTGGAAAGCTTTTGACATGAGCATTCAAATGTCACAAAACCACGCGAATCGAATGCTGGACGGAGGAATTACAAGCCCATAAAGAGCAAGCCTCAACTCGAAGTAAGCATGCCTCAAGACGAGGCATCGCGCCTTCTCTTGAGGCGGCCGCCTTGACCTATAAATATCCCCAATTTTCATTTTTCAATTGGTGAATCTATTACTTGCCCTTTTGCTCTTGAAATTCTCCTAAGTTGAGTTAGGTGCTCACATTTCTTTTGTTTTCAAGTTTTTTTTCTATCTATATAGTTACCAAAATTCTCGCAACGTGAGTCCCAACTCCCTTGTTTTCTAATGTATAGAAAAGATGTGTTGCAGAACATCAAAATATGCATAAACCGAAGCACAAATAGCAAAAGAATGAAAGCAAAATCAAACCACACGAGACACAAAATATACGTGAAAACTCAAGACAGGAAAAACCACATGGAGAGAGAGTGGGGTTTCTTTATCTTTGGCAACAAGTACTAGAGTACAATCCAAAAAATCAAAAAACTACTTGGTGAGCCACAAAATCTGAAGATCTAATAAGAAAAAGAAAGAACAAAGAAGGGAGAGAATGTGGAAAGTAGAGTTAGAGATGTGTTGTGTAACAAATCACTTTTATAGTCCCCCTTCAAAAACCCTGAAAACAAATGTGCATGGTCCAAAATGCCCTTGTTACTAATTTGCAAATCAAAACTCAACAAATCTCCATATTGACTTCAAATCTCCATAAGAGAGTTGTGCCAATTGCCATGTGACCTCTCGCTCTCACCATCAAGAGTGACCACACAAAGCCATCCCTCAAAACCGGCAGAATTGGCCAGGCACACTCCTAAGCCTATGTGAGCATACTATGTGGATGAAACAAGGGATGAAATGCCACCAACTCCTCCAAGGTAACTAAAATGGTGAAAATGCCAATCAAGTCTAAACAATGCTTGAACTTGGTCAAAGGAACTAGTTTGGTCAACATATTTGCCAAATTATTTACCGTAGGTGCTTTCTTCACCATAACCATACCCTTGGTAACCTCTTCACACACAAAGTGATACCAGATATCGATATGTTTTGTTTTCTCATGATACATTGGGTTCTTGGTCAATTGGATTGCACTTTGGTTATCACAAAAGATAACAAGGTTCCCTCCTATTTCATCTCAAGTTCTGTAACCAAATGCTTCATCCAAAGAGCTTCATTTGTCACTTCCATCGCTTCCATGTACTATTTTTGGCGGTAGACAAAGCAACCGTGTCTTGCAAGAATGCTTTCTAGCTAACCACAGAACCACCAAGCGTAAAAACATAACCTGTCAAAGATCTCCTTTTGTCGAGATCACCTACATATTCAAAATCAATGAAGTCAACAACCAAATGTCCTATAACAAACCTACATGTCAGGTACCTTGAATGTACCGAAGAATCCATTCACGGCTTGCTAGTAATCTTTACCCGGATGTGCCATATACCTGCTCATAATACTAATTGCCTGGGAAATGTTTGAACAAGTGCAAAGCATAGCATACATAAGACTACCTACAGTACTAGAATATGGGACTCGAGACATCTCAGTTTCCTCTTCTTTGGTTTTAGGCGACAAAGACACCAAAAGCCTAAAATGGGATGCCAAAGGAGTACTTGGCAGTTTGGCATTCTTCATGCCAAAATGCTCAAGCACTCTCTTAGTATACATCTTCTGCGAATAGCAAAACCTTGCCAAACCGTCTGTCTCTGTGAATCTCCATACCTAGAATCTTTTTGGCAACTCTAAGATCCTTCGTCTCAAACTCCCTGCTGCCTCTTCAACCATTGTAACTCTAACATATTCTTCATTGCAAGAAGCATGTCATCCACATACAACAACAACAAAAAAAAACAAAAAAAAAACCATAATGTAATCTCTTATAGTATACACAGATGTCATGCGCACTTCGCGAGTGGCCATGACTCAATATAAACCTATCAAACCTCTTGCACCATTGCCGTGGAGATTGCTTGAAACCATACAAAGAGTATTTCAACCTGCAAACATGATCTTCTTTACCCTTAACAACGAATCCATCGGGTTGGGACATATAGATTGTCTCCTCAAACTCGCCATGTAGAAAAGCTGTCTCGACATCAAGTCGCTCAAGTTTTAGATTATAAAATGCCACTTATGCGAGCAATACATAAATGGAATTATGTCTCACAACTGAAGCGAACAATTCATTGAAATTGATCCCCTCCTTTTGACTAAAACCCTTAGCTACCAAACGTGCCCCGAATCTTACATTATCAATCCCTAGGATTCCCTCATTTCTTTTGAAAACCCAATTGCATTTCAATAGCTCTTTGCCCTTAGGCAATTTCACAAACTTCCAAGTTTAGTTCTTACGAAGAGACTCCATCTCTTCATTCATTGCAACAAGCCACTTCTCAAGTTAAGAACAAATGATAGCTTCACGGAATTTAAAGGTTCTTCAACACCAACCTCTTCAGCAATTGTAAGAGTATACGCTACCAAATCAGCGAAGCCATATCTCTGGTGAGGTTTAATTTGCTATTTAGCCCTACCTGCAGCCAAGGTATAAGGTTGCTCAACTTCTTCTACATCATCCTTGATCAAATTTGAGTCTAGTTGTTCACTATCACATTTTGGCTAAATAAGAACATCTTCAAATGTTCTCCGTGGATGCTCCACATGAAACTCTTAATGTTTCTGCAATTCAACCTCTCTCATTCTACATGACTAGGCGTGTCTATCCTGCTTTCCTGCGTTATCTTCATATGATACTCTCCTATTATTTGTTGCTAGGTTCTCCATGTTATTCACGGAGATGGGTGTCAACCCAAATTACAGAGACTAACACTAGTTGAATTGCTCCTGGAACTTCGAATTTTCCCCAATTGGACCAAATTAGAGAACTCCCACCTCTCTTTCAACTGAAATCGGACTAAGAGCACAAAAAAGTGGTGCACAATTTGGCATTTTTGAACAGCCAGCATCGAGAAATATTATTCTTAAACTTGCATTACAAGCAAGGTAACACGGCCCGCAAAAGATTTTTATTAAACAGAATAAGAATGACTAAACAAACAGATAAGCCAAGTAAAATAAACTTACTTTGCTAGGGATTATGGTTCCGGGGGCAAAAGGAGAGAGGGGGAGGGCATGAACGTCCAACACCTTCTCTACCATCTCTAAGGCTTAATTGCTCGGCTCTCACTACATTCTTCATCATCAACACCAGAAACAAAAAATTCACGATATCAATGAGCGCCAATTACATCGAACATTTTCCGTAAATAGAAACAAAAGCAGAAACACGTGGAGAGAGAGAGAGAGAGAGAGAGAGAGAGAGAGAGAGAGAGAGAGAGAGAGAGCATTCTAAATGGGTGAAAAAGGGAGCTTGCATCAGAAGCTTGTGGTGAAAGATGACGATACAGAGATTGAATCCTCCTCTAAGCTCTGCTTTCCACAACCATCTCTCCCTCGCTCTGTTGCTTAGAGCTCGGTACTCAATGTCTCTAGCTTGTCTCATGTGAAGAAGAACAGATAGAGACAGAGATGGAAAGTGTAGGGTGACCTTTGACGTTAAAACTGTGGCAGTTTTATTATTAATAACTAAAACTGTAATAGAAATCATGTACCTTCAAATTTATATAATTAAATAGAATAGTAAAATTGAACTTTTTTTCTCAAATACAACATAAGATCAGTGAAAGGTAAATAAGATGCAGAACGGAGTTATAATCGACCTGTGCAATTGGCCAGCCCAGAATAGCTTGCACGTCAATAGTATGATTGTCAGAACCGAACCAAAAAATCAAACCAAGATATGAACCGAATTTTCGGTTCGATTCAGTTTGGTTTTCAATTTGAATAATCAAAACTAATCATTCTTTTTTTTTCAATTCGGTTTATTTCAGTTTGGTTCAATTCGGATCGACAATAGCGAAGATCGAATAAAGTAACTCGTGAGAAAAGGATATGAGAGAGAGAGAAACGACAAAGGAATTCCCGGTGGAGGCTAAGGGGGAGCTTGGTGCCAGGGACGGTGAAGTGGTAGAGATCGGAGGGGTAGCTGTAGGTAGGGGTGTCAGAACTGAACCGAAAAATTGAACCGAGATACGAACCGAACTGAACCGAAAATTTCATGCATTTCGGTTCGATTTCGATTTCGGTTCGGATAATCAAAATTAACCATTTTTTTTTCAATTCGGTTTACTTTGGTTCGGTTTGGATCAATTCGGATCGAACCGAACTGAAATAAACACTTCGGTTTTAGCCCTAGAAAGCCCTATCTCGCCCAATCGCCCTTTCTTGCACTCGCATCTCCTTCTCTCCCTCTCCTTCTCCCCCTTGCCGCTCCGCCTCCGAAATTTGCGACTCCCCCCTCCGGCCCTGCCGCCGCCGCCAGCTTTGACGGCCGCAGCTCCCGCCGGGACCATGGACCCGAGCCGAATGTTTTCCTCCTTCGGTCCACGTGACCGAGCCCCATCGCAACCGAGCCTCACCACCACGATTCCTACTCCGTCGCGGCGCTTTCATTCCTCTAGGGTTACCGAGGCGTCGTCGGCTTGCCGCTGAGTCTTTGACGACCGAATGGAGCTCCCCGTCACCGGTGCCCCATCTCGTGTCGGTTGCTTCCTTTTCTGTTCCTCGGTTCCCCATCATCAGCGGTAGCTCTTGGTGCAAGGGCACCGGCTGTATCATCCCCATCACCGAAGCTGCAAAAGTACAGAGCCCCGACATCGACCGCCTCCGCATCTCCAACTCCCTTTGCTCCGACCCTTCCAAATGAGTAAGCCCTTCCATCACCCCCTCCTTCTTGATACGTTCTCACTGATGTAGAGCTGTTCGATCGTCTCCGAGATGGTTGTATACTCTGAGGTGTAGGTGTCATGCCCCGAACCCCATCGGGCGCATGACACCCTCTACTGGTCGATTAGTGCGATATCCCAGGGTATCGCCGACCTAAAAAACCATCAGAGATTTACATCCACAGCGGAAATAACAAATCACCCGGACAATTTAAATTAGGGGAACATTCAGGGAGGAAAAAAAAACACATATCCATTTCCATTATCAAACTTATAAAATATTTGCAATTCATAACCATCATAAACACGTGCACATCGTACTGAAAACCATCGATACAGAACAAGATTAGTGACCTGGTATTCTAACCACAAAAATGGTACTCTTCCAAAAACCTATCCTAAACCCCTATACTAACCTCGTCGATCTCTGCTCGGCGTCCATTCTGAATCCGACTTCTCGTTATCTGAATCCGAACTTTCTTGATCAGTCTGTTCCTCTGAGGACTCTGGTTCTGCTTCGATCTCGATCGGGTGATTAATGTCGCTCGACTCGACTGGAACTTCATTTTGATCTTCCTCATACAATCCATCAAAGAGATTGAACTCGGGTACAAAGATGGGATCCATATACTGCTCAAATGGAAGAATATACTTCGGTTTCCCCTCAGGTTCCTCAGACTCGTTAGGCTTGTCAGGATCATCTTCGGGTTCTACCTCGGGTTCGACCTCCGATTCTACCTCCACTGACTCCTCGGGAATTGGTTCTAAATCTATATCCATCGGGTCGCTCTCCGCCTGAGATACTTCGGGTTCGGGTTCATGTTCAGCCCCTGATGATACTTGCGCGGCCGACGCCGGATGCATCCCTGATTGGGCTAGGCTAGTCTCTATGCTAGTCAACTCACCGTCAATAGGGGGTATTGCAGACGGGTCTCAATTACCAACTAAATCAAACGGAACATCGAAACCCCTGACGGGTCCGAATTCATCCCCATCTGTATCCCGGAAAAATCAAGCAGTATATACATGGGTTTCCCACAAAGGTAGTCCTACCTCTACAAAAATAGTAGCAGAATACCTAATCCAGGTCACGTTATCTGGCATAGAGAATTCTGCAACGTCATTCTCGGTGTTCACTGGTACCTCAAAACGCATTGGTGGCGGTAGCGGAGGATTCATGAGTCCTGTCGGGGTTTTGAAATTGTTGGTTGGAATAACCGTGAGAACACTTCTCAGTAAGTACACCCCTAAACCCCACCTAGGCTATTATGTACCTCCAGACAATTATTCAAACAACAATCACATACGTGCAATCACTAGCAGGCACAATTCTCATCACAGACATTCATTTCATTCTCATCATTTCTTTTCCACATTCCTCGCCAGTGACCCGCATTGAAGTACACGCCTCAGGTACACTGCGACCACTTTTCACAACACTTCAAGGCCCGCGTTAATGTACACGCCTCAGGCCATGTTTCTTACCAGTGTTGAAGTACACGCCTCAGGCTCAACACCTACCACCTACTACGCAACCCGCGTTGAAGTACACGCCTCAGGCTGGCAGTCCTCCGGTAATACCGGGCATCGTCCCGCGTTGAAGTACACACCTTAGGACGGCACAATTCCCCGCGTTGAAGTACAAGCCTCAGGGATTCCCACAATTACACTTTCCAAGCCACGCACAAATTCTCATTCATTTACACGCGCAACAATCACTTGCCACCCAACTGGCCCTTCACACGTGGCTCGTGCATGCAACAATTCACACGCATTTTTCATGCTCACTAAGCATTCGACATGGCTAATTTTTAATAATTCAAACAATCTGACCCAAGCGTACACCCAACAGACATAATCAAATCAACCAATTGCACAATCACACATTCAATTTCGCAACCACAATCTAATTATATTTCAAACGCACGTAAAACACAGAAATCGTTAATTTTCTCTAACCAAATGGCCTCAAATTGATTCGGGTCCTTCACGAGACTTTCTCGCCATAAATTCTCGGTTCTAAAAATCCAACTTGCGACCCAATCGGCCCATCACAGCCCCATGAACAGTAGTCCACAGCCCACTGTTATTCTCAATTTTCCAATAAAATTTTTCAAGTTCAATCCTAAGGCCCGCCACATAATCCCACTCCTAAATCATGCAATTCCGCACTTACCCTATGCCCGGTTTCACCTAAAATCGCCCGTCGATACCCGAAGTCCTAAGTTGGGTTTAGAGCGCGACTTACCCGCGTTCTAGACTATCGCGGCTAGAACGGAAAGTGACGGCACTTAATTGGGAATGGCGGCGACGGTGTACGGCTCCCGGGTGGTGGCGATCGGCTTGGGTGGCGACGGCGCGACTTGGGCGTGACCGGCAAGGCTCACGGCCAAGAGAAGGGAGAGAGAAACCGAAAGGGAGAGGGATGGCGTGGGGCTGGTGGTGGCGCGGCGGCGAGGACGGCACGGCACGGCGGCGGCCCGACGGGCGTACGGGCGGCGGTGATGGTGCGGCGGCGACAGCGAAGGGAGAGAGGGAGAGATCGATGGAGGGAGAGGGGCTCACAGCAAGGGGGCTGCTCACGGTGGAGGGGAGAGAGAAAATGGAGGAGAGAGAATGGTCAATTTAGACCTAAATAGTGCAATTTGACCCGTTTTGGCAATTTACCAAAATGCCCTTCTCTCATTTTTGATCCGACGGTCCAGATTTGATCTAATCTTGAAATCAACGGTCCAGATCGAATCTTACCAAAAATATCCAAGGGTATACTTGTAATTTCTCAAAAAGTCCAAGGGAAAAATTGTCCAATCAAAAAGTTAGGGCAAAATTACCAAAATGCTCTTGCCCTTTAAAACTAACCCTTTAATAAATTCCAAGGGTAAAATGGTCAGTTTCTCCGTTTCTCATCGAAAATGAATTTTTTTGAAAGATTCGGGCGCATCCAAAATTGCACGTTACATCCGCAACGTCGTCCTAACGTCCCGTTGTGACTTTCAAATTTTCCGGTGTCCGAATCAGGCTAAATTAAATAATCAAATTTTATTAAACGCAACTCGAGCGTTTCTCAAACTAACAGGCGACTTGTTGGGAAATTCGCATATTCGACTCGTGACTGATAATATATCGAGTCACGTGCAAGTCCGTTCGGTTCGTGACGATTTCGGTTGTCATTAAAATCGCAAGGATCAATCACTAGATCCGAGGGGTACGATCGTTCGGTATAGGTTCAGGATCGTTCGGTATAGGTTCAGGACCATTCGTTTCGTGGTCCGACGGAATCACCCGCGACCCACTACTATGACAGTGGCGAACTGACCCCTGACTATCCTTGGATCGGCTAATAGTGGCTCAAAATATCATCGCGGCGATTTCATAATCGAAAATAAATCACGATCGAATTTTCTATTAGTCGCACGAATTTAATTCCCTAGCTAGCCTTTCCCTAATGGTTAGTATGCCAGAAATGATCAGTTCCGGGCGAGAATTAACTGCGAGTACATTTATAAAACTCAGTAATTTATAAATCCCAAGCGGACGAAATACTACTTTGTCAAGTGTGCTTCTCAATGGAGTGAGGTGAAATGCTACTTTGTCAAGTGTCAAGTAAGCGAGATAATTTGACAGTTGAGTCTGAGATAGGTGTTGCGACCTACCTCTCGAGGGCCAAACTCTATGAGGCGGGTTTAGAGATAAGTATTCATGAAACGGTTCATATGGCACACCATAAAAAATGATTATACTGAAGCATAAATCGTTTGGCTATCCATATGGCCCATTGATCATGAACGTGGATCTTCCCTAAATCCATATCTCGCATGACAGCGGATTGATTTTATCTTTTTTAGGAGTCGCCACTAGCCTAGGTTGGGGGTCGGCTAGAATACTCAATCGAAACGCCGGAATTTCGTTTCGATTTCTACGAAAACCATAGATCAAAGGTTCGGGGACTAGCTTACGTTAATATTTCTATTAACGCCCTTTCGGTACCGCTAAACTTAACATGGTTGTTATCTAAATTGTCATACATTCGTTCTTTACCATTTTCATAGTAAAGTCTCGGCTCACTATGTGATCGTGCATCTTGTTTTTTTTGTGTTTTCATTTAAGATTCTAAATTAATCCTATCTTAGTCTAAATTAAAGAAAGAAACAATCAATTGTATTGAAAGACATTTCGTAAAGTAAACACTCAAAGTATTCAAAAAGACAAGCTAATTCTAAGTGCGAGAAAGTAAAACCCGCAACTCGTCGGGTGTTTATTACAACACAAATTGAAAACTTGAGACATGATCGGGGATGAATGAATTGAATACAAATTGAAACCAGATTAGACATCGGTCTATCGCCATCATACAATGAATACAAATTGAGACCGGATTGGACATCGGTCAATCATCTTGGTCTTTTTCAATTTTGGATTATCTCCCCATGGACCGCCTTTCGGGTGTCGGCGTTTACATTCACAACATTTATTCACGACAAACAATATCCAAAAGAATAACCAAAGAAAAAACAATTGTGGAAACAATTCACTAATCAAGCACGGGCCTCGGGATCGGCCTTTATTATTCATGCATTTCGATTCACACCCACCTAATCATCTAGCATTATTTGATTAATGGTTAACGATAATGGGCTACCATTTGTATTCACAAAACGGCAACTCATATCAATTAACCCCTAAAGTCGGGTTCTAAATGATTATAACGGGCTGCCCGCCGAACATGTATCGAGCTTAATATTCATCTAACAAACACATGCATAGCAATGAAATAAGCATGCATTCAGGCCCATGGGTCTTATTTTGAAGCCAATCAAGCAATGGGAAGTAGGTTTCATAAGAAGACCACTTGTTCAGTTATTATGTAATTCGGATTGCTTCTGTTTAGATGTGATTAACTAACCTAATGATGTCCAAATGAAGTGATTCATGTGTCGTTAGAAAGCTTCTGACATGAGGATCAAAAGTCAAGAAGACCATTTCTTAATAAATCCTCACCGATTTTCCCGAAAATGACAAATTTACCCTCGGTGATAGATTGGACCTGGTTCTGTTAGGGATTTCAAAATAATGGCGGGAAAAATAGCAAACCTTATCAAAACCACGTGAAATTTTTATGCAGTTAGGATTCTCCGTGTATAACAACTTTCATGTTTTGATTTTTTTGCCAAAAATCCCTCCAAATTTTTATAAAATTCGATTTTCGTGAAGGGCTCAACTGCAAATCAAATTTTAACCCGTGAAGGCCTTATCTAAAATTTTAAGCAAATTGACCCTCCAAAATTGCTATTAGGCCCTCAAAATTTTCAGTCAACATAATGAGATCCCAATGAACAACTTTGTAATTTTGATTTTTTGCAAAAGAGGACTCTAACTTTATCAAATTCGGAAAAACATCTTTTGGATTCCAAAGGAATGAAAATCATATCTGAACACAGATACTGATTAAATCATGAAAATTCCTTTTGAAAATTCGAATGAATTCCGATTTTGATGAAATTAGTATCAATGGAAAGATCTCGATCTCAGTGTGAACTTTTGTGAAGAAAACATTTTCATATTTTGAACACATGAATTTATGAGAATTGAAGAACACATGAAGGTCAGTCAAAAACCAGTCTGTCACCCGATTCATGCGTAGATGACGTTGCAGATCGTACTATGCTAACATGCTTAGAATTTTATGAAAATCTTATGATGGATAGATTAAGATGTGCTTTATGATTTTCGTGCAGAAAGTTTTTTCAAAAAACGATCATAGAAAATCAGAAAAATCATAGAACAGCACAACGTCAATCAGGACATCATCAGAACATACTTGAACATCACATTCCAGATTCTGATCCTAACTTTCGAAAGAGTTTTGACATAACAAATTAAGTCCAATTGAAACGTGCAATATATCAAATCGAAGCTTGAGACGTGCTTTACGATTCTCTATTCATCACTTTGCAAGATTTCAACATTAACGAGCTGAAATCGGCATCTCAAACATGCAGGTTTCTCTGTACACGAATTTGCAGAACAACATCCAAGTGCACTTACCTTGTTTAACGATGCTCCGACGCGAAATCGAGCGATCCGGCCTCCGTATCCAGATCAAGAACGGCATGGAGAAGTCTCGGAAAGCTCGACAACCTATGAGAAGAGATTGCACAAACTATAGTGAAAATCGATTCGATCTCGCACTAGTGAACTAATAAAGAAAAATCAGGTCAAAATAAACGATCCGGTAGCTGTTCAACGAGAAGCTGGCCACCACAGCCACATGAAGATGCCGAAGAACGTTGCTGGAGGTTCGGGATCGCCGGAAGGAACGCCGATCAGCCGGTTCAGCCGCTTGAACCGGTTGATCAAATCACCGGCGTTGCTGCTGGTGATGCTGCCATGAGAGGAATCTCGCCGGAATGAGGAGTTCCGGCCACCAGCGAGGTCGGCTGGCCTTGCAACTGGCTTCGTGGCACCGTGGGGGACGACGGTGAGGCGGTGATCCGTCGAAAAATGACCGGCGAGGAGGCAGGATGACCGGCGGCCAAGAGAGATCGAGAGAGAGAGAGAGAGATCGTGAGTTTAGATAGAGAGAGAGAGAGAGAGGAGAGAGAATTCAGATCTGAAAATGAGTGCCCCCCTCAATTTTGGAGGGAAAAAAAATTATATACTTCTCTAAACTTTGAATCCTAGCCCTTAGATTAATCCAATGGCCTAAAATGCATCCATAATGATTAAGAATATTCTTTAGAGGCTAAGGATTGGTGACATGACATCATTGATGGATATGATCAATTTTGAATGAATGGCCACAATTGATTTGCTTATCCCCTAATTAATTTGCTTAATCCTTTAAGCAGGGCATTTTAGTAATTTCTCTTAGGGCATTTTCGTAATTTTCAATTAAGGGCATTTTTGTCATTTTTGGGCTCAAAAAGATGTGGCCAGCCTTGGCTGGTCAGAATGGACCATCGATCGCCGGATTTTTGACCGGAAAATGGCCAGTCCAATCAGACCAGTTCAATTTGAATCAAACTGGGTTGAGATGGTTAGCCCCGAATTTGGCCTAATTGAACCAGTTCAATCCTTGGTTCCATTTGTTCCAATTTTGTACAATTTAATATCTATCATGATTAATTGATCCCATTAATATTGAATTCGATCAAATTGAATTGAACCGATTTGAAATTCATGCACAAATTGATCAAATTTAACTTGTTTAGCTCAATTGTTCTTGAATTTGAGTAATTGCATGGCCAAGCTAGACTAACAAATTTAATTGAAGTCCAATTAGCCAAATTGAGTCTTAATTCATCAAATTGAATATTAGTCTAGAGTGGGTCAAGTTGAATTATACTAATTGAACCAATTACTCTTAGACTTCTTAATCATTAGATCACTAAATTGATCAAATTGACTCAAATTCATGTGAATCTTCCAAAATTGATTTTGAATTTGGATTTGATATAAGAAATTAGGCTCATTCGTGCCTCAATTGCACAAATCATGAAGAATCAATCCAAATAACTGATTAGGGCCTAAATTGGGGGTTTTTGTGTTTGGCTTAGAATCACAAAATTTGTTCCAAAATTGAATATAAGATGACCTCTAGATCAAATGTCGTGAAGAAAACTAACCTAGAAAATGACTAAAAATGAAGTAATTTCATTTTTGGCCGATTTGAATCAAATTCCGCAAATTGGGACAAAGTTGATTCTAAATCGATTTTTGTAAAATTTCAAATGCCAAAGGTAAATTGAATGTAAAATAAGATGATTTTTGGATTTTTATTTTTTTCAATTTTTTTGGTCAAAGGTTTGACCAAAAGTCAAACCCTAGTTGACTTTTCACTAGGAGCTTGATTTTATGATCAAATCTTTGATTTTTTCTAAAATTTCCACTTCTAAAGTGAAATTAAACTTGAAAGGAATCTTTTTATACGAAAGCCCTAATTTGACCTGGGGTTGACTTTTGATCAAAGGGTTGATCAAAAAGTCAACGCGAAAGTCAACCGTTTGACTTTTCGGGTTTTTACATGAAATGAATAGAAAATCGTCTACAGAAGCTAGGCCAATAGATAAAATTAAAAAATGACACTTTTTGTTCAAGAAACGGGTTCCGTCGCGATCGGAAACCATAATCTCGAATTTTCTACTTTTAATGACGCGTCGGCTAAAAATTAGGTGTCAACAATAGGTAGGGTTTGACCGTGCGTCTTGATTGTCAAATTTGAAATTTTCTTTAGTGTAGTGATGAAATTCTTTGCTTGCATGTCTTCTCAAGTTAGCAGAAAATCGAGACGCTGGTTTTTTGGTTTTGAGCCCATTTCCCATGTTGTTTGATTAACTAATTTCCACTAAGAGGTGCCTTTGCTTATATAGCCTCCTTGTCTTTGGTGCTGTTCACATTTACCACCATCTCTCTTGTTACTTTGCGCTGTGTTATACCCTTTTCTCATACTGTTTTGGGGAGGGTTCATCTTGTAGTTTTTGTGGAGTCACTTTGCTGTTCAAGAACTTCAAGTCGATCTGCATTGTACTTTAAGTATTTCAAGTTGTGTTGAAAGCGTTGTCTCTTGAGCATTTGTGCTTTAGTCTTGAGAGACCATCAGAAATTGACAGCTCTCTTTGGAAGTAGAAATGCGTCATTACTTACTATTTTTTATTTTGAAATGATACTGAATCATATCTCGTGGCAGGCGGTAGCTTCTTTCACTCTTTCAGTTGGCATTTTCAATTACTTCTAATTTTCATATACTTATTTAATAGCGAATTGTTGTTTCGCTGAATTGAAAAGTGATCTGACTGCAGGCATTAGTGTACTTTTGGTCCTGTACTATTGCAATCCTGGTTCAACAAAGCTCCGATTTTGTTGCATGATTCCGAAGCTAATTCGCGGCCACGACAAACCCAGAGAGGCCCAGGATCAGCTTCTCGCCCATCGGTGAGTTCTCAGTTGTCTTCTCTCGGTCAAGTCTTTGGCCGGTTTCGCTTCAGTAGTTCTGTCTTCGTGTACATCTCGAGTTTGTATACTCTTCAATAGTACCATGTTGTGTGTGAGGCCGTTTGTTGTTCTGCCCTGTTTTCTTGATCTTCGGTGATGGTTCTTGTGTCCACTTGGTGGGGGTTTTTGTGGTTTAGAGATTGCGAGTCGGATTGTGAATTTTTTTTTCGAGGACAATGGTTTCGTCTATGACTTGCTTCTTGTTATATGGGTGGCCAATAGTTTTCATTTGTTTTAATTGTTCCTCTGTTTTGGAGCTGGATTTTATGTTAACTTGTTCTGATTTAGGCGAAGTGAGGTATATGCAATCTATATTACCTTGTGTTTCAAAGGCTGCTAACAGCAATGAATTTTGGGAAAGAATTACCTTCAGAATTTGCATTGCAGCTTGAATTTCGAATTCTACATCATGTATCTTCTCACTTCTTTGAATCAGCAAAGCATGAGCATATGGCTTATGCCATCTGATTTTCTATTAAGAATCCGTGGAAAAGTTTAATTTCTATTTCCCAACGAAAACATCTTTTCTGTCCTTCAATGAAAGGATAAATATGGGAGTTTCATATCTAGGCTGCTGAAATCCACTCCTTAATGGGATTGATCATGGATGTTATAAGGTATTTGTGACCAAGTGGGAAAGCAATTCCATTAAACTTGCTTAATAGAGGTGTTCTTGCATGCACAATCTGTTTTTGCACGTAATTCCGTCACTTTCATAATTCATCCTATTCGTTTGATATTTCTCTTTTCTCATCATGACTCTATCCTTGTGTTTGTTTGTTCTGTTGAACTAGTTTGCTTTGCGTTCATTTATCATAACTATTTAGTAACTTCTGTCCTAGTGCTTTAATGGCTACCCCTTCTATTATGCTTTTATTTGGATTAAGTATTTGCTTATGATACAAAGTTCGTTAACTTGACACGGCCACTTGAATTATAATAATTTTAGGTTTTAATTGTCATAGATTGATAGATGTCTATTTCAATGAGTGAATCTAGTTGCACAAATAGAAGGAGGATGAGATCTACTGCTTGTAAACACTATAAAAGGATAGAAAATCTAGACAAAGCTGAATGTTTATATTGCAAGGCTATTTTTGGTTGTTCTACCTCTCAAGGGACAAGTGCGATGCGTAATCATTTAGGTAGATGTAAGGAATTTCCACATGCGAACGTTGAGAAAAGGCAAAAAAGTGTCTCAGGTCAACTTGTTGGGGTTGGTAGTTCTAGGTCATTTGGTCCATGAAAATTTGACCAAGAAACTAGTCAAAAAGACCTAGTAGCAATGTTCATTATTGGTGAATTACCCTTTAAGTTTGTGGAAAATAAGGCATTTCAGCAATTCGTGAGTAGGATCCAACCGAAGTTTTCAATCCCCTCAAGAAACACATTGAGGGAGGACTGTTATAAGTTATACTTGGAGGAAAGATGCCAATTGAAAAAATATTTTTTTGATACATCTCCAAGGTTTGTCTCACAATGGACACGTGGACTTCTTGTCAAAATATGAGTTACATGTGTCTCACTGCTCATTTTGTAGATGGTGATTGGAAGTTGCAAAAGAAAATCTTGAATTTTTGTCAAATCCCGGGACATTCTGCTGAGATTATAGGAAAAGCAATGGAAAAATGCTTGATTGGTTAAGGGATTAAAAGCGTTTTTTCTACGACCGTGGATAATGCGAGCTCAAATGACTTGGGAGTTCAATACTTGAAAAAAAGACTCAACTCTTGGAACACTAATTTTGTTGGGTGAGTTACTCCATGTAAGATGTTGTGCTCACATATTGAGTTTGATTGTGAGAGAGGATTTGAAAGATATAGATGATTTCATTGTTAGAATACGCTCAGCCGTACGTTATATGAGGTCTTGTCCTGCGAGGTTGCAACAGTTTAAGGAGTGCATTGAGCTAGAAAATATCAAGTCCAAGAGTCTTGTATGTTTAGATGTGGAGACTTATTGGAACTCAACATACCTGATGTTGGAAGCGGCTTTGAAGTTTCAGAAGGCTTTTATCTTACTAGATATTCGGGATAGCAAATTTGTTGAAGAGCTTTCCAAGGTGAGGAGGTTGCCTACTAGTGATGATTGAGAATATGCCCTTCAATTTCTTCCTATCTTGAAGTTGTTTTACGATACGACTTTAAAAGTATCGGGTTGTTCTTACATCACTAGTAATGATATGACGAAAGATGTCTATGAATTTTTTTGATGATTGATAGATATTGTGTGAATGAGGATAGGAGTTTGCAGGAAATGGCCAAGAGAATGAAGATTAAATTCAATAAGTATTTGGCAATGTGAACAACATCAATCTAACATGGTTCATTGCATGCATACTTGACCCTCGACATAAGTGGGAGTATGTGAAATGGATGATTAATCAAGTTTATGAAAGCAAGTGGGCAGAAACTTTATGAGATAAAGCAAAATCATCTATAATGTCATTGTTCGAGCAATACCGCACCGATATATGCCCCCAAAGCAATTTCAGGTCAAAGGGTACAAGGACAATGAACGTGTCAATGTCTCCTGTGGTTGGTGCGGACATTATGACTGCAATGTATCTTAACCAAACGGGACAAGAATATTTGGAAGAAAAATCCGAATTAGATAAGTATTTGGAAGAAAGATGTGAACTCTATAGCGCCAACTTTGATATCTTAAATTGGTGAGAAGTCAATTCTTCGAGATATCCTATCCTCTCTTCTATTGCTTGAGATATTTAGACTTATCCGAATTAGATAAGTACTTGACGTGTTTCGTAGCTTCTTGACCCCAAGCATGGTGGAGGCTCTTATATGTGCTCAAGATTGGCTATGATCCGCACCACTTTCATTTTCGATTGAGGAGGACTTAGAAGAATTCAAAAATTTTGAGTCAGGTGAGAAAAAATTATCATGAAATATTTTATATCCTTTACTATTGCAATAGATACTTTAATTCTCATTTTTATTGTGAATTTAATGTAGAGTTGTCAACTGTGACCGCGGAGCTGAACTCGATATTGGTTTCCCTTGATGATTGACGAACAAACGAGAAGTAGTCATCTCATTGATGTGTAAAGAAAGCAAGTGAGTACTGGAGATTCTGTATTCTTTTTTGTAGCTAGTCCATTATAGGATTTCGGTGCTGATTTGTCATCTGTTTGATACGGAAGTACCTCATTGGTAGAGCGATGGATTTTGATTTATGTTTGGTATTGTTCTAAGTGACCCCAAAGATGATCCAATCACAACTATTTATGAATACCCACCACTTTACTTATTCCCAGAAACTAGATGTTTCAACCTTTGTTTGTTGTTACCATTCCACTGTAATGTTCATGGTGGATGCTCGTCATTTTGGTCGCGTTTCTTATTAAGTATGCGTCGGCTTCTTTGGACGATTGTACTAGATGCATTGTGTTGGGGATCATGTCTTCTCGGATCTCCTGGAGAGAGATTGATCACAAGTTAGCCATGTTTTTTTCTAATGCAAAAGATTCGATATTGACTTCTTAAGAAATGTAGAGTGACATTGAAGCTTTACTTAACCATCTAGCCGCTGCTAGTTATTCAATTTTTATGTTCCAAGGCCTTTGGTTGGAGTTTGGCAATATGCCTGGATCTCAATATATCTTCGGCTGATTGATGAGATTTGGCCTCTATTTTATGCAGTGCTGGTATTACTATAAGATAGTAGCCAATCTTGAGCACGACTTTTTTTTTTTGGTCGGAACCTAGTTTAAATATGTGATTTTGTTTTTTTGTTTTTCAATTTTAAATAATGAGTTTTTAATTTGTAATATATTTACAATCACTCAACTTATTTTAATTTGTAAGATCGATGATTCTCTTACGTAGAATATCATGAATATGTTCACATTTTGACATTAAAGATTCAAATCTAGGAAATAAATGTCGTTAAATATTAAAAAGAATTATTTAACTTTCATCTTATTCGAAATGGCGATTCAGCAATACGTAATCGAAATTATAAATAGTTGAATAGCGTAAATGGCTAAAATATTTTTATAGGAATAAAAATCAAAAAAGAAGAAGAAAAAATAGAAAATCGAGCCATGAATAAAATGCAAAAAAAAAAAGAAAAAGAAGAAGAAACCGAAAACTAATCCGAACCAAACCGAACCAAATCGGTTTTTCGGTTCGGTTCCAATTCGGTTCAAGCAAGTTTTGGTTCGGTTCAAGAGTGCTTCCTTAACGGTTCGGTTCAGTTCGGTTTTTCAAAAAAACCGAACCGAACCGAACCGTTTACAGCCCTAGCTGTAGGAGAGGTTGGTGAGGGCGAGATCGGCGGTGGGAGTGTTGGTGACGATCATGGTGGACGGAGATGAGGACTTGAAGAACCGATATGCCATGGCTATGATCGGCAGGCTCCTGCATCGCTGCTTCAAAAAAAATTCCAGATCTGGCTACAACACAGCTACGACCCCACAAAACCGCTTCGCTTAATTTCACTCAAATCCACAAATTCTCGAACTCTGTAGATTTTCGCAGCCAGCCCAACAGAAGCTAGGGGCTCAGAAACGAGGAATCAACAGTGCGAGAAGTCGACATCTTCGATCAAACAAAAAAGGGTTAATACCACGAAAAACCCTAAACTGGTACACTTGTGACAGATTTACCCCAAACCATTTTTTTGACCATATAAAACCCCAAACTGGTACATCTGTGACAATTTTATCCCAAACTATTTTTTTGACCACCAAAAACCCCAAACTGGTACACCTGTGACAATTTTACCCCGAACTAATTTTTTAATATTATTTTTTTTTCGAATTTTTTTAGTTTTTCTTTTCTTCTCTTTTTCCTTTCCTTTTTTTTTTCCTTCATCTTCATTGGACCAACAATGGATTGTTATATTGTAATTGATACCACAAAAACGTGACACGTAACATAAATGCTACATTTTGACCCCAAAAAAAAACATAAATGCTAAATGAAAGACTTTCTTTTATATGCATGAATTTTCATGCCAACCACTTTTTTTCTACATTTAAATGTCTCGCGTTTCATTTATTATATATTTCAAGTGATCACATTGATTTATGAATCGCCATGCACATATAATATCTCTCATCTTATATATAAAATATACTAATTTTGTAAATTAATCTGTTAAATTAAATTGGCAAGCAGGAAGTATAGAAATTGTTAATTAGCTGTACTCTAAGCTTAGGTAACAAGCCTACGTTGGACCCCATCAATTTGCCTATCCACTTGCACCCAAAAATAAGAAAGACACGACAACAATATAATGCCTTTTTCGCGAGACATTTAAATGTAGAAAAAAGTGGTTGGCATGAAAATTCATGCATATAAAAGAAAGTCTTTCATTTAGCGTTTATGTTTTTTTTTGGGTCAAAATGTAGCATTTATGTTACGTGTCACGTTATTATGGTATCAATTACAATATAACAATCCATTGTTGGTCCAATGAAGATGAAGGAAAAAAAAAGAAAAGGAAAGGAAAAAGAAAAGAAAAGAAAAACTAAAAAAATTCGAAAAATAAAAAAATAATATTAAAAAAATTAGTTCAGGGTAAAATTGTCACAAGTGTACCAGTTTGGGGTTTTTGGTGGTCAAAAAAATAGTTCAGGGTAAAATTGTCACAGGTGTACCAGTTTGGGATTTTTTATGGTCAAAAAAATAGTTTGGGGTAAAATTGTCACAAATGTACCAGTTTGGGATTTTTTATGGTCAAAAAAATAGTTTGGGGTAAATCTGTCACAAGTGTACCAGTTCAGGGTTTTTCGTGGTATTAACCCAACAAAAAACAAACAAGAACTCGACGAATATAAGCCAAAAACATTATCTGAGACCGAGATCGAGAGGCTGCGAAGACCCCCAGAAAGATCAGGCACTGGCTAGAATCTTCTGGCGAACGCTAGGGGGAAGAAGATGGAAGAAGCAAAGTACTTTTTTTTTCCTGCTTTTACTTTGCCAGAAAATTAAAAAATGAAAGGCAGGAAAAAGAAGAGACCTTGTTTGAATAAAAAGCAAAAAAACAAAAAAAAATCGATTTTTCAGTTCGGTTCATATTCAGTTCGAGCGAGATTCGGTTCGATTTTTCAAAAAAACTAAATTGAACCAAACCGTTTACACCCCTAGGTGGTAGTAGGATTCAATGAGTGAACTCTAGTTCCTAAATTGAAAATCCTCCGACGTCCCAATCAATGGTGGTTATCCACTTTTAAGATGCTAATTGCTTGGACATGAAAGTCAAGAGAGAATGATCAAGGACGGCTAATTTCTTTCTGCTTCCGTGTTCTCTAAAAACCATAAACGACGGCATTGAGGTTAATTCGTCTGTTGAAAATGGTGGAGGTAATGTTCTTTTTTAATAGGGGTATGCAAAGCGGACCGCCCAAATCGAGAACCACCTAAACTGGACCGAACTGACCGGTTGGTCTGATTCCTAGTTCCTAAAAGTAGAACTAGTGTCCAGGCGATCTAGTTCCCGATTCCAAGAGAGAATCAGACTAAACCGAACCGATCGGACCAAACAGACTACATATTGTTGACACCTATTTTAATTTGCCCAAAAATAATTACATAAAATTTAGGAGTTAATTTTCTTTAATTCCTAAAACAAAAAAATATTTCTATTTAAATGTATTGCATATAAACATTAGGTATATTTGCATTAATAGGGCCTATTAGAACATATTTTCTTAATTAATTATTTATTAAAAAATTTTAATTTTAAAAATTTAAAAAAAAATCGGATAGGGCCGGGCCAAGGCCGGCCCAACCCAACCCCTTTTTCTTTCTTTTTTTCCTCCCCCCCCCCCCCCGGCACGGGCCCAGGCCCTTCTTCCTTTTCTTTTTCCCCCATGCGCGGGCCTCGACCCGCTCTCCGTTTCTTTTTCTTTTCCTCCTTGCGCAGCTGGGCCTGGCCCGACCCAGCTCTTCTCTTCCTTCTCCCCCCCATCGCCCATCGCTCTCGCTCCCCCTGTTCGCCTCTGTTCCCGGCGACAAGCGACAAGCGGCTGAGCGCCTTTGCGCTCAGAGGAAGCCGAAGAAGCACGCCAGTCCCGTCTTCCCCATTTTCCATTCTCTCTCTCTCTCTCTCTCTCTCTCTCTCTCTCTCTCTCTCCTTTTCCCTCCGCCGTTCCTCACTGAACCGGCCCCTCCTGCTCTGCTCTGCATCGGCCTAAATGGCTGCGAAAGTCGTGGGCCAGAGTAGGCCGGTACAGGCCGTTGTCATGTAGGCCTATGGGGCAGAGAAGGCATGCCGGTCGTCGCCTATAAAAGCCGAAGAGAGAGAGAGAGAGGCCCAGTCGGCGATTTTTAAAGAAAAATAGGGAGAGAAATAGAGCAGGGAAAGAGAGAGAGAGAGAGAGAGAGAGAGAGAGAGAGTTACCGAGGTGACGTCAGAGTAGGAAGGGGAACCAATAGCCTCGCCGTCGCCCCCAATCCGCCGGAGATGCTCCAGCCATGTCGGTGAGCCTTCCCGGCTCTTACTGTCCATGTTTTCCCCTGTTTTGGCACTCGGTTTGGCCGGGGCCCGCACCGACCGTTTCGCGTGAGTCCCGGCCCATACCGCCGTCCCCCGCCGTCCGTGCATCGTCATCAAAGGTAAGAATAGGTTTCCCGAGGATGGTGGAGCCTCGAAGCAGGTCGGAATCTCCTATTTTGGTCTCGCGCGCCCAGTGTTCGACAAAATGCTGCAGTGGGGGCCGTTTTTTAATTCGGTCACCGGTCGGCGAACGATGGTCGGACGACGACCCAGGTGGGCGACGAGGTTTGGTGGTGGTCCCAGGAGCAAAATTGGGGACAGCGCCGGTCTGGGTCAGCCGGCGAGAGGCCGATTTTCGGCTTCGCCAGCGTTTGCTCATGCGGGTTCATCCTGACCCGGTTCAGCCGACCCGACCCGGGTCAACAACCGGGTCAGATCCGTTGACCCAGGTCTGTCCGACCGACTAGGTTCGGCCAACTCGACTCGAGTCAACGACCGGGTCGAATCTATTGACCCGGGTCAGCCCGACCGACTCGATTCAGCCGATCAGACCCGGTTTTAATATTATTATATTATTTTATACTATTTTATATTATTTTATTTTAAAAAAAATTAAAAATATTTTAATTTTTTCCTTCTTCTTTCTTTATTATTATTATTATTATTATTATTATTATTATTATTAATTTTTTTTCGAAAAAAAATTCAAAAATTCAAAATATTTTTAAAAAAATTATGTGGTATATCTAAGTGTTTTAATTTATTGTTGTATTATTAAGCCTGTTATTGTCTTGTTTAAATTAGACAAGCCTGAGGCTGCGCGTCATTATTTAGCATGTTAGTTTTTATTACCATTGTATTATTATGCATATTTTTAGTACAATTGCATGAGATGTTGTATTTTTAAATGTCATCTGACTCAGTTGAGGTTAGAACCTTGGCTGCATGAATTGTTGTGTTTTTGACTGCTGATCGTTTATGATTATGCACTCTTTTGATCACCTCACATGTTAGGAGAAAGGTCCTAAAATCAATCTATATTGCCTGACAAATATTTTCAAAAATAAACAGGGTAAAAAGGTACCGAAATGGCATTAGTTATTCAACTAGTGTAATCAAGTCCCCGAACTCAGTTAATCTCTAATTCGTAGAAATAGGGTGATTCTTCCATCACCTTATTTGAGTTTCTAATCGACCTACTCCAAATCGATTAGTGGCGACTCCTTGGTATAAATCACTTGCATGTTAAAAATTTAAACCTTAAGTTGCGATATGGTATGGGCTTGGGAGAGCTCGAGTTAAGTCCTGAACCTAGACTTAGCATGTAGCAGATGAGCCTCCCTTCTTTTTGCGCATGTTCGAATAAAAAAGAAGGCTCGGGAGGTCGGTCGCGACAGACTGGTGACTCCGCTGGGGATTTGCATTTGTTTAAAGTGGACTTAGGCTAAAAATTTTTATCCTGCTCAAAAATAATTTTTGTTTGGCAGCAAGGACTCCGGGTATGAGCCTGACATTAAGGTGTTATTTGTTCTTGCAGGTTCAAATTGATTGTTTATTAATTGTTGTGCATGTTTTAATGATTTAGCACTACACTGTTGCACACATAACCACGCTACCGGACCTGGGCTGCGATAGGGCTTTTTAGGATGGTGTTAAGAAAGATACGACCTCGAACGCGAGCCCGGGATGTAGAGGTTGCCTTTCTTTTCCCCGAAATTTATTTCTAAAAATTGTAAAGAAATATCTTTAGCCGCTATTCGCTTGACTATAATATATTCCTTTCGATTTGGCCGAGGTTAAAAGGACTTGACACCAACGCGAGATTGCGACGGTCAGGCGCCCTTTAATTTCATTTTGCTGAGCCAGTCTAGATAGAAATCGAACCTCACTCCTCATGTCCATGTTGTTGTGATTGCCATGGTTCAAGGAAAGGTATATAATCTATCCCTTCTCATTTTTATACAGCCTACTTATTTAATTGATTTGTCACTGTTAGGCCACCTGTTAATTGCATTCTATATACGATGGGAAGAGCTGATATCCAATCCGTCCTTGCTCCTAAGAAAGAGTTTCTGGCATGGTAGGACCGACGAGACGAGGGATACGCTTATTACGGGGCTTGTCCGCAAAAATAAGCAGCCCCAAGAGACTATAGCTTCCCCATCGTTTATAGAATGAGCATCCGGGAATGAAGCCATTTTTGTTAAAAGCCCCTGTCTTTCATATTTCCTAGTATTTATGTTTAGGGGTTTTGGTTTTATTCTTTAAAAGTGTTTATGGGTTGTACTAATGTTAATATAACTCAGGCCATCTCTTATGCTATAAATAAAATTTTTTGCCCCTTAATGACACCACCGCGGCCTTCGGCCCAGTGGTATCCGGGGATGTAGCATCATGGTCCGAGGCGACCGGGGTTCGAACCCCGGGGACGCCGCCTGTAATGAATATATAAATAAAAACCTTTTTTGCTTCTGATATTTTTGCAAATAAAGAAAATACATGATAGACAGATGCAATACTAGACTAAGTCATGGACTAATCATTTATGAGATTTTATACTCATTCGTTGCCATTTTTTAACAGGTAATTACCAATTATACCAACCTGCCAAGTAAAAATGGCTGAAAAAGATATGACAACTCGTGTGGTGGACATAGAGATCGAAATGAAGCAAGACTTCGCCTTTCTTCAACAACTCTCGAAACAAGTGAAACATCTGTCAAACCGCTTAGATCAACTCACCATGACTCCGCTTCGCTATCCAAGACCAGGGGTGATGATTCAAATGGAGCCCTCCAGTATCAACTAAAAGGGTAAAGATGTCATTGCTGACAATGTCCACGAGTCCCCTGATCCTAAGGAATTGAGCACCTTATGCCCAAAGTTCATGCAACGTGAACAATACAAACCTGGTATCCCTCCACCCCAAAGGCGAAATAATAAAAAGTAGTTCACGCCACTCCCTTGGCCTATGTCTCAGATCCTACCTATTCTCCTGGAAAAGAGGTTGCTTGCTAAAGAGCCAAAGCGTGCAAATCCTGAGCGTTTTCCCAACTACAATCCCTCCAAGACATGTGACTATCATTTGGGTAAAATGGAACATTCCGTCAATGACTGTGTTGTCTTGAAAAATAAAGTCCAGAAATTATTGGATGCAAAGATGTTTTCATTCTGCAATGCACCACTCAATCAAGCAGGAGGCGCATATGTCGTCAATGAGTAAACTGAAGACTCAATTTTCCTCCCTTAGAATAGAGACATGTTTAATAGTTTGAATACTCCTATGTGGAAGCTTTTCTTG
Source organism: Syzygium jambos (assembly GCA_031216235.1). Classification (NCBI taxonomy): domain Eukaryota; kingdom Viridiplantae; phylum Streptophyta; class Magnoliopsida; order Myrtales; family Myrtaceae; genus Syzygium; species Syzygium jambos. Next base: position 17,261,171 of record CM062226.1, read on the forward strand.
CTTTCTAAAGTTTCAGCTATTTTCTAAGATTCCTAGCTTTCTGAATTTTTAATTATGCTTGGAATTTTAGTATTGCAATTTCCATTCCAACAAATGTAATTCGCCTGAATTATTCAAAAGAATTACAAATGTTTTGTTTCAAGGGCTTGAGGAAGTATCCAAAATCGGCCCGTTAATGATATCTAGCCATGTAAAAAAAGGTGTTCTGAGGCCCGGGCTTCCTCATGTTTCCTCGCTTCTAAGCTTTTGAAAATAAAACAAACGTTTTATCATTTTTCAAAAGGTCAAAAATGGCGGTGAAAAAGCATACATGCTCATAGCCTTATTTGTCTTTCTAACTCGCTCACTTCGTGTCTAAGAGCATACTCATTTTTTATTACAAAGGAGACATTTGAAAATGACACAAACTGAAGTACACATCAGACCCTGATGAGGTTAGCGGACCAACTCATCTAATAGGGGCAGTTCGAGCGAAGATCATCTAATCTTCAAATGAAACGTGGGGCAAATCTCATTACTACCGGTGGGTGATATCAGCCCCAGAGAGTCAAAGAAAATGCTAAGCATTCCTTGATTCCATGATGAGCGAAACATCATTTTTTATAAAAGTTGGGGCAAATCAAGAAAAGATTACCCCTTTTGAAAGAAAAAATGTATGTCTTATTCCCTAACAAATTTTGGCAATGACATTCCACCCCTTTTCTTTTGCAGATAATGAAATGGGGAACATGCTAGACTCTGACGTGCTAGCGAGCCGGATAGAGCACCAATATTGGGATCTCTCAAATGAAACATGCAAAGAAATGCTTAATTAGAAGAGTAGACTAGGGGGCATGCAATCTCCCAATCCATTAAAAATGGTGTATTTCGTTCCTAAAGTTCATCCACTTTAGCATGAAAATGACATATCTTTTCCTTTTACATAAGACAAAATTGAGTAAAGAACACTCATGGTAGCAAGTCTAACCAGAAAGGGTTTCGCAAATGATAAACTTACGTCAACGCTGATCCTGGCAACCATGGAAGTCTCGATGGTAGTCATGCCCAAGTTCGTCAAAGACCTTTAAGCGGAGATTAGCTTTACTGCGAAGATCCCCATGCAAGCAATTGCACATGCCCTGTGCATGTCAGGAATCATATGATTCCCGAGAAACTCCCTGACGTACCAAAGCCGCATTGACACAACATGCGCTGACAATAGAACCCTCTATTTGGAAGTATCCCAAATAATAGAGGATTTCATTCGAGTTTCGAGACCAAGAGTATGGAGGAGCAGACTGAGACAGAGAAGGATGAACAAAGTAAAGAGGAGAAAAGACACTGCTAGCTTTGAAGGCAAAATGGAAGAAGGGTAGTTTGTATGGTTCTCAATTTACCCTTAATCCTCTCATTTCTAACATGAGCTCCTGTTTTTGTCAGAAGAGAATTATCAACATCCGAGAAAACTCAAAGAGTTGTCAGTTTAATCTCAAATGAAGGGATTCACGAAGGGTAATGTTGTATCGTTCCTAATTCCTATCCCTCAAAGAACCGTTCATTAACACGGTCTTTCTTATTACCTTGCAGGTTTATCCCACTATTGCAGCATAGGTAAGTATCTCTTTTTCAAAAAAAAAAAAAACTCTTCTCATAAGAGTAGAAAGAAACAAGAAGGAAGAAATAATTAAAGAAAATGGATACTATTTTCTTCCTCAAGTGCGTTACGTGGAAAGTAATTTTGCATGGTAATTTTACCTGTTTAATTCACCTATTCCCTGTGGAAATCTTGACAATTCGACGAATGGTGTCAAACTGCTCCGATGTATTGAACGAGAGGTGTCAGGATGATGAGAGGCAATCCGTGATTGATACACATTTTCAAGTACTAAACCCTTGCAAGATGAGCGAAAAGGTTTCATTTCTACAAGGTAAAGGGATTTCTCGCATAAGGTACAGTAGCCAAAATGACGAGAGGCAATTCATTTCTTTACCCCATACACTACAGTTTATCCTTTACTTAACCATTTGAGCTCATACACTTGGAGGTTCCTTTTAAATCAACCCTATCAAGAACCACCCCACATTGGGGCAGCTTGAGATAAATCGGCATCACAGGAAGGATTCAAACTTAGAGGAAGCGAGAAGAGTGTTCCCCCCTTTTCGATCATCGCCCCCTTGATCTCAGTTTCTTCATCTTTACGGATCCGGCGATCCTCGACAGGGTTCTCCAGGACAAGCACATCATCGATGGCAGGACGGTCGAGGCTAAAAGGGCTTTGTCAAGTGAGGAGCAGCAAACTAAAGCCTGTCCAAAATGCCAATATCTTATTGATAACAGTGATGTTTTCACTAAGCAAGACAAGAAGAATGAGAAGTTTGTAATATCTAAAATTTTCTATGATCATCTGCTGCAACAGCTCACACAAGGTGAAAAGATGAATAAAAATTTTCTTGCTCTCACTTGCATTAATCTTTGAGTATTTTTATTGCAGATAAAATCTCGCGATAATTCAAATGCCCTAGGATGACGAAGAGCAATTCTTTTTCTGTCTCATACACTTATATCCCTTGCTAGCCCAATTATGCCGATAATTTCATTTCGTACGAACCTAGTTGATGATCATTCCCCATACTGGGGCAAGGCAAAAGTCACCACAGTTTGAGCATCATGGTCCAAGGTGCCGCATGAAGATGAAGACTCCAAGAGCCTAATAACATTATTCTGTTCAAACTTGTTTAAGCTAGTCCTGACAACACCAAAAGAACAGCAAAAAATGCTGAAAACTAGGGGCATGAAAAAGCAGTGTGCCTGGTAAAAGCAAGGCCAATGCCCATGAAAAAAAATAAAAAATGAAGAAAAAGGAGTCTCTAATTTCTGGGTAACTACTTTGAAAAATAATGAAGTTTTAGCTGAGGAGATCTTTGAGCATAATGAAAGTGCTCTCAAATACCTCAAAGTTGTTAAGCAGTGTAGAATAGACGATCCAAATGGTTTAAACTTGAATTCTTCTTTGATACAAATTCCTACTTTAAGAACTCTGTCTTGACAAAGACCTGCTACATGATAGATGAAGACGAACCTATTCTTGAGAAAGCAATTGGGACAGAGATCGAATGGTGTCCAGGAAAATGCTTGACGCAGAAGCTCCTCAAGAAAAAGTTGTCAAAGAAGCTAAAACACAGGATTACCCAAGAAGTTTGTCAGAAGGATCCTGATGGCGGAGAAGAAGACTGGTGGCAACGCTAGATGATTACCAATTCTCACCCTTACACACATTTTTTAGCTTAACGATCATTTCGTTCCTCAACCTGTAAACCAAACCCACGTTACATCCCTCATGAAGTCTCTTCTGACTAGGACACTTGAATTAACGTGGAATTTCAAATGTTTATAAACAACGCTCAAGGAAGTGCGAGCAAGACTACTTCTATCTCTTTTGCAGGGTTCTTGACTTGTAAACCTGGAGATGATGGTATAATATTTTCTTTCATAGCCTTAACTTGGACAGTCACATTTGTTAAGCCATTGACCAAGCCTACATTATAACCCTGAAGAAGACCTCTCAGATTGGCAGCGTCATATTGCTTGCGAGAAAACTCAGACCCTTGTTGATATGATGACGATCAGATTGAGTGCTTTCAATATTCCCGCATTAATGGTCGAGACAAACAATCCTTATCAATGAAAGTGAGTGGAAAGTTTTCTCTGAGTGAGGGTCCCTCGTTCAGCATCTCGAGAAGTCCACCTCCTGAGCGAAAATTGTCTTGATTGACCCTTGGTGGATATTTGGTGATGCAAACATGGTAAAATCATCATGCATAAACTTTCAAATACACATTCTGGAATAGTCCAGCTTATCTATCCTTGATGAATGCATGCATGTTTACGCTAATCGTCTTTGACAGCTCAGAGTTCTAATCCCCAGTGATAGAACACGAAAATTCAGGCGCTGGAGAAGCCCTCATTATCATCCCAAGAGAGATACCCCGAAAAAGGTTGAGTATTCAGCAGATGATGTATCGAACCTCCGGTATTTCATGATTTCTTTTCAAACTACCCAGAAAGTAAACCGGGTGTTTCTTTGAAAAAGAAAAGCATCTTGACTTGCTAGTCAAGATATTTCATACGATATTCTAAAATACCCTCAGTTGTCTATTTCTCCAATGAATGCATATGTTTTCGTACAAAAACTTATCTGACAGGAGACATGCCCTTAAGAGGTAAGAACATGCCCAGGTAAGTATATTCTACTTATGTCTGGTTCCAAAAATCTATATACCTACGATTGTTATGGTACCCTTTTTGAGCATGGGTTCAACCCTCTCTATTCACATCAAGTCTTTTTAGGTACCCTTATGAGATGCAGGTACTTTGGTAAAGTAAAAATCCAGTCAGTCAAAGCGATCGAAGAGAGGCTCGGGTCCTAGACAAACGAAATACAGTCAAGGCGACCGAAGATAGGTTCGAGTCCTAGGCAAACAATTTCCCCAGTCACGGCAACCGAAGGTAGGTTTAGGTCCGAGACAAATGAAATCCAGTCAAGGCGACCGAAGATAGGTTCGGGTCCTAGGCAAACGATGTCCCCAGTCACAGCAACCGAAGGTAGGTTCGAGTCCGAGACAAATAAAATCCAGTCAAGGTGACCAAAGATAGGTTCGGGTCCTAGGCAAGCGATTTCCCCAGTCAAGGCGACCGAAGAAAGGTTTGGGTCTTAGACAAATGAAATCCAGTCAAAACGACTGAAGATAGGTTCGGGTCCTAGGCAAGCGATTTCCTCAGTCAAAGCGACTGAAGAAAGGTTCGGGTCCTAGACAAATGAAATCCAGTCAAGGTGACCGAAGATAGTTTCGGGTCCTAGGCAAGTGATTTCCCCAGTCAAGACGACCGAAGAAAGGCTCGGGTCCTAGACAAATAAAATACGGTTGAGGCGACCGAAGATAGGTTTGGTAACGAGACAAGCAATTTCCCCAGTCAAGGCGACCGAAGAAAGATTCGGGTCCTAGACAAACCATTTTCCCGTCGAGGCGATCGAAGACAGGTTCGGATCCTCGACACACAATATCAACTATCTGGAATTACTCTACCCTTCGGCAAGGTAAGTAGCCCCAGGTATGTTTTTATTTGCTTTAGCACGCATTATCTTATTGCATCATAAAAATGAGACTCCAGTCTCGTCAAAAAAATAGCATTCATTGAGCATACATGGGCCAAATTTAGGTATCATTTTATCTTTGAACATAACATCTGCGAGCTCAAACTCTACGAGCTCACCTTCAAAGAGGGGCAGCCGTTGACACCTATTTCAATTTGCCCAAAAATAATTATACAAAATTTAGGAGTTAATTTTCTTTAATTCCTAAAATAAAAAAATATTTCTATTTAAATGCATTGCATATAAACATTAGGTATATTTGCATTAATAGGGCCTATTAGAGCATATTTTCTTAATTAATTATTTATTAAAAAATTTAATTTTAAAAATTAAAAAAAAAAAATCGGATCGGGCCAGGCCAAGGCCAGCCCAACCTGACCCCCTTTTCTTTCTTTTTTTCCTCCCCCCCGCACGGGCCCAGGCCCTTTTTTCTTTTCTTTTTCCCCCATGCGTGGGCTTGGCCCGCTCTCTTTTTCTTTTTCTTTTCCTCCTCGCGTGGCTGGGCCTGGCCCGGCCCAGCTCTTCCCTTCCTTCTCCCCCCCGTCGCCCGTCGCTCTCGCTCCCCCTGTTTGCCTCTGTTCCCGGCCGCAAGCGACGAGCGGTTGAGCGCCTTTGCGCTGTCCCCATCCGGTCAAAGGAAGCCGAAGAAGCATGCCAACGGGACTGGCCATTAAGGCTAGTCCCGTCTTCCCCATTTCCCGTTCTCTCTCTCTCTCTCCTTTTCCCTCTGTCGTTCCTCACTGAACCGGCCCCCCTGCTCTGCACCGGCCTTAATGGCCGCGAAAGTCGCGGGCCAGAGTAGGCCGGTGCAGGCCGTCGTTATGTAGGTGTATGGGGCAGAGAAGGCATGCCGGTCGTCATCTATAAAAGCCGAAGAGAGAGAGAGAGGCTCGGTCGGTGATTTTTAAAGAAAAACAGGGAGAGAAATAGAGCAGGGAAAGAGAGAGAGAGAATAGAGAGAGAGAGAGTTACCGAAGTGACGTTGGAGTAGGAAGGGAAGCCAGCAGCCTCGCCGTCGCCCCCAATCTGTCGGAGACGCTCCAATCGCGCCGATGAGCCTTCCTAGCTCTTACTGCCCCTGTTTTCCCCTGTTTTGGCACTCGGTTTGGCCGGGGCCCGCGCCGGCCGTTTCGCGAGAGTCCCGACCCATACCGTCGTCCCTCGTCGTCCGTGCACCATCGTCAAAGGTAAGAATAGGTTTCTCGAGGATGGTGAACCTCGAAGCAGGTCGAAATCTCCTATTTTGGTCTCGCGCGCCCGGTGTTTGACAAAATGCCTCAGTGGGGGCCGTTTTTTAATTCGGTCACCGGGCGGTGAACGGTGGTCGGACGGCGACCCAGGTGGGTGGCGAGGTTTGGTGGTGGTCCCAGGAGCAAAATTGGGGGCGGCGCCGGTCTGGGTCAGCCGCGCAAGAGGCCAATTTTCGGCTTTGCCGGCGTCTGCTCATGCGGGTTCAGCCTGACTCGATTCAGCCGACCTAACCCGGGTCAACGACCGGGTCGGATCCGTTGACCTGGGTCTGTCCGACCAACCCAGTTCAGCCGACCCGACCCGGGTCAACGACCGGGTCGAATCCATTGACCCCGGTCGGTTCCGACCTGGATCCTTCGGCCCGACCCGATTTTAATATTATTATATTATTTTATACTATTTTTATTTTATTTTATTTTAAAAAAATTTTAATTTTTTTCTTCTTCTTTCTTCTTCTTTATTATTATTATTAATTTTTTTCCGAAAAAAATTCAAAAATTTTAAATTTTTTTTAAAAAAATTTATGTGGTATATCTAAGTGTTTTAATTTATTGTTGTATTATTATGCATGTTATTGCCTTGTTTAAATTAGACAAGCCTGAGGTTGCGCGGCATTATTTAACATGTTAGTTTTTATTACCGTTGTATTATTGTGCATGTTTTTAGTACAATTGCATGAGCTGTTGTATTTTTGAATGTCATCTGACTCAGTTGAGGTTAGAACCTTAGGCTCATGAATTGTTGTGTTTTTTACTATGATTATGCACTCGTTTGATCACCTCACATGTTAGGAGAAAGGTCCTAAAATCAATCCAAATTGCCTAACAAATATTTTCAAAAATAAACAGGGTAAAAAGGTACCGAAAGGGCATTAGTTATTCAACTAGTGTAACCAAGTCCCCGAACTCAGTTAATCTCTAGTTCGTAGGAATAGGGTGATTCTCCCATCACCTTACTTTGGTTTCTAATCGACCTGCCCCAAATCGATTAGCAGCGACTCCTTTGTGTAAACCATTTGCATGTTAAAAATTTAAACCCTAAGTCGCGATATAGTATAGGCTTGGGAGAGCCCGAGTTAAGTCCTAAACCTAGACTTAGCACGTACCAGGCGAGTCCCTCTTCTTTTTGCGCATGTTCGAATAAAAAGGAAGGCTCAGGAGGTCGGTCGCGACACATATAACTTTTTTTCTTCAAAAAAATTAGTAAAATGTGAATTAAACCTTAAGTGACCGGTTTCATTGGATCAGTCCTCCCAATCTGATTATCGGTTCCACCTTTGAATAAGAGTGAACCAGGAACCGATCACTCCTATTTTTGATTGCGTAGCTTTCTCATTCTCTCACATATGATCCGAGCCATTTCACATTGATTTCATCTTTCACTTGATCCAAGATTACTAGGATGATATTTATTTACTACTCATGACTTTATGTTCTAGTTATACATGTAGTAGTGTATCACGATAACCAACAAAAATGACCAAACGGGGGAACCATCTCCATGACCCAATGTAATGAAAAGGTTGTTTTAGCAAAAAAAAAAATGTAATGAAAAGGTTATTCTGCGTGGCAACATTGGAGCTGCTGCCCAGACATACGACATTGAACGATGATCCCGTCAATCACTTATATGTATAGTTAATTTTTTTAAAGATTATAATTTTCAGATGACACGTGATTTTGCTCATGGGTTTTTCCATTTTTACATGATTTTGCTCTCTCTCTCCCTTTATCAAATCATTTTTTCTCCATTTGAAATGTCTAGCACTTGTTCCTTTTTATCAACCGCTACTTCATGGTCTGAAATTCAGTGTCTTCAGTGGGCACAACACCACCACAACAGACGATCCACCATCACGCACAGCCGCACACATCATCGTCAACCTGTCAAGCCGCCGCCACTGCTCGGCGGAGTTCACATCTCGCCATAAATGCCCTCTTGCTGGAGGAGCTACAGAGTCTCCTCAATAACTTTGAACTGCTAAAACCACAGGTATTGGGAAAAAGAGAGAAATAGGAAAACTATTTAAACCAAGGAAAAGGCATGTTCGTTCATAAACATAACCTTTCCTTTTGATAAGATATAACATGCTAAATTCTAATTTAGGAAAATACAAGATGCACAGCATAATTGCCTATAAGGTGTAAGGAGTAATCTCTCTAGGAAAAATAAAAGGAGGTATAATACAATTCAACATATTTTATCTCTAACACAATCCAGTTAACACAAAAGGAAAATCAGTTGCCAAGGTTTTATACTGGCAAGGATCTGATAACTAAAGTGGCAATCCGCATTATATCTAGGCTTTTATAATATGATAAATACGGAAATATCATAATGTCTGTCTCATAAAGTAATATGCATTACAAATCTCTGTACAAATGTGACTTGGAAAGGCCTGATTGACGGCTCATCTCTAAACCTAGCTTCTTCGTATCTTCTGAGAATAGGAAATGCTAATCTGGCATGAGCATTCTCGGTAATTGCATAAGCATTCTCAGTAACTATGCCCAAGATTTAGCTTCTTTCGCACGCAATCTATATGGTTGGGATCAAGTTCATCCTCAAATCTGAAAATCTATAAAACTCACATGAGAGGGTGCTTCATCTCCATAACATTCAACAAGTTATCTTGCCGTAGCAGTCAATTGCAAGAAGCAGCTCATCCAGGTAAGGAAAAATCCAACTTATATTCAATGGTGCAAAAAGAGTTAGCAATCTTGCTTGTTGGATTGTATTCCTATTATGATTTTAGATCTTGTACAGATTGTCGTATCTTAACTTTCTGTTGATTATCACGCAGGCTAGGTATATGAGAAGGCCCTCATGATTTCAAAAAATTCATGACCACGCTTGATTATCACTTAAACCATAACTGATAGAACTCCCTTGTTGTGGTTGATAATGTATGTATTAGCCCCATTTCGATAGGATGACTCTTGCAGAGACCCTAGAAATGATTTCTTTTGGGGCATCTTCATGATCTAAGCACTAGAAAATCGCCTGATACATAGGCAAGAGGCGGACCCTTCTGCTCGGCTGCCCATTGTTATGTGTGACCCGATGATAATGAACATTCATATTAAACATTGTATAGATTTCATTCAATTCGTTTTTCCATCTGAGTTTACGTTTAGCCGGCTTGGTTACCGGAGTATGGTGGTCGGTGGATGCGCATGTCACTTCGCCAAGCAAGAATTGAATTGTTCTTGGGGTTGGATGAACATTCCAAATGGTAATTTTGTGAGAGGGGGTGGTCTTCTTAATTACATGATGATAATAACTTTTGAGATTTTTTGTATGACATTTTCCTCAATTATGAAGACTAGTTTCACCTCTTTAAGCAGTCATGCCTTGTGTGAAAGTTCCCACCTTTTTGTTAAAGTGCTATCCGATCCAAAAAATTGGATACAAAAATATATTTTTCCGTATTTATAATAGGAAAAAGAAAAGTTGTACTAAATCTCTTAAGTCATCTTATATTTTTTATTGTTTGGATTTCTCAATCGATGAACTCTTTTTTTCATTGAACTTCGAAAAATTCCGTTATGATTTTTCTCTTTTTCTCAAAGCGATCAACATAAAACTTTTAATTTTTCAGTGGACCCTTTATTTATTACCGCTAAGTAATTGCCCTTAAACAAAAAAAAAATTGTGAATTCCATGTCCTTTTTGCTACTTAAGTATAGGACCTGGATATTGGTAATCTTATTACTCAAGTCATTTAGTGAATATATTTGCTTTTTTGCTTATTAAACCAATAGCAACTCCAGTATTAAATCAGACTCGTATGATATTTTCTTGTATAAAATGTGTCTCTTATCCATGTGAGAATGTAGTGAATCTCATCAAAATTATCTAATTCTTGTCCTTCAAACCACATGCGACACATAAACCATGCATTGTGATTGTCGTCAATCCCGAAAGACTCGGTTCTCGAATTAGAGTTTCATGTTCTGGTTTTGCATCTCTATATGATTGCTTGTTTTGGGGCTGCCTGTACTGGTTATTTCATTCCTATTCTATTTAACATGGTCTCGTATCATTGCTTTTGTATTAGTTTAACTTTTGGGACATGCTACGACCATCTTCTGAAATAATTCGGATTTCCTTCCCATACTCTTCCTTTCAATTTCCTTTTTACATGCTCTGAAATTCTCTTAGGGACATAAACTTCTGTGACCGCTTCATTTTTTTCCGTTTTAGCGTACTCGCACTCTATTTTCTTAACCTCATGATCTCACCTGAAGGTCAATGGCAAACTCCAACACCAGAAGAAACCCTCCAGCGGTTCCCTCATCAACAAGCGCCAATTCAATACCCAAAGTCCAGTACCCAAAGGAACTCATCAGCTCGTACGGAGCAGCGCGAGAGTCCAACCCGGATTTGCGAACCTTCGATGCTAACCTCCAAGTGAGGACGAACCAAGTCCTCAGCACTCTTGCTTCCGGGGTTGATGTCCAAGCTCTGTCACTGGATTCTCTGAAAGAGATAACGGAGTGCCTCTTGGAGATGAACCAGGAAGTGGTCAAGGTCATCTTGGATAGCAAGAAAGACATCTGGAGAAATCAAGAGCTGTTCGAGCTTGTTGAGTGCTACTTCCAAGATAGCTTGCACACCCTCGGTTTCTGTGCTGTCCTTGAGAATTGCTTGAAGCCTGCGCGCGATGCCCATTTGCTGATTAACGCTGCGCTTCATTGCTTCAAAGAAGAATATGGGGAGGGGTGTTGCAGGTACATGTATCTCACTTCTCAAGGAACTTCATTTCAAGCACACGTATCCTAGTATATTGGTTCTTGCTGGCCACTATTTTCATTTATTGGCTAAGTCATTCAATCTCCACTAATTTCTCTATGCATTTGCATTCAACTTCATATCTAACGTGCCAATGAGATAGAGTTGATTTCTAGAGTTTGATAGCCTAACATTATAAGGTTTAAGTTGGTGAGGAATATGCATGCATTTTCTGTTTTACGAGAAACTGATGCAGAGACCTTGGATAAATTTAGTTACTCAAAGATCTTGGAGGAACTGACAAAATTCAAGGAGACCGGAGACCCTTTCCCCAAAGAGTTCTTCGTGATCTTTCAGACGATTCACAAGCAACAGAAGTCCATGCTCAAGAAGTTGCGGATCAAGAAAAATGAGATTGAGAAGAAGCTCAAGAGCATACAGACGTGGAAGAAAATCTCAACCATGATACTGGTTGCAATTTTCGCAGCCATTCTGATCTGGTTGGTCATGACTCCTGCTGTGGCTGCTCTGCCAGTCACTGCCGCCCTAGCGGCTGCAACCGCCATTCCCATGGATGCCATTGCCAAGTGGATTTACTCCCTTTGGAAGATTTATGAAAATGAACTGAAGGGATGGGAGGAGGTGATCACCTCAATGAAAGTGAGTACTACAAACCTCTTTCCTCCCTTTCTGCAATTACAGTGACGATCCCCGTAATTTCGTCAAACCAAGTCAACATCCATACTTTTCCCTAGAAGTCCTCGCAATTAACATAAAGAACATCGTGAGGCTGGCTTGATTTTTATGTAGCTATAATGATGCGAACAGTGTCTTTTTTTTTGGTAAAGATGATGCGAACAGTGTCTATGATTCCAAAATGCAAGAAACTCTGCAAGAGAAGTCATCATGATTTACATGAATAATTTCTTACAACTAAAAGCTCTACAGATCGGTACCTTCGTTGCTCTCAAGCTCCTTAACAAAATCAGAAGCACGATTGACCCTTTGGAGGTACAGACCAAGAGGCTTTTGTAGAAGGCTGATTTTCCGATTGAGGAGGGAGCAGAAGCAGTAAAGCTTGGAATAGCAGACATCGAGAAAAAGCTGAGCGATTTCATGAAGGCGGTTGAAGGACTGGGAAAATATGTCGACATGTGCAGCCGCAATATCCAGAAATCGAGGATAGGGGTGGTTCAGAGGATTATAAGGCCCCCCACCAATTGTAACGGTGCCCCTTTATTGCTATAGAGAATTGTTGCTAAGTGTTTGTCTTCCTGTGAGGATGTGCAGTGGACCTCCATTTGCATTGCCTTCTCTCATCAATAAAGCGGAAGACATCAACATTTGGCATTCGATTTTTTGAATAATCATAATTAAATTCAGCTTTTCGACATAAAGGCCTTATCAGCTTTGGACAGGAACTCTTCAATCCCTAATTGAATAAGCCCTTGTTTTAGTTGCTCTTATGTACAGTTCCATACGTTATTAAACAAATTCAGACGACTGACACAAAATTGACCTGTAATATGGACATAGTATGGTTCAGGTTCTTCCGAAAAGCAGGAGTTAGTAGCTAGGACAGAATAGTTAAATTTTTGCTGAATTGTGTTTAGAGCTCATTATGCTCGCGAGAAATGTCTGTACCAGTCTGGCAAAAGATGAAAGCTGCAAATGAAAGACCAGACAGCAGTAGCTCAGCAAAACAAGAACATCTATAGGACGAAAACATGTCCTGCCAATGTTCCTCATTTGTAAAAGATTTCTCCTCAATAGAACTATTTGGTAAATCCAGACATCTAAAGACAAATTTCATGTTGACAAGAATTAATGGAGGAAGAAATTGCAGATGCTGAATTGTCACGCCCCAAAACCCCGTCCAGCCCGCGACATCCCGCTTTAGGTCGAAGGGTTGCAACGTCCTAGGTTATCGCCGACCTCAACTAAACATCAGAGATTTAATCGCGCAAACGGAAACCATAAACACCCTGAAAAATTAAACTGGGGAGAATTTGGAGAATATACATTTCCATTTCTTGTTCAACTTGTTCCACCATATATACAATAAAACAAACCTCTGTCTACCAGTGCACACTTTACTGAAACTACCAAAATCAAAAAGGAGTCGATAACCTGACGTTCAACCTCAAAAATGGTTCTCATCCAAGGTAAGCTTTCCCACTTCTACAAACACGGTCGTCGTGTGTCTTATCCAGGTCATCCCGTCACCCATCGAAAACTCAGCTACCTCATACTCCGTATGCACTGGTACTCCAAAACGCACTAGTGGCAGTGGTGGAGGGTTCATCGCTCAGGTCGAGGTTCTGAAAATTGTTGATTTACACAACCATAAAATTATATCTCAGCAAGTACACCCCTAAACCTAACCTAGGCTATCACGTACCTCCAGACAATTACGCAATCACACACATATATTCACACACGCTAAAACATCACATCGCAGGCACATCAAATAATATTGCCAGGCTCAATCATGCGCACAACAGCATTCAAACTCAATCATGTCAGATGTAAACACGCGCATGTACTACTCTCATCCCATTATTCCTTCCATTCTCATTTTCCATTTCCACTTGTCAGTGGCCCGCGTTGAAGTACACGCCTCAGGCACACTGCGACCATTCATTTTCCACAACACTCGCCAGTGACTCGCGTTGAAGTACACGCCTCAGGCACACTGCGATCATTCACCACATCCGGCCCGTGTACCCGTTCACGCCTCAGGCCCCATTCGCGACCTGAGCATCATACGCCCCAGGCTCGATCCCAACTCAACCCGCGCCAAATGCGACAGGCCTACATGATTGGAACCCGAGCTTATGATGCCTCGGTCCAATCCCGGTCTCACCCGAGCTGATCATGCCTCGGACCGATTCTCATACTTGCTTTTTCAAGCCTCAGCCTGTGCCAAATGCAACAGACCTACGTGATCGCTGCTCGGGTTTACGATACCCGGCCCGATCCCATTCTCGTACTATTACACCTTCACATACGTTCCCACAATCACTTATCACACCACAACTTCTCCTTACTCATGCACATACTCGATATGTATTTACCACACGCAACTGGCCATCACACGCGATCCGTGCACGCATCGAGTCACACGCAAACAGAGCTCACTCAATAATTCACATGGCCAATATCAACAATTAATTCGATCTGGCCCACGCGTGCACCAAACAGACATATGCCTACTATATAAACACACAAATAAACACTCAATTAAATCAACCCCATCCAGAATAATTCAAACATGCCCAAAACATGTAAATTGCCAATTTTCTCCAACCAAATGGCGTCGGATTAATTCCGATCCTTCACGACACTTTCTCGCCATTAAATAATGGTTCTAAAAATCCAACTTGCGTCCTGAACAAATCATCACAGCCCCGTGAACATTAATTCGCAGCTTGTAAACAGTAACTCGCAGCTTATAATTCACCTCAAATTGTCCTCCAAAAATTCCAAAAATAATCCTCAAGGCCCGCCAAACATTTCCAATCATAAACCCCAATATTTTGCACCCGCATATTGTCAATTTCATCCCAAATCAAATTATCCGTCAATACCCAATATCCTAAATCGGGATTAGAGTATGACTTACAAAGTTCTAAACTTAATCGGCTAGAACGGGAAGCGGCGGCACTCTACGGCGACGGCGTACGGCTCACGGCGACGTCCGGCTTGAGTGGCGGTGCAACATCCTGAATTTTGACCCGTTATCGGGACCAATAAAGTGTATATTGATTCTCGTGTAATTTTAGTAAGTCTCGCCCGGAATTGATCAATCACGGGATACTAACCAAATGGGAAAGGTTAAATAGGATCAAGTACGTGGACCGAGAACCCGATCATGATGGAGTGCCGATTTCAATGAACGTCGAGGAAATATTTTGAACCAATATAGGCCGATCTTAGGAAAATGACAGGTTGATATTGTCAGCGAGGCACGATCGGATCGCGAGTGATTTCGCATGACCGAAATTGCGCCTGACAAAGGAAACCCGATTTTAATCCAAAAGATCGTGACCTCAGGTGCTAGTGATAATCCCTCTCGTTCTCTCGAAATTGAGACTATCATGACTCGGACAATCTTAGGTCGATACGCGTAACACCTAAACTGCCGCCTATTAGTGAGAGACCCTAAAACGACAAAACGAGTAAATTAGATCGCGATATTGGACCCGAACTTCGATATCAAAATTTCAAGGGTAATTATGACTGTTTTGCAAGACGGACGTCATTTTGAAGTAGCCAGTTATGTTTGGGACGAATGCGGTTGGAAAATGAAAATTTGACAGAAATTGATAAAAGGACAATTTTGCCCCTGTGGACACCAAGGCCGAATTCGGAGGCCATTTCAGGTTATTTTTCGTGGCCAAAGTCATTTTGGGGTAGCCACGCTCATTTGGGGTGGTTTTGGACAAAAAGTGGAATTTCGACAAAAATTGGAAAATAATATTATTTTATTCCCGGAAACTTCGCAGACGATTTTCGAGGGCTTAGAAAGTGAATTTCGCGATTCCGACTCTGGATTATGTCTCACATGAATATTTAGGACCGGTATGAGCAAAAATTGGAATTTCGGTTCGGGATGGAAAAATGACGGAAATGCCCCTAGGCCATTTTTGGTTTATTCCGAATTTTGGGGCAATTTTGAGATTTAATCAAGGTTGGTTAGGGTTAACTAGGCTTGGTTAACCATGGTTAAGGAATTTTGACCATTTTGCCCTTGCATGATTGGATAAGGAACATTTTTAGCCCTTGGATGAGGGGCAATTTGGTCCAAAACCCTTAGATTTTGACATGTGGACCCCACTAGGATAATGTTGACTACCCCTTGACCAGCTCTCTCTCTCCTCAGTCTCTCTCTCCCCGTGTCTGCCTCTCTCTCCTCTCTCCCGATCGTCTTCAGCCGCTTCTCCCCCTGCCGATCAGCTTCGCCGGCCGCTGGTCACGCCGGAAAGCAGTCCTCGCTGGAGCTGCTGGCCGCCAGCCGCCGTGTGCCGTCCCCAGGCGCCACCCCCAGCCTCGTCGACCAACTTTCCCCCACTCCCGTCGCCCGTGGCCGCCGTTCCAGCCGAGACGTAGAGGACGCCGCGTCCGCCGGTCTTGCCTCGCCGGTGTTGCGCCGCCGTCCTCCGTCGTCCACCGTCCCCTACCGACCAGCCTAACCTTCGCCGTCTCTCTTCCATCACCCTCAGCCGCCGACCAGACCAGCCTCCCCTGTTTTGGCCGAGAGGTGTCCGTGTGTCCCACCGGCGCCGCCGTGTCCGCCGGCTTGCTGTTGGAGCGCCGCCGTCGATTGTACCGCTTGTCGGTAATCGGCCGCTCGCTCCCGTCGCCTCGCGTCGTTATTAGGCGAGTAAAATTTCCTAATCCCTAAATTAGTCTAAATTGTGCAATTAGGGGTTTAATTGAGGTAATTAGGCTAGATTAGGGCCTAATTGAGTGTATTTATGCATGGAATGATTAGGGGACCTAATTGGGACTAATTGTGATGGTTTAATGGTGATTTGGAGAGCAAATGGTGGCTGTTTTGGCATGGTCTTCATTAGAACCGAATTTGCATTTATGGGTCTAATGTGGTCATTAGGTGGATTAATGACTATTGACTTGAAATTAGACATTTTGGAGGTCAATTGGGACTTGTTGGGGTAATGTGGAATGATGCCATGTTCAAAGTTTAATGGTTGAGGTTAATTGGTAGTGACAAGACCCAAGCGGACCCGGATTCTGAAATATTAAATTGTGTATTAAGTGCCGGGTATAAATTGGGCTAAATGAAACGAATTAAATGTGCCGCCAGTACGTTGATTGAGTGAGAAATTGTGGTTCAATGTGCTTGGTACATCGGGACATGGCTATTGGTGTGAGTCCCTTGATATATGAATTTCCATGCTGGTTTTGAGATGATTGAGATTAAGTTATGACCATTGGGTCATGGCCTTCGGGTCGAGTTAATTGTGATGACCATTGGGTCATGGCCTTCGGGTCGAGTTAATTGTGATGACCATTGGCTCATGGCCTTCGGGTCGATTTAATTGTGATGACCATTGGGTCATGGCCTTCGGGTCGAGTTAATTGTGATGACCATTGGGTCATGGCCTTCGGGTCGAGTTAATTGTGATGACCATTGGGTCATGGCCTTCGGGTCGATTTAATTGTGATGACCATTGGGTCATGGCCTTCGGGTCGAGTTAATTGTGATGACCATTGGGTCATGGCCTTCGGGTCGATTTAATTGTGATGACCATTGGGTCATGGCCTTCGGGTCGAGTTAACTGCTTACGAGTTATAATGATATTGATAGCCTAACCTGCAGGGCTGGAGTAGCAAAAGAATTAGGGCTGAGCGCCCGAATGAGTTTAATATGATTTAATTACTAGTTCAGTAATTCATGCATTTTATTTACCTTCTGGAGGTACACGTTAGCCTAGTTTAGGAATAGGAATTTTACTTGCTGAGTTTATCTCACGGTTGTGGTAAAACCGATTTTCAGACCCCCGTCCATAAAATGCCGAGGAACGGTCCTCTTTTTGGATACCCGCATCGAATTCAGCGGTCGTCTAGTGTACATCCTTACGGGGACGGATCAGCATATATTAGGTACCATTCAGTGGTGCTTATAGACGTGGGAGAGGAGTACAACCAAACCCAAGAGTATGTAGCTTGGTATTTGAGGGGAGCGGATGGCATAACTGGACCCCCGATCAGGACTTTTGATGTTCCGATAGACGTGAACGGAGTGATGATCCCGCAAATGGTGAGTGGTGAAATCTCTGATCCTCCAGCCTCCCTTAGTGTGAGTAGTGTAGGCGATACCATGGATGGACCTATAGCCATGGACGAGGAGCAAGGAGAACAGCAAGTGATAGCTGTCGATGCAAATCTCGAGGAAGACGAAGAGTTAAATCTGGAAGTAATAGATGAGAATGCGGAGGCAGCCGGAGAAGTGGCAGATGTTGGATCGGACGAGGAAATGAGATCGGAGGAAGACTCTTCTGAGGAATCTGCAGCACCATCCGATCCAGACCGGGAGCCTTAGAGTAGATCTCAGTGTTAGGAGTCAAAATTAACCCTCTTTTTGAATGTAACCCTCTTCCAGATAGTTAGCTGTTACCTCTAGGCCACCGATCCCTTTTTGTTTCGTGGCCCTTGGTGTATTCTTTTTGTTGTAAATAAATAGGGTGTATAAGTTTTTAAAGGGTGTATATATGTTAGTATATCTATAGCATACTGATGTCTATTGCTATTCATGGTTATGTTTTCATGTCTGGGTGTATGTATATATATATATATATACGTACGTCGTTTCCGCATGTGGCGTGTATTTTCTCTGATTTGGGTTTTTGGGTCGGTGACGCAAATCCTGGGAGCGTCGTATCTCAAGTCGACCTACGCGCGGATGTTCGGCCTTCGTGGGGTACGGGGTGTGACAGGCGGCGGTCCGGCCTCTTGATTTAGGGCTCACGGCCACTTGAGAGAGAGAAAGAGAGAGAGATGGTGAGGTTTGAGGTTGGTGGTGGTGGTGTACGCTGGCGTGGACGGCGGCTTGGGGGCGGTCCGGGCGTGCGGCGGCAAGTGGCGGTGCCGGCGGTAGAGGGAGGAACGGCCAAAGGGAAGCTCACGGTGGGGGAAAGAAGGAAAAAAAAACCAAATGGGGGGGTGATCGTGAAGAAGAAGAGGAGAGAATGGGAAGGAAGACAACATTTTTGACTCAAATAGTGTCCAATTGACCAAGGTGGAAAAGACCAAAATGCCATTGTCTCATAATTTTAATCTGACAGTCCCTATTCGATCTTATCTTGATCCGACGGCCGAGATCGATTTTTGCACAAAAATATCCAAGGGCGTACTTGTAATTTCCCAAAAATTCAAGGGTAAAATTGTCCAATCAAAATTTTAGGGCAAAATTACCAAAATGCCTTTTACCGTTAAAGCTTGCCCTTTAATAAATCCTAAGGGTTTTTTGGTCACTTTCTCCGTTTCTTGTCCAAATCGAATTTTTCCGAAGGATTTAAGCACACCAAAAATTCACACATGTCACGTGCAACGTCGTCCTAACGTTCCGGCGTGACTTCCTAATTTTCCGGTGTCCAATTTGGGCAAAAATTCCATAATTAAATTTTATTAAACGCAACTCGAGCGTTTCTCGAGCTAACGGGCGGTTTGCTAGGGAAATTCGCAGAATCGACTCATGACTGATACTGAATCGAGTCACGTGCAAGTCCGTTCGGTGCGTGACGACCTCGGTTATCATTAAAATCTCGAAGATCAATCACTTGATCCAAGGGGTACGATCGTTCGATATAATTTCGGAATCATTTGTCAAGTCGTTTCGTGGTCCAACAGAATCACCCGCGATCCACTACTAGGACAGTGGCGAACTGACCCCTAACTATCCTTGAATCGGCCAACAGTGGCTCAAAATATCACTTCCGCGATTTAATGGTCGAAATCCATTCACGATCGAATTTCCTTTAGTCGCGCAAATTTAATTCCCCTATTAGCCTTTCCCTAATGGTTAGCATTCCCAGGAATGATCAGTTCCGAGCGAGAATTTACAGCGAGCACATCTCATAAAACTCAATTATTCAATAAATTCCAATTGGTGGAATTTCGGAATGTCACATGAATTATTCCTGATCAATGCTTGGCAAAATAAACAGTGCGATTGCCTCTAATGCAAATCTTATTGTGTTGAGAGTACGTTCCAAGTTGCTTTCCATGCAACAAAAAATAAACACATAAATAGTCGGTGCTTTCACTGTCCAACTTTCCAAGGAAACACCTCTCTGGCTTCATCAAATTTCTATACTAACAAACTGCAATGAAATTTTACAGACGAAGTTCCATGTTCACAACTATTCCAACGCAAAGAATGAGCAGAATTGAGAGAAATCTTTGAATTATACAGCAAATCAGAAAATACTAGCATAAGTTTTGAGTTCCAGGTCATGGGCTTGTCTCGAAAATTCAACTTCCAAAGTGATTCTCCTATCAATGGACCGGTAATTCAAACCCAAGGGCCTCCTTGTTCCCAGGAACACTAAAAGGTCCAGGAAACGATCTCTGAGAGGTGGATACCTTTACCAAGTGTCAAACCCAAAGCGTGTCCATTTTCCCTTTCCCACTTTTGGAGAAGTTTGAGGAAGAAACTCACTTCAGTTGTCTCTAATCCACCTCGAGACACTGATACCGTGAGTTGCTCTTCTATTTCTAGAAATTCAACCTATTTCTCCAAAGCAACCCGTTGTTTGTCGCTAATACAGATGTCTTTTTCCGTGGGAACTTCTTGAATTCTATCCCCAACTTATGGAATTTCTGGGGATAAGTCCAATGTAGTCTTGTTTAATTTTTTACTTGCTTATAGATTCAGACTATTTTTAATAGAGAATATGGATATGAATTTCAAAGATGAGGATATGTGCTCATAAAAGCAGGATATTTGTTAGGTAACCATGCGGAGATTTTGAAATTTAGTCATTAATATAATATAATGTTTTACTTATCCTATATTGAAATGAGATAATGTTGTTTTACTTATTCTAAACAAACTGGGTAATAAAGGAAAAAAATCCATATAACCATGAAAAATCTGTTGTACTAAAGAAATCCACCAGGTTTACCAGCATTTAATTGCCACAATCAGTGAGAAGACAACCAAGTTTTCTCTTTCCATCTGAGTTATTCAGCAGGGAAAGATTACTGTGCTTGCCTATAGTTAACCAGTATCCACCTTGTTAATACCACATAGTCTACAAGATATTGCATGTTCAAATCTTGAGTGGAAGTTGAATTCATGGATCTAACTCCTTTTTCTTCAGCCTAAACGTAAGATTGTTCGGAAATGCTGTCTGATGGAAGATAACATTGAAATTACGTAACCTGTACGGCTTGTCATCTTTGAACTTCCATAATCTTTTGATGGATTTAACAGGTAAGAGCAATTTAGTTCTTCTTTAAAGCATATCGTAAAGAACATAAATTGGAATTTCCATTGAAAGATGCAGAGGTAGTGGTTGTTGACAGCTTTGAGGGTGTGTAAAACATGCCAATTACGCGGTGAAAATGAAATTCATTTCTTGCTAAGCCTTGTGATTGGACATTGAACCCCAGTTATCTTGGTTCATCTGTCGACTCCCTGATCATATTGTTCTTGTTCTCTGCTTCGCAATCCACAAGAGTAGGACAGCTTTATGAAGCCACTGCCTTTAAAGTGAAACTGAATAGGCAGCATTCACCTGATTTACTGGGTCAATAGCACCGAGCTCAAGGACAAATGAATAGTCTTTTGCTTGCAAATCCATGTGGCAGGATATGTGATGGTAGAACACACTAATTTGGATTCATGGATTGTCAGTACAAAGCTCACAACATTTGCCTCCAGACATGTTTTTCTGTAAATATCCCATGGACAAACAATGCATGTGAAGATACACTGCAAAAAATAATTTGTACAACTGAACTGTTAATTCTCACCAAAAATCCCTGCAAGAGCACCCGCCAGCTATGAAATGGTGACCCTTCTCTCTTTGTGTTTCATCGTGGTACTGACACAATCTTGTTGCTTCTATATGTTGATGATATTGTCTTGACTGGTAACTCACATCGGTTGCTTGATGATTTCATAAAATCTCTGAGCATCTCTTTTCACATGAAAGATCTGGGCTCACTTCATTATTTTCTGGGGATAGAAGCCAAACGCACTTCAGTTGATCTTTTTCTCTGCCAAACTAAGTATGCTATTGATCTTCTTACTCGAGCACACATGCAAGACTGCAAACCGATAGCAACTCCACTATCTATAAGACCTCTCCACGTGACGGACAATGAGATTTATCTTGCCAACCCATTTGAATACAGAAGCTTAGTTGGTGGACTTCAGTATCTCACTATAACTCGCCCAGACCTTACTTATGCTACTAATCTTTTATGTCAGAAAATGCAGCGACCAACCATTGCTGATTTTCAGAAACTGAAGCGAGTTCTTCGATATGTTAAGGGCACTGTGAATCTGGGAATCTTCCTACACTCCCAAAGTTCTATGACCTTATAAGGCTTCTCCGATGCTGATTGGGCTAGCTGTCCTGATACCCGACGTTCCACCACTGGTTTTTGCACATATCTTGGTTCCAATCTCATCTCATGGTCCGCTAAGAAACAATCGACTGTCTCTCGTTCATCTACTGAAGCAGAGTATCAAGCTCTTGCATATGCTACTACTGATCTTACATGGATTAGTTTTGTTCTACGTGATATTGGCATCTCTCTTCATTCTTCTACAACTCTGTTTTGTGATAACCGATCTGCCATCTCTCTTACTACCAATCCTGTCTTACATGCTCGAACTAAACATATTGAAATTGACTTTCATTTCGTCGGAGAAAAGGTCTCCTTGGGATCCTTACAAGTTCAGTACGTCCCTAGTCATCGCCAGCTTGCTAACATTTTCACCAAGGCATTGCCACGACTTAATCATTCCACTCTCAGAACCAAACTGGGCTTGGGTTTCAAACCTGCACCCAGTTTGCGGGGGGATGTTGAGACTACAGGAAAGCTGAAGATACCAATAGCAAATTAGGAAAGCTGAAGATATCGAAAGCTAAAATATACCGAAAGCTGAAGATACCGATAGCAAACTAAGTCCTCTGCTTCCTCTACTTCTACCGTTATTTTCTGTTTTTGCATAACTGATTCTGTTTTTTAAAGCTAAGAGAAAACAGAATAGTTAACATTCTGTTAGTTCAAGGTGTATAGATTTGGTTCTTCAGTTAGTTTAGTTGCTCAGTTGTATTTTCTGGTATATGAGCTGTAAACTTGAGTGTTAGTTGATAACGGTATGTACTATATAAACAGGAACATACACAAGAGAGGAGTGAGGCTCTCAGATGAAGTTCGTATTCTTCAACATAGATTACATTTCTTCCTTCTTCCATTTCTCAAGTTTTTCCACAATAGGAACGTCTTCCTTCAATCAGATCAAACCAAATGCATCGGCAATCTCCTCACTGTCTAGAGACAGAGCATTCTCTTTCTCTTCTTCTTCTATATCGAACAAAACCGGGTTCGTGTTAGCCATGTACCCTTATAATCTCAACCCCGTGAAAATCTCGCCCAGCATCACTTAAATTTCGCTATACATTTGGTGGGAGTTATCTCCAACAAAAAAACTCACGAACTTCACCAACAACTTCTACAACACTGCAGCCTGGAAGCTTCTTCTCACCTCTGAACTTCATTACCTACCGCATAAGGCTTACACTTTCCCAGTTTTTGTTATCGGTGTAAATATTGGACCAAAGCATGTAAGCACCATGATTCTTTGCTTCAAGCTCCACCATCTTTCTTGAGGCAAGCTCGCCTATTTCCATATTCTTGTGAATTTTACATGCATTTTGTAAAGCTCCCCAAGCGCTGGCATGAGGCTCCACCAGCATGTCATTGATGAAATTTAACGCTTCATTTAAACGGCCAGCTTGGCCATACAAATCAACCATGTAGATATAATGCTCAAGTTCAGGCTGGATTCCATACGACTCAGTCATTGAGGCAAGCCCTTTCTCGACTAGTTAAACTACACTGCAGCCTCTCAGTACCGATACAAATGTGACTTCATTTGGGAGATCCCTGTCTTTCTTCATGGGCGGGAAAAGCTCGAGACATTCCCTACCAGCTCCATTTATGTCTAGTCCATTCATGGCACTACGCCATGTGTACGCGTTCCTTTCCTTCATCCCCCAGAAAACCTCCATGGCCTTATCCATGTCACCGCATTTGGCATACATATCGATAAAGCAGTCCCTAGCATCAACGTCATCCGAAGGCTGTTCCTTTCAATATATGCATGAGCCCACCTCCCTTGATCCAGTGCACCTAATTGAGTGCATGCAGATAGAACTGGAACCATAGAAGGCTCATTGACCTTCACACCTTCCAGTTGCATCTCATGGAACAAATTCAAGGCACACCTCGACTCCCTAAAAAACATCCACGCATTTTGTCAACATTGCCATACTTGGCGCAAAAGTGCTCGCTCAGCATCAGCGTTTGACACACCACGTCATGATCAAGAATCCCTCCAAACACCCTATGACACGATTCTAAACTACCCATCTCCACATACATTAATCAACGCACTCCGAACATGCGGGTCAATTTCAAACCCGTGTCTTGATGGTTGGATAAAAAACTTGATGCTGGTTTGATTATTGCTTTGCTGTGCGTCTAAACTTAATATTCCAATTTGGTTTTTTGTCACCCAAAACCTACCACAAAATTAAGGAGGAAAGTCTGTGAAAATTAAAAAAACTGGATGAAGTTTCCATTAAATTTGTCTTCTTTAATTTCCTGCTTCTAGCCAATAGCCAATGATAATAATGTTAGGATTCGAAATGTCAATTATGCGTGCCTTTCGTATCTTTTATTCGTTTCCTGTTTCTTTTCCTGAAATATTACCTTTGTATGGAAACTTTTACCTTTGTATGGGAACTCAACTTAGAGATCACTTGTGTATCTATGGTAAACCAATAACATCTTCCTTAGTTGAATTCCCTTGTCTTCATTAGGCTTCTCCTCTTTAGTGCTATTTCTATATGTATGCTTAATTCTTTCAATCAACAATTTATGATTATCTGAGTTCTTTTTATCCTATTTGCATTCCTTAAATAGCAGTCATGAAGTCCTTTGATGGAGCTTTAGACTTGTGGGAGCAACAAAACCGGAAAACCCAATCTCTGAATCGATCTTGCGGTCCATTTTCAAACTGAGATCATCAATTCCGACGCAATCCAAGTGTACAAGGGGCTCAATGTTGTCACCAACAAGGTTACCGAGCTCGAGCGTCAAGGAGTGCCACACCACCTCCTAGGAGTGATCGATGTCCTAATGTTGACTTTCGACGCATCACGTTTGTAGTTATGCGATGATCGCCTTCAAGCAAATAACGGACTGCGCGTGCGCTGCAATCATTGCTGGAGGATCAAACTCCTTTATTGAGGCGCTCGTGGAGGGCCCGACATCTAATTTCAGGTCCATTTATGATTGTTGTTTCCTTTGGTTGGATGTGTCGCTCCCTATCGTGAATGAGTGCATGTCGAAATGGGTGGACGAGATGGTTGATGCAGACCTAATAGATGGGTGCGAGGTATGTTGCCTCGCAAATTGACTGCTCAGGTGGCATTCGCCGTGCGATCGGGGTCCCAGAAATGGACCATTACCTGCGATTCGAGAATTGTATGATTGATGACGAGAAACCAAATGAGGGTTTGCTCGATGTCGCCATCAACAAGATCAAGGTCAACACTTGCAGGTTAGCTTTTCGCCAAGCGGGGAAGATCTGGAGGCTTAGTGAAGACCGTGGGTAGAACATGCATCGCATCGATGCGACTAAGGTTTTCAAGAGTCGAGGTAAAGATGTTGAGAAGGGATAGGAGAGTTTGGTGTTGGAGCCAAGCTTGGCAATTGTAGGAGATTTCCTCAAGGACCATGAGAAAGCATTTAGTACGCCGAAGCAACTTGCCACGACCTTGCCTCAAGTCCGCATGGAAATGCGGGGAACTAACTAACCAGAGAGTGATAAAATATTCTCACGATCACAGATATCATAAAACTGTTGTAATTTTTTTTATTTTAACGAGAAGGGTTTTGTCCATCAAAATACTATCTCCCTATTTTCCAACTTTGATCCATATTTAAAGCCAATGTATCTTAGAATGTGTCGCGACCAACCTCCGATTTTTTATGATAAAAGAAGGGGGTCTCACCTGGTACGTGCTAAGTCTAGGTTCGGGACTTAACTCGGGTTCTCTTAAGCCCATACTATATCGCGACTCAGGGTTTAGGTTTTTAACCTATAATTGGTTTTTATCTAGGGGTCGCCAATAATCGGTTTGGGTGGACCGATTAGAAACTCAAGTAAAGTGATGGGAGAATCATTGTACTCTCACAAACTAGAGATTAAATAAGTTTGGGGACTTGATTACACTAGTTGAATGACCAGTGCCATTTCGGTACATTTTTATCCTGTTCATTTGAGAAAATATTTGTCAAACAATTTGAATTGATTTTAGGACTTTTCTCCTAACATGTGAGATAATCAAACGAGTGCTCAATTATTAACAATTAGTAGTCAAACTAGATATGCAGCCTAAGGTTCTAGCCCTAACTAAGGCAATGACATTCAAAGTACAACAGTTTATGCAATTATATCTCAATTAAAAACAATGTGCATAATAAAACAACAGTAGTCGAGACAACATACGAAATCCTACTGCATAGTCCTATAGGCCTATTCGACTTTAAACATGATTGATAATCAAATATCCACATAATTTAGAAAAATATTAAAAAATACTACTTTCTAAACTGTTTCTTAATTTAAAAGGAAATAAAAAATGATTTTTTAATATATTTTTATATTTTTTAGAAATAATAATAATAATAATAATAATAATGAACACGATTTAAACAAAAAATATATTTTTTAATTTTTTAATTAAAAATTTTAAAAATTTTATTAATTAAAAATATTTAAAATAATAATATTATAATAAACCAGGTCGGGTCAGAGGACTTGGGTCGGTCAGAACCGACCCGAGTCAACGAATTTGACAAAGTCGTTGACAGGGTCGAATCTACTAATCCGGACCAGGTCAAGAGTTAACTTGGGTCATGAATCAGGTTGAGTAGGTTCTCGCATGCTTTTGCACGATTCGGGTCATGAATCGGGTCAGGTTAGTTCCCATGTGCTTTTGCACGCGAGGATGCTGATCAAGCGAAAATCGGCCCCTCGCTGGCCAACCCATGCCGTCTCAAGCCTAAATCCAGCCTCTGGGGACCACCACCGAGCTTTTCGGCCATCCCACTCGCCGTCTGACAACCCGCTCGCCGGAAATCAAAAATAGCTCAGCCTCACTGAGGCATTTCATCGAATACCCAGTGTGTGAGGCTAAAACAGACGGTTTTTGACCTACCTCGTGACTCCAGTGTACTCCGGCGATTTGGCTTACCTTTGGTGATGATATATGGGCTACGAGGAATGACGGTATGGGCTAGGATTCGCACGAAACGGCCAGCGCGAGTCCCAAACAAACCGTGTTCACAAACAGGGGAAAATAGAGGGGTTTATGAACTTGGAGAGCTCACCGGTCGGAGACACGTCCAAGGTACATTTCCAGCTGATCTACAAGAAACGTCGCGGTTGCTGATGTCCCTTGGCGACCTGCAAAATCTCTCAGCTCGCTGTTTTCTCTTGGTTCTCTCTTCTCTTCTCTTTTCTCTCAATGTGCTCTATTTTTGGACCGACTCTCTCTCTCTCTTCTCCGGCCTTTATAGGCGATGCCGGCCACCTGCCCCGTCTCAAAAGTCACAATCTTAATGGCCCTATGCCGACCATAGCCTGCACCACGACTTTGGTGGCCATCCTAGGCCGGTGCAGGGAGGCAAAAATCCTGCACCCCTGCTTAACTTCCACAACCACCATGAGAGGAAGAGGAGAGGGGGAGAGGCCGGAAAAGGGGGAGGGATGGGACTGGCCATCAATGCCCTTCCCCTGCTGCTCCTTACCTGCCCAAGACTTTGTTTGATGGGGACGACGAGGGCTACTCCGCTGTTTGGCCGGTGAATAGCTAGATGTAGGGAAAACAGAGGCAAGTGAGAGGAAGGAAGGAGGCCGGGGCCGACGGGGAGAAGGAAGGAGCAAGCTGGGCCAGGCCCAGCTCGCGCAAGAGGAAAAGAAAAGAGGGGAAGTGGGCCAGGGACGCACGGGGAAAAAAAGAAAGGGCCGGGTGGACCCAACCCCAACTCGGCCCAACTAGGATTTCTTTAATTAAATTTTTTTATTTTTTATTTTTTAAATGTTTTTTGGAAGTTAATTAAGAAAATATGCCCTAATAGGCCCTATTAATGCAAATGTGTCTAATGTCTATATGCAATGCAATTAGATAAAAAAATTATTTTTTTTGTTTTAGGAACTAAAAATTAATTCCTAAATTTTGCATAATTAATTTTGGGTAAATTCATAAAAATAGGTGTCAAAAGAATGTATCGCCAGCATCGGATAATCTATTTAAGAAACATTCTTATCGATCAATAGAATTGAGTTTAATGAAGGTTTTAGAGTAATCTATCTCGCAGCAATGCAATATTTCAATATAGGATGCTAAATTCTAATTTTAGAAAATACAAAATGCAAAGCATAACTATTTAGAAGATGTAAAGAGTAATCTCTCGAGGAAAAATAATAGGAGTACAAGTCGACATTTTCTATCTTTTTACACATTTCAATTTAAACAGAAGGAAAGATCGGTTGTCAAGGTTTTATATCAGCAAGTGTCCAATAACTAAACATGTGTTCTGCACAATGTCTAGGTTTTTGTCATCCGGTAAAAATGGCAGTATCATAATGTAAGCTTGACCCAATAATCTATATTACAGAAATCTATGCAAATGTGATACGGAATTGTTCGCGCAAAACGAGACCGGTGTCAACATATCATCTCTAAACCTAGTTTCTCGGAATCTTCTCGAGAATGAGAAACGCTAATATGGAATGAGCATTATGGGTAACTATGCCCAAAATCTCAAAAACTTTCTCTGGATGCCTTCTATGTCATCTCTATCAAGTTTATCCTCCAATTGAAAGAAGGGAAAATTATCAAATCAGTCCTAAACCTATTGTACGGCGGTCAATTTAGTCCTAAATCTTTTAAGTTTGCTAATTCAGTCCTAAACCTTTTAAATTCTTGCCAATTGAGTCCTTCCTGCCAATTTTTCACGGCCGGCGCTGAGGTGGCCGTCGGCCGGCGCCGGTCGTCCAGTCAACGCTGACGTGGCAATTTTTAATTATTTTTTTTCAATTTTTTAATCTTTTTTTTCTTCTTGTTCTTTTTTTTTCTACTTTCTCCCCTCTGACAGGCTGTCGGTTGCTGGACTGGCCAGATGGGAGGGCCGGCGAGGCCTCTGGCGAAGCTCGCCCTGCCGGCCATCGGCGAGGGCGAGCCTCGCCGTCGCCTGGGTCGCGTCGGTGAGGTCGAGCCTCGCCAAGCCGGACCAGCCAGAGGGGAGAAAGCAGAAAAAAAAGAAGAAAAAGAAAAAAAAAGATTAAAAAATTGAAAAAAAATAATTAAAAATTGCCACGTCAGTATTGACTGGACGATCGGCGCCAGCTGGCAAAAATTGGACGGAATGACTCAATTGGCAAAATTTAAAAGGTTTAGGACTGAATTGGCAAACTTAAAAGGTTTAGGACTGAATTGGCCGCCATACAATTGGTTTAGGACTGATTTGACAATTTTCCCATTGAAAGAATATAAATCCACACGAGAGGGCGCTTCATCTTCATCACATTCAACAAAGCCATCTTGCCCTCTCTCTCTTTTCTAACTTCCGTCTTGCAGAGCAATTGATTGCAAGCTAGAAACAGACCATTTAGGTAAAGAAATCCAATTTATATTCAATTGTGCAAGAAGAGTTAGCTATCTTGTTTGTTGGATTGTATTCCTGTTATGGTTTTAGATCTTATGCAGATTGTGGTATCTCAACTTTGGCTGATTATCATGCAGGGCTAGTCAAATGAGAAGGCCCTCGCGAATTTGAAAAACCCGTGACCATGCTTGATTATGAGATATACCCTGACTCATAGAACTATCTCGTTGAGCTTTAAAATGAATGTATCGATAGGATGAATCACAGAATAACCCTAGAAATGATTCCTGTTTGGGCATCTTCATGATCTAAGTACAGGAAAATCACCCAATACCTAGGCAATAGGCGGATCGTTACGCTCAGCCGCTCTTTGTTCCGTAATGACCCGCTGATAATGATCATAACTGTGAACATCATATAGAAGTGTCATTCCATTTGTTGTTTCATCAGAATTTGTGTTTAGCCGGCTTGATTACCAACGTGCTGTTGTCGGTGGATGCGCATGTCAATTTGCGAAGTGCTAATTGAATTCTTCTTAGGCTTAGACGAACATTGCAAGTGGGGTTTTTGTGAGAAATCGCATCGTTTCTTATCTTCTTAATTGCCTGCTCATGATAACTTTGGGGATTTTTTGTTTGACATTTTCCCTAATGATGAAGATTAGATTCATGCCATCCCTTTCTTGACCTTGTCTGGACTTTCTGTCCGAATAAGGTCAGGTGTTGGTTTGTGCTATAGGTTGTATTTGGTGTTCGAAAAGTCTATACACTCTTACCGTTACCAAAATATATATATATATATATATATATATATATATATATATGAAGATTAGATTCATCTCGTCTTGGTAGCCATGTCTTATGTGAAATATTCCAACCCTTTTGTTAAAATGCTATCCAATCCAAAAACATTCAATAGGAAATTATATTTATCGTATTTTTCAAATAAAAAAATGTGTACCAGATCTCATAAGTCGTCTTATGTTTTCTGATTTCTAGATTTCTCAGTCCTTGAACTCTTTTATTCATTGAACTTCAAAAAATTCCTTTATGATTTAACTTTTTTTCTCAAAACAAACATGATTAAATTTCTAGTTTTTCAGTGGAGTCTTTAGTTTATACCCCTCAGTAATTGCTCCTAAACCGGAAAAAAAAAACAGTGAATTTCGCGTCTTTCAGGTGCTTAAACATAGAACATGGATATTAGTAATTACTCTAGTCATTTATCCTACTCGTTCTATATTCCAAATATATTTAACATGGTCTCTAATCATTGCTCTATTAATAATTTGTACTTTTGGGACATGCGACCACCATCTTCTAACATAACTCGGAATTCCTTTCCATTCTCTTCCTTTCATTTTCAATTTTACATGCTCTAACATTCTCTAAGGGACATATACTTCTGTTACTGTTTCATTATATTCCTTTTAGTGTACTCTTCCTCTTTTTTGTTAACCTCATGATCTCACCTGAAGGTCAATGGGAGATACCAACACCAGAAGAAACCTTCTGGAGCTGTTCGAGCTTGTCGGGGACGACCTAACGAATGGCTTGCACACCCTCGATTTCTGTGTCACCCTTGAGAATTGCTTGAAGTATGTGCGCGATATCCAATTGCTGATTTTTGATATGCTTCATTTGATGCACCTAGAGGACCGGCGGATCCGTTATGCGACTAGACGAACCTGCGGGCTTAAAGTCAATGATGTCGGATTGAGCTCAAATTTGGTGGACTGAAGCGAAACGGCGTGCTGATATACTCATGGCCTTTGGCCATGATTAACGATGGATTTTCGCGATTCGAGATTGTTTAGATGGATTTTTCTATTTTTTTAGTATTTTTTGGGTTAATTTAATAAAGGGCAGTTTCGTAATTTTACGTTTTGATGATTACGTTTTCTAATAAGGTTAGATTTGGGTCTATATAAGCTTATTTTAGGATTTCCTTTAAGCAGACTTTGGATATTTTGATTTGATAATCATATTTGAAGGACGAATTGTTCTTCTTTCGAACTTTCTTGTTCAGTCAAATTTTCTATCGCGTTTCAGCATCATCATTGCTTCGAAGAAGAAGACAGGAAAGGAGACTGCAGGTATATATGTATCTTAGTTCCCAAGGAACTTCATCAATAGCACATACATCTAAGTATATTTGGTTATTGAGCTACTACTGCCAATGCTAAGGCCTTCAATCTCTCCTATTTTCTCTATGCATTGGCCATTGACTTCATATCCTAACATGCCAATGAGACTGAGTTGATTTCTAGAGTATGATATCCTAACAATACAAGGTTAAGGTGGTGAGAAATACACATGTTCTGTTTCAAGATAAACTGATGCAGAAACCTTGGAAAAATTTAGGTACTCAGACACCTTGGAGAAATTGACGAAATTCAGGGAGACTAGAGACCCCTTGACTGAGTTCTTCGAGATCTTTCAGTTTATCCACAAGCAACAAAAGTCCATGCTCGAGAAGTTGCAGATCAAGAAGGAGGAGATTGACGAGAAGCTCAAGAGCATACGCACTTGGGCGATTGTCTCAAACATTATACTGATTGCGACTTTCCAAGCCTTGCTGATCTATTCGGTCGTGACTGCTGCAGTGGTTGCTCCACCATTCACTGCCACTTTAGTGGCAGCAGTTGCCTGAACCATGGATTCGGTGGGCAAGTGGATCGATTCCCTTTGGAAGAATTATGAAGATATATTAGAGGGAGAGGAGGTGATCAACTCAATGCAAGTGAATACTACTAACCTTTTTTCTCCCTTATTACAGTGACTATTTCCACCATTTCGTGAAACCAAGTTAACATCCCTGTTAAGTTCAAAACAATAGTTTCCCCTAGAAGTTCTCACATCTAACATAATGAACATTGTGAGGCTGGGTTCATTTTTATGTAGCTGTAAGGATGGGAACAATGTCTTGGAGTCCAAAATGCAATAAACTCTGCGACAGAAGTCACCATGATTTACATGAATAAATTCTTACAACTAAAAGCTCTACAGGCCGGTACCTTTGTTACTTTCCAGGTCCTGGACACAATCAGAGATCTTATTGACCGTTTGGAGGTACAGATCAAGAGCCTCTTGCAGATAGCTGATTTTGCGATTGAGGGGGGACCAGAGGCAGTGAAGCTCGGAATAGAAGACATCAGGAAGAAGCTGAGAGATCGTGAAGGATGTCGAAGAACTGGAAAAGCAAGCCGACAAGTGCTTCAGAGGATTATGAAGTCCCCCACCAATTGAAATGGTGCCCCTATAGTGCCATAGAGAACTGTTGCTAAGGGTTTGTTTCGTTGTGAAGGATGTTATGTGAACCTCAATTGCATTGCCTTCTTAGTTCAATAAACTGGAAGACATCAACTTTTGGCATTTGATTTGTTAATTATCAAAAATTAGTGCAGCTTTTTGACATAAAGGCCTTTATCATCTTCCTGCTTTGGATAGGAATTCTTCGATCCCGAGTTGATGCCAAGGGAAGGTATGATCTTATTACATTTGCTTTGCTAAGAGATGCTCGAGAAAGATTCATCAAAGCTGGACATGAAATGAGGTTGGCATATGCATGTGATTGATATGTGTGAGCACTAGAACCAGATCGACCCAAGAACCGAAGCAGTTGGTTCCAGGCAGTTCTCGAGGGAACTGGTCCGGTTCCAAGTTACTAATTTCTTCGTCCGATTATTGGTTCCTAAAATTTAGAATCAATGAAAACCCATCTAGTTTTAGGTGTGGATCCACCCACTTGGACCACCTGGACCGGACCGATTATTCTATTTTTCTTTTTTAAAATTCTTATTATTAAAACACATTTCTTAAAAAACTAATGCGGCGTTGATTTTCTTTTTTTTTTTTGTTTTTGTGGAGCAGTAATTTCACCCTTTTAAGGAACAAATTATTTGAAATTTGGCTAATTCGAAGTGGAACTCTGTAGCCTTCCTGTTTTTTGCCTGCTCATCCAAAGTGTACGAGAACGTGATGGAGATCGAGCTAATTGGCGAAGATGGAGTTGACAGACTACGATGGTCATGCTAGCACCAACAGATGGGAGTAGTGACCGATGGGAAATCGCATTGTTTCCAAACCATCACTTTCACAATAAAAGGCTTTAAAATTCTGCAAAAGGGTTTAACAATGGGAAGGTGAAGCCTCTAATCAAAGCCTCTTTTTTGTCAGAACGGCCTTGATCAAAGCTTCGTATAGTAGCAAACTGCATGTATGGTTACGATCACGAAAGTGCATTGAGAAGATTTTTCGAGATTGTCGTTAATCAAAATTCATAAGCACAATGATGCTTTAGGTTCCCATCAATTAATTACTTTTATTATCATATTATCCCTTTTCTTCTTTATTCTCCTATGGATCCTATGGTCCTTAAAACGGTTCAATTCTTTTCATACTTGTTTTTGCTGGAAAAAAAAAGCGGGAGTTATACCGTCAGTTCCTAGATCCACTCGAGAACCAAACCAGTCTGATTTGATTTCAAGATCAAGTGGGCTGGTTTCCGATTCCAGGATGAGAACCAACCTACCCTGGAACCAATTTCCCCTAATAATTGATATGTATTATGGGTTCTTTTTGTGATTATATTTTTATTTATACCCTGACTCTAATTAATTAATATTATTTATATATATCAAACAACCGTAGTTAAGGTCAAGCCACCATAAACACTTAGTCTCTACTCTCTTTGTGACTTTAAATATCGACATAGTATCGGAACCGGAAAAGGCATCAAATTCCTGAACATCTCTTCCCCAAATCCACACTTTTTTTGCTCCTTTTTGTATTTCCGATTCATCCCCAGTTTTTCTTCTTCTCTATTATCTCTTTATCCATCATTTTCTATTTCCATTAATCCCAATTTCTGATTACCTCTCCCCCCAACATTCGCAATAGCACAAGTCTTGTCTCCATCAATCTTGATTTAAACAATTATCTTTTCTGAAAAGCTTTGTTTGAACCTATTCTATTCTGTAATGATCTACTGGACCATATGGATGGGTCTT
Organism: Syzygium jambos; assembly: GCA_031216235.1. NCBI lineage: Eukaryota > Viridiplantae > Streptophyta > Magnoliopsida > Myrtales > Myrtaceae > Syzygium > Syzygium jambos. Next base: position 17,295,749 of record CM062226.1, read on the forward strand.
TTGTATATCAATCAAAGCTTGTTCCTAATGACAATGGGACTATGGTGGTCGATCCGTCCTATTTCACTTGGGTCAAGAAAGATAAGTGCCTCCGTAGTTTAATCAATTCGACCTTCAAAGTTGAGATTTTCATGAAGTTCTCATCCTTCGGACATATCGAGAGGTTTGGCTCGCTCTTAGAAGATGCATTATCGATCGTTGCACAGCCAAGTTAATTGGACTGAAATTTGATTTTAGAACGCCATCAAGAAACCCAATCAGTCCATGTCTGACTATCTTTGAAATTTAAAGCCAATTGCAAACTCTGACACTTCAAGCAATTGCTCCATCTTCGACAAGGACTTAAAAGATTCAAGCCCTCAGTGGGATCCCCATCTGAGTACAATCCCTTTGTCACACCAAAGTCACCAATAGCTCTACAATTCCTTTGGTGATCTGCCTTCACAACTCCTCATCCAAGAAGAACGAATTCTTCAAAAATCTAATTCCTCATCTTCATTCGATATTCATCATGCTTTGATTAGCCATGCCACATCACCCATTCCCCCTGTTCCAAGGGTCAAGGGCGAACGTAATTCTAGGGGCAGAAAATCTAGTCAGTGACATGGTAGAAAGTTCTCCACTAATGAATCGGGTTTGCAATCCGCCTATAATTTGTTCAACACATAGTTATCATCAACCCCGAATTTTAATCGCTCCTCTGCCTCTTCTGGTCGGCCACATTGTGGTCTGAGGCCCTATGCTCCTCCATACACCTAGGGATGCATTCTCAAATCTTGGCCTAATGTTAATTGTCAAAACTATAACGAAAACAGGCACACCACGCTATAATGTCAACAACTGTTCAACCATGCTTCACCACCAATGATCTCTCGGAATCCTTCTCAACTCTCTCGATTGGTGAGACTTTTGATCCCATGTGGTATCGTGATAGTGGAGCATGGGCACACATAACTAATGATACACCCCTAAAACCTAAAAAGCAAGTTGGTTGGTGATACTCATTTATTTCCTATAAAGCCAGTTGGTAAAGCTTATTTACGTACTGGTTCTCGATCCTTTTTGTTATCTCATATCTATCATATCCCCAATTTGGCTCACAATATTCTCTTTGTTACTCAACTTTTCCACATAAATTCTTGCACCGTTGATTTTGATGGTTCATCCATTTATTTGAAAGACCAACAAACAGGGAAAGTTCTCCTCCAAACTAACTCCTCTCATGGTTTTTATCCGATCTCCAACTCATTGGTGTCATCTCTCTTGCATCCTATTGTGACTTCCTCCGCTTCCCTCACTCGCTAGCATGCTTGTCTAGGTCATTCTAATAAACAATTTTACTTGTGTTTGCAATTCAAGTTTTAAGACAGTATTTTGTGAATCTTGTTTAGTGGGAAAATCTCATCAATTACCTTTTGATTCAGTTAATCATCTTGCATCTTTTCCTTTGGTTGTAATTTATTCTTATGTCTAGACGAGTCCATTTTATCTAAATTTATTGATGCCTACCTTCGTGTCACTATTGTCTTTCCCATGAAAAATAAATACAAGATGCCTACACACTTTCATTTTGTTGTGTTATAAAAAAATCTATGCAATACCAAAACTAAATTTTTATAGACTGATGGCATGGGTGAATACACTAGTAATTCATTCTAAACATACTTATGTGACAATGGTTTTGTTCAATGTCTTTCTTGTCCACACACCCTATCTCAACATGGCTTGTCCAAACGCAAAATCAAACAATAAGTCAAAATGTATAATCCATTCTCATATTCCTCCAATATATTGGGCTTATGCTCTTCTCACTATTGTTTACACTATTAATTGCCTTCCCGCTTATCCCTTTAATGCTTCTCCTTTCCATTGTTTTATTTTGATTGCCGTTTGATTACTCATTATTTCGTGTTTTTGAATGTTCTTGTTGTCCATTTCTTCCATCTCATGTCTTCCATGAGTTGCCACCCCATTCCATGCCATGTATATTTTTAGGGTACATGTAGAATCGCAAAGTCTATTGTTGTCTTGATTGGTCCAATGATCGTATTATTATCAGTTGTCATGTTTGATATGATGAGAATTTTCTCTTTTCATAGAATCCTTCACCCCTTTTAGTCTTGTAACTCACTGTTCCATATTAGCCCCTTCTCTTTTTCTTTCCTCAAATAAACCGATTCTACCTTCTCCCTCGTCCAGCCCTTTCTCCTCCAATTTGCTCATACTCCTCATTCGCCTCTCTTCTCTTCGCTGGCCCAACCTCTTACCTGCCTCTCTCTACCTCTCGGCCCACCCAACCTACTTCAATGTATTTTTTCCCTGCACCGCTTCTCCCTTTGACCAAACTTATTGTGCCTGAACCCAACTCCTCTCCTAACCCGATTCCTTCTACAACATACCTAAGAGTCCTCTCTAACTTTCTATCTAGAACATTCTTCTCTTAACATCATTTTATGCAAACTCATGCCAAATCTGGAATTTCTAAATCATATTTATTCTTTATCTCTCTCACTCTTTTCACGAAGAGACATCGAGTTGCTATTCTTAGGCCATTCTTGAACAACATTGGAAAGTAGTTATCATGGATGTATTTTAATGCTTGTTCACCAACCATTTGTGGGATCTTGTACCACTTCTAAGCTCATCATGTTTCATGGGCATTTAAGCAGTTGGCAAGACTGGACTATAACAAGACCTTTGACCTTGTCATTAAACCTACTACAGTTCGGGTTGTTCTCTTTATTGTGATTTCATCAGGATGGAGCATACATCAATTTGACATTAAAATTTCCTTCGCACACTCAATCCCTTGCGAGGAAATTTACATGCAATGACCTCTAGGTTATACTTATCTTGAGTTCTCGAATCATGTGTGCCATCTATGGTAAGTTGTTTATGGTTTAAAATAGGATACACATGCATGCTTTCATCGCTTTTATTATCTTTGGGCTTCACTGCGATTAAGGTTGATCCTTCATTATTCATCAATGCTTCCTCTTGAGGTTGTCTATATAATCTACCATATGTATCCTTGTCACAGTCTTTGGTTACACGACTCTTAATGGAATTTGCTAGGGTTTGGGACCAGTTCACTATTTTCTTGGTAGTGAGGCGCATCGCCGCACTGACCTCATTAAGGTCAAGCAAAGTATATTGACGCATTTTTATGCACATTTGACCTCATTAAGGTCAAGCATGTGTCTACTCCCTTGGCCTTAAAGACTTTGTTGTCCGCTAACAATGTTGTAGCTCACTGTGTTGCTAAAATTATTTGTATTCACCAATTACTTCGTAAGCTCGGGATCCCTTTTTTATTCTCTCGCCATATATTGGGAAATCTTTGCCAACTACCTTGCTCTCAACTCCACATTTCATTCTCATACAAAACACATCAAGCTAGACTTTCACTTTGTTCGAGAGCGGATAGCGTCCGGCAATCTACATGTTCGATACATGCCATAGCAGATCAACTAGCAGACATATTCAATAAGGGACTACCTAATGTGCAACACATGCTATTGAGATCCAATCCCTAAGTTGTTACACCTATTTCGGATTGAGGGGATATTAATATGTAATTGATATGTATTACGGAATTTTATTTCTAATTGTACCCTAACTGTAATTAATTGTTGTTCAGGCAACCCTAATTAAGGTAAATTCACCATAAACATTTTGTCACCACTCTCTTTAACCAGGTCGCTCCTCTCTTTTTTTTTTTAGTAAGGCAAGAGTATTATATACTTTTCATTCACAAGGTACAATAGACAAGCCGAAATACAAAAACCTCGTACCTACCACGACACAGGTGTCGCGATAGGTGCAAAGGTGTAGCGGCAGACTAAAGCTAGCAGGCACTACAAGCAAAAGGGACTCGACGGTTAAGAATAATGAGCTGACCCACTAACAAGCAGACTACAAAGCCATAGAGGAATAAGCAACTACAGAAAAATAGAAGTTAGAATGTTCCAGCTAGCCTAGATTCTTCTATTGCGGCGAGTATCTGCAACAGGCTTGAGAGAAAGAGCCTTGTCTCGTACAGCTTTGGCAAGATGGTTCCGCATTACTGGCAGGAAAATGGTCCCGTTTCTAAAGAGGAAATGGTTATGCTTTCTCCAAATGAGATGGCACAGAGCTCCAAGTGCAAACCTAGCAAGGCGATGATGGAAGCTGTTACCCGCAATGGAGGTGGACGCCCAGCGGAGAAAATATTGGCAAGACTCGTTATGCCAGGAGAGATTAAATTTGGTGGCCCAAAAAGACGCCAGAGAACCCGTATAAGTGCAACCAAAAAAGAGGTGATCAACGGAGTCTGGCCTACCTTGACAGTAAGCATAAAGACCATCAGAGATTCTGTGGTAAGATAGGAGGAGGACCTGGGTCGGAAGCCTATTGAGGGACATCAACCACAGCAGAAAGCTATGTCTCGGGGCAATGTTGCAGTCCCAAATGATTGAGTCCCAAAAAACACGGTGTCCTTTTTCCGAATTAATTCCCAAGTCGAAGAAATTGAGAATACTCCAGAAGGATGACCTTGCCAAATAAGTTGGTCGGGCGACTCCATCACCAGCTAGGGGAAAGGTTTAGTCCAGGAATTAAAGGATTGCGGCACGTTAGACAGGTGCCATTCGGAGGATAGGAACTCCCTAACCGAGGCCATTCTTGCAATGCCGGAACAGAATATATCTCTATTAGAGAATAATTTATAGAGCGGGCCTTTAGTATGCCAAAAGTCGAACCAGAAAGAAACGGAAGCTGCATTACCAATTCTCCATTTGAACTGCTGCTGGAATTCCAAACGGAGATCTAAGATTTTCTTCCAGGCCTAGGAGCACACTGTAGGTTTAGGGGCGACCCATAAGTTCTTTGTTTTGAGAAAATTGGAATGTATCCATTTGCACCATAAAGATTCCTTATCCGTGAAAAGGACCCAGATGTGCTTAAGCATAACAGCTCGGTTACAATCGATAAGTCTACGAATGCCGAGTCCTCCTTCGGACCTAGGTGGGCAAACATCAGACCAAGAGACTTTGGCACACCCCACCCCCAAGTCTGGACCCTTCCAAAGGAACTGTCTAAGGATCATTTCGATTCTTGCAAGGACAGAACGTGGAAGGCAGAATATAGAAGCCCAGTGGACTTGAACAGGATGGAGAACAGATTTTATAAGTTGCAGACGTCCCGCAAACGAAAGGAATCTCTGGGTCTAAGAGCGAGCTCTAGACGTGATAGCATTGACTAGCGAGATATAGTCATTCTTACCCAACCTGGAGGCAGAAATAGGAACTCCAAGGTAACGGAAAGGAAACGTACCTTTGGTGAATCCAAATAGGTGTAATATACAATCCCTGAGAGACGTACAGCCACCCGAGAAGAAAATTTCGCTCTTGCTTACATTAGGCTTCAGTCCAGACCACCGGGAGAAAAGATCCAGGCCACTCTTCAAAAGGGCAGTAGAAGTATCGTTTGCCTCCGAGAATAACAGAACATTATCAGCAAAAAACAAATGGGTAAGGGAGGTGGACTTACACCGCCAAAAAAACTTAAATCCCAGTAGCCGAGATTGAGTAACAAGAATTCCAGTGAAGACTTCCATGACCAAAGTGAAAAGATAAGGAGACATCGGGTCTCCTTGGCGTAATCCTCTGCCACGGGGAAAGAATCCGTGGAGAGCTCTATTTATTGCAACCGAAAATTTCGGGGTCATCACACACTGCATAATAAGCTCGATAGTCATTCGGGGAAACCCAAAAGATTACAAGGTCCGTCGGAGGAAAACCCAATCAACGGTGTCATATGCCTTTTGAAAGTCAGCTTTAATGGCACATTTTGGCAAGTACGGGTCCTGATGAAAACCGGTAAAAAGTTCTTGGGCAAGAAGAATGTTATCCCCAATCCGCCGCTTCTTGACAAAAGCGTTCTAAGTGGGACTAATAATGGCAGGTAGAACTGCAGCAATTCTATTGGCCAATATCTTGGTAATGCACTTGTACATCGTGTTACAATAGGCAATTGGTCGGAATTCATTCATGGATGAGGCGTTGGGGACCTTGGGCACCAAGGTGAGAATGGTAGCATTGGTCTCCTTGAGCAAGGAGCCGGATTGGAAAAAGTCCTTAATAGCCAAAGTGACTGAAGGACCAACAATATCCCATGACGATAAAAAGAAGTCAACATTAAAACCATCAGGTACGGGGGCTTTACCTTTTGGAAGAGAGAACAAAGCCTCCCGGATTTCAAGATCAATCACCTGGCGGGATAGCAGTTGGGTATGATTCTCGCCGAGGGGGCATAGAATCACCACTTGAATGTCCAGACTTGTAGGCCGACGGACAGACGTGTCGGAGGCGAGTAGGTTCTCATAGTGCGTGACAATATGATCATGGACTAGACTCGGATCAGTAAGGATGGAACTTGAGCCATTAGAAATCGAGATAATACGATTGCGGAGATGCCTTCGATTGACAAAATGATGAAAATACTTAGTATTGCGGTACCCTTCTTTTAACCATCTGATTCTAGATTTCTGCTTGAAGAACAATTCCTCCTGAAAACGGAGTTCAGAGAAGACTCGGAGCTAATCCTTCTCAAGGTTAGCCAATGACTAGTTGAGAGGGTCACACGCAAGGGCATCTTGAGTAGTAGTTAATTATGCTCTCGCCTGGGAAGTATGGGTAGAGATGTCGGAGAAGGATTCCCTATTGAGAAGTTTAAGACGGCCTTTGAGGAGCTTCAGCTTTTGACATAAAATGAACATGGGAGTGCCAGAAATGTGAGAGTCCCATGTTTCCTCCACAATTCTCTTGAAGGAGGGGTGCATCAACCAGCAGTTAAAGAATTTGAAAGGCTTCTTGAGGACCGAGGGAGATTCAATTCTTATCACCATTGGAGAATGATCGGAAACTCCTGGGGCTAAGAAGGTAGCCTCCGAAAAGGAAAAGGCTCTGGTCCAGTGATCATTAATGAGCACTCTATCTATCTTTTGCTGTTTCCTCCGAGTACCAGAGGAAGTTGACCACGTGAATTTGTGACCAACGTATCGAAGGTCATTAAGACCAGCTTGATCTAGGCAATTGGCGAACTCATCAAATGCTGGAATCCAACAGTTGGAGTTGCCAATTCTGTCTAAGTGGTCTCTGATGGCATTAAAATCTCCAGCAATTACCCAGGGCACTTCAGCAAATTGCGAGCTCAACCGGATGAGATCTGCCCATAGAGTTCGATGAGTAATAAAAGTACGTCCACCATAAATCACCGATAGATGACAGGTCTTGCACGAAGCCAAAAGATTTATACGGCCATGAATAGCCTGCTCAAAATCAGAGATAACCATAAAATCAACATCTTGGGGATTCTAGCCTACCCATATTCTACCTTGGGGAGAGTGGCTATAGTTAGAGGACCATAACCATCTCGGCAATAATCCAGCAAAAATTGTGTCAAAAAGAGTCGAGCTGACCTTAGTCTCCAGAATACCAACACACGAGAGGTTGTTCGATCTAACAAAGGCTCTAATCTCAGCCTGCTTGAGGGGGTGAATAAGTCCTCTAATATTCCATATGCCAAAAAACATCAAAAAGAGGGGAGGGACCCATTACCTTCTTTTCACTCCCCCCTGCTTTCTGGATTTTGGGGGAGGCTTCTTAGCCATACCTGAGGTGTAGTCTAGAGAAGGTAGTGGCTGCACTGGAGCAGGAGGGGGAGGTCAGGGCTCTTGGCAGAGGCTCATCACTAGAATTTGCCCCGGGTCTCGACCTTGAGAGCGGAGAAGCAGGAGAGGGGAAATTATCATCAGTGCCAATGTCACTAGCCTTGCCAGCAGGAGAGTCGTCCGAATCGGACAAATCCTCGGACAAAGTAGGGGAAGCCACTTCAGGGACAGGAGGGGTCTGTCTGGACGAGGAGGCAACCGTGGATTTAAGGGTAGGCAGAGGCGGCTCTAGAGCTGAGGAGATTGCTAGAGCAGGGCCTGAAGAGTGAGACACAGCATTTTTCCTGGTCACCTTCTACCAAATTCCATCCCCTGAAAGGGGTTCGACAGGATTAGCAACAGCTGGAGGGGAACTCTGCACCGCCACAGCCGCATCACTAGCAAAAGGGGAGCACTTGTGGCCAAAAGTACCACAGATCGGGGCATGATATGGGATGCCATTCATCTCTACCTTAATGTGCCAGATTTCTTCATTCAACAGTACTTCCACTGAATTAGGCATTGGTTGGGTGGCCTTAACTTCAATACAGACTCTGGAAAACGAGACCATCCTCATTCGCTTAGTTTGCACGTCGACATAGAGGGGCTTACCGATTGCACTAGCCACCGCGCTAATGCCTTTAGCAGACCACAGAGCATACGGAATGTTTCGTAACTTAACTCAAACCAGGAGCGACTCATGTTGATCCTTCAAAAGCTTCAACTCTGGATACCATTGTTGTAGAAACATTGGTACTCTGAGAATGGTGATAAGGCCGCCATCCAAAATCTTCCTTCGAAAGGAATCATCAGGTATGTGGATCAACAATATGATAGTTAAAGGTGGTCACTCTTACAATGATTGACATGTCCCTTCTCGTGACAACCTTCTGGGATGACATTTACAAGAATGCTTCCTTGTTAATTTTAAATTTGGAGATGAGATTATAAATCCACGAGCCTAACTAAGTCACATTACTGCGATCACATGGACGTCATGTCAAAACCTATGATAAAACTTCCCTTGTAACACTAATAAACAGATAAACCTTTGCAGGTTCGATGAACAATTGGAACTGTAGGGTAGGATGGAAAGTTCTTAATATTCGAAGTTTAAGTAATAAGACCTTGCTTCCGTTGCTCTTATGTCTAGTTCCATAAGTTGATCAAACAAGTTCAGATGACTAATACAAAACTGAACCGTCGAAAAAAATGGCCAGGTTCTTGCCAAAAGCAGAAATTCTGAGCTACGACAGAATAGTTAACTTCTTGTTGAATTGTGTGTAGAAATCATTATGTTCATGAGAAACGTCTGTTCCAAGTCTGATAACAGATGAAAGCTACATTAACCGAATGAAAGACCAGACTGCAGAAACTCAGCACAACGAAATCATCCATGAGAACAAAACGTGTTTCAGAGTATTCCTCAATAAAACTACTTGGTAAAAACAGACATCTATAGACTGAAGCATATAGAGTAAGATAAATTTCAGCACTGTTGATGAGAAATAATGGAGGAAGAAATTGCGGATTCTGGATTGTTACTGATTAATGCTTGGCCCTAAGTAATGACAGCTTTGCCAGAGCCAGCAATTGGCCGTGGCCAAATGCTAAAATTGGTTGCAGATGCCAGATATGCACTAACGGAAGAAACACACACTTTAAACAAGATGGATGAGAAAAATGTGAGATATGTAATGTGCAGGTCAAGAAGATAACTCCGATAGCGTTCAGAAGGAACTTTATGAGAACTTCCGTTCTGTTCCTGGATCGGGGAAATGGCCTTACGGTGGAAGTGCAAGAGCAACTGGTTCTTGAAGCAGAATGTGTCCATCAGCCAATAAGTGCGGATCAAACACATTGTCCAGTAAAGTATAAGAAATCCAACACAAAAGCTTAAGCTATTAGGTAGAGAGAGACACATGTATATAAAGAGCATATAACACTCGTTTGTCAAACAATCTATGACAATACTTCAACAAAAAGATAGACAATGGTACTTGTAGCCAATGGTCACATCATATACTGCAATAGTGGAAAGACCCTTTTCTCAAGCTAGAAGGGACAGTTGACAGGACTTCTTCCATGATTCATTTTCACTGTTAATAATAGTACTAATTTTTTGGCTGTTTTCCCTTAGAAATATATTTGCCACACTAATTTCTTCTTAATTCAGCTCAAGATATAGTCATTACAATTCATGAATGTTCTCTTTTTCAGCAAAAGAAGAAATCAAGAAGATTTCATCCCCTATATCATTCCGAAAAGGAGAAAAGTACGATTTCATTTTCCTTATATTACCTAGGACAATTCAAATTTTGAGAAACTATAGGACATGCCACCTGATTTTTCATGTCAAATCTTGAAATAGGTGCTCATTAAGACACACCTTCTCAATTTCCACATGAAAAAATGAATGAATTTGCTTCAGCATTGTCTGACTTGGAGGAATCCTGGTAACAAATGATCCATTTATCACCAAGCCATCAATACTTGGTTCCTATTTATGACTACCAATTAGAATAGTACTACTGGATCAATTTATGTGGAACCTATGAGGTCCATATTGAATGCCTCAGCTAGAAATATTACCCCGTCACTACCTCAGTCAAAACAGATGCAAAAATAAGACAACCTGAATCCAGAGATTCCCGCAGCTCCTGCAAGAATGGATAAACCCCTCTGTCTTCAGAAGCAGCACGTTTTTTAGGATTAGTAGGCCATTTTCAGCAGCATATTTTTTACTTCAAACACACTTCTGCTCGCTGCAGTGAACATTTTAAGCTCAATCCACTAGGCATATAGGATACAGAAAAAACAGAACAAAGTTCATCTATCTGAAGGCAGAATATATGCAGATCCAATATCCAGATGTTCAACAAGACATCTTGTCAATATGGTTGTAAGATACTTAGGATGCACAGATGATCCTAATGAGCTAAATATCATTTTATATCAGGAATGCCTTATAACAATTAACGTTTGAGTAGGACTGAATTTGGAACAGGATTGAGGATGTAACCTCACTTTTAACCTAACCAGAAACGAGATCTTTATCACTGGCCAGAAAAAAGGCGAACAGAGATCCTTTAAATATATCTTCAAGTTCAATCAAAACAATTCTTGAATACATTGTCTTTATTGTTTTACATGACTCAACTAATATGTTTAATTGTTAAGGGTAAATTGATCATCTCTCTTAGCAGGCTAGGCGGAATGATGCGGAGGGTTGGTAACAGCAGATAGAGGAACTATAGACCAATTTGATGGCCAATCTAATCATCTCATAGCCAATCAAGTTGTTTTGAGCATATTGAATCTGCGTAAAAACATACAAAACCAGAAGTGTTGGGACCTCCATCATACATAGATCAGAATTCAGAAAATATCTCAAAGTTTTATAGAAACAATCATCTTCTTTTGATAGATAAAAGATAAACTACTGTGGGCAGCAAGGGGGTGCAAACCCATATTAAATGAAAACTCAAAGAACCAAAAAAGAGCTCGGTAAGCATTTGCATGCACAAGTTTCCACTATACCAAAAGAAGTAATTTTTTCAGCCAATCCTCAATAATTACCAAAACAGGCATCTTCTCTCCTTGGCTCTCTTCTTATGTTCTTTCCAAATCAACCAAGAACCGGAATGAGGATTGAAGAGATCCTTCTTTCTTAACACTAGGCAAATGGGGGCCCTGCAAACCCATAATTCATGCTCAATAGATCCTCCAATCCTGTAACTCAAGTTAGCCCAACGAAAGCACAACAGGCCACCCAAAACAATCTGTCAAAGAACAATGAAGGAGAAGATGTCTCACCTTCTCTGCCTTTGCTTTGCAAAGGAAGTGCCTATTGACCCACAGTTTGCCTCTAACGCAAATTTATTAAGGTTAGAATACATTCCAAGTTGCTTATGGAGAGAGAGAGAGAGAGAGAGAGAGAGAGAGAGACTCTTGTAGGTACTCTCACTTTTCAAATAACTCCAAGGAAACACCTCTCTGCCTCCATCAACTTTCTATTCTAACAAATTGAAATGAAACTCAATAGATAAAGTTCCATCTTCACAGCAGTATTGAGAGAGATCTTTGAATTATACAGCAAATCGCGAAAGACTAGCAAAAGTTTTGAGTCCCTAGTCATAGGCTTGTTCAAAAAATCAACTTCCCTAGTGATTCTCCCGTCAATGGACCAATAACATTCAAACACAAGGCCCTCCTTGCTCCTAGAAATAATAAAAGGTCCAGGAAACAATCTATGAAAGGCATATACCTGCACCAAGCGTCAAGCCAAAAGCATGTCCATTTTCCCCTTCTCACTGTTGGAGATGTCGGAGTCAAGGTTGCGTAAAACACACCAATTACACTGCAGAAATTAAATTCATTCTTGCTAAGCTTTGGTATTGGACATTGAACACCAGTTATCAGGGTTCATCCACGTGGTTTTTGTCGACTCCCTGATCATATTGGTCTTGTTCTCTGCTTCATAATCTCCAGGACTAGAATTGCTCAATGTAGCCATTGGCTTTCAAAGTGAAACTCAATCGGCAGCCTTCACCTGATTTATTGGGTCAATAGCCCCTGGGGTCAAGGACAAAAGAATAGTCTTTTGTTTGCAAATTCATGTGGCAGGATATGTGAAAATAGAACAGACTGATATGGATTCATGATTTGTCAGTAAAAAGCTCTCGATGTTTGGCTTTGGATTCATGGACAAACAATGCATGAGAAGATACACTGCCAATAACAATTGCACAACTGAACTGTATATTGTCACCAATAATCCCTGCAAGAGCACCAACCACCTTTGAAATGGTGAAACCTATTATTGTCCCTCACAACAATTTCCCTATCAAAAGTTCGAGAAACAATTTTCATAAAATCATGACAATCCCAACAGATCCTAAGGTTTTTAACAATTCTTATAGGAACGTCTTTCTTCAGTCTGATCAAACCAAATGCAGTGGCAATCTTCTCACTGTGTAGAGCCAGAGCATTCTCTTTCTCTTCTTCTTCTATATCGAACAAAACGGGGTTCGTGTTGGCCATGTACCCTGATAATCTCAGCCTCCTGAAGATCTCACCCAACATCACTTTAATTTCGTTATAAATTTGGTGGGACTTATCTCCAACAAAGAACTCATGAACTTCACCATCAACTTCCACAACACTGCAGCCCGGAAGCTTCTTCACGCCTCTGGACTTCATTACCTGCCGCACATGGCTTACATCTTCCCAGCTTTTGTTATCAGCATAGATATTGGACAAAAGCACGTAGGCACCATGACTCTTTGCTTCGAGCTCCACCATCTTTCTTGAGGCAAGCTCGCCTATTTCCATATTCTTGTGAATTTTACATGCATTTAGTAAAGCTCCCCAAGCGCCGGCATGAGGCTCCACTGGCATGTCATTGATGAAATTTAACGCTTCATTTAAACAGCCAGCTCGGCCATACAAATCAACCATGCAGCCATAATGCTCCAGTTCAGGCTGGATTCCATACAACTTGGTCATTGAGGCAAAGTGCTCACAGCCTTCCTCGACTAGTCCAACTACACTGCAGCCTCTCAATACCGACACAAACGTCACTTCATTCGGGAGAACCCCGTCTTTCTTCATGAGCGAGAAAAGCTCGAGACATTCCCTACCAGCTCCATTCATGGCCAGTCCATTCATGGCAGAACTCCATGTATAAACGTTCCTTTCTTTCATCCCCCAGAAGACCTCCATGGCCTTATCCATGTCACCGCATTTGGCATACATATCAATCAATGCAGTTCCTAATGTCAACGTTATCCGAAGCCTGCTCTTTTCTATATATGCATGAGCCCACCTCCCTTGATCCAGTGCACCTAATTGAGTGCACGCAGATAGAACCGGAACCATAGAAGGCTCATTGACCTTCACACCTTCCAGTTGCATCTCATGGAACAAATTCAAGGCCTCCCTCGATTCCCCACACTGGGCATACCCTGCAATCATCGCATTCCAAGCAACAGTATCTCTCTCGGGCATTTCGTCAAACAGCTGCTTAGCGAACACGACATCGCCATACTTGGCAGAAGCGCTCAGCATTGCCGTCTGACACACCACGTCACGATCAAGAATCCCTCCAAACACCCTACGACACGATTCCAAACTACCCATCTCCGCGTACATATTAATCAACCCACTCTGAACATGCGGGTCGCCCTCGAACCCATGTCTCACCAGAGCACCGTGCACCGATTCCCCCACGCCGCACGCCGGAAGCTGCGCGCACGCGCAGACCAAGAAATTGAAAGTGTAATTGTCCGGCAACAAGCCGCAGCGCCGGATCCTGTTGAAGTAGCGGAAGCTCTTCTGCGGGCTCGGGCTCTTGGAGTGGACCCTGATCATGGAATTCAAGCCGAACAGGGTCGGGTTCTCGCATCGGTCGAGGACCCGGCTGGAGTGCTCGAGGTTCTCGGGGTTCCTGAGGGCGACAGCGGCGACGAATTGGCCCAAGAACTGGGGCTCGTTGAGGAAGCCGTTGAGGAGGAGGTGGGCGTGGATTTGCAGGAGCTCTCGGAGGGTGGTGGAGGAATCGATCAGGCAGATGCTGGGGTGTCTCGCAATGCTTCTCAGCGAACTCATGGTCCGTGGAGCTTGGAATGTTTCTTGGGTCATGTCCGGATCTCGCAGTGCTTTTGCTGCGTTCGGCTTGAGGATTTTTGGAACATCCGAGGAAATCAACTTCGGTGCGTGTCTTGGGGATGTTCCCGCGTTTCAAACGGTCGGTTCGTTGGTAAATGGAAAAGGAAAAAAATGTTTTGGAAATACGAAATATCTGTGTTAGGATAGATGATGCTTTAAAAATCTTTTTTTTAATGGGATAAATGCTCTGAAAGTTTTAAAACTTATCATAAATATGCAATCGAGTCATAAAACTTTCAAAATGTACAATCAAGTTCTAAAATTTATCACGAAAATATAATCGGGTCCTAAAACTTTTAAAAAGTGCAATCAACGGAATGATTTAATTGGATAAATTTAACAAATTTTAGAACTGAATTGCACTTTTTGAAAGTTTTAGTATTTAATTGTACTTTTCGCGACAAGTTGGAGGATTTTCAATGCACTTTTCCCCTTTTTTTAAAATTTTCAAAACCTCTCAAAAATCCTATTGCTTTTATAACTTCCTTTAAGATTAAACAAATTGCCTCAAACTGGCATTTTTTGAGACAAATTAATTACTTGTTAAATATTTATTTAAGGAAAATAAATCTTTCCCATATTGTTATATTTTGTGCTAAATTAATTAGATATAAAAAAAATTTCTAGATTGAAATCTTTAAAAGAAGTCTATGGAATCATGGTGATGTTTTTATGTATTTTTACTCTTGTATTGGGATACACTACAAATATACTTGTAATTGTGTGGTTAGAAAGAGATACAGGAATACAGCAACGTATTGGTCCCAAATACGCCAGTCCTTTGGGAATTCTTTAAGCTTTAGCATATGGGACAAAACTTATTTTCAAATAAAATCTTTTGTCATCTAGAGGAGATACTCGTTTATTCGATATAGGCCCATCCATAGAAGTTATATCAATTTCACTAAGTTACTCGGTAATTCCTTCTAGTTATGACATCGTTTCATATAATATTAATTTGGGGTTTTCTTTTATGGATCACCATTTCTAGTGTTGCTTCCATTGGACTTCTTGTGTCAAGACACAGATCAAATAATAAGCATTCTTTTTTATGGGATCTGCGAGCTGTCGCTCAGTCAATCAATTTGTGTTCTATCAATATTTCTAAGGGGGTGTTTGGTTCAGCTTTGGGAAGGGGCTTTGGGCCTCGAAAGCCCCTTCCCAAAATGCTAGAGTATTTGTTTTAGCATTTGGCCTAGCATTTGGCCAAATGCTAGCATTCCAAATGCTGAAAGCCCAAGGCTGGTCTAGACCAACCTTGGGCTTTCAGCATTCCACGAATGCTACTGTTCAAAATATATCTTTTAGGGTTTGAAGCTTCTTCTTCGGCAGGCGACGGCGGCCGGCGAGGGAGAAGGCCCGGCCAGATCCGCCGCCGCCGGCGGTCGCCCGAGGCCAGGCGACCCTCGGCGGTGGTCGCGCGACCCCAGGCGGCCGTCGCCTGGGTCGCGCGACCCCCGCCGAGGGTCGCCTGGCCTCAGGCGACCGCCGGCGGCGGCGGATCTGGGAAGGAGGGGTTGGCTGACCTCGGGCTCCGGCGGCCGGTGGCCGACTCCGGCGATGGGTAAGTTTTGTTTATTTTTTCAATAAATAAAATAATTGTCAAAGTTCATTTGCAAAAAAAAATTCACCAAACACTATATTTTGGCCAAAGCAACTTTACAAAATATTTTTACCAAACACTACTTGCCTTTCCCCAATGGGCTTTCACCCAAAGGTATTTGCATTTCCTCAAATGCATTCCCCCAAACCCGAACCAAACAGGCCCTAAGTACGATTCGTTATAACATAAACTTTTATTTTTCCTTACTCCTTTCTTCTTCGAAAAGAAATTGAATAGACATCTCCTTTTTCATTTTTCATCACTCAGTCTAAATCGGATAGATTAGCAGTAAAAATGTCAAGTCTCATTTTCCTACGTAGGAGAATACGAAAAAAAATAAGTAAATATAAGCAAAGATTTATACTCCCAACAGGGCCAACACCGACTCTGGCCCGACCCGACCCGACCCAGACCGGCCCGACCCGGCCCATAATAGTTCCTTTGATGGGCTTTTTAGAGGTGAAAATTAGGGGTGTCAATGGGTCGGGTCGGGTCGGGCTTTCTTAATACCCGACCCGACCCGAAAACTACAGGGTCATGCTTGACCCGCCCAGACCCACCCAAGACCCTGTTCTCCGTACACCCCAAGGCCCCGGGTCGGGCCGGGTCGGGTCGGGCCGGGCTATGGGTTTTTTTTCTCTCTCCTCTCTCCTCTCTCTCTCTCTCGGCCGAACCCCCCCTTGCGCACGTTACCCCTCCCTCTCTCTTCCTTTTTCTCTCTCTCTCTCTCTCTCTCCCTTTTTCCCCCTCTGCGCACGTCCCCTCCCCCGCTCCCTCCCCCTACGCACACGTCCCCTCCCCCTGCATGCACCCATCCCCTCTGTCTCCCTCTTCTCTCTCCTCTCTCCTCCCTTTTTCCTCTTCTCCTTCGTTTCTCTTTCTCCTTCTTCGGCTTCTCTGGTTCTGCTTCGCCCCGCCCCCGCTCGCCCAGCCGACGCCGCGCCACCGCCTTCCGCCTGACTGCCGAGCTCCGCCGCGTCGCGCCGCTCCGCCGCCGTCGCCAGCGAGCTCCGCCGGTCGCCCCGACCGCCCCGTCGCCGGCCTGCCCGCGAGGCGCGCACAGCGCGGCAGCGAGCTCGTCGCCGCTGCTCGTCGCGCTCGGAGCCGGCCCAGCTCGACGGCGCGTCGTCCGGCCGTCGCCTCCGCCCCGTCGCCGCCGCCCTCTGCAGCTCCGCCAGCCCCCCTTGCCTCCCCCTTCCCCCGGTCTCATTCCTGCCCTGTTTTGCCCGAGCCCGAGCCGGCGAGCTCGTCGCCCGCCGGTCAGCTCGTCCGGCCGCCAGCTGCCGCTGCCCGCCGGTCACGGCTCGGTCGGGGAGGAGCTGGGGTGGCGCGACGGCGCGAGGCGGCGGTGGCTGGGCCGGCGAGGGCAAGCCGGCGACAGGGTGATCGGCGGCGACGGGCTCGGGCGAGCAGAGGAAAACAGAAGCAGAACTCGTCGGGGAGGGGGGGAAAGAAGAAGGAAGAGAAAGGACGAGAGAGAGAAAAGAGAGGAGAGAGAGTCTGACAGGGGGTGGAAAACGCGTGCGGAGAGGAGAGAGGAGAGAGAGAGAGGGGGATGGGCCGGCCCAGAGTGTTAATGGGTCGGCCTGACCCTACCCAATCCTAATGAAACCTCAAATTTTAGGGTCATATTCGAAGAAAATTAAGGCCCGACCCCAAAATACCCTAAATTTTAGGGCCGGACCGGGTCGGCGCGGGTCGGGCCGGGCCGGCCCGGGTCTTATTGACACCCCTAGTGAAAATAGTCCATCTGAGCAAAGCAGGGTTTTTGAAACTTGGCTGGGGTTTCTCTCCCTATCTCTCTCTCTCCCACCTGCAGCTCAGCCGTCAGTCCATCGCCGCCGGCCGCCGCCCACGGAGCTTCCGGTAATCTCTCTCTCCTCTCTCGCTTTGCGCGAACCTGAACTCTGTTGGGTTTCAGCTGAATCGATCCGCCGGCTTTCCCGTTTTCCGGTGAATGCGTCCAGATGTATTCGCCGATTCAAGCGTGTGCGATGCTGGAAATGATTCAGGGAAAGTGGTGGAAGTTTCGTTCTTATGGCGGCCGTTGGTTTGTTCTGTTTGACGGCAGATGAGGAGGAGGTGACGGTTCCCGACGAAGTTAGGGACATGGCATTGTCGATTTCCAGGAGGGTGTTGCGGTCGCTCGGGCCGTTGGGCCAGTGGAGGCATGTCGGCTCGGTTTCGGCCGCGAATGGTTCTTTTCGCTGTCCTATCTGTTTGACTACGTGGATTCTTGATTTCGATCGCTCGTTGAGATGGGTTTAATGGTTTTGTAATTTTTCTTGGTAGATTTGCGCGGCCTCGTTTCGCAAGAGAGCTTATCCACTGCGGAGTTTTCTCGATCATTAAGGGTATGTTCGTGTTCTACTTCTGTGTTATAATTACATGTGGTGAATGCAAAAGAATAGCAAAAGAGCAATTTTTTGTGCCTGTGGTTGCTCCGCGGATTTTACTCGATCAAATGCTTTCGATGGTGTATTGCGACTTAAATCATAATTTTGGATGTTTCAATTTCTTTATTATTTGTCTTTGAATGTGCTCTCGGCTTTGCTCTATAACCTAGTGGTCTCTTCCTATTGAAGAAGCAGACTTGGGTTGTCTTACTTTCTGCTGTCTACAGTTCATAGCAGTTGATTTATGAACATGATATAAGCCCATCCTTAGCTTTAACTCCTGACAGTGGGGTGTGTTTTATGTAACCGTATGTAGGATGATGCTTTTTTCGTTGGTCGTCGAAGGCTGTCAACCTCAATACTGACTCCTAATGGTGAAGCTGACTTCCCTTTTGACTTATTGTCCAAGAAGGAAGTAATCGTGCCTGATCGTGCGATAGGTATGGATGGAATGTGCTTTACAGCGCCTTTCTTGTAAAGATGCAGAGGATTATAATGACCATCTTTTACATGTGTCGATAGCCCCTGGAAATGCTACTAGAAATGTAGAAAAATAAGCCATGAACTGCTTAGGAAACAAGGGAAAGCATGAATTGGTCCAGAGGTTTGAAATGTCTTGCAGAACTAGTAATGTTATAAGAGGACTCAAGAAGATATTTCCTTGAATATTTCATGTATTAAAATGATTTTCATGATTATTAAGTGAATGCAGGATATTCTATAGTGGCTTATCCGTTATATTTGCTTTTCAATGGGGAGATATCAGCATTCTGCTTATTCGCTGTAGTATTATACTTATAAAATATTCTTTCAGGACTTTACCAGGACCTTGTAATTCCAGTGACGAACTTTCTTGGTGAAGATAAGGGCTTGATGGTCTTAGCTGGAGATGTTTTTGATGTACCTATTAGAAAAGATATTATTCATCGTGTTGTGAGATGGCAGCTTGCAAAACGACAACAGGTTTAGTACAACAATCTTACGCACTCTGAAATCTGGTGTCTGTATTTGCTGTAAATTAATTCATGGCATAGCTTGATCTACTGAATAACACTTTGAATTTTATTTAGTGCTCTGAGAAGCACCTAAAATATTGTAGAAGAATGAGAAACCATTGATATACTACTATCTTCGCATTGAATGGGTTATTTTATTTTCCCAGAGTATTAGAATGCTGAATGCGTTTACTGCTGTGAGAAGCTTCTGCGGAGATTTTTTATTATGTTGATGGGTTGATCTACAGGGTACGCATTCAACTAAAACAATTAGTGAGGTTAGTGGAACAGGCAAAAAACCATGGCGACAGAAGGGCACTGGTCGAGCAAGGCACGGTTCTAGGCGTGGGCCCCAGGTTTGGTTATGTTTTGCCTTATTGTTATAGAGGTCTGATTTACTGAGATGGTGTATGTAAAATATGACGAGCAAATTTTTGGATGACAGTTTAGAGGTGGTGCTACAATGCATGGCCCAAAGCCACGAAGCCATGCTATTAAGATCAATAAAAAGGTTAGGCGCCTGGGGCTGAAGATAGCTCTCTCTGCACGGGCAGGGGAAGGAAAGGTGAATCTGTCTCTCTGCTCTTCAGTTTTCTATTTGTCGATTGTTTGATATGGTATACCTGTGGGGTTCAATTCAAGGCATATAAGCAATGATGATAATTCTGTAGTCAAGTTTGTCTTGGCTTGTAATGTCATAGAGTCCGTGCCTTGCCTACTTCATTATCCTTGTACTTATGACCTCCTCCTTTTTGTGAGGAGCAGTATCTTGAGATTTAGGGTCTGTTTTTTTGGATATTAACCTTTTGCTTTCCCTTCAAGATATTAAAAATAAATAAAAAATTAATATTAGCAAAGTAGGAAAAAATTCTAAATGGCTTACATATCAATATGTGTCTTTTGAAAGGATTTGCACTTTTAGTTATTCGACATTAAGTAAAATTAAACTTCTTACACTAAAGAAAAAGAAAATGCAAACGACATTCAAAATAGACCCAATCATTCGATTATTTTTGTTACCATCTTGCTAGTCAGCAACCTTTTGCTTTGGTACTTGTTATGTTGAACTCTTTACTGCTCTTCATTACCACTGTACCTCAAAATGATCCCATTCTATATTCAAATCTTCCTTTTCTTTTTTCTATCTATGCTGTATATTTGATCTAGTATTTCCTGGCTCTTGAAAATTGCACAGCTTCTGGTATTTGACGATGTGGAGATCCCAACGCACAAGACAAAGAACATTGTAAGCTATGTTGAGCAAATGGAGAACACTAAGAAAATTCTGGTTGTGGATGGTGGTCCCATCAATGAGAAGCTGAAATTGGCTACGCAGAATCTACACTATGTCAACGTGTTACCCTCTATAGTAAGTTTACCTTCTGGTTTTAGATTTTGCATTGTTGAAATTGATTTAAGTTTACCCTTTATACTAGAATGTTTTCTTTCGCTGTGTTTGGGTCCAAGAATGCATGAATTTTGGTGAGAATGGAGGTGGAGGAATGAATATGAGGGACTATATTCTCTCGTATTGTTCAGAGTAACGGAAATTGAAGGGAGTGAAAATGGAGGGCTTTTCCATTATAAGGAGATGAAAGGCGAGTTGTGGTAGTTCTACTTAGTGGGCATTGCTGACTCCATTTCTGGAGGGAGCGGATCAATGTTCCCATTCAGATCAGCTCCCATTTTCTATCCAACTCATTTTTTTCTTTGGGATGCTCCGTGGGAAAGAACATTGTCATTCAGGTTGTCTCGCCAGAAATTTATATATATGTGTCTGCTGGTATTTTAGGCATGTCCTCTTTCGACTTTATTGATGTAGTTGATAAAATCTTGTTTCTGAACGACATGCTCCAAGCTTTTGTCTGGTGATCATAGGTTCGTATCATATCATCGCAGGATATGGACTAATGCAAGGTCAATTGTTGGTACTTTTGGTTGTACGAGATATGGAAATAGTGATGATATTGCAGGATGGAGTGTCTGTATATTTTCTCTTATGATAACTTCTAGTGATGATTAGGAAAACCATCAGGTTGTATTTGAGACAAATAATTCTACTTTTATGTCTAGACTGCCTGGTTCACCATTCCGCAGCTCTAGGCATGTAAAGTAGTTTCCTTTTTCGGAAGTTGTTTGATCACTTATGGCCTGAAAATCTGGCAAGATCACTTTATTCTATGATATCAGTCATAGCACGTGCTAGCAACACTTTGTTGGGCACATTGTTACATTCTCTAAAGAGGGTCATTCGGTTCAATAACTGTAATATGATTATTTTTTTTTTGCAGGGCCTTAATGTATACAGCATCCTGCTACACGACACATTGGTGATGTCCCGTGATGCGGTAAAAAGGATTGTTGATCGAATGCATACTCCAATTAACCGTTGATGCTATGGTTTTTTTGTTAGAAGAATTTCCTTTGGAGGGGAAATTTGATGTTTCGTGTTGGTATTTGTGCCAATGTAGGTGTTTTTCTTCTTCCTTTTTGAGTTCCTGTAATAATTATGTAACTTAGAGCTAGCAATTTTGTTTTTGGCACTGTTTTCTCCTTGTGTTTGAGTATAATGAGCTGGAATGTACTCTCGCAAATAACATTTCACTTCCTGATCTTAGCCCGTGTCAAAACATTTTCCCTTTTTTGCTGTCTGAATGTGTAGGACCAATGATATGCATGATTTTGTTGGGATTGTGTTCATGCGAAGGTAACAATACCTTGTCGCGGTAGGAGTGATATAAACTGGATTGATGTTGAATCATGAGATGAGGGGAGCAATAATCCCCTGTGAAGAATGAGAGAAGTGCCAATTTCATCTTGTATAGAATATCGCTAGACTGAGAAGAATGCAGCCATCATAATTGAACTGTATTGCTTGATGCTGTGTAATTAACACTGGCATTGTGGAGTTGATGGGTTTTCTTTTGGGTATATTTCATTTTTCCATATTAGGGGAAACCATTCTCTTGCAGCTCGTACTTGCTGAATATTAGACCCGTTAAACGGGTGAGTCGGGTTGGGTTTGGGTCGGGTCATAAATGGTCCGACCCAAATTGACCCATTAACCCGTTTATGACCCATTTATTCATAGTGTAAATATCTCGACCCATACCCGACCCGACCCATACCCAACCCATACCCGACCCGACCCATATTGCTAAAACACTTTTATATTTAACCTAATCTAGGAATACTTGTTTCTTATGATTTTTTTTTAAAATTATACTGCTAAAACATTTTATGCAATATAAAT
Source organism: Syzygium jambos (assembly GCA_031216235.1). Classification (NCBI taxonomy): domain Eukaryota; kingdom Viridiplantae; phylum Streptophyta; class Magnoliopsida; order Myrtales; family Myrtaceae; genus Syzygium; species Syzygium jambos. The sequence continues at coordinate 17,318,355 of CM062226.1, forward strand.
TTAGTGAAAAATTTTATAATTTTTTTTAAAATTGAGATTCTGTTTGTTTTACGAAAAATGTGACATTTCTAGAAAATATTTTCCATAAAGTTATTATCCAAGAAAATAATAAAAAATTAATTTTTTTATTTTTAAAATCGAATTTTTAATTATTTTTTATTTTATTTTCTTTATTTTTTCTTTATTTTTGGCCGATCGCCGGCCGCCGGCCGGCGACCGGCCACAGGCGAGGACGAGCTCGCCGGAGGCCGGCGAAGCTCGTTCTCGCCGATCTGGCGAGGCCGAAGCCTCGCCGGCCTCAGGCGAGGCTCCAGCCTCGCCGATCTGGCGAGCGTCGAGCTCGCCGGCCTCGGGCGAGCTCGACCTCGCCAGATCGGCAAGCAAACATGACCCATATTTCTTAATTTTTTTATTTTTTATTCTAAAGCAAACCTTAAATAGTAAATAATTTTTTTTCTTTCAATATTGAGAGAATCCCACTAGTAGGGAATAGAAGAAACCAAAATTAAAAAAAGAAATCACTGGTTTGGTTCCAAGACTGGGTGGGCTGGTTCCACAAACTGGGAATCGACTCTGCCCGGTTCGATTCCAGATCACAGGATAGGAACCGATCACTTTTAGCCCAAAGACGACCCCTGCCTCTCTAAGACGCAAATTTGTGCGTTATTCATCACCGACATACCGAGGGGAGACTGAAGTCCCTTACCCGAGGACATATAACTCAAGCGGGCTTTCCTAATTAATGCAGGAAATCCGGTAAGTTTGACTTTCGGGATTCTGTTCGCAAGTTTAATCTCTACTTAAATCGCGATCAAGGACTTTGGAACAGCTAAGCTTGGATTAACCTCAATCAATGGCCTTTTGCTAGTGGTCCTCCGTACTTCCATTGTTGGCGGCATCGGCCACAAGCTTATAACAATGTAAGGTCACAATTGCCGAAAAGAGAATCTCCTCAATTCCAGTAAATTTTTTATAACAAAATAAAAATTCAAGTAAATTTGCTCAGGACAAAAGTAAATAAATAAAAAAGAGGAAAAATAGCCGCCGCATAATTAGGGTTTTAAACCATATCGGGTGGCCTTTTCGAATCCTAAACGACACAAAACTCCGTTTGATTTGTCTGTGTCGTTGTCCTAGAGTTCAGAAGCAAACATGAGCCTCGCCGGCCTCCGGCGAGGCTCCACCTCGCCAGATCCGGCGAGATCGAGCTCGCCCGAGGCCGACGAGCTCGACGCTCGCCAGATCGGCGAGGCTCGAGCCTCGCCCGAGGCCGGCGAGCTCGAGCCTCGCCCGAGGCCGGCGAGCTCGAGCTTCGCCGGCCTCCGGCGAGGTCGTTCCGGCCTGGTGGTCGGTCGCCGTGGCCAACCACCGGCCGGAATAAAATAAAAAGAAAAAGAAAGAAGAGAAAAGAAAAAAGAAAAAATAAAAGAAAAAGAGAAAAAATAAAATAATTAAATTTCGATTTTTTTAAAACATTTTTGTAAAGAGGGAGAGAGAGTGTGGATGGGTTTAGTAGGTGGGTTGGACATGGGTTCCAAACTCAACCCATTTAGACCCATTTATCTTTAAGCTTTAAAATTTAAAACCCATTTAAGCTTGACTCTTTAAAATTAAAGTGACCCATATATGACCCATTTATTTTTAAATGGGTCATATATGGGTTTATGACCCATTTTGACACCTCTACTGAATATTGACCCATGCCTTTTGGGTACTTAAAAGCGTAGTAAGGTGATACTGTTTTCTTTCACAAAGCTTTAAGCTTATAACTGGAGATGTTTCTAATGGAAGAATGGATGGGTATTTCAAGTGCATTCGTTTTGAGAAAAAGTAACTATAGGAAAAACATTTGTCTAAAAAAATAATCGCTTGCATGAAAAGATAAAAAAGAATGATCCCTTCGTCTTTTAGTGAGAGTCTGGCCCTTTATTTTGGAAAAGGTTTTGTGAAATGGATTTATCATGTAGTAGTGACGATATGGCGTGATTGACACATCACTATTTCTTACCAAATGCATTCTCGTTCTCTCCTTTTTGATTAGTCGGTTACATCGCATGGTATCCATCATATGTAATGCCTTCGCTTCACAGAAAAAAAAAAAAAAAAGGCAATGAAATCAGTAAAGTCTTAGAAGCCGAATAATCGGAATTCATCCCTCTCGCTCCCTTCTTATATCATTAGAGTTTGGGCTTGCCTTAGCTTATCTCGGGGGAAGCATCTCGCGGGTCTGTTGCCTGGATATGGGAATGGTTTTATTTTTGCCCTTATTAGAACCCAAGAAAATAAGTAATTTCATCAACTGACATGGTATGGTAACAATTACAATTTTTTTGAATGATTTATGGAGATGGAATTGATTTTTTAACAATAAAGTTAAAAGTTAAGTGTATAAATATGCTTTTGAAATTCACAAACAAAGAATTGATTAAAAAATTGACTCTGAAAATTTAACATTAATCTAAAAAGTAGAATTCTTTAGCAGCCAACAGCTTTTACCAACTTCACAAATAAAATCAAAATCAAATTGAATTCCTAGCATGCACAACATCCTATTACTATTTATCATCCAATAACTTTAATATGTTGACACCTGAATTTTACTTAAAGATTTTTCTTGCTTTTTTAGATAAATGAAAAGGATAAAAAAGAGGCAAGAAGGAGGATTCTACTGCATAATAATTCACATGGAAAAGCAGCTTGTTGAAAAACATATGTTGAAATTGGAAATTGCACATATGAGAGGATTGTTAAATGCCATGAAGCACCTAGTAGAGCTTCTAGAGATCCAAGTAGTTGAGGGAAAAGAGAGAAAAGAGTTTCATTGGAAGAAAGGATTGGTTCGCTTTTTGGAAGGAAATGATGGTAAGCGAAGGAGGGGAATGAGTGAAAGGTTCATTTTTCATGTTTAAGTTGTGATAATGCCTGTTTTATAACATGAACGCAAGAGGGAAATGTGTGAAAGGTTAGTTTTTCTCTAAATTTTTCTTCTTTTTCGAGTATTTATTGAATTACCAGTACAAAATGTCCAAACTCCAAAGCTGTTTTCTTAATGGTGTCTGTCTTCTTTTTTTCTTTCCTTTCAATTGATGGAGCTTACCTTATAATCATGCTCTTAGGTGAGAAAGCCATTCTTTTTCCTTTTCTTTTTTTACATACTTCCGATCTCTAACTTCTTCTTTCTTTTTTTAGTATAATGCCTGTCTCACTCTTCTTCTTCTCTTCTGATATTCATTTTAAGCAAGCCATTATATGTAAAGAGACAAATTTTTTTATTAGGGTGGAAGAGTAGAAAGTCAAATGCCTTTGCCAAAATCATTACCTGTTTATATTTAGTAAATGGGACTGGCAGACCACCCATCCATCATTCAGCGACTTCGACTTTGCCTTTAAATTTTAGTCTTTTACCTATTTCTTCTCCCTCTTTCTCCATTCTCATCGCCATTTCTCTCTAGTCTCTCTCTCTCTCTCTTCGTAGATACTGGGAGCTTTGATTAAGCAGAAGCAAGGTTAGTCTTTTCGTTTGTTGTTTTTAGTTCTATTAATTGTTTTTAGTTGTCAAAATACCCCTATTGAACTAGTTGGATATGGTTTAGCGATTTTCTGGTACCAAAGCAGTGGAAGGAGATCACCATGAAGAGCTGAAGAGTGGAACATGCCCTTCTAACCAAAAAAAAGAACATGCCCTTTCTACCCAAAAAAGAAAGAGTGAGAGGAAACGGCCAATTTGATGAACATAATGGAAGTGAGTTACGAGACATCAAAGTCTCAGAATTTTACGAGTTTCTACTTCTGTGATCTTCATGAATGGAATGTTGACTGCATGCTAATTTCTTTTTTACATCAGAATGCCTTAGACAATCGTCCACTTAAATTGGCTACTATAAATTACAAAAAGCCAAAAGAGTCTTCAAATTGGCTTAAAAGCATAAGGTATTCGCTTCATATTTCTTTTTACGTGAAGAGAAAACATATATTTTCATATTTTTCTTTTTTGACACCTATGTATGATATTTCAGAGGTAAGAGAGGAACTCTACTACATGATAATTCACATGGAAAAGTAACTTGTTGAAAAACATATGTTGGAATTGAAAACTGAACATATGAGGGGATTGATGAATGTCATGAAGCACTTGGTGGAGCTTCTAGGGATCCAAGTAGTCGATGGAGAAGAAGGAATAAAGTTTCGCTTAAAGAAGGGATTGATTCCCTTTTTGGAAGGGATAATGATGATGAGCGCAGGAGGAGAACATGTGAAAAGTTAATTTTTCATATTTAAATTGTGATAATGCGTGTTTTATAACATGAATGTAGCAGGAGAATGTGTGAAAAGTTAGCTTTTCTCTTAATTTTCCTTCTTTTTTGAGTATTTGTTGAATTAGCAGTACAAAATGTCCAAACTTCAAAGTTGTTTTCTTGATGGAGTCTATCGTCTTCTTTTTTTTCTTTTCAATCGATGGAGCTTATCTTATAATCATGCTCCTAAATGAGAAAGTCATTCTTCTTCCTTTTCCCTTTTTTTTCCGTACTTATGGTCTTCGACTTCTTCTTTCTTTGTTTGATATAATGCCTATCTCACTCTTGTTCTTCTCTTCTGATGTCCATTTTAAGTAAGTCATTATATGCAAAGAAACAAAATTTTTTATTAGGGTGGAAGTGTAGAAAGTTAAACACTTTTACCAAAATCATTACCCGTTCATATTTAGTAAATGGGACCGGCACAATACCCCTTCGTCGTTCGGCGATTCCGACTTTTCCTTAAATTTTTAATCTTTCAACAATTTCTTCTCCCTCTTTCTTCATTCTCTTATTTGTTTCTCTCTTTTGTCCCTCTCTCCGTGGACACTGGGAGCTCTGATCGCACAACGGCACAGTTAATCTTTTTGTTTTTTGATTTCAGTTTTATTAGTTGTTTTCAATTGTCAAAATAACCATAGTAAACGAGTTGGATCTGATTTAGCGGTTTTCTGATATCCAAGCAAAGAAAGAGATCACCATGAAGAGCTGAAGAGTGGAACACACAATTTTTGCCCAAAAGAGTGAGATGGAGAGAAAGTGTCCGATTTGACAAACATAATGGAGGTGAGTAACGAGACATCAAAGTCTCAAAATTTCATGAGTTTCTACTTCTGTGATCTTCATGAATGAAATGTTGACTGCATACTAACTTCTTTTTTACATCAGAATGCCCTGGACAATCGTCCACTTGAATTGGCTACTCTAAAGTTACAACAAGCTAAAAGAGTCTTGAAACTGGCTGAAAACATAAGGTATTCACTTCATATTTCTTCTCACATGAAGAGAATACATACGTATTCATATTATTCTTTTTGGACACCTATGTATGATGTTTCAGGCGCAAGAGGGGAACTCTACTGCATGATAATTCACATTGAAAAATAGGTTGTTGAAAAACATATGTTGGAATTGGAAATTGCACATATGAGGGGATTTGTTGAATGTCATGAAGCACCTGGTGGAGCTTCCTGGGGTCCAAGTAATCGAGGGATTTGTTGAATGTCATTAAGGGGATTTGTTGAATGTCCATTTGCCTTTTTCCTTTTTTTTCCGTACTTCCGGTCACTGACTTCTTCTTTCTCTGATTAGTATAATATCTATCTCACTCTTGTTCTTCTCTTATTATATCCATTTTAAGTAAGCTATTATATACAAAGCAACCCACAACAAGTGGCAACTCTGTTGTTTCATTGACCAAAAACAGGAAGAAATCAAGAGAACGCACACAGAGGAGCCAAAGGGAATCCAACGGACCTTGATCACACAGAGGAGCTCTAGGGTTCGCAGCAAATTTGAGTGACGATTGATGGTCACTCACTGTGCCGTGGTTGGCGACGGTGAATTGATCGTTGACTCAGCAACGGTGAGTCGGTCGAAGATGTTGCGTCTGATGAGGATCAAGTACGATGGAGAATAGAGATGAGAACCGAGACTGAGAGTTGCGTCGTGGAATGGAAATAAAAGGAAATGTTGCGAGTGGATGGAAACTGAAGATAAAGAAAAGACCAAAAAAATAAGAAAAATAAGTTACTAATTTCTATTTTAGGGATCCCGGTTCCGGTTCTAGGTTCTGGTTTGGTTCCTATAGGAACCGGCAACTGGCACTAGTTCTTAAAAATGGGGAATCAGGAACCGGATCCTCTCTCCATGGAATTTGGAATCGCACTGACCCCTAAATGGGACCGGTAGAGCATCTCTCCATCATTTAGCGACTCCAACTTTGCCTTCAAATTTTAGTCTTTCATCTATTTCTTTCTCCCTCTTTCTCCATTCTTTTCTCTATTTCTTTCTTTTGTCTCTCTCTCCGTGAATGCTGGGAACTTTGATCGAGCAATAGTAAGGTTAGTCTTTTCGTTTGTTGTGTTCAGTTCTATTAGTTGTTTTTAGTTGTCAAGATACCCATATTGAATGAGTTGGATTTGGTTTAGCAGTATTCTAGTATGAAAGCAGTGGAAAGAGATCATCATGAAGAGTTGAAGAGTCGAACATGACCTTTTTTCCTAAAAAAGGGTGAGAGAGCAAGTGTCCGATTTGACAAATATAGTGGAGGTAGTAACGAGACATCAAAATCTCATAATTTCACGAGTTTTTGCTTTTGTGATCTTCATAAATGGAATATTTACTGCATGTTAATTTCTTTTTTACATCAGAATGCATTGGACAATTGTCCACTCGAATTGTCTACTCTAAAGTTACATAAAGCTGAAAGATTACTGAAACTAGTTGAAAGGCATAAGGTATTTGCTTCATATTTTTTCTCACGTGAAGAGAATACATGTATATTCATTTTATACTTTTTTGACAGATATGTATGATGTTTCAGAGGCAAGAGGGGGACTCTACCGCATGAGAATTCACATTAAAAAGTAGATTGTTGAAAAACATGTGTTGGAATTAGAAATTGCACATATGAGGGGATTGTTGAATGTCATGAAACACCTGGTGGAGTCTCTAGGGGTCCACGTAGTCGATGGAGAAGAGGGAGAAGAGTTTCGCTGGAAGAACATATCGGTTTACTTTTGGAAGGGACAATGATGGCGAGCGCAAGAAGGAAATGTGTGAAAGGTTAGTTTTTTATATTTACATTGTGATAATGCCTGTTTTATAACAAGAATGCAAGAGGGGAATGTGTGAAAGGTTAGTTTTTCTCTTAATTTTCGTTCTTTTTCGAGTGTTTGTTGAATTAATAGTACAAAATGTCTGAACTTCAAAGTTGTTTTCTTGATGGAATCTGTCTTCCTTTTCCTTTCTTTTCAATTGTAACATCCTGAATTTTGACCCGTTATCGGGACCAATAAAGTGTATATTCATTCTCGTGTAATTTTAGTGAGTCTCGCCTGAACCTGATCAGTCTCGGGACACTAACCATATGAGAAAGGCTAAATAGGAACAGGTACGTGGACCGAGAATCCGATCGCGACTGAACGCTGATTTCGAAGAACGTTGAGGAAATATTTTGAGCCAATATAGGCCGATCTTAGGAAAATGACTGGTTGATTTTGTCAGTAACGTACGATCGGATCGCGAGTGATTTCGCACGACCGAAAGTACACCTGGCGAATGAAACCTGATTTTAATCCAAACGATCGCGACCCTGGTGCTAGTGATAATTCCTCTCGTTCTCTCGAAATTTAGACCATCACGATTCGGACAATCTTAGGTCGATACGCGTCACGCCTAAACAGCCGCTCGTTAGTGAGAGACCCTAAAACTGCAAAACGAGCATATTGAGATTACAATATTGGACCCGAGTTTCGATATCAAAATCTCAAGGGTAATTACGACTATTTTGCAAGACGGACGTCCATTTGGAATGGCCATTCATGTTTGGGATTAAAACGGTTGAAAACTGAAAATCTGTCAGAAAGTGAGAAAAAGACCATTTTGCCCCTGGGAACGCCGAGGCCGAATTCGGAGGCCGTTTGAGGTTATTTTTCGCGGCCAACGTCATTTTGGGGTAGCCAAGTGTGTTTGGAGTGATTCTGGACAAAAAGTGGATTTTCGACAAAAATTAGAAAATAATATTATTTTATTCCCGGAAACTTCGCAGAAGATTTTCGAGGGCTTAGAAAGCGAATTTCGCGATTCCGACTCTGGATTAGGTCTTACATGAATATTTAGGACCGGTATGAACGAAAATCGGAATTTCGGTCCGGGGCGGAAAAATGACGGAATTGCCCCTAGGCCATTTTTGATTTATTTCGAATTTTGGAATAATTTTGGAGATTAACCAAGGTTGGTTAAGGTTAACTAGAGTTGATTAACCATGGTTAGGGGCAAATGACCATTTTACCCTTGCATTATTGGATTAGAATGGATTTGAGCCCTAGGATTAAGGGCATTTTGGGCATATTGGCTAGATTGTTGACATGTGGAACCCACCCAAGGATTGTGTTGACCTCTTTGACCCTCTCTCTCTCCTCAGCTCTCTCTCCTCCGGTGCCTCTCTCTCTCTCCTCCCGAATTTCTCTCTCTACCGCCCTCTCTCTCTCCCGCCGATCACCACCGCAAGCCCACTGTTCACGCCGGAACAGTAGCCTCGCCGGAGCTGCTGGCCTCCGGCCGTCGTGTGCCGACCCCTAGCATCACCCTCAGCCCAGTCGGTCAGCCTTTTCCCCCGTCCCCGTCGCCGTGGCCGCTGTCCCAGCCGAGGCGTGCAAGGACGCCGCCACCGTTGCCGGGCTCGTCCGCCTGGCCGCGCCGCCGTGCGCCGCCCCACCGACCGGTCTCACCCTCACCCTCTCTCTCTCCTTCATCCTCAGCCAACCCCCACCGGAGCTTCTAGTGGCCCATTTGGAAAATTAATTGGGCCTTGATCATGGATTGACTTGAATTGTTGAAGCCCATTTGGAAAATTAATTGGGCCTTGATCATGGATTGACTTGAATTGTTGAAGCCCATTTGGAAAATTAATTGGGCCTTGATCATGGATTGACTTGAATTGTTAAAGCCCATTTGGGAATTAATTGGGCCTTGATTGTGGACTAATTTGAATTGTTTGAAGCCCATTGGGAATTAAATTGGCCTTTGATTGTGAAATTCATGTCAATTTTGATATGATTTAAGAATGAACTGTGACCGACGGGTCAGGCCTACGGGTCGGATATAACTGTGACCGACGGGTCAGGCCTACGGGTCGAGAATGATTGATGACCTCTGCGTCATGGCCTTCGGGTCGAATTAAATAATTGTGGGCCTTCGGGTCGGGCCTTCGGGTCGATTTAAATGTAATGACCATTGCCTCATGGCCTTCGGGTCGATTTATACAATTGTAAGCCTACGGGTCGGGCCTTCGGGTCGAATGATTGATGACCTCTGCGTCATGGCCTTCGGGTCGATTTAAACTGTGATGACCATTGGGTCATGGCCTTCAGGTCGATTTAACGATTCATGAATTATAAAACTATTGTGAGCCTAACCTGCAGGGCTGAATTATTGAAATTGGGCTGTGAACCTATGTGAGCTTATAATGATTCAATTACTGGTTCGGCAATTCATGCATTTTATTTACTTCTGGAGGTGCACGTTAGCCTAGTTTAGGATTAGAGATTTTACTTGCTGAGTTTATCTCACGGTTGTGGTAAAACCGAATTTCAGACCCCCGTCCATAGCATGCCGAGGAACGGCCCTCTTTTTGGATTCCCGCACCGCATTCAGAGATCGTCCAGTGTACACCCGTGTGGGGATGGAACAGCTTATGTTAGGTTTCATTCAGTGGTGTTAGTAGACGTGGGAGAAGATTTCAATCATACTCAAGAGTATGTGGCTTGGTGCCGTAGGGGTGCAGACGGCGTAATAGGACCCCCGATGAGGACTTTTGATGTTCCAGTCGATGTTAATGGCGTTATGATTCCCCAAATGGTGAGTGGAGAAGTTTCTGATCCTCCAGCCTCTCTTAGTGTGAGTAGCGTGGGTGATACTGTGGACGGACCGATAGCTATGGATGAGGTGCAAGGAGATGAGCAAGTTATAGCTGATGATGTGATCGAAGAGGAAGACGAAGAACAGAATTTAGAAGTGGTAGGAGAGAATGCTGAAGCAGCAGGAGAAATAGCAGAGGTTGGATCGGATGAAGAAATACTATCGGAGGAGGATTATTCTGAGGAATCTGCAGCACCATCCGATCCAAACCGGGAACAGTAGAGCTGGTTTCAGTGTTTGGAGTTAGGCTAACCCTCTTTTGTTGTGTTCTCTCCCAGATAGTAAGCTGATAACCCTAGGCCACCGATCCTTTTTGTTTAGTGGCCTCTTGATGTATTCTTTTTGGGTTGTAAATAAATAGTTTGTATAAGTTTTTAAAAGGGTGCTTCTATGTTAGTATTTCCTTAGCATATTAATGTCTATTGCTATTCATGGTTATAATTGCATGTCTGGGTGTATATATATATATATATATATATATATATATATATATATATATACGTTGCTTCCGCATGTGACGTGCATTTGCTCTGATTCGGGTTTCGGGTCGGTGACGCAATCCTGGGAGCGTCGCACCTCAAGTCGACCTACGTGCGGATGTTCAGCCTTCGAGGGGTACGGGGCGTGACATCAATCGATAGAGCTTGGCTTATAATCATACTCCTAGATAAGAAAGTCATTATTTTTATCTTTTCTCTTTTTTTCTGTGCTTCTAGTATCCGAATTTTTTTTCTTTGTTTGGTAGAATACCTATCTCACCTTCTTCTTCTCATTCGATATCCATTTTAAGTAAGCCACCATATGCAAAGAGACAATTTTTTTTTTATTATGGCCAAAGAGTAGAAGTCAAACACATTCACCAAAATCATTACCCGTTCATATTTAGTAAATGGGACTGGTAGAGCACCCCTCTGTCATTCAATGACTTCGATTTTACCCTCAAATCATTACCCGTTCATATTTACTTCTCCCTCTTTTTCCATTCTCTTCTTCGTTTATCTCTTTTGTTTCTCTTTGTGGACGCTAGGAGCTTTGATCGCGCAGCAGCAAGATTAGCCTTTTCGTTTGTTGTTTTTAGTTCTATTAATTGTTTTTAGTTGTCAAAATACCCATATTGAACAAGTTGGATCTGGTTTAGCGGTGTTCATATACGAAAGCAGTGGAAAGAGATCACCATAAAGAGCTGAAGAGTGGAATACGCCGTTTCTACCCAAAAAAGAGTGCGTGAGAGAAAGTGCCCGATTTGACGAACATAAGGGAGGTGAGTAACAAGACATGAAAGTCTCAAAATTTCACGAATTTCTACTTTTGTGATCTTCATAAATGGAATGTTGACTACATGCTAACTTCTTTTTTACATCAAAATGCCTTGGACATAATGTTGACCACTTGAATTGGATACTATGAAGTTATATAAGCCAAAAAAGTCTTGAAATTGGCCGAAATACATAAGGTATTTGCTTCATATTTATTATCACGTGAAGAGAATATATATTTTTTCATATTATTCTTTTTGACACCTATGTATGATGTTTCAGAAGTAAGAAGGGGGACTCTACTACATGATATTTCACATGGAAAAGTAGCTTATTGATAAAGATATGTTGGAATTGAAAATTGCACATATGAGGGGATTGTTAAATGTCATGAAGCACTTGATTGAGCTTCTGGGGGTCCAAATGGTCAAGGGAGAATAGAGAGAAGAGTTTCGCAGGAAGGAAGGAAAAATGATGGTGAGCACAAGAGGGGAATGTGTGACAGGTTAGTTTTTCATGTTCAAATTGGAATAATGTATGCTTTATGACATGAACGCAAGAGGGGAATGTATAAAAGGTTAGTTTTTCTCTTAATTTCCTTCTTTTTCGAGTATTTGTTGAATTAGCAATACAAAATGTCGGAACTTCAAAATTCTTTTCTTGATGGAGTCTATCTTCTTTTTTCTGTCTTTTCAACAAATGGAGCCTATCTTATAATCATGCTCCTAGTTGGGAAAGCCATTTTTTTCCTTTTCTCTTTTTTTTTTCTGTAGTTTCGATCTCCAATTTCTTCTTTGTTTGTTTGGTATAATACCTATCTCACTCTCCTTCTTCTCTTCTGATGTCCATTTTAAATAAGCCATTATATGCAAAGAGACAAATTTTTTTTATTTGGGCAAAAGAGTAGAAAGTCAAACACCTTTACCAAAATTATTACCTGCTCATATTTTGTAAATGGGACCAACAAAGTACCTTTTCGTCATTCAGCAACTCGGACTTTGCCTTCAAATTTTCGTCTTTCATCTTTCACCTATTTCTTCTCCCTCTTTCTCCATTCTCTTCTCTTTTTCTCTCTTTTGTCTCTCTCTCTCCGTGGATGATGGGAGCTTCGATCGTGCAACAGTAAGGTTTGTCTTTTCATTTGTTGTTTTCAGTTCTATTGATTGTTTTTAATTGTCAAAAATGCCCATATTGAACGAGTTGGATCTGGGTTAGCGGTGCTCTGGTATGAAAGTAATGGAAAGAGATCACCATGAAGAGCTGAAGAATGGAACATGCCATTTCTACCCAAAAAAGAGTGCGTGATAGAAAGTGCCCAATTTGACAAGCATAACAGAGGTGAGTAACAAGACATCGAGTTTCTACTTCTGTGATTTTTATAAATGTAATGTTGAATGCATGTTAACTGGTTTTTTTTTACATCAAAATGCATTGGACAATCGTCCATTCGAATTATCTACTCTAACATCACATAAAGCCGAAAGAGTCTTGAAACTGGCTCAAAAGCATAAGGCATTCGCATGATAATTCTTCTTATGTGAAGAGAATACATATCTTCTCATATTATTCTTTTTTTACACCTATGTATGATGTTTCAAAGGCAAGAAAGGGACTCTACTGCATGATAATTCACATTGAACAGTAGGTCATTAAAAAACATAATTTGAAATTGGAAATTGCGCGTACGAGAGGATTGTTGAATGTCATGGAGCACCTAGCAGAGCCTCTGCAGTCTAAAGTTGTTAAGCGGCGTTGCTCATCTCAATCGAGCCCGCTGCGAGTGAGTGGGAGGAGATAGAGTTAGGTCGGCCGGGTCGGGCGTGTTGAGGCAGTCTCTAGGGTTTTGTTTATTTAGGGCCAATTGTGGTCAGGGCAAATTAGGTGTAATGGGTTGAATTATTAGTTTAGGGTGTTGTTCCTAGTGGGCTGGGCTCAGGTATTTATGTTTATTTGTTTTTGTTTGAGTTTTGGGGTATTGCCAAGTTGGGCCCAATTGCGGAGCCCACCTAGCGGTGGACCCAAGCGGGCACACCAAGGTTGGCTCCAACCTAGTTCGGACGTAGAGATCCAACCCGAGTTCGTATTATTTTAAAAAATATCATTAAAAAATTTGAAAAATTCAGATTTTTTTAATATTTTTTTCTAAAATTAGGAAACTCTCGGAAATCAAATTTTGTATAGTTTTTCTTAAAAAAAATGTTTGAAAATCTTTGATAAAAATTGTGCTCAAATTTGACAAATCTTTAGGGCTTTACAATAGGGTATGTTTGTTCTTAAAGACAAATGCTAGGCCGTGTTTGTACATTTCCATTTGAAATATTATTCGATTGCACATTGATTGGTTCACACATTTGACTTGCGTCGATTGGAGGCATGTGAGGCCGTTGTTTGTGCATTCCCTATGCCTTGTTTGTTGTTTCCTTAGCCTTGTTAGAGATAGAATTTTGGGACTCACTATTGGTAAGACTGTTGCATGAACATGTTAGGTGGTGATTAGACAAGTTTAGGTATCAAAAGGGCACTAGTTGGTTTGTTAGTATAATTAAGTCCTCGAACCCATTGAATCTCTGATTTGTAGAAGTAAAGCAACTCTCTCACGCGTTACTTGGGTATCTAATCAACTCATCAAAAATTGATTAGTGGCGACTCCTAGATAAAATTGATTTACATATTAATAACTTAAACCTAAGTCGCAAATTGGTATGGGCTTGGAAGAGTCTGCGCTAGGTTTAAACTTAGTAATCCATAAGCCAAACCCCCAATGTGGCGAGACCGGTTTGGAGAGGTCACGACAAGGGCCAAAGAGTAGAAAGTCAAAAACATTCGCCAAAATCATTACCCGTTCATATTTAGTAAATGGGATTGGCAGAGCACCTCTCCATCATCTAGCGACTCCAACTTTGCTTTCAAATTTTAGTTTTTTGACTATTCTTCTCCCTCTTTCTCCATTCTCTTCACCGTTTCTCTCTTTTGTCTCTCTCTATGGACGCCGGGATCTTTGATAGCGTAGTAGCAAGGCTATTCTTTTCATTTGTTGTTTTAAGTTCTATTAGTTGTTTTCAGTTGTCAAAATACTTATATTGAACAAGTTGGATCTAGTTTAGCGGTGCTTTGGTACGAAAGTAGTGGAAAGAGATCACCATAAAGAGCTAAATAGTGGCGCATGCCCTTTCTACCCAAAAAAGAGTGAGAGAGAAAGTGTCTGATTTGACAAACATAATGGGGGTGAGTAACAAGACATCAAAGTCTTAGAATTTCACAAGTTTCTACTTTTGTGATCTTCATGAATGGAATGTTGATTGCATGCTAACTTCTTTTTTACATCAGAATACCCTAGACAATTATCCACTTGAATTGGCTACTCTAAAGTTAAACCAAGCCTAAAGAGTCTTGAAACTGGCTGAAAAGCATAAGGTATTCACTTCATATTTCTTCTTACGTGAAGAGAATACATATATATATATATATATATATTCATATTATTCTTTTTTGACACCTATGTATGATGTCTCAGAGGCAAAAGTGGGGGGGGGGACTCTACTACATGATAATTCACATTGAAATGTAGGTAATGTAGGTTGTTGAAAAACATATGCTAGAATTGAAAATTGCACATATGAGGAAATTGTCTAATGTCATGAAGCACTTGGTGGAGTCTCTGGGGTCCAAATAGTTGAGGGAGAAGAGTTTCGCTGGAAGAAGGGATTGGTTCCCTTTTTGGATGGAAAAATGATGGTGAGCGCGGAAGGGGAATATGTGAAATGTTAGTTTTTCATGTTTAAGTTGTGATCATGCCTGTCTTACAACATGAACGTAGGAGAAAAATGTGTGAAAGGTTAGTTTTTCTCTTAATTTTCCTTCGTTTTCAAGTATTTGTTGAATTAGCAGTACAAAATGTCCGAACTTCAAAGTTGTTTTCTTGATGGAGTCTGTCTTCTTTTTTCTTTCTTTTCAATCGATGGAGCTTATCTTATAATCATGCTCCTAGATGAGAAAGCTATTTTTTTTTCTATACTTCCAGTCTCCGACTTCTTCTTTCTTTGTTTGGTGTAATGCTTGTCTCACTCTTCTTCTTTTCTTCTAATGTCAATTTTAAGTAAGCCATTATATGCAAAGAGACAATTTTTTTTATTAGGGCTAAAGAGTAAAAAGTTAAACACCTTCACCAAAATCATTACCTGTTCATATTTAGTAAATGAAACCGGCAAAGCACTCCTCCATCATTATGCAACTCTGACTTTGCCTTAAAATTTCTTTCGCTTATTTTTCTTCCTCTTTCTCCATGCTCTTCTTCGTTTCTCTCTTTTGTCTCTCTCTCCGTGGACGATGGGAGCTTTTGTCACACAGCAGCAAGGTTAGTCTTTTCGTTTGTTGTTTTAAGTTTTATTAGTTGTTTTTAGTTGTCAAAATATCCATATCGAACGAGTTGGATCTAGTTTAGCGGTTTTCTGGTACTAAAGCAGCGAAAAGAGATCACCATGAAGAGCTGAAGAGTGGAACACACCCTTTCTACGCAAAAAAAAAGAGAGTGAGAGGAAGCGCTCGATTTGACAAACATAATAGAGGTGAGTAACGAGACATCAAAGTCTCAGAATTTCACAAGTTTCTAGTTCTGTGATCTTCATGAATGGAATGTTGACTACATGCGAACTCCTTTTTTATGTCAGAATGCCCTGGACAGTCGTCCACTCGAATTGGCTACTCTAAAGTTACAAAAAGTTGAAAAGCAAAAGGTATTCACTTTATATTTCTTCTCATGTGAAGAGAATACATATCTTCTCGGTCCTGTGAGGGCGGAGTATATTCCCCGGGGCCAGGAGGGCTTGGGCAATGTGCAGCTCTCGTCTAGCTTCTAGGTTGGCAATGGGGACATAGGGTGGAATCGAGAAGAGGTCTATTATCACGTTTCCAACAAGGGGATAACCCTCCATTGGTCTACTGAAATCAGGAGGAACTTAGTCGACGAAAGAAGGTACTACTAAATGAGTGCCATTGGCTAGGGATGCCACACTTGTCGGGACCATAAGTGACTGGAGATTTGCGAAGAACTTTCATCTGGGGAAGTTACCAATGGGGTGGAGTGGCATGTTTTGTTGGGCAAGCGTTGCCATTAATTTAAGTCCCAAGGAGCGGCATTAATGGTTGAGGAACATAGGGAAGCGACAGAACAGCTCGCAACGAAGGCGTTGCGGAATTGAGTGGCAGAGAATGTCACGGACTGTGATTCTCCCATACTCTCGTGTCACGCCCCGAGCCCAACGAGCACGTGACATCCCTCTACTGGTCGATTAGTGCGATATCCCAGGGTATCGCCGACCTTAAAAACCATTAGAGATTTACATCCACAGCAGAAATAACAAATCACCCGAACAATTTAAATCATGGGGGACATTCAGGGAGAATATACACATCTCCATTTCCATTATCAAACTTATAAAATATTTACAATTCCTAACCATCATAAACACGTGCACACCGTACTGAAAACCATCGATACACAACAAGATTAGTGACCTGGCATTCTAACCACAAAAATGGTACTCTTCCAAAAAACCTATCCTGAACCCCTATACTAGCCTTGTCGACCTCTGCTCGGTGTCCATTCTGAATCCGATTCCTCGTCATTCGAATCTGAACTCCCGTGAGTAGTTTGCTCGTCTGAGGACTCCGATTCTGCCTCAATCTCAATCGGGTGATTGATGTCACCCGACTCAGCTGGAACATCATTTTGATCCTGTTCCTCCTCGGCTAATACATCGAAGAAATTGAACTCAGGAACAAAGTTGGGATCCATATACTGTTCATACGGGAGTATGTAATCCGATTCCTCCTCAGGCTCCTCAGACTCGTCAGGTTCGTTCTCGGGTTCTGGTTCAGGTTCTACTCCCGCTGATTCTTCCTCAAGAATCGATTCTAAGTCTATATCCATTGGGTCATCCTCAACCTGTGATACTTCGGGTTCGGGTTCGGGTTGAGCCTCCGAAGATCCCTGAGCAGCGACTGCTGGATGCAATCCAGATTGAGCTAAACTAGTCTCCACGCTGGTCAACTCTCCGTCAATAGGGGGCATTACCGACGGGTCCCAATCACCAACTAAGTCAAACGGAACATCGAAACCTCTAACGGGCCCGAACTCATCCCCGCCAGCATCCCGAAAGAACCAGGCCGTATATACATGGGTTTCCCACAAAGGTAGTCCTACCTCTACAAAAATAGTAGTAGTATGCCTAATCCAGGTCACGTTATCTGGCATAGGGAATTCAACAACGTCGTTCTGGGTGTGCATTGGTACCCCAAAACGTACTGGTGGCGGTGGCGGAGGATTCATGGGTCCTGTCGGGGTTCTGAAATTGTTGGTTGAAACAACCGTGAGAATATTTCTCAGAAAGTTCACCCCTAAACCCCACCTAGGCTATCACGTACCTCCAGACAATTATACAAATAACACAATCACATACGCGTAATCACTAGCAGGCACAACTCTAGTCACAAACATTCGTTTCATTCTCATCATTTCTTTTTCTACATTCCTCGCCAGTGACCCGCGTTGAAGTACACGTCTCAGGTACACTGCGACCGCTTTTCACAACACTTCAGGGCCCGCGTTAACGTACACACCTCAGGCCATGTTTCTTGCCTGCGTTGAAGTACACACATCAGGCTCAACACCTACCACCTACTGCGCAACCCACGTTAAAGTACACGCCTCAAGCTGGCAGTCCTCCGGTAATACCGGGGCATCGTCCCGCGTTGAAGTACACGCCTCAGGACGGAACAATTCCCACGATCTCACATACCGTACCACACACTATATCTCGTTCTTTCACACGTGCAACAATCATTTGCCACTCAACTGATCAATCACACGTGACCCGTGCACGCAACAATTATACACAAACCATGCTCACTCAGCAGTCGATACGGCCAATTTTAATAATTAAAACAATCTGACCCAAGCGTGCACCCAACAGACATAATCAAATCAACCAATTGCACAATCACACATTCAATTTCACCACCACAACCTAATTATATTTCAAACGCACGTAAAACACAGAAATCGTTATTTTTCTCTAACCAAATGGCCTCAAATCGATTCGGGTCCTTCACAAGACTTTCTCGCCATAAATTCTTGATTCTAAAAATCCAACTTGCGACCCGATCGGCCCATCACAGCCCATGAACAGTAGTCCACAACCCACTATTATTCTGAATTTTCCAATAAAAATTTTTCGGGTTCAGTTCTAAGGCCCGCCACATAATTCTACTCCTAAATCATGTAATTCCGTACCTACCCTATACCCGGTTTCACCCAAAATCGTCCGTCGATACCCGAAATCCTAAATTGGATTTAGAGTACGACTTACCCACGTTCTAGACTATCGCGGCTAGAACGGAAAGCGGTGGCACTTAATTGGGAACGGCGGCGACGGTGTATGGTTCCCGGGTGGTGGCGACAGCGCGGCTTGGGCGTGAGGGAGAGAGAGAGATCGGAAGAGGGGGGGCTGCCCACGGTGGGGAAAAAGAACCGAATGGGAGGGGGGAAAAGAGAGAGAGAGAGAGAGAGAGAGGATAAGGTTGGACCATTTGACCAAAAGTGAAAAATGACGATCTCGCCCCCGTCTAATCTTTTTGA
This sequence comes from Syzygium jambos, assembly GCA_031216235.1. Classification (NCBI taxonomy): domain Eukaryota; kingdom Viridiplantae; phylum Streptophyta; class Magnoliopsida; order Myrtales; family Myrtaceae; genus Syzygium; species Syzygium jambos. The sequence goes on from CM062226.1 coordinate 17,337,185, forward strand.
TCCAACGGTCCAGATTCGATCTTATCTTGAAATCGACGGCCCAGATCGAATCTTACCAAAAATATCCAAGGTTATACTTGTAATTTCTCAAAAAGACCAAGGGCAAAATTGTCCAATCAAAAAGTTAGGGAAAAATAATCAAAATGCCATTTGCCCATAAAACATGCCCTTTGTTAATTCTCAAGGGTAAAATGGTCCGATTCTCCGTTTCTCATCAAAATCAAGTTTTTTTCTGAAGGATTCGGGCACAACAAAAATTGCACGTTACAACCGCAACGTCGTCCTAACGTCCCGTTGTGACTTCCAAATTTTTCGGTGTCCGATTTGGGCTAAATTAAATAATTAAATTCTATTAAACGTAACTCGAGCGATTCTCAAACTAACGGGCGGCTTATTGGGGAAATTCGCATATTCGACTTATGACTGATAATATATCGAGCCACGTGCAAGTCCGTTCGGTTCGTGACAATTTCGGTTGTCATTAAAATCGCGAGGATCAATCGCTAGACCTGTGGGGTACGATCGTTTGGTATAGGTTCAAGATATTTTGTCAAGTCATTTCGCGGTCCGGCGGAATCACCTGCAATCCACTACTATGACAGTGGCGAATTGATCCCTGGCTTCCCTTAGATCGGCCAACAGTGGCTCAAAATATCACCTCGACGATTTCATGATCGAAATTAAATTCACGATCGAATTTTCTAATAGTCGTACGAATTTAATTCACTAATTAGCCTTTTCCCAATGGTTAGCATCCCATGAATGATCAGTTCCGGACGAGAATCAACTGCGAATACATTTATAAAACTCAATAATTTATAAATCCCAAATGGACAAATTTTCGGGATGTCATAATTCTTCTCTCCTTACAAAAATTTCGTCCTCGAAATTTATAAATCTTGCCACTACTCAAAAATTACAAATCTTACTACTGCTCAAACAACTGGGGGTATTGACATTGCATCATCTCTTCGCTTTCCCAAGTTGTTCCTTCAGTCCCGTGATGCTCCCAGATAACCTTGACCATCGGGATTGTCTTGTTCCTCAAAACTCGCTTCTTGCGATCTTCAATTCTTACCGGTTTCTCGACATATGACACTTTGTCATCCACTTCTATTTCCTCATAATTCAATACATGTGTCGGGTCCAGTTCATACTTCCTCAACATCGACACGTGGAACACATTATGCACTTGCGATAAATTCGGCGGAAGTGCAAGACGATATGCCAAATCTCCGATCTTTTCTAAAATCTCAAAAGGTCCCACGTACCTTGGACTCAATTTGCCTTTCTTACCAAACCTGGATAATCCTCTCATGGGCGATACCTTAAGGAACACGTGATCCCCTACTTGAAATTCCAAAGGTCTTCGCCTCCTGTCTACATAACTCTTTTGACGGCTTTGTGCTGTCTTCAGCCTTTCATGAATAATCTTAACTGTCTCAATTGACTACTCAACTAGCTCTGGCCCAGTTATAGTCCAGTCTCCCACTTCGTCCCAACACACGGGCATCCTACAAGCCCTGCCGTATAGTGCTTCAAAAGGCGCCATTCCAATGCTCTGCTGGAAACTATTATTATAGGCAAACTCTACTAAGGGCAGTTGCTCTTCTCACTTACCCTGAAAATCCAGCACACATGTCCGAAGCATATCCTCTAGAGTCTAAATCGTCCTCTCAGACTGGCCAACTGTCTGAGGATGATACGCTGTACTAAACTGTAATTTGGATCCTAAAGCCATCTGCAGACTTTTCCAAAAATTGGTGATAAACCTAGGATCACGATCAGAAGTTATCGACACTGGTACCCCATGCAAACAAACTATCTGCTGTACGCACAACTCAGCATACCGATCTAAGCCAAAATCCTTTCGCACTGCCAAAAAGTGTACCGACTTGGTCAGTCTGTCGACAATCATCCAAATAGTGTTATGGCCTCTTTGACTCCTTGGCAATCCCGACACAAAGTCCATGATTATATGCTCCCATTTCCACTTTGGGATTTCCAATGGTCGCAACAATCCCCCGGGCTTACAATATTGCGCTTTCACTTGCTGACATGTCAAACACTTAGCCACGTGCTTAGCGATATCTGCCTTCATACCGTTCCAGTAATATGGCCTTAAATTTCGATACATTTTAGTACTCCCTGGATAGATACTATAGCTACTACGATGCGCTTCTGATAAAATTTCTTTCTTAAGCTCCGCATCGTCAAGCACGTATAATCATCCACGAAACTTCAGTATCACATCCTCAAATACTTTAAAATCTGGCTTTCTCTTGGCCTCCTCCATCTTTAAAATCTTTTGGATTTCCTGATCCGAAGATTACAACATCTTGATTTTAGCCTGGATCTCCGGTTCAACCCTAAGCGTAGCCAGCAAACTCGAGACTTGACTTACTTCAAATTTAAACTTCGAGTCTCGCACTTTTTCTAACAATGTCCACTCTTTGACCATTAAATAGGCTATGCTCGACTTACGACTCAAAGCATCAGCTACCCGGTTAGCCTTTCCAGGATGATATAGGATTTCACAGTCGTAATCCTTCAATAATTCCATCCACCGACGCTGCCTCATGTTTAATTCCTTCTGAGAAAACAAATACTTGAGGCTTTGATGATCAGTATAAATCTGAAACTTCTCTCCGCATAGATAATGATGCCAAATTTTCAGGGCAAATACTATGGTGGTCAATTCCAAGTCATGTGTCGGGTAATTCAACTCATGCGGTCTTAACTATCTCGACGCATAAGCCACTACCTGTCCATGTTGCATGAGTACATATCTTAATCCTTTCAACGACGCATCACTATATATCTAGTATCGTCCGGGTCCTGATGGGATAATCAACACCGGTGCCGTTGTCAACCTATGTTTTAATTCCTGAAAACTCCTCTCACATTTATCAGTCCATTCAAATTTCGTTTCCTTTTTCAATAAATGCGTCAACGGCGTTGCTATCGACGAAAATCCTTCCACAAAACGACGATAATATCCTGCTAAACCCAGAAAACTTCGAACCTCTGTTACCGTTGTTGGTCTAGGCCACTTTATTACAGCTTCTATCTTTGATAGATCCATAGAAATTCCTTCTCCGGAAATCACATGTCCAAGAAATACTACTCGACTGAGCCAGAATTCACATTTGCTAAGCTTAGCATATAGTGCATTTTCCCTTAAAGTCTGCAGCACTCGATGCAAATGGTACTCATGCTCCTCTAGGCTCTTTGAGTATACCAATATGTCGTCTATAAAAAGATCACGAACTGGTCTAAGAATTCTTTAAACACCCGGTTCATCAAATCCATAAAGGCAGCAGGGGCGTTTGTTAAACCAAACGGCATTACAGTAAATTCATAATGTCCATATCTCGTCCTAAATGCCGTCTTCGATATGTCCTCCTTTCTAATCCTCAACTGATGATACCCCGTTCTCAAATCAATTTTTGAGAATACCGAAGCCCCTTGCAACTAATCAAACAAATCATCGATTCTCGGTAAGGGATATTTGTTTTTAATCGTCACCTGATTTGGCTGCCTATAATCAATCCACAACCTCATTGATCCATCTTTCTTTCTAACAAATAACACTGGTGCTCCCCACGGAGAAGCACTAGGACGAATGAATCCCTTATCTAACAACTCTTGCATCTGAACCTTTAATTCCTTTAATTCCGACAACGACATCCGATAAGGTGCCTTCGAGATTGGCTCAGTTCCAAGTGCCAACTCAATTACAAATTCTACCTCCCTTGCTAGTGGCAGTCCTGATAATTCCTGAGGGAACACATTGGGATACTTGCACACCATAACTATATCCTCAATCCTCGGTTCTTCAGTCGTCGAATCAACTATAGCCACTAGGAATCCTTGACAACCTTCATCTAGCAACTTCGTCATTTCTAGCGACGAAATTCATGGAATCGAGGGTCCTCCTCGACTTTCCACAAATTTGAATTTTGAATGTCCAACTGGATTAAATTGGATCACCCTGCTATTGCAATCCATCACAGTCCTCTGGTTAGACAACCAGTTCATTCCTACTATTACATCAAAATCGTACATGTCTAGAACCGCTAAATCAATTTTCTCCTCCCTATCCCTAATCACGATCTTACAATCTGGACACCCCATTGAGACCAACATCTTTTCATTCAAAGGAGTTGTCACGCATAGTACAATATCAAGCAATTGCAGTTCTATTCCAAGCAACTTAACAAACTGTTTAGATACGAAAGAATGTGACGCCCCAGGATCAAATAAAGCATACGCAGCATGGTTATACAGAAAAATCGTACCTGTGACAACCCCTGGTGCGTTCTCAGCCTCTCGTCTGGCCATGGCATACACTCGTCCTTGCGCTTGAGGCCTATTCTGGTTTGTCGTTTGGCCCGTCCCCGCTTGACTCCCATTCCAAGGTGGCAGTAATGCAGGTGGCCTATTCTGCCTAGGATTAGGGCAAGTCCTTATGTAATGTCCAAATCCTCCACATTCGAAACACGCTCCGCCCCTGGTTGGACAGGGTCCATTCCCGTGTCTACCTCCACAAATCCTACACGGACCATTAAAATTCCGAACTGGCTTCCCAATATTCCTCTTAACTGGAGGAGTAAAACGCCTATTATCCATCATCGGCCTCTTTTCAGGGTTACGATTGTCCCTACCCTGGACAAACCTCGACCCAGAGGTGGCGGCTCTATCTACTTGATCTCGCTCCAAAATCTGGGCTCTATCAAACATTTCCTCATACGTGCTCAGGTTTACCAGCAACAACTGGCTGCGAATATCAGCCCTCAATCCATCCCGAAATCTTCGCGCCTTGTCATCATGATGTTCTACCATTCTTGGCGCAAACTTAAATAATCTCGCAAATTCCGCCTCATATTGATCTACCATCATTTGGCCCTGGCGAAGTCTCATAAACTCGGCCAACTTTCTTTCTCTATCACTGGCCGAAAAATATTTCTCATAAAAGTTCTCAGTAAAAACAGCCCAAGTCCGAGCTGTACCTTATGGAAAAATCCTATCTTTGGTGGCTTTCCACTAGTCGTTTGCATTATTCTGCAATTGATACACCGCCAGAGTTACCCTTTCATTATCATTACACTATAGCACCTCAAAAGCCTTCTCAAGCTCCTCCACCCATCGAGGTGCAGCCTCAGGATCACCTTTCTCAGCAAACTTAGGCGGTTTCAACTTTATAAACTGTTCTACCAGCTGATGCATCGGTCTATTCATAACTCCTTGCCCTTGCCCTTGATTCTCATGATTAATGACAGTAGCAGCAGCCACAGGGGCCTCAACAGGTTGGGCAATCTCAGCAGCTCTTTCCTGAGTCTGCTGTCCTAACAGATTTCCGATCTGTTCCAATGTCCTCATAACGGCTTCCATTCTAGGATCCTCAGCAGGTCTAGCTTCCACTCTGGGGTCCACTGCAGCTCCAGCATCAACCCTGAGATTTTCTATCGCTCCAACACCCATTCCAAGGTCCCCTACGGCTCTAGCTCGAGCACGACCTCTACCCCTGGTTGCTCTACCTGCGCCCCTTCTGGGGACTCTGCCTATGCCTCTTCCTTCACTACTCATCGTCACAATTCTACCACTCTCATACTTGATATAATTCCACTCAGGAATTAACAATCTAGGCCAACTAGATCAATTTGATTCTACGCAGTGAATTAACACAAGAGTGCACTCAGCAAGCAATTCCTTGCTACCAATCACAAAGTCGCAATCACAAGAGTCTGAACACTTACCTCGGGTCCAGACACACATGCATTTCATTACCACACAACAATTAACTCATTCAATCAATCACAACAAACAATCTGGAGGCACGTATAGCTCATTCCGCCCTACAACTCACTCAAGTCTCCCTAAATACTGCCCCAGGGTCTCTACTCCTTATTACTCCAAATTTCAACCAGTATAGATCGAGCGGTCCTCGCTCTGATACTACTTCAAATGGGGATGTCACGCCCCGAGCCCAACGAGCACGCGACATCCCTCTACTGGTCGATTAGTGTGATATCCCAGGGTATCGCCGACCTCAAAAACTATCAGAGATTTACATCCACAACGAAAATAACAAATCACCCGGACAATTTAAATCAGGGGGACATTCAGGGAGAATATACACATCTCCATTTCCATTATCAAACTTATAAAATATTTACAATTCATAACCATCATAAACACGTGCTCACCGTACTGAAAACCATCGATACACAACAAGATAAGTGACCTGGTATTCTAACCACAAAAATGGTACTCTTCCAAAAAACCTATCCTGAACCCCTATACTAGCCTCGTCGACCTCTGCTCGGCGTCCATTCTGAATCCGATTCCTCGTCATCTGAATCTGAACTCCCGTGAGTAGTCTGCTCGTCTGAGGACTCCGGTTCTGCCTCAATCTCAATCGGGTGATTGATGTCACCCGACTCAGCTGGAACATCATTTTGATCCTGTTCCTCCTCGACTAATACATCGAAGAAATTGAACTCAGGAACAAAGTTGGGATCCATATATTGCTCATATGGGAGTATGTAATCCGGTTCCTCCTCAGGCTCCTCAGACTCGTCAGGTTCGTTCTCGGGTTCTGGTTCAGGCTCTACTCTCGCTGATTCTTCCTCGAGAATCGATTCTAAGTCTATATCCATTGGGTCGTCTTCAACCTGTGATACTTCGGGTTCGGGTTCGTGTTCAGCCTTCGAAGATCCCTGAGCAGCGGCTGCTGGATGCAATTCAGACTGAGCTAAATTAGTCTCCACGCTGGTCAACTCTCCGTCAATAGGGGGTATTACCGACGGGTCCCAATCACCAACTAAGTCAAACGGAACATCGAAACCTCTAACGGGCCCGAACTCATCCTCGCCAGCATCCCGAAAGAACCAGGCCGTATATACATGGGTTTCCCACAAAGGGAGTCCTACCTCTACAAAAATAGTAGTAGTATGCCTAATCCAGGTCACGTTATCTGGCATAGGGAATTCAGCAACGTCGTTCTGGGTGTGCATTGGTACCCCAAAACGTACTGGTGGTGGTGGCGGAGGATTCATGGGTCCTGTCGGGGTTTTGAAATTATTGATTGAAACAACCGTGAGAATATTTCTCAGAAAGTTCACCCCTAAACCCCACCTAGACTATCACGTACCTCTAGACAATTATACAAACAACACAATCACATACGCGCAATCACTAACAAGCACAACTCTCGTCACAAACATTCGTTTCATTCTCATCATTTCTTTTTTTACATTCCTCGCCAGTGACCCACGTTGAAGTACACGCCTCAGGTACATTGCGACCGCTTTTCACAACACTTCAGGGCCCGCGTTAACATACACGCCTCAGGCCATATTTCTTGCCCGCGTTGAAGTACACGCATCCTACCACCTACTGCGCAATCCGCGTTAAAGTACATGCCTCAAGCTGGCAGTCCTCCGGTAATACCGGGGCATCGTCCCGCGTTGAAGTACACGCCTCAGGACGGAACAATTCCCACGATCTCACATACCGTACCACGCACTATATCTCGTTCTTTCACACGTGCAACAATCATTTGCCACTCAACTTATCAATCACACGTGACCCGTGCACGCAACAATTATACACAAACCATGCTCACTCAGCAGTCGACACAGCCAATTTTAATAATTAAAACAATTTGACCCAAGTGTGCACCCAACAGACATAATCAAATCAACCAATTACACAATCACACATTCAATTTCACCACCACAACCTAATTATATTTCAAATGCACGTAAAACACAGAAATCGTTATTTTTCTCTAACCAAATGGCCTCAAATCGATTCGAGTCCTTCACCAGACTTTCTCGCCATAAATTCTCGGTTCTAAAAATCCAACTTGTGACCCGATCGGCCCATCACAGCCCCATGAATAGTAGTCCACAGCCCACTGTTATTCTAAATTTTCCAATAAAAATTTTTCGAGTTCAGTTCTAAAGCCCGCCACATATTTCCACTCCTAAATCATGCAATTCCACACCTACCCTATACCCGGTTTCACCCAAAATCGCCCGTCGATACTCGAAATCCTAAATTGGGTTTAGAGCGCGACTTACCCGCGTTCTAGACTATCGCAGCTAGAACGGAAAGCGGTGGCACTTAATCGAGAACGGCGGCAACAGTGTACGGCTCCCGGGTGGCGGCGATCGGCTTGGGCAGCGACGGCGCGGCTTGGGCGTGAGGGAGAGAGAGAGATCGGAAGAGGGGGGCTGCTCACGGTGGGGAAAGAGAACCGAATGGGAGGGGGAAAAAGAAGAGAGAGAGAGAGAGAGAGAGAGGATAAGGTTGGACCATTTGACCAAAAGTGGAAAATGACGATCTCGCCCCCGTCTAATCTTTTTGATCCAACGGTCCAGATTCGATCTTATCTTGAAATCGACGGCCCAGATCGAATCTTATCAAAAATATCCAAAAGTATACTTGTAATTTCTCAAAAAGTCCAAGGGCAAAATTATCCAATCAAAAAGTTAGGGAAAAATAACCAAAATGTCCTTTACCCATAAAACATGCCCTTTGTTAATTCTCAAGGGTAAAATGGTCCAATTCTCCGTTTCTCATCAAAATCAAGTTTTTTTCTGAAGGATTCGGGCACAACAAAAATTGCACATTACAACCGCAACGTCGTCCTAACGTCCCGTTGTGACTTCCAAATTTTCCGGTGTCCGATTTGGGCTAAATTAAATAATTAAATTCTATTAAACGTAACTCGAGCGTTTCTCAAACTAACGGGCGGCTTGTTGGGGAAATTTGCATATTCGACTTGTGATTGATAATATATCGAGCCACGTGCAAGTCTGTTCGGTTTGTGACAATTTCGATTGTCATTAAAATCGCGAGGATCAATCACTAGACCCGTGGGGTACGATTGTTCGGTATAGGTTCAAGATATTTTATCAAGTCATTTCGTGGTTCGGTGGAATCACCAGCAATCCACTACTATAACAGTGGCGAACTGATCCCTAGCTTCCCTTAGATCGGCCAACAGTGGCTCAAAATATCACCTCGGCGATTTCATGGTCGAAATTAAATTCACGATCGAATTTTCTAATAGTCGTATGAATTTAATTCCCTAATTAGCCTTTCCCCAATGGTTAGCATCCCAGGAATGATCAGTTCCCGGCGAGAATCAACTGCGAATACATTTATAAAACTCAATAATTTATAAATCCCAAACGGACAAATTTTCGGGATGTCACATCTCGTACCCTTGTGAATAGAGCTTGAGCCATCGGAGCGAAGAGTGAGTGATGCAGATGGGATGGTACAATTGGTTTGTAGGAGTGGCGTTAGGGTGGTTTGTGCTAGGAGTTCTAGGTTAAAATGAATATATTTTAGAAGTTCTGAAGGCGGGGTTGGCCTCTCATACACTAACTGGTCAGAAGCTGATGTCACTCTCCTGATAAAGTCATGGCAGGTCAAAACCAATTATTGCCCCTAAAGTATTATGAATGTCTTACTTAAGGACTGGATGCTTGAGTCAAGCTTAGCGTGATGCGATCCAATACAAGGATGCTATTCGTCGTTTTGTTATTAGGAACGACTATAGAAAGAAGGCTGGCTTGGTGTTCTCGGCTCACCAGGTGCCACACAAGCTATTCCACGGCCAAGGAAGTGCTGGTCTATGACACTTTGATGCCACCTCACATGATGCTAACCATTGGGATTCGCATTTGTAAGAGCACAACTAAAATAATTGCCTTCAAGTTAAAGTTACCATCAATTCCTACCAAATCTACTTTTAAACATTCAAACAAATTCATGTCAGTGATTTCGGAAGAAATTCGGTCAAAAAGATAAAATTGAATTTTGCGTAAATATTTAGGACTAAATTGGCAAAATTAAAAAGTTTAAGTTTGATTGGATAATTTCCCCTACATGTAAATATGTCTTGGGAGATAAATATATCTATGCATGTCCAACCAACAAGTCATTGTTTCAGCAACAAACTCGCCCAATAGGCAGATGTTTGTCATTGGCACCTTGAATCAAACAAGTAAAATTGTCATAAAAGTCCTAAATATATTGTACAAAATAAATTCAATCATAATTCTTTCAATTATGTCAATTTAATCATAAACCTTTTGACGATTTGCTAATTTAATCTTAAACCTTCCAATTTTGCCAATTTTTCCCTAAATCTTTTGATGATTTGCCAATTTAGTCTTAAATTTTTAAGGATTTACCAATGTAGTCCTTTTGGCCAAATATCCAAATAATATGGTTTAGGACGTTAACACAAAGAAAGGTTTAGAGATAAATTGGCAAATCGTTAAAAGATTTAAGAATAAATTAGCATAATTGAAATGTTTATGACTAAATTAATTTCCGTATAATAGGTTTATGACTTTTTGGATAATTATCCCAATCGAACATTCTGGTTGCAGGTGAAGTAAATTCCTACCCTATCCAAACCTCTTTTTATTTTTGAACAAATGGATCTTTCTTGTGGGCTTTAATTCTTACCCTTACATGATGCCAAAATGCGTAAATTCGAATTTCTTAGAACACACTTAAAAGAAGTGCCGTAAGGTTAAAGTTACCATCAATTCCTACCGGTTCTACTTATAAACATTCAAACGGAGGTACTCAATCATCTAGAACCTATTCTAAGTATACATTAAATAAGTATACTTAGTAGTTAGATTACAGAATCACGTGTCAAGAATTTTGACAGTGATCTTCTCTTGCATGATTGGTACCAAAAGCTGGGATACGCAGTCAACAAAGGGGACAGAAAAAGAGGCCCAACATAGAATTCCAAGGCACGTGATCTTGACTTCTTTCCGAACAAATAATGTCGATCTCCAAACGCCTTTAATGTACGGGGACCATTTTCAAACGGTGTTGTCCAATTGGCTGCAGAGATTATTCTCTGAGTGTAAAGCAGAAAATATTCTCTGAATGTAAAGTACATGCGTAAATTTATACGAGAGATCCACCGTATTCAATGATCTTACGTACTGATTGGCGACTGATATAATTTCTCACTACTGTGTCTTCTGTCACTTACAGAGAATGGAGACACATTACACAAAGCAAGGTCTTTTTGCATGACATGGAATTCAAACACTCGTGATTTGGACGAGAAAGGTGTCATTGATTTTGCTAAAATCAAACCTAAGTCGGACAAATACGAAGATACTATGCATGTGACATAAATTAGGATCCAAAGAAGATAGAATAGCTTCATCTATGGATGAGCTCTTGGATGCTCCAATGCCAATAGGTATAAAGATGACTAAAATTGGTAAAAAAAAATGGGGAGTGCATCAATTGCAAGTAAATGTAAAGTCCAATGCATTGAAGACAATAATTAAAGTTCACCGCACAATTGTGAGCGACCTTAAAGTATGGTGATCACATAGGGAATCAACCCATTTTTTCTCTTTGTATAAGGTCCGAGTCAAATAACAGTGATTAAAAGCACACTCAATCTACACAAAATCATATTTGTGTAGAATCTAATAAATGGTATGTTTGTTTCATGACAATGGAAAAGAAATTTCTAACTTTGATTTTTTATATTACTTAGAAAAATGAGCTAATAAAAAAATTATTTATAACAATTTATGCCAAAATATTTTTGTTGATAACAGAAACATTTTTGGTTCATTCATTTTCCCAAGCACAAACAATCAAAATTAGGATAATCTTTTTCAAATTGTTGATCTCGCACGATACAGTCACCTAATTATTCACTCACATGTGATTATTCCCCTTTGAAATGACTCTTTGCATCAAAGACGTAAGTCTTTTCAAAGAAACCTTTCATCACATCTCATTTCCCACTTTCTTAATTTTTATAAGAAATGAACCATTGACCAACTTGAGCTTACTTTATTGGAGCAACTATTTCCCTCAAGTTGAAAGCCCAGTCTTACCATAGAGGCGATGAATTTCAAAGCAAGAATCCTGCCAACCACAAGATAACATTACTCGAGCATTAATATATGTTTGGCTGAAAATAATGCACCTGTCTAGGGAAGGAAAAAATGGGTACAGGATCTTTCTGTTTTCCAAGTTGTGTATATGCTAAAAAAGTGTTTTACAATCTGGTCTTGTGTTGATGTTATTGTCAAATCATCTTCATGTGAACTTGAAAAGGACTAATATATCAATTACGACACTGCTGAGGGATGCTGATGTGCATGTTATTGTGCCCCACCTTCATTATCACATTTAATCATGCTCTATTTCTCAAAATTTATATTTGTTTGTTTTCCTCTTTTTTGTGGACTATGGACGGAAGATGACAATAATGAAAATTACAAGGTCGACCACATTGGAGCTTTCCTAGAAAGATCATGTGCTATCAATTATTATAGTGGATGCCTTCAAATGCCCAACACTATCATATGCGACAAACTCCGTAAGCTTATAAATAGACGTATTCGTTGATGATGCCATTGTAGCTCATCGGATGCTAGATGCTCCGAACGAAAGATACAGCTTGAATCATCATGAATCAATGACCTAAAATTAAAATAGTGCGTTCAACCCCAAACTTCAAAAAAAAAAAAATTTTACCCCCTCTGAACTTGGATAGTCACTTATTGAAACTGTTAACTTTTTTCGTTAGCATGTGCAACACACATACTTTTTAAATTGGTAAAGTGAATCTGTTTTTCAGATTTGTATCAAATGCGCTTTTTCTTCTCAATTCAAGCGAATATTGAGTGATAAAATGAAAATTTGACACCACCAGCCCTTAAAAGAACAGGAATTAGCAAAATATTCTGAAGTATGTAATCATTGTCGTTAATTGACTGATATAGCTCATTATCACTGTTAAATCATATCTTCACTAATTTAATGTGTAAAATTTATGAACGCTTAATAAAGGCTATGCAATAAAAAAATTAAAAGATGCTAAATTATTGAAATCATATCACTTGAAACCAATCTTTAACTCATTTTTTAATTCCAAGTCTCTTGGGATTTTCGTTTTTCTTGATTTTCATTTAAACTAATTCTTTTTAAAATTTTTTCACATTATACAATTTTTTATCTTCTGTTTATTTATATTTTTCTTAATTAAATAGATTAAACAAGTAAACTTTAGATTTAAACGTGGCCACTTTTTTTTAATTCATCTTGTATGTCATGTATCTGAATTGAGGGCAAGAAGGACATTTGATACAAAATTGAAGAAACAGTTGCACCTTACCCTCTTGAAAGGCACGTGCATGGCACATGCTAATGAAAAAGGTTAATGGTGTTGAGAGTGTAACAATATGCAAGTACAGCGGCAAAAAATTGATCTTTTTAAGTTCAAGATTTAACTTGCACCAACCTTATATTTGAGGGGATCAAATGAAACTTTTCCAAAAATAAATGAGTGATTGAGGAATTATATTTCGCATTGGCTTCTTTTATTCTTCAGTGGTTGTGTCCATAAAAAGAACTTAATTGCACTTTTGGAAAGAAGGTCAAGGACATAATGAAACTAAATGAAAAGTTTAGGTTTTGATTGTGTCCTATACACAAATTTTAGGACTGTCCATGCAATTTTCACCATTCCACGTAGGTGAAGAAAAATTAAGAATTGATAAAAAACGGTGAGAGCATCAATTGAAAGTAGATGTAAAGTCAAGTGCATCGGGAGACAATAATTAAAGCTCGCTGCACAATTGCGAGTGACCTTAAAGTATAGTGATCACAACCCATTTTCCCTCTTTGCATAAGATATCTACATATATTTGTAGCCATATTCACAACATCATGAGACTCGATTCATACAAAACCATATTGCTTAGAATATGATAAAGTAACTCAACCTAAGTATTCACCTACACGAGATTATTCCCCTTTAACGTGACTCTTTGCATCAAAGACATAAGTCTAACCAAAGAAATCTTTCATCACATCTCATTTCCCACTTTCTTAATTTTTTTTGTAAGAAATGAGCCCTAGTCCAACTTGAGCCTAATTTATTGGAGTTACAATTTCCCTAAAGTTGATAGTGCAATCATATTATAAAGTAGATGAATTTCCAAGCAAGGATCCTGCCAACCACGAGATGACATTACTTTGGAGCATTAATAAATGAGTTAAGAGAAATGATCCTTCAATACTATGCTAATCTATTTTCGCCTAGCACTTAATTGCCTGCCTTCAAGTTTATCACAACTCAAACATAAGATGTGCAACCAAATATTCCAAGAACAAAATAATCAGTAACTGTACCTGACCAGACTTTTTCGGGAATCAAACATTTGATCACAGTTTATAGGGATTTATTCACCACGTTACACACCATACTAAGCACATCCGTCAGGAATTTCCTAACCATACACTCGAGCATGGGATGTTTCTGGTAATGTTATGCTCATTAACTTAGCAACATTATGTGGTTCATTAGCATTAGTGTGATGTCTCACTGTGTCCTTTCCTTGTAGAGTTTGTTTAGCAACTCTGAGTAAAATTTCTTACCACTGTCAGTCCACACATGTTTAGTCGTTTTACCAGCCTTCTATAAGATCAAACTTATTCATTAGCACAAAAGCCCAAGCCCTTTTGAGTAGTCATCAACAACTGTTAACATGAATCTAGTACTAAGCCTACGAACATTCAAGCTGATCAACTCTGCAATCTTCATAAATTCTCTGATAGTTGTATTGAACTGTATTTTCCACCGTTTGCCTAAGTCATAGCACCTGCATGTAATCAATTTATCAACCACATAGCCACAAAACATATTCATTTGACTCAGAACCTTCAGGCTTCTCTCACCGGTGTACCCCAAACGTATATGCCACAATTCATACTCTCGAACAGATAGATCCGACACCTCTACAATGAAACATATCACTTTCTCTCCTTGATACTCATATTGGTCACTATGCTTGATTCCACCCATAAACACTATAGGACCTCAAATGACCTTTAGAACTTCACCTTCTAAAGTATATCAACATCCAGCCCAATTCAGTGCAATTAAGGATATTATGTTCTTTTTCAATTTTGAAACATGTCTTTATCAAGTTAATCTCCTCGCGACAATGTCAGGCATTATGATTCCAATATTGCCAACACCCACGATCTCATCATTGTTCTCCAACTACACTTCACTACTATCTATATAATGATGAGTAGTAAATTCATGTCTGGCGTAGCGTGAAACGAGCAATCAAAATCTATAATCCATTAGTCAAACAATGATAATTATTACTCTCCAAGACACCATCAGTTATTGCAACAATATCACCACATATTATGTATAATATTGGGATCTCAAGTAAGAAACCTTTTTAGCCAACTCAAACTAGGAACCCAAGTCCAACGTAGAAAAGTATTTCAATAAGTTCTTACTTGTTTGGAGGTCAAACCACAGGTTCTTTTCGAATTTGGAATTTTTACTTGGATCGGATTTTGCTCACCAACTCAAGCTCGAGACATATACACGACACATCTCATTTCCCACTTTCTTGATTTTTATACGAAATAAACCCTTGTCCAACTCGAGCCCAACTTATTGGAGAATCAATTTCCATCTAGCAGAAAGTACAATCTTAGCATAAAGTAGACCAATATCAATGCAATAAACCTGCCAACCACAAGAAAACATTACATTAAAGCATTTATATATGAATTGAGAGGAGTGATCTTTCAATGCTATGTTTCGGTGCAAATGATTTATTTGTATAGGGAGGGCAAAAATGGGTATAGGCTCTTTCTGTTTTTCAACTTGTGTATATGCTAAAACTATATCACAATGTGGTGCTGTGCCAATGTTTTTATGTTAATGTCAAATGATTTTGATGTGGACTTGAAAAGGCCTAATATATATTCACCTTCTGGTTTTCAACCAGTGAATTGTTCAACCACCGCATTATTAGGAGACTGCCAGAGATGATGACGCGCATGTCATTATGCCCCCGACTTCATCGTCGCATTTGATTCTTCTCTTCTTTTTTATTTTTCAAAATCCGTATTTATTTTTGTTTTTTTTCCCCTTTTTTAGGGCTCTAGGCGGAACGTGACATTAATGGAAATCAAATCCGAGGGTTGAACAGCTAGTTGTCACGGCCCGAAGAATTGGATCGTCCAAGAGGTTTCCTGGACGATGGACCGTGACCGGGCCCTGAACGAGAAAGCAAGTCCCGAGTGTTCTATGTACTAGGGTTTACTTGATATGTTCTAGAATACTCCTGGGGGCGGGCGATGTAATTGTAAACCTCTGTAATTAATGAGGTAGTTGGGTAGTTGGGGAGATACGATCTCCACCGTTAGATCGAGGAGAGATCTACGGATACGGTCAGTCCGGTACTTGTATAAGAAGGGGTCTCCTCCCCCTCATTGGACCACCTCATTCTTTCAAGAAGTATAGAAATCCAGAGCTTCTCTCTCTAGAGTTTCTCTCTCTAAAAGAGTTCTTGTGAGTTGAGTGTGGGGAAGGCTGACTTGGGAAGAAATTCCTAAGGCCGCACGGGTTAGGGAACGCGAGATCGATCGGCCCGTGACATAGTGCTTTGTGCTTTCCTAGAAAGATCGTGTCCTGTCAATTAAAGATATTATGGTGGTCGCCTTCAAATGCCCGACAGCATCCTATGCGACACTTCCATAGCCAGCATAAAATGTCTTGTTTTATGACATAAATCTGGAGTAGTGCGACGTGAACATAGTTAGCCTGTCATTTGAAAACATAAGTTAGTGTAAGTTCGTGTATAAGAAGGGCACTCAGTGTTTAATGTGAACAAAATGATGATGCTTGAATGTGGACGAAGGACTGGACCCCTCAACTGCCTTTCCAATTTTATCGGGCATATTATATGAACTTGCAGGATTTCTATACCCGTTTGAAATGTCGTTAATTGTCCGATTCAGCTCATTGTCACTGCCAAATCTTATCTTTGCCGATTTAATGTAAATTTTTGAAAAAAGAAATCGAAAGGTTATAATCTAGATAGATGCAAAATACGATATCAATCAAACCAAGATTAAGATTAGGTTGAGTAATTAAAGGGATCCAACTACTAAAAAATGCCTTATTTATCGGCTTGACACATGCGTAAGTTGTATTTCAAGAATAAGAAGGATTATCCCGACGATTTGCAGATTAACAAACTCTTTGTCTGGCTCAAGAGTGACCCGTAATATGAGGAACAGCTCAAAATCACGTTACTGCATAATTCCTTATTTAGGTTGATAATCAAATTATGAATCACGTGGTTTGAAAAGTCAAACCAGGATTTGGGAAAGCCGAGCTGATCCGCAGACCAGATCAACCGAACCAAGCCTGCTTTTGCCAGTCTCTGTCTTTGGGTAGAGAGATGATACTCAAGGCTCCACCAAACTCGTTTAAAGTATTTGGTACCCTTTGATTAACCTAACTAGCCGTTGCTCTCAAATAAATTAATTATTCTTGTTTTTTTTTTACTTTAGCAATATGGTTGGTTATATTGATGTAGCCTAATGATATTTACCTCTAAACAGTAGAAGAGTTATTTAGGGAAAATTATTCAAGAAGTCCTAAATCTATTGTACGAAGGCCAATTTAGTCCTAAACATTTTAATTGGCCCAATTAATCTAAAACTTTTGGACGATTTTCCAAATATAAACCTTACGGCCTCTTTTGGCCAGAAATCACTGATGTGAACTTTGATCGTCTTATGTGGCATAGCCGGTGCTGATGTGAAGGTTTTTGCAAATAGTTTTAATTTTTTTTCTAAATTGTTTCTTTTTTTTTTCCTTTCCTTTTCTTTCGCTTGTGGCTAGTCTCGGCAATGGCCAGAAACCGACCACAGGCGAGAGCCGCGCTCACCCAAATTTGTGCAAGGGCATGCGGTCCTTGCCGGATCTCGACAAGGGGTGTTCCTCGCTTGTGGCCGGCAAACACAACCATCACCAAGACCGACTACAGGTGAAAAGGAAAAGAAGAGGAAAAAACAGATTTAGGTATGAACTTTTGCTCATCATGCAATCGAATGACTGAACTTCTTTTTTTTGTTTAATCAAGTACCTCAAGTTTCAAAATTAATCTCGATGTCAAGCCTATGTTAAATTGAATGCCATGTCACTTGATTCTTGCCGAGGTGTATTTTTAACCTTACTTCTTAGGAAATAATGTCATTTTGAAACAATAATCATGCAACTCCTAATATAAGGTTTTGAAAGGTTTAGCAATAAATCTGAGGGATTCTATGTCAGGCTGACACGCATAGCCGGCAATGGAAGAACCGCATGTTGATGAACTTGAACAATATATGAGGGGAAATACAGAAGAGTTAGCATGAAATTTCTCATTGTATCAAATGCAAAAACCTTTATTGTCACGCATGGTGCTAAAATTATATACGACAGTCTTTACCCAAAAAAAAAAAATTATATGCGACAGTTCTTTTGCAAACAATATCTGTTGAAATTATACACGACAATAAGGACGGGAATGCAATGTTGAAGAGTATGTGGAGGGGCCGTGACATCCAAGCAACCTCGTGCCAAGAATTTGTGTGCACATGACTTCTATTCGCGTGGGCTTTCCGGACCCGTTCGAAAAGAAGTTATTCAGACGCAACCAGCATAGTTCGTCTAGTCCACATTATCCGCTAGATCGTGTGGATCTCGCGTGGCCAGAAAATTCAACAGATCACGTGCATTAAACTTATGCACCCTGAGTGCAACCAATTATTTGTCCGGTCGATGTCGTTTTCGCCCCGAGTGTCCACTATTGTCATTACACGTGGGCCTTTTTCTCTATTTTTGGCTCCTTTTCAACACATTAGATCCCTTTTTCTTAAATTTCCAATGTTTCGCTTCTGATTAACACGAATCAAGAATATTCCCGAGTCAATTATAATCTCTTTAGAATATTTCGACTATCTGACGCCACTAATTTCTATTTATCTATTGCTGCCATATCGACCATGTATATGATAATAATAAAAGAATCGATGGCGTGTACATACTATATTACAACTGGGCATGTCTAATTAAGACTGGTTCATGCGAGATTAACTTAGTGAGAATAATAGAATAAACAGAAAACAATCGCTCGAAAACAAATTTGGGTACGCAAGATCAAGTTGGGAGTTAATTTCTTATTTTGCGAATCTGTTGTCCTCATCGGAAATGTCCATACGATGTTCTTATCAGAAAATATAACAATGATATAACATGGATTTAGCATATGACATTCATATGACATTTGCTTATCTTCAAAGGTTCCTGGGTCAGTTTCTCTCCCTCGTCAAATTCTTGGACTCTTGGGGAGTAATAATAAGTCAAAAAATCACTTTGAAAACTCCTTATAAAATTCGGAATTCAACGGGCATTATTTTGAGTGTGCTGAGCTGTGGGATCTTGTCATTTTCGAAAGCCCTTTTGACGGTCTCTCCACCGGTCAAACTTTGACCTACAAGTAAGAAAAGGGTGTGTGAACCGAAGAGGTTGCTCACCATTGACTATGAAGATGCAATAAATAACTTTTTCTTATTTTTTCCATTTTTCTAAAGAAATGCCAAACTTTTCCGGGGGAGACGTCACTCCTCCTAATTTGTTTTGTCTTGCCAATAATCCCAAACATGTACCAATAACTTAAGAATACATTATTCTTTCCATATGACCGTTGAAATCCGCTATGATAGCCATCGTGAACTTTAATAATCTGACATGACTATGCTCTTAGTTGACATATAAGCATGTGTCCATTATCACGCCAAATCTGTTTGCTTGGTGTTGTCTACAGATGTTGTCATGTTGGATTTTGAATGGCAATCGTGATGAACATATAAAGGAAGGTATTTTCACTTCATTTGTACAAATTTAAAGTGATTGGTAAGATGAATAAAGTTTGAAGTATTCACGTCCCATGGGAAAAATTTAGAATTTTTTGTGGAATTATCCGTTTTGTTTTGGGTCTATATGGGATTATCTTTTTCATTTATTTCTTTTTTATAAACCTTCTCTTCTTGTTTATTGACTTTTTTTTTGTCGAATTCTTGTTTCTTGATAAGTATGGCGATGATGGGGCAAATCTCTCAACGATCTTGATAAGGATAGACGACAACGGCGGCCAATCTTTTTTCCCGAGGAGTTTCAATATTTTATTTTTTTATTAATATTACAAAAACCCCAAATTAATATACATAATAATTCTACTCAAAACTAATTTTTTAACCACAAAAAATCATAAACTGATACACCTGTGAGAATTTTACCTTCTGTTAGTTTTTGTTAAATTTTACCGTCGAATTTTTAAGTTGTATGACACGTGGTAGTTTACGGGTGTATCAGTTTTGCGTTTTATTCTCCATTTGTCACAAGTGTACAAGTTTGTGATTTTTCATGGTATTAATCTAATTTAACGGAGGATAAATTTGTCGCAAATATATCAACTTAAGATTTTTGGTAATCAAAAAATTAATTTATGATGAAATTATCACATGTGTATCAGTTTATGATTTTTTATAGTTAAAAAATTAATTTTGAGTAGATTTGTCACGTGTATATTAATTTAAATTTTTTGTGGTTTTAATCTTTTTCTTTTGTGTGTGAATCCTAGGAAAATAAACCCATTTTTTAATTAATAGCCTCATTTTGTAAAACGCTTGATCTTATCTAAAAGGCCGAGAAAGGTCTAATCTTTGAATATGCTAAAAGCATTATGGGAATATTGGAGCTTTTTCCAAATCAATCAGCGGTCAAAAGAACATCAGTCATCAGCTGCCATTTCCACAGTAATTTCAGTCCAAAGAATGTGAATACGCTACATGTGTGTTGACAATATGACTGTGGTTAGAGCTAGCTGAACTGGTCAAGGATTTGGGTTATCAATACATATATATATAGCTTAACTAGTAAAGGATTTGGGTTATCAATAAATAAATATATATATATATATATATATATATATATATATATATGCACACATATACACACACAACTCACTTATATATATAATACATCACATTTTCACCATTTACGAACATTTACTTTTTGAAAATATCGAATATATTTTTATTTTTGCAAACCACTTCCACTTTATACCTTCATGTTAAAGTTACGTGTGAGCATGGGTTTTCAAAGAGAGGCAATTTACTATTTTCAATGTAGGTTTTGCTTAAAGCATGCGAATAACATTTGCAAAAGTAGATGTAATAACTAGGTCAAAAGAGATGCGTTTCAAAATTTGTTATATTCTAAGATATCTAGGGGGAAAAAAAATACTATGTTGCATTTGGTTCATGCGAGTCATCTTATTCAATCGAATGAACCATCGAATGGATGGGCTCCATATGGATTCACAATATCTACCAATCGTATAAGTTGGACTTATACAAAGCGAATCATATAGTAGCTCCGAGCTCCTATAGAAGTGTCCAAGTGTGCATGAGACAACATACATAATTAATTTATTTTTTATTTTTTATTTTTCACTTAATCTAAATCTTGGCATGAACACATTTGACTTTTTTCATATAAGTGTGTTTGTTTCATTCATGTGTGACTATATGCAGATGGACCAGTCTGCAATGCAAGCCCCTGTACAATGTGATTGAATCAATATCTATATCCCCAAATTGCAACAAAGTGAATTGTAAAATATAACAGCAAGACTAGTCTTCCTTTCATGAATAGCATGCACCTCACATCACTTTTCAAATGTTGACCCACGTTCCATGTAACTTTTTCATAATTTATGAAAATTTATAACGCTTTACATTTTATGAAACATCATATATATATATATTAGAATTTTTCATATTGGCCAAAAAGAAAAGAATTGCCATGGAGAGTGAAGACTCCAAGATTGATGATGATCCAATCTTGAGTCCCCTGGCACAAAAAATTTGTGAATTTCGCTTATATTACGTAATCAATTGTTATAAAAAAGAAAATACGAGTTTGTACCAAACGCTTCCAACGCTTTGGATGGACATAAAATCAGCTACCGAAGTATTGTCCACTGGTCTTCAAGTTTGAACACAAAACAATTTATGTTCCCAAATAAACTCTTCATTTTTTTTTCTCTGTCTTCTTTTTGACACATATTTGATATTTAGCATAAAAATCAATTATGGGTTACATTTCTTTACCATAACCAATTATAAAAATCATAAAGCAATATACTATAGTAAATCCCGCTTTCTAAATTCCATTTGCACTTCATCCATCTATCGTATCAAGTAGTGGGGCGAACAGGTAAAAGGTTCGGAATGGGTCACCCCTTGTCAATCCTATTCTGCCAAACGACTTCGAATTGCTGTGCGCTGGGTTTGATTGGATTGATGCAAACAAAACGAAAATGAAAACAAAAGAAACAAAATAAAAAAGAGCGAGAGAAAAAGAAAAATTGTGAGAGAATTTATTCATTTTGGGTTTTTTTTGGCAAACAAAAAAATAAGAAAGGAGAGAACAATCATTGAGGGTATTGCAATTTGCAAATTTAGGAGAGGGAAGGTCATGACCTGTTGAGCTCTCAAAGTCATGGGTCCCTCCCATGCTCTGATGGGACAAGCACATCATTTTGGACTTGGGAAACGTTTTGGACACATTATATGACTTTGGGGGACGCAGACCTTTGATCATCTCGTCCGTTTCAATCTCTCTCTCTCTCTCTCGTTGACGTGCCTTGCTTGACTTGAAGAATCCAACTTTCTTTTTCTTTTTTTTCTTCAAAAGCATTCCAGAAAAACTCTCAAAAATGGCCCAAAATAGAGTTATTTTCTTAAATAAAAGTTCGAAGTGGACATTAATTCAAATAAATGCATGAAATTACCAAATCGTTTCAAATAAAGAATTGAAGTGATCAAATCGTCTCAAATAAGGATTTTTGGCCAGTTAGTGACTATTCCGTAGCTAGAAAATGGGTATTTTAGTCAAAAAAAATTATAAGTATACGTTTTTATTTTTTTTTACTTTCTTTTTCTTTTCCTTTTCCTTCTCCTTTTTTTCTTCTTCCCTCCCCAGTCGTCAGTACACTTGGCCAGTGGAGGTTGCTTGCCTTAGGTGAGGGCCACGCTCACTTGCCCAAGCAAGGGCAGCCTCCACCTGAGGCCGGCGACCTCCGCCAGCCCTGCAATGGTCGGTGGAGGGAAGAGAGGAAAAAAAAAAGAAAAGAAAAAGGAAAAGAAAAAAATAGAAAAAGGAAAAACGAAAGAGAAAAAAGAATCTTACCAAAAAAAAAAGAGAAAAAGAAAAAAAGTAAAAGAAGAAAACACATTTTGATCGGTGAGGTTTAGTCCTTATTTGATACTGATGTGGCCATTTCAGACCCTTATTTGAGACAAGATTCATTTCAGGTAAAAAAGGAAGCTGATTCTACTGGTCCCAAATGCATATCCTTTTTCCAACGTAAGTTTCATATACCTTTTTGTGACGAAGCCAGCTTTAGACCCCATGAATTGTATATGAATTGGGGGAACTTTTGTTCCTAAAGTCAGGAGTTAATGAGATTGGCTTAATAGTTAAAGGAACCCAACGTGTGGACGATGCAGAACCGGCTAAAAAGATAGAGGAAAAGTCAGATATGAGTAGCTATTTTGATCGCATTGTCCACATGACTTTTTGTCAACACTCAATTTTGTTGAGAGGAGAAGCCATTTTAATTTATAGAAATTATCTGATAATTCAATAGTTCATCATCATTTGACACTTTTAAAATCGGGTGAATATTGTTTTTAGTTTTGCTTAAAGTTTCATCAAATCCAAATATTTGCACAAGTGATTCATTTGCTGTTCTTTTATTTTTATTGTTTGGCCAAGATGGCCCATACTGTTAAAAAACACTATAAGTGAAAACAAAATTCTCCAATTAAATTTGCTGTTATACAATATATCATTGCCGATATTGATGTTTCCAATTTCTAGCAGTTATTTTTTTATCAACCAAGCCAAAGTCTTAAAGGAGCAAAATTGACTAGTGGGATCTAAGCTGTTTAGTCCTTTCTTGCATTTCTGCCTCAATCTAGCTGGAGCGTCTATCCAGATTATTTTTCTCCTTTCTAGCAACTCTTGGTGCCTGTCCAAAGGCCATCCTTTCATTTTTTGCTCTTTTTTTTTAAATTTAATTTTTGGGTCAACTTTCGCACATCTCATTTGATCCACCGTCTGATCCAGTGTCTTTGACCAAAAAAACATTGATCTATCGTCCGGGTGATCTTAGGGGTGCATTCTCTCATATCCCCCTCGTGCTTGGGAGTAGTTCTCAAGATCATTTTTTTGCATTTATTTCATCAAGAGTTTTAGGAATGATGATTTAATTAATTATGATATATTTTAGTGGGTGTCGTTATCTGCATATCCCGAGTATCTTGGATGGGCGGCTAGCAAAAGTAGCCTCACCAAAGTTTTCTTTGGATTAATAGGAAAGGACTGCGATTCTTTTGGCTGGAAAGTGGGAAGCCCGTTGCTGGGTTCACGGTCGGTTAAAAAAAAATTTCACACTATTATTGATAGTTGAACGAATTCGATTAAAAATGCACATAATGAATGGATAACTAAGTGTGATTAGAGTTAATTTAATAATAGAATTCTTCTACATGCATGGCACGTGCACAGGACATGTGGGGAACATGTGTAGTTGATGCCCGGCACATGGAAAGCTTGACAGTATCACCTAGGTTAAAATTCAACACGGACGTGCAATTGCTAAAAATTTAGATTGTCTTTAATGAGTTAAGAAATGAGGGTCGCTATATCGAATGTAGCGACACATCTTCGTTTCTATTCCTAGATGTTCCTATTAACCAAGTCAATTACCATCATGTTATATGAAAACATCAATTAAGCAAATTATAAAATGCATAAGTATACATGTTGCTAATTAAATTTTTTTCAAGTGTTGATGAAAGGTGTGGACATACAAAATCTAAGACATTGTAACATGTCATCCACACTTCCCAAATAATAGGATCTTGATCTTCTATTGTTTGGAATGATCTGTCTATTAAAAAAACATTTTAAAATAAGATCAAGATTTAAATTGTGGTAAGATCGGGATTTGAGATTGTAAAATTAATAAAACAGGGCAAAACCATAAACTATTACCGATTTTATTCTTTGTCCATTTTATGATGGAAAATCGAATCAAATAATTTGGCTTTTAACTTAACATAGAAAAATAGCAAATTTATGATGTGTTTTTGCCCCCGCTACACTAGCCAAAGTCAAATATAGGCTTTCTTATGTGAACACTTGAAAGTTGTGACCAATGTGTTGGGAGCGCACAACAGAAACCCAATACCTTTATCTGATCGCTAAGAGGGAGTCTAAGTCTGAGTCCGTTAACATATCCAGTTGGATCCACTTTCATTCAAAATCTTAAGCCAATGGGTTATGAACTAACTATAATATATTAACTGCTCTGCACTAGATCAATTCTCCGATGCAGGATTTCTCTAACACAACTCACACATGCATCTCAATAATCTATCTCTCAATGTTAGGTTTGCTCCCCCTTAATTTAGGTATCATTCTGCATTAACATATCTCTACTTAAATCTCCAACACTCACATTCATCCCTAGTCTCTTTCTCCCAATCGAACTATGAAGGCTCAAGACCTCGTCGCTACATCACAAGGCCCACCTGTCCGGAAATCGCATTGGCCACTAGATTCCTTTCTTGAGATTATTCACTAAACACCTAAACAGATTTGGGGCACACCAATTTATCATCGTCTCTAATGTCATTTGTTGGAAGTACGCAGTAGAAACTTGATACCTTCACTTGGGGAGATCGTCAAGAGGGAGTCTAAGTCTAAGCCCGTCGGCATATCCATTTAGATCTACATTTACTCAAAAGTTTAAGCCAATATGTTATGGGTCAACTAGAATATAGTAATTGCTTTGCACTATACAAATTCTCCGATGTGTAACTTCTCTAACACAACTCACAAGTGTATCTCAACACAATGAGAGTTTGATTTGCAAATGTCCGCTATTCTGCTTCGTGACTAGACTAACAACGACGAGGAGCAACTCAGATATCGATGTATTGTTGATAAAATCAAAGATATAGTACAAGGTTTGCTTGTCCTCTCTCTCTCTCTGATCTTATTTTATTCCATTTGTTTATGAACGGATATGAAATTAACATTGGGTGTGACATAGCCTTCCTTTGAAAATCATGACAAAATCCACATAATAATTGTAGCAAGTCAAATAAACTTGATATTTTCTTCTTCTTTTTTCTCGTAATAGTGGAGCAGCCACGGCTTTTCGAATATCCAATCAATCTTTGTCGACTAAACTTGAGCATACAGATTTGGGCTCTGGAAAGTGGCCGTATTAGAGAAAAGGCAAATCCGGCAATTCAAAACCTCTGACTTTGAACGACGAAAATGAACATGCTTATAATACTTTGAGAATTCTTGGGCTGAGTATGCACTTAGAAGTTACTGTTACTAGAGACAGTGAACATTTGGTCCAATCAATGAGAAATCAACTGGTCAAGAAAATTAAAAATAATACCAACAATCAAGCCATCATATTAAAAAAAAAGCATTTCTTGGCTGTCGGCAGCCTAAAATTAGCACACTTCTTAAAGTCATCAAATCCACATATATAATAATATAATTTTATAAACTATCCCTTTTGTCTTATTGAACATTGCAAACAGCACATACACTTAAGAAACCTTGAACTTTGGGCATAGTATTTGTATCTATATGTAATAAATCAGTATATTATGAGTGCATGATTTTGTTTATTCATATCTAGCACAATTTCCCATTTCAACGTACAGCTGTGTTATGGGGCAGATCCCCAAACCTACCAGCTAGGTACAAGGTCTCTACATGATTCTTGTGTTTTTTATAATTTATTTTTGTCCTGCATGTCATAGAAACTTCAAATAAACAATTAGTCATCACTCAGAAGCAATGAATATTAAATAGATAAATAACTAATTTAATGGATGGAGGCTTTTCAACGAAATCTAGCAAGCCTATCTCCTCACTAGGAAAGCTCACTTTTCTTTTCTTTTCCTTCCTTTGCTTTTGAGTTTTGGATTAGCCCAAACGCATCAAACTAAATCCACCTTTTAATTTGATAAGAAAGAAAGCCAGCAAAGTCAAAATTAGGACACTTGCTAGAAGTTACTTCTTCACATGCGTTTTCATAGTGGAAAACAATTAGGGTTTTTTTTATCAACACGTTGCTATAAATTGAGAATTATGGTTGGTTCATATCACCAATTTGATTACTTCTGGTAATAATCAACAAGTGAAGGGTCCACCATAGAGATATTACCAAATATGGAAAAAAAGGTAAAGATAACTAGTCTCTATATATACTTGTCAAAATGAATCGTAAACCCATTTCTTAACCCATATTTGATAGGCTAAGTTGTTTTATGAGTTAGTTATTTAGTAAATGGGTAATAAATTTTGTATAACCCAAACTAATATGAATTTTAAATGGGTTCACAATATACTAAGACCCCGATCCATCTCCATGACTCTATCTTCTTCACTCTCTCTTGTCATCACTTGATTTCCTGCTCGCTCGCTCCATACTCTCACCTTGGTTTGGATATGAGTTTTGCTAAATTAAGTTAAATATGGAAGTATTTAGCAATATGAGCCGAGTTAGATATGAGTTGGATCGGATATGTGTCATTATATATGTATTGCAAGGAAATGTGTCAAAACAGATTGAATGAGTCAATCAGGGTCGAACAATTTTCGATACGACCTGAATCATTTGACGGGTCTAGTTCTTTGATGACATTAAATGGCAACAAACTCTTATTTAGAGAAAATAGTGTTTTTTCACAAAAAAAATGTTTTTTCACCTGTAGCTTTGTTTTATGTTAGGTAAAAGAGGGACGGTGAAGATTATGAGTCAAGTGGCTGGACACCCACGAGAGCACAGAATCATGGTCCAAACGGTGACGCAGGTTTTGGTCTCTTTCTAAGACAGGCGACGCGAACTTCGGCCTATATGTACACTCCCCATCCCTGCATACCAGTTTCGTGTACCTTCTTCCCTCACTCCTCTCATTTCTTCTCCGCTCGTTTTCAATCTATACATATAAACACACCCAAAAACTCTCTCTCTCTCCCTCTCTCTCTCTCTCTGGAGAAGAAGATGGAGATGGCTGACCAGAAGACCGTGGCTAAAGATGCTGTCTCCAACAACGGCATCGAACGGAAGTCGATCGAGGACTTCGATCCTCCGGCAAAGCCGCGCCGGAACAAGTACGCCCTCGCCTGCGCCATCTTGGCCTCCATGACCTCCGTTTTGCTCGGTTATGGTCAGCTCTCTCTCTCTCTCTCTCTATGCGTTCGATGTCGTTACAGCATCGGAAGACTCTTCCTAGTGACCGTCCATGATGTTTGGAACTCTCTAAACCCCAAATCTCTGCGATGTCATTTGTGAATTTATTTGCATACAGCGAGTCATAATAATAGATCTATTGCAAAAAGTCATTTGTTTAATGGATAGGAAATGAAAAAGAGCAAAAGAAAAACGAGAATTTTTCAATTTTTCGCATATTTGCATATATAGTAATAAATGGTTTCATTATAACATCATAATTTTTTTCCCTTTTTGAGCAAACCAACTTAATTTTGAATAAAATCCATCGTGCTTATTATTTATAATATTCTCATCTTATTAATAATATATATAAAAGAAAATCAACTTGAAGAAAAAGGGAGGAGAAAAGGTCACAGGATTTTATTTTTTATTATTTTTTCAATTTCTTGTAAATAAGATTTTTTTAAAACTTTGGCAGATATAGGAGTGATGAGCGGAGCAGTGCTATACATACAGAGGGACCTGAAGATAAGCGACGTGCAGGTGGAGGTCTTGACGGGGATCCTCGCCGTGTACTCACTTCTTGGGTCGGCAATGGCGGGGCGAACCTCCGATTGGATCGGCCGCCGATACACCATCGTCTTGGCTGGGGCCATCTTCTTCGCCGGGGCCCTTCTCATGGGCTTCGCCCCCAACTACGCCTTCCTCATGTTTGGCCGCTTTGTCGCTGGCATCGGTGTCGGCTACGCCCTCATGATCGCTCCCGTCTACACCGCCGAGGTCTCCCCTGCCTCCTCCCGCGGCTTTCTCACCTCCTTCCCCGAGGTACTTACTTATTTTCTTATTTTTTCCCCCTAATTTAATAGCATCTTTTTCATTTTTTCATTTGTCATTAATTTTATCTTTTTATTGTTGAGCATGCATTATTCTTGTTACAGGAAAAATTGAAGTTAGAAAGGTGATTATGTTTTAGGGTTTATTTTTCTTGTCCAGTACTTTTTGTTATTACGGCCACCAACCAGTATGAATGGATGTCATTTCAATGGTTCAGGTGTTCATCAACGCCGGCATCCTCCTTGGCTATATCTCTAACTATGCCTTCTCCAAGCTTCGCCTCAACCTCGGGTGGCGTATGATGCTAGGCGTGGGAGCAATCCCCTCAGTCTTCCTTGCGTTCGTCGTCCTCGGCATGCCGGAGTCCCCCCGGTGGCTCATCATGCAGGGCCGCCTGGGCGACGCAAAGCGTGTCCTAGCCAAGACATCTGACTCCAAGGAGGAGGCCGCACTCCGGCTTGCTGACATCAAGGAGGCTGCTGGCATCCCTCACGAGTGCACCGAAGATGTTGTCAAGGTCACCAAGCGGAGCACTGGGGAAGGCGTGTGGCGCGATCTCCTCCTCCACCCAACCCCGTCCGTCCGTCACATCCTCATATGCGCTGTTGGCATCCACTTCTTCCAACAAGCCTCTGGCATCGACGCTGTCGTCCTCTACAGCCCTCGCATCTTCAAGAAGGCTGGCATCACCTCCTCTGACAAATTGCTCATCGCCACCATCGCAGTCGGCTCCGTAAAAACAATGTTCATCCTCGTTGCCACCTTCCTCCTTGACCGAGTTGGGAGGCGGCCATTGTTGTTGAGCAGCGTTGGCGGGATGATTGTCTCGCTTGCCTCCCTTGGAATGTGCCTCACCATCATCGACCACAGCCGTACGAAACTCATGTGGGCAATTGTTATGTGCATCGCGTCAGTGTTGTCCTACGTGGCCTTCTTCTCTATCGGAATGGGGCCAATCACGTGGGTGTACAGCTCAGAGATCTTCCCGCTGAGACTGCGTGCACAGGGGTGTGCGATCGGTGTCGCCATGAACCGGGTGACAAGTGGAGTGTTAGCGATGACGTTCATATCACTATATAAGGCGATCACCATCGGCGGGGCCTTTTTCTTGTTCATGGGGATCGCATGCGTCGCGTGGGTGTTTTTCTACACGTTTATGCCAGAGACGCAGGGGCATACGCTAGAGGAGATGGGGCAGTTTTTCGGTAAATACACACAGTGGAGGTCCGTGGCGAGGGAGTTGGAGATGCAAAAGAACAAAGCGGTGGTCAATGGGGACGGCGGTAGTGGCGAGGGGCAGTTAGAGAAATGATTATAAGGTGGGGAGTATCTGATAGATATGAATGCCCTTGTTTGGGTTTTTAGAGTAATTATACTTACTATGGTTGATGATTGCTGACCGTGGACAACGAGGAAAAGGGTTGATTCTTGTTTGACATTTTTAAGAAACATAAACGAATTACTACGATGAATTCTAAAAGAAGAAGCCAAGAGAAATTCCTTGGGAAATTTAATTCCCGTTGGAATAATTAAGAAATCTACCCTTTTTCCTTTGATACAGTGGTTGGTACTTTTCACCTACGATTTGGATCTTTACTTAAAAAATTTATGTAGGTTATTGTCTAGACTTACTCTGTCAAACTTGAATTAATCATGAATCGATGGATCTGGAAGAATATCAATTTCCACTCATTTCATTTAGTATTGATTATTACCCTCCGTATCTCAAGTTCGGAACTTGGGTGGTTTTATTATTGCGCAATTTGGTACCAATATGCCAAATCTAAATTTATTTTTATCATCAAATTTATAAGCTACGAAATGTGTTGTGGCTTCTACTTTTCTTTTTGCCACACTTCAGTGAATCCTCATATACAATTTTCAAATTTAATAATGTAACCGGGTTATATTCAAAGGAAGGCTATATCACACCCAACGATAATTTCATATCCGTTCATAAACAAATGAACTTAAATTCACATAATTCATAGATTGAATAAGAAAAAGGGGATTGGTGGTCATTACACAAATTATCATGAAAGATACAATAGAAGTTGGATAAATCTATCCATCGATTAAGCTTTCAAAATAGTTAGGATAATATCATTCTATACCCGATAAATATACTTCAAAAAAATTTAATAAATATTAGAGAAAAAGAAAACTTAATGGAGAGAGAGAGAAGAGAGAGAAGCCAAGTAAACTTAATATATATAAACCACTGGGGGTTTACCTCAGTGGCCACCCTTCTCACTTGAGAAGGGGGAGGTGGGGAGTTCGAATCCTCACCTTCGTAGAGGGGTAGGGGTGGGGTTGTGTAGTTTAAGATGTAGGTTTCGACGCCCATGTCCTGCAAGAGACATGGCACAAGTCTGAGTGTATATCGTGAGTGAGAGATAGAGTAAGACCGATAAAAAAAAAACTTAATATATAAAAAGAAAACTTAATATATATAGTCTTAGAATATATTAAAGCTACATCGTTGTTTGGGTTGTTCATCATCGATGTTAAGACTCATCATGAAGCGAAGGAGCAGGCATTCAAGATTAGAGTCTCGTTGCAATTTCTGTTTTAAGGTTTAAGACAAATTTCTTTGGTCCGATTTTCCTCTCTTGAGACAGTCCATTATAAAATGGAGAGAAATTAAAATCCGTGCAAGTTGTAGGTATTGTCCAATCTTATTAATTTTACAATCTCGAATCACAATCTTATCACGATTTAAATCTTATTCCTATCTAAAAGAGAATTTGAAATGAATGGGACTACCCAGATAATGAAGATTCAAGATCTTATAAATTCGCCAAAAGGATGACCTGTTACAATGTCTTAGATTTTGTATGTCCAACACCCTTTCACCAAGGCTTGAAAAAATTCGATTGGCTATGTGTATACTTATGCATTTAATTTGCTCATTTGATGTTTCCAAACACCACAATGGCAATTGACTTGTTTAACAGGAACATCTGGGAATAGGAATGAAGATGTGTCACTATATTCGATATGTCGACCCTCATTTCTTTCACTTTTTTCTTCTTCTTTTCGTCCTTTGCTTTTTGTCCCAATTGATAGGGGAAGATTATTTTTTCTAATGATGTACGGTACAATATGATACCATAGGATATCCGGCTTTGCAAGTATTTCGATACAAAATATATGAGAGGGAACTTGTTCTCAATTTCACTAGGACAAGGTGCTCCTCATCTGTTTTCAATGATAGGAGGTCATGTTGCTCATTCAATAATAATTATAAATAAATAAAATATAGAAAAACTTTCGGCTGTAGTTTGGAAAATCATGTGGCGATTGTGCTTCTAAGAAAACGGTCCACTGCTGAGTGGTTGAAATGGTGGGGAGGATTGCTTATGGAGAAGATAAAAGGGGCATGGACACATTTCAATTGATGCATTGTCTCCTAGGTGTTGATGTTTGTAGGGACTGATTTCTTGCTCTAGTCACTGTCTGTGCTACTGCTCTCAGTCATCAACCTTTCCCCTTTTTGTCGTATTTCTTAATTTCCTTTCTTTAAATTTGAGATTCCTAGTTCTCAAAATAGTAGGACCACCAAAATTTCACACTCAAAAGATTTTTTTTTATGCACAGATTAACAAGCAGGGCCAAAAGAGAAAAGATTCAAGATGTGGCACAGAATTCATATGGGACATCAATCAGAGTGACTATGTGAAACTAGTGATGACAGCTTGAAGTGTGCAGGGCAAAGCCGTACCAGATTTCTTCAATAGGAAAGGCTTCATCCGTGGTGCAAGTGAGGCTTGACAAACGGTGCATGTTCAATTAATACTGTGTCTAGGAGTCTGACACCTTGCTCCGGTTCATCTTCTGATCAATCATACATCAGGTGGTCCAAAGTTCTTTCTGAGTTGTCAACTACAGAGAGTTTTAAAGCAACGATTGGGGCAGTGTCTGGTCAGCTAACAAGGAATATCAGAAGAAGTGCATCAAAATCAACTAGATGAAGCGAAGTTGCAACTGTGTATAGAACCAGAGACTAAGCTTATGTTATCGGGTGCAACTACCGGGGAAAAAGTCATTTTGATGACGCCTTCAACTGATTAGCATTTGAGGAATAAGTCGGATTTCATGATGTGTAATGTCTCATAATAAGGAAGTTTGAGTGATTATCTGTTTGTCCCTCATTGACGATAATTTTATATTTCTTGGATGTTGATGTTTTAAGTCAGCAGTGGACTGATTCAATCGAGACTCGAAAGACTATGATCTTTAGATTTTTCACGCAATATCGTTTTCATTGAGAGAACTAGGAAATCCACGACTAATAATGTTTTTAGATTTCGTGACTTGAGGTATAAGTTGTTGACAATAGTGTTTACAAATGGGCAGGAAATCCTTCAATCAATTCAAAGCATTAGGTAGTGACCAGAATTATTTACACATATCTTTCCAACCATTTCATGATATCCGAGCATAAAATATAAGAGAGATAGAAGAACTTGGGGGATAGAAAGCCAACATCAAACTTCTGATGATTTTTCCTAAACTTGAATGATCAAACATTATACCAAATGGAAATTATTTAAAAAGGCACACATTAACATAGTATCGGTATAGGTACAAGAATATCTAGAGGAGACACTCGAGTTATCTTCATATAAATAACTGACGAAACCCCTAAACTAAAGGTTTTGTTATCCAATTGAAACTAGGGTTATAAATGGTTCGGTTCGGTTTGGTTTTCTTGAAAAATCGAACCGAACCGAACCGAACCATTAAGGATGCCCCCTTGGACTGAACTGAAACTTAATCGAACAGAATTGGAACCATACCGAATAACCGATTTGGTTCGGATCAGTTTTCGGTTTCTTCTTCTTCTTCTTCTTCTTTTGCTTTTTATTCATGGCTCGGTTTTCTGTTTTTTCTTCTATTTTTCTTTTCTTTTTTTGCTTTTTATTCCTATAATAATATTTTAGTCATTTACACTATTCAACTATTTATAATTTCGATTACCTTTTAAGTGTGAGTTCTTACGTTAATTACTATTTTAGTCATTTCAGTATGGTACGTCAAATCTTGTCTCTTTTTTTTTTTTCGTAAGTTCTCATTCAATACCCTAGTATGGGCTTGAATATTTTCGTCCCAATTAAAAAAGAATGAAGTCGAAACTTTAAGTTACAATCAATTCACTTTTTGTGAACTCATTCGGCATTTCCTCGTATGCGTATTGACATAATGGAAAGTGTACCATGTTATATAAGGTCAGTATAATACTATAGACAAGTTATTTGTGATATGATCTCACAAATAAAAAGAGAATTTGAGCTGACTGCACGTGGAGCGCTTGTACGTAGCTTGTGGTCATTGAATTAATCTATTGATTTGTATTCCTAAAGCGGGCTTTTCAGTAAAGACAATCATTTACACAGTGATGCATCTGCATCATCTTCATCATCATCCAAGCTCTGCCTTCTTCAAAATATCAGCAACTTTCGCTCAACGTCTAACAGAAAGAAGAAAACTACAAGAAGTTTTCACTGCTCAACCGCAGTGATCTACGCTAATGCTCCTTAAAATCAGCCAAACTGACCAAAAGCATGGCGTTTGGGGTCTTTCATAAACTAACCGCGGATAAAAGATAAGTCCTTCTGATATAAGGTATAGGAGTAAAAAAAATTGGTGTTGGAACTAGTCTGCACTCACAGAATGAAAGAAAGAAACAAGTGCTTCTATCCGTGTCCGTAAGATATATACGGTGACAGTATACACGAGACTATGTACTCTGCTTCTATTTGTGTCCATTAGATATATGCAGTGATGGTATATGCAAGAACACCTCTATTAGGCAAGTTTGATGGAATTCAATTCTCCAAGCACACAGCTAAGCCATACAACAATGGTTTTTGCACCCAGGTGTTGACACATAAATTTTGCCAAGTCATTTTGGGTTTAAGTGCATAGAAAATTAGGGGTTTATTTTTTTTTTTTTTTGGTAAGGAAAAAAATTAGGGGTTTATTTCTAATCCCTAAGCAAAAATATTTTCATTAAATTACATGGCGCATCGATATTAGGCGCATTTGCATTAATAGAATTTAGTGAAACATATTTTCCTTTTTATTTATTTCATCTATTTTATTTTATTTAGAAAATCATTATAACGATTTTATAAAAAAAAAGAAAAATAAAAAAAGGGGGCGAATCGGGGTCGTGTCAGCCCAGCTCCCCCTTTTTTTCCTTTCTTCGCTTCTGGGCCCAGCTCGGCCCATCTCTTTTC
This sequence comes from Syzygium jambos, assembly GCA_031216235.1. Taxonomy (NCBI): domain Eukaryota; kingdom Viridiplantae; phylum Streptophyta; class Magnoliopsida; order Myrtales; family Myrtaceae; genus Syzygium; species Syzygium jambos. The sequence continues at coordinate 17,372,502 of CM062226.1, forward strand.
TTCCTTTCCCCCAAGCCCAGCCTCTCTTCCTCTCTTACTCTCTCCTCCCCGGGTGCGTTCTGACCAAGACCAAGAAGCAGAGCAGAGCAGTGAGGGCAGATTGATCAGTGGCAGCTCCGAGCTGGAAATAGAAAGAAGAAGAGCTGGCTCCGTTGACTGACCGGGGACCGTTTTGGAAGGTTGCCAAAGAGAGAGAAACAGAGAAGAAAAGAACAGAGGAGAGGTGAAACCGAGTGGGAAAAACGAGGGGGGAGGCTGAAAGGGGGAGACCGGGAGCCGGAATAGGTGTTTGAGAGGGGACCGCTCTGGCTCCTCAGCTCAGGAGTGCCGGAAAATCCCCTCCCTATTCTCGGTGCGCTGACCCGTCAATCCACGCCGAAAGTTGAACCGGAAATCGGAAGCTTTTCGGCACGAGCTTCTTGTTCCTCAAATCAACGACGCGAGCATCCGAGCCTCCGTGGAAGAGTCCAGCCGCCGCCGTTCCCGTTGACGCCGACTACGATTTTCGCTTCACTTCTGACCAGTAATTCTCCTCCTCAATGTCCCTGTTTTGGCCGAGTTTAAGATGCCGAACTCCTCCGACAAGTCCACTTGAAACCAAGGCAATTTTGTGACTAGCAAGGTAGATTTAGAGCTTAATACACCCCATCTGAGCCGGAAAATTGCATAAAACTCAGATCTGGAGCCCTTACTCTAGTCGCACAGCACTTGCTCGACAAAATGCCCCAATGAGTCCCTTTGAGCTGAGAACCCCGAAATTTGGACTTGTTTTTTTGGTCGTTTCTTTGCAAACCGAAACCTTTTTATTGCAAAATATGGCTGTTTGAAGCTTCACACTTCATGTTCAAGTCATAAACCACTCCGAATCTCGGCCTAAAACTCTCAATGAACCACACCCGCCATATGCTCGATGAAATGCCCGAATGAAGCTTCAACTCTTTTCTTGTGAAATCGAGCTCTAAAACTTCCTTGTGTGCGTGGTTTGCATTGATGTTCTTACTGACTCTTCTTTTGGTTGCCATTCATGTGTTTTTTCCGGCATGTTAACGTTGTCTGAGTCAGCCTCGCGTATGCACCCCCTCGATGGAGACGATCTTCCGCACCGCCGAAGCCTGCGGTTTGAGGCCGCCTTAGTCAGTCCATTCCTCCTCATTTTAGTGTGTGTATGCTTGTCTATTTACTGGTTTATGGTATAGATTCCGGAGGAGAAATCTCTGGGGCAGGATAGTCGGAGAGTGTGCCTTTTCGTCGTCGAAGTGGTCCCCGAAGCATCGGCCGGGGGTGACGGTGTAAGGCCAGCACCGATCGACGGCGCTAATGGCCCGAGCCAACAGCCAGCGGTGGACGTCCCCTGGTGTGGTCACGGTGGAGCTGGCTTCGGCGATGAAGAGCTCTCGGTGAAGGAGTTGAGGAAGAGCTCTAGATGAAGAGCTCTCGCGCTTTTGACTACACTGGGTTCAACTCCCCTGAAGTAGTCCCTAAGGGAACATATGCAAGTCTGCTTCTTAACATCCTCAAGTTACAAATGTTGCCACTGGGATGGAAAAACAAAAACTAACCTTCTCTTTTCTAATAAGCTTGCATCCTTCAATAGGACCAGTGCTTGAGAAAACCTCTTTAAAGGGTTCTGTGACCTGGGGGTGGATGTTTCCAACATACCTGCAATAGATCATCAGGTAAAAAGAGACAGAAAATGAGAAATCCAGATAGATTACTAATGAAAAGGTGCAAATTTAAAGATGACTTAACAATGTATCATAGCAAGATAAGTGAGAAAAGAAGAGCTAAGGAGCTACTAAAGGAAATAATACAGACGCTCACACGCTGCGGCATGTAGTCGAGTCAAACCCAGGTGGCAGATTTCCACTCAAGATAGGCTCTATCTGCTAAAAGGCCAAATGTAAATCAGAATCATAAAAAGAGGAAAAACAATAAACTCAAACCATACAAAGTCCTAGTGCAAAGTGGCGCCTCCCGCTCACATGCCTGGATGAAGAATTAATTAAGATGCCACTTGAACGTTTAACCTCAATATCACATTTATATCCAGTGTAATTGCAACTCAGTGCAAATGCACCTAACGTCAAATGGGTTTCTCATCGTCATTTCATCAAACACCTTATGCGCATAACTAGAAACTCCACTCGAAGGTTTGCACACAACAATAAGTTAAGAACAGCAAATACAACCTAATGGTTCCACTGTGCTGACCTAATTCCAAGAATCAATCTCGGGACACAAAATCATGCCGATAAGAACTCAATTAATCCACAAGCCCCTCACCCCAAAAACCTCCTCAGACACTCAGGGAACAACAATAGACAATACAAAGAACAAGAAGCAGCAACGAACGAAGCGACGAACTTACCGCTCAATCCTGGAGCAAAAGCAATGACAGAGCCGAATTTTTTTTTTTAGGGCTAAAACTGAAGTGATCCGAACCAAACTAAAATAAACCGAATTGAAAAAAAAAATTGGTTACTTTTAATTATCCTAACCAAAACCGAAATCGAACCGAAATGCACGAAATTTTCGGTTCAGTTTGGTTCGGTTTTTCGGCTCGGTTCTGACACCCCTAGAGTCCACCACAACACAGCAAGCACCTCTTTTGAGAAAAGGCCTACTTCAAACCCTTTTTTGAAATAATCCTTAAGAATATTTTGACTCGACAGCTAAGTTGATTCATTTCTATGATAGTAAAAATGATCCAAGGAAGTTCTATGGCCACAAGCATCAAATTTTTTTTTCGTTGAACACAAACGTCAAATTTAGAGAAGGCTTGAATTTTAAAGACGTTTCCTTCCTAGTTTTTTTTTTTTTTTTGGGGGTTGGACCTTCCTAGTTAATGTGAAAGCTATCCATCATTTATGCAAAAAAGAAAGAAAACTATTCACCACCATCACTAATTTTTGGGTCCTTAGTATTGGGTCCTTCGGCAGCATTTCCGCATAAACTGATCTAAAAAAGGGGGCCAGGCCAAAAATAAGAATGAATGAATCAGGTATTCTATCCCTTATGGCGCCCCTCTTACTTCTTAGGCCCTTACCACATGGGACTGACTTTTAGCATTCAAGTCATTCCTATTCGGGCATACAGCTCTCTGGCCTCAGGTTTCTTATGCACAAGATACTGGTAGAGGCGAGTGCAGAGCATATTACCAGGAAGTAATCAAGAGTATGCCATCGTGCCATTCTAAGATATCTCATATCTACAGGCTTTCAGGGAGGAAGGAAGTGTTTAACCACCCATGATTTTGCACACTGAACACTCTGGCTATGATCGTGATTATATTAGATTTCTTTCTCTTATCCTATCTATTAACTATTAGAAATTAAAATATAACTCATCCTCGTCGTGTCATCCATCCAACGGTGAAAAAGTAAAATAAAGATTCTAAGAAAAATTTCAATACCTAATTGTTCATCTCAACTACGAGAATGCCCCATCCATTACAAAGCAAAGTATTAAGGGAGCCATTATATGCTATAAGTCAACAGAATTTGCAAGAATAATCTCTTTTGAACTTGAAAAATGGGTGTGATATGATAAATTCAAGGTCTTCATATTTCCAATCATTTACAGGGGTCCCTTGTTTTGACTGATCAAAATAATTCGAAAGTGCTTGAAACATTTCTTGCAAGATTCGCTGGCTATTTTATCTGCCTCCGGTTAACATGCGTAATATGGTCAACTCAACGGCCGACGCTTTGACATCGGCTATAAGCCCAACTCCAAGGTTCGCCTCCAAAGCGCAGAGCACCTCCCTCGATGCCAATTGATTAGCCATGCCTATGCTACTAATGGCCTCTTATTTTCAATTAAGACTCATAATCACATCATACGCATGACAAACAACAAGGCCGCATGTTTCTTTGCTTTTTTTTTTTTTCTCTTTGATCTTTCGCGGTGATGGCATGTTGTCGCAGTTTGAGGAGAGAGGAGAGGCAGTGAGAAAGGACTACTTTACTATATCTATTGTCATGGCGGAGTGGCGCCGCCATTGAGGAGAAAGGAGAGGCGGCAAGAAAGAGTGAGAGGCGAGAAATCGAAAGAGATTGAGAAATCCATTGTCGGGAGTAATTAGGGCATTCCTAAAGAATAGGTCTTTACTTACAAATCACTTTACAAGCCTTGCGTATGGACTTGGGGTATTACAACTATGGAGGAAAGTATCATGCCGCAAGCCCTCTCAATGGTTAGACGAATAGATATTGATGCATGACCCGTGTCGAGTAATTAATAAAATTTAGATAAACATACAAATTGTGAGGAAAAGATAATTCTACAACATACGAGCTTACAAGATTGAAGTAATGTTTCCTTACCAAAAAAAAAAAGATTGAAGTAATGTCCTCTCCTCGGAGAAGCATAGTTGGTGCACGGCATTATCACTGTTACAATAAGCAAGCTGAGAGTAACATCTATAAAAGTCCTCAAACACAGGCAATCCATTGCAATAATTCAACACTGGTCCTTACACCAAAATCTACACATGCAGTGCAGTTTATCATACTAATCCGTCCTCTTGTCAAAGTTCAAGAGATCCAAGAGATCGATATCGTGGCTCGGAGTTAATGGCATATAGCAAGGTGTGTCACTAGGTCCGTTGACATGCCGATGGTCATCATAAGACGAGTTGCTCTTTGCACGGTCGGGGCTGCTGATCAGGAGTAGGCACAGTCCGGTCTGGTAGATTAGAATTCGATGTGTCGTTCAGAATGTCCGGTTCAATAGTAACTCTTGGAGATGCCTGAGCCAAAAAAAAAAAAAAACAGAACAGTACTCGAGCTTTAGTATAGTTTAGATATATCTGTAGATCATAAGTTGCTTTGGGTCAATCTAAAGCAACATTTGCTCACCGTGTACTAATTGGTTGTGTTCATTTTGGGAATCATTCAGCTTATTAAGGCCGCTTAAATCGGTTGACGTACTCGCTTTTGCTGACTTTGCTTTCTTACTTTTCCTGTTTATTATGCTGACATAGAACCAACGCCATCTACAAAGACAAATGGTACCGGGGATGAGCTTCAGATAACCGAAATTCCATTGTTGCACGAAAGTATTTTATGCACGAGATACATCGTGCGTCACTCATCAAAATTGATGCAATTTAAATTTCAAGAACAAATAGTCCCCTTTGTTGCTGCAGAATCACTCTATTTTTGGCAGTATGACCATCACTAGTCACTGGAACTAAAGCACCTGTGATGAATCTATCACATAAAACGACTATTGGTAAGGTTGGTGTCTCAATCTTCCTCGTGAAATTCTACAAAATACAATAGGAAAATTTCCACTTTGAGGATACTAGTGTTCGGTATACTGCTGGAATTGAAGGTAAATCGCACTTAAATCGTGGGACAGAGGGAGGAACTGGCCAATCATGAACTCAAAGAAGCTGAATGAGGAACACGTAGGCAAATGAAATCAATTTTACCTGCACTTGTAACCATGTTAGAGATGCTCAATTGGGGAAAGCAAAAGAAGAGCAGTCAAATATTGGGTCCGAAATTTCACCATCTGAAACATTCGAATTGGGTAATATTCCTGCATGACCACATCAGTCTCATGGCCCTTTGGTTGTTGACCTTCATAGTAAACCAAAATCCCCTGTCCCCATTGGCTTAGCGGTGTCTGGTGCTCATGTAACGTCTGTTACTTGTCTCTTTCCAAAATCCACACTCGGTCTTCCTCTTACAACCACGGGGACAAAAGAAGAAACTCTTGCGCTAATCCAATGGTCCACTTGATAATGATACAAGCAACTATTGTTTAATGTTAGTTCACTGAGGTGTTATAGGCAACTACCAAATTCCATACCATAAGAGCATAGAGAAATAGAAAAACACTGAGGGCTAAATGTAAGTTGTCATCACATAGGATAAATAAATCCGAAGGCTCCCAGTTGCAGATGTATAGCTCGGGAATTACGCATTTGGTTTCCATTTCTCCTTTGAGCTTTTCGTCAATCAATGACCAATGAGCTCGTCCTCCGTTGGTTTGAATCTGCGTCCCTCTGGCCACCCCTCCGTTGATACTGCCATGCTATATGCTTGCAATCTAACATTCAATTCTGCAATAGAAAAAGAAGGAGAAGAGGAGAGAATGGGACTGGAGAAATAAGCAGAGGAAGAGAACAGAAACAGAGGAAACAGAGTTTTCTCTTGGCTTGGCTTTGCTTGAGAGTGTCGAATCCAAACACTTTAACGTGGGTCAATTTATAAATACAAAAGACAAGCACTTTAGAGAAGGAAAAAATAGTTCAAGTGGACCCAACCTCAAGCTCAAGACCACGACGGTTCCACTAACATCAGCTTCTTCGAAGTCCACGAGCTGTTTAACTTTGTTACAGCGACCCATCTGGTTATTTTAATCAATGGAAAAATATGAAAGCTTAGAGCTTCATGACCTCGTATATGCATGATTAAGCTTTTATCTTCCAGAGGAGTGTGAACTTTGGGGGGAAACAAATTCTAGGGCAGGCAGGTATACTTTAGCAAAAGTTAGATAGATGTTCTTGACTCAAAAGTTTAAATCGCATCATAATCTATGCCATCAATTTTATTTCGGCACCCCTGTTTTTTTTATCTATAACTGGATGATTCTCCGGCCATTATACAAGTTCCCCTACTTCGTTTTCTTTGAATCGATATAGCTCTTCTTGCATACTTCAATTCAATTTCCATCCTACAGTGCTTCCTCCAAATCCTTTGGTTCTATATCGGATGGTAACGTCGTGGAGTTCTGGAGGATGATCTAGTCTCGATTCCTTCTAAGACGTCTCTGAGGATTTGCTCCTTTGAATGATTCGATTTGAATTCCCAATCTTTGGAGATAGGTGCAGAATCAGTGACCTGTTCTTCTTTAGGCTTCTTTGCTTCTGTAGAAGCTGCTGCATCTGTATTTTGGGTTGGTTCTTTATTTTCCACAGCTTCTACAAACCTATGAGAATCTTCAAATTGGCAATGGTTACCGTTTTGCCAACCTATTTTTTTTCCTTTTTCCAATACTTAGTTTTGTTTTCCTTTGATTTTGCCACATCGTGATACGATACGTGGAAAATATATATTAACAAAATATAAAAAATCACTTGAACAATGTTTTATTTGATAAATAACAAGTTGCCTCTTGCATTGCCATGTATATTTTTCAATAAAGCTACCGACCAAATATAAGAATCAATCGTGTACAATAGAGCATGATCTGTTGGCACACACCATCGGTGTATATCGACGAGATGTACCTAACCCGAGATGAGTTTGGTCTACTTTATCTAAGAGATTGAGAGCCTCGTTACTTCAATTAAGATAATGGGAAATATCATTCACCATTCGAGTTGAAACTTAGGTGGTGAGCCTTGGAAATCGGAGGTAAAGTAACAACGCAAGAAGATATTTGCAGGCATCCAAATCCGTAGGGCGGGAGTAAGCATGCCATAGCAACCAAAACATCACACTGGATGAAACATACAGATTACTCTGAGACCCCGGTTCTCAACTAAATAGTACTCAATCAAGGCATTTGTCCTGCTAGAAGAAGAAATTCAAATGAGTAGAAAATTACCAGAACTGTAAAATGTTTTATAGACACATCTTGATTGGAAGGATTCATCTACTAATGGAACTAATGCAGTAACAGAAACTGAACACTGTACATGTGTCAGTATCTCAACTCTACTTGTAGAATATATATTCTACACCAGCAATGTACCAAACGAAAGTCCAAAAGCAAAAGAAGTCAAAGGACAAAGAGCAGTCTTGAGTCCTGTTGGGTTTATTACTTTAGAGTATTAGCAAGTTGGGGGTATTTGTGTAAAAGTATTAGGCTTAATCCTAAGCCTATAAATGCTCTTTGTTGTCTTTGAAATAAAGAATAGTTGCTCTTTTATCATTAACATGGTATCAGAGCCTAAATTAAAAACCTAAATCCTAAAATTAACACTTCTCACAGCAAACCCTAGCCACCACCAGTGTAAATCTCGTCGACGACCCACTATAGATCCCTTCGGCGACCTCCGTCCGGCATCGCTCGGGGCCGACGACCCTTTGTCCGGCATCGCCCAGTGCTAGTGACCTCAGATCTGGCGAGATCTAGGTCCGACGACCTCATCCCAGCATCGCCTAGGGCCAAAAACCGTTGATCCAGCGTCGCCAGGCCCCGACGACCTCAATCTAGGGTCGCCCAGCTTCGGCGAACCCAAGAATAACGCTATTGGAACTCATCTAGGTCAGAAATCAGTGTTGTCTGACCATTAATTCACTCACCTCAGATCTGTGATGTGTTTTTGATGTATTGAAACCCAGAAATCGATGTTATTAGGGGAGTTTCTGAGGCCGAGGGTTGTGTGGAAGTGATATTTGGCTGCTGAAAGTGACATTTGGATGTGGGGTAGTTGATTTATGAGGCTCGATTGTTATATGTTATTATAGGATGTTAAGAAGGGTTAAATGGTGTTCTGAATTGTGTGGATAGAGTTTTGAGTTTGGTTGGCTGAATTAGAGTAGCTGAATTTGAAACGAGTGAATTAGTGTGGTTGAATTGAATTGATTGAATTAGTGTGGAGTGACGTGTGTGGTTAATGAAAGTTCGGAAGTGATTTGTGGAGTTGAATTTGCTGTTTTTCATTGTGGTTTGTGAAGATGGAGCATTGAATTTGGTGGTGCTGGTTTTTTTGGTTGAATGTGATGTTTTGAAGTGTCAGTTCTCTTAATTTTGTGTTCTGTAGTTGGAGTGACATGTGGGGTTATTGAGATTTGCGGATACTCGCGGAAGTTATATAATAAGTGGGGTGTGTTATTTATTACATACGCGGGTCAAGTTTCCAATGATTAGTGGTTTGTGAAGATGTCTACTGGTTCATCTAATTCACAGTCTATTACTTCAGGGTTGGGCTCATCTAGTGCTTCTTTGAGTTCAGTATCTTTCGGTTCATATTATAGTATGACTAATCTGCACAATACCTTGGTCAAGTTGGACGGTACTAATTACCCTTCTTGGTCGATGGCTCTTTCAACTTTTATTTACTCTAATCGCCAGTCTAGACGGCTTGAAGAAGAACCACTTACAGATTCAACTAGTCTAGAAGAATGGAAGTACGTAGATGCTACTTTGCGTAAACTTTTATGGAGAAGTATGGCTGAATCTATTCATCATCTTTTCATGGATTGCACTATAGCCTGTGAGATATGGACAAAGTCTGCTTTACTGTATTCTGGACAGAATAACATGAGTCGAGTTTGTGACATGTGGGAGGCTTTATTTGAAGCCAAAATTGGTGATGCTAGTTTGGCAGAATATTATGCTCGTTTTGCATCTTTGTATCAGCGCCTCAAGTCTTATTTTCCACCAGCTACCACAGTTACTCGGATGTAGCAATGAGAAGCGGACATGATAACCGTGCTCTTTCTTCGTAGCCTTGGTCCAGATCATGGTGCTCTTCGTCAACAGATTACCTCTCAGAGCACTCTTCCTTCCATTGAAGAAGTGTATTCTCGAACTGCTTGTTACACTTCCAATCTCAGGACTTCAACAATTTTAGATAGTAGTGCTATGGTGGCTCGTGGAGGTCAAGGGACTTGTGGTCGTATTAACGGCCGTGGACAATGGAATTCTGATAATTCTTATCGTGGTCGTGGTCGTGGTTTTCAAGATACCACATAGTCGACAAGATACTGCATGTTCAAATCTTGAGTGGAAGTTGAAGTCATGATTCTAACTCCTTTTTCTTCAGCCTAAATCTAAGATTGTTTCGGAAATGCTGTCTGATGGATGATACCATTGAAATTATGCAACCCGTATGGCTTGTCATCTTTGAACTTCCATAATCTTTTGATGGATTTATCAGGTAAGAGCGACTTAGTTCTTCTTTAAAGCATATCGTAAAGAACATAAATTGGAATTTCCATTGAACGATGCAGAGGTAGGGGTTATTGACAGCTTCGAGGTTGCATAAAACAGGCCAATTACGCGGTGCAAATGAAATTCATTTCTTGCTAAGCCTTGTGATTGGACATTGAACCCCAGTTATCTTGGTTCACCTGTCGACTCCCTGATCATATTGTTCTTGTTCTCTGCTTCGCAATCCACAAGACTAGGACAGCTTTATGAAGCCACACTGCCTTTAAAGTGAAACTCAATAGGCAGAATTCACCTGATTTACTGGGTCAATAGCACTGAGCTCACGGACAAATCAATAGTCTTTTGCTTGCAAATCCATGTGGCAGGATATGTGATAGTAGAACACACTAATTTGGATTCATGGATTTGTCAGTACAAAGCTCACAGCATTTGCCTCCAGACATGTTTTTCTGTAACTATCCCATGGACAAACAATGCATGTGAAGATGCACTGCAAATAATAATTTGTACAACTGAACAATTAATTCTCACGGGAGAAGTACAGCATTGGTGCCAAAACTTGTGTACGGAGGCCACTTTGGTGCCAAAACTTTCATTTGGATCACTTAAGTGCCAAAAGTTTACGCCAGCGATCACTTAAGTGCCAAATCGGAGAAAAAACGATTAGTTAAGTGCCAACGGCGAGAAATTCCGATCAAATTTAATACGTGGCTTTTATATTTAAATTTTAATGACACATGGCATTTCCATGTGTATAATTCAATTTTTTAAATATTTTTTTCTGATTTTTTTTCTTTCTTTTCTTTTTTGCTTTTTCTTTTCTTTCTTCTTATTTCCGATGGCCGGCCACCGGCCACCGGCCATGGCCGGCCTCACCGGGTGTCGCCTTCCTACTGGCGAGGCCGCCGTGGCCTCGGTGAGGGCCGGCCTCGCCTTGCCAGATCCGGCAAGGCCGGGCCTCGCCTGGAGGAAGGCGATGCTCGGCGAGGCCGCCGTGGCCTCGGCGAGGGCTGGCCTCGCCGGATCTGGCGAGGCGAGCCCTCGCCGGGGCTCACCCTGCCCAGGCGAGGGTCGAGGTCGCCTGGGCATGGCGAGCCCCGGCGAGGCCGGCCCTCGCCGAGGCCACGGCGGCCTCGCCGGGCGTCGCCTTCCTCCGGGCGAGGGCCGGCCTCGCCGGATCTGGCGAGGCGAGCCCTCGCCGGGGCTCGCCCTGCCCAGGCGAGGGTCGAGCTCGCCTGGGCATTGCGAGCCCCGGCGAGGCCGGCCCTCGCCGAGGCCACAGCGGCCTCGCTGGGCGTCGCCTTCCTCCGGGCGAGGCCCGGCGAGGCCGCCGTGGCCTCGGCGAGGGCCGGCCTCGCCGGATCTGGCGAGGCGAGCCCTCGTCGGGGCTCGCCACCTGGCCCAGGTCGAAGGTCGAGGCTCGCGTTGCCGGCATGGTCGAGCCACCGGCCCGAGGCCAGCCTCGCCATGAGGCTAACGATGGCACTCGGCGAGGCTACTGAGCCTCGCCGAGGCCACGGCGGCCTCGGCGACGGTTCCGGGCCTCGTTCCAACACCGGTGAGGCCCGAGTCTCACCAGGCCGGGCCCGGGTTCGACCTCGACCGGCGTCCGGGCCGAAGCCGGCCTCGCCAGTTGCAGGCAAGGTCGAGCTTCACCGGCGTCAGGCGATGCCGGCCATGCCATGTTGCTGGCGAGGCCCTCACCAGGTCTGCTGAAGCTTTCGTCTTTTTTTAGCGTGCAACTCGAGCCCGACGGTTCCGGGCCGGTTCCAAACCGTGGGCCCGGTCAACAGGCCGGGCCCGGGTTTGACCGGACTGGTTCCGGGCCGAAACCGGCCCGTGGCCATGACTAGTACATGGGACATAATGTTGTCACCAACAAGGTTACTGAGCTCGAGCGTCAATCGAGCGACAAGGAGTGCCACACCACCTCCTAGGAGTGATCGATGTTCCTAATGTTGACTTTCGACGCATCACGTTTGTAGTCATTCAATGATCGCCTTCAAGTAAATAACGGACTGCGCTTGCGCTGCAATCATTTCCGGAGGATCGAACTCCTTTATTGAGGCACTTGTGGAGGGCCCAACATCTAATTTGAGGTCCATTTATGATTGTTGTTTCCTTTGGTTGGATGTGTTGCTCCCTATCTTGAATGAGTGCATGTCGAAATGCGTGGACGAGACGGTTGATGCAGACCTAATAGATGGGTGCGAGGCATGTTGCCTCGCAAATTGACTGCGCAGGTGGCTTTCGCCGTGTGATTGGGGTCCCAGAAATGGATCATTACCTGCGATTTGAGAATTGTATGATTGATGATGAGAAACCAAATGAGGGTTTGCTCGATGTCGCCATCAACAAGATCAAGGTCAACACTTGCAGGTTAGCTTTTCGCCAAGCGGAGAAGATCTGGAGGCTTAGTGAAGACCGTGGGTGGAACATACATTGCATCGATGCGACTAAGGTTTTCAAGGGTCGAGGCAAAGATGTTGAAAGGGATGGGAGAGTTTGGCGTTGGAGCCAAGCTTGGCAATCGTAGGAGATTTCCTCTAAGGACCGTGAGAAAGCATTTAGTACGCCGAAACAACTTGCCATGACCTTGCCTGGAGTCCGCATGGAAATGCAGGGAACTAACTAACTAGAGAGTGATAAAATATTCTCATGATCACAGATATCATAAAACTGTTGTAATTTTTTTGAGATTCTAACAAGAACGGTTTTGTCGATCAAAATACTATCTCCCTATTTTCCAACTTTGATCCATATGTAAAGCGAATGTATCTTAGAATGTGTCGTGACCGACCTCCGGTTTTTTATGATAAAAGAAGGGGGTCTAGTTTGGTACATGCTAAGTTTAGATTTGGGACTTAATTCGAACTTTTTCAAGCCCATACCATATTGTGACTTAGGGTTTAAGTTTTTAACCTACAAGTGATTTTTATCTAGGAGTCGTCACTAATCGATTTAGAGTGGGCCGATTAGAAATCCAAGTAAGATGATGGGAGAATCACCCTTCTCTTACAAACCGGAGCTTAAATGAGTTCGGGAACTTGGTTAAACATTTTGATACCTTTTTATCCTATTCATTTGAGAAAATATTTGTCAAACAGTTTGAATTGATTTTAGGACCTTTTTCCTAATATGTGAAGTGATCAAATGAATTGTCAATCATTAACAATTAGTAGTCAAACTAGATATGCAGCTTAAGATTCTAGCTCTAACTAAGGCAACGACATTCAAAGTACAACAGTTTATGTAGTTATATCTCAATTAAAACAATGTGCATAATGAAACAATAGTAGTAGAGACAACATATGGAATCCTACTGCATAGCCCTATATGCCTATCCGACTTTAAACATGATTGATAATAAAATAATCCACATAATTTAGAAAAATATTCAAAAATACTACTTTCTAAATTGTTTCTTCATTTTAAAGGACATTAAAAAATGATTTTTTATGAAGGCATCTGGCAACCTTCACCCTTTCTTGACTCCATCCTCAGCTGGAATGAGCTGTCGCCTAGTTTTGTGGATGCACCCGACAAACTGATATGGAATCCAAATTCCTCGGAGTCCTTTTCGGTTTCCTCAGCTTGGGACCATCTCAGGAGCAGAGGCCATCCGGTTCCTTGGCACTCATTTGTTTGGGATCACCACATTGCACCCCGCCATGCCTTCCTCCTATGGATAGTCACTCTCAATCGGCTGCCTACGCAGGTCCTTCTCCTTCAAAATCACAGGATTGAGACTGCCTTATGCGCTTTCTGCGGTACGAGACCGGACTCGATCAACCATCTCTTCTTCAGCTGTCCCTCCACTAGAAGGCTAGCCTATTTTTGGGCTACCAGGTGCAACCTCCCTTGGCGGAATCGTCCGTGGCATGAGCACATCACTTGGGCTATGACAGTTTGCGGCGGCACTTCCTTTGCACACTGCCTCTCTCGATTTTCCTTTGGGGCGATGGTCCATATTATCTGGTCAGAGAGGAACAACGCCATTTTTAGGAGCAAGAGCATTTACCTCCCAGGTATGCGGAAGCACCTTCTCAAGGTTGTCAAGGACAAAGCATTATCTATGGGAAGAGTTCAAGACACTCCCAGGAACCGCCATATCCAAAGACAGTGGGCCCTCCCGCCTTCTATTTTTGATGAGGGCTGATCCTCTTTGTTTCCCGGCCTTTTGTTTTAGTTCCGGGCTCTCTCTAGTCTTCTGGGTGTCTGTATAGCCTTGCAGGGCCTTCCTTGACCCTATTTGGACATTTTGTCCTAACAGGGTCAGGCTTAGGTTCGTGCTTAGTTTGTATTTGGTTTATGGAAAGTTATATACACATTTACCCTTACCAAAAAAAAAAAATGATTTTTTATATATTTTTTATATTTTTTAGAAATAATAGTAATAATAATGAACATGATTTAAACAAAAAAAGTCTTTTTTAAAGTAATAATTTTTTAAAAAATTAATTAAAAATAATAAAAATATTAATATAATAATAAACCGGGTCTAGCTGGAAGACTCAAGACCCGGGTCAACGAATCAGACCTAAATTCGTTGACCCGAGTCGGATCTAATGATCCGGATAGGGTCAAGAGTCAACTCAGGTCGTTGACTCGGGTCATGAATCATGCAAAAGCACATGGCGATGCCGGCCTAGCAAAAATTGGCCCCTTGCGGGCAAACCATGCCGGCTTAGGCCTAAATCCAGCCTCTAGGTGTCACGCCCCGCACCCTACGAGCGCTCGATCATCCCTCGATGGTCGAACATTGAATGCGACGCCCCAGATACGTCGCCGACCTAACCCAAACATCAGAGATTAAGCCCACGCGGAAACAAATAGGAACAACCCGGACAATTAAAAAAAATGACAAGGGGTAACAATAGTACAAAATAATAACTATAAATCCTACACTTAGCAAATACATACGATGTCTACAAAAGACAATCCCTAAGCTAGGCCACAACAACAGAACCACATTCCTCCAAAGGGACAAGGGTTCGCAAACTTAACTCCTCTACAAAGGGGGACTCAAAATACCGAGTACTTGACCCGTCCTCGATCTCCAAGATACTCTTGCAGCGTCTCCAATCACTCATGGTCGCGGATCTGAAATGGTTATATAATAACCGTGAGAACGAGTTTCAATAAGCAACCCCCTATACCCAACGTAGGCCAATACGTACCCAGACAAGTCGTACACGCAATCCAACCGATAACATATATATAATTCACATCAATGGACTTACCTCGCCATCCAATTACCTGCCCACTCCGCACATTAGTTAATCAGAATAATGAAATAATATCCCAGTTATATAACACAATCATTCAAGTACCATCCATACTCGCACTCAATCAATCCAATCAATTCAACTGGTCAATTCACATGCTCAACTAGCCAATTCAGTCACACGCTCAACTAGCCAATTCAGCCACACGCTCAACCAGCCAATTCCAATCACACGCTCAACCAGCCAAATCCAATCACACGCTCAACCAGCCAAATTAGTCACACGCTCAATCAGCCAATTCAGTCACACGCTCAACCAGCCAATTCCAATCACACGCTCAACCAGCCAATTCCAACCAGCCAATTCCAATCACACGCTCAACCAGCCAATTCCAATCACACACTCAAATTGCATGCGTGACCGCACATCTTTCTCACGACCCGCGCCACTGCGCCTCAGGTCCATTCTCACTGCCCGCGCCACTGCGCCTCAGGCCCATCTGGCACATCGGCCATTCATACTTTCACACGGACCGCCGTCAACACGTCCCAAGTCCGTAGCCCTCCGATTAATCTGGGCTCAATTTCCAATGACCGACGTAAACACGTCCCGGTCTAACACACCTTCAACGGGCCACCGTCAACACGTCTCAAGCCCGTGTCCATTTGGCACACCGGCCATTCATGCCTTCACACGGACTGCCGTCAGCACGTCCCAAGTCCGTAGCCCTCCGATCAATCCGGGCGTAGAATCGACAGGCAAGCACACGCCATTCAATTAAATCAATTTCACGCCAATTGCATCAAATAACCCATAATCACAACTCAGTCCAATTCACAATTCGCCATCTCAATTCACAAACCCGACGTTCAAGTCGGCCACGCTCAATTACCCAAGTCAAGCAAACCATTAATCCAATTCAAATAGCGCCATTAAACATAATATGCTCAAATTAAATCACGCCCTAGCCGTTCTAACCGAGACAAGTCTATAAGTACCCACGTGCAAATCCAATTCACATCACAGCCTATCTCACTTGCCCACAAATCCGTCATTCACGCCTACCACATACTAACCTCAAGCCCACTCACAAATGCCACAACAATATTATCAATTAGCCCACCATAATTAATCATCAATTAAGCCCCACAATTCTCACAATTTAATCTATTAATTATGCACGTGCTAAAATTGCCCACAATCCACATTAAACCCCTAAACCGGTACTAATTATCCCTTAGACAAGTCTAATAATACCCAATGTACTAGGTAGGGTTTAGAAAGTCACTTACCAAGTTTAGGCCCGGAAAAAGTCGACTTGGGCCCAAAATGGCCTAGGTAAACAGTTCGGAATAGGCGCGGGCGTGGGCCACACGGGCGCGCTGACCGGCCAAAGTGGGCACAATGGCCGATCGGCGTGCCTGGTGCGCGGGCGCGACGGACGTGCGGCGTGCCCGGGAGCGCACGGGCAACTGGATGGGCGACGCGCCTGGGCGACGGGCATGAGCACGGGCGCGGGCACGGGCACGCGACATGTCGCGCAGGCAACGAGCCTGCCAAGGCCTGGGGTGGCTTGACCCCGAGCTAAGCTGGCTGGCCGGCGGGGCTGACTGACCGGCTAGTTGGCCTGCCGGCGAGCTAGTTGGCAGGCGACAGCGACGACGATGGTGACGCCACGGCGACGGGCAGCAGCTGGTCGAGGGGGCTGGGCGAGCTGGCGAGCGGCCGGGGCAGCACGGCGGCTCGGGAGGGGAAGCTGGGGCGGTGGCTGAACGGCACGACGGCGACCCAGGCGGCGAGGCGGAGCTGCGCGGGACAGCCGGCCGAGCGGCGAGCACACGGGCGAGGGGCGGTCGCGGCGAAAAGGGGAGCTGGGGCGGACGATGCGTGGCGGCGGGGCGAGCAGTGGCTGGGCGACGGGCGGCGGTGCAGCTTGGTTGGGCTACGGCGGCGCGAGGCGGTCGGCGGGGCGGTCGACGGTCAAGCGAGCTGGGCTCGAGGCGAGCTCGGTCCGGCGAAGGAAACAGGGAAGGAGAAGGAGGCTGAGGGGGGGCTCGTGGCGGTGACGACGTGGCGGTGGCACTGGGCGAGTGGCCGGCGACGGCGGTCGGCGGTGACTGGTCGGGCGGGCAGAGCAGAGGCAGAACCAGTCGAGCCAAGGAGGAAGAAGGAAGAAGAAGAGAAAGAAAGAAGAAAGAAAGAAAAAGAAAGAAGAAAGGAAGAGAGAGAGAGTGAGCAGGTGGGACACGGTCTGCATGGCAGGGGCTGAGGGGACGTTGCATGGGGGGGAGAGAGAGAGAGAGAGAGGACATACGCGGAAAAAGGGGGGGAAAACGTGAGCGGAAAAGAGGAGGAGAGAGAGAGAGAGAGAGAGAGAGAGAGAGAGAGGGACAAAAGTCAACGCGCACTCGAGCGCGATCCAACGGACACGGTTCAAACTCGAAAACAATCTAACGGCCCACGAAAATCCTAATTAATAATATAGGACAAAAGGGCCAAAATAAAATACTCAAAACACACTACGAGGGAGGTCTACTAGTCCAAATCCGCATCCGGTCCAAAAATCCAATTTTCCACTATTCCTAATGATCTCGACGCTGGCCACAATAATATCGACACCGTCCAATTTATTTCGTCCCGGAACTCCCGAAAATCGACTGCCAAGTTCAGGGTCTAAATAACGGCCAAATTCGATCGAGTGTGATTCTAGCGAAATCTCAAAATTTAAAAACAATAACCGGGATTGATCAGTTCCCGGGCGAGATTTTACTACAAGCACACTGACGAATTACACGTTTAATAAATCCCAAAAATGGCCAAAATCCGGAATGTCACAATTCTTCCCCCTTACAAAAATTTTGTCCTCGAAATTTACAATCCAACCCAACTATTCAAACAAATGGGGTACTGGTGTCGCATCAACTTTTCCCTTTCCCACATCGCACCTTGGCTGTTTCAATTGACTACTAAACCAACTTGAGACCCGTGATGCCCCTCTCACCCACTTCATCCCAACAAACCGGTGTTCTACAAACCCTGCCATACAATGCCCCAAATGGTGCCATTCTAAAACTCTGTTGATAGCCATTGCTATAAGCAAACTCAACCAAAGGGCAATTATTCTTTCCAACTTCCCCAAAAATCCGAGACACATGCTCGCAGCATATTTTCCAAAGTCTGAATTGTCCTCTCAGACTGGCCATCTGTCTGCGAATGATAAGCCATGCTAAACTGTAACCTCGTTCCTAATGCCGTATGAAGACTTTTCCAAAAAGCGGCAGTAACTTAGGATCACAGTCCGAGGTGATCGTCACTGGTACTCCGTGGAGACGGATTATGTGTCGTACATACAAATCGGCATACCTTCCCAAGGCAAAAATCCTTTCGTATTGGTAGAAAATGTGCTGACTTTGTTAACTGATCCACTATCACCTGAATCGGATCATGGCCCCTCTGGCTCCTCAGTAATCCCACTTCCACTCGAGAATTTCCAATGGCTGCAACATTCCACCTGGCTTGCAACGTTGCGCTTTCACTTGTTGGTATGTGAAACACTTAGCTACATGCTTGGTCACATCCACTTTCATATCGTTCCACCGATAATGCTGTCGCAAGTTCTGATACATTTTCGTACTACCCCGGTGAATACTGTAATTGCTACGGTGTGCTTCAGATAAAATCTCTTCCTTCAGTTCTGCATCACCGGGTACATATAACCGTCCACGGAACTTCAGAATCCATTCTCGGACACCTTAAAGTCCGATTTCCTTTTTGTGGTGTCCATTTCCAGAATCTTCTGAATCTCTGGGTCCGTCGATTGTAAAGCCTTAATCTTAGCCCGTATTTCCAATTTAATCCTCAATGCGGTAAGCAAACTCTAAACATGACTCACTTCACACTTAAATTCCAAATTCCGAATTCCCTCCAACAGGGTCCATTCCTTGACCATCATATGCGCGATGCTCGATTTCCAACTCAGTGCATCCGTTACCTTATTAGCCCTTCAGGGGTGATATAAAATATCGCAGTCGTAGTCCTTAAGGAGTTCCATCCAACGACGTTGTCTCATATTTAATTCCTTTTGTACTTGTCCGTCCATTCAAATTTCGTTTCCTTCTTTAGCAAACGCGTCCACGGCGTCGCTAATGCCGAAAACCTTTCCACGAAACGTCTATAATAACCTGCTAGATCCAAGAAGCTCCGAACCTCGGTTACTGTTGTCGGCCTCGGCTAATTCATGACGGCTTCAATTTTTGCCGAATCCACTACAATCCTTTCACCTGATATCACATGTCCTAAGAACGCTACTCAGTAAAGCCAGAATTCGCACTTATTAAACTTAGCTTAGAGTGCGTGTTCTCTTGAGATCTGTAGAACTTTTTTCCAAATGTAACTCACACTCGGCGGAACTCTTTGAGTATACCAAGATATCGTCTACGAACACGATTACAAACTGATCTAGCAATTCCTTAAATAACCGATTCATTAAATCCATAAAGGCTGCAGGAGCGCTCGTCAGTCCAAACGGCATCACCGTAACTCATAGTGTCCATACCTCGTCCTAAATGCTGACTTCGGCACGTCCTCCTTCTTGATCCTCAATTGGTGATAACCAGTCCTCAAGTCGATCTTACAAAATATTGATGCCCCCTATAACTAGTCGAACAGGTCATTTATCCTTGGCAACGGGTGTTTATCCTTAATAGTCACATGATTCAACTGTCTGTAGTCAATACCTAACCTTAACGACCCGTCCTTCTTCCTCACGAATAAAACTGGCGTTCCCCATGGAGACGCACTTGGGCGAATAAAACCTTTATCCAATAACTCTTGCACTTGAACTTTCGATTCCTTCCATTCCAACAGTGACATTTTATAGAGCGCTCCCAAGGTCAATTTTTGTCCCTGGGGCCAACTCAACCACAACCTCGACTCTCCTATCAGATGGCAATCCCGGCAATTTCCTAAGAAAAGACATCGTGAAGATTACACACCTCGGTTATGTCCTTTAGTCTTAATTCCTCAACCAACTAATCAGCCCCAAATTAATTATTTTTATACACCTCGAAGACGAGCTCAATCCATCCAATTTCAATCCAACAGTCTTCGAAAACAAATCACATCGATTCTTTACCAAATCTGTAATCCCTAAGCAACACTCATCCATCCCAACTCGTCCAAGAATATTGTCAGTGAATCAGAAATCCATAAATTAATTGCGCCTGTTCACCATAAGTGATTATAAGTCTTATATGACCATTCAAGTAATAACTCCAAAATCATCTCCTATTGCACCTGATATCATCACATAGTGCATCTAGATTCTCAAGACGCATCCTCCGCTTCCTTCCTAACCACGACTTACACCTTTCCTTACGTCCGTAGTCGATTCAGATTAATCTGTGGGACAGCTCCCATTTGACGACCTACCCACAGTTACTGCGATTGCCTCAGTAGTCTAACCTGTTGACTTAGCAATTTCTCACTTGGTGACCATGTTGACCACATCCAAAATACGCTTCAGGTCCACCTGGGTAGGGGTCATTCCCGTGCCTCTTTCCATAAGACCGACATGCGGTATTGAAGTAATAATTCGGCTTTCCAAAGTTCTTTCTTACTAGAGGGACAATTTTCATTTCTTTGTCATAGGCTTCTTTCCAAAGTTCCTATTGTCCCTAGCTTGCGTGTACCGCGATCCACATACGGTAACCCTCTCATTCATATCCCTTCCAACCGTTTAAGCCTTGTCATACAGCTCATTACAATCCCTTAAATTTATTAGCATCAACTGACCGTAGAAATTCAGTTTCAGTCCATCCCGGAACCTCCTTGTCCCATCCACATGGTCCTTGACCATCCTTAGTGCGTACTTAGGCAACCTCACAACTTGACCTCATACTGATCGACTGACATTCGATTTTAGTGGAGCCGAAGGAACTATGTCATTTTCTATCCTTGGGCACTTTCTGAAAGTACTTATTAAGGACCTCGGTAACGACACCCCAGATTAGAAATATGCCCTCTGAAATATCCTACTCCGGGAGTCCTCCTACCAATCACTTGCATTTCTCTAGAGTTGATATATAGCTAGGGTCACTTTCTCCTCATCAGTGCACCCGAATACCTAAAAAAAAAAACCTTTTTCTAAGTCCTCTGTCCAAAGTAATATAGCCTCAGGGTCACCTCTTCCCATCGAACCTTGCAAGTTTAAATTTCCAAAATTTTCCAACCAACTGACGCATCTATCTGATTGCGTTAACTTGCCATTGACCTTGATTCCCAATATTTTCATTATGCCCATGATTCCCGTCATTCCCTTTGACGACGACAATAGTGGCCTCAGCATCAGTAGCAACAATAGCATTTCGCTACTCGGTTTGCCTTCCCATTAAAATTTCAACTTCCTCTAGTGCCCTCAAACTCTCATCCCAGCTGGGATCCCCCACAACTCCAACTTACGGACTTACCAGATCTCGACCTCGACTACTCATACTCACAGGTTCACATCACCCACTTACCTGCTATAATTCCCCTTGAGAATTAAAGACTTAGGCCAACTATACCAGTTTAAGCCCTAGGCAATGAATCACAACACAATTCATTCAGCAAGCAGCCAATTACAAATAACACCTAATCACAAATAACAAAGTTCGTGCACTTACCTCAAGTCCCGACGCACCTGCACCTCACATATATTATTGCATAATTTCAAGCAGCAACCACAATCACACTGTCTGGGGTACGCATGGCACACAAGTCTCCCTAACTGACTACCCTAAAGTCATCGCTCCTTATCACTCCAAGCTTCGACCATCTTGGTTCGAGCTGACCTTGCTCTGATACCAAATCAACGGGGATGTCACGCCCCGCACCCTACGAGCGCGCAATCATCCCTCGATGGTCGAACATTGAATGCGACATCCCAGATACGTCACCGACCCAACCCAAACATCAGAAATTAAGCACACGCGGAAACAAATAGGAACAACTCGGACAATTCAAAAAAATGACAAGGGGTAACAATAGTACAAAATAATAACTATAAATCCTACACTTAGCAAATACATACGATGTCTACAAAAGACAATCCCTAAGCTAGGCCACAACAACAGAACCACATTCCTCCAAAGGGACAAGGGTTCGCAAACTTAACTCCTCTACAAAGGGGGACTCAAAATACTGAGTACTTGACCCGTCCTCGATCTCCAAGATACTCATGCAGCGTCTCCAATCACTCATGATCGCGGATCTGAAATGGTTATATAATAACCGTGAGAACGAGTCTCAATAAGCAACCCCCTATACCCCACGTAGGCCAATGCGTACCCAGACAAGTCGTACATGCAATCTAACCGATAACATATATATAATTCACATCAATGGACTTACCCCGCCATCCAATCACCTGCCCACTCTGCACATTAGTTAATCAGAATAATGAAATAATATCCCAGTAATATAACACAATCATTCAAGTACCATCCATACTCGCACTCAATCAATCCAATCAATTCAACTGGTCAATTTAATCACACGCTTAACTAGCCAATTCAGTCACACTCTCAACCAGCCAATTCAGTCACATGCTCAACCAGCCAATTCCAATCACACGCTCAACCAGCCAAATCAGTCACACGCTCAACTAGCCAATTCAGTCACACGCTCAACCAGCCAATTCCAATCACACGCTCAACCAGCCAATTCTAATCACACGCTCAAATCGCATGCGTGACCGCACATCTTTCTCACAACTCGCGCCACTGCGCCTCAGGTCCATTCTCACTGCCCGCGCCACTACGCCTCAGGCCCATCTGGCACACCGACCATTCATACTTTCATACAGACCGCCGTCAACACGTCTCAAGTCCGTAGCCCTCCGATCAATCCGGGCTCAATTTCCAATGACCGACGTAAACACGTCCCGGTCTAACACACCTTCAACGGGCCACCGTCAACACGTCTCAAGCCCGTGTCCATTTGGCAAACCGGCCATTCATGCATTCACACGGACTGCTGTTAACACGTCCCAAGTCCGTAGCCCTCCGATCAATCCGGGCTCAATTTCCAATGACCGACGTAAACACGTCCCGGTCTAACACACCTTCAACAGGCCACCGTCAACACGTCTCAAGCCCGTGTCCATTTGGCACACCGGCCATTCATGCCTTCACACGGACCGCCGTCAACACGTCCCAAGTCCGTAGCCCTCCGATCAATCCGGGCTTAGAATCGACAGGCAAGCACACGCCATTCAATTAAATCAATTTCACGCCAATTGCATCAAATAACCCATAATCACAACTCAGTCCAATTCACAATTCGCCATCTCAATTCACAAACCCGACGTTCAAGTCGGCCACGCTCAATATTATCAATTAGCCCACCATAATTAATCATCAATTAAGCCCCACAATTCTCACAATTTAATCTATTAATTATGCACGTGCTAAAATTGCCCACAATCCACATTAAGCCCCTAAACCGGTACTAATTATCCCCTAGACAAGTCTAATAATACCCAATGTACTAGGTAGGGTTTAAAAAGTCACTTACCAAGTTTTGGCCCGGGAAAAGTCGGCTCGGGCCCTAAATGGCCCGGGTGAACTGTTCGGACTAGGCGCGGGAGTGGGTCACACGGGCGCGCTGACCGGCCAAAGTGGGCACAATGGCCGATCGGCATGCCTGGTGCACGGGCGCGACGGAAGCGCGGCGTGCCCGGGAGCGCACGGGCAACCGGATGGGCAATGCGCCTGAGCGACGGGCACGAGCACGGGCGCAGGCACGGGTGTACGGGCAACGAGCCGGCCACGGCCCGGGGTGGCTTGACCTCGAGCTAAGCTGGCTGGCCGGCGGGGCTGGCTGACCGGTTGGTTGGCCGGCCGGTGAGCTAGTTGACCAGCGACAGCGACGGCGACGGGCAGCAGCTGGTCGAGGGGGCTGGGCGAGCTGGCGAGCGGCCGGGGCAGCACGGCGGCTCGGGAGGGGAAGCTGGGGCGGTGGCTGAACGGCATGGCGGCGACCCAGGCGGCCAGGCGGAGCCGCGCGGGACAGCCGGCCGAGCAACGAGCACACGGGCGAGGGGCGGTCGCGGCGAAAATGGGAGCTGGGGCGGACGATGTGTGGCGGCGGGGAGAGTAGTGGCTGGGCGACGGGCGGCGGTGCAGCTTGGTCGGGCTACGGCAACGCGAGGCGGTCGGCGGGGTGGTCGACGGTCAAGCGAGCTAGGCTCGAGGCGAGCTCGGTCCGGCAAAGGAAACAGGGAAGGAGAAGGAGGCTGAGGGGGGGCTCGTGGTGGCGACGCGTGGCGGCGGCACTGGGCGAGCGGCCGGCGACGGCGGTCGGCGGTGACTGGTTGGGCGGGCAGAGCAGAGGCAGAACCAGTCGAGCCAAGGAGGAAGAAGGAAGAAGAAGAGAAAGAAAGAAGAAAGAAAGAAAAAGAAAGAAGAAAGGAAGAGAGAGAGAGAGCAGGTGGGACACGGTCTGCATGGCAGGGGCTGAGGGGACGTTGCATGGGGGGGAGGAGAGAGAGAGAGAGAGAGAGAGCAGAGAGGCAGAGGGAGAAGTGAGTGGAGAAGAGGAGGAGAGAGGAGAGAGAGAGAGAGAGAGAGAGAGAGAGAGAGAGAGAGAGAGAGAGAGAGAGAACGTGCACATGGGGCGCACGGCAGAGGAGAAAGATAGAGAGAGAGAGAGAAAGGGACAAAAGTCAACGCGCACTCGAGCGCGATCCAACGGACACGGTTCAAACTCGAAAACGATCTAACGGCCCACGAAAATCCTAATTAATAATATAGGACAAAAGGGCCAAAATAAAATACTCAAAACACACTATGAGGAAGGTCTACTAGTCCAAATCCGCATCCGGTCCAAAAATCCAATTTTTCACTATTCCTGATGATCTCGACGCTGGCCACAATAATATCGACACCGTCCAATTTATTTCGTCCCGGAACTCCCGAAAATCGACTACCAAGTTCAATGTCTAAATAACGGCCAAATTCGATCGAGTGTGATTTTAGCGAAATCTCAAAATTTAAAAACAATAACCGGGAGTGATCAGTTCCCGGGCGAGATTTTACTACAAGCACAGTGACGAATTACACGTTTAATAAATCCCAAAAATGGCCAAAATTCGGAATGTCACACTAGGGACCACCACCAAGCTTTCCGACCAACCCACTCGTCATCCAATGACCCACTCACCGGCCGACGACCAAAAATAGCTCGGCCCCACTGAAGCATTTCATCGAATACCCGGTGTGCGAGGCTAAAATAAACAGTTTTTGACCTACCTCGGGACTTCGGTGTACTCCAGCAGCCTGGCTTACCTTTGGTGATGATATATGGGTTATGGGGAATGACGGTATGGGCCGAAATTCGCGTGAAACGATCGACGCAAGTCCCAGCCAAATCATGTTCACAAATAGGGAAAACAGGGGGGGTTGTGAACCAGGAGAGCTCACTGGTCGGAGACGCATCCTAGGTGGCTTTCCGACTGATCTGCGAGCAACGGCAGGGCTGCTGGTGTCCCTTGGCAACCTGCAAAAAATCTCTCAACTCGCTCTTTTCTCTCGATTCTCTCCTCTTCTCTTCTCTCTTACTATACTCTGTTTTTGGATTGCCCCTCTCTCTCTCTCTCTTCTTTGGCCTTTATAGGTGACGCCGGTCACCTGCCCTGCCTCAAAAGTTGCAGCCTTCATGTCCCTGCGCTAGCCATAGCTTGCACCACAACTTTGGTGGCCATCCGGTGTAGGGAGGGAAAAATCCTACACCTTTACTTGACTTCCACAGCCACCATGAGAGGAAGAGGAGAGAGGGAGAGACAAGAAAAGGGGGAGGGATGGGACTGGCCATCAATGCCCTCCCCTTGCTGCTCCTTACCTGCCTGAGACTTCGTTCGATAGGGATAGCGAGGGTCGCTTCGCCGTTTGGCTGGTGAATGGCTAAATGCAGGGAAAAATATAGGCAAGTGGGAGGAAAGAAGGAAGCCGGGCCAGTGGGGAAGAGAAGTTGGGAGCGAGCTGGGCCTGGCCCAGCTCGTTAGAGAGGAAAAGAAAAGAGGGAAAGCGGGCTAAGCCCACGTGGGGAAAAAAAGAAAGGGCCGAGTGGACTAGCCTCGACCCGGATATTTTTAATTAAAATTAAAATTTTTAAATTTTTTTTGAAATTTAATTAAGAAAATATGCCCTAATAGACTCTATTAATGCAAATGTGCCTAATGTCTATATGCAATGCAATTAGATAATTTTTTTTAGGAACTGAAAATTAATTCCTAAATTTTGCATAATTAATTTTGGGTAAATTAATAAAAATAGGTGTCAACAGAATGTATCACCAGCATCGGATAATCTATTTAAGAAACATTCTTATCGAACAAAAGAAGTGAGTTTAATGAAGGTTTTAGAGTAATCTGTCTCGCAGCAATGCAATGTTTCAATATAGGATGCTAAATTCTAGTTTCAGAAAATACAAAATGCAAAGCATAACTATTTAGAAGATGTAAAGAGTAATCTCCCAAGGAAAAATAATAGGAAGAGTACAAGTCGACATTTTCTATCTTTTCACACATTTCAATTTGCACAAAAGGAAAGATCGGTTGTCAAGGTTTTATATCCGCAAGTGTCCAATAACTAAACATGTGTTCCGCACAATATCTAGGTTTTTGTCATCCGGTAAATATGGCAGTATCATAATGTGAGCTTGATCCAATAATCTATATTATAGAAATCTATACAAATGTGACACGGAACTGTTCGTGCAAAACGAGACCGATGTCAACATATCATCTCTAAACCTAGTTTCTCGGAATCTTCTCGAGAATGAGAAACGCTAATATGGAATGAGCATTATGGGTAACTATGCCCAAAATCTCAAAAGCTTTATCTGGACGCCTTCTATGTCATCTCTATCAAGTTTATTCTCCAATTGAAAGGATATAAATCCACATGAGAGGGCGCTTCATCTTCATCATATTCAACAAAGCCATCTTGCCCTCTCTCTCTTTTCTAACTTCCGTCTCGCAGAGCAGTCGATTGAAAGAAACAGACCATTTAGGCAAAGAAAATCCAATTTATATTCAATTGTGCAAGAAGAGTTAGCTATCTTGCTTGTTGGATTGTATTCCTGTTATGGTTTTAGATCTTATGCAGATTGTGGTATCTCAACTTTGGCTGATTATCATGCAGGGCTAGTCAAATGAGAAGGCCCTCGTGAATTTGAAAAAACCATGACCATGGTCGATTATGAGATATACCCTGACTCATAGAATTATCTTGTTGAGCTTTAAAATGAATGTATCGATAGGATGAATCACAGAATAACCCTAGAAATGATTCCTGTTTGGGCATCTTCATGATCTAGGCACAGGAAAATCACCCAATACATAGGCAATAGGCGGATCATTACGCTCAGCCCCTCTTTGTTCCGTAATGACCCGATGATAATGATCATACCTGTGAACATCATATAGAAGTGTCATTCCATTCGTTGTTTCATCAGAATTTATGTTTAGCCGGCTTGATTACCAACGTACTGTTGTCGGTGGATGCGCACGTCAATTTGCGAAGTGCTAGTTGAATTCTTCTTAGGCTTGGACGAACATTGCAAGTGGGGTTTTTGTGAGAAATCGCATTGTTTCTTATCTTCTTAATTGCCTGCTCATAACAACTTCGGGGATTTTTTGTTTGACATTTTCCCTAATGATGAAGATTAGATTCATCTCGTCTTGGCAGCCATGTCTTGTGTGAAATATTCCAACCATTTTGCTAAAATGGTTTCCAATCCAAAAGCATTCAATAGGAAATTATATTTATCGTATTTTTAAAATAAAAAAATGTGTACCAGATCTCTTAAGTCGTCTTATGTTTTCTAATTTCTAGATTTCTCAGTCCTTGAACTCTTTTATTCATTGAACTTCAAAAAATTCCTTTATGATTTAACTTTTTTTCTGAAAAACAAACATGATTAAATTTCTAGTTTTTCAGTGGAGTCTTTAGTTTATACCCCTCAGTAATTGCTCCTAAACCGGGAAAAAAAACAGTGAATTTCGCATCTTTTAGGTGCTTAAATATAGAACATGGATATTAATAATTACTCTAGTCATTTATCATACTCGTTCTATATTCCAAATCTATTTAACATGGTCTCTAATCATTGCTCTATTAATAATTTGTACTTTTCGGACATGCGACGGCCATCTTCTGAATAACTCGGAATTCCTTTACATTCTCTTCCTTTCA
Organism: Syzygium jambos; assembly: GCA_031216235.1. Lineage (NCBI taxonomy): Eukaryota > Viridiplantae > Streptophyta > Magnoliopsida > Myrtales > Myrtaceae > Syzygium > Syzygium jambos. The sequence continues at coordinate 17,400,823 of CM062226.1, forward strand.
TTTTCAATTTTACATGCTCTAACATTCTCTATGGGACATCTACTTCTGTTACTGTTTGATTATATTCCTTTTAGTGTACTCCTCCTCTTTTTTGTTAACCTCATGATCTCACCTGAAGGTCAATGGGAGATACCAACACCAGAAGAAACCTTCCGGAGCTGTTCGAGCTTGTCGGGGACGACCTACCAAATGGCTTGCACATCCTCGATTTCTGTGTCACCCTTGAGAATTGCTTGAAGTATGTGCGCGATGTCCAATTGCTGATTTTCAATGCGCTTCATTGCTTCGAAGAAAAAGACAGGAAAGGAAACTGCAGGTATATATGTATCTTAGTTCCCAAGGAACTTCATCAATAGCACATATATCCAAGTATATTTGGTTATTGAGCTACTATTGCCAATGCTAAGGCATTCAATCTCTCCTATTTTCTCTATGCATTGGCCTTTGACTTCATATCCTAACATGCCATTGAGATTGAGTTGATTTCTAGAGTATGATATCCTAACAATACAAGGCTAAGGTGGTGAGAAATACACATGTTCTGTTTCGAGATAAACTGACGCAGAAACCTTGGAAAAATTTAGGTACTCAAACACCTTGGAGAAATTGCGAAATTCAGGGAGACTAGAAACCCCTCGACTGAGTTCTTCGAGATCTTTCAGATTATCCACAAGCAACAAAAGTCCATGCTCGAGAAGTTGCAGATCAAGAAGAAGGAGATTGACGAGAAGCTCAAGAGCATACGCACTTGGGCAATTGTCTCAAACATTATACTGATTGCGATTTTCCAAGCCATGCTGATCTATTCGGTCGTGACTGCTGCAGTGGTTGCTCCACCATTCACTGCCGCTTTAGTGGCTGCAGTTGCCTTTCCCATGGATTCCGTGGGCAAGTGGATCGATTCCCTTTGGAAGAATTATGAAGATATATTAGAGGGAGAGAAGGAGGTGATCACCTCAATGCAAGTGAGTACTACAAACGTTTTTTCTCCCTTATTACAGTAACCATTTCCACCATTTCGTCACACCAAGTTAACATCCCTGTTAAGTTCAAAACAATAGTTTCCCCTAGAAGTTCTCACGTATAACATAATGAACATTTTGAGGTTGGGGTTGATTTTTACGTAGCTGTAAGGATGGGAACAATGTCTTGGAGTCCAAATTGCAATGAACTCTGCAAGAGAAGTCACCATGATTTACATGAATAAATTCTTACAACTAAAAACTCCACAGGTCGGTACCTTTGTTACTCTCCAGGTCCTGGACACAATCAGAGTTCTTATTGACCGTTTGGAGGTACAGATCAAGAGCCTCTTGCAGATAGCTGATTGTGCGATTGAGGGGGGACGAGAGGCAGTGAAGCTCAGCATAGAAGACATCAGGAAGAAGCTGAGAGATTTCGTGAAGGATGTCGAAGAACTGGAAAAGCAAGCCGATATGTGCTTCAGAGGATTATGAAGCCCCCCACCAACTGAAATGGTGCCCCTATAGTGCCAGAGAGAACTGTTGCTAAGGGTTTGTTTCATTGTGAAGGATGTTATGTGAACCTCAATTGCATTGCCTTCTTAGGTCAATAAAGTGGAAGACATCAACATTTGGCATTTGATTTGTTAATTATCAAAAATTGGTGCAGCTTTTTCACATAAAGGCCTTTATCATCTTCCTGCTTTGGATAGGAATTCTTCTATCCCTAGTTGATGCCAAGGGAAGGTATGATCTCATTACATTTTCTTTGCTACGAGATGCTTGAGAAAGATTCATCAAAGCTGGACAAGAAATGAGGTTGGCATATGCATGTAATTGATATTGGTGAGCACCGGAACCAGATCTACCCGAAAGCCGAAGCAGCCAGTTCTGGGCAGTTTTTGAGGGAATTGGTCCGGTTTCAATTGTGGATCCACCCACTTGGACCATATGGACTAGACCGATTATTCTATTTTTCTTTATACAATTCTTTTTATTAAAACACATTTCTTAAAAAACTAATGCAGCTTTCATTTTCTTTCTTTCTTTTTGTTTTTGTGGAGCAGCAATTTCACCCTTTTTAGGAACAAATTATTTGAAATTTGGCTAATTCGAAGTGGAACTCTACAGCCTTCCTGTTTTTGCCCGCTCATCCAAAGTGTACGAGAGCGTGAGGGAGATCGTGCTAATTGGCGAAGATGCAGTTGATAGACTACGATGGTAATGCGATCACCGACAGATAGGAAAGTGACCGACGAGAAATCGCATTGTTTCCAAACCATCACTTTCACAATAAAAGGCTTTAAAATTCTACAAAATGGTTTAACAATGGGAAGGTCAAGCATCTAATCAATTGTCATTTTTCAGCTTAAGGCAATCTCTTTTAAGATGTCCTCTCTTACCACAACTCCAACAGACAACACCGGTCCTAAATTCTCTTACCACAACTCCAACAGAAAACACCAATCTTAAATTGACTTCATTTATTCATGTTTGTATTACTTCTGCTAACACGTGTACTAATTCTTCCTATATTTTCACCAACTAAAACAGCCGATACATATTTACTAGATTTTCTTCTATAGATATCCTCACTTAAAATTAAATCTTGAACACCATCAAACATTAAACTTGTTGACCAAGAGAAATTACTAACAGTAGTAACAGTAATATTCCAACTATCAGGCAATGAGTATAATAGAATCAAAGCACATACCTCATCTTCAAAATCAATGGCAACTGAACTCAGTTGACTAACGATCACATTGAATTCATTGATATGATCAGCAACTAATGCACCTTGTCAAGCCCCGAACCCCATCGAGCACACGATACCCTCTACTGGTCGATTAATGTGACATCCCAGGGTATCGCTGATCTCACTTAACATGATCAGAGATTTTGAACTATCAGCGGAAACCACAAAATACCCGGACAATTAAAACTGGGGAAATCAGGGAGAATATACATATTCATTTCTAACTATCAAACTTATACAATATTCACAATTTACATCCGCCATATACAGATGCACACCATACTATAAACCACCGATAACAAAAAGGATCAATGACCTGGTACCCTATCTTCCAAAAATGGTACACCTCCAAAAACCTATTTCCAAACCTCTATGCTAGCCCCTACGCCTCATACTCGGCGTCCACTCTGAATCAGACTCCTTATCATCCAAATCTGAGCCCCCCTGGATAGTCTGCTCCTCTGAGGACTCCGGCTCGGCCTCAATCTCGATTGGGTGATTTATATCACCCAATTCAGCTGGAGCTTCGTCTTAATCCCCATTGACCAACTCCTCAAAGAAATCATCCTCAGACACGAAATTAAGGTCCATCCACTGCTCATACGGGAGTATATACTCCGATTCTTCCTCAAGCTCTGCAGACTCAGCAGGCTCATTCTCGGGTTCTGCCTCGTGTTCTACTTCCTCTGGTTCTTCCTCGGGAATTGGCTCAAGATCTACGTCCATTGGGTCGTGTCCCGCTAGAGATTCTTCTGGTCCCGGCTCGTACTTAGCCCCAGAAGATCCCTATGCTGTAGGCGTTGGATGCAGTCCAGACTGCGCCAGACTAGTTCCCGCACTAGTTAACTCACCGTCAGGAGGGGGTATAGTAGACGGGTCCCAGTCCCCAACTAAATCAAAAGGGACGTCAAATCCTCGGACGGGACTGAACTCATCTACTCCGTCTCGGAAGAACCAAACGATGTATGTATGGGGTTCCCACAAAGGTCTACGTTTACAAAAACTACGGTAGTGTGTTTAATCTAGGTCATATGGTCAGCCATGGGAAACTCTAAAACTTCATGTTCGGTGTGCATCGGTACTCCAAAACGCTCAGATGGCGGTGGCGGGGGATTCATTGTTCCTACCGGGGTTCTGAAATGTTTGGTTGAAATAACCGTGAGATTATATCTCAGTAAGTACACTCCTAAACCCCACCTAGGCTATCACGTACCTCTAAACAATCACAAAACATAATCACACACACAATCATCAAATAGCAAGCACATCAATTATACTTACCTGGGTCTATCCTGCTTGCACCCTGCACGTTAGTAGCAACTACACCATATGCAATCACATGCATGCTCAAATCTCATTTCGCGCATTCGTTCTGTTTTCATCATATCTTTTTCACATCACTCGCCAGTGACCCGCGTTACAGTACACATCTCGTGTCCACTGCGACCAACTCATCACAATACTCCAGGGCCCACGTTACAGTACACGGCTCAAGCTCAATATCTACCACCTACGGCACAACCCGCGTTGAAGTACATGCCTCAGGTTGGCAGTCTTCCGGTAATATCGGGCATTGTCTCGCGTTAAAGTACACGCCTCAAGACGGAAACATTCCCGCGTAATGATACCGCCTCAAGAATTTTCACGATCACACATGCCATACCACATACACTCTCTTGCTTATTCACATGCTCAACAATCACTTGCCACTCAATTGGCCAATCACACGTTGCCCGTGCACGCAACAATTCACATGCATTCTTCATGCTCGCTAAGCATTCAACATGGCCAATTTGACAATTAATTTAATCTGGCCCGAGCGTGCACGCGACAAGCATTTTTAAATCAATCAATTGCACACTAATGCACCTAATTTCATCACCATAATTCAATCACAGTTCAAACGTACAACCAACATACAAATTGGCATTTTTTCATATCCAGACTACGTTAAATCATTTCCGACCCTTCATGACATTTTCCCCCAATTACTCGCCGGTTCTAAATATCCAATTTACGTACCGAACCGAGCATCGCAACACTCAAATCAGCCATACACAGCCCACTTTTGACCTAAAAATTTCCACCAAAATTTCCCAAATTCAATCCTAAGGCCTGCTAATCGATTCGGCTCTTAAATCGTACAATTCCGCACCTAATTAAACCCGATTTCACCAGAAAATTATCTGTCGATACCCGACGTCCTAATTAAGGTTTAGAGTGCGACTTACCAAAACTCTAGACTGACTCGGCTAGAGCGGATAGTGGCGGGGACTGCGGCGAGTGGCGGCGCGACTTGGCGGCGGTGCGAACGGCGTACGGCGGCGGCCTCGGCTTCCTTGGCCGTGACCCATGGCCACACGAGTGGGAGAGAGAGGGAAAGAGAGGGACGGCAGTGTGGGGTGGTGGCGGTGGTGCGGTACAGCGACGGATGGGCGGTGGCTCGACAGGCATGACCGGCGGCGGTGGCGATCGGCCAAGGGGAGAGAGAGAGAGAGTTCACGGTGGGGGGGCTGCCGTGAGGGAGAGAGAGAAGGAATGAGTAGAGAGAGAGAATGGGTCTTGACTAAATAGTCCAATTTGACCAAAAATGGCAATTTACCATCTTGCCCTTGTCTCTCAATTCAAATCGACGGTCCAGATTTGATCTTGTCTTGAAACCAACGGCCGAGATCAAATCTTTCCCAAAAACATCCAAGGGCAATTTAGGAATTTTATAAAATTTCAAGAGCCAAATTGTTCAATCAAAAAGTTAGGGCAAAATGACCAAAATGCCCTTCTGTCACATCCCGATTTTTGGGCCTGGGAAGCCGCAGGTAAAAATCCTCAATTTCAGTCCCTGGGAAATGGCTATGAGTTAAGTTTGGTGGTTTTCCAATTAAAACTGAATTTCTACTCTTGTTTTGGAAAACCGTATTTCGGATCATTTGTACCCTTTCGTTTTGTTATTTTTGGGGAGACTTTTGTGATCCGAATTTCCAAATGCTTTCTTCTTGAAAGTTGTTCCAAACATCTTGAAGTTTTACATGATTTAATTTCAGAATTTTTGGAGTTGATATGAGTGGTACGATGGTCTCATTTTCGGACCGTGTGAAACTGCCCAGAATGGGTATTTCGGTGATGTTTACACCGTCTTGATTTTCTACAAGTTTTTCTGGGCCGATTTTGAAAAAGGTTCCTTCATGAAAGTTGTTGAGAACGTCCTTTTCTATAATGTGTGTAAATTTGGGAATTTTCTGAGATGATTTGAATACTGGACAGAGCTTATTTTGAGAAGAAAATATTCTGTTCCAGTGAACTGTTTTTGGTCTGTCTTTGAGTGACTGAAAATGGCATTTTTAGAGAGATTTAGATTTTGTGTTCCCCATGAAAAATGTTTATTAAGGTCTTGTTTATGACATATCCGAATTTGAGAATTTTCGGAGTTCATTTACTATGATTTTACATCCGATTTCGTGAATAGTGCAAAACTGTCCGGTTTTGCCAGATTTCAAAGATTCAGCATGTTCTATATGAAAACGTTAGAATTTCGACTTGGTGCCTTCTAATGATTTAAATTAGACATTCTGAGATTTCAAATGAGATATTTTATGCCTTGATCAGAGGTCGGACCAGGGGAAAACGAAATAGAGAAGTAAGCTTGAAAATGATTGGCTAAGAATGAAGCTTGTTCAAGAAGCCTAATTAATAGCTTGTATTAATGCTTGGTCTTCTTTTCCACAAGCATTTATTGGTCATTATTATTCTTGACTTTGATGGCCCTTCATGATGGCTTGTGAGGTAAGCGCTTACCTCATTGCCCCGATGACATAAGCGCTTACCCCATCAAACTTTGGCCCCAAGTTTCCCCTCCCTATAAATAGAGAAAGGCCATTCGGCCAAGGGAGAGAGAGAGAGAGAGAGTAGCCGTGAGGGAGAGAGAGAGAAAGAAAGAAAGAGAGAAAGAAAGAAAAAGCTTACCGGCGAGGCCGTCTCTCTCTTGTGATTTGATCGAGTAAGGAGGCCATGTCCGAGGCCCGAATATTCGTGTTCAAGCCCGAAATCTTCCGAGCTCACCCGTCTCGACCCTCGTTCTCTGGTTTTGTTTGCCGTTATGTAAGTAAACTTCCTAATATCGGGAAAGGAAGTTGTGATGCGTTGTGACACGGTTTGCTTGGACCGTTTCTCGGTCATTTGGTTGGTTATGGTTGGTTCATTTCTCGATTTAATCATGTTTTGTGTTTGAAGTTTGTTTCAGAGGTAGAATCGAGATTTGACTGGTAAAGTGCACATGTTACAGCCATGTTTGATGTTCTCTTGTATGAACTTTGCTATTGATCTGCCATTGATGCGGGTGCGGTAAGGGCCGACTTGTGCTAATGGCGATCCCCTCGTCCTCGCTTGATATTAGTAGATTTACTTGCTGAGTCTCCCCGACTCACCCCCCCCCCCCATTTTTCCCACCCTCAGGTTCATAGGATGGTCGAACGGACAGCGGCGACAGGGGGAGTTCGAGCTATGTTGGAGTTCGGGGAAAGCGAGGAGTGAGAAGCAGTAGTGGGCTTAGGATAGCCAAGCCACATGTTATTATTGTGTAAATGAGTAAAGTCGACTAAGTTGGCTTGTAAAAATGTTTGCATGCACTGTAATCATAAGGTTTGCTCATGATGTTTGTCTTAATCCTGCTGTTTGTTTTTTTAATGTGATCGTCCCGAGATATGCTTCCGCTTGTGTATAAAGAAAGATAATAATGAACGGAACGTCACGTTAATGGCCCCGAGGTAGGGGGCGTCACACCTTCCCTCATAAAACATGCCCTTTATTAAATCCTAAGGGTAAAATGGTCACTTTTCCATTTTCTTGCCGAATTTGAATTTTTTTGAAGGATTTGGGACAATCTAAAATTGCATGTTCCATTCACAATGTCATCCTAATGATTCGTTTTCACTTCCAAATTTTCCGATGTCCAAATTGGGCTCAATTAAATGATTAAATTTTATTAAACGCAACTCGAGCGTTTCTCAAGCTTACGGGTGGCTTGTTGGGGAAATTCGCATATTCGACCCGTGACTGATAATAATTCATGCTACGTGCAAGTTCATTCGGTTTGTGTCGACTTCGGTTGTTATTTAAATCGCGAGGATCGATCGCTAAACCCGAGGGGTATGATCGTTCAGTATAGGTTCAGGATCATTCATCAATTTATTTCGTGGTCCAACAGAATCACCCGCGATTTACTACTATGACAGTGACGAACTGACCCCTGGCTATCATTGGATCGACCAATAATGGTTCAAAATGTCACATAAATGATTTTATGATCGAAAATCAATTCACCATCGAATTTTTTCTGAGTTGCACGAATTTAAATTCCTAATTAGCCTTTCCTTATTGGTTAGTATTCGAGGAATGATCAGTTCCGGGCGAGAATTAACTACGAGTGCATTCATAAAACTAAATATTTCATAAATCCCAACTGGGCAAATTTGAGGATGTCACACACCTTCACTCATCTTCAAATTAAACAGATGCCGCATCAAATAAATCTTGTTGATCGTAGAGGGTTTCTCGTACATGTCCGACAAGGCTTCCATCAAACCAGCAGTGATCATCTCTTTCATGATGGTAAACGCGATGTTACGAGCCAACGTTCGCCGAATAACACCCAAAACTCGTTTATCCAGAAATTTCCAAACAGTTTGCTTCATCGTCTCTAGTTTTTCCCTAGACAAGGGCAAGTGCAATTTCATTTGATATAGATGATCGTCAATCTAGATCTACCAAAAACCAAAGTCATTCCCATCAAATTTGTCGATTTTTACTTTTCCTTCTTTTGTCGCCATCGATTCGCTTTAACTCAACCAAGCCTGGCTCTGATATTAATTATTGCAAAGGCAAGTGATCGACCAATAAAATAGACAGAACAAGAAAATAAATTGGACACCAAATTTACGTGGTTCAGTCACGGCGACCTACGTCCATAGGGAGGACATCATGAAATTCCACTATAGGTCAAGCGATACAACGAAAATTATAACCACACTCGAGTCACTCAAACACTCTCGGTATTTTCCAAGCCTCAATTACATTTAATCAATCAAACAGTGTTTAGCCCTATAATTCCTTACGAAATAATCTTTCAATCTCACAAAGGAATTATACACAAATTTTACCATAAGATTTAATCGCTACAAACACTCAGATATCTTCAAAGTGTAATTCACTAGTAGAAGCTCCTCTTTGATGATCTTCACAAATAACATCCCTTTCTTATTTATATGCAAGAATTGGATCCAAATTAGAATACCTCTTTTTAGAAAACCTTCTCCAATTAGGAAACCTATTTAAAATAGGAAACTTACTTGAATTAGGAAACTTTTTTTTTGGCTCAAAATTGAAACATAATTTTAACAAACAAGATCAAGGTCAACACTTGCTGGTTAGCTTGTCACCAAGGGGAAGTGAAGAATGTGGGTGGTGTTAGTGGGTGAAGCCAAATACTTTTAAGGGGCTTTTTTTTGTCTTTTCTCTCTTTTTTTTTTTTTGCTTTTAGGTTAAAAGCTACACTTCATATATCAGCTACTAACAGAGAGAAAAGACAAAAAAGAAAAAGACAAGCTAACACCACTAACACGAAAAGACCACCCACAAGGTGTAGCAGTCACAACCAGGCTAAGAAATGAATTGAGAGAAACGAAAAGACAACAGAAAAAGTGAGTTCTTCTTTGCGAGTGTTCTTAATATCCTTGTGTCCTAATATTGATAGAAGATCACGATTGTATTCCAACTAACTTCGAAGTCTAGTAGGTTTGCAGAGTGCCTTTGTGCGGAGATGTAGCCTAAGTTTGGGTGAACTTCAATAGCAAATTCTTTAGCGTGTTCTTCTAAATCTGTTCTTTTATTATTATATTCCGTTAGTATGGATTGTTTGTTTGGGTTATTTTTCTAGAATCGGTTTGCGATTCCTAACAATTGGTGTCATAGCCTGGGTTGGCTAATCTAAAACATCGAGGGTTCTTTGGTGATGTTCGATTGAAAGCAAACGATATGGCCAGAGATAAGATCAAAATCGATAAGTTTGACTAGCAGGATTTCGGATGGCAGAAACTTCAAATTGAGGACTATCTTTATCAGAAAGATCTCTAAGCACCACTTGAGAATTGGTAACCCGAAATTGCGGAAGTGGATCCGACAATGGAATTGGGATAGAAAATTCTTGATCAAAAGGCATTAGGTGTGATTTGTTTGTGGCTGACGAAAAAGTTGGGGAACCACATCACGCAAGCAAAAAGTGCAAAAAAAGCCATGAATATTATAACGAATATATATGAGAAGCCATCCACATCAAGTCAAGTATTTTTGCTGACAAAGTTGGTTAATATGAACTTATCTGATGTAGGTTCTATGGCAAAGCATATTAATAGTTTCACGCAAGTCAGAAGTCAGTTGGAATCTGCAAGCATAAATTTGGATATGAAGCTCCAAGCTTTATTAGTTTTATGTTCCTTCCAAAAATCTACAACACCGCAATGTATAGTATTTCAAACACCATGAAGGATGATTTAACTCTAGATGATACTATGAACAGCATCATAGATGAAAAGATGTGAAAGGTAGAGATAATTTTTTGGCGTCTACGTCTGCAACAGCACTTGTTGTGGAGAACTATGAGAGAAGTAAATGCAGAGGAAAATTTAGAGGGTGTGACAGGTCACAATCAAAGGGGAAGAGAGAGGTTGTAAAAGATGAGTGTTGTTTTTGTCACTAGACCAGATACCAGAGGTTTCAATGTGAAGCCTACAAAAAGAAGCAACATGATGACAATCAAGGAGCTAATGTGGTTAGTGATGAATCTTTGCAAGAGAACTTATGTTTGTCTGCATGGTTTGACTTGACGATAGACAAGTGGTTTATTGACTCCGGTGCTTCTTTTCATTGCACCTCGCAAAGAGATATATTTGATGATTATGTCAGTGGAGATTTTAGGCAAATGGTTGTGGGAAACGGCCACATGCATCCAATTGTTGGAAAAGAAACTATCAATGTGAACATCTCAGGTGGAGGATATCTAGTTTTGCATAAAACCAAACATATTTCATAGTTGAAGAAAAATCTTATCTCAAACAGTAAACTTGACCAAGAAGGTTTTGCAACAGCCTTTGGATGCGGAGAGTGGAAGATAACCTCAAGCGCGAGAGTAGTAGTAAAGGGAAAGTGCATAGGCATATTTTACCTTCTACAAGGAGACAATGTCAATGATATGGTTGCAGCTATAGTGGCTATAGGCAGTTTGTCTAGTCTTTGGCATTATCGTTTGCAAAATCTTGGTGAAAATGATGTAAAATAGTTACACTCAAGAAAGTTACTTCCAGGTTTGCAGAAAGTTTAGCTAGATTTCTATGAGAGTTGCATTTATGGAAAACAAAGGGCTGATAGTTTTCAATTGAATAGGCGAAAGAATAAAGGTCGAAAGCTAGAGTTGGTTCATATTGATGTGTGGGGATCAACTCAGTAACTCTCTTATGGTGGTAAGAGATATTTCGACACTTTCATTGATAATGCGAGAAGAAAGACTTGAGTCTATGCTCTCAGAGAAAAATCAGAAGTATTCTGAATGTTCAAAATGTGGAAGACCATGGTAGAAAAGAGATAAGTTATTAGATTAAAGTTCTGAAGTCTAATAATTGTAGTGAATACACGAGCAAGGAATTTGCAGAATACTTGAACCAGGAAGTCATACAGATTGAGGAGAGCAGGAGACTATTCTTAGAAGTCCTCGAGAGAATGGTGTAGCTGAGAGGATCGGGATGCAGCTATTTATTTGATCAACAGAAGTCCATCTACTGCACTAGATGGAGAAATTTTGCAAGAGCAGTGGTCAAGTAAAAATGTTAATTATTCATATCTAAAAGTTTTTTTGTTGTGTTGCATATGCTTTGATTGACAGAGAGGATAGAAAGAAGCTTGATGCTAAATCCCAGAAGTTCGTCTTTATCGGATATGATGGCGATGAGCATGGCTATAGACTTTGGGGTTATGAGAATAACAAAGTCATTCGCAATCGGAATGTGATATTCCATGAAGAAAAGATGTACAAGGATTGTTAGACAAAGCACGAGAAGGCAGTAGAACCAAAATATGTTGAGCTGGATACAATACCCATGAAGGTGGTTCCATTAGATTAGAGTGCACCTAAAGGAGAGGTTCAAGATGAACCTATTATGAATGAGCTGGAAGTTCAAGAGGAACGCAGTGATCCAAAACATTCTAACCACCCTAAAGTACCTATCTTGAGGAGGTCTAAACGTGTGAGAAAGCCAAAGGTAATTTTTTATCCATTAGCAAATACTATTACAAGTCATGTCTTATATACAGATTTGGGAGAGCTGGAGACTTATGATAAGGCAAAGAAAGACACATCTCAGATGCATTGGGAGAGTGCTATGAAAGACGAGATGGGCTCGTCACTTCAAAACAAAACTTGGAGTTACTGAGTTGCCCACCGGTAAAAAGGCTTTGTTAAACAAGTGTCTATACAGGATAAAAAAAACGAAGTAGATGGCATTATCAGATACAAGGCGAGACTTTTGGTCAAGGGATTTTCCCAAAAGAAGGGATTGACTACTCCAAAAATTTTTCACTAGTAGTAAAAATGACGTCAATCAGAGTTCTATTGAATATAGTTGCAGTAGAGGATCTTTATCTCGAGCAATTGGATGTGACAACAACATTTTTGCATGGTGACCCAGATGAAGAGTTATACATAGTGCAACCTAAAGGTTTTGAGGTCAAAGGTAAAGAGCACATAGTATGTCGCTTGAAGAAAATCTTGTATGGCTTGAAGCAAGCTCCATGGCAATGGTACCAAAAGTTTGTTGGTTTGATGGAAGAAAAGAATTTACACACTGTGAGGCTGATCATTGTGTTTATTTTCACAAGTAATGCGATGGTGCAATCATGTTTCTCTCTTTATATGATGATGACATGCTAGTGACTAGCTCCAATATGAAGATAATTGCACAAGTGAAAAGGATGTTGGTATCACAGTTTGCTATGAAGGATTTAGGAGAGGTCAATAATATCTTAAGCATGAAAATCATCAAAGACAGGAAAAATAAGAAACTGTGGCTATAGCAAGAGACCGTGTGAACAAAGTGTTAAAGAGATTCAACATGGATAAGGCAAAATCGGTTGTGACTCCTCTAGCAAGTCACTTCAAACTTTTCAAGGATATGTGTTCGAGTACTCAAACTTTGAAAGATGAGATGATAGTAGTCCCATACGCATTAGTAGTGGGAAGTTTGGTTTATTCCATGATGAGCACGAGACCAGACATTGCACAAGCAATGAGAGTTGTGAGTTGATATTTGCAGAATCCGAGCAAAGAGCATTGGAATGCAGTAAAATGGATATTGAGATATTTAACAGGTACATCAAATTACTCTCTTTGTTATTAAGGTACATCTCTAGAGTTGCAAAGTCATGTGAATGCAAATCATTCGAGTCATCAAGATAGTGGCAAGAGTAGCACTGGATATGTCTTTGCAGTTGCAAGTACATCAATGAGTTGGGTATCTCAACTACAAAAGTAGTGGCTCTATCAACGACAAAAGCAGAGTACGTGGTAATCACAAAAGCCTCCAAGGAAATCATGTAGTTACAAGATTACATAGAGAAGTTACATGAAAGCAGCCAATGAGCACATTGCGAAGTGATAGTCAAAGCACAGTGCACTTAGCTAAGAATGCAGCCTATCACTCAAAGACCAGGCATATCAAGAGGCGTTACCATTTCTTCAGGTCAACATTGAAAGATAATGAGTTAAAACTACGAAAGATTGATGGCTCGAAGAATCTAGCTAACATGTTAACTAAGGTGGTAGATAGAGAGAAACATACTTTATATACTACTACCATTGATATTACTCCATGTTAATTGATGAGGAGTATTGTAAAGGCACAAGCTTCGGTTACTCGCTTTTGAAGTAAATGGATGCAAAGTTGCTAGGTGCATTGGGTGTATTTGTCTTCAAGTGAGAGATTGTTGCCAGGTGAAGCGGAATACTTTTTAAGGGTTTTTTTTTCTTTTCTCTTCTTTTTGCTTTTAGGTTAAAAGCTATACTTCATATGTCAACTATGGATAGACAGTTGCCATCACAACAGGGCTGAGAAGAAAATAGAGAGAAAAGAAAAGACGGAAGAAAAAATGAGTTTTTCTTGTGAGTATTCACAATCTTTTTATGCCTTGATCTTGAGAGAAGATTACCATTGTATTCCTACTTTCTTTGAAATATAGTGGATTCGCAGAGTGCCTCTACACGAAGACGTAGCCTAGGTTTGGGTGAACTTCGATAATAAGCTCCCTGGTATGTTCTTCCAATTCTATTCTTATATTATTATATTCTGTTAGTGTGAATTTTTTGCTTGGGTTACTTTTCTAGAATAGGTGTAGAATTCCTAACAGGTGGAACATACATCACATGGTGCAACCAAGGTTTTCAAGAGTTAAGGCAAAGATGTTGACAAGGGATAGGAGAGTTAGGTGTTGGAGCCAAGCTTGGCAATAGTAGGAGATTTCCTCGAGGACCATGAGAAAGCATTTAGTACGTCGAAGCAACTTGCCGCGACCTTGCCTCCAGTCCACATGGAAATGTGGGGAACTAACTAGCCAGGGACTGATAAAATATATTCTCATGCTCACAGATATCGTTTCCACGAGAGTACATGATTTTGGGATTGCCTAAAGCATCGGACTTTTATTTTCCCTCGCGATGGGTTTTAGTAAATAAATGGGCCACCCATGTTGGACCAAACCCAACCCATAAACCTTAAAAGAGCCCATGAAAGAAATAACCGCAAATGGCAGTTATTTTGTGGGAACAAAAGTGAGATGAGAAAAACTCACGTATGTTCTGAAGCGTGTATGAATTTGTTTTCATTATTCAGAAGTAAAAACTCTCACTCACTTGAAACCAAAAAGCGAAGAAGGATCGCTGTCTCTCTCTGCAATAAGGGCATTTAATCTGTGGCAAAGAGATATGTTCGTTTACGTAATATGCTTCGTTCGATTGATGATTCAAGTATAGAATGGGCACGTTTTCTGCGTTTTTGCATTATATTTAGGAATCTATTTCCGTCATTGGTATCGGAGCATGTGTTCTTGTTTCCTGATCGTTTAATATGCTTATAACATAGATTGATGGCCGGAATTCATGAAACAGCGCCGACGAATGCTTGGGTATGAAAATCGACACTTGACCATACTGTTCGGGATCGTTTCTCGAAACTTCGTGCGATATTTTTTATTTGTAAAGGTATAGGGTCGTAATGCTTGTCAAGACGAGCAAAATAACGGGTGGCACGCCGCCAGAGGAGGCTAGACGCGCCTCCACGCACCGCCGCAAGCGGTAGCTACGCCAGCACGTGCGACAGCGGTTACTGCTGCGCACGTGTGCCGCATGCGCCATGCATGTGCGTGTGGACATGGCTGACGTCACACTGACGCCAGCCATGCCGGTTATTTTTTTTTCTTTCGGTCGAAAAGCCCAGCTCGGCCCGGCCCGACTCGGAAGGCCTGAAATGATTGGGTTAGTCCGATCTGACCCGGTTTCTGACCTGTGACCCGACCCTGCTGACCCATTGACCTGACCGATCATTTGTTGACCGTTTGACTGGCATTGACTACCGTTGACCTGAGTTGACCGGTGTTGACTACCGTTGACTGGCATTGACCTGATTTGACCACCATTGACCGGTGTTGACCACCGAAAAAAAAAATTGGTGCTGAAAGGGGGTAGAATGTGTTTCTTGCAATATTGTATCATGGAGTAAAAAGCATTTTGTGAGTGTTTCTGTATTTGTTGCAGGAACGATGGTACGAAGATATCAAACCCCCATTATGGCTAGGACGTTTGAACAGAAGGCAAAACTTGCAGAGTTGAGAGCTGAGTTAGATGCTTATCGATGGGAAAATTGACAATTTGGAGGATCATGTGATCAAGGTCAATGAGATGATACAGAAAATCATTTGGAATGGTTATTGTATGCTGGACTTTGAGAAGATGAATGTTTTGATCAACACTCTTTCATCTGAATGGAAAAAGGTGTTGCATCAACTATGGGAGGTCAACGTGGTCCTAGCCTACAAAAAGCTTGCAATGGATTTTGTGAGAGAATATTATAGGATTAAGGCAAGAAAGATTTCGACCCTAGAGATGAATTCAACTTGGTGAAGAATGAATGCGCCATGGAGAAAGCCTAAGGGATACTCGTCAGTCTTTTCTTGGTTGCCAAAGAAGAAGATTGAATTTTCTAAGAATTTTGATGAATCTTTCCCTGTGTATAGGAAATTGATAAACCGTTGATTTTATTTTATTTTAGTTCAGCTTTAGATATCCTAGGTGGATATTGTTGTTCATGTTGATGTTCATTTTTTTTATGCCGGATTCGTTCGTTATGTACATAGTTTTTTAATGAATAGATGTTGATGGATATTTTTTGTCATGAATAGTTTATGGTACTATTCTGTCTTATTAGTATTATCTGGTTGAGTGGGAGTTCTAAAAGTTTTAGTAACTTTAAAAAACGTAATTTTACCTTAATGATTATATTAATGATAGTTTCACATTAGGATTTTAGATGATGATTAGGAACATAGTGAACTTTTGAATCTAAAAACTATGTGAAATTACTCATTAATATAATTAGTTTATATAAAATTGATGCATAAATAAGTGGCATTAATAATCCGTGCTCGTCTGTCTGATATGTTCAGATTCAATGGCTTCAGCAACTAAGAACATAGTAGCTGAGTTGAACAAAGGAGAGAAATTGAACGGCGAGAATTATGAAATATGGAACATGAAAATCCAATATGTACTAGAAGAACAAGAAGCACTAGAAGCTCTTAACCAACTTATGGAAAAACCTGAGGATGAGAACATTGCACAGCATAAGAGAGACAGAGATGCATTTGCTGTATGGAAGAGGAAGAACTCGTTTGCTCACATTACGTTGCTGAGTAGCATGGAGAATGTTATCATGCGAGAGTTTAGGCGTTTTGAGAATACCAAGGAAATGTGGGAAGCATTAGCAGCAAGATTCGGTCATACGTTGGTGACCAAGCTGAGATAGCTCACTATAAGGTTTGACTCGTATAAAAGGCCTTATCGTCAGTCCATGAAACAATACCTAAGAAAGATATCGAACATGATCGTTGAGTTGAAAGATGCTGGACACATTCTAACTGATGAACAACAAGTGCAAGCAGTGATCTGTTCCTTACCTCAAAGCTAGGAGCACATGAAGGTGCACTTGATCCATAATGAGAACATCAAGACCTTTGAAGATGCCATGTGCCATCTTGAGTTAAAAGAGAATCGCCTCCTAGTGGCGAAACCAGAAACCAACATCTATTATGTTGGTTCTAGCTCACATGGGGCTTCAAGCTCCAAGCGCAAGCGCGTCGAAAGGTTCACGAAGTGGAAAGGCAAGGGAGCAAGTTCTTCGAGTAAGAAACCAAAATTTAATCAACATGACAAAGGAAAGCGTTCTTTTGTTAAGAAGATGTTGAGGGTGAAATGCTACAACTGTAGCAAGAAGGGCCACTTCGCTCGCGATTGCGGCAAGCTAAAGAAGGTAAACTCCCCTTGCATTCTTGAGAATTTTGTCTATGTGTCAAGTTCTGTATTTTTAACTAAGTCTAATCATTTGTGGACTGTAGATTTGGGAGCAACAGACCATGTAGCGAAGGATAAATATGCCTTCATGGAGTTCTGATGGGTTCCGACCGGAACGAAATGGATCTATGTAGGGAACAACTCCAAAGCTGAAGTTAAAGGAATTGACACCTGCCAGTTGATGATACATGGTGGACGCACATTGGTCCTACATGATGTATTATATGCTCCGGAGATTCGTCGAAATTTAGTGTATGTGCTAGTGTTGGTTAAACTTGGTTTTATTTTAAACTTCCATAATAGTAGTGTTGATTTGTATTTGAATACGAATTACTATGGTTGTTGATACTTTCTAAATGGTTTTATTGTACTAGATGTTGACTGTGGTAATGTTAACGTTCGTTATTCCCAATTTACATCTTCCAACTCCTATGAAAATGATGTGAATGTGTGGCATGCTAGACTTGGTCATATTGGCCAACAACGAATGCAAAGATTAGCCAAAGAGGGCTCATTAGACAATATTGAAAAAGTTGATTTGCCTATTTGCAAGCATTGTCTGGCAGGGAAAACAACAAGGAAATCATTTGGAAAGGGTACAAGAGCTGAGTTTCCTTTACAACTAATCCATTCTGACATCTGTGGTCCAATGAATATAAGAGCAAGGCATGAGGCTGTGTATTTCATCACATTCATAGATGATTGTACTCGATTTGGATATGTCTGTTTGATTTCTCATAAATCTGAGGCATTAAGTTGCTTCAAGTAATTTATGAACTTAGTAGAAAATCAATTTGATAAGAAAATATTTATCTGATGAGTTCATAAATTTATGTGATGAAAAAGGAATAGAAAGACGGTTGTCTATTCCATATACTTCTCAACAAAATGATGTTGCCGAGAGGAGAAACAGAACTCTATTGGAAATGGTTAGATCTATGATGGCACAAGCTAACTTACTTATCACTTTTTGGGGTGATGTTTTGTTAACTGCTGCTTATGTACTTAACTCTGTGCCTTCTAAATTAGTTACTTTCACTCCATATGAGTTATGTACAGGTAGATAAACCGACTTAAGTTTTCTTAAACCTTAAGGTTGTACTGCTTATACTCACGAGCCCTCTCACAAGTATGGGAAACTGGGTCCTAGAGGCAAAAAGAGTATTTTTATTAGATATTCAGAGCACTCGAAAGGGTATGTGTTTATAGATGAGCAAGAAAGTGGGAGTATTACTGAATTTGAATCACGAGATGTTACATTCTTAAAGAATGAGTTTCCTAAGAAGGGCAAAATAGGTGAGGACTAATCACTTTTTGAAACCTTGGATCATGATAATGAAATTGATGAAGATCGTCCAAGTAGGAGCAATGTGAGAAATAAGGAATTAAATTCGACTCAATCTCAATTGCAATTGTTTGATGAGACGATACCCTCATTATCTAATCCAAGTGGGAGCGTAATGGAGAGTGATGTACCACATGTACAATCTCTCGTACGGCGAACAAGTCGCAAAAGTATTCCCCAACGACGTTTTGACATTGAAGGGGAAACTTTCATGGTCGCTCCACAAGATGAAGATGAGCCAAGAAATATAAATGAGGCTCTAAATTACCCTAATAAGAAAAAATTGATAGATGCAATGGAAGAAGAAATGGAGTCAATGAAATCCAATCAAGTTTGGGAATTGATTGATCTTCCAAAAGGACGCAAAGCTATTAGGAACAAATGGGTTCTCAAAATAAAACATAAATCCAATGGCTCGATAGAAAGATATAAAGCTCTCCTCGTGGCGAAAGTGTATAATCAATAGGAAGGAATTGATTATGAAGAAACTTTCTCTCTTGTAGTGAGATTTACGTCAATTCACCTTATTCTAGCAATAGTGGCAAGTATGGATCTTGAATTACATCAAATGAATGTAAAGACTGGTTTTCTAAATGGAGAATTAGAAAAAGAAATTTACATGGAACAACTCGTTGGCTTCATTATGAAAGGCCAAGAACATAAGGTATATAGACTTCTAAGATCGATATATAGCTTTAAGCAGTTTTCGAGACAATGGTATATACGTTTTCATAATGCCATAGTGGCATATGATTTTACAATGATTGATGAAGATCATTGTGCATATATCAAAAGATCCAAAGATCAATTTGTGATCTTATCATCATATGTTGATGACATACTGATTGCCGGAAGCAATAAGAATTTAGTTAATACTGTAAAGAAATGGTTATCGTCCAATTTTGAAATGAAAGATATGGGTGAGGCTGCATATATTCTCAGAGTTAAGATTTCAAAGAATCGTTCCAAGAGATTATTGTCTCTTTCGCAAGAGACGTATATAAACAAGGTTCTTGAATGATGTCATATGCAAGATTGCAAACCTATTGACACTCCTATTGCAAAAGGTGAAGGATCGAGCCAAAGATTGTGTCCTAAGACTCCACAAGAGAAGGAACAAATGAAATGAGTTCCTTATGCTAGTGCTATTGGAAGTTTAATGTATGTTATGATGTGTACAAAACCTGACATATGTTTTGCAGTTGGAATGGTAAGTAGATACCAATCTAATCCGGGTCAAGCACATTGGAAAGCCGTCAAAAGAATCATGAGGTATCTAAAGGGTATTGCTTATTATTCTCTGAATTATCAAGGAAAGGATCTGCGACTTGAAGACTACTCAGATGCTGATTGGAAAGGAGATTTAGATGAAAGGAAATCTACCTCTGGATTTGTTTACTTACTAAATAATAGCGTCATATCTTGGAGTAG
Organism: Syzygium jambos; assembly: GCA_031216235.1. Lineage (NCBI taxonomy): Eukaryota > Viridiplantae > Streptophyta > Magnoliopsida > Myrtales > Myrtaceae > Syzygium > Syzygium jambos. The sequence goes on from CM062226.1 coordinate 17,420,976, forward strand.
TAAGAAACAAACATGTATAGCATTATCCACCATGGAAGCCGAGTTCGTGGCGTTGTCAGCAGCAGTGCAAGAGGGAGTTTGGCTTAAGAGATTTTTGAATCATTTAGGTGTTGTTGAGCGTGCTGCAAGCTCATTGTTAGTCAATTGTGATAGCCAAGCAGTGATAGCATATACCAAGGATCCGAAATATCATGCCAAGACAAAACATATAGATACCAAGTATAACTTTGTCAAGGATATGATTGCACAAAGGGATATGAACTTACAGTACATATCTATGCATAGAATGATAATAGATCCTATGATGAAACCAATTCCAAGAGATGTTTTCAGTGGTCATGTAAAATCTTTGGGACTGCGTAGATGTATGTACCGAATATTGTAATTTCCCTTAATGTTCACATTTAAATGAAATTGTTATATCATTTGTTTTAATACCCATGAGTTTATTTAATATTTATGCATCTTACTGCTTAGTGCATTATGTTGAAAAAGTAAGTCGGACAGATGAGATTAGCCCACTCACACGGGTAATCGCCTCTATTTACTGTGTAATAAATAAAGATAAGACAATTTAAGCTCATTATCTAGGTGATAATCGAGAGCTCAAGCTCAAAATATAAATGTCACCTTAGCTGAGTGTTAAGATAAGGACATAATATTTGCTATGTTCAAAAGTAAAATAGCCCACATATTTTAATTTATCTGACTTTGATGCCAGATGTGAGTTCTAATGGATTCTTTAGAAGAGTAGATATGTGAACTCAAATTTAGACATTGAGTATGTTTGAACTATCATCTGTACGATATTAAATGTGAAGAAATATGCTCCATGGGAAATGAGTTAATACCGTAATACGTACTTCATACTACGTATGCATGAGACGATCAATAAGAGTGGTAAAAGTTTTAATCTCAACTTTATGCCGTGTGAGACTCTTGAGGATGAAAGTTCCTCATTTATTGCCCTCATGACTCTGACTTATTCTCAAAGTTTCTATTTAATGCTCTCCATCTTAGAGTGTTGTCAATGTTCATGAATGATTCAATCTAATGGAGCATTTCTAGAAAAGCGAGCTGGACTGAAATAGAGAGATTTAAGGAAAGAGGAAGATCAATTTGTTTATGATGTCATATTCTATTTTTGTATTCACAGGTCGACCAATTATGATTTTGAGTAAATCATAATTGTGAATACAATACATGAGATACTAAAAGAGATCAAAAGAGATATAAATGTAACTGATTGATCTAGGGTACTGCATACTATATCTACCCAAAAGCGTTATGTCCAACTTGAGCTGCTATGTATTCCTAACAGATGCATTGCAACGAGCTCTCGAAGTATGCTGGTCGCACGGATTATTTGCTAGTATAAACATTGCGAAGAAGAGAGAGTTATGTTTAGTCCACCATGTGCGAGTGGGAGATGATGGGTTTTAGTAAATAAATGGGCCACCCATGTTGGACCAAACTCAGCCCATAAACCTTAAAAGAGCCCATGAAAGAAATAACCGCAAATGGCAGTTATTTTGTGAGAACAAAAGTGAGATGAGAAAAACTCACGTATGTTCTGAAGCGTGTATGAATTTGTTTTCATTATTCAGAAGTAAAAACTCTCACTCACTTGAAACCAAAAAGCGAAGAAGGATCGCTGTCTCTCTCTGCAATAAGGGCATTTAATCTGTGGCAAAGAGGTATGTTCATTTACGTAATATGCTTCGTTCGATCGGTGATTCAAATATAGAATGGACACGTTTTCCACGTTTTTGCATTATATTTAGGAATTTTTTCCGTCACCTTGCTTGGTCATCATAAAACTATTGTAATATTTTGAGATTCTAACGAGAACGGTTTTGTCCATCAAAATACTATCTCCCTATTTTCCCACTTTGATCCATATTTAAAGCCCACGTATCTTAGAATGTATCATAACCTTCGGATAATATATTTCAGAACATTCTTATCGAACGCTAGAATTGAGTTTAATGAAGGTCATAGAGTAATATGTCTTGCTGCAACGCAATATTTCAATATAAGATGCTAAATTCTAATTTCGGATAATACTACATGCAAAGCATAACTATTTAGAAGATGTAAAAAGTAATCTCTCTAGGAAAAATAATAGGAGGTTATAGTACAAGTCGACATTTTCCATCTTTTAACACATTTCAATTTACACAAAAGGAAAGATCGATTGTCAAGGTTTTATATAAGCAAGTGTCCAATAACTAAACGTGTGTTCCGCACAATATCTAAGTTTTTGTCATCCGATAAATATGGCAGTATCATAATGTCCGCTTGATCCAATAATCTATATGACAAAAACATATACAAATGTAACACAGAATTGTTCGTGCAAAACGAGACGGGTGTCAACATATCGTCTCTAAACCTAGTTTTCGGAATCTTCTCAAGAATGGGAAACACTAATATGGAATGAGAATTCTGGGTAAATATGCCCAAAATTTCAAAAGCTTTCTCTGGACGCCTTCTATGTCAACTCTATCAAGTTTATCCTCCAATTGAAAGAATATAAATCCACATGAGAGGGCGCTTCATCTTCATCACATACAACAAAGCCATCTTGCCCTCTCTCCCTTTTCTTACTTCCATCTCGCGGAGCAGTCGATTGCAAGAAGCAGCTCAATTAGGTAAAGAAAATCCAATTTATATTTAATTGTGCAAGAAGAGTTAGCTGTCTTGCTTGTTGGATTGTATTCCTCACTACAAAAAAACATGTTTTTTCCGACGAAATTTCCAACGAAAAATTTGGAAAAATTCGTTGGAAAACTAATTTCCAACGAAAAAAAATTCGTTGGTAATAGGTCGTCGGAAATTTTTCCAACGAAAAATTTCAATTTTTGTTGGAAATTTGCGACAAATTTTATTTCGTTGGAAAACTCGTGGCTAAATTCGTTGGAAAAATTACAAAAAAAAAATTTTTTGATCGAAAAATCGTGGAAATTTTTTTTCCAACGAAATATTTTTCGTTGGAAAAATTTTAAAAAAAATTTTTGTCGAAAAACCGTGGAAATTTTTTTTCCAACGAAAAAATTTTCGTTGGAAAAATTACAAATGTTTTTTTTTGTCGAAAAATCATGGAAATTTTTTTTCCAACGAAATTATTTTTTTTTTTCGAAAAATCGCCCTCGCCGCCGGCGAGGGCCAGCCTCGTCGCCGGCGAGGGCCGAACTCGCCCAGTGTCACGCCCCGTACCCCACGAAGGCTGAACATCCGCACTAAGGTCGAATTGAAGTGCGACGCTCCCAGGATTGCGTCACCGACCCGAAACCAAAATCAGAGAAAACACGTCACATGCGGAAACGACGTATATAATATATATACACCCAGACAATTTAGAATACAACCACGAGCAGCAAGAGACAAAAATTCACAACCGATTAAACAAATATATACATTCTTTAAAACTTATACAAACTATTTATTTACAATAAAAGAATACACCAACGAGGCCACTAAGCAAAAAGGATCGGTGGCCTAGGGTAACGGCTAACCAACTAGAGGAGAGTTACAACAAAAAGAGGGTTAGTCTAACTCCTAACGTTGGGATCTGCTCTAAGGCTCCCGGCCTGGATCAAATGGTGCTGCAGATTCCTCAGAAGAGTCTTCCTCCGATCTCATTTCCTCGTCCGATCCAACTTCCTCCACTTCTCCGGCTGCCTCGGCATTCTCACCTATCACTTCCAAATTTAATTCTTCGTCTTCCTCCTCGATCACATCGTCAGCTATAACATGCGGTTCTGCTTGCTCCTTGTCCATGGCTATAGGTCCATCCACGGTATCGCCTACACTACTCACGCTAAGGGAGGCTGGGGGATCCGAGATTTCTCCGCTCACCATTTGTGGGATCATAATGCCATCAGCGTCCACTGGAACATCAAAAGTCCTGATCGGGGGCCCAGTCACACCATCTGCTCCCCTAAAACACCAGGCTACGTACTCCTGAGTCTCGCAAAAGTCCTCTCCCACGTCTATGTGAATTACAGAATGGTATCTAACGTACGCGGTCCCATCCCCGCAGGGGTGCACACTAGAAGATCGCACAGTCCGTAGCGGGAATCCAAAAAGAGGAGCTCTCCTCGGCATCTTACGGGCGAGGGTCTGAAAAATCGATTTTACCACAACCGTGAGATAAACTCAGCAAGTAAAGATTCCCAATTCTAAACTAGGCTAACGTGCACCTCCAGAAAATAAATGAAATATATAAATCAATGAACCAGCAATAAACCAATATCAGATCATACGGGCTCTCAGCCCAATTCCACTACTCCAGCCCTGCAGGTTAGGCTTGCAATAACATTATAGCTCGTAACCGATTAAATCGACCCGAAGGCCATGACCCAATGGTCATCACATTTTAAATCGACCCGAAGGCCATGACCCAATGGTCATCACAATTAAATCGACCCGAAGGCCATGACCCAATGGTCATCAACAGTTAAATCGACCCGAAGGCCATGACCCAATGGTCATCCATCATTCGACCCGGAGGCCCGACCCGAAGGCCCACAGTTGTATAAATCGACCCGTAGGCCATGACCCAGTGGTCATCACATTTAAATCGTAATGTAAATTCACGTGTCATAGAATTCGATCCCAATGTCTTGCCACGATGTGCCAAATATAATAAATCACAATTTCAACTCATACAATACATTATTGGCACATCTAATTCACTTCATTTTAGTCTATTTACCTTCGACATTTACTGCACAACTTAGTACTATAGAAATTCAATCCACTGAGAATTCGACATGACCAGTCTTCACCATTAAACTCTCAAATAAGACATCATATCCCCAATGTCCCAACAAGGCCTAAATGACTTCCAAAGGCCTAATTCAAGTCGTTAACACTCACTAATCCAATTAATGCTCAATTTGGACAATTTGCACAAATTCGGATCCAATAAGGACCACACCAAAACAGCCATCAATTAATCTCCAAATCATCATCACACTCTCGGAATAGGTCCCAATTAGATCCCCTAACAATCCCATGCACAAAATACACCATCTTAGGCCTTAATTTAGCCTAATTACCCAAATTAATCCCCTAAATTACACAATTAGATTAATTTAGGGATTAAGAAATTTTACTCGCCTATTAACGACGCGAGACGACGGAAGCGAGCGGCCGATTACCGGCAAGCGGTACAATCGACGGCGGCGCTCCAACGGCAAGCCGGCGGCTCACGGCGGCTCCGGCGAGGCTCAAGGCCACTCGGCCAAAACAGGGGAGGCTGGACGGCTGGCTGAGGGTGACGGAAAAGAGGCGGCGAAGGCTAGGCTGGTCGGTGGGGGACGGTGGACGACGGAGGACGGCGGCGCATCACCGGCGAGGCAGCCCGGCGGACGTGGCGCCCTCTACGTCCGGCTGGAACGACGGCCACGGGCGACGGGGGTAGGGGAAAAGTGGTCGACGGGGCTGAGGGTGACGCCTGGGGACGGGACACGGTGGCTGGCGGCCAGCAGCTCCGGCGAGGGCTGCTTTCCGGCGTGACCAGCAACCGGCGTGGCTGAACGACGGGAATGAAGCAGCTGCCGAAGGGGGAAATCGGGAGAGAAGAGAGAGAATCAGGCGTGGGAAGAGAGAGAGGCAGGTCTGAGGAGAGAGAGAGGGTCAAGGGGTAGTCAACATACTCCTTAGTGGGGTCCACATGTCAAGATCTTAGCCCACTTGACTAAAATACCCCTCATCCAAGGGCTAAAAATGCTTCTAAACCAATAATGCAAGGGCAAAATGATCAATTGTCCTTAACCATGGTTAACCAAGCCTAGTTAACCTTAACCAACCTTGATTAAATCCCAAAATTGCCCCAAAAATTCGGAATAAACTAAAACCACCTAGGGGCATTTCCGTCATTTTTCCGCCCCGGACTGAAATTTCAATTTTTGCTCATACCGGTCCTAAATATTCATGGGAGATATAATCCGAAATCGGAATCGCGAAATTCATTTTCTAAGCCCTCGTAATTCGTCCGCGAAGTTTCGGGAATAAAATAATATTATTTTCCAATTTTTGTCGAAATTCCACTTTTTGTCCAAAATCACTCCAAATGAGCTTGGCTACCCCAAAATGACCTTGGCCGCGAAAAATAACTTGAAACGGCCTCCGAATTCGGCCTCGGTGTCCACAGGGGCAAAATTGTCCTTTTTCTCAAATTCTGTCAAAACTTCAGTTTCCAGTCGTATTCAGTCCAACCATAAATGGCTACTCCAAAACGACGTCCGTCTTGCAAAATAGTCGTAATTGTCCTTGAAATTTTGATATCAAAGTCCGGGTCCAATATCGCGATCTAATTTACTCGATTTGTCGTTTTAGGGTCTCTCACTAACAGGCGGCTGTTTAGGCATTACGCGTATCGACCTAAGATTGTCCGAATCGTGAGGGTCTCAATATCGAGAGAACGAGAGGGATTATCACTAGCACCTGAGGTCACGATCATTTGGATTAAAAATCGGGTTTCCTTTATCAGGCGCACTTTCGGTTGTGCGAATTCACTCGCGATCCGATCGCGCATCCCTGACAACATCAACCTGTCATTTTCCTAAGATCGGCCTATATCGGTTCAAAATATTTCCTCGACGTTCGTTGAAATCGACGCCCCATTACGATCGGGTTCTCGGTCCACGTACTTGATCCTATTTAGCCTTTCCCATTTGGTTAGTATCCCGTGATTGATCAATTCCGGGTGAGACTTACTAAAATTACACGAGAATCAATATACACTTTATTGGTCCCGATAACGGGTCAAAATTCAGGATGTTACACCCAGATCTGGGCTAGCTCGGCCCTTGCCATAGCTGGCGAGAAGAACAAGAAGATGAAGAAGAAGCAGCAGCAGCAGGGGCGGGAGCAGGGGCCGAAGGAGGAGGGGGGCGGAGCCGGGGCCGATCTTGGCGAGCTCGCCGGCCATGGCGAGCTCGGCCCTCGCCATGGCCAGCGAGAAGAACAAGAAGATGAAGAAGAAGAAGCAGCAGCAGCAGGGGCGGGAGCCGGGGCCGGAGGAGGAGGGGGGCGGAGCCGGAGGAGGAGGGGGGCGGAGCCGGGGCCGATCTTGGCGAGCTCGAGCTCGCCGGCCATGGCGAGCTCGGCCCTCGCCATGGCCGGCGAGAAGAACAAGAAGAAGCAGCAGCAGCAGGGGCGGGAGCCGGGGCCGGAGGAGGAGGGGGGCGGAGCCGGGGCCGATCTTGGTGTCCATGGCACCGGAGCCGGGGTCAGAGCCGGAGGACGAGGGGGGCGGCGGGGGAGGAGGCGGAGCGGGAGGCGGAGGGAGAAGGTGAACGCGAGCGAATGCAAAGGAGAGAGAGAGAGAGAGAGAGAGAGAGAGAGAGAGAGAGAGAGAGAGAGAGAGAGAGAGAGAATGTGCAAATGTTGCGGGAATTGAGCGCGAAAATATGAATAAGGAAGAAGTAGGGTTTTCGTTGCAAAATTCGTGGGAAATTTCCCACGAATTTTGCAACGAAAATTATACACACTAAAATAATTGCCCGGAAAATTGAAATTCTTTGGAAAATTCGTTGGAAATTTCCAACGAATTTTTTTTCGTTGGAAATTCCCAACGAATTTTCCAACGAAAATTTTACACACTGAAAAATTTCCCCGGAAATTGAAATTCGTTGGAAATTTCCAACGAATATAAAAATGCCGAATAGTACTGGTTTTTTTTTGAATTCGTTGGAAAATTAGTTGGAAATTTCCAACGAATTTTCCAACGAAAATTTTACACACTGAAAAATTTCCCCGGAAATTGAAATTCGTTGAAAAATTCTTTGGAAATTTCCAACGAATATAAAAATGCCGAATAGTACCGGTTTTTTTTGGAATTCGTTGGAAATTTCCAACGAATTTTCCAACGAAAATTTTACACACTGAAAAATTTCCCCAGAAATTGAAATTCGTTGGAAAATTCGTTGGAAATTTCCAACGAATTTTCCAACGAATATAAAAAATGCCGAAAATACAGGGTTTTTTGAAATTCGTCGCAAAATTCGTTGGAAATTTACAATGAATTTTGCGACTAAAACTTTTTCGTTGGAAATTTCGAACGAATTTTGCAGCGAAAAATTTTTTGTTGGAAATTTCCAACGAATTTTGCGACGAAAAATTATTCGTTGGACAGTTCCAACGAATTTTGCGACGAAAAATTTTTCGTTGGAAATTTCCAACGAATTTTCCTTTTTGTTGGAAAATTTGTCGAAAATTTGCGACGAAAATTTTTTCGTTGGAAAATTTTCGTGGCAAAAAACCGGTTTTTTTGTAGTGCCTGTTATGGTTTTAGATCTTATGCAGATTGTGGTATATTAACTTTGGCTGATTATCATGCGGGGCAAGTCAAATGAGAAGGCCCTCGTGAATTTGAAAAAACCATGACCGTGCTTGATTATGAGACCCTGACCCATAGAACTATCTTGTTGAGGTTTAAAATGAATGTATTAGCCCACTTCGATAGGATGACTCACCGAATAGCCCTAGAAATGATTCCTGTTAGGGCATCTTCATGATCTAAGCACAGGAAAATCACCCAATACATAGGCAAGAGGCAGATTATTATGCTCGGCCGCTCTTTGTTCGGTAATGACCCGCAGTTAATGATCATACCTGTGAAACATCTTACAAAAGTGTCATTCCATTCGTTTTTCCATCAGAATTTATGTCTAGCCGGCTTGATTACCGACGAACGGTCGTTGGGATGTGCCTGTCAATTTGCTATGTGCGAATTCAATTCTTCTTAGGGTTGGATGAACATTGCAAGTGGGGATTTGTAAGAAATCGCATCTTTTCTTATCTTCTTAATCGCCTGCTGATAATAACTTTGGGGATATTAGATTCATCTCATCTTAGCAGCCATGTCTTGAGTGAAATATTCCAACCATTTGTTAAAATGCTATCCAATCCAAAAACATTCAATAGGAAATTATATTTGTCATATTTATAAAATAAAAAAAGGTGTGCCAAATCTCTTAAGTCATCTCATGTTTTCTAATTTCTAGATTTCTCAGTCCTCGAATTCTTTTATTCATTGAACTTTAAAAAATTCCTTTATGATTTAACTTTTTTTCTCCAAACAAATATGATAAAATTTTTAGTTTTTCAGTGGAATCTTTAGTTTATACCCCTCAGTAATTGCTCCTAAACCGAAAAAAAAAAATTGAATTTCGCGTCTTTTAACTGCTTAAATATAGAACATGGATATTAGTAATTATTCTAGTCATTTATCATACTCGTTCTATATTCCAAATCTATTTAACATTGTCTCGAATCATTGCTGTATTAATAGTTTATACATTTGGGACATGTGACGACCATCTTCTGACATAACTTCATTTCCATTCTCTTCCTTTCAATTTCTATTTTACAGGCTCTAAAATTCTCCAGGGGACATATACTTCTGTTACTGTTTCATTATATTCCTTTTAGTGTACTCTTCCTCTTTTTTGTTAACCTCATGATCTCACTCGAAGGTCAATGGGAGATGCCAACACCAGAAGAAACCTTCCAGAGCTGTTTGAGCTTGTCGGATACGACTTCCCGGATGGCTTGCATGCCCTTGATTTGTCACGCCCCGCACTTCTCGGTGCGCCACATCCCTCGCAGAGGTCGATTTGTGTGCGACGTCCCAAGACGCGTCGCCGACCCAACACCCAACACAGAGATTTAAAACACATGCGGAAGCAACTCACCACCTGTACATTAAATAAACACACAACCAAGGATAACCACAGAAATTAACGCTTGCACTGGTATTGGAAATCATATACAATATCCAAGTACAACCCGAACACCAAAAATCAAAAGCGGGTCAAGGCCACTACTAACAAAAAAGGGGTAAGTGGCTCGGGGTTCAGGCACTACAACTAGCCGGGGGCTTCTCCCAAAAATGCATCAGTACGCCTGCCATCCTCAAGGCTGGGGATCTGAAGAAGTGGTTTTAAACAACAGTGAGAATAAATCTCAGCGAGTAATTCCCTAAACCTAAACTAGGCTAACGTGCACCTCCTGACAAGCGCTAACAACACAAAATACACACATAACTGACTCAGGCCCTCGGGCCTAAATCTAAACTTACAGGACCCTGCAGGTTAGGCATTAAATCAACAATAGTAGTCACGCAACAGAATTTAATCACAGCACATACACGCGCATTTCTATGTCACAACGCATGTTATGCATATGCTAGTGCTCGCACTCATGCTCATGCCTCATCAATGCATTATCGCACACTTGCACACTAGCACTCAGCCATTTCTCAATTTCTCCTCCGACCCGCGTTAAACGCATCAGGTCCGACCCGCGTAAAACGCATCAGGTCTATCACTTCGAGATCGATCTCTGGCCCGCGTAAAACGCATCATGCTCATGACACATAACCCGCGTAAGACGCATCAGGTTGGTCATCTTCCGGTAAACCGGGCATCGTCCCGCGTAACACGCCTCAGGACGGGTTCACTACCCCACGTAAAACGCATCAGGGTTTATTGTGATCACACATTCACAGGCACTAATTTTATCTGAACCCCGTGTAAGACGCATTAGGGCATTTTAGGTGATCACAATGCACATGTCATTCGAGCATACTTGTGAATGCACATGTCGTGCTAATGCTCGTGATGCACATCTATGGCCATGAAATCCACACTTGGGCACTCGCAAATTTCACAATGAGTAATTAATTGCGCAACGCCACATAATCAATTTACCACGCAATAAGCTCAATCCACATTTCAATATGCTCAACCAATATACCAGCATGACCATGAAAGCAATTCAAGGCATTCTTGCACGGCACATAAATCACACATATAATTCGCACACTTGGCATTCAATTCAATTAATCACGAGCCCAATTAACCAAATCATCCAGCAAAGTCATGGCACAAATTCGACACATAATTTATACATATAAATCACCCAATTGGATCAGTATGAAATTTATGCACCCGAAGCCCGCCAAGCTAATCCATTCCTTGTCCCGCTAGACATCCGACGGGGCATCATCAAATTAACCACATCCAAGGCTCAATTGGCCAGTCAATTACACAAATCAATCATTCCCGGTAATTGAACGTTTAGACCTCAATTTAATCGCGCCGCGCCCAAATTTAATCCCGTCGTGGGCGACCATTATACCGTAATTTCTAGGCTAATAATTATCGCCACAATGCTCCATTATACTCCCCAAATATCATTCTAATCAGCCGCCACCAAAACCAAAATACGGCGCGTACTATAATCCCCACATCAAACCCGAACTTTTCCGAACTCGGGCCGATTTAATCCAAACTGTCCAGCCCATTTATCGCACCTCTCGGGCCACTAATCCTCCATTAATTCATCATACTAATCCACCAAGTCGACCACAATCACAATCCCTAATCACTTTCACAATTTAACCCATAATTTACCCTAATTAACCCCTAAATCCGTCTAGAAATGTAAATTAGCCTAATTAGGGTTTAGAGTCAAACTCACCGGGTGTCCTAAGCTTGAAACGGGCCAAACACGCGACGAAAAGGGGCTGGGCAGCGGCGGTCCCTCGCCGGAACACTAACGACAGTGGCGGCGGCTCCGGCGAACGGCGAGCCTAGGCAGAGGGCGGCTGGTCGCGACGGTCGGGAGGGAGAGAGAGAGGAGTGGGACGGCTGGGTGGTGCTAGGCAGGGCCGTGGTGGGGGCGGAACAGCACCGGCGGCGGCAGAGCTCCTCCCGCGAGCGGTGGCGGTGGCGTGAGGGAGAGAGAGAGCCACCGGGAGAGAGAGAAAGGGGGAGGAAAGGGGCTGCCGGCAGCTTGGGGGGAGAGACAAGGCGGCGACCGGCGGCACCGGAGGCGGCGACCGGCGGCACCGGAGGCGGCGACGGCGACGCGGGGCCAGCCGGCGAGCTGGCGAGCTGCACCGGCGAGCGGCGGGCGCGTCGCAAGCTCGCTGGCCGGGGCGACGTCCGCGACGGCTCGGCTGGGCTGGGCGACGGCAACCCGCGGCAGCGACGGTGAGCTGGCGACGGAGCGAGGTCGACCGGAGGCGGAGGGCGGCCGAGCTGCGGTCGGGCTGAGGCTGCAGAGGAGGGAAGGAGAGGGAGAGAGAGAGACCGGTCGGTCAGACGCGACGGCTGGCGATCGACGCGGCGCGGCGGTCGAGCTGGCCGGCGGTGGCATGGCACGCGGCGGCCAGGGGAGCCCGGGTGGTCGGCGACAGCAGCAAGGAGAAGAAGCAGCAGCGTCGGGCGAAGGGGGGGAGGACGAGCAGAACCAGTCGGGGCCGTGGGCGAGGAAGAAGGAAGAGAAGAGAGAAGAGAGAGAGGAAGAAAGAGAAAAGAAAAGGAAGGAGAGAGAGAGGGAGTGGGTGAGTGTCTGACATGCTAAGGGGGAAGACGTGACCGAAGGGGGGAGGAGAACGTGCGCGGTCAGAGGAAAAGAAAGAGAGAGAGAGAGAGGAATAAAAAAAATTATACACATTCAAATATTAAACGCAAACCGAAGGTCCAAATTCAAAATCGAAAATGGTTTACCGGTGCAAAATAAGTCTCGCACATAGAAACGGACAAAGGCCAAATTAATTAAACCGAACTATAGCGAGGGAGGTCTACTAGTCCAAATTTGCACCAGGTCAAAAACTCCCATTTTTCCATTATTCCTGACAATCTCAACGTTGGCTTCAATAATATTGACACCGTCCAATTTATTTCGTCCCGACACTCCCGAAAATCGACTGCCAAGTCCGGGGTCTAAATAACGGCCAAATTTGATCGAGTGCGATTCTAGCGAAATCTCTAATTTAAAATGATAACCGGGAGCGATCTATTCCCGGGCGAGATTTTACTATAAGCACATTGATAAATTACTCGTTTTATAAATCCCAAAAATGGGCCAAAATTCGGGATGTCACATGATTTCTGTGCCACCCTTGAGAATTGCTTGAAGTATGTAAGCGATGTCCAATTGCTGATTTTCGACTTGCTTCATTGCTTCGAAGAAGAAGACAGGAAAGGAGACTGCAGGAATATGTCACGCCCCGTACCCCACGAAGCACTAACATCCCACACAAAGGTCGATTTGTTTGTGTGTGACGTCCCAAGAAACGTCGCCGACCCAACGCCCAAACAGAGAGTAAAGTACAAGTGGAAGTAATAAATAACTAACCTTGACAATATAAATATATGAGCCAAGGATAGCCAAGCATGAAACCAACACAGCTGAAAATATAGTTGCACTTTATATTGCTATTAAAAACTTCTTTACAAACATTCATATACAACTAACAAAAGTTATCGGTCAACACCTACATAGTCAGCTGCCACTGGATCAAAAAGGGAAGTGGTAAGGGAGGTCAGACTAACTTAAAGAGAGGGCTACAGTCAAGAAGTTACCAGCCCCCACTACTAGCTATGGCTCAGGATAAACCTAGGGTTCCCACTTAGGGTCGGAAGACTCAGTAGTGTCGTCTGACGGCTCCTCTGAAGGATTCTCTAAAGACTCGGATGGTTCGGAATCCATATCCTCGGCCTGGGCTCGCTCATCTTCAGAGTCTTGCTGCAACTCTAGATCTAGGTAGAGACCTAACTCGTCGTCCACTCCTATCTCTTCATTAGACTATACCTCAGCGACTTCTCCGTCCTCGCCTGAGTCTTGATCCATCGGTTTCGACTCCGACTCTAGCTCCTCTTCCATCAGCTCGGGGTACTCATACCACATCTCGGGTATCGGAGTTACATCGACCGGCTCGTCTATGATCTGGGGTTCCATAATCTCGCCATCAGCTATTTGTGGGATCATCAATCCATTTTGACCAATCGGCACATCAAAAGTCCTAAGGGGTCGCCCGAGGTTTCCATCGGCATCTCTCAAGCACCAAGCCATATACTCCTGAGTCTGATGAAAATACTCTCCCACATTTACAAACATCATGGATCGGTATCTCACATACGATTCCCCATTCCCTGCGGGTTATGTACTAGTATACTGATGTATCTGTGTAGGTATTCCAAAAAGTGGTGGATTCGGCATCCTTACGGCTGGGGGTCTATAAATGTGGGTTATTACAACCGTGAGACGAATCTCAGCGAGTACAACCTCTAAACCTAGACTAGGCTAGCATGCATTCTCCTGACAAGCAAAACAACATAATACGCAAACAATAACCTGGCCCTCGGCCCAAATAGAACATAAGATTTACCCTGCAGGTTAGGCAGTTCATTAAATTCCTCAAGGAGCATGCGCAAATACGCTGGTCTCACGTGCGCCACACGTATGCTCATGCTCACAGTATTCGTCTCGCATACCGGGTCATGCTTTCTATGCATGCAATATCAATGTCATGCCATGCTCCCATTTCGGTTCACTCTACACACTGTCTTAATTATTAATAGTTATTACGACTTGAGTCAACACAATTCCCGGTCTGATGCGTCTAGCCTGCTTCAAAGTGCATGAGGCGCAACACCGATTTGGCCCAGTGTCTCTAGCCTGCTTCAAAGTACATGAGACGCAACACTGATCTCCTCACGAACCAGAGCCCGCGTAAAATGCATCAGGATGGTTGTCTTCCGGACGAACCGGGCATCGTCCTGCTTCAAAGTGCATGAAGACGGCACACCCCGCGTAACACGCATCAGGGAGAAATGGTGATCACACATACACACACTGCCAGTTATTATCTAAACTCCGCGTAAAACGCATCAGGGTATATTTGGTGATCACATGCTTATGGCATGCACGCATTCTTGCACAATTTCAATTCATACCTCATACTCGACATACGCAATGCGTGTCCATGTAATGCCACACCATGCACCATGAGCATCAAACAATAACTCAAGCACCCAATCAATTCAATGCCACAAACACGTGCTTAATTGGTCCATTTAATACCGTGCGGCCCAGTACACAAATCTCAATTCGGCATTCAATTCAAGCTACAGTTGGCCAATCACATACTGCATAATTCCAACCACACGAGCACACAAAATGGCATTTCACAATTAAGCACAATTAATCCCTAATCAATCGATAACCAATCACTCTGGGTAATCCCGGCCATTCATCTTACAATTTTTATTGTCCGTTATAATCCGATACATTCCTCAAAGCACGGACAGCCACTATTCCATCAATCCGAGCCCAATAATTATCTATAATAATCCTACTAAATTCTTTGGATTTTATTTCCATCCATCGGTCCTCAATCCTGTTCTAAATATACACCGATAATACCTAAGCCAGTCCAGAAAATGCACTATCAGTCTTAATTTGGGTTTAGAAGGTATACTCACTTAATTCTAGACCACGAAGACGAGGAACGACGGCCGATCACCGGTGAACGGTGGAACCAGCGGTGGCGTTCCGGCGGCGACGTACGGACGGTGTACAAACAGCAACGTACGGACGGCTGGAAGGTCATGGGGGCAGCAGCTCAGCCGATCGGGCTCCGGCGTAGCGGCAGACGGCACCGGCGGTGATGGTTTTACATAGCTGAAAAGGAAAAAACGGGAGAGAGAGAGAGAGAGAGAGAGAGAGATAGGGGACAAGATGAGGGTGGTTGTGAGGTTGGGGACACGTGGACGGTGCAGGCGTCCAGCAGCTCCGGCGAACAGCGGCTCCGGCGACAATCTGACATACGGATGGCGTCCTTGGCCGAGAGAGGGAGAGAACGGCGGAGGAGGAGGCTGCTCGATGGGGGCTGGCCGAATGGGCTGGTGAGGAGAGAGAGTCTGGTCAAACTGGTCAAATATTGGGGCTAAAGGACGCCACATGTCGCCGATCCGGGCGATTTGACTAATATATCCCTAATCTAACGGACTACGCTTATCCCTATCCAATAATTGGAGGGCAAAAGAGTCTTTGAGTCCAATAATTGAGCTGATAAATCATCAATAATTATCCTAAATAATTTCCAAAATTCTTAACCCAAAAATCGCCCAGGTGCAAAATGGTCATTTTTCCGGTCCCGGGGCGAAATTTCAATTTTTGGCTATACCAACCACCAAATGTTGCTCTTGCTGAACCACTCTGACCCTGTCTGGACATTTCCTTGTCCTATTTGGGTCTGAGGTTGGTTTTGGCTTTAGTCTGTATTTGGTGTTTGAAAAGTAATACATATTTTACCTTTACCAAAAAAAAAAAACCACCAAATGTATGTGGCCAACATAATATGGCGTCGGAATCGCGAAATTAGTCTCTTAAGCTCTCGAAAATCGACTTCAAAGTCCTTAGGAATAAAATAATATTATTTTTCACTTTCGCGCCAAAATTTCAATTTTTGATCGAAACAACTCTAAATGTAGGTAGCCACCCTAAAATAACATCGGCCGCAAAAAATAACCTCATATGGCCTCAAAATCCAAGTCGGTGTCCCAAGGAGCAAAATCGTAATTTTTCACCCTCGGACCGAAATTCCAATTTTTAATCGTAATAACTCCAAATATGCGTGACCAGCATAATATGACATCAGATTCCCAAAAATAATCTCTTAAGCCCTCGAAAATTGACATTGAAATTCGGGCCCTATTTCGTGATCAGAACTCGCTCGATTTCCAATTTCAGGGTTTCTCACTAACGAGCGACTGTTTAGAGGTTACGCATATCGACCTAGGGTTATCCGAGCCACGACGGTCCTGATCATTGAGAGAATGAGAAATTATCACTAGTCCCAGAGGTCGCGATCGTTTGGTTCAAGTTCGAGACTGGTTGGCCACGTGCACGTTCGGTCTTGCAGAATCACCTGTGATCCAATTGTACATCGTTGGCCTTGGCCAAACCCAATCCATCGCTTTTCCTAAGATCGACCCACGTGGGTCCAAAATATTCTCTCATTATTTCTCGTGATTGGTATCCGATTCGCGATCGGGTCCCTGATCCACGTAACGTTTCCTAATGAGCCATACCCTATTGGTTAGTATCCCGAGAGTGATCAGCTCTGGGCGAGACTTACTAAAACGAAATGCGAAATAATATCAATTTAATTGATCCCGAAATTACATCGAAATTCGGGTTGTTATAGTATATATGTATCTTAGTTCCCAAGGTACTTCATTGATAGCACATATATCTAAGTATATTTGGTTATTGAGCTACTCTTGCTAATGCTAAGGCATTCAATCTCTCCTATCTTCTCTATGCATTGGCCATTGACTTCATATCCTAACAAGCCAATGAGATTGAGTTGATTTCTAGCGTATGATATCCTAACAATACAAGGTTAAGGTAGTGAGAAATACACGTGTTCTGTTTCGAGATAAACTGATGCAGACACCTTGGAAAAATTTAGGTACTTAAACACCTTGGAGAAATTGACGAAATTCAGGGAGACTAGAGACCCCTTGACTGAGTTCTTCGAGATCTTTCGGATTATCCACAAGCAACAAAAGTCCATGCTCGAGAAGTTGCAGATCAATAAGGAGATTGACGAGAAGCTCAAGAGCATACGCACTTGGGCGATTGTCTCAAACATTATACCGGTTGCGACTTTCCAAGCCATTCTGATCTATTCGGTCGTGACTGCTGCAGTGGTTGCTCTACCAGTCACTGCTGCTTTAGTGGCTGCAGTTGCCTTTCCCATGGATTCGGTGGGCAAGTGGATCGATTCCCTTTGGAAGAATTATGAAGATATATTAGAGGGAGAGAAGGAGGTGATCACCTCAACGCAAGTGAGTACATCAAACCTTTTTTTCTCCCTTAGTAAGTTCAAAACAATAGTTTCCCCTAGAAGTTCTCACGTCTAACATAATGAACATTTTGAGGCTGGGGTTGATTTTTATGTAGCTGTAAGGATGGGAACAATGTCTTGGAGTCCAAAATGTAATGGATTCTGCAAGAGAAGTCACCATGATTTACATGAATAAATTCTTACGACTAAAAGCTCTACAGGCCGATACCTTTGTTACTCTCCAGGTCCTGGACACAATCAGAATTCTTATTGACCTTTTGGAGGTACAGATCAAGAGCCTCTTGCAGATAGCTGATTTTGCGATTGAGCGGGGACGAGAGGCAGTGAAGCACAGAATAGAAGACATCAGGAAGAAGCTGAGAGATTTCGTGAAGGACGTCGACGAACTGGAAAAGCAAGCCGATATGTGCTTCAGAGGATTATGAGCCCCCCACCAATTAAAATGGCGCCCCTATAGTGCCATAGAGAAGTGTCGCTAAGGGTTTGTTTCATTGTGAAGGATGTTATGTGAATCTCAATTGCATTGCCTTCTTAGTTCAATAAAGTGGAAGACATCAACATTTGGCATTTGATTTGTTAATTATCAAAAATTAGTGCAGCTTTTTCACATAAAGGCCTTTATCATCTTCCTGCTTTGGATAGGAATACTTCGATCCCTAGTTGATGCCAAGGGAAGGTATGATCTTATTACATTTCCTTTGCTATGAGATGCTCGAGAAAGATTCATCAAAGCTGGACATGAAATGAGGTTGGCATATGCATGTAATTGATATGGGTGAGCATTGGAACCAGATCAACCCGAGAACCGAAGCAGCTAGTTCCAGGCAGTTCTCGAGGGAACCAATCCGATTTCAGGTTCCTAATTTCCTCGTCCAATTATCGGTTCCTAAAATTTAGAATCAATGAAAACCCGTCTAGTTTTAGGTGTGATGTAACATCCTGAATTTTGACCCGTTATCGGGACCAATAAAGTGTATATTCATTCTCGTGTAATTTTAGTGAGTCTCGCCTGAACCTGATCAGTCTCGGGACACTAACCATATGAGAAAGGCTAAATAGGAACATGTACGTGGACCGAGAACCCGATCGCGATTGAACGCTGAATTTGAAGAACGTTGAGGAAATATTTTGAGCCAATATAGGCCGATCTTAGGAAGATGACTGGTTGATATTGTCAGTAATGTATGATCGGATCGCGAGTGATTTCGCACGACCGAAAGTACACCTGACGAATGAAACCTGATTGTAATCCAAACGATCGTGACCCTGGTGCTAGTGATAATTCCTCTCGTTCTCTCGAAATTTAGACCATCACGATTTGGATAATCTTAGGTCGATACGCGTAACACCTAAACAGCCACTCGTTAGTAAGAGATCCTAAAACTGCAAAACGAGCATATTGAGATTACAATATTGGACCCGAGTTTCGATATCAAAATCTCAAGGGTATTCACGACTATTCAATAGGACGGACGTCAATTGGTAATGGCCATTCGTGTTTGGGATTAAAACAGTTGAAAACGGAAGATTTGACAGAAAGTGAGAAAAAGACTATTTTGCCCCTGAGAACGCCGAGACCGATTTCGGAGGCCGTTTGAGGTTATTTTTCGCGGCCAACGTCATTTTGGGGTATCCGAGTATGTTTGGAGTGATTCTGGACAAAAAGTGGAATTTCGGCGAAAATTTGAAAATAATATTATTTTATTCCCAGAAACTTCGCAGACGATTTTCGAAGGCTTAGAAAGTGAATTTCGCGATTCCGACTCTGGATTAGGTATCACATGAATATTTAGGACCGGTATGAGCGAAAATTGGAAGTTCGGCCCGGGACGGAAAAATGACGGATTTGCCCCTAGGCCATTTTTGGCTATTTCGAATTTTTAGATATTTTTGGAGACTAATCAAGGTTGGTTAGGGTTAACTAGGCTTGGGTTAACCATGGTTAGGGGCAAATGACCATTCTACCCTTGCATTATTGATTTTGAAGCAATTTTGGCCTTTGGATCAAGGGTATTTTGGGTATAGTGGCTAAGATGTTGACATGTGGCATCCACCCAAGGATAATGTTGACCTCTTTGACCCTCTCTCTCTCCTCAGCCTTCTCTCTCCCCGCGTTTCTCTCTCTCTCCTCCCGAATCTCTCTCCTTCTCTCGGCTGCTCCATTTTTTCCTTCACCGATCAGCTCAGCCGGCCACTGTTCACGCCGGAACAGCAGGCCTCGCCGGAGCTGCTGGCCGCCAACCACCACGAGCCGACCCCTGGTGCCTACCCCAGCCCAGTCGCAACACTTTCCCCCTCCTCCGCCGTCCACAGCCGCCCGTCCACAGCTGCTCCCGCCGGACGTGCAAGGACGCCGTCACCGGCGCTGGGAGTGTTCCGCCGGTGCCGCGCCTCTGTGCGCCGCCCCAGCTGACCTGCTTCGCCTCACCGTCCTCCTCTCCGTCACCTCAGCCCCACTCAGCCGACTCCTCCCCTGTTTTGGCCGTGAGGTTGCCGTGGGCCTTGCCGGAGCCGCCGTGTCCGCCGGCTTGCATTTGGGACGCCGCCGTCGATTGAACCGCTTGCCGGTGATCGGCCGCTCGTCTCCGTCGTCTCGCGTCGTCATTAGGCGAGTAAAACCACTAATCCCTAGATTAGTCTAATTTGTGTTTAATTAGGGGTTTAATTATGTTAATTAGGGCCTAATTAAGTGTGTTTTGTGCAAGGATTGATTAGTGGACTTAATTAGGACTATTTACATTGGTTTAGTGTTAATCTAGAAAGGATTTGTGGGCTGAATGGTGATGGGCCTCATGGGCTCCGAATTTTGTGAAATGGGCCCAAGTTGGAGAATTTTAAATGGGCCCAAGTTGGAGATAATTTAATGGGCCTTGAAATTAGAACTTAAATGGGCTTTTGATGTTGAAGCCCAATTGGAATATTAAATGGGCCTGGATTTATTAAATGGGCCTTGAATTTGTTGAATGGGCCTGGATGTGGATTGATTTGAATTGTTTGAAGCCCATTGGAAAATAATTGAGGACCGACGGGTCAGGCCTACGGGTCGATTTAATTGTGAGGACCGACGGGTCAGGCCTACGGGTCGATTTATTTGTGAGGACCGACGGGTCAGGCCTACGGGTCGATTTAATTGTGAGGACCGACGGGTCAGGCCTACGGGTCGATTTATTTGTGAGGACCGACGGGTCAGGCCTACGGGTCGAATATAATTGTGACCGACGGGTCAGGCCTTCGGGTCGATTCATTTGTGATGACCATTGGGTCATGACCTCCGGGTCGATGCTCTGTTTATGAATTATAATGATGTTGAGAGCCTAACCTGCAGGGCTGGAATGTTGGAATCGGGCTGTAGGCCCTTGTGGTTTTATAATGATTTATTTACTGGTTCAATGAATTATGTGTTTTATTTATCTCTGGAGACGCATGTTAGCCTAGTTTAGGATTAGAGATTTTACTTGCTGAGTTTATCTCACGGTTGTGGTAAAACCGGATTTTCAGACCCCCGTCAGTAGAATGCCGAGGAAAAGTCCTCTTTTTGGATACCCGTACCGGATTCAGCGAGGTGTTAGTGAGCATCCTTGCGGGGACGGATCAGCATACATTAGGCGCCAGTCAGTGGTGTTTATAGATGTGGGAGAGGCTTACCCAGAGACACAGGAGTACGTGGCCTGGTATTTGAGGGGAGTTGATGGGGTTACTGGACCTCCGATGAGGACTTTTGATGTTCCAGTAGATATTAATGGCGTCATGATTCCCCAAATGGTGAGTGGAGAAGTCTCTGATCCTCCAGCCTCCCTTAGTGTAAGTAGCGTGGGCGACACGGTGGATGGACCGATACCGATGGACGAGGTGCAAGGCGGTGAACAAGTCATAGCTGACGATAATATTGAGGAGGAAGAGGAAGAACTGAATCTGGAAGTAGTGGGAGAGATTGGCGAGCCAGCAGGAGAAGTGGCAGAAGTTGGATCAGATATGGAAATCCTGACGGATGAAGACTCATCTGAGGAGTCAGCAGCATCATCCAACCCAGGTCAGGATCCTTAGAATAGATCGGCTTGATAGGAGTTTAGACTAACCCCTCTTTTTGATGTAACTCTCCCGAAGCATCTAGATGACACCCTAGACCACCGATCCTTTTTGCTTAGTGGTCTTTTGATGTATTTCCTTTGTTTGTAAATAAATAGTTTGTATAAGCTTTGTAAAGACATGTGTATATATGTTAATATTATCTATAGTTTGTTGATATCTATTTTTGCTCGTGGTTATGTTTGTTTTTATGTCTGGGTGTATATATATATAAATATATACGTGTTTCCGCATGTGACGTGTATCTACTCTGATTTGGATTTTGGGTCGGTGATGCAATCCTGGGAGCGTCACATTTTATTTCGACCTACGCGGATGATCATGCTTCGTGGGGTACGGGGCGTGACATCCCCGCTTGAATTGGTATCAGAGCAAGGACAGCTCTGTTTAACCTAGTTGAGCATTGGAGTGATAAGGAGAAATTGACCATGGGTAGCTATAGGGTGACCTAGAGTGCTAAGTGCATCTCCAGAGTGTTTGTGTTTGACTGTTGTGGTGATTGATTGAACCAGTATTTTGCAGGTGCGGCAGGACCCAAGGTTAGTATGTGAACTCTTGGGTGGAAATCATGTGATGTTGTGTTGGCCGCATGCTGAGTGCTTAATTGTTTCTGTGTTTATACCTGCCTAGGACTTAGACCGGTTAGTTGGTTTAGGTCTCTAATTCCCAGATGGAATTATAGCAGGTAGTTGAGCACTCAGAGTTCTAGATGAGCAGTGAAAGAGGAAGAGTGAGAGGAGCCCCAAGGAGGGGCGCAGGCAGAGAAGCTCGTGGTAGAGGTCGCGCTAGAGCGAGAGCGATAGAGAATATAGTTGCGGGTGCTAGAGAAGAAGAGAACCCTAGAGTGGGTGTTGGGGCTGCAGCAGACCCCAGAGCTGATGTTAGGCAGGCGGAAGATCCGCGTATGGAAGGAGTCCTTCGAGCTTTAGACAGAATCGGTAATGTGATGGATAGGCAGGCGCAGGAAAGAGAGAATGCGACCGCTCAGGCTGCTGAGGCCGCAGCCGTTGCTGCCGTCCATGAGAACCAAGCTCAAGCTCAGCCAGTGCAAGCTCAACCGGTAGTGGCACCGAGACCAATGCATCAGTTGGTGGAGCATTTTCTTAAGCTGAAACCGCCCAAGTTTACGGGCAGAGGTGAACCAGAAACCGCTCCGCGTTGGGTGGAGGAGTTGGAGAAAGCATTTGATCTATTAGAGTGTACTGAGAGGGAGAAGATCTCCTTAGCATCGTACCAATTGCAGGACAATGCCCATGACTGGTGGAAGGCGGTTAAAGATAGAGTGTTTCCAGAGTTTATGGAACCGACCTGGGCGATATTCGTCGAGCATTTCTATGGACAGTTTTTCTCTGAGAGTGCCCAGGAAAAGAAAATGGCGGAGTTTATGAGATTACGTCAGGGATCGATGACAGTGGTGCAGTATGAGGCAGAGTTCATTAGATTATCTAAGTTTGCCCCGAGAATGGTTGAGAATCCCCTGGACAAGGCTAGAAGGTTCCGGGATGGACTGAAACCGGAACTTCGCACTCAGATGCTTTTGTTGAATATCAGAGATTATCGAGAGTTATATGAGCGAGCCCAGACTATGGAGCGGGATCAGATTGAAAGGGCATCAGCATCGGGTTCGAGGTTCATTCCTAACAGAGACAATCGTCGCTTTGCGAGGAGACCAATGACCAGTAATAGACGGTTTGTTCCGCCACCGAGAAGGATTATCGGGAAGCCCAGTCAAGCGCCAAATAGGATTGGAGCTTGTTTTCGTTGTGGGAGTATGGAGCACCAGATAAAGAATTGCCCCCAGCAACGACTTTCGGGACCCCCAGGTCTACCACAGCAGCCGCTCAGAATTGGAAATCAGACCGGGAATCCCCCACCGGCTATTCAGGGCAGACCGCCTGCACAAGGACGAGTTTATGCATTGGCGCGAAAGGATGCTGAGGAAGCGCCGGGTGTGGTCACAGGTACGGTTTCTCTCTGCAATCATGCAGCTTATGCGTTATTTGATCCCGGGGCAACCCATTCGTTTATTTCAGAGCAGTTTGTTAGATTGGTTGGTCTGGAGCCTGTTTTACTTGAAATTATGTTATGTGTGACGACCCCATTGCATGATAGGGTGCTAGTATCATTGGGGTGTCTGGACTGTAAAATTGTGATTGGAAATGTTGAGGAAAGGATTGATTTAGCTGTGTTAGCCATGTATGACTTTGATGTGATCATTGGGATGGATTGGCTGACTAAACAGAAAGCCGTTATGGATTGCGGCAGTAGGACGATCCAATTTAATCCGATTGGTCGTCCTAAGTTTGAATTTCAGGGAAATCGAGGAGGAACCTCGATCCCTTGGATTTCCTCAGTGGAAGCAACAGAGATGCTTGAAGAAGGTTGTGAGGGGTATTTGGTTAACGTTAAGGATCCGACATTGGTGGAGCCTAAGTTGGAAGAAATCCCTGTGGTATGTAATTTCCCCGAGGTTTTTCCTCAAGAATTGCCGGGTTTGCCACCAGAAAGGGAAGTGGAATTTGTAATAGAGTTGGCCCCAGGAACTGAGCCAATTTCTAAGGCCCCATATCGGATGTCATTGTCTGAATTGAAGGAGCTGAAAGTCCAGATGCAGGAGTTGTTGGACAAAGGATTCATTCGTCCTAGTGCGTCTCCATGGGGAGCGCCAGTCCTATTTGTGAAGAAAAAGGACGGGACGTTGAGGTTATGTATAGACTACCGGCAGTTGAATCAGGTGACTGTGAAGAATAAGTATCCACTGCCAAGGATCGATGACTTGTTCGATCAGTTGCAAGGAGCGTCAGTATTCTCTAAGATTGATCTACGGACAGGGTATCATCAGTTGAGAATTCGGAAAGAGGATATACCCAAGACTGCATTCAGAACGAGGTACGGGCATTATGAGTTTACAGTCATGCCCTTTGGTTTGACGAATGCTCCTGCAGCTTTTATGGATTTGATGAACAGAGTCTTTAAAGAATTTCTGGATCAGTTCGTCATCGTGTTCATTGATGATATCCTAGTGTATTCGAAGAGTTCAGGGGAGCATGAAGTGCATTTGACGGAAGTTCTACGGACGTTAAGGGAACATGCGCTTTATGCGAAGTTCAGCAAATGTGAATTCTGGCTTAGCAAGGTAGCCTTTCTTGGACATATCGTGTCGGGAGAAGGAATATCCGTGGATCCGACTAAAATTGAGGCAGTGCTTAAGTGGCCCAGGCCGACGTCAGTGATAGAGATCAGAAGTTTCTTGGGACTGGCTGGCTATTATCGACGTTTCGTGGAAGGATTCTCGTCGATAGCCACGCCATTGACGCGACTGTTGAAAAAGGAAACTAAATTTGAATGGGACGATAAGTGCGAACGAAGTTTTCAGGAGCTTAAGCACAGACTGACGACAGCTCCAGTTTTAACTATTCCCTCTGGACCGGGTGGATTTGAAGTATACAGTGATGCTTCGTTCAAAGGACTGGGTTGTGTGTTAATGCAACATGGAAAGGTAGTGGCTTATGCCTCTCGTCAGTTGAGACCACATGAAGTGAACTATCCGACACATGATTTAGAGTTGGCTGCTATTGTGTTTGCACTTAAAATCTGGAGGCATTATTTATGTGGGGAAAAGTTTCAGATTTATACAGATCATCAGAGCCTCAAATATCTGTTCTCGCAGAAAGAGCTGAATATGAGGCAGCGTAGATGGATGGAACTTCTAAAGGATTATGATTGCGACATCCTGTATCACCCTGGAAAAGCGAATAGAGTGGCAGATGCACTGAGTCGCAAGTCTAGCATGGCGCACTTGATGATCAAGGAGTGGACGTTATTGGAAAAGCTCCGAGATTCGGAATTTAAATTGGAATTAAGCCATGTATCGAATCTGCTGGCTACTTTGAGGATAGAGCCGGAGATTCAAACTAAGATTAAAGCTTTGCAATCTACGGATCAAGAGATTCAGAAGATGGTGGAAATGGATGCCTCGGCAAGAAAGCCAGATTTCCAGGTATCAGAGGATGGAGTCCTGAAGTATAGGGGACGATGGTGTGTGCCGGATGATATTGAGCTTAAAGAAGAGATATTAAGAGAAGCTCATCGGAGCAATTATAGCATCCACCCTGGCAGTACGAAAATGTATCAGAATCTACGGCAACATTATTGGTGGAACGGATTGAAAGCAGATGTAGCCAGGCATGTGGCTAAGTGTTTGACGTGTCAGCAAGTAAAGGCACAACACTGTAAACCTGGAGGACTGTTGCGACCTTTAGAAATTCCCGAGTGGAAATGGGAACACATCACCATGGACTTCGTGACTGGATTGCCAAGAAGTCAGAGAGGGCATGATTCAATCTGGGTGATAGTGGATAGACTGACTAAATCGGCGCATTTTCTGGCAGTGCGTAAGGATCTGGAGTTGGAAAAGTATGCAGAGCTGTACGTAAGACAGATTGTTAGGCTTCATGGAGTGCCAGTAACGATTACGTCAGATCGTGATCCAAGGTTTACAGCGAACTTCTGGAAAAGTCTGCAGACAGCTTTGGGGACAAAGGTGCAGTTCAGTACGGCTTATCATCCGCAGACTGATGGGCAATCAGAAAGAACTATCCAGACTCTTGAGGATATGTTGAGGGCTTGCGTGGTGGATTTTCAGGGCAAATGGGAAGAACAGTTGCATCTGGTAGAGTTTGCGTATAACAACAGCTATCAACAGAGTATCCAGATGGCCCCATTTGAAGCTTTGTATGGCAGAGCATGTAGGACTCCCGTGTGTTGGGATGAAGTGGGAGAACGGAGCATTACAGGCCCAGAGTTAGTACAGCAAACAGTGGAAGCTGTTGAAATCATTCGAGAGAGGTTAAAGACAGCGCAGAGTCGACAGAAAAGTTATGCCGATCGGAGACGACGACATCTGGAATTTCAAGTTGGGGATCATGTGTTTCTCAAGGTGTCGCCTATGAAGGGATTATCCCGATTTGGCAAGAAAGGAAAGTTGAGTCCGAGATTTGTTGGGCCGTTTGAGATTCTGGAAAAGATTGGCGATATGGCGTACAGACTGGCCCTGCCACCAAATTTATCTCAGATACATAACGTCTTCCACGTGTCGATGTTGAGAAAGTATGAACCAGATCCGACACACGTTTTAAGATACGAGGAAATAGACGTGGACGACAGGGTGTCGTACGTGGAGAGGCCCGTCAGAATCGAAGACAGAAAGGATCGAGTACTTCGGAACAAGACAATCCCGATGGTGAAGATAGTTTGGGAACACCACGGGACAGAGGGCGCTACTTGGGAAAGCGAGGAAACTATGCGACGTCAACACCCCCAGTTGTTCGAAGAACAGGGTTGAAGTTCAAATTTCGAGGACGAAATTTTTGTAAGGGGGGAAGAGTTGTAACATCCTGAATTTTGACCCGTTATCGGGACCAATAAAGTGTATATTCATTCTCGTGTAATTTTAGTGAGTCTCGCCTGAACCTGATCAGTCTCGGGACACTAACCATATGAGAAAGGCTAAATAGGAACATGTACGTGGACCGAGAACCCGATCGCGATTGAACGCTGAATTTGAAGAACGTTGAGGAAATATTTTGAGCCAATATAGGCCGATCTTAGGAAGATGACTGGTTGATATTGTCAGTAATGTATGATCGGATCGCGAGTGATTTCGCACGACCGAAAGTACACCTGACGAATGAAACCTGATTGTAATCCAAACGATCGTGACCCTGGTGCTAGTGATAATTCCTCTCGTTCTCTCGAAATTTAGACCATCACGATTTGGATAATCTTAGGTCGATACGCGTAACACCTAAACAGCCACTCGTTAGTAAGAGATCCTAAAACTGCAAAACGAGCATATTGAGATTACAATATTGGACCCGAGTTTCGATATCAAAATCTCAAGGGTATTCACGACTATTCAATAGGACGGACGTCAATTGGTAATGGCCATTCGTGTTTGGGATTAAAACAGTTGAAAACGGAAGATTTGACAGAAAGTGAGAAAAAGACTATTTTGCCCCTGAGAACGCCGAGACCGATTTCGGAGGCCGTTTGAGGTTATTTTTCGCGGCCAACGTCATTTTGGGGTATCCGAGTATGTTTGGAGTGATTCTGGACAAAAAGTGGAATTTCGGCGAAAATTTGAAAATAATATTATTTTATTCCCAGAAACTTCGCAGACGATTTTCGAAGGCTTAGAAAGTGAATTTCGCGATTCCGACTCTGGATTAGGTATCACATGAATATTTAGGACCGGTATGAGCGAAAATTGGAAGTTCGGCCCGGGACGGAAAAATGACGGATTTGCCCCTAGGCCATTTTTGGCTATTTCGAATTTTTAGATATTTTTGGAGACTAATCAAGGTTGGTTAGGGTTAACTAGGCTTGGGTTAACCATGGTTAGGGGCAAATGACCATTCTACCCTTGCATTATTGATTTTGAAGCAATTTTGGCCTTTGGATCAAGGGTATTTTGGGTATAGTGGCTAAGATGTTGACATGTGGCATCCACCCAAGGATAATGTTGACCTCTTTGACCCTCTCTCTCTCCTCAGCCTTCTCTCTCCCCGCGTTTCTCTCTCTCTCCTCCCGAATCTCTCTCCTTCTCTCGGCTGCTCCATTTTTTCCTTCACCGATCAGCTCAGCCGGCCACTGTTCACGCCGGAACAGCAGGCCTCGCCGGAGCTGCTGGCCGCCAACCACCACGAGCCGACCCCTGGTGCCTACCCCAGCCCAGTCGCAACACTTTCCCCCTCCTCCGCCGTCCACAGCCGCCCGTCCACAGCTGCTCCCGCCGGACGTGCAAGGACGCCGTCACCGGCGCTGGGAGTGTTCCGCCGGTGCCGCGCCTCTGTGCGCCGCCCCAGCTGACCTGCTTCGCCTCACCGTCCTCCTCTCCGTCACCTCAGCCCCACTCAGCCGACTCCTCCCCTGTTTTGGCCGTGAGGTTGCCGTGGGCCTTGCCGGAGCCGCCGTGTCCGCCGGCTTGCATTTGGGACGCCGCCGTCGATTGAACCGCTTGCCGGTGATCGGCCGCTCGTCTCCGTCGTCTCGCGTCGTCATTAGGCGAGTAAAACCACTAATCCCTAGATTAGTCTAATTTGTGTTTAATTAGGGGTTTAATTATGTTAATTAGGGCCTAATTAAGTGTGTTTTGTGCAAGGATTGATTAGTGGACTTAATTAGGACTAATTACATTGGTTTAGTGTTAATCTAGAAAGGATTTGTGGGCTGAATGGTGATGGGCCTCATGGGCTCCGAATTTTGTGAAATGGGCCCAAGTTGGAGAATTTTAAATGGGCCCAAGTTGGAGATAATTTAATGGGCCTTGAAATTAGAACTTAAATGGGCTTTTGATGTTGAAGCCCAATTGGAATATTAAATGGGCCTGGATTTATTAAATGGGCCTTGAATTTGTTGAATGGGCCTGGATGTGGATTGATTTGAATTGTTTGAAGCCCATTGGAAAATAATTGAGGACCGACGGGTCAGGCCTACGGGTCGATTTAATTGTGAGGACCGACGGGTCAGGCCTACGGGTCGATTTATTTGTGAGGACCGACGGGTCAGGCCTACGGGTCGATTTAATTGTGAGGACCGACGGGTCAGGCCTACGGGTCGATTTATTTGTGAGGACCGACGGGTCAGGCCTACGGGTCGAATATAATTGTGACCGACGGGTCAGGCCTTCGGGTCGATTCATTTGTGATGACCATTGGGTCATGACCTCCGGGTCGATGCTCTGTTTATGAATTATAATGATGTTGAGAGCCTAACCTGCAGGGCTGGAATGTTGGAATCGGGCTGTAGGCCCTTGTGGTTTTATAATGATTTATTTACTGGTTCAATGAATTATGTGTTTTATTTATCTCTGGAGACGCACGTTAGCCTAGTTTAGGATTAGAGATTTTACTTGCTGAGTTTATCTCACGGTTGTGGTAAAACCGGATTTTCAGACCCCCGTCAGTAGAATGCCGAGGAAAAGTCCTCTTTTTGGATACCCGTACCGGATTCAGCGAGGTGTTAGTGAGCATCCTTGCGGGGACGGATCAGCATACATTAGGCGCCAGTCAGTGGTGTTTATAGATGTGGGAGAGGCTTACCCAGAGACACAGGAGTACGTGGCCTGGTATTTGAGGGGAGTTGATGGGGTTACTGGACCTCCGATGAGGACTTTTGATGTTCCAGTAGATATTAATGGCGTCATGATTCCCCAAATGGTGAGTGGAGAAGTCTCTGATCCTCCAGCCTCCCTTAGTGTAAGTAGCGTGGGCGACACGGTGGATGGACCGATACCGATGGACGAGGTGCAAGGCGGTGAACAAGTCATAGCTGACGATAATATTGAGGAGGAAGAGGAAGAACTGAATCTGGAAGTAGTGGGAGAGATTGGCGAGCCAGCAGGAGAAGTGGCAGAAGTTGGATCAGATATGGAAATCCTGACGGATGAAGACTCATCTGAGGAGTCAGCAGCATCATCCAACCCAGGTCAGGATCCTTAGAATAGATCGGCTTGATAGGAGTTTAGACTAACCCCTCTTTTTGATGTAACTCTCCCGAAGCATCTAGATGACACCCTAGACCACCGATCCTTTTTGCTTAGTGGTCTTTTGATGTATTTCCTTTGTTTGTAAATAAATAGTTTGTATAAGCTTTGTAAAGACATGTGTATATATGTTAATATTATCTATAGTTTGTTGATATCTATTTTTGCTCGTGGTTATGTTTGTTTTTATGTCTGGGTGTATATATATATAAATATATACGTGTTTCCGCATGTGACGTGTATCTACTCTGATTTGGATTTTGGGTCGGTGATGCAATCCTGGGAGCGTCACATTTTATTTCGACCTACGCGGATGATCATGCTTCGTGGGGTACGGGGCGTGACATGTGAATCCACCCACTTGGACCACCTGGACCGAACCGATTATTCTATTTTTCTTTTTTAAAATTCTTATTATTAAAACACATTTCTTAAAAAACTAATGCAGCTTTCATTTTCTTTCTTTTTGTTTTTGTGGAGCAGTAATTTCACCCTTTTAAGGAACAAATTATTTGAAATTGGGTTAATAAAACGAAAAACCCCAAACTGGTATACTTATGACAATTTTACCCTAAATTATTTTTTTGACCACCAGAAACCCCCAAACTGGTATACCTGTGACAAATTTACCTCAAATTAATATTTTGACAACTAAAAACCCCAAACTGGTACATTTGCAACAAATTTACAAATTGATACACCTATGACAAATGGAGGATAAAACATAAAATTGGTACATCAATTAACTGTTGCGTGTCATTTAACAAAGCAATTTGATAGTAAAATTTAACAGAAACAAACTGAAGGTA
The DNA here is from genome assembly GCA_031216235.1 of Syzygium jambos. NCBI lineage: Eukaryota > Viridiplantae > Streptophyta > Magnoliopsida > Myrtales > Myrtaceae > Syzygium > Syzygium jambos. The sequence goes on from CM062226.1 coordinate 17,452,102, forward strand.
AATTTGTCACAAGTGTATCAATGTGGGGTTTTTTGTAGTCAAAAAATTAGTTTAAGGTAAAATTGTCACAGATGTATCAGTTTGGGATTTTTCGTGATATTAATCCTTTGAAATTTGGCTAATTCGAAGTGGAACTCTGTAGCCTTCCTGTTTTTTGCCCGCTCATCTAAAGTGTACGAGAACATGATGGAGATTGCACTAATTGGCGAAGATGGAGTTGACAGACTGCGATGGTAATGCTAGCACCGACAGATGGGAGTAGTGACCGACGGAAAATCGCATTGTTTCCAAACCATCACTTTCACAAGAAAAGGCTTTAAAATTCTGCAAAAGGGTTTAACAATGGGAAGGTCAAGCCTCTAATCAAAGCCTCTTTTTTGTCAGAACGGCTTTGATCAAAGCTTCGTATAGTAGCAAACTGCATGTATGGTTACGATCCCGAAAGTGCATTGAGAAGATTTTTCTAGATTTTCATTAATCAAAATTCATAAGCACAACGTTGCTTTTGGTTCCCATCAATTAATTTCTTATCATATTTTCCCTTTTCTTCTTTATTCTCCTATGGATCTTATGGTCCTTAAAACGGTTCAATTCTTTTCATACTTGTTTTTGCTGGAAAAAAAAAGGGGAGTTATACCGCCAGTTCTTGGACTCACTCGAGAACCAAACCAGTCTAATTTGATTTCAAGATCAAGTGGGCTGGTTTCTGATTCTAGGGTGAGAACTAACCTACCCTAGAACAAATTTCCCCTAATAATTGATATGTACTATAGGGTCTTTCTGTGATTATATTTTTATTTATACCCTGACTCTAATTAATTAATATTATATATATATATATCTCGAACAACCATAGTGAAGGTCAAACCACCATAAACACTCAGTCTCTACTCTCTTTGTAACTTTAAATATCGACATAGCATCGGAACCGGAAAAAGTATCAAATTCCTCAACATCTCTTCCCCAAATCCACACTTTTTTTGCTCCTTTTTGTATTTCTGATCCATCCCCAGTTTTTCTTCTTCTCTATTATCTCTTTATCCATCATTTTCTATTTCCGTTAATCCCAATTTCTCATTACCTCTCCCCCCAACATTCCCAATAGCACAAGTCTTGTCTCCATCAATCTTGATGTAAACAATTATCTTTTGTGAAAAGCTTTGTTTGAACCAATTCTATTATGTAATGATCTATTGGACCATATGGATGGGTCTTTTGCATATCAATCAAAGCTTGTTCTTAATGACAATGGGACTATGGTGGTTGATCCCTCCTATTTCACTTGGGTCAAGAAAGATAAGTGCCTTCGTAGTTTAATCAATTCGACCTTCAAAGTTGAGAATTTTTATGAAGTTCTCAACCTTCGGACATTTCGGGAGGTTTGGCTCGCTCTTAGAAGACGCTTTATCGATTGATGCATGGCCAAGTTAATTGGACTGAAACTTGATTTTAGAATGCTATCAAGAAACCCAATCAGTACATGTCTCACTATCTTTGAAATTTAAAGCCAATTGCAAACTCTGACACTACAAACAATTGCTCCATCTTCGACAAGGACTTAAAAGATTCAACCCCTCAGTGGGATCCCCATCTGAGTATGATCCCTTTGTCACACCAAAGTCACCAATAGCCCTACAATTCCTTTGGTGATCTGCCTTCACAACTCCTTAGCCAAGAAGAATTATTTCTTCGAAAATCTAATTCCTCATCTTCATTCGATATTCATCATGCTTTGATTAGCCATGCCACTACACCCATTTCCCCGTTCCAAGGGTCAGGGGTGGACATAATTCTAGGGGCAGAAAATCTAGTCAATGACAAAGTAGAAGGTTCTCCACTAATGAATTGGGTTTGCAATCTGCCTATAATTAGTTCAAGTCATAGCATCATCAGCCCCGAATTTTAATCGCTCCTCTGCCTCTTCTGGTTGGCCCCATTGTGGTCTGAGGCCCTACATTCCTCCATACACCTAGGGATGCATTCTCAAATCTTGGCCTAATCTTATTTGTCAAAACTATAATGAAAACAGGCACACCACACTATAACGTCATCAATTGTTCAACCATGCCTTCACCACCAATGATCTCTCGGAATCCTTCTCAATTGTCTCGATTGGTGAGACTTCTGATCCCATGTGGTATCTTGATAATGGAGCATGGGCACACATAACTAATAAGATGCTCCTAAAACCTATAAAGCAAGTTGGTTGGTGATGCTCATTTATTTCCTATAAAGCAAGTTGGTAAAGCTTTTTTACACACTGGTTCTCAATCTTTATTGTTATCTTATATCTATCATATCGCCAATCCGGCTCACAATATTCTCTTTGTTAATCAACTTTTCCATATAGATTGCCGCACTATTGATTTTGATGGTTCATCCATTTATTTGAAGGACCAACAAATTGGGAAATTTCTCCTCCAAACTAACTCCTCTCATGGTTTTTATCCGATCTCCAACTCATTGGTGTCATCTCACTTGCATCCTATTGTGACGTCTTCCACCTCCCTCACTCGTTAGCATGCTTGTCTTAGTCATTCTAATAGACAATTTTACTCGTTTTTGCAATTCAAGTTTTCAGACAGTATTTTGTGATTATTGTTTAGTGGGAAAATCTCATCAATTACCTTTTGAATTTGTTAGTCATCTTGCATCTTTTCCTTGGGTTATAATTTATTCTTATGTCTAGACGAGTCCATTTTATCAAAATTTATTGATGACTACTTTTGTTTCACTACAGTCTTTCCCATGAAAAGTAAATACAGGATGCCTACACACTTTCATTATGTTGTGTTATAAAAAATCTATGCAATACCAAAACTTAATTTTATAGAACGATGGCATGAATGAATACACTAGTAATTCATTCTAAACATACTTACGTGACAATGGTTTTGTTCAACGTCTTTTTTGTCCATACACCCTATCTCAACATGGCTTGTCCAAACACAAAATCAAACAATAAGTCAAAATGTCTAATCCATTCTCATATTCCTCCAATATATTGGGCTTATGCTCTTCTCATTATTGTTTACACAATTAATCACCTTCCCACTTATCCCTTTTATGCTTCTCCTTTCCATTGTTCTATTTTGATTGCCGTTTGATTACTCATTCTTTCGTGTTTTTGAATGTTCTTGTTGTCCATTTCTTCCCTCTCATGTCTTCCATAAGTTGGCACCTTAGTCCATGACATGTATATTTTTGGGGTACACATAGAGTCACAAAGGCTATCTTTGTCTTGATTGGTCGAGTGATTGGATTATTATCAGTTGTCATGTTTGATATGATGAGAATTTTCTCTTTTCATAGAATCCTTCACCCCTTTCAGTCTCGTAACTCATTGTTCCATATTGGCCCCTTCTCTTTTTCTTTCCTCAAATCAGCCGATTCTACCTTCTCCCTCCTCCAGCCCTTTCTCCTCGAATCGGCTCAAACTCCTCATTCGCCTCTCTCCTCTTCGCTAGCCCCACCTCCTACCCACCTCTCAGCCCACCCAACCTACTTCAATGTATTTTTTTTCATGCACCACTTCTCCCTTTGACCTAACTTATTGTGCTCGAACCTGACTCCTCTCCTAACCCAATTCCTTCCACAATATACCTGAAAGTCCTCTCTATCTTTCTATCTAGAACATTCTTCTCTTAACATCATCCTATGCAAACTCATGCCAAATCTAGAATTTCCAAATTATATTTATTCTTTATCTCTCTCACTCTTTTCACAAAGAGACATTGAGTTGCTATTCTTAGGCCATTCTTGAACAACATTGGAAAGTAGTTATCATGGATGTAATTTAACACATGGTCACCAACCATATGTGGGTTCTTGTACCACTTCAAAGCTCATCATGTTTCATGGGCATTTAAGCAGTTGGCGGGACTGGACTATAACAAGACCTTTGACCCGGTCATTAAACCTACTAAAGTTCGGGTTGTTCTCTTTATTGTGATTTCATCGGGATGGTTCATACATCAATTTGACATCAAAATTGCCTTCACACACTCAATCCATTATGAGGAAATTTACATGCACCGACCTCTAGGTTACTCTTATCTTGAGTTCTTGAATCACGTGTGCCATCTACGAAAAGTTGTTTATGGTTTAAAATAGTATACACATGCATGCTTTTATCACTTTTATTATCTTTGGGCTTCACTGTGAGTAAGGTTGATCCTTCACTATTCATCAATGCTTCCTCTTGGGGTTGTCTATATAATCTACCATATGTATCCTTGTCACGGTCTTTACATGACTCTTAAAGGAATTTGCTAGGGATTTGGGACTGGTTCACTATTTTCTTGGCATTGAGGTGCATCACTGCATTGATGGTACCCTTTTATCTATAGCAAAGTATGTTGACGCATTTTTATGCACATTTGACCTCATTAAGGTCAAGCACGTGTCCACTCCCTTGGCCTTAAAGACTTTGTTGTGCGCTAACAATGTTGTAGCTCACTGTGTTGCTAAAATTATTTGTATTCACCGATTACTTCGTAAGCTCAGGATCCCTTTTTGATTCTCTCGCCATATATTGGGAAATCTTTGCCAGCTATCTTACTCTCAACTCCATGTTTCATGTTCATACCAAACACATTAAGCTAGACTTTCACTTTGTTCGAGAGCGGATTGCATCTGGCAATCTACATGTTCGCTACGTGCCATGGCAAATCAACTAGCAGATATATTCAATAAGGGACTACCTAATGTGCAACACGTGCTATTGAGATGCAATCCCCAAGCTGTTACACCTATTTCGGATTGAGGGGATATTAATATGTAATTGATATGTATTACGGAATTTTATTTCTAATTGTACCCTAACTGTAATTAATTGTTGTTCAGGCAACCCTAATTAAGGTAAATTCACCATAAACATTTTGTCACCACTCTCTGTAACTATGTCGCTACTCTCTTTATGATTCTAAAGATCAACAATATGATAGTTAAAGGTGGTCACTCTTACAATGATTGACATGTCCCTTCTCGTGACAACCTTCTGGGCTGACATTTACAAGGATGCTTCCTTGATAATTTTAAATTTGGAGCTGAGATTATAAATCCACGAGCCTTTTTAAGTCACGTTACTGTGATCACATGGACGTCATGTCAAAACTTATGATAAAACTTCCCTTGTTACACTAATAAACAGATAGACCTTTGCAGGTTCGATGAACAATTGGAACTGTAGGGTAGGATGGAAAGTTCTTAATATTCGAAGTTTAAGTAATAAGCCCTTGCTTTTGTTGCTCTCATGTCTAGTTCCATAAGTTGATCAAAGAAGTTCAGATGACTAATACAAAACTGAACTGTTGAAAAAATGGCCAGGTTCTTGCCAAAAGCAGAAATTCTGAGCTACGACAGAATAGTTAACTTCTTATTGAATTGTGTGTGGAAATCATTATGTTCATGAGAAACATATGTTCCAAGTCTAACAACAGAAGAAAGCTGCATTAACCGAATGAAAGACCAGGCTGCAGAAACTCAGCACAACGAATCATCCATGAGAACAAAACGGATCCTGCATATACTCCTCATTCACAGTATTCCTCAATAAAACTACTTGGTAAAAACAGACATCTATAGACTGAAGCATATAGAGTAAGACAAATTTCAGCACTATTGACGAGAAATAATGGAGGAAGAAATTGCGGATTCTGAATTGTTCTTGATTAATGCTTGGCACTAAGTAATGACAGCTTTGCCAGAGCCAGCAATTGGCCGTGGGCAAATGTTAAAATTGGTTGCAGATGCCAGATATGCACAAACGGAAGAAACATACACTTTAAACGAGATGGATGAGAAAATGTGAGATATGTAATGTGCAGGTCAAGAAGATAACTCCGATAGCATTCAGAAGGCACTTTATGAGAACTTTTGTTCTGCTCCTGGATCAGGGAAATGGCCTTACAGTGGAAGTGCAAGAGCAACTGGTCCTTGAAGCAGAATGTGTCCGTCAGCCAATAAATGTGGATCAAACACATTGTCCAGGAAAGTGTAAGTAATCCAACCTAAAAGCTTAAGCTACTAGGTGAAGGAAGACACATGTATATGAAGAGCATAGAAGACTCGTTTGTCAAACGATCTAGGACAATACTTCAACAAAAAGATAGACAACGGTACTTGTAGCCAATGGTCACATCATATACTGCAACAGTGGAAAGACCCTTTTCTCAAGCTGGAAGGGACAGTACTTCTTCCACGATTCATTTTCACTGTTAGTAAGAGTACTAATTTTTTGGCTGTCTTTCCATGGAAATATATTTGCCACACTATTTTCTTCTTAATTCAGCTCAAGATATAGTCATTACAATTCATGAATGTTCTCTTTTTCAGTAAAAGAAGAAATCGAGAAGATTTCATCACCTATATCATTCCGGAATGGAGAAAAGTACGATTTCATTTTCCTTATATTACCTAGGACAATTCATATTTTGAGAAACTACAGGACATGCCACCTGATTTTTCATGTCAAATCTTGAAATAGGTGCTCATTAAGACACAACTTCTCAATTTCCACATGAAAAAATTAATGAATTTGCTTCAGCATTGTTTGACTTGGAGGAATCCTGGTAACAAATGATCGATTTATCACCAAGCCATCACTACTTAGTTCCTATTTATGACTACCAATTAGAATAGTACTACTGGATCAATTTACGTGGAACCTATGAGGTCCATATTGGATGCCTCAGCTAGAAATATAACCCCGCCACTACCTCAGTCAAAACAGATGCAAAAATAAGACAACCTGAATCCAGAGATGCCCGCAACTCCTGCAAGCATACATAAACCCCTTTGTCTTCGGAAGCAGCACATTTTTTAGGATTAGTAGGCCATTTTCAGCAGCATATTTTTTACTTCGTACACACTTCTGCCCGCTGCAGTAAACATTTTAAGCTCAATCTACTAGGCATATAGGATACAGAAAAAACAGAGCAAAGTTCGTCTATCTGAAGGCTGTTTCGACCAAAAAAGACTTAGTTCCAATGTCTCATTTTTATAGTCCGAAATAGTTGTCTCCTATAGTGATCTTTTCCGGAAAAGTGATTAGAATAGGATTTTAAGAAACAAACATATCTACCTCATATGGTGATGTTCTCCGATAATTTGATTTGCATCTGGCTTTAAATTCAACACGAAGAAAACATTATTTGCCAAATCTTAACTCTGGTCACAATTTTTGCCAATATGTATCACCCAAGATTCACATTCAAGAATTGAAATGCACGATAAAATGCTCACCCTCATCTTTATTTAAGAACAAATATAAGATGTGTAAATTAATAACATGGAATATTCAAGAAATAAATTAAATTGCATAGTGTTTGTCCAAGATTTAGTGAAGAAAAAAACATTCTCCAATGGTTAATCGGAATAATCTTCCAATAGCTATCCTCCAGCTGTAGATAGTAGTCAGTTCTTGACCTCCAATGATCAATTTGGGGTCCAAGGCCACTTTCCAAGTGCATCTATATAACCCAAATTAGAGAATGTTGATATAGGACCAAGCACAAAAATTTCAAAGTAATAATGTAAGATAAAACCCTATTAACAACTGGGTCACATAGTATGATGGGGAAGCAACAATTGCTTCAATAACTTCTCCAACATTTCTGTAGCTTCCACAAAGGCTGAACTAGTGAACCAGTATTGATATTCCTGAACTTAACTATTCTTACATCTGCTGTTGACATCATAGATAGATTGCATTTTAACAAACAATATCTAGTAATTGATTTCGACTTCTCTATTCGTCACTATTTTTTCCCCAATTGGCAAAACATACTTTTAAGCTTCATAACTTGACTCGAAAACTTATTTGTTTTTTACCTTTTAATGTATAATTTTCGACATCATAAATAACTTATTCTTTGCCTGCGTTAGTTTTTTCTCCACTCTTTTTATGTGAAGTGGCTTTAGGGGTGAGCATGATTCCAAGTTCTACCTTGGAACCTGAGAACCTGACCGATGGGAACTTATAGGTTCTAGGTTCCAAGGTATGCAGAGTAGGTTCTAGTTTCTAAAAATTGAAGAACTTATTTCGACGGGCAGGTTCCAAGTTCTAGGTACCTAGAACCTGGAACCTAGAACTTGAAACCTAAGCAAGTTTTTTGTGTTTTTTCTTGGTCTATGTTTTCACATGACCCTATAATATTTCATGGCATTAGATGATAAGTGTATAATCTGAAACCACTAGTCTGAACTTTCATTTTATGATTTGTTAATATTTCATATTCTTTGTGTGTCTAAATATAAGTTATAGTCAGTAGATCACAGCAGCAAGTGATAGTCATTAAATGTGATGATTTATTGCAATTATTTAATTAATAATACAAATGGAACTTGAGTAGACCTTGAAACCAACCTGGAACTTTTGATAGGATAGGTTCCAAATTTAAAAAAATGAAGAACTTATTCTCATGGGTAGGTTCTAGGAGGAACCTGTACGAAACATAGAACCATTCACCCCTAGTATTGATTCACACAATAACTTCTCATTTAATTATATTTATTTGAACTGTAATACCAAGAAAACTAGTCTTTGTATTCTCTTTGATGAATGACAAGCTTGTTCAGTATTGTTGCATTTATTTTCTTCTCGTTTAATTAAAAATGAAATAAAAAAAGAACCTATTAGACTTTGAAACTTATCTTGAAACCTGTGACAAGGTGGTTCCAAATTCCAAGTTCCAACGGGTAGGTTTCAAGTTCCAAAAAATGAAAAATCTATACCTGAAGATAGATTCCAAGTTCTAGGTAGAACCTGTAAGGAACTCGAAACCGCTCATTTTCTCTTGATGATTGGATAAAAACTTGACACTAGTTTGAAAATTGCTTTGTTATGTGTCTAAACAAGAAGGAAAAGGCTCTCGGGCTTTGGCCCGTCCTTTTTGGTCCGAGTCAAAGCTTCTGGCTGGGGCAAAAATGTCCAAAAGCCCTTATACAACAAAAGCATAAGATATAAATTCTTTTTCTAGATTGAAATCTTCAAAAGAAGTATATGGAATTTGACTCTTGAGAAAGAGAAATATCTATAGGAATATGACAACGTATTGGTCTTGAATACGCCAATCCTTCAAGAATTCTTCAAGCTTTGGCCAATGGGATGAAACTTATTTTCATAGAAAATCTTTTTCCATCTAGAGGAGATACTCATTTATCCACAGCGTTATATCAGTTTCACCAAGTTATTCAGTAATTCGTTTTAGTTATCACATTGTTTTATCTGATCTCGATATCGGTGTTTTTTTAAGAATTGCCATTTTCAGTATTGCTCCCATTGCACTTCTTATGTCAAGATTCCTTTCCAGGGAGTCTACAAGCCGCTGCTCAATTGATTAGCTGTGAAATACCGTTAACTCTTCGTGTGTTCATCGGTATCTCCATGTATGCATTCGTTAAATTGGAAACTTTTCTTCTGTTTATTCCTTTCCTTTTCGAAAAGAAATTGAATAGATATCTCCTTTTCTTTTTTTAATTCATCATTCAGTTTGATGACCTAAATCAGATAGTTGCACGAGTGAGAGAAAATACAAGAATACAAAAAATACGTAAATATGAGCAAGACTTTAACACCCAACACCAGCTCCGGCCCGGCCCATAATCCTTTCTTTGATGGGCTTTTAGAGGTGAATACTGAGTAGTACAATCTGAGCAAAGCAGGGTTTTTGAAAACTTGGCTGAGGGCTGGGGACTGGGGTTTCTCTCCTCTTTCCCTGCAACGCTCGCTCCCTCCCTCGCTCCCCGAACTCACCTGCGGTTCAGCCGTCAGTCCATCGCCGCCGGCCGCCGCCGGACGGAGCTTCCGGTAAGCTCTCTCTCTCGCTCGCTTGCTCGCTTAAGCCTGAACCCTGTTGGGTTTCAGCTGAATCGATCCGCTGGCTTTCCCGTTTTCCGGTGAATGCATCCGGACGTATTCGCCGATTCGAGCGTGTGCGATGCTGGAAATGATTCAGGGAAAGCGGTGGAAGTTTCGTTCTTATGGCGGCTGTTGCTTTGTTCTGTTTGGCGGCAGATGAGGAGGAGGTGACGGTTCCCGACGAAGTTAGGGACATGGCATTGTCGATTTCCAGGAAGGTGCTGCGGTCGCTCGGGCCGTTGGGCCAGTGGAGGCATGTCGGCTCGGTTTCGGCCGTGAATGATTCTTTGCTCCGTGGATTTTACTCGATCAAATGCTTTCGATGGTGTATTGCGAGTGAAATCATAATTTTGGATGTTTCAATTTCTTTATTATTTGTCTTTGAATGTGCTCTCGGCTTTGCTCTATAACCTTAGTGGTCTCTTCCTATTGAAGAAGCAGACTTGGGTTGTCTTACTTTCTACTGTCTAGAGTTCATAGCAGTTGATCAATGAACTGATAAGCCCATCCTTAGCTTTGACTCTTGACATCGGGGTGTGTTTTATGTAACTGTGTGTAGGACGGTGCTTTTTTCTTTGGTCGTCGAAGGCTGCTATCAACCTCAATACTGACTCCTAATGGTGAAGCTGACTTCCCTTCTGACTTATTGTCCAAGAAGGAAGTAATCGTGCCTGATCGCGAGATAGGTATGGATGGAATGTCCTTTACAGTGTCTTTCTTGTAAAAGATATAGAGGATTATTGTGACATTCCGAAATTTCGCTCATTTGGGATTTTGTGAAATGAATTATTTTATTAATGTACTTGTAGCTAGTTCTCGCCTGGAACTAACCATTCCTGGGATACTAACCTATGAGAAAAGGCTAATGAGAGATTTAAATTCGTACGACTAGAGGAATTCGACTGTAAACTGAATTTTGACCATAAAATCATTGTTGACACCTAAATTTTAACTAGTCATTTAGGAACAATTGCATAGAAAATTAGGGTTTAATTTTTTAACCCCTAAACAAAAAATAATTAGATGGCATTGCATGTAGGTATTAGGAGCATTTCATTAATAGTTAACTAGGCCCATATAGTTTGCACATTTATCGGACATACGGCAGATGGACTCGAACGAATGGTTTTGAGCTTAATTCAATCAAGCCCATGACCAAAAGTCACATGTTTTGCACATGTGATCTTCGGTTGCAAGAGATCTCTATATATTTTTCTGCCACTTGAAGGAGGGCAATATATCGACAGATTTTTGTTTCTTGGTATCTTTGTGCAAAGAAAGAATATATGAAGGATACAAGAATAAGAAAACAGAATCGGTCAACGTGGAGGATATATATTTGGAATTACGTTCTGACATCATGGGCACAAACAAATAGGGAAGAAGCCAAACGTGATATATTTTGAATATTCTTGAGTGGGTCTCTTTCTAGAAAGGGCCTAGACATTCTTGCATATAAAAAGGGGGGGCCACTTTCGAAAGAAAGGGGTGAAGAGAGTAGGCCACAATTCAGAGGGGGAGAGAAAGAATTGTCAAAGGGGAATACACACACTGGAGAGCACACCTGGCTTCTCCCCACCATAGACACGTTCTGCAAAGTCAGAGGAAGAGAGGGAAGACATAATATACACAGGCTCACACGCAAGAGAAAAGAAGTTCTTGCCTCGTGTTTGTCGCTTCCTTTGCTGCAGGTTTTCCAACTCCGCTCTGGTTATCACCTCTGATAGCCTCGACGCCAGCCATAGCCAAGCTCTCTTGCCGTGCTCAGACTTACATCGCGTCCACTGCCATTGATCGCTTGCCCCTGCCGTGACGTTTGCTGCTGTTCCAGACGTCCCTCCGAGCGAAGCCTGACAATCCAGTCCAATCTTAGACCAAGAGTTCCAGGCGGCCATCAGCTTAGCAATTCTCGGAAAGCATCAACCCTTCCCGAAAGTGAATCTTGGCTGCCACCATCATGCCTATGACGTTCACTTAGTCTTGCTTCCTTGCTCAGTGGGTCCAACGAAGTCAACAGAATTCGTTGGATCTAATTTGAATTGTCTGCAGGTTTCTTTGGTCTTGCTGGGAAGTCCCATAAATTTCCTTGCCAGTTATTGTAATTCCCTCTGACGACGAAGCCATGAAGTAGCAGTCCCACGCCTAATAATGCTGAGATCTCCGTGAGCATCCCTCATCGTGAGCGTCCACATTGCTGGCCAGCTTCGACTGTGTACCACCGCAAGCGACATCGTCGTCACCACCATCGCCGTCGGTCCACCCGCTATCGGCCATCCCGTGATCCGCAAGCCCGATCCGGCACCAAGTTCGAATTTGGAAGATATCCGCAAATTAGGTAAGATCATTATCCGGATATTTTTTGAAATATTTAATTTCCTAAGTTTTCGGTGTTTGAATATTTTGTGGATATTCTTTGGTGGACTGCTAAATCTTAGGATAATATTTGCGATATCCGCAATATTTGAAACACTTAAAATTAGGAATTTTGCCTAATTTAGCAACGTATCTGGACGACTATCCGACCTTATCCCTAAGGTACGATACGCGGCGATACGGAAAATCGTTATCTTGTCCATAATCACTTGGATACGATAATAGATTTTATTTGCTTTCCAAATTTAAACAATCAACTTTCTGTCGATATCTATAATCCTATAGATATGACCGTTAGTTTGATTTCTTTACCTTATCTGAATTCGAAGAATCTTGCGGATTGTGTGGATTATTTGGATGTGATTGTTATCTTCGTTTGATTGTTTTTCTTTTAAATAAAGAAAATCCAAAATTTTGTTAGTTAGATTAGAAATTTTGCATGCTTAGGGAATCTTAAATATATCCAAAAGAATAAAATAATTATTTGATTTAAATTGGGATTTAGGGTAGCATATTTCCTAGTTTAAATTAGAAATTGTTTTAATCTTTGTGGATTATTTAGGATATTTAATAATTTCGAATTTTAATAAAAATCTCAAAAAAGAATCACTTTAGGATAGATCAAATCATTTTTTTTAGAATAGATTGCATGTTAATTTAGGCATTTTTTTTAATTCCGAATTTCATTTGAAAATACCAAAAATAAATCATTTGCCTGTCATTAGAAATAGGTCATATTGTCGCGTGTCATATAGTTTGCATGTTAGGCTGCATCAGTCGCATGTTAATTTTTGCACGTCATTACATATAGGTTAGCTTTCATTTAAATAAGTGAAAATCCTAAAAAATATTGAGTAAATTGCTTGTTAATTAGAAATCATATTAGGATTGTTGATGTGATTTTCTAGCTAACAATGCATATGCTTACGTTGCTTCGAGGTAAGTAATTCTCCCAATCTTGTAATTTATTTAATGTTTTGATTATTGGGTGTTACTTTGGTGGTTTGCGCACTCGCATGATCACCTCATATGCTAGTGACTAAGTTAAAATGGATCCAGACTGCCTGCATAAATATTTTTGAAAAGAAAAGGTACCGAAAGGGCGTTAGACTAGATCTAGCGTAACCAAGTCCCTGAGCTTAGAATCTCTGGTTCGTAGGAATAAAACATATCTCCCTATGTTTTATTTAGGTTTCTAATCGACCTACCACAAATAGATTAGTGGCGACTCCAAGCATGAAAACTTTTTGCACGTTAAAAAACTGAAATCCTAAGTTGCGAATTGGTAGGGCTTGGGAGGGCCTGAGTTAAGCTTAGTCTTAACAATCCATTAGCCTGAAGAAATTTTAGGTCGCGACAATCATCGATGTGTCATTTTGAGCCAGTGTAAGCCGATCTTAGAATATTGATAGGCCGATTCGTCATTATCATACACGTGGATCACAAGTGATTCCGTTTGACCCCGAAATGAATTGACGAACGATCCCGAACTTATTCCGAACGATCGTACTCATCGAAACTAGTGATTGATCCTCGCGATTTTATTGACAACCGAAGTCGTTATGGTCTGAATAAATTGCACGTGACTCGATTTAGTATCAGTCACGGATCGTATAGACGAAATTCCCCAAAAGCCACCCGTTAATTTGAGAAACACTCAAGTTACGTTATATATATAATTCGATTATTGATTAGAGACCAAATTGAGCATCAGAAAATTAGGAAAGTCACGGCAGGGCCTTTGGACGATGTTGTAGTTGGAAAGTGCAGCTCGGGATTTCTTCGGAATTTTCAGAAAAGTTCGATTTCGGCGAGAAACGGAGAAAGTGACTATTTTACCCCTAAGGATTTCTAAAGGGCTAGTTTAATGGGCAAAGGGCATTTTGGTCATTTTTCCCTTGGACTTTTTGAGAAATTACAAGATTGTCCTTGGATATTTTGGATAAGATTCGATCTGGGTCGTCGATTTCAAAATAAAATCGAATCTGGATCGTCGGATGAAAAGTAGAGAGAAGGGTATTTTGGTAATTTACCAAAAAGTAGTCAAATCTTGGGTATAAAGGCTTGACCAAGCCTTCTCTCTCCTCTCTCTTCTCTCCCCCTTCCACCGTGAGCTCTCCCCACCCCCCATCGATCTCTCTCCCTCCCGTGAGCTCCCCCTCCCGCTGTATTGCCGCCGCGCCGCCGTCCGGACCGCCGCCGTGCAGCGCCGCCGCACCGCCTATCCGCTGAACCTCACACCACCCTCACCCCCAACGTGACTCTCTCTCTCCCTCTCGGTCTCCCTCTCTTGGCCATGAGTCCCACCGACCGCCGCCCCAGCCACCGTCGCCTGCCATTCCTCCCGATCGTCGCCGACCTTCACCGCCACCGCAAGCCGCCGTTAGATCTTGGTTTTTGCCGCCGCTTTCGCTCTAACCGTGTTAGTTTAGAGCTCGGTAAGCTCAATCTAAACCTCACCTAGTTTATCGGGTAAATTTGGACCCGTTTAGACGCGGTTTGATAGAAATTAGGGGCTGAACGAGATAACGGGCCATAGGATTGAATTCGGGAAATTTTGGAGGAATTTTAGAGGCCGAGTGTTGGCTGTGAATGGGTGCTGTTTGGTACGTGGATGGTACCGTTAGGTCTGGCTAGGAATCTTATGAAAGTGCTGTGAAGAGCCGGGAATGAAATATTGTGATTTTAAGTGTGAAAATGGCAGATTGATGGCTGTGCTGTGCGGTTCTATGTGCTCTGATGCACCGATGGACATATGGTTTGTACTGTTAGGTCCGGCTCAAAATTTCATGAAAGCGTCGTGAAGAGCCGGGAGTGAAATATGGTGATTTTGAGGGCGAAAAAGGGTGATTGATGGCTATGATGGGCTGTGTTATGTGCTGTGGGGTGTTGTTTATTGTGTGGTTAGTACCTTTAGGTCCGGCTCGAGATTTTATGAAAATGTCGTGAAGGGCCTAAACTGATTTGATAATGTTTGGGTGTGGAAAAATGCCAGTTTATGTGTTGATCGTGTGTTTTGTGATATGACTGTGTGGTTGTGATGTATTGGGTGCAATTGTGTGCACGGAATTTAATGCGAATGTGTGTGAACTTGAGATTGGGATCGGGCCGAGGCATTATAAGCTCGGGTCGCAATCACGTAAACCTGTCACATTTGGCGCAGGCTGAGGATCGACGAAATGGGAAATGAGATTGGCCTAGGGCATGATCAGCTCGAGTGAGAATGGGATCGGGCCGAGACGTTCTAAAACTTGGGTCGCGATCACATAGGCCTTTCACATTTGGCGTGGGCTGAGGAAGTGTGAATGTGGGATCGGACCGAGGCATGTGATGCTCGGGGTGCGATCGAGTGGGCCGAGGCGTGTTGACGCGAGCCGAGAAAGTGTTTGAGCAAATGTGGGTTCGACGAGTGGATTGGAAATGTGGTGTGATTAATGTGTGAATTGATACGTGGAAAGTTCGCATGTCGTGGCATGTGCGTGAGAATTGTTTGTTGTGATTGAGGACTAATGCGCTGGTTGCGTATGCCGTGAGTCTAGGTATGTGTGACTGTTGAATTGCTGTTTGAGTGGATTGATTGGTAGTATATCTGAATGTGTCTGGAATTACGTGGTAGCCTAGGTAGGGTTTAGGTTGCAACTTATTGAGAAGTGTCTCATGATTGTATCAACCAAACCATTTCAGAGCCCCCGCCTGAGCCATGAACATATTGAGGCCGACTCGGAACTGTCGGGTGATCAGACAGCTAAGGAGGATTCAGGTGGTGATGCCGAGGACAATGAATCAGAGTAGACGCCTCCAAGAGGGCGTAAGGACTAGTTCTAGGAGCGAGGCAATAGTTTGAGAGTGCCCTATTTTTGGATAATGCTGATATAGGATACTGATCCTTTTTGTATTTTGAAAGTTAATAGTTACTGATTCGGTATGCTTTTAAATTATGATGAATATTGTAAATCTTTGGAAGTGTAATGTATATATATGTTCTCGGGTCTGCGATCTAGTCATTCTTAGTAGTCTCCAATTTTATTGTCTGGGATTTTATAATTGTTTCCGCCGCAAATCAACTATGATGGGAACATTAGGTCGGCGACGTGTTCCTGGGACGTCGCACTGTTTCGACCAAGCTAGAGGGAAGTCACGGGCTCGATGGGGTTCGGGGTGTGACAACTCGGTTTAATTAGTATCAAAGCAAGGTCAGCTCGATTTAAGATGATCAGAGCTTGGAGTGATAAGGAGTGGAGACCTAGGATAGTGATAGCTGGTTGGAGAAACCTTAGTGAGCCATAGATATACCTAGTGCTACACGTATTCCAGACTGTTTGTTGTGATTGTGAATGATTAATTGTAATAATGGTTGGAGTGCAAGTGCGTCTGGACTCGAGGTAAGTGCACGAACCCAATTGATGTTATTTGGTGTTGTATGATTGGTTTCCTGTTAAGTGTATTACTGTGTTAATTCACTACCTAGGGATAGACTGGATTAGTTGGCCTAGGTATTTAATTCTTGTATGGAATTATAACGGGTAGTAAAGTGGTAGAAAGCTGGAACCATGAGCAGTGAAGGAAGAGGTGTGGGACAAGGCCCAAGAAGGGGCGTAGGAAGAGGAACCAGAGGTCAAGGTCGTGCTCGAGCTAGAGCTGTAGAAGACCTCGGAATGGATGCTAGAGTGATAGAAAATCCAGGAGTTGGTGCTGGAGTTGCAGGGGAACCCAGAGTCGATGTTAAACCTGTAGAGGACCCTAGAATGGAAGCAGCCATGAGGACCCTAGAGCAAATTGGTAATATAATAGGATAGTAGACTCAGGAACAAGCTGCTACGATTGCCTAAGCTGCCGAGGCCACTGCGGCCGCCGTTGTTAATAATAATGGAAATCAAGGGCAGGGGCAAGTGAATGTGAATAGACCAATGCACCAACTGGTCGAGCAGTTTATGAAGTTAAAACCGCCCAAGTTCTTTGGGAAAGGTGATCTTGAGGCTGCACCTCGATGGATAGAAAAACTTGAGAAAGCTTTTGAAGTGTTAGAGTGCACCAATAATGAGAAAGTAACTCTGGCGGTATATCAATTGCAAGACAATGCGAACGACTGGTGAAAAGCCACCAGAGCTAGGGTTTTTTCGGAAGGTACAGCCCGAACTTAGGCTGCTTTTACCGAAAGTTTTTATGAGAAGTATTTTTCGGCCAATTCTAGGGAAAGAAAGTTAGCCGAATTTATGAGACTCCTATAGGGCCAGATGACGGTAGATCAGTATGAGGCAGAATTTGCGAGATTATCTAAGTTTGCACCGAGAATGGTAGAACATCCCGATAACAAGGCGCGAAGATTTCGAGACGGATTGAAGGTTGATATTCGCAGCCAGTTGTTACTGGTAAATCTGAGAACGTACAAGGATATATTTGATAGAGCCCAGATTCTTGAGCGGGATCAGGTGGATAGGGCCGCCGCTTCTGGGTCAAGATTTGTCCAAGATAGATACAATCATAATCCTGGGAAGAGACCAATATTGGATAATAGACGTTTTGTCCCTCTTGTTAGAAGGAATATTGGGAAACCTGCCCGTTTTCATAATGGTCCATGTCGGGTTTGTGGAGAAAAGGCATGGGAATGGACCGTGTCCGAGTAGGAATACGGTATGTTACAGATGTGGCAGAATGGTCCATCAAGCAAAGAACTGCCCTAATAATAGACAGGCTAGACCGCCAGCATTGCCGCCGCCGCCCAGAGTTGGAAATCAGGTTGGGCTACCTGTACCCCCGAACCAGAATAGGCCGCCGGCTCAAGGACGAGTGTATGCAATGGCTAGAAGGGAAGCGGAGAATGCGCTAGGCATGGTCACAGGTATGATTTCTCTCTGTGATCATGCTGCATATGCTTTATTCGATTTGGGATCGCCACATTCCTTTGTGTTTGATCAGTTTATTGAATTGACTGGTATGGAACCGCGGCTGCTTGATGTGATGTTGTGTGTGACTACCCCCTTGAATGATAAGATTCTAGTTTTGTTATGCCAATACTCAGTATGCACACTTATGGCCGCAATATCCACACTCGGTATTCATGAAATTCACACTGGGCACTCAATAAGATTTGGCTATTTATTCCAAATAAGACCACAACATACTCAATTCACATTTTAATATGCCCAATAGACTAGTTAGTCCAAATCAACCACAACATATAATTTGGCACCCAAATTCACGCAATTAAAACACCAAAACTACACATGCTGATAGTCTACCAAGTAGTTCATGAATTGGCCACGCCAAGCACATCATAGGGCATTACGCAATCACATTCAAGCCATGCTTAATTCAGCCTAGTCTTGAGTCGATCACAATTCTCTTAGCGATTCACACTAAAACCCCGATTAACCAATAATGGCCCGATCCAAACCAATATCGAATCAGCCATGAACAGTCCACCCTAGGCCATTAAGTCACTCCCAAATCATCACATTAGACCCCAAAAAATCATCATGAAAATAGTCATCACTCGGCCCATAATCTACACCCGCCAAATTCACATTTTCGCCCAAACCAAGGCGCCTATACTCAGCCACCACATAGCACGATATGGGCCACTAAACCTCAATTAAATCATCACACTAAGCCACCAAATTAGTCACAATATCAGCCCCTAACATCCTCCACAAGTTAACCCCTAAATTACCCTAAATAACCGCTAAAAATCATCTAGAAATGTACATTAAACTAATTAGGATTTAGGGTTGTACTCACAAAGGTTCCCAAGCTCCAAACAAGGCTGAACAAGTGGGGTAAATGGGCGGTCCAAGGTGGCGCTAATGGCGGCGGCAAGCGGCGGTCCTCGGCGGTGCTAACGGCGGCGACGTGCTGCTATTCCGGTGAATGGCGATCCAAGGCGGGGGGTTGGTCCTCACGTAGCTGGGGAAGGGAGAGAGAGAGAATGGGACGGCTGGATGGTGGTGGTGCTAGGCGTGGAACGGCGGCACCGGCGAGCGGCAGCGGCACCGGCGAACGGTGGCGGCGTCTATCTGGCGGGCAATACACGGCCGAGAAAGGGAGAGAGAGAGCTCACGGGATGGAGAGGGAGGGGGAGTTGGCCGACTGAGGTGAGGGTGAAATGAGGGAGAGAGAGAGACATTGCAAGGTTTAAGCACAAATGGACTTAGTGGATTAGGTGACCAACCTCCCATAATGTCCATCTTGCCCCTAATCCAAAGGTTAGGATCAAATCTAGAACAAAAATCTAGGGGCATTCTTGACCATAATTCCAGCATTATTGAGTTGAGATAAACCAATATAAAACTCTAAAATAATCTCCAAATAATCCCAAAATTCGGAATACAAGGCTAAGGGCATAGGGGCAAAACGGTAATTTTCCGATCCCGAGTCAAATTTCCAATTTTCGACTCTACTGATTCCAAATATAGTTGGCCACATTAAAATGACGTCGTCCTTGCAAAATAGTCGCGTACGCCCACGAAATTCAACACCGAAATCTGGACTCAATTCCACGATCAATTTCGCTTAAATGCGATTTTAGTGTCTCTTACTAACGAGCGACTGTTTAGGAGTTACACGTATTGACCTAGGATTACTCGAGTTGTGACGGTCTCGATTTCCCAAAGAGTACGAGATTTTATTGCTAGTTCCGAGGGTCACGATCCTTCGGAATAAGTTCGTGACCATTCGCCACGTGTACTCTCAGTCGTGCGGAATCACCCGCAATCCAATCGTACATCGTTGGCCAAACCAAATCCGTCACACTTCTTGGATCGGCCCACACTGGCACAAAATATTCTCTTGTCACTTCTCGGAATCGGACTCAATTCACGGTCAAGTTCTTGGGTCCACGTACCGTTTTCCTAGTTAGCCCTTCTCTATTGGTCAGTATCCCGAGACTGATCAATTCTGGGCGAGACTTACTAAAATGAAATGAGAAATACATCAATTTCATTGATTACGAAAGTGGGTCGAATTCATGACATTACACAGTTTGTCAACCACATAGCCACAAAACATATTCCTTTTACTCAAAACCTTCAGGCTTCTCTTGCTGATGTGCCCTAAATGCAAATGCCACAATTCATACTCTCGACCGGATAGATTCGACATCTTTGCAGCAAAATATATCACTTTCTCTCCTTGATACTCATATTGGCTGCTATGCTTGATTTATCTCAAAATCACTATAGAACCTCAAACGACCTTTAGAGCTTCACCTTCTAAAGTACATTGACGTCCAGCCCAATTCAATGCACTTAAGGATATTAGGTTCGTTTTCAATTTTGAAATATGCCTTTCTCCAATTAATGTCCTCACGATAATGTCAGGCATTATGATTCCAATATCGCCAACTCCTACAATGTTGATTGCATCATTATTCTCCAAATGCACTTCACTACCATCTATATAATGATGAGTAGTAAAATTCATGTTTAGTGTAACATAAAACGAGCAATCAAAATCCATAATCAATTAGTCAAACAATGAATAACTAATACTCTCTGAGATACTATCAGTTATTGTAACAATATCACCACATATTATGTATAATATTCGGATCTCAAGTAAGAAACCCTTTTTAGCCAACTCGAACTAGGAATCTAACTCCAACGTAGAAAAGTATTTCAATAAGTTCTTACTTGTTCAGAAGTCAAACCACAATTTCTTTTTGAATCTGGAATTTTTACTTGGATCAAATTTTCTTCACTGGCTCAAGCTTGAGACCTATACACGACACATCTCATCTCCCACTCTCTTAATTTTTATACGAAATAAACCCTTGTCCAACTCAAGCCCAAGTTATTGGAGAATCAATTTCCCTCTAGTGGAAAGTCCAATCATAGCATAAAGTTGACCAATATCAAAGCAATAATCTTGCCAACGACAAGATTCCTTACTTTAAATCATTTATATATGAATTGAGAGGAGTGATCTTTCAATACTATGTTTCGGTGCAAATGATTTATTTGTCTAGGGAGGGCAAAAATGGGTATAGGCTCTTTATGTTTTTCAACTTGTAAAGATGCTAAAACTATATCACAATGTGGTGCTGTGCTAATGTTTTTATGTTAATGTCAAATGATTTTGATGTGGACTTGAGAAGGACTAATATATATTCACCTTCTGGTTTTCAACCATTGAATTGTTCAACCACCGCATAATTAGGAGATTGGCCAGAGATGATGACGTGCATGTCATCATGCCCCCAACTTCATCGTCGCATTTGATTCGTCTCTTCATTTTTATTTTTCAAAATCCATATTTATTTTTGTTTTTTTTCCCCTTTTTTAGGGCTCTAGGCGGAACGTGACATTAATGGAAATCAAATCCGACGGTTAAACACATAGTGCTTTGTGCTTTCCCGGAAAGATCTTGTCCTGTCAATTAAAGATAGTATAGTGGTTGCCTTCAAATGCCCGACAGCATCCTATGCGACACCTCCATAGCCAGCATAAAATGTCTTGTTTTATGACATAAATCTGGAGTAGTGCGACGAGAACATAGTTAGCCTGTCATTTGAAAACATAAGTTAGTGTAAGTTCGTGTATAATCGGGCATTCAGTGTTTAATGCGAAGCAAATGATGATGCTCGAATGTGGGCGAAGGACTGGACCCCTCAACTGCCTTTCCAATACTATCGGGCATATTATATGAACTTGCAGGATTTCTATACCCGTTTAAAATGTTGTTAATTGTCCGATTCAGCTCATTTTAACTGCCAAATCTTATGTTTGCCGATTTAATGTAAATTTTTGAAAAAAGAAATCGAAAGGTTATAATCTAGATAGATGCAAAATATGAAATCTATCAAACCAAGATTAAGATTAGATTGAGTCATTAAAGGGATTCAAATACTAAAAAATGCCTTCTTTATCGGCTTGACACATGCGTAAGTTGTATCTAGTTCAAGGATGAGAAAGATTATCCCGACAATTGGCAGATTAACAAACTCTTTGTCGGGCTCAATAGTGACCCGCAATATGAGGAACAGCTCAAAATCATGTTTGTAACAGTCTGAATTTTCGATCCTTTTCCCGGGATTTAAGAAATGAAATTGATCAATGTACTATAGTGAGATCTCACCCGGGACCCGCGCATTCTCGGGATGCTAACCTTAGGGGTAAGGCCAGTACGGGATTGAGTTCGCACGACCAAAGAACTTGACCTTGGTTCGATCTTCGACCATATCGATTGACGAGGGAATGTTTTGAGCCAACCGAGACCGATCTATTTGATTGATCGTGTCCGAAGGGCACTAGTGACAGACCCTCGCAATTATATGACAATCGAGGTAGCCTTGGTTCGAGCATACTTAAACGTGATTTGACTTAGTGTCGGTCACGGGTCGAGAGCGCGTAATCCTAATGAGCCACCCGTTAGCCAGAGATAAGCTAAAGTCATGATTGCTCAATTTTAGTCATTTCTTGGAATTCGGGCCCGGGAATCGAGAATTTTGAAGGTGACAATTTTGAGCGGACGATGACGTTTTTGGCTTGGCCAACCTTGGGGCCACCCATTTCTGCAAAAAAATGGATTTCGGTCCGGGGCCGGAAAAAAATTACGATTTTGCCCCTGTGGGTACCGGGGCTGGATTCGGAGGCCGTTTGAGGTTATTTTTCGCGGCCAAGTTCATTTTGAGGTGGCCACGCACATTTAGAGTGGTTTTGGATAAAAACGGGAATTTCGACAAAAATTGGAAAAATAATATTATTTTATTCCCGGAACTTTGCAGTTAATTTTCGAGGGCTTGCGCGATGAATTTCGCGATTCCGACGCCATATTATGTTGGCCACGCATATATGGAACACGTATGTGCAAAAATTGGAATTTCGCCCCGGGATCGGAAAATTACCATTTTGCCCCTGGACCCTGTATTGGGAATTCCGAATTTTGGATAATTTTGGGCAATAATTGAGGATTAAAATAAGTGAAAAAGAAATTGGAATTATTGATTTACCACATTGCCCTTGAATTATTGGATTAGGTTGAATTTAGGCCGTCGGATCAAGGGCAAAACGGGAAATCGCGTAGGATCGCGACACGTGGCACTTTTGGGGCTGATATTTTTGACCAGCTGACCAGCCCTCTCTCTCTCTCCTCCCTCTTCTGGCCAGAACCCCCCCTTCCACGATCACTCTTCCTCTCTCTCTCTCTCTCTCATTCTCTTCATTTTTGTTTCCTCTCTTCACCGTTGCTGCTGCTGCTGCTGATCCGCCCGATCCAGCCCGTTCTTCTCGCCTTTCGTAGGTAAGTGACCTCCCCAAATGTCGCCTAGGACCTCGGGTATTGTTAGGCTCGTTTAGGGCTCGGTTTAGGGTGAATTTCGTGGATGGATGTGCTCGGTGGTGTGTGTTGGCTGAGTTTCAGTTAGGTTGCTGCTGCGTCGCTGGTTTTTGTTATTTTTACTGTGACTTATGTGGCCCGAATTTGAGGAAGTGTTCTTCATGAAAGTTGTTCCTAACATCTTGAAGTATAACATAATTTAATTTGGGAATTTTTGGAAATCATTTGATGCCATTCGGAAGTCCATCTTTGGACCGAAATAAAACTGCCCGATTTACTGTTCACCCGACCTTCGGGTCTGTTCGAATTTTTATAAATTTTTCCAGGCCTATTTTCAAAATACTTTCTTCACAAAAGTTGTTCAGGACACTCGTGGCTATAACATATAAAAATTTCAAAGCTTTTCAAGGTGATTTGGGTGTTGAAATAAATGTATTTTGAGGACAAAACGGTCTGTTTGAAGGAACTGATTTTGGTCTGATTTCAATGGACAAAATGGAATGGTTGCAGATTGAACCGGATTTCGTGTTCTTCATAAGAAATGTTGATCAAGATGTGTTTTATGGCATATCCAAAATTTAGAATTTTTGGAGTTCGTTTACTATTTATTTCAAATGGATTTCTGTCACTGCGCAACTGCCCAGTTTGGACGCGATTTTGTTCACTCTCGGTTTTTATCTCTCTCGGACCGATTAGGCAATGAAATTTTGAGGTTTAGGGAGCTTGGATTAGGACTGTGATGTTGGGGTTTGATCGGAATTAATTTGTGCGATTAATTAATTGGATTGTGCCTTGAATGGAAAATTGTGCGTGGTTGTGTGATTGTGCTTGTTGGTTGGCCTGGAAATCGTTGTGGGCTGATTTGGTTTGTGCATTGGGCTGAATGTGGTGTGGTGGCGTGCCGTGTTTGTGTAGCCGTGAGGTGTGGTGGCGTGGAAATGTGAATGTGCATTGAATTCGTGTGATAAGTGTATGTGGGTCGTGGAATGTGTTCGTGTGATTAGAATATGTGCATTTGTGATGTGTATGGGAGGTGTGAGATTGTGTGTGATAGCGTGTTTGAGTGGCCGTGTGGTACGTGTGGTATGAGTGGAACGAAGGTACGGATGTGTAGGATTGGTTGGAGAGGATCCGTCCTGAGGCGTGTACGTTTACGCGGGACGATGTCGTCCCTGACGAGGTGACGATGCCCGGTCTGACGAGGTGTCGATGCCTGACGTGGTCAGAAGACCGTTGGCCTGATGCGTTTTACGCGGGCGCGGTAGAAGGAAAGTGTGTGTAGGATTCCGTCCTGAGGCGTGTACGTTTACGCGGGACGATGCCGTCCCTGACGAGGTGACGATGCCCGGCCCGACGGGGTGACGATGCCTGACGAGGTCAGAAGACCGTTGGCCTGATGCGTTTTACGCGGGCGCTGTAGTGGTGGAAAGGTTGAGAATGAGCAAGAATTGGTGGGACGAGTGAAATTAAGAAAGTGACGTGTGGTGTGAGTTCGTGTGCGAGTGTGGTTGTATCGCGTGGTGTGATGCGCGATTATGGGGTAAAATCTGCTAGGCATGATATGGGACGTGCCCAAGTGGGTTTTACTCTATAATCGGGGCACGCGCGCGGCTGTGATGTATGTTTGTGGCATACTGGCTGTGTGGTTGACTAACGTGCAGGAACGTGCATGAGGAATTCCAGGTAGGGTCGCGTGTGATTGTTCGTTTGGTTGATAGATTGTGTGTTATGTGTGTTTTCTTCTGGCGGTACGCGAGTGCCTACGTGGGGTTTGGGGTTGTACACTTATTGAGATTCGTCTCACGGTTGTATAACCGCCACTTTCAGACCCCCAGTCGTAAACCCGGGAAGCTGACTTTGGTGCCCAGTAGAGCTGCAGGTGAGTTCCGGAGGTTCAAGCTAGAGATTCAGAAGCAGAATGGAAGAGGTCGATCCTTAGGCTTTTCCCTAGGGTATTTTAGGGGTTGTGTAAATCGGGTTGACCCATAGGGAAGTTAAGTTAACCAGACCCTGATGTTTTGTTATGGCAGTGATTTCGGATGTTGGTTTGCTATATATGTCAGTAATATGATGTTTGTATATTTGGTGTTGTATGAATATGTGGTTGCTGGATTGTTCTGTTGTTCTACCCCGTTGTCGTCATTATTTGTCCGGAGTTTTGTTGTTCGCTTCCGCATGTGGCTCTGATGTTTGGGTTGGGTCGGCGACGTTCCTGGGACGTCGCACAAATTCGACCGGAGCAGGGGATGTTGCGAGCTCGATGGGGGTTCGGGGCGTGACATCCCCGTTTTGAATTGGTATCAGAGCAAGGTTAGCTCGATATCGGCAAGGTCGAGACCTGGAGTGATAAGGAGCGACGACTTCAGGGTAGCTAGTTAGGGAGCCCTTTGTAGACGCATGTTTATGTTGATTGTGCGTGTTTTGTGAGTACGCGCCTGTGATTGTTGAGTGGTTTATCATGATTGTGCATGTGATGTTGATTGAGACGAAGGTGCGGCAGGACTTGAGGTGAGTACGAGAACCCTGTTGAGTGCTTAGTAGTGTTGATTTGATGTTAGGTGATCAGTTTGATGGTGGGTTGTTGGTTGTCGAGTGCTGGTTGTCGGGATTGGTGCCTAGGGTTTAGACTAGTGTAGTTGGCCTAGGTCTCTGATATCCGTGTGGACTTACAGCAGGTAGGAGAATAGTAGGAAGCTGATACAATGAGCAGCCAAGGAAGAGGTGCAGGAAAAGGAATGGGAAGAGGTACAAGAAGGGGTGCAGGAAGAGGAGTACGGGGTCGATGTGGCGCTAGAGCTAGAGCAATAGAGGATCTGGGTATGGATGCTAGAGTGGTAGGAAACCCGGGAGTCGATGTTGGAGCTGCAGCGAATCCCAGAGCTAATGTTAGACCTGCGGAAGATCCGCGAATGGAAGGAATTCTCAGGGTATTAGAAAGGATTGGGAATATGTTGGATCGGCAAGCCCAAGAGCGAGATAATGCGACCGTCCAAGCTACTGAGGCTGCAGCTGCTGTAGTTAATGAAAATGCTGATGTTGGAGGAAATCAAGCCCAGCAAGGGCAGGTTCAACCAGCAGGGGTTAGACAGATGCCCCAATTAGTGGAACAATTCATTAAGTTGAAACCGCCTCAGTTTCATGGTCGTGGTGACCCCGAGACTGCACCGAGATGGGTGGAATCATTGGAGAAAACTTTTAAGGTTTTGGGGTGCACCGATGAGGAAAAGGTAACATTGGCGATATATCAGTTACAAGAAAATGCTCATGATTGGTGGAAGGCCACTGAAGGTAGAGTATTTCCAGAAGGAACGGCTCAGACTTGGGTTGTGTTTGTTGAGAGTTTTTATGAGAAATATTTTTCGGAGAATGCCCAAGAGAAGAAATTGATGGAATTTATGCGATTACGTCAAGGACAGATGACAGTTGACCAATATGAAGCGGAGTTTGCGAGGTTGGCGAAGTTTGCCCCGACAATGGTAGAAAATCCACGGGATAGGGCTCGAAGATTCCGAGACGGATTGAAGCCGGATCTTCGGAGTCAGATATTGTCGCATGACATTAAGGATTATGGAGAAATATATAGGCGGGCTCAGATTATTGAGCAGGATATGACGGAAAGAGCCGTCGTGTCTGGATCACAACATACCTCAGCTGGGGATGATCGTCAGCAAGGGAAAAGGCCGATGATAGAGAATCGACGTTTTGTCCCTCCGGCAAGAAGGAATATTGGGAAGTCGGCACATCCATCTAATTCAGCCTGTAGACGATGTGGGAGATATC
This sequence comes from Syzygium jambos, assembly GCA_031216235.1. Classification (NCBI taxonomy): domain Eukaryota; kingdom Viridiplantae; phylum Streptophyta; class Magnoliopsida; order Myrtales; family Myrtaceae; genus Syzygium; species Syzygium jambos. The sequence continues at coordinate 17,479,388 of CM062226.1, forward strand.
ATGGGAATGGTCCCTGTCCAAGTGTGACTGGAGCATGTTTTGGGTGCGGTGGAATGGGACATCACATAAGGAATTGCCCAAACCTTCAAGTTCGACCGCCCCCAGCATCGCAGACACCTCGGATTGGGAATCCGACTAGTGCAGCCCCGCCGGCTAATTCGAGCAGACCGCCGGCACAAGGACGTGTGTATGCCTTGATGCGAAAGGGAGTTGAGGATGCACCAGGCGTAACCCCAGGTATGGTTTCTTTGTATAATCATGTGGCATTTGCTTTATAGATTCGGGGGCGTTGCACTCATTTGCGTCTGTTTGAATTGTTATATGGCTGGATTGAAATGGTTTTCAGAAGTATCAGTATGTGTGATTATGCCATTGAAGATGTATATGTTGTTGGGATGCTCAGACTGTGAAATGGTGTTTGGTGGTGTGGAAAGCGGAATAGAATTGGCTTTGTTGGTTATGTATGATTTCGGTTTGATTGTAGGCTTGAATTGGTTAGTCGAACAGAATGCTGTAATGGAATGCAGCATCAGAGTGATTCAGTTTAGTCCGGTTGGACACATTAGATTTGAGATTGTAAGGAGTCGAGAAGAAACCTTGATAGTTGCGCTGTTGTCGGGATTTAAGTAAGAGATCTTATTGGATGACCAGTTTGGAAGGACTATACGGACTGTAAAGGATATGTTGGGAATATGTATATTGGATTTTAGGGGCAAATGGGAAGGAACCAGTTTTAAGGATTAAGACGGTCCCATTGATCGAGATGTTTGGGATTATTACCGGACAGAAGGTACCATTTGGGAAAAAGGATAATGAGACGTCATCTCCCCCACCTGTTTGGATAGCAGGTATAGTTGTAAATTTCGAGAACGAAATTTTTATTAGGGGGGGAAGAATTGTAACAGTCTGAATTTTCGATCCTTTTCCCGGGATTTAAGAAATGAAATTGATCAATGTACTATAGTGAGATCTCACCCGGGACCCGCGCATTCTCGAGATGCTAACCTTAGGGGTAAGGCCAGTACGGGATTGAGTTCGCACGACCAAAGAACTTGACCTTGGTTCGATCTTCGACCATATCGATTGCCGAGGGAATGTTTTGAGCCAACCGAGACCGATCTATTTGATTGATCGTGTCCGAAGGGCACTAGTGACAGACCCTCGCAATTATATGACAATCGAGGTCGCCTTGGTTCGAGCATACTTAAACGTGATTTGACTTAGTGTCGGTCACGGGTCGAGAGCGCGTAATCCTAATGAGCCACCCGTTAGCCAGAGATAAGCTAAAGTCATGATTGCTCAATTTTAGTCATTTCTTGGAATTCGGGCCCGGGAATCGAGAATTTTGAAGGTGACAATTTTGAGCGGACGATGACGTTTTTGGCTTGGCCAACCTTGGGGCCACCCATTTCTGCAAAAAAATGGATTTCGGTCCGGGGCCGGAAAAAAATTACGATTTTGCCCCTGTGGGTACCGGGGCTGGATTCGGAGGCCGTTTGAGGTTATTTTTCGCGGCCAAGTTCATTTTGAGGTGGCCACGCACATTTAGAGTGGTTTTGGACAAAAACGGGAATTTCGACAAAAATTGGAAAATTAATATTATTTTATTCCCGAAACTTTGCAGTTAATTTTCGAGGGCTTGCGCGATGAATTTGGCGATTCCGACGCCATATTATGTTGGCCACGCATATATGGAACACGTATGTGCAAAAATTGGAATTTCGCCCCGGGATCGGAAAATTACCATTTTGCCCCTGGACCCTGTATTGGGAATTCCGAATTTTGGATAATTTTGGGCAATAATTGAGGATTAAAATAAGTGAAAAAGAAATTGGAATTATTGATTTACCACATTGCCCTTGAATTATTGGATTAGGTTGAATTTAGGCCGTCGGATCAAGGGCAAAACGGGAAATCGCGTAGGATCGCGACACGTGGCACTTTTGGGGCTGATATTTTTGACCAGCTGACCAGCCCTCTCTCTCTCTCCTCCCTCTTCTGGCCAGAACCCCCCCTTCCACGATCACTCTTCCTCTCTCTCTCTCTCTCTCATTCTCTTCATTTTTGTTTCCTCTCTTCACCGTTGCTGCTGCTGCTGCTGTTGCTGCTGCTGATCCGCCCGATCCAGCCCGTTCTTCTCGCCTTTCTTAGGTAAGTGACCTCCCCAAATGTCGCCTAGGACCTCGGGTATTGTTAGGCTCGTTTAGGGTGAATTTCGTGGCTGGATGTGCTCGGTGGTGTGTGTTGGCTGAGTTCCAGTTAGGTTGCTGCTGCGTCGCTGGTTTTTGTTATTTTTACTGTGACTTATGTGGCCCGAATTTGAGGAAGTGTTCTTCATGAAAGTTGTTCCTAACATCTTGAAGTATAACATAATTTAATTTGGGAATTTTTGGAAATCATTTGATGCCATTCGGAAGTCCATCTTTGGACCGAAATAAAACTGCCTGATTTACTGTTCACCCGACCTTCGGGTCTGTTCGAATTTTTATAAATTTTTCCAGGCCTATTTTCAAAATACTTTCTTCACAAAAGTTGTTCAGGACACTCGTGGATATAACATATAAAAATTTCAAAGCTTTTCAAGGTGATTTGGGTGTTGAAATAAATGTATTTTGAGGACAAAACGGTCTGTTTGAAGGAACTGATTTTGGTCTGATTTCAATGGACAAAATGGAATGGTTGCAGATTGAACCGGATTTTGTGTTCTTCATAAGAAATGTTGATCAAGATGTGTTTTATGGCATATCCAAAATTTAGAATTTTTGGAGTTGGTTTACTATTTATTTCAAATGGATTTCTGTCACTGCGCAACTGCCCAGTTTGGACGCGATTTTGTTCACTCTCGGTTTTTATCTCTCTCGGACTGATTAGGCAATGAAATTTTGAGGTTTAGGGAGCTTGGATTAGGACTGTGATGTTGGGGTTTGATCGGAATTAATTTGTGCGATTAATTAATTGGATTGTGCCTTGAATGGAAAATTGTGCGTGGTTGTGTGATTGTGCTTGTTGGTTGGCCTGGAAATCGTTGTGGGCTGATTTGGTTTGTGCATTGGGCTGAATGTGGTGTGGTGGCGTGCCGTGTTTGTGTAGCCGTGAGGTGTGGTGGCGTGGAAATGTGAATGTGCATTGAATTCGTGTGATAAGTGTATGTGGGTCGTGGAATGTGTTCGTGTGATTAGAATATGTGCATTTGTGATGTGTATGGGAGGTGTGAGATTGTGTGTGATAGCGTGTTTGAGTGGCCGTGTGGTACGTGTGGTATGAGTGGAACGAAGGTACGGATGTGTAGGATTGGTTGGAGAGGATCCGTCCTGAGGCGTGTACGTTTACGCGGGACGATGCCGTCCCTGACGAGGTGTCGATGCCTGACGTGGTCAGAAGACCGTTGGCCTGATGCGTTTTACGCGGGCGCGGTAGAAGGAAAGTGTGTGTAGGATTCCGTCCTGAGGCGTGTACGTTTACGCGGGACGATGCCGTCCCTGACGAGGTGACGATGCCCGGCCCGACGGGGTGACGATGCCTGACGAGGTCAGAAGACCGTTGGCCTGATGCGTTTTACGCGGGCGCTGTAGTGGTGGAAAGGTTGAGAATGAGCAAGAATTGGTGGGACGAGTGAAATTAAGAAAGTGACGTGTGGTGTGAGTTCGTGTGCGAGTGTGGTTGTATCGCGTGGTGTGATGCGCGATTATGGGGTAAAATCTGCTAGGCATGATATGGGACGTGCCCAAGTGGGTTTTACTCTATAATCGGGGCACGCGCGCGGCTGTGATGTATGTTTGTGGCATACTGGCTGTGTGGTTGACTAACGTGCAGGAACGTGCATGAGGAATTCCAGGTAGGGTCGCGTGTGATTGTTCGTTTGGTTGATAGATTGTGTGTTATGTGTGTTTTCTTCTGGCGGTACGCGAGTGCCTACGTGGGGTTTGGGGTTGTACACTTATTGAGATTCGTCTCACGGTTGTATAACCGCCACTTTTAGACCCCCAGTCGTAAACCCGGGAAGCTGACTTTGGTGCCCAGTAGAGCTGCAGGTGAGTTCCGGAGGTTCAAGCCAGAGATTCAGAAGCAGAATGGAAGAGGTCGATCCTTAGGCTTTTCCCTAGGGTATTTTAGGGGTTGTGTAAATCGGGTTGACCCATAGGGAAGTTAAGTTAACCAGACCCTGATGTTTTGTTATGGCAGTGATTTCGGATGTTGGTTTGCTATATATGTCAGTAATATGATGTTTGTATATTTGGTGTTGTATGAATATGTGGTTGCTGGATTGTTCTGTTGTTCTACCCCGTTGTCGTCATTATCTGTCCGGAGTTTTGTTGTTCGCTTCCGCATGTGGCTCTGATGTTTGGGTTGGGTCGGCGACGTTCCTGGGACGTCGCACAAATTCGACCGGAGCAGGGGATGTTGCGAGCTCGATGGGAGTTCGGGGCGTGACAATGTTACTACTGCATAATTCCTTATTTAGGTTGATAATCAAATCATTAATCAAATTATGAATCACGGGGTTTGAAAAGTCAAACCAGGATTTGGGGAAGCCAAGCTGATCCGCAGACCGGATCAACCGAACCAAACCTGCTTTTGCCAGTCTGTGTCTTTGGGTAGAGAGATTATACTCAGGCTCCACCAAACTCGTTTCAAGTATTTGGTACCCTTTGATTAACCTAACTAGCCGTTGCTCTCAAATAAATTAATTATGTTTTTTTTACTTTAGCAATATAGTCGGTTATATTGATGTAGCCTAATGACAGGAGAAGAGTTATTTAGGGAAAATTGCCCAAGAAGTCCTAAATCTATAATACGATGGTCAATTCGGTCCTAAACATTTTAATTGGGTCAATTAATCCGAAAATTTTGGACAATTTTCCAAATATAAACCTTACCGCCAATTTTGGCTGGAAATCACTGATGTGGACTTTGATCATCTTACGTGACATAAACGGTACTCACGTGGAGGTTTTTGCAAATAATTTTAAATTTTTTTCTGAATTGTTTCTTTTCTTTTCCTTTCCTTTTCTTTCGCTTGTGGCTTGTCTAGGTGATGGCCAGCAACCGACCACAGGCGAGAGCCACGCTCACCCAAATCTGCGCAAGGGCGTGCAGTCCTTGTTGGATCTGGCCAAGGGGTGTTCCTCGCTTGTGACCGGCAAACACAACCATCACCAAGACCGACTATAGGTGAAAAGGAAAAGAAGAGGAAAAAATAGATTTGGGTATGAACTTTTGCTCATCTTGCAATTGAGTGACTGAACTCTTTTTTTTTTCAATCAAGTACCTCAAGTTTCAAAATTAATCTCGATGTCAAGCCTCTGTTAAATTGAATGTCATGTCACTTGATTCTTGCCGAGGTGGATTACCTAACAGGTCAATTAATCCATCGATTATTCTTGCAATTGAGTGACTGAACTTTTTTTTTTTTCAATCAAGTACCTCAAGTTTCAAAATTAATCTCGATGTCAAGCCTCTGTTAAATTGAATGCCATGTCACTTGATTCTTGCCAAGGTGGATTACCTAACAGGTCAATTAATCCATCGATTATTCTTGCCGAGGTGTATTTTAAACCTTACTTCTTAGGAAAAAATGTCATTTTGAAAGAGCAATAATGCAACTCCTAATATAAGGTTTTGAAAGGGTTAGCAATAAATCTAGGGATTCTATGTCGGCTGACACGCATAGCCCGCAATGGAAGAACCGCATATTGATGAACTTGAACAATATATGAGGGGAAATATAGAAGAGTTAGCATGAAATTTCTCATTGTATCAAATGCAAAAACCTTTATTGTCACGCATGGTGCTAAAATTATATACGACAGTTCTTTTGCAAACAATATCTGTTGAACTTATACACGACCATAAAGACGGGAATGCAATGTTGAAGAGTATGTGGAGGGGCTGTGACATCCGAGCAACTTCGTGCCCAGAATTTGTGTGCACATGACTTCTATTCGCGTGGCCTTTCTGGGCCCATTCGAAAAGAAGTACGCAACCGGTGTAGTTCGTCTAGTCCACATTATCCGCTGGATCGTGTGGATCTTGCGTGGCCAGAAAATTCGACATATCACATGCATTGAACTTATGTACTCTGAGTGCAACCAATTATTTGTCTAGTCGATGTCGTTTTCACCCCGAGTGTCCACTATTGTCATTACACGCGGGCCTTTTTGTCTTTTTTTGGCTCCTTTTTCAGCACATTAGATCCCTTTTTCTTAAATTTCCAACGTTTCGCTTCTAATTAACACGATTCAAGAAAATTCCCGAGTCAATTATAATCTCTTAGAATATTTCAACTATCTGACGTCACCAATTTCTATTTATCGATTGCCGACATATTGACCATGTATATGATAATAATAAAAGAATCGACGGCATGTACATACTATATTACAACTGCACATGTCTAATTAAGATCGGTTCACGCGAGATTAACTTAATGAGAATAATAGAATAAACAGAAAACAATCATCCGAAAACAAATTTGGGTACGCAAGATCAAGTTGGGAGTTAATTTCTTATTTCGCGATCTGTTGTCCTCATCGGAATTGTCCACACGAAGTTCTTATCAGAAAATATAACAATGATATAACATGGATTTAGAATATGACATTGCTTATCTTCAAAGGTTCATGGGTCAGTTTCTCTCCCTCGTCAAATTCTTGGACTCTTGGGGAGTAAAAGTAAGTCAAAAAATCACTTTGAAAACTCATTATAAAATTCGGAATTCAACGGGCATTATTTGGAGCGTGCTGAGCTGTGGGATCATGTCATTTTCGAAAGACCTTTAGGCGGTCTCTCCACCGGTCAAACTTTGACTTACAAGTAAGAATAGGATGTGTGAACCGAAGAGTTTGCTCACCATTGACTATGCAATACATAACTTTTTCTTATTTTTGCCATTTTTCTAAAAGAAATTCCAAACTTTTCCGGGGGAGACATCACTCCTCCTAATTTGTTTTGTCTTGCCAATAACCCCAAACTTGTACCGATAACTTAAGAATACATTATTCTTTCAATATGACCATTGAAATCCGTCGTGACAGCCATCGTGAACATTAATAATCTGACATGACTATGCTCTCGGTCAACATATAAGCATGTGTCTATTATCACGTCAAATCCGTTTACTTGGTGTTGTCTATAAATATTGTCACGTCGGATTTTGAATGGCAATCGTGATGAACATATAAAGGAAGGTATTTTCACTTCACGGGTACAAATTTAAAGTGATTGGTAAGATGAATAAAGTTTGAAGTATTCACGTACCATGGGAAAAATTTAGAATTTTTTGTGGAATTATTCGTTTTTTTTTAGGTCTATATGGGATTATCTTTTTCGTTTATTTAATTTTTATTAACCACCTCTTCTTGTTTCTTGACTATTTTTTGGTCGAATTCTTGTTTCTTAATAAGTATGGCTAGTCATGCCCACGGTTCGGAACCGGCCGGTTCCGGTTCGTGGCCACATGTGAACCAGAACCGGAATCGCTAGGGCAGTTCTGGTCCCGGTTCCAGTTCCGGTCCGGCTGGTTTCAATTTCGAACCGGCCGATTCCAATTTGTAATTTAAAAATTTTAAAAATAAATTATGAAATAAAAAAATAAATAATTATAAAAATATGAAATAATGAATTATTCAATATAAATTATAATCAAAATGAAAATTGTAGGGGTGATCGGTTCCCGTTCGGAGCCGGGAACCGAATCAGTAAGACCGGTTTTTTAATTTTAGAACTAGGAACCGGACCAGCAAACCATAGAACCGGGAGCCAAACCATTGGTCCGGTCCGGTTCTAGGCGGTCCAATGGAACCCTTTGCTCTTAATTAGCAAAGGATCGTAGCCACAAAAGGCATACAACTTCACATGCTCATGGCTTGACTTGGATTTTATAAACAATCCATTTGATGGTCTCTTCATTCCCATTCGATGTGGGACTCTTGGCATTTGCATGAAGACAAGCCAATAGTCTCATATTGAAGGCGTTAAAGGCAAACCGAGAGTCCCACATCAAATGGGAATGAAGAGACCATCAAAGGAGTTGTTTATAAAACCCAAGCTAAGCTTTGTAATTAGAGTTCAATACACCCAAGCCAAGCATTACAATTGGAGATCAATGCACTTACAATGCACGGCAATTAGAGTTCAATTTATTTTATAAAAAAATTAAATAATGAATTTTTTTAAAAAAAATTTCATTATTATTATTATTTTAAATAATTTGGAATCGGAACCGAGCCTGTGGGCTACAGGCCGGTTCCTGTTCCGAACTGCAGGCCCGGTCAACGAACCGGGCCCGGGTTTGACGAGGCCGGTTCCTGGCAAAAATCAGCCCGTGGCCATGACTAAGTATGGCGACGATGGGACAAATCTCTCAACGATCTTGATAAGGATAGACGACAACGGCGGCCAATCTTTTTTCTCAAGGAGTTTCAATATTTTATTTTTTTATTAATATCACGAAAAATTTCAAATTAATATACATGTAATAAATTTACCCCAAACTAATTTTTTGACCACAAAAAACTCCAAATCGGTACGCTTATGATAATTTTACCTTCCGCTAGTTTTCGTTAAATTTCACCGTCAAATTTCTAAGTTGGATGACACGTGGTAATTTACGAGTGTACCAGTTTTGGGTTTTATGCTCCGTTTGTCATAAGTGTACCAATTTGTGATTTTTCGTGATAATAATCCAATTTAATGGAGGGTAAATTTGTCACAAATGTATCATTTTGGGATTTTTGTTGATCAAAAAATTAGTTTAGGGTAAAATTGTTAAATGTGTACCAGCTTGAGGTTTTTAATGATCAAAAAATTAATTTTTGATAAATTTATCACGTGTATACTAATGTGGATTTTTTGTGATATTAAATTTTTTTTTTCGGGTGTGAATCCCAAGAAAATAAACCCTTTTTTTAATTAATAGCTTCATTTTGTAAAATGCTTGATCTTATCCAAAAGGCCGAGAAAGGTCTAATCTTTGAATATGCTAAAAGCATTATGGAAGCATAGGAGCTTTTTCCAAATCAATCAGCGGTCAAAAGAACATCTGTCATCAGCTGCCATTTCCACGGTAATTTTTAGTCCAAAGAATGTGAATACGCAACATGCGTGTTGACAATAGAACTCTGGTTAGAGCTAGCTGAACTAGTAGAGAATTTGGTTATCAATTTTTTCCAAATCAATCAGCGGTCAAAAGAACATAAGTCATCAGCTGTCATTTCCACAGTTATTTTAGTCCAAAGAACGTGAATACGCAACATGCGTGTTGACAATAGGACTCTGGTTAGAGCTAGCTGAACTAGTAGAGGAGATGCACTTTAAACATTGTACGTTGCTATAAATTGAGAATTATAGATTATAGCCTTTCGATTTCTTTTAATATAGGATAAATTTATCGTAAATATACCAATTTAACGGAGTATAAATTTGTCATAAATGTATCAGTTTAACGGAAGAGATGCATTTTTACGGAGGGTAAATTTATCACAAATATATCAGTTTTACCCTGATTGAAGGGTCGAATAATTTTTTATACGACCTTACCCATTTGACGAGTCTAGTTCTTTGATGAAATTAAATGCAGACAAACTCTTATTTAGCAAAAATAGTGTTTTTTCACAAAAAGATGTTTTTCTCCTGTAGCTTTGTTTTATGTTAGGTAAAAGAGGGACGGTGAAGATTATGAGTCAAGTGGCTGGAGACCCACGAGAGCACTGAATCACGGTCCAAACGGTGACGCAGGTTTTGGTCTCTTTCTAAGACAAGCGACGCGAGCTTTGGCTTATATGTACACTCCCCATCCCTGCACACCAGTTTCGTGTACCTTCTTCCCTCACTCCTCCTCTCATTTCTTCTCCGCTCGTTTTCAATCTATACATACAATCACACCCAAAAACTCTCTCTCTCTCTCTCTGGAGAAGAAGATGGAGATGGCTGACCAGAAGACCGTGGCTAAAGATGCCGTCTCCAACAACGGCGTCGAACGGAAGTCGATCGAGGACTTCGATCCTCCGGCGAAGCCGCGCCAGAACAAGTATGCCCTCGCCTGCGCCATCTTGGCCTCCATGACCTCCGTTTTGCTCGGTTATGGTCAGTTCCCTCTTTCTCTCTCTCTCTCTCCTCTCTCTCTCTCTCGATGCGTTCGATGTTGTTACAGCATGGGAAGACTCTTCCTGGTGACCGTCCATGATGTTTGGAACTCTCTAAACCACATATCTTTGCGATGTGATTTGTGAATTTATTTGCATACAGCGAATCATAATAATAGATCTATTGCAAAAAGTCATTTGTTTAATGGATAGGAAATGAAAAAGAGCAAAAGAAAAACGAGAATTTTTCAATTTTTCGCATATTTGCATATATAGTAATAAATGGTTTCGTATAACATCATAATTTTTTTCCCTTTTGAGCCAACCAACTTAATTTTGAATAAAATCCATCGTGCTTATTATTTATAATATTCTCATCTTATTAATAATATATATAAAATAAAATCAAATTGAAGAAAAGGGAGGAGAAAAGGTCACAGGATTTTATTTTTTATTATTTTTCAATTTCTTGTAAATAAGATTTTTTTTTTAACTTTGACAGATATAGGAGTGATGAGCGGAGCGGTGATATACATAAAGAAGGACCTGAAGATAAGCGACGTCCAAGTGGAGGTCTTGACAGGGATCCTCGCCGTGTACTCACTCCTTGGGTCGGCGATGGCAGGGCGAACCTCCGACTGGATCGGCCGCCGCTACACCATCGTCTTGGCTGGGGCCATCTTCTTTGCCGGGGCCCTCCTCATGGGCTTCGCCCCCAACTACGCCTTCCTCATGTTTGGCCGCTTCGTTGCTGGCATCGGCGTCGGCTATGGCCTCATGATCGCCCCCGTCTACACTGCCGAGGTCTCCCCTGCCTCCTCCCGCGGCTTTCTTACCTCCTTCCCCGAGGTACTTTCTCATTTTCTTTTTTGTTCCCCTAATTTGATAGCATCTTTTTCATTTTTTCATTTGTCATTAATTTTGTCTTTTTATTGTTGAACGTGCATTATTCTTGTTACAGGAAAAATTGAAGTTAGAAAGGTGATTATGCTTTAGGGATTATTTTTCTTATCTAGAACTTTTTGTTATTACAGCCACCAACCACTATGAATGGACGTCATTTCAATGGTTCAGGTGTTCATCAACGCCGGCATCCTCCTTGGCTATATCTCTAATTACGCCTTCTCCAAGCTTCGCCTCAACCTCGGGTGGCGTATGATGCTCGGCGTAGGAGCAATCCCCTCAGTCCTCCTTGCGTTCGTCATCGTCGTCATGCCGGAGTCCCCCCGGTGGCTCATCATGCAGGGCCGCTTGGGCGACGCAAAGCGTGTCCTTGCCAGGACGTCCGACTCCAAGGAGGAGGCCGCACTACGGTTTGCCGACATCAAGGAGGCTGCTGGCATCCCTGACGAGTGCAATGAAGATGTTGTCAAGGTCACCAAGCGGAGCACTGGAGAAGGCGTGTGTCGCGATCTCCTCCTCCACCCGACCCCGTCCGTCCGTCACATCCTCATATGCGCTGTTGGCATCCACTTCTTCCAACAAGCCTCTGGCATCCAAGCGGTCGTCCTCTACAGCCCTCGCATCTTTGAGAAGGCCGGAATCACCTCCTCCGACAAAAAGCTTGTCGCCACCATCGCGGTCGGCTTCGTAAAGACAATGTTCATCCTCGTTGCCACCTTCCTCCTTGACCGAGTCGGGAGGCGGCCGTTGTTGTTGAGTAGCGTTGGTGGGATGATCGTCTCGCTTGCCTCTCTCGGAATGTGCCTCACCATCATCGACCACAGCCGCACGAAACTCATGTGGGCGGTTGCTGTGTGCATCGCGTCAGTGTTGTCCTATGTGGCCTTCTTCTCTATTGGAATGGGGCCAATCACGTTGGTGTACAGCTCAGAGATCTTCCCGCTGAGACTGCGTGCGCAGGGGTATGCAATCGGTGTCGCCATGAACCGGGTGACGAGTGGAGTGTTAGCGATGACGTTCATATCACTATATAAGGCGATCACCATCGGCGGGGCCTTTTTCTTGTTCATGGGGATCGCATGCGTCGCGTGGGTGTTTTTCTACACATTTATGCCAGAGACGCAGGGGCATACGCTGGAGGAGATGGGGCAGTTTTTTGGTAAATACACACGGTGGAGGTCCGTGGCGAGGGAGTTGGAGATGCAAAAGAATAAAGCAGTGGTCAATGGGGACGGCGGTAGTGGCGAGGGGCAGTTAGAGAAATGATTATAAGGTAGGGAGTATCTGATAGATATGAATGCCCTTGTTAGGGTTTTTAGAGTAATTATACGTAATATGAATTGGTTGATGATTGCTGACCGTGAACGACGAAAAGGGTTGCTTCTTGTTTGACATTTTTAAGAAACATAAACGAATTACTACGATGAATTTTAAAAGAAGATGACATAAAGTAAAAGAAGTTTGGAGAAAAACTGTATTGTATTGATCTGCCTCATATACATGTACATTGATCTATTTATAATGTAAAAAATATAAAGAAAACAAGAAATAATATACAAGGATTACAATTTCCTATTTTCCAGAACCAATAAGTGATTCTCTGGATCAATCAATCGTCCATCGCGATCGACGATATAATCAGAATCAAACCATATCTCCAACAATATCAAATCGTATTTCCAACACTCCCCCTCAAGCTGGTGGCCTGTATATGTCAAGGACACCTAGCTTGCTCAGCAGGTAAGTATGTTGTTTTTGACATAGTGGCTTAGTGAAGATGTCTGCAGGTTGTTCGACAGTTCCAATTCCTCTTGTCACGATAATCCTTTCTTGAATCTTGTCCCGAACAAAATGACAGTCGACTTCTATATGTTTTGTTCTCTCATGAAAAACTGGATTTGCTGCTAGTTTGAGTGCAGCATCATTATCGCAAAATAGTTCACTTGATCCATCGATTTGCACTCCAAGATCTGATAACAGTCCTCGTAGCCAAATTATTTCACAAACAGTTTTTGCCATGGCTCGATACTCTGATTCGGCTGATGATAATGATACCGTTGACTGCTTCTTCGTTTTCCATGAAATTAATGATCTTCCCAGTTTGATACAAAAACCAGTGACGGATCTTCTGGTCATTGGGCAAGTAGCATAGTCTGTATCACAATAAGCTGTCATCTTCATGTTGCTATTACGAGACAAGAATATACCAAGTCCTGGGCATCCCTTCAAATATTTTACCACCTTTAATGCTGCATTCATATGGGACTGTTTTGGGTTATGCATGAATTGGCTAAGTATTTGTACTGCATAACATATGTCAGGCCTTGTCATGGTAAGGTATATCAATTTTCCCACAAGCCGCTGATATCCCGATGGATCCTCAAGTAACGGATCTTTTATAGATGAAGATGAACTCACATCGTATTCATGTGTTGTCAACTTGGTATTCTGTTCAATTGGTATGATAGCTGGTTTACATCCTGACATTCCTGTTTCTGAAATAATTTCCAAAATGAATTTTCGTTGACTGAGGTTAATTCCCTTGTCGGATCGAGCAATTTCAATCCCAAGAAAGTATTTAGGAGGTCCCAAGTCCTTAATGTGGAATGCGGAATGCAAATATTCTTTGAATTTCGTAATATGAGAGTCATCATTCCCCATGATAAGGATATCATCAACATATATCAACAAATAAATTGACGAAGTACCTGCAGTCCACGTGAATAAAGCATAATCATGCTTGGATTGTTGAAATCCTACACCTGTAAGTGCAGTAGTGAACTTGGCATACCACTGCCTAGAAGCCTGTTTAAGCCCATATAGGGATTTACGGAGACGACATACTCGAGACTCCCCCTGTCTGCGTAAACCCTATGGAAGTTCCATATAAATTTCTTCATCTAGATCCCCATGAAGAAATGCATTGTGAACATCCATCTGATGCAGTGGCCAATTACGAATGGCAGCAATGGATAAGAAGGAACGTACAGTTACTTCTTTGGCAACAGGAGAGAAGGTTTCATGATAATCTAAACCTTCTCGTTGTGTGTATCCTTTAGCAACCAAACGAGCTTTGTAACGTTCAACAGAACCGTCAGCCTTGAATTTGATTTTGTATACCCATTTACATCCAATCGGTTTCCGATGTGGGGGGTAAGGAAACAATATCCCAAGTGTGGTTATCAATTAGGGCTTTGATTTTGATTGCCATTGCATCTTGCCATCGAGGGTCACGTGCTGCCTCATGATATGAAGAGGGCTCCTGTTCTTCTGAAATACGACTAATGCAACACATATGTTCTGGCGAGAGTCTACTAAATGAGACATATGAAGATACAGGATATTGTGTACCTGGAGAGCCCAATGTGGATCATATGTAATCTTTGGTCCATGTAGGTGGGCGAATATTGCGTCCAGAACGTCGAGGTTGCTCAGTTGGTACGTGTTCAGATATATTTGATGAGGATTCTTGAGCAAGCTGCGGTGAAGTTGCCATAGGTGGGATAGGCGAAAGAATATTCTCAGATAATGGGGATTCATCTGCTTGGCTCAAAGATTCTCTTATAACAGGCATAGATGGTTGTGGTGCAATCGCAACATATTGAGGAGCCATGGATAAGTCGTCATCGGATAGAAAATGACGGTGGTGTTGTGATTCTGAAGATGAAGATGTCGTCTGTTGAAACGGAAATACATCTTCATGAAATATAACATCCCTGCTTATAAAGAAATGCCCTGTAGAGATCTCCATAACTCGGTATCCTTTCTGGAGAGGGGGATATCCCATGAAAACACATTGAGTGGCACGGGGATCCATTTTATCCCGAGGCCCCACAGTCGTTGCATAACATAGACATCCAAATACTTTAAGATGATGAATATCAGGTTGTTTTCCATAAAGCATTTCAAAAGGAGTTCTGCCTTCAAGAATTCTGGTGGGCATACGATTAATCAAATAGGCTGCCGTGACCACACAATCTCCCCAAAGATTTTCCGGAATGGAAGCTTGATATTTTAATGCTCGTGCTACTTCCAAGAGATGTCTATGTTTGCGTTCAACAATTCCGTTTTGTTGTGGAGTATAGGTGCAAGAACTTTCATGAAGTATCCCATGAGAAGACAGAAGTGTTATGCAATCAGAATTAAAGAATTCGCGCCCATTATCTGTACGAATTCTTTGAACAGGTTTATCGAATTGATTTCTAATCATGGAAAGGAAATTCGATAAATGAGAAAATGTCTGACTTTTTGATTGCATGAGGAAAACCCAAGTGGCACGGGTGTAATCATCCACAATTGTGAGAAAGAATCGGGAACCGTCACGGTGAGGGGTATGATAGGGTCCCCAGATGTCCATATGAAGCAATGAAAAAACATGGTTAGTACGAGATGTGCTGATTGGAAAAGATACTCGAGACTGTTTAGCCAAAGGACATATTGGACATTTTGGGTGGGGAAAAACTGCACTATGACCCAATCGTTTATGGAAAAGGAGATTTTTATTATGAGTAATGGCATTACAAGAAATGCTTTTATTGAATAAATTCAAATCTCCTGGGGAATCAATCCAGAAATACAATCCTTGTGCAACTTTACCCAAGCCCATCAGTTTGCCAGTTGAATGGTCCTGAAAGAAACAATTTTCGGAATTGAATACAGCACGACAGGAATTATCCTCGCAGACTTTCGAGACAAAAAGCAGATTGAATTCAAAATCAGGGATATATAGGACATTTCTGAGGACAAAGTTTGGACCAAGATGAACGGTGCCCATTTTAGTAACATGGGTGATAGTTCCGTTTGGAAGACATACTGACACGGAAGATTGTGCATCTGTATCAATATGGGAAAATAAATGCTCATTGCAAATTATGTGGTCACTGGCCCCTGAGTCGATTATCCATGCATCAACTGAAATAGAATTCGCCTTGTAGATAAAAGTACCTGAGAAGCTTGCATTCTTGTCATCGGTCTTCAATTGACTCAGCATTTTCATAATATTCTGGTACTGTTCCTTACTAATTGTCTCACGTGCTCCGTCAATTTTTTGTGCAGAGACCTGATAAGCAGAAAATTCTTTCTCTTTTTTGTCTTTATCATTTGGCTTCCCATGTAATTTCCAGCACGTATCAATGGTATGGTGTGGACGCTTGCAGTACTCACAATATTTATTTTAAAATTTTGAGTTTTGCCCACTAACCTTCTTTGATGACGTGGCACCGCGTGAGCCGTACGATCCCCTATAACTTGGCGCTGTTGTGGTCTGATCGTGGCCATTAGATTCAGCTGAGTTGATGGTCGAATAAGGACCATTCGATCCCCCCTGTTGATCACCACCGTCCATGTGAGAAACCCTAAAGTTTCTTTCATTTCCTTTGACCGTAGCAGCCATTCCTTTGATCCCCAGACTCCCGAGAGCTTCAAAATTTCCAGTGAGGTCTCTGCTTGTCCGTCCAGCTGGAGCGAAGCCAGGTGACACGGCGGCGAGAGCAACGGCATCACTCACCCGTCCACGCTCGGCCGCGGCTATCTGGTGGCTCTCCTCTTGGACGGCTAACTGATAGATCCGGCCGAGCGGCGGCGCGGGTTCCATCGCGAGGATTTGCGACCTGAAGTGTGAGTAATTTTCGTTTAGAATCAGTAAAAATCTCGTAGCTTTCTCCCTTTCTCGAATTGCTTTATACTGCCAGAGGGTTTCGTCGGGCCCTTCAAGTTTTTCTTCGGCTGCTGCGAGTTCATTCCATAAGGCAGAGAGTCGGTTGAAGCAAGTGGTAATCGGTAGGTTTCCTTGCTTCAACTCCGACAAAGCCTGGGTGAGCGAAAAAATTTTTGCTTGGTCGAGTTTTCCGTACATTTCACGGATATTATCCCAAATCGTTTTTGAATCTTCAGTCGGTGGGAGTCCGGCGGCGACCTCAGGAGCCAAACAGTTCCCGATCCATGTGCGCACAAGCTGGTTACACTTGTGCCAGTGACGCCGTAAGCGGTCATTGGCTGGGATGGGTATGGTTCCATCAAGAAACCCTTCTTTATCCTTGGTAACGAGAGCTCGCCGGAAATCCCGAGACCAATTGGTGTAGTTTTCTGGTCCAGTCAGCTGCAAATTGATGAGACGCAATTCTGGGCCGTCGGCCGGCGACGTGTAGAGGGGGTCGCCTGGCTCGGGGCGGCCGCCGCTGGTTGCGACCGCATAAGGCATGAATCCGAGTCCCAGTCCCGGTGGAATGGATCCGGGTCTGTGGTTTGGACCCGTCCAGCCCATCCCTATGTTGGAGGAGGTTGGCCCACCTTCAGTAGCCTGAGTTCCAAGGTTCGAAGCTGCTTCTTCTCCAGTTGTGCCATATTGGGCCCATGGTTGATTTTGCCCGATGGCCCATGGACCTTGCACCGGAACCCAGTGGATCAGTGCCCATTGGACTGAGCTGGAAACATGAACTGGAGCAAGGGCAGGATCTTGAGCTGTTGATCGTTGGTCTTCAGTTTGATCACCGTGATGTGAACCGGCAATATGAGGTGAGTCTGGAATCTGTGTTGGAATTTCCTCCGTTGAAGATTTTTCTCCAGTGGTTGTACTCTTGTCTTTGGCCATGGTATCTTTGGTTCGAATTCCTATCCGAGTGCTGATTTGTTTTGCAGGAGTTTGTTCTGCAACAACAATTCAGAAAAAAAAACGGAGCTAATTCGAGGGTTTGCGGAAGCTATGCCAGGAAGATAAGCTCTGATACCATGACATAAAGTAAAAGAAGTTTGGAGAAAAACTGTATTGTATTGATCTGCCTCATATACATGTACATTGATCTATTTATAATGTAAAAAATATAAAGAAAACAGGAAATAATATACAAGGATTTCAATTTCCTATTTTCCAGAACCAATAAGTGATTCTCTGGATCAATCAATCGTCCATCGAGATCGACGATATAATCAGAATCAAACCATATCTCCAACAATATCAAATCGTATTTCCAACAGAAGAAGCCAAGAGAAATTCGTTGGGAAATTTAATTCCCGTTGGAATAAGAAATCTACCCTTTTTCCTTTGATATAGTGGTTGGTACTTTTTACCTAGGATTTGGATCTTTACTTAAAAAATTTATGTAGGTTATTGTCTAGACTTACTCTGTCAAACTTGAATTAATCATGAATCGATGGATCTGGAAGAATATCAATTTCCACTCATTTCATTTAGTATTGATTATTACCCTCCGTATCTCAAGTTCGGAACTTGGGTGGTTTTATTATTGCGCAATTTGGTACCAATATGCCAAATCTAAATTTATTTTTATCATCAAATTTATAAGCTACGAAGTGTGTTGTGGCTTCTACTTTTCTTTTTGCCACACTTCAGTGAATCCTCATATACAATTTTCAAATTTAATAATGTAACCGGGTTATATTCAAAGGAAGGCTATATCACACCTAACGATAATTTTATATCCGTTCATAAACAAATGAACTTAAATTCACATAATTCATAGATTGAATAAGAAAAAGGGGATTGGTGGTCATTACACAAATTATCATGAAAGATACAATAGAAGTTGGATAAATCTATCCATCGATTAAGCTTTCAAAATAGTTAGGATAATATCATTCTATACCCGATAAATATACTTCAAAAAAATTTAATAAATATTAGAGAAAAAGAAAACTTAATGGAGAGAGAGAAGAGAGAGAAGCCAAGTAAACTTAATATATATAAACCACTGGGGGTTTACCCCAGTGGCCACCCTTCTCACTTGAGAAGGCGGAGGTGGGGAGTTCGAATTCCCACCTTTGTAGACGGGTAGAGGTGGGGACGCGTAGTTTAAGATGTAGGTTTCGACGCCCACGCCCTGCAAGAGACAGGGCACAAGTCTGAGTGTGTATCGTGAGTGAGAGATAGAGTAGGACCGATAAAAAAAAACTTAATATATATAAAAAGAAAACTTAATATATATAGTCTTAGAATATATTAAAGCTACATCGTTGTTTGGGTTGTTCATCATCGATGTTAAGACTCATCATGAAGCGGAGGAGCAGGCATTCAAGATTAGAGTCTCGTTGCAATTTCTGTTTTAAGGTTTAAGACAAATTTCTTTGGTCCGATTTTCCTCTCTTGAGACAGTCCATTATAAAATGGAGAGAAATTAAAATCCGTACAAGTTGTAGGTATTGTCCAATCTTACTAATTTTACAATCTCGAATCACAATCTTATCACGATTTAAATCTTATTCCTATCTAAAAGAGAATTTGAAATGAATGGGACTACCCAGATAATGGATATTCAAGATCTTATAAATTCGCCAAAAGGATGACCTGTTACAATGTCTTAGATTTTGTATGTCCAACACCCTTTCACCAAGGCTTGAAAAAATTCGATTGGCTATGTGTATACTTATGCATTTAATTTGCTCATTTGATGTTTCCAAACACCACAATGGCAATTGACTTGTTTAACAGGAACATCTGGGAATAGGAATGAAGATGTGTCACTATATTCGATATGTCAACCCTCATTTCTTTCACTTTTTTCTTCTTCTTTTCGTCCTTTGCTTTTTGTCCCAATTGATAGGGGAAGATTATTTTTTCTAATGATGTACGGTACAACATGATACCATAGGATATCCGGCTTTGCAAGTATTTCGATACAAAATATATGAGAGGGAACTTGTTCTCAATTTCACTAGGACAAGGTGCTCCTCATCTGTTTTCAATGATAGGAGGTCATGTTGCTCATTCAATAATAATTATAAATAAATAAAATATAGAAAAACTTTCGGCTGTAGTTTGGAAAATCATGTGGCGATTGTGCTTCTAAGAAAACGGTCCACTGCTGAGTGGTTGAAATGGTGGGGAGGATTGCTTATGGAGAAGATTTAAAAGGGTCATGGACACATTTCAATTGATGCATTGTCTCCTGGTTGTTGATGTTTGTAGGGACTGATTTCTTGCTCTAGTCACTGTCTGTGCTACTGCTCTCAGTCATCAACCTTTCCCCTTTTTGTCGTATTTCTTAATTTCCTTTCTTTAAATTTGAGATTCCTAGTTCTCAAAATAGTAGGACCACCAAAATTTCACACTCAAAAGATTTTTTTTTATGCACAGATTAACAAGCAGGGCCAAAAGAGAAAAGATTCAAGATGTGGCACAGAATTCATATGGGACATCAATCAGAGTGACCATGTGAAACTAGTGATGACAGCTTGAAGTGTGCAGGGCAAAGCCGTACCAGATTTCTTCAATAGGAAAGGCTTCATCCGTGGTGCAAGTGAGGCTTGACAAACGGTGCATGTTCAATTAATACTGTGTCTAGGAGTCTGACACCTTGCTCCGGTTCATCTTCTGATCAATCATACATCAGGTGGTCAAAAGTTCTTTCTGAGTTGTCAACTACAGAGAGTTTTAAAGCAACGATTGGGGCAGTGTCTGGTCAGCTAACAAGGAATATCAGAAGAAGTGCATCAAAATCAACTAGATGGAGCGAAGTTGCAACTGTGTATAGAACCAGAGACTAAGCTTATGTTATCGGGTGCAACTACCGGGGAAAAAGTCATTTTGATGACGCCTTCAACTGATTAGCATTTGAGGAATAAGTCGGATTTCATGATGTGTAATGTCTCATAATAAGGAAGTTTGAGTGATTATCTGTTTGTCCTTCATTGACGATAATTTTATATTTCTTGGATGTTGATGTTTTAAGTCAGCAGTGGACTGATTCAATCGAGACTCGAAAGACTACGATCTTTAGATTTTTCACGCAATATCGTTTTCATTGAGAGAACTAGAAAATCCACAACTAATAATGTTTTTAGATTTCGTGACTTGAGGTATAAGTTGTTGACATTAGGGTTTACAAATGGGCAGGAAATCCTTCAATCAATTCAAAGCATTAGGTAGTGACCAGAATTATTTACACATATCTTTCCAACCATTTCATGATATCCGAGCATAAAATATAAGAGAGATAGAAGAACTTGGGGGATAGAAAGCCAACATCAAACTTCTGATGATTTTTCCTAAACTTGAATGATCAAACATTATACCAAATGGAAATTATTTAAAAAGGCACACATTAACATAGTATCGGTATAGGTACAAGAATATCTAGAGGAGACACTCGAGTTATCTTCATATAAATAACTGATGAAACCCCTAAACTAAAGGTTTTGTTATCCAATTGAAACTAGGGTTATAAACGGTTCGATTCAGTTTGGTTTTCTTGAAAAATCGAACCGAACCGAACCATTAAGGATGCCCTCTTGAACTGAACTGAAACTTAATCGAACCGAATTGGAACTGTACCGAATAACCGATTTAGTTCGGATCAGTTTTCGGTTTCTTCTTCTTCTTCTTTTTTTGCTTTTTATTCATGGCTCGGTTTTCTGTTTTTTCTTCTATTTTTCTTTTCTTTTTTTTCTTTTTATTCCTATAATAATATTTTAGTCATTTACACTATTCAACTATTTATAATTTCGATTACCTTTTAAGTGTGAGTTCTTACGTTAATTACTATTTTAGTCATTTCAGTATGGTACGTCAAATCTTGTCTCTTTTTTTTTTTTTTTATAAATTGTTATTCAATACCCTAGTATGGGCTTGAATATTTTCGTCCCAATTAAAAAAGAATGAAGTCGAAACTTTAAGTTACAATCAATTCACTTTTTGTGAACTCATTCGGCATTTCCTCGTATGCGTATTGACATAATGGAAAGTGTACCATGTTATATAAGGTCAGTATAATACTATAGACAAGTTATTTGTGATATGATCTCACAAATAAAAAGAGAATTTGAGCTGACTGCACGTGGAGCGCTTGTACGTAGCTTGTGGTCATTGAATTAATCTACTGATTTGTATTCCTAAAGCGGGCTTTTCAGTAAAGACAATCATTTACACAGTGATGCATCTGCATCATCTTCATCACCCTTCTTCAAAATATCAGCAACTTTCGCTCAACGTCTAACAGAAAGAAGAAAACTACAAGAAGTTTTCACTGCTCAACCGCATCGATCTACGCTAATGCTCCTTAAAATCAGCCAAACTGACCAAAAGCATGGCGTTTGGGGTCTTTCATAAACTAACCGCGGATAAAAGATAAGTCCTTCTGATATAAGGTATAGGAGTAAAAAAAATCGGTGTTGGAACTAGTCTGCACTCACAGAATGAAAGAAAGAAACAGGTGCTTCTATCCGTGTCCGTAAGATATATACGGTGACAATATACACGAGACTATGTACTCTGCTTCTATTTGTGTCCATTAGATATATGCAGTGACGGTATACGCAAGAACACCTCTATTAGGCAAGTTTGATGGAATTCAATTCTCCAAGCACACAGCTAAGCCATACAACAATGGTTTTTGCACCTAGGTGTTGACACGTAAATTTTGCCAAGTCATTTTGGGTTTAAGTGCATAGAAAATTAGGAGTTTATTTCTAATCCCTAAGCAAAAATATTTTCATTAAATTACATGCCGCATAGATATTAGGCACATTTGCATTAATAGAATTTAGCGAAACATATTTTCCTTTTAATTTATTTCATCTATTTTATTTTATTTAGAAAATCATTATAACGATTTTATAAAAAAAAAGAAAAATAAAAAAAGGGGGCGAATCGGGGTCGTGTCAGCCCAGCTCCCCCTTTTTTTCCTTTCTTCGCTTCTGGGCCCAGCTCGGCCCATCTCTTTTCTTCCTTTCCCCCAAGCCCAGCCTCTCTTCCTCTCTTACTCTCTCCTCCCCGGGTGCGTTCTGACCAAGACCAAGAACCAGAGCAGAGCAGTGAGGGCAGATTGATCAGTGGCAGCTTCGAGCTGGAAATAGAAAGAAGAAGAGCTGGCTCCGTTGACTGACCGGGGACCGTTTTGGAAGGTTGCCAAAGAGAGAGAAACAGAGAAGAAAAGAACAGAGGAGAGGTGAAACCGAGTGGGAAAAACGAGGGGGGAGGCTGAAAGGGGGAGACCGGGAGCCGGAATAGGTGTTTGAGAGGGGACCGCTCTGGCTCCTCAGCTCAGGAGTGCCGGAAAATCCCCTCCCTATTCTCGGTGCGCTGACCCGTCAATCCACGCCGAAAGTTGAACCGGAAATCGGAACTTTTCGGCACGAGCTTCTTGTTCCTCAAATCAACGACGCGAGCATCCGAGCCTCCGTGGAAGAGTCCAGCCGCCGCCGTTCCCGTTCACGCCGACTACGATTTTCGCTTCACTTCTGACCGGTAATTCTCCTCCTCAATGTCCCTGTTTTGGCCGAGTTTAAGATGCCGAACTCCTCCGACAAGTCCACTTGAAACCAAGGCAATTTTGTGACTAGCAAGGTAGATTTAGAGCTTAATACACCCCATCTGAGCCGGAAAAATTGCATAAAACTCAGATCTGGAGCCCTGACTCTAGTCGCACAGCACTTGCTCGACAAAATGCCCCAATGAGTCCCTTTGAGCTTAGAACCCCGAAATTTGGACTTGTTTTTTTGGTCGTTTCTTTGCAAACCGAAACCTTTTTATTGCAAAATATGGCTGTTTGAAGCTTCACACTTCATGTTCAAGTCATAAACCACTTCGAATCTCAGCCTAAAACTCTCAATGAACCACACCCGCCATATGCTCGATGGAATGCCCGAATGAAGCTTCAACTCTTTTCTTGTGAAATCGAGCTCTAAAACTTCCTTGTGTGCGTGGTTTGCACTGATGTTCTTACTGACTCTTCTTTTGGTTGCCATTCATGTGTTTTTTCCGGCATGTTAACGTTGTCTGAGTCAGCCTCGCGTATGCACCCCCTCGATGGGGACGATCTTCCGCACCGCCGAGGCCTGCGGTTTGAGGCCGCCTTAGTCAGTCCATTCCTCCTCGTTTTAGTGTGTGTATGCTTGTCTATTTACTGGTTTATGGTATAGATTCCAGAGGAGAAATCTCTGGGGCAGGATAGTCGGAGAGTGCGCCTTGTCGTCGTCGAAGTGGTCCCCGAAGCATCGGCCGGTGGTGACGGTGTAAGGCCAGCACCGATCGACGGCGCTAATGGCCCGAGCCAACAGCCAGCGGTGGACGTCCCCTGGTGTGGTCACGGTGGAGCTGGCTTCGGCGATGAAGAGCTCTCGGTGAAGGAGTTGAGGAAGAGCTCTCGATGAAGAGCTCTCGCGCTTTTGACTACACTGGGTTCAACTCCCCTGAAGTAGTCCCTAAGGGAACATATGCAAGTCTGCTTCTTAACATCCTCAAGTTGCAAATGTTGCCACTGGGATGGAAAAACAAAAACTAACCTTCTCTTTTCTAATAAGCTTGCATCCTTCAATAGGACCAGTGCTTGAGAAAACCTCTTTAAAGGGTTCTGTGACCTGGGGGTGGATGTTTCCAACATACCTGCAATAGATCATCAGGTAAAAAGAGACAGAAAATGAGAAATCCAGATAGATTACTAATGAAAAGGTGCAAATTTAAAGATGACTTAACAATATATCATAGCAAGATAAGTGAGAAAAGAAGAGCTGAGGAGCTACTAAAGGAAATAATACAGACGCTCACACGCTGCGGCCTGTAGTCGAGTCAAACACAGGTGGCAGATTTCCACTCAAGATAGGCTCTGTCTTTTTTTTTTTTGCTGGAAAGATAGGCTCTATCTGCTAAAAGACCAAATGCAAATCAGAACCATAAAAAGAGGAAAAAC
The DNA here is from genome assembly GCA_031216235.1 of Syzygium jambos. NCBI lineage: Eukaryota > Viridiplantae > Streptophyta > Magnoliopsida > Myrtales > Myrtaceae > Syzygium > Syzygium jambos. Next base: position 17,504,010 of record CM062226.1, read on the forward strand.
AATAAACTCAACCATACAAAGTCCTAGTGCAAAGTGGCGCCTCCCGCTCACATGCCTGGATGAAGAATTAATTAAGATGCCACTTGAACGTTTAACCTCAATATCGCATTTATATCCAGTGTAATTGCAACTCAGTGCAAATGCACCTAACGTCAAAGGGGTTTCTCATTGTCATTTCATCAAATACCTTACGCGCATAACCAGAAACTCCACTCGAAGCTTTGCACACAACAATAAGTTAAGAACAGCAAATACAACCTAATGGTTCCACTGTGCTGACCTAATTCCAAGAATCAATCTCGGGACACAAAATCATGCCGATAAGAACTCAATTAATCCACAAGCCCCTCACCCCAAAAACCTCCTCAAACACTCAGGGAACAACAATAGACAATACAAAGAACAAGAAGCAGCAACGAACGAAGCGACGAACTTACCGCTCAATCTCTGGAGCAAAAGCAATGACAAAGCCGAATTTTTTTTTTAGGGCTAAAACCGAAGTGATCCGAACCAAACTAAAATAAATCGAATTGAAAAAAAAAATTGGTTACTTTTAATTATCCTAACCAAAACCGAAATCGAACCGAAATGCACGAAATATTCGGTTCAGTTTGGTTCGGTTTTTCGGCTCGGTTTTGACACCCCTAGAGTCCACCACAACACAGCAAGCACCTCTTTTGAGAAAAGGCCTACTTCAAACCCTTTTTTGAAATAATCCTTAAGAATATTTTGACTCGATAGACAAGTTGATTCATTTCTACGATAGTAAAAATGATCCAAGGAAGTTCTATAGCCACAAACATCAAATTTTTTTTTCGTCGAACACAAACGTCAAATTTAGAGAGAAGGCTTGAATTTTAAAGACGTTTCCTTCCTAGTTTTTTTTTTTTGGGGGTCGGACCTTCCTAGTTAATGTGAAAGCTATCCATCATTTATGCAAAAAAGAAAGAAAACTATTCACCACCATCACTAATTTTTGGGTCCTTAGTATTGGGTCCTTCGGCAGCATTTCCGCATAAACTGATCTAAAAAAGGGGGCCAGGCCAAAAATAAGAATGAATGAATGCAGGTATTGTATCCCTTATGGCGCCCCTCTTACTTCTTAGGCCCTTACCACATGGGACTGACTTTTAGCATTCAATTCATTCCTATTCGGGCATATAGCTCTCTGGCCTCAGGTTTCTTATGCACAAGATACTCGTAGAGGCGAGTGCAGAGCATATTACCAGGAAGTAATCAAGAGTATGCCATCGTGCCATTCTAAGATATCTCATATCTACAGGCTTTCGGGGAGGAAGGAAGTGTTTAACCACTCATGATTTTGCACGCTGAACACTTTGGCTAAGATCGTGATTATATTAGATTTCTTTCTCTTATCCTATGTATTAACTATTAGAAATTAAAATATAACTCATCCTCGTGTCATCCATCCAACGGTGAAAAAGTAAAATAAAGATTCTAAGAAAAATTTCAATACCTAATTGTTCATCTCAACTACGACAATGCCCCATCCATTACAAAGCAAAGTATTAAGGGAGCCATTATATGCTGTAACTCAACAGAATTTGCAAGAATAATCTCTTTTGAACTTGAAAAATGGGTGTGATTTGATAAATTCAAGGTCTTCATATTTCCAATCATTTACAGGGGTCCCTTGTTTTGACTGATCAAAATAATTCGAAAGTGCTTGAAACATTTCTTGCTAGATTCGCTGGCTATTTTATCTGCCTCCGGTTAACATGCGGAATATGGTCAACTCAACGGCCGACGCTTTGACATCGGCTATAAGCCCAACTCCAAGGTTCGCCTCCAAAGCGCAGAGCACCTCCCTCGATGCCAATTGATTAGCCATGCCTATGCTACTAATCGCCTCTTATTTTCAATTAAGACTCATAATCACATCATACGCATGACAAACAACAAGGCCGCATGTTTCTTTGCTTTTTTTTTTCTCTTTGATCTTTTGCGGTGATGGCATGTTGTCGCAGTTTGAGGAGAGAGGAGAGGCAGCGAGAAAGGACTACATTACTATATCTATCGTCATGGCGGGGTGGCGCCGCCATTGAGGAGAAAGGAGAGGCGGCAAGAAAGAGTGAGAGGCGAGAAATCGAAAGAGATTGAGAAATCCATCGTCGGAAGTAATTAGGGCATTCCTAAAGAATGGGTCTTTACTTACAAATCACTTTACAAGCCTTGCGTATGGACTTGGGGTATTACAACTATGGAGGAAAGTATCATGCCACAAGCCCTCTCAACGGTTAGACGAATAGATATTGATGCATGACCCATGTCGAGTAATTAATAAAATCGAGATAAACATACAAATTGTGAGGAAAAGATAATTCTACAACATACGAGCTTACAAGATTGAAGTAATGTTTCCTTACCAAAAAAAAAAAGATGGAAGTAATGTCCTCTCCTCGGAGAAGCATAGTTGGTGCACAGCATTATCACTGATACAATAAGCAAGCTGAGATTAACATCTATAAAAGTCCTCAAACACAGGCAATCCATTGCAATAATTCAACACTGGTCCTTACACCAAAATCTACATATGCAGTGCAGTTTATCATACTAATCTGTCCTCTTGTCAAAGTTCAAGAGATCCAAGAGATCGATATCGTGGCTCGGAGTTAATGGCATATAGCAAGGTGTGTCACGAGGTCCGTTGACATGCCGATGGTCATCATAAGACGAGTTGCTCTTTGCACGGTCGGGGCTGCTGATCAGGAGTAGGCACAGTCCGGTCTGGTAGATTAGAATTCGATGTGTCGTTCAGAATGTCCGGTTCAATAGTAACTCTTGGAGATGCCTGAGCCAAAAAAAAAAAAAAAACAGAACAGTACTCGAGCTTTAGTATAGTTTAGATATATCTGTAGATCATAAGTTGCTTTGGGTCAATCTAAAGCAACATTTGCTCACCGTGTACTAATTGGTTGTGTTCATTTTGGGAATCATTCAGCTTATTAAGGCCGCTTAAATCGGTTGACGTACTCGCTTTTGCTGACTTTGCTTTCTTACTTTTCCTGTTTATTATGCTGACATAGAACCAACGCCATCTACAAAGACAAATGGTACCGGGGATGAGCTTCAGATAACCGAAATTCCATTGTTGCACGAAAGTATTTTATACACGAGATACATCGTGCGTCACTCGTCAAAATTGATGCAATTTAAATTTCAAGAACAAATAGTCCCCTTTGTTGCTGCAGAATCACTCTATTTTTGGCAGTATGACCATCACTAGTCACTGGAACTAAAGCACCTGTGATGAATCTATCACATAAAACGACTATTGGTAAGGTTGGTGTCTCAATCTTCCTCGTGAAATTCTACAAAATACAATAGGAAAATTTCCACTTTGAGGATACTAGTGTTCGGTATACTGCTGGAATTGAAGGTAAATCGCACTTAAATCGTGGGACAGAGGGAGGAACTGGCCAATCATGAACTCAAAGAAGCTGAATGAGGAACACGTAGGCAAATGAAATCAATTTTACCTGCACTTGTAACCATGTTAGAGATGCTCAATTGGGGAAAGCAAAAGAAGAGCAGTCAAATATTGGGTCCGAAATTTCACCATCTGAAACATTCGAATTGGGTAATATTCCTGCATGACCACATCAGTCTCATGGCCCTTTGGTTGTCGACCTTCATAGTAAACCAAAATCCCCTGTCCCCATTGGCTTAGCGGTGTCTGGTGCTCATGTAACGTCTGTTACTTGTCTCTTTCCAAAATCCACACTCGGTCTTCCTCTTACAACCACGGGGACAAAAGAAGAAACTCTTGCGCTAATCCAATGGTCCACTTGATAATGATACAAGCAACTATTGTTTAATGTTAGTTCACTGAGGTGTTATAGGCAACTACCAAATTCCATACCATAAGAGCATAGAGAAATAGAAAAACACCGAGGGCTAAATGTAAGTTGTCATCACATAGGATAAATAAATCCGAAGGCTCCCAGTTGCAGATGTATAGCTCGGGAATTACGCATTTGGTTTCCATTTCTCCTTTGAGCTTTTTCGTCAATCAATGACCAATGAGCTCGTCCTCCGTTGGTTTGAATCTGCGTCCCTCTGGCCACCCCTCCGTTGATACTGCCATGCTATATGCTTGCAATCTAACATTCAATTCTGCAATAGAAAAAGAAGGAGAAGAGGAGAGAATGGGACTGGAGAAATAAGCAGAGGAAGAAAACAGAAACAGAGGAAACAGAGTTTTCTCTTGGCTTGGCTTTGCTTGAGAGTGTCGAATCCAAACACTTTAACGTGGGTCAATTTATAAATACAAAAGACAAGCACTTTAGAGAAGGAAAAAATAGTTCAAGTGGACCCAACCTCAAGCTCAAGACCACGACGGTTCCACTAACATCAGCTTCTTCGAAGTCCACGAGGCTGTTTAATTTTGTTACAGCGACCCATCTGGTTATTTTAATCAATGGAAAAATATGAAAGCTTAGAGCTTCATGACCTCGTATATGCATGATTAAGCTTTTATCTTCCAGAGGAGTGTGAACTTTGGGGGGAAACAAATTCTAGGGCAGGCAGGTATACTTTAGCAAAAGTTAGATAGATGTTCTTGACTCAAAAGTTTAAATCGCATCATAATCTATGCCATCAATTTTATTTCGGCACCCCTGTTTTTTTATCTATAACTGGATGATTCTCCGGCCATTATACAAGTTTCCCTACTTCGTTTTCTTTGAATCGATATAGCTCTTCTTGCATACTTCAATTCAATTTCCATCCTACAGTGCTTCCTCCAAATCCTTTGGTTCTATATCGGATGGGAACGTCGTGGAGTTCTGGAGGATGATCTAGTCTCGATTCCTTCTAAGACGTCTCTGAGGATTTGCTCCTTTGAATGATTCGATTTGAATTCCCAATCTTTGGAGATAGGTGCAGAATCAGTGACCTGTTCTTCTTTAGGCTTCTTTGCTTCTGTAGAAGCTGCTGCATCTGTATTTTGGGTTGGTTCTTTATTTTCCACAGCTTCTACAAACCTATGAGAATCTTCAAATTGGCAATGGTTACCGTTTTGCCAACCGATTTTTTTTCCTTTTTCCAATACTTAGTTTTGTTTTCCTTTGATTTTGCCACATCGTGATACGATACGTGGAAAATATATATTAACAAAATATAAAAAATCACTTGAACAATGTTTTATTTGATAAATAACAAGTTGCCTCTTGCATTGCCATGTATATTTTTAAATAAAGCTACCGACCAAATATAAGAATCAATCGTGTACAATAGAGCATGATCTGTTGGCACACACCATCGGTGTATATCGACGCAATGTACCTAACCTGAGATGAGTTTGGTCTACTTTATCTAAGAGATTGAGAGCCTCGTTACTTCAATTAAGATAATGGGAAATATCATTCACCATTCGAGTTGAAACTTAGGTGGTGAGCCTTGGAAATCGGAGGTAAAGTAACAACGCAAGAAGATATTTGCAGGCATCCAAATCCGTAGGGCGGGAGTAAGCATGCCATAGCAACCAAAACATCACACTGGATGAAACATACAGATTACTCTGAGACCCCGGTTCTCAACTAAATGGTACTCAATCAAGGCATTTGTCCTGCTAGAAGAAGAAATTCAAATGAGTAGAAAATTACCAGAACTGTAAAATGTTTTATAGACACATCTTGATTGGAAGGATTCATCTACTAATGGAACTAATGCAGTAACAGAAACTGAACACTGTACATGTGTCAGTATCTCAACTCTACTTGTAGAATATATATTCTACACCAGCAATGTACCAAACGAAAGTCCAAAAGCAAAAGAAGTCAAAGGACAAAGAGCAGTCTTGAGTCCTGTTGGGTTTATTACTTTAGAGTATTAGCAAGTTGGGGGTATTTGTGTAAACGTATTAGGCTTAATCCTAAGCCTATAAATGCTCTTTGTTGTCTTTGAAATAAAGAATAGTTGCTCTTTTATCATTAACATGGTATCAGAGCCTAAATTAAAAACCTAAATCCTAAAATTAACACTTCTCACAGCAAACCCTAGCCACCACCAGTGTAGATCTCGTCGGCGACCCACTATAGATCCCTCCGGCGACCTCCGTCCGGCATCGCCCGGGGCTGACGATCCTTTGTCCGGCGTCGCCCAGTGCTAGTGACCTCAGATCCGGCGAGATCTAGGTCCGACGACCTCATCCCAGCATCGCCTAGGGCCAAAAACCGTTGATCCAGCGTCGCCAGGCCCCGGCGACCTCAATCTAGGGTCGCCCAGCTTCGGCGAACCCAAGAATAACGCTATTGGAACTCATCTAGGTCAGAAATCAGTGTTGTCTGACCATTAATTCACTCACCTCAGATCTCTGATGTGTTTTTGATGTATTAAAACCCAGAAATCGATGTTATCAGGGGAGTTTCTGAGGCCGAGGGTTGTGTGGAAGTGATATTTGGCTGCTGAAAGTGACATTTGGATGTGGGGTAGTTGATTTATGAGGCTCGATTGTTATATGTTATTATATGATGTTAAAAAGGGTTAAATGGTGTTCTGAATTGTGTGGATAGAGTTTTGAGTTTGGTTGGTTGAATTAGAGTAGCTGAATTTGGAACGAGTGAATTAGTGTGGTTGAATTGAATTGATTGAATTAGTGTGGAGTGACGTGTGTGGTTAATGAAAGTTCGGAAGTGATTTGTGGAGTTGAATTTGCTGTTTTTCATTGTGGTTTGTGAAGATGGAGCATTGAATTTGGTGGTGCTGGTTTTTTTGGTTGAATGTGATGTTTTGAAGTGTCAGTTCTCTTAATTTTGTGTTCTGTAGTTGGAGTGACATGTGGGGTTATTGAGATTTGCGGATACTCGCGGAAGTTATATAATAAGTGGGGTGTGTTATTTATTACATATGCGGGTCAAGTTTCCAATGATTAGTGGTTTGTGAAGATGTCTACTGGTTCATCTAATTCACAGTCTATTACTTCGGGGTTGGGCTCATCTAGTGCTTCTTTGAGTTCAGTATCTTTCGGTTCATATTATAGTATGACTAATCTGCACAATACCTTGGTCAAGTTGGACGGTACTAATTACCCTTCTTGGTCGATGGCTCTTTAGACTTTTATTTACTATAATCGCCAGTCTAGACGGCTTGAAGAAGAACCACTTACAGATTCAACTAGTCTAGAAGAATGGAAGTACGTAGATGCTACTTTGCGTAAACTTTTATGGAGAAGTATGGCTGAATCTATTCATCATCTTTTCATGGATTGCACTATAGCCTGTGAGATATGGACAAAGTCTGCGTTACTGTATTCTGGATAGAATAACATGAGTCGAGTTTGTGACATGTGGGAGGCTTTATTTGAAGCCAAAATTGGTGATGCTAGTTTGGCAGAATATTATGCTCCTTTTGCATCTTTGTATCAGCGCCTCAAGTCTTATTTTCCACCAGCTACCACAGTTACTCGGATGTAGCAATGAGAAGCGGACATGATAACCGTGCTCTTTCTTCGTAGCCTTGGTCCAGATCATGGTGCTCTTCGTCAACAGATTACCTCTCAGAGCACTCTTCCTTCCATTGAAGAAGTGTATTCTCGAACTACTTGTTACACTTCCAATCTCAGGACTTCAACAATTTTAGATAGTAGTGCTATGGTGGCTCGTGGAGGTCAAGGGACTTGTGGTCGTATTAACAGCCATGGACAATGGAATTCTGATAATTCTTATCATGGTCGTGGTCGTGGTTTTCAAGATACCACATAGTCGACAAGATACTGCATGTTCAAATCTTGAGTGGAAGTTGAAGTCATGATTCTAACTCCTTTTTCTTCAGCCTAAATCTAAGATTGTTTCGGAAATGCTGTCTGATGGATGATACCATTGAAATTATGCAACCCGTATGGCTTGTCATCTTTGAACTTCCATAATCTTTTGATGGATTTATCAGGTAAGAGCGACTTAGTTCTTCTTTAAAGCATATCGTAAAGAACATAAATTGGAATTTCCATTGAACGATGCAGAGGTAGGGGTTATTGACAGCTTCGAGGTTGCATAAAACAGGCCAATTACGCGGTGCAAATGAAATTCATTTCTTGCTAAGCCTTGTGATTGGACATTGAACCCCAGTTATCTTGGTTCACCTGTCGACTCCCTGATCATATTGTTCTTGTTCTCTGCTTCGCAATCCACAAGACTAGGACAGCTTTATGAAGCCACACTGCCTTTAAAGTGAAACTCAATAGGCAGAATTCACCTGATTTACTGGGTCAATAGCACTGAGCTCAAGGACAAATCAATAGTCTTTTGCTTGCAAATCCATGTGGCAGGATATGTGATAGTAGAACACACTAATTTGGATTCATGGATTTGTCAGTACAAAGCTCACAGCATTTGCCTCCAGACATGTTTTTCTGTAACTATCCCATGGACAAACAATGCATGTGAAGATGCACTGCAAATAATAATTTGTACAACTGAACAATTAATTCTCACGGGAGAAGTACAGCATTGGTGCCAAAACTTGTGTACGGAGGCCACTTTGGTGCCAAAACTTTCATTTGGATCACTTAAGTGCCAAATCGGAGAAAAAACGATTAGTTAAGTGCCAACGGCGAGAAATTCCGATCAAATTTAATACGTGGCTTTTATATTTAAATTTTAATGACACATGGCATTTCTATGTGTATAATTCAATTTTTTAAATATTTTTTTCTGATTTTTTTTCTTTCTTTTCTTTTTTGCTTTTTCTTTTCTTTCTTCTTATTTCCGATGGCCGGCCACCGGCCACCGGCCATGGCCGGCCTCACCGGGCGTCGCCTTCCTACTGGCGAGGCCGCCGTGGCCTCGGCGAGGGCCGGCCTCGCCGGATCTCGCCCGGAGGAAGGCGATGCCCGGCGAGGCCGCCGTGGCCTCGCCGGATCTGGCGAGGCGAGCCCTCGCCGGGGCTCACCCTGCCCAGGCGAGGGTCGAGGTCGCCTGGGCATGGCGAGCCCCGGCGAGGCCGGCCCTCGCCGAGGCCACGGCGGCCTCGCCGGGCGTTGCCTTCCTCCGGGCGAGGCCCGGCGAGGCCGCCGTGGCCTCGCCGGATCTGGCGAGGCGAGCCCTCGCCGGGGCTCGCCCTGCCCAGGCGAGGGTCGAGCTCACCTGGGCATTGCGAGCCCCGGCGAGGCCGGCCCTCGTCGAGGCCACGGCGGCCTCGCCGGGCGTCGCCTTCCTCCGGGCGAGGCCCGGCGAGGCCGCCGTGGCCTTGGCGAGGCCGGCCTCGCCGGATCGTCGGGCGAGGCCGGCCTCGCCAGTTGCAGGCAAGGTCGAGCTTCACCGGCGTCGGGCGAGGCCGGCCTTGCCAGTTGCTGGCGAGGCCCTCGCCAGTCTGCTGAAGCTTTCGTCTTTTTTTTGTGTGGAACTGGGCCCGGCGGTTCCGGGCCCGTTCCAAACCGTGGGCCCGGTCAATAGGCCGGGCCCGGGTTTGACCGGACTGGTTCCGGGCCGAAACCGGCCCGTGGCCATGACTAGTACATGGGACATAATGTTGTCACCAACAAGGTTACTGAGCTCGAGCGTCAATCGAGCGACGGTTCCGGGCCGGTTCCAAACCGTGGGCCCGGTCAACAGGCCGGGCCCGGGTTTGACCGGACTGGTTCCGGGCCGAAACCGGCCCGTGGCCATGACTAGTACATGGGACATAATGTTGTCACCAACAAGGTTACTGAGCTCGAGCGTCAATCGAGCGACAAGGAGTGTCACACCACCTCCTAGGAGTGATTGATGTTCCTAATGTTGACTTTCGACGCATCACGTTTGTAGTCATTCAATGATCGCCTTCAAGTAAATAACGGACTGCGCTTGCGCTGCAATCATTTCCGGAGGATCGAACTCCTTTATCGAGGCGCTTGTGGAGGGCCCAACATCTAATTTGAGGTCCATTTATGATTGTTGTTTCCTTTGGTTGGATGTGTTGCTCCCTATCTTGAATGAGTGCATGTCGAAATGCGTGGACGAGACGGTTGATGCAGACCTACTACAAAAAAACAGGATTTTTGCCACGAAAATTTTCCAACGAAAAATTTTCGTCGCAAATTTGCGACAAATTTTCCAATGAATCTCAAAATTCGTTGGAAATTTCCGACGAAAATTTTTTCGTCGGAAAATTCGTTGGAAATTTCCAACGAAAAATTTTCGTCGTAAATTTCGTTAGTAATTTCCAACGAAAAATTTTTCGTTGGAAATTTCCAACGAATTTTCCAACGATTTTAAAAAAATTGATTTAATTCGGCATTTTTTATATTCGTTGGAAAATTCGTTGGAAATTTCCAACGAAATTTCCAACGAATTTCAATTTTTCGGCAATTTTTTCATAGTGTACAATTTTCGTGGGAAATTTCGTTGGTAATTTCCAACGAAAAATTTTTCGTTGGAAATTTCCAACGAATTTTCCAACGATTTTAAAAAAATTGATTTAATTCGGCATTTTTTATATTCGTTGGAAAATTCGTTGGAAATTTCCAACGAAATTTCCAACGAATTTCAATTTTTCGGCAATTTTTTCATAGTGTACAATTTTCGTCGCAAAATTCGTTGGTAATTTTCAACGAAAAATTTTTCGTTGGAAATTTCCAACGAAATTTCCCACGATTTTAAAAAAAATTAATTTAATTCGGCATTTTTTATATTCGTTGGAAAATTCGTTGGAAATTTCCAACGAAATTTCCAACGAATTTCAATTTTTCGGCAATTTTTTCATAGTGTACAATTTTCGTGGGAAATTTCGTTGGTAATTTCCAACGAAAAATTTTTCGTTGGAAATTTCCAACGAATTTTCCCACGATTTTAAAAAAATTGATTTAATTCGGCATTTTTTATATTCGTTGGAAATTCGTTGGAAATTTCCAACGAAATTTCCAACGAATTTCAAATTTTCGGCAATTTTTTGATATTGTACAATTTCTGTTGGAAAATTCGTTGGAAATTTCCAACGAAATTTCCCACTATTTTAAAAAAATTGATTTAATTCGGCATTTTTTATATTCCTTTATATAACATTCAGTTTTACGGGGCCCTTATTCACAAAAATCACATTCTAAAAGTGATTATTTACATAAAAAAACTAATTTTAGGGGAAAAGTAAGAAAACTAATAAATTTTTTTATTTTATGAAAATATCTAAATTTAGAAAAAATTTTGAGTTACTTAAGTTAAAATAAATTTGTGAGCGTATTATATCCATTTGTGCTATCTTCATAAATATATGGTGTGTTTGTTTTGCGGAATATAAATGATTTGGAAAACATTTCCCTAGAAATAGATCATTTGTATCACTTACAAAAATGAAATGAAAAAGATATTTTTATCGTCCACGAAAATATTTACATATAAATTATTATCGATAATGAAAGTATTTTTCATTGATTTAATTATTTCAAGCGATACAAACGTTCATTTTTAGGAAAATATTTTCTAAATAATTTATTTTTTGAGTAACAAACGAAGCCTTGAAGGAAAAAAGTTGCAAGTCCAAGCAAAGTGGTCAATATAGGTTGTGTCATGATTGATTGGGTACGCACGACTCATTTAATTAAACAAATCCTATGAGTAACTCATACGTGATTGCTTATTGTGAACCTAAACACCAGCAATTCATTAATATCAAGGGTAGATACAATATTGACTTTTTTTTTTGGTCGGTCGATACAATATTGACTGTGAACATGATCAAAATGAAGGGTTTTGTTAATAAGTTCTCTTAGGACATTAGTTTAGTTAATTAAAAGTGGAAATAAGAATTTTCAAGATCCCTTAAATTGTGTTCACAAGTGCTCTTAAAAGTTAAATTTCTCTTTGACATAGTCAAAAAAGGATGGGACATGAATCTCGGCATTATGAGGGGAATACGAACTATTAAGACAAGCCAGATCTTTTTTTTTTTTTGGGTAAGGAGACAGGCAAGATCTTTTGAATCTCGCGAAATGAATTTTTTATTTTCCCCGGTAAATGGTTTCTGCCAAACCCGGAAGTTAATGAAGATTTCACAATTAATTACAAGCTACAATCCAAATTAGTGTAAATCTTCTCTTTGAACAAAGTCTCTCTCTCTCTCTCTCTCTCTCTCTCTCAACTATACTTACAAGGTTGCTCGTTGTTTGATTCCGGACGGCAATATAATGAATAAACCCTAGTTCTCTGCATTATCTATCTTGGCACTATCGATGAGACCAAATCATGCATGTTGGCTATTTCAAGTGTACAATTTTTCGGCAATTTTTTCATAATGTACAATTTTCGTCGCAAAATTCGTTGGTAATTTCCAACGAAAAATTTTTCGTTGGAAATTTCCAACGAAATTTCCCACGATTTTAAAAAAATTGATTTAATTCGGCATTTTTTTATATTCGTTGGAAAATTCGTTGGAAATTTCCAACGAAATTTCCAACGAATTTCAATTTTTCAGCAATTTTTTCATATTGTACAATTTTCGTTGGAAAATTCGTTGGAAATTTCCAACGAAATTTCCCACGATTTTAAAAAAATTGATTTAATTCGGCATTTTTTATATTCGTTGGAAAATTCGTTGGAAATTTCCAACGAAATTTCCAACGAATTTCAATTTTTCGGCAATTTTTTCATATTGTACAATTTTCGTTGGAAAATTCGTTGGAAATTTCCAACGAAAAAAAATTCGTTGGAAATTTCCAACGAAATTTCCAACGAAAATTATACACACTAAAATAATTGCCGGAAATTCAAATTCGTTGGAAAATTCGTTGGAAATTTCCAACGAATTTTCCAACGAATTCGAATTTTTCGGTAATTTTTTCATAGTGTACAATTTTCGTTGGAAATTTCCAACGAATTTTCCAACGAAAATTATACACACTAAAATAATTGCCGGAAATTCAAATTCGTTGGAAAATTCGTTGGAAATTTCCAACGAATTTTTTTTCGTTGGAAATTTCCAACGAATTTTTTTTTCGTTGGAAATTTCCAACGAAAATTGTACAATATGAAAAAATTGCCGAAAAATTGAAATTCGTTGGAAATTTCCAACCAATTTTCCAACGAAAATTATACACACTAAAATAATTGCCGGAAATTCAAATTCGTTGGTAAATTCGTTGGAAATTTCCAACGAATTTTTTTTCGTTGGAAATTTCCAACGAATTTTCCAACGAATTTCAATTTTTCGGTAATTTTTTCATAGTGTACAATTTTCGTTGGCAAATTCGTTGGAAATTTCCAACGAAAACATTTTCGTTGGAAATTTCCAACGAATTTTCCAACGAATTTTAATTTTCCGGTAATTATTTTAGTGTGTATAATTTTCCAACGAATTTTGCAAAGAAAAACCCTACTACATTTTTGCGCTCGTTCAATTTCAAAATTCATTCTCTCTCTCTCTCTCTCTCTCTCTCCTTCTCCCTCTGTCTCCCCCTCCGCCTCCTCTGTCTCCCCCGCTCTCTCCTTCTCCCTCTGTCTCCCCCTCCGCCTCCTCTGTCTCCCCCGCTCCCTTCTCCTTCTCCTTCGCCGCCCCCTTCTCCTTCGCCCGCTGCCCCCTCTGTCTCCCCCTCCGCCTCCTCCCCCGCTGCGCCCCCTCCTCCTCCGGCTCCGGCGCCATGGACACCAAGACTCCGCCGCCCCCCTCCTCCTCCGCGACGTCAGCTCCCTCCCCAAAGGCGCCGCCGCCGCCATCCAGGGCCGCCCCCGACGCCCCCGAGGCCACCATGGGCCGCCCCCGACGCCCCCGACGCCACCAAGCCTCGTCGCCGGCGAGGGTCGAGCTTGCCCAGATCTGGGCGAGCTCGAGCTCGTCGCCGGCGCGGGCCGAGCTCGCCCAGATCTGGGCAAGCTCGGCCCTCGCCGGCGACGAGGCTGGCCCTCGCCGGCCATGGCGAGGGCCGAGCTCGCCATGGCCGGCGAGCTCGAGCTCGCCATGGCCGGCGAGGGCCATTTTTTGAAATAAAATTTCCGAAAAAAAAAAATTCGAAAAAAAAAATTTCCACGATTTTTCGAACAAAAAAAATTTTGTAATTTTTCCAACGAAAAATTTTTCGTTGGAAAAAAAATTTCCATGATTTTTCGAACAAAAAAATTTTTCTTTTAATTTTTTTCGTTGGAAAAAAAATTTCCACGATTTTTCGACCAAAAATTTTTTTTTTTAATTTTTCCAACGAAAAATTTTTTGTTGGAAAAAAAATTTCCATGATTTTTCGAACAAAAAAATTTTTTTTGTAATTTTTCCAACGAAAAATTTTTCGTTGGAAAAAAAATTTCCACGATTTTTCGACCAAAAATTTTTTTTTTGTAATTTTTCGTTGGAAAAAAAATTTCCACGATTTTTCGACCAAAAAATTTTTTTTTGTAATTTTTCCAACGAATTTTCCAACGAAATAAAATTCGTCGCAAATTTCCAACGAAAATTGAAATTTTTCGTTGGAAAAATTTCCAACGACCTATTACCAACGAATTTTTTTTCGTTGGAAAATTCGTTGGAAATTCGTTTTCCAACGAATTTTTTCAAATTTTTCGTTGGAAATTTTGTTGGAAAAAAACAGTTTTTTTGTAGTGACCTAATAGATGGGTGCGAGGCATGTTGCCTCGCAAATTGACTGCGCAGGTGGCTTTCGCCGTGTGATTGGGGTCCCAGAAATGGATCATTACCTGCGATTTGAGAATTGTATGATTGATGATGAGAAACCAAATGAGGGTTTGCTCGATGTCGCCATCAACAAGATCAAGGTCAACACTTGCAGGTTAGCTTTTCGCCAAGCGGAGAAGATCTGGAGGCTTAGTGAAGACCGTGGGTGGAACATACATTGCATCGATGCGACTAAGGTTTTCAAGGGTCGAGGCAAAGATGTTGAAAGGGATGGGAGAGTTTGGCGTTGGAGCCAAGCTTGGCAATCGTAGGAGATTTCCTCTAAGGACCGTGAGAAAGCATTTAGTACGCCGAAACAACTTGCCATGACCTTGCCTCGAGTCCGCATGGAAATGCAGGGAACTAACTAACTAGAGAGTGATAAAATATTCTCATGATCACAGATATCATAAAACTGTTGTAATTTTTTTGAGATTCTAACAAGAACGGTTTTGTCCATCAAAATACTATCTCCCTATTTTCCAACTTTGATCCATATGTAAAGCGAATGTATCTTAGAATGTGTCGTGACCGACCTCCGGTTTTTTATGATAAAAGAAGGGGGTCTAGTTTGGTACATGCTAAGTCTAGATTTGGGACTTAATTCAAACTTTTCCAAGCCCATACCATATTGTGACTTAGGGTTTAGGTTTTTAACCTACAAGTGATTTTTATCTAGGAGTCGTCACTAATCGATTTAGAGTGGGCCGATTAGAAATCCAAGTAAGATGATGGGAGAATTACCCTTCTCTTACAAACCGGAGCTTAAATGAGTTCGGGAACTTGGTTAAACATTTCGATACCTTTTTATCCTATTCATTTGAGAAAATATTTGTCAAACAGTTTGAATTGATTTTAGGACCTTTTTCCTAATATGTGAAGTGATCAAATGAATTGTCAATCATTAACAATTAGCAGTCAAACTAGATATGCAGCTTAAGATTCTAGCTCTAACTAAGGCAACGACATTCAAAGTACAACAGTTTATGTAGTTATATCTCAATTAAAACAATGTGCATAATGAAACAATAGTAGTAGAGACAACATATGGAATCCTACTGCATAGCCCTATATGCCTATCCGACTTTAAACATGATTGATAATCAAATAATCCACATAATTTAGAAAAATATTCAAAAATACTACTTTCTAAATTGTTTCTTAATTTTAAAGGACATTAAAAAAATGATTTTTTATATATTTTTTATATTTTTTAGAAATAATAGTAATAATAATGAACATGATTTAAACAAAAAAAGTCTTTTTTAAAGTAATAATTTTTTAAAAAATTAATTAAAAATAATAAAAATATTAATATAATAATAAACCGGGTCTAGCTGGAGGACTCGAGACCCGGGTCAACGAATCCGACCTAAATTCGTTGACCCGAGTCGGATCTAATGATCCGGATAGGGTCAAGAGTCAACTCAGGTCGTTGACTCGGGTCATGAATCATGCAAAAGCACATGGCGATGCCGGCCTAGCAAAAATTGGCCCCTTGCGGGCAAACCATGCCGGCTTAGGCCTAAATCCAGCCTCTAGGGGTGCGTTTGGCAACGTGCCAAATAGTAAAAATTTTTGTTCTTTTGTTCCCAGAAATAGTTTGGGAACAGAAATGCGTTTGGTAAACGCATTTGTTCCCGGGCACATTTTTGCAAAAACTTGTGCCGAGAAACAGTTTTGGAAGAGAAACAAGAAGTAAAAAAAAGTTGCTTCTTGTTTCTCGGCACAATTTTGAGAATCAGTTTTTTTCTTTTCTTATTTTTGTGTTCTTCTTCGTTGGGCTTGGCCGGCCGCCGGCCGCCGGACGCCGGCGACCGGCCACAGCCCAGGGCCGGCGAGGGCGTCACGGCCCTCGCCGGCCGCCGGCGGAGGCGAGGGTCGCCCTCGCCGGCGAGGGCGAGGGCTGGACCCTCGCCACCTGGGCGAGGCGGCCCTCGCCGTCGCGACCCACGGCGAGGTCGGCTTCGCCGTGGGTCGCGACGGCGACCCTCGGCCTCGCCAGATCTGGGCGAGGCCGAGGGTCGCGACGGCGAGGGTCCAGCCCTCGCCCTCGCCGGCGAGGGCGACCCTCGCCTCCGCCGGCGGCCGGCGAGGGCCGTGACGCCCTCGCCGGCCCTGGGCTGTGGCCGGTCGCCGGCGACCGGCCATGGCCAAAGAAGAAAATAATTAGAAAGAAAAAAATAAACAATTCAAAATATTATTAAAATATTATTTGGGAACAGAAATTTTGTGTAGTTTACCAAACGCATTTCTATTCTTTTCTACTTTAGGAATAGAAATTTTATGTAGTTTACCAAACGCCTTAAAATACCTAGAAATTGTTTCCGGGCACAGAATAAAAAAAAATCATTTCTGTTCAGAAATTGTTCCGGGGCGCAGAATGGTTCTCATGCGCACCCTAGGTGTCACGCCCCGCACCCTACGAGCACTCGATCATCCCTCGATGGTCGAACATTGAATGCGACGTCTCAGATATGTCGCCGACCCAACCCAAACATCAGAGATTAAGCACACGCAGAAACAAATAGGAACAACCTGGACAATTAAAAAAAATGACAAGGGGTAACAATAGTACGAAATAATAACTATAAATCCTACACTTAGCAAATACATACGATGTCTACAAAAGACAATCCCTAAGCTAGGCCACAACAACAGAACCACATTCCTCCAAAGGGACAAGGGTTCGCAAACTTAACTCCTCTACAAAGGGGGACTCAAAATACCGAGTACTTGACCCGTCCTCGATCTCCAAGATACTCTTGCAGCGTCTCCAATCACTCATGGTCGCGGATCTGAAATGGTTATATAATAACCGTGAGAACGAGTCTCAATAAGCAACCCCCTATACCCAACGTAGGCCAATGCGTACCCAGACAAGTCGTACACGCAATCCAACCGATAACATATATATAATTCACATCAATGGACTTACCTCGCCATCCAATTACCTGCCCACTCTGTACATTAGTTAATCAGAATAATGAAATAATATCCCAGTTATATAACACAATCATTCAAGTACCATCCACACTCGCACTCAATCAATCCAATCAATTCAACTGGTCAATTTAATCACATGCTCAACTAGCCAATTCAGTCACACGCTCAACCAGCCAATTCAGCCACACGCTCAACCAGCCAATTCCAATCACACGCTCAACCAGCCAAATCCAATCACACGCTCAACCAGCCAAATTAGTCACACGCTCAATCAGCCAATTCAGTCACACGCTCAACTAGCCAATTCCAATCACACGCTCAACCAGCCAATTCCAATCACACACTCAAATCGCATGCGTGACCGCACATCTTTCTCACGACCCGCGCCACTACGCCTCAGGTCCATTCTCACTGCCCGCGCCACTGCAACTCAGGCCCATTTGGCACACCGGCCATTCATACTTTCACACGGACCGCCGTCAACACGTCCCAAGTCCGTAGCCCTCCGATTAATCCGGGCTCAATTTCCAATGACCAACGTAAACACGTCCTGGTCTAACACACCTTCAACGGGCCACCGTCAACACGTCTCAAGCCCGTGTCCATTTGGCACACCGGCCATTCATGCCTTCACACGGACTGCCGTCAACACGTCCCAAGTCCGTAGCCCTCCGATCAATCCGGACTTAGAATTGACAGGCAAGCACACGCCATTCAATTAAATCAATTTCACGTCAATTGCATCAAATAACCCATAATCACAACTCAGTCCAATTCACAATTCGCCATCTCAATTCACAAACCCGACGTTCAAGTCGGCCACGCTCAATTACCCAAGTCAAGCAAACCATTAATCCAATTCAAATAGCGCCATTAAACATAATATGCTCAAATTAAATCACGCCCAAGCCGTTCTAACCGAGACAAGTCTATAAGTACCCACGTGCAAATCCAATTCACATCACAGCCTATCTCACTTGCCCACAAATCCGTCATTCACGCCTACCACATACTAACCTCAAGCCCACTCACAAATGCCACAACAATATTATCAATTAGCCCACCATAATTAATCATCAATTAAGCCCCACAATTCTCACAATTTAATCTATTAATTATGCACGTGCTAAAATTGCCCACAATCCACATTAAGCCCCTAAACCGGTACTAATTATCCCTTAGACAAGTCTAATAATATCTAATGTACTAGGTAGGGTCTAGAAAGTCACTTACCAAGTTTAGGCCCGGGAAAAGTCGGCTCGGGCCCAAAATGGCCCGGATAAACAGTTCGGACTAGGCGCGGGCGTGGGCCACACGGGCGCGCTGACCGACCAAAGTGGGCACAATGGCCGATCGGCGTGCCTGGTGCGCGGGCGCGATGGACGAGCGGCGTGCCCGGGAGCGCACGGGCAACTGGATGGGCAACGCGCCTGGGCGACGGGCATGAGCACGGGCGCGGGCACGGGCGCGCGACATGTCGCGCAGGCAACGAGCCTGCCAAGGCCCGGGGTGGCTTGACCTCGAGCTAAGCTGGCTGGCCGGCGGGGCTGGCTGACCGGCTGGTTGGCCTGCCGGCGAGCTAGCTGGCCGGCGACAGCGACGACGATGGTGACGCCACGGCGACGGGCAGCAGCTGGTCGAGGGGGCTGGGCGAGCTGGCGAGCGGCCGGGGCAGCACGGCGGCTCGGGAGGGGAAGCTGGGGCGGTGGCTGAACGGCACGACGGCGACCCAGGCGGCCAGGCGGAGCCGCGCGGGACAGCCGGCCGAGCGGCGAGCACACGGGCGAGGGGCGGTCGCGGCGAAAAGGGGAGCTGGGGCGGACGATGCGTGGCGGCGGGGCGAGCAGTGGCTGGGCGACGGGCGGCGGTGTAGCTTGGTCGGGCTACGGCGGCGCGAGGCGATCGGCGGTGTAGCTTGGTCGGGCTACGGCGGCGCGAGGCGATCGGCGGGGCGATCGACGTTCAAGCGAACTGGGCTCGAGGCGAGCTCGGTCCGGCGAAGGAAACAGGGAAGGAGAAGGAGGCTGAGGGGGGGCTCGTGGCGGTGACGACGTGGCGGCGGCACTGGGCGAGAGGCCGGCGACGGCGGTCGGCGGTGACTGGTCGGGCGGGCAGAGCAGAGGCAGAACCAGTCGAGCCAAGGAGGAAGAAGGAAGAAGAAGAGAAAGAAAGAAGAAAGAAAGAAAAAGAAAGAAGAAAGGAAGAGAGAGAGTGACCAGGTGGGACACGGTCTGCATGGCAGGGGCTGAGGGGACGTTGCATGGGGGGGAGAGAGAGAGAGAGAGAGAGAGAGAGAGAGAGAGAGAGAGAGAGAACGTGCACATGGGGCGCACGGCAGAGGAGAAAGATAGAGAGAGAGAGAGAGAGAGAGAGAGAGAAAGGGACAAAAGTCAACGCGCACTCGAGCGCGATCCAACGGGCACGGTTCAAACTTGAAAACGATCTAACGGCCCACGAAAATCCTAATTAATAATATAGGACAAAAGGGCCAAAATAAAATACTCAAAACACACTACGAGGGAGGTCTACTAGTCCAAATCCGCATCCGGTCCAAAAATCCAATTTTCCACTATTCCTGATGATCTCGACGCTGGCCACAATAATATCGACACCGTCCAATTTATTTCGTCCCGGAACTCCCGAAAATCGACTGCCAAGTTCAGGGTCTAAATAACGACCAAATTCGATCGAGTGTGATTCTAGCGAAATCTCAAAATTTAAAAAAAATAACCGGGAGTGATCAGTTCCCGGGCGAGATTTTACTACAAGCACACTGACGAATTACACGTTTAATAAATCCCAAAAATGGCCAAAATTCGGAATGTCACAATTCTTCCCCCTTACAAAAATTTCGTCCTCGAAATTTACAATCCAACCTAACTATTCAAACAAATGGGGTACTGGTGTCGCATCAACTTTTCCCTTTCCCACATCGCACCTTGGCTGTTTCAATTGACTACTAAACCAACTTGGGACCCGTGATGCCCCTCTCACCCACTTCATCCCAACAAACCGGTGTTCTACAAACCCTGCCATACAATGCCCCAAATGGTGCCATTCTAAAACTCTGTTGATAGCCATTGCTATAGGCAAACTCAACCAAGGGCAATTATTCTTTCCAACTTCCCCAAAAATCCGAGACACATGCTCGCAGCATATTTTCCAAAGTCTGAATTGTCCTCTCAGACTGGCTATCCGTCTGCGAATGATAAGCCATGCTAAACTGTAACCTCGTTCCTAATGCCGTATGAAGACTTTTCCAAAAAACGGCAATAACTTAGGATCACAGTCCGAGGTGATCGTCACTAGTACTCCGTGGAGACGGATTATGTGTCGTACATACAAATCGGCATACCTTCCCAAGGCAAAAATCCTTTCGTATTGGTAGAAAATGTGCTGACTTTGTTAACCGATCCACTATCACCTGAATCGGATCATGGCCCCTCTGGCTCCTCAGTAATCCCACTTCCACTCGAGAATTTCCAATGGCTGCAACATTCCACCTGGCTTGCAACGTTGCGCTTTCACTTGTTGGTATGTGAAACACTTAGCTACATGCTTGGTCACATCCACTTTCATATCGTTCCACCGATAATGCTATCACAAGTTCTGATACATTTTCGTACTACCCCGGTGAATACTGTAATTGCTACGGTGTGCTTCAGATAAAATCTCTTCCTTCAGTTCTGCATCACCGGGTACATATAACCGTCCACGGAACTTCAGAATCCATTCTCGGACACCTTAAAGTCCGATTTCCTTTTTGTGGTGTCCATTTCCAGAATCTTCTGAATCTCCGGGTCCGTCGATTGTAAAGCCTTAATCTTAGCCCGGATTTCCAATTTAATCCTCAATGCGGTAAGCAAACTCTAAACATGACTCGCTTCACACTTAAATTCCGAATTCCGAATTCCCTCCAACAGGGTCCATTCCTTGACCATCATATGCGCGATGCTCGATTTCCAACTCAGTGCATCCGTTACCTTATTAGCCCTTCAGGGGTGATATAAAATATCGCAGTCGTAGTCCTTATGGAGTTCCATCTAACGACGTTGTCTCATATTTAATTCATTTTGTACTTGTCCGTCCATTCAAATTTCGTTTCCTTATTTAGCAAACGCGTCCACGGCGTCGCTAATGCCGAAAACCTTTCCACGAAACGTCTATAATAACCTGCTAGATCCAAGAAGCTCCGAACCTCGGTTACTGTTGTCGGCCTCGGCCAATTCATGACGGCTTCAATTTTTGCCAAATCCACTATAATCCTTTCACCTGATATCACATGTCCTAAGAACGCTACTCGGTAAAGCCAAAATTCGCACTTATTAAACTTAGCTTAGAGTGCGTGTTCTCTTGAGATCTGTAGAACCTTTTTCCAAATGTAACTCACACTCGGCGGAACTCTTTGAGTATACCAAGATATCGTCTACGAACACGATTACAAACTGATCTAGCAATTCCTTAAATAACCGATTCATTAAATCCATAAAGGCTGCAGGGGCGTTCGTCAGTCCAAACGGCATCACCGTAACTCATAGTGTCCATACCTCGTCCTAAATGCCGACTTCGGCACGTCCTCCTTCTTGATCCTCAATTGGTGATAACCAGTCCTCAAGTCGATCTTACAAAATATTGATGCCCCCTGTAACTGGTCGAACAGGTCATTTATCCTTGGCAACAGGTGTTTATCCTTAATAGTCACATGATTCAACTGTCTGTAGTCAATACCTAACCTTAACGATCCGTCCTTCTTCCTCATGAATAAAACTGGCGTTCCCCATGGAGACGCACTTGGGCGAATAAAACCTTTATCCAATAACTCTTGCACTTGAACTTTCGATTCCTTCCATTCCGACAGTGACATTTTATAGAGCGCTCCCAAGGTCAATTTTTGTCCCTAGGGCCAACTCAACCACAACCTCGACTCTCCTATCAGATGGCAATCCCGGCAATTTCCTAAGAAAAGACATCGTGAAGATTACACACCTCGGTTATGTCCTTTAGTCTTGATTCCTCAACCAACTAATCAGCCCCAAATTAATTATTTTTATACACCTCGAAGACGAGCTCAATCCATCCAATTTCAATCCAACAGTCTTCGAAAACAAATCACATCGATTCTTTACCAAAGCTGTAATCCCTAAGCAACACTTATCCATCCCAAATCGTCCAAGAATATCGTCAGTGAATCAGAAATCCATAAATTAATTGCGCATGTTCACCATAAGTGATTATAAGTCTTATATGACCATTCAAGTAATAACTCCAAAATCATCTCCTATTGCACCTGATATCATCACATAGTGCATCTAGATTCTCAAGACGCATCCTCCGCTTCCTTCCTAACCACGACTTACACCTTTCCTTACGTCCGTAGTCGATTCAGATTAATCTGCAGGACAGCTCCCATTTGATGACCTACCCACAGTTACTGCGATTACCTCAGTAGTCTAACCTGTTGACTTAGCAATTTCTCACTTGGTGACCATGTTGGCCACATCCAAAATACGCTTCAGGTCCACCTGGGCAGGGGTCATTCCCGTGCCTCTTTCCATAAGACCGACATGCGGTATTAAAGTAATAATTCGGCTTTCCAAAGTTCTTTCTTACTAGGGGGACAATTTTCATTTCTTTGTCATAGGCTTCTTTCCAAAGTTCCTATTATCCCTAGCTTGCGTGTACCGCGATCCACATACGGTAACCCTCTCATTCATATCCCTTCCAACCGTTTAAGCCTTGTCATACAGCTCATTACAATCCCTTAAATTTATTAGCATCAACTGACTGTAGAAATTCAGTTTCAGTCCATCCCGGAACCTCCTTGTCCCATCCACATGGTCCTTGACCATCCTTAGTGCGTACTTAGGCAACCTCACAACTTGACCTCGTACTGATCGACTGACATTCGATTTTAGTGGAGCCGAAGGAACTATGTCATTTTCTATCCTTGGGTACTTTCTGAAAGTACTTATTAAGGACCTCGGTAACGACACCCCAGCTTAGAAATATGCCCTCTGAAATATCCTACTCCGGGAGTCCTCCTACCAATCACTTGCATTTCTCTAGAGTTGATATATAGCTAGGGTCACTTTCACCTCATCAATGCACCCGAATACCTAAAAAAAAAAACCTTTTTCTAAGTCCTCTATCCAAAGTAATATAGCCTCAGGGTCACCTCTTCCCATCGAACCTTGCAAGTTTAAATTTCCAAAAGTTTCCAACCAACTGACGCATCTATCTGATTGCGTTAACTTGCCATTGACCTTGATTCCCAATATTTTCATTATGCCCATGATTCCCGTCATTCCCTTTGACGACGACAATAGTGGCCTCAGCATCAGTAGCAACAATAGCATTTCGCTACTCGGTTTGCCTTCCCATTAAAATTTCAACTTCCTCTGGTGCCCTCAAACTCTCATCCCAGCTGGGATCCCCCACAACTCCAACTTACGGACTTACCAGATCTCGACCTCGACTACTCATACTCACAGGGTTCACATCACCCACTTACCTGCTATAATTCCCCTTGAGAATTAAAGACCTAGGCCAACTATACCAGTTTAAGCCTTAGGCAATGAATCACAACACAATTCATTCAGCAAGCAGCCAATTACAAATAACACCCAATCACAAACAACAAAGTTCGTGCACTTACCTCAAGTCCCGACGCACCTGCACCTTACATATATTATTGCATAATTTCAAGCAGCAACCACAATCACACTGTCTGGGGTACGCATGGCACACAAGTCTCCCTAACTGACTACCCTAAAGTCATCGCTCCTTATCACTCCAAGCTTCGACCATCTTGGTTCGAGCTGACCTTGCTCTGATACCAAATCAACGGGGATGTCACGCCCCGCACCCTACGAGCGCGCAATCATCCCTCAATGGTCGAACATTGAATGCGACGTCCCAGATACGTCGCCGACCCAACCCAAACATCAGAGATTAAGCACACGCGGAAACAAATAGGAACAACCCGGACAATTCAAAAAAATGACAAGGGGTAACAATAGTACAAAATAATAACTATAAATCCTACACTTAGCAAATACATACGATGTCTACAAAAGACAATCCCTAACCTAGGCCACAACAACAGAACCACATTCCTCTAAAGGGACAAGGGTTCACAAACTTAACTCCTCTACAAAGGGGGACTCAAAATACTGAGTACTTGACCCGTCCTCGATCTCCAAGATACTCTTGCAGCGTCTCCAATCACTCATGGTCGCGGATCTGAAATGGTTATATAATAACCGTGAGAACGAGTCTCAATAAGCAACCCCCTATACCCCACGTAGGCCAATGCGTACCAAGGCAAGTCGTACATGCAATCTAACCGATAACATATATATAATTCACATCAATGGACTTACCCCGCCATCCAATCACCTGCCCACTCTGCACATTAGTTAATCAGAATAATGAAATAATATCCCAGTAATATAACACAATCATTCAAGTACCATCCACACTCGCACTCAATCAATCCAATCAATTCAACTGGTCAATTTAATCACACGCTCAACCAGCCAAATCCAATCACATGCTCAACCAGCCAATTCAGTCACACGCTCAACCAGCCAATTCCAATCACACGCTCAAATCGCATGCGTGACCGCACATCTTTCTCACAACCCGCGCCACTGCGCCTCAGGTCCATTCTCACTGCCCGCGCCACTGCGACTCAGGCCCATCTGGCACACCGGCCACTCATACTTTCACACGGACCGCCGTCAACACGTCTCAAGTCCGTAGCCCTCCGATCAATCCGGGCTCAATTTCCAATGACCGACGTAAACACGTCCCGGTCTAACATACCTTCAACGGGCCACCGTCAACACGTCTCAAGCCCGTGTCCATTTGGCACACCGGCCGTTCATGCCTTCACACGGACTGCCGTCAACACGTCCCAAGTCCGTAGCCCTTCGATCAATCCGGGCTCAATTTCTAATGACCGACGTAAACACGTCCCGGTCTAACATACCTTCAACGGGCCACCGTCAACACGTCTCAAGCCCGTGTCCATTTGGCACACCGGCCATTCATGCCTTCGCACGGACCTCCGTCAACACGTCCCAAGTCCGTAGCCCTCCGATCAATCCGGGCTTAGAATCGACAGGCAAGCACACGCCATTCAATTAAATCAATTTCACGCCAATTGCATCAAATAACCCATAATCACAACTCAGTCCAATTCACAATTCGCCATCTCAATTCACAAACCCGATTTTCAAGTCGGCCACGCTCAATATTATCAATTAGCCCACCATAATTAATCATCAATTAAGCCCCACAATTCTCACAATTTAATCTATTAATTATGCACGTGCTAAAATTGCCCACAATCCACATTAAGCCCCTAAACCGGTACTAATTATCCCCTAGACAAGTCTAATAATACCCAATATACTAGGTAGGGTTTAAAAAGTCACTTACCAAGTTTTGGCCCGGGAAAAGTCGGCTCGGGCCCAAAATGGCCCGGGTGAACAGTTCGGACTAGGCGCGGGAGTGGGTCACACGGGCGCGCTAACCGGCCAAAGTGGGCACAATGGCCGATCGGCGTGCCTGGTACGCGGGCGCGACGGACGCGCGGCGTGCCCGGGAGCGCACGGGCAACCGGATGGGCAATGCACCTGAGCGACGGGCACGAGCACGGGCACGGGCGCGGGCACGGGCGTGCGGGCAACGAGCCGGCCACGGCCCGGGGTGGCTTGACCCCGAGCTAAGCTGGCTGGCCGGCGGGGCTGGCTGACCGGCGACAGCGACGGCGACGCCACGGCGATGGGCAGCAGCTGGTCGAGGGGGCTGGGCGAGCTGGCGAGCGGCCGGGGCAGCACGGCGGCTCGGGAGGGGAAGCTGGGGCGGTGGCTGAACGGCACGGCGGCGACCCAGGCGGCCAGGCGGAGCCGCGCGGGACAACCGGCCGAGCAGCGAGCACACGGGCGAGGGGCTGTCGCGGCGAAAATGGGAGCTGGGGCGGACAATGTGTGGCGGCGGGGAGAGTAGTGGTTGGGCGACGAGCGGCGGTGCAGCTTGGTTGGGCTACGGCAGCGCGAGGCGGTCGGCGGGGCGGTCGACGGTCAAGCGAGCTAGGCTCGAGGCGAGCTCGGTCCGACGAAGGAAACAGGGAAGGAGAAGGAGGCTGAGGGGGGGCTCGTGGCGGTGACGACGTGGCGGCGGCACTGGGCGAGCGGCCGGCGACGGTGGTCGGCAGTGACTGGTGGGGCGGGCAGAGCAGAGGTAGAACCAGTCGAGCCAAGGAGGAAGAAGGAAGAAGAAGAGAAAGAAAGAAGAAAGAAAGAAAAAGAAAGAAGAAAGGAAGAGAGAGAGAGAGCAGGTGGGACACGGTCTGCATGGCAGGGGCTGAGGGGACGTTGCATGGGGGGGAGGAGAGAGAGAGAGAGAGAGAGAGAGGACAGACGCGGAGAGGGGGGGAAACGTGAGCGGAAAAGAGGAAGAGGAAGGAGGAGAGAGAGAGAGAGAGAGAGAGAGAGAGAGAGAGAGAGAGAGAACGTGCACATGGGGCGCACGGCAGAGGAGAAAGAGAGAGAGAGAGAAAGGGACAAAAGTCAACGCGCACTCGAGCGTGATCCAACGGACACGGTTCAAACTCGAAAACGATCTAACGGCCCATGAAAATCCTAATTAATAATATAGGACAAAAGGGCCAAAATAAAATACTCAAAACACACTACGAGGGAGGTCTACTAGTCCAAATCCGCATCCGGTCCAAAAATCCAATTTTTCACTATTCCTGATGATCTCGACGCTGGCCACAATAATATCGACACCGTCCAAATTTTTTCGTCCCCGAACTCCCGAAAATCGACTACCAAGTTCAAGGTCTAAATAACGGCCAAATTCGATCGAGTGTGATTCTAGCGAAATCTCAAAATTTAAAAACAATAACCGGGAGTGATAAGTTCCCGGGCGAGATTTTACTACAAGCACACTGACGAATTACATGTTTAATAAATCCCAAAAATGGCCAAAATTCGGAATGTCACACTAGGGACCACCACCAAGCTTTCCGACCAACCCACTCGTCATCCAATGACCCACTCACCGGCCGACGACCAACAATAGCTCGGCCCCACTGAAGCATTTCATCGAATACCTGGTGTGCGAGGCTAAAATAAACAGTTTTTGACCTACCTCGGGACTTCGGTGTACTCCAGCAGCCTGGCTTACCTTTGGTGATGATATATGGGTTATGGGGAATGACGGTATGGGCCGAAATTCGCGTGAAACGATCGACGCAAGTCCCAGCCAAATCATGTTCACAAATAGGGAAAATAGGGGGGTTGCGAACCAGGAGAGCTCACTAGTCGGAGACGCATCCTAGGTGGCTTTCCGACTGATCTGCGAGCAACGGCAGGGCTGCTGGTGTCCCTTGACGACCTGCAAAAAATCTCTCAACTCGCTCTTTTCTCTCGATTCTCTCTTCTCTTCTCTTCTCTCTTACTATACTCTGTTTTTGGATTGCCCCTCTCTCTCTCTCTTCTTTGGCCTTTATAGGTGACGCCGGTCACCTGCCCTGCCTCAAAAGTTGCAGCCTTCATGTCCCTGCGCTAGCCATAGCTTGCACCACAACTTTGGTGGCCATCTGGTGTAGGGAGGGAAAAATCCTACACCTTTACTTGACTTCCACAGCCACCATAAGAGGAAGAGGAGAGAGGGAGAGACAGGAAAAGGGGGAGGGATGGGACTGGCCATCAATGCCCTCCCCTTGTTGCTCCTTACCTGCCTGAGACTTTGTTCGATAGGGATGGCGAGGGTCGCTCCGCCGTTTGGCTGGTGAATGGCTAAATGCAGGGAAAAATATAGGCAAGTGGGAGGAAAGAAGGAAGCCGGGCCAGTGGGGAAGAGAAGTTGGGAGCGAGCTGGGCCTGGCCCAGCTCGTTAGAGAGGAAAAGAAAAGAGGGGAAGCGGGCTAAGCCCACGTGGGGAAAAAAAGAAAGGGCCGAGTGGACTAGCCTCGACCCGGATATTTTTAATTAAATTTTTTATTTTTTAATTTTTTTTGAAATTTAATTAAGAAAATATGCCCTAATAGACTCTATTAATGCAAATGTGCCTAATGTCTTTATGCAATGCAATTAGATAATTTTTTTTAGGAACTGAAAATTAATTCCTAAATTTTGCATAATTAATTTGGGTAAATTAATAAAAATAGGTGTCAACAGAATGTATCACCAGCATCGGATAATCTATTTAAGAAACATTCTTATCGAACAAAAGAAGTGAGTTTAATGAAGGTTTTAGAGTAATCTGTCTCGCAGCAATGCAATGTTTCAATATAGGATGCTAAATTCTAGTTTCAGAAAATACAAAATGCAAAGCATAACTATTTAGAAGATGTAAAGAGTAATCTCCCGAGGAAAAATAATAGGAAGAGTACAAGTCGACATTTTCTATCTTTTCACACATTTCAATTTGCACAAAAGGAAAGATCGGTTGTCAAGGTTTTATATCCGCAAGTGTCCAATAACTAAACATGTGTTCCGCACAATATCTAGGTTTTTGTCATCCGGTAAATATGGCAGTATCATAATGTGAGCTTGATCCAATAATTTATATTATAGAAATCTATACAAATGTGACACGGAACTGTTCGTGCAAAACGAGACCGATGTCAACATATCATCTCTAAACCTAGTTTCTCGGAATCTTCTCGAGAATGAGAAACGCTAATATGGAATGAGCATTATGGGTAACTATGCCCAAAATCTCAAAAGCTTTATCTGGACGCCTTCTATGTCATCTCTATCAAGTTTATTCTCCAATTGAAAGGATATAAATCCACATGACAGGGCGCTTCATCTTCATCATATTCAACAAAGCCATCTTGCCCTCTCTCTCTTTTCTAACTTCCGTCTCGCAGAGCAGTCGATTGAAAGAAACAGACCATTTAGGCAAAGAAAATCCAATTTATATTCAATTGTGCAAGACGAGTTAGCTATCTTGCTTGTTGGATTGTATTCCTGTTATGGTTTTAGATCTTATGCAGATTGTGGTATCTCAACTTTGGCTGATTATCATGCAGGGCTAGTCAAATGAGAAGGCCCTCGTGAATTTGAAAAAACCATGACCATGCATGATTATGAGATATACCCTGACTCATAGAATTATCTTGTTGAGCTTTAAAATGAATGTATCGATAGGATGAATCACAGAATAACCCTAGAAATGATTCCTGTTTGGGCATCTTCATGATCTAGGCACAGGATAATCACCCAATACATAGGCAATAGGCGGATCATTACGCTCAGCCCCTCTTTGTTCCGTAATGACCCGATGATAATGATCATACCTGTGAACATCATATAGAAGTGTCATTCCATTCGTTGTTTCATCAGAATTTATGTTTAGCCGGCTTGATTACAAACGTACTGTTGTCGGTGGATGCGCACGTCAATTTGCGAAGTGCTAGTTGAATTCTTCTTAGGCTTGGACGAACATTGCAAGTGGGGTTTTTGTGAGAAATCGCATTGTTTCTTATCTTCTTAATTGCCTGCTCATAACAACTTCGGGGATTTTTTGTTTGACATTTTCCCTAATGATGAAGATTAGATTCATCTCGTCTTGGCAGCCATGTCTTGTGTGAAATATTCCAACCATTTTGTTAAAATGGTATCCAATCCAAAAGCATTCAATAGGAAATTATATTTATCGTATTTTTAAAATAAAAAAATGTGTACCAGATCTCTTAAGTCGTCTTATGTTTTCTAATTTCTAGATTTCTCAGTCCTTGAACTCTTTTATTCATTGAACTTCAAAAAATTCCTTTATGATTTAACTTTTTTTCTGAAAAACAAACATGATTAAATTTCTAGTTTTTCAGTGGAGTCTTTAGTTTATACCCCTCAGTAATTGCTCCTAAACCGGGAAAAAAAACAGTGAATTTCGCATCTTTTAGGTGCTTAAATATAGAACATGGATATTAATAATTACTCTAGTCATTTATCATACTCGTTCTATATTCCAAATCTATTTAACATGGTCTCTAATCATTGCTCTATTAATAATTTGTACTTTTCGGACATGCGACGGCCATCTTCTGAATAACTCGGAATTCCTTTACATTCTCTTCCTTTCATTTTCAATTTTACATGCTCTAACATTCTCTATGGGACATCTACTTCTGTTACTGTTTGATTATATTCCTTTTAGTGTACTCCTCCTCTTTTTTGTTAACCTCATGATCTCACCTGAAGGTCAATGGGAGATACCAACACCAGAAGAAACCTTCCGGAGCTGTTCGAGCTTGTCGGGGACGACCTACCAAATGGCTTGCACATCCTCGATTTCTGTGTCACCCTTGAGAATTGCTTGAAGTATGTGCGCGATGTCCAATTGCTGATTTTCAATGCGCTTCATTGCTTCGAAGAAAAAGACAGGAAAGGAAACTGCAGGTATATATGTATCTTAGTTCCCAAGGAACTTCATCAATAGCACATATATCCAAGTATATTTGGTTATTGAGCTACTATTGCCAATGCTAAGGCATTCAATCTCTCCTATTTTCTCTATGCATTGGCCTTTGACTTCATATCCTAACATGCCACTGAGATTGAGTTGATTTCTAGAGTATGATATCCTAACAATACAAGGCTAAGGTGGTGAGAAATACACATGTTCTGTATCGAGATAAACTGACCCAGAAACCTTGGAAAAATTTAGGTACTCAAACACCTTGGAGAAATTGCGAAATTCAGGGAGACTAGAAACCCCTCGACTGAGTTCTTCGAGATCTTTCAGATTATCCACAAGCAACAAAAGTCCATGCTCGAGAAGTTGCAGATCAAGAAGAAGGAGATTGACGAGAAGCTCAAGAGCATATGCACTTGGGCAATTGTCTCAAACATTATACTGATTGCGATTTTCCAAGCCATGCTGATCTATTCGGTCGTGACTGCTGCAGTGGTTGCTCCACCATTCACTGCCGCTTTAGTGGCTGCAGTTGCCTTTCCCATGGATTCCGTGGGCAAGTGGATCGATTCCCTTTGGAAGAATTATGAAGATATATTAGAGGGAGAGAAGGAGGTGATCACCTCAATGCAAGTGAGTACTACAAACCTTTTTTCTCCCTTATTACAGTGACCATTTCCACCATTTCGTCACACCAAGTTAACATCCCTGTTAAGTTCAAAACAATAGTTTCCCCTAGAAGTTCTCACGTATAACATAATGAACATTTTGAGGTTGGGGTTGATTTTTACGTAGCTGTAAGGATGGGAACAATGTCTTGGAGTCCAAATTGCAATGAACTCTGCAAGAGAAGTCACCATGATTTACATGAATAAATTCTTACAACTAAAAACTCCACAGGTCGGTACCTTTGTTACTCTCCAGGTCCTGGACACAATCAGAGTTCTTATTGACCGTTTGGAGGTACAGATCAAGAGCCTCTTGCAGATAGCTGATTGTGCGATTGAGGGGGGACGAGAGGCAGTGAAGCTCAGCATAGAAGACATCAGGAAGAAGCTGAGAGATTTCGTGAAGGATGTCGAAGAACTGGAAAAGCAAGCCGATATGTGCTTCAGAGGATTATGAAGCCCCCCACCAATTGAAATGGTGCCCCTATAGTGCCAGAGAGAACTGTTGCTAAGGGTTTGTTTCATTGTGAAGGATGTTATGTGAACCTCAATTGCATTGCCTTCTTAGGTCAATAAAGTGGAAGACATCAACATTTGGCATTTGATTTGTTAATTATCAAAACTTGGTGCAGCTTTTTCACATAAAGGCCTTTATCATCTTCCTGCTTTGGATAGGAATTCTTCTATCCCTAGTTGATGCCAAGGGAAGGTATGATCTCATTACATTTTCTTTGCTACGAGATGCTTGAGAAAGATTCATCAAAGCTGGACAAGAAATGAGGTTGGCATATGCATGTAATTGATATTGGTGAGCACCGGAACCAGATCTACCCGAAAGTCGAAGCAGCCAGTTCTGGGCAGTTTTTGAGGGAATTGGTCCGGTTTCAATTGTGGATCCACCCACTTGGACCATATGGACTAGACCGATTATTCTATTTTTCTTTATACAATTCTTTTTATTAAAACACATTTCTTAAAAAACTAATGCAGCTTTCATTTTCTTTCTTTCTTTTTGTTTTTGTGGAGCAGCAATTTCACCCTTTTTAGGAACAAATTATTTGAAATTTGGCTAATTCGAAGTGGAACTCTACAGCCTTCCTGTTTTTGCCCGCTCATCCAAAGTGTACGAGAGCGTGAGGGAGATCGTGCTAATTGGCGAAGATGCAGTTGATAGACTACGATGGTAATGCGATCACCGACAGATAGGAAAGTGACCAACGAGAAATCGCATTGTTTCCAAACCATCACTTTCACAATAAAAGGCTTTAAAATTCTACAAAATGGTTTAACAATGGGAAGGTCAAGCGTCTAATCAATTGTCATTTTTCAACTTAAGGCAATCTCTTTTAAGATGTCCTCTCTTACCACAACTCCAACAGACAACACCGGTCCTAAATTCTCTTACCACAACTCCAACAGAAAACACCAATCTTAAATTGACTTCATTTATTCATGTTTGTATTACTTCTGCTAACACGTGTACTAATTCTTCCTATATTTTCACCAACTAAAACAGCCGATACATATTTACTAGATTTTCTTCTATATATATCCTCACTTAAAATTAAATCTTGAACACCATCAAACATTAAACTTGTTGACCAAGAGAAATTACTAACAGTAGTAACAGTAATATTCCAACTATCAGGCAATGAGTATAAGAGAATCAAAGCACATACCTCATCTTCAAAGTCAATGGCAACTGAACTCAGTTGACTAACGATCACATTGAATTCATTGATATGATCAGCAACTAATGCACCTTGTTAAGCCCCGAACCCCATCGAGCACACGATACCCTCTACTGGTCGATTAATGTGACATCCCAGGGTATCACCGACCTCACTTAACATGATCAGAGATTTTGAACTATCAGCGGAAACCACAAAATACCCGGACAATTAAAACTGGGGAAATCAGGGAGAATATACATATTCATTTCTAACTATCAAACTTATACAATATTCACAATTTACATCCGCCATATACAGATGCACACCATACTATAAACCACCGATAACAAAAAGGATCAATGACCTGGTACCCTATCTTCCAAAAATGGTACACCTCCAAAAACCTATTTCCAAACCTCTATGCTAGCCCCTACGCCTCATACTCGGCGTCCACTCTGAATCAGACTCCTTATCATCCGAATCTGAGCCCCCCTGGATGGTCTGCTCCTCTGAGGACTTCGGCTCGGCCTCAATCTCGATTGGGTGATTTATATCACCCAATTCAGCTGGAGCTTCGTCTTAATCCCCATTGACCAGCTCCTTAAAGAAATCATCCTCAGACACGAAATTAAGGTCCATCCACTGCTCATACGGGAGTATATACTCCGATTCTTCCTCAAGCTCTGCAGACTCAGCAGGCTCATTCTCGGGTTCTGCCTCGGGTTCTACTTCCTCTGGTTCTTCCTCGGGAATTGGCTCAAGATCTACGTCCATGGGGTCGTGTCCCGCTAGAGATTCTTCTGGTCCCGGCTCGTACTCAGCCCCAGAAGATCCCTATGCTGTAGGCGTTGGATACAGTCCAGACTGCGCCAGACTAGTTCCCGCACTAGTTAACTCACCGTCAGGAGGGGGTATAGTAGACGGGTCCCAGTCCCCAACTAAATCAAAAGGGACGTCAAATCCTCGGACGGGACCGAACTCATCTACTCCGTCTCGGAAGAACCAAACGATGTATGTATGGGGTTCCCACAAAGGTCTACGTTTACAAAAACTACGGTAGTGTGTTTAATCCAGGTCATATGGTCAGCCATGGGAAACTCTAAAACTTCATGTTCGGTGTGCATCGGTACTCCAAAACGCTCAGATGGCGGTGGCGGGGGATTCATTGTTCCTACCGGGGTTCTGAAATGTTTGGTTGAAACAACCGTGAGATTATATCTCAATAAGTACACTCCTAAACCCCACCTAGGCTATCACGTACCTCCAAACAATCACAAAACATAATCACACACACAATCAGCAAATAGCAAGCACATCAATTATACTTACCTGGGTCTATCCTGCTTGCACCCTGCACGTTAGTAGCAACCACACCATATGCAATCACATGCATGCTCAAATCTCATTTCGCGCATTCGTTCTGTTTTCATCATATCTTTTTCACATCACTCGCCGGTGACCCGCGTTACAGTA
The DNA here is from genome assembly GCA_031216235.1 of Syzygium jambos. NCBI lineage: Eukaryota > Viridiplantae > Streptophyta > Magnoliopsida > Myrtales > Myrtaceae > Syzygium > Syzygium jambos. Next base: position 17,538,799 of record CM062226.1, read on the forward strand.
CACGTCTCGGGTCCACTGCGACCAACTCATCACAATACTCCAGGGCCCACGTTACAGTACACGGCTCAAGCTCAACATCTACCACCTACGGCACAACCCGCGTTGAAGTACATGCCTCAGGTTGGCAGTCTTCCGGTAATATCGGGCATTGTCTCGCGTTAAAGTACATGCCTCAAGACGGAAACATTCCCGCGTAATGATACCGCCTCAAGAATTTTCACGATCACACATGCCATACCACATACACTCTCTTGCTTATTCACATACTCAACAATCACTTGCCACTCAATTGGCCAATCACACGTTGCCCGTGCACGCAACAATTCACATGCATTCTTCATGCTCGCTAAGCATTCAACATGGCCAATTTGACAATTAATTTAATCTGGCCCGAGCGTGCACGCGACAAGCATTTTTAAATCAATCAATTGCACACTAATGCACTAATTTCATCACCATAATTCAATCACAGTTCAAACGTACAACCAACATACAAATTGGCATTTTTTCATATCCAGACTACGTCAAATCATTTCCGACCCTTCACGACATTTTCCCCCAATTACTCGCCGGTTCTAAATATCCAATTTACGTACCGAACCGAGCATCGCAACACTCAAATCAGCCATACACAGCCCACTTTTGACCTCAAAATTTCCACTAAAATTTCCCAAATTCAATCCTAAGGCCTGCTAATCGATTCGGCTCTTAAATCGTACAATTCCGCACCTAATTAAACCCGATTTTACCAGAAAATTATCCGTCGATATCCGACGTCCTAATTAAGGTTTAGGGTGCGACTTACCAAAACTCTAGACTGAATCGGCTAGAGCGGATAGCGGCGGGGACTGCGACGAGTGGCGGCGCGGCTTGGCGGCGGTGCGAACGGCGTACGGCGGCGGCCTCGGCTTCCTTGGCCGTGACCCATGGCCACACGAGTGGGAGAGAGAGGGAAAGAGAGGGATGGCAGCGTGGGGTGGTGGCGGTGGTGCGGTACAGCGGCGGATGGGCGGTGGCTCGACAGGCGTGACCGGCGGTGGCGGCGATCGGCCAATGGGAGAGAGAGAGAGAGTTCACGGTGGGGGGGCTGCCGTGAGGGAGAGAGAGAAGGAATGAGTAGAGAGAGAGAATGGGTCTTGACTAAATAGTCCAATTTGACCAAAAATGGCAATTTACCATCTTGCCCTTGTCTCTCAATTCAAATCGACGGTCCAGATTTGATCTTATCTTGAAACCAACGGCCGAGATCAAATCTTTCCCAAAAACATCCAAGGGCAATTTAGGAATTTTATAAAATTTCAAGAGCAAAATTGTCCAATCAAAAAGTTAGGGCAAAATGACCAAAATGCCCTTCCCTCATAAAACATGCCCTTTATTAAATCCTAAGGGTAAAATGGTCACTTTTCCATTTTCTTGCTGAATTTGAATTTTTCTGAAGGATTTGGGACAATCTAAAATTGCACGTTCCATTCACAATGTCATCCTAATGATTCGTTGTCACTTCCAAATTTTCCGATGTCCAAATTGGGCTCAATTAAATGATTAAATTTTATTAAACGCAACTCGAGCGTTTCTCAAGCTTACGGGTGGCTTGTTGGGGAAATTCGCATATTCGACCCGTGACTGATAATAATTCATGCTACGTGCAAGTTCATTTGGTTCGTGTCGACTTTGGTTGTTATTTAAATCGCGAGGATTGATCGCTAAACCCGAGGGGTATGATCGTTCGGTATAGGTTCAGGATCATTCATCAATTTATTTCGTGGTCCAACGGAATCACCCGCGATTCACTACTATGACAGTGACGAACTGACCCCTGGCTATCATTGGATCAGCCAATAATGGTTCAAAATGTCACATAAATGATTTTATGATCGAATATCAATTCACCATCGAATTTTTTCTGAGTCGCACGAATTTAAATTCCTAATTAGCCTTTCCTTATTGGTTAGTATCCGAGGAATGATCAGTTCCGGGCGAGAACTAACTACGAGTGCATTCATAAAACCAAATATTTCATAAATCCCAACTGGGCAAATTTGAGGATGTCACACACCTTCACTCATCTTCAAGTTAAACAGATGTCGCATCAAATAAATCTTGTTGATCGTAGAGGGTTTCTCGTACATGTCCGACAAGGCTTCCATCAAACCAGCAGTGATCATCTCTTTCATGATGTTAAACGCGATGTTACGAGCCAACGTTCGCCGAATAACACCCAAAACTCGTTTATCCAGAAATTCCCAAACAGTTTGCTTCATCGTCTCTAGTTTTTCCCTAGACAAGGGCAAGTGCAATTTCATTTGATATAGATGATCGTCAATCTAGATCTACCAAAAACCAAAGTCATTCCCATCAAATTTGTCGATTTTTACTTTTTCTTCTTTTGTCGCCATCGATTCGCTTTAACTCAACCAAGCCTGGCTCTGATATTAATTATTGCAAAGGCAAGTGATCGACCAATAAAATAGACAGAACAAGAAAATAAATTGGACACCAAATTTACGTGGTTCAGTCACGGCGACATACGTCCATAGGGAGGACATCATGAAATTCCACTTTAGGTCAAGCGATACAACGAAAATTATAACCACACTCGAGTCACTCAAACACTCTCGGTATTTTCCAAGCCTCAATTACACTTAATCAATCAAACAATGTTTAGCCCTATAATTCCTTACGAAATAATCTTTCAATCTCACAAAGGAATTATACACAAATTTTACCATAAGATTTAATCGCTACAAACACTCAGATATCTTCAAAGTGTAATTCACTAGTAGAAGCTCCTCTTTGATGATCTTCACAAATAACATCCCTTTCTTATTTATATGCAAGAATTGGATCCAAATTAGAATACCTCTTTTTAGAAAACCTTCTCCAATTAGGAAACCTATTTAAAATAGGAAACTTACTTGAATTAGGAAACTTTTTTTTTGGCTCAAAATTGAAACATAATTTTAACAAACAAGATCAAGGTCAACACTTGCAGGTTAGCTTGTCACCAAGGGGAAGTGAAGATTGTGGGTGGTGTTAGTGGGTGAAGCCAAATACTTTTAAGGGGCTTTTTTTTGTCTTTTCTCTCGTTTTTTTTTTTTGCTTTTAGGTTAAAAGCTACACTTCATATATCAGCTACTAACAGAGAGAAAAGAAAAAAAAGAAAAAGACAAGCTAACACCACTAACACGAAAAGACCACCCACAAGGTGTAGCAGTCACAACCAGGCTAAGAAATGAATTGAGAGAAACGAAAAGACAATAGAAAAAGTGAGTTCTTCTTTGCGAGTGTTCTTAATATCCTTGTGTCCTAATATTGATAGAAGATTACGATTGTATTCCAACTAACTTCGAAGTCTAGTAGGTTTGCAGAGTGCCTTTGTGCGGAGATGTAGCCCAAGTTTGGGTGAACTTCAATAGCAAATTCTTTATCGTGTTCTTCCAAATTTGTTCTTTTATTATTATATTCCGTTAGTATGGATTGTTTGTTTGGGTTACTTTTCTAGAATCGGTTTGCGATTCCTAACAATTGGTGTCATAGCCTGGGTTGGCTAATCTAAAACATCGAGGGTTCTTTGGTGATGTTCGATTGAAAGCAAACGATATGGCCGGAGATAAGATCAAAATCGATAAGTTTGACGAGCAGGATTTCGGATGGCAGAAACTTCAAATTGAGGACTATCTTTATCAGAAAGATCTCTAAGCACCACTTGAGAATTGGTAACCCGAAATTGCGGAAGTGGATCCGACAATGGAATTGGGATGGAAAATTCTTGATCAAAAGGCATTAGGTGTGATTTGTTTGTGGCTGACGAAAAAGTTGGGGAACCACATCACGCAAGCAAAAAGTGCAAAAAAAGCCATGAATATTATAACGAATATATATGAGAAGCCATCCACATCAAGTCAAGTATTTTTGCTGACAAAGTTGGTTAATATGAACTTATCTGATGTAGGTTCTATGGCAAAGCATATTAATAGTTTCACGCAAGTCAGAAGTCAGTTGGAATCTGCAAGCATAAATTTGGATATGAAGCTCCAAGCTTTATTATTTTTATGTTCCTTCCAAAAATCTACAACACCGCAATGTAGAGTATTTCAAACACCATGAAGGATGATTTAACTCTAGATGATACTATGAACAGCATCATAGATGAAAAGATGTGAAAGGAAGAGATAATTTTTTGGCGTCTACGTCTGCAACAGCACTTGTTGTGGAGAACTATGAGAGAAGTAAATGCAGAGGAAAATTTAGAGGGTGTGACAGGTCACAATCAAAGGGGAAGAGAGAGGTTGTAAAAGATGAGTGTTGTTTTTGTCACTAGACCGGATACCAGAGGTTTCAATGTGAAGCCTACAAAAAGAAGAAAGATGATGACAATCAAGGAGCTAATGTGGTTAGTGATGAATCTTTGCAAGAGAACTTATGTTTGTCTGCATGGTTTGACTTGACGATAAACAAGTGGTTTATTGACTCTGGTGCTTCTTTTCATTGCATCTCGCAAAGAGATATATTTGATGATTATGTCAGTGGAGATTTCAGGCAAATGGTTGTGGGAAACGGCTACATGCATCCAATTGTTGGAAAAGAAACTATCAATGTGAACATCTCAGGTGGAGGATATCTAGTTTTGCATAAAACCAAACATATTTCATAGTTGAAGAAAAATCTTATCTCAAACAGTAAACTTGACCAAGAAGGTTTCGCAACAGCCTTTGGATGCGGAGAGTGGAAGATAACCTCAAGCGCGAGAGTAGTAGTAAAGGGAAAGTGCATAGGCATATTTTACCTTCTACAAGGAGACAATATCAATGATATGGTTACAGCTATAGTGGCTATAGGCAGTTTGTCTAGTCTTTGGCATTATCGTTTGCAAAATCTTGGTGAAAATGATGTAAAATAGTTGGCAAAAGGACACTATAAGTGTCATAACTTGTGTACGGCGCTCACTTTGGTGCCATAACTTTTTTTCGGGTCACTTTGGTGCCAAGTCGGAGGAAAAACGATCACTTAAGTGTCATAACTTTTTTTTGGATCACTTTAGTGCTAAAATTTTTTAAAAACGATCACTTAAGTGCTAAAATTTTTGAAAAACGATCATTTAAGTGCTAAAATTTTTGAAAAACGATCACTTAAGGGCCAATCTCCGGCGAGACTCCGGCGAGCCACGTCAGCTTTAGAAATTAATAAAAAAAATGCCACGTCAGATTTCCGGCCAAAAATTGTGTACGGCACCGGAGTTGGCACTTAAGTGATCGTTTTTCAAAAATTTTAGCACTTAAGTGATCGTTTTTCAAAAATTTTAGCACTAAAGTGATCCAAAAAAAAGTTATGGCACTAAAGTGAGCGCCGTACACAAGTTATGGCACTTGTAGTGTTCTTTTGCCTAAAATAGTTACACTCAAGAAAGTTACTTCCAGGTTTGCAGAAAGTTTAGCTAGATTTCTATGAGAGTTGCATTTATGGAAAACAAAGGGCTGATAGTTTTCAATTGAATAGGCGAAAGAATAAAGGTCGAAAGCAAGAGTTGGTTCATATTGATGTGTGGGGATCAACTCAGTAACTCTCTTATGGTGGTAAGAGATATTTCGAAACTTTCATTGATAATGCGAGAAGAAAGACTTGAGTCTATGCTCTTAGAGAAAAATCAGAAGTATTCTGAATGTTCAAAATGTGGAAGACCATGGTAGAAAAGAGATAAGTTATTAGATTAAAGCTCTGAAGTCTAATAATTGTAGTGAATACACGAGCAAGGAATTTGCAGAATGCTTGAACCAGGAAGTCATACAGATTGAGGAGAGCAGGAGACTATTCTTAGAAGTCCTCGAGAGAATGGTGTAGCTGAGAGGATCGGGATGCAGCTATTTATTTGATCAACAGAAGTCCATCTACTGCACTAGATGGAGAAATTTTGCAAGAGCAGTGGTCAAGTAAAAATGTTAATTATTCATATCTAAAAGTTTTTTTGTTGTGTTGCATATGCTTTGATTGAGAGAGAGGATAGAAAGAAGCTTGATGCTAAATCCCAGAAGTTCGTCTTTATCGGATATGATGGCGATGAGCATGGCTATAGACTTTGGGGTTATGAGAATAACAAAGTCATTCGCAATCGGAATGTGATATTCCATGAAGAAAAGATGTACAAGGATTGTTAGACAAAGCACGAGAAGGCAGTAGAACCAAAATATGTTGAGCTGGATACAATACCCATGAAGGTGGTTCCATTAGATTAGAGTGCACCTAAAGGAGAGGTTCAAGATGAACCTATTATGAATGAGCTGGAAGTTCAAGAGGAACGCAGTGATCCAAAACATTCTAACCACCCTAAAGTACCTATCTTGAGGAGGTCTAAACGTGTGAGAAAGCCAAAGGTAATTTTTTATCCATTAGCAAATACTATTACAAGTCATGTCTTATATACAGATTTGGGAGAGCTGGAGACTTATGATAAGGCAAAGAAAGACACATCTCAGATGCATTGGGAGAGTGCTATGAAAGACGAGATGGGCTCGTCACTTCAAAACAAAACTTGGAGTTACCGAGTTGCCCACCGGTAAAAAGGCTTTGTTAAACAAGTGTCTATACAGGATAAAAAAAACGAAGTAGATGGCATTATCAGATACAAGGCGAGACTTTTGGTCAAGGGATTTTCTCAAAAGAAGGGATTGACTACTCCAAAAATTTTTCACTAGTAGTAAAAATGACGTCAATCAGAGTTCTATTGAATATAGTTGCAGTAGAGGATCTTTATCTCGAGCAATTGGATGTGACAACAACATTTTTGCATGGTGACCCAGATGAAGAGTTATACATAGTGCAACCTAGTTTTGAGGTCAAAGGTAAAGAGCACATAGTATGTCACTTGAAGAAAATCTTGTATGACTTGAAGCAAGCTCCATGGCAATGGTACCAAAAGTTTGTTGGTTTGATGGAAGAAAAGAATTTACACACTGTGAGGCTGATTATTGTGTTTATTTTCACAAGTAATGCGATGGTGCAATCATGTTTCTCTCTTTATATGATGATGACATGCTAGTGACTAGCTCCAATATGAAGATAATTGCACAAGTGAAAAGGATGTTGGTATCACAGTTTGCTATGAAGGATTTAGGAGAGGTCAATAACATCTTAAGCATGAAAATCATCAAAGATAGGAAAAATAAGAAACTGTGGCTATAGCAAGAGACCGTGTGAACAAAGTGTTAAAGAGATTCAACATGGATAAGGCAAAATCGGTTGTGACTCCTCTAGCAAGTCACTTCAAACTTTTCAAGGATATGTGTTCGAGTACTCAAACTTTGAAAGATGAGATGATAGTAGTCCCATACGCATTAGTAGTGGGAAGTTTGGTTTATTCCATGATGAGCACGAGACCAAACATTGCACAAGCAATGAGAGTTGTGAGTTGATATTTGCAGAATCCGAGCAAAGAGCATTGGAATGCAGTAAAATGGATATTGAGATATTTAACAGGTAAATCAAATTACTCTCTTTGTTATTAAGGTACATCTCTAGAGTTGCAAAGTCATGTGAATGCAAATCATTCGAGTCATCAAGATAGTGGCAAGAGTAGCACTGGATATGTCTTTGCAGTTGCAAGTACATCAATGAGTTGGGTATCTCAACTACAAAAGTAGTGGCTCTATCAACAACAAAAGCAGAGTACGTGGTAATCACAAAAGCCTCCAAGGAAATCATGTAGTTACAAGATTACATAGAGAAGTTACATGAAAGCAGCCAATGAGCACATTGCGAAGTGATAGTCAAAGCACAGTGCACTTAGCAAAGAATGCAGCCTATCACTCAAAGACCAGGCATATCAAGAGGCATTACCATTTCTTCAGGTCAACATTGAAAGATAATGAGTTAAAACTACAAAAGATTGATGGCTCGAAGAATCTAGCTAACATGTTAACTAAGGTGGTAGATAGAGAGAAACATACTTTATATACTACTACCATTGATATTACTCCATGTTAATTGATGAGGAGTATTGTAAAGGCACAAGCTTCGGTTACTCGCTTTTGAAGTAAATGGATGCAAAGTTGCTAGGTGCATTGGGTGTATTTGTCTTCAAGTGAGAGATTGTTGCCAGGTGAAGCGGGATACTTTTTAAGGGTTTTTTTTCTTTTCTCTTCTTTTTGCTTTTAGGTTAAAAGCTATACTTCATATGTCAACTATGGATAGACAGTTGCCATCACAACAGGGCTGAGAAGAAAATAGAGAGAAAAGAAAAGACGAAAGAAAAAATGAGTTTTTCTTGTGAGTATTCTCAATCTTTTTATGCCTTGATCTTGAGAGAAGATTACCATTGTATTCCTACTTTCTTTGAAATATAGTGGATTCGCAGAGTGCCTCTACACGAAGACGTAGCCTAGGTTTGGGTGAACTTCGATAATAAGCTCCCTGGTATGTTCTTCCAATTCTATTCTTATATTATTATATTTTGTTAGTGTGAATTTTTTGCTTGGGTTACTTTTCTAGAATAGGTGTAGAATTCCTAATAGGTGGAACATACATCACATGGTGCGACCAAGGTTTTCAAGAGTTAAGGCAAAGATGTTGACAAGGGATAGGAGAGTTAGGTGTTGGAGCCAAGCTTGGCAATAGTAGGAGATTTCCTCGAGGACCATGAGAAAGCATTTAGTACGTCGAAGCAACTTGCCGCGACCTTGCCTCCAGTCCACATGGAAATGTGGGGAACTAACTAACCAGGGACTGATAAAATATATTCTCATGCTCACAGATATCGTTTCCACGAGAGTACATGATTTTGGGATTGCCTAAAGCATCGGACTTTTATTTTCCCTCGCGATGGGTTTTAGTAAATAAATGGGCCACCCATGTTGGACCAAACCCAACCCATAAACCTTAAAAGAGCCCATGAAAGAAATAACCGCAAATGGCAGTTATTTTGTGGGAACAAAAGTGAGATGAGAAAAACTCACGTATGTTCTAAAGCGTGTATGAATTTGTTTTCATTATTCAGAAGTAAAAACTCTCACTCACTTGAAACCAAAAAGCGAAGAAGGATCGCTGTCTCTCTCTGCAATAAGGGCATTTAATCTGTGGCAAAGAGATATGTTCGTTTACGTAATATGCTTCGTTCGATTGATGATTCAAGTATAGAATGGGCACGTTTTCTGCGTTTTTGCATTATATTTAGGAATCTGTTTCCGTCATTGGTATCAGAGCATGTGTTCTTGTTTCCTGATCGTTTAATATGCTTATAACATAGATTGATGGCCGGAATTCGTGAAACAGCGCCGACGAATGCTTGGGTATGAAAATCGACACTTGACCATACTGTTCGGGATCGTTTCTCGAAACTTCGTGCGATATTTTTTATTTTTAAAGGCATAGGGTCGTAATGCTTGTCAAGACGAGCAAAATGACGGGTGGCACACCGCCAGAGGAGGCCAGAGGCGCCTCCACGCACCGCCGCAAGCGGTAGCTACGCCAGCACGTGCGTCGCACGTGCACAACGGTTACTGCTGCGCACGTGCGCCGCATGCGCCATGCATGTGCGTGTGGACATGGCTGACGTCACACTGACGCCAGCCATGCCGGTTATTTTTTTTTTCTTTCGGTCGAAAAGCCCAGCTCGGCCCGGCCCGACTGGGAAGGCCTGAAATGATTGGGTTAGTCCGATCTGACCCGGTTTCTGACCCGTGACCCGACCCTGCTGACCCATTGACCTGACCGATCATTTGTTGACCGTTTGACTGGAATTGACTACCGTTGACCTGAGTTGACCTGCGTTGACTACAGTTGACTGGCGTTGACCTGATTTGACCACCATTGAACGGTGTTGACCACCGAAAAAGAAAATGGTGCTGAAAGGGGGTAGAATGTGTTTCTTGCAATATTGTATCATGGAGTAAAAAGCATTTTGTGAGTGTTTCTGTATTTGTTGCAGGAACGATGGTACGAAGATATCAAATCCCCATTATGGCTAGGACGTTTGAACAGAAGGCAAAACTTGCAGAGTTGAGAGCTGAGTTAGATGCTTATCGATGGGAAAATTGACAATTTGGAGGATCATGTGATCAAGGTCAATGAGATGATACAGAAAATCATTTGGAACGGTTATTGTATGCCGGACTTTAAGAAGATGAATGTTTTGATCAACACTCTTTCATCTGAATGGAAAAAGGTGTTGCATCAACTATGGGAGGTCAACGTGGTCCTAGCCTACAAAAAGCTTACAATGGATTTTGTGAGAGAATATTATAGGATTGAGGCAAGAAAGATTTCGACCCTAGAGATGAATTCAACTTGGCGAAGAATGAATGCGCCATGGAGAAAGCCTAAGGGATACTCGACAGTCTTTTCTTGGTTGCCAAAGAAGAAGATTGAATTTTCTAAGAATTTTGATGAATCTTTCCCTGTGTATAGGAAATTGATAAACCGTTGATTTTATTTTATTTTAGTTCAGCTTTAGATATCCTAGGTGGATATTACTGTTCATGTTGATGTTCATTTTTTTTATGCCGGATTCGTTCGTTATGTACATAGTTTTTTAATGAATAGATGTTGATGGATATTTTTTGTTATGAATAGTTTATGGTACTATTCTGTCTTATTAGTATTATCTGGTTGAGTGGGAGTTCTAAAAGTTTTAGTAACTTTAAAAAACGTAATTTTACCTTAATTATTATATTAATGATAGTTTCACATTAGGATTTTAGATGATGATTGGGAACATAGTGAACTTTTGAATCTAAAAACTATGTGAAATTACTCATTAATATAATTAGTTTATATAAAATTGATGCATAAACAAGTGGCATTAATAATCCGTGCTCGTCTGTCTGATATGTTCAGATTCAATGGCTTCAGCAACTAAGAACATAGTAGCTGAGTTGAACAAAGGAGAGAAATTGAACGGCGAGAATTATGAAATATGGAACATGAAAATCCAATATGTACTAGAAGAACAAGAAGCACTAGAAGCTCTTAACCAACTTATGGAAAAACCTGAGGATGAGAACATTGCACAGCATAAGAGAGACAGAGATGCATTTGCTGTATGGAAGAGGAAGAACTCGTTTGCTCACATTACGTTGCTGAGTAGCATGGAGAATGTTATCATGCGAGAGTTTAGGCGTTTTGAGAATACCAAGGAAATGTGGGAAGCATTAGCAGCAAGATTCGGTCATACGTTGGTGACCAAGCTGAGATAGCTCACTATAAGGTTTGACTCGTATAAAAGGCCTTATCGTCAGTCCATGAAATAATACCTAAGAAAGATGTCGAACATGATCGTTGAGTTGAAAGATGCTGGACACATTCTAACTGATGAACAACAAGTGCAAGCAGTGATCCGTTCCTTACCTCAAAGCTAGGAGCACATGAAGGTGCACTTGATCCATAATGAGAACATCAAGACCTTTGAAGATGCCATGTGCCATCTTGAGTTAAAAGAGAATCGCCTCCTAGCGGCGAAACCAGAAACCGACATCTATTATGCTGGTTCTAGCTCACATGGGGCTTCAAGCTCCAAGCGCAAGCGCGTCGAAAGGTTCACGAAGTGGAAAGGCAAGGGAGCAAGTTCTTCGAGTAAGAAACCAAAATTTAATCAACATGACAAAGGAAAGCGTTCTTTTGTTAAGAAGATGTTGAGGGTGAAATGCTACAACTGTAGCAAGAAGGGCCACTTCGCTCGCGATTGCGGCAAGCTAAAGAAGGTAAACTCTCCTTGCATTCTTGAGAACTTTGTCTATGTGTCAAGTTCTGTATTTTTAACTAAGTCTAATCATTTGTGGACTGTAGATTTGGGAGCAACAGACCATATAGCGAAGGATAAATATGCCTTCATGGAGTTCTGATGGGTTCCGACCGGAACGAAATGGATCTATGTAGGGAACAACTCCAAAGCTGAAGTTAAAGGAATTGACACCTGCCAGTTGATGATACGTGGTGGACGCACATTGGTCCTACATGATGTATTATATGCTCCGGAGATTCGTCGGAATTTAGTGTATGTGTTAGTGTTGGTTAAACTTGGTTTTATTTTAAACTTCCATAATAGTAGTGTTGATTTGTATTTGAATACGAATTACTATGGTTGTGGATACTTTCTGAATGGTTTTATTGTACTAGATGTTGACTGTGGTAATGTTAACGTTCGTTATTCCCAATTTACATCTTCCAACTCCTATGAAAATGATGTGAATGTGTGGCATGCTAGACTTGGTCATATTGACCAACAACGAATGCAAAGATTAGCCAAAGAGGGCTCATTAGACAATATTGAAAAAGTTGATTTGCCTATTTGCAAGCATTGTCTGGCAGGGAAAACAACAAGGAAATCATTTGGAAAGGATACAAGAGCTGAGTTTCCTTTACAACTAATCCATCCTGACATCTGTGGTCCAATGAATATAAGAGGAAGGCATGAGGCTGTGTATTTCATCACATTCATAGATGATTGTACTCAATTTGGATATGTCTGTTTGATTTCTCATAAATCTGAGGCATTAAGTTGCTTCAAGAAATTTATGAACTTAGTAGAAAATCAATTAGATAAGAAAATATTTATCTGATGAGTTCAGAAATTTATGTGATGAAAAAGGAATAGAAAGACGGTTGTCTATTCCATATACTTCTCAACAAAATGGTGTTGCCGAGAGGAGAAACAGAACTCTATTGGAAATGGTTAGATCTATGATGGCACAAGCTAACTTACTTATCACTTTTTGCGGTGATGTTTTGTTAACTGCTGCTTATGTACTTAACTGTGTGCCTTCTAAATTAGTTACTTTCACTCCGTATGAGTTATGTACAGGTAGATAAACCGACTTAAGTTTTCTTAAACCTTAAGGTTGTACTGCTTATACTCACGAGCCCTCTCACAAGTATGGGAAACTGGGTCCTAGAGGTAAAAAGAGTATTTTTATTAGATATTCAGAGCACTCGAAAGGGTATGTGTTTATAGATGAGCAAGAAAGTGGGAGTATTACTGAATTTGAATCACGAGATGTTACATTCTTAAAGAATGAGTTTCCTAAGAAGGGCAAAATAGGTGAGGACTAATCACTTTTTGAAACCTTGGATCATGATAATGAAATTGATGAAGATCGTCCAAGTGGGAGCAATGTGAGAAATAAGGAATTAAATTCGACTCAATCTCAATTGCAATTGTTTGATGAGACGATACCCTCATTATCTAATCCAAGTGGGAGCGTAATGGAGAGTGATGTACCACATGTACAATCTCCCGTACGGCGAACAAGTCGCAAAAGTGTTCCCCAACGACGTTTTGACATTGAAGGGGAAACTTTCATGGTCGCTCCACAAGATGAAGATGAGCCAAGAAATATAAATGAGGCTCTAAATTGCCCTAATAAGGAAAAATGGATAGATGCAATGGAAGAAGAAATGGAGTCAATGAAATCCAATCAAGTTTGGGAATTGATTGATCTTCCAAAAGGACGCAAAACTATTAGGAACAAATGGGTTCTCAAAATAAAACATAAATCCAATGGCTCGATAGAAAGATATAAAGTTCTCCTCGTGGCGAAAGGGTATAATCAACAGGAAGGAATTGATTATGAAGAAACTTTCTCTCATGTAGTGAGATTTACGTCAATTCACCTTATTCTAGCAATAGTGGCAAGTATGGATCTTGAATTACATCAAATGAATGTAAAGACTGATTTTCTAAATGGAGAATTAGAAGAAGAAATTTACATGGAACAACCCGTTGGCTTCATTATGAAAGGCCAAGAACATAAGGTATATAGACTTCTAAGATCGATATATAGCTTTAAGCAGTTTTCGAGACAATGGTATATACGTTTTCATAATGCCATAGTAGCATATGATTTTACAATGATTGATAAGATCATTGTGCATATATCAAAAGATCCAAAGATCAATTTGTGATCTTATCATTATATGTTGATGACATACTGATTGCCGGAAGCAATAAGAATTTAGTTAATACTGTAAAGAAATGGTTATCGTCCAATTTTGAAATGAAAGATATGGGTGAGGCTGCATATATTTTCAGAGTTAAGATTTCAAAGAATCGTTCCAAGAGATTATTGTCTCTTTCGCAAGAGACGTATATAAACAAGGTTCTTGAATGATTTCATATGCAAGATTGCAAACCCATTAACACTCCTATTGCAAAAGGTGAAGGATCGAGCCAAAGATTATGTCCTAAGACTCCACAAGAGAAGGAACAAATGAAATGAGTTCCTTATGCTAGTGCTATTGGAAGTTTAATGTATGTTATGATGTGTACAAAACCTGACATATGTTTTGCAGTTGGAATGGTAAGTAGATACCAATCTAATCCGGGTCAAGCACATTGGAAAGCCGTCAAAAGAATCATGAGGTATCTAAAGGGTATTGCTTATTATTCTCTGAATTATCAAGGAAAGGATCTGCGACTTGAAGACTACTCAGATGCTGATTGGAAAGGAGATTTAGATGAAAGGAAATCTACCTCTGGATTTGTTTACTTACTAAATAATAGCGTCATATCTTGAAGTAGTAAGAAACAAACATGTATAGCATTATCCACCATGGAAGCCGAGTTCATGGCGTTGTCAGCAGCAGTGCAAGAGGGAGTTTGGCTTAAGAGATTTTTGAATCATTTAGGTGTTGTTGAGCGTGCTGCAAGCTCATTGTTAGTCAATTGTGATAGCCAAGCAGTGATAGCATATACCAAGGATCCGAAATATCATGCCCAGACAAAACATATAGATACCAAGTATAACTTTGTCAAGGATATGATTGCACAAAGGGATGTGAACTTACAGTACATATCTATGCATAGAATGATAATAGATCCTATGATGAAACCAATTCCAAGAGATATTTCAGTGGTCATGTAAAATCTTTGGGACTGCGTAGATGTTGATGTACCGAATATTGTAATTTCCCTTAATGTTCACATTTAAATGAAATTGTTATATCATTTGTTTTAATACCTATGAGTTTATTTAATATTTATGCATCTTACTGCTTAGTGCATTATGTTGAAAAAGTAAGTCGGACAGATGAGATTAGCCCACTGACACGGGTAATCGCCTCTATTTACTGTGTAATAAATAAAGATAAGACAATTTAAGCTCATTATCTAGGTGATAATCGAGAGCTCAAGCTCAAAATATAAATGTCACCTTAGCTGAGTGTTAAGATAAGGACATAATATTTGCTATGTTCAAAAGTAAAATAGCCCACATATTTTAATTTATCTGACTTTGATGCCAGATGTGAGTTATAATGGATTCTTTAGAAGAGTAGATATGTAAACTCAAATTTAGACATTGAGTTTGTCTGAACTATCATATGTACGATATTAAATGTGAAGAAATATGCTTCATGGGAAATGAGTTAATACCGTAATACGTACTTCATACTACGTATGCATGAGACGATCAATAAGAGTGATAAAAGTTTTAATCTCAACTTTATGCCGTGTGAGACTCTTGAGGATGAAAGTTCCTCATTTATTGCCCTCACGACTCTGACTTATTCTCAAAGTTTCTATTTAATGCTCTCCATCTTAGAGTGTTGTCAATGTTCATGAATGATTCAATCTAATGGAGCATTTCTAGAAAAGCGAGCTGGACTGAAATAGAGAGATTTAAGGAAAGAGAAAGATCAATTTGTTTATGATGTCATATTCTATTTTTGTATTCACAGGTCGACCAATTATGATTTTGAGTAAATCATAATTGTGAATACAATACATGAGATACTAAAAGAGATCAAAAGAGATATAAATGTAACTGATTGATCTAGGGTACTGCATACTATATCTACCCAAAAGATAAGTTGATCAATGAACACGAGATAAGCCCATCCTTAGCTTTGACTCTTGACATCGGGGTGTGTTTTATGTAACTGTGTGTAGGACGGTGCTTTTTTCTTTGGTCGTCGAAGGCTGCTATCAACCTCAATACTGACTCCTAATGGTGAAGCTGACTTCCCTTCTGACTTATTGTCCAAGAAGGAAGTAATCGTGCCTGATCGCGAGATAGGTATGGATGGAATGTCCTTTACAGTGTCTTTCTTGTAAAAGATATAGAGGATTATTGTGACATTCCGAAATTTCGCTCATTTGGGATTTTGTGAAATGAATTATTTTATTAATGTACTTGTAGCTAGTTCTCGCCTGGTACTAATCATTCCTGGGATACTAACCTATGAGGAAAGGCTAATGAGAGATTTATATTCGTACGACTAGAGGAATTCGACCGTAAACTGAATTTTGACCATAAAATCATTATTGACACCTAAATTTTAACTAGTCATTTAGGAACAATTGCATAGAAAATTAGGGTTTAATTTTTTAGCCCCTAAACAAAAAATAATTAGATGGCATTGCATGCAGGTATTAGGAGCATTTCATTAATAGTTAACTAGGCCCATATAGTTTGCACATTTATCGGACATACGGCAGATGGACTCGAACGAATGGTTTTGAGCTTAATTCAATCAAGCCCATGACCAAAAGTCACATGTTTTGCACATGTGATCTTCGGTTGCAAGAGATCTTCTCTATATATTTTTCTGCCACTTGGAGGAGGGCAATATATCGACAGATTTTTGTTTCTTGGTATCTTTGTGCAAAGAAAGAATATATGAAGTATACAAGAATAAGAAAACATAATCGGTCAACGTGGAGGATATATATTTGGAATTACGTTCTGACATCATGGGCACAAGCAAATAGGGAAGAAGCCAAACGTGATATATTTTGAATATTCTTGAGTGGGTCTCTTTCTAGAAAGGGCCTAGACATTCTTGCATATAAAAAGGGGGGGGCCACCTTCGAAAGAAAGGGGTGAAGAGAGTAGGCCACAATTCAGAGGGGGAGAGAAAGAATTGTCAAAGGGGAATACACACACTGGAGAGCACACCTGGCTTCTCCCCACCATAGACACGTTCTGCAAAGTCAGAGGAAGAGAGGGAAGACATAATATACACAGGCTCACACGCAAGAGAAAAGAAGTTCTTGCCTCGTGTTTGTCGCTTCCTTTGCTGCAGGTTTTCCAACTCCGCTCTGGTTATCACCTCTGATAGCCTCGACGCCAGCCATAGCCAAGCTCTCTTGCCGTGCTCAGACTTACACCGCGTCCACTGCCATTGATCGCTTGCCCCTGCCGTGATGCTTGCTGCTGTTCCAGACGTCCCTCCGAGCGAAGCCTGACGATCCAGTCCAATCTTAGACCAAGAGTTCCAGGCGGCCATCAGCTTAGCAATTCTCGAAAAGCATCAGCCCTTCCCGAAAGTGAATCTTGGCTGCCACCATCATGCCTCTGACGTTCACTTAGTCTTGCTTCCTTGCTCAGTGGGTCCAACGAAGTCAACAGAATTCGTTGGATCTAATTTGAATTGTCTGCAGGTTTCTTTGGTCTTGCTGGGAAGTCCCATAAATTTCCTTGCCAGTTATTGTAATTCCCTCTGACGACGAAGCCATGAAGTAGCAGTCCCACGCCTAATAATGCTGAGATCTCCGTGAGCATCCCTCATCGTGAGCGTCCACATTGCTGGCCAGCTTCGACTGTGTACCACCGCAAGCGACATCGTCGTCACCACCATCGCCGTCGGTCCACCCGCTATCGGCCATCCCGTGATCCGCAAGCCCGATCCGGCACCAAGTTCGAATTTGGAAGATATCCGCAAATTAGGTAAGATCATTATCCGGATATTTTTTGAAATATTTAATTTTCTAAGTTTTCGGTGTTTGAATATTTTGTGGATATTCTTTGGTGGACTGCTAAATCTTAGGATAATATTTGCGATATCCGCAATATTTGAAACACTTAAAATTAGGAATTTTGCCTAATTTAGCAACGTATCTGGACGACTATCCGACCTTATCCCTAAGGTACGATACGCGGCGATACGGAAAATCGTTATCTTGTCCATAATCACTTGGATACGATAATAGATTTTATTTGCTTTCCAAATTTAAACAATCAACTTTCTGTCGATATCTATAATCCTATAGATATGACCGTTAGTTTGATTTCTTTACCTTATCTGAATTCGAAGAATCTTGCGGATTGTGTGGATTATTTGGATGTGATTGTTATCTTCGTTTGATTGTTTTTCTTTTAAATAAAGAAAATCCAAAATTTTGTTAGTTAGATTAGAAATTTTGCATGCTTAGGGAATCTTAAATATATCCAAAAGAATAAAATAATTATTTGATTTAAATTGGGATTTAGGGTAGCATATTTCCTAGTTTAAATTAGAAATTGTTTTAATCTTTGTGGATTATTTAGGATATTTAATAATTTCGAATTTTAATAAAAATCTCAAAAAAGAATCACTTTAGGATAGATCAAATCATTTTTTTTAGAATAGATTGCATGTTAATTTAGGCATTTTTTTTAATTCCGAATTTCATTTGAAAATACCAAAAATAAATCATTTGCCTGTCATTAGAAATAGGTCATATTGTCGCGTGTCATATAGTTTGCATGTTAGGCTGCATCAATCGCATATTAATTTTTGCACGTCATTACATATAAGTTAGCTTTCATTTAAATAAGTGAAAATCCTAAAAAATATTGAGTAAATTGCTTGTTAATTAGAAATCATATTAGGATTGTTGATGTGATTTTCTAGCTAACAATGCAGATGCTTACGTTGCTTCGAGGTAAGTAATTCTCCCAATCTTGTAATTTATTTAATGTTTTGATTATTGGGTGTTACTTTGGTGGTTTGCGCACTCGCATGATCACCTCACATGCTACTGACTAAGTTAAAATGGATCCAGACTGCCTGCATAAATATTTTTGAAAAGAAAAGGTACCGAAAGGGCGTTAGACTAGATCTAGCGTAACCAAGTCCCCGAGCTTAAAATCTCTGGTTCGTAGGAATAAAACATATCTCCCTATGTTTTATTTAGGTTTCTAATCGACCTACCACAAATAGATTAGTGGCGACTCCAAGCATGAAAACTTTTTGCATGTTAAAAAACTTAAACCTTGAGTCGCGAATTGGTAGGGCTTGGGAGAACCCGAGTTAGGCTTAGTCTTAACAATCCATAAGCCTGTGAAGAAATTTTAGGTCGCGACAGCTTGGCGACTCCGCTGGGGAATTGAGTTAAAACTTTTAGTGGACTTAGGCCAGTTTTTCTTTTCAAAAAATATTTTTTGCTTGGCAGTGAGGATCCTAGGTGCGTCCCTAACATTTAAGGTGTTAAATGTTTTTGCAGAACAGGAGTTATAAGGGGTGGAGTGTTTGTTAACTATTTTCTTACAGGGAGGTGTTGAGATTGGATGTTTTAATTTTGATATTGAAGCGCTGTTTGCATATGATCTGTTGTGCATGCCTGTGCATTTTCACTACACTCTAGCACACACAACCTGTCGCCGGACCTGGGCCGCATAGGATCACCTAGGATGGTATTGAGATGGATACCACTCCGACCGTCTGCCCGCGGTATGAGTTGCCCATCTCAATCCCGATATTTCTTTCTTGATGTCAAAGAGATTACCACCCCGGTCCACATGCCCACGACATAGGTCGGCTCTTTGATGATGCCGGAGTCATGAGGACCCAACTTAGTCCGCATGCCCGCGGCTAGTTCGATCATTCTCGTGGCTCTACTTTGTTAAGCCTTCTAGAGTAGAAATCGAGCCACGTAGCATGCGTATGTCTATGTGATTGCCACCCGGTTATTGGTAAAGTAAGTCCTTTGAACTTTTCCTCTGCAATTTATTTACTTTACCGTATTGTTTTGTCGATCCATGACATTAGGTTGATCGCAAGTTTTGGTCAATATACAATGGGAAATTCCGACATTCGACTTATTCTCCCTCCCAAGAAGGAACTCAACGTGTGGTGGGACAAGCTAGACCGAGCTAGTCGTGAGTTCGTGGAATCAACAATTGGCCGACTCCTCCCTCTGTTGCGTATCAACATTCATGGCGGTCTCATTCAAGCACTTGCCCATTGTTGGTGTCCAGAGACAACTACTTTCATCTTCGGTAAGCATGAGCTCACTCCGACCTTGGAAGAATATAGCATTGCCGTTGGAAAAACCTTTGGAATTAGAATTAATTAGTCCACCTATCGGAATAAATCCTGTCTCGATTTTATCTGATTTTCTGAGAATCAACGAAGAAAAGATAAGAAAAATTTTGAAAGGTCACCGCAATACTTGCCCGTTTTCCTTTCTTGATGAATGTTTTCAAAATGGTACTTCTTTTCAAATGAGAAGGATTTTCCTATTAGCTTTCTTTGGATTTATACTTTTTCCTCATTACAAGAATGCTATTAATCCTTTGATTGCTAAGTTAGTAGGGCAAGTGTGTGGGGAAATGAACTTTGTTAATGCCCTTTTGGCAGAAACTTTTCTTTCCCTTTCTCGATTTAAAGAAAATGGTGACAAAATCTTTCATGCTTCTCCTGAGCTTTTGCAAATTTGGTTCTTATCTCACTTAAAAAGGTTTGGTGGTTTAATGATTATACGTGAAGTTAGCAACTCTGATCATCCTATCATGAGATTTGAAAATAAACAAAAACATGCACCGGATTATCATTACTCCAATTGGCTGGCTTTCTTTAAAAATCCAAAGTCCAAATGTTTCCTATGGCATGCTAAATGGTTCCAAGTTTGTGAGGCCAGACTCACATGTGGACGTGTTGGCCCAATCCCTTTACTGGGATTCACTGGGGCAATAGAATATTACCCGACTAGGGTGACTCGCCAGTATCAAGTGGTGCAAGAGCTTCCCCCAGCTTTGAAGCAGGATGATTCAATTCGGGTCAACTTCACCGACGGAGACCTCGACCATGAGGATAACATTTCTTTAATCAAGTCGCTGTGGGATATGTGCCATCCACAAATGCTCATATGGCCCGAAAAAGAATTAGAGGGTAAAGAGAGGAAGTATTATGCTACGACTGAATACATTCGACGACACAAGATTCCAGATAATTTACTCCCGAAGATACCAATGGTGCCTGAGAAGATCACCAACCGTGCTGAGAAAAGATGTCTCAAGAGAAAAGCTGAGAAGTTACAAGAGCAAGTTACACACTTGGCTGAGGAGAATAAGCGATTACGTTTGGAAATCACATCCCAATTGTATATTGATCAAGCCAAATGAAATGGCTCGTGTCTTTTATGATATTTTTCTTTCTAGATTCGCTGTTTAGGAAGTTGGGTCATTATTTTAGTATATTTGTTTAGGGGATTTCAAGTTGTTGCTTTCATACTTTTTGTTCAAGAGTCCGTTATGAATAAAAAAATTTTTTTAATCAAAGCGAGTAGACCAATGTCATGGATCGGTGTGTGATTCTTCTTAACACTTATGTATGCCTGTTTTATCTGTGAAATAAGGTAATTACGGACCGATCACGATCGCCTATTCGCACGCGATCGAGAACTAGAATGGTCGATCAAACTGACTTGCGGGATCGTGTCGTTGGCATTGAGGACCAAATGAAGCAACTCCTCGTCGCAATGCAACAAATGTCCGCCAAGATCAAAACCCTTCGGCTGACTCCTGTTCCTGTATCTCCCGAGGCATTAGCCCCAAAGCATAAAGGTGGGAAGAATGCCGATAGTGAGGAAGATGACGATCTTCCCGATTTAGTAGATGACCCCGTCCAGATTATCGTCAACAAGGATAAACCCAATGAACGGGTCAACAAGCTTGAAGAGAGAGTGAAGCAGCTAGAAGGCTCACATGATTCGCCCTCAATCGACTTGTCTCTTTACTCACAGATCAAAATCTCAAAGAAGTTTAAGATGCCAGACTTTGACAAGTACAATGGCACCTCCTGCCCAAAAGCTCACCTGCAGCTATATCATGTACAAATGACATCGTACGTTGATAATGAACTCCTAATGATTCATGCATTTCAAGAAAGTTTGACGGGTTTTGCCTTGAACTGGTATCTCATGAAGAAGATAAATGGCCTCAAAACCTGGAAGGAAGTTAGTGAAGCATTCCTAAAGCAATACAGGTTTATAACGGACATAATTCCCACCCGCGATGACCTCGAGCGTGCTCAGATGAAGAAGAATGAGTCATTCAAAGATTATGCTATCAGATGGAGAAACATAACCGCACAGATTATCCCAGAACCCATAGACAGTGAATTGAAGAGGATGTTCATTAAAACTCTTCCGTTCGAATACCGTAATCGGATGGTAGCCACTCCGGCTGACAACTTCAATCAACTCATCCCTATAGGCGAACAGATTGAGATAGGGCTGAAAGATTGGTGGTTCGTGGAGCCGCCTTCCTCGACCAAAAGATTTTGTGCAAGAAAGGAGAAAAAACCGGCAGCTGAAGTGAATCTGGCTTACACTCAACCGGGCCGACGGAATGCTAAC
Organism: Syzygium jambos; assembly: GCA_031216235.1. NCBI lineage: Eukaryota > Viridiplantae > Streptophyta > Magnoliopsida > Myrtales > Myrtaceae > Syzygium > Syzygium jambos. The sequence goes on from CM062226.1 coordinate 17,561,123, forward strand.
CTTGCCCCTGCGATCCAAGTAGCAGAAACTCAACAACAGAACACTGGTCGTCAACCCTCTCAGAGAAGGAACAACAAGAGGCAATTCACCCCTCTCCCGGGGTCGTTGTCCCAAGTACTAGCATTACTCCAAAAGAAGGGTTTGCTTACCACCGAGCCAAAGCGACCTAACTCTGAAAAGTACTATAATTATGACCCATCTAAAAAATATGATTATCATATGGGCGAAGTGGGGCATTCAACTGACGATTGCTTTACCCTTAAGCATCGAATCCAGGATCTCCTAGACACTAAGGCTTTCTCATTCCAACCTGCCAAGCCGAATGTTCAGAACAATCCGCTCCCTGATCACACAGGCAAAGTGAATGCCATATTTAGTTTCGATACTGGTCGAATCAAGATTATCAAGGTGCACGCTGCTGACGTCTACGGTGGGTTAGTAAGAGCTGGCTATTACCCGAGTGATGAGATACCTCCTCTGACTGTCATGAAGAAAAGAATCTCCGAAATGGTGGAAGCCGGAATGATTGTCTATGCCAATCATACTGGCATCGTCTCCATAATCTCTGAAGTGGTTATTAATTGGGATGAGGAGTTTGCTGCATTAAACACCACGAAGGAAAAAGACGATCCTCTGCCTGAAGACATGCCTCCGCTCGAAGATGCGTCTGATGATGAAGGGATCGTAGTAAGCACACCTACCATTGATGAAGGGATAGTGATTGAGATACCTCAACCATACGAGTACAAAGATAATAAGGCAGTCCCTTGGTCCTACAGTCTCGATGTCGACTTGGTTACCAGATCTGGGCGTACTTATAGCCAAGCCAATGCTCAACCTGCAAAACCTGTTACTGATGAAGAAGCCAAGGAATTTCTAGCTGTGATTAAGGCTAGCGAATACAACATAGTTGAACAATTGCGCAAGATGCCCGTGCAAATCTCTCTGCTTGAACTACTCCAGACATCTGTCAAACATCAGAAGGCCTTAATGAAGGTGTTAAGTGAAGTCCACGTGCCAGAGACGATCGATCATGACAAATTGGAGGAATTTGTGGGTTCTATACTCTTCAAGGACCTCATAGCCTTTTCGGATGAAGAGTTCCCTCTAGAAGGGAGGGGGCACACCAAGGCACTTTACATTTCCGTCAAATACAAGGCCTCGCATGTAGCTCGGGTACTCATTGACAATGGATCAGCCTTAAACATCTGTCCTTTGGCGACTTTACACCGCCTCAAGATAGATCCTTCCAGGATAAATTCTGCGAAGACCTCCGTGCGAGCCTTTGACGGAACAAAGAAAGAAGTGATGGGAGAAATCCATCTTGACATACAGATAGGACCAACAATGTTCAACATCCTATTTCAAGTTATGGACATTCCCACTGCTTTCAATTTTCTATTGGGTCATCCATGGATTCATACTGCCGGAGTTGTACCATCCAGTCTACATCAGAAGGTGAAGTTCGTTGTGGAGAGAAAGTTAGTCACAGTCCACGGTGAAGAAGAGCACCCAATTTACCACGCAACAGCTATCCCCTATGTTGAGCCAGATTGCAAAATAGAATCGAGTTATCAGTCGCTCGAGCTCGTATCAACCATACATGCGTCTAGAGGATCATCACCACCCATTCCTGAGGTGTCAAATGCTGCAGTCATGGTTGGAAGAGTAATGGTGTCCCATGGCTTTACTCCGGGTGAAGGCCTTGGTAGGAATGGTCAAGGTATCCGCCAACCGATGGAAGTCTTTCGAAGGCCCCACACTACTGGGTTGGGATACCAAGGATCAAGCGAGCCAAATAATGGGGGACGTGGACGTGGACGTGGTCGAGGTCGAAGAGACGGGCAGAATAGTCAGCGATCTGAAGAAGAGTCAAATGGTGAAGAATGTGGGCGTGGAATTACCCAAAATAACGGAGAGCTTGGGCGTGGTAGGTTGCTTCCACACATTCGCACCACATTCCCAAGCCCTGCAAGAATGATGCATGAAGAGAAGGAGGTGATCGACACTTTGGGGCAACCGAGCGGCAAGTTCGATTATTATATGAAATACTCGGCGCCCCCGAGCTTCTATGTTGACCCTTCCGACATTGTCCCAGATGGATGGAGAGGTATGGATGATCCAACACCTCTAATGACAGAAGATCCTAATGATGCAATGGATGGAATTACTACCCTGTTCGATGATTTCTTCATTGGAGCTATCGAGAAATGACCATTGGAGGGAATGGGCACTAGCCCGCAAGAGTAACACCTTTACTTTTTTCGCACACTTCCCTGCGTGGGAATTTTACTGCTTTTTAGGACTTGCCCCGTCTCGGGAGCTACTTTTTAGGATTTTTCATTCCTAGAACTCGATTGTTGCAATTTCCATTCAATAAATGTAATTCATTTAGTGATAATCAATGAAATTACAAATTATTTTCATTTTTTGAGGGCATGTTGAGGTACATCAAACCAGCCCGGTGATGATATCCAACCAATAAAAGAAAAATATAGTCCAAGGAGAATTCTGTGGCCTGGGCTTCTTCATGTTCCCTCGTGTTAAAACCTTTTTCAAAAGAATTTCAGAAAAAATCACAAAAAAAAACCTTTTTTTTTAAAAAAAAATTTAGAAAAAAAAAGAGAAAAATTTAGAAAAATGCAATGTTTAGCCCTGTTTGTCCTTCTGAATCCCCTACTTTATGTTTCAGGGGCAATCTTGCGACACGTGAGGGTATTAGAACGGTCCAATCTGATGAATTATGTGCCGTCGAACCTAATCTCGATGACACCGATGAACTTGAAGATTCCTCGGACCTTCAGCGCGATCTAGAGCGTCATGAAAGACCTAAAGTCCTGACGGCAGACCAAACTATCACCATTAACCTAAGTGATTCAGGGGAGCCTAAAGAGGTGAAGATAGGGGCAACCCTTCCCGAAAGTGAAGCGAAGCGTCTAGTGCAACTGCTGAAGGATTATCAGGATATCTTTGCCTGGTCGTACGCCGATATGCCGGGTTTAGATCCTTCTATTGTGGAACACGGTCTGCCTACTAATCCGGGCGTGTCGCCCAAGAAGCAGAGGCTACGGAGAACCAAGCCCGAGCTTTCGAAGAAAATAGAGGAGGAAGTCATGAAGCTCTTGAAAGTAGAATTCATCTAAGTCACCCAATATCCCAGCTGTGTAGCCAGCATCGTGCCAGTCATGAAGAAGGATGGCCGAGTTCGGGTTTGCATTGATTATCGCGACCTGAACAAGGCCAGTCCTAAAGATGACTTCCCATTGCCACACATAGACGTTCTGGTAGACAGTACTGCTGGATTCGAGCTATTTTCCTTCATGGATGGTTTCTCGGGTTATAATCAAATAAGGATGAAAGACGGCGATAAGGAAAAAACAGCGTTCATTACCCCTTGGGGGACATTCCACTACAAAGTCATGCCCTTCGGCCTTAAAAATGCCGGGGCAACATATCAACGGGCAATGGTGACGCTTTTCCATGATATGATGCATAAGGAGATCGAGGTCTATGTCGATGACATGATCACCAAGTCTCGACCTGGGAAGAGTCATGTCGATACCTTGAAGAAATTATTTGAGAAACTTCGTGAGTTTAAGCTTCGTCTCAATCCAGCGAAGTGCATATTCGGAGCAACCTCTGGCAAATTACTCGGGTTCATAGTAAGCAGTAAAGGCATTGAAGTTGATCCCTCCAAAGTGAAGGCTATATGTGAGTTACAACCCCCATCGACCGTAAAAGAAGTGCGAAGCCTCTTGGGTAGATTGAACTACATAGCCCGCTTTATTTCCCAACTCTCTGAAACTGCTAAACCATTCTTCAAACTTCTAAAGAAGAATGCTCAAGTGGAATGGGACGATAATTGTCGAAAAGCATTTAATGAACTAAAACAGTACCTGATGAAACCACCAGTGCTAGTCCCACCAATGTCAGGGCAGCCCTTGATCCTTTACCTTACGATTCATAGCGAGTCTCTGGGTGCGATGCTAGCCCAGAAGCGGCCTGAAGATGGAAAAGAGCGAGCCATTTATTACTTAAGTAAGAAGTTCACCGTCTCGGAGTTGAATTATCCTGAAGTCGATAAGACTTGTGCTGCACTAGTATGGGTGCTCCATAGGCTGCGACAATATACACTGCATCACCAAACTTTGCTTGTGACTGAGAACGATCCTATCAAGTATTTACTTGATCAACCGGCTTTGGTAGGGAAGTTAGCCAAGTGGCAGATTTTAATTTCAGAATTTGATGTCCAGACGATGCCACAGAAATCAGTTAAAGGCCGAGTAATTGCTGATGTGTTAGCTGAAAATCCTGGAATCTCTTATGAAGTTAGATATTCTCCAGAAGATCGCATTTTGGTAATAAAAGAAGACACATGGACCATGTTTTTCGACGGAGCTGTAAACTTGGCTGGTTCCGGCACTGGGGCAGTTTTAATATCCCCAGATGGGCAACATTATCTAGTAGCAGCAAAGTTGGTGTTCCCCTGTACCAACAATATAGCCGAGTACGAAGCTTGCATCCTCGGACTCCAAGCCGCAATTGAAATGGGGGTAACCAAGTTGAAAGTGCTTGACGATTCCGCTCTGATTATTCTCCAAACTGTAGGAGAATGGAAGACGAGAGACACCAAACTAGTGTCGTACCATGAATACCTTGAAGAAATCATAGAGGAATTCGAGGATATCTCCTTTAAGTACTTGTCGAGGTCTCATAATCAGTTCGTTGATGCACTGGCTACGTTATCATCCATGCTGCAAGTGATCGGCGGATTACAGGTAGAACCCTTGAAGATCGAAGTCCTGACAAAACTGGCCTACTGTATGATTGTGACCGGAGAACCTGATGAAAAGCCATGGTATTATGATATCATAAGTTACATCCAGAGACAAGAATTTCCTGAGGGTAGCACCGCGACCGACAGGAAGTACATAATGAGAATGGCTTCAAAATTCTTTGTCAGTGATGAAAAGCTGTACAAAAGATCCTATAATTCGATCCTGCTAAGGTGTGTGGACACGGCTGAAGCTACCAGAATCATGCAAGAAATACATGAGGGGATATGTGGTCCACACATGAGTGGCCATATGTTAGCTAAGAAGATTATGAGGTTGGGTTATTATTGGCTTAGTCTTGAAAGTGATTGCATCCAACATGTTCGAAGATGTCATCGCTGTCAGGTTCACGGGGATAAAATAAATGTTCCCCCGACGGAATTACATCAGTTGTCCGAGCCATGGCCTTTTTCAATATGGGGCATCGATGTAATTGGCCCAATTAATCCTAAGGCATCGAATGGACACTGATTTATCTTGGTCGCGATTGATTATTTCTCCAAGTGGATTGAGGCGGCATCCTATGCAAACGTCACTGCAAGGAATGTTGTAAGATTCATTAGGCGAGATATAGTCGCTCGTTATGGTGTCCCCGAAGCTATTGTCACCGATAATGGGACAAATTTGAACAATAAGTTCATAGATCAGTTGTTTAATGAGTTCAAGATCCGGCACCTGAATTCATCTCCTTATCGTCCACATATGAATGGAGCAGTTGAAGCCGCCAACAAGAACATCAAGAAGATCCTGGCTAAAATGGCCGAAAACTATCGCGACTGGCATGAAAGGTTGCCATTTGCACTAATGGCGTATCGGACTTCCATCCGAACCTCTGTTGGGGCAACACCTTTTTCCTTGGTGTATGGCATGGAAGCAGTCCTGCCTGTCGAAGTAGAGATCCCTTCCCTGCGAGTCTTGTCTCAGGTGGAGTTGTCTGAGGCGGAATGGATGCGACAAAGGCATGAACAGTTAAACCTAATTGATGAGAAGCGATTGAAAGCCATTTGCCATGGTCAAACCTATCAGCAGAGGGTAGCTAGATCTTTCAACCAAAAGGTGCGTCCAAGACACTTCGAGGTAAACGATCTAGTCCTAAGGAAGGTACTGCCAGTCTTTCCTGTTCCTGGGGGTAAATTTGCCCCAAACTACATTGGCCCATATGTGGTTAAAAAGGTGCTTCCCGGAGGTGCCCTGATTCTCGCAGAAATGGACGGTCGTGAGTTCACCACTCCTGTTAATTCTGATGCTGTGAAGATGTATTACCCCTGATAAGATCTAACTTTGCAGCAAAATTTTTCAAGTGTTTGATTTTATATTCTGAATTGCAAACATTTCACTGTTGAATAAATGGTTTTAATCAATTTTAAGTTGAAATGTGTGCATTGGCTTTAAATACTGCTTGATCATTTTGTCAGTCTGCATCATCGATTTCAAAAGGGGAATCTATTTGGACAATCTAATAACTAATGTAAAATGAATTGAATGTGTTGAATGAGGTACATCGGGATGATGAAAAGCAAGCCCTATCCTATACACAGTCCCATGCACTAATCCCTAGTGAGTTGAGTGAAAAAATTCCATGTCTGCAAGGTAAAGGGTTATCTCGCAAAAGGTACGGCAACCGAAGTGACGAAAGGCAATTCATTTATCTATCCCAAATACTACAGGTTATCCATTATTTCGTCACTTTGAGCCTAAACACTTGGAGAAATCCTTTCAAATTACCCCTGTCAAGAACCACCCTATATCGGGGTAAACTGGAGGTAAGTCTGCATTATAAGATGAAAAATGAATAGAGATTGTCTTGCTCTCACTTGCATCAATCTTCGAGTGTTGCTTTTTCAGAAGAATTCACACGAAGTTCAAGTGCCTTAGGATGACGAAAAGCATTTCTTTATCTATCCTATACACACTTTATCCTTTGCTAAGCCCAATTGAGCCTGCAAATTCGTTTCTTAGACCCAGTTGGTGATCATCCCCCACACTGAGGCAGGGTAAAAGCCATCACTATCCACACAACATATTTGGAGTGCCAATAGAAGACGAAGACCCTGAAAATCCAGATGTTAGTCATTCGGTCAAAACAAGCCAAAATGTGGCTGGCCAATATGTGCATTGTAGATAGTGTGTGTCAAAAAAAAAGAGAGAAGAACTAGGGGGCATGAAAAAGCAGTGTGCCTAGTAAAAGCAAGGCCAATGCCCAAGAAAAAAAAGAGAAAAGAAAGTAAAAAAAAAATGGAGAACTTTAAAGAAAAAATGTCAAGATACAACATGTCAAAATCATGAATCCCAATGGAGCAGTGGTCTTACAAGTCTCAAAGGAATCAAGTGGTGAATTTAAGCCCAATGGGACGTCTACCGAGAAGATAATCCCTGGCGAAAAGGAAGACTGGTGACAATGCCGAGATGATCACCAACTTATTCACCCTATTTATACACATTTTGAGCCTAATGATCCTTTCATTTCTCAACCCATGAGCCTAGCCTACATTACGTCCTACAAAGTCTCTTCAGATTATGGCACTTGAACTAACGTAGGATTCGGATGTTTATAAGCTTAGCTCGAAGAAGTGCGAGCAAGTCCATTTCTATCTCATTTTGTAGGGTTCTTGATTTGTAAACCCGGAGACGATTGCGGAGTATTTTCTTTCAATAGCCTTGACTCAAAGAGTCCCCTTTTGCTAAGCCATTGACCAAGCCCACGTTACGGTCCTAGCAAAGACCTCTTGGATTGGTAAGGTTGTACCGCTTGCGAGAATACTCGAACTCTTGTCGACATGAAGATGGTGAGATAGAGTGATTTTCATAAATTAGCCACTTTTCGATGAGGATGAGAGAAAGCCCTTTCGGACCGGGAGTCCCTCATTCGACATTTTCAAGATATCCCCTTGTGAATCTGGATTGTCTTATCATGATTTTCCCCAGTGAAATTTAGTAATGCTGATTTGACAAAATCGTCATGTATGAAAACCAATTGAATTTATAGTGCATGAGTATATGTGTTCTTGAATGTCTATGAATGCATATTACTTATTGTCTATAACCGTGTCTAGCAAGAGACACGCACTCAAGAGTCAAAGATATCAATAGGTGAGTATGTCTCTACCCCTTCAGGTGCCTGTGTTTATCCAAGTATTCATTCACCTGTTCGAGCAATCGACATGCTCCATATCTAATCAGTTTTGTTGCAGCCACTCGGAGTCTTCGATAATGTCCAGACGTCTATACATTTCTCACCCGAGTGCCTGAGGAGAAATCCAGGTGTCTCACCTGAGTATCCGAGGAGAAATCTGGATATCTCACAATATTTCTCAACCGAGTGCCTGAGGAGAAATCCAGGTGTCTCACCCGAGTGCCTGATGAGAAATCCAGGTATCTCATTTGAGTATCCGAGGAGAAATCCGGATATCTCATAATATTCCTCAACCGAGTGCCTGAGGAGAAATCTAGGTGTCTCACCCAAGTGCCTGAGGAGAAATCCAGGTATCTCATTTGAGTATCCGAGGAGAAATCCGGATATCTCACAATATTTCTCAACCGAGTGCTTGAGGAGAAATCCAAGTGTCTCGTTTGAGTATCCGAGGAGAAATCCGGATATCTCATCATATTTTTCACCCGAGTGCCTGAGGAGAAATCCAGGTGTCTCACCTGAGTGCCTGAGGAGAAATCCAGGTATCTCATTCGAGTATCCGAGGAGAAATCCGGATATCTCATCATATTTTTCACCTGAGTGCCTGAGGAGAAATCCAGGTGTTTTATCTGAGTAACCAAGGTGAAATCCGGTATCTCAGGATGTCCCTTTTCAGAACTCCTGAGGTGAAATCAAAGTAATTGGAATCCTATCGGGAGTCTTCGATCCTATCAAGTTTGTGAGGTAAAATTCAAATGCTTTATAGCTTCATCAGGATTGTCATGTACCTTTCAATCTACTTAACCACTCCTACAAGGTAAGTAACTTCAGGTACGTTTTTATTATTTGCATGCATTATTTCTTATTGCATTTCAAAATGGGACTCATATTCCCACCAAAAATAACATTCATTGCACGATCAAAATTTAGGTATCACTTAGTCTTTGAATGCAACCTCTTTGAGCTCACCTTCAAAGAGGGGCAGCTGTTGACACCTAAATTTTAACTAGTCATTTAGGAACAATTGCATAGAAAATTAGGGTTTAATTTTTTAACCCCTAAACAAAAAATAATTAGATGGCATTGCATGTAGGTATTAGGAGAATTTCATTAATAGTTAACTAGGCCCATATAGTTTCCACATTTATCGGACATACGGCAGATGGACTCGAACGAATGGTTTGAGCTTAATTCAATCAAGCCCATGACCAAAAGTCACATGTTTTGCACATGTGATCTTCGGTTGCAAGAGATCTTCTCTATATATTTTTCTGCCACTTGGAGGAGGGCAATATATCGACAGATTTTTGTTTCTTGGTATCTTTGTGCAAAGAAAGAATATATGAAGTATACAAGAATAAGAAAACAGAATCGGTCAACGTGGAGGATATATATTTGGAATTACGTTCTGACATCATGGGCACAAGCAAATAGGGAAGAAGCCAAACGTGATATATTTTGAATATTCTTGAGTGGGTCTCTTTCTAGAAAGGGCCTAGACATTCTTGCATATAAAAAGGGGGGGGCCACCTTCGAAAGAAAGGGGTGAAGAGAGTAGGCCACAATTCAGAGGGGGAGAGAAAGAATTGTCAAAGGGGAATACACACACTGGAGAGCACACCTGGCTTCTCCCCACCATAGACACGTTCTGCAAAGTCAGAGGAAGAGAGGGAAGACATAATATACACAGGCTCACACGCAAGAGAAAAGAAGTTCTTGCCTCGTGTTTGTCGCTTCCTTTGCTGCAGGTTTTCCAACTCCGCTCTGGTTATCACCTCTGATAGCCTCGACGCCAGCCATAGCCAAGCTCTCTTGCCGTGCTCAGACTTACACCGCGTCCACTGCCATTGATCGCTTGCCCCTGCCGTGATGTTTGCTGCTGTTCCAGACGTCCCTCCGAGCGAAGCCTGACGATCCAGTCCAATCTTAGACCAAGAGTTCCAGGCGGCCATCAGCTTAGCAATTCTCGGAAAGCATCAGCCCTTCCCGAAAGTGAATCTTGGCTGCCACCATCATGCCTCTGGCGTTCACTTAGTCTTGCTTCCTTGCTCAGTGGGTCCAACGAAGTCAACATAATTCGTTGGATCTAATTTGAATTGTGTGCAGGTTTCTTTGGTCTTGCTGGGAAGTCCCATAAATTTCCTTGCCAGTTATTGTAATTCCCTCTGACGACGAAGCCATGAAGTAGCAGTCCCACGCCTAATAATGCTGAGATCTCCGTGAGCATCCCTCATCGTGAGCGTCCACATTGCTGGCCAGCTTCGACTGTGTACCACCGCAAGCGACATCGTCGTCACCACCATCGCCGTCGGTCCACCCGCTATCGGCCATCCCGTGATCCGCAAGCCCGATCCGGCACCAAGTTCGAATTTGGAAGATATCCGCAAATTAGGTAAGATCATTATCCGGATATTTTTTGAAATATTTAATTTCCTAAGTTTTCGGTGTTTGAATATTTTGTGGATATTCTTTGGTGGACTGCTAAATCTTAGGATAATATTTGCGATATCCGCAATATTTGAAACACTTAAAATTAGGAATTTTGCCTAATTTAGCAACGTATCTGGACGACTATCCGACCTTATCCCTAAGGTACGATACGCGGCGATACGGAAAATCGTTATCTTGTCCATAATCACTTGGATACGATAATAGATTTTATTTGCTTTCCAAATTTAAACAATCAACTTTCTGTCGATATCTATAATCCTATAGATATGACCGTTAGTTTGATTTCTTTACCTTATCTGAATTCGAAGAATCTTGCGGATTGTGTGGATTATTTGGATGTGATTGTTATCTTCGTTTGATTGTTTTTCTTTTAAATAAAGAAAATCCAAAATTTTGTTAGTTAGATTAGAAATTTTGCATGCTTAGGGAATCTTAAATATATCCAAAAGAATAAAATAATTATTTGATTTAAATTGGGATTTAGGGTCGCATATTTCCTAGTTTAAATTAGAAATTGTTTTAATCTTTGTGGATTATTTAGGATATTTAATAATTTCGAATTTTAATAAAAATCTCAAAAAAGAATCACTTTAGGATAGATCAAATCATTTTTTTTAGAATAGATTGCATGTTAATTTAGGCATTTTTTTTAATTCCGAATTTCATTTGAAAATACCAAAAATAAATCATTTGCCTGTCATTAGAAATAGGTCATATTGTCGCGTGTCATATAGTTTGCATGTTAGGCTGCATCAATCGCATATTAATTTTTGCACGTCATTACATATAAGTTAGCTTTCATTTAAATAAGTGAAAATCCTAAAAAATATTGAGTAAATTGCTTGTTAATTAGAAATCATATTAGGATTGTTGATGTGATTTTCTAGCTAACAATGCAGATGCTTACGTTGCTTCGAGGTAAGTAATTCTCCCAATCTTGTAATTTATTTAATGTTTTGATTATTGGGTGTTACTTTGGTGGTTTGCGCACTCGCATGATCACCTCACATGCTACTGACTAAGTTAAAATGGATCCAGACTGCCTGCATAAATATTTTTGAAAAGAAAAGGTACCGAAAGGGCGTTAAACTAGATCTAGCGTAACCAAGTCCCCAAGCTTAGAATCTCTGGTTCGTAGGAATAAAACATATCTCCCTATGTTTTATTTAGGTTTCTAATCGACCTACCACAAATAGATTAGTGGCGACTCCAAGCATGAAAACTTTTTGCACGTTAAAAAACTGAAATCCTAAGTTGCGAATTGGTAGGGCTTGGGAGGGCTTGAGTTAAGCTTAGTCTTAACAATCCATTAGCCTGAAGAAATTTTAGGTCGCGACAATCATCGATGTGTCATTTTGAGCTAGTGTAAGCCGATCTTAGAATATTGATGGGCCGATTCGTCATTATCATACACGTGGATCACGAGTGATTCCGTTTGACCTCGAAATGAATTGACGAACGATCCCGAACTTATTCCGAACGATCGTACTCATTGAAACTAGTGATTGATCCTCGTGATTTTATTGACAACCGAAGTCGTTACGGTTTGAATAAATTGCACGTGACTCGATTTAGTATCAGTCACGGATCGTATAGACGAAATTCCCCAAAAGCCACCCGTTAATTTGAGAAACACTCAAGTTACGTTATATATATAATTCGATTATTGATTAGAGACCAAATTGGGCATCAGAAAATTAGGAAAGTCACGGCATGGCCTTTGGACGATGTTGTAGTTGGAACGTGCAGCTCGGGATTTCTTTGGAATTTTCAAAAAAGTTCGATTTCGGCGAGAAACGGAGAAAGTGACTATTTTACCCCTAAGGATTTCTAAAGGGCTAGTTTAATGGGCAAAGGGCATTTTGGTCATTTTGCCCTTGGACTTTTTGAGAAATTACAAGATTGTCCTTGGATATTTTGGATAAGATTCGATCTGGGTCGTCGATTTCAAAATAAAATCGAATCTGGATCGTCGGATGAAAAGTAGAGAGAAGGGTATTTTGGTAATTTACCAAAAAGTAGTCAAATCTTGGGTATAAAGGCTTGACCAAGCCTTCTCTCTCCTCTCTCTTCTCTCCCCCTTCCACCGTGAGCTCTCCCCACCCCCCATCGATCTCTCTCCCTCCCGTGAGCTCCCCCTCCCGCTGTATTGTCGCCGCGCCGCCGTCCGGACCGCCGCCGTGCAGCGCCGCCGCACCGCCTATCCGCTGAGCCTCACACCACCCTCACCCCCAACGTGACTCTCTCTCTCCCTCTCGGTCTCCCTCTCTTGGCCGTGAGTCCCACCGACCGCCGCCCAAGCCACCGTCGCCTGCCATTCCTCCCGATCGCCGCCAACCTTCACCGCCACCGCAAGCCGCCATTAGATTTTGGTTTTTGCCGCCGCTTTCGCTCTAACCGTGTTAGTTTAGAGCTCGGTAAGCTCAATCTAAACCTCGCCTAGTTTATCGGGTAAATTTGGACCCGTTTAGACGCGGTTTGATAGAAATTAGGGGCTGAACGAGATAACGGGCCATAGGATTGAATTCGGGAAATTTTGGAGGAATTTTAGAGGCTGAGTGTTGGCTATGAATGGCTGTTCAGCGTGCTGTGGTGTGCTGTTGGGTACGTGGATGGTACCGTTAGGTCCGGCTAGGAATCTTATGAAAGTGCCGTGAAGAGCCGGGAATGAAATATTGTGATTTTAAGTGTGAAAATGGCAGATTGATGGCTGTGCTGTGCGGTTCTATGTGCTGTGATGCACCGATGGACATATGGTTTGTACTGTTAGGTCCGGCTCAAAATTTCATGAAAGCGTCGTGAAGAGCCGGGAGTGAAATATGGTGATTTTGAGGGCGAAAAAGGGTGATTGATGGCTATGATGGGCTGTGTTATGTGCTGTGGGGTGTTGTTTATTGTGTGGTTGGTACCTTTAGGTCCGGCTCGAGATTTTATGAAAATGTTGTGAAGGGCCTAAACTGATTTGATAATGTTTGGGTGTGGAAAAATGCAGTTTATGTGTTGATCGTGTGTTTTGTGATATGACTGTGTGGTTGTGATGTATTGGGTGCAATTGTGTGCACGGAATTTAATGCGAATGTGTGTGAACTTGAGATTGGGATCGGGCCGAGGCATTATAAGCTCGGGTCGCAATCACGTAAACCTGTCACATTTGGCGCAGGCTGAGGATCGACGAAATGGGAAATGAGATTGGCCTGGGGCATGATCAGCTCGAGTGAGAATGGGATCGGGCCGAGACGTTCTAAAACTTGGGTCGCGATCACATAGGCCTGTCGCATTTGGCGTGGGCTGAGAAAGTGTGAATGTGGGATTGGACCGAGGCATGTGATGCTCGGGGCGTGATCGAGTGGGCCGAGGCGTGTTGACGCTAGCCGAGAAAGTGTTTGAGCAAATGTGGGTTCGACGAGTGGATTGGAAATGTGGTGTGATTAATGTGTGAATTGATATGTGGAAAGTTCGCATGTCGTGGCATGTGCGTGAGAATTGTTTGTTGTGATTGAGGACTAATGCGCAGGTTGCGTATGCCGTGAGTCTAGGTATGTGTGACTGTTGAATTACTGTTTGAGTGGATTGATTGGTAGTATATCTGAATGTGTCTGGAATTACGTGGTAGCCTAGGTAGGGTTTAGGTTGTAACTTATTGAGAAGTGTCTCATGATTGTATCAACCAAACCATTTCAGAGCCCCCGCCTGAGCCATGAACATATTGAGGCCGACTCGGAACCGTCGGGTGATCAGACAGCTGAGGAGGATTCAGGTGGTGATGCCGAGGACAATGAATCAGAGTAGACGCCTCCAAGAGGGCGTAAGGACTAGTTCTAGGAGCGAGGCAATAGTTTGAGAGTGCCCTATTTTTGGATAATGCTGATCTAGGATACTATTCCTTTTTGTATTTTGGAAGTTAATAGTTACTGATTCGGTATGCTTTTAAATTATGATGAATATTGTAAATCTTTGGAAGTGTAATGTATATATATGTTCTCGGGTCTGCGATCTAGTCATTCTTAGTAGTCTCCAATTTTATTGTCTGGGATTTTATAATTGTTTCCGCCGCAAATCAACTATGATGGGAACATTAGGTCGGCGACATGTTCCTGGGACGTCGCACTGTTTCGACCGAGCTAGAGGGAAGTCACGGGCTCGATGGGGTTCGGGGTGTGACAACTCGGTTTCATTAGTATCAAAGCAAGGTCAGCTCGATTTAAAATGATCAGAGCTTGGAGTGATAAGGAGTGGAGACCCAAGATAGTGATAGCTGGTTGGAGAAACCTTAGTTAGCCATAGATATACCTAGTGCTACACGTATTCCAGACTGTTTGTTGTGATTGTGAATGATTAATTGTAATAATGGTTGGAGTGCAAGTGCGTCTGGACTCGAGGTAAGTGCACGAACCCAATTGATGTTATTTGGTGTTGTATGATTGGTTGCCTGTTAAGTGGATTACTGTGTTAATTCACTACCTAAGGATAGACTGGATCAGTTGGCCTAGGTCTTTAATTCTTGTATGGAATTATAACGGGTAGTAAAGTGGTAGAAAGCTGGAACCATGAGCAGTGAAGGAAGAGGTGTGGGACAAGGCCCAAGAAGGGGCATAGGAAGAGGAACCAGAGGTCAAGGTCGTGCTCGAGCTAGAGCTGTAGAAGACCTCGGAATGGATGCTAGAGTGATAGAAAATCCAGGAGTTGGTGATGGAGTTGCAGGGGAACCCAGAGTCGATGTTAAACCTGTAGAGGACCCTAGAATGGAAGCAGTCATGAGGACCCTAGAGCAGATTGGTAATATAATAGGACAACAGACTCAGGAACAAGCTGCTACGATTGCCTAAGCTGCCGAGGCCACTGCGGCCGCCGTTGTTAATAATAATGGAAATCAAGGGCAGGGGTAAGTGAATGTGAATAGACCAATGCACCAACTGGTCGAGCAGTTTATGAAGTTAAAACCGTCCAAGTTCTCTGGGAAAGGTGATCTTGAGGCTGCACCTCGATGGATAGAAAAACTTGAGAAAGCTTTTGAAGTGTTAGAGTGCACCGATAATGAGAAAGTAACTCTGGCGGTATATCAATTGCAAGACAATGCGAACGACTGGTGAAAAGCCACCAGAGCTAGGGTTTTTTCGGAAGGTACAGCCCGAACTTAGGCTGCTTTTACCGAAAGTTTTTATGAGAAGTATTTTTCGGCCAATGCTAGGGAAAGAAAGTTAGCCGAATTTATGAGACTCCTCCAGGGCCAGATGACGGTAGATCAGTATGAGGCAGAATTTGCGAGATTATCTAAGTTTGCACCGAGAATGGTAGAACATCCCGATAACAAGGCGCGAAGATTTCGAGACGGATTGAAGGTTGATATTCGCAGCCAGTTGTTACTGGTAAATCTGAGAACGTACAAGGATATATTTGATAGAACCCAGATTCTTGAGCGGGATCAGGTGGATAGGGCCGTCGCTTTTGGGTCAAGATTTGTCCAAGATAGATACAATCATAATCCTGGGAAGAGACCGATATTGGATAATAGACGTTTTGTCCCTCCTGTTAGAAGGAATATTGGGAAACCTGCCCGTTTTCATAATGGTCCATGTCGGGTTTGTGGAGAAAAGGCATGGGAATGGACCGTGTCCGAGTAGGAATATGGTATGTTACAGATGTGGCAGAATGGTCCATCAAGCAAAGAACTGCCCTAATAATAGACAGGCTAGACCGCCAGCATTGCCGCCGCGCGCCTAGAGTTGGAAATCAGGTTGGGCTACCTGTACCCCCGAACCAGAATAGGCCGCCGGCTCAAGGACGAGTGTATGCAATGGCTAGAAGGGAAGCGGAGAATGCGCTAGGCATGGTCACAGGTATGATTTCTCTCTGTGATCATGCTGCATATGCTTTATTCGATTTGGGATCGCCACATTCCTTTGTGTTTGATCAGTTTATTGAATTGACTGGTATGGAACCGCGGCTGCTTGATGTGATGTTGTGTGTGACTACCCCCTTGAATGATAAGATTCTAGTTTTGTTATGCCAATACTCAGTATGCACACTTATGGCCGCAATATCCACACTCGGTATTCATGAAATTCACACTGGGCACTCAATAAGATTTGGCTATTTATTCCAAATAAGACCACAACATACTCAATTCACATTTTAATAGGCTCAATAGACTAGTTAGTCCAAATCAACCACAACATATAATTTGGCACCCAAATTCACGCAATTAAAACACCAAAACTACACATGCTGATAGTCTACCAAGTAGTTCATGAATTGGCCACGCCAAGCACATCATAGGGCATTACGCAATCACATTCAAGCCATGCTTAATTCAGCCTAGTCTTGAGTCGATCACAATTCTCTTAGCGATTCACACTAAAACCTCGATTAACCAATAATGGCCCGATCCAAACCAATACCGAATCAGCCATGAACAGTCCACCCTAGGCCATTAAGTCACTCCCAAATCATCACATTAGACCCCAAAAAATCATCATGAAAATAGTCATCACTCGGCCCACAATCTACACCCGCCAAATTCACATTTTCGCCCAAACCAAGGCGCCTACACTCAGCCACCACATAGCACGATATGGGCCACTAAACCTCAATTAAATCATCACACTAAGCCACCAAATTAGTCACAATATCAGCCCCTAACATCCTCCACAAGTTAACCCCTAAATTACCCTAAATAACCGCTAAAAATCATCTAGAAATGTACATTAGACTAATTAGGATTTAGGGTTGTACTCACAAAGGTTCCCAAGCTCCAAACAAGGCTGAACAAGTGGGGTAAATGGGCGGTCCAAGGTGGCGCTAATGGCGGCGGCAAGCGGCGGTCCTCGGCGGCGCTAACGGCGGCGGCGTGCTGCTATTCTGGTGAATGGCGATCCAAGGCGGGGGGGTTGGTCCTCACGTAGCTGGGGAAGGGAGAGAGAGAGAATGGGACGGCTGGATGGTGGTGGTGTTAGGTGTGGAACGGCGGCACACGGCGGCGGCACCGGCGAACGGTGGCGGCGTCTATCTGGCGGGCAATACACGGCCGAGAGAGGGAGAGAGAGAGCTCACGGGATGGAGAGGGAGGGGGAGTTGGCCGACTGAGGTGAGGGTGAAATGAGGGAGAGAGAGACATTGCAAGGTTTAAGCACAAATGGACTTAGTGGATTAGGTGACCAACCTCCCATAATGTCCATCTTGCCCCTAATCCAAAGGTTAGGATCAAATCTAGAACAAAAATCTAGGGGCATTCTTGATCATAATTCCAGCATTATTGAGTTGAGATAAACCAATATAAAACTCTAAAATAATCTCCAGATAATCCCAAAATTCGGAATACAAGGCTAAGGCATAGGGGCAAAACGGTAATTTTCCGATCCCTAGTCAAATTTCCAATTTTCGACTCTACTGATTCCAAATATAGTTGGCCACATTAAAATGACGTCGTCCTTGCAAAATAGTCGCGTACGCCCACGAAATTCAACACCGAAGTCCGGACTCAATTCCACGATCAATTTCGCTTAAATGCGATTTTAGTGTCTCTTACTAACGAGCGACTGTTTAAGAGTTACACGTATCGACTTAGGATTACTCGAGTTGTGACGGTCTCGATTTCCCAAAGAGTACGAGATTTTATTGCTAGTTCTGAGGGTCACGATCCTTCGGAATAAGTTCGTGACAATTCGCCACGTGTACTCTCAGTCGTGCGAAATCACCCGCAATCCAATCGTACATCGTTGGCCAAACCAAATCCGTCACACTCCTTGGATCGGCCCACACTAGCACAAAATATTCTCTCGTTACTTCTCGGAATCGGACTCAATTCACGGTCGAGTTCTTGGGTCCACGTACCGTTTTCCTAGTTAGCCCTTCTCTATTAGTCAGTATCCCGAGACTGATCAATTCCGGGTGAGACTTACTAAAATGAAATGAGAAATACATCAATTTCATTGATTACGAAAGTGGGTCGAATTCATGATATTACACAGTTTGTCAACCACATAGCCACAAAACATATTCCTTTTACTCAAAACCTTCAGGCTTCTCTTACTGATGTGCCCTAAATGCAAATGCCACAATTCATACTCTCGAACGGATAGATTCGACATCTTTGCAGCGAAATATATCACTTTCTCTCCTTGATACTCATATTGGCTGCTATGCTTGATTTATCTCAAAATCACTATAGAACCTCAAACGACCTTTAGAGCTTCACCTTCTAAAGTACATTGACGTCCAGCCCAATTCAATGCACTTAAGGATATTAGGTTCGTTTTCAATTTTGAAATATGCCTTTCTCCAATTAATGTCCTCACGACAATGTCAGGCATTATGATTCCAATATCGCCAACTCCTACAATGTTGATTGCATCATTATTCTCCAAATGCACTTCACTACCATCTATATAATGATGAGTAGTAAAATTCATGTTTAGTGTAACATAAAACGAGCAATCAAAATCCATAATCAAATAGTCAAACAATGAATAACTAATACTCTCTGAGACACTATCAGTTATTGTAACAATATCACCACATATTATGTATAATATTCGGATCTCAAGTAAGAAACCCTTTTTAGCCAACTCGAACTAGGAATCTAACTCCAACGTAGAAAAGTATTTCAATAAGTTCTTACTTGTTCAGAAGTCAAACCACAATTTCTTTTTGAATCTGGAATTTTTACTTGGATCAAATTTTCTTCACTGGCTCAAGCTTGAGACCTATACACGACACATCTCATCTCCCACTTTCTTAATTTTTATACGAAATAAACCCTTGTCCAACTCAAGCCCAAGTTATTGGAGAATCAATTTCCCTCTAGTGGAAAGTCCAATCATAGCATAAAGTTGACCAATATCAAAGCAATAATCTTGCCAACGACAAGATTCCTTACTTTAAATCATTTATATATGAATTGAGAGGAGTGATCTTTCAATACTATGTTTCGGTGCAAATGATTTATTTGTCTAGGGAGGGCAAAAATGGGTATAGGCTCTTTATGTTTTTCAACTTGTAAAGATGCTAAAACTATATCACAATGTGGTGCTGTGCTAATGTTTTTATGTTAATGTCAAATGATTTTGATGTGGACTTGAAAAGGACTAATATATATTCACCGTCTGGTTTTCAACCATTGAATTGTTCAACCACCGCATAATTAGGAGATTGGCCAGAGATGATGACGTGCATGTCATCATGCCCCCAACTTCATCGTCGCATTTGATTCGTCTCTTCATTTTTATTTTTCAAAATCCATATTTATTTTTGTTTTTTTCCCCTTTTTTAGGGCTCTAGGCGGAACGTGACATTAATGGAAATCAAATCCGACGGTTAAACACATAGTGCTTTGTGCTTTCCCGGAAAGATCTTGTCCTGTCAATTAAAGTTATTATAGTGGTTGCCTTCAAATGCCCGACAGCATCCTATGCGACACCTCCATAGCCAGCATAAAATGTCTTGTTTTATGACATAAATCTGGAGTAGTGCGACGAGAACATAGTTAGCCTGTCATTTGAAAACATAAGTTAGTGTAAGTTCGTGTATAATCGGGCATTCAGTGTTTAATGCGAAGCAAATGATGATGCTCGAATGTGGGCGAAGGACTGGACCCCTCGACTGCCTTTCCAATACTATCGGGCATATTATATGAACTTGCAGGATTTCTATACCCGTTTAAAATGTTGTTAATTGTCCGATTCAGCTCATTTTAACTGCCAAATCTTATGTTTGCCGATTTAATGTAAATTTTTGAAAAAAGAAATCGAAAGGTTATAATCTAGATAGATGCAAAATATGAAATCTATCAAACCAAGATTAAGATTAGATTGAGTCATTAAAGGGATTCAAATACTAAAAAATGCCTTCTTTATCGGCTTGACACATGCGTAAGTTGTATCTAGTTCAAGGATAAGAAAGATTATCCCGACAATTGGCAGATTAACAAACTCTTTGTCGGGCTCAATAGTGACCCGCAATATGAGGAACAGCTCAAAATCATGTTACTACTGCATAATTCCTTATTTAGGTTGATAATGAAATCATTAATCAAATTATGAATCACGGGGTTTGAAAAGTCAAACCAGGATTTGGGGAAGCCAAGCTGATCCGCAGACCGGATCAACCGAACCAAACCTGCTTTTGCCAGTCTGTGTCTTTGGGTAGAGAGATGATACTCAGGCTCCACCAAACTCGTTTCAAGTATTTGGTACCCTTTGATTAACCTAACTAGCCGTTGCTCTCAAATAAATTAATTATGTTTTTTTTACTTTAGCAATATAGTCGGTTATATTGATGTAGCCTAATGACGGGAGAAGAGTTATTTAGGGAAAATTGCCCAAGAAGTCCTAAATCTATAATACGATGGTCAATTCGGTCCTAAACATTTTAATTGGGTCAGTTAATCCGAAAATTTTGGACAATTTTCCAAATATAAACCTTACCGCCAATTTTGGCTAGAAATCACTGATGTGGACTTTGATCATCTTACGTGGCATAGACGGTACTGACGTGGAGGTTTTTGCAAATAATTTTAAATTTTTTTCTGAATTGTTTCTTTTCTTTTCCTTTCCTTTTCTTTCGCTTGTGGCTTGTCTAGGTGATGGTCAGCAACCGACCACAGGTGAGAGCCACGCTCACCCAAATCTGCGCAAGGGCGTGCAGTCCTTGTTGGATCTGGCCAAGGGGTGTTCCTCGCTTGTGACCGGCAAACACAACCATCACCAAGACCGACTACAGGTGAAAAGGAAAAGAAGAGGAAAAAATAGATTTGGGTATGAACTTTTGCTCATCTTGCAATTGAGTGACTGAACTCTTTTTTTTTTCAATCAAGTACCTCAAGTTTCAAAATTAATCTCGATGTCAAGCCTCTGTTAAATTGAATGCCATGTCACTTGATTCTTGCCGAGGTGGATTACCTAACAGGTCAATTAATCCATCGATTATTCTTGCAATTGAGTGACTGAACTTTTTTTTTTTTCAATCAAGTACCTCAAGTTTCAAAATTAATCTCGATGTCAAGCCTCTGTTAAATTGAATGCCATGTCACTTGATTCTTGCCAAGGTGGATTACCTAACAGGTCAATTGATCCATCGATTATTCTTGCCGAGGTGTATTTTAAACCTTACTTCTTAGGAAAAAATGTCATTTTGAAAGAGCAATAATGCAACTCCTAATATAAGGTTTTGAAAGGGTTAGCAATAAATCTAGGGATTCTATGTCGGCTGACACGCATAGCCCGCAATGGAAGAACCGCATATTGATGAACTTGAACAATATATGAGGGGAAATATAGAAGAGTTAGCATGAAATTTCTCATTGTATCAAATGCAAAAACCTTTATTGTCACGCATGGTGCTAAAATTATATACGACAGTTCTTTTGCAAACAATATCTGTTGAACTTATACACGACCATAAAGACGGGAATGCAATGTTGAAGAGTATGTGGAGGGGCTGTGACATCCGAGCAACTTCGTGCCCAGAATTTGTGTGCACATGACTTCTATTCGCGCGGCCTTTCTGGGCCCATTCGAAAAGAAGTATGCAACCGGTGTAGTTCGTCTAGTCCACATTATCCGCTGGATCGTGTGGATCTCGCGTGGCCAGAAAATTCGACATATCACATGCATTGAACTTATGTACTCTGAGTGCAACCAATTATTTGTCTAGTCGATGTCGTTTTCACCCCGAGTGTCCACTATTGTCATTACACGCGGGCCTTTTTCTCTTTTTTTGGCTCCTTTTTCAGCACATTAGATCCCTTTTTCTTAAATTTCCAACGTTTTGCTTCTAATTAACACGATTCAAGAAAATTCCCGAGTCAATTATAATCTCTTAGAATATTTCGACTATCCGACGTCACCAATTTCTATTTATCGATTGCCGACATATTGACCATGTATATGATAATAATAAAAGAATCGATGGCATGTACATACTATATTACAACTGCACATGTCTAATTAAGATCGGTTCACGCGAGATTAACTTAATGAGAATAATAGAATAAACAGAAAACAATCATCCGAAAACAAATTTGGGTACGCAAGATCAAGTTGGGAGTTAATTTCTTATTTCGCGATCTGTTGTCCTCATCGGAATTGTCCACACGAAGTTCTTATCAGAAAATATAACAATGATATAACATGGATTTAGAATATGACATTGCTTATCTTCAAAGGTTCATGGGTCAGTTTCTCTCCCTCGTCAAATTCTTGGACTCTTGGGGAGTAAAAGTAAGTCAAAAAATCACTTTGAAAACTCATTATAAAATTCGGAATTCAACGGGCATTATTTGGAGCGTGCTGAGCTGTGGGATCATGTCATTTTCGAAAGACCTTTAGGCGGTCTCTCCACCGGTCAAACTTTGACTTACAAGTAAGAATAGGATGTGTGAACCGAAGAGTTTGCTCACCATTGACTATGCAATACATAACTTTTTCTTATTTTTGCCATTTTTCTAAAAGAAATTCCAAACTTTTCCGGGGGAGACATCACTCCTCCTAATTTGTTTTGTCTTGCCAATAACCCCAAACTTGTACCAATAACTTAAGAATACATTATTCTTTCAATATGACCATTGAAATCCGCCGTGACAGCCATCGTGAACATTAATAATCTGACATGACTATGCTCTCGGTCAACATATAAGCATGTGTCTATTATCACGTCAAATCCGTTTACTTGGTGTTGTCTATAAATATTGTCACGTCGGATTTTGAATGGCAATCGTGATGAACATATAAAGGAAGGTATTTTCACTTCACGGGTACAAATTTAAAGTGATTGGTAAGATGAATAAAGTTTGAAGTATTCACGTACCATGGGAAAAATTTAGAATTTTTTGTGGAATTATTCGTTTTTTTTTAGGTCTATATGGGATTTATCTTTTTCGTTTATTTAATTTTTATTAACCACCTCTTCTTGTTTCTTGACTTTTTTTTGGTCGAATTCTTGTTTCTTAATAAGTATGGCTAGTCATGGCCACGGTTCGGAACCGGCCGGTTCCGGTTCGTGGCCACATGTGAACCAGAACCGGAACCGCTAGGGCGGTTCCGGTCTCGGTTCCAGTTCCGGTCCGGCTGGTTTCAATTTCGAACCGGCCGATTCCAATTTGTAATTTAAAAATTTTAAAAATAAATTATGAAATAAAAAAATAAATAATTATAAAAATATGAAATAATGAATTATTCAATATAAATTATAATCAAAATGAAAATTGTAGGGTTGATCGGTTCTCGTTCGGAGCCGGGAACCGAATCGGTAAGACCAGTTTTTTAATTTTAGAACTAGGAACCGGACCAACAAACCATAGAACCGGGAGCCAAACCATTGGTCCGGTCCGGTTCTAGGCGGTCCAATGGAACCCTTTGCTCTTAATTAGCAAAGGATCGTAGCCACAAAAGGCATCCAACTTCACATGCTCATGGCTTGACTTGGATTTTATAAACAATCCATTTGATGGTCTCTTCATTCCCATTCGATGTGGGACTCTTGGCATTTGCATGAAGACAAGCCAATAGTCTCATATTGAAGGCGTTAAAGGCAAACCGAGAGTCCCACATCAAATGGGAATGAAGAGACCATCAAAGGAGTTGTTTATAAAACCCAAGCCAAGCTTTGTAATTAGAGTTCAATACACCCAAGCCAAGCATTGCAATTGGAGATCAATGCACTTACAATGCACGGCAATTAGAGTTCAATTTGTTTTATAAAAAAAATTAAATAATGAATTTTTTTTAAAAAAAAATTCATTATTATTATTATTTTAAATAATTTGGAATCGGAACCGAGCCTGTGGGCTACAGGCCGGTTCCTGTTCCGAACTGCGGGCCCGGTCAACGAACCGGGCCCCGGTTTGACGGGGCCGGTTCCTACCAAAAATCAGCCCGTGGCCATGACTAAGTATGGCGACGATGGGACAAATCTCTCAACGATCTTGATAAGGATAGACGACAACGGCGGCCAATCTTTTTTCTCAAGGAGTTTCAATATTTTATTTTTTTATTAATATCACGAAAAATTTCAAATTAATATACATGTAATAAATTTACCCCAAACTAATTTTTTGACCACAAAAAACTCCAAATCGGTACGCTTATGATAATTTTACCTTCCGCTAGTTTTCGTTAAATTTTACCGTCAAATTTCTAAGTTGGATGACACGTGGTAATTTACGAGTGTACCAGTTTTGGGTTTTATGCTCCGTTTGTCATAAGTGTACCAATTTGTGATTTTTCGTGGTAATAATTCAATTTAATGGAGGGTAAATTTGTCACAAATGTATCAGTTTGGGATTTTTGTTGATCAAAAAATTAGTTTAGGATAAAATTGTTAAATGTGTACAAGTTTGAGGTTTTTAATGATCAAAAATTAATTTTTGATAAATTTATCACGTGTATCTAATGTGGATTTTTTGTGATATTAAATTTTTTTTTTCGGGTGTGAATCCCAGGAAAATAAACCCTTTTTTTAATTAATAGCTTCATTTTGTAAAATGCTTGATCTTATCCAAAAGGCCGAGAAAGGTCTAATCTTTGAATATGCTAAAAGCATTATGGGAGCATTGGAGCTTTTTCCAAATCAATCAGCGGTCAAAAGAACATCTGTCATCAGCTGCCATTTCCACGGTAATTTTTAGTCCAAAGAATGTGAATACGCAACATGCGTGTTGACAATAGAACTCTGGTTAGAGCTAGCTGAACTAGTAGAGAATTTGGTTATCAATTTTTTCCAAATCAATCAGCGGTCAAAAGAACATAAGTCATCAGCTGTCATTTCCACGGTTATTTTAGTCCAAAGAACGTGAATACGCAACATGCGTGTTGACAATAGGACTCTGGTTAGAGCTAGCTGAACTAGTAGAGGAGATGCACTTTAAACATTGTACGTTGCTATAAATTGAGAATTATAGCTTATAGCCTTTCGATTTCTTTTAATATAGGATAAATTTATCGTAAATATATCAATTTAACGGAGGATAAATTTGTCATAAATGTATCAGTTTAACGGAGGAGATGCATTTTTACGAATGGTAAATTTATCACAAATATATCAATTTTACCCTGATTGAAGGGTCGAATAATTTTTTATACGACCTTACCCATTTGATGGGTCTAGTTTTTTGATGAAATTAAATGCAGACAAACTCTTATTTAGCGAAAATAGTGTTTTTTCACAAAAAGATGTTTTTTCACCTGTAGCTTTGTTTTATGTTAGGTAAAAGAGCGACGGTGAAGATTATGAGTCAAGTGGCTGGAGACCCACGAGAGCACTGAATCACGGTCCAAACGGTGACGCAGGTTTTGGTCTCTTTCTAAGACAAGCGACGCGAGCTTTGGCCTATATGTACACTCCCCATCCCTGCACACCAGTTTCGTGTACCTTCTTTCCTCACTCCTCCTCTCATTTCTTCTCCGCTCGTTTTCAATCTATACATACAATCACACCCAAAAACTCTCTCTCTCTCCCTCTCTCTCTCTCTGGAGAAGAAGATGGAGATGGCTGACCAGAAGACCGTGGCTAAAGATGCCGTCTCCAACAACAGCGTCGAACGGAAGTCGATCGAGGACTTCGATCCTCCGGCGAAGCCGCGCCAGAACAAGTATGCCCTCGCCTGCGCCATCTTGGCCTCCATGACCTCCGTTTTGCTCGGTTATGGTCAGTTCCCTCTTTCTCTCTCTCTCTCTCTCTCTCTCGATGCGTTCGATGTTGTTACAGCATGGGAAGACTCTTCCTGGTGACCGTCCATGATGTTTGGAACTCTCTAAACCACATATCTTTGCGATGTCATTTGTGAATTTATTTGCATACAGCGAATCATAATAATAGATCTATTGCAAAAAGTCATTTGTTTAATGGATAGGAAATGAAAAAGAGCAAAAGAAAAACGAGAATTTTTCAATTTTTCGCATATTTGCATATATAGTAATAAATGGTTTCGTATAACATCATAATTTTTTTCCCTTTTGAGCCAACCAACTTAATTTTGAATAAAATCCATCGTGCTTATTATTTATAATATTCTCATCTTATTAATAATATATATAAAAGAAAATCAACTTGAAGAAAAGGGAGGAGAAAAGGTCACAGGATTTTATTTTTTATTATTTTTCAATTTCTTGTAAATAAGATTTTTTTTTTAACTTTGACAGATATAGGAGTGATGAGCGGAGCGGTGATATACATAAAGAAGGACCTGAAGATAAGCGACGTCCAAGTGGAGGTCTTGACAGGGATCCTCGCCGTGTACTCACTCCTTGGGTCGGCGATGGCAGGGCGAACCTCCGACTGGATCGGCCGCCGCTACACCATCGTCTTGGCTGGGGCCATCTTCTTTGCCGGGGCCCTCCTCATGGGCTTCGCCCCCAACTACGCCTTCCTCATGTTTGGCCGCTTCGTTGCTGGCATCGGCGTTGGCTATGGCCTCATGATCGCCCCCGTCTACATTGCCGAGGTCTCCCCTGCCTCCTCCCGCGGCTTTCTTACCTCCTTCCCCGAGGTACTTTCTCATTTTCTTTTTTGTTCCCCTAATTTGATAGCATCTTTTTCATTTTTTCATTTGTCATTAATTTTGTCTTTTTATTGTTGAACGTGCATTATTCTTGTTACAGGAAAAATTGAAGTTAGAAAGGTGATTATGCTTTAGGGATTATTTTTCTTATCTAGAACTTTTTGTTATTACAGCCACCAACCACTATGAATGGACGTCATTTCAATGGTTCAGGTGTTCATCAACGCCGGCATCCTCCTTGGCTATATCTCTAATTACGCCTTCTCCAAGCTTCGCCTCAACCTCGGGTGGCGTATGATGCTCGGCGTAGGAGCAATCCCCTCAGTCCTCCTTGCGTTCGTCATCGTCGTCATGCCGGAGTCCCCCCGGTGGCTCATCATGCAGGGCCGCTTGGGCGACGCAAAGCGTGTCCTTGCCAGGACGTCCGACTCCAAGGAGGAGGCCGCACTACGGTTTGCCGACATCAAGGAGGCTGCTGGCATCCCTGACGGGTGCAATGAAGATGTTGTCAAGGTCACCAAGCGGAGCACTGGAGAAGGCGTGTGTCGCGATCTCCTCCTCCACCCGACCCCGTCCGTCCGTCACATCCTCATATGCGTTGTTGGCATCCACTTCTTCCAACAAGCCTCTGGCATCCAAGCCGCCGTCCTCTACAGCCCTCGCATCTTCGAGAAGGCCGGAATCACCTCCTCCGACAAAAAGCTTGTCGCCACCATCGCGGTCGGCTTCGTAAAGACAATGTTCATCCTCGTTGCCACCTTCCTCCTTGACCGAGTCGGGAGGCGGCCGTTGTTGTTGAGTAGCGTTGGTGGGATGATCGTCTCGCTTGCCTCTCTCGGAATGTGCCTCACCATCATCGACCACAGCCACACGAAACTCGTGTGGGTAGTTGCTGTGTGCATCGCGTCAGTGTTGTCCTATGTGACCTTCTTCTCTATTGGAATGGGGCCAATCACGTTGGTGTACAGCTCAGAGATCTTCCCGCTGAGACTGCGTGCGCAGGGGTATGCAATCGGTGTCGCCATGAACCGGGTGACGAGTGGAGTGTTATCGATGACATTCATATCACTATATAAGGCGATCACCATCGGCGGGGCCTTTTTCTTGTTCATGGGGATCGCATGCGCCGCGTGGGTGTTTTTCTACACGTTTATGCCAGAGACACAGGGGCATACGCTGGAGGAGATGGGGCAGTTTTTTGGTAAATACACACGGTGGAGGTCCGTGGCGAGGGAGTTGGAGATGCAAAAGAATAAAGCGGTGATCAATGGGGACGGCGGCAGTGGCGAGGGGCAGTCAGAGAAATGATTATAAGGTAGGGAGTATCTGATAGATATGAATGGCCTTGTTAGGGTTTTTAGAGTAATTATACGTAATATGAATTGGTCGATGATTGCTGACCGTGAACGACGAAAAGGGTTGCTTCTTGTTTGACATTTTTAAGAAACATAAACGAATTACTACGATGAATTTTAAAAGAAGAAGCCAAGAGAAATTCGTTGGGAAATTTAATTCCCGTTGGAATAAGAAATCTACCCTTTTTCCTTTGATATAGTGGTTGGTACTTTTTACCTAGGATTTGGATCTTTACTTAAAAAATTTATGTAGGTTATTGTCTAGACTTACTCTGTCAAACTTGAATTAATCATGAATCGATGGATCTGTAAGAATATCAATTTCTACTCATTTCATTTAGTATTGATTATTACCCTCTGTATCTCAAGTTCGGAACTTGGGTGGTTTTATTATTGCGCAATTTGGTACCAATATGCCAAATCTAAATTTATTTTTATCATCAAATTTATAAGCTACGAAGTGTGTTGTGGCTTCTACTTTTCTTTTTGCCACACTTCAGTGAATCCTCATATACAATTTTCAAATTTAATAATGTAACCGGGTTATATTCAAAGGAAGGCTATATCACACCTAACGATAATTTTATATCCGTTCATAAACAAATGAACTTAAATTCACATAATTCATAGATTGAATAAGAAAAAGGGGATTGGTGGTCATTACACAAATTATCATGAAAGACACAATAGAAGTTGGATAAATCTATCCATCGATTAAGCTTTCAAAATAGTTAGGATAATATCATTCTATACCCGATAAATATACTTCAAAAAAATTTAATAAATATTAGAGAAAAAGAAAACTTAATGGAGAGAGAGAAGAGAGAGAAGCCAAGTAAACTTAATATATATAAACCACTGGGGGTTTACCCCAGTGGCCACCCTTCTCACTTGAGAAGGCGGAGGTGGGGAGTTCGAATTTCCACCTTTGTAGACGGGTAGGGGTGGGGACGCGTAGTTTAAGATGTAGGTTTCGACGCCCACGCCCTGCAAGAGACATGGCACAAGTCTGAGTGTGTATCGTGAGTGAGAGATAGAGTAGGACCGATAAAAAAAAACTTAATATATATAAAAAGAAAACTTAATATATATAGTCTTAGAATATATTAAAGCTACATCGTTGTTTGGGTTGTTCATCATCGATGTTAAGACTCATCATGAAGCGGAGGAGCAGGCATTCAAGATTAGAGTCTCGTTGCAATTTCTGTTTTAAGGTTTAAGACAAATTTCTTTGGTCCGATTTTCCTCTCTTGAGACAGTCCATTATAAAATGGAGAGAAATTAAAATCCGTACAAGTTGTAGGTATTGTCCAATCTTACTAATTTTACAATCTCGAATCACAATCTTATCACGATTTAAATCTTATTCCTATCTAAAAGAGAATTTGAAATGAATGGGACTACCCAGATAATGGAGATTCAAGATCTTATAAATTCGCCAAAAGGATGACCTGTTACAATGTCTTAGATTTTGTATGTCCAACACCCTTTCACCAAGGCTTGAAAAAATTCGATTGGCTATGTGTATACTTATGCATTTAATTTGCTCATTTGATGTTTCCAAACACCACAATGGCAATTGACTTGTTTAACAGGAACATCTGGGAATAGGAATGAAGATGTGTCACTATATTCGATATGTCAACCTTCATTTCTTTCACTTTTTTCTTCTTCTTTTCGTCCTTTGCTTTTTGTCCCAATTGATAGGGGAAGATTATTTTTTCTAATGATGTACGGTACAACATGATACCATAGGATATCCGGCTTTGCAAGTATTTCGATACAAAATATATGAGAGGGAACTTGTTCTCAATTTCACTAGGACAAGGTGCTCCTCATCTGTTTTCAATGATAGGAGGTCATGTTTCTCATTCAATAATAATTATAAATAAATAAAATATAGAAAAACTTTCGGCTGTAGTTTGGAAAATCATGTGGCGATTGTGCTTCTAAGAAAACGGTCCACTGCTGAGTGGTTGAAATGGTGGGGAGGATTGCTTATGGAGAAGATTTAAAAGGGTCATGGACACATTTCAGTTGATGCATTGTCTCCTGGTTGTTGATGTTTGTAGGGACTGATTTCTTGCTCTAGTCACTGTCTGTGCTACTGCTCTCGGTCATCAACCTTTCCCCTTTTTGTCGTATTTCTTAATTTCCTTTCTTTAATCGCCTATGCTAATTGTCTCCTGGTTGTTGATGCCAATTGATTAGCCATGCCTATGCTACTAATCGCCTCTTATTTTCAATTAAGACTCATAGTCACATCATACGCATGACAAACAACAAGGCCGCATGTTTCTTTGCTTTTTTTTTTTTCTCTTTGATCTTTCGCGGGGATGGCATGGTGTCGCAGTTTGAGGAGAGAGGAGAGGCAGCGAGAAAGGACTACTTTACTATATCTATCGTCATGGCGGGGTGGTGCCGCCATTGAGGAGAAAGGAGAGGCGGCAAGAAAGAGTGAGAGGCGAGAAATCGAAAGAGATTGAGAAATCTATCGTCGGAAGTAATTAGGGCATTCCTAAAGAATGGGTCTTTACTTACAAATCACTTTACAAGCCTTGCGTATGGACTTGGGGTATTACAACTATGGAGGAAAGTATCATGCCGCAAGCCATCTCAACGGTTAGACGAATAGATATTGATGCATGACCCGTGTCGAGTAATTAATAAAATCGAGATAAACATACAAATTGTGAGGAAAAGATAATTCTACAACATACGAGCTTACAAGATTGAAGTAATGTCCTCTCCTCGGAGAAGCATAGTTGGTGCACAGCATTATCACTGATACAATAAGCAAGCTGAGAGTAACATCTATAAAAGTCCTCAAACACAGGCAATCCATTGCAATAATTCAACACTGGTCCTTACACCAAAATCTACACATGCAGTGCAGTTTATCATACTAATCCGTCCTCTTGTCAAAGTTCTAGAGATCCAAGAGATCGATATCGTGGCTCGGAGTTAATGGCATATAGCAAGGCGTGTCACTAGGTCCGTTGACATGCCGATGGTCATCATAAGACGAGTCGCTCTTTGTACGGTCAGTGCTGCTGATCAGGAGTAGGCACAGTCCGGTCTGGTAAATTAGAATTCGATGTGTCCTTCCGGTTCAATAGTAACTCTTGGAGATGCCTGAGCCCCCCCAAAAAAGAACAGAACAGTACTCGAGCTTTAGTATAGTTTAGACATATCTGTAGATCATAAGTTACTTTGGGTTAATCTAAAGCAACATTTGCTCACCGTGCACTAATTGCTTGTGTTCCTTCATTTTGGGAATCATTCAGCTTATTAAGGCCTCTTAAATCGGTTGACGTACTCGCTTTTGCTGACTTTGCTTTCTTACTTTTCCTGTTTATTATGCTGACAGAGAACCAACGCCATCTACAAAGACAAAATGGTACCGAGGATGAGCTTCAGATAACCGAAATTCCATTGTTGCACGAAAGTATTTTATGCACGAGATACATCGTGCGTCACTCATCAAAATTGATGCAATTTAAATTTCAAGAACAAATTGTCCCCTTTGTTGCTGCAGAATCACTCTATTTTTGGCAGTATGACCATCACTAGTCACTGGAGCTAAAACACCTGTGATGAATCTATCACATAAAACGACTATTGGTAAGGTTGGTGTCTCAATCTTCCTCGTGAAATTCTACAAAATGCAATAGGAAAATTTCCACTTTGAGGATACTAGTGTTCGGTATACTGCTGGAATTGAAGGTAAATCGCACTTAAATCGTGGGACAGAGGGAGGAACTCGCCAATCATGAACTCAAAGAAGCTGAATGAGGAACTGGTGCTCATGTAACGTGTCTGTTACTTGTCTCTTTCCAAAATCAGCACTCGGCCTTCCTCTTACAACCACAGGGACAAAAGAAGAAACTCTTGCGTTAATCCAATGGTCCACTTGATAATGATACAAGCAACTATTGTTTAATGTTAGTTCACTGAGGTGTCATAGGCAACTACCAAATTCCATACCATAAGAGCATAGAGAAATAGAAAAACACTAAGGGCTAAATGTAAGTTGTCATCACATAGGATAAATAAATCCGAAGGCTCCCAGTTGCAGATGTATAGCTCGGGAATTACGCATTTGGTTTCCATTTCTCCTTTGAGCTTTTTTGTCAATCAATGACCAATGAGTTCGTCCTCCGTTGATGCTGCCATGCTATATGCTTGCAATCTAACATTCAATTCTGCAATAGAAAAAGAAGGAGAAGAGGAGAGAATGGGACTGGAGAAATAAGCAGAGGAAGAGAACAGAAACAGAGGAAACAGAGTTTTCTCTTGGCTTGGCTTTGCTTGAGAGTGTCGACTCCAAACACTTTCGAGTGGGTCAATTTATAAATACAAAAGACAAACACTTTAGAGAAGTAAAAAATAGTTCAAGTGGACCCAACCTCAAGCTCAAGACGACGATGTTTCCACTAACTCCAGCTTCTTCGAAGTCCACGAGGCTGTTTAACTTTGTAACTGCGTCCCATCTGGTTGTTTTAATCAATGGAAAAATATGACAGCTTATAGCTTCATGACCTCGTACATGCATGATTAAGCTTTTATCTTCCAGAGGAGTTTGAACTTTGGGGGGGGGAAATAAATTCTAGGGCAGGCTCGTATACTCTAGCAAAAGTTAGATAGATGTTCTTAACTCAAAAGTTTAAATCGCATCATAATCTATGCCATCTATTTTATTTCGGTACCCCTGTTTTTTAATCTATAACTGGATGATTCTCCGGCCATTATACAAGTTCCCCTACTTCGTTTTCTTTGAATCGATATAGCTCTTCTTGCATACTTCAATTCAATTTCCATCCTGCAGTGTGCTTCCTCCAAATCCTTTGGTTCTATATCGGATGGGAACGTCGCGGAGTTCTGGAGGATGATCTAGTCTCGATTCCTTCTAAGACGTCTCTGAGGATTTGCTCCTTTGAATGATTCGATTTGAATTCCCAATCTTTGGGGATAGGTGCAGAATCAGTGACCTGTTCTTCTTTAGGCTTGTTTGCTTCTGTAAAAGCTGCTGCATCTGTATTTTGGGTGGGTTCTTTATTTTCCACAGCTTCTGCAAACCTATGAGAATCTTGAAATTGGCTATGGTTGCCGTTTTGCCAACCGATTCATTTTCCTTTTTCCAATACCTAGTTTTGTTTTCCTTTGATTTTGCCACATCATGATATGATACGTGGAAAATATATATTAACTAAATATAAAAAATCACTTGAACAATATTTTATTTGATAAATAACAAGTTGCCTCTTGCATTGCCATGTATATTTTTCAATAAAGCTACCGACCAAATATAAGAATCAATTGTGAACAATAGAGCATGATCCGTTGGCACACACCATCGATGTATATCGACGCAATGTACCTAACCCGAGATGAGGTTGGTCTACTTTATCTAAGAGATTGAGAGTCTCGTTACTTCGATTATGATAATGGGAAATATCATTCACCATTCGAGTTGAAACTTAGATGGCGAGCCTCACAAATCGGAGGTAAAATAAAAACGCAAGGAGATATTTGCAGGCATACGAATCTGTAGGGCAGGAGTAAGCGTGCCATAGCAACCAAAACATCACACTGGATGAAACATACGGATAACTCTGAGACCCCGGTTCTCAACTAAATGGTACTCAATCAAGCCATTTGTCCTGCTGGAAGAAGAAATTCAAATGAGCAGAGAATTTATTGGAACTGTAAAATGCTTTATAGACACATCTTGATTGGAAGGATTCATCTACTAATGGAACTGATGCAGTAACAGAAACTGAACACTGTACATGTGTCAGCCTGGAGAGTATATATTCTACACCACCAGTGTACGAAACGAAAAGTCCAAAAGCAAAAGAAGTCAAACGGCAAAGAGCAGTCTTTGAGTCCAATTCTGCACCAGTTACTTGACGATCGTCATCATCTTGAAGCTGGCAGCAGTTCACAGTGGTCCATCATAAACAACCTTCGCAGCTGAGTAAACCAACCGAGCATCATCTGCCGAGGAAGTGTAGGCACAATCATTCCTGGCCTCATTACATATTATCACTTCACATCCATTTCAAAAAGACGAGGAGTCCAGCATCAAGATTAAACTAACGAAAGTCTTTTTGATTTATTCTGTTCGTGTCTGGAATATGCAATACAGTGCAAAATGCACCTCTATAGTATTCTCAGCACTTTCATTAGCTTGTTCCTATTGAAAGAAGATATCATGTTCAGAACCAGCCTCTACCAGTTGCGCGATTGTTTTATTCCCACTCTACTGAAATTATTAAAATTAACACAGCAAAAGAAGTAGAATCAAACCAAACTGATATAATATCCAAGAATGCATGAATTCCCTACTGTCTCTATTGAAAGAATATTCATACCTGCAACTCCAATTAGATCAAACGTCAAGGGTACGTTCGAATCTGCCTCGACAGTGGCTTTTGCTGCTGGAATACCAAGTGAGATGGCTTGTATAACGTTCAAATCTTCACATATTGACGCAAGTGTAGCACCCACCAAACAATGGCCAGCCCCAGTAAGCTTCTTAACAGATGCAGGAAGGCCAGGAAGATGCAAAGCAAAGAGATGAGAGGATCCCTTGATCTGTCTGGCATCGTGAAACTTATGTGAAAGGCAATTAGGTGAGATCAGTCTGTGCAGTTCTGAACTTACGCCAAGTGGTTGGGGTTTCGCCACAACAGTTCTTGTCAAAATAGATGCCTCTTTAGAGCATAGAAATACACCTCATGCGCCTATGGTTACAACTACAATTTTTACGCCCTTCTCAAGCAAAAGAATTATTGCGGGTTTTAGCATTTTGATGAGCGATTCTGAAGGACAGTTCTTTTCACTCTTATACCTTTCGCTCGAATGATATAACTTTCCAGGAGATAGAGCATCTGCCATTGCAAAGAGCTCATCTTCATTTGGAGATACACAAGTTACCTGCAAAGAGCCGACTTTGTCAGTAGCAGATCTGCAATATGAAGCTTTCGGACTTTAGGAACCACTTAATGCCACTCTTAAACGATGCCCATGTGAGCTGAATTTTGTTTTTCCTAATGCCTCATTGTTTTCATAACTGAAAAGGATGCCAAAACCAAGAAGTCAACTATGTAAACCATTAACACTTTATTTCATTGCCTGATTGATAGGAACTCGATGTAGTCAATTTTTACTTAAAAATGAGATCTTGTCAAAGTTTAACAATATCACAAACATGAATCAATTGTGTGTGATGTATGGTTTATAATTTCCTAGTTGAATTAAGAAAATATTATGTGTATATCACACTTTAGTGTATTCACTATGGAAAAGTTTCCTTCAACTCATCTAGACTGCAAATTAATATCCTAGTGGAAGAATAATATCACCAGCCATACTGACTACTGGAAATATTATCACCAGGCTATGAATTTGACATACATTATTAACGAAAGTCTATGCAAAGCCACTAAATTTTGTTTTGATATGCTACATGCAGATTCTCCAACCTAAACAACGACTTCACCATTTTCCTCCATAGCCATACGGATGGTAAGCAATTCTATGAAATATGTTGAAAACAACTGCTTTATCCATTTTCCAGCGTACATAACTAATGGTCTGAGTAAATCAATTTGAAGCACTAAACTTTTCTCATCAGAATATTTTTCTTTTTGCTCTCTGTCAGTCAGGCGCTAAGGATGATGCTAATCAACTACTCCATTAGCACTCGAGTCAGAAATTTGAGAATGAAAGACATTATGTCACGACTTCCATAAAATGTATTATTGAGCCTATCCGATTGTTTATCAACTTCAGACTTAAACAAGTTTACTCAGCACAGAGAAAATAGCACAAAAGAAAGTAAATGCCCATCACAAGGCGAAGCACACACATACTTTACAAGAGGAGCAATTTTTTTGGATTTGGCAACTGATACTGGTTCAAACCACAGAGGAATATCATCTCCCGCAGCCACTGCAAACAAAATTTAAAGAAAAACCAAGTTAATTCTGAAGAGCTTTCTATTGACTCAGAGTAGATCATTTGATCAAGCCAGATGAAAAATCAAACCATGCCGTATGTTTAGAATTACATTGACAAGAAGCTTCAAGAGCACAATCGTTCAGGTTAGAATCAAGCATGACTACTGGAGCGGAAGATATCTTGTATCTAAATTGTTGAATCCACTCAGCAGTGAGAAATTTCTCCTGAAGGTCATCAGTGAGTGCATTTATGCATCTTAGAGATAACACAAGTATGCCCGCTCATCCTGATATTTTTTTTAGCAAAATTAACTTACAATTGACTCAAAGCTTTCAACACCGGCAGCTACCTCACCATTTGGATCAAGTACACAGCAGACCACAGCAGTTGTAATATCTTGGGTTTGAAGGATACCTGCCTTGAAATTGCTGAGTTTAAGAACGAGAAGCACATATAACTTATTTGAAGCCAAAAAAAATAGGAGAGCACCTAGTACTTATTATGACAAAGTAAATAAGAGTGATTA
Organism: Syzygium jambos; assembly: GCA_031216235.1. Lineage (NCBI taxonomy): Eukaryota > Viridiplantae > Streptophyta > Magnoliopsida > Myrtales > Myrtaceae > Syzygium > Syzygium jambos. Next base: position 17,597,880 of record CM062226.1, read on the forward strand.
GAAGGATAAATTTGAGCAGCGTACTTAGCTGGCTGTAAAGCTAAATTTACCAAAGTTCCATCACTACAATCTATTTAGGCTGTGCGTGGCAACTATTATGTGCTCGGAAACAGATTCTGCTTAGAAATGATTCTTTTTTATTCCGTGCCCCGGAAACAATTCCTAAGCATTTGAAGGCGTTTAGTAACTGCCCAAAATTTCTATTCTTAGAATAGAAAAAAAAAAACAGAAATGCGTTTGGTAACTACACAAAATTTCTTTTTATTAATAATATTTTAATAATATTTTGAATATTTTAATATTTTTTTATTTTCCTTGGCTGTCCCCGGCGACCGGCCACAGGCCAAGGCCGGCGAGGTCGGCCTCGCCTTGGCTGGGTGAGACTCGACCTCGCCCGAATCCGGTGAGGCCGACCTTGCCATCGCCAGATCTGGGTGAGGTTGAGCCTCGCCTCGCCTCGCTATGGCTGGGCGAGGCCTCACCGTCGTGGCCGCGAGCTGCGCTCACCTAGGCGGTGTGGGGGACCCTCGCCGGCCACAGGTGAGGGCCGCGACGCCCTTGCCGGCCTTGGCCTATGGCCGGTAGCGGCGGCGGCAGGCGGGCTGGAAAGAAGAAGAAGAACAAATCAAGAAAAAAGAAGAAAACTAAGAAGAATTAGAAATGAAAAAATTGTTCCAGAATCAAGAAGCTACTTTTTTTTGCTTCTTGATTCTAGAAATAATTTTTTGCAAAAGTGTGCCCAGGCACAAAAAATTTAATAAACGGATTTTTGTTCCCAAACTGATTTTGGGAATAAAAGAACAGAAATTTTTATGGATATTTATCAGTCTCGGATCCCGCGTGATACTTCCGTCCGGGACTTCTTTCATTCTACTTGGCAACCGTCAACCACTTTTCACACTATTATGGATTGGATGCAAGCTCTGCTAAGCTTTGAAGATGACACTCCAGACACTTTGATCTGGAGCCCTAATCCGACACATTCTTTTTCGATGGCTAATGCCTGGAACCATATAAGGAAGAAAGGCTATCCAGCCCCTTGGCACTCCTTCATATGGGATTTTCATTTGGCCCCCCGGCACTCCTTTCTATTATGGATCGTGTCACTTAATCGGCTTCCTACACAAGTTCTACTTCTCCAAAATCGTCGGATCGAATCAGGACTTTGTGCTTTTTGCTGCACTACCCCGGACTCTATTAATCACCTTTTCTTCGGATGCTCCGCTACAAACAGGCTGGCTTCTTTCTGGGCAGCTAATTGTAATCTTCATTGGCGCAATCGTCCGTGGCCGGAGCTTATTGTGTGGGCCAACAAAGTTTGTGGAGGCCCTTCCTTTGCCCATAGAATTGCTCGGTTCTCATTTGGAGCTCTTTGCCATATCATATGGAGTGAGCGTAACAACTCTCTTTTCAGGAACAAGAGTATCTTCATCCGGGGAATACGCAAGCACGTTTTCAAACTGGTTAAGGATAAAGCCTTATCCTTGGGGCGAATTGCGGACACACCTACAAATAGAAAAATTCAAAGGAGTTGGGACCTTTCTCCTTCCATCTTTTCGTAATTTGTGCAGGTTATGGCTTCTCCGACTGTTCCGGGAGACCGTTGGAGCTTTGTTCGGGAACATGGACCTTCACCTCCAATTCGTTTTGTTGATGCTTTCGGCTGATTCGGTGTTGTAGGCCTCCATTCTTCACTGTTCTGCTGCTGCTACCGGAGACATGGGCTGACCTCCAAGCCTCGGATTGGATTGGTTTTCCTTGTATTTCGGTTTTAGCTGTTCTTGTTTTAGTTGGCCTTTTGGCTTGTTTCTTCTAGTTCCTGCTGAATCTTTCTTGACCTTGTCTGGACATTACTATGTCCTAATATGGTCAGGAGCAGGTTTGGGCGTTAGGTTGTATTTGGTGTTTGAAAAGTTATATATACTATTACCTTTACCAAATTTTTTTTTTTTTATTGTTTGGCAATTTGCCAAACAAACTCTTAGTAGATTTTACTAGGCATGTCAGATAAGCAGTTAAACTGAGCATGTTAACCTTCAATAGGATACCCAGTAGATCTCCAATGCTCCAATAAGCGATTCCCTGACACATAGGGCAAAGGATGATGTTAGCAAAATCAGGGGAAGACACAGAAACCTCAATAAGAAAACCGATAAATAAAGAGACGACAAAGAATTTGCCTGCCTCAGCAAGTGGCGTATAACCATGCATGAAGGACGAACAGACATTTCTTTTTTTGGTCGAGAAGCACGAACAGACAGTCACTACATCAAGGCGGAGCAAATAGAAAGAAGAACATTCTCAAACCTTGGTACCTCAAATACATACAGTTTACTTGCAAATTCTCAATATGAAAAGTGAAGACGACATTTGGCAAAATCCTAATGGCCAATTCCAGTCCCTCACAGACCTCCAAAACGATCTCAACTGGGGACGTCCTCAAAATTTATTGATTCTGATTAGAATCAGGCCGGCATACCCGAATTCCAGTTACAATCAACAGATGATTGTTTAAAAAAACCTATCTTTTCCCCTAAAAATAATTAGGTTTGACAATATACCTTGTGAATCTAAAGGAAAATCTCTCAAATTACAACAGAAGCCCATTCGACCCCCATAGACATTGTCTTATGTTTGCAGATGAGTGAATTCCCTAACGCTTGGAATGGGCAGTATGTTACGTGGTTGGAATGTGGCTTAGGAGGTTGTTGTTGCTTGAAACGGTTTTGTTCTTGTGCACGGTTGCATGACACTTGAATGCGGTAATTTGTGTGATATGTTGATGTTCTTAACCATGTTTATTGATTTATGAGCTTGTGAGCTTTTCGTGTGTACATAGCAACTAGGACTTTATGTGAGTGGGTTAAGATAGAGGATAATAAACTGGCTTGTGCAACCCCTGATGTGTGATCACTAAATGAAAGAAGAAGACCGTTGTCACATAGCGTTGGCGATGATGCCTCAGTTGAGTCGGGATACCCTGGTGGAGCTAAGATGCTTGGGTTGAGCCCAGATGCCTTGGTAAGCTAGCCCTGGGATGCCTTGATTGAGCCAGGATGTCTAGCATGAAGCTGGATGTCTCGGTTGAGCCGAGATGCCTTGGTAAGCTAGCCCTGGGATGCCTTGATTGAGCCAGGATGTCTAGCATAAAGCTGGATGTCTCGGTTGAGCCGAGTTGCCTTGGTTGAGCCAGGATGACGATAAATGAATCTTATATGTGTGCCAATCTGTGTGTTTATTGATAAGTCGAAGGTTTCCGGATGCTAGAAGGATCCCGGAGGACTCGTCACCCACATATTGAGGAGGCGATGCCATGCCCCGATGGATTTCGATTGTAAAATAAATGAATTCACGTGTGAATATTTTCAGGTATTTTTGCATGCCAATTGTTTGCGAGGCTTCGCGTGTAAATTTTCTTCTATATTTTTATTTAACCGGATAAATGTGAGCTTTCATGTAAACATAGAAAGGATAAGGTCAAAGTCTTTGCCATTAATTTGTCATCAACATAAGGCAGGGACAATAATTATATGTGTTAGTACGACGGTGAGGCATCATCTTGCATGAGTATTAGTGAATTTACTCATTGAGTTTTCAACTCACTCATGTTGTTTTTCATGTTTTTAGGATTAGCTCAGTGTCCCTAGTTCGTTTTGATGTACTCGTCAAGATGGAAGTTGACGTAGAGGAGTTAAGATTAACCCCGGTCTTCGCTTGTGATGTAACTACATATGGTTTGTATGTGGAACGGCCCGTAGAAAAGGGCTTGTGAAATATATTTATGTAACATGGCAATAGTGTGTTCTGCCTATTGTGCTTTCCCTGATTTCTAGCTATTATTTTGTTTAGGAGTTCGTTTGTACACGTTTCCACATGTGCTTATTAATCAGATAAAAGAAATGGGATGGCAACGAGCCTAGAACATCGTATTAATAATCCTGAGGTGAGAGGACGTTATAGATATGATTAATAAATCGTTGAGTTTGCATTAAATCCAAACTTCACATAGACGCAAAAGCAGTGATGATAAACCTTGCTTTGATGAACTTGCCATCTACTAGTAAAGTGAGATTAACTATGAACCAATTCAAATGAACACATGCATCTCTTCCTTTTGCTCTTGAAATTCTCTCAAGTTGAGTTAGGTTCTCGCATATCTTTTGTTTTCAATTTTTTTTTCTATCTATTTAGTTACCAAAATTTTCGTGCTTTCAACGTAAGTCCTGACTCCCTTGTTTTCAAATTTATAAAAAAGCATGCTAAGATGTGTTGCAGAACAACATCAAAAGATGCATAAATCGAAGCACAATTAGCAAAAGGACAAAAGTAAAATCAAAACCACAAAAGACAAAATATATCTGAAAACTCAAGACGGAAAAAACCACATGAGGAGAGAGTGGGGTTTCATTATCTTCAGCAATAAGTACAAGAGTACAATCCAAAAAGTCATAAAGCTACTTGGTGAGTCACAAAATCTAAAGATCTAACAAGAAGAAAGGAAGAATAAATAATGGAGAGAATATGGAGAGTAGAGTTGGAGATGTGTTGTGCAATAAATCCCTTTTATAGTCCCTCTTTAAAAACCCCTAAAACAAATGTGCATGGTCCAAAATGACCTTGTCACCAATTTGAAAGTCAAAACTCAACAAATATCCTCTTTGACTTTAAATCTCCATAAGAGAGTTATGCCAAATGCCACAAGACCTCTTGCTCTCACCACCAAGAGTGACCACACAAGGCCACCCCTCACAACGGTAGAATTGACAAGACACACTCCTAAGCTTACGTGAGCGTACTTTGTGTAGGAAACAAGGGATTAAATGCCGCCACCTCAGCCTAAGCAACTGAAATGATAAAAACACCAATCAAGTTCGAGCAATGCTCGTACTTGGTTAAAGGGACTAGTTTAGTCAACATATTTGCCAAATTATCCACCATAGATACTTTATTCACCACAACCGTACCCTTAGCAACCTCTTCACACACAAAGTGATACCGGATGTCAATATATTTTGTTCTCTTATGATACATTACATTCTTGGTCAATTGGATTGCACTTTGGTCATCACAAATGATAACGAAGGCTCCCTCCTGCTTCATCCCAAGTTCTGTAATCAAATGCTTCAACCAAAGAGCTTCCTTTGCCTCTTTCATCGCTGCCATGTACTTTGCTTTGGTGGTAGACAAAGCAATCGTGTCCTGTAAGATTGCTCTCCAACTAACCGCGAAACCACTAGGAATAAGACATAACAAGTTAAAGATCTCCTTTTTATCGAGATCACCTACAAAGCCAAAATCAACAAAGCAAACAACCAAATATGTCCTGTAAAAAACCCACATCTAAGGTACCCCGGATGTATCGAAAAATCCATTTCATGGCTTTCTAATGAGCTTTACCCTAATGTGCCATATACTTGCTCACAACACTAACTGCCAAGGAAATGTTTGGATAAGTGCAAACCATAACATACATAAGATTACCTACAACACCGGAATATAAAACTCGAGACATCTCATCTTCCTCTTCTTTGGTTTTTGGCAAAAATGGAAAGTCAAAGGAGTATTATAGGATTTGGCATTCTTCATTCCAAAACACTCCAACACTTTCTCAATATACCTCTTTTGCGAAAGGTATAACTTCCCAAACTGTCTGTCTTTACAAATCTCCATACCTAGAATCTTCTTGTCACCTCTAATATCATTACATCTCAAACTCCTTGCTAAGTTGTATCTTCAACCATTGTATCTAACATGTTCTTCGCTGCAAGAAGCATGTTGTCCACATACAACAACAATAAAGTATCACGTAATCTCTTATAGTACACACAGTTGTCATGCGCACTCTTGCACCATTGCCGTGTAGATTATTTGAGACCATACAAAGAGTGTTTGAACTTGCAAATGTAATCTGTTTTACCCTTAACAACGAATCCATCTGGTTGAAACATAGAGATTGTCTCCTTGGGCTCGCCATGTAGAAATGGGGTATTGACATCAAGTTGCTCAAGTTCTAGATCATAAAAGGGCAACTAACGCGAGCAACATGTGAATGGAATTATGTTACATAACTGGAGAGAACGTTTCATTGGAGTTGATCCCCTCCTTCTAACTAAAACCCTTCGCTACCAAACGTGCCTTGAATCTTCATCTTCAAAACCTAGGATTCCCTCCTTACTTTTGAAGACCCACTTGCATCCAATAGCTCTTTTACCCTTAGGTAATTTGACAAGATTCCAAGTTTGGTTTTTATGAAGAGACTCCATCTCTTCATTCATCGCAACAAGTCACTTCTCAGATTTAGAACAAATGGTAGCTTCACAGAATGTAAAGGTTCTTCAATACCAACATCTTTAGAAATTATAAGAGCATATGCTACCCAATTAGTGAAGCCATATCTCTGGGGAGGCTTAATTTGCCGTTTAGCCTCCTTGCAGCCAAGGTATAAGGTTGTTCATCTTCTTGCACATCATCCTTGATCAAATTTGAGTCTTGTTGCTCAGTCATTTTTTAGTTAAAGAGAGACATCTTCAAATGCTCTCCATTGATGCTTCACATGAAACTATTAATGTTTTTGCAATTCAACCTCTCTCATTCTACGTGACTAGTCGTGTCTATCCTGCATTCCTGCATTATTTTCACATGATACTCTCCTAATATTTTGGGCTAGGTTCTCCATGTTATTCATAGAGATCAATGTCAACCCAAATTACAGAGACTAACACTTGTTGGATTACTCCTACAACTTCGATAATTGCCCCAAATGGACCAAATTAGAAAACTCCCACCTCTCTTTCAATTGAAATGTTGACTAAGAGCACAAAAATGTGATGCACAATTTGACATTTTTTAGCAGCATCGACAGATTTCATTTCTTAAGCTCGCATCACAAGCCAGGCAAACAGCCCACAAAAGATTTTATCAAACCGAATGAGAATGAACAAACAGAAGAAAAATAAACTTACTTTGCCAGGGATTAAGGTTCCAGGAGCAGGAGGAGAGAGGGGTAGTGCGTGAATGTCCAACACCATACCACCGATTATCACAGCTTCTCTACCATCTTAAAGGCTTAATTGCACTGCTCTCAGTACACTCTTCATCATCAACACTAGAAACAAAAAAATTCACGATATTACTGAGCACCAATTACATCGACCATTTTCCGCACACAAAACAAAACCATACACGCGCAGAGAGAGAGAGAGAGAGAGAGAGAGAGAGAGAGAGAGAGAGAGAGAATACTAACCAGGTGAAAAAGGGAGATCGCATAAGAAGCTTGTGGTGAAAGATGATGATATAGAGACTGAATCCTCCTCTAAGCTCTGCTTTCCATAGCCATCCCTCCGTCGCTCTGTTGCTTAGAACTGAGTACTCACTATCTCTGGCTTGTTTTATATGAAGAAAAACAGGCAGAGACAGAGACAGAGAGTGTGGGGGTGACCTTTGACGTTAAAAATGTGGCAATTTTATTATTAATAACTAATAGCTTACATGTGCGTAGTGGGATTCAATAGGTGAACTCTAGTTCCTATATTGAAAATCCTCGAACGTCCTAACCAACAGTGATTATCCTCTTTTAAGAAGCTAATTGCTCGGTCATGAAAGTCAAGAGTGAATGATCAAGGAGGGCTAGTTTCTTTCCACCTCCATATTCTCTGAAAAACATAAATGGCGCATCACATTTTCGTAACACTATTGAGATTAATTGGTCTATTGAAAAAATGGAGGTAATTTTCTTTTTGAGCCTTCGTTAATTCACATTTAGATGACGCAGCTTTCTTTATTGCTCACATATGATCCCAGCCATTTCACATTGATTTCATCTATCACTTCATCCAAGTTTACTAGGATGATATTAATTACACGCAGTAGTCTATCATGAGAACAATCAAATAGCAACAAAAGGGGGGGAAAATCTCCTTGACCCAACATAAAGAAAAAGATTATTCTGTGTGGCAACATTGAAGTTGCTGCCTGGACATATGGCATTGAACATCATCCTTTTAATCACTCAAACGTATAATTAACTTTTCAAAAGAATATAGTTTCCCATGATGATTTTGCTCATGTGTTTTTCCATTTTTACATGATTTTGCTCTCTCTCTCCCTTAATCGAATCATTTTTTCTCCATTTGAAATGTCTAGCACTTGTCCCTTTTTATCAACCGCTCACTTCATGGTCTAGAATTCAGCGTCTTTAGTGGGCAGAGCACCACCACACCAGACGATCCACCATCGCGCGCAATCACACGCATCATCATCACCGTATCAATCCGCCGCCACTGCTCGGCGGAGTTCACATCTCGCCATAAATGCCCTTGCTGGAGGAGCTACAGAGTCTCATCACTAACTTGAACCCCTAAAGCAAAAACCACAGGTACTGGCAACAAGAGAGAAATAGGAAAGCAACTAAAACTAAGGAAAAAGCATGTTCTTTCATAAACATAATTTTTTCCTTTTGATAAGATATGACATGCTAAATTCTAATTTCGGGAAAATACAAGATGCACAGCATAATTACCTAGAAGATGTAAGAAGTAATCTCTCTAGGAAAAATAAAAGGAGGTATAATACAAGTCAACATATTCTATCTCTAACACAATTCAGTTAACACAAAAGGAGAATCGGTTGTCAAGGTTTTATACTGGCAAGCATCCAACAACTAAAGGGGTAATCCGATTTATATCTAGGCTTTTTATCATATGATAAATACGGAAGTATCATAATGTCTGCCTGATCAAGTAATCTGCATTACAACTCTCTGTACAAATGTAACACGGAACAGCTTGGGTGTCGACGGCTTGTCTCTAAACTTAGCTTCTCGGTATCTTCTCGAGAATAGAAAATGCTGATCTGGCATAAGCATTCTCAGTAACTGCATGAGCATTCTCGGTAACTATGCCCAATATTTAGGTTCCTTCGCACACAATCTATATGGTCGGGATCAAGTTCATCCTTGAATATGAAAATCTATAAAACTCACATGAAAGGGTGCGTCATCTCCACAACATTCAACAAACTATCTTGCCCTCTCCCTTTCTCTCTTTTCCATCTTCTGTCCCCGTAGCAGTCAATTACAAGAAGCAGCTCAACTAGGTAAGGAAAACTCCAACTTATAATCAATGGTGCAAAAAGAGTTAGCAATCTTGCTTGTTTGATTGTATTCCCGTTATGATTTTAGATCTTGTAGAGATTGTGGTATCTTAACTTTCTCTTGATTGTCATGCAGGCTAGGTATATGAGAAGGCCCTCATGAATTTTCAAAAATTCATGACCGCATTTGATTATAACTCATAGTACTCCCTTGCTGTGGTTGAAAATGTGTGTATTAGCTAGACCTGTTAAAATGGGTCATAAACCCATTACTTAACCCATATATTAGTAGATGGGTCATAAATGGGTTAGTTATATTTAGTAAATGGGTCATAAATGGGTAGAAGTTTAACATTAGTGTTAAATGGGTCATAAATGGGTTGTAAATGGGTCATAAATGAATTTACAACTGATTTAAACTTAACTCGTCTCTCTCATCCTTACTCAATCTTGCGGTCACTCACTTCGCACTCTCATCTCAATTCGGGTATGAATTTTCCTAGATTTAATTAAATATGGACGTGTTTTAGCAATATGGGTATGATCGGGTATGGATTGGGTATGGGTCGGGTCGGGTATGGGTCAAAAAAATTACATTGTGCATAAATGGGTCATAAACGGGTTAATAGGTCAATTTGGGTCGGACTATTTATGACCCGATCCAAACCCGATCCGACCCACCCATTTGACAGGTCTAGTATTAGCCCATTTCGATAGGATGACTCTCGAGACCCTAGAAATGATTTCTTTTGGGGCATCTTCATGATCTAAGCACTAGAAAATCACCTAATACATAGGCAAGAGGCGGACCCTTATGCTCGGCTGCTGTTTGTTATGTGCTACCCTACGATTATGAACATTCACATTAAACATCATATAGATTTCATTCGATTCATTTTTCCATCTGAGATTACATTTAGCTGGCTTGGTTATCAGAGTATGGTGGTCAGTGGATGCGCATATCAGTTCACGAAGTGAGAATTGAATTGTTCTTAGTATTGGATGAACATTCCAAATGGTAATTTTGTGAGAAATGGCTCTCTTCTTAATTACATGATGATAATAACTTTTGGGATTTTTTTGTATGACATTTTCCTCAATTATGAAGATTAGTTTCACCTCGTTTTAGCAACATGCCTCGTGTGAAAGTTCCCACCTTTTTGTTAAAGTGCTATCGAATCCAAAAAATTGGATAGGAAAATATATTTTTCCGTATTTATAATAGAAAAAGAAAAGGTGTACTAAATCTCTTAAGTCGTCTTATTTTTTTTATTGTCCGGATTTCTCAATCGATGAACTCTTTTTTTCATTGAACTTCAAAAAATTCGTTATGATTTTTCTCTATTTCTAAAAAAGATCAAGATAAAGCTTTTAATTTTTTCGTGGACCCTTTTTTAATTACCGCTAAGTAATTGCTCCTAAACAAAAAAAATGTGAATTTCGCGTTGTTTTAGCTACTTAAGTATAGGACATGGACTTTGTTAATCTTATTACTCAAGTCATTTAGTGAAAGTATGTTCTTTTTCCTTATTGAACCAATGGAGCAACCCCAGAATCAAATCATACTCGTATGACATTTTCTTGCATAAAATGTCTCTCTTAGCATGTGAGAAGGGAGTGAATCTCATCAAAATTATCTAATTCTTGTCCTCAACAGCACATGTGACACGTAAACCATGCATTGTGATAATGTATGATTGGTTATGTTCATCAACATAGATAGACTTGGTTCTCGAATTAGAGTTTAATGTTCTGGTTTTGAGTCTTTATATGATTGCCTGTGATGGGCCTGTACTGGTTATTGCTGTTGTAATAGTTTAACTTTTGGGACATGCGACCACCGTCTTTTGACAAAGTTCGGAATTCCTTCCCATGCTCTTCCTTTCAATTTCCTTTTTGCATGCTCTGAAATTTCTAAGGGACATGAACTTCTGTGACTGCTTCATTTTTTCCTTTTCTTAAACCTCGCGATCTCACCTGAAGGTCAATGGCAAACTCCAACACCAGAAGAAACCCTCCAGCGGTTCCCTCATCAACAGACGCTAATTCAATACCCAAAGTCCCGTACCCAAAGGAACTCATCAGCTCGTACCGAATAGCGTGCGAGTCTGACCGGGATTTGCGAACCTTCGATGCAAACCTCCAAGCACGGACGAACCAAGTCCTCGGCACTCTTGCTCCGGGGTTGATGTCCGAGCTCTCTCACTGGATTCTCTGAAAGAGATAACCGAGTGCCACTTGGAGATGAACCAGGAAGTTGTCGAAGTCATCTTGGATAGCAAGAAAGACATCTGGAGAAATCAAGAGCTGTTCAAGCTTGTTGAGCAGTACTTCAAAGATAGCTTGCGCACCCTCGATTTCTGTGCTGCCCTTGAGAATTGCTTGAAGCATGCGCGCGATGCCCATTTGCCAATTATCGCTGCACTTCATTGCTTCGAAGAAGGAGATGGGGAGGGACGTCACAGGTACATGTATCTCAGTTCTCAAGGAACTTCATTTCGAGCACACGTATCCTAGCATATTGGTTCTTTTGTTTTTTTTTGGGTAAGGCCTAGCATATTGGTTCTTGCTAGCCACTATTTTCAATTATTGGCTAAGTCATTCAATCTCCCCTATTTTCTCTATGCATTTGCATACAACTTCATATCCTAACATGCCAATGATATCGAGTTGATTTCTAAAATTTGATATCCTAACATTATAAGGTTAAGTTGGTGAGGAATATGCATGCTTTTTCTGTTTCACATGAAACTGATGCAGATACCTTGGATAAATTTAGTTACTCGATGATCTTGGAGGAACTGACAAAATTCAAGGAGACCAGAGACCCTTTGCCCAAGGAGTTCTTCGAGATCTTTCTGACGATTTACAAGCAAAAGAGGTCCATGCTCAAGAAGTTGCGAATCAAGAAGAATAAGATTGAGAAGAAGCTCAAGAGCATACAGATGTGGAAGAAAATTTCAAGCATGATACTGGTTGCAACTTTCGCAGCCATTCTGATCTTTTTGGTCATGACTGCTGCGGTGGCTGCTTCACCAGTCGTTGCTGCCCTAGTGGCTGCAACCGCCATCCCCATGGATGCGATTGGCAGGTGGATTGACTCCCTTTGGAAGAATTATGAAAATGCATTGAAAGGTCAGGAGGAGGTGATCACCTCAATGCAAGTGAGTACTACAAACCTTTTTCCTGCCTTTTTGTAATTACAGTGATCATCCCCGTAATTTAGTCAAACCAAGTCAGCATCCATAGTTTTCCCTAGAAATTCTGGCAATTAACATAATGAACATCGTGAGGCTGGCATGATTTTTAAGTAGCTATAACGATGCGAACAATGTCTAGGAGTCCAAAATGCAAGAAACTCTGTAAGAGAAGTCACCATGATTTACATGAATAATTTCTTACAACTGAAAGCTCTACAGGCCGGTTCCTTTCGTGCTCTCAAGGACCTGGACAAAATCAGAAGTATGATTGACCCTTTGGAGGTACAGATCAATGGCCTCTTGCAGAAAGCTGATTTTCCAATTGAGGAGGGAGCAGAAGAAGTAAAGCTCGGAATAGCAGACATCAAGAAGAAGCTGAGAGTAATCATGAAGGAGGTTGAAGGACTGGGAAAGCAAGTCGATATGTGTAGCTGCAAAATCCAGAAATCGAGGATAGAGGTGCTTCAGAGGATTATAAAGTCCCCCACCAATTGCAATGGTGCCCCTATTTTGCTATAGAGACCTGTTGCCAAGTGTTTGTCTTCCTGTGAGGGATGTGCAGTGGACCTCCATTTGCATTGCCTTCTGTCTTCAATAAAGCGGAAGACATCAACATTTGGCATTCGATTTGTTGAATAATCATAATTAAATGCAGCTTTTGGACAGGAACTCTTCAATTCCTAATTGATTAAGCCCTTGTTTTAGTTGCTCTTATGCATAGTTCCATATGGTGATTAAACAAGTTCAGATAACTGACACAAAACTGACCTGTTATATGGAAATGGTAAGGTTCAGGTTCTTCCCAAAAGCAGAAGTTAGTAGCTAGGACAGAATAGTTAAATTTTCGTTGAATTGTGTTTAGAGCTCATTATGTTCGTGAGAAATGTCTGTCCCAGTCTGATGAAAGCTGCATATTCCAAATGAAAGACCAGACAGCAGTAGCTCAGCAAAACAAAAAATATCTGTAGGAAGAAAACGTATCCTGCCAATGTTCCTCAATAGGAAAAGCGTCCTCCTCAATAAAACTAATTGGTAAATCCAGACAACTTAAGACAAATTTCATGTTGACAAGAATTAATGGAGGAAGAAATTGCAGATGCTGAATTATTCCTGATCAATGCTTGGCAAAATAAACGGAGCAATTGCCTCTAATGCAAATTTATTAAGGTGAGAATACGTTCCAAGTTGCCTTCTAAGCAACAAAAACTATACGCATAAATAGTCGGTGCTTTCAGATTCCAACTCTCCAACGAAACACCTCTCTAGCGTCATCAACTTTCATTACTAAAAAATTGCGGGAGAAAGAAACTAAAAGTCCCAAAAGTTATGTACGGCAGTCATTTTTAGTGCCAAAAGTTTTTACCGAATTACTTAAGTTCCAAATCAGAGAAAAAACGATCACTTAAATACCAAAGGCGAGAAATTCCGATTAAAATTGAGACGTAGCTTTTTTAATTATATTTTTATATGAGTTGGCATTATATTTAAAAAAACCCATCCATGTAGACTTGCAAAATGCCGCCGTATCATCAAACGTGGCACCATAGTCCCAAAACGATGCCATTTAATGGGTCAACAAAAATGACGTCGCACCAATAATCCCAAAACAACACGGCTCGACAAAAAACTATGCCCTTCCATCCGTCATGTTCAACCCTTGGTCACCGTTGCACCTCTCCCTTTGACAGTCCTCCCTCACTGTCGCCGTCGATTGCTCTCCTGAATCCTCTCGCGCAGTGCTTCCGTCGCACCTCGTTGACTTTCGCCGTTGAACTTCATTGGTCTCTGTCGCACCACCTGCCATCGTGTCCCCATCAAACTAAGGCGACTCTCGCCTCCCATCCGACTTTTGCCGTTGAACTTCGTCTAGTGGTTGTGGCCCTCATTGTGAAGTTTCATCACTGCCATGCACTTCCTCTTTTTCACCTGGTTTCGTGGCCGAGAGCATCAAAGTGGTTAATTCTCAGCTGAAACTTCATCGCTTGTGTCCATATTCAATGACAACAAATTCCTGGACCTCTTCTTGTCAATTTGACGACTGGTAATTGTTGAGAAAAATCTCTAATTAGTTTTGAAGAAAGACAAAATAATCCTTTTCTGACCACAAGTACACTTAAGTTATTTGATGCAAGTAAATACTGAGTCATCAGACTTAGTCGATGAAAGGACTGTCATCAGACACATAATTCCTCGTCAGATTCAATAAGTGTTATTTTTGGCAAGTTTATATAGGACAATCAAATTGATATATCAAGATATCCTAATTGGCAATCACAAAATCGTTCCTTAAACACGAAGAACTACACTTATGGAAACCTTGATTTGATTATATGGGCGATCAAATCACCTGGAGATAATGGTTCTTCTTCTAACGACTATGCATCTTCTTTTGGGAAGATTCTCCAATGGGCTGATTTGGGGATCAATCCTCTGAAGACTGTCCAACGAATGGATTAGACATAGAGGAGTATAAAAGGAGTGCAAATATCGTACAAGATGAACAACAGAATCGAGAATTCCAAAGTCTGAATAGAACTTTGATCTTACACACTTGTGATTACTGTATTCGACGTTGTGACTTCATAAAGAAAATTACTTGAGTGAAGAGTGTACGTAATAGTATAGTCTATCATCTGAGAAGCACTACTTTTGTAATCTTTTGGTGATTCAATAGTGAAACACAGTCAATATGCTGCCAACGTGGAGAGTGGACGTAGGCTTAATAAAGTCGAATCACTATAAAGATCTGTGTGCAGTGTTCTCTATCCCTAATCTTTCATTTATTATTGTTGACATTATACTGCATACATATCTATCAAACGAGTTTGTCAAAATATCATCTTAGTCATCAGACGCAATCATCTGATGACAACCTATATACAAGTTTGTCATACGTATCCATTTGATATTGATCGTACGAGTTGTTGATCTCGGCTATATTCATTCTGCATGTTTAAATCATCTAATTTGGTAAAATTATCTATTCACCCCCCTCTAGGTGATAGCACTAGCCGTAACAATTGGTATTAGACTTGGTGCTCATTTTTCTTTGAAGTGTTATTTTACTTCTGAGCTAACGATTCTTGATAGCTAGTAATGCTGAATCAGGTCACTACAATAGATCGCCTTATTTCAATGGAACTGAATCCAATGTCTGGGAAAACAAGATGAAGACATTCATCTTGGGAATAGATCAGGATATATGGGACATCGTTGAACATGGAATCATTCCAAACGTTTCAACCGAAACAAAATCCCCAGAAACTTCCAAAGGACAAAACGAGACACCTTCTACCAAAAGAATTAGAGAGCAAATCAGACCTCAAGCTCTACCTCTCTTGGCCAAAGAAATTTCCAAAAGGATCCATCCGGATGCAAAGATCAGAACAGCCATATACAATGGTCTAGCAAGTGTTAAATATAAACGAATTACAAATCTCAAAACTGCAAAAGAAATTTTGGATCGTCTTAAGCTTGTTCATGAAGAAACACAGAGAGTCAAAGAGACAAATCTCAACATTCTCCTTGGGCAGTACAATTCCTTCACTTAGAAACCAAATGAAATAATTTCTGAGATGCAGAGCAGATTCACTGAGATCGTAAATGGGCTTGAATTCCAAAACAATCCCATCTCAGAACCTATAAAGGTGAACAAGTTGCTGAGAGCTCTTTCAAAAGAGTGGAATAATATCAAAGTTTCTATTCGAGAAACTCAGGGGATCAGACCACTCACAGTGGACAAACTTATCGGAACTCTTTAATCTTATGAAACTGAAAAGTTCTTAGAAACTGAAGAATCCAAAGGTAAAAAATCCATAGCTTTAAAAACTAATATTGATTCTGATGACACAGATTCAGATGAAGATGAGGATGAAGATGAAGAGTTGGCTCAAATGGTTAAGAAACTGAGAAAGATGGCAAAGAAGGTGAAGATGAATAAGTCGAAAAAGCAATTCAATAATTCTGAGTCATTAAAAGCCAAAAAGCTAAGCTTTCAAAAGAAATCAAGCGGCGAAGATGAAGAAAACAAGGACGTGAAATGTTTCCGCTACAAAAAGTGTCACGCCCCGCACCCTACGGCACGCCACATCCCTCACAAAGGTCGATTCGAGTGCGACGTCCCAGAACGCGTTGCCGACCCAACGCCCAACACAGAGATTAAAAGCACATACGGAAGCAATATAATACCCGAACAAATTTAAATCACATAACCAAGGATAGCCACACAGCAAATAACATGAACAAATATACACTTGCATTGATATTGGGAAACATATACACTATCCATTTATAGCCCATGCTCAAAAAAATAAAAAACGGGTCAGTGGCCACTACTAACAAAAAAGGTAAGTGGCCCGGGCGGTCAGGATTACTAAGACTAGAAGGGCTCCTGGTCAAAAAGGTACGAGCCCTCTCTATCTAGGGTTAAGCCTAAACCTACGGAACCCAGTCCGAATCGGATCCCGATTACTCGAAAGAGCTGTCAGACATCTCAACCTCTGAGTCGGTGGAATCCTGCTCGGACTCGGCCCCAACTGACTCCTCCTCGGAATCCATCGGCTCGGCCTCATCCTCCGGCTCCATATCCTGCTCCATGAGCTCCGGCTCCTCGTCCTCTGAATCCATCAGCTTCGTACCTAAATCTCCACCCTCCGGTACATGATCAGGGCTCAGCAACTCCCCATCGGGACACTAGGGGTCAACATCTCCCGAGTCGGTAAGCGGCACCTCAAATGATCGAAGAGGCCCGTAGGTCCCTTCATGGTCCCTGATACACCATGCTATATATCTATGGACCTGATCGGCCTCTTCGCCCGCATCAACTCGGACTGTAGATAGGTATCTAACCCAAAAGTCCCCGTTCCCTACAGGGTACACCGACTCCTCCCGATCTATCCGGTAAGGAATCCCAAAACGAACAGGTACGGTCGACATCTCAAGGCCAGGGGTCTAAAAAATTGATTTTCAACAACAGTGAGAATAAATCTCAGCGAGTAGGTTCCCTAAACCTAAGCTAGGCTAACATGCACCTCCTGATGAGTACCAAACAACACACAGTCTAAACCATAAATGACTTAGGCCCTCGGGCCCAAATCCAATACTTAACTGATCCTGCAGGTCAGGCACATTCGATATAATTGCAATGATAGCACAGAACTCAACCGAGGCACATACATACATCACTTGGTCACAACGCATGTCATGCTTATGCTCGTGCTCATACGCGCGCTCACGTTTCATCAATGCAATTTTGCACGCTTGCATTCTTGCACACTTGTCGTTTACCAATTTCTCCTCCGACCCGCGTAAAACGCATCAGGTCCATCACTTCGAGATCGATCTCTGGCTCGCGTAAAACGCATCAGGCTCATGACACATAACCCGCGTAAAACGCATCGGGTTGGTCATCTTCCGATAATCCGGGCATCGTCCCGCATAACACGCCTCAGGACGGGTTCAATACCCCGCGTAACACGCATTAGGGCTTTATGTGATCACACATTCACAATTACCAATTATTATCTGAACCCCGCGTAAAACGCATTAGGGCATTTTATGTGTTCACATGTTCATACCGTTCGTGCATTCACGCATAATGTACATGATATGCCCATACTCAGTATGCACGCACAGGGCCATAATGTCACACTCGGCATTCGTGAATTTCACACTGGGCACTCAACATGATTTGGTCACACACTCAATTCGCATCTCAATATGTCCAATGAACTAACCAATCCAAATCAATCACAACATATAGTTTAGCACCCAAATTCACGCAATTAAACAACGAAACCACACATGCCGATTGCCTACCAAACATTTCATAAATTGGCCATACCAAGCACATCACAGAGCATCACACAATCACATTCAAGCCATATCTAATTTAGCATCCTTGCGGGTGATCACCATACCCTAAGCCGTTCACCTTAAAACCTCGAATAATCAACTATGGCTCGAAACAACCCGATACTAAATCAGCCATGAACAGTCCATCTTAGGTCATCAAATCGCCTCTAAATCATCACATTAGACCACCAAAATTTCCATGAAAACAGCCACCGTTTGGATCACAAGTTTCTCCCGTTAAATCCACAAATTCTATCCGAATCAATGCGCCTAAGCTCAGCTGACTCACAGCACAATACAGGCCTCTAAACCTCAGTTAAATCATCACACTAGGCCCCCAAATCAGTCATAATATCAGCCCCTAACATCCACCACAAGCTAACCCCCAAATTACCCTAATTAACCCCTAAATCCCATATAGAAATGTAAATTAGCCTAATTAGGGTTTAGGGTTATACTCACTTGAAATCCTAAGCCTTAAACAAGGATGAACAAGCTGCAAGGGTGGCTGGACAACGGCGGGGCAGCGGCGGCGACGGGCGGCCTTCCCGGCAGCGCGTGCGGCGGCGGCTTGCAAGCGGTGGCGGTCCTAGGTGGGGGAGGCTGATCATGTGGCTGAAAGGGGGGAGGAAGAGAGAGAGAGGGACAGTTGAATGGTGGTGAGGCGCGGGGCGACGTCACTGGCGGTGGCACCGGCGGGCGGCGGCGGCACTCCTGCGAGCGGCGGCGGCGACTAGGCCGGGAGGGGGAGCTCGCAGGATGGAGAGGAGAGAGGGTTGGCCGGTGGCTTGGGGAGGAGGAAATGAAGGAGAGAGAGAGACAAGAGAGTATATAGCTTGGGCTTAGTGGGAGTTGGTGACCAACCTTGCACTATTGACAATTTTGCCCCTAATCAAATGGCTAGGCTCAAATCTAGAACAAACCCTAGGGACACAAATGTCCAACATCACCAGCATTATTGGACTGAGATACAATAATATAAAACCCCAAAATAATCTCCAAAATTCGGAATACAAGGCTAGGGCACAAGGGCAAACGATAATTTTTCCGGTCGCGGGTCAATTTTCCAATTTTCGACTCCACCGATCCCGAATATGATTGGCCACATAAAAATGACGTTGTCCTTGCAAAAATAGTAGCGTACGCCCACGAAATTCGACACCGAAATTCGGACTCAATTCCACAATCATTTTTACACAATTTGCGATTTTAGCGTTTCTCACTAACAGACGGCTGTTTAGGGGTTACGCGTATCGACCTAGGGCTACTCGAGTCATGACGGTCCCGATTTTCCAGAGAACACGAGGATTTATCACTAGTTTCGGGAGTCACGATCGTTCGGAATAGGTTTAGGATCGTTTGCTGCGCGCATTCTCGATCGCGCGGAATCACCCGCTATCCGATCGTACGTCGTCGGTCAAAATAAATCCGTCACTACCCTTGGATCGGCCCACATTGGTACAAAATATTTCCTCGTCATTTCTCGGGTTCGGGTTCGATTCACACTCGAGTTCTCGGGTCCACGTACCATTTTCCTAATTAGCCTTTCCCTATCGATTACTATCCCGAGAATGATCAGTTCCGGGCGAGACTTGCTAAAATGAAATGAGAAATACATCAATTTCATTGATCACGAAAGTGAGTCGAATTTCAGGACGTTACAAAAAGAACGGACACATAAAGCCAAAATGCCTCTTCTCAAAAAGAACAAAGGAAAGTATGAACGATATAAAAAGGCTTTCAAAGCTGAAACGTGAAGTGACTTAGATGATAAAAGTGAACAAGAATATGCCAATATCTGCTTGATGGAAAATTCCTACTCAGAATCAAGTTTTGATGAAGAAGACGAAGTAAGTAATTCCAAAATTCCTGGAATAGTTGCAAATTATAATGATGAGTTAGTCTTTGTTAACAAAACTGTTTTCAAAAAGATTTCTATATTGAAGAAGGAGATTTTGTCTTTAAAAAGTGCAACTCAAAACAAAAAAATTGATGAGTTAATTGCATATGAAAATGAATGTTTAAAAAAGGAAAACAATCTTTTAAAACAGCAAGATATCTCACAAAAGGATAAGATTGATTTTTTGCAAAAAGAAATTAATCTCATTAAGGAGAATAAAGAATTCCTTGAAAAGAAAAATGATTTATTGAAAAAGGAAATTTTTGATCTGAAAAATATTTTTAAGGAAAGTTTTGATTGTCTCTCTAGTGAAAAAGAACTTTTGAAAAATGAAATTTCTAATATAACCAAGAAATTCTCAATGGGTTCGAAAAATTTTCAACATATTTTGTCAATTCAAGTTCCCTATTATAATAAATCAGGTTTGGATTTTGAGAAAAATGCTGAATTGAAAAATGCTTTTCCCAATGTCAAAGAAAAACTAAAGAAAAGACCCTTCATATTTGTGTATCAAAATCACTTTCAAAAGCAATTTGTGAAATTCAATGGTCAAACTTCCTTTAAGTGCTCAAATTACGGTGATACAAATCACTTTAAGAATGACTATCCTAAGGTTTGGAGACCGGTTCAGAGAGACATTCTGAGAATGATTGATCTTAACCAAAATAGACCCAAGAAAATATGGGTACCAAAGAAAAGATGAGATTACTTTTCTTGCAAGAAATAAAGGAAAGAGAATTTGGTAAGTAAAGGTATATTTTTCAAATTCTAAATTTGTTTTGGGAACATACTTTACATATCTACAAATTCCCATTATATTCGATATTCTTTGGCATGTTCTATAATTACGTTAGAAATGTCTTTTTGAAATAAAAGTCAATTTTATTTTGAAGAATCTTGAGATGAAATTTTATAAAAGAGATTGATTAATATCTTATTTCGTTTTGGGAAAGAAATAATTCAGATTTATGGACTTGTTGCGTGCTCTCTGATCTTGTCATGCCTTACAAAGAAAGAATTTTTTTACGAGATATTGTTTTACTATGCATGATATATTTCCCTTAAATATTCTACTGAGATTGTTGGGAAAGTATTCTTGAGCTTCTACGAAAGCTTCCCATTTTGCGCCTAACAAAAGGAAAGGATCCAAATACATGGATACTAGAAAGGAAGTGAGTATATTGCAGAAAATTCTACATAGGAAGAATGATTGCAAATCTACACAAATCATGGTGCAATTAGAGGATTATCTCAAGCAAAAATTGAAAAGGATCATCTTTAAATGAACGGTATATTTCAAACATATACCTTGGGTAAGAGAATAAAAAATTCATATTTGTCATCTTGCCTTGCAAATTTCTACACAAATCATGATGATTGCTTATGACTTACATATGAATTATATTGCGAACATCTCTTGTCACAAGGCATGGCGCATTTTTATTACATGACTTGGCACGTGGTAGAAATACATACTATTTTTTTGCGAAATTTGTTAATGTCATATTATCTTTATGCATCTGAGATTCATTCTTAATGAAAATTCCTACAATCTTGAAAGATATTATTGCATACTTTTATGTACTTGGATACACTTGCTATATTCTTAGAAGATTTATTACAATTGGCAAGTTTGATCCGCAAATCGGAGGAAGGTATGTACGTGACATTCTCTATATTTTGCAAAGATTATTATCTCTCTAACAAGTATTTTCAGGTTGTAAAGGAATCTTTCCTTGTGAAGTTCGGAAATCTTGATCCCAAAATCGTGGAGATTTTGTAATATTTTCGAAGGATCGAAAATTTCCTCTTTGCACATAATTCTCACAAATTATTGGAGGCATATCAAAATATTCTAAGCAAATGCTTCATGCGTCGTACGAAAGGATAAGTTGCTTTGGAATGAAATATTTGACACTCTTATATATGCTATTCAATTTATTTATTCAAAAGAAAGGGCATTATATATTATGTGAGATATTATATCTTTAATAGCTAAATTGTGCAAAAAGTTTGTTGAGTTTATGTAGATTGAATTCGAGACGAGCTTGATTGAAGAAAATAAATTTCTTTCTCGAAATTCAAAAAACTATGTTGAGGATGTTGCTGCTACAAAGAAAATAAAGGAAATATTCTCTTCAACGTGCGCAAGCCGCAATAAAAGCTATTCGCAAAAGCTATCTTGACGACAGGGGGAGATAAACAAAAAATGTATGAAGAGCAAAAAGTGAAAAATGCAAAAGAAATGGGAATCATCTCAAAATGGCATCAAATTGAGGGGGAGCATATATCAAGTATGGGAAAACCTTGATAAAGTTGATTTAATTTTTATCGCTCATGGTTACTATGCAAGAAAAGGTAATGTATGTTAGAACTTACTAAGTTCTGCATAATCAAGGTTAGTATTTCTTGTATTTCCCTTATTTTTTGTCATATACAAATCTCTTATTTACATTATCGTTTTATTATGATAAAAAGATTGTGAAATTTATTATGTGCATCCGTGTTCGTTGATATATATGATATTTGATTCTATAGAACATGAGCTATATTGAATATATGTGAAAGATGATGAATATATGCCAAATATATTTTGAAGATAGTATGTGAATATGAGCTTATTGTATATTCTCTCCATTATACCCTTCATTATTATCGCTTCTTGATTATGACAAAACGGGGGAGAAAATGTAAATATCCATACGTGCTTATTGGTTAATTATATTTACTTGATGCATAATATTGAGCTGTGATTGTATCTTTTTGTGATGTTTACAAAAAAAAAGGGCGAGAAATATGCAGATATGATGTGTTTTGATATGCAGACTATTGGATGCAAAGGAAAAGAGATAGACTGTGATTCAAATTTTTATGGTTCAGATTTTGCGCTTTGCTTAAATGCAAATCATATTCTATGCCTTATATTATTCATGAACAGAGTTTAAAAATCTCATATCTGCTCATATAAAATATCCTGAATATTTGCTACATTATATGTTTGATCATATTTCTCAAAATTATCTCAAAATCTATATATCTACATGGAAAGTTTTGTCACAATTAAAAAGGGGGAGATAATATTTCTAAGGTAATCTCAAAAAAGTTTCCGTGTTTGATACTTGTTTTTGATGTGTTGTGACTTGGTGTGCACTTTTACATTTGGATGTTGAACTATGATTCGAAACTGATTGTTGAACTCTTATATTGAACTCTTATTGATTATATTATTATCTGATACTAATCCTTTCTGCTGATATCAAAAATGGGGAGAAGTATTATACATATTATGAATCCAAATATGGCGTGAGCGGTAGAATGAACTGTTATACTGGAATATTATGCTGGTTTCATAAATTAACACTGCTTTATGTGCTTTGAATGTCATATTCTCTGAATAGAGTATTTTGTTCGCATAAATATTTTTAAAGCACATGAATAGTTTTGTTATCATCAAAAAGGGGGAGAATGTCGAGAAAAATCCCTAATTAGTTTTGAAAAAAGACAAAACAATCATTTTCTAATCACAATTACGCTTAAGTTATTTGATGCAGGTAAATACTGAGTCATCAGACTTAGTCAATGAAAGGACTTTGTCATCAGACTCATAATTCCTCATCAGATTCAATAAGTATTATTTTTGGCAAGTTTATGAAGGACAATCAAATTGATATATCAAGATAT
Organism: Syzygium jambos; assembly: GCA_031216235.1. Taxonomy (NCBI): domain Eukaryota; kingdom Viridiplantae; phylum Streptophyta; class Magnoliopsida; order Myrtales; family Myrtaceae; genus Syzygium; species Syzygium jambos. Next base: position 17,621,604 of record CM062226.1, read on the forward strand.
TCTAATTGGTAATTACAAGATCGTTCCTTAAACACGAAGAACTACGCTTATGAAAATCTTGATTTGATTATTTGGGCGATCAAATCACTTGGAGATAATTATTCTTCTAACGGCTATGCATCTTTTCTGAGAAGATTCTCCAACAGGTTGATTTGGGGATCAATCCTCTGAAGATTGTCCAACGGATGGATTGGACATAGAGGAGTATAAAATGAGTGCAAACGTCATATAAGATGAACAACTAGAATTGAGAATTCCAAATTCTGAATAGAGTTTCGATCTTACACACTTGTGATTACTATATTCCACGTTGTGACTTCAGAAAGAAAATTACTTGAGTAAAGAGTGTACGTGATAGTGTAGTCTATCATCTGAGAAGCACTGCTCTTATAATCTTTTGGTGATTTAATAGTGAAACACAGCCAACAGGCTACCAGCGTGGAGAGTGGACGTAGGCTTAATAAAGCCGAACCACTATAAAAATCTGTGTATAGTATTCTCTATTCCTAAATGTCACGCCCCGAACCCCTACAAGCTCGCGACATCCCCTGCTCCGGTTGAAATGATGCGACGTCCCAGGAACGTCGCCGACCCAACCCAAACATCAGAGCCACATGCGGAAGCGAATATAAAAACTCCCGGACTAAAATGATGACGACGGGGTAGACTACCATAACAATCAAACAACAACATATTCATACAGCACCAAATATACAACCAATGTATTACAGACATAATTATCAAACTAGCATCCGAAATCATCGTCATAACAAAAGATCAGGGTCTGGTTAACTTAACTTCCCTATGGGTCAACCCAATTACACAACCCCTAAAATACCCTAGGGAAAGCCTAAGGATCGCCTTTCGTTTTGCTCTTGATTCTTCGGGCTTGAGCCTCCAGACACTCGCCTGCAGTTCCACCGGCACCAAAAGCTATTCCTCGAACTTCCAAAAAGAAAAGACGCACTTCCCGGGTTTATGGCCGGGGGTCTGAAATTGTGGGTTATACAACTATGAGATGAATCTCAATAAGTGTACAATCCCAAACCCCATGTAGGCACTTATGTACCGCCAGACAGAATACGCATCTCACACAACGATCAGTCAATCTAACAATCACACACGAACCTACCTGAAACCCATCATGCACGTTCCTGCACATTAGATCATAATACAGCCAGCACATCACAGCAAGGAATCACAGAAGCGCGCATGTCTCAATTATAAGACAGAAACCACTTGGGCACGTCCCATACCGTGCCTAGCAGTTTCTGCACCATAATTAAGCATCTCATCACGCGATACAAACACACTCGCACACTACTCACACCATGCGTCACTTTCTCAAACCTTGCACCTCAAGCCAATTCCCGCTCATTCTCAACTCTTTCACCACTACCGCGCCCGCGTAAAACGCTTTAGGCCAACGGTCTTCTGACCTAGTCAGGCATCGACACCCCATCGGGCCGGGCATCATCACCTCGTCATGGACGGCATTGTCCCGCGTAAACGAACATGCCTCAGGACGGAATCCTACACACACTTTCCTTCTACCGCGCCCGCGTAAAACGCATCAGGCCAACGGTCTTCTGATCACGTCAGGCATCGATACCTCGTCAGGCCGGGCATTGTCACCTCGTCAGGGACGACATCGTCCCGCGTAAACGTAAACGCCTAAGGACGGATCCTTTCCAATCAATCCTACATTTCCATATCCTCGTTCCACTCAAACCACACTTACACACGGCCAATAATCGCACGGCCAAACATACACACCTCACACACATACATAGCCACACACCAATTCACATCTCACATATACTTCACAAACCCACGTTCTCGTCACACGAACGCCACACGACCAAACACAATCCCACGCCACACATGCCTTACGCCAACACACATTACCATCACACAATCACGTCACATGGCCACACATACTTGGCACGCGGTCACACATAATTTCTCGCTCATAAAAATAAACATCCATAGCATCAGGGTAAATCTGGGCAGTTTACACAGTGACCGAAATCCCATCAAAATAAATAGTAAACGAACTCAAAAAATTCTAAATTTTGGATATGTCATAAAAAACATATTGATCAACATTTCTTATGAAGAACACGAAATCCGGTTGAATCTACAACCATGCCTTTTTGTCCCTCGAAGTCAGACCAAAATCTGTTCGCTCTAATAGACTGTTTTGTCCTCAAAATACATTTCTTTCAACATCCAAATCACCTTGAAAAGCTTTGAAATTTTTATATGTTATAGCCACAAATGTTCTCAACAAATTTTGTGAAGGAAGTATTTTGAAAATAGGTCTGAAAAAATTTATAAAAATTCGAATAGACCCGAAGGTCGGGTGAACAGTAAATCGGGCAGTTTTATTTTGGTCCAAAGATGGACTTCTGGATGGCATCAAATGATTTCCAAAAATTCCCAAATTAAAATATGTTATACTTCAAGATGTTGGAAACAACTTTTATGAAGAAAACTTCCTCAAATTAGGCCCCCAAAATTCTCCACAAAAATAGCAAATCAGACGGGTACAGTAGTCACAAATCCGAAAATCACACCAAATCACACGAATTCAAACCGTGATCGTTCCGTATCATCACGGCCCTATCCGAACCTCCCAAACCTCATATTTTCAGTCTTCAAATCAGTCCACAACCACCCGAACCACCAGCCACTATTTCAGTCCAAAACAGCCATGAAAATCACCTAAACCGAACCCTAAACGAGCCTAGCAATACCCAAGGTCTTAGGTGTCGATTGGGGAAGTCACTTACCTAAGAAAGGCGAGATGAATGGGCTGGATGGGTGGCTGAAATGGGCGGAACAGCAGCAGCAGCAGCAACAACAACGGTGATGGGAGGAAACAAAGATGAAGAGAGAGAGAGAGAGAGAGAGAGAGAGAGAGAGAGAGTTCGGGGAAGTTGGCTGAATGAGGGGACGAGGAGAGAGAGAAATAGTCCAAGCTGGTCAAATATGATGGCTAGTGGGCGCCACGTGTCGCGATCCGGGAGTTTTGACCAAAATACCCCTAATCCGACGGTTCTCGTTCAATCCTATCCAATAATTGAGGGGCAAAAGTGTTTAAGGTCCAATAATGCAGCTGAAAATCCTTAATAATTATCCCAAACAATTTCTCAAAAATTAGGAATTGAAACTAGCCCAGGGGCAAAATGGTCATTTTTCCAATCCCGGGGCGAAATTCTAATTTTTGTCCAATTCAACTCTAAATATGTGTGGCCAACATAATATGGCGTCGGAATCGTGAAAATAGCTTCTTAAGCCATCGAAAATCGACTGCAAAGTCCTGGGATTAAAATAATATTATTTTTCACTTCCGAGCCAAAATTCTAATTTTTGACCGTAACAACTCTAAATGTGCATGGCCACCCCAAAATAACATCGGCCTCGAAAAATAACCCCATACGGCCTTAGAATCGACATCGGTGACCAGATGGGCAAAATCGTAATTTTTCCGATCCCGAGCCGAAATCCATTTTTTTTGCAGAAATGGATGGCCCCAAGGTTGGCCAAGCCAAAAATGTTATCGGCCACTCAAAATTGTCACTTTCAAAATTCTCGATTCCCAAGCCCGAATTCGAAGAAATGACTAAGATTGAATAATCGCGACTTTAGCTTATCTCTGGCTAACGGGTGGCTCATTGAGATTACACGCTCTCGACCCGTGACCAACACTAAGTCAAATCACGTTTAAGTTTGCTCGAACCAAGACGACCTCGATTGTCACGTGATTGTGAGGGTCTGTCGCTAGTTCCCTTCGGACACGATCAATCAATTAGATCGGTCTCGGTTGGCTCAAAACATTCCCTCGTCAATCCTTATGGTCGAAGGTCGAACTAAGGTCGAGTTCTTTGGTCGAGCGAACTCAACCCCGTAATGGCCTTACCCCTAAGGTTAGCATCCCGTGAATGCGCATTTCCAAGTGAGATCTCACTACAAGTACATTGGCCAAAATATTCATTTCTTAAATCCCGGGAAAAGGATCGAAAATTCAGACTGTTACACTAAACTTTCATTTATTATTGCTGACATTATACTGCATACATATCTATCAAACGAGTTCGTTAAAACATTATCTTAGTCATCAGACGCAATCATCTGACGATAACTTATATACAAGTTTGTTATACGCATCCATCTGATATTGATCATACGAGTTGTTGACCTCGACTATATTCATTCCGCACGTTTAAATCATCTAATTTGGTAAAATCACCTATTCACCTCCCTCTAGATGATAGCACTAGCCATAACAGTGAAGATTATGATTCCTCCTCATTAAGGCAATTTCTTCGTGCTCCATTTTTGCCGCTTACAAATAAAGTAGAGTCTATAAGTTTCAGCTATTGCCAGCGTGAAAATCGGCCATGATTTAGTGTCCATTAATGATTCAAGCTTGCTATTATGATGTTGCGGTCTGCGGGAGCAGTGCATGGCAATGGTAAGGTGAACACTTCAACCGACATATTTAAGCAACTCTCTCCAGCATGCTTCACAACTTCATGTAGACATTTCAACAAATAGCCTGCATGCAAAGAGATTAATAGATCTAGTGATGAAATTGAAATTGTCTTCCATCTAAAATCAGTATTTAGAACAACAATATCGTCACCAGTAATCAACTAACGACTCAGATTTTTCAGTGATTTATGCATGGTTTCGTGGACAAAAATCGGTCTCACACTTATCCAGAACAAGGCAAGAAAGAGAGGAATGAAATTACCCTATCGAGGAGAGGTTACTAGTTGCGCTTACTAGTCGAGCTTCATGAGGAGGTGCAGCTGTTTGATGCTGCTGGTTTGTGCTCTCACCAGCACGTGTTTGTGCAACTGATGCAAGCACAAAACTACACCAGTATTTGTTTGTGTTGGTGCATGTGTGGCACTAAAACGATTACTTTTTAACAACGATTGGCATTCAAGTGATCGCTTTAAAGAAAATTAGCACTCAAATAATCATTAATTACAACTTTTAGACGATATCGTTTAGGGGATAAATGCTAACTGGGTAGGTAGTAGTGATTGCTTTTTTAAAAAGTGACATTTAAGTAATCTGAAAAAAGCTTTTGGCATTAAAGTGAGTGCCGTACATAACTTTTGACACTTGTACTGTCATTCTCCCAACAAACTACAATGAAATTTTACAAAAGAAGTTCCATGTCTACAACTATTCCAACACAAAGAATCAGCAGCAGAATTGAGAGAAATCTTTGAATTATGCAGCAAATTAGAAAACATTAGCAAAAGTTTCGAGTTCCAGGTCGTGGGGTTGTCTCGGAAAATCAACTTCCCAAGTCATTCTCCCATCATTGGACCGATACCATTCAAACACAAGGGCCTCCTCGTTCCTGGGAACAGTACAAGGTCCAGGAAACGATCTCTGAGAGGCGTACACCTACATCAAGCGTCAAACCGAACGCAGTGTCTATTTTCCCTTTCCCACTTTTGGAGATGTACGAAGAAAAAACTCATTTCACTTGTCTCTAATCCGCTTCGAGACGCTGATACCATGAATTGCTATTCTATTTCTAGAAATTCAACCAATTTCTCCAAAGCAACCTGTTATTTGTCGCAAATGCAGATGTCTTCTTCCGTGGGAACTTCTTGAATACTGTCCCCAACTTAAGAAATTTCAGGGGTTAAGTGCAATGCAGTCTTTGTCTAATTTTTTACATGCTTGTTTGCATGCGCTGCGTGCGGCCAGTTTAAGAGATAGATTTGGACTACTTAAAATAGAGAATATGGATATGAATTTCAAAGATGAGGATACGTGCTCATAAAAATAGGAGATTTGTTAGGTAACCATGCGGAGATTTTTTAATTTAGTCATTACTATTGTATATATAATGTTTTACTTGTTCTACGTTGAAATGAGATAAAGTTGTTTTTGTGTGAAAATGGACATCAAATTTGAAAGTTGTCTTCAATATAATGTACATAGCGGCCTAATCTAAAAACAAAAAGTCGTGTAATTATACCGGTGAAGAAAATTGAGTCCACTTTTCAATTGTCATCAGAAAAAAGTAGGTACTCCTACTCAATGGGCTGAAATGGCCACCGTCTATATTTGGGATAAGAACACTAGAAGTGCCATTACTTTCGTATGGCGCTCACCTAAGTACCATAACTTTTTTTTTCGCTCATTTGAGTGTCACAAATTTGAAAAAACAATCACTTAAATGCCATCGGCGATTTGCCTCGCCGGAAAATCCGACGTGGACGCCGGTTGTCCTACGTGGTATCACTAGCGTTCGCATGGATAATTAATTAAAAAATTTTAAAAAAAATCCATGTCAAAATGAAAAATTAATAAAGAAAAATCCACATAGGACAAGTTGTCCGGAATGGCACTTAAATGATCGATTTTACTCTGATGTGGCACTAAAGTGAGTACCGTACGAAAGTTATGGCACTTCTTTTATCCTTATCCAAAACATTTTTATTTATAAGTGAAAAGGTTGACGAGGGCCAATCAATGCAATTCCCTTTGAACTTTACCATAAGGGTCCGAAGTAAACAAATGCCTTGCATTAATCAATTCTTTATAAGACATATTAATAGAAGTGGGTACCATATTTATAAAACTAGATACTTCTCATGAATGAGGCCCATTACATATAAAATCCAGAATATTTTAAATTTAATTTTCAACAAAGATCGAAATTAAAATATCATCAAAACAATTATTATGTAATAATACATAAGTAATATTAATTATAAATTACATCATTCGCCTCTCCTTTAAACCACCACTATACGATCCTTGACTCTAGAAACCCATCATACTCTCTCTTTATTTTACTCACATCAACTCAAATATAAATAAGTTAGATAGGTTTAACATGTAAATAAGTAATTATGTGAAAAGGATAAATGCATAAAGGTCATTTTCCATCCATTTTTTGACTTCCGATGCCCCTATTACCTTAAATTAACCATAATATGTCTTGCAGGTTCATATTTAAGATTATTTCTTATCTTTCTCTTTTTTTTTTCTTTCTTTGGATATTCTGATGCATTTAGAATTGACAAAAAAATATGTATTTGCCAAGGGTTTGATTGGATTGTCTTATAATGTAATTAAAATTGTCATAATTTTCTTATCAATAACTAATTATTCCACTTAATGAGCTCTATTTTTCAGTTTTGTCAATGTAGTCCTAAACTTTTGAGCGATTTTTCAATGTAGTCTTTCCTGCCCATCGCCACAAAAAATCGCTAACAAGGCGCTTAGTCATCACTGGCCGTCCAAAGTGGCATGTTGACGTGGGCAATTTGCTAATTTCCACATCGCAATTTGCAATAGCAATTGGCAGGAAAGGCTATGTTTAAATATCATGCAAACGTGCAGGATTATATTGACAAAATTAGAAAGTTAAAACTGAATTGATATCCATACAATAGGTTTATGACTAATTGATAACTTGCCCAAATATTTAAATAATCACTCCTTCAATAGACACGTGTATAAGCATTTTTAGGATAAGTACATTAGGAGTGCTATAACTTTCGTACAGTGCTCACTTGAGTCCCACAAATTTGAAAAATCGATCACTTAAATGCCATTGACGATTTTCATCGTCAGAAAATCCGACATGGCATCGCCCGCGCTGACGTAGACAATTAATAAAAAATTCAAAAATAAAAAAAATCCACGTCGGGATGGGAAACTAATAAAAAAAATCCACATAGGAGGGTTTGCCAAAAATGGCGCTCAATGGATCGATTTTACTCCAATATGGCACTTAAGTGAGCAAAAAAAAAATTATAGTAATCAAGTGAAAGCCGTACGAAAGTTATAGCATTTCTACTGTTCTTATCTCTTTAAATTTCCTTATCCTACTTGATAGGCTGATAGCCAACATGGCAAATGGTGCTTATGTGATGCGCTGACGTGGCACTTTTTATTATTGAATTTTTAAAATTAGTATTAATGGTTCTAAATTCAAAAGAAAATATCTTCTGTTCAAGAATAAGAGGAAATAAAAGGGCGTTGGAGGGGAAGTGGTGTGGCCGGCGTTGGCCGTCGATGCCAGCATCGAGTTTGGCGTTGACCATAGCAAAAGCGAGTGCACTTGGAGCCCTTGTTGACTCTAGTTGCCAGCACCGCCGTCAGTAGTCTACAGAGCCGATGGCTCAAGTCGGGAAGGCGTCTAAGGTTAAGGGAGAGACACACCGGTGGAGGAGGGAGGTTGAGTTAGAACTCTAAGTTCAGAGAGTATGGTTCGGTGAGCCCACGAGAGTGGCGGAGGAGGGAGGTTTAGTTAAAACTCTTAAAGTTCAGATAGTAGACGAATCGTGAGGAGGTGGCCTCCGACAAAAGCAACTTCGATTTGATTGTAGAACCCTTCTGCGACAGCACAAATTGTAAGATAATCAACGGCCTATAATCAGTATATAAAATCTAGATTTCTAAAATGTGGATCGAAATCGCATACCTGGTTTAACTAATCTCAGTCTTCGCACCGATCAATAGAGAGGAATCCACATGCATCCGGGACTAGGTCTTCCTCTCCTTTTCCTCACTTAAGAGGATCTCGATAGATGAACCTAAAATGCTTCGGAATGAGGAAGGGAGACAAGACCATAACCTATTTTAGTGTGCATTTTAACAGGTCCATTTATCACTGGCCATTGTTCGAATACAGGCGTAAACCAACCATCCAACCACATTATTATTATTATTATTCCCGATATGTGTAGTGCCCAACATAATATGATCACATAACCAAATTATGGAAATATGGCAATTTCTCATTTATTTCATTACAATATGTTTTTCACAAACAAAAGTAATATACGGTTAAGTTTAGCTCTTGACGTAACCTCAAATTTTGCCCCAATTTTCTGAAATTCATTAAGTTTGACTTAGAATTGACCAAGAGTTGAGCAAACGTTGACCGGTGAGATACAAGGCTGGAAAATTGTTTTAAACCTAAAAACGAGTTCTACTCACTAACATGAGTCTTTTGAATCCATATTGCCATCCAAATTCGAAAATAAGTTTTTCACTTTTCAAGAATGGTCGCTGTTTTTTGCGATGTAGGAAAATTTGTGATTTCATGACTTTGATTGCAAATTTGACACTAGAGATCGCAACATCCCAACTCAACAAAAATCGAGTCGAATGGATGTCTAATGTAGAAGTAATCATTCGTCAAACTTTTTGATACCCGTAATAAAGGTCCCAAAGGGCAAAACCGTACTAGAATTCTCCGAATTAAAAGTAACTTTCCAAACCTCTAAGTGATGGTATAAATAAGTCACTAAAAAGACATCCAGTTCATAGACGGGAAAAATCTCGGATCTATGATTTTGCGATCTTACCTAAAAAAATTGGGCTTGTTGGAAAGCTCTCGACACTAGCATTCATATGGCGTAAAACCACGCAAATCAAATGTTGGACGGAGGAATTACAAGCCTAGAAAAAGCTAGCCTCAACTCGAAGTAGGCATGCCTCAAGACGAGGCGTTGCGCCTTCTTTTGAGGTGGCCGCCTTGGCTTATAAATATCCTCAATTCTCAATTTTCAGTTGGTGAATCTCTTACTTGCCCTTTTGCTCTTGAAATTTTCTCAAGTTGAGTTAGGTTCTCACATTTCTTTTGTTTTCAAGTTTTTTGTTCTATATATTTAGTTACCAAAATTCTCATGCTTTCAACGTAACTCTAGATTTCCTTGTTTTCAAATTTATAGAAAAGTATGCTAAGACGTGTTGTGGAATAACATCAAAAGATGCATAAATCAAAGCACAAATAGCAAAAGGATGAAAAAAAAATCAAAATCACATGAGACACAAAATATATGTAAAACCTCAAGATAAAAAAAAAACAAAATGACCACCCGCCTGGGTGGCGCTGCTGGAGCGCGCACTCTTCCTCTCGCAAAAGGTTGAGTGTTCGAATCCCGGGCGCCGCAGGGTGACTTAACCGGTGGCACGTGTGTGGTGGCTAGCACGTGTCGCCTCCAGGGTTTACTCCCCGGCTGTCGGCCGTGCGGGGGTTCCCTGGGTTACCAAAAAAAAAATGGAGAGAGAGTGGGGTTTCTTTATCTCCAGCAACAAGTAAAAGAGTACAAACCAGAAAGTCAAAAAACTACTTGATCAGCCACAAGATCTAAAAATCTAACAAGAAGATAGGAAGAACAAATAATGGAGAGAATGTGAAGAGTAGAGTTAGCGATATATTGTGCAACAAATGCCTTTTATAGTCCCCTCAAAAACCCCTAAAACAAATGTGCATAGTCCAAAATGCCCTTGCCAATTTGAAAGTCTAAACTGAACAAATCTGCATCTTGACTTCAAATCTCTAGAAAAGAGTTATGCCAAATGCCATAAGACCTCTCGCTCTCACCACCAAAATTGACCACACAAGGCCAACCCTCAAAATGTTAGAATTGATGAGACACACTCCTAAGCCAATGTGAGCATTCTCGATGTAGGATACAAGGGATGAAACGCTACCAACTCCGCCTAGGCAACTCCATTGGTGAAAACTCCAATCAAGTCCAAGCAATGCTTGAACTTGGACAAAGGAACTAATTTAGTCATTATATTTGCCAAATTATCCGATGTTGGTACTTTCTTCACTATAACCATACTCTTAGCAATCTCATCATACACAAAGTGACCCCAGATGTTGACCTATTTTGTTTTCTCGTGATACATCGCGTTCTTGGTCTATTGGATTGCACTGTGGTTATCGCCAAAAAAACAACGGAGGCTCCCTCTTGCTTCACCCCAAGTTCTGTAACTAAATGTTCAACCAAAAAGCTTCCTTTGCATCTTTTATCGCTACCATGTACTTTGCTTTAGTGGTAGACAAATCAAACGTGCCTTACAAAATTGCTCTGTAACTAACCACGTAACCACCAAGCGTAAAAACATATCCCGTTACGAATCTTCTTTTGTCGAGATCGCCTGCATAGCTAGAATCAATGAGGCAAACAACTGAATGTCCTATAACAAACCCACATCTGAGGTACCTCAAATGTGCCGACGAACCCATTTCACTGCTTGCTAGTGAACTTTACCTTGATGTGCCATATACCTACACACAACACTAACTACCTCGGAAATGTTTGGACGAGTGCAAATCATAACATACATAAGACTACCTACAACACTAGAAAATGGAACTCAAGACATATCATCTTCCTCTTCTTTGGTTTTAGGTGATAAAGAAGTCGAAAGCCTAAAATGGGACGCCAAAGGAGTACTTACCAGTTTGGCATTCTTCATGCCCAAACGCTCAAGCACTTTATCAATATACCTATTCTGCAAAAGGTATAACTTCACACATTGTCTGTCTCTGCGAATCTCTACACCTAAAATCTTCTTGGCAACTCTAAAATCCATCATCTCAAACTCTCTACTAAATTGCTTCTTCAACCATTGTATCTCTAATATGTTCTTTGCTGCAAGAAGCATGTCGTCCACATACAACAAACAATAAACAAACAAATATCACATAATCTCTTATAGCACACACTGCTGTCAGACACACTTCGTGAATGGCCATACTTCAACATAAACCTATCAAACCTCTTGCATCATTGCCATGGAGATTGCTGAAGACCGTACAAAGAGTGTTTCAACTTGCACACGTGATCTTCTTTACCTTTAACAACCAATCCATTGGGTTGAGACATATAGATTGGCTTCTCAAGCCCACCAAGTAGAAAAGTGGTCTTGACATTAAGTTGCTCAAGTTCTAAGGGCCACTAATGCGAGCAAACCCTAGGATTCCCTCTTTTCTTTGAAGTTGATCCCCTCTTTCTGACTAAAATCCTTCGCTACCAAATGTGCCTTGAATCTTTCATCTTCAAACCCTAGGATTCCCTCCTTTCTTTTGAAGACCCACTTGCATCCAACAGCTCTTTTGCCTTTAGCCAATGTCACATGACCCCAAGTTTGGTTCTCATGAAGATCTCTTCATTCATTACAACAAGTCACTTCTCAAATTTAGAACAATGGGTAGCTCCATGGAATGTAAAGGTTCTTCAAATACCAACCACTTCAGCAACTATAAGAGCATATGCTACCAAATTAGTGAAGCCATATGTCTAGGGAGGCTTAATTTTCCATTTAGCCCTCCCTGCAGCCAAGTTATGAGGTTGCTCATCTTCTTCAACATCATTTCTTATCGAATTTAAGTCTTATTGCTCACTGTTACTCTCTTGTTGAATAGAAACATATTCAAAATAATATAGTTTTCTGATGACACATGATTTTGCTCATGTGTTTTTCCATTTTACATGATTTTACTCTCTCTCTCTCTCTCTCTCTCTCTCTCTCTCTCTCTCTCTCTCTCTCTCTCTCTCTCTCTCTCTCTCTCTCTCTCTCTCTCTCTCTCTCTCTCTCTCTATCAAACCATTTTTTCTCCATGTGAAATGTCTAGCAATTGTCACTTTTCATCAACCACTTGCTTCACGGTATGAAATTCAGTGTCTTCAGTGGGCACAGCACCACCACACCCGACGACCCACCATCGCGCACCCACACGCATCATCATCAACCTGTCCAGCCGCCGCCACTACTCGGCGAAGTTCACATCTCACCATAAATGCCCTCTTGCTAGGAACTATAGAGTCTCATCAATAACTTGAACTGCTAAAGCAAAAACCACAGGTACTGGCAACAAGAGAGAAATAGGAAAGCTACTGAAACTAAGGAAAAAGCATGATCATTGATAAACATAACCTTTCCTTTTCATAAGATATAATATGCTATTCTAATTTCGGGAAAATACAAGATGCACAACATAATTACCTAGAAGATGTAAGAAGTAATCCTCTAGGAAAAATAAAAGGAGGTACAACACAAGTCAACATAATCTATCTCTAGCACAATTCAGTTGACACAAAAGGAAAATCGGTTCTCAAGGTTTTATACTGGCAAGCATCCAATAACTAAAGGGGTAATCTACATTATATCTAGGTTTTTATCGTATGATAAATACGAAAGTATCATAATGTCTGCCTGATCAAGTAATATGCATTACAAATCTCTGTAGAAATGTGACACGGAACGGCTTGGGTATCGATAGCTCGTCTCAAAACCTAACTTCTTGGTATCTTCTCGAGAATAGGAAATGCTGATTTAGAATGAGCATTCTCGATAACTGCATGAGCATTCTCGGTAACTATGGCCAATAGTTAGCTTCCTTCGCACGCAATCTATATGGCTGGGATCAAGTTAATCCTTGAATCTGAAAATCTAAAAAACTCACATGAGAGGGTGCTTTATCTCCATAACATTCAACAAGCTATCTTGTCCTCTCCCTCTCTCTCTCTTTTCCAACTTCTGTCCCCCGTAGCAGTCAATTGCAAGAAGCAGCTCATCTAGGTAAGGAAAAGTCCAACCTATATCCAATGGTGCAAAAAGAGTTAGCAATCTTGCTTGTCGGATTGTATTCCTGTTATGATTTTGATTTTGGATCTTGCACAGATTGTGGTATCTTAACTTTCTGTTGATTATCATGCAGGCTAGGTATATGAGAAGGCCCTCGTGAATTTTCTACACTTGATTATCACTTAAACCCTAACTCATAGAACTCCCTCTTTGAGGTTGAAGATGTATGTATTAGCCCATTTCGATAGGCTGACTCTCGGACAGACCCTATAAATGATTTCTTTTGGGGCATCTTCATGATCGAAGCACTTGAAAGTCACCTAATACATAGGCAAGAGGCGGACCCTTATGCACGGCTGCCCTTTGTTACGTGTAGCCCGACAATAATGAACATTCATATCATAACTCTTATAGATTTCATTTGATTCATTTTTCCTTCTGAGTTTACGTTTAGCCAGGTTGGTTACCGGAGTATGGTGGTCGGTGGATGCGCCTGTCTGTTTGCGAAGTGAGAATTGAATTGTTCATAGGGTTGGATGAACATTCCAAATGGTAATTTTATGAGAAACGGTTGTCTTCTTAATTACATGAGGATAATAACTTTTGGGATTTTTTGTATGGCATTTTCCTCAATTATGAGGATTAGTTTCACCTCGTTTTAGCAGTCATGTCATGTGTGAAAGTTCCCACATTTTTGTTAAAGTGCTATCCAATCCAAAAAATTGGATAGAAAAATATATTTTTCTGTACTTTTCTCTTAATTCATCTTATATTTTTTGTTGTCTGGATTTCTCAATCGATAAACTCTTTTTGTCATTGAACTTCGAAAAGTTCTGTTATGATTTTTCTCTTTTTCTCAAAATGATCAAGATAAAACTTTTAATTTTTTAGTGGACCCTTTATTTATTATTGCTCAGTAATTGCTCCTGAACAAAAAAAGAAATCAGTGAACTTTGTAACATCCGCAATTTCGACCCATTTCCGAGATCAATGAGATTGATATTACTCTTAATTAATTTTAGTGAGTCTCGCCCAGAACGGATCCTTCACGGGATACTGACCAGTAGGGAATGGCTAACTAGGAAAATGGTACGTGGACCAGGGACTCGATCGTGAATCGAGCACCGATTCCGAGAAATGACGAGGAAATATTTTGGGCCAATGTGGGCTGATCCTAGGGTGATGACGGATTTCGTTTGGGCAATGACGTACGATCGGATCGCGGGTGATTCCGCACGACCGAGAGTACACGTTGTGAACAAATCCCGAACTTAAACCGAACGATAGCGACCCTCGGAACTAGTGGTAATTCCTCACGTTCTCTCGGTAATCGAGACCATCACTACTCGAGTAAGCCTAGGTCGATACGCGTAACCCCTAAACAGCTGCCCGTTAGTGAGAGACCTTAAAATTGAAATTGAACGATTTTGATCGCGAAAGTTGATCAGGACTTAGATGTTGATTTTTGGGATCATGTGCGACTATTTTGCGAGGATGACGTCATTTTTGAGTGGCCAATTATATTTGGGGTCGGTACGGTCGAAAATTGAAAATTTGGCCTGGAACCGGAAAATTACGAAATTGCCCCTAGGCCTATTTTTGAGTATTTCGAATTTTTTAGGGAAATTATTGGAGGATATTTGGATAAGATCAACCCCAATAATTCAGCCAATTGAAAGTCCAAAATGCCCTTGGATATTTTGGCTTAAGTGGATGTGGACCAAGTATTGAGGGGCAATTTGGGATTTTGGAAAAATTGGTCAAATTTCACTATTTAGTCCAAGACCTCTCTCTCTCTCTCTCTCTCCTCATTCTCTCTCCCCTCACCTCACGGCAGCCCCTCTCCACCAAGAGCTCTCTCTCCCTTGGCCGAGCCTTGCCGCGCCGCCGCCGTCGCCATTTCGTCAATCGCCGCACGGACCGCCGTGAGCCGCCGATCAGCCAATTCCCCTTTCCACTCTAGCCGAGTTAACCTAGAGTTCGGGTAAGTCACAATCTAACCCTCGCCTAGGACATCGGGTATTATCGGACTCGTTTAGACGCGGTTTAGTCGGTTTTAGGAGTTGATTGAGGTAATTATAGGTAGATTAGAGGAGAGCTTGATCTTTCATTGTGTTCTTGGATATCCTTGTGGCTGTTGGATGGTAGTTTGAGCATTGTGGAGTGAATTTTGTGGGTTGAAATTGGGTGGATATCAACTAAGGCTCGGATCTTTGAAATTTGAGGTGAATTTCTGATTCGCGGTTACTGTACCCTCCCGGTTTACTATTTTTGTGGAGATTTTTGGAGGCCGAATCAGGGGTGGTGTCCTTCACGAAAGTTTTTCCTCACATACTGAAGTATAACATATTTTAAATTTGGAATTTTTGGAGGTCATTTGGGTCACACGAAAACCCATTTTCAGACCGCATTGAAAATGCCCGGAATACTATTCATCCCGACCTTCGTGTCTTGCTGAATTTTTATAAAATTTTCCAGATCTATTTTCAATAAAATTCCTTCACAAAAGTTGTTGGCGACTTTCTTTTCTATGACATATAAAAATTTCAAAGATTTTTAAGGTGATTTGGGTATTGAAAGAAATGTATTTTGAGAACAAAACGGTCTGTTAGAGCGAACTGATTTTGGTCTGACTTCGAGGGACAAAAAGGCATGGTTGCAGATTGAACCGGATTTCGTGTTCTTCATAAGAAATGTTTATCAAGATGTTTTTTATGATATATCTAAAATTTAGAATTTTTGGAGTCCGTTTACTATTTATTTTGATGGGATTTCGATCACTGTATAAACTGCCCAATTTTACCCCGATTCTTTGGATGTTTGTTTTTATGAGCGGAATGGTGGGGGTGTTGGGGTTGAATAGTTGCTGCCTCGTGACCAGAATTTAGGCTTGAATATGTGTTATATGAGTTGATTTGAGAATGAAATGAGGATGTTTTGAGGCTGGAGTGAGACTTAATAGAGTGTCGGATGTTGTGGGATGGAATTGGCGAGCTTAGGGCTCGATTTAAGGACAAATGGTGTCGGTTTCGTGTGTGGTAGTATAGCTGGATTGTGGTGTTTAATATGCTTGGAAATGTCGAAATCATGCCTATAAACATGGCTGTGTTTGTGGGCCCATGAGTGGCCTTGTGTGTTTATTGAACCGTGATTTGATGGATTGAAATGTGCTTGATTATGTGCACACGTGGGCCGGACTGAATTAGTTGTTAAATTGGCCATGTCAAATGCTTAGTGAGCATGAATTGTGTGTGAATTGATGCGTGCACGGGCCACGTGTGATTGGCCAATTGAATGTGGCAAATGATTGTTGAGCATGTGCATGAATAAGAGAGTGAATGTGGTATGGCATGTGCAATTGTGGGAATTGTGCCGTTCTGAGGCGTGTACTTCAACGCGGGACGATGCCCGGTATTACCAGAAGACTGCCAGCCTGAGGCATGTACTTCAACGCGGGTTGCGCAGTAGGTGGTAAATGTTAAGCCTGAAGCGTGTACTATAACGCGGGCAAGAGACATGACCTGAGGCGTGTACGGTACCGCGGGCTAAGGAGTATTGTGAAAATGAGACGGTTGTTTATGCCGTAGGTGGTAGATATTGAGCCTGAGGAGTGTACGATAACGCGGGCAAGAGACATGGCCTGAGGTGTGTACTGTAACGCGGGCCCTGGAGTATTGTGATGAGTTGGTCGCAGTGGACATGAGGCGTGTACTGTAACGCGGGTCACTGGCGAGAGTTGTGGAAAAAAAAGTTGTGATGAAATGGGATCAAATGCATGAAATGTCATTAGAATATGCATGTGAGTGGAATAGTGCTATTGTAAGTCTAACGTGCAGGTTGCGTGTATTGAGAATTAGGTGAATACGATTGTGTGGATGTTGTTTGTGTGTTGCTTGATTCGGTGTCTGAACTTGTCTGGAATATGTGGTAGCCTATGTAAGGTTTAGGTTGTGAACTTATTGAGAAGTGTCTCATGGTTATTTCAACCAAACCATTTTAAAGCACCCGCCTGAGCCATGAACCTTCTGCCGTGGCCGCTGCAGCGTATTTGGGATTGTTATGCGTACTAATCTTGATGTGGTAGAATTCCCGATCGAGATTGAGGCCGATTTGGAGTCTATGGACGAGCACGAGCTTGATGAGGATGATGAGGAGGATTCAGACGAGGACGGTGAGGAGAGCGAGTCTAAGTGGACCCTAGCAAAGGGCGTAGGAGTTAGTCGTCAGAGTTGGTAGTGATCCATTTTTGGTAGAGTGCTGACCCAATAGCCTGCTGATCCTTTTTGATATCGGTGGTATATAGTTTAGAAATTCAACGTGCATGTAAATTATATTTTGTGGTTTTGAAGGATGGATATTGTAAATACTTGAGGAAGTGTAATATTAAGTTTGGTGGTTTAGTAATTTGCTTCTCCCTAGTTCTCCAATATTATTTTCCGGGATAATATGATTTGTTTCTGCCACGAATTTACTCTGATGGAAAATTTGGGTCGGTGATGTTTTCCTGGGACGTCGCACTAATTCGACTGGAGAGGGATGTCGCGAGCTTGATGGGGTCCAGGACGTGACAAATTTCGCGTCTTTTTAGCTGCTTCAATATAGGACATGGACATTGGTAAACTATTACTCGAGTCATTTAGTGAATATATGTGCTTTTGCTTATTGAACCAATGAAGCAACCCCAGTATCAAATCATACTCGTAGCATTTTTTCTTGCATAAAATGCCTTTTATCCACGTGAGAATGGATTGAATCTCATCAAAATTATCTAATTCTTGTCCTCAACACCACATGTGACACATAAACCGTGCATTATGATTAGCTATGTTCATCAACCAAGATAGACTTGGTTCTTGGATAAGAATTTCATGTTCTGGTTTTGAGTCTCTATATGATTGCTTGTTTTGGGCCCGTACTGGTTATTTCCTTCCTATTCTATTTAACATGGTCTCGTGTCATTGCTTTTGTAATTGTTTAACTTTTGGGACATGCGACGACCCATCTTCTGACATAATTCGGAATTCCTTCCCATGCTCTTCCTATCAATTTCCTTTCTGCATGCTCTGAAATTCTCTAAGGGACAAAAACTTCTGTGACTGCTTCATTTTTTTTTCCTTTTAGCGTACTCACGCTCTCTTCTCTTAACCTCATGATCTCACCTGAAGGTCAATGGCAAACTCCAACGCCAGAAGAAACGCAAGGGTTCTGTTGCGAAACAGATGCGGAAGAGCAAACACAAAACACAGAGATTTACGTGGTTCGATCACAAGGTGATCTACGTTCACGGGCGAGGCAAGACAAGATTCCACTATAATCAAAGAGAGTACAGTTTTTAGAAGTTGAAACAACGACAAAACCTCACGGCTCACGAAACTATCCGAAAACAAAACTCTCTGTACATCAATGAGAAAACATAGCCACAGTATAAATAGTGCTTCCAAAAAATTTCTTCGAGGGCGTAGCCCCTGAACCCCCCGAGACATTGGTTCGGTTTCTCCAGCTTGGGCGGTTCTTCATAGAGATTTGTTCGCTTGCTCCAGGTTGGGCCTATCGGCCCAACCCTCCACATTACGAACCAAATCTCAATTTTCTCTCTACTTTCGGATCGCACAAAAAAATATGTTAGGTCGGGTCATCAACCGGACCGAATACATAAAATTCAAAGACATATTTAACAATCTCCATCCTGGCTTGAATTTCCCAAAATAAAACTATCAAGAAGCCAAACACATTCTCTCGCCATCCCTAAGCCTATGTGAGCTAACTCGGTGTAGGAAACAAGGGCTGCAATGAAAGAACATATCCACTTCAAAAACAAATGTAGAACTGTCATTTACCTCTCCACCAAAGTCCCAGAAGGGGCAAACTCAACTAAGCATGCCAATCAAGTTCAAGCAATGCTTAAACTTGTTGGCAGGGACTGGCTTGGTCAGTATATCAGCAGGATTGTCAGCTGTACCAATGTTCTTTACCGTCATATTTCTCTCCGCAACTACCTCTCGAATAAAGTGATACCTGACATCGATGTGCTTAGTCCTCTCATGATATGCTTGATTTCTAATCAAGTATATAGCACTTTGATTGTCGCAAAAGACAATTGAATTGTCTTCCTGCTGGAGCCCAAGTTCCTGAACAAGATTCCTTAACCATATACCTTCTTTCACTGCTTCTGCTGCTGCTATATACTTTACCTCTGTAGTAGACAAAGCAACTATCGACTGTAAGGTTGACCTCCAACTAATAGCCGAACTAGATAGTGTGAAAATATAGCCAGTCAAAGATCTCCTCTTATCGAGATCACCTGCAAAATCTGAATCCACAAATCCCACAACTGAGGTACCGTTGGAACTGTTTCTTTCAAACACTAGGCCCAACTCTGCGAAGCCTCTAAGATACCTAAGTATTCATTTCACTACCTGCCAATGGACCTTTCAAGGATGCGCCATATATCTACTAACCACACTGACTGCCTGCGCAATGTCTGGACGAGTGCATACCATAGCATACATAATGCTGCCGACTGCACTAGAGTATGAGACACGAGACATCGCAACCTCCTCGACCTCTGATTGAGGTGAATGTAGAGCTGAGAGTCTAAAATGGGATGCCAACGATGTATTCACGGGCTTAGCGTTTTGTATGCCAAACCTCTCAAGTACCTTTTCAATATAACTCCTCTACGAGAGATATAACTTTCCTCCTTTCCTATCCCTCTGAATCTCCATTCCTAAGATCTTCTTGGCAGGACCTAGATCTTTCATCTTGAACTCTTCACTGAGCCGTTTCTTCAAGATCAACACTTCTTACATGTTCTTTGCAGCAATGAGCATGTCATCCACGTATAAGAGAAGATAGACAAAGGATCCATCTGAACTCTTCTTAAAGTAGACACAACTATCATAGTCGCTCCTATGATAACCGCTCCCTATCATAAAGCTGTCGAATCTCTTATACCACTGTCTTGGTGACTACTTTAGACCATACAAGGATTTCTTCAATTTACAAACATGATCTTCCTTGCTTTCTACATAATAGCCCTCGGGCTGGGCCATATGAATAGTTTCCTCAAGCTCGCCATGCAAAAAAGCAGTCTTCACGTCAAGTTGCTCAAGCTCTAAGTCAAATTGAGCAACTATAGCCAGCAACACACGAATGGAAGTGTGTTTTACCACAAGGGAGAACACTTCATCATAATCAATTCCCTCCTTTTGATTGTAGTCTTTAGCTACAAGCCGAGCCTTGCATCTAGCATTTTCAACACTTGGAATTCCTTCCATTTTCTTGAAGACCCATTTACACCCAATGGCTCTTTTTCCCTTAGGCAGCTGCACCAAGTCCCAAGTCGGGTTCTTGTGAAGTGATTTAAGTTCCTCAACCATAATAACAGCCCATTTCTCTGATTCTGTGCAAGTAACAGCTTCCGTATAGGTAGAAGGTTCCTGAATACCCATATCTTCTGCTGTTGTAAGAGCATAAGCTACTAGATCAGAGAACCCATATTTCTGAGGGGGCCGGGTCTGTCTCCTTTCTCTACCAGTAGAATAGAGTATGCCTGCTCCACCTCATCTACAACTTCCTCATCTGAACTTGAATCAACAGGAGCATTTTGCTCGTTTAAAACATTCTGAGAGATCTTTTCTAGAAGCTCCACCTGAACCTCCACCTCATTCATATCACTCTCATGTTTTCCTGCAGACTCATCAGCAACTTTTCTTTGATCAAGCATATGCATTTCATTAAATATAACATCCCTACTAATAATGAACTTAGGTGAGTTAGGTTCCTGACACCATAAACGATAACCTTTCACCCCATCAGCATACCCAACAAAAATACATTTCTTTGCTCTAGATTCTAACTATCCTTAACATGATAATAAGCAGGGCATCCAAAAACCTTTAGAATAGAATAATCATAAGGCTTACCTGACCACATCTCAAGAGGAGTCTTGCATTCTATTGCTGTTGAAGGAGAGCAATTAACCAGATAACAAGCCGTGTTAACAGCTTCAGCCCAAAAATCTTTTTCCATGCCAGCATTAGAGAGCATGTATCTTGCTCTCTCCAATAGAGTTCTGTTCATACGTTCTGCCACTCCATTCTACTGTGGAGTGTGCCTAACTGTACGGTGTCGAATAATACCTGCATTTGCACAGAATTCATTAAAATCATCACCATAGAACTCAAGACCATTATCGGTCCTTAGACGTTTGATCTTCTTCCCTGTCTGATTCTCAACAAGAGCTTTCCACTTCTTGAAGGTTTCAAACTTATCACTTTTTTCTTTTCAGAAAGTAAACCCAAACCTTCCTAGAATAATCGTCAATGAACGTCACAAAGTAAAGAGCACCACCCTTAGATGGAACCTGTGCTGGTCCCCATAAATCGGAATGGATATAGTCGAGTGGGCTCTTTGTCGAATGCATCCATGTACTGAATCTGACTCTGCATTGCTTGCCAAGAACACAATGCTCACAGAAATCTAACGAGGTCGTCTGCTCCCCACAAAGTAAACCACGTTTACTCAAAACTGACATGCCACACTCACTCATGTAGCCCAAACGCATGTGCCACAATTTCGTTCTATCATTATCAGAAACAGAATTACTTGTGCCAATTGAAGGACCCATAACTATGCTACCCTGTAGATGATACAAGTGATTCACCTTACTTCCTTTCATCACAACCAGATTGCCTTTTGTAACTTTGAGAACTCCACCTCCACCTGAGTACACACACCCAATGAAATCCAAAATGATCAACGAGATAACATTTCTCTTTAAGTCTGGTATATGTCTTACTTCAGTCAAGATTCTTACTGCTTTGTCATGGCACTTAATCCGAACAGTATCAATACCCACGACTTTGCATACAGCATCGTTCCCCATCAAGACTGATCCACCATTTAATGGCTCGTAAGTGGTGAACCATTCCCTGTTTGGGCACATGTGATATGATGCTCCTGAATCCATTATCTAAACATCATTGGACAAATTAATAGCAGAGCATGCCGTAAGAACACTATCTGATGCATTAGTCTCATTTTCGTTTGCAACATTCGCTGAATCTTGTTTTTGACTATGCTGCTTATCCTTTTTCTTGAGCGAAGGACAATCTAACTTGTAATGTCCCTTTTTATGACAATAGTAGCACTCAACGTTCATCTTATCTCCAGGTGGCTTAGATTTTGAACGACTAACAGATTTCCCTCGGAAAGCTTTATCCCTACTCTTAGTCCTGCCTCTCACAAACAAACCATCTGCTTTGTTTTCACTAGTATTCCCATTCAATTTCGTTCTCAATTCTGCAGAATTCAAAGATGCTTTGACATCCTCCAAAGTTATGGATTCACGTCCATAAAGCATCGAGTTCACAAATTCTCGTATGAGGCAGGCAGTGAACATAACACGATCAAAGCTTGATCTTCATCCTCGAGTTTAATATCTAGATTTTTCATATCTAGAACAATTTTATTAAACTCATCCAAGTGTTCCTGAACAGACGTACCTTCGCGCATCTTTAGAGTATAAAGACGCTACTTCAAATAAAGTCTCGATGTTAGAGATTTCTTCATGTAGAGACTTTCCAGTTTCTTCCGGAGACCAGCCGCTGTTTCCTCATCTGCAACTTCTCGCAAAACCTTGTCATCTAGAGACAACTGGATCGCGCTATGTGCCTTCTCGTCTATCTCTTCAATCTCAGCCGAGGTCATATCGTCTGAATAATTTCCGTCCAGCACCCTAACCGTACCATCTCGCCTCAATAAAGCCTTCATCTTTATTCTCCATCATCCGAAGTTGTTCTGTCCGTCAAAAGATGAGATCTGAAACTTCAAAGATGTCATCTCAAAGAACCCTAGAATTGAACGCTGCTCTGATACCACTTGTTGCGAAATAGATGCAGAAGAGCAAACACAGAACACAGAGATTTACGTTGTCACGTCCCAAACCCCATCGAGCACGCGACATCCCTCTTAGGTCGAATTAGTGCGACATCCCAGGAAACGTCGCCGAACCAAACGAATCCATCAGAGTTTAATCGCGGCAGAAACATCAAACACCCAAACCATAATTTACCTGGGGTACTAGGGAGAATAAATTGCCAAACCACTAAATCATATACTATACCTCATTTTAAGCACAATATCAATTTACAACATAAACTTATGCCATAACCGCCAATTCTGAAACCACAAAGCAAAATATACATATTGAACTACTAAACTGCAAACCACCGATATCATAAAAGATTAGTAGCCTGGGTAACGCTACACCCAAAATGGGACACTTCCAGACTCTTCATCAGCTCTAAGTAATCTCTACGCCCTCTAGAAGACATCCGCTTTGACTCACTCCCTTCGGAATCCTCGTCCGAATCCTCATTAGGCACAGCTTCATCCGACGACTCTAAATCGGCTTCAACTCGATCGGGAATTCTACCACATCATGATAAGTATGCATAATAATCCCAAATACGCGGTAGCGGCGGCTACAGAAGGTTCATGGCTCGGGCGGTTGATCTGAAATGGTTTGGTTGATACAACCATGAGACACTTCTCAATAAGTACACAACCTAATCCTTATCTAGGCTACCACGTATTCCAGACAAGTCCAGACACCGAATCAAGCAACACACAAATAACGTCCACACAATCGTACTTACCTGATTCTCAATACACGCAGCCTGCACGTTAGTCTTACAATAGCACTATTCCACCCACATGCATGTTCTAATGACATTTCATGCATTTGTTCCCATTTCACCACATCTTTTCCACAACTCTCGCCAGTGACCCGCGTTACGGTACACGCCTCAGGTCCACTGCAACCAACTCATCACAACACTCCAAAGCCCGCGTTACAGTACACGCCTCAAGCTCAACATCTACTACCTACGGCATAAACTACCGTCTCATTTTCACAACACTCCTTAGCCCGCGTTACCGTACACGCCTCAGGCCATGTTTTTTGCCCGCGTTACAGTATACGCCTAAGGCTCAACATCTACCACCTACTGCGCAACCCGCGTTGAAGTACACGCCTCAGGCTGGCAGTCTTCCGGTAATATCAGGTATTGTCCGGCGTTGAAGTACACGCCTCAGGACGGCATAATTCCCACAATCGCACATGCCACACTACATTCGCTCTCTTATTCATGCACATGCTCAACAATCATTTGTCACATTCAATTGGCCAATCACACATGGCCCGTGCACGCATTAATTCACACACAATTCATTCTTACTAAGCATTTGACATGGCCAATTTAACAACTAATTCAGTCCGGCCCACACGTGCACATATTCAAGCATATTTTAATCCATCAAATCACGGTTCAATAAACACACAAGGCCACTCATGGGCCCACAAACATAGCCACGTTCATAGGCATAAATTCGACATTCCCAAGCATATTAAACACCACAATCCAGCCAACTACACACACCAAACCGACACTATTTATCCTTAAATCGAGCCCTAAACTCGCCAATTCCATCCCGCAACATCCGACACTCTATTCAGTCTCACTCCAGCCTCGAAACATCCTCATTTCATCCTCAATTCAACTCATATAACACATATTCAAGCCTAAGTTCTGGTCACGAGGCAGCAACTATTCAACCTCGACACCCCCACCATTCCGCTCATAAAAATGAATATCCAAGGAATCGGGGTAAAATTAGGTAGTTTATACAGTGACCAAAATCCCATTCAAATAAATAGTAAACAAACCCCAAAAATTCTGAAATTTGGATATGTTGCGTAAAACATCTTGATAAACATTTTCCGTGAAGAACTCCAAACCCAATTCCAACTGTAAACACCTCTTTTGGTCACTTGAAGTCAGATGAAAATCAACCCGTTCGGTCAGGCCGACTGACCATAAAAATGCATCTCATCCAGTACCCAAATCACCTTGGAAAGCCTTGAAATTTTTATATGTAATAGTCACAATTGTTCCTAACAAGTTTTGTGGAGGAAGTATTTTGAAAATAGGTCTGAAAAAATTTATAAAAATTCAAACAGACCCGAAGGTCGGGTGAACAGTAAATCGGGCGGTTTTGTTTCGGTCCAAAGATAGACTTCCAAATGGCCTCAAATGATTTCCAAAAATTCCCAAATTAAATTATGTTATACTTCAGGATGTTAGGAACAACTTTCATGAAGAAAACTTTCTCAAATTCAGCCCACAAAATTCTCTACAAAAATAGCAAATCGGGCGGGTACAATAACCATGAATCAGAAATTCACCTCAAATTTCAAAGATCCGAGTCTTAGTTGATATCCACCCAATTTCAACCCACAAAATTCACTCCACAATGCTCAAACTACCATCCAACACCCACAAAGATATCCAAGAACACAATGAAAGATCAAGCTCTCCTCTAATTTACCTATAATTACCTCAATCAACTCCTAAAACCGACTAAACCGCGTCTAAACGAGTTCGATAATACCCGATGTCTTAGGCGAGGGTTAGATTGCGACTTACCCGACTCTAGACTCACGAGGCTAGAGTGAAACGGGTGCGATCGTCGCGGCGGTGCGGCTTGGCGGTGGCGACGGCAAACGGCGGTGGCAATCCGGTCGGACGGTGACCGGCATGCGGCTGTTCGGCGAGGGGAGGGGGCTGGTTCGGTGGGTGAGGGAGAGGGAGAGAGATGCCGTGAGATGAGAGAGAGAGGAAATGAGGAGAGAGAGAGAGGTCTTGGCTTAAAAACCAAGTTTTGACCAATTTTACCCAAATTCCCAAATTGCCCCTCAATACTTGGTCCACATCCACTTAAGCCAAAATATCCAAGGGCATTTTGGTGTTTCAATTGGCTGAATTATTGGGGTAGATCTTATCCAAATATCCTCCCATAATTTCCCTAAAAAATTCGGAATACTCAAAAATAGGCCTAGGGGCAATTTCGTAATTTTCCAGTTCCAGGCCGAATTTCTAATTTTCGACCGTACCGACCCCAAATATAATTGGCCACTCAAAAATGACGTCGTCCTCGCAAAATAGTCGCACACAATACCGAAAATCGGCATCTAAGTCCAGATCAACTTTCGCAATCAAAATCGCTCAATTTCAATTTTAGGGTCTCTCAGTAACGGGCGGTTGTTTAGGGGTTACGCGTATCGACCTAGGGTTACTCGAGTAGTGATGGTCTCGATTACCCAGAGAACGTAAGGAATTACCACTAGTTCCGAGAATCGCGATCGTTCGATTTAAGTTCGGGATTTGTTCGCAACGCGTACTCTCGGTCGTGCGGAATCACCCGCGATCCGATCGTACGTCATTGCCCAAACTAAATCCATCACCTCCCTAGAATCGGCCCACATTGGCCCAAAATATTTCCTTGTCATTTCTCGGAATCGGTGCTCGATTCACGATCGGGTCCCTGGTCTACGTACCATTTTCCTAGTTAGCCATTCCCTACTGGTTAGTATCCCGTGAAGGATCCGTTCCGGGCGAGACTCACTAAAATTAATTGAGAGTAATATCAATCTCATTGATCCCGGAAATGGATCGAAATTCCGGATGTTACATACGTGATTCGATCACAAGGTGATCTACGTCCACGGGCGAGACAAGACAAGATTCCACTATAATCAAAGAGAGTATAGTTTTCAGAAGTCGAAACAACGACAAAACCTTACGGCTCACAAAACTATCCAAAAACAAAACTCTCTGTACATCAATGAGAAAACCTAGCCGCAGTATAAATAGTGCCCCCAAAAAATTTCTTCGGGGGCATAGCCCCCGAACCCCGCGAAACATTGATTCGGTTTCTCCAGCTTGGGCGGTCCGCCATGGAGATTTGTTCGCTTGCTCCAGGTTGAGCCTATCAGCCCAACCCTCCGCGTCACGAACCAAATCTCAATTTTCTCTCCATTTTCGGGTTGCACAAAAAATATGTCGGGTCAGGTCATCAACCGGACCGAATACATAAAATTTAAGACATATTTAACAGGTTCTGTCATCATCAGACGCCAATTCAATACCCAAAGTCCAGTACCCAAAGGAACTCATCAGCTCGCACAGAACAGCGTGCGAGTCTAACCCGGATTTGTGAACTTTCGACGCAAACCTCCAAGCGAGGACAAACCAAGTCCTCGCCACTCTTGCTTCCGGGGTTCATGTCCAAGCTCCCTCACTGGATTCTCTAAAAGAGATAACGGAGTGCCTCTTGCAGATGAACCAGGAAGTGGTCAAAGTCATCTTGGATAGCAAGAAAGAGCTCTGGAGAAATCAAGAGCTGCTCGAGCTTGTCGAGGGCTACGTCAAAGATAGCTAGCACATCCTCGATTTCTGTGCTGCCCTTGAGAATTGCTCGAACCAAGTTCGTGATGCCTATTTGCAGATTATCGCTTCACTTCATTGCTTCCAAGAAGAAGATGGGGAGGGGTGTTGCAGGTACATGTATCTCAGTTCTTGTGGAACTTCATTTCAAGCGCTCGTATCTTAGTATATTGGTTCTTTTTTTTTTTTTTGATAACCCAGGGAATCCCCGCACGGCCGACAGCCGGGGAGTAAACCCTGGAGGCGACACGTGCTAGCCACCACACATGTGCCACCGGTTAAGTCACCCTGCGGCGCCCGGGATTCGAACACTCAACCTTTTGCGAGAGGAAGAGTGCGCGCTCCAGCAGCGCCACCCAGGCGGGTGGTTTAGTATATTGGTTCTTGCTAGCCACTATTTTCATTTATTGGCTAAGTCATTCAATCTCCCCTGTTTTCTCTATGCATTTGCATTCAACCTCATATCGTAACATGCCAATGCGATTGAGTTGATTTCTAGAATTTGATATCCTAACATTATAAGGTTAAGTTGGTGAGGAATATGCATGCTTTTTCTGTTTCACGAGAAACTGATGCAGAGACCTTGGATAAATATAGTTACTCAAAGATCTTGGAGAAACTGACAACGTTCAAGGAGACCGGAGACCCTTTCCCCAAAGAGTTCTTTGAGATCTTTCAGACAATTCACAAGCAACAGAAGTCCGTGCTCAGGAAGTTGTGGATCAAGAAGAATAAGATTGAGAATAAGCTCAAGAGCATACAGACGTGGAAGAAAATCTCAACCATGATACTGGTTGCAATTTTCGCAGCCATTCTGATCTGGTCAGTCATGACTCCTGCGGTGGCTGCTATGCCAGTCACTGCCGCCCTAGCTGCTGCAACCGCCATTCCCATGGATGCCATTGGCAAGTGGATTGACTCCCTTTGGAAGATTTATGAAAATGAACTGAAGGGATGGAAGGAGGTGATCACCTCAATGCAAGTGAGTACTACAAACCTTTTTCCTCCCTTTCTGTAATTACAGTGACGATCCCCGTAATTTCGTCAAACCAAGTCAACATCCATAGTTTTCCCTAGAAGTCCTGGCAATTAACATAATGAACATCGTGAGGCTGGCTTGATTTTTATGTAGCTATAATGATGCGAACAATGTCTATGATTCCAAAATGCAAGAAACTCTGCAAGAGAAGTCATCATGATTTACATGAATAATTTCTTACAACTAAAACCTCTACAGACCGGTACCTTTGTTGCTCTCAAGCTCCTTAACAAAATCAGAAGCGTGATTGACCCTTTGGAGGAACAGACCAAAGAGGCTTTTGCAGAAAGCTGATTTTCTGATTGAGGAGGGAGCAGAAGCAGTAAAGCTCGGAATAGCAGACATCGAGAAAAAGCTGAGAGATTTCATGAAGGCGGTTGAAGGACGGGGAAAACATGTCGACATGTGCAGCCGCAATATCCAGAAATTGAGGATAGGTGTGCTTCAGAGGATTATAAAGCCCCCCACCAATTGTAACGGTGCCCCTATATTGCTATATTGAATTGTTGCTAAGTGTTTGTCTTACTGTGAGGGATGTGCAGTGGACCTCCATTTGCATTGCCTTCTCTCATCAATAAAGCGGAAGACATCAACATTTGGCATCCAATTTTTTTGAATAATCATAATTAAATGCAGCTTTTAGACATAAAGGCCTTATCAGCTTTGGACAGGAGCTCTTTCAATCCCTAATTGAATAAGCCCTTGTTTTAGGTGCTCTTATGAACAGTTCCATATGGAGATTAAACAAGTTCAGACGACTGACACAAAACTGACCTGTAATATGGACATAGTAAGGTTTAGGTTCTTCCCAAAAGCAGAAGTTAGTAGCTAAGACAGAACAGTCAAAATTTTTGCTGAATTGTGTTTGGAGCTCATTATGCTCGTGAGAAATGTCCGTCCCAGTCTGGCAAAAGATGAAAGCTGCAAATGAAAGACCAGACAGCAGTAGCTCAGCAAAACAAGAATATCTATAGGAAGAAAACGTATCCTGCCATTGTTCCTCATTCGTAAAAGATTTCTCCTCAATAAAACTATTCGGTAAATCCAGACATCTAAAGACAAATTTCATGTTGACAAGAATTAATGGAGGAAGAAATTGCAGATGCTGAATTATTCCTGATCAATGCTTGGCAAAATAAACGGAGCGATTGCCTCTAATGCAAATCTTATTGTGGTGAGAGTACGTTCCAAGTTGCTTCCCAAGCAACAAAAAATAAACACATAAATAGTCGGTGCTTTCACGGTCCAACTCTCCAAGGAAACACCTCTGGCTTCGTCAACTTTCTATACTAACAAACTGCAATGAAATTTTACAGAATAAGTTCCATGTTCACAACTATTCCAACGCAAAGAATCAGCAGAATTGAGAGAAATCTTTGAAATATACAGCAAATCAGAAAACACTAGCAAAAGTTTTGAGTTCTAGGTCATGGGCCTGTCTCAACTTCCAAAGTGATTCTCCTATCAAAGGACTGGTAATTCAAACACAAGGGCCTCCTTGTTCCTAGGAACAGTAAAAAGGTCCAGGAAACGATCTCTGAGAGGTGTATACCTACAACTAGTGTCAAACCGAAAGCGTGTCCATTTTCCCTTTCCCACTTTTGGAGATGTTTGAAGAAGAAACTCACTTCAGTTGTCTCTAATCCACCTCGAGACACTGATACCGTGAGTTTCTCTTCTATTTCTAGAAATTCAGCCAATTTCTCCAAAGCAACCTGTTATTTGTCACAAATACAGATGTCTTCTTCCGTGGGAACTTCTTGAATTCTATCCCCAACTTATGGAATTTCTCGGGATAAGTCCAATGTAGTCTTGTTTAATTTTTACTTGCTTATAGATTCGGACTATTTTTAATAGAGAATGTGGATATGAATTTCAAAGACAAGGATATGTGCTCATAAAAACAGGACATTTGTTAGGTAACCATGCGGAGATTTTGAAATTTAGTCATTAATATAATATAATGTTTTACTTATTCTATATTGAAATGAGATAATGTTGTTTTACTTATTCTAAAAAGACAGGGTAATAAAGGAAAAAAATCCATGTAACCATGAAAAATCTGTTGTACTAAAGAAATCCACCGGGTTTTACCAGCATTTAATTGCCACAATCAGTGAGAAGACAACCAAGTTTTCTCTTTCCATCTGAGTTATTCAGCAGGGAAAGATTACTGTGCTTGCCTATAGTTAACCAGTATCAACCTTGTTAATACCACATAGTCTACAAGATATTGCATGTTCAAATCTTCAGTGGAAGTTGAAGTCATGGATCCAACTCCTTTTTCTTCAGCCTAAATCTAAGATTGTTTCAGAAATGCTGTCTGATGGATGATACCATTGAAATTATGTAACCCGTATGACTTGTCATCTTTGAACTTCCATAATCTTTTGATGGATTTGACAGGTAAGAGCGATTTAGTTCTTCTTTAAAGCATGTCGTAAAGAACATAAATTGGAATTTCCATTGAAAGATGCAGAGGTAATGGTTGTTGACAGCCTCGAGGTTGCGTAAGACATGCCAATTACGCGGTGAAAATGAAATTCATTTCTTGCTAAGCCTTGTGATTGGACATTGAACCCCACTTATCTTGGTTCACTTGTCGATTCTCTGATCATATTATTCTTGTTCTCTGCTTCGCAATCCACAAGACTGGGACAGCTTTATGAAGCCACTGCCTATAAAGTGAAACTGAATAGGCAGCATTCACCTGATTTACTGGGTCAATAGCACTGAACTCAAGGACAAATGAATGGCCTTTTGCTTGCAAATCCATGTGGCAGGATATGTGATACTAGAACACGCTAATTTCTTCATGGATTTGGCAGTACAAAGCCCACAACATCTGCCTCCAGACATGTTTTTCTGTAAATATCCCATGGACAAACAATACGTGTGAAGATACACTGCAAATAATAATTTGTTTGACACCTGATTTTAGCTCACTTTTCAGATTTTTCCAAAAATCACAAAATTAGAATTAGGAACCTTGGTCAAGCTTGGGAACCTATTTCTAAACCGAAAATGATTTTTTTTAAAATTTTCCTGAGTTTTTCTTTAATTTCCTTTGGTCAAAATAAGGGTGAAAATCAAGAAAAATAGCAAATGGAATACACAAATTCCATAAAAATAGTCATTAGTCTTATTTTAAATCCAATTTCATTAATACAGCATCAATTTTATAAAATTTCAATTGAGAATGTGTTTTTCCCAGAATTGGGTAAAAACAAGCCCAAATTGAATAAAAAATTCAATTAATTCATTTCTAGTCATTTTTCAGCTGTAGTGTCTTCACAACAAATGATTATGGAATCTTGAATTGCACAATGGTCAGTCCAATTACACAATTTACCAAATAAATAAAAAAGCCCCAAAACCCGATTGAAAATTAGGGATTTTTAGCCTAAACTGGGGATCATGATCAATTTGAAATTATCGAACCTTGAGACCATCATTTCTAGGGTTAATCAGTCATGGGTAATCCAATTTTGGCATCAATTTTTCCCAATCAGGTCATCTAGATGTTAAATTGAACAAAAACCCTAATGATCCGAATTTACAATATGAGAATTTTGGGTTTAATCATGACAAAAATTAGGGCAAATCTCATATTTGGGTGTGAAATGTGATGAGGAATCCAATTTTGGGGTTAAAATCGAAAAATAGGGTCAAAATCGAGTAGAATTTGCGAATTTAGACCAACCCTTTTCTGCCAGGTCAGCCTTCTTCCTCACCCGACTCACTCAAAACATTCTAAACCCAGAAAAATATCCCGTGCTTACCTCTTGATCGACTTATTCTAGCCAAATAAGCATGTGTTAATCTCCGACTTCGGAAACTCGTGTGGCACGTTAGACATATCGTATCATTTTAGGTATCGAAAGAGCGTTAGAGATCTCAATTTGGGATCATTAGCGCAACCAAGTGCCCTTACTAAAAATTTCTAGTTTGCAGAATCGTGATATTTCTCTCGTACTTCGATTAGATTTCTAGTCAACCTATCAATAATGACTAATGGTGACTCCAAATCAAAACTTAGACTAAGTAAAAAGATAAAAAATCACAATCCGCTGTCACGCGAGGTATGGTCTGGGAGAGACCCCCGTTTATCTAGTAATGGGATGTTTGTGGGACATTTGAGCGAAATATCCGCATCGGACCCTAGTAGCTCATTCAGGGACAGTTTGCCCATTCATAACAAATGGAAATATCTACTTAGCATGCCAAAAAAAAGCGCGGCGCGACATACAACTGAACTGTTAATTCTCACCAACAATCCCTATAAGAGCACCCACCACCTATGAAATGGTGAAGCCTGTTATTGTTCCCCACGACAATTTCCCTATCAAAAGTTCGAGAAACCATTTTCGATAATTCATGACAATCCCAACAGATCCTAAGGTTTTTAACAATTCTTATAGGAACGTCTTGCTTCAATCAGATCAAACCAAATGCAGTGGCAATCTCCTTACTGTTTAGAGACAGAGCATTCTCTTTCTCTTCTTCTTCTATATTGAACAAAACCGAGTTCGTGTTAGCCATGTACCCTTATAATCTCAGCCCCCTGAAGATCTCGCCCAGCATCGCTTAAATTTCGATATAAATTTGGTGGGAGTTATCTCCAACAAAAAAACTCGTGAACTTCACCATCAACTTCTACAACACTGCAGCCTGGAAGCTTCTTCTCGCCTCTGTACTTCATTACCTACCGCATAAGGCTTACACTTTCCCAGTTTTTGTTATCGGTGTAGATATTGGACCAAAGCATGTAAGCACCATGACTCTCTGCCTCAAGCTCCACCATCTTTCTTGACGCAAGCTCGCCTATTTCCATATTCTTGTGAATTTTACATGCATTTTGTAAAGCTCCCCAAGCGCTGGCATGAGACTCCACTGGCATGTCATCGATGAAATTTAAGGCTTCGTTTAAACAGCCAGCTTGGCCATACAAATCAACCATGCAGTCATAAGGCTCAAGTTCTGGCTGGATTCCATAGGACTCGCTCGCTGAGGCAAAACCCTTACGCCCCTTCTCGACTAGTTAAACTACACTTCAGCCTCTCAGTACCGATACAAATGTGACTTCATTTGGGAGATCCCCGTCTTTCTTCATGGGCGAGAAAAGCTCGAGACATTCCCTATCAGTTCCATTTATGTCTAGTCCATTCATGGCACTACTCCATGTGTACGCGTTCCTTTCTTTCATCCCCCAGAAAACCTCCATGGCCTTATCCATGTCACCGCATTTGGCATACATATCTATAAAGCAGTCCCTAGCATCAACGTCATCCGAAGGCTGATCCTTTTAATATATGCATGAGCCCACCTCCCTTGATCCAGTGCACCTAATTGAGTGCATGCAGATAGAACTGGAACCATAGAAGGCTCGTCGACCTTCACACCTTCCAGTTGCATCTCATGGAACAAATTCAAGGCACACCTCGACTCCCTAAAACACATCCACGCATTTTGTCAACATTGCCATACTGTGCGCAAAAGTGCTCGCTCAGCATCAGCGTTTGACACACCACGTCATGATCAAGAATCCCTCCAAACACCCTATGACACGATTCTAAACTACCCATCTCCACATACATTAATCAACGCACTCTGAACATGCGGGTCAATTTCAAACCCGTGTCTTGATGGTTGGATAAAAAACTTGATGCTGGTTTGATTATTGCCTTGCTGTGCGTCTAAACTTAATATTCCAATTTGGTTTTTTGTCACCCAAAACCTACCACAAAATTAAGGAGGAAAGTCTGTGTGAAAATTAAAAAAAGTGGATGAAGTTTCCATTGAATTTGTCTTCTTTAAGTTCCTGCTTCTAGCCAATAACCAATGATAAGAATACTAGGATTCGAAATGTCAATTATGCATGCCTTTCGTATCTTTTATTCGTTTCCTTTTTCTTTTCCTGGAATATTACCTTTGTATGGGAACTCAACTTAGAGATCACTTGTGTATCTTTGGTAAACCAATAACATCTTCCTTAGTTGAATTCCCTTGTCTTCATTAGGCCTCTCCTCTTTAGAACTATTTCTATATGTACGCTTAATTCTTTCAATCAATAATTTATGATTATCGGAGTTCTTTTTATTCTATTTTCATTCCTTAAACAGCAGTCATGAAGTCCATTGATGGAGCTTTAGACTTGTGGGAGCAACAAACCCGGAAAACCCAATCTCTCAATCGATCTTGCGGTCCATTTGCAAACTGAGATCATCAATTCCGACACAATCCAAGTGTACAAGGGGCTCAATGTTGTCACCAACAAGGTTACCGAGCTCGAGCGTCAATCCAGCATCAAGGAGTGCCACATCACCTCCTAGGAGTGATCGATGTTCCTAATGTTGACTTTCGACGCATCACGTTTGTAGTCATGCGATGATCGCCTTCAAGCAAATAATGGACTGTGCGTGCGCTGCAATCATTGCTGGAGGATCGAACTCCTTTACTGAGGCGGTCGTGGAGGGCCCAACATCTAATTTCACGTCCATTTATGATTGTTGTTTCCTTTGGTTGGATGTGTCTCTCACTATCTTGAATAAGTGCATGTCGAAACGGGTGGACAAGATGGTTGATGGGGTGGAGGTATGTTGCCTCACAAATTGACTGCTCAGGTGGCATTCGCCGTGCGATTGGGGTCCCAGAAATGGACCATTACCTGCGATTCGAGTGTATGATTGATGATGAGAAACCAAATGAGGGTTTGCTTGATGTCGCCATCAACAAGATCAAGGTCAACACTTGCAGGTTAGCTTTTCGCCAAGCGAAGAAGATCTGGAGGCTTAGTGAAGACCGTGGGTGGAACATATATCGCATCGATGCGACCAGGGTTTTCGAGAGTCGAGGCAAAGATGTTGAGAAGGGATGGGAGTGTCTGGTGTTGGAGCCAAGCTTGGCAATAGCAGGAGATTTCCTCAAGGACCATGAGAAATCATTTAGTACGCCGAAGCAACTTGCCGCAACCTTGCCTCAAGTTTGCATGAAAATGTAGGGAACTAACTAACCAGAGAGTGATTAAATATTCTCATGATCACAGATATCATAAAACTGTTGTAATTTTTTTGGAATTCTAACGAGAACGGTTTTGTCCATCAAAATACTGTCTCCCTATTTTCTCTTGAATATCAGAGTCTCACAACTCTGATAATAATCACACGAGAAACTCTTAAGGAGATGAATACACTACTTTACTTGCTGAAATCTCTCTCTTTTTTTTACTCTACTACTGAAACGATTAAAGACTCGCATATATATTGGCTTGAAACATGACTCTTGACATACCATTAATAATGACTAGAAAACTACAAAGCAATAAAGACACTTTAACATGTGAGCTGAAAAGACTTCCATCAAGAACTGAACAGCCTTTCGACCAAAACACGAAGAGTCACCAGAGATAGGCGGTGATATCTTCAATACTCCCCCTCACCGACTACTCTCTCTAAGGATGGTCCTTGCGACCATACCAAGCTGAGCTCGAAACTCTTCAAACTTTGTAGCTCCAAGACCTTTGGTGAAGATATTAGCAACTTGATCACTTGTCTTGGCGTA
This sequence comes from Syzygium jambos, assembly GCA_031216235.1. Lineage (NCBI taxonomy): Eukaryota > Viridiplantae > Streptophyta > Magnoliopsida > Myrtales > Myrtaceae > Syzygium > Syzygium jambos. The sequence goes on from CM062226.1 coordinate 17,657,880, forward strand.
CTCCATCTTGATCTTGCCCTCCAACACTTCTCTTGCAAAAACTGATAGTGGACTTCCACATGCTTAGTCATAGCATGGAAAACTGGATTCTCTGCCAAGCTTATAGCGGATAGATTATCACAATACAATATTGTCGAATAATCTATCGACTGATGAAGATCATCCAATAACCGCACTAGTCACTTACTCTCCTGAGCTGTCATTACTGCTGCTCTATATTCAGCTTTTGTTGTAGACAAAGACACGGTTGGCTGTCTTTTACTGCACCAGAATACTACTGCTGATCCAAGATGAAACGAGTATCCAGTAGTTAATCGCCGTGTGTGTTGATCTCCAGCATAGTCGGCATCACAATGACCGACTAACTCACCTGATGATTCTTTTTTATACAAAAGGCCAAAATCAAAAGTCTTCTTTACATACCTCAGGATACGCTTGGCTATATCCAAGTGAGGCTTCCTTGGCTTCTCCATGAATTGACTCACTATTCCCACTACAAAAGCGATGTCAAGCCAAGTTATGGTAAGGTAGATTAGACTACCTACCAGTTGCCTATACATAGACGAATCTTCTAGCTCTCGACCTTCTTCAGCGCATAGCTTTGCATTCCCATCCAATGGAGTAGATATAGGTTTGCAATCGAGCATTCCAAATTTTTCCAAGAGATATCGTGCATACTTCTCTTGACATAAGAATAATCCTTCTTTTGTCCTATCAACCTCAAGCCCCAGAAAGTGTTTCGGCTCTCCAAGCTCCTTCATCTGGAACCGTATAGAGAGGTTGGCTCTAATTTGACATATCTCATCTTCATCATCTCCAGTAATGATAAGATTATCCACATAAATCAGCATAGCTGCAACCTTTCCATCTTCTGCCTTCACGAATAGGCTCGAGTCTGCTAGAGCTACATTATAACCGCTCCTCAATAAGAATTCTGCAATCTGTCCATAACACGCTCTCGGGGCTTACTTTAAGCCATACAACGCTTTCTTTATCTTGCAGACATATTCCGGATAAGTTTTGCTCTTGAAACTATCCGGCTGCTCCATGTATATCTCTAGCTCAAGTTCTCCATGCAGGAAAGCATTCTTCACATCCATCTGCCACACATTCCACGACTTGCTTGCTCCAAGTGCTAAGAGAACTCGAACTGTGATAACCTTTGCTACCAGGCTAATGGTCTCTTCATAATCAACCCCATATTTTTGCGAAAATCCTCGAGCCACTAGACGTGCTTTATACCTCTTAATCGACCCATCTAGTCAAGTTTTAAGTTTATAAACCCATTTGTAGGAAATCGGATGTACCTCTTTAGGTTTCGGTACCAAGTCCCACGTCTCATTCTTCTTTAATGCGAGGATTTCTTCTTCCATGGCCTTCCTCCATTCTGTACCCTTCGAGGCTTCTTCATATGTCGAAGGCTTGACCATGCCAACATCTACAGTCAATGCCGCATTGGCATACTTGGGGTTTGGCTTTCTTTGCCTCGTCGATCTCTGAAGTCGAGGCTCCTCCTCTACAAGTTCTTCGACCTGACTTGGTCGAAGTTCTTCTGTCAACCTTGGACGCTCATCAAATGAACTTGTCGATCCTAGTGACTGTGTGTCGTCATCTTTTTCAACAGGCTGATTCTCATCGAATTCTTTCGGCCTTTCTTCAACCTCTTTGTCGAAATGCTGTGAATTTGGCAATTCGACAGCTTGAGGTGACCACCAAGATGACAATTCGTCGAACACCACATTCCTTGAAGTATATCATCTCCTTGTGGTAGGGTCGCAACACTTCCGCCCCTTTCATTGATCATCATATCCCACGAATATGCAGCGAAGATGATCAGGCACAAATGCACAACATACGCATCAAAAAACTCTAAAGTGACTTACCACAAGCTTGCGATTCCATAGCTTCTCGTATGGTGACATAAAACCAAGCCTTGCTTGTGACAGCCTATTAATCACGTGAGCCGTCGTCTTCATACATTCGGTCCAAAACCTCGATGGAACATTCTTCGCGTGCAACATGCTCTTGCATGTCTTAGCTAGATGCTGATTCTTTCTTTCGGTAACACCATTCTATTGCAGTGTATACGAACAACTTTACTGTCAACGTATCTTGCACTCTTGAAAATACTTCGTGAACTCGTAGGAAGTGTATTTTCCCCCGTTATCGATGCGTAAGCAACGAATTTTTCTGCCTACTTCACTTTCAACCTTCTGCTTATACACCTTAAATTTAATAAACGCCTCAGATTTTTCCCTTGTGAAAACAAGCCAAACATAGTTGGAAAAGTCGTTAATGAAAGTGATCATATACTTGAATTCGCTAACAGACGACTGCTTCACCGGACCAAACACATCCGAGTAAATGAGCTCGAGAGGCATCCGAGTTTTGAACAATGATTCCTTATACGGAAGTTGATGTGCCTTCTCGTACTGGCACCCAGCACAAACCACATCTTCTTGCACTTTCAACTGGGGAAGACCCCTCAGCATGTTCTTCTGTATCATCACCATCAACTTGTGATAACTTACATGCCCAAGCCGTGCATGCTGTAAATCAGGTGTATCATTCCTTCGGGTTTTGTTTACGTATGCCGTTTGAGCAGACATTACGTAAACGAACTCCAGCCGACGTCCCTCCATGATTGGTCGACCAGTGGGCTTCACACTTCGGTACATCTTAACATGTTGTGGACCGAACACCACATAATTACCCGAGTCTGTGAGCTGGGACACAAACAATAAATTCTTCTTCATTCTCGGCATGTGATACACACTTTTCAATTCAACTAGCTGTGAACGGAATCGAGGAGTTATCATCATCTTGCCGATATGAGTAATTGGTAACCTCGAGCCATCTGCAGTAATAACAACACGTCCTCCGGTATATTCACGCATGTTCAACAGCTTGCCTTGATCTCCAGTCATATGACTCGACCACCCTGAATCAACAATCCAATCGAAATCATAAATAATCAACTTTCACTTACAGAGATTAATGCCATCGCATCGTTTGACTTAACTGTGGAAGAGGCAGTGAGCTCGTCTGATACCACCATTGCATCAGACATTTGGAAATCCCATTCCTTATCTTCATCGAAATCATTCTTCTTTGATGATGCTGCGACATTTCCTTCAACTTTCTTCACTCGACAATCTCTGGCAAAGTGGGCCTCCTTGCCATAGACGTAACATCATCCATTATGTCGTTTGCCATTGCCCCACTAGGCTCCCCCTGGTCGAAGACTCGTCTCTCTTGGATGCTTTTGCCATTCTTCACGAGCTGGTTGCTTTTACCATTCAACATGGCTTTTCCTCGACTTGCCATTTTTATTATCAGCACCGGTTCGCCTCTGACCCTTGAACCCTCTTTTATCATTGAAGATGGCACTTTCTTCTCTCTTAATCGAAACCTTAGACATTTGACTATCTAAAGTCTCTTGGTTAGCCAGAGTACTCTCTAGACTGGTCAACGTTAGTTGCCCATCCACGAGTAGCCGTAATAATACCATTAAACTCCGACTTTAACCCGTGAATAATAATTCTTCTCATTCTTATTTCTGAGATGGCATTAGTGGGATCCAACTTTCATGGAGAAATACTAACTCACCGTCACAAATGCTCAGCACTACTCCAAGAAACCTTGGTCCCCGACCAATCGATCACAATCCCTGATTGTACATCGGCAAAACTTCAACGTATTTCGGTCCTTGACCACCTGCGCACGAACAATGGTCCTTGACCACCATCTTCACGAACTATGCTCTGGAAGACTTGACTCACAGTCACTAACAGCCGTGCTCTTGGTCCCTGATAACCTGTGCTCTGATACCACTTCTTGAATATCAGAGTCTCACAACTATGATAATAATCACACAAGAGGAGCTCTTAAGGAAGTAGATGAATACACTACTTTACTTACTGAAATCTCTCTTCTTCTTTTTTTACTCTACTACTGAAATGATTAAAACTCGCCTATATATAGGCTTGAAACATGACTCTTGACATACCATTAATAATGACTCTAGAAAACTACAAAGCAATAAAGACACTTTAACATGTGCGCCGAAAAGACTTCCATCAAGAACTAAACAGCCTTTCGACCAAAACATAAAGAGTCACCAGAGATAGGCAGTGATATCTTCAATATTTTCCAACTTTGATCCATATTTAAAGCCAATGTACCTTAGAATGTATCACCACCTTCGGATAATCTATGTAAGAAACATTCTTATCGAACACTAGAAGTGAGTTTAATGAAGGTTTTAGAATAATCTATCTTGTAGCAATGCAATATTTCAATATAGGATGCTAAATTCTAATTTCAGAAAATACAAGATGCCAAGCATAACTATTTAGAAGATGTAAAGAGTAATCTCTCAAGGAAAAATAATAGGAGGAGTACAAGCCGACATTTTCTATCTTTTAACACATTTCAATTTACAAAGAAGGAAAGATCGGTTGTCAAGGTATTATATCGGCAAGTGTCCAATAACTAAACATGTGTTTCGCACAATATGTAGGTTTTTGTCATCCAGTAAATATGGCAGTATCATGATGTTAACTTGACCCAATAATCTATATTATAGAAATCTATACAAATGTGACACGGAACTGTTCCCGCAAAACGAGACCGATGTCAACATATCATCTCTAAACCTAGTTTCTTGGAATCTTCTCAAGAATGAGAAACGCTAATATGGAATGAGCAATCTGGGTAACTATGCCCAAAATTTCAAAAGCTTTCTCTGGATGCCTTCTATGTCATCTCGATCAAGTTTATCCTCCAATTGAAAGAATATAAATCCACATGAGAGGGCGCTTCATCTTCATCACATTCAACAAAGCCATCTTGCCCTCTCTCTCTTTTCTAACTTCCATCTCGCAGAGCAGTCGATTGCAAGAAGCAGCTCATTTAGGTAAAGAAAATCCAATTTACATTCAATTGTGCAAGAAGAGTTAGCCATCTTGCTTGTTGGATTGTATTCCTGTTATGGTTTTAGATCTTATGCAGATTGTGGTATCTTAACTTTGGCTGATTATCATGCAGGGCTAGTCAAATGAGAAGGCCCTCGTGAATTTGAAAAACCATGACCATGCTTGATTATGAGATATACCCCGACTCATAGAACTATCCTGTTGAGGTTTAAATTGAATGTATTAGCCCACTTCGATAGGATGACTCACAGAATAATCCTAGAAATGATTCCTGTTAAGGCATCTTCATGATCTAAGCACAGGAAAATCACCCAATACATAGGCAATAGGGGGATCGTTACCCTCGGCCGCTCTTTGTTCCGTAATGACCCGATGATAATGATCATACCTGTGAAACATCGTATAGAAGTGTCATTCCATTCGTTTTTTCATCAGAATTTATGTTTAGCCGGCTTGATTACTGACGTACGGTTATCGGTGGATGCGCGTGTCAATTTGCGAAGTGTTAATTGAATTCTTCCTAGGGTTAGACGAACATTGCAAGTGGGGTTTTTGTGAGAAATCGCATCGTTTCTTATCTTCTTAATTGCCTGCTCATAATAACTTTGGGGATTTTTTGTCTGACATTTTCCCTAATGATGAAGATTAGATTCATCTCGTCTTGGCAGCCATGTCTTGTGTGAAATATTCCAACCATTTGTTAAAATGCTATCCAATCCAAAAACATTCAATAGGAAATTCTATTTATCGTATTTATAAAATAAAAAAAGGTGTACCAGATCTCTTGCGTCATCTTATGTTTTCTAATTTCTAGATTTCTCAGTCCTTGAGTTCTTTTATTCATTGAACTTTAAAAAATTCCTTTATGATTTAACTTTTTTTCTCCAAACAAATATGATAAAATTTCTAGTTTTTCAGTGGAGTCTTTAGTTTATACCCCTCAGTAATTGCTCCTAAACCGAAAAAAAGAAAAAGTTAATTTCGCGTCTTTTAACGGCTTAAGTATAGAACATGGACATTAGTAATTACTCTAGTCATTTATCATACTCGTTCTATATTCCAAATCTATTTAACATGGTCTCGAATCATTGCTCTATTAATAGTTTATACTTTTGGGACATGCGACGACCATCTTCTTACATAACTTCCTTTCCATTCTCTTCCTTTCAATTTCGATTTTACAGGCTCTAAAATTCTCCAGGGGACATATACTTCTGTTACTGTTTCATTATATTCCTTTTTGTGTACTCTTCCTCTTTTTTGTTAACCTCATGATCTCACTTGAAGGTCAATGGGAGATGCCAACACCAGAAGAAACCTTCCAGAGCTGTTCGAGCTTGTCGGGGATGACTTCCCGGATGGCTTGCACACCCTTGATTTCTGTGCCACCCTTGAGAATTGCTTGAAGTATGTGCGCGATGTCCAATTGCTGATTTTTGACGTGCTTCATTGCTTCGAAGAAGAAGACAGGAAAGGAGACTGCAGGTATATATGTATCTTAGTTCCCCAGGAACTTCATTGATAGCACATATATCTAAGTATAATTGGTTATTGAGCTACTCTTGCTAATGCTAAGGCATTCAATCTCTCCTATCTTCTCTATGCATTGGCCTTTGATTCATATCCTAACAAGCCAATGAGATTGAGTTGATTTCTAGAGTATGATATCCTAACAATACAACGTTAAGGTGGTGAGAAATACACATGACCTGTTTCGAGATAAACTGATGCAGAAACCTTGGAAAAATTTAGGTACTCAAACATCTTGGAGAAATCGACGAAATTCAGGGAGACTAGAGACCCCTTGACTGAGTTCTTCGAGATCTTTCAGATTATCCACAAGCAACAAAAGTCCATGCTCGAGAAGTTGCAGATAAAGAAGAAGGAGATTGACGAGAAGCTCAAGAGCATACGCACTTGGGCGATTGTCTCAAACATTATACTGATTGCGACTTTCCAAGCCATACTGATCTATTCGGTCGTGACTGCTGAAGTGGTTGCTCCGCCATTCACTGCCGCTTTAGTGGCTGCAGTTGCCTTTCCCATGGATTCGGTGGGCAGGTGGATCGATTTCCTTTGGAAGAATTATGAAGATATATTAGAGGGAGAGGAGGAGGTGATCAACTCAATACAAGTGAGTACTACAAACCTTTTTTCTCCCTTATTGCAGTGACCATTTCCACCTTTTCGTCAAACCAAGTTAACATCCACAAGAGTTCCCCCTAGAAGTTTTCACGTCAAACATAATGAACATTGTGAGGCTGGGTTGATTTATATGTAGCTGTAAGGATGGGAACAATGTCTTGGCGTCCAAAACGCAAGAAACTCTGCAAGAGAAGTCACCATGATTTACATGAATAAATTCTTTCGACTAAAAGCTCTACAGATCGGTACCTTTGTTACTCTCCAGGTTAGGAGTGTCAAAAAGACCCGAGCCGGCCCGGCCCGACCCGTGTCGGCTCGGCTCGGCCCTAAAATTTGGGGTATTTTGAGATTGTGCCTCAACTTTTTAGGGTAGGGTTTTTAGATATGGGTATTATTAAAATTAGAGTAGGGTCAAGCCCGACCCATTGACACTTCAGAACCCCCTTTTCTCTCACTTTTCTCTCTCCTCTCTCTCTCTTCGTACAAACCCTAGATCTAGACAAAAGTTGCCGACGACGGAGGCCTATCTCCGGCAACCAGGCGAGCTTCCCGGCGGCCATGTGCTTGGTCGAGCTGCCCAGCTGCCGGCCGAGCGCGGACGCAATCTGGAGAGTGGACTTGTCGACCTCGAGGATGCAGTTCTCCCGATGCGGGCACTCGAACGCGGCGTACACCGAGCCCGGCGAGTCGGCCACGGTCGTGACCCAGGCCTTGTAGATGCGCGGGTCCTTCGGGTCGTTCCAGTGGGCGGCACCGACGTGGAGGCCACTGGAGAAGTCATAGAAGTTGGAGGCCGGCAGCCGATTCCGACCCCGCGGCAGCTATCTCCGGCCAGACGCACCCGAGCTTGGGGACACGGGTGTCGGTCTTGAACTCGTACTTGACGACTTGGGCTTGATGGTCCACTGGTACGCCCCATTCCGGTTCTCATGGACGAGCTCGGTGGTCTGGTAGTCATACACGGAGTGGATCTCGGCGTCGGTGTACTTCACGTTGGGGCTGTCGACCTTGAAGCTCTCGACAAACATCTTTGCTTCTTCCTTCCCTTTCCTTCCTGGCTGGTTGCTGGTTGCTGGTTGTTGTTGCTGGAGCTGGCGCTGCTCCGTTCCTTCACTCGGGAAAGAGGGAGAGGGGGAAAACGAGAGAGAGAAACGTCGGGCGTGTGTCGAGGGGGTTGGGGGGGGCCACAAACGAGAACGCTCGCTTTCTCTCCCCTCTTTCTCTCCGGCTCGCCCTCTTTCTCCCCTCTTTCACTTCGACGTTGTCGAAGTGCGTGCGGATTGTGGCGAAGTGGGAGAGGTTCCAATCGTAGCTGGAGATCTGGCCGCCGTGGGTGATCCAGAAGGAGCCGTCCGGTTGGGCGAAGAGGGCGGCAGGGAACCCGTCGGAGGCGGGGTGGATGGTGGCAATGACGGAGGTGTCGATGCCGGCGAGGGGAGGGGGACATGGCGGAGCGGAGGCGGGAGTCGACGCCGTAGTAGAGGGCCTCGTCGGCGAGGTCCTACTTGGAGAAGCGGAGGGCGGTGGAGGGGAGCCGCCCCGTCCATAGACCCTTCAAGCGAGAGAAAGGGGTGTCGGTGCCGGACAAAGATTGAGCAAAGACTGAGCGGGAGGATGTTTTGGCGTTGTGGCACCGGCACTGACCCGACCCTACCCGACCCATCTCCTGAGCTAAATGCTAAATAGGGTCTTGGGTAGGGGCGGGGCGGGTCAAGCGCGACCCTCTACGTTTCGGGTCCGGTCGGGTATTAGGAAAGCTCGACCCGACCCGTCCCATTGACACCCCTACTCCAGGTCCTGGATACAATCAGAGTTCTTATTGACCGTTTGGAGGTACAGATCAAGAGCCTCTTGCAGATAGCTGATTTTGCGATTGACGTGGGAACAGAGGCAGTGAAGCTCGGAATAGAAGACATCAGGAAGAAGCTGAGAGATTTCGTGAAGGATGTCGAAGAACTGGAAAAGCAAACCGATATGTGCCTCAGAGGATTATGAAGCCCCCCACCAATTGAAATGGTGCCCCTATAGTGCCATGGAGAACTGTTGCTAAGGGTTTGTTTCATTGAGAAGGATGTTATGTGAACCTCAATTGCATTGCCTTCTTAGTTCAATAAAGTGGAAGACATCAACATTTGGCATTTGATTTGTTAATTATCAAAAACTAGCGCAGCTTTTCGACATAAAGGCCTTTATCATCTTCCTGCCTTGGATTCTGTCAAAAAAAAAAAATCTTCCTTGTTTGGATAGGAATTCTTCGATCCCTAGTTGATGCCAAGGAAAGGTACGATCTTATTACATTTGCTTTGCGACGAGATGCTCGAGAAAGATTCATCAAAGCTGGACATTAAATGAGGTTGGCATATGTATGTAATTGATAGGGGCGAGCACTGGAACCAGATCGACCTGCAAACCGAAGCGGCCAGTTCCGGCCAGTTCTCGAGAGAACAGGTCTGGTTCCAGGTTCCTAATTTCCTCGTCCGATTCTAGGTTCCTAAAATTTAGAACCAATGAAAATCGGTCTGGTTTCAAGTGTGGATCCACCCACTCGGACCACCAAGACTGGACCAATTATTCTATTTTTCTTTTTAAAAGTCTTATTATTAAAAGACATTTCTTAAAAAACTAATGCAGCTTTCATTTTCTTTTTTTCTATTTGTTTTTTTGGAGCAGTAATTTCACTCTTTTTAAGAAGGGTTAATACCACGAAAATCCCCACAATGGTCCACACGTGATAATTTTATCCTAAACTAATTTTTTGACCATCGAAAATCTTAAACTAGTATACCTGTGGCACATTTACCCTATGTTAGTTTCTGTTAAATTTTACCATCAAACATGTGGCAGTTGGCGAGCGTATTGATTTTGGGTTTTACCTATGACGGCCCAAGCCAAGCGGCGGAGCGCAGGGAGGAGGGATGGCGGTGCATCCGTGCCACTACCCCGGACATGCGCAGGGAAGTGGGGTACCTCTCATGTCCCACATCACCTAGGAAGGGAGCCTTGGGTTTACTTATAAGGCTTGGGATTCTATATCTGTGTAACGCATTTTAAAGCTGTGAGGGTCAGTAGGCCCAAAGCGGTGTAGACCCGGGGTGTTATAGGTGGTATCAGAGCCGACTGCCGATCGCATGTGGGCCCACAGCGAGGGCGTTGTGTCCGTAAGGGGTGGAGAGTGTGACGGCCCAAGCCAAGCGACGGAGCGTGGGGAGGAGGGATGGCGGTGCGTCCATGCCACTACCCCAAACGTGCGCAGGGAAGTGGGGTACCTCTCCTGTGCCACATCGCCAGCTTGGGGTTCTATATCTGTGTAACACGTTTTAAACCCGTGAGGGTCAGTGGGTTAAAGCGGACAATATTACACACTGTAAACCCGGAGTATTACATTATCCCTCCGTTATTCACATACTTATCAATTTGTGATTTTTCGTTATATTAATTCAATTTAACAGAATGTAAATTTGTCACGAGTGTACCATTTTTGGGTTTTTTATGGTCAAAATATTAATTTGGGATAAATTTATCACAAGTGTACCAGTTTGGAGTTTTTCGTGGTCAAAAAATTTAGTTTAGAATAAATTTATCACAAATATACCAATTTGAGATTTTTCGTGGTGTTAACTCTTTAGAGAACAAATTATTTGAAAACTGGCTAATTCGAAATGGACTCCGTAGCCTTGCTGTTTTTTGCCCGCTCATCCATTGTCTACAAGAACGTGGTGGAGATCGCGCTAATTGGCGAAGATGGAGTTGACAGACTATGATGGTAATGCTAGCACTGGCAGATGGGAATAGTGACCGACGGGAAATTGCATTGTTTCGAAACCATCACTTTCACAATAAAAAGGCTTTAAAATTCTGTAAAAGGGTTTAAAAATGGGAAGGTCAAGCCTTTAATCAAAGCGTTTTTTTTGTCAGAACGGCTTTGATCAAAAGCTTCGTATAGTAGTAAACTGCATGAATGGTTACGATCACGAAAGTGCATTGAGAAGATTTTTCGAGATTTTCATTAATCAAAATTCATAAGCATAATGATGCTTTAGGTTTCAATCGATTTGTTTCTTTTCTTTTCATATTTTCCCTTTTCTTCTTTATTTTCCTAGGATCCTATCGCCCTTACAACGGTTCAATTCTTTTCACACTTGTTTTTGCTGGAAAAAACAAGGGGAGTAATACCGCCAGTTCCTGAACCCACCCGAGAACCAAACCAATCCGATTTAATTCCAGGACCAAGTGGGCTGGTTCCCGATTCCCGGTTCCAAGGTGAGACTGTTCCCACCTCGGAACAGATTTCCCCTAATAATTGATATATGCTATGGGGTCTTTATGTGATTATATTTTTATTTATACCATTACTGTAATTAATTACTATTATTTATACATATCAAACAACCATAGTTAAGGTCAAGCCACCATAAGCATTCTGTCTCTACTCTCTTTGTGACTTTAAAAATCAACATAGTATCAAAGCTGGAACACTACAAAAAAAACTGGATTTTTGCCACGAAAATTTGCGACAAAATTTCCAACGAAAAGTAAAATTCGTTGGTAATTAGCGACGAAAAATTTTTCGTCCCAAAATTCGTTGGAAATTTCCAACGAAAATTTTTCGTTGGAAATTTTCAACGAATTTTGCGACGAATTCAAAAAAACCCGGTATTGTTCGGCATTTTTTAAATTCGTGAGAAAATTCGTTAAAAATTTCCAATGAATTTTGCGACGAAAAATTTTTCGTTGGAAATTTCCAACGAATTTTGCGACGAATTCAAAAAAACCCGGTATTGTTCGGCATTTTTTAAATTCGTGGGAAAATTCGTTAGAAATTTTCAATGAATTTTCCCACGAATTTTAATTTTCCAGGCAATTATTTTAGTGTGTATAATTTTCGTTGCAAAATTCGCGAGAAATTTCCCACGAATGTTGCAACGAAAACCCTACTCCTTCCTTATTCAACATTTTTGCGCTCATTATTCCCGCAACGATTCTCAATTCCACATTCTCTCTCTCTCTCTCTCTCTCTCTCTCTCTCTCTCTCTCTCTCCGCGATCGACGACTCCACCTGCTCCACCGCATACTGGTTGGCGCACTGCACTGCTCCACCACCGAGCCCAAGCTCCCCCCGCCGAGCATCCGGCCGATGAAGCGGGCGGTGTCCGTCGCGTTCGCGGCAGCGAGGCCGAGCGCGACCGCAGTGTGCCAGGCCCTCGCCATGGCCAGCGAGGGCCAGCCTCGTCGCCGGCGAGGGCCGAGCTCGCCATGGCGGGCGAGCTCGGCCCTCGCCATGGCCGGCGAGCTCGGCCCTCGCCATGGCCGGCGAGCTCGAGCTCGCCCAGATCTAGGCGACCTCGAGCTTGCCGGCGGCGAGGCTGGCCCTCGCCGGCCATGGCGAGGGCCGAGCTCACCGGCGGCGAGTCTGGCCCTCGCTCGCACGATTTTTTTTTTGACAAAACTAATTTTGCCACGATTTTTTGACAAAAAAACATTTTTTTACCACATTTTTGCAACGAATTTAGTTACGAATTTTGCGACGAAAAAATTTCGTCGGAAATTACCAACGAAAATTTATTTTTTTTGTTGAAAAAATTTGCGACGACGGAAATTTCGTTGGATTTCCAAATTTTTCGTTGGAAAAAAGGTTGTTTTTTTGTAGTGTTTCCAACGAATTTAGCCATGATTTTCCAACGAATTTTCTAACGAAAAAAAGTTTCTTCGTAAATTTCCAACGAAAATTGAAATTTTTCGTTGGAAAAATTTGCGACGAAGAATTACCGACGAATTTTTTTTCGTTGGAAAATTCATTGGAAATTCGCTTTCCAACGAATTTTCCGAATTTTTCGTTGGAAATTTCATTAGAAAAATGATGTTTTTTTGTAGTGGAAAAAGCATCAAATTCATCATCTCTGCCCCAAATCAACACTTTTTTGCTCCTGTTTCTATTTCTGATTCATCCCTAGTTTTTTTTTCTTCCCTATTATCTCTTCTTTATCCATCATTTTTTATTTCCATTAATCCCAATTTCTCATCACCTCTCCCCCCAACATTTCCAACAGTACAAGTCTCGTCTCCATCAAGCTTGATGTAAACAATTATCTTTTGTGAAAAAGCTTTGTTTGAACCTATTCTATTCTGTAATGATCTTCTGGACCATGTGGATGGGTCTTTTGCGTATCAACCAAAGCTTGTTCCTAATGACAATGGGACTGTGGTTGTCGATCCATCCTATTTCACTAGGGTCAAGAAAGATAGTGAGTATGTAGTTTAATTAATTCGACCTTCAAAGTTGAGATTTTCATGAAGCTCACAACCTCCGGACATTTCGGGGGGTTTGGCTTGCTCTAGAAGACGCTTTATCGATCGCTGCGTGGCCAAGGTAATTGGATTGAAACTTGACTTTAGAATGCCATCAAGAAACCCAATCAGTCCATGTCTTACTATCTTTGAAGTTTGAAGCCATTTGCGAACTCTTGCACTACAAACAATGCTCCATCTTCAACAAGGACTTCAAGATTCAAGCCCTCAATGGGATCCCCATCTAAGTACGATCCCTTTGTCACACCAAAGTCACCAATAGCCCTACAATTCCTTTGGTGATCTGCCTTCACAACTCCTCATCCAAGAAGAACAATTTTTCCGAAAATCTAATACCTCATCTTCATCCAATACATCATGCTTTGATTGGCCATGCCATTGCACCCATTCCCCCATTCCAAGGGTCACGGGGTGGACATAATTCTAGGGGCAAAAGATCTAGTTAGTGACATTGTAGATGGTTCTTCAGTAATGAATTGGGTTTGCAATCCGCCTATGATCGATTCAGCTCGCAGTTATCATCAGACCCGAATTTTAATCGCTCCTTCTCCTCTTTTGGTCGGCCCCATGATGGTCTGAGGCCCTATGTTCCTCCATACACCTGGGGAGGCATTCTCGAATCTAGGCATAATCTTATTTGTCAAAACTATAAAGAAACCGAGCACACCACACTATAATGTCAACAATTGTTCAACCATGCCTTCACCACCAATGACCTCTAAGAATCCTTCTCAACTCTCTTGATTGGTAAGACTTATGATCCTATGTGGTATCTTGATGGCGAAGCATTGACACGCATGGCTAATGATACACTCCTAAACCCTACACTCTTTTATGATTTCACAAAAGTATTGGTTGGTGTGACATCATGAAAATTTATCCATTTGGGATTTATAAAATACTGAGTTTTATGAAATATACTCATAGTAAATTCTCGTCCGAAACTGATCATTTCTGGGATGCTAACCAATAGAGAAAGGCTAATAAACGAATTTAATTCGCACGAATAAAGAAAATTCGATCGTGAATTGATTTTTCGACCATGAAATCGCTGAGGTGATATTTTGAGCCATTGTTGGCCAATCCAAGGATAGTTTGGGGGTCAGTTCGCTACTGTCATAGTAGTGGATCGCGGGTGATTCCGCTAGACCACGGAATGACTTGACGAATGATCCTGAAGCTATACCAAACGATCGTGCCCCTCGGATCTAGTAATTGATCCTCGCGATTTTATTGGCAACCGAAGTCGTTACGGTCTGAATAAATTACACGTGACTCGATTTAGTATCAGTCACGGATCGAATATGCGAATTTTCCCAACAAGCCACCCGTTAGTCTGAGAAACGCTCGAGTTGCTTTTAATAAAATTTGATTATTTAATTTAGCCCAAATTGGACATCGGAAAATTTGAAAGTCACAAAGGGACGTTAAGACGACGTTGCGGTTGTAACGTGCAATTTTGGATGTGCCCAAATCTTTCTGAAAAATTTGAATTTGACAAGAAAATGAGAAAGTGACCGTTTTGCCCTTAAGGCTTTTTAAAGGGTTAATTATATGAGGCATGGGCATTTTGGTCATTTTGTCCTCAAAGTTGGAAAAGACAAAATACCCTTGGATATTTTTAAAGCAAGATTCGATCTGGGCCGTTGATTTCAAGATTAGATCGAATCTTGATCGTTGGATCAAAAAGGTTAGAGAGGGGTATTTTGGTCAATTGCCAAATTGGGTCAAAAGTTACTATTAGGTCCAAATGACTCATTCTCTCTCTCCTCATTTTCTCTCTCTCCCATTCGGTTCCCCTCCCCCACCGTGAACCCCCTCCCGATCACTCTCTCTCCCTCACGCCGGCCGCCCCCCCTTGCCCGTACGCCGACCGTCGTCGCCACCGCACCCCCATCACCGCGCCGTCGCTGATCCACCGCCACCACCATCACCTCACGCCATCTCTCTCTTCTCTCCCCCTTCCGTTTGAGTGGTCGTGGGTCACGGCCAAAGGAGGCCGCCGCCGCACGCCATTGTCGTCGCCGCCGCTCACCGCCGAGCCATGCCACCGCAAGACACCGCCGTCCTCGTCGATTGCCGCCGCTTTCCGTTCTAGCCGCGTGAGTCTAGAACTTGGTAAGTCGCGCCCTAAATCCAAATTAGGATATTGGGTATCGACGGGTAATTTTGATTGAAATGGGGTCTAGTTGAGGCGCGGATTTGTATGGATTATGAGTAGAATCAATTGGCGGGCCTAGTTATTGAATTTGGGAAATTTTTAATGGAGATTTTGAAAATAATAGTGGACTATGAGTGGCTGGACAGTGGGCTGTGATGGGCCGATCGAGACGAAATTTGGATTTTTAGAAACCGGCAATTAATTGTAAGAAAGTGCCGTGAAGGGCCGGAATTGATTTGACGCTGTTTGGTTGGAGAAAAATGGCAAATTGTGTGTTTAATGTGTGTTGGAACTGCGACTGGGTGGGGATGATGAAATTGAGTGCGTGGTTGTGTAATTACATGTTTGAAATATGCATGTTGTGTGCACGCTTGGGTTAGATTGATTTAATTATTACAATTGGCCATGTCAAATGCTGAGTGAGCACTGTTTTACGTATGAATGGATGCGTGCACGAGCCACGTGTGATTGGTCAATTAAATGTGGTAAATGCTTGTTGAGCATGTGCATGAGCGAGAAAGATTTGTGGTCCGACATGTGTTCGTGAAAAATTGTGCCGTCCTGAGGCGTGTACTTCAACGCGGGACGATACCCAGTATTTCCGGAAGACTACTAGCCTGAGGCGTGTACTTCAATGCGGGTTGCGCAGTAGGTGGTAGGTGTTGAGCCTGAGGTGTGTACGTTTACGCGAGTAAGAAACATGGCCTGAGGTGTGTACGTTTATGCGGGCCCTGAAGTGTTGTGAAAAGTGGTCGCAGTGTACCTGAGGTGTGTACTTCAACGCGGGTCACTGGTGAGGAATTGTGGAAAAGAGAATGAGAACGGAATGAGTGCATGACTTGAGATTTGTACATACTTATGATTGTATGTGATGTGCCTGCTATGTGATGGTTTGGTGTATGTGTGATTGTGTTTTGTGATTATCTGGAGGTACGTGATAGCCTATGTGGGGTTTAGGGGTGTATTTACTGAGATGTAGTTGCATGGTTATTTCAACCAATACTTTTCAGAATCCCGACAGGACATATGAATTCTCCGCCACCGCCACCAGAGCGTTTTAGGGTACCAGTGCACACTGAGAATGAGGTTGCATAATTCCTTATGCCCGATAACGTAACCTGGATTAGGCATACTACTACTATTTTTGTAGAGGTAGGGCTACCTTTGTGGGAGACCCGTGTTTATACTGCCTGGTTCTTCCGGGATGCAGACGGGGATGAGTTTGGGCCTGTCAGGGGTTTTGATGTTCCATTTGACTTAGTTGGGGATTGGGACCCGTCTGCCATACCCCCGATTGATGGAGAGTTGACTAGTGTAGAGACTAGTTTAGCTCAGTCGAGTCTGCATCCGGCGCCGACAGCGCAAGTATCGTCAGGGGCTAAGCATGAACCTGAACCCAAAGCATCATAGGCTGAGGACGACCCAATGGATATAAATTTAAAACCAATTCCCGAGGAGGAACCCGAGGGGGTAAAGCCCAAGGCAGAACCCGAGAACGAGCCTGACGAGTCTGAGGAGCCTGAAGAGGAACCGAACTATGTACTTCCGTACGAGCAGTATATGGATCCTAACTATGTGCCTGAATACAACTTCTTTGATGGATTATGGGAGGAGAATCAGAATGAAGTTTCAGCTGAGTCGGGTGACATAAATCACCCAATTGAGATTGAAGCAGAACTAGAATCCTCAGAGGAACAGACCGATCAGGAGAGTTCAGAATCAGAGGACGAGGAGTTAGACTCGGAATGGACGCCGAGTAAGGGTCGTAGAAACTAGTGTAGGGGTGGAAAAATGAGGCTTTTAATGAGTACCGTTTTTTAAGATAGAATGCCAGGTCATCGAGCCCTTTTTGTTATCAATGGTTAATAGTAAGGTGTGCAGATGTAAATGGCGGTTGTAAATTGTGAATGGAATCAAAAGTTTGTTAATGGAATCGAATGTGTATATTCTCCCTGATTGTTTTCCCAGTTTTAAATTGTTCGGGATTAATTGTGGTATCCGCTGTGGATGTAAATCTTTGATGGTTATTTGAGGTCGGCGACATTCCTGGGATGTTGCATAAATCGACCAGTAGAGGGTGTCGTGCTCTCGATGGAGTTCGGGGCGTGACAATTGGTGATGCTCGTTTATTTCCTATAAAGCAAGTTGGTAAAACTTTTTTACATACTAGTTCTCGATCCTCATTGTTATCTCATTGCTATCATTTCCCCAATCTGGCTCACAATCTCCTCTCTGTTACTCAACTTTTCCATATAAATTCTCGCACTGTTGATTTGGATGGTTCATCCATTTATTTGAAGGACCAATAAATAGGGAAAATTCTCCTCCAAGCTAACTCCTCTCATGGTCTTTATCCGATCCCCAACTCATTAGCGTTATATTACTTGCATCCTATTGTGTCGTCCTACACCTCCCTCACTCGCTGGCATGCTTGTCTTGGTCATTCTAATAAACAATTTTACTCATATTTGCAATTCAAATTCTAAGATAATATTTTGGGGAGAAGGACACTAGAAGTGTCAAAAGTTGTGTACGGCGCTCACTTTAATATCAAAAGTTTTCTCCAAATCACTTAAGTACCAAATCGGAGAAAAAAACAATTACTTAAATGCCTCTAGCGATAAATTCTGGCCAAAAATAATACATGACTTTTATAATTAAATGCATAATCTAACGTGGCATTTTTATATTAAAAATGAGTCCAATGTGGACAAATTGAAGAGAGAGAAACTCACCAAGATGATTGAGAAAGAATCGTTCAATACTTCTTCCATTTTCTGGGAAAATTTGTAGAGAAGGAAAAAGAGAGGGAAGAAGAAAGGAGGAGATTGAAGCTAAGAAACTCAAAACGCCTAAGCCGAATCGAAGCTGAGAAGAGAGATCTTGGATTCTCCACGATGCTCGACGTCAATGGCTTCGACGTGATATCCCAACTCGCACACCTGAGCAATTCGATCTCGTCGATCAAGGTGCTTCGCATGAGTGCCTCGGCAAAGTGAGCACTTTGATGGAACGGCACGAGCCCATCGAAATCAACGCTTCGAGAGTTGAACCCATCAGCACCAACCCCACGAACATGTTATGGTTCAGAGCTACCGTCACTTGAGCCGCTTGCTCTGTTATGGTTCTTGAACAATTGTTGTCGCAGAGTACCGATTCAAGAAATTGGAACACCTTGGCTTTTAAGATCAGGTCTTGGTAAACTCTGTTGAAGCCTCGGGATGGTCTTTCCTCGACCTCGGTCAAGACCATTACTTGTTCCCCTTCATCCTCCGACCGATCTAGCGTACAGACGAACCTGAAAATGTTGTCTTTGTCGAGGTAAGCTTGGGCTTCACGCTCAATTTGGCGTGCAAGCTGGGATATCTTGTGCTAAATGGTTTGAGGTCCAGATCTGAGGATTTTCGAGGCAGAGGCAAGTGAGAGCACTTGGCTACAAGGACGGCAGCGACACAGCTTCTCTTCCCCTTCGTTACTGGCTTCAATTGTCACGATTGAAGCACGGCCTTCATTACCATCTCATCTTCATCAGCAACTCATCATCTTCCACCTTTTTCATCTTCTTTAATCTTTTGCAGATTGAAGAAAAAAACCTAATTTGGACAAAAACCCTAATATGGCCTAATTTTGTTTGCAAATAAAAATTAGGGTTTATATTTGGGGAAAACACATAAACGACGTCGTTTGGGTCAATTAATGCTGACTGGGCATGCCGGCGAGCCACGTGAGATGGAAAAATTGATAAAAAAAAATGGCCACATCGGATTTCTGGCAACCTTATTGGTACTTAAGTGATCGTTTTTTTTAAAAGTGATACGTAATTGATCTAAAAAAAAAACTCTTGACACTAAAGTGAGCACCGTACACAACTTTAGGCACTTTTAGTGTTCTTCTCCCCAATATTTTGTGAATCTTGTTTTGTGGGAAAATCTCATCAATTACCTTTTGAGTTGTTAGTCATCATGCATCTTTTCCTTCAGTTGTAATTCATTCTCATGTCTAGACGAGTCCATTTTATCTAAATTTATTGATGACTTCTCTCATTTCACTAGGGTCTTTCCGACGAAAAATAAATACAAGATGCCTACGCACTTTCATCGTGTTGTGTTATCAAAAAAAATTTGTGCAATACCAAAACTAAATTTTTATAGACCAATGGCATGAGTGAATACACTAGTAATTCGTTCTAAACATACTTACATAACAACGGTTTTATTCAACGTCTTTCTTGTCCACACACCCCATCTCAACATGGTTTCTCCAAACACAAAATCAGACAATAAGTCAAAATGTCTTATCCATGCTCATATTCCTCCGATATATTGGGCTTAGCTCTTCTCACTACTGTTTACACTATTAATCGCCTTCCCACTTATCCCTCTAATGCTTCACCTTTCCATTGTTTATTTTGGTTGCCATTTGATTACTCATTCTTTTGTGTTTTTGAATGTTCTTGTTATCTGTTTCTTCCATCTTATGTCTCCCACAAGTTGGCATCTCATTCCATGACATGTAAATTTTTTGGGTACACGTAGAATCGCAAAGGCTATCGTTGTCCTGATTGGTTGAGTGATCGTATTATTATTAGTTATCATGTTTGATATGATGAGAATTCTCTCTTTTTAAGAATCATTCACCCCTTAGTCTCGTAACTCATTGTTCGAGATTAGCCCCTTCTCTTTTTCTTTCCTCAAATCAGCCAATTCTACCTTCTCCCTCCTCTGGCCCTTTCTCCTCCAATTGGCTCAAACTCCCCATTTGCCTCTCTCCTCTTTTCTAGCCCAACCTCCTATCCACCTCTCTCCTCCTCTTGGCCCACCCAACCTACTTCAATGTCTTTTTTCCTGCACCACTTCTCCCTTTGACCAGACTTATTGTGCCCAAACCTGACTCCTTTCCTGACCTGATTCCTTCCACAACATACCTGAAAGTCCTCTCTACCTTTCTGTCTAGGTCCTCCACTTCCATTCTCCTCTTAACATCATCCTATGCAAATTCGTGCCAAATCTGGATTTTCCAATTCATATTTATTCTTTATCTCTCTCACTCTTTTCATGAAGAGACATTGAGCTGCTATTCTTAGGCCATTCTTTAACAACATTGGAAAGTAGTTATCATGGATGTATTTTAACGCCTGGTCACCAACCATACGTGAGATCTTGTACCACTTCAAAGCTCATCATGTTTCACAGGCATTTAAGCAGCTAGCGGGACTGGACAATGACGAGACCTTTGACCTGGTCGTTAAACCTACTAATTCAGGTTGATCGCTTTATTGTGATTTCTTTAGGATGGTCCATACATCAATTTGACATCAAAATGGCCTATGCACACTGAATCCCTCATTAGGAAATTTACATGCAATGCAATGACCTCTAGGTTACTCTTATATGGAGTTCTCAAATCACTTGTGTCATCTACGAAAAGTTGTCTACGGTTTAAAATAGGATACACATGCATGCTTTCATCGCTTTTAGCAGCTTTTTATTATCTTTGGGCTTCACTGCAAGTAAGGTTGATCCTTCACTATTCATCTAAGCATCCTCTTGGGGTTGTCTATATATTCTACCATATGTTGATATATCCTTGTCACGGTTTTTTATTACACAACTTTCAGAGGAATTTGCTATGGATTTGGGACCAGTTCACTATTTTCTTGGCATTGAGGCGCATCACCGCACTAATGGTACTCTTTTTTCTCAGCCAAATTCCAATAAAATGCACAAACTTTATCTTGAGTGACAATTTTGGTCCAAACTTTTTTTTGTCTAATAAAAAATCGCCAACTTTCACTTCAATTCAAAATCTGGCCCGATCAATTTGAAAATTTCACATCATGGGGGCTAGATTTGGAACTCGAGTAAAGTTAGTGCTTTTTATTGAGATAAAAAAGTTCATGCCAGAATTATCACTCAAGGTAAAGTTAGTGCTTTTCTTTGGAATTAGCCACTTTTATCTCTAGCAAAGTATGTTGACACGCTTTTACGCACATTTGACATCATTAAGGTCAAGCACGTGTCTACCCCCTTGGCCTTAAAGACTTTGTTGTCCACTAACAATGTTGTAGCTCATTGTGTTGCTAAAACTATTTAGATTTGCCAATTACTTTGTGAGCTCGGGATCCCTCTTTGATTCTCTCACCATATATTGGGACATCTTTGCCACCTACCTTGCTCTCAACTCCATATTTCATGCTCACACCAAACACATCGAGCTAGATTTTCACTTTGTTTGAGAGCTGCTTCCAGCAATCTACATGTTCACTACGTTAGTAGATCAACTAGCAAACATCTTCACTAAGGGACTACCTAAAGTGCAACACATACTATTGAGATCCAATCCTTAAGTTGTTACACCTACTTCGGATTGAGGGGATATTAATATGTAATTGATATGTATTAACGGTATTTTTATTCGTACCATGACTGTAATTAATTGTTGTTATATATAATATCGAGCAACCCTAATTAGGGAAAATTAACCATAAACACTTTGTCACTACTCTCTGTAACTCTCTCGCTACTCTCTTTGTGATTCTAAAGATCAACAATAAGGTGGTCACTCTTACAGTGATTTTTTTTTGGTCGAAATACTCTTACAATGATTGACATGTCCCTTCTCTTGACAACCTTCCAGGATGACATTTACAGGGATGCTTCCTTGTTAATTTTAAATTTGGAGCTGAGATTATAAATCCACGAGCCTAACTAAGTTACATTACTACGATCGCGTGGACATCATGTCAAAACCTATAATAAAACTTCCCTTGTTACACTGATAAACAGATAGACCTTCGCAAGTTCGATGAACAATTGGAACAGTATAATAGGATGGAAAGTTCTCAATATTCGAAGTTTAAGTAATAAGCCCTCGCTTTTGTTGCTCTTATGTCTAGCTCCATACGTTGATCAAACAAGTTCAGATGATCAATACAAAACTGAACTGTTAAAAAAATGGCCAGCTTCTTGCCAAAAGCAGAAATTCTGAGCAACCACAGAATAGTTAACTTCTTGTTGAATTGTGCATAGAGATCATTATGTTCATGAGAAACGTCTGTTCTGAGTCTGACAAAAGAAGAAAGCTGCATTAGCCGATTGAAAGACCAGACTGCAGAAACTCAACAAAACGAAATCATCCATGAGAACAAAACGTATCCTGCATATACTCCTCATTCAGAGTATTCCTCAATAAAAATACTTGGTAAATCCAGACATCAAACGACCGAAGCATATAGAGTAAGACAAATTTCAGCACTGTTGACGAGAACTAATGGAGGAAGAAATTGCGGATTTTGGATTGTTCTTGATTAATGCTTGGCACTGTTGCAAGTAATGACAGCTTTGCCAGAGCCAGCAATTGGCCGTGGCCAAATGTTAAAATTGGTTGCAGTTGCTAGATATGCACAAACGGAAGAAACATGCACTTTAAACGAGATGGATGAGAAAAATGTGAGATATGTAATGTGCAGGTCAAGAAGATAACTCCGATAGCATTCAGAAGGCACTATATGAGAACTCCCGCTCTGTTCCTGGATTAGGGAAATGGCCTTACAATGGAAGTGCAAGAGCAACTGGTCCTCGAAGCAGAATGTATCCATCAGCCAAGAAGTGTGGATCAAACACATTGTCCAAGAAAGTGTAAGAAATCCAACCCAAAAGCTTATGCTATTAGGTGAAGGGAAAGCATATATATATGAAGAGCATATAAAATCCATTGTCAAGTATTGTGGAACAATACTTTAGCAACCCCTCTCACATGCAAGCCCGATTAAGAGCAACACATGGAATTTGATTGATGAGGGGTGAAAGCACACATACGAAAGGGATAGCACCAATACTGATACCATGTTAGTAAGTCCAACTCAAAAACTTAAGCTATTAGGTGGATAGAGACACATGTATATAAATAACATATAAGACCCGTTTATCAAACGATCTGGAACAATTCTTTAACAAAAAGATAGACAACGGTACATGTAGCCAATGGTCACATCATATACTGCAATAGTGGAATGAAGCTTTCTCAAGCTGGAAGGGACAGTAGACAGGACTTCTTCCCCGATTCATTTTCACTGTTAGTAAGAGTACTAATTTTTTGGCTATCTTTCCCTGGAACAATATTTGCCATACTATTTTCTTATCAATGCAGCTCAAGATATAGGCACTACAATTCATGAATATTCTATCTTTCAGTAATAGAAGAAATCAATAAGATTTCATCCCCTATATCATTCTAGAAAGGAGAAAAGTATGATTTCATTTTCCATATATTATGTAGGACAATTCATATTTTGAGAAACTACAGGACATGCCACCTGATTTTTCATGTCGAATCTTGAATTAGGTTTGTTTCAGTTCAATAATGCTGAAAATTGAGGTCCATAATGCCCCTGAGTTATTTAGTAAGACCTTGACCATTGGAATAGGGACTTGATGGTCATTTGTGGGATAGTAGTTCAACCACCCCACTAAGCTCATTGGATAAACTCTCCCATTCTCTCTCTCTCTCTCCCCATTTCCCTCTCACGTCAGCCAGCCATCCCCTCCTCTCTCCCCCTCCCGTGAGTTCTCTCTCTCTCCCTCTCTCAGCCGTGTGCCGCCCGCCGGAGAGCCGCCGCCGCCGCTCGCCGATGCCGCCGCCGTCCCCCTCGCCTCACCACCACCATCTAGCCATCCCATGCTCTCTCTCTCTCTCTTCCTTTCCTCAGCCGTGTGAGTAGCCCCCACCGTGGACTGCCGTCCGCAAGCCGCCGCCGCTCGCGTCGCCGTGGAGGCCGCCCGTCGCCGCCGCTTGCACCGCCGTGGCATTAGCTCGGGCTACGCCGCTGTGGAATTAGCTCAGGCCGCCCATTTTCCCCGCCTGTCCACCTTAGTTGGGAGCTTAGGAATTCAAGTGAGTACAACCCTAAATCCTAGTTAGGCTATTGTGCATTTCTAGATGAGTTTTAGGGGTTAATTAGGGTGATTTAGGGGTTAGCTTGTGGAAGATGTTAGAGGCTGACCTTGTGGCTAAATTGGTGGCTTAGTGTGATAATTTAATTGAGGTTTAGTGGCTTATAGTGTGCTGTATGGTGGCTGAACATAGGCGCCTTGATTCGGACAAAAATGTGAGTTTTGCGGGTGTAATTTGTGGGCCGAGTGGTGGCTATTTTCATGATGATTCTTGTGGCCCAATGTGATGTTTTGGAAGTGATTTAGTGGCCAAGGTGGACTATTCATGGCTGATTTGGTGTTGGATCGATTCGGACCATAATTGGTTAATTGAAGTTTTAGTGTGACTCGTTAAGGAAAGGTGATCGGCCAATGAGGAGACTAAATTAAACATGACTTGTTTGTGATTGTGTAATGCCCTAGGATGTGCTTGGCATGGCGAATTCATGAATTGCTTGGTAGACTATCGGCATGTGTAGCTTGGGTGTTTTAATTGCGTGGATTTGGGTGCCAAATTGTATGTAGTGATTGATTAGGACTAATTGGTCTATTTGGCATATTGAAATGTGAATCGAACATGTGGTGGTGTTATTTGATTAAATAGCCAAATCATTTGAGTGCCCAGTGTGAAATTCACGAATGTCTAATGTGGATATTGTGGCCATGAGCGTGCATACTGAGTATGGGCATAACATATACATTATGTGTGTGTGCACGAATGGCATGAGCTTGTGATCACTTAAATCGCCCTGATGCGTTTTACGCGGGGTTCATATAATAATTAGTGATTGTGTACGTGTGATCACATAAAGTCCTAATGCGTTTTACGCGGGGTATTGAACCCGTCCTGATGCGTTTTACGCAGGACGATGCCCGGATTACCGGAAGATGACAAACTTGATGCGTTTTACGCGGGTTGTGTCATAGGCCTGATGCGTCTGACGCGGGTCAGAGATCGATCTCAAAGTGATAGACCTGATGCGTTTTACGCGAGTCGGTGAATTTGGTAATTGTAAGTGTGCAAGAGTGCACGTGTGCGAAAGTGCATTAATGAGACATGGGCATGAGTATGAGCACGAGCATATGCATGACATGCGTTGTGACCAAGTGATGTGTGCATATGCCACGATTAGGTTTTGTGCTATTATTGTGATTTATAAATGCCTAACCTGCATGGCCAAGTAAGTATTGGATTTGGGCCTAAGGGCCTAAGTCTTTTATATTCTAGATTGAGTATTGTTTGGTACTCGTCAGGAGGTGCATGTTAGCCTAGTTTAGGTTTAGAGGGCCTACTCACTGAGATTTATTCTCACTGTTATATAAACCAAACTTTTCAAACCCCCGGCCTTGAGATGTCTACAGTACTTATTCAATTTGGGATCCCTTACCGGATAGACCGAGAGGAGACGGAGTACCCCGCAGGGAACGAGGATACATATATTAGATATCTGACTACAGTTTGGGTTAATGCGGAAGAGCAGTTGGACCAGGCCCATATGTACATAGGGTGGTGTATCAGGGACCTTATAGGGACTCACGGACACCTTCGATCTTTTGAGGTCCCGTATAGCAAGTTAGGGAATGTTGACCCTCAGTGTCCCGATGGGGACTTGGTGAGTCTCGACCATGAGTCCTAGAGAAGCTCTAGTGCTAACTTAGGGCACAGGCCGGATGTTTGGGAAATGGACGAACCAGAGCAGATGGAGGAGGAGCCGGAGGATGGACATTCAGACCCGGAGCCGATAGATTCTGAGGATGAGCCTGAACAGATGGAGCAGGATCTCGAGATAGAGGCAGCACCAGAGGAGGACGGCTCAGACGAAGAGTCATCCGAGATCGATACAAAGTTGGAGTCCATGGAGTCCAAGTCGATGTCATCCGAGAGTTCTTCCGACTCGTCGAGTTCTGACCCAGACTGAGAGCCCTAGAGTAGACCTTAGACCCTAGATAGGTCGGGTTAGTACCTTTTTGACCGGAGCCCCACCTAGTTTTAGTACCCCTAACCGCCCGGGCCACTTACCCTTTTTTGTCAGTAGTGACCGTTGACTCGCTTTTGATTTTTTATGTTCATGCTGTATATGAATATTGTATATGTTCTCCCTATTAATGCAATTGTATATTTGTGTTCATGTTGATTGTCTATCCTTGGTCTCGTATTTGATTTGTACGGGTGTTTACGTTGCTTCTGCATGTGCCTTGTGCTTTGTTTGGGTGTTGGGTCGGTGACGCATCCTGGGACGTCGCACGCAAATTCGACCGCGGTAGGAATGTTACGCATCGTAGGGTTCGGGGCGTGACATCCCCATTTGAATTGATATCAGAGCAAGGTTAGCTCGGTCCACGTCAATCGAAGCTTGGAGTAATAAGGAGCGATGACCTTGGGTATTCAGTAGGGTGACCTCGAGTGCTACGTATGCCTCTTGACTATCTGTGTTTTGATTGAGTGCTTATATGAACTGACCCGTAAGGTGCAGATGCGGCAGGACCCGAGGTAAGCATACGTATCTCCTTGGTTGAGGTCTTGTGCTATTTATGCTTAATCGCATGTTGAGTGATTGACTGCTATTGTGTTGAGTTCCCTATCTAGGACTTTAGACTGGATTAGCTTGGTTTAGGTCTCTAATTCCTATGTGGGAATTATAGCAGGACAGTGAGCGTGCGAGTTGGGGAGATGAGTAGCCAAGGAAGAGGTAGAGGTTGAGGCCGTGGTTGAGGTAGAGGTCGAGGTCGTGAGCAAGACCGTGTAGAACCGCAAGTAAGGGTTGCCGAGGATCCAAGGGTAGATGGAATTTTAAGGGCTCTCTAGGAAGCTGGAATTCTGGGAGGTAGGCTAGCCCAAGAGAGAGATGCCACTATTGCCGCTACTGTCGAGGCTGCCGTTGCTGCTGCCAATGGAGCCAATGGGAATAATCGAAATAATGAAAATCAGGGAAATCAGGAGAATCCAATTCCAGGACCGACGAATGTGATCAAGCCAATGTCTAAGTTGGTAAAGCAGTTCTTGAAATTGAAACCACCGAAGTTCAATGGCAAGGGTGACCCCGAGGCTGCACCACGTTGGGTGGAGGAGTTGGAGAAAGCCTTTGATGTGCTGGGGTGTACCGATATTGAAAGGGTGACTTTAGCGGTGTATCAGCTGCAAGAGAATGCAAATGACTGGTGGAAGGCCACCAAGGGCAGAGTGTTTCCCGAGGGTACCGCCCAGACTTAGGTCGCGTTTATAGAAAATTTCTATGGAAAGTATTTCTCAGAGAGTGTCCAAGAAAGAAAACTGGCTGAATTTATGCGACTCCGCCAAGGGCAGATGACTGTGGATCAGTACGAAGCGAAGTTCGCTAGATTATCGAGATTTGCACCTCGGATGGTGGAAAACCCTCAAGACAAGGTTCAGAGATTCCAAGATGGGCTAAAGCCATACCTTAGAAGTTAGATGATATCGCTCAATATTCGAGATTATGGTAAGATGTACGAGCGGGCGCAGGCTATTGAGCGGGATCAAGTGGATAGGGCAGCCGCTTTTGGATCGCGGTTCGCCCCGGCTAGGGACAACCGCTGTCTAAGGAAGAAGCCGATGACGGGAAACAGGCGATTTGTTCCACCGATCAAGAAGAATATCGAAAAGTCAAGTCACCAGCAGAACAAATTTGGGGCTTGCTTCAAATGCGGAAGTATGGACCACCAGATCAGGAATTGCCCCCAGCAACGCCCTGCAGGACTCCCGATGCAATTACAACAAACCCCGAGTTCGAAATCAGGCTGGGAATCCCCCGTTGGCTAATCTAAATAGGCCGTCGGCATAAGGACGGGTGTATGCTATGGTGCGAAAGGAAGTAGGGAATGCGCCAGGCGTGGTCACAGGAATGGTT
Source organism: Syzygium jambos (assembly GCA_031216235.1). Lineage (NCBI taxonomy): Eukaryota > Viridiplantae > Streptophyta > Magnoliopsida > Myrtales > Myrtaceae > Syzygium > Syzygium jambos. The sequence goes on from CM062226.1 coordinate 17,686,225, forward strand.
TCTCTGTGCCATCATGTAGTATATGCTTTGTTTGATCCGGGGGCATCACACTCCTTTGTGTCTGTTCAGTTTGTCGAATTGGCTAGATTAAAACCTGTTTTGTTAGGAGTGCGGTTGTGTGTGACTACGTCATTAATGGATAAGATATGCATATCGTTAGGATGCCCGAATTGTGAGATAGTAATCGGTGGCGTAGAAAGCAAGATAGACCTAGCGGTTTTGCCAATGTATGATTTTGATTTGATTGTGGGCATGGATTGGTTAGTTAAGCAGAATGTTGTAATGGATTGCAGTAGCAGGGTGATCTAGTTTAGCCCTGCTGGACGCCCTAGATTCGAGTTTGTAGGGAGTTAAGGAGGAACCTCGATCCCTTGGGTTTCATCAGTAGAAGCAACTAAGTTATTGGATGAGGGCTGTCAAGGTTATCTGGCAAGTATAGTTAATCTGACGGCAGGAAAAGTGCGGCTAAAGGATATAGCAGTGGTGTGCAACTTTCCCGATGTCTTTCCTCAGGAATTGCCAGGACTGCCACCAGAAAGAGAAGTGAAGTTTGTTATCGAGTTGGCCCTTGGGATTGAGCCAATCTGGAAGCCGCCTTATAGAATGTCATTGTCAGAGTTGAAAGAATTAAAGGTTCATATGCAGGAACTGCTAAACAAAAGTTTTATCCGACCGAGTGCGTCTCCATGGGAAGCACCGGTATTATTCGTCGGGAAGAAGGATGGGTCATTGAGGCTGTGTATTGATTACTATCAACTGAATCAAGTGACGATCAAGAATAAGTATCCCCTCCCAAGGATTGACGACCTGTTCGACCAGTTACAAGGAGCCTCAGTATTTTCCAAGCTTGACCTAAGGACAGGATATCATCAGCTAAGGATTCAAAAGGAGGATATCCCAAAGACGGCATTCAGGACGAGATATGGGCACTATGAGTTCACAGTGATGCCGTTTGGACTGACTAATGCCCCTGCTGCTTTTATGGATTTAATGAATCAAGTATTCAAGGAATTCTTAGATAAGTTCGTCATTGTCTTCATAAATGATATTTTGGTGTATTCGAAGAGTCCCGAGGAACATGAGGTACATTTGGAAAGAGTTCTATGAACATTAAGAGAGCACGCATTGTATTCTAAGTTTAGCAAGTGCGAGTTTTGGCTGAACCGTATAGCGTTTCTTAGGCACATAATTTCCGGAAAAGGAATCTCCGTGGATCCGGCAAAAATTGAAGCAGTAATAGATTGGCTGAGACCAATGACAGTTACTGAGGTTCGGAGTTTCTTAGGGCTGGCAGGTTATTATTAGCGATTCGTGGAAAGATTCTCAGCGATAGCCACTCCGTTGACGAGGTTGCTTAAGAAGGAGACTAAGTTTGAGTGGACAGAAAAGTGCAAAGAAAGTTTTCAGGAGTTGAAGTAGAGATTGACGACGGCACTGGTGCTGACGATCCCTTCAGGACCGGGAGGATATGAGATTTATAGCGATGTTTCGCTTAAGGGATTGGGATGCGTGCTAATACAACATGGAAGGGTGATTGCTTATGCATCACGACAGTTAAGACCTCATGAGATGAACTACCCAACCCACGACTTGGAACTGGCAGCAATCATTTTCGCGCTCAAGATTTAGAGACACTACTTATATGGAGAAAGGTTTCAAATCTACACGGACCATCAAAGCCTCAAATACTTGTTCTCGCAGAAGAAATTAAATATGAGGCAGAGGCGTTGGATGGAGTTGCTGAAGGACTATGATTGTGACATTTTGTACCATTCTGGTAAAGCCAACCGAGTAGCGGATGCCTTAAGTCGGAAATCGAGCATCGCGCATTTAATGGTGAAAGAGTGGATATTATTGGGAAAAGCGCGGGGACTCAGAATTTAAGTTCAAGGTAGAACACCTCTTCAGTCTGATGGTGACGTTGAGGGTTGAACCAGAAGTGCAAATCATGATTAAAGCGTTGCAGTCTACGGACCCTGAGATTCAGAAGATTCTAGAGATGGATGTCACTAAGAGGAAACCGGACTTCCAAGTGTCTGAGGACGGAATTCTTAAGTTTCGAGGACGGTTGTGCGTGCTCAATGATTTGGAGCTTAAAGAAGAGATTTTGTCGAAGGCTCATATGACTAATTATAATATTCACCCGAGCAACACGAAGATGTACCAGAACCTTCGACAGCACTATTGGTGGAACAGAATGAATATGGACGTGGCCAAGTGTCTGACGTGCTAACAAGTGAAGGCACAGCATTATAAACCTGGTGGAATGTTACAGCCATTGGAAATCCCAAAATGGAAATGGGAGCATATTACAATGAATTTGGTAACGGGGATTGCCAAGAAGCCAGAGGGGACACGACTCTATTTAGGTGATAGTGGATAGACTGATCAAGTCAGCGCATTTCCTGACAGTGTGAAAGGACTTCAAGCTAGAAAGGTACGCAGAGTTGTATGCGCGGCAAATACTCCGTCTTCATGGAGTACCGGTATCAATCACTTCGGACCGTAATCCCCGATTTACTGCTAATTTTTGGAAAAGTCTTCAATCGGCTATGGGAACTAAGTTGCAATTCAGTACGGCCTATCACCCGCAAATTGATGGCCAATCTGAGAGGACTATTCAGACGTTAGAGGATATGCTGAGAGCGTGCGTATTAGATTTTCAAGGCAAGTAGGAAGAGCAGTTGCATTTGGAGAAATTTGCCTACAATAACAACTTTCAGCAGAGTATTGAAATGGCACCGTTTGAAGCACTTTTATAGCATAGCGTGTAGAACACCGTTTTGTTAGGATGAAGTGGGAGAAAGAAGTATAACGGGTCCAGAGTTGGTTCAGCAGTCAATGGAAACAGTAAAGATTATCCGGAAAAGGCTAAGGACCACTCAAAGCCGTCAGAAAAGTTATACGGACCGAAGGCGTAGACTGTTGGAGTTTCAAGTTGGTGACCATATATTTCTTAAGATCTTACCGATGAAAGGACTATCTCGGTTTGACAAAAAGGAAAAGCTGAGTCCAAGGTATATAGACCCGTTCGAGATTTTGGAAAGGATTGGAACGTTAGCTTATCATCTCGCCTTGCCACCAAATTTGTCACAGGTTCATAACATCTTCCACGTGTCAATGTTGAGAAAATACGAACCGGATCCGACCCACGTGCTGAATCATAAGGTAATAGATGTGGATGACAGGGTATTGTACGTGGAGAGACCAGTGCAAATCGAGGACAGGAAGGAGCAGGTTTTGAGAAACAAGATGATCCCGTTGATCAAGATTATTTGGGAGCATCACGAGACGGAAGACGCCACCTGGGAAAGCGAGGAAGTAATGCGACATTAGCACCTCCATTTATTTGAGTAGTCGGGTTAGATTGTAAATTTCGAGGATGAAATTTTTGTAAGGGGGGAAGAGATGTAACGTCCTGAATTCGACCCACTTTTGTAATCAATGAAATTGATATATTTCTCATTTCGTTTTAGTAAGTCTCGCCCGGAACTGATCATTCTTGAGATACTGACCAATAGGGAAAGGCTAACTAGGAAAAACGGTACGTGGACCCAAGAGCTCGACCGTGAACTGAGTCCGATTCCGAGAACCGACGATGGAATATTTTGTGCCAATGTGGGCCGATCCAAGGAGTGTGACGGATTTGGTTTAGCTAACGATGTATGATCGGATCACGGGTGATTTCGCATGGCCGAGAGTACACGCGACGAACGGTTCCGAACTTATTCCGAACGATCGCGACCCCCGAAACTAGTGATAAAATCTCGTGCTCTTTAGGAAATCGAGACCGTCACGACTCGAGTAACTCTAGGTTGATACATGTAACCCCTAAACAGCCACCCGTTAGTGAGAGACGCTAAAATCGCAAATTGAGCGAAATCGATCGTGGAATTGAGTCTGGACTTCGGTGTCGAATTCCGTGGGCGTGCGCAACTATTTTTGCAAGGACAACATCGCAAAAGTGTGGCCAATCATATTTGGGATCGCTAGAGTCGAAAATTGAAAATTTGACCCAAGACCGAAAAATTACCGTTTTGCCCCTATACGCCTAAGCTTGGATTCCGAATTTTAGGATTATTTGGATGTTATTTTAGGGTTTTATAATAGTTTGTTTCAACTCAATAATGCTCAAAATTGAGGTCCATAATGCCCCCAAGTTATTTAGCAAGTCTTGATCTTAACCATTGGAATAGGGACTTGATGGTCATTTGTGGGATGGTAGTTCAACCACCCCACTAAGCTCATTGGATAAACTCTCCCATTCTCTCTCTCTCTCTCTCCCCATTTCCCTCTCACGTCAGCCAGCCATCCCCTCCTCTCTCCCCCTCCTGTGAGCTCTCTCTCTCCCTCTCTCGGCCGTGCGCCGCCCGCTGGAGAGCCGCCACCGCTGCTTGCCGGTGCCACCGCCGTGTGCTACCATCCTCCTGGCCTCACCACCACCATCCAGCTGTCCCATTCTCTCTCTCTTCCTTTCCTCAGCCGCGTGACCAGCCCCCACCGTGGACCGCCGTCCGCAAGCCGCCGCCGCCGCTCTCGCCGCCATGGAGGCTGCCCGTCGCCGCCGCTTGCGCCGCCGTGGAATCAGCTCGGCCGCCCATTTTCCCCACCTGTCCAGCTTAGTTGGAAGCTTAGGAATTCAAGTGAGTACAACCCTAAACCCTAGTTAGGCTATTGTGCATTTCTAGATGAGTTTTAGGGGTTAATTAGGGTAATTTAGGGGTTAGCTTATGGAAGATTTTAGGGGCTGACCTTGTGGCTAAATTGGTGGCTTAGTGTGATAATTTAATTGAGGTTTAGTGGATTATAGTGTGTTGTATGGTGGCTGAACATAGGCGCCTTGATTCGGACAAAAATGTGAGTTTGGCGGGTGTAATTTGTGGGCCGAGTGGTGGCTATTTTCATGGTGATTCTTGTGGCCCAATGTGATGTTTTGGAAGTGATTTAGTGGCCAAGGTGGACTATTCATGGCTAATTTGGTATTGGATCGATTCGGATCATAATTGGTTAATTGAAGTTTTAGTGTGACTCGTTAAGGGAATGATGATCGGCCCATGAGGAAACTAAATTAAGCAGGACTTGTTTGTGATTGTGTAATGCCCTAGGATGTGCTTGGCATGGCGAATTCATGAATTGCTTGGTAGACTATCGGCATGTGTAGCTTGGTTGTTTTAATTGTGTGGATTTGGGTGTCAAATTGTATGTAGTGATTGATTGGGACTAATTGGTCTATTGGGCATATTGAAATGTGAATCGAACATGTGGTGGTGTTATTTGATTAAATAGCCATACTATTTGAGTGCCCAGTGTGAAATTCACGAATGCCGAATGTGGATATTGTGGCCATGAGTGTGCATACTGAGTATGGGCATAACATGTACATTATGCGTGTGTGCACGAACGGCATGAGCTTGTGATCGCTTAAATCGCCCTGAAACGTTTTACGCAGGGTTTAGATAATAATTGGTGATTGTGTACGTGTGATTACATAAAGCCCTGATGCGTTTTACGCAGGACGATACCCGGATTACCGGAAGATGACAAACTTGATGCGTTTTACGCGGGTTGTGTCATAGGCCTGATACGTCTTACGCGGGCCGGAGATCAATCTCAAAGTGATAGACCTGATGCGTTTTACGCGGGTCGGTGAATTTTGTAATTGTAAGTGTGCAAAAGTGCACGTGTGCGAAAGTGCATTAATGAGACATGAGCACGAGTATGAGCACGAGCATATGCATGACATGCGTTGTGACCAAGTGATGTGTGCAAGTGCCACGATTGGGTTTTGTGCTATTATTGTGACTTATAAATGCCTAACCTGCAGGGCCAAGTAAGTATTGGATTTGGGCCTGAGGGCCTAAGTCTTTTATATTCTAGATTGAGTGTTGTTTGGTGCTTGTCAGGAGGTGCATGTTAGCTTAGTTTAGGTTTAGAGGGCTTACTCGCTGAGATTTATTCTCACTATTGTATAAACCAAACTTTTCAAACCCCCGACCTTGAGATGTCTGCAGTACCTATTCAATTTGGGATCCCTCACCGGATAGACCGGGAGGAGACGGAGTACCCCGCAGGGAACGGAGATACATATGTTAGATATCTGACTACAGTTTAGATTAATGCGGGAGAGCAGCTGGACCAGGCCCATATGTACATAGGGTGGTGTATCAGGGACCTACGGATGCCTTCGATCTTTTGAGGTCCCGTATAGCAAGTTAGGGGATGTTGACCCTCAGTGTCCCGATGGGGACTTAGCGAGTCCCGACCGTGCGTCCGAGAGAAGCACTAGTACTGACCTAGGGCACAGGCCAGATGTTTAGAAAATGGACGAACCAGAGCACATCGAGGAGGAGCCGGAGGATGGGCATTCAGACCCGGAGTCGATGGATTCTGAGCATGAGCCCGAACAGATGGAGCAGGATCTCAAGATGGAGGCAGCACCAGAGGAGGACGGCTCAGACGAAGAGTCATTCGGGATCGATACAGAGTTGGAGTCTATGGAGTTCGAGTCGGTGTCGTCCAAGAGTTCTTCCGACTCGTCGAGTTCTGACCCAGACTGGGAGCCCTAGAGTAGTCCTGAGACCCTAGATAGGTCGGGTCAGTACCTTTTTGACCGGAACCCCACCTAGTTTTAGTACCCCTAACCGCCTGGGCCACTTACCCTTTTTTGTCAGTAGTGGCCATTGACCCGCTTTTGATTTTTGATGTTCATGATGTATATGAATATTGTATATTTTCTCCCTATTAATGTAAGTGTATATTTGTGTTCATGTTGATTATTCTATCCTTGGTCTCGTATTTGATTTGTACGGGTGTTTACGTTACTTCCGCATGTGCCTTGTGCTCTGTTTGGGTGTTAGGTCGGCGATGCATCCTGGGACGTCGCACGCAAATTTGACAGAGGTAGGGATGTTGCGCATCGTAGGGTTCGGGGCGTGACATGTACACTAACTGGTCAGAAGCTGATGTCACTCTCCCGATAAAGTCATGGCAGGTAGAAATCAATTGTTGTCCCTAAAGTATTCTGAGTGTCTTGCTTAAAGACCGGATGCTTGAGTCAAGCTGAACGTGGTGCGATCCAATATAAGGATGATATTCGCCATTCTGTTGTTATGAACAACTATAGAAAGAAGGTTGACCTGGTGTTCTCGACTCGCCAAGTGCCATACGGGCTATTCCACAACCAAGGAAGTGCTAGCCCATGACACTTTGATGCCACCTCACATGATGCTAACCATTAGGATTCGCATTTCTAAGAACACAACTAAAATAAGTGCCTTCAAGTTAAAGTTACCATCAATTCCTACCAAATCTACTTTTAAACATTCAAACAAATTTATGTTAGTGATTTCGGAAGAAAATTGGTTGGAAAGATAAAATTGAATTTCGCATAAAGACTTAGGACTAAATTGGCAAAATTAAAAAGTTTAAGTTTGATTGGATAATTTCCCCTACATGTAAATATGTCTTAGGAGATAAATATATCTATGCGTGTCCGACCAACACTACAAAAAAACTGGGATTTTCCGATGAAAATTTGCGACGAAAAAATTTTCATCGGAAATTTGCGACGACTTTTCCAACGAAAAATAAAATCATCGGAAATTTGTGACGAAAAATTTTTCGTCGCAAATTTCCAACGAAACAATTTTCGTCACAAATTTCCGACCAAACTTTCCAACGAAATATTTTTGTCGCAAATTTTCGACGAATTTTGCGACAAAAGATTTTTCGTCACAAATTTCCGATGATTTTTCCGACGAAAGATTTTTCGTCCCTAATTTCCGACGAATTTTGCGACTAAAGATTTTTCATCGCAAATTTCCGACGAAAGATTTTTCGTTGCAAATTTCCGACGAATTTTGGCGACGAAAAATTTTTCGTCGAAAATTTCCGACGAATTTTACGACAGAAATTTATTCGTGGCAAATTTGCGACACGAAAAATGATTTTTTTTATATTCGTCTCCACCCCCAATTTCTCTCTGTCAATCGATTCCTCTTATCCCCTCGTTGTTCTCTCTCCGTCTCTCTCTTTCATTTCTCTCGAATTACCTATCTGTGCACGCGCAAATGAATCTTGGTAAAGCTTTTCTACCGGTAAGTGTCGTGGCTAATTTCGTGACTAATTGGCGACGAAAACAGTTCGTCGCAAAATTATTCATCGCTGGATTTGTATTTATTGGTATTATTGAAATTTTTTTTCCCTTCCTTACTGGTTTGGCCGGTCACCGAAGACATCGCTGACCATGGGGCGAGGTCCAGTGGCCTGGCCATAGCCGCCGGTTGACCTCGCCAACGCCCAGGTGGGCTAGCCTAGCATGGGCCTCGCCATGGCCGGCGAGCTCGAGATTTGGGCGAGCTCGAGCTTGAGCTCGCCGGCTAAGCTCGCCCGCCATGGCGAGCTAGACCTTAGCCAACGGAGAGGCTAGCCCTCGCCGGTACTGGCGAGGGCCGAGCTCGCCGGCTGCTTGGCCGGTGAGGCGAGCTCGCCGGCACAAGTTCTGGGCGAGCTTGAGCTCGCCGGCACTGGCGAGGGCCGAGCTCGCCGACGGCTTGACTTGCCCTCGTCGGCACTGGCGAGGGCCGAACTCGCCTAGAACTCGCCCAAATCTGGGCGAGCTCGAGCTCGCCGGCGGCTTGGCTGGCCCTCGCCATCACTGGTGAGGGCCGAGCTCACCATGGCCAGCGAGCTCGAGCTCGCTCAGAACTAGCCCAAATCTGGGCGAGCTCGAGCTTGCCCAGAACTCGCCCAAATCTGGGCGAGCTCGAGCTCGCCGGCCATGGAGAGGTCGGCCCTCGCCAGTGCCAGCGAGGGCCAACCTCGCCGCCGGCGAGCTCGAGGTTGCCCAGAACTTGCCCAGGCGAGCTCGCCGGTCGCCGGACCGACGATCGGCCAAGAAGAAAGGAAAAAAACAGGAAAAGAAAAGGAAAGAGAAAAAAATAAAAGATAATTAAAAAATGAATCTTAAGTATTTTGTTTTTATTTTAGGTACATGTCCATTTGAAGGTCTCGCAATCCAAGTGAACGTTGTAATTCTCATCAAATAGACCACTTTCTACTACAAAGGTTTCAGTCAAATACTTGGTAAGTCTTCTTGACATGGTAATTTTTTCATTTTTTTCAAGTTGAAAGTAACTGTTTCGTAAAAAAGAAAATTATAATTGTTAGAATTTTATGGTTTTAATTAACAATATTAAACAATAGATATGATATTTTTAATATTGTATGAGAATTTTTTTATTTTTATACAGACACAATGCAAAGAGACAGGGGTTGGATATATAATAAGAACTTACTTGGACGTCAAGGATTGACCGATGAGTTTTGAATCGGGTTGAAACTATTTTAGGACTTTACTAGTAATAAATATGAGTTCATGGATGAAAATAAGTTAAGGTGTCCATGTAGAAAGTGCAGCAATGGAAAATTTCAAGACATTGACATAGTTAGAGAACATCTTTATAGATTTGGGTTTACTCCAAACTATTATAATTAGACTTGCCATGGTGAACCATTTATATCTGATGACGGATATCGAAGAAGCGACTAATTTTTAGTTAGGGAAGAATGTAGCTATTATGACCAATTGAACCCATATCAGGGGATGGTGTTTGACGAAGCCGGCCATAATTTTGTTTCAGAATCGAATCATGCAAGTACTAGTTTTACTCTTACACTTAAACAAGTGGAAACTAGTCATGCATCACAATTAGAAAAGATAGGAGTTACAGGTTTTGATGAAAATGTGTGTGATAGAACTTTTCAATCTAATCAGTTCTGGAAAGTGTTGAAAACAGCAGATGAACCTTTATGGGCAGGTTGTGACAACCACACGAAAGTATCAGTGACAACAAGACTGTTAAATATCAAGAAAGAGCATAATGTGTCTGTGGATTACTTCAACAAGTTGAAGTAATGCGGGAAACAATTGTTGACACCTAATTTTTAGCCGATGCCTCATTAAAAATAAAAATTTCGAGATTATGGTTTCCGATCGCGACGGAGCCTGTTTCTTGAACAAAAAAGTGTCGTTTTTTAATTCTGTCTGTTGGTTTAGCTTTTATAAGTAATTTTCTATTCATTTCATACAAAAACCCAAAAAGTCAAATGGTTGACTTTGGCGTTGACTTTTTGGTCAACCCTTTGACCAAAAGTCAACCCCAGGTCAAATTAGGGCTTTTTGCATAAAAAATTCCTTTCAAGTCCAATTTCACTTTAGAAGTGGAAATTTTAGAAAATTCAAAGATTTGATCATAAAATCAAGCTCCTAGTGAAAAGTCAACTAGGGTTTGACTTTTGGTCAAACCTTTGACCAAAAAATTGAAAAATTGAAAAATCAACAAATCATCTTATTTTATTTTCAATTTACCTTTGGCATTAGAAATTTTACAAAAATCGATTTTGAATCAACTTTTTCCCAAATTACGGAAGTTGATTCAAATCGGCCAAAAATGAAATTACTTCATTTCTAGTCATTTTTTAGATTAGTTTTCTTCACGACATTTGATCTAGAGGTCATTTTATATCCAATTTTTGAACTAATTTTGTGATTCCAAGCCAAACACAAAAACCCCCAATTTTAGCCCTAATCAATGATTTTGATCGATTCTTCATGATGTGTGCAATTGAGACACGAATGAGCCTAATTTCTTATATGAAATCCAAATTCAAAATCAATTTTGGAGGATTCACATGAATTTGGGTCAATTTGACCAATTTAGTGATCCAATGATTAGGAAGTCTAAGAGTGATTGGTCTAAATAGTGCAATTCAGCTTGACCCACTCTAGACTAATATTCAATTTGATGAATTGGGACTCAATTTGGTTAATTAGACTTCAATTAAACTTGTTAGTCTAGCTCGGTCATGCGATTACCCAAATTCAGAGCTAATTGACTCAAATCAGTTTAATTCAAATTGAACTAATCCGATCGGACTAGCCATTTTTCAGTTGAAAATTTTAATGATCGATAATCCGGTCGGACCAACCAAGGCCAGTCACATCCTTTTGAGTGCAAAAATGACAAAAATGCCCTTAATTGAAAATGACAAAAATGCCCTTCTTTATGGATTAAGCAAATTAATTAGGGGATTAGCAAATCAATCATGGCCATTCATTTAGAGTTGATCATGTCCATCCATAATGCCATGTCATCAATCCTTAGCCTCTAAGGAATATTCTTAATCATTAAGGATGCATTTTGGACCATTTGATCAATCTAAGGGCTAGAATTCAAAGTTGAAGGGGGTATATAGTTTTTTCCCTCCAAAAATCAAAGGGGGGGTTCATTTTCAGATCTATTTTCTCTCTCTCTCTCTCTCTCTCTCTCTCTCTCTCTCTCTCTCTCTCTCTCTCTCTCTCTCTCTCTCTCTCCCACGATCAACTCCCACGCTCTCTCTAGCCCTCTCTCTCGGCGACAGCCTTGCCGGCCCCTTGCCGGCTGCTTTCCGGCGAACCACCGCCCCACCGACGTCCCCCACGGTGGCCTGAAGTCAATCGCAACATCAGCAACCAGCTGTGGTGGCCGGAGCATCTCCCTCCGGCGAGATTTTCTTCTCAGCAACATCACCGGCATTACCGCCGGTGATCTGTCCAGGCTGAACCGGCTGTCCGGCGTCCTTCTCCGGAGATCCAGAGCAACCGACTACATCCCTCGGCGTCCGCACGTCGCTGTGGTGGCCGGCCTCGCACCGAACGGCCACCGGATCACATCATTTTCCTCAACTTTTACTGATTAGTCTATTCGTGTGAACAAGAGTTGAATCTCACATTATCTCGTGCAATCCATTGTCGTAGGTTGGCCGAGCTTTCCGAGGCCTCTCCGTGCTATTCCAGATCAGAATACGGAGGCCGGATCGCTCGCTTGAGCGTTGGATCATCGTGAGACAAGGTAAGAACGCTTAAACACAACTCTGTAAATTCGTGTTCAGTGGAACCTGTTGGCTTGAGATGCTGATTTGAGCTTGTTAATGTCGAAATATGATGAAATGATAAACTAGAAAGTCGTAGAGCTCGTCTTAAGCTTCGATTTGATATATCATATGCCTCGATCGGACTTCATTTACTATGTCAAAACACTTTTAGAAGTTAGGATCAGAATCTGGAATATGTTGTATAATTCTGTTCTGATGATTCCCTGACTGACGTTGTGCTGTTGGATGAATTTTATGATTTTTTATGATCATTTTCCAGAAAAACTTCCTACATGAGAATCGTAGAACACATCCTGATCTGTTCACCATAAAATTTTCATAAAATTTCGAGCATGTTAGCCTAGTACGATTTGCAACGTCATATGCATGTAAATCTGGTTTCATGCTAGTTTCAGTCGACCTTTGTGTGTTCTTCGATTTTCATAAATTCGTGTGTTCGAGATATGAAAAAACTTTCTTCACGAAAGTTCTTCCTGAGATCAAGATCTTTCAATTGATACTAATTTCATCAAAATCGGAGATCATTTGAATTTTCAAAAGGAATTCTCACAATTTGATCAGAATCTGTGTCCAGATCTGATTTTCATTCCTTTGAAGTTCAAAAGATGTTTCTCGCGAATTTGATGAAGTTAGAGTCCTTTTTTGCAAAAAATCAAAACTTCAAAGTTGCTCATTGGGGTCTCATTATGTTAACTGGAAATTTTGAGGACCTAATTGCAATTTTTGAAGGGTCAATTTGTTTGAAAAGTCTTCACGGGTTAAAATTCCATTTGCAATTGAGTCCCTCGCGAAATTCGAATTTTATAAAAATTTGGAGGGCTTTTTAGCAAAAACTCAAAACATGAAAGTTGTTGCACACAGGGAATTCTAACGGCACAAAAATTTGCGCGCTGTTTTGATAAGGTTTGTTATTTTTCCCGCCTTTATTTTGAAACTCATAACTGAACCTAGTCCAGCCTGTCACTGAAATTTAATTTGATATTTTCGGGAAAATTGGCTAGGATTTAGAAAAAATGGTCTTCATGACTTTTGATCCTCATGTCATAAGCTTTCTAATGACACCTGAACCGTTTCATTTGGACGTCATTAGGATAGTTAATCATACTTGAGCAGATTCAATTCGAATTAGGCATTAATTGAATAAGTGGTCTTTTTATAGAGCCCACTTCTCATGTTTTGTTTGGCTTCGAAACAAGGCCCATGGGCTTGAATGCATGTTCATTTTATGTTTATGCATATTTTTGTTAGATGAATGTTAGGCCCGATGCATGTTCGGCGGGTAGCCCGTTCTTGGTCATTAGAACCCGACTTTAGGGGTTAATTGATATGAGTTACCGTTTTGTGAATACAAATGGTAGCTCATTATCATTAACCATTAATCAAACAATGTTAGTTGATTAGATGGGTGATGAATCGAATCGCATGAAAAAACAAAGGTCGATCCCGAGGCCCGTGCTTAATTAGTGATTGATTGCAACATTGTTCTTTCATATGTCGTTTGTTATGAATGAATGTATGAATGTAAACACCGACACCCGAGAGGCGATCCAAGGAAGAATAATCCGAAATAGAAGACCAAGGTGATTGACCGATGTCCAATCCGGTCTTGATTTGTATTCATTTTGATGGTTCCAAACCGATGTCCAATCCGGTTTCAATTTGTACTTAATTCATTCATCCCCGATCATGTCTCGGGTTTTCAATTCGTGTTGTAATAAACACCCGACGAGTTGCGGGTTCTTACTTTTTACTTTCTCGCACTTAGAATTAGCTCGTCCTTTCAATACTTCGAGTGTTTACTTTACGAAATGTCTTTCAATACAATTGATTGTTTCTTTCTTTTTCTAGACTAAGATAGGATTAGTTTAGAATCTCAAATGAAAATACAAAAACAAGATGCATGATCACCTAGTGGATTAAGACTTTGGCATGAAAATGGTAAAAAACAAATGCATGACGACTTAGATAACAACCATGTTAAGTTTAGCGGTACCGAAAGGGCGTTAATAGAAATATTAACGTAAGCTAGTCCCCGAACCTTTGATCTCTGGTTTTCGTAGAAATCGAAACGAAATTCCCGCGTTTCGGTTGGATATTCTAGCCGACCCCCGACCTAGGCTAGTGGCGACTCCTAAAAAATAAAATCAATCCGCTGTCACGCGAGATATGGATTTAGGGAAAATCCACGTTCGTGATCAATGAGTTATACGGCTAAACAAAAGATTTACACTTCAGTAAAATCATTTTAAAAAGTGCCATATGAACCATCTCATGAACACTTATCTCTAAACCCGCCTCATCCGAGTTCGGCCCTCGAGGGGCAGGTCGCGACAACAATGCCTCGTAATAACATCATGCCAAGTGACTTTTACGATATGAAAAAGCTAGTGGATAACTTAGGTCTTCCTGTTGGAAGGATTGATTTATATAATAGGGGTGTATGTTATATTGGAGAGACGATGAAAATGCAGAATCATGCAAATTCTGTAGCCAACCAAGGTACAAAATTAACAGGAGGTAAGGTCGTAATCAGAAGCGTAGACCATACAAGCAAATGTTTTATTTACCCTTAATCCCAAGGTTGCAAAGGCTTTATGCGTCTCAAGCCACTGCTGAACACATGACTTGGCATTCAAATCATGAAACAGAAGAGGATCTAATGTGTCATCCTTTAGATGCAGAGGCATGAAAACATTTTGATAGAATATACCCCGAGTTTGCGATAGAGCCTCGAAACATCAGGTTAGGTCTGTGTGCTGATGGATTTGCCCCATTTGGGAAATAAGGAAAAAGTTATTCATGTTGGCTAATTATCTTAACTCCGTACAATCTTCCACCCCGTATGTGCATGAAGACACCTTAAATGTTTTTGACATTAATCGTGACTGGCCCGCAAAATCCGAAAAAGTTTATAGATGTTTATATGCAGCCATTGATTGAAGAATTACAACGGCTATGGGATGAAGGTGTCCCTAGGTATGACGTTTCTACTGATCAAATATTTATAATGAAGGTTGCTCTTCTTTGAACGATAAATGACTTTCCAGCTTATGGAATGTTATCTGGATGGAGTACAGCTGGGATCTTAGGATGTCCGATATGTATGGAGAGATCGAAGGCATTCAGATTAAAACATGGTAAGAAACCCAGCTATTTTGATTGTTACAGGCAATTTTTGCCGTTAAATCATACATTTAGAAGGAATAAAAAAGAGTTCATCAAGAATAGGATCGAAAGAATACATCCACCATTGAGGTTGACCGGTCATCAAATTTGGGAGCGAGTGCAAGAGTTTCCAACTGTTGTTGAAAACCCTCACGGCACAACTATTGGGTACAGAAGTACACAAAAGTGGACTAAACACAGTATATTTTAGGATTTACCATATTGGGAGGCCCATCTTATTCATCATAATTTTGATGTCATGCACATAGAGAAGAACGTTTTCGACAATGTCATAAATACTGTGATGGATGTTACTGAAAAAATAAAAGATAACTTGAATGCAAAAAAAGATATGAGGGATATTTGCGATCGGTCAACACTAGATACGGATGTAAGCAGCAGTAGACCAAAACCAAAAGCAGCTTATATATTGGACAAGGAGCAAAGACGGGTCGTTTGTCAATGGTTGAAATTGGTGTGATTTCTTAATGGATATGCTTCCAATCTCGGGAGATGCGTTGATTTGAATGAATGCAAGTTAACTGGTCTGAAGAGTCATGATTGTCACATATTTATGGAAAGACTAATTCCAATAGCCTTTAAGGAACTTCTACCAAACTTTACTTAGGGCGCCATTACAGAATTAAGTAATTTCCTGCATGATATTTGCTCAACAGCGTTAAAGGCATCACACATAGAGAAACTAGAGAGAGATATTTCAATTATTCTTTACAACTTAGAAAGGATATTTCCTCCATCGTTCTTTGATTCAATAGAGCATCTCTTAGTTCACTTGCCTTAAGATGCCAAAGTTGCAGGTCACTTAAGATGCCAAAGTTGCAGGTCCTGTCCAATATCGATGGATGTATCCATTTGAGAGGTAAATTTTTTTTAAATAAATTTGAAATTACTTCATTATATATTATGTTCCGATAAACTTTATTCTATTGCAACTAGGTTCTTATATCATTTGAAGAAAAAAGTGAAGAATAAGGCATGTGTCGAAGTTTCAATTTGTAATGCATATATTGTGGAAGAAGTAACAACATTTGCATCATACTATTTTGAGCCGCACGTGCAGTGCAAGAGGCGGAGAGCAGGAAGAAATGATGAAGGCTCCATTGATCCCAATTGCAAATCATTCTCTATTATCAATTATTTGAGTCGACCAAGCGGTGCATGTAAGTTTCGTCACTTAACAGGTGAAGAAAAGAAGGTAGCCCATACATATATTTTACTGAACTATCCAAAAGTTAAGCCATACTTCAAGTAAATGTTCATTTGTAAGTATATGTATTGTGTGTCAAATATTTGCTAATATATAAATGGTATTTGTTAATAGGATTTTCCAAAATTCAATGTTTGGACTACCACCGAATGAGTTTAACTGTTTGTGCGAGGAACAATTTGTAACATGGTTCGAAACATATGTAAGTTGTATATGGACGAAATCCAAGTTATTCGAATTTTTTATACATCATATATTAAAATATATATTATTACGTGTCCTTAGATTCATAATAATCAAGATTATGTTAGAGAGCAAGGATTGTTATATCATCTGTCGTGGGGTCCAAAGTCAAGAGTCCGAAGTTGGCCAGCATATTTCATAAATGGGTATAATTTTCACACTCGAAAATATGGAATGGGAAAAGCCACAATGAATAGTGGTGTGTGTGTTCAGTCATCCAATGGTGGCAGTTCGAAAGATGATTTTTATGGCTTGTTGGATGAAATCATAGAGATAGAGTACCATGGACCATTAATGCGGATTGTGTTATTTAAGTGCATGTGATTCGATCCCGTCAAAGGAATGAATGTGCATACGAAATTTAATTTAGTTGAAATAAATCACAAGAAAAAATATATGAAATATGAACCATTCGTCTTGGCACAACAAGCAATTCAAGTATATTATGCATCATATCTTAGTTTGAAACGTGACAAAGCCAATTGGTGAGCTGTATGTAAAACCAAAGCACGAAAAAAAATTGTGGAACACTGGAAGGACACAGCATATCAACAAGAGAAAGTTCGTCACATGATTGAAACTGATGAATATAACATTCATACTTTACGAGATCCATGTGGAGCGATGATCAATGTGGATCCAACTGAAATTCGCGAATCAAATTTTGAAGTGGGTATAGAATTTGATTTTGAGACAGAGGATGAAAATGATGCTCATGAAGAAGATGAAGATCAAGACGAAGATGAAGACGAAGACGAAGATTATGATTTTTGAGACTTTTTATTAATTATGTGTAATTGTTATTATTATTGGGACATGTGTTTTTTTGTTGTTGTCACAATTGTTATTATTGTTGTTGTCGTAATTATTATTGTTGTTGTTGTCGTTATTCTTATTATTATAATCCGTGGCTAATTAGCCTCAGAATTAACTATGGAATTGAAATAGTCGGGAAAAAGCCACGCGACTATATTTCCGACGTCTTCTTTTAAATTCGTGGCAAAATTCGTGGGAAATTTTCTAAGAATTTTGCCACGAATTTAAAGTTTTTAGGAAATTATTGCACTATCTACTATTTTCGAGCCAAAATTCGTGGGAATTTTCCCATGAATTTTGCCACGAAATTCAAACACCCGGTATGATGTTTGCTTTTTTAATTTCGTGGGAAATTTTCCACGAATTTTCCAACGAAATTAAAACACTCGTTATGTGTTGGGCCTTTTTTTAAAATTCCGACGAATTTTTCCACGAAATTTTAATATGACGTGTGTGGGAGTCTTTTTAAATTTCGTGGCAAAATTCGTTGGAAATTTCCAACGAATTTTTCCATGAATTTGAAATTTCCAACGAATAATTAGCACTACGTATTATTTTCGTTGGAAAATTCGTGGGAAATTTCCCACGAATTTTCCAACGAAAATAAAAATTCGGATGTGGGAGTAATTTTTAAATTTATCGCAAAATTTCCAACGAATTTTGCCATGAATTTGAAATTCCGAGGCAATTATTGCGCTATGTATTATTTTCTTTGGAAAATTCGTGGGAAATTTCTCATGAATTTTCCAATGAATTTTCCAACGAATTTTTAATATGGCATATGTGGGAGTCATTTCAAATTCGTGGCAAAATTCATTGGAAATTTCCAACGAATTTTGCCACGAATTTGAAATTTCCGGCCAATTATTACACAATGTACAATTTTTGTTGGAAAATTCGTGGGAAATTTCCCACGAATTTTCTAACGAAAATAAAAAGTCGGATGTGGGAGTAATTTTTA
The DNA here is from genome assembly GCA_031216235.1 of Syzygium jambos. Taxonomy (NCBI): domain Eukaryota; kingdom Viridiplantae; phylum Streptophyta; class Magnoliopsida; order Myrtales; family Myrtaceae; genus Syzygium; species Syzygium jambos. Next base: position 17,704,572 of record CM062226.1, read on the forward strand.
AATTCGTCGCAAAATTCATTGGAACTTTCCAACGAATTTTGCCATGAATTTGAAATTTCGAGGTAATTATTGCGCTATGTATTATTTTCGTTGGAAAATTCGTGGGAAATTTCCCACGAATTTTCCAACGAAAAAAAAATGCCGTATGTGGTAGTCATTTTTAAATTCGTGGCAAAATTCGTTGGAAATTTCCAACGAATTTTGCCACGCATTTGAAATTCTCAGGCAATTATTCCACTATGTACTATTTTCGTTGGAAAATTCGTGGGACCACGAATTTTCCAACGAAAATAAAAGAGCCGGATGTGGGAGTAATTTTTAAATTCGTGGCAAAATTCGTTGGAAATTTCCAACGAATTTTGCCGCGAATTTGGAATTCTCGGGCAATTATTGAGCTAGGTATTGTTTTCGTTGGAAAATTCGTGGGAAATTTCCGGCGAATTTTCCAACGAAATTTTAATATGCCGTATGTGGGACTCATTTTTAAATTCGTGGAAAAATCCGTTGGAAATTTCCAACGAATTTTCCCACGAATTTGAAATTCCCGGGCAATTATTGCACTAGGTACTATTTTCGTTGGAAAATTCGTCGGAAATTTCCCACGAATTTTTCAACGAAAATAAAAAAGCCCGATGTGGGAGTAATTTTTAAATTCATTGGAAATTTCCAACGAATTTTGCCACAAATTTGAAATTTCCGGGCAATTATTACACTAGGTACTATTTTCGTTGGAAAATTCGTGGGAAATTTCTCAGGAATTTTTCAACGAATTTCAAATTTCCCGGTACAGGCGGCTTTTCCCGATTTCGTGGCAAAATTCGTTGGAAATTTCCAACGAATTTTGTCACAAAGATAGAAACTTATCATAATATTCTTCAACCGTGCACTTCGCGTCCACCCCATTAATTTTGGCCCAACCAAATCTCTTTCTCGCCGTCCTCGTCCACCTCGCCATCACTACCCTCGCCGCTAACCTCGCCGTCGCCCAACTCGGTAAGTACTCGAGCTCTATTCCTTGAATAAATATGCTGACCGGGGGGTCGTAGCCGGGAGGGGGGGTCGCGGCGGCGATTATGGGGAGGGCAGGTCGAGGCGGCGATTCTGGGGAGGGGGGCCGTCGCGGCCGCGATTCTGGCGGAGGGGGGTCACAGCCGCGATTCCTGCGGGGGGAGGGTGGCTCGCGGCCGCGATTCTCGCCGGGGGAGGGGGTTGCGGCCGCGATTCCAGCCGGGAGGAGGGGGGGTCACGGTCGCGATTCGAGCCGGGGGGTCACGGCCGTGATTCCCGCCGGGGGGGTTCGTAGCCGCGATTCCGGCCGGGGGGATCGCGGTCACGATTCCGGCAGGGGGTGTCGAGGCCGCGATTCCGGCTGGGGGGTTGTCGGCGCGATTCCGGCAGGGGGCCGCCAGCGCGATTCCGGCAGGGGGTTGTCGCAGGCGCGATTCCGGCGAGGTGGTCACCAGCGCGATTTCGGCAGGGGGTTGTTTTGATATTTGTTGTAATTCGTTTTGCACATTTAATATGCTTCCTTATATTTTTAGTGGAATGTGATGTGGTCAAAATTTCACTAGGTTCTTCCGACTAAAGCTATTTATCAGAGGCGATAGTCTATTTGTTTCATTTTCGCAAGTTTATTTATTGCTCTCCGAAACAAAATGGTAAGCAGCCCTAATACATGTTCATATTTTTTAATATATTTGTCTAACCTTTTTATTTGTCAGTACAAACGTGGAGGTCACATGCGTGATGCGGTTTCACAAAAAAGACCAGCCGTTTCCACTTCCTTGGCCTCGTCCCTGTCCCTCTCCCCTTTCCCTGCCCTTTCATCCAACCCTCAACCACCACATGTTCATGGACAACACGGACACATTGGCCCATCCTCCGACCCTCAACAACATATTAGGGGAGAACTTGGGGACATGCAAACTGAATTTATTTCAGTTCCATCTCCTTTAGTTCCACATTCTTCTTCAGTGCGACATTCGAATGATGAATAAAATAGCCGATTCATTATATGCCCATGTGGAGATTCGTAAGTACTTCATTTTTTTTACGTTTATGTAAATTATGGATATAAACAAAATTGTCCATGTTGCGAATTTTCTGTATGCTTCATTGTCTTATTGTTTATATTGTTATAACATGTTTTCAGATTCACGGATTATACGCATGTTGTGAGGGAACTTAATAAAATAGTCAATAACTATTGGATCGAGCAGTTTACTACTTTCAATAGCGCTCCTAAAGAAGTAAAGACTTTGTGGTGGAATGAGTTTATGGTTAGTGTTGTCCTTCCATTTTCTCACATACTAAGGTCGGTGTAGCATACTGATGGTCAATAATGAATTTTGTCACGAATTGTCTAGTGCATCATATGTCACCTGTAACCCTCATAATAACTTTCAGTTGCTTTTCTATTGATTGTAGCGTAAGTTCACGTGGGATGAAATGGAAGAGGATGAGGTTAAAAGAATTTTTAAGAAGAAAGTCGATGATCACATGCGATATGTGATAAATAGAGCGAAGAAAAAAAAAAGCCGGATTTCATTTCAGCTGATAATTGGACGGAAATTACGAGAACTTGGGAAAATGAGAAGCATAAGCAAAGGTATGAACAGAACAAGAAGAATCGAGCTTCTAGCTCTAGTGATGGGTCTGCGTCTGCCACATATGCTGGGGGCTCTATTAGCATCAACGACCATAAAAGAAGAATGATAATTCTGTTTAAACTTGTTAGTTCATTTAATTCAATGATTACTCATTTAATTTTAATTTTTATAGGTAGATGAATTGGGGACGGAACCCATATTTACAGTTATATTTGAACGCACATTTCAGAAAAAGGATAAGACATGGACTGGCGCTCGAGCAAAATCTATTAAGGTATGCAAAGTTATAGTTTGGACTTTATGGAAACTAGAATGAAAATCATGAATGTTTTTAATATTTATGGTAATATATATGAATTTATGTTATTTCCATATATATTGTTAATATAGGAAAAATATGATGAACTTTTAATGAGCACTGCTAGTGGTGATGGTGGTGGTGATGATGGTGGTGGTGGTGATGGTGTTGCTGTGTCTGAGCCATCGGTTGATAGTATAGCATTATGGTTGGAGGCAGCGGTGGGATGAAAAGAGGAAAAATATTTGGGATGAGATCCTTGTTAAGGATATACAAAACGAAGGCTGCTGCGTCTTCATCCTCCAATGCAGCTATTTCAAGGAGGGCACGACATGAGGAGGAAATGACCCAAGAATTGAACCAATTGAAGCAGTTACTTCTACAGAAGGACGAAGAAATGAAGCATTTACTTGGACAGAAGGACGAACAAATGAGAGTGATGCAACAACAAATGCAACTTATCATGCGATGCCTCGACATCGATCGCAATGAGGTTCCTCCTATACTTCCTATTAATGTAATAGGTGGCGGGCATAATGGTGAGCCACATAATGATGCGACGATTGGTGATGATGATGATACTGATGATTTTATTGTCAGTCCATCCTAGTTCATTCTCTTCGGGGCCGACCAGTTGTTGTTGTTGTCCCCTCGCGGCGAGCTGCCTCGTCAGTTCGAGGACAAGCTTCAGGTGACGTCCTCGTCTCTCGACTTTAGGAGTTATAATTGTGACGTTGCTGCTAGTTTCATATGTTTTCTAATTGTTGCCCCGCGTCCTTTCAATGTTTTGCATGTATTACATGATGTTCATTTGTGCTTAGCTACCTCTATGTACTATGAGATTGAATATCGAATACCATCATGTGAGATTTTGCAACTTATACATTGTAGAAATTAATATTGTTGCTAATTAGATTTAAAATCAAAATTGTCCCTAAACAAAATTCGTCGCAAACTTAGCGACAAATTTTGTCACAAATAGATTTCGTCGTAATTTAGTGACCCCACGAATAGATTTCATCGCAATTGAAATTTTTGGTCGGAAAAATTAGCGATTTTCCACGATTTTTGTAACGAATAATTAGCGACAAATTTTGCAACGAAATTTCCCACGAATTTGTTTTCGTCGCAATTTACCAATGAAAATTGAAATTTTTTTGTGGCAAAATTCGCGATTCCCCACGATATTTGCAACGAATATTTTGCGCCAAATTTTCCAACGAATTTTGCAACTAATTTAGTCACGAATTTTGCAACAAATAATTAGCAACGAATTAATTTTTGTTGCAAATTACCAACGAAAGTTCAAATTTTCATCGCAAAATTTTGCGAAAAAATACCGGGTTTTTCAAATTCGTGGGAAAATTCGTGGGAAATTTCCCACGAATTTTCCCACGAATTTGAAAAACAGCTGAAAATTTGAATTTCGTTGGAAAATTTGTGAGAAATTTCCCACGAATTTTGTAACGAATAGTAAAAAAAGCCGAAAATTTGAATTTCGTTGGAAAATTCGTGGGAAATTTCCAACGAATTTTCCAACGAAAATCAATTTTTCAGCTTTTTTTCAAATTCGTTGGAAAATTCGTGGGAAATTTCCCACGAATTTTCCAACGAATAGTAAAAAAAAGCCGAAAATTCGAATTTCGTTGGAAAATTCGTCGGAAATTTCCCACGAATTTTCCAACGAAATTCAAAAAGGCCACCTATGCCGAAAATTTAAATTTCGTTGCAAGATTCGTGGGAAATTTTCCACAAATTTTTCCACGACCCTGTTTTCGTCGGAAATTACCAACGAAAAATTAAATTTTTTTGTTGCAAAAAATTTCCGACGCTGAATTATCTACGAATTTTTTTTCGTGGCTAATTTCATTGGAAAATCGTTTCCCACGAATTTTCCCACGAAAATTACTGACGAATTTTGCCACGATTTTTGCAATGAATAATTAGTAACGAATTTTCCAACGAACTTTCCAACGAATTTTGTGACGAAAAAATTTCGTCGCAAATTACCAACGAAAATTTAAATTTTTTGTCGGAAAAATTTGCGACGACGAATTACCAACGAATTTTTTTTCCTCGCTAATTTAGTTGGAAATTCGTTTTCCAACGAATTTTGAAAAATTTTTCGTTGGAAAATTCATCGCAAAACGGCGGTTTTTTTGTAGTGCAACAAGTCATTGTTTCGGCAACAAACTCGCTCAATAGGTAAATGTTTATCATTGGCACCTTGAATCGAACAAGTAAAATTGTCCAAAAAGTCCTAAACATATTGTACAAAACCAACTCAATTATAATCCTTTCAATTGTGCCAATTTAATCATAAATCTTTTTGATGATTTGCCAATTTAATCTTAAACTTTTTAATTTTGTCAATTTTGCCCTAAACGTTCTGATGATTTGCCAATTTAGTCTTAAACTTTTTAAGGATTCACCAATGTAGTCATTTCAGCCAAATATCCAAATAATATGGTTTAGGACTAAATTGACAAATATTCAAAAATTTTAGGACTAAATTAACACAAAAAAAGGTTTAGGGTTAAATTGACAAATCGTCAAAAGATTGAGGAGTAAATTGGCACAATTGAAAGGTTTAAAATTAAATTAGTCTCCGTACAATAGGTTTAGGACTTTTTGGGTAATTATCCCATTCGAACATTCTGGTAGCAGGTAAAGTAGATTCCTACCCTATCCAAACCTCTTTTTATTTTTGAACAAATGGATCTTTCTCATGGGCTTTAATTCTTACCCTCACATGATGCCAAAATGCGTGAATTTGAATTTCTTAGAACACACTTAAAAGAAGTGCCGTAAGGTTAAAGTTACCATCAATTCCTACCAGATCTACTTATAAACATTCAAACGGAGGTACTCAATCATCTAGAACCTATTCTAAGTATATATTAAATAAGTATACTTAGTAGTTAGATTACAGAATCATGTGTCCAGAATTTTGACAGTGATCTTCTCTTACACGATTGGTACCAAAAGCTGGGATATGCAGTCAACAAAGGGGACAGAAACAGAGGCCCAACATAGAATTCCAAGGCACGTGACCCTGACTTCTTTGCGAACATTTAATGTCGGTCTCCAAACGCCTTTGATGTACGGGGACCATTTTCAAAAGGTATTGTCCAATTGGTTGCAGAGATTACTCTCTTGAGTGTAAAGCAGAAATTATTTACTGAATGTAAAGTGCATGCATAAATTTATACGAGAGATCCACCGTATTCAATGATCTTACATACTGATTGGCGACTGATATAATTTCTTATTACTGTGGCTTTTGTCACTTACAGAGAATGGAGACACATTACAAAAAGCAAGGTCTATTTGCATGAAATTGATTTCAAACACTTGTGATTTTGAGGAGAAGGGTGTCATTGATTTTGGTAAAATCAAACCTAAGTCGGACAAATACGAAGATCTTATGCATGTGACATAAATTAGGATCCAAAGAAGATAGAATAGCTACATCTATGCATGAGCTCTTGGATGCTCTCCATTGTCAATAGGTATAGAGACGACTAAAATTGGTAAAAAAAAATGGGGAATGCATCAATTGCAAGAAAATGTAGAGTCCAATGCATCGAAGAAAGTAATTAAAGTTCACTGCACAAATGTGAGTGACCTTAAAGTTTGGTGATCACATAGGGAATCAACCCATTTTTCCTCTTTGTAAAAGGTCCAAGTCAAATAACAGTGATTCGAAGCACACTCAATCTACACAAAATCATTTTTGTGTAGATTCTAATAAACGGTGCGTGTGTTTCATGACAATGGAAAAAAAATTTCTAACTTTGCTTTTTAATATTACTTAGAAAAACAGTTGATAAAAAATTATTTATAATAATTTATGCCAAAGCATTTTTATTGATAACAGAAACATTTTTGGTTCATTCATTTTGCCAAGCACAAACAATCAAAATTAGAAAAAAAAATTTCAAATTGTTGATCTTGCATGATACAGTCCCCTAATTATTCACTCGCATGAGATTATTCCCCTTTGAAATGACTTCTTTGCATCAAAGACATAAGTCTTTCCAAAGAAACCTTTCATCACATCTCATTTCCCACTTTCTTAATTTTTATAAGAAATGAACCATTGACCAACTTGAGCCTACTTTATTGGAGCAACTATTTCCCTCGAGTTGAAAGCCCACTCTTACCATAAATTCGATGAATTTCAAAGCAAGAATTCTGCCAACCACAAGATAACATTACTCAAGAGCATTAATATATGTTTGCCTGAAAATAATGCACTTGTCTAGGGAAGGGAAAAATGGGTACAGGCTCTTTTTGTTTTCCAAGTTGTGTATATGCTAAAAAAGTGTATTACAATCTGGTCTTGTGTTGATGTTATTGTCAACTCATCTTAATGTGGACTTGAAAAGGACTAATATATCAACCACCGCATAATTAGGAGATTGGCCAGAGATGATGACGTGCACGTCATAATGCCCCCAACTCCATAGTCGCATTTGATTCTTCTCTTCTTTTTTATTTTTCAAAATCCATATCTATTTTTTTCCCCTTTTTTAGGGCTCTAGGCGGAACGTGACACTAATGGAAATCAAATCCGAGGGTTGAACAGCTAGTGCTTTGTGATTTCCCAGAAAGATCATGTCCTGTCAATTAAAGATATTATGGTGGTCGCCTTCAAATGCCCGACGGCATCCTATGCGATACTTCCATAGCCAGCATAAAATGTCTTGTTTTATGACATAAATCTGGAGTAGTGCGACGTGAACATAGTTAGCCTGTCATTTGAAAACATAAGTTAGTGTAAGTTCGAGTATAATGGGGGCATTCAGTGTTTAATGCGAACCATGATGCTCGAATGTGGACGAAGGACTGGACCCCTCAACTGCCTTTCCAATACCATCGGGCATATTATATGAACTTGTAGGATTTCTATACCCGTTTAAAATGTTGTTAATTGTCCGATTCAGCTCATTTTCACTGCCAAATCTCATGTTTGCCGATTTAACGTAAATTTTTGAAAAAAGAAATCGAAAGGTTATAATCTCGATAGATGCAAAATACGAAATCTATCAAACCAAGATTAAGATTAGGTTGAGTCATTAAAGGGATCCAAATACTAAAAAATGCCTTCTTTATCAGCTTGACGCGTGCGTAAGCTGTATCTAGTTCAAGAATAAGAAAGATTATCCCGACGATTCGCAGATTAACAAACTCTTTGTCGGGCTCAATAGTGACCCGCAATATGAGGAACAGCTCAAAATCACGTTACTGCATTGTTCCTTATTTAGGTTGATAATCAAATTATTAATCAAATTATGAATCACGGGGTTTGAAAAGTCAAACCAGGATTTGGGGAAGCCAAGCTGACCCGCAGACCGGATCAACCGAACCAAACCTGCTTTTGCCAGTCTGTGTCTTTGGGTAGAGAGATGATACTCAGGCTCCACCAAACTCGTTTCAAGTATTTGGTACCCTTTGATTAACCTAACTGGCCGTTGCTCTCAAAGAAATTAATTATGTTTTTTTAACTTTAGCAATATAGTCGGTCATATTGATGTAGCCTAATGACAGGAGAAGAGTTATTTAGGGAAAATTACCCAAGAAGTCCTAAATCTATAATACGACGGCCAATTCGGTCCTAAACATTTTAATTGGGTCAATTAATCCGAAAATTTTGGACAATTTTCCAAATATAAACCTTATGGCCAATTTTGACCAGAAATCACTGACGTGGATTTTGATCATCTTACGTGGCATAGGTAGTGCTAACGTGGAGTTTTTTGTAAATAATTTTAAATTTTTTTCTGAATTGTTTCTTTTTTTTTCCTTTCCTTTTCTTTCGCTTGTGGCTTGTCTAGGTGATGGCCAGCAACCGGCCATAGGCAAGAGCCGCACTCACCCAAATCTACGCAAGGGCGTGCGGTCCTTGCCGGATCTGGGCAAGGGGTGTTCCTCTCTTGTGACCGGCAAACACAACCATCACCAAGACTGACTACAGATGAAAAGGAAAAGAAGAGGAAAATATAGATTTGGGTATGAACTTTTGCTCATCTTGCAATTGAGTGACTGAACCTTTTTTTTTTTGTTCAATCAAGTACCTCAAGTTTCAAAAAGCCTCTGTTAAATTGAATGCCATGTCACTTGATTCTTGCCGAGGTGGATTACCTAACAGGTCAATTAATCCATCGATTATTCTTGCCGAGGTGTATTTTAAACCTTACTTCTTAGGAAATAATGTCATTTTGAAAGAGCAATAATGCAACTCCTACTATAAGGTTTTGAAAGGGTTAGCAATAAATCTGAGGGATTCTACGTCAGGCTGACACGCGTAGTCCGCAATGGAAGAACCGCAAATTGATGAACTTGAACAATATATGAGGGGAAATATAGAAGAGTTAGCATGAAATTTCTCATTGTATCAAATGCAAAAACCTTTATTGTCACGCATGGTGCTAAAATTATATACGACAGTTCTTTTGCAAACAATATCTGTTGAAATTACACACGACAATAAGGACGGGAATGTAATGTTGAAGAGTATGTGGAGGGGCCGTGACATCCGAGCAACCTCGTGCCAAGAATTTGTGTGCACGTGACTTCTATTCACGTGGCCTTTCTGGACCCGTTCGAAAAGAAGTTATTCAGATGCAACTGGCATAGTTCGTCTAGTCCACATTATCCGCTGGATCGTGCGGATCTCGCGTGGCCAGAAAATTCAACAGATCACGTGCATTGAACTTATGTACTCTGAGCGCAACCAATTATTTGTCTGGTCGATGTCGTTTTCACCCCGAGTGTCCACTATTGTCAGTACACGCGGGCCTTTTTCTCTATTTTTGGCTCCTTTTTCAGCACATTAGATCCCTTTTTCTTAAATTTCCAATGTTTTGCTTGTAATTAACATGAATCAAGAATATTCTCGAGTTAATTATAATCTCTTAGAATATTTTGACTATCTGACGCCACCAATTTCTATTTATCGATTGCCGCCATATCGACGATGTATATGATAATAATAAAAAAAATTGATGGCATGTACATACTATATTACAATTGCACATGTCTAATTAAGACCGGTTCACGTGAGATTAACTTAATGAAAATAATAGAATAAACAGAAAACAATCACGCAAAAACAAATCTGGGTACCCAAGATAAAGTTGGGAGTTAATTTCTTATTTCGCAAATCTGTTGTCCTCATCGGAAATGTCCACACGAAGTTCTTATCAGAAAATATAACAATGATATAACATGGATTTAGCATATGACATTTGCTTATCTTCAAAGGTTCATGGGTCAGTTTCTCTCCCTCGTCAAATTCTTGGACTCTTGGGGAGTACTACTAAGTCAAAAAAATCACTTTGAAAACTCCTTATAAAATTCGGAATTCAACGGGCATTATTTGGAGTGTGCTGAGCTGTGGGATCTTGTCATTTTCGAAAGCCCTGTTGACGGTCTCTCCACCGGTCAAACTTTGACTTACAAGTAAGAATAGGATGTGTGAACCGAAGAGGTTGCTCACCATTGACTATAAAGATGCAGTACATAACTTTTTCTTATTTTTGCCATTTTTCTAAAAGAAATTCCAAACTTTTCCGGGGGAGACATCACTCCTCCTAATTTGTTTTGTATTGCCAATAAACCCAAACTTGTACCAATAACTTAAGAATACATTATTCTTTCAATATGACCATTGAAATCCGGTGTGACAGTCGTCGTGAACATTAATAATCTGACATGACTTTGCTCTTGGTCGACATATAAGCATGTGTCTATTATCATGTCAAATCCGTTTGCTTGGTGTTGTCTACAAATATTGTCACATCGAATTTTGAATGGCAATCATGATGAACATATAAAGGAAGGTATTTTCACTTCACGGGTGCAAATTTAAAGTGATTGGTAAGATGAATAAAGTTCGAAGTATTCACGTACCATGGGAAAAATTTAGAACTTTTTGTGGAATTATTCGTTTTTTTTTTGGGGTCTATATGGGATTATCTTTTTCGTTTATTTCTTTTTTATTAACCTCCTCTTCTTGTTTCTTGACTTTGTTTTGGTCGAATTCTTGTTTCTTGATAAGTATGGCGACGATGGGACAAATCTCTCAATGATCTTGATAAGGATAGACGACAACGGTGGCCAATCCTTTTTCTCGAGCAATTACAATATTTTATTTTTTTATTAATATCACGAAAAATTCCAAATTAGTATACATGTGATAAATGTGACATTTTAAAATCCGACCAACTTGGGATTTATGAAATGAATGGTTTTATGGACGTGCTTGTAGTTAGATCTCGCCCGGAACTGATCATTCCTAGGATACTAACCGTTAGGGAAAGGCTAATTAGGGGTTTAAATTCGCATGACCAAAGAACTCGATCGTAAACCGACCTTCGATTATGAAAATTGTCGATGTGACATTTTGAGCCAATGTAGGCCGATCCAAGGATAGTTAGGGATCAGTTCGCCATTGTCATACGAGTGGATCGTGGGTGATTCTACTTGACCTCGGAATGAATTGACGAATGACCCAAAACCTATTCCAAACGATCGTGCTCATCGAAACTAGCGATCGATCCTTGCGATTAAGTGACCACCAAGGTCGTCACGACCTGAGTGAACTTGAACGTGGCTTGATTTAGTATCAGCCGCGGGTCAAAAGTGCAAATTTCCCCAAAAGTCACCTGTTAGTCTGAGATACGCTCAAGTTACGTTATTTAGAATTTAGTCATTAATTAAAGATCAAGTTAGGCATTGGAAATTTAGAAAGTCACGATAGAACATTTGGACGACGTTGTCATTAACCTGATTGACCTTAGAATTTTCCGAATCCTTAAGAAAAATCAAATTTCGGCGGAAAATGGAAAATGACCGTTTTACCCTTGGAAGTTTGTTAAGGCCAAGTGTAAATGGGGAAGGGCATTTTGGTCATTTCACCCTTACTTTAAAAATGACAATTTTTAGACAATTTTTCCCTTGGAAATTTTGTGAAATTCCAATTATACCCCTGGATATTTTTGGCTAGAATTAATCCGGACCGTCGATCTTAGGATAAGATCGAATCTTGGCCATTGATTGGAAATGTAAAAGAGGGGCATGATGGTCATTTTGCATTGGGCAAGACACCAATTATTGGTGTTCTTCCTATTTAAGCCAAAATTCTCTCTCTCTCTCTCTCTCTCTCTCTCTCTCTCTCTCTCTCTCTCTCTCTCTCTCTCTCTCTCTCTCTCTCTCTCACGTTTTCTCTCCCTCTCCCCTCTCTCACGGCCAAGCCCTCTCTCCCTCACGTGAAGTGGCTAGCCGGCCATGCCTTTGGCCACCACCGCGCATCCGTCCACCGCCATTCCGTCAAGCCGCCGTTCGCTCCTCCGTCTCGCCTCACCACCACCACCACCGTCCCTCTCTCTCTCCTATTTTTCCCATCACCGAAACACCATCACGTGCCTTCATTTCTGTTCAGTCCAGCCGAGGAAGATCAGCAGCTCGTCGCCGTCCGCCGTCGTCCGCCCATGGCCACCGTGAGCCGCCGGTGGTCCTCGCTGCTTGACTCCGTCGCTGCTGCTGTTTCCCCGCTGTCCAGCCATCTTTGGGTGCTTGAACTCACGTAGGACCTCGAGTAAGTGATACCCTAACCCTCGCCTAGGATAACAGGTATTTTCGGGTTAGTTCGGGGCCGTTTTAGCGAGTTTTAGGAGTTAATCGTGGGACAATGGTTGGACTGATTTGGCTGAGTGCTTTGGGTGAAATTGTGATGATTTTTGAGGTGGAATTGAGGTTAGAATTGATTGGTTAGGTAATCGGAATGATTCCGAGTGATTATTGTGGCTTATTGCGCGAAAAACGGGCCTAAATGTGCCGTTATGGTGATTTTCTGTTGTGGCCATGTTACTGTTCATCCAATGGCCGAATTGGTGTGTATTGGTGATTAAAATATAGCACGTGTTGGTTCGGGGGTTGTCGATAGGACTACGACACCTGTGAATGGCGGAATTTAGCCTAAAATGCAGAAATTCGGGTTAATTGTGTACATGCGAATTTAATTGGGTTGGCTGATTTGTGGGTGAAATGGTGATGATTTGGGACTAAATTGAGGTTGATTTGGGTGCTGGAAATTGTGAATCGCATTGACGAGCGTATGGCTTGATTTAGGGACAAATTGTGCCGGTATGGTGTGTCGTGTGGTGGCTGAATTGTGGGGTTTGTTAGGGCTGGAAATAGACTCGGAAATGCTGAATTTATTCCATGATTGTGGCTGTGATTGTGGGCTCGATAGTGGCCTTATATGTTTGTTGAATCGTAAATTGATTGATTTCAAATGTGGGCCGTTATGTGCACGTATGAGCTGAATTGATTTGATTGGTAATTGGCCACGATGGAGTGTTGATTGAACATGTGAAATGCGAGTGGTTTGGTGCGTGCACGGGCCGAACTTGATCGGCTAATATATTGGCATGTTGGTGTCGAGCAAGTGAACAAGTGAGAAATTGTGTGTGGTGTTGTATGTGTAGTTACAAAATCCCTGAGGCGGTACCATTACGCGGGGAATTGATCCGTTATGAGGCAGTACCATTACGTGGGACGATGCCTGGTATTACCGGAGGAAGGCCAACCTGAGACGGTACCATTACGCGAGTTGTGTCGTAGGTGGTAGATGTTGAGTCTGAGACGGTACCATTATGTGGACAAGATACATGGCCTGAGGCGGTACCATTACGCGGACAAGATACATGACCTGAGGCGGTACCACTACGCGAGCCGAGAAGTGTTGTGAATATGAGTTGGTCGCAGTAAATCTGAGGCGGTACCATTACGCGGGTCATTGGCGAGTTGAGTGGAACACATGAGATGGTCACAGTGAACCTGAGGCGGTACCATTACGCGGATCACTAGCGAGTTGAGTGGAAAACATGAGATGGTCGCAGTGAACCTGAGGCGGTACAATTACGCGGGTCACTAGCGAGTTAAGTGAAAAGAGTGTGATAAGTCAAGAATGAGTGTGTGAAATGTGTTTGGAATGTGCTTGTGATTGGAAATTGTATTATTGTGGCTAACGTGCAGGTTGTATGCGTGAAAAGCCCAAGTAAGTGCAATTGTGTGCATGATGTGTTTATTAAGTGATGTCATGTTTGGTTTTGTCTAGATATACGTGTTAGCCTAGGTGGGGTTTAGGGTGTTACTTGCTGAGAAGTGTTCTCATGGTTATTTCAACCAAACAATTTCAGAACCCCGGCCTGAACAATGAACCTCCCTTCGTCGCTGCCACAATGTTTTGGGATTTCGATGCACACCGATCATAATGTGGTAGAGTACTCGATGGACGAGCAGGAGGCTCAGAGGGATTCAAACTCGAGTTCTGAGGAGTCGGTCTCGGAGTGGACGCCATATAGAGGGCGTAGGGCTAGTTTAGGGGTTGAGCGAAGGCCTTTTGAAGTGTCCCATTTTTTACAGTTAGGGTACCCAGGCTACTGATTTTTTTTTTATATCGGTGATGCATAGTTTAGCAGTTCGGTGTGCATGTATATATTGTGGATTGTATATGGTGAATATTATATAAGTTTGAATCAGTAATGGATGTTTATTCTCCCGTGTACCCCTGGTCAAATATTGTCTGAGTGTTTGTAGCTTTCGCTGGTGCTTTAAATCTCTGATGAGTTGATTTGGGTCGGCGATATCCTGGGACGTCGCAATATTCAACCACAGAGGAGTGTCGCGTGCTCGATAGGGTTCAGGGCGTGACAATAAATCTACCCTAAACTAATTTTTTGATAACAAAAAACTCCAAACCGGTACGCTTGTGATAATTTTACCTTCCATTAGTTTTCGTTAAATTTTACAGTCAAATTTCTAAGTTGGATGACACGTGGTAGTTTACGGGTATACCAGTTTTGGATTTTACCCTCCGTTTGTCACAAGCGTACCAGTTTGTGATTTTTCGTGATATTAATCCAATTTAACGGAGAGTAAATTTGTCACAAATGTATCAGTTTAGGATTTTTGTTGATCAAAAAATTAGTTTAGGGTGAAATAGTCAAATGTGTACCAGTTTGGGGGGTTTTTGGTGATCAAAAAATTAATTTTTAATATATTTATCATGTGTATACCAATGTGGATTTTTCATGATATTATTTTTTTTTCTGGTGTGAATCCCAGGAAAATAAACCCTTTTTTTAATTAATAGCCTCATTTTGCAAAATGCTTGATCTTATCCAAAAGGCCGAGAAAGGTCTAATCTTTGAATATGCTAAAAGCATTATGGGAATATTGGTGCTTTTTCCAAATCAATCAGCGGTCAAAAGAACATCTGTCATCAGCTGCCATTTCCACAGTAATTTTAGTCCGAAGAATGTGAATACGCAACATGTGTGTTGACAATAGGACTCTGGTTAGAGTTAGCTGAACTATCAGAGGAGATCACTCTAGACATTGTACGTTGCTATAAATTGAGAATTATAGATTATAGCCTTTCGATTTCTTTTAATATAGAGTAAATTTATCACAAATATATCAATTTAATAGAGGATAAATTTGTCATAAATATATCAATTTAAAGAAGGAGATGCACTTTAACAGAAGGTAAATTTATCACAAATATTTCAATTTTACCCTGATTGAAAGGTCGAACAATTTTTTATACAACCTGACCTGTTTGACGGGTCTAGTTCTTTGATGACATTAAACACAGACAAACTCTTATTTAGCGAAAATAGTGTTCTTTCAAAAAAAGATGTTTTATGTCAGGTAAAGGAGGGACGGTGAAGATTATGAGTCAAGTGGCTGGAGACCCACGAGAGCACTGAATCACCGTCCAAACGGTGACGCAGGTTTTGGTCTCTTTCTAAGACAAGCGACGCGAGCATTGGCCCATATGTACCTTCTTCCCTCACTCCTCTCATTTCTTCGCCGCTCGTTTTCAATCTATGCATATAATCACACCCAAAAACTCTCTCTCTCTCTCTCTGGAGAAGAAGATGGAGATGGCTGACCAGAAGACCGTGGCTAAAGATGCCGTCTCCAACAACGGCGTCGAACGGAAGTTGATCGAGGACTTCGATCCTCCAGCGAAGCCGCGCCAGAACAAGTATGCCCTCGCCTGCGCCATCTTTGCCTCCATGACCTCCGTTTTGCTCGGTTATGGTCAGTTCCCTCTCTCTCTCTCTCTCTCTCTCTCTCTCTCTCTCTCTCTCTCTCTCTCTCTCTCTCTCTCTCTCTCTCTCTCTCTCTCTCTCTCTCTCTCTCTATGCGTTCGATGTTGTTACAGCATGGGAAGACTTCCTGGTGACCGTCCATGATGTTTGAAACTCTCTAAACCCTATATCTTTGCGATGTCATTTGTGATTTTATTTACATACAGCGAATCATAATAATAGATATATTGCAAAAAGTTATTTGTTTAATGGATAGGGAATGAAAAAGAGCAAAAGAAAAACGAAAATTTTTCAATTTTTCGCATATTTGCATATATAGTAAAAAATGGTTTCGTATAACATCATAATTTTTTTCCCTTTTTGAGCAAACCAACTTAATTTTGAATAAAATCCATCGTGATTATTATTTATAATATTCTCATCTTATTAATAATATATATAAAAGAACATCAACTTGAAGAAAAAGAGAGGAGAACAGGTCACGGGGTTTTATTTTTTATTATTTTTTCAATTTCTTGTAAATAAGATTTTTTTTTAAACTTTGGCAGATATAGGAGTAATGAGCGGAGCGGTGATATACATAAAGAAGGACCTGAAGATAAGCGATGTGCAGGTGGAGGTCTTGATGGGGATCCTCGCCGTGTACTCGCTCCTTGGGTCGGCGATGGCGGGGCGAACCTCCGACTGGATCGGCCGCCGCTACACCATCGTCTTGGCTGGGGCCATCTTCTTCGCCGGGGCCCTCCTGATGGGCTTTGCCCCCAACTACGCCTTCCTCATGTTTGGCCGTTTCGTTGCTGGCATCGGCGTTGGCTACGCTCTCATGATCGCCCCCGTCTACACCGCCGAGGTCTCCCCTGCCTCCTCCCGCGGCTTTCTCACCTCCTTCCCCGAGGTACTTACTCATTTTCTTTTTTGTTCCCCCAATTTGATAGCATTTTTTCATTTGTCATTAATTTTGTCTTTTCATTGTTGAACGTGCATTATTCTTGTTACAGGAAAAATTGAAGTTAGAAAGGTCATCATGTTTTAGGGCTTATTTTTCAGGATAAAGACATTAGGAGTGTCATAACTTTTGTACGATGCTTACTTGAATACCATAACTTATTTTTTACTCACTTGAGTGCCAAAAATTTGAAAAAGTGATCACTTGAGTGCCATCGGCCATTTGGCAACCAGAAATCCGACGTGGATGCTGGAAAATTAGACATGGACGTCGGAAAATCTGACGTGGACAATTTTTATGCTTTTTTTAATCATTTTTTTAGTTTTATTTGGCCAATCTAATTTGTAGATGGACACAATGACGAACTTCATCTTCCCCATGGTTGGGGTACTGTAGCACTCATCTTCCCCATGGCTGGGGTACAGTAGCACTTACGAATTTTGGCTAGCCGAACCTAAATCCGACGAGGGCTCTGCCACACACCTCGCCACTCAAGACTTCCTCCTTGCTCCACTTATCATACTTATCGAATGTGTTCTTATATAGCTCCGAGTCGACCTTCATCTGCAGCTTGGTTTGATGGTGTCGAGTGGGCGCAAGCACACATAAGTGAACGCACTGGCGATCCTGCCTTCGGCAGCGCCGATCAAAGCTCACTCAAGTACGAAGAGGTTCTTAATGAGGGATTGCACTTTGGGGCTATTTCTTGAGTTAGGTTTGATTGATTTTGAGTAATTAGGAGGGGAATTAGGGTTTTCGAGAGAGAGGTTTGTGGAGGAGAAATTGAAGCTGACGGCGGGATGTGCAGAGATCTTGGGGGGTCTTGAGGGCGAAGGCGAAATGAGGGAGTTGAAGTGACTGAAGAGGCTCGTGAATTTGGATAGAATGGGGTGGTGATTGAGGTGCGGAAATGGGAGGTCAAGAGATGCAGAGAGCCTTCCCTCCATTCTTTCTCCCAAGCTTTAGCTCTCGGTTGCAGAAAATGGGGGAGCAACTGATCGGTTGCTTGTTGGCGAGAACTTGTTCCCTCTAACCTCTGACATTTGGCAACCCTTGTTTCACTCGTGGTGGCCATCGTGGCTTGAAACTCCAGCGGCCATGGTTGGCTGAAGCTTAGAGCTTGAGTGGCCATGGCAGCCCCTCTCTCTCTCCCTGAGTTTTTCTTTTTGTTTTTTTTTTCTCCCTTCATGTTTTTCTCTCTTTTCTTTTATGTTACATTACGTGGCAATAAATTCATTCTTTTATTTTTAAAAATTTCCACGTAGATATGAAAAATTAAATAAAAAATTCAGGTAGGATGATTTGTCGGAAGTGGCACTCAAATGATTTATTTTACTCCGATGTGGTACTTAAGTTAGCAAAAAAAAAGTTATGGCACTCCTAGTATCCTTATCCCCTTATTTTTCTTATCTAGAACTTTTTGTTATTACGCTACCGACCAGTATGAATGGACGTCATTTCAATGGTTCAGGTGTTCATCAACGCCGGCATCCTCCTTGGCTATATCTCTAACTATGCCTTCTCCAAGCTTCGCCTCAACCTCGGGTGGCGTATGATGCTCGGTGTGGGAGCAATCCCCTCGGTCCTCCTTGCGCTTGTCATCCTCGTCATGCCGGAGTCCCCCCGATGGCTCATCATGCAAGGCCGCCTGGGTGACGCAAAGCGTGTCCTAGCCAGGACGTCCGACTCTAAGGAGGAGGCTGCGCTCCGGCTTGCCGACATCAAGGAGGCTGCTGGCATCCCTACTGAGTGCAAC
This sequence comes from Syzygium jambos, assembly GCA_031216235.1. Lineage (NCBI taxonomy): Eukaryota > Viridiplantae > Streptophyta > Magnoliopsida > Myrtales > Myrtaceae > Syzygium > Syzygium jambos. The sequence goes on from CM062226.1 coordinate 17,723,314, forward strand.
GAAGACGTTGTCAAGGTCACCAAGCGGAGCACTGGGGAAGGCGTGTGGCGTGATCTCCTCCTCCACCCGACCCCATCCGTCCGCCACATCCTTATATGCGCTGTTGGCATCCACTTCTTCCAACAAGCCTCTGGCATCGAAGCCGTCGTCCTCTACAGCCCTCGCATCTTCGAGAAGGCTGGCATCACCCACTCCGACAAAAAGCTCATCGCCACCATCGCGGTCGGCTTCGTAAAGACAATGTTCATCCTCGTTGCCACCTTCCTCCTTGATCGAGTCGGAAGGCGGCCGTTGTTGTTGAGCAGCGTTGGCGGGATGATCGTCTCGCTTGCCTCTCTCGGAATGTGCCTCACCATCATCGACCATAGCCGCATGAAACTCATGTGGGCGATTGTTATGTGTATAGCGTCAGTGTTGTCCTACGTGGCCTTCTTCTCTATCGGAATGGGGCCAGTCACATGGGTGTATAGCTCAGAGATCTTCCCGCTAAGACTACGTGCGCAGGGGTGTGCGATCGGTGTCGCCATGAACCGGGTGACGAGTGGAGTGTTAGCGATGACGTTCATATCACTATATAAGGCGATCACCATCGGCGGGGCGTTTTTCTTGTTCATGGGGATCGCATGCGTCGCATGGGTGTTTTTCTACACGTTTATGCCAGAGACGCAGGGGCATACGCTGGAGGAGATGGGGCAGTTTTTTGGTAAATACACACAGTGGAGGTCCGTGGCGAGGGAGTTGGAGATGCAAAAGAACAAAGCGGTGGTCAATGGGGACGGCGGTAGTGGCGAGGGGCAGTTAGAGAAATGATTATAAGGTAGAGAGTATCTGATAGATATGAATGCCCTTGTTAGGGTTCTTAGAGTAATTATACGTAATGTGAATTGGTTGATGATTGCTGACCATGGACAACAAGGAAAAGGGTTGCTTCTTGTTTGACATTTTTAAGAAACATAAACGAATTACTATGATGAATTTTAAAAGAAGAAGCCAAGAGAAATTCCTTGGGAAATTTAATTCCCGTTGGAATAAGAAATCTACCCTTGTTCCTTTGATACAGTGGTTGGTACTTTTCACCTACAATTTGGATCTTTACTTAAAAAAGTTACCAAGGTTATTGTCTAGACTTATTATGCCAAAATCGAATTAATCATGAATCGATGGATCTGGAAGAACATCATTTTCCACTCATTTCATTTAGCACTGATTATTATTAACACATGATTTTTTGCCCATTTTTAAAATTTTCTAAAAAATTACAAATTAGGATTATGAACCTTGGCCATGCTTAGGAACCTATTTATCAACTAATTTTTTAGAATTTTTTAGAATTTTTCCTTATTTTCTTTTGGCCAAAATGAGTGAAAAATCAATAAAAATACCAAATGGAGTTAAAAATTCCATAAACAATAGTCATTAGTCTTCTTTTAAATCCAATTTCATCATTACAGTATCAATTCTGGAAAATTTCAATTGGGGATATGTTTTTCCCAAAATTGAGCAAATTCACACCCAAAATTGAACCAAAAATTCAATTGAGTCATTTCTAGTCATTTTTAGTCCATAGTGTCTTCATAACAAATGATTCAGGGATTTTGAAATGCATATTGATAGGTCCAATTTTACAATTTAACAAAATAATTGAAAAACCCAAAAATCAATTGAAAATTAGGGATTTTAAGCCCAAATTAGGGATCTTAGTCAATTCGAAATTGTCGAACCAAGGCAGCACCATTCCTAGGGTTAATCAGTCATGGGTAATCCAATTTTGGCATCAATTTTGCTCAATCAGATCATCTGAATATTAAATTGAATAGAAGCCCTATTAACCTAAGTTCAAAATGTGGGAATTTTGGATTTAATTGTGATGAAAATTAGTACAAATCCCATATTTGGAGGCAAAATGTGCCAAGGAATTCAATTTTGGGTTTAAAATTGAAAAACGAGGACAAAATCAAGTCAACTTTGCAAATTTAGCTCAACCCGGGTCTGCCGGGTCTGTCGGACCGACTCGACCCAACCCAGGTTAGCCATCTTCTTCACCCAACTCGCCCATAACTTAAAAAATTTGGAAAAAATTATCTTGGACCCGCCTATTCACTGCCTTACTTGGGCTGATTAAGCACAAGTTAAACAAAGGTAATAGTTGGAGAATCTCCAGCTAGCATCAGAGATTCGTTATAATGAACTTGAAGGTCGGTGGTAACAAGATTTGGGCGAGAAATCGAGCTGGAAAAAGGTAAGAAGATCATTATCTAGAGGGACCAGCCGTTCGATGAAATTATTGAGAGAGAGAGAGAGAGAGAGAGAGAGAGAGAGAGAGAGAGAGAGAGAGAGAGAGAGAGAACCGGAGCAACAGAGAGACATATCGTGCTTGAGGGTGAGTCGAGACCTCCAGGACCGAGTGATTGGCGCTTTTCCGATTGGAAAAGCACCTGCAAATCGATCCCGACAGTAGGTTTCCTCACCGAAGGCCCTGTTAAAGTGCTGATCATCGTGGCCTGAAAATAGGTTTCGGTCGACGTGTCCTAAACTTTCTTGGCAGGTTGGCGATCTCCATCTTGAAGAACAGCAATCAGGGAATAGCTCCACGGTCACCGATTGATTAAAAAATTCGGATTTGAGCCTCACTAAAGCAATTAAAGGCCCCGTTTGGTTCAGCATTTGGAATGCTCATTTGGGCTCTAAAGTCCTTTGACCAAATATAAATGGTATTTGGTAATTTTTTTTACTCACTTTGAGGAAATGCAATTACATTTGGAATGCTCCACAAGGAACCTTTCGCTAATGCTCCACCGGAGGTGCTTTGGGAAGTTGCATTTTCGAAATGCAACTTGCACTATTCATTGACACTATTTATCTTCTCCAGACCGAGGTCCGGCGACCGCCACATGAGGGCTAGCCCTACCCCGGCGATCACCACCTAGGGGTTGCGCAACCCTGGTGACCGCCGCCTGATGTCGCCAGACCTTGGGCGTCACTAGGGTCGCGCGACCCAGGCGACGCCCGAGGTCCAGCGAACCCAGGTGGTGGTCGCCGAGGTCATGCGACCCCAAACGGTGGTGGCCGGCTACCAGATCTAGCCGTCGGCGATTGGCCGGCGACCAGATCTGGCCTACGGCGGTGGCCAACGACTAGATCTGGCCTGCGGTGGTGACCGGCAGTTCGGCTACATCGGAGCTTTTTTTTTTTAAATTAACAAAAGTCCTTTAGCCCAAGTTGATTTTAAAAAACATTTATCAAACACTATTTGCATTTTAGAAAATCCATTTTGTCCAAAGGTATTTGCATTTCCCCAAAGTCAAACCAAACGGACCCAAAGTTGGCTCTTAGTCATGTTTTTCACAAAATTCTAGATTTGATGTTTGAACTCTACTATGTTAAATCCTGTAATTCTAGGCCTTTTGATGTCTAAGATGAGCTCTTGATCACATATTTTATTGTTTGATTGCATTTTGGATGGTTAAACTTGCATAAATCGATTCGACCTGTCTAAGAGAACCTTTGCCGGAGCTCTCTTTACCTTGCCAGAGTGCCATTTGTGGTTTAAACCACACAAATTAGTAATCCTTGACTTTGTTTGATTCTTTGTTAGTTGTTTTGATCGCTGTAGACGGCTAGGGCAGATTGTATATTGACATGAAAACCAGAAAAGCGTAATTTGATTCAGTTTTAGGTTAGGACCTTTGAGGTCATTTTTTACCGGCCGGTAGCGGTCCGACAACGAATCAATGGACTAAGGCTGGTAGAGGAAAACACTGACTACACTAAAATAATCAAAATGGTAAAAAGGTCGTTGGAAGCTCGTCAGAGCTTAGCCCAAACGGGTAGCCTCGAGAACATTAACCCAAGATTCTTGCCCACCAATTGTTCGGAATAATGCCACAACGAAAAACTCTAGAAACGACGCCGTTTTGGCGCTGTGTCCTGCTAGGCGACGGCCAGCGCCGGTTTTGACCTATTCAGCTTGGTCAAACTGGTTCAAACCGAATTGGCCCGGTTTAATCCCCTCGGTGGGAATTTTTGAAAAAAATAATCTAGAAATATAGAAAAATCTAAAAAATAGAAAAATTCAAAAAATTTTGAAAAAATTTGAAAATCCATAAAAAAAATTAGAAAATCCAAAATTTTCAGAAATTAGGGAAATTCAAAGAAAATTCTCAAAAAATTAAAAAAATTTCTGAAAATTTCATAGAAATCTAAAAAATTCAGAAAATCAAATAAAAATGCGAGAAATTCAGAAAAATACAAAAAAATTGGAAAATCCCAAAATCTATAAAAGATCCCAAAAATTACAAAAAAAATTTCAAAAAAAAACAGTTTTCAGGAAAGGAAATCCTAAAAGGGTTTTTTTTTTCCCAAAAAAAAAATTCACAAAATGGTTTAGAAACACTGTGGCTAGCCTTTATAAGTGAAATTAGAATTTTTGGAAGTGCCTAAATGGTATTTTTAGGAACTTCTTAGTTTAGGAATTAAAAGGGGTTTTAACCCTTAAAAAACTCTAGAATCACACAATCAATTGAATGAACAAGCCTTTAAGGCTTTACTAAGGTTTTGGGTGTTTTGATTGATTTTCATTTTAGATATCGTTTTAGGATTGTTTGATTGAAATTGATTGTGCATTTAATCATTGATTGATTGATTTCTTTCAAATAGAATGGTTAGAATTAGTGGATAAGCCTTGTAAACTCGTGTGACACGTTAGAACACAATGTATCGTTAGGTACCGAAAAGGCATTAGTAATCTCAACTTGGAATTATGAATGTAACCAAGTCCCTTTATTCATAATCTATGGTTTGCAGACTCATGGTATTTCCCCATACTTTGATTAGGTTTCTAGTCAATCAACTAATAATGTCTAGTGGCGACTCCAAATCGAAAATTTAGATTGAATAGAAAGATAAAAAAAATTACAACCCGCTATCACGTAAGGTGTGGTTTGGGAGAGATCCCCATTTATCTAGTGATAGGATGTTTGTGGGACGTTTGGGAAAAATATTCATATCAAACCTTAATAGTCCTTCAGGGACAGTTTCCCCATTCGTGACAAATGGAAGTACCTCCTTTGTGTCACGGCCCGCACCCTACGGCACGCCACATCCCTACCGCGGTCGATTCAAGTGCGACGTCCCAGGACACGTCACCAACCCAACGCCCAATACAAAGATTAAAGCACATGCGGAAGCAATACAGCACCCGAATAATTTAAAACCATGAAACCAAGGGTAGCCACGCAATAAATAACATGAATCGATATACATTCGCATTAACATTGGGGAAAGCATATACAATATCCATATACAACTTGAGTATCAAAGCTCAAAAGCGGGTCAACGACCACTACTGGCAAAAAGGTGTAAGTGGCCCGAGGGTCAATCTACTACTAAAGGTGGGGCACTGGTCAAAAAGGTACTGGCCCTACCAATTTGAGGCTAAAGCTAAACCCTACGGTGCCCAGTCCGGGTCGAAATCAGAAGACTCCGAGGATGAAGAGCTGTCAGGCATCTCCTCCTCAGAGTCCGATGAGTCCGGCTCAGACTCGGCCTCTGCAGCCTCCTCCTCCAAGTCCATAACCTTAGGCTCGGCCTCCGGTATGGGGTCCTCCTCGATTGGCTTCGGCTCCTCATCATCCGGCTCCATCAGTTCCGGAACAACGTCCCAGTCAGCTGGCTCCAAGTCCATCGGATCGGCCTCATCCACCTCGTACTTTACGGGTACGCCATCAGAACTCACACTCTCCCCAGCTGAGGTACCAGGGTCAGTCACCTCTCCATTGGGACACCGGGGGTACCTCGTGCCCAACCCGGTAAACGGGACATTAAAAGTTCGGAGAGGACCATACTCTCCGAGACTATCCCTGAAGCACCAAGCTACATATTCGTGGGTCTGGTAATATGATTCCCCTATGTCCACCCAAACTAAAGTATAATATCTAATATACGACTCCCCGTTCCCTACGGGGTGTATCGTCCTCGTCCACTCTATCCGAAGTGGAATCCCAAAACGTACTGAAACTTCAGGCATCTCAAGGCTGGCAGTCTAAAAAGTGGGGTTTAAACAACAGTGAGAATAATCTCAGTGAGTAGGTTCCCTAAACCTAAGCTAAGGTAACATGCACCTCCTGACGAGAATTAAACAACACACCAACCAAGCCATAATTGACTTAGGCCCCCTGGCCCAAATCCAATGCTCACCTTGTCCTGCAAGTTAAGCACTTATAATACAAGAATAAAATATAGGACCCAATCATGGCACATGCGCACATAACTTGGTCATAACGCATGTCATGCTTATGCTCATGCTCATGCTCATACGCATGCTCACGCCTCATTAATGCATTGTCGCACGCTTGCACTCTAGCACACTTGCAATTACCAAATTCACCGACCTGCGTAAAACGCATCAGGTCAAACAGTTTGAGATCGATCTCTGGCCCGCGTAAAAACGCATCAGGCTCATGACACACAACCCGCGTAAAACGCATCAGGCTGGTCATCTTCCAGTAATCCGGGCATCGTCCCGCGTAACACGCATCAGGACGGGTTCACTACCCCACGTAAAACGCATCAGGGCTTTATGTGATCACGCATTCACATACACCAGTTATTATCTGAACCTTACGTAAAACGCATCAGGATATTTTATGTGATCACACGCTCATGTCATTCGTGCACACTCGTATATGCACATGCCGTGCTAATGCTCGAGATACACACCCATGGCCACAACATTCACACTTGGGCATTCACACATTTCATAATGAGCATTTAATTTCACAACACCGCTTGTTCAATTCACCACGCAATATGCTCAATCCACATTTTAATATGCCCAACCAACATACTAGCACAACCATGAAAGCAATTCAAGCACTCTTGCACGGTACACAATTCACACATATAAATCGCACAATTAGCTCAACATGAAACCGCGAAATCGAGGCCCGCCAAGCTACTCCATTCTTAGTCGTACTAGGCATATGACACGGCATCCCAAAATTAATCACTACCAAAGACAAATCAGCCACCTAATCCGCCAATCTAACACTCCCGGTAATTACTCAATCGAATCCCCCAAATTGATCACGCCTTGTCCAGTTAAATCCCAATATGGACAGCCGCCACGTGGGTCACTCTAGGCCAACAATCTCCTCAATATACTCTATTAGGCTCCACAAGACCTCACCCAAACCAGCCGCCACGAGGACCATATTAGGCGCGCACTATACTCACCTATTGAACCCGAATTTAACCCGAACTCGGGCCGATTTAATCCAACACGTCCAGCCAGCACACAGCACGTTCACAGCCACTAAATCTCATTAAAATCATCACTATAAACCACCAAATCAGCCACCATGACAGCCCTTAACATCCTTCACCATTTAACCCCTAAATAACCCTAATTAACCCTTAAAACCCATCTAGAAATGCAATTTAGCCTAATTAGGGCTTAGGGTCGAACTCACCTGGATTCCTAGGCTCCAAATAGGGTTGAGCAAGTGGCGAGGACAGCTGTGCAGCGGTAGATCCGCGTCGGAACATTAACGGCGAGCGGCAGCTCCGGCGAGGCCCTTAAACGGCCGAGAAAGAGAGAGGGAGCGGGAGAGAGAGAGATACGGCAAGAGGGAGAGGTGAGGGGGACAGAATGGTGGCGGTGGCGAGGTGAGAGGAACAACGACTCACGACGGTGGCACCGGCGGCGGCAACGCTCCGGCTTGGCTTGGCCTTCCACGGCCAAACAAAGAGGAAAAAGGAAGAGAAGGGAGTTGGGCGTGGGAGAAGATGGCCGGTGGTGGTGCTGGTCAAAATGAGAGGGAGAGAGAGACTAGAGAGAGAGTATAGAGAAAATGAGATAGTGGGGTGGTTGACCAAACAAGCAAAATTGACAATCGTACCCCTAATCCAAAGGCTAGGATTAAACTTGCTAAATATCTTGGAGGGCAATTTGGACCTCAAATTTCAGCATTATTGAGCTGAGATACACTTAATTTAAACCTTAAAATAATCCCCAATTAAGCCCAAAATTCGGAACCCTATAATTAGGCCTAGGGGTAAAACGGTAATTTTCCGGTCCCGGATCAAATTTTCAATTTTTGACTCTATCGATCCCAAATATGCGTGGCCACATAAAAATGACGTCGTCCTTGAAAATTAGCCGCGCACGCCCACGAAAATCGACACCGAAGTCCGGACTAAATTCCACGATCGATTTAACTCAATTTGCAGTTTTAGGGTCTCTCACTAACGGGCGGCTGTTTAGGGGTTACTCGTATCGACCTAGGGCTACTCGAGTCATGACGGTTCTGATTTCCCAGAGAACACGAGGATTTATCACTAGTCCCAGGGGTCGCGATCGTCCGGGGCAAGTTCAGGATCGTTCGCCGTGCGTACTCTCGGTCGCGCGGAATCACCCGCTATCCGATCGTACGCCGTTGGTCAAACCAAATCCGTCACTCCCCTTGGACTGGCTCTTGTCGGTACAAAATATTCCCTCGTCGCTTCTTGGAATCGGACTCGATTCACGGTCGAGTTCTTGGGTCCACGTACCGTTTTCCTAGTTAGCCTTTCCCTAATGGTCAGTATCTCGAGAATGATCAGTTCCGGGCGAGACTTACTAAAATGAAATGAGAAATAATCATCTATTTTATTAATCCCGAAAGTGGGTCGAGTTCAGGACGTTACACTTAGCGTGACAAAAGCGCGGCGCGACAATTTTTACCCTCCGTATCTAAATTTCGGAACTTGGATGGTTTTTTTGTTGTGCAATTTGGTACCAATATGCCAAATCTAAATTTCTTTTTATCATCGAATTTATAAGCTACGAACAGTGTTGTGGCTTCTACTTTTCTTTTTGCCACACTTCAGTGAATCCACATATAAAATTTTCAAATTTAATAATGAAACTGGGTTATATTCAAAGGAAAGCTATATCACACCCAACGATGATTTCGTAACCGTTCATAAACAAATGTACTTAAAATTCACATAATTCATAGATTGAATAAGAAAAAGGGGATTGGTGGTCACAACACAAATTATCACGAAAGATACAATAAAAGTTGCATAAATCTATCCATCGATTAAGCTTTGAAAAATAGCGAGGATCATATCGTTCTATGCCCAATAAATATACTTAAAAAATTAATAAATATGAGAGAAAAAAAAAACTTAATGGAGAGAGAGAAGAGAGAGAAACCAAGTAAACTTAATATATATATATATATATATATAGTCTTAGAATATATCAAAGCTACATCGTTGTCTGGGTTGCTCATCATCGATGTTAAGACTCATCACGAAGCAGAGGAGCAAACATTCGAGATTAGAGTCTCGTTGCAATTTCTATTTTAAGGTTTAAGACAAATTTCTTTGGGCCGATTTTCCTCTTTCGAGACAGTCCTTTATACATTGGGGAGAAATTAAAATACGTACAATTTTTAGGTATTGTCCAATCTTACTAATTTTACAATCTCGAATCACAATCTTATCACGATTTACATTGTGTTCCTATCTAAAACAGAATTTGAAACGAATGGGACTGCCCATATAATGGAGATTCAAGATCCTATAAATTCGCAAAAGGATGACATATTACAATGTCTAAGATTTTGTATATCCAACACCCTTTCACCAAGGCTTGAAAAAATTCGATTGGCTATGTTTATACTTAGGCATTTAATTTGCTCAGTTGATGTTTCCAAACACCACGATGGCAATTGACTTGGTTAACGGGAACATCTAGGAATAGAAATGAAGATGTGTCACTATATTTGATATGTGGACAATTTCTTTCACTTTCTTCTTCTCCTTCTCGTCCTTTGCTTTTTGTCCCAATTGATAGGGGAAGATCATTTTTTCTAATGATGTACGATACAATATGATACCATAGGATATCTGGCTTCGCAAGTATTTCGATACAAAATATATGAGAGGGAACTTGTTCTCAATTTCACTAGGACAACGTGCTTCTCATCTGATTTCAAAGATAGGAGGTCATGTTGCTCATTCAATAATAATTATAAATAAATAAAATAAAGAAAAACTTTCAGTTGTAGTTTGGAAAAGGGTTAATGCCACAAAAAATTCCAAATTGATACTCTTGTGATAATTTTAGCTTGAACTAATTTCTTAACTACTAAAAACCCAAAACTGGTATACATGTGACAAATTTAGCCCGAACTATTTTTTTTACCATAAAAAATCCCACACTGATATACTTGTGATAATTTTACCCTGAACTAATTTTTTTACCATCAAAAATCCAAAACTGGTACACCTGTAATAATTTTACTAAAAATCACAAACTTGTACATTTATGACAAATTATCCTCCGTTAGTCTTTGTTAAACTGGATTAATATCACGAGAAATCACAAATTGATAAACTTGTAATAAATAGAGGGGTAAAATCCCAAACTAGTACACCCGTCAACTACCGCGCGTCATCAAATTTAGTAATTTGACAGTAAAATTTAATGAAAAATAATGGAGGGTAAATTTATCACAGGTGTACCAGTTTGGGGTTTTTTATGGTCCAAAAATTATTTCAAGGTAAAATTATAACAGGTGTACAAGTTTAGGGTTTTTTGAGATAAAAAATTTAGTTTGGGGTAAATTTGTCACGTGTGTACTAATTTGGAATTTTTACTTTGGAAAATCATGTGGCGATTATGCTTCTAAGAAAAGGGTCCACTGCTGAGCGGTTGAAATGGTGGGGAGGATTGCTTATGGAGAAGATTTAAAGGGGCACGGACACATTTCAATTTATGCATTGTCTCCTAATTATTGATGTTTGTAGGGACTGATTTCTTGCTCTAGTCACTGTCTGTGCCACTGCTCTCAGTCATCAACCTTTTCCCTTTTTGTCTTATTTCTTAATTTCCTTTCTTTAAATTTGAGATTCCTAGTTCTCAAAATAGTAGGACCACCAAAATTTCACGCTCAAAAGAGAGTTTTTTATGCACAGATTAACAAGCAGGGCCAAAAGAGAAAATATTCAAAATGTGGCACAGAATTCATATGGGACATCAATCAGAGTGACTATGTGAAACTAGTGGTGACAGCTTGAAGTGTGCAGGGCAAAGCTGTACCAGATTTCTTCAATAGGAATGGCTTCATCTGTGGTGCAAGTGAAGCTTGCCAAACAGTGCATGTTAAATTAATATTGTGTCAAGAAATCTGACACCTTGTTCCGTTTCATCTTCTGATCAATCATACATCAGGTGGTCCAAAGTTCGTTCTGAGTTGTCAAGTACAGAGAGTTTAAAGCAACGATTGGGGCAGTGTCTGGTCAGCTAACAAGGAATATCAGAAGAAGTGCATAAAAATCAACTAGATGGAGTGAAGTTGCAACTGTTCATAGAGCCAGAGACTAAGCCTATGCTATCGGGTGCAACTACCAGGGAAAAAGTCATTTTGATGACGCCTTCAACTGATTAGCATTCAAAGAATTAGTCGGATTTCGTGACATGTAATGTCTCATTATAAGGAAATTTTAAGTGATAATCTGTATGTCCCTCATTGACAATAATTTTATATTTCTTGGATGTTGAAATCTTAAGTTGCCCGCAGACTGATTCAATTGTGGATCAGAAGATTGCAATATTTGAATTTTTCACCCGATGTCGTTTTCACCAAGGGAACTAGGAATTCCATGGCTGAGAATGTTTTTAGATTTCGTCACTTGAGGTATTAGTTGTCAACATTAGGGTTTGCAAATGGGCAAGAACTCCTTCCATCAATCTGACATCTCGCTCCGGTTCATCTTGTGATCAATCGTACATCAGGTGGTCCAAGTTCTTTCTGAGTTGTCAATTACAGAGAGTTTAAAGCAAAAATTGGGGCAGTGTCTGGTCAGTTAACAAGGGATATCAGAAGTGCAAAGCTTGCTTCTATGATTTTGATATGCTGGTTTTCTCAACTAGATTGAGCGAAGTTGCAACTGTGTATCGAACCACAGACTACGCTTATGTATCAGGTGCAACTATCGGTGAAAAAGTCCTTTTGATGACGCCTTCAACTGATTAGCATTTGAGAAATAAATCAGATTTCGTGATATGCAATGTCTAAAGTGATTATCTGTTTGTCCTTTGCTGACGGTAATTTGATATTTCTCGGATGTTGATGTTTTAAGTTGCCCGTAGACCGATTCAATCGAGGATCGAGAGACTGCGATCTTTAGATTTTTCACGCAATGTCGTTTTCACCGAAGGAACTAGGAAATCCACAACTCAGAATGTTTTTAGATTTCATGACTTGAGGTACACGTTATTGACATTAGGGTTTGCAAATGGGCAGGAAATCCTTCCATCAATTCAAAGCATTATGTAATGACCAGAATTATTTACACACATCTTTCCAACCATTTCATAGTATCCGAGCATAAAATATAAGGGACACTTTAACAAAGTGTCGGTATAGGTACAAAAACATCTAGAGGAGACGCTCGAATTACCTTTATGTAAATAACTGCTGAAACCTCTTAATTAAAAGTTATGTTGTCCAATTGAAACTAAACTAAATCTATCATTAAGATTTAACAACCTAATCAAGGCTTTTATTTCTAACCATTTTCTGATTTTTATTTTATTTTTTTCATAAATTTTAAATTCTTTATTATTTTAATTCCAATATAGGTCACGCTTACGCCTCATGGATCTGAGCCTAGGACACAATTGGGCTCTTATCTCAAATCCGTTCAAAACAAAATGAAGCACAATCTAATAAGATTGAATTAAGCCCAACCTCATCTAAATCAAAACCAGCCTGGACTAACCATGACCATGCAAGTACAAATCCTCTAAAGGCAAAGTAAACCCAGATTCATCAAACCAAGTAAAACCCAAACTCACTAAACCTGTACAAGCCCAAAGTTCATTAAACCTAAACGAGCTCAATATTGAAAGCAAATCAAACGATGAAAATTCAGAAAATAGATTCCCGAAAAATACTTTCCCTTAAACAAACGCACCCTATTCACCTAAGGACCAAGATAAGAGGAAAAAGGTGAGGATCTTTGTGTGGTCACATCAAGTGACATGATCTTGAAGGGTGTGAGCTTAAGTAACTCAAATCCTACGGTGCTAAGTATCATGCTCTAAATGGTTAACCGGCTTCATATGTTGAAATTTCTTCAATTGGATCCGAGGTCTCTAATTTCACTATTCCTAATTCAGATGTAGAAAAATTATTAGAAACTAATGAAATTCTAAATTTTCGGTCAAAGGTCAAATTCTTCCGTTTGACCATAAAGTTAACCTTTGCCCATTTTTGCGAAAATTTGAAATTTGAAGGTCTAATTCTACATGCCTATGCTAAATTGACACTTGTATGCAACTTTTACGATTTTGTAATTTTTTTTAACCTAGAATTGACTTTTTTTAAGGTTTGACCAAAAAGTCACCCTAAAAAAATGCCTAATTACTAATGGAATGCGATGCTCTTAATTTCTATATGCAATCAAGATATTAGGGCACTTAGCTAATTTATCGAGAAACAAGACTTGCCATGATGGGGAATTTCGAATCTCAAATTTCCTAAGTTAGACCATCATGAAAATTTAAGTGTCAACAGTTACCTTTTTTTACGATGAAGCTCGAAGTCTGTGTAGATTTATGTCAAAGCACAAGTATTTTGCTAACAGACCCTCTTAGTATGTGTTCGTCGTCATTGTCCAGCGGTAGTGCATTAGCCCATGAGTATGCAGAAATGGGGCTTTAGAAGAAGGTGAAGACCTATCAGTGGTAACCTCCCCAGAGCTGAAAGTACGGAACTCTTAATTATTACGTCTTCTTTTTTTTCAGACTCTGAATTATTTAAACAACACCATCAGCACATTTTAGATTTGCAAAGTAGAAAGACTGGAACTAGAATTTTTTTACCTAATGCACCAATAATTGGATACTTCCCGCATCTGTTGGACTTGTTCTAAAAGCTACCGAACGTTCGACATTATTTCCTCCCTTCTTCTTTGAATTGATTTTCCTAAGGGTGGGGCTATGTTCACCCTATTTTAGATCCAATCACACGTCTTTATTTAAAGTGGAAAAAAAATCCTTATGCCATTAATACTCAATCAAGTAAAAGATTTTAAGCAAATTGACGTTGGCAAGATGCAATATTTATATCAATCATAATTCTACAATATTTATTTGTTAAATGTACAACAGCATTCAATCCCAAGTTATATAGTAACTTAAGCCCGTTTTCATAGATAAATATTTTCAATCGAGCTTGCATAGTTTTCACATGGACGGATTTCATTAGTTTCTTGTTGTGATTGAGTGTGTATGTCAGAAACTTCTACATATAGAAGCTTATAAGAATGGCCGATGAATGAAATCAGACTGCTTGTTTTAAACAAAAAATCAAGTTGTTTTATAGGATTGCACTTTTGTGTTCGGGATGTTCAACTGTTTTAAACAAAAAATTATTTTCCGGTAACTTCCATCCCTACTTTGAATGGATAGTAAGTGAATTTGAGTAATAATATTTACTACTTGATTGAGCATTAGTACCATAAGGGGGAAATTACCAAAACAGTCCTAAACCTACTACAATTATGCCAATTTAATGTTAAACCTTTTTTTTATGCCAATTTAATTATCAACCTTTCGCATTTATGCCAATTCAGTCTTAAACATTTTTTTGTGCCAATTTAATCATAAACCTTTCACATTTATGCCAATTCAGTCCATCGTGCCAATTTTGGCCAACCAACGCTGACGTGGACTTCGACCAAATTACCGATGCTGATGTGGCAATTTTTTAATATTTTTTATTTTTTTCAAATGCTTTTATTAAAAAAAAATTTCTTGTCTTTCCTTTTTTTCTTTTCTTTTCTTTTTCCCTTTCTTGTTTTTTCCTTCATCTTCAACCTCTAGCCAGTCGTTGTCTGGCAAGGGCGGCCTCGCCATCCGTGTCACGCCCCGAACCCCAATGGGCTCGCGACATCCCTCCGAAGGTCGAATTGATTGCGACGTCCCAGGACGTGTCGCTGACCCAAATGAAACACACAAAGACAAACGCAAGCGGAAGTGGAAATTAAGTAACCCAAACAATAAATAATGACAAAGGGATAGCACAAAACAATAACCGTAATTCCTACACTTGGCAGATACATACAACATTCACAAAAAGACAATCCCCAAGCTAGGCCACAACAACAAAACCGCGTTCATTAAAAGGGGACAGTGATTTGTAAACTTAACTCCTCTACAAAAGGAGGAAGACTCAAAGTACAGGGTATTTGACCTGTCCTCAATCTCCAAGATACCCTTGCAGCATCTCCAATCACTCACGGTCGCAGATCTGAAATGGTTATATAATAACCATGAGAACAAGTCTCAATAAGCAACACCCTAAATCTCACATAGGCCAATGCGTACCCAGACAAGTCGTACATGCAATCTAGCCAACAACATAACGATCTCACATCATTGTACTTACCTTTGTCATCAGAACATATGCCAACTCTGCACGTTAGTCAAAACGTGATAATACAATAATAATAACTCAATAACATATCACAATCACTCAAACACCAACCACACTTGCACTCAATCAATCCAACCAATTCAATCACACATTCAATGTGGCATCCCGAATTTTCATGACCAAAGATTAATAGACCTTAATGGATTAAGACTCTCATCGACGGGAATTAGGAGCAATAAAAAATTGGAAGTTTAACATCGCTGATATCGTTTTTGGAATCGCGAATTCGAATTCTAGAGATCGTTATCGCTGGGCCAACTAAACCAACGTCGCGTCGTTCGCATGACCCGACTCCGTGCAAACTCATCGCCATTATTTTTCCCATACTCACCGCCGCCCCCCCCCCCTCCCCCCCTCTCTTGCTTTTCTTCTTTTCTTCCATTTCTTTCCCTTTTTCCTCTTTTTTCTTTTCGCCGAGAAACCCATGCAGCAGCAACCCCTTCCTCTTCCTTTCTTTGTCTTCTCTTCTTTGTCTTCTTTCTCCCACTGCACTTGGCAGGAGAGAGGTGCCACTTGGCCCCCCTTGCATGCCCATGCACACAAGGGAGCTGAACAAACTTTAGATAATCTCTTTTTCCCTCTCATCTCACTCATTTCCAGCTCACTTTCTCTCGCTCAACTCACCCCCTCAGTTCACTCTCTCTCTCTCTCTCGCTCAACTCTCCCTCTCGCCCAGCTCACTCTCACTCTCTCTTATTTCTCTCACTGGCCACCTGGAAGACAGCCCCTCCACTAACCAGCAGCTGCCGCCCTCTACTCTATCCACGACCAGCAGCGATAGCCGGTCGTTTCGTCTCCGCCTCGGACCAGCAGCTTCGCCTCAACCATCTCAGCCATTTCCTCTCACCGGCAAGTACTCTCTATCACCTTATACTAACCGCGTTAATGGTTGCATATCAGTTTGGGTCTTGGATGAGGCGTTAAGGTGGCTGGAAGGGCGAAAGGAGAGGGTGATCTGTGGTATAGTTTCTGTTTTTGTGCATCTAAACCCCCTAAAACGGTTTGTGGCGAATCTAGATAGCTAGATCAAGTTGGGAAAGATGTTGCATGGTATTTTAAACTCTTGGGTTGATGTTTTCTTGGTTGGGAAGTGGCGGATCTGAACTTGGAAAAAACGTTTATTGAAGTTGTGTCACGGAATCCAGATCTGACTTTTCTGAACATTCCCCGTTTTCTATTTTTGTAGCACCTTTTGTGGTCAGAATCTTGTGAAGTGATCCCCATAAAAAGTTGTTCAGAAGATCTTGATTTATAACATATTTAAATTTCAGATTTTTCTGAGTTCAAATGAGTCATACGAAGGTCCGAATTCATATCGAATCGGAACTGTTCTTACCACTATATCTGGGACCTTCGTGCCTTCTCCAATTTTTATAAAATTTTTCACTTCGAATTTGATCACACTTCCTTCTTAAGATTTGTTAAGCGAACCCTTTTATACTATATATAAAAATTTCAAAGTATTTTAAAATATTTTGATTGGCGAAACCAACATTCTTCGTGGCTCAGTTTTCCTGTTTCAACGGACTAATTTTGGGCCATCTTCGAGCTATTAAAAGTGGCCTTTACCTAAGGAATTTGGCGTTGTGTTCTTCATAAAAATATTTATTAAGCTCTTCATAATTTTTCGAGGTCATTTGCTATATTATTGGTTTCGGTTTCTCAAAGTGCTCAAAACTGCCCAATTTCACCCATTGTTAGAAATCTCGAATTTTCTATTGGAAAACGATGGATATTTGATTTCTGGTCTACTGGAGACAGTAACCACGCTTAATTAGCTTTTCAATGATGCTTATTTGGCCTTGATCCGATGTCGAATGCTTATGTAAATCGAGTGATCTTTGTGAGCACAAAATCTAAAATTTTGGTTGTGAACAGTTTGTGGGCAATAATGAAGTGCCTCATTTGTTGGTTGAGACATGGTATCATTCAATGAGAAAGATGTGCCGAATAAAAATGAAAGGATCGTTTGTGTGTGTGGATTTGTGACTCCGTGAGGCTCAGTATGGGACAGGCCAAAGCGGATCGTTTGTGCGTGTGAATATGTGACGAGAGATGATTGATGCCGTCTGTGTACGAACAACGATGCCCCGAGGAGCTTGTCGAGAAAGTAGAATGCCATGGACCGGTGGTTCACAATGCCTAGAAAGAGGCATGCCCTAGATGCTCCGGGAGTACAAACGGGATGTCGTGGCTAGTGGGACTGCGAAGCCTACGCGGGTCGTTGAGTAATCCGACGTATACCACAACAGTCTAGTTTGGGCGCATCGGATCTTGCTAGTCGGGATGTTTCCTCTTTGCATGGCCGGGGAGCGCACCGGTCATGTGTCTTGGAGTGGTGAATGAAGTCGATTATTGTCACATAACGTATGCAATGTGTGCTCGTGTGAGTGGCTGTTCTTGGATCAACGTTCTTTTGCTTGATATTGGTGGCTGGGTGAGAATGAAAAACGGAATTATGTATGCTATGTCTGGATGTGAATCGGTTTATTTGCCTATCTATTTGACTCTATTGAGATGCATGTCGTTATCTGTTTAGTATGGCGTAATAGAGTTTACTTGGCTGAGCTTTCACTCACTGTTTATCGTTGATACAGTTTTTACAAATTTTTGAACATGTCACCGACCCCTTATCCTGATATTGTCAGTAGTGATGGAGGTGGTGGCGACAAGTAGAGAAGTGGAGTTGTGGATGTAGCTGTATTAGGAGAGTAGGACCACATTTTGACCTCCCAGATGAAATTTTGCTATCATGCTTGAATAAGATGTCATCCAAATTATCTTTTGTATATAAATAAAAAGTGGGAAATGAAGATATGGTATTTTGTTGTGGATGTGATCACTGATCGAGAAATGCTTAATTTGATTGTGTTTTGCCTTCTGCTTGTGCTAAAAGTGAAAAGATTAAGAATGCATTAGTAAGTGGCGTGTCTGGGATGCCACATTCAACCAGCCAATTCAATCACACTCAATTCGCATGCGTGACCGAACATCTTTCTCACGACCCACGCTACTGCGCCTCAGGTCCATTCTCACTGCCCACGCCACTGCGCCTCAGGCCCAAATCTCACTGCCCGCGCTACTGCGCCTCAGGCCTAATCTCACTGCTCGCGCTACTGCACCTCAAGCTCAACCCTCCGATCAATCCGGGCTTCGTCCCGCGTAACCACACCTCAGGACATTTTTCCCATTGGAGGCTTCGTCCCGCGTAACTACACGTTAGGACATTTTTCCCTTTCCAATGACCCATGCAACCTACGCCTCAGGTCTAACTCACCTTCCACAGCCCGCGTAAACACGCCTCAAGCTCAGCCCTCCGATCAATCCGGGCTTTTCTCATGCACATGCACCACAACACAATTCGTCATTCTCACAAGTCGTACCAATCAAACTCATGGCATGCTCACCATATCACAACTCGCCATTCAACACGTCGTACGAATCCAATTCACATCACAAGCCCATCACACTAGCCCACAAGTCCAACATTCAAGCCGGCCATATACGAACATCAAATCCACCCACGAATGCCACAACAAGCCAATCATTGACCCACCAACATTAGCCACTAATATACACCTAAAACCATTCCAATTCCAAACCACGAGCTCACCAATCCGACATTCAAGTCGGCCACAATCAATCATCAAACCACCCGCAAACACTACGACAAGCCGATCATCACCCTCACATAAATCAACCATAATTTAAACCCCATAATCTTCACAATTTAGTCTAACAATTACGTACATACAAATATTGTCCATAATCCACGTTTAGCCCATAAACCGGTACTAATCACATTTTAACCAACTAATCCATTCTCTAATTTAGCCACTAAACCAATTCTAATTGACCCCTAAACAAGTCTAAAAATACCCATTGTACTAAATAGGGATTAGGGAGTCACTTACCTAAGTTTGCCCCGGGAAAAATCCACACAAGCCAAAAATGGCCCGGGTGAACAGTGTTGGCTTGGCACGGGTAAGGGTGCGACGAGTGTGTGGCTCGATCACGACTCGGCACACGGCCAAGCGACTCGACCACGAGCAAGGGTAGCGGCCTAGGCAACGGGCACGGACCGGGGCGACTCAGCCACGGCCTGGGCACATGGCCCGGCTATTCGACCACTACCGGGATAGCTGGCTGGCTAGCCGGCCACGGCTGGGTATGCTCTGCTGGCCAGTCGGCGAGCTAGCTGGCCGACTGGTCAACACGGTGACGACGAGCGGCTAGGGCGGACGACAATGCAATAGCGGCGTCGGAGACTGGACAACAGCGACTCAACAAATCTTGTCGGTCACAGCTCCGGCGCAACCAACATTCGCGTGAACAGGAGAAGAAAGGAAAGAGGAGGGCGACGGCAACAACTTCGGGCTAGAATGAGCGACGCACAGCGGCTGAACGAGCGACGGCGGCGCACGGCGACGACGAACAGGAGAGGAGAGGGAGAAGGCTAGGGCAATGGTGGCGAGAGAGGGGGAGCTGGAGGCTGAGGGGGGCGAACCGGTGACGGTGGCGACGAGGAGGCACGGCGTGGCGGCGGTCGGGCACGGCGAGCGACGCAAGACGGGCGATCTCAAGCGATCGAACTGGGCGAAGAAGAAGAAGGAGAACTGCAGAAATAGTTGGGCGGAAGACCAGAGAAGAAAAAGAAGAGAGGAAGAGAAAAAAAAAAAGAAAAGAAAGAAAAGAAAGAGAGAGAGAGAGAGGAGGGAGGGGACATGAGGGAAAAGGGGGAGGGGATATGCATGCATGGGGCAGAGGGACGTGCGTAGGAGTGGGTGGTGCACGGCAGAGGGCGAGGAGAGAGAGAGAGAGAGAGAGAGAAAAGTCAACGCAATGATCGCGATCCAACAGCCTACGTTTGAACTCGAAAACGATCTAACGGTCCATAAAAATCCCAATTAATAAACAGTAAAAAGAGCCAAAAGAAAATAACCCAAAACACACTACGATAGCGGTTTACTAGTCCAAATCCGCACCCGATCAAAATTTTACTTTTTACATATTCCGGACAATCTTGAGGCTGACCGCAATAATATCGACACCGTCCAATTAAATTCGTCCCGGAACTCCAAGAAATTCGACATCGAAGTTTGGGCTTTAAATAACGGCCAAATTCGATCGAGCGCGATTCTAGCGAAATCTCAAATTTAAAAACAATAACCGAGAGTGATCAGTTCCTGAGCGAGATTTTACTATAAGCACACTGACGAATTACACGTTTTATAAATCCCAAAAATGGGTTGAAATTCGGAATATCACAACTCTTCCCACCTTACAAAAATTTCGTCCTCGAAATTTACAATCCAACCCAACTATTCAAACAAATTGGGGTATTGGTGTCGCATCAACTCTTCACTTTCTCATGTCGCACTTTCGGTTCCATGATGCTCCCAGATCACCTTGACCATCGAAATTATCTTGTTCCGCAACACTCGCTCCATTTTGTCCTTGATTCTTACTGGCTTTTCCACGTACGACACTCTATCGTCTATGTCTATTTCCTCGTAATTAGCACGTGGGTCGGGTCCGGATCATATTTCTTTAGCATAGACACATGGAACACATTATGCACTTGGGATAAATTCGGTGGTAGCGCGAGACGATAAGCCAAGGTATCAATTCTCTCTAAGACCTCAATGGACCCATGTACCTCGGGCTCAACTTTCCTTTCTTGCCAAACCGTGACAATCCTCTCATCGGTGATACTTTGAGGAAAACATGGTCTCTCACTTGAAATTTCAAAGGCCTATGTCTCTGGTCCGCATAATTTTTTTGGCTGCTCTGAGCGGTCTTAAGCCTGTCCTAAATCACCTTGACCATTTCGACTAACTACTAAACCAACTCGGGACCCGTGATGCTCCTCTCACCAACTTCATCCCAACAAACCGATGTTCTGCAAGCTCTGCCATATGGCGCTTCAAATGGTGTCATTTTGATACTCTGCTGATAGCTGTTGTTGTAGGCAAATTCAATCAAATGCAACTGTTCCTCCCAAGTAGCTTTAAAATCCAATATGCATGCTCGCAGCATATCTTCCAAAGTCTGAATCATCCTCTCGGACTGGCCATCCGTTTAGGGATGATATGCCATGCTAAACTGTAACTTCGTTCCTAATGCCATATGAAGACTTTTCCAAAAGGCGACAGTATATTTAGGATCACGGTCTGAAGTGATTGCCACTGGCACTCCGTGTAGATGGACTATTTGTCACACGTACATCTCGGCATGCCTTTTCAAGGCGAAGTCCTTTCGCACTGACAGAAAATGTGTTAATTTTGTCAATCGATCAACTACCACCCAAATCAAATCATAACCTCTTTGACTTCTCGGTAATCCCATTACAAAGTCCATCTTGATGTGTTCCCATTTCCACTCGGAAATTTTCAATGGCTGCAACATTCCACCCGACTTGCAATGTTGCGCTTTCACTTGCTGACATGTTAAACACTTGGCCACGTACTTGGCTACATCCACTTTCATGTCGTTACATCAATAATGTTGTCGCAAGTTATGATATATTTTCGTACTACCCAGGTGAATACTATAATTGCTACGGTGTGCTTCAGACAAAATCTCTTCCTTCAGTTCTGCATCACTGGGTACACATAACCATCCAAGGAACTTTAGAATCCCATCCTCATATACCTAAAAATCCGATTTTCTTTTTGTGACCTCCATACCCAAAATCTTCTGAATCTCTAGGTCCGTCGATTGTAAAGCCTTAATCTTAGTCTGGATTTCCGACTCAATCCTTAATGCTGCAAGCAGACTTGAGACCTGACTCACCTCAAACTTAAATTCCGAATCTCGAACTCCCTCCAACAAAGTCCATTCCTTGATCATCATATGTGCAATGCTCGATTTCCGGCTTAGTGCATCCGCTACTTTGTTAGCTTTTTCGAGATGATACATAATCTTGCAGTTGTAGTACTTAAGGAGCTCCATCCAACGGCGCTATCTCATGTTTAATTCCTTTTTGTGAAAATAAGTACCTTAAACTTTGATAGTCCGTATAAATCTGAAATTTCTCCCCACACAAGTAGTGTCTCCAAATCTTGAGGGCGAAAATAATCGTGGTTCCAAGTCATGCGTCGGATAGTTTAGCTCATGCGGTCTCAATTGTCACGATGCGTAAGCCACCACTCTTCCATATTGCATCAACAAGCATCCGAGTCCTCTTAGCGACGCGTCACTGTAGATCTCATAACCTCTCGGTCCTGACGGGATTGTCAATACTGGCGCGGCCGTCAATCTCTGCTTTAACTCCTGAAAACTCATTTCGTACTTATCCGTTCATTCAAACCTCGTTTCCTTCTTTAGTAACCGCGTCAGCGGCATTGCCAATGCCGAAAACCTTTCCACGAAACGTTGGTAATAACCTGCTAAACCCAAGAAGCTCCGAACCTCGATTACTGTTGTCAGCCTTAGCCAATTCGTGACGGCTTCAATCTTCATCGGGTCCACTGTAATTCCTTCTCCGGATATCACATGTCCTAAGAATGCCACTTGATGAAGCCAGAATTCGCACTTACTAAACTTAGTGTAGAGTGTGTATTCCCTTAAAGTCCATAGAACCTTTTCCAAATATATCTCATGCTCGGCGGGACTCTTCGAGTATACCAGGATATTATCTATGAATACGATTACAAACTGATCTAGAAATTCGTTGAATACCCGATTCATCAAATCCATAAAGGCTGCCGGGGCATTAGTCAATCCGAATAGCATTACCGTAAACTCATAGTGCTCATATCTTGTCCTGAATGCCGTTTTTGGTATATCCTCTTTCTTAATCCTCAATTGATGGTACCCCATCCTCAAGTCGATCTTTGAAAATATCGATGCTCCTTGTAACTGATCAAACAGGTAATCTATCCTTGGTAGTAGGTACTTATTCTTAGTGGTCATTTGATTTAACTATCTGTAATCAATGCACAACCTCAACGATCCATCTTTCTTCCTCACGAATAATACTGGCACTCTCTATAGAGACGCACCCGGACGAATGAAACCTTTATCCAATAACTCTTATATTTGAACATTTAATTCCTTCAATTCTAACAACGACATCCTATAGGACGCTTTCAAGATCGGTTCTGTCTCTAGGGCTAACTCAATCACAACTCCACTTCTCTATCAGGTGGCAATCCCAGTAATTCTTGAGGAAAGATATCGGGAAAATTACACACCTCGGCTATGTCCTTTAACCCTGGTTCCTCAACCAACTAGTCAGCCACAAAATAATTATCTTTCTATACCTCAAAGACAAAGTTCAATCCATCCAATTTCAATCCAACAGTCTCCCAAAAACAAATCACATCGGTTCTTCACAAAATCTGAAATTTCCAAGCAACACTCATCCTTCCAAACCCGTCCAAGAATATCATCAATAATCCATAAATCCTTAAACCAATTGCGTCTATTCACCATAAAATTGATTATAAGTCTTACATGACCACTCGGGCGATAACTTCAAAATCATCTCATATCGCACCCAATATCATCTCATAACGCATCTAGACTTTCAAGGCACATCCTCTTATTCCTTCCCAACCACCACGTACATCTTTTCTTGTGCCTGCGGTTAATTTGGTTATTCTGCAGGGCAGCTCCCGCTTAATGTCCTACTTGCAATTGTTGTTGCTATATTAATGGTCTAGCTTATCGGTTCGGACAGTTTTCACTTGGTGATCATGTTGGCCACATCCAATTTACGCTCCAGATCCACCTGGGCAGGGACCATTCCCGTGCCTCTTTCCACAAAATCGACATGCGGTATTAGAGTAGTAATTCGGCTTCCCAAAGTTTTTTCTTACTAGAGGGACAAATCCTCGATTCTCTGTCATAAGCTTCTTTCCAAAGTTCCTATTGTCCCTAGCCGGTGCATACCGCGATCCAGAAGCCGGTGCATATCTGTGTCAACCATCGAGCTCTCTCATACAATTCATCGTAATCCCTTAAGACCCAAAAGTATTAACTGATTGCGAAATTCCGGTTCCAATCCATCCTGAAACCTCCTTGTCCTATCCGCATGGTCCTTGACCATCCTTGGTGCGTACTTAGGCAATCTTACAAAGTCGACCTCGTACTGATCGACTGACGTCCGATTTTAGCGAAGCTGAAGAAACTATGTCATTTTTTATCCTCGCACACTCTCTCAATGTACTTCTTATTGAACGCCTCGACAATGACACCCCAGCTTGGGATTATGCCCTTTGAAACATCCTACTTTGGGGGTCCTCTTAGCAATCACTAGCATTTCCTTGGAGTTGATATACAGCCAGGATCACTTTCTCCTCATTAGTGCACCCAAATACCTCAAAAGCCTTTTTTTTTCTAAGTACTCTATCCAAAGTAATGTAGCCTCAGGGTCACCTCTTCCCATCGAACCTTGCAGGTTTAAATTTCAAAAATTTTCTAACCAGCTGACGCATCTATCTGACTGCATTAACTTGCCTTTGACCTTGATTCCCAACGTTTCCATTATGCCTACGATTCCCGTTACTTCTATTGGTGGCGGCAACAGCGGCCTCAGCAGCAGCAGCAATAGTAGTATTTCGCTCCTCAGTCTGCCTTCCCATTAAAATTCTAACTTCCTCGAGTGCCCTCAAAATCTCATCCCATCTGGAATCCCTCGCAACTCCAACTTGCAGACCTATACGATCTCGACCTCGACCTCTTCCTCGGCTACTCAAATTCACATGGTTCTCACACTCGCCTACCTGCCATAATTCCATTCAGGAATTAGAGACCTAGGCCAACTATATCAGTCTAAAGCCCTAGACAGTAAATCATAACAATAATTCACTTAGCAGGTAGCCAATCATCCATGACACCAAATCACAACCACAATTCACAAAGCAGGCAGCAAATCACCAACATCACTTGATCACGACTAACAGGTTTCATGCATTTACCTCAAGTCCAGACACATCGCCACTTCACACATTATTGTATAAAAATCACTCAGCAATCACAAACAAACAGTCTGGGGTACGCATTTCTCACAAGTCCCCCTAACTAACTACCCCAAAGTCATCGCTCCTTATCACTCCAGGCTTCGATCAACTTCGATCGAACTAACCTTGCTCTGATACCAAATCAACGGGGGTGTCACGCCCCAAACCCCGACAGGCTCGCGACATCCCTCGGAAGGTCGAATTAATTGTGACATCCTAGGACGTATTGCTGACCCAAATGAAACATGCAAAGACAAACGCAAGCGAAAGCGGAAATTAAGTAACCCAGACAATAAATAATGACAAAGAGATAGCACAAAACAATAACCATAATTCCTACACTTGGTAGATACATACAACGTTCACAAAAAGACAATCCCCAAGCTAGGCCACAACAACAGAACCATGTTCATTAAAAGGGGACAGTGGTTTGTAAACTTAACTCCTCTACAAAAGGAGGAAGACTCAAAGTACAGGGTACTTGACCCGTCCTTGATCTCCAAGATACTCTTGTAGCATCTTCAATCACTCACGGTTGCGGATCTGAAATGGTTATATAATAACCGTGAGAACGAGTCTCAATAAGTAACACCCTAAACCCCACATAGGCCAATGCGCACCCAGACAAGTCGTGCACACAATCTAGCCAACAACATAACGAGCTCACATCATTATACTTACCTTTGTCATCAAAACGTATGCCAACTCTGCACGTTAGTCAAAACGTGATAATGTAATAATAATAACTCAATAACATATCACAATCACTCAAACACCAACCACACTTGCACTCAATCAATCCAACCAATTCAATCACACATTCAACCAGTCAATTCAATCACACTCAATTCGCATGTGTGGCCGAACATCTTTCTTACAACCCGCGCCACTATGCCTTAGGTCCATTCTCACTGCCGGCGCCACTACGCCTCAAGCCCAAATCTCACTGCCCACGCTACTGCACCTCAGGCCCAATCTCACAGATCGCGTTACTACGCCTCAAGCTCAGCCTTCCGATCAATCCGGGCTTCGTCCCTCATAACCACGCCTCAGGAAATTTTTACCTTTCTAATGACCTGCGTAACCTACGCCTCAGGTCTAACTCACCTTCCACAGCCCGCGTAAACACGCCTCAAGCTCAGCCCTCCGATCAATCCGGGCTTTTCTCATGCACATGCACCACAACACAATTCGTCATTCTCACAAGTCGTACCAATCAAACTCATGGCATGCTCACCATATCACAACTCGCCATTCAACACGTCGTACGAATCCAATTCACATCACAAGCCCATCACACTAGCCCACAAGTCCAACATTCAAGCCGGCCATATACGAACATCAAATCCACCCACGAATGCCACAACAAGCCAATCATTGACCCACCAACATTAGCTACTAATATACACCCAAAACCATCTCAATTCTAAACCGCGAGCTCACCAATCTGACATTCAAGTCGGCCACAATCAATCATCAAATCACCCGCAAACACTACGACAAGCCGATCATCACCCTCACATAAATCAACCATAATCCATAATTTAAGCCCCATAATCTTCACAATTTAGTCTAACAATTACGCACATACAAATATTGCCCACAATCCACGTTTAGGCCCTAAATCGATACTAATCACGTTTTAACCAACTAATCCATTCTCTAATTTAGCCACTAAACCAATTCTAATTGACCCCTAAACAAATCTAAAAATAACTATTGTACTAAATAGGGATTAGGAAGTCACTTACCTAAGTTTGGTTCAAGAAAAATCCACATGAGCCCAAAATGGCCCGGGTGAGCAATGCTGGCTCGGCACAGGTGAGGGCGCAACGGGCACGGGGCTTGGCCACGACTCGGCACACGGTCCGGTGACTCGGCCACGGGCAAGGGTAGCGGCCTAGGCAACAGGCACGGCCCAGGGCAACTCGGCCACGGCCTGGGCACACGGCCCTACTACTCGGCTACGGCCGGGCTGGCTAGCTGGCCGGCCACGACTGGGCATGCTCGACTGGCTGGCCGGCAAGCTGGCTAGCTGGCCGACTAGTCGACACGGTAACGACGATCAGCTGGGGCGGACGACAAGGCAGTAGCGGCGTTAGAGACTGGACAGCGGCGACTCAGCAGATTTGGTCGGTCACGGCTCCGGCGCAACCAACGATCACGCAAATAGGGGAAGAAAGGAAAGAAGAGGCCGACGACGATAGCTCTGGGCTAGAACGAGCAACACGCAACGGCCGAACGAGCGACGGCGGTGCACAACAGCGATGAACAGGAGAGAAGAAGGAGAAGGTTGGGGCAGTGGTGGCGAGAGGGGAGGAGCTGGGGCCTGAGGGGGCGAACCGGCGACGAAGACGACGAGGCGACATGGTGCGGCGGCAGTCGGGCGCGGCGAGCAGCGCTAGACGGGCAAGCTTGAGCGGTCAGACTGGGCGAAGAAGAAGAAGCAAAACCGCAGAAACAGTCGGGCGGAAGACCAGAGAAGAAGAAGAAGAGAGGAAAACGAAAAAAAAAAGAAAAGAAAGAGAGAGAGAGGAGGGAGGGGACGTTAGGGAAAAGGGGGAGGGGACGTGCATGCATGGGGTAGAGGGACGTGCGCAGGAGTGGGTAGCACGAGGCAGAGGGGGAGGAGAGAGAGAGAGAAAGAGAGAGAGAGAGAAGTCAACGCAATGATCGCGATCCAACGGTCCATGTTCGAACTCGAAAACAATCTAACGGTCCACAAAAATCCCAATTAATAAATAGTAAAAAGGGCCAAAAGAAAATAACCCAAAACACACTACGAGGGAGGTCTGCTGGTCCAAATTTGCACCCGGTCAAAATTTCACTTTTCACATATTCCGAGCAATCCACAATAATATCGATACCGTCCAATTAAATTCATCCCGAAACTCTGAGAAATTCGACACCAAAGTTTGGGCTTTAAATAACGACTAAATTCGATCGAGCGCGATTCTAGCGAAATCTCAATTTTAAAAATAATAACCGAGAGAGATCAGTTCCCGAGCAAGATTTTACTATAAGCACACTGACGAATTACACATTTTATAAATCCCAAAAATAGGCCGAAATTCGGAATATCACAGGCCGCTAGCAAGGGCGAGCCTCACCCACCCTTGACGAGGATCGTCCTCACCATTCGACTCGCTAGATATGGTAAGGCTCACTCTGCCCAACCACCAGCGAGGGCGACACCAGTTGCTTGATGAGGACGAGCTTCGCCAAATACCTCACCATATCTAGCGAGGCTCGTCCTCACCGTCACTTGTGAGGTCAAGCCTCGCTAGCGTTAGTGGGGCTTACCTTGCCAATTAGAGATTGAAGATGAAGTGAATAAAAATAAAAAAGAGAGGGAAAAAGAAAAGAAAACGAAAAAGGAAAGAAAACAAAAAATTAAAAAAAAATCGAAAAATTAAAATTAATATTAAAAATTTGCCACATCAGTGTCAGCCGACCAACCAGCTTCCACGTTAGCGCCAGCCAGCCAAAATTGATCAGATGGACTAAATTGATATAAATGCAAAAGATTTAGGAATTGGCATAATTACAATAGATTTAAGACTGTTTTGGTAATTTTTCTATTGTAAGGGTGTTTTTGTCGCTTTAAATAAAAAAAGTGTGGTTCCATCCAAAATTGGGTTGGAAATAGATCCACCCTTTCCTAGCGCATACACGTGAAGGTGAACATCTCTTCAATGTGACAGACCATGGACAGGCAATTTGCATGCATGTGTAAGGATTAATCGATTCAAGTTTATGATACATATCAGTCTATTGGTTCCTCAAGGTATTTTTATTTTCTTTATTGTTCTTTGATCTGGCACGTCAAATTTCATGATTATTGTTACTATTATAATTTCAAAATACTTCTTAGAAGCTGAATGCACAAAACTAGAGAAGGAATCTTAGTTAAATACAAATTTCCTAGTATAAAAGACAGATTCCTTGCGAAATATGGTTGGTACACTCATAGCTCATCCTATCATAAATGGAATGCTTTTGCACTATTCTGTTTTGGATGGAACGAAATTTGGTGGAAATTTGCACTATGTTTGCTAAATAAGAGTTTGTCCTCGTCTAATGTCTTTTGTCACGCCCCGAACCCCATCAAGCTCGCGACATTCCTCTTCGGTCGAATAACGCGACGTCCTAGGAACATCGCCAACCCAAACCAACATATCAGAGTTCGAACACGGAGAAAACGAGAATATAAACCCTGACAATATAATCATGGGGTAATAGGGAGAAATAAATCATCAAACCACCAAGCACTACATTACGCCGCAATATATATAATATCCATTACAATCCATCACCATCAACAACCAACCACTTCAATACACCCACTACATTCACAATACACATTATACAAGCAAACCGGCTTCTAAAGTTCACACCACCAACATCAAAAGGGACCAGTAGTATGGGTATATACTAACTCCAAAAAGGGGCACTTCTCGAAACTGTCCAACTCCTAAAACTTCTAACTAACCCTTATTCTCCCTAAAGGGGTCCACTCAGAATCAGTCTCGTCGATACCAGTCTGTTCCTATAAAGACTTGGGCTCAGCATTGACCTCAATCGGATTGTCCTCCACTCCCGACTCCACTGGAACTTCGATCAGCTAAATGGTTTTAAATAAAACCGTGATAACACTTCTTAGTAAGCAACACCCTAAATCCTACCTAGGCTAACATGTATCTTTGAGCATGTTCAAGCACACAATCAATCAGCAATTGAAATGCTATAACATTCGCAAGCATACTGGCCTTACCTCGGCACATGCACCACCCTGCACATTAGTCCAATCATTATAACAAGCAGTCATCACAAAACACACTCATCCTCATAACATGGCCAATGTATGCACATGTATCATCGATAGATCAAACACTTTCCATTCTCACATTCGACTAACAAACACAACATCATACGATTCCCATTTCACTCGAGTACACGTATCCAATTCATTTCTGACCCACATTACAGTACATGCCTCAAGCCCACTTTCAATTCACGGTCCACATACAACCATATCGTATTCACAATACTCCTTAGCCCGCGTTACATTACACACCTCAGGCTATATCCCTTGCCCGTGTTATAGTACACGCCTCAGGCTCAACATCCTCCATCTACGGCATAAACAACCGTCTCATTTTCACAACACTACTTAGCTCACATTACAGTACACGCCTTAGGCTATGTCTCTTGCCCACGTTACAGTACACGCCTCAGGCTCAACATCCTCCACCTACGGCATAACTCGTGTTACAGTACATGCCTCAAGTTGGCGGTCTTCCGGTAATACCGGGCATCATCCCGTGTTACTGTACACACCTCAGGACGGGTTCAATTCCATGCGTTACAGTACATACTTCAGGGATTATGTGATCAAGCAAGCACATCAACAAATCACATTTTATCTGGACCCCACGTAAAAACAACTTATGGTATTTAATGGCCATGTAACACATCGGTACCCAATCTCATGCCAATTTCATACAACCAATTCGCACACGTCATCCATCATATACAAGCTACCAGTAAGCCATGCCAACTCACAATTTTACCAATTCAATTCACACTTGCACAATTTAATGCGAATCTTTGCATTTTAAGCCAAATTTCACCACTCACGGGCGTCATACTCCTACCGGCAATCCCAAACCAACACGCACTATGTCTTAAACACTAATATGCATCAATTCAGCCATAGAATGAAGAGTGATTCGGCCACCATAGAAAAATCACTATAACGGCACATTTAGGCCCGTTTTTCACACAATAAGTCACAATAATCACTCGTAATTATTCTAATCACAAAATCAATCAATTCTAACCTCCAATCCACCTCAAAAATCAGAACAATCTCATCCGAACGGCTCAACCAAAGCAATCCAACCATTTATCTACGAATAACCCCTAAAACTTGCTAAAACGGGCTCGAACTAACCCGAAATTACCCGTTATCCTAGGCGATGGTTAGGGTATCACTTACTTGTGATTTCACGCAAAATCAAGCCCTCAAAGGTGGCTGGACAGAGAGCAAACAGCAGCGGCGGCAGCATCCCATGAAAAGGGGTACCGGCGACTCACCGGCGTCCACGAGCAGCGGCAATGTGCGGCGATGGGCTGCTAGTTTCTCGACTGTTCTTGGCTGAAAAGGGGTAGCTGGTGATGGTGTTTCGGTGATGGGAAAAATAGGAGAAATAGAAGGACGGTGGTGGTGGTGGTGTGGCAAGACGGAGGGGCAAACGGTGGCTGGGCGGAATGGCGGCAACGACGGCCAAGGGCATGGCCGGCTGGCCACGACCACGGGAGGAGGGGGAGGGAGATCGGTCGAGAGAGAGTGAGAGGGAGAGGGGCGTGAGGGAAAAAAATGAGAGAGTGAGAGAAAGAAAGAAAGAAAGAAAAGCTAAATAGGCCAATAATTGATGTCTACCCTCTAGCAAAATTACCATCCTACCCTCCTCTCTACTTTCCATCCGACGGCCACGATTAAACCTTATCTTGAGATCAACGGCCAAGATCAACTCTTACCAAAAATATCCAAGGGCAAAATTGAAATTTCACAAAAAGTCCAAGGCAAAATTGTCCTAAAATTTTTATCTCTAAAGTTGGTGTGAAATGACCAAAATGCCCCTCTCATTTATACTTGGCCTTCATAAAATTTCAAGGGCAAAACGGTCATTTTCCATTTTCTTCCAAAATTCCAATTTCTGACGAATTCAAGCAAATTCAAAATTGACCACGGTACTTCCGACGTCGTTCAAATATTGTATCATGACTATCAAAATTTTCAAGCCCAAACTCAATCTCTATTTGATAGCTAACTCAAATAAACACAACTTGAGCTTATCTCAAACTAACGAGCGGCTTCTGGGAAAATTTGTGTATTCGACCCGTGGTCGATACTAAATCGAACCACGTTTAAGCTCACTTGAGTCAAGGCGACCTCGATTGTCATATAATTGTGTGAATCAATCACTAGTTCTAAAGATCGCGATCGTTTGGAACAGGTCTGGGATCGTTCGCAATTTCATATCCTGGTGAGGCGAAATAACCCGCAATCCAGTTATATGGCATTCGCAAATCGATCCATGACCAACCTTAGATCGGCCTATATTAGCCCAAAATATCACATCGACAATCCTTATGGTCGAAAGTCAGTCCATGATCAAGTTCTATGGCCGCGCGAATTAAATTCCCTAATTAGCCTTTCCTTACTGGTTAGTATCCCGAGAGTGATCAAGTCTAGGCGAGATTTGCTACAAGTGCGTTATTGAAATCATGCATTTCATAAATACTAAGTGGGTCGAAATTTGGAATGTTACATCCTCAAAGATTAGATATTGTTATCCTTTCTTTACACTAGGTGTATCTATTTTAGGTCATCCCTTCACTTGCAAATTGCTATAGGAAGTAATCGAATTGGTGATATTAAATGACCACATTTCTCAAATTATAGCAACGTATTAATGGAAAAAATCGTAATTTTTCCCACAATGAAAAGGCATAGATGGAAGTAATTTCTTGCAAGTATCTTAATTTTGACTTTGTTAACTTTTTTTTATCAAATTAAAAGGTGAACTTAGTTTGATGCATCGAGGTTACAAACTCAAAAGAGAAGGACCAAAAAAAAAAAGCTTTCCTAGTGAGGGGATAGGCTGTTGGCCACGAAAATGGCACGCCCGGGATCACTATAATCAGAAATCAAAACATGATAATGGAGAAATTATCGATTCGCGTACCTAGTTTGGAATCTATCGAACTTGATGCGAAATTTGTGATGGTTTCCGAACACGAACTCAAATGCTTTTCCCCTATACCCTTCGTTAGAACACTGTGTAACATCCTGAATTTCGACCTATTTCCGGAATCAATGAAATAGATGTTATTTCTCATTTCATGTTAGTAAGTCTCGCCCGGAACTGATCATTCTCGGGATACTAACCTTTAGGGAATGGCTACCTAGGAAAATGTACGTGGACCTAAGAACTCGATCATGAGTCGACCTTCGGTAACGATCGAGGTCGCCATGACTCGAATAACCCTAGGTCGATACGCGTAATCCCTAAACAGCCGCCCGTTAGTGAGAGACCCTAAAATTGAGATTGGGCGATTTTGATCGTGAAATTGGATCCGGACTTGGATGTCGATTTTCGGGGTCGTGCGTGACTATTTTTACGAGGATGACGTCATTTTAGTGTGGCCAATGATATTTGGGGTTGGTATGATCGAAAAATGGAAATTCGGCCCGGGACCGGAAAATTACAATTTTGCCCCTAGGCCTATTTTTGGGTATTTCGAATTTTGGAGATTTTGAAAATTAAATTTGGGGATTAATTGTGGATAAATATCAGCCCCAAAATATTGGACCAAAATGCCCTTGGATATTTTGGCTTAGGAGAATATTAGCCAAGTTAGGAGGGGCAAAATTGAAATTTGGAAAGTTTGGTCAAGGTTTGACTATTTAAGTCAAGAAACCTTCTCTCTCTCCTCATTCCTCTCACTCTCCCTCCACGGCAGCCCCTCCCCCTCACCGAACCAGCTTCCTTCCCCATCCTCTCCCCCTTACCGATTTCCCCTTCCCCCTCTTTCGGCCGCGTGGACGCCGATCACCGCCGGGAGACCGTTGCCACCGCCGTCCCCGCGGTTCGCCCCCGCGCTACGTTCTAGTCACTTTAGTCTAGAACCAAGTAAGTCGCGATCTAATCCCTATTTAGGACGTCGGGTATTTTCGGACTCGTTCGGGTATGGTTTAGAGGATTTAGAGGTTGATTAAGGTGTCAATAATGGTTTTTGATGGTTGATCGTGGTTATCGATGGCTGATCGTGGTTATTGATGGCTGATCATGACTATTAGCGGTTGTTGCGGGTTGGATTAGACGTCGGGAAATGAGTTTAGGCGGTTGGAATTCGGTAGAAATCGGTTCAGGTTTGAATCCGTGAGGTTCGGGGTGAATCGCGGATTCGCGGTTACTGTACCCTCCCAGTTTGCTATTTTTTTATAGAATTTTGTGGGCAGAATTTGAGAAAGTTTTCTTCATGAAAGTTGTTTCCAACATCTCGAGGTATAACATAATTTAATTTGGGAATTTTTGGAGATCATTTGATGCCATTCGAAAGTCCATCTTTGGACCGAAATGGGTCTGCCCGATTTACTGTTCACCCGACCTTCGTGTCTGTTCGAATTTTTATAAATTTTTTCAGGCCTATTTTCAAAATACTTCCTTCAAAGGAATTGTTGAGGACATTTGTGGCTATAACATATAAAAATTTAAAATCTTTTCAAGGTGATTTGGATGTTGAAAGAAATGTATTTTGAGGACAAAACAGTCTGTTAGAGCGAACAGATTTTGGTCTGATTTCGAGGGACAAAAAGGCATGGTTGCAGATTGAACCGAGTTTCATATTCTTCATAAGAAATGTTGATCAAGATGTTTTTTATGACATAT
The DNA here is from genome assembly GCA_031216235.1 of Syzygium jambos. Taxonomy (NCBI): domain Eukaryota; kingdom Viridiplantae; phylum Streptophyta; class Magnoliopsida; order Myrtales; family Myrtaceae; genus Syzygium; species Syzygium jambos. Next base: position 17,758,240 of record CM062226.1, read on the forward strand.
CCAAATTTTATAATTTTTGGAGTTGGTTTACTATTTATTTCAAATGAATTTCTGTCACTGCACAACTGCCCAGTTTGGACCCGATTTTACATATTTTCGATTTTTCTCTCTCTCGAGAATTATTCGGTGTTATCGTGGCATTTTAACGGGTAGTTTGATACTTGAATGAGCTCGTATGTGTGATTGTGTGGCTGTGAGGTGTGATGGCGTGATTGCGCATTGAGTTCGCGTGCCAAGCTTAGGTGTTTGTGTGGTGTTCGCGTGATGAGGGTGGGTAATTGTGAAAAGTATGTGCGAGATGTGAATTTGTGTGTGACCGTGTGTATGTGTGGTCGTGTGATACGTGTGGAGAGTGTGGAATAAAGGTACAGAAATGTAGGATTGATGGGAAAAGTAATACCCCGAGGCGTGTTCGTTTACGCGGGGTAAGGTCCGTCCTTAGGCGTGTTCGTTTACGCGGGACGATGCCGTCCCTGACGAGGTGACGATGCCCGGCCCGACGGGGTGACGATGCCTGACGTGGTCAGAAGACCGTTGGCCTGATGCGCTTTACGCGGGCGCGGTAGAAGGAAAGTGTGTGTAGGATTCCGTCCTAAGGCGTGTTCGTTTACGCGGGACGATGCCGTCCCTGACGAGGTGACGATGCCTGTCCCGACGGGGTGTCGATGCCTGACGAGGTCAAAAGACCGTTGGCCTGATGCGTTTTACGCGGGCGTGATAGTGGTGGAAAGGTTGAGAACAAGCGGGATTTGGCTTGACATGTGAGGATTGTGAAAGTGATGCATGGTGTGAGTTAGTGTGCGAGTGTGTTTGTATCGCGTGATGCAGTGCGCGATTATGGGGTAAAATCTGCTAGGCATGGTATGGGACGTGCCCAAGTGGGTTTTGCTTTATAATCGAGGCACACGTGCGGTTGTGATGTATTGTTGTGGTATGATTGGCGTGTGTATTGATACGTGGAAAGTGTGTGATGGCATGTGTGCAAGAATTGTATGTTGGGATTGTGGGCTAATGTGCATGGTGCGTATGCAAAGAGTCCAAGTATGTGTGAATGTTTGATTGCTGGTTGTGTGGCTGTTTGGTTGCGTGTTTGGATGTGTCTGGAATTACGTGATAGCCTAGGTGGGGCTTAGGTTGTGACTTATTGAGATGTGATCTCATGGTTGTTTCAACCAAACCATTTCAGAGCCCCCGCCTGAATGTCGTGATTGAGGTCGACTCGGAGTCGTCACGTGAGCAAACAGCTGCGGAGGATTCAGGTGGTGATGCCGAGGACAGTGAGTCAGAGTGGACGCCTTCGAGAGGGCGTAGGGGATAGTTCTGGGAGGAAGATGCGCCCCATTTTTGGATAGTGCTGACCTAGAGAGCTGATTTTGATATTTTGGTGGTTTGGAGTGTATAGTTCGGTGTGCTTATAAATTATTTTGTGGTTTGTATTGGCGGATGATGTAAATATTTGGAAGTGTAATATATGCTTGGTGGTTTGTCGATTTGTTCCTTCCTGGTGTTCTCCAATTTTAATGTCCGGGATTTTTGATTGCTTCCGCAGCGATTTAACTCTGATGGATCGTTGGGTCGGCGACGTTATTCCTGGGACGTCGCACTCTATTCGACTGGAGGCGGGATGTCGCGGGCTCGACGGGGGTTCGGGGCGTGACACACTGGCCTAATGAGATTGCCACTCACGAGAAGAAAATTCTCTATAGATCCGTATATAAGTCAGATTGTGCATCATTATGTTAGAGGAAGGACTTGAGCGCTATTTATAGAACTTTCGACCACGGGTCCTCTCATTACGGGCCGGGCCGTACTCAACCCACACCAGCCAACCTCATATTAGACTTATTAAGAACTCATATATCTTACCTTTATTAAACCAAACTAATTCAGTTAATTTCAATTAATAAAGCCCACATTAGAAAATTCTTACATTCTCCTACTTGAGCGATATTAATTGAAACAGAACTGTGTGCGCACCCTTATATTGGTCTAGAGATTATTCTTAATAGTCAATCCGATCCCATAAAATCTCGAACATCGAATCATGGCGGTAACTGCATGTACTCACGCAAAGTCTTCCATGGTCATGAGTGCTTTCAACTTTACTGATATGAATTTAATATGGTAGTATGTCAAATGGACAATACCTCATAATGAGTGATACTTCATGTGTTGTCCATTTTGTTAGTCCAAGTTCTCTCTCCTTAAATGTCACAAAACCTAGTGTCTTACCAGAGAATATCTTTCATGATTCCAATGAACCTATATATGTCTTACCTTGATAGTTAGCTGTACTTTATGTGTAACAAGATATATCGTTAAGGCTAATACCAAGAATGCCCTATAGCCTATACTTAAGGTTTACACAATGGCTCGAGATTTTCATCAAATATGTGTACTCAATTGATAAATCTACATTCATAAAAACCTCATTAAATGCAAAAAGTTGATACATATCCAAATGCTACAAAATGTAACATAAAATCATATACAAATTTCATAAGAGCAACACAAGACTAAACAGCTCCCACTAATTAACAATATCCCATAATACTCCTAAACCCATGTTAATGACATGTCGATCAAATACACAATGGCGAAGGCCTTTAGTTAGTGGATCTGCGATCATATCAACTGTCGAAATGTGCTTTACTGCAATGTCACCATTCTGAACTTTTTCTTTTATAATCAAATACTTTACCTCTGTATGCTTAGATCCCTTTGGACTTCTGTTATTATTAACAAACAACACTGCAGAGTAGAGATCGAAAAGCATGCTACAAACTCCGCTTGCATGGTAAAGGATGTCATTGATTTCTATTTCTCACTTTTCCATGATACTTCACCTCCTGCTAACTTAAAAATGTAACCCGTTGTCGACTTCTTTTCATCCTTATAGCTAGCAAAGTCTGAATCCGAATATCCGATCAAGTGTAGGTCCTAAACATGTTTGTAAATTAGCATATAGTCTTTTGTCCTCTTTAAGTACCTCAAAACCTTATTGGTAGCAACCCAATGATCGTGTCCTAGATTTGACTGATATCTGCCTAAAAATCGTGTTGCAAAAGCAATATCTGGTCTAGTATATACTTGAGCATACATAATACTCCCAAGTGCATTAACATAAGGTATATTCTTCATTTGGGCTTTCTCAAAATCTGAATAAGGACATTGTGACAGACTCAACTTATCACCCTTAGTGACAGAAGTAATTCCTCGCTTGCATTGCTGCATGTTGAATCTTTCTAAGATACGATCAACATATGACCTCTGAGATAAACCCAATAGTCGACGAGAATAATTCCTATGAATCTTAATGCCAAAGATAAAAGACACCTCACCAAGGTCATTCATATCAAAGTTTTTTGACAACATCCGATTTCTCTCATGTAGTAAACTAAGGTCACTGCTTGCAAATAAGATATCATCCACACAAAGTATAAGGAAAATAAATTTTCTCCTATTGACCTTGCAGTATATATACTGATCTACTTTGTTCTCAACAAAATCAAATGAAGCGACAACACTATGAAACTTCAAGTACCATTGTCTAGAAGCTTGCTTGAGACCGTAAATAGACTTTTTCAATCTACATACAAGCATACCTGAATCATTTGCGGTAAAACCTTCAGGTTGCATTATATAGACTTCTTCATTAAGGCCTTCATTAAGAAAGACAGTTTTAATATCCATCTGGTGTAACTCCGTATCGAAATGAGCTACCAATGCCATGATCACTCTGAAAGAATCTTTAGAAGAGACTGAAGAAAAAGTTGCTTCATAATCTACTCCTTCTCTCTGAGTAAAATCCTTAGCTACCAGTCTGGCTTTAAACTTCTCAATCTTTTCTTTAGAGTTCCTTTTAGTCTTATACACCCATTTGCAGCCAATGGGTGACCTTTAGGTAATTCAACAAGTTCCCAAACACCATTATACTTCATAGATTGCATTTCATCTCTCATTGCATCTTACCACAGTTCCGATTGAGGACAAAAAGCAGCTTCTGCATAAGTCACTAGATCAGCCACAGAACCGATATCGTAGTCATGCTCTCCTATATAGACTAAATAGTCTGATGATATAGCTTATCGTCTCTCCCTAATGGATCTCCTTACTGGAGCAGCAACGGCCTCATTCTGCACCTTAAAGCCTTAAGGAACTTCATTAGGAGTTGTCTCGACAACAGGATTCTAAGCCTCAACAGGTTCAATTTGTAGTGTGGGAGTCTCCATAATTATCTGTATAGGAAGAGATAAAGATATAACATTACCCACCGTACTATTATCCTTAATAGTCTGTGTGTGAGCAGCTACTTTCTTCGGCCACATCAAACTCCAAAAACTTCACTGTCTATGATTCCAAAATTCTTATGCCTCCATTGGGATTATAGAACCGATATCCCTTCAAATGATCCGGGTAAGATACAAAGTAACACCGAGTGATTCCGGAGTCTAACTTACTTAATGTTGAATTATATAACTTTACTTCTGCAAGACATCCCCAAACCTTAAGATGGTTTAAGCTAGGCTTACGTCCAATCCATAACTCAAAAGGAGTTAATGGAACAACTTTAGTAGGTACACGATTCAGAATGTACAAAGCTATTTTCAAAGCTTCACCCCACAGAAAACTAGGTAAATTTGTCCTACTAATCATACTCCTCACCATTTCCATAAGGGTGTGATTGCGCCTTTCGGCTACACCATTTTGCTCGGGACTCCTAAGCATAGTAAACTGAGCCACTATCCCAGAATTCTCTAAGTATTTGGCAAATGGCCCCTTAAGCTATCCAACATCGCCATGCTTGCCATAATACTCTCCACCTCAGTCAGATCTAATAACCTTCATGACATTTTCCAACTGTTTCTCGACTTCAGTCCGAAAAATCTTGAACTTATCAAGAGACTCAGACTTTTTTTTAATCAAGTACATATAGTCATATCGAGAATAGTCACCAATAAATGTGACAAAATAAAAATTTATACAGAAGATTACCATATAAGGTCTACTTATGTCAATGTGAATGACCTCCAACAGGTCAGAACTTCGGACTGCAGTTTTCTTCCTTATCTTGATCATTTTACTTCTACAACAGTCTACACATGTTTCTAGGTCATCTTTAAGAGCAGGTAGTATATTAGTCTTTATCAGCCTTTCTACTCTATCCTTAGAGATATGACCAAGTCGTTTATGCCACAATGCATAAGATTGTTCCTTAGGTAATGGTCTCTTGAAAACAACCTTTTCAGCCGTATAAACGACATATATATCATTGGGAGATAAACACAATCTGTTGGACATATTACGGCACCCAACTTTATTTGAATTAAGAAACAAAGAAATAACATTGCTTTTGATTTCAAAAGAGTAGCCATACATGTCCAAACACGATACGGAAACTAAGTTCCGTCTAAAAGAAGGTACATAAAAAGTGTCTTTCAACATTAATTTAAAATCAGAGTCTAGAATCAAGATAACATCTCCCACAAACACAACATCGATTTTCTTGTTGTTTCCCACAGTGAGTCTTGACTCATCCTGATTTGGCTTTCTCCGGTTTATGAATTCGTGTATGGTGAATGCAACATGATTAGTTGCACCGCTATCGAGCCACCAAGAACCGGATGGTGCTTTTGATAGGTTGGATTCACAAACAAGTACCAAAGAATCATTACCTGTAGGCTCACGTTTGGACAATCAAGCTTTGAATTTTCCATAGTCCTTCTTTATGTGACCTTTCTTCTTACAAAAGAAGCAGCAGTCACTGTCCCTTTTGAAGGATGTTTTCTTTGGAACCATATTATCAGATTGACCGGTAGTGTCATGAGAACCTTTATGAGTACGATTTCTAGACTTCTTATCTTTCCTTTTGTGGAACCAGAAACATATAAGGCTAGATGCCCTTTTTCCTTCTTAAGTTTCTCTTCCTCTACTACCACCCTTACTATCAAGTCATTAACTGACCAAGTTTCATCTTGGGAATTGAAATTTGTCTTTATAATCCCAAAATCAGGTGAAAGGGTGTTCAGGGCTTATTGCACAATGCAAGTATCAGGAATGGAAATATTAAAAGCTTGAAGCTTCGTCTTTAGGTCTACTATCCCAAGAACATAATCTCTAGCCACAGCAGTACCATCATACTTCATATTGAAGAGCTTTTGAAGAAGTGTTCCAACCTCAGCATTAGATGAAATGCGGTTTCTAGCCTCTAAGACTGCCATCATTTCCTTAGCAGTACAGTCAGTTGGCAATCACTTTTTAAGTGTTATTGAATGGATTTCTTCATTGTCAGTAAGCAAATCTGATTGCTCTTTTCCCAAGTAGCATAGTCCGTTTTCTCAGCTTCAGTACTGGTGGCCGTGATATCTGTCGGCTTATCCTTTATAAGAGCAATGTGAATATCCGCCAACTCAATTCCAAATAGAAAATCTTCTTTTCATTTCTTAAAGTTCAACCTAGTAAGGACCTCAGTGGAAATGGAATTGCCGTTTACAAAAAGGTGACTGGAAAACAAACAAACAATACAATTAGCGTCATGTGAGTACTTATCCAGAGAGTTACATACATCATCACATAATCACCTTTGGGCAGAAAATATGACATGCAGTTGCACACTCTCCACGTGACAGCGGCCATGAGAACATATTCTAATCTTTCGTGAAATCACCACCTTTAGGTATATGAATCACTAAGATTAGTCATTTCTCATGCACATGATATACATGTACCCCTCCATGAACCAATACAAGATCGCCTCCTTTGAGAGTATGATCACGCAATAGAACAGGAGACATCCCACCATAATATGAGACCAATATTTCTCAAACCTAATCAAGTGTGCCACTTTGGCGATCACTACCCAACTGAATCCTTGAAAATCTCTCATACCAGGGATATGAGCTTTATATATCGCATTCACTATATACATGTAATGCTAGACATAAAGACAGGGGCGTATATCTCTGAAATTACATGTCATGCTAATTATATTGTTCCATTCATTGACAGACAATGAATTACACTCTACACAGCTCTTCTGTGGTGATATACATGTGAGCTACCATATGCATTTATGAAACCATAGAGAAATACAAGAAAATACACAAAAATACCCTAAAAATACGTGTATATAGGGTTCTATATGCATTTTCATATCTGTAAAAACTTCAAACATGTAAAATAAATACACCACAATGTAGAGAATCTCGATATGAGCGCGTCGGTACCAAAAACGTCCCAAACGGACGTCGGACGTGCCCTCACACGCTGCCAGAAAGTGTGGCACTAGTCTGAACAGCCGGTCCGACCGGTTGACCGGTCAGGTCAACAGTCGAGTTGGGTCGAAATTCGGGTTAGGTCAGGATCCGGATCGGGTCAACGATTGGGTCGGGTCAGGATCCGGGTAAACCCGGATCCGCGCCCCCCGCTAACGTCATCCGGCTATTATCGGCGGAAAACGCGCCGATTCGGCACGGCCGCGCGTGGCCGTCACGCGCTGTCGCGCCCACAGTGCGTGAGGGCACGTGCGGCCTCGTCCGGTGACGTGCCGCCTGTCAGTCTTCTCATCTCGATGAGTAGATTCCGAATATGTAATAAAATTTTACATTCATACGATAAAAAATTCTAAAAATGGGTAAAAACCTTTAGGACATAACGAAAACGGTCCTAATCTGCATGTTTCAGTTCTAATCTATGGCAGGCTCTGATACCATATGTTGGCCACGAAAATGACACGCCCAGGATCACCATAATTAGAAATCGAAACACGTTAATGGAAAAATTATTGATTCGCGTACCTGGTTTGAAATCCATCGAACTTGACATGGAATTTGCGACGGTTTCCGAACACAAACTCAAATGCTTCTCCCCTATACCTTTCATTAGAACACTGGCCTAATGAGATTGCCACTCACGAGAAGAAAGTTCTCTCTAGATCCATATGTGAGTCAGATTGTGCATCATCAGGTTATGGAAGAGACTTGAGCGCTATTTATAGAGTTTTCGACCACGGGCCCTCTCATTACAAGTCAGGTCGTACTCGGCCCATACTAGCCAGCCCCATATTAGACTAATTAAGAACCTATATATCTTATCTTTATTAGACCAAATTAATTTAGTTAGTTTCAATTAATGAAGCCCACATTAGAAAATTCTTATATAGGCTTGCTAGGTTTGGTTGAAAAACATCAATAAAATTTCGTTTTGTTTGCATTTTTTTTAAAATTTTCATTGCTGCTGAGTGATGACTAATTGTTTGTCTGAAGTTTCTAAAGTATGCATATAGACAAAAATAAAATGGATGGCGCAATTTCCACTCCTAATTTAGATGGAATCACACAATTTATTTAAAATGACAAAAGGACCCTTATGCCACAAATACCTAAAATATTTTATTTTGATTATCCCAAAATATTTTTTAAGTAATGGGCGGGGCATTACTTAAAAAATTCGCTTACTTTCCATTTAAAATAGGGGCGGAAATTATCCCAAATATTTTTTCTGATTTACCCGTGGGCCATGATAAGTCCTAGATAATAAGTGTGTTTCTATGCAAACAACTGGAATTTTTGTTTAAAATAAAGAGCCTGATTTCATTCATTAACCATTTTCATAGATGACTTTCCTTTGACCTCACAAATGAAAGAGTATGATAGCAATCTTACTCTGAACTTCTCAATTCCAATCATACTGTCCTATGCTCTGTTTATTTAGTTTTTTGCTCTCAAATATTTCAATCTTTATTGCGTTTTTCAATTTTATGTAACCATTTTTTGGTCGAATTTTATTTAACCATTTAAAAATGCACAATATTAGATATGCCAAATTTCTATGACATTGCATGACATGAAAAATAATCCCCGATAATCTTATATGATCTAAATATGGATTTAGAGAATTTGATATATCAATCATATTCATTTTTAATATACAATTAATTAATTTTTGTAAACTTCTAACACACACTCAATCTCAACAAGAATATAATGAAATTATCCACAATCAAGGTCATGTGGAGAAATATGCAAGCTCGATTGGAATCATGTATAATGCATATGTGCCCGCATTACTGAGTAACTTAGGATCGAATGGTGTAGTAAATTAAACCAAATGTATCATAAAATTATAATTTATATACATATTGCATTAAACATAAATTTGGGCATTCAGATTCCCATTTTTTTCTTAATATTGTCCAAATGAAACAAACTTTCGCACCGCCATCAATTTAAGTAAAATGATTATGTGTGATATTATTATTTTTTTTGGTAAAGTAATATGTGTGATATTATTTATATTTGCTGAAGGCAAGATTTTGTAACTAGTTCACATAATAACACAAATAAAGAAATATCTTGACCCAATATATGGATGAAGACAGAAAAAAATCTCTTGTTATTTGATAGGAAAAGAAAACAAAAAACAAGGAGGACGAAGTACATAGTAGAAAAGAAAAAATAAACCATAAAGGAAAGTGACAACTGGGGAGGAGAAAGAAACTTTATAATAAGATAATTATTTGTCACTTAATTAAGTATTGGTAGCATAAAGATGTCCTTGGCACTTTCAATGGAAAATGTGTAGTTCAATCCCAAATGAGAGTAAAAATTTCCCCACACGAAAAGTGAATACATATTCCATGTATGTTAACAAGAAGAATATATATTTCTATGGAAAATAGTCTCTGTCTCTAGAATAATTTATTTCGAAACATGAAAATTTTCTTTATTTAGAGGAGGATGTGTGTCATGGCATTGAGAATACATAAGATGAGGTTGGAAATTATCTTCATTATAGTACGAGGACACGAGCATAGAGGTCATAACATCCAAAGGTCTATGAAACTCTTTACAAGCCCCATGAATTATTAAATCTAGGCCACTGGCCTATGAAGGTGATCATGACACAAAGCAATCTATACATAGTTAATGAGATTTGAACAGATATCATCGAGATCGAGAGTTGATAATCCTTTGGAGTGCACCAACTACGCCAACTCTTAAGGGTTAATGTTGGAAATGATTAACCTTTTATAGAGACCAGGTCTATAGATATCCTTAAACTCTATTCTCCAAAAACATGGTCGCGAGTTGGGAATACCATTAAAGGTAACTTTCTTGGAGTCATTCTTGAAAACCCCCGTGTTTGGATAAATGTCTTCGTCTAGTTGTTGGTAATTTTCCATAGAGATTGAGACTCCATCCAACTCCATAAAAAGAAATATATAATTTTCTTGACTCATTAAAGGCAATCTAATCTCCATAATCATGACAAAATCCGCAAATTAATTGTAGGGGTTCATTCAATAGTTAAAAAAGAGGATTTGATTGAGTATCGAGGAATCAAAGAATTTAAGCAAAAATACCAAATGAAACTAGATCGATTTTTTTTTATTCCCGAGGAAGTTGTCGATATTTTCTTCTTCTTTTTCTCATAATAGTGGAGCATCTACAGCTTTTCGAGTATCCGATAAATCTTCATCGATTAAACTTGAGCATACAGATTTGTGCTATGGAAAATAAACATGCGAAGGGTGTGTTTGGTAGCTTATCAAATAGTGACTGATCATCTTCTTTTGTTCCTGAGAATAAAAAAAGAACAGAAATCTATTTGATAAATTTTTTTTCCGAGCACAAATTTGTTCCTAGAATTAGTTTTGAAACAGAATCAAGAAGTACAAAAAAAGTTACTTCTTGATCTGAAAACAAGAATCAGAAATAGAAAAGAAATTTTTTTTTCTTCTTCTTCTTTTTGGTTCTCTTCTTCGTTTTCTTCTTGGCCTATGGCCGATCGCTGGCCACCGGCGACCTGCCACAGGCTAGGGCCGGCGAGAGCGAGGGCTAAACCATTGCCGCCTGGGCGAGGGCCGCCTTGACCAAATCTGGCAAGGGCGACCCTCGCCCTCGGCGGCCCTCACCCAGGCCGCGAGCCGCCCTTGCCGGATCTGGCAAGGGCAGCGACGAGGGTCCAGCTGTCGCCAAATCCAACGAAGGCCGCGACACCCTCGGCAGCCCTGGCCTATGGCTGGTCACTAGTGCTGGCAATTTGGCCGTGGGCCAAGAAAGGGGAGGAAGAAGAAAAATAAAAAGGAAAAATAAAAAGAAAGAGATATTAAAAAATTCAAAATATTATTAATAAAAAGAAATTTTGCGTAGTTACTGAACGCCTTCAAATGTTAGAAATTGTTTCTAGGAATGAAATAAAAAAGAAACATTTCTAAGTAGAAATTATTTTCGGGAACAGAATGGTTACTAAACACACCCTAATAATACTTGAGAACTCTTGGGCTGAGTATGCACTTAGTAGTTACTATTGCTAGAGACAGTGACCATTTTGGTCCAATCAATGAAATTATCAAATGGTCCAGAATATAAAAAAGGGTTAATGCCACAAAAAACCCCAAACTGATACACTTATAACAATTTTATCCCAAACTATTTTTTTTACCACAAACAATCCCAAGCTGGTACACCTGTGATAATTTTAGTTCGAACTAATTTTTTGACTACCAAAAACCCCAAACCAATACACTTGTGATAATTTTACCTCGAACTAATTTTTTTACCACTAAAAACCCCAAATTGATACATTTGTGACAAATTTACCCTATGTTAGTTTTCGTTAAATTTTACCATCAAATTATTAAGTTTGATGACACGTGTTAGTTGACAAATGTACCAATTTGGGGTTTTATCCCTCTGTTTGTCTTAAGTTTATCAATTTGTGATTTTTTGTGATATTAATCCAATTTAACGGACACTAACGAAGGGTAAATTTGTCACAAATGTAACTGTCACGCCCTGCACCCTACGAGTGCGCGATCATCCCTCAATGGTCGATCATTGAATGCGACGTCCCAAGTACGTCGCCGACCCAACCCAAACATCAGAGATTAGGCACGCGCGGAAACAAATAAAAACAACCCGGACAATTAATAATGACAAGGGGGAGCAATAGCACGAAACAATAACTGTAATTCCTACACTTGACAGATACATACGACGTCCATAAAAAGACAATCCCCAAGCTAAGCCACAACAACATAACCACATTCCTTGAAAGGGACAATGGTTCGCAAACTTAACTCCTCTACAAAAAGGGGAACTCAAAATACCGAGTACTTGACCCATCCTCGATCTCAAAGATACCCTTGGAGCGTCTCCAGTCACTCATGGTCGCGGATCTGAAATAGTTATATAATAACCGTGAGAACGAGTCTCAATAAGCAACCCCTATACCCTACGTAGGCCAGTGCGTACCCAGACAAGTCGTACATGCAATCTACCCCATAACATATAAAATTCGCATCATTGTACTTACCTCATCATCAAACTCATGCCAACTCTACACGTTAGTCACAACGTCATAATGCAATAGTAGTAATTCAATAACATATCATAATCGCTCAAATACCAACCACACTTGCACTCAATCAATCTAATTAACTCAACCACATATCCAGCCAGCCAATTCAATCACACGCTCAACTAGTCAATTCAATCACACTCAATCGCATGCATGGCCGAACATCTTTCTCACAACCTGCGCCATTGCGCCTCAAGTCCATTCTCACTGCCCGCGCTACTGCGCCTCAGGCCCATCTGGCACACCGGCCATTCATGCTTTCACACGGACTGCCGTCAACACGTCCCAAGTCCGTAGCCCTCCGATCAATCCGGGCTCGATTTCCAATGACCAACGTAAACACGTCCCGGTCCAACACACCTTTAACGGGCCACCGTCAACACGTCTCATGCCCGCATCCATTTGGCACATCGACCATTCATGCCTTCACACGGACTACCGTCAACACGTCCCAAGTCCGTCTTTCCATTTGGCATACCGGCCATTCAAGCCTTCACACGGACCACCATCAACATGTCCCAAGTCCGTAACCCTCCGATCAATCCGGGCTTGTAATCGACAGGCATACACACTCCATTCAATTCAATCAATTTCATGCCAATACCACCAAGCGATCCATATTCACAATTCAATCCAATCCACGACACGCCACACCAAGCGATCCATATTCACAATTCAATTCGGTTCACGACACGCCACACTAAACGATCCATATTCACAATTCAATTCAATTCACAATTCACCACATCAATCCACAAACCCGATGTTCAAGTCGGCCACGTACGATCACTCAAATCAAGCATATCATTTATCCAGTTCAAATAGCACAATTATATCATAATATAATTAAATTAAAACTCGCCCTAGCGTTCTAAACCCGAGACAAGTCTATAAAATACCCAAAATACTAGGCAGGGTTTAAGAAGTCCCTTACTAAGTTTTGGCCCGGGAAAAGTCGACTCGGGCCTAAAATGGCCCGAGTGAACAGTGCGGACTCGGCACACGCGCGGGCACGGCGGTCGGCCATGGGCAAAATTCTCGGTCACAGCTGGGCACGGCGACAGGCACGGGCACGGTCGCGGGCGCGAGCGCAGGCACGGGCACGGGCGCGGCGACGAGCGCGGGCTCGGGCGCGGCAATGGGCACGAGCAGCGGCCTGGGCTAGATAGGCGAGGTGAGGGGCACAGAGGGCAAGCGGGCGTGCGGCTTAGTCGCATGGGCGACGAGCCGGCCACGGCCTGGGCAAGCCCGGGCACAGCTGGGCTGGCTGGCCGGGGTTGGCTGGCTGGCAGCGGCGGCAACCGACGACGGCGGCGACCGGCGACGGCGGCGACGCCGATGCTAACACCGACGGCGACGCAGCGGCAGCGAGCTGAAAAGGGGAAAAAGGGTGAGCCGGGGGTGAGGGTGAGGGAGAGAGAGATCGGGGTTGAGGGAGAGGGGAGAACCGGCGGCGACGGAGCGGCACGGTGCGGCTGCAGGCGGGGTCGGTGGCGTCGGGCTGGCTAGCTGGAGCGACGGCGAGCGGCGGCGAACAGCGGAAAGCCAAGGGGAAGGAGAGGAAGGTGGCTAAGGTGGGCGGTGCGGCTGGGGGGCACTAGGCGGCGGCGACGGCGATGCTCAGGCGTCGGGGCGGTGCTAGGGAGTCGGCTGGACGACTGGACGACGGCTGGGACTCGCCGGACGCGGCGGCAAGCATAGGCGAGGTGAGCTCGCACGCTCGGGAAGGGAGGAAGGCAGCGTCGAGCGGAGCTGCCAGGCGACGCGGCGGCGCGACGACGGCGCAAGGAGTATGACGGCGTCGGCGACTGGTGGGGCGGCATCGAGCAGAGGGCGGTCGAGCGGCGGCTACGGAGGCGGGGAGGAGCTGCGGAGGTGGACGGGAGTCGGGGGAGGGAGGGGAGTGACCAAGTGATGGAGGCGGCCGACGGGACTACAAGCGGCCGACGGGACTGTAGGCGGTCGACGGGACTACAGGCGGCTGGCAAGCGGCGGTGCAGCTCGGTCGAGCTACGGCAACGCGAGGCGGACGACGGGGGCGGTCGGCGGCGACTGGTCGAGCGGGCAAAATAGAAGTAGAACCAGTTGGGACCAAGGAGGAAGAAAGGAAGGAGAAGAAAGAAGAACGAGAAAAAGAAAGAAAAGAGGAAAAGAAGGAGAGAGAGAGAGAGAGAGAGGGAGTGGTTGCATGGGGAAGGGGGGGTCTGAGATGCAGGTGTGGACGTGTCCGGAGGGGGAAAACGTGCGCGGGCTGGGGGAAAAGAGAGAGAGAGAGAGAGAGAGAGAGAAAGAAAAAGTCAACGAACTCGAGTGTGATCCAACGGACACGGTTCAAACTAAAAATCGATCTAACGGTCCACGAAAAATCCCAAATAATAATATAGGACAAAGGGCCAAAATAAAATGACTCAAAAACACATTACGAGGGAGGTCTACTAGTCCAAATTTGCACCCGGTCCAAAATTTCACTTTGTCACTATTCCTGGTAATTCAAAACACATTACAAGGGAGGTCTACTAGTCCAAATCCGCACCTAGTCCAAAATTTCACTTTCTCACTATTCCTAGTAATCTCGACGCTGGCCACAATAATATCGACACCGGCCACAATAATATCGACACCGTCTAATTTATTTCGTCCTGAAACTCCCAAAAATCGACTGCCAAGTTCAGGGTCTAAATAATGGCCAAATCCGATCCAGTGTGATTCTAGCAAAATCTCTATTTTAAAAACAAGAACACGAGAGTGATCAGTTCCGGGGCGAGATTCTATTATAAGCGCACTAACGAATTACACGTTTTATAAATCCCAAAAATGGGCCAAAATTCGGAATGTCACAGTAACAGTTTAGGATTTTTAATGGTCAAAAAATTAATTTAGGATAAAATTATCACAGGTGTACCAGTTTTGGGTTTTTGGCGATCAAAAAATTAGTTCGGGATAAAATTGTCACAAGTGTACTAATGTTGGGTTTTTGGTTATCAAAAAATTAGTTCGAGGTAAATTTGCCACAAGTGTACCAGTTTGGGGTTTTTGGTGGTCAAAAAATTAGTTTGAGGTAAAATTATCACAAGTGTATCAATTTGTTTGGGGTTTTTCGTGGTATTAACCCTATAAAAAATAATTTCAACAATTAAGCCATCATATTAAACAAGCTTTTCGTGGCTGTTGGCAGCCTACAATTAGCATACTTCTTAAGTCGTCAAATCCACATACGTAATAATATGATGTTACAAACTAACCATTTTTGTCTTATTGTACATTGCAGACAGCACATACACTTAAGAAACCTTGAACTTTGGACATAGTGTTTCTACATAAATGTAATATATCAGTATCTTATGAGTGCATAATTGGTGTTTATTCATATCCAACACATTTTCCCATTTGAAGGCACAGCTGCGTTATGGGGGGATCCCTAACCCTACTAGCTAGGTACAAAGTCTCCACATAATTCTTGTATTTCTTATTGTTTACACCAAAAAGATAGTTGAGTCGTTGACATGAACAAGCACTTGCTTGACACCTGGACATGGACGATTGTATGAGAACATTACTGTGCACATGGCATTCTGTTGACGACTGTAGGAGCTAATACTCATTGATACACATCGGCGATGCATATTTAGATGTCAACATAAGTCGATGGATAGTCAGTAGCCATGGGTATGGATATCGGCATGAATACCGATAAGAGAAAAGCAGCATACCATCAAATTGTTTTTAAAAACATGAGAGAAATGAGGATATGGTTACCAGCTCAAGACAAAGCGATGGATTAGCTTATAAGTGTTCACTTAAGGAACATCGAAGCACAAATATGAAGTTCAAAATTAATGAAACAACTAAGACCAAGAGAAATGGACGTGCAATTTTGGAGGGAGCAGTTACTCGAGTAAGAACACAAGACAACGATCGCGCAAAAGCAAGATCACGAGACAATTAACGCGACATCTGGAAAAGCAACTGCTTGGGAGCAGAATCATGGCATCGCACGGAGTTTGCGGAAATAGAATAAATCGACAGAAAACCATTCGAGGAAACCCAACCGCTGGAAACCGTCAGAAGGCAATTACCACCACACCATTATAAATACCACCAGTCATCTACTAGAGACCCCCACACAAATCAAACAATTTATTATCTTTTCAGTATTTTTACTTTCATGCATTGCACTTCATTTTCATAACTGTGATTTATTAATCTGCATCGTTGATTAAATTCTAGTACGTGACATTCTGAAATTCAATCCATTTTCGGGATTTATGAAATGATTATATCTTCAATGCACTTTAGTTAAATCTCAATCGGAATTAATCACTCTCGAGAAGACTAACCATAGAGAATAGCTATCTAGGAATCAATTATATGGACCTAAGAACTTGGCCATGGATCAACACTTCGACCATAAGAATTGACGAGGAGATATTTTGAGCCATTATAGACCGATCCAAGGATAGCTATGGAATGATTCATAAATGTTATACAATTAGATCACGGGTGATTCCACTTAACCATTGTATGAATTTTGAACAATCCTAAACCTAGCCCAAACGATTGCATTAATTGGAACTAGTGATTGATCCTCGCAATTACATGATAACCGAGGTCACCATAGCTCGAGTAAACTTAGATGTGACTCGATATCGAATCGGTCACGAATCGATACTCGTAACTCCTAAAAATCGCATGTTAGTTTGAGATACACTAAAATCGCGGTTGATTAGTTTAAGCCATGAATTAGAATTCGGAATGAGATGTCGAACTTTCAAGATTTCACGAAAATTTATTAGACGCCACCTCGTAATTTTATGAGTTTTCCGTAGAAAATTTCAATTTCGGAAAAGGATAGAAGAATCAAAAATTCGACATGAGAAATGGAAGTGAACCAAGCAAAGCCCGTTGGGCCTCGTGCCTGAGGGGGCCGGCCATCAAGGCCCGATGAGATTAAGTTGGCCCACAATCGGTACACGGGCCGAGGACATTCTGGCAATTTTGGAGGATAAGAAATTAAGAAAATTATAAAATGAAAAGGATAAATTATTGGGAGATTTTTGTGTGGGAGTCATCATTTGACCTTCTCCTTCCTCACTCTCCCTCCATCATTCGGCTGACTTCCCCCACTAACTCCACCCACTCCCCCCCTCCCCATGATGGGCTTTTCCTTCACTGCTGCTGCTTCCTTTTCTTCCGCTAGCTTGTGCTTCTGCTTCTTCCGCTGGCTTCAGCTGCTACTTCTTCCGTTGGCTTCTGCTTCTTCTTCTTTCGTTGGCTTCAACTGTTGCTTCTTTCGATGGCTTCTGCTGCTGTTTCTTCCGCTGACTTCTGTTTTTGCTCCGCTAGCTTCTATTTCTGCTATGCTGCTGCTGTTCTACCGACCTTGTGCTACCCTTCTTGCTTGGTCTTGCTTGCTTAGGCTTTGAGTAAGTGGCTTCCTAATCCTTGACTAGGCTAAAGGGTTACTAATGGACATGTTAAGGGCTGATTCATGGCTATGGATAGTTGGTTTAGTGGTTAGATGAGCTTGAATTGCTGAATGGTTTATGTTGGTTGAATCTCGGATTCGTTGCTACTGTGCATCTATATTTTGCTATTTTTGTGGAGATCAATGTGGACCGAATTTGAGGAAATGTTATATGGAAGTTGACCCTAACATCTTGAAGTATGTTATATATTAAATCTGAAATTTTTGGAGGTCGTTTTGGGGTATTCGGAAGTCCATTTTCGGACCGTCACCATTCTGCCAAAATTACTATTCACCCGACCGGCATGTCTTTATGAATTTTTATAAATTTTTTCAGACCTCTTTTCAAAAAAATTTCTTCATGAAAAGTTGTCAATGAAACTTGTGTCTATGACATATAAAAATTTCAAGATTTTCAAAGAAGATCTAGGTACTGATTGAAAGAGATTTTGAAGACCGAACTGTTTGCCCTAGTGGACTAATTTCGATCTGACTCCGGAAGATGAAAAGGGGTGTTTACACTTGGAATGGATTTCGTGTCCTTCGTAAAAAATATTTATCAAGATGTTTTCAATGACATATCCAAAATTCAAAATTTTTAGAGTTGAATTACTATTTATTTCAAAAGAGTTCCGATTACTGTACAATTGTCAATTTTAAGCTTGATTCTGTGTAATTTGGTTTCTCTCTCTCGAGAACTTTTCGATGTGGTTGTTGCTTGCTTAGTGGATTGATTTAATTCTCGATTTGTGTGTTAGATGTGACGAATTGATGGCCGATTGTTGTCGTCATAGGTGACTGATTGTAAATGTGTGTTGATGGCTTTAAATGGTGGAACCGTCACTGATGTGGTGGGCGTGTAAACTGATTTGCATTGCTGGTGATTGAGCACATTTGAGTGATGTTCGAGCGCGTGAATGACATGAAATTGAATGGGTCATGTGGCGTGTGTGATCACCTAAGTGCCCTAATGCGTCTTTATGCGGGGAAAAGACAATAAATTATGTAACGAAGTGTACATGTGATCACTTAAGCCCCGATGCATCTTTATGCGGGGATTAAACCTGTCCTGAGGCGTGTTATGCGGGATGATGCCCGGTTAAGCGGGAAGACTGCTAGCCTGATGCGTTTTACACGGGTTATGCCATGGGCCTTATGCGTGTTACACGGGTCGTGAATAATCCGAATGGAAGAGTGGGTGTGTGTTGTGCATTGGTGTATGCAGTGTATCAAGATTGAGATGTGATCATGTTCGGATTATTGCTGGCACATGTGCATGTGTAAGTCATATCCAGGATTGTACGTATCCGTGATTTATTGATGCATTATTGCAATTTGACTAACATGCAGGGCTTGTGCATGTTCCGAAATGAGATAAGGATGTCTATGTTTGTCACGGCATGTTGATTGTTTGAATCTTGTGTTAGGACTTGTCCGGGAGTACGCGTTGACCTATGCTGGGCTTAGGTTGTTCACTTATTGAGACTCATTCTCGTTATTGAATTATAAACATTTTAGAACCCCGAGCCTTATGATGATATGGAAGATCCGAGGACACTGCTAGGGTACCATGGGGATAATTTTGTAGGTTTAGCGATCCCGTCTTTTAGAGTACTCCTTGTGGTAGAGAAGCTAGGCTAACCAGCCACCACCTCTTTTTGATGAACGTGATTTGATGTTAGTGGCCTAATGTAAGGTTGTGTAACTAAATATTGTAAGTATGCCAAGTGTATGAATATGCTTGTTGTTATGTAATCAAGCGAGTTCCCTACTATCCCATGTAATTAAATTATTGTATGGAGTGTTTAAATTCGTTTCCGCTTCTGCATGATCGTTAGAGTTTCTTTAGGTCGGCGACGAGTCCTGGGACGTCGCACTATTATCGACCTAAGTGGGATGTTGCGCACACGCTGGGTTTAGGGCTTGACATAGCATGTAATCTATATCCTGGATACTGCATTATCAATTAAATTCTGGCATAGCATATTATGTTCTCAAACTATGTCGTCGATTGAATTGAATTCCGACATAGTTTGTTCACATCCAGTTACTTCATCGAGTCGATATCTTCAGGGCCTTGTCATCAATTAAAATTTGGCACGGTTTGCATTTGTGCAGTTTTGTTCTAATCAAAGTTATTGATTCATTTTCCCAATGATACTTTCTATACAAAGTTAGTGCAGAACCTGGTTCCTTTTAATAAAAACTGAAGAACAGTTTTCAGTAAAAGATATTTTATTGTAGTAAACATTTATATTTTATTTTTGTCCTGCGTGTCATAGATACTTCAAATAAATAATTAGTCATCACTCAGCAGCAATGAATATTAAATAGATAAATAGTTAATTTAAAGGATGGAGACTTGTCAACCAAATCTTGCAAGCCTATCCCCCCCCCCCCCTCGGAAAGCCCCCTTTTCTTTTTTAACTTTTTGTTCCCTTGCTTTTGAGTTTTGGATTAGCCCCAAGGCATCAAACTAAATCCACCTTTTGATTTGATCAAAACGAAAGCCGGCAAAGTCAAAATTAGGACACTTGCTAGAAATCACTTCCTCATATGCCTTTTCATGGTCGAAAACAATTAGGGTTTTTTTCCAATAATTCGTTGCTATAAATTGAGAATTATAAATGGTTCATATCGACAATTTAATTACTTCCGGTAATAATCCACAAGTGAAGGATACCAAACATGGAAAAATGGATAACGATATCTTGCCCTTGATGACATTAAACGGGGACAAACTCTTATTTAGGGAAAATTTCATCCAAATTCAGTTCTTTTTTTGGTCAGAAATCCAAATTCAGTTCAATAAGTGCCAAAGCATTGATTACTCTGATTAGATTAGAGGATAAGTATTGATTACTCTGATTAGATTAGAGGATAAAGTTTCTACATATGGTAATTAATCCGCGCTTATAGAATCCATATCAAATATTATACACTTCCACTTTGACGACCTTCATTGAATGTAAGCCTTGCTTAGCGCGTGGATTTTACCTTTTTATAATTTTTTAGGAAATTCTTATGGACTGATGTTCCTTCTCTAGTTTCGCGTGCTCGGCTTGTATGGAAAAGATAATATTTTTTTGGAATTATACTAATGAAAAGAAAAGGGACGATGAAGATCATGAGTCAAGTGATCTCTTTCTCTAGAGACAAGCGACGCGAGGTTTGGCCTATATATATACACTCCCCATTCGTGCACCTGCTTCCCTTGCTCCTCTCATTTCTTCTCCTCTCGTTTTCAATCCCTTCATATAATCACGTCCAAAAAAAGTTGGTCTCTCTCTCTCTCTCTCTCTGGGGAAGAAGATGGAGATGGCTGACCAGAACACCGTGGCTAAAGATGCCGTCTCCAACAATGGCGACCAGCGAATGTTGATCAAGGACTTCGATCCTCCAGTGAAGCTGCGCCGGAACAAGTATGCCATCGCCTGCGCCATCTTGGCCTCCATGACCTCCATTTTGCTGGGATACGGTCAGACCCCTCTCTCTCTCTCTCTCAATGGAATCGATTTCTTGCAACTCAACTCTGCTTGTATGTTTAACCAAAAAATGAACTCTGATTCTACACAAAATCAGATTATATCTTAGTCATTGCATTTATTTGTTTAGCTTTATTATTGAAAAAAATAATAGATCTATGGCCAAAGGTCATTTTTTTCCGATGGATAGGAAATGGAAAAAAGAAAAAACCCAAAAAAAAGAAAAGAAAGAGATAGAAATTTTCTCAGGAAAAGGAAGAAAATAGACCGACGACATTCTTTATTTTTTTCATTTATGATTTTTTTGGGTAAATATTTGGACCTTAATTGGTAAATACTCCACATAAATGGGAAGTTCGCATCTTTTGAAATTAATGGTTTTGGGATAATATCATCCACTTTTTCTGTTTGTTTGAACCAAGCAAGTTAATTTCAAATAAAGTCGATTGCAATTATGATTTCTCATTATTCTCATCTTATAAATGATATATACAAGGAAAATCGATTTGAAGAAAAGGGAAGTCTGACCAAAAAAAGAGAAAAGAAAAAGGGAGGAAGAAAAGAGCACGAGAATTTTTTTTCAATTTCTTATAAATAATTTTATTCTAAATTTAACAGACATTGGAGTGATGAGCGGGGCAATGATATACATAAAGGAGGACCTAAAGGTAAGCGATGTGCACTTAGAGATACTGACGGGGATCCTCAACGTCTACTCGCTCGTCGGGTCGGCATTGGCCGGATGGACCTCCGATTGGATCGGCCGCCGCTACACCATCGTGTTGGCGGGCGCCATCTTCTTCGCCGGAGCCCTCCTCATGGGCTTGGCCCCCAACTACCCCTTCCTCATGTTTGGCCGTTTTGTCGCCGGCATCGGTGTCGGCTATGCCCTCATGATCGCCCCAGTTTATACCGCCGAGGTCTCCCCTGCCTCCTCCCGCGGCTTCCTCACCTCCTTCCCTGAGGTACTCTCTCATTTTATTCATTTTTTTCCCTTGTTTTGTAGCATCTTTTTAATTTTTTAATTGTTTATCAAAATATGTACTCTTCGTGTTCAACGTGCATTCTTCTCGTTACTGGAAAAATTATAGTTTGAAAGGTGATTGTTGTTCTATACCTCGTCATTGTAGATATAGAGGGGCTTATTTTTCTCATTTAGAAAATGTGTTGGGGTAAATAATCTTTTATTGTAACGCTGCCAACGTGGAGCCTATGGGTATGAATCAACGCCGATTTGGTGGTTCAGGTGTTCATCAACGGCGGCATCCTCCTTGGCTACATCTCCAATTATGCCTTCTCCAAGCTCCCCCTCAACCTCGGGTGGCGAGTCATGCTCGGTGTGGGAGCAATCCCGTCGGTTGTGCTCGCATTCGGTGTCCTTGCCATGCCGGAGTCCCCTCGGTGGCTCATCATGCAGGGTCGCTTGAGCGATGCAAAGCGCGTCCTTGACAAGACCTCCGACTCCAAGGACGAGGCCGTGCTCCGGCTCGCCGACATCAAAGTGGCAGCTGGCATCCCTGAGGAATGCCATGACGACGTCATCAAGGTCACTAAGCAGAGCACTGGTAAGGGGGTGTGGCGCGATCTCCTTCTACGCCCAACCCCATCCGTTCGCCACGTCTTCATCTGCGCCATAGGAATCCATTTCTTCCAACAAGCCTCTGGCATCGACGCCGTTGTCCTCTACAGCCCTCGCATCTTCAAGGAGGCCGGCATCGCCTCCCATGACAAATTGCTACTTGCGACCGTCGCCGTCGGCTTCATAAAAACAACATTCATTCTCATCGCCACCTTCCTCCTCGATCGGGTCGGGCGGCGGTCATTGCTGCTGACCAGCGTTGGTGGAATGATCTTCTCAGTCACCAGCCTTGCGATATGTCTCACCATCATCGATCACAGTCACAAGAATCTCACATGGGCGGTGGCCATGTGCATCGCGTCAGTGTTGTGCTATGTGGCTTTGTTCTCCATCGGTTTGGGGCCAATCACATGGGTGTATAGCTCGGAGATTTTCCCGTTGAGGCTGCGTGCACAGGGGTGCGCGATCGGTGTCGGCTTGAACCGCGTGGTGAGTGGAGTGCTGTCGATGACTTTCTTATCGCTATACAAGGCAATCACCATCGGCGGGGCATTCTTCCTGTACGCGGCAATTGCGAGTGTCGCATGGGTGTTCTTCTACCTGCTGTTTCCGGAGACTCAAGGGCGGACACTGGAGGAGATGGAGCAGTTTTTCGGCAAATACACTAAATGGAGGTCCGCGGCAAAGAAGGTGGATCTTCAAAGGAACAAAGTGGTGGTCAACAGCGGCGAAGGCAACAGGGAGGGGCAGTTAGAGAACTGATCATAAGACGGGGATATTTGGTAAATATGGATGCCTTTGTTAGGGTTTTCAGATTAATTATAGATAATAAGAACCGGGTGGTGGCTGCTAACGTGGACAATCCCGACAAGGGTTGCTTCTTGTTTGACATTGAAAGCATAAGAAACATAAAAGAATTACTCTAATGAATTTTCAAAGAAGTCACCGAGAGAAATTCCTCAGAAAATTCAATCACCTTTGGAATGAGAAGTCTTCTCTTCTTCCTTTTGATACCGTGGTTGCGACTTTTGATTTCACGTACAATTTTGATCTTTACTTCGAAATATTACGAAGGCTATTGTCCGAACTTCTTCTGTCGAAATCGAATCAATCATGAATCGATGGATCCAATGGAACAACATCAACTTCCCGCTAATTTCATTTAATATTCATTACTAGCCTCGATATCTCATGCTTGGAACTTGGGTGGTTCTTATGTATGCAACTTGGTGCCACTATCTTTCTCATTGTATTTATAAGCCATTGACTGTGTTGTGGCTTCCGTTCAATGGAAGCCTACTAGTCTTTTTTCCATAGTTAAGTGAATTCACTCATGCAATTTCAAATTTAATATTGAAACTAGGTTATTTTCAAAGGAAGGCTATGTCACACCCAACTTTAACTTCATATCCGTTCATAAACAAATGAAATTAAAAAAAAATAAAGTATCAGTGAGAGATTGAGTCAGGGGGATAAGCAAACCAAATTCTAAGAGTACACTTATTTTACGGAAAACTCAAGATTTAAAAAATATTTTATGAAAAATAATTTGTCATATCACTTGGAAAAAATAGAAATGGAAAATATTTTTAGCATCGATAATAATTTACGACTAACTTTTTTTTGTGGGTAATGAAATATTTTTCATTAATTTATTTTTAAAAGTGATACAAACCGTCATTGTTTGAAAATATTTTTAAATTTTAATTTTTCGTAAAATAAAACGCACTATAAATCTTAAATTTTATCATATAGTACATCGTCATCTAAGTTGCTCCTCTGTCGTTGTTAGACTCGCCAAGGAGCAGAGTAGCGGACACTCACAGATCAGACTCTCACTGGTCACAACTCTCAAGTGTCCATACAAGAAAGCCTAAGTTTGAATTTAATTAGTGTAGCTGGGGGCAAAAACACATCATAAATTTGCTTATTTTTCTTTGTTAAGTGAGAGGCCAAATTTATTTGGTTCGATTTTCCATCGTAAAATGGACAAAGGCTAAATTAGTAAGAGTTTATGGTTTTGCCCGATCTTATTAATTTTACGACTTCGAGTCACAATCTTTTCATGATTCAGATCTCGATCTTACTTAAAAGAGATTATTGATATACATCCAGATAATAAAGGATCAACATCCCATTATTTGGGAAGTGTTGATGGCATATTACAATATCTTAGATTTTATATTTCCACAACTTTCATGATCCAATTATTTGGGAAGTGTGGATGACATGTTACAGTATCTTAGAATTTGTATTTCCACACCTTTCAAGATCCTATTATTTGGAAAGTGTGTGTGGATGACATGTTACAATATCTTAGATTTTGTATTTCCACACCTTTCACTAACACTTTAAAAAATTTGATTCACAACGTGGCATCTTATAATTTGCTTATGGATAACACAATGGTAATTGACTTGGCTAACGGGAACATGTAGGAATAGGCATGAAGATGGTGTCGCTACATTCGATATGGCGACCCTCATTTCTTTCACTTTCTTCCCCTCCTCGTCATTTTCTCATTCTTTTTTTCTTCTCACCTGATAGGGGAAGACTATTTCGTAATGGTGTGTGGTGCGATATTATAATGCAGAGCATCCCGCTTCATTGATAAGAGGTTTGCTCCTTCCAAAATATTAAAATTAAAAAAAAAAATCTTTCAGCAGCAGTATAGAAGATTATGTGGTATTTGTGCCTCTAAGTAAAGGGTCCATTGCTTAGTGATTGAAATGGTGGGAGGATTGCTTATGGAGAAGATACAAAGAAAGCGTGAACATTTCAATTGATGTACTTGTCCCCCTAATCATTGATGTGGGGGACGGACTGAATTTCTTGCTCTAGTCACTGTGTGCCCCACTCAGTCATCAACCTATCCTTGTTTTTTGTCTTATGTCTTGATTTCCATTCTTTAATTTGAGATTCCTAGTTCTCAAAATGGTAAGACCACCAAAATTTCCAACTGACAAGAATTTTATATTGCACAGATTAACAAGCAGGGCCAAAAAACGAAAAAGATTCAAGATGTGGCACAGAATTCTTAGGGCACATCAAGGAGAGTGAACTACGTCAAACTAGTGCTGGCAGCTTGAAGTGTACATGGCAAAGCTGTACCAGATTTCTTCAATAGGAATGGCTTCAGCTGTCATGCAAGTTCATGTTCTTATCAATCGTACATCAGGCGGTCCAAAGTTCCTTCTGAGTTGTCAACTACAGAGTTTTAAGACAACCAGCTAACAAGGAATTTCAGAAGAAGTGCATCAACATTAACTTAAATGGAGTGAATTCGCAAATGTGCATAGAACCAGAGACTAAGCTTAATGTTATCGGGTGCAACTAGCGGGGCAAAAGTCATTTTGATGACACCGTCAACTGATTAGCTTCGCAGAATAAGTCAGATTTCGTGATGTGTAATGTCTCATTGTCCGGAAATTTTAAGTGAAAAATGTACGTCCCTCATTGACAATAATTATATATTTCTTGGATGTTGATATTTTAAGTTGCCCATAAACTGAATCAATTGAGGATCGGAAGATTGCAATCTTCGGAATTTTTTACGCAATGTCATTTTCACCAAGGCACGACTGAGAATGCTTTTAGATTTCGTCACTTGAGGTTGAAGTTATTGACATTAGGGTTTGCGAATGGGCAGGAATTCCTTCCATCAACTCAAAGCATCAGGTATTGACCACAATTATTTACACGCGTCCCTCCAACCATTTCATGATATCCGAGCATAAAATATAAGGAAAACAGAAGAACTTGGGGGATACAAAGCGAACGTCAAACTTCCTTAATTTTTCGTAAATTTTAATGATCAAACATTATACGAAAATGGAAATTGATTAAAAAGTCACACTTTGACAAAGCAAGGCAAGAAGCACATTCTCGAGGAATCACATTGAGCATTCAAGCCGGGAAATTGTCTCCTCTAAACGTCTCCATATAGAGTAACAAGTTCCTCCGGCAATGTCCGAGACACAAATGACAAGATCCGCTTCCATTACACAATTGAAGCATCATAGCTGACACATACACCTACTGCAGCTTTCGAAAAATTAACTAGTCCCTTAGAATCACCACACCATCACGTGGATCGGACCTGTCGCATAAAATGTTGCTAATGATAGAAATCTTGGCCTTAAAGGATACATTCACTGCATCGCCATCGCATAAGCATCGAAAACAATGCTCGAAAAGCAGTACATCTTTGTCCAGGAGTGAGGATCGAAGTGCCAATCAAACCAAAGATATAACTTATATAAGCTCGGCATCTTTACACGAATACAATGTGAAGACAGCCTGTTTGAAAAGCTCATCAGGAAAACCCCCCACGGTCGCCAATAACTCAATTGCACATGAGAGAGGTCACTCAGATTTTCCAGTTAATGTAAGCGGGGGGGTTCCCTGTCACAATTGCGACTACAAAATGATACCTACAATAGAAACGTTAATTTACAATGGAAGACACGAGCTTCGCTAAGAATCGAAGAGGGAAAGAGGAGAAGGGTTAATAACAAAATCATTTCTCTATGCCTTGCTGTAGATACTGTATTAGGTCATATCCAGCAGTAGTCCACTTGTTGTATGCATCCGTGCAAGTGCGGATCATGAAATTAGCTGCCTCACGCTCGCTCATTTCAGGATGAAATCTCTTCCGCAGATTGCCAATGGGATCGCCCCGGCTAAAACAAGGCAATCCACTGTCCACCATTAATAACACCGTGTTGATGATACCATCCATGTGACGACGAGCAGCAAGATAGCCCTTCACACACAATCTAAAAGGAACAAGACAAATGTCAACTTTTGATATGATGACTGATTAGCAAACAAGGGAATTCATTAAGCTAATTATAAGCATAGTAAGCAGGAGGCGCCCTTATAACTTAACCAAAGTCAAAAGGTATTGGACAGTAAAAGTTCCAATAACGAAAGATAATGACTAGCAATTTGTGTTTTCTCGCATCAAATTTGAAGTATAACATAACATTCGTCGACCTGAAAATGGCAAGTTCATTGATCACAATGCATCTTTGCAACCTACATCATTCAAGAATGGCCACAACAACAATAAACTAAGCCTTATCCAATTATGCAGGGCCCGTGAATAACATGTTTGGCACATTTTAAAAAGCAATTTTCATATGTGAAAGTGTTAAAACATGTTTGAATAAGTTTAAAAGCATATAAACAGATACAAATGCTTGAACATTTGGTAAACAAAATATATCATTAAGTATCAATAAATGTTAAGCTGCAGATCAACTCGCACACCAGAAAAAGCTAATTCTTCGCCTTCACCTTTTATTGATTAGTTTACCAAAATTACGAGACAAAAGGAATTAAGTCCAACTAGGATACACTTGACTATGTGCCAGGTTCGTGTCATTTGAACAAGTCGAGTCCCTAATTGCCAGCCTATAAAAGATAGCATGGTTGACTCTATTAAATCTAGGTTACCTCACGAAGCAATTCCAAGTCTCACTCTTCATGACTCCAGAAGGGTCAAGCAGTTGAGTCATTTCATGACTCAGCTTGAAGTGTGCACTTTCAAACCGCATATTTCCACCAGGCGACGTTTCTAGGATGAAACCAAAATCGATATGCACAAGCCGTCCCATGCTGCATTAATCATATTGTTAGGGCTCCTTGATTTTTCTACAGAACTTTTCAGCAATTTAAAAGAAGTTTTACTTGAGTGAATAGTATCACCAGTCAACAGAAAATGAAACCTCTCCCCATGAAAAACCAGATGCACTATTTTATCCTCAATACTATATGACCAAAGTGGTGCTCAAAAAGGCATGTCCGATGGCATTTTCCTATGTTTCTAGACAGAAGTAAGCCTGATGACATTGCTAACTAGGCACAAGTAAATGTATATACAGGAGAGCAAAAGAGGTGGGAGAGACAGAGATGTACTTGTCAAAAAGAAGATTGCCATTATGCCTATCTTTTGGTTGAAGCAGAAGACTAGCAACTGCATAACCAGCACTACTAATGATGAAATTTTCGCGTGCAGCTTCAAAACTGGGAGAACCAACAGGCCCGTAGTCCTGTTGGAATATTTCATATAAACCCCCATCAGTCGTTTCACCCATTTGACTCCTGCTTCGAGTGTTAGGCACCACCTACAGGCAGAAGAAAACATTCTAATGAAGAGTAATGTAGCATGTAAATTTTAAGTGTTCTTGTAAATATTGAGACTCCACAGTACACATGCCGAATCTCGGAAGGCCATCTAAGTTCAACATGGATAGTATTTCCTCTCCTCTGAAGGCTCTCGTTTTCTCTTTCTTGAGCTAACTATTCGAAATATAGTCACTTTAGTAAAAATTAATCTACATTTATCAAATTTTCCTTTCACCCAACTATAGCTCTATTAGTAATATACGTGCCAAAAGTAAAAGAATCTAATGGGTTAGGATGGAAATATATTGTCATTTTTCTAAAAAGTACGTCAAAAAAACACAAAATTATTGCAATAGGATCTAAATATAATGTTAACCCAAGTTTATCTCATCTATTCTATAATTGAGAAAAACATGCATATTAAATTAGGACAATATTTGACCAAAAAAACAATTAGGACAATGTAAATCTACCTGGCCCCCTCCCTTAATTGACAAGAAAAGAAGAAAAAGAAACGAAATATTAGTGTCAAAGTCACAAAAGAGACCTCCCTAAATCTAAAAGAATGACCGCTAAAATGTATGAAACCAAAATTTATCCCAAAAAAAAACAAATAAGAATTACAAAATCAATCATTCGACATCATCCCTGTAAAGAAATAAAACTGAACTTTCAATTTTTTTCATACGTAACCTACTTATGATTAGATGCATTCTGTGTCATGTTACACATTTTACCTTTCTTAAAACCAACAGAATTAAGCCATAGATGACCAAAGAATAACCAACTAGATAGCTGACTTATTAAAGCGAATCTCATGCTTTATAAAGCCATGTGTTTGCTGGTAACAACAAAACCAATATCAAGAACCCAACATCAAAACAAAGTAAATATGTCAGGGAAAAAACTGTTAATAACCAGTTGTTTTACGTATCATAAGCAGCCAAAATAAGATAGCAAGGACTCTCACTCTCTCTTAATCTATGAACACACTAAAATATTACACTCTGAGAGGGGAACAAAGAGGGTCATAAGGACACATTGGAAGCTCAAATGATGAGATTGCTGGGACCAGATAACAAAAGATTGACAAGACTTTATAAAAATATACCCAAAAGGGAAAGGATTTTAGACAAATGATTACAAAGGAATTAACTAAAAACCAACAGTTCTACCCATACTATATCAAGGCATGGAAACATAATCACCTCAATGATTCCTCTTTCTGGGCCTGTCGGGAGAACACCATAAGGGAAGAGATATAAGTTAAGCCCAACTGCTTCAAATATGTCTCGAAGAAGTGATATCACTTGAAGAGCAAGGACATCTTGCCGGCAATCATCTCCAACCTGGCAAAAATTGATGACATAGTTAGCTTAATGACAGGAGTGGATTTTGCTGTCAAATTGACCAGAACAACAATAAAATCCCAAAAAAAAACATTTAAAGAATGGAACAACCTAACAGAACTGAATACCATTCTCATGATATCTGCTTTGCACAGGAGAAGAAACATTACTCAGACCTTGAATTTGGCCTCATTAAATTCAAGTTATTCATCCCAGAGGCAACAGTTTAGTGATTCTAGATCCTATTTTCAGATAGAGAACAAAATTAGCCTTAACAAGCTTTAAACATTTTCTACACTATTTTCCATTTGCTATGTTTGGGAGCACAAGAGCAACAGAATTTGGAGAGAAAATGCCACAAGTTCAAAATTTGCACTCCATTTCCCTCTCACAAAAATTTAAAAATCTCACTCGTTTCCCACACTCATTTTCATTCCCCTCTTTTTTCTCCTTTTTCCAAACAGAGGATGTTCACTAAATCAGAACTAATAAATTAATAATTTCATTGATGTACAGAATACTTTAAGTGTCCAATTGACCAGTTTCACGAAAAAAAAGGCACAGTAAGTTTAACTGCAATTACTTACATGTCAACTTTGGTGTCCAACTACTTTATTAGTCATTAAAATCTTGATTCATCTAATTACAAAAACCTATGTGATGTGATTACCGGAGTTGGTGTAAAGCCTGTCGTACTTGATATTCCAAACCCTACCCCAATCAAGTCAAACGTTGCTTAGCCACACAAAAATGTTGATATTAAATGAACTGCTGCCATATGAAGATGTCCCACCAAGATATTTGATGATCAGAGTGATCAGCTAATTCCCCAAATTCAATATCAGACAAGTAACCAGAAAAGCAAGCATGTAGCATTTTCAACGAGTCGGGCCAGCTAACAGTTTTTAGAGCTAGTGAGACAGAAACAGCCTGGGTACCTCTGCCATCCTCACCATAATGCAAAAACTAGGATGCCGATGAAGCGGTTTCATACTTAGCAAGATGTTAACATGTCAGTTAGGAGTTTGATCTAGCTATCTAGTCGAATAGTTTCTGTCCACCAAATTCAGTAGCTCTTTCCTTTTGACGATTTGTAGATATTTAAACTGATCAAGATCAACCTAATTCTCACTCTTAACATGACATAGATCAATTTTCAGACATTCACTACAAAATCAGTTGCTTTTTAGTACATTTAAGAAAATGAAAAAAAGAGCCGAAATCACTTTTGGCACAGGGACTCAAGTAAGCTTCTTGAGTGCTGTGCTCATGTGAAAACATAGAAACAACATTGTGCATGTGGAAGAATCCCCTGCAATCCATTGTAAATTACAAAACTATTTTCTAACCCGGCCATAAGAGGACAAACTGAAAATCCAGAAACTCCACAGAAAATAGTTCAGCACAATTTGTCCTGGGGGTTGGGTATTTTATGGTAGAGCAATAAACCATACAGTGAGTTCATGGATACAAATATATTCAGCTAGGCAATTTGAAAAGTCCAATGGAATCAAAAGCCAAGAAATACAGAGTCTAAAAGCACATGATATGTGGCATACTCACCTTAAATATACAAGCTTGAGGCTTTATATCAGTCGGGTCACCCTCACGATCAACCACATTAAAAGTGATCATGATAGGAACTTTTGCAGCCGATTGTAGAGGTATTCCACTGTCCACCTGAATACCTCTGACAAGTTTATTAGGAGCAGTTGGTAAATAGAGGTCATATCCCTCCATTTCAATTTGCTCCAACTCCCTGCCATGAACATCCATGAGCATCAACTTCAACCAATACATGCTAAATAACTACCATAGGACATGAAATTATCTGTGAAAGGGAAGAACACCTCCGGATGCCGGCTCTACGCTCTTCCTTGGGTAGTGGATAGAGCACACCAGAGATAGATGTAACTTTGTCGAAGAAATCGAACTCTCTTTTAAATAAATCAAGGGCCTTAGGAGTGAAACCATCAATTATATGGTCCTTCACAACCGGCAACATTGCTTGAAAATTATTATTCTGAAACAAACAAATGAGTTATTCGTATACAACATTAGGATTATGGAAATTATGATCACAGAAAAAGCAGTGGTCCTTGTACATGCGATGGACGAGTTTACTTCATACTTGTTATGAATGAGCTTTTCATAATTCAGTTAATTGTGTCGAGTTATGAGAGAGCTTGGCTAGCTGAAATTTGGTTGCTTTTACATTTTCCTGCTTGAATCATAATGACATGAGACTTGAAAAGAAGGCAAAAGGATAATGAGATCATTCAAGTGGGAGGCTGCTCACCTACTTTTGTGGAAAAAAGAATGCATTGGTACCTAATGTAACTTTGATGTTTGCATGGAATGGAAAACTGCTTAAGACAAATCAAACGAATTGCCAATATCCCATATGATTTCATGCTTGAAATAATTAGCACAAAGATGCAAGTTATCAGTAGAAACCCAGTCACTTAAACCAAAGTAATTAGATCTGATATTAGGACATCCTCAGAGAAAAGCTAATCATCTGAATCAATCATCATACAGAAGATTATTCCAACAGAGTGTTAGTAAGGAAGAAATGATGATTACTCTAAAACGTGCACTTAAATTTGAAATCTCACCAATCCCTCTTAAACACCTAAAAGCCTGCACTATTTTCGTCAATCATGTACCAGGATAGCATAAAAATTTTAATTTTGTCTTCTTGATTGTTAGGATGTGCAAATATAAGTGTCAGCAGTGCGATAAGATGCTACAAACTAAACAATATCATACAGAGTTTTTGCAACCACAAATGATTAAAATGCCAAATACAAGAT
This sequence comes from Syzygium jambos, assembly GCA_031216235.1. NCBI lineage: Eukaryota > Viridiplantae > Streptophyta > Magnoliopsida > Myrtales > Myrtaceae > Syzygium > Syzygium jambos. Next base: position 17,791,428 of record CM062226.1, read on the forward strand.
CATCATGCCTCACTTGGAAAGCAAAGAAAAGCATTACAGTCTGAAAGTTAGTCATGCACTCAATTCTAGTGAATCTAATGCTTTAGAAATGCCGAAAAATTCCTCATTTCCCAGAAATAAAAGGAATAGAGTATTTCTTATGATATCTTCATCATGCTTCTCATCAATTCTCATAATTTTAACTTACTTTAGAATGTTTGAAATAAATAATGGACCGTCCAATGTTTAAATAAGTTATTAACAGCCAAACCTCTTTTTCCGGAGATTCTTCAATAAAAGCTGTGGGAGCAAAGACATAAGAGAATCCTAATCGACAATTTAATAGCTCAGAGTTTCATGGTAAACATATATAAAAGGAAGGAGGCTTGGCTTCACCTTCACAGAAACAACAGTTTCTTTCCCTGGTTCTGATGCAAAAGTCTCGCCCTGCCAGTAGGACGATCACAGCTTATAAAAAATATTAAGCACGACAATAAAATATTTCATTGATTCCATTAGACAATTTCGGAAAAGAAAACATTAATATTTGGAAACCTGCAGATGCCATATTAATATATGGGCAAATATATCGCTTCTCTGAGCAGCTCTTAGTAGATATCCCTCCACTAATCTCTGCAGAATAGCAGTTAATCACACATAAAATAGTTAGTATGAAGTTCACCAAACAAAATGCAAATCCCTTGTGATGGGTGTGGTTCAAGTTATAGTCTGCACTTCAGCCAGCTTAGACAAAAATTAAAAAAATAACAACAAAAAAAACTGCAGGTTTTAATATTCACACCAAGATAAATCTGCCCATTTTAAGAGAAAATAGAGACCTCAGCAGTTGCTTGGAGATATTCTCATTAGCTTGCTCTCAATACTTCCAGCTAATGTCAATTGCATTTAAGTTAGAAATACAAGCCACGGATTGTGATTTGAAAATTGTTTTTCTATTCCAAAGTAATATGGTTTCCATTCTGACTGCTTTCCAGCTCCAACCTTTAGCACTTGTCTTTACAAAGGTTTTCTCACAGTTTTCAGCGCAAATAACTTTAGACATCAGTAGCTCAAAAGCAGGCCAGCCTCAGCAAACAGTTTAAGTGACAATCTACACAAATGGAGTTCACCATTTTTAAATTGAGTCCTAAAGTTTTACATCATGCCATTGAGTCCCAGAACTAGTCAAAGAGTGCAATCAAGTATCTTTGGTAATTCCATTGGTTTTAGGTAAGGAAATATCTGGTGTGACCATTTCTATTATTTCAACTCTTTTATTGAACAATTTAAGGACATTTAGCACCGATGTGGGGCTAAAAAGGAGTTAAATCAGCCTACAGAAACTTTAAAGAAGAAAAAACAATGGAGTGATTTGCACGATTTCCCATTTTATTCTTTTCCGTTCTCTTATGATCAACTTGAATAAAGCAGCCACGGCCACCTGTTGTCGCTGCCACAACCTATCATTAACATGCCACCATCCACTATCACTACCATAACCACCAAAGCTACTCCTCTAGCCAAGACTCCACCACTCGCTGTCACCGACTCACCATGGACAGTGGTAGCAAATCTGTGTGGTGCAACTCAAAATTGACGCCACCATCGTCCATGGTAGTGGTAGATGCGTTGCAAAGAAAAGCCAAAGGGAAAAGACTGGACTTTCTATTCTGTTCTCTGATTCCCTCTCGCTTCTGCTTTTATTTGCCAAAAGGAACTCTTGGCTTTTCTTCTTGTATAATTTATTAAACATTTTATGTTAATTCTGAATCATTTCGTCCCACCTCATATTTGCTTACAGGTTTATTCCAATTCTTGAAGCCTTTACCTGTTCTATACATTGGCACCTACCTGGCGCCACAGCAGAGTCAAGTTTCCTCAAAAGGATACAGTAGGAGAGAATAAATAGTCCATAGACCACATTTGTAAATTAACGGATTTAATGGAGATACTTAATTGCACAACTTTTATGAAATTTAGGACTCAAATGCATGATCTAAAAGTTTTAAGGCTCAATTGCACTTCGGATACAAACTTTGGGACTTCTGGTGCATTCATTCAAAACAATATTTTTAATAACATTTCTAGACAAGCCCTCAGCTTCCATTATGTAGGGCACATAAAGATAAATTTACTGAATTTCCAATTGCAAAATTCAGAGCTAAGTAATGAGCATATAAAGTAAAACACTATAAAGTTTAGGTCAACTCAAAATAGTCAATAATATGGTCCCTTCCCCATGTTGCAGTTATTATGTGAAACAGGATAGTCTATGTGGCAGGGAATCTGAAAACTTCTTATCCTATCCAATATACTAAGTCAGGTCTAAAACAACACGTTAATTCAATTAGATCACCTACTGTGATGTTCGGGCTGATCTGCCAAATCCAACCCAATGTGAGGACCAACAAAGTGATATGCTATTTTCTGCTTACCCCTTCATCGTATCGCAGTGCTTGGACCAGCTGCGGCATGAAGAATGTCACTCTCTCAGGGGGGTAGGACTCTAGAACTCTGAGTACATAGGCCATGACACGTGGATGACCCTTATATGCAGGAGTAAGAAACTCAAGAGCTTGTGTAATTGAACAAGCAGCCCAATGGGGTAATTGTTGCAAAAGCACTGAATTTTCATCAACTGCCTTTGGAGTGACAAAATATGGCAACGCTTCAGGTAAGGTCCGCACATCCAATATATGTGACTGCAAGGTAACCATTGCGGTATGCAAGGCAGCAAATCAAGAGAAAAACCATTAGATATATAAACATAGAAATACGGGCCAGTAATAAATTGAGTTAATCATTATTTTAAGAAGTAAAGATTATTTTGACTGTGAAGCCAACAATCCTAGCACCTATCAACTTACTCAATAGACATGATTAAATACATGACTTCAATGGGAAACTACAAAGCATAAACGTAATCTCCGGCAATGCAAAGGCCATCTATAAAGGAAAGAAAATGAGGAGAAATTCTGCCCAACTACACTTGTTCCTCCTAGTTCTCCACAATGCTTGAAACGACAACCAACCAGAGTAAACATTGCCACGAAATTGGTGACTAGACTGGCATTATGTATAATATATTAGTAAAATAAGTGAAGTTTCCGCAAAGATACTTAAGTGCCTGAAAATGTCCAGCTCCGGCACCATATTAAAGGACAGCCAACTAAGTTGCATTTGAGATTTATCAGATGGACATAATTCATTTCACTAATAGTGCGGCTATTGGCTAACATAATTGGCTTACTTTTTCAAAATGAGATTGTAAGACTAATTAATTAAGATTAATTAATTTTTATTTGAAAAAAAAAAATCAAGTAACATGCGTGTGACACATGAGTTAAACATCTTTCAATTTATTAATGAATAACTTGCTTTGGTCATATGCTGGGAAAAACAGCTACTTTATGCATGCATGTCACCGTATCAAATGCAATTATCAATTCTATCAAATGTAATTATCTATTAAAATGCTCACTAAAAGCATCTATATTTTTATTGAAGGATGTGCGGAGGGTGTTTGTATCTCCAATCATTTTACTCATGAGGCTCCACTAATTGGAGGCAACACTTTCACATAAACTAATGTAACAAGAAATGACTTATTCGTACATCTCTTTAATTTGGTAGAACATACTTTGTGCTAAAGGAATAAACAAGATTAATTATGACTATCTCAAAATACATGTGCTCCGAAATTTTCCAGTACCTGGTTGGCATACGTATTGAAATACTTGATGCATGTTATAAGTGCGTGCATATTGGCTGATGCACTAAGAGCCACATGTAAATGCACTTTGATATGCGACAATAGGAGTATCTAGAAACTTGCTAAATCTGTGAAACATGCCAAAAAAAAATTTGGTCTGAACATGCCAAATTGACGTGGCTATATAGGTCAGAGAGATATTAACTAACACGGTGCAAGTTTCGATCTATGATTTCTAAACAAAAGACTACAAGATAGACTCCTTGTGAAGGTTAGACTCCCAGTGTACGTCATAACATACATTTGCTATTGAATGTATCAAATGTCGGCTCAAGATCAACTAGGGTACTAATACAGCATGGACTGAAATTATTCCAGGCTGCAGGGATGAAAAAATGAGGGCACTTCCCTGTGTTGAAATTAAAAGATAAAGGACCTAAGAAAAAACAAGACGCACTTCTCTTAGGTTTCTTCCTTTTGCACCTGCCACCTCTGGCCTATCTTTGAGGGGAAGATTAGCAAAGTCTGGAGAGACAAAGGGAGTGGGAGCAGCATCTTATTCTCTCAGATCCCTACAATTAGAATATCCATGGAAACCTACAGACGGCTAAAAAAAAGAGTAATTATGGCCAATCCACCAAAATTGTAAAAGGCCAACCGAAGATATATTCCACAAATTTGACATCAGAGAACAACATCCACAATAGATGGACATTCTCCATAGATTCTACAGATTAGGATTCGGATGAGCTCCTAAAGTTGGAAGTTCACCATCCTCCCTTCCATACAATAGAATCTCACTTGACCTTCCTAAGCAGACAATGCCTCCTTTCTCTTCTTTAAAGTCCAGAGCAAACAAGTAGTAGAAGCAAAAATATGGAATCCCACTTTACTTACTACCTAGGGCTAGAAATTAGGTGGAAGAATGAACCTTTGAGTCCTAGGATTTCACACTTTTAAAGGTCCCTTTCAATAGTAGAGACTTTGATGTACGTATTAGCAGTCACGTTGTCATAACAGACTTAAGCTAAAGATCTAAAATCCATCCATGTCTAAGTATTAAGTCTCGTCTCCTACCCAATCCCAAAAACCAAAAGAGACTGTTTATATGCTTCAGTATGGTATCAAATGACTTTACCACTCCCTCACTTTTAATCATTCCTTGTATTCTCTGTCATCAAGTCTCTCTTTTACACAAACCTTGCCCGCCTCAAGCTTGGGATGGGCGAGTCTGAGTGTGTGTGTGTCATATAGAGAGAGGGAGAAGTGAAGCCCATCATGTCATAGTAGACTTTTTGCCAACTTAAGTTATCCGTGGCATGCAGTTCTCCCATGAGTTGCTTTACACTTTCGATTAGAAACTAGACAACACTAATATGTGTGATTCATACGTATTTCAAAATCTGTTTTGGTTGGTAAAGATTAAGAGGAAAAGTACAGGGATTCATAAGTTTCTAGAGGTTCTACAAGGCCGTAACAAGGTTAATGCATCAACCGCAAGGAATTCATGTCCACAGTTGGGCTTCTGAAATAGAGTTAGGAATGGCAATTCCTAGATAGATTCAATAAAGCAATACAAATTAGCATGTTGAGTTCATGTTAATCGTGTTCACGTCAAACTCATGTCCAACCCGCCTAACACAATCAACAAACAAGTCGTGATCTTACTAGACACGAGTAAAAAAAAATGGACCCACATAGCCAGCCCAAATAAGTCATGTCCACTATAAATGAGCCAAAAAACTTGAGGCAGCAAGGTGATGACTCATCATATATTAGCCAAGGTCGAGCTTGCTGATGCATGACTTGTGTAGGTTGCAACCTAATCAAATACTCCAGTACTCATTTTTTTTCCTGTGACAAAATTAAGATACTCAGGATAACATAATGAGATCATTATCTCATGACTCCTGCAAGTTAGTAGTCATATATCACCTCTATTTTTCATTACTTTTCCTCATTCGGCAGCACATTCTCAAAGGAGAATCTGTTTATTGAGGTCGAGCTCCTTCTGAATTTGCAGTCCTAAAGGGATTTAATGCTTAAGTGTGGTTCAGTTGCAGTTGTCTACAATATGGTTGCAGTCAGGCTTTCCTATATCATGAAATTCTATGAATAGTTTATGTGCACTAAAATAGTAGCATAATAAGAGATCCCTTCATGATGCTGTTTCAGTTTACTTAGACTTTGTAATTTCAATTTCAAATTAAATTAATGAAAGATAGTGATTGAAATAGTGATATTACCTTCTCATCTATCTTCAAATTGTAGAAAAAAATCTGTAGTTTTGGCTTTTCCTTTAAGTTGATAATTATTGTATTAATAGGCAAGTTAAAGCTCGAGCTTGGGCTCAATATTGACAGAAAACCCGAAAATAGTGGGATCAATCTCGAGCATGTCGAAAATCATTTGAAGTTGAGTTCAAGCAATAATACTGATACTGGGTCAAGCAGGAGTCGCCTTCTAAATAGAGAATATCATGGTCCACTTACACCCCCAAGTGCGATATCCCATAATGTTCCACGCCGACTGACAGATGTAAGCATCCACACAAGATGGCTCCCTCACTCTGAGAAAACTTGCTATTTAAGTCATCTCATGCTTAGGATTTAAGAAAGACAAGTCCAATGTAGCCAATGTCTAACATTTTTTGCAGCATATATAAGGTCTGACCATAGCCTATTTACAGCAAGATAAACTTCACAAACCTGAATCAGCTGAGTTACTTCTGCCCTTAAATGAGGGTTTGTCCTGAATCTTGAGACTAAGGACAAAGCAATACGAGGATCCACAGAAAAGGCAGTTCTTGCATATTCAATCCATCTATCAGAGCTTATCTTGAGCCGAAAACCACCTTCCCTGAAATTGAGTGCAAACATGATTGTGAGAACAAGATCAACTTCAAGCAATTTTACCTATAAACATATGCAAAATACAGAGGAATACTTTGAGTTGGTGGGCTGCGCCCAAACTTCAAGCCTGTCAGTCTCATGCTGACATAACATCAGAAGGAGCTGCTTCCTCTTCTCTCTTCCAACAGCATAATTCTCCATGGCACCCCAGACAGGATGGTATTTGTCATTCTGCACACTCTATACTTATGAGATCAGCCCCCAACTCCATCGATGGGAAATAGGGAAGAGTACAAAAATGGCATTGGACCAATTATTAAGATTCTCCACACAGTTGAGTAACCTACCCCATTGAATAAAGAGCTCCCATTTTCACGTCCTGATCCCTTTAAGTCAGATTGAGGAGAATCTACTCGCTCATTTTGTAAGTAGTGAACAAATATGGATACAGATTGAGCCTCACTCTGGGAAAAATTCATATCCTTCATTTCATACCATTCGGGCTCATAAGCAAACCATCCCAAAGAAGCCCTGGAAGAAATAACAAGGTCCATTTCAATTCCAACTTGAGACGAGGTACTTTAAGGAGAAAACCAACCCAAATAGGCATGCCATGCACAATAATTCATATATTTTTCGCTTGTATGTATGTATATACACATATAGACCCACATACATACACTTTTGTGTGAAACCATAGAAAATCTCAGGTCATTTTATCACGATGCTCAAGCAAAAGAGGTGGATAAAAATCTTTACTAGACATAACACTAACTGTTCTAGAAAACTTACATACTAAAAATAGAACATCGGTAAATTATGTGTATCAGCCACTTGCATTTGATCTTCAGATTCCTATTCACCATAAATTGCAATTGATAGTCGTGACAAATTATTACGTCCAATCTAATTGAGTCTAGGACCACGACCAGACTCTGTCCTATGTTTCAAAAGTAGACATTCAAGTAGAAGTACAGATGCATTGAGCATGCACATCGGCGTATGGTATATTAGTGTGTCTCTCTCTCAGCCATACAACCGCGCATAAAGGGAGGCGTGGAAGGAACTCCTTCAGAGAGTAAATTCAGGTAGAGACTAGAATGTCCTACTTTATACGGCACAGTTTGAAAATCCTGTCTCAGTTAAATAAAGAAATATCACAGTAGAGGAAAATTTGTTCACCTGAAAATCCGGTCTTCTAGTAACTGAAGTCCTGCTCTAAACTTGAATAGATTACCCTGAGACTGGCACGAGCAGAACTTGAGCCCAAGAAGCATGACAGTGAAGAAAGTACCAGTGGCTGCAGGATGTCGTGAAAAGTTCCACGGAAGTTTTGTAGTTCCTTGCAACATCCGACCCAGGAGCAAGAGCTGTTCCAAATTGCTGTGGCGAATAACCTATAAAACAAACAACAATGAATGAGAAGGAAATAAATCCTCTATTCTCGAAGAATAAGTTACAGATGTCCATTCTTTTTGTAGATAAGTAAAGAAAACTTCACTACGAGGCACCAAGCGGGTGCTAACCCTTTCAGAAGAAGAGCCACAAGCTAAAAAAGAGCTCAAGCCCAAAAAAGTGCTCATACGAATGACTATATACTTATACCCAAAGTGACTAGCATACTAAGAGCTTCCAAGTACCTAGAGACCACTTTTTTAAATGTCAAAATAATACTCAGACAGAATTGTAACAACTAGAAAGAAGACAAAACATCAAACAACAAAATCAAAATTGCATCAGCAAAGCACTATGATAAATAGCTGTTATCAGAATTTCCAACCTTTAAAGCTTACAATTATTAAGTGGGGAGAGAATATGTGTATGTTAGGCCTATATATACAACGAACAAGATAGATAGATAGATAGATAGATAGATAGATATATGTATTCCATATGCAAGTGACGTGAAATTGACAGATAGGAAAGAAGATAGATAAGAACTGCACACAAGACGAAGTACTAAATCGAGCGTGAAGAATTTAGACTCTATTTTGATACCATGATAGTATTTCCAATGCAAAAGATTAAGCTGTTAAGTAGAGCGTGACTACAAGTATATGCTGCACAAGCAAACCCAGTAAATAGGTGATGTGGGATATTTTAACAACTGCAATGCAGGCCTAACAATTGGTTAATTTGCAAAAGTAATGTTCTCTCTAGCTTTGATATGGAAACGCAATATGTGTGCATTCTCCATAGAATGGCCATACGATTATTGAATTGTTAATCAGCCCACATGAATTAACATTTGTCCATGTAGACCCGCTACATGTCCTTGACCTACCATGATGGTACCATCTTACTATGGTGAAATAAAAGCCTTTATGTGTAATCAAATTATAGCGTTTCCCTGGCGGAACCCAAAGTAGAGAATATTACAAAAGCATTACCAGCAAAAAGGACGCTATTGTGTATTCAGAGATTGCATGCCACCATCCAACTCTTTCTACAGGACAGGCCATCCGCTAGGAACGCACAACCATGACAGAGCACTGGACTATGGCCAAATTAGTAGTGAGAAACTACCTGAATCATTTTTCTAGCAATTTGAGTACGCTAGCATAAAAGTAGAAGAACTAACAACTTTAATAACTTTGTTCCTTGATTTATTTTTGCACTTTACTGTTGGTTCTTGGTGGAAGGAATACAAAAACATCCCACCTTACTAAACAGCAGACCGTCACAAGTTCACAATAGAATGGAAACCCAGTTACTACAACAAAATCATTGTCACAATTATTGATAGTACAAAAAACCATAGTTAGAATTTTTCTGTGGTAGGTGGGCCTTGGTGCTGTTCTTTTGACTGACTATTGAGTCATTAATTTATTTTTTCCTCATTTAGTCATTAATTGACAAGGAAAAAAAGACAATCCTCGTTGAACTTGCAAAAATAATAATTGTACATGCAATGTCTAGCTCCACAATTAAGAAATAACAGCCTTTAAATTATAATGCAAAACTACAATTTTCAGTGCTGTAAACTTCACAAGAAAGAAACAGTGACCAAAAAAGACGTTAACTTTGACTTTTGGAAACAAGAATCTTGTGAATATCAATTTCTTCTGAAAGTAAGTGTACAAGGGGTCGTGCTTTATTGGAAGCAATCACTGCAGTAACAGATACAAAAGGCAAAGATGAATTGATTCAAGATCCTGTCTATTATCTCCTTCATAATGAAGACATATCAGTGGATCAACAGAAGTATCAAGTCCAGGAAACTAAAACTTTTCTTTTGAATGATATACATCACCTAAGCATTTGTCACTAAATGTTATAGAAGTCCACAGCTGCTCAACCCAAAGCAAATCGTTGACAAGCTTGGAAGTTTTCGCCAATGTCAAAAGTTGGGTTCACAATTAGCAAACCAGCATACCCTAAGAGTTTTCAATTGTAGATAATTTAGAGATTTGGTTGTGCAATATCCCCTGCCCCTTCACAATAATTACATTTTCTTTTTTCTCTTGTTTTTGGATAAGTGAAAAGAATATTTGAAGTATACAGTAGAATAGGTAAGGCAGTTAACCACCTTGAGAAAAATATAATACTATAAAAACTGACAAAGGGGGAGCCTCATGCAAACTAAACCTAGGGCAAAAGCTGGCTCTAATGCCATGTTAGAATAACTAACACAAAAACTCAAGCTATATAGGGACACTACATGAATATGAGGCTCATCAAAACCTCATAGATAAGCAATGGATGTGGGATATTCTAACAAGATCCATAGATTCATATAGGTAAACTTTCTGACACCCTTAGATACTTTTGAAACCACTACAATGGAGTGCTATAAAATTAAAAAATCAACTCTATTAAAGCAACAAAAGTTAATTCATCCTATCATATTTGTTCATCTATGACTGTTATGAATGCCATCAGCTAGTGGAAAGCCACTATGCCCGTATCCGCCACTGCTGCAGCACAACCACTTCTACGACCACGACTGCAATTTAAAACCTTGATAACAGGCAACTGGGGGTAATGGGACACAAAGAGCATCTAAGCAACAGATTAAATCATCCTACCTCAAAGCGGTCAAGAAAAAAACCGAGCCACAGTCTATGAGCAACAATCTGTTCAACAGGATCACTTTCAGGTTGTGCTTCTGGTTCCCCTGGTGCAAGTTGAGGCCTAAGTCTGGCAGCAGGTCCACTGTACCTCTCTTCAGATGCAAAAAGGCCACGTTTCGTATCGATTGTCCACAACCATGCATCAACAAGCTCAGCCAAAACAAGAGATCCCAATTTAGGTGCAGCAGAGACCAACCAAGTCCAAATGAAAACACCAGTCTCCATGGCATCAGCAGTTGAGATATAGGCAGGACACCAGCAGAGAAGGCGCAAAAGTTGAGAGAAACCGTCTATGTTTGATTTTGAGTCAAGATCCTGCAGACAAACATGAAGCAATCAAAAGCTATCTCTCCTCGTTTCTGAAATCACTGATTCTCTATTCTTAATTTTAAGATTATCTTGCACAAGGAAGAATTCAGGTTATGCAAAATCCCAGAGAAAAATGAGTATATCTGTACCATATTTGACAATAGGAAGGCTGTTGCCTGTGAACAAGTTTGGCGAAACGAGGTCTTATCCACTTGCCCACCTTTCTCAGCAACATTCACAAATTGCTGCAGTTGCTGAATGAATTTTGTAAGTACTACCTTGTCAAACGAATCATTCTCAGCTGGCATCTGCTGAGTAAACACTCCTGACTTCAACCTCTGCATCCCAATGCCCAATCCAAATCCTTGAGATGCATTGCCAGTTTGAAATCCACCGATGCTGTTAAAGAAATTTCTCATGCCAGTGATTTCCCCTGCATGATTGCACTTCGCTGTTGCACTGACTATGCCAGTACTGAGCACTTCGAAATTGAAGGGTTCGGTCAACTTCAAGTTTGCTCCAGATGCTGCTGCAGCAGCTGCCATGACTGAAGGGATGTTTGCAGTTCGTATGCCAGTCCAACAGTCATTCTTACCCGTTCCAATCCTTATCTCAGATAAAAGAGATATAACATCAGTTGCAGGCCTTGATCTCTGCCATGTGTTTGCTTTACAAAGCCTCTCCTAAAGTGGACATGAAAACAAAGGGAAAAGTTTAATAAAGACCAGACAGAAGTTATCAAGATATGCAACTACATAGCCTAATAAAGTGCCTACGATAACGTAAGGAAAGAAAACTCAAAACAGCGGAAACAAGTCTTCGAGATTAAAAAGGGACAACCATTACTGGCTCAATAGGTCTGCTCATTCTCTTTAAGTATTCACTCTACGCAAATGCTATTCCTATTCAGATGGTTTTGTATGGATTGTGAAAAACCATACGTGTTCCCACATTTGACAGAATTAGACTACCAAGTGCACTAAAATGCTTTTTCTTAATCGAGTATACCATTAATTTTCATTTGAATACTCTTGAAAGCTTTTATTCTTTTGAATGATTTCAACATTGTTAACCTGTACATATCATGATAATGGTTAGTTACAGTAAGAATTTGCACCCTTTAACTTTTCTATTCAATACACATCATCATTAATGAAATTATGAGGATAACCATTCTTCGACTTCTCTAGACCCGGACAGGGATAATTGGTATGAGGAGCAGCAAAAGGTGAAAGGCATGAGACCAGTAAATTTTGTCTTTTGAGAGCAAAATCTGGCCAATTGATTTTGCTATGTTTGGTTTATTATCATTTAAACTCTCACTTTCTTCCCTGAAAAATTTATTTTGAATGCCAGACATATCTGATATTTTATATTTTTATATATATCACCCTATGATTTTAGTGGGTCCGCATAGTTTTTCTCACTAAGCCAAATTGAAAATCCATTAGCAATAGATCCAAAGACTTAGTTTTACCTTGCCATCAGACATACACAAAGAGAGTATCTCATGTGCGAAGATATTTACTTACTCAAAGAATTATATTTCCAAACATGCCAAGCTAGAGCCCTTTATTTTCATATTTGACAGTTTTTTATAGTGATCATGAGACTTTGGAGCCTGTGATAATGTAATGGCCAGGTAACTTTGTAATCTCAATGCTAGTGTCCATGCTCTATATGTCATCCATATTACAGCAACAAGATTAAACTGCCAGTTAGCTTTCGTAATCTCAATTTAAATGTCCATGCCTTGTATCTTCATCCATATTACAGCAGCAAGATTTAACTTTTACGATTTATCTCTGAAACAGAACAACGGGCATAGAGGTTCTGCCTTAGTAAAACCAAAAAGAATCTTTTAACGTTCCAGGATAATAATAAGAAGTACCCTCTAATTTCCAAGTAAAATAGGAGATTTTGCTATTTAACTAGTCAGACATACTCAGGCTTTGTATCAATACAGTGAAACTTATTCAAGGGGTGAAGAAATTGGGACTACAGTAGATTAGATATAGATACAGTCGAAATGTGGAGCCACCTCATTCATACAACTGCTAACTAAATAAGGACAACTTCCTACCGCAAACGAAGATCATCTTCAAAGGAAGTCCACTAGAGCACTTTTTGTTGGGATCAAACAGAAACAAGAGCTGGGCACTTTCTTTATGCAATGCGATTAAAGCCCAACACACAAAAAAACTTCATATATGGTCAGACAATCTTAATGGAGATTCAAAATTTTCTGCTCCAGTCAAAATTTTCTGCATAAAATTTTCTGCATAAAATTTAATGCCTTAATACTGTCTGCTCCAGTCAGAACAAACTACAACCTTCGGCATGGTCAGACAACTCCACCCACTAAAAGAGCATTGTTAAGCAGTACTTCACATGATTTAGAAATAACTCTTTTGCACAGAAAATCCACCCACTCCCCACCCTACCACCAATAAAAACAATAAAGATTCTGTATGCCAGATTAGCTCATTAAGCACCAGCAGACCTAAATTTCGAACCATTTTATTTAATAATTACGATAAATACCACCAACAAAAATGAAAGTGAGTAGCTCTTTTAATGAGAAGATCAACCTGAAGAAGGCCCTGGGTAGTACATGGAGCATACGAAAGAGATTTAATTATCCACTCCCGAACAACTCGTTGGTACAATGACCGAACTGCTGCTATCCACGCAGGATCATTCACAAGAGCAGAGGATGAGCCATCATCAACCGAAAATAACAGGGAATCTAGACAAGACGAATTCCAGAGAACCTACATGAGTGTAATTTTGTTTGTTAAACTATACAAGCAAACAAAGAGAGAATCAAACATAATAGAACTTTAAGATTAAAGAAAGTTCCATGGCACCAGCCTACCTGTGGAAACTTGTCTCTAAGCTGAATTAACAAGTTAACAGCTATCTCCCGAATGCACTCTTCCCTATCGGACATACTTTTTATGAGAAACGAGGCATGCACACAAAGAGTCAAATCTCGTGTCACTGCCCCAAGGCCTGTGTCAGATATCCGATCTTCCTGAACCCAAAGTAAAGGATCAGTAATTTTCACCTACGGATAGACAAATAAACAGGCAGACATACATAGATAGGAAACAAACAGACGGATGGATAGACAAAGTGCATTTACATCTGCATAAACCTGCATGTGTGTGTACATGTTTAGAGAGAGGGGCAGCACTAATTTGACTAACATGGAAGAATTTTCATCACACTAAATAATTACAGAATTTCAAACAGATCACCCAGCCTTTTGCCAAGACATCCCAAAATCATACTGAATATTGATCCTCGATTTATTAGCTCAAGAAGGCAAAAGCATCACTCAGAGTAAAAAGCTAGCCTATTAAGCCTTTCTAATTAGATTAGGCTTCATGAGAATCTTCCTCTGGAATGTGAGACCTGAAGAAGTGAGAAAACACTTCACTTAGAAGGCAGTCCATGGCTACACAGCCCCATCAAACATGGCATCCCCTCTGATCCTAAGATACCTAACACCATGGTGCTCTCTACTTCACCTTTGTCACTCTAATTCCTCAGCATAACCAACCTGCTTTTTCCAAAGTAATTCTAAGACCCCACCCAGGTAGCAGCGCAAGTAATTTTGTGTAGATGACAATCTTGCAGAAAAGTACAAGTCTAGAACCTACAAGCAAGTTGCAACTACAAAATAAATGAATCTATCGGAACTACCAACAAATTTATTAGGTACTTCTAATTCCACAAGAAGAAAGCAAAAACATAATGGAACAATCTATTGAAAAGCAGCAACAAGATCTCCTCATACAATTAAATTGCATAGGTAAATAATTTTGAAGGGCGTCTCATTTCCAGAAAAAGTAAGTATACCAGCCATGACACTGCTGTTTCAAATGCCCGATGGACAATTGCTGTCAGACACTGGGAGACTGCAGGCATAAGATTTGGTGTTTTCAAGTATTCAAAGACACAACGGAATGCACTTCTAGAATAGGTCAAGGCTTCGCTTCCATTGAGAATGCCACCATTGCTACTAAAACGTATGATTTCTAAAAATGCCACAGCAAGAAGATATGTGGCTTTTACACCTGCAAAATAAGTGAGAAAAAAGTTTCAGATTGAGAAAATTTTACAAGGTACCAACCAAAATGTTGAAGCTGAGGAACAAAAATCACACATTCCTAAATTACAGACACAAAGTTATCTGCAAAATGTAACAGGCAGACTATCCTAACCCGAAATTGTGCTCATTCCTCCAACATCTACTCGCCCTCCCAAAGCAGCAGAAAGAGCAGCCCTGTGGGTTACAGCAGCTTTCTCATTGCCACTCCCTCTACGACTACCAGGGTTGTGGAGAGCATTAAGTTCCAACTCATCTTCAAGCCATTTCACAGAACTAACAACCTGGAGAGCAAAGTAAGTGGAGTCAAAATTTTAAATTTTGTTGAATTACCAAAATTACTTGAACGAAAAAAATTTCAATCAGATCAAGCAGTTGATCTTAGTAAGAAAAGACCAGAAAATGCATTTATCCAAGGAAACCAGAAACGCTAAACTTTACACTTCTGAAAAGCTTAGCCTATAGATTTGATAAAGGTCCTACAAGTCTACAATTAATCACCTCACATCATAATAGTCTTGCAGATAACATTACTCATAAAACTTTGCACTCAAGCAAATACTCCGTGGTCCTAAAAACATGAGAAAAAAGTGACCTGCCATATTCAGTATCATAGGATTGCAGTTAAATATTCAACATCGGGCCAGCCACCAGGCCAGCGCCTCCACCAAAAGGCCCATACCCGAGAGTTCAGGCTGGGCCACAATTTTGGCAAAAGCCCGCCTGGCCCAGCCCATGCTCATCCCAATCTCCAGCATTATATCCCTTTCTGGTAACAACAATTTTACATCAAAGAAATTAGACTCTAGACTCTCAAAAGTCCTTAAGTTTCTTATAGCCAAAAATTTGATAGAGGGGTGGCAGCAAGTATCAGTCTTTTCCCTTAGTCAATTACAAAATAAATTCCTCTCATAACCAGGAGTTCAAGAAGTGTAAAGCCAATAAATGCTTGCAAGTCCCAATGCAGATTCACCAGTTGTCTCACTCCTCTACAGTGTTCCAACTCAGATGTGTTTTTACACATAAAGCACCTATTTATGAGCTGAAACCTCTCTTTTGAAAGTTGTCAGTTCTAAGTACTTGATCATGCAAAAAAAGAACTTAGCTTTGCTACTTTTTTGCATAGCCTTATTAACAGCAAAAGCAAATTACAAATAAAAATGGAAGTTGTTAAGTTCTCTATAGTAATTGAAATTCTTGCTATGAAAATCTTTTTCTATTGTGAGAATTGATAATGGAACGAAAATCAGTCTATAATTGCAAAGCATAATTTGTCACATATAAAACCAGTGTTTCAGGAATGTAAAATTGGCCTCTTCATTTATCGAGTAACTGCTTGTTCATAAATAGCAATTTCTGAAGACATATCGAGATAGATAGATAAGCACCCCAGGAGAAAAAACTTCATGACCAAATTGCAAGCTTCAAAACTCTCCTTATACTCCTCTCTCTCGTTCACCAAAATATCTAAAGCAAAAGTAGAGGTCTCAATGAAGAAAAGGCTAACAAAAGTAATGAGCTTGATGGCTGTTCCATGGAGATGATTAATTATCTTCGAAAAGCACACATTGCAAAATTTGTGTGATTAAAAGGGTCAAACCATCATTTGATTTTGAAACTCTCATAGTGCTCTTACCTTTTCACCTGAGTCCTCTACAAGATATTGTTGGCTCTAAACCATTTCATCATTGTAAATAAAAGAATGACTAAAGAAAAATGAATATCCCACGTTCTAGTCCCCTTATCAAAGTTACAACTTCAAAGTTTCCACAAGAAAGAAGGAAATGCTACCACATCAAGGCTGCAACATCTGACACATGGCAAATGCATCAAAGAAGATGGACATTACAAAAAAACAAGAACCAGCATCCATCTGCAACCTAATTGCAGCATTATCATGCAGGTTCCTTCATTAAATAGCTCCTAATTTCAGTCAATGACATAATAGGATCTATTTTTGGGTATCTGTAAGCACGATTATTTCTTGTGATGATAAAAGAAAAATCTGGAAATGTTTTTGGTAATGCCCAAATTTATCAAGAAAAACTGTGGATCACAAGAAAGGTTGTGCAGGTGAGGTAACAAATTTTGTAAGATTAACTTACAAGGGGAGGAGTCCCTCGAGCAATTTTCTGAACGGCAGCAGACCATTGTGCGTTCCACATGTATGGTCCACCCACAGCCTGTAGAGGAATTGAACTTATGCTTCCCATACTATTCAATGTACTAGACATTGATTTGTAGGGCACTTGAGTATTTTGCAGAGGAGGTGCTAGACCAAAAAGAGCTATATAGAACCATAAGTTCCGAAATAACTTCAAAAGAGATGGCTCCACGTCTATCGATGGATTGAAGTCAGAACATATCTCAGAAACAGCAGGAAGTAGAGGACCCAAAAAATCTGCTCCGCTCCTGCAATATCGCAATTAGCATCAACAACTCCTCTACATTTAAACACATAAGAACAAGTGTCTAATTCTATCAGCCATACTGTCGCTTTAAGAATTAAAAAGAAAGCCTTTTTCAGGAGCACCATAACAATGGTTTCACCTAGTTTCACCATTTTAGCCACCAGGAAAAGATTGAACTTAAAATACAAAGAGAGACTCAATTCTGACAATGGCTTCTTTCTTTTATCACAATGCTGTGAAGTTAATCACAGAGGTGTCTAGCAATTTAACTCTTAAGAGTTGCAGTAATAACTAATTCTGATCATATATACAAATGAGGAAAAGCAAGAAAACAAGCATATCTTACAGCATGTTAGATACATAGTAGAAGCTATTCTATTCTCCATCCATTCCTGATGGAATAGTTTATCCAACAATTCATTGAAAAGCTCACCAAGAACAACTGACCAGAATAGCTATGCCTACCCTTGGTCCCATGGGCATAGCTTTCATTCCAGGGCCAACCAGGAATGACTTGAATTTTCTTACTCCACAAACGAACTTACAATTCTCATGCCGCCACCACCACTCTTACTGCCTCAACCCCCAGCCACTTAGGGGGCGTTTGGCAACTTGCCAAATAGTGATAATTTCTGTTCTTTTGTTCCCTGAATCAGTTTGGGAACAGAAATCCGTTTGTTAAAATTTTTGTGCACGGGCACAAATTTGCAAAAATTTGTTCCCAGAATCAATTTTGGATCAGAATCAAGAAGCAAAAAAAAGTAGCTTCTTGATTCTAGAAAAATTTTTCCATTTCTGATTCTTCTTGGTTTTTTTCTTCCTTTTTTATTTGTTCTTCATCTTCTTCCCGGTCCACCACTGGCCTGCCGACGGCCACTGGCGACCGGCCAGCGCCGGCGAGGGCGACCCTTGCCGCCCCCAGCGACGGCAAGGTCGGCCTCGCCATGGCTAGGCAAGGCTCGACCTCACTGTCATCTGGCAAAACCGACCTCGCCGTTACGACCGACGAGGATGGCATCGAGGGCGGCGACGAGGGCCACAATGCCCTCGCCAGCAACCGGCCATGGCCAAGGAAAGGAAGGAAAAAAAATAAAAATAAAAAGAGAAAGAAATATTAAAATATTCAAAATATTATTAAAATATTATTAATAAAAAGAAACTTTGTGTAGTTACCAAACACATTTCTGTTCTTTTTCTATTCTAAGAATAAAAATTTTGGGCAGTTACCAAACGCTTTCAAATGCTTAGAAATTATTCCCGGGCACAGAATCAAAAAGAATCATCTCTGAACAGAATCAGTTATCGGGCATAGAATCGTTGCCATGCGCACCCTTACCATCATCATCACCACCTCCACTCTTCCTCCTGAGGCCCTCACCACTCCATCACTAGTGACTCAATCAAACCCTAATTATTTCGCCAATTTCACCAACAACCAATACTTTTAAAATTGTAGCAGTGAGAAAACTGGTCAAGTGATCCGGATGTGGTTCAACCAGTTCGACCACCTGAACATGAGTTGACGCATTTCTACTTAAGTATTAAATAGTTTATCTTCAATTTGAAACACATGGGAGCAGATGGTTGAGTGGTGGGCGTATAATTCAGACAAGCACAGGATTGCATCCAAGTCCAAGTCTTTGACAGAATAAGTTTGCTTCATCGGTTTAGTTGCTTCTCTCAAAATACAATCATTGGTAAGCACCGACTAGAGAACATTGAATGGACTAGTGGTGGGTCCATAGTGACTCCACATGCAGGACCCCAGCTCAAATAGTTGCAAGTGCAGCTTTGCGCCTTTATTAATGTCCGACAGGTTCTAGAACCGGTTGACCCACCAATATTGCTTTATTTTGGATAGATAATAAAGGATATTGTTAAACTATAAATTGGAGTACATGAAAGAAAGAAAAGCAAAAGACAAAGGAAAACATCACAAGACTAAGGCGAAGTCAGAACTAGACGTCCGAATCCACATAATCGAGCACAATACATAAGCAACCCAAGATTTTAAACCCCCAAAGACTCTTTTGTTGTCTTCCTAGCCTATGCACAACATGACACAAACTGGTGCAGCAACCCAAGACTTCTTAGAATTGAGCCTCCTCCATAAGCATTCCAGAAACGGAAGAGCAGACTGACATGACTTGGCATAACCCGTGCCACCTTAGACAAGCTAAGGATATGATTCAAAGGCTAAGAGCAAAGTCAACATAGGAAGAGAGTAATAAAAAGATTACCCAGAATGCGTATACACCGATCATGAGAATGAAATCCCCTTTCCTGGGATCCTCAATAGTGAAAAAATATTTTTCCAAGCTACCATAAAACAAGAGAAAGAGATGTTATAAGGTATATGGGGCTGCCAGATTGCTTTAGAGGCGGATGAACAAGGGGAGAAATTCCCCAAGTCTTTTACCCAATTGAACCACCGGGTTTGGTCAGCTCAACAGGGTTGACACCAGTGTGATCCCAATTTTGACCACAGATGCCTTCACAATCATAATCAGACTGGACCTATGTTATCCAGTCCAACTAATGGAATCGCTAATCTCTTCCAGTTTTGGAAACATTACCACCAACGCCCGCTGCCTCCACCACCCCCCCACCCCCTTTCCTTTGTAAAATTATGCAAATGTATATTGTGGCTACTATAAACAAGTACCTCTAAGTTCATAACTTCTAAAGTAAAAGTTTTTACAATTATGGTTAGAATAGATGGAACTGAGCTTTTAAATTATCATATTGATGAAAAATAGTTGGATTATTCCTTTCCAAAATCTTGCAAGCCAAGCATGGTCCTGAAATAGTCATTTAATTATACAAACAAAACTGTTGTATAGCTATTCTAGTGCTATTTAATCTGTATTCTAATTTTGAGGAATAGCTACTCTGCCTAATTTTATTATTAACCAGATGTACCCTTAGCTTTCATCTTTCTACAGAGATATCTGACATTTCTACCTGTAACCATGCTAGAACCGCCATCCTGATATTCTGTTTCAGCCACCCAATATAGGGAAAAAAGTCCCAAAGCAGTGAGCACATAACGATTGAGAATTCAAGGAGAGCTCGTGACAAATGATAAATCAAAAAGAGTATGCTCATTTAGACGTCACCTTGAAGCTTTCTAGGAATCACATTTAGGGTTTTCTAAGCATCACACCTAAGAAGTCTGCATCACACAATCAAAAGCAAAGACTTGCTAAAATTCAAGAATCGGTTTAAACAAGAATAAAGTAATAAAAAAAGGCACAGACTTAAAAGAAGATCTCCAAAATAAAAGATTCACAAATGACCAGAGACAAGTCAAGGTTTCAAAAAGGCCAAAACATTTCTCGCGCAGAAGCAAGCAAACTTGATGGAATGGAGTTCCATCAAGCCAAGGAGAAATGATACAAAATGCTTAATACATGGTTTGAAGATCTACAGAACGATTAAGTTGGGAATAGAATCTTAGCTGATAATTAAAGTTCTTTTCTTTGACGAAAGGAGTATAAGTCAGGATAGAAATTTCCCATATATTTATGTTTCTCATTTTCCAATACAACCATCTTTCTTGTTTAAAAGTTCTTAGTTCAACCAAGCTTAGGATTTTCTTTATAGTCTATATATATGATTGTGACTCTTTCAATTTAATAGACTCCACAAAAATTACGGAAATTCAGCAAGTTTTTCTTTGAATTCTCTTATGCAATCCTCTTCTTAAGTCGGATCCTTAAGGAACCCTAAGTATGATGCTTAGGAAGCTTTGCTTGTGACGCCTAAAGCATTCACTCATTTGAGGTATCGTTGATTTCTCTCCAATTTCTCCATCAAATCATGCTCACTACTTTGGCTACATTAGTTCATTAGGGACTCCACAAGTCTAGCACCAATGCACTAAATCTCATTAGAGCTCTCAAGCTAAGCTTAAGCCTACTTCTATCAAGCTAGTAGAATGAGTGATCTCCTGGGAAATCCTCTGCTGCACCCTCTTCTATATTTTACGGAAAAAAAAAATGAAGTAACTGATGGACATCTCGTGCATACAGTACAAACAGGAATGGCTGAAGTGGAGAAGTGAGTAAAATATTTTGTGCGCTAAATGCTAGTTAAGCTTACAGAAATATCCTATAGACAACAATTATTCATTATGGAACGAAGCCATAAGCGCCAACATGTGTACACGATAACTGTAGTGAAGAAAAGAACACTCCGATGGATGTGCCTGTACACCAGGAAAGACAAAACTAGAAATGAAGACCTGGCTCCGATCAAGGATAAGTCGAGAGAAGGTTGCTTAACCTGGTTTGGTCACATTAAATGAATACCTCAGAGGCTCCATTGAGAAGGTGACTTTAGGAAATAAGAGACCCAATTAAGGAGTAGAGAAAGGCCTAAAAAGTCATGGGCGCAGACAAAGGAATGATATAAAGCTTCCATAACTTATAAAAGAAAAAATTCAAAATCAAGCACAATGGGACAAATGGATTGATATAGCTGATCTCAGTTTGTTGTTGTTAATGTTGGTTTTTCATTTTTGGGTGGTCCATAGACCCAAAAAATTATGTGAAAGGTTCATCAGAAAAACCTATCCCCTCCACAAACAAAATAAAAGCAAAATAAAGCAAAGACGAATGTCTAAATATATCATTTGTAACAAAAACTTATACTTCCTTAACATGCAATTGAGAACTATTTCTCTCCATAATTTTAAGGTAAAGCACATCGGTACATTTTTCACAGAACAATATTATACAACAAGGATCAAAAGTATAGCATTGCCTCAACTATTTGTGCTACAAAGCCTAAACTATTTGTGGTATGCTACCAGCATATATATTTTGAAGAAAATGATACCTTCCACTTTTGCTCTCTGCCGCCAAGCCTACATCTGAGCACAAAGATAGCAGACGGTGACGGTAATCTGAACGCAATTTACTACTTGTAAGACGGCTAGCAATCAGAAGAAACCCAGCAGGAAGAGTCTACAACACCATGGAATAAGTCAAAATCCATGTAGTAAATCACATCCTAACGTCACAAACTCGACAGATTATCCTAGCACAACTTGCAAAGAAGACTAAGGGAAACAGTGCACCTCAACACGTTCTGTTGTGGCTTCTGGGGCCAATGTTTTGCTTTCAGCAGACCCCAAACTCGAAAGCTTGTTCAAGTAGCTTCTTGTCATCAAAACCACGGTCTCGCGAAATGACTTCTCAAAGCCTAAACTTGCTATATGAGACACAGCATCAAGTAGCTGCAGCAAAAGGCGAAAGAAATATTTGAGAAACTAAACTACTGAGGGATCCTTGCAGTTTTAAAAATAGCAAATAAGCACTCTAAAGGAGAGGTCCATACACGAATCCGCAATAAGCCAGGAGTTGAAGCATCGCCCTCTTCTAAACTTTCAATAAAAAGTGGCAGTATCATATCCACAACTTCCGACTTCCTAATAGCAACACTCAAATCTGCCAGTAAGCGTATCAGGTTAAGTTGCGCAACAGGAACAGCCTGCTTCTCCTTTCCATCCTGAAATTAGTAAATATTGCATATGCATGTAAACAGATATAGTTAAAGTTGAAAAAAGAAAATTTAAAAATACCAAAACAGATGAAAACTTAGGCACTTCTTAGAACATCATCAAATTATGCAGTCACAAAACAGATGAACAGATCACAATAAAACTCAAGTGGACTCCAAAATATGAAATCCAAATATTTCAAGGAGAACATGGTCATATCTTACATTCAAGTATTATCCGGCAATTATTGACTAACTATTTACAAGAAGCATGTACAGCAGCCACAGCCATCATTTATGAGTTTCTCATCAATGACTCACTGATATTCATCCAACCTGTTCATTGTAGTCATTCCTTTCCCGGACACTTGCCACTAATCCCATGACAAAAGTGTCTATAGGAGCCCGGTCCTTGCTCCAGCCAAATTCAATCACTTCACAGCTTGCCTTCATGACACTCTCAACCATGGCTCCATGGCTACTAGCCCATGCATCAGCCTGCTGCAAATCGTAGTCCCAGAAAAAGAATTTTATGGAAGAACACATCAACTGGAGTAACATTGTGAATGGATGATGCTAACAGGGATAATTCCTTTCTTCAACGCACCTGAGCACATGCAGTCAGCACAAGGAGCTTGAGGCGAATGAGCAAAACTCGTAGCGGCTGTCCACCCTTAGTGACAGCAATTTGAGTCATCCCCGTAAGCAAAGCACTAAATAGATCCTCGCACATCCTCAATTTTCTCCAGACAGATAGTAAACATGCCTCAGCTGCGTCAGTGAATAATACAAGAGTCTCGAGCCAAAACTTCTTCACAGCTTTACCATCCAAATCAAGAGATGATAAGCTCTTCATCTTCAATCTTGTGATGGCCTGATAAACTGATAGTTTTGCATTTATTCTGGCTTTCAAAGTTGGACCCTGTTCATTCCAGTCCCGCTTTCTTATCTGCGTACGGAACCGACAATTCAGCAATTGACTGCCTCTACTATCAAAATATAGATAAAAAAATTAAGCTAGAGCAAGAACTCAACCATGAAAGGCTGCCAACTACTTCTGCTACAGAACCTTCAAACAATCTATCTTTCAATCCACTCTATTGTTCTCACAGAGAAGTTAAATTTTATATGGGATTATAGTAAGGACCAAGGGGGCTGCCATTTACCAGAAGAAGAGAGAAAAGTCTAGAAAGAAAGGGCGCCACGTCACCAAAACTTACCTTCAAAAATGCAGGCATAGATTGGACTTGCTTCCTTGCCAGTAATCTCACCTGCTCCAATAACTTTGAATCATCAATTTGGACTCTCTCTAGAATGTGGGTAATCAACCTATATGCAATCTCTTGCTTCTCCAGGTTCTCGACAGACTCTTCCTCGAATGAACCAACTTGCTGCCTGAACATAGCCGCAACTCCGCCCCCATTACTGTAACCTCCCACGATGCTCCCTCCGTTCATTGCTGCAGACGCCCTAGACGATGCACTTGCCGCATCATCTACAAGCCTCGAAGCCACGCCACTCGATGAACCACTGACTTCATTCGGACTCGATATCTCGCCAACATGATAATGGTTGGCATTGACACTCAACGGCGAACTCTGCGACGACGACGTTTCCGAATTCACCTGCATTGGCTCCCGCGGCGAAGGAGGCAGCAGAACTGGCAAGGCCAGCTGCTCGAGCAGGTATCTCACCAACGTATCGCCATCCGACCGCAGGACGGGCGGGAAATTCTGCGAGATCGCCACCAGAAAAGCTCTGGCGATGGCGGCACCGTCTCCACCGCGGCCGACGGCCGCGACCACATTGTCCCTGGTGAAGGCGGCGACCTCGGCGGCAAAATCCGGCGACAATTCCGTAGCTTTCGCGATGTAATCGAAGAAATCGGCGAAGAACGAAGCAATGGCGTCGCTGCCGAAGGACTGCGGCCAGAACGGAACGTCGAAGGAGGCGGGAATCAAGCGCAGGAACTCGATCACGACCGAGTACGGCCGGTTATCGGGCACGAACACGGACTTGGAGAGGAAGCGGGCGACGGCGAGGGCCGCATTGAGGTGCGAACGCGAAACCCTACGAGATCCGGCGAGCACGGACTCGGATTGCGGGCACCTGCCGCAAATCCACGCCAGTTTATCGGCGAACTGAGCCGGATTCTGCGCGACGAGGTCGCAGAGCTCGACCAGCGCCTCCATTTCCGCCCCTCACCCCAAACAACGCCCCCGCCCCCCGCGCGGCGGCGGCGGCGGCGGCTCGGGAAAGGGAAGCGTCTACGGCGGGAAGCGGCGGCGGCGCGGCGCGCGAGGGAGGGTGCAGAGCCCCGATCAGGTCATCGGAGAGGAGAGGCCGGATGCGCAATGCGATCGCACGGCGGCGAGCACGTCGGCGGACGGCGGACGGCGGAGATGGAGGGGGGGCTCGCGACGGCGGACGAAGGTCGGCGTTAATGGCGATCGGGGGGTGATCCGCTATCGGATATAACAGCCTCCGCGACGTCGCTGTCTTCGGCCTCCTGTGCGTCTGGAAATATTTATGACATTTTCGTTCTGCTCTGTGCGCGTCTCTCTCCTTCCTTTTTTTCTTTTTTTTCGTCCTCCCTGTATTTCTCGGGGTGATAGGTTTGAGGATGGATAGACCCCAGCCGCCCCGGTAGATCCGATTCCCGATGTTTGCAACCTGGGAATGATCCTATTTGGCCTGAAACCCGACCTATTTTTTTGGTCCGGTTATAGAGTGTATATGAGGACTTGTTTTTCTTTTCTTCCTTTTTTTTTTTTGTTTTATTTTGTTACGGCAAAATAATATGAGCAATAAAATGGTTCGGAGTAAAAGATGAACGAGGACGAGCGGACAAAGGCGAGTGAAGAACGAGCGAGGGTTGTGAGGGTCGAACGAGCGAGGGCGAGCCACGAGTGAGTAAACGAGGAGTGTGAGTCGCGAGAGAGAGAGAGAGAGTCCCGAAGCGTTAAAGAGAGAGGTTTGAGAGAAGAGAGAAAAAGAAAGATAAAAAAAAATTGCCTAGAAAAAAATAAGGTTTTTAGACTTTATGAAACCGTTTCAAATTCGGTCCAGTTCTTAATCCTTCGGTTCTAAAAATTTGGAGTTGAGGATCGGACTAGTTCCAATGGAAACCTGGAAGCTGACCGGTTTTCAAGGTGGTTTAGTTCGGTTCTCGAATAGTTACATACCTTCCTCCTCTTTTTTGGGTAGACGATATAAAAGATCCTGAATTTTGATTCAATGTGCAATATTATCCCAAGATTTTTAACCGGTTCATTGTAGTCTTTAAACTATAAGTAAAGATTCAATTTAATCCCTAAATTATATGAAAATATTTAATATGGTTCTTTCGTTAATTTAAGTGAACGGAGTTGCTAATGTGCTTTCAATATATTAAGCTAACACAATGGACAACAAAAAAAATGTTATACTTGAATTATCCAAGTAAGATATTCATTTGAAAAAATATATATATAATAATTCATGTCATCAAATAACAATGGACATGTTAACATCTATTATTTTTTTCTTTTCAACGCTAGATTGACAAAAAGATGGCCATGTAGACGTAACGTATTTAAAAGTCCAATTCAATATATAATAATCCACCTCATAAAATAACATATGATTTGTTGTTTGAGCAAATGAAAAGACTGCATTGAACATTTGGCAATAATTTAGGGACCACGTTGAATAAATTATAAGTTTAAGAACGATATTACATATTGGATTAAAGTTCAAAAAATATCTGTGTCATTTTTTTATTTCATGAATGGGTCCTTTAACATAGTAACTAAGCATCACAGCAATAAATAATTTATACTCATCTTCACTACTATATGACACAGATATGGAGTCTCTTACTTTGAAAAGATCACAGTCACTTCTTTTTCTAGAATGAACTCCGCTAGTTACTTTGGGAATGTGATATCAAGGACGAACGTGTGAATTAACAATTTTATCTTTATCTCTCTCTCTCACTTACTTGAGTGGGGCATGGAGAGGCCAAGGTACAAATCTTCCTAATTCCTATGCCAACAGATTGGGTACTCTTCCCTTCTTTTATGCTTTTAACTTAGGAATGCTTTGTGACGAGAGTTTTCCAACGAGCTCGGTATTGATAGGGCAAAACGAAAGATCACGAATTCGAGTTTTCGAACCTGCGAGCTCGGATGAACGGATCTGCATCGACTAGGTGTTTGAAGACAAACAAAAACCATAGGTTTGAAAAGTTATGTTCAATTGTAGGGTCAATACAACCAAAAACTTCAAACTAGTACACTTGCGATAAATTTACCCAAAATTAATTTTTTGACATACAAAAATCTCAAATTGGTATATATGT
This sequence comes from Syzygium jambos, assembly GCA_031216235.1. NCBI lineage: Eukaryota > Viridiplantae > Streptophyta > Magnoliopsida > Myrtales > Myrtaceae > Syzygium > Syzygium jambos. The sequence goes on from CM062226.1 coordinate 17,818,728, forward strand.
GATAAATTTACTCTCTATTAGTTTCCGAATGATCGGTTTCCGGGTGAATAGACCCCACTCGCCCTAGTAGATTCGATTCTCGATGTTTGCAAACTGGGACCGATCCCGTTTGCCCCAAAACCCACCCTATTCTTTTGGTTCGGTTATAGAGTATATCCGAGAACTTGTTTTTCTTTTGTTACTTACTTTTTTTTGTTTTATTTTGTTACAGCAAAATGATATGAGTATCAAAATGGTTCAAAGTAAAAGATGAACGAGGGCAAATGAACAAATGCACGTAAGGAACAAGCGAGGGTTGTGATGCCCGAATGAGCAAGGGCGAGCCTCAAGTGAGTGAGGAGGAGGGTGACTCGAGAGAGAGAGAGAGAGAGAGAGAGAGAGAGAGAGAGAGAGAGAGAGAGAGAGGTTTGAGAGAAGAGAGAAAAAGAAAGATAGAAAAAAAGATGCCAAGAAAAAAATTAAGATTTTTAGGCTTTATGAAACCGTTTCAAATTTAGTCCGCTTCTCGGGTGGTTCTTCATTCAGAATCGAGAACCGGACCAATTTCCATCGGTTCTAAAAATTTGGAACTGAAAATCGGACTGGTTCCGATGGAAACTTAGAACCCAATCGATTTTCAAGCCTGTTCGGTCCGGTTATCGAATAGAATCATTCCGGTTACACAATCATAGTATGTTCGATTTCCAGACCTTCCTCCTCTCGTTTTTTTTGGGTAGATGACACAAATGATTCATGAACTTTGATTCAATGTACAGTATTATCTCAAGATTTTTAAATTAGTTCAATGTAGTCTTTGAACTATAAGAAAATGTTCAATTTAATCCCTAAATTATATAAAAATTTTAAAATGGTCATTTCATTAATTTAAGTGAACGGAATCTCTTATGTGCTTTCAATCCATTAAGTGTGGCTTCCAATCTCTTAAGCTAGCACGATTGACAACAAAAAAATTTTATACTTGAATTATTCAAGTAAGGTGAAAAAAAAAATTAAATTCATCAAATAACCATAGATATGTTGACCTCTATTATTTTTTTCTTTTCAACAATAAATTGACAAAACGATGGACATGTAGATTTATGGTATTTATAGTTCAATTCAATATATTGCCATTTCTGCAAAAGGAAGGACTACATTGCATATTTGAAAATAATTTAGAGACCAGTTTGAATAAATTATAAGTTCAAGAACGATATTATATATCGGACTATCGTTTAAGAATTATGTGTCATTTTTTTTATTCCGAAACAGGTTCTTTAACATGTGACCCATAATCTTGTTTTGATGATTCATTTATTTATGTGAAACTTGTTTTGTTGCTTTGGTTTGCCGTTGGACTACATATCTTTATTGTATATCCGTTGAATGAATAAAATGTTTCTTTGACAAAAGAAAAAAACATAGTAGTTATGCATCACAGCAATAAATAATTTATACTTGTCTTCACTATCATATAACACAAATATGGAGTCTCTTACCTTGAAAAGATCACAGTCACTACTTTTTCTAGAATGAACTCCGCTAGTTACTTTTGCGAATGTGATATCAAGGACGAACGTGTGAATTAACAATTTTATCTTTCTCTCTCTCTCTCTCTCTCACTTATTTGAGTCGGGCATGGAGAGGCCAAGGTACAAATCTTCCTAATTCCTATGCCAACGGATTGGGTACTCTTCCCTTCATTGAGATGCTTTTATGCTTTATCTCAGGAATGCTTTGTGACGAGAGCTTTCCAACGGGCCCGGTATTGATAGGGCAAAACGAAAGGTCACAGATTCAAGTTTTCGAACCCAAATCGTGGTCGCGGGCTTGGGTGAACGGATCGGCATGGACTAGGTGTTTGAAGACAAATAAAAACCAGAGGTTTGAAAAGTAATGTTCAATTCAAAGGTTAATACAACTAAAAATCCCAAACTGGTACATTTGTGACGAATTTAACCTAAACTAATTTTTTGATATACAAAAACCTTAGACTAGTATATATGTGACAAATTTACTTTCCATTAGTTTTCCTTAAATTTTACTGTCAAATTGTTGAGTTAGATGATTCGTGATAGTTGATGGGTGTACCGATTTGAGGTTTTATCCTTTGTTTATCATGGTGTATCAATTTGTGATTTTTCATAGTATTAACATAATTTAACCGAAACTAACTAATGGGTGAATTTATTACTAATGTACAAGTTTGAGGTTTTTTGTGATCAAAAAATTAGGTTGAAGTAAATTTTTCATAGGAGTATCAGTTTGGATTTTTTGTTGTATTATTAACCATCATTTCTAAGACCTCTAAGTATGGTTATGAGCAACGGAACCTAACTCAAGTATTGGGAAAGTTTGGCTCAAGCTTAATCAGGATGTCCTCCTCACTTATTTTCGCTGCATCAGAACTTTTGCAACTTCTAGTTCCGTTGTCATTCAAAATTGAGAGATTGCAAACATCTCGATACAATGGAAAACGGGTGACTGGTTGGAAGGGTCGTAAAGTGGGCATTGAATATGAGTAATAATACGAGCATTAAAAGGCCATTTCTCTGTTACATAAATCAATATCGTCCTTCATTTTAGTGACACTCTCATTTCTCAAGTTAGAAGAGTGTTCAAGTATTTTCAACAGGTCAAGATTCTCTATAATTTTAAGGAGGGAAATGAATGTGCAGATTGGGCTATCCAACCCAACAATGCGGCCGATAATTATGCATTAGATAGGCCACCGATAAGTTCCTTTGTTGTTAGAGATCAAATTGGATTGTGTTTTGTTAAAAGAGCAGCGCTGTAATTTTCGGACTCTATCCCTTCATTTATTAAAAAAAAAAGAGACTCGTTTCAATGAATATAACCCATTTTGAGTATTGAAAATTTTATACCTTATTTCTTGTCCGTCAACTTTTAGTTAAACTTTTGGTCAATCCTAGGTTAACTAAAGAATCTATCGAAAATTGGGGCAAAATTTGAGGTGTCAACCCTCTCTCGTCCTTTTTCTAATCCTTAATTTCCTCTAGATGAGCCGAGCGAACTTCCCTTTGATAGATGAATAGACTCTTTCTCGAATTGTTTGATAAACAATTAATTTCCTTTAGAAAGTTAGTTCATTTCTATTTTTTTGTCGACAATAATTTTAATGTGAATATATATTATTTAATTTAATTTAGTTACAATATTCATCTTCCATTCTAATTAATCAGTGTATGCATAATCAATATACTTTGTTATCACCTAATAAGATATAAAATTGGGGATAACTGCACAGAAAGCCTTAAAACTTATCACGAAAGTATAATTGAATTTTCAAACTTTCAAAAAGTACAATAAAGTCTTAAAAATTGTCAAATTGGTTCAATTAAGTCTTTTCGTTAACTCCGTCTAACTAGACCAACAAAAAATATTGACATGTCTTATTTTATTACTTTCGCAAGACGTATGGTGATGATGTGACGCCTACCAAGCGTCTCATTAGAAAAATATTAAAAAATTAAAAAGAAATAGCCATAGGCCACCGCCCCCGCTCATTACTAGAAAGGGTTGGTAGAGGTCACCTAGGCCTCGCCGATGGTCGACGGTCCTTGCGTCAATAATTCTTGCCGACCCCAGATTTGAGCAAGGGCTCGTGAGACCTTGCTTCGGGTGGGTGGCACTTGGTAACCAAGGGCTTGTTCCTCCTCCTTTTTTTTTTGTTTTTGTACTTGGTTACCCTTGTTTTTTTATTTAATCTAATTTAAGTAAAATTTGAAAAATAAAAATAAAAACCGCCATGTAGGAGAGAAAAAGTAATAAAAAATGCCACCTCGGCATTTTCCATTTGTCAAAGTGGATGGAATTAATGAAAATAATTGATTGCACTAATTTAACAAGTTGTAAGACTTGATAGTACTTTTTGAAAGTTTTAAAACTCAATTACTCTTCATTATAAGTTTTAAGAGTTCCATTATCCCATAAAACTATAAATGTAAATACTTCGATGCTATTTCAAATATTTTTGAATAATTAAATTTTCTCTTTTGCAATAAAAAAAGTTATAATATCAACAAAATATTGTTTATTGTCACAGGCACGCATTTGAGATGATATGTCTTATTGCCGTAACTTTGATGATACAAAATTAAAATTCAACAAAATATTGTTTCTTAAAAGAAAGATAATGATGTAGGAGTAGGACTAATCTATTAACTGAAATGTGTGTCACATAGAAGATTTAGTTTTCTTCGCATGGTAGGCCAAAACAGAATGGAATCAAGAATGAAATGAACAAGAATTGGAGCGACGATTCCAATCATGTAATCAGATTGGAATCGTCGCGCTTGGGATAGAAATTCTTGTGTTTGGTTGTAGGGTTGTCGATTTCTGACGTGAAATTGAAATAAATGAGATTCATAGTGTATAGTGGACACTCGACAAATTTATAAAATTCAATTATGACACGTGAATACGAATTGCTAGCCCTATTTGGTTGCACTCAACTACAATTCCTAAATATAAGACTCAAATCATTAATTTTTTAGTATCGATCATATTGTTCATTAGTTTGAATCTATCAACTCTATTATAATATTATAAATTATCTTCAATGTTAAATTGTGTAGAACAATTACTTTTATTTTTATTGAAAATAATGAATTATTTAATACTAATGATATTCGTTTGTTATTTATAATCTATTCACCGTAATTTAAACTTATCAGTTATTCACTAATGAGGGGAAAAATATTGTTAAGGGTTAATACCATAAAAAATCTTAAACTGGTATATATGTGACAAGTTTACCCCACACTAGTTTTTTTACCATAAAAAAAATCCCAAACCGGTACTCTTGTGACAAATTTATCCTTCGTTCAATTATATTAATACCACGAAAAATCACAAACTAGTAAATCTGTGACAAACAAAAGTATAAAACCCTAAACTGATACTCCCGTTAACCACCACGTATCATCCAACTTATCAATTTGGAGGTAAAATTTAACGAAAACCAACAGAAGGTAAATTTGTCATAGGTATACCAATTTAAGATTTTTAGCGGTAAAAAAATTAGTTTGAGGTAAATCAATTTGGGGTTTTTTTTGTGGTATTAATCCTATTGTTAATGTGTGCATCACATAAATATTTAATTTCCATAATTCCTTTTTTCCGATACGAGGAATGGAATCATGGTAAAGTAGAGGAAACATAAGGGAATCGAAGACATGTTAGCCCAACAACCTTAAGCCACGAAGCCCGCACAACAACCTTCTTCTTCTTCTCCAACCCAAGCCCTGTGCCTCGAGAATCCAGTGACAAGATCGAAGGACCCACGTCGGGAAAGAGGGGAGAGAGCGACCGGGCGGACTTGCATCCCCGTTTTGGAGCCCTGACCGCCGTGCCCAACATCCGCCACCGGCGGCGATCTCGGCCGGCGCCTCCAGCTGCATCAAGGTTTACAGAGATAGAGGTAAAGTCTTGGGCTCTTTGCGAAGGTGGGTCTTGATTTGTTTTTCGATTGGAGTCTTGCAGTGCTGACAAGTAGTTGACTTGGGTGATTCTTTGAATCTTTTTCCATTGTTCCTGCGATTGAATGCATTTCTCTGTTGGTTGGTTACATACGTCTTTCAGTCGAATGCATTTGTTTCATTTCCTCTGAAATTGCATGCTGCTTGAACTTTTGCCCGACAATGCAATTCACGGGGGAATTGTAATTGGGGAGCAGTGTAGGGAATTAGGCGTTCTGTTGCGATGGACAACATTGTAGATTCCTTGAGCAGCGCGTACCAGGAGTTCCTGGCGGCCGCCGCGAGTGTTCTCGAGGCCAGGGAAGCGTCCGGGGCCCAGAAAATAGCCGCCACCGACGCTGCCCTGGAGAATTTCAAGCAGCACTGGGAATTGTTCCGGGTGGCGTGCGATCAGGCGGAGGAGTTTGTGGAGTCGGTTAAGCAGAGGATCGGATCGGAGTGCCTGGTGGACGAGGCCACTGGCTCCGCAGTGGGGAAGCCCGGGCAGGCTGCCGCACCCGGCCTGCCCCCCATAAGCGCAGTTCGGTTGGAGCAGATGAGTAAAGCGGTCAGGTGTCTCGTCATCGAGCTCCAAAGCGGTACTGGCACTGCTGGCGGAGCAGCACATGCTCATTCCACGGCGCCTTTTGATGCTCGATTCTCCGAAGATGCAGCTCAGTAGGTAACTCCTTGTTTGATACTTTTCCTGATAGAGTTGAGCAGGTTGGTTCGTTTCTTATTGGGATTTTGTTTGACAACCGATTGTAATCTGTTGTCATAGTTTGAGGTCGAAGGCCTGTTGGATGCCATGTCTGTATATTTTCGCTGGTCTTCTTCAACAAAGACGCATCTATGTTCTTCATACTTTTGTGCTACCTGGAGCTTCTCATATTTCTTTTCCTTGTAAGTTCGTAGTACACTTAGCTTCGCCATCTCAAGATAGTTCTGTCGTTCAGCACCTTGATGCCTTTGAAATGGATGTATATTATTCCTCACTTTTCTTATTGTACGAAGTGCATTCTTATACTATCTGGCTCAAAAAATTCCTTTTTTCAGATGCGACCGAGTTTTCAATTGCCTTTTCTTTGTAATTGAAGTATTGTGTTGGTGGTTAGTGCTGCCAATACTCAACTAGTTGTTGGACTTCCTGCAAAAAGACTATGATAAGTTCTTAACCTGCTTCGGCTGTCAATATTATACTGATCCGGCAGCTTAATGCAGTGGCACCATGCTTATGAGATCATAGTTATTGCCTGGATGTGAGACCTGGGAAGCATAACCAATGGTTTTTTTTTTTTTGGGGGGGGGGGGGGGTGAGACCCGACATGGGTGTGGTATTTGCAAAGAAGAATGAAAAAAATTCATCATGCTATTACTCGCAGTTGTTCATTTCCTGCCATTGGTTATAGGGTTGTCTCATGATCTCATCTTGTGCATCATCAAATTTACACGATATGCAATTGGCGAGGAACATTATCTCACAAATAAGACTTGGTAGCCAATGGCCATTAATGTCGGTTGCAGTTCATGTACTGGCAGTGTCTTGTGCTATTCAAAGCAGTGAGAAGGAAGTTAGAGATCAGATTTGGTAGAAGTGCTCCTTATTAAATGGGTCCTTTGATATGTTAATTTCTTGGTCCTTTACTTGTTTGACATTAATTTTCTCAATTTTCTGTACCAGATCAATTGTTCGACGGATTGATGTCATGCTCTTTCTTGGATTTTGGTTTCACTTTGAGACAAATTGTCAACTACAGTGAACCATTTATTTGATTTGCCATGCTTCAGTTCAGTAAATGTCGTTCACTGTTCTTGGTACTTGGAAAACTGGGTTTTCCTCATCTTGGCTGTCTGCTTTGCTACATTTTGTTCTTTTTTGCTTCCGGATGTGCTTTGAATCTTTGGTACCTATGTGCTTTTTTCTAGCAAAGGGTCCATTCGTTCAAGTTTAGGGACCTCTTATACATGCTGTGCACTGCAAAAGCCATTGAGCATATTTGGACATCACCAATTTGCTTATCAAGTACTGTCCTTATAATCTACCATGTCTTAATGCCTAGATGTTCCCACGAAATCCAAAAATCATGTCTGCTTCATTCAAAAAAATTTCTAGGGTGTTTCTTTATCTTCTTTTGGTATTTGGTTTGGAGTGCTACAGAGTGCAACTTAGATGAATTTAGTCATATGGCTAATTTTAAGTTCTAAGAGCACTTGTTACGATGAGAAAAGAGGGGACTATTACTCTCTGTAGCAAATGATCTTCATCATAGATTTGGCGACATTTCTCCAGAAGATGTTATAATTAGCCACTAGAATATTCTACAATTGGATTAGCCAAAATGAATTGTGGTATTTTGGGTTATCTGACTCCTTTCAAGTTTGGAAAAATATTCTAGGTGGCAGGAGGCTTCTATAATTCCCTGAGGAGGATCGGTTGGGTCCTCCAGGAGATCATAGAAACCCCCCTTATGTGACATTAGTAAGGGATTGGTGGTGATTCTGTAAATTGCTTTCAATGCGGCTATGTACTACACTTGGAGGTTAGGACTGATAACTCATACAGGAAATCAATTACACATTCTATTTCGGCATCTGTAAAATTTGTAGCTTAGACTACAAGGATCTGTTAAAATTAGAGACAAAGTTGCATTACAGATCTTTGTGCAATGTTTGAAAAGATTGTCTGATTGTATTGGTATGGGCTTGTGGCCACGGAGTAGTCTTTCTGCCGGGTTGTGAAGTTTACAAGTTAGCATTACCCGAGTTGCTTCGCTTTGCGGATTTCAAACTCGCGAAATGGCGCATTTGATTGCAATAAGTAACAACCAATGCGGCTGTGATAGATCTACAGGGGGATGATATCTATTATATTGTTTGTCCCCTGATATCTATTATATTGTTTGTCTTAGTAAGCTATTATTTTGTATGTTTGGCATTGTCTATTATATTTATTGCACAGTCATAGTGCAATGGAAGTTCTAGTTTTCTAATATTGGATTATAAATTATATTCATTTTACAAGTTTACTGAATATGTAATGTGGATAATTCTACTATTCTTTATGTGCAGAAGTTAAGTATATCCTTATAATTCCCTAATTATGATTTTAATATATATGAGGCTTATTTTATAGCTTTTTCTGTTTTGGTTATAATGGAGATAATAAGCGCAACGATTATCATTGCAAACAAGCAATGTAATGCACAGTTAAATGTGTAATAGGTCTATAATGTGAAAGGTATTACCACAACTATACATGTTTGGGCCTCTTTGAGCACCCGACGTATACCAAATTGTGCGTGGCAATCATACCAATCCAACACACGTCAGGTCTGTGTGGGAGGCACGCGTGTTTGTGCTCTTTGGGGAAAATGGGTCCGACCGGTCCTCATCGAGTGTTGCGGCCTTCCTTCCTGTACGCGACGGAGAATTACTATTCACATGTCTATGCTTTTAGGGGTTGCGCCCTAGAAAATTAGCCATGCATCTGTAGATTATCAAAGCCTCCTATGCCTGATTTAAGAAACTTTTGTAGGCATTGGATGATAGAATGGATGTGATAGAGATGAGAATGGCACCGGATCTACGGTCGCGCCGAAAAGACATCATTAGAAATGAATCTATTTAGAAGAACAAAATGTTAGTCAATGCGAAACAAAATGAAGAAAAAGTCATTCGAGGTGCCCTGTTATATATTTGCAATTGCTAGCTGTTTTAAGAGCTCTACGAACCTTTTGTTCAAAGGAATTGCGGATAGATCAAGTATATTATAAGCTTTTTATATATATAAAAAAAAGGTTTCTTTCAAAGAAAAATTCTGTGAGATGTTAAAATCTTAGAATTGATTTGGACGTCCTGAATACTTCTCCTAAATCAAAGCAATCACAACCCCCGACCTGTCAAAAGATTTAGTAATCATTGCGATGTGGTTTGCCTTCGAGACTACCAAAAAAAAAATGTCTTGGGCACTCTTGATGTTTGGTGAATGTTTAGAACACCAATGGGAAAAGCAAACATCATTGGGACTCTCGAGTTCAATCCGAGACTTTTCTCCTATCTCGTAATCATTCTGTCTTTTTTCCTCTTGCCTTCTCGTATCATTCTCGATTTTATCAAATCGTGATCTCATCTGATACCACGTAAAGTTTGTATTTGAACTCTTCCCATTTCACTTCTCTTTTTGCACAAAGAGTCCTCTAAACCCACAAAATTGTCGCATCGCAGCTAATTAGGGCGTAAGGGAGTTTCCGGCTCGAGAACTTAAGTTCATCTGTGTAAATTTCATTAATTGTGTGTAAACTGCTTTGAATCAAAGCTATATGCACGATCGAAAAGGCCTAATATTATCCCATTTATGAAGCTTGCAGGGTCTTTCGTCCATTAATTTCAAGATAATCAGGTCTCAATGTCCTGGGGTATAGATACAAAAAACAGGTTGATCTTCAAGGCTTGGGTTATTTGGCTAATTCACAATGATTAGGTAGGAAGTAACATTTTAGTCACTTAGGTTCAGTAGGATTGAGACAAATGACCAGTGGGAGTCGTAAAAAAAATAGAATGAAGTGGTTGGTCTGATGTTTAAATTGTGCTAGAAGCATGAACCCATTGACCATGACTATTAAATTTTTTTTAAAAAATGAGTTTTAAACTTGTGAGACCCAATTCAAAATGTTGTCTCATCTATTTATTAATTGAAAAATACCAAAGAATTCTTTGTCATTAATCAAGGAATCTATGATAGAGATAGTGGGCTTTGACTCCTTTTGTCCTCTTTTCTTTTCTTTATCTCACCCCCCAATAAGAGCAATTTTCTCAAAATCAAACACATGATCAAGTGGGTATGTGTCACCATCTTCACCTCCTTTATTGAGGCAGGGGCTATTGCCCTCTTTGCTTAATTAAAAAGAGACTTAGTAAATGATGTTAAAGGGTAAAACTCTGAAGTTTATTAAGGTTTTACTTTGCAGGAGCCATGAGGCCACCTAAAAGAGGAGAAAAATGAGAGAGTAAGCCAAACTATAAACCTCATTTACTGTAAAAAACAATTAAAATACAAGTATTCATATTTTTTTCTAACAGCTTAAGGTGGTGTTTGGTATGATTTAAATGAATAATTTTTTCCTTTTTAAGAATTGAAAAATAAATTCCACAGTAAAAATGAAATCATTGTTTGTGTAGCACTTGTAGCAGACAGTGATCCTGGAAACAAAAGCTGAAAAAATCAATTGTTCTGAAACATTATTTCCTCACTGAAAAGACAAAAATCAATTGGAATTTTCATATTAAAAAAACACATATTTAGTAAATCTGACACAAGGAAAACTTGCCACTTTCCAACAAGTCTTTACTCTCGTTTATTAAAAGTAGATTTACTTAATATAGATTGCCTTTCCTTTTCTTTTATTGTTTTTCGTGTTTTTATATTGCTGCTAAATATGCTTTCTAAATTATTTTCATTTTGAAATGAAACTAAATAAAAAATTTGAAATTTTTCACGAACCAAATGGACTTTGGGGTTGTATCTACTTATCTATGAAGGCGAGGAAGAGACGGGTTTTAAATTTCTTCCCACAATTTGCAATAACGTATTTTTGGCGAGACTTGCAATTCTTTTATGTCAAACCCAAAAAGAGAACAGAAAAAAGAGTACTTATTGTTTTCCTTTGAAAGCTTGAAACTAGGGTTGTGCATCGGTCCTGGATCGGCTGGTTTTGGGCAGTCTCCTGTTCCAAAACTTTGGAACCACGAATAACCTAAATATATATATATTTTATTCAATCAAGGCAAAAAGTACAAATTATTTGTGGGAGTAATAGTGTCTTTTACTAATGACTTCTTGTGATTAGTAATTTCATCTACACTATATATTTAGAAACCTCTGAGAAAAAGATTAACTTATTTTTAAAAAAATAACACCGCCGGTTCCCGGTACGGTTCTAATCAATCCGATCCGATCTGATTCCAAGGTGGGTAGGATCGGTTCTTGGTTCCACGGACTGGGAACCGACCCTGTCTAGTCTAGTTTCCATTCCAAGGTAGAAACTGACCCGTTTTAAAACCTACGAGCCTTAGTTGAAGCAATATTTTCTCTTCTTTTTGACAGAATCAACTCGTGGAAACTTTATTGAATTTTGGTTGTGCCTAAAGGTGCATTTGTTTCACGAAAAATAAATGATTTTGAAAATATTTTTCGAAAAATGACCTCTTCTACGATTATAAAAATGAATGAACGAAAAATATTTTTATCGTCTATAAAAATATTTAAACATAAATTATTATCGCTAATGAAACATTTTTTATCGGCTAATTATTTCAAGCCACACAATCGATCAATTTTTTGGAATATATTCTCTGAAATATTCATTTTTCGGGAAACAAACAAAGCCTAACATGTGTGCTTTTTCAATAGGGTGGTAATTCTCTAGAAGACGACTCGTTTGCACGATGCAATACGGACATGTAGTAAAGAAGGTTTGGATTTGGCATATACGGATGTAGATACTCATTTAACCTGTATAGATGTGAATTGATGTGTTTAAGTTAACACGTCGTCTTTTTAACTCAACACAATTATATATGTTAAACATGATAAATATTTGTATATATAAAGATTTCTTTACGATTCAAGTTCACAAAAATAACACACATGTTAAAAAGATCAATAGGTATAACAAATATTGAGGGGCATAGAAAACCCTCGTACAATAAAATGATTTAGATTACTTGTTGTCTAGAAACGTATCGAAACGCGTCAAATGTATTAACAAGAGTTATTGTGTATAAATGTATGTATTTTACATGTTTATCATAGCGTGTTGCGATAGCACAAGTCGTGATGACACATTTAATAATCGCGTTAACTAAATTGTGCCGTGTGACTCGTTTTATTAGACGTTGAGGCAGTTTGACACATTTATTTAATATGTCCCGTTCAGATTAGCTACACACGATTATACCACTGATTGGACATGACATGAATCGCTAGCCTTAATTTTCAATCCGATAATCTAAATTTGATTTTAATAATTGATGCCTCGGGTTTCGATCGAAAACGCAACTACTAAACAGTTCGTGACCATAGGTTAAATTCATCTAAAGTAATTAATGTATAGTTTTTCATAATGAATAATCAATGTATAATCAATTTTATATAATTGGCAATTCAGAACAAAAATGGAAAGTCCACCGTCACTCCGCATAGCTGTAAGCTCCTTTGCTTCTCTCCGCCGCTGCTATATTACATCACCGTCAACTCCACCAAGAGTTTCTCCGTCAAGCTCCCGAGAAGATCCACCTCGCCGGTAACAATGGCGGTCTCCGGCGATTCTCTCCCGCACATGCTCACCATGAAGACGCATTTCTTCGGCCTGAAGCTCTACGTCCTCGTCGGCATGGCGGTCATCATCGCCGCCTGCGTGGTCGCCGTCTTCCTCGCTTTCCACTGCATCTGCTCGAAGCCGCGGAGCTCGAAGGGTCGGGAAGTCGGAGCGAGGCGGGAGCGCGGGCCCGGCGGCTCCGTTCCGGCGGTGACCAAGGCGATGGTGGAGTTCAGAGCACGCGGGGACGGCGTCGGGCGTGGCTCTGAAGAGGAGGGCAATACGGAAGCGGATCCGACGAAGTTGCGGGAGGTCGGGATCGGCGGGGATGGGGCCGGATACGGAGGAGGAGAGAAGGCGAGGAGAGCGAGCGATGCGGACGCGCCCGGCCGCCGGAGGGGCAGGAGCTCGGCGGCGGCGGCGGCGGCGGGGGAGGCGCGGAGGAACGTGGGGTGGGGGCGGTGGTACGGGTTGAGGGAGCTCGAGATCGCGACGCGGGGGTTCGCGGAGGAGAGCGTGGTCGGAGAAGGAGGCTACGGCGTCGTGTACGGCGGCGTCTTGAGCGACGGCTCCGCGGTGGCCGTGAAGAACCTGCTCAACAAGAAGTACGCATCCATGCCCATCAACGCCGCGGTTTCCGTTTCTCGCTTTCCGTGTCTTTTCCGGGAAACGAAGAGTTTCCGAGAAAGTTTCAGCACCACAAACTTTCCTGCCCTAATTCTCTTAAAATATCTCCGGTTTAGGTTTTTCGATTCCGTCCCGAACTTTTTTTTTTGTCTGAAAAAAAAACTCTAAATTTGAGGTGTAGTCCCAAATCTACTCCAAACATTTTTTTTATCGAGAAAAATTATTGATTTTTATGATAGTCCCAAATCTACTCACATTAGCCATTTGTCCAAAAATCGCCGTTAGTCGTTTCTCGGTTTCATTTCGAAGATGATTTTTTGTGTCACTTTGCTGATGCGTTTTTGTTATTGATAAGTAATCACGAGGGTAGATTTGAGAATAGATTAGAAGTTAATGATTTTTTTATACAAAACAAAAATTCTAGATAGATTTGAGATTGGATCTAAAATTTAAGATTTTTTTGTAGACAAAAAAAAGTTCATGACAAATTTGGAACTAAACCTAAAATTTGAGATTTTTTCTTAAACGGAAAATAAATTCAGAGCAAATTTGTAACTAGACCTAAAGTTGACGTGTTTTTAAGCCCGGAAACTTCTTCTGCACGTAAGAAAAAGAAGATGGTGGCAGAACCATGTGCATCTTCTGTACCTATACGCGTGTGCTTTTTGGCATTTGCCCTGTTCTTAGTCAAAAGATCCTGGTAATTCGCAAAATCGAAATGATAAAGTTGTCTTAATTTTAAAATGGGTGGTACTAACGAATGCTTAGAATGCTCATCCTATATAATTAATTCGACATAATTCATTTGTCAAGTGGGTGATTAGGTAAGGCACTAACGCGACAGCTTAACAAGTTAACCAGTACTGTTGAGCACGCGTTCAGACACTTTTCTAATAGTTTCTCTCTGCCTTGTTGTAGTAGTGACATTAGAGAGGCCAAGTAGATTGAATGCTGAGTAATTTATTGCAAGTCTTCTTAGTCCTTGGATCCTGCGCAAATGTAGTTATTCTTCTGTGTCATCACTTGGATCTTTGAGTCCTGGAGATGTTGACTGACCACCCCATGTATCATGGATCTTGCATCCGTTTCTTGGCAAGTCATGCTGCATTTGACCCATGAAGCCAGGGACCATAGTTTCTGAAGCTCATCAACATGCGACTTTTACAACGTTTTGGTTTTGTGATAGTGTGATAGAACAGCAATTTAATGAATGAAAGCCAAACCTAGTTACTTGTTTTCAGGGGTCAGGCGGAGAAGGAGTTCAAGGTGGAAGTTGAAGCCATAGGTAAAGTAAGACATAAGAATTTGGTTGGGCTGGTTGGTTACTGTGCAGAGGGTTCTAAAAGGTAATGCCAATCTGCGTCACAGAAACTTTTTCCATGAGGCAAAGTTCTATATTGAGGCCCCTATTGAAACTACTATTCATGACCTCAGGATGCTCGTATATGAATACATTGATAATGGGAATTTGGAGCAATGGTTGCATGGTGATGTTGGACCTGTTAGCCCTTTGACATGGGACATTCGGATGAAAATTGCAGTTGGAACAGCTAAAGGGTGTGTGCAACTGTTACCTCCGAATCTTTCTGTTATACTGATTTTATGAAAGTCTGCCTTCACTTTGATGTGCTTTAAATCGCTAGCAGCCATGGTGTTTGTATCAATTGCATCATGTATTTTTCATTTCATCGGTTTTACTCCCTCGGTATTAGGCCATGACAGTTATCAGGAGTGTCAATTGAAAAGCACAAAGACACAGAGTCTTCTGGACGGGACATATAATTTGCAAAAGCAAATGAAATTTAAACCCAATGGGTATAGAACTCGAGGCATTTTTATTTGAAAGGGCGTTTTGCCGCTTCAACTTTGGTTTCTGACTTTCTTGTTTTACTTCAGTGATCTGATTTTCTTCTCAGGCTAGCCTATTTGCATGAAGGTTTAGAACCGAAAGTAGTGCACCGGGATATAAAATCTAGCAATATTCTTCTGGACAAAGGATGGAATCCCAAGATATCAGATTTTGGCCTCGCGAAACTTTTGGGGTCTGAGGCTAGCCACGTGACTACACGTGTAATGGGCACTTTTGGGTTTGTTCTTCTCTAAACACTTCTTCATTAAGTTTAAAGAATTATACATTCCAGTCTACCCTTGCAGCTCGTAATGTTAAGAAGTTGACTGATTTCTCATTATCTTTGCAGTTACGTTTCTCCTGAATACGCAAGCACGGGCATGCTTAATGAATGGAGTGATGTCTACAGTTTTGGGGTTTTACTGATGGAGATAGTAACGGGAAGAACTCCAATTGACTATTCCAGACCAGCAGCAGAGGTGAATATATATTGCTCACTAGGATAATTTTCCGTAATGACCTATAAACCTTACTTGACTTCGGGAGGTCTCTGTTGCGTGTTTGACAGATGAGCTTGGTCGACTGGGTTAAGGGAATGGTAGCGAGTCATCGCGGGGAAGATCTTGTTGATCCCTTGATCGCAGTTCAGCCCCCTCCTAGAGCTCTGAAGAGGGTTTTGTTGGTCTGTCTGCGGTGTATAGACTTAGACGCCACCAAACGACCGAAGATGGGACAAATTGTTCACATGCTCGAGACAGATGATTTCCCTTTCCGTGTTGTAAGTTCTTATCTTCGCTAAAAATTTGTGCCGTCACCAATTTCCTACTATGAATGCATAATGCACATGTTCCTCTGGTGCAATATTGCCTTGTGAATCCTCGAATCTTGCATTTTGTTTCCTCATGTTTGCTTTGTGGGTATTTGAACTTTCTGCAGCATCTTAACCACTAACGACTCAAAGAGAAACACTTTATAGGAGAATAGGATGAGGAAGTTGATGGTGAATCTGATACTGTTGGGTAAAATGTGCCTTTTGCTAACAAAGGTGACACATCATGACTGAATTGTTTTAAGTGTTCACTTTGCTCGGTTGCTTGAGAGTTCACTGCACTGCCACACGAGAGGCAACTCAAGTACATTATAGCAGTATCGATTTCCCCTAGCAAAACTTTGCTGTCTGATAAGCTCTTACCTAGGCTAATCTTTATACAAATTTAAAATCTCGGTCAGTGAGTTATCTCCACATGATTGCAGGAACACCGGCCATCTCAAGAGAGAGATCCACTTCTATCGAAGGGGGTTGTGTCACGTGACATTCATCCGGATAATTCGAGGCGGAGATGATGCATATTGCTGGACTCGCGATTTCACCGTCTTACAGCGTAAGCAAATTCATACAAGAAACAGATTCCATGGATAAATTCAATATGTATATAACACCAATCTTGTATCTCGTCTTGATTCTAATGTCTTTCACCTGTGAATGCTGGAAAATTCTCCCTTTTTTGTTCGCCCCTGTAAATTTTGTTGGCTAGAAGGAGACTGGAGAGGAGAGGTAGTGTCTCACATCTCATTGCAACGACTCTTCGTGCCGATATAACATACTGGGAATTTCCTGCTGTGCATCCAAATTGAATGAAATGTATGGCAAAGACAACATACTGGGAAGATCCTTCCGGGTTTTCTGTTCAATCAACTTCCATTTCCACACTGAAGGAACACAGCTTGACCCTTCCCTTTTGGGCCAAGTTTTGTTGAAGTAAAGGACTGGGCCCATGCGAGATATGCTGCCCCTCAAAGTGGACAAGGCCCGATACAGCAAGTGGAGTTAGGGGCGGGCCCTCGTCTCGAGCGAGTACACTTATGTTGTGTTCGCTACAATGGAATGGAATGGAATGGAATGAAACGAGAATCCCGATGTCCTTGTTTGCCGAATAACGGGAATGGAATGCAATAAGATCCTTGAAGTTCGGGGTAAGAAAATAGGAATGCAACGGGCTAATTATAACGGCATATTCAATACGAAATTTAGTATATATCAATGATGGTTAGATAAATAATCGCAAGAGTCATAGATAGAAAATGATAAGCTTTTGGTCACGATTAATTTAATCTAGTGTGCTGTCATAACTTTTGTCAACTGAAAGGTTACTGCAATTTGCAATTCATGATAACTAATACATAGGTTGTCCAAATTCATGTACTATAATTACTAAGATTATATCAGTTATCCTTATTTGATTTTTATTTATTAGCTTTTTATGAGGAAGAAAGGAAAGGAATCGCCCCCCCCCCACTTCGCTTCTCAAAATAACAACAATTTATCAATTTAGTCCTAATTTTTTTTGTACGAATGCCAATCTAGTCCTAAATCTTTCAATTTTGTTAATGTGATCTTAAGCTTTTATGCGAAATTCCTATGTAGCCCTTCCAGCCAATCATCGCCAAAAAATCCCTAACGCGGCGAGCCACAAATTGTCTGTATTAGCGTGTCGTGTAGGACGGCTAGTGATAACTAGATGTCACGTGAGCGATTATAGATCGCAATTGGTTAGAAGGGCTATATAGAAATTTTGTACAAAAATTTCGAACCATATTGATAAAATTTAAAAAAAATTAAATTTAAATTGACATCTTTTTAATAGATTTCGAATCGATTCGGTAATTATCCTAGAAACTACGCGTCCAAGAACTCCAACGTTGTTATTTAAGCGGTGATAAAGTGCACTCTTCATGTGACAACACTCGAAGACTAGAATTCAAATCACATCAATCATGTCACGCGTCTGAAACGATGGGATAATAGAGATAGAGACAGATTTGACAGCCGTGCGATAATGCTATTTGCATAGGAAAATAAGGAAAGCGACGGGCAACGGCATGTTTAATTTGAAAATTCATCAGACATCAATGATAGTTGGATAGATCATTGCAAGAGTAACAGATAGAAAATGATCAGCTTTTTTGGTCATGACTAATTTGATCTGGTGTGTTGTTATAGCTTTTCTTAACTTGAACGTTAATGCAATTTGCAATTCATGGTAACTAATACATGGGTTGTCCAAATTCAGATATTATAATTACTAATGCTATGTCGGTTTCGAATTTGCCGCTTACGTGATTTTTATTTGTCAGTTTTTATGAGGAAGAAAGGAAAGGGATCGACCCCCTAGGTTGCTTCTCAGTGGAAAATTACCAATTCAATCATAAATCTATTACACGATGTCAATTCACTTATAAACTTTCCGACTTTGCCAATACGATCCTAAAACATTGCGCTAAATTTTTGTCTAACCCTTCCAGCTAATTGTCCCTAGAAAATCGGTCCCTCGTCCACGCTAGTGGATTGCCACGTAGGATGGCCAGCAATGTCTGGATGTCACGTATAAAGTGTTACATAAGAATTTCGCGCAAAGGCTTCGGACCGCATTACCAATTTAATCATAAAAATCTATTGTGCGGATATCAATTAAGCCTCGAATTCCAATTCTGTCAATATGGTCCTAAACCTTTGAGCGAACTTTCTACGCAGCCCTTTCGGTTAATTGCCGTCGGGAAAAAAATCGCTCGATCCACAAGTTGTCCGTGGTCGGCCGACGGCCGGACGCCAAATCAGCAATTTCTCGACGGCGTCCGGTCAGATTGGCTACGCAAGAATTCCGCGCAGAAATCTAGGGCCGCACCGATGGAATTAAAAACTTTCAAACCGAGTCGACATCCGCATAATAGATTCGAACTATTGCTCGGTAATTATCCATTGGACGAAGCACCCGAGAAAGTCCAACGCATTCTTTCATGTGACAACACAATGACCAGGATTTCAAATCACTCCAATTATGTCGAGTGTGTGAAACGATGGGACATAGAAAGAAAGAGAGGGAGAGAGAGATGGGGTGGCCACGTGACGATGCTTTTTTTTGGCCACAGGAAGGTGAACGTGCGGAAGAAAGTTCTCGTTCTCGTTTCGTTTCTTTCTGGGGACACGATGACCCCCCATCATCGCCCGCGGGCCATGCGCTCGCGCCGGCCAGCTTGACCTTTCTTTCTTCACTTTGCTCCTTTTTCTTCTTGGTCTTCTTCACCATTGTGCCGGACGAAACAGGCGCCGGCACGGTTCATGTACGCGGTGCGCGGCCCATCAATCGGAAGAGCCGCCGGAAGAGAAGTTCCCCGCGATCCCGACCGGAGGAAAACCGCGGCCTGTCCGACGCCTTTGCAGCCGACGCGATACTTCGGGGGTTTTTGTTGGAGATCTTCTCGTGATACAAAGAAGGAGTACTATTGATTTACCTATCTCAATACAAAGATTTATGATCGATCGGGAAAAACGTCCCGAGATTCGGGTAATTGTAGATGATGTAATCGGTAAATATGTTTTTCACCGTCGCAACATATTCGACGACGAGGAATTACGCTAACTCATTTTCCGGTACAAGTAGTTATGGGATTTTACGACCCGCTTCTCTTCTTTCTTTCTTTTTTTTTTTTTTCCGAACTGTTGTTCTAAATTAAAAAAGAAAAATCGCATGAGTAGTCAATTTCGAAGTTACGAGACACCTCGTTAACTTCATGGAAAAGATGAGACCAAATCAAATTGAAAATCCACATGAGTGAACAGGGCTACTATTGAGGCTTTCAATCTGCTCATCATCATGTAGACTTTAATCTTTGCAAAAGTTCAACCCTCCAAATTTTGACCCACACTAGTCGAAAAGGCGAAAAGGGTATCGCAAAGAAAGGCAAATTTTCACAAATTCATTTTTCTAATTTTACTATTACGGAGATAAAAATAAAAACCCGCTCGCTCGGTTTTATAAAAGAAAAATTAATATCGAGTGTAGCGTCTCGAATTTTACAAAATTCCGACGTCAGTTTATGGCACCTCAAGTTCCCGAAATTTTCATAATATCTCGTTGTGTCGTTAATTTGCAAATATCAGATGATTTCCTAAATTAAAAAAGGCACACTTTCCCAAATTTAAATGCTAGCGTGACTATTTAGCGAAACCCTCTATTGAGTCGACACCATCCTCCGCGAAATGGCACGACCCATCACGGTCCTTCAATATGCCCCGAAAACTCAAGACTCGCTAATTTCATGATACAAGCGGGTATAATTACGGTGTGCGAGCGGGACAATTAGCACACGAGCCATCAAAACAAACAAACCATCCCGTGTTTATAGGCTCCGTTCATTTCACGAAAAATGAATGACATGAGCATTCTTTCATGCTTTAATGTGAAATTACTAAAAGAAGTTGTCGGTCCAAAAAAGTTTGTCTCCCTTCAAAAGGCTAACGACGTGTGCGAGGGGAAAGAAAAATGGGTCGGCCTTTTTTCCACCGTCCTCAGCACGCGTACGCAACTTTCCGGCCAATGGGACGGCGCCACGTCGGCGAATTTAGTGCACGATTTGCTCGATTCTAGGGAAAAAGGCAAAGGCAAGAGATTTGCCTCCAATCATACACTTTAGATTAGGTAGATTTACCATCCAATTAGTCAGCATCGTGAAGGTGGACACATCAAATCTTGATCTTGATTATGGTAAATTAGGTGGGGTTTCTGGCAAGAAAGAAAGGGGATTTAGAGATGGTGTCGTCCGCCTCGACGTGGCAAGGCGAGATCGAGAGTCGGATCTCGAGCTTTAAGGCACTGCTGGCGATTACCGCCTCGTCGGCGAATCGATCGTGCGCGGGTTGCAATTCAAATCGAGAGGGAAATGGTTAAGCTTCTCGAGCTGCGCAATCACCCGAGAGAGAGAAAGGGCCGAGGACGAAACTCGAGTTTGATAGGG
Organism: Syzygium jambos; assembly: GCA_031216235.1. Classification (NCBI taxonomy): domain Eukaryota; kingdom Viridiplantae; phylum Streptophyta; class Magnoliopsida; order Myrtales; family Myrtaceae; genus Syzygium; species Syzygium jambos. Next base: position 17,839,772 of record CM062226.1, read on the forward strand.
TTTCTAACTCGGGCGAACGTGAGAGTTTTTCGTTCTTCGCTTGGTAAAAAGCAACGGAGGCGTCGACGGGCAACGAAGGAAGAAGACGAAACCAATGATCATGGGTAGACCTGTCAAAATGGGTCATAAACCCATTTCTTAACCCATTTATTAGTAAATGGGTCATAAATGGGTTAGTTATATTTAGTAAATGGGTCATAAGTGGGTAGAAGTCTTATATTAGTGTTAAATGGGTCATAAATGGGTCGCAAATGGGTCATAAATGAGTTTACAACTGATTTAAACTCAACGCATTTCTCTCACCCTCACTCAATCTTACACTCACTCATTGTGCACTCTCATTTCAGCTTGGGTATGAATTTTCCTATATTTAATTAAATATGGAAGTATTTTAGCAATATGGGTCTAATCGGGTATGGATTGGGTATGGGTCGGGTCGGGTATGGGTCAACAAAATTGCATTGCGCATAAATGGGTCATAAACGGGTTAATGGGTCAATTTGAGTCGGACCATTTATGACCTGACCCAAACCCAACCCGACTCACCCATTTGACAGGTCTAATCATGGGTTGGAGATTAAGTGATCTCCGGCGCAAACTTTTTGCACTTAAGTGATCCGTTTGAAATTTTTGACATCAAAGTGAGCTCCGTAGACAACTTTTGGCACTTTTGCTGTTCTTCCCCCTGCGCGTACCACACCAACTTCAGTCGATGAGAGCTTGAATTCCCACACTTTCCTCGATCCGTCCTTGGTTGGGAAACCTCTCGAGGAGGGCTGACCAAGAAATCGAGGGCACCACTCCAACCACTATTGGTAGTGAAAAGGCATGCAAAAAAGTCTGTGTTCCCATTAGAATCTTGTTCAGTCCCACACACAAGAAAAAAATGTTTTGGAAACGGAAGAACGTGGACTCAATTTGATTCGTAGATTCAAATTCGAAAAGAGGTCCCCTTTTCTTCTTAATAAAGAAAAAAATATTAATATCGTAAAAAATTTCAAACTGATATACTTATGACAAATTTACCTAAAATTAATTTTTTGACCATCCAAAACTCCAAAGCGATATATACTTGTGACAAATTTACCAAAAACTAATTTGTTAATCACCAAAAACCCTAAATTGATACACTTGCGATAAATTTACCCTCAGTTAAGTTGGATTAATACTATGAAAAATCACAAACGGTTAAATCTATGACAAACGGAAGCGTAAAATCCTGAATTAGTAATCCTGAATTTTTTGATGATCAAAAAATTAGTTTGGGATAAATTTGTCACATGTGTACCAGTTTGGAGTTTTTGATGGTATTGACCCTAAAGAAAAGGCACTTTCGATTCTTGGTGTTTCGCAAAAGCCGGGTTCAAGGAACGCGTGCGGCGTGGAACGTAAGAATCCTAGCAATTCGCCCGGGGTTCCGCTGTGGATTGACGAGCCATACAAGCCACCTAGGTCGAACGGTCTTTTCTGCATATAACTTAGGGTGATATGCAGGCAATTCGTCATCAATTTTGACCGGAACACCGATGATAACATCAAATCACGCACTTTAGAGTAGGTAGATTTAAGATTCAATTAGTCAGCCATCGTGTAGGGTGGACACATCAAATCTCGATTATCAAATTAAGTAGGTTTTGGGATGAAGAAAAGAAAGAAATTGCAGAGGTGGCATCGTTCGCCTTGACTTGGCAAAGCGAGATCGAGAGTCGAATCTCCGGCTTTAAGGTCTTACTAGCGATTGCTACCCCATTCATGGATCGATCGCGCACGCGTTTCGATTCAAAGCGCGGCACTTGAGAGGGGAAGGGCCGAGGACGAAACTCGAGTTCGATGGGCGTGAGTTTTAACCGTCTGAATCACCGGCTACGGTCCATCTCCCCTTCTATATCTCTTCTTTTTTGCGCCGAAGCAAACGGATCATTCTCAATAAACAGACGTAGAAAAATCATCTGCGTATAGTCCATTTCAATCGGATGTCCACGGAAGAACTTCGGATTAAAAGACGGTCCCTAGACAAAGAACCGCAGGCACGCACGCGCACGCCCGACGCCAACTTCGTTCAAAGAGGCTTTGAATTCCCACTTTCCTCGATCATGTCCTTGGTTAGGAAAACCCTCAAAGCTGGGTTGACCAAGAAACGAAACTACCGATAGGGAAAAGGCCCGCGAAATGCTCTGTGTTCCCATTGGAATTCTTGGTCAGTCCAACACAAGGAAAAGAAAACGTTTTGGAAACAGGAAGAACGTGTACCGATTTGATTTTGTACATTCAAATTCCCCCCCCAGAAAAAAGGGGCCCCTTTTCTTCGTGAGGAAGAAAAGGGCACTTTCGATTCTTGGGATTCGCGGCGTTTCGGGAAAAGCCGGGGGTTCGAGGAGCGCGCGCGGCGCGGGACGTCCGAATCGGCGTATGAAGATCCCGGCAATTCGCCCGGGGATCCACTGGACAAGCCACCCGGGTCGAACGGTGTTTTCCCGCGTGTAACTTGGAGCGGTATGCAAGAAATTCGTCGGCGGTTTCGAATGGAACACCGATGATAACAAAAAGTGCATATTACAAGCAAGTGTCGCGAAACTTATGAGCTTTTTTGCGAGACCCTTTGAAATTCCATAATAAACATGTAATGGAACACGCAAAGTATATTATTTCTTAAAATGTTAAAACTCTCTTCTCTTTCCCTCCCATTTTTTATTTTTTTTTATTTATCGAATTTCACCTCACTCTCCAAAAAAATTTATAATTTTCCGTTTTTTTTTGCCCTTTTTTAATTGGAAAATTGGGAATTTTTGGGGAGAATTACGCGGGGTAGATGGGGGGGGGGGGGGCGGTAGAAAACGGTAAAAACCAGACACGGTTTACAAACAAACCGCTAGATTCGGTTCTAAATTACGAAAATGCCCCCTGCGGACACGACCCCTTCGGTCACGCCACGCTAGCGCCCGCCGCATCAAAGTCAACGGGACTCCTGCTCTTGACCCCCCAATAAAATAAAAAAAAAGAGTCAGAAAAAAAGAAAAAGAATAATTTCTATGATTAAATTAAAACCTTTTTCCACACCGAAACTGCTCTCCCACCTCGTCTACTTCTCCTCTCTAGTTTCTTTACCGTTACTTTCCTCCACTTCGCCTGTCTTCTCTCCTCAATTTCTTATTTTTTATTTTTAACATCTCGATGAATTTATTCAGGGAAAGCGACGGCAAAGGTCTCGAAACTTTTAATTTATTTGATGCAGTCCCCGAGCTTTAACTTAATGTGCAATGCCGTCTCCGAACTTTTTATTTGTTCAATATGAGTCATGGACTTTCGATACATGTTCAATTTAGTCCATAAATTATGTTACGCCATTTATGTGAACTCGATTTTATTGAAATGAGTTAATACCATTAAAAACCCTAAACTAGTACACCTATGATAATTTTACTCCGAATTAATTTTTTGATCACAAAAAATCTCAAACTGGTACGCCCGTAATAATTTTATCCGAAACTAATTTTTTGACCACTAAAAATCCAAAACTGGTATATTTATGACAAATTTACCTTACGTTAGTGTCCGTTAAATTTGATTAATTTCGCGAAAAATCGCAAATTGATAAACTTGCGACAAACGGAGAGGTAAATCCCCAAACTGGTACACCCGTCAATTACCACGTGTCATCAAATTTAGCAATTTGATAGCAAAATTTAACGGAAACTAACGGAAAGTAAATTTGTCACGGGTGTACCGGTTTGGGGTCTTTGATGGTCAAAAAATTAGTTGTGGGTAAATTTGTTACAGGTATATTATTTTGGGGTTTTTGGTTGTAAAAATATTAGTTCCGGCTAAAATTGTCACAGATGTATCAATTTGGGATTTTTCTTGATGTTAATCATATTGAAATATAACATCGGATATTTTCATATAATATATGGACTGGATATAACATCTACAAAAATTTTAAGGATTATAGCGATATTGCACGCTGGGCTAAAATTTAGAGATCGTATTAAATAAATTAAATATTTAAGAATTACGTTGCATGTTACGCTAAAATTGAGGGCCCATTCGCGCAATTGTCCCAATTCTTAACTTCTCGTGCTCGAGCTCCATTTGTACCGCTTTTTCAAAAACGCTGGGACGCACACGCACACACGCCCACGCTCAGCTCCCCGTATCCAGCTCGCCTCTCTCGACCTCAGTTCAGCTCATCCAAAAGCATCCATGGCGGCTTCCCTTCTCTCCATCCCCTCCTCTCTCTTCGCCCTCCTCCTCCTCCTCCACGCTTCTCCCTTCGCCTGTAAGTGTTCTCTTCCCATCTGTGCGTGCGTGCGTGCGTGCGTGTGTGTGGGTGGGTGGGTCGGTAGATTCTTCACTAGTTGAGTAGCCAAATTTGCAAGCGTTTTGAGCTGAATCTTGTCTGGTTTGTGGAGCGAGTCGAGTCTTGCGAGAAATGGGTGCCGGAGCTTCTCGCTCGTCGTGTCCAGAGTCGCGGGGTTCGAGGCGGGTTCCTTCCCGTTTCGGCTCCCGGCATTCGATTTTGGCTGCTGGGTGCTGTCCCGTCGTGACCGAGTCGAGCGAGGGAGCTGAGGAATGTGTCTAATTATGGTGGTAATTCTTTCTTGCCGCCCCTGTTTTTGTGTCTCTGCAGTTTCGCAGTCGTTCGTCGGGGTGAACTACGGGCAGGTCGCCGACAACCTCCCGCCGCCGGAGTCCACGGCGAAGCTCCTGGCGTCGACGACGATCGGGAAGGTCAGGCTGTACGGCGCCGATCCGGGGATCATCAGGGCGATGGCGAACACGGGGATCGGGATCGTGATCGGGGCGGCCAACGGCGACATACCGTCGCTGGCCTCCGATCCCGCCGTGGCCGCCCGGTGGGTCGGCGCTAACATCCTCCCGTTCTATCCCGCCAGCAACATCACCCTCGTCACGGTGGGCAACGAGGTGAATCCCGCACAGCTCTCTCTTGGGTCGGTTTCAATCTGTGTTGTTCCGATGAAACCGAAAACCAAAGCGCAACCCCTTCCAATTCCAAGATTCACAGGCTCAAGGAGAGCTGTGTAATTCAAGAAGTGTTGATATGGATTGAATTCATCATTCGAAATGCATTTAGCTTAAGTTCACTTCAAGATTTTGACACCGACACGACACGCGAGCACAAACTCGAACACTGATCCTAATTGGCGCAAATGATGCAGCCAAACGGGCGTAAAGGCCCTTCGTTTTTTTAACCTGGCTTTGTTGGTGGGTGGGAACGATGTGATGGATGATGCTATTCCTTTTCCCTTTTTCATGGAGCTGGCATCAAGAAAAGGACTGAAAAGGATGCAATTTTCTTTTTATGTTTTTGTTTTTGCAGGTGTTGATGTCCAACGACGAGAACTTGATATCGCAGCTCCTGCCGGCGATGCAGAACATGCAGGGTGCCATCACCGCCGCCGGGCTGGGGGGCAAGGTGAGGGTGTCGTCGGTGCACGCCATGTCGCTGCTGAGCCAGTCCGACCCGCCGTCGTCGGGCCTGTTCCACCCGTCGTTCGAGGGGCGGCTGAGGGACCTGCTGGAGTTCCAGCGGGAGAACGGGTCGCCCCTCGCCATCAACCCGTACCCGTTCTTCGCGTACCAGAGCGACCCGAGGCCCGAGACGCTGGCGTTCTGCCTGTTCCAGCCCAACGCGGGTCGGGTCGACTCCGGGACCGGGATCAAGTACATGAACATGTTCGATGCTCAGGTGAGGTTTGGTTTCCAATATCTGTCTGTCTTCTTGTTTTTCCTTCCTGGTATCTGGGCCTGGCCGCGAGAGTTCTCTCTCGGCCCATCTCTGCTTGACACCACTTGTTCTTTCTTAGTATGTTTTTTCTGCACTTGTGCTGTGGTGTGTGTATGCGTCCAACAGTCCAATGCATTGACGTTTGATTCTTTCTTTCTTCTTTCCTCTCTCTTATGCCCGCTGGCTATGGCCTGATGGTGTAGCCCGAGTCCAGTCGAGCTCGACTCGGTTGTACACGGCTCGATACCGAAACCGAGTCCAAGTTCAACTCGTTTAAGTTCGGGCTCGATCTATTTGCAAAAATTTTAATTTTTTTAAAGATGATTGGGCCTTGGCAGATCCAAGCAAGCATCTGCAGGCGAGTTCGACCCGACAAAGTAAATTATCTGTCCATGCTCGTCCAATTTGTGGTTCGGGCTCGGGGCGAGCTAATTAAGAACTTTCGATCTGCTTTGTTCTCAAATAGGTGGGGCCTGTTTAAGACATTTACTTTCTACAGGTGGAGTCTTAGTCAATCTTTTAGAAATGGTGGGCCTCAACTGAGCAATGAATGAATTCTTTCAGAGTAGACTTAGAAAAAGCGAGTCCACAACCACCCGTTCTTCGTTTAGGTTGGGTTCTCTACTAGCAATGGTCCCACAGAAGTGAGATTTGTTGCTTCTATATGTACTATGCTGGTGTCATAGTGCATAGCTTGCCCGGTGTACCGCCTTGTTGTGTCCAAATTTCACAGTACTTATTGATCTTTCACTCCTTAACCATGAAATAATAGTTTTCCTGATCAGTTCTCTCATAGTTTAGATGCTACTTGTGAAGAAATGAGGAGATGCTTTATTTCTTGTCCTGTGTATGGGTGCAGAAGGAGGCAAGAGAGACGCTTTAATTTTCTCTTCCCTATTCTGGGGCGTTTTAATGGTGAGGTTAGAGTGTTCTGGCTGAAAAAGTCTGCTTCTGAGAAGAACTGACGACTCAAACCTTCCAACTTCTTGAAATGGTTATTTGTGGTGGTTATGTGTTACTGTAGACTTCCATTCAGGCATTTTTGTCGTCAACCTTTTTCATCTTATCTGTTGAAAAAAGCATCTGATTCTGGTGGTATAAAGGCCCATGATATACTAGCATACATACCAGCACTACTACAAATTGATAAAGTAATAACCGCACTTTGCTTAGCTCATCTCCTTAGAAAGGTGATCATCTTGTGCCGTGAGGTGATGGGAACCTTGGAAAGTTACTTGATGCGATTTGTTGCGACTGGTAACGGGCTGACAGGCTGTCCGGAGGAACAATGTCAGACAAAACCCTTCAAACATCTTTTTGCCATGTACATAAGTGGACCTTAAAAAATTGACTGATGGACCACTCAATGTCAAGCCCCTTCGATAATATGGGCGAAAATGTAGTCAAGGGGATACGGTAGATCTCATCGACTAGCTATCTGACATGTTCCACGTTCTTTTATCTGAAGAACAATGTGATTTCACTTGATAAATGAGCAAAATCACAATCTGCAGGTTGATGCTGTTTACTCTGCCCTAAAGGCCTTGGGTTACAAGGACATTGAAATTGTGGTTGCGGAGACGGGATGGCCGTACAATGGCGACAGCAATGAGGTCGGTCCTAGCGTAGAGAATGCTAAGGCCTACAACGGCAATTTGGTTGCCCACCTTAGATCGTTGGTTGGCACTCCACTGATGCCAGGCAAGTCCGTGGATACATACATTTTTGCGCTCTATGACGAGGATTTGAAACCAGGTCCTACTTCTGAACGATCGTTTGGACTATTCAAGCCTGATCTGACCATGGCATATGACATTGGTCTTTCGAAGAGTAGCCAGGTAATTGTGGTTCCTTTAGGCCGTTGTGGTCCTTCATTTTGGCAGGATTTATTAGACGATATAGGAATCGTGCTGTATCAAACATTCGACATAAGAGGTGTGGTATGCATATTGCTTTGCAATCCAAGTCTGAAATAATGGAAAGTATGAATCTTGACCTTTGTTACGGGAGACAAAAAGGTGCAATAGGCTTTCCGGACATTAATAGGCAGCGAAATAAAACTTAACAGAAATCATCTAGGACCTACTCTGTTCTAGTCTGGCACAAAGCTACTATCACACACATGATTTGTGCTCTGTCGACCTTGCAAGGCACTTTCAATAAGAATCCTTAGGATTTGGAGGTTTTTCTTTCTTTTTTCAATTTGGTTTTTGGCTCAGAATTTGGGAGAGTTGAGTTCCACTTAATAAAGATCCTTTGAATACAAACATTCAGAGCCACCTACTTATTTCTAAGGACATCTATGCATACAGTACTTTATTTCTAAGGACAGTATGGTGGATATTGGGTGCTTAAAAGAGTAATGCATTCCTGGTTGCCTTGTATTTATACACGGAAATTAACACTCACTGATTCTCAAAGTTTCTCCTGTCATTCAGACCCCAGCTTCTCCAACAGCTCCAGTGACTCCGACCCCAAAACCAACAGGAATGGGCTGGTGTGTTCCCAAATCTGGTGTTTCCGACACTCAATTGCAAGCAAGTCTCGACTATGCTTGCAGCCAGAACATTGATTGCAGTCCGATCCAGCCGGGGGGCGCTTGCTTCGATCCGAACACCGTAGCATCACATGCAGCTTTTGCCATGAACCTCTACTACCAAACCACTGGCAAGAACCCTTGGAACTGCGATTTCTCTCAAACGGCAACACTTACAACCAACAATCCTAGTAAGTCTTCCGTAGCGTAACTCTATGAGTACTCACACTTAACCTAGACATTCTAATTCCTGAACATGTGTGAATGAACACCAATCCATGTAGCTTTAGTATCTTATACCCTTCTAGACATGTGCATATTCATGAGAGATGCATATACTTCTCCTAATTATTATGCATGACCTCAATCAAGTTTTTCTCTCCACTAAAAAAGGCCTTTGTTTCGCAAGTGTATTTGCTACAAATCGTTTTCTCCAGAACTTTAAGCTCTTAAGAATCAAGCCATAGACTTAACAGATAGAATAAATACAAGGGGGTTGCCCAGGTTCGAACTCATGATCTATGCTCTGATTCATGCGAGATAAAACATTAATCCCGAAAACTCGAGTTATTAGAAAACGAGCCAGAGCCAGCAATGTCTCTATAGCATTCGATTCGACAGATAGAATGTCAATTTCCCTTCCGTGTTAGTCATGTGGAATGAGTTTATCTCAGTTTTGGGTTATTGCTTATTTGAACTGAATGTCTGAATTGCAGGTTACAATGGCTGTGTTTACCCTGGTGGGAGCACCTGAAGTGTGGTAGAACTCTATTGTTATGTGTTATATATAAGGCAGAATAAGGAATGGTGGTGTAGCTGAAGAACTTGTCCTTATATTTAGTTGTAAAAGCCTTCCTTCTTATATTTATATAGGTGTAATATATTTATATCTAGCCTTTTTTTTTCCCACCTTTCCTTTTTCACCATAAGTTAAAAGAGTATGGGAAAAAATTCCCTAAGGTTTTAGGTTGAAATGAATCTAAATATTATGCTATGTACCTCTTCTTTCCAAGATCTATTGTTAACTACATGATTTTTCAGGCATTGATATCGATCCAAATAATTGCTCTTTTCCGATCCGATTCTTTACTGATCAAGTGCGATATTTCCCCGTAGAAGCCGTACCGGACCGTATTCTAATTTTTTTTATCATACAAGATGATAAATGAGGTAAATACATACACATGTGAATATACAAATTGATCTTTCGCCAAGGACGCACAAGGTTTCGTTCTTTACAAACACAGCTTCTGAACCATAAGGACGAAGCACAAAATTAGCTTTCGGAAGCACAATAAGGGAATGAACGAGACGCGATGGGATTTCTTTGGCAAAAGGGGAAAACTGGGAATCGGGGATTGGGCGTATTAGGTTGGGTTCGGAATTTTATTTTGGGTTTGCAGCTCAATACGATCATGATCATAAATTGGGCTGTTTTAAATGGGTCGAGATCTTATTGATCAATATCCGATCCTATCATTTTTTAAGCATTACTTCCTTTAAACAAATTAGTCTTACCTTTAATATGCAAGAATTTTGTCTTAAGATATATATATTTTTTTGTCAAACCTAATAGAAAATTTACAAGTTGGATCGGGTTATATCCGTCTTTTTACGGATGAGAAATAAGGAAGCACTCATCTTTGTTTGCTCAGGCGGGTTTGCGGGTTGTCCAGCCGGAAAAACGCAGTTGGATAAAAAAAAGGAGAAGTCGGAGCCATGATATACATCTTCTACAAAGTCCTCCGATATTGTAAATAAGTTTTAACAACTCGTAATTATTTTGATTCCATCTGCTGTAGGAATTCCAAAAGAAGTGGGGTAAATTATAAAAGTGAAGAAAGACGAGACAAGGTAAGGCTTAGCCATGGCATTACTTTAAAGATGGTGGTTTCCCTTCAAAACATTAAATAAAAATACGTGGTCAAGAGGCATGTACTTGAAGATATTAATGATAACACTGAAATTTAAAAATAAATAAATATGATTTTATTATAATATAAAAGTAGATATAAGTTGTTTAATAATAAATATTATGCTGAATCTAACAATTATTCCGTTGTCGTCCAGCGGTTAGGATATCTGGCTTTCACCCAGGAGACCCGGGTTCGATTCCCGGCAACGGAACTTTTTTTTCATTTTCTGATCTTTTTTTTACTTGATGAACATATTTTCTTGAGACTATATCTTTTAACATACTTTCTTGAGACTAATTTTTTTCACCAGATTGTCCTTGGTAACAAATCAAATTTTTATAAATGAGAAGAAAACACCCTTTATATAGTAGAGGGTCTCTTATTACATCCATTGATCGACTACCAATGGAGTGGCCGATGTCGCATCTCCCGTCCACAAACTATTGGCATTTATGCCGAGAATTCTCTAGAATATGATACAAAGACCCTATCGCCCGTCCCTAGAAATGTTGCGAAAGCTCCATTATGATTTGAATGAGCATGTCTATTGTGCATAGAAACCTCGCGACCATGATTCACAATGTATCAAACAGCAATCGTTGATGGTAAAACATAGAGCCACGGATGGTTGCTACCATATTCCATTCCTGCTATCTGACCGGTTTTCGAATTGAAAAGAAAAGGGAGAGAGAGATGCATAATCGAAACAGTTATTAGATAGTTCATAATGCCAATACAGCAGAATGCCTCCATGTTCATCTTATACGCGCGGGAGAGGCAGACCGGCTCGACCAAGCGAAGTTGGCCAGACAATAGAAGAATATGCAGAAGAAAGAAAGCCTGATCCAGCATCTTCTTTTTCTCCCTAATTCACTTTGAATCATATCTACGTAGAGAATGAAGCAGAGTCGTACAAATCAATGTCCCACCCACCCTATGCCGAGAAGTTTCGGTCTCTTCTGCAAAATTCCACTTCCAGCTCTCCTTTCTAAAAGGCAAAAGAATAGAACAAATTGAATACGCAAATCAACCGCTAACAATCTCGTGTATGGCATCACTGACGCTTTCATCCTTGGAGCGCACGGACAACTTCATCGCGACTTCTCTATGACTGTCTATTCCAAATGACAAGCGCACCAGGACCTTCACGTTCCCAATATATACACCAGACAATAGGCAGCTGTGGGACCTGGAATTGCTTGGGACCACTTCTGTTCCCTAAAGACATAAAACAACAAACTCTCTTTCGCTTCACAGGACGATAATACATCATAAGAGAGTACATCTTAACAACAGAATGAAAAAAAATGGCGATTGCCAATCTGCACTGAGTTGGAGAAAGGAAAATCCTCTCCGTCCTTCCATCTCTCATGTCATCGTTTTCTTATCAGTCTCAATGTTCTTTATTCATGAAAATTAACAAACTTTAGTTCAAGATTTGTCTAGAAAAGAACACCCATTTGTAGGGAAAGGATAGGTCCAAATGGTCAGCAAAATTTCCATCTCTATAAAAAAAAGCACAAGTTCATTCACTTATTCAATGGACTTCACGGCAAGTGAAGACGTAGAAAGAGCTTGTCTGACATCTGTCTTTATCATGCCTCACACCGTTATAGGTGATTCAAAGGCAAAGCATACTGACATGAATTTGTTCATTTGCATCTTTATTAATCAGGTTGATAGAGTTTCAATAGAAAGGATTAGTACTATGTCAGAAAGCCCAAGGGAGGTATTACAGTCCGTCACTGGAGTTGTCCAATTGATCCATTAGATAGGTTCACAGCATCAATTTTCTGGCATATATGTTCTTAAACCAACATCAAGCCACTAAAAAAAGTATTTCCAACTAAAGAATACCTCACAGGGCTGCATGCCAAGAAGGTTGATGACTGCATTCACAGCTTCAGCCAAGCTCTCCCTAGGGCCAAGGCCATATTCATCAACCCGCTCATAATCTGCGCCCATGCTTTCCCATGCATTTCTGAAATTGGATACTCCAACTTTCAGCATGTAATCTGCTGCAACAACCTCAAGGTCCTCAAGCTGATATTCATCTTCAACGCCATCTTCCTCTGCTTCGCCACTGGATGGATCAACCTGATAGGGAGGTAAAACATGAAACAACAAAGTAATTCAAAACTCAAGGAGTAAAATTGGTCTGTTGATTGCATTCTCTCCACTTTATGCAAGTTCAATATGAGATTTTACCCAAAAGATCAGAGTAATAGCATTAAGATTTGTGGGTTTTTAATATTAAAAGTTGTCGGTAGAGAATGGGCAATCAATCCCACAGCAGAATGTGACCATATGGTAGCGTGGGTGCTTCTACCATACCAAATGTTTTCACATGTTGAGGCAATTAGAGAGAGGATTTCATATCATCCACAACATCTGACAATGACAACAGATGATATTAGAACGAACCAGTTACTGAAAGACAAGCCGTTATTTGAACAATCTTTAGTCATATCACATTAAGCATGATCTTGAAGATGACAAGCCATTCTTCTCTAAACTATAAGCTGAAGTAGAATGAGGGGATCATCTAAGTAAAAAGCCAACTTATACCTCTTTCACTATGAACTTCAAAATATTGGAGAATTTTCCAACTGCAGGCACACTGTCAGGCTTTCCAAATGCCACAAAGGTCTGTCCAGGTGAATCATAAGGAAGAGATCGTAGAGGTTTGGATGCAACTTCAGAAAACTCCTCTGCATCTGAGGAATCCACTATAACAGCAACCTAGAAGCAAATTCAGGAACTATAATTGCAGTCTCAGGCAATGTGTCAAAGCACGATACAGCAGTTTTGAAGAAAGCATTACATTTTCCAAAAACACCTCCGGAATCGTATTGGTGCAGTTGTACTGAAACACGACATGGCTATCAAAAATGTGTTTCACAACATTAACTGCATATTCTGTTCCCGCTTCAGTCAACTCAGCTGGAGCAGATGACTGCCAAGAAAAGAAAACCTTTTAAGTAAATCTCTACCAACAAAAGATGGACATAAGCATTATTGAGATAAAAATATAACTAAAGAACCTTAAAAAGCTTCCCAAAGCTGGAAAACTCAGCAATTGAAGAAAGAAGTCTCTCGTAAGCATCAACAGTTGTTGCAGGGCCACTTGGAGGAGCACCCAGACCAGTAGTTGGCTTCTTTCCAGGGGCTTTTTTCTCTGCAAGTGGCTGAGACTTGATCTCCTTGGGCACAGAGGTTATGTCAAAGGACTCATCTGAAGGCTCCTATATTGGAAATGGACAAGTAAGGTCAAAGTTAAAGGTCTTTAGATAAAGGAGAGAGGGGGGGAGAAGACTGACATAATTTTTCAGACTGGTCTCCAAGTTGACCAGGGGAACTTCCAGTGACCCGAAGAGAAACTCGTTCCCGTTTTCACCAGTTTCAACTTCTGAACCATCACCCCCAAGTGTGTTCAGGTAAAGAGTTGCTCTGTCACGAACCTGCATGTGTGTATAAACTAAGTCGAGGCAAGACATGAACGCTCCTATAGAAAAAAAAAATCTAAATTGCATGACAAGCAAAATATGCGAAGCTAAAAGCATATAACATGATGTATGCCCAGACAACTAACCTCATCATCACTGTCAAAGAGACAGCGCCGTAGAAGAACAAAGATACGGGGCTGTAAGGAAGTTGTCAGTGATTAATCCAGCATTGATCAGATCACAAAGAACTGTTGAAAGGTGAATAAAACATTTGCTAAATAGCAGAAGGAAAAAGAAACTCGGTGCACCTTCAATGATTCGACCATGGCACCGAACTTTGCCAGGGTGCTGACAGCGCTAGCCCGAACAGTAGCATTCTCAAGATGTACCCGATTGTATATGTACCGTATGTACTTACTAGGATCTGAGGTTTTCGGCCCTTCGATTCCCAGAAAATGGAGAATCTGACAATGAAAATGTAACAACATATGTATAAGTTGAATTTAAAAATGGGAAACTCTTTAAACATAATGGTAACTTAAACACCCACCTGTGTCGACAGATAAGTAAATTCACAATCTTCAATAAACTCGCACAGATGAAGCAACCCACTTTCTTTTGCTTCAGGTATATCCCTGATGAGGATCACAATTGAATCTATAATTGCCTTTTTATACTCGAATCCACCTTCTTCCCTAAGAATGTTGCTAAGGAAGTTCATCCTGATGAAAACCAAAATAACATCATCACAGGTTAATCCAGATCCACGTATCAGTTACTTCAGAGAATAACCACATGATAAGATATATTTGTTGTACTAAAAAGAAAAATGGAAGGAGGCCAACTCACAGGGATCTGTATTTCAGAGGAAACTTCAAACATAATGACCTTATGGCTTCCACCACTACAATTTTGAACTCATCAGCAATATCTGACATAAAGTTGGTAATCTGCTTCATCAGACGATCAACACTCGATTCATTTCCTGTCTTCAGGAGAGTGGTGATGGCAAGTGTGGCAATGCTTCTGTTTTGGTCAGAAATCAGACTCTCCATATCTATATTGCAATTAGTGACGGCCGTTGGATGTGTCATTGCAACCTGTTAAAGAATATTCTTGGAGATTTACACGGAATAGAACTGCGACTGCAGGAATGTTAATGAAAAATGCTGGTTGTCCGTCAACCAAACTCTTTTTCGAGGCCTTGTGGAATACTTGGCCTGGGTCAAATTTTGATGAAAGAATTTAACTATATTGAACACCACAAACGAGAAGCAAACTATGTGGAAATCTAAACTTGAGAGGTCTTATTCCAACTCCCATGATAGTGCCAAGAGAAGAGCTCCTCATTCCACCACTAGTTCAGTTCTAATACCAAAACCAGTAGCTGTCTTAAACAACCTTTCAGAGCCTGATCACAACTCAATTCTGGACAAAAGTCCACATACATGTCATCTGAATATTTCCATCTTACAATTCATGGGGCGATAAATAGAGTACAACAATCTACAACCAGTTGCTTTCTTTCTTTGTCCTCCTGGGGCTACAAATAAGGTTCAAAGACTTAAGTCGTCGCTCTTTTTCTTCAAATATATGGGTTCCCGTGCACCTGTGCTACATATGTACGCATACACGTATACACCTAATGAAGAAAGACAAAAGTAACAATATATGCAGACTGAACGTGATGATGATGAAACTGCTGTCACCCATTTAGATGATGGATAGATATTTACATTGATTAGTCTTCTACACATAAAAAAAGGTTTTAAGAAAGAATTGACAGAAAATCTAGGGAGGAGTAGGGTGGCAGGTGCTAACCTTATTCAGAGTGCGAACGGCTGCAAATCTCAGCACTGGTTTCGAAGAACTTAAAAAGAGCTGGAGAACAGTTATTGCTGGAGTCAATTCCCTGCTTGTCACTCCATTAAGCTCGGTGATAGCTCTTGCAGCCTCAAGAATCACCATTTCAGCCTTGTGCCGCAGACAGGTTTCCAGATAATCAAAGAAGGGTCTTTCACCAGTTTGTGAATTACTGGCTGACTCATGGATAACCTGCATATGTTGTTTAATCAAGGATAATGTCATGCAAATTAGTTATGTCATATTGAAAAGGACTTCTTCCAGCTAAGTAGCTACAAGTACCTGACTCGTAT
Organism: Syzygium jambos; assembly: GCA_031216235.1. Lineage (NCBI taxonomy): Eukaryota > Viridiplantae > Streptophyta > Magnoliopsida > Myrtales > Myrtaceae > Syzygium > Syzygium jambos. The sequence goes on from CM062226.1 coordinate 17,855,572, forward strand.
AGCGTATTAAAAGGCACTGGGCCAAAGGTGATCGAACAGACCCCCTTGTCAAGCTTGTTACAAGCTTGCTCACAGCAAGTCTATCATTTTGCCGAATCTGCGTGTTTTGAATAAGATGTGATGTCAGCACCTTGATGCTAATAAGTAATTTATATACAATTTAAGCATACAGTAAAAAGGACAGTCTCGTTATTGTGTGGCATTGTGTACATTAGAGTATAATCAGAGGCTCTTTTCTTTCTTTATGGCCAAAAAGGAACGCCTCTTTCCACAGAAAAAAGCGAAAAAATAGCATGATACAAGACAGTATTATGTCCAGCAGCACAAGGCAACGTGCTAGACTATGACCAGTCAATGCAGAGGACAAATTCAGGTTTGTTTATTGAAAAGAAAAGGAGATCAAAAGAAAAGAAAGGTGATGTGTCATGACACAACATGAATAAGCCAGTTTACAGTATAGACTGAACTGTTAAATTTAAGTTATTCTAGGCATTGAAGAAAAGGGAAGACTAAGTATTTACATTTACCCACCATAATAAAAGAGGAAATATAAAAAATCTGCATCCTTCCTGTCTCTTATCAACAATGCATTTTCATCTAGAGCCATTGACACCTCAACCACAAGACTAATCGTTGAGCCACTTATTTCCTTCCTTAAAAAAAAATCAAGTGATGCTAATAGCTTGCTTGATTATGACCAACTAAGGATAAATTATGCCTATTTTAGATCAGAGATCGTTGACCACAGGGAAAGCTGGTATGATGGTGTCAAAGATCTCCCTCTCTCTAGACTTTTCGTCAACTAAAAGTGATAGGATTCCTCCTACGAAGCTACTTATGAACTTGTATTGGTTCGGAACAATAACAGGAAAGAACCAATTGACAAGCAAGCAATTCCTTAAGGTAAAAGAAATAGAGGACACAGAAAGAACAGTGAATAACACTTCAGAATCCACTAGCTAGTTTCTATTTCGGAAAATGAGACAACTTCTCTTCCTGAATGCAAATTCCAGAAGTTAAAAGTTCATCTTATTCATAAAGCACAGATTTTTTAGACAGGTCAACAAAAAGGATCTCTTCATGTTTAGCCTCAGATAATAAATCGTATTATTGCCATGGCATTAGCCTTCCCCTCAGGATGGGCAGTCTGGTGTCCATAGACATGAAACATACAAAACATGATCAAGTCTAAAATCATCAATGGAAATGTAAATAGCCATGCAGCTGAAATAATACTGAGATATAAGACTGCAGTTTTTCCAAAAAATTGCTTTTAAATGGTAAGTCCAACCATCTAGACAAAAAACACTTTGACCAACCTGATGGAGTAAGGCAAGTGCGTGAAACTGTACAAGGGCTAGTCTTGATTGCACAGCTTCCTGAATCTCATTGCTCCACCTTTTTACAATCTCTGGGTTCGACTGTAAACATAAGACAAATATAAAGAGGCAGGTTTTGACATAAAGAAGGAACTAGTGACCGTCAGCAGAAAGAATTTAAAAGAACCTGAAGTATATGGATCCCACTAACTAAGGCTGCACTAGCAACCACTGGATTCTTGTCAACAATAGCTTGTTTCAAGTAGCGTTCGATTTGGGTGAGCAGGGTTCCATCTATGATCCGACATAAAACTCGAATTGCATTGGCACGATACATGTCAGTCTTGCTATTCATATCCTTCATTAGGGAGCTTGTCACAATAATTACCTAGCAAAGCAAAGAAAATTTAACAAGTCAGAATTTGCTAAATAAAACCAAGGCTCATTCATATAAAGGAAGTCGGGATTAACATATTCCAATACACCATATAACCTCATCTGCAGAAGGAGAGAGCTCCTTTATCATCAAATAAACCATTCTCCTTAATCCTATATCTTTGGATTGGAAAAGTTTTGTCACAGCAAAAAAGACTTCTGTTGCTTCTATCTGCACAATTGAATGGAGATCCAGTCACATGTAGAACTCAAAAGGAGACGCATTTAGTCAAATTCTCCATAATCTTGTGCATAAAGGCCAATGAAGTATAAGGGGTAATGATTTGGAACAATTATTAGAAAAATAACAGCATTATAATCAGCCAAAAAATTTGACCTTGGTGAATGTTTCCCCCTGATTCAGCAGATAGAGTAGCTTTGTGATGACCTGCAATCGAGTGAACAAACGTCAGAAAACTCAGTCATCGATAAAAGAACTTCGTGCAAAATGTAGGTTCAAAATTAAATAACACAAAGTGAGACCTGAGAGCAACGCCTAGGATCAAGCTGAGGGTCATTGAAAACTCTAGCTTCCTGAAGAACTGCCCCCTTCTCAATCCCGAGAAACGGAGAGTATTCAGCTGCATAGCATTCGAATCGCAAAATCAGGTGAAATAAACAACCCACATACGGAGGTCTATGCCATCACATTTCACACAAAAAGAACCAGATGTCTGCAATCATTAGCATCTGATGAACATTAAATAGTGATACTGAAAGGAAAAAACCCAGATCATTGTCCATCAAGACCGAGTAGATTCGCGCAATTTGACATTGCCATTGCTCAGTGGAGCTGCATTCATGATTACCACTGCCGATAACATGAAACAACACGGAAACGCACTCGGATGGAGCGAACAGGAGACCAAATCAAGTCGAGAAAACAACCATATAGCCCATCCAATCAGACCTATATTCTGACTAAAACGACGGATCACGCTCATCGAGACCGAGTAGATTCGTGCAATTTAACATTGCCATTTCTCAGTGGAGCTGCATTCACGATTACCGACGCCGATAATACGAAACAACATGGAAATCCACTCGGATCAAGCGAACGGGAAACCAAATCAAGTCGAGAAAACAACCATATAGCCCATCCAATCAGACCTATATTCTGACTAAAACGACGGATCATGCCCATCGAGACCGAGTAGATTCGTGCAATTTAACATTGCCATTTCTCAGTGGAGCTGCATTCACGATTACCGACGCCGATAATACGAAACAACACGGAAATCCACTCGGATCAAGCGAACGGGAAACCAAATCAAGTCGAGAAAACAACCATATAGCCCATCCAACCAGACCTATACCCTGACTAAAACGGCGGATCACGCCCATCGAGTAGATTCGCGCAATTCAAACATCGCCATCGCTCGTCGGGAGCTGCATTCACGACTATCTCCGCCGACGACACAGAAACAAACACGGGAATCCACTCGGATCGGGCGAGCGCGGAACCGACTCGAGCCGAGAAAAGCAAACCGACCACAGCCCGTCCGATCAGAGGCCCCCACACACCCCGACCAGGAACAACGGATCTAGAAGAAGCTCACGGCCCCGGCCGCGCCAGCATCGCGCAGGCAGATGATGCACAAGCGGAGGCGTTACCTTCTTCGTCGTCATCGTCCTTCTTGACGAACGGCTGAGCCATTGCGGTGCTCTGAATCTCGCCTCGACGCACTACTTGGGGCGAAGCTCGTTGAGCGGTCGGTTGATATGGCGAATGGAAAAGCTCAGCATCTGGAGTTTCTCTTGGGACGGAGGATTGGGAAGTAATTTTGCAATCTAGTCATGTACTTGTATATAAATTTCAAACGAGTCCCTGAAATGGGAACGTTTTTTAGGAAAGAGGATTTGGAATCAATCTTATCTCAAATAAGGGGTGAAGTTACTAATCCAGTCTCGAATGAGAGCCCGAGCTCACTGCTGGGTTAAATCTTCACCAGCTGGCTTGTCCCGGAGGCCAGAGCAGGGTCGATTTGACAAAAGAAGAAAGAAAATCCGTTTTGACCCAATTTGAATCCCAAACGTAGCTCTCAATTGGAGAAGTCAAGGGTTATTCAGATCGAAATTTTCCTCCAAAAAATTACACATGCGACTCATGCAGCTTCCGAACCTCGAAGCCTCCTGAATTGAAGAATTTGCTTGTTGCTTTCAAAGACACGGTCCTCAGTTGGAGGAGCGCCGGTTCCATCTAAATTTAGTGCTATCTAATTCCCTTCATTGCAATCATGGTCAGTTTCCTAAATTGGTGCAACTGATTAGATAAGGCGATTGCAGCTTGTCGAAGCAAAGACATTGATGGTAGAAGGTATGTTTTCTTTAAGTGCCGCTTTGGCTTGTTTAGTTGGATTTGTGGGTGCATTCTATCTCCCTTTTATGCGAATCGATGCATGTGAGTTGCACTTCCTAATGTGCAACCTAATGGCGAGTGGCATCCGCCGTGCATTTTCTAATTGGATATGCTACGTCGCAGTTCCTACATGCCAGTCGTGGTTCATTTTTTGCAACTTTTTACCATTTTCGTTTTGCTGTTTATGGCATATGTTTTGTCGTTAGCAACCAATCCACCGGTTCATGTTTTGTAGTACATTGCACGAAGCCTGCCATCATCAAAATTAGTTGTTCTTAATTCTTTCACGTATATAGCAATTCCTAGAGCCACCCCGAGCATCGTGATTTTACCTCTTATATTAGCATTTGTGTTAGGCATGACGTGGTGATGGCATCCCTCACCACAAATGGAGGATTTAAAGCTTGAAAATACGTTCGACCAAAATAAAAAAACTTGGAAATATGTAAGGTGACTGAATTTAATTGATTTTGTTGTTGTCCAAATTTTCCAATTTTGAAATTGGAGAAATTGTACGCCATGCAAAGAAAGAAGAGCTGATAAGTTAACAGGAAAATTGCTAATTTGTGAATTATAACAAAATGTTGGTAATAAAAAAAGGGGTTAATATCACGAAAAACCCCAAACTAATATACTTGTGACAAATTTATCCTGAACTAATTTTTTACTATAAAAAAACCCCAAATTGGTACACTTGTAACAAATTTACCATCCGTTAAATTAGATTAATACCACGAAATACCATAAATTGGTAAACTTGTGACAGACAGAGGGGTAAAACTCCAAACTGGTAAATGTGTCAACCAACTTAGCAATTAGATGGTAAAATTTAACAGAAACTAACGGAGGGTAAATTTATCACAAGTGTATTAATTTAGGGTTTTTTGTGGTATTAACCCTAAAAAAAAGGGTGTATGTACCATATCAACAAATTATCTGAAAAAAAAGTCTTTTTTACCAATAATATTTTGACACTTACCAATACTTATTAAAATTCATCGGTATAGAAAAAGAGTTAGTATTTTTTTTTTGGCACGGAACAATTGAATTTCGCTTGTTTCCGACTTTCCATTATTAACTAAAGCGATTCAGGGGTGGCAATTTTTGACACAAATTAACATGTTTAAACACGATTATATGGCAAACCTAAAAGCGACACGCATTAAAAAAGATAATTTTCCACATAAAATTATTGAATCCAAAGACCATTATTTCTTGTGCGATATGAGGTTTCTTTGTGTTTGAAGGTCCTAGATTAATTTATAGAAAAATAAATCAGAAAAATAAAAGTAGGCTGGTTTGAGGGTCAACTAGTTTGGTTCTCGATTACAAACACGGAGAATGTATTATTACAAGATAAGTTCTTGATGCTTAGTTTAAGACCTCCGCATCCTGAAATCGATCATCCTAAGAGTAAGTCTTCTCTTAAGGAGATTTCATTCGACAATTTTACCTCCCTGTACAAATTCCAAATGAGAAATATTATGTTTTCCTTGAATTGTTGGACCATTAATCCTAGAAAGTATATTCCCTTTCACCTCTAACTCATTTTCTCCCTTCTTTATTAAAAAAAAAAGAAAAAAAACTCATTTTTTCCCTTCACAGCTTTAAAAATTGATGGAGTCTTTACTTGAAAAAAAGAAAAGTAAATGAACAATAAAAAATATGGTGAAAGTTTGAGCATTTTAACTATATTGCTACTTTTTACCTGCTCTCAACTCATGATGGTTTCAATCATCACAATATAAAACATACCAAAATCCATAGCAAGATACTTCTTAAGACCTTTTACATGATATCCAACAGTAAAAAAAAAAAACTAGTTGATCTTATGACACACATGAAAACAATCAAATAAATCGAGCCATAGGCGCATATTAGGAGATTCACCTAGCTCTACATCACTCATTTCTTACACCTCTTTTGTTACAAACAAATTCGTTCTTCCAAAAGTGATTTATCAATTTTAACCTGGCTTAGCATGAATTTAGCTAATAATCCTATTCTATTTCCATTTAATTTGATAAAGACTCTTTGCGGTGATATTCTCAAGGTGGGCACTCGAACAAATATGGGGACAAGCATTCGACGCCATTGTTTCAAACCTTGGTCGTCTCTGAATTTTCCTCAGCAGCTTCCTTTTACAGATAAAATATCAATCAACTTTTTAGATTTTAAAATTTGAAATGAAAGGCTCAGTGATAAAATACCAGTTCAAAATAAATTCATTTTACATGGAATTGTACCATGTGGTGCCGGCGTGGAATAGATAAAAGATAAATAACAACAGGCATTTTGTTTATCTCTACCTCACATATCCAACTTCCTTAAGAATATGGCAATTTTAAACAAAATTAGAATACAAAATCACATCCACAATTACTAGCTGGGTCCTCTCTCGATGTCTTTCACATGTATCTAATTCCGTTTCAACTCAATTATTATCAAGTGATTTATCGAATTCCGATTTTCAATAACCAAATTAGTAACTGAATGCGTGCTTTATATTTTTAATTGAATGCAATATACTTGTACACATATTCTTATAGCCCAATTGAAAAATTAACGCACACATTACTCGTGAGTGGATCAAGCCAACAGGTTTGACTTGAATAGGGTGAGGTCCAAAAGAAGATGAGGCGAGGACAACAAGCATCTGCAACTGCTCCTAGTCAATCAATTACTAATTAATTAAAGATTTCTTGTTCATTTTTTTCTTTCGTGGTAACAGATTCATGTTCCTACTTGTTCGTAGATATTAGTTCATCGATCCTTTTATGCAGCAGAATAGCATCTTACGTTCCAACTTCATTCCCTTTTTTCACTTTCAATTCATGTTCATGAAGGTTTCTATGTGTCATGAATTCATAATTCAAAAGCTTTTTGGACGTCACCTCTAAAAGTAAGCCCAGGCGCTTCATTCCCTTCTTTCTATGTTTTTTTTTCTGTGAATCACTTTTAATTTTTTGAATATTTCGCATTCTTCTATTTTCATTGGTTTACTGACTTTTCAAGAGCTGAATGATATGCCAACAAAATTGAAATTAAAAAATGGCCCAGACAAGAACTCAAGGATAGTGTACAAGTATTTCATATATCATTAGTAACTTAATACTAACGCGTTATGCTCATTTGGTCTCATTTAACAAATTATGGCTTTATTTTGCAAACAATATATCAATCGATAATTTGACTTTGAAAGTTTGAAGTGAACAGCTTGCTAACACGGTATCATAAATTCGTCCTATATAAAATTATTGGCATGTGGGGCCAGCACGAAATAAATAAGAGAGAGATGACAACGACCTTTTGTTCAGCACTACCTCGCATTTCCAATTTTGTTAAGAATATGACAATTTTAAATAAAATTAAAATATTAAATCGCTGAATTTGAACCAAAACATAAAAGAAGTGAAGCAAACAACCCGAAACGAATAGAGAAGCAGCATTCACAAAAAAAGAGAAGAACATGGGGGGGGGAGAGAGAGAGAGAGAGAGAGAGAGCAAGAACAAAAAAAAAATATCAAGTGAACTGTGAAAATTTAGAGACTTTGGACATTCTTTTTTTTTTTCATTGTTTTTGTGAGCGATCATGTTACTAAAGATTCAATTGACAATTTGTGTTGTGTCATATTGTGTCATGTCGAGTTGGGATATAACATAAATATGGCAAAAAGACGTGTTTGGTAAATGCGTTGAACTGCCACAATACAAACACGACACTTTTAATAAAACAGGTCAAACGACACGACACGATAAATGCGATTGTTAAACGTGTCACCATATAAAATGTCAACACGACATCATGCAGTATGCTAACCTATATACATGCAAAAAGATGCAACATATTGCATTACATCTAAAGCTAAGAGCAAAATTGCTTCTCATGATATTCTAATTACAAGTGAGACGCAACCTTTTGTATTAACATTAATCCTATTTAAGAGCAATAAAATTTTATCATGCAAAAAGCCCCAAATTCGAACATACTAAAGCCATAAATTTCAAATTCTAAAAATTAAGAACGAACAAACAAGCAGACCACGAAAGAAGAGAGGTAAAGTTAAAATCAAAATATGCTGGGATACATGTTGGGTGGAAATGATGTAAATGGAACTTAATTTCTTTGATAGACTTAATTATCCTTCATTGTATTCATCTTCAAAAGGAAGTAAGGCCAATTTAGGAACAAAAGTGCAATTTTTGCATTACCTCTCATTTCTATGCACTTTTAGAAAGATATAAAATGTGGGCCCAAAAGGATGTATTTCCCTTTCATTTAGAATCATTTTCATCGACTTGCTTCATAATTTAAACAGTTGGGCAATTGAAATTTTTTCCTAGATTAATATTTTAGCTTTAGTTAATTTTACATATGAGCAATGCCTAAAAATTCTACCACCTGCCTGGGTGGCGCTGCTAGAGCGCGCACTCTTTCTTTCGCAAAAGGTTGAGTGTTCGAATCCCGGGCGCCGCAGGATGACTTAACTGGTGGCACGTGTGTGGTGGCTAGCACGTGTCGCCCCCAGGGTTTACTCCTTGGCTGTCGGCCGTGCGGGGGTTCCCTGGGTTATCAAAAAAAAAAATTGAAAGTCGCCAAATTAAAAACATGATTGATGGAAGTTTTCTCCAATTAAGAAAGCGCACGCATCTAGAGGACGATGTTTATTGGGCAACAATTACAAGGCACTACATGAGTTTGGCCAATGGAAATGGGATAAGACAGAAGGGGTTGTAAAAATGAGGTGGTGGAGATAGTTAGGTTGTTTATATATTAGGCTAAAAATACTAAGAGTAAGGTCAAAGATTATGATAAGGATTAGGCATCATGTGAGCTTATATTCAGAGGAAGATGCTTCCATGGAGTTTCCTACATAATTTCAATATCTTAGGTGTGAACTGAATGAATCGGTCTTTAAATATCATAGACGTGCAAGAAGTTATGTAGTTGTTCAAATGTATTTTAAGAAAGTCAACTAATTACACTTCAATATGATTAACTTCAAATATGTGTTTCTGTAGAAGTAAATGATGTGGGCTTTTTGGGGGCCTTTTCAGGGCCACCTAATATTCCGCAGTGAAATGACGTCAGCTAACTCAACCGAAGGCCTTTCTCAAGAACACGAACCTTCTTCAGCATTGCCTAGGGGAGAAATTGACGTCCACGTTATCCAGAGTGGACCAAGCCAACAAGCATTTGCAAAAAAGCATCCTAAAAGCATATTTCGTTGTTCGTCAATCCTTTTAAGCAGCAAAAAAGCATCTTTTCGTTCAACTTTCCCCCTCAGATCACCACAAACAAAGGGTAGAGTCAGAGAAAGAGAGCAGAGGAAGAGAGCATTGAGGGAGCATCCACTTCTTCATTCATCTCTCCGGTACCCACAGATGTAGGTAGCGGTCAATATGACGTGTTCTTGAGCTTTAGAGGCTCAGATACTCGCAAGGCATTCACCGATCACCTCTACAATAGTTTGATCAAGGTAGGGACTGTATCGATTTGCATGTTCAGAGACGATAACAGCATACCAATTGGTCAGAATTTTGGTTCAGAGATTCTTGATGCCATAAGTTGGTCTAAGATTTCGATCATCGTCATTTCTGAAAATTATGTTTCGAGCAAACGGTGCCTCTGCAAGCTCATTCATATCATGGACCACAAGAAGAGCACATCACACATAGTGTTGCCCATCTTTTACAAAGTGGACCCATTGGATATGCGATATCTAAAAGAAAGTTTTGGGAAGGCATTCCATTTGCGTAAAAAGCATTTTGATGAGTGTCGCGACCTACCCTTGGGTGCACCACCTAGGGGTACGGCTAATGAATTATTAAGTCTAGGCCTAACTTGGGCTCTCCCAAGCCCTTACCAATTCACAACTTAAGATTTAAGTTCTTACCATGCAAATCATTTTAATCAGGAGTCACCACTAATCTATTTTATGGTGGGTCGATTAGAAACCCAAGTAAACTATCGGGAGAATTACTTTACTCCTACGAACAAGAGATTATGGATTTGGAGAATTGATTATACTAGATTACTCTAATGCCCTTTTGATATCTTTTTTCTTTTATTTCAAAAAAATATTTGCAGGCAGTTTGGATTGATTTTAAACCTATCTACTAATATGCGAGGTGAACATACGGGTGCGCAACCAATAATATAACACTCAATAATGCGAAAGCAATAAATAAATTGCAAGATAAGAACTTAACTCAAAGCAACGAAAGCATCTGTCACGCCTCGAACCCCGATGAGCGCGCGACACCCCAAGCTCGGTTGAAATAGTACGACGTCCCAGGAAATGCCGTTGACCCAAACCAACACATCAAAGTTCGGACACGGCAGAAACGAGTATAACTTCCGGACAAGAATTCGAAAAGGGCTAATAGGGAGAGATAATTAACCAAACAACCAACCACTATATTACACCGCGATATATACAATATCCATTACAAGCCAGCACAACCAGCAACCTCTGCACCAACAAAAAGGGACTAATGGCCCGGTAGACTAACCCTTTGTCAAAAAGGCTCCTCACCAAAAACAGGTCCAACCCCTAAAACTCCTAACTAACCCCTATTCGCCCTAGAGGGGGTCCACTCAAAATCGGTCTCATCGATGCCAGTCTGTTCCTCTGAATACTTGAACTCAGCATTGATCTCAATCGGATTGTCCTTGTTTCCCGACTCTGCTAGAACTTCAATCAACTAAATGGTTTTAAATAAAACCATAAGAACACTTCTCAGCATGCGAAACCCTAAACCCAATCTAGGCTAACATGCATCTCTGGGCATGTTCGTGCACACAAATCACACAACTATCAAGCTAAAGCAATAGCAAGCACAAACATCTCAACTTGATACACACGAAACTTCACATGCTAAATCAAGCGTTACCATTAACAACCGATAACATCCACACTCAAAGATGCCAATCAAACCAAAACCACACCAATATTCGCATAATAGACACAACATCATACTTTCATCATTTCACTCAGGCACACGCATCCAATTCATTTTTGACCTTCATAAACACGCCTCAGGTCCAAAACTAGCCATCGATCTCGAACCACGTAATCACGCCTCAAATTCAACAACACTTCTACAGCTTGCGTCAAAAAGCCTCAAGCTTAGTGCCTCTAGCCCGCGTAAATGAACACGCCTCAGGTGCAACACCAATCTCTCTTTTTATAACACAACCCGCGTAACACGCATCAGGTTGAACAACACTTCTACAGCTCGCGTCAAAACGCCTCAGGTTCAGTGTTTCTAGCCCGCGTAACACACTTCAGGCGCAACACCATCTCCTCTTACTGCACAACCTGCGTAAACGAACACGCCTCAGGTTGGCAGTCTTCCGGTATAACTGGGCATTGTCCCGCGTAACACGCCTCGGGACGGGTTCAATTCCCTATGTCAACACGCCTCAGGGATTATGTTATTACACGTGCACACATTTTCCAATTATTATCTGAATCACGCGTAAAAACGCTTTAGGGTATTTAATGGCCATGTAATACATCGGCACCCAATCTCATGCCAATTTCATACGATCAATTCGCACACGCCATCCAACATATACAAGTTACCAGTAAGCCATGCCAACTCACAATTTTACCAATTCAATTCGCACGTGCATAATTTAACGTGAATTTTTGCATTTTAAGCCAAATTTCACCACTCACGAGCGTCATACTCCTACCGAAAACCCCCAAACCAACACGCACTATGTCTCAAACACCAATATGCATCAATTCAGCCGTAGAATGAACAGTGATTTGGCCACCACAGAAAAATTGCTATAACAGCACATTTAGGCCCGTTTTTCACGCAATAAGTCACAATTATCACTTGTAATTATTCTAATCACAAAATCAATCAATTCTAACCTCCAATTGACCTGAAAATCGTCACAATTTCATCCAAACAGTTCAGCCAAAGCAGTCCAACCATTTGTCTACGAATAACCCCTAAAACTTGCTAAAACGGGCCCAAACTAACCAGAAATTACCTGTTATCCTAGGCGAGGGTTAGGGTTTCACTTACTTGTGATTCCATGCAAAATCAAGCCCTCAAAGGTGGCTGGACAGAGAGCAAACAGTAGCGGCGGCGGAGTCCCACAAAAAGGTGTACCGGCGACCCACCGAAGTCCACGAGCGGCGGCGATGGGCTGCTGGTTTCTCAGCTGTTCTTGGCTAAAAAGGGATGGCTGGTGATGGTGTTTCACGGTGGGAAACGAGAGAGAGAGAGAGAGAGAGAGAGAGAGAGAGAGAGAGAGAGAGAGAGAGAGAGAGAGAGAGAGAGAGGTTGCGGTAGTAGTGCGACACGACGAAAGGGCGAGCGACGATTCGATGAAACGGCGATGAACGGACGGCAATTGGCTGGCCAGTTGGCCAACTCACATGAAGGAGAGGGGGCTGAGGAACTCATGGCCAGAGAGGGAGGAGAGGGAGAGAGTGATCGTGAAAAAATGAGGGAAGAGAGAGAGAAAAGAAAGAAAAGAAAAGAAAAGAAAACCTAGTCTACCCCCAAGGTAAAATTACCATCCTACCCCTCTCTCTATATTAATCTGATGGCCACGATTCGATCTTATCTAAAAATCGATGGCCCAGATCGAATCCCATAAAAAATATCCAAGGGCAAAGTTGAAATTTCATAAAAAGTGTAGGGGCAAAACTATCCAAAAATTTTTATCTCTAAAGTTGGTGTGAAATGACCAAAATGTCCCTCTCATTTATACTTGGCCTTCATAAAATCTCAAGGGCAAAACGGTCATTTTCCATTTTCTTCCAAAATTCCAATTTTCTGATGAATTCGAGCAAATTCAAAACTGACCATGGTACTTCTGACATCGTCCAAATATTGTATCATGACTATCAAAATTTTCGATGCCTAAACTTGGTCTCTATTTAATAGCCAAACTCAAATAAATACAACTTGAGCTTATCTCAAACTAACGGGCGGCTTCTAGAAAAATTCGTGCATTTGACTCGTGGTCGATACTAAATTGAACCACGTTTAAGCTCACTTGAGTCATGGTGACCTCGATTGTCATATAATTGCGAGGATCAATCACTAGTTCTAAAGATCACGATCGTTTGGAACATGTTTGTGATTGTTCGCAATTTCATATCCCGATGAGACGGAATCACCCGCGATCCAGTTATATGGCATTCGCAAATTGATCCATGACCAACCTTAGATCAGTCTATATTAGCCCAAAATATCACCTCAATAATCCTTATGGTCAAAAGTCAGTCCATGATCAAGTTCTATGGCCGCGCGAATTAAATTCCCTAATTAGCGTTTTCCTATTGGTTAGTATCCCGAGAGTAATCAAGTTTGGACGAGATTTGCTACAAATGCGTTATTGAAATCATGCATTTCATAAATACCAAGTGGGTCGAAATTTGAAATGCCACAACATTTGTAATGTTAGTTATAAAATCACATTGACAACCCTATTATGATTTCTAATCAACACACGAATTCACTCAAATCTTTTTTTAGGGTTTTCTCTGATTTAACAAAAACTAAACTTTATGTAATGCATTCTACGTCTAGTATGACATGCGACATATGATTTATTTAAATGTCATAATTCTAACAACAATTAAATGCACTATCTCTAATATGGCACGCAAATGAACCTAGATGTATGATTTCTAACGACACGCTAGCAATGACACATGGCAAGATGACATGCAAGCATGATGCAATTAATCTATATGACATGCATATGATATTTTTGTATTTTTCATGAAATTCGCAATTAATTAAATACTTTAATTTAAACCTACTATCTATCCTAGAAATGAAAATCTAATTTATTCTAAAAATATATTTTTGGTATTTTATTAAATTCGAAATGAGAAAATTACTCTAAATATACAATATTATATAAAAAATAGATTTCGAATTATTGACTAATATTTTACTTTATTTTTTTTATGGAAACACAATCAATTCAATTTAAACAACAAAAAAAAAACGGAAAGAAATAGTGATCAAATTAACACGACACGAAATTAATAGTATCCATATCCATTTAGATTAGAAACAATAGATTGACGAATCGTATCTCGGGCATGAGGATCGGATTGGCCAATTTTTTACACAATCGCAAATCATATCTTAGGCAGGAGATCGGATTGACTGATAATTTCCATGCGATCACGAGTCATATTTCAGGCATGAAATCGGACTGATGATCATATGCAGATTATAAAATCAGGAAATAATTCCTAATTTAAAGTTTACTTGAGAATTTCATGGATACGATAGTATTGTTCAAAGATTCACACAAGATTATAATATTTCAAACAAGGAAATAATATACTTGACAATCAAATTAGATGAGATCTTTATCTAATTCGAATATTTGCTTTTCAAGTTTGGACCGGAGGATGGTGGCCCGCGGATCACTAACGGGACTTGGCTCAGTAGGGTTTCGGCCAAAGCTCGAGTTGGCGCGTGTCGCTTGATTTCTCTGGGAAACTTGCTGAATTATTTTTGTATAGGTTGACTCCTTGGATATTAACCGTGGAATGTCAGGGCTTGCTTGACGTGTCGGTGATGAGCATGGCGTTACTGAACCTGCTGAACAAGGACCCAGTGACTGGTCTCTCGCCAAGCCTACAGAAGTTTTGGCTAAGTTGTGCAGCGCGGGATGCCCATGATCTGGACGACTCACGAAGAACAGCAACAGCAAAAGGAAATCGTCGGATTGAGGCAGCTGGTCATCAGCAGGGCTTCGGGACAGCAGTGTCGTCGAGCTAACAACAATGGCTTGTCATTGCGGTTGGGTACAAGCGTCGTGAATCGGGGCTAGACGGGTGAGCAGCTGACGTCGCAGTGGTGAAATTCAGAACAGCGGTTGTCTTCATGATCCAGTTCGGGTTCGTCGGCGCTGGTGCAACAACAAAGGCGAGACTTTTCAACTGGGGGCATCACGGATCAACAATAGAGAACAGCAATGTCGTCGCTGGAACAGGGAGCTCGGCTACGTTAGATTGTCGCCAAGGAAGCAGCACCGAGTCATGGAGGTGAAGGAATTCGGTAGTGGCGATGAAGACGCACGCCCAAGAAAGGGGACGACTCTTCTCTCCCTATTTTACTCTCTCCTGTTTTTCGAGAAAATATTGGGTACCACTAGGGATTCCACCGTGGAGAAATAACAAGTCTAAAATGGCGACACGTGTCCGCGGGGACCCACATGTCAGGAAGGCTTCATGGTGGAATAACTCACACGGCACAGAGCTAAGCCGAGCCGAGCCGAGCTGAGAGCAGCTGAGAGAAATTTTTTAAAAAACAGCCCTCTCTCTCCATACTCTCTCTCTTTCGCGCTCCCATCGAATTCCAGATCTGGAATTCGCTCTGTGCTCCGTCTCCCTCGCCCCGACGAGCGAGGTCCGTCTCCTCGCCCCGACGCCCTAGCCGCCTCCGACGAGCGACGCCCTTGCCTCCGCCCTAGCCCCCGACGAAGCCCGACGCCGATGCCGACGACGCCTACGACGAGCGAGGTCCGCCGTTGCCCACGAGCCGTCGCCTCCCACGAGGAGGTCCGCTGCCTCCGACGAGCGAGGTCCGTCTCCTCGCACCAACGCCGACCCCTAGCCTTCGACGAGCGAGGTCTATCTCCTCGCGATTCGCCCGCCCCCTCGCCCGCCGGTCCCGACCTCCGCCGTGGCCTCCTTCCGGCCAAGGGCAGCTGGGTCCCGAGCTCTGACCGCCGTCGCCTCCGCTGCCAAACCCAGCTCGGTGCTCCTCCCCAACGACCGTGGATGGGGGAGCGGTGGTGGTCTCTTCTCCGTTGATTTCGTCGGCCTCTGCTGTAAGTACAAGTGGGCCAGACGTCGGCTCGGCGTCTCCCGCTCCAGGGGCCTCCCGCGCCTCCTCTCCGCTGGCAAGCCCGCACCGCCTTCCTCGGTGAAGGCCGTGCTCCATCTCGAACGGGCCGGCCATTCGTCGTCCCCCGCGGGGAGCCGCCTCGTCAGTCCGGGACAAGCTTCAGGTGACGTCAGTGTCTCTCGGCTTCCCTTCGAGCGTCTTGTTTGTAGCCTTGTTTTTTTTTCCTTCGTATTCGTGCTTTTGTTGCGGAAGCGGTGCTTGGAGGGGTAAGAGTGATTGGGAGCTTGTGAAGGTGGTAAAGGACGTCGCCTTGGAAATGGAAGTGTGAGCGGATACACTAGGAGAGTTTGTTTCCAGTGTTCCTATTTTATCGGAGATGGATGCTCAGTAAGCTTCAGAGCTAGAGCAGTTTCAGAATAGGTGGTAGTGAAGGTTTGAAAGAGGATCTGGGCTGACTGTGGTCTTCATTTCTTTCTCTCTCTCTCTTTTTTTTTAGCACAGAACCGTTTGGGTCAGTGGCAATAATTTTGGATCTTGAAAATCTCGTTTGGAATCTTGGATTATGGAGTTTCTGGAGACCTACTTCGGATGCTTATGAGCCTTCTCTGGGTTGCTGCATAAATTACAGTGTTCAGTTGATGTAGAGAATAACCAGTGTTCGTCATGGGTTACAAACGAGTACATTGTCCCCTGGTCCCTTTAGATGAACAAATGGGATGAAATAGCTGGCGTGCCTTGATATGCTTTCACTTCTTTTTCTTGAAGCAGTTAATGAGGAACCATTTAGGAGTTAGAATTGTTACATTGCTGCTGGATTCATATGTTCTTCTAAAATGCACTGCACGGGACTGATCACCTGTGGCTTAGTGATCATTCTAAGTCAGGAAGTTAATGTTCATTTTGAATATGGAAGAGTGCATATACCCGTGAATGATCATCAGTGATGCCAAAAATTTCTAGATGAAGGCACCTTTATTTCTTGCTTCAAGTGTGAGCATGGCTGTTTTTGCCCAAAAGCTCAAGTGTTGGGAAATGGGTCCATCCTTTAATACTCCCGATCGCTTGTATACCAAACTTCACGCAGGATGTTTATGCACAAGGAGACATGTACTAGTCGTGAGAAGTACTAGTAGAGTTACATGTGTCTTGTACATGGCTATACTAATTAGTGTTCTTAAGATTTGGTAGGTTGGAATTATATCAGGAAGGATTAGTACCATTTTCACTATGGGTGATGGGAGAAAAGCAATGTTTTGGTTTGGTAGATGGCGTAATTTTCAGCACTTAAAACTCTTTTTAGGCCGGTTCCTTATTTCTATCTATAAAGATGGGATTGGAGCCAATGTTCTTAAGGTGAAATGACGGATGTTTGCTTTGGGTCCAGAATTTTTCACTATTCCATGATCTTTAAGAGATCCACATTTCAACTTACTTAGAAGTTGAATGGGTTGAGAATCCAGTGTAGTAATAAAGAGAAGCTGATGTGAAATCTAAGAACAGGTGTGTGTTTACTTCAGGCCCTTTTTCGAGGTTTTTGAAGTTTCATGCAATTCCAGCTTCCTTAAGAGCAGGTCAGAAAGTTTTTTATTCCCTTCTAAAGTTAGCTTTACTTCTTCATGTTATCATATACATATAGAAGAGATCGTGAGTCAATTAATCACCTATTCCTTATTGTCGTTGCCATTCGGCTTTGGTATTCAGAACCAGAAAAATCTATTCTACTTTTGATCATGCTGAAGTTAGTTACAGGCTTGTGCAAAAGCTTGGGGGTATTGGTGGTAATAAGAGATTCGAGGATTTTAAATATGGGCAGGTATTCCACATTGCCGGAAAAGGGGAATGCTTTTGTTACATCTCGCTCATCGCTTTCATTCTGTTTTAGGTTCCCGTTTCAGGGGTATTTGATTTATGAACCACCAACTGCTCTCCTGTTGCTTGCGGAATGTTGCTCTTTCTTCTACTCGGAAGCGTGAAAGCTACTCGCCCTTTGCTTCTCTCCTTGCTCTGGTAAACCGTGAAGCCAAAGAGCACACTTGGAACTGAAAGCAGGTCGAACCATTTCTTTTCTTCCGATATCTAATGTTAAGGTCTTTTGTGAGGAAAAAGTTGAACATTCCTTGCTCAACTAAAATTTCAACCGAGGACCTAGAAGCTGAAATCTTTCTACATCTGTTGCAAGATTACTTGATGTATTCTTTCTATCTATCTTAATCTATGGTATAAATTTCTCGCAAAACAGTATTTAATGAGCAGATTGTTCTCGGTAGGTAAATAATCACTTATGAGATGGGGAGATTAATGGCATGTCCATCACATGGATTTGTTTAAATACATGGATTGTAACATCTTATCTTGTGTTGCGATTGTTCATTTGAGTAGCTATAGGGAAAAAAAAAGGATGTCATCAGCTCTAATTCTGTGCTTTGTGCCTTTCGGAGATTGAAACTGTACCTCCCGACTAATGGAAGAGGACTAATTCCTTTGTGCACTAAAAATAATGCAGGAGCAGTACTTGGTTTAGATTAAAACTACAGGCTCATAGTATGGGAAACTGATGACTCATCCGTCTTACTTTCTGTTAGGATTGGAGCAGGAAACTGTGCAATTTATATCTCTCTTCCATATATTTTTTGTGGTTAACTGCATCATGTCTAACATCTCCTGTTGATGACATCTTCTAGTTGATTTTGCTTAACTTTCTTAAAGTTCTAATGAGAGTAAGGTGCTTTTCATGTAGTGAAGAATCTAGAACTTCTTTGCCCACGTGGGAATCCTCTGCAAATTCTGATGTGCAAGATAGCCTAGGACTTGGACTTGATGAGCAGAAGGTTCAAGCTTTTGCAGCTTCAAAATTCGGGGCAAGAGAACTCCGTTCCCTGATTTTTAAGGTCCTCTTTTTTTATCCATTTTTATGCCTGCATTTATTTCGTGATCTTTATTCTTTACCCTTTTAGTCCTTCCATACTTCTACCAACTCAATTTTGTTTTCCCCCTTTTCAATATCATAGGGGGGAGGTTTGATTGCTTTGGCAAAGATTTCTCAGCTGGTAAGCGCACCATTCACCTGAGAATCTGTACTTTTTTTTTGGTCAAAGAGAATCTTTCCTTCACTAGGTCCATTTAATATGTTTTAACCTAGTTTCCTCTTTAAGGTAGATTGCAAGAAGATTATCGGGGAAAGTCCTCTTAGAAGCTGCTAACTATCAGATAAGAAAGGAAGTTGTCAAGAAAGTAAGTGCTTGGCAAATTTTGTATTGTCATTAACTTCATCAAGTCCTCACGACATGGAAATAGAATACACATCCTGTTCATTTGGTTACTAGATGATCTAATGCTTGTGGAATATATGCGTAAGAAGCATTATCCTTCTTCCAATGGGATAAACAATTATGGATCAAAATTGAGTAAATTAGAAGACAAAGCATGCAGCGAGTATGCAGGGGGTCTCCTTCATAATTGAATGATTCTCTTGAAGTCTCTATACGCACTTTATAAATGACCCGCAAATTAAGGTTTTGCGCTGTAGTTAATGAAAATTTTGTATTTATTTGGCATGGCGCTGGAACTAATAATTACAAGGAGATTGAAAATCTGACTTATTTAATTATGTTTGTTGGGATACAGGGCGGACAGTTGGCTGCTATAAATCTTGTATCTCATGCGGCCTTGCTTGCTGCAAAGAAGGTGATGACATTTGAATTTGCAGACACACTGGAAAGTTATTATAGTGCAACAACGCATGGTCATTTACTCCATAGATATTTTATCAAATGCGAACTCATCATTATGTTTTTGCGTGATTGGTTTTGGCAAATACTAGCAAGGCACGTAGCAATAGAAATTTTACTTTCGGCTGGTAAAAGAGAATTTATGTATAGGTTGTTAACTGTGCTTGTAGTACTGCATCGACTATTTGGAAAGAGTTGGTTTCTTCCACTGACCATAAATCATCGAAGGTTATGCGTGTAAACAATAGTTCACCAAGGAGGTATTACTCGATGTAATTCACATCGTGTTCTGAGAGAGAGCTTGCTTTTGTTACTATCTGGCTCTTTGTTAAAAGTAAAATAAGGAAGGAAGTTTTCTTTTTCTGGGGTCTAGTACAGAAGATGAGCTACATTATGTTTAGTCGTGCGAGTGTGTTGAGGTTGTTCTATTCTGTGTTTGCCTCAGGACTCTGAAGAAGAACGGTTTTTCTGGGTTCTGCTGGGTTCCTTCGCCCCAGGTAGAGTTGAAGTGTATTGCTTGGTGGGTGTTTGTTTACCCGCGATTTGAGGTTGAGCTTGGATTTACAAATTACAAAATAGGTGGATTTGAGTTTGAGCTCTGATTTGCCTAGACCTCTTATTAGTCTCTGCTGCCTCATACGAGGCATTGCTGTGACTGTTTTCGGCAAATGTTGACACTATGTTTGTGTATCCCTTCTTGAAAATATTATAAACAAAATGTTGGAGGACATAGATGGGGTAAAGCCAATATAGGCGTGTTAGAATGCTCATCGGTTCTTATTTTGGGTAATTCTGAGGTTATTGATTGGAAGTTACTTGGCTGCATATATTGTGATGCACTTAATCTCGGAAAGTAGGCGAGAGTTCTTAATAGCACATAGTTAATGGGTCAGACGTAATAGCACATGGTTAATGGATCGAACATAATGTACAAGAAATACTATACTCAAATATACATTTTTTTGTGAGGGATGCTGATTATCTTCCTAAAGGAGATTATTCAGTGTAGTTTATTAGCCTTTGGCGGCCTAGATGGGTCAACTAGATCTCGCATATGCATATTTAGTTTTCGTTTTTCATGTTTGTCGGGACATGCTTTGAATTAAAATCATGTATTGATTATCGAATTCCTTAATTCTGTCAATATTGTGCTTATCGATCTTTAATCCTTTGACAATGACCTAGATAACTGTACGTTCTTTGCAACCTTTGAAATTGCCAGGTGAAAGGATCTTCTGGTAATCAGATTCACGATTCTCATGACAAGATCAGTGAGAAATTTCAGTGTATGGCTCACCATAAGGGTTTTCATCGGTTTTGGTTTACTAACAAGTCTCCTTATCATGAAATCATCGACTTTGATATACATGTTGGCCATTTTGCATACTACGATCACCATGCAAACTGCAAAGGATAGTAGGACTCTGCTTTTTTTCTGTTTTATTGTCTGTTGAAAACTTTATGAACGTACCATGTGTAACTCTTTTTTATCTGTTGTGAATGTATCTGCAGAGCATATCAACCCCTTGTTGGAACAGATAGGGAAGTTGGGGGAGGCTCTCTCCAACATTCAGTTTGAGCAGCATTGGCTGGAGGCTCAGACTGAGCATCAAGCAATTGGTAAAATATTTTATGTCAAGTCCTCTTGCTATTCCAACCTTGTTTCATCTTGAACGGAAATAACTTTCCTATTTAATGCTGAGTGGACCACCATAGTTTGATTAGACTCCCGTTATCTCTTAAATTTCAAAGGTTATCACAACGTCTACTCTTAAAAGACCTTCAGAAGTAAATGTCTCATAAGACAAGTTAAAAGCTATTTCTAGAGCCTTTGACAAGCTCCTTTTATCCATTTGATTGACATAACTAGTTAGTTATTATGTTTATGATCCTGAAAATAATAACACGTACCTAACTCGGCATCAGTTGAAAAAGTGGACTTAGAAAACAAAGATGGCAACAAAAAGGAAGATACGTGTTTGGTCGAGTGGGTTTCAAATGGTCATATGGGCTTTGTTTGCATGTGTTGTCTGCTTGATGTTTTGAAGTGTCTGATCACCAATATTGTGTTCAATGATGGACATCACATAGATATTGCATGTATGTAAATTAAGGAAACGGCCGATGGACCATGGAGATTGTTATTCCTTTTCTTGGAATCAGAATTGCCATTGCTTAAAGGCATCTTAACTTCTTTCAGATCCAGGTCTTGGTGGTGTTGGTCTTCATTGTTGATTGTGACTGCTCTTATCTTCGCACTGCGCAGCTTATTCAATATAGCTATTTCTTCATTAATCTAATTCAATAATGAGTTCCTCTGTATTATGTTTTAACATATGCACCATGTGGTCTAAGAAATTTAGAAATTATTCTGCTTATAATTGTTAGCTTGACTAGTTGCGTTGTGCACCTTATGTAATCCATAGTTCCATAGTTATGTTTTGTGTGGAGACTGAAGTGAGGTGAAGATTTTGTGCATTTGTATGTTCTGGGAATCTTATTTTTTGTTTTTGTTTTCATGACTCCCAACTTTTGCTGATTCGCTCTCTTCCTGTGAATTCTTTGCTGCACTCAGAAGAAATGGAGTTGCGGCATTCAGAGCCCAGCAGAATCTTGACGAGGCTCTCCGGCGAGGAGCTTCCGAGAAAGACGTGCTTCGTTAGGCTAAAGCAGCCCCATAATGTTCACTTGAAGAATATATAAACAGTTTAGAGCCATTGTTTTTATTTTTTGATTCTTTTTATGGTCAGTTTAGAGCCATTGTTATTCTTGCTGGAAACGCTACTCGTGGTGTAGATGTGGGTTCTAGTAGTTCTACATGTCTCTTTTCCAAATAACTTTGTTTTGCTTTAGGCATGGAAATTCTCTCTTAGAATTTGTCGATTTAGTTTATATATTGGCTTTAGCTTCAGAGGACTTGTGGGACTTCTATTTTAGTGAACTGACATGCGTATAATCCATTTTATAGTTGAAACACAGCAGAGATATGAATTAGAAAGCTTATGTTGTCCACAGAAGCTGAACTTTGGAAATACTATGGTGGTGTTGACTTTGTGACCTTATTTCCTCTGGCTAGGTATCGTGGATAATTGAATTAAGAACCGTTCAGCATTCTTGACATGGATTTATTGAAGTTTGTGTTCAAGTTTTGGCCAATTTTGAAGTTTCAGAATGTGTAGCGAATTAATGAAGGGATCGGCGAATTCGTCACCGTCAATGACGTCGATTCCTCCAACTAACAACAATACATTTGTGTTTTGCTATTGTGGCCTGAAATCTCCTTTACGAATAGCAATGATGAAGGACAATCGGGGAACAAGATATTACCGCTGCCCAAGATATAACTACAACAGAAGGGAAAATTGCGGTTTTTTTATGTGGGTTGATGTGGAAACTAGTCAATAGGCAATGAGTGTGTCCAAAAATTATCACCGGATCAATGTCGAAGAAGAACTAGTGTCGACTCATAATGAGGATGATGGCAATTTCATGGATGTTAAAATCAAAGCTCTCAAGGCACACAGTTAAACTCGGAACATGCGCATCGTAGTAGTTTAAGGTTAGTTTGTTACCACCAAGCTCTTTTCCCAGTGAAAAATTAATAAAAAACAAATTAAAGTTCCAATAGGATCACATATACATTGTATTGGTGTGCAAATATAATTCTACGCTGGCTTTACAACCGCCTTAAATCCTACAATATCATTTCTAGAGTAGTGTAAAACTTTGGGACTTAAGGTACATTTGTCAAGCCCACCTATCTAACCGACAAGCTGGCAGTTAACGGTTTCTTAAACCTATGTAATAAGCAAATGCAATTACTCCACTCATGAAAGAGATTTTAACAAAACATCCGATAGCAAGATAAATAGAAGACAGGCACATACAGGAAGATCTAAAAATGCAAAAATGAATATATTAAGATTGTTAAAGCTAAAAGGTATTGTGAGATCAATATACACAAGGATGACAGTGCGACAAAGTCTTTCGCCCTTCGAGTGAAGCCAGCACATCAACAGGTCAAGTTATATTAACCAATTACAAGACTGCCCTAGGTTTGAATCTCAAGTGGAGAGCAATATGTACAAGCATCTAGCAGATCAAATTTCTTAGAAGCAACATCCAAAAAGATAAAATCACAGCAAACTCAACTAACCTGCTGAAACTAAGGCCGGAAAAGAAAAACTAACCTGAAACTGGTGTATCGGCAAAGCA
This sequence comes from Syzygium jambos, assembly GCA_031216235.1. Lineage (NCBI taxonomy): Eukaryota > Viridiplantae > Streptophyta > Magnoliopsida > Myrtales > Myrtaceae > Syzygium > Syzygium jambos. The sequence goes on from CM062226.1 coordinate 17,879,481, forward strand.
TCATAAAACTCATGCGCAATGATGATTGTTGGCACTGGAACAAAAAGAAACAGATGTAACACATCGAAGAAAGAGATGCTCAGTTTATGTTTATCTAGAAAGAGTTAAGATCATCCCATCTAAAAGATTCCGAACTCCATAAGAATAACATGTCTTGAAAACAAAGTAAAAGATATTATCTAGTGTAGAGTGACCTTGAGCATTAACACCAGACACATAAATAACAGCATCACTTCACTACAATTGGCATTGACATCACATACAATCATTTTTATCTTATTGAACGCCAAAAGAATGCAGTCACCGCCGTAACTAGTGCAGTTATAAAGGGAAGTCAATTTCCATCATGACACTTTATTGCTTCAATACCTATACAAATGTTCAGACCTCATCAGATTTAATTATGTCAATAGCATGAGAAACAGAAAACAGTAACTACTCACCATTCACAAAAAACAAATCGAACACTGACAATGCAGGATAGATGGCTCTTTAGCATGAAAAGGTGTACTGCCCAATAATTGGAAATATACTGTTGGTATATGTATGTACTATCAAAACTCAGTTCTGCTGATGTATGTCTTTGTGCATCTAAAGAAGGGGAGAATCTGAGCCTAGGTATTGTATGCTTAACAAATGCAGTATTTATATAGTTTCTTTTCCTTCCCACAAAAGCATAATGAAGCAAAGATAAGTCCTTACATCCTGATGGAACCTGCTCCAATGCAGCATGCCACGTTACTGGGGTCCCCGCCAAAGTGCTAATAGTTCTGTGTCCAACATCTTGCGATACATTTTCCTCCTCGATACACTTCAAGTTGCTATGCTGGAGTTTCCTCAATGTGGGACTGCAATCCACCATGTGTACGTGCAGTGCCTCTGTGAACTGTTTGAACTTTGATGTACCCTACAACCAAAGCTACACTACTTAATCAGTTGACTGTCATATAATACGGACAACGGACGATGCAGCAAATATGAACGAAAACTTCCCTATCAGAACTAATGAAACAAAACATAAATTTCCTGCAACTTCTCTCTGGCAAAACAATCGTTCGCGATAGAGCATCGCTGTGGACATACACGAAGAAGGTCGGCCATGAGAGTTCCTCGTCCTGGACCCAACTCAACAAGGTTGACTCTACTTGGTCGTCCCATTTGTTCCCACATGCACATGGTCCAAACGCCAATCATCTAAAGTTACACGATATATATTAGCAGTGCAAAAGTAGTTGACAATATACTGGAAAAATCCACCGGAGATAGATTACTAAAGAACCCAGTAAGTTTAATTTTCAGCACCCACAAACTTCAATTTGACTCAGATATAGGTAATGATATGGGGGGATAGCTACCGATCTTACCTCACCGAACATCTGACTTACTTCAGGAGAGGTTAGAAAGTCACCTTCCGCACCAAAAACATCACGGTTGATGTAGAATCCAGCTTTTGGGTTAGTCAGAACTTCCTCCATGTACTCGGCAACTGAAATTGGCCCACCACGAAACTGCGAAAGAAACCGATTGTTAACATCAAATTGCAAGTGTCGGCATTGCTCAATAAAGCACGTCAAATGATAGAGGATGCCTGTAAATGACTGTCGAAATCGATGGGTCTCATTGTTCAGACGGTAGGCAAGGACGGGAGGCTTCCATCAGTTCAAAATGAGTGTCGTACACATAGAAAGCTATTGCCTTTCTAATAGCACTGTTAGATTTAGAAGCAGATTAACAAACACTCTTAAGTTTACATTTCATCAACTTAATCATGGAGTGCTACATGAGTTCTTCCTTGAAAAGATAAATACGACTTATTTTTCAGCTTTATCATTTCCAACCAAAAGGCCTTCCACCGGTGAAAGGATTCCATACTACACGCTATCAGCTCTTACTGAAAAGGAACAACGTAACACCCGATCCCTGAAGCCCGATCCATCTGCCGCACCTTACCTTGGCACTTACCAAAGGTCACATTCACAGGCACGATCGGGCACATTTTCACAAACATAACGCACTCGCCATAAAGCACACCAAGATATCAAGCGAAACCAAGAACCGGGAAAATCTTCCCGTACCTTGACGATGCCCTTGAGGTGCTTAACCAGCTCGGAGTCCGCAGTGGGTTCATGGGAATGCTCTACAAACAAACAGAAAACTAACTTTACGAGAACATACATCGTCACTCAATAACATCTCTCTCCCTTAGATCACACTCGCGACCTCAAGCGACGAGGCCTTCCAAGGCAGTAGTACCGGGAGGATTGTAGAGAGCCGAGCGGTCGACGGAGATCGCGGCACAAGGTTGGGAAGCGGAACCGTTCGTGGGGTCGTCGTCCTCCACGTGTTCGACAAAAGTACCGCCCGGGTCTTGAGCCGAGGTCGACGAACAGAAGAGCGAGGACCCGCGAGGCAACAGAGGGAGAGACGGAGAAGCAGCACAGGCGCTGGAGAGAGCTCGCCGAGCTGTGGACGTCTGAAGCAGCAGCAGCAGCAGCAGCTTTCTCAGCATATTTGCTTCTCTCTCTCTCTCTCTCTCTCTCTCTCTCTCTCTCTCTCTCTCTCTCTCTCTCTCTCTATCAAGAAGATTTCTGGAGCGACACTGACGCCATTGCAGAAGGGGACGAAAGATGAGAAAATATTGGGTGCCGCGAAGTCGCGGACGGCCGCGACTTCGCGGGGGACTTGTCGGGGCAGTCTTTCATCCAGTGGCCCTGCTTCTTACAGGCGAAGAAGGCGTCGCTCCTCGTCCCCTGAGACGGAGCTTCGTTTTTCCGATCAAGACAAGGAGGGCCCGCGGCGGCGGCGGCGGCGGAGGAGGAGGAGGACGGCTGGGATCCGGCGGGGGACTTGCCGGGGCAGTACTTCATCCAGTGGCCCTGTCTCTTGCAGGCGACCGGTCGCTCGTGGGCAGCGGTGGATCTCGTGGGAGGCGACCGACGTCGCTCGCCGGCAGCGGCGGACCTCGCTCGTCGGCGTCGGCATCGGCGCGGCGTGACGGAGCGCAGAGCGAATTCCAGGTCTGGAATTCGATGGAGAGCGCGAAAGAGAGAGAGAATGGAGAGAGAGGGCTGTTTTTTAAAAAGCAGAGAGAGAGAGAGGGAGCGCGAAAGAGAGAGAGGGCTGAGAGAGCTCAGCTCAGCTCCGAGCCATGGGAGTTATTTCACCGTGGAGCCTTCTGAACATGTGGGGCCCCTCGGACACGTGTCGCCGCGCCAGACTTGATATTTCTCCACAGTGAAATCCCTAGTGGTACCCAATATTTTCTCCCTGTTTTCTCCTCTTTCTTTTATTGTTCTTTCTTGTCTCCCCTGTTATACGCAATGGCACGGAACCCACCAAGAAAAGAGACAAAATTTCTTTCCTCTTTTCTTCATTGACAGAATTCTTCTTCGTTAGGGGGAAATATATCTTTTTATGCGTCCAATCTTTCTCTCTGTTTCTCTTTCATCTTCCTTCCCCTCATATATTGCAAATCCACGTCCCCTCAGTGAAGATATAACAAGATCGAGTATATATCACCGCATGCAACCTTGTCCCTTATCGAATATTTCCATCCCATCCTGTCCAAATTCCAACTTTATCCACTCTTTCACGTGAATAGTGTTATCTTGCGCCCAAATCCTACCTTCTTCATTTACCTGATCATGCCGTGGAAAAAAATCTCCAAGTCTACCAAACTTTCGGCCATAGCAAGGGCTTTTGGCCCTATTCTCTGTTTAACTCATGTGGGCTTAGTTCAATTAATTAAATTAAGCACAGAACTATTCATTCAAGTCCATTCACCGCCAGTCCAAAAAATATGCAATTAATGTAATTAAACTAAATGATAAATGCTCCTAAAAACTAAATGCTAGGCAATCTAATTTTAATATTTATGTCAGGGGCTAAAGTTTAGTCCCTAATTTTTACGCAATTATCCTTACATGACTGGTCAAAATTTAGGTGTCAACAATAAGAAAGATATCTAGGAAGGGCGGCGAGCACATAGAGAAGCGAGTGACTTACATGGATGGGAATCCGAGAAAGTTGCTAACGGGTACTTTGCTTCCGCCTGAACTTTTCTTTTTTGATAAGTGAGTTTTCTTGTTCACGCGAAACAAATGAATCACAATGGTTTCCAACGGAGCAAAAGTCAAAGAAATGACAACCCCTCCGGTCAATAGTATCATTCACCAAACGATACGCATAGAAAGGACTCGAATGCTCAGTCTTCCGAAGCTTTATCACCCCCGGATACAATAGACCTCCTCATTCCAATGAAAGTCGGCTCACTTGAAACGGACCTGACACTTCACATTTACCATGACTAGGTTTGATTTCCACTATCAGTAAACCCTATTGGTAGCGATATGTAAATCAACTATAAGTCCTCAATTTAGACGTGTGTGCCGCGCTAGCCTTAGAGTGGAGTAACCTCCTTTTCTCCTAAACTTTTTTTAATAAAAAAAAATCGATCTCGTATCCTTCAACTAGCAGCAATCTTAAGCCTTATAACAGATATTATACTTCTAAAGGCTCTTAACGAGCCAGGTGAATGTCTTATTCTATTTCAACAAGATCCATCTAACGAAAGGGAAAAAAATGAAACGGCCGCTAGCTATCATTCCCCATTGCTATTTGTGAAACCAAAACATCTTGTATGTTAATTGGCCTTATCCATCCGTCACATGTATGCCCGTGTCTTTTTATGAGATTAAGTATAATTATGAAATTATCAATTGAGTTTTGTTGTTGGACAGGCATGAAGGAGAATTAGTGGAAAAAGTTAAGAAAAAGGTTCTGAGCGAGTTGTGATAAGATTTTCAGCTTGATGTTAGTAAGCACTTAGTTGGAATTGGTGATCATGTGAACAAAATCAGGAATTGGGTAGATACTCCTACCACTAATGCTTGAATGATTGGAATTTATGGCATGGGCAGGATCGGAAAAACGGCACTTGCCAAGGTAATCTATAACTAGTGAGAAAAGTGCTAAAAAAGTCCTAAACCTTTTGCATTAGTGACAATTTAGTCCTAAACCTTTTTTTTGTGCCAATTTAGTCCTAAACCTTTTGCATTGGTGCCAATTTAGTCCTCAACCTTTTTTTTGGTGCCAATTCAGTCCTAAACCTTTTAAATTGGTGCCAATTCAGTCCTAAATCTTTTGTTTTTATGCCAATTTAGTCCTTCCGGCCAATTTTGACCTGAATTTGCCGACGTGGACGCCTGCTGGCCGGCGGCCGATCAACTGTGTCGACCTGACGCTGATGTGGACAACTTAAATAATATTTTAATATTTTTTGAATTTTTCTTTTTTTTCCACTTTTTTTTTTATCTCTCTCCCTTCCTCTGGCCGGTCGCCTGTTCAGCGACCGGCCAGAGGCCAGAGGCCGGCGAGCTCGCCCTTGCCGGCCACTAGCGAGGGCGGCCTCGTCCGGCGAGGGTGAGCCCCGCCTTGGTCGGGCGAGGCTCAACCTCGCTAAATCTGGCGACCTCGCCAGATCTGGTGAGGATTCGGCGAGGTCAGGCCTCGCCGAATCTGGCAAGGTCGTGCCTCGCTCGACCAAGGCGAGGCTCGCCCTCCCCGGTGGCCGGTGAGGGCGAGCCTGCCCTCGCCAGTGGCCGGCGAGGTCGAGCTCGCCGGACCGGCCAGAGGAAGGGGGAGAGATAAAAAAAGTGAAAAAAAAGAAAAAAAAGGAAAAAAAAGAAAAATTAAAAAAATATTAAAATATTATTTAAGTTGTCCACGTCAGCGCCACGTCGCGCCAGTGACCGGCAGGCGTCTACGTCAGCAAATTCCGATCAAAATTGACCGGAAGGACTAAATTGGCAAAAAATAAAAGGTTTAGGACTGAATTGGCACCAATTTAAAAGGTTTAGGACTGAATTGGCATCAAAAAATGTTTATGACTAAATTGGCATCAATGCAAAAGGTTTAGGACTGAATTGACACCAAAAAAAGGTTTAGGACTAAATTAGCACTAATGTAAAAGGTTTAAGACTTTTTTGGCACTTTTCCCCTATAATTGGCTATCGAATGACTTTGTGCATTGCATTTTCCTTGCAGATATTCGAGAAATAGCTTGCCGCAATAGTATTCCTTATTTACAAAAGCAACTAATTAAGGAAATTCTGCAAATCGAACCTGAAGTTTGGAATGTTGACGATGGAATTGATATAATCAAATCTAGATTCAGAGGAAAAGAGGTTCTCATTCTTCTAGATGATATGGATGACAAGAATCAACTAGATGCGTTGGCTAGGGAATGTAATTGGTTTATGCCAGGAAGTATGATCATTGTTACAACAAGAAATGAAGTCATTCTTGATCAATCTAAATTCGAGGTAGACTACAATTGAATTGAATGAATTGGATGAGAAGCATGCTTTGCTTCTGTTTAATAGACACGCATTTTGTATGGACCATTCTCCGAGGGACTTTAAGGGTTTATCTCATGATATCATATCCATCATGGGTGGGCTTCCCTTGGCATTTTAGGTTGTAGGTTCATACTTGTACAAAAAAACGAATCGAAAAATATGGGAAGATGTGCAGAAGCAATTAAGAAGCCAACCACATAGAGATATCCAAAAGATATTGCGAATAAGTTACGATGCATTAGAAGATGGACATAAGTAGATTTTTCTCAATATTGTTTGTTTCTTTATTGGTGAAGATAACACTTAGGCCATGTACATATGGAAGGACCGTGGGTTTTATCCAAGTCAAGGAATTGAAGAGTTGAAGTTGAGGTGCTTAATTAAAATTGGAAAATATGGTGAGTTTAAGATGCATGATCAGCTGAGAAATCTTGGACGGAGCATTTTTTGTCAAGGACTACCGCTTGACAAACGTAGTGGGCCATGGGATTGCAACATTTCTATCCTCAAATTTAAGTTGAGGTGCTTACTGTTTTTTAAGGTTTTATCACATTCACTTTGCTCATTTCTTATAACAAACATTTCTATCCGCTATAAGGTGTTTTATATTATTTATATTTTTTGGGACAATGCCTCTTTTGTGCCAAAAACTGCTAGACTAACTAGACTATTTAAAAAAAAAAAGAAAACTTGACTAATTGGAGGAAATGTCGTGCTTATTATTGTATTCATACCTTTGTATTCATTATATATGATTTTCAGCACCAAGCAAATTTTTTCAACTATGTTTCTCTTTTACTTAAATTATCGATGTTCATGTCATTTTATCATTATATATTTGTCCATCTTGATGCCTCATAGGCACATGATTGATCAATGGCAAGGAATTAACCCTAGCAATTAACTAAGAGATGATGGGCAAAGGAAACAACTTTTTATTCTTGATATAATTTGAAATAGTTCGTTCCTATGATTCGATATTACACTTTTTTATTGATCCAATGACTTCTTAATATTAGCAAAAAGAGTACACCATACGGGTCTTTGGAAAAAGGAAAAAAAGTCAAATCTATTTTGAACGGGCAAACATGTTGAAAGATGATAATTAGTGTAGGAAAATAAATAAAATGATTGTAAGATGGAAAGATTTTGATTTAACTTTGGAAAATGAAATACTTATGGGACTAATTTCCAATTTTCTTGACTATTTAAAATATAATTCTGTCTATTTTTTTGTATCCTATTTCTTCAGCTCATTTTGGTGAAATATATGTGAATTGTGTTCAAACTTTTGACGAAAGTTAATTTGAGGTTTGAAACCCCCTTTCCATTTAGTAGACTTTTTAATGTAATATACCGTATAGATAGATGTACAAGCGAAAATTATGAGAGATAGCGTGAGGTGATGATTACAACAATTTAGTGACTTTTCCTATGAATAAAATCAAGAGAAATTATACCCATTGGAGGCATTTCACAATTTTAAGCAGAGATAATGACAAACGAGTCAAACAGTAAAGTAAATCGAACCCACCAAAAAAACAATTCTAACCAATTGAACTTTTGAGGGCATGTTCAACTAATTAAATGATCCGTTTTAGCAGGAAATTATAACAGTATGAGTCGACTTATAAGATGCAAAAAGAAACAGTGCCATTTTTATGCAAATGGACATATGTATCGTTAGTGTCTTTTTGGTACATAAAAATAAGTGATATTTCTCCAGAAACTTACATATGGCAGGCTTGGCTTAAAGATATTGCTTATAATCTAAAAAGTGTACTGCTAATCGATGTCACCACATCTCTTTTTAAACATACTTTACAAAAAAAGGGTTTTCAAAAAAATGATTGAACACTCAAAAAATATTGTTAATAAAATGAAAATCGGGTGCTTCATTAGCTTCTTACAGTGGCCCACCAGCACTCTTTGACAAGTTCTTTTGAAAAATTATACACAAGTCATATGAAAATTTACAAGTAAACATTTGTACGTTGTAAAATGGTTTTAGGTATTTCGTCTTAGATAAAAGTCAAAGTGCACGAGCTACAAAATTTGAAAAAAAGCAAAAGATAAAACATTGAGGTGCATTTGCCTTAGTTGTTTTTAAGGGAAAACAATACCAAAATTCCCAAATTATGTCACTTGTGAGAAATTTACCCTGAACTTTTTTTTGTGACACGAAAAATCCTAAACTATGTCATTTGTGACATATTTACCCTACAATACATTTGTCCAAGGGAATTTTTGTCTTTCTCTTTTTTCTTGTTTTTTTTTTCCTTTTGTTTTTCTTTCTTCTCTTCCCCTCCCCCGTGGCCGGCGGAGGGAAGTCGGTAAGGGTGACCCTTGCTAGCGTTGGGCGAGGGCAGGCCCTCGCCCGCCCGACCCCGGCGAGGGTCGCCCTCGCCACCCTCGCCTCACACTGGCGAGGGTGACCCTCGCCGGCTTCCCTTCGCCGACCATGGCGGAAGGGAAGAGAAGAAAGAAAAAAAAAGGAAAAAAAAATAGGGGTAAGCAAAATGGACCGCTCAAATCGGGACCTGATCGGACCGAACGATTTGGTTCAATTCTTGGGAATATCGGTCTGGTTCTCGGTTCCTAAAAGTGGAACGGGTTTTCGGGCGGTCCGGTTCCTGGTTCTAGGGTCGGAGCCGGACCGGACCGATAAATAAATATATTTTTCTAATTTTTTCATATATATATTTTAAATATATATTTAAATAACAAAAGAAGAATTTGATAGTTCATTTTTATTTGGTTCCAATGGGACCAGCCCAAAAATGCTTTCATATATTGGTCCCGAAAATGCTTCCCGGTACCCTCTTGCCTTTATCAATCGGTCCCATTGGAACCGGTCCACAGTCCCAAGATTAGCTGGTTCGGTCCCCGGTCCTAGAAACTGGGAACCAGTCCTCCCGGTCCGGTTCCCGGTTCTTGAGTGGGACCGGACCGGGAACCGCTCACCCTTAAAAAAAAACAGAAAAAAGAGATAGATGAAAATGCTCTTGGACAAATGTATTGTGGGGTAAATGTATCACAAGTGACATAATTTGAGATTTTTCGTGTCATAAGAAAAAATTCAGAATAAATTTGTCACAAGTGACATAGTTTGGGATTTTTGGTAGTGTTTTCTCTTGTTTTAAAGCAATAACTATTTTTTTCTTTATTTTCAAAATTTTCAAAAGGTCATCGAAAAAGAATATTAAATGTGAGTTCACGTGTCCATATTTATATATGGGACGGATAGAATGACAACAGATCGTGCAAATCCAAGATTTAAAAAAAGAAACAAAAACTTAAAAGTTAAAAAGTCAATTTACACGCTTTACATATTGATTTGATACGGTGGGAGTTTCGCATAACCTGGTTCGATGACTTGATTCGAGTAGCTTCAAGCAGAGACTCTAACAAACTCCTTTCTGAAATAAGATGACTTCAGTGGGGGGTCTATGAAAGCTATCCGCGTCTTCCGACGACCAATTTGCATCTACCGAACTTATCGGTGCTGGAATTATCATGGATCTGGATCACAGAGGATTGGGAAGGATGGAGTTTGATCACGGTAAGATGGGGGAAAAGAAGACATCCTCTCTGTGATTTTTTGGGTTTTGTTTTGTTTAGCCGATCCCCCAGTCATTCTTTTGACAGCTTTATTCTCCTTTTTTTGTGTGGACGGCAAAGCGGCTACAAGTTCTTGACCTTAGCTGTTGCTATTGTTTAAGATGTACTCCTGATCTCTCAGCTTTCACGTAGTTGAAGATCCTTACCTTGATACATTGTTTCGAACTGGAGCATCTCCACCGTTCTGTTGGCAAACTCATGAGCCTCGTTTCCTTGGACTTGAGTGATTGTTGAAGTCTCAAGGAGCTACCTGAGGAAGTGGGTGAATTAAAAGATTTAGAAGTACTTACCTTAGATTACATTGGTATTACAAAGATTCCTACGTCTATTGGTTGATATGGCAAAGAAAAAACTCAGGATCTGGAGTTTCTCTTGGGAAGGAGGATTGGGAAGTAATTTTGCAATCTAGTCATGTATTGTACATAAATTTCAAGCAAGTCCTTGAAATGGGGCTGTTTTCTGGAAGGAGGGTTTGGAGTGGGACCTTGTTTCGAATAAGAGCCCGAGCTCACTGGTCGGTTAAATCTTTGCCAGCCGGCTTGTTCCAGAGGCTAGAGTAGGGTCGATTTAAAAAAAAAAAAAATCCGTTTTGACCCAATTTGAATCCCAAATGAAGCTCTCAATTGGAGAAGTTAAGGGTTCTCCTGATTGAAATTTTCCTCCAAAAAATACCCGTGCGACTCATACTGCTTATGAACCTCGAAGTCCCCTAAATTGAAGAATTTGTTCGTTGCTTTCAAAGACACGATCCTCAGTTGGAGGAGTGTTGATTCCATCTAAATTTAGTGTTATCTAATTTCCTTCATTTCAACCATAGTCAGTTTTCTAAATTGGTGCAACTGATTAGATAAGGCGGTTCCAGCTTGTTGAAGCAAAGACATTGATGGTAGAAGGAATTTTTTCTTTAGTCTTGCTTTGGCTTGTTTAGTTGGATTTGTGGGTGCAATCTGTCTCCGTTTATGCGAATTGATGCATGTGAGTTGCATTTCCTAATGGCAAGTGGCATCCGCCGTGCATCTTCTAATTGGATATGCTCAGTCGTAGTTCCAACATGCCAGTCGTGGTTCATTTTTTGCAACTTTTTACCATTTTCGTTTTGCTTTTCATGGCATATGTTTTGTCGTTAACAACCAATCCACCGGTTCTTGTTTTGTAGTACATTGCATGAAGCCTGCCATCATCAAAAGTAGTTGTTCTTAATTTTTTCACGTATATAGCAATTCCTAGAGCCACCACGAGCATCGCGATTTTACCTCTTATATTAGCATTTGTGTTAGGCATGACATGGTGATGACATCCCTCACCACAAATGGAGGATTTAAAATTGAAAATATGTTCGACCCAAAAAAATACATGAAAATATGTAAGGTGATTGAATTTAGTTGATTTTGTTGTTGCCCAAATTTTCCAATTTTGAGATTGGTGAAATTGTACGCCATGCAAAGAAAGAAGAGCTGATAAGTTAATAGGAAAATTGCTAATTTGTGAATTATAACAAAATGTTGGTAATAAAAAAACGATTAATACTACGAAAAATCCAAAACTAATACACTTGTGACAATTTACTTTGAACTAATTTCTTACTACCAAAAACCCCAAATTTGTACACTTGTAACCAATTTACCATCCGTTAACTTGGATTAATACCACGAAATACCATAAATTGGTAAATTTGTGACAGATAGAGGGGTGAAACTCTAAGCTGGTATAATTATCAATTGTCACGTATCATTCAACTTAGCAATTTGATGGTAGAATTTAATGAAAACTAATGGAGGGTAAATTTATCACAAGGGTACCAATTTGGGGTCTTTCGTGGTATTAACCCCAAAAAAAGGGTGTATGTACCATATCAACAAGTTATCTGAAAAAAAAAAGTCTTTTTTACCAATAATATTTTGACACATACCAATACTTATTAAAATTCATCGGTAGAGAAAAAGAGTTAGTATTTTTTTTTGGCACGGAACAATAGAATTTTGCTTGTTCCTGACTTTCCATTATTAACTAAAGCCATTCAGGAGTGACAATTTCTGACACAAATTAGCACGTTTAAACACAATTATATGACAAACCTAAAAGCGACGCATTGAATACGAATGTAATATAAATAACATTTGTAACATAATAAATAAAAATTAAATTTTCTCAATTACACGAGTACAAAATCTAGTTATGACATGTGAATACGAATTAATCTTCCGTGCCAAATCCTTGAGTCAATTAGGAAGCCCATGTCTTAACTCATCACACGCAAAAGTTGTCGTGCCGTCGGATTTCTCTAGCTTAATCCTCGGTACACACCAAGAAATTCACTTGACGCAACATTCGTTGCGGTATCATTTCAACAACACAGGTTTTATCGTCAATCCCAAATTGACAAAATAATCAAAAACAAAATTGCTAACAAAATCGCATAGTCGCTTCCGACCTTTTGCACTTATAAAAAATTGCTAACAATTTTATTAGGCTTGGAAGTTTAAATCAAGCAAATTAAACACGTTGTTTCCCCAAGTTATACATTTTATAGCAAACGGAAATTATCCATCCGAGAAATTGCTAACGTAAACTGTGCATTGAGGGACGCGAACTACATAATGACGCGGAGGCCCGACCACCGCTGGTCCGCCTGCAAAGGCCATGGTGCTGGTGGTGCTAACGATGGTGCTTGCTCCCAGGAGTGTAGCTTTTGCAGTTCCCAGGGCACGTGGGGGGAGGCGGACCCTTTTTCAGGGTCTGGAGAACGACTAGACTCGGCTCCTTATTATTATCCCGCGCTCCATCGCGGCCCGTAATTAGAACCCGGCACGCGTCGCTCCTTCGCATCGATGTCCCCATCAAGAACAGCAAAATCGCCAGGCGGACCGCGACTTTTGAAGTTAGGATGTTCTTCATCCTTGGCTGATCTCTGAACAGTTTCTAGCTGATCTTCTTCTTTTGGCTGCTGCGAGTTGTGTGTCCATAGGATGGAGAGAATGTGTCTGAGGATGTCTCGTATTTATAACGTGAACGACCCAGCAACTGCTTCTATTTCTTCTTCTCTTGATCAAAGCTGTTGAACGGGCCTGAGATTTTTGAACTTTTGACTGCCGCGGTGGTGCTTGACTTCACTGGTCATAGAGAGGGAAGAAGAAGAAGAAGAAGAGGAAGAGGAGGGATTTGAATTGGTGATCAAGCTTCGGAACTTTCGACAATTTACATTCATTCATTTTTCGAGATACAAGCAATCAATTTAAGGAAAATACTTTTCAAATCATTTATTTTTTGCGAAATGAACACACCCCCAGTAGTTAAGGTCGATCATAATGGATGTTAAGATTTCGATATAAATCTAGACATGAAGTAAATTCTCTAACTTACGTTTATTTTGCGAAAAGTGAATGATTTGAAAAATATTTTCCTAAAAATAATTGTATTTATCGCTTACAAGAATGAATGTACGAAAAATATTTTCTTCATCCACGAAAATGTTTAGATATAAATTATTGTTGATAATAAAAATATTTTTCATTGACTAATTATTGCAAATGACGAGCAATCTCTTTTAGGGAAATATATTTTAAATCATTCATTTTACACGAAACAAACGGAGCCTATCCTCCGGATTTTCTGCTTCTTTCTCCAACTACTTTTGGATGGATTCAGTGTAGTCATTCTAACTTTTTCCTTTGGATCAAAATACATTATCTAATAAATTGGTCATGCAAAATTTGCTATGCACCTTCCGTACCGTGAACTTAACTTACGTCGCTTCCACGCTTTATACACCGGCGTGGCTATAAAGACTTGAGTGTTTGAACTAGATACTCACCGAGCGAATTCGAGTGCCACTCGAAGCGTCCATGTCGGACGCGTCTCCGTCGACGGGTGTAAGTCTTACGGAAGGAACAGGAAAACGTTAAGAAAATGCTCAGAAGGCTGGAAGGTATTAGACCAACATGCGTAAAACAAAGGTTAGACGAATGAGTGATCTCGAGTTACGTAAAACTGGAATGGCACGGTGGTCAAAGGAGGAGTAATTTTTATAAACTCGAAAGGGAGGACAAAGAGGTTGAGTTTGATTGTGTGAACATTCTTCGTCCGTTTCAAAGGGGGCTGGCACCAAAGGAGTTAAAAAACCGTGTCTTGGTCTAAACTCCCTTTTCGACTTTGAAATAAGAACATAACAACTTCTCGGGAAAAGAACACCGCAAGTGTCATAACTTTCGTAGGGCGCTTGCTTGAGTACTATAACTTTTTTTTCGATCAGTTTGAATGCTATAACAATTTTTTCGATTACTTGAGTGCCATATAACTTTTGAATCAATCACTTAAGTGTCGAAACTTTATAAAAAAAAGTTTAGGCACTTGAGTGAACATTTTAAAAAAAGTTTTAACGCTCAAGTAATCGATTGAAAGTTATGGCGTTTAAATAAACGTGTTTTTAGAAGTTATGGCACTTGGCACCTATAGTGTCCTTATCGCAAATTTCTTTTTAGAAACATTCTCTTCCCCGAAGCTATATTTATATTGTCCATATTAAATAAAACCCGAAATTTTAACCGTAATATCATTCATGAAATATGATCCTTTATATTTTCTTTTATGTAACAAAGTCCTCAAGCTATCTTTATTTATGTAATTAAGTTCTCTGGTTTATTGCTTGTCGAGAGTAACTATTAAAAGTGCCGGTGCGGCGATTTTATCATGGTGAGAGGTAATTGGTGTTGAGAATATATATATATATATATATATATATATATATATAAAATATTTAACAAACAGGAGGAATATTGGATTTTCTCTCTATGCATTTTGAGTGAAAGAGATTGTGAGATAATGCTTATGGGTTTGCTTTCCGCCTAATCTAGATATGGGAAGTACTTAAGCGTGTGAACAGTTGTAATTATGTATTCTTCAGAATTATAGTGAATTTCTTGCGGCTAACACTCCCCGCAAATTAGGTATCCATACTCGGATCGAACCATGTAGATATCTTGTGTTATTTATTGCTGCTAGTTTATTTCTTTGGTGATTTCACATTAATTTAATTGTAAGATCCAGTTAGCTTCCTCGTTATACAAATGGTTTACCAATTTAGTTTTTAATAAACACGATGTAGATATTAGAAGCTTGTAAAATTAAATGAACTAGGGAAAAGGACAGGAGGGTTGTGGCCATGCCCAGCGCTGGTGCAGTACCATTTGCTGACATTTCTAGTCGGGTTTGTCCAGGCATGTTGGCCTCCCCTTGAGAAGAAGCTCGTGACCACGCCTCCAATTATGTGCCTCAAGTAATCGCTTAATAGCTAAGCAAGCATTGTGATAGGTTGACGAACAATTACATGTGATCAGGTGTTTCAATGAAAACACTAGAGTCTGAGAATATTTTGAAAATGGCGAGAACGATGGTCTACAGAGCTACGAATACAACAATGAGTACGATCACAAGAAATGAGGAAGAGAAATTTTGAATGCTTAGGAGCTATTGCAAGCACTTCTTGATGTCAGCTCAGGAATCACATGTGTAATCAAGATCGAATAATGTTAGGAACAATTCAAGTTTAATGGAGTTTATATAGGAAAAGTACCAACAAAGTCCTTAACTTATTACATTTGTGCTAATTGAGTCTCAAACCTTTTGATCATTTGCCAATATAGTCCATCCGGCCAATTTTGGCCGAAAATCTCTAACATAGACGCCATTTATCCTACATAGCACGACCGGCGACTGGCGTTGATATGGATAAAATTTGCAATTTTGTAATTTTTTTGAATTTTGTAATATTTAATATTTTTTCTCTTTTATTTTCTTTTCTTTATTTTTTTTTCCAGCTGTTGGCCGGTGAGAGCCAGCGACCCTCACCTGGTTTGGGTGAGGGCCTTCGCACCCCTTGCCGCCCTCGCTTGTGGCCAATGAGGGTCATTAGCCCTTGCCTATGGCCGGCGGTTGGGAACAGAAAAAGAAAAGAAAAAATAAAAAAGGAAAAATAAACAAAAAACAAAAAAGTAATAAAAAATTTAGAAAAATTTTAAAAAATTATTCACGTTAGCGCTGATCATGCTACGTTGAACAATCATCATCCATGCTAGCGATTTCAACCAAAATTAGCTGGACGGATTACACTGATAAATCATCCAAAGGTATAAGACTTAATTAGTACGGTTGAAAAGATTAGGACTGAATTGGCACAAGTGCATCTTTTGGACTGTTTTGATACTTTTCCTGAATCTATATTTGTCTAGATGGATTGAGGAGGGGTTTTTATACCATGCACTGTTTTTTTTTTCTCACTGTCACCACCATGAAAAATTCTATATTGCCTGTGTCTCGGGGTCGACCTCCACTGTAAGTTGAGGTTGCGCCTCAGATATGTGGTCCTGATTCCCAAATTTGAGGTCAAGAAACCTTGATTCGAAGTCGTAGTCTTTATCGGAGGTTGGAGAGAGAGGAATTGGGTTGGGGACGGGATTTGAATAGGTGGTCAAGCTTTGGAACTTAACTTTTGACAATTTACATTCATTCATTTTTTTTAGAGATACAAGCGATCAATTTAAGGAAAATATTTTTTAAATTAATTATTTTTCGCGAAACAAATACATCCCAAGTGGTTAAGGTCAACCATAATAGATGTTAAGATTTCAATATACATCTAGACATGAAGTGAATTCTCTAACTTACGTTTATTTTGCTGAAGATGAAAGATTTGGAAAATATTTTTCTAAAAATGATTAGATGTATCGATTGTAAAAATTAAAGTACGAAATTTTTTTCATCATCCACCAAAATGTTTTGATATAAATTATTGTCACTGACTAATTATTTCAAATTATACGATTAGTCATTTTTAGGAACATATTTTATCGATTGTTCATTTTTCGCGAAAAAAACGGAGCCTATTCTCTTGATTTTCTGCTTCTTCCTCTAACTCATTTTGGATTGATTTAGGACCTACGTTGGGCTTTCACCATTTGCAAAAGGCTATTCCTAGGGTTAAATAATTTTTTTTCCTTTCAAAACTACCCACACCAAATTTTTTTTTGGTTTTGCCCTCATTGTTACTATTCATCTTCTTTGGACAAGGGCGGTTGATGAGGTCAAATCTAGCTTCAAAGGTCTGGTGCCAGGGAGGTAGCGCGACCTAAGTGACCATAGCCTGGGGTTGCGCAACCCCAGGCAGCCCTCGCCACCCCCAATGTGACCCCGGTGAGGGTTGCTTGAGGTCGTGCGACTTCAAACAATGGTTGCCGGCGCCAAATCTGGCTCGCCGGTGGCTTCCTCCCTTTGCCAAAGTCGGCGAAATATTTGGGTTTTTTTTAAACAAAAAATAGAAAAAAAACGCAGCTAAAGTCCTTTGCAAGAAGAATTTTTCCATACACAATTTAACCCAAAGTTGCTCTACAAATTTTTTTTTTACCAAACACAAGTTGCATTTTGAAAAACCCTTTTTACTTAGGCTCCGTTTGTTTCACGGAAAATATTACATTTCTGGAAGATGTTTTCTGGGAAGCCATTTTCCTAAAAAATGACACAATTTTTCGGTGTTCGGCTGAAATCTAAAAAATTTTCGGAAAATATTTTCCACCATTCCGTATGGAAAATATTTTCCTTCATACACTATTTTTAATAATTTTTTATTTTGTATTTTAATATTTCTTTTCTTTTCTCTTTTTTATTTCCCTTTCTTTCTTCCTCTGCCGGTCACCAGCCATGGTGACAGCTGGCGACCGGTCACAGGCAAGTCTTAGCCTCGCTTGCCCAAGGTTGGCAAGGCTCGCCATGGCTGGTGACTAGCCTCGGGCAACCGAGGTCTCGCCTCGCCTCGCCTCGCCAGATCTGGCAGGGTGAGGCCGAGCCTTGCTAGTCTCGAGCTCGGCCAAGCATCACCGGATTTGGCGAGGCAAGGCGAGGCCTTGCTCGCCCGAGGTCGGCCAGCTCGCCCGAGGCCAAGCCTAGCCTAGCCTCGCCAGATTTGGCAAGGCTCAGCCTCACTTCGCCGGTCTCAAGCTTGGCTAAGCATCGCCGACCTTGGGCGAGCGTGAGCAAGGCATTGCCTCGCCTCACTAGATTTGGTAAGGCTTAGCCTCGCCTCATTGGTCCCAAGCTCTGCTGAGCATCGCTGGATCTAGCGAGGCGAGGCTGGGCTCGGCCTCGCCTTGCTGGTCTCAAGCTCTGCCGAGCATCGCCGTATCTGGCGAGGCTAGGGTAGGCTCGACCTCACTTGAGCTCGTCGGCCATGGGACGAGATGAGGGACGAGAGGACGTGCAAGGCAACAGCGAAGAAGGACCAAACGAAGCACAAGGCAGCAACAGAGGAGGAGCAGCTCTGGAGATGAAAACCCTAGGTTGCGTGAGAACGATGGGGAAAAGGAGAGAGAGGAGGAGAGGACGTGTGAGAAGAGGGGCAATTGGAAAATGATTTCCTTTCCTTCTTCAGTTTTCAAAGGATATTTTCCATTGATCGGAAAATATTTTCTTTGATCACTCAATTTCCGCCTCCCGAAAATTGGAAATTATGGAAAATATTTTCCACGAAACGAACGGAGCCTTAAAGTTATTTGTACTTCCCCAAAGCCTTTCCCCATAGCGAATCAAAGTCAGCCTCAATGTAGTCATTCTAACTTTTCCTTTGTGTCAAAATACATTATCTAATAAATTGGTCATGCATAATTTGCTAGGTCAACTTTTCTACCGTGAACTTAACTTACATTGCTTCCATGATTTCCGCGGGCACCGGCGTAGCTACAAAGACTTAAGTGTCTGAACTAGAACACGCCGAGCGAACTCGAGTGCCCCTCGAAGCGTCCATGTCGAATAACTAATTAAGACGCATCTCTATCGATAGGTTAGGTCTCACGGAACGAACACGAAAACGTTAAGAAAATGCTCAGAAGGCTCGAAGGACTGTATTAGACTAATATGCGTAAAACAAAGGTTAGACGAATGAGTGATCATCAGTTACGTAGAACTTGAATGGCACGGTGGTCAAAGAAGAAGTAACTTTTATAAATTCGAAGGGAGGACAAAGAGGTTGAGTTTAATTGAGTGAAATGGGATTTAGAAAAAAAAAACAGGACGACAAATGCCCGGACATGAACATTCTTTGTCCGTTCCAATGGGGGCAGCGTGGCGGCACGAACGGAGTTAAAAAAACCGTGTCTCGGTCTAAACTCATTTTTTGACTTTGAAAAGAGGATACAACACATCTTGGGAAAAAGACACCATAAGTATCATAATTTTCACTCAGCGCTCACTTGAGCTTTATAGTGTTTTTTTTATCAATTGAGTACCATAACTTTTGTGAAGCGCTCATTTGAATGCCATAACTATTTTTTCAATTACTTGAGTGCCATAACTATTTTTTTGATTACTTGAGTGTCATATAACTTTTTAATAAGTCACTCGAGTGTCAAAATTTTTTAAAAAACTGTAACTATAAGTGCTATGCCACATCGGGTTCTAGGCACTTGGGTGAACGTTTTTAATAGGCAAAAGTACACTATAAGTGCTATAACTTGTGTACGGCGCTCACTTTAATACCATAACTTTTTTTTTGGATCACTTTAGTGCTAAAATTTTTGAAAAACGATCACTTAAGTGCCAATTTCGGTGCCGTACACAATTTTTCGCCGGAAATCTGACGTGGCATTTTTTTTTATTAATTTCTGAAGCTGACGTGGCTCGCCGGAGTCTCGTCGGAGATTGGCATTAAATGATCGTTTTTCAAAAATTTTAGCACTTAAATGATTGTTTTAAAAAAATTTTAGCACTTAAGTGATCGTTTTTCAAAAATTTTAGCACTAAAGTGATCCAAAAAAAAGTTATGACACTTAAGTGATCGTTTTTCCTCCGACTTGGCACCAAAGTGATCCAAAAAAAAGTTATGCCACCAAAGTGAGCGCCGTACACAAGTTATGGCACTTATAGTGTCCTTTTGCCGTTTTTAATAAGTTATGACATTCAAATTAATGTTGTTTTAGAAGTTATGACAATCAAAAAGTCAAAAAAATAATTATGGCACTCAGATAACTGCTGTATGAAAATTATAGTACTTGTAGTGTCCTTATCCCCAATTTCTCTTTAGAAACATTCTCTTCCCCGAAGCTATATTTATTATCTATAGTGTCCATATTAAATTAAACCCATAATTTTAATTGTTACATCATTCGTGAAATATGGTCCTTTATCTTTTCTTTTGTGTAATCGAGTTCTCAAGCTATCTTTATTCATGTAATTAAGTCATTCTGTTAATCGCTCGTCGAGAATAACTATTAAAAGTGCTACTGTGGCAATTTTAACATGCTTAGACTTAAATGGTGTTGAGAATATATATACATATATATAATATTACATTTCCTTTCTGTGGGTTTTGAGTGAATTCTTTGTGAGAGATTGTGAGATAATACTTGTGGGTTTGCTTTGGGTCTAATCTAGGTATGAGAAATAATCGAGCATATGAGAGATGTAACTTTGTATTCCTCATATTCATAGTGAATTTCTTGTGGCTAGCTCTTCTTGCGAAGTAGGTATCAATATTCGGATCAAACCACATAAAATTGATAGAATTTGTTACCGCTGGAGATGAGTGTTATGAGCTTTGGATTTGACGCATGAGATAGCACCCAATCAAGATCATATTACAAGAGACTCAACATCCTATGTTTTAAACCGCATCTATAGTAAGAAAAACCAACCTAGGTCCTATGTTGCGTGTTTGTTTTATTGAATATTTCATGAAAAAGGAAAATACTTTTCATGGACATCATTTTAAGGAAAAAATAGTATTATATGATTTAAGAAAAATGATTTCCTTCTTATCAAAAGAGAAGTCGTTTTCCGCCGATCTAAACTTATTGTTTTCAGTTCATTAAAACGTTTTCCATATATCAATTAGTTTTCCATCATCCCAGCATCGGAAAGTCGGAAAACAATATTCCCAAAAACAGTTTTTCTTCAAAGCGCGCTGATCACAGGGTGGTTATGGTATTTGCTCTACCATAAAACTTATTTGTGGATACTGGTGGCAAGAATTTCAAACTTGGAAACTACCTCAGAGGCTTTTTGAACCACCACAAAATCTGAAAGCCAGCTCCACAAATTCCTAGTTTCGTATGGTACAATACTACCTTGGAAATTTTTAGAAAATCTTACATCAAGTAAACGATTGCCACAAATTTTATCTAATGCCAACAAAATCAGCATAAAGTCAAAGACATTACGTATGAAAATGCATGTTTACATCCATAATTACGTAACCACAAAACATAATAACATTGCAAATTAAGAACATAACCAAAGAAGTAAAAGTCTCCTTACGAAATTGTAGATTGGAAGTAAGTCTTCCTCCTCTACTTGACCGTGTCAGTTTCGCGGAGATTCCGCAAATTTCGTAGGTTCTCTTGCATATCCTTACCATTTTCTAATTGTTACCGAGATGAGATTTTTTTTTTTTTCGGTTTTGAAGGAATTGTATTATCTTCTGATTTAGAGTGGTTTATAGCCCAGAGTTGATTGTACTGGAAAAGTGGAGTGAACGAGTGGAAAGTCGAACCACTATAAATCTTAGGTTCGTTCTCTTATTTTTTACTCTTCAACTAGTGACATGCTCGTGCGATGCACGGGTTTAGAAAAAGTCATGGTTCTTAAATTTGTTATTTAATTGAAGTTATATATACACAATTTTTTTAAAATTTTTTGCGAATTTTACACGTGGTGTCACCTTCGACCAATTATTAATAATCACACTTAAAATTGAATTTAAATTCGGTGAAAAATGTTGAAAAAATGTGATTTTCTCGCTTGGTATTAAGTATTCTTCATCATTGCAAATTCAGTTGTGCTATAACAACATTGAGATAGCTGAAGAAATGTAGCATACGAGGATTAGAAAGAATCGAAATTTTATAAAATGCTAATAAGATGGACTTTTCCAAACTCTAAAATGAATATAAAATGTCGATGATTTTACATTTTTTCTTTTCGTTTCTGAACATTGTTGGCTGAATGTCATATAATTGCCGAGGAAATGCAAAGCTCTCAACAGCAATTTTAATTTTTGACAGCATCAATTCGATCCTTCAACAATAACGTACGCAATTTTAATTTCATTGAAATCAATTACGAATAAAAAGCAATTGACACAACGCAACACCACATCAATATATATTCCTACTTTTTCTTCCATCACGAACGCATATAACAATTGTTCACAGGAAGTTCAAGAAAAAAACGAAAAATAGAAAAAAAAAACTATAAGATTATTATCCGATTCGGGTCGATCCGTCTTCTCGAATCATAAATGATGTTTTTACGGACTGTGTCTCCTGGACCCGCCTTTGCTCGTCTCCTCCGAGTCACTGCTCGACGAAGAAGGGTTGAGCCCGTACTCGCTCGTGCCACCGTACTCACTGCTCACATACTCTCGACTGTTAAACGTGACTTTTTTGAATTGCCTCATGTTCTCGCTGTAAGAGACGGATCCGTAATCGGTGCCGCTCGATCCGCCGGTGGCCCAGCTTTGGCTGGCCGAGCTTTGGCCGTTTGACTTCGGCCAGTCGCTTAAGTCGTCGAAAGAACCATCTCCTTCTAGAGCTCGAACAATCTGGTCAATTCACAATTAGTTAGTACCGAGTTTCATAATGTGGTATGATCTATGATTTATATTGATGGCTTGAGCAATTGCTGTGTGGGATCATTCAGGTAAAGGTCATGTCAAAAATTGTGAGTAAATGAAAACATAACATGAGATTGAAAAGCTAAAGTACGAACTTTCTCGATTCTTTATCCATGCTAATAGACCAGATCATGGATCCAGCGATCTCGTAGATTAACCTAGGACCAACTAAGCCGATAACTGATCTTGCTCCGGGGTCCAAGCCCGTTCATTTAATGAATAAAGTTAATGTTTCTCAAATGACGAGCAAGCTCAGACAAGGAATTTTAGACTCGATATCCGGACCGACCCACCAGGTCCATCCATTGATACATATCGATCGCCAGCGGGATTTACCATTCAACTAATACCGTGCATAAGAAATATGGTGCGAGTTGTGTAATCTTTCCTAGAGATGCCACAATTCGATAAGCAAAAAAACATGTACCTGGCTCATTTTCGGTCTCCTCCTAGCGGAGTGCCGGATACACGCGCCGGCGCACGCCACCATGCGCGCCATCTCGTGGTGGACGTAGCCGGCTTCCAACCGCGGGTCGGCTAACTCGTTGAAGTTGCTCTCTTCCAAGGCACGCCCGATCCGGGGCCTAGCCTGCTCATCCAATAACAACATGAATTTAACCGTAAATTTGAATTTAAGCGACTAAAATGCAAAGATTTTGAAGAATGATAATTGCATGCATGGCTTATTCGTAGTAAAGTAAAAAGAGAAGAATAAAAGAAATCATATTGAATAAGTGTGCAATTATTCTCTACTATATGTATTTCCATTTGGATTTATTGGTCATTTATTTCCTTAGAATAGAATGAAAGGTAAGAGCCAAACCCAATCCACGAGGCTGTCCTCCATCAGCTCGCCGGTGTGGTCGACCGGCCGCCGTCCCGTTATCAGCTCCAAGAGCATAACCCCGAAGGAGAAAACATCGGACTTGTCGGTCAGTTTGCCGCTAGCTGCATACTCTGGGGCCAAGTAACTGCAACAAAAAAAAATAACAACAACGTTGATTTGATCTAATTATAAACAATACCATCATTAGTTGGTCAATAATTATAAGGGATTGTTTTCAGGGTGGATGAGTTCTAGGTTCTTGATCTGGAATCTATCCTGTCAGAGTCAGTTCTCGATTTTTGGTTTCGTGGACTGGACCAGGCGGTTCCAAGCCAATTTCAAGGTTGAATCCAGAACTGGGCCTAAAATTTAGGTAAGTCGACTGCTAATTTAAGAAAGCATATCATAGTGAACATTCTGTGGTATAGTGAATAAGGCATTGATGGATTTCCTAGGTTTCCTAGCTTAAAACATATCTCCAATGTACCGATCTTTTTTTCCTAAATAAAAATAAAAATCTAAAAATCGATTTAGAAGCAGTTCACAGTATAAAATCGGGAATTGAAACGGTCAAGGTCGGTTCCCTAATATTTACACTGTGAACTGGTTATTTTTATATCTAGAAACCTATTCGGTCCATGTATGAAATGGCCCGGATTAAGTCGGATAAGACTGGTTCGGTTTGGTTTTCCAGATTGAATTGGACCGGCTGCTCACCCCTATATATATGAAATGAACGAGGAAAAACCAAATTGCATGAAATCGAGTATTCATATTTCTCACCCGAATGTTCCCATGATACGTGTTGAGACGTAAGAGTAATTGTCCGAAGTAAGCTTAGCTAGTCCAAAGTCCGCCACCTACATGATCCATCGTCATAGTTACCAAATTCAGACGGCTTTGATGCAACTTTTGGCGCCGAAAAAACCAGAAGAGAAACACGTTACCGACCTTGGCCTCGAAGTTGAAATCAAGAAGGATGTTCGCACCTTTGATGTCTCGATGGATGATACGAGGGTGACCTATTGATTTAAGTTGGAATGATGAATTTATCATTGTAGAGAGAGAGAGAGAGAGAGAGAGAGAGAGAGAGAGAGAGAGAGAGATGGACATGCTCACAATCTTCATGCAAATAAGCGAGCCCTTTTGCAGATCCTAATGCAATTCGAAGCCTCGTGGACCAATCCATGGGCGGACAATCTTTCCCTGTGAATTGGGTGTGATTGTTAGTAGTCTATGGAGGTGATACTCTCTCATCAAACTAGGGATTGTAGAACCATACCATGAAGGTGATGCTCTAGGGTTTTGTTCGGCAAGAACTCGTAAACCAGCATTCTCTGGCTTCCGGCAATACAATACCCTACCAGCGACACCAGGTGTCGGTGATGAACACGGCTGATGATCTCGACCTCCGCCTGAAACTCCCGATCTCCTTGTCCGCTCCCCGCTTTCAAGCACTTCACGGCCACCTCCTGTCCGTTCGGCAACACCCCTTTGTGCACGTACCCGAAACCCCCTTGGCCAATTATGGTATCGAACGCGAATCCATTTGTAGCAGTTGCTAATTCATTGTAGGTGAAGGTGCTTTTGTTGAACCCAATCGTGATGGAAGAGTCTGGGCCGTGCAGACTCGGCAAGCTCGAGTTCACGTCGGTGCTGCTCGTGGGCAGCAGCGGCGACGGCTTCGGCCAACCTGAAGGTAGAGTATTCACTATTGCCCTCGGCGGGGGAGGGATTTGAATGACATGATCTGCTGTAGGTTGTTGAGTGTTACGCCTACTCGAATAGGAACTATTAGAGCTATTGAAGTAGCTTTTGCCAGCTACAAAAAAAAGAAGTAGAAAAAGCTTGATCAATGAACTTGATAATACAATAAACCCGCTATTAGAATAAACGAAGAAGGTTGAAATTGAGACAAAATTGTAAAGTTTAAACAATAAAATTGTAATTTCAATGAAAGATTGCAAATGTTAGAGTCTATTCGACAAAGATAAATCATTTTTATTTATGCAGGACGTACTGTTTCCTTCCCCTTTAGTATGAGCTAAGTTTAGTTCGTGTACGTACCTTTTGAGCCAGCGTAATGGTTCATCTGAGCTTGCGAGTTCTTGTTCTTCTTCTTGGTGCATGACAAGATAAACCACACCAAGAGCACGACCAATAACAATCCTATTCCTATTGCGACTCCGATCATGAGAGGCATGACAGCGACCGACGAGGAGCTATGAGATGTTGGTGAGACGCTAGTTGTCGAGGAGCCCGTCGGAGGCGACAGAGGAGATGTTGTCCCATTTGGCGGCGGCGTGAGAGAACTTGGAGGCGGTGGAAAATTCGATGCCTCTGTGAATGGAGGAGGCGGTGATAATGTGCTACCAGAGGAGCCGCTTGGAGGCAGAATTAGAGGAGGTGAGTTCGTTGGTTGAGGAGGCGGTGGAGAAGATAATGGCGGTGAACTTGATGTCTTCGGCGGTGGCGGTGACGGTTGTTGCGGAATAGGGCTAGGGACAGCTTTCGGAGGTGAGGGCGGGGGATTCGAATTACTTGAAGGAGGTGGCGGAGACGGATTCGCCTCTGAAGGTGGTGATGGCGGCGGCGTTGAAGCAGGGGGAGGCGAGGTTGACGGTGGGGGCAAGGCTGATGGCGGTGGCGATGTGGTTGAATTCGATGTCGTGGGAGGGGGAGATGACGGCGACGGAGGCGGCAACGATGGCGGAGGCGACGGAGGCGGCAACGACGGCGGAGGCGACGACAAATCTGACGGAGGGGATGGAGGGGTTGGCGACGATGGAGAGTCCGCCGGCGGAGATGGTTCCATTTATGGCGCACCGAGGCCGAACCGGCCTCACGGTGGCTCGGACGCAGAGAGAAACCCTAACACCCTTTCCAAGACTCCCGCCTGAGGTGAGCTTTGAGGAAGGGAAATGGAAAAACAAATAAGCAACGAACCATCATAAATTTCCATAACATAACGAACATGCACGAATCATTCATGAGTCAAATGGTAATAGAATTTAGCAGGAAAAGAAAAGCAACTTTTCATCAGCAAATTTCCATCTGCCACAGAGAGAGAGAGAGAGAGAGAGAGAGAGAGAGAGAGAGAGAGAGAATACCTGCCGGAGAAGGTCAAATTCTCCAGGAAACGAGCAGTGGAATCGTTTTGTAATGGCACTTCCAAAGGGGAGGAGGAGGAGGGCGTGTTCGCTTATGTCCTCCTCCCTACAAATCAGGTGAATCTTCTCTGGATTTGTTATGGTCCAAGGAAGTTCTATTTTTGGTCGATTTGTTTCGTGTTTCTGCTCCGAAATTGCGCGACGAGCAACCGAAAAGCAGTGATCGGTCGCGACGGGAATCGCTACAAGTATAATGACTTGGAATAACCGAGCCCAAACCGAAATGGTTTCTAGTTGGATTTCGATGGACAGAGAGAGCAAGATCGCTGAGCTCTCTCCCTTTTTTACGATTGTCAGGAAATCAGACAGTCCTCCAATGTTGCACAGCTTGCTAATGCCGTGTTGTTCGACGTATCTCAAAAGTTTCTTCAGAGGGGCTTAAACGGGATCGAATGTATTGCTCTATTTTTTTCCGAATATTAATTGACCGTGTTTTCTTCGTTCCGTCATACTGCGAATTTCTCCCGAAAAAAACACACCCTTTAAAAATGCTAGTACGACCATCATGAAATATATCAAATTATAAAATTTTTCAGGAAAATTATCTAAAAAGTCGTAAACCTACTGCGCTTTTACTAAATTAGTTCTAAACCTTTTAATTTTGCCAATCGAGTGCTAAACCTTTTCACATTTTGTCAATTGAGTCCATCGAGCCAAATTTGACTGGAATTTGCTGGCATGGAAGCCGATTGTCTTACGTGGCACGATCGGTATTGATGTGGATAAATCTAATAAATATTTTTTAAAAAAATTTATTTCTTATTTTTTCCCCTTCTTCCTTCTTTTGCTAGTGACTGGCATACCAGTCACAGGCATCGTCAGGCAGCCTGGCCACCTAGGTGAGGGTCGCCCGTCGTTGCCATAGGCGAGGCCTAGGTGGGCGAAGGTGAGCCTCGGCAAGGGTTTCCCTCACCAGATCTGGTGAGACCAAGCCTTGCCTAGGCCAGGGGGACCTCGCCGAGCAAAGGCTGGCCATACTCACCCAGGCTAGGGTGAGCTCGCACGATCTGACAAGGCCTTTTTTTAGCGATAATTAATTTAAAAATATTTTTCAAAACATTCATTTTCAGCGAAACAAACAGAAACTTAATTATTTTAAACTCATACATATGGCATTAACTTTGCAAAACATAATCAATCAAAGGACAGTGGGCAAGACTACCGTTTGCGATCATCCATATTTATCTTTAAATGGTTGTATTCTTTATCCATGTGAATTGTCTAAAAGAAAAGCCTCGTTTTCTAAGTCAATTTTATGATGGATAAGTCTTAGAAAACTTCAGGTTTTATAATATTTTTCTTTCTTATTCTTTTTGTTCCTTGACGGATACAAGGTAGTGAAGAAGTAGCCAGGTTCTTATTATAAGATACTGCTTTCTTCGCGCTATACGCTAATTCGAGGTGGATCTAGATGATTTTTAGTAAAATATTACATATATATGTATACTTCAAATGTAAGAATATGTGCTCCATAAAATTAGAAGATTTATTGAGGAACCGCCCAAAAATTCTAAATTTTCGTAATTTTTGATATCTAATGCTCCTTTTGCTTTTCTTTTTATTGAGATCAAATAAGATTCGACGTCGAGCTATGCTTATATATATATATATATATATATATATATATATATATATATAATTAACTAAATTGTATATGGGGTTTGTTTGCTCGGGCTTTCTATTGAAAAGTTATTCATCGACTTCTCGTTAAAGTAAAAATATTCTTAAAAGGCTAAGAAGGGATTAAAAAAAAACGCGATTTTGTATATTTGTATAATCTGTGGAATATTTCAGGCGTGGTGCATTATGAAAGTCAAATCGAGTCAATTAATTTTTTTTAAGAAATATGTTAAAGAAATTTGTAGAAGCCTATAAATAAAATAAAATAAAAATAGAGCTTGCTCCTTGCCGCAAAAAATCACGACAATTTTACAGGCATGCCACCTATAGGTGAGCATGGTTTCAGGGTAGAACCTAGAACTTGAGAACTTGATAAGAGGGAACTAGGGGTGAGCATGATCCGGGTAGGGGATTCCCGGACAAAGGGTGAGCATGGTTCGAGTGTATCGTTCCCACCTTAGAATCGTGAACTGCCCACTAAGGACTGGTTTCGAAAATTGGAACCGGGAATTGCCCACTAAGGACATGTTCCAAAAAATTAGAACCAAGAACCGCTAGAGGTTCGATTCTCGGGTGGGTCCATAGAACCAATCCCACTATCCTAGGACGGAGAGATGAGCATCAACCGAGAAGAGTGAGAGAGAGAGAGTGAGAATGAGGCGAAAGTGAAAGAAGGTGTTTTTCGATTTAACGTGAGGTTGTGAGTGTCGAGCAAGTTAGATTTAGTTTAGGGATTTAGGATTTTTCTTTTTTCAAAAAAAAGATAAAATTTAAATAAATGTATTATATTTATTATTATATTATCAGTCTGGTTTGGGTAAGCGGGTGGGCAGTTTCACACCTTAAACAGGGAACCGAACCGGTGCTCACCGGTTCCCAAAAATTGAAACTTGAAACCTGAAACCAGATCGATTCCCTTAGGAACCACCGGTTCTAGTCAAGTTCCGGGTGGTCTCGCGCAGTTCGGATGGTTCCCAGTTCTTTTGCACATACCTAAACGGGAACTTGTAGGTTTCAGGTTTTAAGGTATGTGTTGAAAATATGTCTCGAGTTTGAGCCCGATAAATAAAGCCCTACTCGAAATTATTTATGTGGATGTCTGAATATTTTAAATTGGATATTTCCTGATACGAAATTGGAATTAGCGAAGAAAGAAAGAATATTATTCTTTCCTAATTCTTGTGGAATTCACGGCGAGAAGAGGAAAGAAGAAAATATTCTTTCCTATATTATGTTGGGCTCTTGGACTGAAATTGGAAAGTCCAACGTGGGGACAATATTCAGTCAACTTTGATTTCCTTCCTGACCAATATGTGCTGACCGAACTGGACTTCTTTCGAGGCGGTGGACGTATATTATATTTATAGCTTATACGTTGGTTTACAAGTGAGAGCTATTGTTGAAAAGAAGTCTTGAAGCGTCGCGGTTGACGTGAAGACGTTCGTGAGTGCTTGGCGGTAGGTGTTTCCGTGGATTCTCGTTCGTGAATTATATCCAAGAAGAATTAGTGTTCAAGCGTAAATCTTGTGTTAAGATTTGTGTACAATTCTTTTGCGAGATTGAGAGATTATTTCGTGAGGAATTGTGAGGCTAAACACTGCGTGAGTTATTGGGTGTAATTGGGGCTTGGGAAACACTTAAAAGTGTTTGAGTGACTCGAGTGTGGTTGTAATCTCCGTTGTATCGCTTGATCTATAGTGGAATTCCATGCTGCTCTTCCCGTGGATGTAGGTCACTACGACCGAACCACGTAAATCCGGTGTACGATTTATTTTCTTATTCTGTTAATTTTATTGTTCGATCGCTTGGCTTCCGCAACAATTGGTATCAGAGCCTGGCTTGGTTGAGTTGAAGCGAATCGATGGCGATAGAAGAAGGAAAAGTGAGAATCGACAGATTTGATGGGAAGGATTTTGGTTTCTGGAAGATGCAGATTGAGGACCAACTATATCAGATGAAACTGCACGTGCCCCTGTCTGGGGAGAAGCCAGAGACGATGAAGTAAGCTGATTGGGAATTGCTGGATAGATGAGCTTTGGGTGTTATTCGGCTGACGTTGGCTCGTAACGTTGCGTTTAACATGGTGAATGAGAAGACCACTGCAGGTTTGATGAAAGCCCTGTCGGACATGTATGAGAAGCCCTCTGCGATCAACAAAGTCTATTTGATGCGACGTCTGTTTAATTTGAAGATGAGCGAAGGTGCATCAGTTGCTGATCATATTAATGAATTCAATGTGATCGTTAGTCAATTGAGTTCGGTTGAGATTGACTTTGAAGATGAGGCACGTGCTTTGATTCTATTATCCTCATTGCCTGATAGTTGGAATACTACTGTTACTGCTGTTAGTAATTCCTCTGGATCAACAAGTTTGACGTTTGATGGTGTTCGAGATTTAATTCTGAGCGAAGACATCCGTA
Organism: Syzygium jambos; assembly: GCA_031216235.1. Lineage (NCBI taxonomy): Eukaryota > Viridiplantae > Streptophyta > Magnoliopsida > Myrtales > Myrtaceae > Syzygium > Syzygium jambos. Next base: position 17,910,149 of record CM062226.1, read on the forward strand.
GAAGAGAATCTGGCGAACATGTATCTGCTGCTTTAGTAGGTGAAAATAGAGGAAGAACTGGTACACGTGTTAGCAGAAGTAGTATGAACTCGAATAGACGAAGTCAGTCTAGGACTGGTGGTGTTGTCTGTTGGAGCTGTGGCAAGAAGGGGCATTTTCGAAGGGATTGCCTTAAGCTGAAGAACGAGAAGAGTAAGGGAATTAGAGTTGATCCTGCGGATGATGTTGCAGCTATAGCTGACGGTAATTCGGATAATGCTGATTATGTCTTATCTGTCACTGATGATTCATCGTTTGATGGATGGATTATGGATTCTGGTTGTTCTTTTCACGCTACACCAAACAGGAACTGGTTTACTACTTATCAGTGCACGGATAGTAGTAAAGTGCAGTTGGGAAACAATTCCGAATGTGATGTTATTGGTGTTGGTGATGTCAGAATTAGAATGCATGATGGTATTGTGAGGACATTGACTGGAGTGAGGCATGTTCCAGAGTTGAAGAAAAATCTGATTTCCTTGAGTACCCTAGATTCAGCTGGGTGTCGGTATTCTTCATAATGTGGAGTTCTGAAAGTTGTTCGAGGTGCCTTGGTGATAATGAAAGGAATCAAGCATGATGGCCTGTATGAGTTTCAAGGAGAAACAGTGACAGAATTCGCTGCGGAAACGTCGAATGCATCGGTTCGAGAGTTTGAATTGTGGCATATGTGTTTGGGACACATTAGTGAGAGAAGCTTGAAGGTTCTAAGTGAAAGAAATTTGCTATGTGATTTTGTGGCTAACGAACTGAATGTATGCAGGTGCTGTGATTTAGATCAACGGCGGAAAGTGCAGTTTAATACGATTATCAGAGAAACCACGGATATTACAGAATTGATTCACTTGGATGTTCGCAGGTTGTCACGATTTCCTTCGAGGAAGAGTGCCAGATTTATGCTAATAGTTGTTGATGACTACTCGAGGAAGACTTGGGTGTTTGTGTTAAGGCACAAGTTTGATGCTGTTGTCAGGATCAGGCAGTTGAAAGCTTTGATCGAAAAGGAAACTGGTAAAACGATCAAGCAGGTGCAGACTGACAGTAGCATGGAGTTTTGCTCGAAGCTGTTAAACGAATTTTGCATGAAGGAAGGCATAATGAAACACCGCACTAGTGCCATTGAACCACAACAGGTTGCAGAATTGATGAGCAGAACATTACTAGAAACGGCCCATAAAATGCTCTCTAGTGCTGGTATGGCTAGAAGATTTCTAGCGGATGCGCTTAGTACGGCGAGCTACTTGAAGAATAGATCCCCATCGACTGCAATTGAATGTCGGACTCCCGAAGAAGTGTGGTTAGGTAACGTTGCTGATTATTCTGTTTTTAGAATATTTGGTTGTCCATGTTATGTTCGAGTTAGTGATGGTAAGCTCGATGGAAGGACAATAAAGTGCATGTTCCTAGGTTATGCACAAGGTGAACGGGGCTATAAGTTGTGGTGCCCGGAATTAAATTCACCTGTTGTCAGCAGAGAAGTTATATTTGATGAGTCTCTAGTACTTCTAGCTAGGAGTGTTAATAGCAGTGTTCATACGGATCTGAACGGTGTTCAGCTTGAGGTGGAGTTGCAACCAGAAACTCCTGAGGTAGTGGGTGCTAGCAAAGTAATCGACACGGATGGTGCTTGTAGCGAGGTGGAGCCTATTGAGCCAACAGTTGCTGTAACTGCTGATATCGATGAGGTGCGTATTCAATCTTCCGATAGATATGGATGCAATAATGGTTTTGCTTTATCTGCGATTGATGAAGTTGTGTCGGAAAATCCTTGTGGAGCAGTTAAAGGTGCATGTGGAGTTAGTATTCTGATAAGGTCCACGGCTATGGCGAAGTTCAAGCGAGGCTTGGACTTGAAAGACATCTGTGGCGGTTGAGCCCATTGGGGCTATGGGAGAGTAGTAGCGAAATTCGGATTCTATCAAAGCGATTGTAACTTGGCTCAAACATCGAGCCAAGGTGGAGATTGTTGAAAATATATCTCGAGTTTGAGCCCGATAAATAAAGCCCTACTCGAAATTATTTATGTGGATGTCTGAATATTTTAAATTGGATATTTCCTGATACGAAATTGGAATTAGCGAAGAAAGAAAGAATATTATTCTTTCCTAATTCTTGTGGAATTCACGGCGAGAAGAGGAAAGAAGAAAATATTCTTTCCTATATTATGTTGGGCTCTTGGACTGAAATTGGAAAGTCCAACGTGGGGACAATATTCAGTCAACTCTGATTTCCTTCCTGACCAATATGTGCTGACCGAACTGGACTTCTTTCGAGGCGGTGGACGTATATTATATTTATAGCTTATACGTTGGTTTACAAGTGAGAGCTATTGTTGAAAAGAAGTCTTGAAGCGTCGCGGTTGACGTGAAGACGTTCGTGAGTGCTTGGCGGTAGGTGTTTCCGTGGATTCTCGTTTGTGAATTATATCCAAGAAGAATTAGTGTTCAAGCGTAAATCTTGTGTTAAGATTTGTGTACAATTCTTTTGCGAGATTGAGAGATTATTTCGTGAGGAATTGTGAGGCTAAACACTGCGTGAGTTATTGGGTGTAATTGGGGCTTGGGAAACACTTAAAAGTGTTTGAGTGACTCGAGTGTGGTTGTAATCTCCGTTGTATCGCTTGATCTATAGTGGAATTCCGTGCTGCTCTCCCCGTGGATGTAGGTCACTACGACCGAACCACGTAAATCCGGTGTCCGATTTATTTTCTTATTCTGTCAATTTTATTGTTCGATCGCTTGGCTTCCGTAACAGTATGCATGGTAGGTTCCAGGTTCCAAAAATTGGAGAACCTGTTTCGACAGGTAAGTTCCATATTCTAAGTAGATGAAACCTAAAACCTGAAATCTAAACAAGTTTTTTTTTGTGTTTTTTCTTGGTTTATGTTTTCGCGTGATCCTACAACATCTTATGGTATTATAATGAGTTTATAATATGAAACCACTAGTTTGAGCTTTCATTTTATGACTTATTAATATTTCATATTTTTCGTGTGTCTAAATATAGATTATGATTAGTGGATCATAACAACAAATGGTGGTCACTAAATATGATGATTCATTACAATTGTTCAATTAATAATACAGGTAGAACGTGGGTAGAACCTGAAATTGACCCTCGAACCTATAATATAGTAGATTCCAAGTTCTAAAAAATGAGAAATCTATTATCATAGGTGGAACCTATATGGAACATGGAATCGCTCACCCGTTATATCGATTCACAAAATGACTTCTTATTTTTAATTATATTTATTTGAACCGTAATGTCAAAAAAGCTAATCTTTTGTATTCTCTTGGTAAATGACAAGCTTGTTTAATATTTTTACGTTCATTTTCGTTTTGTTTAACTAAAAATAAAATTAAAAAAAGAACTCGTTAGACCTTGGAACTTGTGATAAGGTAGGTTCCAAGTTTTGATGAGTAAGTTTCAAGTTCCAAAAAATAAGAAACCTGTACCCGATGAAAGGTTCTATGTTTCATATGAAACCTGTAAGGAATTTGGAATTGCTTACTGTTGACACCTAAATTTTGCTAAACCATTTAGGGTTTTATTGCATAAAATTAGGGTTTAATTTTTAACCCCTAAATCAAAAATATTTTCATGGCATATAGACATTAGGCGCATTTGCATTAATAGATTTAGTGAATCATATTTTCACTTTATTTTACTTCTTTTTATTTATTTAAAATTATTACAAAAAATTTAAAAAATTAAAATTTAAAAAAAAAGGGGAGAAAGGCCAGCGTTGAATCAGTCAACGCTGGCCCACTCCTCTGCCCCCACTTGCGGTGCGCCTCTGAGAGGCTAGAAGAAAAGGCAGCGAAGCAGTCAAAAGAGAAGGCAGAGGGGCAGAAGCGGCGGGGTGGAGAGTTCCGAGGGAGAAGAGAGAGTTCCAAGGGAGAGAGAGAGCGGAAAAACCAAAGGAAAAAAGCAGAGGGCAGCAGGAAAGAAAAAAAGAGAGAGAGGAGGTTCGGAGGAAGAGGGCGAGAGAGCGACCGAGCGACAGAGGGGAGAGAAGAGCGAGAGCGAGAAGGGGAGAGCAGAGAGGAAGAGAAAGGAGAGAGGGAGTCGGAGAGCTAAAGAGAGCGAGATCGAGACTGAAGGGCCGTTCGTCGGCCACCGCCGCACCTCAACCGCAGTCGACGACCCCCTTCTCACGGTAGGTCTCGACCCCAAGTCCTCGTTGGGTCTTGTTTCGTGCGATCCGGGGGCGATCTCCCGAGGATTTCGGTTCGGTGGTGTGCGAGGCGACCGGACATAGTCCGATCTATCTCACTCGCCCTCGTTCGCCGCCGCCGAGCCGGATAGGGAGCGCCGCAACGGCACCCCCCTCCCCTGTTTTTCTCCTTCTCTTTATGTTCTGTTTTTTTGGGGGCTTACCGGCCGGAGCTCGCGGCTGTCTGGCTGGCGCAAGTTCCGGCCGGTGACACCTCGAGCTTGGTCCTGCTTGCCTGGTTTTGTCGTGTGGGAGTCTCAGACATAGTTGAGTCTCGGTCAAGCTTCAAATCCTTCGTTTTTGTCGCGCACGCCAACTGCCCGATGTTTTGCCCGAACCAAATCCTTCTCTTTTTGCCTTTGTTTGGTCTGTTCTGGGGGTGTCGGGCGGTCCCGGCGCAGCCCCGGCGACCACAGTGGTCTCCATGTACCGCCGGTGGCCGCGGCTGTTCGGCGTGACCGCGGGAGGAGGCGGCCCGCCAGTCCCTCGCCGGGACTCGGCCGATCCACGCCTGCCCAGTCCCTCGTCGGGGCGGCGGCGTGGGCCAAGGAGGGGCGACGGCCGCGGAGGATGAGGCTCGAGGAAACCGCCGTCCACGCCGGCTGGAGAGTCTCGGCCGTGAAGGCCAAGCACGCGCCCCGCGCCGGAGCGGTGGCCGACGTCCAAGCGAGCCCCGAGGCGCGGTGTGGCGGCCGCGAGTCGGGTCGCGGACCGGGTAGGTTTTCCCGCGTCCGGGTCGGGCGAATAGGTCGAAACCGGGTAGGGTTTGGCTTTGGGTAATGTTTGAAGTGGGCTAGAATAGGAGTTGGGCCCGAGTTTGGGATTTGGGCCGATGTGTTATTTATGTTTTATTTTCTTAGTGGGCTATGTTTTTTAAAAAAGAAGTTTTTCGGGCCGGGCCCTTCCTTTCTTTAAAAAAAATCAGACCGGGCCCAATGAACGAGCCCGATCCGTGGACCCGGGCCGGCGTGCCCGGTCAGTCTCGGTCCGGGTCGGATATGGAGATCCGACCCGGATCCGGTTTATTTTAATATTGTAATATTTTAATGTAAAAAAAAATTTAAAAAAAATTTTAAAAAGGGCTCGAATTTTATTTACTTTATTTATTTATTTATTTATCTAAAAAATTCAAAAAAAAATTTTCAAAAAAAAATTCCAAAAAAATTCCAAAAAAATTCAAGAAAAATTCGAAAAAATTTTAAAAAAAAATCTAAATTTAAAATTAATTTTTTAAAAAAAATTAAAAAATTAAAAAAAAATCAAAAAATTAAAAAATCAGAAGTTTTATTTGGATTTTGAAATTAGCTTTTTTCGCCCTTTTCGCATGTTTAGTGTTATATTTAGTCCCACGTCGCTCGGTTCACACACTTCGAATTGCACATTTAATTTAACCTTGCATGTAGTTAATTAAGTATGTTTAGATTTAGATATTAGCTATTGCTTCCCTTAGCCTAGTTAGGAGCGGGATTTTGAGACCCCCGATTAGCGAGAGTACGTTAGGTGGTGAATTGAATAAGATTAGGTACCGAAAGGGCACTAATTAGTCGATTAGTGTAATCAAGTCTCCGTACCCGTTGAATCTCTGGTTCGTAGAGGTGAAGCTTTTCTCTCGTGCTTCGCTTAGTTGTCTAATCGACCTACCAAAAACTGATTAGTGGCGACTCCTAGTTGAAATCGGTTTGCATGTTAATAACTTAAATTTAAGTCGCGAATTGGTATGGGTTTGGGAGAGCTCGAGCTACGTTTAACTTAGTAATCCATTAGCCAAACCCCCTTAGGCCTCGGGGCCGTTTCGGGGAGGTCGCGACACTTACCCCTAGTGCCATCGCCAGCTAGGGGTGTGAGAACCGAACCAAACCGAACCGAAAATTTCATTCATTTCAGTTTAGTTTTGGTTTCGGTTCGAATAATCAAAATTAACCAATTTTTTTTTTCAATTTGATTTATTTCAGTTCGGTTCGGATCAAATCGAATTGAAATAAACACTTTGGTTTAGCCCTAAAAAGTAAAAGCCCTATTTTGCCCTCTCTCGCGCTCGCGTCTCCCTCTCCTTCTCCTCCTCGCCGCTCTGCCTCCAAAATTCATGACTCCCCACTCCAGGCCTGCCTCCACTGCCGCCTTGGACGGCCATAGCTCTCGCCAGGACCACGGGCCCGAGCCGAGCATTTTCCTCCGTCAATCCATGGCGTCGTGGCCGTGTGACTAAGCCCTACCGAGACAAGATCGCGACTGAGACTCGCCACTGCGACTCCTACTCCATCGCAGCGTTTTCATTCCTCCGAGGTTACTGAGGCGTCGTCGGCTTGCCGCCAAGTCTTTGATGACCGAACGGAGCTCCCCATCACTGGTGCCCCATCTCGTGCCAATTGCCTTCTTTTCCGTTCCTCGGTTCCCCGTCATTGGCGGTGGCTCTTGGTGCAAGGGCACCAGCAGTATCATCCCCATCATCGAAGGATACCATCTGCGAACCTGATTCCCGCCTAACGACTCTCCGACGTCTTGGTCTGCGGGCAACCGTGTTCCTCCAATCCTCCGACGTCCTTCCATCGAAGGTATAACTTTTAATCCAGATAGGTTAGACTTTACCCTTGATTAATATCTTGAATGTTCAAGATTGAACCTTTGTTTGCGAGATTACATTTTCGCGCGACACTTGATTAATTCCAAGATTCGGCTCCTACAGGTCACCTCTCTCCCTCTCTCTCTCTGCTTCTCGATTTTCCTGCTGATTGTTTTCCCTCTGATGGGTGTACTATTTTTGCGTTTCAATTGTGGAAAAGTCTGGATCTTTCCTGTTCTCTTTGCCTGTTCCGTGGATTTCTTCATTTGGGTTGCTTTAGTTTGATGCGATTCTCCGCTGTGTTCGAAGAATTCAATAGTGTGATGAGGCTTGATAGCCCTTTGATACGGTAACATTTATGTCTTCTCTGAGTAAAGTAATTGCTCTTGAAGGGTGGCGATGTATTGTTGATCATAGATGTTTTTGAGTTGATTGGTTTTGACACACTTAGGATCAAGTCATTAGAAATCAATTTGGTTGTTCCCTTTTTCATTTGGGGGAATTGACTAATCCTGCGTGTTTGAGGAGGTTTTTGGGGTGAGGGGCTTGCGGATTGATTGAGTTCTTATCAGCATCATTTTGTGTCCAGAGATTGATTCTTGGAATTAGGTCAGCATAGTGGAAGCATTAGGTTGTAGTTGCTGTTCTTAACTTATTGTTGTGTGCAAAGCTTCGAGTGAAGTTTCCGATTGTGCAAAGCTTCTGTCCTGGTGCTTTAATGGCTCCCCCTTTTATTATGCTTTTATATGGATTAAGTATTTGCTTGTGATGCAAAGTTTGTTAACTTGATACAGCCACTTGAATTATAATAATTTCAGGTTTTAACTATCATAGATTGGTAGATGTCTACTTCAATGAGTGAATCTAGTGGCACAAATAGAAGGAAGACGAGATCTACTACTTGGGATCACTATAAAAGGACAGAAAATCCAGACGAAGCTGAATGTTTATATCGCGGGGCTATTATTGGTTGTTCTACCTCTCAAGGGACTAGTGCGATGTGTAATCATTTCGGTAGATGTAAGGAATTTCCATATGCAACTGTTGAGAAAGGCAAAAAAATGTCTCGGGTCAACTTGTTGGGGTTGGTAGTTCTAGGTCATTTGGTCCATGGAAATTTGACCAAGAAACTAGTCGAAAAGACCTAGCAGCGATGTTCATCATTGGTGAATTATCCTTTAAGTTTGTGGAAAATGAGGCATTTCGGCAATTCGTGTGTAGGATCCGGCCAAAGTTTTCAATCCCCTCAAGAAACCAATTGAGGGAGGACTGTTATAAGTTATACTTGGAGGAAAGATGCAAATTGAAAAAATATTTTTTCGATACATCTCCAAGGGTTCGTCTCACAACGGACACGTGGACTTCTTGACAAAAAATGAGTTTCACGTGTCTCACTGCTCATTTTATAGATGGTGATTGGAAGTTGCAAAAGAAAATCTTGAATTTTTATCAAATCTCGGGACATTCTGCTGAGATTATAAGAAAAGCAGTGGAAAAAAACTTGACTGGTTGGGGGATTTTGTAGGAAGTAGCCAAGAGAATGAAGACCAAATTCAATAAGGCTACGTTTGGTCGTCCGGATTTCTAAACAGGATAGGACTGGATAGAATAGGATAAGAAATCCTGGGATTTCTTTATATCTCGTCCATTGTTTGGTGGATTACAGATTTAAAGTCAGATAGGATAAATTTTTTTTTTTTGCTATTTACGGGTCCGGAGGAGTCGGTGAAGAAAAAAAGCCGAGAAATTTTTTTGGTGAAAGCGAACAAGGTGTGGGGATGAAGATGACAGCGAGTGGAGCGTAGGGTTTTTGAAAAAATAGGCATTAGAAATCCTATCCGGGTCTATCCCACCTCTCCCCTCGAATTTTTTTATCCGGGCTATATCCGGTTTATATCCGATCTTATTTTATCCTGGACCACCACCAAACACAGGATAGGATAAAATATATCCTATCCTGGCTTTTATCCGGTCGATCAAACGCAGCCTAAGTATTTTGGTAATGTGAACAACATTAATCTAACATGGTTCATTACATGCATACTTGACCCTCGACATAAGTGAGAGTATGTGAAATGGATGATTAATCAAGTTTATGAAAGCAAGCGGGCAGAAACTTTACGAGATAAAGTAACATCATCTCTAATGTCATTGTTCGAGCAATACTACACTGGTATATGCCACCAAAGCAATTTGAGGTCAAACGGTGCAAGGACAATGAACGTGTCGATGTCTTCTATGGCTGGTGCGGATATTATGATTGCAATGTATTTTAGCCAAATGGGATAAGAATATTTGGAAGAAAAATCCGAATTAGATAAGTATTTGGAAGAAAGATGTGAACACTATAGCGCCAACTTTGATATCTTAAATTGGTGGAAAGTCAATTCTTCGAGATATTCTATCCTCTCTTCCATTGCTCAAGATATTTTGGCAGTGCCTGTCTCAACTGTAGCATCAGAGGCTGCATTCAGCACAGAAGGTCATGTACTTGACGTGTTTCGTAGCTTCTTGACCCCAAGCATGGTGGAGGCTCTTATATGTGCTCAAGATTGGCTACGATCCGCACCACTTTCACTGTCGATTGAGGAGGACTTAGAAGATCTCAAAAATTTTGTGTCAAGTGAAAAAAAATTATCGTGAAATATTTTATATCCTTTATTATTGCAATAGATACTTTAATTCTCATTTTTATTGTGAATTTAATGTAGAGTTGTCAACTGTGACCGCGGATCTGAACTCGATATTGGTTTCCCTTGATGATTGATGAACAAAAGAGAAGTAGTCATCTCCTTGATGTGTAAAGAAAGCAAGTGAGTACCGGAGATTCTGTATTTTTTTTTTAGCTAGTCCATTATATGATTATTTTTAAAAAGAGGAAAGCTCAGTAGCATGTCACTATATCGACTCGATTTCATATAATAGCTATGTGAATGGCCGTGAACCTTTAAAAAAAATTAGAAGAGGAATAATCCTAGCGATACCTCATCATATAACACATGCCAAGAGATTCTTCAGTGACATGTAATTTATCTTGTGATTTTAACAGGTGCAACTATGGAACCATTTGGAAAGCAAGTGAGCAACTTTTGTTGTTCTATACAGTAGTCTATTTGCTTGATTTATTAGTAGCTGACCCTGTACTTGGAGGACTGAGAGGAGACAACACAAAGCAGAACCTTTTGGCAGAGTTGGGTCTTACTAATTTCTGACATTAGAATTAATGTAATCAAATATATGAATTGTTCTTGCAAGAACTTCCTTTTATCTTGGTTCTACTACATTAAAATGGCACTTCTTGTTTTCACCCACTCCAATGAAGTGCATATTTTACATCAGAGGCTGAGTTCATCCGCAGGTGTTTGTACAGGTTGTGATTTTTGCCAGGCATGAGAAGTGCATATTTTATAGGTTCTTTCTATGCAACGTGTATGCTCACCCGGAATGTGTTTGAGGAAATGTCCGAGAGAGACATACCCACGTTCGACTATCTAGGTCGGCAATTAAGTTGAGCGATATAGAAAGCATGGATTTTGATACACAGTTCGACATTGACAAAAGTGGTCGAGAGTAAGATTGGCTTTTACGTTGTGAAAGTCGTCGGCTTGGGATGGTTCTATAATATGGTGAAGGGTTGTTGGTTTGTTATTTTGTTTGTTATTAGAATGTGACTTATTTCAAAGGTTTAGGATACCCATCTATACTTTGCATGGATTATGCAGTTTATATAGTGTCGTTTATGGTCTAAAGGCATATTTTAGAGAGGTGTGGGTTTTGTGAATGGATGAGAAATTAATATTGGAGTATTAGTTTCTTTATTTAATATTTAAAACTGCATGGTACATATGCAACGACGATTAAAGTCGAAATTCACTTGGCCCATTAGAAAAAAACCAAATATCCCGCGGCATTAAAATTCAAAATCTATAAAGTAAATGTCATTAAATATTAAAATGAATTATTTAACTTTAATCTTGTTCAGAATTACGTATTGAATTTATTCATTCGGAAGGGTCTTCTAACACAAATTATATTAATGATATCAAATGTCTTAGTTTTTTTTTTGGTTGGAACCTAGTTTAAATATGTGATTTTGTTTTTTCTTTTTTCAATTTTAAATAATGATTTTTTAATTTGTAATATATTTACAATCACTCGACTTATTTTAATTTGTAAGATCGATGATTCTCTTACGTAGAATATCATGAATATGTTCACATTTTGACATTAAAGATTCAAATCTAGGAAATAAATGTCGTTAAATATTAGGGTTAATACCATGAAAAACTTTAAACTGGTACACATGTGACAGATTTACCCCAAACTATTTTTTTGACTACAAAAAACCTCAAACTGATACATCTGTGATAATTTAACCCCAAACTATTTTTTTGACCATCAAAAATCTCAAACTGGTACACTTATGACAATTTTACCCTAAACTAATATTTTAATATTATTTTTTGAATTTTTTTTTATTTTATTTTCTCTTTCCTTTCCTTTTCTTTTTTTTTTCTTCATCTATTTTATCTTCAACCTCTGGCCGGTCGTCGGTCCGGCGATTTGCCAGAGGCAGGAGCCGGCAAGGTCGCCGTTGCCCTATCTCGGCTGAGATTCGAACTCGCCAGTTGTCGACGAGGGGTCGTCCTCGCCGTTGTTGGCGAGGCTCAGCCCCGTCGGCAATTGGCGAGGCTCAGCCCCATCGGCAATTGGCGAGGTCAGCCTCGCCCAGAAGTAGCAAGGTTGAGCCTCGCTAGCAACGGCGAGGACAACCCTCGCCAGTGGTGGGGCAAAGCCGACCTTGCTAGTTGCCGGTGAGGGATCATCCTCGCCATCGCTGGCGAGGCTCAACCTCGCCGCTTTTGGCCAAGGCCAACCTCGCCAGTTGCTGGCGGGGTCGAGCCTTGCCAGCGGCGGTGAGGACGACTCCTCGCCAATAACTGGCGAGGTCGAACCTTACCCGGGGTGGGGCGAGGCCGATCTTGCTAGCCAAAGGGAAGATAAAAAAGATGAAGAAAAAAAAGAAAAGAAAAGAAAAACTAAACAAATAAAAAAAATTTGAAAAAATAATATTAAAAATTTAGTTCGGGGTAAAATTGTCACAGTGTACCAGTTTGGGGTTCTTGGTGTTCAAAAAAATAGTTTGGGATAAAATTGTCACAAATGTACCAATTTGGGATTTTTTGTGGTAAAAAAATAATTTTGAGTAAATCTGTCATAAGTGTATTAGTTTAGGATTTTTCGTGATATTAACCCTAAATATTAAAAAGAATTATTAAACTTTCATCTTATTCGAAATAGCGATTTAGCAACATGTAATCGAAATTATAAATAGTTGAATAGCGTAAATGACTAAAATATTTTTATAGGAATAAAAAGCAAAAAATAAGAAGAAAAAACGGAAAATCGAGCCATGAATAAAAAGCAAAAAAAAAAAGTAAAAGAGGAAGAAATCGAAAACTGATCCGAACCAAATCGGTTTTTCGGTTCGGTTCCAATTCGATTCGAGTGAGTTTCGGTTCGATTCAGAGGTGTTTTCTTACAGGTTCGGTTCGGTTCCGTTCCGTTTTTCAAGAAACCCGAACCGAATCGAACAGTTTACAGCCCTACCGCCGGCCACCTTCCGCTAAAATTTTCACGTGCAGCTCCTAGAAAGATCCGAGGAACAGCAGCTAGTGAGAGAAACTGCAGAGCCCTTCTCTCTCTCTTTCCTCTCCGCGAAGCAGGCTGCGCGAAGTACGAAGTGGTGTCTCTCCGACCGCGAAGCTCACATCCCCCTCTCTATCTCTCTCTCTACCGGGAGACCGTGCGATGCCGTCCCGCAGGAGAACGCTCCTCAAGGTCATCATCCTCGGGGACAGCGGGTGAGTCCCCTCCCTCCCTCCCTCCCTCCCTCGCTCGCTCGCTTCTGTCTCGTGCGCCGTTGCGCTCCGCATTCTTGATTGTATCTGATGGGGTGTCTTTGTTGGGTTGCTCTGCACCCTGATCGTATCGTGTTCGCTCGCGCGATCGATGCGTCTGACGTGCGGTTCGTCTGCGGTCGTGGGGGGGGGGGGGGGGGGAGGGGAGAGGAGGGAGGGACACGCGCGCGCCCAGATGCCATGCTTGCCTGTGTCTCGAGAATGTAGGGCGGGGCTGTTGATTGTTTGTCTAGGCGGATCTTGGACTCCGAGGTGAGATGGACTTGGGTTTGGTTAGACAATCGTGGGAGGAATTGTGGGTATGGTCCCGGCGTCGGCAGGGTGCAGGGAGGGATGAGAATTGCGTCGGGGAAAGCTCTGTTTGTCTTCTGCCGGGGCTTTTATGGATGAGCGTTCTAGCTTAGGGATTGAGAAACAGTTCCCTGCTCTGGTTCTGTTGGGGTCAGCTTCTCTGTGGAAAAAGTGTCGTTCTTGATGAAAGTCTTATGTTAGTTTAGATCAGCCAGATTTCCTAAGGTGAATGTGCTCTGCTCCATTCGAGCGGCTTGCTTTCGTCTTTCTTTTGCCAATTACACGTTGAGGTTCATGTGGAATCAACTTTGAGTTTGGTTTTCCTGTGATTTGCAGGGTCGGTAAGACCTCGTTGATGATCCAGTATCCTGTTCCTCCTGCTTCCGTTAGTGTCTAAACATTGGTTTTCTTTAATTTTCTTCATCACGATTATTTTGTTTATCGAAAGAATAGTTACTTACTTTCTGGTAGCCGGCTATCCCGGTCTCATGTCTTTTTGAGGATGTTTGCCTTAATCTGTTGCTTCTAAGATATGTAAATAAGAAGTTCAGTAATCAGTATAAAGCAACTATTGGAGCTGATTTCTTGACTAAGGAAGTTCAGCTCGAAGATAGGCTCTTCACCTTACAGGTCAGTGACAGACAGCTGCTATACTACTATAACATTTTTAATTTCATTTTGATTACAAACAATTTCACGCATTATTTGTCATGTTCACATCGTTTATTGTGATTTTCACCAAAGACAGATGATTAAGTGTTGCCTTTTAAATTACGCGTGTTAGTATGGCATGCATGAAAATTTGGGGAGAAGAGAAGAGAAGACCGGGGGGTGTAATTGTGGGCGGGAGGGGGTCATTTTCAGCCAAACACTGTTCGTCCATTATTGTTAAACTATGGATAAAAAATTTTCTTGAGGCGTCTTACTTTCTTCTTTTGTATAGACTAGTTCATGTTCAGTAACCTACACATGATAGAGGATATGTGCCTGAGAAAATTGATGTTCCTATGCACTACATCTAGTTACAGAGAGGTGTCATCCCTGGACGTGTGCCTTCTTGTCCTTTTCTTTCAAAAAATGTGGAGTAAAAGTTTAATTGGAGAGATTGAATCCCCAAGTTTCAGCTACAAAGTTAGTCAAAGAGATCTTATCTTCAGTTTCTTTTGAGCAAGGCTGCAAGGATTAGCTTTTACTGCGAAGCTATCTATCTAAATCAAGGGTTTATGACAGAATGTAGGGCAATTTTCGGTTGCTTCAGGATAAACCTTGGGGAAACAAGTGCGCAAATAGTGAGGATGGAACCATAAACGTGAACCTCTTTGTTGGCAAAAGACATGTCGGAGCCTCTTATTGAGTTATTTTCATGTAGTGCTGTCTGCAGAGTTAGTTTGTAGACTTTGCACAGGCACCTGTGTGGCTAGAATTTGTGCATGAGAAATATCATATATTACTAGAATGCTGCTGAGTGTCTTAGTAGTAAGTGCTGTCCCATTTCCAGACCTGTTGTGGTGTGGCTCAGCAGAAAAGGCGAGAGCACCGTAAGCCTGTAAGACAAGCATGTGTGTCCTATTTAGGAACATGTTCTGAATTCCAGGGCTCGAGGTGCTATTGCCAATGCTTCAGTGTTCTCTTTAACAGTGTTAACCCACCTTATGTCACTCAGACACTAGCCACAACTACAATGAGATGAATAGGCCAATGGTACATGAGAATATGTGCATATGGTTGCTGCTGCAAATAGTCCTGTGGTGCTATTTATATGCACAAATGCAGGTACAAACATGAACTTGTTGTGTGTTTGTTCCATTGTCTTTCATTTCCATTTTTGTGGTTAGAGATGACAGCAAAATTGCAGATTCATATAACAGGGATTGAGAGAGAACACAATTTTTGTTTGATTGTTGAGCACTAGAATAGGTCTGCATTGTGGCTTCTGCCAATCAGCAATGCTTGGTATCGCAACCGATTATTTTTGACATAATCAGTTGATTTTTTGTTCAACACTGTGATTATCTATTTTTCCTGCCAATTTTTCACATTTACTGATTGGTGTCATGTATTTCTTCTTTTGTCTGAGAAGATTTGGGATACAGCTGGTCAAGAAAGATTCCAAAGTCTTGGAGTGGCTTTCTATCGAGGTGCTGACTGCTGTGTTCTTGTGTATGATGTTAACGTAATGAAGTCATTTGACAATCTTAACAATTGGAGGGAGGAGTTCCTTATCCAGGTTTTTCTTTAAGCTAAAATCTGAGTTTGATTTACTTCTCTTTCACTTCCCTAACAATCGTCTGCAGACCTGACAACCTTGAAATTGAAATGAGCTTCAAACCTTGTGCAGGCAAGTCCATCAGATCCAGAGAATTTCCCGTTCATAGTCATAGGAAACAAAATTGATGTGGATGGGGGAAACAACAGAGTGGTACTTTCTAAGTTTGCTTGTTTTCCTTCTCTCTTTAGAGCCCTCTTTTCTCAAGTAGCTGTATATGGAAGTTGGGTTGACATAAGCATTCTGATGTGTGATTTCAGGTATCAGAGAAAAAAGCTCGAGCTTGGTGTGCCTCAAAGGGGAATATACCATATTTTGAGACCTCTGCCAAGGAAGGTGTCAACGTGGAGGAAGCTTTTCAGTGCATAGCTAAGAATGCCTTGAAAAGTGGTGAAGAAGAAGAGATGTAAGTTCCTATATGAACCTTGCTTCTGTTGACTAGCATATTCAGAATCTCATGAACTGTGTTTGTGTCTGCCAGTGGATCCTTTGATACATTATCCTCATTTTGTTAGTTCTCTTTTGAACCAGAATATGATTTTTTTTATCCTGGTTGGCCTTAGGGCAGATTATATTCTTGTCTAGCCATGACACCTAGTTGCTCCACTATTATGTTATAATTGGCATTTCATCTATAAATGTGCATCTTTCAGTAGCTGAGCTGTAACTCAAACTTATAATTTTTGTCTATAATTCTGAGCCTGTTGATAAATGTGTCGGGCTTCGTTGATTGTCCCAGTTACACCTGCACGAATAGATCCAGTACGCTAAAATCTATCTCTATAGTGTGCTGTTTCATTTG
Source organism: Syzygium jambos (assembly GCA_031216235.1). Taxonomy (NCBI): domain Eukaryota; kingdom Viridiplantae; phylum Streptophyta; class Magnoliopsida; order Myrtales; family Myrtaceae; genus Syzygium; species Syzygium jambos. Next base: position 17,926,247 of record CM062226.1, read on the forward strand.
CTGTCTAGTTCTAAGAGATTTCTCATAAATTTTTTGCGCCTTATCACATGGATGGTTTTCTTTTATTTGTTTATACAAGATGGCTAGATATCAAATGGATGAAGCCATGGATGTGGGTTATTTTCGATGTGTCTGGATCAGTTGAGTACCAATGATAATGCTAACATAGTCTTGTTTGTATTGCTCTTCGAATACTCTGCAAAATGCAGATACTTGCCAGACACCATCGACGTTGTGAACAGCAGTCAGCCGAGGTCAACAGGATGCGAGTGTTAAGCACTGCCAGATGCTTCTTGCCAATAAATGAATCCATGAAGGATTACACAGATATTAGCGGGTTCTGCTTGTACTAGAGATGATGCTGGGTGTGTACATTGCCTTTGCTGGAGAAAACGGTTGCCGACAGATTCTTTTGTTTGGTTCCTTCTATTTATTGCCGTGCAAATTGATGTCCTACTTGATTTTGCTTTCATGACGCAGCTTTTGTCTTCATTTGTTGATTTTTGTCGGTGTATCGATCTTTTCTTTTTTTTTTTTTTTGAATTGTATAACCTTTTTTATGGTTAAAATGATTACCGTACTTGCGTCATACCGATTCTGGATTTTGTTAATATGGATAGTAGGTAGGTCAGTCTTGGCATGTGAGCAGGAGGGCACTTCACTCATAATCGTCATGTGTCCGAATGGGCTCGCGTTTTAGATTGTCTTTCCATCTCTCTCCCTCTTGCCTCCTCCTCCTACCCGCTTCTTCGCGCAGCTGTCTCCTTCCACATTGACTGTGGCTAACGCCTTCAATACCACTTGGCTGTTCGATCAATTCTTCACCGACGGCTCCTACTCCTCTTTTGTCATCAGTCCGCTCATTGATTTTTTGCCGTCGCCCTTTGCCTTGCCTACGTCATGAGGGTCGAGCTCTCGCTAGATTCGACAAGTGCTATCCTCACCTGTGACTAGTTGCCTGTTCTGACCGAGTACAAGCCATAGGCCAATGGGAAAAAAAGGAAAAAAAGAGAGGAAAAAAAGAAAAAGAAGAAGAAGAAATGATGAAGAAGACAAAAGAGACTAATTAGTGGGGCCCACTTGGACACGTGGGAGCATTGAATAAAGTGTCTTTCTACCGATTTCTATATACGTGGCAAGACTGGCTTACCTAGTATTTTCACTGGTCAACTAAGATTGGATGAATTGAGCATAGACCTATCAAATGGGTGGGTCGAGACGGGTTTGGGTCAGGTCATAAATGGTCCGACCCAAATTGATCCATTAACCCGTTTATGATCTATTTATGCGTAATGCAACTCTCTTGACCCATACCCGACCCGATCCATACCCAACCCTTACCCGATCAAACTGATATTGCTAAAACACTTCCATATTTAATTAAATCTAGGAAAATTCATACCCAAACTGAGATGAGAGTGTGAAATGAGTAATCGCAAGATTGAGTAAGGGCGAGAGAGATGAGTTGAGTTTAAATCAGTTGTAAACTCATTTATGACCCATTTAACGCTAATATTAAACTTTTACCTATTTATGACCCATTTACTAAACATAACTAACACATTTATAACCCATCTACTAATATATGGGTTCAATAATGGATTTATGATCCATTTTGACAAGTCTAATTGAGCATTGAATATTTTGCCCGTAGGTTTCTCCAAATCTGTGTTAACCTTTGGAATTCATCTTTCTTTGATTCATGTCTCTTTTTCTCTTCTCTAGGAGAAGGAGAAAATATTGCATAGAGTTGTGATTCCACGATGACAAAATCTGAGTCCCTCACCAGGCGACGTGTCTCCCGAGCCTCACCGCGTTAGACAAGAGAACGGAGAAATTTTTCAAAAAAGCAAGACTCTCCCTCCTCTCGCTTTCACTTCTAGATCTGCACTCACGTACTACTCACTCTCCCTCCCGACTCACGCCTTCAACGGCCCATGCCAATTTCTCCGCATCGACTCGCTCTACACCTCTCGACGCCAATGCCTTTGCCCTAGCAGACACTGACGCCGATACCTCCACCCTAGCAGACCCCTCTGCCTCTACCTCCGCCCTAGCCAACGTCTTAGCCTCCGCCTCAACTCACTTTGTATCTCTCGACGCCGATGCCTTTGCTCTAGCCGATGCTGACGCCATCGCCCTAGCCGACGATGACGCCTCGACTCGCTTTGTCATTCTCGTTGTCTCCGCCTCTGCCCTAGCCGATGCCTCCGCCCCCACCTCAACTCGCTTTGTGCCTCTCAATGCCAATGCCTCCATCCTAGCCGACATCAACACCGACGCCGACACCTCAGCCTTTGCCTTTGCCTTTGCCTTCGCCCTAGCCGACACCTTAGCCGATGCGCTCCACCTCAACTCACTCTGTACCTTCTCAACGCCTCCGCCCTAGCTGATGCCGATGCTTCCACCCTATCTGATGCCTCTACCTTAATGCTCTACAGTTCTCGCCGTCTTTGCCGTCTGACGAACCACGTTGCTACCTCCAAGGAAGCCTCAAGAGGTACATATTTGCTCCATATTTAGTGTAATTTTTGAAGGGTTCATATGAACTACATTGTGGTATAAACTTTTAGTGCCTACAATGCTGATGCTTGTTGCCTGGATGATGTTTGTTGTTTACTGTTTGTTTATTCTCTAGTTTATAAAGTGAGATTGACACGAAGAATGTGAACCATTATAGTTTTGTGACCATATACATGAGTATGGACATCCATAACAATTGATATACATCTATTTCTCGTCAAATAGGGTCATTACTGAACTTAAACTTACTGGAATTATCTTTGAAGCTTGCTGGACGGGACTGTTATGGGGTCATTTTAATCCCAATTTAGTATCAATTTGGGTGCAAATTTATCATATGGATGAATCAGAGGTAATTCTTCCCTCAAACTATGTGAAATATATTTTGCTTTATTAAGTAACGGGTGAGATGCTATTTTTCTTGTAAAAGCACTTTGTTTATTTTTTGTTCTTTTAGTTGTAGCATGAAACTTCCCATCTTACACATGCAATGTGTGATATGGAAAAAGATTACAAGTTTTCTGTAGGAATGGTTTTTTCAAATGAACTTGAAGCATACCATAAGTACGTGGCCTATGCGATTGACAATGTATTTGTAGTAAGAAAGGGTACTATGTTTAGAAATAGTAAAGGAGAATTAACTCGACAGATTTTTACGTGCAATTGCGAGGGGCATTCTGTCAACTCATCTGATCAAAAAAAGAAATACGAGAGGTATGAAGTTAGATGTGGCTTTCATACTCGTATCAAATTTAAGGTTGATAATGGTGTTTGTGAAGTAATGGAATACATTTCAGAGCATAATCATGCATTTATTTTGGAAGATCGAAAGCATTTGATTAGATATGAAAGAATCATGTCTGATACTTGCAAGGGTGTTTTAGTTGACATGATTAAAGCTAGCATTAAGGAGATTACAACACATAAGTTTTTAGAAAATGAAGCAGAAGGAAGCAAAATTTGGGTTTCAACATACGTGATTGTTAAAAATTTTTGCAAACGGAAAGATCCGATGGTATAAGTGGGAGAGATTGTCAAAGTGGTCTAAATCATTTTCATTTCGTGCAAATACAAAATCCAATGTTTTCATATGCTATACAGGTTGATCAATATGGTAAAAGGACAAATTTATTTTGGAGAGATAGCTTGTCGAAATTTGATTATGATTATCTTGGTGATGTGCTAGTGTTTGATACTATGTATCATACCAACAAATATAATATGATATGTACACCTTTTGTCAGGATTAATCATCATTGGAAGAATATTTTGTTCGGCTATGAATTTTTGTTGGACGAGATTGTAGAGTCATTTATTTGGTTATTTGAGGTTTTTTTTTAGGTCTATGGCAAATAAGGCTTCGAAAACTATGTTCACTGATCTAGACCAAGCCATGGCAAAAGCCATTAGAATAGTGTTTCCAAATATACAACACCATTTATGCACTTGGCATATCGGGAAAAATGTCAATCAAAACATTCCACATCTTTACCATAAGCCGGGTTTTAAGGATAAATATTTCTTAGCGCTTATGTATAGACGTAGATTGGAGGACGAATTTGAATCTACTTGAAGGGAAATGGAAGAGTAGCAGAGACAATTGGCTTTGGAGATTATACGACATTAAACATAAATGGAGTTGAGCTTTTGATCGTGATACTTTTACATGTGGTATAAAATCCAGCTAAAGGAGTGAGAGCACCAATAATGTTTTCCAACATATGTCAACGAAGACATTGACTTATGTAGAGTACAAGTGAAGCACATGAGAGAAATTGAAAGTCAAGATGATTACAGTTCTCGAGAGAATCCCTAATTGGTGATTTCGGATAATGACATCTTGACGCATGTAGCTTCCATGTATACCCGTCCCATTTTTAAAGGTTCAATAAATAATTATTGCAAAGTGTCTCTCAATGTATTTGGAGTACTGCATTTGATGGATTGGTTTATTGTCACGCCCTGAACCCTACGGTGCGCGAGTACCCCGACTGAGGTCAAATTTGTGCGACGTCCCAGGACGCGTCGCCGACCCAACACCCAGCACAGAGATCATAGCACATGCGGAAGCAATATAAACACCCGTACAATTTAAAACACGAGACCAAGGATAGCGCAAGTAACAAACAACAAGATTACAAATATACACTTGCATTAACCGGGGGAACATATACCAAATCCATTTACACCAAAAATAAACCACCAATAAAAAATGGGTCAATGGCCACTATTAACAAAAAGGGGCAAGTGACCCGACGATTAGGGGTACTAAAACTAGGTAGGGCTCCGGTCGAAAAGGTACTGGCCTGACCTATCTAAGACTAAGGCTAAAGTCGATCCTACGGAACCCAGTCCGGGTCGAATCCCGAGGACTCAGAGGAACTGTCGGATAGCTCGACCTCGGAGTCTAGGGAATCCAGCTCGAACTCGGCCTCTGCCGACTCCTCCTCGAAATCCATCTCATCAAGCTCATCCTCCTGCTTAGGGTCCTGCTCCATAGGCTCTGGCTCCTCGTTCGACTCCATCGGCTCCGGGTCAGAGTCCCAATTCACCGGCTCCTAGTCTATAGGGTCTGGCTCATCCATCTCCCAGACAATAGGTCCATGTCCGGCGTCAGCACTAGAGCTCTCCTCGGACGTGTACTCGAGACTCGCCAGATCTCTATCCTGACACTGGGGATCTATCTTTCCTAACCCGTTGAACGGGACGTCAAAAGTCTTGAAGGGCCCGAAAGTCCCAGAATAGTCCCTAAAGCACCAGGCTATGCACTTGTGAGCCTGGAAATGTTGCGTACCTACATCGACCCATACCATGGTAAAATGTCTAATATATGTATCCTCGTTCCCTAAGGAGTACTCTGTCACATCCTGATCTATCCGAGACGGAATCCCAAAACGAATAGATACCTCAGACATCTTCAGGGCCGGGGGTCTGAAAAGTTGGGTTTAAACAACAATGAGAATGAATCTCAATGAGTAAAACCCCCTAAACCTAAACTAGGCTAACATGCACCTCCTAACAGGCGAACAATCACATGAACATATCAAAATCTATTGACCTAGGCCCTCGGGCCCAGGCCGAGCACACAAATAACCCTGCAGGTTAGACATATAATAATCATAATAATGGTACATACGCGACAGGATTAGTCACATGTACGCCATGCACATACTCATACTCATTAATGCCTACATTGCACACGAGTCACCGACATTCACATGCTTGCACACTTGCCAATGCACTACTGCACACATATGCCACTAATGCGTTCGTGCTCATGATCCGGCTTAATAACGCATATTGGCACACTACTTGATTTCTCATTAAAAACTCGACCCGCGTAAAACGTATTAGGTCTATTCATATCCAACACTTCCTGGCTCGCGTAAAACGCATCAGGCCCAGTGTCTCTAGCCCACGTAAAACGCATCAGACGCAACACCGATCTCCATGTACGAACCAAAGCCCGCGTAAAACGCATCAAGTTGGCCGTCTTCCGGTAGAATCGAACATCATCCCGCGTAAAATGCATCGGGACGGGTTCAATACCTCGCGTAACATGCCTCAGGGCTTTAGGTGATCACACTCGCACACAATCAATTTTATTTGAACCCCACGTAAGACGCATCAAGGCGATTAAGTGATCACATGCTCATGTTAGGCACGCATACTCGCACAATTCTCGGTTCAAGCCAATGCACAGCATGCGAAATGCGTGGCCATGCATAATGAGCACTCGGGTAATAGCACAATGCACAATGAGCATCCAATTTCACATAGGCACATAATTATTTTCATGCCAAGACATGCCCAATAAATGCCACAACATGCTCTATAACAATCCGACATACTCAATTAAGCAATTCAACTCAATCTTGCACGACACACAGTCGGCACACATAATTCACATATTTAACCACTGGGATCCACGCCAATTGTTGGCCAATCACACATCGCACTGCTCGGCCACACGAACATGCGACATGGCATAAAAATATGGATCACAAATGAGCACAATTCGGCCACACGAACATGCGACATGGCATAAAAATATGGATCACAAATGAGCGCAATTCGGCCACAATTAGTCAATCCAATCAACCTTGGCAATTACACGATTAAACCTCAATTTGACCGATCTTAGTCCAATTCAATCCCGGCATGGACAGCCACCAATCAGCACATTCTCTGCCATTTTTCCACTTCTAAATCATCGCAATAGGCTCCTAAAATCATCACATAAACAACCTCCAACAATCAGTCACTAATCAAACCTAATCACACCCTAAACAACCTTAACTAACCCCTAAATTACCATAATCCTATCTAGAAATGCTAATTAGCCTAATTAGGGTTTAGGGTTAATACTCACTATTTTCCTAAGCTCCAAACAAGGCTGATCGGGAGCGGCAAAACTGCTAGTCCAAGGTGGTCTCGCGGCGGCGGCAAGCGGCGGTTGTCGGCGGCGCTAACGGCGGCGACGCGTGGCTATTCCAGCAGACGGCAATCCAAGGCAGGGGCTGATCCTCATGGCCAAAAGGAAAGCAAGTGAGGTGGAGGAGGGGTCGGGACGATCGGGTGTAGTGGTGGTGGTAAGATGGTAGAAGGCGGTCCGGCGTGTGGCGGCTCAAGCGACGGCGGTTCGGCGAACTTCTCACGGCCGAGCAAGGAGAGGAAGAGAGGGAGAGTGGCGAGATTGAGAGAGAGGAGGGTGGCTTGATGGTGAGGTGAGGCGGCAGACAGCGGTGGCGTGCGGCGGCGCTCCTCCGGTGACGGCAGCTCACACGGCCAAGAGGGCTAATCGGTGAGAGGTAGAGGAGAGGGGGAGGTGCAGTGGGCTTGGGGGAGAAGAAATGAGGGAGAGAGAGAGAGAGAGAGAGAGATATACACAATGGGCTAGTGGGGTTTGGTAAACAACTTCTTATAATGCCCATTTTAACCTTCACTTCAAGGGTTGAGATTAAACTAAGTCCAATAATTGAGGGGCATTATTGTCCATCATTTTCAGCAATTAGGGGGGGCTAATAAGTCCATAATAATCCCCAAAATGCCCTCCAATTAAGCCCAAAATTCAAAAAACAAGGCATAGGCCTAGCGGCAAAATCGTAATTTTTCGATTCCGGGTCGAATTTTCATTTTTCAACCCTACCAATCCCAAATATAGTTGGCCACACTAAAACGACGTCGTCCTCGCAAAATAATCGTGCACGCTCACGAAATTCAACGTCCAAGTTCGAATCCAATTTCATGATCAAAATTACTCAATTACAATTTTAGGGTCTCTCACTAATGGGCGGTTGTTTAGGGGTTACGCATATCGACCTAGGATTACTCGTGTCATGATGATCTCGATTACCAAGAAAACGTGAGGATCATCACTAGTTCCGGGGGTCGCGATAGTTCAGAATGAGTTCGGGATCGTTTGCTACGCGTACTCTCGGTCATGCGGAATCACCCGCGATCCGATCGTATGTCGTTGGCCAACCAAACCCGTCACCTTCTTAGGATCGGCCCACGTTGGCCCAAAATATTTCCTCGTTATTTTTCAGAATCGGCACCTAATTCGCGATCAGGTCCCTGGTCCACGTACCGTTTTTCCAATTAGTCATTCCCTTTCGGTTAGTATCCCAAGAGTGATCAATTCCAGGGGAGACTTACTAAAACTAAATTAGAATAATATTAATTTCATTGACCATGGAAATGGGTCAAAATTCATGATGTTACATTTATTTATTTACTCTCAAGTATAAGGGGAGTGAATATGCTGTCAAATTTGACCTTGCAGACTGTTCAATTTCTTGTGAATGCAAATTATTTGAATTGAAAGGATGGTTGTGTTGCCATTCCTTGAAAGTGTTGAGTGACAAATCATCGGTTTTGGGTATTCCATTTACCTATAATTTGAAGAGATGGACTAAAGATGCCAAACAAGGGATTATGAATGATGAATCTCATGAAATGGCTCTAGGTTCGTCTAAATTTAATCGATTTTTCACGTTAATGCATCAATCTTTTGAACTGATGAGTTTGGGAGCCGAAAATGTAAATACTATGAGAATAGTGATGAAGAACATGGAAAAAGTGGAGGCTAAAAATTTTATTATACAAATGAAGTATGATTGTGACTGATGATGCTAGCGATGATGATGACAATAAGGCTTCTTTGTGCAAGATTTCGGTATTGGATCCGTTTTGAAGGAAAGCAAAGGGAATAAGTTATGAATAGCTTAAAAGCTCAAGCGGGGAAAAGGAAAAAAAAATCTAAGAAAGGAACACCTCCAACACGAATAGAAAATCGAGATGAGTGACATATTATTTTTGTTAATATGATTAGTTAAATTTTTTGCTTATGTTACATGATGACAGTTAACATATTTATTACTTTGTAACGTAGAGTTGGTTGTTCAAGTGACACATGATGAAACTCATTTTCCATATTATTTGAATAATTTCAATTAGTTTCAAAGTGCCTTTTATCCTAGCAACATTGGTGGTTCTACAGTGAATCTAAATTTTTACAATTAGGTATATCACTCTTAGTCTTCCATTTATATTTACACTTTACTAATTTGATCAATTTTTTAATATGGATGCAGTAACCACCATACATCATGCCGCTAGGATCATGAGTGGATTTTTCCCATTCCCTAATCGGGTAGTTAATAGTTTGGTGCATTACCATAAAAATGACTGAACTTACTACACACATGAATGAGAATAATCTTGGAAAGTAAATTAGTAGTGACAAATTTATTATATATAGATGCAATCACCATACATCATGCCGCCAGGAATTATGAATGGAATTTCTCCATTCACTAGTTAGGTGCTTATTATGAAATCATTTTAGATCATAGTGTTATTTCATCTTATTGTTACCATTGTAATATTTATTGTTAATGGTTTCTTCTAGATAGATGTTGGAGTACCATAATAGATCTCATGGAACCATTTTGAGTCAGTTACAACTTGCTTATTTTTTACTTATGGGATTATTTGGGACATATTTATCTTGGCATTTCTTTAGTAAAATGTAAATAAATTGGTTATTCCTTTGTGCAGGGGTCATCAAACTCTTTTCAACATCTCAAGGTGAATGAGTTGAACGATTATGAAGGAACACATACCAATTGGCCGAAGTAACACATAATTTTTGGAAAGGACGAATCCTCATCAATTGCCACTTTGTCCATTTTGTTGGCATACTCCGAATGGTCCCAATTCGCTCATTCTTGAAGAAGAAATTCTTGGAATAATGCTTGCGTTTCTCACTTCACCCTTTGCCATACTCTGAAACAGTGACCCTGTCGCTATCTAATGGTCACGGTTCACTCATTCTTGATGAAGGAAATCTATGATTTTTTTGTTTGGCGCTGTGGGAAGATTTATGAAGACTTTGAGATCAAGCATTTGGTGAGACATGAGTTTAATTTTGAGTTTTGGAAGCCGATCGTATATTCCTGGTAACACATCTCTATTCGATTTTATAGCATCTTAAGCATAATTCATTTGCCTTCTATGTCTTTCAATATCACGTAGTTCTTTTTTCTTCTTTGCAATTGCAGGGTTGTTCCACGGAGATAACAACCACTGAAGGCGGATATGGTCTCAATAAATTGTTAAGCAGTCGAAAATCTGTTCTAAGTGGTGCGTTAGCTTGTATTCAAAGTTATATATCATTCTTGATGATTAAACTGTCTTTTAGTTACAGGATGTTGGAACTACAGTGTGGTGTAATTCACTCAATTTTAAGATGTTCACTTCTAGTTTAGTTGTTACTTAAAAATTGATCCTAAACTATTCGTAAAATTCTAAACGTGTCAATGAACAAATAATATAATGATAAGAAGAGTTTCGTCCCACAAAAATTGATGATTAATAAACTGATTAAATATTAAAAATAGACTCATTCTAAAATTTATCTAACAGATCAAAATAGAATTGAAAATAAATAAAAATTGACAATTTTAAAAACGAAATTTTAGAAACTAAAAGTAGATAATCAATCAGATAAAATATGTTAGAGTATCCGATTTCATCATAATCACTAGAATTAATTTTTGATCATTTTGCATACAAAAACAATATCAAACATGTGGTAGCAGAGTTTCCTAATCTATTTACTATCCTATCTCTAGGTATAACAAACCAATTCAGTTTATCAATCCACTATATTTCTATATGAATTTAAATAAACATAAGTGCATTAAAATCTGTGAATATTCCCAATTTACAATGAATCTTTTGGACCACTTTATCATCGAAAGCTATACAAAAAACATTGTATATCTTTTTCCACATTTAATTCATGGTTATATATTATAAGAAGCAATTGCATATTATCACTTTTTAGTCTCAAACATGCATATCAGATCATTTAAATAGTGGCCAGTTACTTAAAGGCATTAAATACAATAATATATAACTCACATGAATGAAATCACTTGCAAAATATAAAAAGTATGAAATTCATATCATCATAGTTAGGCTACATCGTAGCCCTAACAAAAGAAAATTAGAACATAATAGAATAAGAAATGAAAATAGAAATTAAACCCTACATCTTGAATCAAGGAATAAGAGCTCTGTCACCACTTTTGTCTTCTCTTAAAATACTTGAAAAACTCTCTGAACAATAAATATATATAGAAAATTAGTTGTTCCTCCAAGCTCTCGATGTTATCCTATAAATAAGATAACATCTAAGTCTCCTATCATAAGGAAATTGCTTCTTTTTGCATAAAACTAGGGAATAAATTGTATAATTCCCGATATGATATTCACCTTCCAACTCTTTTCTGGGTAACATATTCATTTCCTTCTTTTTGCCATTTTTCCTTATTTTCTTCATATCTCATTATTCTGCATAAACAAGGAAAATTTGAGTAAATAAAATGAAATCCAAATATATTCTAACAAATATTGCATTATTTGTTCCCTAAAGTAGGTAAAATAACTCTATTTTTATAGAGTTATCATAAATCTTCAATGATTTTAGCTAGCATTTAGATGTTATTCTGTGCATATTTGATAAATTTTCCTGTTACTAAAATATTTTAGTTCCCTTCACTGTTGCTTTTCTTAGCATCCTTGCATTGAAATATTTCTTGAGACTTTAATGTTAATTTTGACAGGTATTACTAATGGCATTGATATTACTGAGTGGGACCCTTCTACAGATGAGCATATTGCTTACCATTACTCTGTCAGTGATCATTCAAAGGAGATAGCCTCTCAATTTGTGACTTGGGAATTTTGTTACACTGTTAAGTTAACCAGCTTTTTCATGAACTCTAGGTCCAATGCAAGATAGCTTTGCAAAAAGAATTTGGTCTTCCTATTTTGCCAGATTGACCATTGGTAATATTAATTTGCTTACTATGTGGTTCTGGTGGCAAGATATCAGATACAATGGAGGAGTGGGATCAAGAGACTTTGGAGAAGGTTGTCGAGTCAAAGAACAAGGAGTATAAGCAGAACCAGTCCACAGGTATCAAGGAGTATAAGCAGAACAAGTCCACAGGTATCGTAAGAGTTTCATGAATTCTTTGTCAAGTAACATGATTTGAGGTACAATGGAGGAGTGAGCTCTTGACTCTGTTGTTGGTCCTGTTAGATTATGACATGTTCTTTTTTGGTAACACGTAAAGGTGTGCAAATACTTTTTGGAAGCAGTGGAGAAGAAACAATATGGTTGGTTCTGGGTTTGCCCCAATGGTCGATTTCTTGTTTTGTTGTCATTCTTTTCTTGTGCTGGCACTGTGTGCTCATGTGCATCAGCATGGGTATCTTTTTTGTGTCGGATTGAAGAGCGAGATACTCTGAATGCTAATTTCGTGAAATTTTTCTGTACACTTCTCAGCGACCGCAAGCTATTCCAATCCGATTCTAGCTTGTTTGTCGATGATGTTGAGGCATGTGAAAAGCACTTGAGAGACGAACAATCTAGAGTCATCAAAAAGCAGGTGGGGTTGTTCATTTGAACCATTTGCTTAATGGAGTTTCCTAGAAACTTTATGTCGATCTTTCTTGTGAATGCCCGACATTTCTTGTTCTTGATAAGAGCTCTGCTTATGAGACCCAAAGAAAATGTGGTTTATTATTTTATTTTTTTATATTATAGATTGAACATGATGATGTCTTTCACTCGGGTTTGTGCTTAGCACAAGCTACAGATTCAAGGAAAATTGTCTCCGTGTGAGCTTCATATCGACGATGCTGATGTAGAAGTTCATATTCAAGTCATGTGAAAGTCTCGCACGACACTTTTCCTTCCCCTTCCTCTAAATTCTGATCATAGCACTAGATTGCTTTTTTTATATATCTAAATAGATTGCATTTGCCCGGTGGAAAGTTTTGGTTTCTTCATTGAAGTTTACAACATGATCCTTTTATTTTCCCCACAAAAGTATGGATTTATAAGTGGGGGTGGACATGGATCTAAACTTCGAAAAGAGTTGCACCGTGCGTCATAGCCCAAAGATTGTTCTTGGATCTCATCGACATAGCTTAAGCACCTAAAAGAGGAAAGAAAATCCAAAACATGCTCGTAAAGACAATTTGCTGATCCTTAATGAAGATTTCCTGGGGATCGACTATTTACCGCCATTCGTTAGTGTTCTTAAATGCATTTGTGCTAAATTAGCAATTACTGTCATTCCTATAGTCTCCACATTATATATATATATATATATATATATATCAATATATATATTTATATAGCATGTAAATCTTAAAAATGACAAAGGTTTCTCCTTCTTACCAGCCGAGGGTCCTCCTCGATGCGTTTCTTGAAAGTCAATGTATGATCGCACGTACTCATTGCTTGCAGTGCGCTTGCTCTTCCTGATTAGGTCCGCAATTTCCCTAATTGGCTTTGCAGCAAGTCTTTCGCGGTTAGCTGGACGTATATTGGGCCACGCCCATTGCCTTAGTAGCTGGCTGGCAATGACGGTTTTAGTAACGTGTGAATGTTCGTCGAGCATGAGAACTTCACTATTTCTTCGCCCGGAATGTTTGTTACTCTGACCCTGTCTCAGGTGTTGTGAATCAATTAAAGTCAAGAGGCTGTGACTGGATATGTACATACGTGTAAATCTCCTCATGAATCGTGTAATCAGCAACGTACGCTCAGAAGGATCAACTGTGCCACATGTTCCAGGAACAGAAGGTGAGGCAAATGTAAGCAATAGACCTTTTTTTAATTCAACGAATGCTACTATGGCCGATGCGTGATGTAAATTATTAGTGCCTACATTTCTGATGCGTGATGCTTGGCTGATGTCTATTGTTTAATGTATGCTTATTACGTAGTTTATAGAGTGAGATTACACGAAGACTGGGAACCATTATAGTTTTACAATGTGCAGAATAGAAAATATATTTGGATCTAGCTAGTCAACTTGAGTATAAATATGAACTATCATTGGTAGAAAAAAAAACCCTTCAAAAGAATGATTTAGCTTAAAAAAACCCTTCAATTTGGATCTAGCTTCATGCGATAATAGATGCTTGCCATAGTGGCACTGAACTTGATTTACTATTCCTTTGCCAATTGGACAGGGTAGTGCTAGACCGAAAGCATGTATGACCAAGCTAGGTATGACCGAGGTGATGACATGTTTCTTTCCGAAGAAAAAGAATGATTGAGGTTTTAACATTGTCAGACCGAAAGCATGTCGATTTCTCCACATAAATTACAAAACATTGTCGAACCATCTATTCGTTAGTGAGTTTTTACTTTGTTGGCATAATGACCTTCGTGTATATGTCTTGCTATATTACAAGAGACTGAAATCAAATTTCAAATGAAAATGGTAGAGTTTCGGTGTTGTGATGCCCCCACGAGGTGCTAAAACTAGGTTGTTGCCTTAAAGGATATCCGAAAGAAAATACATGTTGTTGTGTGGTTGTCCTCACTTACTATGTACCTAAATTAGATTCCCATTTCAAGTCTCTTGTTGGAGAGAAAACTCATATTGTCTAGACATATGGTACAGGAGTGGCTAGACTTATTTCTTGTTGAGTATTTTCACTTGTATTTTTGTCTTAACAATCGGACGAGAAATAAAATTGTTATCATGCAAGTACATGATGTCTTCATCGAGTGTGAATGAGACTATCTGGAGCGAATTGACCTTTCAAAATAAATTGTGTAAGTGTGGTGAGCATGTTGCTGTGAGAATATCAAAATATTCAAGAAACAAATAGAAGCTCTACTATAATTGTGAGGATAAAACTTGTGATGTCTTTTCTTAGTATTTGCCTACAAGCGATGTGCCTTATTCTATCATGAAGACTCCGCCTGCAATACTTGAAGATGACATGAGAAATGTTAAGTATTTGCTTGAGCATTTGAAAGATAAACTCAAGAACACTTATGAGAAGGTGAAGGTCTTGCTACTTTTTGTTTGTCTATTATTTGGTATTTTATTAGGACTACTTGTCCAGAGACAAATAGATGGTTGAAACATTATGTTGTAATGGCTCCGATGGGCACAATCGCATTATCTTTTTGTGAAAATGCTTTTTTTTGCTTCATTATTGTTCAAATTTTGGGCGATGGATGCACAAAGACAAAAGTTTGAGGATCTTTCGAGTGTAAATTTTGGGCAAAGTTCAAAAGAAATATGCCCATGTCACTGCTATTTTCACAAATTTTGGTCTAATCATGAAATGGCATTTTTCACAAAAAGATAATGCCACATCCTTCTAGACTTATTTCCATGTTTCTTAAAAGGAGATGTTAATGACTCATTGCTGTAATTAGCCATGGCTGAAACTTGCCAATCTTATCTTAATATAAATTTCTGCCCTCTCATTCCGCAAATCACTTAAAACTAAACAATAAAGTACGGGTCAACCTAAAAGCAGCCATTTCACCGTCATACAGTACTGTGCTTGGGACAATACAGTTTGTATCATTATGATTTGTATCAGGCTTGGCCTCTTCGTTATTAGTGATAATTTCGGGCATTAGTCCGTATCAGAGCAAGCGGCGCCGACGAGAAACACGGGCCTTTGAAAACCACGTTTTACTTTCATAATAGAACTCAAATACATTACACAAAGCAGTAACACCTCGTTGTTGTCTCTCTTCACCGTTACTCCTAACCACAAGGTATGGCTCGAATGTATTCGCAGACTTCTTCTCTTTGAGTTGAGCATCAGCATCGTCCCCGTAAGCTGTTACGTCGGGTCTCGGCTCGAAATCTTCCGTGAACTTCTTCTCTTCGAGCCTGGGGTTATCCCCATAAGCCGTGATGTCAGGCCTCGGCTCGAAATCCTGCACAAACGTCTTCTGTTTGAGCTTGGCATCGTCCCCATAAGCTGTGACATCAGGCCTCGGCTCGAAATGCTGCACAAACTTTTTATTTTGAGCTTCGCATCATCCCCATAAGCAGTGACACCAGGCCTCGGCTCAAAATCCTGCGTGAACTTCTTCTGTTTGAGCTTGGAATCATCCCCATAAGCCGTGACGTCATGCCTCGGCTCGAAATCCTTCGCAAATTTCTTCTCTTTGAGCTTGGCATCATCCCCGTAAGCCGTGATGTCAGGCCTCGGCTCGAAATCACCGGCGAATCATTTATGGTCCTCTAGTTTGTTGTCTCTGTGGTAGTCGGCCTCCTCGTTCTTGGGGAGAGAAGTGAGATGAGGCTGATCTGATGCAGGGTTGATCACATGGAGGAGGCCTTCAATTGCTCCTGGCATGGGCTCTTCTTTCATGATGCTTACCCAGTACTCACCCGGGTCTGCTCTTGCATCTGTTGTGCCTGTGAACTGAAAAGGTAAACATAGAAATTTGACAGGTGACAAAATGAATCTGGAACCCTATTTTTCTTCAGAAATTTTATCTTATTTTAACTGGAAACTTCTATGGTTGGAGAGTTTCTAGTTGGTTTGACAGTATTCAACAATGTGTGATCTAAAGGAGGAGCATGAGAGCGCACGGAAAAGCTTACGATGAGAACGGCGATGAACACGGTGAAAGATACTTGAGAATTCATCTCTCTCTCTCTCTCTCTCTCTCTCTCTCTCTCTGTTTGAGCTTCTCTCTTTGAAGAGGAGTATGCTGTTCTAAGTCGGTACTATTTATAGGAGATGTTCCAAAGGATAAAAGGGCCCCTTTGTTAGTCTTCTTCTTTAAGAGTATGAGATCGTGGATTTGCACACCGTAATCATAGAATTGCAAGGAATTGGACTCTCCCTTGGTGATCTCTCTTGGGCTTCTTGTTAAAGATTTTGTAATGTGAATATATATAAACAGAAGAGTCCCACATAAGAAAAACAGAAGGAAAGTATTTGGTCTAACTATAAAAACACCTATGAAAGGATTGTCTGAAAGACTGGGCTCTCAAGTCGACATTGCGCATTGGATATGCCAAATTTTATTCTTGACTAGGCACTTAGAATTTGTAACATCCTGAATTTCGACCCAATTCCGGGATCAATCAAATAGATATTATTTCTCAATTCCTTTTAGTGAATCACGCCCGAAACTAATCACTTTTGGGATACTAACTGATAGGGAAAAGCTAACTAGGAAAACGGTACGTGGACCAGGGACCCGATCACGAATCGGACACCGATTCCGAGAAACAACAAGGAAATATTTTGGGCCAATGTGGGCCGATCCTAGGAAAGTGACGGATTTGGTTTGACCAACGACGTACAATCGGATCGCGGGTGATTTCATACGACCGAGGGTACGCGTTGCAAACAATCCTGAACTTGATCCGAACGATCGTGGCCACAGGAACCAGTGATAAATCCTCGTGTTCTCCTGGTAATCGAGACCGTCACGACTTGAGTAACCCTAAGTTGATACGCATAACCCCTAAATAACCGCCCGTTAGTGAGAGATCCTAAAATTGTAATTGAGCAAGTTTGATCGCAAAATTGGATTCGGACTTGGACGTCGAATTTCGTGGACGTACACGATTATTTTGCAAAGACGACGTCATTTTAGTGTGGCTAACGATATTTGGGATCAGTACGGTCGAAAAATGGAAATTTGACCCGGAATTGGAAAATTACGATTTTGCCCCTAAGCCTATTCCTTGTAATGCGAATTTTGGAGAAATTATTAAAGGACATTTTGGGGATTTAATTGGATATTTCAGCCCCCAATAATTCAGAAAAATTGAAGACCATATTGCCCCAAGATATTTTGGCCAGATTCAATCATGGCCATTGGAATAAAGGCATGATGGTCATTGTGGGAGATTAGTTCAACCACTCCACTAAGTCCCCCAATAATTCACTCATCTCACACTCTCTCTCCCTCACTTCTCATTGTGACCGGCCACTCCCTCCTCTCTCTCAATCTCGCCGACTCCTCCTCTCCTTCCTCTCTCGGAGGCGTGAGCAGCCCTCGCCAGAGCACGCCGTCGCCCGCCAGAGCCGGAGTTGGTCCACTGTCCACATCCACCTAGCCTCGCCGTCAGCATCCCGTCTCGCCAATCTCCCTCCCTCTCCATTTCTCCCTTCGGCCGTGAGGAACAGCTGCCGATCAACCCCCCTTGGTCGTGAGCCGCCGCGGCCACATCACTGCCGGCTGCCATCCGCTCAAGCCGCCGCTGTCCACCGTCTCACCTCGCCACCCAACTGACCCTCATCCTCTCTCTCCCGTCCATCACCATCACCGACACCCCTTCGCCGTGAATCGCCCGTTGTCGCCGCCGCCCAAGCGCTGCCGCGAGGACAACCGGAGCGCCACCGTGATCCAGTTCGTCCGTCCCGTTTCCCCCACCTATTCAGTCTTGTTTGGAGCTTAGGAGCCTAGGTGAGCATTAACCCAATACCCTAATTAGGCTAATTAGCATTTCTAGATAGGTTTAGGGTAATATAGGGGTTAATTAGTGGGCTAATTATTAATGGTGGATTATGTGATGATTTGGGAGTCTAATATGCTGATTTCAATGTGGTTTAGTGCCCTAAAGTGGGCTGTTTATTGGCTGGAATTATTGGATTTAATTTTCCCAAGTTCGGTTAATTTAGGGTTCAATTGTGAGATTCCGAGCATGTCTTGAATTGTCCACGTTGTGGCTGGTTCATGCTTAATTGTGATCAATTTTGTGATGCTATGCGGCGTGCATGTTGTGGTCAAATAGTGAGAAGGCATGGCAGGCCGTGCATATGCGTATTTGGATTGTCCTTATCGCATGAATTGTGAGTGCCAATTGTGTGTTGTGCCGAATGGTATTGAATTGGCTAACTGAGCATCTTGATGCGATTAATTGGGCACGATATGGCTAAATTGAATTATTGGATTAACTGGGTAAGTTGGTTTGTGGTATTGAGCATGTTGAGATGCACATTGAGTTGGCATTAATTGATTGTGTGCCTATGTGAAATCGAGTACTCACTGTGCATGGCTACGTATTTCGTATGCTGAGCATTGGCATGATACGAGACTTAAGCGAGTATGCGTGCTTGACATGAGCATGTGATCATCTAATTGCTCTGATGTATTTTACGTGAGGCTCAGATAAAATTGACCGTGTGCAAGTGTGATCACCTAAAGCCCGGGTGCGTGTTACGCGGGTATTGAACCTGTCCTGATGTGTTTTACGCGGGACAATGCCTGGTTCTACCGGAAGACGGCCAGCCTAATGCGTTTTACGCGGGTTTTGGTCTGTATATAGAGATCGGTGTTGCGCCTAATGCGTTTAACGCGGGCTAGAGACACTGGGCCTAATGCGTTTTACGTGGGCTAGCAAGTGTTGGAATTAATATAGACCCGATGCGTGTTACGCGGGTCAGACCTGATGCGTTTTACGCGGGTCCAAAATTTTGAGAAAATGAGCGGTGTGCCGGTGTGCATTATTGAGCCGGATCATGAGCATGGCATATTGGTGGCATATGTGTGCAAGCATGTGCGTATCAGTGGCTCATATGTGACGCAGGCATTAATGAACATGAGCATGTACATAGTATACGTGTGACTAAGTGTGTTCGCGTATGTGCCATTATGGTGATTATATTATGCCTAACCTGCAGGGTCATTTGTGTGCTCGATTTGGGCCCGAGGGCCTAGATCAATTGATTTTGATCTATTCATGTGATTGTTTGTCTGTCAGGAGGTGCATATTAGTCTAGTTTAGGTTTATGGGGTTTTACTCGCTGAGATTCGTTCTCATTGTTGTTAAAACCCAACTTTTCAGACTCCCGATCCTGAAGACGTCTGATATACCAGTACGTTTTAGGATTCCGTCTCGAATAGACCAGGACGTGACCGAGTACCCCGTAGGGAACGAGGATACATATATTAAACACTTTACCACCGTATGGGTCGACATGGGCGAGCAGCACTTTCAGGCCCACGAGTACATAGCTTGGTGTTTTAGGGATTACACCGGGACTTTTGGGCCCCTTAGGACTTTTGACGTCCCGTTTAACAGGTTAGGCAACCTAGATCCCCAGTGTGCCGACGGAGACCTGGCGAGCCTTGAGTACACTTCTAAGGGGAGTTCTAGTGCTAACGTTGGGCACGGACCTATCGTTTGGAAGATGGATGAGCCGGACCCGATGGACGAGGAGCCGGTGGATTAGGACTCTGACCCGGAGCCGATGGAGTCAGATGAGGAGCCAGAGCCCATGGAGTAGGACCCCGAGCTGGAGGGCAAACCTGAGGAGATGGATTCTGAGGAGGAGCCGGCTGAGGCTGAGTTCGAGCTGGATTCCCTAGACTCCGAGGTCGAGCTGTCTGACAGTTCCTCTGAGTCTTCGGGATCCGACTCGGACTAGGTTCCATTGGTTCAACCTTAGCCTTAGTTAGGTCGGGTCAGTACCTTTTTGACTGGAGCTCCACCTTAGGTAGTAGTCTAATCGCCTGGCCACCTGCCCCTTTTTGTAGTTAGTGGCCGTCGACCCGCTTTTGAGGTGTTGTATTTTTTTAGTGTAAATGGATGATGTATATGTTCTCCCTATTAATGCAAGTGTATATTCATAATGGTGTTTGTTGTTTGTGCTATTCTTGGTCATGTGTTTTGAATTGTACGGGTGTTTCGATGCTTCCACGTGTGCATGTTTTTCTGTGTTGGGCGTTGAGTCGGCAATGCGTCCTAGGACATCGCACTTGAATCGACCTCGGTTGGGTTGTCGAGCGCCGTAGGGTTCGGGGCGTGACAGAATTTAACCGTTCGATGCAACATGTTCCTTCATTCAAAAAAGTTGTTTTCTAGGGGCATTATCACCTTAGGAAAGTGATTTCACACGCCTCTTAGCCTACCAATTCTGTTTTCCAAACTACTTTTACTTTACTTCTATTGTGTCGACCCAAGTGCTTTATTCGAGTCTTTGGCATCAAGATTGTGAAATTATATGAAATATACTCTTGTTAACTAATGAACTAAAAGAGGGGATATAGGAGCTAAATAAAACATTTTGGATTTATAAAAGTATATTCAGGCGTGAGCAAAAACTATAATGGATTCATAATCTTAGGAGACAAGGACACAAACAGTTAATTGACTTTTGTATAGTGTTCACTTCGGTACCATAATTTTTTAAGCGGTCATTTAAATGTCAGTAAATTTTACAAGCAAATCACTCAAGTCATATCGGCAATTTTCTTGCCAAATCCAAATTTTTTTCACATTCATATATTTTGGGATCTAGAACTCATGATTCGTGTGGGAAAGCATAAACGTATAAGTAGATTATTATTATCTTTATGTTTTAGATTAGGAGCAAGAGAACCCCACTTGACCAATAAGGGTTTGGTGAAAGCTACAATAATGCGAAGACCCAAGTTGATGAGATATGGTTTTAGCGATGATGACAAGCTAGCCAAATTTATAAAATCTGTCATTTTTCATGTACCATATGATGTAGCTAGTAAGGATCACCTAGAGGGGGGTGAATAGGTGATCTTAAACAATTTTAAACAATTTATAACAGAAATGGTTGATCCCAATTGAGTCTAAATAAAATTCAGATTCAAAACAGTTTATATAGACAGTGCTATTGATGTATAGAATGTAAAGTAAGAGATAAAGGATAGAAAAACTACACAAAAGTTTATAGTTATTCTGCTTATGGTAAGCCTACGTCCACTCTCCCACGCTGATAGCCTACTGGCTGGATTTTACTACGTAATCAAGAGGAATTATAGATTCTGAGTAACAGTACTCTTGTGTATGATAGGACTCTCTATCTCACACAATCACTCTTACAAAGTGTCCCTCAAGATCTTAATGTTTAGCTCAAGAAAGACAAGAGAAAGGATCGGAGTATGCTCAGACTTTGGACTTGTTGATTCTTGATTTTGTATATATCTTTTGCTCCTCGTAGATCTCCTTTTATACTTCTTCACTTCCAAACTAGTCATTAGACGGTCTTCAGAGGATCATCTTCCAATCTTCATCTTGGACAGATTTGTATAAAATGGATTGAGTAGCCGGTGGTTGACAAAATCTGAATCCCGTTGATTTTGGTCGCCCATACAATCAGAATTTTGGTTTCTATAAGTAGAGCTTTATACGTTATAATACATACTTGTTATAATATTTGATTGTCAATCAATTAGACTGAGATTGAGTTAATCAAAACCTTCCTTTTGTGAAATCCATGCCAGATCACTAGCTGTTATGATTCCTTCTGAATGAGTTTTGCTTTTGCGTCTGAAAAACTTCAGCGTCTGAGAAATTTCAACATCTACTTCTGCATAATTATTGCGTCCGAAGAATTTCTAATTCAGAACTTGAGTCAGAGTAGGTCTTTATAAAATCTGAATATTTCATAATTAGAGTCTGAATTACTTTTATGGTAAAGTCTGAATATCTTATATCTGAGTCTGAACTTTTAGTTTTGAAAACTTGTAAAGTCTGATATTTTCTTCTGAACTTTCAGAACATATTAACCTGGAATGGAATGCATGTCAGATTCACAAGATAAACATAGAGAGTTTTGTCAGCTTCAAAATTCATTAGGAGTTTTCCTCAACGATCTCTTCCTTTTTTATGATGACAAAACTTCCATGCAGATTCAATCAATGTCAAATAAATTTGAAGAAAATAATCATATTAAGTGCATGAAACACAGATATATAAATGTGCAAAACTCGTAAGATCTGTGTATTCCTTTGAGTATAATATGTATAACTTGCATATTGAAATGTCAGTACGAGGATATCTGCATAATCTCTCTCCCTTTTTGTCATTAGCAAAAAGAATAAACTAGTAATAAGCAGAATGAAGTACTGATAGAAACCATCCAAACAATCTAACAAAGGCAAATGTTAAGAATACAGAGCCAGAATGGTTTAAAAAGAGGGTGTAAAAAACATGTTATTTCTTTGATAGGGTCCGAACAAGCTGAAAGTTTTCCAGGATAGTGACAGCTTCCTCAATCTTTGTAGAACAATGACTCATAGCTTTCTCCATATTTGTAGAACACAGAGCAATAGCTTCCCCAATTTCTACTTTGTCCTTTTCTGCTTGAAGATGTTGAGTCTAGTTGTTTTTCTCAACAATTTGCTCAAGATTCTTCACATCCTTTTCAAGTACAGCTTATTTTTCTTTTATTTCTATCAGAAGAGTTAGAATGGTCATGTTGTCTGATGTCTATCCCTGATCATTGTCTGTTGCATTTTGTTCAAACTCATCCCCTATTTTTGTTGGAGTCTTCCCCTGAAAATCTGCATATTTTGCAACAACATATTCTGTCATCATTTGAACAGGTTGTTGTTGGGGAGATGGACATTCTTCAGTTACCACAGGAAAGATACAGAGTGCCAATTGTCTTGATTCCTCAGGTGCAATTTCTAAAACATGAGCAACAGGTTCTAAAGACACTTGTTCTTGCTGAACATATTCCTGACTAGTAGTTTGTCCTAGCTCAAGATTTTCTGGTTCATCATCTTCATCCCTGAGGATAAGTCTTCGACGCTTTCTGTACACTTGTACAGGGCTTGTTGAAATAGTATCTTCCCTGGCTTTCTCTTTGCCTCTGCTACTCCGTTCTTTCTTCCTTGTTTGTCTTCCTCTGGGAGATGGTGCTTCGGACTTATCTTCCGGGTTTTCTTCGGGTTTGCTTCTTGGAGTTTCTCTATTGTTTCTGAGGGCAAACTGCTTGAAATTCATCTTGGCCAACATTTTCTCTCCAACAAACATTAAAGAGACAAAAGTCTTGCACAACTCATCAGGAACAGAAATGTGTAGATAAACAAAAATCCTAGATATTAATGAACCATATGGAAGCTGACCTTGGTCCTTCAGTAAAGTTCTGTACATATGAAGAATAATCATGCATGGAAGAGAGAATGGGACTTCATTTAGAATTACCCAAATAAGCTTGACTTCAAATTTGGATAAATCAGTCTTGGATGATGCTTTAGGCCGCAAGTAGTTGATAATGATCTTATGTAAGATCACTATTTTCTTTGTCAAATCTCGATAAGTAATGAGCCTTTTTGATCCTCTGGAAAAGTTTGGATTTCCCGAAGCAATTTTAGAAGCTTCTTCTTCACTGACTTCAAGAGGAATAAACTGACAATGTTAAACTCCAATGATATCACCCAATTGATTAGCATTCAGAGTATAGTCCTTATCCCCAATAGTAAATTGAATGCAATCAGGGGATAAAAATGACAAGTTTGAGTAGAAATATGCCGTCACTTCTGCATACATGTGTGCAGACTGAAGGCAAAATGCGATCATTCCCAATCTGTCAAAATAATGTTTGACAAAAATGCCGGTCTTTTCTAGAAAGTCAAAATCAACGCTATGATGGTTCATGATTCCTCTTGACAACAACATTTTATAAAACTCACTAGAAAAGACACTATAAGTGCCACAACATTTTAGAAAGAATAACACTTTTAGAAATTACAAGAAGTGAACCTATTATTCAGGAAATTTGGAAAGAGAGAAAAAAAATATTTCGAGCACAATCAATCAGATAAAATTAGAGTACATACCTAATTTGCTTCCAAATAATATGTGCCAAAATATCATGCTAAAAATATACCGGCCAAAATTTAATCTAAGTACGTACCTTTCACTTGAGTCTGAAATGGACATTCAGACAGAGATTATTTGAGTCTGAAAAAAAACCTGTCTAACAAATGCTTCAAGAAAAATGAGTAAGTAATGCATAATTTATTTCTAATATATTCAAATGAGGACTTATCTAAAGGTTTTGTGAATATATTAGATAATTGATTCTTAAAATCAATGAATTGAATATTCACATCACCGTTCTGAACATGATCTCTGATGAAGTGATGTTTGATTTCAATATACTTGACTCATGAATGAAGAATTGGGTTCTTGGTCAAATTGATAGCACTTATGTTATCACATTTGATTGCAACATTCCAATCTTCAATAGCAAAGTCTCGCAATTATTGCTTCATCCACAGAATCTGTGCATAACAACTTCCTAAGACCGCACATTCTGCTTCTGCTATAGAAAGTGCAACTGTATTTTGCTTTTTTGAGTACCAGGACACCAACATGTTTTCAAGTAATTGACATGTTCATGTAGTACTTTTTCTATCCACTTTACACTCAGCTAAATCAGCATCAGAATAACCAGTAAGAGTAAAATCTGATTCTTTGGAATACTAAAGACCTAACATTGGATAAGTTCCAATGTATATTCTTTTAACTGCAGAAAGATGTGATTCTCTTGGGTCAGATTGAAATCTTGTACACATACATACACCAAACAATATGTCAGGTCGAGATGCAGTAAGATATAACAATGATCATATCATGCTTCTATATACCTTCTGATCAACCTTTTTACCATTTTCATCTTTGTCCAGTTTGGTTGAATGAGACATAGGAATGTCCGTTTTCTTGCAATTCTACAATCCAAACTTCTTGACAATCTCATTTGCATACTTCTCTTGGTAAATGAATATACCATCTTTGGTTTGTTTCACTTGTAAGCCGAGAAAGAATGTCAATTCGCCCATCATACTCATCTCGAACTCATTCTTTTCTCTTAATGAATAAAGTTGTATCAACCTTACCTTTGGTGAAGTCATTTTGCAGAAGAAAGTTACTTAACCTCTTATACCAAGCACGAGGTGCTTGTTTTAGACCATAAATGGCCTTTTTGAGTTTATAGACATAATCAATCTTCGTTGGTTTTTCAAAATCAGGTGGTTGTTCCACATATACTTCTTCTTTGATATAGCCATTCAGGAAAGCACTTTTTACGTCCATCTGAAACAATTTAAAGTCATGGAAACAAGCATAAGCTAATAGTAGCCTAATGGATTCTAACTTGGCAACTGGTGCATAGATTTCATCATAATCTATGCCTTTTTTTCTTGAGAATAGCCTTTTGCTGCAAGTCTTGCTTTGTTTCTTGTGACTTTCCCTTTGTCATCCAGTTTGTTTCTGAATACCCATTTTGTTCCTATTACTAGATGATTTTTGGGTCTTGGCACAAGTTCCCATAATCTATTGATTCTAAATTGTTGAAGTTCTTCCTGCATAGTTTCGATCCAGCTTTTATCTGATAATGCTTCGCTAACTTCTTTTGGTTCTATTTCTGATATCAACGTCAAGTTGTTGATGTTTTCCTTGTGTTTGGATCTAGTCTTGATGTCATCTTCTATTTCTTCAATGATGAGGTTCTTTGGATGACTGGATTTATGTTTCCAGTTTCCGTCAAATCTTTCCTTCTGAATATCATCAGATTTTGAAAGTTCTGATTGAGTATGGATTGAATCTTCTTTTCCTTCTTCTACAGATTCAACGATCTTTAGAGATTCTTGTTGAGCTTCAGATAACTCTTAAATATTGAAAGATGGTTCAGATTCATCTTTGTGAGTCTGAATATTTTCATCAAGCCTCACGTTCATTGTTTCTTCCATAGTTTGAGAATTCTTGTTGAAGACTCTGTATGCTTTACTTATAGTAGAATATCTAAGGAAAAATCCTTTATCTGCTTTTTCATCAAACTTACCAGAGCAGTCATTTGGATTTTTGAGTATAAAGCATTTATAACCAAATATACGAAAATATGAAATATTGGGTTTTCTATCTTTGTAAAGCTCATAGGGATTTTTCTCAAGAATGGGTATGAGAAAAGCTCTGTTAATGATATAACAAGCTGTATAAACTGCATCTGCCCAAAAATGAAAAGGAATCTTACTTTCAATTAATAGAGTTATTGTCATTTCTTGCAAAAAACGATTTTTTCTTTCCACAACATCATTTTGTTCTGGTGTATAAGGAGTGGAAAAATTATGTTGAAAGCCATTTTCCTCACAGAAATATGAAAAACTTTGATTTTCAAATTCTCCCCCATGATCTGTTTTAATGCAGGAAATGGTATAACCCTTTTCACTCTGAACTCTTCTTGCAAATTTTGAAAAATATGAAAATGCTTCATTTTTATGAGTAAGGAAGAACATCCAAGTAAATCTTGTGAAGTCATTAATAATAACTAAACAATATTTTTTACCACCAATACTTTGTATTCCGGTTGATCCAAATAGATCCATATGAAGAAGCTGCAAAGCACGATTAGTAAAAACATGATGTATAGACTTAAAAGAGCTTCTTACTTGTTTTCCTAGAGTGCAGGCATTGCATAACTCTATTTTCTTGTACTTCAAATCTGGCAGACCTCGAACTAATTTCTTGTTTGAGATTTTTGAGATTTGTTTCCTATTGATACTTTTGTGCCATAGATCTTCATCCTCTTTGGTTGAGATCAAGCAATGAGTGAAGTTTGGATTGATATCTAGAAGATAAATATTGCCATGTCTTCTTCCAGTGAATGTTTGAGAAGAATCTTCACTCGTTTCAGAGCATGTATCTTCTTGAAAATTGATTTTGAAACCTGTATCACATAGTTGGCTTATGCTTATCAAGTTATAGTTGAGTCCTTTTACCAATAACACATCATTGATTGTGAGTCCTCCAATTTCAACCGTTCTTTTGCCAACTATCTTTCCTTTGTTATTTCCTCCAAATGAAACTTTTCCATCATTCAGGCTTTGTAGTTTAACAAATATGATTGAATCTCCTGTCATGTGTCTAGAATATCCACTATCTAGGTACCACTTTCTTTCTCTCTTTGTGGTAACCTGCAAAAATCACAACCTCTCAGGTTTTTTTTGTATCCAAATTTGTTTGGGTCCTTGAGAATTAGTATAGGCTGTCTTAACAAAATCTCTTTGAATAGGTCTCCAAATCTTAGGACATTCATTCTCAAAATGTTGTGGATCTCCACATTTTAAGCACTTCGGCCAATAGGTTTGACAAAATTCCTTTTGAAATTATTTTTATAAACTTGTCGAGGAGGTCTTTGCCTTAATCTTTCCTTGACTTTTGGAAAATCAATTAAATTGTCACTTTCCTTCACAAATCCGAGACCAGATTTGTTGTAGTAAGGAATTTGTATAGAAAGAATATGCTTCAAGGTTTCTGAACCTTTTGAAAACTTTGAAGTAATTTCTGAAAATTCCTTCTTCAAAATAGCATTTTCTTTGGAAAGAAAATCTCGATTTTTCTTAACTTGATGAAATTCTTTTTGAAAGAAATCGATTTTTTCTTTTTGTTAAACATCCTGTTGCCTCAGTGATGAATTTTCCTTTTTAAAAGAAGAGATTCTTTTAAGAGCCACCTTAAATTCAAAGTATAATTCATCAATGTAATTTGACACTTCAATAGGCATTTCAGGATACTTTACCTCAATTTCAACGTTAGCACCAGAATCTGAATCTAAGTCTGAGTCTGACTTAGCCATCAGACAAAAATTTGAGATATCTTCATCACTGTTTTCACACTCTGTATCACTCTAGGTTTCTGCTTTTAAATCCTTCTTTGCTTCCTCAATTTAGTCTTCTTTTTCAGAAGTAGACAATTTGGCTTGATATGTCAACGTTTCTTATAGTGAAAACAGATTACTTCTTTTGATTTTTCTATTTCATCGAAAGTCTTCTTCTTCTCAGAAGGATTCTTCCCTTTGAGATTTCTTCCTTTGATTTTCATCTTGTTGTACTTCTTTACGAAGAGAGCCAGTTCTTCATCGTCAACATCTTCATCGTCAAAGTCTGCATCAGAATCAATGTTAGTTTTTAATGCAATTGACTTTTTACCTATGGATTCATTCTCCTTATTTAGTTGCTCAGTCTCATATGATTGAAGAGTTCCAATTAACTCATTCACTAATAGAGGCATGATCATTTTTGTCTATCGAAGAGATGTTTTGATATTATCCCACTGCTTTGATAGTCCTCTCAATAGTTTGTTGACTTTTATCGCATCTAAGACTGGTTGTCCTTGGTATGCAAGACCATTTACTATGTCAGCAAATATGTCATACATATCAGCAATTGATTCTCCAAACTTCATTTTGAAGGATTCATATTGACCAAGCAATAGATTGATTTGAGTTTCCTTGGCTCGATCTGTTCCTTCATAAGTAGTGTAGAGAGTATCCCAGATATCCTTAGTTGATTCACAAGAAGCAATTTTTTTTTATATTCAATAGGTGCTAAGGCACAATAAAAAGAATAAATTGCTTTGGAATCTAAGACTTCTCTTTTTGATATCTTAGTTTGAGATAATGGAGGATCTGCTTGTATGCTTTTGTCTATCTGTTCTTTTGAATCAGAAGGTCTTGGTTTAACTCCTCTGATGATGACATCCCATTGCATGTGATCAATTGACTTTATAAATGCCTCCATCTTATTCTTCTAGACACTATATTCCTTGACATCGAAATATGATGGTCTGTTGTTACTTTGTCCTTCAATGAGACCTAAGGCACTCAAGCTAGCCATATAGATCGTTAGCTCAGAAGTAAAACACTTCGATAAACGAGCAACCTGCTCTGATATCAAATTGATGTAGCTAGCAAGGATCACCTAGAGGGGGGTGAATAAGTGATCTTAAATAATTTTAAACAATTTATGGCGGAAATGGTTGATCCCAGTTGAGTCTGAATAAAATTCATATTCAAAACAGTCTATATAGACAGTGCTCTTGATGTGCATAATGTAAA
The DNA here is from genome assembly GCA_031216235.1 of Syzygium jambos. Lineage (NCBI taxonomy): Eukaryota > Viridiplantae > Streptophyta > Magnoliopsida > Myrtales > Myrtaceae > Syzygium > Syzygium jambos. Next base: position 17,955,749 of record CM062226.1, read on the forward strand.
GTAACAGATAAAGGATAGAAAAACTGCACACAAGTTTATAAAGGTTCGGCTGATAGCAGGCCTCCGTTCACTTTCCCACGCTGACAGCCTACTAACTGGATTTCACTATGTAATCGAGAGGAATTATGGATTCTGAGTAATAGTACTCTTGTGTATGATAGGACTCTTTATCTCACACAATTACTCTTACAAAGTGCCCTTCAAGATCTTAATGTTTAGCTCAAGAAAGACAAAAGAAAGAATCGGAGTATGCTCAAACTTTGGACTTGTTGATTCTTGATTTCGTATATACCTTCTGCTCCTCATAGATCTTCTTTTATACTCCTTCACTTCCAAACTAGCCGGTGGACAGTATTCAGATGATCATCTTCCAATCTTCATCTTGGACAGATTTGTATAAAATAGATTAAGTAGCCGATGGTTGACAAAATCTGAATCCCGCTGATTCCGGTCGCCTATACAATCAGAATCTTGGTTTCCATAAGTAGAGCTTTGTCCGTTGTAATGCATACTTGTCATAATATTTGATTGTCAATCAATTAGACTGAGATTGAGTCAATCAAAACCCTCCTTTTGTGAAATCCATGCCAGATCACTAGCTGTTGTGATTCGTTCTGAATGAGTTTTGCTTCTGCGTCTAAAAAACTTCAGCATCTGAAAAATTTTAGCATCTGCTTCTGCATAATTACTACGTCTGAAGAATTTCTAATTCAAAACTTGAGTCAGCATAGGTCTTCAGTAAAATCTGAATATTTCATAATTAGAGTTTGAATTACTTTTATGGTAAAGTCTGAATATCTTATATCTGAGTCTGAACTTTTAGTTCTGAAAACTTGTAAAGTTTGATATTTCTTTATGAACTTCCAGAACATATTAACCTGAAATGGAATGCATGTCAGATTCACAAGATAAACATAGAGAGTTTCGTCAGTTTCAAAATTCATTAGGAGTTTTCCTCAACACCATATAAATACATATGTACATGTTGTCAAGTTTATATTTAAATTAACGCGAAACATGTGAGGTCCATGAGGCAGAGATGCATCATGCATGAATTGATGAAATAAAATTTATTACAGCTAATGCCGTTCCATTGTAATGGAGACCAGTTAATCCTATCCGCACATACATCAATTGTTAAGCCTAAAATGAATTTTAAACTTGACATATAGTCAGTATTGTGGAAGCAATAGCTAGGGTTTTTCTCCAAAATGCCCCTATTATGATTTGAACCCGATCACTCATAAACCTAATTGAAACCCTAACTCTAATCCCAACCAAACTTCTCTACCATCTTTTTGCCCTGCCTCCGTGGACAGATATAATCGTTGCCCCCGACATTAGCGCATTCAATTGAATAATCATAGTGTTTGTTACTTTCATCGTTGTTTAATGAAGTGTTCCATGAGCGATGCACTCCGATAAACACGTCATGTATGAGAAAGGACTTTTCGCGATATATTAGAAGCATGCTTTCTGGGTCATGCAATGAAGGCTCAGCTTGCCTCCTAATTATGCTTTTTCAGCTCATTTCTTTGAATCCGGTTTACTCTATCATAAAAACTGGTGAAAACACCAGCAGTGGAAGTTTCGGAGCAAAAGCTCTCTCCCTTAGAGATGATAGTGATATGTCCGGATTGCAGATTGTGGGTCAAGTTTGGGTTTCATTGCAAAATAGGGTTAAAACGAGTTTGACATTTAGGCTTACGGAAAAATGAATGATTTGAAAAATATTTTCCTAAAATTACTTTTGTAAACGATACAAGCAATCATTATTAGGAAAATATTTTTCAAATCATTTATTTTCCGCAAAACAAACGAAGGCTTAGGTGACGAGTATCCCAAATCTCAAACTCCACTAGGATATAGCTGAAGAAATCATTTTTTCCCTAAAGTAGACTACATAATTTAAGTTATTTTGCAATATATTTGTCCATTAATTATTTTTATTCGAAATAAGCAGAAAATTAATTAATTAATTTTTTCAATATCCGTTACACTCATTGGATATATTTGGAAATTCATTAAAATTTAAAAAAATATCTTAGGGTTTGGAATGTTTTGGGTTCTCCTCAAGACGGGTCGGTCTTCGAGTTTGAGGTATGACCTGTCATCCTTAACCAGCTCCGCTGCCATTCCTTTCTTCCTTTTCTTTTCTTTTCGCTTGCTAGTATTAGACTCTGTTTGATTGGAAAAATATTTTCTTGAAAACAATCGCTTATATCGTTTACAAAAATAAATAAGCAAAAAAATATTTTCACCGTCCACAAAAATATTTAAACATATATTGTGGTCGTTAACGAGAAAATTTATTATTAACTAATTATTTCAAGTGATACAAATGATCATTTTTAAGTAAATATTTTTCAAATTATTCATTTTTTGTGAAACAAATGAAGTTTTAGACTCTGAACACTTGATACTGACATTGCACACCACAGATGAAGGACTTCGCTATAAATTTGTAAATCATCACAGCGCTGGCAAAGCTATCAAGTACCCTAATAAGTCACCAAAACAAAGTTTCCCAACCCTACAATCTTACACCTTGATTGCTGTGATGATTGATAAGATTGTAACTACAATGGTCATTATGACTATGATAGAATGAAACTGTAATTACTATTACATTGAGTTTGGACTCTTTGATGTGATTGTAGCGTGTAAAGTATGTTCTTTTGTCGAGATATCTGGTAAAGTCAAGGTTTCGGCCGGAGCACCCTCAAGCCAAATGCATGGCGCGATCCAGTCACATCGCGTCAAGAATGCTCAATTGTTTGCCAATTCTTTGACAAGTTTTTAACTTTCTTCAACATCTATAATCTATAAACCGTGAACTAAAATAGACTTTTGTTCATTGAATATCCTCTTCTTTTTTCTATATTAAAATTGATTTTTATGAAATTGGATTACCAAAATCTTATATAATCCTATAATGTATATAAAAGACGGATTCTGCGCATTAATTAAAAGGAAATTTTCTTCTTTTTGTCTCCATACTTTCACTCTTTCTTTAATTGCGTTCTTATATTTTTAATTCGATTTATTAAGTCCATCTACTTTAACAAATTTTCCAATCAAATCCTTCCAACACTAATTTTGGCCGAATTCAGCTGAGGTGGCCATCGAATGACACCGAAGTATGATGCATATAAAAATATGCCGATGCTCACATGGACGTGCGCGAAAAAATTTAGCGAATTTAGAGAACATTAGACAATGATGTGGATAAAATTTAGCCAATACGGACGCTCATGTGGATGTTTATTCCCCTCCATCTTATTTTTCTGTTGGATTTAGTCTTAATTCATGGTCAGTTGACATTGGATGGAGTGATCATGGTTATCTTGTCTGTAGGTTTTTCCAAATCGGTGTCAGCCTTAGATTCTTCTTTCTTTGATTCTTCTCTCTTCTCTAGTGATTTGTTCCTGCATTAGTTGGTATCAGAGCCGACCATGCGTATGAGCAAGCATCAACTGGAAACATAGGCCTTTTAAAACCACGTTTTATTTTCACCATAGAACCCGACTACTGCCATAGAGCAGAGCAGGAGAATTTGAAAGACAAATTGACAGCCAGACCAACGGAAACCGCCACACCCCATACAATTGCCATAGCCGTACATCAATTCTATTCGAAGAATTTCCCGGCTTTGACGACACGGGCGTTCACATTACATTACACAATTAAGTACATCACACAAAGCAGTAACGCCTTATTGTCGTCTTTCTTCACCTTTAGTCATCACCATAAGCCGAGATATTGGGCCGAGGCTTGAAATCTTTGGCGAATGACGTCTCCTCTTTGAGCTGAGCATCATCCCCGTAAGCCGATATGTTTGGTCTTGGCTCGAAATCTTCCCTGAATTTCTTCTGTTTGAGCCTGGTGTCACCCCCATAAGCCGAGATGTTGGGCCTCAGCTCGAAATCCTCTGAGAACTTCTTCTCTTTGAGCTTGGCATCGTCCCCATAAGCTGAGATGTTGGGCCTCGGCTCGAAATCGCCGGCAAATCTTCCATCGTCGTCTAGTTTGTTGTCTCCATGGCAGTCAGCCTCCTTCTCGGAGAGAGAAGTGAGATGAGGCTGATCTGATGCAGGGTTGACAGCATGGAGGAGGCCTTCAATTGCTTCTGGCATGGGCTCTTCTTTCATGATGCTTACCCAGTATTCACCCGGGCCTTTTCTTGCATCTGTTGTGGAAGTGAACTGAAAAAGTAAACATAGAAATTTAATGACTGATATAATGGAAGAGTCATAAAAGGGCCAATCATCCATTAATCTGGAACTCCATTCTTCTTTAGAAACTTTTTTTCTTATTTGAACTGATAATTCTATGGTACTAGTTTGGTTTGACAGTAATCAACAAGGTGCTATCTAAAGGAGAACAATGAGAGTGCATGGGAATGCTTACGATCAGAATGGCGACGACGACCAAGAAAGATACTAGACAATTCATCTCTTGCTCTGTGTTTGAGCTTTTATTTTTGAAGATGAGAATATTGCTCTAAGTCCGTTCTATTTATAGGAGATGTTCCAAAGAATAACAGGGCATCAAGGCATTGCGCAAGCAACGCACTCATGGCAATTGGTATTGTTCAAACTGATTATTTTAGTATCGGAATTAATTTAGAGGCCAACTTTGTTCCTCTTCTTTAACAGGATGGGGCCGGGGGTCAACTCACGGAAGTCATAGAATTGCATAAATTTTGTACAAGCACTTAGACCCTCCCTTGGTGATCTCCCCAAATAAGGTGTCGGGCTTCTTATGACAGAGTTCGTAATGTGAATATGGAAAATAAGAGTCCCACATAAGAACAATAGGAGGAAACTATTTGGATTAAATATGAGAACACCCAGGTAATGAATATCTGAAGGGAGGAGGTCTCAAGTGGATATTGTGCACTTGATAGGCATGATTAAATATAATCTTGACTGAGCACTTTGAAGTTAACTGTCTTAACGGTTGTCTTTGCATGAGACACGAACATGCTTAATGTTGAGAGAGTTTGTGAGAGGCCATATTGTATTATTTGTACAACCTTTTTTTTTTTACTTTTGCTGCATCGACACAAGGGTTATATTTGACATTCAGACTGTGAAATATATCAAATATACTTATTAACTACTTGACTAAAAGAGGGACACTACAAAAAAACTGCATTTTAGCGACGACAATTAGCGACGAACAACCGCAAATTTTCGTCGCTATAATTTTTTAGCGACGACTTTTGCGACGAACCAAATTTCGTTGCGAAAAACCATGTCGCTAAATTAGCGACGAAACATATGGCAATTCGTCGCTAATTAGCGACCAATTGACTCGTCGCTAACACATCTGTCGCAAAACTCAGATATCGCAACTTAGCGACTAGACACACCATTAGTCGCCATTTAGCGACGAACTACACCTGGCGTCGCTAATATTTTAGCGACTACAAGAGTATGATCGTCGCAAATTTTTGCGACGATATTTTTCTTGTAGTCGCAAAAATGTCCAGAATGCATGGAACTCAGTCTCGCATATTTAGCGACAACAATGTCTACTGCCGTCACCAATTAGCGATAACTCTATCCCCCGTCGCTAATGACGTCCCGAATGCATATTATAGCTCTCGGCCACTTTTAGCGACGACACTGTCATCTACCGTCACTAACGATGTCCCGCATTTATATAGATAGATCACGGCCACTTTTGGCGACGGGTATGTTTTCTTCCGTCGCTAAAAGTGTCCCCGAATGTAAATTTAATAGGTCTCGGCCACTTTTGGCGACGACAATGTGTTCTTCCGTTACTAATTAGCGACGATTAGATTGTCCGTCGCTAACGTTGTCCCGAATGCAAAATGGGTATCACTCGGCCACTTTTAGCGACAAGGTAGTCGCCGATTCGTCGCCATTTAGCGACAAACGCAACTGTTCGTCGCTAAATCGTCCAGAATAGCGACGATAGTATATCGTAGCGTCGCTAAAGCTGTTTGAACGATTAATATGTATTTTTTGTTTTTTGTTCAGTTCTACCTGATAAGTCATAACATTCAACGCAAAACGAAATATAGAAGCAAAAAGTAAATATCTAAGAAAAGTACCCATATCAAAAAAATTAAAATGTATATATTGCAATTATGTTCAGCAAATGTATCTAAACAATTATCATTCGCACATATCAAAAATGTTCAGCAAATGTATCTACTCTTCATGGTCTTCATCGGGTGGGGGTGCCGGTGGAAGTCCAGTCTGCTCGGCTGCTTCATCCTCATCGTCTTGCTGCGAATGCTGACCATGCTGTTGTCTCATTAGCATACTCAATTGTTGTTGCATGATGCGCATTGCCTCATCTCTTGCATCTATGGCATCTAGTCTCTCCTCCATCTTCTTCATTTTTTCGTCTTTCTCTGCAAGTAGATTCTCGAGGTTTTCCACTTTTTTTTCCAGCTCACTCTCTCTTGCGCTGCGCCTTGAACTCGTTCCAGCAGAAGATGTGCCTACCGACTTCATGCTGTCCCGGGCTAACGACCCCAACCCGTACACCTTCCCTTTCTTCACTGCTGCAGATGCCTGCCACCACAGCTTCTCCTGCTCGGCCTGCGACATTTCAATCGCGGGCGACGTCCCTTCTGTACCCTCGCCGCTGCCACTACCCCCGACACCCGCCGTAGATGCAAGCATTTCATCAAATTTTTCCTACGTACACACTTTAAAAGTTACTAGGCATGCATTACAATCAACTAATCTGCTATAAAATCATCAAGTTCGAACATACCTTAACGGCCTTCGCCGTGCCACTGACGAATGATTTGTCCTTTCTCATGAAGGTCCGCTCATATGTTTGTGAGAAGCTGGGCGGCGTTCCCAACACCTTCGCCTAACATACACAACGGACTTCCAATTAGTCATACAATCTATTAACGGAATAAATTGACAATCTGACAATATACTTACCATCTTCCTTTTGTGCTCCGCAACTGTGATGGAGCCGCCGGCATACATCCCAATCCCAGATTCTCTGGAACCGGAAGTTCGATTAATTTTATTCCTCTCGCTGGCGCGCTTATGCTCCTCACTAGCCCACTTTCTATGGATTTCCCTCCATGACTGATCGTCCATCCAAGCCGACTGCCTCTGAGTGGTTTTCGCCTTGTTCATCACATTTCGCATGTGATCGCCGGCCTTCTTGTTTAAAATTCTTCTAACCTCGCTATCCATTTTTCCAACCCAGCACGAAACTCATCGGCTAATCCTCCACGCCTAGGTAAGTTCTTATTATACATCCAAGACCTATCTCCTTCCATGATGCCTACGATGAAAACCCGACTCAACAAATGTCAAGATTCATTACGGTATTTTAACAAACATATGGGGGGTGTCACATGTATCCGAGTCGTTTAACCCCATATTAGGCTTGAAATCAATCTCGTGTAAACAACAACGTATAACGGCAACACAACAACGCGTAATAGACAGAAATATCACTCAAATTGAAAGAAGAAATAACTTACCTTGAAATTAAACAAGTTGGGACAATGGTGTATTTTTTGCGGTTTCTTCAATCGCGAATTTCTCACTCCCTTTAGCTTTTCCGATTTCTTCGCTAAAGCATACGCATCTCCACCTCCAGGTAACTTGTACTTACTCCAAGTAGGCGTCGGGCTCTCGTTCAGATAGAGAGGAAGAAGAGATCGAGTGCTGCGAAATGAATGAATCGTCTGTTTTGTTGCTGATATAAGCTATATTTAGCGACGAAATATATTTATTTCGTCGCTAAATAGCGACTAATAATTAAATCGTCGCTAAAGATAGTCGCTATTCAGCAACTAAACACAAGTCGTAGGTAAATATAGTAGCTATTTAGTGACGGTACTAATATCGTCGCTAATTTGAGACGAGATTGCGACAACTTAGTCGCTAAACTGTCCAGAGATCAAGAAACGTAAAATGTAACATTAGATCACATTAGCGACGAAGTAATTACGATGCGTCGCTAAACTGTGTTTTTGCGACTACCTAGTATTTTCGTAGCTACTTAGCTATGATAAAAATACCGTCGCTGAATGTAGTCGCTATTTAGCGACAGAAAAGCGTGATCGTCACAAATTGGCGACGACATCTTTATCTCGTGGGTATTTAGCGACGAATTAGCGACTAATTGTCTGTTGCCGTCGCTATTTTCGGTAATTGGCGACGAAATTAACTTGGTCGCTAATTTCGTCGCCACTTAGCGACTATTTGCCTTTTGTTGTCGCTAATTAGCGACGATACTGTTGTCGTCGCAAATATGTTGTAGCTAAATTACAGTTTTTTTGTAGTGGGAGTATACGAGCTAAATGAATCTTTTTGGATCTATAAAGCATCTTAATGCATAAGCAAAAATTAATAGATTTATTATCTTAAGGGTTAAAGGAAACTAACGATGACATAACTTTTGTACGACGTTTATTTTGGTGACATAAATTTTCAAGCAATTATATAAATTTCATAACTTTTGAAAATAGATCACTTAAGTTACTTCAACAATTTTCTTGTCGGGAAATTTTATGTGCTCAGCGAGTAGCTTCGGAGGATTCAATGTTGCACAAATTATTTGCCTTCTTATAGATTTTCTTTCATTGTGACGATCCCCATATGTAAAGTTTAGAAGCTACAAAGTCTACCCCAGAGAACCTGATTTGCCATAAAGGGGGCTTGGGAAAATTATCAAAAATGTTTTAAATCTATTGTATGGATATCAATTCTGTTCTAAACCTTTCAATTTAGCCAGTTCAATTATTCCGATTAATTTTGATAAGACATTGCTCACGTTGATGCCGGCAGTGCCACATAGGACGGTCAGCATCAACGTGGGCAATTCTGGTAATTTTTAAAAATTATTTAGAGTTATTATTTTTTTTTCTTTTTTTTAATTGTGGCCGACAGGGTCGCCGGTGACCCTCGCCAACTGCTAGTGAGCCTCGCTCCCTCGCCTACAGCGAGGCCATCGCAGCCTTGCCAACCTTAGGCGAGGGAGCAAAGGCCCTCGCTAGATCTTTGTGAGTGTCGCCTCACCAGAGGCCAGCAAACCCTCACTACGCTAGCCACAATGACTAAAAAAAATAAAAATTAAAAAAATTCAACAAAAGCTTTAAAAATTTGTAAAATTTTTCACGCCAGCACCGCCTAACGGCCATGCCACATAAGATAGCCGATATCCATGTCAACGATTTTCAATCAAAATTAGTTAGAAGAACTAAATTAGCAAATTATCAAAAGGTTTGGACTAAATTAGTTAAATTGAAAGATTTATGACTAAATTGACATCCGTATAATAGGTTTATGACTTTTTTGGTAATTATCTCGAAGGGCCTTGATGATTCACTTTTAGGCGAGGACTCAACTCAAACTAAATCAAGGTTAATACCATTAAAATCCCAAATTAATAGCTCTATGACATATTTATCACATTATTTTTCATCTCACAAAAAAACCCAAATTGATACCCCACGACACATTTATCACTAACCAATTTTCATCACAAAAAAAAAACTCAAACTAATATCCCATGATAAATTTATCCCAAATAATTTTTGTCTCTCAAACAACCCCATAATTAAAATCTTATATTATTATTATTATCCTCGGTGTGTTAAATAAAAGTTGTAATTATCAGGGTTGGTGGATGGAGGGAAAGGTAGGCACTAATAGTCAATCAAAGACGGCTATGTGTGATTAATGATTAGGATGCAATAACTCATGATACACGTTAGGAGGCATAATCCTATGATTTGATTACTTTAAGCTTTTTTTTAATGTTCCGTTTATTATGCGAAAAATAAATAATTTAGAAAATATTTTTTTAAGATGATTACTTGTATTGCTTGAAATAATTAATTAGTGAAAAATATTTTCATTATCGACATCAATTTATGTCTAAATATTTCGTAGACAATGAAAATATTTTTCGTTCATTCATTTTTATAAATCACATAAATTATTATTTTTATAAAAAAAAATTTAAAATCATTCTCTTTTTTTTTCGGAGCAAATTGAGCCTTTAAGACAAGAGCAAGAGAGCCCCACTTGACCAATAAGGGTAAGTGAAGATCCAATTATGCGATTGAAATGATCTGTTTTGATGAGATATGGTTTTAGTGACGATGAGACGCAAGCTAGTTGATGAAATCTGTCATTTGTCGTGTACCACATAATTTCACATGCGCATAAGGTCAAGTTCATATAACGTGAAACATGTGAGGTCCACGAGGCAGATCAAGATGCATCGTCCATAATGATTGAAATATTTTTTGTGAGATTTATAATCCGATCGGCACACCATCAATTATTGTGCCTGAAATGAACTTAAATCATATTACACCTAGCATCATTTATTACCGTGGGAATAAGAACACTACACATGCCATAATTTTTGTACGGCACTCATTTGAGTATTGTAACTTTTTTTTCAATCACTTGAATCTTCTAACTTCTAAAAAATATTTACTTGAGTGTCATAACTTTCAATCGATTACTTAGATACCACATAACTTTTAAAAAACATTCACCTAAAAAAAAGTGGTCGATTGAAAAATTATATGACACTTAATTGATTGGAAAAAAGTTATGGCATTCAAGTGAATGTCATGCCACTCAAGTGACCAGAAAAAAAATATTATGACGCTCAAGTGAATGCAATTGTTATTCCTCCAATTGCCCTTACTACAATTTAACCCCAATCACTTGAAATCAAATCGAAACCCTAACTCTAATACCAACCAAACTTCTCTACCATTTGTGCCTTGCCGTCACAATCAGACACGGTCATGTAATGAAGACTCAGCTTGACTACTACTTATGCTTCTTTTAGCTCATGTCTTTGAATCCGGTTCACCCTGTCGTCAAAAACTAAAGAAATCACAAGCAATGGAAATTAGGAGCAAAAGCTTCCCCCCTAAGTGATTAGAATGGGTGGGTCAAAAGTTCGTTTTGAAAAATATTCGGATTGTAGGACGTGGGTCTTATTCAGTTTTCATTGAAAAATAGGGGTCGGAACGGGTTGGTGACAAGTATCCCGAAACTCAAACTCGGCTAATAGTATTACTAAAGAAGTCATGTTTTTTCCTTTATGTTTTTGTATGAAAGAGAGATAAAGTCAAATACAAAAATTAAGAGTCTACTATCCCCACTTTATCACCTGATAAAACAAGAAGTAACTCTCAAAGAGAAAGTGGAAAAGAACCTAGTATCCTATCACTTATCATTTCGAGCCTTTCAAAAGTTATGTTGCACTATTAACTCAAAGTGAGAGCTACAAAGTCTTTTGATATCTAAGCATGGCCAGCATTGTCCACCATAAACGAACAAAATCAGCGATAGCTTTAAAGTTGATTTCAATGATAATCTTGTAAAAACCAAGTTGGTTTGCGCAGTTGAGTCCCAACCACAATACCCAAAGTTTTACTTATGACGACAGATACATTCCAACGAAAGTGGCAAAACAACCAAGCTAGTTTCCCCCTTCATTTATGAATAATCCTCTCGCACCTGCCAGTCCAATGTTGCCGTTAGAGACCCATTAGAATTCAGTTGGGATAATGACACAAATAGTTTCTGAACTTTGGCCTAATATACAATGTGGTCCATGAACTTTAACCTAATGTTCAATGTGATCCTTAAAATTTTACTTTATTTAATGTGATCCCTAGACTTTTGGTGTATGTTCAATGCAGTCCTTGAACTATATGAAAATATTCAATATAGTCCCTAAACTTGAATTAATGGAATGATTATATTAAACATTTTCAAATAATTTAGGGACTAAATTGAATATGTACAAAAAATTCAAGGACCACATTGAACAAATTAAAAGTTCAAGAGTCATATTGTACATTGGGTTAAAGTTTAAGGATCATATTGAACAAATTAAAAGTTTAGGGACCACATTGCACATTGAGCCAAATATTAGGGACTATTTGTGTAATTTTCCGTATTCAGTTTAATCTACCCTTAAGATAGAGGATCCTAATTGACCAAAATTGGAAAATTGCATAATCCACTTAACGTCAAGTTATTGACAGATGAAGTCTATGATTTCCTTCTCTCTCATTTTTGGTCGAACTATGATTTCCTTTTCTGTGCAACTAAATTATCTTGAAAAAGTTACTTGTTTCTCTTATGCCCAAAAACCCAGACAATCACTCCAAAAGTTTATGCTCCAAGCATGATGAAAATTCAATCGCCCTTTACCAACAAGATTTGAATTTAATCATTTAGACAATTTCATTGAGAAGAACTCTTCCACTTTTTTTTTGGGAAGGTGGAGGGGGGGGAGGGGGGCGCGGCTAAACAAACTCAAGTCATATCCTACAAACATTTGGATAATCCCCTAGAGCACACAACTCACATCTCAAATATCAGTTTTCTTTCAAGTCGCGAGATGTCTTCAACTCATTAGGCAATATTCGCTTGTGAACGGCTAACCATAGGAAATTTCTAGTACATTGAGGTCCCTTCTACACCCAATTGTTGGACCATAAACTATCATATTCTTATTTTCTATCCTATTGATTATCTCGAATACTCAGCACAGATGGTGCTTGTAGCAAAATGGAGTCTATAGAGCCAACGGTTGCTGTAACTACTGAATTGAACAAGGTGCATTTTTGATTTCCTAACAAATTTGGATGCAACGATGGCTTTGCTTTATTTGTGATAGACGAAGTTGTGTCTGAAATCTTGTGAAGCGGTTGATGGTGCAGGTAGAGTTGGTGTCTTGATAAGGTCCATAGTTATGGCAAAGTTTAAGTGTGCCTTGGAATTGGAAGATCTTGGACCAATAAGGGTCGGTGAAGATCCAATTATGCGATTGAACAGATCTAGTTTGATCTGATATAATTTCAAAGATGATGAGAAGCTAGCCAATTAATGTAATCCGTCATTTGTCATGTACCATATAAATGCACATGTACATGATGTCAAGTTCATATAACGTGAAAATGTGAGGTCCATGAGGCAAGGTTGCATCATGCATGAATCAACACTACATATTTTGTGAGAACTAATGTCGTTCCATTTTAACGGAGCCCAGTTAATACGATTCGCACGCATATCAATTGCTGTGCCTAAAATGAGTTTTATCCAAATTACACCCGACATCAGTTAGTATTGTGAGTGCAGTTTTTTTTTTTTTTTATAATCAAGGTGTCCGCGCGACCGGCAAGCGATGACTCAGCTATAAACCGGCGGTGATGCACGACTAGTCCTCGAGTAACGCTAGCGCAGGACCCACCACCAATTGTTTTCTCTAAAATGCCTCTGTTACATTTGAACGAAACCTAATCGAAACCCTAAGTCGAATTGGCCCTTTTTGCCTTGCTACAACAACTGGACATGATTGTTGCCTCTGACATTAGTGTATTCGACTGAATAATCATAGTGTTCATCATTTTCGTCGTTGTTTAATTAAGTGTTCCGTGAGCCATCTTTATCGAACACGCCCTGTATGAGCAAGGACTTCGCATCACACTAACTGAGATATATCGAAAGCATGCTTTCTAGATCATGCAATGAAGAAGACTCGGTTTGCCTCCTAGCATGCCTCTTTTCAATTGTGTCAATTTAGTCATAAACCTTTTAATTGTGCCAATTTAGTTTTGAACATTTTGACGATTTGTCAATTTAGTCCTCAACCTTTTGAAAATTTGTCAATTTACTCCTTCCGACTAATTTTAGCTGTAAATCGATAACGTGGCAATCTAGTCAGCGCCTGTCATCCTATATGGCATGGCCGACGCTGACATGGATAATTTTTTCAACTGTTTTAAAATTTTGAAATTTTTCCTTCTCTTTTTCTTTCTTCTTTTGTTTCCTTTTTCCCTCCGCAAGCCAATGCTGGGCCTCATTGATTAGGCAAGGGCAACCCTCTCCAAGGGCCAGCAAGGGCTGCCTCACCGATGGAGGGAAAAATAAAAAATAAAAAGAAGAATAAAAGGAAGAAAAGAAGGAAATTTTCAAAAAAAATTTACAAAATTTGTCCACATTAGCATCGGCCGTGTCACAAAAAGATAGTTGGCGCTCACTAGACCACCATGTCAGCAATTTCCAACCAAAATTAGACAGAATGACTAAATTGACACAATTGAAATGTTTATGACTAAATTGACAAATTGACAAAGATTTAAGATTAATTTGGTACAATTAAAAAATTTATGATTGAATTGATTGACGTATAATAAATTTTGGACTTTTTGAATAATTTTCCCTACTTTTTTAGCTCGTGCCTTTGAATCAAGTTTACTCTATAATCAAAGTTAGGAACCAAAGTACTCACCCTTAGGGAGTATAGTGAGTTGGATTAACTCAAACTTTAGACCCATCCAAACCCTATAGGAACGTATTCGGGTTGCAAACTGTGGTTTGAATTCGGGTTTCATTTAAAAATAGGGTTCGAAACAGGTTGGCATTTAGGTCACAAGTATCCTGAAACTCAAACTCGGCTAATAATATAACTAAAGAAACCGTGTTCTTTCGTTTTTTTTACTAAAGTAGACTAGATAACTTAAGCCATTGTATAACCATTACTAATATCTTATTCAAAAAAAAATAGAAAACTTATCAATCAAGTTTTCAATTTGTTGTATACTCATTGAATGATTTAGGACTTGATTAAAATTTAATTACCAATTTCCGGGTTTCGGATGGGGTCAGGATTTTTTTTTTGGGACGAGTCGGTGTTTAAGTCCCCAAACAAAAATTTCCCGACCCTAGAATCTTACACCTTTGGTTGTAGCAGTGACTGATAAGACTGTAACTACAAGAGTTACTATGATTATAATAGAATGAATCTGTAGTAGCTATTACATTGCTTGAGATAAGTAATCAATTGTAATTACTTTTGATATAACAATATAGTAACAATTGAATAGAGATATTACATCCAAATGCATTACCATTATCCAATAAGAAAATAATCAAAAAGATCTTGTCCACGAATGCCCGAGCACTTAACCACGCCAAATGAGAAAATATCTTTATTCCAAATGTAGACATTACACATACTACGAGAGAGTGTGCATTGAAAACAACAAAATTTCTTAATATGAGTGTTATAATGTAAAAATAGTATGCTTATTCCTGTTGTTTGATGAACCTCTATTGCATGTACATCATGATACACACGTACTAACAACTACATATATACACACACCGGGAGCTACACAATTATAGCTATTTACAATTTGGCTACAATATAGATTATGAGAAAGTAATATACTTGTAATGTAATGGTTATAATTGCAATCAAAAGACCGGTAGTCGGATTTGGGAAGGAGAACGACATTTTAGGCAAGACACAAAGCTTCGTGATTTTACTCGTCAATGGAGACATGCACTGAGATTATAGGGATGATTCCAAAATTACTGTTGGAACACATCCCTTATTCAATGACCATAAACTACTAGAGTCAAACAAATTATTTTTCTCCTAAGTAGTTTATCATTAATAGCCAATGAAAAACGAAAATCTCGCACTTTCATATGTGCTCATTCTACAAGATATCTCTGACACACTCCAAAGAGGATCCTCTATGTTTCACAAAACTTCAATGAAAAATTATTGCACTGAATGACATATAACCGTAACTATCATGGATCATCCCCATCGCGGAATGAATAGTGGATGGAGGAAAAGAACACAAAAGGATACAGAACCGGTGAGCCTGCCTTCTTATGCTTTGTAGGATCAAATGTACGACAGTATGACTAACAAAAACATCCGAAAATAATCTACAATGCACTTCTACAGGCAGCAGTCAATCCCTCCTCGTTCACTACCTCTATCCTACAATTTGCGCCACAAATGCTTGGAGAAACTTCTGTATTCGAAAAGAATGGCCAGGCCTCACTCTCGAGACTAGTATTCTGTCTCCAGAACTCCATCAATGAGTCCAAATTCCATGGCCTGCAATACAAAACAGAAAAGTAGAGTTTAATTCTACTTCTGTCTATACAACTAGACCTATGAATATTTTATGATGACACTATTAACATCATCAATTGTAAGAAAGGTGATTCAAAAATCACCAGAGAAATCCATAAAGATCTAGTCAAGGTAATGTGTGTTAGAAAATCTAATCTAAAAGCTTAAATGATAGGTGGAGGGCGACTGCGTGATTATAAAGTCCGTTGAAACCCCATAAACAAGTAATATGGATACCTTAACACTCTTTCTAGCATGCAAACTGGACTAAGAATGCCACATGAATTTTACAAATGGGGAGGCAGCTCACACGTGAAATTAACTGGGGTGAAACCTAACTCCAATACATTATAAAGTCTAACCTAAAAATCTAAACCAAGAGGTGGAGCAAGACTGCATGAATATAAAGCCCATTGAAACCCCATAAACATGTAAATGGTGTGAACAAAGGACGATAATGTGAAGATTAAATAATGTCAACAGTGCTTCAAGATTCGCTCTAAGGCATTACTGCATTACATTTGAATAACTCAAACACAGGTTGAGAGTCCACCATGATAAAGTCAGCGGATATTAGCTGGTTTAATAGGTTTAACACTACATTTCACCTATTTCCTCTTTATCCTATACATACTTAAGACTCCGAGGAAATATATCTGCCATGAATAGTGATTGGCTGCTCGCTCCCTCCTGCTACTTCGTTATCCACACTATCCTAATAAACAGTGATTTAAATAAATCTGTAGTGAAAGAATTGACCGATCTTTTCCTCTATTGTATTGAATCAACAAAAAAGAGGTCAGAGCAACGGTCCCCTTGTGTGATCCAATATTGACCAGGGCCCCGACATTGATAGGTCCTTCATTTGACCTCCCGCAGTGGTCCTTGCTTTTAATAAAGTGGAGCACTTAAGGGCGCGCATGGAATCCATTCTGGAATAGAAATTCTGTTCCAGAATGAATTCCGGAATAGAAATGCGTTTGTTAAAAAATTTTCGGAATGCATTCTGGAGCAATTTTCACATTCTGGAATAAAAATGCGTTTGTTAAAAATACTTGATTCCAGAATGCATTTTTGATTCCAGAATGAGTTTTGGGCAAGAAAAAAAGAAGCTACTGTTTATAGCTTCTCTCTTCCAGAATGCATTCTCCCTATTTTCTCTCTTTTTCTCACTAAATTTTTTTTTCAGAAAATGCATAAAAATTGAAAAATTCCAGAAAAATTCATAAAAATTTCCAGAAAATAAAAAAAGTCAAGATTTTGAGAAAATAGGAAATTTGGTGAATTTTTTTAAAAAAATATTAAAAAATCAAAAATTTCAAAATTTCACAGAATGGCTTAGAATACCTTTGGGTACCTACTTTGAGTGAAATTTAATTTTTTTGAGGTGCCCAAAAAAATAAAAAAAATCAAAAATTTCAAAACTTCACAAAATGATTTAGAATACCTTTGGGCACCCACTTTGAGTGAACTTTAATTTTTTTTGAGGTGCTCAAAAAATAAAAAAAAATTAAAAATTTCAAAACTTCACAAAATGATTTAGAATACCTTTGGGTACCCACTTTGAGTGAAATTTAATATTTTTGAGGTGCTCAAAAAAATCAAAAAAATCAAAAAAAATTTAAAACTTCACAAAATGGCCTAGAATACCTTTGACCATCCACTTTGAGTGAAATTTAATTTTTTTGAGGTGCCCAAAAAAATCAAAAATTTCAAAACTTCACAAAATGGCTTAGAATATCTTTGGGCACCCACTTTGAGTGAAATTTAATTTTTTTGAGATATCCAAAAAAATAAAAAGTTTCAAAACTTGACAAAATGGCTTAGAATACCTTTAGGCACCAACTTTGAGTGAAATTTAATTTTTTTGAGATGCCCAAAAAAATCAAAAAATCAAAAATTTCAAAACTTCACAAAATAGCTTAGAATACTTTTGGGCACCCACTTTAAGTGAAATTTATTTTTTTTGAGGTGCCCAAAAAAATAAAAAAATAAAAATAGATTTCTGTTCCAGAAATCAATTTCTAGAGCAGAATTGGTCATGTTTTACCAAACAGATTTCTCCTCTAGAAATCAATTTCTGGCATGAATTCCAGAAATCAATTTCTGGCAAGAATTTGATTTCTGGAGCAGAATGGTTACCATTCGCACCCTAAGTTTCCCATTCTTTAGAAATACACAAAACCAACTAATCACGCCACCTTGAAAAACGTGCAAAGTGCTAGTGATTTTTTAAGGAAAAGAACTCATAAAAATTCCCTCAGACCAACTACTCATGCCACCTGAAAGAATGTGCAAAGTGCTAGTGATAATCGAGCAACGGAATCAGCAAAATTACCTCAGAAACGGATAAGAAACGATCCCTCTCTGTGTACTGCTGCACTTTCTCAAGGGGTTGACCAGTAAAAGCAGCATACATTTTGTCAATTTTCTGCAACAGATAATCCGCAAAGATCAAGTACTTGAGATTGCAACAACCACCTCAATATTCAGCCAAGACACAACAAAAACACCATAAAAAGGACAACTTGATTTTTGTAAAAATGACATTAATGGCATTGCATGACATAAATTTAACTTTCTCAGAAACTGCTAATCTTCTGTCATGTTTTCCAAGAAGCTAGACAACAATTAACGAGCTAACCAAACCAAGTTTGAATCTTTCGCTCAACCACACTGAGGAGAAAAAAAAAAGTTGCATTTCACCTCAAGTGAGCACAGTAAACCACCCGCAAAATACAAGAACTGAGAGATTTAAGAAAGAGATACGAACATGGCGGGCTTGAACTGCTTCATTCACTTGGCGCCTAACATCCTCAACATGGCCCTACAAGAAGAATTATGCGGAATCAGACCTGTGATGACCAATATGTACATCATCTAAAACTATGCAACCATTTCTCCACTATATCAAAGTTTCTCAAGTAAAATTATCCTCCTTGATGTACATTAGCCGCCTATCTGAAACAAATTAAACTGGAGATCAAGTGAAGCGTCGAAAACAAGATAACTTAGCCTCATCATTGTGGCTAAAGGATAATGCAATCAGCTCAACATTAAAGCGCTACCACAAAACTGTAAGATGTATACAGCAAGTAGGTAATCCCATGTAAAGCAATATAAGGCTAACAGAAATTAAACTAGCAACCAAACCGTAAGATGTGTGCAGAAAACTTAGGTATCCTCAAACTTTAAATTCCTATAACCAAACCGTTTGATGTGTACGGAAAACGTAGGTAGTCCTATCCAAAGCAATATTAGGCTACAGAAATAGAAGAGCAACCAATATCTCATTGGGACTGAGGCCGTTACAGTGAAGGCTCCAACAGATGCCACTTTACATTCAGCCATGAAAAGGGGAAACAAATTCAAGAATAATTAATGTCAAAGGTACACAGCATTTGATAAATCATGTCCTCCTATACATGATACGTATCATCGGAAAAGGTCAAGCAATGAAAGTCTGTCTGCTGGTATGCAACTAACCTGCCTCCAAGGCATCAACAAATTAATCTTTGATTAGAAATTTGCTTTCCCTTTTCATTTCTCCCCGGTGAGGAGTGGTGCAGGGAATGTTAGAGAAGAGAAAAAAGGCTCATTACTTTTAAAGGGTGAAAAAGAATATAGGAACTTGACGTAGGAAATAAGCATGAGAGCCAAGGAGTGGAAAACTTCATTTTCGATTCAGCCAGGGAAAATGGAAGTTGTGAGATGAATTGAAGATGATCTAGTTTCTTCAAGGGAACTAGATAATAGGAAAAAGACGGTCTGATACATTATAAAAGAATAGAAATGGAAAGGAAACACTTTCGGAAAAAACAGATGCGTTGATAGAAAACAAGAACAGTTAATGAAACTTAACTGTCTGCTATATGCGACTAGCCTTTAAATTTTGGTTTTTTCTTTCTTTCCATTCCTGTGCTATCATTTTGTGGTCCCCAAAAGCAAGCTTCTCCACTGCTTCTTCCTTATTCAAATTCAACCGAGTTCAGCGATGTCTCCTGATCTATTTTCTTGTTTTTTTCCACATTTTTTTAAGAGAGTTCCATTGTTGATAAGATCAACTCCATGGATGAAGTGTCACGGAGCTTCAGAAGCCTGGATGAGTCTTGGTGAAGGTCACAAATCATCAGATAGCCTCAGTTGACACTGGGTGAGGAGTTGCTCAAACTGTGAAGCTTCACGGAGCTTACAGCCCAACTCTGTGAAGAGCTGTGGAGTTCTTTTTAATGAATTGACTATTTTTAATTGCAAATAAGGTAAAGCGTAGTCATATAAAATAGGGTAGTTTTGGTGCTATTGCAACCAGGGGTTCGGGACCAACTTTTACTGGTCAATGGAGAAAAATTGAAATATTCCCTATTTATAGTGGGGAGATGAGTTCAGAATTAGTCTTACCTATTTGATGTGATAAAATCTATTTCACATTTCAAGTATAAAATGTTCGACTCACATGCAAGTGGAGTATTGAGAAACATAAGTGGCATACATACATGTTGGACTCAATTCTTGACAGCATGAACTTTTGACATACTTTGGCCATGCTAACTTAACGAAATGTGGGAACTGGGAACAATTAAAGAGATTATCAAAAGGAATTATCCTTTATGAACTACATACATTGATTATTTAAGTCTATGAATAATGTTCTCCATGAACTTAAATTCGCTTCCACTGCTTCATTAGGGTAGTGATCTTCCCTTGGATTAAACCTGTTCGTGAGTTAGCAACTCTAGGGTCCCATCCATCATTCATGCAGGCTTGGGCACAATTTATTGCCCATCAGACCCCACTAAGCCCAACTAACAGTTGGACAGGCTTGCACACAGTGTCTCATCAATATATCCTTGCCCATGCAATTCTACCCTCAACAAAATTTAGGTTGGCCCCATGCATTCATTTCTTTTTCAGACTTTTTTTTCCTGTCAGTGGGCTCAGACAACACTTTGAGAGCCCAAAGCATCTTATGTTGAACACGTATCAGATTAAGACAAGTATGCTTTACAGAGTTACATGGGCTAAAGCATACACATCAGAGAACAGCATTTGCAAAGTAACATTTAATCCTATTCACGAGGACACAGAGGATCTCCTAAGATGCTAACTTCTGGTCTCAAAGGATCCAACTTTGTTTCTCGCTCATGTCTATAATCTTGTCAGGATCACAAATGGAAATTAGAGTGCACTCCAACCAATAGTAGTAGCCAAGCAAAAAAGACTGTAATAGATGAGAACTTCCCATTATAGATTGCTAAAATAGCCTACAAGCAAGAGATTATAATGCTGAGACTGGAAAAAACATATCTTTCGGACTCATTATGAGAACCAAGCTAGTATGATCAGCTTGCTGTCAAAGGAACTTCAATAAGTTGATTGAAGCTAAAAGTAGGTTCCAAGACCAGCGGGCACTTGTCAGAGGAATATCAGATCAAATAGAAGCAGGCTGGCTCAAACAGAAAGACATTTTAGGCTCCAAAACTTTGGAGGTTCTAGTGCATGCTCTGCTCTTTGTAAGCAACTACCTCTTTAAGGAAGTTTGTTGTGCTTGGTGAGTGGTGAAGAAGAGGTTCATATGCTTTAGGTTTGATCATCTCATAATTACAAAGACATGCTTCCTCCAACAAAAATAGAAAAGGACTGACTGAAACCATACCCCACATCCACTTTGAGGCTGATGTATCATGATCCGTGCATTTGGCATCGAATAACGCATTCCCTTCTCTCCACCAGCAAGAAGAAGTGCCCCTTGGCTTGCTGCCACTCCAAAACAAACTGTACCAACCTTTGGCTTTATCTGGTAACATGTAGAGCGTCTATAAATGCTTTCAGCATAGAAATCTCAACGGTGCTTTCTATAAATGGTGTTAGGGGGCTGTTGATTCACAGCTCTACAGACTTGTCAATGCAGAGAAGACCAATAGGGTTGCCCAAGTTTTTTGTATAGGCCGCATGAATGTAATTAAGCCAGCATTAGTGCCACTTACTTCCGTTCTTATGATCACACCAAAAGTAGAAATGTATTTTTAGGAGCCAAGTCCCAAGAAGAAATGGACCACCCTTATATCCCATAAAAGTTACATTATCATTCTAGAAAAATGTACCTCCTTCTCCACCCATATACTCCCACAAAAAAAAACATAAAAAAGAAAAAAAAAGTGAGTGGGAAGGACAAGGGATTATCAGAGATCTGTTTCCCTCCTTAGCACAGCCAACATATTTCTCAGACATGCCCTTTAACTATCCTCTCTTAAACTTCCAATCAAGACTTTCCATCAAAAAGTGAAACGCTCAAGCAACATAGTTTGACTTTCTTAACTAACATAATCCGTCCCCATCCTTAGAAGCATCCCCCTTTAATTATCTGAATCAAGCCACACAGCATGGACAATTGTTTTGACCTATAAACTTAAAAACAGATTACTGTGAAGGTCTTCAAACTATGTTGGAAAGTCATATCATCTGAGAACTGTGTCATTATGCAAAAGGCTCGTGGACATATTATCACAAAGGAAAACCATACGCAGAAGACTCTTACCCAAGACATGCAATCATAAATTGCCAACACTGAGTATGTGCTTCCACCGGGGCAATTCAGATACATCTGAAAAAGCAAATTGACACGTCAAAAAACTAGTTAACAATTAAAATTTGCAAGGGGAATTTTACAATTATTGATAGGCAATAGATTGAGTACAGCACCAGTATATCTGCATCCTCGTCAATGGTTGCAAGAGTCACAAGCTGTGATATAACCCGCTGAGCCACCTGTGAGTTGACTGGCTGCCCAACGAAAATTATGCGGTTTCTAAATAACACAGATGAGAGGTCCAGTGCCCCTCCAGGAGTTATTACTGCAGGCATTACAGGAGGGTTACCCTTTTTGGCTTCTATTGCACCACGACTGTCCATGACAAAATGCAATAAACTCATACTCATACTTCTAGTACAAAGAAATGCAAATTTAGTGGACTGATAAATCTGATATTATACCCAATAGCTAAATTCAAAAATTGATGAGCAAAATGGATGAAAAAGACATGTGTCTAATCATGATGCGGGAGCAACTGTTTCTATGAAACAACTCTCGATCCTAACTCAGGTTTCATCGAATGATCTAGCCCAATCATTGCTCATGCCAGCAAAGGCAAATTTCGTCCACAACTTAATTCGATGGATCCAAGGTTGAAAGTGTCGACTCTGAATGGTAGTTATTGAATCACAAGATTAGTTATCGATTTCAAGTGGGTTGGTCAACTACCGAGTGCGCTGATTGACTACCAAGTGTCTGCTGGTCAATTCCTATGGACGTCTATTGATCTTCCAAGATGGCTGTTTGACCACCAAGACTAGGGCACGAATTAGGAGAATCAAGTCCTAGTTACTATGTATCTAGCCCTAGTTATTATGCATCTTAAGTGTGTTGTCCGTTTCAAGCCTTAGTTTTATGAGTCTTAAGTGTGCTGTTAATTTCCATATGTCATGATAGTGTGTCACTAATTCCAGAGTCATTATTGTTTGCTAAATTTCAGAGTCATAGGTTCCAAGTGTCATTTAGGTTTGTTTAGTAATAAGCAAAGTGTCTCTATAAATAGTGGAGTGATCTCACATGTCGGGGCAGACTTGAATTTTGATGAATGCATGAGATTTTCCTCAAGTGAGTCAATTTCTATATGCAGCTCTTTATCCAATTTCTTTGGTGGTGAACCTTGAATTCCTTATCCTTGACTGGTGGCATATTCCTTTCTACCTAGGAGGTGAACTTTTTTATCCTTGACCGGTGGAGTGTTCCTTTATGCCTAGGTGGTGAATTGGGTTCTTTATCCTCGGCCAAGATGTGATCCTTTAAGCCATGGTAGTGAACTTCATCTTTCGCAACTTCATTTTCTGCTCATACATGCCCATTCAAAACCCTTCCATCTACCATTTGCAGAAATCCCTTACTATACACTTAATCCTAGAAAACGAAATTCCTAATCTCTCAATTCCATCATGCATCAAACAAGCATGGTAGTCGTAAAATCTCATTTCCACAACAGACACTGTAAGGAGTTTCATGCTGTCTGGGCAAGCTATAGGTTTTCACTGTGAAAAAAGATCCACCTTCAACAGATTGAGGAAACATATTCATGGTTCCAAATGAATTCACCCAAAATATTATCATTAATTCAAGTAAAGGCAAAACTTTTTGACTCAGAAGAACACAGTACAACATATTTTTATCTTTAAGAAGACAAGTGAGGCAACAACATAATGTAGCATCAATAGTAACTCTAACACTATCATAGAAAGAAAGGTTAGTGTAGTTCACCTCAAATTGGAATCATACAAATCCTTCATGTCCAATTTGTGAGGCGCTCCATAACTTTTACTGGACAATCCTGGAACAAGCACATTCAGTAGCATCATTCATTAAGGTCAAAACATAACCTGAAACAAAGAATAGCACATTCTTCCTCACCCGGAATAGACTGACCACTTAAAATATTAAAACAGGAATAGAGGCAGCACTCAATTTCACACAGAATGAATCTGAATTCATCCAGCGCATGCACCAATCATGAACTAGCGCATTGAGCACAAAGTATTGGTGTGGAGATTTAGATAATATATGTGCCAAACATCCATACACCCACAAAAAAACGCCAAGTGTAAAATAGGATAGCCAAATTAAGTTGAGGCAACGAACAATTGCAATATACGGAAGTGCCAAAAGCGCGAAAGCGAACAAAACTAGACAGTTTGCCATTAACCAAAAACAAATGGCGAATCGAAGCCAACCTGAGGCCGCAGCACCGTAAGGCGTCGGCACCGGCGTCGGCAGCATCGCCATCTCCATGCTCCGCGACACCGAAACGATCCTGGGAAACAAAAAACCAAACAGGCAGCAGTCGTCACTCAACCCAACCCACAAGCACAAGGAGCCGAAGCTCAAACTATCTCCATCTCCTCAGCGACGAGCGCAAAGCACCGGCACCGCAATCAGACGAAAACCCTTTTGGCCAAACACGAATGCCCTTTTCTAATGTCGTTCCCGAGGACCCAAGAGACCGAATCGGGAGCTCAAATTTTGCGAGTTCGTCGTACCTCGAGCTCCAGGAAGCGCGAGGAGCGGCGGAGCAGGAAAGAGAGGGCGCGGGACTCGAGGCGGAGAAGGGTATCGGAGATAGGGCTTGGGACTTGGGAGGGAGAGAGGTTGAGCCTGCGGAGAGGAAGGCTGATCCTCCATACATGGAAGACATGGTTCCTGTCTGGTTTGGATAGTTCTTTGGACACTGCGAGCACTGAGAGAGAGAGAGAGACCGAGCTCGGCGAGAGAGATCTTCTTGACACGAAGCGACGGCGTTTAGTCGTGGCCGTAATCGGACGAGGTGTGCAAAAAGATTATCGGATAAAAAGACCCAAATGGTCTATCAATTTTGGCTCAATATACAGTGTGATCCATAAATTTTTAATTTATTTATAAGCCTAATTTCAAAAAAAAGCATCAACTTTAGGTCGGGACAATTCTGGCCCGAATTTTTTTTATTCCATAAAAAAGCATCAGCTTTAGATCGAGGAACAATTCTGGCCCGAACTTTTTTTGTCCCATAAAAAAGCACAAACTTTAGATTGAATGACAATTTGGGCCCTAATTTTCTTTTGTCTCATTAAAAATCACCAACTTTCATTATGATCCCAAATTTGACCCCTTGTTGACTTTCACCATTGTTTGAGAAAAAAGGTTATGGAGATAAGCTTGGCAAATCTCGTACATGGTGTTTGTCGACAGACAATGGTCAGTTTCAGATTACGTTTGGCCAGAGAAATTCAATCTAGAGATATTTTTGACTTGTCAGTAAAACGAAGGAGATGAATAGTTTTACCGTTATTCTTCAAATTGTGACTTAGAGAATAAGACAATAAATATTGCTTTAGATCCAGTTAGCAAGCCACATGGATTTATTACTAATGTAGAATAGTCAAATTGGATAATCAATGGTTTTAAGTCAATAGGGACCAGATTTGGGATTTAAGTCAAACGTTTTTTTATGAAACAAGAAAAAGTTGGAGCCATAATTATCCTTCAACCTAAAGTTGGTGCTTTTTTATGGGACAAAAAAAAGTTCAAGCCAAAATTGTCTCTGACCTAAAGTTGGTGCTTTTTTATTGGACAAAAAAAAATTCAGGCCAGAATTGTCCAGAATTGTCCATAGACCTAAAGTTGGTGCTTTTTTTTGGAATTAACCCTTTGTTTATATGGTTGTTGAACTTTACTCCAATATGCAATGCAATCCCTGAACTTTTAATTTATTTAATCTGATCCCTAAACTCTATTTCAATGTGTAATGTGGTCCCTAAACTTTTAAAATATTTAATGTGATTCTTAAAATTTTTGTACATGTTCAATTTAGTCAATAAATTATATGAAAATGTTCAATGTTGTCATTGGAGTAAAGTCCAAGAATCACATTGAACATTTTAAAAGTTCAAGTACCGCATTGCACATTGGAATAAAGTTTAGGGATCAGATTGAACAAATTAAAAGTTCAAGGACCATATTACATATTGGGCCAAAATTAAGATATCATTTGTATCATTTTTTCCAAAGATTATCATTGCAAGAGGCGCTCTTAGTTGGATTTGGAAAAATTTTCAACCTATAGAGTTATCGGTTCAAAAAATCTCAATCTAACGGCGCGTTTGTTTTATGGAAAATGAATGACTTGAAGAACATTATCCAAAAAAATAATCGCCTGTATCGCTTACAAAAATAAATAAATAAAATAAATATTCATTGTTTACGAAAATAATTAGACATAAATTGTTGACGACACTAAAAAAAATTTTCATCGACTAATTATTTTAAAAGATACAAGCGACGCTTTTTTTGAAAATATTTTCTAAATCATTTAGTTTCCATGAAACAAATGGAGCCTCGAATCAATAAAACTACAACCGAAACCAATTCAAAAATTTCAGTTTATTATCAGTTTGGTTCAATTTCAAACCGATTCCATATAGCCGATTTACGAGTAAAAAGTTTGACGCTTATTTAGACTATCTAATTTTTAAGTGCAATGGAAATTAACATAAAAAAAAGCACATATTTCTACGAACTTATTGGGAAAAAAAAGGAATATAATCATAATTAAATATCGCTAACAAAAAAAATATGAATTAACTAAATGTAATAGCACCAAGGGTCAGAGAAAACTCTCTTAAATATATTATTTGAGATTAAAAAACAATCAATGACGGCCAACTTGAGAAATAGAAAACTTCCATTTAATAGTATAGAGCAATCTTAGTTAGGAACAACTTTTAAACTACAAATTTTATTCATCAAAAGGAAAATTAATTTATTATTAATTTTATCAATTTGACTCGGCTTTATCGGCTACGAATGCTGCAAACCAAAACGAAACCAATAAACCAATAACAAATAATACACAAACCAAAATCAAACCAATAAACGATAAAACCGATCGTATTGGCTTGTTTGGTTTGATTCAACTCAGTTTACGTCTCCTGTTAACACCTCTACTGGAATCAGCAGCCTGGTTGAGTAGGTTCCAAAATGGATATTGTCTCTAAGGTAGGAAGTGACGACTTTAAGTTTATCGGTTTGGGGCTTACCCACCCAGTTAGGGGTGTGCAAAAAAACCGGGAACCGCCCGGACCGCTCGGAACCGGACCGGACCAGCCCGGAACCGGTGGTTCCTAAGGGAACCGGTCCGGTTCCCGGTTCCAATTTATTGGAACCGATGGGTACCGGTCCGGTTCCCGGTTCCAGGTGCGGACCCACCCACCCGCCCACCCGGACCGGACCGGACCGGTAATATTATAATATATTATCTATTTATTTAAATTTTAATTACAAAAAAATAGAAACCCTAAATCACTAAATGCTCAATACCCTCCCCTCACTCTCGCACAGTCACACTTCTGGAATCTTCACCAAGACACCAAACACTCTCTCACTCTCATTGTCTCCACTAGAGACCTTGAATTCGTAGAAGCAAGATGCGTGCAGATTGATCAAATTCGCCTGCTCGACCGGAGAGGACGACTCGAGCTTGCACCGGACCGAGAACGAGGACACCGTCTGGAGGATCGACAGAGGGGGACACCTCTCGCTAATCGGCGAGATACGGTGGATCCGAATCTCGTTGTTGGGGAACTGGAAGCCGTGGCCGTTCGCCGGGACCGCGTCCAGCTCCCCGAGGCGCACATCGCCGTGGTACACCACGGACTTGAACGCCGAACGGCTCATGGAACCTCGCTCCCACTGTAATAGCAACAGGCGCCGAACTGATCGGCCTCGACTCACGGCCTCACTCTCTCACTCTTCTCGATCAATACTATCTCGTCTCAAGCTCTCACCATCTCGTTCACATCGTCTCCGTCTCGGACGCTCCGTTCACGACGCTCTGTCTCGGACGCTCCGTTCACGACGCTCCGTCTCGGCCTCAACTCACGGCCTCGACTGTGGACTCCCACACGGTCGCGCCCTCTCAGTCGCCTCAATTGGCTAATTTTTGTAAGTTTGAATCCCTAATTTTTAATCTACTCGCTAAATCCCTTTGTCTCTTAAGTTGTTTGCATGATGCTGTGACGACAACATGAGCTGCCTTTTTAATATTGACCGCTCATTGGCAGCCCCTAGGAAGTTGTGGCTTACTTGCAGATTGATATTTCTTTGTTGTTAAAGCGTGAGGTACCACTGGTGTATCAATATTGGATTACAAAAGAAGGAGAAAGAACCTTTGTACCCACCATTTTGTTGTGGGCATGATGTATCTAATTTGTGATTGAGTCTTTATTATTCAACACAATAATTCCCACCCTGTTGTTGTGGGCATGATGTCCCTAATTTGTGATGGAGTCTTTAGATTTTAATTTCTCTGGAAAAATTTAACGTATAGAAGGAGATATTCTTGCTTTTAGTCTTATAGTTCTCTTGTACATTGCTATTTTTATAACCATATGGTCTTGTTTCAGGTTGCTGTTTAGGCAGTGATTTTCATCTTTGGAATTCCCTTTGCTTTACAGATTTCTTCTGATTAGATTATTGCTATGTTTGATTTATTCCCTGCACTTACAGGCATAACGCTTTTAAATAAGTGACGACTTGAGTAAGAGCGCTTATTATGCTTCAGCAGAATATTGCATTTTGCCATGAGAGATGGGATGAATATGATCCCTTACAAGTACATAGTCTGTAGACTTTGTAGGCATGGGTCTCAAATAATTTGATCTCTATTTGTTATTCTTTGTCCAAAACTTTTATCTGTTGATGACGCATTGCTTGATTCAAGCAGATGATCTACTAATATGTCGATGGAACTGGAGAACTCTTATGATGCGATAACGCCGATAATGGAATCAAAATCACCAGAACATGGAGACGGTGAAGATAATTTGGAAGAGGCATCTAACACAAATAAGGTATCTGGTTCTTTTCCTCCTCCTAGTAAGCGAAAATCAGCGGCCTGGCTTCATTTTCGTACAGGCACGACTGACGCGAATGGGAAACTTCAAGTTTTTTGCAATTATTGTGGGGCAAAGTATTCATACAGTGTTGAGAATGGTACTTCAAATATGTTGAAGCACTTGAGAAAGTGCAGTAAATATCCTCGCAATATTGATAAGAAGCAAAAATTGTTTGCTTCACATAGAGTAGATGGGACTCAAATGACGGGGGGAAATACTAGTACTGGGAGTGCTAGTGTTTTAACGACATGGAAGTTTGATCAAGAGAAATATAGGCAAATGCTTGTTCGAATGATTATAATTGATGAACAACCATTTTCATTGGTTGAGCGTGTCGGATTTTGTGATTATATCAATCAATTACAACCTCTCGTCAAGCATATGTCGCGATTTACAGTGGCTAGGGATTGCATGAAGTTGTATTTTTGTGAAAAAAAAAATTTGAAGGCTTCCTTTCGTAAGCTTAATTCTAGGATCGCACTCACGACTGATACATGGAGTTCCATTCAGAATTTGAACTACTTATGTCTCACTGCACACTTTATCGATGAAAATTGGAAATTGCACAAAAGAATCATCAATTTTGTAGTGATGCCTAGTCATAAGGGCAGAGATATTGGGAAAATGATTGAGAAATGCCTCTATGAGTGGGGAATAGAGAAAAAAGTGTTCACAATCACTGTGGATAATGCTAGTTCGAATGATGTTGCTATTGGTTATTTGAAAGAAAAATTTTCAAGAGATAGACTATTGATCTTAGATGGTGAAGTTCTACACATGAGGTGCACGGCTCATATACTAAACTTGATTGTGAGGGATGGCTTGGCTGAGGTACGTGACTCTATTGCACGTATCCGAAACGTGATTAGGTATGTGAGAAGTTCCCCCATGAGAGCTAAAACATTTAAAGATTGCATTGAGAGTTCAAGGATTACTTATAAGGGTTCAGTTTGTCTTAATGTCTCCACTAGGTGGAACTCCACTTATCTAATGCTAGACACTGCTATAAAGCTTAGAAAAGCTTTTGAAAGGATGGATGAAGAGGATATTTCTTTCTCAAGTGAGCTTAACTCCGACACTCCAAATAGTGTTGATTGGGAAAATGCCATTATTCTTTCCCAATTTTTGAAGAGGTTTTATGATGCCACCAACAAGATGTCTGGGACTTTGTATGTCACTTCAAGTGACTATTTTGAGGGGATAGCTTCTTTGTATAATTATTTGAAAGAAGCGGCGAAGGCTTTGGATTCTAGGGTGAGAGTTATGGGTGCGAAAATGAAAGACAAGTTTGATAAATATTATGGGAGTTTTGAAAGAGTAAATTTGATGGTGTTGATTGCGGTGACATTGGATCCTAGAAAAAAGATGAATTATGTGAGATATTGTTGTAGACTCATTTATGATAATAGTGCGAAAGCTGATGAGATGTTTGATACAGTGAAGTTTTCCCTAGAACGTTTGTTTGAATTTTACAAGAAAGCTTCTCTTGGTTCTTGTGACAAAAATTGGGGAAATGAACTTGTGAGTTCTACTAGTACCGGTAGTAGTTGTGATCCTCATTATGACAAGGGAAATCAAGGGGTAGTTGCGGTTTGCATTTCTATGTGCAAGAGCCGTCCTATGAAGCCTTTCTTATCGAGGAGAAAAAAAAGTCTGAGGGCTCTTTATCTTAGCTCGATCGGTATCTTAAAGCTGAACTTTGAAGAGGCTCATGATCTTGACATTTTGATGTGGTGGAGCAATGTCGGCCAAAAGTTTAAAATCCTATCTTTGATGGCTCGAGATATTTTATCTATTCATGTAACTAACGTTGCTTCAGAGTCGACTTTGAGTACTTCTGGTCGTGTTCTTGATGGCTTTCGAAGTTCTTTAACTCCTAAAGTCGTAGAAGCTTTGATTTGCACTCAAGATTGGTTGAGAGCGGTTCATGAGCCGATTAATATTGAAGAGTGCATCGAGAATGCAGAAAATTTTGAGTTGGGTAAGTCCATATCTTTTCATCTTGTAATTCTTTCGTATATATAATGAGTGAATGATTTATTTAATATCTTTCTTTTTGTTAGATATGGATCATGTTAATGCGGAGATTAACTCTACATAGAGTGTAAATTTGAAAGCATAATCCAAGGAAAATGGTAAAAACATGGGCTGAAAAGGAAATGAGAAATATGATGAGGTGAGTGCTGTTCTTTTACAGTTGAACAATTTCAACTTCTGTTATTTTTTTAGCAAAAATTGATGAACAATATGGTGCCATCATTTGAATAATGCAGTACTTGTAATTCTTTTGCCTTGCATAATCTCCTTGTTTTACAAATATGATTCTTACAAGAGGTATTTCCATAACTGATGATTTTATTGTTGATGCATCCATAACTGATGATTCAGTGGATAGTTATTTGGGAGAGGTTTTTCCTTTATGACCTTAATTTCACAATCTTATGCCAGCATTATCTTTAAAACTCTAGTTTGATCTTTCATTTAACACTTTGATTCCATTGCAAATTCAGCAAAGAATTTTGGCGAGAGGAAATGTTTTATCACTGGAAGATGAAATTGTGGACTCCGTTTTTATACAGGTTATTAGACATCGGCATTTTCTCAACTATTGCATTATGCTAACTCCTAAATTGTCAATTACATAGCGGGATAGTTGTCAATATACACATGTGGGCTTGTCAATTCTGATGCTGGTGTGCTGGTCAGAAAGCATGTAAAGTTCATGTTTTGGGCTATTTATCTGTGATTTTACTTTTGGATATGGTCTTTTAAGGGATGAAAAAAGAAGGAAATTCCTACATTTACATACCTGGTGCAAAGTAGAAAAATGGTGGTTTGTCACCGATGTGCACATGTAGTGCTACTAGCACATGGTAGTTTAACTGGTAGTTCAACTTGAGACCGGTTCCATGGACCCGCCCAAGAATCGGACCGGACCGGCGGTCCGGCTCTCGGGCAGGTCCATGGAACCGACGGGCGGTTCTCGGTTCCAATTTTTGGAACCGGTCCTGTAGCGGGCGGTCCATGGTTCCGAGGTGGGAACCGCCCACCCGGACCATGCACACCCCTACACCCAGTACCCTTGCAAGATGTCTAGCGGAAGGGATAATGACACGACGGGTCCTTATATTTTTGCCCGAAAATCAAAATTATCTCTCTACTTTATTTTATTCAGAAGTGTCCATCCACCTTCCACACATTGTACTTGCTCCTTTTGCTATTTTCTTCTCTTATTGGTCGATTTTTGCTTACATAGATAGTTGGATCGTTGAGTAGGATGTTGGAGCACACTGGCGTGTTATGATTCACTCAAAATTATAATTTGGCACCAAATAAGCACCACATCAAACCCTTTTTTTTTGGGGGGGTCGAAACACCACGTCAAGCTTAAAAAGTCAGAACTCACGCAGAGATACCAGCATGAGCTGACAAGCGACAGCTCGCGACCTCAAGATTTGGAGCTTGCTACATCTTTAGCCGGCAGCCATGGCCACGAACGGTGGTCATGAGTAGGCATTTACGAATCGGAGTTTCTGCATTTAGATTTTGTGGGCGTTTTATGGTGCGGTTTTATGCAGAACGTAGCTGAAGAAGAAGATAGTCGCGCGCGCACGCGCGCACAGAGAATCTGAAAAAAAAATCGAACGTAATTCATGGTCAACAAAAAAAAAATTTAAAATTAAACAAATTGGGTGGCATTTAGGTTTTATGGGGGTTAGAGAGTTTTTGAGGGGAAAAGCGGTTGATTCATTGTAGATAAGCATTGTGAGGGAGATGGAAGTTGGAACAAGGACCAGATTCGCAGAAAGATTGTGGAGAAGGAAAGCGGTTTTCAAGGATGGTTTAGCTCTTCATGCGAGAGGGAGAGAATGAACCATTAGTTTTTGCATTTAAGAGCAGAGTATGTTGGTTCTGCTCTTGACACTTCTGGTGTTAAAGAATCTGGTCTTCTGAAGAGCAGATTCTTTAACATAAAGGTATAAGGAGCATAACATTAATGCAAGGTCTGTGAAGAATCTGTCTGTGAAGAATCTGGTCTTCTGAAAAGCAGGTTCTTTAACATAAAGGTATAGAGAGCATAACAGTAATGCAAGGTCTGTGAAGAATCCGGTCTTCTGAAGAGCAGATTCTTTAACATAAAGGTATAAAGGTATAAAGAGCATAACAGTAATGCAAGGTCTGCGAAGAATCTGTCTGTGAAGAATCTGGTCTTCTGAAGAGCAGGTTCTTTAACATAAAGGTATAGAGAGCATAACAGTAATGCAAGGTCTGTGAAGAATCCGGTCTTCTGAAGAGCAGATTCTTTAACATAGAGGTATAAAGAGCATAACAGTAATGCAAAAACTGATCGGTCGCTATAAATTAACTTTGCTGCCTCTGCATCGACATCCCCTCTGCTATTGCAGCTCCTTCTACTCTTCCTCTTTCTCCAAGTATATACAAATCCAAAATGCCTGTTATCGAGCGTGATCAGTGGATGAAAATCCACGGCATTTTCACCTTCATCGTTCCAGTTCTGGTCGACTTCATTGCGGTTAAGTACCAAGGGAAGCCCAATTCTCCATTTGACACCCACCCCATCACCACTTTCCTCTCCATCTTCACTCTCTCTGTCTATTGCTCCTTGTTCCTTCCATTTGTTGCTCATCTACCGGTCTACCGGCCTTTAATACTGCTTGCAGCGCCCGCAACTTCCGCTTCCTCGTGGTCCTTTCGTTTTCCCTCTCTATAGCTTTTCTTACATCATTGTTGTTTCAAGGCCTCTCCTTCTTTCTCCTCTATCTGCCATTGCTGATACTGTTCTCTGTAGCTCACTTACACGGTCTCATTCAAAATCTCCTTCGTCTGGTAAAGCAAAAAATTCTAATAACTGTATTCGTCGATTTGTTCCATCGTCAACTGCAAGGAAGAAGAGCTCTTTTGCCACGCACGGTTGCCAA
The DNA here is from genome assembly GCA_031216235.1 of Syzygium jambos. Lineage (NCBI taxonomy): Eukaryota > Viridiplantae > Streptophyta > Magnoliopsida > Myrtales > Myrtaceae > Syzygium > Syzygium jambos. Next base: position 17,990,104 of record CM062226.1, read on the forward strand.
TACCCATTTCATGTTAGAATTGTAATACCTTCTAGTGTCCAACTAGGTCATTGTTAGAAGCACAAGAAGAAACAACAAAAACAGTAGCCAGGGAAAAGACATGATTAATTCTATATGTAAGATATTTACTTAGATTTGTATGTTAAGAAAGTGATTGTGACAATAAACGAGATTTTATATGTATCAAAGTATCCCACATTGATTGTCTTGATTACGGTTCATATCGGTCCAAACTTCAGACCACCTCCTTTTGCATTTTTTAAACCGTATAGTTACCGCAGCATACATGTATCAAGATCCCAAATACTCGCAATGCGCCATAGGTTCGGCACTTAGGTTGTGGTTTGTCCTTGCTATGTGCTTTTGTTCTGCTTGATTAAACTTCAAGTATCGTGAACGAAACGGGATGAAAGAATGTCAACCGACAGTGCGAAAGAGAGTTCACATCCTCAAGATGTGATTCATCTCGTTGCCGGTAGGTACTAAAACACCGACAGCACGCGAAATTGTCAATTTACCTCTACCGTGTTCACACGCACACTGGGGACTTGATAGCCCAATGCATCCCAAACCCGTGAATGATGTTGGTCCCGTTTGAGACTATCGCCAAAATTCAGAACTCACATGCATTTGGGCTCACTTTAGAACTCTTCCTATGCTGGACTTATTATGACCCGAACCGAACCGAAACACGTCATAATACCCATTTTATAACTGTGTACCCGAACGTAGTGAGACCCGAACCAAAAATATCCTAAAATTTCGAGCCGGTTCGGGTATAGGGTTCGGTTTTGACACCCCTACTTTTAGGTTGGCCGACCTTGTACCATGTACTCTTAGGACTGTGAGGTGTAACTCACAATTGTTGCGGATTCTTCCTCGTTAAATCTGCCTAAATGGAAGGTAGAAAGAACTAGACCACTCCATAAGACAAGAAAACATCATGAGAATGCTCGGTAACGAGTTTGATTCAGTTCATTAGCATGGCAACATATAATTGAGCACGTAGATAAGCAACTAAACCCCAATGAAAAAAATAGAAACATTTTGAGAGGCATTGGATGATTATCTAATGGAGTGATTATAGTGGTGGCATGTAGTTAGACATATATGAAATAGGTAGGTTATTGGATGGACTAAGTTTAGCAATGATCAAGAATAGTATTGGAATATTGAAGGAGCCAGACAAATGACTCTTTTGACATAGATATATAAATAGATATATAGATGAAATGGGTGGTTATTCTATGAGATGGATTTGCAAGAATGGTATTGAAATATTTAAGGAGTGAAATAAAGGGCGTTTTTGGCTTAGATATATCTATTCAGAACGAAATGGAAAAACAAATTGACATTTACTAAGATTTAGCGAATTATTTTCATAATTTATGCACAGGTTAACTTGGTTTCAATTTTCGATTATTGTTAGGAACATTGTTAGTGTCAAAAAATACTTAGTACATATACATCATTGGACGAGTGATATGTGTGCTGCAATTAGTTTTATAACCTAATTCATGTCTGAGTATCAAACGAGTTTTCACAATGGCAATGTGCCAATAAAAATCCCAATTTTCTGCTTTCTTCTTAAATATCTCTTTTGATTTTAAAACCAATAAAATCACAGACTCAGACACCGGGGAAGCTCTCATGGCAAGGTAGCCCAACATTGTTTTTCTATTTTTTTTTTTTTGAAAAATGACATAAATGGTCCGTAAACTTTGGCCTCATATGTAATGTCGTCTTTAAATTTTTAAATTCAATGTGAACTATGCAATTTAACTCAATGTGCAACGTCATCCCTGAACTTTTAATATGTTCAGGCTGCGTTCAGTAATTGGCCAAATAGTAACTAATTTTATTCTTTTATTTCCTGAATCAGTTTTGAAATAGAAATCCGTTTGGTAAATTTTTAGTTCTCAGGCATAAATTTGCACAAATTTGTTCCCAGAATCAGTTTTAGAACATAATCAAGAAGCAAAAAAAAGTTACTTCTTGATTCTAGGAATAAGAATCAAAATTGAAAAAGAAATTTTTTTTTTCTTCTTCTTCTTCTTGGCTGACCACTAACAACCGGCCACAGGCTAGGGTCAGTGAGGGCTGCCCTCCCCAGATCCGGCGAGGGCGGCTCACGGCTTGGGCAAGGGCCACCCTCACTGGATCTAGCAAGGGCGGCCTCCACCCAAGTTGCTAGCTACCTTCGCTAGATCTGGCGAGGGCAAAGGCGAGGGCTGGACCCTCACCCAACCCTGGCCTATGGTCAGTCGTTGGCGTCGACAACCTGGCCATGGCCAAGGAAGGGGAAGAAGAAAAAAAAAGAGACAGAAATTAACAAATTAAAAATATTATTAATAAAAAGAAATTTTATGCAGTTATCAAACGCATTTATATTCTTTTTATATTCCAAGAATAGAAATTTTGGGCAGTTACCAAACCCCTTCAAATGCTTAGAAATTGTTCCTGAGTATAAAATTAAAAAGAATCATTTCTGAACATAAATTATTTCCGAAAACAGAATGGTTACCAAACGCACCCTCAGTGTGGTCCCTGAACTTTTGGTACATAATCAATTTAATTCTTAAATCATATGAAGTACAACATTGGACATTTTCATGTGGTCTAGAGACTAGATCGAACATTTTTGAAAAGTTTTAGGATCACGTTGAACAAATTAAAAGTTTGAAGATAATATTGCACATTGGGATAAAGTTTAAGGAACACATTGAATAAATTAAAATTTTATTAATAATATTGCGCATTAAACTAAAGTTCAATGATATTTTATGTCATTATCATTTTCTTTTATATGTTCAAAAAGAAATTATCAATGTATGCAGGTTTTGAGTTTTTACCTTCTTTTTTTTGGACTTCTCTTCTTATTTTACCAAATCGTCAGACCTGAAGCCAAGATCCCTAGACCCTCTCCCTCCCTAGACGGTCGGCACCGGAACGACCGACGGCGGTTACCTTGAAGTGCCCACCTGCTCTGGCGTCGCGGATCAAGCTTGCGGCCCCGGCGCGACGGCGGAATTCATCGCAAGGTGCGTCGAACTCGCCAGGTTCTCTTGTTTTGCCATAGCGAAAATGCTGTAGGTGTATGCTTAGGGAGATTCGGTATGATGTGCCTCTTTCGGGTGCAGTCTCGTGTGTGTAATCTGGGGGCGAACGGCTCGGTGTTTTTTTTTGTCTCCGAGGAAACTTGGGTATTGTCAACTGCTGCTCAATATGCGTTCTGCACTGAGGGAGTTGCTTCCGTTCAAATTTTCTCCATGTCCATTGGCCTTGTATTGTGATACTTAGCAGCGGAAACGTTGTATAACCTGATGGGTTTGGGATTCTGTGCTGTTGGGAATCTGAGTTCGGACGTATGGTGGAATTTGCGTGAGTTTGAGCCGGGTTTCGGAGAGTGTTTGGGAGCTGTCAGGTTCAGGATTGGGATAGAGTCAACCGTCACAATGGGTCGCGAACTCGTTCTGCTGCCATTGGTGCTCTAACATAAATTTTTCAAATTTTTAATTTTGACAAAGATACTTCGCTTTTCGAATGTTGAATCCATTCGGGCGCAAAACAAATGGAGAATCAACCCTCGATTTCCTGACTCTAGATTCATTTTTCGTTTCTTCAGCCATTCTTCTACTTCCCTCCATTACGAACTACTAATTTTCTTTGTGTTGGAAACTTCACCGCGTGAACGAGATCAAGTTGGCAAGTTGAGTGAGCACTTTCTCTGCGTTGGTTCCTTGCGCCTGCAGTCAATTTCTTTCCTTTTGTTGCTTCTGTTAGAGATTGATGGTGTTGGGCTTTCTTCCCTGTGGTTCGAATTGATGATCTTTCGCTTGATTGCGGATAGTGTTGGAAGATGTATCTGTATCTTGTACAGTCTCAGTTCCTTTGGCCAGTGAAATGCAAGTGTAGCTGCTGACCATAAATGTCATAGTTGTTAATCTGAAAATTCAACGGATACGTGTGTTTCCATCCATTAAAGTCCCTTTGAAAAACATTGACCTGATGAAGATTCCATTTTATTCACATTGGTCGATTTGGAAATCTGTTTTTTTTTTTTTTTGCTGTTTTTGGCAATGTATTCATGTTTGTATCACTTTCTGCCTTCATACTAACTTATTAATGTATCATCGATCAAGGAAACTCTTGCACATTTGAAAGCATAATGCAAAACTTATCGTGAATCTTGATCGTACGGATATGTGTTCCATATTGATGAACTCTGCTTACTATATTCCTGCACCCGATTACAAAATTGTAGTTATACTTCTTTAAATAACAACATAGAATACACTTGTCATGCTTAAATACTAATCTTCTTCTATTAATAGTTGCGGATATATGTTCCATGGGTTGCTGATTTTGATTACTTGATTTCTACGCTAGAACACTAGTTGTATATATATTACTTAAACTAATAGACAAAATACTTGCCGCATTTAGTTAGTTATTCTTTTATACTAAGAGCCACTGATTCAGTAGTATTTCTCACCAGTTGCAAAGCGCATAGCACAGGTGATAATTTACATAAACTAAAACAATGAAGGTACACGAATGTTGTTTTTTTTTCACTTATGTTGGAAGGAAAAAGCTTTACTCTGACAATTATTGGATTTGGAATCATTAGAGGTCAGGATATGCTTCTATGAAGTACATGAAAGATGCATATTATCCTGTCCGGACAAATCTGATCATGTATTTTGGAGAGGGGGCAAAACAGATTTTGTTGTGAGGATAGCAAATTGAGGAGAAATCTGTTTCCCAAATTTGTTGCTTGTCCAATAGTGAGTAATTAGACATGCTTATATTTCGATTAAGTATTGTGATTTTTCATAGGGAGGCTAAATGAGTAAATGTTAATAAGTGAAGTTAGAAGACGACCTGCAAATTTTTATGTAGATTCCAGAAATATAATTGTCTTGTCAATTGCTGATTGGATATATTTTGTGCCTTTTTAGACAAAAATGTGGACGCTTTGATTCAAAGTTGAGATCACTTGAAAGGGATCAATTCTCTCTCTCTCTCTCTCTCTCTCTCTCTCTCTCGTTGTATGTGTCTGTGTGTCTTGTTGTTGTTGGGGAGTGGAGATAATCAATAAAATTTTTACATGGAAGAGATTAATGGCTGGTCCTCCTGATATGAGGTATTCGCTCTGTAGAGTGGAGGAGATTTATTAGCTAATGTCCTTTTTGTACCCTGACACTAAAAGAAGGAACTGGGACCCAATCTCTCTCTCTCTCTCTCTCTCTCTCTCTCTCTCTCTCTCTCTCTCTCTCTCTCTCGGTAAAGAAGTGAATAGCTCTTGTAATGGTGATTGGGTTATCTGTTATTTATTGCCAGTTGAGTATGCTTTGTGTTCCTTTTTTCCTCATTGGTGTCTCATTACATAGTTCTTATGCATAGTGAAGAGAAACTAATCTGCTGTCCTTAGTAAATGCTACAATTTTGGGCCAGAGCATAAAAGATGATGTGTCAATTGTTCAGTAAGATTGTTTATCATAAAAGATTAAAATCATAGGCTTCTTTTTTTCACTTTGGGAGGGGCATATCTGTTCAATCAACATTTGTCGGTTGACATGTTTATTCTGTTGCAGGAATTTCTGGGTTTAATTGGAGCTGTGGGGATCAAGAGTATGAATTTCACAGCATCATTTTGTAGGAGAGTTAATATTAAAGAGCTTACCACCAGCATCCCCGTTTATAACAGTGCCAGTGGTAGATCTCTCTCTCTTCTCTCTCTCTCTCTCTTTCTCTCTCTCTCTCTCTCTTCTCTCTCTCTCTCTCTCTCTCTCTCTCTCTCTCTCTCTCTCTCGCACGCGCGCGTGCGCACGCACAGGTCTTACGATCTGCTAATTGCCATAATTTCTTCTGTTGGCTTAAGATGCATCTGGTGGAGGATTGAATTTGCTGTTCAGGCGTTGGGCCACTAAGAAGTCGGCTGGATCAACAAAGAATGGAAGAGACTCAAAACCAAAGAATCTTGGAGTGAAGAAGTTTGGTGGAGAGGTAAGTTACTAATGATTCAGCAATTGCAGGACCACCATAAGAAATGGAAGAATCAAATGGAAGAAGCAAAATGTATCTGAAAAGCCAATGGTGAAGAAGTCAATCTAGCCTATCGGTCTTTCTTAATCTTTCTTTGATGACATTGTCTTTTTAATAAATCTGCAGAGAGTCATACCAGGAAATATAATTGTTCGACAGCGGGGCACTCGGTTTCACCCTGGAAACTACGTTGGAATGGGGAAAGATCACACCCTCTTTGCAATGAAAGAAGGGTTGGTTCAGTTTGAGAAGCACAAGCTCAGCGGGCGCAAGTGGGTGAACATTGTTCCAAAGGATGGCCATATACTTCACCCCGTGTATGGAGGGGCTGCTGCTGCATCTGATCTGAAGACAGCTACTTAAACAACCCACTTTTGGAATTTGATGGTGGAATTTTCCAGCCCAACTCCATATTTCACCTCTTTTCTAAACAATGAGCGGCGGGGGTTAAAAGTCTCAAGTTATTGTGTCTTTTTCCGATCTCTCTTTTCTGCTTTTGAGGCACAGGAAAGAGCTCGAGGTACAAGCTGTAATGCTGGGGATAAAATAGTTAATCCATTGTTGCTCGACTCTTTGAAAACTCAGGCACCGAAAGAAAAGGACAGATCTCTTTGATCTCTCGTTTTCCATGGAAGGATCTCAACGGTTCTGTCTACCTGGGTAAAATTGTATGTATATTTTCGCATGCATGCTCGCTTGTTTGCACTGTGATTTCTTGCTGCTGATAAGTCGCCTTTTTCGGTGCTTCTTATGCATTCGCTTGTGAGCACATGATTCTCTTGTGCTTATATGGTTGACATGAAGAGGACACATGTTGGTTTAATTTAGTTCGGTTCCTCTAGAAATCGGGTAATTGTTTCTTTAAGACAGAAACATCTGAGGATATGCATGTTTTCAGCAGGGTGAAAGTCTATCCTTGCGATGTTATTTTCGATCTGTGCATGTAAATTTTGGTGCTTTACAAAAGTCTTTCATTAAACATACGCACTTATTGTCTCTATTAACGAGATGAGCTGATAAACATTGAGCGTTTATTCTTTTCTTTAATCTTTTGAGTGAAAATTTTTTACTACGTGAGATAATGAAAAAACGGTAAGTGTATTGTAAGTTCTAAAATTTATTACAAAAATGTAATTGAGTTTTAAAATTTTCAAAAAGTGCAATCACGCGAAAATACAATTGAGTCCTAAAACTTTCGAAAAGTACAATCAATTCCTAAAACTTGTTACGAAAGTGTAATCGAGTTTTACGACTTTTAAAAAGTGCAATCAGGTCATATATCTTGTCATAAAAGTGCAATTGGTTTTTAAAACTTTCAAAAATTGTAATTAAGTCTTAAAACTTATCAAATTGGTCCAACACTTTATTATACTTTTTGAGGATTTTAAGACTCGATCGCAGTTTTGTGATAAATTTTAGGACTTTCAATATACTTATTCCTAAAAAAATTAGAGAACTCGCTTTGTTTAAAATGATAATTTGACATGTCAGAAGTAGCTAGTTGGTAACTTTCTCTTTCACACTGAAAAATCACTGCATTTTCGCATGGTCAGTTTGAAAACACATGGATGATTTGAAGGACACCAAATGAACACTGGATTAGCCGGTACGGTGTGGAAACCGATACAATTACTATGGAGCACACTTTGTTAATTGCATGTCATGTAATTATCAGTGCACGCACATCCGGGGAAAAGTCAAATATGTATATGAGTACGAACAACGGGAACAATCCAAATGCGTTAATTTTGCGTGGAGATCGTGTTGTATGTGCGGTGCAATGTACTTTGTTCTTACCGCATTTTGTCTCGTCAAATATTGCCAAGTGCATGAAAACTTTATTTTTTAAAACAATTGCATAAAATAATAGAGAAAAACATGGCAAGATTTTTTTAAAATAAAATAAAATAAAAGCTTGGAAGTGGGTGTACAATAGTGGAGTAGGTGGACACCCAGTCAATCTACCATTTTTTAACGCATTATTATGGTTCCCTTCCACCACAACTGGGCGAGGCATTTATCTGGGAAAATTTATCTAAAAAATCTTAAATTTATTGTATGGATGTCAATTCAATCTTAAACCTTTCAATCGTGTCAATTTAGTCCTGAACATTTTGACGATCTATTGATTTAATCATAAACATTTCAATTGTGTCAATTTAGTAATAATTATTTTAATGATTTACTAATTTAGTCTTAAACCTTTCGACAATTTATCATTCAAAAAGGTTTTTTTTAAATATTCACAGAAATTCTACGTTACGTTTTCTGACCATCCAGACATTGATGAGATAACAAAAGGCAACGATAGTTAATAAAGTAACCAACTAAATACCGACATATAAGTCTCCTCTTACATCAAAAGTATGATATCATCATGTACTGGAATTTTAAGAATAGATATATCAATAAATATGAAACTCGTGTAGTACGTTTCTTCATAAGAGCCCGTGCAACACATGAGTTTCAAAACTAGTTTTAATAACGATCCGCTCCATCCGGTCAATTAAAATAATTGCTCAAATCGGCGCATGCCTCGACACTTCTAGTATGGTTTCTATTTCCATAATGTCGTTCTCTTTTGCGCCACTCACTCAAGCGGTTTCATAGTCTAATTACAATTAAAAATTCGCGGAAGATATAAAATTACTCACTAACGACGGCGACGACGACAATTATCATTATTGAGTACTGCATAATAATATATTACATTGCTGTATATTAACATAATGAATTGCAAATTTTACAATTTCATATAATTCATAATTTACCAAATACCACGATCATTAAGTAATTAACATCTTAAAGAGCGAGGACAATTATCCATATCCTTGTTACTACAGTATCAAGTACAAACCGAACAGAGCAACGCTTATTCAAGCATCTAAATCAAATGGCTCGCAACATCCCAATCTAACGGAAAATCAAAGAGAGAATTGGAGGATCATGCTGCACCGGCTCCAAACAAAATTTGTTAAAATCAAGGGCGAATAGCACAAAAAACCCTAAATTATGCCCACCGTAACACAAATACCCGAAACTTTTTGTTATACTATAAAAAATCCTAAATTTGTCCACTGTGACAAAAATACCCTTAACATATCTATAATCTATTTCAGTACTATTCATAATATTTTGTCACATTGGTATAAGTTCGAGATTTTTTACAACACAAAAAAAAAAGTTTGAGGCATGTGTGTCACAATTGGCAAAATCAGGGTTTTTAGTGATACTAAAGAAAGTTTAGGGTATTTATATCACTGTGCGCATAATTTGAAGTTTTTTGTGGTATTAATCCTAGAATCAATTGGTTTATTTTTCGATTCAATTCCGAACCTGACATGGCAAGCTTCCTTTTGCAACGAATTTCGTAATCCAACATCCATTCACGCACGCGCGGGTGCTCATTCGATTTGAGTGCGAGCATCCTCGGGCTAACAAAAGGGATGGAAGGAACCTTGGTGGTGAAGGTGGAATTGTTACTTAAAATATATCTATTAAATATTATATGCAACATGGAAAAGTCAACAAGAGGTCCCATGGTCTAGTGGTCAGGACATTGGACTCTGAATCCAGTAACCCGAGTTCAAATCTCGGTGGGACCTTCTCCTCCTCTCCTTCTTTTTTTGAATTCTTCTTCTTCTTCTTCATCTTTTGCTCGTCTTTGTAAAGTTTTTTTTTGGGTAAAGGTCTTTGTAAAGTTTAAAAGGCCAAAAATTCAAAATAGCCGCACATAAAAAATATGGCATTACGTTACTTTCTTTAGAAAGTACGGCCTTGATTCTTTTACGGGTTATAACTAGCAATAATGGTTTAGACACTAAACTGGCTTTGTTCAGGAATTTGCTCATTTGTAATCTACTCCATTTGCAAATTGTTTTTGTAGGCTTAATCGGATCATTAAAATGACCCACCGTCCTAAACACGTCGCATCTTGGTGCGTTTTATCGAATTTCCTATGAAAAATGCCGTAGCACGTGCACATTTCGAAGGTTTGCCGTGAACTGTCGAGATCTATTTTTTTGTGATCCAATCCTCACATATCGGTGACTGTTGTATTCAAGATGTGAGAATTGGATCATCGGGAATTCGTTAAAGCTTCAATATTGGCATTTCCAATGCGACTAAAATCAACTTTCCACCAAAAATTTTTAATAAAAAAAAAAGCAGCACAATCTATTATATTCAAGATATAATATCGCACGACCCAAACCCAACCCGACCCACCCGTTTGACAGGTCTATTGCACGAGAGAGGGAGGTAAGAGCATCGAGCACAAGAAAGGGAGGTGAGAGGCTAAGAGTGTCGGGCGCGAGAAAGGGAGATGAGGAGCTGAGGTCTAAAGGAGAGAGAAAAGGCTCTAATCTTAATTTAGGGTTACCTCTGGCCGGTTTCGTCAATTCGGGTCGGTTCCGCACAAAGAATCGGGAACCAAACCAGTCATTCCTAATTTCATATTTTTGAAATCGGGTTTTTTCAAGAATTGGCTGATTCAGTCCTGTTTCTTGGTTGGACCGGATCAATGCACACCCCTGATTTTTAAGTTAGTGGAGGACATGTCCTTTTTATTTTCGTAGTATTTTATTTGAAGGAGAAGATATGCAAGTCTCTTGTAAGCTTTTAGGTTTTGTTTGAGGACCTAAATTGTAAATTTTGGAAAGTGAGGATATGAATGCAAAAAGTGAGGGGGGGGGGTTTGAATATTTCCTTTCTTTCATGGTGTGTTTGGATTGAAAGGGTTGGAGAGAAGTGAACAAGAATTGAGTTTCTTTGGATAGTTTTTTTTCTCACAATTCATTTTCCATTCAACAATGGGAGGAAATGGAGGGAAATTAACTTTTGGTGTTCTTTTTTTTTCTGTTTTGCAATTTTGTCCCTCATTTTGTTTATGTACACAAATAAGACAACCGATACCATACACTATCAATCAAACCAATTTCGCTTTTCATGTCATTTCTCTTCATAGCACACCCAAACAAGCCAGAGAAATTTCCCTTCTTCCGTACTCACTTCCTTTCCCTTTTTTTTTTCTTTTTATTTCCATTCCATTCCCTCCCCTCGTCGCTTACGTAACCAAACAAGGTGTTGGCGAAATCTCAACTTTGGGAATGGAAAGGTCGATTGTTCAAACTTCACTTCTTGAGACGTGGGAAAAAGTTATTTACGTCGGTTTCGTTTGTCTCACGAAAAATGAATGATATAAATATGTTTTCCTAAAAATAATTGCTTATAATTCTTACAAAAATGAACGAATGATAAATATTTTATTATTCACGAAAATATTAAGATATAAATTATTATCAATGTCGAAATTTCTCTATTGACACATTATTTCAAGTAATACAAATAATCATTTTCGAGAAAAATAATTTTCAAGTCAAAATTTTTCATTTTTCACAAAATAAACGGAGCTCGTTTCACAAATAATGTGACATTTATGGAAAATGACAATATTTTTCGATGTTTAGTAGAAACTTGATCCGTTGTTTAGTACGGGAAAATTTGATTTAATTTTCATAAATAGACCTACACTAATTAGACCCTAGTAACTCAAGCACGGGCAGCTGGATAATCGAGCATCTGCACTAGAGTCCCCGGTCCGGCCTTAATGGACCCCGACCTAAAAGCTGGAAAAAAAAAAGCGAAGAAAAATATTTTTCGGGAAATAAACGAGATACTCGGATCCTAAATCCACGCTTCTCCCCGCAACTCCCGCGAGCAAAAATAAATCGTTAAACGCACGTTGTCTTGAAAGAGCTCTACGATCGACGGTCGACATTAACTCCCCTCGTTTTCAATTTCTTTCAATCGGACGGCCATGGGAGCGTTGGGGATCCGTCCCACCGCCACGACACCCCGCCCTCGGAAGCAACCTCGCCAAAATAAAAACGCTCCCACGCGGCGCACCTTTCCGCCCTTTTATTCCGCTTTCGCTCCGTTCCGGACAAAATCCTGCGAATTGCCAAAATCAACCTCGGCATGTCGCGGGCAGAGCCGCCGGCGGCGGCGGCACGGGGACGGCAACGCGAGGGGCGTTTCCGTGATTTCGCTGCCCGGATATTTTGGCCCCCCCCTCCCCGCGAGGGGTGGGTGGGGGCCAATAGAAAAACATCGCGAGGGGAAAAAGGAAAAGTAACGATGAATATTGATAATAATTAGGAAATCGAAAAATATCTTTGGCCCACGCCCCCCCTACCCCCCCCGTGTCTATCCACCACCGCCAACACCGCGGCTGTCACGTGACCCCCCCCCCCGCACGGCGGGGCCCACCTCCCCTCCTGGTTCGATTTTAACCGCGGTTAGCGGAGGGGGGCGGCGGGGGTCGTGCCGCTCGAGGAGGCCGGGTCAGCTGGGTCCGTTGACTGGCGCCCCGCTCGCTGGCTTTCCCTTGTCCGGGTTAGCCTCGCCCCGAGGACACTCCGGTCGACTCAGTTGACCAAGAGCTCCTTTCGTGCGTGCGTGCATTTTTCCTTCTGTAGGGGGAGAGTTTTGGCGATGGGCTAACTACTCGTTTTTGAATTTGATGGAGGAGGACAGGGAAGGGATCTGAATTTTGTAACCGAGAGATTCCCGAGGCCAATTCGCGATCGCCACATCAATCAATCATTCGGCAACGATGTAATTTGAAGATACCGCTTTTATATCTAGTTAAAAGTGTTACAAAAACGAGAACACATTTGCGATCGAAAGATATAGAGGTTCGCACTAATTCAAAAGTCTTGCATGATATGCAATGCAATATTTCAATATCAATTGTAGGAAAAAAATGCGAATGCACCGATGCATTCTTAATTGTAATTGTACGCTAGGACAAAATCGATGGTATCATCGTATAGATAATCAAGATAATTATTGAAAAATTAGCCTAAATTAGCTTTGAGTCTCCCTTGTTATATAATTTTAGTATATAGCATATTCATCTCGCGAAAGCTATTCGGATTTTCACGGATTTTTTCATTTCTTTGTGCTTGAAACATTGTCTATATCTTTTTCCCTCCACGTGTACGCACGTGCTAATCTTACTAGCAATAGAAATTTGCCTTACTTACATGCCATCAACGACAATCTTCTCAGTAGTTGGCTTAGTTTTTTCGATCAAGACCACTATAGGTAATCACCAAGTTATAATTCGATGAAATGTCAAGATGCTAAAATGAACAAATTTAATCTGATTACTCTTTAAATTTACCTATTAGTTGAAAAAAAGTAGGAAAAATTCAAAATAAGAACTTGAAGTGCCTTCAATTTCTCCGATAAGGACATGAAGTGCCTTCAATTTTTCAAATAAGGACATGAAGTGGATATTATCTTAAATAAGGATTTAAAGTGAATCTTATTTCAAATAAAGATTTGAAGTGGCCATATTAATATAAAAAAGGGTCTGATCTCACCAAGGTCGATGGCATTTTCGTCTTTTAAATTTTTTTTATTATTATTTCTTCTTTTTTTCCTTTTCTGTTTTTTTCCATCCTGCTTGTTTTTTTTAAACAAAAATTTTAATTTTTCATTTTTAATCTAATTTATCTGTTCAACAAAAAAAATATAATTTAACTAAGATTTATGTTAAAATTATTTTTTGGATCAAAATGTTCTTGACCGGCAGAAAAATTTAGCCGGGATCAGGCCTTTATTTGAAACTGTTATAGCCACTTTAGACTCTTATGTGACACGAGATCCACTTCACTTCAGACCCTCATTTGGAATTTTCCCAAAGAAGTATTCAACGATGATGTCGATGAATTTAGTCACGGAGTCCCGACAACAAATTAATTTTTTTTTTGGAGGGTTTATTGATGTAATTTGACTTTTGGCACCAAAGCCACTCGTTCCGGCCATTTCTCATTTCAAAACAGTCGCCATCGCAACCCTAATCTCACGCCAATACTTTCGTAGCTAGTTCATTTTCCTACCGTCGAACGCGAGTCCTTCAATTAATCGATTGGCTTCGCCCATCGAGAAAGGTCGCGGTAGACTTTTACATCCAAGGGGCATCGAGGTATTTAAGCGGCGGGATAAATCAATTAATTTAAATTAAGAGATATTAGACCATTGGAGGGAACTTAACTTGGAATGAGCTGTCTGAATGAATCTTTGGCAAAAGACCAAAATAGCCCCCCCTCCTCTTAATGCCTCTTATGGCAAGCAAGATCCAAGCTCCAGCTCATCCATGCATCCACCACATCCAAACACCCCACCCCACACCCCTTACAAAATTTCCAAACGCTAACCATGGTTAAGAACATTAACCACACCGTGCGCAGTGCGCACCCCACCCCCCGTATAAATACCCGCCCTCCGCTACGCTCTCGGAGGCGCGTTAACCCTAGAAATCGCCTCCTTTCTCTCTCTCTCTCTCGCTTGCGAGTTCTCGAAGCTTTCGTCAATGGCTTCCGCAGAGGTTGAATACCGGTGCTTCGTCGGCGGCCTGGCCTGGGCCACCGACGACCAGTCCCTCGAGCGGGCCTTCAGCCAGTTCGGCGAGATCCTCGAATCGAAGGTCCGTTTGTCGCCCGCAGGAGATCCAGATCTGACCGCGATCCGAGTCGAGCCCCCGATCTCGTTCCGATCTGATCTGATCCTGATCTGTTTGTGTTAACTTCGATCCTATGCTCTCTCTGTGTTACTGTTGCGCGCGAAAAAAAACGAAAAAATTTATGTTACTGTGACTCGAATCGGTACGTCCATCTTCATCTTCTTCACCAGAGACGGAAGATCGATCGATACACGAGCTGTTGTCTTTTTTTCCCCCCGTCTCTCTTCCTCCGCCGGCGACGGCGGCGCGTTTTGGGTGCGGATCTGATGTCGTTTCGCCGTTTTTCGTTGGTGCTTTCGTGTCCAGGTCATCAACGATCGGGAGACCGGGAGGTCCCGCGGCTTCGGCTTCGTCACGTTCGGCAGCGAGAAGGCGATGAGGGACGCGATCGACGGCATGAACGGGCAGAACCTCGACGGGAGGAACATCACCGTCAACGAGGCGCAGTCCCGCTCCGGCGGCGGAGGGGGCGGCGGCGGATTCAGCCGCGGCGGAGGCGGCGGGTACGGGGGCGGGCGACGGGAAGGGGGCGGCGGGTACAACCGCGGGAGCGGCGGGTACGGCGGCGGCGGCGGCGGCGGGTATGGAGGCGGCCGGGATCGCGGCTACGGCGACGGCGGCTACGGCGGCGGCGGGTCTAGGTACTCCAGGGGCGGCGGCGCCTCCGAGGGTAACTGGAGGAACTGAGTCCTCGTCGTCGGTGCTGCTTTTGGGTTTCTTTCGAAGTTCTCTGATGTGATGTGATGTGATGTGAAGGCCGCCTAGCTGGGCCTGGTGTCGTGGTTTCTGTTCTCTGGTGTTATGGTTTCGTGTTCGGGTTCTCTGCTTTTTTGATCGATGGTCACTCAGTTACATGTCCCTTGAATCGAAGGAAAATGAAGTACAGATCTTCGTTCTCAGCACCGATCTCTCCCTTCCTTCCCCGTCTTCTCTTGTGATCTGCTCCTCTTCCGTCTCTGTTTTTTCAATGCTCGGATGCTGTGGGAGTCGCTTTTGATAGGCGTTGCGTCTCTCTGTGGAACCTCTATTGCTGAGAGACGTGTCAACGAAAGCGTACAGGAAATTTTTCAATACCAATCCCTCACTTTTACGTGCTGCGGCCCGTTGATTCGATGGGTCGCAGGCTTCTTCCGGTTGGATGATTACATTTGCTTGGCAGAGTCCGCAATTGATTCTGTCCCGGCGTTTTGCTTCCTAATTGATTCAAGTTTCCGAAGCATATAGATCGAACAAGTTAAAAAAATTCAGTGTTAAACAAACGGCGCCGGCGCTGCCTGTCTGCTGATATATCGTCATGCTCTGGTAGTACATCCATAGCTAATTTTTCTCGACGGTATCGCAAAACGCTCGGGAGATTCTCGTCGATGAGGAAAGAAAAAATGGCTACGGATTTCACCGTAGTGGTGCGTGAAATCGAATCTTTAGTTTTCCTAATGCCAGCGATTTGACCAACTGTTAGCGCAATGATAGCGTCGGTATGTTAATAATTGGAGACGTGCGAGGGTGAGAGAAAGGGCATATGCTTCGAGCATATGCTCTGGAAATGGGATAAGCGTCAGGGTTGAGGACCGCTCCTCGGTCCACGACGGTGACGTGTCGCGTCGTCCGCCCGTCCGTCCGGCCGTGGGTTTATACGCTCCCGTGTCTATGTCGCCGTCCCTTTCTCTGTTCTTTACGCCTTGTCGTCCTTCCTTTTTCTCTGATTGAGAAAACGATCCGGAAGGGCGGTAATTTGCTTCGAAGGTGTACCCCGTTGATGCCGTATTTCCCGGTAGGACCCAACTCGAATCTTTTACAATCTAATCGAAATCTTTAAGTATCTGCTTGTCGGAATCTCATTTGATCGCACTTTTTCTTAAGAAGGTCGAGCAGTACAGTAATGCATGTTTTTTTTTTGACCTGCCCATATTCTCTTGGGCTGTCGGGTGGCAAATGAAAGCCCACCGTCTTAGCATTTTTTTTTGTCGGGTTCGGCTTTACATTTTTTTTGGCGGCCTGGTTTGGATAGTGGGTTTTGAGCCCTGGAGGATGATGTCGTCTCCGTAATCGAGACGATTGTCGTGCGGTGTTCAGCAAGACGACCGATGCGTTGCTTGTCATGCGGCGTTCAGCAGCAATGGCTTCGACGAGATTGCGTTCGGGGGTCCCTGGATTATACGAATTGAAGATGGCCGTGGATGGAAGAGACCCATCCTTTTAAAACTCATGCCATGGACACTCGATATGTGACGAGGCCAATTCCTTGAAAGAGAGCCCGAGCTTTTGCATTTGTGATAAAGATGATACAACCTTCGAAATGTACCCAAAATTTGACCAAAATAAAAATGTACCAAAAGGAAAGGCCCAACCCTTTCACCCACGTGTGTTACCCGTGGTACAAAATGATGTATGTCACGGATTTCGTCTATTTTTACAAATAAATTGTCACGCGTCATCCAACAAAAGCTCCCTTTGCTAATGAATAATAGATAGCTGAATTAATCGTGACGAAGAATTGAGTTTTTTTTGGAACAAAGTGCGAGGAACTCAATAA
This sequence comes from Syzygium jambos, assembly GCA_031216235.1. Classification (NCBI taxonomy): domain Eukaryota; kingdom Viridiplantae; phylum Streptophyta; class Magnoliopsida; order Myrtales; family Myrtaceae; genus Syzygium; species Syzygium jambos. Next base: position 18,007,218 of record CM062226.1, read on the forward strand.
CAAAGTTTATATCCTAATTTCGTGACGAATACTATAAATAAAAAATGACGTTGATCCTTGTGTTGTTGATGTGGCGCTTGTAGAGTGGGTCACGTAGGATGACGAATGGCATTTTAGAGGTAAGAATGGGCATTATTCGTAACGGATATCGTTCTCGTCCCACATGTCAAAGATCGAGCTTATTTTCTCTGTGAAGGTTGGGCTACTATCGTCCCAGGTGCATAATGTCGGGCTTTCCTTTGGACGTTTGAAAGGTTGTGTTGAAAAAAAAGAAAAAGAAAAAAAAGAGGTGTTCATTTCATCCCATTGGACTTTTTTTTCCCTTCCGGATTGGCTGAATACGTGAAAACTTGCTGAAAACCATTGCGTCCCCACCCACAAACACATGCACTCGTACCCGTTCCCCCAAGTGTTTTGGAGTAAGTACGACAAACTTTCAGTGCTTAGGTTGCGTTTAGTCGTCTGTATTTCTAGCTAGGATAAGACTGGATATGATAAAATAGCTATATCCTATCTACTTTGGTGAATTGCAGTAATAAAGATGGATATTTTCACATCTTACTATGCCCATTATTTACTATGAACGTCATATTAGTGTAAATGAACCTAAAAATGCACAAACGGAGATGATAAAAATCTCTCATCGCACTCTTACCTACTTTATTGTTATTTGCTAATTTTTTTAAAATTTTTCCCTCTTTTTTAATTCTTTCCTTTTTTATTCGTTTTTTCCCCTTCCATCATTCTCAAAAAAAATTTATTAAATAGTAAACTATAATAATATACCTAAAATATGTAATAAATAAAAATACTAAATGTATATATATACATGAAATTTATGTCATAATATAGAAAGAAATTCGAATATATAAATAAAAATAAGAATAAATGAAAACAAAATTATTTTTATTTTTTTGTTATTTTGAATTTTTATATTAAAATTCAAATATTATTTTAATTTAACAATTTTGTTATTCGAGAAAAATTACTTTTATATTATGAACATAAAAAATCCTATCCACCTTTATCCTACCTCCCCATTGAATTATTTTATTCGGGTTATATCCCTTCTATATCCCACTTTATCCTATATAGGGCAGGCACCAAACACGAGATATGATAAATTTTAAGGAAAAAACCACAAATTATGTCACTTGTAACAAATTTATCCTTAACTTTTTTTTGTGACACGAAAACCCCCAAACTATGCCATTTGTGACACATTTACCCCATAATACTTCATTATAGGGCATTTTTGTCTTTTTCCTTTTTCTTTTTTTTTTCCTTTCTTCTTCTCTCTTCCCTTCGCCGTGGCTGGCGGAGGGAAGCCGGCGAGGGCTGCCCTCGCCGGCGTTGGGGTTGGGCGAGGGCTGCACTCGTCGGATCTAGCGAGGGCGATCCTCACCGACGTCGAGTGAGGGCGGCCCTCGCTAGATTTGTCACAAGTGGCATAGTTTGAAATTTTTGGTGGTCTTTTCCCTAAATTTTATCCCATCTTAAATTTTATCTTGACTACCAAACGTAGCCTTAGAGGTTTTAGTTTGTTTGTCATCTATTCTACTTTTTGTCATCTATTTGAGAAAATCATTGCATCTTAAGGTACATTTATTTGAAGAAAAACTGTTTTCAGGAAATTATTTTCTGATTTACCGATATTTAAATGACAAAAAACTGATCTACGTACGGAAAACTACTTCCAAAAAACGACATTCTCTTTTGGTAAAAGAAGGAAATCACTTTCCTTAAACCGCCTAACCATTTTCTATGAAAAATATTTTCTTTTATCTTGAAATTTTTAATGAAACAAACACACCCTTATTTATGACGAAAATGCACGAGGGATCATACTACCTTACCCCACACTCAAACAACTATGTCGAGAAGAAACTTCCTTCACTGAATCACTCACAAAACTAACCCACTTATCATCCACCCCTATTGGTATCCACTCCCTGGCACCACAATCGCCAGAACCGAGGCCTTCATCGTCTCCTCCCTCCTCCTTTCTCTCTCCGTGTGTATGGATCAAGTCGTCATTCTAACACTAACTCTCAATTGATCAATTGCAATACTCCCACAGTGTGGAAAATGTCTAGATTGATGTTGCGCGACCTCGGTCTGGATTGTACCGGAGGTCGTGATTGTTGTTGAGAGAGAGAGAGAGACAGAGAGAGAGAGAGAGAGAGAGAGAGAGAGAGGCAAGGGGTTCGGAGGATTCGGTGGAAGATCTATGGTGGTCGAGGGAGCTGAGCGAGGTTACTGGTGTTGTGCCATTACCGGAGGTGAGTTGGGTGATAGGGCCAACAATGGCACCAAAGACCATGAGTAAAGTAGATATGGTCAAGAGCTTTCGACAGAACAAACTCAAACGCAAACTTGCAGATTATAGAAACAGAGCAGACAGAATAGAACTAGGGGTAACACGTAACGGAGATCATTGGAATCTCTGGAGATCACTTCATCCAAAACTTGTCAAACATCTTTAAGAGGAAGATAGTACCCAATCCATGTTCATGACCATTTTAACTTGTCTGTGTGGTTTTTACATCATCTAATTATGTATTAACACAATGTTGTACTTTCTCTTTCATATGACAATCCACGCAGAGTGTGGGTTACGTCCGGTTAATCCATAGCAACCCACCATTTCCATAAGCCTACTAATCTGAACTAACCAGACTTCAACTCACAGCATGATGGGAACAGCTAAGAACCTGTCACATTTTAAGTGATGATCACAAAATGTTGTTCTGAGAAAAAGCAAAGCGTCAACAAGGAAATCTATGTCAATAGTCAGGAGTGTGTTCTAGTCCGATACTACCGTTTTAAGAGGCAGCGAACTTTCAACTTCCTGGGCAGCGGCATTCTTCTCCGCTACAACCTTTGACATTCCAAACATCTGTATTGGGAAAACATGGAAATAAGTTGGAGGAAGGGGGAGGAGACTACATGATGCATAAAGAGGGTTCATGGTGAAGCTAGAGGTGCAATTGAGGAAGATGATACCTTCTGAACGGTCTTTGTGAAACAGCTCTTGTGCTCATCCACGGATGCGTTGATGAATTCATCAATGTGATCCTTTATATCCTCCAAAAAGGTGGCGCCATCCTTCTTCTTCTTTCGACATGAAGTTAGAGGCGGTGCAGCAGGAGCGACAGCAGCAGCATCATTCTGATTTTCCATCTTACTCATTCCTGAGATAGAAAGTGGATTCGTAAGATGGAACAGGAACTTACTTTACTGGCTACTCGACGAAAGAGAAACGCAAAAGCCATTGTCCTGGACCGAACAATTACAGATTTTTAGTGTGCCACTGCCAGCATGATAACCACAATACAGAAAAAAACATTCTTCAAATCATAACAATTTGCTGCAACAAAAGAATAGATCATTTCACATGAATAAAATGCCTAGTGAAGCAAGTGCCCAACCACAAACATATAAAGCTACAAAAGTTCAAAGAGCATAACTAAGTATACCAGGAAGCCAACATGACTCGACACAACAGAATTTGAGGTTCCAAGTCAAACACGCAAGAGATAAAGAACCCGAACAGATATAACCATCTTCAGTAACAGACGACAGACAACGATTTGCGACTACTTCAGCAATCCATCAAAAGGTGGGTCAGCGAAAGAAAAAAGTTCTGAATGGCAAACAACTTATCAAGGAGGCGCCTTGACCATTGCATCTAAGGGATGGATAACACGAATCAAGATGCGTTGCGGGCTATGGAGAATGGAGATGGCTGTCCTTGACCTCACGCACAGAGTAAATTGACTCTCTTGACTCTCTCTTTATTTCTTCCACAAGAGTAAAAACTTTCCCATCGCTCTCAACCAAACCTACCAGCGGAAAACGAATTTCAAACCCTTATGACATATGAAATCAAGGCCAAATCCTCGGATCTGGGGCGTCCCGAAAACGTGGGTCTCGTCCAAGGTTTCTCATTCTGCGAACCCACAAGAAAGCAATCACTGAAATGAAACTTTCCCAATGATCGACATCGGCAATTCAATTACACCTCTCAACACCCAGAAAGCGATAAAGATAAGCCAGAGGCATCGATCGCAGCCACGCCAAATCAGAAGAAGAATTGGCGAACACACAGCTTAAAGACGACAACAGAAATTCTCAGTTAGGAGGGCATGCTTTTCACCTGGAAAGGAAAAACTGAAGGAGGCACCGAGCAGAGAAAGAGGAACTCATTGAGCTCGGTGACTTTCGGAGCCAAGAGGCGAGGATGGTCGCGGTCGAATTTTGTGACATCACCGTCGTCCATGACTCCTATTACTTGATTTTCAATTAAGGTTACTATCATTAAAAATATGTTTTTTTTTTTTTTGGGTAACCCAGGAAACCCCACACGGCCGACAGCCGGGAAGTAAACCCTGGGGGCGACACGTGCTAGCCACCACACACGTGCCACCAGTTAAGTCACCCTGCGGCGCCCGGGATTCGAACACTCAACCTTTTGCAAGAGGAAGAGTGCGCGCTCCAGTAGCGCCACCCAGGCGGGTGCATACCATTAAAAACCTTAAATTGATATATATGTGATAGATTAATCAAAATTAATTTTTTGACCACTAAAAACCCCAAACTGGTATATTTGTGATAAATTTATTATGCGTTAAATTGAATTAATACCACGAAAAATCATAAATGGATAAATCTATGACAAATAGAAAAGTAAAATCTTAAACTAGTATACCCGTCAACTGCCAAGTGCCATCCAACTTAGCAATTTGATAGTAAAATTTAACGAAAACTAACAGAGGGTAATTTTGTCATAGCAATATTAGTTTGGGATTTTTTGTGGTAAAAAAAATAATTTTGAGTAAATTTGTCATTGTCTATCAATTTGGGGTTTTTATGATATTAATCCTTAAAAATATTAGTGATATAATGATGTCAAATTAATTTTCACTTCACCAAAAATTTATAATTTTTTCCCTATCCAAGTCTTAATCCCGCTACAGAAGGCAGATTTGAGTTATGGTAATTAGTTTGGAATTTTTTTTGGATTGGGATACCGATTTGTTTCATGAGACATAAATCAATGGGAAAATTTTAAATAAGGAATTGAAGTGTCATCATTTTCTCAAATAAGGGTATGAAGTAGCCATGTCAGTATCAAATAAAGGCATGAGTGGCTGAATAGTTTCAAATAAGGGCTTGACCTCACCGGCCGGCTAAATATTTCGACTTGTTAAGGACATTTTTGTCCAAAGACAATTTTAATTTAAAATTATTTTGTTAGTTTTTCCTTTTTTGTTTATTTTTCCGTTTTTTGTTTATTTTTTCTTCTTTGCCACCGGTGATGCCCGAAGAGGGCTAGGCAAGGGTGACCATCGTTAGCCATAGGTGAGCCCGGTCTTGCCTGGGCGAGGCGACCCTCGCTCTGGGCGGGGACGGCCTTGAAAGCCACCTTCTACAAATAAACTTAGAGCTACATCATTTAGTTGTTAATCACATAACCTTTTCACAGTAGTTCATGTTTGGAGCCTTAGGTCTTAAATTTTTAGCTTTTGTGAATTCAAAATAAAAAATAACGTTTCATATAGTTCGCATCATAAAATTAATCTATGTTTAATTCTCATATCATACATATCATTCATGTCATATCGTTATCTTTAGGAATTAATTTCATAACATTGCATACAGTTAATTCATGGGATAATGACACAAACAATCCCTAAACTTTAGTGAAATGTGCAATTTGATCTCTGAACTTTTAATTTGTTCCAATTTAGTCTTGAACTTTAGGCTAATGTTCAATGTGGTCTTAAACTTTTAATTTGTTCAATGTCATCCATGAAATTTTGATATATATTCAATTCAGTTCCTGAACTATATGAAAATATTCAATGTAGTCCTTGAACTTGAATTAATGGAAATGACTCCATACAGTTCAGGGATGACAACGAACAAATTAAAAATTCCGGGACTACATTGTACATTGGGTTAAAGTTTAGAGACTCCACTGAACAAATTAAAAGTTTAGGAGCCAAATTGCATATTTGGCCAAAGTTCATAAACTGTTTATGTCATTTTTCCTTAATTCATTACAGCATCGCATGCATAACATTTTGGACTTTATGTTAGTTCATCAATACATATTAGATTAGTACATATAATCATAACAGTAATTGAGTTATGTTCATATTTCATTTAGGGCTTCATTCAATAAACAAGAAATCACAAAAAGAATCAAATGACATTGTATCTTAGTTATCTCAAAATAGCTTAGGTCATAAATTAGTCATATTCATCCAACTTTCATTGATGAATCGCATTCATCATCGCATATTTGTTTCTTAAGTCTAAGCTTGCTGTTTCCTTGTCTTAATGAGTAACGAATGGGGATCCATTCCTATTTGCTCATGCATTCCAAGTTCCTTAATCTTTTTAGTAATTTATTTACTGTTTTGATTATTAAATGTTTCATTATTGACTACGCACCCACATGGTCATCCCCAAAATACATGCAAAAATATTTTCGAAATATGGAGAAAAGGTACTAAAAGGGTGTTAGATAAATCTAGCAAATCAAGTCTCCAAATCCATTAAATCTCTGGTTCGTAAAAGTAAATATACTTTCACATTTTCCTTAGGTGTCTAATCGATCATAATCGATTAGTGGTGACTCTAAAAGGTAAGTTTAAATGCACGTCTAATTGAGTACTAAGTTATTATTGGTAGGGCTTGGGAGAGTCCGTGTTAAATGGGAGTGACTGCCTCGTGAGAGGAACCTTTTTCTCGTTTAATAGTCCATTAGCTTTCCCTTGGTGGTTAACCTTTGCGAAGGTTGTGACAGCTTGGGGACTCCGCTAGGGGAGTTGAATTAAAATTCACAATGGACTTAGGCCTGAATATTTCTTTTTCCGAAAAATATTTTTGCTCGGTAGCATGGATATAAGGTATGCCACTAGTGTTAGGTGTTAAATAATTTTGTAGATGATGAGTTATAAAGGGGAGGAGTGTGTGCTTACCCTTGTTTTGCAAGGAGGTTTTGTGAATGGTTGCTTTGGTTATCACTGAAGCGGTGTTTGCATTATGTAAATTGTTATACTTGTTTTACATACTTGAGCACTACACTTTTGCATACATGTCCCATGATCAAATCTGGATCACATGCTAGGAAAATAATTAGGATGATGTTAAGAGGATCCGGCCACGTTTGCAAGCACGTAGACTAAGAGCTACCTATTCAACCCCACTTTTTCTAGTTGTCGAAAGCGTTCTTCTTTATCTGTAGGCTCTTGAGATCATAAGGATGACCTTTCGACTGAGCTGGTATCAAAAGGACCCAATTTAGCTACAAGCACACCATGCTAGTCGGTATACCTCTTGGTCTATAGTTTCAAGCCTTTTTAGTACATCCCACTATTAGGCATCAAACCTCACATGGACATGCTCATGTCTTTGTGTTTTGCTAGCCTCCGTTGTCACTATAATTGTTATATACTATGTCCCTTTTATTTATTACATCATGTTTCCCAATCATTCCGTCTCGATCAATTATATGCCCTCCTTGATCGAGAGGAAAAGTGGTAAAAAAGTCCTAAACTTATTGAATTAATTCCAATTTTAGTTGTGAACCTTTTTTTAGTGTCAATTTAGTTCTAAGTCTTTTGTTTTTATGTCAATTCAGTCCTTCCAGCTAATTTTGTCCGGATATTATTGACATGGATGCCGGCCGGCTCACGTGGTACTGTCGGCGCTGACGTGGATACATTTTAAATAATTTTTTTTTCTTTTTTTTCTTTTTTCCCCTTTCTTCTACCTTTGGTCGGTGTCGGTCATTAGCCATAGGCAATGGCTGGCCACCAGCCAAGTGGGTTGGCCTTGCCTGGGCAAGGTCACCATCACTTGCTATAGGCGAGGCTAGGCGACCCTTGCCTGGGTGAGGGCAGCCTAGCTGAGCACTGCTTGTGCCAAGGTGATGCCCGGCGAGGCTTTCCTAGTCTGGGTGAGGGTCGCCCATGCCAAATCTAGCCTGGGCAAGGTTGACCCTCCCCAGGCATTGTCAAGGTGAGGGTGAGCCCCGGTGAGGGCTCCCCTTGCTAAATCTGGCGAGGCTGACCCTTGTCAGGACTCGCCCTTGCCCAGGCGAGGGTTGGTTGGGCCTTGCTTGTGGCGGGTGACGGCGACCTCGCTCAGGTAGGGCTAGCCCGCCTGGCCATGGCCGGTGGCTGGCCATCGCCTATAGCACTGGCCGCCAGCCAAAGGTAGAAGAAAGGAAAAAGAAAAGAAAAGAACGAAACAAAAGAAAAACATGCTTTAAAAGATCGAAAAATATTAAAATATCATTAAAAATTATCTACGTCAGTCCAGCGTGGGGCCACGTAGGCCAGTCAGCATCTACGTCAGCGATCTTCTGGCCAAAATTAACCGGAACAACTGAATTGGCACAAAGACAAAATATTTAGAATTAAATTGGCACATATGTAATAGGTTTATGGCTTTTCTGACACTTTTCCTCGGGATTGATTACAAACATTTTCAAATCAATGGGGCATATGTTTGATTGGCACACAATACCCTTCAGTGATACTTTCTCTTGCAATGAAATCCTAACACGAGACCTCATCCTCGTTTGACCCGAAGATAAGTTGGTTGCTTGTTTTCGTTCCCATTGACGGTCTCACCGAAGTCCTCGATTCCCTTTTCTTTTTATTATCGCACTTATTTTCGTCTTTATGTCCTAGGAAAATGACCCTCAAGGAAGAGATGAGAAAGAAGTCGGCACTCAAAGGAAAGAGTGATGCAACGGCACAGATCCAACGTCGAGTGGATGAGTCGCACAATTGTGTAAACCCAGCTGTAGGTCTTTGGCATTGACCTTGAGCCGATATATCTTTTGGACCCCGGACGTTCTCCTCCACAAATAACCCAGCCGTAGTTGCTTCTGTTTTTCTTAGGGGGTAGCTGTCTCGTCTAGGGAATTGTCCTGGCGACAACTACCTTCCGGCGTCCCTCTCCCCAATTCCTCCCAATCGTTGCGTCGTTGTGTTTCGTTGTCGTATTCGGCTGGTTGCGAGGGTGGAGCAAGTACGTAAATACTGTTGTTGTGGTGATACTTATCGAGTTACAGGACAATTGCAAGGAGAAGTTCAAATTGTTTTGGGATGATCAAACCCGGTTGTTATTGTCATTGTTTTCCATTGTGAAAGCGCTCGACTAGATCTTTCAAAGGAGAAAGAAAAATAAACAAAATTGCAAAACGGTCTTTAGAGAGCAACGACATTCGGAAGTGGTACGAGAGTTGAGACTGAAGAATTAATTTGTCAATTTGTAGAGTTTGGAAATTGTCTTTTGGCCCACTGACTGATCGGCGATCAGATCATTGAGTGTGGGGTCACAAAACCATGATACTTATCCTTTTGGAGAATGATTATTTTCTACTATGGTTAATATTATGGAAAATTTTAAATTAATACACCGAAGATAAATTTATCTAAAATTATTTTTTGATAACAAAAAATTTAAACTGGTACATCTGTGATAATTTTATCCCGAACTATTTTTTTATCACAAAAAACCTCACACTAGTACACTTGTGATAATTTTACTTCCGAATTAATTTTTTGACTACCAAAAACTCCAAATTGGTACATCTGTAACAAATTTATCCTCCATTAGTTTCCGTTAAATTTTACTATCAAATTGCTAAGTTTAATGACACTTGGTAATTGACAGGTATGCCGATTTTGGATTTTACTTCTCTATTTGTCACAAGTTTACCAATTTGTGGTTTTTCGTTATATTAATCCAATTTAACGGATATTAACGGAGGGTAACTTTATCATAAATGTACCGGTTTGAAATTTTTAGTGGTCAAAAAATTAGTTCGGGGTAAAATTGTTAAATGTGTATCAGTTTAGGATTTTTGATGGTCAAAAAATTAGCTCGGGATAAAATTGTCACATGTGTACTAGTTTAGAGTTTTTTATGATAAAAAATTAATTCGGGGTAAAATTATTACAGATGTAATAATTTGACATTTTTAGTGATTAAAAAAATAATCGGAGGAAAATTTATTATAGATATATCATCTTTAATTTTTTTTATAAAAAATAATTTAAAATAAAATTATTATAAATATAGATATTTCGTAGTATTATCCTTTTCTACAATTACTCTTTGTGGAAATTGTAGGGACTTGTCAGTTCGGGACTGACATCTGCTTTCTGTGGAGTTGTCGAATTCTCCGGTGAAATTGGCACGTGCGTAGGTCAGAATGGCTGAACAATAAATGACCACTGGACGTCCCTGGCGAAGAGGACGACACTGTGCACAATCAAGCTGTGAGAGAGAGAGAGAGAGAGAGAGAATGGTGAACACAGTCAAGCTCTACAAGCCCTTGTTGCGAGCGATCATGAAGCTCGCCGGATTGAGACCCCAAAAGATCGAGGTCGAACCAGGGACCGTCATGAACATCTGGGCTCCAACTCGATCCAAGAAGAACGCCAACAGCGGCGAAAGACCCGCCGTCGTCTTCCTCCACGGCTTCGTTGGCGACGGCATCCTGACGTGGCAGTTCCAAGTCCTCGCCCTCGCGAGGGACTACGCAGTCTACGTGCCGGACCTCCTCTTCTTCGGCGGTTCCTCCACCCGCGACGGCCGCCGGACAGTGGGATTCCAGGCGGAGTGCCTGGGGAGGGGGCTGGCGAAGCTGGGGGTGCGGCGGTGCACGGTGGTCGGGTTCAGCTACGGCGCGATGGTGGCGTTCAGGTTGGCCGAGTCGCGGCCTGAGCTGGTCGTGTCGGTGGTGGCGACGTGCTCCGGCCCGGCGCTGACGGAGTCGTTGAGCCGGGAGTGCTTGGAGAGGATGGGGTTTCCGACGTGGTCGGAGTTTCTGTTGCCTGATTCGGCGGATGCACTGAAGAAGTTGCTTGACATAGGCAGCTTCCGCTTCCCTAGACTCCCCAAGTGCGTTTTCAAGCACGCCCTAGAGGTACGTACCAAACCAACTTTTCTATGATCATGCACGCTTTTTTGCTCTATCGAGAAAGGTTCTTAGTCCATAGTCTGAATAATTGATCGATTCTCAGTACCGGGTTTTTAAAATTTTCAGTATCTGAATAGTTTTAAAATTTTTAAAATTCTCACTGTCGACCGTTCGCCTCGGCATTGCCCGGCAAACCACCGTTCGTGGCGTCGAATCTCTGGGTCTTGGCATCGTCGGCGGAGTCCCGGCTCTGGCGACGCTGGCGAAGGACGAAGAGGGCGGCCACCAAGAGGTCGAGGGCAGAGAGAGTGACGGCGATGGCGACGGAGGAGCAGATGGGTTCGGTTTTGTGGGGAACTGTAGAGAGAGAGAGAGAGAGAGAGAGAGAGTGGGTGAGGTCACTTCAGAGAGGAGAGAGGTGAAGAGAGAGAGGGGGGATGGATGATGGAGGGGTAGCCGGATCCAGCTGGCAGCTAAGATTATGCCTAACCAAATAAAAAAGCAAAAAAAACAACAAAGAGGAAGAAACCGAAAATCGAGACGAACAAAATAGGAACCGTTTTGTATTCGATTCGAGCAAGATCCAATTCGATTTAAGAATGCACTCTCGTTGGTTTGATTCGGTTTGAGTTTTAAAATTGAACCGAATCAAACCGTTGATACTCCTAACTAGATATGTTTTTAGGGCTCTTTTGACAAGTTGCCTTAATAATTTCTGTTTTTTTTGTTCCTAAATTCAATTTTGAAACATAAATTCGTTTGGTAAATATTTTGTTTTCGGACACAAATTTGCAAAAATTTATTTCCAAAATGAGATTTAGAAAAGAATCAAGAATAAAAAAAAGTAGGTTTTTAATTCTTGGAACAATTTTCTATTATGATTCTTCTTGGTTTGTTCTTTTTCTTCTTCTTGGCCGCCGCCGGCTGTTGGCCACCAGCGATCAGCCATAGGCCAAGGCCGGCAAGGGCGTTGCGGCCCTCGCCTAGCCATGGCGGGGCCGACCTCACCGTCGCGACCCAGGTGAGGGAGATGGGTTGCGGCGGCGAGGGCTGGCGGCGAGGGCTTGTGGCCAGTGCCGGCGACCTAGCCATGGGCCAAGAAGGTGAAGAAGAAAAAAAAAAGAGAAAAAAAAGAAAAAATAAAAAAGAAATATTAAAAAATTGAAAATATTATTAATAAAAATAATTTTTGGACAGTTACCAAATATATCTCTATTTTTTTCTATTGCAAGAATATAAATTTTGAGCAGTTATCAAACGCATTCAAATATTTAGAAATTGTTCCTGGATACGGAATAAAAAAGAATCATTTCTGAGTAAAATCAGTTTCCAGGTATAGAATAGTTGTCAAACGAACCCTTAACTACCAAATAAAAAAAAAACATTGATTTGCTAATGGTCTTCGATTTATTATGTATCCAGTCTGAACCTATTGTTTTTACTTCTTTTGTCCCTTTTTAGCACGAATATCCTATTATGATCGTTTGAGAATAATTGAACGTGTTTTTCTGTTCTTTACAATGCTTTAATAACCGCAATGACATAATAAACCTATATTTCTCGAAATGAATTGGCTTGGTAAGGAAAGTTGCAGGCGTGCCTCTTTTGCTAATTTTGATAGATTTTGTATTTTTCTCCCTTTACTCTTTCACAAGCTATAGTACAAGGAGTGGTGGTTGAGGATTTCAACACACACGGTGTTCGACAAAAAAAAGTACTAGAATTGGTGTTCGACAAAAAAAAAATACTAGAGTTGGTGGTGGATACTAGGGGTGTCAGAACAAAACCGAACCGAAAATTTCGTGCATTTCGGTTCGGATCATCAAAATAAATCAATTTTTCTTTTTGGTTCGGTTCATTTCGGTTTGGTTCGGTTCGGATCGAACCGAACTAAAATAAATACTTTGGTTTAGGGCTATTTTGCCCTCTCTCTCTCTCCCCTTCTCTCTCCTCTCTCTTTGTGCTTAATGAACTTGAAACCGAAAACTGATCCGAATCAAACCGAACCAAACGAACAAAATCGATTTTTCGGTTCGGTTTCAATTCGGTTCGGTTCAAATTCGGTTCGGTTCAAGGGGGCACCTTTAATGGTTCGGTTCGGTTTTTTTGAAAAACCGAACCGAACCGAACCATTTACACCCCTAGTGGATACCGGATGGTGGTTGAGAATATCAACCGATTACATAAATTTTTGCTTTTCTCATCATATCCATGGTGGGCTTGATTCCAGTATACTTTTCAAGGCAACCTTTGCACTTCTAGACTTACATTGCTAATATGTCTAGATGTCACGACGAGTGACGATATTAGATTGGGAATATTTGTGAGGCTTCACTTAATATAATTGAAAAAATATCGTAAGAAAGTGGATTTCAGCATCGTATGTTCCACCGATCATCAACTTTCCGTGGACAATGCGATGTAGTTTAGTTGATTTATGCTTTAGATTCTAATCACCAAGATATCTATCGTTGATCATTTATTCGCATTTGCTTTTCGCTTTCCATTTTTATAGCATAATTGTAGTGTTGTCTCTTTCTATTTCTTTCCCACCAAAAGCGTTTTCAACTATTGTTGAGCTCTAGGTTAAGATTGGTGAAATGTTTCATTGTTTGTATAACTTGTGTACATGTTTGTTTTAGATAGTTTAATGCAGTTTAGTGTAAGTATATGTTGTTTCTAATTTTGGTGCTAATGACTAATTGCTTGGTTGTGCTTTTATTATTTTAAGTAAATTATTTTTTTCCTAACTTTTTCAATAAGATGGTGCTTTTGTTTCTTATTTTACATGGTCCGTTGCTTGATCCTTCTTTTGTTTTCTAATATTAACTATCCGATCTCTTTTAAATTTTTATTATCTTGATTAATTTTGCGCTTTTCTATTTTCATTTCCCTTTTTTATTATATTCGAATGATTGTCTTATTTGCCTGATCCATGTGTTCGGGAAGAAACTTTCAACCAAAGAAGACATTATGTGTGTTAACATCATTTAGTGAATTTATCCTAATAAATGTGTACCCAGGAAGTTTATGTTTTCGAGCGGGCCAGGTGGTGTCCGGGATGGTTTTCACGCACCTCGATTGGTCCATGCTCTCGGACGAAATCCTGCTTTTAATCTTTTAATTTGTGTCCTAATGCAATTGAGTCATTTATTCTGTAGTTTGTGCGGTTAACATGATTCCAATCGAGTTCTTTCGTCATTAACCCCCCTTAATCATTTTGAATTATGTTGTTGGCTTCATAAATTCTAATTTATAAGCATAACAAGAATTTTAAAATTCTGCAAATTCAGCTTTATATTGTTTGGCCAATCTAAAAATTAGTGTAATAAAGAAGAAAATCAATAAGAAATGAGAAACATTGAAAGGTGAGAGAAATTGTCTGGCACCACTCTCTATGTCTACCCTAGAGAAAATATTCAATGGTTTGTAATCACCACGTTACCGGCCTATATGGTGTGACTGAGCCTGTATGGCTCACTCACCTACCCTAGCCTTAGTCATTGGCACCCTAACCTGTCCCAGCATCGCCATTCACCATCACAGATGTTTATTCTTTCCACATATTCAAAATGAGTCGATCAATTATCATTGACATCATCATCATCATCATCATCATCATTATTATTTCTTTTTGCCTAAGAGCTGATCAAAGTTATGAAGAAATACTCATTCTTATTCAAATGTTTGGTTGTTTTCTCTGTAATATTAAAATCTTTAAATATCCATGGCGACAACATTACAACCAAGTGTGTTCATGACAAAAGGCTTTGATCGCACAAACCATTGAAATTAGAGTATTTCATCTGTTGAATCGAAGCATATACGAAGTACACAAATTAGAGGATCAAAGATAGCATTAATTTAGAAACTTTGTATTTGAAAAATTCTTCGAAGGAATGTTTTTATATAGGTTGTCCAGTGCTGCTTTTGGACCGTAATCTGAAAAATGCTATACTTTTTTCCATTGACAGAGGATATGTACATGAAGGACTATATTTGGATTGGACTATGATCCTTTTTTTTGAGGTGAATTTATATGTATTTTTCAACACGTACCATTCCCATTTTGGAATGTTATGGTACGCATGCTTTTCAAATAAATTTTCGATTGACAATTTTCTTTTACAAATGAAGTTGATAGTACAAATTTTAAATTCTGTTCATCTCAAACGATGTATTCGGTGAGTTTTTCATATGCATTGAAGTAAAATTTGAAAATCGTTCAATTTGACAAGCCTCGTGGGGATCTTGCGAGGTATCAAATTTGACGATCCAAATACATTTCAGTATATATATAGGTCTTGGAGCATCTTTCTATTTCAACGCGAGGACTTGATTCTTTGCTTCAAAATGATGACGACGTTTAGTATTCGTAATGTCGGTAAAAAGAAGAATTTTCGCTAGTCTTAACATGTTGATTGCATATTGGACTAAGTACTCTTCATAGGTGCACTTTGTATCGATCCATTATGTGAAAACAAGTTTTTTTCTGAAGTTTTCTTTTAGCAAAATGTTAAAGAATCCCACATCATGTATCTACGAGGTTTATATGCTCTTTATAAATATATACAACGGTCTACTTCCACCTATTTATTTACGCTTTTGGGTTGACAATTTTAACAAAGTATCATAGCTAGGTTCTGCCTCTATTTATTTTTGGTGCACGGCCCCTCATTTGTCAAATTCCACGCGTTATCCGTAATCCTGCTTGCAGGTAAGAGTTGGACCTGCTAATACAGAATGCTAAAATATTTCTTGGGATAGACTAGCAATGAAGACGACAAGTAGTTACCAACTCTCTCTAATGTACATCCATCATGAACATACTAACATTACGAGATCTGTGATTCAATAACTAGTGGTCTCTATCACTTGCCTCTGTCTATTGAGCAGCCGGTTGCTATCTCTTGCCTCTATCTATCGAGCAGCCACACAGTTTGTTGTCGTCCTACTATCTTACCTTCTATTGTGTATGTTCCCTTCACTTGGGGAGATCGCCTACAGGAAGCTACGTCTGAGCTTGTCAACATATCTTGTTGGACCCATATTTACTCAAAAACTTAAGAAAATGAGTAATTGGGCCAATTAAGATATATTAATTATATATCTAAACTAAGATATATTAACTATTTTATACCACATCAATTCTCCAATATGAGACTTTCCTAACATAACTCACATATTCATCTCAATAATCTCCTTCTCACATTGAGCACAATGTTAAGTCTGCTTCCCATTTATTCAAGTATCCTTCTGTATCAAAATGTCTCAACTTGAATCTTCAACACCCAGTTTCATCTTTTTCTCCGGACCGAACCATGAAGGTTACTAGCGGGATTGCCTTCCTTTTCCTTTATTCAAGTATCATTTTGCATCAACATGTCTGAACTTGAAACTTCACTGCCCACTTTCATCTTTTTCTCTGGATTGAACCATAAAAGCTGCCATCGGGATTGTGTTGCTACACCACAACGCTCATCTTCACTTCAAGTCTCTTTCACCAAATCGAACCATGAAGGCTGCTTGGAAGTTGCGTTGCTCCATTCTTTAAGATATTCACTAAGCACAAATATTAACTATCGCCTCTAATAGCATTTGTTAGAAGTGTGCAGTAGAAGTCCGATACATTCATGTAAGGAGACTAAGTCTAAGCTTGTCAACATATTTAGTTGGATATACATTCACTTAAAAGCTTAAACTAATGAGTTATAAGCCAATTAGGATATATTAACTATTTTACATTACATTAATTCTTCGACATGGGACTTTTCAAATACAACTTATATGTAGAGCTTCCCCAGAGGTCAAATCAACCACATCGTTGGTTGTCATCACTGTGTGTGTGTGTGAGAGAGATTGGGGTTTTGCACATGGATGTGGTGGCAAAGAGATCTCAGTGGTCAGTCATTTTAAACGGGAAAATTATCCAAAAAGCCTTCAATTTATTGCACTTTTGCCAATTTAATCATAAATATTTTAATTATGACAATTGAGTTCTAGACAGTTTCACGTATTGCATATTGAGTCAATTCGGCCAATTTTGGCTGGAAATCGTTGATGTGGATGCTGGCCATTCTACATGGCGCGGCCGGCCATGATGTGGAAATTTTTTTACAATATTTTAATATTATTTATTTATTTATTCTTTTCTTTCTCTTTTCTTTCTTCTTTTTTCTTATGGTGGCTGGCGCTAGCCACCAAATGAGGGTCGTCGGGGCCTTGCCAGCCACCGACAAAGGTCGTGTAGCCCTCACCCACGGCTGGCAAAGCTGGTTTTTCCTAGACCATCGCGGCCATGATTTGAATGTTATCAACAAGGACAGGAGGGAGGGAGGGAGGGGGAGACTAGGGTCTTTTGGTTGGATAAATATTGGGTATACGGCATGTGTATTTATTTTTCTATGCATCCCACAATTTATCACCGTTGATGTAAGTTGTGAGTGATTTACTAAGAATATAACTAATCATGACAACGAAGAAAGATGTGAAATATATAGAAAATTTTTTTAATAGTCTAGGGGCATGAGCAGAGACCCATGGAACAACCTACAAACCTTATGAATTGGTTAAGTACATGCCAATTGAGACCCTAAATTGTAACAATTTACGAGTCTTGATGGGATTTAAATAAGTGATCTCTAGTTCCCAAGCTGGACATTCCAACCAACTTTTCTAATCTAGGGTCTTATAGAAATAAAGTTACACAGTGTGTAACTAAATTTTCATTGGTTTATGTGTGCTATGATCACACTATAAATCGAAGATCCAATGCAGAAAGTGAAAAGACATACAAGCAGTAAGCTTGAACGAGAAAATGGACACAAGACAAACATTACCATGCAACTAAAGAGCATGCCCTAACACACACAAAAAAGTACTGCCCCTTCGTACGAACATTATGTCTAATCCGAGATCGTACACTTGTGAGCTGATTTGGAAACTGCTGGCAACGACGGGAAAACATTCACGAATGTACTGTGAACGTATCTGCTCGTGCGGCCCCGATTGCATGATCAAATGCTAATTGTTCAAGTATGGTACGCCATCCGAATGCCATTAGATGCCTAGACGGGATTGTTGTACTCCTACGAAAGCAGCTGCATAGCAATCGTCTGAGCCCTCCTCAATGTCCAGATTTGTCGGCCCACTTCAATATAGCGTAACTACACAAAGTGGGATAATTATAAAAAAAAGAAGTCATAAATTTATTATACGGATATCAATTCGATTTTAGACTTTTCAATTTGGCCATTTTAATTATAAACATTTTGAAAATTTGCTAGTACAATCCTTTTGGCCAAAATTGGCCGGAAACGCTGACATGGACGTGGACGCTAGTCATCCTATATGACATGCCTGGCGCTGATGTAAATAGTTTTATACTTTTTCATAATGTTTTTTTGAATTTTTTCCCTTTCTTTTCTTTTGTTTTTTTTTCACTGTGGCTAGCGACTCTCATCGGCAATGTGCGAGGGTTTCGCGGCCCTCCCTCGCTGTGACCGGCGAAGGACCGCATAGTGGCCCTCGCCTAGATTTGGTGAGGGCCGCGGTGCTCTCGTCCGGGATTGATGATGATTGAATTGATATCTATGTAATATATTTAGAACTTGTTGTTTATTTTTCCTCGCATAGTTGGAGTGGCGACGTATGCTTTATCAAAGGGGTAGCCTGACATCCAGCACATGTTCGCTGGAGCTGCAGCGAAATCCGTCTGATGATAACGTTCAGCATCCTGTGATAGGAATATAAGAAAGTTACCATGGTGACATCTGCTGGAGATGATGCGCGCGCCAGTGGGCCCAAAAGTCCTTGAAGGATATAATGGGTGGACCGCCCAAGATGGGCCAAACCCGGCCCGTGAGCCACAAGGGCCCACGAGGTAGTTATTTCCCTTTTATAATAGAAAGGCACCCTTTGGAATGTAACGTGACTTTCATACATGCAAACACTCTTTCAAGAACGTGGTCTTCTCTGTTTCTCTTCGGGACGAACTCGAACGCGAAAGACGATCGAAGAACATTCAGGCGCAAAGTGACACTTAATCTGTGACAATACCGGGTATGTTCATTGTGTGATATGCCTGTACGATCGGTGATACAAGTTGGATGATTCTCGGGCACGTTTTCCGCACTAATCGAATTCGTTCCGAATATGTTTCGAACGACTCGATCGGGATTGAGTTTTCCCAACATTGGTATCAGAGCCTGCTTACTTGTTTCCCGATCATGCTTATGTATCGTCTAAAGTGTATACTGCTTGTTTTTTGTTTTGGTCTCGTTTTTGTTCGTTTTCGTCGCGTCGCCGAACTGTTCATGCATGTTTCGATTTCTGTCTTTCGTCAAAACTCGAATTTTATTGCATAAACGGAAAGTACTCGTCGAGACGAGAAAAATGATGGGCGGCGCGTCGCCGGAGGACGCCGGACTCGCCCTCACGCGCCGGCAAGGGCCAGGCGCGCGACGGCGCGTGAAGCCCACGCGCGGCCCCTCGAAACGGCGCGTCGGTTGCCGCGGGAACCGCCGACGATGACGTCATCAGCCCGACCCGGCTGACTTGACCCGACCCGGGGTTGACCCGTTGACCTGACCCGACCCGTTGACCATTGACCCGACCCGGTTGACCGACCCGTTGACCATTGACCCGACCCGGTTGACTGACCCGTTGACCCGACCCGAGTTGACCGTTGACCGTTGACTGACCGTTGACCGTTGACCGGTCAACGGTCGGACCGGTCGGACCGGTCAGACCGGTCGAACCGGACCGGTTCGAACCGGCAGAATGACCCTTGTGTCTTCTATCGGCCCGTACGAGCTCATTTTAACTCCGATTTGGGCGTTCTTGGTATCGACGTGCTCGTATCGGAATGCTCTACGTTATGGTGTATTCATATTACATTTTTGCTGCACTTATGAATGTGAAAATGCACGATAAACCCTATGTACACGTACTTAGGGGCATATTTTTTTGGCATTTTCTGTAGTATTTCTCTATAGTCTTTTGAAATACAAGTGTCAGCTCATATGTATATGAATAAGCATTCATTACCTTAATGTATCATGGATTATAAGTAATCCTTTGTTCTGCATTCGTTGCAGGAACAATGGTACATTTGAGACGCACTCCGATCATCCCAAGAACGGCGGCTCAAAAGGAGAAGCTTGAGAACCTAAGAATCAAGCTAGCCCTTTATCGATGGGACGCCAGAGATAATATGATGACACACATCATCAAGGTCAACAAAATGATACAGGATATCATTTGGAACGGCTTTATAATGCCGGAGTATGTAATGGTCGGAGCCCTAAAGTGCACTATTCCTGAGGAGTTGGGAAGAATGCTTGATAAGGTTAAAGAAACCTTAAGTGGTCCAAGCTATAAGATGCTTGTGGAGCATTTTGTGCAAGAATACATAAAGGTCGGGGCAAGAAGGACATCAACCCTTGCGTTGAATGGGTCTCGGGGCAAATCATGGTCAGGATCTAGGGGTTTTCCGGGAGCTTCTATTTATGTTCCGAAGAAAATAAAACTTTCTGAGGAATTTTATGAGTCATTTCCTGTCTATGTGTTAGATTGGTATACTTGATGTTGTTCTTTTAGAATTTGGAACCAATTTTGTACATGTCTTTGGTTGATATTACATATTCTTAAACATTTGTGAATGTTTTATGATATATATGTGGCTATGAATTTTTGATGTTTTTTCATTTTATAATTGCCATATTATGTGTTATGTTTTATGTGGGAAGTTCTTTAAAATTTGTATAACTTTTGAAGAACCAATTTCATTACATAAAATGATTATGTTAATGGTAATTTCAAATTAGGTTTTTTAGACGATGATTGGGAACATAGTGAACTTTCGACTCTAAGACCTTTAAGTGAAACTATTCATTAACATGATTAGTTTATGTAATCATGATGCTGATGAAGCATTTAAATAGGCTTTAATAACTCGTGCGTATGTGTCTGAAATGTTCAGATACGATGGCTTCAGCAACTAAGAACATAGTGGCTGAACTAAATAAGGGAGAAAAATTGAATGGCGACAATTATGAGATTTGGAGTCTCAAAATCCAATATGTGCTGGAAGAGCAAGAGGCACTCGAAGCTCTTAACCAGATTATGGAAGAACCTGAGGAAGGGACAACTGCCCAACACAAGAGGGATAAAGATGCCTTTACTGTTTGGAAAAGAAAGAACTCTCTTGCTCGCATTACGTTGTTAAGCAGCATGGACAATGACATCATGCGAGAGTTTGGACGTTTCCAGAGTGCTAAAGAGATGTGGGCTGCACTGGCATCAAGATTTGGTCGAACTTCTGTGACCAAACTGAGACAACTCACTATCCGTTTCGACTCTTACAAGATGTCTCATGGAAAGACCATGAAACAACATTTGAGGCAGATGTCGAATATGATAAGTGAGCTAAAGGATGCCGGGCACATACTCACTGATGAACAACAGGTGCAGGCAGTAATCCGCTCCTTGCCTCAAAGCTGGGAGCATATGAAGATCCATTTGACCCACAATGAGGGTATCAAGACCTTCGAGGATGCTATGCGGCATCTTGAGCTGGAAGAGGATCGCCTCATAGCGGCTAAGCCAGAAACTGATATTTATTTTGCTGGTTCTAGCTCGCATGGAGTTTCGGGCTCCAAGAGGAAGCACCCTACTGGGTCAAGGAAGTGGAAAGGCAAAGGGCCAAGTCCTTCAGGGAAGAAGCCGAGGCTCAATCAACGGGAGAAAGGAAAGCGTCCTTTCAAGAAGAACATTTCAAGAGTGAAATGTTTCAACTGTGGCAAGAAAGGTCACTTTGCTCGCGACTGTGGCGAGCCAAAGAAGGTAGAAACCCTTAACATTCATGAAATTGCTACTTATGTGTCAAGTTCAGTGTTTCTAACCGAATCTAATCCTTTGTGGACTGTAGACTCGGGAGCCACAGACCATGTAGCGAAAGACAGAGAAGCTTTCGTGGAGTTCCGACGAGTTCCACAAGGAACGAAGTGGATATACGTGGGAAACAATTCAAGAGTGGAGGTCAGAGGCATTGGCACCTGTCAACTACTTATGCGCGGTGGACGTACATTGTTCCTACATGATGTGCTATTTGCTCCAGAGATTCGTCGGAACTTAGTTTCAGTGTTGGTTTTAGTTAAACTTGGTTTTGCTGTAAACTTCCATAATAATGGTGTAGACTTGTGTTTAGGAACAAGTTATTATGGTTCCGGATATTTCTTAGATGATTTCATTGTATTAGATGTTGACTATTATGAAGTTAATATTAGTTATTCCTTATTTACATCATCTGATTCTTATGAGAATGATGTGAACGTGTGGCATGCTAGACTTGGTCATATTGGCCAACAAAGAATGAATCGATTGGCTAAAGATGGCTTATTGGGAAATATTAAAAAGGTTGATTTGCCCATATGCGAGCATTGCCTAGAAGGAAAAACAACACGGAAACCATTTGGAAAAGGAACAAGAGCTGAATTTCCTTTGCAGTTAATCCATACTGACATCTGTGGTCCAATGAATATAAAAGAAAGGCACGGGTCTGTTTATTTCATCACATTCATTGATGATTATACTCGATTCGGACATGTCGATTTGATTTCTCATAAGTCCGAAGCTTTAAATTGCTTTAAAAGATTTATGAGTTTAGTGGAAAATCAATTAGACAAGAAAATAAAAGCATTAAGATCCGATCGAGGTCGAGAATATCTGTCTGATCAGTTCAGAAATTTATGTGATGAAAAGGAAATAGAAAGACAACTGACTATTCCATATACTCCTCAACAAAATGGTGTTGCGGAAAGAAGAAACAGAACTCTAATGGAAATAGTTAGATCAATGATGGCACATGCTAACTTGCCCATCACCTTTTGGGGTGATGCTTTGTTGACTGCTGCCTACATACTTAATCGTGTGCCTTCTAAATCAGTTGCTTCTACTCCATATGAGTTATGGACAGGCAGAAAGCCTGATTTAAGCTTTCTAAAACCTTGGGGTTGTGCTGCCTATACTCGTGAGTCTTCTCACAAGTATGGAAAATTAGGCCCAAGAGGCAAAAAGAGTATTTTTATAAGATACTCAGAGCACTCAAAGGGATATGTATTCATAGGTGAGCAAGAAAGCGGAAGTATAACTGAATTTGAATCACGGGATGTCACATTCTTAGAGAATGAGTTTCCTAAAAAGGGCGAAGTAGGTGGTAATTACTCACTATACGAATCTGTGGATCGTGATAGTGAAGTTAGTGGGAGCATTGTGACAAATGGAGAGTTGAATGCAACCCAGTCTCAATTGCAACCACTTAAAGAGACGACACCACCATCATCTCATTCGAGTGGGAGCGCAATGGAACGTGGTGAATCATCAGGAGTACAGCATTCCATACGACAGTCGAGTCGTAATAGGATTCCCCGTCGACGTTTTGACATTGAAGGAGAAGCCTTCATGATTGCCCCACAAGATGAAGATGAGCCGAAGAATATGAATGATGCTTTAAAATGCCCTAATAAGGAAGAATGGATATATGCAATGGAAGAGGAAATGGAGTCATTAAGATCAAACCAAGTTTGGGAATTGGTTGACCTTCCAAAAGGACGCAAAGCCATTGGGAACAAGTGGGTTCTCAAAATAAAGCGTAAGGCTGATGGCTCAATAGAGAGGTATAAGGCTCGCCTTGTGGCGAAAGGATATAATCAACAGGAAGGAGTTGATTTTGAAGAAACTTTTTCTCCTGTGGTTAGATTTACCTCTATTCGCCTTATTCTGGCAATAGTAGCTAGTATGGATCTAGAATTACATCAAATGGATGTAAAGACTGCATTCCTCAATGGAGAATTAGAGGAAGAAATTTATATGGAACAACCTGTTGGTTTCATTACAAAAGGCCAGGAGCACAAAGTGTGTCGACTATTGAGGTCGATATATGGCCTTAAGCAGTCTTCGAGACAATGGTATATACGTTTTCACAATGCAATAATGGCATATGATTTTGAAATGATTAGTGAAGATAATTGTGTATATATCAAAAGATCCAAAGATCAATTTGTGATCTTACCATTATATGTTGATGATATACTAATTGCCGGAAGTAGTATGGAGTTAGTTAATACAGTCAAGAATTGGTTATCTTCCAATTTTGATATGAAAGATATGGGTGAAGCTGCATACATTCTTGGAGTTAAGATTTCAAGAGATCGCTCAAAGAAATCCCTATCTCTTTCACAAGAGACGTATGTGAATAAAATTCTTGAGCGATTTCGTATGCAAGACTGTAAATCAATAGATACTCCTATTGCAAAGGGCGAAGCATTAAGCGACAGAATGTGTCCTAAGACTTCACAAGAAAAGAAGCAAATGGAACAAGTTCCATATGCTAGTGCTGTCGGAAGCTTGATGTACGCTATGATGTATACAAGACCAGACATTTGTTATGCAGTTGGAATGGTAAGTAGATACCAATCCAATCCAGGTCAAGCACATTGGATCGCCGTCAAAAGAATCCTGAGATATCTAAAGGGAAGTGCCGACTATGCGCTGACTTATCAAGGAAGTGATCTACACCTTGAAGGCTATACAGATGCTGACTGGGGAGGAGATTTAAAAGAAAGGAAATCTACTTCTGGATACGTATTCTTACTGAATAATGGCGCCATATCTTGGAGCAGTAAGAAACAACAGTGCATAGCCTTATCTACAATGGAAGCCGAGTTCGTGGCTCTATCAGCAGCGGCACAAGAAGCTGTTTGGCTTAGAAGATTTTTGGATCACTTAGGTGTAACTGAGAAAGCTGCAAACCCAGTATTGGTCTATTGTGATAGCCAAGCAGCAATAGCTTACACTAAGGATCCCAAGTACCATGGAAAGACCAAACATATAGATATCAAGTATAACTATGTCAAGGACATGGTTGCACGAAAGGAAGTGAACGTGAAGTACATATCTACACAAAGGATGATAGCAGATCCTATGACGAAGCCGATTCCTAGAGAAGTTTTCCATGGTCATGTGAGATCTCTAGGACTGTGTAGAATATGATGTACTGTATATTGTATTTTTCCCAGAATGTTCACTATTAATGAAGTTTGTTATTATCAATGCCTATAAGTTTGTATGACGTTTGTGAATGTCGATGCTGAGTGCATTATATTGAAAAAGGTATGTCGGACAGATGAGAGATTAGCCCACTCACACGGGTAATCGCCTCTACTCACTGTATGATGAATAGAGATGAGATAATTTTAAGCTTGTTATCTAGGTGATAATTGAGAGCTCAAGCTTAAAGCATGGACGTCGCCTTAACAGAATGTTAGGATGAGGACATATAGATTATTATGTCCGAAAGTGAAATGACCCACATATTTCACTTTACCTGTCTTTAATGCCAGATATGAGTTCTGATAGATGCTTATGAATAGAGTAGATTTGTGAACTCAAGTTAGACATTGAGTATGTCTAAACTATCATCTGTACGGTATTGAGAGTAAAGACATACGCTCTATGGGAAAAGGAGATAATACCGTAATACGTATTTCATATTACGTATGCATGAAACGACCGATAAGAGTTGACAAAATTATGATCTCAATTTTTAAGTCGTGTGAGACTCTTGAGGAAAATAGTTTTTTCTCAATTAAAGTGCCCTCACGACTCTTACTTATTCTCAAAATTTCTATTCAGTGTTTGCTATCTTAGGATGTTGCCGATGATCATGATAATTCGGTCTAACGGGGCATTTCTAGAAAAGCAAGTTGGACTGAAATGGAGAGGTTTAAGGAAAGAGGAAGATCAATTTAACTTATGATGTCACATTCTATATTTGTATTCACAGGTCGACCAATTATGATTTTAAGTAAATCATAATTGTGAATACAATATACGAGATACTAAAAGAGATCAAGAGAGATAAAAATGTGACTGATTGATCTAGGGAACTGCATACTAATTCTACTCTGCATAGTGCCCAAATCTGAGCTGTTATATATTCCTAACAGATGTATAACAACGAGCTCTCGTAGTATGCTGGTCGCACGGATTATTTGCCAATATGAACTTTGCAAGAAAGAGAGTTGTGTTTAGCCCATCGTGAGCGAGTGGGAGATGAAGGATATAATGGGTGGACCGCCCAAGATGGGCCAAACCCGGCCCGTGAGCCACAAGGGCCCACGAGGTAGTTATTTCCCTTTTATAATAGAAAGGCACCCTTTGGAATGTAACGTGACTTTCATACATGCAAACACACTCTTTCAAGAACGTGGTCTTCTCTGTTTCTCTTCGGGACGAACTCGAACGCGAAAGACGATCGAAGAACATTCAGGCGCAAAGTGGCACTTAATCTGTGACAATATCGGGTATGTTCATTGTGTGATATGCCTGTACGATCGGTGATACAAGTTGGATGATTCTCGGGCACGTTTTCCGCACTAATCGAATTCGTTCCGAATATGTTTCGAACGATTCGATCGGGATTGAGTTTTCCCAACAGTCCTATTCTTGGTCGGTCGATAATTCTCCTTAAGAGGCTATTGAGAATAGGAGGAAGCTAAAAAGTGGTGTTCTACTCTTCCAAAAACCAAAAAAAGTGAAAAAAATAAAGTTAAAAATTACACTTAACAACTACATTGGTAAAAATTAAACAAACGGGCCTTTGAAATTGTTGGATAAAGGTCAGGGAAGAAATCGATTAACCTTTCTATGCACAACAAAAGAATTACTCATGAATATCGATTGAGTCATCAGCGAATAATGGACGAATCTACGACTTCTCAATGGTCCGAATATAATTATAAGGAAAATATTTTTGTTTCACGGCGTTAATGCCGATCGTCTTCTCAAAGTAATAATGGAAACCTTTGTGTGTGTTATTCTGATGGAGAGGAGAATGTACGTTTCACTATACATTCTTTTCTGTATGTGTATTATCTTCTCTCTCATCAGGAAGTTATTTTAATTTCCCTTAAAAGATGACCACTCACACCTTTTTAAAGGGTGCCTCTCAAACACACCCCATCATGAGCGTACCGGCGCCATATAATTTCTCCTACTCGAACGTGATGGGCTTGATAATAGTCTATCAATAATGTAAGTTTTTAGATCAGTTGGCGGTGGTTCTACAAAATCTAATATAAACATTTCCTCCATGATGAATGATCATCATACAAGATCTTTGTGCGTTGATGATGATGGAGCGAGAGCGTGATCTCTATCAAATCAAGTATGATAAAGTGGAGGTGCCCGCGTTGGTGCCGTGATTGGAGGTGGTGGTCTCCGTCGATGATGGTGGGCATCGATGGTGGGCTAGGGCGTTTAGAAGCAGACGAGAGAGAGAGAGAGAGAGAGAGAGAGAGAGAGAGAGAGAGAGAGAGAGAGAGAGAGAGAGAGAGAGAGAGAGAGAGAGAGAGAGAGAGAGAGAGAGTTATTTTTCTAGTGGTATCCATGAATGTGTTAAAATCATCATGGACTCTCCTCGAAACGACAAGTGGGTTACCCCAAATTTATGCCTTTCTTGTCATTGGGTGGTAGGTCATGTTTGGCTGCAGAAAAGAGAAAGCCGAATTGCTGGAGGCTTTGGTCATTCCAGACAAGGATTTCGCTTTCCCACGCCACTCTCAGGTTTGACGAAAGCTTCTTCTTTAGTTGATTGCTTTTTAAACCTTACACAGAATCTTCGTCACCAAAAAAAAGAAAAACAGTTTTTACATAAGTATATAAAAAATTGATTATAATTAAAAGAAAAAAGGTTGCGAAAAATAATGAGCGAATTTGCCCATGAGAAAATTTTATGGAAAATTCTGTTTGTACTCATTTTATGGAGGAAGTGATGAACCAAACAATCACTTACTCGAGAAAATTTTCCTTGTTGGCTGCAATATGAGATGAGATCCATTATTTCTTTCATTCTTTGTTGATTTTTCTAGGTAGAATACTTTGATTGTGTAAACCTGCATGTCACTCTATTATTCTTTTCGTTTGGTAATGCAAGCCACGGGCATGTAACCTACTCAAGTATATGATAAGAACATTAGAGCAAAAACCAAACGGTCTTATCTACCTTTTGTTCGAGGACTATAACCATCTAATCTCCTCGATTGATAGTGCGTAAAGATGCTTGTGTAAGACTTTTTTTACATTGACGGTGTATGCTATAATTATTTTACCAAAAGCTAGTCCTTAGAAGATTTATCCTTGCAACCTATAGAATTACTTGTCGTGGTTCTCACCAAATCCATAGGTAGATAATACATAGTAAGTTCATAACATGTCTATGCACGATGTGCATAATTGACTTGATCTCAACCCTTTGATCTTGTCGGACCATACGAGGCTTACGCATCTAATGACTAAGATTCTATCTACTAAGTCTAGGCTAGAATCTCATATGGAATAATATGTGCAAACATTTAAATACATATGAATCATTGAAGTTGATAGTTTTCATGTTAAATTAGTGTACCCTACCGGAAATGCTAGGTATATTGAGATCGACATATAACGTTGCTATACTTCTTATCCTATGTATGAACACCATCTAGTTGTTTAATGCTCCTTTAAATTCTATTACATCACTTATTATACCTAGCACTCTCTTTTTACTTGATGCGTAAACTTACATCTTCTATAGTTGGAGCTTGCACAGAGTTTGGGGTCCACTGAAGGGCATAAATGATAAAAAAACAATGTAAGGGTTAGAAATGCATGTGAATCCGCTCAATTCTATTACTAGCCATTAAATCATGTGGGATCCAAGTGGAATCAATATTTATTGCATGTGAATCCACTCAATTCAATTACTAGCCATTAGATCATGTGGGATCCATATGGAATCAATATTTATGATACACTTTGGTTGTAGTAGCGTAGTTATATTACATGTTGATTGTCTATTACAGTTTTTGCTTGGCTGTAATAGCTATTCCCTGAATATCCATGTCTCTTTTCTCTCAATCACTTTATCTATGTTAGGTTATCATTCATAATTAAATTGATCTAAATTATAACTAAATTTGTTATATTATCTATGTTAACATTAATCATAACTATTGTGACATAATCATAGGTTATATTGTTAATAAATAAAATATTAAATAGTTTGTAAATAGTATAATAATGATGTGATCTATAACACAAATATTTATTATATTAAAGTTATTTATAATACGATAAGTAGCCTTATATTAGTTGCTTGCTAATTAATTATTATTCATAATAATAATGAATATTCTTACTAATTATTTTAATCAATGCTTAACATTTTATATAATTATTTTCGTACTATCAACTATGTAATGAATAATATATTTTTAATAGAATCACATATCATAATATTAAATTGAAATGATAATCATACTTAATTTTTAAATGATTGATAAAAACTTATATTCTGAATTGTGACATCTTGATAATTTGGAGAATTAGACTCATGATTGGCCATTAAAGCGATAATTACTAACCCATACATCTATTTTAATAAAATCTTGTATTCACATGTCATGTCCTTAACTTTTAATTACAATCATAAGATTATTGTAATAATAATAATATTTGATGTGATAAATGATATGTCTAATAATATATGTGGAGTATTAAACTAATGACTAGTTATGATTGACTATTAAAGTGACAATTAGTATATTCCCTCTGATTTTAATTTAAGAAATATTTTGGGAATTGTGATGCTATTATCCCCTTTTTATATATGTGATTCATGTAACCAAATAGTGTAATAGGTATTACATTGCTTAAATCAAACAATGTAATATTTAATGTAGTAGCCATTATGTTACAACCTTATTCTATTACTACAAACAAACGGGCTGATATTATAATTGAGATGAACGGACTCACATTATTCGAGTGTATGCAAGACTTTTCCCAAACTGCCCTCCATCTAGCATTTTGGTAGAATGTTGTGGAAACAGGCTGATGATTAATGGGGTCTTTTTGCAGAGGGTGCATCTGGTCTGGGGCGAGAATGACAGTATCTTCCCTGTGGCAGTAGCCCAGTCACTGAAAGAGTATGTTTATATATTTTCATTAAATAGTTCGTCAACCATTTCTATTTATTTATTTATTCATACTTAAGTTTTAAAGCCAAAACCATCTTGGTATATCAGCACGTCTTTGCTAATTATTATTATTTTTGCTTGATTATCTTCCATCTTGAAAAATAGAGCCATGTTTTGACCAAAACTTTAACCGCGGTTTTTTTTGTCCAATTTTAGTTTGCATTAAGAGAAAATGATTGTTACTGCTCGTCACATTGCAGTATTTTTGTATCCTAGTTTTAAGAAGTGAATCTTGATATATACCATCAATTTACAACGATGACTGTGTTATTTTTCTTTTGGACCTAATAAAACAATTATATGTTCTATGCAAAATTGCGAGAAGCTAATTGGGAAGTATTGAGAAACTTGTAATGATTTATTTATCTTAATATAGCTACTCGGTTTGCGAATATTTTCCTATTAAATAGGTCTCGTTCTCTATTTTTTTTCCTACCCGATATTCATTTTTGAAAATAGGCACACTTAAAAGATGTTGTTTGCTAGCTTGTAATTGGTGTTTGAAAAGTTATATATATTCTTACCTTACCAAAAAAAAAAAAAGATGTTGTTTGCTCCTTACCAAAAAAAAAAAGATGTTTGCTCCGCTGGGCATCCGTGCAATTATTTCCAGCAGAAATTTGACTCATTCGGTTATGGTTTTTTTTTTTTGGACAGAAATTTGGGAAATAATGCAACACTAGTAAGCATTGAGAAAGCAGGCCATCTTGTTGCATTGGAGCGACCCTTCGTCTACAATAAATGTCTGAAGAGAATTCTGACCTCTATCTACGAAGCTGGTCACACAAAATAGTTAGGTCACATAATAGTTTTCGATGACTTATATAATAATTAGCACAATAATTTGTTAAAAAGATTAGAAATATCGTTTGAGTTGTTGGAGATTATACTATTAGAGATGAAATCTCGTTTGAGTTATTGAAAATCACCCTATTGGAGATTTTCGGACAAGTGTTCGATGTTGAAATCCTGTTGTGAATTTGCTTGACTATATAAAAGGAATAGAGAGAGAAAATGGCATGGATAAGGAAATCAGAGTATCTTATTGTAGATGCCGAAGTTATATAAATGCATCACAGGTATATGTTTGCTTGTATTTTTTAATGGCAAAAAGACACTATAAGTGCCATAACTTGTGTACGGCGCTCATTTTGGTGCCATAACTTTTTTTCGAATCACTTTGGTGCCAAGTCGGAGAAGAAACGATCACTTAAGTGTCATAACTTTTTTTTGGATCACTTTAGTGCTAAAATTTTTGAAAAACGATCACTTAAGTGCCAATCTTCGGCGAGCCACGTCAGCTTCAGAAATTAATAAAAAAAATGCCACATCAGATTTCTGGCGAAAAATTATGTACGGCACCGGAGTTGGCACTTAAGTGATCGTTTTTCAAAAATTTTAGCACTTAAGTGATCGTTTTTCAAAAATTTTAGCACTAAAGTGATCCAAAAAAAAGTTATGGCACTAAAGTGAGCGCCGTATACAAATTATGGCACTTGTAGTGTACTTTTGCCATTTTTTAATTGAACTTGAAATTTTTTAGTAGTATTCCGATATTTCTTCTTTTAAACGTGAAATTTTGTTAGGCTACTAAAAGAATTTTCCTTAAGGCTGCGCTCATTTTGCGAAAAATGTGACATTTTTTGAAAATGTTTTTTTTTTTTTTTTTTTGATAATCAGGGAACTCCCGCACGACCGACAGCCGGAGAGTAAACCCTGGGGGCGACACGTGCTAGCCACCACACACGTGCCACCGGTTAAGTCACCCTGCGGCGCTCGGGATTCGAACACTCAACCTTTTGCGAGAGGAAAAGTGCGCACTCCAGCAGCAGTGTTCAACTAAAATGTGAAAAAAGACCAAGAAAATATTTTCCGCCATTTAGACTTCACCACCTGGCCATGCACTTGCCTTTAAGGCCACAAGGCAAACGTGCTTGGCATCTTTGTTCCCTCACCATCGCCAAACACCCATTCCTTCCTCTATGAATTTTAAAACTTCTCTTGCAAAGCTACAATATTGAACAAATGATCTTGATGGTATAAGATTTTGACAATTATGCATACATAGGAAAGATATCAGAACACTACCAATCTTTACCAAAATGAGGTATTGGACAATTTTTAGAAGCCAAAATTTGATTAGCTAGACATGAGGAAGCGAGAAAGTTCACAACTTCAGATCTAATAAACAACATAGAATCACTTCAAAACAAAGGGAAAGTATTCTTTAAGTTGAAATGCAGAGTCCACACTGAGATCATTAGTCATAGAAAGGCCAATGCAGACCAACCTTACATCAAACTTCATCTCTCGGAGTACTAACACTAACATTATAAAAAGAAAAAACACATGAGACTTTTGACAACAAAGCTCTACAAAATATCTCACTCTGCTCCTTTGGCTAGAAATTTATCAATCCACACTTTCTTAAGATTCACACTTTTCACCATGAATGCTTTTCCAATTTTTTCATTCTCAACTAGGTAGTCAAAAACCGATCCAAGGGAAACTTCATCATATCCATCCACCTTCAGCACGTCATTGTAGAATGCAAGAAGTTACTTGCATCGAGTACCTTCAAAGCTCTAAAAAAGCATTTGGCATCATCCGTATTTGATTTATACAATGAATATCGCCACTGTATAACATACGATTCATATACAACTCACTCTCATAATCTCAATTCACATGAGGCTCTCTCGGTATGCAGTGCTCATAATGGTTATAATCATCCATAACTAGTGTGATAAGTGTCATAACCGCTGCACCTGCACCCGTTACTGCCACTTGGATTTTGTTATCATCCATCTCTATTAGAGCACACTAATCATTAAACACAAAATGCAAGTGAAATATTAGAAGGACAATACTAGAAGAGCCAGAAACGCGTGGTACAGCACAAGCTACTTCAAAGTTAGCACAAGCTGCTTTTCAATGTATGTATACATTGGGTTTGCAAATGCTCATGCATAAATTTCAGTCATATTTCTATGTGAACAAAATAACTAGGCATCTTCTTGATTCAAACCCGTTATAGACAACAAACTCCTAATAACCCAAACTTCATCCTAAGCTAGAACGATGTTATCCTAAAACCACATCCCTAAAGCAGTAAATATTATGAAGCTCATTGATAATCACTAACAAAAGAAGCTCTCTTTATACAAGTAAAATGAAACTGAGGCATCTTTTATCTACCCCAAACCCTTTGGCCCGAAACACCCATTAGTTTATCTACGAGTGATCCACCACCTACGCTGGTTACAACCATCACACCAAAAAGGCTCCATTTCAGATTAATAGCATGAGACAGCACAAGCTACTCCAAAACGCGAAATAAACGAAAAGACCACATTCAGAAAACAAAAGAATTGCACAATGTTCGTCAAGACGAAGACCAACAACCCAAACAGACAAATAGACGAAGACCCAACTGCTAATAGCGCCGAATGGAAAGACATTGCTATCAGACTAAATGCGAAGAGGTAGTTTCTGCTTTCCCTTGAATTGGCTAATGAATAAAGAGATCGATTTACAGAATAAGAGCTAATGACAGTGATTACCTCGAAATCGCGTCTCTGTGGGACGAGAAGAGGGACCGGAAGAAGCGTGAGCCAGCAACGGAGGAGCGGCTCTGGAGATGAGGGACCAGACGAAGAAGGTCTGAGAAAGATGGGGAAATAGAGATCTCTCTGGAGAGAGGAGAGGATGCCTGAGAAGAGGTGAAAATGAAGAGAGGAGGCGAGGAGGTGAGGGCGATGCGAGATGCAAGGGCAACAGGGTGAGAGAGCCACGTGAGGAGGTGAGGACAGCGCGAGGGCAATAGGGCGATGCGAGGGCAACTAGGCGAGAGAGCAACGCGAGGAGGTGAGGGTGACGCAAGGGCAACAGGGCAACAGTTGGAAAGATTGGAAAATGATTTCCTCTCTTGAAAGAAAGGAAAACATTTTCCCCAATTTTAAAAGGATATTTTTCATTTACTGAAAATATTTTCCTTGATCACTTATTTTCTGCCCCCGAACACCGGAAATTATGGAAAATGTTTTCCGCTAAATGAATGGAACCTAAATTTTGAGAAAAATTATATTCTGGATTCACTAGGAATATAGTTTTGAAATTTCTTTGATGTTATACAATTTATTCTTTGACTGCTACGTCCATATGCAAAGTTCCAACCCTACCAACCCAAGCAAGCGAACATGGTATCATAAGTTAATTAAATTTTCGTGTTTACACTATTTTTTAGCATTGTGATATCTTGTTAACACCATTCTTGATATTAAAATGTTCATGCAAGTTGTTAACAACTCACTATTTCCCTGAGATTCGAAAACTTGAAGGTTTGTTCAAGAATTTGACCAAAAGTTTGATTAGGGGAAAACTTGGGGAAAAAAATATTAACAGTATCATAACTTTTGTACGGCATTTTTTTAAAACCATAACTTTTTAATCAATCACTTAAGTATCATTAACTTTTACATAACGTTCATTTGAGTGACGTTGGCGATTTCCCTTGCCAAAAAACGTGATGTGGCATTAACTTTCATATAAAATTGTCCGACATGGTTTGCCAGGGAAATGATATCATCACAATCATGTAAAAACTGTAAGGCACAAAAACGGCACCCCAAGATCCATTGTCAAAAAACTAGAACAAAGTAATCGAGAAAAGGGATTTGTGCACCTAATTTGAAATCCATCGTTTTTTATGCGGAATAGTAACGATTTTGGGCTAAAGTGCTTCTTCTCTATTACCTTCCATTGGCTCAATAAGACTGTCCCTCATGATTAGCGTACAGTAATTGCTCCTTATGTGAGGTAATTTGTGCATCAAGGTTGGGGGAAAGACTTAAGTACTATTTATAGAGTTTTTAGCCACTGACCCTCTCATCTCAAGCCAAGCTCTACTTGGCTCACACAAGCCAACCCCATATTAAACTAATTATGAATATTTATATCTCACCTTATTAGACCAACAAAAAAACGGGTAAATTTCAATCTCAATTAATTTAACCCACATTAAAAAACTTTTACATTTTCCCACTTGGGCTATATTAATTGAAATTATACTATATGTGCGCATCTTTATGTTGGTCTAGAGATTATTCTTAATAGTTAATCTGATTCGATAAAATCTCAAAAACCGAATCATGGTAGTAATTGAATCAATACACACGAAACCTTTCATGATTATGAGTGTTTTTAACTCTACTGATATGGATTCAATATGATAGTATGGCAAATGGATAACATATCATAGAGAGTGATACCTTATGTGTCATCTTATTTGTCAGTCCAAATCGTCTCTTCTTAAGTGTCACAAACCCAATGTATCACCAGAGAATATCTTATGGTTCCAATGAACCTATATATGTCTTATTCTTAATAGCTAACTTTACTTTGTGTGTAACAAGACATATTATTAAGGTATGAAAAGTGTCAGAAAAGTCCTAAACCTTTTGTATTTGTACCAATTTAGTCATAAACCTTTTTTTAGTGTCAATTGAGTCCTCAACCCTTTTGTTTTTATGTCAATTCAATCTTTTCAACTAATTTTGGCCAGATATTACTGACGTGGACACCAGCCGAACTACATGACACCGTCGGCGTTGACGTGGACAATTTTTAATAATTTTTTTTCTTTTTTTCCTTCTTTTCTTTTTTTTCCCTCCTTTTTTCTATCTTTGGCCGATAACTTGACACCGGCTACGGGCCATGGCAATCTGTATGGACGAGGCTACCATCGCCTGTCACAGGTGAGGCCCGGTCGATCTTCGCTTGGGCGAGGGCGTGCCTTAACAAGGGCTCTCCTCGTTAGATTTCGCGAGATTACCGTGGCCTGGGCGAGGGTCGGTCTTGCTATATTTGGTGATGAGAGCCCTCGCCAGGTTTCGCCCTTGCTCAAGCGAGGGTCGGCCTCGCCCAGGCCAAATTTGGCAAGGTTAGCCCTTGCCCAGGCTAAGGCGGCCTCGCTAGGAATCGCTTTCCCTCGAGTGACGCTCGGCGAGGCTGCCATGGCCTGGGCTAGGGTTAGCCTCGCTAGATCTAGCCTAGGCGAGGCCGACCCTCGCCTGACCTTACTTGCCCTTGTCGGGGCTCGCCCTCGCCTAGGCGAGGGTTGACTGGGCCTTGACTGTGGTGGGCGACGGTGGCTAATGTCGAGTCACTGGCCAAAGGTAGAAGAAAGGAGGAAAAAAGAGAAGGAAAAAAAGAAAAACTCAAAAAATATTTAAAAATCGAAAAAATATTATTAAAAATTATCTGCGTTAGTGCTGGCAGTGATGTGTAGACTGGCCAGCATCCATATCAGCAATATCCGATCAAAATTAGCTGGATAGACTGAATTGGCACAAAAATAAAAGGTCTATAACTCAATTGACACAAAAAAAAGATTTAGGACTAAATTGGCACAAATGCAAAAAGGTTTAGAACTTTTCTTACACTTTTACCTCCTAAAGGCTAATATCTGAATGGCCACAGTCGTTACTCAAGGTTTACACAATACCTTGAGAATTTAATTAGATATATGTATTCAACATGATAATAATATATTCATAAACACTTTATTGAATGTAAAAGAGTTGATACATATCATAATGTTACAAAATGTAACAAATATAGATGTAAACTTTATTAGAGCAAAAACAAAATAGCTCCCACTAAACAACATCATCCCATGATGCTTGAGGCCTGTACTAATGACATGTCATTCAAACACACAAGGGTAAAGACCATTAGTTAGTGGATCTGTAACCATATCATCTGTGGAAATATGATTTACTATAATGTCACCATTCTAAATTGTTTCCTTTATGATAAAAAACTTGACCGCCATATACTTTCAGCCCTTGAGACCTCTATTGGTCAACTCCTTAATGAGGTTGCGAAGCCAAATAGCCTGAGTAGTGGTCAAAAAGCATGCTACAAACTTTGCTTGCATGGCAAAGGATGATATAGATTTTTGTTTCTCTCTTTTCTATGATACTGTACCTCTTGCTAATATAAAAATATATTATGTTGTCGACTTCATGTCATCTTGACAGCTAGCAAAGTCTACATCTGAATACCCTATTAACTGCAGGTTTTGAACATGTTTATAAATCAACATATAGTCTCTCATCCTCTTTAAGCACCTCAAAACCTTCTTGGCAACAACACAGTGATCGTGTCCTGGATTTTATTTATATCTTCCTAGAAGTCTTATTGCAAAAAGTAATGTTTGATCTAGTGCAAACTTGATTATACATGTTACTTCCAAGCGCACTAGCATAAGGGATATCATTCATTTGGGCTTTATCAATATTTGAATAAGGACAGTGTGACAGACTCAATTTATCACTCTTAATGAAAAGAGCAATTCCTGGCTTGCAATGCTGCATACTAAATCTCACCAAAATATGATCAACATTTGCCCTTTAAGACAAATCTAACAGAGAGAACAATCCTTATGGATCTCAATGCTAATGACAAAATACGCCACACCAAAGTCCTTCATGTCAAAATTCTTCAATAACATCCGCTTTGTTGCATGTAGTAATCCAAGATCACACCTTGCAAGCAAGATATTATTTACATAGAGTACGAGAAAAATAAAATTTCTCCCATCGGCCTTGCAATATATATAATACACTGATCCACTTTGTTCTCAACAAAGCCGAATGAAGTGATGACTGTTGGGAAAACCTCCAAATAGATTTTGAAGTTGTCAAAAGTATCCATATATGTTTTGTAAGTTTGACAAATGATTTTAAGTATTTTGATTCAAGAAGTTATACTTTGAAGATGGCAAATATTTCACTTTGTGAAGCTCAGACTTTATACCGAAGTTTAGACTTTATACAACTTTTGTGGAACTTCAGCATTTATACTCGAATCAAAAGGTTCAGACTTTAAGGAATAAGCTATCCTAACTTACGTTTTGATTGCAAGACCAAATTATATAGAATCATATCATATCCAGATTTTGACAACAATTCAGAACATACATAATGGCTAGTAAGCTAGCTTGGATTTCACAAATAGAAAATCTTGATTGACTCGATCTAAAAGGCTATTTTGCAAGAGATAATTATCTCGCAAAATATCTTAAATTGATTGACAATCAACCCCAAGACAAGTTCCTTTCTAAATAGAGAGGCTCTTCTTATGGAAACCAAAGTTCTAATTGTATGGGCAATCAGATTTAGCGGGATTCGAACTTTATCACTAAACGGCTATTCAATCATTTTTATACAAATATATCCGAGAAGAAGATTGGTAGATGATCCTCTAAAGGCTATCCAACGGCTAGTTTGGAAGTGGAGGAGTATAAAAGGAGACATTTCGAGGAGCAGAAAGAGAGACGAGATCCAAAATAATCTATTCCATAATCTGAGCATATTCCAGCCAGTGTTACTTATCTTTCTAGAGCTAAAACCTCTAATCTTGAGAGACTTATTATAAGAGTGATTAAGTGAGATAGAGTGACTTATCTTAGACAGAGAGTTATCACTCAAAATTTGTAATATCTTGATTGATCATCTAGAGAAATCCAGCCTGTAGGCTGTTAGCGTGGGAGAGTGGACGTAGGCTTGATCTAAGCCGAATCACTATGCATCTTGTGTGCAATTTTTCTCATTCCTAAAGCTCCTTTCATTTATTTCATTGCACATTTACATAATTACTATTCAAAGGTTGTTGAAAATCTGAATGTTATTTAGACCTTTTTCTTAATCTCCTATTTTTTGCTTTAAATTAGTGCTTTTGTGACATTTTGAATTTTGACCTATTTTTGAGATTTATAAAACGTGTAATTTGTCAGTGTGCTTATAGTAAAATCTCGTTCAGGAACTGATCACTCTTGGTTATTATTTTTAAAATTGAGATTTCGCTATAATCGCACTCGATCGAATTTGGCCGTTATTTCGCTCACCACCCAGCCACCGTGTGCCATTCGCCCACCGCCACGCGTTCCTCCACCCTGTCGCCTACAGTGCCGCCGTGTCGTCGCCGATCGCCGCTGGCCCCCACTGTCGCCGCAGGCCCCTTTCTTCTTCCCCGGTTCACTCCGACCTCCCCTTCCCCTGTTCTAGCTTCCCTTCCCCTGTTTCGACGCCATTGTCGCCGTACATCACCGACCGGTCACCACAGCTACTGCTGGCCACCGCCGCCCTTGTCGGCTCATCGCCACCACCTAGCTTTCCCCCCTTAGCTGCCGGAGCTGCTGCTGTTCCGACGAGATCTCCCTCTGTCGCCCCATCCCCTGTCCGTTCCCGTCGCCTGTCCTTCCACCGTGTGCCACCGCCATTTGTCTGGCCACCGCGTGCCCTAGCCTGGAGTCGCCATTCGTTGCTTCCGACCCCCTGGCCCGACTGTTTCCCCCTCCCATGTTCCGACCAGCTACCCCTTCCTCTGTTCATTCCTATCGTTGCCGTTGCCGCCAGCCGTCGCCGGAACTGCTTCTGTTTCGGCGAGGCCTCTACTCGCCCTCATTCCCACCGAGCTGCTGCCACCTCAGCCAGAGCTCCCTTGCTGCTGCTGTTGCCCGGCCATGGTCAAGAGCCTCGCCGATCGCCGCCGTTGCAGCAGTCTTGACGATTTCTCCACTGCCCCGCCTTGTCTTCCTTGCTCAAGTCGAGGTAAGCAACTCCCTAAACTTTGTCTAGGACATTGGATACTAGTAGACTTGTTTAGGGACTAATTAGTGTGTATTGAGGGCTGTTTAAGGACTGATTGAGTTGCTAGATTGGCGGATTGATTATGGCTGGATTTTGAGTTGTTTATGGTTGATTTGGTGATGGATTATGGTGGGCCTCGATGGCTGGTTTGATGGAGTGACATCAATCGGGTTATCGAGTGAAATGTGTGTTAAATCATGTTGGAATGGCGAGCTATGTTGCGGTCGAGCGTTGCTGGAGGTGTGGGCTGATTTAGTGCCCGAATTGCGTATGCTGCTTGTTGTTTTGATGGCTGGATCGTAGCGGGATGAGGAAGTGACGTTGGTTGGGTTATTGAATGAAATGCGAATTAGAATCTGTCGGAGTGGCGAGTTGTGTCATGGAGAACTATTGTTGAATTAGTAGGTTGATTTGACACTCGATTGGTGTATAATATTCGTTGTTTCTATGGCTGGTTGTTGTTGCCTTGAGATGATCGGTTACGAGTGTGCATTTGTGACTTTAATTGTTAGAATCTCGGTTGTTTGATGTGCTAAGCACAACTGAACTTATGGCTTGTTTGATGGTGGAATCCATGTCAAGAGTATTGGTTGTTCGTGTGTGATTCATTGCTCGATTGACGGTGGTTCGCGTTGGTCATTTGTGGCTGGGTTGACACAAATTATGTGAGCTTGAATTGCAGTGATAGATGTGGTGCTTGTGCTAGCTTGACGTGTAACTGGTACTTAGTTCGATTGAATTGTATGGCGTGTGTGTATGTTTGAAAAAGCTCGGATTGATCGAAGGGCTGCCAACCTGAGGCGTAGTTACGCGGGTGTGGCGAGAAAGGCAAGAAAAGACCTGAAGTGTGTTTACACGGGTCGTTGGAGGATGCTGAGCCTGAGGCGTGTTTACGCGGGCTGTGGAAGGAAAGTTGGACTTGGGGTGTGTTTACACGGATCATTGGAAAGAAAGTTACGCTTGAGGCGTGTTTACGCGGGCAGTGAGAATGGGCCTAAGGCGTGTTTACGCAGGTTGTGAGAATGAGCCTGAGGCGTGTTTACGCAGGCTGTGAGAATGGGCCTGAGGCGTGTTGATGCGGGTAGTGAGAAAGGACCTGAGGGGTGTTGACCCGGGTCGTGAGAAAGTTAGATGGATGCGCATGTGAAATGCGTTTGGGTTGAATTGGGTGAACGCACGTGTATGTCGCTCGAATGATTGTGATGTGTTCCTGGACTATTATTACTTATGGTGATTTGACTAATATGCAGAGTTGGCGCATGATTAGAAGCGAGGTAAGTATGTTTGTGTATATTATAGTATGTCGATGGTTAGGTCGCATGTTGAGACTTGTTTGGGTACGCATTGGCCTATATGGGGTTTAGGGGTCTGGTTTTTGAGATTTATCTCATCCCCCATTGTTAAATATTTTCAATTTTGGAGTGACGGATAGCCGTCACGTGCGGTTCAGAGACCGGGAGTGACCTTGGGCATTTGATGCTTCGTCTCATCATTGGATACCCCCTTCTTGTATAGTGTAGTAGGCTATCCAACCACTGTTCCCTTTTGATGTTGTGTATTCGTGAGTGCTGTAGTGTTACCTCTCTGTCATATTTTATTGTCTGGGATGTTTAAATTTCGCTTCTGCCTGCGTATGACTTTGGGTGTTTCGTTTGGGGTCGGTGATGCGTACTGGGATGTCGCGATCAATACGACCTTCAGAGGGGTGTCGTGAGCCCGTTGGGGTTCGGGGCATGACATCCCCGGTTGATTTGGTTTCAGAGCGATGTTAGCTCGATCCAAGTTGGTCGAAGTCTAGAGTGATAAGGAGCGATGACTATGGGGTAGTTAGTTAGGGAGTCTTGTGTGCCATGCATACCCCAGACTGTGTGATTATGATTTTCTAAGTGATTTTATGCAATAATGTGTAAGGTGCAGGTGCGTCGGGACCTGAGGTAAGTGCACGAACCTTGTTGGTTGTGATTGGCTGCCTGTTTAGTGAATTGTTATTGCCATTCACTGTCTACAGCTTTAGACTTGTATAGTTGGCTTAGGTCTGTAATTTCTAAGTGGAATTATAGTAGGTAGGCGGGTGTGAGATCCAGTGGGAATGAGCGATTGAGGTAGAGGTCGAGGTTGAGGTCGTGTGGCTTCGCAAGCAAGAGTTGCAGAGGATCCCCGGGTTGATGGAATTCTGAGAGTACTATAAGAAGTCGGGATTTTAATGGGTAGGCAAACTGAAGAGCAGAATGCTACTATCGCTGCTGCTGCTAAGGCCGCTGTTGCCGTCGCCAACGGAGCCAATGGGAATAATGGGAATCATAGGAACAATATGAATGGTGGGAACCCTAGTCAAGGACAGGTAAATGCAAACAGACCGATGTCCAAGCTGGGCGAGCAATTTTTGAAGTTGAAAACCCCGAAGTTTAATAGGAGAGGTGATACTGAGGCTGCACCTAGGTGGGTGGAAGAGCTAGAAAAAGTTTTCGAGGTGCTGGGATGCACGAAAGAAGAAAAAGTAACCCTAGCAGTCTACCAGCTTCAGAAAAATACAAGCGATTGGTGGAGAGCCACTAGAGGTCAAGTGTTCCTCGCTGGTACTGCCTGAATTGGACTATTTTTACCGACACCTTCAATGGCAAGTATTTTTCGGAAAGTGCCAGAGAGCAGAAATTGACAGAATTCATGAGGCTTCGCTAGGGTCAAATGTTGGTAGACCAATATGAGGCCGAGTTCGCAAGGCTGTCCAAGTTTTCCCCAAGAATGGTAGAGGATCCGGTGGATAAAGCCAGGAGGTTTTGAGATGGGCTGAAGTCGGACCTCTGCAGTCAGATGATATCACTGAACTTGAGGGGTTATTACGAGATTTATGATCGGGCTCAGGCAATTGAGTGTGATTTGATGGATTGGGCTGTCGCCCTGGATTGCGGTATGCCCCGGCTAGGGACAATTGTCACGTTGGAAAGAGGCCAATGATGGAAAATAGTCTTTTCGTCCTTCCCGTTATGAAGAATATCGAGAAGTCGGCTCACCATTCGAATACGACTTGTCGACTTTGTGGGGAAAGACACAGAAATAGGCCTTGCCCGAGTAGGGGTGGAGTATGCTTTGGATGTGGTGGGCGAGGTCACCAAGTGAGAAACTACTCGAATCGATGGGTTAGGCTGCCAATACAACTGTGGCAACCGCGAGTAGGACATCAAGCGGGAGCTGCTCCACCGAATAATTGAAATCAACTACGGGCGTAAGGAAAAGTGTAAGTTGTGGCTAGGAAGGAAGCGGAAGACTTGTCTTAAGGGTCTAGATACAATGTGTAAGGATATTTGGTGTATTAGAAGTAATTTTTGGAAATTTTAGATTCGAATGATCCTGTAAGATATGTAATTGCTCATGGTAAATTGATGCAATCAATTTTTGTATTTTGAAATTTCTGATGATATCCTTTGACAAGATTCGGGTGAATGAGTTATCGCTTGGAAATTTCAGATATTGTAAAGAGCAGGAACGAATTACTTTGGGAGACCATTGGATTGAAATTGGATGGATTGAGCTTTGTTATTGAGGTGTAGAAAGATAATTACCTTATAGTTAACTCGTTGGTTAAGGAGACAAGGTTTCATTCGTCCGAGTGTGTCTCCATGGGGAGCGCCGATTTTATTTGTGAGGAAGAAGGACGGATCGTTAAGGCTGTGCATTAACTACATACAATTGAATCAGGTGACCATTAAGAATAAGTACTCATTACCAAGGTTAGATGACCTGTTTGATCTGCTGCAAGGGGCGTCGATATTTTCAAGGATCGACTTAAGGACTGGCTATCATTAATTGAGAATTAAGAATGAGAATGTGTCGAAGGCGGCATTTAGGATGAGATATGGGCACTATGAGTTTACGGTGATGCCGTTTGGATTGACTAATACCCCTGCTGCCTTTATGGATTTAATGAATCGGGTATTCAAAGAATTCTTGGATCTATTTGTAATTGTGTTTATAGACGATATCTTGGTATATTCGAAGAGTTTTGCCAAGCACAAGTTACGCTTGGAAAAAGTTCTACGGACTTAAGAGAACTCACACTCTATACCAAGTTTAGTAAGTGCAAGTTCTGGCTAAATCCGGTAGTATTTCTTGGACATGTGACTTCTGAGAATGGAATTTCCGTGGACCCGATAAAGATTGAGGTAGTTACGAATTGGCCCAGATCGACGACAGTGATAGAGGTTCGAAGTTTCTTGGGTCTAGCAAGATATTACAAACGCTTCGTGGAAAGGTTTTCGGCATTAGCGATGCCGTTGATGCGGTTATTAAAGAAGGAGACGAGGTTTGAATAGACGAATAAGTGTGAAAGAAGTTTCTAAGAATTAAAATAGAGATTGACAACCACGCCAATATTGACAATACCGTCAGATCCGAGAAGATATGAGATCTATAATGATGCATCGCTAAGAGGATTGGGATGCGTGCTAATACAGCACGGAAGAGTAGTGGCATACGTATCACGATAATTGAGATCGCATAAGCTGAATTATCCGACGTACAACTTGAAATTGGCCGCGATTATATTCGCTCTTAAGATTTGGAGACACTACTTGTGTGGGGAGAAATTTCAGATTTATATGGACCATCAAAGTTTAAGGTACTTGTTCTCCCAAAAGGAATTGAACATGAGACAGCACCGTTGAATGGAACTCCTTAAGGATTGTGACTGCGATATTATGTATCATCCCGGAAAAGCTAATAAAGTAGTGGATGCACTGAGCCTGAAATCAAGCATCGCACATATGATGGTCAAGGAATGGACTATATTGGAGGGAGTTCAGGATTCGGAATTTAAGTTTGAGGTGAGTCAGGTCTCAAGTTTGCTTGTAGCATTAAGGATTGAACCGGAAATCCAGACTAAGATTAAGGATTTACAATCGACGGATCCAGAGATTCAGT
The DNA here is from genome assembly GCA_031216235.1 of Syzygium jambos. Classification (NCBI taxonomy): domain Eukaryota; kingdom Viridiplantae; phylum Streptophyta; class Magnoliopsida; order Myrtales; family Myrtaceae; genus Syzygium; species Syzygium jambos. The sequence goes on from CM062226.1 coordinate 18,051,824, forward strand.
GGATGTCACAAAAAGAAAACGGATTTTCAGGTATCCGAGGATGGGGTTCTGAAGTTCCGTGGACGGTTGTGTTTACCTGATGATGCAAAACTAAAGAAATTTTTTTTTTCAGAAGCTCACCGTAGCAATTACAGTATTCACTCGGGTAGTACAAAGATGTATCAGAATTTGCGACAACATTATTAGTGGAACGGCATGAAAGTAGATGTGGCCAAGCACGTGACTAAGTGTTTAATAAGTCAACAAGTGAATGCGCAACATTGTAAGTCGGGTGGAATGTTGCAGCCATTGGATATCCTTGAATAGAAGTGGGAACACGTCACAATAGATTTTGTAATAGGGTTACCGAGGAGAGAGAGGGGTCACGATTTGATTTGGATGGTAGTTGATCGATTGATAAAGTCAGCACATTTTCTGCCGGTGCTAAAGGACTTTGTCTTGGAAAGGTATGCCGAGATATACGTGTGACAAATAGTCTGTCTTCACGGAGTGCCAGTGACGATTACCTCAGATCATGATTCTAAATTCACTGCTGCTTTTTGGAAAGTCTTCATACGGCATTAGGAACGAAGTTATAATTTAGCACGGCCTATCACCCCTAAATGGATGGCTAGTCTGAAAGGACAATTCAGACTTTGGAAGATATGTTGCGGGCATATGTATTAGATTTTAAAGGTAGTTGGAAGGAACAGTTGCATTTGGTTGAATTTGCCTATAAGAATAGCTACGAGTAGAGTATCAAAATGGCACCATTTGAAGCACTATATGGCAGAGCTTCCAGAACACCGATTTGCTAGGATGAAGTTGGTGAGAGGAGCATCACGGGTCCCGAGTTGGTTCGGCAGTCAGTCAAAACGGTCAAGGTGATTCGGGACAGGCTTAAGACCGCTCAGAACCGCCAAAAGAATTATGTGGACCGGAGACGTAGGCCTTTGGAGTTTCAAGTGGGGGATCACATTTCCCTCAAAGTGTCGCCGATGAGAGGATTGTCATGGTTTGGCAAGAAAGAAAAATTAAGACTGAGATAAGTAGGTCCAATCGAAGTCTTAGAGAGAATCGGCACTTTAGCCTATCGTCTCGCGCTACCACCAAATTTATCTCATGTTCATAGTGTGTTCCACGTGTCTATGCTAAGGAAGTATGAAACGGAACCGACCTACGTGCTAAATTATGAAGAAATAGACGTGGATGACAGAGTATCGTACGTGAAAAAGTCAGTAAGGATAGAGGACAGAATGGAACGAGTGTTGCGGAACAAGACAATTCCGATGGTCAAGGTGATTTGGGAGCACCATGGAATCGAAGGTGCGACGTGGGAAAGCGAAGAGTTGATGCGACACCAATACCCCCATTTGTTTGAATAGTTGGGTTGGATTGTAAATTTCGAGGACGAAATTTTTGTAAGGGGGAAGAGTTGTGACATTCCGAATTTTGACCCATTTTTGGGATTTATAAAATGTGTAATTCGTCAGTGTGCTTATAGTAAAATCTCGCCCGGGAACTGATCACTCTCAATTATTGTTTTTAAAATTGATATTTCGCTATAATCGCACTCGATCGAATTTGATCGTTATTTAGAGCCCAAACTTTGATATTGAATTTCTCGGAGTTTCGTGACGAATTTAATTGAACGGTGTCGATATTATTATGGCCAGCGTCACTATTGCCCGGGATAAGTGAAAAGTGAAATTTGGATCGGGTGCGAATTTGGACTAGTAGACCTCCCTGGTGATGTGTTTTATTTGGTGTCTGTTGGTCTTTTCTTTATTTTGAATTGGGATTTTTGGGGACCGTTAGATCAATCAATGAGATCAATTTATGGCCATTGGATTGCACTCATTGTTTGACTTTTTCTCTCTCTCCTCTCTCTCTCTCTCTCCTCTTTTCCCGCTCACGTTTCCCCCTTGTCCCGTCTGTCCTTTCTTTCTCCCTGTCTCCACCCTTCCCATCATGTTCTCTCTCTCCCCTCTCTCTTCTGCCCGATCGTCCTTCTTCCCCCTCTATCGCATGCTTGCTTGCCGCTCATCGCCCAGCCGACGTGCACCGTTCACCTATCGCCGCGCGTTCCTCTACCTCGTCGCCTGTAGCGCCGCCGTGCCGTCTCCAACTGCCGCCGGCCCCCACTGCCGCCGCAACCCCCCTTCTCCTTTCCTGGTTCACCCCGACCTCCCTTTCCCCTGTTCTGGCTTCCCTTCCCCTGTTTTGCCGCTAGCCGTCGCCGCGCCTCACCGACAGGTCGCCACCGCTGCTGTTGGCCATCGTTAGCCTCGTCGGCTCACCGCCGCCACCCAGCTTTCCCCCCTCAGCCGCCGAAGCCCCTGCTATTCCGGCGAGACCTCCCTCTGTCACTCCATCCCCTGTCTTGTTCCCATCGCCCGTCCGTCCGTCGTGCACTACCGCCGTTCGTTCGTCCGGCCACAGCGCGCCCCAACTTGGAGCCGCCGTCCGTTGCTTCTGACCCCCTAGCCCGACTATTTCCCCTTCCCCTGTTCCAGCCAACTACCCCTTCCTCTGTTTATTCCCGTCGCCGTCATCGCCGGAGTTGCTGCTATTTCAGCAAGGCCCTTGCTTGCCCCCACTGTCGCCAAGCTACTGCCGCCTCAGCTGGAGCTCCCTTGCCGCCACTATCGCTCGGCCATGGTTGAGAGCCTCGCCGATCGCCGCCGCTGCGGCTATCCCGATGATTTCTCTGCTGCCCCGCCCTGTCTTCCTTGCTCAAGTCGAGGTAAGCAACTCCCTAAACTTTGTCTAGAACATTGGGTACTAGTAGACTTGTTTAAGGGGCCAATTAGTGTGTATTGAGGGCTGTTTAAGGAATGATTGGGTTGCTAGATTGGCAGACTGATTATGGCTAGATTTTGAGTTGTTTATGGCTGATTTGGTGATGGATTATGGTGGGCCTCGATGGCTGGTTTGATGGAGTGACATCGATCGGGTTATCGAGTGAAATGTGTGTTAAATCGTGTTGGAATGGCAAGCTATGTTGCAGTCAAGCATTGCTGGAGGTGTGGGCTAATTTGGTGCTCGAATTGGGTATGCTGCTTGTTGTTTTGATGGCTAGATCATAGCGAGATGAGGAAGTGACGTTGGTTGGGTTATTAAATGAAATGCGGATTAGAATGTGTCGGAGTGGCGAGTTGTGTCGCGGGGAATTATTGTTGGATTAGTAGGTTGATTTGACACTCGATTGGTGTATAATATTTACTGTTTCTATGGCTGGTTGTTGTTGCCTTGAGATGACCGGTTGCAAGTGTGCATTTGTGACTTTAATTGTTAGAATCTCGGTTGTTTGATGTGCTAAGCACAACTGAACTTATGGCTTGTTTGATGGTGGAATCCATGTCAAGAGTATTGGTTGTTCGTGTGTGATTCATTGCTCGATTGACGGTGGTTCGCGTTGGTCATTTGTGGCTGGGTTGACACAAATTATGTGAGCTTGAATTGCAGTGATAGATGTGGTGCTTGTGCTAGCTTGACGTGTAACTGGTACTTAGTTCGATTGAATTGTATGGCGTGTGTGTATGTTGGAAAAAGCTCGGATTGATCGAAGGGCTGCCAACCTGAGGCGTAGTTACGCGGGTGTGGTGAGAAAGGCAAGAAAAGACAAGACCTTGAGGCGTGTTTACGCGGGTTGTTGGAGGATATTGAGACTGAGGCGTGTTTACGCAGGTCGTTGGAGGATGTTGAGACTGAAGCGTGTTTACGCGGACTGTGGAAGAAAAGTTGGACCTGAGGCGTGTTTATGCGAGTCATTGGAAAAAAAGTTGGGCATGAGGCGTATTTACGCGGGCAGTGAGAATGGGCCTAAGGCGTGTTTACGCGGGCTGTGAGAATGAGCCTGAGGCGTGTTTACGCGGGCTGTGAAAATGAGCCTGAGGTGTGTTTACGCTGGCTGTGAGAATGGGCTTGAGGCGTGTTGACGCGGGCAGTGAGAAAGGACCCGAGGGGTGTTGACCTGGGTCGTGAGAAAGTTAGATGGATGCGCATGTGAAATGCGTTTGGGTTGAATTCGGTGAACGCACGTGTGTATGTCGTTCGAATGATTGTGATGTGTTCTTGGACTATTATTACTTATGGTGATTTGACTAATATGCAGAGTTGGCGCATGATTAGAAGCGAGGTAAGTATGTTTGTGTATATTATAGTATGTCGATGGTTAGGTCGCATGTTGAGACTTGTCTGGGTACGCATTGGCCTATGTGGGGTTTAGAGGTCTGCTTATTGAGATTTATCTCATCCCCCGTAATTAAATATTTTCAGGTTTGGAGTGACAGATAGCTGTCACGTGCGATTCAGATACCGGGAGTGACCTTGGGCATTTTATGTTTCGTCTCATCTTTGGATGCCCCTCTCTTGTATAGTGTAGTAGGCTACCCAACCACTGTTCCCTTTTGATGTTGTGTATTCGTGAGTGCTGTAGTGTTACCCCTCTGTCATATTTTATTGTCTGGGATGTTTAAATTTCGCTTTTGCCTACATACGACTTTGGGTGTTTCGTTTGGGGTTGGCGACGAGTCCTGGGACGTCGCGATCAACACGACCTTCGAACGGGTGTCGCGAGCCCGTCGGGGTTCGGGGCGTGACAAATTTTATATCACCTATTCACCCCCTTCTAGGTGATTCTTGCTAGTCTCCTCAATAACACTATGAAATTTTAAGTACCATTGTCTATAAACTTACTTGTGGCCGTAAATTGATTTTTTCAATCTACACACAAGCTTACCTGAATAATTTGCTGCAAAGCTTTTGGGTTGCACCAAATTGACCTCCCCATCAAGGACTTTGTTGATAGCTAAATTTTGGCGACCTAGTTAGTAATTTATTATATAGAAAATTAGTGATCGACTCCGGTCCCTAAACAAAAATAAATTAATTTGCATATAGTTATTAAGAGCGTTAAGCCCAAATACTTGCATAACAACACTATGAAATTTTAAGTACTGTTGTCTATAAACTTGCTTGAGGCCATAAATTGATTTTTTCAGTCTACACACGAGCTTATCTAAATAATTTGCTGCAAAGCTTTTGGGTTGCGCCAAATTGACCTCCCCATCAAGGACTTTGTTGATAGCTAAATTTTTGCGACCTAGTTAGTAATTTATTATATAGAAAATTAGTGATCGACTCTGGTCCCTAAACAAAAATAAATTAATTTGCATATAGTTATTAAGAGCATGAAGCCCAAATACTTGCATATCTGTTGAATCGATCGCGAAAGGACTTAAGTGAATAATCCTGAGTTTAATTGATTGGACTAAGCCCATGAAGTGGAAAGTTAGGACGAGTCCATACCTCTTCTACGGTGGCCGAAAATATCATATAGATTGGAGAATCGAAAGATTGATTTCTCAAAGAGCAATTAAGCTGTACGGGATTGATTGGCGGACAAGATAATGAGACGCGATCAATATCTTTATAGAATCAAGCCACTAGTCTGACCAAATTGGGAAGGTGATTCTCGCACTACAAAAAAATCGGATTTTTGCCACGAAAATTTGCGACGAAAAATTTTCGTTGGAAAATTTGCGACAAATTTTCCAACGAAAAATAAAATTCGTTGGAAATTTCCAACGAAAAATTTTTCGTCGCAAAATTCGTTGGAAATTTCCAACGAAAAAAAATTAGTCACAAAAATCGTTGGAAATTTCCAACGAAAAATTTTTCGTTGGAAAATTCGTTAGAAAATTTCCAACGAATTTTTAAATTTTCCAACGAATTTTTTTCGTTGGAAATTTCCAACGAATTTACCAACGAATTTGAATTTCCGGCAATTATTTTAGTGTGTATAATTTTCGTTGCAAAATTCGTTGGAAATTTCCAACGAATTTTTTTTTCGTTGGAAATTTCCAACGAATTTTAAAGCTCCCGGGCAATTATTTTAGTGTGTACAATTTTCGTTGGAAATATCATTGGAAAATTTCCAACGAATTTTTTTTCGTTGGAAATTTCCAACGAATTTTCGATCTCCCGGGCAATTATTTTAGTGTGTACAATTTTCGTTGGAAAATTCGTTGAAAAATTTCCAACGAATTTGAATTTCCGGCAATTATTTTAGTGTGTACAATTTTCGTTGGAAAATTCGTTGGAATTTCCAACGAATTTTAGATCTCCCGGGCAATTATTTTAGTGTGTACAATTTTCATTGGAATATTCGTTGGAAAATTTCCAACGAATTTTTTTTTGTTGGAAATTTTCCAACGAATTTTTTTTTGTTGGAAATTTCCAACGAATTTACCAACGAATTTGAATTTCCGGCAATTATTTTAGTGTGTACAATTTTCGTTGGAAAATTAATGGAAATTTTCCAACAAAAAAAAATTTGTTGGAAATTTCCAACAAACTTTCCAACGAATTTTAATTTTCCGGGTAATTATTTTAGTGTGTACAATTTTCGTTGGAAAATTCGTTGGAAATTTCCAACGAAAAAAAATTTGTTGGAAATTTCCAACGAACTTTCCAACGAATTTCAATTTTCCGGGTAATTATTTTAGTGTGTACAATTTTCGTTGGAAAATTCGTTGGAAATTTCCAACGAAAAAAAATTCGTTGGAAATTTTCCAACGAAAAAAATTCGTTGGAAATTTCCAACGAATTTCAATTTTCCGGGTAATTATTTTAGTGTGTACAATTTTCGTTGGAAAATTCGTTGGAAATTTCCAACGAATTTTCCAACGAATTTTAATTTTCCGGGTAATATTTTTAGTGTGTGCAATTTTCGTTGCAAAATTCATGGGAAATTTTCCACGAATTTTACAACGAAAATTTCAATTTCCGCGCTCGTTATTCAATATTTCAATTTCCCTACTTTTTCCCGGTCAAGGTCATCTCTCTCTCTCTCTCTCTCTCCTTCGCCTTCACCTTCTCCCTGAGTCTGCCCCTCCGCCTCCTCCCCCGCTGCCCCCCCTTCTCCTTCGGCTCTGGCTCCGGCGCCATGGACACCGTGACGTCGGCTCCCTCCCCGCGGCGCCGCCGCGGCCATCCAGGGCCGTCCCCAATGCCCCCGACCTTCTCCCTCAGTCTGCCCCTCCGCCTTCCCCTCCGCCTCCTCCCCCGCTGCCCCCCCTTCTCCTCCGGCTCTGGCTCCGGCGCCATGGACACCGCGACGTCGGCTCCCTCCCCGCGGCGCCGCCGCGGCCATCCAGGGCCGTCCCCAACGCCCCCGACGCCCCCGACGCCCCCGACGCCACCGACGCCCCCGACGCCACCGACGCCCCCGACGCCCCCGACGCCCCCGACGCCACCGACGCCCCCGACGCCCCCGACGCCACCAAGCCTCGTCGCCGGCGAGGGGCGAGCTCGCCCAGATCTGGGCGAGCTCGAGCTCGTCGCCGGCCATGGCGAGGGCCGAGCTTGCCCAGATCTGGGCGAGCTCGCCCCTCGCCGGCGACGAGGCTGGCCCTCGCTAGCGGCGAGGGCAATTTTTGTGACCAAAAAAAAAATTTTCGACCAAAAATTTTTTTTTTCGATGGAAAAAAAATTTCCACGATTTTTCGACCAAAAAAAATTTGTAGTTTCCAACGAAAAAAATTCGTTGGAAAAAAAAATTCGTTTCCAACGATTTCCACGATTTTTCGACCAAAAAAAAATTTGTAGTTTCCAACGAAAAAAATTCGTTGGAAAATAAAATTCGTTTCCAACGAATTTAGCCATGAGTTTTCCAACGAATTTTTTTTCGTTGGAAAATTCGTCGCAAATTTCCAATGAAAATTAAAATTTTTCGTTGGAAAAATTTCCAACGAGCTATTACCAACGAATTTTTTTCATTGGAAAATTCGTTGGAAATTCGTTTTCTAACGAATTTTTCCAAATTTTTCGTTGGAAATTTCGTCGAAAAAAAACAATTTTTTTGTAGTGTCGGCCAATGGATGAGAAGGAAAGAGAATCGATATCTGCACAATAAAGAAAGGGAAAGAATAACAAAAATAAGGAAGAGATAAAGATCTGCTCTTTCCTTGAAATCAAGCCACTAGTCACTTGCAGCTCCGATATCACGAGTTTTTAGTTTGTTTTTGCAGGTTTTCCGGTCAAAATCGTCAAGCGTCGTCATCTCCCATTGGCGTACGTAGTGTCCTCAGCTCTACCGCGACCCTTATCGTCAATCGTCGGGGCCCTGTAGCAGCAACGCCAAGGCCTCACCACCGTGAGCACCACCACCGCGGCCGTCTTTCATCGAGAGTCACCACCTTGGATGAGCACACTAAGAGTCCCCTGGCCGGGCATCACACCGCGAACATACCACCGGCCATCGAGCGTCACTGTGGTCACCACTCTCTGAATCGTCCATCGCCAGTTCAAATTTGGAAAGTTATTTGCGCAATTTAGGTGAAAATCTTATTCAAATCAATTTGAATATTTTGCTGCCTAATACACGTCTATTAATATCTAATGTGCATATTTTGAGTAATAGGCATATATCAATTAAGATTTATTTTCTAATCCACAATGCGATACGATCTTTTGATTTTATCTATAAGCCTTTCAATGGAATTGTTAGATTGTGCGGTTAGAATCTTTATCCTGATCTTTAAGTACTAAGATTATGATATTGATTCTATTTTTTTTGAAAATGTCAAGTTGAGATAATGTTTCTAACTTTGAATTGCTGTTATCTTTGCTGGATCATGCTTTGCTTATCTTTGATTGTTTTTCATCTCAATAAAAATATAAAAAGATTGCATCCAAGAGTATATAGGATTTCTAGATAACATTGCATATTTAGGTTAGACTACATATTTGGGGTAGATTCTAGAATTAATTGGAATCGATTTTTAGATAAAGTTTTCGTTAATACATAGTATAATTTAGATAACATTGCATGTTTAAAATAATTTCCTAAGATAAGATAGGGTTCAGGTCAAAATAATCCCTAAACTAGATTGTATAAGTATTCAATTTAGGTAGTTTAATTAAGGTATTTATTAATTTCGAATTTTAATATAAAAATACCAAAAATATCATATGCATGTCATATAGTTTGCATGTTAGGAAATCGCATGTCATATTGATTACACTTTGTCTTAAGATAAAAGAAAATCTAAAAAATGCCTGATTGTTTTGGTGTATCCAATTGCTTTGCTTTCTTGCAATTCATTTGCTTTGTTTATTTATTGTTATTTTTAATGGTTGCGCTCCTGCATGATCACTCCCTGCATATTAGTGTCTAAGTTAAAATCAATCCAAGCTACTTGCATAAATGTTTTCAGAAATAAATGAAATGGACTAAAAAGGCGTTAGAATAATCTAACGTAATCAAGGCCTTGGACTCTTTTAATTTCTAGTTCGTGGAAGTAAAGTAATTCTCCCACACTTTACTTGGGATTCTAATCGACTCACCAAAAATAAATTAGTGGCAACTCCTAAATGAAAATGATTTGCATGTTAAGAATTGGAACCAAGTTGTGAATTAGTATGAGCTTGAGAGAACTTGAGCTAGTTTAGGCTTAGTAATCAATTAGCCAACCCCTAAGCGGTTCACCTTTTGGAGGGTTGCAACAATCTCCATTCAGAAAGGCAGTTTTAATATCTGTATGGTGTAACTCCATATTAAAATGAGCTACTAATGACATGTCCGCTATAAAAGGATTTTTAGAATAGACTTGGGAAAATGTTGCTTCATAATCTACTCATTCTCTTTGACTGAAACCCTTTGTTACTAGTCTGGCTTTAAACTTCACAATTTTTTCTTTAGAGTCCATTTTAGTCTTATACACCCACTGACAGTCGATGGGCTTATGACCTTCAGGTAGTTCTACAAGCTCCTAAACACCATTATGTTTTATAGAGTACATTTCGTCTTTCATCGCATTCAACCACATATTTGACTAAGGACAAGAAACATCATTTGCTTAAGTCGCTAGATCAACTACACAACCGATATCGTAGTCATGTTCTCCTAAATAGATTATATAGTCTGGTGCTATAATTGATTGTCTCTTTGTGATGGATCTCCTGAGTATAGCTACTACAGCATTTTCAGCTGTATAAGAGATGTATATATCATTATGAGTTAAACACAATTTGTACAATCTATCGGACATATTGCAGCACCCAATCTTATTCAAATTAACAAACATAGAAACTCTATTGTTCTTTATCAAAAGAGTAGCCACACATGTTCAAACATGATATGAAAACTGAGTTTTGTCTAAAGGAAGGTACATAATTTCTAACATCAATTTTAAACAAGAATCTAGAATTAAAATCACATCTCTCACGAACTCGACGTCGACTTAATTGTTATTTCCTGCGGTGAGCTTTGATTCATTATGATTTGGCTTCCTCCGATTTATGAATCTCTTATAGTAAACGTAACATAATTAGTTGTACTGCTATCTAGCCACTATGAACTGGATGGGGCTTCTAACAGGTTGGATTACAAACAAATGCCAAAAAATCATTATCTGCATGCTCACGCTTAGACAATTAGGTTTTATATTTGTTGCAGTCTTTCTTTATGTGATCTTTCTTGGCAAAAGTATACTATAAGTGCCATAACTTGTGTACGGCGATCACTTTGGTGGCATAACTTTTTTTCGGATCACTTTGGTGCCAAGTCGGAGGAAAATAGATCACTTTAGTGACTCCGACCAAAATTCCGGCCAAAAAGCTGACCTGACATTTATATTAAAAAAAATGGTCTGACTTGTACACGTGAAAATTATGTGACTTTTTTTTCAAATTTTTAGAAAAATAATAATTATTAGAAAAAAAAGGTTGCAGCAGCGGCGAGGGAGCCCTCGCCGCTACTGCCGCCAACCCACCACTGCCGGGAAGGGCTGGCGGTGGTGGGCGTAGTGGTCGACGAGGGTCGGATCCGGCGAGGCGAGACCTCGCCGTCGCGACCCAGGCGACGGCGAGGTCTGGCCTCGCCTTTGCTGGGCGAGGCCGACCTCGCTGTCGCCTGGGTCCTGATGGCGAGGTCGGTCTCGCCTTCGCTGGGCGAGGCGAGACCTCGTCGTCGCGACCTAGAGAAGGCGAGGTACGGCGAGGTCTCGCCTCGCCAAATCCGGCCCTTGCCGACCACTGCGCCCACCACCGCCGGCCCTTCCCGGTGGTGGGTTGACGGCAGGAGCGACGAGGGCTCCCTCACCGTTGCTGCAGTTTTTTTTAATATAATTTAATTTTTTTTTTAAAAAGTACATGTCAGCAGGCTAAATGGCATCGTTTTTGGTTTTTAATGCTGACTGGACCTCTCCGGCAAGCCGTGTCAGCGCCACATCGGATTTCCAGCGAGCCACGTCAGCATTGACACTAAAATGATCGTTTTTCAAAAAAGTTGACACCAAAGTGATCCGAAAAAAAGTTATGGCATCAAAGTAATCTCCGTACACAAGTTGTGGCACTTTTGGTGTACTTTTTGCCAATCTTTCTTCTTGTAAAATAAGCATCCATCACCATCCTTCTTGAAGGATACTTTTTTAGGATCCATACTATCAGAATGACCGGATATTTTATGAGTATGATTTTTGGACCTCTTACTCTTCTTATTGCTAAAACTAGAGGCATGCAAGGCAATGTGCCCTCTTTCTTTCTTCAATTTCTCTTCCTCTGTCACCACCCTAGCTATCATGTCATTAATTGACCATGTCTCATCTTAGCAGTTATAATTGATCTTGATAATCTCAAAATCAAGTGGAAGGGTGTTTAGGGCTTGATGCACAATGCAAGTATTGTGAATAGCAACTTGAATGGCTTGAAGTTTTGTTTGCAAGTCTACCATCCTAAGGACGTAATCCCTAAACCCACCGGAACCATCATACCTCATATTGAAGAATCCTTGTAAATGTGTCCCAATCTCAGCATTAGCCGAGACATAGTCCCTAGCCTTTAAGGCTTCCATCATCTGTTTAGCATTGAAATCAGCTAGCAAGCCACTCTTGAAGTGTTCATTGATGGATCGTTTCATAGATAATAAGTAAATCCTATTGCTCTTTTCCTATGCAGCAAATTGCACTTTATGGGCTTATGTACTGGTGTCAGTGAGATCTGCCAACTTATCTTTAGTAAAAGTAACATAAACATCTGTCGGCTCCATCCCAAACAGAAAATCCTATTTTTATTTTTTAAAGTTTAAACCAGTAAGAACCTCAATCGCAATAGAATTGCCATTTACAGAGAAGGTGATTGAAAAAAAGAAATATATACAAGTCGCATCATGTAAGTATTGTGTAACTTGAAATCATATAAGTACACACCATGAGAGTTACGTACATCATCAAATAATTATCTTTAGAAAAAATACATGACATGCAATTATATACTCTCTAAATGACAACAACCATGAAAATATATTCCAACTTTTGTGAATTCACCACCTTTAGGTGATGAACCACTGGGATCACTCCTCAACCATATGTTGTACATGTGTCCCTCCATGAACCAATACAAAATCACATCCTTTGATAGTATAACCATGTATTAGAATATGATACATCCCACCACAATATGAGACCGATATTTCTCAATCCCAATTAAGTGTGCCACTTTGGTGGTCACAATTCAATTGAATCCTTGAAACTCTCTCATATTAGGGATATAAACTTTACGTCTCATATTTGCCATAAACATGTAAGTTTGGACTTGAAGATAGGGGCAATTTGTCACTAAAATCACATATCATGTGATACATGCTAAACATTATACACGCTATCAATAAATCACACGTTACACATTCTATATGTGATGATATACATGTGAGCTAGTATATGTATTTTCGAACCATAGAGAAGTACAGAAAAATGCCAAAAATACCTAATGTAGAGCATCAAGATACTGAATATAGCATATTGTAGAGAATCAAGATACAAGAACGCCAGCACCGAGCACACTCCAAAAGGAACCCTCATATGCCGCTTGAATGCGTGGCGCGTGTAGCGCACACTTGGCATGCTTTATTCGGCCTGGATCGTCGATTCGACCTGTTTGATTGGCTTAATCAACTGTAATGGGTCGGGTCTTGGCACCCACCGTCAATCGAGTCAACTCGCGTCAGCGGATCATTGACGTCAATCCTAGCCCGTGCAATGTGCTAGGCAATGGTTGCACGTGGCCAACACACGCAAATGTCGTAGCGGCGCGTGTCCGTGCGTAGGGGCACTATCAAAATTCTCATCTTGACAAGATTTATCCATCTATGTGATCAAAATCAATTTTCATTGGATAAAAATTCCAAAAACAGGTCAAATCCACAGGTTCTAACCCTAAACTATGACGGCTTTGATACCACATGTAACATGCAAAAATGGCACCCCAAGATCCACAATCAGAAAGCTAGAACATAGTAATCGAGAAAAAAAGATTTGCACAACTAATTTGGAATCTATTGTTCGTGATGCGGAATAGTGACACCTTTAGGCTCAGGTGCTTCTCTTCTATTACCCTTTGTATCATTGGCTCAATAAAACTGTCCCTTATGATTAGCGTTCAATAACTGCTCTTTATATGAGGTAATTTGTGTATCATGGTTTGAGGAAAGACTTGATCACTATTTATAGAGTTTATCAGCCATAGACCTTCTCATCACAGGTTGAGCTCTACTCGGGTCATACAAGCCAGCCCTATATTAGATTAATTAAGAATCTTTACATTTCACCTTATTAGACCAACCCCTTAAAGCTTTAGATTTCAATATTAATAAATTTAGCCCACATCAGAAAAACTATTACAAAAATGACGTTGTTTAGCCATTTCCATGCCCCAAATTGACGAATCAAGTCTAAATTAGGTTTAATTGAAAAATTTAACCCTATGAAATAAAAAAAAATTGCAAGTCTGGATGTTCGGCAAGAAGAGGCAGATCCTATCAACCGACACCTCCCCCCCGTGAGATAAATATAAGACCATTGGGCTGAGTCTTTATGTAGCGTCTCAGGCACGCCCCTTTCTAAGAGTCACTCTAACTTTATGAGTACATAAGAATTCGCATACAAAAAACGCTTCTCCTTAAGGACAGCATTTATAACATGAATTATAAATAAGGAAAGTCTACTACTATAATTGACTGCACAGAAATTAAACTTCAAGTTTCTTCTTATTTATAAACACCGGGTGATACAACGGTAAGTTTACATTCGGGGAGACTATATACAGGGATTGCTCCAACGCAAACTATCCACATCTACTCACCTACCACAACAAGCTTCAAAATTTTATCACCCGAGCACACGATTTTGTCTTAAAAATTGCATGTCGTGTCTTCCCAAAAATGGTCCATCCCCTAGCTCCTCATCACTAGCCTCACTTGATTTTGCTACTGGCATCATCATTTGTCCCATCCTCCCCCGGGTGTGGAAGAGGTCCCACTAGCCGCCCTCCAGTACGAGCATATACGGCTACGAACCCTAATAGAATGGGTCCCACTGGGATCCAATGTCCACAGTCAGAATGGAAATACATCTAACAAAAACCATCCCTGGAAGATCAAGGTCCACAAACTCAGACAGATGACTCTCGAAATCAACAGGTGCTCCATAACTAATGGAGGTCGATGGGGGAAGTATTGGCATGGCTACAAATCTGTAAAAGTTTGTCACAACAACAGTGAGTTAGGCTCAACAAGTAAAATGTGTGTCAACCTATACCAAACAAGAATGGAATGCATATCAACAGGCATAGGTTTAACAGCCTTCTAGCTAGACTTACTAATCACAAGAATCATATTTTGCTATGCCCATGCTAGTAATCATCTCAAGTGTGATACTTTAACTCAGCAATCACAATTAACAACACAATTCAAACATACACACATAACTTCACTCTTGCTTGGGTATCATTATCTCACTCCAAGTCACATGTCCGGTGCGCTTACCGGACACACAAGGAGGAAAACTCCGATTTGGCGGGGTTTGGTGTGCACTCCGATCCGCTGCAGTGTACGCCGGAATTCTCAATGGCTGCGCAGGCTTCGTGATCCATTGACCACGACATCCGGATCAAACTCCCGGGGCATCTAGGGCATTCTCATCCTAGGCATCGTAGTCCACTGACCACGGCATTTCGCATTCCCTACGGCTCCTCAGGGCATCGTCGGTTCATTGACCGATGGCATTCAACAACCTAGCAAGCCCACACGCATAATCAACTCATATAGTGCACAAATCACCAACAATAATCTATCTTTTTCAATGCCACAGAGACAACAACACAACAATCAAATCTTTCTAGCAATGCTTGCCAATTCCAAGCTTGTTATGAACTTGGCCTCGTTTGCCCCATCATTTGACATCCAATCAAGGTCTACAATAACTTATTTGAAAGCCCAAAATGTTTAGACTCTAACTCTAGAAGATACCAACTCGAGATTCCCACGTTTTCACTTAGAAAATAGTGAATCTTTGTAAAAAGGTAAAACCGACAGTTTCGCGCCGATTTTGAAATCAGTTTAAAATAATTAGTGAATGAACTCCAAAAATTCTGGAATTTAAATACGTCACAGAGAACACCTCGATAAAAAATTTTCATGAAGGATTAAAAGTCTAATTATTTCTGTGAATACCTCGTTCGAGAGATTAAAGTCAGACTAAAGACTGTTTATTGGAACAGAATTCTTGCTTCTAAACATGAGCTCATTTCAGTAACCAAATCATTTCAAAAAATTCTAAAATTTAAATATGTTGTAGAGGAATAAGTCCTCAAGAAATTTTTTGAAGAAAGTTTGTTCAGAATCATTCTATAAAATTTTATGAAAAATCAAGAACGTGGAAATGTCACTAAAATAGAGCACCCGGGCAGTCTAGCAAGGGTTGGAGATTTGGCATTCGTGCTACCCAAAACAACTCCAAAAATTATGAAATTAAAATATGTTATACTAACAGATGTTTTGAACAACTTTCATGAAGAAAGTCTTGCAAGATTCGTACCACAAAAATCTATACAAAATTAGGAAGTGTTAAAGGTCCAGTAGAAACCGAATTTGGAAATCACAACTCAAGTTCAAGAACAACTCAAAACTTGATCTACACGAATTTGGTGTTCAAATACACCCAAAACCAGATTTTTTTTTTGGTATTAAAACCAGAATTTAACTTCCATCACCACCATCCCTTTCCATCAATATCGTAAATCTACGCCTGACTCAACATGCAACCCATTCCGATCTAATATAGGGAGACAGAATTTCACTTGCCTTAAAGTTGGCTCATGATAAACGGTTTCAGGGATGATGGTAGCGTTGTCGACGGTTATTTAAATTCTCATGTAACGTTCCGTTACGTATGCTTGTTAAACTAACAGACGAAATTTTTGGGACGTCATACTTTACCCCAAAGGACACCCTTGGAGTAATGGCACTAGAGGTGGCGCTGCTGCTTGTCCTTGAGGCCGACCATGTTGTCCCAGGAGGTTGTGATTTGTGGTGGTTGGGGAGATCGACAGCTGAGATCGAATCATGTGATTCTGTGTTGACTTCTGTCCAAGGCACTATGGCCGTCGACATTGGGGATTGGAATGTCTCTGCCACCGCCGTCGAATAGCATAGTAGCTTCCCTAGTTAAGATTAAAAATTTGCTTTTCCCTCCTTTTTGAACGTAAGTTTTAGATGTCTGATTTTCTCTCTTCTTGTTCTTCAATGGAGGAGTTGGAGAGAGAGAGAGAGAGAGAGAGAGAGAGAGAGAGAGAGAGAGAGAGAGAGAGAGAGAGAGAGAGAGAGAGAGAGTCATTTTCCACATTAGACTTATCATTGAAAAGTGGTGAGTGTCACGATACTATCTATGTCCTTTTCCTAGAAAACTTCTCTTTGATTTTTTTGAATCTAACAAGTTTTTAAGGATTTTTCTAGACAAAACCTTATTTTTTTAGGACCAGTAACATGATGACAGTAATAATTTTTCAATCCTCTTTAGATTGCTAATGTGAATTTAATGTTGACATGGAAATGCCATGTCAAACTTTTAACGGTGATTTTGAACGGAGGAGGGTTCATGGGGGATAAATTTGGAACTTACATGAAAGTTGATGATTTTATTTTAGATAAACAAAACTTTCAAGACATAATTAGATTGAACTTAAAATTGGAGAATATTCAATGAATTAGGCCAACGAGCATATGTTGTATCCTGCATAAATCTTGTGATATGAATGGGTTCCCTACTGAAAGCGTACGTTTATCCGTAGGGGTGAGCGGTTCCAGGTTCCGGGTAGGTTCCGCCCGGAACCTGGAACCTACCCTCGGGTACAGGTTCCTCAAAATGAGGAACCTGGAACCTACCCGTCAGAACGTGGAACCTGGAACCTACCCTGTCACAGGTTCCAGGGTCGGTTCCAGGGTCCAACAGGTTCCTTTTTTTTATTTCATTTTTAGTTAAACAAAACGAAAAATGAATGCAATAATACCAAATAAGAGAGAATACAAAACAAACAAAATTAAGTTTTAAGTTCTCTTCTCGGAAGTCACATGACTAATTGAAGATAGATCGATATTCACTCGATTCCAAGACCAATTCGTACAGATAAAAACTCACCTTGATAAACAAAATGCAAAAGCCAGTACAAACTCAACAAAAAAGACGAGAACTTTTAACGCTAGGATCGGGGGCTTCACCTGGATCGTGGAGGCCCAAGAGACGGACAAGGACCAAGACCCACCTCCGGAAAGCGGCGACGCTCCGGCTTGGGGGGGTGTGCGTGTGTATCAGTGAGTGAATCTGTGGATGGGTTTGGGGGGTGTGCATGTGTGGCGAAACGAATGCTTTGGAACTTCAAAGGTGTGATTCGAGAAGAGAAGGGAGCATTTGGGAATTATTGAAGCAGGGTTTCTACTGGTTCCAGGTTCCGGTTCCGGTTCCAGGTTCCGGTTCCAGGGTCCGGTTCCAGGTTCCGGTTCCAGGGTCCGGTTCCAGGGTCCGGTTCCGGTTCCTATAGGAACCGGGAACCGGAACCGGAACAACCGGTTCCTAAAAATGGGGAATCGGGAACCGGACCCTCTATCCATGGAACCTGGAACCGAACCGGATCCACCGGGTCCGGTTCTCCGGTTTCCGGTTCTACCCTGGAACCGCGCTCACCCCTATTTATCCGTATGCTCGAGAAATTGACGGTAAATGCAAGTCACTTTTTCGAGAAATTGATCACGGCATTAAGAAAACGGACGCACGAGCCAAATTCGCGTACTAACGAAGATGGAGACAACGGGGACAAAAGTTTTCACAGCGTACGCCGTAGACGGCGGCGGGCATGCAGCACTAGGGGTGGGTTTCCTCCATATGCAATTAATGGTCTGCTAGCTTTCTGTCTTAAAAGTCCATGTTTCCAACATAAACTGACAGAAGATTTGTCTTATCAAAATTCATTTAATGAAATAGTGTGCTCACAGAAAGTGATGAATGAAATGAATTTTGTATTTTGGTTTTACGAAAAATAATTATTTTTTGAATTTTTTAATGTTCGTTTTATAGAAAATAAATTAATCATGAAAAATATTTTTTATCAATAAAAAAAGGAAAACACCATTAAAAAATCTAAACTATATCACTTGTGATAAATTTACCATGAACTATTTTTTTACACGAAATACTCTAAACTATGCTATTTGTGACACATTTACCCCACAATACATTTGTCCAATGGCATTTTTGTCTTTTTATTTTTTCTGTGTCTTTTTTTTTCTTTCTTCTCTTCCCCTCTACCGTGGCTGATGGAGGAGAAGCCGGCGAGGGTCGCCCTTGCCTAATCTAGCAAGGGCAGCCCTCGCCTAATCTAGCAAGGGCAGCCCTCGCCTAATCTAGCAAGGGCAGCCCTCGCCTGAGTCGGGCGACCCTTGCTCAACGCCTGCGAGGACAGCCCTCGCTCGACTCAGGCGACCCTTGCCCGACGCCAGCAAGGGCAGCCCTTGCCCGACTCAAGCGAATTTACCTGAGTCGAGCGAGGGTCGCCTGAGTTATAAGAAAAAGACAGAAAAAGAAAAAGAAAAAGACAAATGTATTGTGGGGTAAATGTGTCATAAGTGGCATAGTTTGAAATTTTTCGTGTAAAAAAAAAAGTTTTTGGTAAAGTTGTTACAAGTGGTATAGTTTGGGGTTTTTGACGGTGTTTTCCCTAGAAAAAAAAACACATTCAAAAGTAAGGAAAATGTCTTCTTTCACCTCACTTTATTTCAACATAACGCATTTTACTTTTTTTAAAAACTAATTTTAAATTATTTTAAATTTTCCTTTTCTTTCTTTTTTTGTTTTTTTTCTTCTTTGGCCGATTGGTAGCGACTAGCCACAAGCGAGGCTTGACCTTGCTGGCCTCGGGCGAGGCTGAGCCTTGCCTTGCCGACCTCGAGCGAGGCCAAGCATCACTAGATATGTGATGCTCGACTTGCTCGAGGCCAGCGATGCTCGAGCGAGGCTGAGCCTTGCAAGATTCGACGTTTCTCGGCCTTGCTCGAGGCTGGCGAGGCTCAGCCTCCCTCGAGACCGAAGAGGCATAGTCGAGCCTTGCCAGATCTAGCGATGCTCGGCCTGGCTTGAGCTTCGTTGTCCTCGAGCAAGGCCAAACAACGTCGGATCTGGTGAGGCTTGGTCTCACTCGAGGCCGACGAGGTGAGGCTCGAGCTCATCTACCTTGGGCGAGTGAGGTGGAGACTCACCTGTGGCCAATCGCCGGTCATCGCCGTGGCCGGCGATTGGCAAAAGAAGAAAGAAAATAAAAAAAAGAAATATTAAAAATTATAAAATAATTAAAAATCGATTTTTAAAAATAAAATAAAAAATTAAAATGAGTGCAATGAGGAATTTCCATACCGAACGACGAAAAATATTTTTTAGTTCATTTTCAAGTCTCGGGCGAACACCGAAAATATTGTTCTTTTCTTGGAAAATGACTTTTTGAAAAATATTTTCCAAAAAAGTTGCATTTTTCTGCGAAATGACTGGAGCTTTCATTTCCATGGGGAGCTGTCATACACCAATTGCAAAGAAGGGATGACCTTCCCACATAAATATTTTGAAGGTTAATATCACGAAATAAGTGACAAATTTATCCCGAATCAAGTTTTTGACTACCAAAAATCCCAAACTTGTATATTTTGCGTTGGGAGCTTGTAGAATTGTCTGAAGGTCACAAGCCCATCGACTGCAAATGGGTGTATAAGACTAAAAGAGACTCCAAAAGAAAGAATATGAAATTTAAAACCAGATCAGTAGTAGAGGTTTCACTCAAAGAAAATGAGTAGATTATGTAGCAACATTTTCCCAGTTTCTTGTAAAAGTTCTTTCAGAGTGAGCATAGCATTAGTAGCTCATTTTGATAAGAAGTTACACCAAATGGATATTAAAAATGCCTTTCAGAATGGAGACTCGTGACCCCCTGAAGGTGAACCACATGGGGGTTGGATAATGGATTACTAATCCTAAACCTAGCTCGAGCTCTCATAAGCTCATATTAATTTGTAACTTGGTTCAAGTTCTTAACACGCAAATCATTTTCATTTAGGAGTCGCTACCAATCTATTTTTGGTGGATCAATTAGAAACCCAAGTAAAGTGTGGGAGAATTACTATACTTCTACGAATCAGAAATTAAATAAATTCAGGAACTTGATTACTCTAACGTCATTTTGGTACCATTTCATTTATTTCTGAAAGCATTTATGCAGGTAGCTCGGATTGATTTTAACTTAGACACTAACATGCAAGGAGTAATCACATGTGGGTGTGTAACCATTAAAAATAACAATAAATAAGCAAAGCAAATGAATTGCAAGAAAGCAAAGGAATTGGACACATCAAAACAATCAAGTATTTTTGGGATTTTCTTTTATCTTAAAACAAAGTCTAAATAATATGACATGGGATTTCCTAACATGCAAACTATATGATATGTATATTGTGATATCTTGAAAATTCGATCCAATTTGGTGATTTCATTGACGCTCTATTAGTTAATTCTCGCTCTTATCTGATTACTCAGGGAATACTAACCAAAGGAGAAAAGCTATCGATGAATTTAGTTCCAACAGCCACCCGTTAGTTTGGGATGTACTATAACGGCGACTGATCGATTTCGGCCACGAATTATGATCCGATTTTGAGTGTTGAATGCTCAAGGATTTCACACCCGAATCATAGGATGATGCTGCGTAATTTCACGAGTTTTCCATAGAAAATTTCAATCTCGAAAAAAGAATTATAGAATTGGAAATTTGACGTGAAAAAATGGAAGTGAGCGGGCCAAGCCCGTTTGACCTCACGCCCGAGAAAGATTGGCCATTAAGGCCCGATAAGGTTAAGTTAGTCCGTAATTCAGTACTTGAACCAAGGACAAAATGGTAATTTGGGGGATAAAATTTAAAAAAAAATTGCAAAAAGGAAATTTGAACATTTTTTTTTGGGTAATGATGGAACCCACCCCCCCTCTTCTCTCTCTCCTCTCTCTCTCTTCCTCTTCCCCCGCTGATTCCCCCATGCTGCTGACCCTTCCCCCACCAACTCCCCACCCACTCCTCTTCTTCCTCTTCTTCTTGGCTGCTTCGCTGTTTCCGCTTCCGCTCCTTTTCTTTGGCTTTTGCTTCTGCTTGCTTTTGTTGCTTCTCATTTCCAGCCCAACGACCAGCCCTTTTTCCACCGGACCAGCCACCGTCGAGCGCCACTCCACCCTACCACCGAATCAATGCAGTCTTATTATAATTAAAAAAAATAGAAACTGTATTGTTATTTATCAAAAAAATAGATATACATGTACAAATATGATATGGAAACTAAACTTTGTGTAAAGAAAAGTACATAAAATGTGTTTCTAACATCAATTTAAAACCAAAATCTAGAATTAAAATCACATCTCTCACGAACTTGATGTCGACTTAATTGTTGTTTCCTACAATAAGCTTTTAATTCATTCTGATTTGGCTTCCTTCAGTTTATAAATCCTTACACAGTAAACACAACATGATTAGTTACGTCGCTATCTAGCCACCATGACTTGGATGGGGCTTCTAATAGGTTAGATTCACAAGCAAATGCCAAAAAATCATTACCTGCATGTTCACGCTTGGACAACCAGATTTTGTATTTGTTGCAGTCTTTCTTTATATTACCTTTCTTCTTACAAAAGAAGCATTGATCACCATTCTTATTGAAAGAAGCTTTCTTAGGACCTAGACTATTAGAATGACCGTAGGTTTTGTGAGGTTTTTTATGAGTATGAATTTTGGACCTCTTACTCTTCTTATCGTTGGAACTAGAGGCATACAGGGCAAGGTGCCCTTTTTCTTTCTTTAGTTTCTCTTCCTCTGTCACCATCCTAGCTATCAAGTTACTAATTGACCATGTCTCATCTTGGGAGTTATAATTGATTTTGATTATCTCAAAATCAAGTGAAAGGGTGTACAGGGCTTGATGCACTATGCGAGTATTTGGAATAGTAACTTGAATGACCTGAAGTTTTGTTTGCGGGTCTATCATCCTAAGGATGTAATCCCTAAACCTATTGAATCATCATACTTCATATTGAAGAGTTCTTGCAAATGTGTCCTAATCTCAGCATTAGACAAGACACGGTTCTTACCATCCAAGGCGTCCATTGCCTGTTTAGCATTGAAATCAGCTAGCAACCCACTTTTGAAGTGTTCACGAATGGATTACTTTATAGATAATAAGAAAATCCTATTGCTCTTTTCCAAGGTAGCAAAGTGTGCTTTTTGGGCTTTCGTACCGGTGTCAGTAACATTTGTCTACTTATCCTTAGTAAAAGCAATATGAACATCCGTCAACTCTATCCCAAACAGAAAATCATTTTTCCATTTCTTAAAGTTTGAACCAACCTTGATCACAATGGAGTTGCCATTTACAAAGAAAGTGATTGAAAAACAAGCAATATAAACAATTAGCATCATGTGAGTATTGTGTAACTTGAAACCGTGAGTTACATACATCATCAAATAATCACCTTTAGACAAAATACATGACATGCAATTATATACTCTCCACATGACAACGGCCATGAGAACATATTCCAACTTTTGTGAATTCACCACTCTTGGGTGATAAACCACTAGGATCACTCACTCTCTAATTATATGCTGTATAGGTGTCCCTTCATGAACCAATATAAAATCACTTTCTTTGGAAGTATAACCGCGTATTAGAATATGATATATCCCACCACAATACGAGATTGATATTTCTCAAACCCAATTAAGTGTGCCACTTTGGCAATTACAACCCAATTGAATTGTTGAAACTCTCTCATACCAGTGATATAAAATTTATGTCTCACATTTATCGTAAACATGTAATTTTAGACTTGAAGGCAAGGGCAATTTGTCACTAAAATCACATGCCATGCCAATTACATTTTTCCATCTATTGATACATGTAAACCTTATACATGCTATCAATAAATCACACTCTACACATTCTATATGTTATGATATACATGTGGGCTAGCATCTGTATTTTCGAACCATATAGAAGTACATAAAAATACCAAAAATACCTAAAAAATACATGTATATATGGTTATGTACTTATTTTCACATCATTAAAAGTATGGAAAAAGTACACCAAAAGTGCCACAATTTCTGTACGACGATCACTTTGGTGCCATAACTTTTTTTTGGATCACTTTGGTGCCAAGTCGGAGGAAAATAGATCACTTTAGTGACTCCGGCCAAAATTCCAGCCAAAAAGCTGACCTGGCTTTTATATTAAAAAAATGGTCTGACTTGTACACATGGAAATTATGTGGCTTTTTTTCAAATTTTTTAATTTTTAGAAAAATAATAAAAATTAAAAAAAAAAAAGGTTGCAGCAATGGCGAGGGAGCCCTCGCCGCTGCTGTCGCCAACCCACCACCGCCGGGAAGGGCCGGCGGTGGTGGGCGCAGTGGTCGGCGAGGGTCGCCGGCCCCTGGCTAGGGCCTGGTGACCCTCACCTTGCCTAGCGAGGGCTAGATCCGGCGAGGCGAGGGTCGCCGGGCCCCGGCCAGAGGCCGGCGACCCTCGCTGACCACTGTGCCCATCACCGCCGACCCTTCCCGGCGGTGGTGGGTTGGCAACAGCAGTGGCGAGGGCTCCCTTGCCATTCATGCAGGCTTTTTTATTTATTTTTTATTTATAATTAAATTTTTTAAAAAAGGTACACGTCAGCAGGCTAAACGGCGTCGTTTTTGGTTTTTAATGCTGACTGGATCTCTCCGGCGAGCTGTGGACCTCTCTAGCGAGCCGTGTCAGCGCCACATCATATTTCTGGCGAGTCACGTCAGCATTGGCACTAAAATGATCGTTTTTCAAAAAAGTTGGCACCAAAGTTATCCGAAAAAAAGTTATGGTACCAAAGTGATCGCCGTATACAAGTTATGGCACTTCTAGTATACTTTTGCCTTAAAAGTATCAAACATGTGAACTGAATATAACATATTGAGCATCAAGATACAAGAATGTAAGCACCAAGCATGCTCCAAAAGGAATCCTCACGTGCCGCCTCAATGCTCAGCGTGTATAGCGCATGCTCAGCGTGCTTTATAAAACTTGGATCGCCGGTTCGACCTGTTTGACCCATTCAGTCAATAGTAATGGGTCGAGTTCCCTACACCCATCGTCAATTGGGTCAACCTGTGTCAGTGGATCACTGATGTCAACCCTAGCCCATGCAACGCGCTAGGCAATGGCTGTGCATGGCCGACACACACCAACGCCGTAGCGGCGCGTGTTCGTACATGGGGGCGTATGCAGCATCCCCTGGAGACGTGCCACCCTCAAAATGCTCGTCTCGACGATATATTCCCATTTATGAGATCAAAATCAATTTTCATTAGATAAAAATTCTGAAAATAGGCCAAATCCAAAGGTTCTAACCCTAAATTATGGTGGCTCTGATACTACATGTAAGTTGCAAAAACGACACCCCAAGATCCATAGTCAGAAAGTTAGAACATAGTAATCGAGAAAACGATTTGTACACCTAATTTGGAATCCATTGTTTGTGATGCGGAAGAGCAACATTTTTAGGTTCCGTTCGTTTCGCGGAAAATTTTCCTGATTTTCCAGTGTTCGGGGGTGAAAAATAAACTACTCGCGGAAAACATTTTCCCTCAATGAGTGAAAACATGAATAAAAGTAAGGAAAATGTTTTCCTCTATTGAAAAGAGGAAAACATTTTCCCCCACCTTCTTGCTTCATTCATTATATTTTTTCTTTTTCTTTTTTCTTCTTCTTTCTCTTTTCTATCTTCTTCTCCGGCCGACGATCAGCCACAGGTGAGCTCGAGCCTCGCTACAGGCTAGCGAGGCTCAAGCTAGCCAGATTTCGGTGAGATCGAGCCTCGCCTGATTCCGCGAGGCCCGAGCTCGCCCGATTGGCCTCGGGCAAGCTTGACCTTGCCACAGGCCGATTGCCAGCCGTGGCCGTGGCCGGTGACTTGCCGGAGAAGAAGAAGAAGGAAAAAGAAAAAAAAGAAAAAGAAAAAAAAGAAAATTAAAATATTTTTAAAAATATTAAAAGTATTGCAAAGAGGAAAATCTTTTCCATACCGAACAATGGAAAATATTTTCTGAGGCTTTTTCAGATTTTAGCCGAATACCAGAAAATTATGCCATTTTTCAGGAAAATAACTTTCTCGAAAACATTTCCTAGAAATGTCACACTTTCCACCAAACGAACGGAGTAGGCTCAAGTTCTTCTCCTTTGTACCCTATGTATCAATAGCTCAATAAGACTGTCCTCTCCTCACATAATTTATGTGAGGTAATTTGTGTATCAGGGTTGAAGGAGAAACTTGAGCGCTATTTATAGAGTTTTCAGCCACAGACTCTCTCATCACATGTCAAACTCTACTCGGGCCGCACAAGCCAACTCTACATTAAACTAATTGAGAATCTTTACATCTCTCCTTATTAAACCAACCCC
Organism: Syzygium jambos; assembly: GCA_031216235.1. NCBI lineage: Eukaryota > Viridiplantae > Streptophyta > Magnoliopsida > Myrtales > Myrtaceae > Syzygium > Syzygium jambos. The sequence goes on from CM062226.1 coordinate 18,077,645, forward strand.
ATAAAATTGTAGATTTCAATCTTAATAAATTTAGCCAACATTATAAAAACTCTTACAAAAATGACACTGTTTAGCCATTTCCTGACGAATTAAGGCTAAATTAGGTTTAACCGGAAACTTTAACCCTATCAAATAAACAAATTGCAGGTCTAGATGTTCAACAAGAAGAGGTAGTTCCTGTGAATGGACACCTCCCCGCCGTGAGATAAATTGGAGACCATTGGGCCGAGTCCTTATCCCAAAGGACACCCTTGGAGAGAGGGCACTGGAGGAGGCGCTACGCTTGTCCTTGAGGCCCACCATGTTGTCCTAGCAGGTCATGATTTGTGGTGGTTGGGGACATCGACAGTTGGGATCGAATCATGGATTCCGTGTTGACTTCAATCTAAGGCACGATGACCGTCGATATTAGGGATTGGAATGTCTTTGCCATTGCCGTCAAATTGCATAGTAACTTCCCTAGTTAAGATTAAAAATTTGCTTTTCCCTCCTTTTTGAATGTAAGTTTTAGCTGTTTGTTTCCTCTCTTCTTGTTCTTCGACGGAGGAGTTGGAGAGAGAGAGAGAGAGAGAGAGAGAGAGAGAGAGAGAGAGAGAGAGAGAGAGAGAGAGAGAGAGAGAGAGAGAGAGTCATTTTCCACATAAAACTTCTCGTTGAAAAGTTATGGCACCAATGTAAGCGTCATAATACTATCTGTGTCCTTTTCCCAGAAAACTTTTATTTGATTGTTTTGAATTTTAACAAATTCTTGAGGATTTTTCTAGACAAAACCTTATTTTTCTATGACCAATAACATGATGACAGTAATAATTTTTAAATCCACTTTAGTTTGCTAATGTGGATTCACTGCTGACATGTAAGTGCCATGTTGAACGATTAATTGTGACTTTGAATGGAGGGTTCACAGGGGATAAATTTGGAACTTGCATGAAAGTTAGTGATTTTACTTTAGATAAAAAAAATTTCAAGACATAATTAGGATCGAACATAAAACTGGAGCATATTCAGTGAACTAGGCCAATGAGCATATGTTTGTATCCTTCATAAATCTTGTGATATAAGTGGGTTCCTTACAGAAAACGCACATTTATCCATATGCTCGAGAAAGTGCACATTTATTTGTAAGGCATTTTATATGACGGAAATGTCCGTGAGCCAAAGTATTGTGGGGTAAATATGTCATAAGTGACATAGTTTGAGATTTTTCGTGTCACAAAAAAAAGTTCAGGGTAAATTTATTATAAATGATAGTTTGAAATTTTTTGTGTCACAAAAAAAATTCAGGATAAATTTATCACAAATAACATAATTTATGATTTTTGGTATTATTTTTCTTTTTTTTTTATTAAGAAAACGGACGCACGGGGCAAATACGCGCACTAACGAAGATGGCGAGACATTGGGGACGAAAGTTGGCGCAGCGTACGCGGCAGACGGCGGCGGGCATGCAGCACGTGGGGTGGGTTTCCTCCGTGTGCAAATGAATGGTTTGCTGGCTACCCGTCTAAAGGTCCACGTCTCCGACATAAACCAACAGAAAAATTGTCTTATCAAAGTTCATTTAATGTAGTAGTGTACTTCCAGAATATGATGAAAGAGATGAATTTCCATGCGGAGCTGTCATATGCCAACCGCAGACAAGGGATGACCTCTAGACAGCCAGAAATATTATAACGAGGATTAAGCTGAAAGCGACAATCGGGATGTCCTAATCCAATCACCTACACTTAGTCAAAAATGTTTATTGGTTTCGGTTGCTTTCACGTTTTTGTTCTGCGAACGTTTACTTTCTAGCCTGAATTGGACTTGTCCAATACTTTTTTTTGGTAAAGGAAAAATAGACTTATCCAATAATTTTTTGGGCAAAAGCCACAAAAAAATACTAAATTATGTTTATTACGATATATTTATCTTAAATTTTTTTTCTAAAATACAAAAAATCCTAAACTTATACCTACGCGACACATTTACACTTTATCAAAATTCTATAAATGAAAACCATTAAAAATCTACTTACATTTATGCCAAAAAGCCGAAAAATCATCTAACGTTAGTGTCGGCGATGCTATGTAGACCTGTCGGCGTCCACGTCAGTAATATCGGGTCAAAATTAGTTGGAAGGACTAAATTGGCACAAACACAAAAGGTTTAGGATTCAATTGACACAAAAAAAAAAGGTTTAAAACTAAATTGATACCAATGTAAAAGATTTAGGACTTTTCTAATGCTTTTAGCTCCTTAAGGCTAATATCTAAATGCCCATAGCTATTACTCAAGGTTTACACAATAACTTGAGAATTTAATTAGATACATGTGTTCAACATGATAACAATATATTTATAAATACTTTATTGAATGCAAAAGAGTTGATACATATCATAATGTTACAAAATGCAACAAATATAGATGTAAACTTTATTAGAGCAAAAGCAAAATAGCTCCCACTAACCAACATCATTTCATGATGCTTTGAGGCCCATAATAATGACACGTTATTAAAAAACATAAGGGCAAAGACCATTAGTTAGTGGATCTGTAACCATATCACCAGTGGAAATATGCTCTACTGCAATATTTCTATTCTGAACTGTTTCTTTTATGGTCAAAAACTTGACTGACATATATTTAGAGTCCTTGAGACCTTTGTTGTTGTTGATAAACAACATTGCAGAGTTATCATTACAACAAAACTGTATGGGTCTATCCACAAAGTCAAATACGATCAACTCCTTAATGAGGTTCCAAAGCCAGATAGCCTGAATAATGGTCGAAAAGTATGCTACAAACTCCATTTGTATGGTAGAGGATGATATAGATTTCTGTTTCTTGCTTTTCCATCATACTGTACCTCCTGCTAATATAAAAATGTATTATGTTGCCGACTTCATGTCATCCTGACAGCCAGCAAAGTCTACATCCGAATACCTTATTAGCTGTACGTTTTGAACATGTTTGTAAATTAGTATATAGTCTTTCGTCCTCTTTAAGTACCTCAAAACCTTCTTGTTAGCAACACAATGATCATGTCCTGAATTTTATTGATATCTTCCTGGAAGTCCTACTGCAAAAGTAATGTCTGATCTGGTGTAAACTTGAGCATACATGTTACTTTCAAGCGCACTAGCATAAGGTATATTCTTCATTTAGGCTTTCTCAATATCTGAATAATGACACTGTGACAGACTCAATCTATCACCCTTAATGAAAAGGAGCAATTCCTGGCTTGCAATGTTGCATACTAAATCTTATCAAAATACAATCAATATATGCCCTTTGAGACAAATCCAATACACAGAGAGAACAATCCTTATGGATCTCAATGCCAAGGACAAAATACACCTCGCTAAAGTTCTTCATGTCAAAAATTTTCAACAACATCCGCTTTGTTACATGCAGTAATCCAAGATCACACCTTGCAAGCAAGATATCGTTTACATAGAGTATGAGAAAAATAAATTTCCTCCCACCGACCTTACAATATATATAATATACTGATCCACTTTGTTCTTAACAAAACCGAATGAAATGACAACACTATGAAATTTCAAGTACTATTGTCTATAAACTTGCTTGAGGCCATAAATTGATTTTTTTAGTCTACACACAAGTTTACCAAAATCATTTGCTACAAAGCTTTTGGGTTGCACCAAATAGACCTCCTCATCAAGGTCTTTGTCGACAGCTAAATTTTGGCGACCTAGTTAGTAATTTATTGTATAGAAAATTAAGGATCGACTCCGGTCCCTAAACAAAAATAAATTAATTTGCATATAGTTATTAAGAACATTAAGCCCAAATACTTGCATATTTATTGGATCGATAGCGAAAGGACTTAAGTGAATACTCCTGAGTTTAAGTGATTGGACTAAGCCCATGAAGTGGAAAGTTGGAATGAGTCCATAACTCTTTAACGGTGGCCGAAAATATCATATAGATTGGAGCGTTGAAAGATTGATTTCTCAAAGAGCAATTAAGCTGTACGGGATTTGATTGGCGGACAAGATAATGAAGACGCGATCAATATCTTTATAGAGTCAAGCCATTAGTCTAACCAGATTGGGAAGGTGTTTCTCGGCCAATGATTGAGAAGGAAAGAGGATCGATATCTGCACAATAAGGAAAGGGAAAGAATCAGAAAACAAGGAAGAGATAAAGATACGCTCTCTTTTCTTAGAGAACGCGCAGATTGTCCCATCGGGGTCTTCACATTGACACACGACCACAATTCAAAGAGAAAAGAGGGCACAGCTTTGTCCATCGGTTTATTGCCTCGACCGTACTTCTCTTTACTGTACTTCACTGTGCTCTCACCTACTACCCCTGCTGCCTTGTTTGCTTTGCCACTCACTCCCCTGTCAAGCTGCTCTGGTCGATCTCCAGCAACTCGGGTCGTGATTCACAGCGCCTGAGTTTCTGCCGCGTCAACCCAACGTCGACTGCGACTCCAGCGGCGTTGCTGCTCTCTGTCTGCTGCTGTCCAACTCTGGCGAGACTCCCTTGGAGATCACCTGGGCGAGACCAGACTCTCTTCTGCAGCACCAGACGCCCCTGCTGTGCTCGGCTGACCTCCGGCGAGCTCCAGTCTGTGACAAGCCACCTGAGGCCCAAACACCTGCACCAGCGAACCAGCGCTCAGAGTCACTTGCAGCACTGAATATCACGAGTTCTTAGTTTGTTTTTGCAGCTTTTTCGGTCAAGATCGTCAAGCGTTTGTTGGTATTAATGTTAACATGAATCAGGAAGAACAATGAAGTCAAACTTTTAGGCGTTATATTACTTTTAGGCGTTATATTACTTTCTTTAAGAAATTATTTGCCTCATAATGTTACTAATGGTTACCGACAAAAATTCTCCAGAGTATAACAAAGTGTCAATGAGAATACTAAATAGCAATTCTGATATTTCTTCCGGTCTCTCAAGGGAAACAATTAGAAAAGATGGTTGTATATCTCTGGGAAGAAATGGAAAAAATTGTTATTCTTCTTAATGAACAAAAACATTGAAATATTTGTACGTTGAACAAGTACAATCTTTCGAATATGAAGAAATTATGTCTGAACAGACACAATCTTCCAAAGGTTAAGAAGTTATGTCCGTATAGACACAACCTTCTAAAGGTTGTAAAAGCGCATAATAACCGTTAGACAAAAATAATGTATTTGAAATTAAATTATTAAAAAATAACCAACACTCTATTGCGAATAGTTATACTGTTTTAATAAAACAAAACAGTTATTTTATAATAATAAATTCGAAATTTAATAAATAAAAAATAATAATCATTGATTAGTGTCAAATCTTGTCCACGTGTGCACTCACATCCTTTCGATGTGGGACAAGGCACCTCGTTATTTATTTTATAAACAAACTACCAACAACATCGTCATCTCCCATTGGTCAAACGTCAGAGCCCCCTAGCAACAACGCCAAGGCCTCATGAATATTTTACTGTCTAATATATGTCCATTAGTACCAAATTTGGAAAGTTATCTGTGCAATTTAGTTTACTACCTAATATATGTCTATTAATATCTAAGATTCATATTTTGAGTAATAGACATACATCGATTAGGATTTATTTTCTAATCCGTAATACGATATGATCTTTGACTCTATCGATAAGCCCTTAGATAGAATTATTAGATTGTGCAGTTAGAATTATTATCTTGATCTTTAAGCCATAAGATTAGGATATCAATTCTATTTTTTGCGAAAATATCAAGTTAAGATAATGTTTCTAACTTCGAATTGTCGTTATCATTGATGGATGATATTTTGCTTATCTTTGGTTGTTTTCCTTATCTATAAAAATATAAAAAGATTGCATGCAATAGTATATAGGATTTCTGGATAACATTGCATCTTTAGGTTATGTAGCATGTTAGGGTAGATTCTAGAATTAACTGGAATCAATTTTTTTCTTAGTATATAGTATAATTTAGATAACATTGCATGTTTAAATATTATTGCATATTTAAAATAGTTTTATGTGATAAGATAGGGTCCAGGTCAAAATAATCCCTAAACTAGATTAGAAAAGTATTCATTTTATGTAGTTTAATTAAGCTATTTATTAATTTCGAATTTTAATAATAAAATACCAAAAACTTCATATGCATATCATATAGTTTGCATGTTAGGAAATCGCATGTCATATTGTTTAGACTTTGTTTTAAGATAATAGAAAATCCCAAAAATACTTGATTGTTTTGGTGAGTCTAATTGCTTTGCTTTCTTGCAATTCATTTGCTTTGTTTATTTATTGTTATTTTTAATGGTTGCACACTCACATGTGATTACTCCCTGCATGTTAGTGTCTAAGTTAAAATCAATTTGAGCTACCTTCATAAATGCTTTCAAAAATAAATGAAATGGTACCGAAAAGACGTTAGAGTAATCAAGTTCTTGAATTCATTTAATTCCTGATTCATAGAAGTATAGTAATTCTCCCACACTTTACTTGGGTTTCTGACCGACTCACAAAAAATAGATTGGTAGCTTAAATGAAAATAATTTGCATGTTAAGAACTTGAATTAAGTTGCAAATTGATATGAGCTTAAGAGAGTTCGAGCTAGGTTTAGAATTAGTAATCCATTATCCAACCCCTAGGTGGTTCACCTTCGGGCGGTCATGACAGTCTCTATTATGAAAGGCAATTTTAACATCTATTTGCAGTAAATCCATATCAAAATAAGCTACTAATGACATGGTCACTTTGAAAGGAATTTATACAAGACACTGGGGAAAATGTTGCTCCATAATCTACTCATTTTCTTTGAGTGAAACCTCGACTACTAATCTGGCTTTAAATTTTACAATCTTTCTTGTGGAGTCACTTTTAGTCTTATACACCCATTTACAGTTGATGGGGTTGTGACCTTCAAACAATTCTACAAGCTCCCAAACACTATTATGTTTCATTAATTGCATTTCGTTTTTTATCGCATCCAACCACAGATATAATTGAGGACAAGAAACAAAATCTGCCTTAGTCATTAGATCAACCACACATCCAATATCATAGTCATACTTTCTTAGATAGAATATATAGTTTGGTGGTATACCTGAGTGAAGCTACATCAGCCTTTTCAGCCGTATAAGCAATGTATGTATCATTGGGAGTTAAATATAATGTGTACAATCCATTGGAGATATTGCAGCACCCAGTCTTATTCTAATTAAAAAAAATAGAAATTGTATCTTTATTTATCGAAAGAGTATACATACATGTACAAATATGATATGGAAACTAAACTTCATGTAAAGAAAAGTACATAAAATGTGTTTCTAACATCAATTTAAAACTAGAATCTAGAATTAAAATCACGTCTCCCACAAACTTGATGTCGACTTAATTGTTGATTCCTGCGGTAAGCTTTGATTTATCCTGATTTGGCTTCCTTCGGTTTGTAAATTCCTATATAGTAAACGCAACATGATTAGTTACATCGCTATCTAGCCACCATGATCTGGATAGGGCTTCTAATAGGTTGGATTCACAAGCAAATGCCAAAAAATCATTACCTGAATACTCACACTTGGACAACCAGGCTTTATATTTGTTACAGTCTTTCTTTATATTGCCTCTTTTCTTACAAAAGAAGCATTGATTACCATCCTTCTTGAAAGAAGCTTTCTTAGGACCTGGACTGTTAGAATGACCGAAGGTTTTGTGAGGTTTTTTATGAGTATGAATTTTGGACCTCTTACTCTTCTTATCGTTGGAACTTGAGGCATACAGGGCAAGGTGCCCTCTTTCTTTCTTTAGTTTCTCTTCCTCTGTTACCTCCCTAGCTATCAAGTTACTAATTGACCATGTCTCATCTTGGGAGTTATAATTGATCTTGATTATCTCAAAATTAGGTGAAATGATATTTAGGGCTTGATGCACTATGCAAGTATTTGGAATAGTAACTTGAATGGCCTGAAGTTTTATTTACGGGTTTACCATATTAAGGATGTAATCCCTAAACCCATCGAACCATCATACTTCATATTGTAGAGTCCTTGCAAATGTATCCCAATCTCAGCATTAGACGAGACACGGTTCCTACCCTCCAAGGCTTCCATGGTCTGTTTAGCATTGCAATCAACTGGCAAGCCACTTTTGAAGTGTTCACAAATGGATCACTTCATAGATAACAAGCAAATCCTATTGATCTTTTCCAAGGTGGCAAAGTGTGCTTTATGGGTTTCCGTACTAGTGTCAGTGAGATTTGTCGACTTATCCTTAGTAAGAGCAATATGAACATCCGTCAGCTCTATCCCAAATAGAAAATCATTTTTCCATTTCTTAAAGTTTGAACCAACCTTAATCACAATGGAGTTGCCATTTACAAAGAAGGTGATTGAAAAACAAGCAATTTATACATTAGCATCATGTGAGTACTATGTAACTTGAAACCGCGAGTTATATACATCATCATATAATCACCTTTAGACAAAATATATGACATGCAATTGTATACTCTCCACATGACAACGACCATGATAATATATTCCAACTTTCATGAATTCGCCACCTTTGGATGATAAACCACTAGAATCACTCACTCTTTAATTATATGCTGTACAGGTGTCCCTCCATGAACCAACACAAAATCACCTCCTTTGGGAGTATAACCGCGTATTAGAATATGAGACATCCCACCACAATATGAGATCGATATTTCTCAAACCTAATTAAGCGTGTTACTTTGGCAGTTACAACCTAATTAAATCTTTGAAACTCTCTCATACCAATGATATAAAATTTATGTCTCACATTTACCGTAAACATGTAATTTTAGACTTAAAGGCAAGGGCAATTTGTCACTAAAATCACATGCCATGCCAATTACATTTTTCCATCTATTGATACATGCTAAACCTTATACATGCTATCAATAAATCACGCTTTACACATTCTATATGTTATGATATAGATGTGGGCTAGCATTTGCATTTTCGAACCATATAGAAGTACAGAAAAATGCCAAATATACCTAAAAAATACACGTATATAAGGTTGTGTACTTATTTTCACATCATTAATCAAACATGTGAATTGAATATAGCATATTGTAGAGCATCAAGATACAAGAACGCAAGCACCAAGCATGCTCCAAAAGGAACCTTCACGTGTTGCTTGAATGCGCGGCACGTATAGCGCACGCTCGGTGTGCTTTATACAACATGGATCGCCAGTTCAACCTGTTTGACCCATTCGGTCAATAGTAATGGGTCGAGTTCCCTGCACCCACGTCAATTAGGTCAACCTACATCGGTCGATAGCTGATGTCAACCCTACCCCGTGCAACGCGCTAGGCAATGGTTGTGCATGGCTGACACACACCAACACCGTAGCGGCGCGTGTCCGTACATGGAGGCGTATGCGGCGTCCCCTGGAGACGTGCCACTCTCAAAATTCTTGTCTCAATGATATTTTCCCGTTTATGAGATCAAAATCATTTCCATTGGATAAAAATTATGAAAATAGGCCAAATCCAAAGGTTCTAACCCTAAACTATGGCGGCTCTAATACCACATATAAGATGCAAAAACAGCACCCCAAGATTCATAGTCAGAAAGTTAGAACATAGTAATCGAGAAAAAGATTTGTACACCTAATTTGGAATCCATTATTTGTGATGCGGAAGAGCGACACTTTAGGCTCCATTCATTTCGTGGAACATTTTCTAGTGTTCGGGGCGGAAAATAAACTACCCACGGAAAACATTTTCCCTCAATGAGTGAAAACATGAACAAAAGTAAGGAAAATATTTTTCTCTTTTCAAAAGAGGAAAACATTTTTCCTCACCTTCTTGCTTCATTCATTATCTTTTTTCTTTTTTCTTCTTCTTTCTCTTTTCTATCTTCTTCTCCGATCAGTTGCCGGCCACGGCAGCGGCTGGCAATTGACCACAGGTGAGCTTGAGCCTCACCACAGGCCGGCGAGGCTTGAGCTAGCTAGATTCCGGTGAGGTCGAGCTTTGCCCAGCTTACCAAATTTGGTGAGGCCCGAGCTCGGGCTCGCTGGGTCTGGTGAGGCCCAAGCTCGGCCTTGCATGAATCTAGCGAGCTCGAGCCTCGTTGGCCTATAGTGAGGCTTGAGCTCGCCTATGGCCGGTCGCCGGCCGTGGCCGTGGTTGACGACCTACCGGAGAAGAAAAAGAAAAAAAAGAAAATTAAAATATTTTTAAAAAATATTCAAAGTATTGTAAAGAGGAAAATCTTTTCCATACTGAACAACGGAAAATATTTTCCGAGATTTTTTTAGATTTCAACTGAGCACCGGAAAATTATGCCATCCCAGAAAATATTATCCAGAAATGTCACATTTTTCGCCAAACGAACGGAGCAGGCTCAAGTGCTTCTCCTTTGTACCCTATTTATCATTGGCTCAATAAGACTATCCCTTACGACTAGTGTTTGGTAATTGCTCTTTATGTGAGGTAATTGTTGACACCTAATTTTTAGCCGATGCGTCATTAAAAATAGAAAATTCGAGATTATGGTTTCTGATCGCGACGGAGCCCGTTTCTTGAGCAAAAAGTGTCGTTTTTTAATTCTGTCTGTTGGCCTAGCTTTTGTAAGTGATTTTCTTTTCATTTCATACAAAAACCCAAAAAGTCAAATAGTTGACTTTTGCGTTGACTTTTTGGTCAACCCTTTGACCAAAAGTCAACCCCAGATAAATTGGGGCTTTTCGCATAAAAAGGTTCCTTTCAAGTCCAATTTCACTTTAGAAGTGGAAATTTCAGAAAAATTCAAAGATTTGATCATAAAATCAAGCTCCTAGTGAAAAGTCAACTAGGGTTTGACTTTTGGTCAAACCTTTGACCAAAAAATTGAAAAATAAAAAAATTCAAAAATCATCTTATTTTACATTCAATTTACCTTTGGCATTTGAAATTTTACAAAAATTGATTTAGAATCAACTTTTTCCCAAATTGCGAAATTTGATTCAAATCAACCAAAAATGAAATTACTTCATTTCTAGTCATTTTTTAGGTTAGTTTTCTTCACGACATTTGATCTAGAGGTCATCTTATATTCAATTTTTGAATCAATTTTGTGATTCCAAGCCAAACACAAAAACCCCCAATTTAGGCCCTAATCAGTGATTTTGATCGATTCTTCATGATGCGCGCAATTGAAGCACGAATGAGCCTAATTTTTTATATGAAATCCAAATTCAAAATCAATTTTGAAAGATTCACATGAATTTGAGTCAATTTGATCAATTTAGTGATCCAATGATAGAAAAGTCTAGGAGTAATTGGTCTAATTAATGTAATTCAACTTGACCCACTCTAGACTAATATTCAATTTGATGAATTGAGACTCAATTTGGTTAATTAGACTTCAATTAAATTTGTTAGTCTAGTTCGGTCATACAATTACCCAAATTCAGGGCTAATTGACTCAAACTGGTTTGATTTAAATTGAACCAATCCGATCGGACCGGCCATTTTCCGGTCGAAAATTTCGACGATCGACAATCCATTCAGACCAACCAGGGCCGGTCACATCCTCTTGAGCGCAAAAATGACAAAAATGCCCTTAATTGAGAATGCCCCTAAGAGAAATGACAAAAATGCCCTTCTTCAAGGATTAAGCAAATTAATTAGGGGATAAACAAATCAATCATGGCCATTCATTTAGAATTGATCATGTCCATCCATGATGCCATGTCATCAATCCTTAGCCTTTAAGGAATATTCTTAATCATTAAGGATGCATTTTGGACCATTGGATTAATCTAAGGGCTAAAATTCAAAGTTGAGGGAGGTATATAGTATTTTTCCCTCCAAAAATTAGGGGGGGTTCATTTTTCAGATCTGATTTCTCTCTCTCTCTCTCTCTCTCTCTCTCTCTCTCTCTCTCTCTCTCCCTCTCTCTCCCTCTCACGATCATCTCTCTCTCTCTCGAGCTCTCTCTCGGCAGCAGCCGTTCCACCCCCTTGCCGGCCACTTTCCGGCGAGCTGCTGCCCCACCGGCGTCCCCCACGGTGGCCCAAGTCCAGCCGCCTTCGCTGGTGGTCGGAGCACCTCCCTCCGGCGGTTTTTCTCTCTCGGCAGCATCACCGGCACTACCGCCGGTGACTTGATCAGTCGGTTCAACCAGCTGAACCGGCCCACCGGCGACCTCCTCCGGCGATCCAGACCCTCCGACATCCTTCCTCGGCGTTCTCACGTTGCTGTGGTGGCTGGCCTCTCGTCGAACGGCCACCGGATCGCATCCTTAGCTTAATTTTTGGCTGATTAGTCTATTCGTGACAAAACGAATCTATTCTCACGACATTCCATATACTCTATTGTCATAGGTTGGCCGAGCTTTCCGAGGTTTCTCCGTGTCATTCCTGATCTGAATACGGAGGCCGGATCGCTCGATTGAGCATTGGAGCATTGTGAAACAAGGTAAGAACACTTGAACATGATTCTGTAAATTCGTGTCCATTGAAACCTGTTGGTTTGAGATGCTGATTTGAGCTTGTTACTGTTGAAATCTGGTGAAGTGATAAACTAGAGAGTCGTAGAGCTCGTCTTAAGCTTCGATTTGATATATCATATGCCTCGATCGGACTTGATTTACTATGTCAAAACACTTTTAGAAGTTAGGATCAGAATCTGGAATATGTTGCTCAAGTCTGTTCTGATGATTCCCTGATTGACGTTGTGTTGTTTGATGAATTTTATGATTTTTTACGATCATTTTCTGGAAAAACTTCCTTCATGAAAGTTGTAGAGCACATCTTGATCTGTTCATCATAAAATTTTCATTAAATTCTGAGTATGTTAGCCTAGTACGATTTTCCACGTCATATACATATAAATCTGGTGACATGTTGGTTTCAGTCGACCTTCGTGTGTTCTTCGATTTTCATTAATTCGTGTGTTCGATATATGAAAAAATTTTCTTCACGAAAGTTCTTCCTAAGATCGAGATCTTTCTATTGATACTAATTTCATCAAAATCGGAGATCATTTGAACTTTCAAAAGGAATTCTCACGATTTGATCAGTATCTGTGTCCAGATCTGATTTTCATTCCTTTGGAGTTCAAAAGATGTTTCTCCGAATTTGATAAAGTTAGAGTCCTTTTTTGCAAAAAATCAAAATTACAAAGTTGCTCATTGGGGTCTCATTATGTCAACTGGAAATTTTGAGGACCTAATAGCAATTTTTGGTGGGCCAATTTGCTTAAAATCTCATGAGAAGTCTTCACGGGATAAAATTCCATTTGCAGTTGAGTCCTTCGCGAAAATTGAATTTTATAAAAATTTGGAGGGCTTTTTAGCAAAACCTCAAAACATGAAAGTTGTTGCACATGGGGAATCCTAACCGCACAAAAATTTTCACACGGTTTTGATAAGGTTTGTTATTTTTCCCGCCATTATTTTGAAATTCATAACTGAACTGAGTCCAGCCTGTCACTGAAATTAAATTGGACATTTTTGGGAAAATTGGCTAGGATTTAGAAAAAATGGTCTTCTTGACTTTTGATCCTCATGTTATAAGCTTTCTAATGACACCTGAATCACTTCATTTGGACGTCATTAGGATAGTTAATCACATCCAAACAGAAGAAATCCGAATTAGACATTAATTGAATAAGTGGTCTTTTTTTTATAAAGCCCACTTCTCATTGTTTGTTTGGCTTCGAAACAAGGCCCATGGGCTTGAATGCATGCTCATTTTATTTTTATGCATGTGTTTGTTAGATGAATGTTAGGCCCGGTGCATGATCGGCGGGTAGCCCATTCATGGTCATTAGAACCCGATTTTAGGGGTTAATTGATATGAGTTGCCGTTTTGTGAATACAAATGGTGGCCCATTATCATTAACCATTAATCAAATAATGTTAAATGATTAGATGGGTGGTGAATCGAAATGCATGAAAAAAAACAAAGGCCGATTCCGAGGCCCGTGCTTAATTAGTGAATTGATTGCATCATTGTTCCTTCATATGTTGTCTTTTCATGAATGAATGTTATGAATGTAAACACCGACACCCGAGAGGCGGTCCATGGGAGGATAATCCAAAATCGAAAAGACCAAGGTGATTGACCGATGTCCAATCCGGTTTCAATTTGTACTTAATTCATTCATTCCCGATCATGTCTCGGGTTTTCAATTCGTGTTGTAATAAACACCCGACGAGTTGCGGGTTTTTATTTTTTCGCATTTAGAATTAGCTCGTTCTTTCAATACTTCGAGTGTTTACTTTACGAAATGTCTTTCAATACAATTGATTGTTTCTTTCTTTTTCTAGACTAAGATAGGATTAGTTTAGAATCTTAAACGAAAATACAAAAACAAGATGCATGATCACATAGTGGACTAAGACTTTGGCATGAAAATGGTAAAAAACAAATGCGTGACGACTTAGATAACAACCATGTTAAGTTTAGCGGTACCGAAAGGGCGTTAATAGAAATATTAACGTAAGCTAGTCCCCGAACCTTTGATCTCTTGTTTTCGTAGAAACCGAAACGAAATTCCCGCGTTTTGGTTGGGTATTCTAGCCGACCCCCGACCTAGGCTAGTGGCGACTCCTAAAAAATAAATAAATAAAATCAATCCGCTGTCACGCGAGATATGGATTTAGGGAAAATCGACGTTCATGATTAATTAGTCATATGGCTAAACAAAAGAATCATTTTTATAAGATGCCGTATGAACCATATCATGAACACTTATCTCTAAACCCGCCTCATCCGAGTTTGGCCCTCGAGGGGTAGGTCGCGACAGGCTTGGCGACTCCGCTGGGGACTAGGTTACAAACCTAAGTGGATTAAAGCCGTAATAAACTTAATTGGTTGTTATCTCACTCGTTTACATTTTGTAGCATCGACTGCATGTCAAAGTCACGTGAAAAATGAGGTTAGTCCACTAACCATGTGTTAAATGGTTTTATAGGTGGGAGCCATAAGGGGTGGAGTGAATGCAAACCCTTTGTTTTGTAGGTGGCGTTCGGATGAATGTCGAATGTATGAGATTATATTGAAGTGTTGTTTGCTTTAGATTTAAATGCATGTTTACTTGCTTTAGCACGACACAATGCACCCACGTCCCACGGTCTAAAACCCCGGATCGCTTTAGGGCACCTTTAGGAGGTATTAAGAGTGGAATCCGCATGTGAATCCATGTGGTAATCCATTCTTCAATACCGCTCATCTTGATTAGTAAGAAGTGCACCGGCCGACGTTAGTAGCGGTGGGTAAACTCTTCTTATCTAATTAAGGTGGAGACCTTAAACCTTTATAATCCTACCCTTAGATGTCAAAACTCACATGTCCTCATGCGATGTGTCGATGTGTTTGCCATTCTATCTTCATGGTAAGGTTGATTGTATCGTTCTACAATTTCAATTACGCCATTTCAATTCCACGTTATATTCTTTTCTATAATGCGTGGTGATTAATCTCGATGCCCCAAATTAGGATTAGTCAAAATGGATATGTCGGAGATTCGAATCATCCCCGTGCCAAAAGCTCTTGTGACCATGTGGGAAAGTCTCGAGTCAAAGCATAAAGACTACGTGGAAAAGAGGATCGGATATCTTCCCGCACTCTTATACATCGAGCCTCGTGTTGCTATGATTAAAGCATTGTCCCATTTTTGGAACTCAAAGACATCCACTTTTGTGTTTGGTCGAAATGAGTTGACCCCTACAATTAAGGAGTACGATATTGCCATTGGTAGAGTCGGGTCTTTTGGTCTAGTTAGTCCTCCAATAGATATAGATCCAATAACTCTTTTGAGCCAATTCTTAGGAATCGACATTCTCCAAATCAAAGGCGTTCTTAGAGGAAATTCCAATGCACTCTCTTTCACATTCCTAGAACAATATTTTTCTAGCTTGCCAAAAGAATCGGGTAATCAAATTCCTCGAGTTTTTCTCTTAGCCTTCTTTGGTTTTGTGGTTTTCCCATTCACCAAAAAGACCATGGATCCTTTGGTAGTTCACATTGTCAATCAAGTGTGTATGTTCATAAGATTCTCCAATATGATCTTAGGTGAGACTTTCGTATCATTCAATAGGTTCAAACAAAACAAAAATGGTATCTTTAGAGCCCCAATAGGTTTACTCCAAATTTGGTTAGTCTCTCACCTCAAAGATTTTGGTTTGAGCTTGAAAATCATAGATGTGTCCAAAGATTGTCATCCTATCTCACTCTTCCGAGAAAAGGAAAAAATCTTTCCCTTTTGGTCATTCTCAACTTGGTTTAGTTTTTTCAAGAACCTTGTTCCAAATCAAATCCAATGGCATGTTCGTTGGCTTGGAAATCCCGAGGTGCGCCTTAATAACGGATCCGACAACCCAATCCCACTCTTGGGTCTTACGGGGTCTACGTCATATTACCCTTTTAGGGTGATCCGTCAATATCGTGCGCTTCAAAAGATTCCACCATTTCTCAAGCTGGGGTTATATCATTTTGATTATCGCAAAGATGTCATCCAAAAGAACCAAGTGGCGGATGTGAAGGAAATGATCAAGTCCATCATTGATATGTGGTACAAGTGTCACCCGGAGCCAATTCTCATTACCGATGAGTCGGAATTGGAAGGGGAAATGAAGATACATCATGCATTGCCGGAGTACATACACCGTCGTCTCGAGCCCGAGCTTAAAGTGGATCTCCCTAATGTTCCCGAGAAGCCAACTCAACAGCAAGCTATAGCCGCAAGAGCTCTTAGGGAAAAAGATGAAGCTTTAGCCGAGGTTGAACGTTTGACCCAAGAAAACAAACGAATTCGCCTCGCATCTAAAGAAGATCCATTAGGATTTTGGCTATATTCCATGAGGAAATCTCCTTTCATGTAATTTTCCTTTTATAGATTTGATGTATAGGGTTTCCTTTTTACTCATCTTAGTAATGATGTAATAAGATTCTTTTCTTGTCTTTAGATTGATCTATAGGGATTGTATTTCACAAATTTTGTTGTTAATAGTGAAATTTTCCCTTTGCGTGTGCTTTCTTTTTCGAGATTCCAATGGAATATAGATGGGGCATCTTGATTAATCATCGCGTGTTACCCCTTTAATTGTATAATTTCTTGTGAAGAAATTGTGATAAGAGATTATTCACGTGATATTGGGATCATGAGAATATTTCTTATCTCTATTTCATCTAAAGAAAATATAAAATTGAAGGGTTTTATATTTTCGTCTTAATTCATTTTCCGTATACTAATTTGATTTCTGTTTTTTACAGAAGGTACTAAAATACGGTTGAATCGCGTTTTATTATACGCACCCGTCGCCAAGTAAGGATGGAAAACGAAGACACTCGTACTCGCGTTATTACCATTGAGAATCAGATGGCACAAATGATGGCGCTCTTAACTGATCTTGCAAATCAAGTAAAGAACTTCACGCCTGTGACTCCTGCTGCTGCGGCTTCTACTCCTAATGCGCCCACTAATGCGCCAGTGATGGATCCTGTTGACAAAGGACCTGCTGAAGAGGTCCCCGTTAACGCCATTCCTACCGTCATTGATTTGGAAGCTCCACCTAAGGAGTCGCCTGTGGTTCATATGGATGAAGAGAATGCGAGACGCCTTGCAAAATTGGAGGAACGCCTGTGCATGTTGCAAGGTTACCAACTCCAAGGCTTTGATAAGTTGTCGCCTTTTACAAAGGTGAAAGTCCCTGATTTTTACAAGGAGCCCGAGTTTTCAAGGAAGTATGATGGAACTGGGTGCCCTAAAACCCACTTGAAATACTATTTGAGCAAGATGGCTCGTTATTCCGATAATACCCCGCTGTTGATCAACAATTTTCAAGATAGCTTGGCAGATTCCGCCTTAACGTGGTTCATCGAATTGGATTTGGAGAAAATTTGCACCTGGGAAGATCTTGCAGATGAATTCCTCCAACAATACAAGTTTAATACCGAAATTGCTCCAACCCGTGAAGAGCTGGTCCGGGTTGACAAAAGGAGAAATGAAACTTTTAGAGTATATGCCCAAAGGTGGAGAACTATGGCGTCTCAAGTCAAACCTCCGTTGTCCGAGAAAGAGATCATGCAGTTGTTTCTTCGAGCTTTACCTCGAGAATACTTCGATAAGATGTTCAATAATACTTGCATCAATTTTCCTGCAATGGTGGAATTGGGAGAACGTATCGAAGGAATCATGCGAGAGGGTCGATTGTCCGAGATGACGACTCGCAGATTTACCTTAAAGAAGGATAAGGAGCCAACGGTGGAGGTTGCTTATATTCAAAATCCTAATGCTCAAAAGCCATTAAACACACCAGTTTAAAGGTCCGTTGTGGAAACATGGGGTTCTTCCCGAAATTTTGACCGAAAGGGAAAAGCTCCACAAAGACAATTCACTCCGTTACCAAGACCTATGTCTCAGTTGCTGCCGATGTTGATTGAACAAAGACTCGTAGCAAAAGAAATCCCGAGAGACAACCCACCAAAGTTTGCTGGGTTTGATTTGGCAAAATCTTGCGTGTATCACATGGGTGAGAAGGGCCATGATGTGAATAATTGCTACACTCTTAAGGTCAAGATTCAGAACCTGTTGGATAAGAAGATCTTGTCGTTTAAAGATGCCACGCCAAATGTTCAACAAAATCCGCTCCCTAATCATACCGAAGCCGTTAATGTGATATTTGGAGACGAGAATGAGAAATCTTTCTTGTTCGATGTGTCGAAGTTGGAAGAGCTATTGACTATAGCTAGAGATCAACCGAAAGAAGGAAATGTATCCCGGGAGGAGAAAATGTATTGCTTAGCCAAGATGGTTGCTTTAGGCATAATTCAGCCTCTTCAAGGAAGGAAGCCCGAAGGGTCCACCGAGACCGCTGTAATTGATTTGTCGTCCGAAAAATTCTCATTCAAGTTCGCAAGTGAAACCTCATGCTTTAAGCCAAAAGATGATGGATACGAGCCAGATGTTGATGAACCTTGGATTGACGCATATTCCGATAGTGATTTGGAATGTCAGAGTAAGAATGCCTGTCGAGATCGTGAATTTATGAAGAAGGCTATCGAAAAAGGTGAAATTGTTGATACCCTCGGACAACCGAGTGGTAAATATGACTTCATAGTCAAATACACGCCACCTCCGAGTTTCTTCGTCGACCCAAGGGATATCGTTCCCGATAGATGGGGAGGCATGGATGATGAAAATATGGATCACACATCTAAAGTTTTTGAATCTATACCCGTTAATGAAGACAAGAAGTACGTTTCTGACACGGATTCTGATCTTGGTGCTAGAAGGACTCATTGGGATTGCAAAGTTATAAGAACCGCTCGCGAGCGTGATGAAGTGGATGATACTCTAAGGCAACCAAGTAGGAAATATGACATTTTTGTCAAATGTTCGCCTCCGCCAAGTTTCTTTATTGATTTGAAAGATATTGTTCCGACTGGATGGAATGATGACGAAGACAATAGAGAAGTTCTTTCCAATGATGATTCGGAATTCGAATGCCATACCTCCCATTGGGATCGGGAGTTCGTTAAGAAAGCGATTGAAAAGGGCGAAATTGTTGACACTCTCGGGCAGCCAAGTGGAAAATACGATTTCATGGTAAAATACTCTCCTCCTCCAAGCGCTTTTATCGACCCTAAGACTATCGTCCCGAGTGGATGGGGGTCCGAATTTTGAAGATGATGGCATGGTAGCCATGATTGATCCTGTTGTGATTAAATTGAATGCTACTTGTGAAATCCAAGCGCATGTTGTGGAACCTGTGGTTATAAATCTAATGGCTGATGGCTTCGGAAATATAGAGATCTCTAATGAAGATATTGGACCTGTTGTGATCGAGTTGCCACCGAAGAAAGATGAGAATTTGAAAGCAAGGATATCCCCTGTTTATGATTCCAAGGCAGTTCCATGGAATTATGAGTCTCATGAGATAGACGCTGTTACTCGATCAGGCCGATGTTTTTCATCTCGTGAAGGTGTCGAGAAAAAGGCTGTAACCGAAGAAGAGGCGGAACAACTTCTCAAAACTCTCAAAACGAGTGAAGCAGAAGTGATCGAGCAGTTAAGGAAAATGCCGGTTCAAATCTCGTTACTCGAACTATTCAAGTCTTCTGAGAAACATAGGAATGCTCTTTTAAAAGTTCTTAATGAAGTACATGTACCCGAGACAATTGGAGAGATACAGTTGGAAGAGTTTGTAGGTGCTATCCTTCTTAAGGATCAAATTTCTTTTTTCGAAAAGGATTTGCCGCCGGAAGGGCGAGCACACTCTAAAGCATTATACATCTCTGTTCAACACTTTGATACAAGGATATCAAGAGTACTTATTGATAATGGTTCCGCTCTCAATATCTGTCCGTTATCGACTTTGCGCCGTCTAGGTGTGGGTATGGATAATGTTCGTCCTTCTAAAACTCCAGTCAGGGCCTTTGATGGCATGAAAAAGGAAGCTCTCGGAGAAATTGACTTACAACTGATGATTGGTCCGGTTATGTTCGCTCAGAAATTTCAAGTGCTTGATATCCCAAGCAACTTCAGTTTGTTGTTGGGACGACCTTGGATTCACGCTGCGGGTGTTATACCCTCGAGCCTACATCAGATGATCCGCTTTGTCGTCTGTGGCAAGATTATAACTGTCCATTGCGAGAAGGATACCGAAACTTTCAACAATACTGCAATTCCTTATGTGGAGCCAGAAGTAAAAGGAGAATCAAGTTACTACTCATTCGAGTTAGTGTCAGTATCTCACGTGCCCACGGGCACTGTTATGAGAAAGCCTCACTATTCAAAGGCGGCCCTTATGTCTAGCAAAGTGTTGATCGAGTATGGATTCACCATTGGCAAAGGATTGGGAAAGCTGTCCCAAGGTATTCTCACACCCATTGAGGTGACTAAGAGAAAGAAACGAGAAGGCTTAGGTTACCAAGGCGATCAACAAGATCAAGGTAATCAGAAAAGCCCGAGTATCAAAGAAAAGAGTTACCGACGTTTACTCCCTCCTCCGTTGAAAGATTTCTTCCCTGGACCGCCGAAGTTCCTCCAAGATGAAGAAATAGACATTTATGATATCGTCGACTTATTTGAAGAGAGTTCAGTGGGTGCCATTTCTGAAAGCTTCGAGGATGATCCACTTACTAATCCCGCTGTGTAAGGGATGTTTCCATGTTCTACTTTGTTTTCAGTTGTAATCCATTTAATTCTCCCCTGCGAGGGAATTCCATTTGTTCATTTCATTTGTTTCGTTCATTTCATATGTTGTAATAATTCGGATCACGAGCTTCGGATCCAAAACACTATATGACATTCACTTTCAATTCAATAAAAGCATATGCATGTTTTGTTAATAGACGTGCGAAAGTATACCAAACCAGCCCTATGATGATGCTTTGAGGCCTGGACTTTTGCACGATCTATAGTTTTCAAAATATGTTTTTTGGAACAAGGATGTCCAATGATATGAGGACGAGTTCCCCTTGAAATTTTCGAAAATTTAGAATTCGAAAATTTGTTTTCATCACATCTTCATGCATTGCATTTCTTATTTTCATATACTAACCATTTTGTTTGTTGCATCTCAGGCATGACACTTTGCATAACCATAATAGTCATATGCATGGCTTGGATTCATGTCCGAAAAACTCATACGAATCTGATTATTCTGATCTCGAAAATGAAGAAGATTCCCAGGTTATTAAAAAAGAATGGATCCGACATGAAGAATCCGCACCTCCTACAGAAGAACGAACTGTCGTTATAAATTTGGGCGATTCAGAAAATCCCAAAGAAACAAAAATTGGAACAAGTCTCTCTCAAACAGATGCTGATCGACTGATCGAACTATTGAAGGAGTATCAAGATGTCTTTGCTTGGTCTTATGCTGACATGCCGGGTCTGGACCCTAACATTGTAGAACACACGTTGCCTCTTGATCCTACCATTCCACCTAAGAAACAGAAGCTTAGGAGGACGAAGCCAGAATTATCCAAGAAGATTGAGGAAGAAGTCATGAAACTGTTAAAAGTTGATTTCATTGAAGTCACTCATTATGCTGACTGGATTGCTAATGTCGTCCCAGTCATGAAGAAGGATGGACGAGTTCGGGTATGTGTTGATTACCGCGACTTGAACAAAGCAAGTCCCAAAGACGATTTCCCATTACCACATATTGATGTCCTGGTCGACAGCACCGCAGGATTCGAATTATTTTCTTTCATGGATGGTTTCTCTGGCTATAACCAAATCCGAATGAAGGAAGAAGATAAGACTAAAACATCTTTCATCACCCCATGGGGGACATTCTGTTACAAGGTTATGCCCTTCGGCTTGAAGAATGCGGGGGCAACTTACCAAAGAGCCATGGTGACACTATTCCATGATATGATGCATAAAGAGATTGAAGTTTATGTCGATGACATGATCGCTAAATCGCGAAGAGGTGAAGACCACATTGAAGTTTTGAAGAAACTGTTTGATCGACTTAGAAAGTTCAAGCTAAGGCTTAACCCCGCTAAGTGTATTTTTGGGGCAAAGTCTGGAAAGCTCCTTGGATTTATGGTTAGTAACAAGGGCATTGAGATTGATCCCTCGAAGGTGAAGGCCATTTGTGATTTGAAACCTCCTTCTACTGTTAAGGAAGTTCGAAGCTTGTTGGGAAGATTGAATTATGTTGCAAGATTCATTTCCCAGTTATCAGAAACAGCTAAACCATTCTTCAAGCTATTAAAAAAGAATGCCAAAGTTGAATGGAATGAAGATTGTCAAAAGTCCTTTCAACAATTAAAGCAATATCTTTCACAGGCACCAGTTTTGGTACCGCCTGTTTCAGGTATACCTTTGATTTTGTACCTCACCATTCACGATGAGTCTTTGAGAGCTATGTTAGCGCAGAAGAGATCAGAGGATGGAATGGAACGTGCTATTTACTACCTCAGCAAAAAGTTTACTTCTGGTGAAGCTCAATACCCAAAAGTTGAGAAAACATGTGTAGCCTTAATTTGGGTATTACACAGATTACGGCAATACACTCTTCACCATCGCATCCTGCTTGTGAATGAAAACGATCCTATCAAGTATCTTTTGGAAAAGCCTGCACTAGTTGGAAGGCATGCCAAATGGCAAATATTGCTCTCTGAGTTTGATATCCAGAGCATGTCTCAGAAGTCCGTCAAAGGGCGAGCCATAGCTGATATGTTGGCTGAAAGTCCCTTAAAATCAGACTACTGGGATGAAATTGATGAAAGAATCCATTTGGTGTCACAAGACAAGTGGGTTATGTATTTTGATGGAGCTGTTAACCTCTCCGGTTCAGGTACTGGAGCAGTTTTGATATCCCCGTCGGGTCAGCATTATCCAGTAGCCGCAAAATTGGTATTTCCTTGTACCAATAACATTTCAGAATATGAAGCTTGCATCCTCGGTCTTCAATTAGCCATCGATATGAAGGTTAAGAGATTACAAGTTTATGGTGATTCTGCACTTATCATCCTCCAAACAGGAGGTGAATGGCAAACTCGTGATTCGAAACTGATTCCTTATCATGAGTATCTTAAAGACTTAGTGGAAGAATTCGAAGAGATCTCATTTGATTATTTGCCAAGATCTCAGAATCAATTTGCTGATGCTTTAGCAACATTATCCTCAATGTTACAAGTAACTGATGGATTGAACATTGATCCTTTGCAAATCGACGTTTTAAAAGAGCCTGCATATTGCATGGTTATAGAAGAAGAACTCGATGGTCAACCATGGTACTATGACATCATGAATTACCTTCGAGAAGGAAAATTCCCCCAAGGAAGTCAAGCTACGGATCGAAAATACTTAACTAAATTAGCTTCCAAATTCTTTCTTAGCGGAGGTGCTTTGTACAAGAGATCTTTCGATTCGGTCCTGCTGAAGTGCGTAGACACTAAAGAGGCCAATTTATTAATGAAGGAGATACATGAAGGAGAATGTGGTCCTCATATGAATGGCCATCTTCTAGCAAGGAAGATCATGAGGCTAGGTTATTATTGGTTAACCATGGAAGCCGACTGCATTCAACATGTTAGATGTTGTTATCAATGTCAAATTTATGGGAACAAAATCAATGCTCCTCCAAATGAATTACATCAAATGTCCGAGGCATGGCCTTTTTCAATGTGGGGGATTGACATTATCGGACCAATTAATCCTAAGGCGTCAAATGGACACCGTTTCATTCTAGTGGCTATTGATTACTTCACCAAATGGATCGAAGCCAATTCTTATGTTCACGTCACTGCAAGAAGTGTGGCAAAATTTATTCGTCGAGACATTATTGCTCGATACGGGGTTCCCGAAGCAATTATCACGGATAATGGGTCAAACCTGAATAACAAAGTAGTGGATGAACTACTCAATAAGTTTCACATTCGCCACTTGAATTCTTCCCCTTACCGCCCACAAATGAATGGAGCTGTTGAGGCGGCAAACAAGAATGTAAAGAAGATTCTGTCCAAGACGGCAGAAAATTACCGAGATTGGCACGAGCGGTTGCCGTACGCGCTAATGGCTTATCGAACTTCTATTCGCACTTCGACTGGGGCAACACCATTCTCATTGGTATATGGGATGGAAGCAATTTTACCTGTGGAAGTGGAAATTCCTTCATTAAGGGTACTTTCGCAAATAAAGCTTTCCGAAGCAGAATGGATTCAACAAAGGTTTGAACAGCTTAATATGATTGATGAGAAAAGGGTAAAAGCCCTGTGCCATGGACAAAGCTATCAAAAACGAGTAGCTAAGTCATTCAACCGTAAGGTTCGACCCAGGCATTTTGAAGTCAGTGATCTGGTTTTGAGGAAAGTCTTACCCATTATTCCAGATCGTGGAAAGTTCACCCCCAATTATGAAGGGCCGTATGTCATCAAGAAAGTGTTGCCTGGTGGAGCATTAATTCTTGTAGAAATGGATGGCCAAGAGTTGCCAAAACCTGTGAATGCTGATGCTGTCAAGAAATATTTTCCCTGAATAAAAAGTTTCGAGTTGCTTTGGACTGAATCCAAGTCTCTTTAGAACATTTGCATCATGCATTTCATGCATACATGGCATTTTTGCATATTTGTTCATTTTGTAGGTACTCAACTGTTCCCCAGGGAAGCTATTCCAAACCTCAAGGAGTCAAGCCCGAGGAAGTAGCTACATCAAATCAATCTTCTCCCTAGAATTTAGGAAGTAAATCCTATGTGTGAAAACCTTTTCTGTCCAAAAGGTTTTTCAAATTTGAAATAAAAATCCCCAGAAGAGTAAAAAAAAAAATCAATCAAATGTCTTGATTTATCAAAATTCCTCACAGACGGGAGATTTTAACCAAATGATCATTTGGTAAAACAAGAAGAAGGATTTCTTAAAAATGCCAATTGGAAATGCCTAGGATGATAAAAGGCAAACCTTTGATCAAATACGTCCCTATACTCATTTTGAGAGAAATTGAGCGAAAAAACCATGTCGTAGGACGTAGGATTCGTTCACATTGAATACATGGATTGAGATGATAAAAGGCATTTCGTTTCTCTATCCTAAACACTCATGTCATCCTTTGCTAGCCACTTTGAGCCAAATAAGGAGAATTCTCAAAATACCCCTGTCAAGAACCACCCCACATTGGGGCAAAATAAGAAGTTATGGTTGATCATTTTTTGAGCAAAAAGATTAAGAAAGATTTTATTGCTTTCACTTGCATCAACCTTCTTGTGATAGTTTCAGATGGATTTTTATGGAAGCTCGAAACATCCCAAAGTGAAGAAGAGCATTCTTTTCCTCTACCCCAAACACAATTATCATTTGCTTAGCCAAATTGAGCCTTAAGCATGTTCATTTCAAAACCCAAAATGTTGATTATCTCCCTACATTGGGGCAATGCATATGATTTACCAAGGAAATTTAGAGAAATTGGTGAATATGTATAAAGTATCTCGAGAGTCCAAAGAACTCAAAAGATAAATATTAGGGGGCATGAAAAAGCAGTGTGCCTGGTAAAAGCAAGGCCGATGCCCATAAAAAAAATGTATCAAAGTCAAAAGCAAAAGCAAAAGCAAGAAAAAGCAATATGCTTATGATGAAAACAAAATTCCATTTGCAAAAGATGCTTAGAAAGAGCAAAGCTCTTATGTTGCAAGAAAAATGGACTCTCGAGACAGTTTGGTTTTCAAGAATCAAATGATGTCAGATTTGAATGATTTGGTAATGATGCCAAGATAATCATCATTCTTCTTTCAAACCCTTTATATCAAATTTCAAGCCTTTTGAGCCTAACCCGAACCGACATTACAACCCTCTCCGAAGTCTCTTCCGATTGGGATGGTTTGAGTTAATATAAAAATTTCACAAAGAAACTACCGCTAGAAGGAGTGGAAGTAATCCTATCTTGTCTTATCTTCAAGGTTCTTGACTTGTAAACCCGCTGAAGATATTGATGGTATATTTCTGTTTTTGGCCTCAAAGCAAATACCCTTTGTGTAAGCCCATGACCAAACCTATATTACGGTCCTTTCGAAAGACCTTTCTGATCAACCAATTTGTATTCAATGTGAATGTTTCCGAAAACCTTTGACATAGGTTCGTGAGACATCACCAGTGAGAATTGAATAGCTTTCCCACATCGATGAATGGGAATCAAAGCCTTTATGAGAGCCAGTGTGAAAGACCTTTTTGATTAGGTTATTTCCAGTTTGGCATTTTTATCTAACCTCTTTAAATGGTTATTCAAAGATCATTTTGTTAAAATTTCCTCTTAAGGATTTTTGCCTTTCACTAAAAATTGAAAAAATTTCGTTTGATTTGTTGTTAAACAATTTCGGAACTTTTTTCGAAATATCTTTCCCCAGTGGATCGGTTTTTGGTCATCCTAAACCATAACTTTCATTTTCGGTTTTTGGTCATCCTAAACCATAACTTTCATTTTCGGTTTTTGGTTATCCTAAACCATAACTTTCATTGTCGGTTTTTGGTCAGCCTAAACCATAACCCCTTGTCTTAGGTTCCTGGTCATCCTTAAACCTTGTCCTTAGGTTCTAGGTCATCCTTAAACCTTGTCCTTAGGTTCTAGGTCATCCTTAAACCTTGTCCTTAGGTTCTAGGTCATCCTTAAACCTTGTCCTTAGGTTCCTGGTCATCCTTAAATCTTGTCCTTAGGTTCCTGGTCATCCTTAAACCTTGTCTTAGGTTCTAGGTCATCCTTAAACCTTGTCCTTTGGTTCTTGGTTCTCCTTAAACCATAGGTTTCCTACAAAATCATTTCTTTGTCTTTTCTTCCTTCATTCCATCTCATGAGAGAGAGAAGAACATATGAATAATCTGACAATGCAATGGTAAGTGCTTCATGTAAGACTCTGATCAAATGTCTTTATCTTTATTTTCTTTTTCCCAAGTGGAATCGACTAAAAATTTGCAGGTGCCAATTGGTCTTTGAGCGGAACCTCTTCGAACTCCCACTCAAAGAGGGGCAGCTGTTGACACCTAATTTTTAGCCGATGCGTCATTAAAAATAGAAAATTCGAGATTATGGTTTCTGATCGCGACGGAGCCCGTTTCTTGAGCAAAAAGTGTCGTTTTTTAATTCTGTCTGTTGGCCTAGCTTTTGTAAGTGATTTTCTTTTCATTTCATGCAAAAACCCGAAAAGTCAAATAGTTGACTTTTGCGTTG
This sequence comes from Syzygium jambos, assembly GCA_031216235.1. Classification (NCBI taxonomy): domain Eukaryota; kingdom Viridiplantae; phylum Streptophyta; class Magnoliopsida; order Myrtales; family Myrtaceae; genus Syzygium; species Syzygium jambos. Next base: position 18,105,249 of record CM062226.1, read on the forward strand.
ACTTTTTGATCAACCCTTTGATCAAAAGTCAACCCCAGGTCAAATTGGGGCTTTTCGCATAAAAAGGTTCCTTTCAAGTCCAATTTCACTTTAGAAGTGGAAATTTCAGAAAAATTCAAAGATTTGATCATAAAATCAAGCTCCTAGTGAAAAGTCAACTAGGGTTTGACTTTTGGTCAAACCTTTGACCAAAAAATTGAAAAATACAAAAATTCAAAAATCATCTTATTTTACATTCAATTTACCTTTGGCATTTGAAATTTTACAAAAATTGATTTAGAATCAACTTTTTCCCAAATTGCGAAATTTGATTCAAATCAACCAAAAATAAAATTACTTCATTTCTAGTCATTTTTTAGGTTAGTTTTCTTCACGACATTTGATCTAGAGGTCATCTTATATTCAATTTTTGAATCAATTTTGTGATTCCAAGCCAAACACAAAAACCCCCAATTTAGGCCCTAATCAGTGATTTTGATCGATTCTTCATGATGCGCGCAATTGAGGCACGAATGAGCCTAATTTCTTATATGAAATCCAAATTCAAAATCAATTTTGAAAGATTCACATGAATTTGAGTCAATTTGATCAATTTAGTGATCCAATGATAGAAAAGTCTATGAGTAATTGGTCTAATTAATGTAATTCAACTTGACCCACTCTAGACTAATATTCAATTTGATAAATTGAGACTCAATTTGGTTAATTAGACTTCAATTAAATTTGTTAGTCTAGTTCGGTCATACAATTACCCAAATTCAGGGCTAATTGACTCAAACTGGTTTGATTTAAATTGAACCAATCCGATCGGACCGGCCATTTTCCGGTCGAAAATTTCGACGATCGACAATCCATTCAGACCAACCAGGGCCGGTCACATCCTCTTGAGCGCAAAAATGACAAAAATGCCCTTAATTGAGAATGCCCCTAAGAGAAATGACAAAAATGCCCTTCTTCAAGGATTAAGCAAATTAATTAGGGGATAAGCAAATCAATCATGGCCATTCATTTAGAATTGATCATGTCCATCCATGATGCCATGTCATCAATCCTTAGCCTTTAAGGAATATTCTTAATCATTAAGGATGCATTTTGGACCATTGGATTAATCTAAGGGCTAAAATTCAAAGTTGAGGGAGGTATATAGTATTTTTCCCTCCAAAAATTAGGGGGGTTCATTTTTCAGATCTGGTTTCTCTCTCTCTCTCTCTCTCTCTCTCTCTCTCTCTCTCTCTCTCTCTCTCTCTCTCTCTCTCTCTCCCTCTCACGATCATCTCTCTCTCTCTCTCTCGAGCTCTCTCTCGGCAGCAGCCGTTCCAGCCCCTTGCCGGCCACTTTCCGGCGAGCTGCTGCCCCACCGGCGTCCCCCACGGTGGCCCAAGGCCAGTCGCAAGTCCAGCCGCCTTCGCTGGTGGCCGGAGCACCTCCCTCCGGCGGTTTTTCTCTCTCGGCAGCATCACCGGCACTACCGCCGGTGACTTGATCAGCCGGTTCAACCAGCTGAACCGGCCCACCGGCGACCTCCTCCGGCGATCCAGACCCTCCGACATCCTTCCTCGGCGTTCTCACGTTGCTGTGGTGGCTGGCCTCTCGTCGAACGGCCACCGGATCGCATCCTTAGCTTAATTTTTCGCTGATTAGTCTATTCGTGACAAAACGAATCTATTCTCACGACATTCCATATACTCTATTGTCATAGGTTGGCCGAGCTTTCCGAGGTTTCTCCGTGTCATTCCTGATCTGAATACGGAGGCCGGATCGCTCGATTGAGCATTGGAGCATTGTGAAACAAGGTAAGAACACTTGAACATGATTCTGTAAATTCGTGTCCATTGAAACCTGTTGGTTTGAGATGCTGATTTGAGCTTGTTACTGTCGAAATCTGGTGAAGTGATAAACTAGAGAGTCGTAGAGCTCGTCTTAAGCTTCGATTTGATATATCATATGCCTCGATCGGACTTGATTTACTATGTCAAAACACTTTTAGAAGTTAGGATCAGAATCTGGAATATGTTGCTCAAGTCTGTTCTGATGATTCCCTGATTGACGTTGTGTTGTTTGATGAATTTTATGATTTTTCACGATCATTTTCTGGAAAAACTTCCTTCATGAAAGTTGTAGAACACATCTTGATCTATTCATCATAAAATTTTCATTAAATTCTGAGCATGTTAGCCTAGTACGATTTGCCACGTCATATACATATAAATCTGGTGACATGTTGGTTTCAGTCGACCTTCGTGTGTTCTTCGATTTTCATTAATTCGTGTGTTCGATATATGAACAAATTTTCTTCACGAAAGTTCTTCCTGAGATCGAGATCTTTCTATTGATACTAATTTCATCAAAATCGGAGATCATTTGAATTTTCAAAAGGAATTCTCACGATTTGATCAGTATCTGTGTCCAGATCTGATTTTCATTCCTTTGGAGTTCAAAAGATGTTTCTCCGAATTTGATAAAGTTAGAGTCCTTTTTTGCAAAAAATCAAAATTACAAAGTTGCTCATTGGGGTTTCATTATGTCAACTGGAAATTTTGAGGACCTAATAGCAATTTGTGGTGGGCCAATTTGCTTAAAATCTCATGAGAAGTCTTCACGGGATAAAATTCCATTTGCAGTTGAGTCCTTCGCGAAAATTGAATTTTATAAAAATTTGGAGGGCTTTTTAGCAAAACCTCAAAACATGAAAGTTGTTGCACATGGGGAATCCTAACCGCACAAAAATTTTCACACGGTTTTGATAAGGTTTGTTATTTTTCCCGCCATTATTTTGAAATTCATAACTGAACTGAGTCCAGCCTGTCACTGAAATTAAATTGGACATTTTTGGGAAAATTGGCTAGGATTTAGAAAAAATGGTCTTCTTGACTTTTGATCCTCATGTTATAAGCTTTCTAATGACACCTGAATCACTTCATTTGGACGTCATTAGGATAGTTAATCACATCCAAACAGAAGAAATCCGAATTAGACATTAATTGAATAAGTGGTCTTTTTTTTATAAAGCCCACTTCTCATTGTTTGTTTGGCTTCGAAACAAGGCCCATGGGCTTGAATGCATGCTCATTTTATTTTTATGTATGTGTTTGTTAGATGAATGTTAGGCCCGGTGCATGATCGGCGGGTAGCCCATTCATGGTCATTAGAACCCGATTTTAGGGGTTAATTGATATGAGTTGCCGTTTTGTGAATACAAATGGTGGCCCATTATCATTAACCATTAATCAAATAATGTTAGATGATTAGATGGGTGGTGAATCGAAATGCATGAAAAAAAACAAAGGCCGATTCCGAGGCCCGTGCTTAATTAGTGAATTGATTGCATCATTGTTCCTTCATATATTGTCTTTTCATGAATGAATGTTATGAATGTAAACACCGACACCCGAGAGGCGGTCCATGGGAGGATAATCCAAAATCGAAAAGACCAAGGTGATTGACCGATGTCCAATCCGGTTTCAATTTGTACTTAATTCATTCATTCCCGATCATGTCTCGGGTTTTCAATTCGTGTTGTAATAAACACCCGACGAGTTGCGGGTTTTTATTTTTTCGCATTTAGAATTAGCTCGTTCTTTCAATACTTCGAGTGTTTACTTTACGAAATGTCTTTCAATACAATTGATTGTTTCTTTCTTTTTCTAGACTAAGATAGGATTAGTTTAGAATCTTAAACGAAAATACAAAAACAAGATGCATGATCACATAGTGGACTAAGACTTTGACATGAAAATGGTAAAAAATAAATGCATGACGACTTAGATAACAACCATGTTAAGTTTAGCGGTACCGAAAGGGCGTTAATAGAAATATTAACGTAAGCTAGTCCCCGAACCTTTGATCTCTGGTTTTCGTAGAAACCGAAACGAAATTCCCGCGTTTTGGTTGGGTATTCTAGCCGACCCCCGACTTAGGCTAGTGGCGACTCCTAAAAAATAAATAAATAAAATCAATCCGCTGTCATGCGAGATATGGATTTAGGGAAAATCCACGTTCATGATTAATGAGTCATATGGCTAAACAAAAGAATCATTTTTATAAGATGCCGTATGAACCATATCATGAACACTTATCTCTAAACCCGCCTCATCCGAGTTTGGCCCTCGAGGGGTAGGCCGCGACCGTAATTTGTGTATCAGGGTTTAAGGAGAGACTTAAGCATTATTCATAAAATTATCAGCCACAGACCCTCTCATCACAAGTCAGACTCTACTTGGGGCATGTGACATTCTGAAATCCGACCCACTTGGAATTTATGAAATGAATAGTTTATGGACGTACTTGTAGTTAGATCTCGCTCGGAATTGATCACTTCGGGAATACTAACCGTTAGGGAAAGGCTAATTAGGGATTTAAATTCGTGCGACCAAAAAACTCGATCGTTAACCGACTTTCGACCATGAAATCGTCGAGGTGACATTTTGAGCCACTGTAGGCCGATCCAAGGATAGCCAGGGATTAGTTCGCTACTGTCATATTAGTGGATTGCGGGTGATTCCGCTTGACTACGAAATGAATTGACGAATGACCCTAAACCTATACCAAATGATCGTGCCCTTCGGATCTAGCGATCGATCCTCGCGATTAAGTGACAATCGAGGTCGTCACGACCTGAGTAAACTTGTACGTGGCATGATTCAGTATCGGCCACTGGTCAAATACGCGAATTTTCCCAAAAGCCACCCGTTAGTACGAGATATGCGCAAGTTACATTATCCAGAATTTAGGCATTAATTGGAGACCGAGTTGTGAATTGGAAATTCAGAAAGTTACGACATATCACTTGGACGATGTTGTCAATTGCTCGGGTAGCCTCTGATTTGCTCGAATCCTTCAGAAAAATTGAATTTTGACGAGAAAGGGAAAATGACCATGTTACCCCTAGAGATTTGTTAAGGCCAATGTAATTTGGGAAGGGCATTTTGGTAATTTCACCCTAATATTAGAATTAGAGATTTTTGGACAATTTTGCCCTTGGACTTTTTGAGAAATTCCCAAATTACCCTTGGATATTTTGAAAAAGATTCGATCTGGACCGTCGATTTCAAGATAAGATCGAATCTAGGTTGTTGATTGGATTTGTGAGAGAAGGGCATGATGGTCAATTGGCCCTCAATAATTGACCTTAGACTATTTAAATCCAAAATATCTCTCTCTCTCTCTCTCTCTCTCTCTCTCTCTCTCTCTCTCTCTCTCTCTCACACTCTCTCTCTTTCTCCCACTCTCGGCCCACTCTCTCCCCTCTCCTCCCCATCGAACCAACCCCCCTCCCCTCGCTGTGCCCGCGGCCGTCCAGCCGAGCCAACACCCGTCGCCGCCTTCCCGTTTAGCCAGAGCAGCCGCGCCGAGGAAGCCACCACTCGCCATGGTCGCTTGCCACCACTACGCCCCATCGTCTCTCTCTCTCTTTTGTTCCACCTCACCGAGCACCACCACCAGCCCCCCTGCAATCCTATTCAGCCATGGACAGTCAGCAGATCGCCAGCCACCGCTGTTTGCCGTATGCCGTTCGCCGAAGCCGCACGCTGTCGACGCTTGCCATCGCCGGACCGCCGACCTGCTGCCCCTTCCCACTCTAGCAGAGCTAGTCTAGAGTTCGTATAAGTCGCCCCCTAAACCCTATTTAGGATGTCGGGTATTGATAGACGCGATTAGTGGTGGAATCGGATTTAATTAGACGCGATTTTGGCTAAATTAGGGGCTGTTTTGGGAATAATTTAGTGGATCGATTTGAGGATTGATATTGGCTGAATCGAGGTTGAAATAGTGAGATTTCGGAACTGATTTGAGGCAGAGTAAAGTGCTGGACATTGTGGATTGAATCGTCGGCATTTGGCTCGGTTTAAGGGCATATGGTGTCGGTTTGGCGTGTTGTGATGTGGCTAGTTGGTAGGGCTTGATATGGCTTGAAATGAGCATGGAAATGTTGAATTTGTATCTATGAATGTGGCTGTGTTTGTGGGCCCGTTAGTGGCCTTGTGTGTTTGTTGAATTGTGATTTGATTGATTGAAATGTGAGTCGTTATGTGCACTCGTGGGCCGAATTGATTTGATTGGTAATTGGCCACGATTGAGTGTGGATTGAGCTTGAGAAATGCGTGGTGTGGTGTGGTGCGTGCAAGGGCCAAGTGTGAATGGCTAATATGTTGGCATGTGGGTGTTGAATGTGTGAACGAGTGAAAAATTGCATGTGGTGCGATAAGTGTGGCTACGAAAATCCCTGAGGCGGTACCATTACGCGGGGAATTGATCCATCTTGAGGCGGTACGACTACGCGGGACGATGCTTGGTATTACCGGAGGACGGCCAACCTAAGGCAGTATCATTACGCGGGTTGTGTTGTAGATGGTGGGTGTTGAGCCTGAGGCGATACCACTATGTGGGTAAGATACATGGCCTGAGGTGGTATCATTATGCGGGTCGAGAAGTGTTGTGAATATGGCCAACCTGAGGCGGTACCATTATGCGGGTTATGCACTAGGTGACGGATGTTGAGCCTGAGACGGTACCACTACGCGGGCAAGAGACATAGCCTGAGGCGGTACCATTACGCGGGCTAAGAAGTGTTATGAATATGAGATGGTCGCAGTGAACCTGAGGCGGTATCATTACGCGGGTCACTGGCGAATTGTGTGAAAAGAATGTAATGAGGCTGGAACGAATGCATGAAATGTAATTAGAATGTGCATGTGATTGGAAGTGGTGTTATTGTGACTAACGTATAGGTTGCACACTGGAAAGGCCCAGGTAAGTATTAACTATGTGCCTGCTGAGTGATGATTGAGTGTGGTTGTGGTTGTATTTGTTTGGAGGTACGTGATAGTCTAGGTAGGGTTTCGGGTGTGTGCTTTTTGAGATGTAATCTTATGGTTGATTCAACCAACAATTTCAGAACCCCAGCCTGAGCGATGAATCCCCCACCGCCGCCACCTGAGTGTTTTGGAGTACCGATACACACCGACCACAGTGTTGTAGAGTATCCTATAGACGACAACATGACCTGGGTTAAACATACGACGGGGTAGATGAGTTTGGCCTCATCCGTGAATTTGATGTCCCCTTTGATGGAGTCGGGGACTGGGACCTATCAGCCATACCTCCTCTGGATGACGAGATGACTAGTTTGGAGACTAGTCTAGCGCAGTCAGGACTTCAGCCTGCGCCTGCAGCACCTGAGCCCTCAGGGGCCGAGCACGAACTAGAGCCGAAAGAATCTCAGGCATGGTACGATCCGATGGACGTAGACCTCGAGGTAATACCTGAAGAAGAACCAGAAGAAGAAGAAGAACCCGACGCAAAACCTGAAGAGGCCCCAGAAGAAGAGTCTGAAGAAGAATCGGAGCACGTACCCGAGTATGAACAATGGATTGACCCCGAGTTTGTGCCAGAGGACGAGTCTGATGAGGAGCCAATCGAGGAGGAGCGGGACGAGGTTCCGGCGAAGTCGGGTGATATCAACAACCCGATCGAGATAGAGCCGAGCCGGAGTCATTCTGATTTGGCTTTCTTTGGTTTATGAATCCCTGTATGGTAAACACAACATGATTAGTTGCACCGCTATCAAGCCACCAAGAACTGGATGGTACTTCTGATAGGTTGGATTCACAAACAAGTGTCAAAGAATCATTACCTGTAAGCTCACGTTTGAACAACCAAGCTTTGAACTTTCCACTCTCCTTCTTTATGTGATCTTTCTTCTTACAAAAGAAGCAACAATCACCATCCCTTTTGAAGAATGTTTTCTTTAGACCTATATTGTCAGATTGACCAGTAGTGTATGAGTACCTTTATGAGTACGATTTCTGAACTTCTTATCCTTCCTTTTGTAAGAAACAAAAACATACAAGGCTAGATGCCCTTTTTCCTTCTTAAATTTCTCTTCCTCTGCCACCACCCTTGCTATCAAGTCATTCATTGACCAAGTCTCATCTTGGGAATTGTAATTTGTCTTTATAATCCAAAAATCAGGTGTAAGGGTATTCCAGGCTTGATGCACAATGCAAGCATTAGGAATGGAAACATTAAGCGCTTGGAGTTTCGTCTTTAGGTCTACCATCCTAAGGACATAATCTCTGATCCCAGCAGTACCATCACACTTCATATTGAAGAGCTTTTGAAGAAGTGTACCAACCTTAACATTAGATGAAATGCGGTTTCTATCCTCTAAGGCTGCCATCATTTCTTTAGCAGTACAGTCAGCTGGTAAATTACTTTTCAAGTGTTCTTAAATGGATTTCTTCATTGTCAATAAGCAAATCCGATTGCTCTTTTCCCAGGCAACATAGTCCGTTTTCTCTCTTCAGTACTAGTGGCTATGATATCTGCCGGCTTATCCTTTGTAAGAGCAATGTGAACATCCACCATCTCCATTCCAAATAGAAAATCCTCTTTCCATTTCTTAAAATTCAACCCAGTAAGGATCTCAATGGAAATGGGATTGCCGTTTACAAAAAAAGTGACTGGAAAACAAATAAACAATACAATCAACATCATGTAAGTACTTATCCAGAGAGTTACATATATCATCACATGCATAATCATCTTTGGGCAGAAAATATGACATGCAGTTGTACACTCTCCATATGATAGTGGCCATGAGAACATATTTTAATCTTTCGTGAAATCACCACCTTTGGGTGTATGAACCACTAACATCAGTCATTTCTTAAGCACATGCTATACATGTACCCCTCCATGAACCAATACAAGATCACCTCCTTTGGGAGTATGATCACACAATAGAACAAGAGACATTCCACCACAATATTAGATCGATATTTCTCAAACCTAATCAAGTGTGCCACTTTGGTGGTTACTACCCAACTGAATCGTTGAAAATCTCTCGTACTAAGGATATAAACTTTATGTATCACATTTACTATATACATGTAATGCTAAATGTAAAGACAATGGCGTATATCTCTGAAATTATATGTCATGCTAATTATATTGTTCCATTCATTGATAGATAATGAATTACACTCTACACAGTCTTTATGTGGTGATATACATGCGAGCTACCATATGCATTTCCGAAACCATAGAGAAATACAAGAAAATATTCAAAAATACCCTAAAAATACGCGTATATAGGGTTCTATACGTATTTTCACATATGTAAAAGCTTCAAACATGCAAAATAAATATACCACAATGTAGAGAATCTCAATACGAGCGCGTCAGTACTAAGAACGTCCCAAACGAACGTTGGACGTGCCCTCACGCGCTGCCGAAAGGCGCGGTGTGTGCGCGCGTTTTCAGCCGGTCACACCGATTTGAACAGCCGGTCCAACTGGTCAACAGTCAATGAACCGGTCCGACCGATTGGGTTAACGGTCGGGTCGGGTCAGGATCTGGATTGGGTCAACGATTGGATCGGGTCAAGATCCGGGTCAACCCGGATTCGCCCCTCTTGCTAACGTCATCCACCGGTTACTGACGGTTACCGGTGGAAAACACGCCGGTTAGGCATGGCCGCGCGTGTCCGTCACACGCCACCGCGCCCACAGCGCGTGTCGACTCGTGAGGGCGCTTGCGGCCTCGTCCAGTGACGTGCCGCCCATCAATCTTCTCGTCTCAATAAGTAGATTCCGAATATGTAATAAAATGTTACATTCATCCGACAAAAAATTTCGAAAATAGGTAAAAACCTCTCGAACATAACAAAAACGGTCCTAATCCGCATATTTCAGCTCTAATCTATGGCAGGCTCTGATACCACATGTTGGCCACGAAAATGGCACGCCCAAGATCACCATAATCAGAAATCGAAACCCATTAATGGAGAAATTATCGATTCGCGTACTTGATTTGGAATTCATCGAACTTGACGCGGAATTTGCGACGGTTTCCGAACACGAACTCAAGTGCTACTCCCCTATCCACTTCGTTAGAACACTGGCCTAATGAGATTGCCACTCACGAGAAGAAAGTTCTTTCTAGATTCGTATGTGAGTCAGATTGTGCATCATCAGGTTAGGGGAGAGATTTGAGCGCTATTTATAGTTTTCGATCACGGGCCCTCTTATTACGGACCGGGCCATACTCAGCCCACACTAACTAGCTCTATATTAGACAAATTAAGAATCCATATATCTTACCTTTATTGGACCAAACTAATTTAATTAATTTCAATTAATGAAGCCCACATTAAAAAATTCTTACACAAGATTCATCCAAGTTATATCAATTTTCTTTTCCTTTTAAGGAAACTTTTATGTTCATGAAATTCATGCAACTTTTATGCAACCTAAGAAATTTTTATTTGCACACCAAGGCATAAAGATCCTTTGCCACGGTTTGTGTTCACATCACACCATCAACTCAGGGCTCTGTCTAGCTTGCTCTATCGCTTGCTAAGTTCTCTCTCCTTCTCTCTCTCTCAACACCACCATTGACAATGGCGACACGGAGCTCGATCTCCGTTGGGATCCACAAACACAACAATGCCACAAGTCCAAGGTCGGCGTGTTGGGGAGAGAGAGAGAAGGTCGAGGGTCAACCAAGATAGGGAAGGAGCGATGGAGTTCTCCATCTCTGATGGCGGTGGCTGGTTTTAGAGGTTATCGTGGTTGGGCTAGGCACGCAAGAAAACACGAGACAAGAGAGAGAGAGAGAGAGAGAGAGAGAGAGAGAGAGAGAGAGAGAGAGAGAGAGAGAGAGAGAGAGAGAGAGAGAGAGAGAGAGAGAGAGAGAGAGGATTTCTAATATTCTTTTCTCATGCACGGCCATAAACCAAGTGAGGATCTTCATGTAGCACACAGTTCATAGCAGATGATCCTCATTCCTCCTTGTGTATGTATGCCATTGTCGTCGACCTAAACTAGCAATTCCATATCAGGTATTATGAATTCTCTTTTTATTTCTTTCTAAAATGTTAATATTTTAGATGTCACTATTAACTTAAATGGACCGGGAGTTTCGTGCTCCAAGGACAGAAGCACCTAAAGTTGTTCATAACCCGCGATCCACCACTAATATATGAAATTCTCTCAATTATGATGAAATAAAACACTAGCGAAGGATCACACATGTCTGGGTGCTTGCAGAAACAGAATTGAAATGGGTGTGAAGAGGGGTAAATTTTAAAAAGACAAATTTTGAGACGTAATATATGTTCGACGTAGTTATAATATATACTATCTGTGTAGAAATAATTTTGTGCGGATGTTTTGTACACTATTGATTTGAGAGTAGTGTATGCTCTATTTTTCAGTATGCTTATATGATTAGTTGATCCTGATTTTTAAGTCACGACTTTGTTCTTTCTATTATACCATATTCCTATGTTACATTTTAACAAAAGACAGGCATTTCATGAAATTCTTCAACAAAAGTTCGAGATTGAAATCTATCCTCTTTGAATTTAATTAGTTTCTATTTAACCGAGATAAGTTTGTTCTTGTCAAGATCAAACAAGAAGGCCACAAATTCAATGTTCATTATCACACTGTGATGAGATCAAATTGTCAGATCAGACTGATCCATACGTGTAGGCGTTAATTGGTTCAAACACGTACAAAAATTAGTGGCGCCAACGACGCCACATATTCAATTTCCAGAAGCCTCTCCATCTTCACTCGCTCTCCGGCGCCTGAGTCCACCGGTAGCCACCGTGGCTTGTCTTCCATCGCCGGCCACGACAACTCTCATACACTCAGCACAGAGAGCACTCGAGGTGGGATGACTCTGAGATTTCTGAACGTCCAGAAAATTATCTCTCTTGGCTTCTTGCTTCGTCTGGCAACCTCCAACAGACCTCCCGGCGCCGCTAGCATCATCTCCGATCATCGTCCACCAGCAGGCCGTAGCTCTGTTGGAACTTGTTTTCCGGTCAGTTTGGTCGGAGTGCTCTGAACTTGTCCGTTTCTCCTTCGTCGTTGTCTCCGACGACCTCTTTTTCTGATCCGATCATCTTTCGTGGTCGATTCTCACTCTTCTTCCAGGTATCGCCTATGCTCTGTTTCTGTTGCTTTGTACAAGAAGAAGAGAGGCCAAGCGCTCTAGCTACTTATGCGAAAATCGTCCGTAATCGAGGTTCTATTAATGATTTGAACTTGCTGTGTTGCCTTTGTGATGATTTGGATGTGAATCATCGTGCTACTTCTGCATCTAGATCCCTTGGCCGAGGTGCTTACCACCTGTTTGATGATATGCCTGAGTGAAATCAGAATACACGTACATTGGGTAAACTAAACACGACAATCATTCTTCTTCGTTCTTAGCTTCATGAAGAGAGACCTCAGGCATGTTTGTGTGATTGTTGTCGGCAAATTCACTGCTGGCGTGTCTATATCGTTTTTCTTTTCCTCTTAAGGAAATGTGAAAACATGGTCTATAATTCGTGACTAATCGTGATTCATGATGCAAGTTATATCGATTTTCTTTTCCTCTTGAGCCAACGCGTATCTGGAAAGGGCTCCATCAGAGAGACAAATCCGCTTTACTGACTTAAATTGATTTCGAAAATTAATATATTCAGAGAAATTATAGCATACACCGTCCATGTCAAAAGAATTTACGCAAACGTCTTATACATCATTCATTTGAGGAAGTGTGTATTGATAATCCTTAAAGCAAGGTTAGACGAGACCATTTGTGTAGTTTTTTTTTTTTTATATTGACAGTGCATGCTCTATTTTTTCGTATATTTATGCAATTAGTTGACAATGATCTTGATTTAAGGGTTGCGATTTTGTCCATTTTGTTATACTATTATATAGGGGTGTGCACGGTCCGGGTGGGCGGTTCCCACCCCGGAACCATGGACCGCCCGCTACAGGACCGGTTCCAAAAATTGGAACCGAGAACCGCCCGTCGGTTCCATGGACCCGCCCGAGAACCGGACCGCCGGTCCGGTCCGATTCTTGGGCGGGTCCATGGAACCGGTCTCCAGTTGAACTACCAGTTAAACTACCATGTGCTAGTAGCACTACATGTGCACATCGGTGATAAACCACCCTTTTTCTACTTTGCACCAGGTATGTAAATGTAGGAATTTCCTTCTTTTTTCATCCCTTAAAAGACCATATCCAAAAGTAAAATCACAGATAAATAGCCCAAAACATGAACTTTACATGCTTTCTGACCAGCACACCAGCATCAGAATTGACAAGCCCACATGTGTATATTGACAACTATCCCGCTATGTAATTGACAATTTAGGAGTTAAGCATAATGCAATAGTTGAGAAAATGCTGATGTCTAATAACCTGTATAAAAACGGAGTCCACAATTTCATCTTCCAGTGATAAAACATTTCCTCTTGCCAAAATTCTTTGCTGAATCTGCAATGGAATCAAAGTGTTAAATGAAAGATCAAACTAGAGTTTTAAAGATAATGCTGGCATAAGATTGTGAAATTAAGGTCATAAAGGAAAAACCTCTCCCAAATAACTATCCACTGAATCATCAGTTATGGATGCATCAACAATAAAATCATCAGTTATGGAAATACCTCTTGTAAGAACCATATTTGTAAAACAAGGAGATTATGCAAGGCAAAAGAATTACAAGTACTGCATTATTCAAATGATGGCACCATATTGTTCATCAATTTTTGCTAAAAAAATAACAGAAGTTGAAATTGTTCAACTGTAAAAGAACAGCACTCACCTCATCATATTTCTCATTTTCTTTTCAGCCCATGTTTTTACCATTTTCCTTGGATTATGCTTTCAAATTTACACTCTATGTAGAGTTAATCTCCGCATTAACATGATCCATATCTAACAAAAAAGAAAGATATTAAATAAATCATTCACTCATTATATATACGAAAGAATTACAAGATGAAAAGATATGGACTTACCCAACTCAAACTTTTCTGCATTCTCGATGCACTCTTCAATATTAATCGGCTCATGAACCGCTCTCAACCAATCTTGAGTGCAAATCAAAGCTTCTATGACTTTAGGAGTTAAAGAACTTCGAAAGCCATCAAGAACACGACCAGAAGTACTGAAAGTCGACTCTGAAGCAACGTTAGTTACATGAATAGATAAAATATCTCGAGCCATCAAAGATAGGATTTTAAACTTTTGGCCGACATTGCTCCACCACATCAAAATGTCAAGATCACGAGCCTCTTCAAAGTTCAGCTTTAAGATACCGATCGAGCTAAGATAAAGAGCCCTCGGACTTTTTTTTCTCCTCGATAAGAAAGGCTTCATAGGACGGCTCTTGCACATAGAAATGCAAACCGCAATCTACCCCTTGATTTCCCTTGTCATAATGAGGATCACAACTACTACCGGTACTAGTAGAACTCACAAGTTCATTTCCCCAATTTTTGTCACAAGAACCAAGAGAAGCTTTCTTGTAAAATTCAAACAAACGTTCTAGGGAAAACTTCACTGTATCAAACATCTCATCAGCTTTCGCACTATTATCATAAATGAGTCTACAACAATATCTCACATAATTCATCTTTTTTCTAGGATCCAATGTCACCGCAATCAACACCATCAAATTTACTCTTTCAAAACTCCCATAATATTTATCAAACTTGTCTTTCATTTTCGCACCCATAACTCTCACCCTAGAATCCAAAGCCTTCGCCGCTTCTTTCAAATAATTATACAAAGAAGCTATCCCCTCAAAATAGTCACTTGAAGTGACATACAAAGTCCCAGACATCTTGTTGGTGGCATCATAAAACCTCTTTAAAAATTGGGAAAGAATAATGGCATTTTCCCAATCAACACTATTTGGAGTGTCGGAGTTAAGCTCAGTTGAGAAAGAAATATCCTCTTCATTCATCCTTTCAAAAGCTTTTCTAAGCTTTATAGCAGTGCCTAGCATTAGATAAGTGGAGTTCCACCTAGTGGAGACATAAAGACAAACTGAACCCTTATAAGTAATCCTTGAACTCTCAATGCAATCTTTAAATGTTTTAGCTCTCATGGGGGAACTTCTCACATACCTAACAACGTTTCGGATACGTGCAATAGAGTCACGTACCTCAGCCAAGCCATCCCTCACAATCAAGTTTAGTATATGAGCCGTGCACCTCATGTGTAGAACTTCACCATCTAAGATCAATAGCCTATCTCTTGAAAATTTTTCTTTCAAATAACCAATAGCAACATCATTCGAACTAGCATTATCCACAGTGATTGTGGACACTTTTTTCTCTATTCCCCACTCATAGAGGCATTTCTCAATCATTTTCCCAATATCTTTGCCCTTATGACTAGGCATCACTACAAAATTGATGATTCTTTTGTGCAATTTCCAATTTTCATCAATAAAGTGTGCAGTGAGACATAAGTAGTTCAAATTCTGAATGGAACTCCATGTATCAGTCGTGAGTGCGATCCTAGAATTAAGCTTACGAAAGGAAGCCTTCAAACTTTTTTTTTCACAAAAATACAACTTCATGCAATCCCTAGCCACTGTAAATCGCGACATATGCTTGACGAGAGGTTGTAATTGATTGATATAATCACGAAATCCGACACGCTCAACCAATGAAAATGGTTGTTCATCAATTATAATCATTCGAACAAGCATTTGCCTACATTTCTCTTGATCAAACTTCCATGTCGTTAAAACACTAGCACTCCCAGTACTAGTATTTCCCCCCGTCATTTGAGTCCCATCTACTCTATGTGAAGCAAACAATTTTTGCTTCTTATCAATATTGCGAGGATATTTACTGCACTTTCTCAAGTGCTTCAACATATTTGAAGTACCATTCTCAACACTGTATGAATACTTTGCCCCACAATAATTGCAAAAAACTTGAAGTTTCCCATTCGCGCCAGTCGTGCCTGTACGAAAATGAAGCCAGGCCGCTGATTTTCGCTTACTAGGAGGAGGAAAAGAACCAGATACCTTATTTGTGTTAGATGCCTCTTCCAAATTATCTTCACCGTCTCCATGTTCTGGTGATTTTGATTCCATTATCGGCGTTATCGCATCATAAGAGTTCTCCAGTTTCATCGACATATTAGTAGATCATCTGCTTGAATCAAGCAATGCGTCATCAACAGATAAAAGTTTTGGACAAAGAATAACAAATAGAGATCAAATTATTTGAGACCCATGCCTACAAAGTCTACAGACTATGTACTTGTAAGGGATCATATTCATCCCATCTCTCATGGCAAAATGCAATATTCTGCTGAAGCATAATAAGCGCTCTTACTCAAGTCGTCACTTATTTAAAAGCGTTATGCCTGTAAGTGCAGGGAATAAATCAAACATAGCAATAATCTAATCAGAAGAAATCTGTAAAGCAAAGGGAATTCCAAAGATGAAAATCACTGCCTAAACAGCAACCTGAAACAAGACCATATGGTTATAAAAATAGCAATGTACAAGAGAATTATAAGACTAAAAGCAAGAATATCTCCTTCTATACGTTAAATTTTTCCAGAGAAATTAAAATCTAAAGACTCCATTACAAATTAGGGACATCATGCCCACAACAACAGGGTGGGAATTATTGTGTTGAATAATAAAGACTCAATCACAAATTAGATACATCATGCCCACAACAAAATGGTGGGTACAAAGGTTCTTTCTCCTTCTTTTGTAATCCAATATTGATACACCAGCGGTACCTCACGCTTTAACAACAAAGAAATATCAATCTGCAAGTAAGCCGCAACTTCCTAGGGGCTGCCAATGAGCGGTCAATATTAAAAAGGCAGCTCATGTTGTCGTCACAGCATCATGCAAACAACTTAAGAGACAAAGGGATTTAGCGAGTAGATTACAAATTAGGGATTCAAACTTACAGAAATTAGCCAATTGAGGCGACTGAGAGGGTGCGACCGTGTGGGAGTCCACAGTCGAGGCCGTGAGTTGAGGCCGAGATGGAGCGCCGTGAACAGAGCGTCGGAGACGGAGCGTCGTGAACGAAGCGTCCGAGACAGAGCGTCGTGAACAGAGCGTCCGAGACGGAGACGATGTGAACGAGATGGTGAGAGCTTGAGACGAGAGAGTATTGATCGAGAAGAGTGAGAGAGTGAGGCCGTGAGTCGAGGCCGATCAGTTCGACGCCTGTTGCTATTACAGTGGGAGCGAGGTTCCATGAGCCGTTCGGCGTTCAAGTCCGTGGTGTACCACGACGATGTGCGCCTCGGGGAGCTGGACGCGGTCCCGGCGAACGGCCACGGCTTCCAGTTCCCCAACAACGAGATTCGGATCCACCGTATCTCGCCGATTAGCGAGAGGTGTCCCCCTCTGTCGATCCTCCAGACGGTGTCCTCGTTCTCGGTCCGGTGCAAGCTCGAGTCGTCCTCTCCGGTCGAGCAGGCGAATTTGATCAATCTGCACGCATCTTGCTTCTACGAATTCAAGGTCTCTAGTGGAGATAATGAGAGTGAGAGAGTGTTTGGTGTCTTGGTGAAGATTCCAGAAGTGTGACTGTGCGAGAGTGAGGGGAGGGTATTGAGCATTTAGTGATTTAGGGTTTTTATTTTTTTGTAATTAAAATTTAAATAAATAGATAATATATTATAATATTACCGGTCCGGTCCGGTCCGGGTGGGCGGGTGGGTGGGTCCGCACCTGGAACCGGGAACCGGACCGGTACCCATCGGTTCCAATAAATTGGAACAGGGAACCGGACCGGTTCCCTTAGGAACCACCGGTTCCGGGCTGGTCCGGTCCGGTTCCGAGCGGTCCGGGCGGCTCCCGGTTTTTTTGCACACCCCTACTATTATAGTCCATTTGAACGATAGACATAAACATTTTGTGAAATTTTTTAACAGAAGCTTGAGATTGAAATCCGTCCTCTTCGAATATAATTTTTTTAAATTTAATTGAGATAACTTTCTACTTGTTGAGATCTAACACTGCCAATTCGAGTGGGGTCAAGCCCAAACACTGTCGGATCAAATTGATCCATTCTTGTAGATAATTAATCAGTTCAAACAAATGCAAAGATCAGTGGCGCCAACGATGCTATTCATTCCTTACTCGTATCACACTGTGATGAGATCTTATTGAATTATCGATTTTCTTAAAGGTGACACATCACGATTTTGGATATTTTCCAACAAAAAGCTCAGGTTATTCTTTGAATGCATATTGCTCGTGCCTAAGTCTACAATCGCGAAGCTGAAGTTGCGTGCCGACACTCTATGGGCACACTCTCTTGACTTCCTTGTGGGCTAAATCCATGCAGCTAGTACAGTTCGCTTGTGTGTCGGCACGCCATTGCACGCACCATGGCCGAAGCACTCTGCATGGATGAAAGAAGCATGGGTGTGGTAGTTGGTCAAACCCGTTATCTGCGTTGCGGAACCTCAGATGGATCAGGACGGTTTCCAGTTCCTCGGCATAATCTTCCCATTCGCTTTACTCCTCTCCAATGCATACCGTGTCCATAAAATCCAAGTCCGGGTCACTTCAAATGATACAAAGACGATGTGAAAGTACGGTAAGCAGGACCACGATTTTCTGATGGTAGTGTTCAACGTCTTTCCCTCTGTTTCTCTTTCGTTTAGTATAAGAAACTGAGTTGGGTATAAGAACAGGCTCGTTTCTCACAGGGTCGTCAGTCATTAATTCATTAGGTTTAGGAGTCTTTCTTAGTCGTTATGATCAATATTAGACATGATCTGGAGGAACTATGCCAAATTTTTCAGAATCTTGGTTGAATCTTCATTGGATCAGAAGGGTTATGTTCCTCTATCTAAACGGTTAATTTGTCATATTTATTATATAATCCAAGTTTGTTGACGTCCTGGCAAACCATACTCTCTCGTATCCTTATATATTACAGTAAGAATTTATGGATAATAGCCAGCTTGTGGCTTGCACAAGGTATGATCCCCTGTTAGGCCAGTCGAGTTGGGAGAACTTTTCCCTACACGCAATATATATCCTATTCCTCTCACAACGAGCATATATGAAGACCTACCACGAGTGAAACTAAGTCGAGATCTCATGAGTTGTTCGAGCTTGGGGTGATGATCGTTTGATAACGGGTTGAGAAAATTATTACCTACACCCAATATATATATTATGTTCCTCTCACAATGAGCATATATGAAGACCAACTCAGAGTGAAACTAAGTAAAGCTCTCACGAGTTGTCCGATCTTAGGTTGATGATTATTCCGGAAGGGCTGGATTGATTTCTAGTCAAGCTCTAGCACGAACTACTCGAGTACCTTGTGAATTTGAACTCGAGGTCGCTAATACTCAGCTCATCAAGCTTGTGAGCCTAATTCAAAAGATTTAATTGTTATAAAATTAGACATAGACATCCGTAACCACACACACAGATAGATACATAAAACACAATATGTTTTAACTAAAGTATACTTTATTATGAGAAATTCTTCAAGACATATCAAATCCATATAATGCTGAGACTCCTTGAAAAGTGCATTCAAAAACTTAATATAATTCTCAATTCAAAGTATTTTCTCACCAATTTAGAGAGATATGAATCATCTTCATCAATTATAAAGTGATAGGAATTTTTTTTGATAATTCACTTAATCATATCTGAATAAGGTGGAATTTTAAAGTAACACACCCTTGATTTTGTTTTTCTTTCTAGTAGACCTGTTCAAATATGAATGTTGAAAAACTATCTCATTAGAGTTATCTACGAGTTCATTTTCCGGCTGACTCAATTTAAAATATTTCGATGAATCCCTTACGATTTCATTTTTTTAATTTTATGATCTCATTAGTAGATTTTCGAATTAGAACAAAAAAAAAATAAATGCCTGTTTCACATAATTATCCAAATTACACATATACCAAGTGATAATAATGGTCAATTTGCTTTTTTTTTTTGTTACAGATAGACACTTTTCGAAAAGCCGCGTGTAAATAGCTCATGATTCCTGCTCATTGCTTTTAGCTTTCTCGAGCTCTGGATCGATTTAATTTCAAGAGCAAGAGGCAAGCAATGTATGTTTCATTTGAAAGCTCCTGTAATTGCATCTGCAACCCCTTGAAGGCCACTGTCTTTTGTCCTCCTCATAATTCCTTCACTATTATGGCTCCTCCTCGCCCTTGTCCTCGTCGTCGCTGTAGACAAGACGAAGTTGTTGCCGAGCGGGAGACTCCTCCAAGTAGTAGCCCTCACTTCTTCAGGATCATACGCTCTGACACCCTAATTTGCTAGCTTAGTAGTTTTAATCAACGGCCTTAAGAGGCTCATATGAGTCGTCGATCTTATTAACCAGCAATCTAAAGCATTCTTTAAGAAGTGACTGTCCATTAATAGCTATACTTAGTTTACCATCCAAGCGGCTGTCCATCCTTCCACTTAGGAAGTGAATAGAGCTGCTTGTGGAGAATATTCAAGTGACTGTCTTTACTTGTTCTTCTTTTCCTAGTTTCGCGTTACTTAGTCATTAGGATTCCCCGTGGGCACATTGAGAAAAATCACGTCAGATAGTTTCGGATCCGAACTAAGTCAACTTGGGAAAGCACAATATCGAGGCCTCGTTCTGATCTAACCTGTGAGTTCACTCTTCATGTCTCTCACTCTCTCTCTCTCTCTCTCTCCTCTGCTCTGCTGAGGGCATGTAAGGTTGAAGGAGGCTCCTCTTTTAAGGGAGGTGCTGAGTAGGCAAAGAATGAAGGTGAAAGGAAGTAGATGAGCAAAGGACAAAAAATCTCAAGCGAATTTCATGGTGTAATTATGATACACAAAATAAGGGCAGAAAATAACATTGTAAAAGTTTTTTTACACTCCCGCTGAATGGTCTGTTTTCCTTTCTTTTGTTTTTTTGTGGTTAAAGATGCATAAGCCTAATATGCAAAGTCGTTGGCAATGGGGATATTTTTGTGTAAACTTGGTCCTCTATATGGACCTAATGAGTCTTAACAATTGATGCATTGGGGTATTTCTTACCTGCACTGGGTCCATTAAACTAAGTCCATGTCGGTCGTTGATTGTCTAAGCCTATGATGTTCACATGAGATTCACATGAGCAACGATTATAATGGGCCCAATCTGGTTAAGAGTGAACCCAAGCTCAAGCAAGCGAGTACTTTGAGTGGTGAGTCCAACAGATGTGGTCATGACGAACTCAGGGTACCAATTGCGCTTTTCCATATCTTCGGCTCTTTTTTGTTTGGGCTATGTTTGGGTTCAACATATATCTATTGGGCCTCAAATGAAAAACACGTAATATAATGAGTGAGATCATTTGGGTTCATGCGAACTGGGTTCATGCAATAAAAAAGCCTTTGTTTCTTCAAAATTGGTTCTAATGGCAATAAGGAATGTCATTCAGTGTATGCGTGATGGATTTTTCTAAGCCATGGTTATGGTCGAGGTCAAAATTTCTTTATTTTTTATTTTGCCGGGTCATTCTCTTCTATAGGTTTGTCATCTTTTTGGCACTTTGGATGAAATTGACTCATTTAAACAGCAAAATTAGGCAATGGCATCTCATCTAGAATGAGTAGTGCATTGTCAGTAAGTAGATGTAAGGGTCTAAGTTAACTCAAGTCTAATATGTCAATAAAGTTAACATTATCAAATTTTGGTTTTCACTCCACAAATCAATAACAAGACCAGCGAATCAACGTTTGTCCATTGGCGGTGGAGGAAAGAATGGAGACTTAATAAATGTTTGTCCATTAGCCGTGGAGGAAAGGATGGTTCACCTAATCAAAATTTGTCTAATCATTGTTTGTCTTTGAGCGGTGCAGGAAAGAATGGGTACCTGATCAATATTTGTCCATTGGCGGTGAAGGAAGGGATGGAGACTTAATAAATGTTTGTTCATTAGCCGTGGAGGAAAGGATGGTTTACCTAATTAATGTTTGTCTGAACAATGTTTGTCTCTGAGCGGTGTAGGAAAGAATGGATACCTAATCAATGTTTGGTCATTAGCGGTAGAGTGAAGGATGGAGACATGGACATTGGTGATGGTGACTGGTCAGGAACAACAAAAATTGCAGAGAATTATCCTTCTCTATATGTATATAAGGTGGTGACTAATACCTAACCAATGTTTGCATTACTCGATTGTTTATGTGCCCCCATTGTTGTCTTGATTGAGAGGACCGAGAGTGGTCTTTTCTTTATCTTTTATTTTGCCGGGTCATTCTCTTCTCTAGTTTGTCATCTTTTTGGCACTTTGGATGAGATCGACTCATTTGAATAGCAAAGTTAGGTAACGCGTCTCATTTAGAATGAGTAGTGCATTGTCAGTCAGCAGATGTCTAATATGCCAACAAGGTTAACGTTATCAAAATTTGGTATTCCCTCCACAAATCAGTAACACGGCCAGCGAATCAATGTTTGTCCATTAGCGGTGGAGGGAAGGATGGAGACTTAATAGATATCTGTCCATTAGAGGTGGAGGAAAGGATGATTTACCTAATCAAAGTTTGTCTAATCACTGTTTGTCTCTGAGCGGTGCAGGAAAGAACGGATACATAATCAATGTTTGGTCATTAGCGGTGGATAAGGATGGAGACATATACATTGGTGATGGTGACATTAGGACTAGTACCTAACCAATGTTTGTATTACTCGATTATTTATGTGTCCACATTGTTGTCTAGATTGAGGCGGTCGAGAGTGGTCTTTTTTAATTTTTATTTTGGCCCATGATGACTTGGAGCATTTTGCTACCAAGTTTTCAGATACCCATGGAATTGACCGGTGTTTTAGTTAAGGCCTTAACTAAGGTTAGATTAACGGGCTCTTCGACGCTAAAATTGATTGCTCTTCGAAGCTCCACTTCCTTTATCCTTTTTTGCACTCAAATCTCTTCGCCTACTTCGTCTCTCATCATTGTTGCTTGAGATATGATTTATAGCTGCGGTATTTGAACTTGAGATATGGCTGTGATGGATTAGGCTTGAGATCTTACCACTTTACTCTCATGATATTGCTATTTCACCACTTTGAGGGATGCTCCAAATTAAATTCACTAGCTAATTCAGGAGCGGCGAGTGGCTTTGGAGGCATAGGACCACAAAAAACTGGCTCAAAATGATTCAATATGAGTTTGGACCGTTCGTTTTTGCGTTGAGCTAAAACCGAGAACTTAAAAGACTAAAGTTTGGGAACCTTTGAACTTGAAGGCTAATGCAGATAATACTTTGAACTTGATTTGAACTTGAAGGCTAGTGCAGATAATACTTTGAACTTGATGTTGCCATAAAAGTATGCTTTGTAATATTAATCTACACTATTAGTTAAGAAAATGAATGACCACTTCAACATCACATTTTTACAAAGAAAATTCCGTGAAAAACCCCGTGCATATATTAAAAAAATATTGGAAGTATTCAGTGAATCTCTTACATTCTAAATTCTGATTCAAAATAGTGGTCAATCATTCCATCAATCTCTCATCTTTTCTTAAGAAATCGAGCAGAATGCATGATACGCTTATTCTTCACAATAAAAAAAAGATTAGGCTTACTTAGCATCTCTATCTTGCAATTATTAAATATCAATAATACGATAATTTTATGTTAAAAATGCCATTTTCTTAAGATAGGATACATAATGCAAAATTAACATATCCTTTACAGAAAAAAAAAATTATGCTTACTTAACCCCAAAATTGGGGCATTGCGAGATTTCCAGCTCAGGAGATGGAGGTCGCATGTTCAAATGACACAAACCACGTGCAAATTGGGGTAGAGCCACCTACTCATGCCAAAGTCTAAACTTAGACGGTTCATGACGCTTGCAGGATTGTATGTACAAAAGCCTCATAAACTAAGTACTTATTATACAAAAGATACTTATTAACTTAATTATAAAGGGAACACCCCCCATGATACTTAATTAGTCATAACATATTTTTGTTAGAAATTAGTCATTACCTTTTCAAATAGTCATAATAAATAGACAGTCATGGGAGTAATTTGACATTTTTCCCCCTTATAAACTGAGTTTTTGTTTTTCACTTGAAGGGATTATTTGAGGGGCTTTCTATCAACAAACCTGTGAAAATTGAAAAATGATACATGAAAGGTAAGACTTATTTCAACTAATGGCTAAAATTAATTAGATACAAGAGTCTAAGTTAGCCCAAGTCTTGATGTCAATAAGTAGAACATAATCAAAAATTGCTATTCATTATGTAAATCAATAGCATGGCCATTTTACGTTTTAGAATGTTTTGATCTGTATATCATTTCGCAAATTAAACTTCAAATTTTTTTCATGTTCAATTAGTTTAATTAATTATAATGTTACTTCAATATTTTCTTATATGATTTCATTGACATGCACAAGGAGTGGGTTTAGGATTAGTATCTAATCAATGTTTGTCCATTAGCGGTGGAGGAAAGGATGTGGAGGAGCCTCGCCACGCCGGTGCTGTTCTACTACCACCACTGCCTCGCCCAGCACCACCCGGCCGCCCCACTTCTCTCTCTCTCCCTTCCGACCGCCGCGACCAGCCGCCCCTCCGCCTAGGCTCGCGCCGTTCGCCGGAGCTGCCGCCGCCATTACTGTTCCGGCGAGGGACTGCCGCTGCCCAGCCGCCATCGCCACGTGTTCGGCTCGGTTTGAAGCTTAGGACACCTGGTGAGTTTGACCCTAAACCCTAATTAGGCTAATTTACATTTCTAGACGGGTTTAGGGGTTAATTAGGGTAATTTAGGGGTTTAAATTGTGGAGGTGATTAGGGACTATTATTGTGGTTGATTCGGTGGATTAGTATGATGAATTAGTCGAGGTTTAGTGGCCCGTATAGTGCTGTTACGTGGGGAAAGCGTAGGTGCCGAGATTCGGACCAAATGGTGGACTTAGTGGATGAAATTAATAGATCGGGTGGCAACTATTTTGATGGCTGATTGGATGGACGTTTGGGGAGTATAATGGAGCATTTTGATGACAATTATTGGCCTAGAATTGGTGGTATAGTGGCTGGCCACGATGGATTTGATTTAGGCGAAGCGCGATCAATTTGGGGCTTAATCGGGCAATTATCGAGAATGATCGCTTCGTGCAATTGACTGGCAAATTAAGCCTTGTTTGTGGTTAATTTGATGATGCCATGTCGCGTGTCTAGCGGGACTAGAAATGGATTAGCTTGGCGGGCCTCGAATGCGCGAGTGCTTGTTGACCCGATTATGTAAATTTGTGCATGGGTAGTGTGTCAATTTGATGCTATGGCTGATTTAAATTGATTGTCTGATTTGGGCATGTTGATTTGTGAATTTGAATATGCGCGGTATAAGTTGAGTATGTTACATCGTAATTCGTGCATGTGGATGCCCAAGTGTGAACTTTATGGCCATGGGTATACATCTCAAGCATTGGCACGGCATTTGCAATTACAAGTGTGCCCGAGTGACATGTGCATGTGATCACCTAAAATGCCCTGATGGATTTTACGCGGGGTTCAGATAAAATTGAGGTTTGTGAATGTGTGATCACAATAAACCCTGATGCGTGTTATGCGGGGTAGTGAACCCGTCCTGAGGCGTGTTACGCGGGACGATGCCCGGTTTACCGAAAGATGACCAACCTGATGCGTTTTACGCGGGTAATATGTCATGAGCCTGATGCGTTTTACGCGGGCCAGAGATCGATCTCGAAGTGATAGACCTGATGCGTTTTACGCAGGTCGGACCTGATGCGTTTAACGCGGGTCGGAGGAGAAATTGAGAAATGGCTGAGTGCTAGTGTGCAAGTGTGCGATGATGCATTGATGAGGCATGAGCATGAGTGCGAGCACTAGCATATGCATAACATGCGTTGTGACATAAAAATGCGCGTGTATGTGCTGTGATTAAGTTCTGTTGCGTGACTGCTATTGTTGATTTAATGCCTAACCTGCAGGGTCCAATAAGATTAGATTTAGGCCCAAGGGCCTGAGTCAGTTATGTGTGTATTATGTGTTGTTAGTGCTTGTCAGGAGGTGCACGTTAGCCTAGTTTAGGTTTAGGGAATTACTCGCTGAGATTTATTCTCACGGTTGTTGAAAACCGATTTTTCAGATCCCCGGCCTTGAGGATGACAGACGTACCGATGCGTTTTTGGGAGGAGCCCCGGCTAGTTGTAGTGGCCTTGACCCGCTTTTGATTTTTGGTATTCGGGTTGTACTTGGATATTGTATATGATTTTCAGTATTAGTACAAGTGTTGATTTCGGTGGTTACCCTTGGTTATGCGTTTATCCATGTACGGGTGGTTTTAATTACTTCCGCATGTGCTTTAAATCTCTGTGTTGGGTTTGGGTCGGCGACGCGTCCTGGGACGTCGCACACGAATCGATCTTTGCGAGGGATGTGGCGCGCCGAGGAGCGCGGGGCGTGACAGATATTAGTCGATTGTTGATAAGCTACTGGTCGGAGGGTCAAAAAGATAATGTCTCGAATTGCTGGAAAAGCAAATGCTGAGGCAAGTCTTAAGAATTATAATCTAAGCCATCTTATGTAGAGAAATAATGCTGAGGCAAGTCTTAAGAATTATAATCTAAGCCATCTTATGTAGAGAAATTTCATTTCATGTAGTTGCATTTCGTGCTTGAGCTAATAATCAAAATGAATTGAATATGGGTTCAGTGCAAACCCACAAAGTCCCGCATAAATTATTAAGTGACTCAATAGAACTAGGCACATTAAAATTGAGTTGATGACATGTTGTATAAAGTACATGTCACGTGGGTGTGCCCTGTCCTTATCTGTATGTTCTCTTTTAATATTTACATTTTGTTGTATTGATGATAATAGATTGTATAAAGTACTTATTGCACGACAATGATTACAGTCGAATCATTTTGGCACTTTCACAGCCGGTAGTCATTCGTTTTTTCATATTTTTAAGCCACTTGATGCGCGTGCAATATTTCCCGATTGTTTATAATTCCACTTTGTGGTTTTGATTGAGTCGACTGGTCATTTTTTATTTTAATTTTTGGCCAGTGACGACTTGGAGCAGTGTGCTCCTAAGTAAAAAGATTCCGCATTTCACGGTTCAAAAAAGGAAAAATCATTGGGTTCCCCACTCACTCACATTAGTAGCTGTTTTGGGTCTTGTTATTTTTTTGGCTAGAAAGCAGTTTTGGGTCTCGGTAGTGGAACCATGCTTTAAATTTTAAAACGCAAAGAAATCCTGTAGACAGCCTAGCTCTCTTACTCCGATTGTTTGTAATTCGACGTTGTGACCATGATTGAGGCGACCGGTCTTTTTCTATTTTAATTTTTGGACTATGACGATCCGCAATTCACGGTAAATGGAATCGCGTGAAGAGCAATATCGTTGGGCACCGCGCACTCATTCACATTAGAAGTGGAATCACAGTTCGTCAATAATTTGAGAGTCCCAAGGCCACTCATTCCAAATGTTCATTTTATTAGATTTTGACTTTATTCATACTTCAAGTTAATTATTTTTCTCAAATTCTCAAGTTTTAGTTTTGTTGTATCGTGATTAGTTGTCAATATATTTTTCTATTGATATGGATATACTTAAGAAGTTATATAGAGATTCATGTCAAAATACAGAAATATTGATGGCCCATACTTTAACATACCTGTGAGAAAGATTCGTACGAAAATTAAAAGAGTATGAGATATTGTTTAGAATATAAAAATGAAGTTTCGGTAAAACATATCTCAAACACCGATGTATATTATAACTTGATGTTGCTGTAAAGATATGCTTTGGAATATTAATCTATACTATTAATTAAGAAAACCAATGACCAATTCAACCTCACAGTTTTAGAAAGAAAATTCCATGAAAGACCTATACATATATTTAAAACAATTCATAAGTAATCAATGAATCTCCCACCTTCTAAATTCTGATTCAAAATAATTGTTAAATATTCCATAAATCTGTCATCTTTTCTTAAGAAATTGTGCAAAATGCAAAGTACACGTATTCTTCACAATAGAAGAATTATACTTAGCATCTCTATCTTGCAATTATTGAATATTAGTAATATGATAATTTTATGTTAACATTGTCTTTTTCTTAAGAAAGGATACGTAATGCAAAATAAACTTATTCTTGAACCCTAGGATGGGTCATTTGGGGATTTCCAGCTCAAGAGCTCAAGTTGGCCCGTCAAATTCACACAAACTACATGCAAATTGAGTTAGAGCCACCTACACATGTCAGAGGCCTGAGCTTAGCTTGTTTGGCTTGTAGGATGATATGCACTTATTCATCATAAACTAGGTAATTATCATACAAAAGATTCTTATCAACTAATTACAAAGAGAACGCCCCTCATGATATTTAGTCATAACATTTTTACTGTTAGAAATTAGTCATAATGAATATACAGGTTTAGGAGTAATTTGAAATGTTTTTCCTTAATAATTAAGTTTTTTTTTCACTTGAAGGTATGATTTGAGGTGCTTTCTGTCAACAAACTTGTAAAAATTTGAAAGATAGTACATAAAAGGTAACACTTATTTCAACTAACGGTTAACATTAATTAGACATAAGGGTCTAAGTTAGCCCAATTCTTAGTATGTCAATAAGTAGAACATTATCAATAATTGCTATTCAATATATAAATAAAAAACACAGCCATTTTATGTTTTAAAGATGTTTCGATTTGTATACCATTTTGAAAATTAAACTTCAATTTTTTTTTTGTATTCGATCAGCTTGAATATGATGTTACTTGTATATTTTTAATACGATTTCATTGACCCGCACAAGGAGCGGGTTTAAGACTAGCACCTAATCAATGTATGTCCATTAGCAGTGGAGGAATAATGACTGGTCAAGTTAAAGAAACTAGAAAACCATTTTTATATAATCTTCCGAATCATATTACTATTTTTTTAAGCCACTTGATGCGCGTGCAATTTAAATAGAGCAAAAACGTCAATTTGTTATCATTAACGGTAAATAATCATTTGCATATTATTTTTTTAAGCCACTTGATGCGTGTGCAATTTAAATAATGCAAAGAAGTCAATTTAAGTCCCCAGTTGTTGGCCCGTTTGGTTCGACTTTGGAGGAATGCATTTGGGGAAATGCGAATATCTTTGGACTAAAGGGGTTTTTGAAAATGCAAATAGTGTTTGGTAAGTGTTTTTTAAAATTAACTTGGGCTAAAGGACTTTTGCCAATTAAAAAAAAAAGGCTCAAAACGGCAGCCACCACCGCCGGCCAGATTTGGTTGCCGGCCAACTGCCGACGGCCAGATCTAGTCGCCGGTGACCGCCGCCCGGGGGTCGCCGGACCCCGGGCATCGCCTGGGTCGCGCGACCCAGGCAACGCTTGGCCTGGGTCGCGCGACCCAGGCAACGCCCGAGGTCCGGCGACCCCAGGCGGCGGTCGCCGGGGTCGGGCTAGCCCTCAGGCGCCGGGCGCCGGGCCTCGGTCTACTGTTCATGAACAGTGCAAGTTACATTCCGAAAATGCAACTTCCCAAAGCACATCCGAAGGAGCATTGGCCAAAGGTCCCTTGGGGAGCATTGGAAATGCAATTGTATCTCCCCAAAGTGAGTAAAAAAATTTGCCAAACGCCATTTGCATTTGGCCAAGGGACTTTAGAGCCCAAATGAGCATTGCAAATGCTGAACCAAACGGGGCCGTTGTCTTGAGGCGACCGACAATGGTCTTTGTTTATTTGTATTTTTGGCCAAGCAACGACTTGGAGCATGTGTGCCAAGTTTTCAGCTACCCGAGGACAAGTGGACCGTGCATGAGCCTTGCGAGTTGGGTTTTCCTTCTCATCAAAAATTTAATTCACAAAATGATACATTATATCTCATTTATAACTAGTGATTGACTGTTGCAGCTTCTCATATCTCTTTAAAAATTAATTTTATAAATGAACCGTATTTCCTAAGATTAGTCTACATACAATATCATCAATCGTGTTAGAAACTATCATCCACAAATTGTCCTATACATTTGGCAAAAAAAATTGTATTCTACAAACAAATATCATGGGATTAAAATACCATTTTTTGTTTTAACATTTATGGTACAACAAATCACATCATATGTACTATCGATCATCTAGGATTTACACATCGAATGATGTATTCCCTATCTACTTGTTCGTATGGTTGCCAATTTAGAAAGTTAAGTTCACGTGAGTATATCCATTGGCTAAATTCTCAACATGAAAGCACAATGTCATGAGCTCATCATGTATTGCGTGCTACTTGACTTTCCCTGTTATAATTTATAATGACTAAAATGCTCAGTATCCCGCAACAACTACCTTCATACGTATTTATGGAGGCTAAACTCTTGTCATGGAAGGTTGCAGACCTGTCAGGCATTGTATGCCCGTGATGCTACTTGACTTCTACATGATAAGTATGTTGTCATCAACAATTATGCATTTAGTCATAGTCATTTAATTGATGCATAACCATGTAATATAAAAATCTAAAAATTTATTATTTTCGTTCAATAGACTTTTTGTAATAATGGATGGTTTTTTCTCCTATTGATTTGCTATCGGTTATTTCTTTTACTTTTTAATATTTATTTATTTGCAAAGAATGTACCGTAATTTGTTTTTATGATGATATAATTTATTGAATTCTCTAATGTCATTTATTTGTCAAATATAGATAATCATGTCATTAAAAATTTCTACATTAAGCATCTTATTTATTAGAGATTTGACTAATCTTTATATCATTGATTTGTTAAATATGGGCCATCACACTATGTTTTTTCTTTCTTTTGAAATGTTTATGATTTGCTTGCAAAATACAACAATACATTTTGTCATTATGGGTAACCATACAATTATTTGATTATAATATTCATAAGTTATTACACACTTAGTATATCTTAATTTTGAAATATCTGTAGGGACATGTGAAAGTGATCTCCGAAACGGATTTGCTCAAGTGCAAAATACAATTGGTATTCAAATAAACAATATATGGTTAAAAAATAAGAGATTTGCTAAAAGTGCAATTCACATAAACAATATATGCTTAAGATTAGCGGTTTGTTAAAGTGGCCCTCAGAATAAAATTGTGGGGTGCTCGCATGCCGAGCATGCTGACTCAACCTCAAAAGAGTTTTAGCATATATAGATGGTTTCCTAGTTAAATTAATTTACTTAAATGACTCAATGTGTCTACCATCTAAATACAATAAGGGTGCTCAATAGCAAATGACTTTTAATATATATAAGTCAATCGACCTTGTGGTCTCACGTGACATCGAAATAATCAAATCATGAGATTTATTTGGTCCCAAGCAAGAAGCTTGCCTAGTAAAAGGTCTGACCATACTTTGGAAAAGAGATTTTTTTTTCAGGTAGAGAATTTACAGTAGTGCATTTGAGTTGGAAAGAGTACTCACTCGGTCCATCTTCCCTGTCACTAAAAACACAACAGACATAAACATGGAGGGTGGTCTTGAAAGACCCCTATGAGGACTCATTTTCTTTGTAGTGCACGTGTTCTAAAGGGGCAACAGTTGGGCTTGGAGAATTTACATGGAAAAATTATTCAAAAAGTCATAAACTTATTACATTTTTATCAATTCAGTCATAAATTTTTTGATTTTGCCAATTCAGTCATAAACATTTTGCATTTGTGTCGATTCAATCTATCCTGCCAATTTTGGCCGGCCGGCGCTGACATGGCCACCGGCCGTCCGGCTAACGCTGACGTAATAATTTTTTAATATATTTTTTCCTTTTTTTTATTTTTTTCTATCCTACCCGGGCTGACAAGATCGACCTCGCTGGCCTCTAATGAAGCTTGCCCCCTCCGCCATTGTCAAGAGCGAGCCTTGCCTGCCGCTACGTCTGTTGATTCACACAAGCCCCCGCATGCAAATATAGATGAAAATACTAATTTTTTTTTGTTTGTCCTACTCTAATTCTTAATTTACTCTCAGAATTTTGCCATGCCTCTTGCAAGGCATGAGAATCAAAATTCATATCTGAAATTACACGTTCCCACCCCTAACTCTCCCAGAGAATGTAGGAATTCGAACTTCCCACTTTTCCTTTCTCAAGTAGGAAGGATGGTCACTAGAGCAAAAAAAAATTCTAATATGATGAGAGAGAGAAGACAGGTGAGTGAATAAAAGGAGGGAGGGGGGAAGCTGTTTCCTTTTTGTGGGCAATGAGTTTAGGATCTCTCCAAATCCCGCCACGTCGCCGCAGTTTTGTTTTGATTTCCCCCTTGTAGTATTGTGGATTTGTGGATGAGGGCCGACCGAGATTTTTTCCTGCGTTTGCGGCCCGATTAATCATATTTTGATTAGAGCACTAACCAAAACGGGGTCTCTGAGATTTGAAAATTCAAAATACAGGTGTGTGTTTTTGTTTCACGTGTTCCCCGCGTGGCACAGGATCCGCATGTAAAAAAACGAGGGGTGCTCGGAGTGCCTTGGAGGGGAGCGGATTTGCACAAGCAAATCTACGTCGCGCATGGTCATGGTTAAAGTTAGACTTGTCAAAATTGGCTATGATGATAGATTGAGTTATTATACGGATAAATTAGATTTATTGAATATGTCATATAAGGATTTACAACTTACTTAAACCTAAGTTACCCAACATATCTCTATTGTTCTCTCTCACTCTCATTCGATTTTGCATTCATTCACTCCGTAGTCTCACTTTAGTTTGGATATAAGTTTATCCTAAATTTTATTAAAGGAGCTGGGTTGAGTGCGAATTAGATTGGGTCGGGTATGAATCACTAAATTTTTATTGTATGAAAATAGATTAAAACAAATTAAATAAGTCTGTTTGGATCGGATTATTTTTCCATCAATCATATTGGCAAAACCACAAGCCTTTCTTTTTCGTTGGTTTTAACGTTTTGCCGGTGAGGAATGACAAGAAATCAATTTTTCTTCTTTTACAGCTGGTGGTCATTTGTTTATTTTATTTTTTTAGGCCACTTGATGGATTAGCAATTAAATTTTATAATGCGAAGAAATCATTTTTTTTGGACTGTAAAGAAATCAATTAAAAGTTCACACCACCCACCTGGGTGGCGCTGCTGGAGCGCGCACTCTTCCTCTCGCAAAAGGTTGAGTGTTCGAATCCCGGGCGCCGCAGGGTGACTGAACCGGTGGCACGTGTGTGGTGGCTAGCACGTGTCGCCCCCAGGGTTTACTTCCCGGCTGTCGGCCGTGCGGGGTTCCCTGGGTTACCAAAAAAAAAAAAAAAAAAAAAAAAAAAAAAAATTAAAAGTTCACAAATTTTGTCTTGATTGAGAAGACCGAGAGCAGTCATTTTCTGTTCTTATTTTTGTCCAATGAAAACTTGAAAAGTGCGCAACCAAGTTTTCAGCTTCCCTAGGATTTTATAGTGCTTAGTCAACTTGACTAAGGTTACGTTAGGCATCTCCATAGTCGGTACCCATCTCTTCTTTCTAGTGGTTTGAATCTTCGTTTAATATTTTGAATCGTTGGAGCTCTGGTACTAAATCTCGGCCACCGATAAGTAGAACATTATCGGCCATTGCTGTTCAATATACAAATCAATAACGAGGCCGTTTTATGTTTTAGAGATGTTCTTATCAATATACCGTTTTGAAAATTAAACTTCAATTTTTTTTTTGGTCAAATTTGGTTAATTGTGATGTTGCTCCTGCATTTTTTAATATGGTTTCATTGACCAACGCAAGCAGCGCTTTTAGCACTGCGACCTAATCAATATTTGTCCATTGGTGGTGGAGGAAATGATGTTGGGACTTGGACATTGGTGATGGTGCCTAGTCAAGTAAAGAAACAAGGATTAATACCACGAAAAATTCTAAACTGATACACTTGTGACAGATTTACCCCAAACTATTTTTTTGATCACAAAAAACCCTAAATTGGTATATCTGTGACAATTTTACCCCGAACTATTTTTTTAACCACAAAAAACTCAAAATTAGTACATCTGTGATAATTTTACCCCGAACTATTTTTTTGACCATAAAAAACCCCAAACTGGTAAACCTGTGACAATTTTACTCCGAACTAATTTTTTAATATTATTTTTTTTATTTTTCGAACTTTTTCAAATTTTTAAAATTTTTATTTTGTTTTCTTTTGTTTTATTTTTCCTTTCCTTTTCATTTTTCCTTCATCTTTTTTATCTTCAACCTCTGGTCTCGAATTTTTTTAGTTTTTCTTTTCTTTTCTTTTTTTTCCTGCATCTTCTTTATCTTCAACCTCTGGTTGGTAAGGTCGGCCCCGCCGGTGGCCGGTGGGGCCGGCCTCGCCCTCGGCCGGTTGCTGGACTGGTGATCGGCCAGAGGTTGAAGATAAAGAAGATGAAGAAAAAAAAAGAAAAGGAAAGGAAAAAGAAAAAAAAACTAAAAAAATTCGAAAAAATAGAAAATAATATTAAAATATTAGTTCGGGGTAAAATTGTCACAGGTGTACCAGTTTGGGATTTTTGGTTATCAAAAAAATATTTCGGGGTAAAATTGTCACAGATGTACTAGTTTGGAATTTTTTGTGGTCAAAAAAATAGTTTGGGGTAAATTTGTCACATGTATATCAGTTCAGGATTTTTCGTGGTATTAACCCAAGAGACAATAAAAACCATCTCTATATAATCTAGCGATTCATGTTACTGTTCCCATATTCAACTTTTAATTACAAAGTATTGGGTGGCATCGAAAGGAGATCTCCCTCGTGATAGAAGTCATAGATTATTTGCTCATTTTACTATACTCATAATTTGGTTGAATATGAATCCGATGCAAACCCACGTAAACTCATATGGAGCTGGCTTTGATTTTTTATTCTCATTTCGATCGCTTGTTAAAATATTTAGCGTCTTATAACAATTTGTTACACTGAAATATAATTAAAAAATTGAATTCTGACATATATTACCACCTCTATATCGAACTCCATGCCACGTGGGTCTAAATATCATTGTCTGTTTGTTCTCTTTATCGATTGCATTTGTTATATCGCTGATGACAGACTGTATAAAGTATTTAGCACACTAGGGATGATTTAAAATCGTATCATTTTATCCATTAGATCTTGATTAACACAAGCCCCCACATACAAACATTAATGAAAATATTAATGTAATGAAAAAAGAATAAAAGAAGCTACTAACAACACGCGCATGTGTGCGTGTTGCCTGTGCTTGTCCATTTGTTCTCTTAATTACATATTGTTATATAGACAATGATGGACTACAAAAAGTCCTTATTTTAAACAAGCGATAATCCAGTCGAGTCATTTTCTTACTAGAACAGCTGGTAATCATTTGTTTTTGATTTTTTTTTCGAACCCACTTGATGGACCGCAACTTAATTTTTATAGTGCGAAGAAATAGAAAAATGACATAAACAGTCTCTGAACTTTAATTTAATGTGCAATATGGTCCCTCGACTTTTAATTTGTTCAATGTGGTTCCTAAACTTTAACCCAATATGTAATATAGTCCTTGAACTTTTAATTTGTTTAATGTTGTTTATGGATTTTGGTACATATTTAATATAATCTTTAAATTATATGAAAATATTCGATATATTCCTTCTATTAATTCAAGTTCATGGATTATATTCAATATTTTTATATAGTTCAAGAATTATATTGCACATGTATAAAAAAATCCATAGATCACTTGGAATAAGTTAAAAGTTTAGAAAACACGTTGAATATTAAGTTAAAGTTTAAAGATTAAATTGAGTAAATTAAAAATTCATGAATTATATTAAATATTGAATCAAAATTTTTAAACTTTTGTCTCATTATCTCGTAAAGAAATCAAGCTAAGAAAATCAATTTAAGTCCCCAGTTGATTGAGAAGACCGAGATCAGTCATTTTTTTTTTGGGAAAAGGCCACCAAAAACCTCAAACTTTCCCCTTTGTGACACATTTACCCCAAACTTTTTTTGTGACACCAAAAACCCCAAACTTTCTTATTTGTGACACATTTACCCCAATGTACATTGTCCATGGGCATTTTCGTCTTTTCCGCTTTTTCTTTTTATTTTTTTATTTTTTTCAGATTGGGGAGGAGGGCCTCGCCGGCGTCCGGCGGCCCTCGCCGGCGTCGGGCGAGGCTCGTCCTCGCCTGGGCGAGCGAGGGCGAGCCTCGCCCGACGCCGGCGAGGCTCGCCCTCGCCTGGGCGAGCGAGGGCGAGCGAGGGCGAGCCTCGCCCGACGCCGGCGAGGGTCGCCCGACGCCGGCGAGGTCGCCCTCGCCTGGGCGAGGCTCGCCCGACGCCGGCGAGGCTCGCCCTCGCCTGGATCTGGCGAGGGCGACCTCGCCGGCGTCGGGCGAGGCTCGCCCTCGCCTGGGCCGAGCGCGAGGGCGACCTCGCCGGCGTCGGGCGACCCTCGCCGGCGTCGGGCGGCCGCCGACGAGGGCCGCCGGACGCCGGCGAGGCCCCCCTCACCATCTCTGAAAAAAAAATAAAAAGAAAAAGAAAAAGCGGAAAAGACGAAAATGCCCATGGACAATGTACATTGGGTAAATGTGTTACAAATAAGAAAGTTTGGGGTTTTTGGTGTCACAAAAAAAAGTTGGGGGTAAATGTATCACAGAGGGGAAAGTTGGGGGTTTTTGGTGACTTTTTCCCTTTTTTTTTTTTTCTACTCTAGGTCAGTGAGAGGACTTGCAGCACTGTGCTATCAAGTTTTCAGCTTCCCAAGGATTTGACTAGTGCTTTATTACGGCCGTAACTAAGGTGAGGCTACCGATGTGCAGAGTCCATACCCTTTTCCTCTTTTCTTTCTCGTGATGTGGGTCTTTCTGGAGGTTCTAAATCATCGAATCTAGGCCGTCGACAATCACATATATCAGCAAAAAAGTAGCGGTGTTCCTATCACCAGAATCTGAAGATTATAGGCCAGTCAAGGACCAAAATCCGACCGAATGGAAAAAGAAAAAGTAATGCTTAGGTATAAAGACTCATCACATGTCTCTCACTATCACCCTCCATTAAAAATAACAAATATTATTATAGCCCTTTTACTCTAATAAATCTGGAATTAGACCCCTTAGCAGAGGCTCGGTGTTCAGAAAAAAGTCATAGTACTGTCCCACCATTAATACGCACCGCGGATGGAGAGCGTGAACGAGACTTCAAGTGACCACTAATGCAACTGGGATCTCACACCAAGAGCCAAGTTACACTTCGTATCGGTGCGTCCAGCTTCCCTTACCACTACTAGACTTTGATTTCGATAAAAATATGATTGGATTAATACCATAAAAAATCTCAAATTAATATATATAATAAATTTATTTAAAAATTTTTTTAATTATAAAAAATCTCAAATTGGTACATTTGTGATAATTTTATCCCGAATTAATTTTTGATCACTATAAACTCCTAACTAGTACACCTGTGACAATTTTACCTTGAACTAATTTTTTAACCACTAAAAACCCCAAACTGGTACACTTGTGATAAATTTACCCTCGGTTAGTTTCCGTTTAAATTCTAATGTGAAATTGCTAAGTTTGATGATACGTGATAATTGACAAGTGTATCAATTTTGTATTTTACCCCTCTGTTTGTCACAAATTTATCAATTTGTAATTTTTTGTGATATTAATTTAATTTAATAGACACTAACGGAGGGAATGTACTAGTTTTAAATTTTTAGTGGTCAAAAAATTAATTTTGGGTAAAATTATCACATGTGTACCGATTTGGGGTTTTTGGTGGTCAAAAAATTTGTTCGGAGTACAATTGTCACAGGTATACCAGTGTGAGGTTTTTGATAGTCAAAATAATAGTTTCGAGTAAAGTTATCATAAGTGTATCGGTTTGGGAGTTTTTATTATTAAAAAATTAATTTAGAGTAAAATTATTATAAGTATACTAATTTGGAGTTTTTCGTGGTATTAACTCGATATGATTCAAGCTGAGCAGCATTTCGCTCGTGTGTGTTTGTGCAGAGAGAGAGAGAGAGATCAAATTTGTCAATCAAAATGAAATCAACTTTTTATCTTGCAAAAAGGGCAGCTGTCAAGGAAAATCATTGTATGCAAGTTCCGAAGAAGAGATCTCGTGTACACTGTACAGTAATATAAATAAAAAAATTTGTGTGGAGCTCGAAAGAGTAGATAGATATTTGCTAACTTAAACCATAGTATATAATAGAGAGATCTTTGGACACATACATCAAAGGCCATACTATTGTACTCTCCCCACCTGGCATAAACTTCACTAAAAGTTCTTGAATCTCAATTGTATTCTTTTTTTGAATTTTTTTTGGGTAAAAAGAAAAGTACTCTTTTTTGGAATTTAAATTGCTGAGAATTGGAATTTAAGCACAATCTACCTTCATTTTTTACCGTAAAAACTGCCCCATGTCCGAAAATATCATTTTATCCTACAATATTTTTATTTATCCTTTTTTTAGCTTTTCTTTTTATTAGCCATTATTTGATTCGGTTTATTGTAATTTTGTTGATTTTACACTGATGAAACATGTTACTACTTATGAGAGTTTACAATATATGAAATATCTTACCATGAAATCCGTTTACACTATGATAGATACGTTTCCTCGAAATATTAGGAGTAATGTGCAATCTTATGAATAGGTTAAAAATTGAATGGTACAGATTATTTGTTAAACATCAACAAATCTTTTCTTATTGCTAGGTCACTTGAGAATAGAAGCCCTTCTTGAAATAAACAAAAAAAATTCATGAGGAGGTAGAGACCAATCATAAAGGGACCTTGCTTTTTCTGGATGCCGTGAGAAAATTGAATTTTATACGTGAAACTCTATTGGGGTTGTTCCAAATCTGTCCCTAGGAAATATTTCCTTTATGAAAAAATAATGGATCCTTCAAACTATTCCAAATTCAGATAAGTCTTGGAGGACCATCAAGATAGGTTTGACTACACCCTTATTTAAAATATCAAGATGGCTTCTAATTCCTCATTATTTTTTATTTTTATTAATCTTGTAAGTTTATTTAGGATGATGCTAACTTTACATGATAATTTCTTTATATGCACTCGTTCATCATAAACTAGGCAGTTATTATGCAAAAGATCCTTATCAACTTAATTACAAAGAGAATGTCCCTCATGACGTAATTAGTCATAACATTTTTTTGTTAGAAATTAATCACAGCATTGTCAAACAGTCATAATACGAATCCAGGAGCAATTTCACATTCTAATTTAATAATTATGGTTGACATAAAAATCAAACAACTTCAATTTTATTTTGTGAACTGAGTTTCTTTTTTCACTTAAAGGGACGTCTTGAGGGGCTTTCTATCAACAAATCTATGAAAGGTAATACATTAAAAGTCGAGACTTATTTTTAACTAATGGTTAAAATTAATTAGATATAAGGATCTAAATTAGTCCAGATCTAGCCTGTCAATAAAGAGAACATTATCAAAAATTGCTATTCAATATATTCTCTATTCATTGGCAAATCATCAAGATCACCCGTCTCTTAAGCTCTCAATGGGACATCACATATCCTCACGCAATTAAGGGTTAATTGAATTGAAGGGAAAGCTTCTTTCCAATCGGTAGTCATAAATTTTTATGAAGTTGCAGGAAGAGAAAGTTATCGCATTAAACGCCATCTCAGCGACCCTAACTATTCTCAGTCAATCTCTCTCTGTCTCTCACACCACCCTAATTAAAGCAATCTCACGTACACTGAGATGTC
Source organism: Syzygium jambos (assembly GCA_031216235.1). Lineage (NCBI taxonomy): Eukaryota > Viridiplantae > Streptophyta > Magnoliopsida > Myrtales > Myrtaceae > Syzygium > Syzygium jambos. The sequence continues at coordinate 18,144,753 of CM062226.1, forward strand.
TGTCCAACAGCGGGGAGGAAAGGACGTGGAGATAGACATTGGTGATGGTCACTACTGGTCATTTAAAGGAACAGTAAAATATAGAAAAGCCATATTTCGTATATTTAGATGGTTAACCATGAGCAGTGGGATGAAAGGACGTGGAGACTTGGACATTCGTGATGGCGACTGATCAAAGAACAGTAAAATACAAAAACATCATACATTTATATATTTTTATGAGTCATTTATTTCTATCATGGGATTGTTTATGAGACTATTATCGTCCTTGTCTTGATGGAGGCGACTAACATATAGCGGCCCTTTTGTATTTTTATTTTTGGCCAGTGACGACGTGGGGCCAGTCTGCTTGCCATTCGACTTCCCATGTAGCTCCATCCATACCCTCTCCTCTTTCTTCCTTGGGGTTTGTGAGTCATTCTCAATTTTTTAAATAGCTGGATAGCTAGTATTAAAACTCATCCATTTATTATAAACTTTTCCAGCAAAATGTTTCTGTTTTTCGACGCTCCACTGGCGACCTGTTAGAGGAAGAATGAAAGGAAAATAAAAAAAATCATTCAAATATATAAAAATATTATTAAAAATTATCCCCGTTAGGATTGGTTGCGCCACGTAGGATGGCCAGGGTCCATGTCAGAGTCGACCGACCAAAATTGGCCGAATGAATTAAATTGACCTAACTGCAAAAAATTTAGGACTCAATTAACAAAAAAAAGAAATCAAGCTAAGAGACTATGCAATTCTGCGGCTATGTGGGCTTGGCTTTCATTACTTTTACAATTTTCTCCCACCTAATCAATATTTGTGCATTAGCAGTGACGGGTCATCAAAATAGATAATAACTAATAGGTATGTGGTCCTATTGGTAAAAGGATTAGAGGGGTGGGGATGCTAATATTGCATGTACGGGATTCGGCTCTCGCGCTTTGCAAGAGGCATAACAAATACGAGAAAGTAAAGAGAGTTAGAGATAAGACATACTAAAAAAATTTAAATAAATAATAAAACGAAGAAAATAATCCATTTCTGTTAGTCATCGTTTACGAGTCCACCGTTCTATTCTTGTCTCGATTGAGCGACCAAGAGCGGTTTTATGTTTTTTTTTTTAACAATTTTTGGCCAGTGATGACTTGGAGCAGTCTGCTGCCAAGTTTTTAACTTCCTAAGAAATTGACTGGTGTTTTGTTTTGTTAAGGCTAACCAAGCTCTTCCATGCTTATATATTGATTGCTCTTTGACGTCCACTTCATCCTTTCTTGCCCTCAAACCATTTCTCGCCTTATTCGTCTCTCGTCTTCTTGCTCTGTTTTGCTCTTTCTTCTCATCGGCACAACTTTTCTTCCTCCTCCTCTTCGTCTTCTTCTTCAGTATCTGCTTCTCTTTTTCATTGTTCTCTGTACTTGTCACCTTGTTTTCTCGTTCTTTGTTTTTCGGACAAAAATCAAAAAAAAAATGTCGATCGATTCTGCCATTTCTATTGCATGGGATGTTTTGAAGTACCTAGTTGCTCCCATCAAGCGTGGATTCGGATACGTCATGTCCTCCGAGAGCTACGCCAACAATCTTCGGGAGGAAGTCGAGAAGCTGGAGTACGAGGCTGAGAGGCTCCACAATGCCACGGAAGAGGCTAGAAACAATCTTCGGAATGTCTACAGCCGAGCCACAGAGTTGCAGGCAAGTTCTGAAAAGGCCTCGAAGGAGGCGCGAGACCTGTTGGGGGACTTCGAAAAGGCGACGAAGACTTGCTGCTATGGGACCCTTCCCGACCCCAATTGTCGCTATCAGTTCAGCAGGAACGCCAAGCACAAGATCGAAGACATTCAGCGACTCGCTGGAAATTGCAGGGAACTCCACAACATCTCCTACAGCCGTCCACCTCCGGGGAATGCCGCTGCACCAACTCCGGCCAGGAAAGAAGGCAAAGATGTCATCCGGTCAACCCCCCCGGCAGTCTCCGCATATTCTGCCTCAACTTCGATTAAGCTTAGTAACGATGGCATCTTCGACTCCAGAGCATCTGTCATACAGGAGATCATGGATGCTCTTGCCAATAACAGCAACAGCGTGGTTGGGGTTCACGGGATGGGTGGGCTTGGCAAGTCCACCCTTTTGGCGGATGCCGAGAAGAGAATAAGGGAAAAAAATTCGTTCGAATGGGTTGCGAAGGCCGACGTGTCGCAAAATCCAGACATCAAGACGATTCAAGAAGAGATTGCGGACTGTTTGGGCCTTAGTGACATTAAGAAGGAAGAGAAAGTGAAATTGCGAGCGAAGCTTCTGCGCGAGAGGTTGGAAGATGAGGAGAGACAGAAAAAGAAGGTCCTCATAATATTGGACGACCTGTGGGAGCGGCTCGACTTGAAATCAGTCGGCATTCCTTGCGGACCTGACAACAAAGTTATAGGATGCAAGTTGTTGTTGACGGCGAGAGAACAACGTGTTTTGCGAAGGGAAATGCTCTGTGACATTGCCTTCCGCCTTGGTGGCCTGGAGGACGAAGAGGCAAAAAGACTGTTTGAGACAACGGTGGGAGGCAAAGTTCGAGTTGAGTTAGAGCCCTTGGTGGGGGAAGCACTCCGCATATGTGCAGGTTTGCCTTTCCTAATTCTCGCGATAGCAAGACTTTTTATAGACACTAGTTACGCTGAATGTGAAAATGCTTTGAAACAAATTTGGGACGAAGAAACCGGTGAGGTGATTGATAAGACATTACGAGTAAGTTATGATCGTATAAAATGCGAGGAGGCAAAGTCATTGTTGCAACTTTGTGCTGTTTATGGTGTCTCTAAGCCCTCTCTTGAAAATTTGGTGAGGCATGGCGTGGGTTTGGGGTTATTTGGAGAAGATAATAGCATGGAATATGCTAGAAATAGGTTGAGCATACTGATTCATACTCTTCAAGCCTCCTCCCTGTTGTTACCCAGTGGAGAAGATGATGGTTTCAAAATACATGACTTGGTTCGTATGTTTGTTGCCTCGATCGTTTCAAGAGATCACCCTCTTCTCGTGTTGAAAGATGAGTCAGTTGCAGAGTTGCCGAAGGACAAGCTCAAAAGTTGTGGGGCGATTTGCTTTCCCTACGTTGACTTGGAGCAACTTCCCGAAGAATTAGATTGCCCCAATTTGCGAATCTTTATGTTGTTCACAAACAAGAAGTCTCTTGAGGTCCCATATTCATATTTCAACTCTATGAAAAATCTCATGGTCTTAAATCTTACCGGGATACGTCTCAGTCGTTCGCCTTCGCCGTTTCAATTCTTAGAGAAGTTACACACTTTGTGTCTTGATTATTGTTCGTTAGAGGATGTGGCCATTCTTGGCGAGCTAAAACAGATACAAATTCTCAGCATTCGATACTCCAACATTGATCGATTGCCAAAAGAAATAGGGCAACTAACGAAGCTGAGGCTGTTAGACTTGAATTATTGTTCACGACTTGGGACAATTGAACCGGATGTGCTTGGAAGCTTGGTGAAATTAGAGGAATTGTACATGGAGAATAGCTTTCACCGATGGAATGCTGCGGACCAAATTCCACCAACTAATGCCAGTCTTATAGAGTTGAATAACATGAAGAATCTCTACACTCTACATGTATCCATTCCCAATCTGAATGTGCTCCCAAAGGATCTAAACTTCAAGCGGTTAACCAAGTACAGAATCCAAATAGGTATTGCGTGGAGCCCGCCATGCAAAGGATCAAGTACATTGGCGCTCCGGTTGGATCCATTAAGCGATGTTCTTCGGAAAGGATGCATCCAAAGTATCTTAAGCAAGACTGACGATCTGCTTTTGGCGGAGTTGAATGGAAGTGAGCAAAGTATTTGCACGTTATCCCCAAAAGGTTTTCCAGAACTAAAGCATCTACAGGTCAAGAATAGTTCCTCCGTCCGTTACATCCTCCAATCGCCATCCCATACAAATTTTAAGGCATTGGAGTTGTTACTTCTCGAGAATCTCATCAACTTGGAGAAGATATGCCACGGCCATATCTCCTCCAAGTCCTTCAGCACATTAAAAGTAGTACGAGTCGAAAGTTGTGACAAGATGGAAGTATTGTTTCCTCTTTCAGTGGTGAGCGAACTTCAAGAGCTAGAAGAGATCAAAGTTGTCAGTTGCAAGTTAATGCGCGGGATTGTAGAAGCTGATGATTGTGGCAAAGTGGAGTTGCCTAATTTGCGTGTATTGAAATTACGTGACTTGCCAAAGATCAAGAACTTTTTCAATGCCGGGTCAGCTCCTTCAAGTAGTACATCAGACAACCCAGTTAGCACTCAAATCGCATTCTTCAATGGGCAACAGGTAACTATTTATTTACTTTTCGTTTCTTTGCTAATTAGATGTAACACAGATTATGATGGTTATTCAATTTGTTATTTTCAGTTTAGTTTCTTCCTAATTGCCTTATCTGTTCATGACTTCTCTGAAATTAGACAAAGCAATCTTCCGTTTCTCTTAATTGGGTAGATATCCAACTAATTGTATGAAATCCATGTAAATTTAGTTTGTGATAGGTTCTGAGTTATTTTCAACTTTTATGTTGCAAGTATATTAACAGGGCTTGATAAAGCAAAATTGAACGGAATTTTGGCATTAAAAAAATTCTATAAGTAAAGTAATTTCTCATCTTTCGCAATGGATTTCGTTGAATTTAGTAATCAAACTTTGTTATTATCCACAAAATGTTACAGTATAGGTGACTCTCTTAAAATCAATACGAAGATTGGGAAGGAGGACTGGGCTTTTAAATAAAAGCAACTATGCTAATCTAATTGATGCATGACTTTTGTGTATCTTGTTTAAATAAGCACTTAGTCATTACATAGGGCCCTGAAATTATAAGAGCACAGAATTTTGTGCATGTTCATGCACGCATATAGCATAGATAGATTTATTTGGACGTACTTTTGGCATCACAAACACAGACTTGTGTTTGATATCCTGTTAAATTGGTTACTGATAGTTATTTACTAAAAGGTAAGAGAATTTAGTAAACCAAGGACAAACAATTTGCCCAGTTAAAGAAAACGCACCACAATTAATCGTCTTCATGTTGTGCCCAATTTTGAGAAACTAATTAAGAAAAATTTACAGTTTCCAATCAATTAATCGTCTTCATGTTATGCAGAATTTGTGCCTTGAAAACTGAATTATTCAGTTACGCGGTGCCCTAGGAGTACTTGTTAACATAATAACTACTACTACGACTATCATCATCATCATTATTTAATTATTATTTCTTGTCATCATACTATTTTTTAGATCATTACATCTTTTCAATTGTAGGAAAAGAATAGTATGGTGACAAAAAACTAGCAATCCTTCTTTTATTTTCTATTTTTTGTTGAGTTTAATAAGTTTGCTTTAATAGAGCTGTTTATCTTGTTTCGCATTTTTTATTGAAAATGCCCCACTGCCCCTGGCAAAGTGGGTGTTGCTTGCCTTAGTAACTTGTGGTTTGATTTATCTATGTTATGTAAATTATTTTCTTCTTAATTGAATAAAAGCCCAATTTGATTTTTTTTGTGATTTCCCATTTTCTAGTTACTGAAGCCCTCATTTAATTATTTAGTTTTTTCTTGACTCTTCTTTTTTTAAATTTTCTTTTCCGTTTAGATATATTATGGTACTTGTTGAAGATTACTGAGAGAGCATAGCTATGTGGTTTTATCATCCCTGGTCCTTTTAAATAGCTAATTGTGGAGGCCATATGCAAAATGAAAGACAATATTTTGACATTTCTATGTTAGTTTTAAATGCTTGGGATATATTTGAAAGCCTACTAAAATTTTAGCTCTTCATGAAGTTAACCATATTATTATAAATTTTTGTCTTAATTTTTTTAAGATTGTTGCTTTTCTTTTACCTTATTTTTCTGTATATATTTTGGACTTTAATTAATTAAGCGCATTCGGAGGCCAAAGCTTGATTTGACTAATAAAAATACAGAAGAATTGCAACTTTACCGGTTAAAAATCACATGTAAAGCACATACCAATGGTAAAATGCACAGAGGGTTGACATCCACAATAAAATCGAAGTTTAAGGAATTTATGTAATAAGTAAAAGTTTAGGAGTAACAGTGTACCGCTCTCAAAGTTCATAAGGGGTTTTGTGTAATTTTCCTTTAATTTTTTTTATAAGTATATGAATGTCATATTGATGCAAATTAGCATCATTGAAGAATGAGACAAATATGAGAAAGTTACAATGAAGAAAGAGAGCATGGGACAGGCAAAAAATAACCAGTGGATTATTGAGAGAGGAGTTCTCACGTTGCCGAATAGGCAAAATGGCCAAAAGTAGTGGTGAAGCTCTAAGATCACTCCATGACAACACCTTTAATTATACGTATCGATATAATTATTGCAAAGACAGATACTTGGGGGAAAGTGTCATAGGAGTCCTAACATTTTGGTCGTAAGTCGTTTTTAATTCTGAATATTTTATTTTGGCAAGTCCTCAACATTTTCGAAATAATACAAATCAAGTTCCACCAAGTTTAAAGAAGATAACATTTCATAGGAGATCCTTTTGGTATAATCTTTACACCAAGTTTAAAGAAGATGAAAAATCATGCAAGTTTAAAAAGGGGAGCAATTGCAGGTGAAAAATGCTTTGTTATTTGTTTTTATCAATGAAAATGATGCTACGCCGCGGTAGATAAATTTTATGGCCCTATCTGCACTTCTACGGGTCCAGTTCCGTATCCAACATCAGCCATTGGATTTAAAACAGAAAATTTCCACTTGTTAAATTGGTCATTAATAGTAATTTACTAACATGGATAAATAATTGCCCAATAAAGGAAAGCTCACGGCTATATTTTATATGGGGGAAAATTGGTGCAAGCAGAGGGTTTTATTTTACTAGACAAGAATACTTTTTCATGGTGGCGAGGGCCCAAGGCTCATGCAAGACGTTAGTTTCCCTGTCAATAAAGAGTCCTAGAAATATAAGCTGTGGATCCCACAAGGTTGTGTGCCTGAGTACGACTTATCGTCTTCCCATGCTTTGAGCTTCCATGTAGAGAGATCTCTCTTCAAATATAATGGAACTAGTTTGGGGAAATTTTGCAAAGAGCCTTCATGGCTTTTTTTTTCTTCTTATTCTTGTCGAGGATAACAATAATCCAGTGAATGAAACACAAAAAAGTTAGTACTTGTTATATGGATGGGAGCGAATGGTGATGGCGAGGTAGATGGGAGATTCTGAGCAACTTTGCAAATGAAGGATTTTCTAGAGTTATAGCAATGAACTTTTTGAGAAGACTAGTTACGCTTTACAAAAAGAAAAACAGAAAATAAAGCTTTCCATTGTAGGCTACGGATTTAGACTCACCCTCTTCCCTTGGCACTTGTCTATATTTACACCTTGAAAGTTCATGAATTCGAGTTTTAATTGAAAGATCAATTTTGTGAGTTCTGCAGGTTAGCTTTCCGAGATTGGAGACATTAGAAATCAATGGCTTGGACAATCTTGGGTTTATGTTTTTCCCATCTATGATTAAATCTCTCGTGCAACTAAAAAAACTAACCGTAGCAAATTGCAAGAAAATGGAGGTGATCATCATGGAGGAAGAATGGTTGGGGATGGAAACATCAGAAACTCTAGCATTCCCGATGTTAACCAATTTATGCTTGGATGGGTTGAAAAGCCTCACGTGCTTCTCTTGCGGAAAGTGTAAGATTGATTTTTTTGTTTTCGTCACTGAAGATCTTCATGTAGATGGATTCACCCATGCAATACAAATGATGACATTCTTTTCATCTAATGACCAATTGATGATAGGTTCACAAGAAGCTCAGAGTCAAGATCGCACCCAATCACGTTCCACTGCACTCTTCAATCGAGAGGTACATGAAAAGCCAACATATTAAATATACTGGAGACAAATCATAGCCAAAAATGAAAACTAACTAAAGTACTTACAAAGTATACTTTCATTAAGAAATTTTAATAGAGAACATGCGGCGTGCAAGCATAAGTGTTCAGAGTCACCCGACTTGTATGAGTTGCAATTTCTTACTTTTAATTTGCTGACATGTATGGTAGTTACACAAAGCATGAACCAAAATTGGCCAATTAAGGAAAGCGCAAGGTTATCTTGTCTAGCAAAATTTGCCGTAGCTATTTCGTTGACCGGACGGTATTGCCTTTTATATGCCGTGACTATTGTCACCAAAGTTCATGGTGGGGCCCAAGACGCATTAGTGAGCAACTTTATGTTTAATATCTCGTGGTTGTAGGCATTAGTGAGCAACTTTTAGGAAAAATTACACGAAATCCCCCATGGAAGTTTTAGAGCGGTACACATTTACTCTTGGACTTTCAACCTTCACAAAAAATCCCTTGAGCCATCAACCCTTTGTCAATTTTTCCGTTTGCGAGTGCCCATTATGTGATTTTTCAAGGGTAAAATTGTAATTTTTTCTATTTTTTAGATGACTCTTTTGTCGGGTTCAAAAAGAAATTACGCTTTCGCCGCCAACTTGAGGCACTTGTTGAGAAACTAATTAAGAAAAATTTACAGTTTCCAATCAATTAATCGTTTTCATGTTATGCAAAATTTGTGCCTTGAAAACTGAATTATTCAGTTACGCGATGCCCTAGGAGTACTTGTTAACTATATAACTACTACTACGACTATCATCATCATCATCATCATCATCTAATTATTATTTCTTGTCATCATACTATTTTTTAGATCATTACATCTTTTCAATTCTAGGAAAAGAATAGTATGATGACAAAAAAATAGCAATCCTTCTTTTATTTTCTATTTTTTCGTTGAGTGTAATTAGTTTCCTTTAATATAGCTATTTATCTTGTTTCGCATTTTTTATTGAAAATGCCCCACTGCCCCTGGCAAAGTGGGTGTTGCTTGCCTTAGTAACTTGTGGTTTGATTTATCCATGTTATGTAAATTATTTTCTTCTTAATTGAATAAAAGCCCAATTTGACTTTTTTTTTGTGATTTCCCGTTTTCTATTTACTTAAGCCCTCATTTAATTATTTAGGTTTTTCTTAACTCTTCTTTTTTTAAATTTTCTTTTCCGTTTAGATAAATTATGGTACTTGGTGTTGAAGATTACGATAGAGCATAGCTATGTGGTTTTTTCATCCATGGTCCTTTTAAATAGCTAATTATGGAGGCCACATGCACAATGAAATACAATATTTTGACAATGATAGTTTTAAATGCTTGGGATACATTTGAAAGCCTACTAAACTTTTAGCTCTTCATGAAGTCAACCATATTATTACAAATTTTATCTTAATTTTTTTAAGATTGTTGCTTTTCTTTTACCTTATTTTTCTGTATATATTTTGGACTTTAATTAATTTAAGCGCATTCGGAGGCCAAAGCATGATTTGACTAATACAAATACAGAAGAATTGCAACTTTACTAGACAAGATTACTTTTTTATGGTGGCGAGGGCCAAGGCTCATGCAATACGTTAGTTTCCTTGTTAATAAAGAGCCGTAGAAATATAAGTTGTGGACCCCACAAGGTTGTGTGCCTGAGTATGACTTATTGTCTTCCCATGCTTTGAGCTTCCATGTAGAGAGATCTCTCTTTCAAATATAATGGAACTAGATCGGGGAAATTTTGTAAAGAGCCTTCACGGCTTTTTTTTTTCCATCTTATTCTTGTCGAGGATAACAATAATCCAGTGAACGAAACCCAAAAAAGTTATACTTGTTATATGGATGGGAGCAAATGGTGATGGCGAGGTAGATGGGAGATTCCGAGCAACTTTGCAAATGAAGGATTTTCTAGAGTTATAGCAATGAACTTTTTGAGAAGACTAGTTACTCTTTACAAAAAGAAAACAAAAAGAAAAATAGAAAATAAAGCTTTCCATTGTAAGCTGCGGATTTAGACTCACCCTCTTCCCTTGGCACTTGTCTATATTTACATCTTGAAAGTTCATGAATTTGAGATTTAATTGAAAGACCAATTCTGTGAGTTCCGCAGATTACCTTTCCGAGATTGGAGACATTAGAAATCGATGGCTTGGATAACCTCGGGTTTATGTTTTTCCCATCCATGGTTAAATCTCTCGTGCAACTGAAAGAACTAACCGTATCGAATTGCAAGAAGATGGAGGTTATCATCACGGAGGAAGAAGAGTTGGGATTGGAAATATCAGAAAATTTGGCATTCTCGACGTTAACTAGTTTACACTTACATGAGTTGGAAAATCTGACATGCTTCTCTCGTGAAAAGTGTAAGATTGATATTTTTGTTTTCTTCATTGAAGATCTTCATGTAGATGGATTCACCCATGCAATACAAATGATGACATTCTTTTCATCCAATGACCAATTGATGATAGGTTCACGAGAAGCTCAGAGTCAAGACCGCGTCCAATCATGCTCCACTGCATTCTTCAATCGAGAGGTATGTGAAAAGCCAACATATTAAATATACCGAAGACCAAGCATAGCCAAAATGAAAACTAACTAAATTACGTACAAAGCATACTTTGGTTAAGAAATTTTAAAAGAAAACGTGTGGCGTGCAAGCATAAGTGTTCAGAGTTGCCCGACTTGTATGAGTTGCAATTTCTTACTTTTAATTTGCTGACATGTATGGTACTTTTGCAAAGCATGAACCAAAATTGGCCAGTTAAGGAAAGCGCACGGTTATCTTGTCTAGCAAAATTTGCCGTAGCTATTTCGTTGACCGGACGGTATTGCCTTTTATATGTCGTGACTATTGTCACCAAAGTTCATGGTGGGGCCCAAGACGCATTAGTGAGCAACTTTATGTTTAATATCTCGTGGTTTTAGGCATTAGTGAGCAACTTTTAGGAAAAATTACACGAAATCCCCCATGGAAGTTTTAGAGCGGTACACATTTACTCTTGGACTTTCAACCTTCACAAAAAATCCCTTGAGCCATCAACCCTTCGTCAATTTTTCCGTTTGCGAGTGCCCATTATGTGATTTTTCAAGGGTAAAATTGTAATTTTTTCTATTTTTTAGATGACTCTTTTGCCGGGTTCAAAAGGAAATTACGCTTTCGCCGCCAACTTGAGGCACTTGTTGAGAAACTAATTAAGAAAAATTTACAGTTTCCAATCAATTAATCGTCTTCATGTTTGCAGAATTTGTGCCTTGAAAACTGAATTATTTAGTTACGCGGTGCCCTAGAAGTACTTGTTAACATAATAACTACTACTACGACTATCATCATCATCATCACTATTATTTAATTATTATTTCTTGTCATGATACTATTTTTTAGATCATTACATCTTTTCAATTCTAGGAAAAGAATAGTATGATGACAAAAAAATAGCAATCCTTCTTTTCTTTTCTATTTTTTCGTTGAGTTTAATTAGTTTGCTTTAATAGAGCCGTTTATCTTATTTCGCATTTTTTATTGAAAATGGCCCACTCCCCTGGCAAAGTGGGTGTTGCTTGCCTTAGTAACTTGTGGTTTGATTTATCCATGTTATATAAATTATTTTCTTCTTAATTGAATAAAAGCCCAATTTGATTTTTTTTTGTGATTTCGCGTTTTCTAGTTACTTAAGCCCTCATTTAATTATTTAGTTTTTTCTTGACTCTTCTTTTTTTAAATTTTCTTTTCCGTTTAGATAAATTATGGTACTTGTTGTGGAAAATGATATACAATGTGGTTTTATCATCCCTGGTCCTTTTAAATAGCTAATTGTGGAGGCCATATGCTAAATGATATACAATATTTTGACATTTCTATGATAGTTTTAAATGCTTGGGATATATTTGAAAGCCTACCAAAATTTTAGCTCTTCATGAAGTCAACCATATTATTATAAATTTGTCTTAATTTTTTTAAGATTGTTGCTTTTCTTTTACCTTATTTTTCTGTATATATTTTGGACTTTAATTAATTAAGCGCATTCGGAGGCCAAAGCATGATTTGACTAATACAAATACAGAAGAATTGCAACTTTACCGGTTAAAAATCACATGTAAAGCACATACCAATGGTAAAATGCACAAAGAGTTGACATCCACATTAAAATCAAAGTTTAAGGAATTTATTTAATAAGTAAAAGTTTAGGAGTAACAGTGTATTGAAATTGCGTGACTTGCCAAATATCAAGAATTTTTTCACAACTGGGTCGGCTCCGTTGAGTAGTACATCAGACGACCAAGTTGCCACTCAAATTGCATTCTTCAGTGGATAACAAGTAACTTTCTATACTTTACCAAAAAAAAAGAAACAAGTAACTTTCTATTAAAAGAGTATTAATTATTTATTTCCTTTGCTAATTGGATGTAACACTGATTATGATGCTTATTCATTTTGTTATTTTCTGTTTATTTTCTTCGTCGTTGCCTGGTCCGTCCATGCCTTCCCTGTAATTAAAAGAAGCAATCTCCTGTTTCTGCTAATTGAGTAGAAATCCAACTAATTGTATGAAATCCTTGTAAATTTATTTTGTGATAGGTTCCGAGCTACTTTAAATTTACATTCTGCAAGTATATCTATATTGATAGGGCTTCATAAAACAAAATTGAAGGGAATTTTTTGGCATTAAAGTAATGTCATAAGTAAAGTTATTTCTAATCTTTTGAAATGGATTCCATTGAATTTAGTTATGAAACTTAGTTATTATCCCCAAAATGTGCAATATAGGTGACTCTTAAAAACCAATGCCAAAAATGGGAAGGACGACTGGGTTTTGAAATAAAATCAACTATGCTAATCTAATTGATGCACGTTTTTGTGTATCATGCTTAAATAAGCACTTAGTCATTGCATATACCTCATAATTATAACCGTACATAGTTGTGTGTATGTTCGTGCACCCATATAGTATGTACAGATATATTTGTATGTACTTTTGGCGTCACAAACACAAAATCCACAAAGTTGTGTTTAATATCCTGTTATATTGGTTATTGAGAGTGATTTACTAACATTAAAGAGAAGTTTGTAAACTATAGGCAAACAATTGTGCAGTTAACGCGACTAATTTGTCCACCAAAAATTGCCGCGGCTGTTTCGTTGACTAGACAAGATTGTCCTTTCATGTGGCGTGATTATCACTGAAGTTGACGGTGGGTCTCAAGACTCCTGCAATATGGTAGTTTCTCCATCAATCAATAAAGGGTCGTCGACATATAAGTTGTGGGTCGCAGAAGTTTAATGTGTCTTAAGTATGACGTTCTTCTTCCCAGTTGTGGCTCGCTTCCAAAGATAATAGAACTAGATTGGGGAAATTTTGCAAAGAGCCTTTGCAGCTTTACTTTCTTTTTTGCTGTTGTAATCTTGTTGGAGATGACAATAGTCCAATGAATGAAATACAAAAAAAGTTAAAACTTGTTGTATGGAAGGCAGCGATGGGTGATGGCGAGGTAGATGGGCGATCAACTTTGCAGATGAAGGATTTTCTTAAGAGTTGTAGCAATGAAATTTTGGAGAAAGCTATCGACTCTTTACAAAAAATATATATATAAAAAACAAAAAATAAACCTTTCCACTGTAATCAAGGACAATTGGGTCTTTTTACCTAAAATGTTATGGTTCCAGACATGTAGACTGTGGATTTAGACTCCGCCCTTCTATAATGACGCGGTTGTCACTAAAGTTCATGGTGGGGCCCAAGACGCATGCAATATCTTTGGGGCTTAAGTTTCCCCGTCAGTCAAGGGACCGTGGACCATAAGTTGTGGGTCCCACGAGGTAGTAAGTCTGAGTACGTCTGTTCCTCTTCCCAGTCTTTGGGGCTCTTTTAACTTTTTGGGCCTAAAAAGTTAAGGTTGAAAAGTATTATTGGGTTTGCTTTATTATATATAGAGAGAGATAAGTAATGCACCACTTGCTAACCCATTTCTGAAGGAGAAATCTTCAGATTGGCTGGCTCACTAATTAGATTAAGCTTTGCAATTCAAAGTTATTTGCCCAACAAAAGACCGGAGAAAGATTACTTATCTTTGTTTTAGTGATTACTATTTTCTGTTATTCTATAAAAAATAGTGTAGGAAATTAGAAACGGCATTAGTATGGAGATTTTTTAAGTCCTTTTTTTTTTCCTTTTGTGCAACTTAATGATCCCCCTCTCCCCTTCGCGCTCATCTATATTTACATCTTGAAAGTTCATGGATTCAAGATTTAACAGAATTACCAATTCCGTGAGCGAATTCCGTAGGTTGCCTTTCCGAGATTGGAGACATTAGAAATCGCTGGCTTGGATAATCTCGGGTTTATGTTTTCCCCATCCACGGCTAAATCTTTCGAACAACTAAAAAAACTAAGTGTACGGTTCTGCGAGAAGATGGAGGCGATCATCATGGAGGAAGAAGGGTCGGGAATAGAAACATCAGAAACTTTGTTATTCCCGATGTTAACCGATTTAAGCTTAGAATGGTTGGAGAGTCTGACGTGCTTCTCTCACGGAAAGTGTAAGATTGATTTTTTGTTTTTATAAGTGAAGATTTTTGTGTAGATAGAAATCACCCCTACAATACAAATGGTGACATTCTTTTCATCCAATGACAAACTGATGATAGGTTCACGAGAAGCTCGGAGTCAGGATCGCGTCCAATCATGCTCCACTATACTCTTCAATCATGAGGTACGTGAAAGGTCAAATTATTAAATACAACGGAGACAAAACATAGCCAAAATAAAAACGGACCAAATTAATTATATAGTATAGTTTGGTTAAAATTTTTTAGAAGAAAATGAGTGGCGTGCAAGCATAAGTGTTTTAGAGTTGCTGACATGTATGAGTCGCAATTTCTTACTTTTAATTTCTTCAGAAATAGTTTCCATAAAGATGGTTGAAAATCTGTCATGGTAGCTGCACAAAGCATCAACAGAGATTGGGCACTTAAGGATATGGCACGGCTATTTTGTCCAACAAAAATTGCCGCGGCTATTTCGTTGACCATACAAAATTGCCCTTCATATGTGGGGATTGTCACTTAAGTTCATGATGGGGGCCAAGACGAGTGCAATATTTAGTTTCCCCGTTATTCTAGGGATCGTGGACTATATAAGCTGTGGGTCCCACGACGTTGTTCGTTTGAGTACGTCTGTTCCTCCTCCTAGTCTTTGGGGCTTTTAACTTTCACTGTAGTTCTCATTAGACATTGGCCTTGCATATTATTTGAGCTTTCGGCTTGAGTAAATGTATGATTTATGGTTTTTAAATTAAACAATTGGATCATCCGGCACTCTTACAAAAAATTAATGAATCTTTAAAAGAAAATTACATTAATTTAAGTATATTCAATTCTTTCAAGTGTGGAATGATGTAAATAAGAATTGTTCATTTGACCTAGGCAATTCCCTTTTTAAGTGCTTTCTCTTAGCCTAACTTTTTAATTGCTTTAGAGTAATATAATATTGATTTGAGGCCCTCGGCAGTAGATAAAATCACACCTCCTTCTGTAGTGGTCCATTTGATGGTTGATTGGGTCGCCTCTCTTTAATCTCAATGTCTCCGTCATTTTCTTTCTCTTAGCTGCACTTTTCTTCATCAATTACTAGCTATTTGATTCTTGGGTTGGCAAAAAAAGCACAGTGTGTGATTTGATTATTTTAGGAAATGAACTAAATTGAAGAGAGGAAGAGATTTTATTTACGTTTGGGATTAATGAGAGACTAATGTGGTGATTATAAAATTGTTTTTTGAGTATATCCAAATTACCATTTTGCCCATTATCAACAGAATCAAGTCAGAATTCCTACTTTTTATTTTGTCGCTAGTAATACCAATAGCCTTATCGTCCGAGAGCCATCGACATGAGTATGGAGATTTTTTTAAATAACTTTTCCTATTTTATTCTTTTTATTTCCTTTAATGCAACTCAAGACAAAAACACCAATTCCGTGAATTCATAATTTACATCTTGGCACTCATCAATATTTGTGTCTTGAAAGTTCATGAATTCGTAATTTAACAGAATCACCAATTCTATGAAAGGTTAAAATGAAACAATTTTCAGGCGAATGCTTGGAGCCCTTAGCATAATCTCAACCCACAGTTAGAAGCATCATGCCAAGATGCAGTTGAGACTATAGATAATGCCCTTTTATAATGGTGCGATTATCATTGAAGTTGATGGTGGGGCTCAAGACTCTTGCAATATGTTAGTTTCCCCTGCCAATAAAGAGTGGTGGAAATTTAAGTAGTGGGTCCTACATGCCAGTAAGTCTGCGTAAGACTTGTCTTCTTCCCATGCTTTGAGCTTCCATGAAGAGAGCTTGCTTTCAGAGATAACGGAACTAGATCGAGGAAACTTTGCAAAGAGCCTTTGCTGCTTTGCTCTTTTTTTTTTTCATCGTAATATAGCTGGGGATGACAATAGTCCAAATGAACGAAACATAAAAAAATTAAAACTTGTTGTGTGGATGGGAGCGATGGGTGATGGCGAGGTAGATGGGGACATTGCGAGCAACTTTGCAAATGAAGGATATTCTAGAGTTATAACAATGAGCTTTTGGAAAAGACTAGTTACTCTTTACAAAAAAAAATGAAAAGAAAAGGAAAAACAGAAAAATAGAGCTTTCCATTGTAATTAGGGGCACATGCAATTTCTTAGTTTCCTCGTCAGTCAAGGATCGTGGACTATAAGTTGTGGGTCCCACGAGGTACTGTGTTTGAGTACATCCATTCCTCTTCCCAGTTGTGTGGCAAAGATGATGGAACTAGATCGGGAAATTTTTGGAGAGAGCCTTTGCTGCTTCGCTTTTTCTTAATCGCCCTAGTCTTTGGGGCTTTTAACTTTAGCTGTAGTTCTCATTAGACAGTGGCCTTGCATATTATTTGCACTTTTGGGGCCAAAAGTTAAGGTTGAAAAGTATTGTTGGGTTTGCTTTATTATATGGAGAGAGAGAGATAAGTAATGCACCACTGGCTAGCCCATTTCTGAAGGAGAAAATCTTCATATTGAATTAAACTGGGTTCACTAATCAAAATAAGCTATGCTAATTCAAAGTCATTTGCCCAAGAAAAGACCGGAGAAAGATTCCTTATCTTTGTTTTAGTGATTACTTTAGATAACTTTATGTTATTCTATAAAAAAATACTCTAGGAAATTAGAAATGGTATTTAGTATGGAGATTTTTTTACTCCTTTTTTTTCCTTTTGTGCAACTTAATAATCGCCATCTCTTTTTCGCACTCATCTATATTTACATCTTGGGAGTTCATAGATTCGAGATTTAACAAAATTACCAATTCCGTGAGCGAATTCCGCAGGTTGCCTTGCCGAGATTAGAGACATTAGAAATCACTGGCTTGGATAACCTTGGGTTTATGTTTTTCCCATCCATGATTAAATCTCTCGTGCAACTAAAAGGACTAACCGTATCAAATTGCAAGAAGATGGAGGCAATCATTACGGAGGAAGAAGGGTTGGGAATGGAAACATCAGGAACTCTGGCATTCCCTATGTTAACTGATTTATCCTTAACATATTTGGAAAGTTTGACATGCTTCTCTCGCGTAAAGTGTGAGAATGGATACACTTGGATGTTCCCTCTCTTGGAAGATGTTATCGTGACCAGATGTCTCAACATGAATTTCTTCTCTAAAGGACCAATAGAGGCGCCAAAGCTAAAGAGAGTACGAGTAGCTAGAGATGCAACATCAGCATGGTTTTGGAAGGAAGACCTCAACATCACCATCCAAAATATGTTTGAAGATATGGTATGCATCACTCACCAAATTCTGTGCAATTGGATGGTTTAGACCATGAATAGAATAATCGATTTTTGCTAACTAGAAGTTTATGTTTAATGATGCAATTTTTGACAGGGTAAGTTTGCTGGAGTAAAGAAAATGCTGCTATCTGAGCTCCCCGATCTGATTGGAAAATGGCATAGTGAACTTAATCCCGGCAAGTCATCTTGGCAATTAGAATCATTGACGGTGGATAAATGTCCATCATTTATTAAAGCAATTCCATCTAAATTGATGCTTGTTTTAGACAATTTGAGCTTTTTGCAAGTGTGCGATTGCGAGTCACTAGAAGAAATATTCGATCTAGAAGGGCTAGAGGCTGTGGAAAGCACTCGGGTGCTGCCTCGGCTACGTAAATTGAACCTGGTCAATCTACCAAAGTTGAGGCGACTATGGAACAAAGATCTTCAAGAATCATTGCGCTTCAATTCTCTAGGTGTTCTCATTCTTTATAATTGCAGCAACTTGGGACATGCTTTCACTCCATCGATGTCTCGGTGCCTTGCTCGTCTATGGAAAATTGAAATAAAGGAGTGTGGTCAGATGGAAGGAGTGATCACAGACGGAGAAGGGCAGGCAAGCGCCGTGGGGAAGATTACATTCCCAAATTTGGAATACTTGACGCTGGAATGCTTGCCCAATTTGACTAGTTTCCTCTTGGGAAAGAATCATACGCTGGAATGTCCCAGATTGAGAGGTCTGACCATTTCCCACTGCCCCATGATGAGAAGTTTGACTTGGCAATCTTTGATGGAGATTGACCACCACACCCCTTCGCTTTTCACTCCACAGGTCAGTTTTTTCAAGCTAATCTATTTTTGGCATTTCGTATGTAACGTACTCTCGTAGAATTGGACAAAAATGCTAGATATAAACGTTCGTAATATCAGTCATCGGTGCTTTGCTCGAATTTAGTCGGGACTCGTGTTTCATACCTGAACAAAGATGTATAGAATATTTACCTCCCCACAAGAGTCGATGATCACATCCGTAAATTTTTAATGCAAAACAATTCAAACATTGGTACATATCTACGGATTCAAAATCATCTAATTGTAAGTAAATGTCTAATAACTAGCAGCATTCCCGTGCTTTCTACAAATTTATGTACATAATCTTTAAATCTTTAGTACATAGATCAACAATTCTCTGATCCTCCGCAAATATAACTATTAATTGTACATCTCCGTATCTTTTTTTAGAAGCGTTAGTCTTGTGTCGGCTCATAAAATAATATCGTGCGCAATATTCTAGAATTAGTTAACGAGGTTCTAAAAAATTTATCACAATAACCACATAAACACATTTACGTTTTACAATTTGAACTATAAAGCGCTGAGCATAGAATAGCATCTAAAAATGGAAAAGAAAGATCTCCCTATTGCCACTTCATTTTTTCTTGCGCTGAAGCAAACTCGCGTCGTTCTATTGAACATGAAGAGAAGGGGAAAAGAAAGCTTCATAACTGTAAAAACCCAGTTCACAAATTGCTTGGCTATTACAGCTCATTGTGCCATAATCATCTTCCCAATCGATGAAATTGGAGGAATTAGAGAGAGTGGCTCTTTTTAATTGGAGTGCTCTGGACTTCGATAGTGATCAATGCAATCAACTTTTTATTTCTTAATAGTCACCCATGCTTGACCGGATCTTGATAAATAAAATAAATAAAAATAAAAAAGGTCGATATGCGTGAAGCGGTTTGTCTTTTTCGTTCGTAAATCATACTTGAATCACTCTACTCGAATAGCCTATCAAATTACGAAACTGTGTTTTACAATAATTAGTAATTCTGGATTATTGTATTTAGTGATAATTAGTGTGATAATGCGGACAATCTATGTTTGGGAAGAGAAAAAGGTAGATTACTTTTTCTGGAAAAGTAAAAAGGCATAAAAAAGGAAAAAAATAAAAGAGAGAATGACAGCTGGATAATATTTAGTAGACATTCAGTGGGCGGTTGTCACGCCCCGCGGTTCTCGGCGCGCCACATCCCTCGCAGAGGTCGATTCGTGTGCGACGTCCCAGGACGCGTCGCCGACCCAAAACCCAACACAGAAATTTAAAGCACATGCGGAAGCACTTAAAACTACCCGTACATATATAAACGTATAACCAAGGGTAACCACCGAAATTAACACTTGTACTAATACTGGAATCATTTACAATATCCAAGTACAACCCGAACACCAACAATCAAAAGCGATTCAAGGCCACTACTAACAAAAAGGGGTAAGTGGCTCGGGGTTCAGGCACTACAACTAGCCGGGGGCTCTTCCCAAAAATGCATCGATACTCCTGTCGTCCTCAAGGTCGGGGATCTGAAAAGTCGGTTTTACAACAACCGTGAGAATAAATCTCAGCGAGTAATTCCCTAAACCTAAACTAGGCTAACATGCACCTCCTGACAAGTACTAGACAGACAGCACACAGTCTAAACAGTAAATGACTCAGGCTCTCGGCCCGAATCTAGAAATTACATGACCCTGCAGGTTAGGCATTCCAGGAATAATAGCAATCACACAACAGGACTTAATCATAGTACATCGACACGCATTCCTATGTCACAACACATGTTATGCATATGCCAGTGCTCGCACTCATGCTTATGCCTCATCAATGCATTACCGCATACTTGCACACTAGCACTCAGCCATTTCTCAATTTCTCCTCCGACCCGCGTTAAACGCATCAGGTCCGACCCGCGTAACACGCATCAGGTCTATCACTTCGAGATCGATCTCTAGCCCGCAGGCTCATGCCACACAGCCCGCGTAAAACGCATCAGGCCGGACATCTTCCGGTAATCCGGGCATCGTCCCGCGTAACACGCCTCAGGACGGGTTCACTACCCCGCGTAACACGCATCAGGGTTTATTGTGATCACACATTCACAAACCTCAATTTTATCTGAACCCCGCGTTAGACGCATCAGGGCAATTTAGGTGATCACAATGCACATGTCACTCGGGCACACTTTTAAATGCAAATGCCGTGCCAATGCTTGAGATGTGCACCCATGGCCATAAAGTTCACACTTGGGCATCCACATGCGCGAATTACGATGTAACATACTCAACTTGTACCGCGCATATTCAAATTCACAAATCAACTTGCCCAAATCAGACAATCAATTTAAATCAGCCATGGCATCAAATCAGCACACTATCCATGTACAAATTCACAAAACCGGGTCAACAAGCATTCGCGCATTCGAGGCCCACCAAACTAATACATTTCTAGCCCCGCTAGACACGCGACAGGACACCATCAAATGAACCACAACCGAGGCTCAATTAGCCAGTCAATTACACCAATCAATCATTCCCGGTAATTACACAATTAAACCTCAAAATAATCGCGCCTTGCCTAAATCAAATCAAATCCAGTCCAATCGTGACCAGTCACTAAACCACAAATTCTAGGCCAATTAGTGTCATCACATTACTCCATCATACTCCCCAAATATTATTCTAATTGACCACCACAAAGTTAAAATATGGCGCGCACTATAGTCCACATATTAAATCCAAACAATCCCGAACTCGGCCCGATTTAGTCCAAACCGACCAGCCCATTCATTGCGCCTCTCGGGTCACTAATCCTCCATTAATTCAACCTACTAATCCACCGAATTGACCACAATCATAGTCCCCAAATAATTTCACAATTTAATCCCCTAAATCACCCTAATTAACCCCTAAACCCGTCTAAAAATGCAAATTATCCTAATTAGGGTTTAGGGTCAAACTCACCGGGTGTCCTACGCTTAAAACGGGCCGGATGAACAGTACTCGGCCCCGGGTGAACAGTGCTCGCCGGAACAGTAACGCCGGCGATGAACAATGACCGGCCGGAAAAATGCACAGCGACGGGCCGGAAAATGGACAGCGACGGGAACGGCGGGGCAGGCGGCCAGACCAAGGCGAAGGGCGGCCGAGCTGCAGCACACGACGGCGACAGGCGGCGTCGAGGCCGGACGGCCGACCGGCGGGCAGCGGGCGAGCTGGAACGGAGAGAGGGACCGTCGAGGTGAGAGAGAGAGAGAGAGAGAGAGAGAGAGAGAGAGAGAGAGAGACAGGAAGGTTGAGGAGAGGCAGCAGACCGGCAGCGAGGCGGCACGCGGCTGCACGGCGCGGCGGCAGGGCGTAACGGCGCGGCGGTGAGGCGAGCTGGCTCGGGTTCGTCGGGGCCGAACCGGGAGGAGGCCGGGGAAGGAAGAGACAAGGGGGAAGGGGTGGCGGCAGCAGACGGCGACGGCGACGGCGACGGGGCGGAGGCGGCGGCTGGACGGCGCATCGGCGGACTGGGCCGGCTCCGGGCCCGAACTGCAGCGGTGGCGAGCTCGCTGCGCTGCTGCGCGCGTCTCGCGGGGGAGGCCGGCGAGGGGCGGTCGGGGCAGCTGGCGGAGGCACGACGGCGGCGGAGCTCGCCGGCGACGGCGTCGGGGCGGCACGGCGCGGTGGCGGCTCGAGCGGCGTCGACCGAGCAGAAGGACGAAGCGGAGCAGACGCGGCCAGAGGAAAACAAACGAAGAAGAAGGAGAAGGGAGGGAAGGAGGAGAGAGAGAAGAGAGGAGAGAGAGAGATGATGTCAGAGAGGGGTGGGGGGCGTCTGCATGTGCAGAACGGGAAGAAGGAAGGGACGTGAGCGTGCATGGGGAAGGGCGCGCGGCAGAGGGGAAAAGAGGAGAGAGAGAGAGAGAGAGAGAGAGAGAGAGAAAGGAAAAAGGAAGAGAGAGAGGGGGACGCGCGCATGGGGGGTTCGGCAGAGAGAGGGAGAGGAGAGAGAAAAGGGGAGAGAGAGAAAAGGTACAAATTCAAACTTTTAAGCGCGAACTAAAGGACACGGTTTAAACTAAAAGTCGACCTATCGATCCCGATTTAAACTCGGAAAAAAAAGCCTAACGATCCACAATAAATCCCGACAATATTCTAGGGCACACGGCCAAAATAAAACAACCCAAACCACACTACGAGGGAGGTCTACCAGTCCAAATTCACACCCGGTTCAAAAATATACTTTTTCACTAATCTTGATAATTTCGACGTTGGCCACATTAATATCGACACCGTCCAATTTATTTCGTCCCGAAACTCCCGAAAATCGACTGTCAAGTTCAGGGTATAAATAACGGTCAAATTCGATCGAGTGCGATTCTAGCAAAATTTCTAATTTTAAAAATAAGAACCCGAGAGTGATCAGTTCCCGGGCGAAATTCTGTTATAAGCGCACTGACGAATTATACGTTTTATAATTCCCAAAAATGGGCCAAAATCCGGACTGTTACAATTCTTCCCCCCTTACAAAAATTTCGTCCTCGAAATTTACAATCCAACCCGACTATTCAAACAAATGGGGGTATTGGTGTCGCATCACTTCCTCGCTTTCCCATGTGGCGCCTTCCGTCCCGTGATGTTCCCAAATGACCTTAACTAATGGAATCGTCTTGTTTCTCAACACTTGTTCCTTCCTGTCCTCAATTCGCACCGGCTTTTCCACATACGACACTCTGTCGTCCACGTCTATTACCTCATGATTCAGCACGTGGGTCGGATCCGGTTCGTACTTCCTCAACATCGACACGTGGAAGACGTTATGAACTTGTGACAAATTCGGCGGCAAGGCTAGACGATATGCCAACGTTCCAATTCTTTCCAAAATTTCAAACGGTCCTATGTACCTCGGACTCAGTTTTCCTTTCTTGCCGAATCGAGATAGTCCTCTCATTGGCGAGATCTTGAGAAAGACATGATCGCCAACTTGAAACTCCAACGATCTACGCCTTCGGTCCGCGTAACTTTTCTGACGACTCTGAGCTGTTCTTAACCTTTCCCGGATAACTTTCACCGTTTCCACCGATTGCTGAACTAACTCTGGACCCGTCATACTTCTTTCTCCTACCTCATCCCAACACAACGGTGTCCTGCAAGCCCTGCCATATAATGCTTCAAATGGCGCCATTCTGATACTCTGCTGAAAACTGTTATTGTAGGCAAATTCCACTACGTGCAACTGTTCTTCCCACTTGCCCTGAAAATCTAGCACACACGCTCTCAGCATGTCCTCCAAGGTCTGAATAGTCCTCTCAGACTGGCCATCCGTCTGTGGATGATAGGCCGTACTGAATTGCAACTTAGTCCCCATGGCCGATTGTAGACTTTTCCAAAAATTTGCAGTAAATCTGGGATCACGGTCCGAAGTGATTGATACTGGCACTTCATGAAGACGAACTATCTGTCGTACGTATAATTCTGACAGCCTTTCTAGCTCGAAGTCCTTTCGCACTGCCAGGAAGTGCGCTGACTTGGTCAGTCTGTCCACCATCATCCAAATAGAGTCGTGTCCCCTCTGGCTCCTTGGCAGTCCCGTTACAAAGTCCATCGTGATGTGCTCCCATTTCCATTCGGGGATTTCCAACGGTTGCAACATCCCACCAGGCTTACAATGCTGTGCTTTCACTTGTTGGCACGTCAAGCACTTGGCCACATGCTTAGCCACGTCTACTTTCATTCCGTTCCACCAATAGTGCTGTCGGAGATTCTGGTACATCTTAGTGCTGCCTGGGTGAATACTGTAATTGCTCCTATGAGCTTCCGACAAAATCTTCTCTTTGAGCCCCAAATCGTCGGGCACGCACAAACGTCCTCGAAACCTGAGAATTCCATCCTCGGACACCTGAAAGTCCGGCTTCCTCTTAGTGTCATCCATACTCAAAATTTTCTGAATCTCAAGGTCCGTAGACTGCAATGCCTTGATCTTGGCTTGCACTTCCGGCTCGATCCTCAATGTCGCCATCAGACCGGAGAGGTGTCCTACCTCGAACTTAAATTCTGAGTCCCGTGCTCTCTCTAATAAAGTCCACTCTTTAACCAGCAATTGCGCGATGTTCGACTTCCTGCTCAAGGCATCCGCTACCCGGTTGGCCTTTCCGGGGTGGTACAATATGTCGCAGTCATAGTCTTTCAACAATTCCATCCAACGCCTCTGCCTCATATTCAGTTCTTTCTGCGAAAACAAGTACTTGAGGCTCTGATGGTCCGTATAGATCTGAAACCTTTCTCCACATAAATAATGCCTCCAAATTTTAAGTGCGAAAATAATTTCTGCCAATTCTAAATCGTGGGTCGGGTAGTTCATTTTATGAGGTCTTAACTGCCGCGATGCATAAGCAACCACTCGTCCATGTTGCATTAGCACGCATCCCAATCCTCTAAGCGAAGCATCGCTATAAATCTCATACCCGCCCGGTCCTGAAGGAATCGTCAGTACTGGCGCTGTTGTCAACCTTTGCTTCAGTTCCTGAAAACTCTCTTCGCACTTTATGGTCCATTCAAACTCGGTTTCTTTCTTAAGCAATCTCGTCAACGGAATGGCTATCGCTGAGAATTTTTCCTAAAATCTCCGATAATACCCTACCAGTCCTAAGAAACTCCGAACCTCAGTAACTGTTGTCCGTCTCAGCCAATCCATCACCACCTCGATTTTTACCGGATCCACGAAGATTCCCTCTCCGGAAATTACGTGTCCAAGAAATGCAATTCGATTCAACCAAAATTCACATTTGCTAAACTTAGCATACAGGGCGTGCTCTCTTAATGTCTGTAGGATCTTTTTCAAGTGCTCCTTATGTTCCTCGGAACTTCTCGAATGCACCAAGATACCATATATGAAAACAATGACGAACTGATCCACAAACTCCCTTAATACTCGATTCATTAAGTCCATGAAAGCAGCAGGGGCATTAGTCAGCCCAAATGGTGTCATCGTACACTCACAGTACACGTATCTCGTCCTAAATGCCATCTTCGGCACATCCTCCTTAATCCTCAATTGATGATAGTCAGCCTTTAGTCCGATCTTTGAAAATATCGACGCCCCTTGTAACTGATCCAACAGATCATCAATCCTTAGCAACGGATACTTATTCTTAATGTCCACCCGATTCAACTGTTTGTAGTCAATGTGCAACTTCAACGATTCCGTCTTTTTTTTTTTTTTTTCTCACGAATAAAACCGGCGCTCCCCATGGAGACGCACTCGGGCGAATGAAGCCTTTATCCCATACTCCTGCATTTCGACTTTCAATTCCTTCCATTTCGACAGTGCCATCCTGTAGGGCACTCTAGATATCGGCTCTGTTCTAGGGCTAACTCGATCACAAAATAATTATCTTTCCATCTCTTAAAGACGAAGCTCAATCCATCAATTTTCAATCCTACGATCTCCCAAAGCAAGTCACCCTGGTTCTTTACAAAACTCGAAATTTCCAAGCATCACTTATCCTTCTGAATTCGTCCAAGAAAATCATTAGTGAATCAGAAATCCATAAATTAATTGCGCCTGCTCACCATAAGTGATAATAAGTCTTATATGACCATTCAAGTAATAACTTCAAAATCATCTACTATTGCACCCGATATCATCACATAGTGCATCTAGATCCTCAAGACGCATCATCCGCTTCCTTTCCAACCACAATCTACACCTTTCCTTACGTCCGTAGTCGATTCGGATTAATCTGCGGGACAGCTCCCGTTTGACGACCTACCCACGGTTACTGCGATTGCATCAATAGTCTAACCTGTTGACTTAGCAATTTCTCACTTGGTGGCCATGTTGGTCACATCCAAAATACGCTTCAGGTCCACCTGGGCAGGGGTCATTCCCATGCCTCTTTCCATAAGACCGACATGTGGTAATGAAGTAATAATTCGGCTTTCCAAAGCTCTTTCTTACTAGAGGGACAAATCTCCGATTCTCTGTCACAGGCTTCTTTCCAAAGTTCCTATTGTCCCTAGCCGACATGTACCGCGATCCATATACGGTATCCTTCCATTCAAATCCCTTTCAACCGTTTAAGCCTTGCCATACAGCTCATTATAATCCCTTAGGCTCATTAGCATCAACTGACTACGAAGATTCGGTTTTAGTCCATCTCGAAACTTCCTTGTCCCATCCACACGATCATTGACTACCTTTGGCGCGCACTTAGACAACCTTACAAACCCGACCTCGTACTGAGCAACTGACATTTAATTTTAACGAAGCCAAAGAAACTCTGTCATTATCTGTCCTTGCGCACTCTCTGAAAGTACCTCCCATTGAAGGCCTCGATAACCACACCCAGCTTGGAACAATGCCCTTCAAAATAGCCTACTCTAGGGGTCCTCTTACCAATTAATCATATTTCCTTGGAGTTGATATACAGCCAGGGTCACTTCTTCCTATCGAACCTTGAAAGTTTAAATTTCCAACTTTTCCCAACCAACTGACACATCTGCCTGACTGCATTAACTTACCCTTGACCTTGATTCTCAACATTTCCATTATACCTATGATTCCCGTCATTCCCATTCACGACGACAATAGTGGCCTCAGCATCAGTAGTAACAGTAGCATTTCGCTCCTCAGTCTGTCTACTCATTAAAATTCCAGCTCCCTCGAGTGCCCTTAAAATCTCATCCCATCTGGGATCCCCCACAACTCCAACTTGCTGACCTACCAGACCTCGACCTCGACTACTCATACTCATAGGGTCACACCACCCACTTACCTGCTATAATTCCCCTCGGGAATTAAAGACCTAGGCCAACTATATCAGTCTAAAGCCCTAGGCAGTGAATCACACAACAATTCACTCAGCAGGCAGCCAATCACAACATCACTCAATCACAGCCAATAGGATTCGTGCACTTACCTCAAGTCCCGACGCACCTGCACTTCACGGGTCAAATAACGCAGCCAATCAATCAAGACACAGACAGTCAGGAGGTACACATAGCACACGAGGTCACCCTACTGGCTACCCAAGGTCATCGCTCCTTATCACTCCAAGCTTCGACCTAATTGGATCGAGCTGACCTTGCTCTGATACCAAATCAAACGGGGATGTCACGCCCCGCGGTTCTCGGCGCGCCACATCCCTCGCAGAGGTCGATTCGTGTGCGACGTCCCAGGACGCGTCGCCGACCCAAAACCCAACACAGAAATTTAAAGCACATGCGGAAGCACTTAAAACTACCCGTACATATATAAACGTATAACCAAGGGTAACCACCGAAATTAACACTTGTACTAATACTGGAATCATTTACAATATCCAAGTACAACCCGAACACCAACAATCAAAAGCGATTCAAGGCCACTACTAACAAAAAGGGGTAAGTGGCTCGGGGTTCAGGCACTACAACTAGCCGGGGGCTCTTCCCAAAAATGCATCGATACTCCTGTCGTCCTCAAGGTCGGGGATCTGAAAAGTCGGTTTTACAACAACCGTGAGAATAAATCTCAGCGAGTAATTCCCTAAACCTAAACTAGGCTAACATGCACCTCCTGACAAGTACTAGACAGACAGCACACAGTCTAAACAGTAAATGACTCAGGCTCTCGGCCCGAATCTAGAAATTACATGACCCTGCAGGTTAGGCATTCCAGGAATAATAGCAATCACACAACAGGACTTAATCATAGTACATCGACACGCATTCCTATGTCACAACACATGTTATGCATATGCCAGTGCTCGCACTCATGCTTATGCCTCATCAATGCATTACCGCATACTTGCACACTAGCACTCAGCCATTTCTCAATTTCTCCTCCGACCCGCGTTAAACGCATCAGGTCCGACCCGCGTAACACGCATCAGGTCTATCACTTCGAGATCGATCTCTAGCCCGCAGGCTCATGCCACACAGCCCGCGTAAAACGCATCAGGCCGGACATCTTCCGGTAATCCGGGCATCGTCCCGCGTAACACGCCTCAGGACGGGTTCACTACCCCGCGTAACACGCATCAGGGTTTATTGTGATCACACATTCACAAACCTCAATTTTATCTGAACCCCGCGTTAGACGCATCAGGGCAATTTAGGTGATCACAATGCACATGTCACTCGGGCACACTTTTAAATGCAAATGCCGTGCCAATGCTTGAGATGTGCACCCATGGCCATAAAGTTCACACTTGGGCATCCACATGCGCGAATTACGATGTAACATACTCAACTTGTACCGCGCATATTCAAATTCACAAATCAACTTGCCCAAATCAGACAATCAATTTAAATCAGCCATGGCATCAAATCAGCACACTATCCATGTACAAATTCACAAAACCGGGTCAACAAGCATTCGCGCATTCGAGGCCCACCAAACTAATACATTTCTAGCCCCGCTAGACACGCGACAGGACACCATCAAATGAACCACAACCGAGGCTCAATTAGCCAGTCAATTACACCAATCAATCATTCCCGGTAATTACACAATTAAACCTCAAAATAATCGCGCCTTGCCTAAATCAAATCAAATCCAGTCCAATCGTGACCAGTCACTAAACCACAAATTCTAGGCCAATTAGTGTCATCACATTACTCCATCATACTCCCCAAATATTATTCTAATTGACCACCACAAAGTTAAAATATGGCGCGCACTATAGTCCACATATTAAATCCAAACAATCCCGAACTCGGCCCGATTTAGTCCAAACCGACCAGCCCATTCATTGCGCCTCTCGGGTCACTAATCCTCCATTAATTCAACCTACTAATCCACCGAATTGACCACAATCATAGTCCCCAAATAATTTCACAATTTAATCCCCTAAATCACCCTAATTAACCCCTAAACCCGTCTAAAAATGCAAATTATCCTAATTAGGGTTTAGGGTCAAACTCACCGGGTGTCCTACGCTTAAAACGGGCCGGATGAACAGTACTCGGCCCCGGGTGAACAGTGCTCGCCGGAACAGTAACGCCGGCGATGAACAATGACCGGCCGGAAAAATGCACAGCGACGGGCCGGAAAATGGACAGCGACGGGAACGGCGGGGCAGGCGGCCAGACCAAGGCGAAGGGCGGCCGAGCTGCAGCACACGGCGGCGACAGGCGGCGTCGAGGCCGGACGGCCGACCGGCGGGCAGCGGGCGAGCTGGAACGGAGAGAGGGACCGTCGAGGTGAGAGAGAGAGAGAGAGAGAGAGAGAGAGAGAGAGAGACAGGAAGGTTGAGGAGAGGCAGCAGACCGGCAGCGAGGCGGCACGCGGCTGCACGGCGCGGCGGCAGGGCGTAACGGCGCGGCGGTGAGGCGAGCTGGCTCGGGTTCGTCGGGGCCGAACCGGGAGGAGGCCGGGGAAGGAAGAGACAAGGGGGAAGGGGTGGCGGCAGCAGACGGCGACGGCGACGGCGACGGGGCGGAGGCGGCGGCTGGACGGCGCATCGGCGGACTGGGCCGGCTCCGGGCCCGAACTGCAGCGGTGGCGAGCTCGCTGCGCTGCTGCGCGCGTCTCGCGGGGGAGGCCGGCGAGGGGCGGTCGGGGCAGCTGGCGGAGGCACGACGGCGGCGGAGCTCGCCGGCGACGGCGTCGGGGCGGCACGGCGCGGTGGCGGCTCGAGCGGCGTCGACCGAGCAGAAGGACGAAGCGGAGCAGACGCGGCCAGAGGAAAACAAACGAAGAAGAAGGAGAAGGGAGGGAAGGAGGAGAGAGAGAAGAGAGGAGAGAGAGAGATGATGTCAGAGAGGGGTGGGGGGCGTCTGCATGTGCAGAACGGGAAGAAGGAAGGGACGTGAGCGTGCATGGGGAAGGGCGCGCGGCAGAGGGGAAAAGAGGAGAGAGAGAGAGAGAGAGAGAGAGAGAGAGAAAGGAAAAAGGAAGAGAGAGAGGGGGACGCGCGCATGGGGGGTTCGGCAGAGAGAGGGAGAGGAGAGAGAAAAGGGGAGAGAGAGAAAAGGTACAAATTCAAACTTTTAAGCGCGAACTAAAGGACACGGTTTGAACTAAAAGTCGACCTATCGATCCCGATTTAAACTCGGAAAAAAAAGCCTAACGATCCACAATAAATCCCGACAATATTCTAGGGCACACGGCCAAAATAAAACAACCCAAACCACACTACGAGGGAGGTCTACCAGTCCAAATTCACACCCGGTTCAAAAATATACTTTTTCACTAATCTTGATAATTTCGACGTTGGCCACATTAATATCGACACCGTCCAATTTATTTCGTCCCGAAACTCCCGAAAATCGACTGTCAAGTTCAGGGTATAAATAACGGTCAAATTCGATCGAGTGCGATTCTAGCAAAATTTCTAATTTTAAAAATAAGAACCCGAGAGTGATCAGTTCCCGGGCGAAATTCTGTTATAAGCGCACTGACGAATTATACGTTTTATAATTCCCAAAAATGGGCCAAAATCCGGACTGTTACAGCGGTTGCCGACATTGCAAGTCATACTTCATAACTAGGTGACGATATTTGGTCAATGTCCTAGCTACATAAAAAAAAAGGAATAAATTATCCAATCAACACTACCATTCCGTCTCACGAAGACTAAACACAATAAATGACGACCCCTCAAGCACTTGAAATGCATGATATTAACCTAAGTTGTTAATAACGATTGTTAATCGAGACACTTGTTAAATATATTGTATGATAATTTTTTTTATAAAATACAAACAAATACAATTTTAATATCCTATGATTAATTTATCCATTCGATAGAATTGAGGAGAGGTTATTATCAAAGTAGAATAATAAGGAATATACAAGTAGCCACCATCGTCTTATTTTTTGAAGAATAAAAATCAAATTTTCAAATTCATTTTGATTGATTAAGTGAATTACAAGCTTATATCTTTACCAAATTTATTTTAGTTTACAACACTTCTTAAAAAGGCAAAAAACACATACCAACTGATCAAGTGACCCCCCCCCCCACTTTTTGGACTTTCTCGTTACAGATTCCTTACAAATTTCAACTATTGCTTTCTCTTTTAAAAATGCTTGTGTGTTTTTGTTATTCTAATGCTTTTGCGCAATTTTTTCTATTGTTACTTGCAAGTAGAATGTTCACACAAATTTTCTTCTTAATCGTAATAGATATCACCAATTATTTATTTACTTCTAATGTCAACTATATATGTATGAGCTGTCATGTAATAATAGGCATCCCCACATTCTGAGGATATTTCAAAAAGTCATCATAACACTCAATCAAGAATACTAATAAATTTGGGAAAGTATGAAAATAGTCATCTGATTTTTTGGTCGTGACAAGTTGTGATAGTGTTAATTTCTTTGTTGTGTCAAATATGAGCCGTCATGTAGTAATAGGTATCTCCCACATGGTTAGATAATTTCAAAGACTCATCAAAATCCCCAATTAAGAACATTAATAGATTTAGGGATGTGTGGAAAGTCATTTTGTTTTTTTGGTTATGACAATTCGTAACTGCGTTAATATTATTGTAACCAAATGAATAATATCAATACTTGCTTCTCAATGGACATTTTGTCGAGGCCATAAAACGGTAAAAAAAGCACAGTTGCTTTTCTCCAAACAAACATAATATGGTCATCCACTTTTGTTTTTTTTTTCTTCTTCTTTTGGTTTTGCCTCCACGCAAATTGGTTAACCATTACACACGCATTTTTTGCCAGCGGTTGGATCACTGGCCCACCGTATGATTCTGTTTTCCCTTTTCCACATCAAAAGTGAATAAATATTATTTCAAGCAAGTTATTAATGGTCCGATGTAAAACTAGTAAATTTACCCAATTTGCTTTTCCTGAGATCTTAACATACGTTATTTATTGAACTCATTATGTTGTCCGTGTCTGATTACGAATTTATTTTCTTTCAACACAAAATGTTTTCGTACAAAACAAAGAAAAAACTTGTAAACAATTGAAGTTAGTTTTCTTTTTTACTCTTGCTTGCCATCAAATTTTCATGACGCTTCTCATTAGTGAACTTTATTGATTAGAAGATTCGTAAATAATGTTCGCAATTAGTATTAGTGTTGAATAAAAGTAGCGGTGCTCATGGTACATACAGGTAAAAAATGTTGAGCCATGCTTCGGTTTCATTCATTCCTTCATTAATATATACGCTGCTTAAATTCTTTACACACGTTATTTATTTGTCATCACCATGCCCTTGCTTTTTCTCCATTTGTTATGCATGTTCACCTCTAAGCAAATAAATCTAAGAGATTCTTACCTTATCTAATGTTTCATTATCAAAAGATCAGTTCGAGCAACTTTGATAATGACCACTGCAAACAAATCTAACAAATTGGATGTTCATCTAGGAGTGCTCTAAACTTTGATAATGATCAGCGCATGCAACTTTCTATTTATTAATATTCACCTATGCACTCAACTAAAATGGCCTTCTATTATTTGTGATCGTCCAACATAAAAGTTGGAGAATCCTAGAATTCATCATGACAACTTTCCAAAAATTAAAGGGATAAGGCGTTGCTAGTATTAAATGTCAATCAAGCAACTTAAAAGCCGATGCTCAATGTAGTATTGATTATAAATGCATTTGTCATTCAAGCTTTTTGCAATGCAGTATACTTGGCCTTAGTCATCAATCATTTGAATGAAATGAAAGCGTCAATTAGCCCCTCCCTATTTATATCACAAAGAAGCTGTTCCATTCTCATGATTTGTGAGAGTGAGGGAAGTTTTGAAAATTCCTTCTTTGAGGTCATAACTCAGTGTAATCACATTCATTGTGTTATTTTTTTCAAAATGGCAGGTACAATTTCCTCAACTGAAGTTGATGGTTCTCTCCCACATGGACAATTTAAGCAAATTATGGACCGACGGTCCTCAAGAAACTCTCACTTTTGACTATTTAGAGAAAGTGGAGGTTCAGAATTGTGAGAGCCTTGAAAATTTGTTTCCGCATTGGGTGGCTACAAGTCTAACCCAACTTGAGAACCTTCGAGTGGAGTGTTGTGGGATCGAGGAAATAGTCACTAGTGGAGATGACAGTCCACACTCCAATACTGCTCAAGTTCTTTTACCGAAACTAACCTCGCTAGTGTTACATGAAATGCCACGACTCAAGAGCTTCTGTACTAATTTGCCCACTTTGAATTGGCCATTCTTGAAGGAATTGCGAGTGGCTCACTGTGATAAAGTGAACATGTTGTCTTTTGCAACATCTATCAGCAAATGGACTCAGAGAGATGATCAACAAAACCTTTCAGATCAAGAGGCACATTCTTCATTTGAGAGGGTATCATGACAACAACGGCTCTTCCTTGGTTTCTATTCTATTCTTTAACGCACCCACTAATCTCATTTCTACTGCATAATCACGTCAGTTATGATACTATAGAAAACATGATCTTCCTTACCTATTAGTTTGTCGACAACATAAGATATTTCTAATATCTTAATTATACTTTCATTTGTGGATACCCATAAGAATTCCATTACCTTGAATTACAAAAATAATTACAACTTTTTGTTGACAACACAATATGTTCATAATCTAAATCTAATGGTGCTCTTGGGGGAGTCAATGAGGATTTGACACGAGATCCTCTCCATTGTTGACACACCGCACATTTTAACTTTTCTTCTCTGTTTATTTACTACAAACTCTTAAAAAATAAACTCAAACAATTTTCTTTTAAAAAAAATAGCATTAGAACCATAATTCACTATATTCTACTTTATCATTTAATTCGCCCATTATATTTCATGTTCACTGCATAATTACGTCACATTATAATGCTATGGAAATCCCGAAACCCCTTACGAACAACGGAAGATATATGTTATATCTTAAGTATACTTTTAAGTCTGTGGACCCCATATGTTTTAGAAACATTATGAGTGCATCCCGTTACATAAAATTCAAAAGATGACAAATTTTTGTTGACAAGAGAAGATATTTCTAGTAAAAGATGAATTTGGTGAGTTGGAGGGCTCTTGAATTTAGATTCACTCTACCAACATAACCATACCAGCCTCTACTTGAGACTTGTATGCAAGGATCTTTAGATTTGATGAAATGTAAAAGATGGCCTTGTTCCATGCGAATCATCTGAATTACGTTTACCTTTTATTAACACATGATTTATTGCCCTACCTTTGCTGAATTTACTTCTCTGGCTGTATTGGCAATTTGACAGGACTTTCCCAATTTAGAGAGACTTTTATTAGTTGATAAAGATGTTCAAAGAATCCAAGATGGAAAATTTCCCGATGATATCTTTGGCAAGCCTAAAGCACTAACATTGGCATGCTTTCATGGTGAAAAGGCCATCTTTCCTCCCAGATTCCACTTAGAGAGATTTCAGAATTTACAAAGCCTTGAGATTTTTTGTAGCTCCTTTGAAGATATATTCCCCGACGAAGGGTTGGCTGACGAGGAAAAACATCCGATGCTTGAAAATCTAAGAAAACTTAAGTTAAGCAAGCTACATAACCTAAAACGTGTATGGAGAGAAGACTACTTAATGGCGAAAATTCTTCAGAGTATCGAAACATTTGAGGTTTGGGATTGTCCTTGTCTGACAACAATATTTCCAGTCGCGACATCCTTCCGGAATTTGACCGAGTTGGTGGTGAAGAATTCCTCCGGATTGGTACATCTGGTAACATCTACAACAATCACGAATTTGGTGCATCTTACTTGGATGGCTATTATAGGATGTGAAAGAATGAAAGAAGTAATGGAAAACGATGGTAATGAAGAAGGAATTGTGGTATCTCTTGGGAAGCTAGAACGGTTGACACTCCAAAATCTGCCAAGCCTAGAATGCTTCTCCTCCACCACAAGTTGCAGCTTGAGGTTCCCATCCTTGTACTTTATTAAAGTGGAAGAGTGCCCGCAAATGAAGATCTTTTCCAATGGTACGCTAACCACACCACAACTACAATGTGTGAGTCTGTTCAGATACGAGTGGGAATGGAATTGGGAGGGGGGTGATCTCAATACAACCATACAAAAGTTATCGGCATGAACAAATATGCATATGAAATTGGTAAGAGATTCAATTAATGCCTTTTTTTTCATGCGTATTTTTGCTTTTATCGCTCGCCTCTTGCTCCTCAAATTGCTCGACCCCTAAAACTTTTCATCTTTTTTTTTTAAGACTTGCCTAGCCACTGATGAAGGGCAGGGCAGGGCAGGCGGTGCAAATGAAGAGAGAGAGAGAGAGAGTCCATCACTGAACCGTGCAGACTCCCACCATTCCCTGAAGATCATCACGGTTTCTGGTCGTCATCGTCATCGTCGTGGCTGGAGAGAAGACGAAAGTGCGACGCCGGAGATGGCACCCCTGAGCCTGGACAGTCCTCTCCACTTCATCAGAGAAGATCGTGCTCTCTCTCTCTCTCTGCCGCATCTGTATCCGACAAAATCGTGAGTTCACGCTTCTCCACACATCATTTCTCCCAATTTTTGTGTTTTATTGCGCGTAAGTTTCTCCTGATTTTCGTGAACCTTCCTCGGTCGTCGTCTTCTTCAGCTAGGGCTCTGCTCTTAGTAATTGAAGCAGGGAAAAGAATGAAAGGATAGTCATGGGGACATGAGCTGGTGGTCGGAGGTTCGAAAAGATGACAATCGTCTTCTTTTTTTGTGGTTAGATGTGTTGGAAAAGCAATTGCTGAGGCGTCTTATGAATTGGAATCCAAGCCCTCTTACAATGGTTGAAAGAATCGAACATCTTAAGTTTAAATTTTCAATTCCATCCTTGTTCCAGTCGTTGATGTTTTTGCTTTATCCCCTGTGATTGTGGTCTGTGTGGCTGAAATTCATATGTTATATATATATAGGACATGGAAGGCTTCTTCTGAATGTGTACCCTATTGCACTATAGGAGCATAGATTTTGCAACTACTGCATTAAACTCACCCTGTGTGATTTGATTTCACCATATATTTGTTTTTCGACCATGTACATGGGCAGTCTGCTTCTGTTCATCTGCATGTGGAAACCGATTGATAAGGATGATGTTGTGTTCATAGTCTACATATTCACTAGTGTTGGTTAGGACTTGATTTACATTGATCGAGATGAACTCTAGAAGTGTTACTTTGGCTGGTCCAAAAGGAATTCAGTATTCCAAATAGTGTATTTAAATTTTCAATTCTATCCATGTTTCGGTCATCGATGTCTTTGCTTTTTCCCCTGTGATTGTGGTTTGTGTGGCTGAAATTCATATGTTTCAAATGTAGATAGGACACGAAAGTCTTCTTCTGAATGTGTACCCTACTGCAATACAGGAGCATAGATTTTGACATTTGACTTTGGATTGATGACTTTCATTATATGGTTTACTGTCTGTTAAAACTCCTGAAAGTAGCAAGTAATGCCTTAAACTCACACTTTGTGATTTGATTCTCTCATTAGGGTATGCTTATGTTTTGGCCTATTTCTCACCATAAGTTGGTTTTTCAACCATGTACATGGGCAATATGCTCCTGTTCAATTCATCACTCAACATATTCAGGAATCAAGCAAATTGGGACTCTTGATGGATGGTGAAGCTAAGGAGCTATGGATGCGATATGTTTGGGGGGTTCTTTTCAGCTGGTTGGCCAACATTTGCAAGAGAAAGTCATCTGTATGTAGAAACTCATTGATAGGGATGATGTTGTGTTCAGAGTCTACGTATTCAATAGTGCTGGTTAGGACTTGATTTACATCGATCGGGATGAACTCTGGAAGTGTCGCTTTGGCTGGTTCAAAATGAATTCAGTATTCCAAGTAATAACTCTTTTATATAGTCTTGATGAATCAAGGAAGTGTACCTCTATGCCAACTGGGTTTATGAGGTTGATAATAATCTAGATGCACCCTTATTAATGCCACATTCCAAATCTGAATGAACCGAAAAGGATTTGCTTCAAGATGTCCTTTTTGGTTTATGCATTCTTGTTATGCTCTTCTTCATTTTTAATTTGAAATCAAATCTCATAGGCTTATTAAGATTATGGGTTTTATTTTTCCCACAGGGAATAAAAAAGAGGTTCATGAGAAAATATGGTGAGTATCTCTCAAAGGGATGCTTCTGAGAAAATGGTGCAATTATTTGGCCTGTGGAATTGGAAAAATGTGATGAAATGGTTTGGCTATCAAAGGGTTGGAATGAATTTACAGAGCATTACTCTATCTGTGGAGGCCAATTTTTGGTCTTTTAATCTGAAGGGCACTCCATTTTCCATGTAATCATATTTGATAAAAGCACGTATGAGATAGAATATCTGCCAATCAATGCCAATGTGAGGAACCGAGCCTCAGCAATTGTGGAATTGTCTTGCTAAAAGTGGAAGATGCCGGTGATTGCTGTGATGTTTTGGTCGAGCTTGAAGTCTTGGGAAATGAATTGCTTTCAGCCAAGTGTCCTCGGCTTTGTATGGCAATGGAATTTGATCAGGTTTGCTAAGTTCATGGCCGTTCCTATGCACATTCATCAGCACAGCGTTTGGGGAGGGACAGAAGTTCGAACTGCTCATCACGAGATATTCCAGGTGTGAATCTTAATATATTAGCTTATTCTTCCCTGGACTGTGTTGTTCTCTTGTTCGATTCGAATTCTGTACAGGAACTCTACATGGCGTTAGGCTAAGAGAAATTGTGTTAGAGCTAATTCATTCTCGTAGTGTTTCTCTGTCTCTAGTTCTCCCTTGTGTGCATATGTTTGTGTTGGGGGATCTTGTAAATGTCAAGCCAATGGAAACAAGCCAAACCAGTCATATCTTACTTGATTGTGCTGAGAATCGTATTGGTGTGCATATAGGCCTCAGGAAGGTAGACCATTAGTAAGACTCGTAACTATTGATTTAGGGTGGCTATGTCTGTAGATATGAGTTTCACGTAACAAGAATAGAATACGCCTAGAAAACAAAAGCTTTATGTTCTTTTGCGACTGCTGCAGGTAAGCTGAAAGAGCGGGGCTTGTGCAGCGCTCTTGAACCGGCCAGCAAAATTAACGCCGAGTATCCTTTCTCCGAAATTGCGGTGAGGTGAATACATCTGAAGAAAAACAATGCGGTAAGATCCTCCTGACAAAGACAACTTTTGGATTTAAATCACAGAGTGGCTAGGCTGTGTTAGCTCTATGTTAATCGTGCATCGTCTCAATAGTTTCTGTTGTTATCCTTCACATGCTTTGAAAAGGATCCTCGTACTGTCTTCCTCAGAAATCATTGGTCTATTTCTTCTTTGTGATGACAAAATTGCGAAATGTCAGCAGAGAGTTCCCAGTTCATTCCCAAAGATGCACATTAGGAAATGCCCGGAGATCATGGCTCTCATATTTCAAGACAAATCATGGCCATTGAAGCTCATCAGCCATGAACATTATGGAAAGTTATCAGCTTATAGGACCGCATTCATGAGAGAAACTTCTCTAAAGGTGGAAGACGTGTGTGCTTTCGAGCTTTATTAAAGGGATGTTATCGAGTCCAGATGAATAATACTGTGCAATACGATACGGTAGTGGAAGCATCGCTTTAGCTTACTTTTGGTGAGAACAGAACTTACAGAATTGCTAGGCTGAATTCTGCTTCCGCTTCAGCAAAATGGTTAAAAGTATGAGTTTTGTTCCGATGAGTGGAATGGTCCTGAACGTGTGTGATACCTTTCCTAGTGCTAAAGTCACCATGTGGGCATGAGTCATGAGACGGAGGAAGCTGATTGCTAATGTCGATTATTTCCATTTCGGAAAGAATCTCTCAAATTAGGTGCTTCTTCAAGGTTTCCGGTGGCTCTACCTGAACTTTAGAACTGTTAAAGTGTAGTAACGACAAATACACTTCCCTTGAGCCATATACCAACTCTGAATTTCAAGACGCAACCAATGGTTTTACAAGCTAGGGAAATTACCTCAGATTCTTTTAATTGTCTCTTTTCAAATCCTTTAAGATTTTATGATTAGTCTTTTCGCATGTGGGCTACGCAAATTGAAGTTTATTAGTTTCTTCTCATGAAAGAGCATTCAGAATTTGTTTTGTCAAATTAACTGAATCATGAGATGCATGGCAAGGCAGTTTACAGTCTATGCTACATCTTATCATGGTTAGTCAATTAAAGAAAGTTTTACACCAATGTCTACTAAATTCCTCATTGTTCAACTGTGGAAAAAGGATTTCTAGTCACCCATCTTACCACTCGACCTTGCTGCCAAATGATAATATATCGTAGGATATATAGATAAAGAAAGTACCCCCGTGTGGAAGGAGTGGCTCTGTTATTTCTATTTATAGTAATGGGAAGTAGATTAATTGAATTGATCCTCATCCCTACCGGTTTTGGAGCTAAACAGATTGATTATTCTACATGCAGATTGAGCCGTTCCGAGTTGGTTTTTCATGGTCCTACGCTTCCAAGACCTCTCATTAATCCTTAATTAGCCCACAAATTTGATTCATAACATCCTTTTTCAAGATGGTAATTCTCCGATCTTATATGAATAGCCTGGTGAGATCTTGAGCTAATTCGTCACTGGTATTACCGAGAGCTCAATTATGATTGCTAGCGCCTACGATACCATGACCGCTTTAGCAGTTGATGTCCACTTGTTTAAAATTTTTTTTCCATCTATACAGTGCTTATAATATAATCCAATAGAATACTAGAACAATACTCATTAATAACGCGTACTGAAAAAGGATATTGGCTGGCAATTTCTTTCGTCCTCGAGCACTTTCAAAAGGATAAAGTTATCCTTGGATTTCTTCGACCTCAAATCATTACCTTCTTGCTCTTTGTTCTCCAATTTATCTTTGGATTTCTCATTCCACTTAAACAATTTCATAACTTGGTTGTTCAAACATGTACATGTGCAGAGTATTCCGGGTGGATTCATCGAGTAACTTATTGAAGGAAAAGCAAAGAGCAACTCTCGGGTATTCCGACAGTGAAGCTCATCAGGAGGTGCAGAGGGGCTCGGTCTCTGTACTTTTTTTCTGATTGACGTGCATTTCTGAGAGAAATTCATTTGCGATGATCGAGCCAATTGATAAGGACGATATTGTGTTCGAAGTCTCCATTTTGAGTGGTGCCAGTAAGGACTTGAATTACATTATATTGAAGGAGTACTTGAAGTGTCACTTTAGGCTGGTTATAGCGTCACTTGAGTTATGGGTTTACAGTTATGCCTCCCTCATTTGGTTGTGCTGCATCCCTGACAAGCACACTTCCTTTTCTTTGTTATTTGAAAATATACTCAAAAAGGTTTTAAGAAAACTTTTGTGGGTCTGACTTGCAACGCAATGATTTAGGCGGGAATTCTAGTTATTTATATTTTCATAAATTTCCACTTCTTCATTGACGTTCAGAAGAGTAACCACTTCAATAGAAGAAAATGATAGTATATGAGCAGAATAACATCAAAATAGATGAGCCATTTATCCAGGTCAGAGTCAGGACAACTAAACCAAACTCTACCATCAGATCCCCATGAAAATGAATGGACAAAGATAATCACCTGAAGGCCTGCATTCTTTGCAACAACAGCTTCTCGATACTACGTGCTCATCACTACTCGTGACTTGGATACCTCTACGAGTCTACGTAACCATGTCCCTTTTCTTCCCCCCATGTAGTGTCGAACAATCCACAAAGATACTTCCTCACATCTCCATGATTTTGTATTTCGAGAGAGTCTTTATGCTAATCTACTGTCACAAGATACATGTATACAAGAGAAACAAATGCAGCAAATGGCCTATAATCAATGATGACGTTACCTAGGAGTGAGCTTTAGGAGCTCACCAATTTCTTACACCGCGTTATAACATAATGAAACAACGCATAATATTGATACTAATAACCATGATGCAAAGCAGATCCAAATAAGAAATTCATTCAACCCCTAGAACACCAGAGCACGTAATTAACAAATCCAACTCGACAAGACCGAATCATCAACTAATTACACTCGTCACCAAAAGGAACAACAATTTAGAGAATAGTGGCTAAGCCATGCAACAATAGGTCACCGATCAAAGTTTACCGGGGCAAAGAGTCATTGAATAGCAAAAGCAATTACTACTTCACATCGAGACGAGGATGCCCAGAATCTGCGAATGATTGCTTACCCTTTCGAACAAAAGAAGGCAAGAAAACGACGAAGGAGACGGTGAAGCTTTCTGCGGCTAAAACCATACATTATAAGCTGAGTTAATCAGAATAACAACAATGGTCCCATCCTGCACCTACGTTATTATGTCGAGCGTATGTCTAATGTATACCTCATTTTTCTGTGCTCAGGTTGATACCGTCATGATTTCAACTGAACCGGAGGAGACTTGAGCAAACACCAATTAGATTTGCGACCATGCAAAATATCCACTCCTTGACAACAACGCATTCAAGTAATGCAACTAACGCGCTGCATAAAAAACCACAGGAAACCTTTAAGACACCTTGTAGGCCCCTTGGTATTCTCCCACCTCCTCACCACCCATTAGGAAAGACTCTTAGGATCTGCAGACAATTCCTCATCAAGCGCAGTATTTTGGAGCCTCTCTCACGGTCATCTCTTTTGCCGCAGTAGCATAACCCTGTAACGAACTCGCATCGCTTCGGCACAACTGCTCTGCAACCTCCCGCCCAACAACACAGCATCCGAGTCTCCGGCAGTGGCTTTTCATCTTAGAAATCGACAACATCTTGCGCTCTCGGACTTGACCTTGCTCTCGCCGCCAGATAAAGCCCGCTGATTCTCTCTCTCTCTCTCTCTCTCTCTCTCTCTCTCTCTCTCTCTCTCTCTCTCTCTCTCTCTGAAAGGTGTTGTTCTTTGAAACAGAGTCCGGCCTCGTCATTCCATCGAACACCTTCCACGCAAACTCGATTCCTCCTCCACAGAGCAACCAACGGCAATGGAATTTCGGAAGACGGCGAGAGGATGGGAGAAAACAAAACGAAACAGAAATCAACAGACAATGTTGGAATATATTGAAGTTAATTCCAGAGTTCAATCGGAGATGGAACCAACCTGACTGTTTATTGACAATTTCGTCATCGCCTGAATGTCGCGAGGAACCGGCTGTCCGTGGAGATTTCTCTAGACCGTATCTTCCTCTCTGTTTGTTGTTCCGGAATCATTTCGCCCTCTGTTTCTCTCCAGCGCAATTCACCGAACACCTTCTCCTCAGAGGACGGGACACATTCAGCGACCAGGAAACTCTGTGGTCAAGTTCGAACGTCGTGCTGGCTAAATAAACATCTTCGAACCGGTAGCGACGGCTTTTGTGCTTGGGTGGGTGCTGGAAGCAACAATCGTCAGAGAGAGTTCGGTCTCGATGAATCGCTAGGTGGTCCATTCGTGGTTGCAGTGAATCGTCATCAGCTAGAGGGATCAATCCCCCCCTTCATTCCACTGGAGTCGAGTCATCTCCCTCCCTCCAATTCTCTCCGTCCATCCTCATTTTCCACCGAGTCTTCCTCCATTTCTTATTCTCTCTCGCGTCGCTTCATATCCGATTGAACTTCCCAGTTAATTTTCGACTCGTTCCAAAACATGCTCATCGATTTCCGCCTTGCTCTGTTCCCTTCCACTTCATCGCCGCCTTTTGGATTCCATTGCGGCCATCAGCTGGCGTCCTTCCTTTCGCCCCCGCCTGCGCCGCGCGCAAAGTAGGGCGATGCGGGCTGGTGTCGACAAGAGCTTCATCCGATAGCCAAAGCTGAGGTGGGATGGGGCATCCTCATCATCATCTGGATTACGATACGATACGATCTGCCGTGATTCGAAGGACGAGGTTTTTTCGGTTTCGCTCTCGGCCACTCCCACCGGGTCCGGCGCCGCTTCATCGACCGGCGACGGCATCCGACCGAGGCCAATCGGAGGGGGTCATCGTCGGAGACGAGATAGGCGGAGCGCGAAGATTGGTGGCGGCGAGCTTGAAGAGAAAACAACGAGAATTCAGTTCGGATTTTGTGTGGGATTTTTGGGAAAACGGGGGGGCAAAAAGGTCAAGCGAGTGTGAAAAAAAAAAGAGAAAAAAGAAAATAGAGAGCCCGTAAGAAAAAAGAATGAATTCGTGGATGGGAGTAGGGGTGTCAATGGGTCGGGTCGGGTCGGGCTTTCT
This sequence comes from Syzygium jambos, assembly GCA_031216235.1. NCBI lineage: Eukaryota > Viridiplantae > Streptophyta > Magnoliopsida > Myrtales > Myrtaceae > Syzygium > Syzygium jambos. The sequence continues at coordinate 18,188,318 of CM062226.1, forward strand.
TAATACCCGACCCGACCCGAAAACTACAGGGTCATGCTTGACCCGCCCAGACCCACCCAAGACCCTGTTCTCCGTACACCCCAAGGCCCCGGGTCGGGCCGGGTCGGGTCGGGCCGGGCTATGGGTTTTTTTTCTCTCTCCTCTCTCCTCTCTCTCTCTCGGCCGAACCCCCCCTTGCGCACGTTACCCCTCCCTCTCTCTTCCTTTTTCCCCCTCTGCGCACGTCCCCTCCCCCTGCATGCACCCATCCCCTCTGTCTCCCTCTTCTCTCTCCTCTCTCCTCCCCTTTTCCTCTTCTCCTTCGTTTCTCTTTCTCCTTCTTCGGCTTCTCTGGTTCTGCTTCGCCCCGCCCCCGCTCGCCCAGCCGACGCCGCGCCACCGCCTTCCGCCTGACTGCCGAGCTCCGCCGCGTCGCGCCGCTCCGCCCCTGTTCAGCCGTCGCCGCCGGTCGCCGTCGCCGCCGTCGCCCTCCTCCCCCCTCCCCCCTCCGTTTCTGCTGCCGATGCACTTCTCCGTGCTCTGATTCCATGGCCGATCCCGTCGACTTCGACGCGGATCTCGGGGCATTGCGATCGCTGCCGTGGCTGATGAGGGCTGCTAGTTTGCTTAGGATTTTGCTTTTCTTTTGTGGTGGTGGTGGAGAGAGAGAGAGGGAGAGAGAGCTGGGAGAGTGGCGAGAGCTCAAGCCGGCGGCGACGGTCGGCACGGCGGCGTCGCAGGCGGCGGGGCTGGTTCCGGCGACGAACGGAGCTTGGTCGCGGCGGCTGGGCCAGCGGAGAGCGCTGCTCGCGCGCCGCGCGGGCAAGCCGGCGACAGGCGGTCACGGCTCGGTCGGGGAGGAGCTGGGGTGGCGCGACGGCGCGAGGCGGCGGTGGCTGGGCCGGCGAGGGCAAGCCGGCGACAGGGTGATCGGCGGCGACGGGCTCGGGCGAGCAGAGGAAAACAGAAGCAGAACTCGTCGGGGAGGGGGGGAAAGAAGAAGGAAGAGAAAGGAAGAGAGAGAGAAAAGAGAGGAGAGAGAGTCTGACAGGGGGGTGGAAAACGCGTGCGGAGAGGAGAGAGGAGAGAGAGAGAGAGGGGGGATGGGCCGGCCCAGAGTGTTAATGGGTCGGCCTGACCCTACCCAATCCTAATGAAACCTCAAATTTTAGGGTCATATTCGAAGAAAATTAAGGCCCGACCCCAAAATACCCTAAATTTTAGGGCCGGACCGGGTCGGCGCGGGTCGGGCCGGGCCGGCCCGGGTCTTATTGACACCCCTAGATGGGAGTTCGCTGGTCTGTTCTTGCTTGAATGAGCAGTGCTTGATGTCATTTGCGAAAAGGAAATTTCCACTTTTATTTATTGCAACTTCGATTCAGTAGAAGCATCATGATTTTCCCTAGGTCTCTCAATTTGAGATTTCTATTTAAATTTCCTTTAATTCGCAAAATTAATCTAATGTCATTTCCGGCTACCGAGACGTCATTGGCATGAACTAACATCATCGTGATAAATGAATCTCCTCTCCTTAAAAGTAAATAGGGAGTTATCAGCAATTGATTGCTTAAATCCTAATTTAGACAATGATTCAGTAAACGTGCTTTACACCTTGATATTATTTATAAAGTATACAATAACACATTAAAGGACTATTTTGCCTAGTACTCACACTGGTCGCGTGTTCCTTCTATATCAAGGAAAAAGAACAGCTAGTTAGCTAGGCTTCATAGATATATGCTCTTGTCCAAGGGTCCAGATATTCTTCACGGGAAACACCTCATCATTCTGAAATAAGTTTTTCTCGTACCTAATTTGACAATCTTGGAGTTGGATTTGGGCCCCAATGCTGTGTCCGCATCCATTTTTCGATTCGATCCCGAGCATTCCTCATGCACGCAAGTACAATCCGGATTGCTCAATCCCCCGTTGCACTCTCCATGGCCGTAACAGACTTCCATATGGTCTTCCGATTCAGCTCATTCAGGACGTTGCGTCGGGCAGTCGTAAAACCATCCCATGGCATGTACTCATCGTCGTTGTAGATTTTGTCGATCATGATTGTGTCCGAAGCACCTCCAGCGACATAGCAAGTACATAAGAACCCTAGGTCAAAGACTTTGATACTTTGTGAAGTAGTCTGAGAGAATATAGATTTCGTATCTGTCTTTCTTTGATTTATTGCTTGGACGCACATTCAGCAACATATATTATATAGAGTTTACTGTCGTGGATTTCCTCGCTAATCTCACGTCCGATGACGTTTGGTTGAAGATTCGGTTTTTGTTTTGATCCTATTGAACAATATTATTTATTTTATTTTATTTTATTTTATTTTCACCCAAGGACTTCGAGAGACCAAAAATCTCCACTTGAGGAAACCTCGGAACATCAGTTTTGCACTTCGTCAAGTAACTTCAGTATGTCTCGATATTTCCTGTGCTAAGCTAGTTACGCATTCAGCATGCAATATGGTATCCATGCAGAACATCGTAATAATCTCTCCTACTATTGGTGGGATTATTTTACGGTTGCATTGTACTTGATGGTCCATGTGTTTGATGGTTATTGATGGAAGTAGGAGTATTTTTGAGCAGAGAGTATATTGCAATTCGTCTATCAAATTGGTATGCAAATGACGTAATAAAGAAAAGCAAGTAGTTTTTTACATAAGTGGGTAATATTTCATACGGAGTCGTTTTTTACAATTAGGTCACTAAATTTTAATTTCAATGCCCGATGCACTAACTTCGATTGTGTTTTTTTTGTTTTGCAATCAATCCACTATGGCGATTTTTCGACTAATTTTTTGACGTGACACTAATATGGTGCTTTACATGTCTAATTGATGACGTTACAGCGATAATGTGGGCCTAGATGGGCACCATGTGACGCTTAACTAAGAAATTAGCCAAAAAAAAAAGAAAAAAAGTTCAAAAGAAATTATGTTAAGTTTTCGATGGTGAAACAATGCCTACATATTTTTCTTTATAAATTTTTTGAAATCGCAAGTAACTCTCGTTTTCATCGATATTATATTAGGTTTTTGTCAATTTATAAATTTCAATCATTTGTAAAATATGTTCTATCTAAAGTCTACTTTATTATGAGAAATTCTTCAAGACCTATCGGATCCATATAATGCTGAAACTCCTTGAAAAGCTCATTCAAGAACTTATTATAATTCTCAATTCAAAGTATTTTCTCGCCAATTCAGAGAGATATGAATCATCTTCATCAATTATAAAGTGATATTTTCTATAATTCACTTAATCATATCTAAACAATTTGGAATTTTAAAGTAACAGACCCTTGCTTTTGTGTTACATGGTAGTAGAAGCGTAATTCTCAAATATGAATATTAAAAACCCATCTCATTAGAGTTATCAATGAGTTCATTCTCCAGTGGACTCCATTTAAAATATTCCGATGAATCCCATGCAATTTCATTTTTTTCATTTTATGATCTCATTAGTAGATTTTGGAATTACAACCTAAACAATAAATGCTTATTTCACATAAGTAACCAAATTGCGCATATACCAAGTGCTAATGATCGTCTTCTTGGCTGCTCTTTTTTTAACCAAATGGGCACTTTATAAAAAGCCACATGTAAAAATAGCTCCTGATTCCTGCTCACTGCTTTTGGCTTCCTCGATCTTCGGATCGATTCAATTTCAAGAGCAAGAGGCGAGCAATGTATGCTTCATCTGAAAGCTCCTCCTCGTTGCCGTAGACAGGACGAAGTTGTGGCCGAGCAAGAGACTCCTCCAAGTAGTAGTCCTCACTTCTTCACTTCTTCAGGATCATACTCCCAAATCTGCTAACTATGGAACAAGGACCCTAGAAGTGCCAGAAGTTGTATACGGCGCTCACTTTAGTGCCAAAAGTTTTTTTTTGATTATTTAAGTGCCAACTTTTAAAAAAAAAATAATCACTTAAGTGCCAACTCCGGTTTGGATCGCCAAAAATCTGATATGGTCATATTTTATTAATTTATTAATCCTACGTGGCTCGCCGGTGTGCCCAACCAACATATAGCCCTAAATGACGTCGTCTAAAAGTTGTAATTAGTAATCGTTTGAGTGCCAATTTTTTTTTTAAAGCGATCACTTTAGTGCCGATCGTTATTAAAAAGTGGTCATTTCAGTGCCAAGCACGCAGCAGCACAAATATGACATTAATGTTGTCTCACTCTCAATCCGTCACCTTCACTTAATTGTTCTTTTCATTTTTCTCTATCAGGTTCATTCATAAAATGGCTGTTCTAAATTATTGAATCAAAACAAATACGTTAAGTGCTCGTCTTTTGTGCAAGGAAACTGTGTCGCGGATGCCATGGCAGTAGCATTCAGGTATTGGTTTTTTTTTCTGCTCCGTAGCTCTATTACTAGTGTTTTTGCATACATACATATTTGTCTGTCGCTTTGTGGCTATATTTTTTGCTCTTGTTGGAGCACTGACCGTCAAAATTCGGTTGAACCTAGGAAATCAATTTGGCATCAGGGACAGTCAACAACATTTAGAGTAGTTCTCGAAAATTACTTGGAAAAGGAAATCCGATCCAACATTAATTTTAAATGGCCTTGGCAACGGTGGATTTGCCCATGCCTCCAATTCCATAGAAGCCAATCATACGAACATCGTCCAGGCCAATTCCAAGAATTGGATTAATTCCATCTAAGGGTGTCATCTATGCCAACTGGGTGAGTTGCAACATTCAAAGAGGGGCGATTTGATTTACTCGAGACTTCTTCAACGATTGTCTGAATGAGCTTTGATTCAAACCTGCAAAGTTCCATTGCATCAGCTCAGAAGAAGAAAAGGAAAAGGTCGCACTGTACCAAGAACAGAAAACTAGTTAGTTTCAAGTTGCGGCAAGAGACAAGAAATAAATTTATAATGAAGATTCAACTGCAGCTTATTGCTACGTCAATGTACTTGTCATATTGACATTACCATCAATCTGCACATGAGTAGGTTATATAGTAGTGATAGAGAATCATTATAATCTTCAGTACAAGGAGATAACTTCAAAAGGAGTCACTGTATATGTATATTTCAACACTGAAATACTTAGAAAACCCTAAGCATAGGAAAAAGTGTATCCAACCTACTCTGTCAAACTTAAAGAGGGAGGAAGTAGTGGTACCCTTTTGAGAAGTGCCACCCAAACAAATTAGCCAAATCCTCGAGAGATTTCCTCCATTTCATGACCCTGTCAGAATCTTTCCCAAACCTGTCCTCATGTTTGGCCAGATAATCCCCTGTTTTGCCAGTAGTCTGCTTTCGCAATCAGAAGGATCCACCCTATAAAAAGATCGGCCTGACCATATGACCCTTTTGTCTCTTTACAAATCTAGAACAATCTTCTCGGCGACAAAACAGGACCTAAGAAAGAAGAAAGCCTCTGCCTTTGGTGTTGATAAATCACAACACTGCCTCCATTTACTTTCCCGATTCACGACTTCGTAGCTCCGATCTAAACAGATGTGAAATCTCTGAACACAGTTCGTCCAAAAAAATCTCACAAAAACAAGACAATCAAGGCACGCCTAATGATTCGATTCACGTGATAAGGCGCTCGACGCCAACCGGAAGGTCAGAATCAAAGAGAAAACGCAAATTTAAATAAACAAACGCAAGGCCGTGAATACGTAGAAATGCACAAATCATGTCTCCACTCCTCCTCCCACACCAACCTCGAGCTCAAAATCAAAGAGGAAAATACGCAAGACCCAAATCAACCCACACCCGTGGGACATACGCGTCCGCAAGCAAGCACGCGGGGTGCAGCTCGGCAGAGATGTACCTGAATGGCGGCGGGTTGGGCGCGAGACTCGGCAGCGACGATCGCAGTAGCGGCGGCGTTTACAGTGTCGGTGCTGTTGTTGTTGTGATTGTTGATGTTGTTGTGGTGATTGTGGTAGTGAACGCCTCTCATTTTGTGGGAAAGCAGAGAGGCTCTCTGAACATGAAGAAGAAGAGCATGAAGGAAGAAGGAGGAAGAAGGAAGGAGGAGCGTGTTGGGTTCCGATCTGGAAATGGACGCTCGCAGAGAGAATGTGCGGACAGGAAGGACTCAGGCATTTTGTCGAACGCGCGGAGGGCGGCCATCCTCAGTTCCACTGTCACAAACCCCCGCCCCCAGAAGTCGGCCCCGACGACGTAGCCGACGCGGGCGTGGCACCGCTCGTCGCTGGACCCGAGCTTGACGGAGACGTACCTCATGGAGCGGTCGCCGATGTAGATGGAGCGACGCCATAGGTGGGGAATGGTGACGGCCCGGAGATACGACTCCGTAGCCTCCAGGGAGGGGACGGAGTCCCAGCGGAGGTAGAGGGTGACTCTGTCGTCGCTGGCCCATGAGAGGAAGTCACCGGCGTCGGTGGGTCGGAGAGTGATTGCGGAGGGCTAGGGTTCCATGGAAACGGGAGAGGGAAGGTATAATTTGGACTTTGGAAGGAGGGTGGACGCGGAGGGAGAGAAGGAACAAATATACACACGGAAATCACACGTGGACTGATTTTTTAAAAAAAAATTCAACTCAAATTAAAATTTTAATTATAAAAGCCACGTAATTAATTTGATTAAAATTTCTCGTCGGTGACACTTACGTGATCTTTTTTTATTCGATTTGACACTTAAGTAAGTCAGCGAAAATTTTTGGCACAAAAATGAGCGTCGTACACAACTTTTGACACTTTTAGTGTTTTTGTTCCCGCTAACTTGCTAAGTTCAGTAGTTTTAATCAACAGCCTTAAGAGGCTCATGAAAGTCAATTAATCAGCAATCTTAAGCATTCTTTAGGAAGTAAATTGTCTAATAATGGCTATATTCGGTTAGTTTACCATTCATGTGATTGTCCATCTTATCATTTGGGCTCGGGGAGAACACTCAAGCGACTGTATTTACTTCTTCTTCTTTTCTTGGTTTCACGTTACTCAGTCATTTGGATTCCCCCATGGGCACATTGAGAGAAATTGACGTCATATAGTTTCCGATCCAAACCATATCAACTTGGGAAAGCAAAATATCGAGGCTTCATTCTGATCTTTACTTGTAAGTTCACTCTTCACGTACTCAGTCATTTGGATTCCCCCATGGGCACATTGAGAGAAATTGACGTCATATAGTTTCCGATCCAAACCATATCAACTTGGGAAAGCAAAATATCGAGGCTTCATTCTGATCTTTACTTGTAAGTTCACTCTTCACGTTTCTCTCTCTCTCTCTCTCTCTCTCTCTCTCTCTCTCTCTCTCTCTCTCTCTCTCCTCTCCTGATTTTGTGTAAGGATGAAGGAGTCTCCTCTTCATTACTTTGCCCCCTTTAGGAGGAACCGAGTAGCCAAAGATTTGAGTAATTACAGTATACAAATTTAGGGCGGAAAATATCCCTGTAAAATTTTCTTTACACTAGCGCTGAATGGTCTATTTTCCTTACTTTTTTTTTGTGGTAAAAGATGCATAAGCCTAATATGCAAAGTCGTTGGTAATGGGTATATTTTTGTGTATACTTGGTCCACAATAGACTCGATGGGTCTTAACAATTGATGCATTGGGGAATTTCTTGCTTGTGCTGGGTCCATCAAGCTAACTCCATGTTAGTCGTTGATTGTCTAAGCCTATATGTGACACACGTGAGACTTACCTGAGCAATGATTATAACGGACCCAATCTCATAAAGTGTAAATCCAAGCCCAAACATGCAAGTATTTTGTATGGTAAGTCCCACACAAGTGGCCATGATGGACCCAGGCTACCAATTGCACCATTCCTTATTTTTGCCTCTCTGTTTTTTTTTAGCTATATTTGGGTTCAACACGTATCTTTTGGGTCTCATGTGAAAATCACGTTATATAATGAGTGAGAGCATTTGGGTTCATGCAAACCAGGTCATTGCAATTAAAAAGCCTCTTTGTTTCTTCAAAATTTGGCTCTGATGGCAACAAGGAACATCCTTCACAGCATGCGTGATGGATTTTTCTAAGCCATGGGTATGGTCAAGTTCAAGTTGATCTTTTCTATTCTTCTTATCTTTACAATTTGTTTGAGTTGAAATAGCTCATCTTTCTCGAGTAATCCTATTTTTCAAAGTGTAACGTTTTCTCGTTCTGGAGTTTAGAGTAAGGTTGCGTCTGGTCAGGCACCAATCAAAGTAAAAGTTTTCAATTTTTTACGCACATGTCGTATGAATATTATCAAGTAAGAGTAACACTGCAACTAAAAGAGTTAATTCATAGAATTGCTATACAAAATTGCGGGTAAGATTATCACATCGTTTTGTCAATCATTTACGAATGCATTACTCTTATGAAAACGAGCAACGGTTATTCACATTCAAATCTGCACTTGCACGGAACCACCTTTTGGAACCTATTCTTCAAATGACTGCGTAAAATGTAAAAGTTCTTAATTCTATGCCTTTTTTGTGCTTTTGCACTTTGGATCTAGCTGTGATGAATGAGTGCCCTGAACTTACTTTGAGTTGGGTTCTTAATAGGGAACTCCGAAAAGGTTCTTGAAGGATATATGGAAATAATCTCTCCAAGTCGATGCTTCTCAAGGTCCCAGACGGTTCGACCTGGGCAGTAGAACTAGAAAAGAGTAACAACGAGGAGGTTCGGTTTGTGGAAATCTATGGAGCGTTACTCCATTGGTCGGGGTCATCTCAACCTTTTCAAATATGGAGGCAACTCTATTTTTCAGGTGATGCATTCGATGAAAGTGCTCCCGAGGTAGATTATTCCTCGAGCATTGGCGAAATACCAAGCCCCTAGAATCGATTTCTCTCATGTGAAAGGGGTAGACATTTGTCGAACTTGAAGATTTAGAGAGCTTCGCGCCAAGTCAAAAACGAGGGATCAATCACTTTTACCCTGTACAAGCCAATTATCCAAGCTCCTCATCCCTCGCTCAGAATTTGATGGTATGATTTGTAGTATCATTTAGTCATGTTTCTGCATTTATTACTATCTTTTCTTTGTCCCTTCCAAATTCATTAATGCTTTTCAACGAGCTTTTCGTATGTTGGTTGATACCGTAATATTTCTGCGGTGCAGATTGTGGTTAATTTGTTCAGTACCTAGCTCTAATGTGAAGGGGATGTAAATTCATTTCATCAATCTTTTTCTGATTCTCCATGGTAATACTAATTACCAATCTATGCTAAATCATTTATGCTAAGTCAACTAATGGGACATATATACCATGGTCCATTAAAGCTTTCATCTACAGGCATGATCAAACGGTGGAATTCTTGATTCAGTTGATGTTCGAGCTTTCCATTTGCTTGCTTTTTCACTGACACCTGTGGCTAAAGACTTCAGAATATTACGTACCCTATGCATAGTCTAAGAGCGCAAATTTCGACAGGTTAAGAGTGATGACTTTCAGATTGTTCACCTGCTGATTATAACTCTTAAAACTGGCAAATACTGCCAAATGCCATGAAATATACATCCATGTGTTCTCACATTTTGGACGCGAATAATAACTATTATGTTCCAGAAATAGATTTTTTTATTTCCACTCCGTGGATGAGTTTTTTAACAAAGATAGCATTTGACAACGACACATTCTGACATTCGTTTGATAACGATACAAAATTTCTCTCTATAAGCCATTTTCCATTCATCAACGGGTGGTGGGAGGTTGCGGGCGGCGTGCAACGGGGGGTGACGGTGGCCGGTGGGGGGTGACAATGGATGGCGGGCGATGGCAGTCAGCAGGTGACCGGCGGGGGGTGGCAATGGTAGTCAGCCAGTGGGAGGCGTCGAGCGGCTGGCAAGGGGGGGGGTGGTCGGCAGACAACCAACGAGGGGAGGCGAGCAACGAGCGGCAGGTGGCCACAAGGGGTGGCAGCAATCGGCAGCTAGCTAGGGGGGTTGGCGGCAGGAGACGAGGGCGAGCGATGAGAAGAGTTTTTATTTCTCTTTTTGTTCCAAAAATAGAAAAGTAAAAAAATTTTACTTCTCATTTCTGTTACAAACTTATTTCTGAACTAAAAATTTGTTCCAAAAATAAAAAAAATGAAATTGTATTACCAAACGGATTTTTGTTACAAACCGATTTTCGGGAACAGAAAAATAGAAAAATAGAGAAAGATCCGGAGCTTAATCCATCCCTGGCAATTGGCATATCTCAAATTGCAATGTTGATGCTATTTATACTGCCTCGTATCCTGAGTGGTCTTGCTAAGTTGATTTGGTTTGTGTAGGAAAGCATGCGACGTGTTTTTTCTTCAGAGTTTTCAGCTTAATCCAAGGTGCACCTTTGCCTACCTTGAGTAGGGGTGTCAAAAAAACCTGAGCCAACCCGGCTCGATCCGACCCTACCCGGCCCGACCCAAAATTTTAGGATATTTTGGGGTCAGGTCTTATTTTCTATGGGTATGGGTTTTAGATATGGATATTTATTAGGATAGGGCCGGGTCGGGCCGGGCCGGGCTTTTTTGGCCTGGTACCAAATATAACCCTAGCCCCCCCCTTTGCTCTGTTCTCTGCACCCCCCCTCCCCCCGTCGCTCTCTTCTCTCTCTGCATAGAGACCCATCTCCCTGTTGATCCTTTCCGTCAGAGCAGCGGCCGCCTCCCCCTCCGCCGCCTCCCCCCTCCTCCGCCGCCGCCACCGCCGAGCCACCCCGGTGGCCATCTCGCGCCTGAGGCACGGTCACCATGCGAGACCTCTCCCTCCCCTCCGGCAGCGGCGCCCTCTCGACCTCGAAGCCGTACTCTCAAGACGACAAGCTCCTGATCCTCCTTCGCAAGAGGAAGACGGAGGAAGCCTGGGTTGCATACGCTCAGTCCGACCACCTCCCTAACCCCACCTGCCTCAGCCGCCTGGTGTTGCAGCTGTCCTACCAGAAGACCCCCGAGGGCCTCGCGCGCACCCAGTCCATCCTCACGCGCCTCCGCTGTCACGCCCCGCACTTCTCGGTGCGCCACATCCCTCGCAGAGGTCGATTCGTGTGCGACGTCCCAGGACGCGTCGCCGACCCAAACCCAACGCAGAGATTTAAAGCACATGCGGAAGCAATTAAAACTACCTGTACATAGATAAACGCATAACCAAGGGTAACCACCGAAATCAATACTTGAACTAATACTGAAAATCAAATACAATATCCAAGTACAACCCGAACTCCAAAAATCAAAAGCGGTTCAAGGCCACTACTAACAAAAAAGGGGGTAAGTGGCTCGGGGTTCAGGCACTACAACTAGCCAGGGACTTCTCCCAAAAATGCTTCAGTACGCCTGTCATCCTCGAGGCCGGGGATCTGAAAGATCGGTTTTCAACAACCGTGAGAATAAATCTCAGCGAGTAATTCCCTAAACCTAAACTAGGCTAACGTGCACCCCCTGACAAGCACTAACAACACATAATACACACATAACTGACTCAGGCCCTCGGGCCTAAATCTAATCTTATTGGACCCTGCAGGTTAGGCATTAAATCAACACTAGCAGTCACGCAACAGAACTTAATCACAGCACATACACGCGCATTTTTATGTCACAACGTATGTTATGCATATGCTGGTGCTCGCACTCATGCTCATGCCTCATCAATGCATTATCGCACACTTGCACACTAGCACTCAGCCATTTCTCAATTTCTCCTCCGACCCGCATTAAACGCATCAAGTCCGACCCGCGTAAAACGCATCAGGTCCATCACTTCGAGATCGATCTCTGGCCCGCGTAAGACGCATCAGGCTCATGACACATAACCCGCGTAACACGCATCAGGTTGGTTATCTTCCGGCAAACCGGGCATCGTCCGCGTAACACGCCTCAGGACGGGTTCACTACCCCGCGTAACACGCATCAGGGTTTATTGTGATCACACATTCACAAACCTCAATTTTATCTGAACCCCGCGTTAAACGCATCAGGGCAATTTAGGTGATCACAATGCACATGTCATTCGAGCATACTTGTGAATGCACATGCCGTGCCGATGCTCGTGATGCACATCCATGGCCATGAAATTCACACTTGGGCAATTCACAATATTCACAACGGGCAATTAATAGTACAATGCCATTCAATCAATTATAGTACACTATGCCCAGTCTACATTCCAACATGCCCAACCCACATATAAGCACGACCATGAAATCAATTCAAGCACTTATGCACGGTACACAATTCACAAGCATAGGTCATACAACTAGACCATCACGAATCCACAGAAATCGAGGTCCATCAAGTTACTCCCTTCCTCAAGGCATTAGACATGCGTCACGACGCTACAAATCACTCGTATGTAGGGACAATCCAACCACTAGTTCGATCAAGCCATCATTTCCGGCACTTACGCTCCAAGCCTCAAATTATACGCGCCATGTCCAACTAATCTCCCAAGGTGGACAACCACTAAATCGATCGCGCCGGGCCATTCAACGACCTTAAAATGTTCCATTAAACTCCCCACGCCATCATTTAAATCAGCCACCAAAACACTAAATAGGGCGCGCACTAGAATCCAAGTCCTAAGTCCGAACTTTCCCAAAATGGAATCATTCCGTACCGATTCTGTCCAGCCCATGTTTCGCCCCCTCTCGGGCCATTAATCCTCCATTAATTTATCATACTAGTCCCCCAAATCGACCACAATCATAATCCCTAATCACATTCACAATTTAACCCCTAAAATACCCTAATTAACCCCTAAACCCGTCTAGAAATGTAAATTAGCCTAATTAGGGTTTAGGGTCAAACTCACCGGATGTCCTACGCTTAAAATGGGCCGGAGAAACAGAAACGGGCTCGGGTGAACAGTACTCGCCGGATGAACAGTAACGGGCCGGAAATGAACAGTGACGGCCAGACTGATCAGGAGCGGGAACGGCGGGGCAGGCGGCCGGTGGCAGCAGCGACGCGGCGGTGAGGCTGGATAGCCGACCGGCGGGCAGCGGGCGAGCTGGAAAGAGGGAGAGAGAGAGTCGGGGGTGAGAGAGAGAGAGAGAGAGAGAGAGAGAGAGAGAGAGAGAGAGAGAGAGAGAGGGAGAGACACGCGCGCATGGGGGTCGGCAGAGAGAGAGAGAGAAAAAAAGAGAGAAGTTCAAAATTTTAAATTTAAGCGCGAACCAACGGACACGGTCCAAACCAAAAATCGACCTATCGATCCCGATTAAAATTCGGAAAAAGGCCTAACGATCCACAATAAATCCCAACAATATTCTAGTGCATACGGCCAAAATAAAATAACCCAAACCGCTCTACGAGGGAGGTCTACCAGTCCAAATTCTTACCCAATTCAAAAATACACTTTTCCACTAATCCTGATAATTTCGACACTGGCCACAATAATATCGACACCGTCCAATTTATTTCGTCCCGAAACTCCCGGAAATCGACTGCCAAGTTCAGGGTATAAATAACGGCAAAATTCGATCGAGTGCGATTCTAGCAAAATTTCTATTTTTAAAAAAAAGAACCCGAGAGTGATCAGTTCCCTGGCGAAATTCCATTATAAGCGCACTGACGAATTACACGTTTTATAAATCCCAAAAATGGGTCAAAATCGGGAATGTCACATCCGCGATGAGCGCCAGCTCTGCCGCCTCGACGCCAACTCCCTCGGCCTCCTCGCCTTGGCCGCCGCGAAGGCCGGCCAGACCCTCTACGCCTCCTTTGTGGTCAAGTCCATGCTCCGCTTTGGGTACCTCCTCCACGTCAAGGCCTGGAGCGCCGTCGTCAGCCGCCTCGCCGCGTCGGATTGATCTGTGTTCGTTGTGATTTTGGGGGGGGAGATCTTGCGATTTTCAAAACCGTAAATGCAAAGAGAGAGAGAGATAGAAGAGAAGGAGGAGGCATAGAACAAGGTGCAGAGAACAAACCCTAAACCCGACCTGGACAAACCTGACCCGGACCGACCCGACCCGACCCCATTCTTAGAGTATATGCTTAACAGGTCTTGGGTCGGGTCGGATAGCATGAAAGCCCAACTCGACCCGACCCATTGACACCCCTAACCTTGAGGTAGCTTCCTAGCTATGCCTCCGTTATGCAGTTGTGATGAACGATGAAAAGTGCAAGTCTTTCGACTTTTGTTTTCTTCCTTTTTGAGCTAGTTTCAATTTATTCGTTCTTTTTTTTTTTTTTAATCTTTCTTTCTTTTATATTTTATACTTTTGAAATGGTTCTCTCAACATCGGTGCTTCTCATGTTTTTATTAGTTATTATTATTTATTTTTTTTGGGGCAATCTCTATTCCAATTCGTGGCAATTTCATGATAGGCCTTTTGGATGTTGGTTGATGACATGATGATTCGGGAGTTGCAAATTGTTGTTTGTTAGTTACTTCTGATTTGAGGGACAGGTAAATGTTTAGTTATTTTGATATACAAACAACATCTTTGATGTTTTCATGCTAAATGAATGATGAAAATTCAGACAATTGTTCCTTTCTTTGTGTAGTAGGCTAGATCAATCTAAATGGCGAGAGGCCTTTTGAAACGTAACTTATGTGATGTGGTAACTTTTCATTTATTTGTAGTATTCGCTTGTGATTAGTGATTTTCTTATACATCGAAATAACTTTCAAGATGCTTAGTAAATTTTTTGAATAAATATTATATGGTCAGTAAATTTTATTATGCTTGGATAAGTCACGTGTGTATTTGGAGTTAATTTGGCCATTGAATTCTTCCACTTGTCACCCATCCAATAATGAATGTGGAAATTATCTTCTAGATTGACGGTGGGCCTAATAAAAATCGAGAAAGTTACTAAAATTAATATGGATAGCGCATTTCCAGCTAAATTATAAACTCCATCTCAAATTTAAGATCAATTCTGAATATGTTGACCTAATGTGTTGGGCCGACAAACATTACAAAAGTCCTAAAAACGAATCTGGGCTTATTCTGGACACTTAATTGACATGACGGTCCAACTTTAGTCTTAAGGTATCCTTATGTGACTCCTTTTTGCTTTTCCATTTAGGTTTCTGGCCCAATTGGAACTCTGAGAAAATTAAGTGCGGTCACTCTTCGCTTTCAAACAAGAGCCTTCGAGTCGGATAAACTAAGGTGCAAAAAGGGAATCTTTCATTTGATTATAATTATCATGATTTCCAAAGCAGAGTTTAATAAACAAAAGAAGCCTTAAAAGGCACAAAGAAACAGAGATCGAAGCCGGGCTGGACAAACAACATAAAGTTTAAGCAAAGTTAATGCGCTACTAAGTAGATCCGCATTTCACGGTTAATGACAAATGAAATCACGTGAAGAGCAATATCATTGGGGACCATGCACTTGCTCACGTTACTAGTAGTAGTGGAACCGCAACTTCTTAACTATTTGGGAGACCCAAGGCCACACTCATTACTCTTGTCCGTTCATTGCATGGGATCTAAAACTATATTTTTCATGTATTATTCTAAATGTCGGTTTTAACCTATGTTGCCTTTGTTCATACTTCAAGTTAATTATTTACATTTTTAATTGAAGGTATTAAATACATTTGAAATCCTAATCTGTCACCTTATGTTGATTCCCGCGAGCCCCCACATGCACATATCGATGAAAATATTAACTTTGTGAAAAAGATTAATGATTCTACCTATCACGTGTGTGTGGGGTGTGTGGCCTGTCCTTGTCCATTTGTCTCTTTTATTAATTACATTTTGTTATATCGATAATGACGGACTATAAACAAGCGATAATCCTAGCAGAATCATCTTCTTACTTTAACATCTGGCAATCATTTGTTTTTTTTTTTAGGCCACTTGATGGAACTGCCATTTAGATTTTATAAAGCGGAGAAATCAATTAAAGTTCACAAATTTTGTCTCGATTGAGAAGACCGAGAGCGGTCATCTTCTATTCTTATTTTTGGCCAATGACAAACTTGAAAAGTGTGCAACCAAGTTTTCAGCTTCCCAAGGATTTGATAGTGCTTAGTTCTAACTTAACTAAGGTTACATTACGGAACTCCATAGTCGATACCCATCTCCTCTTTTCTAGTGGTTTGAATCTTCATTTAAGATTTTGAATCGTTGGAGCTCTAATACTAAATCTTGGCCATCGATAAGTAAAACATTATCAACAATTGCTATTCAATATACAAATAAAAAATACGGCCATTTTCTGTTTTAGAGATGTTTCAAACTATATACCATTTCGAAAATTAAACTTCAATCTTTTTCTCGTTCAATTAGGTTAATTATAATGTTACTTATATATTTTTAATATGGTTTCATTGACCCACACAAGCAGCGGGTTTAGGACTACTACCTAATCAATATTTGTCCATTAGTAGTGAAGGTAAGGATGTCGAGACTTGGACATTGGTGATGGTGCCTAATCAAGTAAAGAAACAATAAAACCATCTCTATATAATCTAGCGAAGCATATTATTATTACCAAGATCAACTTTTAATTAAAAAGTAGGGGGATACATCGAAAGGAGATCTCTTCCACAATAGTAGTAATAGATTATTTGCTCATTTTACCTTATAATTTGGCTGGATATGAGTCTGGTGCAAACCCACATGGAGTTGGCTTTGATTTTTTAGTCTCATTTCCATCAGTTGTTAAAATATTTAGTGTCCTATAACCACTTAGCACACCTAAATTGAGTTAAAAATTGAATTCTGACACATATTGCCACCTCCAATTAGAACTCTGTGTCGCATGGATCTGAATTATCCTTGACCGTTTGTTTTCTTTATTAATTACATTTGTTATGTTGATGATGACAGACTGTATAAAGTACTTATTACAGCAGGATGATTTAAACGAATCATTTTATTCATTAGATCTTGATTCACACAAGCCCCCACATACAAATATCGATGAAAATATTAATATAATTAGAAGGATTAAAGATGCTACTTGCAACGTGCGTGTGTGGGTGTGGCCTACGCTCGTCCATTTCTTCTATTAATTACAATTTGTTACACAGACAATGACAGACTATAATAAGTCCTTATTAAACAAGCTAATCCAAGTCGAGCCATTTTCTCACAATAACAGCTGGTAATAATTTTTTTTTGATTTTTTTTAACCCACTTGATGGACCTGCAGCTTAATTTTTAGGGTTAATATTACGAAAAATCTCAAACTGATACACATATAATAAAATCATCCAAAACTAATTTTTTGACTACGAAAAACTCCAAACCGGTATACCTGTAATAATTTTACTCTCCGTTAGTTTCCGTTAAATTTTACCGTCAAATTTATGAGTTGGATAACACGTGACAGTTGACGGGTGCATCGCTTTGGGGTTTTACTTTCTGTTTGTCATAGGTGTATCAGTTTGTGATTTTTTGTGGCATTAATTCAATTTAACCAAGGGTAATTTTATCACAAATGTATAAGTTTGGGGTTTTTTGTGGTCAAAAATTAGTTTGAGATAAAATTATCACAATTATATCAATTTGAAGTTTTTTATGATCAAAAAATTAATTTTTGATGATCAAAAAATTAATTTTTGATAAATTTATTATATGTATATTAATTTAAAATTTTTCGTAATATTAATCTTAATTTTTATAATACGAAGAAATCAAACAAAGAAAATCAATTTAAGTCCCCAGTTGATTGAGAAGATCGAGAGCGGTCATTTTTTATTTCTCTGTTAGATCAGTGAGGACTTGGAGCAGTGTGCTATCAACTTTTCAGCTTCCCAAGGATTTGACTAGATCTTTATTAAGGCCTTAATTACGGTGAGACTATCGATGTGCACAGTCCATAGCCCTTTCCTCTTTCTTTCTCGTGATGTGGGTCTTTGTGAAAGTTCTAAATCATGGGGAAAATATTGGGTGAGTTTAGCACTCCGTATAGGATTTGCAAAAAACCGCCCACAAATTGACACGTGGCAATCAAGGCTCACATGTCAGGAAAAAAACTTGTCTCTCTCCTGAGAAAATATTGGGTGAGCTCCACGTAGGATTATGGACTCCCGATTGCCACATGACAACTTGTGAGTGATTTTTTACAAATCCTACGTGGAGTGTTAAACTCACCTAATATTTCTCGGACGGAGGAGGGACTTGTCACATTAAAGGCCATATCTCGGCTCCCATAACGTACCCTTAATAAAAGCAATCTTTCGTATATTTTAGGTGGTGGTCCATGAGCAAAGGAAGAAACTGAGCAAGGAACAGTAAAATGCAAAAAAAAAAAAATCATGGTGTACAGCGGTCTTTTTGTAGTTTTATTTCTGGCCAGTGACGCCGTGGGGCAGTCTGTTCAACCCATTGAACATCCCGAGTGCAGCTCCATCCATACCCATCTCCTCCTTTTTCCTTGATGTTCAAGTCATTCTTAAATTTCTAAATGGTTGGATCACTAGTATTAACGCTCCCGTCCTTCGAAAAAGTTAAAAGTGAAATAGAAATTAGGTTTATAAATTATGAAAACCCACGTAACTTTACTTGTCAATAATAGTGTATTTTCGAAAAGGGAAAAACTCCAATCGAAACGAGAGACCATGAAACAACGTTAGTGGTGACTTGGAACCATTTCCCACATTAATTTTATCTTATAAAGAGTAGCAGTATTCAAAAAAGTAAACTAGTTTAAATCATTTATAAATAATGGCAACAGTTTAATTTACTGAGAAGTTTTGAGCTAACAAATTCTAATTGAAGTTATGTCTAATGTAAAATTACAATTGACAGTCTAATATAACAATTTGCTTAATTATAATGGTAGTTCTATATTTTAAATATGATTTCATTGACCTGCGTAGGAGCAGGTTTAGGACTAGTACCTAATCAGTTTTTGTCCACTAACGATGGAGGAAAAGATGAAAGGATGGATTAGGACTAGTACATTAGTGGTGGAAAAGGATAGAAGGACCATTTGCGGTGGCAAACGGTGAACTTACCCTTTCCTTTTTTCTCTTTTTTGCTTTTTGACTATTTGACCAATGCTATTATAATCTACTCTCCTTAAAAGAAATTCCATTTTCAAAATTTGAATTTATCCTTTCGACTTTCAAACAAATGAGGATATTTATGCCTTGCCTTCTCCTCGAGCTCCTAAGTAGTCTTTCACTTCGTGTAGGAAAGCATTCTGCACATTCATCAACCAAAACTTCCTAGACTTATGGGTAGCAAGAGTTAGCAGAACACGTACCGTGGTAATATTGGCTACCGCTCCTGTAGAAGCTACCGCCATGTTTCTCACTCGCCACTCGTTTATTATCGAAGCTGTAATTTGTCCCCAGATCAAGAGATCTAACACTCTGTGAAGGTTGCTTTGACATCATCATAATGCTTTGTTTGCCCTCCCAACAACTGTTTGTTAAAACTCAGTTGCCCATCGAGTCCATACTATTGAAAGAATTCTTGAACCCACCGATTGAGCCGTGTACTCCTCTTCAATCTTTTCATTCGTGGCCATTGCTATACGTTTCAGTCCATCGGCTTCTCTTCTTGCCACGGCAACACTGTCCTTTGTCACCTTTGGCACACCAGAGCTTTTTCTCAATCACCACATTACGATCCTTCGAAACCATAGTGACATTCAGAGTATCCACAAGGTCTTTCACACCCATAAGTATCACGGCACGCGCCTCACCCCAAATGAGACATACATCTTAATACCTAGCAGAAGACTAACACGATGTAAACTAACACATAATCTCACAGCGTTCCATAAAATCTACACCCAAATATCAAAACCTAAGCTCTAATAGCAAATTGTCTCTCTATTTTTTTGTTTTTGTTTAGGGGGATATCTCCTATCGTTTTTTCGCCCTTTCTTTCTCAAAAGAAAATTATTGATTGATGCTGCCCTTAAGAAAAGTAGTAAAAATTACATTACACTCGTTAATTTTTAAAAGAGCAAGAACAGAGTAACATTATCAAAATTCTAACCATATCATCATATGGCAATTTTATGATAATTATTTTACTTGGAATATGAGTGCATCCACCTCGAACGATCCGTCTCTGTTTTAGCTCCATCAACTTGTCTTTTGAGTGAAAGTCATGATGGGTTTTCCTTGGATTGCTACAATATTTAACAATGAGTACGGTTGGCCTCTGACGTATAATCAATGGTGATATTGATAGGCATCTCTAATCTTCCGCTCAGAATTGCTTCATTCGACAGCTAGGTAAAACTTATCGGACTATAAATAAAAATTTCCCTCTAGTGGGCCTTCCGTTCCACCAGAACCTTTGAAAACTAGTTAGAAAGATCAAGTTGTCGTGACTATCTAAAAAACAAATTTGTGTTGAGTAAAGATAAATAAACATTTTCCAGAATACGGATTATATATATATTAAAAAAAATGTGGCCGACTGGGCTCCACCTAAGCTAATGTTTTGCACTACTAGCTAGATAGATTACTCATATAAGATGATATTCTTATATGCGCTAATTCCTTATTAACTAGATAAAGGCTCTACTCAATCTAGTTACAAAGATTGTGAAAAAAAAAATCTAGTTACAAGGAGAGTGTCCCCTCATTATTTTAATTGTTTTTTGTTTGTCGGAATATTTTGAAACGCTCATAATGCATACAAGAATTTAGGGGTAAATTGATGTATCCAACCCAACAATTTTGATGGGCAAGTTTGTCATGTGAAACTAATAAAGAGAGAGAGAATTTTAGCCAGCTTAATATTCAAAGTAGATCTGAGGCCAATATTATTAATATCTATCACATGATATTATACTTATAACATTACATTATTTAGCATCTCTATCTTTCAATTTTTGAATATTAATTATGTGATAATTTTATGTTAACGTTGTCATTTCTTAAATAATGACACCGAATGCAAAATACACTTATTCCTGATATTACAAAATGATGCTTATTTAACTCCATAATTTGCGAAATTAGTTGGGGCGTTGGGAACAGCTCAGGAATTGGAGTTGCTCGTTCGAATCCCAAAAACTAAGTGCATGCTGTTCTGCCACCTACACAATCTAGAAGCCTAAGCCGTCCTCAACGCCCCAAGAACCGGTTAGATTAAATTATTTAAATGACTCAATCGGTCTACACTTAAATATAATGACGGTGCTCAATAGCAAATAACCTTTAATTTACTTAGGCCAATCACAAATTTTGAACATTATGGTTCTCACGGGAGATCAAAACAATCAAATTGTGAGATTCGCTCTGTCCAAGTGAGTAACTTACCTAGTAAAAGATCTTACCATACTTTAGAAAAGAATTTTCTTAGGTAGAGAATATTACTGCATTGCATTTTAGTTGGAAAGAGTTAATAATCCGTCCATCTTCCCTATCATTAAAAACACAACCGACATAATCATGGAGGATGTTCCTAAAAAGTCCCTACAGGGACTCACTTTTTTGGTAGTGGGCTTGCTCTAAAGGGGCAAATGTTAGGCTCGGAGAATTTGCATACCAACAATATCTAGAGAAACATCCATAGAACCATCCATATTAAATCATATTTTGTCTTATTCAAGTGTTTTGATATACGACATTTAGTAGTACGAGAAGTCACAATTCATAAGGTCTAATTCTCTAAAAAATCTCAAACTTTAAATTCAGTCCTAATTTTATATTAACTTTTTTTCATCTAAAAAAACCCTCAATTTTCACTATAGTCGCCAAATCATTCAAAAATCGCCACTAATTTCTTCAAAATTGTGAATGTTAGGGTCAATTAGAAGTTCATTATCAAAACTCGTATCTTCATCAAAACTCTCACTTTCGTATGGAACAATATTAGTCTTCTGATGTTAATAATATTAAAGAAATCAATGGGGGATTTTGGACACCGGGACAAATTTAGGATTAGAGTGAAAGTTCTGTTTTTTTTAAACCAAAAAAATTTGGAACAGAATTGAGACCGAATCTAAAATTGAGGATATTTTTGGAATTATCTCAATTTACCACAAATTGTACAGATATATCTGAAATTACTTGGACTTTAGCTTGTCCAAAGTTATGGTAACGCTATTGGCACCAATCAAAATTTCTTGTCTAATCAACCACGTATTGCAATAAGTCGTTGTAGATGTTACATTCATTTCAAAATCAAATTCAAAATCACGCAAGCGAGCACATGCAGATATCGATGAAAATGTTAATATTACGAGAAAGAATAAAGATACCTCTCTATGGATTTTATTGAGTACTCTGAGAGTTCCAAGGGTCCACTTGTGCTTTTCTGCCTTGGTATAGTGGTCCACATTAAAAATCGAATTGATGGCAGACCGTTTAAAGTTACATGTCACGTGTTCTCTCTGTCAAAACAGTACAATGTGGGGGGTAAGCGTAAGTGTTGGGGCTCCATGTCACGTGGTTTTGGCCAGTCCTTATCTCTTAACCCAGTACCTTTTATTATATTATATTCTAGATATTCCGAGGGCGATGGTTTAAGTCGAATCGTTGTTGTTCACTTTAAGAGCCGATAGTCATCTCTTTCGTTCTCCATTGATTGTGCTACTCGTCGCTCCCCCCCCCCGACTTCATCCTTTTTTTGTGCACTCAAATCTCTTAGCCTTGTTCGTCTCTCGTCTGTTTCGCTCTTTCTTCTCCTGGTCTCAACCATTCTTCCTCCTCCTCCTCCTCCTCCTCCTCCTCCTCTTCTTCTTCAGTATCTGCTCCTCCTTTTCATCGTTCTCCCTCTTTTTCTCTCTCTTTTCTCGCTCCTTCTTTTTCGGGAAAAAAAAATCAAAGAAAAATGTCGGCAGATTCTGTCGTTGCTATTGCGTGGGATGTCTTCGAGAGATATTTACTTGTTCCCATCGAGCGTGGGTTCGGATACGTGATCTCCTCCAAGAGCTTGGCCGACCGTCTTCGGGAGGAAGTCCGGAAGCTGGAGAACGAGGCTCAGAAGGTCAACGTTCTTGCAGAACAAGCCAGAAACAATCTTCGGAATTTCTATGATGACTTCACGGAGTGGCAGCAAAATGCTAACGAGGCCTTGAAGGAGGTGGGAGACCTGTTGGGCGACTTCGAAAAGGCGACCAAGACCTGCTGCTACGGGACTCTTCCCGACCCCAAATGTCGCTATCAGTTCAGCAGGAAGGCCGAGGGCAAGATCAAGGTCATTCGGGAACTCGCTCAAAAATGCAGCGGATTCAGGGAATTGGACGACATCTGCTTCATCGATCCTGCTCCGGGAAATGTCGCTGCTCCAACTCCTGCCAGGAGAGAAGGCAAAGATGTCGTCCAGTCGACCCCCGCGATGGCTTCCATTTTTTCTGCCTCAATGTCGATTAAGCTTAGGGATGATGGCATCTTCGAATCCAGAGCTCAAATCATACAGGACATCATGGACGCTCTCGCCGATAACAGCAATAGCGTGGTCGGGGTTTACGGGATGGGTGGGGTCGGCAAGTCCACCCTTTTGGTGGAAGTCAAAAGGATTATAAGCAAAGAGAAGTCGTTTGATTGGGTCGCTAAGGCCGACGTGTCGGAAAATCCAGACATCAAGATGATTCAAGGAGAGATTGCCGACGCGTTGGGCCTTAGTGAGATCAAGGACAAAGAGTCCATCGGCGGGCGAGCGGAACTTCTCCACAGGAGGTTGGATGAAGAGGAGAGGAGCAAAAAGAAGGTCCTCATAATACTGGACAACCTGTGGAAGGGGCTCGACTTGACATCAGTCGGCATTCCTTGCGGACATGACAACAAAGTCATGGGATGCAAGTTGTTGTTAACGTCGAGAGACCAAGATGTTTTGCGAAGGGAAATGGGCTGCGACAGGGACTTCCGCCTTGCTGAGCTGAAGGAGGAAGAGGCAAGAGGATTGTTTGAGAGGATGGTGGGAGAAAAAGTTCACGATGACGTGTTCAAACCCTTGGTGGATAAAGCACTCCACAAATGTGCAGGTTTGCCTTTCCTAATTCACGCAATGGCGAAACGTCTCAAAGACGCTCCTCCGCCTGAATGGAGGGATGCTTTAAATCAAATTGGGCGGTGCACAAACAAAGGAATAAGTGCAGTGATAAATGAGATGTTGCAATTAAGTTATGATCATTTAGAAAGCGAGGAGGCGAAAAGTTTGTTACAACTCTGTGTTGCTTATGGCGTCTCGGATCCCTCTGTTGAAAACTTGGTGAGGTATGGCTATGGTTTGGGAATATTTCCAAAAGATAGCAGCATGACAGAAGCAAGAGATGGGTTGAGCACACTCATCCGCACTCTTCAAGCCTCCTCCCTTCTGTTGGACAATCGAGGTGCAGATGGTTTCAAGATACATGACTTGGTTCGTGACTTTGTTGCCCAGTTTGTTTTAAGAGATAGCCCTCTTCTCTTGTTGAAGGATGAAAATATGTTGGCGACACAATTGCAGAAGGAGAGGCTCAAAAGTTGTATGGCGATATGCTTTCCCTATATTGACATGAAGGAGCTTCCTGAAGAATTAGATTGCCCCGATTGCCCTGAATTGCGCATCTTTTTGCTTTTCAACAACAATGAATCTCTTGAGGTTCCTGATTCAACTTTCAACTCTATGGAAAAACTTGCGGTCTTAAATCTTACTAGCATACGTCTCACTCGTTCGCCAACGCCATTTCAGTTCTTGGAGAACTTACATACTCTGAGTCTTCATAGTTGTTCGCTAGAGGATGTGGCCATTCTTGGCAAGCTAAAACAGTTACAAATTCTCAGCTTTGTGAACTCCAAAATTTGGCGATTGCCAAAAGAAATTGGGCAACTGGTAGAGCTGAGGTTGTTGGACTTGAACTATTGTTCAGAACTCCGGATAATTGAACCAGGTGTGCTTGGAAGCTTGATCAAATTGGAGGAGTTGTACATGGTGAATAGGTTTGATGGATGGAATGCCGTGGATCAAACTCCACGAACTAATGCCAGTCTGATTGAGTTGAATCACATGAAGAATCTCCACACTTTGCATGTTTCCATTCCCGACCAGAGTGTGCTGCCAGGGGATCTAAATATCGAGAAATTGACCAAGTACAAACTCAAAATCGGTCATCCTTATGATGACAGTGGCTGGCACTGGTTAAGCAAGTACGAAGGATCAAGGACATTGGAGCTCCAGTTGAATCCAACAAGTGATATTCTTCAAAAAGGATGCATACGAACTACTTTAGACAGAGTTGACAATTTGTGGTTGGATGGGTTGAACGGAATAGAGCAAAGCATTTGCCAGTTATCCCCAGAAGGTTTTCCACAAATAAAGCGTTTACATGTTCAGAAAAGTCCTTCCATCCGTTACATCCTCAAACGGTCTTCCCTTCCCACTTTTAAGACCTTGGAGTTTTTATTTCTAAGGAATCTCATCAACTTGGAGAAGTTATGCCACAACGATATCTCCTCCAAGTCCTTCAGTGCATTAAAAGTCCTACGAGTTGATAGCTGTTACACGATGGAACATCTGTTTCCCCTTTCATTACTAAGAGAACTTCCACTGTTAAAAGAGATTGAAATTGTCCGTTGCAAGGCAATGAAGGGGATTGTAAAAGATGATGATTGTGGTCAAGTTGAGTTGTGTAATTTGCACGTATTGAAATTGCGTGACTTGCCAAGTATCAAAAACTTTGTTGCTGTCAGGACAGCTCCTTCGAGTAGTACTTCGGACGACCGAGTTGGCACTCAAGTTGCATTCTTCAATAGGCAACAGGTAACTTTCTATCAAAAGAAATTATAATTATCTTTCCTTCTTTTGCTAATTAGATGTGACATGGATTATAATGCTTAATCATTTCTTTATTTTCGGTTCATTTTCTTCCTAAGTGCCTTATCCGATGATGCCTTCTCTGCGATCATGTGAAGCAATCTTTTGTTTCTCTTAGTTGTGTAGAATTCCAACTAATTGTATGAAATCCATGCAAATTTAGATTGTGATAGGTTCTTGAGTTATTTTCAACTTACATGCTGCAAGTATATTTTATATTAATAGGGTTCGATAAAGCATCATTAAAGGGAATTTTGGCACTAAAGTAATTCCGTAATAAAGTAATTTCTAATCTTGTGAAATGGATTCCATTGAATTTAGTCATTGAACTTTGTTATTATCCATCAAGTATATACTATAGGTGACTCGTAAAAACCAATATGAAGAATGGGAAGGAGGACTGGGTCTATAGATAAAAGCAACTATATCAACCTAATTGATGCGTGTCTTTCATGCGTCGTGTTTAAATAAGCACTTAATCATTGTATAGGCCCCATAATTATAAGAATGCAGAATTTTGTGCATGTTCATGCACGTGTACAATACACATAGGTATATTTGTGCGCACTTTTGGCATCACAAGCGCCCCCAATTTATGTTTAGTATCTCGTTGTTGTAGGCATTAGTGAGCAACTTTTTGGAAAAATTACACGAAATCCCCCATGGAAGTTTTAGAGCGGTACACATTTACTCTTGGACTTTCAACCTTCACAAAAAATCCCTCGAGCCATCAACCCTTCGTCAAATTTTCCGTTTGCGAGTGCCCATTATGTGATTTTTCAAGGGTAAAATTGTAATTTTTTCTATTTTTTATGTGACTCTTTTGCCAGGTTCAAAAGGAAATTACTCTTTCGCCCCCAACTTGAGGCACTTGTTGAGAAACTAATTAAGAAAAATTTACAGTTTCCAATCAATTAATCGTCTTCACGTTGTGCAAAATTTGTGCCTTGAAAACTGAATTATTCAGTTACGCAGTGCCCTAGGAGTACTTGTTAACATAATAACTACTACTACGACTATCATCATCATCATCATCATTAGTTATTTATTATTTCTTGTCATCATACTATTTTTTAGCTCTTCATGAAGTCAACCATATTATTATAAATTTGTCTTAATTTTTTTTAAGATTGTTGCGTTTCTTTTACCTTATTTTTGTGTATATATTTTGGACTTTAATTAATTAAGCGCAATCGGAGGCCAAAGCATGATTTGACTAATACAAATACAAAAGAATTGCAACTTTACCGGTTAAAATCCACATGTAAAGCACATACCAATGGTAAAATGCACGAAGAGTTGACATCCAAAATAAAATCAAAGTTTAACGAATTTATGTAATAAGTAAAAGTTTAGGAGTAACAGTGTACCGCTCTCAAAGTTCATAAGGGGTTTTGTGTAATTTTCCTTTAATTTTTTTATTAGTAGATGAATGTCATATTGATGCAAATTAGCCTCATTGAAGAATGAGACAAATATGAGAAAGTTACAATGAAGAAAGAGAGCATGGGACAGGCAAAAAATAACCAGTGGATTATTGAGAGAGGAGTTCTCACGTTGCCGAATAGGCAAAATGGCCAAAAGTAGTGGTGAAGCTCTAAGATCACTCCATGACAACACCTTTAATTATACGTATCGATATAATTATTGCAAAGATAGATACTTGGGGGAAAGTGTCATAGGAGTCCTAACATTTTGATCGTAAGTCGTTTTTAATTCTGAATATTTTATTTTGGTGAGTCCTCAACATTTTCGAAATAATACAAATCAAGTTCCACCAAGTTTAAAGAAGATAACATTTCATAGGAGATCCTTTTAAAGAAGATGACAAATCATGCAAGTTTAAAAAGGGGAGCAATTGCAGGTGAAAAATGCTTTGTTATTTGTTTTTATCAATGAAAATGATGCTACGCCGCGGTAGATAAATTTTATGACCCTATCTGCACTTCTACGGGTCCAGTTCCGTATCCAACATCAGCCATTGGATTTAAAACAGAAAATTTCCACTTGTTAAATTGGTCATTAATAGTAATTTACTAACATGGATAAACAATTGCCCAATAAAGGAAAGCTCACGGCTATATTTTATATGGGGGAAAATTGGCGCAAGCAGAGGATTTTATTTTACTAGATAAGATTACTTTTTTATGGTGGCGAGGGCCCAAGGCTCATGCAATACGTTATTTTCCCTGTCAATAAAGAGTCCTAGAAATATAAGCTGTGGATCCCACAAGGTTATGTGCCTGAGGACGACTTATCGTCTTCCCATGCTTTGAGCTTCCATGTAGAGAGATCTCTCTTCAAATATAATGGAACTAGATCGGGGAAATTTTGCAAAGAGCCTTCATGGCTTTTTTTTTGGTCTTATTCTTGTCGAGGATAACAATAATCCAGTGAACGAAACCCAAGAAAGTTATACTTGTTTTATGGATGGGAGCGAATGGTGATGGTGAGGTAGATGGGAGATTCTGAACAACTTTGCAAATGAAGGATTTTCTAGAGTTATAGCAATGAACTTTTGGAGAAGACTAGTTACTCTTTACAAAAAGAAAACAAAAAGAAAAACAGAAAATAAAGCTTTCCATTGTAGGCTGTGGATTTAGACTCGCCCTCTTCCCTTGGCACTTCTCTATATTTACACCTTGAAAGTTCATGAATTCGAGATTTAATTGAAAGATCAATTTTGTGAGTTCCGCAGGTTACCTTTCCGAGATTGGAGACATTAGAAATCAATGGCTTGGACAATTTTGGGTTTATGTTTTTCCCATCCATGATTAAATCTCTCGTGCAACTAAAAAGACTAGCCGTAGAAAATTGCAAGAAGATGGAGGTGATCATCATGGAGGAAGAAGGGTTGGGGATGGAAACATCGGAAACTCTAGCATTCCCAATGTTAACCAGTTTACGCTTATATCAGTTGGAAAGTCTGACGTGCTTCTCTCGCGGAAAGTGTAAGATTGATTTTTTTGTTTTCGTCACTGAAGATCTTCATGTAGATGGATTCACCCATGCAATACAAATGATGACATTCTTTTCGTCCAATGACCAATTGATGATAGGTTCACAAGAAGCTCAGAGTCAAGACCGCGTCCAATCACGCTCCACTGCACTCTTCAATCGAGAGGTACGTGAAAAGCCAACATATTAAATATACTGGAGACAAATCATAGCCAAAATGAAAACTACCTAAAGTACTTACGAAGTATACTTTGATTAAGAAATTTTAATAGAGAACATGCGGAGTGCAAGCGTAAGTGTTCAGAGTCGCCCGACTTGTATGAGTTGCAATTTCTTACTTTTAATTTGCTGACATGTATGGTACTTGCACAAAGCATGAACCAAAATTGGCCAGTTAAGGAAAGCGCACGGTTATCTTGTCTAGCAAAATTTGCCGTAGCTATTTCGTTGACCGGACAGTATTGCCTTTTATATGCCATGACTATTGTCACTAAAGTTCATGGTGGGGCCCAAGACGCATTAGTGAGCAACTTTATGTTTAATATCTCATGGTTGTAGGCATTAGTGAGCAACTTTTAGGAAAAATTACACGAAATCCCCCATGGAAGTTTTAGAGCGGTACACATTTACTCTTGGACTTCCAACCTTCACAAAAAATCCCTTGAGCCATCAACCCTTCGTCAATTTTTCATTTTTGAGAGTGCCCATTATGTGATTTTTCAAGGGTAAAATTGTAATTTTTTCTATTTTTTAGATGACTCTTTTTCCGGGTTCAAAAGGAAATTACTCTTTCGCCGCCAACTTGAGGCACTTGTTGAGAAACTAATTAAAAAAAATTTACAGTTTCCAATCAATTAATCGTCTTCATGTTATGCAAAATTTGTGCCTTGAAAACTGAATTATTGAGTTACGCGGTGCCCTAGAAGTACTTGTTAACAACATAATAACTACTACTACGACTATCATCATCATCATCATCATCATCATCATCATTAGTTAATTATTATTTCTTGTCATCATACTATTTTTTAGATCATTACATCTTTTCAATTCTAGGAAAAGAATAGTATGATGACAAAAAAATAGCAATCCTTCTTTTATTTTCTATTTTTTCGTTGAGTTTAATTAGTTTCCTTTAATGGAGCTGTTTATCTTGTTTCGCATTTTTTATTGAAAATGCCCCACTGCCCCTGGCAAAGTGGGTGTTGCTTGCCTCAGTAACTTGTGGTTTGATTTATCCATGTTATGTAAATTATTTTCTTCTTAATTGAATAAAATCCCAATTTGATTTTTTTTTTGTGATTTCCCGTTTTCTAGTTACTTAAGCCCTCATTTAATTATTTAGTTTTTTCTTAACTCTTCTTTTTTTGAATTTTCTTTTCCGTTTAGATAAATTATGGTACTTGGTGTTGAAGATTACGATAGAGCATAGCTATGTATCCATGGTCCTTTTGAATAGCTAATCGTGGAGGCCATATGCAAAATGAAATACAATATTTTGACATTTCTATGATAGTTTTAAATGCTTGGGATATATTTGAAAGCCTACTAAAATTTTAGCTCTTCATGAAGTCAACCATATTATTATAAATTTGTCTTAATTTTTTTTAAGATTGTTGCGTTTCTTTTACCTTATTTTTGTGTATATATTTTGGACTTTAATTAATTAAGCGCAATCGGAGGCCAAAGCATGATTTGACTAATACAAATACAAAAGAATTGCAACTTTACCGGTTAAAATCCACATGTAAAGCACATACCAATGGTAAAATGCACGAAGAGTTGACATCCAAAATAAAATCAAAGTTTAACGAATTTATGTAATAAGTAAAATTTTAGGAGTAACAGTGTATTGAAATTGCGTGACTTGCCAAATATCAAGAATTTTTTCACAACTGGGTCGGCTCCTTCGAACAGTACATCAAATGACCAAGTTGCCACTCAAATTGCATTCTTCAATGGACAACAAGTAACTTTCTATTAAAAGAGTATTAATTATTTATTTCCTTTGCTAATTGGATGTAACACAGATTATGATGCTTATTCAATTTGTTATTTTCTGTTTATTTTCTTCCTCGTTGCCTGGTCCGTTCATACCTTCCCTGTAATTAAAAGAAGCAATCTCCTGTTTCTGCTAATTCAGTAGAAATCCAACTAATTGTATGAAATCCTTGTAAATTTAGTTTGTGATAGGTTCCAAGCTACTTTAAATTTACATTCTGCAAGTATATCTACATTGATAGGGCTTCATAAAGCAAAATTGAAGGGATTTTTTTTGGCATTAAACTAATGTCATAAGTAAAGTTATTTCTAATCTTTTGAAATGGATTCCATTGAATTTAGTTATGAAACTTAGTTATTATCCCCAAAATGTGCAATATAGGTGACTCTCTTAAAAACCAATGCCAAAAATGGGAAGGACGACCGGGTTTTGAAATAAAATCAACTATGCTAATCTAATTGATGCACGTTTTTGTGTATCATGCTTAAATAAGCACTTAGTCATTGCATATACCTCATAATTATAACAGTACATAGTTGTGTGCATGTTCGTGCACCCATATAGTATGTGTAGATATATTTGTATGTACTTTTGGCGTCACAAACACAAAATCCACAAAGTTGTGCTTGATATCCTGTTAAATTGGTTATTGAGAGTGATTTACTAACATTAAAGAGAAGTTTGTAAACTATAGGCAAACAATTGTGCAGTTAAGGAAAGCGCGCAACTATTTTGTCCAGCAAAAATTGCCGCGGCTATTTTGTTGACTAGACAAGATTGTCCTTTTTCATGGCGTGATTATCATTGAAGTTGATGGTGGGTCTCAAGACTCATGCAATATGGTAGTTTCTCCATCAATCAATAAAGGGTCGTCGACATATAAGTTGTGGGTCCCAGAAGTTAATGTGTCTTAAGTATGACGTTCTTCTTCCCAGTTTTGGCTCGCTTCCAAAGATAATAGAACTAGATTGGGGAAATTTTGCAAAGAGCCTTTGCAGCTTTACTTTCTTTTTTATTTAGTCGTAATCTTGTTGGAGATGACAATAGTCCAATGAATGAAATACAAAAAAGTTAAAACTTGTTGTATGGATGGCAGCGATGGGTGATGGCGAGGTAGATGGGCGATCAACTTTGCAGATGAAGGATTTTCTTAAGGGTTGTAGCAATGAAATTTTGGAAAAAGCTATCGACTCTTTACAAAAAATTATATATAAAAAACAATAAATAAACCTTTCCATTGTAATCAGGGACAATTGGGTCTTTTTACCTAAAATGTTATGGTTCCAGACATGTAGAGGGCGGATTTAGACTCGCCCTTCTATAATGACGCGGTTGTCACTAAAGTTCATGGTGGGGCCCAAGACGCATGCAATATCTTAGTTTCCCCCCGTCAGTCAAAGGGATCGTGGACTGTAAATTGTGGGTCCCACGAGGTAGTGAGTCTGAGTACGTCTGTTCCTCTTCCCAGTCTTTGGGGCTCTTTTAACTTTTGCCGCGATTCTCGTTAGACAGAGGCCTTGCATATTATTTGAACTTTTGGGCCCAAAAAGTTAAGGTTGAAAAGTATTATTGGGTTTGCTTTATTATATATAGAGAGAGATAAGTAATGCACCACTTGCTAACCCATTTCTAAAGGAGAAAATCTTTCGATTGGCTGGCTCACTAATTAGATTAAGCTTTGCAATTCAAAGTTATTTGGCCAACAAAAGACCGGAGAAAGATTCCTTATCTTTGTTTTAGTGATTACTTTAGATAACTTTCTGTTGTTCTATAAAAAATACTGTACGAAATTAGAAACGGTATTAGTATAGAGATTTTTTAAGTCCCTTTTTTTTTCCTTTTGTGCAACTTAATAATCCCCCTCTCCCCTTCGCACTCATCTATATTTGCATCTTGAAAGTTCGTGGATTCGAGATTTAACCAAATCACCAATTCCGTGAGCGAATTCCGCAGGTTGCCTTTCCGAGATTGGAGACATTAGAAATCACTGGCTTGGATAATCTCGGGTTTATGTTTTCCCCATCCACGGTTAAATCTCTCGAACAACTAAAAACACTAAGTGTACGGAACTGCGAGAAGATGGAGGCGATCATTACGGAGGAAGAAGGGTTGGGAATGGAAACATCAGAAACTTTGTTATTCCCGATGTTAACCTATTTAAGCTTACGACGGTTGGCGAGTCTGACGTGCTTCTCTCGCGGAAAGTGTAAGATTGATTTTTTGTTTTCATCAGTGAAGATCTTTGTGTAGATAGAAATCGTCCCTACAATACAAATGGTGACATTCTTTTTATTCAATGACAAACTGATGATAGGTTCACGAGAAGCTCGGAGTCAGGATTGCGTCCAATCGTGCTCCACTGTACTCTTCAATCGAGAGGTACGTGAAATGTCAAATTGTTAAATACAACGGAGACGAAGCATAGCCAAAATGAAAACGAACCAAATTTAATTATACAGTATGGTTTGGTTAAAATTTTTTAGAAGAAAATGAGTGGTGTGCAAGCATAAGTGTTTTAGAGTTGCTGACATGTATGAGTTGCAATTTCTTACTTTTAATTTCTTCAGAAATAGTTTCCATAAAGATGGTTGAAAATCTCTCCTAGTGCCTACACAAAGCATCAACAGAAATTGGGCACTTAATGATAGCGCACGGCTATTTTGTCCAACAAAAATTGCCGCGGCTATTTCGTTGACCATACAAGATTGTCCTTCATATGTGGGGATCGTCACTTAAGTTCATGGTGGGGGCCAAGACGGGTGCAATATTTAGTTTCCCCGTTATTCTAGGGATCATGGACTATATAAGCTGTGGGTCCCACGACGTTGTTTGTTTGAGTACGTCTGTTCCTCCTCCTAGTCTTTGGGGCTTTTAACTTTCACTGTAGTTCTCATTAGACACTGGCCTTGCATATTATTTGAGCTTTTGGCTTGAGTAAATGTATGATTTATGGTTTTTAAATTAAACAATTGGATCATCCGGCACTCTTACAAAAAGCTAACGAATCTTTAAAAGAAAATTTCATTAATTTAAGTATATTCAATTGATGCCGAAACGCGATAGAAAATTTGACTGAACAAGAAAGTTCGAAAGAAGAACAAATTCGTTCTCCAAATATGATTATCAAATCAACAATATTCAAGTCTGCTCAAAAGAAACCCTAAAACAAGCTTATAAAGACCCAAACCTAACCCTATTAGGAAAGGTAATCATCAAAACGTAAAATTACGAAACTGCCATTATTAAATTAATCAATAAAAAAAATACTAAAAAAATAGAAAAATCCATCTAAACAATCTCGAATCGCGAAAATCCATCGTTAATCACGGCCGAAGGCAGTGAGTATTGATCAGCACGCCGTTTCGCTTCAGCCCACCAAATTTGAGCTTAATCCGACATCGTTGACTTCAAGCCCGCAAGTTCGTCTAGTCGCATAACGGGTCCCCTTATGTGCATCATCAATTCTTTCAAGTGTGGAATGATGTAAATAAGAATTGTTCATTTGACCCAGGCAATTCCCTTTTTAAGTGCTTTCTCTTAGCCTAACTTTCTAATTGCTTTAGAGTGATATAATATTGATTTGAGGCCCTCGGCAGTAGATAAAATCACACCTCCTTCTGTAGTGGGCCATTTGATGGTTGATTGGGTCGCCTCTCTTTAATCTTAATCTCTCCATCATTTTCTTTCTCTTAGATGCACTTTTCTTCATCAATTTACTAGCTATTTGATTCTTGGGCTGGCAAGAAAAGCACAAAGTGTGATTTGATTATTTTAGGAAATGAACTAAATTGAAGAGAGGAAGAGATTTTATTTATGCTTGGAATTAATGAGAGACTACTGTGGTGATTATAAAATTGTTATTTGAGCATATCCAAATTACCATTTTGCCCATTGTCAACAGAATCAAGTCATAATTCCTACTTTTTATTTTGTCTCTAGTAATACCAATAGCCTTCTCGTCCTAAAGTCATCGACATAAGTATGGAGATTTTTTTGCCAACTTTTCCTATTTTATTCTTTTTATTTCCTTTAATGCAACTTAAGACAAAAACACCAATTCCGTGAATTCATAATTTACATCTCGGCACTCATCAATATTTGCACCCTGAAAGTTCATGAATTTGTAATTTAACAGAATCACCAATTCTATGAAAGGTTAAAATGAAACAAATTTTGGGCGAATGCTTGGAGCCCTTAGCAAAATCTCAACCCACAGTAAGAAGCATCATGCCAAGATGCAGTTGAGACCAGACAAGATTGCCCTTTTTATAATGGCGCAATTATCATTGAAGTTGGTGGGGCCCAAGACTCTTGCAATATGTTAGTTTTCCCCTACCAATAAAGAGCTGTGGAAATTTAAGTAGTGGGTTCCACATGCCAGTGAGTCTGAGTACGACGTATCTTCTTCCCATGCTTTGAGCTTCCATGAAGAGAGCTCGCTTTCAGAGATGATGGAACTAGATCGAGGAAACTTTGCAAAGAGCCTTTGCTGCTTTGCTCTTTTTTTTTTTCATCGTAATATAGCTGGGGATGACAATAGCCCAAATGAACGAAACAAAAAAAAAAAATTAAAACTTGTTGTATGGATGGGAGCGATGGGTGATGACGAGGTAGATGGGGACATTGCGAGCAACTTTGCAAATAAAGGATATCCTAGAGTTATAACAATTAACTTTTGGAAAAGACTAGTTACTCTTTACAAAAAAAAGAAAAGAAAAGGAAAAAACAGAAAAATAGAGCTTTCCATTGTAATTAGGGACACATGCAATGTCTTACTTTCCCCGTCAGTCAAGGGTCGTGGACTATAAGTTGTGGGTCCCACGAGGTAGTGTGGTCGTGTGGCAAAGATAATGGAACTAGAATGGGAAATTTTTGGAAAGAGCCCTTGCTGCTTCGCTTTTTCTTAATCGCCCTAGTCTTTGGGGCTTTTAGCTTTAGCCGTAGTTCTCGTTAGACGGTGGCCTTGCATCATATTATTTGAACTTTTTGGGCCAAAAGTTAAGGTTGAAAGTATTGTTGAGTTTGCTTTATTATATGCAGAGAGAGAGAGAGAGAGAGAGAGAGAGAAGTAATGCACCGCTCGCTAACCCATTTCTGAACCCATTTCTGAAGGAGAAAATCTTAGGATTGAATAAAACTGGTTCACTAATCAAAATAAGCTCTGCTAATTCAAAGTTATTTGCCCAAGAAAAGACTAGAGAAAGATTCCTTATCCTTTTTTTTAGTGATTACTTTATATAGATAACTTTCTGTAATTCTATGAAATACTCTTGGAAACTAGAAACAAATTTAGTATGGAGATTTTTTTTACTTCCTTTTTTTTCCCTTTTGTGCAACTTAATAATCCCCCTCTCCTCTTCACACTCATCTATATTTACATCTTGGAAATTCATGGATTCGAGATTTAACAGAATTACCAATTCCGTGAGCGAATTCCGCAGGTTGCCTTACCGAGATTAGAGACATTAGAAATCACTGGCTTGGATAACCTCGGGTTTATGTTTTCCCCATCCATGGTTGAATCTCTTGCACAACTAAAGAAAATAACGGTAGGGTATTGCAAGAAGATGGAGGCAATCATTACGGAGGAAGAAGGGTTGGGAATGGAAACATCAGGAACTCTGGCATTCCCGATGTTAACTGATTTATCCTTAACATATTTGGAAAGTTTGACGTGCTTCTCTCGCGTAAAGTGTGAGAATGGATACACTTTGATGTTCCCTCTCCTGGAAGATGTCATTGTGACCAGATGTTTCCACATGAATTTCTTCTCTATAGGACCAATAGAGGTGCCAAAGCTAAAGAGAGTACGAGTATCTAGAGATGCAGCAGCAGCGTGGTTTTGGAAGGAAGACCTCAACATCACCAACCAAAATATGTTTGAAGAAATGGTACGCATCACTGACCAAATTCTGTGCAATTGAATGGTTTTGACCATGAATAGAATAATCAATTTTTGCTAACCAGAAGTTTACGTTTAATGATGCAATTTTTTGACAGGGTACGTTTGCTGGAGTAAAGAAAATGCTGCTATCTGAGCTCCCCGATCTAATTGGAAAATGGCATAGCGAACTTAATCCCATCAAGTCATCTTGGCAATTAGAATCACTGACGGTGGATAAATGTTCATCATTTATTAAAGCAATTCCATCCAAATTGATGCTTGTTTTAGACAATTTGTGTACATTGCAAGTGCGCGATTGCGAGTCGCTAGAAGAAATACTCGATTTAGAAGGGCTAGAGGCTGTGGAAAGCACTCGGGTGCTGCCTCGGCTACGGGAATTGAACTTGGT
The DNA here is from genome assembly GCA_031216235.1 of Syzygium jambos. Lineage (NCBI taxonomy): Eukaryota > Viridiplantae > Streptophyta > Magnoliopsida > Myrtales > Myrtaceae > Syzygium > Syzygium jambos. Next base: position 18,225,148 of record CM062226.1, read on the forward strand.
CAATCTACCAAAGTTGAGGCGACTATGGAACAAAGATCTTCAAGAATCGTTGCGCTTCGATTCTCTACGTGTTCTCAAGATTTATAATTGCAGCAACTTGGGACATGCTTTCACTCCATCGATGGCTCGGTGCCTTGCCCATCTATGGAGAATTGAAATAAAGGAGTGTGGTCAGATGGAAGGAGTGATCACAGACGGAGAAGGGCAGGGAAGCGTTGTGGAGAAGATTACATTCCCGAATTTGGAATACTTGACGCTGGAATGCTTGCCCAATTTGACTGGTTTCCTCTTGGGAAAGAATCATACGCTGGAATGTCCCGGATTGATACAGCTGACCATTGCCCACTGCCTCAAGATGAAAAGTTTGACTTGGCAATCTTTGATGGACATTGACCACGGCACCCCTTCGCTTTTCACTCCGCAGGTCAGTTTTTTCAAGCTAATGCATTTTTGGCATTTCGTATGTAACATATTCTCGTAGAATTGGACAAAAATGCTAGATATAAATGTTCGTAATATCAGTGATCGGTGCTTTGCTCCAATTTAGTCGTTTCATACCTGAACAAAGATGTATAGAATATTTACCTCCCCACAGGAGTCCATGCTCACATCCGTAAATTTTTAATGCAAAACAATTCAGACATTGGTACATATCTACGGATTCAAAATCATCTAATTATAAGTAAATGTCTAATGACTAGCAGCATTCCCGTGCTTTCTACGGATTTATGTACATAATCTTTAAATCTTTAGTACAAAGATCAACAATTCTCTGATCCTCAGCAAATATAACTATTAATCGTACATCTCCATATCTTTTTAGAAATGTTAGTCTTGTGTCGGCTCATAAAATCACATCGTGCGCAATACTCTGGAATTAATTAACGAGGTTCTTAAAAAGTTATCACAGTAACCACATAAAAACATTTACGTTTTACAATGTGAACTATAAAGCACTGAACATAGAATAGCATCTAAAAATGGCAAAAAAAAGATGTCCGTATTGCCACTTCATATTTTCTTGCGCAGAAGCAAACTCGCGTCGTTCTATGGAACATGAAGAAAGGGGGAAAAGAAAGCTTCATAACTGTAAAGACCCAGTTTCACAAATTGCTTAGCTATTACAGCTCATTGTACCATAATCATCTTCCCAATCGATGAAATTGGAGGAATTAGAGAGAGTGGCTCTTTTAATTGGAGTGCTCTGGACTTCGATAATGATCAATGCAATCAACTTTTTATTTCTTAATATTCACCCATGCTTGACCGGGTCTTGATAAATAAAATAAATAAAAATAAAAAAGGTCGATATGCATGAAGCGGTTTATCTTTTTTGTTCGTAAATCATACTTGAATCACTGTACTCGAATAGCCTATCAAATTACGAAACTGTGTTTTACAATAATTAGTAATTCTGGATTATTGTATTTAGTGATAATTAGTGTGATAATGCGGACAATCTATGTTTGGGAAGAGAAAAAGGTAGATTACTTTTTCTGGAAAAGTAAAAAGGCATAAAAAAGGAAAAAAATAAAAGAGAGAAAATGACAGCCGGATAATATTTAGTAAGACATTCAGTGGGCGGTTGCCGACATTGCAAGTCATACTTCATAACTAGGTAACAATATTTGGTCAATGTCCTGGCTACATAAAAAAAGAAGAAGAAGAAATTATCCAATCAACACTACCATTTCGTCTCATGAATACTAAACGCAATAAATGGCGACCCCTCAAGTACCTGAAATGCATGATATTAACCTAAGTTGTTAATAAGGATTGTTAATCGAGACACTTGTTAAATATAACGATAATTTTTTTTATAAAATACAAACAAATACAATTTTAAAATCCTATGATTAATTTATCCATTAAACAGAATTTAGGAGAGGTTATTGTCAAAGTAGAATAATAAGGAATATACAAGTACCCACCATCGTCTAATTTTTTGAAGAATAAAAATCAATTTTCAAATTCATTTTTTGATTGATTAAGTGAATTACAAGCTTATATCTTTACCAAATTTATTTTAGTGCCCCTCCCCTCCTTAGCTTTTTGGACTTTTTCGTTATAGATTCCTTACAAATTTCGATTATTGCTTTCTCTTCTAAAAATGCTTGTGTGTTTTTGTTATTCTAATGCTTTTGCGCAATTTTTTCTATTGTTACTTGCAAGTAGAATGTTCACACATTTTTTCTTCTTAATCGTAAAAGATATCACTAATTATTTATCTACTTCTAATGTCATCTATATGTATGAGCTGTAATGTAATAATAGGCATCCCCACATTCTGAGGATATTTCAAAAAGGAGCCATAACACTCGATCAAGAATACTAATAAATTTTAGGAAGTACGAAAATAGTCCTCTGAATTTTTGGTCATGACAAGTTGTGATAGCATTAATTTCGTTTTGTGTCAAATATGAGCCGTCATGTAATAATAGATATCTCCCACATGGTTAGATAATTTCAAAAACTCATCAAAATCCTCAATTAAGAACATTAATAAATTTAGGGAAGTGTGGAAAGTCATTCTATTTTTTTGGTTGTGACAAATCGTAACTGCGTTAATATTATTGTAACCAAATGAATAATATTAATACTTGCTTCTCAATGGACATTTCGTCGAGGCCATAACACGGTAAAAAAAGCACAGTTGGTTTTCTCCAAACAAACATAATATGGTCATCCACTCTCCTTTTTTTTTTCTTCTTTTGGTTTTGCCTCCACGCAAATTGGTTACCTATTACGCACTTTTTGCCAGCGGTTGGATCACTGGCCCACTGCAAGATTCTGTTTTCACTTTTCCACCTCAAAAGTTAATAAATATTATTTCAAGCAAGTCATTAATGGTCCAACGTAGAACTAGTAAATTTGACCCAATTTGCTCTTGCGGAGATCTAACATACTTTTTTTATTGAAGTAATTACATTGTCTGTGCCTGTTACGAATTTATTTTCTTTCAATACAAAAAATTGTGTACATAATAAAGAAAAAAGTGGTAAACAATTGAAGTTAGTTTTCTTTTTTACTCTTGCTTGCCATCAATTTTTCATTACACTTCTCATCAGTGAACTTACTCATTAGAAGATTTGTAAGTAATGTTCGCAATTAGTATTAGTGTTGAATAAGTAACGGTGCTCATAGTAAATGGAGGAAATAATGTGGAGCCATGCTTCGGTTTCATCCATTCCTTTATCAATATATATGCTGCTTAAATTCTCTGCACGCGTTATTCATGGCTCGTCATCACCATGCCCTCGCTTTTTCTCCACTTGTGATGCATGTTCACCTTGAAGCAAATAAATCTAATAGATTCTCTCCTTATCTAATGTTGCATTATCAAAAGATCAGTTCAAGCAACTTTAATAATGACCACTGCAAACAAATCTGACAAATTGGATGTTCATCTAGGAGTGCTCTAGACTTTGATAATGATCAGTGCAAGCACCTTTCTATTTCTTAATATTCACCTAAGCACTCAAGTAAAATGGCCTTCTTCTATTTGTGATCGGCAAACATGAAAGTTTGAGAATCCGAGAAGTCATCATGGCAACTGTCCGATAATTAAAGGGATAACTGATAAGGCGTTGCTAGTATTAAATGTCAATCAAGCCACTTAAAAGCTAATGCGCAGTGTACTATTGATTATAAATGCATTTATCATTTCATGTTTGTTGCAATGCAATATACTTGGCCTTATTCATCAATCAACTGAATGAAATGAAAGCATCAATTAGCCCCTCCCTGTTTATATCACTAAGAAGCTCTTGCATTCTCATAATTTGTGAGAGTGAGGGAAGTTTTGAAAATTCCTTCTTTGAGTTCATAACTCAATGTAATCACATTCATTGTGTCATTTTTTTCAATATGGCAGGTACAATTTCCTCGACTTGAGTGGATGGTTCTCTCCCACATGGACAATTTAAGCAAAATATGGACCGACGGTCCTCAAGAAACTCGCACTTTTGACTACTTAGGGAAAGTGGAGGTTCAAAATTGTAGGAGCCTTGAAAATTTGTTTCCACATTGGGTCGCTACAAGTCTTACCCAACTGAAGAAACTTCGAGTGGAGTGTTGTGGGATCGAGGAAATAGTCGCTAGTGGAGATGACACTCCACACTCCAATACTACTCAAGTTCTTTTCCCAAAACTAACCTCTCTAGTGTTACACGATATGTCACGGCTCAAGAGCTATTGCCCTAATTTGCCCACTTTGAATTGGCCATTCATGGAGGAATTGCGAGTGACGCACTGTGACAAACTGAACACGTTGTCCTTTGCAGCATCCATGAACAATTGGGCTCAAAGAGATGATCAACAGGACCTTTCATGCCAAGAAGCAGAGTCTTCATTTGAGAGGGTATGTTTACAGCTGTTCTCCCTCAGTTTCTACTTTGTTCTTTAAATCTCTCACTAATCTTATATCCACTGCATAATCATGTCACGTTATAATGCTATAGAAAATATGATCTCCCTTGCTTATTAGTTTGTCGACAACATTAAGATATTTTTAATATATTAAGTATACTTTTCATTTGCGGACACCCATAAGATATTCCATTACCTAGAATTACAAAAATATTTACAGATTTCTGTTGACAACACGATATATTCCTAATCTAATCTAATGGTGCTCCTTAGGGAAATCAATGAGAATTTGACATGAGGTCCTCCCCATTGTTGACACGTGTTTCTTCGCTAATTTATCTTCTACAAACTCTAAAAAATCAATTAAAACAATTTTTTCAAAACAAAAATAACATTAGCACCTTAATGCCCTATTTTCTATTGTTTTCGTTAATTCCCCTGTCCACTGCATAGTCTTCATATTATAATACTATAGAAAACCTGAAACCCCTTGCCTAAGAGTTTGAAGACAACATAAGATATGTCTTACATCTTAAGCACACTTTTAAGTCTGTGGACCCAAAACATTTTACTAACATTTTGAGTGCATCCCATTACATAAAATTCCAAAGATGACAATTTTTTGTTGACAAGATAAGATATTTCTAATAAAAGATAAATTTGGTGAGTTGAAGGGCTCTTGAATTTAGATTCACTCTACCAACATAACCATACCAACCTCTACTTGAGGCTTTTAAAAGCTTGAGATTGTATGTAGGGATCTTTTGATTTGATGAAACGTTAGAAGATGGCCCAATCTTTGCTGAATTTACTTTTCTCGTTGTATTGACAATTTGACAGGACTTTCCCTACTTAGAGAAACTTTTCTTAGTCGATAAAGATGTTCAAATGATACAAAATGGAAAACTTCCTGATGATATCTTTGGCAAGCCTAAAGCACTAACATTGGCATGCTTTCATGGTGAAAAGGCCGTCTTTCCTCCTAGATTCCTCCTAGAGAGATTTCAGAATTTACAAAGCCTTGAGATCTTTTGTTGCTCCTTTGAAGATATATTCCTTGACGAATGGCTTGTTGACGAGGGAAAACATCCGGTGCTTGAAAATCTAAGAGTACTTAAGTTAAGCAAGCTGCATAACTTAAAACGTTTATGGAGAGAAGACTACTTAATGGCGAAAATTCTTCGGAGTATCAAAACATTTGAGGTTTGGGATTGTCCCTGTTTGACAACATTATTTCCAGCCATGACATCCTTCCACAATTTGTGGAAGTTAGTGGTGAAGAATTCCTCTGGATTGGTACATCTGGTAACAGCTTCAGCGATCACAAATTTAGTGCATCTCATCGAGATGACTATAATAGGATGTGAAAGAATGAAAGAAGTAGTGGCAAACGATGGTAATGAAGAAGAAAAAGTGATTTCTCTTGGGAAGCTAAAGAGTTTGACACTCCAAAATCTGCCAAGCCTAGAATGCTTCTCCTCCACCACAAGTTGCAGCTTGAGGTTCCCATCCTTGATTCGTATTGAAGTGGAAGAGTGCCCACAAATGAAGATCTTTTCCAAGGGCGCGCTGGGCACGCCAAATTTACATTACGTGATACTATTTGGATACAAGTGGGAATGGAACTGGGAGGAGCGTGATCTCAATACAACCATACAAAAGTTATCGGCATGAACAAATATGCACATGGATTTGGTAAGAGATTCAATTAATGTCTGTTTGTTTTCGTGCGTATTTTTGCTTTTTTCGCTCGCCTCTTGCATCTCAAATTGCTCGACCCCTAAAACTTTCCATCTTTTTTTTTTTTTAATAAACTTGCCTAACCACCGATGAAGGGCAGGGCAGGACAGGGCAGGCGGTGAATATGAAGAGAGAGAGAGAGAGAGAGAGAAGAGTAAAATGGGAGCCCAGCCCCCCCAGTGGGAGCTGATGGGAGCTCGTCGATCTCGCCTCCGTCACTGAAGTGCTTTATCCAAAAAGAAGAAAGGGAATTTGTCTCGCGCGAGAAGCTGAACAGTGCGCCCTCCCACCATTCCCTGAAGATCATCCACGGTTTCTGGTCGTCATCGTTGTCGCCGTCGCCATCGCCGGAGAGAAGACGAAGGTGCGACGCCGGAGATGGCACCGCCGAGCCTGGGCAGTCCTCCCCACTTCATCGGAGAAGATCATGCTCTCTCTCTCTCTCTCTCTCTCTCTCTCTCTCTCTCTCTCTCTCTCTCTCTCTCCTGCATCTGTATCAGACAAATTCGTGAGTTCACGCTTCTTCACACATCATTTCTCCCGACTTTCGTGTCTTATTGCGCGTGAGTTTCTCCCGATTTTCGTGAACCTTCCTCGATCGTCGTCTTCTTCAGCCAGGGGCTCTGTCTTTTAAATTCGTTCCACATTCGAGTCTTATCCGTGTTTGAAAACATGCATTGGACAGAATAGTTGAAACATATTCATGAATACAAAGAAGTTGTGACTAGGGCTCTGTTTTGCTTTAGGGATGGATGTCTCTCAACAAACATCAAGGGTTAAATTTCTATTATTATTGAAAGAGGGAATAAATCATGGAACTTGAAAATTCAGAGAATGTCCATGCCTAGTCGAAATATGAGGAGTCACTTTCACGCCTTGTTCTCGATAAACTCTCGACTGTTCATCATCATGAGGATTTGGAGGGGTGGCTTGCGGTTTAACTTGTCTTGTTTTTGCTTACACAACTCTCTTTCCGCTGTTCTTTTCAAATTCTAGAATAGTTTTTAAGAAGCCCTTGTTTTTAATCTTGATTTATTTCGTTATGATTGTGGGGATAATATTAACTTCCAATCTATGTTGAAATTTTCTCATAGCAAGTCAAATTAATGAAGTTTTCATGAACTGTCACTAAGGTTGTCGTTTTTCAAGCGTAGATAGGACCAAACAGTTAGTAGATTGTGAGCTGGTTTCTTATGGCCCAACGCATCCAAGGCTTCTCACTGCTCTTAAATCGGCCAACAAATTTCAAACGGAGCATCCCTTTTTGAAGGTGGTGATGAGGCCCTCTTATGTTAAGTATGGCTTGGTAAGATCCCAAGCTTATTTTCTCAGACTGGCATGTCTGAAAATCAAATTTATTAATGCTATTTATAACTTTAATTATACGCTAGAGTATTTCCAAGTTTACTTCATTGTGTAGTAAAACCACACGACATGTTATTTTTCTTGAAGTATTCATGGGTATATGTTTAAAACAGATCTTAACAATAGAGTTATTGAAGCAGGGAAAAGAATGAAAGGACAGTTGTTGGGACATAAGCTGGTGGTCTGAGGTTTGAAAAGATAACAATCGTCTTCTTTTTTTGTGGATAGATGTGTTGGAAAAGCAACTGCCGAGGCGTCTTAAGAATTAGAATCCAAGCCCTCTTATATGGAGAAATTTGACAATGCTATTCAAGGTCGTGGAAGTAGAATAAATATGTGAATCGCACAAGGAGACTATATTGATATGGACCAGCAAATTACGAAGAATCTTGCTGCCTCCACAACTAAAGAGAAAGACCTAAAAGATAAGGGGGTGGCTTGTCATGATTCTGAAATTTCATTGTAGATCTAATGACTCATAATTTTGTTGTCAAATAGGAGATACTGTTGTATTTTGTTATATTAAATCATATTTGGGGAAAAAAAGATGATTTTACTTTATCAAATTGAACGAATAGTTTGATAAAACCAACCGAATAGCTTAAGTTTAAATTTTCAATTCCATCCCTGTTCCAGTCGTTGATGTTTTTGCTTTTTCCCCTGTGATTGTGGTCTGTGTGGCTAAAATTCATATGTTTTAAATATATATAAGACATGTAAGGCTTCTACTAAATGTGTACCCTGTTGCACTCTAGGACTCTAGGAGCATAGATTCTGACATTTGACTTTGGATTGATGACTTCCATTATATGGTTTACTGTCTATCAAAACTCTTGAAACTAGCAAATACTGCCTTAAACTCACATTGTATGTGATTTGATTTCACTATATATTGGTTTTTCAACCATGTACATGGGCAGTCTGCTCCTGTTCAATTCATCACGCAACATATTCAAGAAATCAAGCAAATTGCTACCCTCAGGTATTTAGTTGTTTCGGTTTGGTTTTTTTTTTGGGGGGTGGGGGTGGGGTTGGGTTGGTTTCTTTTCTGCTGGTTGGCCCACATTTGCAAGAGCAAGTTATCTGCATCTGCATGTGAATGCTGATTGGCAAGGATAATGTTGTGTTCAAAGTCTACATATTCACTAGTTCTGGTTAGTACTTGATTTACATTGATCGATATGAACTCTAGAAGTGTCACTTTGGCTGGTCCAAAAGGAATTCAATATTCCAAATAATAACTCCTTTATATAGTCTTGATGAATCAAGGAAGTGTACTTCTATGCCGATTGGGTTTATGAGGTTGATAATAATCTGGATGCACACTGATTAATGCCACATTCCAAATCTGAATGAACTAAAAAGGATGTGCTTCAAGATGTCCGTTTTGGTTTATGCATTCTTATATGTTGTTCTTTTTGAATTTGAAAGCAAGTTTCATAGGCTTATTAAGATTATGGGTTTTATTTTTCCAATAGGGAATGCCAAAGAGGTTCGCGAGAAAAAATGGTGAGAATCTCTCGAAGGGGTTCATGAGAAAATATGGTGAGAACTCTCGAAAGGATGCTTCTGAGAGAATGGTGCAATTATTTGGCCTGTGGATTTGGAAAAATATGGTGAGATGGTTTGGCTATCAAAGGGTTGGAATTAATTTGCAGAGCATTACTCTATCTGTGAGGGCCAATTTTTGGTCTTTAAATCTGAAGAGGACTCCATTTTCCATGTAATCATATTTGATAAAAGCACGTCTGAGATAGAATATCCACCAATCAATGCCGATGTGACGAACCGAGCCTCGGCGATTGTGGAATTGTCTTGCTGAAAGTGGAAGATGCTGTAGATTGCCGTGATGTTTCGGTCGAGCTTTAAGTCTTGAGGGATGATGTCACGACCCGTACCCCACGTAGCGCAACATCCCATTCCAAGGTCGATTTTGACTGCGACGTCCCAGGAAGCGTCGCCAACCCACACCGAACAGAGATCAAGCACAAGCGGAAGTATAAAATAAACAAACCCAGACAACTTCAAGTAGAACCAAGGATAGCCATACATCAAAATCCATTTACAGAAAATAATTACACATTTATATTACTATATAAAAAACCATTTGTACAACATTTACAAGTACAACAAAAGATACAACTGGTCAGCAGCCACCTGGTCAAAAAGGGATAAGTGGCTGGGGAGGTCAGACTAAACTAAGGAAGAGGGCGACAGTCCCAAAAAGTTTCGGCCCTCGACTCTGGCTAAGGACACGAGACGATCCTATGGCTCCAAGTCGGGGTCGGATGACTCAGTGGGATCGTCTGACAACTCCTCAGAGACGTCCTCGCTAGACTCGGAGTCCTCGGAATCCATCGCCTGGGCTCGCTCATCCTCGGAGTCTGGCTCCAACTCTGGGTCCAGATAAAGCTCGAACCCCTCCTCGTATGATCCCAGCTCCTCCATCTCTCCGTCCTCCTCGACATCTTGCTCCATGGCCTCGGGTTCGTCATCCTCCTCCTCATCCATAGGCTCGGCGTCCTCTGCTAGTACGTTGGGCTCCTCATGCACCTCCTCCTCCTCCATCATTTCCTCAGGTATGACCTCAGGGTCTATCACCTCACCCGCAGCTATAATTGGTTGCATCAGCCCAGTATTATCGATAGGGACATCAAAGGTTCTAAGGGGCTCTCCCTCGTTCCCATTGGCACCCCGATGGCACCACGCCACATATTCTTGTTTCTGATAGTAATCTACACCTATATTCACAACTACTTCAGACCGATACCTCACAAAAGCCTCCCCATTTCCTGAAGGGTAGGTAGTAGTATACGTCCGGATCTGCAGAGGGATCCCAAAAAGAGGCGGTGGTCTCTCCATCCTCACGGCCGGGGGTTTGAAATGTTTCGGTTTACGCAACCGTGAGATAAATCTCAGTGAGTTTAACCCCTAAACCTAGGCTAGGCTAACATGCAATCTCCTGACCGGAAAGTAAATATTAAATTATAAACCAACAATAACCAAATCGATCTTAGACCCTGCAGGTTAGACAGATCAACGTATAATAATCACAGCACATACGTGACACTCATAATCACACTTATGCCAATCATATGCTCATGCACCAAGTCTCACCCACTTACATGTTAATCAATGCATGTCTATGCATGAAAATGTTATTAACATGTCATACGCATTTCTTTGGCCCAACAGCCCACACCGGCACACTTGCCTAATTCATTATTACTACGACTCGAGTCATTAATTTTTCACGGCCCGGTGCGTCTAGCCTGCTTCAAAGTGCATGAGGCGCAGCAACCGATCTGGCCCAGTGTCTCTAGCCTGCTTCAAAGTGCATGAGGCGCAACACTGTTCTCCTTGCGAACCAGAGCCTACTGCAAAGTGCATGAGGTTGGTCGCCTTCCGGACATACCGGGCATCGTCCTGCTTCAAAGTGCATGAGGACGGAGTTGACTCGAAGGTCCTTAAGTGATCACACAATGCATTATTATCTGAACCCAGCATATGACGCTTCAGGGTAATTTAAGTGATCACGCACTCATGGCAAACACGCATTTTCGCACAATTTCATAACATGCCACACTCTAGGCACACATAATGCGTGTTTATGTTATGTAGTGCAATGCCCCACGAACACTAATGAAATTTCATCACAATTAAACACAATTTACGAGCAATCAATTATTCCGATCACGCCCAGTAATTTCCCGACGAACATCTATATTGGCCAATTAATCCATTTAATTGCCACATTTCATACACATTAGCTTACACAATTTCTCCGATAATAATTCTCATCAATTATTCCTCAACCCCATCAGGAACACACATAGAAACTATCTAAGCCAATCCGAAATGCGCCGATAACACCTAAATCAGTCCAGAAAAACGCATAATTAGTCCTAACCCGGTTTTAGGAATTTTACTCACCTAATCCGAAATCACGACGACGGGGAATGGCGACCGATCACTGATGAACAGTGAGACCGGCGGCGGAATTCCCGAGCGACGGCGAACGGACGAGTGAATAGTGTTTTTCCGTACGGTGAACAGTGTTCCGTACGGGGACGTGAACAGTGTTTCCGTACGGACACTGTACGGACAGGCCGGGAACAGTCGCCGGCGAGGTGCCGATCACGGCGGCGACGATCCGTACGGTGTGAACAGTGTTTTCCGTACTGAAGTGAACAGTAACTTCCGTACGGACACTGTACGGACAGGGTGCGACGGCGACGCATGAAGGTGTTGGACGCCCGGGTGTCGACGGAATGGCGATCGGAGCTCCGGCGAAGCTCCGGCGACTCTGTTTGCAAAACTGAAAAATGAGAAAAACAGAGAAAAACAGAGAAAAATAGGGCTGATTTGGACCAAAACCTGGGCTATGGTGGCTGCACAGAGGGGGAATAGGTTGCTGGTGGTGCTGGCTTGGCGGGGACTGCTCCGGCCGGTACTGTTCCGGCATGAACAGTACCGAAAATGCAGAAAACGCATGGCAAAACAGAAAACGAAAGAAAAGAAGGGGAATTTCTGGAAAATTTCTGGCCGAATGCAGCTGTGCGTGAGAGAGAGAGAGATATCTGGTCAAGGGGGTCAAAGTTTATCCTAGTGGAGTAAGTGTCAAAAATCCAAAGCATTGGACACTTTTGCCCCTAATCCAAAGGCCCAAATTTAATCTAATCCAATAATTCAAGGGCATTTTGGTCATTTGTCCTTAACCATGGTTGACCAGACCTGGTTTAGCCCTAACTAACCTTGGTTAATCCCAAAATTAAATCCAAAATTCGGAATTAATCAAAAATAGCCTAGGGGCATTTTCGTTATTTTTCGATCCCGAACCGAAATTCCAATTTTTGTCCATACCGGTCCTATATATTCATGGTGGACATAATCCGGTGTCGGAATCGAAAAATTCATCCTTTAAGCCCTCGAAAATCGACTGCGAAGTTCTGGGAATAAAATAATATTATTGTTCCAATTTTTGTCGAAATTCCAGTTTTTGTCCGTAATGACTCCCGATATGTGTGGCCACTCAAAAATGGCGTCGGCTCCGAAAAATAATCTCGATTGACCTCGAAAAGCGACGCTGGTGTCCCGAGGGGCAAAATCGTCATTTTTCACCCCCGGACCAAAATTTCAATTTTTACACGTACTAACTCCAAACGTGTGTGGCCAGCGTAATATGACGTCAGATTTCCAAAGATAGTCTCTTAAGCCTTCGAAAATCAACGTCGAAATTCGAGCCCAATTTCGTGAATAAACTCGCTAAATTTTCACTTTCAGGGTCTCTCACTAACGGGCGGCTGTTTAGAAATTACGCGTATCGACCTAGGGCTATCCATGTCGTGATGGTCTCGATCATTGAGAGAATGAGAAATTATCACTAGTTCCAGAAGTCACGATCGTTCGGTTCAGGTTCAGGACGGGTTGGCCACGTGTATCTTCGGTTTTGCAGAATCACCTGCGTCCCAATTATACATCGTTGGCCTTGGCCAAACCCAATCCATTACCCTTTCCTACGATCGGCCCACGTTGGCCCAAAATATTCCCTCAGTATCTCTCGTGATCGGTGTCCGTTTCACGATAGGGTCCCCGGTCCACGTACTGTTTTCTAGTAAGCCATACCCCATTGGTTAGTATCCCGAGAGTGATCAGCTCTGGGCGAGACTTACTAAAATGAAATGCGAATTAATACCAGTTTCATTGATCCCGGAAATTACATCAAAATTCGGGCTGTTACAGATGAATTGCATTCAGCCAAGTGTCCTCGGCTTTGTATGGCAAGGGAATTTGATCAGGTTTGCGAAGTTCACGGCGGTTCCTATGCACATTCATCAGCACAGAGTTTGGGAAGGGACAGAAGTTCAAATTGCTCATCATTAGATTTTCCAGGTGTGAATCTTAATACATTAACTAATTCTCCCCTTGACTGTGTTGTTCTTGTGTTTGATTTGAATTCCTTACGGGAACTCTCCACATTGTCAGGCTAAGAGAAACTGTGTTAGAGCTAATTCATTCTCGTTGCGTTTCTCTATCTCTAGTCCTCCCATGTGTGCATATGTATGTGATGTGGGATCTCGTAAATGTCAAGCCAATGGAAACAAGTCTTACTGACATGACAACTATATTAATAATATACTCGTCACATAATCGTATTATCTTTTGTACATGGAAAAGAGATTTATCGGGAAAATATGCATAAGAATTAGAGATGTGGAATCAAAGATTTGCTGGGATTAGAGATTTCTTAGAGTGATTACAAAAGGCAAATTGTTTGGCCTTCAATTGACAATGCCGGGTTCAACTCCCTGATCATATGGACGTACCCTTACCATCCGTTGGACTTCGTTCAACGGCCGTACACCTCATATGGCTCTCGGTCCTAAACATACTCCATCGAAGCGACACCGGGAGCTCCTCACACGTGCCCCGACCGTCCGTAGCATACCATTTTCGGACCCTCACTTTGATGCCTGTGGTATGAGAAAAGTGCCGATGTTACATGTAGGGTGGTGATGATTTGGCCCTTCTTCCAGAACTTGGGCCGTGACCAGGATTCCAACCTGGATCTCTTCTTGCTTTCTCGGGTTTGGTTGTTTTAGCTTTGTAGTTCTAACCTTACACTAACTTGATGGCATTCTTGCCTTGCTCATTATATAGATTCAAAAGAAGTCAAATTTCAATGCGAAAGCTACAAAGATTTGGCGAGCGGGGTTTTTGCTGCAATTTTTGTTGCGACATATCCTTTAATTTTGAACCGTTATCTGTCGATACTTTCGATTTTTCCATAAATTGACTCGAAGTACACACACAAAAAAAAATTCCTTGATAATTTCAAGTTTTGAGCTTAATTGGGAAAATTATTAGACGTGAGTCGTGCCATTTTCACGTTCTTTGTAAGATCCAACATACACTTCCTATTGCTAAAGGAAAGTTCCGTTTTATTTCCCGCAACTTAAATTCCTAAGAAATATTATTTCAATCTCCCTAGGTTATCAATATGTCACCAACATAAATTAAAGAAAAATCGTGATAAATGAATTTTCCTTTCCATAAAGTAAAATAGGGAATTATAAACGGAAGAAGAAGAAGAAGATCCGTTAGGCTTTCCATTTCTCAGCATTTCTTCTTGCAGCGGTCACTATCGCTTCTTCTCGATCTCTCTATCTCCACCCTCGAGCCGAGCTGCACCGCCCATTTCTGCCTCCGACCGCCGCAGTCGGTCGCCTCGGCATTCGGCAATCAGCGCCGCCCCCCCTCTCTCTCCCTGCCTCCGGAGCCCCCCGAACCCTAAGGCTCCTTGCTTCAGTTCGGTTTAACCGGGATTGTGAAAGATGGAGGAGGACCAGGAGATGGAGAGGTTCGGGATGGACAGCGATTACGACGACGCGCAGTGGATCGACGGGGAGTTCTACTACCGGCGGCAGAGGGAGAAGCAGGTGCAGACCAAGGCGGACGTGCTCTACGGCGTCTTTGCGTCGGGGGACTCCGATTCGGACTACGACGAGTCCTCCAAGAGGAAGCGGAGGAAGAACGAGGACCTCCAAGGTAAGGCCGATCCGTCGAAACCTGTGAATTTCGCGTCCACCGGCACGGTCATGCTGAACAGAGAGATCGATGGGAATTCGAAGAGGGAGAATGAGGATGACGAGTCTTCTGCCATGGACTGAGGATAGGCCGGGCTTGGGGGCTGGCGCTGGAGTGGGTTTGGGGTTTAAGAAGCGGAGAGGATGGTTTCGATGAGAACGGCGAGGAGGGGGAAAAGGAGAGTTTCTTGCCGACGGCATTCGGGCGGAAGATCAAGGAGGGAGCGGAGAGGAGGAGAGAGCAATCCAAATTGGAGAAGAAATCGCAGCAAGGAGGGGGGGGGTGCTAAGAGGGATTCTTTATGATTCGGGGAATGTGGGCGGCTTCGAGAAGTGCACACCAAGGGAATTGGAATGAAGTTGCTTTGAGAAAATGGGTTACAAAGAGGGCGGTCTTGGGAAGAACCGGCAGGGAATTGTGACGCCCATTGAAGCAAAGTTGCGTTCTAAGAATATGGGTATGGGCTTCAACGACTAAGAAGAAACTCCTGCAAAGGCACCTGTTGCCTCGCTGGAGCCAGAGGAAAAGAAGACATTGCCTGATGTGCCCGGCGGTAAGGAGAGGCTTTGGTCTAAGCAAGCGAAGAAGGCGACGCTGAAGAACAAAGCAAAATATGTTACAGCAGAGGAGCTGTTGGCGAAGAAGCAGGAACAGGGGGGTGTTGAAGTTGTGCAAAAGGTACTCAACATGCGCGGACCTCAGGTTAAGGTATTAGCAAACTCGGAGAATCTGAATGCGGAAGAGAAGGCGAGGGAGAGCGGCATTCCGATGCCTGAGCTCCAGCACAATGTAAGGTCGATTGTGGGCCCGGCCGAGTTGGATTTTCAGAAGATCGATAGCGATCCAAGGAATGAGAAGGAGACAGCTCTGAGCTTGCAAGAGGAAAAAGAGAAGTTGCAAGCCGAGGCAGAACTCCAGAAGAAACAGCTGAATTATACTCTGTTTATCAGAGTATTTCAGGGATGGGATCCTCTTCGGAATCCCTCACCTGGGTTGGAAGTTGTTTCGCGGTGGAAATCTATTGCACGGGCAGTATCTTTTGGAGTTGCCACTGACTTATTGCGGCCGGTTAGACCAAGTGAATACGCACCAGAGACCTATTGGGGACTTACTTACGCTAACATTTAATTAGCGCCTTTCCGGTTCCTATTCTTATTTTATTTTGAAGATATGAATCATATGCGGTATTGTCTATTTTTATTTCAAAAGCACGCTTAACTAAGTGACCCAACACCGATGGTTGCACGATCAACATTAGTTCAAACACATAAGGTAATCGACGCATCAGAGCAAGATAAGAGAAACATCAAATCGGGATAAGAGTATGAAAGTAGAAACTATGAAAGTTAAAGTGCAGGATAGTAAAACCCCATACACTTTCGGGCAAAGAATATATACAACACCTTGTTATTAAACCCTGAAGTAGGAACCCCGTGAGCTAAGTTTGAATCTAAACATGAAAATTTTCCACCTTAAACGATGATAATGAGACACTAATAAAAATAGGATGCGGTGAAACATAGTACTCAATTTTAAATCTGAATGCAACTTCCATTTTTGGTCATTTTCTCATTTATCATTTTTTCGTCATTTTTTGCTGACAATAAAGAGTAGTTTCGATGTTAGGATGCACAATAACGGTTAATATGCAATTAACTAGCAATGAGGATCGAAAAGAATACACAAACTACACGTCTTATTGATAAGTTCATAACAAATATATGAGTAGAATAACATCAAAATGGACGAGCCATTTATCCAAGTCAAAGTCAAGACAACTAAATCAAACCTTACCATCGGATCCACTTGAATGAATGAATGAATGAATGGGACTGTTTAAAAGTATGATTTTTTTCAGAAGAGGTCCGTACCAGGCAAAGCATCCGAGCCTCCTCCGATAGTGGCTTTTCGTCTTCGAATCTTGCGCTCTCGAAGTTGAACTTGCTCCCACCACCAGGTAAAGCTCGCTGAACCGTGTCTCTTGAACAGGTAGTCTTTGAGACCAGCTTCGTCATTCCATCGAACTCCTTCCTTGCGAACTCGATACCTGCTCCACAGTGCAACCGACAGCGATTCCGAAATTTCGGAAGACAGCGAGAGGATGGGAGAAAACAAAAGCGAAACATAAATCAAAAGACAAAGTTGGAATCTATTGAAATGAATTCTAGAGTTCAATCGGAGATGAAACGAGCTGGTAAGCGTGATTGTTAATCGACGAATTCCGCCATCACCTGAATGTCGTGAGGAACTGTAGAGATTTATCTAGGCGTAACTTCCTCTCTGTTTGTCATTTCAAAATCGTCTCACCCTCTGTTTCTCTCTTGCGCAATTCACCGAACACCTTCTGCTCAGAGTACGCGGCACGTTCAACGACCAGGAAACTCCAGTGGTCAAGTTCGACCGTCGTGGGGGGTGGCTAAACAATGAAGGACGATCCCTTCGAAGATAGACGATGCGGTGGGAAGGTGATCCTCATCTCTCTGTCCATCTTCATTTTATTTTCTTCTCTCAAGCTCACCGGCTCCACCATCACTATCGTCAAGCTCTTTCTCTAAGCTGCAACCGAAGGCATCTCGGACTCTCCCTCTCCAGATTGAAGTGTCGAGTTAATTTTCGATTCATTCCAAAACATGCTCGTCGATTTCTGCCTTGCTCTGTTCTCTTCCGCTCCATCGCCGCCTTTCGGATTCCATTGCCGCTGTCAGCTTGCGTCCTCCGTTTCGCCTCGTCTCCGCTGCGCGCCAAGTGGGGGTGTGGGCTGGTGTGGACAAGAGCTCCGTCCGATTGCCAGGGCTGAGGTGGGATGGATCGTCATCATCATCTGGATTACGATACGATGCGATCCGCCGTGATTTGAAGGACGAGATTTTCCCGGTTTCGCTCGCGGCCACTTCCGCCTACCGGGCGTCGCTTCATCAACCGACGACGGCATCCGATGTACGCGAATCTGAGGGTCATCGTCCGAGACATAGGCCGAGCAGAGCATGAAGAGAAAACGAGGAGAATAAAAATAAAAAATAAAAAAAAAGACAAAAGAATATAGAAGATGGAATTCGTCGAGAGGAAGATTCATCCAATAACTCACCATTATTTTTTTTTATAAAAAAAAAAAAGCAACTGTAAACTTCAAATTACGTTCATTAACTTTTTTTGTAACATCGAAAATCCAAAATTATGTCCACTATGACAAACTTTTTCTTTCGACATAAAAAACCTCAAACTTATACTTATGCGATACATTTACCTTATCATATCAACACCATTTGAGATTTTTAACGGTGCTCATTAATAATGTAAATGTGTTTTACATATATAAATTTAAGATTTTTTGTGTCTTCTTTTCTTCCTTATCCAATATTTTATTCATTTTCGTGTAAAAGCAAACTCTCCAAAATTGGAGAACATTCATAAAAACAGAAAAAAAAATTAGGATAAATAAATCACAGTAAATATAATTTTGAGTTTTTTTTTATTTCTTTTCCTTTTTTTTCTAGGCTCTATCAATAAATGGTCACAACTCACAACGGAAAATACATCGATTTCTCCCGTGGAAGCAAGTCCCATTTGCTTGCCATCTACCAGCCACGGTTGAGCCGCCACTGGGCTCCCGTTAGGGGTGTCAAAACCGAACCGTATACCAGAACCGAAATATGACCCAACCCGAATCGGCCTGAATTTTTAGGGTATTTTCTGTTCGAATCTCACTATGTTCACGTATACAATTATAAAATGGGTATCGTGACGTATTTCGGTTCGGTTTGGATCATAACACCAACCAAACTGAAACACGGTACTTTACCAAAACTGAGTTAAAACTCAAGTTCGCTTCTTCTCTGCTTCCTCTCGGCCAAGCAATACTCATGTTGTCACGGCCTATCGCCCACTGCAGAACTGTCTTCACCAAATATAGAACGAAACAGAGACCAACATTCGCCACGAGAGCTGCAGGCGAACCAATCGGCGATCAGTGAATGGACATCAGCACATGCGCAACAGTTCTCTGTTGCATCGAGCTCATCATCACTGCTTGCTGGGTTCACTCAACTCAGTCCAGTCGAGTAGGATAGAGTCGCTCGTCGTCATTGTCGAATGTCTCAAATCATCATCGATTTCTTTGAGTTAAATGTGGTCAACTTTCAACAAGATTCGATCGGATCATGCGGCAAGCAACTGCCCATCAAAGCTCCCTCATCTTCCAGACTAGCCTTAAAACTTACGGTGGCTGAGTAAAAATAGAGACAGTGAAGCATTCAGTTGATAATAAAGGAAGAAGCACCGAGAGCCAGAGAGTTAAAAGAGTAGTGGGCATCTAGTGAGCTCCAAAGTCTTCCTCCGAGAACCTTGTTGGAAATATGGGATAAATTGATGGGTGAATGAATGAGAAATTGATGCTCAAAGAACACCCTTGAGTTGGAAGTGGGAAGTGAAAAGCACTAGTCTCACATTGGAAAAGAAAGAAGGCTATGGAGTGCTTTATATACAGTTACACTCATTTGAAGTGATAACTATCATAGCACAAATATTATGCCTCGCGCGCAGGCGCAGGGGGTGCAAATTTGACGCCTGACGAGCTGAAACTTGGGCGCGAGCGCACGTCCCGTGTACACTATTGCAGGACCGAAAAGTGGGCCTCGCGATGGTGCGTTAAATTGTGTTGTTACAGAGTTAATTTTATAACGGCAAGATGTTACGGAATTGATTTTGTAACGGCAGAATTAATCGGCCGTTATTCCTGACGCGAATTGATTTTGTAACGGCAGATTTAATCGGCCGTTATTCCTGACGCGTATTGATTTTGTAACGGCAGATTTAATCGGCCGTTATTATTCCCGAACAGCTCTCCCTTCTGTTCTATTTTTATCGAAATCGTTCTTCCTCAGAAAAGCTCTCTGAATTTTGCATTGTTTTCGATAGTGTTCATCTCCGCAATTTGTTCAAGTTCGCCGGAGGCTTTGAAGTTCTGATTACTTCTTAGTCGTCTAACGTTGTATCCTGGGAGACAGACGTTGGCGAGACCTCGGACGCGTGCTGAAGGGAACGAATCTGTTTTAAGGAAACTGTGTCAAACACAGGCCTCGGTATTCATTTGTATCGATTCCAACTTTGTTATTGCAATTTCGTTTTCTTTACGATTCTGAATTGTTTGTAATATTTATGCTAATGCCAATTTGAATTGCTCAAAAATCTTAAAACAGATTCGTGGTTTTGAAATTCAAATGGCTACTGGAAACGAACTTGTCGATGTGGCTGCTGACAACATCGCTAGAGACTCTGCCAATGCCTCAGCTGTCCACCTGTCTGGCTCATCCTCTGTTCCTTCGGCGGTTTCTATCCACCATGGTGAAAAACCTGAAAAGTTCGACGGACTGAACTTTAAAAGGTGACAGCAAAAGATGCTGTTTTATTTAACAATCTTGAATCTTGCGAGATTCTTGACTGAGGAAGCTCCTAGGTTATCCGATGGAGAAACGGATAAGCAAGCCTTCAACGCTGTTGAAGCATGGAAGCACTCTGACTTCCTGTGTAGGAACTATGTCCTGAATGGCTTACATGACTCACTGTACAATGTCTATTGTGCAAAAAAGACGACAAAGGAGTTATGGGAAGCCTTGGACCGGAAATATAAAACAGAGGATGCCGGAGCAAAGAAATTTGTTGTCGGTCGGTCCCTTGATTATAAGATGGTGGATTTTAAGACTGTCATCAATCAAGTGCAAGAAATTCAAGTGATTTTGCATGAAATTCAAGCTGAAGGAATGATCTTGAGTGAAACCTTCCAAGTGGCTGCTATTATTGAAAAGCTACCTCCTGGGTGGAAGGATTTCAAGAACTATCTCAAGCACAAGCGAAAGGAAATGAACCTGAAGGAGCTGATTGTCAGACTTCGAATCGAAGAAGACAATAGAGAATTTGAACGCAAAGGGTTCAATCCTACTACAACTAAGGCAAATGTTGTGGAGCTTAGGCAAGGCCACAAGAACAAGAAGATTGTCAAGCCAAAGTTGGGACCAAAAGGAGGAGTTTCCAAGAACAAGTTTCAAGGAAAATGCTTCAACTGTGGCAAGATAGGGCATAGATCTGTGGATTGCAGACTTCCAAAGAAGAAGAATTATGAGACAAATATGGTGAATGACATCGCTCAAGATGTGTCAGACATAAACCTTTCTGCTGTGATTTCTGAAGTAAACTTAGTTGGTTCCAATCCGAAGGAATGGTGGATTGACACTAGTGCCACTAGGTACATATGCTCTAATAAAGACCTATTCACAAACCTTGAACCGATTAATGGGGAAAAGGTTTTTATGGGAAACTCTGCTTCTTCTACTGTCGAAGGCCAAGGGAAGGTGTTGCTGAAGATGACCTTAGGAAAGGAGCTGACTCTAAACAATGTCCTCTATATGCCAGAAATCCAAAAAAAAAACTGGTTTCTGGGTCTCTGTTGAACAAGCATGGATTTCGTATGGTGCTTGAGTCGGATAAAGTTATTTTGTCTAAATCCGGAATGTATGTGGGGAAGGGATATGTAACTGATGGGCTTTTTAAGCTCAATGTGATGACAATTATCAATAAAGATAAAAAAGTCTTCTGTTTATTTGCTTGAGTCTTCTAATTTATGGCATGGTAGACTAGGACATGTTAATTATGATACATTGCATAGATTAATTAACTTGGAACATATACCTTCATTCCAAATTGATTCAAAACATAAATGTGAAATTTGTGTTGAGGCAAAATTAACGAGATCATCATTTCAAACAATTGAAAGAAACACCGAACCCCTTGAATTAATTCATAGTGGTGTCTGCGATTTGAAATTCATTCAAACGAGAGGTGGTAATAAATATTTTATTACTTTTATCGATGACAACACCAAATATTGCTATGTGTATTTGCTTAAAAGCAAAGATGAAGCCTTAGAGAAATTTGTTCTCTATAAGAATGAAGTTGAAAATCAACTCAATAAGAAAATTAAAAGATTGAGAAGTGATAGAGGTGGCGAGTATGAAGTACCAATTAGTGAATTCAGTGCACAACACGGAATCATACATGAAGTAACTGCGCCTTACTCTCCTCAATCAAATGGTGTTACTGAACGTAAAAATCGCACATTGAAAGAAATGATGAACGCGATATTACTAAATTCAGGTTTGCCTCAAAATATGTGGGGAGAAGCTATTTTGTCAAGCAACTACCTTTTAAATAAGGTACCTCAAAAGAAAGAGGACAAAACCCCTTATGAGTTATGGAAAGGTAGGAGACCATCCTACAAACATTTACGAGTGTGGGGTTGTCTTGCAAAAGTAGCAGTTCCAACACCAAAGAAGACAAAGATAGGTCCTAAAACGGTGGATTGTATCTTTATAGGCTATGCACATAACAATAATGCATATCGATTTCTTGTACATGAATCTAAAATTCTAGATATACACAAGAATACAATCATGGAATCAAGGAATGCATCATTCTTTGAAAATGTATTTCCTTATAAATCCAATGATGGATCAAGTTCATCTAAACGAAAGAATGAAATTATGAATGAAGAAAGTCGTGAAATTCATGACTCAGATCATGAACTTGAACCGAGACGTAGCAAAAGAGCAAGAGTGGAAAAATCATTTGGAAATGATTTTCTAACTTATTTGTTAGAAAAGGAACCACTAAATTATGCAGAAGCTATGAATTCTTCTGAGGGGCCTCTATGGAAAGAAGCAATAAAAAGTGAAGTTGATTATATTTTGCAGAATCATACTTGGGAGCTAGTGAATCTTCCTCCTGGTTGTAAGCCTTTAAAGTCCAAATGGATTTTTAAAAGGAAAATGAAAGCAGATGGCTCCATTGATAAGTATAAAGCCAGACTTGTGATCAAAGGATACAAACAACGAGAAGGCTTAGATTACTTTGATACTTATTCTCCTGTGACGAGAATAACCTCCATTAGGATGATAATTGCAATTGCAGCATTGCGAAATTTAGAAGTACATCAAATGGATGTAAAAACAGCTTTCCTAAATGGTGATTTGGATGAAGAAATCTACATGGAACAACCTGAGGGTTTTATAGTTCCAGGACAAGAAAGGAAAGTCTGTAAATTGGTGAAGTCATTGTATGGCCTAAAATAAGCACCAAAGCAGTGGCATGAAAAGTTTGATAATGCAATGATTACCAATGGTTTTAAAATCAATGAATGCGATAAATGTGTCTACATTAAAGAGACAACAAATGGCTATGTCATTTTGTGTCTTTACGTAGATGACATACTAATTGTTGGTAGTGATGATAAAATGATCAAATTTTCCAAGTATATATTGAATTCAAGATTTGACATGAAAGATATGGGACCTACTGATATGATTTTAGGAATTAAAATCACAAGAACGTCAGAAGGTCTTATTTTAAACCAATCACATTATGTGGACAAGATTCTTAAAAAATTCAACATGAATGATTCTGGTATTGCTAGAACACCATTAGACAATAGTCTTCATCTGTCCAAGAATAGAGGAGAGGGTATTTCTCAAGTAGAGTACTCTAGAGTTGTTGGAAGTCTAATGTACTTAATGAATTGTACTAGACCAGACATTGCCTATACGGTTAGTAAATTGAGTAGATATACGAGCAATCCGAGCGCTGACCATTGGAAAGCAATAGTGAGAGGATTCAGGTACTTAAGATATACTCGGAATTATGGCCTGCATTATACCAGATACCCAGCTGTTCTAGAAGGATATAG
Source organism: Syzygium jambos (assembly GCA_031216235.1). Lineage (NCBI taxonomy): Eukaryota > Viridiplantae > Streptophyta > Magnoliopsida > Myrtales > Myrtaceae > Syzygium > Syzygium jambos. Next base: position 18,248,939 of record CM062226.1, read on the forward strand.
TGATGCGAACTGGATATCTGATATAAAAGACTCAACATCTACTAGTAGATATGTATTCACATTAGCAGGAGCAGCCGTATCTTGGAAATCCTGTAAACAAACTGTTATAGCCAGATCCACAATGGAATCTGAATTTATAGCTCTAGATAAATGTGGTGAAGAGGCTGAATGGCTACGCCATTTCTTAGAGGATATTCCAAAATGGAAAAAACCTGTGCCACCAATAAGTATACATTGTGATAGCCAATCTGCAATTGGAAGAGCACAGAGTAATATGTACAATGGTAAGTCTAGACATATACGTCGTAGACATAATACCATTAAACAACTACTCTCAACAGGAATTATATCTATTGACTACGTAAAGTCAAAGGATAATATTGCGGATCCGCTAACCAAAGGGTTAAACAGAGAGTTAGTTGAGAAATCGACAAGAGGAATGGGACTGAAGCCCTGTTGACACCTAATTTTTAGCCGACATGTCATTAAAAATAAAAAATTCGAGATTATGGTTTCCGATCGCGACGGAGCCTGTTTCTTGAGCAAAAAGTGTCGTTTTTTAATTCTGTCTGTTGGCCTAGCTTTTGTAAGCAAATTTCTATTCATTTCATGCAAAAACCCGAAAAGTCAAATAGTTGACTTTTGCGTTGACTTTTTGGTCAACCCTTTGACCAAAAGTCAACCCCAGGTCAAATTGGGGCTTTTCGCATAAAAAGATTCCTTTCAAGTCCAATTTCACTTTAGAAGTGGAAATTTCAGAAAAATTCAAAGATTTGATCATAAAATCAAGCTCCTAGTAAAAAGTCAACTAGGGTTTGACTTTTGGTCAAACCTTTGACCAAAAATTGAAAAATACAAAAAAACCAAAAATTATCTTATTTTACTTTCAATTTACCTTTGGCATTCGAAATTTTACAAAAATCGATTTGGAATCAACTTTTTCCAAAATTGCGAAATTTGATTCAAATTGACCAAAAATGAAATTACTTCATTTCTAGTCATTTTTTAGGTTAGTTTTCTTCACGACATTTGATCTAGAGGTCATCTTATATTCAATTTTTGAACCAATTTTGTGATTCCAAGCCAAACACAAAAACCCCCAATTTAGGCCCTAATCAGTGATTTTGATCGATTCTTCATGATGTGCGCAATTGAGGCACGAATGAGCCTAATTTCTTATATGAAATCCAAATTCAAAATCAATTTTGAAAGATTCACATGAATTTGAGTCAATTTGATCAATTTAGTGATCCAATGATAAAAAAGTCTAGGAGTAATTGGTCTAATCAGTGCAATTCAACTTGACCCACTCTAGACTAATGTTCAATTTGATGAATTGAGATTCAATTTGGTTAATTGGATTTCAATTAAATTTGTTAGCCATGCAATTTCCCAAATTCAAGATCAATTGAGACAAATGAGTCAAATTGAGTCAATTCGTGCATGAATTACAAATCGATCCAATCTAATTTGATCCAACTCAGTATTAATGGAATCAATTAATCATGATAGAGATCAAATTGTGCAAAATTGAAATCAAGGATTGAATTGATTCAATTAGGCCAAATTCAGGGCTAACCGGCTTAACCCGGTTTGATTCAAATTGAACTAATCCAATCGGACTGGCCATTTTCCGGTCGAAAATTCCGACGATCGACAATCCGTTCAGACCAACCAAGGCCGGTCACATCCTCTTGAGCCCAAAAAATGACAAAAATGCCCTTAATTGAGAATGCCCCTAAGAGAAATGACAAAAATGCCATTCTTCAAAAATTAAGCAAATTAATTAGGGGATAAGCAAATCAATCATGGCCATTCATTTAGAATTGATCATGTCCATCCATGATGCCATGTCATCAATCCTTAGCCTTTAAGGAATATTCTTAATCATTAAGGATGTATTTTGGACCATTGGATTAATCTAAGGGCTAAAATTCAAAATTGAGGAAAGTATATAGTATTTTTCCCTCCAAAAATCAAAAGGGGGGTTCATTTTCAGATCTGGTTTCTCTCTCTCTCTCTCTCTCTCTCTCTCTCTCTCTCTCTCTCTCCCTCTCACGATCATCTCTCTCTCTCGAGCCCTCTCTCGGCAGCAGCCATTCCGGCCCCTTGCCGGCCACTTTCCGGCGAGCTGCTGCCCCACCGGCGTCCTCCACGGTGGCCCAAGGCCAGTCGCAACACCAGCTGGCTTCGCTGGTGGCCGGAGCACCTCCCTCCGGCGGTTTTTCTCTCTCGGCAACATCACCAGCAATACCGCCGGTGACTTGATCAGCTGGTTCAACCGGCTGAATCGGCTCACCGGCGACCTCCTCCGGCGATCCATATCATCCGACAACCTCCCTTGGCGTTCTCATGTCGCTGTGGTGGCCGGCCTCTCATCGAACAGCCACCGGATCACATCCTTAGCCTCAATTTTTACTGATTAGTCTATTTGTGAGAAAACGAGTCAATTCTCACAATATTTCGTACACTCTATTGTTATAGGTTGGCCGAGCTTTCCAAGGCTTCTCCGTGTCATTTCTGGTCTGAATACGGAGGCCGGATCGCTCGCTTGAGCATTGGAGCATTGTGAGACAAGGTAAGAACACTTGAGCATATTTCTGTAAATTCGTGTTCAGTAAAACCTGTATACTTGAGATGCTGATTTGAGCTTGTTAACGTCGAAATCTGATGAAGTGATAAACTAGAGAGTCGTAGAGCTCGTCTTAAGCTTCGATTTGATATATCATATGCCTCGATCGGACTTGATTTGCTATGTCAAAACATTTTTAGAAGTTAGGATCAGAGCCTAAAACATGTTGTTCAAGTCCATTCTGATGTCTTACTGATTGATGTTGTGCTGTTTGATGATTTTTATGATTTTTTACGATCATTTTCTGACAAAACTTCCTTCATGATAGTTGTAGAGAACATCCTGATCTGTTCACCATAAAATTTTCACAAAATTTTGAGCATGTTAGCCCCGTACGATCTGCATCGTCATATGCATATGAACTGGTGACATATTGGTTTCAGTTCGACCTTCGTGTGTTCTTCAATTTTCATTAATTCGTGTGTTCGAGATATGAAAAAATTTTCTTCACGAAAGTTCTGCCTGAGATCGAGATATTTCTATTAACACTAATTTCATCAAAATCGGAGATCATTTGAATTTTCAAAAGGAATTCTCACGATTTGATCAGTATCTGTGTCCAGATCTGATTTTCATTCATTTTGAGTTCAAAAGATGTTTCTCCGAATTTGATAAAGTTAGAGTCCTTTTTTGCAAAAAATCAAAATTACAAAGTTGCTCATTGGAGTCTCATTATGTCAACTGAAAATTTTGAGGACCTAATAGCAATTTTTGGAGGGCCAATTTGCTTAAAATTTCATGAAAGGTCTTCCCGGGTTAAAATTCTATTTGCAGTTGAGTCCTTCGCGAAAATTGAATTTTATAAAAATTTGGAGGGCTTTTTAGCAAAAACTCAAAACATAAAAGTTGTTGCACACGGGGAATCCTAACCGCACAAAAATTTTCACACGGTTTTGACAAAGTTTGTTATTTTTTCCGCCATTGTTTTGAAATTCATAACAGAACTGAGTCCAGCCTGTCAATGAGATTAAATTGAATATTTTCGGGAAAATTAGCTAGGATTTAGAAAAAATGGTCTTCTTGACTTTTGATCCTCATGTCATAAGCTTTCTAATGACACCTGAATCACTTCATTTGGACGTCATTAGGGTAGTTAATCACAGCCGAATAGAATCAATCCGAATTAGACATTAATTGAATAAGTGGTCTTTTTTATAAAGCCCACTTCTCATTGTTTGATTGACTTCGAAACAAGGCCCATGGGCTTGAATGCATGCTCATTTTATTATTATGCATGTGTTTGTTAGATGAATGTTAGGCCCGGTGCATGGTCGGCGGGTAGCCCATTCATGGTCATTAGAACCCGATTTTAGGGGTTAATTGATATGAGTTGCCGTTTTGTGAATATAAATGGTGGCCCATTATCATTAACCATTAATCAAATGATGTTAGATGATTAGGTGGGTGGTGAATCGAAATGCATAAAAAAAACAAAGGCCGATCCCGAGGCCGTGCTTAATTAGTGAATTGATTGCATCATTATTCTTTCATATGTTGTCTTTTCATGAATGAATGTTATGAATGTAAACACCGACACCAGAGAGGCGGTCCATAGGAGGATAATCCAAAATTGAGAAGACCAAGGTGATTGACCGATGTCCAATCCGGTCTCAATTTGTACTCATTTGATGATGGTGCCAAACCGATGTCCAATCTGGTTTCAATTTGTACTTAATTCATTCATTCCCGATCATGTCTCGGGTTTTCAATTCGTGTTGTAATAAACACCCGACGAGTTGCGGGTTTTTACTTTCTCGCATTAAGAATTAGCTCGTCTTTTCAATACTTCGAGTGTTTACTTTATGAAAAGTCTTTCAATACAATTGATTGTTTCTTTCTTTTTCTAGACTAAGATAGAATTAGTTTAGAATTTTAAATAAAAATACAAAAACAAGATGCATGATCACATAGTAGACTAAGACTTTGGCATGAAAATGGCAAAAAACAAATGCGTGACAACTTAGATAACAACCATGTTAAGTTTAGCGGTACCGAAAGGGCGTTAATAGAAATATTAATGTAAGCTAGTCCCCGAACCTTTGATCTCTGGTTTTCGTAGAAACCGAAACGAAATTCCCGCGTTTCGGTTGGGTATTCTAGCCGACCCCCGACATAGGCTAGTGGCGACTCCTTAAAAAAATAAAATAAAATCAATCCGCTGTCACGCGAGATATGGATTTAGGGAAAATCCACGTTCATGATCAATGGGTCATATGGCTAAATAAAAATTTTTACACTTCAGTAAAATCACTTTTTAGGTGCCATATGAACCATCTCATGAACACTTATCTCTAAACCCGCCTCATTCGAGTTCGGCCCTCGAGGGGTAGGTCGCGACAAGCCCATGAAAGAATAAGTTGGTATAAAGGAAACCCAACCTAGTTGACTGGAGATCCCAAGATCTAGGTTCAAAGGGAAAACCTAATTATACAAACTTAGTGATGTCACTGTGGGGGTTATCCCTAAAACCATTCCTATATAAAATATCAGTGATATTGTAAAAGGAAAGGATAGCAATTTTGCTTTAATGATTCTTAAGTGGAGTAAACAAATTACTCAAAAATTAAGTAATCACCTATGTGAGAGAGAAGTGGGGCCGCTTCAAAGGAGAATTATTTAGGGCTAAATTCTTTAGAAACTCTTGCAGAACCAGGTTGATGTTCATGGCCAAAACGAACATAACTATGAGAACTGAACAAACATTTAGATGATTCCTGTGTGGAGTGTATGGTTCGTTTACATAAGAAAGCTGGACAGTTCAAGGACATCATGTCCACTGGACAACTAGTAAAGTAAATATACTTTCACAAGGGAAGGTTCAAAGGGTAACACCTACCTATCCTATGCAGGTTTCAATTATTGAACACTATCACAGAGTCAAAACTAAAACAATTTTCATTCATGTGGGGGATTGTTGGAAATATGGGATAAATTGATGGGTGAATGAATGAGAAATTGATGCTCAAAGAACACCCTTGAGTTGGAAGTGGAAAGTGAAAAGCACTAGTCCCACATTGGAAAAGAAAGAAGGCTATGGAGTGCTTTATATACAGTTACACTCATTTGAAGTGATAACTATCATATCACAAATACTATGCCTCGCGCGCAGGCGCAAGGGGGGGTGCAAATCCGACGAGCTGAAACTTGGGCGCGAGCGTACGTCCCGTGTACACGATTGCAGGACCGAAAAGTGGGCCTCGCGACGAGCCTAATTTTGCTTGCCTTCTGATTTATTTATTTTTTCAACTCAAACCGTTACAGATTTGTAACGTATGATTAATTGTGCGTTAAATTGTGTTGTTACAGAGTTAATTTTATAGCGGCAAGATGTTACGGAATTGATTTTGTAACAGCAGAATTAATCGGCCGTTATTCCTGACGCGAATTGATTTTGTAACGGCAGATTTAATCAGCCGTTATTCCTGACGCGTATTGATTTTGTAACGGCAGATTTAATCGGCCGTTATTATTCCCGAACAGCTCTCCTTTCTGTTCTATTTTTATCGAAATTGTTCTTCCTCAGAAAAGCTCTCTGAATTTTGCATTGTTTTCGATAGTGTTCATCTCCGCACTTTGTTCAAGTTCGCCGGAGGCTTTGAAGTTTTGATTACTTCTTAGTCGTCTACCGTTGTATCCTGGGAGACAGATTTTCGCGAGACCTCGGACGCGTGCTGAAGGGAACGAATCTGTTTTAAGGAAACTGTGTCAAACACAGGCCTCAGTATTCATTTGTATCGATTCCAACTTTGTTATTGTAATTTCGTTTTCTTTACCATTCTGAATTGTTTGTAATATTTATGCTAATGCCGATTTGAATTGCTAAAAAAACCTTGCCTGCCGCCACGTCTACCAAGCCGTTTCTTTCCGATAAACTGTAACATTGGTTTTGATTCATTCTAGATTTCTCTATTGATTTATGCTTTGCATCGTATTATTGTCGTGCATGGGATTGCAGCATCAAGCCCTTGACGAGTCATCGCATCATATCGTCGGACTGGCAAATGGGCCTAAAAAAGACTCGAAACGCAACCCGAACCGAATAAGGTTTTTAGTTTGCGTCCTATGGGATTCGGGTCGGGTTTAGATCAGAGAGAGCACACATCCTTATGATTCGGGTCGGGTCGGGTTTTCCTATTACCCAACCCGATCCATTGACACTCCTAGCTCCCGTCGTTGTATCCCTCCTAGATCACCTTGGCATGGAGCCCGATTTAAGATAGGATTACTAGTCATTCTAGGAGTAGAATTACTTTTATTGATTCATTGATTGGATGAGATAATCGCATTGCCATGCCTTCTAATGTTATGCTTACCCATTTCCATGCTATTAGTATGTGTTGAGGTTTTGCTTGTTGAGTCTTGGGTAGGACACGTAAGGATACTGCCGAGGGCATCCTCCTTGAATCCGACTCGATCTCAATTCATTCGTCTCTTATTGTTGTTGCTCATATTGATTAGCGTTGATTATGTCGGTTTGTTGTTGTCCCTATGACTGTTAGTGAAGGCACTTCCTTCTCTAGATTGCCCGTATGATGAATTCGCGGCTTGAAATTGGCTTTTGTAAATCGCGTGAGCTTTCTGTTCAGAGTCTGTTCTCCCTTAAATGAACAGTGTTTGGTGTCATTTGTGAAAGGAGAAATCCACTTTTATTTCTCGCGATCTCAACTCTGTAGAAATATTTTTTAATTTTCCGTAGGCCTTTTAATTTGAGATTTCTAACTGAATTTCCTCTAATTGGAAAATTAACCCACTGTCATTTCCGGTTGATGGGCGTACAATGAAGAATGGCGTCGGAAATGACGGGATTCCAAGGATTTCAAGCGGATCTTTAGCATATAGGGTGGGGGTAGAGGGGCTGCAGGTTCTACGGCCTAATTGATACGCTCTGATGGACTTAATGCGAAATTTCATCTTGTGGGAAGCTATGGGAACTGGGCCACGAACCAGAAAAGCCCCTCCTTTTTAACACCACCATTTTCAAAATTTTTTTTAATTAATTAATTAATTAATTATTTATCTATTCTTTTTCGCTCTTTTTGAAGTTATTTTTTCTATTTTCTGGTTTTGTACTTTTATAGGGACGGACGCTTGAATTGTTAACACAAATTCAGATGACGACAACATACATGATAATATTAAAGTTAGTGCCGTCGAGCTCGATACTTTTAGAAATTGGTTATTTAACAAGTACATTTTGCATTGACTAACATGTTCCTCATAAATATTTTCCACAAAACCAAAAATAAGAACTAAGGACGGAAAGAAAAAGCTCTTCCCCTCCTGAAATTAGTCAAACTTTAGAGTATAAGAATCGAAATTAAATTCTATATTGGCATTACCCACGGAATTTTGTTAAATCAGTACCCCCCTTTTTCCTTGCGGACTCATCTCTTAACTCTGATACACGCGAAGCGGTTTGAATATAATAATTCTCATTTTGAGAGTCAAGATCAATCATTCTTTGAAAAGGAGTATTAGAGAAAGCTTCTCTTGCAAGCGCAAGAGGGTAAGCAAAATCATGAGATAGGGCTTTGCTTCTAAGCTAGAAGATGGTCTGCGAGAAAGTTCAAATTGAAGATTGGTAGTGTGGGGACGACACTTTGACCCATTAGAGTTTTGATTTGGGCTTTTTCCGTCGACGACGCCCTAAATCCGAAACGTTCAGGCACTGCACTGTCAATTTGTGTGGGAAATTCAAAGAGATAAGGCTTCCTGACCATTTTGTGCGTGTTGTTTCGACTAATTAAGTAGAAATAGATTCTCCGCTTTTTCTCAGAACAAAGAATTTTATCAATCTTATCTTTCAGGTGGCGACGACTGAAGGTGTCAGTGAGGTTGGTTTTGAATGAGCCCTTCAATTTGGTCATTTAGAAGACTGGATATGATCTAGCCAAAGTCATGAATACTCAGAAAAAACGGAAAAGTCTAATCTAATGTAAAGGCACTCCTCTGTATTGCTTTATTATCTTAGCTACTAAATAATTTCTAAGCATTTTTAAAAAATAATTTTATAATGGCTATTACATTAAGTTATATTATATTAGACAAATCATAACATTCAGGTATGCACAGAATTGAGCGGTACAAATAGACCGGATCACCAGAACTATGAAATGTATGCCAACGCAACATATATTTGGATACACTAGACTTGCGAATCTAAATAATTGATACAATGCTAAAAAAAAATACACTCAACCACTTGACTTCGTTTGGGAGGACATAAGACTTGTCATATGGTTAGCCATGTCAGTTGCACCAAATGTTTCGTTAGATCCCATATAATTTCATTATTTAACACTACATACTTTTTTTTTTTTATGTCTTTAGCTCATTCAAGGAGAATCGACTAAGTAAAATTGGAACATATATCTCCCGGATGAAAACCAGCGTAAAGTTCTCTCGGGAAGCAACTTCCACGCATGTGTCACGAGCCGACAGTTCATTGGCCACGGAATAGCCCGTGCAGCGCCTAACGTGGCGTTCACACCAAGCCAACCCTCATACACTAGTCGTTCCAGAGAACAATACGGCGAATACTTTCCTTGTATCGAATCGTACCACGCCCAGCTTGGCACGGACGTCTAGTCCATCGAGCGAGACACACAAAATACTTTCGATACAATAACTAGTTTCGGCCTACCATGGCCTCATCAGGAGAGCGGCATCAACTTCCGACCAGTTTGTGCACGGGAGGCCAATCCCGCCTTCAGAGCTCCTAAGATATATTATTTCCATCCTAAAACTCCTAGCACCAACTGTCCCGATACCACTCCCACGACTTAATTGCATTTCATCCCTTCTATGTCCTCATTCTTCACCCGATAACCCCGAATCACCACTCATAAGGGTACAAGATTACGAGAAAATCACGGTCCGTGACATTCTCCTCCACTCAATTCCGCAACGCCCTCGTTGCGGGCTGTTCTATCGCTTTCCTGTGTCCATTCTCACCATCAATGCTGCTTCTTTTCGGGATTCACATGAGTGGTGGACACTATCCCAACAAAACAACTTCACTCTATAGGTGGCTTTCTTGATCAGAGCCGTTCGACACCCTTAGTCACTTGTGCTTTTCTTGACAAGTGTGGTATTTTTCGCCAACTGAATTTTTTTGGCAACACCATTCTTCGCCTACTTCGGAATTCTCATGATCTCGACAGACCAATGGAGGTTTTTCTCCTTGTTGATAACGTGATAGTAGACCCATCTTGAGATTTACCAAATCGATCCAGGAACATTTTCCCTATTCTGTGAGAAATCGATTCATTCCTGTACCCCCATTGTCATCCTAGAAGCTGATCGAGAGTCGCACTTTGATCGAGCATCTTTTGGCTCAGGCGATTCATTCTCCGCCCTCGTAGGACCAGGTAGACCACGAGTTTTCTTCGACTCACTCACTTACTAGAGGAATCTTGCTCTGATACTATCTATCACAGGTTGATAGTTCCTTGGCCACGGAATAACTTGTGCGGCGACTGGTGCATCGTTCACACTAGGCCAACCCTCTTACACTAGTCGTTCCAGAGAACAATACGGTGAATACTTTCCTTGTATCGGATTGTACCACGCCCAGCTTAACACAGGCGTCTAGTCCATCAAACGAGACACACATAATACTTTCAGTATGACAACTGGTTTTGGCCTACCATGGCCTCATCAAAAGAGCAGCATCAGCTCCCGACCAGTTTGTGTACGGGGAGGCCAACCCCGCCTTCAGAGCTCCTAAAGTATATTCTTTCCATCCTAGAACTCCTAGCACCAACTGTCTTAACATCACTCCCACGACCTGATTGCATTTCATCACTTCTGCGTCCCCATTCTTCACCCGATAACCCCCAGCACCACTCACAAAGGTACATGAATACGAGAGAATCATGATCCGTGACACATGGCCTATGTTCCTAGAACCCTCATCGCTCCTTTTTTCACTTCCTTTAAGTGTCTTACTGTCAAGCATCTTTGCTTGTCCTTTTTTCAGATTGTAATGATATAAATATCTTCAGAAGATTCAAAATCGATTGTCCTGAACCAATGCATGATTCAGGTTTCCACAACATCCTTTCAACCATTTTTCTACTATTTTGAAAAGTTGCGTAGTTGCACGGATACACAGATTTGACCGACAAAAATTGATGTAACAAAACAATGGGCTCAAAGTTATGTGCACGATCTTAGCCATCGAACAGACGAAAATTGTTGTCAATCGTTGGAGTTGGCATGACCATTTTGTCCTGCTGAACCCCACTGTCCCTTACCTCACGCCAAAAACAATAAGCTGTGCCGTATCAACATTGCATTAATCAGTGTGTAAACTATAGTTTGGATTCTCAGCTTTACACTTGTGAAATCAAGCGACTATCACTAAAATTCAATGCGCACTGCTTATGGAAACTGATTTTGCATCCATGTTGCAGAATTTGAGACTTCCCAATTTTCTTCCTTTTCTTTATGCACTTCGCTTTGACTATGATGAGTTATTGTCATGGACTTGCAACTTCAATTTTTTCATAATAAATAATTAATTCCAAAAAGTTTCTTGAGTAGATGCGGAAATGACCTCTCAAGCTCGGTGCTTCTTAAAGTTCCGTTCGGTTCAACCTGGATTATAAAACTAGAAAAGCAAAACAATGACATGGTTTCGTTGTGGAAAGGGTGGCGGGAAATCACGGAGCATTAATCCATTGATCATGTTCCCCTTACAGTTTTCAAATATAAGGGGAACTCTTCTTTTCGCCTAGTATTATTCAAGAGAGTGCTTCATAGATATTATGATGACATACATTCATACAAAAATGCAATCACTAAAATAAATTAAGCGTGCAATTCAATAGACTTGTCAAAATGGACCCATATTTGATGGACGAATCATTATATGAGTTAATTATCTTCAGTAAATGGGTTATAAATGGATTTATAATGTCAAAGCCTAAAAATATATGGGTATTTATTATTAAATGGGTTCACAGTTTACCCAAACCCAATCCACCGTTGTAACTCTTTCTTCACCCTCTATGAGAAAATAATGGACTTCTCAGATTGTTCCAAATTCAAAGAAGTCTTGGTGGACCCGTACGATAGGTCTGATTTCACCCTTATTAAAAATATCAAGATGGCTTCTTTTTTCCTCATTATTTTTTATTTTTAATAATCTTGTAAGTTTATTTACGATGATGTTAAGTTTACATGATAATTTTTTTTAAATGCACTTATTCATCATAAACTAACTGTTATTATGCAAAGGATCCTTATCAACTTAAATTACAAAGAGAACTTCCCTCGTGACCTTAATTAGTCATAACATTTATTTTGGTTAGAAATTAGTCACAACATTTTCAAATAGTCAAAATAGATATACAGATGTAGGGAACAATTTCACATTCTAATCTAATAATTTTGGTCGGCATAAAAAATTAAGCAACTTCAATTTTATTTTGTGAACTGAATTTTTTTGTTTTTCACTTATTTGGACGCCTTGAGGGGCTTTCTGTCTACAAATCTACAAAAGATATTACATAAAAAGTTAAGACTTTTTCATCTTATGATTAACATTAGTTAGGTATAAGGTTTGAGTTAGCCTAAGTATAATGTGTCAATCAAGAGAACATTATCGGAAAAAAAAAGTGCTATTCAATATATAATTTCTACATTGGCAAATTATTGAGATCACCCATCTTTTAGATTGTTAATCGGACTCACATATCGTCACACAACTAAGGGTTAATCAAAGTGAAGCCAAAGCTTCTTTCCAATCGGTTGTCATACATTTATGAAGAAATGGTAAAAGAGAGTCGTCACATTAAAAACACTTTCAGTTCCCACAGCTAACCTCCTTTACTCTCTCTCTTACACACACAACTACCCTAATCAAAGCAATCTCACGTACACTGAGATGTTTGTCCAACAGCGGTGGAGGAAAGGACGTGGCGATAGACATTGGCGATGGTCACTACTGGTCAAGTCAAGGAACAGTAAAATGCAGAAAACCATCCATTTCTAGAAGAACGACTTGTCTCATTAATGGTCATATCTCTGCTCCTGCAACGACCCTCACTCCCTCGAGAAAATATTGGGTGCCCCTTGTGATTCCACCGTGGAGAAATAACAACCCTGAGGTGGCGACACGTGTGCCAGGGGACCCACCGTTGTCAGGAGGGCTCCACGGTGGAATCACTCTCACGGTGGCGAGCTAAGAGCAGCTGAGCTGAAAATTTTTGAAAAAAAATCAAGCGCCCTCTCTCTCCACTCTCTCTCTCTTTCGCGCCCCCTATCCAGATGTGCTTTGCACTCCGTCTCGCTCGCGCCACGCCGATGCCGACGCCGAGACGCCTCCGACGAGCGAGGTCCGCCGTTGCCCACGAGCAACGTCCGTCGCCTCCCGCGAGCAAGCTGCCTCCGACGAGCGAGGTCCGTCTGCTCACGCCGACGCCGCCTCCAACGAGACGCCCTTGCCTCCGACGCCGCCTCCGCCCTAGCCTCCGACACCGATGCCTCCGACAGGCTGGGATTTTTCCGCGGTGGAATCGGCACCCAATATTTTCTCGGTTCCTTTTCCTTGAGGGAGCTGACCAGATTCCCACAAACTAAAATCCGAAGTCCGAGTGTTCTTTTGCTTCCTTTTGTTGGAAGTTTGTTTGTAAAATAAACAAAAGTGGTTTTTCTATGTCCCACATAGATAATATGGAGTGAAGTAGGCTTGTTTATAAGTACGGACTTCTTTTGTGTGTTCAGAAGAAACATATGAGATATGGGCTAGACCCATGATACCCGCGTGCGGGGGCGCGAATTTCGTGAAAAAAAAATATATTCATTATTTTTAATTTTTTTTTAATTCCGAATTTTCGTGTCTTTTCATAAACCATTTCGGCTGCATACCTTTTCAATTATAAACTGTCGACCGAAGAGTTGTGTTTGATTATTTTAACCGTTTATCGAAAGGTTGCCATCGTTCGTTAAAATGCCTTTAATATATACTCGTCGGTTTTTTGGCATGACAGAACGTTTTCTTTCTTTTCCGAAATTTTCTTCCCTAAAAACACAGCCATCTTCTCGAATTGTTTCGTAGAGAGACCCTGGAGAAATACTAGAATTGCTATCTAGTATTCTCATCGAGACTTTGTTGTATCCTGGAGGAAATTTGCCGGTGACCATTAGCAACTTCGTGGGGCTAATAATTCTTTAAAGAAAGTGATATCACGCCTCAAAGTCTCACTTCATTGTTCTACCCATTTTCGAAGTCAATTTTCCAACACCTTTCGCATCGCTTGATAAGCCATCGCCTGATCTGAGAGCTGAGGCCTTATCAGCGAGTGCATTCACGATCCATAAGGCATGACATTCTTCGCTTTTGTTGTTCCCCCCCCTTTCTCTCGATCTCTCTTGCTCTTTCTCTGCTTGGGTCTCTTTTGACTTCCTGTTTTGGTCCCTGAAATTGGGTGATGAATTGTTAGATTCTTGAAATCGATTGCAGTGGGATGTTATTTGCTGCTTATGATTCGTGACTGGGACGAGGTCTGCAGTTGATAAAGATCGCTTTTTGTTGATAAATTCTCGATCACTATATTAAGGAGGACACAGTTCGGCTGTGCTTCAATTGCCCCCGAGGATGCTCTATTTGATCTCTCTTTCGTAAGAGAGGAAGGAAGCAATGTGGGTGTGGAGTGGCTGTCAATTTTTTTTATGGTGTTGTAGCTTTAGAGCTCTGTTGTCCCGTGCATGGTTGTAGTGGTGGCCACAGAAGTGATTGAGTGATCTTTTAGCGTGTTGTACTTTTAGAAAATGCTTTGTGCAAGGATTTGGCATTGCGCAAGTAGTTTTGCACAACGCCGAGTAATCAAATTTTCTTTTCATAATGAAGGATTAGAAGCTGTTAAGTGCATATAGACAGATATTGAAAATCAGCTTATATCTGTTTTAACTGCTATAGTTTTTGGAAATATAGCACCTCTTAAACGCTAGAAGCGAGGGTTGAAAAGTCCTCTCGAACGCCTCTGAAGACTTCAATTTTATTTTACCTTTTGGTTTTGCGTGTTGGCTGTAAGAAACTGCAAAAAGGATGATCATCTTGTTTTGGTTCCTTGATTAACATGCTGGTCTCTGAATCTGCAGATGAATTCTCATGCACCTGGTTATATATTGACTGTGGTTCTGGGGCTATTTCTATCCCAGATGAAGTTTTCTGTTTTCAGTGTCTAGTACAGAAGATGAGCTACATTATGTTTAGTGGTGCGAGTGTCTTGAGGTTGTTCTATTCTGTGTTTGCCTCAGGACTCTGAAGAAGAATGGTTTTTCTGGGTTCTGCTCTTGTTGGGTTCCTTTGCCTGAGGTAGAGTTGAAGTGTATTGCTTGGTGGGTGTTTGTTTACCTGTGATTTGAGGTTGAGCTTGGATTTACAAATTACAAAATAGGTGGATTTGAGGTTGAGCTTGGATTTGCCTAGGTGTTGACGCCCACCTAGCCGACACTAACGCCGCCTCCGACGAGCGAGGTCCGTCGTTGCCCATGAGCAATGTCATTGCCTCCCACGAGCGTGGTATATTTCATATTGTGATGTCTTTTTTCCTCAGGTATATTTTCATTCACGACATTTAGTTGACATGAGCGTGCTTGTCAAAGGGCTTCTCGCTAGTACAAGTTGGGATGAGCTTGTTTATGTTAGGCAACATGGGACTGATCCTAGAGCTCCTTGAATTAGGATAAAAATTTCATTTTTTGGGATCCCCTCATTGAGTTGTGTCAACTTGGGATCAGGATTCTGAATGGCCAAATTTGAAAGTATAATTATCGTTCTACGGTTGATCTTGGTAAATAACTTGCAAATAATTAGACTGTAAATTAGATTCAATAAAGCAAGGAAAATTTCTATTTGCATTATCAGAATGGTGAGTTTGCGCTTGTTATGTTCACCTTGTATGGTATTACATCAGTGATGGTTCTCCTGTGTTTGTTTATTGCTGCGATTGTTTAAAGTCAGCTTTCTAGTCTTACTATAAGGATCTAGTTGCTGTGAATGGACCATGGAGATTGTTCAATCAAATGATCATTACTGTTTTTTTCATTATCGTGAGAGGTACTAATCTCTCCGGTCATATTCCTTTTCTCGGAATTAGAATTGCCACTGCTTAAAGGCATCTTAACTTCTTTCAGATCCAGATCTTGGTGCTGTTGGTCTTCATTGTTGATTGTGACTGTTCTTATCTTCGCACTGTGCAGCTTATTCAACATAGCTATTTCTTCATTAATCTAATTCAATAATGAGTTCCTCTGTATTATGTTTTAACGTATACACCATGTGGTCTAAGAAATTTAGAAATTATTCTGCTTATAATTGTTATCTTGACAAGTTGCATTGTGCACGTTATGTAATCCACAGTTCCATGGTTATGTTTCGTGTGGAGACTGAAGTGAGGTGAAGATTTTGTGCATTCAACAATCTGTTCTTTGCTCCAACAGGAAAAGGGTCAGCCATTGCCAAAGTTTGGTGAATGGGATGTGAATGAACCTGCTTCAGCCAAGGGGTTTACTGTCATAAAAAGACTGGTGGCAAGCCTGAATCTCCAGGAAAGGCCAACACTCAAGTTAAACACTCTGTTGATCTGAGCAAACCTCCAACTGTAAGTTGTTTCTTGAGAGCCTAGGAACAACTGTTTAAGACACGTGGGATGCAGTAATTATTGCAGTCATTTGTTCTGGGATAATCTTTTAAGATTGCAATTATGTAGTAGTTAACCCATCGAACAATTAATTTTAGACTTTCTTATATGCCACGCTAGTCTGGATGAAAATGTAGAAATGCAAAATAGAAATCTCAAACTTGCACAGATAGGGGGAAAAATTGATATGACAGTGTCATAAAAACTAAGCAGGTTGGGCGCTCCTTGCTAGTCAGTATTTGAATTATTCAAAATGACCATCCAAAAGATGCTACTATTCTGTACAGCGTGAGCAAGAATTGAATGAGAGCTGGACTCAATTGTGTATGAACCACGTCTAGTTGCTGGGAATCTTTTTTTTTTTTTTGGTAAGGATTTTTTTTTTTTTTTGGTTTCATGACTCCCAACTTTTGCTGATTCGCTCTCTCTTAGTGTGAATTCTTTGCTGCACTCAGAAGAAATGGTTTTGCTGCATTCAGAGCCCAGCAGAATCTTGATGAGACTCTGCGGCCCCAGAATGTTCACTTGAAGAAGATACAAACAGTTTAGAGCCATTGTTGTTCTTGCTGGAATCCTTCCTCGTGGTGTAAATGTGGGGTCTGTGGGGATGAGTAAAATAATGACGCGTTATGCTTACTATAATCTATCAGTAGTATGCTTCTCTCTCTCTCTCTCGCTCTCTCTCCTTTTGCTTAGTTCTATTGTTAATTTATTTAGTGTCTGCTTTGTGTATTTGTGAATTGGATCTGTCTGTGAAATGTCTTTGCCTATTTTCTCCCCCCTGGTTTAGTTTATTGTTATACATCGTCGTTGAAGGCATGTTGTTGAAGGCATATAAATACGAGCTTACGACTGTTTCCTCTATCATCAAGCTAACAGATGTTTCTGGTTAGGGGAACATCGTGAGCCGTAGCCATATGCGTATTTCATTTCTCTTTCTATAGTAATCTTAGGTATTAATTCTCGGGATTGTTCAAATGACGATTTCAAGATATTGGTAATCCAGTTCGCAAAAGGAGAAATGCACATGCTCCCTTCTTTGTTTACGGAAAGGGAAGAGTCTTAAGGCATATCGACCAATGTTGGACATGAAAGAAAAATGTCTCTAAGTGCATATGTGTTCCAAAAAGAACGTAAGTTCTCAAAATTACGTGCATACGAAACGGGTGATTGTGGTTGCGGGCTGGCCTCGCCTATGACCTTTTTGCCATACATCATCGATGTAGTCAATAAATTCCACAAATTGGTTGGATCAATCGACCCTTTGCTTTTTCCTCTTCCTTTATCCTGCAACCGGTATGAATGACATGGCTCCAATATCACCCGTGCTAATGGTGCTAAACCTGCTTCTGCTAAGCCTCACCGGCAAAAGACCTCAAGATTGAGACCAAGGTTCAAAGCCCGGTAAATGCAACTCCTAAACTGTGAGGCTATGGCTATCCATCTTTTCCGTCTCTTTTGCTTCAATTTGATACGAGCTTCACTCTGTAGTTAGGAAGTTGTAATTGCCATGAACTTAACGATGGACCCTAATAGAATTCCCCAACATTTCTTCATGGCCTGACGCATTCTGTTGTTTACCTCAAATGCATCTATCATATCATCTTTCATAAAGCAAACAGTTTCCCCGTCTATACATGTCTCCATGGATATTTAAAAGAAAAGAATCAAAGACTGGTGTTGGTAACCAAAATCTCTGATTAATTAGGCATCATCTGACAATATCAATGTAAACTCCAGAGATACTGAGCTTCCTCTCAAAAAGGCGGCAGAGAAGGTAAACTTGGGGAACACTTGCCCCAATAAGTGCTGCTGACTCGAAGAAAGCCTTATGGACTGCCCTTCTGCTCATTGCGTCGTTTACTGCGATCACAGATCATCATAGAATGAGTATTCGTTAAATGCAATATCTATGTGATGTCCATCATTGAACACAATATTTGATTAGCAAGGTCATCCCCATTCCATTCCGTGTGCTGATCAGATACTTCAAAACATCAAGCAGATTACACATGGAAACGAAACCCATGACCATTTGAAACCCACTCGACCAAACACGTATCTTCTTTTTTGTTGCCTCCTTTGTTTTCTAAGTCCACTTTTTCAGCTGATGCCGAGTTAGGTACGTTTTATTATTTTCAGGATCGTAAACATAATAACTGACTAGTTATGTCAATCAAATGGATAAAAGGAGCTTGTCAAAGGCTCTAGAAATAGCTTTTAACTTGTCTTGTGAGACATTTACTTCCGAAGGTCTTTTAAGAGCAGACGTTGCGATAACCTTTGAAATTTAAGAGAAAACGAGAGTCGAATGAAACTATGGTGGTCAACCACTGGGGGAAACCCCCAATGACCACCCTTCTCACTTGAGAAGGGGGAGGTGGGGAGTTCGAATCCCTATCTTCGCAGGGGGGATAGGGGTGGGGTCACGTAGTTTAAGATGTAAGTTTCGACGCCCACACCCTGCAAGAGGTGGGGCGCAAGTCTGAGTGTGTATCGTGAGTGAGAGATAGAGTAGGACCGAAAAAAAAAAAAAACTATGGTGGTCCACTCAGCATTAAATAGAAAAGTTATTTCCATTCGAGATGAAACAAGGTTGGAATAGCAAGAGGACTTGACATAAAATATGTTACCAATTGCTTGACGCTCAGTCTGAGCCTCCAGCCAATGCTGCTCAAACTGAATGTTGTAGAGAGCCTCCTCCAACTTCCCTAACTGTTCCGACAAGGGGTTGATATGCTCTGCAGATACATTCACAACTGATAAAAAAGAGTTACACATGGTATATTCATAAAGTTTTCAAGAGACAAAAAAACAAAAAAAAAACAAAAAAGCAGAGTCCTACCGTCCTTTGCATGCTGATCGTAGTATGCAAAATGGCCAACATGTACATCAAAGTCGATGGTTTCATGATAAGGAGACTTGTTAGTAAAGCAAAACCGATGGATGAACACCCTTATGGTGAGCCATAAACTCAAATTTCTCATTGATCTTATCATGTGAATCTTGAATCTGATTATTAGAAGGTCCTTTCACCTGACAATTTCGAAAGTTGCAAAGAACGTACAGTTATCTAGGTCATTATCAAAGGATTAAAAATCAATAAGCACACTATTGACAGAATTAAGGAATTCGATAATCAATACATGACTTTAATGCAAAGCATATCCTGACAAACATGAAAAAGGAAAACTAAATATGCATATGCGAGATCTAGTTGACCCATCTAGGCTACCAAAGGCTAATAAACTACAATGAAGAATCTCCTTTGGGAAGATAATCAGCATCCCTCACAAAAAAAAAGTATATTTGAGTACAGTATTTCATGTACATTACGTTCAATCCATTAACCATGTGCTATTATGCTATGTGTTATTAAGGAGTCTCGCCTACTTTCCGAGATTAAGTGCGTCACAATATATGTAGCCAAGTAACTTCTAATCAATAACCTCATAATTACCCAAAACAAGAACCGATGAGCATTCTAACATGCCTATACTGGCTTTACCCCATCTATCTCCTGATATCCAAGAACCAACATTTTGTTGAAAATATTTTCAAGAAGGGATACACAAACATAGTGTCAACATTTGCCAAAAACAGTCACAGCAATGCCTCATATGAGGCAGCAGAGACTAATAAGAGGTTCAAAAAATCGAACAACTGATCTGCCCCTTTAAATTGTTTGACGACTTCCAACCAAGGAGTTAACCGGGTAAGAATAGAGCAAGACATGACGGTCATCCCCAAAAACAAATCATCAAGGAATCACCAGCTTTCAATGAATGCTGAGCACAACCCAGTTAAGTCAATGACATAAACCACTGCACTTAGGGATGAGCACTTGTTGCACATCAAAGAACAGTCACCGCAATAAGTAACTTCTCAAACAAAAGCTGAAGCTTACCACAAGATCAACACCATCTTGACTGTAATGCCAAGCTGAATCAGATTTGATCACGAAAGATACATGAACAGTGTCCCATTCATACTGGACATCATGGGCAAAGCATTCTTCCCTATCAATCATAAATCTAATTCCAGATACCGCATGTAGGGATAGAAATAGCCCCAGAACCACAGTCAATATATAACCAGGTGCATGAGAATTCATCTGCAGATTCAGAGACCAGCATGTTAATCAAGGAACCAAAACAAGATGATCATCCTTTTTGCAGTTTCTTGCAGCCAACACGCAAAACCAAAAGGTAAAATAAAATTGAAGTCTTCAGAGGTATTTGAGAGGACTTTTCAACCCTCGCTTCTAGCGTTTAAGAGGTGCTATATTTCCAAAAACTATAGCAGTTAAAACAGATATAAGCTGATTTTCAATATCTGTCTATATGCACTTAACAGCTTCTAATCCTTCATTAAGAAAAGAAAATTTGATTACTCGGCGTTGTGCAGAACTACTTGCGCAATGCCAAATCCTTGCACAAAGCATTTTCTAAAAGTACAACACGCTAAAAGATCACTCAATCACTTCTGTGGCCACCACTACAACCATGCACGGGACAACAGAGCTCTAAAGCTACAACACCATAAAAAAAATTGACAGCCACTCCACACCCACATTGCTTCCTTCCTCTCTTACGAAAGAGAGATCAAATAGAGCATCCTCGGGGGCAATTGAAGCAAAGCCGAACTGTGTCCTCCTTAATATAGTGATCGAGAATTTATCAACAAAAAGCGATCTTTATCAACTGCAGACCTCGTCCCAGTCACGAATCATAAGCAGCAAATAACATCCCACTGCAATCGATTTCAAGAATCTAACAATTCATCACCCAATTTCAGGGACCAAAACAGGAAGTCAAAAGAGACCCAAGCAGAGAAAGAGCAAGAGAGATCGAGAGAAAAGGGGAGGGGGGGGGGGAACAACAAAAGCGAAGAATGTCATGCCTTATGGATCGTGAATGCACTCGCTGATAAGGCCTCAGCTCTCAGATCAGGCGATGGCTTATCAAGCGATGCGAAAGGAAGCAAAAGAACACTCGGACTTCGGATTTCAGTTTGTGGGAATCTGGTCAGCTCCCTCAAGGAAAAGGAACCGAGAAAATATTGGGTGCCGATTCCACCGCGGAAAAATCCCAGCCTGTCGGAGGCATCGGCGTCGGAGGCTAGGGCGGAGGCGGCGTCGGAGGCAAGGGCGTCTCGTTGGAGGCGGCGTCGGCGTGAGCAGACGGACCTCGCTCGTCGGAGGCAGCTTGCTCGCGGGAGGCGACGGACGTTGCTCTTGGGCAACGGCGGACCTCGCTCGTCGAAGGCGTCTCGGCGTTGGCATCGGCGTGGCGCGAGCGAGATGGAGTGCAAAGCACATCTGGATAGGGGGCGCGAAAGAGAGAGAGAGTGGAGAGAGAGGGCGCTTGATTTTTTTTCAAAAATTTTCAGCTCAGCTGCTCTTAGCTCGTCACCGTGAGAGTGATTCCACCGTGGAGCCCTCCTGACAACGGTGGGTCCCCTGGCACACGTGTCGCCACCTCAGGGTTGTTATTTCTCCACGGTGGAATCACAAGGGGCACCCAATATTTTCTCCCACTCCCTCTCTCCCTCTCCCATAACAACTAACATTAAAGCAAACTTTCGTATATTTAGAGGGTTGTCCATGAGCGGTGGAAGAGGAGAGACATCAGTGAGAAAATTTGTCAAAAAAAGTCTTAAATTTATTGTACGATGACCAATTCAGTCCTAAACATTTTAAGTTTGTCAATTCAGTAATAAACCTTTTCAATTCTTGTCAATTGAGTTCTTCCGGCCAATTTTGGCCAGCAGGTGCTGGCCGTCTGATCAACGCTGATGTGATAATTTTTTAATCTTTTTTTTCCTTTTTTTTCTGACTTTCTCTCTGGCCAGTTTGACGACCGGCTACCGGCCAGAGGGGAGGGGCGGTGAGGTCAACCTCACTGGCCTTAGGCAAAGCTCGCCCCGCCTGCCACCAGCGAGGGCAAGCCTCGTCGGCCCCTGGTTGGGCGAGGTCGGCCTCACCTTTGCTGGGCGAGGCCCACCCTCACCGGTGCCGGCGGGGTGAGCTTCGACAGATACCGGCGAGGTCGACCTCGCTGGCCCTCCCCTTTGGCCGGTCGCCGGACCGGCCAAAGGGAAGAAGTCAGAAAAAAAAAAAAAAGATTAAAAAAGATTACAATTTTGAAAAAAAATATTTAAAAATTGCCACGTTGGCGTTGACCGTCTGACCGGCCAAAATTGGCCGGAAGGACTCAATTGGCAAGAATTGAAAAGATTTAGGACTGAATTGGCAAATTTAAAAGGTTTAGGATTGAATTGGTCGTCGTACAATAAGTTTAGGACTTTTTTTGACAATTTTTCCTACATCAGTGATGGTCACTAATCAAGGAACACTAATATCCAAAAAAAATCATCCATTTTTATCACCTGATTGTTTAAAAGTCTATCGTTCTTATCATTCAACTTCCCAAGTGGAGTACGACCAGAAAAAAAAAAAAAAGAAGTTCCCAAGTAGAGCTCCATCCATACCCATCTCCTCTTTTTTCCAAGTATTAAAACTCACTCGGCCATTTATTATAAAATTTTGTAGCAAAATGTTGTTTTTCGACCCTTCCCGTCCTTCGAAAAAATTAAAAGTGGAAGAAAAATTAGGTTTGTAAATTATGAAAATAATAATTGTTTGTTTTTGAAAATTTTTAAAACCGATTTGAATCACTGCAATATTTGAAAAATAAATGTTAAAAGTAAAAAAACTCCAAACAGACCTCAGCATTTGAAAGAAAATGGGGGAAACTCCAATCGAAATGAGAGACCTCGAAACGATATTAGTGGTGACTATGAATCGTTTCTCTTAGTAATTTTGTCCCGTAATGTCGAAAGTATAATTTACTTGAAAGTTTTGATCTAGCGATTCTATATGAAGTAGCACTGATTTGTTATTGAAACTGGGAACTTGGCAATATCTTCATGGAAAAAATCTCTAAGTTTGCGTTCAGTGCAAGTTTTTTACCAAAGGAAAGGTTGGAAATTAGAAACAACATTAGTATGTAGATTTTCTTACTTCATTTTTTCGATTTTATTCTTGTTTTTCCTTTTGTGCAACTTAATAGCCCGCCTCTCCCCTTGGCACTTGTCTATATTTACATCTTGGAAGTTCATGAATTCGAGATTTATCACTAATTTCGTGATCGAATTCCGCAAGTTGCCTTTCTGAGAGTTGAGACATTAAAAATCATTGGCTTGGATAACCTTGGGCTTATGTTTTCCCCTTTCAAAGTTAAATCTCTGCCACAACTGAAAATACTAACTGTATGGAATTGTAAGAACATGGAAGTGATCATTATGGAGGAAGAAGAGTTGGGAATGGAAGCATCGAAACTCTGGCATTTACAATGTTAACCAGTTTATACTTAAGATTTTTGGAAAGTTTGACATGCTTCTCTCACGAAAAGTGTAAGATTGATTTTTCGTTTTCATCAGTAAATATATTTTGGTAGATATATTCATCCCTGCAACACAATAGATGACATTCTTTTCATTCGATGAAAAATTGACGATAGGTTCCCAAGATGGGTGGAGTCAGGATCGTGTCAAATCACACTTCACCGCAATCTTGAATCAAGAGGTATGCAATTAACGTTACGTCAAAATCGTAACTATACCAGAGACCAAGCATAGCCCAAATAAAAACTGACTAAATTACTTACAAAGTGTACTTGCTTGAAAGTTTAAGAGAACTAAAGCTAAACAAGCTATACAACTTACTGCGAGTGTGGAGAGAAAACTATTCAATGTCAAGTATCAAAACATTTGAGGTCTGGCAACATTATTCCTAGCCGTATCATCCTTCCAAAATTTGACGAAGTTAGTTGTGAAGCATTCCTTTGGATTGGCTCATAAATTTGGTGCGTCTTGTTTGCACTTGAATTTTCTCGACCATTTTGAAGATAGAAAGTTTTTGAGATTCGAGATCCCGATTGCGGCGATTTCCTGTTTTCTGACCAAAAATATATATATTTATTTAGTAAGTGCTTTTAGTATCCTATTAGTACGTAGAAATTAGAAGCATTGCATTTCGTCAGTTTCTAATCTTTTCTTTAGTTATTTGATTTAGGGACGGTAAAATTTAAGGATCACGGGTCCGATTAAAGAAATTCGCGTGGAGCCTCGAGACCGGTCAAATACTCAGGGCACCACACTCGGCATCCCACGATCTGTTCGCTTAAAAGCCGACGACACAAAACCTCGGTTTTCTGTTCTTTTGGGTTGGGGTTGGGGGAGGGGGAGAGGGAGAGCATGCATGGGGGCTGGCGGCCACAGGGAGAGTGAAGGGGGGAGATACTCCTCGAATCGTCGTCTCTCTCTCTCTCTCTCTCTCTCTCTCTCTCTCTCTCTCTCTCTCTCTCTCTCTCTCTCTCTTTTATTTCAGCTAGGGCTCTGTCTGTTTTCAAATTCGTTCCACACGTTCGGAGTTATCCATGTTTGTTTTTGTTCTGTTTTTCCCTTGCGCCTGTGACTTCAGATCGTGTAGCCTACCTTAGAGTCTAAAAAGCACATTCGTGCCACATTCGAGCATTTGCGATAGAAACACGTCTGTGAAGGAGATTTATTGCGTGTTTGAGCTCATCGGTGGATGGAGATGATATTTGTGTTCAAAGTCTCGACTTTCGGGTCTGTGGGTGAGTACCAGAGTTCATTGATTGAGACGAATTTTGGACGTGCCTCTTTAGGCCACACTTGCAAGGCCAATATGGCTTAACACTTTACGACTTCCTTTTTGGGGGAAATTTTTTTCCTAAGGTTTCGGCATTTCTCACTCTTCTAGGTGATTCTACCTAGAAGCATGATAAAGAAATGGTTTGGTTGTGGAAGGAGTCGCATAAATTTCTGTAGCATTAGCCCAATGGTCGTTATCGCCTCGCAGTTTTCAAAAACACAGGGGGCTCCATTTTTAGTGTTATAATGTTTGACAAAATTGCTTTAGTGACAGATATCTCTCAAACATCAAGGGTAAATTTCTATCAGGAACTTGAAAGTTCAGAGAATTTTCCATGCCCTGTCAAAGTACGTGGAGTCACTTTTACGCCTTGTTCTCAATAAAGTCCAGACTGCTCATTATCATGAGAATTTGGAGGGATGTTGATCTGGACAAGCAAATTGCAAATAATATTGCTGTCTTCATAGCTAAAGGGAAAGACCTAAAAGATAGGGGGGTGGCATTTTATGATTTCTGAAATTTCATTGTAGATCTAATGACTAATAATTTTAATGTCAAATAGGAGATACTGTTATTTTTTGTTATATTAATCAGATATTTGGAAAAAAAGAGATGAGTTTGCATTGTCAAACTGAACCCATAGTTTGATAAAGCCTTATTTGAGCTGCGCTTGAAAGAATTGAGCAGCTCAAGTTAAAATTTTCAATTCCATCCATGTTCTGATCATTGATGTCTTTGCTTTTTCCCCTGCGCTTGTGGTCTTTGTGGCAGAAATTGACGTGTTTTATATATATATATATAGGACGTGGAAGGCCTCTTCTGAGTGTCTACCCTATTGCACTCTAAGAGCATAGATTTTGACATTTGAATTCGAATTGCATGTTAAGATTGATGACTTTCATTATATGGTTTATTGTCCATTAGAAATCCTGAAACTAGCAACTACTCCCTTAAACTCACGCTGTGTGTGATTTAATCCTCTCATTATTGCGTGGTTATGTTTTGGTCTTTTTTCACCTTATGTTGGCTTTTCAATCAAGTACATGGCCAGTCTGCTTCTGTTCAATTCATCAAGCAACATATTCAGGAAAACAAGCAAATATTGACTCTCAAGTATTCAAACAGGTCGTGAATGGCGAAGCTGAGGAGCTGTGGACGCAATCTGGGGGCGTTCTTTTCTGCTAGTTGGCCTGCATTTTCAAGAGAAACTTGTCTGCATGTAGGAAATGCTTGTGTGTTCACTCTCATTGATAGGGATGATGTTGTGTTCGGAGTCTAGATATTCACTAGTACTGGTAAGGACTTGATTTGCATTGATCGAGACGAGCTCTGGAAATGTCACTTTGGCTGGTCCAAAATAAATTCAGTATTACCAATAATATCTATTTTATTTAGTCTTGATGAGTCAATGAAATGTACTTCTATTCCTTTTGGGTTTGGGAGGTTCATAATAATACAGATGCACATCATTAATGCCACATTCCAAATCTAACCAAAAAGGATGTGCTACAGGATGTCCTTTTCGGTTTATGCATTCTTGTCGTGTTGTTCTTTATTTTGAATGTGAAATCAAGTGTCACATGCTTATTAAGATTATGGGTTTTATTTTTTCCATAGAGTATACCAAAGCCGTTGATGAGAAAATATGGTGAGAATATCTCTAAAAGGATGCTTCTGAGAGTGTCAAACGGTGCAATTATTTGGCCTGTGGAATTGGAAAAATGTAATGAGATGGTTTGTTCATGACACAGTTGGAATGAATTTGCAGAGCAGTACTGTATCTGTGAGGGCCAATTTTTGGTCTTCAAATCTAAAAGGGACTCCATTTTCAATATAGTCATATATTTATAAAAGCATGTCCGAGATAGAATATATGCTAACGAATGCCAATGTGAGGAACCGAGCCTCGACAATTGTGGATTTGTCTTGCTGAAAGTGGAAGATGCCGGCGATTGCCATGATGTTTCGGTCGAGCTTGAAGTCTTAGGGGATGAATTGCAATGACCCAAGAGTCCTCGGCTTTGTAAGGCAATGGAATCTGATCAGGTGCATTACAGTTCCTATGCACATTCATCCGCACGGAGTTTGGGGAGAGACAAAATTTGAACTGCTCGTCACGAGATTTTTGAGGTCTGAATCTTAATCTACTAGCTAATTCTCCCCTTGACTGTGGTGTTCTCACGTTGGAATCGAATTATGTACAGTAACTCTCCACGTCATTAGGCTAAGAGAGACTGTGTCAGAGCTAATTCATCCTCGTAGTATTTCTGTCTCTAGCTCACCGGTGTCTGCATGCATATCTATGTGTTGGGGATCTCCTAAATGTCAAGCGAATGGAAACAAGCCGAACTGGTCATATTGGATTTGATCGTGCTCGACCCTTAGAAAGATCTATTAATTTAGGGTTGCTACATCAGTAGCTATAAGTTTTACGTAATAAGAATAGTATATACCTAGAAAGTGAAAGCTTTCTTCATGTTCTGTTCGCGACTGCTTCAGGTAAGCTGAAAGAGCCGGGCTAGTGCAGAGCTTTTGAACCCATCAGTAAATTTAAATCCGAGTATCCTTTCTTCCAAGTTGGTTGAGGTGAATAGATTTGAAGAAAAGCAATGTGGTAAGATCCTCATGACAACGACAACTCATGGATTTAAATCCCATATAGTCCCTAGATTATGCTAGCTCTAGGTTAATCGTGCATCATGTCAATAGTTTCTGTTTTTATCCTTCACATGCTTTGAAAAGGAACCTCGTACTGTCTTCCCCAGAAATCATTAGTTGTTTTCTTCTTTCTGATGATAAAACCGTGAAACGTTTACTTGAGCATAGAGTTCCCAGTTCATTGCCAAAGACGCGCACCAAGAAAAGCCCGCAGCCCATGGCTCTCATTTTCAAGACAAATTGGTGAAGCTCATCAGCCACGAACATTATGGAAAGTTATCTGGCTGCATTAACGAGAGGAACTTCTCTGAAGGCAGGAGAGATGTGTATGTTTGAGTTTTTATTAGAAGGAACGATGTCATGGTTGTAGGATCCATCTTCAGAACCACTGATAAGACTTGGGTGAATAATACTACGCAATAGGACATAGCAGAGGAAGCATCGCCTTAGCTCACTTCTGGAGAGAACAGAATTTCAGAATTGCTTAGTCTAAAATCTGCTTCCCATTCGACAAGTCGGATAAAAGCATGAGTTTTGTTCTTATAAATGGAATGGTCCTGAATGTGTATGATACCTTGGCTTAATCCTAGGCTTAATAATCACCATGTGGGCAGGAGTCATGAGTCATGAGATGGAGGAAAGCTGATTGCTAATGACGATTCTATAAACTTCCATTTCGGAAAGAATCTCTCAAGTTAGGTGCTCCCTTAAGGTTTCTGGTAACCCAGACCTTTAGAACTATAAAGTGCAGTAACATCGAATGCACTTCCCTTGAGCTGTATACTAACTCTGAAATTCAAGTAGCAACCCATGGTTTTTCAAGCTCTAGTGAACTTACATCAGATTCTTTTCATTGTCTCTTTTCAAATTCTCAAAGATTTTATGAATATTCTTTACACATGGGGCTGCGCAGATTGAAGTTTATCATTAGTTTCTTGTCGTGCGAAGAGCATTCAGAGTTTTTTTTGTCAAATTAACTTAACTTAATCATGTTATGCGTGGCAAAGCAATTTTCAATCTATGCTACATCTTCTCATGGTTAGTCAATTAAAACAATTTCCAATCTATGCTACATCTTCTCATGGTTAGTCAATTAAAAATACTTTCACACCGATGTCTACTAAATACCTCATTGCTTTAAATGGGGAAAAACGATTTCTAGTCCTCAGCCTTACCACTTGGCCATGCCTCTCTCACAGTCATCTCTTTCCCCACGGTAGCATAACTCTGTAAGCGCGTCCGCTGCTGCGCAGCTCTTCCGCAGCCTCTCTCTCTCAACAATGCAGCATTCGCGCCTCTTCGGCGGTGGCTTTTCGTCTTGGAATCGACAACATCATTCACAGCCGGATTGAGCTCACTTATTCTCTCTCTCTCTCTTGAACGGGGTATTCTTCGGAACAGAGTCCAGCTTCGTCATTCCATCGAACACCTTCCTTGCGAACACGATTCCTGCTCCACGCTGCAACGGACGGCAATGGAAATTCGGAAGATAGCGAGAGAATGGGGGAAAACAAAAGCGAAACAGAAATCAACAGACAAATTCAGAATGTATGGAAATGAATTCTAGAGTTTAATCGGAGATGGAAACGACCTGGTAAGTGTGACTGTGGATTGACGAATTTCATCATCGCCTGAATGCCGCGAGGCACCGGCTGTCTGTGGAGATATATCTCTAGGCGTATCTTCCTCTGTTTGTTGTTTCAAAATCGTCTCACCCTCTGTTTCTCCATTGCGCGCAATTCACCGGACACCTTCTGCTCAGAGGACGCAGCACGTTCAACGACCTGGAAACTCCAGTCGTGGTGGCTAAACAATGAATGACGATCCCTCGGGAGATAGGCAAGGTGAACCGCAATGGGCTACAGGTCGCGACAAGGAGCGCGGCGGAGCGCCATCCGAAGCTCTTTCATCTCGTCACGGTGGCGAAGCGAGCGACATCTTCAAACCGATAGGGAACCTTTTTGCCCTTCGGTCGGTGCTGGAAGCGACAATCGAGAGAGAGAGAGAGAGAGAGAGAGAGAGAGAGAGAGAGAGAGAGAGAGAGAGAGTTCAATCTCGATGAATCGGTGGTGGTGCTCCATTCGCGGTTGCAGAGAATCATCAGCAGCTAGAGTTAGAGATCAATCCCCCTTACGTTCAATTGGAGTCACCTCTCTCTGCATATTCTTATTCCTCCCAGCATCATTTTTCTCACTCTCTGTCCATCTCCGTTTTTTAAATAAAGTCTTCCTCCTTTATCATTTTCTTCTCAAGATCACCGTCTCCTCCGCCGTCAATATCGTCAAGCTCGTTCTCTAAGCTGCGATCGAAGGCATCTCGAACTCTCTCTCCAGATTTTCTCCGACCAGATTTTTCTTTTTTTGGCATCTTCTCTCTCTCTCTCTCTCTCTCTCTCTCTCTCTCTCTCTCTGTGGATTCCCCTGCTTCATCCGATTGCCAAGGTGAGGTTGGATGGATCATCATCATCATCATCATCTGAAAGAAATAAAAAAAGACACAAAAGAAAATAAAGAGCCCACAAGAAGTCGGTCAAAGGAAGACTTGCACAAAAGATGGCGTTTGTTGAGAGAAAGATTCATCTACCAACAACTCACCTTTGTCAACTTTTTTTAAAACATCAAAAATTCCAAACTATATTCATTATGACATATTTACTCTATAATTTTTTGTAATGTCAAAAATCCAAAATTATGTCCACTACGACATATTTACTCTAAACATTTTCTTTTGGACATCGAGAATCCCTAAAAAATTATACATATGTGACTCATTTACCCTCCGTCAAAATTCAATCAGATAATTTTCCAATCAAATCGACGTCGTTTTGATTTCACTTAAGCCACTATTTACCTTCCCTTTGTCCATGTAGACAGATTTTTAACGGTGTTTATCGACGGAATATTGACGGAGGGTAAATGTGTCGCACATATACAAGTTTGAGATTTTCGGTGTCCCGTTTTTCTTCCCTATCTAATATTTTGTTCTTTTCCATGTAAAAACAAACTCTCCAAATTGGAGATCAATCATAAAGAAAAATTTAGGATAAATGTGTCACGCTGAGTATAGTTTGAGATTTTTGGTGATTTTTTTCCTCGGCTCCCTCAATAATCGATCACAACTCGCAATTGAGAATACATCGATCTCTCTCGCGGAAACATGTCCATCCGCTTGCCATCTACCGGCCACAATCGACCCACCATTAGGCTCCTGTCACCCTATCCCTCCTAGATTACCTTGGCGTGGAGCCCGATTTGAGGTAGCATTCGTAGTCATTCTAGGAGTAGGTTTACTTTTATTGATACATGATTGGATAAGATTATCGCTTTGCCATGCCTTCCAATGTCATGCTTAGCCGTTCCCATGCTATTAATTCAAGTTGAGGTTTCGCTTTTTGAGTCTTGGGTAGGACACATAAGGATACGGGCGAGAGCATCCTTCTTGAATCCGACCCGATCTTGATTCATTCATCTCTTATTATTGTTGCTGATATTGATTAGTGATGATTATGTTGTTTGTTCCTGTCCCTAGTACTTTTGGGGAGGCACTTCTGTCTTTAGATTGCTCGCATGTTGAATTGACTTTGCTTTTGTAAATCATGTGGGTTTGCTTGCTGTCAGCGGTATATTCTCGCTTCAATGAGCAGTGTTTTGATTTCGTTCGTGAAAAAGCAAAATTCCACTTTTATCTCTCACAACTTCAATTCCGTAGAAATATTTTAATTTTCCCTAGGTCTTTCAATTTGAGATTCCTATTTAAATTTCCTCTAATTAGAAAATTAACCCAATGTCATTTTTGGTTATCAAGAATCATCGACAGAAATTAACATAAGGATAAATGAATTTCATCTCCTTAAAGCAAACATGGAGTAATCAACAATTAATTGCTTAAATCCTAATTTGGACTATGTCTCAAATAAACGCGCTATACCTTTATACATATATAAAGTATACAAAAACACAGTAAACGATTATTTGCCTTAACTAGTCCTAAGGATTTTATGATATGTTTGTTGACATATGACATGCGTACTCACCAATCAGCAGTCATGTGGTCCTTCTATATCAAGGAAACAGCTAATCAGCTAAGCTTCAAAAAACTATATGCTTTTGTCCACGGCTCCGAATATTCTTTACAGGAAACACTCCCATCATTCTGAAAATAAGTGTTTCTCATGCCTTATTCTACAATCCTGGAGTTGGATTCGGCCCCGGTGCTCTATCTGCATTCGTTTTTATTCGATCCCATGCGTTGCTCATCCATGCAATACCGTCCGGATTGCTCAATGCCCCGTTGCACGCTCCATGGCCATGACATGACTCCTCGCCTTCTTCGGATTTGCTGTAGTAATTGTATCCAGTTATTCGCCGTTTTGGCACTCGCTTCATTCAGGACGTTACGTCGGGTGTTCGCAAAACCATCCCATGGCGTGTACTCTTCATTATTGCAGATTTTGGTGGTCATGGTTGTATCTGGATCACCTTCAAAGGCATAGCAAGTAGATAAGAAGCCTAGGATGAAGACTTTGATACTCTTTAAAATAGTCATGAGAATATAAATTTGTCTTTCTTTGATTTATCGCTTGGACAGACATTCAGCAACGTAACTTATATAGAGTTTACTGTTGTGGATTTCTTCGCTAATCTCACGTTTGATGACGTTTGGTTGAAGATTCAGTTTTTGTTTTGATTCTATTGAACAATATTATTTATTTATTTTATTTTTCACTCAATCTCCAAGAGACAGAAATCTCCACTTGACGAAACCTCGGAACATAAGTTTTGCGTTTCATCAAATAACCTCAGTTTGTCTCAATATTTTCTGTGCTGAGCTAGTTTCACAATGTGAGCTAAAAGCCCCCATTTTAACACCATCATTTTAAATTTTTTTTATTTCCGATTAGTTTATTATTTATTTATTTATCTATTCTTTTTTGCTCCTTTTATTGTTTTTGCTATTTTCTATTTCTGTACTTTTACAAGGACGAACGCTTGAATTGTCGACAAAAATTCAGGTGTCGACAACATATATGATAACACCAAGTTAGTGCCATAGGAAGCTTGATACTTTCGTAAAGTGGTTGTTTAAAAAGTGTATTTTGCATTGATTAACACATTCCTCATAAATATTTTCCACAAAATCAAAAATAATAGCGACGACAGAAAGAAAAGCTGTTCCCCATCTAAAATCAGTCAAATTTTAGAGTCTAAGAATCAAAATTACATTCTATATTGGCCTTACCGACAAAATTTTGTTAAATTGGCACTCCCCCTACTCCTTGCGGACTCATCTCTTAACTCTAATACATGTGGGGCAGTTTGAATGAAATAATTCTCATTTTAGGACTTGAGATCTACCATTCTTTGAAAAGGAGCAGTAACAAAGAAAGCTTCCCTTGCAAGCGCGAGACCATGAGCAAAATCATGAGATAGGGCTTCGCTTCTAAGCCAGAAAAGGGTCTGTGAGCAAGTCCAAATTGAAGATTAGTAGCATGGGGATGACACTTCGACCCATTAGAGTTTCGATTTGGGGCTTTTTCCGTCGACAAAGCCCTAAATCTGAAACGTTCGGGCACTGCATTGTCAATTTGATTGGAAAATTCGAAAAGATGAGGCTTCCTAACTATATCCTATGTGCGCTGTTTCAACTGATTAAGTACAAATAGATTCTCCACTTTTTCTTTGAACAAAGAATTTTATCAATCTTCTCTTTCTGGTGGCAACAACTGAAGGTGTCAATGAGATTGGTTTTTAATGGATTTGTTTTCAATGCATATTGTAAATCCTGCTATGAGAATGAGTTGTATTGTTTCCAGCAAAGACCTTTTGTAGAGATGCTTAATGTTTTTATCGGAAGCTGATTGTGGATTTATTCTAATGGTATGATCCTAAAAGTCCCATTTTAGAACAAAGAAGTTACATCGATGTTGATGGCTCAAAAGGTGAAATTGAAGGAGATGGTTGTACTGATAGAGGCTAGAGAGAAAGTGTATCTTGAGAGAAAGTGAATCTTGAAGAGAAGATTAACGAGTATTTTTGTCCATCTCCAAAATGGATGAGAGTAATCTGCTTCTCTTGACACAGTGTTACTTGAAAGATTAGGATCTTCGGAATTTCTTTGTAGTCGAAAAATATGGCAGATTCTAACTTTATCTTGGTATCAGCTTTTAATAATGGAATTTTGATGCTTTTGCTAATGAAACATCGATTCTTATTACAGTCCTGTTTCGTTGATCATTCCTCAACATCACATTCTTAAAGTATGCACAAGCAAAGTGTAACCAAACCCCTTGCCTAGATCAAGGCGACGGCGAGGGTTGAGGACAGATGTCGTTCGCCCTCGTGGTGGAGTGGTGGTGCACTAGTGACAAGGGTCAGACGCGTAGAGATTGGGTAGTCCTAGGTACTTATGTTGATTGGTACGCCACTAGCACATGAAGGTGAGAGCAAGTAAGCCCTCGTCGTGGCCCAGTAATTCGTGTTTGTCCTCGACGCCCCAGTAAGGGTGGCAATTGCACCACCCAAATATTTTTAGCCACTTTGGACGCCATGTCGACATTTACTTGGTGCCTTATCAATCTCAACTATCATAAATTTTTTTGAAAAGACCACGTAATATTTTGGTCACTGAAAATAGAGGAGATAATGGGAAGTAATTGATAATTTTTTTTAACAAATTCTAGGAATTGATTGTACCACTTGAAAGTGTGAATTAGTCAGAATCTGCGGATGGCCTAATTGCACATTTCTTATGAATTTTACATCAGTGATATAACTGAATCTGGTACCCTTAATTTTTTCTTTTTGTAGTTCAGCTGATAAATGGAAACATTAATAGATGGAATACAAGACTAATGGTGTACTTATTTTATTTGATAAGCAAATTAATTGCTAGCTCTCCCGGATGAAAACCGGCTTGAAGTCTCTCGTTAAGCAACTTCCACGTGTCGCTTTGTCACAGCGTGTGCAGCTGAGCCAGAGCTGGCACATTTGGCCAAAGTAGTCATTGATAGGCCTATCAATTCAGAGCATCCATCATGTAACCTCACTGGTCGCTCCAAGTTATGTGCACGATTTTGGCCATCAAATAAAAGAAAATTGATGTCAACCGTCGGATGACAAGGCATCTCGACCATGCGATCAAGATCAATTAATGTGAACGATTGGACTAATCATGAGCTGTGCTTTATCACCATTGCACTAATCATAGTGTAAGTTATAGCTTGGATTCTCTAGCTTTACACTAGTGAAATGAAGCAACTATCACTAGAATTCAATGCGCACCCATACTGAAGCACACTGCTTATGGAAGTTGATCTGCATCCATGTTGCAGAATTTAAAACTTCCTAGTTTTCTACCTTTTCTTTATGCGCTTCGGTTTGACTATGATGAATTATTGTCCTGGACTTGTAGCTCTTTTTTTTTTTATAGTAGAGAAATAATCCCAAGAAGTTCCTTGAGAAGATAAGGAAAGGATCTCTCGAACTTGGTGCTTCTCAAGGTTCCGGCCGGTTCAACCTTGACTATAGAACTAGAAATGCAAAACAATGACATGATTTCGCTGTGGAAAGGGTGGCGGTACAATATTGTGACGTACAGTTATACAACAATTGCAATCACTAATTTAAACGAAGGATGATATTGTGAACATTCTGAAGGCTCTTTAATAAGTGCATGAATTCAATCAAACATCGACACGGCTTCAGCTTTTTATTAAACGAGATTAGCCTAGATTGACATGTAGTTCCAAAGTTATGGCACCCTATCATTCAATTTCACTCCCCTGCGGCAGCACTTTAGTATATAAAATAATAGCAATATGGACTAGCCAAATAGTGATATGAAAAAAATTAATCGAAGAAGAGAAAAGTGACGTAATAGAGGAATGGCGAGTAACGAAAGTTCCAGATATGGATCAAGTCAGGCTCAGTAGCAAACCAGGGCGCATGCCGACAACAAACCAGGGCACGTCTCAATCACGGGCTAGGCCCCTGTCCCAGTCACGAATCAGGCTCTGTCTAGTTTTGGCCCTATTCAGTGATGGTCGTGATTTGAAGGAAGCTCTCGGTTTCTACGCGCGAAAAGCTCATCAAATATGAGATAAGTGTTCGATCTACCCAGAATGCACGAGATGCTAGTTAGACTTTAAACTAACGATTTGAAGAAAGTTCTCAATCTCCTTCTGTTTTTTTTTTCCTCTGGGTCCTTCCCAATTTACCAGAATCTCTGCCTTTTCTTCCTCAAAATGGAGGATTCTCCATGAGTATCCCTTGGACACGAAGTTGAACGGTGCTTCTTTCAATTGCCAAAGAAAACGTCCCTGGTATCATACATAATTGATGGAAAATCAGGACCGGTGGAGTCCCCACCTTCGACGAATACCTTCATTGTCCAAGGTGGCGAGGAATCATGCCCAAGCATGGATGTGGGGGGCGGGCGGCGGGCTTCAACAGGGCTTTCCGACCTAACCTTTAGAAACAAAATGGGCCAAGGCTTCGCTTGCATGCTAGGGCTCAAAATTCTTGCATGGAATTTTGAGTCGGGTCGTAGATCGATCCGGTTCACCAAATTCTGAGGTCCTATCTGAAAAATGTCCCTAATTCCTAAATGTAAAAGAATGCGTTTGAAGAATGAGAACGCAAGACTATTCAGCTTGAATGTTTTTGTTTAGTCATAACATTTTTTTTGGAAATTAATCATAACCTTTTCAAATAGTCATAATAAGTACACAAGTTTACGAGTAATTTGACCTTCTAATCTTGCAATTATGGTTGGCAGAAAAATTGAACAATTTCAAATTTTCCTTATGAACTGAGTTTTTTTTTTTCACTTAAAGAGATTATTTGAAGGGATTTTTGTCAACAAATGCGTGAAAATTTGAAAGATAATCCATGAAAAGTCAAGGCTTAATTTTAACTAATGGTCAACATTAATTAGATATAAGGGTCTAAGTTAGCCCTAGTCTAATATGTCAATAGGTAGGACATTATCAAAAATTGCTATTCAATAAACATATATAACACGGCCATTTTCCTTTTAATTGAGTGTTTTCTTTATTGCTAATTTAGAAATTTATGTTACTCTGAAATTTAAAGTGATTAAAGATCGAAGTTTCCAATTGATTATGGCATTAGAAGAAGAATATCAAACAATATCTAATTTACGACATGAACGAAGTCTCTATAGGGCAAATAGGAATAACTTACCGGCAAAGCAGTGAATCAAAAGGCTGGGGCCTTCAAAAAAGCACAAAAGCGAACACTAAGATTTGGATTTGATAATGCTTGGTCCTTACGCAACTCAAAGCAAAAGGTAGAAAAAGGAAAAGGTAAAGCACCTTAACATTAAAAGATCTTAGTCTATACTTTTGCTTTCCACGACATCCTTATTAAAGGAATTATTTTCAAGAAAGCAGCCATGTATTATCACCAGAATCCCATGATTAAAGATGCAATAATATGAATAAACATTAAATAGAGGGCGTCCCATATCCCTCTCGAGTCCACCTTTAATAAAAATGCTTTATAAAAAAGCTAAAAAGACGAAAGCATTGAATAACTTACCGGCAAAGCAGTGAATCAAAGGCTGGGGCCTGCAAAAAAGCACAAAAGCGAACACTAAGATTTGGATTTGATAATGCTTGGTCCTTACGCAACTCAAAGCAAAAGGCAGAAAAAGGAAAAGGTAAAGTGCCTCAACATTAAGAGATCTTAGTCTATACTTTCGCTTTCCACGATATCCTTATTAAAGGTATTATTTTCAAGAAAGCAGCCATGTATTATCACCAGAATCCCATGATTAAAGATGCAATAATATGAATAGACATTACATAGTGGGCGTCCCATCTCCCTCTCGAGTCCACCTTTAATAAAAATGCTTTATAAAAAAGCTAAAAAGACGAAAGCATTGATTATTCGTAAATGGCTTAGCATAATGAGCATTACGCGCAAGAGATGTTTGCTACAATGTGGAAATAAACCAATAGATTAATGATAAAAACAGGGGCATCAGTCGGCAATTTTCATTTTTGCCATTGAAATCGATTCTATTTTGTTCCGTGCCTCTTTTGGGTGAGTTTGTTTTGGTGTATTTGTGTGATAGTCTTGTTTCAGACGGGTCATGTCACACCCCGTATCCTATCGGAACGCAACATCCCGTCACGATCGATTATGGTGCAACGCTCCCAGGAAGCATTGCCGACCCAACGCCCAATCAGATATCAAACACATGCGGAAGCACGTATATAATTAAATATATACACCCGTACAGTAAAACACATGAAACCAAGGTAAAACAACCAAATAGCAGTCAAGCACCTCAGAAAATATATACGTTTTATACTATTATCGAAAGATCCTTTACAACCACATATACACATCGTGATAAACAACAAACTAAGAGACAACAACAGCCACAGGCACGTTAAAAGTCCGAATAGGGGGTTCAGTCACTCCGCCAGCTCCTCTGAAGTACCACGCCACGTACTCTTGAGTATGGTAATAGTCCTCTCCCACGTTCACAAACAAAACGGAGTAATATCTCACATAGGCTGCTCCATTTCCACAGGGATGTGCGCTAGACGACCGCTGGATATGATGCGGTATCCCAAAAAGAGGCTCTCTCCTCGGCATCCTACGGCTGGGGGTCTGAAATGTGGGTTGATACAACCGTGAGACGAATCTCAGCGAGTATAACCCCCTAAACCTAGGTTAGGCTAACATGCAATTCTCCTTAAAGATAACCCATAATCACATTGCAAGTTTACTCATAAATAATTTTTGACCTAGGCTCTCTGGCCCGGATCTCTTACCTGGCTGACCCTGCAGGTTATTCAAAATAATAATATAATCCAGTCACATATACGAGCGCTCGGTTCACGCGTACGTCAAGCATATGTTCATGCTCAATAATGATAACATCACGTACTATTCACCGAGTCCCGCACGCTCGCATTCTGGCCCACGCATTCTTATGCATGCAAATGTCCACATTCATGTCTCGGCTCACTAGCCCACACTGGCACACTGGAACTTTCTCAATTTATCATTTAATATGACCCGCGTAAAACGCATCAGGTCTCTTTATTTAATCACAACACTTCGTGGCCAGCGTAAATACGCATCAACTGGCCCAGTGTCTCTAGCCCACGTCAAAACGCATCAGGCGCAACACCGATCTCCTCACAAACCAGAGCCCGCGTAAAACGCATCAGGATGGTCGTCTTCAGGACGTACCGGGCATCGTCCCACGTAACACGCATTAGGACGGCACATCCCGCGTAACACGCATCAGGGCGAAATGTGATCACACGAACATACAGTCTATTATTATCTGAACCCCGCGTAATACGCATCAGGGCATTTAAGTGATCACATGCTCATGGCAGGCACGCATTCTTGCATAATTCATCACACGCCTCATTCCCGGCATTCACTATGCATGCCATGAAATGCAACACAATGCAACATGAGCATTAGCACAATTCAAGCATTCAGTTAATTTCTTACCGCAATAATTATTCACTGGCCAATTAATACCATGTGGCCCAATTCCACAATGTGCAATTCAATAATCCAATCAAGCCATCATATGGCCAATCACACTCCGCACGAGTCGGCCACGCAGTCACGCGACATGGCATTATTCAAATTTCCCAACAATTGGGTACCGAATCAACAAGCCAATCAGTCCGGGCATACCCGGCAGTCCAATTATAAAATCCCTAACTCATCCGTACTAATCCAATAATTATCTCTAACAAACCCACTAAATTCCTTGAATTTATTCCACCAATTGATCCTCAATCCAATACGAATTATATACCGATACCACCTAAGCCAGTACAAAATACATTGATAACACCTAGTCCAGTCCAGAAAAACGCACTATTAGTCCTAATCCGGGTTTAGGAAATATACTCACTTAATTTCTGGACCACGGCAATGGAGAACGGCGGCCGATCACTAATGAACAGTGAAACCGGCGGCGGAATTCCCGGCGACGGCGTACGGACGGTGTGAACAGTGACCCCGTACGGACGCGGTGAACAGTAACCGTATGGGACACCGTACGGATAGGGCTGAGCGGCGACGTACGGACGTGCTAATGGCTGGGTGTCGACGGAACGGCGATCGGAGCTCCGACGAAGCTCCGGCGGTACTGTTTGCAGAACGGAAAAGAGAGAAAAAGAGGGAGAAAGAGAGAGAAATGGGTCGGACTGAGGCGAGGCTGTGACTGGGGATTGTGGTGGTCACGGTGAGGCACGGTGGCCGGCGGCGGCGCTCTAGTGGCCGGTGGCGAGCTCCGGCGAAGCCAAATCAAGAGAGGAAAAGAGAGAAAATGGGGGGGAAAAGTGAAGAGGAGCTGCTGATCTGGGGTTCTGGACGTGGGGGAGAAGACAAGAGAGAGAGAGAGAGTGGTCAGATTGGGTCAAAAAGGGGCAGCCTAGGGCGACACGTGTCGCAAATCCGGCGTTTTTGACAAAAATACCCCTAATCTAACGGTTTTAATTTGATCTTATCCAAAAAGTGAGGGGTAAAATGGTCAATGGCCCTAATAATTGAGCTGATAGCACCTGGTAATTATCCTAAAATGTTCCCAAAAAATTTCGGACCCGAAAATAGCCCAGAGGCAAAATCGTCATTTTTCCGGTCCCGGGGCGAAATTCTAATTTTTGCACATACGTGTTCCATATGTGCGTGGAAAACATAACATGGAATCGGAATCGCGAAATTCACTTTCTAAGCCCTCGAAAATCGACTGCGAAGTTCCGGGAATAAAATAATATTATTTTTCCAATTTTTGTCGAAATTCCAATTTTTGTCCAAAACGACTCCTGGTATGCGTGGCCACCCAAAAATGGCGTCGGCCTCGAAAAATAACCTCATTTGGCCTCAAAAAGCAACGCTAGCGTCCCGAGGGGCAAAATCGTAATTTTTCACCCTCGAACCGAAATTCCAATTTTTACACATACTAACTCCAAACGTGTGTGGCCAGCATAATATGACGTCAGATTCCCAAAAATAGTCTCTTAAGCTTTAGAAAATCGACATCGAAATCATGGCCCAATTCCGTGAACAAAACTCGCTAAACTTTCAATTTCAGGGTCTCTCACTAACAGGCGGCAGTTTAGAGATCACGGGTATCGACCTAGGGCTACCCGTATCGTAATGGTTTCGATCATTGAGAGAATGAGAAATTATTACTAGTCCCAGAGGCCACGATCGTTCGATTTAGGTTCAGGACTGATTGGCCACGTGCACTTTTCGGACATGCAGAATCACCTGCGATCCGAATGTACAATGTTGGCCTTGGCCAAACCAAATCCGTTACCTTTCCTAAGATCGGCTCATAGCGGTTCAAAATATTCCCTCAGCATCTCTCGTGATCGGTGTCCGTTTCACGATAGAGTCCCCGGTCCACGTACCGTTTTCTAGTTAGCCATACCCCATTAGTTAGTATCCCGAGAGTGATCAGCTCTGGGTGAGACTTACTAAAATGAAATGCGAATTAATATCAGTTTTATTGATCCCGGAATTACATCGAAATTCGAATTGTTATAGGTCATGTCACTTGCTGGTGGGGGTGTTGGATCTTGCTTCTATTCGCTGCTATGTACCGTCGACCCTTTTGTTTTAAGTCGAACCTTAGAGCTAAAGATTTGGTGATTTGCACTTGTCAATTTTGATTGTCTAATTTTATCTCCTCCCTTCATCGTGAAACTTTATTTCCACCTGTTAAAAACTCCATGCTATTAAAATAATTAGATAGAGTAGTCTTTGAAAGATATTTAGGTTCAACACGTATCATTTCTCAAGTAAAAATCACGTAATATAAAGAGTGAGTTCATTTGGGCACGTGAGGACTAGGTTCATGCAATTAAAAAACCATTGTGTTTCTTCAAAATTTAGCTCCGATGGCCAACAAGGAACGTCCTTGACTCATGGGTGATAGATTTTCCTAAGCCATGGTTATGGTCAAGGTCAAGCTGATCTTTTCTATTCTTCTTATTTTTACAATCATTTGAGTCGAAATAGCTCATCTTTTTCAATTACTCCTATTTTAGAAGTGGTAATGTCTTCTCGGTCCAGAGTTTAGAGCAAGCTTGTGTTTGGCGAGGCACCAATCAAGATAAAAGTTTTTAATTCTTTTACACACACATCGATCGTTTGAATATTATCAAGAAAGAGTAACACTACAACTACAAGAATTAATTCATAAAATTGATTTATAAAAGTGATGTGAATAAGTTAGTCGAACTATTACATTGTTTGGTCAATCATTTCCAAACGCATTATTCTTAGTAGAATTCACTTAGCCAACAAATTTGAATCGGAGCATCCATTTTTCAAAGTGGTGATGCAGCCATCTGATATAAAGAAATTTTTGGAAAGGTCCCAAGCTTAATTCTCATTAGTGGCATGTCTTCAAATTGGAACGCTTGCCTCGTATTTTAGTTTGTTTTTGAGTTTTCACTTTGTTTGCTTTATCCTTATACCTGTAGCTAAGACTTGAGATTGTATTATGTACCCGATGTATAGTCTAAGAGCACAAATTTTGACAGGTTTAAGATAGATGGCTTTCAAATTATGCATCCTATCGCATGGTTAAGTCTGCAAATTATAACTCTTGAAACTAGTAAATACTGCCAAGTGCCGTGAATGTACATATTGTGTGTTCTCTCATTGTGTGTGCTTAGATTGTGGTCTTTCATATTCATACATTGCTTGTTCAAAATATGCATGCAGCCAAACAATTCTCTTTGCATTCTTCAAGGAATATATTGAGGAAAATAATCATATCACAGCTCCTAGGCATTGAGACAAATCGTGCACAGTGAAGCCAAGGATCCATCACATCTTATTAAAAAATGAGGATTAAATTACATTTACCTGGTGCTCTGCCAAGCCCGAACTGCAATTACAAGAATTTGGTGGTGGCGCTTATAGTTTTATTAGCCATGTGTTTGCTCAAATCACGCTCTTGTAACCGGTAGTTAAATCACATCTTTTACAAATAACAGGCACTTAAAAATATGAATTCCTCTTGGTGATACATACATGGCGAATGATATGATGATAGCATTTTGAAACTCTATACTTATGTTTCCTATGACATCTTTATTAAAGTTATTATTTTAAAAAAGCAGCCATGCATTATAATCGTAATCCCTTGATTGAACCATGCATGCAAAAATGGGGTCCACATGTATTCTTTTGTCTGTTAGAGCTCTCTCATTGGAAAA
Organism: Syzygium jambos; assembly: GCA_031216235.1. Lineage (NCBI taxonomy): Eukaryota > Viridiplantae > Streptophyta > Magnoliopsida > Myrtales > Myrtaceae > Syzygium > Syzygium jambos. The sequence continues at coordinate 18,291,802 of CM062226.1, forward strand.
AAAAAAGGCAATGGACATTGCTCAGGACCAGAAGATGCAATAATTTAACTAGACATTAGATAACGGGGAGGTCCTAAGCATAACGTGAAAAGTCTTCATCCAAGGTCTCGTCCAGATCTCGAGATCCTTTGGATGTAAAGCAAAAAGAAGGTATTCCCTTACTCTTGGGAACACAAAGATTTAGAAGAAATTGGGAGATGCGAGGCGTGTGAGCATCGACACGTTAAATTAAAAAATGCATCTATGGAGCTCACCCCGCTAGGGGACAGGCCATAGAGGCCCTCGTAGGAGCGAAAGCTCCCTTCTTTGGTGAGGTAACCCTTCAACCACACCAAGGATCCAAGTAGGCCCCTCATTGACAAATAGCCTGTCCCCACTACCTCTCGAGTCCACTTTTACTAGAGATGTTTTATAAGAAAAGCTAAAAAAAACAAAAGCGCCGATTATTCAAGAATGGATTAGCATAAGGCACATCACACACGAGAGACTTTGGCTACAATGTGGATTCTCTGCTTTTGCAATTGAACCATTACGTAAGGAGTGATTCGGCATTTTAATACTACATCTCAGCAGTTGAGTATCGACTTTTCCAGCAAAAAGAGTTGCTGTGTTTCGACGCTACCCTTCCTTCATCCACTTCTCTAGTGGCTCCATCAATTTGTCTTGGATGCTCCACTGAGAATTGCTTCATTGGACCGAAAGCAAAAATTCACAAGGCTATAAAAGAAATATTCCTCTAGTGAGCCTTCCTTTCCACCAGAACCTTTGAAATATAGTTAGGAAAATCTTCTAAAGTTAACTATATATATATAGACACGCACATTTACGCACCCAATTTAGCTTAAATCACATCCTTTTACCCAATTTAGTTTTAAATTCACAAGGCAAAACTGTTTTCCTCACATAAGTGTACACTCAAGCATAAATTGTAACAGCCCGAATTTTGATGTAATTTCCGGGATCAATGAAACTGATATTAATTCGCATTTCATTTTAGTAAGTCTCGCCCAGAGCTGATCACTCTCGGGATACTAACCAATGGGGTATGGCTAACTAGAAAACAATACGTGGACCGGAGACCCTGTCGTGAAGCGGGCACCGATCACGAGAGACACTGAGGGAATATTTTGGGCCAGCGTGGGCCGATCGTAGGAAAGGGTAATGGATTGGGTTTGGCCAAGGCCAACGATGTATAATAGGGACGCAGGTGATTCTGCAAGACCGAAGATACACATGGCCAACCCGTCCTGAACCTGAACCGAACGATCGTGACCTCTGGAACTAGTGATAATTTCTCATTCTCTCAATGATCGAGACCATTACGATGTGGATAGGCCTAGGTCGATACGCGTAATTTCTAAACAGCTGCCCGTTAGTGAGAGACCCTGAAATTGAAAGTTTAGCGAGTTTATTCACGCAATTGGGCCGAATTTCGATGTTGATTTTCGAAGGCTTAAGAGACGATTTTTGGAAATCTGACGTCATATTATACGGGCCACACACATTTGGAGTTAGTACATGTAAAAATTGGAATTTTGGTCTGGGGGTGAAAAATGACGATTTTGCCCCTCGGGGCGCCAGCGTCGCTTATCGAGGTCAAACGAGGTTATTTTTCGGAGCCGACGCCATTTTTGAGTGGCCACGCATACCGGGAGTCATTACGGATAAAAACTGGAATTTCGACAAAAATTGGAAAAATAATATTATTTTATTCCCGGAACTTCGCAGTCGATTTTCGAGGGCTTAAAAAGTGAATTTCGCGATTCCGACGCCATATTAGGTTGTCCACGCATATATGGAACGCGTATGTGCGAAAATTAGAATTTCGCCCCGGGACCGGAAAAATGGCGATTTTACCCCTGGGCTAATTTTGGTCCGAAAATTTTGGGAAAATTTGGATAATTATGGATAATTATCAGCTGCAATTTTTGAGGACCCTTGACCCTTTTGCCCCTCTCTTTTTAGATAAGGATGATTTTAAACCATTTAATTAGGGGTATTTTGGTCCTTTTTGCCTAAGCTTGACACATGGCACCCCTAGTTTTATTATTTAACTAAGTTGGGCTGAACTCTCTCTCTCCTCACTCACTCTCACGAGCCAGACCAGCCCCTTCAGAAATTTTCTCTCCATTTTCCCACCTTTTCTCTCCATTTTCCTTCATTTTCTCTCTCGCCGGAGCTTCGCCGGAGCACGCCGCCGACCGCCGTGCCTCGCCGTCGATCCCCTTGGTCCCCCGCCTCAGCTCAGCCCAGGTTTAGTCCAGAAACAGTCCCCTTTTTCTCTGTTTTTCTCTGTTTTTCTTATTTTTCAGTTTTACAAACAGTCGCCGGAGCTTCGCCGGAGCTCCGATCGCCGTTCCGTCGACACCCGGCTGCTCAGCACCCTCATACGTCGTCGTCTAGCCCTGCTGTACAGTGTCCGTACAATTTTACTGTTCACGTCCGTACGGGTTTACTGTTCATCGACCGTACGGACAGTCTCGCCGTCGCCGGCAGCTCGCCGGCCACTGTTTTCCGGCGTCCGTACAGTTCCGTACGAAAAGTACTGTTCACGGTACTGTTCACCCCGGTCCGTACAGTTTACTATTCACCCCCGTCCGTACGCGTCACCCCGGGAATTCCGCCGCCGATTGCACTGTTCATCAGTGATCGGTCGCCATTCCCCGTCATCGTGACTTCGGATTAGGTGAGTAAAATTCCTAAACCCGGATTAGGACTAATTGTGCGTTTATCTGGACTGATTTAGGTGTTATCGGCACATGTTGGACCGGCTTAGATAGTATCCGTGCGTATTTTAGACTGGGTTGAGGATTGACTGGTAGAAATTATTGTTGGAAAATTGTGGAGACTAATGAGAATAATATGGGGAGATTGATTGGATTAGAGGACCAATTTAAATGTCCATTGGAAAAATTATCGGGTGTGGTCGGGTTGACTGATTGTATGTCAATTGTGCTTAATTATAGTTGATTTCGTACCGTTATGTCGTATGTGGTGTGGCTATTTTTGTGGAGTGCGACTGGCCATTGTTTAGTTTACAATGAATTACTGAATTGTGAAACGCACGTTAGGCCACACGGTATTAATTGGGCCAATTAAGCACGTGTCGTGACATTGGGTGTCTGAATTTTATTGGTGCTCATGGTGCATTGCATTGCATAACATGGACACGCATTATGTATGCCTAGAGTGTGGCATGTTGTGAATTTGTGCGAAAATGCGTGTCTGCCATGAGTGCGTGATCACTTAAATTACCCTGAAGCGTCATACGCTGGGTTCAGATAAAAATGAGTTGTGTGATCACCCAAGGACCTTTAGGTCGTGACCCTCGGGTCAATACCGTCCTCATGTACTTTGAAGCAGGACGATGCTCGGTATGTCCGGAAGGCGACCATCCTCATGCACTTTGCAGCAGGCTCTGGTTTGCAAGGAGAACAGTATTGCACCTCATGCACTTTGAAGCAGGCTAGAGACACTGGGCCAGATCGGTTGCTGCGCCTCATGCACTTTGAAGCAGACTAGACGCACCGGACCGTGAAAAAATTAATGACTCGAGTCGTAATAATAATGAATTGGGCAAGTGTGCCAGTGTGGGCCCGTCGGCCGGAGAAATGCGCATGACATGTCGATGACATTTGCATGCATAAACATGCATTAGTTAGCATGCGAGTGTGTGAGACTCGATACATGCGAATGTGTTTGGCGTACGTGTGACTGTGTATGCCACGTATATACTATGATTATTATGGAACTGTCTAACCTGCAGGGTCGGAGAATTATTTGATTGTTGTTGTGTTATGGTTTTTAAATGCTTGTTTCCGGTCAGGAGATTGCATGTTAGCCTAGCCTAGGTTTAGGAGTTGAACTCACTGAGATTTATCTCACGGTTGTGTAAACCGAAACATTTTAGACCCCCAGCCGTAGGATGCCGAGGATACCACCTCTTTTTGGAATACTGCATTATATCCAGCGGTCGTCAAGCATGTACCCCGGTGGAGACGGAGCAGAACGGAGAAGTGGCTGTTTGGTTATTCCCAGCTGTTGGTGTTTCCTTTTTGGTTGTAGTGAACACTGTAAAAAGAGTTTTAAAATAGTAATACCAGTATGTACATATTTTCTGCGTTGATCGTTGTTTATTGCTTGGCTATCCTTGGCTCATATTTATAATAGTCAGGGTTTGTTATTTTTACTTCCGCTTGTGCTTGATCTCTGTATGAGTGTGGGTCGGCGACGCTTCCTGGGACGTCGCAGTCAAAATCGACCGTGGACGGGATGTTGCGCTACGTGGGGTACGGGGCGTGACATAAATAGACCCACCTTTTATTTCAAAAAATAAATTTTCCTTTTCCATTTTCTCTCAAATCTATAGTTTTATATCTTTTCTTATTTACTGTAGACACTTGATAAGAGATTCTGATTTAAATATTCTCACCTACTCTTCTGATTTCAGAATTTTGTTTATACAAGAATTTATGTAAAAAACATCTTCAGCCTATGAATCACCAAAAAATGGCTGATTTATTTCAAAGATCGGAGCATAAGCATGTTCCAGAATATCAAATTACATTTTTGCTTTCATCGAACTTTAGCTTTAATTTTCAAAAATATCATGATCGGATCTGCGAATCTTAGATTCTTCACATTTGAAGTTTCATATTTTTTTAGAAGAGGTCGTTTCAACAAGTTAACTTGGTATGAGATTTAATTTATATGAGTCCATATGGTAGTGAATTTGCAAATAATTCTCTTTGTTTAACTGGTTATAGACGATGGTTTTGAGACATTAAATTTTACTTATTTTTTATAGTTAATTGGTTTTTCTGCATTTGTAAGGCTAGAAAATTTGGGAGATCATAGGGTGAGTGTTTCATATTGACCATTTTTTACTTTTTATTTGGGTTAATACCACGAAAAATCCTAAACTGGTACACCTGTGACAAATTTACTCTTAATTTGTTTCCGTTAAATTTTATTGTCAAATTGCTTTGTTAAATGGTAAGCGACAATTAACTGATGTACCAGATTTATGTTTTACCCTCCATTCGTCATAGGTGCACCAATCTGTGATTTTTTGTGGTATTATTTCAATTTAACGGAAACTAACATATGGTAAATTTGTTACAAATGTACCAATTTGGGGTTTTTAGTGGTCAAAATATTAGTTTTGGATAAATTTATCACAGATGTATCAATTTGGCCTTTTTTGTGGTAAAAAAAATAGTTTAGAGTAAAATTATCACAGGTGTACCAGTTTGGAGTTTTTCGTGATATTAACTCTTTTTTATTATTTTGGTTTCTCTGCATCTCTATAGTTATTTTAAGAATGATAGTTGTTGCCAAACAGAAGAAAGATGGAAGCTCACTGTTGGATTCAACTTGTTGACTATCTAAAATACAATTTCGTGTTGAGTAAAGAGAAATCGACATCTTACAAAATATTGATTCTATATTGAAAAAAAAGTCACCGCATAAAGGTCCTACTCAATCCAATTACAAGGAGAGTCTCCCTCATTACTTTAACCGTTTTTATTAGTCAAAATATTTTCAAACGGTCACAATGCATACACAGATTTAGGGGTAGATTGACATTTCCAACCTAACAATTTTGATGGGCAAGTTTGTCATGTGAAACTAATAACAAAAGAATTTTCTCAATATTCAAAGTAGGTCTAGGGCCAATATCTTGAATATCTATTATATGGTATCATTATTATAACATTATATTACTTAGCAAATATGATAATTTTACATTAACATTGTCATTTTTTAAGTAATAATACAGAATGCAAAATATAATTACTCTTTATAATACAAAATTATGCTTATTTAACTCCAGGATCGTCACAGTTAATTGGGGCGTTGGGGAATACCAGCTCACAAATTGAAGGTTGATCGTCTGAATAACCTTCAAAGCCTACAAACTACATGCAAACTGTTCTGCATTAGACCCAACAACACAGGCCAAAAAGCCTGAGTTTAACTAGTGCTTGGGGATTGCAGGACAGTTTATGGGCTTCTAGGTAGACACGTCTCCATGCTCGTGCTTCTAAGTTATAAAAAAATGCTAATTTGTTTATATGCACTTGTTCCTCTTAAGCTAGGTAGTTATGCAATAGATCATTTTCAAGTGATTACAAAGAGAACATCACTCGTAACTTTAATTAGCCATAACCATTTCAAATGGTCATAATAAATAGGGTTAATATCACGAAAAACCCAAAATTGGTACACCTATGAAAAATTTACCAAAAACTAATTTTTTGACCACCAAAAATCCCAAATTAATACACCTATGAAAAATTTATCCTAAACTAATTTTTTTACCACAAAAAATTCCAAACTAGTATATTTGTGACGAATTTACTCTTCGTTAGTTTCTGTTAAATTAGATTAATGCAAAAAAAATCACAAACTGGTACACCTGTGATAAATGGAGGGTAAAACCCAAAACTGGTATATCCATCACCTATCGCATGTCATTTAACAAAACAATTTAACAATAAAATTTAACGAAAACTAACGCAGAGTAAAATTATCATAATTGTACCAGTTTGAAGTTTTTTGTGGTGAAAAAACTAGTTTGAAATAAAATTATCATAAATATACTAATTTAAGATTTTTTGTGATATTAACTTTAATATATATATAAGGATTTAGGAGTAATTTGAGATTCTAATATAAGATGCGAAGCTTTGGGACTGTGAATAGCAGAGGAGGCGGTGGAGGAGGAGAAACTTGGGCATGAGATGAAAGTGTGGGTACGTTTGTCAGTTCACTGCCTTTTGCTTTTGCAAGTGATATGAGTAGTTCGTGAAAAATAAAGTCGGAATGCATTAATTACAGGAGCCGTGTGTATCTGCGAGTGCCCTGTATCTGTCAGTTCATTGTCTATTGCTTTGTTTGTCGACTTCTAGTTCTTTTCGTGTAACTTATTTATTTCAAGTACCTTTTTATGCGTTTTGCTTTCCCTCAGAAAAAAAATAGAAAAAAAAAATTAAAGAATTAGGCTTATAAATTATGACAAAACACATGTATTTTTTTGAAAGGGTGAAATTCATCAAAAATCTTAAATAATGTTCGTTATGACACAATTACTTTTTTTTTTTGGTAACCCAGGGAACCCCCGCACGGCCGACAGCCGGGGAGTAAACCCTGAGGGTTTAATTTTTTTTTTATGATACCAAAAACTCAAAACTTGTATTTATATGATATATTTATCCTAAATTCGTACAATGTGACACATTTACTTGTGACATCTAAAACCTCAAACTTATATTTATGTAACATATTTATCTTAAAAATTTACTGTCATAGAAAAAAGTTGGGATTTTTTTTTAATAAATTTGTCACACAAGTATAAATTTAAGATTTTCGATGTCATCAAAAAAAATTTAAGGTAAATGTGTCATATGGATATAAATTTAAAGCTTTTAATGTCACAAAAAATAATTTAAAGTAAATATGTCGCAACGAGTAAAGTATAAGATTTTTTTTGTGATTTTTTCCCTTAATGAAAATATTAAAAATGGATTTGTGATAACTAGTACTCTGGAACTGGAAGTTCCAAGCGTCGACTTGTCCTTTCTGCCTCGGCGTACGGTCAACTGGTAAAACTTGAGTCGATGGCAGACTGTGTAAGACTTACGTGTCACGTGAGTGTGGGCCCCTCCTTGTCCATTTATTCTCTTTATTAATTACATTTTGATATTTTATAATATTGGTGCTGACGCACTGCGTAAAACTTGTAAAGTACATCTGCCGACCCAAAAAAAAAAAGAAAAAGAAAAGTACACTCGACTCTCTTCTTTGTGTCGAATCATTTGTTTGCTTTAGCAGCTGATAATCGTCTATCTGTTTCTTTCTCCATTCATTAGCTATTCCGCGCTCCCCTTTCCTTCATCCTTTTTTCGCGCTCAAATCTCTTAGCCTTGTTCGTCTCTCGCTCTGTTTCGCTCTTTCCTTCTCCTCGGCCCAACCATTCTTCCTCTTCCTCTTCTTCTGCTTCAGTATCTGCTCCTCCTTTTCATCATTCTCTCTCTGTCTCTCTTTTTTCTCGCTCTTAAAAATCGAAGAAAAATGTCGGCCGATTCTGTCGTTGCTATCGCGTGGGATGTCTTCAAGAGATGTGTACTTGTTCCCATCGAGCGTGGGTTCGGATACGTGATCTCCTCCAAGAGCTTCGCCGACCGTCTTCGGGAGGAAGTCCGGAATCTGGAGAATGAGGTTGATAGGGTCAACATTCTTGAAATAGGGGCTAGAAACAATGTTCGGAACCTCCACAGAACCTTCAGGGACTGGAAGGCAAGTGCTGAGGAGAACTCGAGGGAGGCGCAAGAACTGTTGGATGCCTTCGCTGAGGAGAGCAAGGCTTGCTGCTACGGGATGATTCCCGACCCCAAGTGTCGCTATCAGTTCAGCAGGAAGGCCGAGGGCAAGATCGGGGTCCTTAAGCAACTCGCTCATGAAGGCAGCGGATTCAAGGAATTGAACGACATCTCCTTCAGCGATCCTGCTCCAGGAAATGTCACTGCTCCGAATCTGGCCAAGAGAGAAGGCAAAGAAGTCGTCCAGTCGACCACCGCGATGGCTTCCATTTTTTCTGCCTCAATGTCGATTAAGCTTAGGGATGATGGCATCTTCGAATCCAGAGCTCAAATCATACAGGACATCATGGACGCTCTTGCCGATAACAGCAATAGCGTGGTCGGGGTTTACGGGATGGGTGGGCTCGGCAAGTCCACCCTTTTGGAGGAAGTCAAAAGGATAATAAGCAAAGAGAAGTCGTTTGATTGGGTCGCTAAGGCCGACGTGTCGAAAAATCCAGACATCAAGATGATTCAAGGAGAGATTGCCGACGCGTTGGGCCTTAGTGAGATCAAGGACAAAGAGTCCATCGGCGGGCGAGCGGAACTTCTGCACAGGAGGTTGGATGAAGAGGAAAGGAAAAAAAAGAAGGTCCTCATAATACTGGACAACCTGTGGAAGGGGCTCGACTTGAAATCAGTCGGCATTCCTTGCAGATATGACAACAAAGTCATTGGATGCAAGTTGTTGTTGACGTCAAGAGATCAAAATGTTTTGCGAAGGGAGATGGGCTGCGACAAAGACTTCCTCCTTGGTGGGCTGGCGGAGAAAGAGGCAAAAATATTGTTTGAGAGGATGGTGGGAGACAAAGTTCATAATGACGAGTTCAGACACTTGGTGGCTCAAGCGCTTCACAAATGTGCAGGTTTGCCTTTGCTAATTGTCACAATGGGGAAACATTTCAAAGACGCTACTCCACCTGAATGGAGGGATGCTTTAACTCAAATTGAGCAGTGTACGAACGAAGAAATAAGTGCAGTGATAAATAAGATGTTGCAATTAAGTTATGATCATTTAGAAAGCGAGGAGGCAAAAAGTTTGTTAAAACTCTGTGTTACTTGCGGCGTCTCTGAGCCCTCTGTTGAAAACTTGGTGAGGTACGGCTATGGTTTGGGGATATTTCGAAAAGATAGCAGCATGATAGAAGCTAGGGATAGGTTGAGCACGCTCATCCGCACTCTTCAAGCCTCCTCCCTTCTGTTGGACAATGGAGGCGCAGATGGTTTCAAGATACATGACTTGGTTCGTGACTTCGTTGCCCAGTTTGTTTCAAGAGATAGCCCTCTTCTCTTGTTGAAGGATGAAAATATGTTGGCGACACAATTGCAGAAGGAGAGGCTCAAAAGTTGTACGGCGATATGCTTTCCCTATATTGACATGAAGGAGCTTCCCGAAGAATTAGATTGCCCCGATTGCCCCGAATTGCGTATCTTTTTGCTTTTCAACAACGATAAATTTCTTAAGGTTCCTGATTCAACTTTCAACTCTATGGAGAGACTTGCGGTCTTAAATCTTACTAACATATGTATCACTCGTTCACCAACGCCAATTCAGGTCTTGAAGAACTTACGTTCTCTCAGTCTTCATAATTGTTTGCTAGGGGATGTGGCCATTCTCGGTGAGCTAAAAGGGCTTCAAATTCTCAGCATTGTGAGATCCAACATTCAGCGATTGCCGAAAGAAATTGGGCAACTAGTAGAGCTGAGGTTGTTAGACTTGAGCAAATGCACACAACTTGACGTAATTGAACCGGGTGTACTTCGAAGCTTGATCAAATTGGAGGAGTTGTATATGGAGAATAGCTTTCATAAATGGAGTGCCGTGGAGCAAACTCCACCAACTAATGCCAGTCTTATTGAGTTGAATAACATAAAGAATCTCTGCACTCTTCATATATCCATTCCCAATTCGAGTGTGCTCCCAAAGGATCTAAACTTCAAGCAATTAACCAAGTATAGAATCCTAATAGGTTATGCGCAGAGTCGGGACAAGAACAAAGGATCGAGGACATTGAAGCTGAAGTTGAATCCAACAAGCGATAATCTTCAGAAAGAATGCATTCAAAGTATCTTATGCAAAACTGACGAGCTGTATTTGGATGAGTTGAATGGAATTGAGCAAAGTATCTGCCGGTTATCTCGAGAGGGTTTTCCACAATTAAAGCATCTACATGTCGAGGATAGTCCCTCCGTCCGTTACATCCTCGAATGTTCTTCCCTTCTTGCTTTTAAGGCGTTGGAGACATTACTTCTCAAGAATCTCGTCAACTTGGAGAAGATATGCCACAACCATATCTCCACCACGTCCTTCGGTACATTAAAAGTAGTACGGGTTATGAGTTGCAACAGGATGAAAGTTCTATTTCCTCGTTCATTACTGAGAGAACTTCCACAGCTAGAAGAGATTGGAGTTAACAGTTGCAAGTTAATGCAGGGGATTGTAGAAGCTGATGATTGTGGCAAATTTGAGTTGCCTAAGTTGCGTGTATTGAAATTGCATGACTTGCCAAATATCAAGAATTTTTTCGCGACTGGGTCGGCTCCTTTGAGTAGTACATCAGACGACCAAGTTGGCACTCAAATTGCATTCTTCAATGGACAACAGGTAACTTTCTATTAAAAGTGTATTAATTATTCATTAATTTTTATTTCCTTTGCTAATTAGATGTAACACAGATTATGATGCTTATTCAATTTGTTATTTTCTGTTTATTTTCTTCCTCATTGCCTAGTCCATTCATGCCTTCCCTGTAATTAAAATAAGCAATCTCCTGTCTCTACTAATTGAGTAGAAATCCAACTAATTGTATGAAATCCTTGTAAATTTAGTTTGTGATAGGTTCCGAGCAACTTTAAATTTACATTCTGCAAGTATATCTATATTGATAGGGCTTCATAATGCAAAATTGAAGGGAATTTTTTGGCATTAAACTAATTTCATAAGTAAAGTTATTTCTAATCTTTCGAAATGGATTCCATTGAATTTAGTTATGAAACTTAGTTATTATCCCCAAAATGTGTAATATAGGTGACTCTTAAAAACCAATACCAAAAATGGGAAGGACAATCGGGGTTTTGAAATAAAATTGACTATGCTAATCTAATTGATGCACGTTTTTGTGTATCATGCTTAAATAAGCACTTAGTCATTGCATATACCTCATAATTATAAGAGTACATAGTTGTGTGCATGTTCATGCACGCATATAGTATGTATAGATATATTTGTACGTACTTTGGGCGTCACAAACACAAAATCCACAATGTGTTTGATATCCGGTTAAATTGGTTATTGATAGTGATTTACTAACATTAAAGAGAAGTTTGTAAACTATAGGCAAATAATTGCGCAATTGAAGAAAGCGCGCGACTATTTTGTCCAGCAAAAATTGCCGCCACTATTTCGTTGACTAGACAAGATTGTCCTTTTATATGGCACAATTATCACTGAAGTTGACGGTGGGGCTCAAGACTCCTGCGATATGCTAGTTTCTCCATCAATAAAGGGTTGTAGACATATAAGTTTTGGGTCCCAGAAGTTAATGTGTCTAAGTACTATGTTTTTATTCCCAGTTGTGGCTCGCTTCCAAAGATACTAGAACTAGAATGGGGAAATTTTGCAAAGAGCCTTTGCAGCAGTACTTTTTTTTTTTCGTCGTAATATTGTTGGGGATGACAATCGTCCAATGAATGAAATACGAAAATGTTAAAACTTCTTGTATGGATGGGAGCGATGGGTAATGGCAAGGAAGATGGGAGAACGCGAGCAACTTTGCAGATGAAGGATTTTCTTAAGAGTTGTAGCAATGAAATTTTAGAAAAAACTATTGACTCTTTACAAAAAAAAAGATAAAAAACGAAAAATAAAGCTTTCCATTGTAATAAGGGACAGTTGAGTCTTTTTACCTAAAATGTTATGGTTCCAGACGTGTTGACCGCGGATTTAGACTCACCCTTAAGGAAAATACGTCAACAAGGACGATTAATTGAGATAGGTTGTAAGAGCTTACCTTATAGGAAGTGATTTAGCTTGAAAGTACTTTTTGCTTTATGGGTTACTAATTTTTGTTGTCATTAGTAAACTGAATGATTCCTAATTGTTGATGACTATAATTTCCCTTATTGTTAGGAAATTGCAAACAAAATCTAATCGGTACATTTCTTGCTGTATGGTAAATAAATGGTAAAGTTCATTAGTTGTCATTTGGGGTTGTATAATTCCTTTGTATGTAAATTAGCTTTTGTTTATCATAAATTTTTCTGAATGCAAAAATTATCCTAAAGGTTGTAAATTATATTGCTTGTAAATTTTCCTACGGTGACCATTTATAATATCATGCTATAGCATGTAAATTTTCTGCTCGTCCTTTGTAATTGTAAATTCTAATGTTGATGGGTCTGTATGTCAGGTTTCACTCCCATCCTTGGATTCCTTGACAATGGAAGGACTTTCCAATCTTAAAGAGATATGGAGCGATGAATCTCCATTGGAGTTGAGCAATCTCCGATCTCTTATATTGGTGCGGTGCGAATCTCTCTCGAAGGTTATTAGCTCCACCTCGTTGTTAAAACTACACAAGTTACAAACCTTAACTATCAAAGATTGTGTTTCGGTACAAGAAATTTTTGACCTTGACGGACCAAGTGGCAGTGGAAATCTTGAGACACTCTCTAAGCTAACCACCATCTCTTTATGGCGATTGCGCAACCTGAGGCGCATATGGAACAAGAATCCTTGTGGAATAGTGACTTTCCATGATTTAAAGAAGTTAGAGGTGGATTGCTGTGACAACCTCGGGTTTATGTTTTTCCCATCCATGATTAAAACTCTCCCACAATTGAGAGATCTAACGATACAATATTGCGATAATATGGAGGCGATCATCACGGAGGAAGAAGGGTCTGGAATGGAAATATCAGAAACTTTGGCATTCACAATGTTAACCAATTTATGCTTAAGAGGGTTGAAAAGTCTGACGTGCTTCTCTCGCGGAAAGTGTAAGATTGATTTTTTGTTTTCATCGGTGATGATTTTTGTGTAGATAGAAATCATCCCTGCAATACAAATGGTGACATTCTTTCATCCAATGACAAACTGATGACAGGTTCACGAGAAGCTCGGAGTCAGGATAGCATCCAATCACGCTCCGCTATACTCTTCCATCGAGAGGTACGTGAAATGTCAAATTATTAAATATAACGGAGACAAAGCACAGCCAAAATAAAAAAAAAACTAACCAAATTGCTAAGAGAGTATACTTTGTTTTAAAAACTTTAAAAGAAAGTGAGCGGTGTACAAGCATTAGTTTTCAGAGTTGCCGACATGCATGAGTTGCAATTTCTTACTTTTAATTTCTCTGGAAATAGTTTGCACAAGGATGATTGAACATCTCTTATGGTACCTGCACAAAGCATGAACCAAAATTGACCAGTCATGGAAAGCGCACGGCTATTTTGTCCAGCAAAAATTGCCGCAGCTATTTCGTTGACCTAACAAAATAGCCCTTCTATAATGACACGGTGGTCACTAAAGTTCATGGTGGAGCCCAAGACGCATGCAATATCTTAGTCTCCCCCGTCAGTCAAGGGATCGTGGACCATAAGTTGTGGGTCCCACGAGGTAGTGAGTCTAAGTACGTCTGTTCCTCTTCCCAGTCTTCGGGGCTCTTTTAACTTTCGCCGCGGCTCTCCTTAGACAGAGGCCTTGCATATTATTTGAACTTTTGGGCCCAAAAAGTTAAGGTTGAAACTATTATTGGGTTTGCTTTATTATATATATAGAGAGATAAGTAATGCACTACTTGCTAACCTATTTCTGAAGGAGAAAATCTTTAGATTGGCTAGCTCACTAATTAGATTAAGCTTTGCAATTCAAAGTTATTTGCCCAACAGAAGATCGTAGAAAGATTCCTTATCTTTGTTTTGGTGATTACTTTAGATAACTTTATGTTGTTCTATAAAAAATAGTGTACGAAATTAGAAACGGTATTAGTATGGAGATTTTTTAACTCCTGTTTTTTTTTTCCTTTTGTGCAACTTAATAATCCCCCTCTCCCCTTCGCACTCATCTATATTTACATCTTGAAAGTTGGTGGATTTGAGATTTAACCAAATCACCAATTCCGTGAGCGAATTCCGCAGGTTGCCTTTCCGAGATTGGAGACATTAGAAATCGGTGGCTTGTATGATCTCGGGTTTATGTTTTCCCCATCCACGGTTAAATCTTTAGCACAACTAAAAAAAGTATGTGTATGGAACTGCAAGAAGATGGAGGCGATCATTACGGAGGAAGAAGGGTCGGGAATAGAAACATCAGAAACTTTGTTATTTCCGATGTTAACTTATTTAAGCTTAGGAAGCTTGGAGAGTCTGACGTGCTTCTCTCGCGGAAAGTGTAAGATTGATTTTTTGTTTTCATAAGTGAAAATTTTTTGTGTAGATAGAGATCATCCCTCCAATACAAATGGTGACATTCTCTTCATCCAATGACAAACTGATGATAGGTTCACGGGAAGCTTGGAGTCAGGATTGCGTCCAATCGTGCTCCACTGTACTCTTCAATCGAGAGGTACGTGAAATGTCAAATTGTTAAATACAACGGAGACAAAGCATAGTCAAAATGAAAACGAACCAAATTTAATTATACAATATGGTTTGGTTAAAAGTTTTTAGAAGAAAATGAGTGGCGTGCAAGCATAAGTGTTTTAGAAATGAAACCTAGTATAAAGGCACACCTACTCGAATCAAACCAAAACCCACCATGTGTATCCTACTAATTCGAGGCAAGTAGTTGAGGCATCATTTGTTTTTTCTTTTTTTACTTCATCATGTGCTCAGATAAAATGACATCTTCCACTTCAATAGGTAGTTTTTCACGAAAGCGAACACGAGATTAAAAACCCAAATCACGACGTAGAGGACTCTCCAAGAGGAAACCAGTTTATGACACGCACAAGCTTTTCAGGTCAGCATTTGTCTAAGCATAGAGCCATTGCACAGTCACGTGAACCAAAACGCTTTTCGTATCTAATGTGATCAGTAATGTAAATGGAGGAGGCATTTCAAAACATAGAAACCCAATCATATACTTATAAAATACAAAAAACCAATATTACGATATCTTTAATCCTTGCAATAGAACTTCTCTGCCACACATACCTGGCCTTATTGTCTTTCTGGATCTTCCTTAACTCCTCGTCCTGATGAAAACCCTGTAAAATAGAAGACCGAAACAACGTCGCATCGCCATTCCCAAATCAATTCAGCCCCCAAATCAAATCCAAAGAAATGGGTCACCGAAAAAATCAAATTTTGAACTTTGAAAAGAATAAGTTCAACCCATGTAGATTGAAAGTGAGCAGTAAGGTTCACAAGAAACTTAAAACTCTTAGCTACCTGACGTGTACGGCTTAGACATTGCACGCATGTAGATTGAAAGCAATTGAAAATCCAATTGAGAGGAAAGTGAGCAGTAAGGTTCAAGAGGCTGGAGATGAAGGGCCTTTAAGACGCTCACTTGACTTAATTTGCACTCACAAGATCTCATTTTTTTTTCTTGATCGAAGGGAGCTTTACTTTCTCTTAATTGCATCAGCAAAAGGAATCCGAGCCCTCTCCATCGCCAAATTGAGCAAGATCTCTTGGGTCCAGGGCTTTGGAAATCACCCTTTTTAGTTTTTACACTTATTGCTTGACTATTTAATGAGATATTGAGGACTATCTTCGATAATTTGGCTCGAGTAAATGTATGATTTATGGTTTTTAAATTAAACAATTGGATCATCTGGCACTCTTACAAAAAAATTAACGAATCTTAAAAAGAAAATTTCATCGATTAAATATATTTAGTTCTTTCGAAGTGGGGAATGATGTAAATAACGTTTGTTCATTTGACCCAGGCAATTCCTTTTTTAAGTGCTTTCTCTTAGCGTAACTTTTTAATTGCTCTAGACTGATATAATATTGATTTGAGGCCCTCGGTAGTAGATGAAATCACACCTCCTTGTGTAGTGGGCCATTTGATGGTTGATTGGGTCGCCTCTCTTTAATCTCAATCTCTCCATCATTTTCTTTCTCTTAGCTGCACTTTTCTTCATCAATTTGCTAGCTATTTGATTCTTGGGCTAGCAAAAAAAGCACAAAATGTGATTTGATTATTCTAGGAAATTAACTAAATTGAAGAGAGGGAGAGATTTTATTTATGTTTGGGATTAATAAGAGACTAATGTGATCATAGGATTGTTATTTGAGCATATCCAAATTACCATTTTGCCCATTGTCAACAGAATCAAGTCAGAATTCCTACTTTTTATTTTGTCTCTGGTAATTCCAATTGCTTTCTCGTCCTAGAGTCATCGACATGAGTGTGGAGATTTTTTTTACTAACTTTTCCTATTTTATTCTTTTTATTTCCTTTAATGCAACTTAAGACAAAAACACCAATTCCGTGAATTCATAATTTACATCTTGGCACTCATCAATATTTGCATCTTGAAAGTTCATGAATTCGTAATTTAACAAAATCACCAATTCTGTGAAAGGTTAAAATGAAACAATTTTCAGGCGAATGCTTGGAGCCCTTAGCAAAATCTCAACCCACAGTTAGAAGCATCATGCCAAGATGCAGTCGAGACTAGACAAGATTGCCCTTTTATATTGGCACGATTATCATTGAAGTTGATGGTGAGGCCAAAGACTCTTGCAATACGTTAGTTTCCCCTGCCAATAAAGAGCTGTGGAAATTTAAGTAGTGGGTCCCACATGCCAGTGAGTCTGAGTACGACTTATATTCTTCCCATGCTTTGAGCTTCCATGAAGAGAGCTCGCTTTCAGAGATAATGGAACTTGATTGAGGAAACTTTGCAAAGAGCCTTTGCTGCTTTGCTTTTTTTTTTTTTCATCGTAATATAGCTGGGGATGACAATAGTCCAAATGAACGAAACAAAAAAAAATTAAAACTTGTTGTATGGATGGGAGCGATGGGTGATGGCGAGGTAGATGGGGACATTGCGAGCAACTTTGCAGATGAAGGATATTCTAGAGTTATAACAATGAGCTTTTGGAAAAGACTAGTTCCTCTTTACAAAAAAAAAAGAAAAAGAAAAACAGAAAGTAAAACTTTCCCCCGTACTTAGGGACAATTGGGTCTTTTCACCTAAAATGTTATGGTTGATATGTAGGCTGTGGATTTAGACTCACCCTTAAGGAAATTACAACAAGAAGGACGATTAATTGGGGATAGGTTATATGAGCTTACCTTACAGTAAGTGATTTAGCTTGAAAGTGCTTTTTGATTTATGGGTAACTAATTTCATTGTCATGAGTAAACTGAATGAATGCTAATTCTTGGTGACTATAATTTCCCTTATTGTTGGGTAACTGCAAATAAAATCTAATCGGCACATCCCTTGTTACATTGTAAATAAATGGTAAAGTCCACTAGTTGCCTTTTGGGGTCGTAAAATTCCCTTTTTGTATTGTAAACAAGCTTTTGTTTATCATAACCCGCTATAGCATGTAAATTTTCTACCCGTCCTTTGTAATTGTAAATTCTACTGGTGATGGTTTTGTCTATCAGGTTTCAATCCCATCCTTGGAGGCCTTGACAATTGAAGGGCTTCCCAATCTGAAAGAGATATGGAGCGATGAATCTCCATTGGAGCTGAGCAATCTCCAATTTCTCACAGTGGTGTGGTGCGAATCTCTTTTGAAGGTTATCAGCTCCAGGTTGCTGGTAAAACTACATAAGTTGCACACTTTGACTGTCGAAGATTGCGTCTCGGTGCAAGATATTTTTGACCTTGACGGAGCAAGTGGTAGTGGAAATGTTGAGACTGTCTCTGAGCTAACCACGTTGGCATTAACAGAAATGGGGAGCTTGAGGTGCATATGGAACAAGAGTCCTTGTGGAATAGTGTGTTTCCGTAATTTAAAGAAGTTAGAGGTGGATCGCTGTGACAATCTCAGGTTTATGTTTTTCCCATCCATGATTAAATCTCTCGCACAGTTGAGAGATCTGAACGTACGAAATTGCAATAAGATAGAGGCGATCATCACGGAGGAAGAAGGGTTGAGAATGGAAACATCAGAAACTTTGTTATTCCCAATGTTAACTGATTTATACTTATCACATTTGGAAAGTTTGACGTGCTTCTCTCGCGGAAAGTGTAAGATTGATTTTTTGTTTTCATCAGTGAAGATCTTTGTGTAGATAGAAATCATCCCTGCAATACAAATGGTGACATTCTTTTCATCCAATGACAAATTGATGACAGGTTACCGAGAAGCTCAGAGTCAGAACCGCATCAAATCACCCTCCACTGCACTCTTCAATCGAGAGGTACCTGAAATGTCAAATTATTAAATATAAAGGAGATAAAGCATAGCCAAAATAAAAAAACTAACCAAACTACTTAAGAGAGTGTACTTTGTTTTAAAAACTTTAAAAGAAAATGAGTG
The DNA here is from genome assembly GCA_031216235.1 of Syzygium jambos. Lineage (NCBI taxonomy): Eukaryota > Viridiplantae > Streptophyta > Magnoliopsida > Myrtales > Myrtaceae > Syzygium > Syzygium jambos. The sequence continues at coordinate 18,310,623 of CM062226.1, forward strand.
TTGTACAAGGCATTAGTGTTCAGAGTTGCCGACATGCACGAGTTGCAATTTCTTACTTTTAATTTCTCTGGAAATAGTTTGCACAAAGATGATTGAACATCTCTTATGGTACCTGCACAAAGCATGAACCAAATTTGGCCAGTCATGGAAAGCGCACGGCTATTTTGTCCAGCAAAAATTGCTGCAGCTATTTTGTTGACCTAACAAAATTGCCCTCCTATAATGACGCGGTTGTCACTAAAGTTCATGGTGGGGCGCAAGACGCATGCAATATCTTAGTTTCCCCGTCACTCAAGGGACCGTAAGTTGTGGGTCCCACGAGGTAGTGAGTCTGAGTACGTCTGTTCCTCTTCCCAATCTCTAGGGCTTTTTTAACTTTCGCTGCGGTTCTCCTTAGACAGAGGCCTTGCATATTATTTGAACTTTTGGGGCCAAAAGTTAAGGTTGAAAGTATTATTGGGTTTGCTTTATTATACATAGAGAGAGATAAGTAATGCACCACTTGCTAACCCATTTCTGAAGGAGAAAATCTTCATATTGGCTGGCTTACTAATTAGATTAAGCTTTGCAATTCAAAGTTATTTGCCCAACAAAAGACCGGACAAAGATTCCTTATATTTGTTTTAGTGATTATTTTAGATAACTTTCTGTTATTCTATAAAAAAAATAATGTAGGAAATTAGAAACGGTATTTAGTATGGAGATTTTTTAACTCCTTTTTTTTTTCCTTTTGTGCAACTTAATAATCCCCCTCTCCCCTTCGCACTCATCTATATTTGCATCTTGAAAGTTCGTGGATTCGAGATTTAACCAAATCACCAATTCCGTGAGCGAATTCCGCAGGTTGCCTTTCCGAGATTGGAGACATTAGCAATCACTCACTTGGATGCTCTCGGGTTTATGTTTTCCTCATCCACAGTTAAATCTTTCGCACAACTAAAAGAACTAAGTGTGTGGAGCTGCGAGAAGATGGAGGCGATCATTACGGAGGAAGAAGGGATGGGAATAGAAACATCAGAAACTTTGTTATTCCCGATGTTAACCGATTTAAAATTACAATGGTTGGAGAGTCTGGCGTGCTTCTCTCGCGGAAAGTGTAAGATTGATTTTTTGTAATCATCACTTAAGTTCTTATTGTAGACAGATTCATCCCTGCAATACAAATGGTGACATTTTTTTCATCCATTGAAAAATCGATGACAGGTTCACGAGAAGGTTGTAGTGAGGATCGCGTGAGATCATGCTCCACTGCACTCTTCAATCAAGAGGTACGTGATTAACATTACATCAAAATATTAAACATAGACAAAATAAAAACTAAGTCACTTACGAAGTATACTTTGGATAAAATATCTTAAAAGAAAATAAGTGTTCAGAGTTGCCTACATGCACGAGTTGCAATTTTTTACTTTTAATTTCTCTGGAAATAGTTGGGGATGACAATAGTCCAAATGAACGAAACACAAAAAAATTAAAACTTGTTGTATTGATGGGAGCGATGGGTGATGACGAGGTAGATGGGACATTGCGAGCAACTCTGCAAATGAAAGAGCCTTTGCTGCTTTGCTCTTTTTTTTTTCCATCATAATTTAGCTGGGGATGACAATAGTCCAAATGAACGAAACATAAAAAAATTAAAACTTGTTGTATGGATGGGAGCGATGGGTGATGGCGAGGTAGATGGGGACATTGCGAGCAACCTTGCAGATAAAAGATATTCTAGAGTTATAACAATGAGCTTTTGGAAAAGACTAGTTACTCTTTACAAAAAATGAAAAGCAAAAGAAAAACAGAAAAATAAAGCTTTCCATTGTAATTAGGGACGCATTCAATGTCTTGGTTCCCCCGTCAGTCAAGGGTCGTGGACTATAAGTTGTGGGTCCCACGAGGCAGTATGTTTGAGTACATCTGTTCCTCTTCCCGGTTGTGTGGCAAAGATAATGGAACTAGAACGGGAAATTTTTGGAAAGAGCCCTTGCTACTTCGCTTTTTCTTAATCGCCCCAGTCTTTGGGGCTTTTAACTTTAGCCGTAGTTCTCGTTAGACAGTGGCCTTGCATCATATTATTTGAACTTTTGGGGCCAAAAGTTAAGGTTGAAAGTATTGTTGAGTTTGCTTTATTATGTGCAGAGAGAGAGAAGTAATGCACCGCTCGCTAACCCATTTCTGAACCCATTTTTGAAGGAGAAAATCTTCGGATTGAATAAAATTGGTTCACTAATCAAAATAAGCTCTGCTAATTCAAAGTTATTTGCCCAAGAAAAGACTAGAGAAAGATTCCTTATCCTTTTTTTTGGTGATTACATTAGATAACTTTCTGTAATTCTATGAAATACTCTTGGAAACTAGAAACGGTATTTAGTATGGAGATTTTTTCTACTTCCTTTTTTTTTCCTTTTGTGCAACTTAATAACCCCCCTCTCCCCTTCAGACTCATCTATATTTACATCTTGGAAGTTCATGGATTCGAGATTTAACAGAATTACCAATTCCGTGAGCGAATTTCGCAGGTTGCCTTACCGAGATTGGAGACATTAGAAATCACTGGCTTGGATAACCTTGGGTTTATGTTTTCCCCATCCATGGTTGAATCTCTTGCACAACTAAAAAAAAATAACGGTAGGGTATTGCAAGAAGATGGAGGCAATCATTACAGAGGAAGAAGGGTTGGGAATGGAAACATCAGGAACTCTGGCATTTCCGATGTTAACTGATTTATCCTTAACATATTTGGAAAGTTTGACATGCTTCTCTCGCGTAAAGTGTGAGAATGGATACACTTTGATGTTTCCTCTCTTGGAAGATGTCATTGTGACCGGATGTTTCCACATGAATTTCTTCTCTATAGGACCAATAGAGGCGCCAAAGCTAAAGAGAGTACGAGTAGCTAGAGATGCAGCAGCAGCGTGGTTTTGGAAGGAAGACCTCAACATCACCATCCAAAATATGTCTGAAGAAATGGTACGCATCATTGACCAAATTCTGTGCAATTAAATGGTTTTGACCATGAATAAAATAATCGATTTTTGCTAACCAGAAGTTGACATTTAAGGATGCAATTTTTTGACAGGGTATGTTTACTGGAGTAAAGAAAATGGTGCTATCTGAGCTCCCCGATCTAATTGGAAAATGGCATAGCGAACTTAATCCCATCAAGTCATATTGGCAATTAGAATCACTGGTGATGGATAAATGTCCATCATTTATTAAAGCAATTCCATCCAAATTGATGCTTGTTTTAGACAATTTGTGTACATTGCAAGTGTGCGATTGCGAGTCGCTAGAAGAAATACTCGATTTAGAAGGGCTAGAAGCTGTGGAAAGCACTCGGGTGCTGCCTCGGCTACAGGGATTGAACTTGGTCAATCTACCAAAGTTGAGGCGACTATGGAGCAAAGATCTTCAAGAATCGTTGCGCTTCGATTCTCTAAGTGTTCTCGAGATTTATAATTGCAGCAACTTGGGACATGCTTTCACTCCATCGATGGCTCGGTGCCTTGCCCATCTACGGGAAATTGAAATAAAGGAGTGTCGTCAGATGAAAGGAGTGATCACAGACGAAGAAGGGCAGGGAAGCGCCATGGAAAAGATTACATTCCCAAATTTGAAATACTTGACGCTGGAATGCTTGCCCTATTTGACTAGTTTCCTCTTGGGAAAGAATCATACGCTAGAATGCCCCAAATTGGAAAAGCTTACCATCGCCCACTGCCCCAAAATGAGAAGTTTGACTCGGCAATCTTTGATGGAGATTGACCACGGTACCCCTTCGCTTTTCATTCCACAGGTCAGTTTTTTCAAGCTAATGCATTTTTAGCATTTCGTATGTAACATTCTCGTAGAATTGGACAAAAATGCTAGATATAAATGTTCGTGATATCAGTCATCGGTGCTTTGCTCGAATTTAGTCGGGACTCATGTTTCGTACCTGAACAAAGATGTATAGAATATTTACCTCCCCACAGGAGTCCATGATCACATCCATAATTTTTTAATGCAAAACAATTCAGACATTGGTACATATCTACGGATTCAAAATCATCTAATTATAAGTAAATGTCTAATAACTAGCAGCATTCTCGTGCTTTCTACGGATTTATGTACATAATCTTTAAATCGTTAGTACAGAGATCAACAATTCTCTGATCCTCAGCAAATATAACTATTAATTGTACATCTCCATATCTTTTTAGAAGTGTTTTTTTTTTTGGTAAGGTTATCTTTTTAGAAGTGTTAGTCTTATGTCGGCTCATAAAATCATATCGTGCGCAATACTCTAGAATTAATTAACGAGGTTCTTAAAGTGTTGTCACAATAAACATATAAAAACATTTACGTTTTACAATTTGAGCTATAAAGCACTGAACATAGAATAACATCTAAAAATGGCAAAAAAAGATGTCCGCATTGCCACTTCATATTTTCTTGCGAAGAAGCAAACTCGCGTCGTTCTATGGAACATGAAGAAAGGGGGAAATGAAAGCTTCATAATTGTAAAAACCCAGTTTCACAAATTGCTTAGCTATTACAGCTCATTGTACCATAATCATTTTCTCAATCGATAAAATTGGAGGAATTAGAGAGAGTGGTTCTTTTTAATTGGAGTGCTCTAGACTTTGATAATGATCAATGCAATCAACTTTTTTTTTCTTAATATTCACCCATGCTTGACTGGGTCTTGATAAATAAAATAAATAAAAATAAAAAAGGTCGATATGCATGAAGCGGTTTGTCTTCTTCGTTCGTAAATCGTACTTGAATCACCGTACTCGAATAGCCTATCAGATTACGGACCTGTGTTTTACAATAATAAGTAATTCTGGATTATTGTATTTAGTGATAATTAGGTGATAATGCGGACAATCTATGTTTGGGAAGAGAAAAGGTAGATTACTTTTTCTGGAAAAGCAAAAAGGCAAAAAAAAGGAAAAAATAAAAGAGAGAAAATGACAGCTGGATAATAAATAGTAGACATTCAGTGGGCGGTTGCCGACATTGCAAGTCATACTTCATAACTAGGTAACAATATTTAGTCAATGTCCTAGCTACATAAAAAATAAAAAAAATAGGAATAAATTATCCAATCAACACTACCATTCCGTCTCATGAAGACTAAATGCAATAAATGACGATCCCTCTCAAGCACCTGAAATGCATGACATTAACCTAAGTTGTTAATAAGGATCATTAATCGAGACACTTGTTAAATATACTGTATGATAATTTTTTTATAAAATACAAACAAATACCATTTTAAAATCCTATGATTAATTTTTCATTTGACAAAATTTAGGAGAGGTTATTGTCAAAGTAGAATAATAAGGAGTATACAGGTACCCACCATCGTCTAATTTTTTGAAGAATAAAAATCAATTTTCAAATTCATTTTGATTGATTAAGTGAATAACAAGCTTATATCTTCGCCAAATTTAGTTTAGTTTACAACACTTCTTAAAAAGGCAAATAACACATACCAACTGATCAAGTGACCCAACTTTATTTTAGTGCCCCCCCCCCCGGGGCTTTTTGGACTTTTTCGTTACAGATTCCTTACAAATTTCGATTATTGCTTTCTCTTCTGAAAATGCTTGTGTGTTTTTGTTATTCTAATGCTTTTGCGCAATTTTTTCTATTGTTGTTTGCAAGTAGAATGTGCGCACATTTTTTCTTCTTAATCGTAAAAGATATCACTAATTATTTATTTACTTCTAGTGTCATCTATATGTATGAGCTGTCATGTAATAATAGGCATCCTCACATTATGAGGATATTTCAATAAGTCACCATAACACTCAATCAAGAATACTAATGAATTTGGGAAAGTATGAAAATAGTTGTCTGATTTTTTGATCATGACAAGTTGTAATAGCATTAATTTCGTCTTTTGTGTTTTGAACTGATGGAATTCGCGTGCGGTCGGCGACTTTTGGGTCGTGGGTTTTTGGTTTGAGTCGTCCCCGGGAGGTCTTCTGTTCCTGTATCTGTGTGCTGATTGGTTTTGCGGCTCTTCCGATGGTTGAGATGACCACTAGTCATCTCGTTTTGTTGCGTTCTTCTATCAGTTTTTGGGAGGATCTGGTGGTACCTTCATGATGGAGTGAGCATATAGCATTGTCGCTAGAGTTCCCTGTCAGCTTCGTGTATTTATGTTTTGTACATGTGGTTGGCGAGATCGTTTGAATTGACGTTCTGGGTTGTCGAGAACATCAAATTATCCGTTCGTAGGGCGTTTCTTGTTAGTTGATGTTGAAGTTTCAGGAAAATGCGCTGTGGATATCAAATCTTGGCTGATTGTAGATATTAGAGAGTGGGATATATCTTATACTCTGTATCTTATACTCAATTCCGATTTTTTTGTTACTTGTAGAATTTTAAAAGATGTTAAGTCAAAATTTGACGAGAGGATGCTGTCAATCTATCGAAAATAGGTTGTCATAGATTCAGCCTAACTTTCTGCCCTTCGTGAGAACCGTAGGACACTGGATTTGAGTTGTTTGAAGGCTTTAATGCTGAAGGACTTCTGTAGATTTCAATAGCAGGCTTCAAAAAGTTGTTCTCTCTTTAATTGTTGGTTTGTTTCACATAAAGTAATACTACTAAGGGTACTAGATAGATTGATTAGAACTTCTGTGTTGTTATTCAAGGTTGGCTTGGTTGGTACAGAGATTCTGGCATTAGAAAGCTCCTCAACAGTGTCCTCTCTTTCCAAAACACGAACCCGACCCGACCCGAACATGACCCGAACCGGCCCGATTGTGTGGCTATATCATGTTTGGGTCTTGTTTCGGGTCGGGCCAAGCACACATATTCATTGTTTCGGGTCGGGTCGGGTATAATGAAAACCCGACCCGACCCGACCCATTGACACCCCTAAATATGAGGCGTCATGTAATAATAGACATCTCCCACATGGTTAGATAATGTCAAAAACTCATCAAAATCCTCAATTAAGAATATTAATAGATTTAGGGAAGTGTGGAAAGTCATTCTGGTTTTTCGTTGTGACAAATCGTAATTGCGTTAATTTTATTGTAACCAAATGAAAAATATCAATACTTGCTTCTCAATGGACAATTCGTCGAGGCCATAAAACGGTAAAAAGAAGCACAGTTTGTTTTTTGGTCAGAAAAAAAGCACAGTTGGGTCCTTACCAAAAAAAAAAAAAAGGACGGTTAATTCCAACCAAACATAACATGGTCGTCCACTTTTGTTTTTTTTTTTTTATTCTTCTGGTTTTGCCTCCAGCCAAATTGGTTACCTATTGCACACGCTTTTTGCCAGCGGTTGGATCACTGGCCCACCGCAAGATTCTGTTTTCACTTTTCCACCTCAAAAGTTAATAAATATTATTTCAAGCAAGTCATTAATGGTCCAACGTAGAACTAGTAAATTTGACCCAATTTGCTTTTCCTGAGATCTTAACATACATTATTTATTGAAGTCATTACTTTGTCTGTGCCTATTACAAGTTTATTTTCTTTCAATACAAAAAATTCCGCACATAATAAAGAAAAAACTGGTAAACAATTGATGTTAGTTTTCTTTTTGACTCTTGTTTGCCATCAATTTTTCATTATGCTTCTCATTAGTGAACTTACTCATTAGAAGATTTGTAAGTAATGTTCGCAATTAGTATTAGTGTTGAATAAGTAACGTGCTCATAGTAAATGGAGGAAATAATGTGGAGCCATGCTTCGGTTTCATTCATTCCTTCATCAGTATATATGCTGTTTAAACTCTCTGCACACGTTATTCATGGCTCGTCATCACCATGCCCTTGCTTTTTCTCCATTTGTGATGCATGTTCACCTTGAAGCAAATAAATCTAATAGATTCTCACCTTATCTAATGTTGCATTATCAAGAGATTAGTTCAAGCAACTTTAATAATGACCACTGCAAACAAATCTGACAAATTGGATGTTCATCTAGGGGTGCTCTAAACTTTGATAATGATCAGTGCAAGCACCTTTCTATTTCTTAATATTCACCTAAGCACTCAAGTAAAATGGCCTCCTTCTATTTGTCTTCGGCAAACATGAAAGTTCGAGAATCCAAGAAGTCATCATGGCAACTTTCTGAGAATTAAAGGGATAACTGATAAGGCGTTGCTAGTATTAAATGTCAATCAAGCCACTTAAAAGCTAATGCTCAATGTACTATTGATTATAAATGCATTTATCATTTCATGCTTGTTGGAATGCAATATACTTGGCCTTATTCATCAATCAATTGAATGAAATGAAAGCATCAATTAGCCCCTCCCTGTTTATATCACTAAGAAGCTCTTGCATTCTCATGATTTGTGAGAGCGAGGGAAGTTTTGAAAATTCCTTCTTTGAGGTCATAACTCAATGTAATCACATTCATTGTGTCATTTTTTTCAATATGGCAGGTACAATTTCCTCGACTGAAGTGGATGGTTCTCTCCCACATGGACAATTTAAGCAAAATATGGACCGACGGTCCTCAAGAAACTCACACTTTTGACTATTTAGGGGAAGTGGAGGTTCAAAATTGTAGGAGCCTTGAAAATTTGTTTCCGCATTGGGTCGCTACAAGTCTTACCCAACTTAAGAAACTTCGAGTGGAGTGTTGTGGGATCAAGGAAATAGTCGCTAGTGGAGATGACACTCCACACTCCAATATTGCTCAAGTTCTTTTCCCGAAACTAACCTCTCTAGTGTTACACGATATGTCACGGCTCAAGAGCTTTTGCCCTAATTTGCCCACTTTGAATTGGCCATTCATGGAGGAATTGCGAGTGACTCACTGTGACAAACTAAACACGTTGTCCTTTACAGCATCCATGAACAATTGGGCTCAAAGAGATGATCAACAGGACCTTTCATGCCAAGAAGCAGAGTCTTCATTTGAGCGGGTATGTTTACAACTGTTCTCCCTCAGTTTCTACTTTGGTCTTTAAATCGCTCCCTAATCTTATATCCACTGCATAATCACATCACACGTTATAATGCTATAGAAAATATGATCTCCCTTGCTTATTAGTTTGTCGACAACATTAAGATATTATTAATATCTCAAGTATACTTTTCATTTGCGGACACCCATAAGATATTGCATTACCTAGAATTACAAAAATATTTACAGATTTTTGTTGACAACACAATATATTCCTAATCTAATCTAATGGTGCTCCTTAGGGAAATCAATAAGAATTTGACATGAGGTCCTCCCCATTGTTGACACGTGTTTCTTCGCTAATTCATCTTCTACAAACTCTAAAAAATGAATTCAAACAATTTTTCCAGAACAAAAATAACATTAGTACCTTAATGCACTATTTTCTATTGTTTTCGTTAATTCCCCTGTCCACTGCATAGTCGTCATATTATAATACTATAGAAAACCTAAAACCCCTTACCTATGAGTTTGAAGACAACATAAGATATGTCTGCACACTTTTAAGTTTGTAGACCCAAAACATTTTACTAACATTATGAGTTCATCCCGTTACATAAAATTCCAAAGATGACAAATTTTTGTTGACAAGAGAAGATATTTCTAATAAAAGATGAATTTGGTGACTTGGAGGGCTCTTGAATTTAGATTCACTCTTCTATCTTAACCATACCAACCTCTACTTGAGACTTTTAAAAGCTCGAGACTTTGTATGCAGGGATCTTTAGATTTGATGAAATGTAAAAGATGGCAACCTTCCATACGAATCATCTAAATTAGGTTACCTTTTACAGCACATATTTTATGGCCCAACCTTTGCTGAATTTGCTTTTCTCGATGTATTGGCAATTTGACAGGACTTTCCCAGCTTAAAGAAACTTTTATTAGTCGATAAAGATGTTCAAAGAATCCAAGATGGAAAATTTCCCGATGATATCTTTGGCAAGCCTAAAGCACTAACATTGGCATGCTTTCATGGTGAAAAGGCCGTCTTTCCTTCCAGATTCCTCCTAGAGAGATTTCAGAATTTGCAAAGCCTTGAGGCCTTTTGTAGCTCCTTTGAAGATATATTCCCCGACGAAGGACTTGCTGATGAGGGAAAACATCCGGTGCTTGAAAATCTAAGAGAACTTAAGTTAAGCAAACTGCATAACCTAAAACGTGTATGGAGAGAAGACTACTCAATGGCGAAAATTCTTCAAGGTATCAAAAAATTTGAGGTTTGGGATTGTCCTTGTCTGACAACAATATTCCCAACCGATACATCCTTCCAGAATTTGACGGAGTTAGTGGTGAAGAATTCCTCTGGATTGGTATATCTGGTAACAGCTTCAGCGATCACAAATTTGGTGCATCTCACTTGGATGACAATAATAGGATGTGAAAGAATGAAAGAAGTAGTGGCAAATGATGGTAACGGAGAAAGAAATGTGATGTCTCTTGAGAAGCTAAGAATATTGAGACTCCAAAATCTGCCAAGCCTAGAATGCTTCTCCTCCACCACAAGTTGCATCTTCACATTCCCATTCTTGTTTTATATTGAAGTGGAAGAGTGCCCGCAAATGAAGATCTTTTCCAAGGGTACGCTAAGCACACCACGACTAAAAGATGCAAGCCTGTTCAGATACAGGTGGGACAGGAATTGGGAGGGTGCTGATCTCAATACAACCATACAAAAGTTATCTGCATGAACAAATGTGCATATGAAATTGGTAAGAGATTCAATTAATGTTTGTTTTTTTTCGCGCGTATTTTTGCTTTTATCGTTGGCCTCTTGCTTCTCAAATTGCTCGAACCCTAAAACTTTTCCATCTTTTTTTTTTAAACTTGCCTAACCACTGATGAAGGGAAGGGCAGGGCAGGCGGTGCAAATGAAGAGAGAGAGAGAGAGAGAGAAGAGTAAAATGGGAGCCCAGCCCCCCCGTGGGAGCTGATGGGGCTCGTCGATCTCGCCTCCATCACTGAAGCGCTTATCCAAAAAGAAGAAAGGGAATTTGTCTCGCGCGAGAAGCTGAGCAGTGCGCCCTCCCACCATTCCCTGAAGATCATCCACGGTTTCTGGTCGTCGTCGTTGTCGCCGTCGCCGTCGCCGGAGAGAAGACGAAAGTGCGACGCCGGAGATGGCACCGCCGAGCCTGGGCAGTCCTCCCCACTTCATCGGAGAAGATCATGCTCTCTCTCTCTCTCTCTCTCTCTCTCTCTCTCTCTCTCTCTCCCGCATCTGTATCGGACAAATTCGTGAGTTCACACTTCTTCACACATCATTTCTCCCGATTTTCGTGTCTTATTGCGCGTGAGTTTCTCCCGATTTTCGTGAACCTTCCTCGATCGTTGTCTTCTTCAGCCAGGGGCTCTGTCTTTTAAATTCGTTCCGTATTCGAGTCTTATCCGTGTTTGAAAACATGCATTGGACAGAATAGCTGAAACATATTCATGAATACAAAGAAGTTGTGACTAGGGCTCTGTTTTGCTTTAGGGATGGATGTCTCTCAACAAACATCAAGGGTTAAATTTCTATTATTATTGAAAGAGGGAATAAATCATGGAACTTGAAAATTTAGAGAATGTCCATGCCTAGTCGAAATATGAGGAGTCACTTTTACGCCTTGTTCTCGATAAACTCTCGACTGTTCATCATCATGAGGATTTGGAGGGGTGGCTTGCAGTTTAACATGTCTTGTTTCTGCTTACACAACTCTCTTTCCGCTGTTCTTTTCAAATTCTAGAATAGTTTTTAAGAAGCCCTTGTTTTTAATCTTGATTGATTTCGTTTTGATTGTGGGGATAATATTAACTTCCAATCTATGTTGAAATTTTCTCATAGCAAGTCAAATTAATGAAGTTTACATGAACTGTCACTAAGGTTGTCGTTTTTCAAGCGTAGATAGGACCAAACAGTTAGTAGATTGTGAGTTTGTTTCTTATGGTCCCACGCACCCAAGGCTTCTCACTGCTCTTAAATCGGCCAACAAATTTCAAACGGAGCATCCCTTTTTCAAGGTGGTGATGAGGCCCTCTTATGTTAAGTATGGCTTGGTAAGATCCCAAGCTTATTTTCTCATATTGGCTGTCTGAAAATCAAATTTATTAATGCTGTTTATATCTTTGCTTATACCCTAGTCTATTTCCAAGTTTACTTCTTTGTGTAGTAAACCTACTTCATTATTTAGAAAACCACATGACATGCTATTTTCCTTGAAGTGTTCATGGGTATATGTTTAAAACCAGGTATATATCTTAACATTGGAGTAATTGAAGCAGGGAAAAGAATGAAATGACAGTCCTTAGGACATAAGCTGGTGGTCAGAGGTTCGAAAAGATAACAATCATCTTCTTTTTTGTGGATAGATGCGTTGGAAAAGCAATTGTTGAGGCGTCTTGAGAATTAGAATCCGAGTCCTCTTCTATGGAGAAATTTGACAATTTCATTCAATGCTGTAAAAGTACTATATATATGTAAATCACGCAAGGAGACTAGTTGATATGGACAAGCAAATTGCAAGAATGTCGCTACCTCCATAACTAAAGGGAAAGACCTGAAAGATAAGGATGGGGCTAGTTATAATTCTAAAGTTTTATTGTAGATCTAATGACTAATAATATTAATATCAAATAAGAGATACTTTCGTGTTTTGTTATATTAATCAGATATTTGAGAAAAAAAAACCTTACTTTACTTTGTCAAATTGAACCAATTTTTGATCAAACATCAAATTAGCTGTGCTTGAAAGAATTGAACAGCTTTAAGTTAAAATTTTCAATTCCATCCATGTTTGAGTCATTGATGTCTTTGCTTTATCTCCTGCACTTGTGGTCTCTGTGGCTAAAATGTAAGTGTGTTAAACATATAAAGGACAATGAAGGCTTCTTCTGGTTATGTTCCCAATTGCACTCTATGTGCATAGATTTTGACATTGGACTTCGGATTGCTGGTTGAGATTGATGACTTTCATTATATGGTTTATTGTTGATTAAAACTCCTGGAACTAGCTACTACTGCCTTAAATTTACGCTGTGTATGATTTATTCTCTCATTAGTGTATGCATATGTTTTGGTTTTTCTTCACCATATGTTGGTTTTTCAACCATATAAATGGGAGACTGCTTCTGTTCAATTCATCAGGCAACATATTTAGGAAAACAAGCAAATTGCGACTCTCAAGTACTTAGACAGGTTGTGGACAGAGAAGCTCAGGAGCTATGGACGCAATCAGGGGGTGTTCCATTCTGCTAGTTGGCCCACATTTGCAAGAGAAACTCGTCTGCTTGGATGGAATATGTGTTGGTTTGAGCTCACTGATAGGGAGAATGTTGTGTTCAGAGTCTACATTTTCACTAGAGCTGGTAAGGACTTCATTTATGTTGATCGAAATGAACTCTGGAAGTGTCACTTTGGCTCATCCAAAATAAATTCAGCTTTCACTATTATATCCGCTTTGTCTAGTCTTGGTGAATCAATGCAGTGTGTTTCTTCCGTTGCCACTGGGTTTGTGAGGTTCACAATAATCCAGATGCACACTCATCAATGCCGCATCCCAAATCTAAATGAACCGAAAAGGATGTGCTTCAATATCAAAGCGAAAATTAAAACCAATGCTCATCATGAGAATTCAGAGGTGTGACTTGTTGGTTTCTATGTTTTGCTTATGTGTACAACGTCACATTCTTTTCTTAGTCTCTATCAAAATTTGTGACATTTTCCTATTAGGCTGTTGTATATTGATGGGTGACATTACGATTTAGGAGATGCTAAGTGTAGTTAATTGGTTATGTCTAAAGTGAAGAACATCTACACGCTAGCACCACGATCACGGGTATTGATTTGTAGATTGTTGTAACTTGATACAAGGTTTACAGCGGTACCTATGAGAATTTACTTTTTCTTTTGTGCAGATTGGACCAAACAGTCTAAATGTCAAGCGAGCCCTCCTGAGCAGGTTTTGCATGGTGTCCGACGTTTCCACGGCTTCCCATTGCTCATGGAAAAACTAGAGAATTTGAATCGGAGTATCCATTTTTTAAATTGGTGATGTGGCCACTTTTATTAAGAATAGAACTGCGGTAAGGCCCCTATGTCCTTTCATAATTGGCATATCTCAGCCATGATGCTATCTACATCTTGCCCTGTAGTCCACTGTTTTCCCAAGTTGTTTTGGTTTTTCATAAGAATCACGCGAGATGTTACTTTCTTTGAAGTGGTCATGACTACATGTTTAAAGCCGGGGCAGTTTTGGTTTTGAAATTTCATTTTTTTTAATTTATGGATTCATAAGATTACCAATTCCAAAATAAAAGATTTTATTTTTTTCACTAATCAGGTGTAAAGAGGATTACAATTTTTCATAGACTAAGAGGTTGTGGTAGAGACAATAAGTGTTAGCAACTCCTGAAGTGTTACCATGAGAGTTCAAAATTTGTGTACAGTATGGTAGAGTCCATGAGCACTGCATTGTGACATTTTAACTTCAAATTGCAGGTTGGGATTGAAGGCTTCTATTAGCCAGTTAAGACTGTTAATTAAATTTCCTGAAACTAGTAAATACTAGCATATATATATATATATATACATTTTGTTTGCCTTTTCTCTTTATTGTTTGTTTGTATTTATTCTTTTCCTCATCGTAGTACGTTGGCAGAGTGTTCCTTATGAATTCATAAAGAGACACATTCAGAAAAACCAGCAAATTGCGACTCTTAGGTATTTGAACAAATCATGGCTGGTGCAGCTCAAGACCTATCAACACCATTATCCAGCAAACACCTCTGTGGTTGGCCCACGCTCGCGAGAGAAGCTTGTCTGGATGAAGGGGATGTCTGCGTGTTTGAGCTCACTGATAGGGACGATTTTATGGTCAAAGTCTCCATCTCGAATTATGCTAGTAAGGACCTCATTGAGGATGAACATTGGAAGCGTCACTTGAGGCCGTATATTAGTAAAGCAATTCATGCCTCCTTTATTCAGTTGCGACAAATCAATTGAAAGCGCACTTACTTTTGGCTTTGCTGCTGTTTCTTGACCTACTTACAGTCTTATCAAAATTCTCTTTTTCTGTCGTGTGGGTCAGAACAGACAGTCTAAATGTCTAGTGAGCCCTCCTGAGCAGCTTTTTCATGGTTCCAAGTGCCCGAGGCCTCTCACTGCCCTTGAGAAAGCTAGAGAATTCAAATCGGAGTATCCCTTGTTCCAAACGGTTGTGGCCATCTTTTCTCAAGAAAAAAGTGGCGGTAAGGCCCAGATCTCCATTCATAACTGGCATATCTCAATTATGAATGCCACCTATTCTATACCTGCGCCCACTGTTCAATTTTTTCCCAAGTTAATTTGTTTTTTATAGAAACCACAGGATATGTTATCTTCCTTGAAGTTTTCATGCTTATATGAGTAAAACAGGCATCTTAACAAATGAGTAAAGGGACTAGGGAAAAACAATAAGTCGGACAGCAATCGGTAAATAACCTAGTGGCAGGTGATTGCGGAGACAAGGTGAGGGTCGAGAAAGGCAATACCAACCATAAGTTAGGAATTTAATGATTTCTAGTTTAAGTGTAAATTCCTCCCAAAAATGACTACTTGGTACTTTCTCTGGCTACCTAGGCTTGGGAAGAAGAGGCGACACGAAATGTCTAGCTCAAGCCATAACCACTGCAACAGTCCTAGGCTTGGGATGATAAAGCTCACTGCAACACTAGTTGGATATTGCTCCCTTGCAACAACTGGTTTAGAAGAGCTACTATTGCAGGCTGGTTCAAACTTGCGATCGGAAATGGAGGGAAGGTAGTGCAGCCCTGGACCTTAAGAATTAGTCCAACCACCTTGGTGGTATGAAAAGAAGAAAAGAAGATTGCTTCTTTTTGGCCAGGGAAAAGAAGATTACTTACTTTTCGTGTATATGCATCCATCTAGGACCCTGGGTGCAGCTTTTCATGTTTGTTCGTTGCATATCGCAATGCAAGATGGGTGTCTCAGATATTCACCAGATTCATGCATGTCTCTATATTGATCACGTGTACTTATTGTAGAGTCTAAGAGCGCAGGATTGTGATATTTTGATTTTGGATTGTGAGTTGTGATTAGAGACCATCTCATCAAGCCATTTAGACTGCTAATATGGACTCTGGAAACTAGCAAATAATAGCATAAATGCACATCTTGTTTGCCTTTTTCTCTTAGTGTATGCTTACATCCCTTGTCTTATCATATATCGGCTGGTCAAATGTCTCATGGGCAGAGCTTTCCTTGTGAATTCATGAAGACATTGTCAAGAAAACCAGCAAATTGCTACTCTTTAGGTATTCGGACACATTGTGGCCGGCGACCATCAGGACCTATCGATGCTATGGAGTAGCGAACTTTTCTGTTGGTTGGTCCAAGTTTGTGAGCGAAACTTGTCTCGAGTGAAGGGGATGTCTGCCTGGTTGAGCTCATTGATAGGGACGATGTAGTGATTAGAGTTTTGGTTGTGCTGGTAAGGACCAGTGTTAGGTTGAATTGGGATGAATGTTGGAAGTGTCGCTTTAGGCCATGTGCTATTTAAAAAGCGATCTATGTCTCTCCTGTTGTGATGGACCGGATGAAAGTGCACCTATATCTGTAACTGTGCTCTTTTCTGAGCTAGTCACAATCTTATCATTTCTAGGCCCAGCCCCTCCCATATATCGGATGTCTGTGATTAAAGGTCCTGCACACATTTTCTACTTTAGGTATTTCTCTTGAGCTTGTTACGCTTTTATCATTGCCTTTTTGGAAATAATCTCTAGTTCAGCACTTACCCTGGTTCCAGGTTATTCAACCTGGTTTTGTATTACAAAAGAAGTGTCAAAACTGACGTGTTTTAGTTCTAGAAGGGATGACGGAAATTTATGCAGCACGCCATCACTCATGGTCACCTAAAAGTTTTAAATTAAGGGAGGGACTCTATTCTCATGCAATTATATTTGATAAAAGTGCTTATATAGATACATTATCCCTCAAGCAGTGATGAAATATAAAACCCAGAGCGATTGAAGAAGATTCTGGACCTAGAAGATTCAGAGGATTCCTCGCCTTGTTAGAAACTAAGGGCTAAATTACACTTCAGGATGATGAATTCCTTTGCAACTTGTGAGTTTCATCATAGTGATTAAATTGTCGTTCTATAAGTTTTGTATGTGCCCATGACATGCATTTCTGTCACTTTTCAAATTCTTAAAAATTTGATGATAAGCTTTTGACATGTCGATGGCATTGATTTGGGTGGCCCAAATTGTAGTTGATACTTATATCTAATCCAAAGAGCGGGTAAATTTCAGTTTTCACGTTCACACAAGTTAATTTGCGAACTATGCTAAAGTCATTTCAATCATTTCGTAGTAACTCAGAAATATCCGTATATGTGCCCCTAAGAATTCTCCTTTTCCTTGCTGCAGATTTAGACCAAACAGCCTAAATGTCAGGTGAGCCCTGCTGAGCCGGTTTTTCGTTGTTCTACTCATCTAAGGCCTCTCATTGCCCTTGAAAAAGCTAGAGAATTTTAAAACAGAGTATCCCTTTTTCAAAATGGTGATTTGGCAACTCTTGTTATGATAAGAAAAGCGGTTCCGCCCTGATCTCCATTCATCACCGGCATATCTCAATTATGAAACCACATGACATGGTATTTTCGTTGAAGCGTTCATGGCTAACCGACCATCCTATTTTTTATTTTTATTTTTTTGGTTGAACTGACCATCCTATTGACCGAGTAATGGAACTTGGTAAAAAGGCAATCGAAAAAGTAATCGTAATACTACCTTTATGTTTGTGTGTGTGTGTGGATTCAGGTGATTGATTTGAAACCATTGGAAATATTGAACCGATATACCGATGGAAATATATCCAAACTGAACCTAAAATGACCCAATAAACTGGAAAATTATCTAAATTGGCACAGCGTTCCTTGCAAATTGGTAGAGAGACACGTGTCGAAAACCAGCGAATTGCAGCTCTTAGAATTCAAACAGATCGGGGCTGGTGTGGCTCAGCACCTATCAACAATACCGCACCGTGAACTTCTCTGGTGGTTGGTCAACATTTGCGAGAGGAGATATTTGCGTTTGAGCTCATTGATGGGAATAACGTGGCATTCAAAGTCTCCATCTTCAATAATGCTGGTAAGGACCTGATTCAGGTTGAATTGAGATGAACACCGGAAGCATCACTTTATGCCATATTATCAGCTCAAGACAATTGAAAGTAGACTTGCTTTTGCCTTTGTTCTCCTTTTTTGAGCTAGTTGCAATCTTATCATTTTTAAGATTCTCTGTTAATTGATTGTTCGAACAAGTTGCTCGGATATTGTGAGGGGTCACTCTTGTAACTCTGCAATTGAAGAACGCAATTCTACTCTGACCGTTCGAGATCGTGAATCTGTTCTCCGAACATTTGTCAAGCCGAGCTCATGATTGATAGCCATGAAGCTCAGGTGCAACTGCACTCTTGATGATGATCTCGACTAATTGCTCCTACTGCAGCAAGACGGTTGACCACAATTTACATTTAAGCATATTCGTAAATCTGAGGTTGCTCATATTGTCTCGGCTAATTGTGTGATTGTGATCTTGTTGATGTTCAGACATGTGACTCCCCGAATCTCAACTTCTATAATGGCGCATGGCCATATACCATATGCCGACATGGAAGCCCGTGAAGCGCCACCTATTAATTCGGCTTCTGGCTGGAGGTTATGATTTCTGATCCACGAAGCCATTCAATCCACCAGAAAACTGACCTAATCCAAACTCGAGCTGACTTACAAACTTGACGAACTCGAACCCGATCCGACCTAACCGTAAAAAGATAAATCCTCGCTTGAGGATATGCTATTATGAAGGAAGTCAGAAAATAACCCAACGATTACATGCAAAATGTGCCTAACTGGATTTCATCCCAAACTCAGAAAGTTAAACCTAAGCGAGATGCCACTTGATAACGCCAAAATATAAAAGTACGACGCTTGTAGGCTTGCCGATCAAGTCCTTATCTATATAGGTATACCAAGATTTTTTTTTGGTCTGTCATAGGTATACCAAGATTCAACATAAGCATTTAATTTCCCAATCCCGAATAAAAAAATACGTAAGCATTTAATATATCGAATCTTTATCCTGATATATTCTTCACTTTGAGTGGAAATTACCTTGTTAGCATAACCGAAACATTAAATAAGATGTTAATACAACTATCAATAAAGATAATTCGATTCAAATTAATTAGAAAGAGAAATAATTTCTACAATCCCTTATACTTAATTCTCAACTCAACATGCTAAACCCCGATATGTGGCTGTTTCATCTTGTTGATGGGTTTGTTATGGGATACTTTTATATTTTGTTTGAATTGGATTTAAAACAAATACGGATTCATGAAATTGTAGGTATCTAATTGGACGTCAAGATATTGTATATCGTTTAGAAAAATATTGACATTTTAAAGAAATTTTGAGAATTTTAATCATATAACTACAGCATGATATAAATGGTTTTAGTTGTCCTAAATTTCATTACATTAATGAGAAATAAAATATATGTTAGAATACAAAAGAAATAGTTTTGTAGTTCGTGCCGAAGACACATCAGTGTCTCGAGATCATACTCCCTGTCACACTTCAGAGTGAAAAGCTCGTAGGAGTGAAATCAGAAGACATGGGATTGTTGTGAAATATATATTTATGCTTTCATTCGTTTTGTTTTCTTCATTCTATTATGTTGTTCTTCATTTTGAATTCGAAATCAAAGTGTCGTAGGCTTATTACAATCATGGGTTTTATTTTTCCCATGAGGAATTCCAAAGAAGTTCATGAGAAAATATTATGAGAATTTCCCAAAAAGGGTACTTCTAAGACTGTCTCCGGAACTCCAAGAGAAACACGGATGTAAAATTTCAATTTATTTCAAGATTCAAGAAATACCTAAACTCGAAAAACATGAATCAAATGAAATTCAAATAAAATTATTCTTAAAATGTAACCACCTAGCTGAGACTCGCAATTTTTCTACCATTTTGATTTTTTTTTTGGATTGTTTTGGTTGGTGAAAACAAAATAGGAGAATTTATCCGGAAACAAAAGTACCCAAAAATTATATCCGTTCCAGCTATTTGACTGCTTCACCAAGTCATCCAAGTCCGAGATAAGAAATGAAGACGACAGCATCAGAAAAAGTCATCATCACCAAAAGGATTGAAAATCCAGTCCACGAAGACATTCCCAGAACTTTTCCACCCCTTGCGCACGCATCAGGGAGGAGACAACGAGAAAGAGAATAGCACGCAAGGCAAGATCGATAACGACAGGTTTGGGGGCAGCAATGGCCACTCTTCACAGATTGAATGTATAAACGCAAGATCAATGGCGATTCTGACGCTCCATTCTTTGCACGCAACCCGTACGCACACGCGGATGTCACACTCCTTCGCAACAGGATACACATTCAGAACTCGATTCTGTTCATATAGAAGAACACTTAACTCGAACCAGAGAGATCGGCAAGGCCACTGAGACGCAATTTTCATGTCATACGTCGAGCTTACGGACGATGAGAATCACAACACCAGTTGACAAATGAGCATCACATTCCAACAAAGTCGGCCATAATAAGGGTTCAATAAGTCGAGAACAAACTTAATTGATGTGATATGATTTTTCGGTTCAAGGATTGAATCGAAGTTACATACTGATCTGGTTCAAGCATTTCATCAAACCAGTGATATGCATTTCGATCGAGGAGCTCATACGCAAATACAAAGCAACGATTCACTCTCAGATCATCACGAAAACAAAAGTGCAAGTCCGAGCTGTTAATAGAGTTTCAACCGCAACTGATTTAGTCGCAAACATTAGCTAAAGTTCACAAGCTCTGTTTCGTTGATAAGCCGCAGAAACAGAGTGTGTGGAATTTTGCCTGGCGAGAGTTGAGTTTCTGACCTTGGTCGGCGATCAGATCGGAGAAAAAGTTCGGGGAGGGGTCGACGTCGATGATTGCGGCCGGCGAAGGGGGAAAGACCAAGGCTTGCGCACTTTCGGCCTTCCTGACCAGAAAACAGAGCAGGACGAGATGAGGCTGTGGTGGCCGATGAAGAAGAAGCCTCTAGAATTCCCGAGAAAGATTAGTTTCTATCGTGTTATCGCTGAGCCTGTGGTGGGGTGTGGGGGCCGGGCTCTCTGATGAGCCGTGGATCGTGGGCTCACTTGTTGACGGGCGCGAATTTGTTGACGGGCCGAGGCTTACTCTGATGGGCTTGATATGGTCTGGGCTGCACTTATGGATCAGGCCCAACAGACCGAAGCGCCCAACAGACCTGGCCCTTTCAATTATGACTGAACTCAGGCCAAAATATTTTTTTTTTTGGACTGAATTGGAGCTTTTTTCATTACTTTCGGTACTTGTACCTGGTTATGCAAATCTTGAAGTTAAGGTTGCGCTCCAACACTATGTGGACAACCTTTTTTTATTTGCTTCTAAGCGATATTCATTCACTTGGCACAGTTCAATTGGGTTAGTGCCTATTACGCACTCCATAACGTCGCCAAATGCGGCTTTGCCGGAATAATCAAACCTCTCAGTTTCGGCAATGAACCTCGTATCAAATACATGATCCAAAACATCCGCGTAAGCTTATGGTTCGTGGTATTTCTCTCCATTGTAGATCTTTTAGATAAACGAGGCGTTAGAATCACTTGTCATGATATTCAAGCTAACACAAATTCCCATGAGCATAAGTGTGATTCTGTGTGATGCAAACATCATCATATGGAGTTCTTTTAATCACTTTTGTTTACTGCAGAGAAACACACGACTGGAAATTAGCTATTAAAAGGACTCATTCTCATAGGAAATTAGGAAACGCCATCATTTACTTCTTTTTTTCCTAACATGGAAACACCTTCAACTTTATTATGGGCCTTTCACCTCGGCTCCTCCTCGAAAACCGCAAGCAGGCCTATACATATCTTCAGTCACCCTGAAACTGTAAGAAGGAGATAATTGGTAAGGCTTCATCAATTTAGGACAATGATTACAACTGTACGAGCAATACTGCTGCTAAACAAACTTAGCTCCCCGAAGCACGACATGGTGTTGGGCAAGCGTGATTTTAACATGATCGGAATATAATTGCTCTAACTGACAATATTTGGCTACAATTTCATTGAATCATGCAAAGACTATACAGAAAAATTACCTACAGAGCTCGTTAAGGTACAATCAAATAAAGCTACAAAAATCAAATCAAGAAGCTCGATTCTTCTACTAAGCTTGGCAATCAAATATTCAGTGAGTTCTATGGAGAACAATACCATCTAAGTTCAAACATTCAACCAATGGGCCGATAACCTATCAACAATGCAGAAAGTGACTGTCTACTGGTCCTAGACACCGAGTACAATTAATCCTTTAGTGTAAAAAACAAATTGGCAAGCCTTTGAGCACTGAGACTGCAGATTGAACTGAGCAAAGAGTCCCCATGACAGAGAAGTGCTTTGTGAGAACTTCTATCACATGTATAAACAAACGAATTAGACAAAATACGTCACCCCCGCATGTTGTTGTCTAGTTTTCAAGTTAACGCTGATATTCCATCCTAGGCAATGAATCTTAGGATTAGATCGGTCCGACGAGAAGCAACCTTCGAAGTTTGGAGCTGCACGAGAATGTATCTTGGGTGAGATTAAGTGTGACCGCCACAAAAGATGCGAATGAAAGATATCCAATTCCAGATGCAGTGAGTAAGCCTTAAACGTGACGCTCATCAAGATCAAGCAAGGATTTTCTGTTTCTAGAAATGATTACCCGGAAGCTATGCGCTAGCTTTGGCGGGGGCATCACCGATGAGCTTAAATTCGTCGAGCTCGTAGGGATCGTCCCCCAGCTTCACCAAAACCATAGCTTCGTATACCTTCTTGACACCACCATCGGTTGCTTCAAAGGTGATATCGTACCTAGAACCCGCAACCGCCTGCCTTCTCGCTTTATCCACCTTCACAAACTGCAGCTTCGCATTCTGGTCCCCCAACAACAGATTTCACACCATCAGCACATTATTGACAAACATTTGAACCAAAAACAAATGGGCACAATATAAATAAAGATGACTTTCTGCTACTTCAAGCTCGCTTTTTCATGTCTAAGAAACTGCAGATCAAAAACTGTTTTTCCTCATTTGAAAGACTTAAATCTCAATCCAATAAATTGATCGATCATCTGCTAAGATTTCCTTTATCCTGATGACATGGTAACTGAAACTTCCGCCCCCACAAATCCTGGCGAATGTACGCAGACAGCCCTTGACACTGTGATCATCTGCTTCAACCGAGCGTGATTACGATCAATTTCAAGCAGAGATGACCGGATTAAACTACACCCACATCCCAAATTTCCTTGTTTTCACGAGCATCACTTATAATTAGGGCAACCGCAGTAATCATTCCAGCAGCAAACCATCAAAACCATGAAAGTTTCATTAAACCATCAAAACCAAGAAAGTTTCTTCAAATTCCAATCACCCATCAAAACCAAATCAAATTGAAAGAAGGGTTAATGCCATGAAAAATCCCAAACTGGTACACGTGTGACAAATTTACCCCAAATTATTTTTTTGACTACAAAAAATCCTAAACTGATACACCTGTGACAATTTTACCCTGAACTATTTTTTTGACCATAAAAAGCCCCACACTGGCATACCTGTGATAATTTTACTCCTGAACTAATTTTTTGGCCACTAAAAATCCTAAACTGGTACACCTGTGACAAATTTACCCTCCGTTAGTTTCCGTTAAATTTTATTGTCAAATTGCGAAGTTTAATGACACGTGGTAATTAACATGTATACCGGTTTTGGGTTTTACCCTTCTGTTTGTCACAAGTTTACTAATCTGTGATTTTTTGTGATATTAATATAATTTAACGGACACTAACAGAGGGTAAATTTGTCACAAATGTACCAATTTGGGATTTTTAGTGGTCAAAAAATTAGTTCGGGGGTAAAATTATCACAAATGTACTGGTATAGGGTTTTTGGTGGTCAAAGAAATAGTTCGGGGTAAAATTGTCACAAGTATACCAGTTTGGGGTTTTTGGTAGTTAAAAAAATAGTTCGGAGTAAAATTGTCACAGGTGTACCAGTTTATGGTTTTTCGTGGTATTAACCCTTGAAAGAAAAAGGGAAAATGGCATAAATAGTCCATGAACTTTAGCCCGATGTGCAATGTAATACATGAACTTTTGATACATGTTGAATTTAGTTTTTGGATTATATGAAAATGTTCAATATTATCCCTAATCTTAAATTAATAGAAGTACTACATCGAACATTTTTGTATAGATCAAGAATTACATTGAACATGTACTAAAAATAC
The DNA here is from genome assembly GCA_031216235.1 of Syzygium jambos. Lineage (NCBI taxonomy): Eukaryota > Viridiplantae > Streptophyta > Magnoliopsida > Myrtales > Myrtaceae > Syzygium > Syzygium jambos. The sequence continues at coordinate 18,334,915 of CM062226.1, forward strand.
AGAGACCACATTGAACATAAGGCCAAGGTTCCGAGATCATATTGCACATTGAGTTAAATTTCAGGGACAATTTATGTCATTATTCTAAAAAAAAAAAAGAAAGGAGAGACAAAAGGAAAGAGAAATTCCGAGTACCTCTTTCTTGTTGTGCTCATCGATGGCAAAACAAGCGAGGCGATTGATCTTAACGCTGTTCTTCTTAATATCTTCATCCTCCCAACCTCCCGTTATCTCCATTGTTCCTCAATTCGGAAGCGAATCTCTTTAGAGTCATGCGGTCTAAAGATATTGTAAGAGAGAAAAGGCCAAATCGAATTGTTTCAAATGGCAAAGCTATTATATGAAGACGCTCGCCGTGGCCTTTGAGTTGCCATTTTATAGATTTTCCACAGTAGCCAATCAAGTTCGCCGATCAACCCGTTTTATTTTTTGATTTTTAATGGAATTTCAAAATCTTTAGCTTCTTATCACAGAAATAAACATCCGTCAAATTGGTCGGACGAGTCTTACTTATAATTCTTAGGAAGCAGATGGTTGCTTTTGTCTTTGGCGTTGCTTTGACTTTGTTAAACAAAATGAAGACAAAGCAATTCGATTTCTACAAAGCAATGGGAGTTTTTTCTTTTTATCTACCCTATCTCTAACTCTCCCTTCTCTCTCTCTGACTTTTGCTCTGTCTTTTTGCATAGCGCGGGAGTCAAATCTCACATCTATAAGACTAGTGTCCCTCCCCCCAATTCCTTTACTAGCAGGGCAGCGTGCCTATTAGAAAGCAATCGAAGTTGATGATTACAATTTTCCTACGTGTGAAGTTAATTCCATCTCTTGTCATGCCATCATTTTGTTAAAACAAAAAAAAGGGCAATCTGAACTTAATCTCTATTACTCGAGTGATAGAGTTGCTTCATAAGATAAGTTTATCTCATGAATCACCGTTGTATCGTTACGGAAAGAGCGAATATGATGGAGCCCGTATAATGGCTAACACATATCTAAGTCGTTATTTGATGTGCAAGAAATAAGATTGTTTTTCGTTGCTGATGATTCGGTCGATGAAGTGACGATAGGCAGGTCGTCTAAATACAAATAGCACGTTGTTGACCTTAATAGCTCAAAAGTCCCGATTATTTGTCACGTGATCATATTATGAGCGGGCTGATGTATTTAAATTTCTTACCAAATGCCCCTAGGTTAAGAGGAATTTCACATGCTCGTTGGCCCTCACATCACGCGATAGGAGTAAGGATCCGAGACCAACAAAAATGGAGACCACATAACTTGTGAAAGGGACGAGGAAGATAAACCGAAACTACACAATCCTAAACTTAAGCTTAATACCTAAAGAAATTGGTTGAGTCAAAGGAGGGACATTGGCCTAAACTTTTCCCCGAATTTAGCCTTGCTAGAAGGACCGGGAACTTCTTGTTAAACGGGATGGAGACATCCCCTAGTTTGTTGCCGGCATTCTACTTTATTTGTCACTGGGCCTGACTTAATCCATGACCGGAACTTTCTTTATTCGCCATTCCTTTAGGAAAAATTATTTAAAAAGTCTTAAACCCATTATATTGCAGTCATTTCAATCCTAAACTTTTTAATTTAGACAAATTTAGATCTAAATCTTTTGACAATTTATCAATGTAGTTGTTCAAAAATCACTAACATGGATACCGGTACTGACGTAGACGATTTTTACAATATTTTTTTTTAAAAATTCTGATTTTTTTAAATATTTTTCCCTTTTTCCCCGCTATCAATCACCAAGGCCTTGAGATGGTTGGCGGAGGTCGTGACGGTTGCGATGCCCTTATTAGCCACTACGAGGGCTTGTAGGCCCTCGCCCAAATCGAGCAAGGGCAGTTGGTCGTTGCGCCCGGCGACCTCCGCTGGTTATCATCGATGGTGGAGGAAAATAGGAAAAAAAAAGGAAAAGAAAAAAAGAAAGAAAAGGAAAAAATTAAAATTAAAAAAATTACAAATATTATCAACGTCAACGCCGGCCGTGAGAACTTGATTACACTTTTTCTTAAAGAGTCAAGTCTAAATTGATTTAATTGAAAAATTTAAGACTCGATTATACTGTACAATATGATGAATACCGATTGTGCAATTTTCCTAGCAATAATACTAAAGTACCTCGAGAGTTGTGACTTTCGGCTTAATAATTGGCCATTGAAGTGAAGGGGAAGCTTGTTCATTTGGGCCTCATCAAGAGAGTTGTCAATTTTAGCTTAATAATTGGTGACTCTTTGCTTAATTTATCATTGTCTCAGGACGGGTGAAGTGGGAAAGCAATGTTTCTCAACAGTAAAAGGAAAGAGGCCAGACAAGTGAGAGCACCCGATCAATTGTCATACATTTATGAGGGATGAATTCTCTAAAAAATCCCTAATTTTAGGTGAAGTCCTAAATATGTCCCCAACTTTTTTTTTATCTTAGAAAAAATCCTAAACTTTAGGTCCAGTTTCAAATCTACCCCGAACTTTTTTGTTTCAGAAAAAATCCCAAACTTTAAGTCCAGTCCTAAATCTACCTAGAATTTTATTTTGTGTAAAAAAAATCTCCAAAATTCAATTTGTTTTCAAAAATATATCCTCGTGATCCAGTCCCAACTTGACGTGGCACTTCCTGATGACATCTTTGGCAAGCCAAAAGCACTAACATTGGCGTGCTTTCATGATGAAAATGCCATCTTTCCTCTCAAATTCCTTCTAGAGAGATTTTAGAATCTACAATGCCTTGGGGTCTTCTGTAGTTCCTTCGAAAATATATTCCCCGACGAAGGACTTGTTAACAAAGGAAAACATCTGGTGCTTGAAAATTTAAGAGAATTTAAGTTAAGCAAGCTACACAACCTAAAGCGTATATGGAGAGAAGGCTATTTAGTGGCGAAAATTATTCAGGGTATTGAAAAATTTGAGGTTTGGGATTGTCCCTGTTTGACAACATTATTTCCAACCATGACATCCTGCCAGAATTTGATGATGTTAGTGGTAAAGAATTCCTTTGGATTGGTACATGTGACATTTTCGACGATCACAAATTTGGTGAATCTTACCCACATGATTGTAATAGGATGTGAAGGAATAAAAGAAGTAGAGGCAAACTATGGAAATGAAGAAGGGAAAGTGATATGTTTTGGGAAGCTACAAAATTTGGTACTCCAAAAGCTGGCGAGCCTATTATGCTTCACCTCCACCGCAAGTTGCATCTTCAAGTTTTCGTCCTTGTTTTATGTTAATGTGGAAGGGTGCCCGAAAATGAAGATCTTTTCTAAGGGTACGCTAAGCACGCCAAAACTAGATTGGGTGGAGCTCTTCGGATACTCGTGGCACTGGAACTGGGAGGGTGATTTGTATACAACCATACAAAAGTTATGAGCTTAAATCAATATGCTCGTAAAATAAGTAAGTTCCAATTAATGTCATACTCATCCATTTTATTTTCGCTTGCCTCCGCTTCTCATATTGTCCGACACTTAGCCTAGTCGAGAAATTCCGATCATCCTCTTTCGTTTCTTCCTTCAGTCAGGGCGACATTGATAAGTCTGCTTAGCATCATCAACCCCATCGATCTCGCTTCCATCACTGAAACTTTTATCCAGACTGAAAGGACTTTTCATGCGAGGAGGGGCTTTTTGGAGACAAGCTGAACACTGCGCACTCCCACCATTCCCTGTAGATCGTGGTTTCTGGTCGTCGTCGTCGTCGCTGGAGAGAAGACAAAAGTGCGTCGCCGGAGATGGCACCACCGAGCCTGGACGGTTCTCCCCATTTCATCAAGGATCATACTCTCTCTACCGCATCTGTATCTGGCAAACTCGTAAGTTCACGCTTCTTCACACGTCATTTCTCCGGTCTGCCAGAATTCCTTCCGATTTTCGTGTCTTACTGCGCGCGAATCAGTTGAAGTCGGAAGCTGTTTTTGGTAAACCTTCCTCAATCGTCGTCTTCTTCAGCAAGGGCTCTGTTTTTAAATTCGTTCTATCGATGTTTATTTTTGTTCAGATCATGTAGGCTACCTTGGAGTCTAAAAGCACAAGTTCCTCAAACTAGCAATTTGTTGCCCCTAAATCAACATCGTGTGTGCTTCTGTCTCGTGACAGTATATTTTGGGTCTTTCTTTATCAAACTGGCTGTTTGAAAATGCGCATGGGCAGAGTTGTCCTTAGGCATTAAGACAGATCGTGGCCGGTGAAGGTAAGGAGCTATTCACAAAGCGTGTGGCGTTCTTCTCTGCTGGCTGGCGAGCATTTGAGAGAGAGGAACACGTCTATGTAGGAGGTTTCTGTGTGTTTGGGCTCATTGATGGAGATGATATTTTGTTCAAAAGCTCAATTTTCGGCACTGCTGGTGATATTACGTTCCAATACATGCTAAAAATTTTCATTGCAAGTCCAATTAATGAAGTGGACACAAACTGTCTTCGAAAGCTGCCGTTTTTTAAGTAGAGGCAGGACCATATAATCTAGCGAACTAAGGTATCCTGAGCTGGTTTTTTATGGTCCCACACACCCCAAGACCGCTCACCGATGTTAAATCAGCCAACAAATTTCAAATGGAGCATCCCTCTTACAAGGTGGTGACGAGGCCATGTTATCTTAAGGATGGCTTGGTAAGATCCAAGCTTATTGACTCCAACTGGCATGTCTGAAAGTCAAATATATGAAGGCTGTTTATATCTTTGCATATACTCCGCGTTCCCTTCTGCTGGTTGGCCCGCATTTGCAAGAGAAACCTTCTGCATGTAGGGAATGTTGTGTGTTAACGCTCATAGATTGGGATGATGTTGTGTTCAGAGTCTACATATTCACTTGTGCTGGTAAAGACTTGCTTTACATTGATCGAGATGAACTCTGGAAGAGTCACTTTGGCTGGTCCAAAATTAACTCAGTATTTCTAATGATATCTCCTTTATCTAGTCTTGATGAATCAATGAAGTGTACTTCTATTCCGATTAGGTTTGTGAGGTTCATAATAATCTAGATTCACACTCATTTATGCCACATTCCAAATCTAAATGAACCAAATAGGATGTGTGCTTCACGATGTCCTTTTCAATTTATGCATGCTTGTTATATTGTTCTTCATTTTGAAATTGAAAGCAAGTGTCATAGGTTTATTAAGATTACGGGTTTTATTTTTCCCACAGGGACTACCAAAGAGGTTTGTGAGAAAGTATGGTGAGAATCTCGCAAAAAGGATGCTTTCGAGAGTGTCAGATGGTCCAATTATTTGGCCCGTGGAATTGGAAAAATGTGCTGAGATGGTGTAATTATCAAAGGGTTGGAATGAAATTGCAGAGCGTTACTCTATCTGTAAGGGCTAATTTTTTGTCTTCAAATCTGAAGTGGACTCCATTTTCCATGTAATCATGTTTGAGAAAAGCACGTCCAAGATAGAATATCCGCCAAAGAATGCCGATTTGAGGAACCGAGCCTCGGCAATTGTGGATTTGTCTTGCTAAAAGAGGAAGATGCTGCTGATTGCCGTGATGTTTCGGTTGAGCTTGAAGTCTTGGGAGATGAATTGCATTCACCCAAGTGTCCTCGGCTTTTTAAGGCGATGGAATCAGATCAGGTTTGCGAAGTTCATGGTGTTTCCTATGCACATTCATCAGCACAGAGTTTTGGGAGAGACAGAAGTTTGACTGCTCATCACGAGATTTTCGAGGTATGAATCTTAATCTATTAGCTAATTCCTTACAAGAACTCTCTGCACGGTTAAGCCAAGAGAGTGTTTGAGCTAATTCATCCTCGTAATGTTTCTCTGTCTCTAGCTTTCCTGTGTGTGCATGTGTGTGCATGTGTGTGTGTGTGTGTGTTGGGGGATCTCACAAATGTCAAGCCAATGGAAACAAGCTGAATCGGTCATATTTGATTTGATTGTGCTGAAAGTGACATTGGTGTGCATGTAGGCCTTGAAAGCTAGACCATTAGAAAGACTCAGATCTATTAATTTAGGTTGCTGTATCAATATATATGAGTTTCACATAATAAGAATAGTATATGCCTAGAAAGCAAAAGATTTCTTGATGTTTTGTTCATTATAAGGAGCTGGGCTTGTGCAGAGCTCTCGAACCGGCCAGCAAACTTAAACCCTACCAAATTGCAGTAAGGTGAATATATCTGCAGAAAAGCAACGTGGTAAGATCCTCATGACAATGACAACTCTTGGATTTAAATCACACAGAGTCGCTAGACTATGTTAGCTCTAAGTTTAATCATACATTGTGTCAACAGTTTCTGGTTTTATCCTTCACATGCTTTGAAAAGGATCCTCATACTGTCTTCATAAAAAATCATTGGTTGTTTTCTTCTTTCTGCTGACGAAATTGTGAAACTGTGTACTTGGGCAAAGAGTACCCATTTCATTTCCAAAGACGCACATCAGGAAAAGCTTCGCAGACCGTGGCTCTCACACTTCAGAACAAATCATGGCCGGTGAAGCTCATCAGCCACGAACAATATGGAAAGTTATCTACCGGTTGGGCCCTATTCATGAGAGAAACTTTTCTGAAGGTGGGAGACGTGTGTGTTTGAGCTATTTAGAAGGGACAATATCATGTTTGGAGTATCCATTTTCAAAACCACTGATAAGACTTGGGTGAATAGGACACAGCAGAGGAAGCATCGCTTTAGCTCACTTTTGGTAAGAACAGAACTTGCAGAATTGCTAGGCTGAATTCTGCTTCGGATTCAGCAAATTGGATAAAAAGCATCAGTTTTCTTTCAATGAATGGAATGGTTCTGAATGTGTATGATACCTTTCCTTGATGCTAGACTTATGTGGGCAGGAGTCATGAGTCATAAGTCGAAGGAAGCTGATTGCTAATGTAAAACTGTAGGGTGTAGTAACGTCGACTACACTTCCCTTGAGCCATATACCAACTCTAAATTTCATAGCGGAGCCTGTGGTTTTACAAGCTCCGTTGAACTTACATCAGATTCTTTTCATCTGTCTTCTTTTGAGGTCTTGGAGATTTTATGGTATAGTCTTTTTGCATGTGGGCGCAAATTGAAGTTTATTAGCTTCTTCTCATGTGAAGAGCATTCGGAATTTATTTTATCAGATTAACTGAATCTTGATATGCATGGCAAAGAAATTTCCAATCTATGCTACATCTTTTCATAGATAGCCATGAAAGAAATTTTCACACCAATGTCTACTAAATTCCTCATTTTTTAATTGGGAAAAAAAGATTTCCAGTCCCCCACCCGACCCGCCAAAATGATCTGATATCATACGAAATAGATGAAAAAAAGTCCCCCGCCATAGAACGGAGTAGCTTTGCTATTTTTATTTGTAGTAATGGGAAGTAGGGCGATTGAATTGATCCCTATTCGAACCAGTTCTGGAACTAAGTGGAACCTGGTCACCTTGCTATGTAGTTCCCATTGATACTGGCCACCGAGAACCACATCTGTCTTAAGCGCAAGTTGACCTTACGGTAGGATCGAATAGTGGGGTCTTATCGCTGGACGATACGGCTTGAGAGAGAGCGATTCTAAGATAAATATATCCGCGTCCGAATGATCATTGGCTTTTATAGTTACTTAAAGTACTACTTTTGAAATCCGGTCGGATGGTTAAACCATTGAGCAGTGCTGTGGACATCCAACACCCAGGAATAAAATGACAAAGAAATTAGAAAAAGGGAAGGTTGCTTTATTAAATAAAGATGGGCAGAGGCTTCGCAGAATAGCAAAAAGTGGACCAACTCTTTATAGCTACAACGGTGACGCACTTATGTACTTTCCTTTGGAAAAATGGGTTCTTGTGGCCACCACATGCGCGCAAGTCCCCGGGCTAGCCAGGTTGAAAGAAGAAAAAAAAGGAGGGGACGATTTGGAAAAGCTTTTTTTTTTAAAAATAATTAGCTATATCACTTGAATAATTAACTAATAAAAATATTTTTATTATCGATAATAATTTATAACTTTTCAATTATTCATTTTTACAAGCAATATAAGTATTCATTGTTTAAAAATTATTTTTCAAAATATGAATATTTCGCGAAACAAACCAATCCATTTTTTTTTATTGCCATCAAATTCGTCTCACCTTTGGCTAATAAGTAATAATCAGACATGACTGATGAATCTATCCTCTGAAACCCGACAGAGGACAACATTAATGCCCCCAAAAACTCTAAACCTTATAGAAGCCCGCTAACGATAACCTTACGAAAAAAACTGATATAGTCTGTTCATTTCAGTTTATTTCATCTATAATATTGCAACACCCAAATCTACTTTCCGAAGTAAATTGAGAGATTCACGGGGTCGTGTTGATGAGGCAAGCGCCCGGCGTCCCTGATCCTTTGAGGTTCTTGAACCGCGACAGCTTGGTACAGTAGAATGAGTCTAGTGAGGAATGCTGTCTCGCTAATAACCATGAAGCAAAGCAGATCCACATAAAAATTCATTCAATCCCTAGAACACCAGAGCACATAATTAACAAATCGAGTTCGACAAGACGGAATTGTCAACTTATTACCCTCATTACCAAATGGAATAACAATTTAGAGAATATCGACAAGCTACGCAACAATAGGTCGCCAATCAAAGTTTACAAGGGCAAAGACTGCCATTGAATAGCAAAAGCAATTACTACTTCGAAACGAGAAGAGCATGTCCAGAATCTGCGAATGATTGCTTACCCTTTCGAACAAAAGAAGGCAGGAAAAGGACGGAGGAGACATGAAGCTTTCTAAGGCTAAATACCAAACATTACAAGCTGAGTTAATCAGAGTAATAACAAACAATGGTCCCATCCTGCGCCTACGTTATTATGTCGAGCGTATGTGTAATGCATACCTAATTTTTCTGTGCTTATGTTGATACCGTAGTGATAGCACCTGAAAAGGAGGCTTGAGTAAACACCGATTAAATTTGTGACCCCGCAAACTATCCACTCCTCGACGACAACGCATTCAAATAATGCAACTAACCCACTGCACTAGAAATTAGTGACTGCAAGTCTGAAAAAAGCAGAGGATGAGGAAGAACTCTGGTTGAAGGAACATACCAGAGATGTTACAAAGTTCACGAGCAACTCTTATTTCGTATGCCATGGACGATTCTCACGTCCGGTAGATACTGAGGGTGATGAGTGATTTAATGAGGCCGGATCCGGTCAAGCTTCCTCCAGGTGGGATGGCGACGTCTTTCGCAGGGTTTGGGAGTGTTGGGCACCAACTCCTGCTGCAGCTCCTCTTGAAACTATAGGGACTGATATATTGCCAGCCAGAGAGCAGCGCCGACTTCAACTCCATTGAAACCAGCCTCTGTGATTGGACTATCAACAACCCTCTCAGGTTATTCAGAGCCTTGTAGGCACCTTGGTAATATCCGACCTCTTCACCCATAAGAAAGACTCTAGGATCTGTAGACATTTCGTCATCAAGCACAGTATTCAGAGCCTCTCTCACAGTCATCTCTTTCACCGCAGTAGAAAAACTCTGTAACTGCATCACTGCGGCACAACTCTTCCGCAACCTCTCTCTCAACAACACAGCATCCGAGCCTCCTGCGGCAGGGGCTTTTCGTCTCAGAATTGACAAGATCACGCGCCCTCGAACTTGAACTTGCCCTCACCGCCAGATAAAGCGCTGATTCTCTATCTTGAACAGGTATTCTTCGAAACGGAGTCCAGCCTCATTATTTCATCGAACACCTTCCTTGCAAACTCGGTTCCTCCTCCACAGTTCAACTGACGGCAATGGAATTTCGGAAGACAGCGGGAGAATGGGAGAAAACAAAACGAAACAGAAATCAACAGACAAAGTTAAAATGTATTGAAATCTGTTCTAGAGTTCAATCGGAGATGAAACGACCTGGGAAGTGTTACTGTTGATTGACGAATTCCGTCGCCGCCTGAATGTCGCGAGAACTGAGGAGATTTCTCTAGGCATATCTTCCTCTGTTTGTTTGTTTCAAAATCGTCTCAACCTCTGTTTCTCTCTTGCGCAATTCACCGAGCACCTTCTGCTCAGAGGACGCAGCACGTTCAACGACCGGGAAACTCCAGCGGTCAAGTTCGACCGTTGCGGCGGCGGCTAAACAATGAAGGACGATCCTTTCGAAGATAGACGATGCGGTGGGAAGGGGAAGGGGATCCTCATCTCTCTGTCCATCTTCATTTTATTTTCTTCTCTCAAGCTCACCGGCTCCGCCATCACTATCGTCAAGCTCTTTCTCTAAGCTGCAATCGAAGTCATCTCGGACTCTCCCTCTCCAGATTGAAGTTTCGAGTAGATTTTCGATTCGTTCCAAAACATGCTCGTCGATTTCTGCCTTGCTCCGTTCTCTTCCACTCCGTCGCCGCCTTTCGGATTCCAAGGCTGAGGTGGGATGGATCGTCGTCGTCATCTGGATTACGATACGATACGATCCACTGTGATTCCGAAGGACGAGATTTTCCCGGTTTCGCTCGCTGCCACTCCCAACGGGCCCGGCGTCGCTTCATCGACCGACAGCGGCGGCGGCATCCGAGGCCATTCTGAGAGTCATCGTCCGAGACGACAGGCCGAGCGGAGCATGAAGTGAAAACAAGGAGAATTAAAATAAAAATATAAAAATATATTTTTTAGAAAGAAAAAAAACAAAAGAAAATAGAGAGAGAGCCTACGAGAAGTCGGTCAAAAGGAAGACTTGCACGGAAGATGGAATTCGTCGAGAGGAAGATTCATCCGACAAAACTCACGCATTTTTTTTCTTTTTAAAAAAAAAAGACCACAAAAAACTTCATATTATGTTTATTGCGATAGATTTACAAAATCCAAAATTATTGTCCACCGTCACAAATTTTTTCTTTTGACATAAAAAAAATCACAAATTTGTACATGTATATAGTTACTCTGCGATGTTATTTTTATTTTACTTAAACTATGTGATCACCATGTCATCATCATTTGAGATTTTTTAACAATGCTCATTGACAAGGTAAATGTGTCACATATGTACGAGTTTGAGATTTTTTTGTGTCCTCTTTTCTTCAATTGGAGATCAATCGTGAAAAAAAAAAGGTAATAGGATAAATGCATTACGATTTCTCTCTCCATCGCCGCCGTAGCTGCTCATACTTGTTGCCTAGCTCCCTCAAGGCGGTCCTCCGCCAACTCGGCCACCGCTCACCTCCACCTCACCATTTCTCTCTCTCTCTCTCTCCTCTGGTCTTCTTCTTCATCTCCATCTGAATCAGCTGGACGTCATTCTCAGGGGGGTGTCTCTCTCTCTCTCTCTCGGTTCCATAGTGCCGAGCTTCATCTTCCCTCCAGATCAATCAATCCCCTTCGTTCAACCGGAGCCATCTCTCTCCATTTCTTCTTCGACCAAGTTTCGTTCTCTTCGCCGACTCTTCCTCCATTTTTTTTTCTCTCAAATTCGGCCGTCTCCACCATCACTGTTGCCGAGCTCTTTCTATAGCTGGAATCGAAGGCATCTCGGTCTCTCTCTCTCTCTCTCTCTCCAGATTGTCTCCGACCAGATCATTTTTGCATCTTTTCTCTCCCGCTCTGGATTCCGGTTCATCTCCGCCGAGTCAGATCATCCCACCAGGACCACACCATCGGATTCCATATTCGAGTCGCAGCAACGCTATCCCCCCTGTCACTAATTCCTCTCTGATTCAAGTCATCGCTCTCCTGTCCTTCGCACATGTCTGGACCAGATTTATCCGTCCGCCGGGCCATCTCAAATTTTGCTTGGTTCTCTTCTCTTCCACTTCAACGCCGTCTTTCGGATTCCATTGCCGTCAGCTTGCGTCCTTCGTTTCGCCACCCCGTCCACGCCCCGCGCAAAGGGGGATGTCGGCTGGTGTTCACAAGAGCTTCTTCCGATTGCCAAGCTGAGGTCGGATGGATCATCATCATCATCTGGATACGATCTGCCCATTCGAACGATGAGATTTTTCGGGTTCACTCACGGCGACTCCCACCGGTCCAGTCTGGCGCCGCTTCATCGACCGATGCAGCCGAGGCCAATCGAGTCATCGTAGGAGACGATAGGCGGGAGCGTGAAGACTGGCGGCGGGCTTGAAGAGAGAACAACGGGAGAATGCGGTGCAGAAGAGAAAGCGGTGGAGGTTCGGATTTTGCGTGAGATCGCGGGGGAAAACGGGAGGCAAAAAGGTGAAGCGGTGAAAAAAACCAAAAAAGACAAAAGAAAATAGAAAGCCCACAAGGAGTCGGTCAAAGGAAGACTTGCCCAAAAGATCAAATTAGGAGATAGGAAGATTCATCCAACTAACTCACCATCCTTTTGAAAAAAAAAAAACTTTCCTAAAAACTTCAAATTATTTTCATTGTGATACATTTATCCTGAATCGTTTTTACTGTGTAAAAAACTCAAAATTATATCCACCATGATATATTTACAGAGGAGTAAACAGTCCGGGGTGATTCAGATTTAGATGATGAAGAATCAGATTCGGAGTGGACGCCAAGCAGAGGGCGTAAGGGCTAGTGTATGGGTTGGGAATAGGCCTTTTTGAGGTCTTCCATTTTTGGGCAATAGAGTACCCAGGCTATCGATCATTTTGGATGTCGGTGGTTTATAGTTCGGTGTGCTTGTGTATATGATGGTTTGTAAATTGTGAATATTATATAAGTTTGGATGAGAAATGAATATGTTCATTCTCCCCTGTTTACCCCAGTTATTTTTGTCCGGGTGTTGATTGTGGCTTTCTCTGATGGACAAATCTCTGATAAATTTAATTGGGTCAGCGATTTTCCGGGACGTCGCTTTATTCGATCAGAGAAGTGTGTTGCGTGCTCGATGGAGTTCGGGACGTGACAGGGCACACAAGCCAACTCTATATTAAACTAATTAAGAATCTTTACATCTCTCCTTATTAAACCAACCCCGTAAAACTTTAGATTTCAATCTTAATAAATTTAGCCAACATTAGAAAAACTCTTACAAACGACATTGTTTAGCCATTTCCTGACGAATTAAGGCTAAATTAGGTTTAATCGGAAACGTTAACCCTATCAAATAAAAAAATTGCAGGTCTGGATGTTCGGCAAGAAGAGGTAGTTCCTGTCAATCGACACCTCCCTACCGTGAGATAAATTGGAGACCATCGGACCAAGTCCTTATCCCAAAGGACACCCTTGGAGAGAGGGCGCTGGAGGAGGCGCTACGCTTGTCCTTGAGGCCCACCATGTTGTCGTAGGAGGTCGTGATTTGAGGTGGTTAAGGAGATCAACAATTGGGATTGAATCATGGATTCCGTGTTGACTTCGGTCTAAGGCACGATGGCCGTCGACATTGGGGATTGGAATGTCTCTGCCACTGCCGTCGAATTGCCTAGTAGCTTCCCTAGTTAAGATTAAAAATTTTCTTTTCCCTTCTTTTTGAATGTAAGTTTTAGCTGTTTGTTTCCTCTCTTCTTGTTCTTCGACAGACGAGTTGGAGAGAGAGAGCGAGAGAGAGAGAGAGAGAGAGAGAGAGAGAGAGAGAGAGAGAGAGAGAGAGAGAGAGAGAGAGAGAGAGAGAGAGAGAGAGAGAGAGAGAGAGAGAGAGAGAGAGAGAGAGAGAGAGTCATTTTCCACGTATAACTTCTCATCGAAAAGTTATGGCACCAATGTAAACGTCGTGGTACTATTTATGTCCTTTTCCCCGAAAACTTTTATTTGATTGTTCTGAATCTTAACAAATTCTTGAGGATTTTTCTAGACAAAACCTTATTTTTCTACGACCAGTAACATGATAACAGTAATAATTTTTAAATCCACTTCAGTTTGCTAATGTGGATTTACTGCTGACATGGAAGTGCCAAGTTGAACGATTAATTGTGACTTTGAACGGAGGGTTCACAGGGGATAAAATCAGGAACTTGCATGAAAGTTAGTGATTTTATTTTAGATAAAAAAAACTTTCAAGGCATAATTAGGATCAAACTTAAAATTGGAGCATATTCAATGAATTAAGCCAATGAGCATATGTTTGTATCCTGCATAAATCTTGTGATATAAATGGGTTCCTTGCAGAAAGCGCACATTTATTCGTATGCTCGAGAAATTGACGGTAAAGTCATTTTTTTTTTATTAAGAAAGCGGACGAAAGTTGGCGCAGCGTATGCCGTAGACGGCGGCGGGTATGCAGCGCGAGGGGTGGGTTTCCTCCGTGTCCAAATGAATGGTTTGCTGGCTACCCGTCTAAAGGTCCACGTCTCCGACATAAACCAACAGAAGAATTGTCTTATCAAAGTTCATTTAATGTAGTGGTGTACTTACAGAAAATGATGAAAGAAATGAACTTCGATGCGGAGCTGTCATATGCCCACCGCAGACGAGGGATGACCTCTGGACAGCCAGAAATATTATAACGACAATCGCGATGTCCTAATCCAATCACCTACACCTGGTCAAAAATGTTTATTGGTTTTGGTTGCTTTCACGGTTTTGTTCTGCGGACTTTTACTTTCTAGCCTGAATTTAGACTTATTCAATAATTTTTTTGGGCAAAAGTCACAAAAAAAACTCTAAATTATGCTCATTATGACACATTTATTCTAAATTTTATTTTTATGACACAAAAAATTTCAAATTTGTACCTACGGGACACTTTTACCCTCCATAAAAGCTCTATAAAATGAAAACTATTAAAAATCTACCTACGTTTGTGCCATAAAGCAAACATTGATGACATTGCACGTTTTGGCCGAAAAATCATTTAATGGAATTTTAACGGAGAGTAAATGTGTTATATATGTATAAATTTGGGGTTTTTTTTATGTTACAAGAAAAATGTTAGAGTAAATGTGTTACAGTAGGTATAATTTAGATTTTTTTGTGGCTTTTTCCTAACTTTTTTCGGCAGAATTTTGGGAAATAAAGCAACTCTGGAGTGCATTGAGAAAGCTGGCCATCTTGCTTCGTGGGAGCGACCCTTCCCTCGCAATAGATGTTGGAAGAGAAATCTTGCCTCCACCTACAATAAGAGGTCACATGGGTTTCGCTCCGAGCGACCCATCTTTATATGCAAAATTAATTATTTGTTGACAGTCCAGAAAACTACAACAAAATACTTGGTATGTCACGCCCCGAATCCTAACGGGCCCGCGACACCCCTCGATGGTCGATCATTGAATGCGACGTCCCAGGCACGTCGTCGACCCAACCCAAACATCAGAGATTAGGCACGCGCAAAAACAAATAGAAACAACCCAGACAATTAATAATGACAAGGGTAGCAATATCACGTAACTGTAATTCCTATACTTGGCAGATACATACGACGTCCACAAAAAGACATTCCCCAAGCTAGGCCGCAGCAACAGAACCACATTCCTTGAAAGGGACAATGGTTCGCAAACTTAACTCCTCTACAAATGGGGACTCAAAATACTGAGTGCTTGACCCGCCCTCGATCTCTGAGATACCCTTGCAGCGTCTCCAATCACTCATGGTCGCGGATCTGAAATGGTTATATAATAACCGTAAGAACGAGTCTCAATAAGCAACCCCCTATACCCCACGTAGGCCAATGCGTACCCAGACAAGTCGTACATGCAATCTACCCCATAATATATAAAATTTGCATCATTGTACTTGCCTCGTCATCAAGCCAATGCCAACTCTGCACGTTAGTCACAACATGATAATGTAATAATAGTAATTCAATAACACATCACAATCGCTCAAACATCAACCACACTTGCACTCAATCAATCCAATTAACTCAACCACACATCCAACCAGTCAATTCAATCATACGCTCAACCAGTCGATTCAATCACACTCAAATCGCATGCATAGCCGAACATCTTTTTCACGACTTGCGCCACTGCGCCTCAAGTCCATTCTCACTACCCGCGCTACTGCGCCTTGGGCCCATTTGGCACACTAGCCATTCATGCTTTCACACGAAACCGCCGTCAACACGTCCCAAGTCCGTAGCCCTCCGATCAATCCGGACTCAATTTCCAATGATCGACATAAACACCGGTCCAACACACCTTTAATGGGCCACCGTCAACACGTCTCAAGCCCGCATCCATTTGGCACATCTGCCATTCATGCCTTCACACGGACCGCCGTCAACACGTATCAAGTCCGTAGCCCTCCAATCAATTCGGGCTTAAAATCGACAAGCATGCACGCTCCATTTAATTCAATCAATTTCACGACAATTGCATCAAACGATCCACATTCACAACTCAATCCAATTCACAATTCGCCACATCAATCCACAAACCCGACGTTCAAGTCGGCCACGTACGATCACCCAAATCATGCATATAATCTCATCCAATCCAACTAACACAATTATATAATAATATAATTAAATTAAATCACGCCCTAACCGTTCTAAACCCGAGACAAGTCTATAAAATACCCAAAGTACTAAATAGGGTTTAGAAAGTCACTTACCAAGTTTTGGCTCGGGGAAAGTTGGCTCGAGCCTAAAATGGCCCGGGTGAACAGTGCGGGCTCGGCACACGTGTGGGCACGGCGGTCGGTCACGGGCTAGGCACTCGGTACGGCGCTCGGCAAGGCCTTCGACCACGAGCGCTGCACTCGGTCACGCACGAGCAAATGGCCGGGCGAGCGAGCGGGCGAGGGGGCATGGGCGTGCGACGGTCGGGCTATAGGCAGTGGCCTGGGCTGGATGGGTGAGTGGCCCGGCCTGGACGGGCGAGGCACCTAGGTTGAACGGGCGAGGCGCCGGCCACGGCTCGGGCAACTTAGCCGCGAGTTGGCTGGCTGGCCGGCTGGTTGCGGCGACGAGCTGCAGCGGTGATGGCGTAAAGGGGAGGGAAAAGTGAGCCAGGGTGGTGAGGGCGAGAGAAAGAGGGAGATGGGGGCTGAGGAGGGAAACAGCAGGGGTGACAGGGTCAGCATGGCGTGGCGGTTGGGGGCAGAAAGGGGAGCTGGGTGGTGGCGAACGAAGTAGCTGTGTCGGCCAAAACGGTGGCGCGCGGTGGCTGGACAAGGCGGAGTCGGACAGGGGGAAACTCGGCTCGTGAGCTGCGGCTGTGAGCTGGGCTCGCGGAGCGACGGCGTAGCTGCTGGTGGGGTCGAGTGGCGTCGGGCTGGAGCAGCGGAAAGCGAAGAAGAAGATGGAGGGGAGTCGCGGTGGCGACGAGGACGTTGGGTGACGTCGACGGCGACGGCGGAGCTTAGGCGTTGGGGCGGTGCTAGGGAGCTGATTGCATGGCTGGACGGCGGCCCAATGAGCAGCGATGACGCGCGACGGGGCGGTCCAGTCGGCGAGTTGCAGAAGGGCAGTGGACGCGCGCGGAAGGAAGCAGAAGAGAAGAAAGAGAAGAAAGAAGAACAGAAGAAAGAAGGGAGAAGGAAGAGAGAGAAGGGAAGTACGGTTTGCATGGGGCAAGCATGGGGGATGGGACACATGCATGGGGGGCATGCGCGGCAGAGGGGGAGGAGAGAGAGAAAGAAAGAGAGAAAGTCAAAGGTAATTATCGCGATCCAACGGTCCATGTTCGAATCCAAAAACGATCCAACGGCCCATAAAAATCCTAATTAATAAATTTATGAAAAATGGCCCAAAGAAAATAACCGAAAACACACTACGAGGGAGGTCTACTAGTCCAAATCCATACCCGATCGAAATTTCACTTTTCCACTATTCCTGGCAATCTCGAGGCTGGCCACAATAATATCGACACCGTCCAATTTATTTCGTCCCGAAACTCCCGAAAATCAACTGCCAAGTTCGGGGTTTAAATAACAGCCAAATTCCATCGAGTGCGATTCTAGCAAAATCTCTATTTTTTTTTAAAACAAGAATTCGAGAGTGATCAGTTCTATTATAGCTGCCGGTGGGGTCGAGGGGCGTCGGGCTGGAGCGGCGGAAAGCGAAGAAGAAGATGGAGGGGAGTCGCGGTGACGACGAGGACGTTGGGCGACGTCGACGGCGACGGCGGAGCTTAGGCATTGGGGCGGTGCTGGGGAGCTGATTGGACGGCTGGACGGCAGCCCAATGAGCAGCGGCGACGCGCGACGGGGCGGTCCAGTCGGCGAGTTGCAGAAGGGCAGTGGACGTGCGTGGAAGGAAGCAAAAGAGAAGAAAGAGAAGAAAGAAGAAAAGAAGAAAGAAGGGAGAAGGATGAGAGAGAAGGGAAGTACGGTTTGCATGGGGCAAGCATGGGGGATGGGACACATGCATGGGGGGCAACATGCGCGGCAGAGGGGGAGGAGAGAGAGAAAGAAAGAGAGAAAGTCAAAGGTAATTATCGCGATCCAACGGCCCACGTTCGAATCCAAAAACGATCCAACGGCCCACAAAAATCCTAATTAATAAATTTAGGAAAAAGGGCCCAAAGAAAATAACCCAAAACACATTACGAGGGAAGTCTACTAGTCCAAATCCATACCCGATCGAAATTTCACTTTTCCACTATTCCTGGCAATCTCGAGGCTGGCCACAATAATATCGACACCGTCCAATTTATTTCGTCCCGAAACTCCCGAAAATCAACTGCCAAGTTCGGGGTTTAAATAACGGCCAAATTCGATCGAGTGCGATTCTAGCAAAATCTCTATTTTTTTTTTAAAAAACAAGAATTCGAGAGTGATCAGTTCCCGAGCGAGATTCTATTATAAGTGCACTGACGAATTACACATTTTATAAATCCAAAAAATGGGTCGAAATTCGAAATGTCACAACTCTTCTCCCCTTACAAAAATTTCGTCCTCGAAATTTACAATCCAACCCAATTATTCAAACAAACAGGGGTATTGGTGTCACATCAGCTCTTCGCTTTCCCCCGTTGCACCTTCGGTCCCATGATATTCCCAAATCACCTTGACCATCGGAATTATTTTGTTCCGCAACACTCGCTATATTCTGTCCTCGATCCTTACTGACCTTTTCACGTACGACACTCTATCGTACACGTCTATTTCTTCATAATTCAGCATATAGGTCAGATCCGGTTCGTACTTCCTCAGCATAGACACGTGGAATACATTATGAACATGAGATAAATTTGATGACAGCGCGAGGCGATAAGCCAAGGTACCAATTCTCTCCAAGACTTCGAATGGACCCACGTATCTCGGGCTCAATTCGCCTTTCTTGCCGAACCGTGATAATCCTCTCATCGGCGATACCTTGAGGAAAACATGGTCCCTCACTTGAAACTCCAAATGCCTACATCTCCGGTCTGCATAATTCTTTTGGCGGCTCTGAGCAGTTTTAAGTCCGTCCCGGATAACCTTGATCATTTTGACTGACTGCTGGACCAACTCTAGACCCATGATGCTCCTCTCACCAATTTCATCCCATCAAACCGGTGTTCTGCAAGCTCTGCTATACAACGTTTCAAACGGTGCCATTTTGATGCTTTGCTGATAGCTATTATTGTAGGCAAACTCGACCAAATGTAGTTATTCTTCCCATCCGCTCTTAAAATCCAACACACATGCTCACAGCATGTCTTCCAAAGTCTGAATCGTCCTCTCAGACTGGCCGTCTGTCTGTGAATGATAGGCCGTAAACTTGTTCCTAATGCCGTATAAAGACTTTTCGAAAAAGCGGCGGTAAACTTAGGATCACGGTCCGAAGTGATCGTCACTAGTACTCTATGGAGACGGACTATATGTCGCACATACAAATCGGCATACCTTTCCAAGGCAAAATCATTTTGCACCGGTAGAAAATGTGCTGACTTTGTCAACCGATCAACTATCACCCAAATAGAATCATGGCCCCTTTGACTCCTTGGTAATCCCACGACAAAGTTCATCGTAATGTGTTCCCATTTCTACTCAAGGATTTCCAATGGCTGCAAAATTCCACCCGACTTGCAATGTTGCGCCTTCACTTATTGGCATATTAAATACTTAGCCACATGCTTGGCCACGTCCACTTTCATGCCGTTCCACCAATAATGCTGCCGTAAATTCTGATGCATCTTTGTAGTCCCCGGGTGAATACTGTAATTACTCCGGTAGGCTTCTGATAAGATCTCCTCCTTAAGCCTGTCGCGACCTCCCCGAACCGGTCCCGAGGCCTACGGGGTTTGGCGAATGGATTACTAAGTTAGACCTAGCTCGAGCTCTCCCAAGCCCATACCAATTCGCGACTTAAATTAAAGTTGTTAACATGCAAATCGATTTCATCTAGGAGTCGCCACTAATCAGTTTTCGGTAGGTCGATCAGACACCTAAGTAAAGCACGGGAGAAAAGCTTCACTTCTACGAACCAGAGATTCAATGGGTACGGGGACTTGATTACACTAATCGACTAAATAGTGCCCTTTCGGTACCTAATCTTGTTCAATTCACCACCTAACGTGTCCTCACTAATCAGGAGCCTCAAAATTCAGTTTCTAACTAGACTAAGGAAAGCAACGATTAATATCTAAACCTAGACATGCATAATCAACTACATGCGAGGTTAAATTAAATGTGCAATTCAAAGTGTGTGAACCAGGTGACGTGGGACTAAATAAAACACTAAACATGCGAAAGGGGCGAAAAGAGTCGATTCCAAAACCCAAATGCATTTTCCGATTTTTTTTTTTTTTAAAAAAAAATTTTTTGATTTTTTTTAAAAAAAATTTTAAAAAAATAAAATAAAATATTTTTTTGAAATTCTTTTTTCGGAATTTTTTCTATTTTTTTTATTTTTTTTCGAAAAAATAAAAACAAAATAAAATAAAATGAAATTCGGTTTTTTTAAAAAAAAAATTTAAAATTTTTTTTTGATTAATTTTTAAAATATTGAAATAATACAACATTAAAATAAAATAAAAAAACGGATCCGGGTCGGATCTCCACATCCGACCCGGATCGAAATGACCCGGGCGCGCCGGCCCGGGTCCACGACCGGACCGGGTTCATTCATTGAGCCCGGTCTGGCGAACTAAAAGGAAAGGGCCCAGCCCAAAAAAAAATTTTTTTAAAACAAAACGAAAAGCCCAAAGTCCAAAATTCCGGCCCACCCGGTCGCGACCCGTGAACCCGGCCCGGACAGATGTTGCCCTACCCGGCTCGCCCGCGCCCGACCCAGCTAGCTGACCCGGTTAGCGGCCGCCCCCACGCATACGGACCTAGGCTTCCCCGAGCTCCGGCTTCTGCGGCCGGCGCTCCGCCCTGGCTTACGTCGCCGCCCCGACGAGGGGCGGTGAGCGTCCCCAAGCCGAGCCATCAGCCGGCGAGCGGTGACCGCCTGGGGTCGACCGGCTGAGCTTCGGCGAGAAGCCGGTAGACTGCTCGTTCGAGAGACAGCCGGATCCCGACGGGGGATCGGCTGCCTCAAGCTGTCGCGGTCGCGCCCGGACCACCGCCTGACCCACGGGCCTCTTCTGCCCGCGCGTGTGCCGCCGCGACTAACTCCCAGCCGGGACTATCCGGCATTCCAGCCCCCCAGCAAGGAAACGCAACAAAGCGGAGACAGAGAAGGACCGGTTCGGGCACAAAATCAAACACCTTGCGAGCGTTGACGAAAGCAAAGAATTTTAGCGCGATCGAGGCTGAAACTCGTCCGCGACTCACACCCAAGAAAATGCAGACAAACAGGACCGACTCGGTGGTGTCACGAGCCGGAACTCGCGCGAGCCGGACGGCCACGAGCTCCGGCCAGTGAGCCCCGGCGAACAGGGCACCAGACACAGAGCACAAAGGGAAATAATAAAAAGAAACAGGGGAGGGGGGATTGTCGCGGCGTTCCCTACCACGGCTCGGAGACGGCGAACGGCGGCGACCTCGGATCGGACTACATCAGGTCACCTCGCACGTTGCCGAGCCGAGATCCTCGGGAAATCGACTCCGGATCAAGCGAAACAGGAAAACCCGACGAAGCTCGGGGCCGGGACCTACCGCGGAAATCTTCGGAGCTTCGCCGGCCGCGGTCGAGGCGTGACGATCCTCGACGGGGGCCCGCTCAGCCTCCGCTCTCTCTCTCGAACGCCCTCTGTCTCCGTCGCCCTCTCTTTCTGTTTCTCGCGTCTCTGTCTCCCGTCTGGTTCTCTCTCGCGCTCTCTGATCTCCTCTCTTCTCCCAGATCTCGCCTCCCTCTCCTCTCTCTTTCTCCCTCGGTCCCCCTCTCTATCTCCCGATCTCTCTCTACAAGCCGGCTCTCTCTCGGAACTCTCCGTCTTGGAACTCTCCCCCCTTCTCGGAACTCTCCGTCTCCCCCTCTCCTCTGTTTCTTTTGCTGCGCTCTGCTTTTTTTCTTTCTCTGCTGCCTTCCCCACTTTCGTCTTCTTCGTTTTCCTTTTCTGCGCAAGCAGGGGCAGAGAAGTGGGCCAGCGTTGACTGATTCAACGCTGGCCTTTCTCTTCCCCTTTTTTTTTTTTTTAAAATTTTAACGAACTTTTTTTTTATTTTGAAAATAAACAAGGAAAATATGCTCTAATATGCTACATTAATGTAAATGCGCCTAATGTCTACATGCAATGAAATTTAAAGAAAATATTTTTGATTTAGGGATTAAAGAAATTAAACCCTAATTTTTGTGCGATAAAACCCTAAGTAATCTAGGCAAAATTTAGGTGTCAACAAAGCCCTGCATTATCAGGTACACACAACCTTCCACGGAACTTCAAAATCCCATCTTTGGACACCTGAAAGTCCGGTTTTCTTTTTGTGACGTCCATTTCCAGAACCTTCTGAATCTCTGGGTCCGTCGATTGTAAAGCCTTAATCTTTGTCTGGATTTCCGGTTCGATCCTTAAAGCAGCAAGTAGACTTGAAATATGGCTCACTTCGAACCTAAACTCTGAATCCCAAATTCCCTCAAATAGAGTCTACTCCTTGACTATCATGTGCGCGATGCTTGATTTCCGACTCAGTGCATCCGCTACTTTATTAGCTTTCCCCGAGTGATACATAATCTCACGGTCGTAGTCCTTAAGGAGCTCCATCCAACGGCGGTGTCTCATGTTTAATTCCTTTTGGGAGAACAGGTACCTTAAACTTTGATGGTCCGCATAAATCTGAAATTTCTTCTCGTATAGATAGTACCTCCAAATCTTAAGGGCGAAAATAATCGCGGCCAATTCCAAGTCATGAGTCGGATAATTCAGCTCGTACGATCTCAATTGTCACGATGCGTATGCCACCACTCTTCCACGTGTCAACACACATCGTAGTCCCTTTAGCGATGCGTCACAGTAGATTTCATATCCTCCCAGACCTGATAGGACCGTCAACACTGGCGTGGTCGCTAAACTCTATTTTAATTCCTGAAAACTCCTTTTGCATTCATCCATCTATTCAAATTCCGTTTCCTTCTTTAGCAAACGCGTCCACGGTGTCGCTAATGCTAAAAACCTTTTCACGAAACGTCTGTAATAACCTGCCAAACCCAAAAAGCTCCGAATCTCGGTCACTATTGTTGGTCTCGGCCAATTTGTGACAGCCTTAATCTTTATCGGGTCCACTGCAATTCCTTCTTCAGATATCATATGTCCTAAGAATGCCACTCAACGAAGCCAAACTCGCACTTACTGAATTTAGCGTAGAGTGCATATTCCCTTAAAGTTCGTAGAACCTTTTCCAAATGCAACTCATATTCGGCGGGACTCTTTGAGTATACCAAGACGTCGTCTACGAAGACTATGATGAACTGATCCAAAAATTCCTTAAATACTCGATTCCTTAGATCCATAAAGGCAATAGGGGCGTTAGTTAATCCAAATGGCATCACCGTAAACTCGTTGTGTCTATATCTCGCCCTAAATGTCGTCTGTGGTACATCCTCCCTCTTACTCCTCAATTGGTGATAACCAGTTCTCAAGTCGATCTTAGAAAACATCAATGCCCCTTGTAACTGGTCAAACAGGTCATCTATCCTTGACAACAATACTTATTCTTAATGGTCACCTGATTCAGTTATTTGTAGTCAATACACAATCTTAATGATCTATCCTTTTTCCTCACGAATAATACTAGCACTCCCCCTGGAGACGCACTTGGACGAATAAAACCTTTATCCAACAACCGTTGCATTTGAACCTTCAATTCTTTCAACTCTGACAACATCCAAAAAGGGTGCTCTCTAGATTGGTTCAGTCTCAAAGGCTAACTCGATTACAATTTCCACTTCTCGATCAGGTGGCAATCCCGGCAATTCCCGAGGAAAGACGTCGGGAAGATTACGCACCTTGGCTATGTCATTTAAGCCTTGGTTTCTCAACCAACTAATCAACCACAAAATAATTATCTTTATACACCTCAAAGACAAGCTCAATTCATCTAATTTGAATCCAGCAGTCTCCCAAAACAAGTCACCCCAGTACTTTATAAAATCGGAAATTTCCAAGCATCACTCATCCTTCCCAACTCGTCCAAGAACATCGTTAGTAATTTAGAAATCTTAAGCTGATTGCGCCTACCCACTATAAGCAATTATATGTCGTAAATGACCATTAGAGTTATAACTTCAAAATCATCGCCTATTGCACTCAATATCAACACATAACGCATCTAGACTTTCGCGGCACATCCTCTGATTCCTTCCCCACCACAGCGTACATCTTTCCTTACGTCAGCAGTCAATTCTGATTATTTTGTAGGGTAGCTCCCGCTTAATGTCCTACCTGCGATCGCTACGATTACATCAGTGGTCTAACCTGTCGATTTGGCAATTTCTCACGTGATGACCTTACTGGCCACCTCCAAAGCACACTCCAAGTCCACTTGGGCAAGGGCCATTCCTATGCCTCCTTCCACAAGACCGACATACGGCATTGGAGTAGTGGTTCGGCTTTTCAAAGTTTTTACTTACTAAAGAGATAGGTCTCATATTCTCTGTCATAGGCTTCTTCCTAAGTCCCTATTGTCCCTAGCCGGCGCGTACCACGATCCAGAAGCGGCAGCCCTTTCACTCATGCATTTCAATCATCGAGCCCTTTCATACAGCTCATTGTAATCCCTTAAGACTCAATAGTACTAACTGACAGTGGAGTTTCGATTTCAATCCATTCCGGAACCTCCTTGTCCTATCCTCATGGTCCTTAACCATCCTTAGTGCGTACTTAGACAACCGTACAAACTCGACCTCGTACTGATCGACTGACATTCAATTTTAGCGAAGCCGAAGAAACTCTATCATTTTCTATCCTCGCGTACTCTCTGAAATTACCTCCCATTGAAGGCCTCGATAACGACACCCTAGCTTGGAAATATGCCCTCTGAAATATCCTACTTCGGGGGCCCTCTTACCAATCATTTGCATTTCCTTAGAGTTGATATATAGCCAGGATCATTTTCTCC
Source organism: Syzygium jambos (assembly GCA_031216235.1). Lineage (NCBI taxonomy): Eukaryota > Viridiplantae > Streptophyta > Magnoliopsida > Myrtales > Myrtaceae > Syzygium > Syzygium jambos. The sequence goes on from CM062226.1 coordinate 18,360,112, forward strand.
TCATCAGTGCACCCGAATACCCCAAACCCCTCCCCCCCCTTTTTTTTTCCAAGTCCTTTATCCAAAGTAATGTAGCCTCAGGGTCACATTTACCATCGAACTTCAGAGGTTTCAATTTCAAATATTTTCCAACCAGCTGACACATCTATCTGATTGCGTTAACTTGCCATTGATCTTGATTCCCAACATTTCCATTATGCCCATGATTCCCGTTATTTCCATTGGCGGCGACAATAGCGGCCTTAACATTAGTAGCAACAGTTGCATTTTGCTCCTCAGTTTGCCTTCCCATTAAAATTTCAACTTCCTCGAGTGCCCTCAAAATTTCATCTACTCTGGGATCCTTTGCAACTTCAACTTGTAGACCTACACAACCTTGACCTCGACCTCTTCCTCGGCTACTCATACTCACAGGGTTCACACCACCCACTTACCTGCTATAATTCCTCTCGGGAATTAAAGACCTAGGCCAACTATACTAGTCTAAGCTCTAGGTAGTGAATTAAAATAATTCACTAAGCAGGCAGTCAATCACAACACCACTCAATCACAAAGAACAGGGATCGTGTACTAACCTTAAGCCCTAACGCACCTACATTTCACGTATTAGAGCATAATATCACTTAGTAATCGCAACCAAGCAGTCCGAGTAACGCATGGCCCACAAGTCTCCCTAACTGGCTACCCCAAAGTCATCGCTCCTTATCACTCCAGGCTTCGATCATCTTGGCTCGAGCTGACCTTACTTAGATACCAAATCAACGGGGATGTCACGCCCCGAACCCTAATGGGCCTGCGACACCCCTCGATGGTTGATCATTGAATGCGACGTCCCAGGCACGACACTAACCCAACCCAAACATCAGAGATTAGGCACGCGCAGAAACAAATAGAAACAATCCAGACAATTAATAATGACAAGGGTAGCAATAGCACGAAATAATAACTGTAATTTCTATACTTGGCAGATACATACGACATCCACAAAAAGACAATCCCCAAGCTAGGCTATAGCAACAGAATCACATTCCTCGAAAGGGACAACGGTTCGCAAACTTAACTCCTCTACAAAGAGGGACTCAAAATACCGAGTACTTGACCCGTCCTCGATCTCCGAGATATCCTTGCAGCGTCTCCAATCACTCATGGTCGTGGATCTGAAATGGTTATATAATAACCGTGAGAACGAGTCTCAATAAGCAACCCCTATACCCCACGTAGGCCAATGCGTACCCAGACAAGTTGTACATGCAATCTACCCCATAACATATAAAATTCGCATCATTGTACTTACCTCGTCATCAAGCTCATGCCAACTCTGTACGTTAGTCACGACGTGATAATGCAATAATAGTAATTTAATAACACATCACAATCGCTCAAACACCAACCACACTTGCACTCAATCAATCCAATTAACTCAAGCATACATCCAACCAGCCAATTCAATCACATGCTCAACCAGTCGATTCAATCACACTCAAATCGCATGCATGGCCGAACATCTTTCTCACGACCTGCGCTACTGCGCCTCAAGTCCATTCTCACTGCCCGCGCTACTGTGCCTCAGGCCCATTTGGCACATCGGCCATTCATGCTTTCACACGGACCGCCGTCAACACGTCCCAAGTCCGTAGCCCTCCGATCAATCCGGGCTCAATTTCTAATGACCGACGTAAACACGTCCCAGTCCAACACACCTTTAACGGGCCACCGTCAACACGTCTCAAGCCCGCATCCATTTGGCACATCTGCCATTCATGCCTTCACACGGACCGCCATCAACACGTACCAAGTCTGTAGCCCTCCAATCAATCCGGGCTTAAAATCAATAGGCATGCACACGCCATTTAATTTAATCAATTTCACGACAATTGCATCAAACGATCCACATTCATAGCTCAATCCAATTCACAATTCGCCACATCAATCCACAAACTCGACGTTCAAGGCGGCCACTTACGATCACCCAAATCATGCATATAATCTCATCCAATTCAACTAACATAATTATATAATAATAGAATTAAATTAAACCGCGCCCTAACCGTTCTAAACCTGAGATAAGTCTATAAAATACCCAAAGTACTAAATAGGGTTTAGAAAGTCACTTACCAAATTTTGACTTGGGAAAAGACGGCTCGGGCCTAAAATGGCTCGGGTGACAGTGCGGGCTGGGCACACACGTGGGCACGGCAGTCGATCACGGCCACGACGCTCATTACGGCGCTTGGCAAGGCCCTTGGCCATGGGCGCGACGCTCGGCCACGCACGGGCAAATGGCCAGGCGAGCAGGCACGTGCGCTCGACGGTCGGGCTACGGGCAGCGGCCTGGGCTGGACGGGCGAGTGGCCTGGGCTGGACGGGCGAGGCGCCTAGGTTGAATGGGCGAGGCGCCGGCCACGGCTCTGGCGACTTGGCTGCGAGCTGGCTAGCTAGCCGGGGGGCTAGTCGGCTGGGGCTGGCTGGTCGGCTGGTTGCGGCGACGGCAACGCAGTGGCGACGGCGCGGAGGGGTGGGAAAAGTGAACCGGGGCGGTGAGGGCGAGAGGAAGAGGGAGATGGGGGCTGAGGAGGGAAACGGCAGGGGCGACAGGGTTGACACGGCGCGACGGTTGGGGGTAGAAAGGGGAGCTGGGTGGTGGTGGACGAAGCAGCTACGTCGGCCGGAACGGTGGTGCGCGGTGGCTGGACGAGGAGGAGTCGGACAAGGGGAAACTTGGCCTGTGAGTTGCGGCTGCGAGTTGGGCTCGCGGTAGCGATGGCGAGGCTGCTGGTGGGGTCGGGTGGCGTCGGGCTGGAGCGACGGCGAGTGGTGGAAAGCGAAGAAGAAGATGGAGGGGAGTCGCGGTGGTGACGTGGACGTTGGGTGACGACGACGGCGGAGCTCAAGCGTTGGGGTGGTGCTGGGGAGCTGACTGGACCTGGACGGCGGTCCGATGAGCAGCGGCGGGGCGGTCTAGTCGACGAGTTGCAGAAGGGCAGTGGACGTGCGCAGAAGGAAGCAGAAGAAAGAAGAAAAGAAGAAAGAAGAAAAGAAGAAAGGAGAAGGAAGAGAGAGAAGGGAAGTACGGTCTGCATGGGGCAGGCATGGGGGATGGGACACATGCATGGGGGGCAATGTGCGCGGCAGAGGGTTGCGTGCGCGGCAGAGGGGGAGGAGAGAGAGAAAGAAAGAGAGAAAGTCAAAGGTAATTATCGCGATCCAACGGTCCACGTTCGAATCCAAAAATGATCCAACGGCCCACAAAAATCCTAATTAATAAATTTAGGAAAAAGGGCCCAAAGAAAATAACCCAAAACACACTACGAGAGAAGTCTACTAGTCCAAATCCGCACCTGATCGAAATTTCACTTTTCCACTATTCCTGGTAATCTCGAAGCTAGCCACAATAATATCGACACCGTCCAATTTATTTATCCCGAAACTCCCGAAAATCGACTGCCAAGTTCGGGATTTAAATAACGGTCAAATTCGATCGAGTGCGATTCTAGCAAAATCTCTATTTTTTTAAAAAAAAAAACAAGAACCCGAGAGTGATCAGTTCCCGAGCGAGATTCTATTATAAGCGCATTGACGAATTACACATTTTATAAATCCCAAAAATGGGTCGAAATTCGGAATATCACGTGGTATCATTCCGTATCCTCGTAAAGTCACCAAATAGATGCTAGCCCTCGAGGAATTCTCTCCAATGAAGGCCAAACTCGAGATTGGCAAATATGAAAAACATTTTTCTGGTATTAAAGCTTAGAGAGGACCACCAATGAAGCTTACGGGTGACTCGGACTATAATCCGACAGCGCAAGCTCAAAACAGGTAGAATCCTGAGCCTCTAAAATCTCACTTTCACATTGCAAATCTTGTTCTCTATATCCTGGACATACTCCTCAAGTTCCGGATGCGGGCTCCACAGGCTAGTGTCGGTTTTGGACTTGTCCTTGTAGTCACGAGTCTTTAGAATCTCAATTCCATGTTTTAAGACTTGCTCTCCATGTTTGGATGTATTCTCCACATTCTATATGTGTCCCCCACAATTTGGACTCGCTTTTTTGGACACGGTTGGTACTAATTTGTAGTAAAAGTTTGGTAATCATGCCAACCTCTACGACACGCGTATGCCAACTACTTCTGAATGTGGATGTCAACCGCTTCCAACGTACCCATCTTTATTCTTTTGTTCGAAATGAATTGTCCATGCCAAACATGTCAAAATATTTTTCCTTCTTAAAATATTTTTTCTCCAAAAGGGCATTATGATGTTAAGAAAATTAAGATGATCCGCTCGATACCTACTTATGCCATTGACCAAAAAAAAAAAAACCCTTTCATCATAGCTCTATAAGACACCTGTTAAATATCTAACGTGGCGATTTGCTAGACAACGGCAAGAAAACAGAGGCATAAATTTGACATCATAAGACAATTTAAAGGATATTTTTGTCACACTAGTATCAGGATTTCTGAAGACATAAGAAAATGTTTGGCTAATAATATCACAGTGTGCTTAGTTTAAGGGTTTTAGAGACAAAAAAGAACGATTGAGATGTTATTATTATAGTGGCGTGAATTCTCTCAAAAACCCCAAACTTTAGGTCAAGTCCCAAATCTGTCCGAATTTTTTTTTGTTTCAGAAAAAATCTCGAATTTTAGGTCTAGTCCCAAATCTACCCCAAAATTTTTTTTTGTCTCAAGAAAAATCATAAACTTTATGTTCAATCCCATATTTACCCTGAAATTTGTTTTATGTAAAAAAAAATCAGCAAATTTCAATTTATTTTCAAAACTACATCTCATGATCTAGTCCCAACTTGACGTGGCACTTCCATGCCGATAACAAATCCACATCATCAAAGTAATGGGGTGATAGGTACAACCGACTTGACATTTCTACTTCGATAACAAACCAAACCAAGTAAAAATTGTTGAAATCCTCCAAAATAAAACCATTCTAGTATTCTAAGATATGAAAGTTAGGGACGATAACAAATCCACCCCAAACTTTTTTTATTAATTTAAAAATACTTAATTTTTAGGTTTAGTCCAAATTTGCGCTAAACTTTTTTTTGTCTAAAAAAACCCAATTACTTGGTTGATGTGGATTTATTATCGATGTGGAAGTGCCACATCAAGTTGATACTGCATCACGGGGTATATTTTTGAAAATAAATTGAATTTTGGTGATTTTTTTACACAAAACAAAATTTGGAGTAAATTTAGGACTAGACTTAAAGTTAGGGTTTTTTTCTAGATAAAAAAAAGTTCAGGGCAGCTTTGAGACTGTACCTAAAGTTTGGGGTTTTTTTTAAAATAAAAAAAGTTTGGAGCGGATTTGGAACTTGACATAAAATTGAGGATTTTTTAGGGAATTGGGGCCTATTATAGTGAACATAATTTATGATTTTTTGTGACACAAAAAATATTTAAAAAATTATGAATTTTTGTAGTATTAATCCGAAAAGTAACTAATCCATTAATGACGTTTAGTGATCTGACTGGTCATCTTTTTAAAAGTCCACGTCTCCGACACAAACTTAAAAGCAGATATATTTATTAAAATCCAACTAAACTTACAGAGAAATAATTAAAGAAATCAATTTCCAGATGGGGTTGTTGTGACAGGTCACCAACAGACAAGGACTGTCATTATACAGCAAGAAATGGAAAAGGAAAATTAAGTTGAGAGTAACAGCTGCAGCATTCTAATAAAAGATCAATTGAAGCAAAGCAATAAAAAATAAAATAGTATGAGATCCGTGTGTGATTTCTCTAAGTGCTGGGGGAATTTGACTTTGAGTTTAACCCTAATAAAGTAAAGACGTGCAGAAATAAAATTGATAGGTGATTATTCCTCCACATGATGGAAATGTGGAAAAGCAACGAACAGCTACACGCCCATTCCAATGTCATTGGTTTTAGCATATTGGCAACTTTGACTTTCTGCAATTTTGTTCGATAAAAACTCGATAAAAAGAGACTCGGAGGCGTCCCCATCACTTTGCTGTACAGACAAGAACAAATATTGAGAGAGAGAGAGAGAGAGAGAGAGAGAATGGTGAACACAATCAAGCTCTACCAGCCCTTGTTGCGAGCGGCGATGAAGCTCGCCAGCGTGAGACCTCGAAAGATCGAGATCGAACCCGGAACTGTCATGAACTTCTGGGCTCCAACCCGACCCCAAAACAAGAACAAGAACAAGAACGCTGTCGTCTTCCTCCACGGCTTCGTCGGCGATGGCATGATGACGTGGCAGTTCCAGGTGCTCGCGCTCGCGAGGAAGTACGCCGTCTACGTGCCGGACCTCCTCTTCTTCGGCGGCTCTGCCACGGGCGACAGCCGCCGGACTGTGGACTTCCAGGCGGAGTGCGTGGCGAAGGGGCTGGCGGCGCTTGGGTTGCGGCGGTGTACGCTGGTGGGGTTCAGCTACGGCGGGATGGTGGCATTCAAGTTGGCCGAGTCGCGGCCCGACCTGGTACAGTCGGTGGTGGCGACGTGCACCGTGCCGGCACTGACTGAGTCGATAAGCAAGGAGAGCTTGGAGAAGTTGGGATTTCCGACATGGCCGGAGGTTTTGATGCCTAATTCTGTAGATGGTGTGAAGAAGATGTTTGAAGTTGGAAGCCACAAGTTGCCTACGATCCCTAATCGTGTTTTCAAGGACTTTTTAGAGGTATGAGCTCCATAAACTCTTCTACGTAACTAAGGCACAGAAACACCTTGAAACTCATTGGTTCCATACCTCACTCAATTGCATTTTCTTGCTTTCATACTATAAAGAGAAATCCGAAAGATATGCTAATCATTGTTAAAATTTAAAGATTGAATGATTTATCAAGATACTGTTGTCATTTGAACATTCTTGCTTTCATACCTTGAAACTCATTGGTTCCATACCCCGCACTCAATTGAATATTCTTGCTTTCATACATAATGAATCGTCAATTTTTGTCATTTGTGTTTATTCCTTTTCTTAAAATATTTTATTTAGTTTATTTAAGTGATTATATTTATCGAATGTTAACAAATTTATATTGTTTAGTGTTGTTATTGGTTTTTTTTTCTATTATGTGTACTTTGGTTAATTAAGTTTTCTTCCATTTTCTATATTTTCATTTTTTACACTAATTAAGGATAAAATAGAGATTTGTACAAAAGATGAGATGAAATATACTTTTACCTCTTAAAAGTCACGTGCATTGAACATGATAATGAAAAAATATAACTGAGGGTTAACGATTGTAACAATATGATAATTCAATGGTATTATATAACAATTGAAGGCTCGAGAGCAAACATGTACCACCTCCAAAGTATATAAGAGCTTTGTTAATTTCTCCAAAGTTGTCGTATCTGGCCAAGTCAAAGGCTTAAAAAAATGATATAATCTTTCATATAAAAGACCTCGTAGATGCTCGTTTCCTCGAATATGTTTTGAGTGATTATAATCAATGAAACAAAAAATGCTACTAAATGACATGGATTTTGTTAGTGATGACTTTTTGGAGTGTTCAGACAAACATAAATTTATTAGGCAAGCCCGAGACAAAAGTTTTCGTAATGCACTAAATAACGGCCATAACTTTTGATCGAAAAAGAGTTACCGGGCCAATTTGGAAAGCTAGTTTACCATCGTTTGGGCCTCAAAATCTGTTGTTTAAGCATGTTTCAGGGCGCTTCTATATTTATATGTCTATTTTCCTCGTTAATTTAGGCTTTTGTTTATTTTTAAAATTCTTTTACTGCTTAAAATTATTTTCGGGTTTTCTTGTGTCACATAGGGTTAGCAGAATATTTATTTGATCTTTTCGATATTTCAGATAGCTTTCGTCACATTCACAAAACAAAAAAAGAGATCCCTTTCTATAGTTATGCCCGCAAGCGTGTGCACCTCAGTGCTAGCTAGTGGATCCTTCAAATCCTAATTTATCTATGGCTTTGATGCGCCACTAAACTTTGAATTGTACGTGAGGTGTCAATTCCTTTGATGTACATATTCACCAATAATTACTCCGGCACCATCTTAGTAAGAAAACCTAATGCAGGATTTTGACATGTATATTTAATAGGGATAATGATATAAATGATCATTGAATATTGGTCTAATATGTAATGTGATTCATAAATTTTTTTTAATCCAATATAGTCCCTGAATTTTTAGTATCTGAATTATAAGAAAATATTCAATATTATTCTTTAATTCATTCAAGTTCGGAGCACATTACATATTGAACTATAATTTATAGATCAAATTATAAATTAAATTAAACTTTAGAGATTATTTGTGTTATTTTTCTTAGCATAAGGGGGAAGTTTTCAAGCAAGCCCTCACGTTGTGCTATTTAGAACATGGTAAGTTGCCGGATTCTATGATTTTGACTGTCGAAACATCAGCTAGGCTTGGGAACATGAACGGCAGATGGTCCCTCTGACCTTCCAATAAGTAAATGACACGTCCATCCATCTTCGACTCCCACCCCAAACTCACCTAATCCTAGTCTATCCACACTTGGCGCGCTCACCGCATCTTGGGGCAGATTAGCACCACCACGATCGCCTTCCTTTCTTTCAATTCTTCCCCCCTTTTTAGATATTTTTGCAAATTTATTTATTTGATGTCACGAAAAAAAATTGAGAAAAATATGCCACAGGTGACATAATTTAGGATTTTTTTTTATGAATTTTCCCTTTTTTTTTCTTTAGTTAATCCTTTGAATGTAGATAATGAGTTGCCAATTTTTGTCATTTGTGTTATTTCTTTTTCCTAAAAAATCTTATTCAGTTTATTAAAGCGGCTATATTTATCGAAGATTAATAAATTTTACTGTTTAACAAATTTTATTTGTGTTAATTATTTTTCCTTAAATATCTTATTTAGTGCATTAACAAATTTTTACTGTTTAATATTATTATTGGTATCTATCTTTTTTCTATTATGTGTACTTTTCTTAATTAAGTTTTCTTCCATTTTCTATATTTTTTCATTTTTTACACTAAGGGTAAAAGGGATATTTCATACAAAAGATGGGGTGAAATATGCATTGGACATGATAACGATAAAAAAATACTAGGAGTTAACGATTGTAACGAAATAAAAGTATAGTTGAAAGTTTGGAAGCAAACATGTACTACCTTCAAAGTTCATGAGAGCTTTGTGTAATATCTGCAAAGATTAGTATTTCACCACATTAACATGTTAAAAAAATCGTTAAAAAACATGTTAAAAAATGATATAATTTATTATATAAAAGACCTCATATAAGCTCGTTTCCTTGATATGTTTTGAGTGATTAGAATCAATGAAATAAGAAATGCAACTAAATGAATTGGACGTGGTTGCTGATGACCAAACATAAATATAATAGGCAAGCTCGAGACAAAAGTTCACATAGCACACCTGATAACGGCCATCATTTTTGATGCAAGAAAATTTACTAGGTCAATTCGGAAAGCCAGTTTGCAGTCCTTTGGGCCTTAAAATTTGTCATTTAAGCGTGTTTAGGGAGCACTTTTCTGTTTTTAAGGGCTTGTTTGATTCAACTTTGAAAATGCTACTTGGGGGAATGCAAATACCTTTGAGTGAAAGCCCATTGGGGAAATGCAAATGTTGTTTGGTAAAAATATTTTGTAAAGCTACTTTGGCCAAAATATAGTTTTGGTGAAATTTTTTTGCAAATGGACTTTGAGAATTATCTTATTTATTAAAAAAAAACTAACCTACTTATCATCGGAGCCGGCGAGATAGATCTGGCGCTGACGGTCATCGCCCGAGGTTGAGCGACCCCCGGCGAGCCAGATTTGCCGCCGCCAGCGGTCGTCCGAGGCTAGGCGACCGTTGGTGGGGGTCGCGCGACCTCAGGCGGCCGCCGCCTGGGTCACGCGACCCAAGCCGGCGGTGCCTAGGCGGTCACGCGACCTCCGGCGGCCGTCGCCTGGGTCGTGTGACCTCGCTGGCCTCTCGCCGGCGCGATCCAGGCATCGGTTGCCCTCCCTCGCCGAAGAAGATGAACAGTGATGCATGAACAGTAGCATTTGGCAAAGGCTGAAAGCTCAAGCTGGTTCGGACCAGCTTTGGGCTTTCAACATTTGGAATGCTAGCATTGGCCAAATGCTAGGCCAAATGCTGAATTAAGGGCCTGTTTGGTTCGGCTTTGGAGGAATGCATTTGAGGAAATGCAAATACCTTTGGGTGAAAGCCCATTGGGGAAAGGCAAGTGGTGTTTGGTAAAAATATTTTGTAAAGTTGCTTTGGCCAAAATATAGTGTTTGGTGAATTTTTTTTTGCAAATGAACTTTGAGAATTATTTTATTTATTGAAAAAACAAACAAAACTTACCCATCGCCGGAGCCGGCCACCGGCCGCCGGAGCCCGAGGTCAGGCAACCCCCTCCTTCCCAGATCCGCCGCCGGCGGCGGTCGCCTGAGGCCAGGCGACCCTCGGCGGGGGTCGCGCGACCCAGGCGACCGTCGCTTGTGGTCGCGCGACCCAAGCGACGGTCGCCTGGGTCGCGCGACCTCAGGCGACGGCCGCCTGGGGTCGCGCGACCTCAGGCGACCGTCGCCTGGGTCGCGCGACCCAGGCGGCCGTCGCCTGGGGTCGCGCGACCTCAGGCGACGGCCGCCTGGGTCGTGCGACCTCAGGCGACGGCTGCTTGGGGTCGCGCGACCTCAGGCGACGGCCGCCTGGGTCGCGCGACCCAGGCGGCGGTCGCGCGACCCCCGCCGAGGGTCGCCTGGCCTCGGGCGACCGCCGGCGGCGGCGGATCTGGCCGGCCCTTCTCCCTCGCCGGCCGCCGTTGCCTGCCCGAAGAAGAAGCTTCAAACCCTAAAAAAAAAAAAAATTTGAACAGTAGCATTCGTGGAATGCTAGCATTTGGCCAAATGCTAGGTCAAATGCTAAAACAAACACTCTAGCATTTTGGGAAGGGGCTTTCGAGGCCCAAAACCCCTTCCCAAAGCTGAACCAAACAGGCCCTAAATACCCCATCATTTTGGGAAGGGGCTTTCGAGGCTCAAAGCCCCTTCCCAAAGCTGAACCAAACACCCTCTATGTCTACTTTGTGCGTTAGTTTGTGTTTTTCTTATTTTCCAAATTATTTTACTGCTCAAGATTATTTTCGGGTTTTTGGTGTCACGTAGGGTTAGCAGAGTATTTATTTGATTTTTTTTTGATATTTCAAATAGCTTTAATCATATTCACAAAACAATAAAGAGATCTCTCTACAGTTATGCCTGCGAGGGTGTGCACCTGAGTGCTAGTTTTTAATCCTTCAAATCCTAATTTATCTGTGGCTTTGCTGCGCCACTAAACTTAATTTGATTAGCACGTGAGGTGTCAATTCCTTGGATGTACATGTTCACAAACAATTTACTCCGGCATAATTTTAGTAGGAAAACCTAAGGAAGAACTTTAACAAGTATATTAATATAAGGGCAAAAGCCACTAAAAACCCTAAATTATGCTTATTGTAATACATTTACTTCAAACTTTTATTTTACGCCAAAAATCTCAAATTTGTATTTGAGTGACATATTTACTCTCCATCAATATTCTACGAATGAGAATCGTTAAAAATCTGCCTACATAGATACTATAAAACAAATAGTGTTGACATGGCACGTCATGTGACTTAAGTGAAATAAAAATGACGTTATTTTGACTGAAAAATCATCTAAAAAAACTTTAACGGATGGTAAATGTGTCATATGAGTACACATTTAGGGTTTTTTACGTCACAAGAAAAAGTTTATGATAAATATGTTACAGTGGGTATAGTTTGAGGTTTTTAATGTCAAAACAAAGTTCAAGATAAATTTATCACAGTGAAGATAATTTGGAGGGTTTTGATGTTATAAGAAAAAATTTAGGATAAATGTGTTATAACAAGCATAATTTGGGGTCTCGACCAAAAAATAGAGCATAATTTACGTCTTTTCGTGGCTTTTTTTCCTTTAATACGGCGGAGTAGTTTTCAAGTAAGTCCAAAAGTTGTGCTCTGTAGATCGTGCGGGTTGCCCCCTATTCGGCGTTGTTGACCGTTAAAACTCTAGTTAGGCTTGGGACCATTAACGATAGATGGTCCCTCTGACCATCCGATAAGAAAATGACATGCACATCCATCTTCGACCGCACCCTAAACACACCTTTACCTAAAATCAGATATATTTAGCTACTTTATCAGATTCTACATAATCCACAGTTGTCGCGCTCACTGTCGCCGAGCCGTCACCTTCGACAGCATCTTACGGCAGATTAAGCACCATCACCAACGCCTTCCTTTCTTTCAACTCTTTCCAGCTATTTTAATATTTTTTTTACAATTTTGCTTAGTTTTTCAATGTTGCAAGTTTTTCAATGTTGCAAACTCCCATTTGACTTTGTCATAACACTTGAGATATTGATATTTATAAAAGTCTTTTCTTTTTGTCGAAATATTGATATTTAGAATTTGATGCAGAGAAAACAGATAAACGTGAGTGAGTTCGGATACGCACAAAGCACACGGAGAGAAATCTCTCGGTCTTCTATACTTATGGAGAGACACAAAAAAACGGAGTGTTCTGACAGAATATCAGAAATAAATAGAGCCTCAATCTTAATTCTAGGAATTACAACATTTTAAAGTAACATAAAGAAATAACACGAAAATAACAAAACCCTAAGACCTACTGCACATGAAGTAACATAAATTACTTCTCTATAACTAAAGGAAAAAACAATAAGGCCGTTCTGATGCACATAGCACGTTTTCTTGTTCCGAGCCACCTACAAGAGTTTTACTTGTCCGAACGCTTCAAAAAGACTTTGAGAGTAGCGTTCACATTAATCAATTATCATTTTTTTTAATGATTTCTTAAAGTTCAAGTAATACTTTTCGAAAAAGTGAAAAGAAGTCTGTTTACTTAAATAGCCAAAATAAATGGGCCTTAGGTCTACACTCCAAACAAGAACTATTTAGGTTTTGACTACTTAAAATTTCGCTAGAAGAGAATAGTCGAAGTGGGATAGCTACGTATGTTTAACAGATCATGATGAAAGTGAGATTTTATTGCTTTTTTTTCTTTCTAAAATTTGGATAAGCATGGCTATTTATTATTTGATTGTAGGTCATGTTTGCCTACAGAAAGGAGAGAGCTGAGCTGCTGGAGGCTCTGGTCATTCCAGACAAGGGCTTCACTTTGCCAGAGTACTCCCAGGTTTAATTTAACCTGAAGAAGCTTCCTCTTTCTCTTCTTAAAGCAAAAAAAGGGTAATCATATTCATGCATATTACTTTGTACAGATGAAAGTCGATGAGTTTGTGAGATGGCTCACATGCTAGTATCGTTTCTTGTCAGGAGAGAGGGGTGGACATGGGTGACCTAATCTGATGACAACTATATTTGACCAGAAAATAAAAAATTTACAGAAGAAAAAGTACTCTCAAGAAGATTGAAACCTTATTCCTATTCCATGTCGCTTAGTGACTATAGTAGTTTAACCCAACTCTTGGATAAACGATACAAATGGGTGCATGCAATCACGAGACAGGGTGGACAAATCGTGTCCCTCCAGCTTCCTTTATAATGATCAAAACTGTCTACTTTTGATATGTAAATTCAACCTTACTTTTATATTTCTTTTCTTGATTAATCTATATATTGTTGTATTCTTTGATACCATACCTATTTAAGAAATATGCTGATGATAATTGATCTTTGCAGAAGGTCCATCTAGTCTGCGGCGAGGACGATAAGATATTCAGTGTGGAAGTAATGAAGGATATCAAAGAGTAACGTCCATCTTTTTTTACTTTTTCTTTTTCCTCATTGAGTAGATTATCAATCATTTTTTCTATTGTGTTGTGCGTAGCTTAATTAATGTTATTTATATATACATACACAGAAAGATCTATCTTTGCGACGTAATTGTTTTTATGCACATTTATTTTCAAAAGATTTCCTTTAATCTCACTTTCTTGGTGAAAATCTTCAAACTTTATTTGAAAAAGAAATGACTCGTTCACTAAATTTAGAGCATTTAGTGTTAAAAAAAGTATACTTCCCTTTAACTTTCGTTATCCTAGCAAAAAGTTAATATTTTTTTTTGAAAAATAATATATTAAATCTAGTGCATTTAGTGTCCAAAAGTTTATTTTTCTTTAATTTTCGCTTCCTTGGCAATACTCTTAAACTTTCATTTGAAAAGGAAAATACCCAATTCATTGAATTTTGGTGCATTTAATATCCAAATGTCTACTTTAAATTTATATATATTAATATATAATATGCGCGCACACACAGCTTACATGGTGGAATTAAGTCGCAACATGCATCCGACACTGTCATAGTCCTAAAATAATGTTTTTTTATCTTCCCATGCGGTAATGTTTCTGATGTTACATCTTCGACTCTTTGTTGATACATGTTCGCTCCATTTGATTCCTTTGCCGGTGTTTGACTTGTTCAATTACTTTCTTTTAACCAGAAAATTGGGAAATAAAGCCACATTGGAGTGCATTGAGAAAGCAGGCCACCTTGCTATACTGGAGCGACCCTTCGTCTACAATAAATGTTTGAAGAGAATTCTTGCCTCCATCTACGATAAGAAGTCAAACGAGTTTAGCCACGAGTGAGCATTGTTTATATTCAAATTTGTTTATTTGTTGAGAGTACAAAGAACTATAATGAAGTACTTGGATTATCTTCCATGGATTAAACTTCAGATCTCTCTTTGATGGATGAGGATCATTTATTTGTGTCTCAATTTACCCATGCCATTTACTGTATGTTGACACATGTCGCTACTATTTGAACTTTAAGGAATCCAAAGCCTTAACTGTCACCCACTTCTCTCTCTCTCTCTCTCTCTCTCTCTCTCTCTCTCTCTCTACGATAAGACTTCAGCTACGAGTGACCCATGTTTCTATTCAAAAAGATCATTCTATTTCCCAAAAAATTGTCAAATGAATGCTAACCGTCAAGGTATACTCTCCCATGAAGGCCAAACTCCATATTGGCAGATATGAAAAACATTTGTTCTTGTACGGTTGATCAGAGGGTTTACAAATTAGAAATGAACACATCAACCGTATGCAGGACTAAGATAAAACATATAAAATCCTGTGATTTGTTTGATGTTGTGTCCTTCTTCATATTTGAGATATTCTTTTTTATAATCATGAGTCTCTAGGGTCTCACTTTCATGTTCTAAAACTTATTCTCCGAGTTCTGGACATGTTTACCAAGTTTTGGACGCACTTCAAAATTTTGGACGCGGGCCCTATAGGTTGGTATCGGTTTTGGACGTGTCCTCATAGTCATGAGCCTCTAGAATTATAATTCCATGTTCTAAGACTTGTTCTTGATGTTGTCAATGTGCTTTGCACATTCTGGACATGCCCCTTGTGACATTCCGAAATTTCGCCCATTTGGAAATTATGAAATAGCCGATTTTATTAATGTACTTGTAGGCAGTCTCGCCCGGAACTGATCATTCTTGGGATACTAACCATTAGGGAAAGGCTAATGGGGGATTTAAATTCGTACGACTAGAGAAATTCAATCGCGAACTGACTTTCGACCATAAAATCGTCGAGGTGACATTTTGAGCTAGTGTAAGCCGATCTTAGGATAGTGATGGGCCGATTCGTTATTATCATACACGTGGATCACAGGTGATTCTGTTTGACCCCGAAACGAATTGACGAACGATCCAGAACCTATTCCGAACGATCGTACTCATCGGAACTAGTGATCGATCTTCGCGATTTTATTGACAACCGAAGTCGTTACGGTCTGAATAAATTGCACGTGACTCGATTTAGTATCAGTCACGGGTCGATTATGCGAATTTCCCTGAAAGCCGCCCGTTAGTCAGAGATATGCACGAATTACATTATATAGAATTCAATTATTAAATTTAGACCAAATTGGGTATCGGAAAATTAGGAAGTCACGACAGAACGTTAAAACGACGTTACGGTTGTAACGTGCAATTTTTGGATGTGCCCGAATCTTTCAGAAAAATTCAATTTGGGCAAGAAATGAGAAAGTGACCATTTTACCCCTAAGGATTTCTAAAGGGTTAGTTTTATGGACAAATGGCATTTTGGTCATTTTGCCCTCAAATTTAGAAGAGACACAAATGCCCTTGGATATTTTTAAAGTAAGATTCAATCCGGACCGTTGATTTCAAGATTAGATCGAATCTAGACCGTCGGATCAAAATTTTGAGAGAAGGGTATTTTGGTCATTTCTCACTTGGGTCAAACTTGGGCATGAAGTTTTGACCAAAGTCTTAACCTCTCTCTCTCCTCTCTCTCCTCCCATTCAGCTCCCTCCTCCACCGAGCCTCCCCTCCCCTCCGATCACTCTCTCTCTCGGTCTCTCTTGGCCATGAGCCTCACCGGCCCAAGCCGTGAGCCGCCGCCGACCGCCCAAGCCACCGCCGTCGCCGCCGCTTGCCGTACATCGCCGCCGCCACAAGCCACCGTTAGATCTCGGGTTTTGCTGCTGCTTTCGCTCTAACCGCGATAGTTTAGAGCTCGATAAGTTCAACCTAAACTTTATCTAGTATATAGGGTTGTTTCGGGCCTAGATAGACGCGGTTCGGTATGGTTTTGAGGGCGAAGTTGATTTGCGGGGCCTAGGATTGAATTTGGGGAGTTTTGATGGAAATTTTAGAGGCCGATCAATGCTGTGATTGCGTGTTTGGTATGCTGTGAGGTGCTGTTGGAGACGCGGTTTGTACCGTTAAGTTAGGCTCGGGATTACACGCAAGTGTCATGAAGAGCCGGAAGTGTAATATTGTGATTTTGAGTGCAGAAAATACTGTTTGCTGGCTGTGATGTGCCGTGTGATGTATTGAGGGTTGCTGTTGGGTGCGAGACGGGTACCATTAGGTCCGTCTCGGAATTCTGTGAAAGTCCCGTGAAGGACTGAAATTGATTTGAAAACGTTTGGGTGTGGAAAAATGCGGATTTGTGCGCGAATGCGCGTTTTGTGATGTGATTATGTGGTTGTGGGTGCAATTGTGTGCAAGGAAATTAATGTGAACGTGTGTAAGTGCGAGAATGTGGGATCGGGCCGAGATATTATAAGCTCGGGTTGCGATCATGTAGGTCAGTCGCATTTGGCGCTAGTTGAGGTATGAGAAAGTGGGAAAAATTGAGATTGGCCCGAGGCACGACTAGCTCGGATGAGATCGGGATTGGGCCAAGACATTCTAAGCTCGGGCTGCGATCACGTAGGCCTATCGCATTTGGCGCGGGCTGAGGAAAGAAAGTGAATGTGGGATCAGGCCGAGACATTCTAGGCTTGGGCCTTGATCACGTAGGCCTGTCGCATTTGGCGAAGGCTGAGGAAAGTGTGAACGTGGGATCGGACCGATGCGTGTGATGCTTGGGGCGCGATTGAGTGGGCCAGAGGCGTGTTTACGTGGGCCGGGAAAGTGATGGAATGTGCGTGGGTACAATAAGAAAGAGAAATGGGAACGATGTGTTGTGTGAGATCGAGTGTGAATTGTGGGGTTCGAATTATTGCGTGAGCGATGTATAATTGATTGAACATGAGAATTATATGTGGTCGTTGTGAACTAACGTGCAGGTTGCGTATGATGAGAGTCCAGATTAATGTGATTGTTTGATTGGTGTTTGTGTTGATTGCTTGATTGCGTGTCTGAATATGTCTGGAATAACGTGGTAGCCTAGGTAGGGTTTAGGTTGCAACTTATTGAGAAGTGTCTTATGGTTGTATCAACCAAACCATTTCAGAGCCCTCGCCTGAGCCATGAACATATTGAGGTCGACTCGGAACCGTCGGGTGATCAGACAACTGAGGAGGATTCAGGTGGTGATGCCGAGGACAGTGAGTCAGAGTGGACACCTCCGAGAGGGCGTAGGGACTAGTTCTGGGAGCGAGGCAATAGTTTGAGAGTGCCCCATTTTTTGGATAATGCTGATCTAGGATGCCGATCCTTTTTGTATTTTGGAAGTTAATAGTTACTAGTTCGGTGTGCTTGTAAATTATGATGAATTGTAAATCTTTGGAAGTGTAATGTATATATATATGTTGGCGGGTCTGCGATCTAGTTATTCCTGGTAGTCTCCAATTTTATTGTCTGGGATTTTATAGTTGTTTCCGCCGCAAATCAACTCTGATGGGAACATTGGGTCGGCGATGTGTTCTTCGGACGTTGCACTGATTCAACCGAGCTAGAGGGAAGTCACGGGCTCAATGGGATTCGGGGCGTGACAACCCGGTTTAATTCGTATCAGAGCAAGGTTAGCTCGATTTAAGATGATCAGAGCTTAGAGTGATAAGGAGTAGAGACCCAGGATAGTGATAGCTGGTTGGAGAAACCTTAGTGAGCCATAGATATGCCTAGTGCTACACGTATCCCAGATTGTTTGCTGTGATTGTTTGAGTGAATTGATTGTAGTGATTATTGAAATGCAGGTGCGTCTAGACCTGAGGTAAGTGTTTAGACCCTTGTGATTGTGACTTCGTGATTGGTAGTGAGGGATTGCTTGCTAGGTGAACTGTTGTGTTAATTCACTGCCTAGAATCAGATTAATCTAGTTGGCCTAGATCGCTAATTCCTGAGTGGAATTATAGCAGGTAGCAGAGTGGTAGAATTGTGACGATGAGCAGCGAAGGACGAGGCGTAGGAAGAGTCCCAAGAAGGGGTGCAAGTAGAGAAATAAGGGGTAGAGGTCGTGCTAGAGCTAGAACTGTAGAGGATCTTGGAATGGGTGCAGGAGCAATAGAAAATCTTGGGGTTGATGCTGGAGTTGCAGTGGACCCCAGAGTGGAAGTTAGACCTGTTGAGGATCCTAGAATGGAAGCCGTTATGAGGACATTGAAGCAGATCAGAAATCTATTAGGACAGCAGACTCAGGAAAGAGTTGCTGTGATTGCCCAAGCAGCCGAGGCCGCTGTGGCCGCTGTTGCTGTCAATGATAATGAGAATCAAGGGCAGGGACAAGTGGTTGTGAATAGACCGATGCATCAACTAGTAGAGCGGTTCATGAAGCTAAAACCGCCTAAGTTTTCTGGGAAAGGTGACCCTGAGGCTGCACCTAGATGGGTAGAGGAACTTGAGAAAGTTTTTGAAGTGCTAGAGTGCAATGATAATGAGAGGGTAACTCTGGCGGTTTACCAGTTGCAGGATAACACAGATGATTGGTGGAAGGCCATCAAAGATAAGGTTTTTCCGGAAGGTATAGCCCGAACTTGGGCTGCTTTTACTGAAAGTTTTTATGAGAAGTATTTTTCGGCCAGTGCTAGGGAAAAAAAGTTAGCCGAATTTATGAGACTCCGTTAGGGCCAGATGACAGTAGATCAGTATGAGGTGGAATTTGCGAGATTATCTAAGTTTGCGCCGAGAATGGTAGAACATCCCGATGACAAGGCGCGAAGATTTCGGGACGGATTAAAGGCTGATATTCGCAGCCAGTTGTTACTGGTAAATTTGAGGACGTACGAGGAAATATTTGATAAGGCCTAGATTCTTGAGCGGGATCAGGTGGATAGGGCCGCCGCTTTTGGGTCGAGATTTGTCCAGGATAGGGACAATCGTAATCCTAGGAAGAGATCGATGTTGGATAATAGACGTTTTGTCCCTCCTGTTAGAAGGAATATTGGGAAACCTGCCCGTTTTCAGAATGGTCCATGTCGGATATGTGGAGAAAGTCATGGGAATGGACTGTGTCCGAGTAGGAATATGGTATATTACAGATGTGGCGGAATGGGCCATCAAGCAAAGAACTGCCCTAATAATAGACAGGCTAGACCGCCAGCATTACTGCCGCCGCCCAGAGTTGGAAATCAGGTTGGGCTGCCTGTACCCCCGAACCATAATAGGCCGCCGGCTCAAGGACGAGTGTATGCAATGGCCAGAAGGGAAGCGGAGAATGCACCAGGTGTGGTCATAGGTACAGTTCTCTCTGTGATCATGCTGCATATGCTTTATTTGATCCAGAGGCATCACATTCATTTGTGTCTGATCAATTTGTTAAATTGACTAGTATGGAACCGCGACTGCTTGATGTGATGTTGTGTGTGACTACCCCCTTGAATGATAAGATTTTTGTTTCGTTGGAATGCCCGGATTGCAAGATTATCATTGGTGGTAGCGAAGAGAGAATTGATTTAGCAGTTCTAACAATGTATGATTTTGATGTGATAGTGGGCATGGATTGGTTAGTTAAACAAGGGGCAGTGTTGGACTGCAGTAGCAGGATGATCCAATTTAATCCTGTTGGACACCCTAGATTCGAATTTGTAGGAAATCGAGGAGGAACCTCGATTCCTTGGATTTCGTTGCTAGAAATGACGAAGTTGTTGGGTGAAGGATGTGAGGGATTTATAGCGATTGTTTTAGATTCGACGGCTGAGGAGTCAAGGCTAGAGGACATAGCCGTGGTACGCGATTATCCTGATGTCTTTCCTCACGAATTGCCGGGATTGCCACCAGAAAGGGAAATAGAATTTGTAATTGAGTTGGCACTTGGAACAGTGCCAATCTCGAAGGCACCTTATAGGATGTCGTTGTCAGAATTGAAAGAATTAAAGGTGCAAATGCAGGAATTATTGGACAGAGGATTTATCAGTCCAAGTGCGTCTCCATGGGGAGCGCCAGTACTATTTGTGAGAAAGAAGAATGGGTCACTGAGGTTGTGTATTGATTATTGACAGTTGAACCAAGTGACCATTAAGAATAAGTATCCTCTACGAAGGATTGATGATTTGTTTGACCAGTTGCAAGGGGTTTCGGTATTTTCTAAGATTGATTTAACGATGGGGTATCATCAATTGAGAATTAGAAAGGAAGATATACCGAATACGGCATTCAGGACGAGATATGGACATGACGAGTTTACAGTAATGCCGTTTGGATTGACGAATGCCCCTGCTGCATTTATGGACTTGATGAACCGAGTGTTTAAGGAATTTTTGGATCAATTTGTGATAGTTTTCATAGACGACATATTGGTATATTTGAAGAGTTCAGAAGAACATGAATTCCATTTAAGTAAGATCTTGTAGACTTTGAGGGAGCACGCACTGTATGCTAAGTTTAGCAAGTGCGAATTCTAGCTAAGTCGAGTAGCGTTTCTTGGACATGTGATTTTTGAGGAAGAAATCTCAGTAGATCCTACAAAGATTGAGGCTGTGATGAAATGGCCGAGGCCAACGATGGTAACCGAGGTTCGAAGCTTTTTGGGTCTGGCTGGATATTATAGACGCTTCGTGGAAGGATTTTCGGCAATAGCAACACCGTTGACACATTTGTTGAAAAAGGAAACAAGGTTTGAATGGACCGACCGTTGACACCTAAATTTCGATGTATCATTTAGTGGTTAATTGCATAGAAAATTAGGGATTAAATTTTAACCCCTAAACAAAAATATTAAAATCGCATAAGCATATAGTTTAGGTTCATATAGATTAGTTGCATTTGTATTAGACCAGCGATGGATAGACTCGAGTGAACGGCTCTGAACTTAATGAAATTGGACTAAGCCCGCGTTCAAGAAAATTATTGGCCAAGCCTATGAACATTATAACAGCTAAAATTTTCATTGGAAAATATCGAGTTGGAAAATATTGGTTTGTTAATCTTGATATTATCACGATTCAAATTGAATAAATTGATATTATCACAAAGATATTACGATATTTTCTTTGAATTAAAATAGGAAGTAATTGCAAGCAAAACCCTAAACTTTGCCTATAAATTCAATGAGAAATCGTGAGGGGACAATTGAGAGAATTGATACACGGCCACTCAAAGAAACACAAAGAAAAGTCAAAGAAAAGAGGTCTCCACGTTCTGGACAGAGGGAAAAGCGAAAAGAAAAAGAAAAATCGTGAAGAGAGAAAAAGAGGAGGAACACACGAAGTCAACAGAGGGGTTCTTCTTGGTGGGGGCCTGGACATTCCCACAAAAAAGACGCAAGAGGGAGATCCACGGGAGAAAGAACAGAGACAGTCACGAAAAAAAAGATCCTGGAAAAGGGCAAAGCTGCCGAGTCGCAACGCATCTCACGCCCGCCGCTCCTGCTACACCAACGACCACGTTGCTGATCTGCACCAAGAGACATCATCCAATCACGAGCCTTGCGCCTGCACCACGCTGCCTTTCTGTTTTTGCAGGTCCTTTTAGGCCTCTTCGAAGTTTTCCGATAAGCTTGCCCATTGACGACGAGTTACCGCCATCGAGAGCCTCAATACCGCGAGGTCTTCCTTGGCAAAGATCACTAGCAGCCTCTTCCTCACCGCTACCAGTGGCCAAGCCGAGCTTCACCGAACCAATCTCTGGGACAATCCCGATTGCACGAAGCTGTGCCAGAAATCTTTGGGTGTTGTGTCCGTTGGAAGATTGATTACTAAAATAGAAAAAAAGAAAGAATTTTCTGTTGTGTACAGGTGTGATCCGTGAGTGAAGTGGTAAAGAAGTCCTGGAGGAGTGCACCCTTCACAAGCAAGAGGAAACCAAGTGGCAAAATTCTAACGTGGTGATTTGGTGTAATGGTGTGTTCACTGTTCAGTGGGCGCAGGTGCAGTTCTTAGAATTGAAAACCATCACGCCCCATCGGCCGTAAGTCATCTACCGGGAATATCCTTAGCCGCGACGCTGACGAGCTGCTTGTGATCCACAGTCAAGTACCCCACACCGTGAGTAGCCGCCGCCCCGACACTCCCGACGCACCGCCGGTCGCAATTCCGATCCGCGTGATTCAAATTTGGAAAGAAATCCGCAAATCAGGTAAATATCTTATCCTGATTCGATTTGAATATTTTGTTGTTTAATTCGTGCTTATTGATATCTAACTTTGCATATTTAGATAATAGGCAATATTTCAATTAGGATTTATTTCCTTTTTTGAAATCTTAGATATCTATCACTTGTCAAATTTGGATAGAATTTAGAATCTTCAAAATCTTTTGAACATATCCAATATATTTAAGATATCGAATTTTTCAAGATGTGATCGATTAGGAAAATTTCCTAATCCGCAACCGCACACGTGGAAATAAATCTATTTATCAGACTTTAGATAGAGTTATTTCCATAGCGGGTATTTCGAATTTTAGGATCGATCTGTCAGGCTTCAGATCGAAACTTAATTCGAAAGATTTAGCGGTTATTTTTTTTTTGCTTGATTTTAATTTTGATTAAAAAATACCAAAAATATTACTCTAAAATAGGTTAATTTCTTTAGTTTAAAATTGCATGTTTAGATAATTGGCATTTTTAATTCCGAATTTCATAAAAAAAATACAAAAAAATAATATGCCCGTCATTCGAAACACGTCACATCGTCGCATGACATATAGTATGCATGTTAGGTTGCATTAATCGCATGTCAATTTTTGCACGTCATTACATATAGGTTAGCTTTCATTTAAATAAGTAAAAATCAAAAAGAAATTTCTGCACCTTTGAACTCTAAGTCAGGATTTATCAAAATTGTCAAATTGAGTATTTTTCTCGAAATTGGTACCGAAAGGGCGTTAGGGAATCTAGTGTAACCAAGTCCCCGAATTTATGATTTCTGGTTCGTAGAAATAAAATAGTACTCCCGCTATTTTATTTAGGTTTCTAATCAACCTACCCTAAATGATTAGTGGCGACTCCCGTTGAAAATATTTGCATGCTCACAATTGGACCTAAGTTGCGATTTGGTAGAGTTTGGGAGAATTCGAGCTAGGTTAGTTAATTTAATTGATCTAGTAATCCATTAGCCTAAGATCGAAAAAACTCAATTTTTTTTAGGGTCGCGACAGCTTGGCGACTCCGCTGGGGAAATTAACTTGAATTTTTTTTAAAAAAAAAATTTAAGGAGGACTTAGGCCAAAAATTTTTTATGGAAAAATCACTCGATTTGACAAAATTCGATTGAATTCTTATTCTTAGGTGTTAAATGGTTTTGCAGGATGGGAGTTATAAGGAGAGTAGTGATTGGCTAACCCTTTGTTTTGCAGGCTTGGTGGAGTGGAATTGTGATTTAATTTTCGTACTATTGAAGTGGTGTTTGCATATAATTGTTGTGCATGATTTACAGTATTTGCACTACACCACACACAACCTGTGACCGGACCTGGGTCACATCAATAGTTTTAAGATGATATTTAGATGGTTCTTTAACCTTGGCGGTAAGGCTTCGCTAAAGGTTATCCCATTTGGATCCCGAAAATTTTTTCAAAAAATGGCTCAAGGATTGTCCTCATGCACGTGAGGCTACAATGCATGGAGGTTACCCTTGTCGACCGAACCAAGCCGAAGTGATTGGACCCCACTAGTCATGACTATGGTATGCGAGGCCGCCACTAGTCATGATGATTGTACGCGAGGCTGCGACGTGTCGTTCCGTTCATCATTTCACTTTGCAAAAGCCATTAAGATAGATAGATTAAGATTTAAACTCACGATTCATGTGCATGTCTCTGTGATTGACATTTTCTCCCCCAAAGACGGTAATTTCTCGAGCTTTATCTTTGGTTTTCTTCATCTTATTTTGAGTTGGTCCATGGTTTAGGTTGAGTCTTTTGACACGTGGTCTATATAAGAATGGGTCGCCTCGATATCCGTTTTGTGCCTACTCCGAAGCTGGAGCTCAAGAAGTTATGGAGCCAGTTGAAGTCAGATGGTCAGCAGTACGTTCTCAAGCGCATTGGATTCATGCTGCCAATCCTAGACATAGATGTTCAGAGCGGGATCATGCAAGCACTCGCTCATTTTTGGTGCCCCAAGATGACCACATTTGTGTTGGGAGGTAAGTTTGAGCTCACATTGACTCTGGAAGAATACAGTTTTGCCATTGGGAAATCGATTGAGTTGAATATAGTCGAACCACCCATTAAGGTAGATCCTGTGGTAGTACTTGCTTAATTTTTGAATTTGACTAAAAAAGAAATTGAAAAAGTGCTAAAGGGTAATTGTCAAGAATGCCCATTATCTTTTCTTATTGAATGCTTCGAAAATAACTCTGTCCTCATGAGGTCAAAAATTTTTATCTTAGCTTTTTTTGGACTCATCATTTTTCCATTCCGTCAAAATGCTATTGATCCCGTCATAGCTTGGACAATAAAACTAATATGTGGTGGAGTTAGTTTTATAAACACAATTCTGGCAGAAACTTTCATATCTCTGACACGATTCAAGAAAAAAAAAGATAGAACTTTTCGAGCCCTGATTGAACTTTTACAAATCTGGCTTTTCTCACACCTTTCTCAATTTGGGGAAAATATGACTGTGTTTGAAATGGACATGACTGATAACCCTATTTTAAGGTTCAAACAAATACAAGATCAAACTGAGAGTTTGCACTATACACAATGGGTCTACCTGTTCAAGGATCCAAGCTCTAAAATTTTCCTTTGGCAAGTTGTGTGGTTTCGGGAGGTTGAGGCTCGACTATACAGTGGCGATCAGAAACCCGTACCTTTGATGGGCATTTATGGGGCAACCAGCTATCAGCCTCTTCGGGTTACACGTCAATTCCGAGTTCTGCAGGATGTCTCACCTCCACTCAGGCCGAATGAATTTCAAGTCTAGTTCGAGAAAGACGAGTCCTACAGGGTCGAGCTTAGGCGTTATTCTGAGGCTTGGCAGAATTATTCCACTCAGAAGCTGATTTGACCCGCGGATGAGCCCACTGGAAAGATGAAGCGTCACTTTGCCATGACCCGGTATATTCAACATCATACCATCCCTGTTGAGATACTCCCGAAGATCCTGGTCGTGACAGTACGGCATACCCTTCAGACTCAAATCAAAATCAGCGAAGAAAAGGCGACGAAGGTCCAGGATAAGGCATATGCTCTGGTTGAAGAGAATGCACGATTACGGCGTGCCTTGAAGGCCCATTCGTCTATAGATCACGTGGCCTCTAAAAAGAGGAAGACCGTCTGATTTCTAATTTGGTTTAGGGAGTTTTTCTTTCTTTTTAGGATGGAATGTTAGCTTACATTTGTACTTCATGCTATTGATATTTTTTTTTTTTGGTAATAAATGTTGCCGAACAATTTTTATAAGAATTCTTTGAGACATTTTCCATTTTGAGCAATTCAATGAGAAACATTAAGCTAAATTTTGGAATCAGTCCAGGTTTTTATTGAATAAAGTAATTTGGAATTTCGGGATTTACTGGATGAATCGGTCTTTCGAAAGAAATTTCATCTTGAGGTTCTAGAGGATGTCATGGACCGACTCGTTATTCTTACTCGTTGTATTTATTCCATCGTTACTTTTGTAGGTAATTTGTCACGGATCCCCCTCATCCTCATAATACTCGATCGGTGACCAAAAGAAGGATGGCCAATCAAGCCGAGATTGCAGCCATGATTGACGAAAAACTAAAAGAGCACATGAATACAATCAATGAGTAGATCGCGGCCGCCATGTCCAAAATGATTAGTGATCTCATGGCCAAGCAGCAGCAGATCAATGCTGCTTCTCAATCGGAGATTCCACCTCCAACCTGTCCAGGCCTCCGCCTTGACAAATCTCCTGCAGTAAACACTAATCCAACCCTTCAACTGGATGACGCCATTTTGATCGACACTAGTGCTTCTCTGTCGGTCCCTGTTCCTCATTCACCCCCCAACGATGGGAATGCCAAGTTGTTGGCCAAACTCGACCAGAGGTTACGTGAAGTGGAGGGAACTCAAAATGTTCCGCCTGTTGATTTGTCCATTTTTACCCGGGTCCAAGTGCCTGATAAATTCAAGATGCCAGCCTTTGAAAAGTACGACGGCACCTCGAACCCTATTCAACACATTGATATGTACCAGGGGCTCATGAATAGATATGTGTCTAACGGACCTCTAATGATCCAAACCTTCCAAGCAACCTTGAAGGATGCTGCAATGAGGTGGTATACCAACCACCAGATCAACCGAAAAGACTCGTGGGAAGAGGTGGCAAACCTTTTCGTCAAGCACTTCAAGTTCAATCTCGATGTCACCGTTACAAGGGAGCAGAAAAAGGGCGAGACTCTGAAGGAGTATGCCACTCGTTGGAGGAACATGGCAGGGCAGATCATGCCTGAACCCTCAGAACGTGACTTAATGAAGTTGTTCGTATCCACTCTACTGCAGCCGGTTCGTTCACGAATGTTAGTAACGGCCGCCTAATTTTTTGGCCAGCTGATAGCCATGGGAGAGGAGATTGAGACCTGGCTCAAGAAAGAATGGTATAGTGAGTCAGGTTCATCAAGCAAGAGATTTACTGGTAAGAAGGACAAAGAGCATGTCCCCGAAGTCAACATGACCTATGTGCAGAAGACGCCAGATCAGGCCTCGAAGCTACAATTTAGCACCCAGTAGACGACCTCTTATGGACGGTAAGGCCAGCAGGACCCATGCCAACAGCGCAAATCCCGCCAGTTTACTCCACTTCTCGGGACGTTATCTCAGGTACTGGCGGTGCTAAGGAAGCAGAACTTGCTGAATTCAGAGCCACAAAGATCTAATGCTGCCGGCTATGCAAAGTATAATCCGTCGAAGAAATGCGATTACCATAGAGGTGAGGTTGGGCATTCGACAGATGATTGCCAAGTGCTCAAACATCGAGTGCAGGATCTACTCGAGACTGGAGCGTTTGCACTACAATCAGCCGATAAGCCCAATGTGCAGAACAATCCACTCCCTGATCATTCGAGCAGTGCAAATGTTGTCCTTGGCTCGGAGGTCGAGCAGGTTCAAGGCTTTAGGGTCCCTGTCGAGGATATGTTCGATGCTTTAGTCCGAGCTGGTCATGTTTTGACTGGTGAAGTGGTATCATTCGATGAAATAAAGGAGAAGGTGGATGAGTTGGTAAGAGAAGGAATGATCGGGACAGCTGATGTATTCGGAGTAGTGGCTACTATATCCCAGGTCATCATTGACTGGAATGAAGAACTCGCAATGTTGATCGATGAACAAGTTAAATTGGATCTTGAGCTAACTGACATGCCCCCTCTCGAGGATGCCTCCGACGATGACCTCAGCATCATTATACCCGATGCTTCGGAAGTACTGGTCCTAGCATCACCTCAGCTCTATGCTTATGAAAGTGACAAGATGGTTTCATGGTCGTACGACGTTGATCTAAAGCACAAGGTTCAGGACCTCTTAGATACCGGGGCATCAACATTTCGTGCTCCATGGCTCTGCCAAGGCTGAGATGATCTTCTCATGGTTCCAAACATCCAGACCACATCCCCGAGTCCTGCAAGAATGATACATGAAGAGAAGGAGGTGATCGACACCCTGGGGCAACCGAGCGGCAAGTTCGACTACTACGTGAAATATTCGGCTCCCCCGAGCTTCTATATTGACCCACGTGATATCGTCCCCGATGGATGAGGAGGTATGGATGATCTAACACCCCCAGTGACAGAAGATCCTAATAATGCGATGGAGGGAATCACTGCTCTGTTCAATAACATGCTCATTGGAGCTATCGAGGAAGGACCGTCGGATGAAATGAGCACTGGCCCGCGAGAGTAACAACTTTACTTTTTTCGCACACTCCCCTGCGTGGGAATTTCTATTGCTTTCTAGGACTTGCCCCGTCTCGGGAACTGCTTTTTAGGATTTTTCATTTCTATGACTTTATTGTCCTAGTTTCCATTCCAATAAATGTAATTCATTCGGTGATAATCAATGAAATTACAAATTATTTTCATTTTTTGAGGGTATGTTAAGGTACATCAAACCAGCCCGGTGATGATATCCAACCGATAAAAGAAGAATATAGTCCAAGGAAAATTCTGAGGCCTGGGCTTCTTCATGCTCCCTCGTGTTAAACCTTCTTAAAAAAAATTTAAAGAAGAGAAAAATTTAGGAAAAAATGCAATGTTTACCCCTGTTTGTCCTTCTGAATCTCTTACTTTATGTTTCAAGGACAATCTTGTGACACGTGAAGGTATAGGAACTATCCAATTTGATGAATTATGTGCAGCTGAGCTTGATCCCAATGACACCGGCGAACTCGACAATTTCTCAGACATTCAGCGTGATCTAGAGCGGCATGAAAGGCCCAAAGTCCTCACATCAGACCAATCTATCATCGTTAACCTGAGTGATTCTGGAGAACCCAGAGAAGTAAAGAGAAGGGCAAATCCCCTGAGAGTGAGACGAAATGCCCGATCCAGTTACCGCATGAGTAAGTAAGTCTTTCAACCAAAAAGTGCGTCAACGACACTTCAAGGTAAATGATCTAGCCTTGAGGAATGTAATCTTGGACTTTCCTGTTCCCGGAGGAAAATTCGCCCCGAATTATGGCGGCCCGTACATTGCGAAGAAAGTCCTTTCAGGAGGTGCTTTGATTTTGGCCGAGATGGATGGTCGTGTTTTTTTTCCAGTCCAGTTAATTCTGATTCTGTGAAGAAGTATTACACTTGATTTGTACTCATTCTGACTTTGTTTCTATCAAGTATCAAGTTTAATTTTATGAATCAATTGATGTTACTAAGCTTTGTTTGAGGAAGGCTTTTGATTTGGCAATCTGTTTCTATCCTAATGAAGCGATCATATTACATGAGAGACTTCAAGATGACGAAAGGCAAGACATTTCCATACATGTCCTGAATAATAATCCCTAGTGCGAGTTGAGTGAAAATTCCGTACTGACAAGGTAAAGGATTATCTCACGAAAAGTATGACGACCAAAATGATGAGAGGCATTCATTTCCTCTATCTAAACATTACAAGTTATCATTTGCTTAACCCCTTTGAACAGAGTTTCATTTCTTACCCCTGTCAGGAACAACCCCATACCGGGGCAATTTATTAGAAAGTTCAAAATGGTTAGAATTTTCTTGCTTTCACTTGCATCAATCTTCAAGTATATTTATTGCATGTAAGTTTTGTGTTAGCTCGAGTGCCTTAGATATGACGAAGAGCATTTCTTTCTATATCCCTACACATTATACCCTTTGCATACCCAATTTGAGCGGTGGATTCATTTCAACCCGATTGGTGATCATGCTTGTGATAAACAAATGAAATCATCTCAAAGCAAGTTCAAGGTGACTTGAGGCAAATGGGAGCTCGAAAGAAAATTCATCGGAAACGACGCAAAAGGACTCCATTAAATCGAAGTTCTCTCTCTCGGAAAAATATCTCGAAAAGAAAATCTCTCTCTCTCTCAAAAAAAAAGGAAGAGAAAATAAGAGAGAAAGAAAATCTTCAGCAAGAACTGAGTTGATATGCAGGATCATTCTTCAAGAAAAAGACCATTTGAAGGTTCATTTGTGGAGCAATTGCTAGAAGGGATGATCACCAATCTCCATATTAATAATACCTCTTTTGATGGAAATAGGCCATTCATTTCAAGCCTACCTGAACCTACGTTACAACCTTTACCGAAGTCTCTTCAGAATAGGGCACTTGAGTTAACTTAGAGTTTCAAATGCTTATAAATGTTGCTCGAAGAAGTGCGAGCAAGATTTTTCTATCTCATTTTTGCAGTATTCCTGACTTGTAAACCCGGAGCAGCTGGTGATATCAATTCTTTCAATAGCCTTGACTCGAAGAGTCTCTTTTGCTAAGCCATTGACCAAACCCACGTTTTAGTCCTTATAAAGACCTCTCAGATTGGCGAAGCCATACTGATTTTGAGAATATCCGAACCCTTGTCAAGCACGATGAGGAGAGTTTGAGTGATTCTTATACCCGCATCAAAGGTCGGGTCAAAAGCCTTTCATTGAGAGTAAGTAGAAAGTCCTTTCTGATTAAAGGTCTCTCATTTAATGTGATCAAATTGTCAAAAGGACGAAATGGTTGTTCTTATTGATAAGTTCCCCAGTGAAGCTTAGTAATGCAAGCAGATTCATGAATTATATTTTCTCTGCCCCTGCGCATGTGTTGTTTTAACCTTTTCTCAGGGAAAAACAGGAGCGATGCCATTGGCTCCGTCATAAGAAGAATTCAGGTACGTCTGCTAATTATTCTTCATTGTTTTTCTCTTCGGAATAGGAGAAATTATCTCTCTCATATGTTCATCAAGTGGAACAGGTGACATTTGGTGTTGCTAAGTGGAGTACGAAGCACACCCCATCTCATGTTCGCCCAGTAGGACAGGCGACATAATTTATCATTTGGTGTTGCCAAGTGGAGTACGCGGCACACCCCATTTTATGTTCGCCCAGTAGGATAGGCGGCATAGTTTCTCATTTGGTGTTGCCAAGTGGAGTACGCGGCAGCATAATTTCTCATTTGGTGTTGCCAAGTGGAGTACACGGCACACCCCATTTCATGTTTGCTAAGTGGAGTACGCGGCAGCATAATTTCTCATTTGGTGTTGTCAAGTGGAGTACGCGGCACACCTCATTTCATGTCTGCCCAGTAGTACAGGCAGTATAATTTTTCAATTTGTGTTCACCTAGTGGAATATGTGATAACCAACCTCATGCTCACCCAATGGAGGGGTGACATGATCCTTTTAGTGATTGCCTAGTGGTATAGGCAACACGTCCCATTCTTTCTTCATATCATGCGCTATTTCGCATCTGTAGGAAACTACAGGTAATAGATAGGCAATCATGTACCTCAAGAATCTTACTTCCAGTGGAATAGAAGTTTGGAGATTGAGGGAGTTCACAGCATTATAAAGCTTTCCATCACTTGGTTGCTTTTTGTGCGATCCGTATGTAAGACTCTTTCACCGCTCCACACGAAGTGAGAAGCTTTAACATACGTTCCTTATTGTTCGCATATCATGCATCATTGCATTAAAAAAAATCATTCATCATTTTGCATAGTTTAAATTTAGGTCTCAGTCTTTGAGCGAAACCTCTACGAGCCTCCACTCAAAGAGGGGCAGCTGTTGACACCTAAATTTCGATGTATCATTTAGTGGTTAATTGCATAGAAAATTAGGGATTAAATTTTAACCCCTAAACAAAAATATTAAAATCGCATAAGCATATAGTTTAGGTTCATATAGATTAGTTGCATTTGTATTGGACCAGCGGTGGATGGACTTGAGTGAACGGCTCTGAACTTAATGAAATTGGACTAAGCCCGCATTCAAGAAAATTATTGGCCAAGCCCATGAACATTATAAGAGCTAAAATTTTCATTGGAAAATATCGAGTTGGAAAATATTGGTTTGTTAATCTTGATATTATCACGATTCAAATTGAATAAATTGATATTATCACAAAGATATTACGATATTTTCTTTGAATTAAAATAGGAAGTAATTGCAAGCAAAACCCTAAACTTTGCCTATAAATTCAATGAGAAATCGTGAGGGGACAATTGAGAGAATTGATACACGGCCACTCAAAGAAACACAAAGAAAAGTCAAAGAAAAGAGGTCTCCACGTTCTGGACAGAGGGAAAAGCGAAAAGAAAAAGAAAAATCGTGAAGAGAGAAAAAGAGGAGGAACACACGAAGTCAACAGAGGGGTTCTTCTTGGTGTGGGCCTGGACATTCCCACAAAAAAGACACGAGAGGGAGATCCACGGGAGAAAGAACAGAGACAGTCACGAAAAAAAAGATCCTGGAAAGGGGCAAAGCTGCCGAGTCGCAACGCATCTCACGCCCGCCACTCCTGCTACACCAACGACCACGTTGCTGATCTGCACCAAGAGACATCATCCAATCACGAGCCTTGCGCCTGCACCACGCTGCCTTTCTGTTTTTGCAGGTCCTTTTAGGCCTCTTCGAAGTTTTCCGATAAGCTTGCCCATTGACGACGAGTTACCGCCATCGAGAGCCTCAATACCGCGAGGTCTTCCTCGGCAAAGATCACTAGCAGCCTCTTCCTCACCGCTACCAGTGGCCAAGCCGAGCTTCACCGAACCAATCTCTGGGACAATCCCGATTGCACGAAGCTGTGCCAGAAATCTTTGGGTGTTGTGTCCGTTGGAAGATTGATTACTAAAATAGAAAAAAAGAAAGAATTTTCTGTTGTGTACAGGTGTGATCCGTGAGTGAAGTGGTAAGAAGTCCTGGAGGAGTGCACCCTTCACAAGCAAGAGGAACCCAAGTGGCAAAATTCTAACGTGGTGATTTGGTGTAATGGTGTGTTCACTGTTCAGTGGGCGCAGGTGCAGTTCTTAGAATTGAAAACCATCACGCCCCATCGGCCGTAAGTCATCTACCGGGAATATCCTTAGCCGCGACGCTGACGAGCTGCTTGTGATCCACAGTCAAGTACCCCACACCGTGAGTAGCCGCCGCCCCGACACTCCCGATGCACCGCCGGTCGCAATTCCGATCCGCGTGATTCAAATTTGGAAAGAAATCCGCAAATCAGGTAAATATCTTATCCTGATTCGATTTGAATATTTTGTTGTTTAATTCGTGCTTATTGATATCTAACTTTGCATATTTAGATAATAGGCAATATTTCAATTAGGATTTATTTCCTTTTTTGAAATCTTAGATATCTATCACTTGTCAAATTTGGATAGAATTTAGAATCTTCAAAATCTTTTGAACATATCCAATATATTTAAGATATCGAATTTTTCAAGATGTGATCGATTAGGAAAATTTCCTAATCCGCAACCGCACATGTGGAAATAAATCTATCTATTAGACTTTAGATAGAGTTATTTCCATAGCGGGTATTTCGAATTTTAGGATCGATCTGTCAGGCTTCAGATCGAAACTTAATTCGAAAGATTTAGCGGTTATTTTTTTTTTACTTGATTTTAATTTTGATTAAAAAATACCAAAAATATTACTGTAAAATAGGTTAATTTCTTTAGTTTAAAATTGCATGTTTAGATAATTGGCATTTTTAATTCCGAATTTCATAAAAAAAATAAAAAAAAATAATATGCCCGTCATTAGAAACACGTCACATCGTCGCATGACATATAGTATGCATGTTAGGTTGCATTAATCGCATGTCAATTTTTGCACGTCATTACATATAGGTTAGCTTTCATTTAAATAAGTAAAAATCAAAAAGAAATTTCTGCACCTTTGAACTCTAAGTCAGGATTTATCAAAATTGTCAAATTGAGTATTTTTCTCGAAATTGGTACCGAAAGGGCGTTAGGGAATCTAGTGTAACCAAGTCCCCGAATTTATGATTTCTGGTTCGTAGAAATAAAATAGTACTCCCGCTATTTTATTTAGGTTTCTAATCAACCTACCCTAAATGATTAGTGGCGACTCCCGTTGAAAATATTTGCATGCTCACAATTGGACCTAAGTTGCGATTTGATAGAGTTTGGGAGAACTCGAGCTAGGTTAGTTAATTTAATTGATCTAGTAATCCATTAGCCTAAGATCGAAAAAACTCGATTTTTTTTAGGGTCGCGACACCGACAAATGCAAAAGAAGTTTTCAGGAATTGAAGCATCGATTGATGACGGCACCGGTGTTGACTATTCTGACAGGACCAGGAGGGTATGAGATATATAGTGATGCGTCGTTGAAAGGATTGGGGTGTGTACTCATGCATCATGGATAGGTAGTGGCCTATGCGTCAAGGCAATTAAAACTACATGAGTTGAATTATCCGACGCATGATTTGAAGTTAGCCGCAATAGTGTTCGCCCTGAAGATCTGGCGACATTATTTATGCGGTGAGAAGTTTCAGACTTATACTGACCATCAGAACCTCAAATACTTGTTTTCTCAGAACGAATTAAATATGAGGTAGCGTCGTTGGATGGGGTTGTTGAAGGATTATGACTGTGATATCTTATATCACCCCGGAAAAGCAAATCGGATAGCGGATGCGTTGAGTCGGAAATCAAGCATCGCGCATTTGATGGTCAAGGAATGGACCTTATTAGAGGAAGTGCGAGACTCAGAGTTTAGGTTCGAAGTAAGTCAAGTTTCGAGCCTGTTAGTCACGTTGAGGATTGAACCAGAAATTCAATCAAAGGTTAAGGCTTTACAGTCCACGGACCCAGAGATGCAAAAGATTATTGGGATGGATACTACTGAGAGGAAACCGGACTTCCAAGTATCTGAGGATGAGATTCTGAAGTTCTGAGGACGATTATGCGTGCCTGACGATGCGGAATTTAAGGAAGAAATTTTGGCAGAGACGCATCGTAGTAGTTATAGTATCCATCCGGGGAGCACGAAAATGTATCAGAATTTAAGGCAATACTACCGGTAGAATGGCATGAAAGTAGACATAACCAAACATGTAGCTAGATGTTTGACTTGCCAACAAGTGAAAGTGCAACACTATAAACCAGGAGGATCGTTGCGACCTTTGGAAATCCCAGAATGGAAGTGGGAACATATCACAATGGATTTTGTGACGGGATTGCCAAGAAGCCAAAGAGGCCATGATTATATATGGGTGATTGTCGATAGATTGACTAAATCGGCATATTTCTTGGTTGTGTGAAAGGATTTCGCACTAGATCGATATGCTGATTTGTATGTGTAACAGATTGTTAGATTGCATGGGGTGCCTGTGACAATTACGTCGGATCGTGATCCCAGATTTACTGTCAATTTTTGTAAAAGTCTGCAGATGGCGTTAGGATCGCAGTTACAGTTTAGTACTGCTTATCATCTGCAAACG
This sequence comes from Syzygium jambos, assembly GCA_031216235.1. Classification (NCBI taxonomy): domain Eukaryota; kingdom Viridiplantae; phylum Streptophyta; class Magnoliopsida; order Myrtales; family Myrtaceae; genus Syzygium; species Syzygium jambos. The sequence goes on from CM062226.1 coordinate 18,395,600, forward strand.
GATGGACAGTCTGAGAGGACGATCAGACTTTTGAGGAAATGCTTCGAGCATGCGTATTGGATTTTCAGGGTAAGTGGGAAGAGCAGTTGCCCTTAGTGGAATTCGCGTATAATAACAGTTTTCAGTAGAGCATTAGAATGACGCCATTTGAAGCGCTGTATGGTAGAGCTTGTAGGATGCCCGTATGTTGGGATAAAGTGGTAGAAAGGACCATAACCGGGCCAGAGTTCGTAAAACAGTCTGTCGAAGCTGTTAAGATTATACGCGAAAAGCTGAAGATAGCACAAAGCCGTCAAAAGAATTATGCAGACAGGAGGCGACGACCGTTGGAATTCCAAGTAGGGGATCATGTGTTCCTTAAGGTGTCGCCTATGCGAGGATTATCCCGGTTTGGTAAGAAGGGAAAGTTGAGTCCGAGGTACGTGGGACCATTTGAGATATTGGAAAGGATTGGAGAATTGGCATATCGCCCGGCGTTACCGCCAAATATGTCTCAAGTGCATAACGTGTTTCACGTATCGATGTTAAGGAAGTATGAACCGGACCTAACACACGTGCTGAATTATGAGGAAATAGAAGTTGACGACAGAATGTCGTATGCCGAAAGACCGGTAAGGATTGAGGATAGGAAAGAACGAGTTTTGAGGAACAAGACTATCCCGATGGTTAAGGTAGTATGGGAGCATCATGGGATTGAAGGCGCGACTTAGGAAAGTGAGAAGTTGATGTAACGTCATTACCCCCAATTGTTTGTTAGTTAGTTGGATTGTAAATTTCGAGGACGAAATTTTTGTAAGGAGGGAAGATTGTGATATTCCGAAATTTCGCCCATTTGGGATTTATGAAATAGCCGATTTTATTAATGTACTTGTAGGCAGTCTTGTCCGGAACTGATCATTCCTGAGATACTAACTATTAGGAAAAGGCTAATGGGGGATTTAAATTTGTACGACTAGAGGAATTCGATCGCAAACTGACTTTCGACCATAAAATCGTTGAGGTGACATTTTGAGCCAGTGTAAGCTGATCTTAGGATAGTGATGGGCCGATTCGTTATTATCATACATGTGGATCACGGGTGATTCCGTTTGACCCCGAAACGAATTGACGAACGATCCAGAACCTATTCCGAACGATCGTACTCATCGAAACTAGTGATCGATCTTTGTGATTTTATCGACAACCGAAGTCGTTACGGTCTGAATAAATTGCACGGGACTCTATTTAGTATCGGTCACGGGTCGATTATGCGAATTTCCCTGAAAGCCGCCCGTTAGTCAGAGATATGCACGAATTACATTATTTAGAATTCAATTATTAAATTTAGACCAAATTGGGCATCGAAAAATTAGGAAGTCACGACAGAACGTTAGGACGACGTTGCGATTGTAACGTGCAATTTTTGGATGTGCCCGAATCTTTCAGAAAAATTCAATTTGGGCAAGAAAATGAGAAAGTGACCATTTTACCCCTAAGGATTTCTAAAGGGTTAGTTTTATGGGCAAAGGTTATTTTGGTCATTTTACCCTCAAATTTAGAAGAGACACAAATGCCCTTGGATATTTTTAAAGTAAGATTCAATCCGGACCGTTGATTTCAAGATTAGATCGAATCTAGACTGTCGGATCAAAATTTTGAGAGAAGGGTATTTTGGTCATTTCTCACTTGGGTCAAACTTGGGCATGAAGTTTTGACCAAAGTCTTAACCTCTCTCTCTCCTCTCTCTCCTCCCATTCGGCCACCTCCTCCACCGAACCTCCCCTCCCCTCCGATGACTCTCTCTCTCGGTCTCTCTTGGCCGTGAGCCTCATCGGCCCAAGCTGTGAGCTGCCGCCGACCGCCCAAGCCACCGCCGTCGCCGCCGCTTGCCGTACATCGCCGCCGCCGCAAGCCGCCGTTAGATCTCGGGTTTTGCCGCGGCTTTTGCTCTAACCGCGATAGTTTAGAGCTCGGTAAGTTCAACCTAAACTTTATCTAGTATATAGGGTTGTTTCGGTCCTAGATAGACGCGGTTCGGTATGGTTTTGCGGGCGAAGTTGATTTGCGGGGCCTAGGATTGAATTTGGGGAGTTTTGATGGAAATTTTAGAGGCCGATCAATGCTGTGATTGCGTGTTTGGTATGCTGTGGGTGCTGTTGGAGACGCGGTTTGTACCGTTAAGTTAGGCTCGGGATTACACGCAAGTGTCATGAAGAGCCGGAAGTGTAATATTGTGATTTTGAGTGCAGAAAATACTGTTTGCTGGCTGTGATGTGCCGTGTGATGTACTGAGGGTTGCTGTTGGGTGCGAGACGGGTACCATTAGGTCTGTCTCGAAATTCTGTGAAAGTCCCGTGAAGGATTGAAATTGATTTGAAAACGTTTGGGTGTGGAAAAATGCGGATTTGTGCATGAATGCGCGTTTGTGATGTGATTATGTGGTTGTGGGTGCAATTGTGTGCAAGGAAATTAATGTGAACGTGTGTAAGTGCGAGAATGTGGGATCGGGCCGAGATATTATAAGCTCGGGTCGTGATCATGTAGGTCAGTCGCATTTGGTGCTGGCTGAGGTATGAGAAAGCGAGAAAAATTGAGATTGGCTCGAGGCACGACTAGCTCGGATGAGATCGGGATCGGGCCGAGACATTCTAAGCTCGGACTGCGATCACGTAGGCCTGTCGCATTTGGCGCGGGCTGAGGAAAGAAAGTGAATGTGGGATCAGGCCGAGACATTCTAGGCTCGGGCCTTGATCACGTAGGCCTGTCGCATTTGGCAAAGGCTGAGGAAAGTGTGAACGTGGGATCGGACCGATGCGTGTGATGCTCGGAGCGCGATTGAGTGGGCTAGAGGCGTGTTTACGCCGGTCGGGAAAGTGATGGAATGTGCGCGGGTACGATAAGAAAGAGAAATGGGAACGATGTGTTGCGTGAGATCGAGTGTGAATTGTGGGGTTCGAATTATTGCGTGAGCGATGTATAATTGATTGAGCATGAGAATTATATGTGGTCGTTGTGAACTAACGTGCAGGTTGCGTATGATGAGAGTCCAGATTAATGTGATTGTTTGATTGGTGTTTGTGTTGGTTGCTTGATTGCGTGTCTGAATATGTCTGGAATAACGTGGTAGCCTAGGTAGGGTTTAGATTGCAACTTATTGAAAAGTGTCTCATGGTTGTATCAACCAAATCATTTCAGAGCCCCCGCCTGAGCCATGAACATATTGAGGCCGACTCGGAGCCGTCGGGTGATCAGACAGCTGAGGAGGATTTAGGTGGTGATGCCGAGGATAGTGAGTCAGAGTGGACGCCTCCGAGAGGGCGTAGGGACTAGTTCTGGGAGCGAGGCAATAGTTTGAGAGGATGAGAGGCAATAGTCAGAGGTAATAGTCAGAGGCACGACTAGCTCGGATGAGATCGGGATCGAGCCGAGACATTCTGAGCTCGGACTGCGATCACGTAGGCCTGTCGCATTTGGCGCGGGCTGAGGAAAGAAAGTGAATGTGGGATCAGGCCGAGACATTCTAGGCTCGGGCCTTGATCACGTAGGCCTGTCGCATTTGGCGAAGGCTGAGGAAAGTGTGAATGTGGGATCGGACCGATGCGTGTGATGCTCGAGGCGCGATTGAGTGCGCCAGAGGCATGTTTACGCCGGCCGGGAAAGTGATGGAATGTGCGCGGGTACGATAAGAAAGAGAAATGGGAACGATGTGTTGCGCGAGATCAAGTGTGAATTGTGGGGTTCGAATTATTGCGTGAGTGATGTATAATTGATTGAACATGAGAATTATATGTGGTCGTTGTGAACTAACGTGCAGGTTGCGTATGATGAGAGTCCAGATTAATGTAATTGTTTGATTGGTGTTTGTGTTGATTGCTTGATTGCGTGTCTGAATATGTCTGGAATAACGTGGTAGCCTAGGTAGGGTTTAGGTTGCAACTTATTGAAAAATGTCTCATGGTTGTATCAACCAAACCATTTCAGAGCCCCCGCCTGAGCCATGAACATATTGAGGCCGACTCGAAACCATCGGGTGATCAGACAGCTGAGGAGGATTTAGGTGGTGATGCCGAGGACAGTGAGTCAGAGTGGACGCCTCCGAGAGGACATAGGGACTAGTTCTGGGAGCAAGGCAATAGTTTGAGAGTGCCCCATTTTTTGGATAATGCTGATCTAGGATGCTGATCCTTTTTGTATTTTGGAAGTTAATAGTTACTAGTTCGGTGTGCTTGTAAATTATGATGAATTGTAAATCTTTGGAAGTGTAATGTGTATATATGTGTATATATATATATATATATATATACATATGTTGGCGGGTCTGCGATCTAGTTATTCCTGGTAGTCTCCAATTTTATTGTCTGGGATTTTATAGTTGTTTCCGCCACAAATCAACTCTGATGGGAACATTGGGTCGACGATGTGTTCTTGGGACGTCGCACTGATTCGACCGAGCTAGAGGGAAGTCACGGGCTCGATGGGATTCGGGGCGTGACACTCCCCACGTTTTGGACATATTTCTCATGTTTTGGACGCAGCTAGTATCAATTTCTGGTACTGGATTTAGTATTCATGTGCACCGGTTTGCCATGTGTTGACCATATGTATGCTAACTACTTGTGCCACGTGGATGTCGACTACTTGTGCCACTTATAACGCGCTAGTCTTCGTCCTATGCTTCGATACCAACCGTCCACGCCATACATGTCAAATTTTGGTGCCCACATTGACTAATACCAATCTCGAGCATGTTAATCCTTGTGTTAGCCAAATCTATGCCAATCACAATCTAACTGACATAATATGCAGGACATCTTATAATTATAAAGTCGATATCTTGCTTAACATATCAATGCCTCACAATTCCAATATCTCTTTCAAAATGGTCAATTCACATTTCTGTCATTTTTAGGTGCCAACACATTAATAATAGCTACATGAGATTGTGCATGAGACAAAAAGGTTGGTATCTCCACAGGAAAGCTTAATCATGTCAGATGACCTATCTATAATTTAGAATATGAGAATGGTTATGCATATGGCGTGATGACCCAACCAATCCCCCATGAGTCAAGGCCTCTAAAAGAAGTAAAAATAACCATATAAGGTGATGATTACTTTTTGTATGAATTATTCAATATGCCTCTCCCATCCAATGTTCTGTTTGTGTCGCCTAGTAATACTCCCCATGTTCTATGCTTGGACCGGTCCATTCCCGTCATGATAGAAGCATGCCAGAAATTGCACTTTATCTGAGGCCTCTCGTCTCAGTGATCACTCCCCACCTTGTCAAATTAGGTATAGATCTAGTTCATCCAAGAACCAAACATCTCTACTTTAGGTGGTCTTGCTTGGATGCCATTTGTGATGATCCTGCCCATTCTAGTGGGCCAACCCTACAAAAGGAATACTTGAAGTAACCAAATAAGATGGTGCTTGGATAATTCTCAACTGTCATTCATTGTTAGTGAATATTTAAAGAAACCTTAGTAACAGAAGAAAATGAGGGAATCATTTAATAATGTCTTTCTTATGTGATGTGGGATTTTGAAATGCCATATATGAAATATAACAAGTTTTTCATACCTAATTTAAGAATGCGCGAATTGCATTAGATATGTGCAAAATCCATTATCAATGAGAGTCAAATTAGGCTTTAGGAAAAACTACTCCCATCTTTAATGAATTTGATGTTAATTGGGTTGCCGAAATGTTTCTCCTTGAAATACCAAGTGAATATTTTTAATTGTTCCCAAAACATGACATTTATGTCCACTCAAATCAATCACTGCTTATCAGGTGAATTTTGCGACCTTCAGGAAGGTAAATCACCAAGGGAAAGCTAATGAATTACTAAGTCTACACTTAGTGTGGAGTCTCCTAAGTCCATCCCAATAGAAACTTTGGAGTTTTAATTTAATCAATTAAACATGCAATTCAAATATAAATCATTTATGAGTCGCCACTAATTAATTACAGTCAATTATAATTCCAAGTAAAACGTGGGAGAACATTTTACTTTTCCAAAATAGAGATTCATGGATTTGAGGACTTAGCTACGCTAGATAAATCTAATACACTTTCGTTATCTTTTCTCTTTATTTCATAAATATTTTGAGAAAATTTTTAAATAAGAGACCAAAGCAGACCCATTTTATCAAGAAAAGCTCTTCCGGCCACTGGAGAAGGGGTATTTCAGTCAAAAAAATTTCTAGATATAAAATAGAACTCTTAAAAACAAAAAAGCCCCAATTGGTATTAATATTTTCCTTCCCCACGCACTTTGCGTCTGCTCTTGCTCGTTCTTGTCACTTAGCCATTCTCAGTCTCTTCTACTCTTGAAAAAACGAATAAAAATTGTCTCTTTTTCCGTTTTTTTTTGTTCCCCTCTGGCTGGAGTCTTCTCTAAGCTCTCTTCAGTTTCTAGATTTGTTCACTCTCTCTCTCTCTCTCTCTCTCTCTCTCTCTGCTAGGTTGCTACATCTTGCGTCTATCACGAATCAAAGACAATCCTCTCACTTGCTGTTTCTCCCAATTGAATCAAAGACACTCCTCTCTTCCCTCGTCGTCGTCCGTGGGCACATTGCTGTATCCGCTCGTCGTGGCCGCATGATTCCTGAGCCTGGTCTCGTCACAAGATCCTTCCCGTCCTCTGCCCTTATAAATCAGAATTTGTTTTTGGTAAGGTGCCTTATGAATCAGAATTGGACCACGCTAAAGCACAAAACGGATCAAGTTGTAAGAATGTAACCTTACAACTGAGATTTTGCATTAACTATCATAAAACAAATGTTGTAGGCTATAGGTTTATTCATTATAAATTTGCGTGACGAGCTAATTGGAAAGAGAATGAATTCGATAATATTGGGACTGTGTTATATCGGGACTGTGTTTTCGCGAGAAATGAATAATTTAAAAATTATTTTTTCTAAAAATAAATGAATGAGCCATCATACAAGGTAATTACTACGTACTTACTTACACCCGAGTACTTTATACTGGCTCGAAGAATTTCTCATCAAAACGATGGCGCATCCCAAAGCCCTGCATAAACCCTTGGCTTTTCATTTCTGCCGCCCCTTCTCCATCGCCACCGCCGCCGCCGCGGCGTCAGGCCCTTCGGTCGACCTGAGCTACCTTCGGAACGTGGCGGTGATCATCCATGTCGACCACGGCAAGACCACGCTCATGGACCGGCTGCTCCGCCAATTCGGCGCCGACATCCCCCACGAGCGCCGCATCACCATTGCGTCGAAGGTCAGTTTGGCGCGTTGAAGTGTTCCCTGAGCTTCACTAATTAGGTGGTGTGAAGGGTTGATTGAATTATTATGCAGCCTAATCACGTGGCGGAGTGTTGGCGTGACCGTAGTTTAGTGTTTTGGTTTAATTTGCGATAGCTGTGCAGACTGATTAGTGGGGGTGGAGTTGATGCAATGCAAGTTCTAGGCACATGTTTCTTTTTTCTTTTACTTAGTTTTTGTTGGGAAAACTCAATCTCTGATCGACACATTCGAAACAAATTCGATTAATGCGGAAAACATGCCCGATGACGATCAACTTGTATCACCGATCGTATAGGCATATCACACAACGAACATACTCGGTATTATCACAGATTAAGTGCCACTTTGCGCTTGAAAGTTTTTCGATCGTCTTTCGTACTCGTTTACATTCTGAAGGAAAAACAGAGAAAGCGTTATGTTCGAAGAAGTGTGTTCTTTTGCATATGGAAAAACACGTTTGTTTTTCCAAGGGGTGCCTACTATTATAGTGATAAGCAAATAACTATCTTGTGGGCCCTTGTGGCTCACGGGCCAGGTTTGGCTCATCTTGGGCAGTCCACCCATTATGTCTTTCATCTCCCACTCGTCCACGATGGGCTAAACACAACTCTCTTCCTTACAAAGTTCATATTGGCAAATAATCCGTGTGACCAGTATACTACAAGAGCTCGTTGTTATATATCTATTAGGAATATATAACAGCTCAAATTGGGCATTATCCAGAGTAGAATTAGCATGCAGTTCCCTAGATCAATCAGTTACATTTTTTATTTCTCTTGATCTTTTTTAGTATCTTATATATTGTATTCATAACTATGATTTACTCAAAATCATAATTGGTCGACCTGTGAATACAAATATAAAATGTGACATCATAAATTAAATTGATCTTCCTCTTTCCTTAAATCTCTCCATTTCAGTCCAACTCGCTTTTCTAGAAATGCCTCATTAGACCGAATTATCATGATCATCAGCAACATCCTAAGATAGTAAACGCTGAATAGAAATTTTGAGTATAAGTAAGAGTCGTGAGGATACTTTAATTGAGAAAAACTATTTTTCTCAAAAGTCTCACATGACTTAAAAGTTGAGATCATAATTTTTGTCAACTTTTATCGGTCGTCTCATGCATACGTAATATGAAATACATATTACAGTATTCTCTTCTTTTCCTATAAAGCATATATCTTTACTCTTAATACCGTACAGATGATAGTTTAGACATACTTAATGCCTAACTTGAGTTCACAAATCTACTCTATTTATAAGCGTCTATCAGAACTTACATCTGGCATTAAAGACAAGTAAAGTGAAATATGTGGGTCATTTCACTTTCGGACATAATAATCTATATGTCCTCATCTTAACATTCTGTTAAGGCGACGTCCATGCTTCAAGCTTGAGCTCTCAATTATCACTTAGATAACAAGCTTAAAACTGTCTCATCTCTATTCATCACATAGTGAGTAGAGGCGATTACCCGTGTGAGTGGGCTAATCTCTCATCTGTCCGACATACCTTTTTAATATAATGCACTCAGCATCGACATTCACAAACGTCATACAAACTTATAGGCATTGATAATAATAAACTTTATTAATAGTGAACATTAAGGGAAAATTACAATATTCAGTACATCATATTCTACACAGTCCTAGAGATCTCATATGACCATGGAAAACTACTCTAGGAATCGGCTTCATTATAGAATATGCTATCATCCTTTGTGTAGATATGTATTTCACGTTCACTTCCTTTTGTGCAGCCATGTCCTTGACATAATTATATTTGATATCTATATGTTTGATCTTTCCATGGTACTTGGGATCCTTAGTGTACACTATTGCTGCTTGGCTGTCACAATAGACCAATACTGTGTTTGCAGCACTCTTAGTAAAACCTAAGTGATCCAAAAATCTTCCAAGCCAAACAGCTTCTTGTGCCGCTGCTGATAAAGCCACGAATTCGGCTTTCATTATAGATACACACTATTGTTTCTTACTGCTTCAAGATATGGCGCAATTATTCAGTAAAAACACGTATCCATAAATAGCTTTCTTTTCTTTTAAATCTCCTCCCTAATCGGCATCAGTATAGCCTTCAAGGTGTAAATCACTTCCTTGATAAGTCAGCACATAGTCGGCACTTCCCTTTAGATATCTCGAGATTCTTTTGACGGCGATCCAATGTGCTTGACCCAGATTGGATTGGTATCTACTTACCATTCCAACTACATAACAAATATCAGGTCTTATACACATCATAGAGTACATCAAGCTTCTGACAGCACTATCATATGGAACTTGCTCCATTTGCTCCTTTTCTTGTGAAGTCTTAAGATACATTCTGTCGCTTAATGCTTCGCTCTTTGCAATAGGAGTATCTATTGGTTTACAGTTTTGCATACGAAATCGCTCAAAGATTTTATTCACATACGTCTCTTGTAAAAGGGATAGGGATTTTCTTTGAGCAATCTCTTAAAATCTTAACTTCAAGAATGTATGCAGCTTCACCCATATTTTTCATCTCAAAATTGGAAGATAACCAATTCTTGACTGTATTAACAAACTCCATACTGCTTCTGGCAATTAGTATATCATCAACATATAATGATAAGATCACAAGTTGATCTTTGGATCTTTTGATAAATACACAATTGTCTTCACTAATCATTACAAAATCATATGCCATTATGACATTGTGAAAACGAATATACCATTGCCTCGAAAACTGTTTAAGGCCATATATCGACCTAAATAGTCGACACACTTTGTGCTCCTGGCCTTTTGTAATGAAACCATCAGGTTGTTCAATATAAATTTCTTCCTCTAATTCTCTATTAAGGAATGCAGTCTTTATATTCATTTGATATAATTCAATATCCATACTAGCTACTATTGCTAGAATAAGGCGAATAGAGGTAAATCTAACCATAGGAGAAAAAGTTTCTTCAAAGTCAACTCCTTCCTATTGATTATATACTTTCGCCACAAGGCGAGCCTTATACCTATCTATTGAGCCATCAGCCTTACGCTTTATTTTGAGAACCCACTTGTTCCCAATGGTTTTGCGTCCTTTTGGAAGGTCAACAAATTCCCAAACTTGGTTTGATCTTAATGACTCAATTTCTTTTTCCATTGCATGTATCCATTTTTCCTTATTAGGGCACTTTAGAGCATCGTGCACATCCTTCGGCTCATCTTCATCTTGTGGGGCGATCATGAAAGCTTCTCCTTCAATGTCAAAATGTTGATGGGGAATCCTATTACGACTTGACTGTCGTATGGAATACTGTACTCTTGATGATTCACCCTGTTCCATTGCGCTCCCACTCGAATTAGATAATGGTGGTGTCGTCTCTTTAAGTGGTTGCAATTGAGACTGGATTGCATTTAACTCTCCATTTATCACAATGCTCCCACTAACTTCACTATCACGATCCATAGATTCGTGTAGTGAGTAATCACCACCTACTTCGCACTTTTTAGGAAATTCATTCTCTAATAATGTGACATCCCGTGATTCAAATTCAATTATATTTCCGCTTTCTTGCTCACCTATGAATACATATCCTTTTGAGTGTTCAGAGTATCTTATAAAAATACTCTTTTTGCCTCTTGGGCCTAATTTTTCATACTTGTGAGAAGACTCACGAGTATAGGCAGCATAACCCCAAGGTTTTAAAAAGCTTAAATCAGGCTTTCTGCTTGTCCATAACTCATATGGAGTAGAAGCAATTGATTTAGAAGGCACACGGTTAAGTATTTAGGTAGCAGTTAACATAGCATCATCTCAAAAAGTGATGGGCAAGTTAGCTTGTGCCATCATTGATCTAACCATTTCTATTAAGATTCTGTTTCTTCTTTCTGCAACACCATTTTGTTGAGGAGTATATGGAATAGTCAGTTGTCTTTCTATTCCCTTTTCATCACATAAATTTCTGAACTGATGAGATAGATATTCTCGATCTCGATCGGATCTTAATACTTTTTTTTGTCTAATTGATTTTCCATTAAGCTCATAAATCTTTTAAAGCAATTTAAAGCCTCGGACTTATGAGAAATCAAATCGACATGTCCAAATCGAGTATGATCATCAATGAATGTGATGAAATAAACAGACCCATGCCTTGCTTTTACATACATTGGACCACAGATGTCAGTATGGATTAATTGCAAAGGAAATTCAACTTTTGTTTCTTTTCCAAATGGTTTCCGCGTCGTTTTTCCTTCCTTCTAGGTAATGGTCACATATGGGTAAATCAACCTTTTTAATATTGCCCAATAAGCCATCTTTAGCCAATCGATTCATTCTTTGTTGGCCAATATGACCAAGTCTAGCATACCACATGTTCACATCATTCTCACAAGAATCAGATGATGTAAATAAGGAATAACTAACATTAACTTCACAATAGTTAACATCTAATATAATGAAATCATCTAAAAAATATCCGGAACCATAATAACTTGTACCTAAAGCAAGTCTACACCATTGTTATGGAAGTTTACATTAAAACCAAGTCTAACTAAAATCAATACCGAAACTAAGTTTTGACGAATCTCCGGAGCAAATAGCACATCATATAGGAACAATATGCGTCCATCGCGCATAAGTAGTTGACAAGTGCCAATGCCTCTTACCTCTACTCTTGAATTGTTCCCCACGTATATCCACTTCGTTCCTTGTGAAACTCGTCAGAACTCCACGAAAACTTCTCTATCCTTCGCTATATGGTCTATGGCTCCCGAGTCTACAGTCCACAAAGGATTATATTCAGTTAGAAACACTGAACTAGACACATAAGTAGCATTTTCATTAATGCTAAGGATTTCTACCTTCTTTGGCTCGCCATAGTCGCGAGCAAAGTAACCCTTTTTGCCACAGTTATAACATTTCACTCTTGAAATGTTCTTCTTGAAAGGACGCTTTCCTTTTTCCCATTGGTTGTGCCTCGGCTTATTCCCTGAAGGACTTGCTCCCTTGTCTTTCCACTTCTTTGATCTCGTAGGGTGCTTCCTCTTGGAGCCCGAAACTCCATGCAAGTTAGAACCAGCAAAGTAAATATCAGTTTCTGGCTTAGCTACCATGAGGCGATCCTCTTCCAGCTCAAGATGCCGCATAACATCCTCAAAGGTCTTGATACCCTCATTGTGGGTCAAATGGATCTTCATGTGCTCTCAGCTTTGAGGCAAGGAGCAAATTACTGCCTGCACCTGCTGTTCATCAGTGAGTATGTGACCGACATCCTTCAGCTCACTAATCATATTTGACATCTGCCTCAAAAGTTGTTTCATGGTCTTTTCATGAGACATCTTGTATGAGTCAAAACGGATAATAAGTTATCTCAGTTTGGTCACAGAAGTTCGACCAAATCTTGATGCCAGTGCAGCCCACATGCCTTTGGCATTCTGGAAACATCCGAACTCTTACATGATGTCATTGTCCATGCTGCTTGACAACGTAATACGAGCAAGAAAGTTCTTTTTTTTCCAAACAGCAAAGGCATCTTTGTCCCTTTTATGTTGGGCAGTTGTCCCATCCTCAGGTTTTTCCATAATCTAGTTAAGAGCTTCGAGTGCTTCTGGCTCTTCCAGCACATATTAAATCTTGAGACTTCAAATCTCATAATTGTTGCCATTAAATTTTTCTCCCTTATTAAGTCCAGCCACTATGTTCTTAGTTGCTGAAGCCATCGTATTTGAACATTTCAGACACATACGCATGAATTATTAAAGCCTATATAAATACTTCATCGGCATCATGATTACATAAACGAATCATTTTAATGAATAGTTTCACAAAAGGTCTTAGAGTCGAAAGTTCATTATGTTCTCAATCATTGTCTAAATATCATAATTTGAAATTATCATTAACATAATCATTTATGTAAAGAAATTGATTTTTCAAAAGTTGTACAAACTTTTATGAACTTCCCACATATGACATAACATATAATATGGCAATATAAAATGAGAAATCACAAAAAATTGATAGCCATATATATTTCATAACATATTCACAAATATTTAAGAACATGCAATATCAACTGGAAACATGTACAGAATTGATTCCAAATTCTAAAAGAACAATATCAAGTGTACCAATCCGACACATAGACAGGAAATGACTTATAAAATTCTTTAGAAAATTCTATTTTCTTTGGAACAAAAACGGAGGCTCCCGAAAAACCCCTAGATCCGGGCCATGATTTGCGCCGAGACCCATGCAATGCAAGGGTTGATGTTCTCCTTCCCCCGACCCTTATGTATTCTTTCAGAAAATTCTCCACAAGCATCTTATAGCTCAGACCCTTTAAGGTTTCTTTAACCTTATCAAGCATTCTTCCCAACTCCTTAGGAATAGTGCATTTTCGGGTTTTGATCATTACATATTTCGGCATTACAAAACCGTTCCAAATGATATCCTGTATCATTTTATTGACCTTGATGATGTGTGTCATCATATCATCTCCAGTGTCTCATCGATAAAGAGCTAGCTTGATTCTTAGTTTCTCAAGCCTCTCCTTTTGAGCTACCGTTCTTGGGATTATCGAAGTGCGACTCTAATGTACCATTGTTCCTACAACAAATGCAGAACAAAGGAATTACTTTTAATCCATGATACATTAAGATAAGGAATGCTTATTCATATATATATGATCTAGCACTTATATTTCAAAAAACTATAAAGAAATACTAGAGAAAATGCCAAAAAATATACCCCTAAGTACGTGTACATAGGGTTTATTGTGCATTTTCACATTTATAAGTGTAGTAAACATGTCATATGAATATACCATAATGTAGAGCATTCCGATACTAGCACGTCGATACCAAGAACGCCCAAATCAGAGTTCAAATGAGCTCGAACGGGTCAAAAGAACACAACGGGTCATTTTGCCCGGTCTGAATCGGTCCGGTCTGACCAGTCTGACCATTGACCGGTCAACTATCAACAGTGGTTAGGTCAACGGGTCAACGATCAACCGGGTTAGGTCAACGGTCAACTGGGTCGAGTCTTGGGTTGGGATCCGAGTCAAACCCGATCCACGCTCCGATGACGTCACGCTGACATCATTGTCGGCGATTGGCGACATCGACGCGTCATTTTGCCACGACGGCGTGTGGGCCTCATGTGCCGTCGCACCCACGGCCCATGTTGGCGCGTACGGCCTCCTCCGGTGACGTACCGCCCCTTATTTTGCTCGTCTCGATGAGCATTTTCTGTTTATGCAATAAAATTCAAGTTTTGACAAAAAAACAAAAATCGAAACATGCATAAACAGTTCGGCGACGCGAAGAAAACAAACAAAAAATGAGGTCGAAACGAAAAAAACAAGCAGTATACACTTCAATGTCAGAGATGATATACATGCATGATCGGAAAACAAGTAAGCGAGCTTTAATACCAATGTTGGGAAAACTCAATCCCCGATCGACACATTCGAAATATATTCGAAACAAATTCGATCATTGCGGAAAACGTGCCCGATGACCATCAACTTGTATCACCGATCGTACGGGCATATCATACAACGAATATACTCGATACTGTCACAGATTAAGTGTCACTTTGCATTTGAGAGTTCTTTGATCGTCTGTCATACTCGTTTGTGTTCCGAAGGAAAAACAGAGAAAACGTTATGTTTGAAGGAGTATGTTCTTTTGCATATGGAAAAACACGATTATTTTTCCAAGGGGTGCCTACTATTATAGTGATAGGCAAATAACTACCTTGTGGGCCCTTGTGGCTCACGGGTCGGGTTTGGCCCATCTTGGGCGGTCCACCCTTTATATCTTTCAGTTTTTGATTCGTGAATTGTTGATATATTAAGGGCGCGAATGTTAACTATTCTGCTCCAGAAATCAAATTCTTGCTAGAAATTGATTTCTAGAATTCTTGCCAGAAATTAATTTCTGAAGGAGAAATCTGTTTGATAAAACATGACTAATTCTACTTCAGAAATTGATTTCTAGAATAGAAATCTATTTTGATTTGTTGATTTTTTTTTCACCTAAAAAAATTTAAATTCCACTTAAAGTGGGTGGTCACAGGTATTCTAAGCCATTTTGTGAAGTTTTAAATTTTTTTATTTTTTGATTTTTTTGGGCATCTCAAAAAATTTAAATTTCACTCAAAGTGAGTGGTCAAAGGTATTTTAAGCCATTTTGTGAAGTTTTGAAATTTTTGATTTTTTTGGGCACCTCAAAAAAATTAAATTTCACTCAAAATGGGTGGCCACATGTATTCTTAAGCCATTCTATGAAGTTTTAAAATTTTTTATTTTTTTAGCACCTCAAAAATTTTAAATTTCATTCAAAGTAGGTGACCACAAGTATTCTAAGTCACTCTGTGAATTTTTGAAATTTTTGATTTTTTGATTTGTTTGGACACCTAAAAAAATTTAAATTTCACTCAAGGGTGGCTTCTAAGCCATTATGTGAAGTTTCGAAATTTTTGATTTTTTTTTATAGTTTTTGAAAAAAATTCACCAAATTTCCTATTTTCCCGAAATCTGACTTTTTTTTATTTTCTGAAAATTTTTATGAATTTTTCTGGAATTTTTCAATTTTTATGCATTTTCTGAAAAAAATTAGTGAGATCTCAAAATGTGTTGTAAAGGCCACGAAAAAGAGAGAAAAGAGGGAGAATAAATTCTGGAAGAGAGAAGCTACAAAAAGTAGTTTCTCTTTTTCTTGCCCAAAACTCATTCTGGAATCAAAAATACATTCTGGAATCAAGTATTTTTAACAAATGCATTTTTATTCCAGAATGTAAAAATTGCTCCGGAATGCACTCTGAAAATTTTTTAATAAACACATTTCTATTCCGGAATGCACTCTGGAGCAGAATTTCTGCTCCAGAATGGATTCCATGCGCGCCCTAAACTTCTAACCTTTGCTAGTCGGGTAATGAAGCTTTATATTTTCCTGCAGGCGCCATGCTATTTATGCTTTAGATTACGTGTAAAATTAACATTTTCAACTCGTGGGTATCCACATGTAACGTCCATCGCATGGAAAGACAATGAGCTAAATATGGTTGACACACCCGGAAATGCAGACTTTGGTGGTGAGGTATGATAATTGATACAACTGCTAAATAAAAGTTGTTCTTGCTAATATATATAGGTCTGCGATAGATACATACTTATCTTCCTATTTTCTCGGGGCTGGGGGCTTACTTGACTAAGATAGGCTTCCTCTCATCATAAAAGAGAAAAATCTATTTGAATTTGTGAGTTCCTGTTGGATCGTTCATTTAAAAGATGATAACGATATTAACAAATGGAAAGGAATCGAAGTTCTGAGCAAAGGATGAAGACGGAAATGACTGCAGCGAATGCGGGCTTAGGGGAATGAGGATTTCTCTAACGGCATAAGCCCCATTCTGTAGCATAAAAGGTGTCACTTATCACCCCTTACATTTATGTGGGAATTCACGCTCTAGTTTATTTATTTCATGAAGGCTTGAAATTTTTCTTTGAAGAATAGTGGACAGACAGAATGGTAAGAGATGGATTCCTTATCTCAAAAACAAGTGTTATACTTTTTATTACATCAATGGGTCATTAGCTTCTTTAATTGCTGGCCTTGGTTTCTGGTGCACTGTGATATGAATGTGCTTATTTGAATATCCTTGCTTGATTATAGGTTGAGCGTAGTCGACTAGGAAGCACGGACACTCTCCAGGGGGCCTCAGTGTCATGTCGGACACATGTCGGACGTGTCGAACACCGACACTCTTTTTTGTTTATTTATTTATTTGTGGATTTGAATCAAATTAATTTGATTGAAATAATCATAACAATGATAATTTATCATGTATATATAAAAATATACACATAATATACAACGTGTCTCAACGTGTCAGAATTTTCATTTTTTGAGAAATGACGTGTCGGAGAGTCATGTTGTGTCGTGTCGCGTGTTGCGTGTTGCGTGTCACGTGTCGTGTGTCGGTATTGGTGTCGGTGCTACTTAGCTTAGTCAGAATGGTTGAGGGAGCAAATTTTATTGGTGGATGCTGGTGAAGGTCCGCTTGCCCAGACAAAGTTTGTTCTGGCAAAAGCCTTAAAGTATGGTCCACGGCCTATCCTCCTCGTAAACAAAGTAGACAGACCTTCTGGTACGGTTCCTCGTCATTTTAAATGATTTCACTTGTGCATTAACTTAGTGAAACTCGCATATAGTCATTTAGTGATAGCAACTGCTTTAGTGGTGGAGGCATTTTTTTATCTACTTACCGTTCATTTTGGTTTTACTTCTATTTCTGGCAAAGAGAGTCCATAGTTTAGGAGGCTTTTTGTGAGAAAGCGTCCTACTTCTTTTTCTCCACTCTAAACATCAGCCAAGAGGAATTCTATCAATTAAGGGCATGTTTGTTTACACTTAGTCAAAAGCAAAAGGCCAAACTTTAAAATATTTTTTAAGTGTCAAACTATCGTTTATTGATCTACGTGTCAACAATTTTATTAAGTGAAAGTTTCAGGTGTTTCAGATCAAGTAAAAGTGTGTGGGCTACAAGAGTTTGACTAAGCAAAAATTAAAAAGTAAAAGTAAATCCATACGCGCCCTAACTTTTTATCTTTACAAGTATGAATGCCTTCTCCAATTTTCATTCAAATCTAAAGTCAAGCATGAATTCCTTCTCCGACTTTTCATTCAAATGTAGTCAAGCATCATATCCCCCGGAATGAGAAGGTTGATAACCACATCTTTCATGTCTATGTACTAATGTAAAGGTGGTTGGCAGCTATGGTAGCTCTTTTGCCCAGGGTGCGCCTATTACCAAGGGTTTTGCTTTTCTTTATAGATTGTCCATCTTCTGGTCCGTCATTGCAAGCGTATAAGAGTGGCTTTTCAGTTTCATGTATATTTCCTGTCTTTGGTTGGGGGTTGTATTATTCTTGATAATTTTCTGCAGTTTCTGAGGAGAGATTTAATGAAGTAGAGAGCCTGGTATTTGATCTTTTTGCAAGTCTTGGCGGGACAGGTGTGTAGACATATGTTGTGAAGTTTATTTTCCAGTCCGCATTTTTGTCTAAAGGGAAATTTTGTTCCGTTCATCTGTTATCTAGAGGAACATTTGGACTTTCCTGTCCTCTATGCTTCTGCGAAAAAAGGTTGGGCTTCCCCTACCTTCACAAAAGATCCTCCGGCTGGTGCCAGGGATATGTCACAGTTGCTGGATACTATCGTGGGGCATGTTCCTTCACCAAATGCTAGTCTTGATGCGCCCTTTCAGATGATGGTTTGTATAGAATGGTTTATGGGTTGGGCTTTCTCATTAATTTCATTGTGCTTTTCTTCCATTTCTCATCCTTAATACTGGATGAGGAAGCAACATGTCATTTAAGTCACTGCGGACACAATTTTGAAATTTCTTATCACTGTACAAATTGCTATTGTTCTCATTGACTTGTGCTTTTAATCAGGTTTCCATGATGGAACGGGACTTTGACCTTGGGAGAATATTGACTGGTCGTGTATCTTCTGGAATAGTGCGTGCGGCGATAAAGTACATGGAATTCGTAACACAGTCTGGGGTTCAGAAAATTGAAGAGGGAAAGGTTCGTTTACTATTCCCTGAAAGAACTTTTCAAACCCATGGTTTACAGGATTGTGTGCATCGCATGTTTTTGCCATTGATTCTCTTTTTGTACCATGGAAAGAGAGCTAATTTTGAGGTTCATTAACTGCAATGAGAATCCAGCATCTCAAAATCCTGTGACAAGCAGTACCAAGGAGAATTTCATTCTCTGCCTAGCCAACAAAGCGATATTTCTACATTTCCTCTTTGCTTTAGGTGGTATCTACTTTCAGTATGGAATTTAGTTTATGATGGCTTGTGCCTCTTACCAGTGCCTCATATGGAAGATGAAAATATCCCCATTGCGATTGAAATTAGGTTGCACCCTCTATTCATGCTTTTGAGTGTTGTTTTGATATCTTGATTTCACTCGCCACGAAAGGAATGAGCCAGAAGCTCCCGTCTATAGCACCTAATGAATATATCTTTTTATATGTACTTTGCTCAATATCTGTACTTTGATTGTGGACTTACCAACATGCATCAATTTTGGCCTTGAATATTGTGAGAATGTAGGTTCAAAGCTCATGAAGAAGAAGGCTACAAGTATGGCTCTCATTGATACCGCTGGAGCAGGTGATATTGTATCGATGGCTGGGCTAGCGAGCCCATCCATAGGCCACACAAATGCTAACACGGAGGTCAGTGAGCCTATAATTGTCAATTATCATATATGTTGAGGACGTATTCTTTATCTTAGACAGCTTGGCCTTTTTAATGTGACCTTGTAGGTTTGAGTATGAACTGATCTTCTTCTCCCTATCCAGGTAATGACTCCATTGCCTACTATTGAGTTGGATCGTCCAACCATTTCTATGACTTTCGGTGTGAATAACTCTCCATTGGCAGGACTTGACCTTGTAGGTTTGAGTATGAACTGATCTTCTTCAAAACATATAAGTTTTGAAGCTTCTTTTCTTTGCTTTCGGTAAATTTTGAGTGCTCGAGTATATGCTGCCATCTTGTTGTGATTTTTACTTTGTAATATCTCATATTACAATTTTTTACACATTGTCATTAAAGGGTCAGCTTATATTCCCCCAAAGATAATGTACGATTTGTGATGTTGAAATTTGTGATATATGGAGCTTAACATGAGCTGTGCATACTGGATTATGTTGAAGTTCATCTATCATCAGGTTTTTTATAAAAGTTCCGACTGGGATAGTGCTGTTTTGTTTGCAAATGATTGCTCATGCAGGATTTCTAGTCAGGAAGATTAAAACTTTTTTCCGTTGATGAATACGTGTTACTTTTATGCCCCTCCAATATATTTTTGCGAGAAAATGGATAAATATTTTATCATGAGATCTAAGAAGGTGCCAACGCGTGTGCTAATCTCATGACAAGAATTGTAGTGTCGGTCAGTACATTTATGTTTACATCAAAAGTGGAACGTGAAACATCCACCTCTAACGTGTAGTGCAGAAGTTGAATAAATGTAATATATCGGAAAATAACAGAGAGGTGATTGCGACTTTGACATGGAATATAGCCATGAGATGATCATTTCACAAGTTGAATTTTCTTGATTTCCACTCCAACCTTTTTGGAGTTGGATGCATTTACGTTGTTTAATGTGGCCAAAGCTCTGAGCCTAATTTACTCTTGCTGAAGTCTTAGATCTGCTTAAATGTGCATTTCACAAGAAGGCCCCTTAGATTTTTTGGTTTTTCTGTACATTTGCATTAGTTTTGATTTATATTTAGATAATTAGGGGTATATTGACTGGATGATCTTCTGCAAATGAATTGCTCGTTGCAATATTATATTTCTTTGCTCATTGCTTTGGTGTACCATGTTTAAAGTATGAATTGAGAGCGTCATATTTAATATGCACTTTGGTAAATCTTAAATTGTTATTCAGGGGTCTGGTCGGGTACAGGAGTGTCTTCAGCAGTGATACAAGAGGAACAGGATTCATGCATCGTGCTTTCCCGAGTATGTTTATAGTGCTAGAAGCTATATATTACCATGGGATTCTTGTTTTACTTTTCGTTTCCTCAATTGCCCTGCTAAATAAATGTACCACGGTCGCTCTTATGAGTTACTGGTGGTGATTATCCCAACAACTATGTTGAGGTGAATTAGGCTCCATAGACAATAGATCTACCGAATTAACTTCTGATAGGTTTTTGAAACCCAAGTTGAAGTTAAATTTATTCGTGTAACAGCCCGAATTTCGATGTAATTCCGGGATCAATAAAACTGATATTATTTCGTGTTTCATTTTAGTAAGTCTCGCCCAGAGCTGATCACTCTGGGATACTAACCAATGGGGTATGGCTAACTAGAAAACGGTACGTGGACCGGGGACGCTATCGTGAAACGGACACCAATCACGAGAGACACTGAGGGAATAATTTAGGCCAACATGGGCCGATCGTAGGAAAGGGTAATGGATTGGGTTTGGCCAAGGCCTACGATGTACAATAGGGACGCAGGTGATTCTGCAAGATCGAAAGTACACGTGACTAACCAGTCCTGAACTTGAACCGAACGATTGTGACCTCTGGAACTAGGGATAATTTCTTATTCTCTCAATGATCGAGACCATTACGATACGGATAGTCCTAGGTAGATACGCGTAACCTCTAAACAGCCGCCTGTTAGTGAGAGACCCTGAAATTGAAAGTTTAGCGAGCTTTGTTCACGGAATTGGGTTCGGATTTCGATGTCGATTTTCGAAGGTTTAAGAGACTATTTTTGGGAATCTGACGTCATATTATGCTGGCCACATACATTTGGAGTTAGTACGAGTAAAAATTGAAATTTCGGTCTGGGGATGAAAAATTACGATTTTGCCCCTCGGGACACCAGCGTCGCTTTTCGAGGCCAAAATGAGGTTATTTTTCGAAACCGATGTCATTTTAGGGTGGCCACGCACATTTAGAGTGGTTTCGGTCAAAAATTGGAATTTCGGCTCAGAAGTGAAAAATAATATTAGTTTATTCCCAGAACTTGGCAGTCGATATCAAGGGCTTAAGAAGCTATTTTCGTGATTCCGACGCCACATTATGTTGGCCACGAACATGGAGGGTTGGTACGGGCAAAAAATGGAACTTCGACCCAGGACCGGAAAAATAACGGTTTTGCCCCTAGGCTATTTTTGGTTCCGAATTTTGGAAGATAATTAAGGAAATTAATTAAATTTGGACTTATCTTAATTATTGCAGCAAAGGACCAAAATGCCCTTGAATTATTGGATAAGATTTAATGGTGGCCCTTGGATGAGGGGTAAAATGGTCATTTTTGCTAGATCTTTGACACTTGGCACCTCTAGTCCCTAACATTTGACCAAGATAAGACTCTCTCTCTCTCTCTCTCTCTCTCTCTCTCTCTCCCTCCTCTCACCCTCATCTGGCCAAAGCAGCCTCTCTCACTCTCTCCCGAAGATCACTCTCTCTCTCATTTTTCTCTCTCGGCAAGCTTAGCCGGAGCAAACCGCCGGCCACCGGAGCGCTGCCGCTGGCCGTCGTGCCCTACCGTTGACCACCTCGGTCCCCAGCCTCAGCCTCGCCTCTATCCGACTCCTTTCTCTCTCTCTTTCTCTCTCTTTCTCTCCCTTTTTCTCTCTCGGGCATCACCGTCGCCACGCCGGAGCCCAATCGGCCCAGCTGCTGCCACTGTGACGTTCCCAACGTCCATACATCACTGTTCATCGACGTCCGTACAGTGACTGTACGACGTCCGTACAGTCCGTACCGTTCCATACACCGCCGGCCGTACGCCGTCGCCGGGAACGCCGCTGCCGATTTCACTGTTCACCAGTGATCGGTCGTCGTTCTTCATCGTCGTGGTCCAAGATAAAGTGAGTAAAATTCCTAAATCCGGATTAGGACTGATAGTGCATTTTTCTGGGCTGGTTTAGGTATTATCGGTGCATTTTAGACTGGCTTAAGTAGTATCAGTGTATATTTCAGACTGGGTTGAGGATCGATTGGTAGAAATTATTATCAGGAAAATGTAATGGATCAATAAGAATTTATTGGGGAGAATAATTGGACTAAATGGCCAGATTAGGAGCCTATTGGTGAAATTGCCGGGTACATCCGGGTTGACTGATTGTATATAATTCGTGCTTAATTGTGATTGATTGCGTACTATCATGTCGCATGTTGTGTGGCTAATTTTTGTGGAGTGTGATTGGACACTTTTGACTTGCAATTAATTATTGATTTGTGAATCGCACGTTAGGCCACACGGTATCAATTGGGCCAATTAGGCACGTGTTGTGACATTGAGTGTTTGAATTATATTGGTGCTCGTGGTACATTGCATTGCATAACATGGACACGCACCATGTATGCCAAGAGTGAGGCATGTGATGAAATTGTGCGAAAATGCGTGCCTGCCATGAGCATGTGATCACCTAAAATACCCTGAAGCGTGTTACGCGGGGTTCAGATAATAATTGGTTGTGTGATCACCTAAAGACCTTTGGGTTGTGACCTTCGGGTCGATACCGTCGTCATGCACTTTGAAGCAGGACGATGCCCGGTACGTCCGGAAGACGACCAACCTCATGCACTTTAAGCAGGCTCTGGTTCGTAAGGAGATCAGTGTTGCGCCTCATGCACTTTGAAGTAGGCTAGAGACACTGGGCCAGATCGGTGCTGCGGCTCATGCACTTTGAAGCAGGCTAGACACACCGGGCTGTGATTATTGTTGACTCGAGTCATAATAAATGTTAATAAATTGGGCAATTGCCAGTGTGCCAGTGTGGGCTAGTGGGCCGAGAAATATGCGCATGACATGTTGACGATATTTGCATGCATAAACATGCATGGACTGGCATACGAGTGTGTGAGACTCGATGCCTAAGCATGTGTTTGGCGTACGTGTGACTATGTATGCCACGTATGTGCCACGATTATTATATATTGAACTGTCTAACCTGCAGGGTCAGAGAATTATTTGATTGTTGTTGCATTATGGCTTTAATTATTTGTTTCCGATCAGGAGATTGCATGCTAGCCTAGCCTAGGTTTAGGGGTTGAACTCACTGAGATTTGTCTCACGGTTGTGTAAATCGAAACTTTTCAGACCCCCGGCCATGAGGATGGAGAGACCACCAACTCTTTTTGGGATCTTTTTGCAGATCCGGCAGTATACCAGTACCTACCCCTAAGGAAATGAGGAGACATTTGTGAGGTACCGATCAGAACTGATTGTGAATATAGGCGAGTATTTTTACCGGAAGCAGGAGTACGTGGCATGGTGCCACCGAGATGCCGATGGAAATGAGGGAGAGCCCCTCGGGACCTTTGATATTCCGGTCGATAGTGTTGAGCTGTTGCACCCAATTATAGCAGATGGTGGGGTGATCGATCCAGAGACCACACCCGAGTGGATGAGGCAGGAGGAAGAGATTGATGAGGAGTTCGATGTACTAGCAGAGGATCCCGAGCTGATGGATGAGGAGGAGAATGATGAACCCGATGCCATGGAGCAGGACGTAGAGGAGGACGGAGAGGTTGCAGAGTTAGGATCAAACGAGGAGGGGTTCGAGCTTTACCTTGACCCAGAGTTGGAGCCGGACTCCGAGGATGAGCGAGCCCAGGCCAAGGATTCGGAGGAGTCAGTGTCTAGTGAGGATGCCTCCGAGGAGTTGTCAGATGATCCCACTAAGTTGTCCGATTTTGATTGGGAGCCATAGGGTCGTCCAGTGTCCTTAGCCAGTAGTGAGGGCCGCTACTTTTTGGACTGTAGCCCTCTCCCTGTGTTTTAGCCTGACCTCCCTATCCACTTATCCCTTTTTGATCAGGTGGCTGCTGACCGTTTGTATCTTTTACTATGCTTGTAAATATTGTACAAATGGTTTTTAATAGTAATATAAATGTGTAATCATTTTCTAAAGTGGTGCATGGCTATCCTTGGCTCATATTTGTAGTTGTCTAGGTTTTATTTATTTATTACTTCCGCTTGTGCTTGATCTCTATTGGGCGTGGGTCGGCGAAGTTTCCTGGGACGTCGCAGTTTATCGACCAAGATAGGGATGTTGCGTGCCGTGGGGTTCGGGGCGTGACAATTCGTGCCTCTGGACATTTAGCCAGTGGATCAATGCATTAGTCTCTCTGACTAATAAAAGAGCTGTATATATGCATTAGAAAGATAAAGAAGACATTGCACCCTGGACTTTATTTAGTCATGGATATGTTTTTCCACTATTTCATTTCCCAATTTCGCGATGGCTTGTAGACAGGCTTCATCGGGTGTGGCAATGAATTGCACTTTAAAGTGATGTAGCTAGCAAGGATCACCTAGAGGGGGGGTGAATAGGTGATCTAAATAAATTCTTTATCAATTTAAAGCGGAAGTAAAAGATCAAGAACAAAGTCTGAACAACAAGCAGATTCTGATAAGACTTTGTGACAAATGTTCTTGTGAGCAGTATAAACAATATAATAAGATATTAGAGATAGAGAAAACTGCACACAAACAATTATAGTGGTTCGGCTTAGATCAAGCCTACGTTCACTCTCCCACGCTGACAGCCTACTGGCTGGATTCCACTAATCAAATCAATGAGAAGTTACAGCAAGTTGTGCCGCTTAAACCCAAGCACTTCTCCCCGAAGTTGGTGCTGCTTATACCAAGCCGATAGATCACACTATCTCACACCTAAGCACACACTTATAACACTATCTACACCTCTCAAATGATTACACGTTTAAGCTCACGAAAGACAAGAGATTGAATCGGAGTATGCTCAGATTTTGGACTTGTTGATTCTTGATTTCGTTCTCTTCCTTCTGCTCCTCGTTGATCTCCTTTTATACTCCTCCACTTCCAAACTAGCCGTTGGACAGTCTTCAGAGGATCATCTTCCAATATTCACCTTTGGACATATTTGTATAAAATGGATTGAGTAGCCGTTGATTGATAAAATCTGAATCCCGATAATTCCGGTCGCCCATACAATCAGAATCTTAATTTCCATAAGTAGAGCTTTGTCCGTTGTAATGCATACTTATCGAAATGTTTGATTGTCAATCCATTTGATTGGGATTGATACAATCAAAACTTTCCTTCTGTGAAATCCATACCAGATCACTAGCTGTTATTCTTCATTCTGAGTTCTACATCTGAATAATTTCAACGTCTGCATCTGCGTCTGAATAATTTCAGCGTTTGCGTCTGCGTCTGAATAAATTTTGCGTCTAAACTTTCTCGTTCTGAGTCTGAACTTCTTGTTTTGAGTCTGAACTTCTCGTTCTGAGTCTGAATCTCTTTTGTTTGAAGTTCTTTCACAATCTGAACACGAACTAGATCAAGATTGACATATGCTTTTCTTCAAAAATAACTTCCTGAATCAAAATACTTCAAAGCATTTATCAGACTTACAAAACACTCATGAACAGTTTTGTCAACTTCAAAATCTATTGGGAATTTTCCTTAACAATCTCCCCCTTTTTATGGTGACAAAACTTCCATGCAGATATATAGATTTTGATATAATTTTGAAAAAATATGATCAAGCATATAATGTAGCAGATATTCAAGATATCATATATCATCAGAGTAATTTGATATGAGATTTTTTATACTTAGTTTTTGAATAAGACAAGGAGTATGACAAAATCTGAACCGTAAAAGAAATGAATCACAGTCTATCTCTTTTTATTTGAATCCAATAATCTGCATATCAAACCAAATCATATATGCATATTTCTCCCCCTTTTTGTCAGCATCACAAAAAGATATATGCATAAAATTCCTTAATGATCATGACAATATATGGAAGTATAATCGAAACTCAATATTATGCATCAATTAAGTAGAATTAACCACTGAGCACATATGCATATTTACATCCACTCCCCCTTTTTGTCATAAACAAAAAGTGATAGTAATGGAAAGGGTATCACGTAGAGAATATAAATTTAACTCATCTTCACATATTATCTTCAAAATATATTTGGCATGAAACACAACCTTCAAAAATATCATCTTTTGCGAACATAACATATATTAAATATAGCTCATGTTCTGAAGAATCAAATATCATATATATCAACAAACACGTATGCACATAATAAATTTCACAATCTTTTTGTCATGAAAAAAAAACGATAATATATGTCAGGCCTTGAACCCCACGGCACGTAACATCCCTACCTTGGTTGATAAACTGCGACGTCCCAGGAAGCGTCGCCGACCCACGCCCAAACAGAAATCAAGCACAAACAGAAGCATAAAATAAACAAACCCAGACAACTACAATATGAGCCAAGAATAGCCATACATCAAACACCATCGTAGAAAATAATTACACATTTATATTACTATTAAAAATCATTTGTACAATATTTACAAGTACAAACAAAAAGGTACACACGATCAGTAGCCACTTGGTCAAAAAGTGGTAAGCAGCTAGGGAGGTCAGTCTAAAACTTTGGAAGAGGGCTACAGTCCAAAAAGTAGCGGCCCTCACTACTAGCTAAGGACACAGGATGACCCTAAGGCTCCCAATCAGGGTTGGACGACTCGGTAGAATCATCTGGCAACTCCTCGGAGGCATCCTCACTGGGGCCTGACTCCTCCGAATCCATGGCCTGTGCTCGCTCATCCTCGGAGTCCGGCTCCAACTCCGGGTCAAGGTAAAGCTCGAACCCCTCCTTGTCTAATCCTAACTCGTTATTTTCCTCAGCTCCTATCTCCACATTGGACCCTACCTCAGCAACCTCTCCAATTTCTTCATCTATGTCCATATTCTCAAGTTCCTCTTCTTCGTCTTCGGGCTGATTAGCATCTTCGGCGATTACTTGAGGCTCCCCCTGCATGGGCTCATCCACGCCGTCTACGTCATATACATCATGAGGATTGATTATCTCACCATCAGCCATTGGTGGAATCATCAATCCATCTTGGTCAATTGGCACATCAAAGGTCCTAAGGGGTCGCCCGAGGTTGCCGTTTGTGTCTCGCAAGCACCAGGCCATGTACTCCTGGGTCTGATGAAAATACTCTCCTACGTTTATAAACACCACGGATCGATTTCTCACATAGGATTCCCCATTTTCTACGGGGTATGTACTGATATACTGGTGTATCCGTACAGGTATCCCAAAAAGCAGCGGATTCGGCATCTTTATAGCTGGGGGTCTGAAAAGTTTCGGTTTACACAACCGTGAGACGAATCTCAGTGAGTTCAATCCCTAAACCTAGGCTAGGCTAACATGCAATCTCCTGACCGGAAGCAAATATTTAAAATCATAATGCAACAACAATCAAATAATTCTCTAACCCTACAGGGTAGCTAGTTCAATATATAATAATCACGGCACATACGTGGCATGTATAGTCACACGTATGCCAAACACATGCTCATACACCGAGTCTCACACACTCGCATGCCAGTCACGCATGTTCATGCATGCAAATGTCGTCGACATGTCACGTGCATTTCTCGGTCCACTGGCCCACACTGGCACACTGGCAATCGCCCAATTTATTATTTATTACGACTCGAGTCAACAATATTTACGGCCCGGTGCGTCTAGCCTGCTTCAAAGTATATGAGGCGCAGCAACCAATCTGGCCCAGTGTCTCTAGCCTGCTTCAAAGTGCATGAGGTGCAACACTGATCTCCTTACGAACCAGAGCTTGCTTCAAAGTGCATGAGGATGGTCATCTTCCGGACGTACCGGGTATCGTCCTGCTTCAAAGTGCATGAGGACGGTATCGACCCGAAGGTCACGACCTGAAGGTCCTTAGGTGATCACACAACTCATTATTATCTGAACCCCGCGTAACACGCTTTAGGGTATTTTAGGTGATCACATGCTCATGGCAGGCACGCATTCTTGCACAATTTCATCACATGCCTCGCTCATGGCATACACAATGCGTGTCCATGTTATGCAATGCAATGCACCACGAGCACCAATATAATTCAAACACTCAATATCACGACAGGTGCTCAATTGGCCCAATTAATACCGTGTGGCCTAACGTCCGAATCACAAATCAACAATTAATTTCAAACCAATCATTGACCAATTGCACTTCACGTAATTCAGCCACACGACATGCGACATGGCAGTACGAAATCAATCACAATTAAGCACAAATTACGTACAATCAGTCAACCCGGACATACCCGGTAATTTTCCAATGGGCTTCTAAGTTGGTCATTTAATCCAATTAATCTCCCCAAATAATTCTCATTAATCCACTAAATTTTCCCGATAATAATTTCTACCAATCAGTCCTCAACCCAGTCTGAAATATACACTGATACTACCTAGGCCAGTCCAAAATACACCTATAATACCTAAACCAGTCCAGAAAAATGCACTATCAGTCCTAATCCGAGTTTAGGAATTTTACTCATTTAATCTTGGACCACGACGATGAAGAATGACGGCAGATCATTGGTGAACAGTGAAACCGGCGGCGGCGTTCCCGGCGACGGCGTACGGACGGGGCGGTTGGCGATGTACGGACGGCGACGGTACGGACCTGTATGGACACCACCTGTACGGGGACATTGTACGGACTGGGGGGAAACGGTGGCCGGCGAGGTGGCGGTGGCCGGCGCGACGGCCGTACGGACGGCGGACCGTACAGCGCTACAGTACCGATTATACGGACACTATACGGGACAGGTACAGTCGCGCGTCGTACAGCATGGCTGGATGGCTGGGTGGCAACGCAACGGCGATCCGAGCTCCGGCGCGGCGGTAGCGAGGCTCCGACGCGGCGGCAGCGAGGCTCCGACGCGGCGGCAGCGAGGCTCCGACGCGTTGGCGGTGCTAACCCGGGAGAGAAAAAGAGAGAGAAAGAGACAGAAAGGGAGAGAGAAAGGGGTCGGACAGGGGCAAGGCCGAAGCTGTGGACTGAGGTGGTCGACGGTGGGGCACGGCGGCCGGCGGCGGCGCTCCAGTGGCCGGCGGCTTGCTCCGACAAGGCCAAGCCGAGAGAGAAAAAGAGAGAGAGAGTGATCGGGAGGAGAGAGAGAGTTCTGGCCATGAGGGGGGTGAGGAGAGAGAGAGAGGATTAAATTCTGGTCAAACACTAGGGGCTAGGGGTGTCAAGTGTCAAAGATCTAGCAAAAATGACCATTTTACCCCTCATCCAAGGGCCACCATTAAATCTTATCCAATAATTCAAGAGCATTTTGGTCCTTTGCTGCGATAATTAGGATAAGTCCAATTTTAATTAATTTCCTTAATTATCCCCCAAAATTCGGAATAAAAAATAGCCTAGGGGCAAAACCGTCATTTTTCCGGTCCCGGGGTGAAGTTCCAATTTTAGCACATACGTGTTCCATATGTGTGTGGCCAACATAATATGGCGTCGGATTCGCGAAATTCACTTTTTAAGCCTTCGAAAATCGACTGCAAAGTTTGAGGGGCAAAATCGTAAATTTTTTCAATTTTTTTTCGAAATTCCAATTTTTGGCCATAACGGCTCCTGGTAAGCGTGGCCACCCTAAAATGGTGTCGGCCTCGAAAAATAACCTCATTTGGCCTCAAAAAGCAACGGTGGCGTCCCGAGGGGCAAAATCGTAATTTTTCACCCGGACCGAAATTTCAATTTTTACTCGTACTAACTCCAAACGTGTGTGGCCAGCGTAATATGACGTCATATTCCCAAAAATAGTCTTTTAAGCCTTCGAAAATCGACATCGAAGTCCGGGCCCAATTCCGTGAACAAAACTCGCTAAACTTTCAATTTCAGGGTCACTCACTAACGGACGGCAGTTTAGAGGTTACGCGTATCGACCTAGGGCTATCCATATCGTAATGGTCTTGATCATTGAGAGAATGATAAATTATCACTAGTTCTAGAGGTCACGATCGTTCGGTTCAAGTTCAGGACTGGTTGGCCACGTGTACTTTCGGTCTTGCAGAATCACCTGCGTTCCTATTGTACATCGTTGGCCTTGGCCAAACCCAATCCATTACTCTTTCCTAAGATCGGCTCACGTTGGCCCAAAATATTCCCTCAGTGTCTCTCGTGATCGGTGTCCGTTTCACGATAGGGTCCCTGGTCCACGTACCGTTTTCTAGTTAGCCATACCTCATTGGTTAGTATCCTGAGAGTGATCAGCTTTGGGCGAGACTTACTAAAATGAAATGTGAATTAATATCAGTTTTATTGATTCCCGGAATTACATCGAAATTCGAGCTGTTACAATATAAATAAGAGATTCGTTAATGACAAAAAGTAAGAAAAATCCGGATTGTGTAGAACTTAGCAAGTTCTAACATACATTACCTTTTCTTTCATAGTAATTAAGAGTGGGCAGAAATTAAATTAACTTTCATACTTTATTTACGCTCCCCCTCAATTTGATACCATTTTGAGATGATTCTCCCCTTTCTTTTGCATTTTTTCACTTTTTGTTTTTCTTCCCTTATCATCAAGGTAGCTTTTGCAAATAACTTTCATTGCAGCTTGTGCACTTCGAACAAATTATTGTTCCTCTATTTTCTTTGTAGCAGCAACATCCGCCATATTTGTTTGCATTTTGAAATTCGAGAAAGAAATTTGTTTTCTTCCATCAAGCTCGTCTCGGATTCAAACTGCATAAACTCAACAAACCTTTTGCACAAATTTGCAGTTAAAGATATAATATCTCACATAATATGTAATGCCTTTTCTTTAGCAATAATATCAAATATTTAAACCTGAGGCAACTTATCCTTTCGTACGACGCTTTAAGCGTTTGCTTTTTGTGTTTTGACATGCCTCCAATAATTTGTCAGAATATTGCATAAAGGAGAAATTTTCGATCCTTCGGAAATGTTGCAAAATCTCCCCGATTGTGGGATCAAGCTTTCCAGACTTCACAAGGAAAGATTCTTTTACATCCTGCAAATACTTGTAAGAGAGATAATAATCTTTGCAAAATATAGAGAATGTCACGTACATACCTTGCTCTGATTTACGGATCAAACTTGCTAATTAAAAAATCTTCTAAGAATATAGCAAGTGATTCAAGATTGTAGGAATATTCCTTAAGCGTGAATCTCATAAGCAAGTGATACCAATTGAAGTAGCTATTTCAAGCATTAAATATATGCAATATCTTACACACATGGCAACAAATATTACCAATTTGTATCTCAACATGCATGTTCAGAATATACCTTTTCTCTTTAAAAAGAATTCATCACTTGAGATCCTCCGTTGATTGCATCATGACTTGCGTAGGTTTGCATTCATGCTTCCTTTGTATAATTGTCTGCAATAAACTCATTTCCTTTCCAGTATCCTTGTATTTGGATCCTTTCTTTTTGTTAGACGCAAAATAACAAACTTTCATAGAAGCCCAAGGATACTTTCCCAACTCATCTCAGTAGAGTATTTAAGGGAAATATGCATAATAAACAATATCTCGCAAAAATAAATTCTTTCTTTGTAAGGCATGACAATATCGGAGAACACATAATGAGTCCAAAAAAAAATATTTCATTTCCAATAGGATATCAAACAATCTCTTTTATAAAATTTCATCTAAAAAATCCATCAAAATAAACTTGACTTTTATTACGACATTTCTAACACAACCAATGATGTAAAATATGCAATTTCAAGTCCAAATAAAGCAGAGCATGGAGATAAAATGTTAAGTCCAAAGAGAATTCATAGATATTTAAAGTACGTATCCGAAGCAAATTTAGAATTTGAAAAAAAATATATCTTTACTTACCAAATTCTCTTTCCTTATTCCCTGCAAGAAAAGTAATCTCATCTTTTCTTTGGTACCCAAATCTACTTAGATCCTTTTTGGTTAGAAGAAGCATCAAATCTCCAATTGATTGTCTTGGATTTCTTCCAATCAGTTGGATATTGTTGCTTATAGTGATCACTTGAGTTCGAGCAATTATAATATTGATATCCAATAGGCTTGACAAATTGTTTACCAAAATGATTTCTATAATACTGGATTGCAGGTCTGCGCTTTAATCTCTCCTTGACCTTTGGAAAGTCATTCTTGATCTGACTTTCATTTTCGAAACCGAAGCCAGATTTGTTGTAATGGGGGACTTGAATGGATAGAACATGCTCTAATGTCTTTGAGCCAAGAGCAAATTTTTTGCAAATCTTTGGAATTTCTTCCTTATAGGAATCAACTTCTTTTTGCAAAAAATCCTTCTCTTCCTTGATAGAGAAATTCTCCTTTTCAAGCTCAATGATCTTTTTCTCATTCATAATATTTTGTTGCTTCAATTTAGAGACTCCCTTTTTCAACTCGGAGATCTTCTTCAACGCATTCTCATGTTCCGTGCATAACTCTTCAAAAAGATCATCATCATCGAGAATAGGATTTGAACAAATCACCTCATCTTCTTCGGATTCAATGTCTGCCATTAAGCATAGATTTCCTTGCTCATAGATTTTATCATCGCTGGATTCAGACTCTTCATTGTCGTCTCTGTTCTTAAAATGTTTTCTTTCTCCGGATTTCTTGTTGGCTTCTTTGCTTTGGGGTTTCTTCTCTTTCTCACAAGGTATTGAAATCTTTTGATCAGCAACTTCATCTCCTCATCGTCGTCTTCTTCATCTCCTTCAAAATCTATTTCATCAGAATCAATGTTAGATTTTAACGCAATTAACTTCTTACCTTCTGGATCTTCTTCATGTATACGTTCTACTTCATATGATTGAAGAGTTTCAATCAGTTCATTCACTGATAGTGGCATGATCCTTTGAGTCTCTCGAAGTGAAGTTTTGATGTTGTCCCACTGCTTTGACAGTCCTCTCAAAAGTTTGTTGACTTTCATTGCATCTGAGACTGGTTGTCCTTGATATGCAAGACCGTCTACTATATTAGCAAATCTGTCATACATATCAGCAACTGATTCTCCTGTCTTCATTTTGAAGGATTCATATTGACCAAGCAAAAGATTGATTTGAGTTTCCTTGGCTCGATTTATTCCTTCATAAGTAGTGTGGAGAGTATCCCAGATTTCCTTGGTTGATTCACAAGAAGCAATTTTCTTATATTCAACAAGTGATAAAGCACAATAAAATGAATAAATCGCTTTTGAATCTAAAGCTTCTCTTCTTGTTATCTCAGTTTGAGATAATGAAGGATCTGCTGCTTTGCTTGCATCTGCCTTTTCTTTTGAATCTGAAGACTTTGGGTTGACTCTTTGATGATGACATCCCATTGCATATGATCAATTGACTTTATGAATGCCTTCATCTTATTCTTCCAGACAATACATTCCTTGCCATCGAAATATGGTGGTTTGTTGTTGCTCTGTCCTTCAATGAGCCCTGGAGTACCATAGCTAGCCATGTAGATCGTTAGCTCAGAAGTAAAACATTTCAATAAACGAGCAACCTGCTCTGATACCAATTGATGTAGCTAGCAAGGATCACCTAGAGGGGGAGTGAATAGGTGATCTAAATAAATTCTTTACCAATTTAAAGAGGAAGTAAAAGATCAAAAACAAAGTCTGAACAATAAGCAGATTCTGATCAGACTTTGTGACAAATGTTCTTGTGAGCAGTATAAATAATATAATAAGAGATTAGAGATGGAGAAAACTGCACACAAACAATTATAGTGGTTCGACTTAGATCAAGCCTACTCCACTCTTCCACGCTGATAGCCTACTGGCTGGATTCCACTAATCAAATCAATAAGAAGTTACAGAAAGTTGTGCCGCTTAAACCCAAGCACTTCTCCCCGAAGTTAGTGCTGCTTATACCAAGCCGATAGATCATACTATCTCACACCTAAGCACACACTTATAACACTGTCTACACCTCTTAAATGATTACACGTTTAAGCTCACAAAAGACAAGAGATTGAATCGGATTATGCTCAGACTTTGGACTTGTTGATTCTTTATTTCGTTCTCTTCCTTCTGCTCCTCGTTGATCTCCTTTTATACTCCTCCACTTCCAAACTAGCCGTTGGACAGTCTTCAGAGGATCATCTTCCAATATTTACCTTTGGATAGATTTGTATAAAATGGATTGAGTAGCTGTTGGTTGATAAAATCTGAATCCCAATGATTCCAGTCGCCCATACAATCAGAATCTTGGTTTCTATAAGTAGACTTTTGTCCGTTGTAATGCATACTTGTCAAAATGTTTGATTGTCAATCCATTTGATTGAGATTGATACAATCAAAACTTTCCTTCTGTAAAATGCATACCAGATCACTAGTTGTTATTCTTCATTCTGAGTTCTGCGTCTGAATAATTTCAGCGTCTGCGTTTGCGTCTGAATAAATTCAGCGTCTGAACTTTCTCGTTCTGAGTCTGAACTTCTTGTTCTGAGTCTGAACTTCTCGTTCTGAGTCTGAATCTCTTTTGTTTGAAGTTCTTTCACAATCTGAACACGAACTAGATCAAGATTGACATATGATTTTCTTTCAAAAATAACTTCCTGAATCAAAATACTTCAAAGCATTTATCAGACTTACAAAACACTCATAGACAGTTTTGTCAACTTCAAAATCTATTGGGAATTTTCCTTAACACAAAAAAGTATTGAAGATATTCCATCTGCTATTTACCTGCTTTTAATTTTTCTCATGTTATCACGTCCCGAACCCCGTCGAGCACGCGACACCCTTTTACCTGGTCGATTTGTACGACGTCCCAGGAATGTCGCCGACCTCAAATAACCATCAGAGATTTAAAGCCACAGCGGAGATCACAATTTATCCCTGACAAATAAAACTAGGGAGAATAAGGAGAATACACATATTTCTTTACATTACTAACTTATAAAATATTCGCAACTTACAGCCGCCAAACTTTACCACTATCGCGTATACTTGCACCCCATGATACAAAACATCGATATACCAAAAAGATCGATGACTTGACTTTCTATCCCAAAAATGTTACTTTCCAAAAACCTATTAAGAATCCCTGAACTAACCCCTAACGCCTCTTGCTAGGCGTCCATTCCGAGTCTGACTCCTCATCTTTTGATTCCAAACTCTCCTAAGCAGACTGCTCCTCTGAGGGCTCTGACTCTGCTTCGATCACGATCGGGTGATTGATGTCGCCCGACTCAGTTGGAGCTGCGTTCTAATACTCCTCAGCCAAGAAAACGAAGAAATTATACTCAGGCACGTAATTGGGATCCATGTATTCCTCAAAAGGGAGTATGTACTCCGGGTCTCCTGCCGGCTCATCCGACCCTTCAGACTCATCATCAGGCTCTAACTCGGGCTCCACCTCTTCTGGTTCCTCATCCTCTGGTTCTTCTTCCTCTGGTTCCTCTTCCTCTGGTTCCTCCTCGGGTATTGGTTCGAAATCTATGTCCATCGGATCATCCTCAGCTTCCGATGCTTCTGGCTCGGGCTCATACTCAGCCTTCGAAGATCCCTGAGCGGCGGGTGCTGGATGTATCCTAGACCGCGCTACGCTAACCTTCGTACTTGTTAACTCTCCATCTATAGGAGGTATGGCGGCTGGGTCCCAATCACCGACTAAATCAAAGGAAACGTCAAAACCTCTAACGGGCCCAAACTCAGCCCCGTCTCCATCCCGAAAGAACCAAGCAGTGTATTTCTGTTCTTCAAAAAGAGGTAAACCTACGTCTACAAAAACAGTAGATGTGTGCTTAATCCAAGTAAAATTATCGTCCATCGGGAACTCTACAACCTTAAACTCTGTATGCACAGGTACTCCAAAACGTTCTGGTGGCTGAGGTGGATTATTTATGGCTCGGGTCGGGGTTCTGAAATATTTGGTTGAAAATAATCGTGAGACACTTCTCAGTAAGTACACCCCTAAACCCAACCTAGGCTATCACATACCTCCAGATAATCATATAGACACACGTGCATTCGTACACATCAAACCATTACATTGCAGGCACATCAAATATTATAGTCAAACTCAAACATGCGCACACCCGTACTCAATCACAATCACATCGTATACAAACACGTGCATGTATCGTTCTCATCCCACTATTCCTTTCATTCTCATTTTCACTTTCACATCCATTCGCCAGTGACCCGCGTTGAAGTACACGCCTCAGGCACACTGCGACCCTTCATTTTCCACTTTCACTCGCCAGTGACCCGCGTTGAAGTACACGCCTCAGGCACACTGCGATCATTCACTTTCCACTTTCACTCGCCAGTGACCCGCGTTGAAGTACACGCCTCAGGCACACTGCGATCATTCGTCACATCATTTCCGGCCCGCGTTGAAGTACACGTCTCAGGCCATGTTTCTTGCCCGCGTAAGCGTACACGCCTCAAGCTCAACATCTACCACCCACTGCACAACCCGCGTTGAAGTACACGTCTCAAGTTGGCAGTCCTCTAGTAATACCGGGCATCATCCCGCGTTACAGTACACGCCTCAGGACGGCACAATTTTCAACAATTTCTCATGCCATGCCACATACCATCGCTTTCTTACTCATGCACACGCTCGACACGCACTTACCACACTATCCTGGCCCATTACACGCGGCCCACACACGCATTATTTTACATACAAATCATGCTCACTCAGCAATTCACATGGGCAATATCAACAATTAATTTAATCAGCTTACGTGCGCACTCGACAAGTATAATCAGTCACTCAATTGCACAACAACACTCTCAATTAAATCACCACAATTTATAAATAAATCAAACACGCCTCAAATACGGTAATTTTCATTTTTCTCCAACCAAATGGCGTCGGATTAATTCCGATCCTTCATGGGACTTTCTCGCCATTAAATACCGGTTCTAAAAATCCAATTTGCGTCCCGAACCGAGCATCACAGCCTCATGAACAGTGATTCTTAGCTTGAAATTCCCTCAAATCGTCCTCCAAAAATTCCAAATTAATCCTCAAGGCCCGCCAAACATTTCCAATCATAAACCCCAATATTTCGCACCCGCATTTTGTAAATTTCACCGTCCCAGCTCAATTATAATTTCAACACACAAAAACACGGAAATTGCTATTTTTCTCTAACCAAATGGTCTCAAATCGATTCGGGTCCTTCACGAGACTTTATCGCTATAAATTCTCGGTTCTAAAAATCCAACTTGCGACCCGATCGGCCCATCACAGCCCTATGAACAGTAGTTCACAGCTCGTGAACAGTAATTCGCAGCCCCTATTATTCTGAATTTTCCAATAAAAATTTTCTAGTTTCAATTCTAAGGCCCGCCAACTGATCCCACTTCTAATTCATGCCATTCCGCACCTACCCTATGCCCGGTTTTGCCTAAAATCGCCTGTCGATACCCGAAATCCTAAATTGAGTTTAGAGCGCGACTTACCCGCGTTCTAGACTATCGCGGCTAGAACGGAGAGCGGCGACACTAAATCGGGGATGGCGGCGGCGATGTACGGCTCCCGGGTGGCGGCGATCGGCTTGGGTGGCGACGGTGTGGCTTAGGCGTGAGAGAGAGAGCCACGGTGGGGAGGGGTTCACGGCCAAAAAGGGGGGGAAATGCTCACGGCAGAAAGGGGAAGAGAAATGGAGGAGAGAGAAGGAATGGGTCAAAGATAATATGTCCAATTTGACCACTTTTTGGCAATTTACCAAAATGCCCCTTTCTCACATTTTTGATCCGACGGTCCTGATTCAATCTTATCTTGATCCAACGGCCGAGATCGATTCTTGCACAAAAATATCCAAGGGCATACTTGTAATTTTCCAAAAATCCAAGGGTAAAATTGTCCAATCAAAATTTTAGGGCAAAATTACCAAAATGCCCTTTGCCCTTAAAACATGCCCTTTATTAAATCTTAGGGGTATTTTGGTCACTTTCTTCGTTTCTTGTCCAAATTGAATTTTTCCGAAGGATTTAAGCGCATAAAAAATTGACACTTGTCATGTGCAACGTCGTCCTAACGTTCCGTCGTGAATTCCTAATTTTCCAGTGTCCAATTTGGGCAAAAATCCAATAATTAAATTCTATTAAACGCAACTCGAACGTTTCTCGAGCTAACGGGAGGCTTGCTGGGGAAATTCGCGAAATCGACTTATGACTGATACTAAATCGAGTTACGTGCAAGTCCGTTCGGTACGTGACGACCTCGGTTGTCATTAAAATCGCGAAGATCAATCACTTGATCCGAGGGGTACGATCGTTCGGTATAATTTCAGAATCATTCGTCAAGTCGTTTCGTGGTACAACGGAATCACCCGCGATCCACTACTAGGATAGTGGCGAATTGTCCTCTAACTATCCTTGGATCGGCCAACAGTGGCTCAAAATATCACTTACGCGATTTAATGGTCGAAATCCATTCACGATCGAATTTCCTTTAGTTGCGCGAATTTAATTCCCCTATTAGCCTTTCCCTAATGGTTAGCATTCCTAGGAATGATTAGTTCCGGGCGAGAATTTACTGCGAGCACATCTCATAAAACTCAATTATTCAATAAATTCCAATTGGTGGAATTTCGAAATGTCACACTTGTTTCTGACTAAACATTGTTTTACAATGGGGCATTAAAGTCAAATGTGATTTTGCACGCAATGAGCACATTTTTGAGTATGGTTGCACTAGTTTCTGACTTGCATTTGCATTTTCGGATTTCATTAGATGGGATTTTATTTTCTGCTAGTCGTTGGTCTCTCTTGCTTATGTCTGTTTTTATCCGAATACTGCAGCCTATGCAAAGCACCGAGGCCCTCTTGGGAATGTGAGGAAAGGAGTATTGGTAAGTCTTTGTGCCATGATTTCGATTTCATGAGGCAAACTTCTTTTATACTAGCACTTTATTTCATAGGAAATCTCTTGGTTTAAATTGCTATTGACCAAAAATAAGAGTTATCATTCACCCGCGATCCCATAATGTTTGCCTAAGGTCTACTCTACTTGTAATTTCATTTCTGGTACATTAATAGAGGTGGACGCTTCAAATATAGGACTAGACAATGTGATTTGCATCTCATGCGATTGTATCATGCTTTTGACAGGACTAGACACCATCCAACAAGCACTTCATTGATAGACATTATTAGTGAGAGCCTTCTTTCCCTTAAGCAAATCACTTAGAGTGAGAATCCACCCTAAGAACCTCATGACCACGAGCAGAGTCCACTTTATAAGAGGGGGCCCTTACTTTGTGCGTGGCTTTCTAGGGAAAGTCGGGGATTCATTGCTGCTGAAATGTCATTTACAAAACCAAATAAATGGATTTGACTGAAAGATAATGATTTCTTCTTCAGATCCCTATCTAAATATGTTACTACATTCACATTTTTATCACTGGATGTTTGTTCAGAGTAAAATAATGATGTGTTTTATTGGTAGATCTATGAAAAGTATTATTCTTTGTTTCCTGGACCATATTTAGAATTATGTATATGATGATATTCTTGTTGCATTGGCCAAAATATAGATTCGCATTTTCTCTGGTGCTGTCAGTGTCCTTGACTAAAGCATGCATGCTTCTGTTGGACAGGTATCCATGGGCTTTGGCACAATCACGGCTCGTGCATTAATGAGTTTAGAGGCTCGTGGAACTCTCTTTGTGAGCCCGGGAATGGATGTTGTCACTCACGGCCGATTATACATGTTAATGCTGTTGCAAAATTTGAATGATTTCGAATCAAAAGAGCAATCGAGTCGGACTTTAAGGCGTGATATCACTTTCCTTAAGGATTTATTTGCCCCACAATGTTGCTAATGGTCACCGGCAAAAATCCTCCAGGATACAACAAAATCTCAAAATGAGAATACTAGATAGCAATTCTAGGATTTCTCCAGAGTCTCTATGGGAAACAATTGAAAATGATGGCTGTAGTTTTTCTTGAAAATTACTTGAAATGATGTTGTTTTTCTTCTTGCCGAAAAACTGACATATATGGAAATCGGTCTTAAAGAACATAGGCAACTCTTCACGAAAGGTTGCAAAGTTAACAAAGATATCTCTTCGGAAGAAGTTGCAAACTGAACAAATGCAACCCTTCGGGAAAGATTAAAAACTGAACAAGTATAATCTTCAAAAGTTGTCTTGAAAAGACACATGTAGAATTCGGAATAAAATAAAAAATATATATAAATAAAATTCCGAATTTTCATAATTTCAAAAATTATTTAATAAACAAAAAACAACATTTCAACTAATAAAGATTAATGAGATAACCTTACGAAATAAAATAAAATAAAATAAATTAGAGGGATTAGTGCTAATTAAACCGCGGCTCGCAAGCGTGCAAAGTGCTAAGTGCGCCTAATAATCGTGCCAAAATCGCACAATTATTCGCGCACCCGCACGCGGGTATTGTGTGGACTAGCACACACCTCATTGTTGTGACATTTCGAATTTTGGCCCATTTTTGGGATTTATAAAATGTGTAAATCGTCAGTGCGCTTATAATAGAATCTCGCCCGGGAACTGATCACTCTCGGGTTCTTGTTTTTAAAATAGAGATTTTGCTAGAATCGCACTGGATCGAATTTGGCCGTTATTTAGACCCTGAACTTGGCAGTCGATTTTCGGGAGTTTCGGGACGAAATAAATTGGATGGTATCGATATTATTGTGGCCAGCGTTGAGATTATCAGAGATAGTGGGAAAGCGAATTTTTGATCGAGTGCGAATTTGGATTAGTAGACCTCCCTCGTAGTGTGTTTTAAGTTAGTTTATTTTGGCCATTTGCCCTATATTATTATTTGGGATTTTTTGTGGACTGTTAGATCATTTTCCGAGTTTGAATCGTGACCGTTAGATCGGTTTTTAGTTTGAACCGTGTCCATTGGATCGCGCTTGAAAACAAAAATTAACTTTTTGTTCTCTGTCCTCTCTCCTCCGCGCACGCTCTCTCTCTCTCTCCTCATTGTGTCTGCCCCTCTCCTTTCTCTCTCTCTCTCTCTCTCTCTCTCTCTCTCTCTTCCTCGCTCTCTTTCCCCCTCTCTGCCGCGCACGTCCCCCCTGCAACGTCCCCTCAGCCCTCTCTTCCCCATGCAAACTCTCTCTCTCTCTCTCTCCCTCTCCCGCACGTTTCCCCTCTGAATGCCTGACACCCCCCTCCCTTCTCTCTCTTCCTTTTCTCCTTCTTCTTCCTCTCCTCTTCTTCTTCCTTCTTCCTCCCTAGGCCCGACGGGATCTGCTCCTGCTTTTGCTCGCCCGAGCTCGTCGTCGCCCGACCCGCCACTGTCGACCGCCCCGCCGTCCGCCTCGCGCCGCCGTCGCCCCTACCGAGCCACGCCGCGGCCTGTCGCCGCGACCGCCCGTTGCCGGCCTGCCCGCGAGGCGCGCGAGCAGTAGCTCGTCGCTGCGACCGCCGCGACTCGGCACTACCCAGCCGCACCTGGCCGTT
Organism: Syzygium jambos; assembly: GCA_031216235.1. Lineage (NCBI taxonomy): Eukaryota > Viridiplantae > Streptophyta > Magnoliopsida > Myrtales > Myrtaceae > Syzygium > Syzygium jambos. Next base: position 18,437,684 of record CM062226.1, read on the forward strand.
GCCGCCGTCGTCCCAGTCGCCGCCGTCCGTTAGCTGCCGCCCCCGACCGGCCGTCCTCTCCCCTCTCCCTGTTCGCACGAGCCGTGAGCTCGCCCCCGTGACTGCCGCGGGCCCAGCCATCCCCGTCGTCGCCGCTCCGCCGTCCTGCTCGCCGCCGTGCTGCCCCGTTGCCGTCGGTACGCCGCCTCCCCCTCAGCCTCTATCTCCCTCTCTCCCCCCTCTCTCTCTCTGTCTCTCTCTCTCTCTCACCGCGGCTGACCTCTCCCCCTCCAACTCGTCGCCGCCGCGCCGCCGTAGCTGCCGCGTCGCTACCGTCGCCGGTCGCCACCCAGGCCGGCCAGCCAAGCCGCGCCCACGCCCGTCGCCCAGGCGCATTGCTCGTTCAGCCGGCCCGTCGCCCGGGCGTGTTGCCCATCCGCTCGCCCGTGCGCCCCGGGCACGCCGCATGCCGCCCGCGCTCGGGCACGCCGCACGTTCGCCGCGCCCGCGCATCGGGCACGCCGATCGGCCATTGCGCCCGCTTTGGCCGGCCAGCGCGCCCGTTGGCCCGCGCCCGCACCTAGTTGGGCACTGTTCACCCGGACCATTTTGGACCCGAGTCGACTTTTCCCGGGCCAAAACTTGGTAAGTGACTCCCTAAACTCTACCTAGTATTTTGGGTACTTATAGACTTGTCTCGGTTAGAACGACTAGGGCGTATTTTAATTTATTTATATTATGATTTAATTAGATTATGTTATGCTTTAATTGTGCTAATTAGATTGGATAGTAATATGCTTGATTTGGAGAAAAACGTGCGTGACCGACTTGAACGTCGGGTTTATGGATTGAAGTGGCGAATTGTGATTTGGACTGAGATGTGAACATGGGTTGTTTGATGCAATTGGCATGAAATTGATTGAATTGATTGGCGTGTGCTTGCTTGTAAATTTTAAGCCCGGATCGATCGGAGGCCTACGGATTTGGGACGTGTTGACGGCAGTCCATGTGAAGGCATGAATGGCTGATGTGCCAATTGGATGCGGGCTTGAGACGTGTTGACGGTGGCCCGTTTAAGGTGTGTTGGACCGGGACGTATTTACGTCGGTCGTTGGATTGATCGAATAGTGTGGCTTGGGACGTGTTGACGGCGGCCACTGGAATTTAATTGAACGGTATGGCTTGGGACGTGTTGACGGTGGCCATTGGAATTGATCGAATTGTGTGGCTTAGGAGCCTGTGAGACCGGTCTTGAGACGTGTTGACGGTGGTCTATGAGAGGAAAGTTGGTTGGACACGTGTGTGTGATGTGATTGATTGGATTGGCTAAATGTACGTGTGGTTGCTTGGTTGGATCGGTCGAATGCGAGTGGAAATGTGTGTGCCGGGTGATTGTGATATGATGGTGAACTATTCTTGCATTGTTATGTTTGGACTAATATGCAGGGTTGACTCGTGATTCGAGGCGAGGTAAGCTTGTCGTGTGAAATTAGTTATATTGTCTGGTGATTCGCATGTTAGACTTGTCTGGGTACGCATTGGCCTACGTAGGGTATAGAGGATTGCTTATTGAGACTCGTTCTCACGGTTATTATATAACCATTTCAGATCCACGACCGTGATCAATTCGGAGATACCGCCAGAGTACCACGGGGATTGAATGATGAATCAAATTACCCTGTCTTTTGAGTACCTTTTTGTAGAGGAGATAAGCTTGTCAACCACCGCCTCCTTTTGAAAATTGTGGTTTTGAAATTGGTAGCCTGGGCTACCGTTTTGTAATAGTGACTATTTTAAGAAGTTATGCATTTATGGTTCCGTTCTATCCCTTTGTCATATTTTATTGTCTGGGTTGTTTTATTTTGCTTCCGCTTGCGTAATTCATTTGGGTCGGCGACGCGTCCTGGGACGTTGCGTTCAATGATCGACCGTAGAAGGGATGTCGCGGGCCCGTCGGGGTTCGGGGCGTGACAATTGTCTTCGCTCTAAGAAGCAAGAAGATATTCACAGTTATAAAGCGGCCCACTTTCTTAAAACTTTCCTACGTGGGATAAAAGAAAGAGCATTATTTTGTTTGTTTTACAAACAAACATCCAACAATCCCCCACTTTGTTTGTAAAATAAAGATTTCATGGATAAACACTTTTAAAAAAAATTTTAAAAACAAAAACCATACAACCAAGATTTCGGTGAGATTAATATATATGCATAAAGGTCTCTTTCGAGTTAAACCTTTACTTAGTGGAAGTATCTCAAAACTCTATCAAAGGGACAAGTAGCTCGGCTTTAAACTTGTACTTTGAAATAATAGAATCGGACATACCGCACATATACTAACATCTTGTTTCAGCGAGAAGTTCTATATTACTCCGCACTATTATGGCCTTATGCTTGATCCTGTTTCATGAGCTCTCTAGAAAGCAACCCAAACTTTCATAAGAAGCGGTACCACTTCTAAGCTCATATAGGTGAAGTATCTACCATGTGTTTCTATTACTATCACATCAATAGTTTGTACTATACTTCATTAAGAATTCAATTCATCCTCTAAAACGTAACAGGCGATACTAACTTCTCGTATCAGGGCTAGCGTTAATATCAAACAATCACATTCAGTAACTTGTTTTTACCCATTAAACCTTGTAACTAGTGATGTTCTAGAAAAAGGTTGGGTTACCATTACTGGTGATTTTAATTAAAGGGTTTCAGCCCCATTTCTTTCAAGGTCGTAATTACCATCTCTCCTGGCAAAGCCTTTGTAAAAGGATCAGCTAAATTGTTACTTGACCTCACATAGACAATTGTTATGGTACCATCTTGAATCAATTATCTCACATACTCATGTATTAGACTAATATGTCTAGACATACCATTATAAGTGCTATTATAAGCTCTTGCCAAAGTAGCTTGACTATCACAATGAATAGAGATAGGAGGCATAGGACTAGGCCATAATTTGATATCCAACAACAAATTCCTAATTCATTCAGCCTCTTTTCCAGTTGCCCCTAACGCAACGAATTCGAATTCCATCATTGAGTGAGTTATACATGTTTGTTTCTTGCTCGCCCAAGAAACAGCACCTCCGCCAAGTGTGAAAATCCATCCAGAAGTGGAATGTTTATCACTCACACTTGTAATCCAACTAGCATCGGTGTATCCTTCTAATACAGCCGGATAATTATTATAGAACAGACCTAAATTTTTAGTTCTCTTAAGATAACCAAAAATTTTGGTAATAGCCCTCCAATGTTCTATACTTGGATTACTAGTATACCTACTCAACTTGCACATAGAATGAGCAATATCAGGTCTAGTACAATGCATCGCATACATTAAAGACCCTATAGCACTCGCATATTCAAGTTGTGCTACCGCTCTACCAGTATTATAATTTAACTTAATACTGGAATCAAATGGAGTACTTATTTCCTTGAAACCAAGATGCCGAAATTTATTTAGCATTTTTTCAAAATAATCACATTGGCTCAAAGAATAACCCCCCACCATGCTTTTTAACTTTAATACCTAAGATAGTATCTACTTCACCTAAATCCTTCATTTTAAACATGGAGGTTATACACTTCTTAGTCTCAACTATTCCGGTCATATTCGTTCCAAAGATAAGCATATCATTAACATACAAGCATACTAAGACACCATAGTCTTTAGTGAATTTAGAGTATATACATTTATCAACACTATTGTGGATGAAACCATAAGACAATATGACCGAATCAAATTTTTCATGCCACTGCTTAGGAGCTTGCTTAAGCCCATAAAGAGACTTCCTCAATTTACATACTTTCCTTTCATTTCCAGGAAGAACGAAACCCTCCGATTGTTCCATGTAAATTTCCTCATCTAAGTCTCCATTCAAGAAAGCAGTCTTGACATCCATTTGATGAACACAAAGATCATAAATGGAAACCATAGCAAACAGAATTCGAATAGAAGTTATACGTGCAACAGGAGCATACGTATCAAAATAATCTATTCCTTTTTTTTGTCTATACCCCTTGGCCACTAGTGTGGCATCCCGAATTTTGACTCAATTTTGGGATTTAATAAATGTGTAATTCGTCAGTGTTCTTATAGTAAAATCTCGCCCGGGAACTGATCACTCCCGGTTATTGTTTTTAAATTTTGAGGTTTCGCTAGAATCGCACTCGATCGAATTTGGCCGTTATTTAGACCCCGAACTTGGCAGTCGATTTTCGGGAGTTTCGGGACGAAATAAATTGAATGGTGTCGAGATTATCGTGGCCAACATCGAGATTGTCAGGAATAGTGGAAAAGTGGATTTTTGGATCGGGTGCGAATTTGGACTAGTAGACCTCCCTCGTAGTGTGTTTTGAGTTATTTTATTTTGGCCCTTTTGTCCTATATTATTAATTAGGATTTTCGTGGACCGTTAGATCGTTTTTAGATTTGAATCGTGGTCGTTGGATCGCACATGAGTGCGATTTGACCATTCTCTCTCTCTCTCTCTCTTTCCTCCCTGTGCCGCGTCTGACCCCATCCACTCCCCTCATTGACCCCACCAACTCTCTCTCTCTCTCCTCTTCCCTTCTTCTTTTTCTTTTCTTTTTCTTCTCTCTTCTTCCTTCTTCCCGACGCCGCCGCTACTTCTGGTTTCTGCTCCGCTTCGGTCCTGCTTGTCTGGCTGCCGCTCGACCGTCGTCGTCTGCCTGGCGCCGCCGCCCCGCCAGCCGCCATGCCGTCGCCTCCATGAGCCCCCCTCACTCTCCTTCTCCTTCCCTGTTTCCTTTGTCGGGCCGAGCCCGCCCTTGCCCAGCTCGGCTCACCGCCGCGTCCGACGCGGCCAGGCTCTACCGAGCCGCCGACCAGTTCGTCCGGCCTCGCCCCCGTCGCCTGCGATGCCGCCACGCCACCTCCTGCCGTCGTGCGACCATTCCCTCTCCCTGTTTCTCTCCTCCCCGACCTTTCTCCTGTTTCGGCTTCCCGACTCCACCACCATCGCGTGCCGTCGTCCCGGCCGCTGCCGCTACTCTGTCCGCCAACACTTAGCCCTAGCCACCCTACCCAGTCCCCTGCAGCCGCCGTGCCCACCCGGTCCGCCCAATGCAGCCTAGCTCAGCCTTGGTCGGACTGTCCCGGTCATGGTCGAGCCTCCGTCGCTCATCGCCACCGCCGGCCGACCAGCTCGCCAGCCAGCCAACCCGGCCGTGGTCGAGCCCGTTGCTGAGCGCTGTGCCCGTCGTTGCCCGAGCCGTGGCCCATGCATCCCAGCCGCTCGCTTGCTGCCTGGCACCTTGCTCATCCGACCCGACGCCTTGCCCGACACCCAGGCGCGTTGCCCATTCAGCCGGCTCGTCGCCTGGGCACGTCGCCTGTTCGTTCGCCCGTGCGCCCCCGGGCACGCCGCGTGGCCACTGCGCTCGCGCGCCAGGCACGCCGATCGGCCATTGTGCTCGCATTGGCCGGCCAGTGCGCCCGTGTGTCCCGCTCCCCCGCCTAATTCGGCACTGTTCACCCGGGCCATTTTAGGCCCGAGCCGATTTTCTCCGGGCCAAACTTAGGTAAGTGACTTCCTAATCCTCATTTAGGACTATAGGTATTTTTAGACTTGTTTAGGATGTGATTAGTACTGATTTAGGGACTAAATGTGGATTAGAGTCATTATTTGTATCTGCGTTTTTGGTATATTAAATTGTGATAATTGTGGGGCTTAATTAGTGGCTAATTATGGTGGGCTAAATGACCGTATTGTCGTGGCGTGTGTGGGGGAAATTGACGTTTGATTGTGGTCGACTTGGATGGTTTTGGGTGCATATTAGTGGCTAATATTAGTGGGTCAATGATTGGCTTGTTGTGGCATTCGTGGGTGGATTGGATGTTTGTATGTGGCCGATTAAATGTCGAGTTTGTGGGTTGGTGTGGCGTGTGGTGGATTCGATTGAATTGTGATTGTGGATCGCTTGGTGTAATTGACGTGAAATTGGTTGAATTGAATGGCATGTGTATGCCTATCGATTATAAGGGCAAAAGGACACTATAAGTGCCATAACTTGTGTACGGCGTTCACTTTAGTGCCATAACTTCTTTTCGGATCACTTTGGTGCCAAGTCGGAAGAAAAACGATCACTTAAGTGTCATAACTTTTTTTTGGATCACTTTAGTGCTAAAATTTTTGAAAAACAATCACTCAAGTGCTAAAATTTTTTAAAAATAATCATTTAAGTGCTAAAATTTTTGAAAAACGATCACTTAAGTGCCAATCTCTGGCGAGACTCCGGCGAGCCACGTCAGCTTCAGAAATTAATAAAAAAAATGCCACGTCAGATTTCCGGTGAAAAATTGTGTACGGCACCGGAGTTGGCACTTAAGTGATCGTTTTTCAAAAATTTTAGCACTTAAGTGATCGTTTTTCAAAAATTTTAGCACTAAAGTAATCCAAAAAAAAGTTATGGCACTAAAATGAGCGTCGTACACAAGTTATAGCACTTGTAGTGTACTTTTGCCCGATTATAAGCCCGGATTGATCGGAGGGCTATGGACTTGGGACGTATTGACGACGGTCCGTGTGAAGGCATGAATGGCCGGTGTGCCAAATGGACGCGGGCGGCCCATTAAAGATGTGTTGGACCGGGACGTGTTTACATCGGTCATTGAAAATTGAGCCCGGATTGATCGGAGGGCTACGAACTTGGGACGTGTTGACAGCAGTCCGTGTAAAAGTATGAATGGCCGGTGTGCCAGATGGGCCTGAGGCGCAGTGGCTCGAGCAGTGAGAATGGATTTGAGGCGCGGTGGCGTGGGTCGTGAGAAAGATATTCGGCCACGCATGCGATTTGAGTGTGAATGAATTGACTGGTTGAGCGTGTGATTGAATTGGCTGGTTGAGCGTATGATTGAATTGGCTGGTTGAATTAGTTGGATTGATTGAGTGCAAGTGTGGTTGGTATTTGAGTAATTGTGATATGTTATTTAATTACTATTATTGCATTATCACATGATGACTAACGTGCAGAGTTTACATGGGCTTGATGACGAGGTAAGTATAACGATGCGAATTTTATATGTTATGGGGTAGATTGCGTGTACGACTTGTCTGGGTACGCATTGGCCTACGTGGGATATAGGGGGTTGCTTATTGAGACTCGTTCTCACGGTTATTATATAACCATTTCAGATCCGCGATCATGAGTGATTGGAGACGCTGCAAGGGTATCGCGGAGATCGAGGATGGGTCAAGTACCCGGTATTTTGAGTACCCCCTTTTGTAGAGGAGTTAAATTTGCGAACCATTGCCCCTTTTTAAGGAATGTAGCTCCGTTGTTGTGGCCTAGCTTGGGGATTGTCTTTGTGTGGACATCATATGTATTTGCCAAGTGTAGGAATTACAATTATTATTTTGTGCTATTGTTACCCCGTGTCATTATTAATTGTCCGGGTTGTTTCTATTTGTTTCCGCGCGTGCCTAATCTCTGATGTTTGGGTTGGGTCGGCGATGTGTCTGGGACGTCGCACTCAATGATCGACCATCGAGGGATGATCGCACGCTCGTAGGGTGCGGGGCGTGACAACTAGTCTACCCTTAAAAGCTTGGATAGAACCATCAGAATGATATTTTCTTCTAAAAACCCATTTGCAACCAATAGCCTTGGATCCTTTTGGTAAATCTACTAATACCCAAGTATTATTGGACATAATTGAGTCCATTTCATCATTTACAGCTTCTTTCCAAAAAGAAGCATCTCTAGAAGACATAGCATCATCAAAGCTTTTAGGATCGTCTTCTAAATTGAATACTAAAGGGTATTTATTTACCACGTTATTGTCTCTATCTCCTTCAACAAGGAAAACGTGAGTAATGTAATCTGGACCTAAATCCGTAGATTTTCTTGCTCTAGAGCTTCTTCTCAATTCAGTCATGTCTCTAGAATCATTTGTTCCTTTCTCTTGAGAATCTACATGAGTTTCTATAGGTCTTGAATTATTTTCAATAATTTCAGAACCTCTACAACATTTGTTCTCAAAGAATTCAACATCTCTCGATTCTACAATGACATTGGATTCTAAGTCAAGAACCCTATAAGCTTTACTGTTTTCAGCATATCCAATAAAGACACTTTTGATAGCTCTAGGACCAAATTTAGTTCTTTTAGGGTCCGGTACTCGGTAGTATACCAAACACCCCCACACTTTAAGATATGAAATGTTTGGTTTTCTACCTTTCAATAATTTATAAGGGCTCATGTTATTTCTCTTAGATGGTATTCTGTTATGAATATAACATGCAGTAAGCAATGCGTCTCCCCAAAGATTAATTGGTAGCTTTGAATTCGAAAGCGTACAATTAACCATTTCTCCGAGAGATCGATTTTTCCTTTCAGCCATACCATTCTGTTGTTGAGTGTATGGTGCGGAAACTTGATGAATAACACCATGTTCTTCACAAAATGAAGAAAATTCATTTAAGAAATATTCCCCACCTCTGTTTGAACGTAGAACTTTGATTTTCCTTTCCAATTGATTTTCTACTTCAGCTTTACATTTCTTGAACTTGGTGAATGCTTCATCCTTCGACCTCATGAGATAAATATATAAATACTTACTGTAATCATCCACAAAGGTAATGAAATACCTTCTACCGCCACGAGTCATCATTCCATTGAATTCACATATATCTTTTTTTTTTTTGATAACCCAGGAACCCCCCGCACGGCCGACAGCCGGAGAGGTAAACCTGGGGTGACGCTAGCGCAGGACTCACCACCACGGCGCCTTGAATTCACATATATCTTTTTTGGTAAAGTTGAATTCACATATATCAGTATGTACTAAATCCAACAAACTCGAATTTCTTTTTACACTTGGAAATGGTTTCTTAATTAATTTAGACTTAGCACATATTTCGCGTTTATCAAATTCGCCATTGAAATTTATCAATCCTAACCTTTTCATATTCTTTAAATAGTGAATATTGATATGTGCCAACCTACTATACCATAAAGATAGAGACTCAACAATATAAATAGAAGTAGCGATATTATTATTGATACTCAATTGATACATGCCATCATTGGCATAGCCCTTTCCAACAAATAGCCCATTCTTCGACGGGATAACCTTGTCGGATTCAAACAAAACCCGAAACCCCCTTTTATAAAGTAAATCAATAGAAACTAGGTTTTTCCTAGTTTCAGGTACAAACAACACATTAAGAAGAGTTATTTTCTTTCTAGAAGTGAAATCTATCTCCACTGTGCCTTTGCCAACAACCTTTGCAAGAGCATTATTCGCCATCAGGACCTCTTGAGCATTTGTGTTGACAATCTCTTCAAATTGCTTGAACAAGTATTTGTCCTTGCACACATGAACCGTCACTCTAGAATCTAACCACCAACCGGATTGGACAGTGGCAGAATTGATCTCAGAAATCATAGCCATCGAACCATTGATTTCAGCAATGTTCATATTTGAAAATTTAGTTGAAATCATGGCCACATAGTTCTCTTCAACCAAATTTGCATTTGTTTTCACCGTTGGAATGTTCTTGTCCTTTGATATGCTCTTGCGGTGAATGCAGTCCTTGGCATAATGTCCCTGTTTGCCACAATCAAAACAACAACCCTTCTTCTTCTTGTGTGTCTTCTTAAATGTATGCTCGTTCTTTACTTTAAAGTTCTGGCCGAATTTTCTTTTCCTCTCCACAGCATTTACCTTGGAGTTATACAAAACAGAATTATCACGTGTACGTGACTCTTCCTCAATACGAAGATGTTTCTGTATTTGCTCCAAGGTGAAGTCCTCCGACTTATGCATTAGCCTTTTTCCATAGTCTTTCCAAGTTGGAGGCAATTTTGCAATAATTGCTCCGACTTGAAAGGCTTCTGGAATTTCAATTTTAAGGGCACGAATTTTGTTGACAAGCACTTGTAATTCGTGGACTTGTTCCAACAACGGCTTAGTATCAATAAACTTGAAATCGAAATACTTTGCGATTAAATACTTATTTGTACCTTGCTCCTCCGCTTTGTACTTGAATTCCAGTGCGTTTCAAATTTCTCTGGCCGACTTCATCTCAAGTGAATAAGTCATACAATCTATCAGACAGTGTATTCAGAATGTGTCCACGACACAGCAATTCGTTCTCCTCACGTTTCCTCTTTTCCTTGTTAACCCTTTCAACGGCTTCCGCGCTCGGTTGTTCTCCCTCAACAGTAGGCTTCGGATCTTCAATAGGCGCCAATTTTGGATCCAGAATATAGGATATCTTCACGGCAGTGAGTAGGAACATCATCTTGTCCCTTCGGCGAGCGTAGTTGTTCCCATCGAACCGATCCAGTTTGACCATGTCTTGGTTCATGATTTTGATTGTCTCTGACTCCATTGTTGAACAGAAATAAATCCTTAAGATTGTTGTAAAATTTGAATGATTTCGAATCAAAAGAGCAATCGAGTCGGACTTTGAGACGTGATAGCACTTTCCTTAAGGATTTATTTGCCTCACAATATTGCTAATGGTTACCGGCAAAAACCCTCCAGGATACAACAAAGTCTCAAAATGAGAATACTAGATAGCAATTCTAGGATTTCTCCAAGATCTCTCTGGGAAACAATTGAAAATGATAGCTGTAGTTTTTCTTGAAAATTACTTGAAATGATGTCGTTTTTCTTCTTGCCGAAAAACTGACATATATGGAAATCACGCCTAATAATCGCAAGCGTGCAAGTGCGCCTAATAATCGCGCCAAAATCGCGCAATTATTTGCGCACCCGCACGCGGGTATTGTGTGGACTAGCACACACCCCATTGTCTTCGCTCTAAGGAGCAAGAAGATATTCACGGTTATAAAGCGGCCCACTTTCTCAAAACTTTTCTATGTGGGACAAAGAAAAAAGCATTATTTTGTTTGTTTTTTTTTTTTGGGTAAAGGTAAGAATATTATTTTGTTTGTTTTACAAACAAACATCCAACAAATGCATTTTCTCTTGTGGAATGAATAAGTCTTGTTTGACTTCCATTTTTAGGAGCATATAATGTATCTGCATTTTGTCTTTCATCATTCCACATTCTAGTTCTGATCCTATAATTGACACGTTTATTTACTTTTCTTGTTTGTCTTCATTTGTCAAATTACGTCGGTCTTTGATGATTACAACCTAAAGTGAGCGTTGCTAACTCAGAAGAAGATCAGGACTTGTATACTTCATAAATAGTTGACTTGTCAATTGTAAGACCGACTTGGATTGCATGGAAGAAAATGTGTAAGTATAAAAATAGACAGATAAGAAAGTATGTGAACCGGTATTTTAATAATAAATGAGTCATACACATTGCTTAGTCTCTTGCGGGCTTTTATGTTCCTCTACTAAGATTTATCCTACGTAAATTTTGCTGATTTACTTGTTGATTGGTATGCAGGCGTATGATGGGATGCTCATTGGTGAACACTCACGGGATTCTGACCTTGATGTGAGATTTTTGCTTCTGGAATAAGTACAACATGCTGCTTCTAGTTTGGCTTATCTCGTAATGCTTTCCTTATTGTAGGTGAATCCAGTAAGGACTAAGGAACTAAGCAATATGCGGGCTGCTTGCAAGGATGAAAACGTCAAGTTGTCTCCTCCTTGCCTGGTATTTCTTCAGTAAAAAGAATTGACTATCCTCTAATGCAACGAGTGAAGTTGCAGTGTGATTTAGCAGTAGAATGTGTTTTTTTTTCTATACTGGTGAAAGGCCTGAAGGCATTGTGAGCTTGTCTCTGCCTTGTCTCTGCCTGTAATTTCCTTCAGTCCTGCTAGTTGTGCACTGAAATTGCTAGTAGTATGTGGTCGAGCATGTTAGCTTTAGCTATCCTGAAGGTATTGGCAGCCCGTCTTGGGCAGTAATTTCCTTCACTCCTGCTAGTTGCGTGCTGAAATTGCAAAGATCCATTTGGTCAACCATGTTAAATTTGCCTATCGTGGATTATCGTTGGATAGTAGAACCAAAAATGGTTTTGATCTGATAATTTCTCTACCGTGATTTCTAATAAGTTTCCTTTTAAACTGATGATTCTCGAAGAAGCCATAGGTTATGTTGCTTCATACGAGCTTATTGCAGTAAGTTCATACAACATTCCAATATTATCCACGGTCCTCGATATGCCAAATATGAGTTTACCTTCTCTCTCGTGCCATCTTCCTCATGATGTAATAGCGGTATATACGTACTCTAGTTGTTGTGTGTATAGCAGTTGTGTTGTTTGTCACCATCATTTTACTTGGTGAATTGCTTGAGATGACTTTGTATTTTCTGTGCAGGTTACACCAAAGGTAAGAAGATTAAGGAAGAAATACTTGGATGTTGACAAGCGAAAGAGCATGAGTAAGAGACCAAAAGAGTGAAGCGTCACCGCTATATACAGTTTTGTAACTTTTGAATCATTTGTCTGATAATGAACAATAATTTATTTGTCCACCTCCAATAAGGGTCATGTATTACAAATCTCTATCTTTTCCCACAGAAATACCCATAGTAGTATTCTTTTTTCTCTGAAAGAGTATTTTTGCAATCAAATTATGTAACCTGTGTAAGTAGTGTTTGTAAACACATGAACTTCTTACCGGTATTTGGAGGAGTTATGTTAAGCAGCCTTCGCACAGTTTCTTACTGGCATTTGGAGGAGTTATGTGAGGCATTTGTAAACACAATGTTGGTTCCCGAGTCTCAGCGTTCAGGACCAGGTCTCCGGTGACCGGGCCTAAAGCCCTGTGCCCATGTCTAATTCCTCGACACCTGAGCCCGGATTCATAAAAGAGGTGCTTGGGTCCCTGATGACCAAGCTCTATCCCCCACACTTAAGCCCGAGCCCACAAAGGCCATGCGTGGATCCTTGGCTCGCTCGGGGCCTTAGTTAGTAAAACGTTCATTCTTATAAAAATATATTTTTAAAAAAATCAAATTTTTAGTTATTTTTTATTTTCTTTTTCTTTTTCCTTCTTCTTAGGCCAGTTGCGGGCTACTATGATGGTTAGCGACCAGCCACAGGCAAGGCTCGAAGCTTGGCCCTCACCTGTGGCCAGTCGCCAGCCTAAGAAGAAGGAAAAAAGAAATAGAAAGAAAAGAAAAGAAAAAAAAGAAAAGGAAAGAATAAATTAAAATAATTAAAATATAAAATATAAATAATTAAAAAATTTTGAATATTTTGGTAATTTTCCGTGAGAAAATCAAATTAGATTTTCCATAACAAAATGCGAAAAATATTTTCCAAATCATTTTCATGTTTTAGTCAAACACCGGAAAATATTGTCATTTTTCCGGAAAATGACTTCCTGGAAAATATTTTCTAGAAATGTTACATTTTTCACAAAATAAACGGAGCCTAAAAGACAAAAGAAAAGAGGATCTCTTTCATTCTCGAAGGGTCTTAAGACAAAAAGGGCACACCGATAAAAAGAGAAAAAAAAAGAAAAAGAAAAACGAACTAATAAGAAACGTGGAATGAGAATTATATCCAGAGTTAGGGAGGCAAAATGGTTGATCATAATATGACTGACCATGAGCTCCTGATCATCCTGCACAAGATCGCCTCTTATGTACCTCAAGATGTTGTTTCATTCGTTTCCAATATCAATGAAAAAAGGGTGGAGTGCAAAGAAGAGGATGGTTATCAGATTAACTGAGATCCGCAACGCAATTTATGAGGAGTACAATTTAGAGAAGGGTCTTATAGTTGCTTATTCAAATCAAAGTCGCAGTTGACTTCTATTATGCATCGACTACACAATCACAAACATTAATTCAGAACTGCCCTATATATAGTTGATGAACAAGGTTAAGTAAGTCCACTTTGGTCCCCCACTCTTGTCAAATATGCAATTGGGTTATCATATGTTCTTTTCGTTTGTGATCAACGTCTCCTTACTTACTTGATTTGCTCAATTAAAATTTCTAACTTATTTGATTTATGAAACGGGTTCTTCTATCACGTACCATGAACAATTCCATCAATTTTGTGAATGTAAGATAATTGATGTGACGAAAAATCATCATGCCACGCCAACAAAGTACCCCTAAATTATTTGTGTGTCTGAGACTGAGAGGACCTAATCAAACAGTACTTTCGCATCAATCTTCTGATCTTACATGGAAGTTTTATTTTTTGCTAAATTTGACTTCACATGCTAACAAAATGAAATTGATTTAGATGTTGTGACAACAAGATGAATACCGCTAATAGCTAAGATTACGCTCTGTTTTCCTGGTATGTTTTTTCGATGTGCTACTAAAACAGTCGGCGTACAACTATTGCTTGTCGAAGCGATCTCCAAATTCTCTCATCTGATGCCTAGGCGCTGATTAAACTTCTGGTTGCTCCATGTGAAATGTAGTTGAATCACACTTCATGCATGGACTGCATTTTGGTAGAGATCTACAAGATGATGCATTTGTGCTTTTGAGCACTCCAAGCTAGAAGTTATAATCAGACTTTCACAACCTTATGCTCGCATGATGAACTTGCTTTCCTCACGGTGGATGTCGACGAGAGGCGCACAGATAACAAAAGTTGCCAATACAACACATATAAAGCATGAACCGACAAGGAATTTTCCTTTACTAGAACGCTGTTGTGGCTTAAAAAGGTCAGTTCACAGTACATCCAATCTGTATAAATCAAGAGGCGATTCAAGCATATGGGTTCCAATTCTGTATCGTACTTGATTTGCCAATAATATAGTCTCATTTGATTTCTAGGAACCTCAGTCCGACCCTTTTCATTGTATGTGTTCTGTGTGCACGTTCCAGCGCGTTCCCGGGCGATCACTTGTCTCTGAAGTCCGACCAGCCAAGCATAATGGAAGACAGATACGAGAGCGGGCAGGCGAGGTACAACCGGACGTACAAAAGTAGAGCTGAGCAAATGCTGCGGTTCGAGATTTATCAAGCCAGTGTCCTGTACGTCGACTTCATAAATGGGCTACGGTTACCGTTCGAGCTCACCGACAACGGATTCGCAGACATGACAAACGTGGAGTTCAAAGCGACCTACCTGGGTTTTCACGGGAGGATGAACCAGAGGACTGATAAGGAGGCTAATGTTACCGATGACACCAACATAGACACGCCGGCGAGTTTTGATTGCAGGAAGGAAGGCGCTGTTAACTCCGGTCAAGGACCAAGGCCAATATGGTACATAAGATTAAGTCGCATGTTCCGCTCCGCACGAGTAGGAAGTTGTTGGGCCTTTTCCACGGTGGCGGCTGTCGAAGGCCTCAACAAGATCAAGACGGGGAAGCTAGTGTCTCTATCTGAGCAGGAGCTCATGGACTGCGACGTCGGGAAGCACAACCAAGGCTGCAGCGGCGGAGCCATGGACACCACTTTTTCCTTCATCCAACACAACGGAGACATCACTTCCAAGTCCAATTATCCTTACCGAGGACGGGAAGGATCTTGTGAGGAGACCAGGCTTAGGAATCATGTGGCCACGATAAGCGGATACAGCAATGTGCCCACGGACAAGGAGGAGGGAAGAGAGCGAGGGCAGAGAGGAGCGTCCTTGATTCAATTGGGAGAAACATTAGCCGTTTTCGTTACTGGTTACTATTTTCACCGCTACTCAATGGAGACTCTGTTCGCCTCTGTCCACAGTTGCTGTCACCGAAGAGCTCAAGCAGTGGCTGTTTCTTCTCGTTTTGTTGATTTCGATCCTTGAAGTCGCTCCAGTGGTTGCCTTATTCAAGTTCAATCAATCACATGTAATAATCCTTCCAACTGAATTTGCTTTTGTTTTAGGTGATTGCGCATGAAAACAAAACCGAGAAGCGTAGTTGTGGTTCGATTGAAAATATCTCCAATTGAGGATCTGTCGTTAACTTGAACCTGTTTTGATGATATTGTGATAGTATGGATGTGAATCATTGTTCCGTAGCTACATCTAGCTCCTTTGGCTGATGTGCCTATCACTTGTTTGATGAAATGTATAAATGATGTCAGGATGCACATTTGCTAGATGAAATAAGGATTGCATTCATTCTACTTCGTTCTTAGTCTCATGAAGAGAGATTTGTGCCTTTTTGAAGTCTAATATCCCACGTCATGTTATAACCAAAAAACTTGAAGCCCATTTGCAGCTTATATTATATCCAAGATAGATGCAGATTGTGATTGTTGTGCGATTGTTGTGGCCTCACTATGTTAGCTGATATTCCAAATCATTGTGCGATTGTTGTGCGTCAGACTTTTGTAAACCTTCAAATCTGGTCATTCAGGCTTGTTTGATTCGATCAAATGGAAATGGAGGGTCCATAGTGTAGGTGTGTAAGGAAGGTAGTAGTGCGAACGTCTTGGACAGAAGCTTGGCTTCGTGATGCATAAGGCTCTAGAAATTAAGTTATCTGTCATTACAAACTTTAAATTGAGTTAGTTGCGTTTCTCTCTACATCATTCTTGATGAGCAAGTACTAAGTATATTGACACTATTGCTTACTCTAACGTTGTAGCAAGGACATTGTGGCTTCTTCAACCGAATTGATCCCCCACATTGGTGATAATAACTCTTGCCGATATCTCTAGGCCTTGGAAAGAATAGATCGGTTAAAGTCCATCTTTAACAAAGCATAATGGGAAAGAAGATTCTATTTGAGTTTCATGATTGATAATGTACTATCTTTTCTGGCCTAATGAAGTTGTTCCTATTGAAGACTAACGAGGCTACGATGCTGGTTGTTGTAATGTTTTGGGTTGTCACTATGTGCCTTTTAAAGGTTGTAGGATCAGCTGTCATTAGTGGACGTTGGGAGGTTCATTTTTTTTTGTAAACACATAAGGCTATCCCTTTTTGTATTGCAAATATTGAGGTTTAATGAATTTAAGTGTTTAATGATGAGTTAAAGATTACGTTTGCTTGATGATGCTTATTGTGCTGAGCTTGATGATGATGACGGTTGATGATGGTGGATTTGTTGCCAAAGCATACTAGTCTGAGCGTATGCTAGGCCAACACGAATGTAGAATATGTACACATAATCTGTGTTGAGGAAAGCAGTGGACAATTGGCAATATGAGAACTTTTTATAGGCACCAGCAAAGGAATTACACATTGACATACAATCCAGATGAAATAAAGTAATAATAAAGTATTCATGATATATGCATAATAGACAATTGTCAGAGATTATTGCAATCCTTAATCTAGAACACGGAACAAATTAATCCAAACATGTTCCTCTATGCCACAATAATCAAACCAAACGCGATATTTGCCACAATGGTCATGGAACTACTCATTTCTTACAAGTGATAAACTATTGAGCTAATTAAGACCAAAAAAACTAGTACTCAAAGCATATTAAATGAAAAACTCCAGAAAATGGTCCTTGTGCATCAAAGCAAAAAGAAACATGTCTATACAAAAAAAATGGCCTCTGTGATTCATATTGTTTTATGGAAAGAGAAACATTCCAAATAAAAAAGTTTGTGCTGTTGGTCTTATTGGTCCTTACATCCTCCTCTTTACCTATAGTTGAATAAAAAAAATCAATTAGTCAATACAAAGTCAAGTGCAAATAAGAAAAAAATTATGACAAAGTCGAGTGGATGTGTATCTGCATCTTACCATAGATAATAATGAACTTGGAATGTTTCCAAATATTGAAGCAAGTAGTTCGACTGCCTTAGGTTGTGATGCTAATGGGGTCGAAGGAGCGCTTCCTACCACATCTCGTGAGCACGAGGCAAATATAGAAGCTGCTAGGGTTGATGATGTTGCTATTGCTGTTGATGCTATTGATAGATTCTCGCAATAATATCCATTATGGCCTAACTCATCACATTTTCCACAAATAATTGTAATATTCTGTCTCTTCAACTTTGTTCCCATGGCTCTTGCATAACATTCTTTTTTCTTCTCTTCAAATTGTTAGTAGTTTTTTTATTCACCGATTTTGTTCTTTGTTTCTTCTTTCTACCAACTTGCTTAGGCATGGTGGGAGTAATGGCTCTCTAGCAGGCCTTGTGTCCTTGGAATCTACAATATGCATGACATGGCTATAAGTGTCCCGCCCCGAACCCAACGGCACACAACATCTCTACCTTGGTCGATTATGATGCAACGCTCCCAGGATGCGTTGCCGACCCAAACCCAATCAGAGATCAGACACAAGCGGAAACCACGTATATAAATATATATATATATATATATATATATATATACACCCGTACAGATAAACACATGAGACCACAAATAAAACAACCATCCACAAGAATATACATATTTCATAATCATAAAAAGCCTTTGATTATAAGATTCATTTATACAACCAAAAAGGAAACAACGTCAGCAGTTAGCCGCCACTAAATCAAAAAAGTAAGTGGCCAGGGGAAGGTTAGGCTAACTATAGGAAAGTTACTAACAAAAAGGAACAAGCTTCCCTATCAGGACCAGGACTATCCTAGGGCTTCCAGTCAGGGTCTGACGATTCCAAAGAACCATCCGATGACTCTCCTTCACTATTCCCAGATGACTCAGACTCCTCTGAGTCCATATCTTGAGCTCTAGCCCATTCATCTTCAGAATCCGTTTCCAGTTCCGAGTCCAGGTACAGTCCTAACTCTTCATCGGGTCCTATTTCTTGATCTGAGCCTAACTCTGCGACTTCTCCATGATCTTCATCAGAATCCAAATCCATGTCTTCGAGTTCATCTTCTTCACCATCAATTTGGTTCGGGTCTTCCGCTATCACTTGTGGCTCCTGCGGCTCCCCATCCATGGGCTCGTCAACTCCATCAACCTCATAAACGTCCTGCGGGTTTATTATCTAACCATCCGCATATATGGGCTCCATCAAGCCATTTGCATCTAGTGGAGCATCGACGGTTTTCAGGGGTCGACCCATGTTCCCATTCGCATCCCGAAGACACCACGCTACATATTCCAGAGTTTGATAGAAATACTCCCCAACATCAACGAAAACCACAGATCGATACCGTACATATGCCTCCCCATTGCCAGAAGGAAAAACACTAGTTGACTGCTGAATCTGCATCGAGATCCCAAAAAGTGTGTGTATCTTCGGCATTGTTAGGGTCGGGGGTCTGAAATGTTTCAATTTACACAACTGTGAGATGAATCTCAGTGAGTTCAACCCCTAAACCTAGGTTAGGCTAGCATGCAATCTCCTGACCGGAAACAAACACTCAAAAGCATAACATAACAATAATCACATACGCTTCTGACCCTGCAGGTTAGACAATTCAGCGTATAATAATCATGACACATACATGGCGTACATAGTCATACGTATGCCAAACACATGCTCATGCATCGAGTCTCACACACTCGCACACTAATCCATGCATGTTTATGCATGCAAATGTCGTCAACATGTTATATGCATTTTCCGGCCCACTGGCCCACACTGGCACACTGGCAATTGCCCAATTTATTAAGATTTATTACTACTCGAGTCAACAATATTCACGGTTCGGTGCGTCTAGCCTGCTTCAAAGTGCATAAGGCGCAGCACCGATCTGGCCTAGTGTCTCTAGCCTGCTTCAAAGTGCATGAGGATGGTCGTCTTTCGGACGTAACGGGCATCGTCCTGCTTCAAAGTGCATGAGGATGGTATCGACCCGAAGGTCACGATCCAAAGGTCCTTAGGTGATCACATAACCAATTATTATTTGAACCCCGCATAACACGCTTCAGGGCATTTTAGGTGATCACATGCTTATGGCAGGCACGCATTCTTGCACAGTTTCATCACATGCCTCACTCTCGGCATACATAATGCGTGACCATGCTATGCAGTACAATGCACCACGAGCATCAATTTAATTTAAACACTCAATGTCACAGCACGTGCTCAATCAGCCCAATTAATACCGTGTGGCCTAACGTGCGATTCACAATTCAACAATTAATTTCAAGCCAATCATTGGCCAATCGCACTCCACATTAGTCAGCCACATAACATGCGACATGGCAGTACGCAATCAATCACAATTAAGCACAATTTACGTACACTCAGTCTACTTGGACATACCTGGTAATTCCACCAATGGGCTCCTAAATTGGCCATTTAGTCCAATTATTCTCCCCAATAAATTCTCATTAATCCACTACATTTTTCCGATAATAATTTCTACCAATCGGTCCTCAATCCAGTCTGAAATATACACCGATACTATCTAAGCCAGTCCAAAATACACCGATAATACCTAAACCAGTCCAGAAAAACGCACTATTAGTCCTAATCCGGGTTTAGAAATTTTACTCACTTAATCTTGGACCACGACGACGAAGAACGGCGACCGATCACTGGTGAACAGTGGAACCAGCGGCGGCGTTCCTGGCGACGGCATACGGCCGGCGATGTACGGAACCGTACAGATTGTACGGGGGGTGTCGTACGGTCGCTGTACGGGGACGGCGATGAACAGTGACGTACAGATGTCGGGAACGTCACAGTGGCAGCAGCTGGGCCGATCGGGCTCCGGCGCGGCGGCAGTGATGCCTGGGAGAGAAAAAGGGAGAGAAAGGGAGAAAGAGAGAGAGAAAGGGGTCAGACAGAGGCGAGGCTGAGGCTAGGGACTGAGGTGGTCGACGGCGAGGCACGGTGGCAGCGGCGGCGCTCCGGTGGCTAGCGGTGAGCTCCGGCAAGGACAAGCCGAGAGAGAAAATGAGAGAGAGAGAGTGATCGAGAGGAGAGGGAGAGTTCTGGCCATGAGGCAAGGTGAGGAGAGAGAGAGAGGATTAAATTCTGATCAAAAAAATAGGGCTAGGGCGCTAAGTGTCGCCAATCTAGCAAAAATGACCATTTTACCCCTCATCCAAAGGCTACCATTAAATCTTATCCAATAATTCATGGGCAATTTGGTCATTTGCTGCAATAATTAGGATAAGTCCAAATTTAATTAATTTCCTTAATTATCCCCCCAAAATTTGGAACAAAAAATAGCCCAGGGGCAAAACCGTCAATTTTTCGTTCCCGGGGCGAAGTTCCATTTTTCACCCGTACCAACCCTAAATGTGCGTGGCCAACATAATGTGGCGTCGGAATAGCGAAAATAGCTTCTTAAGCCCTCGAAAATCGACTGCCAAGTTCTGGGAATTAAATAATATTATTTTTCACTTCCGAGCCAAAATTCCAATTTTTGACCGAAACCACTCTAAATGTGCGTGGCCACCCCAAAAATGACATCGGCCTCAAAAAATAACCTCATACGGCCTCAAAATCCAAGTCGATGTCCCGAGGGGCAAAATCGTAATTTTTCACCCCCGGACTGAAATTCCAATTTTTGCTCGTACTAACTCCAAATGAGTGTGGCCAGCATAATATGACGTCAGATTCTCAAAAATAGTCTCTTAAGCCTTCGAAAATCGACATCAAAATCCGGGCCCAATTCCATGAACAAAACTCGCTAAACTTTCAATTTCAGGGTCTCTCACTAATGGGCGGTTATTTAGAGGTTACGTGTATCGACCTAGGGTTATCCGTATCATAATGGTCTCGATCATTGAGAGAATAAGAAATTATCACTAGTTCCAGAGGTCACGTTCATTCGGTTCAAGTTCAGGACTGGTTGGCCACGTGCACTTTTGGTCATGTAGAATCACCTGCGATCCGATCGTGCATCATTGGCCTTGGCCAAACCAAATCTATTACCTTTCCTAAGATCGATCCACATTGGTTCATAATATTCTCTCAGCGTCTCTCGTGATCGGTATCCGTTTTGCGATAGGATCCTCGGTCCACGTACCGTTTTCTAGTTAGCCATACCCCATTGATTAGTATCCCAAGAGTGATCAGCTCTGGGCGAGACTTACTAAAATGAAATGCAAAATAATATCAGTTTTATTGATTCCGGAATTACATTAAAATTCGGGCTGTTACAATAAGTCTGCATGAATGTTTCTTTTCTGTAACATGTATAAACCCATTTTTCATTTTGTTTTCTCATGTAGTTAAGAGCTACCAAAAGGATAGCAAGGGATCCCACCAATTTCTAATCTTCTATGGCTATAAGTGTGACATCCCGAATTTCGCCTACCCAATTAGCAAGCTCAGGAAATATATGTGGTGTTGATGATAGAATTTATTTAAATGACGCATTCCTAATGGTCATTTAAGGAATTTAGGGACGGTGGCACTTAACCTATACTTTGTCTGAATATTATAAGTGCCCAAGTTACATGACATAGGACACAATTGGGACATTAATATGTGCCATGCATGGCCGGCCACCTAATACCCATATGTCACTCCAATTTAATTATTTTTAAGCCCAATAATCATTACTTGCCACCCCCCTTGCCCAATCAAATTTCATGCAAGGATTAGAAAGAGTGATTGACTCTCTTCTTGACCTCATGATGAGAGATCAACTCTCATTTCCCTCTCTTCTTCACTCTCGGCGCTCTCTCACTCTCTCACTCCCCCTCATTTTCCTTCTTAAACACTCGAGAACAATCCCCTCTCCCTTTCTACTCTCTTGGCCGACCTCCCCCACTCCCTCTCATCTTCATTTTCTTTATTTTTCCTCCCTTTAGAGCTCACGGCCAGCAACTCAAAGAAGAGGAATTTTGGTACTAGCAAGCTCAAGGCAAGAAGAAGTTGCTAGTTTCTACCCCCATTGATCTTTTCAATACTCGGTTTTGATGCGTTTTTGTGTTGTGGTTTGTTTTGGCCGTGCATGTCTCTTGGCTGATTCATTTGTGGGAAGAAAGTGTGTGTGATGGCTGTTAGTGAGCTTCTTAGTTGAGATTTTCAGATAGAAATACTTGCATGTCGGCTTACAGCTCCTGTAAGCAGTTGCATGCGTCATTCGTGGGTTCTAGTGGTGAAATGAGTTTATTTTGCTGAGTCTTGGTCGAGACGGCTCATGCATGTGGGTGTTAGCTCCTAGTATGGATGATTCTTGAACAAAAATTCGTGTGGTTCAAATCTTGGGTTGCTTCATGAACTTTTACTCTGATTTCCAGATTCGGAACCGCTGGACCTTCGCTGTTTTCCAATTTTATAGAGCTTTTTTAAGTTCGAATCTTGAAAAGCTCCCTTCATGAAAGTTGTGCAAGACATCTTGGTCTACAATATACTTTAATTTAAGATTTTTCGGAGTTGAAATGGCTTGCACGATGGCCTAAATCCTTACCGTATTTGTACCTGTTCAGTGCAGTAAAACTGCGACCTTTGTGTATTCTTGATTTTTTATAAAATTTTCCAGTTCTAATTTAGACATGATTCCCTCACAAAAGTTGTAAAGAACATCTGTATTTAGAATGTATAAAAATTTCAAAATGTTTTGAGTAGGTTTGGGTTGTGAAATGGGTATTTCTTAAAATGTATCAATCCTGTTTCCAGCGGGTCTGTTTTGCCTCACTTTGAACGACTTATTGCCATTTATGTGAATCGATTTGGACTTATTACCGTCATGAAAAATTTTATTTATGGTCTTTTCCTATTACATATTTAAATTTCATGATTTTTCAAATTCATTTACTAAGGTAATGGTCTTGATTTCTAACATTGCTCAAAACTGTTTTGTTTCAACTATTGTCGGAAATTCATGAATTACTACTTGAGGATGATCGAATCTTGATTCCTTGTCTACTGGTGATAGAAACTATACTCATTAGGCTTTCTAATGACACTTGTTTGGTTTTAATCCAATGTCAAATACTTGTGAAACTTGGGCCATCCCCGTGAGCTCGAATTCTAAAATTTCTGTTTGCTTCAGCTTGGGTAGTTAATGAGTCACCTATTAGCTCGGTGCGGCATGGTATCATTTCATGTGAAAGTGTTGTGCTGAATGAGATGAGTCCTATGGTGTATGAATGTCATGTCATTGCATACGTGTCATATGTTTGAAATGTGTGAGAAAGGAAGATGTTATTTTATGCCCAAGGCGAGCAAACCTTGGAAGTCTTGGCTAGTAAACCAAGAACCTCGATGATGCCAGGTAGGGTGTCGAGAATGCTTGCGTCTAGCAAACCATGGACATCTGGCTAGCAAACCGGAAGGGAATGCCTTGGCTAAGAACCAAGATGCCCCGGAGTAGGGATGCCTGCGGTTAGCAAACTGTGGAAGTCCGGCTAGCAAACCAGAAGTGACCCGCATGGGCCGGCTAGCAAACCGGTTGTACCATGAGATGGGGGTGGACACGATGACATGATGAGTGGAAGTCCGGCTAGCAAACCAGAAGTGACCCGCATGGGCCGGCTAGCAAACCGGTTGTACCATGAGATGGGGGTGGACACGATGACATGATGAGAATGAGAAATGAGATGTGTGATACATCAAATGTATGCTGGCAATGCACATGTGGTCATAAATGTGGTGTTATATGAGTCACATATTGGCATTGCATATATAGTCATTGAATGATGCATTTGAATCGTAGTTCATACTCATCCTAGTGTGCTTGATGTCTTTCATGCTAGAAGTGTCTGTTGTCACGTAATAGTGCTTGTATATGCAAAACAAAGTTGTTCGACAAACCTGAAATCACATTCTGACAAGTAATCTGAATGTCGACGAATAATCCGAGCCCAACGAATTCGCGTTATGTCCTTAAGATAATTTGTCCCCTCTATCGATACCCAAGGTACCCAAGGTTGTTAAACAATTGTCTTCCAAGATAGAACAGATCGCCTTTCCAAAAAATGGTTCTTCTTCAAAGGAAATGTTTGAACGCAACTTCGCAGAATAATCGCACAAATGACAATGATAAAGAAAGTGCAGCAGAATGCCATGCGGAAAAAAAATGAAAATGTCAAGAGTGTGTCCGAAAAAAAGTCTTGCGAGAATAAAAAATGCCACGAAGAGTCACTAGACCGAATAGAACAGTTCGGTTATAGATAGCGAAAAATGAAGAGTCGCGAGCAGCGAAGACTCACTTGAACCGAAACGATTTTTCGTTTCGTTCGGTTCATGAAAAGTCGCGAGGAAGCGGTTTTTCCTTTCATTCGATTCGTGAACAATCGCAAGCAATGAAGGCTCGCTTGAACCGAAGCAGTTTTTCGTTTGGGCGAACCGAACCTCATGACAGACATGTTTGTTTGTCCAAAATAAATAAATAATTTCTAACAAAACGTGTCTGTTCAGGAAAAAATAAAAATTGATGGAATGGACCCAGGCCCGGTTCAAGCCGAGCTGGCCAGACGGATGGCGGGCGCGGGGCGACCGACCTAGCTTGGCTTAGGTCCTCTTCCTTCCACAAAAGTGGGGTACCCCTTGGGGCCCAAATCCATTTGAAAAACTCATCTAAATAAACTATCTCCCATAACAACTTCTATCCAATATGGGACTATTTCCATTTACACTTCTCATTCACAATTTATGGATTTTGGATACTAAAATCCCAACAATCCGCCACATGAATGAGAAGTTTAGATATCATGACTCTTCGTCTATGCATGAGATGCAATGTGCGATTATTCCATGAGAGAATGTTACATTGGGATAAGTAGTCTGAGGCTTTGAACTTTCTCTAGTGAGACTTATCGGACTTACTCGATCAATTAGTAGACTTGATGTCTTTGAACTATTAACCTTTGGTGTAAGTCAAGACAATAGAAATCACATAATTATCTGTGACATCCCGGATTTTGACTCAATTTTGAGATTTATAAAACGTGTAATTCGTCAGTGCGCTTATAATAGAATCTCGCCCGGGAACTGATCACTCTCGGGTTCTTGTTTTTAAAAATAGAGATTTTGCTAAAATTGCACTCGATCGAATTTGGCCGTTATTTAGACTCCAAACTTGGCAGTCGATTTTCGGGAGTTTTGGAACGAAATAAATTGGATGGTGTCGATATTATTGTGGCCAGCCTCGAGATTGCCAGGAATAGTGGAAAAGTGAAATTTCGACCGGATGCGGATTTGGACTAGTAGACCTCCCTCGGAGTAGTTTGACTTAGTTAATTTAGCCTTTGTCCCTTATTATATTCGAGGTTTAATTTGGACTGGTAGATTGTTTTCGATTTTGAATGTGGGCCGTTAGATTGCAATAATTATTTGATTGAACCTTTTTTTTTCTCTCTCTCTTTTCTCTCTCTCTCTCTCTCTCCCTCTCTCTCCTCTCTCCTCTGGCCGCGCACGTCTGCCCCATGCAGACGTCCCCTCAGCCCTCTGCCCCATGCAGACTACTCTCTCTCTCTCTCTCTCTCTCTTCTTTTCTTTCTTCTTTTCTTCTCTTCTTCTTCCTTCTTTCTCTTCCTTTGCCCGATCGCAGCTCCTGCTCCCTGCTCGCTACCGTTCAAGCTCATCGCCGATTGGTAGTCGTCGGCAGTCCACCTAGCAACGCCGGCCCACCAGCTGCCGGCGCCGCTGCCCTCCTCGCGCTATCAACGCGCCGTCGCGTCGTCCGGCAGCCCCGCCGATGCCGCCATCCTCCCCTCCCGAACGTGCAAGCTCGGGTCGTCGCTGTGCTCAATGAGGCCCGGCCGCAGTCCAACTCGTCTGGCCTCGCCCCGCCGCCGCGTCGCCGTCACCGCCACCCCCCCTCAGCCCCATCTCCCTCTCCCTCTCGCCCTCTCCGCCCCAGCTCACCTTTCCCCTCTCGTCCGCACCGTCGCCATCGCCGTGGCGTCGCCGCCGCCGGCCAGCCAGCCCTAGCCAGTCAGCCGGTCAGCTAGCCCCGCCAGCCAGCCAGCCTAGCTCGCAACCAAGCCGAATGCCCGCGCCCGTGCCCGTGCCTGCGCCCGTGCCCAGGCCCGTGTCCGCGCCCGCGCCCGCGCTTGAGCTCATGGCCGGGCATTGTGCCCGTGGCCGAGGGCTGTGCCTGTGGCCGAGCCCCGCGCCCTCGCCTGCGCCTAGCCAGCACTGTTCACCCGGGCCATTTTAGGCCCGAGGCAATTTTCTCCGGGCCAAACTTAGGTAAGTGACTCCCTAAACCTTACCTAGTACATTGGGTATTATTAGATTTATCTAGGGGATAATTAGTACCGGTTTAGGGGCTTAACGTGGATTGTGGGCAATTTTTGTACGTGCATAATTGATAGATTAAATTGTGAGAATTGTGGGGCTTAATTAATGACTAATTATAGTGGGCTAATTGATAATATTATCGTGGCGTGTGTGGGAGAAATTAACGTATGATTGTGACTGGCTTGAATGTCGGAATTGTGAGCCTGTGATTTGGAATTGGGATAGTTTCGGGTGCATATTACTGGCTAATGTAGGTGGGCCAATAATTGGCTTGTTGTGGCATTCGTGGGTGGGCTTGATGTTCATATGTGGTAGGCGTGAATAACGGATTTGTGGGCAAGTGTGATGGGCTGTGATGTGAATTGGATTTGTACTTAGGTATTTCATTGACTTGTCTCGGGTTTAGAATGGCTAGGGCGTGTTTAATTTAATTATATTATGATATAATTTGTGCCACTTGAATTTGATTAATTAATAGGCTTGATTTTGGGTGGTTGTGCGTGGCCGACTTGAATGTCGGGTTTGTGGATTGAGGTGGCGAATTGTGAATTGGACTGAGTTGTGAACATGGGTTGTTTGATGCAATTGGTGTGAAATTGATTGAACTGAATGGCGTGTGCTTGCCTGTCGATTTTAAGCCCGGATCGATCGGAGGGCTACGGACTTGGGACGTGTTGACGGCGGTCCGTGTGAAGGCTTAACTGGCAGGTGTGCTAAATGGAAAGACGGACTTGGGACGTATTGACGGCGGTCCGTGTGAAGGCATGAATGGCCAGTGTGCCAAATGGACGCGGGCTTGAGACGTGTTGACGGTGGCCCGTTAAAGGTGTGATTGGACCGGGACATGTTTACGTCGGTCACTGGAATTGATTGAATAGTGTAGCTTGGGACGTGTTGACGGCGGCCACTGGAATTGATTAAATGGTATGGCTTGGGACGTGTTGACGACGGCCATTGGAATTGATCGCATTGTGTGGCTTGTGAGCCTGTGAGAAGGGACTTGAGGCGCAGTGGTGCGAGTCGTGAGAAAGATGTTCGGACACGCATGCAATTTGAGTGTGACTAAAATGGCTGGTTGAGCGTGTGACTGAATTGGCTGATTGAGCGTGTGATTGAATTGGCTGGTTGAATTAGTTGGGTTGATTGAGTGTAAGTTTGGTTGGTATTTGAGCGATTGTGATGTGTTATTAAATTACTATTATTGCATTGTCACGTTGTGACTAACGTGCAGAGCTGGCATGGGCTTGATGACGAGGTAAGTACTACGATGCAAATTTTATATGTTATGGGGTAGATTGCATATACGACTTGTCTGGGTACGCATTGGCCTACGTGGGGTATAGGGGTTGCTTATTGAGACTCGTTCTTACGGTTATTATATAACCATTTCAGATCCGCGACCATGAGTGATTGGAGACGCTGCAAGAGTATCTCGGAGATCAAGGACGGGTCAAGTACTCGGTATTTGAGTCCCCCTTTGTAGAGGAGTTAAGTTTGCGAACCTTTATCCCTTTTGAGGAATGTGGTTCTATTGGTGTGGCCTAGCTTAAGGATTGTCTTTTGTGGACGTCGTATGTATTTGCTAAGTGTAGGAATTACAGTTATTATTTTGTGCTATTGTTACCCCTTGTCATTTTTAATTGTCCGGGTTGTTTCTATTTGTTTCTGCGCGTGCTTAATTTCTGATGTTTGGGTTGGGTCGGCGACGTATCTGGGACGTCGCATTCAATGTTCGACCATTGAGGGATGATCGTGTGCTCGTAGGGTGCGGGGTGTGACATTATCTCTCAAATAAAGTTGGTTCTCACTGTTGTGTTCGTTTTGGCCATGAACACTGCCTGGTTTCATGAGTGCTTTGAAGAATTTGGCCTTTCAAATTCTTCATAGAAGCGGCCCTCACTTCACACTCACATAAGTGATTTCTGATTGTGTGGTATATTACATACCCGAATCAGAATCATTAAAAGCTTACACTTAATTTCCACATGTTAGTACTGTCTCCATACGGGAATGAGTAAGAGTTGACAGTACACTACTCCGCCCGCATAACTTGGTTGTCCCTTTGAACCTAGATCTTGGGATCTCCAGTCAACTAGGTAGGGTTTCCGCTATGATGACTTATTTTATAGGCCTTAAATCCATTCCCCTTGATGTTTTTACAATCAACTCTCTAGTTAGGCCTTTTGTTAATAGATCCGCAATATTATTTTTTGCCTTCACATAGTCAATTGTGATAATTCCACTAGAGAGTAGTTGTCTTATAGTATCGTGTCTTCAACGTATATGTCAGAACTTTCTGTTATACATGGCATTCCTTGCCCTATCCCGTGTCGCTTGACTATTACAATGAATACACATAGTTGGCATTGGTTTAGACCAATTATGAATGTCTTCTAGGAAATTTCAAAGCCACTCAGCTTCTTTACCGGCCTTATCCAAAGCAATGAATTATGCTTCCATAGTAGACCTTGTAATACAAGTTTGTTTGAATGACTTCCAAGACACTGCTCCCCCACCAAGTATAAACACATACCCACTTGTGGATTTTGTGTCTCTTGTGCCGGTTATCCAATTTGCATCACAGTATCCTTCAAGTACCGCTGGATACTCTGTGTAGTGCAAAGCATAATTTTAAGTGTGCTTCAAATAGCCCAATACACGTTTCATAGCTTTCCAATGATTATCATTTGGACTAATTGTAAATCGACTTAACTTGCTCGCAGCACAAGCTATGTCTGGCCTAGAACAGTTCATGACATACATTAGACTGCCTAGTATACTAGCATACTCATTTTGAGCTTTGCTTTCACCAGTATTCTTTGAAAGATTTAAATTAACATCTATCGGAATCTTTACTGGTACAATATCTTTATCTATGGGAAGAATTCAAGACACTCCCAGGAACCGCCATATCCAAAGACAGTGGGGCCTTCCGCCTTCTATTTTTGTTGAGAGCTGATCCTCCTTGTTTCCCGGTCTTTTGTTTAGTCCCGGGCTCTCTTTAGTCTTTTCGGTGTCTGTATAGCCTTGCAGGGCCTTCCTTGACCCTATTTGGACATTGTTGTCCTAACAGGGTCAGGCTTAGGTTCGTGCTTAGTTTGTATTTGGTTTTTGGAAAGTTATATACTCTTTTACCCTTACCAAAAAAAAAAAAAAAAATTCTTGCACTATCGCTACCCATTATAAGCATGTCATCTACATACAAGCACAAAATAGCAAAACCATTATGAGTGTTCTTAACATAAACACATTTATCGCACTCATTAACTTAAAACCATTTGACAACATGACTTGATTGAATTTACCATGCCATTGTTTTGGTGCTTGTTTCGATCCATAGAGTAACTTGATAAACCGACATACTTTTTTCTCTTGTCCTGGAACAATGAACCCTTCAAGTTGTTCCAAATATATTTCTTCTTCTAAATCCCCGTTTAAGAAAGCCGTTTTAACATCCATTTGATGGATTTCAAGCATATACACTGCTGCTATGGCAATTAGCATCCTTATAGATGTAATTCTAGCAACAGGTGAATAAGTGTCAAAATAATCAAGGTCTTCTCATTGCTTGTATTCTTTTGCCACAAGCCTAGCTTTATACTTATCAATAGTACCATCCACTTTCATTTTCCTCTTGAAAATCCACTTACATTGCAGTGGTTTATTACCAGGAGGAAGGTCAACCAATTCCCATGTATGGTTTGACAGGATAGATTCAACTTCACTATTGATAGCTTCTTTCCAGAACGGGACTTCTGGGGATGTCACAGCCTCTTTAAAGGTCCTAGGCTCATTCTCTAACAAATATGTTAGAAAATCATTTCCAAAGGACTTAGAAGTTCTTTGTCTTTTACTACGTCTAGGTTTATCCTCTATAGGATCGCTTTTAGGTGTAGTATCCCGAAGCCTCTTATCATTGTTAATTGGCTCATATACTATGTTATACGGAAATATATTTTGAAAGAACGAAGCATCTCTTGACTTAATGCTCGTATTAACATGTATACCGGGGACCTCAGACTTATGAACAAGAAATTGATATGCATTACTATGAATATCATATCCAATAAAGACACAATCAACGGTTTTCGGTCCTATTTTAACCTTTTTAGGTTTAGGAATCGTAACCTTAGCTAAGCACCCCCACATTTTGAGATATTTCAAATTAGGCTTTATGCCTTTCCACTTCTCATAAGGAGTTTGCTGCGTCTTTCTGTGGGGTACTCTATTCAAAATAAAATTCGCCGTCAAAACAGCTTCCTCCACAAATTTTGTGGTAAATCGAAACTATTTAACAATGCATTCATTGTTTCCTTTAAAGACCGATTTTTCCTTTTCGCCACTCCATTAGCTTGTGGCACATAAGGAGGAGTAGTTTGGTGAATAATACCAAACTCAGAACAAATTTCTTCAAAAGGAAATTCACATTCACCTCCTCTGTCACTTCTTATCATCTTAATTTTCTTATTTAACTAAGTTTCAACTTCGAACTTATAAGTTCTAAAGCATTCATAGCCTCATCTTTGCTATTAAGCAAATAAATATAATAATACCTCGAGCAGTCATCTATAAACATTATAAAATACTTCTTACCGCCTCTTTACGGTATTGCTTTCAAATTGCAAATGTATGTGTGTATTAAATCTAAAGATTCTGTGATTCTATTATCTATAGAATAAAAAGGAGGCTTAGAAAATTTTGATTCAACACACACTTGGCATTTTTCACTTGGACAATCGAATTTTGGCAATAACCCCATGTTCATTAATTTCTTTATTGACTTATAATTAATATGTCCTAGTCTAGCATGCCATAAATTAGGAGACTCAAGTACATAAGCAGAAACAACTTTATTCATAACATCGTTGGGTACAACAGTCATTACATTCAACTTGAATAGACCATCACTAAGGTAACCCTTTCCTACATACATCTCATTTTTGGAGAGTATAAACTTATTAGATACAAACACCAACTTGAAACCATTCTAGCTAAGAAGAGATCCGGACACAAAATTCTTACGTATGTCTCACACATGTAGCACATTATTTAATGTCACTACTTTTCCATATGTCATCTTCAAAGCAACCTTTCCAACACCTTTAACCTTAGAAGTTGATGAATTACTCATGTAGAGTTTTTCATCACCTTTTATAGGCGTGTATGATGAGAACATAGATTTATT
Source organism: Syzygium jambos (assembly GCA_031216235.1). Lineage (NCBI taxonomy): Eukaryota > Viridiplantae > Streptophyta > Magnoliopsida > Myrtales > Myrtaceae > Syzygium > Syzygium jambos. Next base: position 18,469,737 of record CM062226.1, read on the forward strand.
GACGCATATATGACGAGTTGCTCTAGTATCAATCCACCATTTTTCGGGGTTTCCCACCATGTTGCACTCGGATATCATAGCAGTAAGATTGATATCATCAATACCATTGAAAATCTGTTCCACCACATTCACCGGAGTCATCTTTTTTTTCTTGGCTCTAAAGTCTTTGGCACTATGTCTAGACTTTCCACAATTGTAGCATTTGCCAATGAATTTTTTTAGGCCTTGGGTGGATCCCCATCCATAGTTTTTCCTCTTCTTATTAGTTTTTTATCCTTCTTCAACAACGTTGGCACTTGAGACCGCTAGATTGCTGCTAACTTTCTTCTCAGAATTTATATTGTCTTCCTTTATCCTTAATCGAACAATTAAGTCTTCAAGTGATAATTCATTTCTCTTGTGCTTGAGATAATTCTTGAAATCTTTCCAAGACGATGATAACTTTTCAATGAAAGCGGTCACTTGAAATGATTCACTAATCATCATACCTTCAGCATGAATGTCATACATGATCACTTGAAGTTCTTGAACTTGACTTAAGATGGTTTTAGAATCTACTATCTTGAAGTCCAGAAATTTACCAACGATGAATTTCTTCAACCCAGCATCTTCCATTTTGTATTTCTTGTCCAAACTTTCCCACAACTCCTTAGCCGTTTTCAGTAGACTATAAACGTTGTAGAGGGAATTGTCCAGACCATTGAGGATATAGTTGCGACACAGGAAGTCAGAATGCTTCCATGCATCTACAGCAGCAACCTTTTCCTTGTTTGTCTCTCCTTCATCCAACTTCGAAGCATCTCCCATGAGGAACCTTGCTAAGTTCAAAGTGGTGAGATAGAACAACATCTTCCATTGTCATCTCTTGAAGTCAGCCCCATTGAACTTTTCTAGCTTTCCATGAGTTGAAACAGACGCAATAGGTGTCATTGATGTTGAGCCATTTCTGACACGAAGACAGAAATGATTGAGAAATGCAATTATACAAACACGATATAAATTGTCTTAAGATTATTGTCACGTGATAGTGCTTGTATATGCAAAACAAAATTGTTCGACAAACCTGAAATCACATTATGTCGAATAATTCGAATATCGATGAATGATCCGAGCCCAACGAATTCACGTTGTGTCCTTAAGACAATTTGTCCCCTCTACTGGTACCTAAGGTTGTTAAACAATTGTATCCTAAGATAGAACGGATTGCCTTTCCAAAAAAGCGGTACTTCTTCAAAGAAAATGTTCGAACACAACTTCGCAGAATAATTACACAAATAACAATGATGAAGAAAGTGCGGTATGCTATGCGAAAAAAATGAAAATGTGAAGAGTGCGTCAGGAAAAAAAGTCTCGCAGGAATAAAAAATGCCACGAAGGGTTACTAGACCGAACAGAACAGTTCGGTTATAGATAGCGAAAAATAAAGAGTCGCAAGCAGCGAAGACTCGCTTGAACCGAAGCTGTTTTTCGTTTCATTCGGTTCGTGAACAGTCGCGAGCAATGAAGGCTCGCTTGAACTGAAGCGGTTTTTCATTTAGGTGAACCGAACCTCACGAATAGACATGTTTGTTTGTCCAAAACAAATAAATAAATAATTTCTAACAAAACGTGTCTGTTCGGGAAAAAAATAAAAACCGATGGAATGGACCCGGGCCCGGTCCGAGCCGAGCCAGTCGAATGGACGTCAAGCGCGGGGGGACCGACCTAGCTTGGCTTAGGTCCGCTCGCTTCCACAAATGTGAGGTACCCTTTGGGGATCAAACCCATTTGAGAAGCTCATCTAAATAAACCTTATCCTATCACAACTTCTATCAATGTGGGACTATTTCCATTCACACTTCTCATTCACAATTTTTGGATTTTGGATACTAAAATCCCAACAGTGTCATGGGAATCTAGTGTTAGATGGATCGATTGGCTTATAAATTAGTTTATTTCTCTTGTTGAACATTAGCTCACTCTTGGTGTTTTTACATATCATTAGACATGCCTCCTATTCCTGCATCTTCTATTTCTCGCTAAGGTGCGCTCGTCAATTTTGAGGGCGAACTGTATGAATTTACGGATGTTGCTTTTCCTTCGATGGTGTTTATGAGATACACCGCGACTTTTTGGGTGGATGTTGGTTTACCGGATGATAGTAGTAGCGACGATGGAGGAGATGGTGAAGAATAATGGTTAAGGGATGGTGTAGTATGTATGGGGGAACGGATTTTTTTGATTGCCATAGTCATAACTTTTTGGCTTGGAATGTGAAGTTGGGTGACGATGGGTAGTGATAGCCGCGGGGCGTCACGTAGTGGTGGTTAGGGAGTAGTACACCTTTTTGATCCTCCCAGACTTAGTTCCTTTTTTTGATATCATCCGATACCCAATATATGTAATTAAGATTAGTGAAATGGATATGTGATGTTCCCCTTCAATTAGAAACAATGTATTTGTTTGTACATATTTCATGTTATAAATGCTTGTAAATGATCAGAATCTTCCGCTTGCGTGATAATATAAAAAGAAACTAAGCGATCACCGTAGTAAGTGGTGTATTGGGACGTCAAAGCAAGTTCTACGTCTGATATTAAGAACTCTCTTGTGTCAATATGGGCCACTCAAATCAAACTCATCCTCCCTATTTTATGTAGGAATCCATGATGTTGAATACTCTTTTTGGAGATCGAATATCTCCTAGATCTTATGACAGATCACATCAGTGTACGGAGCCAATTTATCCCTTTGTTTATGAATCCTCTCCATAAGTTGCACTCTTGTAGCCTTAAGTATTGTAATAATAGGCTTGTCTCTAGCATCAATGATGCTCTTGTTGAAGCTTTCACACTAATTATTCAAGGAAATATTGCATTTTGAGGGTAGCCTGAAGTGGGATTTGCTCTATTGCACTAGAGGTCTCTAGGACAACCAATCATAAGCTTTCTCATTAATTGCCTTCAGCTCTTTCATTGCCAAGTCAAAATCACACTCTAGTTACCATTGTAGCTTTCCAAACCAATAGTTTAAGTTCCATTCCTTAGTGATGCAGCTTGAATTTCTCATAAAGATGCATCAAGCAAAATCTATGTTCTACTTCAGGCATTAGATTCGCTATTGCTTGCACTGGTCCCTTCTACTTGTCACAAATGAAAGTCCAGTATTTTGAATTTTCAAGTTCTACGATTCCTAGGTTTTTTGCAATTAAACTAATGAATTAGTGCCATGTCTTATATGTTTTTTGTTTGACTACTGCCCATGTAAAGGAATACATCTTATTGTTGCTATCTATGCCCACCGCTGTTAGGAGTATACCTCAGTAGCCTCATGATAAATGACAACCATCAAACCCCATAAAGCACTTACATCCTTCTATAAAGCTCGTTCTCAAGCATTCAAACAAATGTAGACTCCTCTAAACTTGAATTGATCTTGACCTTGCTCGATCTTGATTATACATGTGGATCTTAGGTTGGCATCAAGCAGTGCTTGGCAATAACTTCTAAGCATCATATATTGCTTATCCTTCTTTCCTATGATTATAATCATTCTTGTAGCCCTAGCTCTATAGACAATTTCCTCGATAGCTTTAAAACATTCTCAGACTCCATAGAAGCACTTGGCCACGTAGGATTATTCCTCAACCTATCACAATCCATGCTTGCTAATTTGAGGAACATGCAGAGTTCTATTATATTTATGTACGGGGTTGAAGGTTCTAACTTGTCAAGTATGATCTCTCTACACTTTGGAAGCATAAATGAGCCAATCACAACCCTTTGAATACACTGCCCTCAACCTATTTCGTGCACTCTTAACGAATCTCACCTGTCACGCCCCGCACTCTTCGGCGCGCCACATCCCTCGCAAGGGTCGATTCGAGTGCGACGTCCCAGGACGCGTCACCGACCCAACGCCCAACACAGAGATTTAAAAGCACATGCGGAAGTATTTAAAAAAAAAACACCCGTACAATATTATACACATAACCAAGGATAGCCATAGAAACGAACAACAACGATTGCAAAATAAACACTTACACTACTACTAGAAACCATATACAATATGCATGTACAGCCCAATCATCAAAAATCAAAAACGGGTCAAAGGCCACTACTGACAAAAAGAAGATAAGTGGCTCGGGGGTCAATCTACTACTAAAGGCGGGGCACTGGTAAAAAAGGTACTGACCCTACCAACCTAAGGCGAACACTAACTCCTACGGTGCCCAGTCTGGATCGGAACCAGAAGACTCCGAGGATGAAGAGCTGTCAGGCATCTCCTCCTCGGACCCTAATGAGTCCGTCTCAGACTTGGCCTCCGCGGCCTCCTCCTCCGAGACCATATCCTCAAGCTCGGCCTCCGGTACGGGGTCCTCCTCGATCGACTCCGGCTCCTCGTCGTCCAGCTCCATGTCTACCGAGTCGATCTCATCCACCCCGTACTCTACTGGTACGCCATCAGAGCTCGCACTCTCCTCGGCTGAAGATCCAGGATCAGCCACCTCTCCATCGGGGCATCGAGGGTACCGGGTGTCCAACCCGGTAAACGGGACATCAAAAGTTTGAAGAGGACCATACTCTCCAAGATCATCCTTGAAGCACCAAGCCACGTACTCGTGGGTCTGGTAATGTGACTCCCCCACATCCACCCAAACCAAAGTATAATATCTAATATATACCTCCCCGTTCCCTACGAGGTGTATCGTCCTCATCCGCTCTATATGATGCGGAATCCCAAAACGTACTGGAACTGCAGGCATCTCAAGACTGGGGGTCTGACAATTAGTTTTATACAACGATGAGAATAATTTCAGTGAGTAGTTCCCTAAACCTAAACTAGGTTAACGTGCACCTCCTGACGAGTACTAAATAACGCACAATTCAAAACAAAAACTGACTCAGGCCCTCGGGCCTAAATCTAAATTTGCTTGACCCTACAGGTTAGGCATTCTACATAAATAATCACAACAATACCATAGAATTTGATCACTGCACATATACACATATCACTTAGTCCCGACATATGTCATACATATGCTCATGTTCGCACTCATGTTCATGCCTCAACAATGCATTAACGCACACTTGCACACTAGCACTCTGCCATTTATCAATTTCTCCTCTGACCCGCGTTAAACGCATCAGGTCCAACACTTTGAGATTGATCTCTGGCCCGCGTAAAACGCATCAGGCTCATGACACATTACCCACGTAAAACGCCTCAGGTTGGTCATCTTCCGGTAAACCGGGCATCGTCCCGCGTAACACGCCTCAGGACGGGTTCACTACCCTGCGTAAAACGCATCAGGGTTTATTATGATCACACATTCACAAGCATCAATTTTTATCTGAACCCCGCGTAATACGCATCAGGGTATTTTAGGTGATCACAATGCATATGTCACTCGGGCACACTCATATATGCACATGTCGTGCTAATGCTCGTGACGCACACCCATGGCTACAACAATCACACTTGGGCGCTCACACATTTCACAATGAGCATTTAATTTCGCGACACAACTTGTTCAATTTACCACGCAATATGCTCATTTCACATTTCAATATACCCAGCCACATATTAGCACAACCATGGAATCAATTCAAGCACTCTTGCATGATACACAATTCACACGCATAAATCACACAACTAGTTCAGCATGAACCCACAAAAATCGAGGCCCACCAAGCTACTCCCTTCCTAGTCGCACTAGGCATATGTCACGGCACTACAAAATCGCTTGCATTCAAGGACAATTCAGCCACTAGTTCGGTCAATCCAACATTACCGATAATTACATCATTAAACCTCAATTCAAACACATCTTGCCTAATTAAACTCCAATGTGGATAGTCACTAAACCGGTCGCACCGAGCCACTTAATAACCTCAAAATGTTCCATTTGACTCTCCACAATATCGCCCAAATCAGCCGCAACGAGGATCAAACTCGGCGCACTCCATAGTCCACAAACGAACCCGAATTTAACTCGAACCCGGACCGATTCAACCCAACACCACCAGCCATTGCATAGCACACCCTAGGTTATTAAACCTCGATAAAATGACCACACTAAACCACCAAATCAGCCACAACATCAGCCCCTAATCACTTCCACAATTTAACGCCCAAATTACCCTAATTAACCCCTAAAACCCATCTAGAAGTGTAAATTAGCCTAATTAGGGCTTAGGGTCAAACTCACTTGATGTCCTAAGCTTGAAATGAGGCTGAACACACGACGAGGAAGGCTGGGCAGCGGCGGCGACGACAACCTTCCCGGCGTGCGTGTGACGGGGGCTTGACGGCAACGGCGGCCTAGGCGGGGGAGACTGATCCTCACGCGGCTGAGGGAGAAGGGAGGGGGAAGAGGACGGAAATGGTGAGGGTGGTAGTGGTGGCGAAATAGCCCCCGGCGGCGGCAAAGCTCCTCCAGCGAAGGGCTTCTCACGGCCAAAACAAAGAGAGGAAGAGAGGGGGAGGGGGCTAACGGGGTGGAAAGGAGAGGGGGGCTACCGACTGAGGTGAGAGTAAGAAATGGGAAGAGAGAGAGAGGCTAGAGTGTATATAGAGTGAGTGAGTAAGTGGAGTGGTTGACCAAACTTTCCTAATACCCAAACTACCCCTAATCAAAGGTTTGAGAATCAATCAAGCTTAACTAGTGGAGGGGCATTCTTGTCTTCAACAATTTGAATTATTGGGCTGATGAGACTTAAATTTAAACTCCAAAATATTGCCCAATTAAGTCCAAAATTCGGAATTCCAACTTAGGGGTACAAGGGCAAAACGGTAATTTTCCGGTCTCGGGTCAAATTTCCAATTTTTGACTCTGTTGATCCCAAATATACGTGGCCACATAAAAATAATGTCGTCCTCGCAAAATAGTCGCGTACGCCCACGAAAATCGACACCGAAGTCCGGACTCAATTCAACGATCGTTTTCACTCAATTTGCAGTTTTAGCGTCTCTTACTAACGGGCGGCTGTTTAGGGGTTACGCGTATTGACCTAGGGCTACTCGAGTTGTGACGGTCCCGATTTCCCAGAGAACACGAGGATTTATCGCTAGTCCCAGGGGTCGCGGTCGTCCGGAATAAGTTCGGGGTCATTCGTCACGCGTACTCTCAGTCGTGCGGAATCACCCGCTATCCGATTGTACGTCGTCGATCGAGCCAAATCCGTCACTCTCTTTAGACCGGCCCACATTGGCACAAAATATTCACTCGTCGTACCTCGGGATCGAACTCAATTCACGGTCGAGTTCCTGGGTCCACGTACCTTTTTTCCTAGTTAGCCTTTCCCTACTGGTCGGTATCCCGAGAATGATCAGTTCCGGGCGAGACTTACTAAAATGAAATGAGAAATACATCAATTTCATTGACCACGAAAATGAATCGAATTTCAGGACATTACATCACCTATCTCCCATTTTTAATGGCATGGTTCCTAGCAGCTTCTCTAAAATTTTCAACATTACTAAAACATAGTCCTAACTTGAAGACAAGATTCTCCATATCAACCTCAGCAGTGAACTCGGGATGTGCAAACTCATTTTGGCTATTCATATTTAGGAAATCTATATTATTAGTTAACACATCTACATACATGCTGTTATCTTCGACCTCTATATCCCTCTCCATCGATCCATCACCCTCAGCACATCTTACATGTATTTTTTATAACTTATCAAGATCAATAATGTTAAACCCATCTTCTTCAGCATCCTCAGCAACCTCAACACACCTACTATCATAAATGGAATTTTTCATTTCTTCACATTCCTCACCTAGTACAAAATGGAAGCAAAAATAACATCAATATGTTTCTATGCACTTGAAAAAACAAAACAAAAACATAAAAAAACTGCAAAACCTAAGATTTGTTTCCTCGCAATACACTTTTTGGGATTTTCAAAGTTTCTTTTTGAAGTAGCAATAAAATTCTAATTCACTGGAAGCCACATAGGTTGGAGTGGTGGTCCCACAAGTATTTATTCTTGGTGAAAAAGGTATATCACATAACAACACTAAAACATTTAGTGGATGACAACCTTCATGTAATATACGACAAAACAATAATAAGTCAATTGGCCGCAAATGACAAAACATTTATCACAAAAATTGAAACAAAAGCATTATAAAATTGAAAACAAGGACCACTACCAGCACATGCAGCAAATCCAATTAGAAAATGAATAGCAGATACAACTCAATTTGCACAAAAGGAAACATAACACACCTTAAAATCTGATCAAAATAACCAAATCAACACCATAAAACTAAAGTATTCCTCTTACCATCATTGTTATCACTACCATCAGTGTAACATTGAATGACATGTTCGCACCTTGTCGACATGTTGCTTCAACAAGCTGCAAAGGCCTCCTCTTAGATGAATAAAAGATCAGTTGCAGTGAAGAAACGTAGCAAATGAACAAATGAAAATGAAGAAACCTACGTAAATAAAGCTACAATGGGAAGAAATGCAGTAAATGTAGATTTTCTCTTTAATAAACGAAAGATTAGTTGAAAACAAAAAATTTGGCAAATGAAGAAATGAAGAAAAACAAAACGAAGCAAACGAAGAAACCAAGGAAGAGAAGAAACGATAGATAACATATACAAAGAAATAGGAAGCGAAGTAATTTGGGGGTTTTTAGTTTTACGGATTTCCTTATTTGACCTAGAATTATGGACAAAAACAAGCAAAAGTAGAAGCAGAGAGGGTGGGGATACAAAATATTAATGCAAATTGAGGCTTTTTTGCTTTTAAGAGTTCTATTTTACACTTAGAAATTTTTTTGACTAAAATACATCTTCTCTGGTAGTTGGAATAGTCACATGCTCCCTGGTAAGGCCCTCATTTGAGACGATTTGGCCACTTTATGCCCTTATTAGAGATAAGGTCCACTCTAGGCCCTTTTTTTGAGAAATGGCTCCACTTTGGGTCCTCATTTGAAATTTTCCCAATATTTCGCAAGGAGTCATGGTCAATTTAAATCCTAAACATCTAATAATTGATGGGGGATTATACAAGTGCACAAGAAAGAATATAACACTCAATAATCAAAGGGTCAATAAATTGCAAAAGGATTTCAAAATCCTTGATACTCTAGGCAAACAAAAGCAAAGCCTTCATTATCGTCCAAAGCAACATGGATTTCGGAAAATGTTAACTGGAAAAGCAAATAATGATGTAATATATGTGTTGATACCTAAATTTGGGTGATCCATTTAGTCATTTATTGCATAGAAAATTAGGGATTGATTCCAACCCCTAAAAATATTATTAATTTGCATTTGGATCTTAGCATTGTTTAATTAAGCTCACATAATTTGTATTTTAATTAGACTGACTTAAGTTAGGAGGCCCAAAACTTATCGAATTTCCAAAACTGAGCCCGTGAGATTGAGGGATTCAACCAAGATCTTCTTGTCCGGACGAAAATCGGCAAAAGTACACTACAAGTGCCATAACTTGTGTACGGCGCTCACTTTAGTGCCATAACTTTTTTTTGGATCACTTTAGTGCTAAAATTTTTGAAAAACAATCACTTAAGTGCTAAAATTTTTGAAAAACGATCACTTAAGTGCCAACTCCGGTGCCGTACACAATTTTTCACCGGAAATCTGACGTGGCATTTTTTTTATTAATTTCTGAAGCTGACGTGGCTCGCCTGAGTCTCGCCGGAGATTGGCACTTAAGTGATCGTTTTTCAAAAATTTTAGCACTTAAATGATTGTTTTTAAAAAATTTTAGCACTTAAGTGATCGTTTTTTAAAAATTTTAGCACTAAAGTGATCCAAAAAAAAGTTATGACACTTAAGTGATCGTTTTTCCTCCGACTTGGCACCAAAGTGATCCGAAAAAAAGTTATGGCACCAAAGTGAGCGCCGTACACAAGTTATGGCACTTATAGTGTCCTTTTGCCGACGAAAATCCTTTAGTCAATTTAGGAAGTAATAAGCGAATTATCACAAAATTGTCGGCCAAATTTGAAATGAAAAGAGAGGAAAGATATAAGTGAGCAAAAAGGAAGTTGACCACGTAAAAGATGTCTCTAAGTGAATTTAGGATGCGTTTATTTGGGAGAAAACTTCATGATAAAGGAAAATACTTCCTGGGAAATTACTTTTCAAGAAAATGGTTAGTTTTCCTTTATTTGGTGATATATGATTGAAAAAGTTTTCTGGTGTTTGGATCTCACATGGGCAATTGATTTCAATCTCATAATCTTATCTCAAGCAAAATAAATAAATAAATAAATAAAATTTAAATTATTTTGTTCTGTTTCTTTTTTTCTTTTCCTTCTTCCTCCTCCGCTAGTCGCCGGGCTTGACAGTTGCAACAAGCCACTAGCGTGGGCCAACCTAGGCAAGCTTGAGCTCCTTGGCTGGCCTTGGGTGAACTCAAGGCTAGCGAGGCTCGGGTGAGCTCTCACCAGGGGCCAACCCTTGCCAGCCATTGCCGAGGCACGGCGATCGATGGAGGAGAAAGAAGGAATAGAAAAAAAGAACAAGAAAAAAAAAGAAAAAAAAGAAAATTATTAATAAAATTCAAGCGTAACAATTCTAGAAAGTGTTTTCACCTTCTTAGATTTAGGCATTTATTACTTTCCTAATTTTATATATTGATATTTTCCTTGACTGAAAAGTATGTTTGGTTGGCTAATCATTTTTAGGGAATCAAACTGGTGAAAATTCGGATAACTAATTTCGAGAAAACACCTTCTCTCAAACAAACGCAGGCTTAGAAAATAAGAATTTGGATTATGATGGACAAATTCATTGGGGTCCAATGAGAAGATTATGGCGGACGCCATCAAAGATCTCACTAGAATCACGTCAAAAATCAAGAATAAGAAACAAAAAGAATAGTTGACTGAGCAAGGTATCATAAGATTGGTGATTAATGGACTTAAGGAAATGAGAAGAAAAGCAATATGGCAGGCACGTAGAGAAAAAGATTTCCATCAAACAGTCTTCTCACCTTTGGCAAAGATTTTTCACATTAGTAAGCTCTGCCCCACCAAATCCAATATTCCCATAAATTGTAATGAATTTAGCATAATAAGAGAAATAAATTTTAATCCCCAATCACTTCCTTCCTCGACACGTTCCTAACGAAATAAGAACAACAAGAGTGCCATAACTTTCATAAGGCGCTTATTTGATGACCATAACTTCTTCTTTTTCGCCCACTTAAGTGTCATATTAGAGTAAATTGATCATTTGAATGCCATTTATGGTAAATTGTCCTACATGGATTTTTTTAATTATTTTTCCATTTCGCCGTGGATTTTTTTAAATTTTTTTATTAATTGTCCATGTTAACGCCAATGATGCCACGTAGAATAAACGGCGTCCAAGTTGGATTTTGCAGCGAGACAAATCGCCAATAACACTAAAATGATCATTTTTTCAAATTTGTGGTCTCAAGTGAGCGCCGTACAAAAGTTATGTCATTTCTAGTATAGTTATTCCAAGAATGCTTATACTTGTGTCCGTTGAAAGAGTGATTATATAAATATTTGGGAAAATTATCAATTTAGTTCTAAATCTATTGTACGGATATTAGTTTAGTTTTTACTTTCCAATTTTGTCAATATAGTCCTACACATTTGCGCGATATTTAAAAGTAGTCTTTTTTGCCAATTGCCATCGCAAGTTGCGACATGGAAATCAACCAATTGCCCACATCAGCATGCTACTTAGGACAACTGATAATGACTAGATGCCACATCAGCGATATTTTGTAGCAATTGGCGGGAAGACTACATTGAAATATTGCCTAAAAGTTTAGGATTACATTGACAAAACTAAAATGTATGGCTGATTAATTAGAATAATTAGTTATTGGCATGAAAATTATGACATTGTAATTGCATTTTAAGGCAATCCAATGAAACCATTGACATATACATATTTTTGTCAATTCTAATGCATCATAATTTCCAAAGAAAGAAAAGAAAAAAATGCAAGAAATAATCTTAAATTTGGACCTGCAAGAGATATTGTGGTCAATTTAAGGTAATAGGGGGTGTTGGAAGTGAAAAAATGGATGGCAAAAGTGCGAGCCTCTATGTGTTTTATCCTTTTCACAAATTTTTTTTATTTAAATGTTAAACTTAACCTACTTATTTATATATGAGTTGATGTGAGTAAAATAAAGAGAGAGTATGATGGGCTTCTAGAGTCAAGTTCTATACGGTAGTTGGGAAAACGGAGAGGTGAATGAGGTAATTTATAATTAATTCTACCTATGTATTAGTACATAATAATTGTTTTGATGATATTTTAATTTCGATTTGTTTGAAAATTAAATTAAATTTTGGATTTTATCTGCAATGAGCCTTATTCATAAGTACCTAGTTTTAAGTATATATGGTACCCACTTCTATTAATATGTCTTATAAAGAATTAATCAATGGAAGGCATTTGTTTACGTGGGATCCTCATGGTAAAGTTCAGAGGGATAAGTGCATTGATCGGTCCTCCCCAACTTTTTCACTTATAAATAAAAATATTTCGGAAAAAGATAGTAGGAGTGTTATAACTTTCGTAAGGAGCTCACTAAAGTGCCACATCGAAGTAAAATAAATCATTATTTGAGTGTCATTTCCGGCAAATCATCTTACATGGATTTTTTTTATTAATTTTCCATTCCGATGTGGATATTTTTATTTATTAATTTTCCGCGTTGGCATCGGTGATGCCACGTAGGGCAACTGGTGTCCATGTCAAATTTTCCGGATAAGCAAATCATCGATGACACTTAAGCGATCATTTTTTAAAATTTGTGACACTCAAGCCTCAAGTGAGTACCATACAGAAATTATGATACTCATAGTGCACTTATTCCCGTTCCTAGTTATCAAAGGTGTTTCCATGAACAGACCTACGCTCAGAACGTCATTATTGAACCTTACATAAGATACATAGAACGCCTACACACACGGAGAGTTTTAAATAGGGACGCTCAAGAGGGAAAGAAAAAGGACAAGGTGAAGGTCTTTATCTCCGATGTTTCGTTCTCCTTTCTCGGTTCCTCGCGCCAACTGTCTTGGTAGTTGGTACCTGCTCACCCGCGATCCCCGCCGCTACTAAGGTGCTGCTCGCGGTCTCCAAGTGCTCCTGCCATTCGCCTCAGCCCCTGCGCAGCTCCTCTAGTCCCAGTGATCATGGCGAAGCCACCCAGCAACGACGACATTTTCTAGCGACATCGGCGTATTCCGGTGCTTCCATAGCTCCCCGTAGCGGTTTATAGCAAGTGTTAACGACTATCAATCTCCCAGCCCCCGTCGTGACTACGAAGTTCCGCTTGTCATTCAGTGGCTGTCTCAGTTTGTGCTATTAGTTGGGCTGCGAATGCTAGTCGAAGTCCCTATGTTCCTGGCGTCCTTGCAACCCCGACAATAGCCAGTGAATTCCCAGCAACATCAGCAGCCCCCTGCCGCCGCCGCTACTCCGACATCGCTATCGCTCCCGCAAGACTACCACTGAGCTGTATTTCTCTTTTGCAGTTTCCTGGCGTGTCCCTAGTAGTCCCGTTGCAAAGATCAACTTGTTACCATCACTTGCCGGTCCTCCTCGCTTCACATTGCTATGCCGTTAATTCCTTTGTTGTGGTCGGTGGATATCCTTGCCAGTCTCGTTCGAGCCGTAAACAATTTAGGTAATTTCCTAAAATGACTCTCAATGTAAATATCTTATTGACTAATTTGAGATATATGGATTCTTACTTTGATTTGGTGTTAGGCTTTAGGGATTTTCCAAATAGGAAATTTCCTCTTTCGAGTCATGCATATAACTGGTGTTTCGATCTTTAAGAACTAAAATTGGAACTTTGAATAAAATTATTCCTATTTTGGGTTGCAGTGAATATTTGATTATGTGGGCTTATATATTGCATATTAATTAGTTTAAGAAACATTCATATTATGAAAATACTCAAAAAAAAAAAATACACTGCATTTAAGATAGATTGCATACACTAATTTTCTTATTTTAAAATTGCATATTTACGGAATCCTGTAATAATTAGGAAATTACCTAACTTAAATTAAGATTTCATATATATTATTTTCTAATTTAAGTAACATCACAATAAATTTTAAGTACTTTCTTATTTCTACTCTAAAAGAAAATCACAAAAATAAAACATGCATATCTCATATAGAACTAGTTTCATAAATTCCTTGTTATTTAGTGATCACATGCTTAATGTTCACGTCATAATATCCCCGTCATAATAATCATGCTATCTAATAGATATATGCTGAGGTTCATATAAATCAAATTGCATCTCATGCATTGCATATAGTTTAATTTTTAATTTTCGATCCCTCTATAATAAGCACAGAATCCTTTCTTTCCTTTTGTTTTATCCTGAGCATATTTGCTTGTTGGAATTTCTTCCGTGGCTGAATATACGCCCACAGGTGACCAATTTTCTTTCCCTTTCTTTTGGTTTGCCCACAATATTGCTTTTCTTGTTTTGCCTCGTTAAGTTGATCCACTTACTTGGCTAAAAATTTTCAGGAACATTCCCACTAGAGTTTCTAAATTTGATCAAAGAATTAAATATCTCCCAATTGAGGAAGCCCATGTGCAAGGCACGTGAATTTCAGCAAGTAAAGAGGATTAGGGCTTGGCCGAATTTCATGAGGCGAGTGAGCTTAGTCCGGATAATTAAATTGAGTTCCGAACTTCTCTACTTAAGTAAGTCCAATCATAATGCAGTTTATGTGGGCTTATTACTATGCAAAACAATAGTATTTTTGTTTTGGGGTGGAGGTTGATCCTTAATTTTCTATGCAATAAACGATTAAACAAGTCGTCAAAATGTAGGTGTTAGTATTGAAAAAAATTTCGTTACCCTCTTTTCCTCTCAAAACACCTAACACAAGAATTTTTGTTTGGATAGACAGAAACCTCTTGTTTTAAGAACACCTGGTTATCTCTCTCCCTGCAATTGTCTATTAGCAAGCACTATATTTTGCAGAATTTTGCGAAACCATAGCAGACTGATCCATAAGCATAAGTTGTTAAGGGGTGATGAGATTTACATTTGAAATTGATGATTTTTTAGAATTTATTAAGGCAAAATAATTTGGTAATATATTCAGATTTTCAACATTGGACCAAAACTAAGAAAATCACCAAATTGGTGCTAAATCAATTGTATGGATGTCAATTTACTCTTAAACTTTTCAATTTTACTAGTTTAGTCCCAAGCTTTTGCGCGAAATTTAATATAAACCTTCCGGTCAATTGTCTTCGGAAATCGTTGACTACGTGACACAGCTGGGGTGTGATGTGAGAGAACTTAATCAAAACATCACTCTTTTGCATACTTATCTAAATTTTCCAAACTTTTTCTTTCTTTTTGTTTTTCTTTTCTCTAATATTTTTTCTTTTCGAATTATTGTTCATCTTTCTTCTCCAGCTCGCTCGTACACCAACAGTCGACCATCGATTGTTGCTTGTTGGCTCACTCTCTCTCTCTGATCACTCCCATCTTAGGCGCGGCACAACGCTTACTTGTCCCTCATCGCTGTTGATGAGGACAAGGGACAAGCGACGATAGGGACAGGCGAGGTCCAAGGTTCGGCTCTGGAGGCTCGGTTGGCCTTGGATCTGGGTTGATTCGAGGTCCCAACAGGTCAATGGCTGCCTTAGCTGGCTCGCGCAAGTGTTGGGAGCCGTCATCGACCCCTTTGCTCGAATGTTACAAAGGCAAGGAGGGGTTAATATTGTTCGAGATGCCATTTGTGAAGTGAATTGCACATCTCGAGGTCTCGGGAAAGAGTGTAGCATCGTAGAATCTGTTAATATTCTATGGTGGAGGCCTCTATGCGGCTATTTGGATTGGATCAGACAATATTCAGGCTTCTATTTGTTAGATGAAACTCTTTGAGCCACGTTGACACCTAAATTTTAGATAGCTAATTTAAATTCTCATTCTTGTAAATGCATCAAATCAATAAATAAAAAAAATGTATGATACTAAATAAAAGGAATGTTATTTCCTAGAAGCTAGGCCCACTATCCAAATGCCCTCAGTAAAGCCCATTCGTAGAAAAAGCCCTAGAAGAAACTAATTACAAAGGAAGAAGAGGGGAGCTTTTTCTTTCTCTCGGTTTTTCTTCGTGAAATCGATATTCCGATTTCTAGCCACATTCGTGCTCTTCAGTGATGATGTTCTCACGTTTGAGCCTCGAATCTTTGCTCGATCGATGAACTCGAGCTTGTTAAGCGGATCCTCAACAACTTGAAGCCTTCGAGTCTTAAGTATTCATTGAGCGTGAAAGTTCTCTCTCACTCTTTGATTTCTATTTTTCGATCGTTGATTCAAGCTGTAACATTGATTCCCTCCATCTTTTCCTTAATTTCCAGAGACTTTCTTCGCCATTTCTGGCTCGTCATCATGCCCGAGGCGACGTAGCCATCGCCAGACCGTCAATCCTGAGAAGCCGCTGTTCAAGTCAGTTTTGCGGCCGTGAAGATTGAAGTGGCCAAGACACACTCAAAGCATTTCCACCGGTCTTCATGTTAGCCGACGATGATCATATGAGAGTTTCCATTGTTGATTGGACTGCCTACCGCGACTTAGCTTGACTTCATTGACAAATTTATCTCCGATTCTCCATCACACTACCTTCTGGGGAAGGTGAAGTGAATGTAAATCTCGTTTTACTTCGATTAGGCTCAGTCATGTTAGAATCCATACATTTGATTCTGAAACTTCACAAGTTAATTTCGCTTGAGTATGGCCATGAGTACAAGTTTGAAATTGTGAATTTGCTCCTTAATCGATTGACTGCAATATGTTCGATGAAATGTCTATGAGGTTTCAATGCGAATTAGTTTCGTCATTTTCTAAATCCAAATCGAAAATAGGTTGATCTCGATTAAGTGAGATATTAAATGATTTTCAGTTCTAATGTTTTCACAATGGCCAAATACAGCTAAGGCGGATGATGAAATATAGAAATTACAATGCAGAAAGGAAAAGAAGTGTCGTGAAAAATGATTTTAATCTCATGACTTTTTCTCGGACAAAAAAAAATCGAATTATTTTTTTAAATCAAATTTTATATTAAATTTTTCTTTTATTTTTTAAAAAATCAAATTTTTAATTATTTTTCTTTTATCTCTTTTCTTTTTCTTTTTTATTTTCTTTCCTTTTTTGTTTTCTCTTCCTCTGTCGCGACCGTCCGACGACAGCCACAGGCGAGCTCGAGGCTCATCCATTGACTGCCACAGGCGAGCTCGTGGCTAGCCGGCATCGCCTGGATTTGGCGAGCCGCAAGCTTGATGGCCTCAACGGAGCTCGAGCTAATGAGCTCATAGCTCGTTGGCCTTGGCCGATCTCGAGCTTGCCTAGATCTGGCGAGCCATGAGCTCACCGGCCTTCGTCGAGCCCGAGCTCAGCTCGCCTAGATCTGGCGAGCCCGAGCTCGTTGGCCTCGACGGAGCTCGAGATGACGAGCTCGTAGCTCGTCGACCTTGGCCTAGCTCGGGCTCGCCTAGATTGGCCAGCCCGTGCCTGTGGCCGGTCGTCGACCGTCGTCAAGGTCGGCAACTAATGGAGGAGAAAGAAGGAAAAGAAAAAAAAAAGAAAAAGAAAGAATAGAGAAAATAAAAATAAAAGAAAAGAAAATATTAAAAAATTCAAGATAGTAATTCCGGAAAGTGTTTTCATCTTCTTACATATCGAAATTCACTTTCCTAAATTTATGCATGAATATTTTCATTGACTAGAAAGTATCTTCGATTGACTGGTCATTTTCCGCGAACCAAACAGATTAAAGTCCGAAAAATCAATTCCCGGAAAATATTTTCCCCCAGACAAACGCACCCTTAGAATGAGTTTAGGTTAGATTCGGCATAAAATAGTTGGGGCAGAGTTTCGATTTTTAGTAAAGTTGGATTTAATTCAATCGATGGGCTTGTTATAAAGAGTCTAATTCATGTGCCCAGTCCAGATCCTTTGAGTCTAACTGTGGTCCATATTTCGGACGGGGTCTAAGGGCCCAGCCCAAATCTCCATTTTCGGAATAAATAAATAAATAATAAATAATAAAAAGTAATAGTAATTTTTTCTTAAAAAATGTAAAAATGGAACATCGGTTAGAAAAATAGTCTCTGTCTAGGTTGTTAGATTTTAGTATTAGAAATTGTTTAACTTCACTTTGATAATACACATGTTTTAGGATAGTTCATGATTTCCTCTAATTTAGATTTAGAGAAATCTGTTTCTTTAGAAATTGAACTCGATTTGATAGTAGCTCATGGGGTTGTTGTCCCGGGGCTTAATAACAAGGCCACATCATATTCTTTGCCCGACTCACATTGGTTATCTTCTGCACTTTACCTTTTAACTCGCTCTTCATTACTTTCTTAGATTAATTGATTGTGATTATTTTATATTATTTTCCTATGTTGTGATTTGCTTTCTTTTGCTAAATGATTAGGTTACCTTTTTAGGATCATAACAAGCACCAATAAAAATATCGCATGGACACTTAGCATACAAGAACCTTAGGATTCATAATTTGAAACACCTTAGTTGACAAAAAATCAAGTTCAGGTACAAAAAGGGGATTACTTGTAATCAAGTCCCTCATTCTAGATCTCTGATTGCGTGGGAAGTGATGTATATTCTCATATCTTACTTGATTTCTAGCCAACCTTAATAAACTAGTAGCGACTCCACACATAGAATTTTGATAATGTCGCGCAAGGTAAGGGTTTGGGAGAACCTACGCCGATTGAGAACTGTTGGTCCACTTGGCATGGAACGTCTCTGCCACTGTCTCTGTTCTTGAGCAGCTAACAGGGGGAGACTGGGGAGTGATTAACACCGATGCTGAACTCCACTGAGCTCAAAGCTAGGAGGGTTCGCTGTTGCGGGGTTTTGATAATCTATGAAGATTAATGGTTGATGATTGGACAGAGGAAGAGAACAAAGCCTCCCACCCTAGAATCAAACCCACAAAATGCTGAACCGAACAGCGCAAAGCAAAAGAAACAACAGGCTTTGGAAGTTCGTTGGAACAGCTCAGGGAAACGTCAATCGAAAGTGACCGATCAGGGATGGTCACGGTGCTCAAGGGGCGAGCAATTGCAGCGACGAGCAATGGAGGAAGGTGACAGTGCGGTGTGCAAGTGACGACTGACAGGGAAGGGATGAGCAACGGCGGCGAGTCGTGTCCTTGCTTGGAGGTTTGCAGGTTACGTTTTGGGTTTATGTCAATAACTTAAATGGGTTGAATATGATCCGGTGCAAACCCATATAGATCCATATAAACTTGGACTTTAATGTTTCAAACTCATTTTGACCAGTTTTTAAAATTTCAAGTGATCCATATTCAACCCGGATCCACTAAAATTAAGTTAATAAATGGTCTCTAACCTATATTGCCACCTCTAGTTCTGATTGACCTTCACACTATGATTGAGAGCTTCGAATGGCCTAAATCCTAGTGGAAATCATGCCCAAATTCTGATTCCGATCATCTCTAGTGCCGCTTGTTCCTAATCTGATCGTCTACTGTAGTTTCATCTTGCCCTGTTCATCATCGCTTGGCCGCCAACTTCATCTCCAGGAGATGACAGGGAGTGCTCGGCCCTGCTCTGTTTTCTTCACCATGGAAGTTGAAAACTCTGTTCCCTTTTCTTGTAACTCTTTGATTGACTCAATACTCGCTGGCGGTATCTTTAGAGTCTCCTACTGCTAAGTCGAGTCATGCAAATGCAATTGCCGAGCCTCGACCTGAAGCTCCACCTTTTACTCAGCTTCAGTACAATTTGTCTACTTGTATTTCAGTACCTTGTCATGTTAACTCGATGAATGTGATATCTCTACTAATTAGGAATTTGGGTGACTAACTGGCAATCTAAACACTACAATTTATAACATTTTCACTCTTACTGCATAACCAAGGAATATGGACTTCTTTTCCCTCAGCTTCAAATACGCTCATGCCCTCCATCATTGTGGCGAACCGGATGCTGTTCAATTGGAATTGGATAAGAGAGCCTCGAAGAGACTCTTGGAAGGCCCTTCTATTCCGTGGGTACCAATCCCTACAAGTCTGGCGGTGTAGGTGAGAAAAAAATAGTTGGTACCTGTGCTTGCAAATGCAATCGTTGAGGCTTGACCTAGAGCTCCACCTTTTACTCAGCTTCAGGATAGTTTGTCTGTTTTGAGTATCTTAGTACCTTATGGTGTTGTCAAATCGTTGCATCTGATATATCGGCCAATTAGGAATTTGGGTGACTAATTGCCAATCTAAACACTACATTTTATAACATTTTCACTCCTAATGCGATGCAATTCTTTTCCGTCGGCTACAAAAACCCTTACGCCTCCATCATTGGAATTGGTTAACAGAGCCTCGAAAAGACACTCTTGGAAGGCCCTTCTATTCCTCAGATACCAATCCCTACAATTTAATTGCCATTGGACAATAGAGCCTCGAAAAGACACTCTCGGAAGGAACTTCCATTCCTCGGATACCAATCCCTCCAAGTAAAGCGGTGCGGGTTAAATACCAACTGTATATTTATTAAAATTCAACTGTCGAGTCTTGATCTAAAGCACCACCTTTTAGTTAGCTTCAGGACTGTCTGCTCGAGTATCTTAGTTCCTTGTAGCATTGTCAATGCGTTGAATCTGAAATCTCTTAACAGATTTGACTGTCATCCGTTTAAAAATCCTGTCTCCGATAAAAACCAAATTCAGATATATTTATTAAAATTCAACTAATGAAATAGAGAAATGAATTTCCATACGGAGTTGTGACATACCAACAACAAATTAAGATGTCATTATGGAGCAACAAATGGACAAGGATGATTAAGTTGAGAGTAACAGACATAATATTCTAAATAGGGAAAAAAACCATAAAAAATCTCAAACTATGCCTATTATGACACATTTATCTCAAATTTTTTTTCGTGATACAACAAACCCTAAACTATACATATTGTGACACATTTATCTTTCTTTATAATTCTGTCCAAAATCACCGTTAAAAAGCCGACTTGGATCTCACGTGGCACTTTTAGGGACACGTGGTTCTGATGTGGTGCCACGTGAGTGCAATAGTGGAAAAGAAAACAAAAGAAAAAAGAAAAAAAATTGCACTGTTCATCGTCTTCTCCACCTTCGCGAAGTACTATTCATCATCTTCATCGCTTGGCCAAATTCCTCCCACGCTCTTTGCTTTGCTGCCCGCTGCTATCTAGACCTCCGGCGGCTCTTGTCGGTGCTTGCCCGACCATCTACGAGCTTCGAAGATCAAGATTAGACCCTCAAGCCATGATTCAAGCAAAATAAAATACTGTTCATTGTCTTCTCCGCGAGGAAGAACAGTACTTTCTTGTCCAAAAACGAAGCTTCAAGAAGGTCGAGCTTGAGCAGCCGCCATGGCCTCTCCAGCTCAAAGCTTGGCTTGTTTGACCTTGACCTTCGAGGCTCACGGGTGGTCGCAATCCGCCATGGCCAAGCTTCGATGCTCACAGCCGCCATGACCGCTCTAGCTCAAAGCTTGGCTTGAGGGTTTGATCTCAACCTCTGAAGCTCGCGGGTAGTCGCAAGCTGCCAAGGCCAAGCTTTGAAGCAGCTTGAAGGTTGAGTTTCGAAGTAGCTTGAAGGTCGAGCTTCGAATCTTGCAGCAGCCATGGCCGCTCGAGCTTGAAGCTTGGCTTGAGGATCTGACCTCGATCTTTGAAGCTTGTGGATGGTCGGGCAAGCGCCGACAAGAGCCGCCGGAGGTCTAGGTAGCAGTGGGCAATGAAGCAAGAGTGCCGGAAGAGCAAGAGCATGATGAATATTACTTCGCAAAGCTATGGAGAAGACAATGAACAGTGCAATTTTTTTCTTTTTTCTTTTGTTTTCTTTGTCCACTAAGGTGCTTGTGCAGTGCCACATTAAAGCCACGTGTCCCTAAAAGTGTCACATGAGATCTACGTTAGCTTTTTAACGGTGATTTTGGACGAAATTGTAACGGAAAATAAATGTATTATAATGTGCATAGTTTGAGATTTTTTATGTCACAAAAAAAAGTTTTTGGTAAATGTGTTATAATTGACGTAATTTAGGGTTTTTGATGCTTTTTTTCCCTTTTAAATAGCATGAGATCCATGTGCGATTACGCGCTGGGGTAATTTGACTCTGGCTTAACATAAAGCAGAGGAATAATTTTCAATTGACGTTGAGAAAAATAACACGAGATCCAGGAGGTGACGTAGGGCTCATGGAGGACAACTTCTCCGCGTGATAAAAATGTGGAAAAGAAAAGAACAGCTAGACTACCATGTCATTGGTTTGAACATATTGACAACTTTGACTTTCTGCAATTTTTTTCGATATAAAGAGCCTCGTTACTTTTAGCAGTACACACAAACAAATATTGAGGGAGAGAGAGAGAGAGCATGGTGAACACAATCAAGCTCTACCAGCCCTTGTTGCGAGCGGCAATGGAGCTCGCCGGCGTGAGACCTCGAAAGATCGAGATCGAACCTGGAACTATCATGAACTTCTGGGCTCCAACCCAAACTCAAAACAACAAGAAGCCCGCTGTCATCTTCCTTCACGGCTTCTTCGGCGATGGCATGATGATGTGGCAGTTGCAGGTCCTCGCGCTTGTAAGGAAGTACGCCGTCTATGTGCCGGACCTCCTCTTCTTTGGCAACTCTGCCACAGGCGACAGCCGCCGGACGGTGGACTTCCAGGCGGAGTGTGTGGCGAAGGGGCTGGCAGCGCTTGGGTTGCAGCGGTGCACGGCGGTGGGGTTCAGCTACGGCGGAATGGTGGCGTTCAAGTTGGCCGAGTTGCAGCCCCAGCTGGTGGAGTCGGTGGTGGCAACGTGCACTGTACCAGCGATGACCGAGTCGATAAGCAAGGAGTGCTTGAAGAAATTGGGGTTTCCGACATGGTCAGAGCTTTTGTTGCCTAATTCTGTAAGCGGGATGAAGAAGGTGGTTGGGAGCCACAGGTTCCCTAGAATCCCTAATCGTGTTTTCAAGGACGGTTTAGAGGTATGAGCTCCATGAAGTTTTCTACGTAACTCAGGCGTACAAACAACTTGAAACTCATTGGTACCGTGCCACGCCCACGCCCACGCAGTCAATTGAATATTCTTGCTTTCATTCTATGTTCAAAAAGAGAAATCCAAAAAATATTCTAATCATTTTTTAAAATTGATTAAGTGATTTAACAAGATACTATTGGAAGCCAATCCTTTTATACATAGTCTCCCTTAGCTTGTTGTTAATCAATCTGTTTTCAACATCATGGATTGTAGGTCATGTTTGACTACAGAAAGGAGAGAGCTGAACTGCTGGAGGCTTTTGTCATTCCAGACAAGGACTTCACTTTGCCAGAGTATTCCCAGGTTTAATTTCATCTGAAGAAGCTTCCTCTTTCTCTTCTTAAAGCATAAAAGGTTGTGAGATGGCTCGCGTGTGTTGAGCTCACGTGCTTATATAATGATCAAAACTGTCTAAATTTCATATGTAAATACGACCTTACTTTTATTTTTCAATTCTTGATTAATCTATACATTGTGGAATTCTTTGATAGCATACCTATTTAAGAAATATGCTGATGATAATTGATCTTTGCAGAAGATCCATCTGGTTTGCGGCGAGGATGATAATATCTTCAGTGTGGGAAAAGTGAAGGAATTCAAAGAGTAACGTCCATCTTTTTCTTTTCTTTTTTTTTAATCATCAAGTAGATTGTCAATCATTTTTTCTATAGTGTTGTGTGTAGATTGATTAATGTTATTTATATATACATATACAAAGAGATCTATCTCTGGGTCATGGCTATTGTACGTCGTCAATTTCACTGCATATATTAAAATACTTACGTTATTATTTTATGCACATTGAATTTGAAAAGATATTCTTTGATTTCACTTTCTTGTTGAAACTCTTGAAACTTTTATTTGAAAAAGAAATGACCCTTTCACTAAATTTAGAGCATTTAGTGTTAAAAAAAGTCTACTTTCGTTTAATTTTTGTCATCCTTTTATTTTTATTTGAAAACTAACTTATTAAATCTGGACCATATAATGTCCAAAAGTCTATTTTTCTTTGATTTTCCCTTCCTTGGCAAACTCTCAAATTTTCATTTGAAAAACAAAATAATCGTTTCATTGCATTTAATATCAAAAGGTCTACTTTAAAATAATATATATGAAGATTACATGGTTTTGTTCAATTGACAACATTAATCCAACACTGTCATAGTCCTAAAAGATTTTTTTATTTATTTTCCCATCCGGTAATATTTCTGATGTTACAGTTACGGCTGGGACTGTTAGTTGATACATGTTCGTCCCACTTAATTCCTTTGCCAGTTTTTGACTTGTTCAATTACTTTCTTTTGGCAGAAAATTGGGAAATAAAGCAACATTTGAGTGCATTGAGAATGCAGGCCATCTTGCTATTCTGGAGCGACCCTTCGTCTACAGTAAATGTTTGAAGAGAATTCTTGCCTCCATCTACGATGAGAGGTCAAACGAGTTTAGCTACGAGTGAACGTTGTTTATATGCACAGTTATTTATTTGTTGAGAGATGAAAAACTAGGATAGTACTTGGGTTATACTCAATCTTTCTGGAGTTTGAAGTCAACTTACATGGCTGTTGGAACTTGGAAGTTCTTGAGACGTGGTAAAAAAATTTCTATGTATAACGACCCTGTCCATCAGATCAATCGATCTCTATTAGGTGGAGCGAATATTAGTATCCATTTCTCTTTTTGATAAATACTAGCGTGAGGTAATTGTTAGAGGATGAAGCCAAATATTATTATTAAGGGCTTTTTTGTCTATTCTATTAATTTTGCTTTTAGATTAATACACTATATATCAGATCAGACGTAGTAATTGTCTTTTCTATTAATTTTCCATCAGATCAATACACTGTATATAAGCTATTGAAAGATGGTAGCTGTCAAGTGTTGAGAAGAAAATAGAAAGAAAAGAAAAGACAGAAGAAAAAGTGAGTATTTTTTCTTTGAGAGGGTACTCAATCTTTTTGTGCCCTAATCTTGGGAAAAGATCATCATTGTATTCTTACTTTCTTTGAAGTCTAGTAGATTTATAGAGTGCCTCTATGTAAATATGTAACCCAGGCTTGGGTTAACTTCAATAACAAATTCTCTGGTGTGTTCTTCCGATTTTATTCTTTTATTGTTATATTCTGTTAGTGTGGTTATTTTTTGAAATCGGTGGGTGTGATTCCCAACAACTAGTATCAGAGCCTAGTTGGCTAATCAAGAACATCAAGGATTTTTCGATGACGTTTAATTGAAAGTAAACGATACGATAGAAGATAAAATCAAAATTGATAAGTTCGATGAGCAGAATTTCGGATGGTGGAAACTCCAAATCAAGCACTATCGTTATCATAAATATCTCTATAAACCACTTAAGGGTTGGAAACCCAAAATTGCGGAAGTGGATCCAACGGGATAATTGGGATGGAAAATTCTTGATAGAAAGGCATTAAGTACGATTCGTCTAGGTCTAACGAACAACACCATAGTGTGGGAAATTTCGAGTACCATGAAGGATGATTTAACTCTGCATGATGTCGTGAGCAGCATCATGGATGAAGAGATGCGAAGGAAAGTCTCAAGTGGAGATAATTTTTCGGCATCCACGTCTTCTATGACACTAACAGGGGAAAACCATGGAGAAGTAAAAGCAAAAGAAATTCAGCGAGTGTAGCAAATCATAATCAAAGGGAAAGAGAGAGATTGCAAAAAATGAGTATTGGTTTTGTCACCGGACTAGACACTAAAAGTTTCAGTGTGAGGCTTACAAAAAGAAGCAGTGGGATGAAAATCAAGGAGCAAATGTGGTTAGCGATAAACTTTTACTATAGAACTTGTGTTTATTTGCAGGGTTTGACTTAATGACAGACAAGTGGTTTATTGACTCCAGTAACTCTTTCCATTGTACCTCCCAAAGAGACATATTTGCTTATTATGCCAGTGGAGATTTCGGGCAAGTGGTTGTGGGAAATGGCCACATGTGTCCGATTGTTGAAAAGGAACTGTGATTGTGAACTTCTCATGTGGAGGATATCTAGTTTTGCGTGAAACCAGACACACCCCAGAGTTAAAGGAAAAATCTGATCTCAACTCGTCAACTTGACCTAGAAGGTTTGGTAATAACATTTGGATGCGGAGAGTGAAAGATACCCTTAGAGGCAAGAGTAGTAGCAAAGGGAAAGCGTATGAGTACCCTTTACGTTCTCCAAGGAGACAATGTCAGTGATATGGTTGCAATTGAAGTGGCTATAAGCAGTTTGTTTACACTTTGGCATTATCGTTAGGGACATTTTGTTGAAAAGGGTGTAAAGCAGTTACACTCGTGGAAGTTACTTTCAGGTTTGCTGAAAGTTGAATTGGATTTATGTGAGAGTTGCATTTATGGAAAACAAAGGACAGTTAGTTTTCAATTGAATGGGCGACAGAATAAAGGTCGAAAGTTAGAGTTGGTTCATACTAATGTGTGGGGACCGGCTCCGAAACTCTCTTATGGTGGTAAGAAATATCTTGTCACATTCATTAATGATGTGATAAGGGAGACTTGGGTCTATGATGCTCTCAGAGAAAAATCAGAAGTATTCGAAATATTTAAAATATGGAAGACCATGGAAGAAAAAGAGACAGCTTATCGGATTATTGCTCTAAAGTTTGATAATGGTAGTGAGAACACGAGCAAGGAATTTACATAATACTTGAGCTAGGAAAGCATACACGGGTTGAAGACTGTTCCTAAAACTTCTCAAGATAACGGTGTAGCTGAGAGGATGAATAGAACTATTTTGGAGCGCGGAAGATGCATGAGGCTAAACTTGGGTCTCTCGCTACACTAATGGGCTACTCCAGTTGATGCAGCTGTTTATCTAATTAACCTGAGTCCATCTAGTGCCCTGGATGGAGAAATACTATAAGAGCAGTGATTAGGTAAAAAGATTAATTATTCATATTTAAAAGTTTTTTGTTGTATTGCATTTGCTCTGATTGATAGGGATGATAGGAAGAAGCTTGATACTAAGTTTAGAAGTGTGTCTTTATCGAATATGGTGATGATGAGTATGGCTATAGGGTTTGGGATTATGAAAATAACAAAATCATTCCTAGTCGGAATGTGGTATTCCATGAAGAAAAGACATACAAGGATCATTAGATAGAAGGGATAAGAACACCACAAGTGATACAACTTTCGTATGACGCTCACTTGAGTGCCATAACTTTTATTTCGATCACCTGAGTGCTATTACTAATGTATGATGCTCACTTAAGTACCATAATTATTTATCCAATCACTTGAGTGGCATTTGATATTTCAATCGATCACTTGAGTGATATAACTTTTTAAAAACATTCACCACAGTGCCATGCCACGTTGGATTTCTAGCACTTGGTTGAACATTTTTTTAAAAAAATTAACTTTTAAGTGATCGATTGAAAGTTGTAACACTCAAGTGAATATTTTTTAAAAGTTACGGCATTTAAGTTGTCGAAAAAAAAGTTATGACCCTCAAGTGACCGCAATACGAAAGTTGTGGCACTTATGGTGTCCTTATCCCTCATACAGAGGATGAGAAGCCAATAGAACTAGAATATGTTGAGCTGGACACAATGCCCGCGAATATAGTTCCAGCGGATCAAAATGCACCTGAAGAAGAGGTTCGAGATGAACCTATTATCAATAAACATACAGTTTGAGAGGAACGTGGTGATCTAGAATAAACTAACGAATCTGAAGTACCTGTCTTGAGGAGGTCTACACGTGTGAGAAAGCCAAAGGTAATTTTTTATCCATTAGCTAATATTGTTTTGAGCCATGTCTTATATACGGATTCGAGAGAAGTGGAGACTTATGATGAGGCAAAGAAAGACATATCTCAGATGCAGTGGGAGCATGCTATGAAAGAAGAGATGGGCTCGTTACTTCAGAACAAAACTTAGGAGGTGACCGAGTTGCCCATTAGTAAAAAGGCTTTGTTAAACAAGTGATTGTACAGGATAAAAAATGAAGCAGATGGTAGTATCATATACAAGGCGAGACTTGTGGTCAAGAGTGGTTTTTCTCAAAAAGAAGGGATCGACTACTCCAAGATATTTTCATCAGTAGTAAAAATGACATTAATCAGAGTTTTATTGAATATAGTTGTGGTGAAGGATCTTCATCTAGAGCAATTGGATGTGAAAACGGCGTTTTTGCATAGAGACCTAGATAAAGAGTTTCCCTGTTCGGACATTTCTGTGTCCTAATCGGGTCAAGGGTTGGCTTTGGCGCTATATTATATGTGGTGTTTTGAAAAGTAATACATATTCTTACTTTTACCAAAAAAAAAAAAAGAGTTATACATAGCGCAACCTAAAGGTTTTGAGGTCAAAGGTAAAAAGCACGTGATATGTCGCTTGAAGAAAAGCTTATATAGCTTGAAGCAAGCTCCGTGGCAATGGTACTTAAAATTTGATGGTTTCATGGAAGAAAAAAGGATATGCACACTGTGAGGCTAATCATTGTGTTTATTTTCACAAGTATAGTGATGGTGATATCATATATCTCTCTTTATATTTGAATTAAATGATGGTAGCTAGCTCCAATATGAAGATAATCGCAGAAGTAAAGAAGATGTTGGTATCGCAATTTGCTATGAATGACTTGGGAGAGGCCAAGAATATCTTAGGCATGAAAATCATTAGGGACAGGAAAAATAAGAAACTATGATTGTCGCAGGAAGACTATGTGAATAAGGTGTTAAAGAGATTTAACATGGATAAGGCAAAATCGGTTGCGACTCCTCTAGTGAGTCACTTCAAACTTTTCAAGGATATAAAAAGAAATTAATAACAATAGTAAAAACTAAAAATTATCAAGATTTGATGAAATATTGATAGAAATAATAATAAATTTAAGCAAAAGAAACACAATTAAGTAAACAAGAAAAGGACCTATGTAACAAAAAAGTCAAATAACTAAAAATTGGATATGGAATTTGTATTTTTTAATAGTTAATTATTGCAGGAAAAAATTGTTCAATGAAAAATTACCTTAGATTTCGATTAATCATTTTCCTTAGGCTAATGGATTGTTAAGACTAAGCCTAACTCGAGCCCTCCCAAGCCCTACCAATTCGCAACTTAGGATTTAAGTTCTTAACGTGCAAATGTTTTCATACTTGGAGTCGCCGCTAATCTATTTGTGGTAAGTCAATTAGAAACCTAAATAAAACATAGGGAGATATATTTTATTCCTACGAATCAGAGATTCTAAGTTCAGGGACTTGGTTACGCTAGATCTAGTCTAACGCCCTTTCGGTACTTTTTCTTTTCAAAAAATGTTTTGGCAGACAGTTTGGATTCATTTTAACTTAGTCACTAGCATGTGAGGTGATCATGCGGATGCGCAACCGCCAAAGTAACACCCAATAATCAAAACATTAAATAAATTGTAAGATTGGGAGAATTACTTACCTCGAAGCAACGTAAGTATCTACATTGTTAGCTAGAAAATCATATCAATAATCCTAATATGATTTCTAATTAACAAACAGTTCACTCAATATTTTTTAGGATTTTCACTTATTTAAATGAAAGCTAATCTATATGTAATGACGTGCAAAAATTAACATGCGATTAATGCAGCCTAACATGCAAACTATATGTCATGCGACAACGTGACCTAATTCTAATGACGGACAAATGATTTATTTTTGGTATTTTCAAATGAAATTCGGAATTAAAAATTACTCAAATTAACATGCAATCTATCCTAGAGAAAATGATTTGATCTATCCTAAAGTTATTCTTTTTTTTGGGATTTTTATTAAAATTCGAAATTATTAAATATCCTAAATAATCCACAAAGATTAAAACAATCTCTAATTTAAACTAGGAAATATGCTACCCTAAATCCCAATTTAAATCAAATAATTATTTTATTCTTTTGGATATATTTGAGATTCCCTAAGCATGCAAAATTTCTAATTTAAATCCTAACTAACATATTTTTTTGATTTTCTTTATTTAAAAGGAAAACAATTAAACAAAGATAACAACCACGTTCAAACAATCCACGCAATCCGTAAGTTCTTATCAAATTCAAATTAGGCAAAAAAATCAAACTAACGATCATATCTATAAGGTTATAGATATCGACGAAAAGCTGATTGTTCAAATTTGGAAAGCAAATAAAATCTATTATCGTATCTAACTGATTATAGATAAGATAACGATTTTCCGTATCACCGTGTATTGTACCTTAGGGATAAGGTCGGATAGTCGTCCAAATACGTTGCCAAATTAGTAAAAATTCCAAATTTTGGACATTCTAGAACATTACGGATAAAGGAAACAATATCCTAAAAATTTTCTAGCAATCCATAGAATATTCACCAAAATATTTGAAATATCGAGAAACTAGGAAACCAAATATTCCGAAAGTATCGGATAACGTTTTTACCTAACTTCGGGATATTTCCAAATTTGAACTCACGGATCGGGATTGCGGATCGGGATGACCAACGGCGGGTAGACCACAGCAGTGATGAGCAAGAACCGCTGCTAATGCTCGATGATGGCCTCTCAGTCAAGGAAGGACCAACGGGTCTGGCTCTCGGTGGTGATTCGGCTCGTGGCGTGGGGATTGTCGCAACAAGGTTTGGGGCACGTCAAGAACGCCTGGAAGATCGAGAGGACAAGCTTCGTCGAGAGGAGAAACTACTTCACGAGCATCAATAAAAATTTGCGGATGAAAGTCCTCGTGATATTCCCCAACATGGGATCTTTCCTTTCCTCTTTCTTTGTTGAATACTTTTACTTCGGATTGTCTTCAGCTACTTACACTTTCACTGAAACACCTTGACCACCGCTTGGACTCTTCTGATGATGTCACGTGGATGTGGAAGCGCAGGCCCTCATGAGAAGAAGCAACTCCTTGTGCGGGTGATATCAGGAACGTCGGGGCACTTGTAACAGCGTCATCGAAGAAAGTAGCAGTAGCAGGGGCAGTAGCGATCGTCGTAGGCTGGCTCAGTTGATCCGCGGAGGAAGCAACAGAGGACGGGGGCAGACCTTTCGCTGCCGAAGGTCTGGCCGCGAGGGAGGTGGTGGCACACTGCGGTCGTAAGGCAGCACGACGGTGAGGTAGACGCGTGCGCGACCAACTCTATCTCTTGCTCCTTGCTCTCGCTCACGTGTGTCTCTCGTACTCTCAAACGTTGTGTTTCGGAAAAAATTAGAGCCCCCCATCAGAACGTGAATGGGTGTTCCTTTATATAGTGCTAGGTTTAGATTAAAACTCTCAATTTTAAATTCTAAGAGATACTTTACTAATCTGAAAATTTTATTATCTCTTAGAATCTTAATAATATCAAACCAAATCGAACAATTATCTTCCAAAATTTGAATAATAATCAAGATTAATTGTTCAATTATCCAATGAGAGAATTTCAGCTCTTATAATACTTATGGGCTAGGCCAAGAATTTTCTTGAACGTGGGCTTAGTCCAATTTCATTAAGTTCAGAGCCGCTCACTCAAGTCCAACCATCGCTGATCCAATGTAAATGTAACTATATGAGCCTATGCAAATGCTTCTAATATCTATATACATTTTAATTAATATTTTTTCCTAGAGACCACGATCGATCTCTAATTTTTTATGCAACGAACGACTGACTGGATTGTCAAAATTTAGGTGTCAACACCCTTCATGGATTGACGACATTAGACATGGCCACGATTCAGGAACCGCCGGTTCCAGTTAGTGGCCATGTATGAACCGGAACCAGAACCGGAACCATAAGGGGCGGTTCCAGTTCCGGTTCGGAACCAGCGGTTCCGAGCCTGTTTCGGTTTGTAATTTAAAAATTAATAAAATAAATTATAAAATAAAAATTGCAGGCCTGGTCCTCCGTCGGTCATCGCTCGGGCTTCGCGGCCTTGGCCACAGTGGCGGATGCGGGGTTCAAGGCGGCGAGGAGATGAAGCGGGAGACAGGGGCGGTAGCGAGGGGGAGAAGGAGGGGGCCGGGAGGGGGACGAGGACGGGGACGGGGAGGAGGAGCGGGGGGTCCTCCTCCTCCGAGGGCTGGGCGGGGTCAGGAGGAGGGGAGGAGGAGGGGGCGTCGGCGTCGGCAGCTGCGGCCATGGGCGACGGTGGCGGCGGCGGGAGTCAGATCTGGGGAGACGGGGGGCGGGCGGAGGAGAAAAGGGGAGGAGGCGCAGGGTAGCGAGGGGGGAGGAGGAGGGGGCGTTGGCGTCGGCGGCTGCGGCCATAGGCAGGGGCAACGGTGGTGACGGCGGTGGGGGTTAGATTTGGGAAGACGGGGGCAGCCGAAGGAGAAAAGGGGAGGACCGGAGGAGGCACAGAGGAGAGGGGGGAAGGAGGGATTTGGAGGAGGTGAGCGTGGGTGGGGATGGGAACGTGGGGCTGCTGTACAGCAGTAGTTTTTTTTTTTTCTGGAACCGAGCTCGAAACCGCTAGTTCCGGGCCGGTTCCAAAATCATTGGAACCAGAACCAGGATCGTAGGCCACGGGCCGGTTCCGGTTCCGGTTCCGAACCGCTGGCCCGGTCAACAGGCCGGTCTCGAGTTTGACCCGGGCCGGTTCCGGGCCAAAACCGGCCCGTGGCCATGTCTAGAGGACATCATTTCCTTTATAATTTTTTAAAAAATATTTTTGTCAATCAATCTATTTTCTACATCATGGATTGTAGGTCATGTTTGACTATAGAAAGGAGAGAGCTGAACTGTTGCAGGCTTTTGTCATTCCAGACAAGGACTTCACTTTGCCAGAGTATTCCCAGGTTTAATTTCATCTGAAGAAGCTTCCTCTTTCTCTTCTTAAAGCATAATAGGCCGTGAGATGGCTCACGTGTATTGAGCTCACGTGCTATATAATGATCTTTTGTAATGATCAGATTATCAAAACTGTCTACATTTGTTATGTAAAGTCAACCTTACTGTTATTTTTCAATGGATTAGTGAAGGAATTCAAAGAGTAATATCAATCATTTTTTCTATTATGTTGTGTAACTTAATTAATGTTATTTATATATACATATATAGAGAGATCTATCTCTGTGTCATAGATATTGTACGTAGTTAATTTTACTGCGTATATAAAAATACTTATGTTATTGTTTATAAGCACATTGAATTTGAAGAGATTATCTTTAATTTCACATTCTTGTTGAAACTCTTGAAACTTTATTGAAAAAAAGAGACTCGTTCACTAAATTTAGAACAATTAGTGTTAAAAAAGTCTAATTTCCTGTAATTTTCGTTATCGTTAAATTTTTATTTGAAAAATAACATATTTAATCTAGTGCATTTATTGTCCAAAAGTCTATTTTTCTTTAATTTTTTCTTCCTTGGCAAAACTCTCAAATTTTCACTTGAAAAACAAATACTCATTTCATTGGATTTTGGTGCATTGAATATCCAAAAGTCTTCTTTAAAATAATATATATATATATATAAAGATTACATGTTGAATTCAATTCCCAACATTTATCCAACACTGTCATAGTCCTAAAAGATTTTTTTTATTTTCCCATCCGGTAATATTTCTGATGTTACGGTTACGGTTGGGACTCTTAGTTGATACATGTTCGTTCCACTTAATTCCTTTGCTAGTTTTTGACTTGTTCAATTACTTTCTCTTGGCGGAAAATTAGGAAATAAAGCAACATTGGAGTGCATTGAGAATGCAGGCCATCTTGCTATTCTGGAGCGACCCTTCGTCTACAGTAAATGTTTGAAGAGAATTCTTGCCTTTATTTACGATGAGAGGCCAAACGAGCTAAGCTACGAATGAACGTTGTTTATATGCAGAGTTATATATTTGTTGAGAGTATGAAAAACTATGATAGTACTTGGGTTATGCTTAATCTTTCTGGAGTTTGAACTTAACTTACGTGGCTGTGGGAACTTGGAGTTCTCGAGACGTGGTAAAAAAATTCTATGTATTTCCGATGTATGACATCCCCGTCCATCAGATCAATCGCTCTCTGTTAGGTGGAGCGTATTATTAGTATCTATTTCTCCATTTGACAAAGCCTAGCATGAGACAATTTTGGTGCCAACATTGACTAATACAAATCTCGTGTATGTCAATCCTTGTGTTGGCCAACCCTATGCCAATCACAATCTGACTGACATAATTTGCATGACATCTTACAATTATAAAGTCAATAGCTTGCTTAATATATCAATGCCTCACAAATTCAATATTTCTTTCAAAATGGCCAATACTAAGGGTGAGCAAGATGGACTGCCCAAACCAGAACCGGACCGGACCGAACCAACCGGTTGGGTCCGATTCTCGGGAATATCGGTCCGGTTCTCGGTTCCTAAAAGTGGAATCGGTTTCCGGACACTCCAGTTTCCGATTTTAGGGTGGAAACCGGACCAGACCGGATCGATAAATATATGTGTTTTTAATTTTTTCATATATATAATATTTAATATATATATATGAAAAATATTTAATATTGATCCTATTGGAACCGATTGTTCAATATTTTCATATATGATATATATTTTTCCAATTTTTCCATAGCCTTATGGGATCAAATCAGAACTACAGAGGAAAAAACGGAGCAATCGATTCCCAGTTTGCAAATAATATTTAAGATTGGTCCCATTGGAACCAGATCGGACCAGCGGTCCGGTCCTCGGTCCTAGAAACTGGGAACCGGTCTGGTTTTCGGTTCTTGAGTTGGACCGCACCGGATCGGGAGCCACTCACCCTTAGCCAATGTGACATTCCGAATTTCGGGCCATTTTTGTGATTTATAAAACGTGTAATTCGTCAGTGCGCTTATAATAAAATCTCGCCCGGAACTAATCACTCTTGGGTTATTCTTGTTAAATTAGAGATTTCGCTAAAATCGCACTCGATCGAATTTGGCCGTTATTTAGAGCCCGAACTTTGGTGTCAAATTTTTCGGAGTTTCGTGACAAATTTAATTGGACAGTGTCAATATTAATGTGGCCAGCCTCGAGATTGCCCGAGTTTGTCAGAAAATGAAATTTTGACCGGGTGCAGATTTGGATTAGTAGACCTCCCTCGTAGTGTGTTTTAATTAATATCTTTTGGCTTTTTCCTAATTAATTAATTAAGGTTTTTCGTGGGCCGTTGGATCGTTTTCGGATTTGCATGAGGATCGTCGGATCACACTCAAGTGCGTTTGACTTTCTCTCTCCTCTCTCTCTCCTCTCCTCCTCCCCCGCCGAACGCCCCATGCTGCCCCACGTTATTTCTGCTTTTGTTTCTGCTTCTGTTTCTGCTGTTGCTTCTGCTGACCTCTGCTACTTCCGCTGACCTCTGCTGCTTTTGTTGACTTCCTCTCCACCCCCACGTTGCTGCTGACCATCCCCACCAACTCACCCACTCCCCATCATTTCCCCCTCCTCCTTCTCTTCCCTTTCTTCATCTTTTTCTTCATTTCTTCTGGGCTGTTGCTGATCACGTTGCTGCTGCTTCTGCCCCTTCGCTACTGCTGCTGTCTCTTTTTCTGTCTTCTGCTTTCGCTTGGCTTCTTCCTCTCCTAGCTGAGACCAGCTCCACCACTCGGACATCACCACCACCCACGATCACCCTCACACCATCACCGACCACCTGAGCTGCCATCTGCTGTCCGCCCTTGCCGTTGCTTCGCCGGAGTAGCCGTTGTCGTGCCAAGGCTCTTGTTTGCTCCCTTGCTAGGTTGTCTTGCTTAGGCTCTCTTGTAAGTGGCTTCCTAACCCTTGACTAGGCTAAGAGGTGACTAATGGACATATTAGGGATGGTTTAAGGGCTGTGGATAGTTGGTTTAGTGGCTGGTTGTGCTTGGTTTGCTTGGTGGTGCTTGTTGGTTATTTTCCGGTAAGGTTGCTATTGCGTCGCTAGATTTTGCTATTTTTACTGTAACTTGTGTGGGCCGAATTTGAGGAAGTGTTCTTCATGAAAGTTGTTCATAACATCTTGAAGTTTGATATATATTAAATCTGAAATTTTTGGAGATCATTTAGTGCCATTCATAAGTCCATTTTTGGACCGAATTCAGTCTGCCGGATTTACTGTTCATCCGACCTTCTGGTCTTTCCGATTTTTTATAAATTTTTGCAGACCTCTTTTCAATAAACTTCATTCACGAAAATTTTTAAGAACATCCTTTTCTATAACATATAAAAATTTCAAGGCTTTCCAAAATGATTTGTGTACTGGATGAGACGCATTTTGATGGTCAAGCGGCCTGACCGGACAGGTTGAATTTTGTCCGACTTCAAGTGACAAAAAGAGGTGTTTACAGTAGGAAATGGGTTTCGAGTTCTTCACGGAAAATTTTTATCAAGATGTTTTATACGACATATAAAAATTCAGAATTTTTGGAGTTGATTTACTATTTATTTTAAAGGAAATTCAATGACTATGTTACTGCCCAGTTTGGCCCCGATTCTGTGCATACTCGGTTTTTCTCTCTCTCGGGAACTGGTTGGTGTTACCATGACATTTTGGTGGATTTAGTTGACATTGGGCTAATTTACAAAGATAAGAATTGGTAATGATTGTTGAGGTGTGTGCATGGTCATGACACGTTCCGTCTAGGCGGGAGTTCTAGACGATGCCCGGCAGGAGTTCGGATGCCGTCTAGGCGGGAGTTCTAGACGATGCCCGGTGGGAGTTCGGATGCCGTCTAGGCGGGGGTTCTAGACGTTGCCGATCGCGGTAGAGGCCGGATCAATGCTCTTTTGTGGAATGCCGTCTGGGTGGGGGTTCCAGACGTTGCCGTCGCCGAAGTAGCGAGACGATGCCTGGTTACGCCAAAAAACCGGCGGGAGTTCAGCGGCCCAAGGGGTCGTTAATAATTTGGACTTAATGAGTGCGATTTGCATTGCGGAATGCTTTGCCTGAGTTAATTGATGAGTACGTCTGGATTATTAATCATGTTATGCTTGATCATGCCATGAATTGCTTTGCGCGTGCTTGATGAGTAATTGGTCATGTTATGGCGATATTCTAACGTGCAGGGCTTGTGTATGCGACAAGGCGAGGTAAGAACGCCTGTGATTGTTTATGGCACGTCGATTGTTTGAATCGCATGTTTAGAATTGTTCGGAAGTACGCTTTGGCCTAAGCGAGGCTTAGGTAGTTGCTTATTGAGAAGTGTTCTCATGGTTGTATAACCAAACCATTTCAGACCCGCAACCGTGATTGATCCGGAGACGCTGCCAGGATACTACGGGGATTGAGGATAGGTCGAGTTACCCCGTCTTTTGAGTGCACCTTTTTGTAGAGGAGTTAAGCTTACCAACCACCCGATCCTTGCTGTTGTGCGTGGTTCGTAGATAGTGGCCTCGTAAAAGGCTTGCAAATGTATGTGTTGTAATCGATGTTATGTTTATAAAAGTGTTTTGTTGATGTGTATTCTTTGTCTCTCTACTATCCCATTGTTTATATGTTTTATGGAGAGTTCGAGGTTGCTTCCGCATGAGTTGCTCGTTAGTGTTTCGATTGGGTCGACGACAAGTCCTGGGATGTCGCGTACATTACGACCACGAAGGGATGGTTGCATGCTCGTAGGGTTCGGGGCGTGATAGCCAATACCAATTTCTATCATTTTTACGTGCCAACACGTTCACAATAGTTACATGAGGTTGTGCACGAGATAAAAAGGTTGGCATCTCATGGGAAAGATTGATAATGTCGCATGAAATGACCTATCTATAATTTAGAATATGAGAATGGTAATGCATATGGCGTGATGACCCAACCAATTCCCATGAGTCAAGTCCTCCAAAAGAAGTAAAAGTAACCATATAAGGTGGTGATCATTTTTTATTAATTGTCAATATGCCTCTCCCATCGAACGTTGGTTGGTGTCGCCTTGTAATACTCCCCATCTTCTATGCTTGGACCAGTCCATTCCCACCATACTAGAAGCTGTGAGGAGCTGCACTCTCATCTCAATGATCACTCTCCACCTTGTCAAATTAGGTATAGGTCTAGTCCATCCAAGAATGGCACATCTCTACTTGAGGTGGTCTGGCTTTGATGCCATTTGTGATGACCCTGCCCATTCAAGTGGGCCAACCCTCGAAAGGGAATACTCGAAGTAACCAAATAAGATAGTGCCAAGGTGAGTCTCAACTTATGAATCATTTAATAATGCCTTTTTTATTTGATGGGGGATTTGAAATGCCATATATAAAATATAACAAGTTTTTCACTCATAATTTAAGAATGCACGAATTGCATAATACATTTGCAAAATCCATTATCAATGAGTCAAATTAG
The DNA here is from genome assembly GCA_031216235.1 of Syzygium jambos. NCBI lineage: Eukaryota > Viridiplantae > Streptophyta > Magnoliopsida > Myrtales > Myrtaceae > Syzygium > Syzygium jambos. The sequence continues at coordinate 18,508,055 of CM062226.1, forward strand.
GATTTGAGAAAAACTACTCACATCTTTTATTGAATTTGATGTTAGTTAGGGTTGTCAAAATGTTTCTCCTTGAAACCTAGCGAATATTTTTAATTGTTCCCGAAACACGACATTATATCCACTCAAATCAATCGCCACTTATTAGGTGAATGTCGTGACTTTCACAGAGGTGTACCACCTAGAGAAAGCTAACAAATTACTAAGTATACACATAGTGTGGACTCTCCTCAGTCAATACCAATTGTAACTTTGGTATTTTGATTTAATCAATTAAATATCCAATTCAAATCATTTGGGAGTTGCCACGAATCTATTACGGGTCGATTAGAATATCGAGTATAATGTGGGAGAATATTTTACTTATGAAAATTAGAGCTTCATGGATACGGGGACTTGGTTATACTAGATAATCTAATGTTCTTTTGGTACCTTTTATCTTTATATCAAAAATATTTCACAAGCAGTCTTTGTCAATTTGCATCATAAACCACTAACATGATAAGGAATCACGCAAGTGTGCAAGTAAGACTGTAACACTCCATAATCAAAGCGGTAAATAAATTGCAAAAGGGTTTGAAAGACGTTGATATGCTAAGCAAGCAAAAGCAAAGCCTTCATTATCGTCCAAAGCAACACTGGTTTTGCAAAATGTTAACTGGAAAAACAAACGATAGTGTTAATACCTATATTTTAGCAATTCATTTAGTCGTTCATTGCATCGAAAATACGCGGACACCTAAATTTTCTTTTCAATTTGCATTTGCATATTAGTTGTATTTTAATTAAGCCCATATAATTTGGATCATAATTAGATTGACTTAAGCAAGCAAACCCAAAAATTAATTAAATACCCAAAACTAAGCCCATGAGATTGAGGAATTCAGCCAAGATCTTCCTGTCTTGCCGAAAATCCCTGCACATGGGGGTGCTCTAAGCTGGGGAAGTTATCCTTCGCTCAAATAGGGAAGTAATAACCTAAATGTCACATAATTGTCAGCGTGAGCAAAACGGAAGCTGACCGCGTAAAAGATTGTCTGCGAGTGAATTTAGAAAAAAAGAATTTTGATAATAATGGACATCTACATTGGGGTACAATGAGAAGATTACAGCAAAGGCAATAAAAGATCTCACTAGACTCACAGCAAAAATCAAGAAAAAGGAAAGTTGACTAGCAAGGAATAGTAAGATTGGTGATGAATGTACTTAAGGAAATAAGAAGAAAAGCAATATGGCAAGCACGAAATTGAAAAGAAAATTTCCATCACGTAGTCTCCTCAACTATGGCAAAGATTTTTCACATTGGTAAGCGCGACCCCACCAAATCCCATAAATTGTCTTGAATTTGCAACAATAAAAGAAGTCAATTATAATCACCAATCACTTCGATTACTTCCCCAAAATAGGCACACGTTCTCAACTATTAAGGGGGTTTACATGAACAGACCTACGGTCAGACCATTATTATTGAGGCTTACATAAGATAATAAGAACGCCTACACACACGAAGATTGTTAAAAATAGACACTGAAGAGGAAAGTAAAAGGACGAAGCGAAGCTCTTTCTCTCCGACCTTCCCTTTGGAATCAATGTCATCATTGATATGTTCAGCTTCATAAGAAATGAGAGTTATGATGAGTTCATCAACAGTGAGGGGCATAATTCTTTGTGTTTCTCAAATGGAAGTTTTGATGTTGTTCCATTCCTTTGAAATGGCTTGAAGAAGCTTGTTTACTTTCTCTGCCGATAAGATTTGTCTGCCTTGATAAACAACTCCATTGACAATGTTAGTGAACCTACTGAACATGTCAGTAAATAATTCATCTGGCTTCATCTTGAAGGATTTGTATTTGCTAAGGAGGATGTTCTTCTTTGTTTCCTTGACTCTGTTAGTTCCTTCGTAGGTCAGATGAAGTCTGCCCCAACGATGATTCGATGATGCGGGAACATCCAACTTAATTCCATCGACAAAATCAGCACCATCGATTTTCATTCAAGTTAAGGTAGAATTCGGTCATAACTTGCTTCGTTAGATGATCGACAAGGAGACTATTAATCAGGTTACCAATTATTAAGTTGTCGATTCTTCCCTTGACATTTAAAGCTATCGTTTCACAAAGAATAATTGCTGATTTCAATGTGGATCGACAACATATTGATGAGAGGTTATTCTAAGAGATTTCCTATGACATTTGCTGATTTATTAAGGTGGTTATCCTCTTATCAAAGGTGGAGCATCAATTTTGGGAGAAGAACCACAAGAATGAAGAGTCAAGATTTCAAGTCTCCATGTCTTTGTTGCACTTCATAGTTCTTATGTGTCATTAATGCATTTCTGAATTCCTTGTTCTCTATGAGTGCAAGTCTCGAGGGTCAAAGTATTAAGTTCCTAGGACTTTAATTGTTTTATAGTTCCCATGTCATTTTTTTTGGTAAGATAAGATGTATATATATACTATTCAACACGAATCATACAAGATAAGGAACCGAAACACAAAAACCTCGTACCTGAAGCGACAAACAAAGTGTCCCAACAGGTGTAAAGGTGTAACGGTTAGAGAGCTATAAGCAACAAAGAGAGATACAGGAGGGCCAACAAAGTGACCACAAAAGTAAGACCAAGACAACCTCAAAGGGTTTCAAAAATGGAAGTCGAGATGCCCCAGCTGCCTTGGATCCTACGATTGCGAGGATTGTCTTCAACAGGTTTGAAGGACAAACCTCTGTCCCTGGTAATTTTCGCAAGATGTTACCGGAGGGCCGGCACGAAGAGGGGTTGGTTCCTGAAAAGAATATAATTCCGAGTGGTCCAGATGATGTGGCACAATGCAGCAAATGAGAATCGGGCAATTCTCTGATCAAAGCTATGGCCTCCTATGTGACTAGTGGCCTAATGAAGATTATCTTGCCACGACTGATTTCTCCATGAAAGGTGGCAATTTCCAGCCCAGAATAAGGCCAGAGAACGCATGACAGGACATGCAAAAAAGAGATGATCCACCGAATCTGGTCTACATTTGCAAAAGGCACAAATACCTACTGATATTCTGTTATAGTTGAGTAACACAACCTGTGTTGGGAGCTTGTTAAGGGATATTAGCCATAGCAAGAAGTCATACCTCGGCGCAATACTCTGGTCCCAAACAAAGGAAGACCAAGGAACAGCAGGTCTAGATATTCTGATTTGCTCCCAAGCCGAGGCCACGGAGAATTCACCCGATGGGTGGCCTTTCCATACCAAGCGATCAGGCCTGTTCACGTCCAGAACAGGGGCTCTTTCTGACCAGGAATTAAAGGATTGAAGCATGTTTGAGGCATGCCAGGATCTAGAAATGAAGTCCTTCACAGATGCTTCCCTAGGGATACCCGAGCAGTAAATATCTCTATTTGAGAAAAATTCCGAAAGGGGACCTTTGGGATGCCAAGAGTCAAACGAAAAAGATACGGTAGAGCCATCACCAATTTGCCATTTGAAAAACAACTGAAAGTCCCGACGAATGTCAAGGATTTTCTTCCAGGCCCAAGAACAAAAAGTCGGCTTGGGCACTATCCAAAAATTCTTATTCTTGAGAAAAGTGGAATGAATCCACTTACACCAAAGTGACTCCTTGTCAGTAAATAGCGTCCATATATGTTTTAGCATTGCTGCAATATTGCAATCATGGAGTCTACGAATACCCAATCCGCCCTCCTCTTTCGGGAGACAAACATCACTCCAGGGGACCCTAGCTCCACCAACCCCAAGGTCGGGACCCTTCCATAGGAATTGTCTAAGGATCATTTCAATTCTAGACAGAACCGATTGTGGAAGCATGAATACACTAGCCCAAAATACTTGAATAGCATGAAGGACAGATTTTATGAGTTGCAGTCTACCAGTAAAGGATAAAAATCTTTGGGACCATGAACGAGCACGTGTAGTAATTGCATTCACTAATGAGGTACAATCCGCCTTGCTTAACCTGGTAGAGATAGTAGGAACCCCAAGGTAGCGAAAGGGGAGTGTACCTTCATTGAATCCAAAGACATTTCGGACCTATTCTTTTATGTCCGCCCCGGCCCCAGAGAAGAAAAACTCACTTTTGTTAACATTGGGCTTCAAACCAGACCATTTAGAAAATAGGTCCAGGCCTTCCTTCAACAAGATAGTCGAGTCTATATTCCCCTCGGCAAATAAGAGGGTATCATCAGCAAAGAACAAGTGGGTTAAGCCGACGGCCTTACATCTCCAGAAGTATTTGAACCCCGGACTCCTTGCTTGAGCGTTGAGGATCCCCGAGAGAACTTCCATCACTAATGTAAATAAGTAGGGAGACATCGGGTCCCCTTATCTTATACCTCGCTCACTTGGGAAAAAACCATGTAACTCTCCATTAATGGCAATGGAGAATTTTGGGGAAGTGACACACTCCATGATTAGTTTGACAAGTCGCTGAGGGAAGCCGAAGGTGTGCAGAACTGTTTCCAAGAAAGCCCAATCTATAGAGTCATAAGCCTTTTGGAAATCAACCTTAACTGCGCATTTTGGCCGATAAGGCTCATGGTGAAAACCCGCAAATAGTTCTTGTGCAAGAAGAATATTATCACTTATCCTCCGCCCCTTTACAAATGCATTCTGGGAGTTAGAAATGATAGTAGGCAGAACTGAGGCTACTCTATTAGCCAAGATCTTCGTAATGCATTTGTAAAAAGTGTTACAACAAGCAATGGGCCTAAAATCATTCATAGACAAGGCATTAGGAATCTTAGGCACAAGGGTAAGGATCGTAGTGTTAATCTCCTTTAAAAGCGTTCCAGACTTAAAGAAATCCTTAATGGCTAGCACAACTGAAGGCCCCACAACTTCCCAAGAAGAAGTAAAGAAATCGACATTAAAACCATCGGGTCCAGGTGCTTTACCTTTGGCAAGGGAGAACATTGCATTCCGAATTTCAGTGTCAGTCACATCTCTAGAAAGGAGGAGAGACTGATCATCAGTAAGGGTACGCTCCACCACAGCCTGAATATCAGCAGACGTATGCCTCAATGTAGAAGGGGGTGCCTTAAGAAGAGTCTCAAAATATGAAACAATATGGTTATGAATCATATTCTGGTTCGTGAGAATAGAACCATCATCATCTGATACCGAGAGAATCCGATTATGGAGTTGTCTCTTATTCACAAAGTGGTGGAAATATTTAGAGTTCATGTCACCCTCTTTGAGCCACCTAATCCTTGATTTCTGTTTGAAGAAGCTTTCCTCTTGAAGTCTCAGGTTGGAGAAGACCTGAAGCTGGTCCTTCTCCTTGATTGCCAGGTCCACACTAAAAGGGTCCAGTGCTAGGGCATCTTGGGTAGCCGTAAGTTCGGCCCTTGCTTGAGCAGTACACAAGGAGATATCCGAGAAGGAATCCCGATTGAGCTGTTTGAGACGCCCTTTGAGCATTTTAAGTTTCTGGCAGAGTACATACATGGGCGTTCCACCAATGCGAGTATCCCAAACCTGAGATACAATTGTTGGGAATAAATTATGAGACATCCAAAAATTGAAGAATTTAAACGGCTTCCTTGTGAGGGTAGCTCGAGCAATTCTAACAATAATGGGAGTATGATCCGAGACACCTTGGGCTAGAAAATTAGCCTCCGAGAAAGAGAACGAATTGAGTCATTGATCATTGATCAATACTCTATCAATCTTCCTTTGTTTCCGGGAGCCTCCAGAAGAAGTCACCCAGGTAAACCGATGGCCTATATATCTTAGATCGTCCAGTCCAGCTTGATCTAAACACTGGTTAAGTTCATCAAAAGCTGGTATCCAAGAATTAGAGCTTCCCAACCTATCCGAGTTGAAACGGATGGCATTGAAATCACCTGCCACCAGCTAAGGTTCCGACTCAAAAAGTTCGCTGGATCTTACAAGGTCAGCCCATAAAGAGCGCCTAGCAGTGAACGTATGCTCTCCATAAACCACAGAGAAGAAGCAGGTCTTATTAAGGGCCAAAAGACGGACCTGGCCGTGAATGACTTGAGAGGAAAGAGAGATAACTTCTAGGTCTACCTCTTGGGGTTTCCACCCAATCCAGATTTTACCTCGCGGAGAGAAATTGTAATTGGCAGTCCACACCCAATCAGGTAGAAGCCCAGCAGAAATCCTATCAAAAAGAGACGGTCTGATTTTCGTCTCAAGGATGCCAATACAAGAAATATTGTGAGTTCTAACCAAGGCTCTAATTTCCGCTTGCTTAAGAGGATTACCAAGGCCTCTAATGCTCCATACATCAAAAAACATAGTTAAATGCGCATATATTATCTTTGAGAAGTCCTTGGTCTCCTCCTCTTAGGCTTTGAGGAATATGGACCAGCAGCCTTAGAGGGACATAATGAGATGGACATTTCACCAGGTGAGGCATTTGCAACCTCTACAGTGGCACAAGAAGCCATGGCCCGAGATCGAGTGTTGGGAGGGGCAGTATACCCTGAATCAATCTCCTTTGCTTCATCAGCATCCTTGTGTCTATCCACCGGAGTATGGGAGCCAGAAGAACCCTCTTTAGTTGACAGGGAGTTTGATGAGGAGTCGAGGATTTGCTAGTCCGGAGTGCCTAGTGGACACTGGCCAGGGGAGGATTCCAGAATCTGCTGAACCAGATTACTTGCTGTACACGAGGCAGGAGAAAAAAAGAGTCCTGCATCAGTATTCTTGGAGTTATTCAGGTCGGTTCCCACAGGGCCTGGTTCAGCAACTAACTCGACAGCAGCAGGCGGAGAAATCTCATTGCCGAGGTCATGATCCAGATGAGGAGAAGGAGAAAATTGCCGCTGATATGAGGCCACAACAGGAGGAGCAGAACCTTTTTTCCTAGTGACCAGAGACTCGACAGCAGCAGGCGGAGAAATCTCTTTGCCGAGGTCACGATCCAGATGGGGAGAAGGAGAGGGTAGCCGCTGGTCTGATGCCACAATAGGAGGAGCAGAACCTTTCTTCCTAGTGACCATAGTCCAGTCGCCTGTTGCTTGGGACCGAGAGGTGAGCTCAGCTGGAGTTTCAGGTTGCTGAGGAGCACAAACAAAACCCCTGGTTCCCGTTTTATGGCCAAAGATACCACATGAAGTGCACACTAAAGGTTTCCATTCGTATTCAACGCTTATAGAGTTAACTACACCATCCCATCTGAACTTAACCAAGTCCAGTCGAGGCTCAACGGCTTTAATCTTTATGCATACACGGGCATAAGAAATTCTGGATAGTTGTTCAGTCTGAGCATCCACATAAAGTGGTTTACCGATGGCACTGGCTATACGCCCAATGCCCGCCGAAGACCAAAGGGAAAAGGGGATGTCCCTTAGCTTAACCCATACCGGGATAGTATCCAACTTACCCTTCTTGAGTGTCATTTTAGGATGCCATTGCTGAAGAATCAAAGTGCAGCTGAAAATGGAGATAGGGCCCATATCTATGATCTTCTTGCGAAATTCAATATTAGGAACTCGGAAGAAGTAAAATCCATTCTCGTGTAATTTAACATCGACAACTTGGTCGCCCCAGGACTTTTTTACAGCCTCTTCAGTCAGCTTGAAAGGGACTTTCTTCCCTATGTAGTGACCGACAATGCATTCCAGCCACCGAGGACTCTCTTCAGCAGCTACCTCAGGTGTTATGTCAACAATGATCTCACCATTTTCCACCAAAGGAGGGACATATGCTAGATTATAACCTTTAGTTAAGGCCTTAGCTACATTTGCCCAAGTTCTGGCCGCCTGAGCAGGAAGAGGTCGACTACTAGAGCTATGTCTCTCCTTATTAACATGAGCAGCAGCATTAGTTCTAAGATCAGACCCACCAGGAGGACTAGTAATATGGGCTTGGTGTCTCTTTAAATAGAGGATTGTTCTCCATTGTAATGCGGAAGACTTTGAATGAAAATATATGAGATTTTCCTCTATGTGAGCGAATTTCTTTGGAGAGTAGATAAATCCTATATCGATTTCTTTATCCCTAATGATTGGATTACTCCTTAGTGGTGAGCCAAGAAGTATTTTATCCTCGAGTGGTGATTTTTCTTTAGGCCTTGGTAGTGAGCTTCTCATATCCTGAAGTCCTTTAAGCTTGGCAGGTGCCTTGTCCTTTAAGCCTCGGTGGTGAACTTCATCGATTCCTATCTTCATCTTTAGCTGGTGGCGCGTCCTTTTTATCTTGGTGGTGATCGTAACCTATCTTTCATTTCCATTTTACCCTTCGGTAACTATCCCGTAAACACACACCCATCCAAACACATAATGTAATGCCCTCACCTCGGGATTATAAACGTGACGTCCCGTTCATTATTATCTTTCGTTACACACAAGCGGAAGCATTTCTCGAGACAATCACAATCAATACACACAACGAAAATAAAATAAGAAGCATCATGAGCAAACCTTATGTTTATAATTCATGCGAACATGTTTTACAGGCCCTTCGGGCCATGGCAAACAAAACATATTTCATCACCGACTATAAATAGCAAATTTTGACTTGGGTTAACCTATACCCACTGCGGCTTCTCGCTCCTCGCTTCTTCACCGTCACCTCGATCCCGTCTGCCTGGCCATCTCACATGCCACCCGTGCCTTTATCCCGGAGCCGGCTCGCCCTGAGGCACCAAGTCCGTTAGGCCCTCATCGAACATCACAAGCATCGTGATTTGGCGGTAGGCGCGATCTTCTCTGACATTTATTACGGTGAGCACTTCGGCTCTCGGCTTCATGGGATTGCCAACGCGGGCTGGGGGAGATGCCATCCCTACGAACCTGAAACAGGGGAAACAATGGGGGATGAGTCGGGGAGACTCAACAAATGAAATTTTACTAACATGCGAGGACATATCAATCGTCATTACACAAAACATTCTTACCGTACCGGCCTCCGTGGTCGATCAAACAACGACGGGCATAGCAAGCATAAAACAAGGATTTCAGGCATGGCTAAGTCACGGTTTACCACATGTGTCGCGCCTCGGTTTCTAATTCGTGTTAGATAACATGCAAAAACACGAAACAAGACAAACTTGTTATAGAGAACACAACATCGAAACACCAAAAGCCGAGAACGAGGAAAGCTCGTGATACAACGTATTTTAACGTCATTTCCCGATAGTAAAATCTCACTTACACTAATAAAACATGAACTAAAGGGTAGAGAATGGGCGGGAAAGGCAACGGCCTCGAGTCTCGAACAACTCATGGTGTCGGCTTTTCTTTTCTCTCTCTCGGGTTTTCTCTCTTGGTTTTCTCTTTCTCTCTCTATCTCGGCACTCTCTCTCTCTCTCTCTTTCTTGGCCGGTTTGTGTATGTGGCAAAAGTGAGCCAAAACTCTCCCAATGACTTCTATTTATAGAGGAAGCAAGGGCTAGGGTTTTGACGGGGCGTGCGCACGTGTCGCTTGGGAGATGAGGTAAGCGCGCGTGTCATCCACCCAATAATGGCCTAAGTCCAAAAGTCAAGAATAATGATGAAAATGGCCAATTATTCCTCCTTTCTCTCTCCTCACCCATTGGCCATAGGTCTCTCTCTCTCCCCAAGTTGGCCGTGACTCCTCTCTCTCTCCCTTGGTCAATACTTGATGACCAAGGCTTCATAACGGCTTCATAAAGGCTTGTGGAAAAAGAAGGCCAAGCAATAAATGAGAGTAATGATGAAGATAATAAGGTTTGACTTAGTCAAACTTTCTAGGATTTTCTCCAATTGGCTGATTTCCATTCCAAATTGTTCGTATTAAACGAGTCGCGCGAAAATACGCACTTAACGCCCAAAACGAACCCCACATCATAATAATTCCTAATCTTTTCCCGAGGGTTTTCCACGACAAAACACGTATAATAATCTTATTCAACCCGAGGTTCGGTACAGGAATGTCCTTAAATATCACCAGAAGACATCAAGTCCACATTCCAACGTTCTCGTATAGAAAAATGCTGAATCTTTGAAATCCGACAAAACCGGATAGCATTGCACTGTTCACGAAATCGGACTTGAAAACATAGTAAATGGACTTCAAAAATTCTCAAATTTGAATATGTCAGAAACAAGGCCTTAACAAACATTTTTCATGAAGAGTACGAAATCTGAATCTCTCTGTAAAAACCATTTTTAGTAGCTCAAAAACAGACTAAAAACAGTTCGCTGGAACAGAATTCTTGTTTTTCAAAGTAAGCTCTGTCCAGAATTCAAATCATCTCAGAAAATTTCCAAATTTATGTACGTTATAGAAAAGGAAGTTCTCAATAACCTTTATGAAGGAAACTTTTCCAAAATCGGCCTAGAAAAGCTTGTAGAAAATAAATACAGTGTGAACATCACTGAAATATCCATTCTAGGCAGTTTCACACGGTCCAAAAATCGGGCCATCGTACCACTCATATCAACTCTAAAAATTCTGAAATTAAAGTATGTAAAACTTCATGATGTTTAGAACAACTTTCAAGAAGAAAGTGTTTGGAAATTCGGATCACAAAAGTCTCCCCAAAAATAACAAAATGAAGGGATACAAAGGATCCGAAACTGGATTTTCCAAAACAAGAGTAAAAATTTTATTTCCAATTAGAAAACCATCAAACTTAAACCGTAGTCATTTTCCAGGGACTAAAATTGAGGATGTGACACATAACCCATAAATGCCATTTTCGAAATCACTGACTCACGCATCAAGTTGGTATCAAAGCTTAAGGTTGAACTCCTTTGAGTGATTCCTTCTATTATCATTCTTCTTAAAAAAAATGGATGAACCAATTCCGAGAGGTTTGGCTTTGGAGCAAGCACACAACGAAAGGCGAGACCGTACAAGTCAGAATCTCCAACAACAAATGGAGAGAGTTCTTAATCTTCTTGAAGATCTAGCGAGGCAAGGACAACAAGCAAGATATCCTAATGATCGACATAGACGCGACAATTCAGATTTTCATCGAAGTTCTAGTGATGAATTCAACTCTACTGGAGGAACTTTAGTGATCCACAATATTGAATCCGGAGAAGAAGAGGGAAGCATAAGAAAGAATGATCATGAGGTAAAAGTGGAGGGACTTGAATTTGAGGGTAGTCTCAATCCCGACAATTTTGTCAATTGGCTATATGCAATCGAATGAGTTTTTTACTTCAAGTCATACTTGGACGAGAAGAGATACAAGGTCGATGTACTAAAATTGACAAAATATGCTTTTCTATGGTGGGAGAATCTAAAGCATCAGCGTCTTAGAGAAGGCAAAAGCCGTATCAAGTCTTGGGATAAACTCAAGAAACCGATGAAGAAGATATTCTTGCTCGACAACTATAAGTAAGATTTGTTTCTCTAGCTAAATTCCCTAAAACAACAATGGATTAGCATTGAAGAACACATTAGAGAATTTGAACAACTCAAGATGAGGTGTGAAGTTCCAGAAATTCTAGAGCAAACCATCGTCGATTCCTCGGCGGAATGAATCGAGAAATTGCTGATTTGATTGAACTTCAACCGTATTGGTCCTTCGAAGATGTATCCAAGTTGTTGATAAAAGTCGAAAATCAAACAAAAGGCAGCAAGAGGTTTTTATCCAAAACCTCTACAAAAGGAACATCCTACTTTAAGGGTGCTTCATCGAGTAAGGCAGAGAGTACATCGACAAAAGATAAGGGCAAAGAAAAGTTTGTAGAACATTCCAAAGAACTCCACAAGAAAACTGAAGGTAAAGCAAGGAAATGCTTTAAGCGCCATTTATTATGGGCATTTGCAAGCCAATTGTCCTAATAAGATGTTGACAACTGATTTTTTCCCATGTTTCAAATTTTCCTAAAAATTACAAAATTAGGATTAGGAACCTTGGCCATGTTTAGGAACCTATTTCTAAACCAAATTGTTTTTTTAGAATTTTCATGAATTTTTCCTTATTTTCTTTTGACTAAAATGAGTGAAAAATCATGAAAAATACCAAATGGAATTCAAAATTCCATAAAAATATTCATTAGTCTTCTTTTAATTCAAATTTCATCAATGAAGCTTCAATTTTTGGAAAATTTCGGTTGGGAATGTGTTTTTCCCAAAATTGGGTAAAATTCATACCCTAATTGACCAAAAATCCAATTGAGTCATTTTTAGTTATTTTTAGGTCATAGTGTCTTCACAACAATTGATTTTGGAACCTTGAATTACATATTGGTCAGTTGAATTTCACAATTTATCAAAATAATTGAAAAAATCGAAAAATTAATTGAAAATTGGGGATTTTAAGACCCAAATTGAGAATCTTATACAATTTGAAATTTTCAATCAAGACCCATACGTTCCCTAGGGTTAATAAGACATGAGTAATTCAATTTTGGCTTCAATTTTTCCTAATTAGGTCATTTGGACACTAAATTGAACAAAAACCCTATTGATCCGAATTCAAATTTGGGAATTTTTTGGTCTAATTGTAATAAAAGTTTGTACAAATCTCACATCTTGACACAAAATGTGCTAAGGAACCCAATTTTTGGGGTTAAATTTGAAAAATTAGGTCAAAATGAGGTTGAATTTGCAAAATTAGACCAACCTGGGTCTGTCGGGTCAGCCGGATCAACCTGACCTGAACCGGGTTGGCCTCATTCCTTACCCGACCAGGCAACTCATGGGAAAAAGGGGGAAATTATATGTTCGAGGCTGAGCTTTCACCGACTTATCCCGATCAAACTATCACGTGTTAAATGTGTTAGACAGTTGGAGATTCTCTAGCTGTCCATCCTCATCTGCTCTAACTGACTAGGAGCCGGAATCATTCCGATGAAGGAATCAAAAAGGGCAAAAAGACTATTCCTAAGGGAGACAATTTGTTACAAAAGTTCCGAGAGAGAGAGAGAGAGAGAGAGAGAGAGAGAAGAAGAAGAAGAAGAAGGCTGAGAGGGAAGGGAGTTGAAGTCCCCTGATCGAGTGATCGGCACCGATCAACTGAATAGCCCCGGCGAATCGATTGTTCAAGAAGGACATCCTCCTTAGGCAATCGGTGCAAAGCTGACCGCAAAGCCCTGAAAGTGAGCTTCGGCCAAACAATCTAGGACTTTTCCGGTGCAGAAGAGCTCATCAACTTGGAGAAAAAGTGTCAAGGAATCGCTCTACGATCGCCATTTGGATTTGGAATTTCATAATCAAGCTCCAACGGAAAAGTTAAAGTTGTCTCATGATCATAGTTTCATAAAACTCCAGAATTGGTGTTTGAGCTCTATCATGTTTGATTACATGATCTTCTTTATGATTTAGAGATTATTGGTGGTTAAAACAAGTTTCTAATCATGTGTTTCATTGTTTCTTGCATTTTGAATCGTTGAAACTGAATTTGACTGAGCCGGCTATCATGAAACCCACACCGGAGCTCCCAAACCTCGCCGGAGAGCCATTTGTGGCCAATGGTCACTTAAGTTAGTGGTTTTCTGACCTTGTTTCATGCTTTGATGATTGTTTAAACGTTAGAAACGGTTAGGGTGATCTGTAGGATAATCTAAATATTAGAAAAGCTTATTTAGGTTAGTTCTGAGTTAGGTTTTTGGGCTCTGTTTTCACCTGCTGGCAGCGGTCCGGCGACAAACCGATGAGGTTAGATGGTTAGGGGATGATGAGAGGTTGGTGTAAAGTTTGAAGAGATTGTTAAAAAACTCATCGAAAGGTCGTCGGAATTAAGCTTGAACCGGTGGCCTCGAAAACGTTTACATTGGATTCATGCTCACCAACTGTTCGGCAAAATGTCGCAAAGAAGAAGAGGGAAATGGCACCGTTTTGGCACTATTCCCGTCGAGAATGCCCAACCTAGCGGTCTAACTTGACCAGATCGGCTTGAACCGGTCCAATTTAATACTGGCGGGAAATAAAAATTCAAATAAATAATAAATAATTTAGAAAAATTAGAAAATTAACAGAAAATTAGAAAATCATAAAAAAAATTCAGAAAATCATCATAAAATAAAAAATCATAAAAAAAATATTTAAAAAATCATAAAAAATTAGAAAATCACAAAAAATCATAAATTTTTTTGGAAAATCATAAAAATCCCGAAAATTCAGAAAAAAATAGAAAAATTCCAAGAAAAATTCATAAAATTCATAAAATTCCCCAAAATTCATGAAAATTTGAAAAATCCTAAAATTCCCATAAAATTTTGGAAAACCTTTAAACAAAATTCTTTAAAAAAATTCAATTTTTTAAAAAAAAAATTCCAAAAAATTCACAGTATGATTCATAAACCCTGTGGCCACCCATTTTGAGTGAAATTTGTATTTTTTGAAGTTCCTAAATGGTATTTTTTAGAACTCCTCAATTTACGGATTAAAAAGGGTTTCAATCCTAAAAACTAAGACAACACAATCCAGTGAATGAACCAGCCATTAGAGCTTTACCAGGCATTGAATGTTTTGGATTGGTTTTCATTTTAAAGACAATTTAGGATCGCTTTGATTAATTGAAATTGATTGCGCATTTATTCATTGATTGATTGATTTCTCTCGATTAGAATGGTTAGAATTAGTAGATAGGCCTCGAAAACTCGTCTGACACGTCAGACACTTCATATCATATTAGGTACCGAAAGGGCGTTAGGGATGTCAATTTGAAATCATTAGTGTAACCAAGTCCCCTTACCCATGTAGTCTTTAGTTCGCAGAAATCGTGGTATTTCTCCTGCACCTCAATTAGGTTTCTAGTCGACCAATAACGACTAGTGGCGACTCCAAATCAAAACTTAGGTTAAATAGGAAGATAAAAAAAAATTAATACTCGCTATCTCATGAGGTATGGTCTAGGAGAGACTTTCGTTTGACTAGTGATGGAATGTCTATGAGACGTTTGGGCGAAATATCCGTTTCGGACATTATTAGCTCATTCGGGAACACTTTCCTCATACGTAACAAATGAAAGTACCTCCTTAGCGTGCGAAAGCGAGGCGCAACATAGGAGAGTTATGATTCTTCAAGACATTAAGAAGATCAATTTGGAACTTCAAGAGGCTAAGAAAGATTCCAACCAGAATATTTCTTGGATATGTTGTTTTAAAAGATGGGATCTCGATTGATCAATCCAAGGTGGAAGCAATGAAAACATGGCCAGTTCCAAAGTCCATTTATGATGTAAGAAGTTTTCATGGACTTGTTTCTTTCTATCATCAATTTATGAAGAACTTCAGTACCATCATGGCTCCTATCACCGAATGGATGAATAAGGGTTCTTTCGAATCGACAAAGGCTACTCGTAATGCTTTTGAAGAAATCAAACGTAAAATTTGTGAGTCCCCTATTATTGCCCTTCCTAATTTCGATAAAGTATTTGAAGTTAAGTGTGATAAAAGCAGAGTTGGTGTTTGGGTTGTTCTTATCCAAGAACAAAAGCCTTTGGCGTATTTTAGTAAGAAGTTGAATGATTTTAAGAAGAATTATTCAACTTATGATAAGGAGTTCTATGCTATTGTTAGAACTCTTGATCACTAGAGCTATTACTTGAGGCTGAAAATGTTTGTTTTTCATTCTGATCATGAGGCTCTCAAGTTTATTAGCGGCCAATGCAAACTGAATTCGAAGCATGCCAAATGGGTAGAATTTCTTCAATCCTTTTCTTTTGTCTCAAAATATAAAATGGATCACAATAATGTTGTAGTGGATGCTTTATCGAGGAAATATTTTATTCTTGTTGTTTTGGTTTCTAAGATCCTGAGTTTTCAATTGATGAAGGATCTATAATTTGATGACCCAGATTTCTCTTCCATCATTGACAACTGTAAGCACAAGGTTTAAGGCACTTCTTATATCCAATATGGGTTTCTTTTTAAAGGAAATCGATTATATGTGCCAAAGAGTTATTTTGGAGAATTATTTATCCGTGAGGCACATGGTAGAAGATTGGCTAGACACTTTGGTGTTAACAAAACTCTTGAGGTTCTTCAAGAGCATTTTTATTGGCCAAAGATAAATGGAGACATGCATTCTATCATCTTGAGATGTGCAACTTGCCAAATAGCCAAAAGTCAATTCCATCAAAGATAGTACACTCCACTTCCGGTTCCATTACAGCCAAGGGAAGATGTGAGTATGGACTTTATTGTCACTCTTTAGAGATCTCAAAGGGGAAAAGACACCATCATAGTGGTCGTTGATCAGTTTTAAAAAATGGCTCATTTTGTTCCATATTACAAGATGGACGATGCAGCTCATGTGGCTGAACTATATTTCAAAGAGATCACTCGCCTTCATAGAGTGCTGAGGACCATCGTGTCGGATCTCGATTACAAGTTTTTGAGTTATTTCTGGAAGACATAATGGAGAATGCTCGGTACGCGGCTTTTATTCAACACCACTTGTCATCCTCAAACCAATGGCCAAACAACGGTAACCAATCACATCCTCACTACTCTTTTTCAAGGAATGGTTAGTAAATCCTTGAGAAATTGGGATTTGAAAATTGTGCATGTTGAATTTGCTTATAATCGATCACCGAGTTACACCACTAGTCAATCACCTTTTGAAGTTGTGTATGGAATTAATCATCTCACACCAATAGATTTGATTCCAATTACATCCAACTCGCAAGTGAACTTTGATTGCAAAGAAAGAACTGAATCAATGAAGAAGCTCCATGAGTAGATTCGATCAAAGATCGAGAAAGCTAATGAGTCTTGCAAGAAGAAAGCTAATTAGCATCAGAAGAAGGCTCATTTTCAACAAAGTGATCTTGCGTGGTTGTATATGAGGAAAGAAATATTTCCATCTCATCAACAAAACAAGCTCATGCCTAGAGCCAGTGGCCCATCTAAAGTTCTTGAGAGAATCGATGACAACGCATATAAGATTTATCTTCTTGGAGAGTATGGCACTTCGGCAACATTCAATATGGGGGACCTTTCTCCTTATTTGGAAGATGATGACTTATTCGATTTGGAGACAAATCTCAAACAACCCAGGGAGAATGATGCGGGAGCATCGGACTTAACTCTATCGGCAAAATCAGCACCATCGATGTGCATTCATGTTACGGTAGAATTCGGTCATAACTTGCTTTGTTGGATCATTAACGAGGTGATTATCAACCAGGTTACCAATTATTAAGTTGTCGTTTCATCCCTTGATATTTAAAGCTATTGTTTCACAAAGAATAGTTGTTGATTTCAATGCAGATCGACAACATATCGATGGGAGGTTGTTCCAAGCGATTTTCTATGACGTTTGCTAATTTATTAAGGTGGTTATCCTCTAGTCAAAGGTAGAGCACGAATTTTGAGAGAAGAACCACGAGAATGAAGAGTCAAGATTTCAAGTCTTCATGTCTTTATTGCACTTTATAGTTCCTATGTGTCATCAATGCATTTATGAGTTCTTAGGTCTTCATGAGTACAAGTCTTGAGAGTCCAAGTATTAGGTCTTTATGAGAACACTAGGAGTGCCATAACTTTCGTACGATATTCACTTGAGTGCCATAACTTTTTTTCTATCATTTAGGTGTCACAAATTTGAAAAAACGATCACTTAAGTGCCGTCGGCGATTTACCTTATCGAAAAATCTGACATAGACGCCGGTTCTCTTATGTGGCATCGCCGGCACTAACGCAAATAATTAATTAAAAAAATAAAAAAAATCCACATCGGAATGGAAATTTAATAAAAAAAAAATCCACGTAGGACAATTTATCGGGAATTGCACTTAAATGATCAATTTTACTTTGATGCGGCACTCAAGTGAGCTCTGTAGGAAAGTTATGGCACTCATGTTGTCATTATCCAAAACATTTTTATTTATAAGCAAAAAGGCTGGATGTCGCGACCTAAAAATCAAGTTTTCCGATCTTAGGCTAATGGATTACTAGATCAATTAAATTAACTAACATAGCTCGAGTTCTCCCAAACTCTACCAATTCGCAACTTAGGTCCAATTATGAACATGCAAATATTTTCAATGGGAGCCGCCACTAATCATTTAGGGTAGGTTGATTAGAAACCTAAATAAAATAGCGGGAGTACTATTTTATTTCTGCGAATCAGAAATTATGAATTCGGGGACTTGGTTACGCTAGATTCCCTAACGCCCTTTCGGTAGCAATTTCAGGAAAAATACTCAATTTGACAATTTTGATAAATCTTGACTTAGAGTTCAAAGGTGCAGAAATTTTCTTTTTTTTTTTATTTTTACCTATTTAAATGAAAGCTAACCTATATGTAATGACGCGCAAAAATTGACATGCAATTACTGCAACCTAACATGCAAACTATATGTCATGCGATGACGTGACCTGTTTCTAATGACGGGCATATTATTTTTTTGTATTTTTTTAATGAAATTCGGAATTAAAAATGCTAATTATCTAAACATGCAATTTTAAACTAAAGAAATTAACCTATTCTAGAGCAATCTTTTTGGTATTTTTTTTATCGAAATTCGAAATTAAAATCAAGTAAAAAAAATAACCGCTAAATCTTTCGAATTAAGTTTCGATCTGAAGCCTGACAGATCGATCATAAAATTCAAAATACCCGCGATGGAAATAACTCTATGTAAAGCTGTCGCGACCTAAAAAAATCTTCGGCGTTTTCCGATTTTAGGCTAATGGATTACTAGATCAATTAAATTGACTAACCTAGCCCGAGTTCTCCCAAACTCTACCAAATCGCAACTTAGGTCCAATTGTGAGCATGCAAATATTTTCAATGGGAGTCGCCACTAATCATTTAAGGTAGGTTGATTAGAAACCTAAATAGCGGGAGTACTATTTTATTTCTAGAACCAGAAATTATAGATTCGGGGACTTGGTTACGCTAGATTCCCTAACGCCCTTTCGGTACCAATTTTAAGAAAAATACTCAATTTGACAATTTTGATAAATCCTGACTTAGAGTTCAAAGGTGCAGAAATTTTTATTTTTACTTATTTAAATGAAAACTAACCTATATGTAATGACGTGCAAAAATTGACATGCGATTAATGCAACCTAACATGCAAACTATATGTCATGCGACGACGTGACCTATTTCTAATGACGGGCATATTATTTTTTTGTATTTTTTTAATGAAATTCGGAATTAAAAATGCCAATTATCTAAACATGAAATTTTAAACTAAAGAAATTAACCTATTCTAGAGTAATATTTTTGGTATTTTTTTTATCAAAATTCGAAATTAAAATCAAGTAAAAAAAATATAACCGCTAAATCTTTCGAATTAAGTTTCGATCTGAAGCCTGACAGATCAATCCTAAAATTCGAAATACCCGCTATGGAAATAACTCTATCTAAAGCCTGATAGATAGATTTATTTCCACGTGTGCAGTTGCGGATTAGGAAATTTTCCTAATCGATCACATCTTGAAAAAATTTAGATATCTCAAATATCTTGGATATATTCAAAGGATTTTGAAAATTCTAAATTCTATCTTAATTTGATAAGATTAGATATCCAAGATTTCAAAAAAATAAATCCTAATTGAAATAATGCCTATTGTACAAATATGCAAAATTAGATATCAATAAGCACGAATCATGCAATAAAATATTCAAATCAAATCGGGATAAGATAATTACCTAATTTGCGGATTTCTTTCGTAATTTGAATTCGCAGCGGATCAGGATTGTGACCAGTGGTGCGTCGGGAGCGGCGGCACGGCGTCGGGAACGGTGGCGACTCGCGACGGCGGCTCGCGGCGGTGACACGGCGGGGACAACGGCGCGGCGATGGTTGGCGTGGTGAGGACGACGGCGACAACGACTGTAGCTCGGGGAGCGGCTCAGCTCGTGGTGGTGGTGGCACTCAAGGGAAAAAGTGACTTACGACTGGAAGTCTTGTTTTGGCCAAGCACTCTTTGCAAAAATATGCAAATCCTTTCGTGAGTCTATATGTCTGAGTCTCCACTGAAGACTTGATTCTTTGACCAGGAAATCAACTTTGACCACCACTATATCTTAAAAGAAATCAAAAGGTGGCGTCTTCTGCATGTGATGATGACGAGGCCATGGGACTCACTGCAGGGAACGTCGTGGCTTCGCTTTGAAGCTGTGGGAGCATCGAACCGAGGAAGAACAAGACGTGATCTGCGGCGGTAGGGGCTGCAAACACAGAGAACGTAGGATGCACTTCGAGGACACCGAGATAGGCACTCTTCACGTTCTCTCTTTTTAGAATTGTGGCCGTGTGTCCCTGAAAAAAATCTGATTTCTCCCAATTATCAAGGCCCCCCTAGATTATGAGACATAAACATGTATTTATAACGCAAACCTAGGTCAATTAACCGGGCTTTCTAGTCCTAATGGGCTTAGGTTTAAGCTTTACCCTTTAATTTAATTTAATTCTAAGTGGGCTTAATTAATTTGGACTTTTCTTTAATTAAGCATAATGGGCTAATTTAAGCTCAAATTAAGACAACCAAGCCCTTTTTACGTGTGATTTTAGGCCTTGCCTTCCGAGTGAGCCGAGTCTCGTTCGGTACCCGAGCTCGATTTACGTGATGAATTTTAAGCTCGCTTGCCACCGCCGATTCAATGCGGAATGCAATTAATCTATATGAACCTAAACTATATACTATGAAATTTTAATATTTTTGTTCAGGGGTTAAAAATTTAATCCCTAATTTTCTATGCAATTAACACTAAATGATGCGTCAAAATTTAGGTGTCAATAAAAGCCTGATAGATAGATTTATTTCCATGTGTGCGGTTGCGGATTAGGAAATTTTCCTAATCGATCACATCTTGAAAAATTTTGATATCTAAAAGATTTTGAAAATTCTAAATTCTATCCGAACTTGATAGGTAATAGATATCCAAAAGGGAAATAAATCTTAATTGAAATATGCTTATTATTCAAATATGCAAAATTAGATATCAATAAGCACAATTCAAATCAAATCGGGATAGGATAATTACCTGATTTGCAGATTTCTTTCCTAATTTGAATTTGCAGCGGATCGGGATTGCGGATCGGCGGTGCGTCGGGAACGGCAGCGCGGTGTCGGAATTGGACGGAGGTATGCTGCCACAGTGAACAGCAATGATTGGCAGCAAACTGCAGCGGACAACAGCAACAAACAGCAGCAAATAGTAGCAACGATGGCACGGCAGCAACAGCGAACAGCAGCAACGAACAACGAACAACAGCGATGAACAGCAGCGGCAGCAAGCAGCAGCAGAACAGCAAGCAGCAACGGAAAAACAGCAAGCACCAATAGCAGAACAGCAAGCAGCAGCGAAAAACAGCAAGCGGCAGCAGCAGAACAGCAAGCAGCAGCAGCGGCGGCAACGGCTTGGCATCGGGATGGAAGCAACGGCGGCAACTTGTCGGGACAGGGACAGCACCAGCAGTTGACACAACGGGCTGTCCTCTCACGGCCACGAGTCTGGCCGCGAGGAAGTTGGTGGCGCGGCGTAGGTACGAGGTAGGGCGGTGAAGGCGGTGCTGTTGCACGCGTCCACGATCAAGTCTCCCTCTCTCTCAATCTCACGTGTCTCTCCTGTGTCTCTATGAAAAAATCTGATTTCTGAAAATTATTAAGGCCCCCCTGGAACGTGAATGGGTGTTCGTTTATATAGTGCTCGATTTAGATTAAAACTCTCAATTTTAAATTCTAAGAGATATACTTTACTGATATGAAAATTTTATTATCTCTTAGAATCTTGATAATATCAAACCAAATCGAACAATTATCTTCCAAAATTTGAATAATAATCAAGATTAATTGTTTAATTATCCAATGGGAGAATTTCGGCTCTTATAATACTTATAGGCTAGGCCAAGAATTTTCTTGAACGAGGGCTTAGTCCAATTTCATTAAGTTCATAACCGTTCACTCGAGTCCAATCACCGCCGATCCAATGCAAATGTAACTATATGAGCCTATACAAATACTTCTAGTATCTATGTACATTTTAATTAATATTTTTTCCTAGAGACCAGGATCGATCTCTAATTTTTTAATGTAACGAACGACTGACTGGATCGTCAAAATTTAGGTGTCAACAGCTGCCCCTCTTTGAAAGGGAGCTCGAAGAGGTCTCATTCAAAGATAAAATGATACCTTAATTTTGACTATGCAAATGCAACGAGAAAAATTAATCTTTTTGTCGAGTAAATGGGATCTCAATGAACCCACACCCATTTTCTAATGTGATATGTGGATGCTAATGCAAAAATAGAAAACATAACTGTATTTACTTACCTGAAGATTTGGGAAAGCAAAATTGGGGTATGGATTAGCTTTGAAAACCCGCCAAGTATCTGGAATTCCCAATAGTATTTGAAAGCTCGAAAATTCACTTCGGATTTTCGAAATAAGACCTGAAATAATCTTGAAAATTCCCTTCGGATTTTCAGAGAAGATGCTTAAGATGAGATGGGCTCGAAAATTCCCTTCGGATTTTCGATAAAAGGTATCGAATAATTCCCTTCGGACTTTCAAGAAAAATTCTTGAAACTCCAATCAGGTATTTGAATGGCCTCAAAAATTCCCTTCGGATCTTCGAGAAAGAAACTTGAAACTGAAACTGCAATCAAATATGAATATGCTCGAAAATTCCCTTCAGATCTTCGAGAAAGATATCTAAAACTACAATCAGATATTTGAATGGGCTCGAAAATTCCCTTCGGATATTCGAAAAGATATCTGAAGCTTCAATCAGATATTTAAACTGGCTCAATGATTCCCTTCAGATCTTCGAAAAGATATCTGAAACTACAATCAGATATGATTAATAGAATTGAAAATTCCCTTTGGATTTTCGGAAATAAAACCTAAAACTTCAATCAGATATTTGAATGAGCTCGATCATTCCCTTCGGATCTTCGAAAAGATATCCGAAACTGCAATCAAATATAATTCATAAGATCGAAAACTCCCTTCGGATTTTCAAAAATGATACCTGAAATTGAAACTTCAATCAGATATTTTGAATATTGAAAATATTTAGATGAATTCGAGATAGCAACTCGAGCATCGGGAACTCTTCAATCTTTGATGAAACATTACCTGTCGGACATGACTAGAGCAAAAACACATATGCATTCATCAAAGAGATTAGCAATCACGACTACTCTAGAACACGCATTTCAAAATTCATTAATTCAATTGAGGTTTATGCATGATGGTTTTACCATATTTGCATAACCAAACTTCCACTGGGGAGAATTATCATTAAAACAATTTTTACTTATAACGTGGATTTCTTAAGAATGCTAAATGAGAGACTTTCAGTTAGAAAGAGCTTTCACTCACTCTTATTCAGAAGGACTATTTTATGAGAATCACTCCGTCTCACCATCATCATGTCGATAAGGATCCGAGTATTCTCGCAAGTAGTACGACCTTACCAATCTAAGAGGTCTTTATCAGGACCGTAGTGTCGGTTTGGTCAATGGCTTAACAAAGGGGACTCTTCGAGTCGAGGCTATTGAAAGAAAATACTCCACAATCATCTCCGGGTTTACAAGTCAAGAACCCTGCAAAATGAGATAGAAATAGACTTGCTCGCACTTCTTCGAGCTAAGCTTATAAACATCTGAAACTCTACATTAATTCAAGTGCCCTAATCCGAAGAGACTTTGTAAAGGACGTAACGTAGGCTGGGTTCATTGGTTAAGAAACGAAAGGACACATTGGGCTCAAAGATGTGTATAAATAGGGTGAGAGTTGGTGATCATCTAGGCATTATCACCGGTCCTTTTTTTCGCCAGGGATTGTCTTCTTGGTAGATGCTTCATTGGCCTCGAGAGTTCGTCACTTGATTCCTTCGAGACTTGTAGGACTACTGCTCCACTAGGATTCGTGACTTTAACATGTCATATCTTGACATTTTTTTTCTAAAGTTCTCCCTTTTTTTTTCGATTCTTTTTGTTTCTCTTCTTTTTTTCACGGGCATTGGCCTTGCTTTTACCAGGCACACTACTTTTTTATGCCCCTTAATTTTTTATTTTTATTTTTATTTTTTTGCTTTTGACACACACTGTCTACAATGCATACATTGGCCAATTACACTTCAACTCGACATTTAGACTCTCAAGGGTGTTCGTCTTCAGTTGGTGTTCCAAATATGCTGCTTAGACAATGATGGTTTTTGCTTTGTCCCAGTGTGGGGGATGATCACCAACTAGGTTCATATGAAACGAAAATATAAGCTCAAGTGGGCTAAGCAATGGATAAAGTGTGTAGGATAGAGAAAGAACCGCTCTTCATCATCTTAAGGCGCTTGAATTAATGTTTGAGTTCATTTGCAATAGCAACACTTGAAGATTAATGTAAGTGTGAGCAAGAAAATTTCTATCCATTTTTCTCACCTCGCGATGTCGACTTACCTCCAGTTTACCCCGATGTGGGGTGATTCTTGACAGGGGTAATTTGAAAAAACTTCTCCAAGTGTTTAGGCTCAAAGTAGCGAAACAATGGATAATCTGTATTGTTTGGGATAAATGAGTGAATTGCCTCTCGTCATTTCGGTAGTCATACCTTTCGCGAGATAACCATTTACCTTGTGGACATGGAATATTTCACTCATCTCACAAGTGTATGAATAGGGGACGGTGTATAGGATATGGCTTGCCTTTCATCATCTCGACACATCTCATTTAGCATACTCAAATAATGCCACATCATTCATTAAATTGTCCATTTGTATCATCCTCAATGAACTTGGTGAGTTAAACAGGTAAATTATCATGCAAAACCCTCTTTCGAAAGATATCAATATTTTAAATACCTATTGGCTTTAGACATGCAAAGGTTCATAATTGAAAATTTTCATTAAATGCATGAGAAGCATAACATCCATTTCAAGAACATGTCATTGCTTAACAATATCAAACAAGAAGAATGTCCTTAGGAATGAGAGCCCTTTGATTGCCTTTATTTGGAAAGGATGGACACGTGAACACTCCATCTTTGCTTTTGCCCCTGCACAAGAAAACGTGCATGAATTGGATACTAAGCAAATGTGAATTGAGACTTAGAAGATTCCAATTAGAACCATGACATTATCTCGTCGGATTTGTCAGTCCATTATCATCATCAAAGTTCAACATGCCCCTCAGTTCATCATCCCTTACTGTTGAGCACTCATTTTCGTTCTTCGAAGATAGCATCATGCCCAAGTAGGTGTTGATTTGATGTGTCATTTTCAAATGCCCCCTTGTCATCAAGACTTACAGAATTTATGCTCTGAGACATAAAGTAAGTGAATCAGAAAAACAAACAGGGTAAATCTAATGAATGCTTTGGAATTTTTTTTAAAAAAAATTTTTTTAAAGGTTTTTTGGGAGGAAGCACGAGGAAGCCCAGCCCTCAGAATTTCTCCTTGGATGATATTTTTTCTTTTTTTGGTTGGATATCATCACCGAGCTAGTTTGGTATACTTCAACATGTCCTCAAAATGCAAATAAACTTGTAATTTCATTGAATAGAGTCGAATGAATTACATTATTGGAAGGGAAATGCAAATAATCAAAGCCCTACGAATCAAAACATAAACATGAATTAAAATCCTAGAAAGCAGGAAATCCTAGAAACCACTTGAAATCCTAGAAAGCATGAAAGACTCCATCGCAGAGGAGTATAAAGACAGAAATTTCTCTACTCAATAACAGCGTCCGTGCTTCCAGCATGGTTGGGTAGAGGGTTCCGCTGGACATTTGGTTGATCATTGCGGAAAGAGAATGCCTTTGCGTCCAAGAGGTCTTGAATTCTATGCTTCAGTACGTAACAATCATCAGTAGAATGACCGACCTCCCCCATATGATACTCACACTTCTTAGAGGAGTCATAACTAGAGAACCGCTCGGGATTTGGGCGTTTCGGCTCACTTGAAAGCAAAATTTTCTTTTGGAGAACAGGCAGAACTTTGGATAACGGCCCAGGCAGAGGCGTGGAGTTCCTTTTAGTACCTTGTTGCCGACAAGTGAATTGGCGTCCACCTTGTTGTTTGCCAACACACTGCATTGTCGAGGCAGCGTCTCAGCTTTGTTGAGAGTAAGCTACATTCACTTCAGGTGTCGGTTCCTTATCCTTCTTGAGGGTGAACTTCTTAGCAAAGGTAGCTTGCTCAGTGGCCCAACCATCGCGCAAAGCGATCTCAATGCGTTCTCCAGCAGGTATCAGCTCAGCTAAAGAATTAAAATTAGAACCCAACATTCGATTACGAAACTCGAATGGTAAAGTCTTCATAAAGGTATCGAGCATCTCTTTCTCAGTTAACTAGGGGTAATTTGCACAGCTAGAGCTCTCCACCTAGCAGCATAGGCCTTGAAGGTCTCAGTCTTTTTCTTCTCAGTGCGAATCAAATCTTCACGTGACGGGGCCACGTCAATATTGAATTTGTATTGACGGATGAAAGCATCAGACAAATCCTCCCATGTCTTGAGCGAGTGAATCTTCTTCAAAACGAACCATTGTAAGGGGGGTCCGGTTAAGCTATCTTGGAAAGTGTGGATCATGAGTGGCACATTATCAGCATACGGCGCCATCCTCGTCGTGTAGTACTGTAAATGGATCTTAGGACAAGAAAGGCCATCGAACTTGTTAAACTCAGGCGCTTTGAACTTCTTAGGGACTTGAACCTTGACAATGTGAGCAAGACCTCGTGAGAATTGATCATCAAAGCCTTGCATTTGACGGAATCTTTCTTCAAGCTTATCAATACGCTCAGCCTCATCACTCTTTGGTGGCTTAGAAGATGCATCGCCCCCATTTGTGATAATCGGACGAGCTTTGTCAGTTAAAGTTGCACCATTCTCGGTCGAGGAAGTGCCAATGGCAACAGTTTTTCTCTTATCGTTTGACTCAACAGGAGGAGAGTCATTGGGCAGTACAATGTCTACACTCGGTTGAGCAGGTGCAGACAGTGTGGAAAAGCTTGTCTGTAGAGAAGCAACTTGTTTGGTGAGATTCTCGAGCACATTCAGGACTTGCTTCATCTCAGTTTCAAGGATAACAACACGAGCCTGTTCATTTTGGTCAGTCATTCTTGTTCTTGAGCGAGTACGGATTGGGGAACGCTGACGGTCCGTAATAACCTGATTTGAAAATAGAGCATGGTAAGTATGCATCCTCAAAACGATCAATCCATGACTCAGTCTAATTGTCCCTTTTTATTCCCATTTTTTATGACATTTTTCATTATTCCATGTACTTGTGAAAATGATGGCAAATTTCTCAGCAAATAATGACTTATGAAAGACCTAGGAAAATAATAATAAGAATTGAAAGTAATTTCTTTTCAAAGCTTTATTTTTTCTTTTTCTTTTCCTTTCAAAAAAAAATTCAATGATTATTACTTTCAAAAATGACGATCGACCTAGACCCATCACGGACCGACCAAATATACGAAAATGTAAGTAAATTGCAAAGCATAGGATTAGAAAACTTACTTCACCTGGTAGGATAATGGCAATCACATAGACATACACATGACACGTGAGTTTAAATCTGAATCTATCTATCCTAATGGCTTTTGCAAAGTGAAATGATGAACGGAACGACACGTCGCAGCCTCGCGTACAATCATCATGACTAGTCGCGGCCTCGCGACTAGTCATTACCATAGTCATGACTAGTCGGGTCCAATCACTTCGGCTTGGTTCGGTCGACAAGGGTGACCTCCATGCATTGTAGCCTCACGTGCATGAGGACGACCCTTGAGCCATTTTTTGAAAAAATTTTCGGGATCCAAATGGGATAACCTTTAGCGAAGTCTTACCACCAAGGTTAAAGAACCATCCAAATACCATCTTAAAACTATGGGTGTGACCCAGGTTCGGTCACAGGTTGTGTGTGGTGTAGTGCAAATACTGTAAATCATGCACAACAATTATATGCAAACACCACTTCAATAGTATAAAAATTAAATCACAATTCCACTCCACCAAGCCTGCAAAATAAAGGGTTAGCCAATCACTACTCCCCTTATAACTCCTATCCTGCAAAACCATTTAACACCTAGGAATGAGAATTCAATCAAATTTTATCAAATCGAGTGATTTTTCCATAAAAATTTTTGGCCTAAGTCCTCCTTAAATTTTTTTTTTAAAAAAAATTCAAGTTAATGTCCCCAACGGAGTCGCCAAGCTGTCGCGACCTAAAAATCAAGTTTTCCGATCTTAGGCTAATGGAT
Organism: Syzygium jambos; assembly: GCA_031216235.1. Classification (NCBI taxonomy): domain Eukaryota; kingdom Viridiplantae; phylum Streptophyta; class Magnoliopsida; order Myrtales; family Myrtaceae; genus Syzygium; species Syzygium jambos. The sequence continues at coordinate 18,536,124 of CM062226.1, forward strand.
TACTAGATCAATTAAATTAATTAACCTAGCTCGAGTTCTCCCAAACTCTACCAATTCGCAACTTAGGTCCAATTATGAACATGCAAATATTTTCAATAGGAGCCGCCACTAATCATTTAGGGTAGGTTGATTAGAAACCTAAATAAAATAGCGGGAGTACTATTTTATTTCTACGAATCAGAAATTATGAATTCGGGGACTTGGTTACGCTAGATTCCCTAACGCCCTTACGGTAGCAATTTCAGGAAAAATACTCAATTTGACAATTTTGATAAATCTTGACTTAGAGTTCAAAGGTACAGAAATTTTCTTTTTTTTTATCTTTACCTATTTAAATGAAAGCTAACATATATGTAATGACGCGCAAAAATTGACATGCGATTAATGCAACCTAACATGCAAACTATATGTCATGCGACGACGTGACCTGTTTCTAATGACGGGCATATTATTTTTTGTATTTCTTTAATGAAATTCGGAATTAAAAATGCTAATTATCTAAACATGCAATTTTAAACTAAAGAAATTAACCTATTCTAGAGCAATCTTTTTGGTATTTTTTTATTGAAATTCGAAATTAAAATCAAGTAAAAAAAATAACCGCTACATCTTTTGAATTAAGTTTCGATCTGAAGCTTGACAGATCGATCATAAAATTCGAAATACTCGCTATGAAAATAACTCTATGTAAAGCCTGAAAGATAGATTTATTTCCATGTGTGCGGTTGCGGATTAGGAAATTTTCCTAATCGATCACATCTTGAAAAATTTTGATATTTAAAAGATTTTGAAAATTCTAAATTCTATCCGAACTTGATAGGTAATAGATATCCAAAAGGGAAATAAATCTTAATTGAAATATGCTTATTATTCAAATATGCAAAATTAGATATCAATAAGCACAATTCAAATCAAATCGGGATAGGATAATTACCTGATTTGCAGATTTCTTTCCTAATTTGAATTTGCAGCGGATCGGGATTGCGGATCGGCGGTGCGTCGGGAACGGCAGCGCGGTGTCGGAATTGGACGGAGGTATGCTGCCACAGTGAACAGCAATGATTGGCAGCAAACTGCAGCGGACAACAGCAACAAACAGCAGCAAATAGTAGCAACGATGGCACGGCAGCAACAGCGAACAGCAGCAACGAACAACGAACAACAGCGATGAACAGCAGCGGCAGCAAGCAGCAGCAGAACAGCAAGCAGCAGCGGAAAAACAGCAAGCACCAGTAGCAGAACAGCAAGCAGCAGCGAAAAACAGCAAGCGGCAGCAGCAGAACAGCAAGCAGCAGCAGAAGAACAGCAAGAAGCAGCAGCGGCGGCAATGGCTTGGCGTTGGGATGGAAGCAACGGCGGCAACTTGTCGGGACAGGGGCAGCACCAGCAGTTGACACAACGGGCTATCTTCTCACGGCCACGAGTCTGGCCGCGAGGAAGTTGGTGGCGCGGCGTAGGCACGAGGTAGGGCGGTGAAGGCGGTGCGATTGCACGCGTCCACGATCGAGTCTCCCTCTCTCTCAATCTCACGTGTCTCTCCTGTGTCTCTATGAAAAAATCTGATTTCTGAAAATTATTAAGGCCCCCCTGGAACGTGAATGGGTGTTCCTTTATATAGTGCTCGGTTTAGATTAAAACTCTCAATTTTAAATTCTAGAAGATATACTTTACTGATATGAAAATTTTATTATCTCTTAGAATCTTGATAATATCAAACCAAATCGAACAATTATCTTCTAAAATTTGAATAATAATCAAGATTAATTGTTCAATTATCCAATGGGAGAATTTCGGCTCTTATAATACTTATAGGCTAGGCCAAGAATTTTCTTGAATGAGGGCTTAGTCCAATTTCATTAAGTTCAGAACCGTTCACTCGAGTCCAACCACCGCCGATCCAATGCAAATGTAACTATATGAGCCTATACAAATACTTCTAGTATCTATGTGCATTTTAATTAATATTTTTTCCTAGAGATCAAGATCGATCTCTAATTTTTTAATGCAACGAACGACTGACTGGATCGTCAAAATTTAGGTGTCAACACTGGAGAGGACCAATCAATGCAATTCCCTTTGAACTTTACCATAAAGGTCCCAGGTAGACAAATGCCTTGCATTAATTAATTCTTTATAAAACATATTAATAGAAGTGGCTACCATGTTTATAAAACTAGATGCTTCTCATGAATGAGGCCTATTACATAGAAAATCCAAAATATTTTCAATTTAATTTTCAATAAAGATCAAAATTAAAATATCATTAAAATAATTATTATGTATTAATACATAAGTAGTATTAATTATAAATTACGTAATTCGCGTCTCTTTTTTCCCAACCACCGTACGACCTTTGATTCTATAAACCCATCATACTCTCTCATTATTTTACTAGCATCAACTCAAATATAAATAAGTAGGTTAGGTTTAACATTTAAATGAGTAATTATGCGAAAAGGATAAACGCATAAAGGCCTTTTTCCATCCATTTTTTGACTTCCGACGCCTCCTATTATCTTAAATTAACCATAATATCTCTTGCAGGTCCATATTTAAGATTATTTCTTACCTTTCTTTTCTTTTGTTTCTTCGGAAATTTTGATGCATTTAGAATTGACAAAAAATATGTATTTGCTAATGGTTTGATTGGATTGTCTTATAATGCCATTACAATTATCATAATTTTCTTATCAATAACTAATTATTCCACTTCATAAGCCATACTTTTTAGTTTTGTCAAGGTAGTCCTAAACTTTGAAGCGATTTTTCAATGTAGTCTTTCTCGCCAATTGACACAAAAAATCGCTGATGTGGTGTTTAGTCATCGCTGGTTGTCCTAAGTGGCATGCTAACGTGACCAGTTTGTTGATTACCATGTTGCAACTTGGGACGGCAATTGGTAGGAAAAGGTACGTTTAAATATCGTATAAATGTGTAGGACTATATTGACAACATTGGAAAGTTAAAATTGAATTGACATCCATACAATAGGTTTAGGACTAAATTGATAATTTTCTCAAATATTTAAATAATCACTCCTTCAATGGACACATGTATAAGCATTTTTGGAATAAGTATAATAGAAGTGCCATAACTTTCGCATGGCGTTCATTTGAATGCCATAAATTTGAAAAATCGATCACTTATATGCCATCGGCGATTTGCCTTGTTAGAAAATCTGACATGGCATTGCCGGCGCTAACGTGAACAATTAATGAAAAAATTCAAAAATAAAAAAATATCCATGTTGGTACGAGAAATTAATAAAAAAATCCACATAGGAAGGCTTTCCGGAAATGGCACTCAAATGATCAATTTTACTCAAATATGGCACTTAAGTGAGAAAAAAAAAAGTTATAGTACTCAAGTGAGTACCGTACGAAAGTTGTGGCACTTCTACTGTTGTTATCCCAATGTTTGTCTATTTCCTAAGTCTTAGTCTCTCTTTAAATCGATGATTTTTCTCCATTGTAATGCAAAAGACTTTGAATGAAAATATATGAGATTTTCCTCAGTGTGAGTGAATTTCTTTAGAGAGTGGATAACTCCTATATCAGTTTCTTTATCCCTAAAGATTGGATTACTCTTTGGTGGTGAGCCAAGAAGCACTTTATCCTCATCTGGTGGTTTTCCTTTAGGCTATGGAGATGAGCTTCTCATATCCCGAAGTCCATTAACCTTGGCGGGTGGGTTGTCCTTTAAGTCTCAATGGTGAACTTCGTCGATCCTGATTTTCATCCTCGGTTGGTGGCATATCCTTTATACCTTGGTGATGATCGTAACCTATCCTTCATTTCCATCTTACCCTTCGTTAACTATCCTGTAAACATACACCCATCCAAACACATAACCCAGAAAACCCCATTTCCGGAACAACTCACCCATGCACGCATCAGGACTGCCATGTATTTTCCAGGAAAAATTGATCGAAAGGACTACATTTGAATTTAAAAAAAAATGCTTAGGATTACATTAGGAAAATTTGAAAGTTTAGATTTGAATTGACATCCGTACAATAGCTTTATGACTAAATTGGTAATTTTCCCGAGTAAAACTGTATATAATAGTTTTAACATGATTTATTGTATATAGTTGCTATACCATCATCCAATAATATAGTAAAAATGGCGTCTATCAAAGATTATCATTTCTAGGAAATTCATGATTTCTTATAGCTGAAAGATTTGTATACGACAACAACATCAATCAATTCAATTTTTCCAATTATTTTCAATATACTTATTAAGGAAAATTACTTTTTACATTCTGTAAACGTATTTTGGTAATCTAAAACTCAAAGATCATTTTGAATTACAAAATACAAACATCGCCATAAATTAGGCTGCCATCCTATTGAAATCCATTTTTTTAGTAAAGTACCTAATATAGTAAAACAGGCATCGATATTTGAAAGAATAATTGTGAAAACTCATATAGAATTATCATCAACTACTTATATATAAGCAGTAAATGATGAAATTAGAAAAATCGAGAATATTAAAATTATTAAAAAGTAATATAAATCTGTGTAGATACATACCTATCTTTTTTTTTTTTGGTCGAAAGATACATACCTATCTAGAAAGAGCAAAATATATCAATTAAAGGCAATTTTACTATATTTATGACCACTAACTCAATTTATACAACAAGGGTCAATATCAGGAAAAACCCCAAACTGGTACACATATGACAAATTTACCCTAAACTAATTTTTTGACCACAAAAAATCTTAAACTGGTATACTTGTGACAAATTTACCTTCTTTAAATTGGATTAATATCATGAAAAACCCAAAATCGATAAACCTTGGACAAACAAAAGGGTAAAACCCCAAACTAGTATACCCATCAATTACCCATGTGTCATCCAACTCAGTAATTTGATAGTAAAATTTAACGAAAACTAATGAAGGCTAAATTTGTCTTTGGTGTACCAGTTTGAGGTTTTTCGTGATATTAATCGATACAACAAATTAGTTGATGTAACTTTTTGTCTACATATGATCTATAGTTAATTGATAACCACTATTTGATTTGGGGTGATAAATTGTTTTAACACTTTCAACCGGTACTTGATAAAGGAAGCATCCCTATAAATTCATCCCTCTAGATTTCCATCCCAAGTATATTTTTCTCTGCATACAAATCCTTTATCTCGAACTCACCGCTCATATGTCGTTTCAAATTATTAATATCGGACAAATTCTTTGTAGCGTTCAATAAGTCATCAACATACAATAACAAATATAAGCGGCCATCATCATTTAACCTCTTATAGTAAACACAACTATCATTTTCACTCTTAATATATTGCTGACAGGTTACAAAGGAGTCAAACCACTAGTTCCACAATTTAAGATACATTTTTAGGCCATAACATGGGACAACAAACTCTTTGGTTGTTGCCCCTATATCTGCTCTTCTAGCTACTCCAGCCTTATGTTTTCTGCTGTAGCTATCCCCAAAAAGTGCCGCGAGTTAGGTTTGACCAAAAGGTGCATTCTTGCCGTGTGAATGACATGGCTACGAATCGTGTTTTGGCTAGACCTGGTTGCCTCTAAACGAGGACTGCCCTACTTGTTTCTCTTGAGGAACCACTTGCAGCCCATTATGTTTTGGCCTTCATTGGTCCAACCAATTCCCATCTCTGATTATTGCTGAATGGACTCTACCTCTGCCATAGCAGCGCCGCACAGTTGCACCTCCAATGTTGACACCACCTCTTGATATCCAAGTGGGGTCCTTGTCGTCTAATGCAAAAATAGAAACGAAATGCAATACACTGATAATAAGAATTCCTTATGATCCACCTATCTGTTTTTTCTCTCTACTTGCGGCTATGGTGTGCGCCGTGTCCGTGAGCTTTTACATCACTACTATGAGTTGCGCCTCCCCAATAATGTCATTCTTAACTATCGGCTGGCTAGTAACCTCTTCAATACTAGAGTACTCAGCTCCAATACTAGAAATCTCGATGAGTTTCACCATTCCGACTTCTACGGGATGCAACATTTTGATTCACATAGTATTTGTTGAGATCATCATGCTCTTGTAACTAAACCTCTTAGAAGAGGCAATTGCCCACTGAATATTTACTTAGCACCCTAAACTTGACACACTCAAATTTACATAATATGTAAAATCGCATATTTGACTCTCGGTTGTCTCTATCTCCTATCCCAATCATCGGAGGCCCTTTCAACTAGAGCATCCTAATATATGGGTAGACTTGAGCATGTTCCTACATGATCCGATCAAACACATGTAATAAGTGATTAATCACACCTAAAAACACTTCCAAAGCATATTCGACAAATCTCACTATCAGTGTTAAGGTCATCACATGTGACAAAGCTCGATGTCGAGCGCCATGCTCTACCTTGCCAGAAGTTATAGATCTCGTCTTGCAGTTGAGATCATGACGGTGATGGCCAGCTCTTTGTGGGGTCTTTGACAGCGGAACCGGGACCTCGTCAAGATCTGGTTAGCGCTTTGTGTGTCGTGGAGAGAGATAGAGAAAGAGGTGGGTAATAGGTAAGGTTTGGGATGCCTTGAAGTTTAAATAATAGAGACACGGGTCAACATCCCGTGAATGGGATAGGTAAATTGAGACGCAAATAGGATAAATAATTCTCATCCATCAAAGAGAGATCTCAACTGATTTCTGCGTGCAAAGCTCTGATGGGCCACTTCAAAGGCCCACTGTCCAAGGAAAGCAAATCTAGTAGCGAATTGGGTCTCTAAGGCCCATAGATGAACCGAAGTCTCTAGTTATTGGATCTCTAATCCCCCAAAGATCTTATGGGATTAATATGATCTGAGGCACCTTTCTCATGTGACACTAGTATCACTTAAATGGATGAATGAAGCAAGTTTTTCTTCAACCAAAAAAAAAAGAGAGATCTCAACTTTGATTTTTTATACGCCTATGTCATTGATTTATATGCGTCCCTACTTTCGGTTTTTACAAAATCATCGATTTGAAATGTAGATCTCGTTACCCCTCTAATACACAATTTACGCATAGAGCAATTTCACAAAATTCTGCAATTCTAGGCAGGTATTGATCCATTGAATGGTATAAGCGAATTAACTATTCCCAAAAATACGTTTTTGTCTATCCAAACAAATTATCTCGTGCTTGGTTTTATCAATTGGAGAAATGGAGAACCAAATTCGCTTCACCTAATAGAGAGCGATTGACTGGATGGATGGGGATGTCGTACTTTGGAAATACTTCAAAATTTTCGCTGTGTTTCGAGAAGTATTTCCAATAGCCGTGTAAGTAAATTTCAAAGTCCAGAACAGATGGGCCTATTAGGCTGGACAAATCATTTTACCCTAATTATCCACCGCTCGTGCGTGCGTCATGCGTTTCATACATTCTTAAATTGGGAGTCAAAACCTTGTTATAATCCACCTGAACAATAATTCGCAATTTTAACGATAGATACATCATTTTTTTGATTAACCAAATTTTCAAACTATTCATCTTATCTACGATCTACTATAGCTAATGTGTATAATCCAAGTACTTTATTATAGCCTTTGGTACTCCCAACAAATAATTGATTTTGCATATAATCATGGGTCACTTGTAGCTAAACTCGGGGTGACTTCTCATCGTAGATGGAGGCAAGAATTCTCTTCAAACATCTGTTGTAGACGAAGGGTCGCTCCAACAAAGCAATATGGCCTGCTTTCTCAATGCACTCCAATGTTGCTTTATTTCCCAATTTTCTGCCCAAAAAAGAAAGTAATTGAATAAATCAAATTCAAGCTTGAATTTCGATTGTTTTCTGGAAAAGGAATCAAGTGGAGCGAAAATGTGTCAACTAAGAGTACCATCTGTAACATCAGAAATATTACCGGAAGGGAAAATAAAAATAATTCCTTTAGGTCTATGACGTTTTTTAGGAAGAAATCTTACAATCACACAAAGCATTGTTGGATGAATATCGTGAATTAAATTTAACCATGTTGTATATAAATATATTATGTAAAGTATTCTTCTGGATATTAAATGCACCAAATTCAAAGAAATGAGTTTTTTTCTTTTTCAAATAGAAATTTAAGAGTTTTGTCAAGAAAGCGAAAATCAAAGGAAAATAGACTTTTGGACATTAAATGCACTAAAATTTATTGAATAAATAGTTTATTTTTCAAACAAAGATTAAATGTTCTGCTAAGAAACTGAAAGTTGAAGGGAATCAGACTTTTTTTGGGACATTAAATGCGCTAAATTTAGGTATTACATAGAGAGAAATATTTATTAAAATGCCTATGCATATATATACATATATAATCATATATATATATATATATATATATACACAACATCGTAGAATCCATTATTATATTCATAGAATTAGGATATGCATTTATTAATTTTAGATTTTAGTAATTAACAAATTTTTAAAAAAACTTTAAAGATAAAACCCATGCGAAGCAAGGGCAAGAGCACTATTTAGAGGCTTGTTTTGCACAGGTAGGTGCAAAAAAGTCCGCCTCACAACCCAAGTTTAAGATAGTTTCACATCCATAATTTGATTCAACATTAGTAACCGAGTTAATTATAAGGTTAATACAACGAAAAATCATAAACTAGTATACTTGTAATAAATTTACTTCATCGAAAAATTTCAAACTGGTACATCTATGACAAATTTACCCCAAATTAATTTTTTGACACCAAAAACTCCAAATTGGTTTACCTGTGACAAATTTACCCCAAACTAATTTTTCGATCATAAAAAACTCCAAACTGGTACAATTGTGACAAATTTACCATACTTTACCTTTCGTCAAATTTTACCATTAAATTTGCTAACATGGATGACACGTGGTGATGTGGTACGGTGACGTGGCAAGTCCACGTGGAAATTCATAGGATAAATACCACGAAAAATCATAAATTGGTCCGCTAGCAGAGGGTAAATTTATGACAGAATTATCAATTTGAGATTTTTTTTGGTCAAAAAATTAATTTACAGTAAATTTGTCACATGTGTACTAATTTGGGGTTTTTTATGATTAAAAAATTAGTTTGCGATAAATTTGTCATAAGTATACTAGTTTGTGATAGTTTTGGGTTTTTCGTGATATTAATCCTTAATTATATTAGTATGTTTATTAAAAAATGCTTGTGTAAAGAAATATTATTTACAATTTCACATATATTTAAATCCTTATAGCTAAGGAAAAAATATTTTAGGAATACTCTTCAGGTATTGTCCATAATTAGGTTCAAAAGAGCAAGCAATTACTGAAATAAAACACAATAAAAATTTTACCAAGTATAAAATGACTGATAATCTACCTGATAAGAAGAAAATAGAAAATAAAAAAAAAAGATAGACGTACTCTTTTAATTCCTTGGCTAGTCCCACACTGAGGATCTTATCGTCCTCGCCCCAGACCAGATGGACCCTCTGCACAGACGCCAGTCAATTATCATCAGCAGATTTATCATAGGTATAGCATAGTATAGTATCAAAGAGTACGACAAAATAAAGATTAATCAAGAATTGAAAAAGAACAGTACGGTTGACTTTACATGTCACATTTAGTCAGTTTGGATCATATAGAGGAAGCTTAGAGTGACGTGCGTATTTTGCGCATTTCGGTAATTATACAAAGAGAAATTCTATATTATACGAAATCAATTAGTAGTATATGCATCAAGATACAAAGGCTCTCAATTCTCTTTTTTAATTATTTTACGTAACAAAATTTGATGGTTCCACACTTTTCTGCTTTATGATTTGTCCACCATGTCACGTGATTAGATGCTGGGTCTCACTATTATAATTCTCATGCGACATGGAATAGGAATGAACTTTCAATATTCTGGTGAATATTTTTTGTTTTTGGGTCCTTTAATTTTCGTTTTTATTGCAAAATAAAGCTGTCTTCACATTACATCACGCATGTATACATATTTCATCTGTACAAGGAAAGATGTCTACATACGAATACACATGGGCCATCTCACAACATCATTGTCTTTCGTCTGTACAAGGAAGATGTATACATACGAATACCCTTTTTTTGCTTTAAGTAAAGAAAGAGGAAGCTTCTTCAGATTAGATTAAACCTGGGAGTATTCTGGCAAAGTGAAGTCCTTATCTGGAATGACCATTGCCTCCAGCAGTTCAGTTCTCTCCTTTCTGTGGTCAAACATGACCTACAATCCAATAAAAAATATTCATACTTCTCAAAAAATGAAATAAAATCTCACGTTCATCATGATTTGTTTGAATATGCGTAGCCGTCCCACTTCGATAGTTATCTTCAATAGAAAATTGAAGTTATCAAAACATAAATAGTTCTTGTTTAGAGTTTAGACCTAAAGCCTTTCTATTTTGGGCATTTAAGAACACAGATACTTTTCTTGACTTTTAAAAATAGTATTACTTAAACTTTAGGAAAACATAAAAAAAAAAATTATAATTGAATCCGACATGGATGCAGTCCCTGAAAACTTTTTGGAGCATACGGATAAGAAGAAATCTATCGGGCGAGATTGTTTTTTCTGTTACTTCAATGAGTAGTGATTCCTAGGGTTATTTTTGGGTTATTTCTTTTATGTTACTTCAATGCGTAGTAATTCCTAGGGTGAGGCACTATATATATTGATTACGTTCGGTTAGACATTTAGTTTGAGAGTTTACTATTATCTACATGTTCCCGTGTCAGTTGGCGTAAAAAACCAGGAAGATTTTGGAAACAAGATGTCTAGCAACAACGACAGGGGCAACAATCATCTCGCTGGCAAGAATCAGGGGGCATGGGCGCTGTGGAGAGGATAGGCATGGACACGGCTGCTGAAAACTTTCTGGAGCGTTCGGACCAGCAGAAATCCAGCAAGCAGCCCCACCACAATAATTAGCGCAAAGCGAATTAGAACGCTCGTATCATTTTTTCCTTTCTTTAATGAGTAGTCATTTTCGTCACTTCAATGTGCAGTAATTTCTAAGATTTTGTTATTTTCGTGTTATTTCTTTTATGTCACTTCAACATGCAGAAGTTTCTTTCGGACCCTATTTATTTGTTACAGTTTGTCAGACCACTCAGTTTTTTGCCTCCTGGAAAATATACAGAAAATCAAGAGATTTCCTTTTATGTGTCTTTTCCGTGTACCTATTTCTTCTATGTCCGATTTTCTATATATCGATATTTGTACAATTTGAAAAGAGGTGCAAGATTTAAAAAATAAGTAACTTGAAGAAATTTTGAGGGATAACGATATAAATAATTTTTAAATTTTAATTAAATATGTAATGTGATTTTTTAATTTTTAATTTGTTCAATATGATTTCTAAACTTTAGTTCAATGTGCAATGTGAACATGTATCAAAAGCTTGGCTAAAGTTCTAACGGAAAGTGAATATGTATTAAAAGTTCAAAGATTATATTATATATTGAGTCAAAATTTATAAATTATTTATATCATTTTTTCAAATTTTAAAAATGGGAAAAGAGTCGAGGGAGAGGATGCTGTCAAATGTGACAAGAGTGCACTGTGACTGGACATCGATTAGGATTGGGTAAGAAGAGAGAAGGATAACTACAGTAAGGTGACGTTGGGTTGTGGTCCAACATGGATATACTTGTCTATTTCTTATTGGATGGTCAGAGGGACCCTCTATCGTTCGTGGTGCCAAGCCTATCTAGAGTTTTAGCGGTCAATAACATAAAACCGTGCAACTACAGTGATCTACAGAGTACAACTTTTGGATTTACTTGAAAACTTCCCCTTCAAATAGTTATACAAGCAAACGGTACTCCCTCCGAAGAATTTTGATATCTCACGTACTAATGAAAGTCTAGTGGCGAAACAAAGCAACAGAGAACGCACTGAGGCCCGCATACCCAGTCTTAATTGTAGAGAAAAATCTCTTTTCATATTTTCTAAATATGTCAAAAGCTATAACGCAAAAAATAAAATGAAAATAGTAAAATGCTCCCGAAACACATTTTTATGATGGATTTTGAAGCTTAGAACGACTACACAATAGCTTTCCAGATTAATAGTATGGACCTCGTAACTCTTCTTGGATCAATAATCATGGCCGTTATCTCATGCTCTACACTAACTTTTGTCCAAATTTGTCTATTAGATTTATATATGTCTGAACACTCTAGAAAGGCATCACCAATTATGTTCGCATTATTAAGTACGATTTCTCGTTTCCTGGATTGCAATCATTCAAAATATATCGAGGAAACGAGTCCATACAAGGTCTTTAATAAACAAATTACATCAATTTTTACACGTTTTTTTTTTATAACCCAGGGAACCCCCGCACGGCTAACAGCCGGGGAGTAAACCTTGAGGGCGACACGTGCTAGCCACCACACACGTGCCACCGGTTAAGTCACCCTGCGGCGCCCGGGATTCGAACACTCAACCTTTTGCAAGAGGAAGAGTGCGCGCTCCAGCAGCGCCACCCAGGCGGGTGGTCCAATTTTTTTTTTTTACATGTTGAAGTGGTGAGATACTAAAAAAAATTTACACAACAAACTCCTCTGAACTTGGGATTCTAGGCATCATTCAGTAGAATTTCTCGTTCGTGTGCATGAGTTACTTAGAAGAGTTCAGAAGAGCTCATACCTCTAAACCGTCCTTGAAAACACGAATAGGGATTCTAGGCAACTCGTAGCTCCCAACTTCAAACATCTTCTTCACACAATTTGCTGAATTAGGCAACAAAAACTTCGACCATGTCGGAAACCCCATTTTCCCCAAGCACTCGTTGCTCATCGACTCCGTCAGCGCTGGCACTGAACATGTCGCCACCACCGACTCCACCAGCTCAGGCCACGACTCGGCCAACTTGAATGCCATATTTCCGCCGTAGCTGAACCCCACCACTGTGCAACGCCGCAACCCAAGTGCTGCCAGCCCCTTCGCCAAGCACTCGGTGTGGAAGTCCACCGTACGGCGGCTATTGCTTGTTGTGGAGCCGCCGAAGAAGAGGAGGTCCGGCACGTAAACGTCATACTTCCTCGCGAGTGTGAGGGCCTGGAACTGCCATGTTAGCATGCCGTCGCCCACGAAGCCGTGAAGGAAGACGACGGCATTCTTCTTGTTGTTTCGGGGTCGGGTTGGAGCCCAGAAATTCATGATGGTTCCGGGTTCGATCTCGATCTTTTGAGGTGTCATGCCGGCGAGCTTCATTGCCGCTCGCAACAAGGGCATGTAGAGCTTGATTGTGTTCACCATGCTCTCTCTATCTCTCTCGATCTTTGTTTTTGCGTGTACTTATAGTGACCAGGGTCCGGTTTCAATTTGTCTCTTTTTACCGACAAATTTGTCAAACTTGTTAACATGCTAAAACCAAGGGCGGCGTTTGTCCATTTCTTTTTCGACATTTTTATCACGTGGAGGAGTTCTCTTAAATAAGCCACGCGTAATTGAAGTGACGCATGTCAAAATATAGCTCCGTCACTACAAAAAAACTTGTTTTTTGCGACGAAATTTGCGACGGAAATTTCGGAAAAATCCGTCGCAAATCGAATTTGCGACGGATTTTGCGACGGAAAAAATTCCGTCGCTACTAGTGCGTCGCAAATTTTTGCGACGGAAAATTCAAAAATTCGTCGCAAATTTGCGACGAAAAAAAATTCGTCGCAAAATTCGTCGCAAAATTCGTGGCAAAATTCGTCGCAAATTTGCGACGGACCAGATCCGTCGCAAAATTCGTCGCAAATATTCCGTTGCAAATTTGCGACGAACTGAATCCGTCGCAAAATTCGTCGCAAAATCCGTCGCAAATTTCGTCGCAAATTTGCGACGAACTCAATCCGTCGCAAAATTCGTCGCAAAAATCCGTCGCAAATTCGTCACTAATTTCGTCGCAAATTTGCGACGAATCAATCCGTCGCAAAATTCGTCGCAAAAATTCGTCGCAAATTCGTCGCAAAATTCGTCGCAAATTTGCGATGGACCAGATCCGTCGCAAAATTCGTCGCAAATATTCCGTCGCAAATTTGCGACGAACTCAATCCGTCGCAAAATTCGTCGCAAAATCCGTCGCAAATTTCGTCACAAATTTGCGACGAACACAATCCGTCGCAAAATTCGTCGCAAAAATCCGTCGCAAATTTCGTCGCAAATTTTTTAGCGACAAACTCTGCGACGAATATCGTTTAGGGACGAAATTAGCGACGAAATTTTATTTTTGTAACGAACTTTTATAATTTGTGATCGTACGATAAAATCATTTATTTTATTTTTCGATTTTAAACTTAATTAAAAGCAAAATTAATTTCTGAAATTTATATTTAACATTGATTAAGTACTTAATAACATCAAAATATTATAATAATATGAAAATGAAATACATTCATCTACATTTTCCACAAGAATGACAAATATTTTTCTTTATAGTACACATAATGAGAGAATAAATAATCTTGCATAATAACTAATCTTGCACAATAAACAATGACGACAGAAATGAATCAAACAAGAATATCCGGCTTTTAGCGACAATCTCCATCATATAAATACTGAACAAAACTAAAGACACGGTCCATGTGAGAAGATCACTTCCTTTGCTCGGTGAAGTTCACGTACTGATCAAGTGCTTTTTTGTTTACATGACTAAACCGTCGGAGCTGCTCGTTGCATCTGTGAAGCATCTTCTGCAACTCTTTGATGCTCCTCCGCCTATACCAATAATCTCAAATATATAAAACTCTTTGACGCGGTCCCTGGCCTCGGCGACGACCACGTCGGGGGCCCTGTCGCGGTGCTTCCGGTGATTTCTTTCAACTTGTAGGCAGAACAAGACTTCCTAGAAGATTACAAAAGCACTATTATATGAAGAAGAAGACAAGGAAAAAGCCACAATAAGCGGAGTCCAAATGCAAAGGCATTATGAAAGCTTATGTAACTCTCTTGACAAGGAGGATATAAAAAGGTCACGTGTGTATGAGAGCGTGCCCACAACCAAACATGCATGCTTGTGCGCCTTTGTGTGGGTGCATGTGCATTTCTGCCAAATATTCATCCCCATTCTATGTGTAATTGCCTTTTTAGATGGACATGTTTGTGAGTGCATGTATTTGTAATTGTATATGTAATGACTTTTCTGTATGTACATACTTTTCTATATGTACATGTTATCCATGGATTGAACCTTTTCCTAATCTAGCAACAAACAATTGTTTCTATTGCAGCACTTTTTAGAAGGATGTTGATGATGCACTATTTGTGACTTACCAATCCTCAGCAAAATGCCATCTCCTTTCCATGAATGGACTAAGAACAACCTACTCTTACATGGACTAGAGCTTTCACATGTCAATAACATATTTCACATACGCAAATTGAAAAGACATCAAAAATAAGTTCACATCAGCTAAGCGCCTATTACAATTGTATCTACATCAGAGTTCGGTAGATTGTCAATGAGATGATCAAATCGGCATTTTCATGACCGCAGAAGTTCAGCAGACATTGAAGGAGCCCCATATGCTAGTCGCCAAAGAAATGTTTACTTCTCAAATCTGGACATCTAAGGAACTTATGCTGTCCATCTAATTACTATTAATTGAAGAGCCATTGAATGGAAATGGAATGACTGGACTATCTCAATTAGACATGAGGGCTTGCAATAGAATCAAGCTCAAGAGGTCGCAAATGAAGCAAAAGCCAATGTTTATAGTTGAGAAGATGAATTTGATAAAAGCATCACAATATCAACCACTACAAGCTCACACATAAGCTCAGAAAAGCACAACATGTGATCTCATCATTTTCCTTTCCAATCTTCCATATCCTCACTCATCGAATAAGAAGATGATATATACAAGAAGGTGAGGACCCAAGGTGCATTACTTTGTACGACACCTCTATACCTTTTCCTTTGCTCATCATACTTCTTCAATACTCATACGTACCACGTTTTATTCCAACGAAGTGCCATTACCTATTGAGAAAGAAAAGACTACAGAAGCTACTCAAACATATATGCCCCAAAACAAGCCAGCACCTTCACAAGAAAACAACAACCAAACAAATGCACATTCAAAAGGAAACATTCCCTGCTCAACTCAAAATATCATAGCCCCCAGAACCTGCCTTCTCGAGCCTACCAAGGGCCACTTTTAGGTCCACCAATCAACCCCGAACATCGAACCAGCTACGAAGCTACTCCTCGTAACACATTCATCACCAACAATGAAATAGCTTTTGAATGCTAACCAAGCTGCTCTCCACAAACTTATCCGAACCCAACGCAATCTTCAGGGTACTTTCATCAGCTAAGAATCTTGCTTCAGTCATGGTGAGAATAACTGGGAAAGCTTGTTACCTTGTTCTGAATTACAATAATCTGGGCACATGTCTGTTTCTTTCTTTCGGACTTACTATTTGGAGTTTATCGACTTGAGGGTACTTTAATGCCGACCTACTCTATATGATGTCCCTCAAGCGGCAAAAACTTCGCTATTTATTTGCTCATGTTGGATGCGCTCATTTGTGCTTTGTTAAGACACTAGTAATTGGTCGCTGCTCGTGCATCTATGAGTATAACAGAATAAGGACTTCCTTATCTTCACACGTTCGTGCCTTTTAAGCTAATCTTACTTAGTTGTTCGCAGATGGGGTTAGGAAAGACATTGCAAGCTATTTCATTGTTGAGCTATTTGAAGGTTTCTCGAGTGTCATCCGGGCCATTAAATTTTGCAGATGCTATAATTAAATTCGCCGCCTTTACAGGTCACAAGAAACGCATACCCATCTACGCAGCAGTCAAGATGGTAAATTTCACGATATCAAGTTCCAAATTCATCACCAACACCGGCTCCCCAAAAACCCAAAATTCACGTCAATTTCCACGCCCTCCGAACTTCAAACTCGTCAGAAGCAAACAATCACCACTCCCCCCGCAAGCACTATCCGCACAGCTCGCAAAACCCGAACACAGGGACACAAACAAACGTAAAAGGAAAAGAAGAAGAACGCAGCGCACTTCAAAACATCACCTCGCGCAATTGTCGAGCGTCTCGCGAAGCAGGGCAGCACAAAAGCCAGAGAGAGGAACGCGAGCCCCCACACCAATCGGGTACCTCCGGGACTAGCGTTACGGCAGCCCTAAGTCTCAACCGCCGCAGCCAGCAACGAAGCACCGGATCCCGGCCTCGCCCATGGCCACCGCTCGCCCTCGCCGTCGCCTAGATCTGGGCGACGGCGAGGTCGAGCAGCCATGGGCGAGGTCGAGCGGCGGCCATGGGCGAGGCCGCTCGACCTCGCCCAGATCTGGGGCGAGGCGAGGGAGGGCTGGTGGGCACAGAACGGGCGTATGGCGACGGAGGAGGACGCAACGGCGGCGGCGGTGAGGGTGGCCATCATGGCTGGCGGAGGGGAGGAGGGAGCGACGGAGGGGTGTTTGGCGAAGCGGGGGGGTTTCTGAGGAATAGGAGAGAGAGAGAGAAAAACTGCGGTGAGGGCGGGCATATTTGAGTGATTGGCGGGGAGCTTGCGACGGATTTTTCTTTTTCGTAGCAAATTGCGACGGAAAATTTTATTCCGTCGCAAATTTGTAATTTTTTTGTGCAAATTTGCGACGGAAAATTTTATTCCGTCGCAAACTTGCGATTTTTTTTTTGCGCAAATTTGCGACGGACTTATACTTTCCGTCGCAAATTTGCGACGGACTTATATTTTCCGTCGCAAATTTGCGACGGACTTATATTTTCCGTCGCAAATTTGCGACGGACTTGCGACGGACTTATATTTTCCGTCGCAAATTTGCGTCGGATTTTTTTCCGACTCAAATTTGCGACGGATTTTTTTTTTCCGTCGCAAATTTGCGACGGATTATTTTTTCCGTCGCAAATTTGCGACGGACATCATTTTTCCGTCGCAAATTTGCGACGGACTTATATTTTCCGTCGTAAATTTTTGCGACGGATTTTGCGACGGATTTTTTTTCCGTCGCAAAAATTTGCGACGGATTTTTTTCCGTCGCAAATTTTTGCGACGGATTTCGGTTCCGTCGTAAATTTTTGCGACGGAATTTTTTTTCCGTCGCAAAAATTTTTGCGACGGATTTCTGTTCCGTCGCAAATTTTTGCGACGGATTTCGGTTCCGTCGCAAATTTTTGCGACGGATTTTGTTTCCGTCGCAAATTTGCGACGGATTTCGGTTCCGTCGCAAATTTGCGACGGATATTTTTTTCCGTCGCAAAAATTTGCGACGGATTTTTTTCCGTCGCAAATTTTTGCGACGGATTTCGGTTCCGTCGTAAATTTTTGCGACGGAATTTTTTTTCCGTCGCAAAAATTTTTGCGACGGATTTGTTTTCCGTCGCAAAAATTTGCGACGGATTTCGCTTCCGTCGCAAATTTGCGACGGATTTTTTTTCCGTCGCAAATTTGCGACGGATTTTTTTTTGCGACGGATTTCGGTTCCGTCGTAAATTTTTGCGACGGATTTCTGTTCCGTCGCTAATTAGCGACGGATTTAGCGACGACCTTTTAAAAAAGAATTAAAAAATTCAAATTTTTACAAAAAAAATAAATAAATAAAAAGAGATATAAAAAATAATTAAGAATTCTACTTTTTAAATAAAAATATTTAAAAATTATTTTATTTTTTTTTCTAAAATAAAGTCATGAGATTGAAATAATTTTCTAATGAAATCCAAACATCAAAAAACGATTTCCATCGTATGTCACCATACAAATGAAAACTAAGCGTATTCATGGAAAATGATTTTCCGAAAAACACTTTCCTTTATCATTAAGTTTTCCACAAAACAAACGTACCCTTAGAGTGATTACCAACTTCTCCTCTATCAAGTTTACCATATTGCATTATCAACTCCTAATAGAGTTACTTACCAATGTTTATTTTCATTTTTTTTCTACACCAACTTCTCTAATCTCTAACCAAGTAAAGCTTCTGTCATTGTTTACGAACTTTTATTTATATTTCTTACCAATAAGTTAAATTTATCGAGTATTATATGAAACTATCAGCCTAGCTTTCTTTGCGTGATTTGGGTAAATTTTCTCCAATCAAATCAATTAGTTTTGAATTACCAAATCTCATTTGAGTTATTAGCATTTATTTGTTATTTTCTCAAATTTACTAGTTTTTATTAAGTTGCTACTTTTATTTGCATTGGTTTCCAACTTTTTAAATTTACTGGCTCTTTTAGAAATTACTAACTTTTATTAGAGTGATTACCAACTTTTTTCGATCAAGTTACTGACTAGTTTTATGTTACCTTCTTTTATTTGAGTTACTTATCAATGTTTTTTTGGTTTTCTATTTTGAAATGACCGATTTTTCTTATCTCTAACAAAAATACATTTCTAATTTTCTACCAGCTTTGAATTTACCTTCTATTACATGAAATTATCAACTTTTTTGTGTGCCTCATTAACTTTTGCCCAATTAAGTTACCAATTAGTTTTGGATTGTCAACTCTAATTTGAGTTGCTTACCCATTTGGTTTTTTAACTTACCAATTTTTATATTGAGTCATGCTTCTTTTTGCATGACTTACTAATCCCATTTTACGATTTAATACAAATTAATTTTCTATTACTAACTATTATTTTACTTAATTACTAACATTTATTTGATTTTTTCGCCGCTAAATCTGTCGCTAATTAGCGACAAATTTTTTTTCCGTGGCTAAATCCTTTTTTTGACTGTTTTTCGTAGCAAATTAGCGACGAATTTTTTTTTCCGCCACTAAATTCGCTAATTTGCGACGAATTTTATTCCGTCGCAAATTTGCGACGGATTTTTTTTCCGTATATTTACCCATATATTTACGCATATATAAGAGCTACGTGCGGAGGAAACCGCCGTATTCAACTAAATAGATATATGTGTTATCTATATTTAAGTCTTGAAAAAAAAGAAAATAAGATTTGCACCTATCGAATCTAAAAAATTTTATTTGGGACGAGAACATTTTAAGAGATTATCTAATATCTTGAGTTTATAATAGATCTTATTTAATTTGAATTTGTAATATCTAATCTCTCTTAGAATTGGACGTGTAGCAAATCGTCCAATCTCTTTTGAATTTGAACTTGTGACAATCGTCTAATTCGTCTCTACTTTCGTCGCAAAATGGTAAATTTTGTTGCACAAATTAGCGACGGAAAATAAATCCGTCGCAAAATTCGTCGCAAACTTGCGACGGAAAATTAGTCGTCGCTAATTTGCGATGGAATTATTTTCGTCGCAAATTTGCAACGAATTTTGCAACTGATTTACTTTCCGTCGCAAATTTGCGACGAATTTTGCGACGGATTTATTTTCCGTCGCTAATTTGCGACGAATTTTGCGACGGAAAAATTCCGTCACAAATTTGCGACGAATTTTGCGACGGATTTATTTTCCGTCGCAAATTTGCGACGGATTTATTTTCCGTCGCAAATTTGCGACGAATTTTGCGACGGATTTATAATTCCGTCGCAAATTAGCGACGGAAAATAAATCCGTCGCAAAATTCGTCGCAAATTTGCGACGGAAATTTTTCGTCGCTAATTTGCGACGGAATTAGAAATCCGTCGCAAAGTTTGTCGCAAATTAGCGACGAAAAATTTCCGTCGCAAATTTCCGTCGCAAAATTCATGTTTTTTTGTAGTGCGTGATCCATCAATCGATTCCTGCACGTGTTTGTCGAGACGGGAAATGGAGAAACTCATCGAGATTTCTTCCATTAAGAAGTTGAATATGCTTCGCGGGGTGAAAAAATAGAGTTGAATAGATAATCAATATTTTAAATTGTAACTATCCATATCGCCATCGTTGGTGAGGGCGAGCGTCGTCCATGGCCGGCCACCCTTATCTGATCTAGCAAGGTCGAGCATTGTCCATGGCTGGCCGACCGCCCTCGCTAGCGCCTGGGCGAGGCTCAACGTCACCGGATTCTACAAGGGCGAGCATCGCCCATGGCCAGCCGTCCTTGCCAATGGCTAGGCAAGACCCGACCTCACCAGATTTGACGAGGTCAAGCCTCACCCAGCAATGGCAAGGCTCGTCTTCGCCGTCACTAGCGAGGGCGAGCATCGCCCATGGTCGGCAAGGCTGCCCTCACGGCCATCTGGTGAGGGTGAGCTTCACTGATGGCCAGCCTTTGGTCTCTGGTCTCTGGCTGATCGCCGGACCGACGACCGGCTAGAGTAAGGAGGGAGAAGAGGAAAAAAGAAAAATAATTAAAAAACCAAAAAAAATAAAATATTATTAAAAATTATCCGCATCAGTACCAATTGTGCCACGTAGGTCGGCCGGCATCCACATCAGCAAAATCCAGTCAAAATTAATCGGAAGAACTGAATTGACACTATATCAAAAGGTTTATGATTCAATTAACACAAAAAAAAGGTTTAAAACTCAATTGACACCAATACAAAATATTTAGAACTTTTATGAACTACGCCCGTAATTATTTATAAAGGGCCCGCTGCTCACTTTGTCTACTCTGAGGACAATGTCTTTCTTTAATTATAACGACGTCTCTTGTGTATCTACAAATGGGTTTGTACTCTTCCACTAAGATTAGGATCAACTCTCAATTGGCTATAATGCAA
The DNA here is from genome assembly GCA_031216235.1 of Syzygium jambos. NCBI lineage: Eukaryota > Viridiplantae > Streptophyta > Magnoliopsida > Myrtales > Myrtaceae > Syzygium > Syzygium jambos. The sequence continues at coordinate 18,557,700 of CM062226.1, forward strand.
CAGCAAAGAGACAGGCTCAAGAATAGCGGAAAATGCCTCAATTTCTCCTGTTCTCAAGCACACTCGCAATCAGCTTTGTCTCTACTCGAGTTTTGGTCTTCTTATAGGCCTCTCCAATCTTGCTAGTTAATCGTATTTTCTGTATAAGGCAGGTTTTGTTCAATTTTTTCGTCAATCTCCAGATAGCAGTGTCAGTATGCTACTTTCAAGCTTGATTCTACAAGTTGTTTCTACGAATTCCAGTGCTTAGCAGAACTTTCCTTATATAAGTGTAGAACTTGACTTCCATTGGTTGCTGCTGCAAAAGTAGCTTTTGCACTTTTAGTTACAATGTTGAAGTTATGATTCTACAACAGTTAACCAAAATGTTAAAAGAGTTTTGTTATATCAAAAGTACTAAGCCAACCAAGTAATATCTTAGCACTACTTCAAGAACTAACTACGATCACATGACAACTACTTATCAGAGAACTCGCATTGACCACACTCTTGTGATTTTGGGTACCCATTATTATCGTATACCAAATTGATATGGTACGATCGTTCTAAAGAGGCGTGGGACGCGTGCTTTGGTCTTGATGGATACAAGACAATAGGACTTGACAATTACATGTTATGTTTCACGTGGGAGAGTCGTGTTCAACTTGAGAATTGAGTTGATTTGGAGTTGTTGTGGTTTCCTTCAAGCCCAACAATGATGGGCTTCTATTTGCGCGGCTTAGTTACTCAGAGAAGGCTTCGCATTGGAAGAAAAGTCTCAAGCGCTTCGTTCCCCCATCATGTTGTAATTTGGTTCAAAGCAATACCTCAACTTTAGGATTAGTTCAACATTGGAGCTCCGTCATTCTACATTCAAAACCGAGAGCTAAATATGATATTGGCCTTCTTATATTGTACAAGTTTTTATGATACGGCCCACGAAGCAACTTGTCTTTTGAATGTTCTTTAGATTTGGAGCTTGATACCAATGTCATACATAAATCAATCACACATGAATGAAGCGCCTAGTCTTGTATAATTTATTTCATTTGGGAGCTTGGTATCTACGTCATATATGAATCGTACTAGAACACGCTTATAAAATTAAACTAGGTCAAATTTTCCTCCACCTCTAAATGGTGGAAACTTCTTACTGCAAGTATTCTACTTAGTGAATTACTTACATAGAGACAACACAAGAGAAACACCCTATTGTAAACAAATGAAAAGTATCCAAAAAGTTTTAAACTTATTGTGTTATTGTCGATTCAGTCATAAACCTTTTTATTTGATCAATTTAATTCTAAACCTTTTGCATTTGTGCCAATTAAGTCTATCCGGCCAATTTTAGCCAAAAATCACTGACGTGGATGCCGATCGTCTTACTAAGCGAGGCCTGCACTGACGTAGACATTTTAAACAATATTTTGAATTTTGAATGTCTCCATGTCATCGATTTTCGACCGAAATTGACCGGATGGACACAATTGGCACAAATGTAAAATGTTTACAATTAAATTGGTCCAATTGGATGGTTTAAGACTAAATTGGCACAAACATAATGCGATTTATGACTTTTTAATACTTTCCCCGTAAAAAAATTATGGTTAATATCATGAAAAATATCAAACTGATACACCTGTGACAAATTTACCAAACTAATGTTTTAACCCTAAACTAGTACATTTGTGACAAATTAATTGGATTAATACAAAAAAAATCACAAATTAGTATACTTGTGAAAAACATAAGGTAAAACCCTAAAACTGATATATCCATCAACTATCACGTGTCATTTAACTCAGTAATTTGACAGTAAAATTTAATAGAAACTAACGAAGGATAAATTTGTCCCAAGTCTACCAGTTTGGGATTTTTAGTGTAAAAAAATTAGTCTGAGGTAAATTTATTACATGTGTATCAGTTTGGGATTTTGCATGATAATAACTCAAAAAGTTAACAAAAGACAACAAAAATATAGCTTCACCTTAGGGTTGACCAAAGGCAATAATTTCTCCCTTTTTTTTTGGTCAGAATAAATTCTCATGTTTGACGACTCAAGATATACCCCAAGTGGAAAAAATCAGAGTTCGTTGATATACTATAGCGACAAAATTCGTACTTTTTGTGGCCAATGATTCAATCAAAGTCGAACCGTGTGAATCACAAATTTTGAAAAACAAAAAATAAATAAATGTTACTTGAGACACTCTTTTAACACTTTAGGTTAATACCACGAAAAACACAAAATTAGTACATCTTTGACAAATTTACCCTAAATTAAATTTTTGATAACTAAAAGCTTCAAACTGGTAGACTTGTGATAAATTTACCTTCTGTTAGTTTTCATTAAATTTTATTATCAAATTACTGAGTTAAATGACACGTGATGGTTGACGGATATATCGGTTTTGGGGTTTTATCTTTTTTTTTGTCATAAGTGTACTAATTTGTGATTTTTTTTAATCCAATTTAACGTAAGGTAAATTTGTCACAAATGTACAAGTTTAGGGTATTTGATGGTCAATAAATTAGTTTAGGATAAATTTGTCACAGACGTACCAGTTTGGGGTTTTCCGTGATATTAACCCTAATACTTCATATGAACCCAAAGTCACCCAGTTTATCCATCATCCCTTCGGCCCCTTACCACTAAATCACTTGCCGAATGATTCTAGTGTAAAAATAAAAAAGAAAAAGAAAAAAATAGACTCATTCTATGGATAATGCAGTGAAATTAGTCCATCACACAATATAACAATGGCTAATCTACTGGACTAAAAGTCTAAATATTACTTGTCTTAATTTAGCCATATTCCCCTCTTTTGTTGATTAGTCCGTATGTATACACATGGGTAAGATGTTTGGACCACTCTGATTCCGATGAAAGTACCATGTTTCTTCAAATAACGCAAAGACCTGAACTAGGGGACCCCACATGCACGAGTCCTTTTCTTTTTTCTCTGTTTTTAATAAATTAATGTTTTTCGGTATAGTGAAAGATACATTTTTTTGAGAGTGCGTAACAAAAATTTGATACTTTTACCCGCGGAGATCATCAAAAGTGTCACGCCCCGAACTTTATCGAGCACGCGACACACTTCTCTGGTCGATTAATGCGACGTCTCAGGGTATCGCCGACCTCACTTATAATTAATTAGAGATTTTGATCGCTCAGCGGAAAACCACCAATACCTGGACAATTAAGTGCTGGGATAATTAACGAGAATACACATATTCATTTCTCATTATCAAACTTATACAATGTTCACAATTTACAACCGCCATTTACATATGCACACCGTACTATAAAACCACCGATATTCAAAAAGGATCGATGACCTGGATATTCTATCGCCAAAAATGTTACTCCTCAAAAGTCTACTATCAACCCCTAAACCTAGCCCCTACGCCCTTTGCTCGGCGTTCACTCTGAGTTTGATTCTTCGGCACTCGAGTTTGAGTCCTCCTGAACTGTTTGCTCTTCTGAAGACTCCGACTCAGCCTCAATCTCAATCGGGTGATTTATATCACCCGACTCGGCTGGAACCTCATCCCGTTCCTCTTCAGCCTGCTCCTCAAAGAAATCGTCCTCGGGCACAAAATTGGGATCCATCCACTGCTTATACGAGAGTATATATCCGGTTCTTCTTCAGGTTCAGCCCCCGGTTCAACAGGTTCTTCCTCGGGTTCAGCCTCGGCCCCTTCTTGTTTCGGTTCTTCCTCTAGGATTGGGTCAAGATCCACGTCCATTGGATCATCTCTCGCTAGAGACTTGTCCGGCTCCAACTCGTGCTCAGCCCCTGAAGATCCCGGTGTTGCAGACCCTGGTTGCAAGTCCTGACTGCGCTAGACTAATCTCCACACTAGTCAACTCGCCATCCGAAGGAGGTATGACAGACGAGTCCCAGTCCCTAACTCCATCAAAGGGGACATCAAAACCGCGGATAGGACCAAACTCATCTATCCCGTCTCGGAAGAACCACGCGGTATAAGTATGGGGCTCCCATAGGGGTAATCCTATATCTATAAAGATTATAGTAGTGTGCTTAATCCAGATCATGTTCTCATCTACAGGGAATTCCACCACATTGTGCTCGATGTGCATCGGTACTCCAAAATGCTCTGGCGGCGGCGGAGGAGGATTCATTGTTCTGTCCAAGATTTTGAAATGTTTGGTTGACACAACCATGAGAATACATCTCAGCAAGTACACCCCTAAACCCCACCTAGGCCATCACGTACCTCCAGACAATTACAAAACACAATCACACACCCAAACACCACATAACAGGCACACAATCAGTATTTACCTGGCTTTCCCAGCGTGCAACCTGCACGTTAACCATAATATTATATTTTCCAATCACATGCACGTTCGAATCACATGTCATGCATTCACGCTTGCCTCATCACATTCTTTTCCATACCACTCGCCAGTGACCCGCGTAATGGTACCGCCTCAGATTCACTGCGATCATCTCATAGACACAATACTCCTGGGCCCGCGTAATAGTACCGCCTCAGGCCATGTATCTTGCCCGCGTAGTAGTACCACCTCAGGCTCAACATTCGTTCTCCTAGTGCATAACCCGCGTAATGGTACCGCCTCAGGTTGGCCATATTCTCAGCACTCCTCGACCCGCGTAGTGGTACTATCTCAGGCCATATATCTTGCCCGTGTAGTAGTACTGCCTCAGGCTCAATACCTACCACTTACGACACAACCTACGTAATGGTACCGCCTTAGGTTGGCCGTCCTCTGGTAATACCGGGCATCGTCCCGCGTAGTCGTACCGCCTCAGGACGAAAATATTCCCACGATCGCACATGCCACACCACACACAATTTCTCGTTTATTCACACACTTAACACTCGCTTGCCAATAAATTGGCCAATCACACGTGGCCCGTGCACGTCTCAATTCACACACTATTTCATGCTCAATAAGCATCCAATATGGCCGATTGACAGGCAATTCAATTTGGCTCGAGCGTGCACATAGCAAAGCATATTTCAATCAATCAATCACACACTATTACACCCAATTTCATCACCACAGTTCAAACGCACATTCAACATACAAATTGGCATTTTTCCATATCCAGACTACTTCCAATCACTTCCGGCTCTTCACGATATTTTCCCCCAATTACTCGCCGGTTCTAAATATCCAATTTACGTACCGAACCGAGCATCACAGCACTCAAATCAGTCATCCACAATCCGCTTTCGACCTCAAAATTTCCACCAAAATTTTCCAAATTCAATCTTAAGACCCGCTAATCAATTCCGCTCCTAAATCGTACAATTCCGCACCTAATTAAACCCGATTTCACCCGAAAATTGTCCATCGATACCCGACGTCCTAAATAAGATTTAGGACGCAACTTACCAACACTCTAGACTAACGCAGCTAGAGTGAAAAGCGGTGGCGATCGGCGGGGACGGCAGTGCGGTTCGGCGGCGTGGACGGCGACGGCGGTGGCGAGCGGCGATCGGCGGGGACGGCGGCGAGCGGCGGCGCGGTTCGGCGGCGTGGACGGCGACGGTGGTGGCGAGCGGCGACGGCCTTCCTTGGCCATGGCTTACGACCACATGAGTGGGAAAGAGGGGGAGAGAGAGACGGCGGCGTGGGGTGGTGGCAGTGGTGCGGCGACCGGCGTACGGGCGGTGGCTCGGCGGGCGGACAGGCGGCGGCCGGCGTACGGGCAAGAGGGGCGATCGGCGGTGGAGAGAGGGAGAGAGAGATGGGGCCGAGAGGTAGAGAGAGAAAGAGAATGAGGAGAGAGAGAGAATGGGTCTTGACTAAATAGTGATATTTTGATCAATTTTGGAAATTTACCATCTTGCCCTTGTCTCTCAATCTAAATTGACGGCCCAGATTCGATCTTATATTGAAACCGACGGTCGAGATCGAATCTTTCCCAAAAATATCCAAGGGCAATTTGGGAATTTCATAAAATTTCAAGGGCAAAAATGTCCCACCAAAAATTTAAGGCAAAATGACCAAAATGCCCTTCCCTCATAAAACATGCCCTTTATAAATTCCCAAAGGTAAAATTGTCAATTTTCCATTTTCTTGCCGAAATTGAATTTTTCTGAAGGATTCGGGACAATCTAAAATTGCACGTTCCAATCACAACGTCGTCCTAAGGTCCTGTTGTGACTTCCTAATTTTTCAACATCCAATTTGGGCTCAATTAAATAATTAAATTTTATTAAACGTAATTCGAGCATTTCTCACACTAACGGGCGGCTTTCTGGGGAAATTCGTATATTCAACTCGTGACCGATAATAAATCGAGTCACGTGCAAGTTCGTTCGGTTCGTGATGACTTCGGTTGTCATTTAAATCGTGAGGATCGACCGCTAGATCCAAGAGGTACGATCGTTCGGTATAGGTTCAGGATCATTCTTCAATTCATTTCATGGTCCGACGGAATCACCCGCGATCCACTACTATGACAGTGGCAAACTGACCCTTGGCTATCCTTGGATCGGCCAACAGTGACTCAAAATGTCACCTCGGCGATTTTTATGGTCGAAAATCAATTCACGATCGAATTTTCTCTTAGTCACGCGAATTTAAATCCCCAATTAACCTTTCCCTGATGGTTAGTATCCCAGGAATGATCAGTTCCGAGCGAGAATAAACTACAAGTACATTCATAAAACTAAGCATTTCATAAATCCCAAATTGATAAATTTTCAGGATGTCACAAAAAAGGAGCCCAAGTTTGGATCAGTCAATATATTTAATTTGATTCACATTCACTCAAAAAGATAAGCTAATGATTTATGGGTCAACTATAATTATATTAATTGCTTTACATCACATTATTCTTCGATGTGAGAGTTTTAACCTAACCCATATATGTATTTCAACAATCTCCTCCTCACATGTAAACTCAATATTAGGTCTTTCTTTAAATTGAAGCATGAAAGCTAACGTCGAGACTACATTGCTACACCACAATGTCCACGTGCCCGAAAAACCACGTTAATCACCAGATTTCTTTCTTGAAATATTTACTAAACACTAGAACAAATTAGGGGCCCACCAATCTTATCTTTGACTCTAATACCATTCTGAAAACCACATTAGTCACCATATTGTTTCTTTAAGATATTTACCAAACATCAGAATAGATTAAGAGCCCACCTATCTACCTTCGTTTAGAAAACCACGTTAGTCATCAGATTCCTTCTTTAAGATATTTACCAAATACTGAAACAGAGTTTGGGTTCACTAATTTACCTTCGGCTTGATATTAGGAGCACGCAATAGAAGTTCGATTCTTTTACTTGAGAAGATTGCAAAGAGAGAGCTTAAGTTCAAGCCTGTTAACATATCCAGTTAGATACATATTCACTCAAAAGTTTAACTTAATGAGTTGCGGGTCAATTAGCATATATTAACTGCTTTATACCGCACAAATTCTCTAACGTGAGACTTTTTAACACAACTCATAGGTGCATCTCAATTACGTTCACTTTTGTCCTAGATCCTTTTATCCTGTCTTTGAAATGGATAAAGTGGAATTAATGAAACGCATCTATAATTATTATTTTATCTACAAGAACTTCTGACAATTGAAAATACAAAAGTCACGAGAATCATTGTAGCGAGCAGACCAGTGAAGTTGAGATGACAGAATTGCAAATTTCAAACTTTTGGATCATTGAGTAGAATTTGACTCAAACCAAACATTCTTTACGTAAATTTCTTTTGCTAGAAAACATTTCAAAGTAAAAGCTTGAGTAATACTTGGACAATTGTATATAAACCTAGCCATATCGATTCGAAAATAATGAGAAATTTTACAGCTGCCATAATATACTCTAGACAGAAGTATCATTAACAATACTTTTGGTTGTAGGCTCTTAACATAATTGGATAATAGACATTAGCATGTAATGAGATAGAACTATATTAGTTATCATGCTATTTTATTTCCATAGTGGAAAAACTATTATTTGTTCGATTTGATACTTTAACAGCAAGCGAACAGAAATTATCAAAAAAACCGTCACCATCTAATTAACATTATATTATGTATTTTCTTGTACGTGTACGCATAGATCACTTTTTCACTTCTTTCATCGACATACGCGCATGCTCTTTCGTTGCCGAGTATAAGGTAATAGTTAATGTTGGAAATTTGGGATAAATTGATGGGTGAATGAATGAGAAATTGATACTCAAAGAACACCATTGAGTTGGAAGTGAGAAGTGGAAAAACAGTAGTCCCACATTGGAAAAGAAAGAAGGCTATGTAGTACTTTATATATAGTTACACTCATTTGAAATGGCAACTATCATAGCACAAACACTATGCCTCGCGCGCAAGCGCAGGGGGTGCAAATCCAATTATTCGTATTGATTTTATAACAGTAGATTTAATCGTTCGTTATTCGTATTGATTTTGTAACGGCAGATTTAATCAGCCGTTATAGCTTTCCCATTCTATTTTATCGAAATCATTCTTCCTTTTTTTAAAATATTCTCTGCATTTGCACTGTTTTCGAAAGTGTTCAGTTCCACAATTTGTTCAAGTTCGCCTGAAGCGTGGAAGTGCCGTGATCTCTTCTTCACTGTCAACCGTTGTATCCTGGGAGACAGACGCTCACGAAACCTCAATCGCGTAATGGAGGGAACGAATCTGTTTTAAGGAAACTGTGTCAAACATAGGCATCGGTATTCATTTGTCTAGATTCCAACTTTGTTATTGCAATTTCGTTTCTTTACAATTCTATATTGTTTGTCATATTTATACTAATGCCAATTTGAATTCTGCAACAATATTAAAACAGATTCTTGGTTTTAAAATTCAAATGGCTACTGGAAACGAAGTTGTGGATGTGGCTGCTGACAACATCACCAAAAACTCTACCAATGCCTCAGCTGTCCAACTGCCTTGCTCATCATCTGTTCCTTTGGCAGTTTCTATCCACCATGGTGAGAAACCTGAAAAGTTCGACAAATCGAACTTTAAAAGGTGGCAGCAAAAGATACTGTTTTATTTAACAACTTTGAATCTTGCGAGATTCTTGACTGAGGAAGCTCCTAAGTTATCCGATGGAGAAACGGATAAGCAAGCCTTCAACGCTGTTAAAGCATGGAAGCACTCTGACTTCCTGTGTAGGAACTATGTCATGAATGGCTTACATGACTCATTGTACAATGTCTATTGTGCAAAAAAGACGGCAAAGGAGTTATGGGAAGCCTTAGACCGGAAATATAAAACAGAGGATGTTGAAGCAAAGAAATTTATTGTCGGTCGATTTCTTGACTATAAAATGGTGGATTTTAAGACCGTGATCAGTCAAGTGCAACAAATTCAAGTGATCTTGCATGAAATTCAGGCTGAAGGAATGAACTTGAGTGAAACCTTCCAAGTGGCCGCTATTATTGAAAATCTACCTCCTGGGTGGAAGGATTTCAAGAACTATCTCAAGAATAAGCGAAAGGAAATGAATCTGGAAGAGCTGATTGTTAGACTTCGAATCGAAGAAGACAATAGATGATTTGAACACAAAGGGTTCAATCCTAATACAGCTAAGGTAAATGTTGTGGAGCTTAGGCAAGGCCACAAGAACAAGAAAATTGCCAAGCCAAAGTTGGGATTAAAAGGAGGAGTTTTCAAGAACAAGTTTCAAGGAAAATGCTTCAACTGTGGAAAAATGGGCCATAGATCTGTGGATTGCAGACTTTGGAAGAAGAAGAATTATGAGACAAATATGATGAGTGGCATCGCTCAAGACGTGTCAAATATAAATCTTTCTGTAATGATTTCTAAAGTAAACTTAGTTAGGTCCAATCCGAAGGAATGGTGGATTGACACTGGTGCCACTAGGCACATATGCTCTAATAAGGACTTATTCACAAATCTTGACCTAATTAATGGGGAAAAGATTTTATGGGAAACTTTGCCTCTTCTGCTGTCGAAGGCCAAGGGAAGGTACTGCTGAAGATGACATCTGGAAAAGAGCTGACTCTGAACAATGTCCTATATGTACAAGAAATTCGAAAGAACATGGTCTCTGGGTCTCTGTTGAATAAGCATGGATTTCATATGGTGTTTGAGTCAGACAAAGTTATTTTGTCTAAATCTGGAATGTATGTGGGTAAGGGATATGTATCTGATAGGCTTTTTAAGCTCAATGTAATGACAATTATCAATAAATATAATAAGTCTTTCGTTAATTGGCTTGAGTCTTCCAATTTATGGCATGGTAGACTAGGACATGTTAATTATGATACATTGCGTAGATTAATTAACTTGGAACATATACCTTCATTCCAAATTGATTCAAAACATAAATGTGAAATTTGTGTTGAGGCAAAATTAACGAGATCATCATTTCAAACAATTAAAAGAAACACTGAACCCTTTGAATTAATTCATAGTAATGTTTACGATTTGAAATTCATACAAACGAGAGGTGGTAATAAATATTTTATTACCTTTATCGATGATAACACTAAATACTGCTATGTGTATTTGCTTAAAAGCAAAGATGAAGCCTTAGAGAAATTTGTTCTCTATAAGAACGAAATTGAAAATCAACTCAATAAGAAAATTAAAAGATTGAGAAGTGATAGAGGTGGCGAGTATGAAGTACCAATTGGTAAATTCTGTGCACAACACGGAATTATACATGAAGTAACTACGCCTTACTCTCCTCAATTAAATGGTGTTGCTGGATGTAAAAATCGCACATTGAAAGAAATGATGAATGCAATATTACTAAATTTAGGTTTGCCTCAAAATATGTGGGGAGAAGATATTTTGTCAAGCAATTACCTTTTAAATAAGGTACCTCGAAAGAAAGAGGATAAAACCCCTTATGAGTTATGGAAATGTATGAGACCATCCTACAAACAATTACCAGTGTGGGGGTGTCTTGCAAAAGTGACGATTCCAACACCAAAGAAGACAAAGATAGGTCCTAAAACGGTGGACTGTATCTTTATAGGCTATGCACATAACAGTAATGCATATCGATTTCTTGTACATGAATCTAAAATTCCAGATATACACAAGAATACGATCATGGAATCTAGGAATGCATCATTCTTTGAAAATGTATTTCCTTATAAATCCAATAATGGATCAAGTTCATCTAAACGAAAGAATGAAACTATGAATGAAAAAAGTCATGATTCGGCGAATGAAATTCATGACTCAGATCATGAGCTAGAACAGAGACGTCATTCTTTGAAAATGTATTTCCTTATAAATCCAATGATGGATCAAGTTCATCTAAATGAAAGAATGAAACTATGAATGAAGAAAGTCATGATTCGGCTTATGAAATTCATGACTCAGATCATGAGCTAGAACCGAGACGAAGTAAAGGAGCAAGAGTGGAAAAATCTTTTGGAAATGATATTCTAACTTATTTGTTAGAAAAGCAGCCGTTAAATTATGCAGAAACTATTAATTCTTCTGAGGGACCTCTATGGAAAGAAGCAATAAAAAGTGAAGTTGATTCTATTTTGCATAATCATACTTGGGAGCTAGTGAATCTTCCTCCTGGTTGTAAGCTTTTAAAGTTCAAATGGATTTTTAAAAAGAAAATGAAAGTGGATGGCTCCATTGATAAGTATAAAGCTAGACTTGTGATCAAAGGATACAAACAACGAGAAGGCTTAGATTACTTTGATACTTATTTTCCTGTGACGAGAATAACCTCCATTAGGATGATAACTGCAATTGCATCATTGCGAAATCTAAAAGTACATCAAATGGATATAAAAATAGCTTTCCTAAATGGTGATTTGGATGAAGAAATCTACATGAAACAACATGAGGGTTTTATAGTTCTAAGACAAGAAAGGAAAGTCTGTAAATTGGTGAAATCATTGTATGACTTAAAACAAGCACCAAAGCAATAGCATGAAAAGTTTGATAATGCAATGATTACTAATGGTTTTAAGATCAATGAATGTGATAAATGTGTCTACATTAAAGAGATAACAAATGGCTATGTCATTTTGTGTCTTTACGTAGATGACATACTAATTGTTGGTAGTGATGATAAAATGATCAAATCTACCAAGTATATGTTGAATTCAAGATTTGACATGAAAGATATGAGACCTACTGATATAATTTTAGGAATTAAAATCACAAGAATGTCAGAAAGTCTGATTTTAAACCAGTCACACTATGTGCACAAGATTCTTGAAAAATTCAACATGAATGATTGTGGTATTGCTCGAACACCATTAGACAATAGTCTTCATCTGTTCAAGAATAGAGAAGAGGGTATTTCTCAAGTAGAGTACTCTAGAGTTGTTGGAAGTCTAATGTACTTAATGAGTTGAACTAGACCAGACATTGCCTATACGGTTAGTAAATTGAGTAGATATACGAGCAATCCGAGTGCTGATCATTGGAAAGCAATAATGAGAGTATTCAGGTACTTACGATATACTCGAAATTATGGCCTATATTATACCAGATACCCAGCTATTTTGGAAGGATATAGTGATGCGAACTAGATATCTGATATAAAAGACTCAAAATCTACTAGTGGATATGTATTCACACTAGCAAGAGCAGTCGCATCTTGGAAACCATGTAAACAAACTGTTATAGCCAGATTCACAATGAAATCTGAATTTATAACTTTAGATAAATGTGGTGAAGAGGCTGAATGACTACGCCATTTCTTAGAGGATATTCCAAAATGGCAAAAACCATAAGTATACATTGTGATAGTCAATTTGCGATTGGAAGAGTACAAAGTAATATGTATAATGGTACGTCTCGACATATACGTCGTAGACATAATACCATTAGACAACTACTCTCAACAGGAATTATCTCTATTAACTGCGTAAAGTCAAGGGATAATATTGCGGATCCACTAACCAAAGGGTAAACAGAGAGTTAGTTGAGAAATCGACAAAAGGAATGAGACTGAAGCCCATGAAAGAATAAGTTGGTATAAAGGAAACCCTACCTAGTTGACTGGAAATCCCAAAATCTAGGTTCAAAGGGACAACCTAATTATATAAACTTAGTGATGTCACTGTGGGGGTTATCCCTAAAACCATTCCATTATAAAATATTGGTGATATTGTAAAGAAAAGGATAGCAATTTTGCTTTAATGATTCTTAAGTGGAGTAAACATATTACTCAAAAATTAAGTAATCACCTATGTGAGAGAGAAGTGGGGCCGCTTCAAAGGAGAATTATTTAAGGGCTAAATTCTTTAGAAACTCTTGCAGAACCATATTGATGTTCATGGCCAAAACGAACATAACTATGAGAACTGAACAAATATATAGATGATTCCAGTGTGAAGTGTATGGTTCATTTACATAAGAAAGCTAGATAGTTCAAGGACATCATGTCTACTGGACAACTAGTGAAATAAATATACTTTCACAAGGGAAGGTTCAAAGGGTAACACCTACATATACTATGCAGGTTTTAATTATTGAACACTATCACAGAGTCAAAACTAAAACAATTTTCATTCATGTGGGGGATTGTTGGAAATATGGGATAAATTGATGGGTGAATAAATGAGAAATTGATGCTCAAAGAACACCCTTGAGTTGGAAGTGAGAAGTGGAAAAACACTAGTCCCACATTGAAAAAGAAAGAAGACTATGTAGTGCTTTATATACAGTTACACTCATTTGAAATGGCAACTATCATAGCACAAACACTATGCCTCACGTGCAAGCGTAGGGGGTGCAAATCCGATGCTCGACAAGCTGAAAATTGGGCGCAAGCGCACATCCCGTGTACACGATTGCAGGACCGAAAAGTGGGCCTCGCAACGAGCCCAATTTCGCCTTCTGATTTATTTTTTCAACTCAAACTGTTACAAATTTTGTAACGTGCGGCAAATTTTAATCAGCTGTTATTCCCATGCGTATTAATTTTATAACGGCAAATTTAATCATTCGTTATTTGTATTGATTTTGTAACGGCAGATTTAATCGTTCATTATTCGTATTGATTTTATAACGGTAGATTTAATCGTCCGTTATTCGTATTGATTTGTAACGACAGATTAATCAGCTGTTATAGCTTTCCTATTCTATTTTATCGAAATCATTCTTCCTCTGTTTAAAATATTCTCTGCATTTGCACTGTTTTCGAAAGTGTTCAGTTCCACAATTTGTTCAAGTTCGTCTAAAGCTTGAAAGTGCCGTGTTCTCTTCTTCGCTGTCAACCGTTGTATCTTGAGAAACAGACGTTCATGAAACCTCAATCGTGTACTGGAGGGAACAAATCTGTTTTAAGGAAACTTTGTCAAACACAGGCCTCGGTATTCATTTGTATCGATTCCAACTTTGTTATTGCAATTTCGTTTCTTTACAATTCTGTATTATTTGTAATATTTATACTAATGCTGATTTGAATTATGCAACAGTTAAGTGTACGTCAAGAATATTTAATCACCTGGTACACTAATATTATTGTCTTTAAAATCATCCATCAAACTTCTTGTCGCAATCTCAATTCAATTGTATAATCCTCAGTAGTTGGCTCATATATAGTGTATTCAAATAATCTTTACATATTAATAAAGGTGAAACTATACAATGTATTTGACTAATCTTTACATGTTGATAAAGGTGAACAAGCCCAGGATGCCATTGTGTCTATTTTAGCGACTGCATTTCTAGCAAGTTTCTTACTTGGCGAGCTAATTAGGGTTAATTTGTTTGTATTTGTTGTTGCTTCTAATTTTCTGAGACAAATACAATTGGCTCCATCCTGTCATAAGCATTGTATTTAAACCTTCAATGAGAGTCCCATAAAGTTCTACTCTTGTAGATCACATTTGGCTTAAACTGTGATGATTTTATTTTGGATAAATTTCTTGGTCGGCATCTTAGCCCTGCAATTATGGTCAATTGTAGCATGAGCTGTATATTCTGCTTAAATTAGCTGAATTAGTATATTTCGGCATCTTCCTTTGAAGAATATAGCTATGAAATCAAGAATAACGAGGCCATAACATATGACTCATTCATACATTTACCGTCTTTCCAAAAAAATACACATGTAACGTTTAATGTCTACCCCTCAATTTCTCTACTGCCGTGGAATTGTTTCTATATGATTAATTATCGCTTTCATGCTCTAAAAGACATCAACTACCCTATTTTTTCCAATGTTCGCATAGTTCTTAAAGTATTATCTATAACGACCAAGATCCTTTACAAATTAAATCTCAAATAGTATCATATTACACACTCATTAACCTCAGATAATACCCCGATCTAAGAATTCAATATTAATCATAATATAAGTAAAATTCACAAACTTTTTGTTGCAAACTATGATCCCAAAAGCTGGATATCCCTTGCTCTCCTCAATTTAATAAATCAGCGGACATAAAGTCGTTTGCATCTTTTAAAAGAATATTTTGTCCAAGAAACTATTAAATCCCAAATAGAGATAACCCTATTTGTTTCGGCAATATGACCAGAACGACATTTTTTCCATTTGTTTGCTAAAAAGGTTGTGTAGTTTTCTTTTGCAAATAATTAATAATATTAGTACTACATGCTAGCTCTTGCATAAATTTGACGCTGAATGCTTTTGGAGAGTATTTATTTCCATCCTTTGTTCTTAATAAGTTTATCTTATCAAAATCCATATCAAATAATATGCATGCCTTTGAGCATTTTATCGGTGCATCCAATAATGACATTGATAGTCCAATTGCCATGTTCGCAATTTTGATCAAGCAAAATCATCAATAATCTGATGTTTGATGCATCAATTTTCCTTAAAATTCAATTAGTCACCAAAGGACGTGCATTGTCACATTAGTGGATTATGCAATTCCTACCTAACCTACCATTTATTATATTTCTTGGTATGGAAATGAATTTAATGCAAAATATGCATGTGTATCCCCCAATAACGAGAAACGCAAATTATTTGCCGATTTATACAGCTCTTATCTTTTGATGCTCCACGTGTCAATATCTTATTCCTTTGAGCATTTTTCTTTTGTATACAATGTACTAACTCCATTTCAATGTCCACTATTTGATTCGATGAGTTTAACGAATTAGAATTATTATAAGGTGGATACATAATACATATAATCTTCCTTGTACGTCTCACCGTTCATTTTGCTGACTTGGGATCAAAATGTTGATATGTCCAAAGGTTCAAGTAAAGATGGGATCTTAACTACGCGTTGATAAAGATAAACTTGTAAATGACACAAAGAGGAGATAATATAACGTGCCATCATGGAAAGGCGTAATTCCATTTTTGATTGAACTTCAACAGATAAGATATTCATTTACGGAAAATTATTTGTGTTGGGCATGCGCAACAGAAGCCTGATACCTTCAGGTGGGGAGATCACTAAGAGAGAACCTAACTCCGAGTCTGTTAATATATCTAGTTCAACCCACCTTCTGCATTGTTACACCACAATGCCTACTGCCCGGAAATTATGCCTAACTTCATTTATCAAACACAGCTCCAATACCATTTGTTGGCAATGTGCAACATAAGCCTCATACCTTCACCTGGAGAGATCATCAAAAGGGAGCCAAAGCCCGAGCCTGTTAATATATCCAGTTGGATCTACCTTCAATTAAAAGGTTAAGCCAATGAGTTATGAGCCAACTAGAATATATTAACCACTCAACACCACATCAATTATCCGATGTGAGATTTCTCTAACACAACTCACACGTGTATCTTAACAATTTGAATAGCAGCCTCATCCATGTACATCAAAAAGACGCTCCATAGAGTGTTATTTTTAACTCCTTTGTTGACATTATGTTTTTTTCTTATGAAATAAATACCAAACAATAACATTGATGTGAGATCAATGAGTTTAATTGGTGTTGTAAATGCGTCTAATTCAATAAGATGGTACTTATGGATGTAGTAGAAAAAAAAGCGTGAGTTTAACAAAGATTACCCCTCTATTACTTTTAGTTGCATGTTGCACCTCATAGGTTAATTAAGCATACATTTTTAAGCATGAATTGGTTCATCTAATAAACCATGTCGAATATCATCAAATTGTCATGTCTACAATTTCTTGAAATCTTAAGGATGGTAGTCAATTTTCCTTAAAATTTGAAGTATTTATCAATTGAACGAGTCTGACATTCTTACCATTTATGATATTTGCCACTATGGAGATGTGTATTAAATGCAAATATGCAAGTGTATGCACAGTTATAATGATTATGACCATTACACTGCCTCGTTATATCCTTCATCCTTTTATGCACCATCTTGGTCGCTCTCGCTAGTTAGCTTCACAATCAGCCCCAACATTACCTCTCTTCTTACGCTAGTTCTCTCACCATGGCACAGTAATAATGAAAAGTTAGGGATGCATCTGTTTTGTTTTCCAGTTGATTCATTGGAGATTATGGTCGATCATTCAAAAAGCAATCTTGATTTCAACTGGAGGTGTATCGCGCCGCTCCAATCCTCTCTCACGTACACCCTTGCACACAAAATCTATTACTAAATAAATATTCATCGACATATGTGTGCTCTTTTGTTACCGAGAATTAGATAAAAGTTAACTATATATTCAAATCACCGAATCACTCATATTATCGATCTTTCGAATTATCCATAAAAACTTGTAGTCACAATCTCAATCCAACTCTATCGCTATGAGTAATTGCCCTGTATATACTCTCAGCAATAAAAAAATCTCTCACGATGAAAAATTAGGATATGGAATATTTTTCAATAATCTTCACATATTAAAAGAGTTTGCTTATGCTCCGTTTGTTTCACAGAAAACATTTTTTAGGAAAACATTTCCTCATTTTCCGGCGTTTAGATCATTTAGGAAAACGAATCAATGGAAAATGTTTTCTTAGTCAATAGAAAATGATTTCCTACTAAAACTTAAATTTAAGAAAATAATTTCCTTTTGAAAAGTCGGAAATCATTTTCCAAAATACGATTAGATATGGGCGTTGGACCAAAAATTATGCGCTTGCACATGGGAACCCCAACGCTTGTTCCTAGGCCCGTGTTAGCAAGGCCAACTCCTTGACGCTCGGGCCTAGGACCCGGTGCCCATGCCCGAGACGCTGGGCCCGGTTACATCAAGGTCGGGCTCGAATCTTCAACGCTCATACCCTAGTGAATCGAGGTCAGGCCCCGAATCCCAGTGTCCATACTGTTGACACCTAATTTTTAGCTCATTTTTGTCATATTTTCAAAAATTTTAAGATTAGGTCTAGGGATCTCGGCCAAGTCAGGAAACCTATTTCTAAACCAAAAAATAATTTTTTAGCATTTTTTCTGAATTTCTTTTACTCAAAATAAGAAAGAAAATCAAGAAAAATAGTAAGTGGAATCAGAAAATTCGATAAAAAATAGTCATTAGTCTTATTTTAAATCCAATTTCATAAATACACTATCAATTTTAGAAAATTTCAATCGGGTATATGTTTTTCCCAAAATTGGGCAAAATTAAACCCGAATTGAACCAAAAATGAAATTAAATTTTTTATAGACATTTTTAAGTCATATTGTCTTCACAACAATTGATTCTGGGACCTTTAATTGCATAATGGTTGGTCCAATTGCACAATTTAACATAAAAATAAAAAAATCCCCAAAATTTGATTGAAAATTAAGAATTTTGAACCTAAATTGGGAATCGTGCCCAAAATGAAATTGCCAAAATGTGAAACTATCATTTCTAGGGTTAATTAGGGGTGGGTAATGCAATTTTAGCATCAATTTTGCCTAATCAGCTCATTAAGACCTCAAATTGAACAAAACCCTATTAACCCGGATATAAAAATGAGAAAATCTTGGGTACAATTATAATAAAAATTGGGAAAAATTGTATGTTTGGATTCGGAATATGCTGGGAAATTCAATTTTGAGGTTGAATTTCGAAAATTGGGTGGAAATTGGGTTTAATTCGCGAATTTAAGCAAAATCGGAATTTCCGGGTCGGGCGGGTCGACCCGACCCGACCCGACCCGACCCAAACAGTATCGTCTTCTTCACTCGGCCATTTGACCCGCAAGAAACCCAAAAAAAAAATGACTTGTGCTTGCGACTTCATTGACTCACCCCGATCAAATTAACATGTTTTAATCTAGTTTTCCAGCTGGATATTATCCAGCTGGCACCGATTAACAACTTTAACAGATTAGAATTCGGTTCCAATCGAATTTCGAGTGGGAAATCAAAGATGAAAATCAAGAAAAACTGACCCGAACGAGGAGGAAACTATTCGACATTTTTCCCGAGAGAGAAAAGAAAGAGAGAGAGTGAGAAAGAGAGAGAGAGAGAGAGTGTGTGTATGTGTGTGTTAGAGACGTGTAGAGGGTTCAAAGACTGAGTGATTGGTGTTTTCTCTGACGAGAAAACACCGGCGAATCGGCTCCTATTGTGATCGTCCACGTCCGGCGAGCCGGTGACAAAACCATTCGCGAAGGCCTGAAACCGTGCCTCGACCAGAACATCTAGACCATTTCCGGCAAATCCAAGATCACTAGATCGAAGCGGAGGTGTTGAGGAACACTTCCACAGCCGCGGATCAGCTCAGAAAAGGCGTTTGATCATCAAAAAAGTAAGGTAAAGATTGCTCATTGCCTTATTTTTCCAAAAATTCCAAAACCTAAGTTTTGATGTTCATGCGATTTTCCTTACGATTTTGGACTTGTGAATGTTCAAAACTCGTTTCTGATCATGTTTTATGTTCCTTGATTACATTTTGGCCATAAAAACCGCATGAAACCCTCTCGGCCACCATTGCCAAACTTCGCCGGAGCTCGCGAGGTGCTCGCCGGAGCTCGCGAGGTGCTCGCTCGAGTGTCACCATGGCCAATTGTAACATCTTGAATTCAACACACTTTCGTGATCAATGAAATAGATGTGTATTTATTATTTCATTTTAATGAGTCTCGCCCAGAATGGATCCTTCTCGGGACATTGACCAATGGGGAATGGTTAAATAGAAAAACGGTACGTGGACCCAAGAACTCGACCGCGAATCTAGTCCGATTCTGAGAAACTACGAGGAAATATTTTAAGCCAATGTGGGCTGATCCAAAGAGAGTGACGGACTTGGTTTAGCCAACGACGTACGATCGGAACGCGGGTGATTCCGCACGATCGAGAGTGTGTGTGACAAATAATCCCGAACTTATTTCGAACTATCGCGACTCCCGGAACTAGCGATAATCCTCGCGTTCTCTTGGAAGTCGAGTCCGTTACGACTCGAGTAATCCTAAGTCGATACGCATAACCCCTAAACAGCTGCCCGTTAGTGAGAGACGCTAAAATCGCATTTGAGCGAAATTGATCATGGAATTGAGCACGGACTTGAGTGTCGAATTTCATGGACGTACGCGACTATTTTGCAAGGACAACGTCGGATTTATGTGGTCAATTATATTTGGGATCGGTATAGTCGAAAAATGGAATTTCGGTCCGGAATCGGAAAATTACCGATTTGCCCCTAGGCCCTAAGTGTTAATTCCGAATTTTTAGAGGTTTAATTAGTATTGATCAGCCCTATTAGTGCCAAAAATCATTGGACATTGGTGCCCCCATCACTCTTGCTCATTTCCTAAAGTGCCCTTGGATATTTTGTGTGAGATTGAATCTTGGCCATTGAAAGTGGATTGACATGATTGGTCTTTGAATGTTGGCCATTAAATCAAGTCCTGAGTGGAGAGGGTAAGATGGCAATTTTTAGTGGAGTTGGCCACCAACCCCCACCTACTCCCACCAACCCATTTTGGATAAAATCTCTCTCTCTCTCTCTCTCTCTCTCTCTCTCTCTCTCTCTCCACCAATCGGCCACTCTCCCCCTCTCTCTCATGCCTCACTCTCTCTCCCCTCTTCCTTTCCTTGGCAGCGTGAGGAGTAGCCACCGTCGGAGCAGCCACCGCCGCCGCCGCTTGTCGGTGCTGCCACCGTGTGCCACCGTCTGCGCCACCATCCTCACCCGACCATCCCAACCTCACCTCTCTCTCTTTCCGTCTCGCCACCATCACCATCAGCCCCTTTGTCGCGCCATGCGCTCGCGTGCTTTTCTGATGGAAGTATTTTTCTATATGGGCCTCTCCCAGGCCATACTTCATGTGCCAGCGGGATTTATTTGATCTAAATTTAAACTTGGAGTCGCCACTAGTCATTTACGGTAGGTCGACTAGAAATCTAATTGTGGTACGGGAGAAGTACCGCAATCCTATGAATCAAAGATTCTAGGTAAGGGACTTGATTACATTAACGATCCCAAATTGAAGCCATTAATGCCCTTTCGGTACCTAAGAACAATTATAGCATGTCTAGTGCGTCACACGGATCCCTAAGTTCAATTCACTAATCTAATCATGGACAAACAATTAAACATCCAAAAATCAATTGCACATCCAATGACAAATCAATCACAGCAACCCTAATTTGGTCACTACAAATGAAAAATTTATCAAAACCCTAACTAAAGCTCTAATAGCTTGTTCATTTCATTTCATTTTTAGGGTTTTTTTAGGGGTTTTGGCCTTAAATTTGGAATTTTCCAAATTATGCCACTTGGGCATTTTGGAAAATCCAAATTTCGCTTTTTATGACTGGCCACAATGATTTCTAATCATTCTGTGGATTTTCAAAATTTTCAAAAAAAAAATTTTCGGTGTCATTTGGACACTTCCAAAAATTCCAATTTCATTTTTTATAACTGGCCACAATGATTTCTAATTATTCTATGAGTTTTTAGAATTTTTGATTTTTTTTCGGAAATTTTTTTTAAAATCGAGAAAATGATTTTTAATGTTTTCTAGAAATTTTTGTGAATTTTCTAATTTTTTCAATTTTTTAATTTTTTTTTATTTTTCAGAATTTTCAAATTTTTCTAATTTTATAAAAAATCTAATTTTTTTATGATTTTTAGAATTTTTGTGATTTTTTATTTTTTGGAATTTTTTAGAATTTTTCTAATTTTTTTATTATTTTTATTATTTTGAAATTTTGAAATTTTCCCGCCGGGGATTGAACCGAATCGGCCATCGTCGGCGCCGGCGTTGGTCTTTTTCTCCAACGGGCACGGCACGCCAAAACGGCGCCGTTTTGCCTTTTTTTCATTTAGGCATTTTAACAAACATTTTGTGGGCACTAATTCTTGGTTTTCCATTTCGAAACAGCAGGTTTGGCTGCTATTCCGGTGACTCTCCGGCCAAAATAACCGGTCTAAATTCTTCACCTATCAACCATCTACGCATCTATACCAAGTTTTCTGCCATTGGACACCCCTAAGCTCTTTATTTTCAAGCTCAAAGTACCATACTGGACATAATTTTATGGGTTTTTTAGTTTTAACATGGTCGGGGTAGTGACTTCAACCTAGTTTCTGATGACCTTCCAGCCACTTTTTTAGCAATTCCATTCAATCCAAAACCTTCATTGTATGTCCCTCTACACATATAGGTTCGTAAAATGATCATTTGACATTCTTAAACCATAGATTTTCGAGCTCGAAATATCCTACTTAGCACTGAAAATCCTCACAAAACACAACCCGTCTAATATGCAAATCATTCAATCCAAAGCGTCCTAGCCGTTTCTAGAAATCAAACATCAACCAAGGAGTAAGAAAAACTAACTTGGATCAGCCAATAGCTACATATCAATCTCCGGTGAGGTTTTGGGGTCTCCGGCAAAGTTTTTTTAAGGACGACTCAGGGTGTTTTTCGTTTCACCGATCCAAAATGCAAATAATCAGAAACCACATGATTAGAAACACGAAATGGGATCTAAATAACATTTTGGAACGAATAGATCTCAAAAAATCGCACAAGAATGCATTCGGTCATTCATTTGGACATTTTATCAAACTTGTAAAGTGCAGTAATTGACCATGTTTACCTTCGAAAAAGGAGGCCTTCGAAAAAGGAGGCCAAAATGAGGATTTCGAGATGAATGGATGCCAAGGAAAGGTTCACCGACACACCTTCTTCAAGTTTATGGTGTTCGTTTCCTCGGAAAATCCACTGGTTGGCCAGAAAATCACCGATTTCAGGCCTTCATGACAAACCGACGTGACTGGAATGGCAAGGGGAGGTCACAACCAACTCGCGATTCGCCGGTGCCCTGCCGTCTACGGCGGCGTCGAACACACGCGGTGGGACCTCTAACCCTTCCTCTCGAGTTCTCTCTCTTCGGTTTCGCTCCTTTCTCTCTCTTCTCTCTCTCTCGAAAATTCAGTCGAACAGGTTTTGTTCATTCTCTTCAGTTTTTCTAGTTTTTGTTTGTTGATTTCCCTCCCAAAATCGGTTGGAACCGCCTTCCAATCGATTTTGGATCATTGAACGATGCCAGCTGGACATTTTCCAGCTGGCCAGCCGATCAACATGTGCTTAAATAGCTGGAAAATGTTTGGCAAAGTCGCGGGTTTGAGTTAGTTTTATGGGTTTCTCGCGGGTTGAGTGGTCGGGTGAAGAAGATGATACTGTTCGGGTCGGGTCAGGTTAACCCGCCCGACCCGTCAGCTCCGGTTTTGCATAAATTTGCAAATTGAATCCGATTTCTGCCAAATCTTCGAAATTCGACCCCAAAATTGAATTACCCATCATATTCCGAACCCAAAGATATAATTTTCCCCAATTTGTATTGCAATTGAGCCCAAGATTTTCCTATTTTTATACTCGGGTTAATCGGATTTTCCTCAATTCGACATCCTCATGACCTGATTAGGTGAAACCGATGCCAAAATTGAATTACCCACCCCTGATTAACCCTAGAAATGATAGTCTCATATTTCAACAATTTCATTTTGGGCGTGATTCCCAATTTGGGTTTAAAATTCTTAATTTTTAATCAATTTTTGGGCATTTTTTATTTTTACATCAAATTATGAAATTGGACTGACCATGATGCAATTAAAGGTCCCAGAATCAACTGTTGTGAAGACACTATGAGCTAAAAATGTCTAGAAAAAATTTAATTTCATTTTTGGTTTAATTCGGGTTTAATTTTGCCCAATTTTGGGAAAAACATACACCTGATTGAAATTTTATAAAATTGACAGTGTATTTATGAAATTGGATTTAAAATAAAATTATTTACTATTTTTATGGAATTTTCTGATTCCATTTACTAATTTTCATGATTTTCTTGCTTATTTTGACCAAAAGAAATTTAGGAAAAATACAGAAAAATGCTAAAAAATTATTTTTTTGTTTAGAAATAGGTTTCTAGGCTTGGCCAAGATCCCTAGACCTAATTTTGAAATTTTCAAAAATTTGATAAAAATGGGCTAAAAATTAGGTGTCAACACCCTTCTCGCCGTGTGAGATCAACCCGAGCCGCTTGCCGTCGCCACCGCCGAGCACCGTCGTGAGAGCTGCCATTCGCCGCCGCTGGTTCCGTTGTGGTCGGTGACCGCTCAACCCGTTTTCCTTTGTGATCAGCCCACACTTGGAGCTCTAGACCTTGTAAGTGGAAATCCTAACCCTTAATTAGGTTTATGTGCACTTTAGACAAGTTTTAGGGGTTATTAGGGTGTTTTAGGGGTTAATTAGTGTGGGCTGATTAGGGCTGATTTTGTGGTTATTTTGATGGATTAGTGTGATGATTTAAATGTGATTTGGTGGCCTAGAATGGGCTGGTTGTTGACTGATTATTGTGAGCTTGATTTGGGCTAATATGTGGATTAATATGGATTCAAGGTGTGGGCTAAGCATTGATTTTTTTGTGATGATTTTAATAGCCTAATGTGATGATTTGGAAGTGGTTTAGTGGCCTAGGGTGGACTGATTAGTGGCTGTCCATTGAGGATTTAATTGGGCCTCATACGGCTAATATGTGGGTTGTTTGTGAATTGCCATGTGTGATTGGTTGGGCCATGTGGTGGCTGATTTGGGTATTGAATTATGCTTGATAATGTAATGCCATGTTGAGCGCTAGTGTGATCGAGAATTGAGGGGCATGGCGGGCCTTGAGTGTGCTCAATTATATTGATTAATCGCATGAATTCGGGTGTCAACATGTATCGTGGTTGTTTTGAATTCATTAATTCACTGGGCATGCTAAAAGGTGAATTAAGTATGTCATGGCATAAATTGAGCATGTGGCCAATTTAAATTGAGTGCACGAGTGTGATTGCTATGGCCATAATTTGTGCATATCAAGCATTGACATAACATGTGTATTATGTGAGTGTGCACGAATGGCATGAGCATGTGATCACCTAAATCGCCCTGATGCGTGTTACGCGTGGTTTAGATAATAATTGGTGGATTACGCTCGTGTGATCACATAAACCCTGAGGCGTCATTTACGCGGGGTAATGAACTCGTCTTGAGGCGTTTAATGCGGGACGATGCCCGGATTACTGGAAGATGGCCAACCTGAGGCGTCCCACATGCGGGTTATGTCATGAGCCTGATGCGTTTTACGCGGGCCGGAGATCGATCGAAATGTGATAGACTTGATGCGTTTTACGCGAGTTAAACCTGATGCGTTTAACGCGGGTCGGTGGAAAATGGAAAGTTGGCACTTGTGTAAGTGTGCATTGAATTGTGCAAGCATAAGCATGACATTGGCAAGTGTACGAAGAGTGCATAAATGAGTGCAAGCATGTGCGTGGCATGTGATCGTGGCCAATTGATATGTGTACGTATATTGCTGGGCATAGTATTATTATTATGTGCCTAACCTGCAGGGTCAGTTATATGTTGAATTTGGGCCGAGGGCCTAAGTCGTGTAATTGCTTAACTGTGTGTTTAGTTAATACTTAGCCGGGAGGTTCATGTTAGCCTAATTTAGGATTAGGGGGCCTACTCGCTGAGATTTATTCTCATTGTTGTTTAAACCCCACTTTTCAGACCTCCGACCATGAAGATGGTAGATGCGCCGCTTCGTTTTGGGATCCTATATTGCATAGAGCGATCAGTGACCGAGCACCCCGTAGGGAACGGGGAGTCTTATATTAGGTATTTCAATATGGTTTGGTTCGATGAGGGCTGGCCACATTTCCGGGCCCATCCTTATCTCGCTTAGTGTTTCTGGGACCAGGACGGTACTCATGGACCCCTTAGGACCTTTGACATTCCGTTCAACATATTAGGCTAGCCGGATCCACAGGTCGCCGATGGAGAGGACGTGAGCCCCGCTGCCACGTCCGAGGAGGATTCCGATGCCCAGCCAGTCATGTGGAGATGGTTATCGAGTCTGAGGGAGAGGAGCCGTTGGACTGGGAGTCTGATAACGAGCCGGAGCTGGAGCCCATAGAGCAGGACCTAGAGCCGGAAGATGATTCCGGGATGGAGTCAGTGGATGCCGAGTCTGAGCTGGATTCAATGGATTCTGAGCCTGAGTCATCTGATGATTCGTCTGAGTCCTCAAGATCTGATTCGGACCGGTTGCCCTAGGGTTCGTCCTTGACCATGGTTAGGTAAGGCTGATACTTTTTGATAGAGCCCTTATTAGAGTTAGTGCCTGACCCCCGAGCCACATACTCCTTTTTTATGTTAGTGGCTGTTGACCCATTTTGGTTGTAGAATGGCAAAAGAACTTGGAAGGAGACATAAAGATTTATATGGCATCCAAGGAATACATCAAGTGGATGGAAAGTAAACGATCAATTGATGTAGAGCCATATGTTTCATTGAGTATTATAACAGATCCCGAGGAGGAGTATGTCCCAGAATACATCGTCCCACACATGCCTAGAGTTGAGCCTTACATCCCCGAAGAAGTCGTGATTGATGTCGAAGAATGGGAATCCCGAATTAAGGAGTGGAAGGATTACCACGGGGCAGAAGCTACCTTAGCTAGTAAGAAGCCTAGACTTGGATGATTTAGAGTTCCCATTCGAGTTCAAAATCACTTTGTAAAGCAATCTTGGATTTTATATGAAATACTCATTTTTCAAAATCCGTTTGAATAAATTCAAAAGCATGATTAAAAGGAAGGATCACCATGGATTATAATTCTTTGAATGGTATGATTCCTTGAGAAAAGCATTGATGAGAAGATTTATGTAAGGCTAAGGCTTGTGTAAAAGTTCTTATCCTTGTAAATCATAAGAAATCATACAATTAAAAGAATATAGATTTCATATTCATTTCACCAATTCTAATATCCTGATGGTTTCATGTAAGACAGATTTTCTATCAACGGAAGGCAAAAGACCCCGAACTCGTTTACAAATTAAAATGGCCAAGGAAGAAACTCGCACTCGACTAGCTGAAGTGGAGAATCAGATGACGTAAATGGTTGCCATGATGGCGACAATGAAGGCTTTTATTTTTGCATCTCGAGGGTCTTATCCTACTACTCCAAATGTAGGAACCTCAAATGCTACCGAAACACCAGTCAAAGACCCAATCAGAAACAAAGAGCCGGTTCAAGAAAATCCTCCAAAGACCACGCCTGAGATAGTAAATTTGGAAGAGGATGATCAAACCAAAAAAACATCCAAAACAAAGGATAAAGAAGAGGCCAAGAGGTTGACTAAAATTGAAGAATACCTAACAAGTCAGAGCTATAAGCTTCAGATATTCGACAAGTTCTCGCCATACGCCAAGGTGGTTATTCTAGAAAACTACAAAGAACCTGAGTTCGTGAGCAAGTACGATGGAACCGGCTGTCCTAAAGCCATTTGAAATATTATCTCTCCAAAATGGCGAGATATTCAGACAATATGCCACTCCTTATCAGTATATTTCAAGATAACTTGAAAGGAGCAGCTCTGGCTTGGTATACCGCTCTTGATATAGAAGATTTTACCGAATGGGACCATTTGACAGGAGAATTCCTTCGCCAATACAAATTCAATGTCGAAGTACTTTTGACCCAGGAGGACTTAATTAGAACTGAGAAATGAAGAAACGAAGGATTCAAAGCCTACGCTCTGTAGCCTCATAAGTCAAACCGACTATAAGTGAGGATGAGCTTATTGAACTCTTCTTAAAGTCGTTACCAACTGAGTATTACGACAAACTACATATATCAGGCCAAACATTCATCATGTTGGTGAAGGTTGATGAAAGAATCGAATGGTCATTAACGGATAAGAAATCTCAAGAAGCGATGACACGGAGACCGTATCCTAGAAGAAAGGATAAAGAACCTATATGTGACGTGGCTATGGTATCTAGCCCTAACGTTAATCAGGCTTCATTCCCAAAGCAATCCAATGTCCCTTGGAGAAATCCAAAACCGTTTGAGCCAAAGAAAAAACCCATAAAGCAATTCACCCCGTTACCACGGCCCTTGTCGAAATTACTACCAATGCTGTTAGAAAGGCATTTTGTGGCCAAAGAAGTGTTAAGAGATAATCCTACAAGGTTCCCCTAGTACGATGAGTCGAAGACTTGTATATACCATATGGGAGAAAGAGGGCACGATGTGGACAACTGTACAGTCTTGAAATACAAAGTTCAGCAACTCATAGACAAGAAGATATTAAGTTTTCAAGAACCAGAGCCAAATGTGCATCAGAACCCTCTTCCTGAGCACAATGTGGTAAATATGGTCCTTATAGAGGAAGAAATAATAAGGCTTGATGAAGAAGATGAATATGAAGCCAAATTAAAGTCAGTCCGATAAGGAGATGCTCGCTTTTGCCGCGAAGCATTCTTAAAAGGGGAAGTCATAGACAACTTGGGAGAAGATTTTGGCAAATACAACTTCCAAGTAAAGTATACTCCACTACCGTGGTCTTTTAAAAGTGAAGTGATTGTACCCGATGGTTGGGGCGGTATGGATGATGAGCTCAATAAACAAAATAAGACTCCATCCTGTGATGAGGAGAATCAATTTGAAGAGCAAAAAGAAAGGATTCGGTAGGGTGAAAGGCGATTTATCCAAGCTTCATTTGAGCAAGGTGACACTGTATACCTCCTTAGTTAAGACAGTGGAAAATATAACTTTCGTGTTAAGTACACACCTCCACCTAGGTTTTTAAAAATGAAACTATTATGCCCGATGGATGGGGAGGAATGGATGAAATCCCAATCAACAAATTAAGTCTTGAGGAGAAGGAAGATCAAGACGAGAAAATGAAGAAAAAAGCTTGCCAAGGAGACAGGCGATTTGTTCGCAAAGCACGAAAACGAGGCGAAATTGTGGATTATTTGGGACAAGATAGTGGTCGGTATAGCTATCGTGTAAAATACATACCACCTTCATGGACATCCAAAGAGGAAAATATCATGCTTGACGGTTGGGGTGGACTGGATACTATTGAAGCTGACAAAAGCATGATGTCCATGATTACACGACTATTGATTAATCTTGATGAAGGGGATAGACTTGAGGAAGAAAAAGATAATGTTGAACCAATTACCATTGAGCTCTCAATTGGTCAACTAAAAATCGAAGAGAAAGAGGTGCAGCCTATGATCATCACTTTGCCTCTAAAGGAGAAATTTAATACCAAATGTGTACCATGGGATTACACACATAAAGAAGTTGATGCAATAACCAAATCGGGAAGATGTTATGTCCCAAAAGAAAGTGAGCACGAAAAGAAAGGAATAACTGAAGAGGATGTCAAGCAGTTGCTGTCAATCATGAGGACAAGTGAATTTGAAGTAATTGAGCAATTAAGAAAGATGCCGGCACAGATTTCCTTACTAGATCTTTTCAAGACTTCAAAAAGCCACAAAACGGTGCTTATGAAGCTTTTTAATGAGGTGCACGTCCCGGAGACGATTAATGAGGTACAACTGGAAGACTTTGTTGGTGACATTCTTCTAAAGGATCAGATTGCCTTCTCTAATGAAGATTTCCCAATTAATGGATGTTCCCACAATAAAATCCTGTATATTACCGTCAAATGTCGGGGCAAGGAAGTGTCATGGGTGCTGATCGATAATGGTTCCGTACTTAATTTGTGTCCACTAAGTATACTGCATCGTTTGGGGATTAGTGAAGAGCTTATCAAACCTTCAAAGGTGACTATACGTTCGTTCGATGGGTTGAAGAAGGATGTTATCGGTGACATCGAACTGGAAGTAAATATAGGCCCTGTGCCTTTCCTGGTCGATTTCCAAGTGGTAGACATTCCAAGGACCTTCAAACTACTACTAAGGAGGCCCTTGATTCATATGGCTGGCGT
Source organism: Syzygium jambos (assembly GCA_031216235.1). NCBI lineage: Eukaryota > Viridiplantae > Streptophyta > Magnoliopsida > Myrtales > Myrtaceae > Syzygium > Syzygium jambos. The sequence continues at coordinate 18,587,764 of CM062226.1, forward strand.
CATTCCTTCTAGTCTCCATCAAAAAGTTTGATTTGTTATTAACGGTAAAATGATTACCGTGCACAGAAAGATGGACTTTACCACTTACAAGGAAAGTGTCATACCTTATGTCGAGCCGGAGTCAAAAGAAGAGCCCAGTTATCATTCCTTCGAGATGGTTTCCATGATACAAACTCCCGTTGGTTGTGTCATGAAGACTCCAGAATTTTCGGCATCGTCTATTATGTCTGGAAAGGTGTTATGCCAATATGGATTTAACCATAATGGTGGGCTTAGGACAAAAGCGCAAGGAATAAAAAAACCCATTATCCCCTTTGGCATAAAGAAGAAGTATGGAGTGGGGTACGAAGTCACTAGTAATCACCATGGAGGCCGAAGCCAAGGCCAAAAGAATCATGAAAGCCGTGGAAGTAGAGGTGATCGAACCATTAACCCATCAACATGGAAGGGTAAGGCTAGAGAGCTACCCTATCATCAGATTCATATCAGAGAAAACTTTTCTAGGTTTCCTAAATTGCTTTCAGAAGAAAATTTATGTGCAAAGACTGACCCTGACATGCTGGGTTTATTTGAAGAAGACATCATCAATGTCATTATAATTGAGGATGAAGACACCTACACACTGGAGCATAAGCATTCACATACCCATAATAGGTTCATAGATGACTCAAATTTCTCCAAGGAGATCACTTATGATATTGAGGGGGATAATGAAGATGAGGAACGGATCAGAAGAGAATGGATCTATCATGAAGAATCAAAGCCACTCACGTTAGAGAAAACGATTACTGTTAATCTAGGTGACAAGGAGAACCCCAAAGAGGTCAAGATTGGAGAAAGTCTTCCCTCAACAGAATAAAAAAGAATTACAGATTTGCTCAATGAATATCAAGATATATTTGCATGGTCCTATGCTGACATGCCAGACCTTGATCCAAGTATAGTTGAACACATTTTGCCAATTGATCCAAGTATTCCATCGAAGAAGCAAAGGTTGAGGCGAACGAAACAGGAATTAGCAAAGAAAATAGAAAAAGAAGTGATGAAACTACTCAAAGTCGGTTTCATCAAAGTAGTGCCATATCCATAATGGGTTGCCAACATAGTACCCGTAATGATGAAAGATGGTCGGGTGCGAGTATGTGTTGATTATCGTGATCTAAATAAAACAACCCCAAAGGATGATTTCCCGCTTCCACATATTGATGTATTAGTAGATAACACTGCTGGGTTTGAAACATTCTCATTCATGGATGACTTCTCAGGATATAATCAAATTCTCATGAAGAAAAAGGATAAGGCGAAAACGTTCTTCATAACACCATGGGGCACATTTTATTATAAGGTGATGCCTTTCGGTCTGAAAAATACTGGTGCTACATATCAAAGGGTAATGGTAACTCTGTTCCATGATATGATGCACAAAGAAATTGAGGTATATGTGGATGATATGATTGTAAAATCCAAATAAGGAGAAGACTATGTTGAGGTGCTTCGCAAATTGTTTAAAAGACTCAGAAAGTACAAGTTGCGACTGAACCTCAATGAGTGTGTATTTGGGGCAAAATCTGGCAAATTGCTGGGATTTGTGATCAGAAATAGAGGAATTGAAATCGATCCTTCCAAGATCAAGGCAATACATGACTTGAAGACTCTTTTTATGGTAAAAGAAGCGAGAAGTTTGTTGGGGCGATTAAACTACATTGCCCGCTTCATCTGTCAGCTTTCTGAGACTGCTAAACCATTTTTCAAACTATTGAAGAAAAATACCAAAGTAAAGTGGGATAAAGAATGTCAACAAGCTTTTGACAAAATCAAAGAATATCTGGTATGCCCACCAGTATTGGTACTACCAATTCCTGGAGTCCCGAGGATCCTATATTTAACGATTCACCATGAATCATTAGGAGTGGTGTTGGTACAAAGAAGACCAAATGACAGTGAAGAACAAGCCGTTTATTACTTGAGCAAGAAATTGACAATATCATAAGTAAATTACCCAGCAGTTGAGAAGACATGTATTGCATTAATTTGGGTGTTACATAGATTAAGACAGTATACCTTTCATTACCAAATCTTGCTAGTAACTAAGGCTCCGTTTGTTTCTGAAAAAATATTTTTTCGGAAAACATTGTCCGCATTTTCCGGTGTTCGAGGGAGAAAAATATTTTCCGTGGGAAAACATTTTCCTTCCCCACCCCCAAATCCTTCATTATTTTGAGGAAAATGATTTCCTCTTTTCACAAAGAGGAAATCATTTTCCCCCAAAGTCAAGGCAAAATTGCCCATGGGAGAGAAAATGTTTTCCGTGGGAGAGTAAGTTGATCGTCGGTCACTGCCATCACTTGTCGATCGACCGCCGCAGGTCGCCCGCCGCCGCCGTCGGTCGCCAGCTGTCCCCGCCGCCGCTGGTCGCCTGCCGCCGCCGCCGGATCGACGGTCGCCGAACACCAAAAAATATTTTCCGAAACTTTTTCAAATTTTAGCCGAATACCAGAAAATTGTGTTCCAGGAAAACATTTTTCGGGAAAATGACTTCTAGGAAAATATTTTCCAAAAGGAGAATATTTTTCGGCAATCGAACGGAGCCTAAAAATAATCCGATCAAGTATCTTCTTGAGAAATCCTCCTTGATCGGGAAATTAGCCAAATGGCAAGTCTTGTTGTCTGAGTTTGACATCAGAAGTTCATCCCAAAAGTCAGTCAAAGGGCAAGCAATAGCAGACATGCTGGTAGAAAATTTGCAGAATATCGCCAATTCTGAAGAACGACTAGATGACTACATATTGACATTGATTGATGACAAATGGACCATGTATTTTGATGGCACAACCAACTTATCTGGATCAGGAACTGGGGCAGTACTGATCTCCCCAGAAGGCCAACACTCTTCAGTATCTGCAAAACTAGTATTCCCGTGCACCAATTACATCGCTGAATATGAGGCGTGCATTCTCGGCTTATAGTTAGCCCTTTCAATGAGGGTAAAAAGGTTGCAAGTATATGGAGATTTCATTATATTACAAACAACTGGAGAATGGCAAACTCGTTATGCAAAGCTAATTCCTTATCACAAATACTTAGAAGGAACGATGGAGGAATTCAAAGAAATAACATTTGATTATCTTCCAAGAGTTCATAATCATTTTGCAGATGCTTTTGCAACCTTATCATCCTTCCTCCAGGCTGAAGATGGTATGGATATAAAACCATTGAGAATCAATATTCTCGAACAACCAACACACTGCATGGTAGTTCAAGCAGAATTTGATAATGAACCATGGTTTTATGATATCAAGAAGTACTTACAAGAAGGAGAATTTCCAGAAAGAAGCCAGTCAGGCGACAAAAAATTTATCAGAAAGATAGCCAACAAGTTCTTTCTCAGCGAACAGGTTCTTTATAAGAAGTCATTCGATTCGATCTTGTAAAGATGCGTTGATAACAAAGAAGCTGAACAAATCATTAGAGAAATCCATGAAGGCGAATGTGGTCCACATATGAATGGCTATCTCTTAGCCCGCAAAATCATGAGATTAGGATATTACTGGATGATGATGGAAATAGATTGCATTCAACATGTAAGGTGTTGTCGCTAATGTCAAGTTTACGGAAACAGAATTAATGCACCGCCGAATGAGCTGCATCAAATGTCAGAACTATGGCCATTTTCAATGTGGGGAATTGATATGATTGGCCCAATTAACCCCAAGGCCTCAAATGGACATCGCTTTATCTTGGTGGCAATTGCTTACTTTACCAAGTGGATTAAAGCGAATTCATACACAAATGTCACCGACAAGAATGTAGCAAAATTCATCAGACGGGACATCGTTGCTAGGAACGGAGTTCCAGAAGCAATCATTACTGACAATGGTTCAAATTTGAATAACAAAATCGTAAATGATTTGCTTGAACACTTTCATATTCGACACTTGAATCATCTCTATACCGCCCACAAATAAACAGAGCAGTGGAAGCAGCAAACAAAAATATCAAGAAGATATTATCCAAAACATCTGAGAACTATCGTGACTGGCACGAAAGATTGCCATATGCTCTGATGGCATACCGAACTTCAATTCGAACATCAGCTGGGACAATTCCATTTTCTTTAGTTTATGGGATGGAAGCAGTATCACCCATTGAAGTAGAAATTCCTTCATTAAGGATATTATCCCAAATAAAACTCTCAGAAGCCGAATGGAGCCAACAAAGATATGAACAGCTCAATATGATTGATGAGAGAAGATTAAGGGCTATATGTCATAGACAAGCTTACCAGAAAAGAGTTGCTAAATCTTTCAATAGAAAGGTGAAACCAAGACGTTTTGAAACGGATGATCTAGTAGTGAAGAAGGTCATTCTCAATAATTCATATCCACGTGGGAAATTCACTCCGAATTACAAGGGTCCATACATTGTCAAGAAGGTTCTTCTTGGAAGAGCACTAATTCTTGTAGATATAACAGGAACAGGACTAGCCTATCCTATAAATACAGATGCTATCAAGATTTTCTACCCATGAAATGAAGACGGACATTCAAGAAAAATTGGCACTAGTTATAATATGTGCATATCATACATTCCATAGAACATGTTTGTTCATTTTGCAGGATATGACAAAAGGAAATCTGGATGACTCAAGACTTCCAAAATCTTTCAACGAAGTTGGAAAACAAAAAGGGAAGTGTCATTCTCAAATTCAGTTTTCTCAATATTGTTTTCTAATGTACTTTTCCCTTTTATCATCCCCAGGAAAATTGAAAGAAAAGATCAAAAGAAATAATCTTTCATGAATGATCAAGACAAAACAAACAAGAGGTTGGTTGTATCGTTTCAATCAGAAATGAACAACGCTTGAATATGTGTTAACATTGGGTTTTAATTTTACGGGGATCTCATCAAACTGATCAGGTAAGTATCCCTAACCCACAAATTTGAGCTCGAACATCTCATTTTCAAATCTCTAGTGGAACAAATTAGTGCAGAAGTAAAACAATCAAGAGGGATATTAACAAGTCAATCAGGTGTGTATCCCTAACTTGTAACTTTGGGATCTTGAGAGGTTAATTTTCTGGAAAAAAAAAGAAACCTCTTTTCCCCAAGCAAATTAACATGAAAGTTTGTTTCAAAGATTATCTTAAAAGTGCTTTAAATAAAAAGTTTTGAAACACGAATTCTTTAAGTATGCATTATGCATCAGAATTCCTTAAAAAAAGAAGAAGTTTTGACGAATGTCATGAAAAATTTCATAGAAAAAGTTTGGATCAAATCAAAGGGAAAGACCTTCAAATGATGAAAGGTAAGCCATATCCAAACACGTCCTAATACACTCGAGTGAATAGAAGAATGAGTATTAGAATGAGAGAAAGCCTCATCTGAAGAAAATAGGGAATATTTGCAATGATTACATGGATTGAAATGATGAAAGGCAATCATTTCACTATCCCAAACACATGATTATTCCTTCAAAACTAAATTTGAGCCTAAACAGTGGAGAAATTTCTCAAAAATAACCCTGTTGAGAACCACCCCACACTGGGGCAAATTAGGAGGTTCACAGTTGACGTTTATGGAAAATAGGATCAAGAAAGATTTTATTACATACATTTACATCAATCTTTCTATGATAACTTCAGATGAATTCATACGGAAGCTCGCAACATCCCAAGAGGAAGAAGAGCATTTCGTTTCCATATCCCAAACACATCTACCTCTGGTAAAGTCCAATTGAGCCGGAATATTCATTTCAGAATCCCAAATTGGTGATCATCTCTTCGCACTGGAGCATGAGCATATGATCCACTTTGATAAATAGAAAGCAAAAAGGCAGAACATAGAGCCCTTAGAATGCAAAAGATCAAGGACAAAAGAGTCTGCTGCATGAAAAAGCAGTGTACTTAGTAAAAGCAAGGCCAATGCTCAGAAAAATGACCAAAAGAAAAGAAAGAAAAGCATTCAAAAGAAAGAATGGCAAAAGTCAAGTAAAAAACAAAGCAAAAGTTGTGAACAATCAAAAGTCACAACAAATCAATGATTAAAAATCTCAATAAAAATTTAGGGGACTCTTGTGTTCATGTTAAGAATCGATCCCCAATGGACAAAGAAAAAGGATGATGCCAAGAAGATTACCAGTTTCACAAAAAACCCTGAATTCAAAAACAATTGAGCCTTTTGAGCCTACCTAATACCAACATTACAATTTCTCCCCAAAGACTCTTCAGATTATGATATTGAGAGTGAAAATATGATTTCATGACAGAAGCCATTACTTAAAGAAGTGTATGTAATATTATCTTATCTTATCCTCCAGGTTCTTAACTTGAAGACCCGAAGTAAGTTGAAAGATGATAAGAACTTTTTCTTTGCCTCAAAATTCCTATCTTTTGAATAGTCATTGACCAAACCAACATTACAACCATTTGAAAGACCTTATCGGATTAATTGGATTGTATACATTGCAAATATCTCCGAACACCTAAGGATTGGTTAGGAGAGATAAAATTAAGGCATATCAAATCAGTCCCCTTTCAATCAAATGAAAGAAAGACCAAATTCATAGATCAAAATTAATCCTTTCTAATAAAGGTCTTCTAAATGATCATTCAAAACATTTCTCGAAAGATTTCGAGTTATTTACTTAAATACTTCCTTTAAAAGGAAATTTGATTGTCAAAATGCATTGACATGAAGAATGCCACTTTTTCAAAACCACGTTTCAAAATAGTTTTTGGTTAACTAAAAAACTATACAAAAGTTTCGTGAAATTATTCTTAAAATCACATTTTGTTAAAATAGATATTTTAAAGCAAATTGCATTTCGTAACCTCTAAATGATGATTCTCATGGGTGATAGCGATTTTGCAGCTTTGAATATGGTGATTTTTACAATTTTCTCAAGTGATCGCATGATTGTAGCTTCGAAGCTATCACCCTTCGAGTGTTCATAACCTATAGCCTTGGATAACTTTTTTGGCCCAAAGCATGGCCCCATCCAAGTCCTATTGGCAAGAAGCCTTTAGGCAATTTCTAAAATCCTACGGGTGAAGAATTACATGAGAAATCTCCAAAATCCAAGTCCTATTGACAAGAAGTCTTTAGGCAATTTCCAAAATCCTACAGGTGAGGAATTACATGGCAGATCTCCAAAATTCAAGTCCTATTTGGCAATGAGCCACTAGGCAAATTTCAAGTCTATTTGGCGAGGAGCCATTAGGCAAAACAGGTATTCTAAAGAAAATTGCGCTTCGTTGCTTCTAAGTAATGATTCTCATGAGTGATCACGATTTTGCAGCTTTGAATATAGTGATTTTTATAGTCTTGCCAAGTGTTCGCAGATTGTAGCTTCGGAGCTATCACCCTCGAGTGTTCGCAACCTGTAACTTTGGATGACTTTTTGGGCCTAAAACATGGCTTCGTCATAGTTCTTCTGAGTGATCGCAGATTTGTAGTCTTGGAGAATTGACTCTCTGTAAGTGATCACAAACCATAGCTTTAGAAAACTATTACACAAATCCTACAGGCGAGGAGCCCCTAGGCAAAATTCAATTCCTACTGACGAGGAACCACTTAGGTAAAACCTAAATCCTACAGTCGAGGAGCCCCTAGGCAAAATTCAATTCCTACTGGCGAGGAACCACTACATAAGATTCAAAATCCTATAGGTGAGGATCCCCTAAACAAATTCAAGTCCTATTAGTGAGAACCCACTAGGCAAATTGAAGTCCTATAGGCGAGGAGCCCCTAGGCAAATTCAAAGTCCTACAAGTGAGGAACCACTAGGAAAATTTCAAGTCATAGTTAGCAAAGAACCACTAGACAAATATCTAAAGTCTTACTGGTGAGGAACCACTAAGCAAACTTAAGTCCTAAGGCGAAAAGCCTCGGGCGTTCATAATTCGTGAATTCGTTCTCAAACTGTGAAATCAGAACAATCATCATAATCATCACTATCATCAATTCATGCCCTTGGATGAGCATCCAAGAAACTCTCACAAACAAGTAAGTTTCTCTCTCTCTCTCTCAAATCATTAAGAACCCTTTCAAAATGTGTTCCAAAAAGAACTTTTGGATTAGATCACGAATCTCAAAAGTAAAGACCCTAATCAGTTGTTGTGAAATTTCCATTTTATCTTGTTTAGTGTGTCGAATAAAAATTCAGGTGTCACCTTGTCTTTGAGATGAACATCTAACTAGCTCAATCTCAAAGAGGGGTAGCTATTGACACCTAATTTTTAGCTCATTTTTGTCATATTTATGAAATTTTCAAAATTAGATTTAGGGATCTTGGCTAAGCCTGGAAACCTATTTCTAAACCAAAAAATAATTTTTTAGCATTTTTTAGCATTTTTTCTAAATTTTTTTAGTCAAAATAAGCAAGAAAATCAAGAAAAATAGTAAATGGAATCAAAAAATTCCATAAAAATAGTAATTACTCTTATTTTCAATCCAATTTCATAAATACACTATCAATTTTAGAAAATTTCAATCGGATATATGTTTTGCCCAAAATTGGGCAAAATTAAACCTGAATTGAACCAAAAATGAAATTAAATTTTCTCTAGACATTTTTAAGTCATAATGTCTTCACAACAATTGATTCTGGGACCTTTAATTGCATAATGGTTGGTCCAATTGCATAATTTTACATAAAAATAAAAAAATCCCCAAAATTTGATTGAAAATTAAGAATTTTGAACCTAAATTGGGAATCATGCCCAAAATGAAATTGCCGAAATGTGAGACTATCATTTCTAGGGTTAATCAAGGGTGGGTAATTCAATTTTGGCATCAATTTTTCCTAATCAGGTCATTAAGACCTCAAATTGAACAAAACCCTATTAATCCGGATAAAAAATTAAGAAAATTTTGGGTACAATTATAATAAAAATTGGGAAAAATTGTATGTTTGGGTTTAGAATATGCTGGGAAATTCAATTTTGAGGTTGAATTTTGAAAATTTGGTGGAAATTGGGTTTAATTCGCGAATTTAAGCAAAACCGGAATTTTCGGGTCGGGCGGGTCGACTCGACCCGATCCGAACAGTGTCGTCTTCTTCGCTTGGCCATTTGACCCACGAGAAACCCAAAAAAAAAAACTACTCATGCTCGCGACTTCATTGACTCACCCCCGATCAAATTAGCACGTTTTAATCTAGTTTTACAGCTGGCTATTATCAAGCTGGCACTGGTTAACAATTTTAACCGATTAGAATTCAGTTCCAGTTGAATTTCGAGCGGGAAATCAAAGATGAAAAACAAGAAAAATTGACCCGAACGGGGAGGAAATTGTTTGACACTTTTCCCGAGAGAGAAAAGAAAGAGGGAAAGTGAGAAAGAGAGAGAGAGTGTGTTAGAGACGTGTGGAGGGTTCAAAGATTGAGTGATCAGTGTTTTCTCCGACAAGAAAACACCGGCGAATTGGCTTCGATTGTGATCCTCCATGTCTGGCAAGCCGGTGACGAAACCATTCGCGAAGGCCTGAAACTGTGCCTCGACCAGAACATCCAGAGCATCTCCGGCAAATCCAAGATCACCAGATCGAAGCCGAGGTGTTGAGGAACACTTCCATAGCCGCGGATCAGCTTAGAAAAGGCATTTGATCATAAAAAAAGTAAGGTCAAGATCGCTCATTGCCTTATTTTTCCAAAAATTCCAGAACCTAAGTTTTGATTTTCATGCGATTTTCCTAACAATTTTGGACTTGTGAATGTTCAAAACTCATTTTTGATCATGTTTTATGTTCCTTGATTGCATTTTGGCCATAAAAACCGCATAAAACCCTCTCGGCCACCATTGCCGAACTTCGACGGAGCTTGCAAGGTGCTCGCCAGAGTGTCACCATGGCCAATGACCGTTCAAGTAGGCATTCCCTGACCTTGTATGACGGCTAAGGCGGTTAGAATTAGGATTAGCAATTCTGTAAATTATAGGATTAGAAAAGTTTATAAGTTAGGCTATTCGGATCAATTTTTCGCCAGTTGGCGAAGGTTCGGCGGTGACCTGAATATGCTAGATAAAAAATAGAACATATATATTCATAATGGTGTAATTGGAATGGTGAAATAGTCACCGGAAGGTCGCTAGCGATGAGCTCGAATCGGCAGCCTTGAGAACAGAAAATACAAATCCATGCACACCAGGTGCTTGACTTAATGCCTAAATGAAGAAAAATCTGAAACGGCGTCGTTTCGGCATTGGGCATGTTGGAGGAGGTGACCAGTGCCGGCAACGGCTAGTTCGGTTTTGGCCGAACCGGTCCGGTTCATTCCCCTCCGCGGGAAAATTCGAAAATAAAAAAAATCAAGAAAAAAATTTAGAAAATTCGAAAAAAAACAAAAATAATTTAAAAAATTGGGTTTTCTTAGAAAATTAGAAAATTTTACAAAAAATTCATAAAAATTAGAAAAATTACTGAAAATTCAGAAAAAATACAAAAATTTTCGAAAAATTCATAAAAATTTTGAAAATCCAGAAAATAAAAAAAATTTGAAAATTCTGGAAAATCAATAAAAAATTGAAAAATCGGAAAATTCACAAAAATTTCCAGAAAATCAGTAAAATTTTTTTTTCTGAAATAAAAAATTCAAAAAATTCAAAAAATTGAAAATTCACAAAAAAGTCCAAAATCATCGTGGCTAGCCATAAAAAAGGAAATTTGAATTTTTGAAGTGTCCAAATGGCACTTCAAAAAATCAAAAAATTTTTAAAATCAACAAAATGATTAAAAATCATTGTGGCCAGTCATAAAAAAGTGAAATTTGGATTTTCCAAAATGCACAAGTTGCATTTTGGAAAATCCAAATTTAAGGCCAAAACCCCTAAAAAACCCTAAACCCTAAAAAATGAAATGAACAAACTATTAGAGTTTTGCTAGGGTTTGGGTAGGTTTTCATTTCTAGTGGCCAAATTAGGGTTGCTGTGATTGATTTGCCATTGGATGTGCATTTGATTCTTGGATGCTTAATTGTCTGTCCATGATTAGATTAGTGAAGTAACCTTAGGGATATCTGTGACGCATTAGACATGCCATATCGTTCTTAGGTACCGAAAGGGCGTTAATGGTCTCAATTTGGGATCGTTAACGTAATCAAGTCCCTTATCGAGAATCTTTGGTTCGTAGGATTGCGCTACTTCTCCCGTACCTCAATTAGGTTTCTAGTTGACCTACTGTAAATGACTAGTGGAGACTCCAGGTTTAAATTTAGATCAAACAAACCCCGTTATCACGTGAGGTATGGTCTGGAAGAGGCCCATATAGAAAAATACCTCCATCCTAAGCACGCGAGAACGTGGCACGACACATGCCCGGGTCCCCGACTTTTGAATCGAGGATGCTCGTTGGCCTGATTGCGTCTCTGGTGTTCGCCTTTCGTATTTTGGTTGTCACTCGATGGGTTGTTGGACTTGGACCAAGGAGAATAAGGAAGAGGTTTTTGTTTTCTTTTTTCTTTTTTTTTAATAATTTATTTTGTAATTGGTGGGTCTGAGATTTTTTTGTGGGCTTTAATGGCTTGGCCATGTTGGGCTAACATGTCGTTTGGTTCTGGTTTGGGCTTACTAGCTTTTGCAAGTTTGAACTCGACTCGGCATCAAACTCACCCCGATTCTCGATCACGACTCCGAAATTTTGCTTCATAAAAATTTAAAGATCTCATTGATTGTAATGTTGGGATTTGGGGCCCGACCTTGATGGACCTGGGCCAACCTTTGTAGACCCAAGAAGGGGTGCCAAGGAGCCAAGCTTGGTTTTGGTGGACCCAAAGGAGAGTCCAGTATCCAGGTGTGAGACTCAGGCAGCCATGCTAGGTTCATTGATTACCCATTTGCTAGTCACTAAGGCTCGTATAGTATATGTCTATTTAGGAAAATCAATTCCTTACCAAACAATGAAAAATATTTTCCAAATTCATTTTTAGGTCTTAGCCATAGACCGGAAAGCATTATCATTTTCCTAAAAATTGACTTTCCGGAAAATGTTTTTCAGAAATATCATATTTTTCGTGAAATAAATAGAGCCTCAATGTTACTGTGACAAGGCATTCATTCAATTGTGAGTACACCAAGCCCAGGACGCCCCTGTGTCTATTTTAGCGACTCCATTTCTAGCAAGTTCTTAGTTGGCGAGCTATATGGTTAATTTGTTAATATTTGCTGTGCTTCTAATTTTATCTCCATCCTGTCATAAGCCTAGCAGTAAAACGATGAATGAGATTCCCATAAAATTAATCTGGTGTTTATAACATTTGGCTTAAACTGTAATTATTTTATCTAGGACAGATTTCTTGCCCTGCAATTATGGTCAATTGTTGCATGAGCTGTTGGTATATTCCGGCATCTTCCTTTCAAAATTACAGCAATAAAATCATGACCAACAATGCCATAACACATGACTCATACATTTATGGTCTAGCCAAAAATATACATATGTAATGTCTAATGTCTAGGCCTCAATTTCTCTAATGCTGTGGAATTGTTTCTATATGATGAATAATCGCTCTTGTACTCTCTAAAAGACATCAACTACCCTATTCTTTTCCATGCTCGCATAGTTCTCAAGGTATTATCTGTAACGATCCAGATATTCATAGATTAAATCTAAAATAATATCAGATTATACACTCATTAGCCTCAAATAATACACCGATCAAAGAATGCAATAGTAATCTTAATATAATTGAAATTCACAAACCTTTCGTTGCACACTCTGGTCCCAGAAGCTTGATCTCCGCTACTCTCCTCAATTCAATCAATATGCAAACACAAAGTACCGAACAACTTTTATATCTTTTAGCAGAATATTATGGCCAAGAAACTATTAAATCCAAATAGAGAAACTGTATCTGTTTCTGCAATATGATTAGAACGATAGTTTTACCTTTCGTTTACTAAACAAGATGTTAGTTTCTTGTGAAAATAATTAGTAATATTTCCACTACATGCTATCTCTCACGTAAATGTATTGCTAAATTCTTTTAGAGAGTATTTCTTTCCATCCCTTGTTTTTACCAAGTTTATCCTCTTAGGAAACCATATCAAATAAAATATGTGAAACCAATGAGTTTGATCGATGTTAGAAATCCTTCTAATGACTTTTAGCTGCATATAGTAACTCTGAGTTTAAGTACGCGCCTTCTAGCATTTTATCGGTGCTTCCAATAATGACATTGAAAGTCGAATTGTCGCTTCCGCAATTTTAATCAAGAGAAATAATCAATAACCTGAGGTTCGATACATTGATTTTCCTTACAAGTCAATTGCTGACCAAAGGATGTGCATTGTCGCAATAGTGGATTATGCAATTTCTACCTAACCTACCATCTATCATATTTCTTGGTATGGAAATGTATTGAATTCATAATATGCAAGTGTATCTACCAATAATGAGAATAGCAAATTCTTTGCCTATTTATACAGCTCTCATCTTTTGATAGTCCACGCTTCATATCTTATTCCTCTTGAGCCAGAATCTTACTCCTCTCCTCATAAATGATCCTCTATCTACAAAAGATGAAGGTGTTCTGTCAACCTTTAAGACATTTACTCAAGAACACTATTAATGCATCTTATTTGTGATCCATCTGTTTCATCAAAGATTATGATCCATCATATGGAAAGCACTCCTAATTGCAATAGGATATGCATCATCATGGGAAAAAGTGCCAAAAAAGTCCTAAACCTTTTGTATTGGTGCCAATTTAGTCCTAAACCTTTTGCATTAGTGCCAATTTAGTCCTAAACCTTTTTTTGGTGCCAATTAAGTCCTAAACATTTTAAATTGGTGCAAATTCAGTACTAAACCTTTTGTTTTTGTGCCAATTTAGTCATTCCGGTCAATTTTAATCGGAATTTGCCGACGTGGACGCCTGCCGACCGGGGACCGGTCACCGGCGCCAACGTGGCGTTGACGTGGACAACTTTAATAATATTTTAATATATTTTTTTATTTTTCCTTTTTTTCTTTTTTTTTCCACTTTTTTTTGGCCCCCCCTCCTTCCTCTAGCGAGGGTGGCGGCCTTGCCCGGCGAGGCGAGCCTCGCCATGGTCACTGGGTGAGGCTGGACCTCGCCAGATCTGGCGAGGTCGGGCCTCGCCCGACCATGGCGAGGCTCGAGCCCTCGTCGGAGGCCGTGGCGAGGGCGAGCCTCGCCATTGTCGGGCGAGGCTCGAGCCCTCGCCGGAGGCCGCGGCGAGGGCGAGCCTCGCCATGGTCAGGCGAGGCCCGACCTCGCCGGATTTGGCGAGGTCTGGCCTCGCCCAGCGACCTTGCCGCGGCCTGCAGCAAGGGCGAGCCTCGCCGTAGGCCTTCGGCGAGGTCTCGAGCCTCACCATGGTCGGGCAAGGCGCGCTCTCACTAGGCGAGGCCGCCACCCTCGCCAGTGGCCGGCGAGGTCGAGCTCGCTGGGCTCTGACCTCTGGCCGGTCGCTGAACCGGCGACCGGTTAGAGGAAGGAGGGGGGACAAAAAAAAGTGGAAAAAAAAATAAAAAGAGGAAAAAAAAATAAAAATTCAAAATTTTTTAAAATATTATAAAATTATCCACGTCGGCGCCGATGACCGGCCGCCGGCCGGCAGGCATCCACATAGGTAAATTTCAGTCAAAATTGACCGGAATGACTAAATTGGCACAAAAACAAAAGGTTTAGGACTGAATTGGCACCAATTTAAAAGGTTTAGGACTTAATTGGCATCAAAAAAAGGTTTAGGACTTTTTTGGCACTTTTTCCCCCATCATCATGTGTTCTAACCCTGAAAAGTCAGATCAATGATTTACCAAAATAAGCTATTTGTATCACTTCATCTTCATTCCCCTAGCCGAGTGGGGTCACTAAAAAAAACGGATTTTTGCCACGAAAATTTTCCAACGAAAAATTTTCGTCGCAAATTTGCGACAAATTTTCCAATGAATGGCAAAATTCGTTGGAAATTTGCGACGAAAATTTTTTCGTTGGAAAATTCGTTGGAAATTTCCAACGAAAATGTTTTCGTTGGCAAATTCGTTGGAAATTTCCAACAAAAAATTTTCGTCGCAAAATTCGTTGATAATTTCCAACGAAAAATTTTTCGTTGGAAATTTCCAACGAATTTTCCAACGATTTAAAAAAAAATTGATTTTATTCGGCATTTTTTATATTCGTTGGAAAATTCGTTGGAAATTTCCAACGAACTTTCCAACGAATTTCAATTTTTCGACAATTTTTTCATAGTGTACAATTTTCGTTGGAAATTTCCAACGAATTTTCCAACGATTTAAAAAAAAATTGATTTTATTTGGCATTTTTTATATTCGTTGAAAAATTCGTTGGAAATTTCCAACGAATTTCAATTTTTCGACAATTTTTTCATAGTGTACAATTTTCGTTGGAAAATTCGTTGGAAATTTCCAACGAAAAATTTTTCGTTGGAAATTTCCAACGAATTTTCCAACGATTTAAAAAAATTGATTTTATTTGGCATTTTTTATATTCGTTGGAAAATTCGTTGGAAATTTTCAACGAAATTTCCAACGAATTTCAATTTTTCGGCAATTTTTTCATAGTGTACAATTTTCGTTGGAAAATTCGTTGGAATTTTCCAACGAATTTTCCAACGATTTAAAAAAATTGATTTTATTCGGCATTTTTTATATTTGTTGGAAAATTCGTTGGAAATTTCCAACGAAATTTCCAACGAATTTCAATTTTTCGGCAATTTTTTCATAGTGTACAATTTTCGTTGGAAAATTCGTTGGAAATTTCCAACGAATTTTCCAACAATTTTAAAAAAATTGATTTTATTCGGCATTTTTTATATTCGTTGGAAAATTCGTTGGAAATTTCCAACGAAATTTCCAACGAATTTCAATTTTTCGGCAATTTTTTCATAGTGTACAATTTTCGTTGGAAAATTCGTTGGAAAATTTTCCAACAAATTTTCCAACGAAAATTGTACACACTAAAATAATTTCCCGGAAAATTGAAATTCGTTGGAAAATTCGTTGGAAATTTCCAACGAATTTTCCAACGAAAATTATACACACTAAAATAATTTCCGGAAATTCAAATTCGTTGGAAAATGCGTTGGAAATTTCCAACGAATTTTTTTTTCGTTGGAAATTTCCAACGAATTTTCCAACGAATTTGAATTTCCGGAAATTATTTTAGTGTGTATAATTTTCGTTGGAAAATTCGTTGGAAATTTCCAACGAATTTTCCAACGAATTTCAATTTTCCGGGAAATTATTTTAGTGTGTACAATTTTCCAACGAATTTCAATTTTCCGGCAATTATTTTAGTGTGTACAATTTTCCAACGAATTTTGCAACGAAAAATCCTACTACATTTTCGCGCTCGGTCAATTTCAAAATTCTCTCTCTCTCTCTCTCTCTCTCTCTCTCTCTCTCTCCCTCCGCTGATGTTCAATGTCTATGTCTCCCCCTCTGTCAATTTTGCAATCTGATGTTCTTCTCCTCCCCCGCTGCCCCTTCTCCTTCGCCCTGTCTCCCCCTCCTCCTCCGGCTCCAGCTCCGGCTCCGGCGCCATGGACACCAAGACTCCGCCGCCCCCCTCCTCCTCCGCGACGTCAGCTCCCTCCCCAAAGGCGCCGCCGCCGCCATCCAGGGCCGCCCCCGACGCCCCCGAGGCCACCATGGGCCGCCCCCGACGCCCCCGACGCCACCAAGCCTCGTCGCCGGCGAGGGTCGAGCTCGCCCAGATCTGGGCGAGCTCAGAGTAAATTTAGCCACGAGTTTTCCAACGAATTTTCCAACGAAATAAAATTCGTCGCAAATTTCCAACGAAAATTGAAATTTTTCGTTGGAAAAATTTCCAACGACCTATTACCAACGAATTTTTCCAAATTTTTCGTTGGAAATTTTGTCGGAAAAAAGCAGTTTTTTTGTAGTGGGTGATTGGCAACCCTCAGAAGATGTGTAAACTTTGTGCAGGTCCTATGTTGTCCCGTAGAACTCAAATTTGTAAATGCAAGCACTATGTTCAACGGATAAATGGAGGAAGAGGCCTTTTAGGTGGAATCTACTTTTAAATATCACATGGAAAACTGTATGTAAGCTCAGAGTAGGGAGTGAGCTTCCTTTAATTTGTTCATAGCTGAGAAATAAACTTTGTCACACGAAGCATCCATATTTTTTTCTTGTATTATATGCAGACCTTTGATACGGTTGGTACTATTTTTTTTTCTATGTTGCTAATGAAACATGTGATATGAATCTTGAGCGATGGTCAAGTTAATCATGCGACAGTGGCATGATTTCAAAGCAATGGCAAGCTTGGCATATATTTTATGTCGTACTTTTCTCTAATCAACAAAATCCAACGTGAATCCTCTACTGACTCTGTTTAACAAAGATTAACCATCTGCAACTTTTAGCTACATGTAGTGCTGCTTAGCTTAACCATGCACTTTTTAAGCATGAACGAAACATGTAATAATCATGTTGAATATCGTCGAATTACCTTGTCTACAGTTTCTGAAAATCTTAAGGTTTTTTTTTTTGGGTAAGGAGTCTGAAAATCTTAAGGTTGGTGGTCAATATTTCGTAAAATTTGAAGTATTCATCAATTGAACAATTTAGACCAGACCTACAATGTATGACATTTGCCACTATGGAAATGTGCATTAAATGCAAATATGCGAGTGTTTCCACAGTAAAAATGAGTTTGCACCAAAAATTGCCCATCTATACAATCCTTTTTCATTTTATGCACCATGCTTCTTCGCTCTCGCTAATTAGCCTCACAATAAGACCTCACATTACGTCTCTCCTTATGCTAACTCTCCCACCATGTGACATGACCTTAAGGCTGCATCTGATCGTTTAGATTTTTAATCAAGATAGGATAGGATAGGATATAAAATCTACTATATTCTATTTACTGTTTGGTGAATTACAGTAATATAGTCGGATATATTCACATATTACCATGACTATTGTCACGCCCTGGACCCCGCCGAGCCCGCGACATCCCGCCATCGGTCGTATTTATGAACGCGACGTCCCAGGACGCGTCGCCGACCCAAACGAATTACACAAGCGAAAGCACATAAAACAACCCAGACATTAAAAACATGACCAAGGGATAGAACATCGAAATTTAATAAACACGTAACATTATAAAGCATTCATTAATACAAAATGATGACCCGGCTACCAATTTCAAACCACAATTTTCAAAAGGGGGCGGTGGTTGACAAGCCTATCTCCTCTACAAAAAGATACTCAAAAGACAGGGTAAGTTGGTCTATCCTTCAATCCCTGTGGTACTCTGGCGGCATCTCCGGATCACTCACGGTCTCGGATCTGAAAGTGGTTATATAATAACCGTGAGAACGAGTCTCAATAAGCAATACCCTAAACCCTACATAGGCCAATGCGTACCCAGACAAGCAGTACATGCAATCTAATTCCCAATACACCGCATTCACCTCAAAGTACTTACCTTGCCATCAAGCGCGTGCCAGCTCTACACGTCAGTCAAATGTATTATAATAATAATAAATCGATAACATACCACAGTCATTCACACGCCAGCCACAATAGCACCCAATCAATTCCAACATTTCGATTAGTCAATCAATCAGTCAAATCAATCAATTTCAGTCACACTCGAATCGCATGCGTGGTCGAACAGCTTTTCATGACCTCCCAAGTCCTTTCACTCGGCCCGCGCCACTATGCCTCAGGCCCCATCTCACAGCCCGCGCCACTGCGCCTCATGCTCAGTCCTCAGATCAAGCCGGGCTCGGTCCCGCGTAACCACGCCTCAGGACACTTTTCCTTTCCAATGACCCGCGTAACCTACGCCTCAGGTCTAGTCACGCCTTATTCGCCACACCCACGTAACCTACGCCTCAGGTTGGCAGCCCTCCGATCGATCCGGGCTTTTTCACAAGCACATGCACCACAACACAGTTCGCCATTCTTACATGTCGTACCAATCAACTCAAGACACACGCACCACATCCCAATTCGCCAAATCAATTCATCATGCCAATCCCAGTCAGTACCAAACCCAGTCACGTCACAAGTCCGTCACACCCAATCGCACCTTCGACATCCCAGACAGTCACATACGAACACCGATTTTCATTCACACGCGCCACCATAATGCAATCAGTCAATGCACCACATCTAGCCACATATTCATCATAAATCGATCCACCAATCGCCACATAATTCACGCCCTAGTCGTATTCTCACCAACTAATCGAATTTCTAATTTAATCACTAAATTAAACTAAATAAATCCCTAAGCATGTCTAATAGTACCCATTATACTAAATAGGGGTTAGGATATCACTTACCAGGTTTTGGCCCGGAGAAAAACCCGCATGGGCTCAAGACGGGCCGATGAACAGTGCTCGGATGGATAGTACGGCCGTGAACAGTACTCGGTGAACAGTACTCGGTGAACAGTAACGGGCCGTGAATAGTGTCGGATGAACGGTACGGGGGTGTGAACAGTGCTCGGATGAACAGTACGGGCCTCCGAAAATGAACAGCAATGGGCCTCCGAAAATGAACAGTAGTGGGGCAAGGGCGCGGGCACGGGCTCGGCTCGGGCGCGACTGTGGCTGGTCGGCTGGCTGGTTGGGCTTGCTCCGGCGGCTGGCAGTGGCGGCGAGCAGGGCGGCTCTCCGACAACCAGCTCGGAGAGAGAGAGAGGAGAGTTGGCCGAGTGGGGAGGCGAGGGAGAGAGAGAGCTGCGGCGGTGAGGCTCGAAGCCGATGATGCTCGGGCGGCACGGTGGCGGTCGGTGGCGAAAGGGGGCGCGGGGGTGGTGGTGGGCGAGGCAACGACGGTGGCAGTGGCTGGTGGGGGTGGCATGGGGCGGTTGGGGCTGCGGAGGAGGGGAGGGGAGGGAGAGTGGTGGCTGGCGGTGGTTGCGGATGGCGGCGACGGGGCGGAGGTGGCGGCCGGACAGCGCGCGGCGGCGACGAGCGGCGGCTAGCGACGAGCGGAGTGGCGGCTGGCGAAGTAGAGGCCAAATGCAACTCGTCGGGCGAGGAAAAACTGAAGAGGAAGAAGAAGGGAAGGGAAGAGAAGAGAAGAGAAGAGAAGGGAAGGAAGACGAAGAAGAGGAGAGAGAGGAGGAGTCGTTGGGGGGTGTCAGAGGAGGGGGGAATGGGCGTGCGTGAGTGGACGTTTGCAAGTGGGGGGGGGGAAACGTGCGTGACCGGCAACCAGAGAGGAGAGAGAGAGGGAAAGGACAGATGTGATGATGGGGGGGCAGTGTGTGCGCGGGGGAAAGAAGGGAGGGAGAGAGAGAGAAATATAAAAGAAAATATAAACATTATACTATTAAACGCGATTCGATGGCCCAAGTTCAAAACCGAAAACGATCTACCGGTCTAAAATAAGCCTCGCATATAAAAAGGGACAAAGACCAAATTAATTAAGTCAAACTACAACGAGGGAGGTCTAGTAGTCCAAATTCACACTTGGTCAAAAACTCCCCTTTTTCCATTATTCTTGACCATCTCAACGTTGGCTACGATAATATTGACACCATCCAATTTATTTCGTCTCGAAACTCTCGAAAATTGACTGCCAAGTTCGGGGTCTAAATAACGGCGAAAATTCGATCGAGTGCGATTCTAGCGAAATCTCTAATTTAAAATAATAACCGAGAGTGATCAGTTCCCTGGCGAGATTTTACTATAAGCACACTGACAAATCACGCGTTTTATAAATCCCAAATTGGGTCAAAATCCGGAATGTCACAATTCTTCCCCCTTACAAAAATTTCGTCCTCGAAATTTATAACCTACCCAATCATTCAAACAAAAGGGGGTATTGGTGTCGCATCGATTCTTCACTTTCCCATGTCGCACCTTCAGTCCCATGATGTTCCCAAATCACCTTCACCATCGGGATTGTCTTGTTTCGCAATACCCGTTCCATTCTGTCCTCGATTCTAACTGGCTTTTCCAAGTACGACACTCTGTCGTCTACATCCACTTCTTCATAATTTAGCACGTGTGTCGGGTCCGGCTCATACTTCCTTAGCATAGATACGTAGAACACATTATGGACGTGAGATAAACTTGGCGGTAGCGCGAGACGATAGGCCAGAGTACCAATTCTCTCTAAGACTTCAAATGGACCTACGTACCTCGGGCTCAATTTTCCTTTCTTGCCAAACCGCGACAATTCTCTCATTGGTGACACCTTGAGGAAGACGTGATCCCCTACTTGAAATTTCAAAGGCCTACGTCTCCGGTCCGCATAATTCTTTTGGCGGCTCTGAGCGATTTTAAGTCTGTCCCGAATAACCTTGATCGTCTCAACTAACTGCTGAACCGACTCTGGACCCATGATACTCCTCTTACCAACTTCATCACAATAAACTGGTGTTCTGCAAGCTCTGTCGTACAATGCTTTAAATGATGCCATCCTGATACTCTGTTGATGGCTATTGTTACAGGCAAACTTAATCAAAGGCAACTGTTCTTCCCAACTACCTTTAAAATCCAAAACGCATGCTCGCAACATGTCTTTCAAAGTCTGAATCGTCCTTTCAGACTGGCCATCCATTTGGGGATGATAGGCCGTGCTAAACTGCAACTTCGTTCCTAATGCTATATGAAGACTTTTCCAAAAAGCGGCAGTAAACTTAGGATCACGGTCTGAGGTGATCGTCACTAGCACTCCATGTAGACGAATTATCTATCGCACGTACAGTTCTACGTACCTTTCTAACGCGAAGTCCTTTCGTACTACTAAAAAATGTGCCGACTTTGTCAGTCAATTTACTATAACCCAAATTGAATCATGGCTCCTCTGACCCCCTCGGTAATCCCATAACAAAATCCATCGTGATGTGTTCCCACTTCCACTTAGAAATTTCCAATGGCTGTAACATTCCACCCGACTTGTAATGTTGTGCCTTCACTTGCTGACATGTTAAACACTTGGCCATGTGCTTGGCTACATCCACCTTCATGCCGTCCTACCAATATTGTTGTCGCAAGTTCTAATACTTCTTCGTACTACCCAGGTGAATACTGTAATTGCTACGGTATGCTTTAGACAGAATCTCTTCCTTCAGTTTTGCATTACCGGATACACATAACCGTCCACGGAACTTCATGATCCCATCCTCGGATACCTGAAAATCCGATTTCCTTTTTTGTGATCTCTATACTCAAAATCTTTTGAATCTCCGGGTCCGTCGATTATAAAGCCTTAATCTTAGTATGTATTTCCGGTTCAATCCTTAATGCTGTAAGTAGGCTCGAGACATGACTCACTTCAAACTTAAATTCTGAATCCCTAATTCCTTCCAACAGGGTCCATTCTTTAACCATCATATGTGCGATGCTCGATTTCCGGCTCAGTGCATCCGCTACTTTATTACCTTTTTCCGGAATGATACCAAATCTCGCAATCATAGTCCATAAGGAGTTCCATCCAACGACGCTGCCTCATATTCAATTCCTTCTGTGAAAACAAGTATTTGAGGCTCTGGTGATCCGTGTAAATCTGAAACTTTTCCCCACACAAGTAGTGCCTTCAAATCTTAAGGACAAATATAATTGCGGCCAATTCCAAGTCATGCATCGGGTAGTTCAGCTTATGTGGTCTCAATTGTCACAATGCGTATGCCACTACTCTTCCATGTTGCATTAATACGCATCGTAGTCCTTTTAGCGACGCGTCACCGTAGATTTCACATCCTCCTAGACCTGACAGGACCATCAACACTGGCGTGATCATCACACTCTGTTTTAATTCTTGAAAACTCCTTTTTCACTTGGCCGTCCATTCAAATTTCATTTCCTTCTTTAGCAAACGCGTCCACGGTGTAGTTAACGCCAAAAACCTTCCCACAAAACATCTGTAATAACCTACTAGACCCAAGAAGCTCTAAATCTCGATTACCATTGTCGGTCTTGGCCAATTCATGATGGCCTCAATCTTCATCGAGTCCACTGCAATTCCCTTTCCGGGTATCCCATGTCCTAAGAACGCCACTCGATGAAGCCAGAATTCACACTTATTAAACTTAGCGTAGAGTGCGTGTTCCCTTAAAGTCCGTAAAACTCCTTTTTCCAAATGTAACTCATGCTTAGTAGGACTCTTCGAGTATACCAGAATATCATCTATAAACACAATTACAAACTGATCCAGAATTTCCTTGAACACCCAATTCATCAAACCCATAAAGGCTACAAGGGCGTTTGTCAGTACAAAAAGGCATTACCATGAACTCGTAGTGTCCATTCCTCTTCCCAACTGCCGACTTCGATACGTTCTCCTTCTCCATCCTCAATTGGTGATAGTCCGTCCTCAAATCGATCTTAGAAAATATTGACGCCCCTTGTAACTGAAATAGGTCATCAATCCTTGGCAATGGGTACTTATTCTTAATAGTCACCTGGTTCAGTTGCCCGTAGTCAATGCACGACCTCAACGATCCACCATTTTCCCTCACGAATAACACTGGCGCTCCCCATGGAGACGCACTAGGGCGAATAAAACCTTTATCCAATAGCTCCCGCATTTGGACCTTCGATTCCTTCAATTCCGACAGTGACATCTTGTAGAACGCTCTCAAAGTCGGTTTTGTCCCTGGGACCAACTTGACCACAACCTCGACTCTCCTATCAAGTGGCAATCCCGACAATTCTTGAGGAAAGACATCGGGAAGATCACACACCTCGGCTATGTCCTTTAGCCTTAATTCCTCGATCAACTAATCAGTCACAAATTAATTATCTTTATACACCTCAAAGACAAGCTCAATCCATCCAATTTCAATCCAACAGTCTCCCAAAACAAATCGCCCCGGTTCTTTACACAATCTGCAATCCCTAAGCAACACTCATCCTTCCCCACTCATCCAAGAATATCGTCAGTAATTTAGAAATCCTTAAGTCGATTGCACCTACTCACTATAAGCAATTATACGCCGTACATGACCATTAAAGTTACAACTTCGAAATCATCGTCTATTGTACCCAATACCATCTCATAACGCATCTAGACTTTCAAGGCACATCCTTCATGTCCTTCTCAGCCACAACGTACACTTTTCCTTACGTTCTTAACCGATTCTGATTAATCTGTGGGGCAGCTCTCGCTTAATGTCCTATCTAGAGTAGCTGCGATTACATTAGCGACCTAACCTGTCGGTTCAACAATTTCTCACCTGGTGACCTTACTGTTCACATCCACAACATGCTCCACTTCTACCTTGGCAATGGCCATTGCTATGCCTCTTTTCATAAGACCGTCATGCGGCGTTGGAGTAGTAGTTCGGCTCTCCAAAGTTCTTTCTTACTAGAGGGACAAATTTCATTTTCTCTGCCATAGGCTTCTTCCCAAAGTTCCTATTGTCCCTAGCCGGCGTGTACCACGATCCATATACGGTAACCCTCTCATGCATATCCCTTTCAACCGTTTGAGCCTTGCCAAACAGCTCATTAGAATCCCTTAAGTTCATTAGCATCAACTGACTGCCAAGATTCGATTTCAGTCCATCTTGGAACCTTTTTGTCCTATCCACATGATCATTGACTATCCTTGGTACGTACTTAGACAACCTTACAAACTCGGCCTCGTACGGATCAACTGACATTTAATTTTAGCGAAGCCGAAGAAACTCCGTCATTTTCCGTTCTCGCGCACTCTCTAAAAGTACCTCCCATTGAAGGCCTTGATAACAACACCCTAGCTTGGAATTATGCCCTTTGAAATATCCTACTTCGGGAGCCCTCTTACTAATCCTTTGCATTTTCTTAGAGTTGATATATAACCAGGGTCACTTCCTCCTCATTAGTGCACCCGAATACCTCAAAAGCCTTTTTCTAAATCCTTTATCTAAAGTAATGTAGCCTCAGAGTTACCTCTTCCCATCGAACCTTGCAAGTTTAAAATTTCAAAAAAATTTTCCAACCAACTGACGCATCTGTCTGATTGCATTAACTTACCCTTGACCTTGATTCCCAACATTTCCATTGCACCCATGATTCTTGTTATTTCCATTGACGACGACAATAGCGGCCTCAACATCAGTAGAAACAATAGTATTTCGCTCCTCAGCTTGCCTTTCCATTAAAATTCTAACTTCCTCGAGTGTCCTCAAAATCTCATCAAATCTGGAATCTCCCACAACTCCAATTTACGGACCTACACGACCTCGACCTCGACCTCTTCCTCAGCTACTCTTACTCACAGGGTTCACACCACCCACTTACCTGCTATAATTCCCTTCGAGAATTAAAGACCTAGGCCAACTATACCAATCTAAGCCCTAGGCAATGAATTACAACACAATTCACTAAGCAGGCAATCAATCACAACACCACTCAATCACAAAAACAAGGATCGTGCACTAACTTCAAGTCCCGACGCACCTACATTTCACGTATTAGTGCATAATATCACTTAGCAATCACAATCAAACAGTCTGAGGTACGCATGGCACACAAATCTCCCTAATTGGCTACCCCAAGGTCATCGCTCCTTATCACTCCAGGCTTGGACCAATTAGTATCGAGCTGTCCTTGCTCTGATACCAATTCAATGGGGATGTCACGCCCTGGACCCCGCCGAGCCCGCGACATCCCGCCATCGGTCGTATTTATGAACGCGACGTCCCAGGACGCGTCGCCGACCCAAACGAATTACGCAAGCGGAAGCACATAAAACAACCCAGACATTAAAAACATGACCAAGGGATAGAACATCGAAACTTAATAAATACGTAACATTATAAAGCATTCATTAATACAAAATGATGACCCGGCTACCAATTTCAAACCACAATTTTCAAAAGGGGGCGGTGGTTGACAAGCCTATCTCCTCTACAAAAAGATACTCAAAAGACAGGGTAAGTTGGTTTATCCTTCAATCCCTGTGGTACTCTGGCGGCATCCCCGGATCACTCACGGTCGCGGATCTGAAAGTGGTTATATAATAACCGTGAGAACGAGTCTCAATAAGCAATACCCTAAACCCTACGTAGGCCAATGCGTACCCAGACAAGCAGTACATGCAATCTAATTCCTAATACACCGCATTCACCTCAAAGTACTTACCTCGCCATCAAGCGCGTGCCAGCTCTACACGTCAGTCAAATGTATTATAATAATAATAAATCGATAACATGCCACAGTCATTCACACGCCAGCCACAATAGCACCCAATCAATTCCAACATTTCGATTAGTCAATCAATCAGTCAAATCAATCAATTTCAGTCACACTCGAATCGCATGCGTGGTCGAACAGCTTTTCATGACCTCCCAGGTCCTTTCACTCGGCCCGCGCCACTGCGCCTCATGCTCAGCCCTCAGATCAAGCCGGGCTCGGTCCCGCGTAACCTACGCCTCAGGTCTAGTCATGCCTTATTCGCCACACCCACGTAACCTACGCCTCAGGTTGGCAGCCATCCGATTGATCCGGGCTTTTTCACAAGCACATGCACCACAACATAGTTCGCCATTCTTACATGTCGTACCAATCAACTCAAGACACACGCACCACATCCCAATTCGCCAAATCAATTCATCATGCCAATCCCAGTCAGTACCAAACCCAGTCACGTCACAAGTCCGTCACACCCAATCGCACCTTCGACATCCCAGACAGTCACATACGAACACCGATTTTCATTCACACGCGCCACCATAATGCAATCAGTCAATGCACCACATCTAGCCACATATTCATCATAAATCGATCCACCAATCGCCACATAATTCACGCCCTAGTCGTATTCTCACCAACTAATCTAATTTCTAATTTAATCACTAAATTAAACTAAATAAATCCCTAAGCATGTCTAATAGTACCCATTATACTAAATAGGGGTTAGGATATCACTTACCAGGTTTTGGCCCGGAGAAAAACCCGCATGGGCTCAAGACGGGCCGATGAACAGTGCTCGGATGGATAGTACGGCCGTGAACAGTACTCGGTGAACAGTACGGGCCGTGAACAGTGTCGGATGAACGGTACGGGGTGTGAACAGTGCTCGGTGAACAGTAACTGGCCGTGAACAGTGCTCGGATGAACAGTACGGGCCTCCGAAAATGAATAGCAATGGGCCTCCGAAAATGAACAGTAATGGGGCAAGGGCGCGGGCACGGGCTCGACTCGGGAGCGACGGTGGCTGGTCGGCTGGCCGGTTGGGCTTGCTCCGGCGGCTAGCGGTGGCGGCGAGCAGGGCGGCTCTCCGAAAACCAGCTTGGAGAGAGAGAAGAGAGTTGGCCGAGTGGGGTGGCGAGGGAGAGAGAGAGCTGCGGCGGTGAGGCTCGGAGCCGATGATGCTCGGGCGGCACGGTGGCGGTCGGTGGCGAAAGGGGGCGCCGGGGTGGTGGTGGGCGAGGCCGCGACGGTGGCAGTGGCTGGTGGGGGTGGCGTGGGGCAGTTGGGGCTGCGGAGGAGGGGAGGGGAAGGAGAGTGGCGGCTGGCGGTGGTTGCGGATGGCGGCGACGGGGCGGAGGCGGTGGCCGGACAGCGCACGGCGGCGACGAGCGGCGGCTAGCGACGAGTGGAGCGGCGGCTGGCGAAGTAGAGGCCAAACGCAGCTCGTCGGGCGAGGAAAAACTGAAGAGGAAGAAGAGGGGAAGGGAAGAGAAGAGAAGAGAAGAGAAGGGAAGGAAGACGAAGAAGAGGAGAGAGAGGAGGAGTCGTTGGGGGGTGTCAGAGGAGGGGGGAATGGGCATGCGTGAGTGGACGTTTGCAAGTTGGGGGGGAAACGTGCGTGACCGGCAACCAGAGAGGAGAGAGAGAGAGGGAGGGAGAGAGAGAGAGAAAAGACAGACGTGATGATGGGGGGCAGTGTGTGCGCGGGGGAAAGAAGGGAGGGAGAGAGAGAGAGAGAAATATAAAAGAAAATATAAACATTCTAATATTAAACGCGATCCGATGGCCCAAGTTCAAAACCGAAAACGATCTACCGGTCCAAAATAAGCATCGCATATAAAAAGGGACAAAGACCAAATTAATTAAGTCAAACTACAACGAGAGAGGTTTAGTAGTCCAAATTCGCACTTGGTCAAAAACTCCCATTTTTCCATTATTCTTGACCATCTCAACGTTGGCTACGATAATATTGACACCATCCAATTTATTTCGTCTCGAAACTCCCGAAAATTGACTGCCAAGTTCGGGGTCTAAATAACGGCGAAAATTCGATCGAGTACGATTCTAGCGAAATCTCTAATTTAAAATAATAACCGAGAGTGATCAGTTCCCGGGCGAGATTTTACTATAAGCACACTGACAAATCACGCGTTTTATAAATCTCAAATTGGGTCAAAATCCGGAATGTCACATCTATTATTTGCTGTGAATATCATATCAGTATAAATGGACCTAAAAATTGCACAAACGGAGATGATAAAAATTTCTCATGACACTCTTATCTACTTCATTTTTATTTGCTTGTTTTTTATTACCTCTCTTTTTAAATTATTTTATTTTTTGTTTCTTTTTTCCCCTTCCATCATTCTCTAATAAAGTTTTATTAAATAGTAAACTATACAAATATACCTAAAACATGTCATAAATATAAATAGTAAATATATTTATTTACATAAATATATATGAAATTTATATAATAAGATAGAGAGAAATTTGAATATATAAATGAAAATAAGAATAGAAAGATGAATTTATTGTTATTTTGAAATATAAATGGAGCTAATTTTGGCCATACACCACATCCTATGATCTGATGGCCAAGGTTCTTTGCTTAATGTGAAAATATTGATTTTATTGGCTCTTTTTAATGCACATGGATGGGTGACGTGGCATTTGTAATGGTTAAGAATGGAAGAAATGGGCTGATTGTTTCAGCCAAATGGGCTGATTGTTTCTTATTGGGCTTCAACCTAATGGGCCGAACCAGGTTGGCCTGGGTTGACCGAGTTGACTCAAGGCCTTCCAATTGTCTTAATCTTCTAAATCATTCCTACCTAGCCTACCTTCTATCATAGTTCTTGGTATGGAAATGTACATGCAAATTATGCACGTGTATCCACCATTAATGAGAATAGCAAATTCTTTGGCTATTTATACAGCCCTCATCTTTTGATACTCCATGCATCAATATCTTATTCCTCTTGTGCCATGATCCTACCCCTCTCCTCGTATACGATCCTCTCTATCCACAAAATATGAAGTTGTTCTGTCAACCTTCATGATATTTTCCTCAAGAAACCTATTGATGCATCAAGTTTGTGATCCGTTTGTTTCATAAAAAATTATGGTCCATCGTACAAAAAGCACTTCTAATTTCAATGGGATATGCATTATCATGCGTTCTGACCATGAAATTTTGGATCAATGATTTACCAAAATAAGCTATTTGTATGACTTCATCTTCTTCCCTCAGGCAATTTGGATGGTTGGCAACCCTGACAGTGTGAGTGAAATTTGTGCAGGTTCTAAGCTGTCCCCGAATCTCAAATTTGCAAAGCAAACTCTATGTTTAATGGAGAAATAGAGGAAGAGAACTGGGGTTCTGGTTTAGGGCGAATAGTTGTACTTTCAAGCATCACATGGGAAATTGTATAATAGCTTAGAGTAGAGCGTGACTTTCCCGTAATTTTTTCATCGCTGAGAAATAAATTTTTGTTACACGAAACATTCATCTTTTTTTTATTATATTATATGCAGACCTCTGATACAGTTGGTTTTAATTTTTTTTTCTGTGTCACTAACTAAACAAATGATATGAATCTCAAGCGATGGTCAAGTTAATCATGGGACAGTAGCATGACTCCAAAGCAATGGCAAGTTTGGCATATCTTTTCTGTCGTACTTTTCGCTAATCAACAAAATCCAACGTAAATCCTCTAATAGTAATGTTGTTTTAAAGTCCATAGATATTTCTGATTTATTTAAAATATAAGGAATTTAAATAATACGTGACTTCTTTTTTCTAGATTTAGTAAATGTTAATTTTGGTTTATAATTAAAGAAACCATATATTACACACACATACATATACATACATACATACATATATATATATATATATATATATATATATATATATATCAATTTGAAACAAAAGAGTTCAAGCAGGCGTGAACTGCATCCATTGGATACGTGCAATAATTTTTCCGTCTAAATTGAGCAATATACCTGAACTCAAACAACAGTATGCTTGACATCCTTCATCATTTGTATTCTGTAACAACAAAGAGTACAAATTTTAGTCCTATAAAACATGATCGATTGTTCATATTAGCCCTATATAACAAGTGACTTTACCAAAAAAAAAAAACAAGTGAAATATTGTAGAACTTGAAACATCCATTTTTTCATCATATACTCTGCACTAACTCCATTTCAATGTCTGCTATTGACTATCTATACAATCCTTCATCTTTTTATGCACTCTGCTTCTTCGCTCTCGCTAATTAGCCTCACATTTATACCCCGCATTACCTTTCTCCTCAATGGTAACTCTCCCACCACGCGACATAGCTTCAAGAGTCTTTTCCTCCGTGGCAAAATCTATCATGCATCTGATTTGTTTTCCTGTTGATTCATTAGAGATTATGGTCCATCATTCAAAAAGCAATCTTGATATACTCTCTCACATACACCCGTGCGCACAATTTATACTTATCAAGTATCAACTCTAACGATGTAGTAATTTTCTTCTGATTAATAGCATTATGCATGTGGATGGTGTGAGGCAGAACTCCTCCTCGAACTGATTGACCGCATGACTTCGTCTTCATAAATCTTTGAGAAAATCTCAAAAAAGGACTCGAAGTGGAGCCGTTTCCTCAAAAAAGGGCATGAAATGGTTATTGTCTCAAATAAAGGCCTCAAGTAGCCAATTTAGGCTCAAATAAGGGCCTTACCTCACCAACTAGCCAAAAACTTATCCAAACTAATTTAGTTGAATGGACTGAATTGGTACCAATGTGAAAAGGTTTGGACTAAATTGGAATCAATATGAAAACGTTTATGACTAAATTGATCCAATTAAATGATTTAGAATTGAATTGATACCAATGCAATAAGTTTATAGCTTTTTTGGTACTTTTCCCCACTACACTCTTCAAAGATATTCGATGAAATGCTTGAATGGGTCTGTTTTGCTTTAACAATGAAAGCCCATCTTCAACAAACAGATAGCCTAGGTAATTGGAAATTCAAAGGTGGTGAGCTCGTATGGGTTCTACATGTCCCATCTTTAGGTTTTTCGTTCGTTTTTTCCCTTTTGTTCTTCCTTTTCTAAGAAGGCTCTAATTAAGGAGGCGGGACATGGAATTAGGAATATCCCCCAATGATATTCCGTTTGAAGGAGTGAACTGAGAATGGCCTCCATTATTTTCCATTTATTTATTATTTGTTCCGTATATGGCTTATATACGACAGAACAAAATGGCGTAGCAATCCCAGAAATTGTTTATTGTTATGTAGTTTTTACGATTGAGAAACAACATCGACTTCAGTTTCTACGTTTTCCCATGGAGTTCCACTTTCGAATATCTAATATGTAAAATCACATAATAGGCTCGGTGAAGGAGTGAGCTTCCCTCAAATTTCTTTCTACTAATTTTATATAAAATTTCGAAATTTTTATGTGCACTAGGATAGTTTTGGGTTGCTCTCTTGCTTAAGTAGCGATTCCTTATTTCATTTCAGTGCTGTCGATCGAGTTTGTAGATGTAATAAAAAGATCACGTACCAGATTTAAACGGTATCTAGTGCATTTGCGCGGAAGCGTTGAATTTTCAAACATCTAGATGTATCGCTAGAACATCAAAAAAACTTCTTCTTCCTTATAAGAAATAAGGATGACATTTATGTACATTTAATATCAATCGATACTTCAAGTATAATGTCGGATTCAATGTTGCAAATGATACTCCAAAACATGTACCAAAATTCAAAGAAAAGAGACATTAACTTGTCGCGACCTACCGAATGGTGCACCACATTGGGGGTTCAGCTAATGGATTATTAAGCCTAGGCTTAACTTGGGCTCTCCCAAGCGCATACCAATTCGCAACTTAATATTCAAGTTAATTAACATGCAAAATCATTTCAAATAAGAGTCAACACTAATCTATTTTTTGTGGGTCAATTAGAAACCCAAGTAAAGTATTGGGAGACTTACTTTACTACTATGAACCGAACATTATGGATTTTGGCACTTTGTCATGCTAGATTATCTAATGGCCTTTCAATACCTTTTATCTTTTATCCAAAATTTTTTTAACATCCAGCTTGTATTGATTTTAAACCTATCACTAACATGTGACGTGATCATGTTAGTGCACAACCATTAATATAACACCCAATAATCGAAGCAATGAATAAATTGCAAGGTAGGGAGGTACATTTACCTCGAACCAGTGAAAGCATCTGCAATGTTAGCTAAAAAATCACACATGTGACATTCCGATTTTCGACCCATTTTTGGGATTTATAAAACTTGTAATTAGTCAGTGTGCTTATAATAAAATCTCGTCCGGTAACTGATCACTCTTGGTTATTATTTTTAAATTAGAGATTTCGCTAGAATCGCACTTGATCGAATTTGGCCGTTATTTAAAGCCTAAACTTTGGTGTCGAATTTCTCGGAGTTTCGGGATGAATTTAACTGGACGGTGTCGATATTATTGTGGCCAGCCTCGAGATTGCCCGAGATATGTAAAAAGTAGATTTTTGATCGGGTGCGAATTTGGACTAGTAAACCTCCCTTGTAGTGTATTTTTATTAATATCTTTTGGTCCTTTTTCCTAATTTCATAATAGCACTTGAGTGTTTGACTTTTGTGTGTGTCTCTCTCTCTTCTCTCCTCTGCCGCACCTGCGCGCACGTCTCCCGTCCCCCCCCCCTCTCTCTCTCGCTCCTTCCGCGCATGTTCCCCTTACCCCCTCTCTCTCTCCTCCTTTTCTTCTTTCCTTCTTTTCTTCTTCTCTGGTTTTTCTTCTTCCGCCCCTGACTATCACTGCTTCTGCTCGCTCGCTCGCCCGACCGCCGCTTACCCCAGCCACTGCTCGCCGGACCGTTCGCCTGGCGTCGCCGCCCCACCAGCCGCCTCGCCGCCGTCGGTCGCACCATCGCCGCCGCGACCCCCCCTCTCCCTTCCCATCCCCTGTTTTCTTCGCCCCGACTCCTCCCCTGTTCAGCCTCGCCCGCGATCGCCCCACGCCGCCGTTCCGGCCACCATCACCCCCACCGTCTCGCCGCCGCCATTCCAGCTTTCCCCCCTAGCCGCCGTCGCCCTTGCTGCTCCGGCAACGACGCGTCTGCCTCCCCTGTTCTGGCCGAGTCTCCGCCGTCCCAGCTCGCCGGTTGCGCGCTCGCCCAGCTCGCCGTCGCCGTCGGTCGCTCGTCCTAGACCGAAGCTGTCACCGTCGCCCCTCCTCTCCCTTTTCTTCCCTTGTTCGCGCGGCCTTTGGTCGCGCCGGAGCCGAGGCCGACCAGATCCGCCGCTCGCCGTCCGTCCAACCTCCGACGCCATTGCTGCCTTGCCGTCCGCCCCAGTAGCTCGCCGTCGCGCCGTCGTCGCCCCTGCCCCTGCCCCTGCCACTGTTCCGCGGAGTACCTCAGTTGCTGCCGTTTTTGCCTCTCGCTCGTCCTCTTTGGCCCACCCGTCGCCCCCATTCCCGTCGTCGTCGCTGTCCAGCCGCCGCCGTCGCTGCCCAACCGTCACCGGAGCTGTTGCTGTTCCGGCGAGGTCCCTGCCACTCGCCGGTGCCGCTGCTTCTCACCACCGTGAACCCAACCGCTCGCCCTTGCTGCCGCTGAGTCGCCGCCACCGCTGTCCCGGCGATCCCCCCCGTGGCCCAGCACCGTTTTCTTGCTCAAGTTGAGGTAAGCGACTTCCTAATCCCGACTTAGGATGGTGGGTAATGCTAGACTTGTTTATGGGTTCGTGTGTTTGTGTGTGGGCTGAATATAGAGGATATAGTGGCTGTCATGGGCTGTTCGGCGTGGTTTTGGTGGCCGTTTAGTGCGATTGGGTGGCTGAGTTATGGGCTGGTTCGGGGCGAGTGAAGGGGCCGAAGTATGGGCTGAGTCGCAATGGTTTATGGTTGAATTTTGTGGTTGGATTAGAGGTCGTTAGTGCTGGAATTTATGTCGAGATCGTCGGTCGTTCGTGCGTGATTTAATGGTCGTTTGACGGTAGTTCGTGTTGATGATTTGTGATGGGGATAATGCGCCTATTGTGAGTTGAGGCTTAGTGTGATTGTACAAGGGGCCATGGAGGCTAGAATATTAATTTAGTGTGTGATTGTTCCGCGTGGTCCAAATGCTTGAATTGTGTTCATATGTGGTGAATTAATGATTGGTTGTGATCGCTCTATAGTGATCGTAAGTGTTTGTTGAAATGCAACGTGAATTGGTAGAACCGTGGCCTTTTTGGCTTGAGCATGGCGAATTGTGTTGTGGTCATTTGGAATGGTTGTGTGATATTTGATTCCGTGAAAGACGTGAAATTGATTGAATTCAGTGGCGTGTGTGTTTGCTTGAAAAGCCCGAATTGATCGGATGGCTGCCAACCTGAGGCGTGGTTACGCGAATGTGGCGAGAAAGGCAAGAAAAGACCTGAGGCGGTCATTGGAAAGAAAGTTGGGCCTGAGGCGTGTTTACGCGAGTCGTGTGATTGGGCCTGAGGCGTGTTTACGCGGACTGTGAGAATAAGCCTGAGGCGTGTTTACGTGGGCTGTGAGAACGGGCCTAAGGCGTGTTAACGCGGGCAGTGAGAAAGGACCGGAGGGATATTGACCTGGGTTGTGAGAAAGTTAGATGGATGCGCATGTGAAATGTGTTTGGGTTGAATTGGGTGAACGCACGTGTGTATGGCGCTCGAATGATTGTGATATGTGCTTGGGGCTATTTTTGCGTTATAGTGACATGATTAATGTGTAGAGTTGGCGTGGGAATTGAGGCGAGGTAAGTACGTTACGTGATTTCTAATATGTCATTAGTTAGGTTGCATGTTGATACTCGTTTGGGTACGTATTGGCCTATGTGGGGTTTAGGGGTCTGCTTATTGAGATTTATCTCATTCCCGTTGTTAAACATTTTCGGGTTTTGAGTGACGAACAGTCGTCACTTGCGGTTCGGAGGCCGGGGGTGGTATTGGACATTAATGCTTCACCCCTGTTTGGATGCCCCTTGTTAATAGTAAAGTTAGGCTACCCAACCACCGCCCCATTTTGATGATCGTGGTTTTGAAGTTAGTAGCCAGGGGTTGATGTTGTGTATTGTGAATGCTATAGGTAATTGCCAAGCTTGTTATGCATATATTAATTTGTGCAAAATATTATCCTTTGGTCATTATGTATTGTCTAGGTTATTTCTATTTCGCTTCCGCTTGCCTTTATTGTTAGTTGTTTCGTTTGGGTCGGCAACGCGTCCTAGGACATCTCGTTCAATTCGACCATGGATGGAATGTCGTGGGCTCGGTGGGGTCCGTGTCTTGACAACACAATTATCTTAAATATGGTTTCTAATTGATGCGCAATTTCACTCAAATCTTTCTTAGGGTTTTCTCTTATTTAATGAAAACTAACCTTTATGCAATGCATATAATGCAATTACTCTAATGCGATGACGTACATAGCATGTCTATTCAAACATGACACGCAGCAAATGACCTAACAAGCAATTTCTAATGACAAGTAAAATTGATATGCAACTATTCTAGCGTGACACATAATTTCGTGAACCTAACATACAATCACTAAATGACATGCAAGTAATGACATGACAAGTTATGAATGACGTGGCAAGTTATGAATAATGTAGCAAGATGACATAAGACATAGCAGACGTGACACACACTAATGAGATGGTAATGATGATGCAAGCATGATCCAATTAATCTATATGACATGCACATGATATATTTTTATATACTTTTAAATTTAAATTCGCAACAAATAACTAGCCTCATTCAAACCTGAGATAATATCTAAGAAAAGAATCTAATCTATTATAAATTGATATTTTTGACATTTTTATTCAATTCATAATTAAGAAATAGTGAAAATAAACTATCTATACTAGGATATTACCTAATCTAAGCTAAGAAATAAACCAGACCAAATCCTAAATTAAATTAGGATATTGTTCTAATTTTCTAGAACTCCTATCCTATCCTAAAATATCCTAATCTATTCTATGAAAATAATCAAAATTTATCGTAAGCATGCAATGGTTTATCTTTATAAAATCAACTCTAATTTTATCTAATATTTTTTATATTTTTTTATGGAAACACAATCAATTTTACTCAAACAAACACAGAAAGAAATAGCAATCGAATCAACATGACACCAAATCACACAAGAAATATTATCAATAACCATTTAAATTTTAAGAAAATTGATTGACAAATCATATCCTGGGACATGAGGATCGGATTGGCCAATTTTTCACACAATCACAGATTGCACCTCGGGCGGGAGATCGCACTGACGATTTTCCATGCGATTGTGAATCGTATTTTGGGTATGAGATCGGATTGATGACCATAACCCCTTATGAAATTAGGAAATAATTCTTAATTTAAAGGCTACTTAGGGATTTCATGGATATAGTAATATCACTCATATATTTGATAAAGGTCACGATATTTCAAACAAGGAAACGAAATATTCAGAAATCAAATTGAATAAGATTCTTACCTAATTCACAATGTCGTGCGGATAACGTTTACAAATTTGGACTCGACGGATGCTGACTCAAGACAGTGGTGCACGGCGGTAGGACGACGATGGGGACCAGCTCAAGGTGGTGGCTTGGCTCCACCGTCCTGGTCGGTGGTGCTCACGGCAAAGGATGGGTTCACGGTGGCGCAAGGAGCTTCTTGGTGGGCATTGCTGTTCATGTTTTCAGCTAGTTATTTCGTCGGGAAACCTGCGAAAGCAAAACACTCCAAAGCTGTGCAAGGACTTTCGGATCGCGGCTGAGATTCGTCGATGCAAGTGCTGGGACGAATCAAGGCAGGGTTTCTTCAGCAGGTGTTGGCTCGGTGCACAGCAGGGAGGAGCATCGCAGTACTCGGATGATCGCGAGAACTAAGGCACGCTAATGTCTCTCTGCTATATGTTTCCATGTCATTTTAACTGTTTATTCCGCATTGATTCACTTTCTTTGTAAGAAAAGTTATTAATGGCGGTTACAAAATCAAAGCGAACTCAGCGTCTCATTTCCAATAGATTTCAATTCTCGTCTATTTTGGTTCGGTCATTTTTTCCATTTCGTGGTCGCACGTAGAAGCTTTTGAAACAGACCATCGCGGCTCCAGATACAAATCACAGTGCATGTTGGAAAATTGACTTCGAAAATGGGTAGAACAATGAAGTGAGATTTTGAGGCGTGATATCACTTTCTTTAAGGAATTATTTGCCCCACGAAGTTGCTAATGGTCACCGGCAAATTTCCTCCAGCATACAACAAAGTCTCGATGAGAATACTAGATAGTAATTCTAGTATTTCTCCAGGGTCTCTCTACGAAACAATTCAAGAAGATGGCTGTGTTTTTTTAGGGAAGAAAATTTCGGAAAAGAAAGAAAACGTTCTGTCATGCCAAAAAACCGACGAGTATATATAAAGGCATTTTAACGACCGATGGCAACCTTTCGATAAACGGTTCAAAAAAATCAAACACAACTCTTCGGTCGACAGTTTATAATTGAAAAGGTATGCAGCCGAAATGGTTTATGAAAAGACACGAAAATTCGGAATTAAAAAAATAATGAATATATATTTTTTCACGAAATTCCGAATTTCATAATTTCCAAAAATTTCAAAATTAACGAAGACACCCTTTCGACTAATAACAGTCATAAAGAAGTGCTAAGTGCGCCTAATAATCGCGCCAAAATCGCGCAATTATTCGCGCCCCCACACGCGGGTATCATGGGTCTAGCCCATATCTCATATGTTTCTTCTGAACACACAAAAGAAGCCCGCACTTATAAACAAGCCTACTTCACTCCATATTATCTATGTGGGACGTAGAAAAACCACTTTTATTTATTTTACAAACAAACTTCCAACAATTCCCCACTTTGTTTGTAAAACAAAAATTTCATATTAGAATAAAATTATAGTAAATGCACAGCCAAAATATCGATGAGATTAAATATACATACATAAAGGTCTCTTTCGAGTTAAACCTTTACTTAGTGCAAGTACCTCAAGACTCTATCAAAGTGACAAGTAGCTGGGCTTTAAACTTGTACTTTTAAATAATAGAATCGGACATATCGCACATACACTAACCTCTTGTTTCAGCGAGAAGTTCTCTATTACTCAGCACTATTATGGCCTTGTGCTTGATCCTGTTTCATGAGCTCTCTAGAAAGCAACCCTAACTCTCATAAGAAGCGGCACCACTTCTAAGCTCATATAGGTGAAGTATCTACCATGTGTTTCTGTTACTATTGACACATTACATATTCGTACAATACTTCATTAAGAATTCAATTCAACCTTCAAACTGTAATAGACGATACCGACTTCTTATATTAGGGCAAGCGTCAGTATCAAACAATCACTTTTCAGTAACTTGTTTTTACCAATTAAACCTTGTAACTAGTGATGTTCTAGAAAAAGGTTGGGTTACCATTACTGGCGATTTTAATTAAAGGGTTTCAGCCCCATTTCTTGTGAGGTCACTTTTACCATATCTCTTGGTAATGCCTTTGTCAAAGGATCAGCCAAATTATTACTTAACCTCGCGTAGATAATTGTTATGGTACCATCTTTAACAATTGTCTCACAAACTCATGCCTTAGGCTAATATGTCTAGACTTCCCATTTTAGGTGCTACTATAAGCTCTTGCCAAAGTAGCCTGACTATCACAATGAATAGAAATAGGAGGCATAGGACTAGGCCATAATTTGATATCCAACAACAAATTCCTAATCCACTCAGCCTCTTTCTCAATTGTCGCTAAAGCAACGAATTCTGACTCCATAGTTGAGTGAGTTATGCATGTCTGTTTCTTGCTCGCCCAAGAAATAGCACCTCCACCTAGAGTGAAAACCCATCCTGAAGTGGAATGTTTATCACCCACACTTGTAATCCAACTAGCATCGGTGTATCCTTCTAATACAGCTAGATAATTATTATAGAACAAGCCTAAATTTTTGGCTCTCTTAAGATAACCAAAAATTCTAGTAATGGCTTTCCAATGTTCCATATTTGGATTACTAGTGTACCTACTCAACTTGCACACGGAATAAGCAACATCAGGTCTAGTACAATGCATCGCATACATTAAAGACCCTATAGCACTCGCGTATTCAAGTTGTGCTACAGCCCTACCAGTATTATAATTTAATTTAATACTGGAATCAAATGGAGTACTTAGGTCCTTGAAACCAAGATGTTGAAATTTATTTAACATTTTTTCAATGTAGTCGCATTGGCTCAGAGAATAACCCCCACTATGTTTTTTAACTTTAATACCTAAGATAGTATCTACTTCACCCAAGTCTTTCATTTTAAACATGGAAGTTAGATACTTCTTAGTCTCATTAATTCCAGCCATATTTGTTCCAAAGATAAGCATATCATCAACATATGAGCACACTAAAACACCATAGTCTTTAGTAAATTTAGAATATATACACTTATCAGCACTATTGTGTGAGAAACCATTAGACAATATGACTGAATCAAATTTCTCATGCCACTGCTTAGGAGCTTGCTTAAGGCCATAGAGAGACTTAATCAATTTACATACTTTCTTTTCATTTCCAAGAAGAACAAAGCCTTCCGGTTGTTCCATGTAAATTTCCTCATTTAAGTCTCCATTCAAGAAAGCAATCTTGACATCCATTTGATGAACACAAAGATCATAAATGGAAGCTAGAGAGAAAAGGATTCGAATAGAAGTTATACGAGCTACCGGAGCATATGTATCAAAATAATCTATTCCTTCCTTTTGTCTATACCCCTTGGCCACCAATCTAGCCTTAAAAGCTTGGATAGATCCATCATAATAGTATTTCCTCCTAAAGACCCATTTACATCCAATAGGCTTGGATCCTTTTGGTAAATCAACTAACACCCAAGTATTGTTGGACATGATTGAGTCCATTTCATCATTTACAGCTTCTTTCCAAAACGAAGCATCTCTAGAAGACATAGTATCACTAAAACATTTAGGATCGTCTTCTAAGTTTAATACTATAGGGTATTTATTTACCACGTTATTTTCTCGGTCTCCTTCAACAAGGAAAACATTAGTAATAAAGTCTGGACCTAAGTCCTTTGACTTCCTAGCTCTAGTGCTTCTTCTCAGTTCAATCATGTCCTTAGAATCATTTGTCTCCTTCTCATTAGAATCTACTTGAGTCTCTACAGGTTTTGAATTATTTTCAATAATTTCATAACCCGTTGACAATTTATTCTCGAAGAATTCAACATCTCTCGATTCTACAATAACATTGGACTCTAAGTCAAGAAGCCTATAAGCTTTACTGTTTTCAGCATATCCAATGAAGACACTTTTGATGGCTCTGGGACCAAGTTTGGTTCTTTTGGGGTCCGGTACTCTGTAGTATGCCAAACACCCCCACACTTTAAAGTATGACAAGTTTGGTTTTCTACCCTTCCATGTTTCATAAGGACTTATGTCATTTCTCTTGGATGGTATTCTATTATGAATATGACATGCAGTAAGCAATGCTTCTCCCCAAAGATTAATTGGTAGCTTTGAATTCGAAAGCATACAATTAACCATTTCTCCAAGGGAACGATTTTTCCTTTCGGCCAAACCATTTTGCTGTGGAGTGTATGGTGCCGAAACTTGATGAATGATACCATGTTCTTCACAAAATGAAGAAAATTCGTTCAAGAAA
Organism: Syzygium jambos; assembly: GCA_031216235.1. Classification (NCBI taxonomy): domain Eukaryota; kingdom Viridiplantae; phylum Streptophyta; class Magnoliopsida; order Myrtales; family Myrtaceae; genus Syzygium; species Syzygium jambos. The sequence goes on from CM062226.1 coordinate 18,628,584, forward strand.
TATTCTCCACCTCTATCTGAACGTAGAACCTTGATTTTTCTTTCCAATTGATTTTCTACTTCAGCCTTATACTTCTTGAACATGGTAAAAGCTTCATCTTTCGTCCTCATGAGATAAACATATAAATATCTACTGCAGTCGTCCACAAAGGTAATAAAATACCTTTTACCACCTCGAGTTAACATGCTATTAAATTCACATATATCTTTTTTTTTGGTAAAGTAAGATTCTATATAACTTTCCAAAACCCCAAATACAACCTAAGCTCAAACCAGAACCAGACCCTATTAGGACAAAAAGATGTCCACACAAGGTCAAGAAAGGTTTAGCAGGAACTAAAAACAACAAGCCAAAAACTAAGCTAAAACAAGGACAACAAAAACCGAAACCAAGGAGACCAGTCCAACCAAATCAAGGAGGTCAGCCTAAAGCTCCAGCAGCAGCACAGCAAGAGCCCCAAGACATCGAATCAGTCGAAGCAGCTGCAGCACAACAGCGATGGATCCACCAGTCCCTCGGAATAGCACGCCAAGTCTGCAGCAAGACGACAGCGAGGCAGGAGGCCCTAGACACCGAAACTAACGGAGCAGCAGCAAACCAGCGAGTACACAATATAACCACCGGAAGAGCAGCCGAGACCAACGTTTGAAGGAGAGTTCCAGATAAGCACCAGAACAGCAGAAAGGAGGCGAAAGACTCCAACGCAAGCAGCAGCAGCAGCATAACAGCAAGGTTTGGGGGGGAAGACTTGTCCCCGAAAAAAGCTCAAGAGGATTCTAAGAGTTTATCGCCGCTGTTTCAAAGATAGACAGAGGGAGGCCCCAATTTCTTTGTATTTTGCGGTTTCTAAAAGTGTCCGCAATACGTCCAAGAGAAATGGCTTTATCCTTCACCACTTTGATCAAATGCTTACGCATGCCAGGGATGAAGAGATTCTTGTTTCTGAATAAAGCATTGTTCCTCTCAGACCATATTAAGTGACATAAAGCAGCAAAGGAGTACCTGGATATGCAATGGGCAAAGGATGAACCTCCACAGATTTTCGCTAACCAAGTAATGTTGTCTTGCCACGGACGGTTACGCCATGGCAGGTTACATTTAGTAGCCCAGAAGGAAGCCAAGCGGCTAGTATGTGTGCACTCAAAATAGAGATGGTTGACCGAATCCGGTGTTGAAGTACAGAATGGGCATAGGACTGTGTCGATCCTACGAGCATGTAGGAGAATTACCTGTGTAGGAAGGCGGTTAAGGGTTGCCAGCCATAACAGGAAAGCATGCCGAGGGACTATGTGGTGATCCCAGAGGAGAGAGTGCCAAGCAACAGGCTGGCTTTTAGTCCTGATGTAGTCCCACGCATGCGAAACCGAGAAGGAGCCAGAAGGATGCGGGGTCCATAGAGGTATGTCCAGAGCATCTTCTTGAAAGGTTGGCACTGAGTCCGTCCAGCTGAGGAAGGTGTTCAACGTGGAAGAAGGTTGCCAAGACTGATCGAAGAAATCCCGAACCGATATGTTTCGAGGAATCCGCGATTGGTAGATTTCAGTGTTACTGAATAACAGGTGTAGGGGGCCTTTATCATGCCACCAATCAAACCAAAATGAAACCGAGCGCCCATTACCTAACTTCCATCGAAGGGTAGTCTGAGCGAAGGATCTCATATCTAAGATTTTCTTCCAAGTCGAAGAACAAAACGTCGGTTTGGATACAACCCAGAAGTTAAAATTCTTTAAGAAGGTTGAGTGTATCCACTTACACCATAAGGATTCCTTATCCGAGAATAGGAGCCAAATGTGTTTAAGCGTTAAGGCTCTATTATATTCTGTGAGTCTCTGAATCCCTAGGCCTCCTTCTTCTTTAGGTAGGCAAACTTTCTTCCACGATACTCTAGCTCTGCCCACGCCCAACTCAGGACCCTTCCAAAGAAACTGACGAAGAATAGACTCGATGTTATACAGCACATTCTTCGGGAGGGAAAATATCGAAGCCCAGTAAACATGGATAGAATGAAGGACGGATTTAATGAGCTGAATCCGACCCGCAAAGGATAGAAAGCGATGCGTCCAAGAACGGGCACGAGCAGTTATTCTGTCAATCAGCACTTTGCAATCCTCTTTCCGAAGACCAAGAGAAATGACAGGAACTCCTAGGTAGCGAAAGGGCAGCATACCTTGTTGGAAACCGAGGCACTGCAGTATTTGCCCATGGAGGGCTGGCGTCCCTCCCGATAAAAACACATTGCTTTTGTCATTGTTTGGTGCAAGACCAGACCAATCAGAAAAGATATCCAGAGCTTCCTTAAACAGGCCAACAGAATTCAAGTGGCCTTCTGAGAATAAAAGGACATCATCCGCAAAGAATAGATGTGATAAGCGGGTTTGTTTGCACCGCCAAACCAGTGAAAGTCCGGGCTAGCTGTCTTGGCCTTTAATAAGCCAGAAAGAACTTCCATTACCAGTATAAACAGGTAAGGTGATAAGGGGTCACCTTGTCTAATACCCCGAGAACTAGCAAAGAAACCCTGTAATTCCCCATTAATAGATATTGAAAATTTGGCTGTTGAGACACAAGCCATAACCATCTTAATAAAGAATGTAGGAAATTTGAAAGCCAATAAAGTCTTTTCAATGAATTTCCAATCAACCGTGTCATAAGCTTTCTGAAAATCAACCTTGATGGCGCATTTTGGACGATAGGATTCATGATGAAAGTCAGCAAAAAGTTCCTGAGCAATCAAAATGTTGTCACTGATCCTGCGTCCCTTAACAAAAGCCGCTTGAGAAGGATCAATCAAAGTGGGAAGGACAAGAGCAATACGCCTAGCCAGAATCTTGGAGATGCATTTATCGCTATGCACCAATTCCAATAAATTCGAATTTCTTTTGACACTAGGAAATGGTTTCTTAGTTAATTTAGATTTAGCACATATTTCGCATTTATCAATATCGCCATTGAAATTTATCAAGTCTAACTTTTTCATATTCTTTAAATAACGAGTATTTATATGTGCTAACCTACTATGCCATAAAGATAAAGACTCAACAATGTAAACGGAAGTAGAAATATTATTATTGATACTTAATTGATACATGCCATCATTGGCATAGCCCTTCCCAACAAACAGCCCATTCTTCGACAGGATAACCTTGTCGGATTCAAACAAGACCCGAAACCCTCTTTTACAAAGTAAATCAATAGAAACTAGGTTCTTCCTAATGTCGGGTATGAACAACACGTTAAGAAGAGTAATCTTCTTTCCAGAAGTAAAGTCTATTTCCACTGTGCCTTTGCCAACAACCTTTGCAAGAGCATTATTCGCCATCAGGACCTCTTGAACATTTGTGTCGACAGTGTCTTCAAATTGCTTGAACAAGTATTTGTCCCTACACACATGGACTGTGGCACCAGAATCTAACCACCAACCGGTCTGGACAATAGTAGAGTTGACCTCAGAAATCATTGCCATCGAATTATCAAATTCGGAAATTTTCATGTTTGACAACATGTTTGAAATCATGGCCACATAGTTTTCTTCAACTAGATTTGCATCTGCCTTCACCGGTGGAATGTTCTTGTCCTTTGACATGCTCTTGCGTTGAAAGCATTCCTTAGCAAAGTGTCCCTGTTTGCCACAAACAAAACAACAACCTTTCTTCTTCTTTTGAGTCTTCTTAAATTGATGCCCATTCTTTACTTTGAAGTTCTGGCTGAATTTTCGCTTTCGATCCACAAAATTTACCTTGGAGTCATACAAAACAGAATTACCACGTAAACGTGACTCTTCCTCAATTCGAAGATGTTTTTGTATTTGCTCCAAGGAAATGTCCTCAGACTTGTGCATCAGCCTTTTTCCATAGTCTTTCCAAGTTGGAGGCAATTTTGCAATAATTGCTCCGACTTGAAAAGCTTCTGGAATATCAATTTTGAGGGCACGAATTTTATTGACAATCACTTGTAATTCGTGGGCTTGTTCCAACAAGGGCTTAGTATCAATAAACTTGAAATCAAAATACTTTGCGATCAAATACTTATTGGTACCTTGCTCCTCCGCTCTGTACTTGAATTCAAGTGCGTTCCAAATTTCTCTGGCCGACTTCATCTCGGTGAATAGATCATACAATTGATCAGACAATGTGTTCAGAATGTGTCCACGACATAGCAACTCGTCCTCCTCACGTCTCTTCCTTTCTTTGTTGTCCCTTTCAATTGCTTCAGTGCTCGGTTGTCCTCCCTCAGTGGTAGGCTTCGGATCTTCAATAGGCGCCAAGTTTGGATCCAGAATGTAGGATATCTTCAAGGCAGTGAGTAGGAACATCATCTTGTCCCTCCAGCGAGCATAGTTGTTCCCATCAAACCAGTTCAGTTTGACCATGTTTTGGTTCATGATTTTGATTGTCTCCGACTCCATTGTTGAACGGATAATTCCTTAAAATTGTTGGAAAATTGACTTCGAAAATGGGTAGAACAATGAAGTGAGACTTTGAGGCGTGATATCACTTTCTTTAAGGAATTATTTACCCCACGAAGTTGCTAATGGTCACCGGCAAATTTCCTCCAGCATACAACAAAGTCTCGATGAGAATACTAGATAGCAATTCTAGTATTTCTCCAGGGTCTCTCTACGAAACAATTCAAGAAGATGGCTGTGTTTTTTTAGGGAAGAAAATTTCGGAAAAGAAAGAAAACGTTCTATCATGCCAAAAAACCGACGAGTATATATAAAGACATTTTAACGACCGATGGCAACCTTTCGATAAACGGTTAAAAAAAATCAAACACAACTCTTCGGTCGACAGTTTATAATTGAAAAGGTATGCAGCCGAAATTGTTTATGAAAAGACACGAAAATTCGGAATTTAAAAAAAATTAAAAAAATAATGAATATATATTTTTTCACGAAATTCCGAATTTCATAATTTCCAAAAATTTCAAAATTAACGAAGACACCCTTTCGCGCAATTATTCGCGCCCCCGCACGCGGGTATCATGGGTCTAGCCCATATCTCATATGTTTCTTCTGAACACACAAAAGAAGCCCGCACTTATAAACAAGCCTACTTCACTCCATATTATCTATGTGGGACGTAGAAAAACCACTTTTGTTTATTTTACAAACAAACTTCCAACAATCCCCCATCACTCCGTTGAATTGCATCTCATGTCATGCGTTGTTTTTATTACACAGAATCATAACCAACAATATGGACAACGTACCCATGACTGCATAATCATAGACGCAGCAGAATATTCATATAGGCCATGCTAACAAACGAGAAAGGGACCACACTAAGGGCACTTGGGCTGTCCCTTGGAGTTCTTCATGTCCCGGTAACAAGGGCACTCGTCCTTGTTGCCGTACGTCCCGGACGGGATGCAGTGACATTTGCCACAGCAAATCCCACAGTACTCCAAGCACCAGTACTTCCTGCCTTCGAGCACCTCACCGCGCACTTGGAGTTGCAAAAGCCTTCAAAACACACAAAACAAACACAACATTCAATATCAAGAAGAACATCTCAACAAAAATACGGAAATGGCCAGGAGGGATTGAGATAAAAAGAGTCTTACTTGAACCGGCCATGGTGGAGTCAAAGAAGGAGGAGCTGAGGAGAAGAGCCACCAGAAGAAAAGCGGCCAAAGCAAGCTTAGTCATCTTCCCAAATGTACTATTACAGGAATGGCGTGTATATCTGTATGTGTAAGATCAGAGAGCCAACGGAGAGAAATTGGCAAAAGAAGAGATAGAAGAGTCTTGTTGCTGATGTATGCGAGGTAGTAATGGAATAGGCGAGAGGGAGAGCATTTATTTATAGAGGGAGAAGTTGGGCATGTAGGGAGAAGTTGTGTCCAAGATAATGACAATCCTAGTGTGGGTACTATGCGAGAGCGCTGGATTTGTTTGACGACTAGGTTGTTTTGGCGAAGGTGAAAGGTGACACGGTGGGATGAGAAGGACAGCTAGTGCTGCGCTCTCGGCGTTGGAATCGCTCGAGATTTCTGATAAGCGATTGGTCTCTCAAAAAAATTCTTGAAGGAATGTTTTGACTTTTCAAACACATGAAGCATTGCTTGCGTCAATCATTACCAAAGCCATTCCGTGAAAGCTAATGAGTCGGTCAATCATCATGCAGGCACAATTTGAAGGTTACGAAAAGCTTCTTGCTTTAATTTATAGTTGCTTTTACCCTAATTAATTAGGGTAACGCTTCTTTTTTATTTTTCTTTTTCCTTATCATGGTTTTGATAAAAAAAAAAAGCAAACAATTCTGTGAGGAAAAATAACTAGTGAAGCGTCACCAGCTCCCGTGTCTTTTCTTGTTTTGCTTTAATTTATCTTATAAATAATTATCAAAGTTGACTTGTACGAAACTCCAAAAAAGTATGACTTTAGTTTCCTAACGTGTACTTACAATGTAGCATCAGTCAATAAAAATCTTTGAAAAGATTATTGTAAATATTTTGGGGGTTCCTTAATGTGACATATTTTATTGCATGACTTGCATAGAATACATACATTCATCTTCTTCTCTAACAAAGCTTGCATTTCTTGGCTTAAAAGCATAACCCACCAAAATAATACACATGAAGACAAAGGAAAATTGCCGGTTTTGGTTTTAAAGTTGCAAACCGTGTTAAGAGTGAGATCGTTTGTGGGCTCCTAGGAATAGAATCACAAAACCAGCAGTCCAGCCGTAGGAGCCACTGGTTGCTAGCTGGGTTTGATTCCGTTTATGGGAAATAATCATTATTATCATCCAATTAAGAATACTATATATATATATATATATATATATATATGAAGAAGTCTAGGAGGAGTGGAGGTTCCCCCATGCTAATTGCAGGGCATGGATTTACATATCGCACCAAAGAGGACTATCGACAGTGGGATTCGAACATGGACACGGTGTGAGGAGCATTGGAATCATGCCAGCTGAGTCAGCCCACTTTGGTGGAAACTATTTATTCCAAGGAGGAATGTGGGTATATACTCCCCTACAAATTGACTTGCTAGGCTAGCCAAGCACTCGTTGTTTTTTGGGTTGCATAGTCGGTGGGTTTGGAACGTCAAGACGGCCTTGAAATTTGATAGGTTGAGAGAAAAATGGAAAGCAAATTTAATTTAGTTTTTGCATGGGGTATCGAAATATGTGCGAGGTTGGCCCCCTCACTTGATAATATCAATTGTGTCTATATCATGTGACTTTGGTGGACGGTTTTGCCGCTTTGAGTAGAAGTTAAGTCGATTCACCCACAGCTGTTGTGAACCTTTCCTTGGAAAGGAAGATCTCAGCTAGATATGCAATTGCATGCTCTATGTTCATTCTCTCTCTCACTTCGCGAGGGCTACTAGGTAAGCCCCGCAACTTTCTTGGGTGCATTTTTCTCTTTGCATCTTTCGTGCAGCATTTAGAGCTTGGATAGGTTTGATTTTGACTAGCAAAGTTATTAAGAACTACACGTGATCCAATAAGGATTCATCGAGAGGACACGCCAAAACATTCCTGAAAAGGGCTTCTCAAAGTGAAAGAAAACCATCATTTAATTCAATTTATCTATATATCATTGTTGACACAAAAAAAATGTCCAAATGTTGTGGTCGTTAGCATGGTCAACTAGAGTCTTCTTGAATGACCACTATGTTGAGAATATGTCTCTGGTTTGAGTAGATTTTCTAGTTTGAGTAGATTTTCTAAAAAGGGTTTATTTTGAATAGGAACATTATATACATATGTGTGATATTAAGATTCTACTCTAAGGTTGCGTTTGGTCAACCGTATAAAAGCCAAGATAGGATATGTTTTATCCTATTCTGTGTTTGGTGGTGGTCTAGGATAGGATAAGGTCGGATATAGACCGGATAAAAAAATCTGGAGGGGGTGGGATAAACTCGGATAGGATTTCTAATGCCTATTTTTCCAGAAACCCTACGCTCCACTCGTTGTCATCTTCATCTCCACACCTTGTGCGCTTTCACCAAAAAAAGTTCTCGGCTTTTTTTTCCTTCACCGACTCCTCCGGACCCGTGAATAGCAAAAAAAAAAATTATCCTATCTGACTTTAAATCCGTAGTCCACTAAACAGTGGACAAGATATAAAGAAATTCCAGGATTTATTATCCTATCCTATTCAGTCCTATCCTATTTAGAAATCCGGACGACCAAACGCAGCTTGATATCATATACAATAGAGCCAACAAGAGCAATATCATATTTTCTCTCTATGAGTTTTCTAAGCAAGTTTTTTGCGAAAGATTGTAAGATAATAATTGTGAGTTTGCTTTGGATGTAATCTAGGGTTAGGAAATACTTGAGCGATAGTAAACACCATATTATTCAAATTCATAGTGGATTTTTTGCGGTGGCTCTCCCTGTAGAATAAGTAATGACGCTTGGACCGAATTACATAAATCTCTGATGTTCTTTATTTTTCTCATTGATTTATGTAGTAATTTTCTCCTTCTCATGTTAAGCATAAATTGCATGATCCCTTAGCTTCCATGTTATTTTCATAACAATTGGTATTTGAGCTAAGGTTAGAGTTTTCTAGAGTCGATTTGATATGTTTGCTTGTTTGATCACTATTTGAAAATTCTATTGCTACAATTATGTCTAGAGCGAAATTTGAGATTGAGAAATTCCCCAGGATGAACAAGTTTGGGTTTTGGAGCATTAAAAGGCATGCCCTCTTAACAGCCCAAGGTTTGGTGAAGGCGTTTGATGGCAATAATATAAGTTGCCAGAAATGATGAAAGAGGCCGATAAGGTAGAGTTGATGGAGATGGCAAAAAGCATAATCTTTTTGAATCTATTAGATTAGGTATTGATTGAAGTGGCCGAAGAGAAGGACATCACAGAATTTTGGGCAAAACTTCAGGCTATTTATCTGATGAAGAGTTTGAACAATTGCTTATATATGCTGAAAATGATATTTCAATTCAACATGGTTGAAAGTACATCTATTAGAGCCCATCTAGATGAGGTTAATAACTCATGATGGAATTGAAGAATGTTAATGAAACCTTACCTTATGAGAAACAAGGCATGATGTTGTTGATGTCCTATCAGATTCTTTTGAGCACTTTACTAATTCGCTGCTACAAGGGCACACTACAATTACCTTGAAAGAAGTAAAGTCCGCCTTATTTTCTAAAGAATGGCAAAAGATGTTACGAGAAGATGTTAAATCATGTCTCAAGTTACACCTCATGTACGAAACCTAACCCAATTGAAGGATATAGACCGATCCATATTGGATGATGTGTAGAGGAAAAGTCCTAATTGGAAATTGATTTGGTGTGCCCTTACTTTCCTAATTTGGAATTTCTATAAGGTTTTCTTTAAAGGCCTGTTGACACCTAAATTTTTACCGACAGGTCCCATATGGTAAAAACTCGAGAATTGCGATCTCTGATCATGACTGGGCTCATTTCTCAGCCAAAAATAGTCCTTAAGCATCATATTATAAAATTTGCGAAAATCACAAAAAAAAATTTATTTATATCTTTACAAGCATGGTTGGGCTTTTAATTTTCAAATTTTTTTATAAAAATGATCAAAAGTTGATTTTTCGGTTAAATTGATGATTTTGAGCCTCAATTAAAAAATTCCAAACAATAACATTGATGTGACATCGATGAGTTTTTTAAATTTTTTTTATTTTGACACACTGAAGAGTGTTTTTTTTTAACTCATTTGTTCATATTATGTTTTTTCTTATGAAAAAATATACCAAATAATAACATTGATGTGAGATCAATGAGCTTGATTAGTGCTGCAAATGCGTTTAATTTAGTAAGGTGGTACTTAAGGATTTAGTAGAAAAAAAAGTGTGAGTTTAACAAAGATTACCCCTCTATTACTTTTAGCTGCATGTAGCACCTCATAGGCTAAGCCAGCATTTTTAAGCATGAACCGGTTCGTCTAATAAACCATGTCGAATATTGTCAAATTACCATGTCTACAATGTCTCGAAATCTTAAGGTTGGTAGTCAATTTTCCTTAAATTTTGAAGTATTCATCAATTGAACAATTCGGACATACCTATGACTTATGATAGTTCCCGCTAGGGAAATGTGTATTAAATGCAAATATGCAAGTGTATATACACAGTAATAATGATTATGACCAATACATTGCTTTTTCATACAATCCTTCATCTTTTTATGCACCATCTTGGTCGCTCTCGCTAATTAGTCCTACAATCAGCCCCAACATTACCTCTCTTCTTATGCCAGTTCACCCACCATGGAACAGAACCTCTAAAGTCTTTTCCTCTAAGAAGAAATGTAGTGATGCATCTGATCTGTTTTCCAATTGATTATGAGGTGGCTAGCAAGGATTGCCTAGAAGGGGGTGAATAGGTGATATAGAAAATTCTTTTTGAATATAATGTGAAAATAGTAAATCAAAAACAAAGTTTGAATATCATTTAGATTTTGCATCGTCTTTGAATAGCAATTAAGTAAATGTTCAAGGAATTAAATTAAAGGAGCTTTAGGGATGAGAAAAATTGCACACAAGATGTATAGTGATTTGACTTAGATTAAGTGTACGTCCACTCTTCCACGCTGACAGCCTACTGTTTGGATTCCACTAAATGATCAATCAAGAGATTATAAATTTTGAGAGATAACTCTCCATGTAAGATAGGTCACTCTATCTTACTTAATCACTATTACAATAAGTCTCTCAAAATCGCAAATTTTTAGCTCAAGAAAGATAAGTAACATTGATTGGAGTGTGGTCAGACTTTGTAATAGATGATTCTGGATATTGTCTCTGCTTTTGCTTCTTGATACTTTGTCTCATTTTATACTTCTCCATTTTGAAACTAACCATTGGACAATCTTCAGAAGATCATCTTTTAATCTTCATTTTGAACAGATTTGTATAAAAAGGATTAAGTAGATATTAAATGACAAAATCTGAATCTTGCTGAATTTAGTCACCCATGCAACTTGGACTTCAGTTTCCAAAAGAAGAGCCCCTCTATTTAGAAATAAACTTGTCATGTGGTTGATTGTTAACCAATTTGAGACATTTTATGATATTAATATTCCTCACAAAATATTCTTTTAAGATCGAGTTAATCAAGATTTTCCGTTTGTGAAATCCAAGCCAGATTACTAGCTGTTGAATGTTTTGAGTTTGCGTCAAAGACTGAATGAGATATGATTCTAAAGTGTCTAGTCTTGCAATTAGAACGTATGGTAGGATGGGTTGTTCTTTAAAGTCTGAATCTTTTGATTCTGGTATAAATGCCGAGGTTCTTCAAAAGCCATATAAAGTTTGAACATCTGTATAAAGTCAAAGCTTCACTCAGTAAAAGATTTGCCATCTCTAAAATATAATTTCCTAAATCAAAATACTTAAAAACATTTGTCAGACTTACAAAACATATATGGACAGTTTTGTCAACTTCTGTAACGGCCCAAATTTCGATGTAATTTTGGGATCAATAAAACTGATATTATTTCGCATTTCATTTTAGTAAGTCTCGCCCAGAACTGATCACTCTCGGGATACTAACCAATGGGGTATGGCTAACTAGAAAACGGTACATGGACCGGGGACCCTATCGTGAACCGGACACCGATCACGAGAGACGCTGAGGGAATATTTTGGGCCAACGTGGGCCGATCATAGGAAAGGGTAATGGATTGGGTTTGGCTAAGGCCTACGATGTACAATAGGGACGTAGGTGATTCTGCAAGACCGAAAGTACACGTGGCCAACCAGTCCTGAACTTGAACCGAATGATCGTGACCTCTAGAACTAGTGATAATTTCTCATTCTCTTAATGATCGAGACCATCACGATACGGATAGCCCTAGGTCGATACGTGTAATCTCTAAACAGCCGCCCGTTAGTGAGAGACCCTGACATTGAAAGTTTAGCGAGTTTTGTTCACAGAATTGGGCCCGGATTTCGATGTCAATTTTCGAAGGCTAAAGAGACTATTTTTGGGAATTTAATGTCATATTACGATGGCCATACACGTTTGGAGTTAGTACGAGTGAAAATTGGAATTTCGGTCTGGGGGTGAAAAATTATGATTTTGCCCCTCGGGACGCCAGCGTTGCTTTTAGAGATCAAATGAGGTTATTTTTCGAGGCCGACGCCATTTTTGGGTGGCCACGCATACCAAGAGTCATTATGGCCAAAAATTGGAATTTCAACAAAAATTGAAAAAATTTACAATTTTGCCCCTCAAACTTTGACATGGATTTTCGAGGGCTTGCGCAATGAATTTCGCGATTCCGACACCACATTATGTTGGCCACGCACATGGAGAGTTGGTACGGGAGAAAAATGGAACTTTGTCCCGGGACCGGAAAAATGACGGTTTTGCCCATGGGCTATTTTTGGTTCCGAATTTTGGGGGATAATTAAGGAAATTAATTAAAATTGGACTTATCCTAATTATTGCAGTAAAGGACCAAAATGCGCTGCCACTAGCCACCGTGCCTCCTCGTCGACCACCACAGCCCCCAACCTCAGCCTTGCCCCTGTCCAACCCCTTTCTCTCTCCCTTTCTCTCTCTTTCTCTCCCTTTATATCTCCCGGTCATCACCGCCGCCACGCCGGAGAACCACCGCCACCGCGCCGGAGCTCGTACAGCGGAGCTGCTGCCACTGTGACCTCCAGCCCGTCCGTACGTCGCCGTGTGTCGCCGGCCGTACAGTGTCCATACGGCTGACCGTATGTCGTCCGTATGCCGTCACCGGGAACGCCGTCGCCGGTTCTACTGTTCACTAGTAATAGGCTGCCGTTCCTCGTCGTCGCGACCTTGGATTAAGTGAGTAAAATTCCTAAACCCGGATTAGGACTGGTAGTGCATTTTTCTAGACTTGTTTAGGTATTATCGGTGCATTTTGGACTGGCTTAGGTAGTATCAGTGTATATTTTAGACTGGGTTGAGGACTGATTGGTAGAAATTATTATCGAAAAAATTTAGTGGATTAATGAGAATTATTTGGGGGAGATTATTGGATTAAATGACCAATTTAGGAGCCCATTAGAAAATTACCGGGCATGTCCGGGTTGACTGGTTATACATGATTTGTGCATAATTGTGATTGATTTCGTACTGCCATGTCGCATGTGGTGTGGTTGAATTATGTGGAGTGCGATTGGCCAATGATTAGTTCGAAATTAATTGTTGATTTGTGATTCGCACGTTAGGCCACACGGTATTAATTGGGCCAATTGAGCACGTGTTGTGATATTCAGTGTTTGAATTATATTGGTGCTCGTGGTGTATTACATTGCATAACATGGACACGCATTGTGTATGACAAGAGTGAGGCATGTGATGAAATTGTGCGAGAATGCTTGCTTGCCATGAGCATGTGATCACCTAAAATACCCTGAAGCGTTTTACGCTGGGTTCAAATAATAATGAGTTGTATGATCACCTAAAGACCTTCGGGTCGTGACCCTTGGGTTGATACCGTCCTCATGCACTTTGAAGAAGGACGATGTACATTCGGAAGACGATCATCCTCATGCACTTTGAAGCAGGCTCTGGTTCGTAAGGAGATCAGTGTTGCGCCTCATGCACTTTGAAGTAGGCTAGAGACACTGGGCCAGATTGGTCGTTGCGCCTCATGCACTTTGAAGCAGGCTAGACGCACTGGGCCGTGAATATTGTTGACTCGAGTCGTAATAAATAATAAATTGGACAATTGCCAGTGTGCCAGTGTGGGCTAGTGGGCCAGGAAATGCACGTGACATGTCGACGACATTTGCCTGCATGAACATGTATGGATTGGCATGCGAGTGTGTGAGACTCGGTACATGAGCATGTGATTGGCGTACGTGTGATAATGTGTGCCACGTATGTGCCATGATTATTATACATTGAACTGTCTAACCTGCAGGGTCAGAAAATTGTTTGATTGTTGTTGCATTATGGTTTTAAATGTTTGTTTCCGGTCAGGAGATTACATGCTAGCCTAGCCTAGGTTTAGGGGTTGAACTTACTGATATTCGTCTCACGGTTGTGTAAACCGAAACTTTTCAGACCCCCAGCTGTAAAGATGCCGAATTCGCCGCTTTTTGGGATACCTGTACAGATACACCAGTATACCAGTACATACCCCACAGGAAATGGGGAATCCTATGTGAGATATGGATCCGTGGTGTTTGTAAACGTAGGAGAGTATTTTCATCAGACCCAAGAGTACATGGCCTGGTGCTTGCGAGATGCAGATGGCAACCTCGGACAACCCCTTAGGACTTTTGATGTGCCGATCGACCAAGATGGATTGATGATTCCACGAATGGCTGATAGTGAGATAATCAATCCTCAAGAGGTGTATGACGTAGACGGCGTGGATGAGCCCATGCAGGGGGAGCCTCAAGTAATCGCCGAAGATGTTAATCAACTCGAAGACGAAGAAGAGGAGTTTGAGGACATGGACATAGATGACGAGGAAGAAATTGGAGAGGTCGTTGAGGTAGGGTTCGATGAGGAAATAGGAGTAAATGACGGGTTATGACTCTACTTAGATCCAGAATTGGAGCCGGACTCCGAGGATGAGCGAGCACAGGCCATGGATTCGGAGGAGTCAGGGTTTAGTGAGGACGTCTCCGAGGAGTTGTCAGACAATCCTAACGAGTCTGATTTTGTCCCACAATATTAAAGATTATGGGGAAATGCATATGCGAGCTCAGATCATGGAACGAGATCAGTAGGAAAGAGCAGCCGCTTCAGGATCATGGTTTACTTAAAATAAAGATAATCGTCGTTTGGGAAAGAGGCCTATGACTGGAAATAGGCAATTCGTTCCGCCAGCCAGGCGGAATATCAGGAAACCGAATCCCCAGTTGGGTAGATATGGGGCGTGTTTTAAGTGTGGAAGTATGGAGCATCAGATTCACACTTGTCCACAGATGCAACCATCAGGACCGTCCAGAGTACCGCCACCACGAGCTGGGAATCAAGCCGGACCTCCCCTATCGGCTAATCAGGGACGACCGCCAGCTCAAGGAAGGATTTACGCGATGGCGCGCAAGGAAGCTGAGAATGCGCCGAGCGTGGTCACAGGTACGATTTCCTTATGTTATCATGCCGCGTATGCATTGTTTGATCCGGGGGCAACCCATTCGTTTGTTTCAGAGCAGTTTATTGAGTTAATTTGTGTGAAACCAGTGCTGCTTGAGAATATGCTTTGCGTGTTGACACCCATGAATGATAGGTTGTTAGTTTCTTTTGGGTGCCCTAACTGTAAGATAATCATTGGGGGTAAGGAAGAGAGTATCGACTTGGCAGTATTAGCCATGTTCGATTTTGATGTGATTATTGGAATGGACTGGTTAGTCCGACAGAAAGCTATAGTGGATTGCAGCGATAGGACGATCCAATTTAATCGGGATGGACGCCTTAGTTTTGCATTTCAGGGAAACCGAGGAGGAACCTCGATCCTTTGGATTTCCTCACTGGAGGTGAATAAGTTGTTGGATGAAGGGTGTGAAGGATATTTGGTAAATGTTGTGGATCCAACAATTGTGGAACCTAAGTTGGAAGATATACCAGTAGTAAGCAATTTTCCCAAGGTGTTTCCTCAGGAATTGCCGGGTTTACCGCCTGAGCGAGAGGTGGAGTTCGTGATTGAATTGACACCAGGGACAGAGCCGATTTCGAAAGCGTCATATAAGATGTCTTTATCAGAATTGAAAGAGTTAAAGGTCCAAATATAGGAACTACTGGATAAAGGCTTTATTCGCCCTAGTGCATCTCCGTAGGGAGCGCCAGTTCTGTTTGTCAGGAAGAAAGACGGAACCCTGAGGTTGTGTACAGATTACCGGCAGCTGAATCAAGTGACAGTGGAGAACAAGTATCCGCTGCTGAGGATTGATGATCTATTTGATCAGTTGCAAGGAGCCTCAGTGTTTTCCAAAATAGATTTGAGGACCGAGTACCATCAGCTAAGGATTAGAAATGAGGACATTCCCAAGACTGCTTTCAGAACTAGATACGGGCATTATGAATCTACGGTTATGCCCTTTGGATTAACGAATGCCCCAGCCGCTTTCATGGATTTGATGAATCGAGTGTTCAAGGAATTCCTGGATTAGTTTGTGATAGTTTTTATTGATGATATACTAGTGTATTCTAAGAGCCCCGAGGAACATGAGGTACACTTGACTAAAGTGCTACGGACCTTGAGAGAGCATGCATTGTATGCCAAGTTCAGCAAGTGTGAGTTTTGGCTCAACAAAGTGGGATTCCTTGGACATATCGTTTCTGGGGATGGAATTTCTGTAGACCCAGCTAAGATTGAAGCAGTTACCAAGTGGCCTAGACTGACATCGGTAACTGAGATCCGAAGTTTTCTAGGATTGGCTGGTTATTACAGGCGATTCATAGAAGGATTTTCGTCAATAGCCATGCCAATGACAAAGCTGCTTAAGAAGGAGGTGAAGTTTGAGTGGGATGACAAGTGTGAAAGGAGTTTTCAGGAATTGAAATACCGGTTAACGAATGCTCCTGTATTGATCATTCCGTCGGGCCCAAGAGGATTCGAGATTTATAGCGATGCTTTGCTAAGAGGATTGGGCTGTGTTCTAATGCAGCATGGAAAAGTGGTGGCATATGCGTGGCGTCACTTGAGGCCGCATGAGATGAATTACCCGACGCATGATTTGGAATTAGCTGCTATAGTATTTGCACTTAAGATCTGGAGACACTACTTATGTGGAGAGAAGTTCCAGATTTATACTGATCATCAAAGTCTCAAGTACCTATTTTTGCAAAAAGAGTTGAACATGAGGCAGCGCCGATGGATGGAGCTCCTAAAGGATTATGATTGTGACATTCTGTATCATCCTGGGAAAGCCAATCGAGTGGCAAATGCCTTGAGTCGAAAGTCTAGTTTGGCGCATCTAATAGTCAAGGAATGGACCTTATTGGAAAGACTCAAGGATTCAGAGTTTAAGTTAGAGATGAGTCACGTATCGAATTTGCTGGCCGCCTTGAGGATTGAGCCATAAATTCAGGTCAAGATTAAGGAATTACAGTCTACGGACCCAGAAATCCAAAAGATTATTGAAATGGATGCAGCTAAGAGGAAACCGGACTTTCAAGTGTCCAAGGATGGAGTTCTGAAGTTTAGAGGGCGATTGTGTGTGCCGGATGATATAAAACTTAAGGAAGAAATCTTATCGGAAACTCATAGGAGCAATTACAGTATCCACCCGGGGAGTACGAAGATGTACCAGAATTTAAGATAACACTATTGGTGGATGGAATGAAGGTGGATGTGGCCAGGCATGTAGCTAAGTGTTTGACGTGCTAACAAGTGAAGGCACGGCATTGTAAGCCTGGAGGACTATTGAGACCGTTAGAAATCCCAGAGTGGAAATGGGAATATATCACAATGGATTTCGTGACGGGACTACCAATAAGCCAGAGAGGACATGAGTCAATTTGGGTAATAGTGAATAGACTGACTAAATCAGCGCACTTTCTGGCTGTGCGAAAGGACTTTGAGTTGGAAAGATACGCAGACTTGTATGTGAGGCAGATCGTGAGGTTGCATGGAGTACCAGTAACGATCACTTCGGACCGTGATCCGAGATTTACGGCCAATTTCTGGAAAAGTTTGCAAACGGCCTTAGGAACGAAGTTACGGTTCAGTACGGCTTACCATCCACAGACAGATGGCCAGTCTGAAAGGGTCATTCAAACCCTGGAGGATATGCTGAGAGCTTATGCGATAGATTTCCAAGGCAAATGGGAGGAATAGTTACACTTGGTGGAGTTTGCCTATAATAATAGATATCAGCAGAGCATTCAAATGGCACCGTTTGAGGCTTTATATGATAGGGCGTGCAGGACGCCAGTGTGTTGGGATGAAGTGGGTGAACGGAGTATCACGGATCCAGAGTTAATACAATAGACAGTTGAGGCAGTTGAGGTCATTCGAGACCGACTCAGAACGGCGCAGAGTCGCCAGAAAAGTTATGCCGATCGAAGACGACGACCTTTAGAGTTTCAGGTTGGAGATCACGTGTTTGTTAAGGTGTCGCCTATGAAGGGATTATCTAGATTCGGCAAGAAGGGAAAACTGAGTACTAGGTATGTCGGGCCATTTGAAATTTTGGAAAAGATTGGAGATATGGCTGATCGACTTGCCTTGCCGCCCAATTTGTCACAAGTATACAGTGTTTTTCACGTGTCGATGTTAAGAAAGTATGAACCAGATCCGACTCATGTCTTGAGGTACGAGGAGATAGAAGTGGACGATAAAGTGTCGTACATGGAAAGACCAGTCAGGATTGAGGATAGAAAAGAGCGTGTGTTGAGGAACAAAACAATCCTGATGGTCAAAGTTGTCTTGGAGCACCACGGAACAGAAGGTGCCATGTGGGAAAGTGAAGAAGCCATGAGACATCAACACCCCCAGTTATTTAAGTAGATAAGGATAGATCGCAAATTTCAAGGACGAAATTTTTGTAAGGGGGAAGAGTTGTAACAGCCCGAATTTCGATGTAATTTCGGGATCAATAAAACTGATATTATTTCGCATTTCATTTTAGTAAGTCTCGCCCAGAGCTAATCACTCTCGAGATACTAACCAATGGGGTATGGCTAACTAGAAAACGGTACGTGGACCGGGGACGCTATCGTGAACCGGACACCGATCACGAGAGACGCTGAGGGAATATTTAGGGCCAACGTGGGCTGATCGTAGGAAAGGGTAATGGATTGGGTTTGGCCAAGGCCTACAATAGGGACGCAGGTGATTCTGTAAGACCGAAAGTACACGTGGCCAACCAGTCCTGAACTTGAATCGAATGATCGTGACCTCTGGAACTAGTGATAATTTCTCATTCTCTTAAGGATCGAGACCACCACGATACGAATAGCCCTAGGTCGATACGCGTAACCTCTAAACAGCCGCTCGTTAGTGAGAGACCCTGAAATTGAAAGTTTAGCGAGTTTTGTTTACGGAATTTTGCCCGGATTTCGATGTCGATTTTCAAAGGCTTAAGAGAACATTTTTGGGAATTTGACGTCATATTACGCTGGCCATACACGTTTGGAGTTAGTACGAGTAAAAATTGGAATTTCGGTCTGGGGGTGAAAAATCACGATTTTGCCCCTCGGGACGCCAGCGTTGCTTTTAGAGTCCAAATGAGGCTATTTTTCGAGGCCAACGCCATTTTTGGGTGGCCACGCATGCCAGGAGTCGTTATGGCCAAAAATTGGAATTTCGACAAAAATTGGAAAAATTGACGATTTTGCCCCTCAAACTTTGATGTGGATTTTCGAGGGCTTGCGTGATGAATTTCGCGATTCCAACACCACATTATGTTGGCCACGCACATGGAGGGTTGGTATGGGCAAAAAATGGAACTTTGCCCCGGGACCGGAAAAATGACGATTTTGTCCCTAGGCTATTTTTGGTTCCGAATTTTGGGGGATAATTAAGGAAATTAATTAAAATTGGACTTATCCTAATTATTGCAGCAAAGGACCAAAATGCCCTTGAATTATTGGATAAGATTTAATGGTGGCCCTTGGATGAGGGGTAAAATGGTCATTTTTGCTAGATCTTTGACACTTGGCACCCCTAGCCCCTAATGTTTGACCAAGATAAGACTCTCTCTCTCTCCTCTCACCCTCATTTTCGGCCAGAACTCTCCCTCTCCTCCCGATCACTCTCTCTCTCTCTCTCTCATTTTCTCTCTCGGCTTGGCCTTGCCAGCGCTGCCGCCGGCCACCATGCCTCCCCGTCGACCACCACAGCCCCCAGCCTCAGCCTTGCCCCTGTCCGACCCCTTTCTCTCTCCCTTTCTTTCTCTTTCTCTCCCTTTTTCTCTCCCGATCATCACCGCCACCACGCCGGAGACCCACCGCTGCCGCGCCAGAGCTCGTACAGCGGAGCTGCTGCCACTGTGACCTCTAGCCCGTCCGTACATCGCCATACGTCATTGACCGTACAGTGTCCGTACAGCTGAACGTACGTCGTCCGTACGCCGTCGCTGGGAACGCCACCGTCGGTTCTACTGTTCACCAGTAATAGGCCGCCGTTCCTCGTCGTCGTGACCTTGGATTAAGTGAGTAAAATTCCTAAACCCAGATTAGGACTGATAGTGCATTTTGCTGGACTGATTTAAGTATTATCGGTGCATTTTGGACTGGCTTAGGTAGTATCAGTGTATATTTCAGACTGGGTTGAGGACTGATTGGTAGAAATTATTATCGAAAAAATTTAGTGGATTAATGAGAATTATTTGGGGGAGATTAATTGGATTAAATGACCAATTTAGGAGCCCATTGGAAAATTACCGGGTATGTCCGGGTTGACTGGTTGTACGTGATTTGTGCTTAATTGTGATTGATTTTGTACTGCCATGTCGCATGTGGTGTGGCTGAATTATGTGGAGTGCGATTGGCCAATGATTGGTTTGAAATTAATTGTTGATTTGTGATTCGCACGTTAGGCCACGCGGTGTTAATTGGGTCAATTGAGCACATGTTGTGATATTGAGTATTTGAATTATATTGGTGCTTGTGGTGCATTGCATTGCATAACATGGACACGCATTGTGTATGTCAAGAGTGAGGCATGTGATGAAATTGTGCGAGAATGCGTGCTTGCCATGAGCATGTGATCATCTAAAATACCCTAAAGCGTTTTACGCTGGGTTCAGATAATAATGAGTTGTGTTATCATCTAAGGACCTTCGGGTCGTGACCCTCGGATCGATACCGTCCTCATGCACTTTGAAGCAGGACGATGCTCTGTACGTCCGGAAGACGACCATCCTCATGCACTTTGAAGCAGGCTCTGATTCGTAAGGAGATCAGTGTTGCGCCTCATGCACTTTGAAGTAGGCTAGAGACACTGGGCCAGATCGGTTGCTGCGCCTCATGCACTTTGAAGCAGGCTAGATGCACTGGGCCATGAATATTGTTGACTCGAGTCGTAATAAATAATAAATTGGACAATTGCCAGTGGGCCAGTGTGGCCCAGTGGGCCGGGAAATGCACGTGACATGTCGATGACATTTGCCTGCATGAACATGCATGGATTGGCATGCGAGTGTGTGAGACTCGGTACATGAGCATGTGATTGGCGTACGTGTGATAATGTGTGCCACATATGTGCTGTGATTATTATACATTGAATTGTCTAACCTGCAGGGTCAAAAAATTGTTTGATTGTTGTTGCATTATGGTTTTAAATGTTTGTTTCCGGTTAGGAGATTGCATGCTAGCCTAACCTAGATTTAGGGGTTGAACTCACTGAGATTCGTCTCACGGTTGTGTAAACCGAAACTTTTCAGACCCCTAGCCGTAAAGATGCCGAATCCGCCGCTTTTTGGGATACCTGTACAGATATACCAGTATACCAGTACATACCCCGCAGGAAATGGGGAATCCTATGTGAGATATGGATCCGTGGTGTTTGTAAACTCAGGAGAGTATTTTCATCAGACCCAAGAGTACATGGCCTGGTGCTTGCGAGATGCAGACGGCAACCTCGGACAACCTCTTAGGACTTTTGATGTGCCGATCGACCAAGATGGATTGATGATTCCACGAATGGCTGATAGTGAGATAATCAATCCTCAAGAGGTGTATGACGTAGACGGCGTGGATGAGCCCATGCAGGGGGAGCCTCAAGTAATCGCTGAAGGTGTTAATCAACTCGAAGACGAAGAAGAGGAGTTTGAGGACATGGACATAGATGACGAGGAAGAAATTGTAGAGGTCGCTGAGGTAGGGTCCGATGAGGAAATAGGAGTAAATGACGGGTTAGGACTCTACTTAGATCCAGAATTGGAGTCGGACTCCGAGGATGAGCGAGCACAGGCCATGGATTCGGAGGAGTCAGGGTCTAGTGAGGACGTCTCCGAGGAGTTGTCAGACGATCCCACCGAGTCGTCCGATCCTGACTGGGAGCCATAGGGTCGTTATGTGTCCTTAACTAGTAGTGAGGGCCGCTACTTTTTGGACTATAGCCCTCCTCCCAAGTTTTAGACTGACCTCCCTAGCCACTTATCCCTTTTTGATCAAATGGCTACTGATTGTGTGTACCTTTTTGGTTGTACTTGTAAATATTGTACAAATGGTTTTTAATAGTAATATAAATGTGTAATTATTTTCTATGATGGTGTTTGATGTATGGCTATCGTTGGCTCATATTGTAGATGTCTGGGTTTGTTTATTTAATGCTTCTACTTGTACTTGATCTCTGTTTTTGGGTGTGGGCGGCGACGCTTCCTGGGACGTCGCAGTCAAACGACCGAAGGTGGGATGCTCGCACTTCGTGGGGTACGGGGCATGACAACTTCTAATGTAGAACGATTGGCATGTGATTATCTTGACAAACGAGATTGCCAGAAATCGACGCGATTTGACTGTGACTGATGCCGGAGCATTCTTCGAAAACATCAAAGACAATTAATGATCTCTTATATTTTCGACAGTAGTTGAATAATTTTAGATTTTCAGAATCCTCATTAATTGTGATTTGTCTTCTAGAAATTTATTACGATCTCTATTTTCCAAACTTGGATGGTTGTTCCTTATTTGCCTATAAAAGGATACTATGATGAATGAGATGGACACGGCTATCAATTGGATTTTAGAATTACTTTGGAAATCTTTTTTGAGTTATAGCTTACCCTGCATCAACTTCAAAATCAATTATAAGGTTTTCCCAACAGATTCATTAGAGATTATGGTCCATCATTCAAAAAGCAATCTTGATTTTAACTGGTGGTGTACCACGCCACTCCAATCCTCTCTCACATACACCCTCGCACCACACAATCTATACTAATCAAGTATCATCTCTAACATTGACATACGTATGCACTAATATTATTGATCTTCAGGATCATCCATCAAAACTTGCAGTCACAATCTCAATCCAACTGTATCGTCCTAAGTAATTGGCTTGCATATACTCTTAGCAATAAAAAAAACTCTTGCAAGAAAAAGTTAAAATATAGAATGTTTTTGAATAATCTACACATGTTAATAAAGTTTACTTATAGTAGCATGGGTTACAAAGACGAGGCATTCATGCAATCGTGAGTACAAGCAACCCAGGACGCCCCTGTGTCTATTTCAGCGACTCCATTTCTAGCAAGTTCTTAGTTGGCGAGCTAATTATGATTAATTTGTTAATATTTTCTGTGCTTCTAATTTTTTGAGCTTAACACAATTGGCTCCATCCTGTGATAAGCCTTGCAGTTGAAAGTTGAATGAGATTCCCATAAAACTAATCTCGGGTAGATAACATTTGGCTTAAACGGTGATGATTTTATTTAGGACAGATTTCTTGCCCTGCAATCAAGGTCAATTGTTGCATGAGCCGTTTAATGAGCTTACTTGGTATATTCGGGCATCTTCCTTTCAAAATTACAGCAATAAAATTATGAATAGCAATGCCATAACATATGACTCGTACATTTATTGTCCGGCCAAAAAAATACATATGTAATGTTTAATGTCTAGCCCTCAATTTCTATAATGCATTTGAATTGTTTCTATATGATGAATAATCACTCGTGTACTCTCTAAAAGACATCAACTAGCGACCTAAAATAAAAGACATCAACTACCCTATCATTTTCCATGCTCGCATAGTTCTCAAAGTATTATCTATAACGATCAAGATGTTCATAGATTAAATCTCAAATAATATCAGATTATACACTCATTAGCCTCAAATAATGCACCGATCCAAGAATGCAATAGTAATCTTAATATAATTACAATCCACAAACCTTTCATTGCGCACTCTGGTCCCGAAAACTGGATCTTCGCTACTCTCCTCAATTCAATCAATATGCAAAAACAAGTACTGAAAAAACTTTTATATCTTTTAGCAGAATATTATGGCCAAGAAACTATTAAATCCAAATAGAGAAACTATATTTGTTTCTGCAATATGATCAGAGCGATAGTTTGGACTTTCATTTGCTAAAAAAGATGTTAGTTTTCTTTTGCATATAATAAGTAATATTTGCACTGCATGCTATCTCTCACGTAAATGTATTGTTAAATGCTTTTAGAGAGTATTTCTTTCCATCCCTTGTTTTTACTAAGTTTATCCTCTTAGGAAACCATATAAAATGAAATATGCGAGACCGATGGGTTTGATCGATGTTAGAAATCCTTCTAACGACTTTCAGAAGCATATAACGTGCCTTTTAGCATTTTATTGGTGCTTCCAATAACGACAGTGAAAGTCGAAATGTCGCATTCGTAATTTTTTTTTTTGATAACCCAGGGAACCCCCGCACGGCCGACAGTCGGGGAGTAAACCCTGGGGGCGACACGTGCTAGCCACCACACACATGCCACCGGTTAAGTCACCCTGCGGTGCCCGGGATTCGAACACTCAACCTTTTGCGAGAGGAAGAGTGCGCGCTCCAGCAGCGCCACCCAGGCGGGTGGTCGCATCAGTAATTTTAATCGAGCGAAATCATCAATAATTTGAGGTCTGATCCACTGATTTGATTTTCCTTACAAGTCAATTGATGACCAAAGGATGTGCATTATCACAATAGTGGATTATGAAATTCCTACCTAACCTACCTTCTATCATATTTCTTGGTATGGAAATGTATTGAATGCAAAATATGCAAGTGTATCCACCAATAACGAGAATAGCGAATTCTTTGCCTATTTATACAGCTCTCATCTTTTTATACTCCACACTACATATCTTGTTCCTCTTGAGCAACAATCTTACCCCTCTCCTCATAAACGACCCTCTCTATCAACAAATGATGAAGTTGTTCCGCCAACCTTTATTACATTTCCTCAAGAAAACTATTGATGCATCTTATTTGTGATCTATTTGTTTCATCAAAGATTGTGATCCATCATATGGAAAGCACTCCTAATTTCAATAAGATATGCATCATCATGCATTCTAACCCTGAAATGTCGGATCAATGATTTACCAAAATAAGCTATTTGTATCACTTCATCTTCATTCCCTGAGGTGGGTGGGATTGTTGGCAACCCTCAGAAGGTGAGTGAACTTTGTGCAGGTGTTCAACGGATGAATGGAGGAAGAGGAAGAGAACCTGGGGCCTGCTTTAGGGTGAATAGTTCTACTTTCAAGTATTAGATCGAAAACTGTATAATAACTCGGCGTAGGGAAGTAGCATCCCTTCATTTTTTCATAGCTGAGAAATAAATATTGTTACACGAAGCATCCATCTTTTTTCCTGTATTATATGCACACCTCTGATACAATTGGTTCTATTTTTTTTTCTACGTCGCTAACGAAGCATGTGATATGAATCTTGAGCGATGGTCAAGTTAATCATGCGACGGTGGCATGACTCTAAAGCAATGGCAAGCTTGACATATATTTTCTGTCGTACTTTTCTCTAATCAACAAAATCCAACGTGGATCCTCTACTTGTGACATCCCGGATTTTGACTCAATTTTGGGATTTAATAAACGTGTAATTCGTCAGTGTACTTGTAGTAAAATCTCGCCCGGGAACTGATCACTCCCGGTTATTATTTTTAAATTAGAGATTTCGCTAAAATCGCACTCAATCGAATTTGACCGTTATTTAGAGCTCAAACTTCGGTGTCGAATTTCTCGAGTTCCCGGACGAAATAAATTGGACGGTGTCGAGATTATCGTGGCCAACATCGATATTGTCAGGAATAGTGGAAAAGTGAATTTTTGTCCGGGTACGAATTTGGACTAGTAAACCTCCCTCGTTGTAGTTTGATTTAATTAATTTGGCATTTGTCCCTTATTATATTCTAGGATTAATTTGGACCACCGAATCGTCTTCGATTTTAAATATGGGCCGTTGAATCGCAATAATTATTTGAATGAAGTTTATTTTTTCTCTCTCCCTCTCTCTTTCTTTCTCTCTCTTCCTTCTGCCGCGCCGAGCCCCTGACCTACACGTTTCCTTCTCCCGTGCGTCTGCCCCTCTCTCTCCTTCCTTCTCTCTCTCTCTCTCTCTCTCTCTCTCTCTCTCTTTTTCCCCCTTGCATGCACACGTCCATCACGCATGCACGCACGCCCATTCCCCCCTCTGACACCCCACCCTCTCTCTCTCTCCTCTTCCTTCTTCTTCTCTTTCTTCTTCCTTCTCTTCTCTTCTGCTCTTATTCTTCAGTCTTCTTTCCTCCTCCCCCGACGAGCCTGTGTGTGGCCCTGCTCCGCCCAGCGCCGACCCAGCTCGCCAATCGCCGCTCGTCAGACCGACCTCCGCCGCTCGTCGCCACCGCGCGCCGTTCGGCCGCCGCCTCCACCCTGTCGCCGCCGCCCTCAACAACCGCCACCCCTCCCCTTACCCTCCTCCTTCTCCCTCTCGGCTGCTTCTTCGGCCTCCGTTCGACGCCGCCCTGACCGTCGCCGCCGCGGGCTCGGCTGTCTGAGCCTCCAGGAGCTCGCCGCAGCCACAGTCTCTGTCCCCCGGTGCCCCTTCAGCCACCGACTGCCGCCGTGCCGCCCGAGCGCCGCCGGCTCCGAGCCTTCACCGCCCAGCTCTCTCTCTCCCTCGCCACCCCACTCCGGCCAACTTTCCTCCCTCCCTCTGAGCTAGTCGCCGGAGAACCGTTACTGCTTGCTGCCGCCGTCACCGCATCGCAGCCACAGCCATTCGCCGGAGCAAGCCAGCCGACCAGCCACCGCCGCGCCTGCACCCATGCCCGTGCTCGCGCCCTTGCCCGTGCCCTTGCCCGCGCTTGTGCCCGTGTGTGTGCCCGTGGCCGAGCCCATGGCCGGGCATTGTGCCCATGGCAGAGTCGTGGCCGAAGGCTGTGCCCGTGGCCGAGCGCCGTGGCCGAGCCACGCGCCCATCGCACCCTCGCCCACGCCTAGTCAGCACTGTTCACTCGGGCCATTTTAGACCCGAGCCGATTTTTACCGGGCCAAAATCTAGTAAGTGACTTCCTAAACCCTACCTAGCACATTGGGTATTATTAGACTTGTCTAGAGATGGATTAGTACCGATTTAGGGGCTAAACGTGGAGTATGGTCAATATTTGTATGTGCGTAATTGTTATATTAAATAGTGATATTTGTGGGGCTTACTTAGTGGCTATTTATGGTGGGTAAATGACCGTATTGTTGTGGCGTGTGTGGGGGAAATTGACGTTTGATTGTGGCCGACTTGGATGGTTTTGGGTGCATATTAGTGGCTAATGTTGGTGGGTCAATGATTGGCGTGCTGTGGCATTCGTATGTGGATTGGATGTTCGTATGTGGCCGATTAAATGTCGAGTTTGTGGGTTGGTGTGATTTGTTCGTGAATTGCCATGTGTAATCGGTTGGGCCATGTAGTGGCTGATTTGCGTGTGAATTATGCTTGATTATGCAATGCCATGTTGAGTGCTAGTGTGGCCGAGAATTGAGGGGCATGGCAGGCCTTGAGTGTGCTCAATTATATTGATTAATCATATGAATTCGGATGCCAAATATGTGTTGTGACTAATTTGAATTGAGTGCCCGAGTGTGATTATTATGGCCATGAGTGTGTATATCGAGCATTGACATAACATGTGCATTACGTAAATGTGCACGAATGGCATGAGCATGTGATCACCTAAATCGCCCTGTTGTGTCTTACGCGGGGTTCAGATAATAATTGGTGGTATGAGTACGTATGATCACATAAAACCCTAATGCGTCTTACGCGGGGTATTGAACCCGTCCTGATGCGTTTTACGCGGGACGATGCCCGGATTGCCGAAAAACGGCTAACCTGATGCGTTTTACGCGGGTTTTGGTCTATATAAGGATATCGGTGTTGCGCCTGATGCGTTTTACGCGGGCTAGAGACACTGGGCCTGATGCGTCTTACGCGGGCCAGGAAGTGTTGTATGTGATAGACCTGATGCGTTTTACGCGGGTCGGACCTGATGCGCTTAACGCGGGTCGGTGAATAAATAAAAATTTGGCACGTGTGCATGTGTGCAGAAAGGAACATGAGCATATGCATAATGATGGCACGTGTGCAAGAGTGCATTAACGAGTGCAAGCATGTGCATGGCATGTGTTCGTGGCCAATTAATATGTGTGTATGTACCATTGTTGGGCTTAGTACCAGTATTATTATGTGCCTAACCTGCAAGGTCAACATATGTTTGATTTGGGCCCGAAGGCCTAAGTCGTGTGGTTGCTCTATTGTGTGTTTGGGTAAGACTTGTCTGGGTACGCATTGGCCTATGTGGAGTTTAGGGGGTTGCTTATTGAGACTCGTTCTCACGGTTATTATATAACCATTTCAGATCCGCGACCATGAGTGATTGTAGACACTGCAAGGGTATCTCGGAGATCGAGGACGGGTCAAGTACCCGGTATTTTGAGTTTCCCCTTTTGTAGAGGAGTTAAGTTTGCAACTATTGTCCCTTTCGAGAAACGTGGTTCTGTTGTTGTGGCTTAGCTTGGGGATTATCTTTTGTGGATGTCGTATGTATCTGTCAAGTGTAGGAACTACAGTTATTATTTCATGCTATTGCTATCCCTTGTCATTATTAATCGTCCGGGTTGTTTCTATTTGTTTCCACGTGTGTTTAATCTCTGATGTTCGGGTTGGGTCGGCGACGTGTCTGGGACGTCGCATTCAATGATTGACCATCGAGGGGTGATCATGCGCTCGTAGGGTGCGGGGCGTGACACTACTAGCTGTTGGTAGTTTGTTTGTAAAACAAACAATGAGGTGCCTTGTCCCACATCGAAAGGATGTGAGTGTGCACGTGGACGAGATTTGGCACTAATCAACGATCATTTTTATTTATTTATTAAATTTCAAATTTATTATTATAAAATAACTGTTTTATCATATTGAAATAGTGTGACTGTTCGCAATAGAGTGGCGGTTATTTTTTAATAATTTAATTTTGGATTTTTATTTTCTGCCTAATGGTAATTAGGCTTTCTCATAACCTTTGGAAGGTTGTGTCTGTTCAGACATAACTTCTTTACATTCAAAAGGTTGTGTTTGTTCAACGTATAAATATTTCAACGTTTTTGTTCATTAAGAAGAACAACCATTTTTTCATTTCTTCCAAGAGATATACAGCCATCTTTTCTAATTATTTTCCTAAAGAGACCTTGGAGATATACCGAAATTGCTATTCGGTATTCTCAATCGAGACTTTGTTGTATCCTGAAGGAAATTTGCCAGTAACCATTAGCAACTTCGTGGAGCAAATAATTCCTTAAAGAAAGTGATATCACGCCTCAAAGTCTCATTTCATTGTTCATCCCATTTGAAGTTGAAGTTTCTTTTCTTCTATAAATTCGGAGGAGCATATTTCCCCAACACTAGCTATGTTAAACAAAGATTGAACGTCTGCAACATTTTCCTACCTGTAGTATCCCTTAGGTTAAACATGCGCTTTTCAAGCATGAATTGGAACAGGTAATACTCATGTGGAATATCGTTTAATTACCATGTAGACATGTTTTCGAAAATCTTAAGGTTTTTTTTTTTTGGTAAGGTCGAAAATCTTAAGGTTGGTAGTCAATTTTTCTTAAAATTTGAAGGATTCATCAATTGAACAATTTAGACCAGGCCTACAATGTATGACATTTGCCACTATGGAAATGTGTATTAAATGCAAATATGCAAGTGTATCCACATTAATAATGATTTTGCACCAATAAATCGCCTATCTATACAATCCTTCATCTTTCTATGCAACATGCTTCTTCGCTCTCAGCTAATTAGCCTCACAATTAAACCCCGCATTACCTCTCTCCTTCTGCTAACTCTCCCACCATGTGACACAACCTTAAGAGTCGTTTCCTCTATGGCAAAATCTAGGGATGCATTTCCAGTCGATCCATTCGAGATTATGGTCCATCATTGAAAAAGCAATCTTGATTTCAACTGGAGGTGTATCGTGCCACTCCAATCCTCTCACATAGACCCGCACCCGCAATTTATACTTCTCAAGTATCAACTATAACGATGTAGTAATTTTCATTTGATTAATAGCATGATGTATGTGGATGTTGGGAGGAGGAGGCTCGTGATAGGATAATTTCAAGGTGAAAACACTCATAACCTACACAACTCAAGAAAGAGAAGGAGACGGATATGCTTTTTCTTTTTCTTTTTATTTCACCTTATTAGAAATGACCACAATACTTGCTTTTATAGAGGCTTGTTACATGACTCTTACTCTTAAATGATTCATAAAAATATTTAGCACTCCAAGGAGATAGATTCCTAGAAATTTAGAAAACATTAAAGCTCCATTTGTTTCAAGGAAAACATTTTCCAGGAAAACTGTTCCTTATTTTTTGGTGTTTAGTTCACTTAGGAAAATGAGTCAACAGAAAATGTTATCCTACCAAAGCTTAAATTCTAGAAAATGATTTCCTCTTTGAAAAATCGAAAAACATTTTCCAAAATATGACTAACTATTGGTACTTAGATCCGAAACTCTACACTTGAGTACGAAAACCCCAATGTTGGTTCTTATGTCTCTAGCAACTAGGCCAAGGTTCATCAAAATCGGGCTTGGACCTCCGGCATGCACATGCTCGAACCCTTGGTGCTTGTGCCCGATATCCTGACGCTCGAGCCTGGATCCATAAGGGTTGTGCTCAAGTCCCCGACGCTCGAGCTCGTCCCTGACACTCAGGCCCGAGTCCTCAAAGGCCAAGCACGTGTCGTTGGCGCTCAAGTTCGAGTCTTTGATTAATGAAACTTTTATTCTTATAAAAATAATTTAAGAAAATCGAAACTTTTTATTTAAAAAAATTGAATTTTTAATTTTTTTTCTTTTTTCTTTTCTTTCTTTTTCTTTTTGCTTCATCCTCAGCCTATCACCGGCCATGGCGATGGCCAACGACCAGCCACAGGCGAGCTCAAGCCCACCAGCCTTGGGTGAGGCTCCACCTGGCCAAATCCGATGAGCTAGGCCAGGCCCAAGTATTGCCCGAGGTTGCTAGAGATTGGTCGGCGATCGGCCTCGAGATCTCCGACAATCAAACCACTCGACGCAACCAACAAAGAATCGATTTGATTGCAAGAAAAGGCGCCATAGGGGTGGATAAACATAAAATCACGCGAGTAGGAAACACCAAGCGCATTAATTCAGAGAGAGAAGAGAGAGAGATTTGAGGTGTTTGATATGCGTTGGAGTGAGACAGGGAAAAGTGGAGACCTTACGAATGCGCAAGCCACGAGGAGATAAATGAAGGTTTCAAGAACAGGAGAGAAGGCCTAGAGATAGTCAGAGGATAGAGGACATGCAGACGAGTTATCGATGCCATTTTCATTTTGCGGTAGCTTCGCTTCCCATCTTTACCCAGTCGAAGCTTGACTATGCTACGAAAGTTTTTTTTCTTTCGGGAAAACTACATAATTGGTCTTCGTACTACAGTTGCTATTTGATTTTGATCTTTATATTAATTGTTGCTGACCTTTGGCAACCTCAGGCTAGCTCTAACCTTGCCAGCCTAGGGTGAGCTTATCCCTTGCCTGTGGTTGGTCACCGGCCATTGCCATGGTTGGTGACTGATTGAGAAAGAAGGAAAAAAAAAAGAAAGAAAGGAAAATAAAGAAAATAAAAATTAAATTAAATTAAAAAGTAAAAAATAATTGTAATTAAAAAACACTAATTTTTTGATAATTTTCCCTAGAAAAATCAAGTCAGATTTTTTATATTAAACAATGGAAAATATTTTCTAGTTCATTTTTACCTTTTAGGCAAATACTAGGAAAATTATCCAAAAAATCATAAACCTATTGCACTTTTACCAATTTAGTCGTAAACCTTTCAATTTTATCAATTTAGTCCTAAACCTTTTGCATTCGTACCAATTCAGTCCATCCATCCAATTTTGGCCGGCCAGCGCTGACATGAACGCCTGTCGCCCTGTGAACACTAATGTGGTAAATTTTTTTAATATTTTAATATATTTTTTTGAATTTTTTTTCCTTTTGTTTTTTATTCTGCCCATCTTCCCTTTGGTCGATCCAACAACTAGCCAAAGGCAAGGTCTCTGGTGAAGCTCGCCCGCCCCTGGCTAGGCGAGGTCGAGCCAAGGCAAGACCAACCTCATTGTCGCTGGGTGTCGCCGTCAATGGATTCTCCCTCGCCCAGCCTAGCAACAGTGAGGTCAACCTCACCAAGGCTGGGTGAGGCTCGACCTCGTAAGATCTTAGCAAGGTCAAGCCTCACCCAGCCAAGGCGAGGCCACCGTCGTTGGATTCTACCTTGCCTAGCGAGGGCGGGGTTGGCCTTGCCTTGGCTGAGCAAGGCTCGACCTCACCCAGATCTAGTGAGGTCGAGCCTTGCCTAGCTATGGCTAGGCCAACCTCGCAATTGCTAGGCGAGGTTGGCCTCGCCTTAGCTGGGTGAGGTTGGCCCTTGCCTTTGATCGGTCGTCGGACCAGCCAGAGGGAAGATGGGTAGAAAAAAAAGAGGAAGAAAATATTAAAATATTAAAATAATTGCCATGTCAGTGTTTACCAGAAGGCCAGCAGTGATCGGCATCCACGTCAACGTCGGCCATCCAAAATTGGCCAAATTGACTGAATTGGTACAAATGCAAGATGTTTAAGACTGAATCTGCAAAATTGAAAATTTTATGACTGAATTAGCAAACATGCAATAGGTTTAAGACTATTTGAACAATTTTACAGCTAAATACTGGAAAATATTATTATTTTCCTAAAAATTGACTTCCTGGAAAATATCTTCTAAAAGTGTCATATTTTTCGTGAAACAAATGAAGCCTAACTAGAAACACAAGTAGTCATGACGCATGTATGTAGAACATTCATGAATTTGATTTAATTACTGACACCTCGAACTGATTGACCGCATGACTTCATCTTCATAAATCTTTTGCCTGCCTAAGCGGACTCTTGTTGTCATTACTTATTCTCTATTTAGACCCCATCTAACTTCTGTCACACACCTCTTGTCGTATTAGCGAAGGCGTTGTGGGTTCTACATGTCCCCATCTTTACGTTCGTTTTTTTCCCTTTTGTACTTCCTTTTTTAACAAGGCTTTAATCAAGGAGGCGGAACATGGAATTAGGAATATCCCCCATTGCTATTCCGTTTGAGAGCGAGCCGGATCGGAGTTTGAACTGAGAATGGCCTCCATTATTTTTCATTTATTTATTATTTATTTCCCATATGGCTTATATTCGACAGAACAAAATGGCGTTGCCAGATCTAGCGAGGCGAGACTAGGCTCAGCCTCACCCTAAGCTAGTGAGGCTCGAGTTCGCCAGCCTTGGGCGAGCGAGGTCAAGCCTCACCTATGGCAGGTCGCTGGCCGCCGCCGTTGGCCAGTGATAGGTAGACGAAGAAAGAAAAAAAAAGAGAAAAAGCAAAAAGAAAAGAAAAGAAATATAAAAAATTATTTAAAAATTCAAAACATAAAAAGAAATAAAAATTAATTTTTAAAAAATAAAATAAAAAAATATTAAAAGGAATGCAAGGTGGACAATTGAGTCAGATTTTCCATACAAATTGACAGAAAATAATTTTCAATTTATTTTCTGGTGTTAATCGAACACTGAAAAATATTGTCATTTTTTTGGAAAATGACATTTTGGAATACATATTCCAAAAACGTCACATTTTTAGCAAAATAAAAGGGGCCATAATGCAAAGACCTACATTCACGAGTCCCTTTTTTCTTGTTTGGTTTTAATAATGTAATATATTGGTCTTTTTGATCGAGTCAAAAAGTAGTGGTGGGACCCACTTTTAAATAAATTAAAAAAAGAAAAAGAAGCAAAAAGTTGGTCGACTTCAGCTTATAAGGAGCCGAGAGCTCATGGAAATAGAAGGAAAGAAGGAAAGAGAGAGAGAGAAAGGAAATAAAATAGAAGAGAAAAGGGAAAAGAGAGGAGGGTTTTCCGCTGCGGTCATCTCGCAAAGCCAATTTGACTTCATATTATAACACCCGGACTCGTTGTTTGAATAATGTTTGTTGTTTGGTTTTGAGCATTCTTAAGAGAGTAGAGCTAATATCTTCGTTAGTTTTGTAAAATCCATGTCCTGAAGTACTAGTATATATATATCGAACTAAGATAAGCATATTTGTTGCATCAAGCTAAATTGAGTGTAAACTACTTTTTGGGTTGTGGTGAGATGGTTTGACAAACCTCTCTTGAAACTTTATGTGCACTACTTTGTGAATTCGATTTAAGTTATATGTTTTGGTTTATGAAACCAATTGTGATATGGACTGATAAAAGATTAAGTGCTATATGATAACATAAATTTATGGGAGCCACCTCTAGGGCATTGTATGTCGATATATGTTGATAAAAAATTAAGTGTTATACGATAACGTAAATTCATGTGAGCCACTTATAAAGCCTTGTAGTCAAGGACTAAGTGTTACACAATGACTCGGGTCACGTGAGAGCCGCCTCTAAGGCCTTGTACTATTAATATGTGTAGCAAAGGGCTAAGTGCTATACGGTGATGCGAGTCGTGTGGGAGCCACCTCTAGGGCCTTGTTAATTAATATACGTTGGTTAAAGATTAAGTGTTGCATAATAACGTAAATTCATAGGAACTACCTCTAGAGCCTTGACTTGAATATTGAGCATGGAATTGATCATTGATATGTGATTTGACGAGTTTGATTATTGAACTAGACTAGTAATATTGGTTTTGATATTATGGATGAATGCTATTCAGGCTATGAATATAGTTATATGGAAGTGGTATATAACTAATTTTACACTTGTAAGTTTGTTATATTTTGGTTGGTATAAATGAATTATGTCCTTGTGTATTGTGGAGGCTCAATATGCTTAGAAAATATGTACTATTCTCTAGGCTGTGGTTGCTCACTTCTCTCTTTCCAAATCTTTCAGGTTCCTTGGCCAGCAGCCGTTAGTGCGAGAACTCTATCGCAAAGACTTTTGGAAGTTAGATCTTGGATATGGTTTTAGGGAGTTGTATGTATAGTTGTTGATAGTTTGTTAGTTTGGCTGAGTCCTAATTGTACATTGTCGCGACCTACCCGAACCGATCGGATTCAGGCCAAGAGGTATTTGTCGATGGATACGAACAACAATTGGTTCGTTTGAATGGCAAACCAAATGGTTCATTAATCCAATGACCGAGGCACTCCCAAGCCTCATACCTCGCGCGACGAGAATTTTTTAATTTACGCAATCGATTGGAGTCGCCACTAGCCATAATTAAGGGCTGGCTAGAAACCCTGATCGAGACATGGGAGTGTCGTCTCGATACATGCGAAAACCAGAGATTCCAAAATTCGGGGACTTGATTACACTAGCGATCTAACTAGTGCCCTTCCGGTACCTAAACTTGATCACTCGCAAACCAACGTATCGGGCAGCCTATCGAAGAAGTTAAGATTCCACCTAACCGTTCTAAAAAATAGAAAATGACAATCAATGTATTAAACACGCGCAACTAGATAATCGTAAAGAAAATAAATAACCAGCGATCTGGCATCATCTCTAAAAAGGAAAATGCAATCAAAAGCCCTAAGATAAAGCCTTAATGGCTTATCCGATTTTTCGAGAATTTTTTAGAGGGTTTTTCTCATTTTTCAATTGAGTTTTTTTTAACCTAAATCTAGTGAAATTAAGCCCAAAACTGATTTCTAAACACTTCCTAATTTTCAGAATTTTTTGTAATTTTTTGGAATTTTTCTGAATTTTTTTAAATATTTTTGTATTTTCTGAATTTTTGAATTTTTTAATATTTTTTGAATTTTTTAAATATTTTTTGGGTTTTCGAATATTTATATTTAAAAAAATAAATCCGGACCGGGTCCCCCGACCCGGTCCGACCCGACTTCTGACCCAATTCTCAAACCCGCCCGGAATCTCTTTTTCCTATTTCTTTTCCCTTTTTTCTTTCTTTTTTCTTTTTGTTTTACTCCTTACGTGCTTCCCCCTCATCCCCTTCTGGATGTCTTCCTTTTTTACTTTTCCTCCCTTTTTTTCTCTTCTGAACACTCCTCTTTGACTTTTCCTCCCCCTTTTTTGTTTCTTTTTCTTTTTTCTCTTTTGTCTTTTCTTCCACCCCTGCATGACTCCTTGCCCAGAACGTCCCATTCTTCCTTGCGCCTTCACCGAGACTTCTTCCTCGAGACTCCTCACTGGGAACATCTTCTTCTCAGTGACTCACCGACAACCACCACACCGCACCAAAATCGATCTCCCAGACTGGCGCCCACATCGAATCTGCTCCGGCTAGAGTCGCAACACCACCATCGCCGAAAGACACCATTGTCGACCATCCCGAGCCATCGTCGACCACCGTTACCGCAATCACCAAAGAATTTCACTTGTCATTATCCACCCCAAAACCGACATCGTTTGTCGCCGCTGGTCACTGATGCCTCACATTTATGACCACGGAATAGAAAATATATGCAGAGCACGAACTGAGGAGGCAAACCGATACATAATACCTTAGACTCCAAAGGTTTCCTCACCGGCGAGGACCACGAAGACACGACGGAAAATATGCAAAACAACGAGTGAAAAGACAAGAGAATGATTGTTTCGATTTGGTCCAACGATACAACCGACGCTCAACAAACAACAAGAGATTTACAACATGTGGAACCTGCCTATACGCACTCAAGAACAAAGGAAATCAGCAAAACATGTGCATAGGCTGGCTTGGGCATATTATCAAACATATGGTGAGCATGAACTGGGAGAGAAGGGTATTGGCCATTTATAGAACTCGAACTCGGAGCCAGACCCCAAAAGGGAAATAAAATAAAATTGTCTAGAAGCATCCAAAACCAACCACATCAACCCATTCAAGCCTAGCACGCATGTGGACGAGCAAAAAGAACGGTGCTTGGTTTCTCGGTTCGGCCAAAACAGGGCGAAGCCGCAGAAGGTTTGCGGAGCAAGCGTTTGGTCGCGAAGGTCCCTACCCGGCTCGGAGACGGCGGCTAGAGGGCGGGCTCGAGACGAGTCGAGCTATGGCCGGCCGCTTTAGTGTCTCCAAGCCGAGATCCTCGGGGCAAGGGAAGTTCGAACCAAGAAAGAGACTCACCGGAAATGCGGGGATTTGGGAGCGGGAAGTCTTGTACTCAAGGGCGTTGATCGGGGGCCATCGGCCAGGGACCGGGGTGAGTCGCGATGAGGCAACGACGCCGGAACCGGCTCAATTTCTCACCTCCGTCTCTCTCTCTCCCTTCTTCCTCAGATTTCTCGGTCTCCTGCTCTTCTCTCGCTCTCCATTCCCCCTCGTTTTCTCGCCATTCTCCTCTCTCTTTTCTCTTTACCCCTCGCCTCCTCTCTCTCCGGTTCTCTCTTGCTCAGTTCTGTTTTTCGCTCGGTGTTTTTCACTTCCCCTCTCCCTCGGAACTCTCTCCTCTCCTGGGAACTCTCTCCCTCGGAACTCTTCTCTGAACTCTTCTCTCTCTGATCCCCCTCCTTCCGCCTCGGAACTCTCCCTTTTCCTTTGTTTCTTGCTGCGCTCTGCTCTTTTTTCTGCTTCTCTGCTGCCTTCTCCATTTCCTCTTTCACGCAAGTGGGGGCAGAGGAGTGGGCCAGCGTTGACTGATTCAACGCTGGCCTTTCTCCCTTTTTTTTTTCTAATTTTTAATTAATTTTTTTAATTTTTTGTAATAATTTTAAATAAATAAAAAGAAGTAAAATAAAGTGAAAATATGATTCACTAAATCTATTAATGCAAATGCGCCTAATGTCTATATGCCATGAAAATATTTTTGATTTAGGGGTTAAAAATTAAACCCTAATTTTATGCAATAAAACCCTAAATGGTTTAGCAAAATTTAGGTGTCAACATACATATTCTTTTTGGTGGATCATAGAAACTCTAATGTCGTAACCAACTTATTGATTTATCTGATATATATGTGATTTGAGATATATATATATATATATATATATATATATATATGTTGATACCAGGTTGTTGGTTATGTTTTAGGTTGCATCATTCGTGTCGAAGGATGGTCGTGTCATTCCCTTTCTAGTTGTTTTCGGGATGTGACAAATAAAGTAATTTTAAAGTATAGTGGAATATGCATTCTCCTAAGTTCTAATTCCTCCCATCCTGTTTTTGAATAGGATAAAGTGGAACTGTTTAAAAAAAAGGCATGAGTCATGGGTCAACAGAAACTTCATATATATAAACTTCATTTTTATTGCTCTAAGGCACGCCATTGTCTCTCCCCTATATGTTTCCATGTTATTTTAACTGTTTCTGCTGCAATGATTCCCTTCCTTTGTAAGGAGAAGCTATCAAAGGAACTCAATGTGATATTGCACATGACTCGAAAATCTGCAAGACTTGTGCTAGCTAGCTTCCCAACAGATTTCCATTCTCGTCTATTTTAGTTAGGTCATTTTTCCATTTCGAGGGTCGCACCAAAAAGCTTTTGAGACGGACGATGGCTGCTCTGGATACAAATCACAGGCATGATGACTCCATTGAATTGCATCACATATCATCTGTCGTTTTTATGTACTTACAATATATGTCCTTTGCTTTCCCCGAACTTCCATTAGAATACATGTCAACATTTGTGAGGAAGCTAGGTAGAGATTTATCATTTACGCAGCTTACAATAAACACGATAAAAAGGGTCGATATCACCGACAAAGGAAAACAGAAATTCACCCCCACAGTGTTATCAGAAAGAATCATAAACAACAATATGGACAACGTACCCATGACTGCATAATCATAGACGCAGCGTAATATTCATACAAGCCATACTAGCAAACGAGAAAAGGACCATACTAAGGGCACTTCGGCTGCTCCTTTGAGTTCTTCATGTCCCGGTAACAAGGGCACTCGTCCTTGTTGCCGTATGTTCTGGATGGGACGCAGTGACATTTGCTGCAGCAAATCCCGCAGTACTCCAAGCACCGGTCCTTCCTTCCCGCCTTCGAGCACCTCACCACGCAATTGGAGTTGCAAAAGCCTTCAAAACACACAAAACAAACACAACATTCAATATCAAGAAGAACATCTCAACAAAAATACGGAAATGGCCAGGAGGGATTGAGATAAAAAGAGTCTTACTTGAACCAGCCATGGTGGAGTCAAAGAAGGAGAAGCTGAGGAGAAGAGCCACCAGAAGAAAAGTTGCCAAAGCAAGCTTAGTCATCTTCCCAAATGTACTGCTATTACAGGAATGGCGTGTATATCTGTAAGTGTAAGAACAGAGAGCCAACAGAGAGAAATTGGCAAAAGAAGAGATAGAAGAGTCTTGTTACACCCCCCGCCTGGGTGGCGCTGCTGGAGCGTGCACTCTTCCTCTCGTAAAAGGTTGAGTGTTCGAATCCCGGACGCCGCAAGGTGACTTAACCGGTAGCACGTGTGTGGTGGCTAGCATGTGTCGCCCCCATGGTTTACTCCCCGGCTGTCGGCCGTGCGGGGGTTCCCTGGGTTATCAAAAAAAAAAAAAGAGTCTTGTTACTGATATGTGCAAGGTGGTAATGGAATAGGCGAGTGGTAGAGCCTTTATAGAGGGAGAAGTTGGGCTTGTAGGGGAACAATGCCTACAAACCAACGAAAGAGATGTGTTCCACGTTAGAATCGTCATTCTAGTGTGGGTAATATGTGGGAGCGCTGAATTTGTTTGATGACTAGGTTGTTTTGGCGAAGGTGAAGGTGACCTTGTGGGATAAGACGGACAACTAGCGATGCGCTGTCGGCGTTGGAATCGCTCGGTTTCTGTGTAGGTGGTAAAAAGAATAAGAAACGAGAGAATTGTGAAGGAATGTTTTGACTTTGCCTCTCTAGAAAAATTAATAAGCCCGGTGATAGGTCTACCTCAGGGAGCTTTCATCTGTCAAAAATCATTGTTTTCTCCGACAGTCCATCACCAAAGCCATTCCATGAAAGCTAGTGATTTGGTCATATCATCATGCGGGGACAATTTGACCGTCGTTTACGTAGCTTCTTGCATAAATTTATTGTTGCTTTTACCCTAATTAAATAGTGTAAAGCTCATCTTTTGTTTTTCTTTTTTCCTTTTATCATGGACCTTAATAAAATTGATAATGTGACGAAAAATGATTATCAAAGTTGACTGGTACCAAACTCCCAAAAAATGAATTTAGTTTCCTGATGTGTGCTTACAATGTAGCATCAGTCAATAAAATAATCTTTGAAAAGAGTACTATAAGTTCTTTGGGCTTCCTTAATGTGACATATTCTATTGCTTGGCTTGCATAGAATACATCGATACTCACCTTTTTCCCTATCAAAGCTCGCATTCCTTGGTTTAAAAGCATATCCCACAAAAATAATACACATGTAGACTACAAAAATTGCTGGTTTTGCTTTTAAAGTTGCAAACCGTGTTAGTAAGATCGTTTGGGGGCTCCTAGGAATAGAACCACAAAACCATCAGTCCAGCTGTAGCAACCACCGGATGCTATAGCTGGGGTTGATACCATTTATGGTAAATGATTATCATTATCATCAAATTAAAAAAACTTATTTATTCCATGGAGGAATAGGGGTGTGTATACTCCCCTCCAAATTGACTGTCTAGGCCGGCCAAGCACTCGTTTTCCGGGTTGCATAGTCGATGGGTTTGGAACGTCAAGACGACCTTGAAATCTGATAGGCTTAGGGGAAAATGGAAAGCAAATTTAAGTAACTTTTTGCATGGAATATCAAAATATGTGCAAGGTTGGCCCCGTCACTTGCCGATATCGATTGTGCCAATGTCATGTGACTTGATCGATGATTTTGCCGCTTTGAATAGAAGTTGAGTCGATTCACCCGCAGCTGTTGTGAACCCTTTCGTTGGAAAGGAAGATCTCAGCTAGATATGCAACAATTTAACGGGTGGTCTTTGATCTGGTTCTTACGTCCAATTGCATGCTCTATACTCTCTCTCGCTCTCTCTCTCTCTCTCTCTCTCTCTCTCTCTCTCTCTCTCTCTCTCTCTCTCTCTCTCTCTCTTCAGGAGGACTACGAGGTAAGACCGGCAACTTTCTTGGGTGCATTTTTCTCTTGGCATCTTTCGTGGAGCATTTAGAGCTTAGATAGGTTTGATTTGGACCAGCCAAGTTATTAAGAACAATTCCTATTTAGAATTAGAAACCCGTTTTATGAAACCTACTCAAACTAGGAAATTTACTCAAACCCGAGACATATCTTCAACACAGTTGTCATTCGAACAAACTCCATTCGATGAAGCTATCGACTACAACACTTGAACATTTTTTGTGTGTCAATAATGATATATTCATCAATTGAATCAAATGTTAGTTTTCTTTGTACTAGAAATTTTCACTTTCACGTTGAAAAGCCCTTTTGAAGAATATTTTGGTGTGCCCGCTCGATGAATCCTTATTAGATCACACACACACAAATACCATACATGATATCAAAGAGAGCATAGCAAACAAGAGAAGTATCAAATTTCTCTTTGAGTTTTTTGAGAAAGTGATCTGTGAGAGATTGTAAGTACTTTTGGGTTTGCTTTGGGTGTAATCTAGGGCTAGGAAACACTTGAGCAATTGAGTGATTATAAAAACTGTATTCTCCAATTTCATTGTGGATTTCATTCGGCTAGTTATCCCCGTGGAGTAGGTACCAACACTCAAACCGAACCACATAACTCTCTAATGTTCTTTCTTGTTCCTTGTTGATTTCTTTGGTAATTTTCTCCTTCTCGCGTTAAGTATAAACTGCAAGATCCGTTAGCTTCCACGTTATTTTCATAACTATTGGTATCAGAGCTAAGGGTTAGGGTTTTTGGAGTTGATTTGAAATTTTTGCTTATCTAATCACTATCTGGAAATTCTGTGACCACAATTATGTATGGAGCAAAATTTGAGATTGAGAAGGTCAACAGTATGAATATCTTTGAGTTATGGAGAATTAAGATGTGCGCCCTGTTAACAACCCAAGGTTTGGCAGATCATTGGGTAGCAAAGATACATTGCCAAAAACGATGAAAGAGGCTGATAAGATAGAGTTGATGGGAGAAGGTGAAAAGCATAATCTTGTCGAATCTATTGCATGAGGTGTTGATTGAAGTGATAAAACAAAAAAAAGAATGCCGCGGCGTTGTGGGAAAAATTTCACGCACATTATCCGATGAAAGGATTGAACAATTGCTTGTATATGCTAAGGATGAGGTTTTACTTTCATATGGTTGAAGGAAACATCTATTAGAGCCCATTTAGGTTTAAAAAACTCATAATAGACTTGAAGAGCATTAATGAGGCCTTACTTGATGTGAAACAAGGTATGATGTTGTTTGCATTTCTATTGGCTTCTTTTGAGTACTTTAATGATTCACTTCTATAAGTGCGCACTATTATTATCTTGGAAGAGGTAAAGTCTACCTTGTTTTCTAAGTAGTGGCCAAATAAGTGATGAGAAGATAACTTATCACAGGATATAATGCAAGGTTTAATTATTCGAGCTAGAGAGGAACGCAGAGTATATGGAGGTGGAAGATGGAAGAGCCATTCTAAATTGAGGTCCAATGTTCAGAATTGTTGATGTTATCACTACAATTAGGTAAGACACTATAGGAGAGATTGTTTGAAGTATAAGGACAAAGGAGTAAAGGTGGAGTCTCTAGGCAATAGTAACATTGTTACCATAGCAATAGTTTTACTAATACCTATGATGTGTTAAGAATCGCCCTGAGTTCATAAGTTGATGATTGTCATCGTGTGACTTATCATAGGCATGAGTTTACTACTTGTCAGTGTACAGAGGATAGTAATATGCTTATAAGAAATGGTGCTACTTGTGAAGTAGTAGGGATTGGAACAATTTAGATTAAGCTACACAATGGAGTGGTGTGAACGTTGATTGGCATAAGGCATGTACCAAAGCTGAGAACAAACTTTATCTCACTGAGTGCTCTTGATAGATATGAATACCGAATCTCCGTTAAAAGGTGGAGTTTTAAAAGTCTCTCACGGTGTGCTATTTGTAATGCAACAGAAGATAGATTGCAGGTTGCATCTCCCTAGGGAATAACAATGATTGGCTCATTCGTTAATACAATTCACCACCTAGGATCGCCATTCCCAAGCTTTGGGCCGCCGGTTTTCAACAATCAATTCAATCACCCAATCACACAATCACTCAATTCAAACAATTAACAAGTTCACCAATCAATTATCTATCAAGAATTTTGGGTTTGGATCGGTTCGGTAATGTTGACTGGGTCCACCTTATGTGGGGCCCAGCTAGTATAAAGCAAAACAAAATAAAAAGAAAAGAAACAAAAGTCAAAAAG
Source organism: Syzygium jambos (assembly GCA_031216235.1). Taxonomy (NCBI): domain Eukaryota; kingdom Viridiplantae; phylum Streptophyta; class Magnoliopsida; order Myrtales; family Myrtaceae; genus Syzygium; species Syzygium jambos. The sequence goes on from CM062226.1 coordinate 18,671,794, forward strand.
GTCAAAAAGAAGAAAACAAAAAGAGAGTGCTTCGTGCAAGTGTGCCCAAGAGGAGAGAGAAGAGAAAAAGTGATGGTCTTTGCCGAGACCTCACCGTGAATGCAGTGGAGAAAAAGAAGAAAAGAGGGACTGAATTTTGTGGTCCTGATTCGAGAACCAAACATTATTGAAATTGGCAAAAATTTTAGTATGTTGTTCGTGAGATTAAGGGTTACGAGTTGATCAGTTTCGTTCGTTGAGAATCTCCTCCAAATTCTCCAATCACGAATAGGATTTTTTTCCTCCATTTATGTAAATCCACCTTTTTGGTGATGGAAATAATATTGTATTATTGATGTTGTGCCTCTAGTGTGTGACTAGAGAAGAACTTTGTGTATTATACTATTCTTGGTGATTAGTGGAAGGCTTTGGAACGGTCCGTGGTTTTTCCCTCATTAGGTTTTCACGTTAAATCTTGGTGTCGTTGTATTTGTGTCCTTATTATTGCAAGGTTGAATTGCTAGAATATTGTTGGCTGTTGCTAGGATTAAGTCGATTTCGGTCGGTTTAATTGTAGGGGAGATATTGATCCTGAATTGAGCTTGGTTCTTGGTAAATTGTTACCCCAGTTCTCTCCCAGCGCATAATATCATCTTGACAGTCGTTCATGTAGCTTCTTGCTTAAATTTATTGTTGCTTTCCCCTAATTAAATAGTGTAAGCTCCCGCTCAATGAGGATTTATTTTATCATTGACATGATAGATTATTGCTCTAAGGCATGCTAATGTCTCTCCCCTACATGTTTCCATGTTATTTTAACTGTTTCTTCCGCGTTGATTCACTTCCTTTGTAAGGTAAAGTTATCAATGGCGCTTCCCTAATCAATTGACATTTTCATGTTATTTTAACCGTTTCTTGTCTATTTCAGTTTGGTCATTTTTTCACGTGGAAGCTTTTGAGAAGGACGATCACCGTTCCGGATACAAATCACAGTACATGATCACTCCATTGAATTTCATCACATGTCATGTGTCGTTTTTATATATGTTCATGGTTTTCCCCGAAACTTCCCTAAGAATACATGGTAATATTAGTGAGGAAGCTAGGTAGAGATATGCGGTTTACAATAAACACGATAAAAAGGGACGATATCATGAAAAAAAACAGAAATACACCCCACAGTGCTATTACACAGAATCATCACCAACAATATGGACAACATGCCCATGACTGCACAATCATAGACGCAGCGTAATATTCATATAAACCATACTAACTATCGAGAAAAGGATCACACTAAGGGCACTTGGGCTGTCCCTCGGAGTTCTTCATGTCCCGGTAACAAGGGCACTCGTCCTTGTTTCCGTACGTCCCAGACGGCACGCAGTGACATTTGCCACAGCAAATCCCGCAGTAGTCCAAGCACCGGTCCTTCCTTCCCGCCTTCGAGCACCTCACCGCGCACTTGGAGTTGCAAAAGCCTTCAAAACACTCAAAACAAACACAACACACATTCATTATCAAGAAGACCATCTCAACAAAAATGCTGAAACGCCCAGGAGGGATTGAGATAAAAAGAGTCTTACTTGAACCGGCCATGGTGGAGTCAAAGAAGGAGGAGCTGAGGAGAAGAACCAACAGAAGAAAAGTGGCCAAAGCAAGCTTAGTCATCGTACTAAATGTACTGCTATTACAGGAATGGCGTGAATTTATGTATTTGTAAGATAAGAGAGCCAACAGAGAGAAATTGGCAAAAGAAGAGATAGAAGAGTCTTGTTGCTGATGTGTGTGAGGTGGTAATGGAATAGGCGAGCGGGAGAGTTTTTATAGAGGGAGAAGTTGGGCTTGTAGGGGAACAACTCCTACAAAGCAACGAAAGCGATGTGTCCCAGATAATGACAATCCTAGTGTGGGTAATATGTGAGAGCGCTGGATTTGTTTGATGACTAGGTTGTTTTGGCGATGGTCAAAGGTGCATGGTGGAATGAGAAGGACAACTAGCGCTGCGCTCTTGCCGTTGGGACCGCCCGATTCCTGAGAAGGGGGAAAAGTACCGAATAAGTCCTAAACCTTTTGGGGCAGTGCCAAATTAATCCTAAACTTATTTTTGGTGTCAATTGAGTCTTAAACCTTTTGATATAGTGCCAATTCAATCCTTTTGGACGGATTTTGCTGACGTGGACGTCGGCCGGCCGGCGACCGGTCACCGGAGCTGACGTGGACAAAATTTAATAATATTTTAATTTTTTTGAATTTTTTTTCTTTTTTTCTTCTCCCTCTTTCTCCAGCCGGTCGCCGCTTCGGCAACCAGCCAGAGGCTGGCGAGGTCGACCTCGCTGGCCTCGAGCGAGCCACTCTAGCCACTAGCGAGGCTCGCCCGGCCCTCGCCATGGCCGGGCGAGGGTCGACCTCGCCAAATCCGGTGAGGTCGGGCCTTGCCCAGCCATGGCGAGGCTCGCCTTCGCCGTCGCTGGTGAGGGTGAGGGCGAGCCTCGCGCTGAGCTGGCGAAGCTCGCCCGTGTTGACATCTAAATTTTGTCCAAATCATTTAGGGTTTTATTGCATAAAAATTAGAGTTTAATCTTTTAATCCCTTAACAAAAATATTTTCATTAAATTGCATGGCTCATAGACATTAGGTGCATTTGTATTAATGGGATCGATTAGGACGTATTTTACTTAAATTTAAAAAAAAGGAAAAAAAAGAGATTTCCGAGCTAAGTTAGTCGGCCCATCCTTCGTGTGGCCCATCTAGTTTCTTCCTTTTTTTATTATTTTTATTATTTTTATTATTATTATTATTATTTTCCATGCAGGCCGACCCATCCCTCTCGGGCCCGGCCCGTGCACTGTTCAAATCCCCCCCCCCCAGTCAACATTTTTTAGCGTACGGGGGGGGGGAAGACCGGAACAATGGTGGAACGACACAGCCACAGAGCATAGAAGCCAGAGGGGCGCGGGGGTCGCCGGCGTGATCCTCGGGTTGAGGGCAGGCCGACCACGGCAGCCTAGCGGTGGCAGAGGCCATGCGCGCCTGCCGGCAGCAAGGGCCACGCGGGCGTGCCGGCCAACTCCTTTAAGACCAGATCTAGTCGTGAAGGAGAGAGAGAGAGATCCGGAGAGAGAGTGAGATCGAGAGTGTTAGAAAACGAGATCTGAGGTCGAACGGTCTCCCGTCGGTCACTGTCGCACCTCGGCCATGGCCAGCGAAGCCCCGGTGAACCCCATTCCTCACGGTAGGTCCCGACTCGAGTCTTCGTTGGGCCTTACTTGGTCTGTTTTTGCTCGATTCGGGGTGTTTTCCCAAGGATTTCGGCTCGGAGGCGTGCGAGACGACCAGATCTGGTCCAACCTCTCACGGTCGCCCCTCGTTCGTCGCTGCCGAGTAGGATAGGGAGCGTCGCAACGACCACCCCCTTCCCCTATTGTTTCCTGTGTTCCTCACTAGCCTGGGCTCGTGCGGCCGTCCGGCCCGCACGAGTTCCGACTTGTGATGCCTCGTGCGTGATATCTCCTGTCCATGGTTCGTTTTGTGTGATTTTTCGGTGCATTTGAGCCTCGACCGAGCCTGGGATCTCTCGTTTTCGCAGCGCACGCCATCTATTTGTCAAAATACCTAAGTGTTGTCTGCTGTATGTGGCTGGTAGAAGAGAGTCGAGCGGCGACCGGGCACGGGTCTGGCCGCGGAAAGACGGAGCCCGGCCATACAGGCGGGGCGGACATGCTAAACGGCGGCCAAGCAAGGGCTCGGCCACACGACTGCAAGCCCTGGCCGCGGAGGTCAGGCATGTCGAGCAGCGGCCGGGGCTCGGGGATGCCGGCATCCACGCCGGCCAGCATGTGGCGGTAGCCGAACATGTGCTCTATGTCGGAGCGGCGGCTGGTGTACAGGCGAGTCCCGGGACGCGGTGTGGCGGTCGCGAATGGGGTAGCGATTCGGCGATTCGAATTCCCGGCGTCGAGTCAGGTCGGCGACCGATGTCCGGGTTCGGCGAATGGGTCGCATTCGGGTAGGGTTTTTGTTAATATTTGGGCCGATTTTATGTTTACTTGGTGTTTTAATGTTTTGGGCCTTTTAGTTATTAGAGTGGATTTTATTAGGTCTTGGGCCTTTCATGCATGGGCCGAGTTCGAAAATTGGGCTAAATCGTCTTTTTTGGGTCTTTTTATTTTTAGTGGGCTTTGGGCCTTTATTTGTTTTGGTTTAAAAAATGAAAAAATTTCGGGTGGGCCCTTTTTCTTTCTTTTAATTCGCCGGACCGGGTTCAATAAATGAACCCGGTCCAGTCATGGACCCAGGCCGACGCGCCCGGGTTAGTCCCGATCCGGGTCGGATGTGGAGATCCGACCCAGATCCGTTTTATATTTTTTTAATATTATTTTATTATTTTAATATAAATTTTTTTAAAAAAAGAAAATTTCTAAACATATATATTTTATCCGGGTCGGATATGGAGATCTGACCTGGCCTGTTTTATATTATTTTTATATTTAAAAAAATTTCAAAAAAAGAAGAAATTAAAATTTTAAAAAAATTTTAAAAAAATTTTCGAAAAATCAAAAATTTATTTGGTCTTTGGAATTGGTTTTTCTTGCCCTATTGTGTGTTTAGTGTCATGTTTAATTGCACGTTGCTTGGTTCACACACTTTGAGTTGCGCGTTTAATTTAACCTCGCATGTGGTCGATTATGCACGTTAGGTTCGTGTAGTGATTGTTTTGGCCCTTAGCTTGGTTAGGAACGATTTTTTTAGACTCCCAATTAGTGTGAACACGTTAGGTGGTGAACTGAACAAGATTGGGTACCGAAAGGACACTAATTAGTCAATTAGTGTAATCAAGTCCCCGTACCCATTGAATTTCTGGTTCGTTAAAGTAAAGCATTTCTCCTATGCTTTACTTGGGTGTCTAATTGACCCATCAAAAATCGATTAGTGGCGACTTCTAGCTGAAATTAATTTGCATGTTAACAACTTAAACTTAAGTCGTGAATTGGTATGGGCTTGGGAGAGCTCGAGCTAGGTTTAACTTAGTAATCCATTAGCTGATCTCCTTAGGCGGCAGAGGGCTAGTTCGGGGAGGTTGTGATAGCTTGGCGACTCCGCTGGGGACTTGATAAAATTCTTAGTGGACTTAGGCTGTTTATCTTGTTCACTTATGTCCTTAATGTGAATGTTCTTGCAGTTGGGAGTTATAAGGGAATAAATGATTGTTAACCCTTGTTTTGTAGGTTTGGGGGTTTTAGAATGAATGTTTATTTTGCAGTGGTGATTGCATATGAATTGTTGTGTATACCTTTGTTGCGTTAGCACTATACTATGGCACACATAACCCGCTGTCGGTCCTAGGCCGCACTAAGAATGTTTAGGATGGTATTGAGTTGGATACGACTTTGACCGCGAGGCCGCGTAGTAGAGGTTGCCCAACTCAATCCCGAAAGCTTCTTTCTTGGTGTCGAGAATGTTTACCTTTGCCCGCGAGGCCGCGCCGCATTGAGGTATCATTCCTGACCGAGCCGGAGTCCCGAGGACTTGGCTTAGTACGCGAGGCCACGACTAGTCATACCACCCTTGTAGCTCCAATTTGTTAAGCCATCCAGAGTAGAAATCGAGCCGCACGTTTCATGCGCATGTCTATGTGCTTGACATGGTTGTTTGGTGAAGTAAGTTTCATACCCTTTACTTTTGCAATTTACTTACTTTTATGCTTTGGCTTGTCCATGATAGTTAGGTTGGTCGAGTCTTGGTCTACATGTATGGGAAGATCCGACATTCAATTCCTTCCTACTCCGAAGGCCGAGCTTAAGCATTGGTGGGATCAATTGGATCGTGAGGGCCGAGCCTATGTAGAGAACAAACTTGGTCGCCTTTTGCCTCTTCTTGATATCGACATCCAAAGTGGGGTCATGCAAGCAATAGCCCATTTTTGGTGTTCCCAAACGTCCACGTTCATATTCCATAAGCATGAGTTGACTCCGACTTTGGAAGAGTATAACGTCGCCATAGGAAAACCTTTTGATTTGGAGTTAATCGATCCACCCCTTGGGTTAGAGCTAGAATCAGTTTTATCTGACTTTCTTAGGATGAATAAGAACCAAATAGGAATAGTGCTAAAAGATAACTGCCATGCATGCCCACTTTCTTTCTTAGGTTAGTGTTTTGCAAATGCTGAGACCCTTTTAAAAGGTAAGATCTTCCTTCTAGCTTTCTTTGGGTTCATAGTTTTTCCCTTTCGCCAGAATGCTATCGATCCTTCTGTTGCATGGGTGGTCAAACAAGTATGTGGTGGAGTTAGCTTTGTTAATGCTATCTTAGCTGAAACATTTTTATCACTCACCTGATTTAAAGAAAATGAAGAAAAGGTTTTCCGTGCTCCTGTTAAGCTTTTACAAATCTGGTTTTTCTCTCATACAAGTGAATTTGGTATTCACATGAATATCAATGACATCAGTGAGTCTAATCACCCTATTAAGGCATTTAAGAATCATCAGGATCGAACTCCGAATCTTTCTTTCTCAGAATGGGTAAATTTGTTGAAAAATCTGAAAACCAATATTTTCCTATTGCAAGCTAAATGGTTCCGACTTCGCAAGGGGCATCTCTCTTATGGCAATAATGAACCAATCCCATTACTAGGAATCACCGGCATCACTTCCTACTACCCGCTCCGAGTGGCCTGCCAATATCGGATTGTCCAGGATCTACCACCTCCTCTCAAGCCAAATTCGCTACAAGTTCAATTTTCGAGAAAGGGAGAAGATTACAAAAGAGAGCTTCGCCACGTTGAACAGGCTTGGCTCGCCTGCCATGCTCAAAGGTTAAATTGGCCCGAAGAGGAGCTCGAAAGGAAAGAAAAGACTTATTATGCCACGACCCCATACATCCGTCGGCATAAGATCCCGATCGAGTTTCTTCCAAAGATCTCGGACGTGACAAAGAAGCCAACACGCCAAGCAAAAATCAATTATCTCAAGAGGAAGACAGAGAAAGCAGAAGAAAGCTTGAAGTATGTTGTCAAGGAGAATAGGCAATTGCGTCGAGCATTGGCTTCCTATTCACATATAGATCAAGAGGAGTAGAATATATTGAGTTTGTCGTTTTGGGTTTAGTTACTCCGTTTTTAGTTCATCTGTCTTAGGATTCTTATTTCATCTTATTTTGTTTTATTAGCTTGATGTTTAGGAGCTTTGAGTTTTCAATTTTTAGTCCACTTTTCAAGTTTAGGAGTGTTACTCAATTAAGAACATTTTAATGAATGAAAGCAGCTAGACCATTGTCATGGACCGGTCTTCTATATGAATCATGTGCTTATGTATGCTTGCTTATTTATGATTTAGGTGATTATGAACCGTCCGTATTTGTCAATTTGAGCTCAATCAACGCACGAAGAGTGAAATCGAGATTGAGGAGCTTTTTCCTGTAGCTATCACAACCGGGCTTTAGCTAGTGCATCCGTTCCACCAAGATAATCGAGACGGCTAAAAGGAGATCCCCGATCTAAACCCGTGCAAAAGTCAGAATGGAAAGTGAAGAAGCTAATGCGCGCATGACCAACATGGAAAACTAACTGGCCCAACTTATCGCCATGATGGCCGAAATAAGTCAGAAACTCAAGGATCCTCCGCCAGCACATGCCACCGAGGTTTCTGTCCCCACCTTGTCAGGACATACTCCCCTGTTAGCCATTGATCCACATGCCACGAACCCTCCTGAAAAGGGGACCGCATCAGATTCCCCTTCTGTCACGTCGATCATTGTAAATCTGGACCTTGTTCCAAGGGAGGAGCCTAGCTCCTGCCTCGATGAGGAAAGCGCAAGGTGCCTAGCCAAGATAGAGTAATGACTATGTGTTCTTCAAGGGTACGAGATGCGAGGAGTTGAAAAGTTATCTCCAAATGCTAAAGTGAAAGTCCCTGAAACCTTCAAGGAACTGGAATTTAGCATGAAATATGATGGCACCGGTTGCCCTAAGACTCATCTTAAGTATTACTTGAGAAAAATGGCTCGTTATTCCGACAACATACCACTCCTCATACAGACCTTCCAAGATAGCTTGATTGGCCCTGCCTTGTCATGGTTCATTGCGCTGGATGTTGAGACGATCACAGAATGGGAAGATCTTGCCAAAGAGTTCCTTCAACAGTACATGTTTAACTCTGAAATCATCCCCACAAGAGAAGACTTAGATCGGCTAGAAAAGAGAAGGAATGAACCTTTCAAGTCCTTCGCTCAAAGATGGAGGACGATGGCATCACAAGTAAAGCCCCCGCTGATCGAGAGGGAGATGAGGCAACTTTTTTTGAAAACCCTGCCACCTGAGTATTTTCATGGAATGTTAACTTCTAGATGTCAAACATTCTCCCAACTAGTGGAAGTGGGCGAAGGGGTAGAATGGGCGATTGTCGATGGGAGGATACCCGCAGGGAATAGCAAAGGATTCCCAACAAAGAAGAACAAGAAAATTGCTGTCGAAGTTGCATTTGTCTAAGAGCCGTCTAAATCTTTCTCAGCACCCCCGCAAAAGCCATCAATCGTACAAGGGCAAACGCCTCAAGGGCATGATCGAAATAAGAGATTTCCTCATAGGGAATTCTCCCCGCTGCCAAAATCCTTGTCAAAGTTGCTGCGCATGCTCATTGAGAGGAGGACGGTAGCCAAAGAAGTACCTAGGGACAATCCCCCAAGATTCCCTGGGTTTGACATGACTAAGACATGCAAATACCATCGGGGGGAAAGGGGGCATGACACGGACAATTGCTTTGCACTAAAGATCAAGATTCAAAACTTGTTGGACAAGGGAATTCTATCATTTGGGAGAGCGCGACCCAATGTGAAGCGAAATCCTTTGCCCGACCATGCCGAGGGTGTAAATGTGGTGTTCGGAAAAGTGAACATGAGCAAACAAGCCTTCACGGTGAACATCCCAAGGCTATACGAAATTCTTCGGCTAGCTGGACACCACGAAAGAGGAAAGGATGTAACGATGGAAGAAAAATTAGAGTATGTTCGTAGAACGATGAGCATGGGGGTAATTGGGAGTGCTGATATGGGATAAGGATTAATCGCCATGACAACACCGATCATGATATACTTCTCTGATGAAAATTATGCTAGTGATCAGGATGTGGAGGATGTCGAGCCAGTGATAATTAATCTCGCAACTGAAGAATTCTCAGTAATCCACGTTGGAAGGGAGGATATGACGCGAGTTGTAATCGAGCTGCCACCCTTGGAAGAAGAAGGGGTCATAGTCCTTGAAGCCCCTCCAGATTTCGATACTAAGGCGGTCCCGTGGGATTATAAAATGGATGAAGTGGATGCTATCACCCGGTCAGGTCGCTACTATGCGCCTGCTGGAGGAGTTGAGAAAAAGGCAGTGACCGAAGAAGACGCAAAGCAAATTTTGGCAGTGATAAAAACGAGTGAATTCAATGTGGTAAACCAACTGCGGAAAATGCCAGCCCAAATCTCTCTCCTTGATCTTTTCAAATATTCTGAGAAACACAAGGATGCCTTATTAAAGGTCCTTAACGAGGTTGATATCCCGGAGACGATCAATAAAGCCCAGTTAGAAAAATTTATAGGGACCATCCTGTTGAAGGATCAAATCTCTTTTGCGGACGAAGACTTTTCAGTGGAGGGCTGGAATCATAATAAAGCCTTGTACATTTTGGTTAAGCATCACGATATGGTGGTTGCAAGGACATTGATCGATAATGGCTCCGCTTTGAATTTATGCCCCTTGGCCACTCTCCGTCCCTTAAAGGTTGATCTAGGGAAGATGCGTACTGCCAAAAATCCCGTACGAGCGTTTGACGGCACTAGAAGGGAAGTAATAGGAGAGATAGAGTTGGAACTCTTGATTGGTCCCGTGACGTTTCTGGTGTTTTTTCAAGTACTAGACATCCCAAGCGCATTCAACTTTCTACTAGGGAGACCATGAATTCATACCGCGGGTGCTGTACCCTCTAGTCTCCATCAAAAGGTGCTGTTTGTGGTCGACGACAAGCTTGTTACAGTACATGGAGAAACAAACTTTAAAGTCTATCACGAGACGGCCATCCTATACGTGGAGCCCGAATACAAAGAGGAATCCAGTTTCCAAACTCTGGAATTGGTATCTATGGTCCACGTTCCCGTTGGCTCGCTTCATGGGCACCCCTAAACTATCCAAGCCAACTCTAGTAGCTGGAAAAATTATGCTTGCAAACGGGTACAATCCTGGGGAAGGCCTTGGATTGCATGGTCAAAGGATTCGGAAAACCCATCGAAGCCGAAAAAGGTGCGAAGAGGGAAGGCTTAGGGTATCGGAGAAGCCAAGATAATGAAGACTGAGGCAACCGTGAAAGTCGGGACAACGGAGGTCGAGGTAACGATGGAGGCTGAAGTGGTCGTAGAGGTTGAGGTAGCAACGGAGGCCGGGGCAACCATGGAGGTCGAGGCGCAGGTCAGGGGGACCATGACGGATGTATTGGAGTGGAAAAAGGCTGTCAAGGCACATTACTCCCCCTAATGAAAGAAATGTTCCCCGGGCCTCCGAAGATGCTACATGAGGAAGAGGTGGCCATCGACAGTATAGCTAAGCTATTTGAGGAGAATGTCACATGCACTATCCTGACGTGTGAAGAAGCTGAATCTTCTGGAAGTGTCGCCGACCCTACAGAGTAGGGCGGCTCCAGTTAGTATTATTATTTGCTTTATGTTCTCTTCCCTGCGTGGGAGCTTAGTGTTGTTTCAATTTGCTAATCTAAGCTCGTTTATAATGAAAACTTTATCTAGCCCCGAATCTTGAGCCGTTGGTTCAGGGCGTTATGTGTTGTAATGCGGCCTTATCCTATGATGGTCGCTGAGGGCTGGGGTCCTACGTGCTCCCTATTTTCATAGTCTTCAAGAGCAAGGAAGTCCGATGACATGAGGATGAGCTCCTAAACGCATTTTCCAAAAATTTCAAAAGCATTTTCAAAATGGCATGTACCATGTTTTGTGTCCTAACTCATCTCATCACATCTCAGGCATCACATTATGCATAATCATGGTAAGGATGCATGTGATTCGGATTTGCACGAAGGGAATCTTTCATATATCGATAGCGATGACAATGATCCGAAGGGGATTGAGAGTGAATGGAAGCGACATGACGAATCGAGGCCATTAACAGTGGAGCAAACAATCACCATAAACTTGGGTAATGATGAAAATGTCAAGGAAATAAAGATCGGGGCAAGTCTTAAGAAAGCAGAGGTCAAAAGAATGATTTGCCTGGACGTATGCCGACATGCCGGGATTAGATCCAGGAATTGTAGAGCATGCTCTGCCAACTGATCCTGGTATACTGCCAAGGAAGCAAAAACTCCGAAGGACCAAGCTAGAGTTGTCCAAGAAAATCAAGGAGGAGGTTATGAAATTGCTAAAAGTGGAGTTCATTGAAGTGTCGCATTACTCCGATTGGATAGCAAACATTGTGCCAGTGATGAAGAAAGACGGTCGAGTTAGGGTCTATGTGGACTATCGCAACTTAAACCGAGCTAGTCCAAAGGATGACTTTCCACTCCTACATATAGATGTTTTGGTCGATAGTACTGCAGGATTCGAATTGTTCTCCTTCATGGATGGATTCTTAGGGTATAATCAAATCCGTATGAAGAAGGAGGATAGGAGCAAGACCTCAATTATAACCCCGTGGGGGACCTTTTGCTACAAGGTGATGCCTTTCGATCTAAAAAACACCAGGGCAACATATCAAAGGGCCATGGTCGCGTTATTTCACGACATGATGTACAAGGAGATCGAGGTGTATGTAGACGATATGATTGCGAAATCAAGACGAGGCGAAGACCATGTCGAAGTTTTGCAAAAGTTGTTTGATCACCTCCGAAAGTTTAAATTGCACCTCAATCCCGCGAAATGCGTATTTGGGGCAAAGTCTGGAAAGTTGTTAGGGTTTATGGTCAGTAACAAAGGCATCGAGATTGACCCGTCGAAGATAAAGGCCATTTGCGACTTATAGCCTCCGGCCGCTGTCAAAGAAGTCCGCAGTTTGTTGGGACGGTTAAATTATGTGGCAAGATTTATTTGCCAGTTGTCAGAAACAGCAAGGCCATTTTTCAAACTCTTGAAGAAGAATGCGAAAATCGAATGGGACGCTGAATGTCGGGATGCCTTTGAAAAAATAAAGTATTATCTGACTCACTCTTCGATCCTGGTCCCGCCAGTACCCAAAGCTCCATTAATTCTGTATCTAACTATCCATGATGAATCGTTAGGAGCCATGCTGGCCCAAAAGAGGCCAGATGATAGGAAGGAGTGCGCAATATATTATCTCAGTAAGAAATTTACTACCACCGAGGTGAATTATCCGGAGGTTGAGAAGACGTGCGCAGCCTTGGTCTGGGTATTGCATAGGCTACGCCAATATACCTTCCATCACCAAGTTCTGTTAGTAACTGAGAATGATCCCATCAAGTATCTCTTAGAGAAGCTAGTCTTGGTGGGGAAGCTGGCCAAGTGGTAGATTCTAATTTCAGAATTCGACGTGCAACGCCTTGGGAAAAAGTTCGTAAAGGGCAGAGCCATAGCAGACATGTTAGCGGAAAATCCTGAAAAAGCAAAAGACCTCGATGAAGATGGTGACATGGATAGGCAGATCTCATTTGCGTCGAATGACAAATGGACCATGTACTTTGATGGTGCAGTCAACTTATCTGGTTCCAGTACTGGGGCAGTTCTTGTCTCCCCGGATAGTCAGCACCACCCCGTGCCTACCAAATTGACTTTCCCTTGCACGAATAACATCGCGGAATACGAAGCGTGTATCCTTGGCCTCCAAGCTGTTGTTGACATGGGGATCCAAAAATTGCAAGTCTATGGTGATTCGACCCTCATTATCCTTCAAACCGAAGGCAAGTGGCAAACGCGGGATCCAAAACTAATCCCGTATCATGAGTTTCTGGAAGAGATGATGAAAGAATTCCAAGAAATATCATTCGATTACCTACCCAAGTCTTAGAATCAGTTCGCTGATGCTTTAGCCACGTTATCGTCAATGCTGCAAGCAACAAAAGGCTTGGATATCGAGCCATTAAGGATTGAAATCCTTAAACGTCCAACCTATTGTATGGTAATTGAAGAAGAGCCTGATGGAGAACCATGGTACCATGACATTCTGAATTACCTACAAAGGGGTGAGTTCCCTTAAGGAAGTGAAGCATCAGACAGGAAATATCTTATGAAGCCGGCCTCAAAATTCTTCATTAGCGGGAACGCACTTTACAAAAAATCTTATGACTCAGTGTTACTAAGATGTATCGATGCGAAAGAGATCAATCGTTTGATTAAAGAGATACATGAAGAGGAATGTAGCCCCCACATGAATGGCCATCTCCTAGCAAAGAAGATCATGCGACTTGGGTACTATTGGTTGGCCATAGAGTTTGATTGTATTCAGCATGTGCGATGCTGCCATCGATGTCAAATTTATGGAGATAGGATTAATGCTCCGCCGAACGAACTCCACTAGATGTCTCAAGCTTGGCCGTTTTCCATGTGGGGGATAGATTTAATTGGACCGATCAACCCTAAGGCGTCAAACGGACACAGATTCATCTTAGTAGCAATCGACTACTTTACGAAGTGGATTGAGGCCAATTCATATGCTAATGTCACCGCAAAGAACGTGGCCAAGTTCATTCGCCGCGATATCATCGCTCGTTACGGAGTTCTAGAAGCAATCATCACTGACAATGGCTCCAATCTGAACAACAAGATCGTAGATGGATTGCTCGATACATTTCAGGTCCGGCATCTGAATTCATCACCATACCACCCTCAAATGAACGGGGCAGTTGAAGCGGCAAACAAGAACATAAAGAAGATATTATCAAAGACTGCTAAGAATTATCGTGATTGGCATGAAAGACTTCCATATGCATTGATGGCATATCGGACATCGATCCGCACCTCGACTGGAGCAACCCTCTTTTCGTTAGTATATGGAATGGAAGCAGTCCTACCTGTAAAAGTCGAAATTCCGTCCTTAAGGGTTCTCTCTCAGGCAAAGCTTGATGAAGCCGAATGGGTACAACAAAGGCATGAATAGTTAAACATGATCGATGGGAGCAGATTACAAGCCATATGTCACGGTCAATGCTATCAGAAACGAGTAGCGAAGTCGTTCAATTGAAAAGTTCGTCCCCGACACCTCAAAGTCGATGACTTGGTATTGAGGAAGGTGATATCAATTGTACGTGACTCTCATGGAAAATTTGCCCCAACTTATGAAGGCCCTTATGTCATCAAAAAGATCCTACTAAGTGGCGCTTTAGTGTTAGTGGAAATGGATGGCCACGAGTTGCCAAAACCTGTAAACTCTGATGCAGTCAAGAAGTATTTTCCATAAATGAAATCAAGGCTAGAAAGCTATTTCTCGTGCAATCCAAATCACTTAGTGTCATGCATGTCATGCATACATTTCCATACATGTACATGTGTTTGTGCTTCAGGTATCCAATCGCAACGAAATGAAGGATGAACGACGAAGGGGCTGAAGTACAGGGACGAGAAACATCTCTCGTGATAATAATTCTTTGAATGAATGCTCAAAGTCATGTTTGGTGATTGATTGTTACGCGGTTATGAACTTTCCTATGCATGTGAATGATGAGTCAAAAATGCCCATGTCTTTTAAAATGGACTTTGTAATGATTTTTGTCTGTCTAAGTCACCAATTCCACTGAAGATCATTAAAATGGACAATTTAATGAGTGGTGCGGAAATGCTTGAATATGGTAAATGAGACGTGTCGGAATGATGAAAGGCAAGCCATGTTCCACACATTGTCCCATGTACTGATTCCTAGTGAGTTGAGTGGAAAAATTCCATGTTCACAAGATGAAGGGTTATCTCGCAAAAGGTACGGCGACTAAAGTGATGAGAGGCATTTCATTCATCCATCGCAAACTCTATCGATTTTCATTTGCTTAACCCTTTTGAGCTCAAAAACTTGTAAAGCTTCTTTCATACTACCCCTGTCAAGAACCACCCCACACCGGGGCAAATCGGAGGTGAGTCGGCATATCGAGGTGAGAAAATGAGTAGAAAATTTTCTTGCTTTCACTTGTATCAATCTTCGAGTGCCTCTATTACAAATGAACTGGTACATGAATTCAAGTGCCTTAGGATGACGAAAAGCGTTTCTTTCTCTATCCTACACACTCATATCCATTGAACAACCCAATTGAGCTTGCAATTTTGCTTCTCATGAACTCAGTTGGTGATCGTCCCCCGCACCGGGGCAAGGCAAAAGTCACCACTATTTGAGCATCGCGTTCCGGAGTATCAACTAAAGATGAAGACTTGAGAATTCAATAGCATTGTATTGTTTAAATTTGTCTAGGCCAATCCATAAGCCAAAAAAAAAAGAGTGAAAACTATGTGCACGAAAAAACAGTGTACCTGGTAAAGGCAAGGCCAATGCCCATAGATATAAATGTTGAAAAAAAAAAGAAAAAAAATGGGGATGAACTAGGGGGCATTAAAGGCAGCGTGCCCATCGGAGTGAAGCCGGCGCCCGTGTATTAAATGAGAAGCAAAATGTTGAGATGATATGTGTTGAAATCACAAAATCAGCCCTAGTTAAGCAATAGTCGTCCTTCAAGTCTCAAAGAGATGAGTGCCAGGTGGTTAAGATCGATAGTGCATTTCTGAGGATAATCCCCAATGGCGAAGAAGAAGACCGGTGATAATGTCAAGATGATCACAAACTCTCACCCCAATACACATCATTGAGCCCGTGATCCTTTCGTTTCTCAACCCATGAATCTAACCTACGTTACGTCCTTCGTAAAGTCTTTTCTGATTGGGGCACTTGAGTCAACGTAGGAGCTCATATGTTTATAAGCACCGCTCGAAGAAGTGCAAACAAGATTATTTTCTATCCTATTTCGCAGAGTTCTCGACTTGTAAACCCGAAGATGATCGCGAAGTATTTATTCCATAGCTTCGACTTGGACAGTCGCATTTGTTAAACCATCGACCAAGCCTATATTACGGTCCTGATGAAGACCTCTCAGATTGGTAAGGTTGTACTGTTTGCGAGAATACTTGGACCTTTGTCGATGTGATGATGGTAAGACAGAGTGATTCTCACAAAATAACCCTTTTAGATGAGAGTGAACAAAAGTCCTTTCCAATTAAAAGTCTCTCATTTAGCATTTTCAAGATGATTCATGTTATGAGTGGAAATTGTCTTAAATGATAGTTATCCCCGGTGGAAAGTTGGTGATGCGGACATATTAAAATCGTTACACATGAACTCCAATGGAACTGATCTTGAAGCATGTGCTTTAGAAAATGCCGGTCGTCTATTTCTGAGATGAATACATGTACCTGTTATTACTAATCCCGTAAGACAGGTGACGTTTCCTCAAACACCAACCTTCAAGCTGATCTCGGAAATGCTAAGATACATCCAAGCATTCATGAATTCCCAAAACCCCGCTGGCAAGGACACAATAGGCGACCTATTAAACCATCGGACAAGGACCCCTAAGTGTCTGAGTCTTTTTAAGCCTCGCTGATAGAGAGCCTTTAGGCAATCCGATTTGACCTACAGGTATGTACACCTAGGTACGTTTCCCAAAGGTTTGTGGTCCAACCTTAAACCACGCTTTCCAAAAGTTTGTGGTCCAACCTTAAACCACGCTTCCAAAGGTTTGTAGTCCAACCTTAAATCACTCTTTCAAAAGGTTTGTGGTCCAACCTTAAACCACGCTTCCAAAGGTTTGTGATCCAACCTTAAACCACACTTTTCAAGGTTTGTGATCCAACCTTAAACCACTCTTTCAAAAGGTTTGTGATCCAACCTTAGACCACGCTTTTCAAAGGTTTGTGGTCCAACCTTAAACCATATTTTTCTTTAATCTATGCTTTGCATTTATTTAGATTTTATTTTATCTTTTCTCTCCTTTTTCTTGCATTGCATCATCCCATGCCCTCCGTCAACAAAATTTAGGCGTCTCTTATCTTTGAAAGGAACCTCTTCAAGCTCCCCTTCAAAGAGGAGCAGCTGTTGACATCTAAATTTTGCCTAAATTATTTAGGATTTTATCGCATAAAAATTAGGGCTTAATCTTTTAATCCCTTAACAAAAATATTTTAATTAAATTGCATGGCTCATAGACATTAGGTGCATTTGCATTAATGGGATCGATTAGGATGTATTTTACTTAAATTTAAAAAAAAGGAAGAAAAAGAGATTTCTGAGCTAAGTTAGTCGACCCATCCTTCGTGTGGCCCATCTAGTTTCTTCCTTCTTTTTTATTATTATTTTCCGTACAGGCCAACCCATTCCTCTCGGGCCCGGCTCGCGCACTATTCAAATCTCCCCCCCCAGTCAACATTTCTGAGCGTATGGGGGGGAGAAGACCAAAACAGTGGTAGAACGCCACAACCATAGAGCACATAAGCCAGAGGGGCGCGGGGGATGCCGACGCGATCCTTGGGTCGGGGGCAGGCCGGCCATAGCAGCCTGGCAGTGGCAGAGGCCATGCGTGCCTGTCGGCAGCAGGGGCCATGCGGGCATGCCGGCCAACTCCTTTAAGACCAGATATGGTCGTGAGGGAGAGAGAGAGAGAGATCCGGAGAGAGAGTGAGGCCGAGAGTGTTAGAGAACGAGATTTGAGGTCGAGCGGTCTCCCGGCGGCGATCGCCGCACCTCGGCCGTGGCCGATGAAGCCCTGGTGAACCCCATTCCTCACGGTAGGTCCCGGCTTGAGTTTTCGTTGGGCCTTACTTGGTCCGTTTTTGCTCGATTTGGGGTGTTTTCCCGAGGATTTCGGCTTGGAGGTGTGCGAGACGACCAGATCTGGTCCGACCTCTCACGGTCGCCCCCCGTTTGCCGCCGCCGAGCCGGATAGGGAGCGCCGCAACGGCCACCCCTTTCCCCTGTTGTTTCTTGTGTTCCTTTGTTTTCCGGTTCACTGGCCGGGGCTCGCGCAGCCATCCGACCCACGCTAGTTCCAACCTGTGATGCCTCGTGCGTGATATCTCCTGTCCATGGTTCGTTTTATGTGATTTTCCAGTGCATTTGAGCCTCGACCGAGCCTGGGATCTCTCGTTTTCGCAGCGCACGCCATCTGTTTGTCAAAATACCTAAGTGTTCTCTACTGTATATGGCTGGTAAAGGAGAGTCGAGCGGCAACCGGGCACGGGGTCCGACCGCGAAAAGACGAAGCCCGACCATACAAGCAAGGTGGACATGTCGAACGGCGGTTGAGCAAGGGCTCGGCCGCACGACCGCAAGCCCTGGCCGTGAAGGTTAGGGCATGTCAAGCGGCGGCCAGGGCTCGGGGACGTCGGCGTCCACGCCGGCCGACATGTGGCGGTAGCCGAACATGTACTCTATGTCGGAGCGGCGGCCGATGTACAGGCGAGTCCCGGGACGTGGTGTGGCGGCCGCGAACCGGGTAGGGCTTCGGCGATTCGGGTTCGCGACGTCGAGTCGGGTCGGTGACCAGTGTCTGGGTCAGGCGAACGAGTCGCATTCGGGTAGGGTTTTTGTTAATATTTGGGCCAATTTTATGTTGACTTGGTGTTTTAATGTTTTGGGCCTTTTAGTTATTAGAGTGGATTTTATTAGGTCTTGGGCCTTTCGCGCATGGGCCAAGTTCGGAAATTGGGCTGAATCGTCTTTTTTAGGTCTTTTTATTTTTAGTGGGCTTTGGGCCTTTATTTGTTTTGGTTTAAAAAATGAAAAAATTTCGGGCTGAGCCCTTTTTCTTTCTTTTAATTCGCCAAACCGGGTTCAATAAATGAACCCGGTCCGGTAGTGGACCCTGGCCGGCACGCTTGGGTCAGTTCCGATCCGGGTCGGATGTGGAGATCCGACCCAGATTCGTTTTATATTTTTTTAATATTATTTTATTATTTTAATATAAATTTTTTTAAAAAAAGAAAAATTCTAAACATATATATTTTATCCGGGTCGGATGTGGAGATCCGACCTAGCCTGTTTTATATTATTTTTATATTAAAAAAATTTAAAAAGAAGAAATTAAAATTTTAAAAAAAATTTAAAAAATTTTCGAAAAATCAAAAAATTTATTTGGACTTTGGAATTGGTTTTTCTTGCCCTTTCGTGTATTTAGTATCATGTTTAATTGCACATTTCTTGGTTCACACACTTTGAGTTGCGCGTTTAATTTAACCTCGCGTGTGGTCGATTATGCACGTTAGGTTCGTGTGGTGATTGTTGTGGCCCTTAGCTTGGTTAGGAATGATTTTTTTAGACTCCCAATTAGTGTGAACACGTTAGGTGGTGAACTGAACAAGATTGGGTACCGAAAGGGCACTAATTAGTCAATTAGTGTAATCAAGTTTCCGTACCCATTGAATCTCTGGTTCGTGGAAGTAAAACATTTCTCCCATGCTTTACTTGGGTGTCTAATCGACTCATAAAAAATTGATTAGTGGCTACTCCTAGATGAAATTAATTTGCATGTTAACAACTTAAACTTAAGTCGTGAATTGGTATGGGCTTGGGAGAGCTCGAGCTAGGTTGAACTTAGTAATCCATTAGCCGAACCCCTTAGGCGGCGGGGGGCCGGTTCGGGGAGGTCGTGATAGCCCAGCCCTTGCCATGGCCGGGCGAGGGTCGACCTCGCCAGATTCGACAAGGTCGGGCCTTGCCCAGCCCCCGGCGAGCCTCGCCCGGCCCTCGCCAGAGGTCGCGAGGTCTGGCGAGGGCCGGGCGAGGCTCACCGGCGGCTGGGCGAGGCTCACCGGCGGCTGGGCGAGGCTCGACCTCGCTGGATCTGGCAAGGTCGACCCTCGCCCGGCCATGGCGAGGGCCGGGCGAGCCTCGCCAGCCCAGCGCAAGGCTCGCCCTCGCCGGTGATGGCGAAGGCGAGCCAGATCCGGCAAGGTCGAGCCTCGCCAGTGGCCGGCATGGCTCGCCCGCCTCGCCAGTGGCCGGCGTGGCTCGCCCGAGGCCGGTGAGGTTGACCTCACTGGCCTCTGGCCTTCGGCCGGTCGCCGCTCTGGTGATCGGCTGGAGGAAGAGGGAGAAGAAAAAAAGGAAGAAAAAAAGTAAAAAATTTTTAAAAAAATTAAAATATTATTAAATTTTGTTCACGTCAACTTCGGTGACCAATCGCTGGCCGGCCGACGTCCACGTCAGCAAAATCTGGCCAAAAGGACTGAATTGGCATTATATCAAAAGGTTTAGGACTAAATTGGCACTTAAAATAGATTTAGGACTAAATTGGTACTTTCTCAAAAGGTTTAGGACTTGTTCAGTACTTTTCCCCCTGAAAAGGTGATAAAAAGGGAAAAACAGAAGGAAAAAAAGAATAAGAAGCGAGAATTTTGAAGGAACGTTTTGACTTTTCAAATACGTGAAGCCCGGTGATTCTTCCGAGCGTTCATTTGAAGGTTACGAGAAGCCTCTTTACCGTCGTTTACGTAGCTTCTTGCTTTAATTTATTGTTGCTTTTACCTTAATCAAATAGCGTAACGCTTTTCTTTTGTTTTTCCTTTTTCTTTTATCATATTTTTATTTTAAAATATTGATTCTGTGAGGAAAAATAATTAGCGAAGCGTCACCTGCTCCCGTGTCTTTTCTTGCTCTGCTTTTATATATATATATATATATATATATGTATATATTTGGGGGGGGGGGGATGGGGAGGGGTATGACTGGCTTTGCTTTAATTTATCTTATAAATAATTATAAAGGTTTTATCAGTCAGTAAAATAATAATTGAAAAGAGTATTATAAATACTTTGGGGGCTCCTTAATGAGACATATTGTTTTGCTTGGCTTGCATAGAATACATACATACTCACCTTCTTCCCTAACATAGCTCGCATTTCTTGCCTTAAAAGCATATTCCACCAAAATAATACACATGAAGAGAAAAAAAAATTGCTAATTTTGCTTTTAAAGTTGCAGACCGTGTTAAGAGAGAGATTATTTGTGGGCTCCTAGGAATAGAACCGCAAAACCAGCAGTCCAGCTGTGTGAAAATTATTTATTCCATGGAGGAATAGGGGTGTATATACTCCCCTAGAAATTGACTGGCTAGGCCAGCCAAGCACTCGTTGTTTTTTGGGTCGCATAGTCGATGGGTTTGATGGGTTGAGAGAAAAATGGAAAGCAAATTTAACTAACTTTTTGCATGGGGTATCAAAATATGTGCAAGGTTGGCCCCGTCACTTGCCGTTATCAATTGTGCCAATATCATGTTACTTGGTCGACGACTTCGCCGCTTTGAATAGAAGTTGAGTCGATTCACCCACAGCTGTTGTGAAGCTTTCCTTAGAAAGAAAGATCTCAGCCAGATATGCAATAATTTACGGGTGGTCTTTGATCTGGTTCTTACGTCCAATTGCATGCTCATACTCAGGCTCTCTATCTCTCTCTTCACGAGGGCTACTACGTAAGACCTGCAACTTTCTTGGGTGCATTTTTCTCTTGGCATCTTTCTTGGAGCATTTAGAGCTTGGATAGGTTTGATTTTGACTAGCCAAATTATTAAGAACAACACCTACACGGGTGAACTATTAAGGATTCATCGAGACGACACGCCAAAATTTTCTCGAACAGGGTTTTTCAACGTGAAAGTGAAAAAATTAGTTGCAAAAAACTATCATTTAATTCGATTGAACTATATATCATTAACAGACCAAAAAAAAGAAACTACATATCGTTTTTGACGCACACAAAAATGCTCTAGTGTTGTAGTTGATGGTTGTTTGACTGAGTTTGCTTGAATGACAATCATGTTGAAGATATGTCTCGGGTTTGAGTAGAAGCAATAGTATGAGTAGGTTTCATAAGGGTTTTATAATATTATGGGTGCATTTGTTTTATGGAAAATATAACGTTTTTGGAAAATGTTTTAAAATCATTTTCCAAGGAATATAGTTAGTTTTCCTTTGTTTAGTGATATGTGATCTAAAACATTTTCTGGTATTTGGATCTCATTTGAAAATTGATTCAATCTCATGATTTTATCTCAGGCAAAAACAAATTTTGAATTTTTAAATATTTTTATTTTTAAAATTAAAAAAGAAAAAAAAGAAAGAAAAGAATAAAATATTAAAAAAGTAAAGGGAAGAAATTCTAGAAAGTGTTTTCGCCTTCTTAGATTAGGGAATTCACTTTCCTAATTTTAAACATGAATGTTTTTCTTGACCGAAAAGTGTTTTCGGTTGATTAATCATTTTCGACGAACCAAACGAGTGAAAGTCCGAAAAACGGATTCCCGGAAAATACTTTCCTTGAAATAATCAAATACGGAATAACAAATAAGAGGAGCATTAGATTTTCTCTAAGTTTTCCGAGTAAGTTCTATATAAGAGATCGTAAAATAATACTTTTGTGTTTGCTTTAGGTGTAATTTAAGGTTGGGAAACACTTGAGTAATTGAGTGATTGTAGACATTGTATTATCTAGATTCATTGTTGATTTCTTGCACTTGGCTCTCCCCGAGGAGTAGTTTCCAACACTTAGACCGAATCATGTACATCTTTGATGTTCTTTTTTTTTTTTTGTAACCAAGGATCTACCACCATTCCCCGGGGACGAGCCCGCACAGGTAATCGAGGCGCCTATACCTTGGGGGAGACTAGCCTAACATCCTACCGCCAAGGCCCCCACTTAAATTACCGAACTGAGCGGGGATTCAAACCCAGAACCTCTGAGGAGAGAAGAAAAACGCCCACCAACTCGACCATGTGCACGTGGGTAATCTTTGATATTCTTTATTGTTTCTTATTGAGAAAATATTGGGTAGAGCTCTGACGCTAGTGTGGCAAAATTTGAGTCCATTCACCGGGAGACATGTTGCTCAGGCCTACCGTGTCAGCTCGCCAATATTCAAATGAAAAAGCGACTCTCACTCTCCACTTTGTGCTCTTTCTCTACTTTGTGCTCTCTCTCCACTCACGCTTTGCTCTCTCTCTCTCTCCCGATTCGCACGCTGTGAACCACGCTATCGCCTCCCCCTCCACCTTTGACAAACCACGTTGCTTCCGCGGTCCAATGGACCATGTTGCTTCTGCGATCCAACGAACCACGTCAAACCACGCCGTCCCTCTCCCTCGACTCACTTTGTTCTCTCCTTCTCTCTTGACTCACTCTGCCCTCTTTGTCTCCGCTGTCCAACGAACCATGCCCTGCTCTATACCATGCCGCGCCACCTCCGCCTCCACCTCCACCTTGAAAGTACATATTTTCCTAGATTTACTCCAAAATGTGTGTAATTTTGCATTTTGGGATATTTTTTTTGAGGGGTTTTTTCTTCTCTCTACAATTCTCTCTCTCTCGACTCGCTCTGTTCTCTCTGCCTCTCTCTTAACTCACTTTGTTCTTGCCGTCTCCGTTCGACGAATCACGCCACCACCACCCTGCTCTATACCACGCTGCCACCTTCGACGAAGCCTCAAGAGGTACAGATTTTCTTAGATTTACTCCAAATTGTGTGTAATTTTTCATTCGTTTGTAATTTTGGAGATATATTTTGAAGGGTTTTTGTTTTCCCTTCACAGTGACGAGTTTGCTCTCTCCTTCAAGTTAGGGTTTTGTTTGATAGGAGAGCCCCCATATCAGACTCATTGTGGTATAAATTTTTAGTGCCTATATTGTTGATGCGTGATACCTGGCTGATGTCTATCGGTCTCTTTGAACTTTAACTTCAATATCGGTTCACATAGATGAATAATCGGTACCGTCGTCTAAGTCAGATCGCTTGTCATAGGTAATGACAATCAGAGGACCAAATCATTTGAATATACATAAAGAAGTGATCGAAATAAACGAAAACAAGTGTTGTCCTATCGAATCATATAGAGAGTG
This sequence comes from Syzygium jambos, assembly GCA_031216235.1. NCBI lineage: Eukaryota > Viridiplantae > Streptophyta > Magnoliopsida > Myrtales > Myrtaceae > Syzygium > Syzygium jambos. The sequence goes on from CM062226.1 coordinate 18,695,624, forward strand.
AAGCAATAAATTGTTTATTCGTGGACTTAAGCATGCGTTCTTCTTGTTTCCAAACAGCTACTCCACTATTGCTGAAGACAACATCCTCATCTCGTTGGAAAAACCCGCTTGGCTCATTGCTCTGGCCAATATGTTTGTGGTTGTCCATGTGATTGGAAGCTATCAGGTAAAGATTGCGTCTTTTCATATTCTTCCCCTAACCCTCCTGCGAATTTTGGAGAGGTTGGACCGGTTTTACCAGATCTCATGTACGATTTCTCCCGGCAGATTTATGCAATGCCGGTGTTTGACATGATAGAAACTGTAATGGTGAAGAAATTGCACTTTAAGCCAACTCGAACACTTAGGTTGGTAACGTGCAATATATATGTCGGTAAGTGAATTTAGACTCCATTCTATGATATCTCTTCCTTTCAAATTAGATGGGCTTCTCGCTTTTGTTGATAGATAATTGCACTTTGAAATTGATTTACATTGCAACGTTCACAATGTTCGTTGGCAGTACTTTCCACTTCTTCAGTGGTCTTCTTTCGTTCTTAAGAGAATTCGCTTTTGCCCCTACCACATACTTTGTAAGTGTACCCATATAAGCAAAAAAGTTTTAAACCTATTGCAATTGTGCCAATTTAGTCATAAACATTATTTTTTTATTAATTGAGTCATAAACCTTTTGCATTTATATCAATTCAATCAATCTAGCCAATTTTGGCCGGAAACCGTAGACATGGATGCCAACCGTCCTACACGGCTGGCTCTAATGTAGACAATTTTTAATAATTTTTAAAATTTTAAAATTTTTATTTTCTTTTTCATTTTTTTCATTTTTTTCATTTTTTTCTCTTTCTTTTTTTCTTCCCTTCTTCCTTTAGCTAGTCGCTAAACCTCGGTAACCGACCAGAGGTGAGGGTCGATGAGGTCAATCTCGTTGGCCACTGACAACCGGCTAGAGGAAGAAGGAAAGAAAAAAAGAGAGAAAGAAATAAAAGGGATAAAGAAATAAAAAAATTGAAAAAATATTAAAATATTATTAAAAATTTTCCACCTCAGCATCAGCCATAGCACGTAAGACGGTCGGCATCCATGTCAGCGATTTCAAACCAAAATTGACCGGATTGATTAAATTGACACAAATACAAAAGGTTTAAGACTTAATTGACAGAAAAAATAATATTTATAACTAAATTGCCACAATTGCAATAAGTTTTAGACTTTTTTGGTAATTTTTCCAACAAATATGTATTAGACTTAATTCGGTCACATTATTGTTTGATAAGCAATTGACAAATCTATTGGACTAATGTACCTGTTGACACCTAAATTTTGGCGATCCAGTTAGTCGTTCACTGCATAAAAAATTAGGGATTGATCCCGGTCCCTAGACAAAAAATTAGTTAAATTGCGCATAGATTAGGAGCATTTGAATTAGTATTTAGGCTTATATAGTTGCATTTGCATTGGACCAGCGGCAAGTGGACTTGAGTGAATGATTTTCAGCTTAACTGGACTAAGCCTACGGTCGCCGAAATCATGTGTATCAAGTTATGAAAATTTGATGAAAATTTAAAGCAATAAAGCTTGATATTATCAAGATTTTGGTCACATAGCAAATAAGAAAGAAGCAATCGGCATAATTCTCATGATATTTGTGAGATCAATTATTTGAGGGAATGAATAATTGAGAGCAAGATTTAGTTAACAAAAGGAATATTTGATTAAAAAGAAAGAGGAAAGAAAATATGCATGCATCCAAGGATTTGTCGGTGAAAAAAAGTATATAAAAGGAGGAGAAGGGCTTCACTTCAGAGGGGACCAAAAATCGTGAGTGAGAGCATAGAGAGGGGGCCACAGGATTGACATATACGGCCACCATTGAGAGAGAAAAAAATGGTGAGTAGTGAAGGGAGACAATTGAATACACGGCCATGATTCTGGGGAAAGCCCAGAGAAAAGAGAAGGCGTGAAAAAGAGAAAAGGAGTCTCTCGGCCAAAGCTTGGTCGAGATCCCCACACGGCCAGACCTGTGGCCGTGTCGCTCGACTTAACGCCATACTGCCCTCCTCCGTGGCATCCAGCCTCATGGCTGCTTCCACTCTTGTTGCTCCGCTACCGCGACACCTACTATTTCCACTGCGAGCCAAAAGCCCTCGTGACGAGCTGCTCCAATATCGAGTCCGTTGCTGCCCCTCTAGCGTCCATCCATTATACCAACGCACTCCAGCCCACGACAATTCTTCCAGCGGGCCAACGCACAAAGGCGAGGCCTCGGTATCGCACCTGCGGTTTTCCCAGATCCATCCACTGCTTGCTAGTGTCTTCGCTTGTTCGCTGCCTTTTATTCACATCGTATTGACTCGGCCAATCTTCCATCCATCGTTTACGAGGAGTCAAGCAGTGGCCAATAGAGCAATAATTAAATAAAGAAGTGCTTCGGTGGAGAAAGAAGCAAAAGAATTCATCCTTTTCTCTCCCTGTCAGGGTGGATTTTTGTTTGCAGGTTCACAAGAGGACAAAGCCGAGTGCAATTGGTGGAGAGTAAGTTCGCTGCCAAAGGAGACAACATCATGCTCTCGGGATCCCGCGTTCTCCCCAAACAAATAACATGAAGGAAGGACAAACGTGTGGAGTCAAGCTTCGTCCCTGCACTCTCGCCACGAGTTCTCCTCACTCTACTGTGCTTGCCGCCTCTTGCTAATCACGTGAGTCACCACGGGCTCCCCATGGCCAGCTTCATCCACGCCACCATCTTCCGATCCAAACTTGGAAAGCAAATATTCGAATTAGGTAAAAAGCTCGTCTAATTTGACTTTTGAGTATATTGCTTCCTTATTTGAAATATTGTAATTTTATGCGAATCTTTGAGTAATATTATCATATCCAATAAGTTCCCGAATAGTCTTTAAATTAGGAATTATTTCCTAATTTCGTAACGCGCTATGGTCGACAACTCGATTTCATGCCCGAAATATGACTCACGATCGCATGAAAAATCATTAATCCGATCTTTCGCCTAAGATATAATTCGCGATTGTACGAAAGATTGGCCAATTTGATCCTCATGCCCGAGATATGATTCGTCAATGTATTGTTTCTAAATTTGAAATGGATATGGATAATATTTCTTGTGATTTGGTGTCGTTGGATTGCTATTTCTTTCTATCTTTGTTTGATTTGAATTGATCTTGTGTTTTCTAAACAAATCCAAAAAAAATTAGATACTATTAAAGTAGATGATTTTAAAGATAGATTTCATGTTTAAATTAGAGAATTTAATTAATTTCGAATTTCATAGAAAATTACAAAAAAAATACCACCTGCATTTCATATTAGAATAGTTGCATATTAATTAATTCTCGTCATTAGAAATCTCACGTCTAGGTTCATTTGCGTGCCACATTAGAGATAGTGCATTTAATTGTTGTTAGAATTAGGACATTTAAATAAATCGTATGTCGCACATCATACTAGACGTAGAATGCATTGCATAAAGTTTAGTTTTCGTTAAATCAGAGAAAACCTTAAAAAAGATTTGAGTGAATTTGTGTTAATTAAAAATCATATTAGGGTCGTCAATGTGATTTTCTAACTAACATTGCAAATGTTTTCATTGCTTTGAGGTAGGTCCCTATCTTGCAATTTATTTATTGCTTTGCATTATTGAGTATTATATTATTTGTTGTGCATCCGCATAATCACCTCGCATGTTGTGGATAGATTTAAAATCAATCCAAACTGCCTGTAAATATTTTTTTGAAATAAAAGAAAAGAGGTACCAAAAGAGCATTAGAGTAATCTAGTATAACCAAGTCCCCGAATCCATAATCTCTGGTTCGTAGTAATTCTCCCGATACTTTACTTGAGTTTCTAATTGACCCACCAAAAACTAGACTAGTGGCGACTCCTGATTGAAATGATTTGTATGTTAAGAACTTAAAACTTAAGCCGCGAATTGTAAGGGCTAGGGAGAGCCCGAGTTAGGCCTACACTTAATAATCCATTAGCCAAACCCCTAGGTGGTGTACCGCGGGAGATGAGGTTGCGATAGTACAAATATAACTTCTCTTCTTTATCTTATTTATTTATTTATTTATTTTTGGCCCCATTCTCCTCTTTAGTTGGTCAGTCCGTATATATACACATTGGTAAATTGTTTGGACCTCTGTGACTCCAACGAAAGAGACAATCAAATGCTTCTTCACGAACTGCAAAGACTTGAATATAAAACTCAGTTGGTAGGTATATCGACCGAAGGGAACTAAGAGACCTTACATGCACGAGTCCCTCTATTTCTTCTTCTTTCTTCCTTTTTATTATTATTATTATCAATTAATGAACTTTCGGTATGGTGAGATATACATTCTCCTATGTCCTAGGTCCTCTTATCCTGTCTCCGAAATGGATAAAGTTGGAGTTAATAAAGAATGGCTTGAGGTGTGGGTCAAGAGGGCAAATCGAAGATGGCACCAGAATCGATGTTAGGATTTGAATACCTCTACACCCATTCCCTCTCTTCGGACATTTTCATATTTTTCTAATGCATCATCTAGTATATTATTTTTGGCAGGAGTCGGCCGAGAATTTTGGAGTTCAATTTATCAAGAAATATCGAAGTGGTTGTACCCAACACAACATTTAAGATGCCAAAAGATGGATCTTTTAATAAGGGGATAAGTGCATTAAAAGCCCTGAAACTTATTAAGAAAGTACAATTGAGTCACAAAACTTTCAAAAAGTGCAATCAAGTCCTAAAACTTATCAAATTGATCCAATTAATTCCTTTCGTTGATAACACTTTTGAAATTTTTAAAACTCGATTGCACTTTCGTGAAGAGTTTTAGGATTTGATTATACTCTTTAAAAGTTTTGGAACTCGATTATATTTTTGTGACAAGTTGTAGGGTTTGATTGCACTTATTGAAAGGCAAAAGTACACCACAAGTGCCATAACTTGTGTACGGCGATCACTTTGGTGCCATAACTTTTTTTTCGGATCACTTTGGTGTCAAAATCGGAGAAAAAAGATCACTTTAGTGCTAATTTGGCTGGAAATCCGACGTGGCATTTTTTATTAATTTTTTACGCCGACGTGGCTCGCCGGAGGGCTGAGTCAGCACGTACAGTCAGCATTTTTTATTTTAAATAAATTTTTCAACGTGTACAGTCAGCATTTTTAATTTTAAATATTTTTTTCTTTTTTTTTCCTTTTTCTTTTCTTTTCTTTTCTTTTCTTTTTCTCCCCTCGCCGGCCGGTTGCCGGTGGCCGGCCGGCCACCGGCGAAGCCCTACAAGGGCTGGGCGAGGGCGGCCTTGCCCATGGCCGGCGAGGGGCGGCCGACCCTCGCCGACGACGGGCGAGGGCGGCCTTGCCCATGGCCGGCGAGGGGCAGCCGACCCTTGCTGACGACGGGCGAGGCCGGCCCTCGCCGGCCCAGGCGAGGGCGACCCTCGCCGGCGTTGGGCGAGGCCGGCCCAGGCGAGGGTCACCCTCGCCAGATCCGGCGAGGGCGACCCTCGCCGGCGTCGGGCGAGGGTCGCCCGCGCTCGACTCAGGCGAGGGCGACCCTCGCCGGCGTTGGGTGAGGCCGGCCCTCGCCGGCGTCGGGCGAGGGTCGCCCGCGCCCGACTCAGGCGAGGGTCGCCCGCGCCCGACTCAGGCGAGGGCGACCCTCGCCGGCGTCGGGCGAGGGCAGCCCTCGCCCGGTCGGGCGCGGGCGACCCTCGCCTGGGCCGGCGAGGGCAGCCCTCGCCCGGTCGGGCGCGGGCGACCCTCGCCCGACGCCGGCGAGGGTCACCCTCGCCGAATCTGGAGAGCTCACAAAATGAGTCGACCCATTTTTGCAACTCATATATAATGGGAGGATCCAACTAAAATGGGTAACTCATTTAGCAAAAAGTGGGTCAATCAAAAAATAAGGTGCGTCAAAATGGGTCATGATGGGATGTTTACATAACCCATATTTAACACCTAGTCACCAGCCGGTTGGAGGTCGTCGATCATTGCCAGCTGTAGCCGGTTGTCAGTCGCCACTCCACATCCGCTACCAGTTGTCGGTCGCCGTCAGTTACCACCATTCATTGGACACCGTCGATCACCGAACGCCACGTCCATCGCCAGTCTTCAGTTGTCGCCATCGCCGGTCGTTGGTCATCGCCAATCATTGCTGTCCACCGATCGCCAGACATAGAAAAATAACAAAATAAATATTAAAAAATCAGAATTTTATTAAAATATTATTAAATTGTCCATATAGTTTTAGAAATATATATTTTCAAAAATTGTAAGAAACAAGTTTTCTAAATTTGATTAATATTTGAAGTATTTTATTTATATGGGTCGGGTCTAGTATGTGTTGCGTAGGGTATGGGTCGCTAAAATTATGTTATATGGAAATTGGTCGAAACGGGTTAAATAGGTTGATATGGGTCGGATCATTTTTTATCCGATCCACCCGTTTGACAAGTCTACTTTTAGTGCACTTATCCTTTAAATTATTATTTTATCTACAAGATCATATGACAACATTGTAATATATAAAAGCATTGAGAAACCCGCAAGCAGTCCGGCGAAGTTGAGATGACGAACTTCCTAATTTTTTAACTTTTGGATTTTCAGTTGTACTTATCAGGATTTGACTCAAACCGAACTTTCTATGAAGAATTTGAGATCTTTACGATAATCCTTATGTCCAAAAATTCTTTTAATTTTTTAGGTAAGGAATTATTACAAAAACATTTATTTAAATGGTATATAATTTTAAAAAAATTCTCGCTCAGACTAACCTCAATAGTTGAGTGCGCCATTAATATTTGCCTCATATTACTAATTATTGATTGGGTTTATGTATTGTCCTTTGTACAAGGGCTTTTTTTTACCTGTTTTTTTTTTTGGTTTTTGATATTTTAAAGTTGTGGGTTTAACTCTCGGACGATAATTATTATGATGAAGCATTGTTTGCTGTCACTTGCACCGAAAAACATTAGTAAAAGTGCAGCCTATTTTCAAGTTTGTTATTGACGGATCTTGGTTTTGGATCGATATAACTTTGCTTATTACAATAATTATTCAATTTGGAGGAAAAAGCCTTGTTTTCCCATTCAAGGGGAGGCTGTTTGGTTAATTACAAGAGTTATGTCGCTTCTGAAATTGATCGCTATAGGTAAATTTCTTTTTAAAGAAAAGGAAAAATGACATAAATGGTCCCTGAACTTTGGCCAATGTGCAATTTAGTCCATAAACTTTTAATCTGTTCAATGTGGCCCATAAACTTTAGTCTAATATGCAAGGTGATTCCTAAAGGACAACATTGTACATTTTCATATAATATAGGAATTAACTTGAACATGTATTAAAAGACTAGAGATCACATTGAACAAATTAATAGTTTAGGTATTCTCGTTAATTCTATTATTTTTAGATATTCTGATTTTTTGTTGACATCATCTGTGGGCCTTTATACTTATGGAAATCTATGCTGGGGTAGAATTTTCTATTCTAAAAAAATTATCATTGAACTATGATTGAAGGCAACATTAATTGAATATTTTAGTAGGGAAGTCTTTTTCTTTTTGTTGAAGAGAGTCTTAAATTGTTGTATGACTATGACAGATAGGCATCAAGAAAACAAATATTTCTCTTTTCCAATTACTTAATTTAAACTCTTATAGAAATTTTTTAGAACAAAATTTCAAATTTATTGACTTCATTCATTAAACATCGCAATTAAAACATAGATTTTGAGTTTTTGAACATAAAAGATCCCACAAGGGGTTGGGGTGGTTTTAAGACCCAATTAGGAGGAAGGGCCTTCTTGCGTCGCGTTTTTGCTAACTAGTCTGCTGCTTGATTTGCCTCTCGCAGGCAGTGGGCCACTTCAATGGACTTGAGCCGAGCTAAGCTTGTCCTACAGTCTTCAATTACAGACCTCGCATCCCATGGGCTCAGACAAGTGCCCGACATATAATGGAAAACTTATCGGCTATCATATCGGCTATCAGTTGCTATCACCGCACTCAGATGAGGTTCTCTCCACAGATCACAGTGGTTTTCCAAGCGCACGATGGCTTCTTTGAGTACTAGGGCTTCTTTGAGTATGCATCCGTTAATGACTCTTAGCTCCTTAGTTCGTTAATGACTTTTGCCCCCCTCAAGTTAAATTCTGGCTCCGTCACTTAGGATATTGGAGGCCGATGTGACAAAATCGTTGCCATTGTTGAGTTTTATCGGAAGACAAAAACAGCATGGGTTGAACTTTTAGAAGACGATTACATGGATAATCTTTGTCTTATGTAATATTCCACTAGCGGCAATGTCTGCGAAACTCTTCCCAACAACAGGACAAGCTTGCCGACTTATTTATTAGCATGTGCCTTAAACAATCCTGTTTTTCTCAGATCCGAAATCACGCGTAAGAAGCCATAATAATCAGCAATATGTGTCCAAATCTTTCTGCACATGCATGAATTTGGTAATCCATCAAATCGTGTTGGCTTGCTGTTTCTAGGATTAAATGCTTTCGCTGTGAGGATCATTCATAAGCAAAGCTAAAGCATTCCGAATCGGCACAGCACCCCCAATATTTTAAAATCTTCTATCTCCAATCGGAAAGATCGGGCATGAGTGAGAAAATTTTGTATAGAGTTTTGATATGTCTCAAATTTGAGCCCATTCAACAAAACTAACTCAAATTGAAGTGTGTGAAGACCCGGATGATGTAGCACAAGTCCGCAGGGACTTGGTTATCCATACTCTAAAGCAAATAGAGAAAAAAAAACATGGCAATTAATATTCTTTTTTGAGTTCGCAAGGGTTCTCACAGTTTTATATATAAGGACAAATGACATAAATAGTCCCTAAATTTTGGTCCAATATGGAATGTTATCCTTGAACTATTAATTCGTTTAATATAGTTATTGAATTATTCTTAAATGTTCAATCATGTCTCTGAATTTTCAATTTGATCAATTTAATACTTCAACTTCCCATAATAAAGTCAAATAAGTCATTCGATACTATTCACAAATTTTCATAATTACACTATTGCCCATATTTTAGAATATTTTTTCATTTTAATCCATTCCCAAAATCAACAAGAATATGCTATCTTTTTATTACCTTTTTTTTTTATCTTTTTGGTCGTTGTAAATATTTCTATAGTTACATTTAGGTAGATTTTAAGTTATGATCTCTATAAAGTAAGAATAACCCATTTAGATTTGTATCGTATTCATATTCCTTTTTATTTTAATACTAAATATATTCATAAGAAGATTTACTAACAATACTAATTCATCTATATATTTGTCGTGCTTTTATTAATCTAAATATTGTTCTTAATTTTTTAGATAGGCAAAATTTTCAAGTTTTTGAGTTTCCAATTTTCTCAATTAATATAGATCTATATTAGGAAATTAAAATAGCAGGATTATCGACCCAATGCAACTATCATGCCTCAAACCTCGCGAGCGCGCAACATCGCTCAACGGTCGTTATGATGCGACGTCCCAAGATTCGTCGCCGACCCTTTCATTTTATCTTTTAATTACACATGCGGAAGCTATAACAACAATCCCCAGACAACAATGGTAACCAGGGATAGGAAGGAAAACCACTAACAACAATTAAACGAAACACCACATTAATAAATACTTGATTAGCCCCTAGGAAGCAATTTCTTTACAAGCCCACTTCGGGTATTTCCACAAAAAGCCTACAAAAAGATACTAAGCTGGGTCAATTTACTTTACCATCAGCAGGTCAGTCAAAAAGATGGGTTGTCCTAACCTATCACCAGCCCTCATGTGGTCCCGGTGGCAACTCCGGATCAGATACTATGTAATCTCGCTCGGGGCCCAAATCCTTCGAACTCGAATCAGATGGACTGGTGTCCGAATTGATCAGCTCCCTATCCGGGGTATCGAGTTCCATGGGATCCCAAAAAACCTCCTCAGTACCACCTCCTAGGGGTCCATCAGAGCCACAGATCGGGGAAAAAATTTCATCACCCTCCCGAATATACCACGCTACATACTCGTGAGCCTGCCAAGCACCTAGACCTACATTTACCCAAACAGTGGACACGAGCTTTCGATAAGCTCTGTCCAGACCTAGCGGATACTCTGTATACTCCGAATCTATGTCCATCGGGACTCCAAAATGTACGAGCAGGCGATTCATCTTGAGGGTCTGAAATGTTTAATAAAACAACAATGAGATAAACATCTCAATAAGTTAACGACATAAGCCCCGTTTAGAAGGCCAACTCGCCTCGGGGTTCCTAGTCAGGCAACCACACATCAAATACGGGTCAATCACATGCCAAATAACAATTACAACCATCCTTGCCTCACCTTGGCACACGTGACATGTATGACATCAGTCAACAAACATCACAACAATGCAGACAACATAACACATACTCAGAACACATAAAGAGATTTCCCATACATCATGCATCCACATTCGTGCATGTCTCGATTATAAGGTAAAACTACTTGGGCACGTCCCATATTATGCCTAACAGTATTCACTCCATAATCAAATGCTATGCAACATTCATGTTCCAATTATTACGACCCCTCTAGCCCACTACACATCAAGCGATACGCAGGGAGATGGTAGTCTTCTGGCATAACCGGGCATCGTCCCACCTCATCGGACACGGCAATGTCAAACGATACATAGGATAATGACATTCCAATACGGCAGCATCAAACAATATACAATAAGATGGTATCCCGCAAGGAGTATCGAATCCGCCATCGGCTTGCAATTCGACATCCGGAGTATCGGCGATCTAGATAATCTCCAGGCATCCAATAAATCAAGCGCGATACACAGCAGACCTCGACAAACCAGGCATCGTCAAGCGATACATAGCGAGACGGCTCCGACATGTGATCACACGAGCATTCAAACCAATTATTATCTTTTCAATTAGCCCATGCAAACATGGACCGTGCTCGAATCAATGCCACATACAATTTCATGTGATTATATGTGCAAATAATCGCTCAACTTTCCAAAAACATCATTTACCTTTTCAAGGCAGCAAATTCCTTTCTCAAACATAATTATAAAAACGATTTATTTTCAAAAATTCAAAATCTCTTATAGAAAATAAACGTTCAAATCATTTGGCCATATACGCTAATTCGTACGACAAAATCCAAAGTTGGCATCACAATTCAAACATAAAACGATCTCAATTTGGCATTAAAAATCATTTGAAAATATTAACATTTAATTCTCGAAAATAAAATATTTATTTATTTATTTTAAAATAATAAAATGTTAATATTTAATTCCGAAAATTAATTTATTAAATAAAAGAAATATTAATATTAAAATAATCGATAACTTATCACCGAAATTAACGATAACTTACCGTCCATATATCGATAACCTATCACGTAAATAATAATAGTCTATCGCTCAATTACCGATAACTAATCAATCAATTCTCGATAATCTATTGCCAAATTCACCGATAACCTATCACCAATTTCCAACGATAACTTATCCATCCAACAATAACCTATCATCCATGGCTATCAAATAATTCACCGATAACTTATCCACTAATATTACTTACACAATCATTAATTTAATCTAAACCCAATTTAAACTACCCTAAGCAAGTTTAACACCCTAAACACAAGATTAGGGGTTAACTTACTCATCTAACAATAGCGATTACACGAGAACGACGGTGGCGACGCGGGCTATCCGCAGTGGCTTCTGGCTCGGCACGGTGAACGGCGGACAGGCGGTAAACGGAAGCAACAAAAGGAACAGCTGCTAGTCGCTAGTTGGTGGCTACCCGGGGGCTACTCTAGGCGTGAACGACAGCTGGTGGCAGCGGATAGGCTGCCTGGCCAATGGCGGATCAGCAGCTATAGCGGCGGACGCATTCGGCGAGCGTGTCCGGCGGTGGACGGGTGGGACAAAGGGGCGGTGGCTAGTGACAGTTTTGTGACAACTCGCGCGAGCTAAGTCGGGGACAAAATGGTGGCTGGTGATGGCGTCTTGGCAATTGGGACGGCGGCGGACGAGCGGCTCTATCGGCGAGTGCAACCGACAAGCGGCAAGGCTAGCATCTAGTAGAAACCAGCCAGCGACGGGCAGCTGTGGAGCGTGGCTGGGTAGTGCTGCTCAGCCAGAGGAGAAGCTGGGATGGCTATGGTGCGGTGGCAGGGTGGAGTGGTGCTCGGTGGTGGCTAGCTCCGGCGGAATAGGCTAGTCGGCGTGCAGCAAGAAGAAGCAGAGAAGAAGCAAAAGAAGCAATGATGAGGGCTGGTGGAGTCGGTGGGGAAGTCAGCCGAAGACGGGAGAGAGAGAGAGAGAGAGAGAGAGAGAGAGAGAGAGAGAGAGAGAGAGAGAGAGAGAGAGAAAAGGTGGCCCAAATGATTATCTCCAAATTTCATTTGTAATTTTCTCAAATTTTGTCCCCCAAATTACCACTTTGTCCTCAACCTAAGTACCGATTGTGGGCCAATAATTCTTGTTGGGCCTTGATGGCTAGCCCCCTTGGGCATGAGGCCCAATGGGCTTCGCTCGCCCCACTTCTATTTCTCACGTCAAATTTCCAATTCTTTGATTCTTTTTCCGAAGTTAAAATTTTCGGCAAAAGAACACTACAAGTGCCATAACTTGTGTACGGCGCTCACTTTGGTGCCGCAACTTTTTTTTTGATCACTTTAGTGCTAAAATTTTTGAAAAACGATAACTTAAGTGCTAAAATTTTTGAAAAACGATTACTTAAGTGCCAACTCCGGTGCCGTACACAATTTTTCGACGGAAATCCGACGTGGCAATTTTTTTATTAATTTTTGAAGCTAACGTGGCTTGCCGGAGTCTCGCCGGAGATTGGCACTTAAGTGATCGTTTTTCAAAAATTTTAGCACTTAAATGATCGTTTTTAAAAAATTTTAGCACTTAGGTGATCGTTTTTCAAAAATTTTAGCACTGAAGTGATCCAAAAAAAAGTTATGACACTTAAGTAATCGTTTTTCCTCCGACTTGGCACCAAAGTGATCCAAAAAAAAGTTATAGCACTAAAGTGAGCGCCGTACACAAGTTATGGCACTTATAGTGTCCTTTTGCCTAAAATTTTCAAAGGCAACTCGTAAAAATTAAGAGGCGACGTCCTAAGTTTCGGGTGTGAAATCCTTGAACATTCGACGCTTAAAATCGGATCATAATTCGTGGCTCAAATCGATCAATCGCAACTATAGCACATCTCAAACTAACAGGCGGCTGTTGGAAGTTAATTTCTCGATAGCCTTTCCCCTTTAGTTAGTATTTCTTGAGTGATCAAGTCAAGGCAAAAATTAACTAATAGAGCATTGATGAAATCATCGTTTCATATATCACCAAAATAGGTTGAATTTTCAGGATATCACAATTCTTCCCTCCTTATAGAAATTTTGTCCCCAAAATTTGAATTTACATCTAACTCTTCAAAAAGAAAGGGGTACTGACACCTCATTGCCTCTCTACTTTCCCAAGTGGCTCATTTAGTTCAATGATGTTGCCACACAACTTTGACTAGAGGAATTGTCTTGTTTTGTAGAACTTGCTCCTTCCGATCCTCGATTCTCACTAGTCTTTCCACGTACGATATTCTATCGTCCACATCTATCTCTTCGTAATTCAGAACGTGAGTCGAATCTGGTTCATCCTTCCTTAGCATTGACACCTGGAATATGTCATGTACCTAAGCCAACCTTAGTGGCAAAGCTAGGCGATATGCCAACGATCCAATTCGCTCCAAGATCTCAAACGATCCTACATATCTTAGGCTTAGCTTCCCTTTCTTGCCAAAATGCGAAGTCCCTCACATTGGTGATTCTTTGAGAAACACATGATCTCCCACTTGAAACTCCAAATGATCTACGTTGCCTATCTGCATAACTTTTTTAGCGACTTTAGGCTGTCCTTAGCCTATCCCTAATAACCTTAACAGCATCTGACGACTATTGCACCAACTCGAGTCCCGTAATTTTTCGTTCATCAACTTCATTCCAACAAATAGGAGTCCTACAGGGTCTATCATACAACATCTCGAAATGTACCATTCTAATAATTTTCTTATCACTGTTGTAGTATTGTTGTATGCGAACTCGACAATATGTAACTGTTCCTTCCAAGTTCCTTTGAAATCCAGAACACATGCTCGCAGCATATTCTCAAAAGTCTGAATCGTTTTCTCGGATTGGCCATCTATCTGCGGATGAAACGTGGTGTTGTACTACAGCTTCGTTCCCATGGCGCTTTGAAGACTCTTCTAGAACGTAGCGGTGAACTTAGGGTCTCAATCCGACGTGATCGTTACCGACACACCATGAAGACGAACTATATGCTTCACGTAGAACTCAGCATACTTGTCCATGGCAAAGTCCTTTCGCACCGGAATGAAATTAGTAGACTTTGTGAGTCTATCCACCACAACCCAAATAGAATCATTACCTCCTTGGCTCCTCGATAGATCCATCATGAAATCCATCATGATATACTTCCATTTTCATTCTAGTACTTCCAGCGGTTGCAATAGTCCGTCAGGCTTACAATGATGTTCCTTCACCTGTTGACACGTTAAGCATCTAGCCACATGCTTGGCAATATCTCTATTCATGCCATTCCACCAATAATATTGGTACAAATTCTGATATATCTTCATGCTGCTCGGATGGATACTATAGTTACTGCGATGAGCTTTTGCCAAAATTACCTCCTTAAGTCTTTCATCATTGTGCACGCACAACCGTCCACGAAACTTCAAGATCCCATCTTGGATACTTGAAAGTCAGGTTTTCCCTTAATGGTGTCCATTTGCAGAATCTTTTGCAGTTCAAGATCCGAAGGTTACGCTACTTTAATCTTGATTTGCATTTCGCGCTCAATCTTGAGAATAGCCATTAAACTCGAGAGGTAACTTACCTCGAACTTGAAATCCGAGTCCTAAATTCCTTCAAGCAAAAGCCATTCTTAAACCATCATATGCGCAATCGAAGACTTCCGACTTAATGCATCGGCCACCTTGTTAGCCTTACCAAGATGGTACAGAATATCGCAGTCATAATCCTTAAACAGCTCCGTCCATCTGCGCTGCCTCATGTTCAATTTTTTTTGCGAGAACGAATACTTTAAACTCTGGCGATCCGTATAAATATGAAACATTTTCCTGCACAAATAATGCCTCCAATTCTTGAGTGCGAAAATGATCGCCGCTAACTCCAAGTTGTGCGTTTGGTAATTCAATTCATGCGGTCTTAATTGTCGGGACGCATATGCCACAACTCTCCCATACTGCATTAAGTTACATCCCAATCCTTTGTATGATGCGTCGCTATAAATCTCATAATCTCCTAAACCAAACGGTAGCGTTAAAACAGGCGTAGTAGTTAGCTTCTGCTTAAACTCTTGAAAACTATGCTCACACTTATTCGTTCATTCGAACTTTGTGTCCTTTTTCAGTAATCACTTCAAGGGCATAGCTATAGCAGAAAAATTTTCCACGAACCTCCTATAATAGCTAGCTAATCTCAAGAAACTTCGAACTTCAGTTACTGTCGTTGGTCTAGGCTAATTCATAACCGCTTCAATCTTGGCCGGATCTACTGAAATTCCTTCCACAAAAATCACGTGTCCAAGAAAAGCCACTCAAGTTAACTATAATTCACACTTGCTAAACTTAGCATACAGCTTATGGCCTCGAAGGGTTTGCAGCACTGTCCTCAAGTGCTATTCGTGTTCCTCTGGGCTCCTCGAATACACTAAAATGTCGTCAATGAACACAATCACGAACTTGTCCAAATATTCCTTGAACACCCTATTCATCAAGTCCATGAAAGCTGCAAGTGCATTTGTCAGACCAAATGGCATCACGGTAAACTCGTAATGTCCATAGAGTGTCTGAAATGTCGTCTTCGGTATATCTTCCTTTCTAATCCTCAACTGATGATAACCCGTCCTCGGGTTTATCTTTGAAAATACTGAAGCTTCTTGAAGTTGGTCAAACAAATACTGAAGCTTCTTGAAGTTAACCATCACCTGATTAAGTTATTAATAGTCGATGCAAAGGCACAACGACCCATCCTTCCTTACAAACAGAACTAGCGCTCCCCAACGTGATGCACTAGGACAAATAAATCCTTTGTCCGACAACTCATGCATATGAACCTTTAACTCATTTAATTCCGACAACGCCAATATGTAAGGTGCCTTAGAAATCAGCTCTATTCCATGGGCTAACTCAATCACGAACTATATTTCCCTTTTTAGGGGCAACCCAAGCAACTCCTTAGGAAAAACATCCAAAAAGTCTCGCACTACAACAATGTTCAGCATCCTCGGTTCTTCTACCAAAGTGTTAACTACAGTTGCCAAATAACCTTAGCAACCGTCATCCAACAACTGATTAACTTCAAGTGACGAGATCAAATGAATCAATGATCCTCCTCGATTCCCGACAAACTCAAAGCTAATACTCCCTAAAGGCTCAAACTGAATCATATTACAATAATAGTTTATTGTGGCTCATTGCTTAATGAGCCAATCTATTCCAAAAATCCCATCGAAATCAAATATTGTCAAGACCATCAAATCTATGCTGTCCTCACGACCACTAATAGACAACTTACAATCAGCACAACCTAACACAGACACGACGTCATCCTTTAAAGGGGTAGAAATACTATAGACCACTCCCAGCGATTCCGGACTTAACCCCACTAATTCCACGGATTTCTTAGCCACAAACGAATGCATAGCTCCAGGATCAAACAAAGCATAAGTAGTATGGTCGTGTAACAAGACCGTTCCTGTAATTACGGCGGGTTAGTCCTCCACCTCCTTCCTCGAGATAGCATAGACCCTTCCTTGCACTTGGGATCGGTTCAACTGATTCATCGGGGCATTCCTTACAGGTTGTCCTACCTACTACACTAGTCCTTACGTTCCCGTGGCTTGGCATGGACAATCTCTCACGTGATGGCCGTGTTGGCCACATCCAAAGCAAGCTCCCATCTTCATAGAGCACGGGGCTAATCCATGGTTCCTACGACAAAAGCGGCACATACCGTTTGGATTGTATGCTGGCTTCTTCATGCCACCCTTCTTGTATCACCAAAATAGGTCGAATTTTCAAGATATCATAGCAACTCTAAATGAGGTTCTACTTTTAATATTATAGAAATCATAAGCTAAAGTATGTTTAAATGGAACTATCATAAAACTAAAAAGTATAACCATATTTTTTTTTGGTTGATTAAGGAAATAGATTGAAATGATAAGATATTAGGGAAAAGCCCCAAAAATCGTAAACTATATCCACTGTGACACATTTATTCTATTTTTTTTTCAGTGACATCAAAAATCTCAAATTTATACATGCGTGACATGTTTACCCTCCGTCAAAGTTCTATCAATAATAACTGTAAAAAATTTACCTACATGAATACAGAAAGCAAACATTATTGATATGACATTCACGTGGCTTATGTGAAATAAAAACAATGTTGTTTTTGCTAAAAAAATCATCTAATGGAACCTTGACAGAGGGTAAATGTATCACATAAATACAAGTTTACGATTTTTTATGTCACAAAAAAAAGTTTAGGGTAAATATTTCACAATGGGCATAGTTTAGGATTTTTTATGTCACAAAAATATTCAGGGTAAATATGTTACAATGGGTATAGAGTTTGGGGTTTTTTATGGTTTTTTCCCAAGATAATATAAAATCCGAGTAATAATGTAAGAATGAAGACTTTTGACTTTTTATGGAGTGATAAGGGACTAGACTCAACACATTGAAGGTTCAAGGACTAAATTGAACATTTAGGAATAGTTCAATGATCATATTGAATGAATTAAATGTTCAATTATGACAATGCACATTAAGCCAAAGTTTAGGAATTATTTATTTCATTTTCCCTACATCTAAACTTCTTTGGCTTGAGCATTGGTCTTTGCCCGGAATTCTTCTTGGTGGGCAAAGGGATCTTCTTTACGAAGTTTCTACTTTCATCATGGGCGTCTTCTTTGTGAGTGGAATTAGATGATGAGTGGTTTGGCCAACTTTGTGAATTCTTTTGTGAGATTGAGATATTATCTCGTGACAAATTGTGAAGGCTTAACACTATGGGATTATTAGATGCAATTGGGTGCGGGAAAACACCGAAAGTATTTGGCTAACTCGAGTATTTGTAATCTCCATTACATTGCTTGTGATTTTATGTTGCTCTCCCCTTGGAGTAAGTCACAATGATCGATTCACAAAAATTGGGTGCTTGGTTTATTTCCTTGTTCTATTTATTATCATATTTGATCTTTTGTTTTTGTAACAATCGGTCTCAGAGCCAAACTTGGTTGAGTTGGAGCAAATAGTGTCGCGACCTGCCCCTCGAGGGCCCGAGCTCGGATGAGGCGGGTTTAGAGATAAGTGTTCATGAGATGTTTCATATGGCATCTTAAAAAAAATGATTTTACTGAAGTGTAAATCTCTTGCTTAGCCATATGATCCATTGATCATGAACGTGGATTTTCCCTAAATCCATATCTCGCGTGACAGCGGATTGATTTTTATTATTTTTTTAAGGAGTCGCCACTAGCCTAGGTTGGGGGTCGGCTAGAAAACCCAACCGAAACACGGGAATTTCGTTTCGGTTTCTACGAAAACCAGAGATCAAAGGTTCGGGGACTAGCTTACGTTAATATTTCTATTAACGCCCTTTCGGTACCGCTAAACTTAACATGGTTGTTATCTAAATCGTCATGCATTTGTTTTTTACCATTTTCATGCCAAAGTCTTAGTCCGTTAGGTGATCATGCATCTTGTTTTTGCATTTTCATTTAAAATTCTAAACTAATCCTATCTTAGTCTAGAAAAAGAAAGAAACAATCAATTGTATTGAAAGACATTTCATAAAGTAAACACTCGAAGTATTGAAAGGACGAGCTAATTCTAAGTGCGAGAAAGAAGTAAAAAGGTGAAAACCCGCAACTCGTCGGGTGTTTATTACAACACAAATTAAAAACTCGAGACATGATCGGGAATGAATGAATTAAGTACAAATTGAAACCGGATTGGACATCGGTTTGAAACCATCATCAAATGAGTACAAATTGAGACCGGATTGGACATCGGTCAATCTCCTCGGCTTTTTAACTTCGGATTTTTCTTCCTTGGACCGCCTCCCGGATGTCGATGTTTACATTCATACATTCATTCATGACGAATGACATAAAGAAAATGATGCAAACAAATCATTGAACTAAACACGGGCCTCGGGATCGGCCTTTGTTTTTCATACGATTCGATTCATCACCCATCTAAACACCTAACATTGTTTGATTAATGGTTAATGATAATGAGCTACCATTTGCATTCACAAAACGGTAACTCATATCAATTAACCCCTAAAGTCGGGTTCTAATGATCATGAATGGGCTACCCGCCGAACATGCATCGGGCCTAACATTCATCTAACAAACACATGCTTGATCATAAATGAGCATGCATTCAAGCCCATGGGCCTTGTTTTGAATCCAATCAAACAATGAGAAGTGGGCTTTATGAAAAGACCACTTATTCAATTAAAGCCTAATTCGGATTGAATCTGTTCAAGTATGATTAACTATCCTAATGACGTCCAAATGAAGTGGTTTACGTGTCATTAGAAAGCTTATAACAGGAGGAACAAAAGTCATGAGACCATTTTTTCTAAATCCTAGCCAATTTTCCCGAAAATATCAAATTGAATTTCAGTGACAGGCTGGACTCGGTTCAGTTATGAATTTCAAAATAAAGGCGGGAAAAATAACAAACATTATCAAAACAGCGCAAAAATTTTTGTGCCGTTAGGATTCCCTGTGTGCAACAACTTTCATGTTTTGAGTTTTTGCTAAAAATCCCTCCAAATTTTTATAAAATTCGATTTTCGCGAGGGACTCAATTGCAAATACAGTTTTGAACCGGGAATACCCTTCCTGAGATTTTAAGCAAATTGACCCTTCAAAAATTGCAATTAGGTCCTCAAAATCTCCAGTTAGTATATTGAGACCCTAATGAACAACTTTGAAGTTTTGAATTTTTGCAAAAAAGGGCTCTAACTTCACCAAATTCGGAGAAACACTTTGTGAACTCCAAAGGAACAAAAATCAGATCTGGACACAGAACTGATCAAATCATGAGAATTCCTTTTGAAAATTCAAATGATCTCCGATTTTGATGAACTTAGTATCAATAGAAAGATCTTGATCTCAGGAAGAACTTTCGTGAAGAAAATGTTTTCATATTTCGAACACACGAATTTATGAAAATCGAAGAACACACAAAGGTCGACTGAAACTAGCATGAAACCAGATTTACATGCATATGACGTTGCAAATCGTACTAGGCAAACATGCTCGAAATTTTGTGAAAATTTTATGGTGAACAGATCAAGATGTGTTCTACGATTCTCATGAAGGAAGTTTTTCCAGAAAATGATCATAAAAAATCATAAAATTCATCGAACAGCACAAGGTCAGTCAGGGAATCATCAGAACAGACATGAACAGAATATTCCAGATTCTGATCCTAACTTCTAAATGTATTTTGACATAGCAAATGAAGTCCGATCAAGGCATATGATATATCAAATCGAAGCTTAAGACGAGTTCTACGACTCTCTAGTTTATCACTTCATCAGATTTCGACGTTAACTAGCTCAAAACAGCATCTCAAGCTAACAGGTTTACTGAACACGAATTTACAGAATTGAGTTCAAGTGTTCTTACCATGTCTCACGATGATCCAACGCTCAAGCGAGCGATTCGGACTCCGTATTCTGATCTGGAATTGTACGGAGAGACCTCGGAAAGCTCGGCCGATCTACGACAATAGATTGCAAGAAATAATGTGAGAATCGACTCGTCTTCAATCAAATGAACGAATCAGTAAAAGTTGAGGAAAATGATGTGATCCAGTGGCTGTTCGGTGCGAGGCCAGCCACCACAGCAACTTGAGGACGTCGGGGGAGGTTGTCGGTTGCTCGGAATCGCCGGAGGAGGTCGCCGGAAGGCCGGTTCAGCCGGCTGAACCGGCTGGACAAATCACCGGCAGAATTGCCGGTGATGCTGCCGAAGGAAGAATCAGGCCGGAACAGTGAGTTCCGGCCACCGGCGAAGGAGGCTGATCTTGCGATCAGCCTTGGACCGCCGTGGGGGACGCCGGAGTGGCGGTGGCTCGCCGGAAAAGGGCCGGCAAGGGGCTGAAAGGCCGGCGGCTGAGAGAGGACTTCGGGAGAGAGAGATGATCGTGAGAGAGGAAGAGAGAGAGAGAGAGAGAGGAGAGAGAGAGGAGAGAGAATTCAGATCTGAAAATGGACATCCCCCTTTGATTTTTGGAGGGAAAAAACTATATACCCCTTCCAACTTTGAATTCTAGCCCTTAGATTGATCAAATGGTCCAAAATGCATCCTTAATGATTAAGAATATTCCTTAGAGGCTAAGGATTGATGACATGGCATTATGGATGGACATGATCAATTCTAAATGAATGGCCATGATTGATTTGCTAATCCCCTAATTAATTTGCTTAATTCTTGAAAAAGGGTATTTTGGTCATTTCTCTTAGTCATTTTTTGTAATTCTCAATTAAGGTCAATTTTGTCATTTTCGCACTTAAGAGAATGTGACTGACCTTGGTTGATCCGATCGGATTATTGATCATCAAAATTTTTGATCGGAAAATGACTAATTTGATCGGATTAGTTCAATTTGAATTAAACCGATTTGAATCAATTAGCTCAGAATTTTGGGTAATCGCATGACCGAGCTAGACTAACAAGTTTAATTGAAGTCTAATTAACCAAATTGAGTCTCAATTCATCAAATTGAATATTAGTCTAGAGTGGGTCAAGTTGAATTGCATTAATTAGACCAATCACTCTTAGACTTCCTAATCATTGGATCACTAAATTGATCAAATTGACCCAAATTCATGTGACTTTTCCAAAATTGATTTTGAATTTGGGTTTCATATAAGAAATTAGGCTCATTCGTGTCTCAATTGCACACATCATGAAGAATCGATCAAAATCACTGATTAGGGCTAAAATTGGGGGTTTTTGTGTTTGGCTTGGAATCACAAAATTGATTCAAAAATTGGATATAAAATGACCTCTAGATCAAATGTCGTGAAGAACACTAATCTAAAAAATGACTAAAAATGAAGTAATTTCATTTTTGGCCGATTTGAATCAACTTCCGCAGTTTGGGAAAAAGTTGATTCAAAATCGATTTTTGTAAAATTTCTAATGCCAAAGGTAAATTGAAAGTAAAATAAGATGATTTGGGGATTTTTGAATTTTTGAATTTTTTTGGTCAAAGGTTTGACCAAAAGTCAAACCCTAGTTGACTTTTCACTAGGAGCTTGATTTTATGATCAAATCTCTGAATTTTTCTAAAATTTCCACTTCTAAAGTGAAATTGGACTTGAAAGGAATCTTTTTATGCAAAAAGCCCCAATTTGACCTGGGGTTGACTTTTGGTCAAAGGGTTGACCAAAAAGTCAACGCCAAAGTCAACCATTTGACTTTTCAGGTTTTTGTATGAAACGAATAGAAAATCACTTATAAAAACTAATCCAACAGACGAAATTAAAAAACGACACTTTTTGCTCAAGAAACGGGCTCCATCGCGATCGGAAACCATAATCTTGAATTTTCATTTTTAATGACACATCGGCTAAAAATTAGGTGTCAACAGCTGCCCCTCTTTGAGTGGGAGTTCGAAGAGGTTTCGCTCAAAGACCAATTGGCACCTGCAAATTTTTAGTCGATTCCACTTGGGAAAAAGAAAATAAAAACAGACATTTGATCAGAGTCTTACCTGAAGCACTTACCGTTGGATTGTCAGACCGTTCATGTGTTCTTCTCTCTCTCATGGGGTGGAATGAAGGAAGAAAAGAAATAGAAATGGTTTTATGGGAAATCTATGGTTTAAGGAAAACCAAGAACCAAAGGACAAGGTTTAAGGATGACCTAGAACCTAAGGACAAGGTTTAAGGATGACCTAGAACCTAAGAAAAGGTAAGGTTTAAGGATAACCAGGAACCTAAGGTAAGGTAAGGTTTAAGGATAACCAGGAACCTAAGACAAGGTTTAAGGATGACCTAGAACCTAAGGACAAGGTTTAAGGATGACCTAGAACCTAAGGATAAGGTTTAAGGATGACCTAGAACCTAAGGAAAGGTAAGGTTTAAGGATAACCAGGAACCTAAGACAAGGTAAGGTTTAAGGATAACCAGGAACCTAAGGTAAGGTAAGGTTTAAGGATAACCAGAAACCTAAGACAAAAGGGTTATGGTTTAGGCTGACCAAAAACCGAGGGTATGGTTTAGGCTGACCAAAAACCGAAGGTATGGTTTAGGATGACCAAAAACCGAAGGTATGGTTTAGGCTAACCAAAAACCGAAGGTAAAAGTTATGGTTTAGGCTAACCAAAAACCGATCCACTGGGGAAAGATATTTTGAAAAGAAGAGTTCCGAGATTGTTTAACAACAAATCAAACGGAATTTTTCAACTCTTGGTAAAAGGCAGAGATTATCAAAATCCTTAAGAGGAAATTTTAACAAAATGATCTTTGAATAACCACTTAAAGAGGTTAGGTAAAAATGCCAAATTGGAAATAACCTAATCAAAAAGGTCTTTCACACTGGCTCTCATAAAGGCTTTGATTCCCATTCATCGATGTGGGAAAGCTATTCAATTCTCACTGGTGATGCCTCACGAACCTATGTCAAAGGTTTTCAGAAACATTCACATTGAATACAACTGGTTGATCAGAAAGGTCTTTCCAAAGGACCGTAATATAGGCTTGGTCATGGGCTTACACAAAGGGTATTTGCTTTGAGGCCAAGAAAAGAAATATATATCATCAACATCTTCAACGGGTTTACAAGTCAAGAACCTTGAAGATAAGATAAGATAGGATTACTTCCACTCCTTCTAGTGGTAGTTCCTTTGTGAAATCTTCACATTAACTCAAATCATCCCAATCGGAAGAGACTTCGGAGAGGGTTGTAATGTCGGTTCGGGTTAGGCTCAAAAGGCTTGAAATTTGATAGAAGGGGTTTGAAAGAAGAATGATGATTATCTTGGCATCATTACCAAATCATTCAAGTTTGACATCATTTGATTCTTGAAAACCAAACTGTCTCGAGAGTCCATTTTTTCTTGCAATATAAGAGCTTTGCTCTTTCTAAGCATCTTATGCAAATGGAATTTTGTTTTAAGCATAAGCATATTGCTTTTTCTTGCTTTTGCTTTTGCTTTTGACATGTTTTTTCATGGGCATCGGCCTTGCTTTTACCAGGCACACTGCTTTTTCATGCCCCCCTAATATTTATCTTTTGAGTTCTTTGGACTCTCGAGACATTTTATACATATTCACCAATTTCTCAATCTCCTTGGTAAATCATATGCATTGCCCCAATGTAGGGAGATAATCATCATTTTGGGCTTTGAAATGAACATGCTTAAGGCTCAATTTGGCTAAGCAAAGGATAATTGTGTTTGGGGTAGATGAAAAGAAATGCTCTTCTTCACTTTGGGATGCTTCGAGCTTCCATAAAGATCCATCTGAAACTATCACAAGAAGGTTGATGCAAGTGAAAGCAATAAAATCTTTCTTAATCTTTTTGCTCCAAAAATGATCAACCATAACTTCTTATTTTGCCCCAATGTGGGGTGGTTCTTGACAGGGGTATTTTGAAAATTCTCCTTATTTGGCTCAAAATGGCTAGCAAAGGATGACATGAGTGTTTAGGATAGAGAAATGAAATGCCTTTTATCATTTCAATCCATGTATTCAATGTGAACGAACCATATGTCCTTTGATTCTTGTATTCAAGTGTTGAGTATAGGGACGTGTTTGATCAAAGGTTTGCCTTTTATCATCCTAGGCATTTCCATTTGGCATTTTTGAGAAATCCTCTTTTTGTTTTTCCAAAGGATCATTTGGTTAAATCTCCCGTCTGTGGGGAATTTTGATAAATCAAGACATTTGATTTGATTTTTTAAACTCCTCTGGGGATTTTATTTTAAATTTGAAAAACCTTTTGGACAGAAAAGGTTTTCACACATAGGATCTGCTTCCTAAATTCTAGGGAGAAGATTGATTTGATGTAGCAACTTCCTCGAGCTTGACTCCTTGAGGTTTGGAATAGCTTCCTTGGGGAATAGTTGAGTACCTACAAAATGAACAAATATGCAAAAATGCCATGTATGCATGAAATGCATGATGCAAATGTTCTTAAAGAGACTTGGATTCAGTCCAAAGCAACTCGAAACTTTTATTCAAGGAAAATATTTCTTGACAGCATCTGCGTTTACAGGTTTTGGCAACTCTCGGCCATCCATTTCTACAAGAATCAATGCTCCACCAGGCAACACTTTCTTGATGACATACGGCCCTTCATAATTGGGGGTAAACTTTCCACGATCTGGAATAATGGGTAAGACCTTCCTTAAAACCAGATCATTGATCTCAAAATGTCTGGGTCGAACCTTACGGTTGAATGACTTGGCCACTCGCTTTTGGTAGCTTTGTCCATGGCATAGGGCTTTTACCCTTTTTTCATCAATCATATTAAGCTGTTCAAATCTCTGTTGAATCCATTCTGCTTCGGAAAGCTTTATTTGTGAAAGTACCCTTAATGAAGGAATTTCCACTTCCACAGGTAAAACTGCTTCCATCCCATATACCAATGAGAATGGTGTTGCCCCAGTCGAGGTGCGAATGGAAGTTCGATAAGCCATTAACGCATACGACAACCGATCATGCCAGTCTCGGTAATTTTCTGCCGTCTTGGACAGAATCTTCTTTATATTCTTATTTGCCGCCTCCACAGCTCCATTCATTTGTGGGCGGTAAGGAGAAGAATTCAAGTGTCGAACGTGAAACTTACTGAGTAGCTCATCCACTACTTTGTTATTCAAGTTTGACCCATTATCCGTGATAATTGCTTCGGGAACCCCATATCGAGCAATAATGTCTCGACGAATAAACTTTGCCACACTTCTCGCGGTGACATGAACATAAGAATTGGCTTCGATCCATTTGGTGAAGTAATCAATAGCCACTAGAATGAAGCGGTGTCCATTTGATGCCTTAGGATTGATTGGTCCGATAATATCAATCCCCCACATTGAAAAAGGCCATGCCTCGGACATTTGATGTAATTCATTTGGGGGAGCATTGATTTTGTTCCCATAAATTTGACATTGATAACAACATCTGACATGTTGAATGCAATCAGCTTCCATGGTTAACCAATAATAACCTAGCCTCATGATCTTCCTTGCTAGAAGATGGCCATTCATATGAGGACCACATTCTCCTTCATGTATCTCCTTCATTAATAAATTGGCCTCTTTGGTGTCTACGCACTTTAACAGGACTGAATCGAAAGATCTCTTGTACAAAGCACCTCCACTAAGAAAGAATTTGGAAGCTAACTTAGCCAAGTATTTTCGATCCGTAGCTTGACTTCCTTGGGGAAATTTTCCTTCTCGAAGGTAATTCATGATGTCATAATACCATGGTTGACCATCAAGTTCTTCTTCTATAACCATGCAATATGCAGGCTTCTTTAAAACGTCGATTTGCAAAGGATCAACATTCAATCCATCAGTTACTTGTAACATTGAGGATAATGTTGCCAAAGCATCAGCAAATTGATTCTGAGATCTTGGCAAATAATCGAACGAGATATCTTCGAACTCCTCCACCAAATCTTTAAGATACTCATGATAAGGAATCAATTTCGAATCACGAGTTTGCCATTCACCTCCTGTTTGGAGAATGATAAGTGCGGAATCGCCATAAACTTGTAATCTCTTAATCTTCATATCGATGGCTAATTGAAGACCGAGGATGCAAGCTTCATATTCTGAAATGTTATTGGTACAAGGAAATACCAACTTTGCGGCTACTGGATAATGCTGATCCGTTGGGGATATCAGGACTGCTCCAGTACCTGAACCAGAGAGATTAACGGCTCCATCAAAATACATGACCCACTTGTCTTGTGACACCAAATGGATTCTTTCATCAATTTCATCCCAATCATTCGACTTTGAGGGATTTTCAGCCAACATATCAGCTATGGCTCGACCTTTGACGGACTTCTGAGACATGCTCTGGATATCAAACTCAGAGAGTAATATTTGCCATTTGGCAAGCCTTTCAACTAGTGCAGGCTTTTCCAACAGATACTTGATAGGATCATTCTCATTCACAAGTAGAATGCGATGGTGAAGAGTGTATTGCCGTAATCTGTGTAATATCCAAATTAAGGCTACACATGTTTTCTCAACTTCTGGGTATCGAGCTTCACCAGAAGTAAACTTTTTGCTGAGGTAGTAAATAGCACGTTCCATTCCATCTTCTGGTCTCTTCTGCGCTAACATAGCTCCCAAAGACTCATCGTGAATGGTGAGGTACAAGATCAAAGGTATACCCGGAGTGGGCGGTACCAAAACTGGCGCTTGTGAAAGATATTGCTTCAATTGCTGAAAGGATTTCTGACAATCTTCATTCCATTCAACTTTGGCATTCTTTTTCAACAGCTTAAAGAATGGTTTGGCTGTTTCTGATAACTGGGAAATGAATCTTGCAACATAATTCAATTTTCCCAACAAATTTCGAACTTCCTTAACAGTAGAAGGAGGTTTTAAATCACAAATGGCCTTCACTTTCGAGGGATCAATCTCGATGCCTTTGTTACTAACCATAAATCCAAGGAGCTTCCCAGACTTTGCCCCAAAAATGCACTTGGCGGGGTTAAGTCTTAGCTTGAATTTTCTAAGTCGATCAAAAAGTTTCTTCAAAACTTCAACGTGGTCTTCACCTTGTCGTGATTTAGCGATCATGTCATCAACGTAAACTTCAATCTCTTTATGCATCATGTCATGGAATAGTGTCACCATGGCTCTTTGGTAAGTTGCCCCTGCGTTCTTCAAGCCGAAGGGCATAACCTTGTAGCAGAATGTCCCCCATGGGGTGATGAATGATGTTTTAGTTTTATCTTCTTCCTTCATTCGGATTTGGTTATAACCAGAAAAACCATCCATGAAAGAAAATAATTCGAATCCTGCGGTGCTGTCGACCAGGACGTCAATATGTGGTAATGGGAAGTCATCTTTAGGACTTGCTTTGTTCAAGTCTCGGTAATCGACACATACCCGAACTCGCCCATCCTTCTTCATGACTGGGACAACATTAGCAATCCAATCAGCATAATGAGTGACTTCAATGAAATCCACTTTTAACAGTTTCATGACTTCTTCCTCAATCTTCTTGGATAATTCTGGCTTTGTCCTCCTAAGCTTCTGCTTCTTAGGTGGAATGGTAGGATCAAGAGGCAACGTGTGCTCTACAATATTGGGGTCCAGACCCGGCATGTCAGCATAAGACCAAGCAAAGACATCTTGATACTCCTTCAATAGTTTGATCAGTCGATCTTCATCTGCTTGAGAGAGACTTGTCCCAATTTTTGTTTCTTTAGGATTTTCTGAATCGCCCAAATTTATAACGACAGTTCGCTCTTCTGTGGGAGGTGCGGATTCTTCATGTCGGATCCATTCTCTTTTAATAACCTGGGAATCCTCTTCATTTTCGGGATCAGAATGATCAGATTCGTATGAGTTTTTTGAACATGAATCCAAGCCATGCATATGACTACTATGGTTATGCAAAGTGTCATGCCTGAGATGTAACAAAAGAATGGTTAGTATATGAAAATAAGAAATGCAATGCATGAAGATGTGATGAAAACAAATTTTCGAATTCTGAATTTTCGAAAATTTCAAGGGGAACTCGTCCTCATATCATTGGACATCCTTGTTCCAAAAAATTATTTTGAAATTATAGATCGTGCAAAAGTCCAGGCCTCAAAGCATCATCATAGGACTGGTTTGGTATACTTTTGCACGTCTATTAACAAAACATGCATATGTTTTTATTAAATTGAAAATGAATACTATATAGTGTTTTGGATCCGAAGCTCGTGATCCGAATTATTACAACACTTGAAATGAACGAAACAAATGAACAAATGGAATTCCCTCGCAGGGGAGAATTAAATGGATTACAACTGAAAACAAAGTAAAACATGGAAACATCCCTTACACAGCGGGATTGGTAGGTGAACCATCTTCGAAGCTCTCGGAAATGGCACCCACTGAGCTCTCTTCAAATAAGTCGACGATATCATAAATGTCTATTTCTTCATCTTGGAGGAGCTTTGACGGTCCGGGGAAGAAATCTTTCAACGGAGGAGGGAGTAAACGTCGGTAACTCTTTTCCTTGATGCTCGGGTTTTTCTGATTACCTTGATCTTGTTGATCGCCTTGGTAACCTAAGCCTTCTCGCTTCTTTCTCTTAGTCACCTCAACGGGTGTGAGAATGCCTTGGGACAGTCTTCCCAATCCTTTGCCAATGGTGAATCCATACTCAATCAACACTTTGCTAGACATAAGGGCCGCCTTTGAATAGTGAGGCTTCCTCACAACAGTGCCTGCGGGCACATGAGATACTGACACTAACTCAAATGAGTAGTAGCTTGATTCTCCTTTTACTTCTGGCTCCACATAAGGAATCGCAGTATTGTTGAAAGTTTCGGTATCCTTCTCGCAATGTACCGTTATAATCTTGCCACAGACGACAAAACGGATCATCTGATGTAGACTTGAAGGTATAACACCCGCCGCGTGAATCCAAGGTCGTCCCAACAACAAACTGAAGTTGCTTGGGATATCGAGCACTTGAAACTTCTGAGCGAACATAACTGGACCAATCATCAGTTGCAAGTCAATTTCACCAAGAGCTTCCTTTTTCATGCCATCAAAAGCCCTGACTGGAGTCTTAGAAGGACGAACATTATCCATACCCACACCTAGACGACGCAAAGTCGATAACGGACAGATGTTGAGAGCTGAACCATTATCAATAAGAACTCTTGATATCCTTGTATCAAAGTGTTGAACAGAGATGTATAATGCTTTAGAGTGTGCTCGCCCTTCCGGCGGCAAATCCTTTTCGGAAAAAGAAATTTGATCCTTAAGAAGGATAGCACCTACAAACTCTTCCAACTGTACCTCTCCAATTGTTTCGGGTACATGTACTTCATTAAGAACCTTTAAAAGAGCATTTCTATGCTTCTCGGAAGACTTGAATAATTCAAGTAACGAGATTTGAGCCGGCATTTTCCTTAACTGCTCGATCACCTCTGATTCACTCGTTTTGAGAGTTTTGAGAAGTTGTTCCGCCTCTTCTTCGGTTACAGCCTTTTTCTCGACACCTTCACGAGATGGAAAACATCGGCCCGACCGAGTAACAGCATCTATCTCATAATTCCAAGGAACTGCCTTAGAGTCATAAACAGGAGGAATTCTTTCTTTCAAATTTTCCTTCTTCTTCGGTGGCAACTCAATCACCACAGGCCCAATATCTTCATTAGAAATCTCTATATTTCCGAAGCCATCGGCCATTAGATCAATAACCACTGGTTCCATAACATGTGCTTGGATTTCACAAGTTGCATTCAATTTAATCACAACAGGATCAATCATGGCTACCATGCCATCATCTTCAAATTCGGACCCCCATCCGCTCGGGACGATAGTCTTAGGGTCGATAAAAGCGCTTGGAGGAGGAGAATATTTTACCATGAAATCATATTTTCCACTTGGCTGTCCGAGAGTATCAACAATTTCGCCCTTTTCAATGGCTTTTCTAACGAACTCCCGATCCCAATGGGAGGTATGGTATTCAAATTCCGAATCAGTATCGGAAAGAACTTCTTCATTATCTTCATCATCACTCCATCCAGTCGGAACAATGTCTTTCAAATCAACGAAGAAACTTGGCGGAGGCAAACATTTGACAAAAGTGTCATACTTCCTACTTGGTTGCCTTAGAGTATCAACCACTTCATCACGCTCACGAGCGGTCATTACAAATTCGCAATCCCAATGAGTCTTACTAACACTAAGATCAGAATCCATGTTAGAAACATACTTCTTGTCTTCATTGGCGGATATGCCTTCATCATCCATACCTCCCCATCCATCGGGAACGATATCCTTTAGGTCAACGAAGAAACTTGGAGATGGCGTATATTTGACCATAAAGTCATATTTACCACTCGGCTGTCCGAGGGTATTAACAATTTCACCTTTCTCGATAGCCTTCTTCATAAATTCACGATCGCGACAGGCATTATTACTCTCACGTTCCGAATCACTATCGGAATAAGTGTCAATCCACGGTTCATCAACATCTGGCTCGTACCCATTATCTTTTGGCTTAGAGCATGAAGCTTCACTTGCAAACTTACACGAGAATTTCTCTGACGACAAATCAATTACAGCAGTCTCGATGGACCCTTCGGGCTTCCTTTCTTGAAGAGGCTGAATTATGCCTAAAGCAAATATCTTGGCTAAGCAATACATTTTCTCCTCCCGGGATACATTTCCTTCTTTCGGTTGATCTCTAGCTATAGTCAATAGCTCTTCCAACTTCATCACATCGAACAAGAAAGGTTTCTCATTCTCGTCTCCAAATATCACGTTAACGGCTTCGGTATGATTAGGGAGCGGATTTTGTTGAACATTTGGCGTGGCATCTTTAAACGACAAGATCTTCTTATCCAACAGGTTCTGAATCTTGACCTTGAGAGTGTAACAATTGTTCACATCATGGCCCTTCTCGCCCATGTGATATACACAAGATTTTGCCAAATCAAACCCAGCAAACTTTGGTGGGTTGTCTCTCGGAATTTCCTTTGCTACGAGTCTTTGTTCAATCAACATCGGTAGTAATTGAGACATAGGTCTTGGTAACGGAGTGAATTGCCTTTGCGGAGCTTTCCCTTTTCGGTCAAAATTCCGGGAAGAACCCCCTGTTTCTACAACAGACCTTTGAATTGGTGTGTTTGGTGGCTTTTGAGCATTAGGATTTTGAATATAGGCAACCTCCACAGTTGGCTCCTTATCTTTCTTTAAGGTAAATCTGCGAGTCGTCGTCTCGGACAATCGACCTTCCCGCATTATTCCTTCAATACGCTCTCCCAATTCAACCATTGCGGGAAAATTGATGCAAGTGTTATTAAACATCTTGTCGAAGTACTCTCGAGGCAAAGCTCGAAGAAACAACTGCATGATCTCTTTCTCGGACAACGGAGGTTTAACTTGAGATGCCATAGTTCTCCATCTTTGGGCATATGTTCTAAAAGTTTCAATCCTCCTTTTGTCAACCCGGACCAACTCTTCACGGGTTGGAGCAATTTCGGTATTAAACTTGTATTGCTGAAGGAATTCTTCTGCAAGATCTTTCCAGGTGCAAATTTTCTCCAAATCCAATTCGATGAACCAAGTCAAGGCGGAATCTGCCAAACTATCTTGAAAATTGTTGATCAAAAGTGGGGTATTATCGGAATAACGAGCCATCTTGCTCAAATAATACTTCAAGTGGGTTTTAGGACACCCAGTTCCATCATACTTCCTTGAAAATTCGGGCTCCTTGTAAAAATCAGGGACTTTCACCTTTGTAAAAGGCGACAACTTATCAAAACCTTGGAGTTGGTAACCTTGCAACATGCATAGGCGTTCTTCCAATTTTGCGAGACGTCTCGCACTCTCTTCATCCATATGAGCGACAGGCGACTCCTTAGGTGGAGTTTCCAAATCGATGACAGTAGGAATGGCATTAACGGGGACTTCTTCAACAGGTCCTTTGTCAACTGGATCTATCACCGGCGCACTAGTGGGCGCATTAGGAGTAGAAGCCGCAGCAGCAGGAGCCACGGGCGTGAAGTTCTTTACTTGATTTGCAAGATCGGTTAAGAGCGCCATCATTTGCGCCATTTGATTCTCGATGGTAATAACACGGGTACGAGTGTCTTCGTTCTCCATCCTTACTTGGCGACGGGTGCGTATAATAAAGCGCGATTCAGCCGTATTTTAATACTCTCTCTCTGTAAAAAACAGAAATCAAATTAGCATACGGAAAATGAATCGAGACAAAAATATAAAACCCTTCAATTTTATATTTTCTTTAGATGAAATAGAGATAAGAAATATTCTCATGATCCCAATATCACATGAATAATCTCTTATCATAATTTCTTCACAAGAAATTATACAATTAAAGGGGTAACACGCGATGATTAATCAAGATGCCCCATCTATATTCCATCGGAATCTCGGAAAAGAAAGCACACACAAAGGGAAATTTCACTATTAACAACAAAATTTGTGAAATACAATCCCTTAAAGACAAGAAGAGAATCCTATTACATCATTACTAAAAATGAGTAAAAAGGAAACCCTATACATCGAATCTATAAAAGGAAAATTACATGAAAGGAGATTTCCTCATGGAATATAGCCAAACTCCTAATGGATCCTCTTTAGGTGCGAGGCGAATTCGTTTGTTTTCTTGGGTCAAACGTTCAACCTCGGCTAAAGCTTCATTCTTTTCCTTAAGAGCTCTTGCGGCTATAGCTTGTTGTTGAGTTGGCTTCTCGGGAACATTAGGAAGATCCACTTTAAGCTCGGGCTCAAGTCGACGGTGTATGTACTCCGGCAACGCATGATGTATCTTCATTTCTCCTTCCAATTCCGACTCATCGGTAATGATAATCGGCTCCGGGCGGCATTTGTACCACATATCGATGATAGATTTGACCATTTCCTTCACGTCGGTCATTTGGTCCTTTTGGATGACATCTTTGCGATAGTCAAAATGATATAACCCCAGCTTGAGGAATGGTGGAATCTTTTGAAGTGCACGATATTGACGGATCACCCTAAAAGGGTAATATGACGTAGACCCCGTAAGACCCAAAAGTGGGATTGGGTTGTCGGATCCGTTATTAAGGCGCACATCGGGATTTCCAAGCCAACGAACATGCCATTGGATTTGATTTGGAACAAGGTTCTTGAAAAAACTAAACCAAGTTGAGAATGACCAAAAGGAAAAGATTTTTTCCTTTTCTCGGAAAAGTGAGATAGGATGACAATCTTTGGACACATCTATGATTTTCAAGCTCAAACCAAAATCTTTGAGGTGAGAGACCAACCAAATTTGGAGTAAACCTATTGGGGCTCTAAAGATACCATTTTTGCTTTGTTTGAACCTATTGAGTGATACGAAGGTCTTGCCTAAGATCATATTTGAGAATCTTTTGAACATACACACTTGGTTGACAATGTGAACTACCGAAGGATCCATGGTCTTTTTGGTGAATGGGAAAACTACAAAACCAAAGAAGGCTAAGAGAAAAACTCGAGGAATTTGATTACCCGATTCTTTTGGCAAGCTAGAAAAATGTTGTTCTAGGAATGTGAAAGAAAGTGCGTTGGAATTTCCTCTAAGAACGCCTTTGATTTGGAGAACATCGATTCCTAAGAATTGGCTCAAAAGAGTTATAGGATCTATATCTATTGGAGGACTAACTAGACCAAAAGACCCGACTCTACCAATGGCAATATCATACTCCTCAATTGTAGGGGTCAACTCATTTCGACCAAACACAAAAGTGGATGTCTTCGAGTTCCAAAAATGAGACAATGCCTTGATCATGGCGATCCGAGGCTCGATGTATAAGAGTGCGGGAAGATATCCAATCCTCTTTTCCACGTATTCTTTATGCTTTGACTCGAGGCTTTCCCACATAGTCACGAGAGCTCTTGGAACGGGGACGATTCGAATCTCCGACATATCCATTTTGACTAACCCTAATTTGGGGCATCGAGATTAATCACCACGCATTATAAAAAGGAAAATAACGTGGAATTTGAAATGGCATAATTGAAATTGTAGAACGATACAATCAACCTTACCATGGAGAGAAAATGGCAAACACATCGACATATCGCATGAGGACATGTGAGTTTTGACACCTAAGAGTAGGATTCTAAAGGTTTAAGGTCCCCATCTTAATTAGATAAGAAGAGTTTACCAACCGCTACTAACGTCGGCCGGTGCACTTCTTACTAATTAAGATGAGCGGTATTGAAGAATGGATTACCACATGGATTCACATGCGGATTCCACTCTTAACACCTCCTAAAGGTACCCTAAAGCGATCCGGGGTTTTAGACCGCGGGATGTGGATGCATTTGTGTCGTGCTAAAGCAAGTAAACATGCATTTAATTTTAAAGCAAACAACACTTCAATATAATCTCATACATTCGACATTCATCCGAACACCACCTACAAAACAAAGGGTTTGCATTCACTCCACCCCTTATGACTCCCACCTATAAAACCATTTAACACATGGTTAGTGGACTAACCTCATTTTTCCACGCGACTTTGACATGCAGTCGATGCTACAAAATGTAGACAAGTGAGATAACAACCAACAAGTTTATTACGGCTTTAATCCACTTAGGTTTGTAACCTAGTCCCCAGTGGAGTCGCCAAGCCTGTCGCGACCTGCCCCTCGAGGGCCCGAGCTCGGATGAGGCGGGTTTAGAGATAAGTGTTCATGAGATGTTTCATATGGCATCTTAAAAAAAATGATTTTACTGAAGTATAAATCTCTTGCTTAGCCATATGATCCATTGATCATGAACGTGGATTTTCCCTAAATCCATATCTCGCGTGACAGTGGATTGATTTTTATTATTTTTTTAAGGAGTCGCCACTAGCCTAGGTTGGGGGTCGGCTAGAAAACCCAACCGAAACGCGGGAATTTCGTTTCGGTTTCTACGAAAACCAGAGATCAAAGGTTCGGGGACTAGCTTACGTTAATATTTCTATTAACGCCCTTTCGGTACCGCTAAACTTAACATGGTTGTTATCTAAATCGTCATGCATTTGTTTTTTACCATTTTCATGCCAAAGTCTTAGTCCGCTAGGTGATCATGCATCTTGTTTTTGCATTTTCATTTAAAATTCTAAACTAATCCTATCTTAGTCTAGAAAAAGAAAGAAACAATCAATTGTATTGAAAGACATTTCATAAAGTAAACACTCGAAGTATTGAAAGGACGAGCTAATTCTAAGTGCGAGAAAGAAGTAAAAAGGTGAAAACCCGCAACTCGTCGGGTGTTTATTACAACACAAATTAAAAACTCGAGACATGATCGGGAATGAATGAATTAAGTACAAATTGAAACCGGATTGGACATCGGTTTGAAACCATCATCAAATGAGTACAAATTGAGACCGGATTGGACATCGGTCAATCTCCTCGGCTTTTTAACTTCGGATTTTTCTTCCTTGGACCGCCTCCCGGATGTCGATGTTTACATTCATACATTCATTCATGACGAATGACATAAAGAAAATGATGCAAACAAATCATTGAACTAAACACGGGCCTCGAGATCGGCCTTTGTTTTTCATACGATTCGATTCATCACCCATCTAAACACCTAACATTGTTTGATTAATGGTTAATGATAATGAGCTACCATTTGCATTCACAAAACGGTAACTCATATCAATTAACCCCTAAAGTCGGGTTCTAATGATCATGAATGGGCTACCCGCCGAACATGCATCGGGCCTAACATTCATCTAACAAACACATGCTTGATCATAAATGAGCATGCATTCAAGCCCATGGGCCTTGTTTTGAATCCAATCAAACAATGAGAAGTGGGCTTTATGAAAAGACCACTTATTCAATTAAAGCCTAATTCGGATTGAATCTGTTCAAGTATGATTAACTATCCTAATGACGTCCCAATGAAGTGGTTTAGGTGTCATTAGAAAGCTTATAACATGAGGAACAAAAGTCATGAAGACCATTTTTTCTAAATCCTAGCCAATTTTCCCGAAAATATCAAATTGAATTTCAGTGACAGGCTGGACTCGGTTCAGTTATGAATTTCAAAACAAAGGCGGGAAAAATAACAAACATTATCAAAACAGCGCGAAAATTTTTGTGCCGTTAGGATTCCCTGTGTGCAACAACTTTCATGTTTTGAGTTTTTGCTAAAAATCCCTCCAAATTTTTATAAAATTCGATTTTCGCGAGGGACTCAATTGCAAATACAGTTTTGAACCGGGAAGACCTTTCATGAGATTTTAAGCAAATTGACCCTTCAAAAATTGCTATTAGGTCCTCAAAATCTCCAGTTAGTATATTGAGACCCTAATGAACAACTTTGAAGTTTTGAATTTTTGCAAAAAAGGGCTCTAACTTCATCAAATTCGGAGAAACACTTTGTGAACTCCAAAGGAACAAAAATCAGATCTGGACACAGAACTGATCAAATCATGAGAATTCCTTTTGAAAATTCAAATGATCTCCGATTTTGATGAAATTAGTATCAATAGAAAGATCTTGATCTCAGGAAGAACTTTCGTGAAGAAAATGTTTTCATATTTCGAACACACGAATTTATGAAAATCGAAGAACACACAAAGGTCGACTGAAACTAGCATGAAACCAGATTTACATGCATATGACGTTGCAAATCGTACTAGGCAAACATGCTCGAAATTTTGTGAAAATTTTATGGTGAACAGATCAAGATGTGTTCTACGATTCTCATGAAGGAAGTTTTTCCAGAAAATGATCATAAAAAATCATAAAATTCATCGAACAGCACAAGGTCAGTCAGGGAATCATCAGAACAGACATGAACAGAATATTCCAGATTCTGATCCTAACTTCTAAATGTGTTTTGACATAGCAAATGAAGTCCGATCAAGGCATATGATATATCAAATCGAAGCTTAAGACGAGTTCTACGACTCTCTAGTTTATCACTTCATCAGATTTCGACGTTAACTAGCTCAAAACAGCATCTCAAGCTAACAGGTTTTACTGAACACGAATTTACAGAATTGAGTTCAAGTGTTCTTACCTTGTCTCACGATGATCCAACGCTCAAGCGAGCGATCCGGACTCCGTATTCTGATCTGGAATTGTACGGAGAGACCTTGGAAAGCTCGGCCGATCTACGACAATAGATTGCAAGAAATAATGTGAGAATCGACTCGTCTTCAATCAAATGAACGAATCAGTAAAAGTTGAGGAAAATGATGTGATCCGGTGGCTGTTCGGTGTGAGGCCAGCCACCACAGCAACTTGAGGACGTCGGGGGAGGTTGTCGGTTGCTCGGAATCGCCGGAGGAGGTCGCCGGAAGGCCGGTTCAGCCGGCTGAACCGGCTGGACAAATCACCGGCAGAATTGCCGGTGATGCTGCCGAAGGAAGAATCAGGCCGGAACAGTGAGTTCCGGCCACCGGCGAAGGAGGCTGATCTTGCGATCAGCCTTGGACCGCCGTGGGGGACGCCGGAGTGGCGGTGGCTCGCCGGAAAAGGGCCGGCAAGGGGCTGAAAGGCCGGCGGCCGAGAGAGGACTTCGGGAGAGAGAGATGATCGTGAGAGAGGAAGAGAGAGAGAGAGAGAGAGAGAGAGAGAGGAGAGAGAATTCAGATCTGAAAATGGACATCCCCCTTTGATTTTTGGAGGGAAAAAACTATATACCCCTTCCAACTTTGAATTCTAGCCCTTAGATTGATCAAATGGTCCAAAATGCATCCTTAATGATTAAGAATATTCCTTAGAGGCTAAGGATTGATGACATGGCATTATGGATGGACATGATCAATTCTAAATGAATGGCCATGATTGATTTGCTAATCCCCTAATTAATTTGCTTAATTCTTGAAAAAGGGTATTTTGGTCATTTCTCTTAGTCATTTTTTGTAATTCTCAATTAAGGTCAATTTTGTCATTTTCGCACTTAAGAGAATGTGACTGACCTTGGTTGATCCAATCGGATTATCGATCATCAAAATTTTTGATCGGAAAATGACTAATTTGATCGGATTAGTTCAATTTGAATTAAACCGATTTGAATCAATTAGCTCAGAATTTTGGGTAATCGCATGACCGAGCTAGACTAACAAGTTTAATTGAAGTCTAATTAACCAAATTGAGTCTCAATTCATCAAATTGAATATTAGTCTAGAGTGGGTCAAGTTGAATTGCATTAATTAGACCAATCACTCTTAGACTTCCTAATCATTGGATCACTAAATTGATCAAATTGACCCAAATTCATGTGACTTTTCCAAAATTGATTTTGAATTTGGGTTTCATATAAGAAATTAGGCTCATTCGTGTCTCAATTGCACACATCATGAAGAATCGATCAAAATCACTGATTAGGGCTAAAATTGGGGGTTTTTGTGTTTGGCTTGGAATCACAAAATTGGTTCAAAAATTGGATATAAAATGACCTCTAGATCAAATGTCGTGAAGAACACTAATCTAAAAAATGACTAAAAATGAAGTAATTTCATTTTTGGCCGATTTGAATCAACTTTCGCAGTTTGGGAAAAAGTTGATTCAAAATCGATTTTTGTAAAATTTCTAATGCCAAAGGTAAATTGAAAGTAAAATAAGATGATTTGGGGATTTTTGAATTTTTAAATTTTTTTTTTGGTCAAAGGTTTGACCAAAAGTCAAATCCTAGTTGACTTTTCACTAGGAGCTTGATTTTATGATCAAATCTCTGAATTTTTCTAAAATTTCCACTTCTAAAGTGAAATTGGACTTGAAAGGAATCTTTTTATGCAAAAAGCCCCAATTTGACCTGGGGTTGACTTTTGGTCAAAGGGTTGACCAAAAAGTCAACGCCAAAGTCAACCGTTTGACTTTTCAGGTTTTTGTATGAAACGAATAGAAAATCACTTATAAAAACTAATCCAACAGACGGAATTAAAAAACGACACTTTTTGCTCAAGAAACGGGCTCCGTCACGATCGGAAACCATAATCTTGAATTTTCATTTTTAATGACACATCGGCTAAAAATTAGGTGTCAACAGCTAGATAACGATAGAAGAAGGAAAATAGAAAGTCGCTAAAAGGTTTTCGGTTTCTAGAAGATGTAGATTGAAGATTAGTTGTATCAGAGAAATCTGCACTTACGCTTGTCTATGGAGAAGCCAAAGTAGATGAACTGAGCTGATTGGGATTTGCCAGATAAACAAGTGTTGGGTGTTATTTGATTGACGTTGACTCATAATGTTGCCTTTAACATCGTGAAAGAGTGGATCACTATGGGACTAATATATGAGTTGTTGAACATGTGCGAGAAACCATTTGGATTTAACAAGGTCTACTTGATACAAAGTCTATTTCACTTAAATATGAGTGAAGATGGATTGGTTTATGACCATATCAACAAATTTAGTGGGATTATCACTCAATCAAGTTAGGTTCAAATTAACGTTGCCAATGAGGTATGTGCTTTGACTTTATTATCTTCGTTGCTTGTTAGTTGGAGTGCTACAGTCACTTCTATTAGTAATTACGTTGGGTCAAGAAGCTTGACATATGATGAGATTCATGATTTAATTATAAGTGAAGATATCTGTAAGAGAGAATTTGATGAACTTTTGTCTATTACTTTAATAGGTAAAAGGTAAAGGAAGAACTAGTGCT
This sequence comes from Syzygium jambos, assembly GCA_031216235.1. NCBI lineage: Eukaryota > Viridiplantae > Streptophyta > Magnoliopsida > Myrtales > Myrtaceae > Syzygium > Syzygium jambos. Next base: position 18,736,098 of record CM062226.1, read on the forward strand.
CGCGATAGCAGAAATAGCAATAACTTGAATAGACATGGGTGGTCTAGGATTGTTGGTGCAATTTGCTGGCATTATAGCAAGAGGGGCCATCTTAGAAGGCAGTGCTTCAGCTAAGAAACAAAAAGGGTAAAGGAATTGGAATTGTGGCTACATATGACGTTGCAGTTGTAGCTTAATAGTGCTAATTGAGTTGTATGTGTAACTAAGGATTCTTCATTTGATGGACAGCACATCAAATATAAATGGGTATACTACTTATGAGTGCACGCGTAGTGTTCAAGTATGGTCGGGGAGCAAAGCTAAGTGTGATGTTCTGGGTGTTAGTGATGTCAAAGTAAAAATGCATGATGATATCGTGAGTTCATTGACTGGTGTGAGACACATTTCAAAGTCGAAGAAGAAAATCATGGTCTTGATTGCCATGGATTTAGCTAGATTTCGGTAGATATGAAGTTATGAAGATCATTCGAATTGCCCTTATGAGCTCCAAAGGAAGACCATAACGAAATCCACTATCGAGATGTCAAATGTATCAATTTGAGAGTCAAAATTATGACGTATGAGTTTGATGTGCAATACTGAGAGAAGCTTGGAGGTTGTGAGTGAGATGAATCTATTATGTGGTTATGTGGTTAGAGTGTCACGCCCCGAACCCTACAAGCGTGCGATCATCCCTCCGAGGTCGATGCAGTGCGACGTCCCAGGACGCGTCACCGACCCAAAACCCAAACAACAGAAAACAATGCACAGCGGAAGTAACAAATACCCGTACAATATAAAATCACATAACTAAGGATAGCAATGAACAACAACCATCAAATATATATACTTGCATTATGAACAGGGATTTACAATATCCATCAATACAGAACTCTACGCTAACCAAAAATGGGTCAACGGCCACTAACATCAAAAGGGCACGTGGCTCAGGTGGTCAAAACACTAAACCTAGGAAGGACACCTATCCAAAAAGTGTTTGCCCTACCTAACTATGGTTACGGGTAAACTCTAAGGCAACCAGCCCGGGTCGAATCCCGAGGACTCAGACGAGTCATCTGACGACTCAGACTCAGAATCCATCGAATCCGGCTTGGACTCGGCATCCGCTGACTCTGTCCCGGAATCCTCCTCCAACTCTATCTCCTGCTCCATGGGCACCAGCTCCGGCTAGACATCGGACTCCCAGTCCATTGGCTCCTCCCCCTCGGACTCGAAAACCATCTCAACAATGACTAGCTGGGCGCCGGAATCCTCCTCGAACGTGGCAGCGGGGCTCACGACCTCTCCATCGGCAGCCTATGGATCCGGCTGGCCATAAATGTCGAACGGGATGTCGAAGGACCAAAGGGGTCCATGCGTGCCAAACTGATCCCGGAAACACCAAGCCAGATAAGGATGGGGCCGAAAGTGTGGCCCGCCCTCATCGACCCAAACTATAACGAAATGTCTAATATAAGCCTCCCCGTTCTCTACAGGGTGCTCGATCACCGATTGCTCTATGCAATACGGGATCCCAAAACGAAGCGACGCATCCACCATCTCAAGATCGGGGGTCTGAAAAGTTAGGTTTAAACAATAGTGAGAATAAATCTCAGCGAGTAGACCCCCTAAACATAAACTAGGCTAATATGCACCTCCTGACGAACACCAAACAACACACTATCCAAAATATAAATGACTTAAGCCCTCGGGCCCAAATCCAATACTTACTTGGCCCTGCAGGTTAGGCACTCTATAAATTCACAATAACAACACAAAACCTAATCGTGGCACATGCACGACATCACATGGTCACAACGCATGTCATACATCTACTCATGCTCATGCTCATGCTTATGCTCACACTCGTGCTCATGCTCATCGGGGCATACTTACACACTTGCACACATGTCATTTCTCAATTCTCTTCCGACCCGCGTAAAACGCATCAGGTCCGACTCGTGTAAAACGCATCAAGTCTATCACTTCGAGATCGATCTCTAGCCCGTGTAAAACGCATCATGCTCATGACACAAAACCCGCGTAAAACGCATCAGGTTGGCCATCTTCTGGTAGTCCGAGCATCGTCCCGCATAACACGCCTCAGGACGGGTTCAATACCCCGCGTAAAACACATCAGGGCTTTATGTGATCACACATACATAGTCACCAGTTATTATCTGAACCCCGCGTAAAACGCATTAGGGCATTTTAGGTGATCACATGCTCATGTCATTCGTGCACACTCGCATATGCACATGTTATGTCAATGTTCAAGATGCACACTCATGGCCACAATATCTTTTTTTTTTTTTGGTAAAGATCATGGCCACAATATCCGCACTCGACATTTGTGAAATTCACACTGGGCACTCAATATGATTTGGCTATTTATTCAAATAATGCCACAACATATTCAATTCACATCTCAATATGCCCAATACACCAATTAGTCCAAATCAATCGCAACATGTAATTTGGCACCCAATTTCACGCAATTAACACATCAAAACTACTCATGCCGATAGTCTACCAAGCATCTCATGAATTGGTCACGCCAAGCACATCATAGGGTATTACACAATCACAATCAAGCCATACTTAATTCAGCCTCCTCATGGGTCGATCACAATTCCCTAAGCAATTCACCCTAAAACCTCGATTAACCAATTATGGCCCGAATCAACCCGATACCAAATTAGCCATGGACAGTCCACCTTAGGCTACTAAATCACTTCCAAATCATCACATTAGGCTCCCCAAATTCACCACGTAACAGCCACTACACGGCCCAATCATTGCGCCCATTATATTTCGCATTTAGACCGCGATTAATCCACCTAATGATCCAATCGAACCTACCTTAATCGGTCATCAACCAGATCATCTTAGACCACTAAATCACCACTAAGTCACCACATTAGGTCATCCAAAGCATCACATTACCATCCCTAATCCTTCTCCATGATTTAACCCCTAAATTACCCTAGATAACCCCTAAAACTCATCTAAAAATGTAGATTAGCCTAACTAGGATTTAGGATTGTACTCACTTGGGTTCCTAAGCTCCTAATGAAGGCTGGATAGGTGGCAAGGGCGGCTAAGCAACGGTGGTTCCGTGCCGGACTAATGGTGACGAGCGGCAGCTCCCTCGGCGGCGCTCGGCGGTGGCAACGGCAGGCGGCTCGGACTAAGCTAGGGGCGGCGAAGGGGAATGATGGTGCTGGTGATGGTGCCGCGGGAATGGAGAAGGAAAAAGGCAAGGTCGGGTGAGGGTGGTGGTGCAGACGGCGACACACGACGGCAGCTCCTCCGGCGATGGCGGCGCGCGGCCGAGAGGGAGAGAGGGAGAATGCCGGCGAGAGGGAGAGGGAAATGAGAGGGAGAGTGGGCTGACTTGGGGAGGAAGAAATGGGAAGGAGAGAGAGAGAGAGAGAGAGAGAGAGAGAGAGAGAGAGAGAGAGAGAGAGAGAGAGAGAGAGAGAGAGAGAGAGAGAGAGAGGTGTATATGGACATTGCTTAGTGGGTTAGGTGAACAACCTCCACTAAAGACCATCTTGCCCTCACTTCAAGGGCTTGGATTAATCTAGCCAAAATATCTTGGGGGCAATTTAGACCATAAATTCCAGCATTATTGAGGTTGACTAATCCATTTAAAACTCTAAAATTCGGAATCCAAGCTTAGGGGTCCAGGGGCAAAACAGTAATTTTCCGATCCCAAGTCAAATTTCTAATTTTTTACCCTACCGATCCCAAATATAATTGGCCACATAAAAATGACACCGTCCTTGCAAAATAATCGCATATGCCCATGAAATTCGACACCGAAATCCGGACTCAATTTCACGATCGATTTCGCTTAAATGCGATTTTAGTGTCTCTTACTAACGGGCGGCTGTTTAGGGGTTACGCGTATCGACCTAGGGTTACTCAAGTCATGACAGTCTCGATTTTCCAGAGAACACGAGGATTTATCGCTAGTCCAGAGGGTCGCGATCGTTCAAAATAAGTTCGGGATCGTTCGCCACACGCACTCTCGATTGCACAGAATCACCCGCGATCCGATCGTACGTCATTGGTCAAACCAAATCCGTCACTCTCCTTGGATCGGCCCGCATTGGCACAAAATATTTCCTCATCATTTCTCGTAATCGGACCCGATTCACGATCGAGTCCTTGGGTCCACGTACCATTTTCCTAGTTAGCCATTCCCTAATGGTCAGTATCCCGTGAATGATCAGTTCCGGGCGAGACTTACTAAAATGAAATGAGAAATAACCATCTATTTTATTAATCCCGAAAGTGGGTCGAATTCAGGACATTACATAGAGGAACTGAATGCATGCATGTTGTGATTAAAGCAAACAACAGAAGGTGCAATTTAGTACCACTAGCAAAGAAACCATGGAAATTATAAAATTGATTCCCTTGGAGACCGCGTGCTCTTTGCTTTTTAATATCTTTTGTTTTCCTTCTCTTTCCACAATTATTCATACTTGGACACTTTAGTGGCCTATTGAAAGAGGTCAAGGAAATCCTGCTCTTCAAATCTCTCTGTTAAGTTACATTGTAACCCGTTACGTGCATGATTCTCACATTCAAGCTCTTATTGAGTAGCATAGCATTGACAACAAGCCTATTTAAATCTTGACCATACTGTTCGACCGACTCGTTATTCTTTTGATTTATTCTCACCAATTAAGCCACTAATACTTTAGACCCTGTTCTATAAAATTGAAAATGGAATTGCTTCTCCATTTCCATCCAATTATCGCAGTCAATGACATAGGGAATTGTCTATGTTTCAAGAAATCATTTGCCCCAGCCTCATCACATTGAGCCGTAGATCGGCCAATATGCTCAATAGTTGACTGATCATCCTCCCCATCGAAGGCTGTGAAGTCATGAATTTTGTATCCCCTAGGAAATTCATAAGCCCGTTCGGGTATGGTTTCCCACAAACTGTTCTATCCATGGCTCTTACAACCAAACTGTTTTCAGACTAAATAAGCAATTTGCTCATATATGTATTCATTCATTAAGATTGATATGTCAAACAGGACGCCCTCCTATAGGTGGAACCTGATTCGGTGATGGTTCAGGTGGATGCATCGCAGGGGCAGGTGGTTTTCTTCAACCAAGTATTGGTGGGGTCCAATTGGGACCTATATTGTGCGATATTGAGATTGACTGAGGGATTAGCCAAACAATTGATCTTTCCAATGGTTAACTCCGGTTAACTTGTACGTGTCTTGATTGTAATGCAGAAAGTGCTAGGTTGACAATGACCGTTTGTTTCGCGAAAAATAAGTAATTTGAAAAATAATTATTTGTATCACTTATAAAAATAAATAAATGAACTCAGTAATGAAAATACATATTAAATGAAGTTATATTTTTACTGTCATAGGGATCATAAAGTAAAATATACTTAAATGGAACAATAGTAATTGGTTCGAAACTATAGTAATACTTATAAAGACCAAAAAAATATAGAAAGTTAATGCAAAGATGGCATATATTTTTTTGTTGATTTTGGAAATGGATTTTAAAATGAAAAGATATTCTAAAATCTGGTTAATAGTGTAATTATAAAAACTTGTAAATAGTACTGAAGGCTTATTTGACTTTGTTATTAGAAGTTGAGGGACTATTGAAAATTTAGGGAGTAGATTGAACATTTAAGAATAGTTTAAGGATCACATTGAAAAAATTAAAAGTCTTAAAATGACATTGCACATGAGCCAAAATTTATGAACTATTTGATCATTTTCCCTTCATTATTAAAGTTGGTCAAGCCAATGACAATCTAGACCTTGACAAACCTTCCATTTTTTTACTTATGACATTTTCGACGGGATAATTACTCAACTAAGCCTATTGTACAGAGGTCGTCAATTTGTCAATGTGGTCATTAACCTTTGTGTGAAATTTCAATGTAGTCATTCCTGCCCATTGTGGTAAAAAATAGCTGACATGGCGTCCAATGATCGTCAATCGTCCTATGTGGCATGCTAATAATAATAATTGACCCAAAAAACTACATTGGAATTTCGTGTAAATGTTTGCACTAACCAGATTAAAAAGTATATGACTGAATTGATAATGATATAATAGGTTTTGGACTAATTAAGTTTTTGACATATTCATTGATCATCAGCTTTGTGACATCAATCAAAAATTTCAAATCCAAAATACGGCATCTCAAAACCACATCGACTAACCTCTTCTTATCATCATCCTAGTCATATTGTTAGTCAGGATTGACTCCCGACAGATTTCGACATCACAAATTCATTTCAAAAGCAACAAGTAAAAGAAAATACCTCGTTGACACCTAATTTTTAGCCCATTTTTGTCATATTTTAAAAAAAATTCAAAATTAGGTCTAGGGATCTTGGCCAAGCCTAGAAACCTATTTCTAAACAAAAAATAATAATTTTTTAGCATTTTTATGTATTTTTTATGAATTTCTATTAGTCAAAATAAGCAAGAAAATCAAGAAAAATAGTAAATGGAATCAAAAAATTCCATAAAAATAGTCAATAATTTTATTTTAAATTCAATTTATAAATACACTGTTAATTTTAGAAAATATCAATCGGGTGTATGTTTTTCCCAAAATTGGGCGATATTAAACCCGAATTGAACCAAAAATGAAATTAAATTTTTTCTAGACAATTTTAGGTCATAGTGTCTTCACAACAATTGATTCTGGGACCTTTAATTGCACAATGGTCAATCCAATTGTACGATTTGATGAAAAAATAAAAAAAATCCCCAAAAATTGATTGAAAATTGAGAATTTTGAACATAAATTGGGATTCGTGCCCAAAATGAAATTGCCGAAATGTAGGACTATCATTTCTAGGGTTAATCAGGGGTGGGTAATGCAATTTTGGCATCAATTTTGCCTAATCAGGTCATTAAGACCTCGAATTGAACAAAACCTCATTAACCCGAATATAAAAATGGGAAAATCTTGGGCACAATTATAATTAAAATTGGGGAAAATTGTATGTTTGGATTTAGAACATACTGAGAAATTCAATTTTGAGGTTGAATTTCGAAAATTTGGTAGAAATTGGGTTTAATTCGCAAAATTAAGCAAAACCAGAACTACCGGGTCGGGCGGGTCGACCCGACCCGACCCGAACAGTTCATCTTCTTCACCCGTTTCGCTCAACCCGTGATAAACCTAGAAAAACTGATTCGGACTCGAGACATCACGGATGATTTCTAGCCATTTTTAGCACGTGTTGATCGGTTTGGCCAGCTGGAAAATGTCCAGCTGGCACCGGATAATAACCCTAATCGATTGGGAAATCGGTTCCAACGGTTTTTGAGAGGGAAATCAACGAACAAAAACCAGAAAAAACTGAAGAAGGAACAGAGGGTGCTCGACGAAATTTCCAAGAGGGAGATCAGAGAGAAATAGAAGTGAAAAAGGAAAAACTAGGGAGGGAATTGAGTTGAGACTCCCTGAGGCCGAGTGATCGGTGCCTTTCCGATCGAAAAGCACCGGCAAATCGGTCTCACTGGAGAGTTTCCTCACCGGCAAACTGGGTTTGAAGCTGAACAGGAACGCCTAAAACGAGACTTGTCCGGCCAGCCCAGACCTATTCCGGCTAAGCCGTGACCACCAGTGTGAAGAACAATTGACAAGGAACAATTCTAGGGGCCCCGATTACTTCAACAATTTCATTTAATTGTTAAACGATCAAGGTAAAAACTGTTCATGATCAGTTTTAACCTAAAATTTCCAGATATCGGTTTTGTCTTCGATGTGCATGTTTGAGTGATTTTATTGTTGAATCTCGGTATTTTGATGCTCATTATTAGTTTTTACTCATTTTTGTCGTGATTTGATTGCATTTTAGGCATTAAAAACACTTGAACCGAGTCGGTCCGTGCATTAAGCCCACCTCGCCGGAAAACTTGAAGCTACACCAGAGCATCACTGTGACCTCAGGCCATTCAAGTCAGCCTCTTTGAACCTTGTTCGTTGATTTGTTAGTTGTTAGAATCGTGTTAGACGGCTAGGGCGAGTAGGATATCCATTTTGAGTTCTAAAAAATGAAAATTTTAACCGGTGGAAGTTAGGGTGTTTAGACCGGTGTTTCATCGGCCAGCGAATGTCCAGTGGAGATCCTGATAGGCTAGATTGAAACTACAACATGTAAACTTAGTGATGGTGCAAGTGGAACGGCGGAATAGTCGCCGAAAGGTCGTCGACGGCGAGCCTAAAGTCGCGGTCTTGAAAACTCAAAACTGAAATCCATGCACACCAGGTATTCGTAAAAATGCCCAAATGAAAAAAGCCAAAACGTTGTTGTTTTGGGCATTAGGCTCACCGGAGGAGGTGATCGGCACCGGTGCCAGCCGGTTCGGTCTCAGCCGAACCGGTCCGAACCTGTCTGGTACTGTTCAATCTCTCGGCTGGAAAATTCAAAAAATATATAATATATAATATAAAAATATAAAAATTAGAAAAAAAAATTCTAAAAAAAACTAAAAATCTAAAAAAATTAGATTTTCTTGGAAAATTTAAAAAAATCAGAAAATTCACAAAAATTCATAAAAATTATAGAAAATTCAGAAAAATAAGAAAATTCTCAGAAAATTCATAAAAATTTCAAAAAATTCAAAAAAAATAAAAAAAAAATTGAAAATTCTGAAAAAGTCAATAAAAAATTGAAAATTTCGAAAATTCATAAAAAATTCCAAAAAACCATAAAAGTCATTTTCTCGGCTTTAAACAAATTTCTGAAAAAAAAATCAAAATTTTGCAAATCCATGGAATGATTAGAAATCATTGTGGCTAATCGTTAAAAGTGAAATTTTGATTTTCCAAAATGCCCAAGTGGCATAATTTGAAAATTTTCAAATTTAAGACCAAAACCCCTAAAAAATCCTAAAAACGAAATGAACAAGCTATTAGAGCTTTGGTTAGGATTTTGATAAATTTTTCATTTCTAGTGACCAAATTAGGGTTGCTGTGATTGATTTGCCATTGGATGTGCAATTAATTTTTGGATGCTTAATTGTTTGTCCATGATTAGATTAGTGAATCGAACTTAGGAATCCGTGTGACGCAATAGACATGCTATAATCGTTCTTAGGTACCGAAAGGGCATTAAAGGTTTCAATTTGGAATCGTTAATGTAACCAAGTCCCTTACCTAGAATCTTTGATTCGTAGGATTGCGGTACTTCTCCCGTACCACAATTAGGTTCCTAGTCGACCTACTGTAAACGACTAGTAGCGACTTCAAGTTTAATTTTAGATCAAATAAACCCCGATGTCACGTGAGGTATGGCCTGGGAGAGGCCTATATAGAAAAATACCTCTATCAAAAAAGCACGCGAGAGCATAGCGCGACAGGCTTGGTGACTCCGCCGGGGATAACTTAAAATTTCTAAGTAGACTTAGGCCTAGATAGAACGATATGCATGTGTTTGTGCTCGCAAGGATCCCAGGTACGTTTCACTAATGACATGTTAAATGGTGATGCATGTGGGAGGTATAAGAAGTGTAGTCTAGGCTTACCTTTGTTTTGCAGGATGGTGTTGGGATTGAATGTGATTTTGACCAAATTTTAGAAGTGTTGTTTGGTTATAAATTGTTGTGCTTGCCCTTAAATTGCTTTAGCACTTCACTTTTCGCACATACTACCCGTGGCCCAACCCCGACTACTTTTAGGATTACCCTTAGGAGGTATGTGTTTAGGCGAAACTATGAGCCGATTGCTCATGGGATCGTTTAAATGCAATACCGACCATCAAAATGGAATAATATTTCATTACTTTAGGCCGATCGTCTATTGGAATGGAATCCCTTGTCCATTAAGGTGGTGACCTTGAGCCTTTAGTATATCCTCACCCTTTTAGGTGTCAAAACCTCACTTGTTGCATATGTTTGTCTTTATGGTTGGTACACCTAAAACCAAGCAAAAGGTATCGGTAAGTAAGTGTCGTTCCATTTCTCTCATCTTTTCAATTATGCAAAATTAATTGATATCATTTTGTTGAAAAATGCCCAAATGACAATCAATGTTTGAATAAAATGCATTTTCATAATAGAATGAACAAATACGGTGACATGCTCCATTTGGTCACATTTTTCATTTTTAGATGAAATGTATAGGTCAATGATGATTTTCAATATAATTCAAATAGACTGAATGCTCAAGATGTGACAAGTATAATCCCATTTGCCGAAAGTCTATTTTCGATGTATTCGAAGTTGTAAACCATAGGGTAGTACTTTATGGTCAAAATGGAGCATGTCAAAAGGCATTTGCTTTAAACATTGATTTCATTCACATTTTCAAGTATATAATCTTTTAAGTCATACATGGATTAGAAGTGGCATTTGCATTATGTTATAAGAATGCAAATGTACTTTATCTCCATTTTATCCATAAAACGACATATAATTAAAATGAGGGCATTTAAAATTAATCCATAGTGACTAATAATGAACTTTTTGCATGATTAGATTGAAATGGGGAAACTAGACATACAAGTCATCCCGGTTCCAAGGAAAGAGCTATTGGCATAGTAGGTGAACATGAATAAAGACAACAAAGGCTATGTGAAGGACAGATTGGGATACTTGTTCAAGCTCATCAATCTAGAGTATCAAGTGAGTTTGATTCAAGCATTATCCCATTTTTGGGAGGTTATCACCGCCACATTCTAATTAGGTGAGCATGAAATGGTACCTACATTAGAAGAGTATAAGGCAACCATTGGGGTTGATTTCGAATCAAGAATCGTTGAGCTCCCAATTGGATTGAAACCCACGAGTGTCATAGCCGAATTTTTGAATTTGAAGACTCCTCAAGTGGAAAAGTTGATCAAGTTGAACACCGGAAATTTTCCTTTATCCTATTTAGTGGCTAATTACTCCAAGTTGCCAAAGGAAACTAGGAATACTTCCGCGAGAGCCTTCATCCTTGCTTTCTTCGGGTTCGTCTTATTCCCTACATCAAGGACCGGATTGAATCCTCTTGTTGCGGTGATTGCCAAGCAAGCTTGCCTAAAATGGAATTTCTCCAGCATGCTTTTAGCAGAAACCATCATCTCTTTGAACAAATACCAACGTCACCAAAAAGGTATACTTCAAGCCTCAGCTATTATTTTCTGTATGGTTCATTTCCCATATCAGACCTTAGGAACGTCATATGCGCATTAAAGAGATCGACTCATCTACCAACCCTATTGAGAAGTATTTGAAGCTTCAAGACAAATTGCCAAAATACTCTTTTCATGAGTGGGCAAACTTCATTAGGCATTGACTCCCGACCAATTCCAATGGAGGATTCAATGGCCAAAGATAATGACAGCTCAAATTACTTGTCAAGAAGGCAACTTAGTGCCATTGCTTGGATTGAATGGTGGAGTTGCTTATTGCCCATTAAGAGTGGTATGACAATTCGGAATGATTCAACAAGTTCCACCTAGTTGGCATCCCGAGGAATTCACATTTGATATACCACAAAAATCCCAATCAGAGAAAGAAAATAAGGAGTTACAAATAAAGGTTTAGAAGATCATGTATTCCTTGAAGAAATCGACCAAGCAAATAGTGCAATGGCCCAAGGATCTATAAGGAGAGATGAAGCTTTTCTTGGCATCCAAAGAGTACATAGAATGGTTGAAGACCAAAAGACCGATCGATGTCGAACCATATGTACCTTTGAGTATTATTACTCAAATTGATGAGCCGTACATTCCGGAGTATATTGTGTCAAGCACGCCAGGTGCTAAGCCGTACGTTCCCGAGGAGGTTACAATTAGTGTGGAAGAATGGGAGATACGAGTCAAGGAATATAAAGAGGCTGAAGCTACCTTAGCTAGCAAGAGGCCTAGACTTGTTTAAGCTAGTACTCCCTCCATTTTGATGTAAAGCATTGTAATATGAATCTTCAAAAATAATTACTTGATGCATGATTCTTTGATGAATGTTTTAAAGCATATTTCTTATTAAAGAAACAATCATCATGGATTATAATTCTTTAAATGGTATAATTTCTTGAAAAAAAAACATTGATGAGAAGATTTATGAAAGGCTAAGGCTTGTGTAAAAATTCTTATCCTTGTTAATTATAAGAAAACATATAATTGACAGAATATAAGTCTTCATATCTACTTCATCAATTCTAATATCTCGATGATTTTCATGAAAGCAGGTTGTTTAGCAACGGAAGGTAGAAGACCTCGAACTAGTTTGCAAATAAAAATGGTTGAGGAAGAGACTCGTACTCGGCTGGCTGAAGTAGAAAATCAGTTGACACAAATGGCTGCCATGATGGCAAAAATGAAGACCTTCATTATAACTGCAAAGGGATCTTATCCTACAGTTGCAAATCCAGGGACTACAAATATCGTTGAGATACCTATTGAAGAGACCATGAGAAGTAAAGAATCAATTTAGGAGAATCCTCCAAAATCTGTACCGGAAATAGTGAATCTACGAGAAGACATTCGGGTTACAAAGACATCCAAGGATGAAGATGAGGCCAAACGATTGGCCAAAATTGAAGAATGCTTAGCAAGCCAAGGTTATGAGTTTCAGAGATTCGACAAATTCTCACCATACACGAAGGTGGTTGTACCAGAAAACTACAAAGAACCAGAGTTCGTGAGCAAGTACTATGGAACCGACTGTCTTAAAAGCCATTTGAAATATTATCTTCGCAAAATGGCGAGATATTTAGACAATATGCCACTCCTTATAAGTACATTTCAAGATAGCTTGAAAGGAGCAGCTTTGGCATGGTATACCGCTCTTGATATAGAAGATTTTATCGAATGAGACCATTTGGCAGGAGAATTCCTTCGCCAATACAAATTCAATGTCGAAGTACTTCCAACTCGGGAAGATTTAGTCAAAACCGAGAAACGAAGAAGTGAAGGATTCAGAGCCTATGCTCAAAGATGGAAAGCTGTAACCTCACAAGTCAAATCGGCTATAAGTGAGGACGAGCTTATTGAACTCTTCTTAAAGTCATTACCGACCGAGTATTACGACAAGTTGCATATATCAGGTTGCCAAACATTTACCATGCTGGTGAAGGTTGGCGAAAGGATCGAATGATCATTAAAGGAGAAGAAGTCTCAAGAAGCGACAGTACGGACACCGTATCCTAGAAAAAAGAATAAAGAGCCTATACGTGATGTGGCTATGGTATCCAGCCCTAACGTTAATCAAGCTCCATTCCAAAAGCAGTCCAATGTTCCTTGGAAAAATCCAAAACCATTTGACCCAAAGAAAAGACCCGTAAGGCAATTCACCCCGTTGCCACGGCCCTTGTCGAAACTACTACCGATATTATTAGAAAGGTATTTGGTGGCCAAAGAAGTGCCAAGAGATAATTCTACAAGGATCCCCTGGTACGACGAGTCAAAGACTTGCACATATCATATGGGAAAAAGAGGACACGATGTAGACAATTGTACGGTTTTGAAATATAAAGTCCAGCAACTCATAGACAAGAAGATACTAAGCTTTCAAGAGCCAGAGCCAAATGTGCATTAAAACCCTCTTCTTGAGCATAATATGGTAAATATGGTCCTTACAGAAGACGAATATGAGGCCAAATTAAAGTCAGCCCGTCAAGAAGATGCTCGCTTTCACCGCGAAGCACTCTTGAAAGGAGAAATAATAGATAACTTGGAAGAAAATTCTGGCAAATACAACTTCCAAGTAAAATATACTCCACCACTGTGGACTTTTAAACGTGAAGTAATTGTGCCCGATGGATGGGGTGGTATGGACAATGAGCTCATCAAGCAAAATGAGACTCCATATTGTGATGAGGAGGATCAATTTGAAGAACAAAAAGAAAGAATTCGGCAGGGTGAAAGGCAATTTACCCTAACTTCTTTTGAGCAAGGTGACACTGTAGATTTTCTTGGTCAAGACAGTGAAAAGTACAATTTTCATGTTAAATACACACCTCTACCCTGAGCTTTCAAAAATGAAATTATTGTGCCCGACGGATGGGGAGGCATAGATGAAGTCCCAGTCAACAAATTAAGTCTCGAGGAGAAAAAAGATCAAGACGAGAAGATGAAGGAAAAAATTCGCCGAGGAGACAGAAGATTTATTCGCAAAGCACAAAAACAAGGCGAAATCGTGGATTATCTGGGACAAGACAATGGCCAGTATAATTATCGTGTCAAATACACACCATCCTCGTGGGTATCCAAAGAGAAAAATATTGTGCCAGATGGTTGGGGTGGAATGGATACTATTGAAGCCAACAAAAGCGTGGTGTCCATGATCACACCACTATTGATTAATCTTGAGGAAGTAGATAAACTTGAAGAAGAAAAGCATCATGTTGAACCAATTACTATTGAGCTCCCAATTGGTCAACTAAAAATCGAAGACAAGGAGGTACAGCCTGTGATTATCACTTTGCCTCCAAAGGAGAAATTTGACACCAAATGTGTGCCATGGGACTACGCACTTAAAGAAGTTGACGCAATAACTAGATCGGGAAGATGTTACGTTCCGAAAGAAAGTGAGCACGAAAAGAAATGGAGTAACTGAGGAGGATGTCAAGCAGTTACTGTTAGTCATGAGGACAAGTGAGTACGAAGTAATTGAGCAATTGAGGAAGATACCGGCACAAATTTCCTTACTGGATCTTTTTAAGACTTTAAAAAGCCACAAAATGGTGCTTATGAAGCTTCTTAATGAGGTGCACGTCCCGGAAACTATTAATGATGTATAACTGGAAGACTTTATTGGTGCTATTCTGCTAAAGGATTAGATTGCCTTCTCTGATGAAGATTTCTCAATTGATGGACGATCCCACAATAAAGCCTCGTATATTGCTGTCAAATGCCGGGACAAGGAAGTGTCACGGATGCTCATCGATAATGGTTCTGCACTTAATTTGTGTCCTCTAAGCGCGCTGCATCGCTTGGGGATTAATGAAGAACTTATCAAACCTTCCAAGATAGCTGTGCGTTCATTTGACGGAATAAAGAAAGATGTTATCGGTGACATCGAACTGGAAGTAAACATAGGCCCTGTGCCTTTTCTGATTGATTTTCAAGTGGTAGACATTCCAAGGACCTTCAACCTACTGCTAGGAAGGCCTTGGATTCATATGGCTAGCGCTATTCCTTCTAGTCTTTATTAGAAGGTTCGATTTGTTATTAACGGTAAAATGATTACCGTACATGGTGAGACAAACTTTGCTACTTATAAGGAAAGTGCCATACCCTATGTCGAACCGGAGATAAAGGAAGAGCCCAGTTATCATTCATTCGAGATGATTTCCATGATATAAATTCCTGCTGGTAGTGTCATGAAGACTCCATAATTTTCGACATCGTCTCTTATGACTGGAAGAGTGTTAGGCCAATATGGATTTAACCATAATTGTGGGCTTGGGACAAGAGCTCAAGGGAGTAAAGAGCCTATTATCCCATTTGGTACTAAGAAGAAGTATGGAGTGGGGTATGAAGTCATCAATAATCACTATGGAAGCCGAGGCCAAGGTCAAGAGAATCAAAAATGCCATGGAAGCCGAGGTGATCGAATCATTAACCCGTCAACATGGAAGGGTAAGGCTAAAGAGTTACCCTATCATCAGATTTATATTAAAGAAAACTTTACTGGGCCTCCCAAACTGCTTTCAGAAGAAAATTTACGTGCAAAGACTGAGTCTGATATGCTGGGTTTATTCGAAGAAGACATTATCAATGTCATTATAATCAAAGATGAAGATACCTACACAATGGAATAGGAAGATTCTTTTGAACCTTTTCCTCATTGTTGCCTTTACGATTTGCCTGTTTCATGTTGTTTCAATTCAGTTGCAATTTACATTTCTTTCAATATAGATGTAATTGCACTTTTCAAATTCAATAAAAGTGTTCAATGTTTTGTTAAGGACATATGGAAACAAAACCAAATCTACGATGAATATCGCTCTCACATGTGAGGCTTGAGGCTTTGGGTTTCCGTATGATTCCTCATTGTGAAAATGATTTTAAAAGCAAGGATGTCCAAAGATACAAGGATTAGCTCTATTTTCTTGATTTCTTCAAAACAAATTTCAAAAATAGTTTCCAAAAGGATTTTTCATTAAAACTCATGCATCAATCCATTTCATATACAAATACTAATCATGTTTGTTGCATGTCAGGCATGAACATTCACACACCTATAATAGGTTCATAGGTGATTCAAATCTCTTCAAGGAGATCACTTATGACATTGAGGAGGATAATGAAGATGAGGAATGGATTAGAAGAGAATGGATCCGTCATGAAGAATCAAAGTCACTCACATTAGAGAAAACAGTTATTGTTAATCTGAGTGATAAGGAGAACCCCAAAGAAGTTAAGATTAGAGAAAGTCTTCCCTCAGCAGAATCAGAAAGAATAACGGATCTGCTCAAAGAATATCAAGATATATTCGCATGGTCCTATGCTGACATGCCAGGCCTTGATCCAAATGTAGTTGAACATGCTTTGTCAATTGATCCAAGTATCCCACCGAAGAAGCAAAAATTGAGGCGAACGAAGCCAGAGTTGGCAAAAAATATATGAGAGGAAGTAATGAAATTACTCAAGGTCGGTTTCATCGAAGTAGTGCCATATCCAGAATGGGTTGCCAATATAATACCCGTAATGAAGAGAGATGGTCGGGTACGAGTATGTGTTGATTACCGTGACCTAAACAAAGCAAGCCCAAATAATGATTTCCCACTTCCACATATTGATGTATTAGTGGATAGCACTGCTAGATTCGAAACATTCTCATTTATGGATAATTTCTCAGGGTATAATCAAATCCTCATGAAGAAAGAGGATAAGGCAAAAACATCCTTCATAACACCATGGGACACATTTTGTTATAAGGTGATGCCTTTCAGTCTAAAAAATGCCTGCGCCAGATATCAAAGGGCAATGGTAACTCTATTCCATGATATGATGCACAAAGAAATTGAGGTATATGTGGACGATATGATCGCAAAATCTAAACAAGGAGAAGACCATGTTGAGGTGCTTCGCAAATTGTTTAAAAGACTAAGAAAGTACAAGTTGCGATTAAATCCTAATAAGTGTGTATTTGGGGCAAAATCTGGCAACTGCTAGGATTTGTGGTCAACAATAGGGGAATCGAAATTGATCCTTCCAAGATTAAAGCAATACATGACTTAAAGACTCCTTCTATGGTAAAGGAAGTGAGAAGCTTGTTGGCGCGATTAAACTACGTTGCTCATTTCATCTACTAGCTTTCTGAGACTGCTAAACCATTCTTCAAACTGTTGAAGAAAAATGCCAAAGTAAAGTGGGATAAAGAATGTCAACAAGTCTTTGATAAAATCAAAGAATATTTGGCATACCCACCAGTATTGGTACCACCAATTCCTGGAGTCCCGATGATCCTATATTTGATGATTCACCATGAATCATTAGGAGCAGTGCCGGTACAAAGAAAACCGAATGACGGTAAAGAACAAGCAGTTTATTACTTGAGCAAGAAATTCACAACATCATAAGTGAATTATCCAGCGGTTGAGAAAACATGTGTCGCATTAATTTGGTTATTACACAGGTTAAGGCAGTACAACCTTCATCACCAAATTTTGTTAGTGACTGAGAATGATCCGATCAAGTATCTTCTTGAGAAATCCTACTTGATCGGGAAATTAGCCAAATGGCAAGTGTTGTTGTCCGAGTTCAACATCAGGAGTTCATCCCAAAAGTCAGTCAAAGGGCGAGCGATAGCAGACATGCTGGTAGAGAATTTGTAGAATATCGCCAATTCTGAAGAACAACTTGACGACCACATATTAACATTGGTCGATGACAAATGGACCATGTATTTTGATGGTGCAACCAACTTATCTAGATCAGGTACTGGGGCAGTACTAATTACCCCAGAAGGCCAACACTATCTAGTATCTGCAAAACTGGTATTCCCATGTACCAATAATATCGCTGAGTATGAGGCATACATTCTTGGCTTACATTTAGCCCTTTTCAATGAGGGTGAAAAGGTTGCAAGTATATGGAGATTCTATGCTCATTATATTGTAAACAACTGAAGAATGGCAAACTCGTGATGCCAAGTTGATTCCTTATCATAAATACTTAGAAGGAATGATGGAGGAATTCGAAGAAATAACATTCAATTATCTTCCAAGAGCTCATAATCATTTTACAGATGCTCTTGCAACCTTATCGTCCTTACTCCAAACTAAAGATGGTATGGACACAAAACCATTGAGAATCAATATTCTCGAACAACTAGCACATTGCATGGTAGTTCAAGCAGAATTTGACAATAAACCATGGTTTCATGATATTAAGAAGTACTTACAAGAAGAAAAATTTCCTGAAAGAAGCCAGTCAGGCAACAGGAAATTTATCAGAAAGATAGCCAATAAATTCTTTCTCAACGGATAGGATCTTTATAAGAAATCGTTCGATTCGATCTTGTTAAGATGCATTGATAGCAAAAAAGCTGAACAAATCATGAAAGAAATCCATGTGGGCGAATGTGGTCCGCATATGAATGGCCATCTCTTAGCCCGCAAAATCATGAGACTGGGATATTACTGGATGACGATGGAAACATATTGCATTCAGCATGTGAGGTGTTGTCACCAATGTCAAGTCTATGGAGACAGAATTAATGCACCACCGAATGAGCTGCATCTGATGTCAGAACTATGGCCATTTTCAATGTGGGGAATTGACATAATTGGCCCAATTAACCCAAAGGCCTCAAATGGACATCATTTTATCTTGGTGGCAATTGATTACTTCACCAAGTGGATTGAAGTAAGTTCATATACAAATGTCACCGCCAAGAATGTAGCAAAGTTCATCAAGCAGGACATCATTGCTAGATACGGAGTTCCAGAAGCAATCATTACTGGCAATGGTTCAAATTTGAACAACAAAATCGTAAATGATCTGCTTGAACACTTCCACATTCGACACTTGAATTCATCTCCATATCGCCCACAAATGAATGGAGCAGTGGAAGCGGCAAATAAGAATATCAAGAAGATATTATCCAAGACAACTAAGAACTATCGTGACTGGCATGAAAGATTGCCATATGCTCTGATGGCATACCGAACATCAACTGGGGCAACTCCAATCCGAATATCAACTGGGGCAACTCCAATCCGAACATCAACTGGGGCAACTCCACTTTCTTTAGTTTATGGGATAGAAGCAGTATTACCCGTTGAAGTAGAAATTCCTTCATTGAGGATATTATCCCAAATAAAGCTCTCAGAAGCCGAATGGAGCCAACAAAGATATGAACAGCTCAACATGATTGATGAGAGAAGATTACGGGCTATATATCATGAACAAGCTTACCAGAAAAGAGTCGCTAAATCTTCAACAGAAAGGTGAAACCAAGACGTTTTGAAACGGATGGTTTAGTTGTGAAGAAGGTCATTCCCAATAATTCAGATCCACGTGGGAAATTCACTTCGAATTACGAGGGTCCATATATTGTCAAGAAGGTTCTTCCTGGGTGAGCACTGATTCTTGTAGATATGACAGGAACAGAACTAGCCTATCCTGTGAATGCAAATGCTGTCAAGATTTTCTACTCATGAAATGAAGACGGACATTCAAGAAAGAATTGGCACTAGTTATAATATGTGCATACCATGCATATCATGCATTCCATAGAACATGTTTGTTCATTTTGTAGGATATGACGAAAGGAAATTTGAGATGACTCAAGACTTCTAAAAAATCTTTCAATGGAGTTGGAAAACAAAAGGGATCTCGTCAAACCGATCAGGTAAGTATCCCTAACCCATGAATTTGAGTTCGAACATCTCATTTTCAAGTTTTCAACGGAACAAATTAGCACAGAAGCAAAACAATCAAGAGGGATATTAATAATCCAATCAGGTAAGTATCCCTAACTCGTAAATTTGGGTCTCAGAGAGGTTAATTTTCTAGAAAATGAAACTTCTTTTCCCCGAGAAGATCAACTTGAAAAGGTTATTTAAAAAAAAAAAAAATTTTGAAATACGCATTCTTTAAGCATGCATTGCGCATCAGAATTCCTTAAAAAGGAAGTTTTGATGAAAGTCATGGAAAATTTCAAAGGAAAAAGTTTGGACCAAATCAAATGGAAAGGCCTTCAAATGACGAAAGGTAAGCCATATCCAAACACGTCCCTTATACACTTGGAGGACGAGTATCAGAATGAGCGAAAACCTCATCTGCAGGATATAGGGGATATTCGCAATGTTTACATGAATTGAAATAATGAAAGGCATATCATTTCGCTACCACAAATATATGATTATCCCTTGCAAACCAAATTTGAGCCTAAACAGTGGAGAAATTTCCCAAAAACAACCCTGTTAAGAACCACCCAATGCTAGGGCAAATTAGGAGGTTTATGGTTGACATTTATGGAGAATAGGATCAAGAAAAATTTTATTACATACACTTGCATCAATCTTTCTGTGATAACCTCAGATGAATTCGTATGGAAGCTCACAATATCCCAAAAGGAAGAAGAGCATTTCATTTCCATATCCCAAACACATTTACCTTTGGCAAAGCCCAATTGAGCCTGAATATTCATTTCAGAACCCCAAGTTGGTTATCATCTCTTTGCACTAGAGCATGAGCATATGATCCACTTTGATAAATAGAAAGCAAAAGGGCAGAACACAGAGTCCTTAGAATGCAAAAAGATCAAAGACAAAAAAGTATAGGGCATGAAAAAGCAGTGTGCCTGGTAAAAGCAAGGCCAATACCTAGAAAAATGAGCAAAAGAAAAGAAAAGCATTCAAAAAAAAAAGAATGGCAAAAGTCAAGTCAAAAGAAAAGCAAAAGTTGTGAAAAATCGAAAGTCACAACAAATCAGCGATTGAAAGTCTCAATGGAAGTCTAGGGGACTCTTGTGTTCATGCTAAGAAAAAATCCCTAGTAGACAAAAGAAAAAGGGTGGTGATGCCAAGAAGATCACCAATTTCATGAAAACCCTGAATTCAAAACAAAACAATTAAGCCTTTTGAGCCTACCCGATGCCAATATTACAATCTCTCTCCAAAGATTCTTCAGATTGGAATGTTGAGAGTGAAAATATGATTTCATGATAAAAAGGTCATCGCTCAAAGAAGTGTATGCAATATTATTTTGTCTTATCCTCGAGGTTCTTAACTTGTAGACCCGAAGTCAGACATGATAAAAATCTTTTCTTGGCCTCAGAATGCCTATCCTATGAATAGCCATTGACAACATTTTGAAAGACCTTATCGGATCAATTGGATTATATACATTGTGAATATCTCCGAACACCTAAGGATTGGTTAGGAGGGACAAAATTGAGGGATATCAGATCAATCGCCTTTCAAATGAAGAAAAGACCAAATTTATAGATCGAAACAAATCCTTTCTAATGAAGATCTTCGGAATGATTATTTCAGGCATTTCTTGAAATTTGCAAGCATTCTGCTCGAATACTTCCTTTTAAAGGAAATTTGATTGCTTGAAATGCATACAAAGAATGCATATTTCAAAATCAGGTTTCAAATAGTTTTTGGTCAACTTAAAACCAAGTTTTCAAATAGTCTGTGAAAAACTAGAAAGAAAAACCACATTTCAAAAGGTTTTGATTAATTTCAAAACTACCTTTTTCAAAATAGTTTTTGATCAACTAAAAAACCATATCAAGGTTAATGAGACCTAAGAATCACAAAACAGACATTCGTTGTTGGAAGTTTTTCTTAAAAAATTCTATTTGGTGAGGAACTATTAGGCAAAATTCAAGCCCTATTGGCAAGAAGCCTTTAGGCAATTTCTACATGAAAAGTCTCCAAAATCCAAGCCTTATTGGCAAGAAGCCTTTAGGCAATTTCTACATGGAAAGTCTCCAAAATCCAAATCCTATTGGCAAAGAGCCTTTAGGCAATTTCAAAATCCTATGGATAAATTACATGGCAGGTCTCCAAAATTTCAAGTCTATTTGGTGAGGAGCCACTAGACAAAATAGGTATTCTAAAGCAGATTGCATTTTTGTAACTTCTAAGTAATGATTCTCATGAGTGATTGCGATTTTGTAGCTTTGAATATGGTGATTCTTATAATCTTGCCAAGTATTTGTAGATTGTAGCTTCGGAGCCATCAACTTCGAGTGTTCGCAACTTGTAGCTTTGGATGATTTGTTAGGCCTAAAAGAATGGCCTCGTTATAGTTCTTCTAAGTGATCACAGATTTGTAACCTCGGAGAATTAACCATCTGTAATGGGTTATAAACCGTAGCTTTAGAGAACTATTATTTAAATCCTATTCCTACTGGTGAGAAACCACTAGGTAAAACCCAAATCCTACAGGCGAGGTGCCCCTAGGCCAATTCAACTCCTACTAGTGAGAAACCACTAGGTAAAACCCAAATCCTATAGGCGAGGAGCCCCTAGGCAAAATTCAATTCTTACTTGTGAGAAACCATTAGATAAAATTCAAGGTCCTACTAGTGAAAAATCACTAAGAAAAATCCAAATCCTACAAGCGAGGAGCCCCTAGGCAAATTCAATTCCTACTGGCAAGGAACCATTAGGTAAGACCCAAATCCTATATGCGAGGAGCCCCTAGGCAAATTGAAGTCCTACAGAGGAGGAATCATTAAGTAAATTTCAAAGTTTTAGCTAGCAAAAAACCATCAAAGAAATATTCAAAGTCTTACTGGTGAGGAACCACTAAGCAAATTTAAGTCCTAAGGCAAGGAGCTGCAGGCATTCAAGATTCGTGAATTCATTCTCAAACCAAGCAATCAGAACAATTTTCATGATCATCATCCATTCATACCCTTGGAGGAGCAACATAGAAACTCTCCCAAAAAAAAGTAAGTTTCTCTCTCGAATCATTAAAAAAGAAAAGACATTTCAAAATATGTTCAAAAAGGAACCTTTAGATTAGATCACAAATCTCAAAAGCAAAGACCCTAATTAGTTGTTGTAAAATTTCCGTTTCCATTTTGTTTAGTGAGTCGACTAAAAATTCAATGTGTCACCTTGTCTTTGAGATCAACCTTTAACGAGCTCAATCTCAAAGAAGGGCAGCTATTGACACCTGATTTTGAACCTATTTTTTCATATTTAAAAAAAAATTTAGCATTTTTCTGTATTTTTCTGTATTTTTCTGAATTTCTATTAGTCAAAATAAGCAAGAAAATCAAGAAAAATAGTAAATGGAATCAAAAAATTCCATAAAAATAGTCAATAATTTTATTTTAAATCCAATTTCATAAATACACTATTAATTTTAGAAAATATCAATCGGGTGTATGTTTTTCCCAAAATTGGGCAATATTAAACCCGAATTGAACCAAAAATGAAATTAAATTTTTTCTAAACATTTTTAGGTCATAGTGTCTTCACAACAATTGATTTTGGAACCTTTAATTGTACAATGGTCATTCCAATTGTACAATTTGATGAAAAAATAAAAAAAATCCCCAAAAATTGATTGAAAATTGAGAATTTTGAACATAAATTGGGAATCGTGCCCAAAATGAAATTGCCGAAATGTAAGACTATCATTTCTAGGGTTAATCAGGGGTGGGTAATGCAATTTTGGCATCAATTTTGCCTAATCAGGTCATTAAGACCTCGAATTGAACAAAACTCCATTAACCCGAATATAAAAATGGGAAAATCTTGGGCACAATTATCATTAAAATTGAGGAAAATTGTATGTTTGGATTCGGAACATACTGGGAAATTCAATTTTGAGGTTGAATTTCGAAAATTTAGTAGAAATTGGGTTTAATTCGCAAAATTAAGCAAAACCGGAACTGCCGGGTCGGGCGGGTCGACCCGACCCGACCCGAACAGTTCATCTTCTTCACCCGTTTCGCTCAACCCGTGATAAACCCAGAAAAACCGATTCGGACCCGAGACATCACGGATGATTTCTAGCCATTTTTAGCACGTGTTGATCGGTTTGGCCAGCTAGAAAATGTCCAGCTGGCACCAGATAACAACCCTAATCGATTGGGAAATCGGTTCCAACGGTTTTTGAGCGGGAAATCAAAGAACAAAAACTAGAAAAAACTGAAGAAGGAACAGAGGGTGCTCGACGAAATTTCCAAGAGGGGGATCAGAGAGAAATAGAAGCGAAAAAGGAAAAACTAGAGAGGGAATTGAGCTGAGACTCCCTGAGGCCAAGTGATCGGCGCTTTTCCGATCGAAAAGCACTAGCAAATCGGTCTTGCTGGAGAGTTTCCTCACCGGCGAATTGGGTTTGAAGCTGAACAGGAACGCCTGAAACCGAGACTTGTCCGGCCAGCCCAGACCTATTCCAGCTAAGCCGTGACCACCAATGTGAAGAACGATTGACAAGGAACAATTCTCGGGGTCCCGATTACTTCAACAATTTCATTTAATTGTTAAACGATCAAGGTAAAAACTGTTCGTGATTAGTTTTAACCTAAAATTTCCAGAAATCGGTTTTGTCTTCGATGTGCATGTTTGAGTGATTTTATTGTTGAATCTCGGTATTTTGATGCTCATTATTAGTTTTTACTCATTTTTGTCGTGATTTGATTGCATTTTGGGCATTAAAAACACTTGAACCAAGTCGGTCCGTGCATTAAGCCCACCTCGCCGGAAAACTTGAAGCTTCGCCAGAGCATCACCGTGACCTCAGGCCATTCAAGTCAGCCTCTTTGAACCTTGTTCGTTGATTTGTTAGTTGTTAGAATTGTGTTAGACGGCTAGGGCGAGTAGGATATCCATTTTTGAGTTCTGAAAAATGAAAATTTTAACCGGTGGAAGTTAGGGTGTTTAGACCGGTGTTTCATCGGCCAGCGAATGTCCAGTGATGATCCTGATAGGCTAGATTGAAACTACAACATGTAAACTTAGTGATGGTGCAAGTGGAACGGCAGAATAGTCGCCGAAAGGTCGTCGACGGCGAGCCTAAAGTCGCGGTCTTGAAAACTCAAAACTGAAATCCATGCACACCAGGTATTCGTAAAAATGCCCAAATGAAAAAAGCCAAAACATTGTCATTTTGGGCATTAGGCTCACCGGAGGAGGTGACCGGCGCCAGTGCCAGCCGGTTCGGTCTCAGCCGAACCGGTCCGAACCGGTCTGGTACTGTTCAATCTCTCGGCTGGAAAATTCAAAAAATATATAATATATAATATATAATATAAAAATTAGAAAAAAAAATTCTAAAAAAAACTAAAAATCTAAAAAATCTAAAAAAATTAGATTTTCTTGAAAAATTTAAAAAATCAGAAAATTCACAAAAATTCAAAAAAATTACAGAAAAATAAGAAAATTCTTAAAAAATTCATAAAAATTTCAAAAAATTCAAAAAGAAAAAAAAATTTGAAAATTCTGAAAAAATCAATAAAAAATTGAAAAATTCGAAAATTCATAAAAAAAATTCCAAAAAACCATAAAAATCATTTTCTCAGCTTTAAACAAATTTTCGAAAAAAAAAAATCAAAAATTTTGCAAATCCACAGAATGATTAGAAATCATTGTGGCCTGTCGTTAAAAGTGAAATTTGATTTTTCCAAAATGCCCAAGTGGCATAATTTGGAAAATTCCAAATTTAATGCCAAAACCCCTAAAAAACCCTAAAAATGAAATGAACAAGCTATTAGAACTTTGATTAGGGTTTTGATAAATTTTTCATTTTTAGTGACCAAATTAGGGTTGCTGTGATTGATTTACCATTGGATGTGCAATTAATTTTTGGATGCTTAATTGTTTGTTCATGATTAGATTAGTGAATCGAACTTAAGGATCCGTGTGACGCAATAGACATGCTATAATCGTTCTTAGGTACCGAAAGGGCATTAAAGGTTTCAATTTGGGATCGTTAATGTAACCAAGTCCCTTACCTAGAATCTTTGGTTCGTAGGATTGCGGTACTTCTCCCGTACCACAAGTAGGTACCTAGTCGACCTATCGTAAACGACTAGTAGCGACTCCAAGTTTAATTTTAGATCAAATAAATCCCGTTGTCACGTGAGATATAGCCTAGGAGAGGCCCATATAGAAAAATATCTCCATCAGAAAAGCACGCGAGAGCATGGCGCGACATACCTTTCCTTCTCTCGCCCATCAGGCATGCTAAAAGATGTTTCACTCCAAAATCGCTTCCTTAGAATTGTTGCCTAAACAATGGGAGTTACTGTGATTCGACTAATAAACTATTTTTGACTGAAGGTTACATTCCCAGTGCTCTAATGGGCAAATCATTTTGCATCAAGAAAGGGACAATAACTTGATGATTGGGTTTGAAATACTTATGAAATGAACTTATTGATGACAACACAAATTGTACTAAAGGAATAATAGCAAATCTTTGATTGACAAAAGTAAATAGACCATGAGAATGATAGGAAATAAATTGCTAGAAAGACTGAAAATAAATTACATTGATAGAAAGTAGAATTCATTCTTTAAGGCTCTGTTTGTTCCGCGAAAAATGTGACATTTCTAGAAAATATTTTTCAAGAAACTATATTTTCGGGTGTTTGGCTAAAACCTAAAAATTAACTAGAAAACATTTTCTGCTGTTTGGTATGCAAAATCTTATTTGATTTTCCTCTGTGCATTCCTTTTAATAATTTTTTATTTTTATTTTCTTTCTTATTTTTTATTTTCTTATAAAAATCAAAATTTTAATTCTTTTTATTTTCTCTTTTCTTTTTTTCTTTTTTTATTTTTTTTCTTTTCTGTCTTCTTTGACCAACAACCGGCCCCAAGTGAGGGACAAGCCTTGCCATAGGCTAACAAAGCTCAAGTCGCTGGTCTCATGCGAGCTCGACCTCGCCAAATCGGGTGAGGTTTTGGTGGGTGAGGTGGAGCCTCGCCCGAGGCCGGCTTGGCTCGACTCCATTCTCCTCTATAGTTGACAAATCTATTGGACTAAAGTCCCAATATGACTTCTCCTCTTTATCTTATTTATTTATTTATTTTTGGCCCCATTCTCCCCTATAGTTAGTCAGTCGGTATGTATACACATTGGTAAAATGTCTAGATCTCTCTGATTCCAATGAAAGAGCCAGTCAAATGCTTCTTCGTGAACTGCAAATAAATATAAAACTCAGTTGTAGGGATATCGACCGAAGTGAACTAAGAGACCTTACATGCACGAGTCCCTCTATCTCTTCTTCTTTCTTTATTTTTATTATTATCAATTAATGAACTTTGGGTATGGTGAGATATACATTCTCCTGTGACCTAGGTCCTCTTATCCCGTCTCTGAAATGGATAAAGTTGGAGTTAATAAAGAATGGCTCGAGTCATGGGTCAAGAGGGCAAATAGAAGATAGCACCAGATTCGATGTAAGGATTTGAATGCCTCTGTACCCATTCCCTCTCTTCGGACATTTTCTTATTTTTCTAATGCATTATCTAGTATATTGTTTTTGGCTGAAGTCGGCCCAGAATTTTGGAGTTCAATTTATCTGGAAATTTCGAAGTGGTTGTACCGGACACAGCATTTAATATGCCAAAAGATGGATCTTTTAATAAGGGATAAGTGTACTGGAAGTCCTGAAACATTTTAGGAAAGTACAATTGAGTCCTAAAACTTTCATAAAGTGCAATCAAATCCTAAAACTAATCAAATTAGTCCAATCAACTCCCATTGATAACACTTTTCAAAAGTTTTAGGGCTCGAATATACTTTCGTGACAAGTTTTAAAACTTGATTGTACTTTTTGAAAAAGTTTGGACCCGATTGCACATTTATGATGAATTTTAGGACTTGATTGCACTTTTTGAAAGTTTTAGGACTCAATTGCACTTTATTGACAAGTTATATGACTTCTAGTGCACTTATTTCTGCAATTATTATTTTATCTACAAGATTATATGACAACATCGAAAAATATAAAAGCATCGGGAAACACTGTAGCAAGCAGTCCGGTGAAGTTGAGATTACGAACTTCCTAGTTTTTAACTTTTGGATTTTCGATTGTACTCGTTAGGATTTGATTCAAATCCAACATTCTATAATGAATTTGAAATCTTTTCGATAATCCTTAAAGGATAGCCACGTTTTATAGTGGCGGGCGGACCAGGAGGGGCTAGTGGTGACCCTCGTCCCTCTAAGTCCAAAATTTTTTTAAATTTTTTAGGTAAGGAATTATTACAACAAAATTTATGTGAATGGTACATAATTAAAAAAAAATTCTCGCCCAGACTACTCTCAATATTTGAGTCCGCAATTGATTTTTGCCTCTTATTACTCAATACTGATTGGGATTATTTATAGTCCTTTGTACAAGGGCTTTTTTGTACTATTTTTTATTTTTGATATTTTAAAATTGTGGGTTTACTCTCCGACAATAATTATTATGTTTAATCATTATTTGTTGTCACTTGCACCAGAAACATTAGTAAGAGTGCAGCCTATTTTCAAGTTTGTTATTGCCTGATCTTGGATTTTTTTTTGGTTAGTCATACTCTAACTCTCAACTTATTCTTTGTAACGTCTTGAATTCGACCCACTTTCGTGATCAATAAAATGGATATGTATTTCTCATTTCGTTTTAGTAAGTCTCGCCCGGAACTGATCATTCTCGGGATACTGACCAATAGGGAATGACTAATTAGGAAAACGGTGCATGGACCCAAGAACTCGACCGTGAATCGAGTCCAATTCCGAGGAACGACGAGAAAATATTTTGGGCCAATGTGGGCCGATCTAGGAAAGGTGACGGATTTGGTTTGGCCAACGATGTACAATTAAATCGCGGGTGATTCCACACAGCCGAGAGTACGTGTAAAATCCTGAATTTCGACTCATTTCCGGGATCAATAATATTGATATTATTCCTCATTAAATTTTAGTAAGTCTCGCCCGAAATTGAGCTCTCTCGGGATACTAACCGATAGGGAATGGCTAAGTAGCAAAACGGTACGTGGACCAGGGACCCGATCGCGAATCGAGCACCGATTCCGAGAAATGACGAGAAAATATTTTAGGCCAATGTGGGCCGATTCTAGGAGGGTGATGGATTTAGTATGGCCAATGGCGTACAATTGGATCGCGGGTGATTCCGCACGACCGAGAGTACGCGTGGCGAACAAATCCCGAACTTAAATCGACCAATCGCAACCCTCGAAACTAGTGATAATTCCTCACGTTCTCCCGGTAATCGAAGCCGTCACGACTCGAGTAACCCTAGATTGATACGCGTAACCCCTAAACAGCCACCCGTTAGTGAGAGACCCTAAAATTTTAAATTGAGCAATTTTGATCACGGAATTGGATCCGGACTTGGACGTCGGATTTCGAGGTCGTGTACGACTATTTTTGCGAGGACGACATCATTTTAGTGTGGCCACATATATTTGGGGTTGGTAAGGTCGAAAATTGGAAATTTGGCCCAAAATCGAAAAATGACAATTTTGCCCCTAGGCCAATTTTGAGCATTTCGAATTTTGGAATAATTTTGGGGATTAATTTAACGATATATATATATATATATCAGACCAATAATGCATATTCCCTTGGACCAATTTGCCTCCAATTATTTGGATAAGAATTAATGAGGACCAAGTCTTTCAAGGGCAACTTTGGAATTTTGAAAAATTGGTCAAAGCCTATTAATTGCACTTGTCTCTCTCCTATTACCATTTCTTCACCACCAAGCCAAGTCTCTCTCTCTCTCTCCTTCCCCTCTCCGCCTCCACCGTCAGCCATTTCTCTCTCCCTCTCCCTCTCGCCGTGGGCATTGCCACGGCCGGAGCCAAGCATCGCCGCCGTCGCCGCCGTCACCGCCATGCCGCTCGTCAGCCCAAGCCTCACCACCGAGCATCCATTCTCTCTCTCCCTCTAGTTCGACTAACGATAGCCAGAACCACTCAAGCCGTGAACCGCCGGCGTGAAGGAGCCGCCAGACCGCCGCTCGCCCAAGCCGTTCACCCGTCTCGCCGTCTACGCCACCCCACCGATCACTCTCTCTCTCATCTCATCTCTCTCTCTCTCTCTCCCTCGCCAGCGTAAGGAACCGCCAGCTAAACCTTGGATCGCCGTTCGCCGCCGCACGTGCCGCCGTCCGCCACCGTGCTCGCCTATCGCCGCCGTGGACTGGCGATTAGCCACCGTCCCCGCCTATCCAGCTGGTTTTTGAAGCCTAGATTAGGTGAGTAATTAACCTCTAAACCTTAATTAGGACTATAATGTATTTCTAGATAGGATTAAGTGACTTTAGGGGTTAATTAGGGTGTTTAGGGGTTGATTAGTGACTTGTTAATTGGTGACTGTTATGGTGGTGATTTAGGGAGCTAATTGAGATACTTTGAGGTTGATTTGTGGCCCTTACTGAATTTATTTGTGGCTGTCCAAGGCGGGGCTTATTCGTATCGAGTTGATTAAATTGGAATTGAATGGTATTATTACCGAATAAGCCTAGATGAGCCAATTAGTGACTGAATTAAGCTTGGTAGTGTCCAATTATGTGATGCCATGTGCGTGACCTATTATGGCCGAATGGGTGTGGCATGGCGGGTCTCTAGTGCGTGGTTTTGTATTGCACTAATTGTGTGATTTATATGCCGTGCCGAGTGGAGCTTAATTGAAACATTGGACATGCCTATAACATGTTGATTGGTAGTAGTATACTCGTGATTAGATTGAGTGCCCATTGTGCATAACTTTGCATACCGTGTAATGAATTGGGGCTTGAATCATGAGTTTTAAGGATGCACGTGCCTGTTATGAACATTTGATCGCCTAACCACCTTGATGCGTTTTATGCGGGGTTCAGATAAAAATTAGTTGTATGCATGTGTGATCGTAATGAGTCCTGATGCGTTTTATGCGGAACGGTACACGGTTCTACCGAAAGACAGCCAGCCTGATACGTTTTACGCGGGTTTTGGTCCGTAAAGAGATCGGTGTTACGCTTGATGTGTTTTGACGGGGGCTAGAGACACTGGGCCTGATGCGTGTTACGCGGGCCATGGAGTGTTGGTTATTGAGAATAAACCTGATGCGTTTTATGCAGGCCAAGCTCTAATTGAAAAATGAGCCGTGTGCCAGAGTGCGTTAGTGAGCCAAATTATAAGCATGGCAAATGTGTGCCAGTGTGTGTTGGCCATTGTGCGTATCGGTGACTCGTATGTGAGGCAGGCATTAATGAGCATGACCATGCGCATAACGTATGTGTGACCCGTGTGTACGCGTATGTGCCGTGAATATTATTATGAAATGTCTAACCTGCAGGGTCATTTGTATGTTCGATCTAAGCCCAAGGGCCTAGGTCAATTGGTTGAATATTATTATGCATTGTGTGTACTGTTGCCTATCAGGAGGTGCATGTTAGCCTAGTCTAGGTTTAGGGGTTTTTACTCGCTAAGATTCGTCTCATTGTTGTATAAACCCAAACTTTTTAGACCCCTAGACTTGAGGATGCCGGATGCTCCAATGCGTTTTGGGATTCCACACCAGCTAGGGCAGAGTCGACCGAGCACCCCTTATGGAATGGGAATGTGTATGTTAGGTATCGTACTATGATACTGGTTGATGTGCGAGAGGGATATCCCCAGCACCATGAATACGTAGCCTGGTGTTTTAGGGATCAATTCAGAGAGCATGGACCTCTTTGTACCTTTAATGTTTCAGTTAATGGGCTAGGTCAGGTAGACCCACAATGTCCCGATGGAGACGTAGTTAGCCCCGAAGCCTCGTCTGATGGGAGTTCGAGTGCTGGAGTTGAACCTATTGTCTGGGAGGTAGATGATCTGGAGCCGATGGAAGCAGAGGAAGAACCGGAACCCATAGAGCAGGACATGGAGCTGGAGGACGTAGTAGAGCTAATAGACGCGGATGAGGAGGCCGCAGAGGTTGAGTCCGAGTTGGACTCATTAGATTCTGAGAAGGAGCTGCCTGATGGCTCTTCATCCTCTGAGTCTTCTGGTTCTGACCCGGACTGGGTCCCCTAGGTTAGTCTCAGTCTTAGATAGATCGGGCTGTACCTTTTTTACTAGAGCCCCATCTCAGTCTAGTATCCCTAACCCCTGGCTACTTATCCTTTTTGACTTGAGTGGCAGTTGACCAGTTTTTGAGTCTGTTATTTGTACTCCCTGTAAATGGATAATGTACACATTTCAGTAGTAATGAAATGTATATGTTTTAATCATACTTATTTTCTATGTTCGTGCTATCCTTGGTTGTGATGTTTATTGTACGGGTGTATATATAATTATATACGTTTTTTTCGCTTGTGTATTGATCTTTGAGTGTTGGGCATTGGGTCGACGACATGTCCTGAGACGTCGCACCAAATTCGACCTAGGATGGGATGCTTGCGCTTCATGGGGTATAGGGCAAGACAATACACGTAGCGAACAATCCCGAACTCATTTCGAAAGATCGTGACTCCCGGAACTAGTGATAAATCCTCGTGTTCTTTGGGAGATCGAGGTCGTCACGACTCGAGTAATCCTAAGTCGATACGCGTAACCCCTAAACAACCGCCCGTTAGTGAGAGACGCTAAAATTGAATTTGAGCGAAATCGATCGTGAAATTGAGTCCGAACTTCAGTGTCGAATTTCGTAGGCGTACACAACTATTTTGCAAGGATAACGTCGTATAAGTGTGGCCAAACATATTTGGGATCAGTAGAGTCGAAAATTAAAAATTTGGCCCGGGAATGGAAAATTACCAATTTGCCCCTGGACCCCTAAGTGATAATTCCAAATTTTGGGGTTTTAAATTGGACTAATCAACCCCAATAATGCTCGAAATTAGTGGACCAAAGTGCCCCAAGATATTTTAGCAAGAATTAATCCTAGCCCTTGAATTGAGGTCAACATGGTTATTTTTTGGGGGGAGTAGTTTACCAACCCCACTCACCATTTTTGCTTAAACACTCAACTCTCACTCTCTCCCCCTCATTCCTCACCATCACCGACCACTCCCCTCTCCATTCTCTCCCCATCCACACGTGAGCAGCCCCACCGGAGCACCGCCGCCGCCTCTCGCCGGAACCGCCGCTCAAGCCATCGCCGTCCACGCCCTGCCTTGCACCACCTCTCACCGCCTCTCTCCCTCTCTTCCTCCTCATTCCATGGCCACCACCAGCACCATCATTCCCCTTCGTCGCCCACTAGCTCAGCCCGAGCCGCCTGCCGTCACCACCGTGAGAGCCGCCGTTTGCCGCCACTGGTTCCGCCATGGCCAACGACCGCTCAGCCCGTTTTCTCTTGTGATCAGCCCACATTTGGAGCCTAAGACCTATGAGTACAACCCTAAACCCTAATTAGGCTAATGTACATTTCTAAATAAATTTTAGGGGTTATTTAGGGTATTTTAAGGGTTAATTTGTGGAGGGTATTTAGGGCTGATCTTGTGGCTAATTTAGTGGCTTAGCGTAATAATTCAAATGAGATTTGGTGGCCTAGAATGTGCTATGTGGTGGCTGATCATTGAAGCCTTGATTTGGACAAAAATATGGATTAAGCGAGTGTAATTTGTGGGTTGTATGGTGGCTATTCTTGTGGTGATTTTTGTGGTCTAATGTGATGATTTTGGAAGTGATATAGTGGCCTAGGGTGGACTGTTCATGACTGATTTGGTGTAAGTTTGATTCGGGTCATATTTGGTTAATCGGGGTTTTAATGTGAATTGCTAAGGGGATTGTGATCAGACCATGAGGAGGCTGAATTGAGCATGGCTTGATTTTGATTGTGTCATGCCTTGTTATGTGCTTGGTGTGGCCGATTGATGAGATGCTTAGTGATCTATCGGCATGTGTAGTTTCAATGATTTAATCGCGTGAATTTGTGTGCCAAATATGCGTCGTGGCTGAATTGAGTGATTTGGTTAATTGAGCATGTTGTGGTATTATTTGAATATGTAGCCAAGTCATATTAAATGCTCAATGTGGAAAGTTGGATGTCGAGTGTGATTGTTATGGCCATGAATTGTGCATATTAAGCATTGGCATAACATATGCATTACGTGAGTGTGCACGATTGGCATGAGCATGTGATCACCTAAAATGCCCTGATGCGTTTTACGTGGGGTTCAGATAATAATTGGTGATTATGTACGTATGATCACATAAAGCCCCGATGCGTTTTACGCGGGGTATTGAACCCGTCCTGATGCGTTCTACGCGGGACGATGCCTGGACTACTGGAAGACCGCCAACCTGATGCGTTTTACACGGGTTGTGTCGTAAAAGGGAGATCGGTGTTGCGCCAGAGGCGTGTTACGCGGGCTAAAGACACTGAGCCTGAGGCGTTTTGACGCGGGCTATAGAAGTGTTGATGGACCTGATGCGTTTTACGTGGGTCGATTCTGATGCATTTTACGCGGGTCGAAAGTGAATTGGGAAATGACAAGTGTGCAAGTGTGCAAGTGTGCGAAAGTGCATCGATGAGCATGAACCTGGGTATGAGCATGAGCATGTGCATGACATGCGTTGTGGCCTAGTGATATTGCGCATGTGTCATGGTTGGGTTCTGCATTATTATTGTTATTGTTATGTGCCTAACCTGCAGGGTCAATTGTGTATTGGATTTGGGCCCGAGGGCCTAAGTCATTGTGTTCGGAATTGTGTGTTTTATTAGTGCTTGTCCGGGAGGTGTATGTTAGCCTAGTTTAGGTTTAAGGGCGTACTCGCTGAGATTTATTCTCACTGTTGTTTAAGCCCCACTTTTCAGACCCCCGACCCAGAAGATAGTAGATGCGCCGTTTCGTTTTGGGATCCCGTATCGCATAGAATGATCGGTGACGGTACACCCCGTAGGGAACGGGAAGTCTTATGTTAGGTATTACGCTATAGTTTAGGTCGACAAGGGCGGGCCACATTTCCGGGCTCATCTCTATCTTGCTTGGTGTTTTCGAGATGAGTTCGGCACCTATAGACTGCTTAGGACCTTTGATGTCCCATTCGATATATTCGGCCAGTGGGATCCACATACCATCGATGGAGAGGTCGTGAGGCCCGTTGCCACATCCGAGGAGGATTCCGGAGCCTAGCCAATCATAGTCGAGATGGATACCAAGTCCGAAGGAGAGGAGTCAATGGACTAGGAGTCCGACGTCAAGCCGGAGCCGGAGCCCATGGAGCAGAAGTTAGAGTCGGAGGGTGATTCCGGGCGGAGTCAATGGACGCCAAGTCCGAGCCGGATTCGATGGATTCTGAGTCTGAGTCGTCTGATGACTCGTCGGAGTCCTCAGGATCCGACCCGGACTGGTTGCCCTAGGTTTAGCCTTTGACCATAGTTAGGTAGGGCTGATACTTTTTAATAGAGCCCTCTTTAGAGTTAGTGCTTGATCGCCCGAGCCACCTACCCCTTTTTGAAGTTAGTGGCTATTGACCCATTTTTTGTTAGCGTATAGTTCTGTATTAATAGATATTGTAAATCCATGTTAGTAATGCAAGTATATAATTATGATGGTTATTGTTCATTACTATCCTTGATCATGTTGTTTTAATTTGTACTGGTGTAATGTTGCTTCCGCATGTGTATTGTTCTCTGTTTTGACGTTGGGTCGGTGACGCATCCTGGGACGTCGCACTTGATTCAACCTTGGTAGGGTTGTCACGTGTCGTAGGGTTTGGGGCGTGACAACCCCCGTTGATTTGGTATCAGAGCAAGGTCAGCTCGTTCCAACTCGGTCGAAGTCTATAGTGATAAGGAGCGATAACTATAAGTAGCTAAATAGGGAGACTTGCGTGCTACATGTACCTCCGGACTTGTTTAGTTTCTTGATTGATTAAGTGATTGATGGAATTGACCCATAAAGTGCAGGTGCGGCAGGATCCGAGGTAAGGACACTTATCGCTTTGGCTGAAAACTTGTGCTGCTTGTGTTTGACTGCCTGCTGTATGATTGCCGTTATGATTCTGTGCCTAGGACTTTAGACTGGTGTAGTTTGGCCTAGGTTTCTAATTCCTAAGTTGAATTATAGCAGGTAGACGAGTGTTTGAGTTGTGAAGATGAGTAGCCAAGGAAGAGGTATAGGTCGAGGCAGCGGTAGAGGTCGAGGTAGAGGTCGTGGTCAAGGTCACGCAAACCTGCAAGTGAGGGTTGCAGAGGATCCCAAGGTAGATGGGATTTTGAGAGCACTCGAGGAAGTAGAAATACTGATGGGTAGGCAAACCTAGGAGAGAAATGCTACTATTGCCGCTGCTGTTGAGGCC
This sequence comes from Syzygium jambos, assembly GCA_031216235.1. Taxonomy (NCBI): domain Eukaryota; kingdom Viridiplantae; phylum Streptophyta; class Magnoliopsida; order Myrtales; family Myrtaceae; genus Syzygium; species Syzygium jambos. Next base: position 18,772,246 of record CM062226.1, read on the forward strand.
GTCGTTGCTGCTGCCAATGGGGCCAATGGGAATAACGGAAATAACGGTAATCAGGGAGATCATGGGAATCCAGCTTCGAGACTGGCAAATGTGATCAGGCCGATGTCTAAGTTGGGTTCTTGAAGCTAAAACCGCCGAAGTTCAATGGAAAAGGTGACCCCGAGGCCGCGCCGCGTTAGGTCGAAGAATTGGAGAAGGCATTCGAAGTTCTGTGGTGTACCGAAGCTAAAAGGGTGACTTTGGCAATATATCAACCGTAAGATAATGCCAACAACTGGTGGAAGGCCACCAAGGGCAGAATATTTCCCGAGGGTACCGTCCAGACTTGGGCCGTATTCACCGAGAACTTTTATGGAAAGTATTTCTCCGAGAGTGCTAGAGAGAGGAAGTTAGCGGAGTTCATGAGGCTCCGCCAAGGAAAGATGACTGTGGACCAATATGAGGCGGAATTTGCGAGGCTGTCGAAGTTCGCGCCTAGGATGGTTGAGGACCCTCAGGATAAGATTAGGAGGTTTCGGGATGGGCTGAAACCGGATCTTCGGAGCCAGATGATATTGCTGAACATCAAGGATTATGGTGAGATGTATGAACGGGTGCAAGCTATAGAGCGAGATCAAACTGATAGGGCAGCCGCTTCTGGATTGCGGTCCGCCCTGGCTAGGGACAACCGCCGTTTCGGGAAGAAACCAATGGCGGGAAGTAGGCGATTCGTCCCTCCCATTAAGAAGAACATTGGGAAGCCGAACCACCAGCAGAACCGATTCGGGGCGTGTTTCAAGTGTGGAAGTCTGGACCACCAGATAAGGAGTTGCCCCCAACAACGCCCATCAAGACCACCGGTGCAGGCACAGCAACCCCGAATTGGAAATTAGGCTGGGAATCCTCCACCGGCTAATCTGAATAGGCCGCCGGCACAAGGAAGGGTGTACGCCATGGCGCGAAGGGAAGTAGAGAGTGCGCCAGGCGTGGTCACAAGTATGGTTTCTCTGTGCAATCATGTCGTGTATGCTTTATTTGATCCGGGGGCGTCGCACTCATTTGTGTCTGCTCAGTTTGTTGAATTGGCTGGATTAAAACCTGTTTCGTTAGAAGTGCGGTTATGAATAACTACGCCATTAATGAATAAGATATGCATATTGTTAGGGTGCCTGGACTGTAAGATAGTAATTAGTGGCGTAGAAAGCAAGATAGATTTGGCTATTTTGACAATGAATGATTTTGATGTGATTGTGGGCATTGATTGATTAGTCAAATAGAATGCTGTGATGGATTGCAGCTGCAGGGTGATTCAGTTTAGTTCGGCTGGAAACCCTAGATTCAAGTTTGTAAGGAGTCAAGGAGAAATCTCGATCCCTTGGGTTTCATCAGTAGAAGCAACCAAGTTATTGGATGAGGGGTGTCAAGGTTACCTAGCAAGTGTAGTTGATTCGACGGCAGAAGAAGTGCGGCTAGAGGAGATAGCAGTGGTGTGCAACTTTTTCGATATCTTTCCCTAAGAATTGCCGAGATTGACGCTAGAAAGAGAAGTGGAATTAATTATCGAGTTGGCCCCTGAGACTGAGCCAATCTCGAAGCTGCCTTATAGGATGTCATTATCAAAGTTGAAAGAATTGAAGGTAACTGGTGGACAAGAGTTTTATCCGACCGAGTGCGTCTTCATGGGGAGTGCCAGTCTTGTTCGTAAGACAGAAGGATGGGTTATTGAGGTTATATATCAATTACCGCCAACTGAATCAAGTGACAATCAAGAATAAGTATCCCCTCCCAAGGATTGACAACCTGTTCGATCAGTTACAATGAGCCTCGGTATTCTCTAAGATTGACCTAAGAACAGGGTATCATCATTTGAGGATCCAAAAGGAGGATATCCCTAAGACGGCATTCAGGACGAGGTATGGACACTATGAATTCACAGTAATGCCATTTGGACTAACTAATGCCCCTGCTGCTTTCATGGATTTAATGAATCGGGTATTCAAGGAGTTTTTGGACCAATTCATCATTGTCTTCATAGATGATATTTTGGTGTATTTAAAGAGTCCCAAGGAACATGAGGCACACTTGGAAAAGGTTCTACGAACATTAAGAGAGCATGCACTATATGCTAAGTTTAGCAAGTACGAATTTTGGCTGAATCGAGTGGCGTTTCTTGGGCATATAATTTCCGAAGAAAGAATCTTCGTGGATCCGGCAAAGATTGAAGCAGTAATGGATTGGCTAAGACCGATGACAGTTACTGAGATTCGAAACTTCTTAGGACTGGCCGGTTATTATCGACGATTCGTGGAAAGATTCTCAGCGATAGCCACTCCATTGACAAGGTTGCTTAAGAAGGAGACAAAGTTTGAATGGACAAAAAAGTACGAAGAGAGTTTTCAGGAGTTGAAGTAGAGATTGACGACTGCGCCAGTGCTAACGATCTCTTCAAGATCGGGAGGACATGATATTTATAGCGATGCTTCGTTTAAGGGATTGGGATGCGTGCTAATGCAACATGAAAGGGTGGTTACTTATGCATCGTAACAGTTAAGGCCTCATGAGATGAACTACCCGACTCACGACTTGGAACTGGCAGCAATCATTTTTGCACTTAGGATTTGGAGGCACTATTTATGTGGAGAAAGGTTCCAGATTTACACGGATCACCAAAGTTTCCAGTACCTGTTTTCTCAAAAGGAGCTGAATATGAGACAGCGTCATTGGATGGAGTTGTTAAAGGACTATGACTGTGACAATTTGTACCATCCCGGAAAAGTCAACCGAGTAGCAGACGCCCTAAGTCAGAAGTCGAGCATCGCGCAGTTAATGGTCAAAGAGTGGATCTTATTGGAAAGAGCGCGAGACTCAGAATTTAAGTTCGAGGTAGGACACCTCTCCAGTCTGATGGCGACGTTAAGGATTGAACTGGAGGTGTGAACCAAGATTAAGGCGTTGCAGTCTACGAACCTTGAAATTTAGAAGATTCTGGAGATAGATAGCACTAAGAGAAAACCAGACTTCTAAGTGTCCGAGGACGGAATTTTGAAGTTTCGAGGACATTTGTTCGTACCCGATGATTTGGAGCTTAAGGAAGAGATTTTATCGGAAGCTCATAGGAGTAATTATAGCATTCACCAGGGCAGCACGAAGATGTACTAGAACCTTCGACAGCATTATTAGTGGAATGGAATAAAAGTGGATGTGGCCAAGCATGTGGCCAAGTGCTTGACGTGCCAACAAGTGAAGGCACAACATTGTAAACTTGGTGGAATGTTGTAGCCGTTGGAAATCCCAGAATGGAAATGGGAGCATATTACGATAGATTTTGTAATGGGCTTACCAAGAAGCCAGAGGAGACACGAGTCTATTTGGGTGATAGTGGACAGGTTGACTAAGTCAACGCACTTCCTGGCTGTACAAAAAGACTTCGAGCTGGAAAGGTATGCGAAATTGTATGTGAGGCAGATAGTCCGTCTTCATGGAGTACCGACAACGATCTCTTCGAACCATGATCCCCGATTTACTGCTAATTTTTTGAAAAGTCTACAACCGGCCATAGGAACAAAGTTGCAGTTCAGTACGACCTATCATTCGCAGACGGATGGCCAATCTGATAGGACTATTCAAACCTTAGAGGATATGCTAAGGGCATGTGTATTAGACTTTCAGGAAAAGTGGGAAGAGCAGTTCCATTTGATTGAATTTGCCTATAATAACAGCTTTCAGCATAGTATTGGGATGGCACCGTTTGAAGCACTTTATGGCAGAACATGTAGAACACCGTTATGTTAGGATGAAGTGGGAGAAAAAAGTGTAACAGGTCCAGAGTTGGTTCAGCACTCGGTAGAAACGGTAAAGATTATCCGGTAAAGGCTAAAGACAGTTCAGAGCCGTCAAAAGAGTTATGCTGACCGAAGGCGTAGACCGTTGGAGTTTCAGATTGTTGACCACGTATTCATTAAGATCTCACCGATGAGAGGACTATCCCAGTTTGGCAAGAAAGGAAAGCTGAGTCCAAGGTATATAGGCCCGTTTGAGATTTTGCAGAGGATTGGAACGTTGGCTTATTGTCTCGCCTTGGCACCGAATTTGTCGCAAGTTCATAATGTCTTCCACGTGTCAATATTAAGGAAGTACGAACAGGATCCGACCCACGTGTTGAATCATGAAGTAATAGACGTGAACGACAGGGTGTCGTACGTGGAGAGACTGGTGCGAATCGAGGACAAGAATGAGTAGGTTTTGAGGAATAAGATGATCCCGATGGTCAAGGTTGTTTGGGAGCATCACGGGACAAAAGGCGCCACCTGGGAAAACGAAGAAGTAATACGACGTCAGCACCCCAATTTATTTGAGTAGTCGGGTTGGATTGTAAATTTCGAGGACGAAATTTTTGTAAGGAGGAAGAGTTGTAACGTCTGGAATTCGACCTACTTTCGTGATCAATAAAATAGATATATATTTCTCATTTCGTTTTAGTAAGTCTTGCCCGGAACTGATCATTCTGAGGATACTGACTAGTAGGGAATGGCTAACTAGGAAAACGGTGCGTGGACCCAAGAACTCGACCGTGAATCGGGTCCAATTCCGAGGAACGACGAGGGAATATTTTGGGCCAATGTAGGCCGATCCAGGGAAAGTGACGGATTTGGTTTGGCCAACGATGTACAATTGGATCGTGGGTGATTCCGCACGACCGAGAGTATGCGTGGCGAATAATCCCGAGCTCATTCCGAACGATTGCGACCCCCGAAACTAGTGATAAATCCTCGTGTTCTCTGGGAGATCGAGATCGTCACGACTCGATTAATCCTAAGTCGATAAGCGGAACCCCTAAACAGCTACCCGTTAATGAGAGACGCTAAAATCGCATTTGAGCGAAATCGATCGTGGAATTGAGTCCAGACTTCAGTGTCGAATTTCGTGGGCGTACACGACTTTTTTGTAAGGACAACGTCGTATAAGTGTAGCCAAATATATTTGAGATTGGTAGAGTCGAAAATTGAAAATTTGGCCAGGAACAAAAAATTACAGATTTGCCCCTGGACCCCTAAGTGATAATTCCGAATTTTGGGGTTTTAAATTGGATTAATCAACCCCAATAATGCTGAAAATCAGTGGACCAAAGTGCTCCAAGATATTTTAGCAAGAATTAATCCTAGCCCTTGAATTAAGATCAAGATGGTCATTTTTTAGGAGGAGTAGTTTACCAACCCCACTCACCATTTTTGCCTAAATACTAAACTCTCTCTCTCTCTCCCCCTCATTCCTCACCATCACCGGCCACTCCCCTCTCCATTCTCTCCCCATCCACACGTGAGCAGCCCCGCCGAAGCACCGCCGCCGCCGCTCGCCGGAACCGCCGCCGCCGCTCGCCGGAACCGCCGCTCAAGCCACCGCCGTCTACGCCCTGCCTTGCACCACCTCTCACCGCCTCTCTCCCTCTCTTCCTCCTCATTCCATGGCCACCACCAGCACCATCATTCCCCTTCGCCGCCCCCTAGCTCAGCCCGAGCCGCCCGCTGTCATCGCCGTGAGATCCGCCGTTTGCTGCCGCTGGTTCCGCCGTGGCCGATGACCGCTCAGCCCATTTTCTCTTGTGATCAGCCCACATTTGGAGCCTAAGACATGTGAGTACAACCCTAAACCCTAATTAGGCTAATGTATATTTCTAAATGAGTTTTAGGAGTTATTTAGGGTATTTTAGGAGTTAATTTGTGAAGGGTGTTTAGGGCTAATCTTATGGCTAATTTGGTGGCTTAGCGTGATAATTCAAATGAGGTTTGGTGGCCTAGAATGTGCTGTGTGGTGGCTGATCATTGAAGCCTTGATTTGGATAAAAATATGGATTAAGCGAGTGTAATTTGTGGGCTATGTGGTGGCTATTCTCGTGGTGATTTTTGTGGTCTAATGTGATGATTTGGAAGTGACCTAGTGGCCTTGGGTGGACTGTTCATGACTGATTTGGTGTAGGTTTAATTCGGGTCATATTTGGTTAATCGGGGTTTTAGTGTGAATTACTAAGGGGATTGTGATTGGACCATGAGGAGGCTGAATTGAGCATGGCTTGATTTTGATTGTGTAATGCCCTGTTGTGTGCTTGGTGTGGCCGATTGATGAGACACTTAGTGATCTATCGGCATGTGTAGTTTCAATGATTTAATCCCGTGAATTTGTGTGCCAAATATGCGTCGTGGCTAAATTGAATGATTTGGTTAATTGAGCATGTTGTGGCATTATTTGAATATGTAGCCAAGTCATATTGAATGCTCAATGTGGAAAGTTGGATGCCGAGTGTGATTGTTATGGCCATGAATTATGCATATTAAGCATTGACATAACATGTGCATCACGTAAGTGTGCATGATTGGCATGAGCATGTGATCACCTAAAATGCACTGATACGTTTTACGCGGGGTTCAGATAATAATTGGCGATTGTGTACGTGTGATCACATAAAGCCTTGATACGTTTTTACGTTGGGTATTGAACCCATCCTGATGCGTTTTACGCGGGACAATGCCCGGACTACCGTCGGACCGCCAACCTAATGCGTTTTACGCGGGTTGTGCCGTAAAAGGGAGATCGGTGTTGCGCTTGAGGCGTGTTACGCGGGCTAGAGACACTAAGTCTGAGGCGTTTTGATGCAGGCTATAGAAGTGTTAGTGGACCTGATGCGTTTTACGCGGGTCGGAAGTGAATTGGGAAATGACAAGTGTGCAAGTGTGCAAGTGTGCGAAAGTGCATCGATGAGCATGAACATGGGTATGAGCATGAGCATGTGCATGACATGCGTTGTGGCCTAGTGATATTGCGCATGTGTCATGGTTGGGTTCTGCATTATTATTGTTATTGTTATGTGCCTAACCTGCAGGGTCAATTGTGTATTGGATTTGGGCCCGAGAGCCTAAGTCATTGTGTTCGGAATTGTGTGTTTTATTAGTGCTTGTCTGGGAGGTGCATGTTAACCTAGTTTAGGTTTAGGGGGCCTACTCGCTGAGATTTATTTTCACTGTTATTTAAACCCTACTTTTCAGACCCTCGAACCAGAAGATGGTAGATGCGCCGCTTCATTTTGGGATTCCGGATCGCATAGAGCGATCGGTAACGGTACACCCCGTAGGGAACGGGGAGTCTTATGTTAGGTATTACGCTATAGTTTGGGTCGACAAGGGCAGGCCACATTTCCGGGCTTATCCCTATCTTGCTTGGTGTTTTCGGGATGAGTTCGGCACCCATGGACCACTTAGGATCTTTGATGTCCCATTCGATATATTTGGCCGGTAGGATCCGTAGACCGCCGATGGAGAGGTCGTGAGCCCCGTTGCTACGCCCGAGGAAGATTCCAGCGCCCAGCCAATCATAGTCGAGATGGATACCGAGTCCGAGGAGAGGAGCCAATGGATTGGGAGTCTGACGTTGAGCCGAAGCCGGAGCCCATGGAGCAGAAGTTAGAGTCGGAGGGTGATTCCGGGCGGAGTCAATGGACGCCAAGTCCGAGCCGGATTCGATGGATTCTGAGTCTGAGTCGTCTGATGACTCGTCGGAGTCCTCAGGATCTGACCCGGACTGGTTGCCCTTGGTTTAGCCTTTGACCATAGTTAGGTAGGGCCGACACTTTTTGATAGAGCCCTCTTTAGAGTTAGTGCGTGACCGCCCGAGCTACCTACCCCTTTTTGAAGTTAGTGGCCGTTGACCCATTTTTTGTTAGTGTATAGTTCTGTATTGATGGATATTGTAAATCCCTATTAGTAATGCAAGTATATATTTATGATGGTTGTTGTTCATTGCTATCATGGGTCATGTTGTTTTAATTTGTACGGGTGTAATGTTGCTTCCGCGGGTGTATTTTTCTCTGTTTGGGCGTTAGGTCGGCGACACGTCCTGGGACATCGCACTTGATTCGACCTCGGTAGGGTTGTCGCGTGCCATAGGGTTTGAGGCGTGACATTCTTAGACTTCTGCCATGTCTCTTGCAAGGTGTGGGAGTCGAAACCCATATTTGAAACTACAGTCCTCGTCCCCCTAACCTCTTTGAGAAGATGAGAAATCGAACTCCCCACCTCCCCCTTTCCAAATAGAAAGAGTGGCCAATAGGGTAAACCCAAGTGGTTATTGATGTTGGATTTGGATCAATATAACTTTGCTGATTACAATAATTATTCAATTTGGAGAAAAAAGCCTTGTTTTCCCATTTAAGGGGAGGCTGTTTTTGTTAATTACAAGAGTTATGTCACTTATGAAATTTGATGGTTGTAGGTAAATTTCTTTTTCAATACAACATTCTAATGCAAAACTTGAGTAATACTTGGACATCTGTATATAAAGCTAGTCTTGTCAACTTGAAATGACGCGAAATTTTAGAACGCAAAAGTTGTACTCGATACAAGAGCTACATTACCAACTCGTTTGGTTATAAGCTGTCATGGCTAATGGATATTAGCACGTAATGAGATGGTATTATATTTTGCTATTTAATAAAATAGTATAATATAATAGCGAGGGAGTAGGAACTAACAAAAAACCCTCACCATCTTATCAGTATCTTATTATTATAATTGGTTTTTGAATAATTAAACAATTAGAAATTGTGTTATTTGTTATGGAATGACTAGTATATGATCATATCAAATGTAGACAATTAAGGTTCTTTGTTTTCCATATAGTATACTAATAATATATTGGTAATGGAAAATAATATTAATATTTGGATTGACTTTAACTTTTTACTTTTTATTTAATCAAAATCTCGCAACTCGTGCACTTTAATCTTTTCAAAAGTTAGAAAAATTGAAACTTTCACAAAATGCAAATGTTGACGTGAAAGTGTACATATAAGTTTTTTCTTATTTTTCAAATTTTAGTTAATATCTTAAATTTTGGCTGGAAAGCAAAAAAGTACTATTTGCTTTTATTAAACTAAACAAATAATTACATGACATATTCAAAATAACTAGTTAAGATATAGTAAAATTAACAAGATATATGTTTAATGACAATTGATAAAAGTAGTTCTTATATGGCTAATATATTATTCAAAATTATTATTAAAAATTTTATGCTTTCTGATTATGTTATGAATTATTTTAAAATTTATAATATTATGAATTAACATATTATTCAGTCATCTATGATTTATAAGCATTTTTATTTATATTTAATTGACCGCTATGATTAATTATCATTTTTAATTACAAAGTGAAACTATATATTAAGTGTAGTCGTTGATATCATAATTATATCAACATATAAGTAATTTCTTCATATAAGTAATATTATCCAATCATTGATACATTGAGATTAAAAAAAAAGGTGTACTTTGGAAATACCTATTGCTATAATAGCTATTACACAACCCCAACGGTAGACATAAATTCATGGGCTTAGACATTTTTATGCTTTCTGATTATGTTATGAATAATTTTAAAATTTATAATATTATGAATTAACATATTATTCAGTCATCTATGATTTATAACCATTTTTATTTATATGTAATTGACCCCTATGATTAATTATCATTTTTAATCATAAAGTGAAACTCTATATTAAGTGTAGTCGTTGATATCATAAATATATCAATATATAAGTAATTTCTTCATACAAGTAATATTATCCAATCGTTGATACATTGAGATAAAAATAAAAGGTGTACTTTGGAAATACCTATTGCTGTAATAGCTATTACACAATCCCAACAGTAGACATAAATTCACGGGCTTAGACATACATTCATGGGTCAATGATCTTGGTAATCTTCTTTAAAAAGATCGAAGAGGTAAGGTGAAAGAAGGTGCATATATAATTGGATAGGTTGAATTTAGTGTTGTAATACTTGAATAACAGTTAGAGATATTAGGACTCCTCTATTAAATGAGTTTGCTAAACGATGTGGCAAATTTCTGTTGGGTGCTTAAATGAACACACTAATTTGAATAATTGTTTAATATTTGCTACATCATTTAATAAACACATTTAGTGTATAAGTTTTAGCATCTCTAGTTACTCTTTGAACAATCTCCCATGAGAGTTCGACACATGCAAACTGCTCAAATGAAGTATTTTACTCGTTTGCATCCTCACTGCTTCCTTTTGGGGTCAGACACCATGTGATACATTGGTATCTTGATAACTGCATATACATAGATAGCTCCAAAAACCTAACATTGATAGAAAACTACTTGACATTATGTGGCTACATCTTCAGAAATAAAATATTAAAAAAATTGCTCCACTGAGGAACGACAAGAAATCTCAACCGGGGACATGATTGAAGACTTGAAGTACTATCAGCAAAGCATTATTTCTTTTATTTTAAATTGTACTTTCATGTAATTTGATATTACTTAAACTTTGATGAATATAGGGAATGTTCTTAAACCTTTTTTATAGAAAAAAAAGAGACTTGATCATTCTAATGGGGGATTTCAAGGGTGCACCTGATTTATGTTCAATCAAACAAAAGAGAAGGCATTTGAAGAATTTCATTAATGATTTACTCTCTAAACGACCTATGAGATTAGACTTAGGGGATAAGGATCTGACTTACATGGGAATGAAGCACACGACATAAGTTTGATTTCATAAACGGCCAAGTGCAAGTTATTTCATGGGTTGAGGATATAGTTAATTGATATAGGCTTCCCCATCATCAAACAAAAAACAAATTACTCACTGAAGTTCTGATTTATTGACAATTCTATTCTAATCTCTTTTTCTTCTCATTAAATTTATGTTTTTAGATGATTTTTTATTGACACTATCTATGGGCCTTTATACTTATGGAAATCTATGCTGAGGTAGAATTTTCTATTCTAAAAAAAATTATCATTGAACCATGGATGAATGCAACATTAATTGAATATTTTAGTAGCGAAGTTTTTTTTCTTTTATTTGAAGAGAGTCTTAAATTGTTGTATGACTATGACAGATAGGCATCAAGAAAACAAATATTTCTCTTGTCCAATTACTTAATTTAAACTCTTATAAAAAAAATTTAGAACAAAATATCAAAATTTTTTTGGTCAATAAAACCCACTTCATTCATTAAACATTGCAATTGAAACATAGATTTTGAGTTCCTGAACATAAAAAATCCATAAAAGCTGCGGTGGTTTTAAGACCCAATTAGGAGGAAGGGCCTTCTTGCGTCGGCTTTTTGCTAATCAGTCTATTGCCTGATTTGCCTCTCGCGAGAAATGGGCTACTTCAATGAACTTGAGCTGAGCCGAGCTTTTCCTACGGTCTTCAATTACAGACTGCGTGTCCCATGGGCTCGGACAAGTGCCCGAGACACAATGGAAAACTTATAGGCTATCAGTTTCTATCACCACTCTCAAATCAGGTTCTCTCCACAGATCACAGTGGTTTTCCAAGTACGCGATGGCTTCTTTGAGTGCTAGGGTTTCGACCTTTACCGTAGAAGAAGCGCTCACCAGTTTTGCAAACCCAGCAACAGTTCGGCCGGAAGAACGGGAAAAGTGCCAAAAAAGTCCTAAACCTTTTTTTTGTGCCAATTCATTTGCATTGGTGCCAATTTAGTCCTAAACCTTTTTTTAATGTCAATTCAGTCCTAAACCTTTTAAATTGATGCAAATTCAGTCATAAACCTTTTGTTTTTGTATCAATTTAGTCATTCTGGTCAATTTTGACCGGAATTTGCTGACGTGGATGCCTGCCGGCTGGCGAGCTGATCACCGGCGCCGACGTGGCACTGACGTGGACAACTTAAATAATATTTTAATATTTTTTGAATTTTTCTGTTTTTTTTCCTTTTTTTCTTTTTTTCCACTTTTTCTTCTTTTTTTTTCTCTCCCTCTTCCTCTGGCCGGTCGCCTGTCCGGCGACCGGCCAGAGGCCAGAGGCCGGCGAGCTCGACCTCGGCGGCCACTGGCGAGGGCAGGCTCGCCCTCACCGGCCACCTGCGAGGGCGGCCTTGCCCGACGAGGGCAAGCCTCGCCCAACCATGGCGAGGCTCTAGCCCTTGCCACCGCCTCCGGCGAGGCCCGACCTCGCCGGATCTGGCAAGGTCGAGCCTCGCCCGACCAAGGCGAGGCTCGTCCTCGCCGGTGGCTGGTGGCTAGTGAGTGCGAGCCTGCCCTCGCCAATGGCCGATGAGGTCGAGCTCGCCAGCCTCTGGCCTCTGGCCGGTCGCCAAACCGGTGACCAGCCGGAGGAAGGTGGAGAGAAAAAAAAAAAGTGGAAAAAAAAAAGAAAAAAGGAAAAAAAAATAGAAAATTTTTTAAAATATTAAAATATTATTTTAGTTGTCCACGTCAGCGCCGGTGACTGGCCGGCAGGCATCCACGTCGGCAAATTCCGGTCAAAATTGGCCGGAAGGACTAAATTGGCACAAAAACAAAAGGTTTAGGACTGAATTGGCACCAATTTAAAAAGTTTAGGACTGAATTGGCACCAAAAAAAGGTTTAGGACTAAATTGGCACTAATGCAAAAGGTTTATAACTGAATTGGCACTAAAAAAAGGTTTAGGACTAAATTGGCACTAATGCAAAAGGTTTAGGACTTTTTTGGCACTTTTCCCCCGGAAGAATCGCGACAAAACCCTGCTATAGCTTCCTGCAGTTGCCCTCAAGTTAATGACTCTTAACTCCTTAGTTCGTTAATGACTTTTGCCCCCCTCAAGTTAAATTCTGGCTCCGTCACTTAGGATATTAGAGGCCGATGTGACAAAATCGTTGCCATCATTGAGTTTCATCCGAAGACAAAAACAGCACGGGTTGAACTTTTAAAAGACGATTACATGGATAATCTTTGTCTTATGTAATAATCGACTAGCCGCATGGTCTGCGAAACTCTTGCCAACAACAGGACAAGCTTGCCGACTTATTTATTAGCATGTGCCTTAAACAATCCTGTTTTTCTCTGATCCGAAATCACGCGTTAGGAGCCATAATAATCAGCAATATGTGTCCAATTCTTTCCGCACATGCATGAATTTGGTAAGCCATCAAATCGTGTTGGCTTGCTGTTTTTAGGATTAATTGCTTTTCTATGTTAGGATCATTCATAAGCAAAGCTAAATTGGTGCAGCACCCCCAATATTTTAAAATCTTCTATCTCCAACTGGAAAGATCGGGTATGAGCGAGAAAATTTTGTATAGATTTTTTATATGTCTCGAATTTGAGCCCATTCAACAAAAACAACTCGAATTGAAGTGTGTGAAGACCCGGCCGATGTAGCACAAGTCCGGAGGGACTTGGTTATCCGTACTCTAAAGCAAATAGAGAAAAAAAAACATGGCAATTAATATTATTTTTGAGTTCGCAAGGGTTCTCACGGTTTTATATATAAGGGAAAATGACATAAATAGTCCATAAATTTTGACTCAATGTGTAATGTCATCCTTTAACTATTAATTCGTTTAATATGGTCATTGAATTATTCTTAAATGTTCAATATAATCTCTAAACTTTCAATATATTCATTTTAATCCAACAACTTTTCATAATAAAGTCAAATAAGTCATTCGATACTATTTACAAATTGTCATAATTACACTATTTCGCATATTTTAGTATGAAACGGTTAGGTTGTGAACAGTTTATGAGAAATCATACCTTGAACGGTATGATCGGGCTTATGAATATCCTAGGGAATAATAATTCATAACTTCACGGCCTTCAAAGGGGACGATGATCACTCAACCATTGACCATATTGACCGATCTATGGGTCAATGTGATGAGGTTGGGGAAATAATTTCTTGAAACATAGACTATTCCCTCCATCATTGACTACAATTATTGCATGGAAATGGAAATGCAATTCTATTTTCGATTTTATAGAACCGGGCCTAAAGTATTAGTGGCTAGCTTGGCGAGAATGAATCAAAAGAATAATTAGTCGGTCCAACAGTTTGGTCAAAATTTAAACAGGCTCGTTGTCAATGCTATACTACTCAATAAGAGCTTCAGAGAACAATGCACTTAACGGGGTTACAGTTTAACTTAGGAGAGAGATTTGAAGGGCGAGAATTCCTTGACCAAGTATTGGTAGGGTCAAATTTGCTCATATATGTATTCATTAAGATTGATATGCCAAACATGATGGCCTCCTATAGGTGGAACCTGATTTGGTGATGGTTCAGGTGGATGCATGGCAGGGGCAGGTGGTTTACTTTGACCAAGTATTGGTAGGGTCCAATTGGGACCTATATTGTGCGGTATTGAGATTGACTAAGGGATTAGGCAAACAATTGATCTTTCCAATGGTTAACCACGGTTAACACCTGGTCCGACTGTAATACGGGAAGTGTATATTGACATTGATAGTTTATTTCGCAAAAAATGAATGATTTAAAAAATATTTCCTAAAAATGATCGCTTGTATTGCTTACAAAAATGAACGAACGATAAATATTTTTATCGTACTCAATAATGAAAATATTTATTAAATGAGGATCATAAAGAAAATATACTTAAATGGAGCTAATTTTTTTGGTCCTACCTTAAATAGAAGTATAGTAATACTTGTAAAGACCGAAACAAAAGTTAATGAAAAGATATTTTAAAATCTGGTTAATAGTGTAATTATAAAAACTTGTGAATAGTATCGAATGACTGATTTGACTTTATTGTTAGAAGCTGAGGGACTATATTGAACAAATTTAAAATTGATGGAGTAGATTGAACATTTAAGAATAGTTTAAGGATCACATTGAACAAATTAAAAGTCTAAAAATGACATTGCGTATCGGGCAAAAATTTGGAGATTATCTAATCATGTTCCCTTCAATATTAAAGTTGATCAAGCCAATGACATTCTAGACCTTGACAAACGGTCCATTATTTTTTTTTACTTATGAATTTTTTATGTGATAACTACTCAACTAAATCTATTGTACATAGGTCAATTCAGTTTTAAACTTTTCAATTTTATCAATGTGATCATAAACTTTTGTACGAAATTTCAATGTTGTCATTACAGTCAATTATGGTAAAAAATAGCTAAAGTGACGTCCAATCATTGTCAGTCGTCTTACATTATCTGTCGATCACCACATAAGCAATATCCAATTGCAATTGGTCGAAAGGACTAGGACTACATTAAAATTTTGTGCAAATATTTACATTGGCAAATTGAAAAGTACATGACTGAATACGTCGCCATTCAACATATTCAGGACTAATTGAGTTTTTGACAGATTCATTGATGAATAGCTTTATGACATCAATAAAAAACTTCAAATCCAAAATAGTGCATCTCAAAAATGCATTGACTAAACTCTTCTCTTATCATCATCCTAGTAATATTTTTGTCTTGGATATATCATCTTCCGTTCGATCAACCACACGAATATTTGACTGATATTTCCATCACCACTATCATGTTCAGATCCAAAAGCAGGATTATTTCTAACTTCTGCTTGGCATTGGTAGTCAGGATTGACTCCCGACAGATTTCGACTTCACAAGTTCATTTCAAAAGCAACGAGTACAGGAAAATACCTTTCCTCTCTCGCCTGTCGGGCATGCTAAAATGATGTTGCTCTCCAAAATCGCTTCCGTAGAATCGTTGCTTAAACAACGGGAGTTTTTGTGCTTCGACTGATCAACTATTTTTTACTAAAGATCACATCCGTGTGCTCGGATGGACAGATCATTGCGCATCAAGAAAGGGACGCAAACTTGATGATTGGTTCGAAGTACTGAAGAAATGAACCTATTGATGACAACACAAATTGTACTAACAGAATCAGAGCAAGTGTTTGATTGACAAAAGTAAATAAATCATGAGAATGATAGGAAATAAATTGCTAGAAAGACTGAAAATAAATTACATTGATAGAAAGTAGAAATCTCGCTCTTTAAGGCTCCGTTCGTTTCCGGAAAAATAATTTTCCGGAAAACATTTTCTGCGTTTTCCGGTGTTCGGGGCGAAAAATGTTTTCCGTGGGAAAACATTTTCCTTCCCCATCCCCAAATCTTTCATTGTTTTGAGGAAAATGATTTCCTCTTTGAAAGAGGAAATCATTTTCCCCCAAAGTTAAGGCAAAATTGCCCATGGGAAGGAAAATGTTTTCCGTGGGAAAGAAAGTTGATCGCCGATCACCGCCATCACCCGCCGGTCGCCAGCCGCCACCGCCGCCGGTCGCCCGCCGCCTCCGCCGACCGCCGCCGGTCACCAATCGCCGCTGCCGATCGTCGGACGCCACCGGATCGACAGTTACCGAACACCAGAAAATATTTTTCGAAACTTTTTCAAATTTTAGCCGAACACCAGAAAATTGTGTTCCAAGAAAACATTTTTCAGGAAAATGACTTCCGGGAAAATATTTTCCAAAAGGAGAATATTTTCCTGCAAACGAACGGAGCCTAAGGCTCTGTTTATTTCGCAAAAAATATGACATTTCTAGAAAACGTTTCTTAGGAAAATGACTATATTTTCTGGTGTTTGGCTGAAACTTGAAAATTAACTGAAAAATATTTTTCGTTGTTTGGTACGGAAAATCTTATTTGATTTTCCTCCGTGCACTCATTTAATAATTTTTTATTTTTATTTTTCCTTTTATTTTTCTTTTTTTGTATTATTTTTTAAAAACGAATTTTTATTTCTTTTTATTTCCCTTTCCTCTTTTCTATTTTCTATTTTTCTTTATTTTCTTTTACTTTTTTTCTTTTCTTTTTTTTCTTTTCCTTCTTCTTCGACCAGCAACCAGCCCTAGACGAGGGACAAGCCTCACCATAGGCCGGCAAGGCTCAGCTTGCTGGAATTAGGCAAGCTCAAGCCTTGTCGGCCTATGCCGAGGCTTGTCCCTCGCTCGGGGCTAGTACACATGGCTGGCGACTGGCTGAAGAAGAAGGAAAAGAAGAAAAATAAAAAGGAAAAATAAAAATAATTAAAAATTTGATTTTGTTTTAAATATTTTATAAGAACAAATATTTCATTAACTAAGAACCCGAGCCCAAGCATCGAGGACCCGTACTCGACCTTTGTGAGCCTAGGTTTGAGTGTTGGGGACCAGAGCTTGAGCATTGAGAACCCAAAGCACAACATTGATGGATTCGGGTATGGGTGTTAGGACATCGAACATGAGCACCAAGGCTTTGAGCCCAGCCTCGATAGACTTGGGCATGGGCGTGGGCGTCGGGGCACTGGTGTCCCAGGCTCAGCGTTGATAAACCTAGGCCCGGGCACCGGAGACCTTATCTAGTACCTTGGGAACCAGCGTTGGGGTTTCTATGCCGAGCGTACAGTTTTAGGTCCAAGCGCAGTTACCTAATCTTGTTTTTTTTTTTTTGGATAACCCAGGGAACCCCTGCACGGCCGACAGCCGGGGAGTAAACCCTGGGGCCACCGGTTAAGTCACGCTGCGGCGCCCGGGATTCGAACACTCAACCTTTTGCGAGAGGAAGAGTACGCGTTCCAGCAGCGCCACCCAGGCGGGTGGTACTACCTAATCTTGTTTTGGAAAATGTTTTCCGATTTTCTAAGAGGAAATCATTTTCTTGAATTGAAGCATAGATTTCCATTGACTAGGGAAACATTTTTCATTGACTCATTTTCCTAAGCAAACCAAATGCCGGAAAATAAGAAAAAGTTTTCTACGAAACAAACGGAGCCTAAACTTTGTCCAATCTTGCTATTCATACGTGTCAACCATAACTGCTCCAAAGCATTCATTGTCCTTATCCTTGACGTTATCTGCTCATGATCCGGCACGGTCTATGTCTAACACATTGTCATGACGAGTGTATGTGACAAATTGTCCACCAACTGCTCCGGACTGCCTTAACCGGATCAGCAGTCTTCTCTTTAGCTTGGTCTATGGATGTGGTCTTGAGCGCTACTTGATCAATGACTGGCGAATTCTTCAATGCCAACAGATACCCATTAAATTTCTTGCATTATATATGTAGTGAAAACCAGATCTGGATCGCACATCTAAGCCTGATATAGGTATTTGTTTCTTGAGTTTTTAAGTCAATTCCAAAGGAATTTTTGGGAAACTTGTGGCTCAACATACTATTCTCTAAGGTTTTTTGTGTGTACATGTTGACGCATAGGGAATGTGTACCGAAGAGGCAATGGGGCAACAACGTAAAGTATTATATGTTGATGGAGACCTCGAAAGAAAGTGATGGAAGAAAATGACAAGAAGGTCCCATTTGCCTCATCTTGTGGCACATGACCATGTGTTCAGTTTACCCAACGAGAGAGAGAGAGAGAGAGAGAGAGAGAGAGAGAGAGAGAGAGAGAGAGAGAGAGAGGTGGGGGCAGGGCCCTCGTTAGGTGAAACTTGAACGAGCAATCTCCTTTTCTTTTAAATTAGTTTTCTATTTATTTGTGACATAAAAAAGTAAAGTATAGAGCTCACCTTTTCATCCACTTTAATTTCGCAGGCATATCAAAATTGTACGCGTTAAAATATACTGCGTCCCTTATCTTTAAGATTTCAATCAATCTTGTATTCATGTAATCTCTCTCCCCTTATTAGGTTAAATTCTCGACAACTAGATAATCTAACATGGTACCGAAGGGAGGTTCTACCTCAAATTAATTTCTCGTACGCATCTCACCACTAGTCAATTCAACGTTTGCACATTACAGAGAGCATTAAAGTATTCCACATTTTCATATAGGCTCTCTCCACCTTTTAGCATAAACTATTGAATTTGATGGATAACTATGTTAACTATATCATTAGATATGTTAGGGACGTTATCCCGCATACACTAGATAATACCGCTTGCTTATGGAGTTTCACGTCTATATATCCACATCTTCCTTGTATCGTTTCAGCAAGTGGAATAATACACGAAATTTCTCATGGTACCTATAAGGTATCTGAATATACGGTTTTACCTCTTTTATACGAGTTCCTCGAAGCAAAATGGTATCACCAAGGAAAAGTGCATTTGTCAAGTGGCCCGCTTGAAAATGCCATCTTTTGAAAAAGAAAGGAGGGAGGCCCAAGAAAGCTATTCTATGACGACATTCAGTGCACAAACAAGACCATGTGTCCATTCATGCAAAGATTTCCTGTTTATTTGTCGGGTCATGATGCCGGAAAATCTTGAGATAATGATTTTCTCTCTAATTTCGCAGGTTTATTTGATAAAATTTAAAAAAGGGTAGATGGTTTTTCTGTTTAATTTTTCGTGGTGGAGGTAGACTCTTGCAATAATATCTCTAGAAGTGGCTCTTTTAGAGCGTAAGGGGTCACTTTTTTTTTAATCTATTGTATGTCTTGCTCTCCTCACTCTCTAGCTTTTCTTTGCCTCTTGCAGACCGCGAGAGTTGAACTCCGTACCCGTGATACTAACATCCCCACCTCCTCAATCCCTTTATGAATAAGGCCGCATGTGGCTTTGGCTGATTTGTTACTGTGCATCACAATTTGACATAAACCCTTTAGTCACTCTCTTGGCATGAACTTTGTCTTTTGTGAGCACATAACCCATCATTCATTTTATCGAAAAAGATGAGAATTTTATTCATCACCAAATTCAATCTGTTGATTCGAGCTGTGACTTTGGATGTCGGCCTATTCATGTCTATGAAGTTGGTGACCTAAGTTTTTGCATGATGACTTTGTACCATGACTGATTATAACCAAATTCAAATGCAATTGGACCACTGACTTTAGGTTGAGCACTCTGAACATTAATTTGCGCCTTCTTTTTCCCAATAATGCAGAGTTTATTGATTAATACCAATGTTGGCTAAAAATAATATTATTGCACAGGCTTGTTATTATTTAAGGGTTAGTACTACACAAAACCTCAAACTCGTACACTTGCAACAAATTTATCTCAAACTAATTTTTTTACTACCAAAAACCCCCAACTGATACAATTGTAACAAATTTACCCTTTATTAGTTTTCCGTTAAATTGGATTAATACCACGAAAAATCATAAACCGGTACACCTGTGACAAACGGAGGGTAAAACCCTAAACCGATATACCCGTCAACTGTCACGTTTCATCCAACTCAAGCAATTTAACAGTAAGATTTAACGGAAACTAATGAAAAATAAATTTATAACAAGTGAATCAATTTGAAATTTTTTGTGATCAAAAAATTAATTTTTAATAAATTTATTATGAATATATCATTTTAGAATTTTTCATGACATTAATCCATTATCAGGGCAGTCAATTGCTTTTAGCCTCGGCAGATTTACAGTTAGTGAATCTCAAACACACACATCATCCTTAAATAACGAGAAACATTGCAGTCAAAAACGCAAGGAAGCATCATTACGCACAAGTTCTTCAGGAATATTCATCCAATAAGGGCCCAAAGGATTCCACCAATCAAAAACGATGGGAACAAGGGCGTCCCATCGCCCGACTGAAATCCCATTGGAGAGGTTTGGCTTCATCTCTAAGCTTCAATTATTTCCCCCAATAATAGAAAGAATGGCCGGATGGTGTTGAAGACCGAGAACTCCGTTTCTTTAGGCTATCCATGGCGATATTTAGGAAGGCATATATCTATGTAGGTAAAACAAAATCATATTATTGATAAGCAACGAAATCGATTCGGGAAAATTACTCAATCAGTCATAAACATATCGTACGGGTACCACTTCAGTCCTAAACTTTTCAATGGAGTTGGTGACTTGAGATTTTGGGATTATGGCGATTCCCACCGCTGGAAATCGCTAACATGACGGTCTGCCACGTAGGATGGCCAACGATAACTAAACTGTTACGTCAATGATTTCCAGCAAAAACTGACCGAAATGACTACATTACCCAAAGATAGAACTAAATTGGCATAATTGAAAAGTTTAGAACTGAACTGGCATTTGTACAATAGTTTCAAGACTGATTAGGTAATTTTCCCTAATGAATTCTGACCAACAGTTATATTTGTAAAGTAAGACCAACATTGTACACCTACAAATCACCCTAGGTATATGCATTCCATCGAAACATATGAAAACAAACACATTTATCGCTTAAACTAATATAGTGGAGACGGTGTTTAGTGTTTTCTAATCGATACTTTAGGAACTTCAACAAAGTTTCAAATCGATGATAGGCATACTTATGTGTTAGACTAAGGACTCCCAATCACCTTTCTTACAAGTAAAACTGGAAGTGCTTCTTCTATAAAAAAAAATAGCCTAGAAATGTACAAACCTTATCAATGACTTCTTGAAGGAGGAGTCTGAACATCAATTATCACAATGCTCAATACCATATCACCTTTTTGATGTAGGGTTCTTAATCTTGATGTTGTGTCAACTGGACCATATTAAGTATATCTCTGAGAGAGATTTTCCAATAATTTACTCCACAATGCTTAGCATCCCTAACATCACTCATTATCCCTTTCAATAGTCAGGCCATATGTATACATCTAATTTTTTACCTAAGGCCTGACCAAAGTTGATTGAAAGTATTGCTTTGTTAAAAATATTGTCAAATTGTACAATTAGGTTGTGCTCATCAAGAGCTTTCTAACAATACCCAATTTGCCTCAATTGAATGCTCGGATGTTAAGATATCACATCTTTGAATCACAGTCGTCCTATTATGGGGTGTCGGGAAATTTATGAATTGTTAAATCAATTCATTACACCTTAAAGATCACGTCATGAGCTTTATGTTGCCGCAAAAAATCACAATGATCGGATTTTTAACGAAGAAAGTACCATAATTCTTCAATCCAGTCGTTCGATTGGCTTGATTATTAGAAATCCATCATCTCGACACTTTTAAAAAAATTGAATTGCATTTTGAGAAAGTTAGAGTTGCGAGTTTTTCGTGAGATCAAAAGTCAGGTCAATCAGAGGTCGGGAAAAAGTTATGCTTAGTCATAATTTGCATAAACTTGGGTAAAAAGACGTATATAGATTCAAAGAAAAAAAAGAGGCTGAGTAGCATCATTTGAAATTGGCTAACCTAAGACTGTGTGTCGCAGCACTAGGCCAATGCTATGTAGCGTTAGCTAAGCATGCGCAAGGCCATTTGAGCCTTTTGCAAGGTTCATATAGCCTTTGCAAGGCCATAGGAGCCTTCCGTTAGGTTTTCCCAAATCCGAAAAATTTTCCCTTGGTCACTTGCCTAGCCTTTTTGTCGTCACCGCGACGAAGGCAACAAAGATAGAGAACTTGTCCCGACCTTCCTTACTTCTCCTTCTGTCACATTGTCGTCGCCATCCCACATGATCATCGCGACCTCAACGGAGATTGTCCTTGATCATCTCAACGTCAATTGAGATTGCCCACGACATTCTTAAACTTTCTTTTTTTCCGATAAACGGCGGTAAAAATTAATCGTCTGAACGAGATCGAAATATGGAATCTGCATTTTTTTAAAAAAAATTTGCAATTTCAATGAGTGATAAAATAAGGGAAAAACTGATTTTAATATGCGTAGCGTCATATCTTACATAAACATATCTTCTCAATATTATGCTTTTTTATCCGAAAACGGATGTCATGCTCCTCCTCCTCCTCCTCTTCGGAGCTCCTATAACTAATTATAGAAATATTTATTTTATTTTTCGTATATATATATATATATGTATATATATATATATATATATTTTTTTTTTCCATTTTTTGTTTTTTTCCAGGGTAGGCGTTTCCTGTGGCTTTAAATCTCTCCCACCTTCGTACCGAAGCTCTCTGCTCGCACCACCTCCCGAGGCACACAGTTTTAATGTCCGAGACCAGAAGCCGCCCGCGCCCACGTCACCGTACCCCCGCCCGCCTGACGTGGCGGCCCAGGAAGCTGCCACGTGTGACGGACCCCCCCATGCGCGGCTTCGAGGGCTCTCTTTCGACGCGGCGCTGGGACCGACCCTCCCCGCCATCATTACCGGGCCCAATCAACCCATTCCGAAGTTTGCTTCTCGTTTCTTTCGTTCCATTCATTTTTTTTTTTTTAAAAAAAGAAATTTGTTTTTGAGTCGGCGACGGGATTGGAACTCACGAGGTCGGAGGAAGATCACCGTCGCCGGAAAAATCGTTGCCAATCCCGCAATCAATAGTGTTGGGAGCATGAGAGGCTCGATGCCCAGGGCCGGGGTTTGGACTCCGATCCCGACTTCCTATCGCTGTCCAGCCACCGGCACTAGACTAAAATATCTGGCTCTCGAAATCCATTTCATCTTAAATTCTTCATCCTATGCTATTATCGGGACGAAAGCCTCTTAGAAAGGAAACTACTTGGTTGGACTCGAGTCCGTCGAATTGGATTCATCGGAACCTAATCAAGTGAGATTCCTCGTAATTAAAAGTTGTGATGGCATCTCACTATATTTTAGGGACGATGAATGTGACGGGTCCTGAAGCTTGTTTCCATTCGGCACTCTAGTCCTGAAACGTTTTCTCTGTGTTCTTTTACAGTTCTAAAACTTATCCGTGAAATGTCCTTCAGGATTTCCGTTACATATGTCAAATTTTTGTGGACGAAGAATCACACATGACATTTGTTTTTTTTTCTTCATTTTTGCAAGGAGTTTAATACCACGAAAAACTCCAAATTGATACACACCATAATAAATTTACTCAAAACTAATTTTTCAATCACAAAAAACTCCAAATTGATACATTTATGACAAATTTACCTCCTTTAAATTAGATTAATACTAAAAAAAATTAAAAACTGATAAATTTGTGATAAACATAAGAGTAAAATTCTAAACTGGTTAATTTTAGATTTTTTAATATATTAACCCTTTTTACGATGCCATGCAATTGTTGACACGGCGACCGAGCTTCTTCACGTACAAATTGACGTGGTCTTACTATTGCCATCTTTGGGGAAAAAAGAGGGAAAGAAAATTAAAAGATACTAAGATTAATCTGTAGTACGCGAAGTTTGGGGGCTACTCTGCCGCCCTCTTTCGTGCGGGCGATGGCCGACAAGTGGTCGCTAGATCTAGGCAAGGGCAAGGCGCCCTCCCCGGCGCAGTGATGGCGGCGATACTGCTCACCACCACCGACGAGGGTCGATTGCCCTCGATAAAAGAAATTCGACGTAAATTTTCCATCCATCCACTCGAAATGATCGTGAGTAACAGAAACACTGTAATTCCAAACCGTAACAAATTTTAGAATAGTAGAATTGCGAGGAAAAAAAATATTTTATGCGCGAAAGGCCATACCAGCCTAAGTTTAAAACTTGTTGTCTCATTATTCCATCTTTTCATGATCACTGGCAAGCGTCGGTTCGGTTGGGTTTGATACAGGAAAACGGGGAACGATCTGCGAAAACGTCGTTCTCTTCCTCGCGGTGTCCCACGGTTGTATCGACCTGGGGGGGTTGACGTGAACGACACGGACCAGTCCTGCTCCTCTACTACGCCGTTCGTGCTCCTCGGCGGAGGGAAAACGCCGTCCGTCCGTCCACGCCGCCGCGCACCCCTTCCCCCGTTCTGCCGTGGCCCGGACACGACCACATGGTGGTCATGTCAGGGGGAGGCCCACCGCCCACGCCTCTCCACCTGCTCATTGGATCATCTCCTCCACCACCACCACCACCACCATCACCATCACCATCACCATCACCATCACCACCCCCACCCCCCATTCATCATCTGTCAATACATGCATGCATACATACCCCCCATATGAATATATTTATATAGATATAGATATAGATATGTATGATCCTCCTCTCTCTCTCTCTCTCTCTCTGTTACATTGTTACTATTCTCAGATTCCGACGTTAACCTGTCATTTTCTCGGATCCATCCTCCTCTTGCCTCATCCATTGGCTCGCCTTTATATATACCACCACACTTCCCAACTCATTATTCCTCCACCCTCTCTCTCTCTCGTCGAGTGCTTGCTAGTCGCTAAGCGTGTTAGCGCGAGAAAGTGATAGCGAGTGCCCTCTCGTCCAAAGTGTAGAGTGAGTTTCGCTTCCGCATACTCTGTTTCCGGAGGAGAGAGAGTTTCCTTTCTTGGGTATCAGCTGATGAATCTAGCTCTTCTGCCGGAGATGCTCCGCCACCTGAGCCAGCCGCCGGTGAACCTAGTCGTCGCCGGGGAGTGCGCGGACGTGACGGTGCTGGAGAGGCAGCGCGCCCGCTTCCAGTGGCTCCACGAGCAGCAGCAGCAGCTGCAGCTGCAGCTGGTGCATAAGGGTCATTTCGGCGGGGGCGAGTTTGCCGCCGGGTACGGCGATGGGCTCGCGATGATGTGCGGCGGCGGCGGCGACTCGGTGCTCGGCGAGGTCGTGAACCTGAACCGCCAGCTGAAGGACGACCCGGCCTTTCAAAACGGGTGTTCCGAGGCCGGCGGGTATGAAATGCCGGGTCTGGGTTTCGGGGCTTGCGGGTATGGGGTTGGAACCTGTCCGGAGATAAACGGCTCTATTTCTCGGACTTCTAGCGGCCCTCCGCCGCCTGCGGCGGCGATGGATGCCGGCGGTGGAGAGCTGGCCTTGTCGGAGAAGGTTGGCTCCCAAGTCAGGAAGGATAGCTTCAAGAAGAGGAAATATGACAAAGTAAAGAAGTCAAAGGTTGGTCTTTTCTTCTGATTAAGCATTTTTTTTGCATTTTCAGTCCTCTGCTTTTCAATGCAAGTATTCCCATATTTATGTACTGTTAAAAATGTGGGTACTTCACAGTGAATTAATTCACGAAAAATATAATTGTCTAACTAATCTTTATCTTATTTCCCAATAATTCCTAGTGAAAGACCATCCGCAAAAAAATTTCATTTTTTCTTGATTAATCATTTCTCTTAGACTAAAGGGGCTTGAAATTTCAGATGTAGCCTAGAAAATTCATTCCTCGTACTTGCTTGTTGACTCTCTCAAGAGCTGAAAAAGTATGTCTTGATTGGGTGTAGCTCGAGGATGATCTCAAAGACAAGAAATTCAAAGGATCCACAGAAGAGGGGGAGTCGAAGATAACAGAACAAACTAATGACAAGAGCAGTAACAACAACAACAGAGAAACTTCTGCTAGCACTTCAAAGGAGAATTCAAGAGTTTCGGAGGTCCAAAAGCCCGATTATATCCATGTCCGAGCTCGCCGAGGTCAAGCCACGGATAGCCACAGCCTAGCTGAGAGAGTAAGTCGTCATAGCCTGAATTTAATTCCATTCTTGTGTTCAGATGATGGGTAGAATGTTATAAGCATGAAAGGTTTTTCATTAATATATTTCTTGTGCGATTACATGTTATTTATTTCTTGTTCTGTCCATGTCTGTTCAAATTAGGCGAGGAGGGAAAAGATCAGTGAGAGGATGAAGTACCTTCAGGATTTAGTACCAGGGTGCAATAAGATAACTGGGAAGGCGGGAATGCTCGATGAAATCATCAACTATGTTCAATCTCTACAACGACAAGTCGAGGTAAAAGATAGAAACTTGTGTTTCTCATTTATCAATCTGAGATTGTTCTCTGTTTACCTTGACAATGCTTTGATCCCTCGAGGGTGTGCTCAACTGGGTTTGTTTTTGCTATGACATTTCACAGTTCTTGTCCATGAAACTAGCTGCTGTGACTACAAGAGTTGACTTCAACATCGACCCCTTATTTGCGAAAGAGGTAATTCTTTCAGTCAATGAATGAACATTTAATCAGATACATGCTCGCGAGTTTGGTCATTGGAAAAAAGAGAGCACTATGTTAATGCTAACACAAGCAGATCAAGACAGGTCAAAATTGCCAATTTTCTGATGTTGCTCTGTGGTTTGGTTTAACTTTGATGGCAACAGATGCTTCCCAACTGCACAGCCAGCTTCCCCGCAATTGATATACCGACAGATATGATTAATGCTGCTGCCTATCTTCAGTTTAATCCAGCGCATCAAGTGGTTTCGTGTCCGGTGATGGAGTCCGAGGTTATTCCCAACGAGAATGTTCAAAGAACGATTGGCCCTCCAGCGGCGATGGCTGAGACGTTTTTCGACCCATCTTCCTTCGCTGTAATTCCAGCTAGCCATTTTTTCCAGTTGCTCCTCTCTTGTGAAATTTCTTTACATGCCTTTTTATTTTAAGTTTCTTGTTCATTATTGTGCAGCCACTTCAGCCCTCCTCTGCTTGGAACTTTGATGTACAAAACATTTAGTATGGACTCATATCAAGGAAGAAGTACAAATTTTGTCCCTGAGCAATTTACAGGTAATTAGCGGTGAAATGTCCTAATCTGAACCGACTTTTGTCTGATTGAGGGCTTTATCGGTGCATTTAAATAGTGAAAGCAAAGCAAGTCTAACTACCAATGGTAAGGATGACAGAGAGACCCACATACCTTAATTATCCTGCTTTGGAAAGATTTGGATGATTCTCGATTTAAAACGAAGAGAATGTGTATTTGCAGATCCTCTCTCTATAGAACTATCATGCAATTGTGTGCCATTATTAAGCTCCTTAATGAGTTGGTAGTATCTAATGGCTAATGTCAAACTTTTGCAGGTTCACTTGAGCCGTAATCTAGAGATGGAGATGTGATGAGCCTGATGACACCGTTCATAAAACTAAAAAGAAATTCATTCCGAAGATGCTCTGACCCAAAATTTTTTTCTCTATTTCTCAAGTATACAGCATGTATATTTTATTTGTAATCATACTATATTGCTCAAAGTATGAATAAGAATCACGAATAACCATTTAAGCCCCATCTCCCTGTTGTTTTTGCTGTGACCTTGAC
The DNA here is from genome assembly GCA_031216235.1 of Syzygium jambos. Classification (NCBI taxonomy): domain Eukaryota; kingdom Viridiplantae; phylum Streptophyta; class Magnoliopsida; order Myrtales; family Myrtaceae; genus Syzygium; species Syzygium jambos. The sequence goes on from CM062226.1 coordinate 18,799,820, forward strand.
ATATGCTCTTTGCTCTCTGTAAGGCACGTTAAAAGAGAGTAACTTCATTAAAGATTCTTGAAAAAGTTGGATGGTGATGGAACAGGGGGACCAAGAAAGGAACTGGTGCTTTTGGAGGCAAAGTTTAAAGAGAAAAGAAAACCATGAAAAAAGGGGGGGAAAAACACTGGTGGGGGGCCTCCAATTTGGGTGAAATTGGAAAAGGAAATCTCGAATTGCCTGTCTTGTCCCAATCTTATGCATGTTACAGCTTTTTCTGAACCCTGCAATGGTTAGATGTCTCTTTTATAAGTTCATCATATGAGCCCCTGGGCCATTAGACTCTGTCTAAAACAGTAAGACCTTTTTTTTATTTGCTCAAATTAAAACAGTGAGACCGAGCATTATTGAGACAAGTAGCCACAGCACAATGAAGAAACTGAAAATAAAAATAATAAAAAAAATAATGAGGTGAAAAATTGCAACGATGAGCAAAGTAAATAAGGTGTGTGATTACACACTTTATTTGAATGCCGCATTTTAAATTGAGGGTTCATTTTTTAGGGCTATTGCCGTCAGGCACAACTCTACATGAGAGAAGATTGTCCGATGCATATGAAAAAAGAAATGGTGCGTGCCTTTGCGGGTGCGGGATCAGTCGAGCTAAAAAAATTCGGATATCATAAAAAATTCGGATATCCAGTGTTATGGGAAAAAAGAAGTATTGCAAGGATAAAAAATAGTATATGAGAAGATGCCGGGATTTTGACTTGACCAACACCATTTCAATAATCTGTGTATAACTCTATGGGATTGGTCAGGCAATAGGATGCCTATAGGAAGCAAGTTTGCTCAGTTGCTGGGACAAAATTGACAGGCAAATTGCAAGCATTCTAGTGTAAAGGTAGAGGACATAAGTTAAGCTGGTGGACCTTCTCTGCTTCCCTTATGGAACAAATGGAGCTGACTGATGGGGACTTTGATGGTTACCCAATAAAGTGAAAGCAAAATAAAAGAGAAAATACCACTACTTGTCAGGAGGAACATATCACATTACTGATGTGTTGAATGTCCTCGATTCTCAGCTGTCAAGCTAATCATATCATATGACATAAAACTAGTAGTCATTAATGTTTGTCCTCACCTAAAACACAATTAAAATAGAACACACAGGAAATTCTCATATGATATTTGAGAGAGCATAAATCCTAATTCCCTATATGACAAAGGCCTGCCAAAGTTGTCCTTAGTTCTAATGAGGAAGACATTGTGAGAAAAAAGATGTATTTCCAGAAGAAATGAAAACTGTATTCATCCTCTTATACAAGTTCTAGCCGAAGAAATAATATTGACCACTTTGACGTTCGAAGAAACCGACTAACGGTCCGGCTCATCGACCCGGAAATAGCTTAAGCCTATTTCAGGACAGAATATGGCAACATATGATACATAAACGAGCTTGGTATAATCAAGTTGTGCCAATCCCACCAGAGCGAGAAGGTAATGGGTTGCTCATACATTATGGAAAATTTTGGTCTGTCAAAATGAAAGTAGCAATCACATAGATCGATAGATATTATGTATGCCCTAATCCGATGAAAATTCGGTTCTAGGACCTTCTAGTTCGTATTGTTAAACATCAAAGCGATTTGCAGGCGTGCCGAGCAGTTCTTACCTTGCACATACCTAGGAAAAACAGATATGTTGGGACCAGTTAGATTGCCTCCATCTTAGTGCACTTTCCTATTCTTTGAGATAAGAACAGCCTTATTTTCAAGCCATACATACAGAAGACGGTCCTTATCCACTGGAAAAGATATATTTGATACTGTTTTGTTGTCAAATGGATGGTGAGAGATTTAGCTTCGCCTCCCTTCTTTTGACTACCCAATTCAACTCTGATTAATCCCATTCCTTACAACATTCTCTCTCTCTCTCTCTCTCTCTACAATTTCACATAGTGCAGCTCCAAGGAATAAAAGCAAAATCCAAGGAAATCAGATTCTCCAAGATGATATGCATATATTTAGAGCACCCATTCAAGATTATGTTGGGAGCGATTTTCCTTCACTTTTGGGCCTCTCAGGTTTTCTCTGTCTTTTCTTCTGTCTGGGGGAATCCTAGAAAGTAACTAGGAGAACAAACATTCTTTCTCCTCAGACACAGACAAGAATTTTGGAACAAACATGCCAAGCCCATTTGAGCGTTGTTTGTTTCTTTTGAAGGACCACATTCAAGGAAAAGAGCTCACATGATCTTCGGAACCCACGCTAAAATGATTTCAACTTTCTAACAAAAGCGCCAAGTTTTGTATTGAATTGATGTCTCTGTTGCCTTAAGGTTATCAGAAATCCCCAAATCAGCCTCGTTCTGCAGACAAATCTATGAAAGCATCAAATTTACTGATCTCAAACAACAGCCTTTTTCAATCACGACAAAGTGAGTACAAACGAACAAAGCGGCTCTGGATTTCCGTATCTTGTACAATTCACGCAATCACTAACAATAAAGACCTAATCTGCATCACTAACATACTCTTTTCTAATACAAGAAATTCACTATTTTTCCTGGATCGACAAAATCTATGCACCAACAGCTTTTCGAGTTCGACTATACCAGCGACTCATCCCCAGCTTCTGCAAAGAGATGATAATAGCTTGCCAGTTCAATTTCACGCATACGTAAGAACTTCTCACTCAATTAATACTAGTCTCAGAAAGATCTGCTCATATTAGCCAAAAAGAAAGTAGTACCTTTGCCTGGAACTATGATAACAGGTGCCCATCTGCAGTTATGGAAGCAATACTCACTCACACTTCCTTGAAGTACGCTGCAATATAGGTAAATTTAGGATATAGCATGAGAGAATGGGATTGAACTCAGGGTACCAGGATGGACCTTTGAATAAGGCTTCTTCCTCTCGTCCCCATTACAACAGCCGCAGGTTTCAATCTTTTTGCCTCTCTGCAAATGACCTTTCCCGGATCGCCTTCCACAATCCTAGCAACGGTCCTCACCTGAACAAAGCAAAATTGAGGAAAGAACTTGCAGAGACTACATTTACCGCTTGATTAAGACAATCAGATATAGCCCGTCACGACTTCAAATTCACCTTCTGGCACAAAAATTGACACTGGATAGAATATAATTCATTAGCAGTCGCCTTTCAAGCATAGACTGACATCTAGTTGAAGTCCCCCACGCCCAAAAATTAGAAAGAAGCAGCTAATCACCAATAGGATCTTTTTTTTGACTGGAAAAAATTGAACGGCATGGTAGAATAACTGTGATCATTGAAGTTCTAAACGAGAAAGAAGCGATTGCTTCACTGACATGAATGCAATGGCAGGACAAAGTAAGTATCATCGTTTAGGTTCCACATGCGGCATGGTCATAAGACGTATTATTAGTGTACTAACTGCATCAGAAAACGAAGAATGGATAATCAATGCGATGATAACACAGACAAGTCTATGATTAGCTCATAACTCAAACCAATAGTTAGAAGACCACTGCAGTGGTCTTTTCTTCATCTTTATGGAGACCGGCATATTCATATTTTGAATCTTTTCTTGTCTCCTGGTCAATAATTAGGTGACTGATGAGAACACCTATGCTGAATTGAACAGGAGAAATCTGCTGTTTCTCAAAGATTGAAACCTTGCAGTGCAAGGCTTGCACCTCCTTTCTCGAGAGATTTTTGTGTAAAACATTCAAAAAAAAGCAGTCCAAACCCAAAAAGCCTAAACCAATCAAGTTTTTCTAATCCTTAGCTCACCAGGACCACAGGAAATTATCGCCTAACTAATTCTGCAGCGCCAAGTCAGCCAGTCATATGTCAAGAAAGTGTGGGACTCGAGTGGACCACATATGATTCAACATAAGTACTATGTTATGATTAGTTTTTCAACCACAGAGCCAAAAGAACCAGTCTATGCCTTCATTTTCCCTTTAAAGATAGGCAAGATCGACAGAAAACTTGCAGATTCATCAGTCCTGCATGGACCAATGCTATGCAAGTACTTTTCCCGATTTTGACACATATTGGGAGATAAATCAAACTAGGGGAGGTGGTAGGTAAGACAATGAGGGTGGTCCGATTTCTGACATTCTGTGACGAAACCTTAAAACTATAGGTAAAGCTAAACTTAAATTTAGCTAAATCAACAATCCTTGAATGATCTCATTATGTTGGAATATGATCCATGTGAAAAGAATTTATTTTGGAGTAAGGAAAAGAGTGGACAGGAGAATGACAAGTCACTGACCATGGCAACCTGAAAAGCCTCAACGGCTAGCTTCTCCATCAGCACCTGGCTCTGTTCATGAATAACCTCATTGTTTACACCTACACAAGTATCTTCGCTCAGATTTTGCATAATCGGACAGAACTGGTCATGCTACAAGACGAACCTTGAAATTCAGAGACAAGATATAACACTATACAATACACTTAAGTCGACATATTCACATGAACTTACATGTGGTATCTAATCATCTGACATGTTTAATAAAGTTTCAAGTTTTATAGCCCTTACGTGAATTTCTATGAATTACAAACCGCCTACTGACCAGTTAGGTTGGCATTTACCTTGCTTTTTTGGAAGTTACTTGAATTAAAAGAAATTTGAAATCATACCATTAACTTGGTGCCAAATACGATGATTGAGATTGGACAAAACAAAGAGGAATGCAACCATCAAGTTCTTAGTTCATTTCCACTAGAAGATCAATGGCTTCTACTTTTTTCCTCAGCCAGTAACTTCTACCTGAGTTTATCTTATCCGGATCAAGAATCTTATCCGGATCAAGAATGACCTTAGGAACCAGAACAATCCCAAGTAAACATCAGCAGCTGTTACCAATTTCATATTTTTCTCCTCCAAATACATAACAAACTGTGCATAAGTTTTCGACCAAAATCATGTAACATTTCCGAACAGCATTCTTTCTAATGATCGTGCCACCATAAGTTCTTGTGATGGGCAGTTATCTTACGAATTAGTCATCATAATATTTATGATAAATCAGAAATTTTATTGAACAAAACCAACACAGCAGAAGACTAAATCTTTGTATTGGGAAAACAATTTACATCTACCAATGCGAATCTCAATTCTCACCAAGTTTGCCGTGGCAACCATGAATTTTAGCCCTAACAGATCTACAAGCAATGAGTCTCGACCTTATATCATCTTTTAATTTCCGTATCTTGACATGAACATCGAGAGAGATAGCTAAATCAGCAGCACTCTGTTGCTCAGAATCCAAAGGTGATACGTGAAGGCACTCCAAGACAACTTCATTGACAAAGCAGGAGAACCTCTTCCTTAAGTTTGCCGAAGAACCAGAGGAAATTCAGCAGACAAGGCAGTAGGCAACTTGCAAATCCCATGCACATCCAAAATCTTTTTTCCCATAAAAGAGTAGAGAAGCTACCCTCAAAGTAGACAACTGATTCGAGATTGAGGATTCCATTTAACAAGTTAGACTGCTTAAGGAATTGATTTACTACTGTGAGTGACCTATATAAATAAGTGAATTATATTTAAATACCAGTAGTAATACAATATTTCGTAATCTAGCGTTTCTCTATGGGCGCAGATGGCGGGAGACTCACTGGAGACGGCGTGGACGAGGTGGAGGGTGTCGGCGAGGCGGCAGAAGTGGATGAGGGCCCAGTCGAACGCGTGCTTGCTGTTCGGCCCGTGATCCACGGCGACCAGCACCGCCCTGCCCCGCCTCCTCTCCCCCGTCTCTCTCTCCATCTCGGGAGTGTCCGCCTCCCCCACCACCGGGACCAGGCTGGGCAGCTTCACTTCTCTCCAGCTGTACTCCTCCTCCTCCTCCAACGTCTCCATCTCTCTCTCCCCTTCTTCTTGATTGGGACTTCTTCGGATTTATCAAGGTTTGGTTTCAGTCGCCGGTCCTACTCGTACGGTGTCATGTCTTGATCGAAGCTGGGTCTTGGTTCAAGGAAATGGTGCATGACGGCGACCTTCGTCTTGCGTGTTCCATTTGTTCACCACCACCCTACTATTCTTTGACGACCTTTTCTTTTACTTCTTGCTTTTTCTTCTTTTCGTTTTCTAAACCACCGTCCCCGGTTGTCCCTGGACATGTGATGCGCGCAATTCCGAGTTACATCACGTGGGATGTGAAGGTGATAATAAACGAGGAGGGGTAGATAGCGTAAGAAATCGGCTCCAATTCCAGAATTCCGGGTCGATTAGGAGTGGTAGATAGAGTAAGAAATCGGCTACAATTCCTGAATTCCGGGTCGATTAGGAGTGGTAGATAGAGTAAAAAATCGGCTCCAATTCCAAAATTCCGTGACCATCAACCTGATAGGTATCGGAAGGGGATTAGTGATCATGTGGGATGTGAAGGTGTCAGTGGATGTGGAGGATAGTTCAAAGGAGCTCATAGATATCGCTTGCAGGGACCCACCAGTGGCAATCTAATGCGGATTACCTTCCTTCGTGCCTCTTCCAATTATTTGGAGAGATTATACCTATGGCAGAAGTTGCGGTCCATACATAATATCAATAGCCTACCATGGCTATGTACGGGGGACTTCAACGAGGTTCTTTAGTATTGGGAGATGGTTGGAAAAAGAGAGGTGGACCATTATAGAATGGTGGCTTTTAGTGAGATGCTGAGTAACCGTTCTCTCATTGATATAGATAGCAAGGGTTGTGCATACACATGGGCTGACAATAGAGAGGGGGCAGAGTTGGTGAGGTTAGATAGAGTAGTATGCAATATGGAGTGGAAAGCATTGTTTCCAATTGTGGAAGTCTTTGTTTTGCCGGCTATAGGTTCCCACTACAAAAAAAAGGGATTTTTGCCACGAAAATTTTCCAACGAAAAATTTTCGTCGCAAATTTGTGACAAATTTTCCAACGAATGGCAAAATTCGTTGGAAATTTCTAACGAAAAATTTTTCGTCGCAAAATTCGTTGGAAATTTCCAACGAAAAATATTCGTCGCAAAATTCGTTGGAAATTTCCAACGAAAAAATTTTCGTCGCAAAATTCGTTGAAAATTTCCAACGAAATTTCCAACGAATTTCAATTTTCCGGGAATTTTTTCATAGTGTACAATTTTCGTTGGAAAATTCGTTGGAAATTTCCAACGAATTTTTTTTCGTTGGAATTTCCAACGAATTTTCCAACGATTTCAAAAAAATTGATTTTATTTGGCATTTTTTATATTCGTTGGAAATTTCCAACGAAATTTCCAACGAATTTCAATTTTCCGGGAATTTTTTCATAGTGTACAATTTTCGTTGGAAAATTCGTTGGAAATTTCCAACAAAATTTCCAACGATTTCAAAAAAATTGATTTTATTCGGCATTTTTTATATTCGTTGGAAATTTCCAACGAATTTTCCAACGAATTTTAATTTCCGGGGAATTTTTTCAGTGTGTACAATTTTCGTTGGAAATTTCCAACGATTTCAAAAAAATTGATTTTATTCGGCATTTTTTATATTCGTTGGAAAATTCGTTGGAAATTTCCAATGAATTTTCCAACGAATTTTAATTTCCGGGGAATTTTTTCAGTGTGTACAATTTTCGTTGGAAAATTCGTTGGAAATTTCCAACGAAAAAAATTCGTTGGAAATTTCCAACGAATTTTCCAACGATTTAAAAAAAAATCGGTCTTACTCGGCATTTTTTATATTCGTTGGAAAATTCGTTAGAAATTTCCAACGAATTTTCCAATGAATTTTAATTTCCGGGGAATTTTTTCAGTGTGTACAATTTTCGTTGGAAAATTGGTTGGAAATTTCCAACGAATTTTTTTTCGTTGGAAATTTCCAACGAATTTTCCAACGATTTAAAAAAAAATCGGTCTTACTCGGCATTTTTTATATTCGTTGGAAAATTCGTTGGAAATTTCCAACGAATTTTCCAACGAATATCAATTTTCCGGCAAATATTTCAGTGTGCACAATTTTCGTTGGAAAATTCGTTGGAAATTTCCAACGAATTTTCCAAAGAATTTTTCAACGAATTTTATTTTCCGGGCAATTATTTGTACACATTCTCTCTCTCTCTCTCTATCACATTCTCTCTCTCTCTCTCTCTGGCAGCTCAAGCCGCTCCGATGGCCGAGAACGGCGAAGAGAAGCTGCTCGCCGTCGCCCGCCACATCGCCAAGATGCTCGGCCGCAACGAGTCCATGGCCGACGACATCCTCCAGATCTTCTCCAACTTCGACGGCCGCTTCTCCCGCGACAAGCTCTCCCCCTCCGCCAAGGCCAAGGCCGCCGCTGGCGCCGCCGACGCCGGCGACCACCCCCGCGCCTACGCCGCCCTCGACCGCGCCCTCAGCGCGCTGGAGCGCCAGATCTCGCACTTCGTCACCTCCGACAACCCCATCTGGGCCGACGCCGCCGACGCCGCCGCCTTCCTCGACGCCGTCGACGAGCTCATCGCCGTCGTCCGGGACTGGTCCTCCGCGCCCGCCCCCGACAAGGCCGTCCTGGCCTGCCTCGCCCGCGACGAGGCTGGGCCTCGCCGGCGATGAGCTCGAGCTCGCCCAGATCTGGGCGAGCTCGGCCCTCGCCGACGATGAGGCTGGCCCTCGCCAGCGGCGAGGGCAATTTTTCGACCAAAAAAAAAAATTCTTCGGAAAAAAAAATTTCACGATTTTTGCTAAAAAAAAATTTTGTAATTTTTCCAACGAAAAATTTTTCGTTGGAAAAAAAATTTCCAAGATTTTTCGACCAAAAAAAAATTGTAATTTTTCCAACGAAAAATTTTTCGTTGGAAAAAAAATTTCCACGATTTTTCGATAAAAAAAAATTTTTTGTAATTTTTCCAACGAATTTAGCCACGAGTTTTCCAACGAATTTTCCAACGAAATAAAATTCATCGCAAATTTCCAACGACCTATTACCAACGAATTTTTTTCGTTGGAAAATTCGTTGGAAATTCGTTTTCCAACGAATTTTTCCAAATTTTTCGTTGGAAATTTCGTCGGAAAAAATCAGTTTTTTTGTAGTGTCCGATCACAACCCTCTCCTTCTTTCTTTATTCCCGAAGCTTGTTAGAAGAAAAAAGGAATTTCGTTTTCAGGCGTACTCGCTAGATGACCTCAAATGCAAAGATATTGTTAATACGGCTTGGAACGATCAAAATAGTGATATTTCGGACATTGTGAGCAAGTTGAGTAGAGTTGTTGGAATGTTGGTGGGCTAGAGTAGGAAGAAGTTTTCTAATGCTCATTGCCAAATTGAGCAACTAAAGAAGAAGCTTATTGAACTAACCAATAGTCCTGTTGGAGAGGCAAGCAAAGAGGAAGCTCAACAAATAAAGTAGCATAAATAAAGACTATGTAGACAAGAAGAGATGTATTGGAGCATGAGATCCTAGATCAATTGGTTGAGGTGGGTGGACGGGAACACTAAGTATTTTCCTGCAACCACAATTCAACGAAGACAGTGGAACATAATTTCTATGCTAAGAATGGATGATCATAGCTGGAATGGAGAGCCTTCAATGTTGAGAATGCACATCGGCAACTTTTATCAATCGTTATATGATACCATGGGTTCCAAGAATTTTCAGCCCTTGTTAGATCACTGCCGCCCCTTGCCAAAGATGAGATGAACGAGGCCTTAATGACTAGGGTATTGATAGAGGAAGTGAAAGAAGCGGTGTTTCAAATGGGAGCAACTAAACTAAGGCATCAGGTCCGAATGGACTCAATGGGCAATTCTACCATCATTATCGGAGGAAATGCAGCATGATGTATACCGAATGGTGGATTGCTTCTTCAATTCAGGTACATTCAACCCTACCCTTAATAGAACACATATCGTTCTTATCCTGAAGGTGGCAAACCCAGAAAGTATCACCTAGTTTAGACCTATTAGTTTATGCAATTTTAGCTACAAATAATTTCTAAGGTAATTAACAACCGTCTTAAACCCTGGCTTCTTGAACTCATTGCCACATAATAGAGTGCCTTTGTGAGTGGTCGACAAATTCAAGATAATATATTAATAGTTCATGAAGTGTTGCATCAACTAAGGATTAGAAAGAGGGAAAGAAAAGTTCAAGTAGTTCTCAAGCTAGATATGCAGAAAGCGGATGATAGGGTTCAATGGGATTTTCTGTGGGCATGCATGTTGAAGTTGGGCTTCTGTGAACAATAGGTACATTTAACAAAACAGTGTATTTCTTCAGTCTCCTTTAGTGTGAAATTCAATGAGGAATCTCTTCCATACTTCCAACCTTCTTAGGGCATTAGACAAGGGATCCTTTATCGCCTATTTGTTCATCATCATGGTCAACACCCTGTCTTTCTTATTGAACAAGGCAATCGAGGATGGTAGTGTAAAGGGTATTGAACTGAATAGGTGGTGCCCAACTTTATCTCACCTATTATTTGCTGACGATGCTATCCTTTTCCGGGGTAGGACGGTTAGGGAATGCCAGAATGTAGCAAATATCTTGAACCAGGACTGTTATGAATCGGGACAAGCTATTAATTTGAACAAGTCCAGTAGCTATTAAAGCAACGGCGGCCCTAAGCAACTGAAAAAGGAATATGGTGGGTGAGTTAAGGGTCCTAATCACAGATAAAACTGGCAAGTATTTAGAAATTCCTTTTGACTGGAGGCAATCAAAGAAGCAAATGTTCGCATGGATTCTAGCTACAGTCAATATGAAATTGGAAGGATGGAAGGAGAAGTTGATGTCTAAAGAAACAAAAGAGATTTTGGTTAAAATAGTTGTACAAGCCTTGCCTTCGTATGCAATGTCAATATTCAAAATTCCCATTTTGATTTGTAAATCAATAGAGAAGAAAATTGCGTCCTTTTTGGTGGAAACAAAATGCAGCCAATGAAGGAATTCACCAGAGGAAGTGGGGGTCTTTGAAAACAAGGAAAGACTCGGGTGGATTAGGATTTAAAGACCTTGTCGTTTTCAACAAGGTGATGTTGCGAAAAGAGGCATGGCGTTTAGCACAATCACCTAATACCTTATGGAGCCAAGTAATGAAAGGAATATATTTCCCTTGAGGAGGGTTATGGAACACAAACAAAGGCCATCGCCCATCTTGGGGATAAGCCTACTTGATGGATAGGGAGGTGATAAAGTCGGCAATGAGATAGGTTGTGGAAGACGGAAACAATATCAACATTAGGGCAGACATATGGTTATTTATAGACAAAATCAGAGGCCCAACGAACCTAAGTGACCGCAATCGGTAAGGGACCTGATGAACCAAGAGACAAAATAGTGAAAGACCCTAGAGCTTACCTAGCTATCCGATGAGTACGTGGTGCTGGAGATATTGTCTATCCCACTCAGCCCAAACCCCTTAGCAGATAAGCTAGTGTGGACAGGAAATGGGAAATGGGCCTATTTGGTGAAAAGTGGGTACAACAAGCTATATTCTTAGGATAAGCAATAAAACGCCAACTAGGCATCATCATCATACCAGCCTTCTGGAGCATTATGGACAACAATATGGCAAATCCAATCCTAACCTAAGATTCGATTCTTCCTATGGAGTGTGTATAACAATGCACTTTCAACAAAGGAGAATCTCTACAAAAGAAAAATGGTAGTTGACCCACTTTGTCCATTCTGCCGTCAAGCTCCGGAAACCCCCAAGCATCTCCTGCTTCTATGCGACCGGACGAAACACATTTGGTCAATCCCCGACTCAACCTTGGCACTTCCCCGATAAATATAACAAGAATCAATAAATGGTTATTTGACAACTTATCTAAGCAAGCTGGCATTTCCTCACAAGCTCTCCTAGCTGGCACTCTATGGCTTATTTGAAAAGAAAGGAAATCTGTGGTGTTTAAAAATCACAAACCGAGATCTACCCATCTAGTCGAGGAAGCTACCAACTTGTATAAGTTCTTTGTGAAATGGAACCCAGGCAAAGGGAAACAGAAGGGAGAAGATAGAGTATCTCTGGATCTTGGCAGATGGCTCCCACCACCCCTAGGAACTCTGAAATTGAATGGTGATCCCTCCTGGTGCAGTGAGTCTAGAGTGGGTTCAGTGGCTAGGGTATGTAGAGATGCTAATGGGCTCCTTGTGACCGACTTCGCCAAGAAAATCCATGTTGTGTTGGCCCTCGTAGCTTGAAACCCTAGCGGTGTGAGAAGGTGAGAGTGGAAAGTGATAGCTTATCATCAACTCTTCGTATCTTGGGCTAACTAGAAAGCCCATGGGTAGTCCGGTCCATCATTGAGGATTGTCAGCAAATTATGGCCCAAATGCGGGGAGTGTCTCTAGCCTTTTGTTCCAAGGAAGCTAATCAACCCGCCAACTGGTTTGCGAAGGCCTGCCGAAATGAGTCTCTGAGCTCGAATTGGATTTACAATCCCTCCATCCTTTTTGGTGTTTGTTATGTTATGATTTTGAACCCTCTTGTGGTCTACTTTTAAGTTATCAATAAAATTAAGACACTTTTGTGATAAAAAAAAAATCCTATTTACATCATCAAATTTTGGTAGCATTTATGATGATAGTTGCGAGATCAATACCACCCTTATCAGAAATTTATTTTACATTCATTACAACAAGGGCCATTGCCCGAACTCATTTTTCTAAAATTTATGAACAATAAGAAAGTTTGGTAAAATAGAATTTCTGTAATTGAGTCCCATTATCACAAAGTTTTGCTGGAATTGGAATAAACTCTTCACATTAAGTAGATGAAAATTAATTATCTCACTTAATTAAAGTTAATTTTCTCTAAAGAAAAATTTAACATGAGCTTGAATAAATTACTAATTGGGGTGAAATTTGAATAGTCTTCAAAGCTAAAATCACTTATTGAGAATATTCATTTAGTTTTTCTACGGGAAGTTCTATGATCCGGCGACTGAATTTTCGAGACCGATCCGACAGCTTGCGTGGACTGTTTGGATTAATTACGAAAGATACTAGGGATTAGTATTGAGAATTTGAGAGAATGTAATTGAAAGAGATAGAGAGTATTCCTTGAGAAAAAAAAATGAGCAAATGAACAACTATCTAATTATGCATTGACAAAACTTGGATCAATGATAGGTTATCCATCCGACCTCCGGTTAACGTAATTTCTTTGCCACTTGATAGTTTGTAACTGGAATTATCTGGAAAAGTGGTTCAACTTTCGAGAAAGTGTAGGGATTGCAAATTTCTAGGAATCATGCTAAATGGACAACCAAGGTGAAAACTTATAATATTTTGTTCATTTAATATCCAATCGTCGTGATTCTTATGGTGTCAGAGAGCTTAATAGGGAGTTAGGAGGCTGGATGATGGCAATTAGGGTCAGCTTTTGGCATTAGTAAAGGTGGAAGGCTAGATGGTTACTGATATTTTTCGCCTTGAATGTTTTTGGAGGCTCCAATACCATAAAAAATGATTGCAAAGTTAAAAGGATAAGTTCCATATATACACGCACAAATGTTTTTTTACATAATCAAAAACAAAATAAAATATTCCTTACCAAAAAAAAAACAAAATAAAATATAATCAAAAGCAAACAAAGTAAATATATACGGTTGAGATCAGTGGTTATTAGCTCAATCTTAGGATTCGCAATTGAAGTTTTAAATTAGGAATTTCATCCCTATATTAATACTAAATGTTGGAAACAAAGAACTATATAAAACTTTGGAAATTTAGAGTGAGGGCACAAATATAAAAAATGGAGGAAGAACTTCCTATCAGAATGCTTTAAAGACCTCGGAGCTTTAGAAGCTGAACGAACGACAAGCCTTCATTCTTGAATGAACATGAGCTATTTTACAAAATAACGACAAGCCCTTCGTTCTTGAAGATGGAACTATTTTAATTTTCTTCATCAAATACTATCGTTGACATTTTCTTATTTCGAATTCAATCTTATATGAGTGGAATTCTCGGCGAATTTCTTTTTTATTGGGATTGGACGGGTTTCTCCAAATCGGGTCTGGTTTGCCAACTGCGGTTTTTTTCCAACCAAGAGATCAGTAATCAAAAACTTCAGCCATACAGATCTTGCAAACCCCAGTATCTTGAACTAACTACCTCAAAACATGGCAAGTGAATCTTGAAAATGAACGTGTACCAATGACAAAATCGGCAAAAACAGAGGAAAAAAATTAAAAATAGCAGAGATCAATTGAAAAAGAATGGAAGAAGACGAAGGTGCTCAGCCGAAATGAACGAATGGATAGAGAGATTTGTCCTCATGGAGATCGGATTAACGAGATCATATGTGAATCTCATCATCATCGCACCTTCTCCTCTCAAACGCACACCCAGAAGGAAACAAACAGAGCCTCAGCCTAAGAGACCGAGGACGAATGAGTCGTCCGCTGCTCTCAAGCTCGCCGGATTAGGGTTTCTGGGTCTGGCCTTCCTCGCGTTTATGTAGCCGCCACAGGGTGGGACGAAGCTGGTTTTTTTTTGTTTTTTTTTTTCTGTGTGGTCCCGATTCTGAGGAAATTTGCTTCCCCAGTCCTCGCGAAAAGATAATATTACACTTTCAGTCCCCGTACTGTTCGGTGTGTCGAACTTTACCCCATTTTTTTATGTATTTTTTCTCCGGTTCTAATTGACGGAAATTGTGCGGCCGACAGTGACAGTTGACGTCCGCTTACATTAACATTTGTAGTCCCTTAAAAGGGAAAAGTCGCGCTTTTGGTCCTTGCACTTTTGGCAGTGATCGATATTAGTCCACACATAGTGTTTTCTGTTGATAATAATGGTCCTTATGCGGTTGTAATATATTTCAACGACGATTGTTAAATGTTGCATGCCTCTAAGTAAGGCTTTTTTTTCTGAAGTCTATGCTACAAATGTTCCTATAGATCCTCATGGGCTTCATTTGCCGCAGTCGAAGATAAAGTTGCCAATGTTGCATATGTGGAGGAATTACTCTAATAAGATTGTGAATTTCGTTTTTTTGCGAATTCGTACGTGTGGTCGCTTAGTGTAGGCTGAGCATTTATATTAAGGGTGTGTTTGTTTGAGTGAAAAAGTTCTCCGTGAATTGATATTATGGACTTTCAAGCATTGGGTTTGCTGAAAATGATCAGTCAATGGAAAATAATTTATGGTCAAAGAAAACATGCATGTTTAAAGTTAGAAAGATGAATTTTCTAATCTGAAAAAGAAAAAACGATTTCTTGAAAAGTATTTTCCTTCCTTACGAAGTTTTCTCCCGAAACAAACACACTCTAAAGTTTTGAATGAAAATATGATAGAAGTACTTAAATCATCACCAAAGATTTATCACGTGAATTAGTATTAGTTATCGTGAAACATTTTTCATCAAGTTTTTTGGATTGTAATTAGCTTTAGATAGTTACGGAGAATCAATGGTCTATATAGAGTGGAATTGGCAGATGTGCCAAATTAAACACCCCAAAACTTAGGGGGGGATCAAAGTGAATTTTCAGTAAACTCTAAATGCTGCCAATTTCATAAAGTTTCTCAGTTTTTTTCCCCCCTCATAAAGTGCATATTCCGTTTCATCCGAAGTGTATCTTCTTTTTATAGGCAATTTTCCAATTTCCTTCCTTCCTTTCCGTGTTTGTTAATTCTAATAAAAAGTGCCGAAAATGCTCCTCACTTTGCATGTAAATTTCCATTTTGGACCCACAATTCTTTCAAGATCACTAGTTTGATTTAGACTTGATCAATTAGACTTGATCAACGAGTGGGCCTGGACGGACAAGATTGCCCATTTAAGTTCAAAAGTCTTTGCCCAAGCTGACTATGGTTTTAAAAATACTAAATTGCCCTTATAAAGTGGACGGGCTTGGGCGGGCCCAAGCGGGCCTATGTGGTAGGGCTTGAGCCCAAGAAAGAGATTGCTTGCCTAGACCCGCTCGCGTTGTGCTCTAGGCCTTGTTGGGCTTGGGCACACCTAATGAGCCCAACAAAAGCGTCAAATCCAATATTAGGTCTAATTTGCTTCCAGAGCTTTTGTATTTTCTATCGATATGAAATAGTAGCAGTTACATTAGTGGCTTTACTATGAGGTCAAGATTTTCCTTCCCAATGCCCTCTTTCAACATTCATGAATGAAAACACCTTAATTACGAAAAAGCCTAGCCCTAGTTTTATTTTCTTTATGTTGTCTCCCTGTTAATTCTAGTCGTCACTCGTAGATATCAAGGTTATATTGCAACGGATTGCATGGAGGCCTACTACGTTGACAATATTGGTAACTTTAGGACAAAATTGGCATCCTTACAGTAGATTTATGACTGATTTGTAACCATCCCATTTAGAAATATCATGAAATCAGTGTTCACAGACACAAACCTTGGTTCGTGGGTTTGAATTGAGATGGTTGTTGGCATTGATCTCTAGTCGCATTGCCATAGCCTATCCTATACACATCCCCACTCTCTTTGGTAAATGACCTAGGGGTTGGCTCACAAACAAAAGGGGTGAATTCTATTGTAACGTCTAATGCATTATTGACTTTCGAAACGGGCAGCAGCATGACTTATTCCTCAACATAAGATCCCTCTCAAATCTAGGTAATCTCCAAGCCAGCAACCTCAAATCAACAACAAGGTCACCATGGTTGACACACGCGAAGGCAGAGAACGCCATTGCAATCCTTGTTAGTGACGTAAACAAAACCCAACTATTGGGCCCTAGGTGTGTCGAGCCCAACATTAAGGAATCAAGAATTTAGGGCTCAGGGTGAGGAAATGAGAACTCCTGGGCCTCAATCTCACGAACCAGGCCCAAAAGACTATCCCTACT
This sequence comes from Syzygium jambos, assembly GCA_031216235.1. Lineage (NCBI taxonomy): Eukaryota > Viridiplantae > Streptophyta > Magnoliopsida > Myrtales > Myrtaceae > Syzygium > Syzygium jambos. The sequence continues at coordinate 18,816,544 of CM062226.1, forward strand.
TGATTGTTGACCTTACCAATACCACGTAGAACATAAAGCAAACGGACATTCCCTCTAGCCCTTGAGCACGCATCACCTGCCTCTCCCATCTCTAATTGGGATTTGGGAGCAATTTTTCAATCAATCTACTACATACACTAATATAAATATGAGCCATTATTAATGGAAACCTATGTGGATGCCTTGGGAGTCTTACCGGGTTTAGTTTAATGTGTACACTGTATTTATTGAATTATTTTTTTGGAATTTGAGGCCGTTTCGGCTTAGGGATGAATCTCACAGGAATTACGACTATAAGAGGATGCATGGCAAAAACTACTGATGAACAGTGAGGTTTATCTACTAGGAACGTCAACAAATTAGGCTTGTTAAAGCCTTTTTACAGTTCTCGTGTTTGACTTAATCATAAAGATCTCGTTTGGTTTCGTTGGCAAGAAATCTATAAGTTGATTATTATCATAAAAATCGCATTCCATGAGATGTTGATCTTTTTCAATTGTTTGGATGACTCAAAATTTTAGGATAGGGATCCTTGAAATATTACACCTTAAGGAGAGAACATATCATTTTGTTTTGTTTTCTTTTCTTTTCTTCTATGTTCTTGTTACCTACCCAGCGGGAAAAGTGCCAAAAAAGTCTTAAACCTTTTGCATTAGTGCCAATTCAGTCCTAAACCTTTTTTTGGTGCCAATTCAGTCCTAAACCTTTTGCATTGGTGCCAATTTAGTCCTAAACCTTTTTTTAGTGCCAATTTAGTCCTAAACCTTTTTAATTGGTGCCAATTCAGTCCTAAACCTTTTGTTTTTGTGCCAATTTAGTCCTTCCGGTCAATTTTGACCGGAATTTGCTGACGTGGACGCCTGCCGGCCGGCGGCCGGTCACCGGCGTTGACGTGGCGCTGACGTGGACAACTTAAATATTATTTTAATAAATTTTGAATTTTTCTATTTTTTTCCTTTTTTTCTTTTTTTTTCCACTTTTTTTCTTTGTTTTTTTTTTCTTTCTCTTCCTCTGGCCGGTCGCCGATCCGGCGACCGGCCAGAGGCCAGTGGCCGGCGAGGTCGAGCTCGCCGGCCACTGGCGAGGGCAGGCTCGCCCTCGCCCGGCGAGGGCGAGCCTCGCCAGATCCGGCGAGGTCGGGCCTCGCCCGACCATGGCGAGGCTCGCCCTCGCCGCGGCCTCAGGGCGAGGGTTCGAGCCTCGCCCGACCTCGCCATGGTCGGGCGAGGCCCGACCTCGCCATGGTCGGGCGAGGCCCGACCTCGCCAGATCCGGCGAGGTCGGGCCTCGCCCGACCATGGCGAGGCTCGCCCTCGCCGCGGCCTCAGGGCGAGGGTTCGAGCCTCGCCGGATCCGGCGAGGTCGGGCCTCGCCCGACCAGGGCGAGGTCGGGCCTCGCCCGACCAGGGCGAGGTCGGGCGAGGCTCGAACCCTCTGGCGAGGTCGGGCCTCGCCCGACCATGGCGAGGCTCGCCCTCGCCGGGCGAGGGCGAGCCTGCCCTCGCCAGTGGCCGGCGAGCTCGACCTCGCCGGCCACTGGCCTCTGGCCGGTTGCCGGACCGGCGACCGGCCAGAGGAAGAGAAAGAAAAAAAAACAAAGAAAAAAAGTGGAAAAAAAAAGAAAAAAAGGAAAAAAACAGAAAAATTCAAAATTTATTAAAATATTATTTAAGTTGTCCACGTCAGCGCTACGTCAGCGCCGGTGACCGGCCGCCGGCCGGCAGGCGTCCACGTCAGCAAATTCCGGTCAAAATTGACCGGAAGGACTAAATTGGCACAAAAATAAAAGGTTTAGGACTGAATTGGCACCAATTAAAAAGGTTTAGGACTAAATTAGCACCAAAAAAAGGTTTAGGACTAAATTGGCACCAATGCAAAAGGTTTAGGACTGAATTGGCACTAAAAAAAGGTTTAGGACTGAATTGGCACTAATGCAAAAGGTTTAGGACTTTTTTGACACTTTTCCCCCTACCCAGCTTAGGTCACATTGCTAATCCATCGCTCGATCGTCGCTACCCGCCAATTATTGCCACAAGCTATTGCTGACGTTGTCGCTGTCGCGCACCTCCATCTGCCACGGCACTCCCTCGCATGCTTCAGTCATACTCTCTCTCGCTCTCTCTCTCTCTCTCTCTCTCTCTCTCTCTCTCTCTCTCTCTCTCTCTCTCTCTCTCTCTCTCTCTCTCTCTCTCTCTCTCTCTCATCGTTCCCTATATATCTGGCGAGCGGAGTTTGCGACCTACAATGGTTTAGGCCGATTCGAAATTAAAAGTACAATGGTTTTTTTAGTGCTCCCGAATTGAAATCAAATAATAAATCACTAATGACTACTCCTTTAAATACGTCTTGGACTACGATTATTTGGACGAGAAAATCAATTAGCTCGATTATCAAGGAACATTTCATAGGCAATAGAAAGATATCTAAGAAGCTTTTCGTTAACACTGAATTTCTGTGAAAAGCATAACTTATTGTGAGGATTTTCACTAATGCATGAGTTGTCATCACAAACAGAGACTTATAACATTCCATTTGATATGAGAAATAATCCAATTTTAAATTTAAATATCTTCTCAAATAGGATAACCTCGATAATTAGAGTGCGTTTGTTTCACGGAAAATTCGTGATTTGAAAAACATTTTCCGAAAAATGATTGGTTATATTGCTTAGAAAAATTAGTCAACGGAAAATGTTTTTATAATCGATAATAATTTAGGCCTAACTGTTTTCTTGACTGATGAAAATATTTTTCATCTATTTATTTTTGTAAGAAATATAAGCAGTCATTTTTCAAAAAATATTTTCTCAATCTTGAATTTTCCGTGAAACAAATGCACTTTTAGATTTCCATTCTTTGAATAATATGTTTCCCTTGGAGAGTTTTTGTTTTTGGTGGGCAGATTTCCCTTCACTTGCGAACACCTTAAGAACAAATTACGCAATCGCGACCTCTTTTGTTCGTGAGCAAAAAACACTTGTTTTATCGTTGAGCCACCGGTTTTAATGGATCCAGGCCTTCCGCTTCTTTGGACAACAACCGAGCAACCAACCTTTGTGGGGGCAAACATTCATGTGAGGACATCTCTCCTTGTTGACTTCGTGCCCAAACCCTCGTCTACCAAATTGCATGCTTCTTGGTTTCTGCTAACACGCAATTGTGTAATTATCCACTAACATCAAGAATCAGATAAAATTTTAAGACAAAACCGAGGTGGGTACCCTAAATATGAGGCTAATTATTTATACTTTGTAGCATAGGGAAACCTATGTTGAGATCCACTATTTAAGATCCGTACATCATGGAATTTAGAATACCTAAGCCTAATTCATAATCAAGCACCCGGTTTAGCCGGTCACCATATTAGAACTGATCAATATGGACGGAGTCGCTTATGATGTTAGAATATTTAAATAATAAACCATACATTCATCTAACAGATTAAGCTTTTACAAAGTTAGCAGTGATCCCGCAAAATCTCACATATATCACAGCTAAAGATCTGAATTTGAATCTTTCCAGGCCTTATTTGGCTCCCTAATTAAATATTTCCATGCTTAATACTAGACAAAAAAACCAGACTAAGCATGAGGAGAAGTGTTATAATATTTAAATAATAAATAATTTCTTCATCTAATGATTTAAACTTTTAGAACAGTTAGCAGTGATCTCACAAAATTTCACATTGCAACTAGGTCTTCCTCTCCTTCTCCTCTCTTAGATGGCTTTGATGGATAAACTGTGTTGTGTTTGGAATAAGGAGGCGAGAGGAGACCATAGCCTATCTATTGTGTATTCTAACATGCACATCCATCACATGCCAGTGTTATAATAACGATCTACATTGGCCATTAAACCAGATCCTATTATTGAACCGAGATGTGCTCAACCTATAAATTGATAATATAATAGTATTTGGGCCATCAAGCATTGTCTGATATATTTCACTCACTTTAAGATAGTTTGTTTTTCACAATCTAGAATATATAATATGTGATTAATATTAGGCCACATTTATAAGAATTTTCAACATTCTTCCACTTGGGCAACATTTATTCAACCCGCGTCTTCTGCCTCATCTACATGCATGTATCCGTTCCTTAACCGCTAAATTAATTAGTCCCATAGGAGAATGTACATAATATCTCTAACATGCACTGAATAACAAAGATGAATTATCACAATTCGATTCCACTCCTAGACAAGTTTTATTCTCAAAGAGCGAAACTCCATTTTTGGCAAGTGTAGTGACTAATGAGAATTGACAATTTTGTCATTTCTCAATTGTAGGCTGAGAAATGCTAAAGAGACTAAATTGATTTTTCTTACTAGCTATAACATGTTTGATAAATGATCAACAACATGCATCGTACTAAGTGATTGAATAAGCCAGTCACTTGATGCACATGTCTCAAATATTCATCACTACAAGAAGGACAATGGTAACGCCCATTAACTACTTCACCTCTCAATCCTGATAAAAATGGAGAAGAAGCCGCTAATCTTCCTTCTACTTCATGAAGGTTATATAGAGACAGATTTGGTATTTGGATATTACTTCGATAAATGATCTAGTCAATTATAAATGATTGGCTTCACTAAGTCAATTTTTAGGAAATCTCGAATCAGATCATACGTATTTACTTCAACAAAGGAAGTATGCAATTGCTAGGAACGTCTAATGTAACCTCCCTAATAAACATATTTTAGCGAAAAACCGTAGGGTCTCTATAGGGGAACTGAAACTCACGTCCCTCGCACTCACGCAACTCTACAGCTTCCTCACCACCAAACCAATTCGCACAAGGTACAGCTATAAAGCGACTCCAAACAGATGGTTTGGCGGATAGAGCAATCATTAAGCTCTACGTAATTCCAAAACTGATGATGATAGGTCAAGAGCAGATAAAACTTGCATTAAATTACTAACGTCAACTGTGGTAACGCATGCATGCAACCGCACTGGACAGAGATGGGCGATAGGCGGTCGCCAGAAGTTAAACCGCTCGAACTTCCTCTCCGCAGATCACTATTGCATGTCCCACTCCTCTCATGCACTGAAGAAATCTACCCTCTCTCTCTCTCTCTCTCTCTCTCTCTCTCTCTCTCTCTCTCGATAATATGCATGAAGACGACATTGGTCACTACTTTTGTGAGCTAAAATTAGAGAAAGATCATCTGCGATGGGTCACCTATTTGTTTGACTTTGGAGGGGGGAAAGATGTGAATTGCAACACGACCATATGACGCAAATTTGGTCCACCTGGTTTCAATTTTCCAAGCGGTTGGTTTGATATAAAAACCAACCATGACTTCTTCGACTCTCTCCATCACCACACCTGGACTGCCAGAGCGATCGCAGCTTACCTGGAAAATGAAGAAGCATGAAGGCTTTACGGTTGTGATAGCGGGGTTAGCAATCCTTCTTTTTCCATCAATATCTAGAGCCGGTGATGCTTTGATGGGGAATAATGCGTCGGAAGCAACTCACGTAGTGGTGGACGAGTCGGGGAACGGAGATTTTAGGAGGATACAGGATGCGATCGATGCCGTTCCTTCCAACAACTCTCAACAGGTCTTCATATCAATCAAGCCCGGGACATACAGGTTAGTTCAATGGTTGCCTTAGGAGGTTATCCGTATTAGTATTTCAGTGATATCCACACTTTCTCATGTTAATGTGAATCTCATAAGCATAGATATGGGGACTAATAAGCAAGTGGTGAGGAAATGGTACTTACTCTCAGACCCAGTAATTAGTAAGGATTCGCGTTATTTGATCTTACTTTTTTTGCATCCATTAATGGAAAAAATGATGATTGCCCATCACATGAATGAAAAAAAGTTAATTTTAGAGTAGTTTAGTTAATCCTTTCCACCATTTAATGAGATTTGTACTGTTATTATACGGTCAACCAAATTAGAAGTATTGAACAAAGGGGAAACAATTAATCGCATAATCTAATCTTGCGGCTCTTTTCGACATTATACACTGAGGTACATTCATATGTGGTGGACATATCATGTGTACATGAAGGGTAAATGATATGGTTCAGAAAAGGGCAAGAGAAAGACTTGAAAGCATCTTGAGTTTGAGGTTCAGATAACAACGTACCTTCATCACTACGGGCAAGATCACAGAGAAATAATTGTGTGTTTTCAACCAAAAATTATAAAAATGAAAAAATTTCTATATATCGCATGGCGTCGAATGGAAAAATTGTACCTAATGGGAGTTGCTCGACACAAAATTGAAGTTTCTCATTTTTTTGGATTCTTAAAATTCATCTTCGCAAGTACGATGTTGCAGAGAGAAGATAGTTGTGCCAGAGAACAAGCCCTTCATTACATTAAGCGGCACGAAATCTTCGAATACCATAATCACATGGAGCGACGGCAGCGGAGATATATTCAACTCCCCCACGGTTTCGATCTTGGCTTCTGGTTTCGTTGGAAGAGATCTAACTATTCAGGTACATTTACATCTATATATTTCCTTTTACGGCTTTAAAAAATTACAGAGACATAGATTTGATATCATTTTCCTTGTTATATGATTTCGTAATTTAATGAATGATGCAAATTATTACCACCATTCAATGTGGTTTGTGAATTTCAAACACGCAACAAAAAGTGTGTCTGACCATTTCCCGTAATAAGTAAAGTATTCGTTCAAGTTGGGCTCACGAATTTGTTGACCCATACAGAACACGTTCGGGGTGGGTGAAAGAGCAGTTGCGCTGAGAGTGGCCGGAGACCAGGTGGCGTTCTACAGGTGCCGGATCCTGTCTTACCAGGACACTCTCCTGGATGACGCCGGACGACACTACTACAAGAACTGCTACATTGAGGGCGGGACCGACTTCATCTGCGGAGACGCGGCTTCACTATTCGAAGTGAGTGCGATTTTAATCAAGTGCAATTACTAATCACTAGCATGCCAATGCATGGATTCGAAATTGATGATGGATGGTCATATGTGGTTGATCACATAGAATTGCCACGTGCACTCGATTTCACAAGAGAATGGGTCGATCACGGCGCAGCACAGGCAATCGGGGACAGATAACACGGGCTATGTGTTCCTGGGATGCAAGATCACAGGAGTGAAGAGTGCATTTCTGGGAAGGCCATGGGGTGATTATTCACGGGTTGTGTTTGCTCACTCTTACTTATCCCCTGCCATATTGCCCCAAGGCTGGGATGAATGGAATGACCAGAAAAAGCACAGGTTCCTATTTATACTTCTACATATACATATACCTTTCCAGTGCATAGTATGTGATTGCTGGGTTGTGATTTTGATATCACACAACCCAAATCAATTGAATTAGTGGTCTCGGTAATAGTAGGAAAACTCAGAGGAAAAGTTTGATGTTTGCCGTGATTTCAACATGGGGTATGCTGAGAGATCGATGGCACGAGAGTAGTTATGTCATTGGGACTTTTCTCTCGTATAAATGAACATTGCCCGGCAACTAAGATGACTCTGCCTTTGCACAATATGTATGCTATCTTTTCAATTGGCTTGATCAACAGCGGGAAAATCCAGCATATAGGCTTTAAATCTCTCAATTTAGCACTTTTTTCCATCCCCAAATTCATTTTCACATGTCCAATTACCTCTCTGCTTTTGTTCGGTGGCCGTCACATCGCAGCAATGTGTACTATGGAGAATACCAGTGTTATGGTCCAGGAGCTAACAGGTCGGAGAGGGTTGACTGGTCAAGAAGCTTATCAGACGGCGAAGCAGCTCCTTTCTTGACAAAGGACTTGATTGGAGGACAAGACTGGCTGACGAGAAAACCGACTACTCCCTTCGGGAGAGGCTCTCCTTAATAGACTCTCATCCATTTATGGCATCCCCTTTATTGGTCAAATTACAAGTTAAAGTACTGTATTTCAATCTCTTAATGCCCTTTGACTGGTATACTCATACTGCATAGGTCGCCGAATTGGAGATTCGCATTCTTGAAGATGTACCATAAACGAAAATAGATATGTCACTATTGTGATTAGATGATGACTATGTACTTTTGCTCTCCGATCGAGCGCATTAGACGTGGCCCGTCGAAACCATTGGAATTGATGAGGATATTCCATTTACACGATACCAACACTAGCAAAAAGTCCGTGCAACGATTGTATATTTTATATTATTATAGTTGTCGGTTGTTAATCTATTCCCGATATGTTGATACTTGAAAGTTAATTATTGGACACTGAATGTTGAATAGTATTGTCCTGATCCCTTTACAAAGTTCATCAAAAGTGCCTTATTTTTCCTTAATTGAGTCCAAACACATACCATTTATCGGGAAAATTACCAAAAAAATCATAAACTTATTGCAATTGTGTCAATTCAGTCCATTCGGCCAATTTTTTCCGGCCAACGTTGACATAGACAATTTTTAATAATATTTTCATTTTTTCGAATTGTTTTATTTAATTTTTCTTTTCTTTCTCTTTTTCCTTTTTTTGCCCCACAACTAGTGGCCAACGAGGCTCTGGCAGGGATTGCTGCCCTCGCCCAGCCTCGCCTGTGGTTGTGCCCCTCGATCTAGGCGCAAGGCCTAGGAGCAACTCATGGCATGTCCAAGCTTCAACAACTACTCTGCCAATTGGCTCGCCAACATTGCTTGTGGGGTTGTTCTTGAGGATGAAGACGAAGGAAGCAGCTCCGAGTCGGAGCCCACTTCTTCAAGCAATCATCGGAGCGGTCAATTGGGCGGCAATTATCACGAGGTCGGGGACGACGATTTCGAGTTCGTCTCGCTTGTCAAGGAGCACGATAAGGTCCTGATCAACAGAACCCAGATTGCGAGGCATGGCCGCGGGCAAAGGCAGCCATGGCCTCGCCCGTGGCCGGCGAGGGCTTCACAGCCCTCACCCAATGGCCATCGAGCCTCGTTGGTCACTAGCTATGGGGACAAAAAGAAAAGAAAAGAAGGAAGAAAAGAAGAAGAAAAGGAAAAATGAAAAAAATTCAAAAAAAATAAAATATTATTAAATATTGTCCACTTTAGTATCGGCCGGACGGCTGGTACTGGCCAGAGTCCATGTCAGCGCCGGCCGACCAATTTAGGACTGAATTGATACAATTACAATAGATTTAGGAGTTTTTTTAGTAATTTTCTTACCATTTATCTGATTACTCCTGGCAAAACAACGGCTATAATCAAATTAACAACATGAAGTCTTAGTAAATCACTGCTATTTGGCATCTAGACACATATTTTTCTTTTATGACCTCGTGAATTCATTGCTAGCTTTTTTTATGATTTACTATTATACGTTCTTATTGCAACATAACTTTTATTTATTTGTTGAATATGTGTTATTAATTTTCTGGAACGATGCGTTACTTTTCTATTGATACTTTAGTATCATGTATTTGTGCAGTATACTTTATAATGAGAATTTTTTTTAAAAAAAAAATAATGATTCGTGAAGTATACTTTATTGTGAGAATTTGTTCAAGACTTGTCAAACTCAATGTATTATTCTCATAAAATTATAAACCGGAGAGAATTCTTTAACCGTATCAGAATAATTTAAAATTTTGAAGTAACGGACAGTTGACTCGAGTGGAAGCGCACAAGTGACCGCTCTTTTCCCCCTAGTTTGTAGAATTAACTGTAACAGGGTTTGAGTAGGGATGCATCCCCGTTGAAGTTTATAGAACAAACTATAACAAGGGAGTTTTCAACAGCAGGCTCTGTTGTAGAAAAAAGATGGCCTCGGGTTCTCCCCTGCCACAGTTTATCCTATGAACTAGGGAGAAATTAGCCAGTTGACTCATCTTGGCCAAAAACTAAATGTTCATTATAAATACACTTCATGCATTTCTCGGACGCATTGACATGCGCTGTGCTCTTGCAGCTCCTTCTCCTCTTCCCATTCCTCAAAACTGCATAAATTCAAGATGCCTGTAATTGGGTGCGATCTACGAAGGAATATCCGTGCCATTCCCGCCTTCATCGTTCCAGTTCTGGTCAACTTCATCGCAGCGAAATACCGAGGCAAGCCCAACTCTCCATTCGACACCCACCCCCTCACCAGCTTCCTCACCCATCTTCACTCACCTTCTCTATTGCTCCTTGTCCCTTTGACTTGTTGCTCATCTACCAACTTTTAATACTACTTGTGGTGTCCGCACTATTCGCTTCCTCTTGATTCTTTCCTTTTCCCTCTCCATGGCTTTGCTTACGCCTTTGTTGGTTTGGGGCCTCTCCCCCTTTATCTGCTGTTGTTGATACAGCTCTCTGCAGCTCATTGGTGTGATCTCATTCAAATATTTCTTTGTCTTGTAAAGCTAGAGATTCTGGTAGTCACATTCGTCCATTTGATCTACCGTCGCGGAGTTAGAGCGCCACTCTTCTACCATGTGCGGTTGCCGATACGCATTCCATGTCAGAATCGTAGTGTCTGTCGAGATCCAATTATCATGATTTCTCATTAGATAGCACGAATTAGTTACAAAATTCAATTATTAGATGCAACATCGTCATAAAAAATCTTGTCATCGAAATAGTTCCATTGCGATATGTGAACTTTTGTTCATAATATTTTGAAGACTTTCTACCGTCCTTTTATTTTACTTTCTATTATAATATGTGAACTTTTGTTGCTTCACACGGTCCGATTACAATACGTGAACTTTTTTATTCTACGCGAATATCAACGACAAGTTCTCCCTGTATTGCAAAAGCACAATGGACATGCGTAGAATATTCAGACATGTGAGGTCATCATGATATCCCAATTGCTTACATATTGGTGAGGCAGAGGTGCAAGCGTGAGGACGTTCGAGTTACTGAAGCCCCGAGGACGTGTGACGAAAGGATTATAGCGAACGAAATTCGAAAAATTCAAAGAGCAAATTGAACAAAAGAAAAAATTTCAAGGATTGACATGGAGTATCAAATGTTGACACTTACATTTGCGCCCAAAGGTTCCTCACTCGTTCCATACAAAAAAAAGGTAAAAAACCACCAAAAACTCCAAACTTTGCCACCTATGACACATTTATCCCGAACTTTTTTCTGTGTCACCAAAAACCCCAAACTATAGTATTTGTGACACATTTACCCCAATATATTTAGTTCATGGGCATTTTCGTCTTTTTTCTTTTTTTCTTTTTTTTTTTCCTTTCCAGCGAGGGGAGCCCTCACCGGCGTCAGGCGAGGGTCCCCCCTCGCCGGCGTCGAGCAAGGGTCGCCTCGCCTGGGCGAGCGAGGGCGGCCCTCGCCTGAGTCGGGGGAGGATGACCCTCCCAGACGCCGGCATCGAGCGAGGGCAGGCCTCACCCGATCCGGCGAGGGCAACCCTCGCCGGCATCGGCCAGGGTCACCCTCACCTAAGCAAGCGAGCGCGGCCCTCGCCGACGCCAGGCGAGGGCGGCCCTCACCAGATCCGGCGAGGGTCGACCTCGCCTGAGTCAGGCGAGGGCCGCTCTCGCTCGCCTAGGCGAAGGCGACCCTCACCGGCGTCGAGTGAGGGCGGCCCTCGCCAGATCTGTCACGTCCCGTACCCCACGAAGCATGAACATCCGCGTAAGGGTCGTAATGGTGGTGCAACGCTCCCAGGTTACATCACCGACCCGAAAACCCAAATCAGAGAAAACACGACATATGCAGAAACGACGTATATATATATAGTTGTTGACACCTAATTTTTAGCCGATGCGTCATTAAAAATAGAAAATTCAAGATTATGGTTTCCGATCGCGACGGAGCCCGTTTCTTGAGCAAAAAGTGTCGTTTTTTAATTCCGTCTGTTGGATTAGTTTTTTTAAGCGATTTTCTATTCGTTTCATACAAAAACCCGAAAAGTCAAATGGTTGACTTTGGCGTTGACTTTTTGGTCAACCCTTTGACCAAAAGTCAACCCCAGGTCAAATTGGGGCTTTTTACATAAAAAGATTCCTTTCAAGTCCAATTTCACTTTAGAAGTAGAAATTTTAGAAAAATTCAAAGATTTGATCATAAAATCAAGCTCCTAGTGAAAAGTCAACTAGGTTTGACTTTTGGTCAAACCTTTGACCAAAAAATTGAAAAAATATAAAAATCCAAAAATCATCCTATTTTACATTCAATTTACCTTTGGCATTAGAAATTTTACAAAAATCGATTTTGAATCAACTTTTTCCCAAATTGCGGAAGTTGATCCAAATCGGCCAAAAATGAAATTACTTCATTTCTAGTCGTTTTTTAGATTAGTTTTCTTCACGACATTTGATCTAGAGGTCATTTTATATCCAATTTTTGAACCAATTTTGTGATTCCAAGCCAAACACAAAAACCCCCAATTTTAGCCCTGATCAGTGATTTTGATCGATTCTTCATGATGTGCGCAATTGAGACACGATTAAACCTCATTTCTTATATGAAACCCAAATTCAAAATCAATTTTGGAAGAATCACATGAATTTGGGTCAATTTGACCAATTTGGTGATCCAATGATTAAGAAGTCTAAGAGTGATTGGTCTAATTAATGCAATTCAACTTGACCCACTCTAGACTAATATTCAATTTGATGAATTGAGACTCAATTTGGTTAATTAGACTTCAATTAAACTTGTTAGTCTAGCAGGGTCATGCGATTACCCAAAATTCTGAGCTAATTGATTCAAATCGGTTTAATTCAAATTGAACTAATCCGATCAAATTAGTCATTTTCCGATCGAAAATTTTGATAATCAATAATCCGGTCGGACCAACCAAGGTCAGTCGCATCCTCTTGAGTTCAAAAATGACAAAAATGCCCTTAATTAAAAATGACAAAATTGCCCTTCTTCAAGGATTAAACAAATTAATTAGGGGATTAGCAAATCAATCATGGCCATTCATCTAAAATTGATCATGACCATCCATGATGCCATGTCATCAATCCTTAGCTATTAAGGAATATTCTTAATCATTAAGGATCCATTTTGAGCCATTTGATTGATCTAAGGGCTAAAATTCAAAGTTGGGGGAGGTATATAGCATTTTTCCCTCCAAAAATCAAGGGGGATGTCCATTTTCAGATCTGAATTCTCTCTCCTCTCTCTCTCTCTCTCTCTCTCTCTCTCTCTCTCTCTCTCTCTCTCTCTCTCTCTCTCTCTCTCTCTCTCTCTCTCTCTCTCTCATACGATCAAGCTCTCTCGAGCTCCCTCTTGGCAGCCGGCCATCCGGCGCCTTGCCGGCCTCTTCCCGGCGAGCCGCCGCCACACCGGCGTCCCCCACGGCGGTCCAAGGCTGGTCGCAAGGCTAGCCACCTTCGCCGGTGGCCGGAGCTCCCTTTTCCGGCGCCTTTTCCTCCTCGGCAGCAGTACCGGCAATTCTGCCGGTGATCTGTCCAGCCGGTTCAACCGGCTGAACCGGCCTTCCGGCGGCCTCCTCCGGCGATTCCGAGCAACCGACAGCCTTCCTCGGTGTCTTCAAGTCGCTGTGGTGGCCGGCCTCGCACCGAACAGCCACCGGATCACATAGTTTTTCTCAATTTTTTAATGATTCGTTTACTTGAGTAAAAACGAGTCGATTCTCACATTATCTCTTGTAATCCGTTATCGTAGATTGGCCGAGCTTTCTGAGGTGTCTCGGTGCCATTCCAGGTCTGAATACGGAGGCCGGATCGCTCGCTCGAGCGTTGGATCATCGTGAGACAAGGTAAGAACGTTTGAACTCAACTCTGTAATTTCGTGATCAGAAAAACCTGCTTGCTTGAAATGCTGATTTGAGGTTGTTAACGTCGAAATCTGAGGAAGTGATAAACTAGAGAGTCGTAGAACTCGTCTTAAGCTTCGATTTGATATATCATATACCTCGATCGGACTTCATTTGCTATGTCAAAACACATTTAGAAGTGAAGATCAGAATCTGGAATATTCTATTCATGTCTGTTCTGATGATTCCCTGACTGACGTTGTGCTGTTCATTGAATTTTATGATTTTCTATGATCATTTTCTGGAAAAACTTCCTTCATGAGAATCGTAGAACACATCCTGATCTGTTCACCATAAAATTTTCACAAAATTTCGAGCATGTTAGCCTAGTACGATCTGCAACGTCATATGCATGTGAATCTGGTTTCATGTTGATTTCAGTCGACCTTCGTGTGTTCTTCGATTTTCATAAATTCGTGTGTTCGATATATGAAAAAATTTTCTTCACGAAAGTTCTTCCTGAGATCGAGATCTTTCTATTGATATTAATTTCATCAAAATCAGAGATCATTTGAATTTTCAAAAGGAATTATCATGATTTGATCAGTTCTGTGTCCAGATCTGATTTTTGTTCCTTTGGAATTCAAAAGATGTTTCTCCGAATTTGATGAAGTTAGGGTCCTTTTTTGCAAAAAATCAAAACTTCAAAGTTGTTCATTGGGGTCTCATTATGTCAACTGAGCATTTTGAGGACCTAATTACAATTTTTGGAGGGTTGATTTGCTTGAAAAATCTTCTCGGACTAAAATTTCCTTTGCAATTGAGTCCCTCGCGAAATTCGAATTTTATAAAAATTTGGAGGGCTTTTTAGCAAAAACTCAAAACACGAAAGTTGTTGCACACAGGGAATCCTAACGGCACAAAAATTTTCGCGCTGTTTTGATAATGTTTGTTATTTTTCCCGCCTTTATTTTGAAACCCATAACTGAACCGAGTCCAGCCTGTCACTGAAATTTAATTGAGCATTTTCGGGAAAATTGGCTAGGATTTAGAAAAAATGGTCTGCATGACTTTTGTTCCTCATGTTATAAGCTTTCTAATGACACCTAAACCACTTCATTTGGACGTCATTAGGATAGTTAATCATACTTGAACAGATTCAATCCGAATTAGGCTTTAATTGAATAAGTGGTCTTTTCATGAAGCCCACTTCTCTTTGTTTGATTGGATTCAAAACAAGGCCCATGGCTTGAATGCATGTTCATTTATTATCATGCATGTGTTTGTTAGATGAATGTTAGGCCCGGTGCATGTTCGGCGGGTAGCCCATTCTTGATCATTAGAACCCGACTTTAGGGGTTAATTGATATGAGTTACCGTTTTGTGAATACAAATGGTAGCTCATTATCATTAACCATTAATCAATCAATGTTAGGTGATTAGATGGGTGATGAATCGAAACGCATGAAAAACAAAGGCCGATCCCGAGGCCCGTGCTTGATTAGTGATTTGATTGCATCTTTGTTCTTTCATATGTCATTATGAATGAATGTTATGGATGTAAACACCGACACCCGAGAGGCGGTCCAAGAAAAAAAATCCGAAGTTAAAAAGCCGAGGAGATTGACCGATGTCCAATCCGGTCTCAATTTGTACTCATTCGATGATGGTTTCAAACCGATGTCCAATTCGGTTTCAATTTGTACTTAATTCATTCATCCCCGACCATGTCTCGGGATTTCAATTTGTGTTGTAATAAACACCCGACGAGTTGCGGGTTCTTACTTTTTATTTTCTCGCACTTAGAATTAGCTCGTCCTTTCAATACTTCGAGTGTTTACTTTACGTAAGGTCTTTCAATACAATTGATTGTTTCTTTCTTTTTCTAGACTAAGATAGGATTAGTTTAGAATTTTAAATGAAAAATGCAAAAACAAGATGCATGATCACCTAGCGGACTAAGACTTTGGCATGAAAAATGGTAAAAAAAATGCATGACGATTTAGATAACAACCATGTTAAGTTTAGCGGTACCGAAAGGGCGTTAATAGAAATATTAACGTAAGCTAGTCCCCGAACCTTTGATCTCTGGTTTTCGTAGAAACCGAAACGAAATTCCCGCGTTTCGGTTGGGTTTTCTAGCCGACTCCCAACCTAGGCTAGCGGTGACTCCTTAAAAAATAAAATCAATCCGCTGTCACGCAAGATATGGATTTAGGGAAAATCCACGTTCATGATCAATGGATCATATGGTTAAACAAGAGATTTACACTTCAGTAAAAATCATTTTTAAGATGCCATATGAAACATCTCATGAACACATATCTCTAAACCCGCCTCATCCGAGCTCCCGACACTCGAGGGGCAGGTCGCGACAATAGTGTGTGTATATATATATACACCCGGACAATAAACAGACAACCACGAATAGCGCAGGTCAATATTTACAGGGCGATTAAAACAACATATACATTCATTGCAAACAACTTATGTACAATATCCATTTATAAACAAAAGATACAATAAAAGGGCCACGAAAACAAAAAGGAATCGGTGGCCGAGGGGTTTCAACTAACAACAGGAGGGCTATAGTCAAAAAGGGTCGGCCCTCACTTCTAAAGCTGAGATCTAGCCTATGGCACCCAGTCTGGATCAGAGCCCGACAACTCAGAGGAACTCTCGGACTACTCCGGCTCCTCCTCAGAACTCATGGCCTCCGACTCGGTCTCTGGCTCAGGGTCCTGCTCCTCGTCCTCATCAATATCCATCGGTTCAAGGGCCTCAGCATCCGCCTGCTCCGGAACGGGATCTACAATCTCAGGCTCAAAATCTATACCCCCTAATTCTTCATGTTCCTCATCATCCTCTACAACCTCGTGTCCGGCGTCAGAATCGGTATCATCCATATCAATATCTACAACGTCGCCATCTGGGCACTGCCGATCCATCTGACCCTCCCCATTAAACGGGATATCTGCTGATCTGATGGGGCCAAACACCTCTCCATCACGGTCTCGAAAGCACCAAGACAAGTACTCGTGGGCCTTGTAATGGGACAAGCCTACATCTACCCAAACTATAGTGTAATGCCTAAGGTATCTCTCCCCGTTCCCCACGGGGTGTACAGTCATCGTACGCTCGATATGGTGGGGAATCCCGAAGCGTACTGGTACATCTCCTAAGTTCATGGTCGAGGGTCTGAAACATCGATTTTATAACAACTGTGAGAAAACTCAGCAAGTAACAACCCCTAATCCTAAACTAGGTTAGCGTGCACCTCCAGACAGGTAAATCAAACACAATAACTAATGAACCAGTAAATCATTATAAATTCTCTCGGGCTCACAGCCCAATACATTATCCCGAAGTCCTGCAGGTTAGGCGTTCAACAACAATAATACTCACGTGCAATTATTCCGACCTAAAGGCCCACAAATATAACGACCCGAAGGCCAACAGTTTGATAAAGCGACCCGTAAGCCCGACCCGAAGGCCAACAATTTGATAAATCGACCCGTAAGCCCGATCCGAAGGCCACAATTTGATAATTCGATCCGTAGGCCTGACCCGAAGGCCACAATTTGATAAATCGACCCGTAGGCCCGACCCGAAGGCCATAATTTGATAAATCTCAGACATGTACATCAAAGCACCCAAATTCAGTCATAACATAACGTGCTTTCACAATTCACATGTCCGGGAATTCAAAGTCAATTGCTGATGCCAAATTACCAAGCATAATTATTCTCAAATTAGACATATTCCACGTATTCTCGGTACTCCCATTTATTTCCATTCTAGTTCAATCAATTCAACATTTACTCCGCGCATTTATTCCAAAACAATTCCACGTGCCTAAGGCCCACCATGGACAATTCGATCTCGGTAAATATTCTCACCATCACGGGGTCGCCAAATAGGGTTTATATAAGCTCTAAATAGCCACCCAATTACCTAAATTCAAGTCATTAATCAATGAATCCAATTAGTGCAAAACTTAGGCAAATTCAGTACTGGATGAATAGTACTAGGGCAGCACCCTCATTAGGCCCTAATCCACCTCTAAATCACTTCATTAGGCACTAATTAGGTCCCCTAATCACCCCACACAACATTAGACCTAATTAGATCATGATTAAGCCTAATTAACCCATAAATTACCCTCTAAAGTGCACAATTAAGCTAATTAAAGGTTTAGGGGTTTATACTCGCCTAAATTGACTTGAGTCAACGAGAACGGGCGGTCGATTACCGACAAGCGGTAAGAATCGGCAGCGGCGTCCCGGGGGCAAGCCGGCGGTCTACGGCGGCGACGGCGGACGGCACGGCTCACAGCTGGTCCTTATGGCTCAGCTTGGAACGGTGGCTGAGGACGGCGATCCAAGGGGTGAGGACGGTGGACGGCACGGCGGCGCTTGGTAGTCCGGCAGTGATGGCCCGGCGGTCTTGGCACCGTCCGATGGTGAAACAAAGAAGAAGGAGAAGAGGAAGTGGTCGTATGGGGCTGAGGATGAGGGTGGTGGTCGGTTGGGGCGTCGGTGACTGGCGACCAGCAGCTCCGGCGGTGGCTGGCTTCACGGCGGCGACGGCAAGGATGGAGGAGGAGGAACGGCGGTCGACAAGGGGGCTGATCGGGAGAGAGAGAGTGAGCTGAGAGAGTGACTGAAGAGAGAGAGTGAGCTGGTCAAATGGGTCAAGAATTGAATGAGTGGAATCCAAGTGTCATCATCAAAGGTGTCGCGACCTAAATTTTTATCAGGCTAATGGATTGTTAAGACTAAGCCTAACTCGAGCCCTCCCAAGCCCTACCAATTCGCAACTTAGGATTTAAGTTCTTAACGTGCAAATGTTTTCATGCTTGGAGTCGCCACTAATCTATTTGTGGTAGGTCGATTAGAAACCTAAATAAAACATAGGGAGATATGTTTTATTCCTACGAACCAGAGATTCTAAGTACGGGGACTTGATTACGTTAGATCTAGTCTAACGCCCTTTCGGTACCTTTTCTTTTCAAAAAAATATTTATGCATGCAGTTTGCATTTATTTTATTAGTCACTAGCATGTGAGGTGATCATGCGGGTGCGCAAACCACCAAAGTAACACCCAATAATCAAAACATTAAATAAATTGCAAGATTGGGAGAATTACTTACCTCGAAGCAACGTAAGCATCTGCGTTGTTAGCTAGAAAATCACATCAACAATCCTAATATGATTTCTAATTAACAAGCAGTTCATTCAATTTTTTTTAGGATTTTCACTTATTTAAATGAAGGCTAACCTATATGTAATGACGTGCAAAAATTAACATGCGATTAATGCAGCCTAACATGCAAACTATATGTCATGCAACGTCGTGACCTAATCCTAACGACGGACAAATAATTTATTTTTGGTATTTTCAAATGAAATTCGGAATTAAAAATTACTAAAATTAAAATGCAATCTATTCTAAAAAATGATAATTTAATCTATCCTAAAGTGATTCTTTTTTTGAGATTTTTATTAAAATTCGAAACTATTAAATATCCTAAATAATCCACTAAGATTAAAACAATTTCTAATTTAAACTAGAAAATATGCCACCCTAAATCCCAATTTAAATCAAATAATTATCTTATTCTTTTGGATATATTTAAGATTCCCTAAGCATGCAAAATTTCTAATTCAAATCTAACTAACAAATTTTGGATTTTCTTTATTAAAAGGAAAACAATCAGACAAAGATAACAATCACATTCAAACAATCCACGCAATCCGCAAGATTTTTTTAAAATTCAGATAAGGCAAAGAAATCAAACTAACAGTCATATCTATAGGGTTATAGATATCGACAGAAAGTTGATTGTTCAAATTTGGAAAGCAAATAAAATCTATTATCGTATCCAAGTGATTATGGATAAGATAACGATTTTCCGTATCGCCGCGTATCGTACCTTAGGGATAAGGTCGGATAGTCGTCCAGATACGTTGCTAAATTAGGAAATTCCTAATTTTGGGTTTTTTTAAATATTGCGGATATAGCACACATTATCCTAAGATATCTAGCTATCCACCAAAATATTCACGAAATATTCAAATACCCGAAAATTAGGAAATTAAATATTTAAAGAAATATTCGGATAATGATGTTACCTAATTTGCGGATATCTTCCAAATTTGAATCGCCTCGAGATCGGACTTGCGGATCACGGGATGGAACGGCCAACGGTGGTGCTCGGCGGCGGGGACGCTTGGCTTAACGACGGCGAGCAGCGGTCCACGGGCTCGGGTAGCAGTAGCGCGTCAACGTCGGTGGCAGACGTCAAGTCGTTGGGGTGGCTCACGACAAAGGAGCTCACAGCCACAAGTCTGGCGTGGAAGTTGCTCGACGACTCACAGTGGTGCTCGCGATCTTGGTTGCTAATCGAAGCTCGGTGCAGCAGGGTGTTGTCGCAGTCAGGACTTGGGAAGCAGCAACAGATCGTTAGAAATCTTTGCGGCTAGGCTGGAGTTGTCGTGGGTGCGACACAGAGAAAGGCTCGGTTGCCTTTCTTTCTCGTGACTTCTGTGTTGAGTTCGTAACCTCCTCGTCTTTTCCTTAGTATTATGGCTGGGAAGTTATGGCTGGGAAGAACTTCGCTTTAATGAACTTGACTATGAGCGAATGTCTGACCAAATTGTCAGACTACACTCACGAGGAAGACTCTCACGAGGAAGACTACAAACATCATCGCTTCATCACCATCTTCAGATACTCACGATCTCTCCTTCTCTCGTGCCGCACCTCCTCTCCTTATGCTCTCACTCACGATTTTTGGCTTTCTATTCTCAATTGTGTGGCTTCTCGTGCTCTCAAGAATCGTCTTTCTGAAAAATTATCAGAGCTCCCCCTTGCATAACGACGTATTTATATCGCAACCTTAGGTTAATTGACCGGATTTCCTAGTCCTAATGGGCTTTGGCTTAGGCTTTATCCTTTAATTTTTATTTAATTCCAAATTGGCTGAATTAATTTGGGCTTTTCTTTAATTAAGCTTAATGGACTGATTTAAGCTCAAATTAAGACAACCAAGGCCTTTTAGACTTGTGATTTTCGGCCCTTGTCTTCCGAGTGAGCCGAGTTTCGTTCAGTGCTCGAGCTCGGTTTGCGCGATGGATTTTCAGTTCACTCGCCACCGCCGGTTCGATGTGGAATGTAACTAACCTACATGAACTTAAACTATATGCTATGCAATTTTAATATTTTTGTTTAGGGGTTAAAATTTAATCCCTAATTTTTCTATGCAATATTTACCTAACGGGATCGCCAAAATTTAGGTGTCAACAGCTGCCCCTCTTTAAAAGTGAGCTTGAAGAGGTTGCATTCAAAGACTAAACTGATGCCTAAATTTTGCCATGCAAATGCAATGAATGTTATTTTTGTCGGGATTATGAGTCCCATTTTGAAATGCAATAAGAAATGATGCATGCTGACGTGAATAAAACATACCTGGAATTACTTACCTAACTTGAGTGGTGAAGTAATTTGAGGCATTGCCATGATTCTTGAAATTGTTGGCAAATGTTTGGACCCTATCCCAAAGGTATTGCTTGATGAACGCTGATGAACTTCGGTGACCTGCAATTCAGTCAAGACATGCGAAGAAAGCTCGATGTATCCAGTTATCATCTGGGGTTCTCGAGAGAAAAATTTATCAAAATGGAAAATGTTCCGACCTTTACAAACTACCTATACATCGCCATAGACACTTGTAAAGATTTGGCCGCTACATCTATACCTTTCCTCATAGGCGTGTCACGGGGGAATCCTCTGAGATTGGGAGAATAATGTGCCTAACAAAATATCTAGTTATCATCTAAGATATTTGAAAGGACTTTGTTGATAAATACCTGGATATCGTCGCAGGTATTTGGGTGAGATATCCGGATTTCTCCTCGGATACTAGGATGAGACACATGGATTTCTCCTCAGGCACTCGGATGAGAAATATAGTGAGATATCCGGATTTCTCCTCGGATACTCAAATGAGATACCTGGATTTCTCCTCAGGCACTCGGGCGAGACACCTGGATTTCTCCTCAGGCACTCGGTTGAGAAATATTGTGAGATATCCGGATTTCTCCTCGAATACTCAGATGAGACACCTGGATTTCTCTTCAGGCACTCGATTGAGGAATATAGTGAGATATCCGGATTTCTCCTCGGATACTCAAGTGAGACACCTGGATTTCTCCTCAGGCACTCGGTTGAGAAATATATAGACGTCTGGACATTGTCGAAGAGGCCGAGTGGCTGCAACAAAACTGATTAGATATGGAGCCTGTCGATTGCTCGAACAGGTGAATGAATACTTGGATAAACACAGGCACCTGAAGGGGTAGAGACATACTTACCTGTTGATATCTCTGACTCTTGAGTGTGTGTCTCCTGCTAGACACGATTATAGACAACAAGTAATATGCATTCATGGGCAATCAAGAACACATATACTCATGCACTATAAATTCAACTGATTTTCATGCATGACGATTTTGTCAAATCAGCATTACTAAATTTCACTGGGGAAAATCATGATAAGACAATCCAGATTCACAAGTGGATATCTTGAAAATGTCGAATAAGGGACTTTCGGTCCGAAAGGGCTTTCTCTCATCCTCATCGAAAAGCGGCTAATTTATGAAAATCACTCTATCTCACCATCTTCATGTCGACAAGGATCCGAGTATTCTCGCAAGCGGTACAACCTTACCAATCTGAGAGGTCTTTGCTAGGACCGTAACGTGGGCTTGGTCAATGGCTTAGCAAAAGGGGACTCTTCGAGTCGAGGCTATTGAAAGAAAATACTCTGCAATCATCTCCGGGTTTACAAGTCAAGAACCTTGCAAAATGAGATAGAAATGGACTTGCTCGCACTTCTTCGAGCTAAGCTTATAGACATCCAAATCCTACATTAGTTCAAGTGCCATAATCTGAAGAGACTTTGTAAGGGACATAACGTAGGCTAGGCTCATGGGTTGAGAAATGAAAGGATCATTAGGCTCAAAATGTGTATAATTGGGGTGAATAAGTTGGTGATCATCTTGGCATTGTCACTAGTCTTTTTCTTCATCCTCAGGCATTATCATTTCAGTAAATGCTTCATTGGGCTTGAATTCTACACTTGATTCCTTTGAGACTTATAAGACCACTGCTCCATTGGGATTCATGACTTTGACATGTCGTATCTTGACATTTTTTCGCTAAAGTTCTCCATTTTTTTTCGACTTTCTTTTCTCTTTTTTTTTCTTTTTTCTTTTTTTTCTTGGGCATTGACCTTGCTTTTACCAGGCACACTGCTTTTTCATGCCCCTTAGTTTTTCTCTTTTATTTTTTGACTTTTGACACACACTGTCTCCAGTGCGCATATTGGCTAGCCACACTTTGGCTTGTTTTGATCGAATGACTAACATTTGGACTTTTAGGGTCTTCGTCTTCTATCGGCGCTCCTGATATGCTGCGTGGATAGTGACAACTTTTACCATGCCCCAGTGTGGGGGATGATCACCAACTGGGTTTAAGAAACGAATTTACAGGCTCAATTGGGCTTAGCAAAGGATAAAGTGTGTATAGGATAGAGAAAGAAATGCTCTTCGTCATCCTAAGGCACCTGAACTTCGTGTGAATTCTTCTGAAAAAGTAACACTCGAAGATTGATACAAGTGAGAGCAAGAAAATCTCTATTCATTTTTCACCTTATAATGCTGACTTACCTCCAGTTTGCCCCGATGTAGGGTGGTTCTTGACAGGGGTAATTTGAAAGGATTTCTCCAAACATGTAGGCTCAATGTGGCGAAACAATGGATAACCTGTAGTGTTTGGGATAGAGAAATGAACTGCCTTTCGTCACTTCAGTTGCCGTACCTTTTGCGAGATAACCCTTTACCTTGCAGACATGGAATTTTTCCACTCAACTACTGGGGATTAGTGCATGGGACTGTGTATAGGATAGGGCTTGCCTTTCATCATCCCGATGTATCTCATTCAACACATTCAATTCATTTCACATGAGTTATCAGATTGTCTAAATAGATTCCCCTTTTGAAGTCGATGATGCAGACCGACAAAATAACCGTGCAAAATTTAAAGCCAATGCATACATCTTAACTTGAAACTGATTGAAATCATTTATTCATCAGTGAAATATTTGCAATTCAAAATATAAAACCAAACACTTGAAAACTTTTGCTTCAAAATGTTAAATTTTATCAAGGATAATACATCTTCACAGCATCAGAATTAACAGGAGTGGAGAACTCACGACCATCCATTTCTGTGAGAATCAGGGCACCTCCGGGAAGCACCTTTTTAACTATATATGGACCAATGTAGTTTGGGGCAAATTTACCCCTAGGAACAGGAAAAACTGGCAGTACTTTCCTTAAGACTAGATCGTTTACCTCAAAGTGTCTTGGACGCACCTTTTGGTTGAAGGATCTAGCTATCCTCCGCTGATAGGTTTGACCGTGGCAAATGGCTTTCAATCACTTCTCATCGATTAGGTTCAACTGTTCATGCCTTTGTCGCATCCATTCCGCCTCGGACAACTCCACTTGAGACAAGACTCGCAGGGAAGGGATCTCTACTTCGACAGGCAGGACTGCTTCCATGCCATACACCAAGGAAAAGGGTGTTGCCCCAACAGAGGTTCGGATGGAAGTCTGATACGCCATTAGTGCAAATGGCAACCTCTCATGCCAGTCGCGATAGTTTTCAGCCGTTTTGGCCAGGATCTTCTTGATGTTCTTGTTGGCGGCTTCAACTGCTCCATTCATCTGTGGACAATAAGGAGATGAATTCAAGTGCTGGATCTTGAACTCATTGAATAACTGATCTATGAACTTGTTCAAATTTGTCCCATTATCGGTGACAATAGCTTCGGGGACACCATAGCGAGCGATTATGTCTCGCCTGATGAATCTTACAACATTCTTTGCAGTGACATTTGCATAAGATGCCGCCTCAATCCACTTGGAGAAATAATCAATCGCAACCAAGATAAATCTATGTCCATTCGATGCCTTGGGATTAATTGGGCCAATTACATCAATACCCCACATTGAAAAGGGCCATGGCTCAGACAACTGATGTAATTCGGTTGGAGGAACATTTATTTTATCCCCATGAACCTGACAACGATGACATCTCCGAACATGTTGGATGCAGTCACTTTCAAGGCTAAGCCAATAATAACCCAACCTCATAATCTTCTTAGCTAACATATGGCCATTCATGTGCGGACCACATATCCCCTCGTGTACTTCTTGCATGATTCTAGTAGCTTCAGCCGCATCCACACACCTCAGCAGGATCGAATTATAGGATCTTTTGTACAGCTTCTCACCACTGACAAAGAATTTTGAAGCCATTTTCATTATGTACTTCCTGTCGGCCGGGGTGCTTTCCTCAGGAAATTCTTGTCTCTGGATGTAACTCATGATATCATAATACCATGGCTTTTCGTCAGGTTCCCCGGTCACAACCATACAGTAAGCCGGTTTTGTTAGGACTTCGATCTTCAAGGGTTCTACCTCTATTCCACCAGTCACTTGCAGCATGGATGATAACGTAGCTAGCGCATCAGCAAACTGATTATGGGATCTCGATAAGTACTCAAAGGAGATGTCTTCGAATTCCTCCATGATTTCTTCGAGGTATTCATGGTATGGCACTAGTTTGGCGTCTCTCGTCTTCCACTCTCCTACAGTTTGGAGAATAATCAGAGCGGAATCACCAAACACTTTCAACTTGATTATCCCCATTTCCACTGCAGCTTGGAGTCCGAGGATGCAAGCTTCGTACTCGGCTATATTATTGGTACATGGGAACACCAACTTTGCTGCTACTGGATAATGTTGCCCATCTGGGGATATTAAAACTGCCCCAGTGCCGGAACCAGTCAAGTTTACAGCTTCATCGAAAAACATGGTCCATGTGTCTTCTCTTATCACCAAAATGCGATCTTCTGGAGAATATCTATCATCATCAGGGATTCCAGGATTTTCGGCTAACACATCAGCAATTACTCGACCTTTAACTGACTTCTGTGACATCGTCTGGATATCAAATTCTGAAATTAAAATCTGCCACTTGGCTAACTTTCCTACCAAAGCCGGTTGATCAAGTAAATACTTGATGGGATCATTCTCAGTCACGAGCAAAGTCTGGTGATGCAGTGTATATTGTCGCAGCCTATGGAGCACCCACACTAGTGCAACACAAGTCTTCTCGGCTTCAGAATAATTCAACTCTGAGACGGTAAACTTCTTACTTAAGTAATAAATGGCTCGCTCTTTTCGATCTTCAGGCCGCTTCTGGGCTAGCATCGCACCCAGAGACTCGCTATGAATTGTCAGGTAAAGGATCAAGGGCTGCCCCGGTATTGGTGGGACTAGTACTGGTGGTTTCATCAGGTACTGCTTTAGTTCGTTAAACGCTTCTCGACAATCATCATCCCATTCCACTTGAGCATTCTTCTTTAGAAGTTTGAAGAATGGTTTAGCAGTTTCAGAGAGTTGGGAAATAAAGCGGGCTATGTAGTTCAATCTACCCAGGAGGCTTCGCACTTCTTTTACGGTCGATGGGGGTTGTAACTCACATATAGCCTTTACTTTGGAGGGATCGACTTCAATGCCTTTACTGCTTACTATGAACCCGAGTAATTTGCCAGAGGTTGCTCCGAATATGCACTTCGCTGGATTGAGACGGAGCTTAAACTCACGAAGTCTCTCAAATAATTTCTTCAAGGTATCGACATGACTCTTCCCAGGTCGAGACTTGGCAATCATGTCATCGACATAGACCTCGATCTCCTTATGCATCATATCATGGAAAAGTGTCACCATTGCCCGTTGATACGTTGCGCCGGCATTTTTAAGGCCAAAGGGCATGACCTTGTAGTGGAACGTCCCCCAAGGAGTAATGAACGCTATTTTTTCCTTATCGTCGTCCTTCATCCTTATCTGATTATAACCCGAGAAACCATCCATGAAGGAAAATAACTCGAAACCAGCAGTACTATCTACCAGAACGTCTATGTGTGGTAATGGGAAGTCGTCTTTAGGACTGGCCTTGTTCAGGTCGCGATAATCAATGCAAACCCGAACTCGGCCATCCTTCTTCATGACTGGCACGATGTTGGCCACCCAGCTGGGATATTGGGTGACTTCGATGAATCCCACTTTCAAAAGCTTCATGACATCCTCCTCTATTTTCTTCGAAAGCTCAGGCTTGGTTCTCCGTAGCCTCTGTTTCTTGGGCAGCACGCTCGGATCAGTAGGCAGATCGTGTTCCACAATAGAAGGATCTAAACCCGGCATATCGGCGTATGACCAGGCAAAGATATCCTGATAATCCTTTAGCAGTTGCACTAGGCGTTTCGCTTCACTTTCGGGAAGGGTTGCCCCTATCTTCACCTCTTTAGACTCCCCTGAATCACTTAGGTTAATAGTGATAGTTTGGTCTGCCGTCAGGACTTTAAGTCTTTCATGATGCTCTAGATCGCGATGAAGGTCTGAGGAATCTTCGAGTTCATCGGTGTCATCGAAATTAGGTTCGACAGCATATAATTCGTTAGATTGGATCGTTCCCATACCCTCACGTGTCACGTGATTGCCTCCATTCCTTCCAACGGTCCTTCCTCAATAGCTCCAATGAAGAAATCATCGAATAAGGCAGTGATTCCCTCTATTGCATCATCAGGATCTTCTGTCATTGGAGATGTTGGATCATCCATACCTCCCCATCCATCTGGGACAATATCACAGGGATCAATATAAAAGCTCGGAGGCGCCGAGTATCTCACATAATAATCGAACTTGCCGCTCGGTTGTCCCAAAGTGTCGATCACCTCCTTCTCTTCATGCATCATTCTTGCAAGGCCTGGGAATGTGGTACGGATGTGTGGAAGCAACCTACCACGCCCAAGCTCTCCATTATTTTGGGTAATTCCACGCCCACGTTCTTCACCATTTGGCTCTTCTTCGGATCGCTGTCCATCTCCTCGACCTCGACCTTGATCGCGTCCACGTCCTCGTCCACGTCCACGTCCCCCATTATTTGGCTCACTTGACCCCTGGTATCCTAACCTAGTAGTGCGGAGCCTCCGAGAGACTTCCACCGGTTGGCAGTTACCTTGACCATTCCTACCAAGGCCTTCACCCGGAGTAAAGCCATGGGATAACATTACTCTTCCAACCATGACAGCAGCATTAGACACCTCTGGAATGGGCGGTGATGATCCTCTAGATGCATGTATGGTTGATACGAGCTCGAGCGACTGATAGCTCGATTCTATTTTGCAATCCGGCTCAACATAGGGGATAGCCGTTGCATGGTAAATCGGATGCTCTTCTT
Source organism: Syzygium jambos (assembly GCA_031216235.1). Classification (NCBI taxonomy): domain Eukaryota; kingdom Viridiplantae; phylum Streptophyta; class Magnoliopsida; order Myrtales; family Myrtaceae; genus Syzygium; species Syzygium jambos. The sequence goes on from CM062226.1 coordinate 18,844,567, forward strand.
CACCGTGGACTATGACTAACTTTCTCTCCACAACGAACTTCACTTTTTGATGTAGACTGGATGGCACAGCTCCGGCAGTATGAATCCATGGACGACCCAACAGAAAATTGAATGCAGTGGGAATGTCCATGACTTGAAATAGGATGTTGAACATTGCTGGTCCTATCTGTATGTCAAGGTGGATTTCTCCCATCACTTCTTTCTTCGTTCCATCAAAGGCTCGCACGAAGCTCTTCGCAGAATTTATTCTAGAAGGATCTATATTGAGGCGGTGTAAAGTTGCCAAAGGGCATATGTTCAAGGCTGATCCGTTGTCGATGAGTACCCGGGCTACATGCGAGGCCTTGTATTTGACGGAAATGTAAAGTGCCTTAGTATGCCCCCTTCCTTCCAGAGGGAACTCTTCATCTGAAAAGGCTATGAGATCCTTGAGGAGTATAGAACCCACAAATTCCTCTAATTTGTCATGATCAATCGTCTCTGGCACGTGGACTTCACTTAACACTTTCATTAAGGCCTTCTGATGCTTGACAGACGTCTGGAGTAGTTCAAGCAAAGAGATTTGCGCGGGCAGCTTGCGCAATTGTTCAACTATGTTGTATTCGCTAGCCTTAATCACAGCTAGAAATTCCTTGGCTTCTTCATCAGTAACAGGTTTTGCAGGTTGGGCACTAGCTTGGTTATAAGTACGTCCAGATCTGGTAACCAAGTCGACATCGAGACTGTAGGACCAGGGGACAGCCTTATTATCACTGTACTCATACGGTTGAGGTATTTCGATCACTATCCCTTCATCAATGGTAGGCGTGCTTACTACGATCCCTTCATCATCAGACGCATCTTCGAGCGGAGGCATGTCTTCAGGCAGAGGGTCGTCCTTTTCCTTCGTGGTGTTCAATGCAGCAAACTCCTCATCCCAATTAATAACCACTTTAAAGACTATGGAGACAATGCCAGTGTGATTGGCATAGATAATCATTCCGACTTCCACCATTTTGGAGATTCTTTTCTTCATGACAGTCAGAGGAGGCATCTCATCACTCGGGTAATAGCTAGCTCTTACTAACCCACCGTAGACGTCAGCAGTGTATACCTTGACATTCTTGATTCGATCAGTATCGAAATTAAATATGGCATTCACTTTGCCCGTGTGATCAGGAAGCGGGTTGTTCTGAACATTCGGCCCGGCAGGTTGGAATGAGAAGGCCTTCGTGTCCAGGAGATCCTGGATTCGATGCTTAAGGGTAAAGCAGTCGTCAGTTGAATGCCCCACTTCGCCCATATGATAATCACATTTTTTAGATGGGTCATAATTATAGTACTTTTCAGAGTTAGGTCGCTTTGGCTCGGTGGTAAGCAAACCCTTCTTTTGGAGTACTGCTAGTACTTGGGACAACGACCCAGGGAGAGGAGTGAATTGCCTCTTGTTGTTCTTTCTCTGAGAGGGTTGACGACCAGTGTTCTGTTGTTGAGTTTCTGCTACTTGGATCGCAGAGACAAGGTTAGCATTCCGTCGGCCCGGTTGAGTGTAAGCCAGATTCACTTCAGCTGTCGGTTCTTTCTCCTTTCTTGCACCAAATCTTTTGGTCGAGGAAGACGGCTCTACGAACCACCCATCTTTCAGCCCTATCTCAATCTGTTCGCCTATAGGGATGAGTTGATTGAAGTTGTCAGCCGGAGTGGCTACCATCCGATTACGGTATTCGAACGGAAGCGTTTTAATGAACATCCTCTTCAATTCACTGTCTATGGGTTCTGGGATAATCTGTGCGGCTATGTTTCTCCATCTGATAGCATAATCCTTGAATGACTCATTCTTCTTCATCTGAGCACGCTCGAGGTCATCGCGGGTGGGAATGATGTCTGTTATGAACCTGTACTGCTTTAGGAATGCTTCACTAACTTCCTTCCAGGTTTTGAGGCCATTTATCTTCTTCATGAGATACCAGTTCAGGGCAGGACCCGTCAAACTTGCCTGAAATGCGTGAATCATCAGGAGTTCATTATCAACGTACGGTGTCATTTGTACGTGATATAGCTGCAGGTGAGCTCTCGAGCAGGAGGTGCCATTGTTCTTGTCAAAGTCTGACATCTTGAACTTCTTCGGGATTTTGATCTGTGAGTAAAGAGACAAGTCGATTGAGGGCAAATCATGCGAGCCTTCCAACTGCTTCACTCTTTCTTCAAGTTTGTTGACCCGTTCATCAGGTTTTTCCTTGTTGACAATAATCTGGACGGGGTCATCTTCTAAATCGGGAAGATCGTCATCTTCCTCACTATCGGCATTCTTCCCTCCTTTATGCTTTGGGGCTGATGCCTCAGGGGACGCAGGAATAGGAGTCAGCCGAAGGGTTTTGATCTCAGCGGACATCTGTTGCATTGCGACGAGGAGTTGCTTCATTTGGTCCTCAATGCCAACGACACGATCTCGTAAGTCAGTTTGATCGGCCATTCTAGTTCTCGATCGCGTGCGAATAGGCGATCGTGATCGGTCCGTAATTACCTAATTTCGGATAAAACAGACATACGTAAGTGTCAAGAAGAATCACATGCCGATCCATGACATTGGTCTGAACGCTTTTTATTGAAATGAAATTTTTTTTTTGTGTTTTTACAACGACAATGACTTAAAATCTCTTAAAAAAAACTCAATTCCTAAACAAGACTGAAGACTAGAACTGAAAAAAAGTATAAAAATTCAAGCTATTCTATTTGACTTGATCCATAGACATATGGGCGACGACTTCCTTCTTCAATTGCTCATAAGCTCGAGCTATCTTGGATGCTTTCTCTTGAGCTTCTTCGGCCTTCCTTTTGAGACGGTTGTTCTCTGAGCGAGTGGCAGGCTTGAGAGGCACCCTGGGTATCTTCGGGAGTAGTTCCTGTGGGACTTTGTGCTGTCGAATATACTCGGTAGTCGCGAAGTAGGACTTCTGTTCCCCCTTAAGTTCTTTTTGGGGTCGGGCTATCTTTAAGAGGCGACACTTCTTCCACATCTTCTTGAGCTGAGCTACAGTCCCTTCGTGGTCTTCATCGCCATTGGTGAAGTCGACTTGGAGGAGTTCTGGTTGTAGCGCTGGAGGGAGTCCTTGGAGAATCTGGTACTGACGAGACACTCTGGCGGGGTAGTATTCAATTGCACCAGTGAAAATCAAGAGTAGAACCGGTCCAATACCATTACACGAGAGCCGAGCTTCCTCCACTTGGAACCAGTTAGCATGCCATTGGAAACCTTGGGGTCTAGCGTTTTTCATGAAAATGATCCATTCAAAGTAATGATAATCGGGTGCATCCCCTTGTTTTTCCTTATACCTCAAGACTGGATGACTAGAATCACTAAGCTCAGATATTGTGAGTAAATCGCCACACCCTTTTATGTGAGACAAAAACTAAATTTGCAAAAGTTCGAGGGGGGCATGAAACGTTTTGTCAACATGTTGCTTCAATTTAGTGAGGGAAATGAAAGTCTCGGCTAAAATGGTGTTGACAAAATTCTTTCCAAGACAGACTTGTTGGACCAACCATGCAATTGACGAACTACACGCATTCTTACAGTGGGGAAAAATCACGAACCCGAAAAATGCTAACAAAAATATTCTGCCTTTTTGAAAAGATGTGGCTTTATCAAAACATTGACGAAGGTACGAAAAGGAACATGTTCCACGATTTTCTTTTAAGACTTTTCCCAATTCATCTTTTCCAACACCCAAAAATTCAGACAACATTAAGGTGGAATCAATTCCTAGAGGTGGTGTAACTAATTCTGACCCTAAAGGTTTTCCAATGATCACGCTATATTCTTCCAAAGTCAGGGTGAGCTCATGCTTACCGAATATAAAGGTAGACGTCTCGGGACACCAGAAGTGTGCTAATGCTCGAACAAAGCCGGTACGGACTTTGACTTCCAATAAGGGGAGTAGCCTTCCGATGTGGCCTTCAACCAGCTTACGGTTGGTCGGACTGAGTAAGTTCCACCAGGCACGGAGCTCGTCCTTAGGAACATCAAGAATCCGGATGTCTGCCCCTCCCATAGTATATGGATCAAGACTCGCGACCGACCTAATGTCATGGACCGACCAAGGAAAATACGAAACATAAATATATTGCGAGATAAAGGTTCAGAAAACTTACTTTACCCAATAGGACCATGGCAATCACAAAGACATGCGCATGAAATGTGAGGTTCGATTTCTATCTAGACTCTGGCTTGCAAAATGGAGACGCGAGGATTACCGGGCTAAACCAGTCATGGTTGTGGTTAGGCCGAGGTTCCCCTGTCTCCGGCTTAGTCAAGGAGCCGACCCGGATTGCAAAGAGTGCAACCGTGGTGGGAACTCAATGACACCGTAAAAAAAAACTTTTAGGACCAAGGAGGGCGACCCATACCACGCGGATGTGGTCGAGGTGTCCGCTGTCTTAGTACCATCCTAAACCTGTACCGCCCAGGTCCGGCAGCGGGTAGTGTGTGCGGTGTAGTGTAAATGCAAGGCATGCACAGCAAGTTATATCATACAGCGCTCCGTGCATAAAATAAACCATACATCCAAACACCTCCCTACAAAACAAGGGTTAACAATCACGCCTCCCCTTATACCTCCCATTCTGCAAAAACATTTAACACCTTAAACGTTAGGAACGTACCTGGGATCCTCGCTGCCAAACAAAAATATTTTTTGAAAAGAAAAAAAATTGGCCTAAGTCCACTAAGAGTTTTAACTCAAGTCCCCAGCGGAGTCGCCAAGCTGTCGCGACCTAAATTTTTATCAGGCTAATGGATTGTTAAGACTAAGCCTAACTCGAGCCCTCCCAAGCCCTACCAATTCGCAACTTAGGATTTAAGTTCTTAACGTGCAAATATTTTCATGCTTGGAGTCGCCACTAATCTATTTGTGGTAGGTCGATTAGAAACCTAAATAAAACATAGGGAGATATGTTTTATTCCTACGAACCAGAGATTCTAAGTACGGGGACTTGATTACGTTAGATCTAGTCTAACGCCCTTTCGGTACCTTTTCTTTTCAAAAAAATATTTATGCATGCAGTTTGCATTTATTTTATTAGTCACTAGCATGTGAGGTGATCATGCGGGTGCGCAAACCACCAAAGTAACACCCAATAATCAAAACATTAAATAAATTGCAAGATTGGGAGAATTACTTACCTCGAAGCAACGTAAGCATCTGCGTTGTTAGCTAGAAAATCACATCAACAATCCTAATATGATTTCTAATTAACAAGCAGTTCATTCAATTTTTTTTAGGATTTTCACTTATTTAAATGAAGGCTAACCTATATGTAATGACGTGCAAAAATTAACATGCGATTAATGCAGCCTAACATGTAAACTATATGTCATGCAACATCGTGACCTAATCCTAACGACGGACAAATAATTTATTTTTGGTATTTTCAAATGAAATTCGGAATTAAAAATTACTCAAATTAAAATGCAATCTATTCTAAAAAATGATAATTTAATCTATCCTAAAGTGATTCTTTTTTTGGGATTTTTATTAAAATTCGAAACTATTAAATATCCTAAATAATCCACTAAGATTAAAACAATTTCTAATTTAAACTAGGAAATATGCCACCCTAAATCCCAATTTAAATCAAATAATTATCTTATTCTTTTGGATATATTTAAGATTCCCTAAGCATGCAAAATTTCTAATTCAAATCTAACTAACAAATTTTGGATTTTCTTTATTAAAAGGAAAACAATCAGACAAAGATAACAATCACATTCAAACAATCCACGCAATCCGCAAGATTTTTTTAAAATTCAGATAAGGCAAAGAAATCAAACTAACAGTCATATCTATAGGGTTATAGATATCGACAGAAAGTTGATTGTTCAAATTTGGAAAGCAAATAAAATCTATTATCGTATCCAAGTGATTATGGATAAGATAACGATTTTCCGTATCGCCGCGTATCGTACCTTAGGGATAAGGTCGGATAGTCGTCCAGATACGTTGCTAAATTAGGAATGATTCCTAATTTTGGGTTTTTTCAAATATTGCGGATATAGCACACATTATCCTAAGATATCTAGCTATCCACCAAAATATTCACGAAATATTCAAATACCCGAAAATTAGGAAATTAAATGTTTAAAGAAATATTCGGATAATGATCTTACCTAATTTGCGAATATCTTCCAAATTTGAATCGCCTCGAGATCGGACTTGCGGATCACGGGATGGAACGGCCAACGGTGGTGCTCGGCGGCGGGGACGCTTGGCTTAACGACGGCGAGCAGCGGTCCACGGGCTCGGGTAGCAGTAGCGCGTCAACGTCGGTGGCAGACGTCAAGTCGTTGGGGTGGCTCACGACAAAGGAGCTCACAGCCACAAGTCTGGCGTGGAAGTTGCTCGACGACTCACAGTGGTGCTCGCGATCTTGGTTGCTGATCGAAGCTCGGTGCAGCAGGGTGTTGTCGCAGTCAGGACTTGGGAAGCAGCAACAGATCGTTAGAAATCTTTGCGGCTAGGCTGGAGTTGTCGTGGGTGCGACACAGAGAAAGGCTCGGTTGCCTTTCTTTCTCGTGACTTCTGTGTTGAGTTCGTAACCTCCTCGTCTTTTCCTTAGTATTATGGCTGGGACGTTATGGCTGGGAAGAACTTCGCTTTAATGAACTTGACTATGAGCGAATGTCTGACCAAATTGTCAGACTACACTCACGAGGAAGACTCTCACGAGGAAGACTACAAACATCATCGCTTCATCACCATCTTCAGATACTCACGATCTCTCCTTCTCTCGTGCCACACCTCCTCTCCCTATGCTCTCACTCACGATTTTTGGCTTTCTATTCTCAATTGTGTGGCTTCTCGTGCTCTCAAGAATCGTCTTTCTGAAAAATTATCAGAGCTCCCCCTTGCATAACGACGTATTTATATCGCAACCTTAGGTTAATTGACCGGATTTCCTAGTCCTAATGGGCTTTGGCTTAGGCTTTATCCTTTAATTTTTATTTAATTCCAAATTGACTAAATTAATTTGGGCTTTTCTTTAATTAAGCTTAATGGGCTGATTTAAGCTCAAATTAAGACAACCAAGGCCTTTTAGACTTGTGATTTTCGGCCCTTGTCTTCCGAGTGAGCCGAGTTTCGTTCAGTGCTCGAGCTCGGTTTGCACGATGGATTTTCAGTTCACTCGCCACCGCCGGTTCGATGTGGAATGTAACTAACCTACATGAACTTAAACTATATGCTATGCAATTTTAATATTTTTGTTTAGGGGTTAAAATTTAATCCCTAATTTTTCTATGCAATATTTACCTAACGGGATCGCCAAAATTTAGGTGTCAACAAAAGGCCTTTGGACAACTTTGCCCTTAATCCAATGGCTAGAAATGGCTCTTATCCAATAATGCAAGGGTTGGATGGTCAATTGCCCCTAACCAAAGGCTTACCAGACCTGGTTTAGCCCAATTAACCTTGGTTAATCCCCAAAAATCACTAAAATTCGAAATTAAGGAAAATAGGCCTAGGGGCATTTTCGTAATCTTCCGATCCCGGACCGAAATTCCAATTTTTGTCCATACCGGTCCTATATATGCATGGTCAGCATAATACGGTGTTGGATCCATAAAAATTATCCTTTAAGCCCTCGAAAATCAGTCCAAAAGTTTGGAGGGGTATAACCGTAAATTTTCGTCTCCGGGTCGAAATTTCAATTTTCGATCGTACGTACTCCAAACATGCGTGACTATCCCAAAATGGCATCGATTTTGAAAAATAACTTCGTTTGGCCTCGAAAACGGGCATCGGGGTCCCCAGGGGAAAAATTGTAATTTTTCTCAGTTTCTGTCGAAACTCCAGTTTTCAACCGTACTAGTCCCAAACATGTGTGGCCACTATAAAATGACGTCGGTCTTGCAAAATACTCGCAATCACCCTTGAAATTTGATATCGAAGTTCGGGTTCAATATCGCGATCAAATTTGTTCGTTTTGAAATTTTAGGGCCTCTCACTAACGGGCGGCTGTTTAGGTGTTACACGTATCGACCTAAGATTGTCCGAGTCGTTATGGCCTCGACTTCCGAGAGAACGTGAGGAGTTAACACTAGTACCAAAGGTCGCGATCGTTCGGATTAAATTCAGGATTCGTTTGTCAGGCGTACTTTCAATCGTGCGGAATCACCCGTAATCCGATCGTACGTTACTGACTATATCCAATCCGTCATCTTCCTAAAATCGGTCCATATTGGTCTAAAATATTCCTTCGACGTTTCTCGAAATCGGTACTCAACCGCGATCGGCTCCTCGGTCGACGTACCTAATCCTATTTAGCCCTTCCCATTCGATTAGTATCCCGTGATTGATCAATTCCGGACAAGATTTACTAAAATCAAACGAGAATTAATGTACACTTTATTGGTCTCGGTAACAGGTTAAAATTCAGGATGTTACAAGATCTGGCGAGGGCCGCCCTCGCCCGACGCCGGCGAGGGCCCCCTTGACGAAAAAGAAAAAAAAAGAAAAAGCAAAAAAGACGAAAATGCCCATGGACTAAATACATTGGAGTAAATGTGTCAGAACTAACATAATTTTGGGTTTTTGGTGTCACAAAAAAAAGTTCGGGGTAAATGTGTCACAAATGGCAAAGTTAGGGGTTTTTGGTGGTTTTTTCCCAAAAAAAAATAGAGATCGAATTTTCCCATAATGACGGAGTTTGACCCCTAAACAAAAATGTTTCTACCTTTATTACTGCTTTTCTTTGCATTTAAAAAAAGGGAACGAAAAATCGACAGGGGGGCAAAAAATTCTTCAGCAAATCGGAGGCGTGTGGGAATTCAAAAAAGGGCAACCGACTAATAGGAAAGGGAGAATTTTGGGAGATTGAGGCGAGAGTATTAGTGAGCGGGAATAGAGAAAGAAAAAACATCTGGTGTTTCGGGGGAGCGGTGACTAGACCGCGTCAAAGATTTTCGACTTAAATTAGCCGGATGGATTACATGAAAAAATTGTCAAAAGATTTATCACTATATTGGCCAAATTGAAAAGTTTAATACTGAATTGACATCTATACAATAGATTTATGAGTTAAGTAATTTCTTCCTATGTTCAAGACATTGGTCAGAAAACAAAATGAAAGTTGGTAAACAATACAAAGGTTGATAAATTTTAGGAAAAAAACCAAATAAATGTTGCTAACTAGTTCAAATGAGAGTTGGTAACCAAAATAGTAGTTAACAAAAAAAAATGGTAAGTAATTCAAGTGAAGTTTGGTAACTTCATAAAAGAGTAGGGAATTAATGGTGTTGGTAAGAAGGATTGATAGTTTGCAAACGGTCAAAATGAGTCAGCAATTTCATAAAATTATCGGCAACTTACCAGCAAATTACTCAAAAATTAGACAACTAATGTGTTTTTTTAGTGGTAATTTTTTCACTTATCAACACTTTCAACAATCTACCAACGCCAAAAAGAAATGCAATTTTTTTTTTGAATTAGAATCATCCCACATCAATATTTGTAGAATTTGGAAAATGATTAATACCACAAAATATCCCAAACTGGTACACTAATGACAAATTATCCTGAACTAATTTTTTTACAATAAAAAATCCCAAATTGGTATGCCAGTAACAAATTACCCCGAACTAATTTTTGACCACCAAAAACCCCAAACTGATACACCTGTGACATATTTACCCTCCATTAGTTTTCGTTAAATTTTACCATCAAATTGCTGAGTTAGATGACGCGTGGCAGTTGACGGATATTCAAGTTTGGGGTTTTACTCCTTTGTTTGTCACAAGTTTACTAATTTGTGATTTTTCGTGGTATTAATCCTATTTAATAGAGGGTAAATTTATTACAAGTGTACTAGTTTAAGGTTTTTTGTGGTCAAAAAATTAGTTAGGGTAAATTTATCACGGGTATTTCGGTTTGGGGTTTTTGGTGGTCCAAAAATTAGTTCAGGATAAACTTGTCATAGATGTACCAGTTTGGAGTTTTTCATAGTATTAACCCTTTGGAAAATCACGAAAGCTTATCTGCTAGAAACAATCCACTTTCAATTGTTTCTTTGTTTAATGTTCTCTTCCATAATCTTACTATTCCCAACTTTCACGAAAACAATATGATCCAGAATTCCGGAGTAAATGGCCCGAACTTCATTATTTTGGTAATTTTCAGTAGCTTTATAGTGCTGATTTCTCATGGTCATTATGATCACAACACTCGGTTTGACGGGACTTCTCTAAAAAGTTTGCTGTTCCTCTTCTCTAATTTTGAGTGAATTAGCGATACATGTCTACTTACCAATAGAAAGGTAAAAGAGTGTTATGAGCCGAAGCTGTGTGCCATTCACAAGATCAATGTCAACACAGAAGATAACAAGAGAGGAGAGGAGCAACCTCAGTGACGAAGAGAAAACTACCTTACAGACTCACTGCAACGATGATGTTGTGGAGACAATCAATCATAGTACAGAGTGTAGAAATACCGGTCCATGACTAAATCTCGTTACAATGGAGCAGATCACACACCCAAAGTTTACTTCCTCATTCTCTTGCTACTAGTACCACTTGCTTTCCAACATTGCAGCCGCTGAAGAGTCCGACCAGAGCAGATGGTCCATTCTCAAGCCCCTCAGCTATGTCTTCGATGTACACTATCTTCCCTTCTCTGATGTGAGGCAGCATAAAGTCCAGGAACTTGGAGTACTGGTCAACGTAATCTGGAGTCACAAATCCCTCAATCCGGACTCTGCTGTACACGATACGCATTAAGTTGGTGACGCCGTCAGGCAGGTCGAGGTTGTACTGCGATATCATACCACATGCGGCTATCCGGCCCCGAACCCTCATGTTGAGGAGCACCGCATCGACCATTTTCCCTCCGACATTCTCAAAATAGATATCGATACCTTGGGGAAAATATCTGCCAACAGTTTAAAATATACAAATTGTTACGGCAACTCTGTAATCTTATTTATGATCTCTTTATATTGCAGCTATTTACATCAACCTTAGTGTCAGATCTTATCTATTAAGGACATGTTTCTGCATAAAGTCTTTGGACATTTTGGGTATCAAGCCACCAACAAAAAGCACACGTTGATTCTGCATAAGGTTTTTGGACATGTCTCGTGCCTACTAACCTCTTCAAAGCTGCGTTGAGATCGCGTTCCTCTTTGTAGTTGAATGCGTCGTCGAAACCAAACTTGCTCTTCAACAAATCAACCTGTGTGTGGGGCCAAAAAGAGAGCGTTATGAGTGAGAAATGCACTACTTTCTTACAGTGAGACTCTCCTCTATAGCTTGGAAGTAAAGACTGCAAAACAGCTTTTAATGAATTCTTAGATTTAGCCCCGCCAAACTCGTGAGGCCCATTCACAGTTTGAAACACGATAAAATCGGCGAACCTTCTCTTTGCTTCCAGCGCTACCGACAACGTAACATCCCATCAACTTTGCGAACTGTCCCACAAGCTGTCCAACTGCACCGGCCGCTGCCGATACGAAGACGTACTCTCCTTTCTTCGGGGAACACACCTCGTAGAAGCCTACATAGGCGGTCAGCCCAGGCATACCTAACAAAAAGATGCCCAACAAAATCAGGTAATTGATGCACAACTGATGTGCATGATTCTTCACCAGCAAACAAATAGAGATTTGAATTAATTAACTTCTTACCAAGAATGCCAGTGTAGTAAGAAAGAGGCACATCTGTGTGCTCGATTTTGAAGAGGCCTTGAGGATTGGTGATGAGGCTGTACTCTTCCCATCCTATCATGCCATAAACTAAATCGCCCACTTTGAATTCTGGGATGCCTGAGTCCATAATTTTGGCCACCCCATACCCAGTTATAGGCTGCATTGAAATATCAGCCTCAACGAACTATGAATGCGTTCGAATGTTGGCTTTATATTCTACATGAGCTGCAAAACCTTTTTTAGGTGTTCACGGTTTGTTTTCCGTTTTAGGGACTCACTAATCTATTGTAGTTCGACATGCTTAGCTTGGGTTGATTAGCACAAAAATGTGGAGTTCAGAGTAAGAAAGAGGCCTTGAGGATTGGTGATTCTTTTAGAGCATGCTTCAGAGTAAGATCAATGATTCTTTTAGAGCATGTTTCTCTTTAATTTCTCTCTCAATGTTCTCTGAAACTTGTACGTGATTTCCTTGGTTTGGCTCGGGAGCATGTGCACCTGCGTAAGAGTGAAAGCGAGTCCAGCTAACTACTTATAACCTATTCGAGTTTGCTCGCAGGCTTGATTCGTTAGAGTTGAGTTCAAGAGCAGCTCTTAATCAAGACAAGCTTGAGTTTGAAAATACTTGAATCCCGTAGTTGGCAAGCATAATCGAATAACCAAGCATGTTCGTATGCACATAAATGGGAATAACATTAAAAAACTTACTAAAACTTGTATGCTTAATTTAAGTTTCTTGTACTATTTGAGCCGAGGTTGAGCTGGACCGAGTCGAGCCTTGAATAGTTTGAGTCGAGGATCTCGAACATGGAATTATGCCGACGCAGCTTCATCCGGTCCAACCCAACCACAAGCCACGTGGGGCCCGCATGATCCGGAAGGTGTAGTGAACCGGGCTCACAGGACCAGATTCATCTAAGGATAGCTCTTCCAGCAAAGAAGGGGCCAAATTAAAGGGTAACAACCTAGACATTTTCTCAGCCAGAGAGTGTGAGGTTGAGCTCGCTTACAGAGTCGGGAGTGTGAGAAGGGAGCAATCTGTTGAGGAGGTTCGGCGTCATGAGGAGGCGCATGTAAGGATCGCAGGACAAGTAGAGATTCTTCACCACGACTGCGCACGATCCTCGAGGGACTCTGAGCTTCGTCTCCTTCCTTCTCACTTCCATGTCATCTTCCCTCGGAAACCCGTTCACGTAGTCTCTCAGGATCACTTGCTTGTTGCTCACGGTCACCCCCTCCACTTCTTCACCTCTACGCTCCTCCATTCTCTCTCTCTCTCTCTCTCTGCAGGCTCGGCAGGAGTTTCCTGGCAACTCTGGATCTGTGTTCCTACGATTGGGCCGCGAGATATGTATGACCAAAAATCGTGTGGTCCGTGCGAGTGTTTTTGCTCGAAAGGTCGAGCAAATATTGAGTGCCCCAAGTGACGCCATGTCAGCCAAATCATAGTTCCATTCGGTGATGGGCACATGCCGCCCGAGCCCACTGTCACTGTCGGGGATTTTTTCTCCTATGTGGGGCCCGCTTTCTCTCTCCCCTCCTGTCCCTCACGAGACTCCCTCTTCACTTTCTCTCTACCGCTTCCTCTGCAATTCCTTTTATCTTCTCCATGAAAACCAAAAGCGGACAACAACGGTCTACCTCCCAACAGCTCGTCCAAATTGGCGTCATCGACGTCTTCTCCATCCCCAGCACCGGAGCGCAAGCCCCAGGCTCGCGGCCGCCATGGCCACGAAGCTCGACCTCGAGTAACCATGGTCGCGAGCTTGTGGTCAAGTGACCATGGCGGTTTGGAGGGGGAAGCTCTTGAGCTTGATCTTGCGGAAGCAGGGGGAGGACGACGGGTGGAGGTGGAGCAGGTGGGCTTGGCGGCGACGGGGGATTTTCAGTGCAAGGTTCCCGACCGTGAGGCACACGAAGGGACAAGCATCCATCGGCGGTGAGCCCGTCGCCGGAGACTCCGAGGGTCCTCCTTGCTGTGGCCGACAATGGCGGTGGCTAGGGCTCGAGGTCAGAGAAGGGAAAAGGGGTGCAGCGGAGGAGAGAGAGATGGGGAAAGAGGGAGATCGAGAGAAAAGAGATGGGCTGAAAATTTGGCTAACACAAGTGGGCCCGGGTGACACGTGTCCATCATTGAGTGGACTATGATTTTGCTAACATAGCATCACTTAGGGCCCGTTCGGTAACGTGCCTAATAGTGAAAATTTCTGTTTTTTTGTTCCCAGAAATAGTTTGAGAACAGAAATGCGTTTGGTAAATTTTTTTGCTCTCGGGCATATTTTTGCAAAAATTTGTACCCAGAAACAGTTTTGAAAGAGAAACAAAAAGTAAAAAAAAGTTGCTTCTTGTTTTTCAGCACAATTTTGAAAATGAATTATTTTTCTTCTATTTCTTTTTTTTCTTTTCTTCTTTGTGTTGTTCTTCCCTGGGCTGTGGCTGCTCGCCGGTCGTCGGCCGCCGGCAACTGGCCATAGCCCAGGGCCGACGAGGACGTCACGGCCCTCGCCAGCCGCCAGCGGAGGCGAGGGTAAGGGCTGGACCCTCGCCGCCTGGGTGAGGCGGCTTGCCGTCGATCATGGCGAGGTCGGCAGTGAGGCATGCGGCTAGGGCCGCGACTAGGGCCGCAACGCCCTAGCCTGTGGCCAGTCGCCGGCGCTAGCAACCGACCATGGCCAAAGAAGGGAAGGGTAGAAAGAAAAAAAAAGAAAAAAATATTAAATAATTTAAAATATTATTAATAAAAAGAAATTTTATCTAGTTACCAAACGTATTTCTGTTCTTTTCTATCCTAGGAATAGAAATTTAGACAGTTATCAAACGTCTTCAAATGCTTAGAAATTGTTTCCGGGTACAGAATAAAAAAAATCATTTCTGAATAGAAATAGTTCCTGGGCACAGAATGATTGCCATGCCCACCCTTAGGATACCCAATATTTTCTCCAAAGGTCCTCCTGCGAGCAATATCTAGCCAGTACAGCATCCCATGTCACGACACTTGATGAAGTTGACTTTCCTAGTTTCTTTAATTGCATCTTTTGTTGGTAATTATGAATGAGCTAAAAAATACAATTGTCGACGCGTCACGACAAGCATTCCTTAAGGACAGTACTCGATTTTGTTAAGTTAAATTTTATTTGTCAGTAAAGAGATTTACGGTAGTTATAACGTCGACTCATCTTTTGAAAAACACAAACACAATTTATAACCTTGCTTTGTTAGCTATCGATAATTAGCAATTCATTATCCCTAAGCTAGTAGGCTTTTTGTAGGCTTACTAGTAAATTTCCATTATGAAAAAAAAAATTGCTTCCAAGCCTATCAAAACTTTTTAACTCGCTCACATTAGGGTTATTGGCCCTCAACTAGCTATTGCAAGAGTCACATGACGATTGAGGGTCGCCCCAAATCCTTTCCTAAGGCCAATTAGGGTTATTGACCCCTCAAATAGGGTCATTGACCCCTCAAATAGGGTCGTACAACCCTTATTGGACTCATCGGACCTCCCTATGCGTGCCCTTGGACACCCACCTAAGGTCCAAGGGTTATGCCTTGCGCCACTTGGACACATTATGCGTGCCCTTATGTGCTCATTTTTTATGTATAACCAGGCAAGTCATTAGTCATTTGAAAATATACCAAAGAAAAGGTTAAATTGATCTTCAATTACAGTAATTAAAGTTCATGTACCAAGCTAATGAAATTGAATGGTGGCCTCAATGCAAGCAACCCCAAAAGCCGAAAAATACGCAAACAAATATTAGTTAACATATTGATTAGATAACAAGTTTTGTTCAAATAATGCTATCCTGAGTAGTACTTTAAGGCGCTATTTACACCCATATTTTGGCTAAGACACTCATTCTTTCTAGTTCAACGACCGAAATACCCTTCTTTCTCTTTGATTTATGGTTTCTTTTTTTATTAGGCTAACCAACAAAGTTGTCTTTATTTCAATCGTCTCTCTCATCAGTTTCACAATACAAATACTCAATTACACCCAATAAGATATTATCTTTGCATCCTGATATCACTTTGCCTAGAGAAGGTTGTTGATTTTATTTAATAGTATCGTATTTTTAGTTACAAAAGCTATATAGAAGATTATTAATTCTATTTATGACGGCTTATGAAAAACATTTAGTTTCCTATTTTTTTATCAAATAGTTTGAGACTATATTTCAAAGTTAAAAATTAAAATTGAATCTAATTATCTAGCTGATCTTGATAAAAAAATGTAAAATAAAAATGATCAAAATATGGAAAAGATTAATTTGTTAGATGCATTATCAATTGTTAAACATGTTTATGTTTAAATCATGTCTAAATATTAACAATAGATAAGCACAAAAGGCAAAAAAAGGGAACTTCTTGCTGTAGAAATACTAAACTTTAGAAAATAATTAATTTTGATTATAAATTCAATTTCATAGCATGTAGATCAAAACTTTAGAATATGCTTAAAACTTTCCTATGAAGTAATTTGATGAGCTTGAAAGTGAAGAATGTGCAACATGATTTTCAACCCCATCTTGCCAGTCAAATTAAAATGTGAAAAGCTCAAAAGAAAGTACAAAATAAGCTCAATTTAACTTTAGAAACCTACAAACTTATTCCGAAAAACAGCCACAAGGTCAAGATCGACTAGATAAATAGATTGAATTTTAATTTTCAACTTTGAAATAAAGTTTTGCTCAAACTATTTGATAAAAAAATAGGTAGTTAATTGTGTGTTTATAAGTCATCATAAATATAAATTTATAATCTTTTGTGTAGCTTTTATGATTAAAAATATGAGACCATAGATTACAATTAACAAATTTTTCTAGGCAAAGTGATAACAATATGCATGACAAAATGATATCTTGTTGATATAATGGAGCATTTGTATTGTGGAATTGATGAGAGAAACAATAGAAATGAAGGCACTTTTGTAGTTAGCCTGATAAAAAAATAGGGTTACCATCACGAAAAACCCCAAACTGATTCACCCGTGACAAATTTAACTCAAACTATTTTTTTGACCACCAAAAATCCCAAACTAGTACACATGTGATAAATTTACCTAAAACTAATTTTTTTGACCACCAAAAATCCTAAAATTGTACACTTGTGACAAATTTATGCTTCGTTAAATTGGATTAATACCACAAAAAATAAAAAATCGGTAAACCTGTGACAAACGAAGGAGTAAAATCTCAAACTGGTACACCCGTCAATTGCTATGTGTCATCCAACTCAGAAATTTAACAGTAAAATTTAACGGAAACTAATAAAGAGTAAATTTGTCACAGGTATACCAGTTTGGGGTTTTTCAAGATATTAACCCTAAAAAATAAGAAACAATAAATTGAAGAGAGAGATAGAGAGGAGGGTATTTCAATCATTTAACTAGAAAAAAGGAGTGTCTTAACCAAAATGAAGGTGAAATAGCGCCACCGCCCTAAAATTATAGTGAAATATGTAATATCGATAAATCTACGATGTTGTCATTTCTATATATTATATTTTGTATAAAAAAACTCTTAAGGCAAGAATAAATAGAAATATCACAATAGAATATCTTGACCGAAAATTGTTGCCCATCTTCCCTACTAATATGTTGGAACTAGTTGACACTATAATTTTGAAAATATTATCCAATTCATTCATTTTCCACGAAACAAATACATCCTAAGCATTAATTTGTTTTCCTAATTTCTATAGACTCTTATTTTGTTTCCAATTTAGTAATTTTTTAGCTCTTTAATCATTGAGTGTAACACTTCATTAAGTGTGCTCGTGACCTATCGCATTTAGTGCTTCAAATACATGCCCATTCTTTTTTTTTTTTTGGTCAAAAGAATACATGCCTATTCACATGGCAACTTTTTGCCGAGCAAAATAATACAACATGAAGGAGTACGAAGCTTTTGAGCCTTTGAGGTTGAGTGTTTGCCATTGTCTAGAGAAGGAATCCATAACGTTTTGTTGTTTAGTGTTTTGGTTTCTAATAGATGGATTCCCTATTGCAAAGAAATCGAGAAATTCAAAGGAGAATTCGAAGCATGAAACTGTAATCACGAAAAATGCTTAATATTCATATTTCTACTACAATAGGTATGTTGTCGATTCTTGTTCTATATTTAAGTTTGACTTTTCTTTAAAATGAGATATAGCTACTAATAAGATCATTGAATGGGCAAGTCTAGACTGGTTTGATTTGGCAAAGCTTGGGAACATGTGTCCCCTTGACGAGTGGACCGCCCCAAAGCCAACTTCCAGCCCAAGGGCTCTTACCCAAGGTGGTCCATGATTATATTAACCAAGGATTAAGCCTAATAAGCTTCAGTTGGGCCGAAAAGAAAGAGCCAATAAGTTAAAGCGTCCTAATTGCAATTTAAAGGGATAAGGACACAAGCAATTCCAGAACTTTGACTTAATATACAATTTGATCCCTGAACTTTTAATTTATTCAATATGGTTCCTAAACTTTAGTCTAATATTTAATGTAGTCTTTAAACTTTTAATTTATTCAATGTGGTCCATGAACTTTTGGTACATGTTCAATTTAGTCCTTGAACTATATGAAAATGTACAATATAGTCCATGAACTTGAATTAATAGAAGACTACATTTAACATTTTTATAAAATTCATGGACTATATTGAATATGTACAAAAAATTCAAGGACTACATTGAACAAATTAAATATTTATGGATCACATTGAATATTAAGCTAAATTTATGGACTATATTGAGTAAATTAAAAATTTAGGAGTTAAATTAAGCTAAAGTTCTAAGAGTGTTTGTGTCATTTTCCCCGATTTAAATTACCCCCTTGGAAAGGAGCTGGTTGGCCGTGAGAATAGCCCTGTTCAGGTTGGGAGGGGAGTTTCTCCGAGCAAACGGGGCTCTGATCCTGAGCTGTGGACAGCCACTGTTAGAGTATAAAGTGTACAATGAGGGTCCAACACTGCCCGACGAGCAAAGAAGGGAATCTTGGTGGGGTTGCTCAGGAATCTGAAATGGAGAAGAAGAAAAGCAGAGTCTTGATTGTGGGAGTGACCGGGAACTTGGGCCACGAATTGGCCAAAGCCAGCCTCAACTTCTCGCACCCGACGTTCGCACTCGTGAGAGAGACTGCTTTCGCCGACCCCAACAAGCTGGTCAAGCTCCACTCTCTCGCTCATGCTGGTGTTACCCTACTCAAGGTATTCACTTTATGATCTCTGTTGTATTTGCTTTGCTCGGTCTTTCTTGATTTTTATGGGGGATATTGTTTTTGCATATACGTTTTGCTTTTCATTTTTTCCCTTACTGGGTGCTTCAGGGTTCATTGCAAGATGAGGAGAGTCTCATTGAAGCAATCAAGAAAGTGGATGTTGTGATTTGTGCTGTGAACTCCACACAGGTCCTGGATCAGAAACTGCTGGTTCAGGCCATCAAGAAAGCTGGCTCTATCAATGTAACATCTTTTCTTTTATCCCCTTTGATCTTTTTTTTGTTTTTTGAGGTGGGTTTGACTTTAAAGTGTTTTCCTTCTTTTTGATAATGTCACTTGGTAACACTGGAACATTTTGAGAAATATTATGCAGAGACATTCTGCATTAAACAAATTTCATGAGCTAGGCCGAGGCAACCCGATAACATGTACTGATTCTGACTAATGATTGAAAAGACGGTGTAGGATGTCTCGAAGTCAGCTTTTGGAATTCCTTGTTTTGATCCCTAAACTGGAGATATTATCGAATAGAGACAATTGCAGATTATGATGCAAACATGGAAATGCAATGTAGTTTCTGACTTCAGACCCAAAAAAAATATAGTTTCTGACTAACTAATAGGTAATGACATTGGATGAAATATGAATGGCTCCACTGGGAAGTAAAATGTGGCACTGCATCCTTCTTTCAGCAGAATGTTTAATGCCAAAGAATGTATTGTTGTACATTGTTGAGGGGAGAAGCTGAATGCAAAATGCTGAAACTTTTTTTAATGTGAAATGAAGAAAGCTTCTCTTCTTGCAGAGGTTTATTCCTTCGGAATTTGGTTTGGACCCAGACAAGGTTCACATATCTGGCATGGACTACAACTTCTACTCGAGGAAAGCCGAAATAAGACGTATCGTGGAGGCTGAAGGCATTCCTTATACCTTCATATCGTGCAACTTTTACATGAGCTATTTACTTCCATCCCTGGTTCAACCGGAGCTCAAGGCACCTCCAAGGGACGAGATCAAAATTTATGGAGATGGAAATATAAAAGGTTCATTCTTGAGTAGCTTTTAACTAGTTTATGTGGGCAATTTGTGTCATTTATTGGAGCTTAAAATTGGAGAGCATACACTGCCTTGCAGGTGTCTTCGTGAAGGAATGTGATGTCGCAGCATTCACCATAAGTACATTGGACGACCCACTTACACTGAATAAGGTTTTGTACTTGAGGCCCCCTGGTAATGTCTACTCCATGAATGAGCTAGCCAGTATTTGGGAGACCAAAATCAAAAAGAAGCTCCAGAAGATGTACGTATCAGAAGAAGAGCTTCTACATAAAATCAGAGGTAATTCTCATATTATGTTCAGTGTAACTTATGTACGAATTTATTACGTGTTAAGTATGGTTACTAGTAGTGCAGAAAACATTTCATCAGAGTCAGGAATACTGGTGCTGCTGGATAATGAGAAAGTGCAAATAAAAAGGCATACAAGGAAGAAACTATAACTCTTTTTAGTAGAACTTATAAACACACTGTATGTGTTCTGCAAATTTAATGCCATCAATTCTGTGTCCTTACTCTGTGACGGTTGTTATCTTAGGAAACTCGACTCACATAGTCTAGACTAGGCACTTGCTTCACGCCAAACATTGTGAGACAAGGTTGCTCAATCTTAGCAGAGGCTTGGGATTGAGTGCTCCCAAGTAGAATAGGCTCCCTGACCAAATGGCACTGGAACGGCTTCGGTTGAGTAAGATTTTAGGAATCACATATTGGACGGTAGAGAAGATGTCTTCGGCAAATGACAGTACGTCCAAAATAAGCTGATTTTCTTTAGGATCAAGTCCAATCCAATCCAATCCAATCCATGAAAACAGGCATATGATGAGCCATGAGAATTAGTGGTGTTACACGAGCAGTCTAACGTAAATGCCATTCTCGAGAAAACTTTGCCCGACTTAAAGCTGTAAAACAAGAAAAAAGAAAGAGAGAGACAAAGTACTAACATGAACGAGGTAATGGTACATTTTTTACAAAGGAAGTCATTTTTGTTTCTAGACTGCTAAATATAAGGAAGGTTACTTTTCTTTCCGGACATTTGTGGGCCATTTAACTATTACTGAAGCTACTTCTTCTTCAATAATTTTACATGTAATTTGGTTTGCTGTGATGCAGAGACTCCTTATCCAGACAACATGCCGTTTGTTTTTATATATTCGGTCTTCATAAAGGGTGATCAAACATACTTCGATATAGAGTCATCTAGGGGTTTGGAGGGGACACAACTGTATCCATACCTGAAGTATACAACCATCAGTGAGTATTTGGACACCCTTGTGTAGTGTCTATGTTCAGGTTTCTCTGAAGTGGCTAACTCTGCATATTTCCTCTCATATGTGCTACATTGTTCATGAGCACACTGAACATGATATTTTTAAATGAAGTGGAGACAGCAGCCTCAATAAATTTATGAGGGTAGAGAGGTTCTTGCCATTTCACACCTGCAGAAAATTATTTTATAACTTTCGAAAGCGTTTATTTTACCTTGGACAAGCCTACAATTCAATCCTCTCTTTTGCTTTTGAATCACTCGAAACTATTATAGGTATGTTCAAAGTATAATAAGTCAAGTTGACCATATTTAGCAAATGGTGAATATTAAGAAAAAGGATCTCCCATGTACTATCGGGAAGAATGCGAAATGTTCCGCGGCTGGAAGATTTTGCTAGACAATGGATCAAAAAACAGAAGCAACAATGTTCCCTTTTACTGCATATTGGATCATGAACAGATTGAGATCTTGGAAATTGCTTCGTTATCTTGTCCTTTTTTCCTGCATTTTGCTTCAAGCATGGCTTCGAATGCTTCGGGCATGTTTGAAGGTGCTTTAGTTAAACTTCTACTTTGGGAAGTTGCGACTCTTTTGAGATCATTGATTTCCATGGTTCTTCCTCAATATAGACAAACAATGCTATAATCATTCGTGATTTAGTATTTGTTTACATTCATTGGTGTTCACTCAAAAACCAAAATTATTGGTAAAAGGACACTAGAAGTGCCTAAAGTTTCGTACGGCGCTCACTTTAATGCTAAAAGTTTTCGGCGGCTCACTGCCTCTGGTGAGAAATTCCGGTCAAAATAGTTATGTGGCTTTTATAATTGAAATTTTAATATGAGTTGAAATTTTTTTTAAAAAAATCCAGTTCACCTAGACACGTAAGATGACGTCGCTTGATCCAACATGGTTGGGTCTTGCAAAACGACATCTCTGAATCCAATCAACCCATTTGATCCAAAACCGACGTAAAATTTTATCGGTGACGCAAAAAAAATCAGGATAGTTGTGTCACAATGAGTATAAAATGGGATATAGCCACTAATACAACCGTCGAATGGGCAAGTCTAGAGGGGTTTGGTTTGGCAAAGCTTGGGACTTGACAATCGGACCGCGCTGAAGCCAACTTCTGGCCTAAGTGCTCTTACCCAAGGCCGTCCATGAATAGATCAACCAAGGGTTAAGCCTAATGAGCTTCATTTGGGCCGAAAATAAAGAGCCAACACTTCAAACCATCCTAATTGCATTTTAAATCGGAAAAATTATCAAAAAAATTATAAACCTATTGTAATTGTCCAATTCAATCTTAAATATTTTGTATTTATGCCAATTTAATTCATCTCGTCAATGTTGGTTGGCTAGTGCTAACGTGGACGCCGACCGCCGCCAGCTATTCGGATGATGTTGATGTGGCAATTTTTAAATATTTTTTTTAGTTTTTATTAATTTTTAGTTGTTTTTTTTCTTTTTCTTTTTCTTCCTTCTTTTTATGTCCACAGTGGCCGATTAGGTTTTGGCGAGGCTCGTCAACCATCGGGCGAGGGCTGCAAAGCCCTCGGCGCCCACCCGGCCTCAACTAGATTTGGGCGTGGCTAGCCTTGCCATGGTCTTGTCGGCCATTGGCGAGGCCCTAGCAAGGCGGCAACCTACTGTGAACCCACGTGGCTTGCAAATCTCCCGTTCAAGGCCCCCCTTCTCTCTCTCTCTCTACAGCCAAAAGCCCTGATCTTTTTGGTTGAAGTGATTGAGTATAAGCTCCATTGGTGCATTTGGAAAGACTCCGTCGTCCTCTGTTGGACTAAATTCTGGTGGCATTACTACCTAAAGTGAGTGGAATGGTTGAAGTGATTGAGCATAAGCTCCATTGGTGCGTGGGAGAGACTCTATCATCTTCTGTCGGACTGAATTCTGGTGGCATTACTACCTAAAGTGAGTGGGATGGTTGAAGTGATTGAGTGTAAGCTCCATCGATGCGTTGGAAAGACTCAATCATCTTCTGTTGGACTGAATTCTGATGGCATTACTACCTAAAATGAGTGGGATGGTTGAAGTGATCGAGTATAAGCTTCATTGGTGCGTTGGAAAGACCCCATCATCTTCTGTTGGACTGAATTCTGGTGGCATTACTACATAAAGTGAGTGGGATGGTTGGAGTGATTGAGTGTAAGCTCCATCGATGCATTGGAAAGACTCAATCATCTTCTGTTGGACTGAATTCTGATGGCATTACTACATAAAATGAGTGGGATGGTTGAAGTGATCGAGTATAAGCTTCATTGGTGCGTTGGAAAGACTCCATCATCTTCTGTTGGACTGAATTCTGGTGGCATTACTACCTAAGTGAGTGGGACGGGTCAGGCATTTCGTCAAGCAGCTAGAAGGATCAAGGCGACGCCGGGTTCGGACATGGCTCCGCCTTCCATCTTGAGGTGCGGCCGTGGGCGAGGGTCCACCCACTATAAGGGAAAAAAAAGGAAGGAAGAAAAGAAAAAGGAAAAAGAAAATAAAAAATTAGTTAAAAAATGGTCACATTGACCGGTCAAAACTTATCAGATGGATTGAATTAGTATAAATGTAAAAGATTTAGAACTGAATTGGCATAATTATAATAGATTTATGACTTTTTTTTTATAATTTATTCAATTTAAATCACCCCCATCTCGGAAAAGATGGCTGTGACTCTGTGAGAATAGCCCTGTTCAGGTTTTGGAGGGGACGAGGAGACGAAGGTTTCTCCGAGCAAACAGGACTGTTGATTCTGAGCAGTGGACAGCCACCGTTCGAGTATAAAGTGTTGAGTGAGGGTGCAACACTCCTCGACGAGCGAAGAAGGGAATCTTGGTGGGGTTGCTCAGGAATCTGAAATGGAGAAGAAGAAAAGCAGAGTCTTGATCGTCGGAGCGACCGGGAAATTGGGCCACGAATTGGCCAAAGCCAGCCTCAACTTCTCGCACCCGACCTTCGCACTCGTCAGAGAGACTGCTTTCGCCGACCCCAACAAGCTGGTCAAGATCCACTCTCTCTCTCTCATGCTGGTGTTACCCTACTCAAGGTATTCACTTTATGATCTCTGTTGTATTTGCTTTGCTCGGTCTTTCTTGATTTTTATGGGGGATATTGTTTTTGCTTATACGTTTTGCTTTTCATTTTTTCCCTTACTGGGTGCTTCAGGGTTCATTGCAAGATGAGGAGAGTCTCATTGAAGCAATCAAGAAAGTGGATGTTGTGATTTGTGCTGTGAGCTCCACACAGGTCCCGGATCAGAAACTGCTGGTTCAGGCCGTCAAGAAAGCTGGCTCCATCAATGTAACATCTTTTCTTTTATCCCTTTGATCGCTTTTTGTCTTTTTTTGTTTTGGTGGTTTTGACTTAAAAAGTAATTTTCTTTATTGTGATAATGTCGATTGGTAACACTGGAACAATGAGTAAAATATTTTGTAGGGACATTCTGTATTGAACAAAATGCCATAAGCTAGGCCAAGGCAACCCAATAACATACACTGGAACAATGACTAAAATATTTATGTCTTGAGTTCAGCTTTTAGGTTAATTTTTGTTTCGATCCCTAAATTGGAAATACTATATATAGAGACAATTACACAGATTATGATGCAAACATGGAAATGCAATGTTGTTTCTGACTAACTAATAGATAATGACACTGGATCAGATATATATGGCTCTACTGGGAAGTAAAGTGTGGCACTGCATTCTTCTTTCGCCAGTAATGTTTAATGCCGAAGAATATATCGATGTACATTGCGGGAGGAGAAGTTGAATGCAAAATGCTGAAAATTTTGTTAAGGTGAAACGAAGAAAGCTTAATTCTCCTTTTGCAGAGGTTTATTCCTTCAGAATTTGGTTTGGACCCAGACAAGGTTCACATATCTGGCATGGACTACAACTTCTACGCAAGGAAAGCCCAAATAAGGCGTCTTGTGGAGGCTGAAGGTATTCCTTATACCTTCGTATCTTGCAACTTTTTCATGAGCTTACTTCCATCCCTGGTTCAACCGGAGCTCAAGGCACCTCCAAGGGACGAGATCAAAATTTATGGAGACGGAAATATAAAAGGTTCATTCTTGAGTAGCTTTTAACTAGTTTATGTGGGCAATTTGTGTCGTTTATTGGAGCTTAAAATTGGAGAGCATACACTGCCTTGCAGGTGTCTTCGTGAAGGAATGTGATGGCGCAGCATTCACCATAAGTACATTGGACGACCCGCTTACACTGAATAAGGTTTTGTACTTGAGGCCCCCAGGTAATGTCTACTCCATGAATGAGCTAGCCGATATTTGGGAGAGCAAAATCAAAAAGAAGCTCCAGAAGACGTACGTATCAGAAGAAGAGCTTCTACATAAAATCAGAGGTACTATTTCTCATATTATGTACAGTGCAACTTATGTACAAATTTGTTACAAGTTAAGCATGGTTACTAGTAGTGAAGAAAACATTTCATCAGAGTCCCGACCACAATACTGGTGCTGCCGGAGAATGAGAAATTACAGATAAAGAGGCATACAAGAAAGAAACTATAGTTCTTTTTGGTAGAAACTCATGAACACACTGTCTATGGGTGCTGCAAATCCAATGCCATCAATTCTGTGTCCTTACCGTGTGATAGTTGTATAAGGAAATTCAACTCACATAGTCTAGGCTAAGCATTCGCTTCATGCCAAACTTTCTGAGACAAGGTTGCTCCATCTTAGTAAAGGCTTGGGATTATGCTAATTGCTCCCAAGTAGAATAGGCTCCTTGATAAATGGCACTGGCACAACTTCGGGTGAGTGAAAGTTTAGGAATCATACATTGGATAGTACAGAAGACGTTTAAAGGACAGTACGTCCCAAACAAGATGATTTTCTTTAGGATGAGTCCAATCCGGTACATAAAAACAGGCATATGATGAGCAGCTAGAATTAGCAGGGTTACACATGAGCAGTCTAAGGTAAATGCCATTCTTGAGAGAACTTTGCCACGACTCCCCAAGTAAAACTGTAAAACCTTAAAAAAGAAAAAGAAAGACAAAGGGCTTCCGCTAATGAAGTAAAGGTACATTTGTTATCAAGGAAATAATTTTTGTTTATGGACTGGCGGATGTAAGGAAGGTTCGCTTTTCTTTCCAGACATTGTTTGGCAATTATACTATTACTGAAGCAACTTCTTCAATAATTTTACATGTAACGTGGCTTGCCGTGATGCAGAGACTCCGTATCCAGACAACATGCTGTTCATTTTCATGTACTCTGTCTTCATAAAGGGTGATCAAACGTACTTTGATATAGAGTCGTCTGGGGGTTTGGAGGGGACACAACTGTATCCACACTTGAACTACACTACCATCAGTGAGTATTTGGACACCCTCGTGTAGCAGCTATGTTTAGGTTTCTCTGAAATGTGTAACTCTGCATTTTTCTTCTCATATGTGCTCCATTGTTCATGGGCACACCGAACATGATATTTTCTACTGAATTGAAGAAGGTAGCTTCCATAAATTCATGAGGGTAAAGATTTAACACCTGCAGAAGATCATTTCATAATTTTTTAAAGCATTTTATCTTGGAAAAGCGTACAATTCAATCCTCTCTTTTGCTTTTGAATCGCTAGAAAATATTTTAGGTATGTTCAAAGTATAATAAGTCAAGTTGACCATGTAAATAGTGGATGTTAAGAAAAAGGAACTCCCATGTACTATTAGGGAGAACGAAAAATGTTCCGGGGCTGGAAGATTTTGCTAGTGACGGATGGCAAAACGGATGCAACAATGTTCCCTATTTATGCTTATCGGGTCATGAACAGAATGAGATCTTGGAAATTGCTTTGTTATCGTCCTTTTTTTCCTGCATATTGCTTCAAGCATGTCTTCGAATGCTTCGGGCATGTTTGACGGTTATTAATGTGCTTTCTTGCAAAGTTTTACCTGAATTAGGCGTCTACTTTTGGAACTCGCGACTCCTTTGAGATGATTAATTTTCGTGGTTCTTCCTCAATATAGACAAAGAATGCTACAATCATTCGGAATTTAGAAGCTAGAGGCAGCAGCTGTTATTTCTGACTCTACGGTTTTTGTATGTACTTGACTAGCTTTTGATGCCGAAGTGCGAGTTATCAAGGCTCCGTTCGTTTCATGAAAAAGAAACTCCGGAAAAACGTTTTTCGGGTTTTTCGGTATTCGTTTCACGGAAAATAACTTCTCACGAAAAACATTTTCCAGAAAATGGACAAAACACCTTTACTTTTGAGGAAAATGTTTTCCTCTTTTTGAAAAGAGGAAAACATTTTCCCCCCTCCTTTCACCATGCATTTTAAATATTTTAATATTCTTTTTTTTTCCTTCTCTTTTCTATCTTCTTCTCTGACCGATCGCCGGGCACAGCAGTTGGGCAAGCTCGGGCCTTGCTAGATCCAACAAGCTGGGAGATGCTCGAGCCTCGCCCGAGGTCGCCACAGCTTACCGAATCTGGCAAGGCCCAAGCCCGCCTGATTGGCCTTGGGCAAGCTCGCCACAAGCGAGTAAGGCTTGACCTCACTGGAATCTAGTGAGCTTGAGCCTCGCCGGCCTATGGCGAGGGTCGAGCTGGCCAACAACCAACCGAGGAAGAAAAAGAAAATTAAAAATATTTTGAAAAAATAAAAATGAAAAATTATTAAAAGTAGTACAAGGAAGAAAATCTTTTCCATACCGAACAACAGAAAATATATTTCGAAACTTTTTCAAATTTCAACCGAATATTGGAAAGTTATGTCATTTTCCAGAAAAATGACTTCCTAAAAAACATTGTCTAGAAACGTAACATTTTCCGTGAAACAAATAGAGCCTCAGAGTCAAGAATACATGCTCGATCCATTCTTTTTGGCCACCTGCTAATGTAATGTCCAAGCATGCTCCCTATCTGACATATTAAATAACTAGATACCTAATTTGATGGGTCGTGTTTTCCTTTGTCTCAATCAATCTTAACCCACCAAAAGCATTGTCGTAGGGATCCGAAAAAACATAGCCCTTATTTGACAGACAAGTCCAGTGATTTAAGGTCTCACCGTATAAGCAGATCAGCATGGAGAAACTACAGTCTTACATCTATCCCCAAGGCTTCGAAATTCTAAAGTGCAGCTGCTCGATATACCAGTATAGTAATTTCACTTGGATCAGAATTCTCATTGGTCACGGCACAATTTTGACCCTCATTCTTGATTTAGGTCCAAAGTAGGTTCAGTACATAACCGCCGAGCAGCACAAGGGCTTGTTCATAGATACATGGAAGTTGAATAGATGCTGCGTGAAGTGCCAAACATTATGCCATGACCTGCTTTAGCCCCAAAAAGTATAGAGGAAAAAGAATACATGGTAGCAGAACATGAACATTGAAAAAAATTTCCAGTATCATTGATAGTCAAATTTCCTTACTACATAATAGAAGGGTTACAAGGACAGTGTCGGCATTCAACGCAGATGAAATCTATCATGTACCAGGAAGGAGACTCCTCGGAACAGTTAACATCCCTCGGCAGCTATAAGCACCTCTTTCCACCAACATTGGAAAGGCGATGGTACAGTTGATCTATCCGTTCCAAACTACGTATCCAAATTTATATAACATCAATCGAGATCCTTGAAGTGAAAACGAAAAAGGAACAGATATCATGAATATCCAAATAGCAACCATTCTACCATCTTCCGTCCAAAATTCCCCAACTGCAAGACTATGCTGCCCCATTTTAATCCCCACGTGAGCCACTGGTACTAGCAAAAGATTTCTTACCACCATATTTCTGCAAAATAAATAGAATCGCAGCCATTACTTGAAAGGTGATAATGCTAGTAGTAAAACTTGCAGTAACCAGAACAAACTAGTGTGCAAATTCGTTCGCAAAGCCATGTGAAGGATTGGTATTTAAACAAATGGACCATATCCAAGCATCCAATGAGTTTTTGTCACAACCCTTCTGTAAACCCATTTGTAAACTAATCTCTACTGCATAGTTCATAAGAATAATACATATACCGACACTGCAAAGAGATCTCACCTGCTTCCCAATGCTGAATGGTATATACTTGTATTTGATCATGTGTGCAATTTGACGTCTCATTGTCATGATGAAAAGCACTAGCCAGTAAAAGAGCAATATGGGCCAAAAGACGGGAACATCAAACATGGAGAAGAAGGTCATGAGGAATGCTATGAAAAATGCACTTGTTATGGAGTGCCTGAAAAACATAAAGAAACCAGTCAAGTGATAACTCAACTCAACTCAGTGCACACATAATGACCGAGAAAGCACTTTCCAATTGAAAAAGAGCTTAATAGCTAGAGAAAAGGTTCACATATAAGGCAACTCTCTCGTTTATGTTTAACAGTCTTAAAACACCATACTTCCTGAGGCAGCAGCTCAGACAAACTTAATAACCTACTTGGCCCAGAGCTATTATGACTATCAAGTCAAGTTAAATCATAACTTTACTTTAGTCCAGCATCTTTGTTTAACAATTCTAACAGTGTAACCACAAACAATGTGCGGGAATGAAAGAATTGCTTCTTAAAATCATCGTCTTTTCCAGAGTTAAACAACACGTCCACGTCAAACATTAAGCATCAAGACAAAGATTTGTCAGTTGCACGCAGTATTATTATGTTAATAGGGAATGATATAGAAATTAACACCGTTTTTCAAGTAAACCAACTCCCAACATACTGTTATGTTCATCGTTCTAAATTCTAGGTGCCACTAATTATGGAAAAAACAAGGGAGACAGCATCTTCAGACTAATAAATTCAAAAGCAAGAAGGCACAAGCATAAATCAAACCAATGCAAGAGGATACATACTACCGACTTTGTGTATCACTTCCAAGAAACCCGCCTCACAAAGTAACTTCGGTGCAAGCCATAGATTAGCCAAACTAAGTTGTAGAAAATGACCAAAAACTAACTAGGATCTCACAAGACCGAATCTTTTAAAGGTCATTAAAAGATTGTGTAGATTTTGCTTTCGTATTCAACTTCCTGGTCCACTCTCCAACGCCTCAACGAGATAGCCTCTATTTGGGGATGAACACTTTCGCACACTACAACTAAGCCACTCAATCTTCCATGAACTACTACACCACAAGACTATTATAAGCCACCTAACAGTAAAGAGTTACAAGCTAACAAACAAACCAGAATAGCACTTGCAAATGCCTCCAACCTACAGAGAAACTTCAAATGACTGCAAGCATCGAATGAGATATACATTCTGATGAACAATTCAACCCTAGCGCAAGAAAAAGGGGATTCAGCAAATGGGCCAAAAAGAACAGGAGGAATATTCAATTACCAGAACTTGAACTCCGGGAGCCGCCGGATGAACGGCTTGAACTCGTCGGACCCTTTCGTCGGCAGCATCGGCCCGTCCGAGACTTCCAACTCGGGATCGACCAACGGGGACAGGAACCCGATCATGAGATTCAGTATATAGATCCCCAGGCCATACGAGACGATGTAAAACCCCTGGATGTACACGACGCGCATGACGTAGATGGCCACCAGGACGAGGGTCCCGATCCACCGGTAGGTGGCGTGGGGGGTGGACTTGTCCAGGTAATGCTGGTACAGCCTCCAGACGTCGTGCCTCCACTGATCTATCGGCGCCGCCGCCGCCGCCAAGGCAGCATCGCTCCCAGCTCCCTCCATCGAATCCAACCACCAAACCCTGCAGCACAAAACAAACCAACCCATCACCACGCAGGAAACCACATTTGGGTTTCTCACAAAATCGCGGCTTGACACGACCCGGAAACACAATCTCGCTCAAAATGCGCAATTTCCGCCGCAACGAATCAACCCATTCAGAAACCCTTCCCCCCCATATCCCCCTTCCAAGAACAGACAAGCCGCGGAAATTAGGGCATCATCAACCGCACCGAACAACAACGGGTCCCGGGAAACGAACGAGGAATCGATCGATCCGAGGAGGGGCGAACCCCGGGAAAACCCGGACATGCCCCCCCGAGGATCTGAAGCAAGCTAAGCCGCGAATCGCTCGAGAAAACCGCACGGAAATTCGAGAGGAAGTCGGGTCGAGAAGGGGAGGAGCGCAGCAGATCGACGGAGGAGAAGCTGACCTGGAGCGAGACCGGCGTCGAAGGGAGATTGAAGGAACGATCAAGACGACGACGGAGGAGGCGAGGCTGAAAGAGCAGCAGCGGCAGATCTGCACGAGCAGAGAGACGGAGTAAGAGAGAGGCGGGGGGGGGGGGGGGGGGGGGGGGGGAGGGGAGGAGATTTTCAGGCCTTTTTCGTATGACGACTTCGTTTCTTCTTTTTTTTCTATTTTATTGAATTTATTATGCGTCCCCCTATCGAGCGTCGTCTTCTACTTTTCTCTGTTTTTGTTGTTTTTTTTGTTTTTAGTCGTTTTGGCATTTCGGTGGCGTATAAGCGCATATTCCTCGTACGCGGAAAACTTAATAATCACGCATGTTGTCATCTAGGCAAGCATATAAATCGAGATAGGATGAAATTTATCGTTTTCCGTATTTGGTTCCTCCTTAAGATAGAACGAGATAGGATATAAGAGGATTATTGACCAGATAAGAATATATGAAGGAGGATATGGGATAAAGGTGGATTGGATATGTTCATGGTATAATAGCTACTTTTCTTCTAGTAACAGACTTATTAAATTTATAAAATTACAATAATGACTATGTATTAATAATATGTGAATTCTAATATAAAAAAAATAAAATTCAAAATAACCGTAATTTTTTTTATCTATTACCAGTTTTATTTATATAGTTGAATTTCTTTCTATTTTGTAATATATATCGTACATGTTTTGTGTTTATATTTGTTACATATTTTAGGCATATTAGTATACTTTATTACTTATTAAAATTTCTATTGAGAAATGATGGAAGGGAATAAAAAGGAAATACAAAAGAAAATGAATAAAAAAGAGAGGGAAATATAAAGAAAAAATAAGAAAATAAAAATGAAGCCGGTGAGAAAGTCGAAGCATTATACTTTTTGAAATTGAGAAGGTGAATGATTATGTTTTTTCTATATTACTAGATTCGGCATTCGCTGCATGATTTACCCTGTCGAGGTTGCGGTAGCACATTTACGTTTATTATCACGGTCGAACCAATGGCTCTGGAATATTGCAGTGAGTTCCTTTTTTGTAATCATGGATTGATTGATGAAGATTATCTCCGGTTGTGTATTTGTGGTTTCTTTAGCAGTGAATCGTAAGATATACTTGCCATTTCCGTTTGTGCATTTTCAAATTTATTTACACTAATACGTTGTTCATACTAAACATGGATATAATAGGATATGAAAGTATTCGACTTTATTATCGCGATTCACCATGCGCTGACATAGCAAAATCTAGTCATATCCTATCTAGTTAAAAATCCAGACGACCAAATATAACCTAAACGATTTTATTAAACACTCCTTCAAGGAAAAATTAGAATTTTCAATACTTCGCCTCCCGTGTTATATATAATTAATGCAATGAAAATCACAATAAATCTTTATTAAGTATTACTTAACAAGTGTTCCGAGATTACTCTACCCTCATGCAATGAATTGATGCCTAACACACAATACACTTCATCATCCACTAGGGTTCGATTTGAATATTTATTTCCCTTAATAAATTAAGTTAGCCTTTGGGCAAAAAATAAAATAAAATCCAAAGAAGAAAGAAAAACTTGAGTGGTTCTAAATGGTGAAGACTTATGGTTACGTGTGAAAAATCAAAGACGTGAATGCATTAGGGAAGACGATTCAAAAGAGACGGCATTAACGTTGATAAAGTTCAAGCAAGAAGGTACGACTCTTATATCTTGTAACATACTATACGCCACAAAAGGTCTTATAATAGCTTTAAGTTCAGTTTGTTTTGCGAAAAAAGAATAATTTGAAAAATATTTTCTCGAAAATAATTATTTGTGTCGCTTGAAATAATCAGTAAATAAAATATATTCATTATCGATAATAATTTATGTAAATATTTTTGTGGACAACTAAAAAATTTTCATTCATTCATTCATTTTTATAAGCCATAAAAAAATCATTTTAAAAAAATATTTTTCAAATCATTTATTTTTCGCGAAATAACGGCATCCTATCTAATATGTTGTATGCGCCACTTTCGAATGACACGGGCAATTCTCATTCATTGATCATCATTCGTCATGTTAAGCAAGTCGACACAATTAAAGTACAACTCGAATTTTACTAGTTTTCACGCATGTGCATTGCGCGGGAATACATTTAGATTTTTTTCATTATTCCGTAAAAATAAATATATCATCAATAAATCTAAAAGCAACTGATATCATCAATAAATCTAAAAGCAACTGATATAAAGAAAACAATAACTATCTCTTTGTAACGAATTGTTATATAAAAAAAATAAATTTTATAATGTTTTCTTTTCCTTAGGTCGATAGCTAAATTTGGAATAACCGAATCAATCAATAAAGCCTCAGATGAATGATACATATATCATTTGTTGTCCTGATCCTCACAGGGTTATACACAATAGGAGAACTCGTGAAGTAAAATTGATCGATATTGCCTTTTTAGCTCAATTAATTCAACAAAATTATTTAATCGTTTAGTTTAACAAAGTAAGTTAGATTAGGCTAAAATTACTTTTAATTTACTCTAAGAAAATTACATCCAAGAGAGGACCCTCATATAGTCTAAAGCACAAACAAGGACGGGCAATGTAAGAAACCAAAAGTCAGAGAACGGCATCTCGGAAGACTTCTTGGTACTTGTGCATGAATTGAATAAGTGGGAGAGAGCACATGTGTATTTTAATTATGACTGATATTTCATGCTTTGCTGTTATTAAGATACTGAGATAGTTATTTGTGTTACTAGCGCAAAAACCCCAAGTTAGTACGTCTGTGATAAATTTACTCCAAACTAATTTTTTGATTACCAAAAATCCCAAACCGATACACGTGTCACAAATTTACCCTCCGTTAGTTTTCGTTAAATTTTACCGTTAATTTATTGAGTTGAGTGACATATGACAGTTAACGGATGTAGTGATTTGGGGTTTTACCCTTTGTTTGTCACGAGTATACTATTTTGAAAATTTTCATGGTATTAATTCAATTTAATAAAAACTAATATAGAGTAAATTTATGACATGTGTACTGAATTTTTTGTGGTTAAAAAATTTGTTTGAAGTAAATTTATCAAAGGTGTACCAGTTTGGAATTTTTTGTGATCAAAAAATTAGTTTGGGGTAAATTTATCATATGTGTATTAATTTGGGATGTTTTGTGGTATTAATCCTAATTATTTCAAAAAAATATTACATATGTTATAATGGTAAATGATGTTTTCTGGGTAACTTTTGTTGTCGCTTGTATAGCCTTTGCAGGATTAAAATTACAATCCACAAAAGGGAAACAAATGGAATTTAGATGTAACATAAAATATTGTTTTTGAAAACTTCAAAAAAATAATAATAATGTTTGAAGCACTCGCCTTTATTAAATTAGATTGCTTCCATAGATTGGTTTCTAGAATTTAATTTACTAAGAAAAAGTGATCATTGTTAATCTTCAAAACTCTTATATATATATATATATATATATATAAACTCTATATATATATAGCAGTTGACTCCAGCAAATTAGTCTCTTAAGCTTCCATAGGTAGGTTTCTAGAATTTAATTGACCAAAAAACCCAATTTGATTATGCTTATCATTGATGCTCAAAACCCTCTCTATGTTAGGGGTGTGCAAAAGAATCGAGAACAACCCGAACTGCCCACAACCGGACCGAACTAGCATATTTCATGGGGACCGGTCCGATTCCTGGTTTCAATTTACTAAAACCGATGAGTATCGTTCCAGTTCCCAATTTCAGGTGTGGAATTGCCCACCTGGACCGGATCGGTGTATCTAAAAAAAAATCAGCTCACTCTCAGATTTTCAATGAAAGTGAAAGTCACGCCTTTTGCAATATACATTACTCGCGGTCCTAAAAAAAGAACGAAAAGAAACCCTAACCTCATCTTTGCTTGCATCTTTATGAGGTTGTTCACTTTCCGTGCATCTCGATCGGTTACGCATGTGGCATTTGCTGGAAATCACCAAGAGGTCTTGTGGCCAGAGAAGGGTGGTTCGACTGCAGTAAGAACTTCACTGTTGACCGAGCGATGGAATTTGTGTGAAAGAGATCAATGACTGAAGATGTTTATAATCATCTGGAAACGGGACTGAAACCTGCCTCAATTTTCAATTTGCAAATTGCCAGCGCATTACATGAACTTGTTGGAGACATTTCGACCAATTCCGTGGATCCTACTGGGACCGGACCGATTCCGTGGATACAAAAATTCACTCATTTTTGTATTAGGATCACATGTTGTCGTGCCATATCACATTGTGCATGGCTAACAATTTTTGACACGACATGAAATGAGACAGAAGAAGACCGACAAATTTTCGACAAAAACTTGTTTCTATCTCTCTTTTATGTTTGAATTTCAAATATGCACGAAGAGAAAGGATACCTAACTATGTTCTTAAATAGTAGAGTTTATCTTGAGCACTATTATTGTTCAATAGAATAATTTTAACTTAAATGATATATTTCACACTGTATTATTCGTTCAATTTGACCAGATCCATTTGACTAGGAAATTACTTAAATGATACTACTGTTGAACTTGTGAAATGTTAGGTGGCTATCGATAAGAAGAATGTTGATATTATCTGAAAAGGTAAAGAAACTAGGTGATTATTCAATTATTCAACGCAAGGATGGTTTCCAAAAGCCTAAAAAAGTGAGACCAATCAAGATTACCCAATGCGCGGACCGTTCCAGTACTTGAAACGATAACGAGAACACGGAGCACTACTCTCCTGAAACACGGATCGATAGGGATAGATTTCTTCGTAATGATTTATTGGAACGAAATTTGTCGATTCGGAATGAAAAAACATTTTCGAAAATCAAATATAAATTATTGAAACTTTCTTATATTTATGGATGAGCATGTTAATTAGATAATAAAAAAAAACATTTTCCTTTTCCTTTTTAGTTAGCATATGAGTTATGTTATGTACTTATGTCTAAACACGCACGTTTGTATATTGGGTTCATTAAATATTAGGCCGTAAGGCAAGCCCCTAGTGATTTTTTACAAGCCCATAATTTATCTACTATTTCGACTCCGTTTGTTTCGTGGAAAATGAATGATTAGGAAATTATTTTCAAAAAAATGATTGCTTGTATTGCTCTAAAGAAAGGATGAACGAAAAATATTTTCATCATTCATAAAAATATATAAACATAAATTATTGTTGTCATTAACTAATTATTCTAAGAATACAAGCAATCATTTTTCGATAAATATTTTTTAAATTATTTATTTTCTTACGAAAAAAAAACGGAAGCTTAATTTCTGAGTTGGGCCCATAGCTTCTTGGTAAACCACATAGCTTCTAGGTAAACCAGATCAGGATTCGTCGGTGGTGTAACGTGTGCTCGTAACCTTGAAAACGAGTACCATTCACAAGTATAAGCACCTTTAAAACGATTTTTTTTGTGAAATTGGTTCGTTTCGTCGTACATTCCTACAAATTTTACCACCCCAGGCAATTTATATTGAAGACGGCAAGTGGGGAATCGAATAAAACTGCGAATGAATCCAAAGTGCGTCAGCGAGAAGCCAACATCATGTTAACTCATGTCCTTTTCTTTCCATGTGTGTGTCTTCCCTGTCTCTCTCTCTCTCTCTTCTCTGAAGACGTCGCGTGGACAAGGAATGGCCGTTGATGAGAAGTTGGACCCTTGGTTTTGTCGGCGATGTCCCTTCGTTTCCAGCCCCACATTGCCTCCTTTGGGCCCTTCTTCTGCAAACACCGAACAAGGGTTTGGCAAACTCTATATTTTGCACCACTGCAAGATCACATTTCCAGGTATAGTTTGGTGCATGCCAAGCAACCGTGAAGAAGGATATATTCGCTCTACGAATTCCATTCTCTAGGTACTCCCAAACGTAGTGTCAATGTCGGTATTTTTAATATGGAAAAATTGACATGCATGTGGCACCATTCTTTCGATCGCAAACTGTGCAACCCTAATACCTTGAATTGTTCGATTGGGCCTAAATTAGCCTTGCTCTCACTCACACTCTCAAGGAAGGAAGGGAGTTCTCAGAGAGAGAAAGTAGAAAAGAGAAACTCTTGGAGAATGCTCTATTTTTCAATGAAAGTGGTGATACAACTGAGGAGAGGCCTCTAATTACAACCATTGATCTTCTACACGATTTAAAAGCATGAGGATGTCAATCCTTGTCTAATCAATTCGATGGTAGAGATGCACTTTATATAATGATGGAGGATATTGATCCTTGTCACATTAATCTAATTATGGAAATTGGCTTCATCCAACAGTTGAGAGCATTAATTCTTGTCAAACAAATCCAAGGATAAAGATTGAGTCCCCTTACGGTCTAACAGCTTTAATGAGTCCCCTTCGAATCGTTGATGTAGTGTTCCTTTGGTTTCATGACGTGGTGCTCTTTGGTCCGTGACACTTGCATGGAGTTGAGCCGTTTATAAAGAGGGAAGTTGGGGATTTTAATAAGTAAAGGAAGGGTCTAATCTTGAATACAAGCGATCTTACGTGGAGACTAGTCTTTATCTTTGCGCTTACAGCTTCAACCATTATTTGCACATTATCTTTGGCAACTATTAACATCTGCGCATGTATTTTGATTTTCGGTGGGTGAAACACGCCAAGTGATAGGCTTTTCTAAGATTTCGCGGACTTTGATCGTGGATGATCGACAACTTCGCGACTTGGGGTTGGGATGGGAGAGATTAGGGTTCTAATTTTCACATAATTAACTTTGACTATTCCTAATTCCCTAAACTAGATGCTTAGGATTTTTTTTTTGGGAATTTTTAAGATTATTAAACCAACCCGTCAAACATGGTTCAACAAAAGTGAGCAAAATAGAACCTGTGGGAACTGTCCTTCCAAATTCTACTTTAGGGAGTTTTCTGCAGCAGTTTTAATTGTCTTTATATGACATGTCTCTTCAGCTCATATATTTTCAATTTTTTGCAACAGTTTTAATTGTCTTTAATAGACATGTATGTTCATGTCCTTTCATTCCTGACTCTTCTATTTATGTCTTTTCATATTCTAACTCTACAAATTAAAATCAACTATTCTTCTTTAAAAGTGGAATTTACAACATTACGAGTTTAGAAAACCATTTCAATGTCTAAGTGTGCGGATTCGAGAAAAGTTCGACCGAGTCTTATTTGCATAGTGCTAAAACAAACATGTTCAAGGTATTGTATCTTGGGCGGCATAGTTCATAAATCTGCAAAGAACCATTGGCAAGAACTAATCACCTTATAGAAATTCGGTAATCCGTACCTCACCTCCTTTTTAATTTTGTTGCAATCCGTTCAATTTTTCCCACATGATGTAGGGCAAAGTCGAATGATTGTGGTGGTTGGCCAATGCAACTTCGGGCGAGAGTCCACAGAGGATCCATACGCGTCTCTACCTCATCACACCGAGAGAAGGAACTCTCGCACTTGAAACCTTTTTCTTGTTTCCAAGAATACATCTCTCAAAGAAGATGGCTCGGGGACTTTCCAAAGTCAAAGCCGAGCACAAAGTTAGGCAATAACCCATTCACTCCGTCTAGTGGCTGCATTTGTTAGAGTTCATTTGTTATCGCTTTCTTGGAGTTATTATTTATGATTAATTCATTTACTGGGTATAACAAACAGTATTGTGTTACGTATCTAACAATCTTGAGGAGATTAATTCCTGCCAACGGTGCTTTGCAGATTTACGAACTACACATCCCAAGATACAACATCTCAAATCTGTTTGTATTAGCACTATGCAAACAGGAATCAGACATGTCTATTAAACTAAACTCAGAACGTTGTATATTCTACTTTTAAATAATAGAGTTAGAAAATGAAAAGAGATAGAACTGAAGAGTCACGAATGAAATGATATAAACAGACATGTTTATTAAATTAAATCTAGAAGGTTGTATATTCTACGTTTAAGGAAGAATAGTTTATTTAATTTATATAGGTAGAAAATGAAAAGACATGAACTGAAGAGTCATGAATCAAATGACATGAACAGACATGTCTATTAAAGACAATTAAAAGTGTTGCAGAAAACTCTTTATAGTAGAATTTGAAAGGACAGTTCTTGTGGCATCACGGATTTTGTTTTGCTCACTTTTGTTGAACAATTAACAATCTATAATTACAATAATAAAACTTGAGCCAATAAAGTTATGGGTCAATTAAGATATATTATTTGCCCCGGACTACCTCCATATTTCGATGTGAGACTTTGTAACATAACTCACACAGGCATCCATAACACAAAAAAGGTGAAAGAGCGACCTCATTTTACGTGAGAGTTCTTCATGACTTTCATGAAGCAACAAAGAGTTTGGTTAAACTGCCTTAGGTGGCCATTTGGTTGAAAGAGTTGCCACATCATGAAAATTATGCATACCAATGAAAATTTATGGCCAAAAAAAGTAACTAGTATTCTCTATCTAAAGGACTTAATACCCAAAAAAAAACCTCAAATTTTAGCTTTTGTCCTAATTTTACCTTTTATTTCATAAAAAATCTCCAATTTTAGGTCATGTCCCAATTCTACCATAAATTTTTTTATCCCATAAAAAACCCTCAAATTTAGGTACAGTCTCAATTCTACCATAAACTTTTTTTATCTTATAAAAACCCTTAACTTTAGGTCCAAAATCAATTTTACCCTAAAAATTTTTTATCTCACAAGAAAATCCCAACTTTAGGTCCAGTTTCAATTTCACTTTAATTTTTGTCTCATAAAAGACCACCAAATTTTACTTGAGTCCCATATTTGCTCTCCATTAACCCTCCGTCCGTCCAAATTGCCCTTAGTGATTTTGCGCTTGTCGATCTCTCGTGCTTGGGAATGTTTCATTTCTCATGGTTGGAGAGAGCTTGTGCTTGAGAGTTTTTTGTGACGCCCCCACCTCGGGGTCATTCATGTGACGTCCCGTTCATTATTATCTTTCTTTAATCACACAAGCGGAAGCATATCTCGGGGCAATCACATTAAAAACAAATAGCGGGATTAAGACAAATAGCATCATGAGCAAACCTTATGTTTATAGGACACGCAAACATATTTTACAAGCTAACTTAGTCGATTTTAGCCATTTACACATGATAACAAATGGCTCGGATGTCCTAAGCCCACTACTTTGGATTCACAGTTTTTAGCTTTCCCCGAACTCCAACATGGCTCGAACTCCTCCTGTCGCCGCCGTCCGTTTGACCATCCTATGGACCTGAGGGGGGGAAAACGAGGGATGAGTTGGGGAGATTCAGCAAGTGAAAATACTAATATCAAGCGAGGATATATCGATCGCCGTTAACATGAGTCGGCCCTTATCGTACCGGCATCGATAGCAAATCAATAGCAAAGTTCATGTCAACAAATACTAGAGAACTCTAAGCATGGCTATAACACATGAACATCACTAGCCAAATTCCGGTTTCTATCTCGAGATACGAACATCAAATACAAAACATAAACAAGCCAAAGAGATAACCAATCAAGACCGAATACGGTCCAAGCAAATCACGTCACAACGCATCTCAACATCCTTTCCCGATATTAAGGAATTCACTTACCCAACAATTAAACAAGAACTAGAGAGTAGAAAATGGATGGGAAAGACGACGACTTCGGGATCTCAGCAACTCAAGGTGTCGACCCCTTTCTTTTCTTTCCCTCGACTTTCTCTTTCTCGGTTTTCTCTCTCTCTCTCTCTCTCTCTCTCTCTCTCTCTCTCTCTCTCTCTCGGCCGGTTTGTGTGTGTGGAACTAAAGGGGAACTAAGCCTATTTATAGGCAAGCCAACCTTGCTCACCAAGTTTAGGAGTCCAATGAGGTAAGCGCACGTGTCATCGAGTGCGTGAGGTAAGCACACGTGTCATTGGAGGTACGAGGTCATCGCTTACCTCGCAGCTTCATAATAACAAGGGACAAAATAGCATCATTACCAAATCTTCTTAAAATCTTTACATTAATGAATAAGAGTTAAAATATCATGATGCAATGCTTCCAAAATCAAATGTCATGATTATAAGGATTCTGAAAATCATGGTATTAATGAATAAGAGTCAAAAGTCATGATGAAATGTCATTAATAAAATATTCTGAAAATCTTGGCATTAATGAAATGATCTTGAAAATCTTTGCATTAATGAATGAGAGTCAAAATATCATCATGAAATGTCATTAATAACTTGATCTTGGAAATCTTTGCATTAATGGACAATGGACAAAATAACATGATGAGATGCCCCTAAAGTCTTATGGCCATTAATGCATGTCATGATTAACCTTAATAAATGAAATTTGAAGGAGAAGCTTTGACCGTTTCAAGATTTTTCCAAGTCTAACTTGTTCCCCAAGTTCTTGACCAACTTGCTTACCAAGCTTAGACTAACTTGCTCACCACTCCAAGCCATCAATGCATGTCATGATGAAGGGCCCTAAAGTCCAAGCAATCAATACAAGCCATTATGAGGGTGGCCTCCAAAGTCAAGAACAATAATGGCCAATTAATAAAGCTTTGAGGATAAGCTTTGACTCAGTCAATGCCTTATCCTCTAGATTCCTCTACAAAATTCCAGAACCGTGGACTCCCTAGAACCTTCTGGATTTACTGAATTCTCGCGCAAATGACTTGGGCCAATCAGGTCACACGAAATAGACTAATTGGCACAAGAATCACAACACGTGCCATACTTATTCACAAGATTTTCTGAAGGTTTTCCGCAATAAACACGCATAATAATTCCATCCAACCCGGGATTCGGTGCGGATATGTCCTTAAATATCACCAAAAGATATCAAGTCGGGATTCAAACGTTCTCATATAGAAATTGATAAATCTTTGAAATCTGACAAAACCAAACAGCTTTGCACTGTTCACAAAATCGAACTTGAAAATATAGTAAATGGACTCCGAAAATTCTCAAATTCGACATAAACAAGGCCTTAATAAACATTTTTCATGAAAAACACAAAATCTAATTCTCTTTGTAAATACCATTTTCAGTCACTCAAAAACAGACTAAAAACGGTTCGCTGGAACAGAATCTTCGCTTCTCAAAGTAAGCTCTTTTTAGAATACAAATCATCTCAGAAAATTCCCAAATTTATACACGTTATAGAAAAAGAAGTTCTCAACAACTTTTGTGAAGGAAACTTTTCCAAAATCAGCCCAGAAAAACTTGTAGAAAATCAAGACAGTGTGAACATCACCGAAATACCCATTCTGCGCAGTTTCACACGGTCCGAAAATCAGGCCATCGTACCACTCATATCAACTCCAAAAATTCTGAAATTAAATCATGTAAAACTTCAAGATGTTTGGAACAACTTTTCAAAAGAAAGCGTTTGGAAATTCGGATCACAAAAGTCTCTCCAAAAATAACAAGACGAAAGGGTATAAATGATCCGAAAACTAGGTTTTCCAAAACAAGAGAAAACAATTTAGTTCTGATTGGAAAACCATCAAACTTAACTCACAGCCATTTCCCAGGGACTGAAATTGAGGATATTACGATTTACCTGCAGCTTCCCAGGCCCAAAAATCGGGATGTGACATTTTTCATCTCTCGGTTGTCAATGAGAAATTTTGGACGGAGGTCAATGGAGGAGATTTGTGACTCAAGTAAAAGTTTGTGTTTTTTATGAGACTGTAAAAATTTAGGGTAAAATTGGGATTGGACGGTAAAATTGGGACATGACCTAAAGTTTGGGGCTTTTCATAGGGCAAAAAAAAAGTTTAAGATAAAATTGGGACATGACCTAAAGTTGAGGGGTTTTTATAGGACCAAAAAAAGTTTATGAAAGAATTGGGACTTAACCTAAAGTTGGAGATTTTTTATGAGACAAAAGGTAAAATTGGGACAAAAGTTAAAATTGAAGGTTTTTTAGGGTGTTAGGCCCTATCTGAAGGGTCTTTAGGAGTTTTTACTATTTTTCCCCTTAATTTTGAGCCTCGCTACTTTTACTTTGTTTCGAAATGCGTAAAACATTTTAAGGTGCACATATATTAACAATATGACCTATATAGATGGAGATACGCTAATGAGCCCAAATAAGAATGAAACTTTATAGAAGATTTAGCCCAAATAAGAATGAAACTTTATAGAAGTTTATCTATCTTATTAATATTCCTATCGATCTATTAACCGTAAGTGGATCGATAACTGCTAGGGATGAGTGTTGAGAGCAGTTCAACCTAGAACCAGATTGATCCGGCCTAGATTGGCAAATTCAAGGCCATTCTAAGGAAAATCGATTCAATTCTAAGTGAATCAGTTTTGCGAACGAAGAATTGGCCTACGACCATTTTGGCTCCCAGTTTCAAGATTAGGACTTGCATTTTCTACTCCAGAATCGGTTCAAACCGCTTTTGAAATATCTTTTAGGAATAAATAAAAAAATTTGGACCCAATGCCAATCAAACCATGGTCTTCTATATGAAGATATAACAATGTAATCGACATATGCTTTTTAGTAAAATGGTGCAATTTTTATATTTCATTATACGAACTTGATTTTTAATGCCAGGCCAAAAAAGGGCCAATGTAGAACTAGAAATCCGATCGATTTGGTATCCAGTTAAAAAAATTTGGAATAAGGAGTTAGAGGGTTGGTTCTCGATTGTAGACTAAGCATTGAGAGTTATAGGGTTGGTTCCTAGTTCTAGGCCTAGAACTGACACACTCGAGAATTAGAATCGGAAATCGACCCACTCGGTAATCAATCAGCCCTAGTAATTGGAGAATTGATAACGTGCCAAGAGAAATTTGAACAATATATATGATATTTTGATAATATCTCGAGTTTTATTGAGAAAATCGACAAGTCATTTACAATGGAAAGGGACCAAAACAAGCGGGCATTGAGAACGATTGTCAGAATAAATCTTTCTTACGATAAATATTCTCAACAGCAAAATCACTTTCAGACTCTTACGTCCCAATCACTTTTACGCTTCCTAGTCTGGTTTTAAGCTTTAAGCCAACCGAATATATTCGAATTTTGAAATTTGTCAAAATAAAACTAATTTCTCAACCAATAAAAACCGTAGGAAAATTTTGAGATGAATGTATTAAAAATCCTAAAACTTATAACGAAAGTATA
Source organism: Syzygium jambos (assembly GCA_031216235.1). Lineage (NCBI taxonomy): Eukaryota > Viridiplantae > Streptophyta > Magnoliopsida > Myrtales > Myrtaceae > Syzygium > Syzygium jambos. Next base: position 18,889,015 of record CM062226.1, read on the forward strand.
ATCAAATCTTAAAACATGTCATGAAAATGCAATTGAGTTCTAAAATTTTCAAAAAGTGCAATCAAATCCTAAAACTTGTTAAGTTGGTGTAATCAAGTCATTCCATCAATTTTGTCCAAAATTAACAAATGGATAATGGCAACAAGGTTTAAGATTTGATTGTACCAACTTGATAAATTTTACTACTTGATTGCACTTACTGAAAGTTTTAGGACTCGATTGTACTTCGGTGACAAGTTTTAGGACTTGATTGTACTTTTTCAAATTTTTGAAACTCAATTACACATTCGTTACGAATTTTAGGACTTCAATGCACTTGTCCTAAAAATTTTAGAGTGACTTAAAAATGCCACCACATAAGTATTTTGTTTAATGAAAATTAGAGGTGCTTACTACTTAGTATTTTTTTTTTTTGGGTCGAAGGATGGAGCTTAGCATTTTATAAAGTGAGAAATAGAAGGCAAAAACGCACATCATCGAACAACCATTTAATTCGAATAATGGCGGAAAAATGCTGGAGATATTCCACCCCCGTTTTAAGGATGACGTGGACGAACGATGGCCAAAACGTGGTTGTGCGTTGGGCGAGGCGACACGGTCCTCGTCGCTGGACCTCCCTCTCCACGGAGCCCGACCTTTTCCTTGCAATCGGGTCGGGTCCGATCCAAGTCGTCGCCCGTACCCGCTCCGACGTCAAACCAAGAAATTTCGCGAGCTTTATTATTCATAAATTCTCATTTCTTTTCTTCACAATATGTGTCCTAACTTTTAACTACTTGGGATATTATTGACAAACTAGAGCTTTGTAGGAGATGATCAGAGTTTCGATTTTCGAGTCGGAAGCAAAATTGAAATTCGAGCTCATAGTTTTACTATTGTCTCGGACAAATAACTCGATTTAATTAGAGATTATTTCTAAGGTCATTTCATTTTGAATTAAAATCATTCGGGTAATTTTGATATCTATAGATTACTCTTATAATTGGGAAGAGCAAGCCATTTTAACTTACATTAATAGTATAGTTGATTTATAAGATCGACATACAAAGTGATGTGATCATGTGACATATTAGCAGTGATAAAGTAACAAATTAGCTAATTGTAAGTGCCTGATAACTACGTAGATACCACATTATGAATTGATTTTAATATCTTGAGCATTATATTGCTTAGGGTAAATTATAAACCGGTACATTTGTGGTGAATTTATCTAAATTAATTTTTTTACTATAAAAAATTCAAAATTGATATACTTGTGATAAATTTACCATCTGTTAACTTATGTTAAATTTTACCGTTAAATTATTGAGTTGGATGACACACTGTAGTTAACGAGTGTACCATTTTGGGATTTTACCCTTCGTTTGTCACATGTGTATTGATTTGTGATTTTTCGTGGTATTAATCCAATTTAAATGAAATCAGCGAAGAGTAAATTTATTACAAACGTATCGGTTTGGGGTTTTTTTGTGTAAATTTATCACATGTGTACCTGTTTTGAGATTTTAGTGGTAAAAAAATTAGTTTGGAATAAATTTATCATAAACATATTAGTTTTAGGTTTTCGTGATATTAAAAAGGGTTAATACCATGAAAAACCTTAAACTGGTACACTTATGATAGATTTATCCCAAACTATTTTTTTGACCATAAAAAACTCCCAACTGGTACATCTGTGACAATTTTACCCCGAACTATTTTTTTGACCATAAAAAACCCCAAACTGGTACACCTGTGACAATTTTACCCAAAATTAATATTTTAATATTATTTTTTTGAATTTTTTTGGTTTTTCTTATCTTTTTTTTTTCCTTTCCTATTCTTTTTTTTCCTTCATTTTTAACCTCTGGTTGGCGAGGTCGGCCCCGCCGGTCGACAGCGAGGTTGACCTCGCCGGTAACTTACGAGGTCGGCCTTGCCCACCCCTGGCGGGGTTCGACCTTGCCAGTCGCCGGCGAGGGGTTGTCCTCGCCATCATTGGCGCGGCTTGGCCCCGCCGCAACTGGCGAGGTTAGCCTTGCCCAGAAGCGATGAGGTCGAACCTTGCCAGCGAAGGCGAGGATGAACTCCTGCCGGGGGTGGGGTAAGGCCGACCTTGCCAGTTGCTGGCGAGGTCGGCCTCGCTAGCGGCCGGCGGGGCCAACCTCGTCGGCCCCCGCCTCCGGCCAGTCACCGAACTGGCGACTGGCTGGAGATTGAAAATGAAGGAAAAAAAAAAGAAAAGGAAAGGAAAAAGATAGTTCGGGGTAATATTGTCATAGGTGTACCAGTTTGGGATTTTTGGTGGTTAAAAAAATAGTTCGGGGTAAATCTGTCACAGATGTACCAGTTTGGGGTTTTTTATGGTAAAAAAAATAGTTTGGGGTAAATCTGTCATAAGTGTATCAGTTTAGGATTTTTCGTGGTATTAACCCTATTAAAAAAGTAGATATATCGTTCTGTATTATCCTCTAGCCCTTACACATGTCACGATACGATCCTTGAGAAAGGGATCTCAGATTGTAAAAATCATTTCATTTTCTCTTAGCTTCTATACAAAATGTTAGGCCTAATTCCAAGAAAAGCACCAACTTTACCTTGAATAATAATTATGCTTAAATTTTTTTTTGGCTCATGAAAAATCATCAACTTTCACTTAAATCTCAAATATGACATGAGCAATTTGAAAATTTCAAATCACGGGAGCTAGATTTGGGATTCGAGCAAAAATTAATGCTTTTTATTGAAATAAAAAAGTTCGAATCAAAATTATCATTTAAAAAAAATTAATAAATTTTTTTTTTTGGAATTAGTCCCGAAATATTATAACCCACAAAGATTCAAATGCTGTTAACCGGTGTGAGAAGAGAAAGGATGAAATGAGGAAAGATCAAGCGGGAGAAGATATTTTCGTTGTTCATAGTGGGCAGTAGATATTTTTTGAAATCCTAGAAAGCGAAAAGTTAAAATAATAGTAATAATAAAAAGGTCGAGGGGATCCGCGGTAGATCGACCGGTCACATCGTTCCCAGGAAGGATATTCCAATTCATAAGAAAAGATATTTATTATATTTTATATCTTAAGCTGCCAGCCTGCCACAAGTTTCCGATTGGTGGGTCCCATGTGTACGAAATCCTTTGCTCATTCCATCTAATCAAATGGACAGGCACGACACTTTTTTGTGTGGGTATATATTTATTTGGGTCAATAACACGAAAAAACTCAAACTGCTATACTCACGATTTTTATTCTAAACTAAAATTAATACATCTACAGTAGATTTATTCTAAATTAATTTTTTGATCACAAAAAATTTCAAACTGTTACATTCGTGATAAATTTACCATCTGTTAAATTAGATTAACATCACGAAAAATCAAAAATGGTACACCTATGACAGATGGATGGTAAAACCTTAAATTAGTACACCCATTAACTGTCACGTGTCATCCAATTCAGGAATTTGACGGTAAAATTTAGCGAAAAATAACAGGGGGCAAAATTGTCACATGTGTATCGATTTGAGATTTTTCGTGATAAAAAAAATTAATTTTTGATAAAATTATCGTAAATGTACCAGTTTATGATTTTTTTGTGGTATTAACTCTATATAATAGTATATAGTTAGGAGATTAACCTACTTATACTATACTTTCTCAAAATCACCAAAGTTTGTAAGTTGTCTGAGATTTTTTGACTTATATATTTTCACTGGAAAATTCCCTAATTTTTGAAGTCAATAGTTTATTTTTGAAATTATATAAAAAGAGTGAGATGTATTTTGATAATGGGAAATTGATCGAGTATCGCTGTCATTAAGAAAAAAACACAAGAATGCACAAACAATATTATTGATTTTAAACGATGTTTTTGTCTTCTATCGATGAATCTGCGTGGAAGTTCGATGGACTCTGATTCTATGGTTTTAACACTTTGATCCATCTTTTGACGTACTGCATTTTGCATGCTCTTTCTATATCGTGACATGAATGATTTAATTAATTAATACAAACAATTCGATCATTAAAGTAGGGCAATTTTTCTGTTCTCGTTCCACTTATAATCGATTTATGGATTTCCTCTCCCAGTGCAATGAAATACGCGCAAATTGAGAAACCTCACTCTTTGCATGAATCGATAATCTTATTTAGAATTAAATCTTTGGCACGACGGCATTTGATGATGATAAACAGCAATTGCCCAACTTAATTAGATGATAGTTAATGGTTTCTCCTTCTCTCTCCGAGCTAAATCCGAAACCGAACTGCTAAATTAGCCGACATAATTCGGCACCGATTAAAAATTTACAAAAAAAAATTATGGAGGCCCTTTCCTTGGATAAATTAAAATTTTCTTTTTCAGCACTTGGGTAAATTATTATTTTTTAAAGAAATAAAAAATAAAAAAGGGACAATAAAAGAAACCAGGATTCGCCGCTAACCCTTTCCTTCGTCGTTAATTAAAAAAAAATACAAAAGGAAAAACATAAACAAAACGAAGATCTTTTCATTTGTCCGAACTGATCACGATGATAATGATAATAATAATACGCTAATCAAAAAAGACGGCAGAACCAATTGAAAAAGCGCAACGTGTGTGGGTCCCCCCCCGGGAATATAAAAATATAATTTAAAATTCGTATGTGGCTGAGATGAACCCAAAAAAAAAAAATAAAAAACAGAAGCACGCTCGGCTGTCCCAGCTCTCCCTCTTCCTCCTTCGGCTTCTTCACGTATATAAAGATGTTCGCCCCTGTTTCCATTTCCATCGCCGTCCAATCGAAACCACCGTCTTCGCACAAGCGCCGGAGCTCCCGGGATCCCCCTCGCGGGAAGCGGAGTACGGACGCGACCCGTCGCGGCGGATGGGCTGCCGTTTCCGCCTCCGGTGCTGGATCTGCCCGCGCGAGCTCTGACGGTGAGTTTGAACCGCCGCGGTTGGTTGGGGTCGTTGTGTGTTTCGCGTTCTTGTTCGACCCGCGGCTGTGGAGTTGATGATTGTTTCGAGAGAGGTCTCGGAGCGTGTTTCGTGGGCATGGAGGTCGTCGTTTGTCTTTCATTTTTTCTTTTCCCTTAGAATTCTTGGGTCGTGAAATTGGTTCTTCGTTTTGCGCGTTGAATGCGACCTGAGCTTGTCTTGCTGTTTCCGTCCGCGGTGCTGTTTGAGTTCGAGGTTGGTTTGGCGTTTGCAAGGTGACTAGATCCTCCGGTTCTCGTGTTTGGTAACGAACAAGAGTTCCGGGAAACGGAATCGCTCTGTTGCGATTGTGCTCTTGCTTTGCCATAAGCTGGATTTTGTCGGGAATTTCCGGGTTTGTTAAGGATGGGTCGGTTGAAGTTCATGAGAAATGATGAATTTGTTCTCCATGGAGATGGGTTTGTTTTCTTGGAGCATCTGTGTTTTTTGATGCTGTTTGAATTGCGGCCTGAGATGGGATGGCTTCACGCGTGTGTTGCTCTTGGTCGATTCTCGCATATGTTTAGTTTTTGATAGCGTTTGCTTGAATTTGAATTTGAATTAGAGTTCTTTGGAGGGGGTATAGTGAATTTGAGTCGGATACGTTAATATAAGGACCTTGCTTATTTGTAAAACATGGAACAGAATTTAGTTGGCATTAGCATCTTGAATTTTCTCCCCACTGATGAGATGGGACGTGTTTCTTCGGAGCTATGTTGGCGGCTTGGTTGCAGAGAGTGTTCTGTTATGTCATGACTCTGTGTTCTCAATTAATAAAACAATTGATGTTGTCGGATAAATGGTTCATGAATGCTAGAGGCAGGGGAAAAACATGCAATGGTTTGCCATCAGACTCCCATTCGTTGACAATAACGTTCCTTGATCTTTCTTGGCTTTCCATTAAGTTTCAAACTAATCTATTTGAGAAGTTTGATTCTATCTTTTGTTACTTGAGTGCATAGGCTAATCAGCCTTTGTCTATGCTAATTACATTCTTTTGGCTTTATAAGTAAGGAGCTTGTATGCGTGACAGGTTTTTGCTTTCCCAAGCTGACTGTAGGTTCTCCTGGAAGAGGCATCATCTAACCTGGGAGTTTTCATCAACTTTCTTTATCATGTCGAAGCATGTTGAGCAGTCATTTTATCAAAGTAAAGGAACAACTGAGCAGTCTTTGCATTCTTATCAATCTGTCTGGATGGCTCACTGGGTACGAACAAGGTGTAAATCTGTACCCCTTACTCAGAATCAGTTATCAACTAATCACGAGTTCGTGGAAAATGATTCTGAGGTTAAGCGGAACTGGCTTGTTAGCGGACCAGATAGTCTGTGTCAATTAGCTGGCAAACAATTTTGTGACGTAGCAGCATCAGGATCTGCTAAAGTGCAAAATGAGAATTCTGAGATGATTTCGGAAGATTTCATGAAAGAAAGATTAGCACCCCAACCCTTTGTTTTGTCTGGCCTTTACCCAAATGGAGATGGTTCTTTGACTCTTAAGAATGACCAAGCTGCTAACTTCTTTGCTGAATCATTGAGGCCACATGTTGATACGAATACTTCCCGTCTATGTCTAGATAGAAAAGAGAGAACATCTTTTTGGGCTCCTCCTGAGGCAGAAACTCAATCAAGGGAATGCCATCTGGAATTTAGAGGTTCAACCTATAATTCTGGAATGCCAGTGAAATCACATAGTTTTCTTGAGAAGAAGAAACTAGTTGTTTCTAGCTCTTTTCATGGTAATCATGTATCATCTAGCTCTCAAGGTATTCCAGATGGACTAGAAGCTGAGGGAACTCCCATTGTTACCTCCCTGGACAGACAAAAAAATATTACTAGATCGAGCACTTCGTTGACAGCCAAAGGACACTTCAGAAACATTCAATTTTCTCAGCTGCAGCATGACCATCGCGACTATCACCCTTGCTCAGCTGTTTATATTGGTCAGAAGAAAGATGAGAGTATGCCGCATTCCCAAATATCTGAGACTGCAATATGTGGTGGTGCTCCGCTGCTAAATGATCCTATGACAAGCAAAAACCCAATAACAGTCTTAGCGGGCAAAAAGTACCAGAAAATTCAAGATCATTTCACTAATAAGTTCTTTCCATGCCAGAGCAGTCCACCAGAGGGGTCTAAGCTGGAAAAATTATGCCAGGAATATTCTTCTCGACCAGGACATTCTTTTCTTGATGTAGAAACAATGAAAATATGCACCAGTGCAGACTCTGCCGAAGGATTTTCGAGTTTCCAGCCAAAAATTTCTCAAACAACACAGCACTTGTTCTTTAGTAAAAACTTTGGTGTTAACTTGCCTAAAGGAGGTCAAATCATCAGGGAGTCAACAGTATCGGCCAAATGTAATGGACATGCATTTGGTGAAGTTCTTAGCTTGTCTCCAAATAATTTGCGTAGTCAGCATGGAGTGAAGCTTCAACCTTTATGGAGCTCTACAGACAGTGAAGAAAAGGAAGATGCTGCAGATGGCAGAACTTCTGTGATGGCAATGAAGAATGAATCATCTGCAGAAACTGATACAATGGACATGGATGCTTTTCGGGAGAATCATCTTTCTGGTATGTGTACCTACACCTGCTATCATTACAAAACCACGGTCGTCCTTTTACTCTGGCAGTGCTGCAATCCTTTAACTTCACTTCAGATGCTCCATTAAGATTAATTTCCATATAGTTCTGCTGTTATTTGGGTCTCATGGACATTTTCATTTTTACTATTGTGTTGCACGTTGCTAATTTTTATTTTTTCACTTTTGATTGCAGGAGATGCTTCATCACCAGTGAACAAGGTAATGGTTGCCAAATTTGCTCTCTTCGATAAGTTCAACTGTTCATTGGTTTATTCTTTATTAATGAAGCTGGCTTGTTTCTTGATGCTTGGTGGAGGATACAGACTTTCTATAATCTTTTGTACTGAGGTCCTTGCTATGTCAACTAAATATATCGTTTGCTGAATTACATATAGTTTATAACTATGCTAAGTCATAAACCCAGTGGGCATTCTATTTTTTGTTCTAGTTTTCCCTCCTTAGGGCTGATGGAGGTCTAATCTGATGAGAGGCATCTCTCTTGATCTAGAAGTGTTTTGTCGTTTATGAGACAACTGTTGTTAAAGTCCTTGAAGATATCCTTGAGCATTATCAGTCATTATTCATCTTTTATGGCTAAACTAAGATTATGCCATTGCTGCACGGTGCAATGAAGATGGTCTTCAAGTTGTCGGAAAGAGCTACTTAAAATATCATGCTGTCAGCTACCTACGTAAAATAATGCTGATATACTGGAAGACATGCATATGAATAAGTTATGACAATTTACTTAGTTAATGCTTGGAGTTTGAGGCATGAGCGATCAATGGATTTGAAGTCAAAAGAAAAGCTTAGAATTGCATTTGCTTATAGTGTTTTATCTCCTAATGTATGCTGGAAGCAGTGCTTTTGAAGCATTAGATTGTTGCAACCTAGTTTACAGGGTTTCTGTTACCACTTAGTTACGGCCACCTTTGACATTGCAGGACATTGTTATGCCCCAAAAGCTATTGCTCTCTCTGGCTGCAGCCACTTCAGCTGGTGAAGTTGAAGGCAAGGCAGTAAATGGGGATTTGCCTGAGACAAAAGTCCCAAAACGGAAACATCTTGAACTTACATCTTTGTCAAGCTCTATTGATGAGAGGGAGCCAAGTACATCGAAAACCCAGAGTTTGGACATGGAGCAACTCTTTTCTCATGCTGATCAGGCGACAGATTCAAAATCCCAAACTTACTTCTGCAGTCATGGGGGACCAGAGCAAAGAAACGGATGGCTGAAGCGATTGAAGACTTTACCTCATGGTGGTGAAAGCTTAAAAGTTGGGGGTGCTTGTTCCTCCGGAAAGGACAATAAGTTAGTTGGCAAAGTTATGAAGCAGAGGACGACAAGCCCAGAACAGATCATTGGTAATTGTCATGACAAAGAACAGATGGCTTTAGGTCAATTTGCTTTGTTAGCAAAAGATGGTGGATCATCTTCCAGTGGTTCTGTTGGGAAGAGTCGAGATGCATTGCTTTCACACCCTTGGATTCGGCGGTGGTGTCGCAGCCCAGCTGCTTCCTTGCAAAAGAAGCCTGAAGCCTTCGTGCTCTGCGAGCCACATGGTACAAAGGCATCAGTCAATGAGTTTCAAAAGAAGCAATTTCCAAGCATAGCTGCTATGGCTTTGATGGGTAAGGCCATGAATGGCTTTCACCCTTGCGAGTTCAGAAAAAGAGGAACTTATGTTGTCTGGAATACTAAAGGATTATGAAATGACTCTGACTGGAGCAATTAATGGGTGGATGAAGAAACGAATCGAGAAAGGCTTCTTGTGCAACAATGGTTATGAAACTGGTAAGGAATATTTTGGCCTCTTTGTTCTTACAAATGAAGTGAACATGGAGATTCTGAATACTGAATGTATTTTTGATGTTTGTTTAATTTGGAGCAGGTTTTAAATTATTGTTCAGGCAGTGTGTGTATAATTAGAAACAAAAGTACTCCTGGAGATCGTGGTGGAGACCCGCTGAAATGAAGTTCTTCACATCTCATGTACAGGTTTTAGATTATATGGCAGTGAGCTTACTTAATGCTGTTGGATATCTTGCACGATCCCGTTTGATATTCTGTCATGTTTGATATTCTGTCATGCTACCGGACACGGGATTATTTTGCTTAGGCAGAGAGTCACACAAGGATACATCCAGTTCTTTGTTGTCCAATCTGTGGGTTGGGGAGATCTGACAGCTCATATCAGAATTCTCTACACTCTTGTTTTGAAGATCATTTTACTTTTGTTTTTGAAGCTTTTCTATGTCAGCTGTAATGCAGATGAACGCCTGTCCTCTCTGCAGTATGATGTGTGGCTAGCTAGAAGTCTCGCTGATTTGAATGGCAGAAAATGGTCCATCTAAGTACTGCAAAAGCATTATCTTCTTGGTTTGGAATCTGGTGTGCAATGGGGACCGGGGGGTCTCCAAGCCGGGAACAAGATTAATTTGAGAGTTCTCTCTTGTTATGCATGATTAGCCACGGACAGTGTGGACCCAATAAGTATGCATTTGAAGTGGTGGACGCAAGAAAATATATTGCGGGACGTAGACAAAAAACTTGGCAATGCCCTGGCTTGTAGCTCCAATGGCCAGATTTAAAAATTTTGGATGTTTCATACATTAGTATACATCACTAAAACTCGCCTCATGCGCCAAGCTCTTGGGGAGGCGGTGGCCAACTTGTATTCTCACATGAATGCAAGAGATCCAATTTTGACCTGAATCTGCGAATCTGCACGAATCTGCGATTTAGGAAGTTGTGACGGCTGAAATGACCTCATCGATCGATCTTACAGCCATATGACACGCTACTTCACTAGTTATTTTGAGAGGTTTCGCATGAACACTAGTTATGCATCTCACCCGTTGTAAATTGGCATTGGGAACGGAAAGTTGTTGTCTCCACCACGCGGTCGTGTTCACAGAGGACCAGCGAGTAATTGTCGATTACCACAATCTATCCTGTGTTCGATTAGGGTTGGACCTGTGAGGAAGAATTGTGTTAACAATGCTGGAAAAAATAGAAGTAACAAATTACATAAAACTGTTTGTTGTAACTAGAATAAATTTGAGAAAGTGATAATAAAAGTAAAACAGGAGGTGAGGTATGGTTAGCCGAATCTCCTTTAAGGCGATTAATTCTTGTCAATGGTGCTAAACAGCTTCATGAATTATGCTTTTCAAGATACAACATCTCGAACCTGTTTGTATCAACACTATACGAATAGGACTCTGTTGAACACTTCTTGAAACCGGCACACTTGAGGAATATTGTTGAAGAGAAAACTCAGAAGATGCTCTCGAAGTACTTCGAGGAATTCTTTCTCTATATCCGCTTTGAACTCAGAGACATGTCTATTTATAGATGAGGGAAAATAACAATTACACGTGCACTAATATTGAGCCATAACGGTTACACATGCACTACTGTTGAGCCATTAATGTCACGCCCCGAACCCAACTTTACCTATCGGAACGCGAGCATCCCCTTACCACACCGGTCGATCAGAATGCGACGTCCCCAGGAGACATCGCCGACCCAACAACAATCAGAGTATAAAAACACATGCGGAAGCAAAATACAACCCTGACAAATAAAGATGAACAAGGAAGCCAAACACTCAAATCATTATCAGGTAAAACCTCATTCTCATATATATCAACAACTGTTTATACAAAGATCACATATACAAGTACAGTACAGTCAGATTCACTATGGGTCTAGGTCAAGGTCGCATCAAAGTCAAAAGGCCACTAATCCAAAAAGTGTCGGTGGCCGGTGAGAAGGTCTGAACTAAGGATCACTATAACAAAAAGGTAGGGATCCCTATCATCTTCCAACTAATCTAAGGCTCGAAGTCTGGGTCGCTGGAATCGTCGGGCTCATCCGAAGACTCATCTAACTCCTCTGAAGCACTGCTATCCGGCTCTGGCTCATCCACGTCCATGTCGGGGTCCTCCTGATCTCCCCAGTAATCCGCTAAGATAGCGTCAGCCTCAGCCTCGGAGTCAAAGTCGTCCTCAAGGTCTACATCTGCGGCTGCATCCTCGACGGCATCTATGTCTACATCCTCGCCTACCTCATCGACCTCACCATCCCCATCATCCTGCTCCATCGCCTCTGGCTCGGGGTCGTCCTCATCCTCATCCATAGGCTCCGGCACTGGGTCACCATACCAAACTCCTGGGCCTGGCTGGGCCTCACCGGCTGGCTGAGCGCCAGGTGGAGGGGCATCGACCACCTCGCCATCGGCAATCACTGGCTCTAACTCGCCATCAGCGTCCACTGGAATGTCAAAGGTACGGATAGGTCGACTGAGGGTCCCGTCCGCTGCCCTGCGACACCATGCTATATACTCTTGCTTCTGATGCTCATCCTCACCCGTGTTCACGTAAAGAACTGACCTAAACCTCACATGCATCTCGCCATCTCCAGCTGGGAAATGCTCCTCTGTCTGCAAAATCTGCCTAGGAATCCCAAAAAGTGGAGGCGGCTCCAACATCCTAGGGGGTAGGCTCTGAAATGTTCGGTTTTACAACAACCGTGAGACTGGCTCAGTGAATCTAATGCCTAAACCTAGGCTAGGCTAAAGTGTGTCTCTTAACGAACCAAAATCAATCATTCAAGCCAACAAACATAAGACTCAATAAGTATCGATGTGATTCAACCCCTGCAAGTTAGTGCAATTCAACATATATATATACACCCACATACGTGTACATACGGGCAGGCGTTCTCCGCACACGAGTGCTCATGTTCTTTAAATGGTTCAACTAACTCCCAGCATATCACACGAATGCCTCATGCAGTCACATGCTCATGATTCTCACAATCTCATCACAATATTGCATGATTCACAATTCGCATAATGCAACATTCATTTCAATCTTAATCTCACGACCCACAATAGGGCCCGACCCGAAGGCCACAACACTTCATGGCCAGCGTATATAACACGCCCCCGGCCCGGTGTCTTCTAGCCTGCTACAAAGTGCCTGAGGCGCAACACCGCTCACCTACGAACCAGAGCCTGCTACAAAGTGCATGAGGATGGTCGTCTTCCGGTCTCACCGGGCATCGTCCCGCGTAAACGCAGCGGACGGAATCGACCCGAAGGCCACGACCCGAAGGCCACTAGGTGATCACACATCTCAATTTTATCTTAGCCCAATTTCACTCTTTTCAGGGCGTTTACCGTGATCACACAATGCAATGTCACACTCGCACAATCGCACAATGTCATTTCAAATCTCAATCTCGACATATAATGTGCGTGACATGCATTTTCATGCTAATGAATACAAATGCCATATCAATTTCCAACATTACAAACCAAGGCCATTTCTAGCATTTATACCCTAACACATGAAATTCGGCCATATCCAAACCCCAACTTTAAACATAGCCAAAACACAATCAAAACACTCCATTTAGCCTCAATTAACTCAGCCAAGGCCCCACTCAAATATATAAGGCATATACTTAGCTTAATTAAGCAAATCAAGCCTATTTAGCACTAAAAACACCATTTCTAGCACAAATCCTCAAGGGCTCCGAATTTGGCTCACCATGGACAGCCATCAAACCATCACAATTCAGCCATAATTTCACCTTGAATCAACCATCAACAACATCATAATTTCAGCCATTAACCACCCAATCACTAACAACCACTAAACTAGCTTAAACCCCACAAATCAATTCTACTAACCTAACTAAACACAATCAAGACTAATCTAAGTTTAGGCATCAAACTCACATTAGGGTGGACTAATCGCGGAAGAAACAAGTACATCCGATCTCTCGGCTCAACAACGGCGGCTCACGGCAGCTCACGGCTCTCACGGCCACGGCGGTCCAAGGCGCTTGGGGGTGGCGGATGGGACGGCGGCTTGGGGCTAGTCCGGTCCTCCACGGCGTCTCTTGCCGTGACCCACGACTCCGGCGAGTGGCTGATCAAGGCGGCGACTGTGGGGCTTGCTCCGGCGAAGATGGAGAGGGAACGAAGGGGAGGAGAGGAGACGGTGGAGAGAGAGACGAAGGAGGGGGAGAGAACGGCCGAACGTGAAGGAGGGAGAAGAGAGAAAGAGTGGCGTGGGAAAAAAGAAAAATGGAGGAGAGAGAGAGACAAGACCAAATTTTGGTCAAAACTAGTCAAATCAACTTTTAGTGGAAGACAAGTGTCACCATCCTAGGCCACTTGACCATTCTACCCCTCCATCCAAAGGCTCACATTCATTCCAAATCAATTATTGAGGGGCAATCTTGTCTTTAGCCCCTAACCAACCCTTAACCAACTTAGTTAACTTAACCAACCTTGGTTAAACCAAATTAATCTCCAAAAATTCGGAATTAAGCCTAATTAGCCCAAGGGCAATTCCGTCCTTTCTCCATTCCGAACCAAAATTCCATTTTTCGCACCCATGCGTCCCATATATGTGTAGACAACTTATTCTGGCGTCAGAATCTTAAAATTAGTCCGTCGGGTCCCCGAAATCCGACATCGAAATCTGGGCTCAATTCCGTGAACAACTCTCTCTCAATTTCAATTTTTCTGAAACTCTCACCAACAGGCGGCTGTTTAGGTATACGCGTATCGACTTAGGGTTGTCCGAGTCTCGACAGTTCCGATCATCGAGAGAAAGAGGGTTTATTACTAATCCCGGGGTCACGATCATTTGGCTCGAGTTCAGGATTGGTTGGCCACGAGCACGTTTGGTTAAGCAGAATCACCTGCGATCCCAATTGTGCATCGTTGGCCTTGGCCATACCATTTCCATCACTTTTCCTAAGATCGGCCCCTCACTGGTTCACAATATTCCCTCATTCTTTCTCAAATCGGCTCCCGAGTCGCGACTAAGTCCCTGGTCCACGTACTAGTGTCCTAATTAGCCATTCCTCATGGTTAGTATCCCAAGAGTGATCAGCTCTGAGCGAGTCGTATTCAAATGAAATGAGAAATAACATTCATTTTATTAATCCCAGAAATTACATCGAAATTCGGGCTGTTACAATTAACACATGACAGTTACAACAATCCCCCACATAATGGCTCAACAGAACTTTAACTGACTCAAATAATTCCAAGTGTGCCTATAGAAATAAATTGCATCAAGATAGGTAGCTTTCACTTTGAACCTTTTTTAGTGAAAGTCTATCAGACATACTTAACCAGTCGGTGGACTAGGCCTTGAACCACTAGTTGTTGGCGTAAGCCTAGACAATAGACCTCACAGAGAGTATCTCCAAATCAAGATTGGTTCTCAGTTGCGTTCATTCTTTTAGCCCTGAACTTTTTGGGATTCATGCGTGCTTTAGAAAAACTAGCCTTTAAAGATTTTCATAGAGTTGGCCAGCTCCACGCATATAGGTGCATTCTTATTGAAGGTATCCTACCATATCTTACCAAGATGTTGAACTCCTAGTTATAGGGATCATCAAACGCATAGCGTAACCATCAAATGTTGTAGGAAGCATTGTTGCATCATAGGAGTGGGAGACAATGCGCACACTAGAGTTTCCAAAATTTGCATTGTCCTATTGAACCTAGTCTATGGGATCTCCAATTGCTAGGTTAGGTTTCCACCTCGGAACCTCTTTATTGAGTTAAGACTTTTAATCCCATTCCCCTCGATGTGCAGTTTACCTGTTCTCTTAACAAACCTTTTATCAGCGAATCTGCAGTATTTTCCTTTGACTTCACAAAGTCCAAAGAAATTATTCATTTGAGAGCAACTGCCTTGTGGTATTATGTCTACAATGAATGTGTCTAAACTTACCGTTATATATCATATTTTGTGCCCTTACAATCGCTGCTTGATTGTCACAGTGAATGCATTCGGAGGCAAGGGGTTCTGGTCACAATGGAACATCCTCTAAAAACTGTCAAAGCTACTCTACTTCTTTAGCAGTTTTATCCAGAGCAACAAACTCTGATTCCATCGTGGAGTGCGCTATTAGAGTTTGCTTTGAGGATTTTCACGATACCTCCTAGCGTGAACACATATCCGCTAGTCGATTTCGATTAATTAGAATTCGAAATCCAATTGGCATCATAGTAGCCTTTCAAGACAGCAAGATATTTTCCATATTGCAGGATATAGTCTTTTGTTCTTTGCAAATAACCCAACACTCTCAAAAGAGCATTCTGATGCTCATGACCAGGATTATTAGTATACCGGCTTAGTTTTCCTACTGAGTGTGCAATATCTGGTCTAGTGCAGTTCATGATGTACATGATACTGCCGATTACTTGAGAGTACTCCAGTTGCCTAATACTGTTTCCAGTATTCTTTCTTAAAGTTAGGTGTGGAAGAAAAGGATTATTCGCATCTTTAATGCCGAACCCTTTAAACCTCTCAATTACATTTTCAATGTAATGAGATTGTGATAAACCTAGACCATTAGAATTCCTTAAAATTTTGATGCCGAGTATAACATCCGCAACACCTGAGTTTTTCATCTCAAAGTTCTTCTCGAGAACATTCTTGATGATTTTGACAACCCTAGGATTATCTCCAAAAATCAACTAGTCATCGACATATATACAAATAAGTACACATCCAACGGTTGTGGATTTAGTGTATACACATTTGTCACACTCATTGATTCTATATCCATTTTGGATCATCACACGGTCAAACTTCTCATGCCATTGTTTAGGAGCTTGTTTAAGTCCATACAATGATTTGATAAGTTTAAACACTTTATGTTCTTGTTCTTTGACCTTGAATCCCTCGGGTTGTTCCATATAAATCTCCTCGTTGAGATCACCATTCAAGAATGTAGTTTTCACATCTATTTGATGTACCAGCAAATTGTATAGCAAAGCTATAGCAATTACTATCCTGATTGATGTTATTCTCGTTATAGGTGAATAAGTATCAAAGTACTGTAGACCCTCTCTTTGTCTAAACCCTTTGGTAACAAGCCTTGCTTTATACTTATCCATGAAACCATCGGCTTTAAGCTTCTTTTTGAAGATCTATTTACATTCAATTGATTTATTTCCTAATGGAAGATCAACCAATTCTCAAGTGTTATTACTTAGGATATAGTCAATTTCAATGTCAACAGCTTCTTTCCAGTAGGGAGCATTTGGAGTTGACATTGTCTTTTGAAATGTTTGAGGCTTGCCTTCTAACATGTATGTCAGAAAATCAGGTCCGAAAGATTTTTCAATTTGCAACCTCTTACTCCTTCGAAGTTCAGCTTCTTCGGCCTCAACTTCCTCATTCTCAGATTTTGAATTTCGAATTATCTTCTGAGAAGGTTCTGTCATGCCCCGAACCCTAACGGGCTCGTGAAACCCCTTCAATGGCCGTATTGAATGCGATGTCCCAAGATGCGTCGCTGACCCAAACGAAATACGTGAAGACAAATGCAAGCGGAAGCGGAAATTAAATATCCCAGACAATAAATAATGATAACAGGGTAGCACTCATACAAAATCAATAAACCCATAACATTAGCTTGAGATCATAAAAATTCATACATTAGGCTTCTAGGATTAGTATCCACTTTTGTCATTAAAAAAGGACAGGTGGCCGGGTAAATTAACTAACTGCACAAAAAGGGACTCTATGAAAAAGGGCTTCCAAGCCCAGCACCTAGACACCCCAATGGTGCCTAATCTGAATCGAACCCTGAAGGCTTCGACTCCGTGTCTGAGTCGATCTCAATCGGCTCCTCCTCGTGCTTAGACACCATAGGTTGCTTCTCAGGTTTGGACCTGGGCTCCGGTTCTTTTAATTCTTCCTCAATCTCAGGATCTATGGGCTCCTCCTCAGGCTCAGGCTCGGGCTCGGGCTCGAACTCCTCGAATTCCTCTTCAGGCTCGAGGTCTGTAGGGGCCATAGGTTCGGGTTCGGGCTCTAGTTCAGGACTAGGGTTTACCGGAGAATCTCCGGGGTGCAGGACCTCACCATCAGGAGTAAGAACAGCTGAGGGGTCACACTCGCCTACCCCATTGAACAGAACATCAAAATGCTGGAGCAGTATGTAGACTCTGTATAAATCCCGATAACAATATGCCCGGCATGTATTGGGCTATAACTTCAGCTTGCCCACATCTACCCATACCACCGTAGTGTGCTTAACATAGGCCTCCCCGTTCCCTACATGGTACTCCACCACCGAGTGCTTAGTATGCCTTGGGATCCCAAAACGCCCAGGTGGATCACTTATGGTCGGGGTCGGGGGTCTGAAATGATTTGCATTACAACAATGAGAATAAATCTTAATAAGTAGACAACCTATACATCACCTAGGCCAATGCGTACCCAGACGAGTCTAACATGTAATTTAACCACCGATATAATAAACTTGCCAATTCACACTTACCTTACCCCGATTCACATGCTAGCTCTGCATATTAGTCAAATCACATGAATATCATAATAACTCAAGAACACATTGTCATAATTCGGGTGCCATACACACGTACATTCATTCAATTCAATCACACTCATTTTGCATTCGTGGTCGAGTAACTTTCCACGACGTGCGTCAACACGCCTTAGGTTAGCCCTCCGATCAATCCGAGCTCCGTCCCTCATTGGACATTTCACATTTTCTCACGACCCGCGTAAACACGCCTCAGATCAGCCTTCTAATCAATACGGGCTCCATCCCTCACTGGACATTTCATACTTTCTCACGACCCGTGTAAACACGCCTCAGATCAGCCCTCCAATCAATGCGGGCTCCGTCTCTCACTAGACATTTCGCATGCACATACACCACATCACAATTCGCCATTCTCACACATCGTACAAATCCAATTCCAATCACAAACTCATTGCACTAGCCCACCAATTCGACACTCAAGTCGGCCCAATTAAATGTCACTTTCACCCACAAACGCCATGACAATCTGATCATCGTACTCACATAAATTAGCCACTAAACATGCTACATAATCACCACAATTTAATCTACCAATTAACCACATTCACACATTGACCTTAATCCAAGCTTAGCCACAAACCCGGTACTAATTAATCCCTAAACAAGTCTAATAATACCCAAAATACTAGGTAGGGTTTAAGGAGTTGTTTACCTAAATTTGGCATGGAAAAAATTGACACGGGCCCGAAATGGCCCAGGTGAACAGTAACGGGCTCGGCACGGTACGGGCACAGAGGCCGACCACGAGCGGGGCAACGGCCTGGGCGACTCGGCCACAGGTTGGGCAACAGCCTGGGCTGTCCGGCCACGGGCTAGGCAGGTGGCTAGGTGTGGGCAACGGCTTGGCCACGGCCGGGCACTCGGCTAGGTGTGGCCTGGCTGGCCGGCGAGCTAGCTAGCTGGTTGGCTAGGCGGCATGGTGGCGGTGGCGACGGTGGCGACGTGCGGTGGCTGGGCACTCGGGCAGGCGCGCGGCCGGCTGGCTGGCGAGCGAGTTGGCCGGCGTGCTGGGCGAACAGCGATGGTGGCGAGCTTGGCTAGGTGAGTTGGGTGGCGGAGGTGGCTGAGGGGAGAGCCTAGGTGGCGGAGTGGCAGCGCGTAGCGGTGACAAAGTTAGGGAGCCGAAACAGGGGAGAGGCCGGGGACGAGAGAAACAGGGAGAAAGGGAGGTCGCGTAGTGGCCTGAGGCAGTATGGCGGCATTGCGGGTGGCCGGGCGATGGAGGATGGGTCGACGAGCGGCTGGGCAGCGCCGAACGGGCGACAGATGCAGCGGCGAGCTCCTGCTCGCTTGCAGCGCGGGTAGGCCGGCGACAGGTGGTTGCGAGCGACGAGCCGTGGTGCGGCTCGGTCGAGGCGACAGCGACGCTAGGCGGACGGCGAGGGGTGGTCGGTGGTGACTGGTCGGGCGATGGAAGAGAAAACTAGAGAAGAAGAAGAAGATAGGAAGAAGAAGAAAAAAAAGGAAGAAGAAAAAGGAAGAGAGAGGGGTGGGAGGGGATGTGCATAGGGAAGAGGGGGAGTGGACGGGCGCAGTGGAAAGGGGACGCGACAGAGAGAGAGAGAGAGAGAGAGAGAGAGAGAGAGAGAGAGAGAGAGAGAGAGAGTCAACGCAATGATTGCGCGATCCAACGGCCCACGTTTAAATCCAAAATCGATCTAACGGTCCACGAAAAATCCTAATTATAAATTAGGAAAAAGCTAGAAGATAATAATTAAAATACATTACGAGGGAGGTTTACTAGTCTAAATCCGCACCCGGTCCAAATTTCACTTTTCACTTATCCCAGACAATATTGACGCTGGCCACAATAATATCGACACAGTCTAATTAAATTCGTTACGAAACTCCGAGAAATTCGACACCAAAGTTCGAGCTCTAAATAACGGCTAAATTCGATCGAGTGCGATTCTAGCGGAACCTCTAATTTAAAAAAATAATCCAAGAGTGATCAATTTCGGGCGAGATTTTATTATAAGCGCACTGACGAAATACACGTTTTATAAATCCCAAAAATGGATGGAAATTCGGAACGTCATAGGTTCACCCTAATTTCATTTCACATGATATATATCCTCAAAGAATTCGGCATCCCTTGATTCTAGGATGGTATTGGCAAGGATTTCCACATTTTCAAATTTGTGAACCAAAAATCTGTATGCGCTGCTATTTTGAGCATAACCGATGAATATGCAATCCACCGTTTTAGGTTCCAACCGAGTTTGTTTAGGAGGAGGAATCGCCACTTTGGCTAGGCACCCCCACACTTTAAAAAAATTGTAGGATGGCAATCTTCCATTCCATAACTCGTATGGAGTCTTTTTTGTCTTCTCATGGGGCATTTTATTTAAAATGTAGTTTGCAGTTAAAACTGCTTCTCCCCACAAGTTCTGAGGTAAACTTGAACTCAAGAGCATGGTATTAGCCATCTCCTTTAGAGTTCTATTCTTCCGTTCAGCAACTCCATTTTGTTGCGGAGTATAAGGTGCAGTTGTTTGGAGAATTATCCCCAAGCTAGCACACAACTCCTTTAAATTGAGAGAATTGTATTCTCCTCCTCTGTCAGACCTAAGCACTTTGATTCGTCTATCAAGTTGGTTCTCGACCTCATTTCTATACTTGATAAACATGCTCATAGCCTCATGTTTACTAGTTAATAAATAAACATAGCAAAATCAAATACAATAATCCACAAAAGTGATGAAGTACTTCTTTCCACCTCTACTTTCTACAAATTGCAAATAACATAGATCACTATGGATTAGTTGCAGAGGTTCCCTTGTTCTTTCAATTGATTTGAAAGGTTTCTTAATAAACTTAGTCTTAACACAAGTCTCGCACTTGTAGCAGGCATCCAACTCAAACCTTGGAATTAGCCCTGAGTTTGCTGTTTTCTTTATTGTACCATAGTTTACATGTCCTAATCTACCATGCCATAGATAGGGAGACTCAACAGTGTAAACTGAAGACTTCTCTTTATTAATAATCTTTGGGTAAAAGAATTTCGAGTTAATATCAATGACAGCCACATCGGCTTTGAACATGTCATTATACAAGTACCCTTTCCCCACATACATCCCCCATTTGGAAAGTACAAACTTGTCAGATTCTAATACAATTTTAAAACCCCTCCTGACAAGTATGGGGCTAGAAATGAGATTCTTCCGAATCTCCAGTACATGCAGTACATTTTGCAGGATGATCACCTTGTCAGAGGTGAACTTCAGGATCACCTTTCCTCTTCCGACAACTTTTGCTGATGTAGAGTTAGTCGTATAAATCATCTCATCTTCCTTAGCCTTCTCGTAAGAAGAGAACATGTGTTTATCCACACAAATGTGATTTGTGGCACTTGTGTCCAACCACCAATCGGTATTGTTTGACACTAAGGATACCTCAGACACCACCACAGCAATTAGTCTTTCATTATCTTCCTGCTCTATCAGATTCATCTGCTTGGCTATACTACCACCTTTGCCTTTGCTCGAGCACTTCTTGTAATCCTTAGCCTGGTTGCCAGGCTTATTGCGAATAAAACATGTACCTTGGAATTTTTGGGACTGTTCTTTCTGCTTGCCTCTTTCTTGAAAGGACTTTTTCCTCTTCTTATCTTGTTTGGAATTGGAAAACTCCATAGTGTTGGCCTTCAGTTCCATAGGATGGTTTGCATTTCTCCTATTGTCCTCCTCGATTTTGAGGCGCAGAATGAGATCTTCAAGGCTCATCTCTTTCCATTTGTGCTTCAAATAATTTTTGAAGTCTGACCAGTACGGAGGCAGCTTCTCAATAATAGCTGCCATTTGGAATGATTCACTAAGTATCATTCCCTCAACAAAGATGTTATTCAGAATTATTTGCAATTCTTGGACTTGATTCATGACAAATTTAGAATCTACCATCTTAAAATCCAAGAATTTGGCAACTGCAAATTTCTTGGTGCCAGCGTCCTTAGTTTTGTATTTCTTTTTTAAGGTCTCCCATAACTGTTTAGCAGTTTCAATATTACAATAAACATTATATAGAGACTTTACCAAACAGTTAAGGATATAGTTTTGGCGTAGAAAGTCCTCATGCTTCCAAGCCTCCAACGCTCCAAGCGTCACAACATTTCGCTCATCCGGGCTAATTATCGGGCACACCTCCGATAAGTATTTGACTAGATTTAGTGTGGTCAAATAGAAGAACATCTTCTTCTACCACTGCTTAAAGCCTGCACCGGTAAATTTCTCCTGTTTCTCATTCGGTGTCATTGGAGACGGTACCATCAAATTAGATAAAGCTTGTTGAACCATCCCTCCAAGAAATGAACTATATGCCATTTGGCCTATACTGTTTTGAAAAACAGTCTTGGGTATGTCAGTCAAACGACTTGCACTGGTACCACCATAAATGGTTTCAGCACGAAGGCTCGTAGCATTTGCTGCCACAACACCAGGCCATGAGGTTTGAACTTCACCAGTTGAAACGACCATAAGAACGTCTCCATAAACATTTGGGCATCATTGGGTAATTGATTGTTATCAGCCATCTCGATTTTTTGATAAAAACAACAAACAGTAAGCTAATCGCCTTAAGATTGTTGGAAAAAATAGAAGAATAAATTACGTAACACTGCTTGTTATAACCAGAATAAATTCGAGAAAGTGATAATAAAAGTAAAACAGGAGGTGAGGTATGGCTAGCCAAATCTCCTTAAGGAGATTAGTTCTTGTCAATTGTGCTAAGCAGTTCACGAACTATGCCTCCCAATATACAATACCTTGAACTTGTTTGTGTCCGCACTATACGAATAGGACTCTGTCGAACACTTCTTGAAACCAGCACACTTGAGGAATATTGTCGAAGAGAAAACTCAATAGATGCTCTAGAAGTACTTTGAGGAATTCTTTCTCTATATCCGCTTTGAACTCAGAAGACACGTCTATTTATAGAAGAGGGAAAATAACGGTTACACATGCACTAATATTGAGCCATCAACACATAACGGTTACACGTGCACTAATGTTAAGCCATCAACACACAACGGTTACACGTGCACTAATGTTGAGCCATTAACACGTAACGTTTACAACAAACAATAATGTTTATGCGATAGCAGGAGCAAGATAATTGATCTTCCACTTTTGTAGATCAACTCTGCTAACAAGCCCACTAACTGGTTAGTTCGATTCACATTGTGCAGCTCTGTCTTGAACCCCTTGAAGAAGCAATCACTAGTTTGGCTGGTTGGGAGATTATGGTCCTTGACATCTTTTGGTATTACTTGTCACTGATCAAGATTCGATTAAAAGAGGAAGCACGACTGAGGTCTGCAGACTTGGGACTGAGGATTTTAGCTGTTCATCTTCATCTTAAGATAGAGAGATTTTACCATCACAAGGGCCTGTCATTCTCATTCCAAGCCAATAGCATTGGCTATTGCAGTTAAAAGAGAGTCGTAAGCTACTTCTGCAATCTGCTAGGATCTTGTCACCTGTCATCGGGTCCTATTTCCGCCCTGCTTTTGAGTCTTATTCCCCAATCATCTGGTCTTATCCCCATTCATCGAGCCGTATCCCCGTCTTTAGTATCCTATCTCCGTTCATCGGGTCGTATCCCTGTCTTTAGGGTCATAGAGTGCTTCTTTCGCCCACCGCGTTTGTACACATTCATTGCACTGTCACGGTGTTAGAAATTACCATGGTTGCTATGATCCATTGCTAATCATCTTATATTTTCTCGTGGTGAGGTTGGTTAGCATCAAAGAATGATCAAACGCTATTCTACAAGATCACATCAGCTAACATGTACTTTAATCGACCTAGTGTCTAATTTCATGTTAGCCGGTGTCATATCTCATGATAGACTATGGAGTGAGCATCTTCTTTATTTCAAAAAAGTAATCACGTTAAATTGTATTTTCTACAACATTACTTAGCCTAATGTCTACTTTTTCCACAAATAAAAAAGCATCATTGCAGGTGTGAATCATGGTGGGCGGAAAAACGTTTGTTGCAGAGAATATTATTGCTGCAAATTGCAAATAAGGGTTTAAAAAACCCTCAGTTTCATTTTTGAGGCCGACATCTTCAACAGCTTTTTTCTTTCTTGGGTCAAAACTTTCAACAGCTTGTTATCCCCGTGTATTCAGGTATCTTTGTAGGGTGTGACAATACAAGCCTCGCTGTTTAGAATGCAAATGATAATCATTCTGTTTCCGAGAACAATTTTTGACTAGAAATAAATTTTTTTATATCTATTCCTTGGACAAGTTTCTGAGCAGAAAATAGCGTTTGATAATGACACAAAATTTTTGTTCCCGAAATAGAAAATCATTTGATAGATCTTCTTAAATATCTCCCTGCCATGCTCTTTTCCATTCATTGTGCCCCACTCTTTCGTGAGATCAATTGAATTGAACATCCTTAATCAATTGAATTGAAAGTGTCGATGTAGAATTTGTATATCAGCGGGTGGCAAGCGCGGGTGGCGAAGGTAAGCGATGAGAAGAGTATTTATTTCTGATTCTATTCCATAAATACAAAATAGAAAAATTCTACTTATCATTTCTATTGCAAATCTATTTCTGGGCTAAAAATTTGTCTCAGAAATAGAAAAATGAAATTGCGCTACCAAACGGATTTCTATTTAAAACCTATTTTCGGAAACAGAAAAATAGAAAAACAGAGAAATAGAAGGGTTATTATTTGTGCCCTCAATGGCTTGGTATTTGTTATGGCGCTGTTTATATCTTACCTTGTCAAAATAGTCATTATACCCACATCCCGTCATAAATAATAAGTGTCTCTGACATAAACCGCAATAGCGATTTTCACGGTTCATGTTAACCCATCCATACCGAGGCCAAAGAAATTATGCAGGGTATATTTTCCTAGTTCTCTCTGTTTTTTTTTTCATACCAAAAATATATAAACTAAAATTCTATCCATTTATAGGACGTATATTATGTTAACTTCATTTTACTCGAAGACATTGCTTGGCCAATTTTTTTTTGGGTTAATACTACGAAAAACTTTAATATGGTATACCTTTGATAAATTTACCAAAAATTAATTTTTTGACTATGAAAAATCCCAAATTTGTACATCTGTGATAAATTTATCCTAAACTAATTTTTTGACCACCAAAAATTCCAAATTGATACATTTATGGCAAATTTACCCTCCGTTTAATTGAATTAATATCATGAAAAACCACAAATCGGTACATCTATGACAAACAGAGGGTAAAATCCTAAACTAGTATACTCGTCAACTGCCACGTGTCATCCAACTCTTAAATAAATATCATAGAGGGTAAAATTATCATAGATGTACCAGTTTGTATAAGACATTCGTGACCAAAAGCGAAAAATAAATATTTTGTAGATTTTGGAATTTCGCAATTCTCCTTTATTTAATATCCTTTTTTTGTCTGTCGATCAATGGATACATATTTGAACTCGTTGATGTTAGTGACTTGGAAAAGTGTACATTGTATTTTTCGAGATAGCACAAAAAAGGGATAACGACATAAAAAGTCTATGAACTTTGGCTCAATATGTAATTTGGTCCTTGAACTTTTAATTTGTTTACTATAGCCCCTGAACTTTAGCCTAATATTCAATGTTGTCCTTGAACTTTTAATTTGTTCAATATGGTCCATGAACTTTTGGTACATAATCAATTTAATCCTTGAACTATATGAAAATATTTAATGTAGTCCCTGAACTTGAATTAATGAAAGAACTACATTGAATATTTTCATATAGTTTAGGGACTGAATTAAATATGTACCCAAAGTTCAGGGATGACATTGAACAAATTAAAAGTTCAAGGACCACATATAAAATTAGGCTAAAGTTTAGGATTATATTGAACAAATTAAAAGTTTAGGGATCAAATTCCACATTGGGCCAAAGTTCAGGTACTGTTTATGTCATTTTTCCCACAAAAAAATTACTGAACACCCCGTCACAGAATTGTTCAAATCACAAATAGTGAAACACCGTTGACTCTCTTTCTTCTCCTAATCAATTATGATCGAGGTTTATTTTGCTGAAAAATTGGATTAGATTAACTTCATTTATTTCGCGGAAAAACTAAAATTTTAGAAAAACATATTTTAGGAAAATGACAATATTTTTCAATATTTGGTTTGTGACATCCTCAAATTTCGACCCTATTCAAGATGTAATGAATGGTTATTTCGTTAATACGCAATGAGTAGAATTAGGCTCTGAATTAATTCCATAATCATTCAAGAGTATTCCAAGCTTTGGGAAAGATAATTTAGAACTTCGATGCGTGAAGCTATTTCAAGCTGATCTAGGAATTGTTATATATCGATTCGACAATAGTATATAATCGGATTGCAGGTGATTCTGCACGATTACCATGTTGATTGCAAACGACTTTAAATCAATTCTTAATGATCGTATACTTCCAAACGGACAATTGACCCCTCACGATTACATGATAATTGAGGGTCATCCATGAATTGAGAAGACTTAAACGTGAATTGATTTGGAATCAATTACAGATTCAACGCATGAAACCCCTAAAAGTCACCAATTGTTCTAATTATGCGAAAGACGCATTTGAGAGATTTTTAACCATGGATTCTAAGCCAGTTAAGGATATCGAACCCTAGAGGATTAAGAGACGACTATTGGATAATCGATAATTGCTTATTAATCGGTAAATTGGAAATGTTTGAAGAAATGAAATTCGGGTTAGAAATTGGGAGCCACAAGGGGACCCATGGATTTGGAAAGGCCCATTGGGCCTCATGAACATCAAATTCGGCTAGCAAGGGCCCAGATAATGGAAATTACGACTTTGCCCTTTTAGGCCCAATTTGAATAGTTTTGGGAAAATTGTGCAAGAAGAGCCCAAGATGAGAAGCTCACAAGAAACTAAGCCTAATGACAAGGCTCATGAGGAATTTTGGCCATGAGGAGGATGAAATGGGCTTGGCCCAAGTTTGGGCCCATTTAAGGCCTTCTAGAAAGAGTTGACTTTTAAGGCATGAATAGTGTCTTTGAGTGAAAAGACCTTTTTACCTGCAAGTCTTTTTAAATTCCTTTAGTTTGCTGAAGGGAAAAATGGTCTTTCTACCCCTCAATAGTAGGCCGGCCACATGGAAGGGTAAAATGACCAAAAAAACCTCTCTCAACTTGTCTTTATTTCATTCCTACTCTTGGATATTTGTAAAACTTGTTTTGCAAGATTTAATCCTAGCCATTCATTCAAGCTTGTTGAGCAAGGAATGATCTTGGCCATCCATTTTTGAGTGTCAAGCAAGATACTTTCTCTCTCCTCCTCATTTCTCTCTTTTGGTCTCGCTTTGCTCTCATATATATATATATATATCTCCTTTCCCCTAGCCGACCACCCCTCTCTCTCTTTCTCTTGCTTGGTTCGGCCACCACCATCACTGGCCACTCTCATTGCACGCCACCACTGCCCTCAAGCTGCCTTTGTCATCGCCGTTCACAACCGTGAGCTGAGCCACCGCCACCTTCGCCGTCCGTTCGCCGCCTTCTTGTGCCGCCGTGAGCCGTGTGTCCGCCCAAGCTAAGCTACCCTTCCCTTATTTCCCTTTGGTTTAAGAGTAAGTTTACTCTCTGAACCTTGATTAGGGCATTAGGTTGCTAATGGTTTAGGTTTAGAGTTAATTAGGTGGATTAGAGGATAGATTATCTAATTAATGATAGCCTATCTTGATTATTATGCGATAAGCTATCTAGTATGATTAACAGCTTATCATGAGTTGGTTGATAGCTTATCATGAATTGAGCGATAGCTTATCTTGAATTATATGATAGCTTATTTTAGTACAACTCATTTGATTAAATGATAACATTGGACTTGTATAAGTTCGATTGATAATTGAATGGACAATGTTGTTGGCGTTGTTATATGAGTGCGTTTTCATGGTAGCTTTATGCGTAAAGAATTATACGTCATAAACACTTGACATTGGCTAAATTTCAAAAAATAAGAATTGGGACTTCAGTGATTGCGCTGTGTGCATGATTACTTAAAAGTTCTATTTGTGCCCGGTTATACCGAAACATCACTAACTTAGGGTTTGGCCGTGGCCGTGAGAGGTCATGCCCAATTTGGTAATTGGATGCCGTCGTGGGGGCAGGGTGAGACGAAGTTGTTCGTGAATGGAATTCGGGATGCACCCATTAATGAGATGCCATCATTGAGGTTGGTGAGATGATACCGTGCCCAACGGAGCGAGATGATGCCTGGTCATGCCGGAAGACCGCCTTCCTCTGGGATGTGTCGTGGCCCAAGGGGTCGTTTAATAATCTGGACTATCATAAGTGCGAAGTGCATCGATGAGTGCGACGTGCCCAAGAATGATAACTAATTATGTTTGGATTATTGAATTGTAGTTGTGCATGGTTATGCAATGAGATATGCTGGAATATGTATCTTGATTATGCACGTTATTGTGATCCTGTTATGTGCTCATTGGAATAATTGCCATGTTATGATGGTTAGAAAAGGGTGAGTGAACTGCCTCGTGTGAATAGTTAAGGCAAGGTAAAGGCTTTGCTATTGATCTGCCATCGATAGTGACTTGCACATTTAGAGCGATCCAGAGGCAACCTACTCTCCTAAACGAGATTTATGGGGCTTACTTGCTGAGTTTATCTTATTGTTATTTATTTAACTGTTTTCAGACCTCCAGTTATGAATCAGTATCCTATGCGGTTTGGGGTGCCCATGGATATAGGCACGATAGTGACTGAACATTTGGTTGGACCGTATAAAGCCTTTCAGAGGCATTTGACGACTGTCGGGGTCGATGAGGGGTTGGCTATGTGGGTACCACATGAGTTCCTAGCCTGGTTTATAAAGGAGAGAGATGAGCTCTTTGGTCCTATTAGGGGATTTGACAGGCCCCCTAATGGAGGTATTGACGAGGAGGTCTAGGACCCGATGGACCTCGACCCTCTTGACGGAGCTATCTTTGATCCAGATGCCGAGGAGTCCTATTCGGAGTGTCCTCCTGGGTATCACGAGCTTTGGTGATGGGCTTAAGATGCCCTACCTTTTTGACCGCTCCTTTTTAGATAGAGAAGCCTAGGTTGACCTGACCGATTGCCCCTTTTTGTATGGCAAAAGAACACTACAAGTGCCATAACTTGTGTACGACGCTCACTTTAGTGCCATAACTTTTTTTTTGGATCATTTTAGTGCCAAAATTTTTAAAAAACGATCACTTAAGTGCTAAAATTTTTGAAAAACGATCACTCAAGTGTCAACTTCGGTGCCGTACACAATTTTTGGCCGGAAATCTAACGTGGCATTTTTTTTATTAATTTCTGAAGCTGACGTGGCTCGTCGGAGTCTCGCTGGAGATTGGCACTTAAGTGATCGTTTTTCAAAAATTTTAGCACTTAAATGATCGTTTTTCAAAAATTTTAGCACTTAAGCGATCGTTTTTCAAAAATTTTAGCACTAAAGTGATCCAAAAAAAAGTTATGACACTTAAGTGATCGTTTTTCCTCCGACTTGGCACCAAAGTGATCCGAAAAAAAGTTATGGCACCAAAGTGAGCGCCGTACATAAGTTATGGCACTTATAGTGTCCTTTTGCCCTTTTTGTATGATCAGTGGTTGAGAAAGCCGCTCTGGATGGGCTTGTAAAGTGTAGCTTCTCAAGGTCAGCTGATGTTTATAAAATGGCTTGGTTGTTTTGTGTCTCAAAGCGTTTTCCTTGCTATCCCTGACTCTGATAGTTGATTGGGAGATTCAAGTACGCTTCCGAATGCGTTTAATGTTAGATAAAAAGAATGGTCAGCGATGCGTCCTGGGACGTCGCAACTTAACGACCATGGATGGATGCTAGCATTCTCGAGGGAATGGGGCGTGACATGGTTGAAACTCAAAATTGAACTGGAAAACATTTTCTGTTGTTTGATAAGAAAACTCACTTTTTTTTTCCGAAAGAGACATGTACTATTTATGTGATATAAGAGATCCACATGCTATATCAAATTGTTTTCCGAGTGCCGAGGACCTCGGCTCAAGTGTCAGGGATGGGGCCCTGGCCTCCCATCGGGATTTCCAAGCCCAAGCACCCGCCATTCCTGAGCCCAAGTGCCAAGGTCTTGGTCATGGGAGCTGGGATTTCTCGGACCTAACCACCAGGAACCTGAGCACAAGTGCCGAGTACTTGGGCCTGATCTCGTGGACCCAGGCTCTGGTACCGGAAACTAAGGCACGGGAGCCTGGTACCTAAGGACCCGGGCACAATCACATGATAATTGCTTAATGACACTTGGGCACGTCCACTAACTCTGGAAAATCCGGTCCTATGAGGTAAAACGCTGTTCATTTGCTCTCAACAACTCACCGATGACGCTCAATTCATTGAAACGAGCAAACAATCTCCTCCTCCTCCTCCTATTTTCAAGTAGTCCTTGCGGCCGTAATCGAGATGGTGAGTTTTTCTCAGGAGAATTTCATCGAACACTTGCTCTGTATTCATTTCTTCCCCTCCTCATGTACCTGTCTTTGTTTCGTTGCAGTCTGTCACTCTACACACATATCTCGGTGAAATCAAGTGCGAGATCTTCTGCGACGAGGTCCTGGAAGCTGTCCAGGTCAGTGACTTTCATCCCCTATTGTTCGTTTTCGTGTTTCTTTTCGTTGTGCAAAGAAAAAAGACGGTTCTGATGAAAACTTCGAAGGAAGGTTGAATGGTGATTTATGTGCTTTTTTCAAATTTTTTTGTCACCCGTACTGCTCGAGCATGCAAGTTTTAGCCTTGCTGTGAAATATATTGCCTCTACGAAAGGTTCCGCTATGAATCTACTGCATATTGGCATTGAGATTGAAATTTGCTATGTTCTATTGTGTTGGGGGGGGGGGGGTTGGCGGGTTTAATTGTATTCTTCTCTCCTTTTCAAATAAGTTCTATAGAACATATAAAATATCAATAGGGAGTTTACTCGACAGTGTACAAAGTAAAAGATTGGTTGGTTTCACCGTGGTTCTAATAAAAGAATGGGTCAAGTGTTTTAGCAAAAAAAAAAAAAAAAGGATGGGATAAGTGCATCATGTTTAGAAAACCTCTTAATATATTTTGAAGTTTAACAAAACTATACATAGTTTATATCAATCTTGATAAATGCAATAAGTGTTTATGTTTCAGGTAATACTCACTGAAAAGATTCTTTATGATTGAAAGACCTACATGATCAAGTCTAGTGGAATGAGAAATTCATATTTGACTTGGAAGCAGGAATATCTTATGTCCACGGAATATCTACTATCGTTGTTAAATTATCTTGGCAAGAACGGATGACCATATTAAAGAAGCAAGATACAGTGAACTATGTGAATATTGGCAAGGCTATTGCGTGAATATCAGCAAGAACAAACGTTGGATATTAGCAAGATTTACTCTTGAATATTAGCAGAGCGCCATATATCAGCAGAATTCTGCGCTGGCTGAATATTAGTAGAGCACCTATTCTAGCTACGATACGATTCTTAGCAAGGACTTCAAGATTATTATCTTGAGATACTTAGTCTCATTCTTTACAGCTTATGATTTGGTATGGATTCCTATTGTAGAAGATCTTGATTGGCTATCTATTTCAAAGATTGTCTTTGCAAAATAATCAATCATGCATGATATCTTGGTTGATTGACAATCATCCTAAAGGCAAGATTATTTCCACAACTGAAGATCTCCACTTTTGCAAATCAAGATTTGTTTGTATAGGCGACCAAATCAATGAGATCTTTGATTGTTCAACCTCAAGGGCTATTTAATTTTCTCAATAGTTGTCCAGCGAGTAGATTGGAGATTGATCCTCTAAGAAAAACCAATGAGAAGTTCGAATATTGAGGAGTATACAAGAAGACCAAGGCGTTGAAAAGCAAGATAGATTAAGAGTACAAAATTCCAAATTTTGAGAGAGCTTCACATAATTTGAATTGTCTTATGAGATCATATTATTGTAATCTCTTGAACAAATGTGTGATTAGGTGTGAGATAGTGAGACCTATTAGCTTAAATATTAGAGCACCTACTTTGTGGATAAGTGCTTGAATATTAGTAGGCATATACAACTGTAACTTCTAATCGATTATAGTGGAAACTAGCTAGTAGACTGATAGAGTGGGAGAGTGGACGTATGTTTACATCAAGCTGAACCACTATAAACTCTGTATGCAAAATCTTGTATCCCTATGCTTATATTTACTTATTATTTGATAGAAGATCACTGCACTGCTGAATATTATCACACTACAAAAAAACATGGATTTTGCCATGGAAATTTGCGACGGAAAATTTTTCGTCGCTAATTTGCGACGAAATTTGCGACGGATATTTTTTTCTGTTGCAAATTAGCGACGAATAATTTTTGTCGCTAATTTGCGACAGAATTTGCCACGAAATAAAAATTCATCGCAATTTAGCGACGGAAAATAAATCCGTCACTAATTCCATCCCAAATTAGCGACGGCCAATTTTCCGTTGCTAATTTGCGACGGAATTAGCTACGGAAAATAAATCCATCACTAATTTGCGACGGAAAATAAATCCGTGGCTAATTCCGTTGTAAATTAGCGACGGAAAATTGGTTGTCGCTAATTTGTGACAGAAAATAAATTCGTCGCTAATTTGTTTAGTCCCTCGCCAATCTCTCAAATCTGCTTGCCTTCACCCTAGTTTTTTTCTCTCTCTCTCTCTGCTATTCCTCAGAAGCACAACCCCCCCCCCCTCGCCAAACACCTCTCCATTGCTCCCTCCTCCCTTCCGCTAGCCATGATGGCCACCCTCACAGCCACCGTCGCCGCTGCTGTTGCCTCCTCCTCTGTCGCCATCCGCCTGTTCCGCGCCCACAAGCCATCCCGCGCGCCAAGCCGGGAATCGGTGCTCCGTCACCGAGGGCCCCGCGATCTCCCAGCCGAGGGCCGCCAGCGGGGGACTGGTTGATTGCGTGGTGGTCGTGGGCGGGATCAGCGGGCTCTGCATCACCCAGGCGCTTGCCACGAAGCACCGCGACAGGGCCCCCGATGCGGTCGTCACCGAGGCTAGGGACCGTGTCGACAGCAACGTCACCACCGTCGAGAGGGACGGCTACCTGTGGGAGGAGGGCCCAAATAGTTTCCAGCCATTCCGAGATTTGTACGTTCCGTCGGTCCCATTCCGAGATTTCTTTCTGTTGGTCCCATTTCGAGATTTGTACGTTCCATCTACTCTGATTTTGTGACCTTTTTATTGAAGTTCTCGAGTATGTTTGTGTGTTAACTGATAGATACATCATCAGATTATTGTAATGGTTGTCGCTTTTGTTTTGTTAGAATTGGGTATAGTCTTCATTGAGAAATGGAGATGATGTTTGTGAGTTTATAGGGAAATGGGTCAGGATAGGGTGCTTTGCAAGTGTTTGATGAATGACCCAGTTCTCCAATTTGCGAATAGACGTGCAATTTTGGACTTTTTTTATGCTGTTGTGAATAGTGGGCGAGGCTTGAATCGGCGTGAGTTCTTTCTTGGGTGTTCTTCCTTTTTTTTTTCTGGGGGAAAGGAAGAAAATGGAGAGGACAAAGCTATCGTTGGATAGATGCTCAAGAACACTCAGACTTCACTTGCAAAAGGTAGTGCTTCATGTGTTAATTTTTTTGAAGCTTTCTTTGGATAGATGCTCATTCTCTTGCTTGTCACTTCAGAACAAGAACGCAATCGCCTGTAACTGCTGAAAAGGTAGGATATGGTTCTATGTATTGTTGATATTCGCGTTGAGGTTGGCATTGAGAACCTTGCTAGAGTACAGTTGTGCTATCTTTGTGCATATTGGTCATCGCTTTTGTTTGTTTGCAGATGGAAACAAGAAAAGTAGAGCTTGAGACTAACCTTGCAACTAATCTCAAGAGGCAGAAGCAAGAGTATGAGGCTATTATATCCTCATCAGAGACTGATTTGCATGAAAATGAAGCGGAATCAAAGTGGCAGGAGCTAAAAGATACTAAATCATTGGTCATTGATGCAACCTAGTGATTAGAAGGTGGAAATTTTGGATTGATCGGAATATTGTTGTCTTGAAGCTTTAGATTTTGTTCGTGCTTTTGATCGAAACAAAAAATTATCAGGAATTAATAGAAGTACAGAGGAAACAAATAAGCAAATCAAAAAGATCAAAGATGAGATGGCAAAGTTGAAGGTACTATTTAATTTTTTCAGTACGGACTAAATGTTGGTATTCAACTCTTGGGTTTCTTCTCAAATGATTGCTCGAATGCAGGCTTTGGAGGATACCTATGAGCAAACACTTCAGGATGAAACTAAAGAACTTGAACAACTCTTTAGCCGGAGGAATACTCTTATAGCTAAAAAGATGAGTACTAAAAAAAGATAAGGAACTTGGGCCTGTTATCTTCTGATGCTTTTGAGACGTATGTTCCCCTGTCTAACTGTGAAAATGTTTTAACTTTGAAAATGCTTTTGAGGCGTATGATCCCTTTGCTATTGAATTTTAATTTGGTTTCCACTATTGAAGCTCATCATACCTCATTTTATATGTTTGAGATTATAGGTATAGACGGAGGAGCATCAAAGAGTTGCAGAAGATGCTTCACAGATGCAACGAGTAGCTCCGACAGTTTAGTCATGTAAACAAGAAAGCACTTGATCAGTACGTGAACTTCACAGAGCAAAGGAAGTGAGCATATCACATGGACCGTGTCTTTAGTTTTGTTCAGTATTTATATGATGGAGATTGTCGCTAAAAGCCAGATATTCTTTTTTGATTTATTTCTGTCGTCATTGTTTATTGTGGAAGATTAGTTATTATGCAAGATTATTTATTCTCTCATTATGTGTACTATAAAGAAAAATATTTATGTCATTCTTGTAGAAAATGTAGATGAATGTATTTCATTTTCATATTATTATAATATTTTGATGTTATTAAGTGCTTAATCAATATTAAATACAAATTTCAGAAATTATTTTTTCTTTTAATTAAGTTTAAAATCGAAAAATAAAATAAATGATTTTATCGTACGATCACAAATTATAAAAGTTCGTTACAAAAATAAAATTTCGTCGCTAATTCGTCCCTAAACAATATTCGTCGCAGAGTTCGTCGCTAAAGAATTAATAAAAAATCGTTGCTAAATTTGTTCATGAATAATGTTCATGGCAAAAGTCAAAATTTTTTGTGATAAATTTGCGACGAATTTTGCCACGAATAAGTTCGTCGTCGCAAATTGCAAACAAAAAAAAATTCGTGGCAAATTAGCGACGAAATTTGCGACGGAAAAATAAATTCATCGCAAATTTGCGATGGAAAATGAATTTGGAAAAATAAATCCGTTCCAAATTTGCAACAGAAAAATAAATCTGCGACGGAAAAATAAATCCGTCGCAATGCGACAGAAAAATAAATCTGCGACGGAAAAATAAATCCATCGCAAATTTGCGACGGAATGAAAATTCCCTTTATTTTTGGAATCCGTCGCAAAATCGGTTGCAATTTTTGTGACGGAAAATTTTTGCGACAAATTATTTGCGACGAATTTTGCGACGGATAAAGTTCGTGGCTAATTTGCGACGAATAAAGTTTGTGGCTAATTTACGACGAATTTCGCGACGAATTATTTCCGACGAATTTTGCGACGAATTTTTTTCCGTAGCAATTTAGCGGCGGAAATTGAAATTTTCCATCGCAAAATTTTGTGATGCCGAATTAGCGACGGAATTTTTTCCGTCGCTAATTTCATCGTAAATTCGATTAGCGACGGATTTTGCCAACTTTTTTGTCGCAAAATTCGTCGCTAATCCCTTGTTTTTTTGTAGTGTCACAACTCTGATTATGTCACACTTTGTCTCACTTGATCACTTTTTGGCACTTTTAATTCCGCATTTCTTTGCCCAAAAGTTATAAAATCACCTATTCACCCCTCTAGGTGATATTTTTAACTACAACAATTTATATCATAGCTTGGTGCTCAAATAATTTAGAGTGTATTACTTCTGAGTTAACGATCTGTCATGGCTAGCAATCTTGGACCAGGTATTATTGAGAGACATATCAACACCAGACCTCCTTATTTTGATGGGAAAGACTACAATGCCTAAAAAAAACAAAATGAAAGCATTCATCATATCCATTGATTATCTAACGTGGGAAGTCGTGCAAAATGGAATCAATCCTACAAATGGAGCATCCTCCCCACTGCAGCTTCCAACACGGGAGAAACAAATGAAATTAGAACTCCAACACCTGCGATTACACCTACAAAATTGGTCAAAAGAGAAGCGTTAGATGCAAAAGCCCCTTATTATCTTTATTATGCTTTATCTCTTGCCAAATTTAACTTTTCAAATCAATTATCTTGATATCTACTGTCACCATAAAAAAAGGGATATTGTTGAGAAAACCACCTAAAATATTTTGGATTTGCATTATAACTTATGAGCTTGATAAATGCAAACATTGTCTATATTTT
Organism: Syzygium jambos; assembly: GCA_031216235.1. NCBI lineage: Eukaryota > Viridiplantae > Streptophyta > Magnoliopsida > Myrtales > Myrtaceae > Syzygium > Syzygium jambos. Next base: position 18,925,413 of record CM062226.1, read on the forward strand.
AGGTAATACGCACTTATATGTTGGAAGAAAAGATTCGTGAAAACTAGATTAACCTAAGTGTGAGCAAGTCTAGAAGAGTGAAAAGACTTAGAGGTACCTTGGTGAACATGACCACATGATCTACATTTTGAATGTACTCAAAGTTGCCCATTGAGACATAATTGGATATCTCTAGGAAAGATAATATAACCATAAACTCATATCACTAGGAAACCAAATATAACCAAGAACTGTCGATATGAGCAGAGCGAGCATATTACCTATACAATTGATTATCACCTACTCTGGTAATCTAGATAAAAATATCCCGTGACTATTTTTATCTGAATATTTATGACAGCTAGTGATCTGATTTGGATTCTAAATCAAAGAAATTGATTGGCTAATTGACAAATCATCTTGAAGGGAGATTATTTTTCATAGTTTGAGCTACTCTATTTTTAAAAAATGAAGATTTGATTGTATGAGTGACTAAATCTTGGAAACTCCAATTGATTGACTTCAACGGCTAAATTGCTCTGCTCAACAATTATCCAACGGATAGGTTGGAGATTGATCCTCGTGAAGATTGTCCAATGGATTGATTGGATACTCAGGAGTATAAAAGAAGATCAACAGACATGGAAGAAGAGAGAGAGATCAAGAGTTACAAAAAATCCAATTATCTGAGAAAGCTTTTATTTTTGTACTGTTTTTCAAATGTATGAAAGTGTAATCTCTTGAGAAGTGTGTCAGTATTGTAGTTTGTGCTTAGCTATGAGATAGTGAGATCCATCTACTTGGGTATACGTAGTATCAGCTTCGGGAAGAAGTGCTTGAGTTTAAGCGACATATACAGTTGTAACTACTCAAAGTTTGATGTGGATTTCAACTAATAGGCTGTTAGTATGAGAGAGTGGATGTAGGCTTACACCAATCCAAACTGCTATAAAGCTCCGAGTGCATCATTCTTTATCTCTCTGATTATATCTATTATTGTCTGATTGAAGCACATTGCACTACTTGATATTGTTAGTTAAGTTTCTTGAAATTACTTTTTCACCTTCTTTAGGTGATATTGTTAGCCACTACATATTGATCGATGCTTTATGCGCTAAGATGCGTCGATAGAATCTCATTATCAACCAACTTCTTTGCATGTATGTGTGCTTGATTGCTTGATAATATTGCATGCTTGTAAAGGAAAACTGCATTAATGTAAATTCTTTAAAAGAAAAAGTTGCGGTCATTATTTTTTCTAAGTTTAAATAAATTAAAAATTAAAAAGAGTAATCTTTATTCCACCAAAGGACTTTTCAAATATGTTTCTACCAAACGGCCTTTCTCTCAATGCTGCTTCTCAATGCACTTTTCAATTACAGTTGACGTAACTGTCCTTAAATTTCCATGAAAACCCTTTAGGTTAAAATCCTTTGCATCTACTCAATGGCTTTTCTCAAATGATGAATTAAATGCGACCCAACTATTTATTGTAGAGAAGAAAGAGTTCAGTCGACATTGTCTATAATAAATATTTGTTGGTTTTCCCTGTAGTTCTGATAAAAGGGTTTTATTTTTCAAAAGGAAGCATTCATACAAAGAAAGTAACAAATATTTGTTATCTTTGGCCAACAAGAGACCAACAACGTCAACATACTCGATGCGACCACACGCATGACCCGTGTTCGGGCAATCAAAGAGAGGGTACCTCTCTCGTACAACGATGACGTCCACGCGGAAGACGCCAACAAGACATTATTTATTTTTTTAATAGCGATACCATGTAATCGAAACTTTCAACTGAGGAAGAAGTGTTCATGTTAACAGAAGTTTTCGAATCATCTTCTTTCTCTCTAGCAGTTGAAGTAGCAGAAGCAAGCCTGTCCCCAGCCATCGCTATCACATGCCCCGCTCGCTGCTCCCTCCTAGACTGTGCACTTCTGGTTACAAGCATTGCTATCTAAACAAAACCCACTAAATGTCTGGTTGTATTTCTTACATAAAGTTCCTTTCACCATCTGCGCATGGCCTAAATGAATGCACAAGCCAAACAATTGCAACAACTTGTGTGAGTTATGACATAGCATAAATTCTACTTTCTAGCTAAATAAATAATAACAATGATAATAGCTTTATCATATATTCTTGCATTTTCGCGCACTCCATAGTCTTTCTTAAACTGTTTATTACCACGTACTTGTATAATCGGTGAATACTAATAAGATGAACTCATATGCACATAAATGTTCGCATGCATATTTAACTGAAAGAACGACAAGCACCGTTCATACACATGGAGTCAAGAATCTCAATACCTGTTGCTTATATGTACTATTAATACAGCACTATCAGGTGACAAATGCGCTTTTCATGCACTCATTCAAAATACAATTGAAAATAGACTAGCCAGTGAGGAGGATAAAATAAAGGCAAATCAGGAAGATGAAAGTGGCACGCTTGAAGAACTCGACCATGTTGAAGAAGAGAGTAGTCATCGCAAGGAGATAATGTTCCGACTTAAGGTGATGGAGTATTCTTAGTTTATAGTTGGTCTATCATTGACAACCAAAATTTATAGATGAAATGATAGAAGATGACAAATACCAGCTCATCGTAAAAAACGAGTTTCGACGGCGAGATATTCTCAACTCCTCTGAGAATACCATGTGAACTTTTTTAACAGTGCATGCCGTTTTGTTTTTTCTTTTTAACCCGATACCTCTAGGAATAATATGTTTCTTGTGTACTTATATAACGAGTCTTTCCAATGATGGCAATAGCTTTCAAGGGTATATGCATGACAAACATCGATGAAAAGTCATGATCATCCAAACACACACTTGATCCGTAGAAATTGTCTGCAATTGCAGTACCATAGATCTTAAACTTCCGCGAACATACCTTGTATAGCCATGTGTAAGATGATACAAACATTAGTTAATAGAATGAAAGACAAGGAGAACGATGAAATTTAAACAGTTATGACTGTCATCTATTCCCACGTTCAAAAGTATGTCATTTTGATCTCTCTTGTTCTTTTTCTTCTTTCCTGTGTATGTTTGTTAGCTATGATGTAATTCAATAATGCGGGAGAAATAGAATTATAAGGATCTTAGATCTTCATGAATTTTTACAATAAGAGAGATGAAGACGTACCTTTATCCATAACAATACCGTTGAAAATGATTGTTGCAGAAACAGAAGAAACGAAGAAATCTGATTTTTCTCCCTTAACCAACTTTTCTCTTAACATATCTTATCTGATGGATGATAAAATACAGCCCTTCGTTGTCTTGGGTGGAGAGAGGACCAGACTTTATTTATATAGGCTATCAATTGGTGCCTTCCATCAATAATGGCCGTTAAACAAATGTAGCATAAGTAAGTCCCAAGACTCAAGAATCTATCTTTCCATAAGTTAGGTGGGCTCTTGTGTCTTACTCGGTTCCTGACCGGCCTAGAATAGGTTAGTTGAGGCTCCAACTAAACTTCATTGGTTAATTGATGGGAAATCCAAGTTACGGATGCCATAGTTTGAGAGACGCCATGTGATGTTAGGAATTGCCACACAATCACAAAGAAAATAGAGAGTAAAAGTTAGAATGAGAATTTGAGACGTAGGGTTTTATCCTGGTTCACCCTTAAACTAGAGTCATATTTAGCTGAGGATTCCACTATAATTAGCATATCGCACATCTCTGTTACATTTCTTAATTATAAAAGAATGAGAATATATATAGGTAATAATTTTATTCAAAATAGGAAACCTCTTTCTAGGATACTTACTTTAATTAGGAAATCATTCAATTAGGAAACCTGTTCAAAATAAGAAACCTAACAGAATTAGAAAATTTTCCTTGTGCGTCTTATTGTTGTTTTGGGGACCCCATGCTGTCTTATCGCTGGGAAGTATGAACCACGTCACAACATGCGAAACGTAAGCGCCATCCCTCTAGAAATTTATTATCGCCTACTTAGCATGAGACGGGGTCGGGGACGCGATGAGCCAGCTCATAGGCAATGGCAAGAGACAGCAGGGACGATGGCATGGGGACGGGTGGCACCATTGACGGCAGCACAAGCGGGGTAGGGGAAAGACTAGAAGACGATAAAAGAAGGCAGGAGGGGCATTGCAGAAAGAAACTGGAGCTTTTTAAGGTTTGGATTGTTATTCATTTTTTGAAAATTTCTCAACACGCACAGAAAATAAGACTATTTAAGGAAATGACTTTAGTTATCCTTAATTATTTTAGAGTATCCATATCTTTATCATTAAGTCATCTACTTGAGCCATCTGGTGTCCGCCCACCCTCTGGATAAACCTTTATGATTAGGAATAGTTGATTTATATAGCAATTGTAAGGTCTTGGTTTTCAAAATTTATTCAAGAAATAAAGGGTGGTGAAAGCAATTTATTCAATCAAATTTTAATTTGGCCGGTCTTGATGTTGGGTCACTTAGGGATGTTGTGATGTGCATATCATTTATAATAAAAGATAGGTCCTCGGATTTAACCATAAGTTCAATAACTTGGAATGATTCATATACCAAACAAGCTTCCAAAGAAGCATCCAACAAATTAGGCGATTATTCATGCGCCTTCACGTGATTGTTTTCTTTTGCTTAAATCACTTTTGTCTAGTCTTGTGTGACATAGATAGATAAATCGGAAAAAAAATATGTTGCTTCCTGCGGAAATTATTGGAAAAAAATTTCTTGTCTTTCTTGTGAACTTTGATTATATTATTGTTCCTTCAAGATGGATTGGACCGTTGTTGATTGGCTACTGGTGTGAAAAGAGAGAAAATTACCAAAAAAATTTTAAACTTATTTCACTTATACCAATTCAATCTTAAATCTTTCAATTATACCAATTAAGTGTTAAACCGTTTGACAATTTGCTAATGTAGTTCATCTAGCCAATATTGGCTGGAAATCATTAACGTTGGATGTTGGCGGTCATATGTGGCGACCAACGTTGATATGGACAAATTTTTAATTTTTTTTATGAATTCTTATTATTTTATTATTTCTTTTCTTTTCTTTTTACAACTTTGGCCCAATGAGTTTGCTAGCCACAAGTGAGGGCCAGTGACCCTTGCCTAGTCTGGATGAGGGTGTTGCGGCCCTCGCCAGCCAACAGGCAAGGGTCTTGACCCTCTCTTGGATATGGATGAGGGCCTAATGCCCTCGCCTATGGTTGGTAAGGGAATAGAGGCCCTCACCCATGGTCGACAAAGGGTGGAGGCCCTCGCTTAGACCTCACCTGGGGTTGACAAGGGGCAGAGGTCCTTGCCCAAACCTCCTTATGGCCGGCAGGGCTAGCCAGCAACCTCGCCGGCCCATAGTTTAAAAAAAAAGAAGAAAAATATAAAGTAATAAAAAAATTTGAATTTTTTTTAGATTAAAAAAATTATCCACGTTAGCGTTTGCTGTGCCATGTAGGACGGTCGGTATCTATGTTAACGATTTCTTGCCAAAATTAGTTGGATAAACTATATTGATAAATTATCAAAAAGTTTAATACTCAATTGGCACGATTAAAAGATTTATGACTGAATTAGCACAAATGCAATCGATTTAGGATTTTTTGGGTACTTTTTTCATGAAAAGAAACGAGAAGGTATAAAGAAGAAAACTGTGAAACTTCATGGTATGAGCTGATAAAGTTTGTGCGTAGGGTCTAAGCGAAAGGGCGACCTCGCTGAGGTCATCTTCCTGATGTAATCCAGCTTACTTTGTAGAGCAAGCCTTAGCACGCGTAATGTCATTAAATCACAAGGATTTTTATATCGTCCAACACGTTGTTTCTTGGTTGGTTTCTTCCTGGAATGTGGCCTTCCGCAATCTTCATCTTTGGTGTTTTTCTTCCCTAACGCGCATATGAATATTCTCAAGTTAATCTGATTTAAACTAGTGATAATTATGAATCAAAAATAAATTATCATGCAATGATGCATCCAATTGAAGAAGTTAAGGGTGCGAATGATAACTATTTTGTTTCACAAATTAATTTTTGGTCAGAAATAGATTTTTCTATTCTTATTCCATGAATGAGTTTTTGAGCCGAAATACACGTTTGACAACAAAATAAAATTTCTATTCATAAAATAGAAATTTATTTGATAATGACACAAAATTTCTCCCTCCCGGGCGGCCAGTCCCAGGAGGCGGACGGCGGGCGGCGGGTGGGTGGCTGGCCAGTAGCAAGAGTGATCGATGAGAAGAGTTTTTATTTTTCATTTTTATTTTAGAAATAGCAAAATAGAACATTTTTATTTCTGATTTTTGTTCCAAATCTATTTTAGGAGTAGAAATTTGTTTTGGAAATAAAAAAATGAAATTGCATTACCAAACAAATTTCTGTTCTAAACCTGTTCCCAGAAATAGAAAAATAAAAAAAAACAAATAAACATAACGGTTATCATACACGCCCTAAGTTATTGCAAGAGAATATATAATGCAGAAGCTGGAATTCACTAAATTTAAGAGGTAAACATTGTTAGGCCTGAATAAGCAATCAAGAGAGGGGTGAATTGGTTTTTTTTTTCAAAAAGAGAACCTAGTCTAAAATTTGTAAAATCAACCCAATAGATATATACTTCTACGCACAAAATGAACTAGCAATATAAACAGTGGGAATTAAAGAGTTTTAGGGAAAGAGAAACTCTAAACAAGATTTATAGAGATTCGATTTGGGCGTGCCCACTCCTATCTTCCAACTCTAGCAACCCACATAAGCCTATTTTCACTAGTTATGCTGAGAGAACAAGTACCATCATGTTACAATTGTTGAACCTACCGCCTCGCAAAATCTAATTATCTACTATAACAACCCCGCTATATGCTAAGTAACTATTAGACCCTTCAATAGGTATTCTCTTGTATACATAGCCCAGCAGATCCTTTTCCATACCTATAAACCACACATCTAAGGTTTACAAAGAATCCCTTGCACAATTCGTCCCTTATCTAGACAAATGCCTTCATTTTAGGCACAACTACTTCTCTCGTGTTTTACAAATGGGTTTATCATTCTTGCTAATTCTTAGACACTCAAATGGTTATTATAAAAATACAAAAGAGACGAACTTAAAAACCTTTCAACAATGCTCAAATTCTCTTATTATTGCCCTTGACAAACTAAAACTTACTTTTGGCTGAGTTTTTTTCCAATTTATGGAGCTTCAAATTTACACGTTGCGCTTGACTCAAGTAGTTGTTATGTCCATCTAATTCTCTATAAAAAATCTCAGGAAAATTCCTTGAAAAAACCACGCAAAACCTTGCTTCAATTTGAGTTGTTAATCATATTTTTATTAATGGCTGGTTTTGATCACGCCATCACATCCAAGCATGGATAATTAGTTAAGAAATCAACATCAAAGCAAGTTCTGATAAGGCCAGATCCCATTAGTTGATTACGCCAAGAAATCATATACTCGATTAACTCTGTTTTGCATAACAGACATGTTTCTGATGGCAACATGTAATGTCTAAGTTTGGTACGAGCAAAATAAAGAGATAAGCATTACATAAAGAGTCGAGTACTTCCTCTTTACTAAAGTAAGGATTCTGCTTTAGTAATGAACCTCTTGTTCTACTCTCCTTCATTCTGTTTGCCAACTTGCTCCCCATCTTCCCCTTAGCCGTCGATATAAAAATGTTCACCGTTCCCGTCTGCAGTGGAGATACCAACACAGGAGGAATTGTCAGATACCTTTCAATATCATCAAAGGCTTTCTGATGTTTCTCCTCCACTGTAAATACATCATTGTCTCTCAACTTTAGCAAGGGCAAGAATATTTTCAACTTGCAAGACAAGTTAATTTGAGATAAACCTCCGCAAAGCATCATCTTTTTTGGTATTAACATTTGCAAAGATTCTTTATTCAAAGGAGGTGGCAATTCCATAATCACCTTTGCCTTGTTCCCATCAACTTCTATTCCCCTTTGTTGCGTCCAGAATCCTAAGAAATTGCCAGTAGTATACAAATGCACGTTTCGGAGGATTCATTTTTAAAGCATAATTTGTGATTCTATTGAAACGGTGTTCGAGTTTAATGAGATGACATACCTAGTTGAATTTTACTACAATTGCATCAACTCATACCTCTATGAAGTCTTCAAGCATTCTAGGGTGCTCTTACCTAAAGCACACTTAACATTGAAGTTTCAATTCTAAGTATTGTCATTATGTTAAAAGGCACATATTGTGAATTAAATCAATTTCGCATAGTTAATTAAGGAACATGCCCTTCTCTTCAATGTGCGATTCAGTTCCTTTTTGCCCCATTCGCTATCCTAGATGCTTGCTAGGACCAACTCCTTGTTTGAGCCCTATCGCTCTAGCGATCACTTCCCATCCTCATTAGATCAGGCCATGACAAAGTCGAACTGAATCAAGCCGAAAAGCTGACCAATTACTATGAAACTCCAGGCTTGGTGGACGCTCATATTCTCAATAAAAAAAATAATTTCGAAAGAATTACTACCTTCACAAAAACTAATTTCAGCTTCCCAAGTACCGATATTTTATAAAATCTGCTAAAAGGATGTCATATCCTCCAAGAAGATCTACATGCCTGAATAAGCTGAGTTATGAAAATAGCTCTAGCACTTCAAAACCTGCATACATGCATCGTCGAATAAAAGATTAACACTTATAGCCACTTGCACATGCATACTTATCGAGCCAGGATCCATGCATTTATATTGTGACGCACCAGAATGTCATGCACGGCATATATCATTTTCAATCATACATCATAATTATATTTGCATCTGAAAGCACAATAAAATTTTCAGAACGCCCCTTACAAGAGATCGTATGACTTTAATATATATATATATATATGATTTTTTTTAATATTAACACCACTAGTTATCGACTTAATACAGTATTCAAACAAATACAATACATCAAATAAATTCTAGGAAGAAGGTCGTATTTGTCAACACATGATTTCTGGTCAAGCTTTTAATTTTACATAAAAATCATGAAAATCAGATTAGGAACCTTGGCCATGCTTAGAAACCTATTCCTAAACAAAAACTAAATTTTTTAGATTTTTCTTGAATTTTTCCTTAATTATTTTTGGCTAAAATGAGAGAAAAACCAAGAGAAATACCAAATGAAGTTTATAAATGTCCCAAAAATAGCCATTAGTCTTATTTTAATGCCAATTTTAGCCCTGCAGTTTCAAATTTAGAAAATTTCAATTGGGGATATCTTTTTCCCAAAATTGGGTAATTTCATATCCTAATTGAGCCGAAAATCCAATTAAATCATTTTTAGTCATTTTTAGGCTATAATGTCTTCACAACAATTGATTATGGGACCTTGAATTGCATATTGGTTAGTCCAATTTCACAATTTGACAAAGAAATTGAAAAGCCACAAAATTAATTGCAAATTAGAGATTTTAGGACCTAAATTGGGGATTTCTTTCAATTTGAAAATTTTGATCAAAGTCTATACCTTCCCAAAGGGTAATTGACCATGGGCAATCCAATTTTGGCCACGTCAGCTCCGGCAGAGTCATGTAGGATGATTGACGTCCACGTCGGATTTTCCAATGAGACAAATCGCCGATGGCACTTAAGTGATCAATTTTTCAAATTTGTAGCATTCAAGTGAGCGAAAAAAAAATTATGGCATTCAAGTGAGCACCGTACGAAAGTTATGGCACTCCTAGTGTCCTTATCCCTGGGGTCTTCTATTGCCTAGCGGAGATCATCACCCCTTTGCACCCTTCAGTAAAAAAATGTTATTAAGTATTGTAATTTTCATTTCCTACCCAATTGAAAAATTATTCGACTCTTTATACCTCGGATTTTACTTTACTAATTTCATTCGTATTATGTGACCTTATTCAATATCCAAAATATGTCACCAAACACTTAATTGGAGAATTTGTGTCGTATCTACCATCACTACCAAATGCCCACTTTTAACTTAGGAGCTCATTCGGCTGTTAAAAATGTTTTCAATTTCTTCTGGGATCTACTAAGTTTACCATACAACTGATCAAAATCCTGATTGAAAATTAATTATAGTGCATGCAAATGAAATAGTCTGTTCATGATGCGAAAACGAATATGCTTGGCTCGTACACGCTTAGCTAAACACTGTGTGCTAACCGTGATAAAGTGGTCCTTCTGAAAATTACCCAACATAATTTCGTCCTTTTTTTTTCAACGCTGTGTCCGCTATTCTACTTCGGGGTCAATCCAAACTCGCTGAACAACACCGGATTGGATGAAACTCAGTCGACACGGACAAAATACGTGCCTATAACTTTCTCTTTACAAGGACTTAAACCTGGCTCCCGCAGTGCTGCTTGCGACATGGACATGGTCAACGACTAACGACAGGTATCAATCTACCCTTAAATAATTGAGTAAAGGAGTACCAGAGCGAGGCCTCCAGAGTCCAGTGGACGCTTTTCCTAGGAAACTTCCCATATAATCTATCACTCAAGAACCTCTCTCACATTTTCTTTCATCTCATTCTCCGCTGTTGCTTTAAAGACCATAAAGGTCTGCGTTCTCTGCAAATCTTGGGAAGTGGGTTTCAGTTCTTTGAAGCATCCTCGGTGACCCATCAAAGTTTTGGATTCTCTTGGCTTGTTTGGTCTGTGAAGAAAGAAAGAACAAGAAATGTCAGTTGATCCGGTAGGAACTGCTGTGGGAATGGCATTCGGCGAGCTGTTTTTGCTCGTTAAGGAAGTAGTGCAAACCGTTGCCGTGTTTCATGATCAGCTCAAGAAGATTGAATCCACCTTGGACTCCATAGTCCCAATCATGAAAGACATTGGCGAGTTCACCGGACGGATGGATCGTAAAGACATGGGGCAGATACAGGCCCTAATTAATAATGGCAAAGACCTAGTCAGGAAGTGCTCGAACATCAAGGCGCTCAACCTGTACAAAAAGTATATGCATTCGAAAAAGCTGACCGAGTTCGACGCGACACTCGCCAGGGAGTTCCAGATTTCCATGCCACTGTTGTCTGTTAGGAATACCGTGGAGATATTGGGGGAGGTGAAGGAGTTCCGAGAAGAATTCAGGGTGTACCGTTCCCGTCAAGTGAACAATGGGGCCCTCCAGAGCGGGCTCGGGGCTTTGGGCAACCTCGCCGTCCCTGAGGCACCCGATTTCACTGTTGGGTCGGAGGTGGAGGCGTCCTTGAGGAAGCTCAAGGGGCGGTTGCTTGAGGAGGGAGTGTCTATGATAGTTGTGACCGCCCCGGGCGGCTGTGGGAAGACCACTTTGATTACAAAGTTGTGTCATGACGTGGACATTGAAGGTATTTGTGATTTGTTTTTGATTGATCCAGAGCTAATTAAAGTAGGGATGCATTTATTGATTGCTCCTTGCCAATTGGTCACCTCTAATAGTCTTTTGGTTAGCAATTTATGTGTATAGGAGCTGTTACCTGAACAATATTCCACTTTTGCACATATTTGAATGATCGATCCCATTGCCTGTTCTCTCTATCAAGCAAAAAAGTCTCTTGTAGATGTGAATGTTTGCACAAAGAATTGCTTGGCTTTTATGCAGATGGATGTTCATCAGGTAAAATAAACTTTTTCTCGTCATATAATTTTGGGTTGGATGTCATGTCCAATCTGATAGATCTTTCCCAAGCTTTTTGATATGCAATAACTCGCCTCTGTTTGATTGCACCGAGCGCCTTTCTTAATCAGCTGAATCCTCCTCTTCACACGCCAAAGGCTTCAAACTTATTTTTTTATGCTAGATGGTATCTACTTACCTCTGTTTCTTATCCTACCGAATTCAATAAACTAAAAGTGTAGTGGAAAATTTTCACACTCTTTGCGAGCTATAGGAGTCGGACTTACTGTTGCTTGATATAGGCAAATTCAACAACAATATCATGTTCATCCGTGTCTCGAAGAAGCTCAACCTGATGGACATTGTCCAGAAGATGATGCAACATAAGAATTTCCCGGTACCCACGATTGAAACAGAAGATCACGCAGTTCTTTACTTGCAGCAACTGCTTGAAAAAATAGGACAAAATCCTGTGTTGCTTGTGCTGGATGATGTCTGGAGCGAATCGAAATCCATCCTTGATAAATTTGTCTTCAAGAAGATCAAAGATTACAAGATCGTGGTGACATCGAGATATGAGTTTCCTGACGTTAGTTTTGTGCATCACCTGAACCCACTGAATAATGTTGAAGCCCTGGAACTTTTTCATCGATCTGTTACGGTTGATGGTAGAAGCATGGTTGTGCCAGATGATCTCTTGAAACAGGTATACTCTTGCTTGCATGCATCCATAAATTGATTTCTTATTGTCATCAAAACTGAGTTAATCTTTTTCTTCAAAGATAATGTTTAACAAAATCAACCTGCCTATCCCTACTTTCATCTCTCTTTCATCAAAGCGGGGCCTTGGTTTTTACTAATTTTTTTCCCGTGGCAGGTAGTGAATCGCTGTAAGGGATTACCATTGGCTCTTACAGTCGTTGCCAAGTCTCTCCGAGGAAAGGATCCTTCGTTCTGGCAAACAAAGCTCCTTGATTGGTCTGAAGGACGTACCCTTTTGGGTTCAGACAGTGACATTCTAGATTGCCTCAGAAAGAGCTTGGATGACTTGGATGGTGACCCTTCAATCAAGGAACGTTTCATGGACCTCAGCTCATTTCCAGAGGATCGCAAGATCCCTGCCACCGCCCTCATTGATATGTGGGTGGAATTGTACAAGCTAGATTTCAATGGTCTGCGCGCCATTACTGACCTCCATAAACTCATTTACAGGAACCTAGCTGATCTCGAAGTCACCAGGTATGGCTCTGAAGTTCTCATTCCAACTTTTCTAGTTTTCTACTGCTGTAAGAGCATCTCATCGGATTCTAGTTGGCATCTTTTTAGTTTTTCTTGATACGTGCCAGTTAGAATTCGTGAGTGAAATGAGCAAAGGCATGATTAGATCTGTGCACCAAGATTGAGAGAGTAATTTATGCCACTTCATAACCCATAGCTAACCCCAATAAGTTTAGTTCTTCTGTAGCGCAACAAACTGTTTTGCTACCCAGAAATGGGCACTCTTGATGGTTTGAATCCAGACCACAATTACTGCACCTGACCTTCAGCTATAGTGAGTTCTGCAGTTGTAAAGGTCAAAGGAGTTATACATAAGCCTGATAACATTTTAACTCCTGGGTTAATTTCTCAAAAGTGGAAAGATGATATGTTCTCTTTTTCTATTAAATTGAATTCGCCAAATGCCGGCACTAGATTTTAGCACAAGAAACTTGAGCGCAAATGCTTATATCCAAGTGTTTGATTGCATACATACAGGAGAGATTTAACTGATGACGACGACAAATCTTACAGTAGCCACTATGCTATGCAACACGATCTGCTTAGAGAGTTGGCTATCATAGAGTGCAACCAGGGGGAAGTAGAGAAGAGAGAGAGACTTATTCTGGACTTGACTGGAAATAATTTTCCCGATTGGTGGAGCGAGCAAAAGCAACCGACTCTTAGTGCTCGTCTAGTGTCCATCTCCACAGGTTGGGAACTCTCTCTCTCTCAATAACCTGTATGGAAATATTTTGTTGATTGGTAGTTAAATTGCCTTTTAACCTTCTATGTTCATAATGCAGATGGAACATTTTCAACCCCCTGGCCAAATCTTCAATTGCCTGAAGCTGAGGCTCTTGTTCTGAACTTCGAGACCAACATTCAAACCAAAACATATGCTTTGCCTATATTCATCGAGAAAGCGAATAAGCTCAAGGCCCTCATAGTAACAAACTACAGTTTCTTTCCGGCTGAGCTAGGCAATTTCCATGTCATCGGGTTCAATTTAAGGAGGATCCGGCTCGAACGCGTCACGGTTCCGTTGCTAAGCATGGGAAAGTTACGCCTGCACAATTTGCAAAAGATATCCTTTTTCATGTGTGACATTAGTAAAGCTTCGACGTTGAACGACGCCAAAATCTCCGATGCAATGCCAAACTTAGTGGAGCTCGACATCGACTATTGTAATGATCTTGTGACATTACCAGATGGCATCTGTGAGATAAAGCCTCTGAAGAAGCTTAGCATCACAAACTGCCATAATTTCTCTGCACTCCCTGAACAGATCGGGCAATCGGCGTCCCTTGAAGTGGTTAGGCTTAATTCCTGCACAAACTTGTCGCAGTTACCAGACTCGATTGGAGCTCTCCAAAAATTGATATCCCTCAACATATCTGATTGCCTGAACCTAAACACTTTGCCCAATCAAATTGGTCAACTGGTTAATCTCAAGCGGATGAACATGAGAGGATGTCTGAGGTTGTCTGTGCTGCCACGGTCAATCGTGAAGCTGAGGAACCTGAGGAATGTGGTCTGTGACAAAGAAAAAGAAGTCATGTGGTGGCCTCTCAAGAGCAGTCTCATTGGCTTGAATATAATAGTGTCTGAAGAAGAGGTTAGCTTAGATTGGTTGCGTGATTAAGAAGAGGGCGATTGTTCCTGTACTTTGCGCTTTTTTTATGTGGACGGCCGAGCCATTGCTGACTGGACCAAATAATTGATGAGGAATGCCACATCATTGTGTTATTAAATATTTCCACGTCAGAATTTTTTTTCCTTTTATTTTTTCTTCTTCCCATTTCTTTCTTTCTTTCTTTCTTCTTCCTCCTCTTTCCTCAACCACCAACAAAGCCGCTGCGAACCATAACCACCGCATCCCTACCATCACCGTCGTCCCTGAGACCTAACTAGTGGTGCCTTACCACCACGACCACTTCAGCATCGTCTTTTCTCTGCCTCTCCGACCACAAGATTCTCTCTATCTCTCTAATCTGAAGTGCAAACTCAAATCCGAGCCGCTGCAACCTCATTGGGGTGTCAGACGTTGCAACCTCGAATATGAGGTTATGAGCCTCATATCTGCTCAGAGAGAGAGAGAGAGAGAGAGAGAGAGAGAGAGAGAGAGAGAGAGAGAGAGAGAGAGAGAGAGAGAGAGAGAGAGAGAGAGAGAGAGAGAGAGGTACTTGCAATGTCATCCGAGCAAAGCTTTTGGTGGTGTTTGAGCGCGGCTTTGGTGTGGTGGTGGCTGTCTGAGTGGCGCAACGGTGGACAATCGTTGCCGGTGGTGGTGCTGCTACGCCAATGGTGGTGCTGCCCTTTCTTTTCGTGAGAGAGAGGGAGAGAGGAGAAAGGGATCCCACGTGGAAAACACAGTGTACAAGTTAACGGCATAAGTTCTCATCAGTCGATGGCATCAAATTTTTAAGGGAAAATATAAGTTGAAACAATTTTCAAAAGTTCAACATTAGTATGCATAAAAAAAAGTTTAGGAACGATATTGAATATCAAGAAAAATTTCGAAGACCGCTGTGTAGTTACTCTTGATTGTGAAACATTTCTCAGAGACATGGACAGATTGAGTTTCAAAAATAAGTATGGCCCAAGAAAACAAATGTGAACATGTATAAAACATTGCTTGTTTTTTGATTCCCATTTCTCCTCTTTTGCTCTCTAATACAATCTCTCTTACTTTTTTTGGAGCGTGTCTAAATTAATATTTTCTTTTAACTTTTTACTTAATTTAAAAGTTTTTTCGAAGTGATTTTTACCATCAACTTTTTGCACTTTTTTTCAAATCTTGTGACACGCGCAATTTGATTTTTTTTTTGGAAAATGACGCCTGTCGCGACCTACCCTTCGAGGGCCACTTCGGGCATAGATTGAGAGGCAATTGTTTGTGAAAACATTTCAAAGGCATATCCCAAAAGACAGCTCAAAAAGCATCATTTTTTTGTTCATCCATAAGGTCCATCAACCACGAACGTAGATTCTCTCTCAGTCCATACCTTGCATGACATGGGTTTATTTTTATGTTTTTTTTTATCAATTAGGAGTCACCACGAGCGCTTATTGGGGGTCGGCTAGAATACCCAATCGAAACGCGATAATTTCGTTTCGATTCTTACGGAACTAGAGACATGTTGGGCTGTTGCTTGCGCACTTCCGATGTATTGATTGTTGTTTCCTTAGCCTGGTTAGGATTACAACTCTAGGATTCACAATCGATAAGATTGCTGCGTGAGCACTTTAGGTGATCTTTGAATAAGGCTAGATACCGAAAGGGCATTAGTTAAGTAACTAGTGTAATCAAGTCCTTGAACTCTTTGAATCTTTGGTTTGTAGGTGTAAGGCGATTCTTCCGTCGCCTTACTTGGGTTTCTAATTGACCCACCTTAAACTAATTAGTGTCGACTCCTGGATAAAATTAATTTGCATGTTAGTAACTTGAATCTTAAGTCGCGAGTTGGTATGGGCATGAGAGAACCTGAGTTAAGTCTTAAGCTTAGACTTAACAATCCATTTGCCATCAAACCTCGAGGCCTAGCTACTTTAGGGAGGTCGCAACAGCTTGGCGATTCTACTGAGGACTTGATATTTTTCTTAGTGGACTTAGGCCATGTAATCTTGTTCAATTGCGTCCCTAACATGAGTGTTAAATGTCCTTATAGTTGGGAGTTATAAGGGGATGAGCGATTGTTGACCCATTTATTTTGCAGGTTTGGAGTTTGGGATTGTGTTTATTCTCGAACCTTTGAAGCGGTGCTTGTTTATAAACTGTTGCGCATGCTTTAATATTTTAGCACTATACTGTTGCCCACACAACTATGTTGCCGGACCTCGGCTGCGATAGGATATTTTAGTATGGTGCTAAGAAAGATACAATCTCGAACGTGAGACCGCAGTGTAGAGATTGTCTTTTTTTTCCCCGAAGTTTCTTTTGTTGTGTCATAAGTCATCTTTGTCCGTGAGACCGTGTGACTATAGAATATTCCTTTTGACTAAGCTGAAGTTAAAAGAACGTGATACCAACGCGAGACTGCGATGGTTAGACAATCCTTTTAGCTTCACCTTGCTAAGTTACCTAGATAAAAATCGAACCTCACTTTCCATGTGCATGACTTTGTGGTTTCCATGATTCTCGGTGAAGTGAATTCTCTATCTCTCTTACTTTGCAATTTATTTATTTTGTTTGGTCGTTCCATGACAACTTAGGTCGATCATTGATTTAATTCTTTTGTCAAGTGAAAATAAAATGAAAAATTGCCATGGAATGAATCATTTGAAGAACAAAAAGAAAAAGGAAAATTTGGAGAATTTTCTCTCGATTCCTATTTTATTAGGGAGTTTTAAATTTTCATTTTCCTAGATCATGTTTAGGAAATTCGATTTGTTTGCAGGATATCTTTCTAGTTCATTTTTCGAGAAGTTTTGTTCGTGTACAAACATTTCCATTAACGAACGAAATATGAAAGGCAGGACTAGACTAAGTCATGGACTGATCCCTTCTGAGGTTTCATACTTATTCCGTGCCATTTATTGACTAGGTAATCATGGATCGTCTACATTCGTCAATCCGAACTTGCTCAAGAGCAAAAGCAAAAATGGCTGAGGAGGATATGTCAATCCGTGTTGTAGGCATAGACAACAAGATGAAGCAAGTGGTTAATATGCTCCAACAACTTTTGAAGCAAGTGGAATCCCTTCGGAACAAGCTCACTGCCACACCTGCAGCGATTGAAGTGGTGCTACCGCAACCGCCTGTTGGCAATAATCATGGCGCCGACAATGAGGATGCCTAAGTAGAAGATGATCCGCCTCAAGTCATGGTCGAGAAAGCTAAGCCTAAAAGCTTACCAAATGCAGAGCACGAGAAACGCAAGTTGAAGAGAGAGTGAGACAGTTGCAGGGTTCGTAGAGTTCACCCCCAATAAACTTGTCTGTTTATGCGAAGGTCAAAGTGCCAAAGAAATTCAAAATGTCGGAATTTGAGAAGTACAATGGCACCTCTTACTCGAAAGCCCACTTGCACATGTACTACATGCGGATGGCTCAATATGTCAGTAACAAGCCCCTCATGATCCTGTCATTCCAAGTGAGCTTAACTGGGTCCGCGCTAAAATGGTACGCCGTGAAGGGCATAAAGCTCCTTGAGGCCTGGAATGAGGTGGCTAATGCATTCACCAGACAGTACAAGTTCAAGCTTGACATCACGCTCTCCCGCGAGGATCTTGAACGTGTCGAAAAGAAGAGGAGTGAACCGTGTTTAAAGAATATACCACGAGGTGGAGGAGCTTGGCTAGTTAGATCGCCCCTGAGCCTACTGACAATGAGCTAATGAAATTGTTCATCAAAACTCTCCCGCATGAGTACAAAACTTGAATGGCCGACACGACTACTGACACGCTCGACCAATTCATTCCCATGGGAGAACGGATTGAAATCGGGCTGAGAGACGGTTGGTTTATTGTGCCCACTTCCGCAAGCAAAGGGTTTGGCACAAAGGAAGAGGGAAAAGAGGATGCACTAGACGGCTAGGTCAACACGTTCGAAGACCTCTTCATTGGCGCCATCAATGAAGAACCATCGGAGAGAACGGGTGCAAGCCCGCCTAAGTATAATCCCTTTCAATTTCCTTGTATGTCCCGTGTTGGATCCCTTTTGGCTGTTATTTCCTTTTTGGATTTCATTCCCACTTGAGGAATTGATTTTTTTGAAATTTCGCCCCCAAGAATTGTAAGGGCATGTTTGGTTCAGCATTTTCAAGGGTCCCTAGGCTAAATGCAAATAGCGTTTGGCAATTTTTTTGGAGCACTTTGGGGAAATGCAATTGCATTTCCAAAGGCCTCTAAAGGCCTTTAGCCCAATGCAAGTCCTAAGATGCTTTGGCAAGTTGTATTTTCAGAATGCAAGTTTACTGTTCATTGCACTATTTATCTTCCCCGAGCAGCAGATCTAGAGGCTGGCGATTGCTTGGGTCATGCGCGACCGCTGCCTGAGGTCACGCGAGGTCGCGCGACCGCTGCCTGAGGTCGCACGACCTCAGGTGAGGCTAGTCGATGGCTAGATTTGGCCATTTGGTCGGCGGCCGTTTTGGCCCATTGGTAGTTGAGCTCCACTTCAAACTTTTTTTATAAAAAAAAATATTAGCAAAAGTCCTTTACAAAATATACACTTTACCGAATGGTATTTAGGTTAAAGTTGCTTTCAAATGTGATTTTAAAATACAGTTTACCAAACCCTAGCATTTCGAAAAACTCCTTTAACCCAAAGGCTTTACATTTTGCCAAAGAGATTTCCCCAAAGTCGAACCAAACGAGCTCTAAATAGTGTTTTAAGGGCCTAAAAAATGGGTATGCTCATAACTCTATTTGTTTTTCTAACTTGTTTATTTCTTGTCTCAAAGCATACTTCCCTTGACTTGTTATTACGAGGGGGCATTTCGAAATGAGACAATGATGGAGGGCACATTCATGCAATTGATTAGGGAAATAATTAAAAATGACATGTCCTTTTTTTATATATAGGATGGATTTGGATAAAGGTTCGGCACAAGTGTGACAAAACAACATGCATAAAAATCATTTGACTTAACGCAAAGTGCAAGAAGTCGACCCCCCGCCAAGGAAGCATACAAGGACAAAGTCAACAGATTCATTGTGAAAAGGGTGTTTAACGTTCTTAAATTGAGTCCAATCGAGAATGGAAATAAAGTATTTGATCTCCTTTTCGCAGATGATAAGTGCACCCAGTCACCAAAGGGGTAGTGACCACCACATATGAAGCCTAATGAAATGGAGTGCATCGGTTCTACAAAAAATAAAAAAGTGTGTTTGGCCATGGCGACAACACTTGCAACTGAGAAAACATGACGAGGCTGAGTTGTCCTCTTTGGCACAAAAGGATGTTCATCGTTCCTAAATGGAATTCAATTGAGCATAGAGATAACTTGTTCCATTTCCATTGCAGATGGCAAGTGGAAGGTCATATTATAATGGGACAATAATGCAATCCATAAGGAGAAGCCTTTCTCTAACAAGCTAGTGGATTCAAAAGAAGAATATACCTGTAAAACAATTGTGAGGCAAATTTATTAAATTATGCCTCGAATTTGAGCTCGTTTACTATCCGCACGCTCAGCATTTATTAATACTATGAAAAGGAGAAGCATATCCGTGGAGCATTCAACAAGAACAGCGCCAATCGTGGAGCATTACATGAAGAAGGACATTTCTTTTGCACATAGGTTTTTGTGCGTGTCTTCACGTCCATTTTTCTTCTTCCTCATAAATGCATGCACATGAAATGTAAATGCATGCCCATAAAAATATGTGAGGGCCACTTTCCTCTTCCCTTCTTTTGGTCATCTTTTGTGTGCTTTCTATGCCTTTTTGGTTAATAAATGAAGAAAAAGGGGAGGCAAAAGCCATGCTCATTTTTCTTTTGGCGGTGCATGATGGTCATGCGTACATTCCATCATTAATTGCATCGATCCACATGGTTTCTGAAGATGGGGCGCCATTTGTCTAGCCTCCACATCCTTTCTCCTATAAAGGGGGGACAGCAGAGGACGTAGATAAGTCTGAGAGAGAAAAGAGAGCTCTAGAGACAAAGAGGGGAGAGCTCAGAGAGAGATTTATGGGTAGAGAAAATCCATCAAGCTGAGTTGTTAAATATTGTGGATATTGGATATATATACCAGGATTGGGAAACACTTGAATGTGTAAGTGATTGTAAACTCTGTAATTTTCTGATTTATTAGTGGATTTTTTGTTGGCTTTCCCGTGGACGTAAGTTCTGACATTTGTACCGAACAATGTAAAATTTCTTGTGTCATTTTATTGTTCCTCATTTTATTTCTCTGTCAATTTCTTTAGTTCTTGACTTAATTGCAAACTTACAATCCGCTTTCGTTGCGTCACTAATTGACAACAAAACCATTCGATGGGTGTTGCCTCTGAACATTGAAAATGGAATATCAAGCAACTTTGAGGAAGGAGTTGCAAAGGAAAAATCCAAGTGACAAGATGGAAGAAGGGTAACTTTATGCCATTCCCAATTTATCCTTGATCATCTCATTTCTAACATGAGCCTATGCTATTCTCGACTGGGATTATCAACATTCAGAGAAACTCAAAGAAGTTGTTATCTTAAACTCAAATGATGGGAGATGTCAGGGCTAACGTTGTATTGTTCCCAATATTTATTCCTCAAAGAGTCATTCATTAACAAGTCTCTCTTTTGCTTTGCAATGTTGCCTCGTTGTTGTAGTACAGGTAAATATCTCTTTCTCTAAAACTCTTTTCATAGGAGTACAAAAAATTTCAAAAGGGAAAAAATGTTATAAATCGAGTAGGTGCTTAATGCTTTTGTAAGTTCAAAATGCTCATGTCTTTTGAAAAGGAATTTTGAATGGTAATTTTATCTATTTAACTCGCCAATTTCATGTGAAAATTTGTCAAGATGGACAATTCAATGAATGGAGTGGAATTACTTGAGTATGTTAAATGAGTTGTGTCGGGATGATGAAAGGCAAGCCCTGCCCCATATACAGTCCTTTTTATACACCGTGAGATAAGTGGAAAATTTCTGTGTCCACGTGGTAAAAGACTTTCTCGCGAAAGGTACGATAGTTGGGACGATAAGAGGCATTTCATTCCTCTATCCCAAATACTATATGTTACTCCTTGTTTACCGTCCGTTGGGCACACACACTTTGAGGTTCCTTTCAAATTATCCTTCTCAAGAACCACTCCATATCGAGGCAACTGAAAGTAAGTCGGCTTCACAAGGTGAGAAAATGGGTAGAAATTTTCTTTCTTTCATTTGCATCAATTCTTGGGCATCTTTATTGCATATGAACTCTTGCGATGATTTAAGTGTCTTAGGACGACAAAGAAAAGTTCTTCTGTCTCATACACTTCTATCCCTTGTTAGCTTAACTGAGTCTATTATTTTGTTTCATATGAACCTAGTTGGTGATCATCCCCACATTGGAGCAAGACAAAGGCCACCACTATTTGAGCATCATGGCCCGGAGTACCGACTGAAGATGAAGACTCCGAAAGTCCAATAGCATTGTATTGTTTAAGCTTGTCTAGGTCAGTCTATAAGTCGAGTAAAATAAAAAAATCAATGCGAAAAAAGATTGATGAGACCTAGGAGACATGAAAAAACAGTATGCATGGTAAGAGCAAGGTCAACGCCCACAGATAAAAAAATTTGATGAAAGCTAGGGGGCATGAAAAAAGTCATGTGTTTGATAAAAGCAATGCTAATGCCCATACATAAAAAGTGATCAAAAGATAAATTTCGATTGTAAATAAATTTGTATCCCCAAGTGGAGCTGCAGTTGTTGGACAAGAGTCCAAGAAACCAAAGCACGAAACTACCCAATAGAGTCTATAAAGAAGATCCCAATAGTAAAAAGGAAGACTGGTAGTAATGTCAAGATGATTACCAACTCTCTCACCCCTTCTATACACATTTTTGAGTCTAGCTAATCCTTTCATCCCTCAACCCGTGAACCGAGCCTATGTTACATCCCTTACAAAGTCTCTTTTGATTATGGTACCCGAGTTAATGTGGAGGCTCAAATGTTTATAAGCATCATTCGAAAAAAGTGCGAGCAAGACTATTTCTTTCTCATTTTGCAGGGTTTTTAACTTATAAATCTGGAGATGATTATGGAGCACTTCTTTCATGGCCTTGACTTGGATAGTCTCATTTGTTAAGCCATTGACCAAACCTGCAATACAATCCTCACGAAGATTTCTCGTATTGGTAAGGTCACACCGCTTGCGAGAAAACTCGGACTCTCGTCTATATGACGATCGTTAGATTGGGCAATTTTGATATTCCCGCATTAATGGTCAGGACAAATAACCCTTTTCAATGAAAGCGAGTGGAAAATCCTTTCTAACTAAAAGTCTCACATTTAGCATTTTTGAAAAGTCCACATTCTGAGAAAAAATTGTCTCGATTGATGATTCTCCCTAGTGAATTTTTGGTGATACAAACATGGCTAAATCACCGTGCATAAGCTTCAATTGAGTTGTTTGAAACTTCAATGAACTTTGAAATGCGTGTTCTAGAATAGTCCAGGTTGTCTATCTTCTTGATGAACACATGCATATCTGCTCTAATCGTCTCTAATAGGTAATATATCCTCGGAGACCAAAGAGTGCCCTACGTTCAAGTTGCCTTGAAAGACGTCAAAAAATTCTCGACTTTTCTTCCTACAAGGAATGGACATGGCATGCTTCTGTAGCCTGGAGTTCCCTTCATGGACACAACACCTCTGATGCAGATTCAAGCATTTATCAATTAAGGCTTTTCAATCACCTCTGATGAGATCCAAGTACTTTGTCAAGCAATCTCCGAACATTTGGGTTAATTCCTTTTGTTCACCAAGCAGTTAGACCACTCTGATGTAGATTCAACCGTTTATTGATCAAGCCTTTTGAAGCATCTCTGATGATATCCAAGTGCTTTGTCAAGCAATCTTCGAACAATTGGGTTAGTTCCTTTGTTCACCAAACCGTAAGATGCCTCTAATGCAGATTCAAGCATTTATCGATCAAGCCTTTTTAAGCACCTCTGACGAGATCCGAGTGCTTTGTCAAACAATCTCTGAACATTTGGATTAATTCCCTTTGTTCACTAAGCCATTAGACGCCTCTGATGCAAATTCAAGCGTTTATCGGACCATTTTCGTTTCGAATGTCTAAGACAATATCGAAACACCTTCGAGTGCCTCTAACGATACCCAGGCACTTTGAAATCCTTTCCCAAATCATCAAGCGATGTTATACTTGTCAAGTGGTGTGGATCCCATGCCTCAGATTACTCTACCACCCCTACAAGGTAAGTAACTCTAGATATGTTTTTATTCGTACAGCATGCGTGATGATATACAGCATTAAAAAATGGGACCATAATCCCGACAAAATTATTATTCATGCACATGCACGAGCAAAATTCACAAATCAGTTTTCTTTGAATACTACATTTACAAGCTCACTTTAAAAAAAGGGCAGTTATTGATACCTAAATTTTGATCATCCATTTAATAAATTATTGTATAAAAAATTAGGGAATAATGCTTAACCCCTAAACAAATATATTTTTCATCAAATTGCATGGCGTATAGACATTAGATGCATTTTCATTAATAAAGTTTATTAGAGCATATTTTCCATTTCTATCTTAAAAAACAAAAAAAGAAAGCACGACCTGGTCCGACCAAGAGCGGCTCGACCGGACCATGAAAGGGAAAGGTTGGCCTTGCCCCCCACTTGGGCCGGCCCAGCCCAACCATTTTTATTTTTCCCCTCCATCCCGACCCATGGCCGTCCCTCCCCCTTCCTCCCTCCTTCCTTCACGCCCTCCCTACACCAAAGGACAGAGCAGGTGAGGACATGACAAAACTTGCTTCGGCCGACAGTAGGTCTACCTGGCCCCCTGCACCAAAGGATAGAACAGGTAGAGGCGATGTGAGGGCGGGCTGGGACCGACTTAAAGAGATAAAGAGAGAGAGAATGGGAAAGAGTTGGGACAGAGGTGGCGAGCAGGGAGGGGACAAGAGAGAAAACAGAGGGAGAGAGTTCAAGAGCGAGGGGGTAAGGCCGAGAGTGAGCGAGTGTCCTCTAGTAACGTCTGCGTGTAAGTCCCGGCCGGCGATCCCGATGTTTTACTTTTCCCCTCCCTAAAACCACGGTAGGTCTCAACTCGTTTCTTTCTCGATTTTTTTTGATTTGAGGGTTGATTTCCCGAGGATTCCTGCTCGGAGGCGTGCGAGGTGATCGGACGCACCGCTGAGCCGGGTAGGGACCTTACACCGACCCAGGTCTTTAGTGATGTGCTGTCTTTGGTGTTGCGTTGATTGAGGCTGTGCGTTTGAGCCTCAATCGGCTCGTTTTTTCTCTCTCGGTCGGCACCCGCCAGGTGCTCGATGATATGCTTGAGTGAGATTTGGTGGCCGGCCCTCATCCTTGGTCAGGGTCGAGCCATTCAAGTATATTGTGTTCTGTTGTGGTTACTCCTATCTTGAGCGTAGGCTGTTTCGTCGTACAAACATAGCCTTGCCATCACCACCGCTTTTGTGTTTTGCGTTCGGATGAGGGGGAACCCTCGGCCGGATGACGTCCGGTCGATTGGGGATTGGCGGCCAGGCGAAGAGGGGTGGTTCTCGGCCTGAGTTAGAGAGGTGACGTCGGACGGTGGCCGGCTAAGAAGCCAGAGGAGGAGCTAGACTCTCGGCCGAGGCAAACACTGTGGTGTCGCTCGTTTGGTCGCGCTGATCGAGGGTTCTAAGAGTCGGGGCGCGAGTCGGGTCGGCCTGGCCGGGGTTGGGTCGGGCTTGTTGAGCACGAGCCGGCCTTTTCTGTGCGGGCCCGCTTAATTTCGTTCTTATTAGGTTTGGTCACGTGTGGGCCGTGCCTGGCGTCTTTTGGTCTTTTTTAAGTTTGCCGGACAAGACTCAGCCAGCCTGGACCCAGGTCTGACACTAATACAATACAATATAATATTATTTATATATATTTTTTTTAATTTCAAAAACTATTTTATGAAAACAAAATTAAAAATATTTCGAAATTTTAAAATGGAAATTGGGTTATGGAATTGCCTTTTCTTGACCATTTTGTGTGATTGGTGCCATGCTTGATTGCTCGATGGTTGGTTCGCATGTTTGAATTACATAATTCTGATATATTGATTGTTGTTTCCTTAGCCGAGTTAAGATTACAACCTTAGGTTTACAATCGATAAGATTGATGTGTGAGCACTTTAGGTGGCGTTTGAGCAAGGTTAAGTATCGAAATGACACTAGTTGAGTAACTGGTGTAATCAAGTCCCAGAACTGTTTGAATTTGTGGTTCGTAGGAGTAAGGCGATTCTCCTGTCGCCTTACTTGGGTTTCTAATCTATACATCCTAAACTGATTAGTGGCGATTTCTAAATAAAATTGATTTGCATGTTAATAACTTGAGCCTTATGTTGCGAGTTGCTATGGGCTTGGAAGAGCCTGAGTTAAGTCTTAGGTTTAGACTTAGTAATTCATTAGCCATCAAACCCCTGAGCCTAGCCACTTCGGGGAGGTCGTGACATAAGGAAACAAAATATTCAAAAATCAAATTAGATAAAATTCTTACATACTTTGAAATATTGCGCAGATACAGTTTCCGAGGTGTCTCGGTATGGACGATTCATGGCGGGGGAATGGCTCGCAGTGGCTCATAACGGTGGTACTTCTCGACCGACTTGGCTCACGGTGGTGGTGAAGCTCGGGACCGGAGGCCGGCGGTGAGGTGCGAGGTGAATGAGGTGCGCCTTGTGGTGATGCTTGCGGCGTACACGGCGAGGAATCGGCCGTGGAAAGGCTCAACGGGTCGAGTCTCGGCAGTAATCTAGGCTGTTCGGCCAAGAAGGGATGGTCGCGGTGAAACTCGGGAACCTGTAAAATCAAGAAGAAATGTTGCCGGGACGAATGCAATTACTGGAACTGAAGGATTAGGCGTCAGACTCGTGGATCTCCTCTATCGTACTTCCCTGCGATCATGCTCTTTTGTTTATTATTCTCAGATCTGCCACTATCTCCCATTAGCAGCCAAACTTCCACCACTTCAAGTGATATGTTGTCCACTTTTCTCCCACGCACTCTTCCTTCTGGCTGTAACTTTTCAAGTGGACTCCATGAATGTAGCCGTGAGTTAGTGGATTCCACCGAGGATTTTTTCTGTTTTTTTTTTTTTTTGCGTACACGGCTCGGGGGACAACAATGGTTGAAAACGATGGGAGTTGCCGGACGTCGCTGGGCTCGTCGGAGTAGTGCTCGATTTTGGATTTCAGCTCGGCCAAGGCTTTGTCGTCTCGTGAGAGGGTGCAGCGGTGACCAGCAGGGATCACGGGTGGGATCGTCGGGGCTTGCACGGCAGAGGGAACAGCACTCGTCTTGATGCAGGACCAGGGCAAGCAGCTGTCGTTGAACATGGAGACAGCAGGAGGGCAGCTCGGCTCTCGGCAAAGCTGGGACTGCCGCGGCTGGTAGTGTCATGGTGGGAATGTCGTCAAAATATTTTTTCTTTATCGCTCGTCGTTTTATGTGTTGTGGCCGTGTACTGAATATGTGAAGCCCGCATGTGACAATTTTCTTTCCTTTCTTTTAGCCTTACTCTGAATATTTACCTTCTTTTTGCCTTGTAGAAGTGGATACACCAACGAGAAAGATCTTTAGGACTATAATTAACCCGCAATTTCTCACGTACAAGTATCATACTACCTGTGACCAGAACTTTGTTAACGTAATGGCTTAATCAATTTTTTCTAATTTGGCACACATAATTTCGGCCACTGTGGGTTTAGTCCAATTAATCCCTAATTTTCGATGCGATTAAACCTTAAATGATTAGCTAAAATCTAGATGTCAACAAAATGGATTAGATTAAGGCTCCGTTTATTTCGCGAAAAATATGACACTTTCGAAAAACATTTTCCAGGAAAATGACAATATTTTCCGGTGTTTGGTTGAAACTTGTAAAATGAACTGGAAAGTATTTTCCGTCGTTTGATAAGACAAAATTAACTTCATTAATTTCCGATAGAGACGTGCACTATTTATGTGATATAAGGGACACACATGCTATATCGAATTATTTTACAAGTGTCAGAGAACTCCGGCTCGAGTGTATGGGATTGGGCCCTAGCCACTTGCTGGGATTTCCAAACCCAGGTGCTAAACTTGTCAAAATGGGTCATAAACCCATTTCTTAACCCATTTATTAGTAAATGGGTCATAAATGGGTTAGTTATATTTAGTAAATGGGTCATAAATGGGTAGAAATTTTATATTAGTGTTAAATGGGTCATAAATGGGTCGCAAATTGGTCATAAATGAGTTTACAACTGATTTAAACTCAACGCATTTCTCTCACCCTCACTCAATCCCGCACTCACTCATTCTGCACTCTCATTTCAGCTTGGGTATGAATTTTCCTATATTTAATTAAATATTGAAGTATTTTAGCAATATGGGTCTAATCGGGTATGGGTTGGGTATGGGTCGGGTCGGGTATGGGTCAACAAAATTGCATTGTGCATAAATGGGTCATAAACGGGTTAATGGGTCAATTTGGGTCGGACCATTTATGACCCGACCCAAACCCAACCCGACCCACCCATTTGACAGGTCTACCAGGTGCCTGGGATTCCTGAGCCTATGGTCTGGGGTCTTGGTCGCAGGAGCTGGGATTTCTCGAACCCAGCCACTAGGAACTTGAGAACGAGCACCGAGTTGAGGTTATAGTGTCCAAGGAAGCTTGGATGATGATCTGGGTGGGGCAAGTTTAATTGTGTTGTGGAGGTTTTTCCTAGAGAGAGAGAGAGAGAGATGGGTTACGAGGAACTGCACGAGACCGAGGAGGGAATGGGGTAGGGTGAGCGAACGAGGAAGAAAATGATTTTCTCTTTTTTGAAAAGTGGAAGTCATTTTTCCTTGTTTTGAAGGTGCCTTATTCATCGACCTGAAAGTATTTGCCTTGACTGATCTATTTTCCGTGCATCAAACGTAGGAAAATCCAGATAACTTTTTGTTGGAAGTTGTTTTCCTCCGATCAGAGGCACCCTAAGTAGTTGGACGGGAATAGAAGAGATCCAATTAGCAGATCTTGCAGTGTACGAAAAAGTGCTACTCTTACGTACTAAGGTTAACAGGGCATGTTGAAATTATATTTCGAGTTTGAGTTCGATATACGAAATCTGACCCGATATTAATTATTGTTTGTGAAGGTTTGAATATTTCGAATTTGATATTTTAAGGATGTCCGAAATCGAGGAATACATAATGCGGAAATTGCATCGTGTTGAAGTCGCGATCAAAAACAGAATTATTTCCTCTGTTGGAGTCGGCGAGAAATGAAAAAAAAAAAGGGAAGAAAGAAAGTCTAGTAATTTTGTTTCCTATTTGGACTGGGCGTGGGACTTCTTTGACGGATACGATTTGGGATTCTTCAAGAAGTGGGTGAATATTTAAAGAAGTTGGCCAAAGAAAAGATGAAATAGGAAAGTCCCATCTTGGACTTTGTTGACCGAAGCTCACTGTGATGTTATTTCTTTCTCTAAAACGTGGCTTGTTTATATATATATAAACTAAAGCCATAGTTGATGGATACGAAGAAGACTTGAAGCGCCTAACAAAAGAGTGCTTGGCAGTGGGATCGTGAGTTTGTCGTGGAATTACATCAAGAGTTTAAGTATTTGCAGTGATTAAATTTTGTGTTAAGATTTGTATATAATTCCTAAGATTTGTATATAATTCCTTCGTGAGATTAAAAGATTATTTCGTGAGGAATTGTGATGCTAAACACTGCGTGAGTTATTGGGTGAAATTGGGGCTTGAGAAATACTGAGAGTATTTGAGTGACTTGAGTATGGTTGTAATTTCCGTTGTGTCACTTGATCTATAGTGGAATTCGTGCTGCTCTTTCCGTGGACGTAGGTCACTACGATCGAACCATGTAAATCTAGTGTCTAATTTATTTTCTTTATTCTGTTAATTTTATTGTTCAATCGCTTCGCTTCCGCTACAGAATAAAAGACTTCGTCAGTGCATTGGAAAGCATAACAACACAAGGAGTGATCGAGAACTGATTCAATATCTATCTATCTCACTCAAGAAATATTATTCTGTCATGTCCCGACGAAATCATCCTTTTTTCCGGTTTCTTTTAAACTTTCATGTCATACAGATTGGTTCAAAAAATTTGATTAGGTTTATCATTGAACTTTTTTCATCTTCATTCCTCAATTGCTTTGATTATTCTTCTCTCCTTTTCAAAATGTCCTAAAGAACTTATAAATATTAACAGAAAGAATATATAATAAAGATTGGTTGGTTTTCACCGTAGTTCTAATAAAAGGATTTACTTTACCAAATAGATGCATTCATACAAGGAAAGTAACATCTTTCGTTGGCCATCAAGAGGCCAACAACACAGACATACTTAATATACAGCCGCACACTCGACCCGGTGTTCGGGCAATCAAAGAGAGGGCAGCTCTCTCATGCAACACCGACGTCGACAAGGAAGACGCCAAGAAGACATTATTCATTATTTAATAGCGATGCCATGCATGTACTCCAAACTTTCAACTGAGGATAGAAGTGTTCATATCAATTGGACTTTCGGAACCGTCTTCTTTTTCTCTAGCAATTGAAGTAACAGAAGCACGCCCTTCCAAGGCCGCTCGAATGACAAGGCCCGTGCAATGCACCCTCCCTGTTCTAGCACTGCTGGTCACAATGATTGCTATCACCACAAAACCCGCTCCATGTCTTGCTTTGCCTCTCACATGTATTTGCTTTCACCATCGGCACATAGCCTAAGTGAATGTTCAAGCCAAACAAAGAGTGCCACAACTTTTGGGAGCTATGATAATAGCATAAATTCCACTTTCAAACCCAAGTGACTGTCTAGAAGTGGCACCAGAATGTGGCAAATTTACCTTGTGCGTACCGTTGAGTCATGCCTGCTTGTATTCACGTATTTTTCATATGTTCTTTCACTTTCATGCACACCGTAGTCTTTCATAAATTATTCACGAACACATACTTGTATAGCTGGCGAATACTAACAGAATGTACTCGCATGCACCTGAATCATCCGCATGCATGTTTCTCTGAAAGAATGATACTTTAGTCACACACTCAATTGCAATTGAAAGAGGACTAACCAGTGAGGAGGAGAAAATAAAGACAAATCAGGACGATTAAAGTGGTACTGCTGAAGAACTTGGCCATGGTGAAGAAGAGACTAGTAATGGCAAGGAGAGAATGTTAAGACTTAAGACGATGGTGTATTCTTAGTGATAGTTGGTCTATCGTTGAGCACCGAAATTTATAGGAGATATGGTAGAAGATGACAAAACAGAGCTCCTCCTACGCGTCCTCCTATACATTTTGTTTATGCTTTATACGGAAAAATTTAAGTCTCATAAGAGTGTATGCAGCCAACTCGTCTTTTTTTTTTAGTAACACCACTGAGAATATGCGTTTCAGGTGAACTTTAATGGCATAAATGTTCTTTCCGATGGTGGCAATAGCTTTCAATGTTACATACCTTAGTCCGTCGAAATTGTTTGTAATTGCAGTATCCATGAGTTTAATGTGATGTTAAAATTGTCACCATAGAGCTTAAACATCCGCGAAGATACCTCGTACAGCAATGTGTAGTGAACTTCATGGACATATGTCTTTATTGGAAAAGGCCAAGAAAGTGGACAAGATAGAGTTCTGTGTTTGCACAATATTTTCTCATGACAAGACATCAATGTCTAATAGAATAAAAATGAGGAGAACATTAAAGCTTCGACCCCTATAATTGTCATCTATTCTCACATTTTAAAGGGCCCAATCCCAAATTTTTTTTTTAAACTTTTTATTCAATCCCAATTCTGTTTCGAACTTTTATTTTTATCTCAAAAAATATCACAATTTTCACAAACTAGATCTGGGTGGCCATGGAAGTAATGATCTCGGACTAGCATGGAGCTCGTGTGCCTCGCCGGAACCTAGATTAAGGGTCGCACGAGGCTCGGAACCTCCATGCAAGCGAATGCACGAAGGTTATGGTCGTGGATCTATGGTTTAGAGAGAGAAAATTGTTGAAGTTTGCGACCTTTATGGCTACAAATTGTGGTTCAGAGGGCGTTGAGTCTTGCTAGCGAGGCGACCACAGGTGGAGTGGCGTTAGCAAGGGGTCGTGTGGCGGTGGCGACAGGGGCAAAAGTTGTGATGTGGCCTAGGTCCTAGGTGGAAGAAGAAAAAGAAAGAGAAAAGGAGGCAAATGAGAAAAGGAGGCGAAAGAGAAAAATATGAATAAAAATAGAAGTAAAAAAGGACAAATCTCAGTTGTCGAATACTCAATATGTTGATTTGGCTTCCTCTAAAGGGAGTATATTTATGCCTTTAGAGCATCTATTTAAAAAGAAAAAAAGGATTAAAATTTGCTGCTACTTGCTAGGTGTTGCTTGTTAATTAGTGCTTGCTATTCATTATTTAGAATCCGCTTGTTTCTAGACATTTGGAATTTCCCATTTTACCGTAAACCATTGATTAAAAAATATTTCAGCTTTCATGTCCACCCTCACCCACATTGAAGAACAGCAGACTTTTCAAATTTGTAATTTTATCCTAAAACACATCTATACTCAAACTTCTCAATTACAAAACACATTTAATATAAACCATTGCTCTTAATTTAGATCCTTATCATAACTAATTTAAAATTTCGTTCTCAACAAAACAAATATAAATCTTGCTAAAACATAACCAGCGACGTAGCCTTCATTAGTTCCATTCCTCCTAATAAGTAATAACATATTGTGCTAAAATATTTTATTCTAAACATATTACAATATGTAATATACAAAATGAAAAAGGAATAGTAAAAAAACAATATTTCTTATTACTATTTACTAACAACAATTGAATAAATTGTAGTTTTTAGTTACATTCATTTCGATTGAATTTTTGAACTAAATCACACTAAAACACTACCAAAGACCTTCCTTTTTCTTTAGGTTTATTGATATAATTGATTTTACATTCAGTCGTAAGAAATAGGAAAAATGACACAAACAGTCTTTGAACTTTAACCAAATGTGCAATGTGGTTCCTGAACTTTTAATTTGTTCAATGTCATCGCTGAACTTTTGTTATATGTTTAATTTAGTCCATGAACTATATGAAAATGTTAAATGTAGTCTTTCCATTAATTTAAGTTCAGGAACTACATTGAACATCACTGAACATGTACCAAAAGTTCAAGAACCACATTGAATAAGTTAAAAATTCAAGGACCACATTGTACATTGGGTTAAAAGTTCAAGGACCATATTGCACATTGGACCAAAATTCAAGAACTGTTTGTGTCATTATTCCTTAGAAATATTACGCGTGTTATTCTTTTTTGAGAAAATTTACACATCAGATTACATCTAGGATTAATCATATGTGAAATCATGATGATGCTCCGGATGAAAAAAAGAATTTTTATTTATCATTACAAGAAAAGCTGTAATTTGTTGGCTTCCTTTATCCATATATCTTTACGTGACCATCATTGGAGCGCGTCGCCTCTCCACACTACGAACTCGAATTTTTCAAAATTAACTTTTGTTTTCGAACAATCGAAGATCAAAATCAAAAGATGTAAATAATAATGCAATTTCAAAAATTCATCCGATAGTGTCTGGCCTAGAGTCTTCCCTTCGCTAGGTCGGAGCGTGCTACTGTGATTCAAATCTTGAACCGTTCTAGGAATCCTTATCGATAATTTCTTTGGACGATTAGAAACCTTAAATCCTAGATGTTAGGGAAAAGTCGACCAATCACCCCGAGGTCAACTGGTCTACGAAAACTAAATATATATAGATCCAGAGGTTCAGTTACACATTGAAAGCGATTAGCATCCCCACATTAGCTTTCGATACCACATTCGTTGGTCAAGTTCTTTCTCGCAATATCATGAAATTTCCTAATTCTAATGTATATTATAGTTTTTTTTTTCGGGTTTGACAATTGAAAACTTCATCGTCTGCCCTCAGGTGAAATTACCACATCATGGGGCAAACGATGACTCAACTCTATGGTTAGTATCGTTTCAAACATAAGCAATGCATTTGAAGAAAATTAAACAAAGAGATGAATCCAATCCATGACAAACAACAGCTTGAATGAGCGAGAATCCAATGTCGCGTAATAGTCAATACACCTCGTGCATGAATGCAAGAAGTCAATAACTACGTTATCAAAGCATATCCAGGCAGAAGAAAATGAGAACGACACCAGGCTTTGGAATTCTTCCAACCAGGCAAAGGTTTCTAGGAATTCTTCCAATCCAGCGACTGCAAATTAAAGCGGTAATGATTGATCCGTGGGGATAAGACCCATAGGCAGGAATCAGACCCGATGACTGGGGATAAGACCCAACAACTAACGAAAGTAGTACTGTTGAGGTGTGGTTTATACTCGCCAGCAACAGGAAGGCACGGGCAGGGATTCGGGGGCCGCCCCGGCGGGGGTCATAGGGGGCTTTTATAATTTGGGCCAATATTTTATAAGTAGTTTAGGCTTAGGCCCATGAATAACTTCTATGTTGTCTTTATATAATATTTTTCTCTTATAATTTAGGGATGTAACAAAGATGTACGAAATGCTAATTATAGTGAAATGTTTTGCTAGACGTTGTCTTAGTTTACAGTTGAACCAGGATAAAACTGTCTCAAATTTTTTTTTTCTTGCTTTTACTCTCTCTATATCATTGTGATTGTGCACTAAATCTTTACAAATAGGACCTGATGACTTCGATGACTAAAAATGTCACCATAGAGGTTAAACTTCTGTGAACATACCTCCAATAGCCATATGAAGTGAACTAAACATGTCTTTATTTGGAAAAGCCAAAAAAGAGGACAAGAGAGAGTTTTGTGTTTAAATATATCAATGTGTTCATGATAAGACATCAATGTTTAATCGAATATAAAACGAGGAGAATGACAAAGTATCGAGCCCTAACTATCACGATGTTAGTTTTCTTGTCTGATTTTTTCTTTAGGTCCGCCATCATAATCTGAATGGAGGCATCTTTCACGAGGTACGGATATTTTGTCTGTCACTAGACAATAAAGTCTTTCTTGCAGATATCTGTGGACATTTTCAGCCATTAGTCCTCTGTTACAGCCAACGTAAGATCGTACCTGCACAATCACTCATGTCGCAAGAGAAAAATTGTATTAAAAACCAGCCATCCAATCTTTTCTCATATATGATTACTCTTAATTCATCCGAACAATGAGGTCTCGCTTTTCTGTGGATGTCCAGAAAAAGAAGACCATCATGGCAAGACCAGAGAACCTGTCGCCCAGAAACGTTTCAAATGTTCGAAAGAGACAATCACAGAGAAGAAGACGGGTATAAAAGAAAAACGACCTAAAATTTCTCAGGCTAATAAATTATTAAGATAAAGTCTAACTCGAGCCCTTCTAAGTGCTATCAGTTCGCAACTTAGGGTTTACGTTTTTAACATGCAAAAATTTTCATGCTTGGAGTCGTTACTAATCTATTTGTAGTAGGTCGATTAGAAACCTAAATAAAACATAAGGAGATATGTTTTATTCCTACGAACCAGAGATTCTAAGCTCGGGGACTTGATTACGCTAGATCTAGTCTAACACCCTTTTTTTTTTGTAACCGAGGGAACCCCCGCAAGGCCGACAGCCGGGGAGTAAACCCTGAGGGCGACACGTGCTAGCCACCATACACGTGCCACCGGTTAAGTCACTCTGCGACACCCGGAATTCTAGTCTAACACCCTTTTAGTACCTTTTCTTTTTAAAAAATATTTATGCATGCAGTCTGGATCCATTTTAACTTAGTCACTAGCATGTGAGGTAATCATGCGGGTACGCAAACCACCAAAGTAACACCCAATAATCAAAACATTAAATAAATTGCAAGATTGGGAGAATTACTTACCTCGAAACAACCTAAGCATATGCATTGTTAGCTAGAAAATCACATCAACAATCCTAATATGATTTCTAATTAACAAGCAATTCACTCAATATTTTTTTAGGATTTTCACTTATTTAAATGAAAGCTAACCTATATGTAATGACGTGCAAAAATTAACATGCGATTAATGCAGCCTAACATGCAAACTATATGTCATGCGACGACGTGACCTAATTCTAATGATAGAGAAATGATTTATTTTTGGTATTTTCAAATGAAATTCGAAATTACAAAAAATGCCTAAAATAACATGTAATCTAACAACTTCTTTTTTGGCATTTTTTATTAAAATTCGAAATTAAAAATTACTTAAATTAAAAATGCAATCTATCTTAATCTATCCTAAAGCAACTCATTCTTTTTGGGATTTTCATGGAAATTCGGAATCTAAAAATAACTTAAATAATCTATTAGGATTAGAATAACACCTAACTTAAACTAGGAAATAAATCATCTCAGGTCCTAATTTAAATTAAATAATTATCCTATCTTCTAGATACATTTAGGGTTCCCTAAACATGCAAAACTTCTAATTTAAATCTAAGTAACATATTTTTGGATTTTCTTCATTTAAAAGAAATCAAACGACACCGTATCACAAAATAAAACCCACATCTATTTAAATTTAGAAACAATAGATTGACAAATCGTATCTCGGGCATGAGGATCGGATTGACCAATTTTTCACACAATCGCGAATCATATTTCGGGCATGAAATCGGATTAACGATTTTCTGTGGGATCACGAGTCATATTTCGGGCATGAAATCGGACTGTCAATCATATGCACATTGTGAAATTAGGAAATAATTCCTAATTTAAAGTTTACTCAGGGACGTAATGGATACGATGATATCATTCAAAGATTGCAACGTTTCAAATAAGGAAACAATATACTCGAAAGTCAAATTATATGAGCTTTTTACCTAATTCGAATATTTGCTTTCCAAGTTTGAACGTCCCGGGATCAGCGGACGGTGGCTCACGGTGTGACTTGGAATTTAGTTCGCTGACTTTACTGGTCAACAAAGCAAGAAGGTGGTGGAACGTGGATAACCTGCAAAAAATAATCTTCTTATATGGCTCTTATATTCCCCTCCCTCTCTTCATATCTTGCATGGGCTAGTTGCTGGACGACACACCAAAGGAACTTCAAGGCCTCTAATTGTCGCTGACGAACTTCACTGGTGCTCTAGAGAGACCAGACTTCAAGACTCGCGGCACTGAATTTGTTTGAGTTGAAGCAGCAAGGTTTGGTGCTTCGTCAATGCGGCTGAATGGCGTCAAGATTTTGGCCACGAACTCGTCAGGAAGCAACAGGGTTGATAAAGGTCGCGGAAGTGTTGGTCGGCAGAACAGCGGAGGCGGCGACTGCACGAGCGGGAATAGCGGTAGTGTCCAGCACGTCGTCGTCGGTCAGGGCAGCAGGCGCTAATGCAGGGGCAGTAGCAACGGCAACCGACGTCGGAGAAGAGCAACGGTGGGGTGGCGGCGTCGCGGAACAGCAGCAGTAGCGGTCCGCAATGACTTACGACCACAGGTATGGCTGTGAGCGGTTGGTGAAACGTCGGGCAGCAGCGACGGGCGGCCTTCGAGCTTCACGAGCAGCAGCAGCTTGGCGATCAATGGGCTTCTGCGCTCAGCGTTCTTGAGCGTTGAGCGGACTAGGGTGGCGACGCAGTGGCGCCGGTTGGTGCGGCAAGGAGTGGCACGACCGACCTTCTCTCACTCTCACTCACTCACGTGTATTACTCGCGTCTTTCTGAAAATTATTCTGAGAATTCTCGAGCTCCCAGAAAGAACTCTTTGACGTTTACTCCATGACCAGAAACTCTCTCCCTTTACTCTCCCTCTTGTGGCCGTGTACTGTGTTTATGAGTGTGTGCGGGAAGAGCCCCCTCTCTGTGTTCCTCTTGTGTGTTCAGACCCAAAGAAAAGCCCCCCTTTAATATGTAAAACAACATAGAGCCCCCCAAGGAAAGAACGTGATGCAACTTCCAATTGTAGATGCATTGAAATATATATATTTTATTCTTTTCCTTCTTTTGTTATTTCTCCATAATCCACTTACCAATCCTTTCTTTCCTTTCTTTAATCCCTTTGTCCGCAAGTTTGTATCCACCAGCTTAAGTGAATCCTCTTTTCTTAATTCTTGCTCTAATAACGCTTTGCTTTCCAATTGTTTCTTGACCTAAAGATTTTCATGATATTTTCTCAGTATTTCCTAATCCAATGTGCCACACGCGCAACGCACATGTCAATCTTGACCACTTGAGGGAATAACGAGTTGGGCCAAATTTTTAATTCACACGGGCTTGATCCAATTAATTCCATTGGGTTCAGAACCTCTGTACTTGAGTTCATTAACTCTAGTTCAATTAAATTTTGTTAAGCCCATCCGCCACAAGTCCGATGCAAATGCAACTACTTAATAAATTTCTTAAAACTAAATGCTATGTAATTTAACTTTAATATTTTTGTTGGGGACTAAAATTTAATCCCTAATTTTCTGTGCAATTAATCACTAAATGATTAGTTAAAATTTAGGTGTCAACAACGGAGAAAAGTGAAAAGAGGAGAAAGATTCGGTCAATCAAACATCAATCACAACTTAGATTCCTTGCCCCTCTCTCCATCTTCCCTCTATGAGGTTCGGATCTTGCGATCAATGTCTGGTCTGTGTGTGCGTGTTCGCATGGTGTTTGTATTTCTCTTCTCAATAGAATAAAGGACGAAAGAGAACTGTTATCCCAGGGATATTGTGATGGTTTGCAGATCGCTTTGCCATAATTTGTTGACGGGAGAGTTTTGAGTAGAGGCAGATCCAAATGATCACCATCTTGCACCTTCGCGTTTGGCCAATTCCGCAATTTCTTAAAGGAAAATCTTTTATTGGGAATGCCCCCATCTGCTTGGGACTCCAAGACTTCTACATTGGCCGCTTGCATCTCTGGATTCAGGTACTTTCTCATGCTAGTTCCTGCAGATGGGGATTACTTCTTTCTCTAAATGGCCGTCTCCCTACCCTAAACTGCGGACTCTTCTAAGATTGTTCCTTTTATCTGGGAATATGTCCAACTATACTTGTTTAAGCCCAGATATAGTTTAGACTTAGATTCGATGCGTTGTTCTTGCACTCTATACAAAACCATGCAATTTTCTGCCGTTTTACAGCAAATGAGGCGACTGATAACATTTTTATTCATCACATGTGGAATCTGAATACAAGATCGCTCTTTACGCATGGAATCAATTCAGCCCACTCAGGTACAACGCCAAATGATGAATAAACTAAACAAAACAACAATAACTACTTAATTTTGATATTTAGTGTGTATCGGCAACTGTACACGGCAGAAGCAATGGCGCTCTTCCTCCACATAGTCGATGGCGGAACAAATGGACGAGTGCAACTACATGAATCTTTTGCTTTACCAGACAAAGGAGTTTTTGGACAAGACCGCACAAGAGAGCTGCAGAGAACAATATCAGCAACAACAGCAGATAGAGGAGAAAGAAGGAGAGGCCTCGGAACAACAAAGATGTGAGCAAAGCTATAGAGAGGGAGAAGGAAATGATCACGAGGAAGTCAAAGGCGTGGGCCCCACAAGCTGTGTTAAAGGCCAGAATACGAGCAACGAGTGGAATAGACAAGGAACAGTAGAGAATGAGAGAGAAGATGGAGAGGAAGGTGGTGATGGGGTTGGTGTCGAATGGAGAGTTGGGCTTCCCTTGGTACTTCAATGTAATGAAGTTGACTAGAATCGGAACGACGAAGAAGAGAACGTTTGTCAGTTGACCATGCTCGGTAACTGGCATTTGGGTTGTGCAGATGTGTTTGAAACGATGTTGGGAGGAGTTGGTTTATATTGATGTGTTGGAAAGCGCGTTAAAGCACCCAACAAGGTTTAAAGCCCCTGAAGGCATATGCCCATTTTCTTAATAAGTCAAGCGTCTGCCCAAATGGTATAGTTGTCTGAAGTTTTTGATAATTATTAGAGATTGATCTTCTTCAAGGGTATTGAATTAGAAAATGACGCCCTTAATTTTCTGAGTCCAATGCTTAGTTGACAGAGAAACTTGAAAGGTGATACAAAACGGGAGCCGATCGAATCAAGCAACCTTGAGATTAACGCAATGTTTTGCGACACTCCTCGAAAATGTTCATCTCTTTTCCTAATGCTATGTTTCACACTGACCCGATATGACTTTTTTTTTGCGTGTGGGTCCCAAACTTGTTAATGAAAAAAATCATTTAAAATTCCTTAAAACCTCCTTTAAGTGTAAAACTGTAACCGTCAACACATGACGTGGGAAAAAGGGCAAATTGGGACGTCATGCACACGAACGAACAAAGGATTCCTTATTTGGAACGAAATCAACACACAAAATATGACTTCTTTTTTATGTGTGGGTCCCAATTTGTTTCCTTAAATCAAGGCACAATTTCCAGTAACTTACTTTTCAACAATCGGGAAGAATTTTTAGATGAAAAATAATAGCTCCTTTATTGTGCGGGTTCTCATTTAAATTATAATTAATACCACAAAAAATCTCAAATTAATAAATCTTTAATAAATTTATCCTCCATTAGTTTTCATTAAATTTTACCATCAAATTACTGAGTTAGAAAATATGTGGCAGTTGACAGATATATCAGTTTAGGGTTTTCACCATCTGTTTGTCACATATTTAGTAGTTTGTGATTTTCGTGGTACAAATTCAATTTAACGGATGATAGATTTGTCATAAGTATATAGTTTGTGATTTTTGGAGGCTAAAAAATTAGTTTTGGGTAAATTTATCTTAGGTGTACTAGTTTGGGGGTTTTTTATGATTGTTTGGGGTAAATTTATCACAAATGTACCAGTTTGAGATTTTTATGGTACTGACTCTTTAAACTACCAAAGAACTCGCCTAAGGGAACATGGTGTGAATAAAAAATTATGAACTATAAGATCGCTTGGATGCGGTTTAGATGAAATTCCAATCTAATTTTCCATATTTTCTTTTATCTGATTTAATTAAAAAAAACTGAATTGAACCTTTGAAAATTAACCTAAATGACGAAACTACCCCTAAGTGGCCAAAAGTCATCCGTCAATGCGTAAAACAACCGATTGATGTGACAAATTTCAATTCAGATTGGGCATTTTGTTGAAAGAATATGTTGCCTTGATCAATACAAAATGCTAACACAATTCAAAATGCCTTTCAAACTGGGCAATTAGAACAACATCCACAGTATCCTCATGGGATAGAATATCCAATCTGTCATTTTGAATATACTTTCTTAACCTTATTAACTTTCAATGCATTGAACTATTTCTTTAGATAAATATAAAATGATTGGGAAAATTGTCCAAAAAATCCTAAACCTATTGCATTTTTACCAATTCTGTCATAAACCTTTGAATTTTGTTAATTGAGTCCTAAGCCTTTTCACGTTTTGCCAATTGAATCCATATGGCCAATTTTAATCGGAAATAGATAACGTGGATGCCGGCCATCCTATGTGATATGGCTGGTGCGGACGTGGAAAATTTTTAATAATATTTTAATATTTTTTTGAATTTTTTTCTTATTTTTTCTTCTTCCAAGCCTGGTCAGGGCCGCTGGCCAACCCTTGCCAGTACAGACAAGGCTCGACCAACCCTTGCCGATATAGGTGAGGGCCGACTAACCCTCGATTGTGACCGGTGATGGTTGCCGAACATGATAGAAAAGAAAAAGGAAAAGAAAGAAAAAAATAAAAAAGAAAATAAAAACTAAAAATATTCAATTTTTTAAAAAATTATAAAAAAAGTGTCCTCATTAGTGCCGACCGTCTTACATGGCATTACCGACATCTACATCAGTAATTCTGGTTAAAATTGGCTAGATGAACTCAATTAGCAAAATCTGAAAGTATTTAGAACTCAATTGGCAAAATTGAAAGTTTTATGACTGAACTGGAAAAAATACAATAGGTTTGGAACTTTTTAGATAAGGTTCCCTAAATGGTTACACGTCCACTATATCAATGATAGTGTCACAGTTGAGAGGTTTCCAGGCTTTGAGGATCGTGCACAATCAAAGAATGCTTGTCCAAACCCTAATGGAGCTTTTGAAATATTCCCAAGGACGGGTGAGACGGTAATTGTGCTGTATTCTAGAGAGTTCTTGGCATAAATGCCTGTAGTTGGTGGATGGGAAGATACAATCTCGGCCATCCGTTCAAGAGTCGATCAATGGATGCAATCAAAGAATGTTTGTCCAAACCCTATTGGAGCTTCTGAAGTATTCCTAGGGACGGGCAAGACAGTAATTGTGCTGTATTCTAGAGAGTTCTCGGCATAAATGCCGGTAGTTGGTGGATGGGAAGAAACGATCTCGGCCACCGATTCAAGAGTCGATCAATGGATGTAATCTGTTGAGTCCTTGTATAAGTAGGAGTGTTCTCCCCCTCAATTTGATCATCCAAATCAATTGAAGCATTTCCAGTTTCTCTCAGAGCTTCTCTCTCTACAATTCGAGTGAGCAAATGAGCGATCGAGCAAAGGCTTGGCCTAGGCCTTCC
This sequence comes from Syzygium jambos, assembly GCA_031216235.1. Taxonomy (NCBI): domain Eukaryota; kingdom Viridiplantae; phylum Streptophyta; class Magnoliopsida; order Myrtales; family Myrtaceae; genus Syzygium; species Syzygium jambos. The sequence goes on from CM062226.1 coordinate 18,967,361, forward strand.
AACGATCCAAGGAAGCCTAAGTTGTTGCACAGGTCATTCCCAAACTATTGACCCGTGACAAGTGGTATCAGAGCAAGTAGAGAGTCCATCCAAGGAGATCGAGGAGCACACCAACTGGTCGAGAGAATGTCGAGCCAAGATCAACTCGCTTTAGTGATTGTGGATGAAAGGGCTTCCCAAGAGCAGGGTGCCCAAGACAAGACCCGTGGGAGATCCAAGAGAATGGATGGCTCGTTGGACACCATGACCGTGGTCTATGAAAAGCTCACGAAGATGAGAAATTTGATGTTAGAGTTCAATGAAGAACTCGATGAAGTTAAAGGGCAGATCAGTGAGGTCTACGGAACACTCCACCACGAATTCACAAATGTTGTCAATCGTACGACGGCCCCTCTGTTCGAGAGGGACGAAGTCCTCAAAGCATCTATCGAGGATCTAAAGCTTGAAGTCGTGGAGCTCAATGAAAGCAACTCCAAAGCCGAGGTTGAAGCCTTGAAGATGGAGGTGCAAGAGCTCAAGAGTGAGCTTGTCCTATGCAAAGCAAGCATTGTGAACGGTGCATTTCCCATTCAAGCGGCACACAAGCTGAATGTGCCGAAACCGAAAGAATTCAAAGGCAACCGGTCCGCCAAAGAGGTGAACAACTTGCTATGGAGCATGGAGCAAAACTTCAATGCCATTGGGATCCAAGAAGACTTGGCCGAGGTACGAACCGCTTCGATGTTCCTAGTTGATAATGCCATGCTTTGGTGGCGCAATAGGTGCAACGAGACAAAGTGAGGTGCCAATCCCAGCAATACTTGGGATGGATTCGTCGAGAAGTTTCAAAACTATTTCTTCCTTGAGTTTGCTCAACAAGAAGCAAGTAGCAAGCTCCATTGCCTTGAGCAATGAGGCACGGTCCGAGAGTATGTGAAGGAATTCACCGAACTCAAGCACCAAATTTCCAACCTGGGGGGGGGGAGGAGGCTCTCGGGGCGTTCATGGGTGGATTGAAGCCGTGGGCACTACTTGAGCTCAAGCGAAGGGACGTCCGAAGCTTCTCGAGAGCATTAGGTGTGCCCGAGTCTCTTGCCGACTTCACTAAGGCCAAAGTCAAGAGGGAGCAAGTGGAGGTCGGATTGCCACCACGATGATGAAGAAGACCAAGCTGTCCGTGGTCGAAAGGATGCAGATAGTGATCACAACCGTGGCCGAAGAGACCATGGCGGACATGAGAAGTCATGGGAAGAAGGATCGTCCAAGACAAGAGATCCGAAGTGGAATCGACTCCAAGGGAATTACAAGAACAAGTTTGAGACTCCGCTGCCATCACCGTGCTTCATTTGCAACGATCCACATTGGACTCAAAGTGCTCGAAGAAAAGCAAGATCAATGCCATTCTTGTCGTAGACGACAATGAGGAGCCAAAGCAAGAGAAAGAGAACCATGAGGTGCGACTCGGAATCGTGAAGACTCTCAACACAATTAGCAACGTGAAGGACAAAGCTCCGCCTGAGAAGAAGTCCACAAGTTCGCATCTATCATTCGTTAAGGTCAAGGTATGTGGCAAACCCCTCTTTGCCTTGGTCGATACGAGCGCTACAAGCTTATTTATGTCAAGTGAAGCGGCCAAAAGCTTGGGACTTCACGTGGCACCAACTCATAATTGCTACAAGGCAGCCAATTCGGAGGACATACTAGTTGTAGGCGTAGCCAAAGAGGTGGAGCCTGAAGTCGGTGGGTGGAAAGGTAAACTCACATTCGAGGTAATTTCACTAGATGATTATGATCTCATTTTAGGTATGGAGTTCTTTGATGCGGCGAAAACCATGATAGATTTGAGGACCAAAATGATCGTCATCACCGACTCGGAGTGCCCGTCCATGGTGCCAATGATCCATGGATTGACCGAGACAAAAATCCTCTTCACGATCTGGCGTGTGGACGATGCACCAAGAGTTGAGAAGTTTGTGTCCGAGCCCCGCACCGAGCCAAAGCCGAAGGTAGGTCATCCCCTTCAACATGACATGCCGATCCATGTGTTGAGTGTCCGACAAGCCGAGAAGCCAAAAGCCAAGAAACTTCGGAAGAATCGGAAGCACTCCAAGAAAACAACAAATACCCTTGAGTCGAGAGCACCGAGGACGTTGCTTGAATGGGTGGGGAGAATGTCATGGTCGAGAGGCTTTTAGGCACCGGACCGTGCACAATCAAAGAATGCTCGTCCAAACCCTAATGGAGCTTCCAGAATATTTCTAGGGACGGACGAGATGGCAATTGTTCCATATTCTAGAGAGTTCTCGGCATAAATGCCGACGGTTGGTGGACAGGAAGATATGATCTCGGCTACTCGTTCAAGAGTCAATTAGTGGATGTAATTTGTCGAGTCCTTATATAAGTGGGGGTGTTCTCCCCCTCATTTTGATCATCCAAATCAATTGAAATATTTACATTCTCTCTCAGAGCTTCTCTCTCTAGATTCTCTCTCTACAATCCGGGTGAACAAATGAGGGATCAAGCAAAGGGTTGGTTTAGGCGTTCCAACGATCCAAGAAAGCCTAAGTTGCCGCATGGATCGTTTCCAAACTATTGACTCGTGGCAATAGCCTAACATATTTAGCGTTCTATCTTTCCTCGGGCTCACCAGATTTTTGCTCATATGTCTGCTTTATTTCGAACTAGTCATGGAATTAGGGTGGGACGGAACTTAAATAAAGGGATGCAAATGATGCGGACATGAACTTTTTTGCTTACTTATTCATGGTAACACAATGATCAATTTTACACAACAAAACTAGGCCTAGTATCATGAAAATCCTTCAACTTTAGCTCTTGTTCCAATTATATCTTTTGTCTCATAAAAAACTTCCAACTTTAGGTCATGTCCTAATTGTACCTTAAACTTTTTTTGTTCCATAAACCAACTTTAAATCAAATCCCAATTCTACCCTAAAATTTCTCGTAAAAAACGCTCAACTTTAAGTCCGGTCCCAATTATACCCTCAACTTTTTTGTCTCATAAAAAAAACTCAATTTTAGGTCCAGTTTCAATTTCACTCTAATTATTCTTGTCTCATATTACCAACTTTTACTTAAATTTCAAATCTACTTTCCATTATCTATTCGTCAAAATCGCTCTTAGGATTTTGTACTCGATCTCTCATGCTTGGGAATGTTGCATCTCTCGTGGTCGGAGAGCTCGTACTTGGGACGCTTGAATAACTTGTGCTTGGGAGTTTTTTATCTCTTGGTTGTCCACGAGAAATTTTGGATAGAGGGTTTATGGGGGCAGATTTGCGACTCAAGTAAAAGTTTGTGATTTTTTATGAAACTGTAAAAATTTTAGGGTAAAATTGGGCAAGACCTAAAGTTGGGGGTTTTTCCTAGGACAAAAAAAGTTTAAGGTAGAATTGGGACATGACACAAAGTTGAGAGTTTTTTATGAGACAAAAAAAAGTTTATGATAGAATTGGGACTAGATCTAAAGTTGGAAGTTTTTTATGAGACAAAATGTAAAATTGAAATAAAAGTTAAAATTAGTACTTTTGTTAACTCCCCTACTTCAAAATTATATTATGTTACACAAGTTACTACTCATTTTTAATGAAACTTCATACTAAGCATATTCCATACTAATTGGGGATATGAATTTTTATGCAGCCATGTTTATATCCGACCAGGATTAGAAGAATATATTGCCCTTATAAAGCCAACAGATGTCAACCTCGGTAACTATAAATTTCGGTTAATTAAGGAAAGTAACATGGCTCAAACCAATATATTAAGCAGTTTATAGCAGTGACATTAATGGTGGGCAAACTGGGTTACGGACGATGGAAAGAGGCAATCAATCTTTTGGTATGATTGGGGTAGTTGCAATCTTACAAATTTCGATACAAATCACAGCCTTACCAAATCATTACATATAAGGGAGAACAACGGCTCTTCTGTTCAAAAGACATTTAGAGATTGTTTGATTTTAAAATCACGTTATTGGTTTGAGGCCAATATCCTAGAAAACTTTGAACCCTGTTATCGAGGACGATTCCAAACTTTTAATTTTGTATTAAAGATGTCATGGAATCTAAGTTTTCTTCTAAAATTCGAATTTCACCTCTCATATTTTTCGTTTTACTCCTCACACTTCATAATAGATATACTAATAAGTATTGTAAAATATCCGTTATTATAAGTGCTCAAAATAAATATAGTAATCATGAATGGTTACGTGTCATTTGGATTTTGATTCGCCTAAAATAATAAATATATGAAATAGATCTTTTCTTTTTTGGCCAAACAAGTGTACGAAACAGATCAATGCTTGGAAATTTTGAAAAATCTGGCTTGAAATGACAGATTGGATTAGACAGCTCAGACCGAGGTATAGAAAATACGGAATGAAAAACACCGACGCTTTCGCAACAATTTATACCTCAGGAGATTTATGCAGACTTCGTATTTTGCCTTGCCATTTTCGGAAATCATTTCCTCTGGTTCCTCTTGGGTCACGTACACACGAGCACACTTTTCTCTTTTTGTTCAGTCACATGCATTCCATTCATTTCTTCATGCATCGTTTATACAAGGCCTGATCGTGTGACCAAGAAGAGCATAAATTTTTCCTTCCTCGTGTCTACCGGTTCCTACTTGGAAGCCTCATTATGAGCGGCCCAATTCCAGTCTAAAGTCTAACATCTCAGGCTCGCACTTGATGGGCTTAACCCAATCTCCATACTCACCTTGGCCATTATTGGTTTTAAAATGAAAGGGAAATCCCTTACGTAATGTTTGGGGTGATCAAAAGGCATCGCCTTTGACATGGTCAAGTAAAGAGGCCCAAATAAAAACAAAAACAAAAACGAAGCGAAAAAGAAGAGTGCACATGGAATGCATGGAGAAAGAAAGAACAGAGGGAGGAAAAGAAAGAACAGAGAAAGAAGAAGAAGAAAGGGAAAAAGGGAAAGAGTGGTTTAATGCATAAACGCCAAACACCACAGACATCTCGCCAAATTGGATTTATTTCGATTCACAACTCCCGGTAAGGATTTAAGCCATTTGTTCTTCTAACTGAAATAGTTTTCGGAATTAGGATACGAATTCAAAATTATGTGACATTTGAACTGCAAGATCCGATTTTTGAGTAGTTAAGTTATGAAATTTCATGGATTAGGGTGTTGTGGAGCAGTGGGGTTTAACAGCATCGATTTGAAGTAACGGTTTAGTTGTAGAGAAATTTTAGAGTTTCGTGTTCGAGCTTAGTGCTGCGGTTAGATTTGAATAATCGTTTTGGGTGAGCGATTTGTTGATACGTGAGAGTTATTTTGCTAGCGATTAAGCGTAGTTAGTCAAATCATTAGTAAAAGTAGTGTTTTACTTGATTTTAATGTCGATTCTCAATTCCAGATCACTGGTGTTGATTTCTATTTTGGTTTTGTTAAACTCATGTCTTGAAGTAATAGTAAATCAAAAAATATATATATACACATATATTTTAAACTAAGAAGAGCATATTTGTTGGATAAAGTTAGATCGGGTATTTGCTACTTTTTTGGGTTATTGTGAGATGGTTTGATAAACTTTTCTTGAAATGTTTTGTGTATTACTTTGTGAATCTAATTTATGAGATAACTTCTGAAAATATCTAAGAAATACTTGATGAAAGGGGATCCTAACCGATAAACCGAGTTGCGAAAGATTATATATTTTGATTTATGAAACCAATTGTTATATGGACTAATCAAGGACTAAGTGCTACACAGTGACGTGAGTCTCGTGGGAGCCACCTCTAAGGCCTTATAGTCAAGGGTTAAGTGTTACATGGCAACACCAGTCTCATGCGAGCTACCTCTAGGGCCTTGTACTATTGATATGTGTTAGTCAAGGACTAAGTGCAACATTGACGCAAGTTTCGTGGGAGCCACCTTTAGGGCTTTGTACTATTGATATATGTTAGTCAAGGACTAAGTTTACATGAGAGAATAAGTTTCATGAGAGACATCTCTAGAGTTTTGAGTCGTATATTAAGCATGAAATTTATTAGTAATGTGTGATTTGATATTGGTTAATGTAATGGATTATTGACGTGTGATTTGATGAGATTGATTAGTAAATTGGACCATTGATACTTGTTTTAATATTATTGATGAAATAGGTATTTCTGCTATGAATATAGTTGTGTTGAAGTATTATATAGCTTATTTTGTTCTTATAACTTTGTTATATTCAAGATTTGACGTAAATGAGTTATGTTTTTGAGTCTTAAACGTGTATAGTGAATGCTTGATTTTCGTAGAAGAGATTTATACTACTAACTGAATTGTGATTGTTCATTCTACTCGGATTACTTGTTTTTCAAGTTCCTCAGTTAGCGGTAGATAAAACAAGTGCGTTTGTGTTATCGCTAGGGTTTTTTGATAAAGGGATTTTTAGATATGAGCTTAGTTAGTTGTTTATATCTATGCTGTATATGACCGAGATGAGTTTGTTTGAATTTAGTTGTTAGCTGGAGATGTACATAATCTTTTTGATGGATTATATAAATTCTTATATTGTGACCCATGTGCTAGTTTATCAGATATATCTATGTGGATAAAGATATATTTCGATAACAGGTTATTGGTTTCTTGTTTAAGGTTACTGTTGCGACTTACCTCCTTGAGAGCAGAACTTGGAAAGCGAGTTTATAGGTAAGTATTTATGAAACGGTCCGAATGGCACATCATTAAAGATGGCTTACAGAAGTATCAATCTCTTGGCCGTCCATAAGGTCCATTGATCATGAACGTGGATTTTCCCCAAATCCATATCTTACGTGACAGCGATTCATTTTATCTTTTTTAGCAAATAGGAGTCGCCACAAGCCTATGTTAGGGTCGGCTAGAATACTCAATCGAAACGCGGGAGTTTCGTTTCAATTTCTATGAAAATAAGAGATCATGGATTCAGTGACTAGCTTACGTTAATGTTTTCACTAATGCCCTTTCGGTACCGCTAAACTTATTATGGTTGTTATCTAAGTTTTCATGTATTTGTTCTTACCATTTTCATGCCAAAGTCTTAGTCCACTAGGTGATCATGCATTTTGTTTTTGGATTTTCCATTTAAGGTTCTAAACTAATTCTATCTTAGTCTAGAAAATGAAAGAAACAAGTAATTCTATTGAAAAGGTGACGTGTAAAGTAAACACACAAAGTATTAAAATGACGAGCTATTCTAAATGCGAGGAAAGAAAAATTCGTAACTCGTCGGGTGTTTAATACAACACGAATAGAAAGACTTGATACATGATTGGGTAACACAAATTGTGTACAAATCGAGACCGGATTGGACATCAGTCTTTGGCCACCATCTTCAAAGTTGTTTGGCCATCTTCTCCATGGACCGCCTCATTGGTGTCGGTTTTTACATTCGTACCATACATTCGAGCAACACTCAAGCAAGGCAAAGCACGAACATTTCAAACATCAACTCAAGAACGGGCCTCGGGGTCGGCCTTTGCTTTGCATGCATTCCGATCTTCCCACCCACTTAATTCATTAATTAATGGCTAACGATAATGAGCCACTATTTGCATTCACAAAACAATGGCTCATATCGGTTAAACCCTAATATCTGGTCTAAGTGGTCACCTTGGGCTACCTACTGAACATACATCGGGCCTAGACATACATCTAACAATCACATGCAAAAAAATAAATAAATCATGCACTTAGGTCTACGGGCCTTGTTTTTCAATCAATCAAACATTGGGAAGTGGGCCTCAAAAGTGAACCACTTATTCAGTCTAATTAACAAATTCAGACCCATTCTCTTCAAATATGATTAATCAACCTAATGATGTCCAAATGATGCAAATCAAGTGTCATTGGAAAGTTAGATTGTGAGGATCAAAAGTTAAGCAGACCATTTTTCTCAATTCATGCCTAATTTTCCCAAAAATTAGAGTTTAGTTCGGAATGACAGACTGGACCCGGTTCTGTTAGGAATTTCAAAATAATAACGGGAAAAATAACAAACGTCATGAGTGAACATTTTTAGGTAGTTATGATTTTGTGTTCCCAATAACTTTCATATTTTAAATTTTTTTTTCCAAAAACCCCTTTATTTTTTTTTTAAAATTTGGTTTTCACCGAGAACTCGTTTGCAAATTATTTTTGAGGCCCGGAGGACCTTATCCGAAATTTTTAGCAAATTGACCCCTCAAACATTGCTATTAGGTCCACAAAATTTTCAGTTTATATAATGAGGCCCTAATGAACAACTTTTAAGTTTTAAGTTTTAGCTAAAAATGTCCCTAACTTTATGAAAATTGCAAAACCAATTCATTCGCTGAAACTGGAAATTTTTGGATCAAATCACAAAATCTGGATGTCTTCATCATAGGCCAATGGAACCATTCAAATCAACATGTAATTTCATGAAAGTTTGAGGTTTTGTAGATTAAGACATGTTCTACAACTTTCGTGAAGAAAGTTTATTCAAATGACGAACACAAAAATTTATAAATATCATGGAACATGCAAAGGTCTGTATGAAACCGATTATCAAAGACTATCTGATGTTACTTCTAGCATCAATTGTGCATACCAAATCAGCTTGGAATTTTATGAAATTTTTATACTAGATAGCTCTGAATGTTCTATATGACTTTCATGAAGGAAGTTTCTTCAAAAAACAATCATATAAAATCAAGAAAATTGTAGAACAGAGCAACATAAATCAGGAAATCGCCAGAACAGAATGTAAAGTCATGATTCCAGGCTCTAATCCTAATTTACGAAGTGATTTTCACCTAGCAAATGACATCCAATTTAAGTATACGACATATCAAATCGAAGCTCACGGAGTATAGATCAAATCTATAGTTGAATACTTTTTCAGATTTCGACATTGTCATGCTCGAATCAGTAGTGTAAGCATGTAGGTTCCTCAGTACACGATTTCACAGAATAGGATTCAAGAGTGCCTACCTTGTTCAATGAAGTTGCTGAGCTCAAACGAGCTATTTTTGCTGCCGATGAACTCCGTAATGACGCCAAATATAGCTCCCAATATCTACGTCACAGCACAAGAAGAACAAAGTGAGATGGTGATATGACGATGAAGAACGAACAAGAAGTAAAAATAAGCTTAAAATGGAATTCTGGTGGCTTTTCCGATAGAGGCCGGCCACCACGGTCTTGAGGAGCCTCCGAGGGACGTCGGAGGTGCGGTGGTCCGCTGGAGATTGGTCGGCGTGGGCAGTAGAGAGCCCCGGTCGAGAGAGAGAGAGAGAGAGAGAGAGAGAGAGAGAGAGAGAGAGAGAGAGAGAGAGAGAGTGTTTAGTGAGAAAAAGTAAATTTAAAAAATGAGCCTTCCAATTTTTGGAGGGAAATTTGTATACAAACCCCCTTTAGTTTGAATCTTGACCATTGGATGCATCCAAGGGTTGAGATTGAATCTTTAACGTGTAAGGAAATTCCTTAAGGGCAAAACAAAGCTCCTATTGGTTGAAATTTAATCACATGGATCGGTGACATGACAATGTGTATGGCCAAGATTGAATGCCAAATGAATAGTTAAGTTTTTTTGCTTAATCCCTAGGTAATTCCTGTAATAAGAGCAATCTTGTAATTTCACTTGGGGCATTTTAGTAATTTTGGGCATAAGGGGGTGTGGCCGGTCGGAATGGACTGTCGGCTGTTGGAATTTTGGCCGGAAATGGTCAGGTTGAAGTTGCCGATTCAATTTCGGTCAAACCAGGTTGAACCGGTTGGACTGGTTTGACCTAGGTTCGATCGAGTTGAACGGGTTCGGTTATTGGCTCAATTTTGTTCCAATTTCATGCAATTTTATCCCTATTATAATTGATTGACCCATTTGAATTGAATTTGATTAAATTGGATTGAACCAATATGAAATACAAGTACAAATTGATTAAATTTAACTTGTTTGGCTCAATTACTCTTCAATTTGAGTTAAATTGAATTGTCAAGCTAGACTAATGAATTTAATTGAAGTCTAATTGGTCAAATTAAACTTCATTTCGTCAAGTTAGATGTTAGTCTAGAATAGACCAAGTTGAATTGCACCAATTGAACCAATTACTCTTGGATTTCTCAATTATTGGATCACTAGATTGATCAAATTGAATCAAATTTATGTGGATCTTCCAAAATTGATTTTAGATTTGAATTGTATATAACAAATTAGGCTCATCCGTGTCTCAATTATGCAAATCATGAAGAATCGACTAGAATCCCTAATTAGGGCTCAAATTGGGGGTTTTCACCATTGGCTTGGAATTATAAACTTGATTTGAAAATTGAATTTAATATGACCTCTAGATCAAATGTCGTGAAGGAAACTATCCTAAAAAATGACTAGAAATGAAGTAATTTCATTTTTTGGCCGATTTGAACAAAATTTCGCAAATTGGGGAAAAGTTTACTTTAAACTGATTTTTTTAAAATTGATTATACCAAAGCGAAATTAAGCTAAAAATGAGTTTATTTATAGGTTTTGAAATTTTTGAATTTTTTTGAACAAAGTATTGACCAAAAGTCAATAATTTAGTGATTTGTCACTAAAATGCCAATTAATGAGTCAAACTTTGAATTTTTTGAAAATTGATTGTGTAAAAGTGAAATTGACACTATTTTGGGGGGTTTTTCATGCAAAAAACCAAAATTTGACTTTGGGTTGACTTTTCGGTAAAAGTTTATCAAAAGTCAACTCAAAGTCAATGTTTTGACTTTTTGAAATTGAAATATAAAAAGCTAGAAAATGAGTGGCTAATGCTAATTCAAATGCTAAATGACCTTTTTTTGGTTGAGGATTAGGTTCCGTCGCGATCGAAAACCATAATCTCAACATTTTTACTTTTATGACGTATCGGCTAAAAGTCAAGTGTCAACAGCTACCCCTCTTTAAGAGGGAGTTCGAAGCGGTTCCTCTCAAAAAATAAATGATACCTGCAATTTTTAGTCGACTCCATTGGAGATAAAGACAAAATAACAAAATGAATGACATTTGATTAAAGGACATACCTTTGAAACTTACCTCGAGCCTTGGTATTGATCTCACCATTGATGCTCTCATCTCTCTTTCTCTTGGCCATGTAATGTGAATGAGAAGGAAAGAAAGGATGGAAATGAAAGGAAGAAAAGAAAGGAGTAGAAGTAGTCTTACCATTGTAAGAAATGGGTTTTAACTAGGAGTGGTCTTATCGTGTAACAACGGGTTTTGACTAAAAAAAAATAGTCTTACCATTGTATGAAATGGGTTTTGACTAAAAAGGGATGAATCGATCATGGCTACTAACATTCACCATATCGATTTGAAAAGGGAGTAGTCATGAGTACAAAAGCACAACATGCAGATTTGAAGAGGTCACGAGCGCGAAAGCTCACCATGCCTAATTTGAAAAAGGGATGGTCATGAGTGCGAGAGCACATCATGACCATTTGGAAAAGAATGGTCATGAGCGCGAAAGCACATCATGTCGACTTGAGGAAGAGGATAATGAAGATTCGCTCCATTTGGGGAATTTTGATTTGAGAAGGATTGCATGCTGCAATTACTTAAATATTAAAGATATGAAGTTACTACCCTGCATCCATTTGGGAATACTATTAAAAGGGAATCATTTGGTAAATGTCATCAATTTGTCAAAATTCCTCTAAAAGAAAGTTTTGAACAAAATGATTTTGATATATTCAAAAGGGTTTGTTAAAAATGCCAAGTTGAAGTACCTTAATCGAAAAGGTTTTCTCACAATGGCTCTCATGAAGGCTTTTACTCCCGTCCATTAATGTGGGATTCCAACTTCAATTATTGGGGATACCTCACATAACCTATGTCAAAGGCTTTTGGAAATATTCGTAGTGGATACAATTTGATCAATAAAAAAGGTCTTTTAAAGGACTGTAATGTAGGCTTGGTCATGAGCTTATACAAAGGATTGTCACTTTAAGGCCAAGAAAGAAGTGTCATCGCTATCTTCATCGGGTTTACAAGTCAAGAACCTCTAAGATAAGATAAGATAAGATATGATTGCTTCCACTTCTTCAAGTGGTAGCTTCTTTGTGAAGTCCTCATGTCGACTCAAACCATCCAAATCGAAAGAGACTTTGGAGAGGGTTGGAATGTTGGTTCAGGGTGAGGCTCAAAAGGCTTGAAAATTTTGAAAGGGGTTTTGGAAAAGATATGGTGATTATCTTGACATCATTACTAAATCACCAAAATTTGGGGAGAATAATAGCATAAGTGCCAAAAGTTATGTACGACGCTCACTTTAGTGTCAAAAGTTTCAGTCGAATCACTTAAGTACCAACTCTGATCAGTTTGACCGGAAATCTGACGTGAAATTTTTTTTATTAATTTTTGAAGTCGATGTAGCTCGCCGAAGGTATAGTCAGCATGTATACTTCAAATTGACGTAGTTTAGCTTGTTCACCCTATTTCAGTTTAATTTAATTTAATTTAATTTTTTCCTTTTCTTTCTTTTTTCCTTTCTTTTCTTTTTTTCCTTTTTTGATCTTCCTCTCTTTGTTTCACTAGTGGCCGGTGCCCGGGAAGGGTTGGGCGAGGGTCGCCCTCGATCAATCTGGCGGAGGCCACCCTCGCTGGCCATGGGCGAGGCTGGCCTCGTCAGATTTGGGCAAGGCCAGTCTCGCCTCAGCGAGGCGACCCTCACCCTAGGCGAGGCCACCCTCAAAAGCCATGGGCGAGGGCTGACCTCGCCTGGGCGGGCCTCGCCTAGGCGATGGATGTCACGGTTCTTGATTGCGAGACAAATCCGATGATGTCGGCGTGCTCTCGTGGTTGAAGCGGAGGAAATGACCTCGGTTGGAGGCTGCAGCGGCAATGGTGGAGGCCCCGATGCGCCGATCTCCAATTTCGATTTCGTTCCTGCTGGACCCCAACCCACTGATCGCGAATCCTCATACTCTCCGTCCCCTGGTAAGCCAAAAAGCCCCTTTGTGGTTGCGGACTCTTCTTTGTAATTATCATGAGGAGACATGTTTTTTTTTTGCGACTTTGGGGATGATTCTTGCATTCGGAATGTGTTTCGGCAGGATTTCTCTAAATTCTGTAAGCAATATCTAGGAAAAAAACATATTTTTTGCATCTGTGCAATTGAATGGAGGATCGCCATGAGTTGGATTTTGTGTTATCCTTGAGCTGTTATGATATGCTGCATTGCTGTTGATAGAATTCGGTGACGCGATGGAAGGAGAGACCTTGGACGAGGAGCTTTATGTCAAAAGCACATGTGGTTGGATGATATTGTCGTGTCGGAGACCCATCGCCCAGGCAAGGCTGGCCCTCGCCTATGGCTTTCAAGGGTGGCCTCGCCTAGGGCGAGGTGACCCTCGCCCAGATCAGGCGAGGCCATCCCTCGCCGGTAGCTGGCAAGGGACGGCTTGGCGAGGGTGACCCTCGCCTAGACTGGCTACCGACGAAACAAAGAGAAGAAGATCAGAAAAGGAAAAAAAGAAAGGAAAGGAAAAAAGAAAAAAATCAAAAAAAATTTTGAAAAATCGAATTATACACATGGAAATGCCACATAGACTGATTTTTTTAAAAAAACCTAACTCAGATTAAAATTTTAATTATAAAAGCCACATATTAATTTGTCTAGAATTTCTCGCTGTTGGCACTTAAGTGATCGTTTTTTCTCCAATTTGACACTTAAGTAATCCGGCGAAAAGTTTTGACACTAAAGTGAGCGTTGTACACAAGTTTTGGCACTTCTAGTATTCTTCTCCTCCCAAATTTGACATCATTTGACTCTTGAAACCTGTCTCGAGAGTCCATTCTCTAATCAATTTTCTTGCAATATGAGCTTTGCTCTTTCTAAGCATATTTTGCAATTGGAATTTTGTTATCATCATAAGCATATAGCTTTTGCTTTTATTTTTAAGGCATTTTCTTTTTTATGGACATTGACCTTACTTTTACCAGGCACATTGCTTTTTTCATGCCCCATAATATTCATCTTTTGAGCTCTTAGGACTCTCAAGACACTCTAAACATGCTCACCAATTAATTTCAAATTTTCTTAGTAAATCATATGCGTTACCCTAGTGTGAGGAGATAATCACCATTTGGGCTGAGAAATGAGCAATGCTTAATGCTCAATTTAGCTAAGCAAAGGATAATTGTGTTTGGGTAGAGAAAGGAATGCTTTTCTTCACTTTGGGATGCTTCGAGCTTCTATAAAAATCCACCAAAGTTATCACAAAAAGGTTAGTGCAAGTGAAAGCAATAAAATCTTTCTTAATCTACTTGCTCCAAAATGATCAACCATAACCTCTTAATTTGCCCCATTGTAGGGTGGTTCTTCATAGGAATATGTTGAAAATTCTCCCTATTTGGCTCAAAGTGGCTAGCAAGGGATAAAATTAGTATTTAGGATAAAGAAATAAATGCCTTTTATCATCTCAATCCATGTATTCAATGCGAATAAATCCTATGTCCCAAGACAAGGTTTTATTTCTCGCTCACTCTAAAAAGGTGTATAGCGACATGTTTGGATAGGGCTTGCCTTTCGTCATCTTAAGTGCTTCGACTTGGCATGACTAACATTCCCTTTTTGTGTTATCAAAAATCATTTGTTCAAATTATCCTCCGTGAGAATTTTTTATGCATGATGTGTTTACCAATGCATGAATGAACAATTTGAAGAACGTCATTCAAATTCTTCAAAATGATGTTTTCGAATTTGTTTCAAACTTGGAATTGTTTTTCCAACTTTTGAAATAAATGAAAAACTTTTGAAAAGCATTGACGAAGAACACATTTTCCAAAGGATTGTTCACCTACTCCACGATAGGTAGTTGATCTCACGAAAACAGCAAGGAGATTATGTCGATGTATAATTCTTGACACATCGTCGCTTTTGATTTTGATCTTTGCAAGAGTGGTGTCTCCTAACAAAAGGAAGGAAAGGAAACAAAGTTAGAGAATTATATTGGAAAGAAATAAATTGGAATGACACAATTTACTCTTTCTCTTGATTCCATATTAGAAAACACCTTCAATTTCCTCGAGAAATGTTTCGACACCTACAAAATGAACACACAAATTCATTTATACTATGTATGCATGACATGCATGATGCAAGTGACCTAAAGTGACTCAGTCTTGCTTGAAATGTGGCTCTAAAGCCTTTCATTCATGGAGAATATTTCTTGACAGCATCCATATTTACTAGCTTTGGCAACTCTTGGCCATTCATTATGGCAAGAATTAAGGCTCCACCAGATAGAACCTTCTTTACAACATATGGGCCCTCGTAATTCAAAGTGAACTTTCCACGAGATTCTAATGTGTTAAACAAAACCTTCTTTAGCATGAAATCATTAACCTCAAAGTGCCTCGATCGAACTTTGCGATTGAAGGACTTTGCCACTTGCTTTTGATAACTTTGTCTATGACATAAGGCTTTCAACCTTTTGTCATCAATCATGTTCAATTGTTCATATCTTTGTTGAACCCATTCGGCTTCGGAAAGCTTCAATTGCGAAAGTTCCCTTAGCGAAGGAATTTCCACTTCCACGAGTAGAATGGCCTCCATTCCATATACAAGTGACAAGAGAGTTGCCCCAATTGAAGTATGGATTGAAGTTTGATATGCCATAATTACATATGGCAATCGTTCGTGCCAATCAAGATAATTCTCGGCGGTCTTCGACAAGATTTTCTTAATGTTCTTGTTTGCTGCTTCCACAGCTCCATTCACTTGTGGACGTTATGGTGAAAAATTCAAGTGATGAATGCGAAACTCGTTAAGTAATTCGTCCACTATCTTGTTGTTCAAATTAGATCTATTGTCAGTGATGATCACTTCGGGAACTCCATATCAAGCAATGATATCGCGACGGATGAACTTTGTCACATTCTTTGCGGTGACTTGTGCGTATGAATTTGCTTCGATCCATTTAGTGAAGTAGTCTATGGCCACCAAAATGAAAATGATGCCTATTTGAAGTTTTAGGATAAATTGGTTCGATAACATCAATGCCCCACATAGAAAAGGGCCATGCTTCAAACATTTGATGTAATTGACTTGGAGGAGCATTGATATGGTCCCCGTAAACTTGACATTGATAACAATATCGCACATGTTGAACGAAATATGTCTCATTGGCAACCAGCAATATCCAAATCTCATGATTTTCTTTGCTAGGAGGAGTCCATTCATGTGTGGGCCACACTCTTCTTCATGTATCACCTTCATCAACTGATTGGCTCCTTTGGCATCCACGCACCTTGGTAAGACCGAATTGAATGATCTTTTATAAAGGGAATCTCCACTCACAAAGAATTTCGATGCCAATTTCGTTAAATACTTTATATCGGTTGCTTGATTCCCCTGGGGAAATGTGCCATTTTGGAGATAGGTCATGATATCGTAATACCATGGCTCACACTTCAATCGTCTTAGATAACTTTGGCTTTGTCCTCCTAAGCTTTTGTTTCTTAGGTGGTACATTGAGATTAACTGGCAACGCATGCTCCACAATTTTGGGATCCAAACTTGGCATGTCGTCATATGACCAAGCGAATACATCTTGATACTCCTTTAAGAATTCAAACATCCTTTTAGCTTCGACTTCGGAAAGACCGGCTCCGATCTTAGTTTCTTTGACGTCTTTGGAATCATCCAAATTCACAATGACTGTCTTTTCAGTAGTGAGAGGTTTACATTCTTCATGGCCAATCAATTCTCGTTCAATAGACTTCTGATCATCCTCATCATCTGATTTAGAAGAATTCTCATTATACAACTTCGAGTCACATATGTGTCTATCATGAGTATGCAAAATGTCATGCTTGAGATGCAATGTAGAGTGTTAGTATGTCATAACAAGCGCAAATGCATGGCACTTTTTGAAAGTCATTTTTGAAAACAGTTTTCGAAAAAAGATGATTAGGAACTCGTCCTCATATTATTGGACATCCTCGTTCCACAAAAATTTGAAAATTAGAAAGCGTGTGAAAGTCCAGGCCTCAAAGCATCATCATAGCACTGATTTGATGTACTTCCACATGTCCTTAATAAAATATGCATATGCTTTGATTGAAATTCAAATGATAAGGCCGTATTACAACATATACTATCTTGGACCAACGGCTCAAGATTCAAGTGTTCATTACAAATCAAAGATTGAATTGAAAGAATCAATTGAATTAACAAATTAATCCCATGCAGGGGAAAGCAAATGAAGCAATAATGAATGCAACAATTTTAAAAGAAGGGTAAGAAGCATCCCTACTCAGCAGGTTGGTAGGTGATCCGGATTATTCGGCTTAATCATGGGCCAAGATTGCACCAATAAGGTCTTCATCAAATAAATCCACCATGAACTCAAAGGAGATCTCCTCCTCTTGTAACATCACAGGAAGTTCGGGAAATGTTTCTTTTAGCGATGGAAGTAAAAGTCTCTATCGATCGCTCACCTTTCCATTTTTGCTTTATTGTTACCTTGGCCTTCTTGGCTTCCATGGTAACCTATGTCTTTCTTATCTTTTTTCACAATAGCTTCAATTGGCTTTAGAATGCCTTGGTAATGCTTGCCTAAGCCTTTTCCAAGAGTATACCCGTTTTCAAGCAACACATTACTAGACATAATGGCGAGCTTTGACACTTGAGGAATTTGCATAATTGCTCCAATAGGCACATGTGCAATAGAGACCAACTCGAGGGAGTGGTAACTCAATTCTTCCTTGATTTCGAGCTCAACATATGGAATAGCGGTGTCATGGAACACCTTGAAATCTGTATCGCCATGTATGGTTTTCAGCTTACCATCCACCACGAATCTCATCTTTTGGTGAAGGCTTGAAGGCATAGCTTCGGCGGGGTGAATCCGCGGCCTACCAAGAAGCAAACTAAAGTTGCTTGGTATGTTCAAGACTTGAAAAGTGAGTGAGAAAAGAACATGCCCAATCATGTGTTCCAATTCAATTTCGCCTACAGTTTCTTTCTACATTTCGTCGAACGCTTGCACGAGTGTTTTGGTGGCACGGATTCTATCTTCATTTACTTCCAGCCGACAGAGTGTGACCAATGGACATATGTTCAAAGCCAATCCATTATGAATAAGTACTCTCGACAACATCGTGTCACTATTGACACTCAATTTTTAGCTCATTTTTGTCATATTTTCAAAATTTTCAAAATTAGGTCTAGGGATCTTGGCCAAGCCTAGAAACCTATTTCTAAACCAAAAAATAATTTTTTTTAGCTTTTTTCTGCATTTTTTCTGAATTTCTTTTAGTTAAAATAAGCAAGAAAATCGAGAAAAATAGTAAATGGAATCAGAAATTTCCATAAAAATAGTCAATAATCTTATTTTAAATCCAATTTCATAAATACGCTGTCAATTTTAGAAAATCTCAATCGGTTGTATGTTTTTCCCAAAATTGGGCAAAATTAAACCCGAATTGAACCAAAAATGAAATTAAATTTTTCTAGACATTTTTAGGTCATAGTGTCTTCACAACAATTGATTCTGGGACCTTTAATTGCATCATGGTCAGTCCAATTGCACAATTGGGTATAAAATCAAAAATCCCCAAAAATTGATTGAAAATTAAGAATTTTGAACCTAAATTGGGAATCGTGCCCAAAATGAATTGCCGAAATGTGAGATTATCATTTTTAGGGTTAATTAGGGGTGGGTAATGCAATTTTGGCATCAATTCTGCCTAATCAGGTCATTAAGATCTCGAATTGAACAAAACCCTATTAACCCAAATATAAAAATGATAAAATTTTGGGCACAATTATAATAAAAATTGGGGAAAATTATATGTTTGGGTTCGGAAAATGCTGGGGAATGCAATTTTGAGGTTTAATTTGAAAAATTCGTTCGAAATAAGGTCCAATTTGCATTTTTGATCAAAACCGGAACTACCGGGTTGGACTGGTCAACCCGAACCGACCCACACAGTTTGTCTTCCTCACCCGGCTACAACCTGCGAGAAACCCAGAGGAAAAAATGGATTGTGCCCGTGACTTCGTTGACTAATTCCGATCAAATAAACACGTTTTAATTGATTTTTCCAGCTGGATAATATTCAGCTGGCATCTTTCAGCGACCAAAATTGATTGGAAAGAGCGCGAAATCAATGAACAAAAAACTTGAAAAAAATTGACCCGAATGAACAGAACCCATTCGAGAAAATTCCCGAGAGAGAGAAGGGAGAGAAAGGAGCGAAATCAAAGAGAGAAAACTAGAGAGAGAGGGTCAGAGGTCCCCTCGTGAGTGATCGGCACCGCCCTAGACGGCGGGGCGCCGACGAATCACGAGTTGGCCGTGACCTCCCCTTGCCATGCCAAGCCGGAAAGCTGGTCGGGAACGTCTGAAAACCAGTCTTGGCTGGCGCGTCCAAACCTGTTCCAGCAGATCCGAGTACACCGGAAGAAAGATCGAGAGTCAAGGAACAATCCTCGGGGCCCTGTTCGGTTTAACAATTTCATCTGATCGTTGGATGAATCAGGTGAAAATCATTCCCAGTCAGATTTGTGAAAATTTTCCAGATTTCGATTTTGGTCTCAATGTGTGTTTTTGGGTGATTTCATTGCCGAATCGTGACATTTTGGTGATCATTATTAGTTTCTAAACATTTTGATCTGATTTGATTGCATTTTGGACCTTAAAAACCGCATGAACCGAATCGGCCCCCATGTAATTCCCTTCGCCGGAGCTCCGACGTCCTCGCCGGAGCATACCCGTGGCCATAAGGCTATTCAGGTTAGTCTTCCTGACCTTGATTGATGTTTTGATGATTGTTAGACTCGATCTAAACGGCTATGGCAGTATAGATTAGGAATTCAAGTTCTGGAAATGAAAAATTAAGAAAAGTGCAAATTAGGTTTTTTTGACCGGTTTTTCGCTGGCCGACGAAGGTCCGACGGTGATCGGATTAGGCTACTAGGAAAATAGAACATGTGGACTTGCTAATGATGCAATCAAACTGACCAAAAGGTTGCCGGAGGCTTGTCGACGGTGAGCTCAAATCGACGACCTTGCAAACCCTAACGCATAATCCACGCACACCAAGTATTCGGGAAAATGCTTGAATGAAAATGCCCAAAATGGTGCCGTTTTGGCACCGTGCCCACCGGAGAGAATGATTGGCGGCGCCGCCGGCGATGGCCGGTTCGGTCTCGGCCGAACTGGTCTGAACTGGGCCAGTCCGGTTCAACCCCCGGTGGGAAAATTAAAAAAAACATACAAAAAAATAAAAAAAATAAAAAATACAAAAATCCTAAAAAAATCACAAAAATTCTAAAAAATCATAAAAAAATTAGATTTTTTTTATAAAATTAGAAAATTTTGCAGAAAATTCACAAAAATTATACAAATTATAAAAAAAATTCAGAAAAATAGAAAAAATTTTCAGAAAAATTCATAAAAATTTCAAAAATTCAAAAAATACAAATAAAAATTTGAAAATTCTGAAAAGATCAAATAAAAAATTGAAAAATTCGCAAAAATTTCCAGAAAATCATTTAAAAAAATTATTTCTCGGTTTTAAAAAATTTTCTTTTCCAAAAAAAAAATCAAAAATTTTAAAAATTCACAGAATGATTGAAAATCATTGTGGCCAGTCATAAAAAATGAAATTGAAATTTTTGAAGTGTCCAAATGGCACTAAAAAAATCAAAAAAATCAAAATTTTTGAAAATCTACAGAATGATTAGAAATCATTGTGGCCAGTCATTAAAAGTGAAATTTGGATGTTCCAAAATGCCTAAGTGGCATAATTTGGAAAATTCCAAATTTAGGGCTAAAACCCCTAAAAAACCCTAAACCCTAAAAAATGAAATGAACAAGCTATTAGAGCTTTGTTAGGGTTTTAGTAGGTCTTCATTTCTAGTGACCAAATTAGGATTGCTGTGATTGATTTGCCATTAGGTGTGCAGTTGATTTTTGGATGTTTAATTGATTGTCCATGGTTAGAATAGTGAAGTGACCTTAGGGATCCATGTGATACGCTAGATATGCCATATCGTTCTTAGGTACCGAAAAGGCGTTAATGGTCTCAATTTGGGATCGTTAACGTAACCAAGTCCCTTATCCAAAATCTTTGATTCGTAGGATTGCGGTACTTCTTCCGTACCACAATTAGGTTTCTAGTCGATCTACCGTAAATGACTAGTAACGACTTCAAGTTTAAATTTAGATCAAACAAACCCCGCTGTCACGTGAGGTATAGCCTGGGAGAGGCCCGTATAGAAAAATACCTCCATCCTAAAGCACGCGAGAGCGTGGTGCGACAATCACGATGCTTCATGGATATTTATAAGGCCTTCGAAAGAGAATGTCCTTTGGGAGGAAAGTCTTCATCGGAAAATGAAATTTGATCTTTCAATAGGATTGTCCCAACGAATTCTTCCAATTGGGCATCGTCGATGGACTCGAGCACTTGATTTCATTCAACACCTTAAGTAAGGCATTTTTGTGCATCTCGGATGACTTGAACAAATCCAGTAAGGAGATTTGGGCGAGCATATTCCTTAATTGGTTTACCAAGTTGAATTCACTAGTCTTCACAATGGCTAGAAATTGTTTAGCATCCTCTTTGGTTACAGCTTTCTTTGTAACTCCTTTGGGTGGATAACAACGGCCCGATCAAGTGATGGCATCTATTTCATTTGTTCAATAATTCCATGGAATGGCTTTTTGATCAACTTTGGGAGTAACTTCAATAGTTATTTTTTCACCCTCCGTGAATGGCAGTAGTTCAATCACAACAGGCTCAAAGTCATCTCTCCATATCTCAATCGACTCGAAGTTTTCAACCAACAAATCTATAATGATAGGTTCCACACTTATCGGCTTGACTTCATAATAAGCACTTTCTTTGGACAAATCAATCACGACAGGCTCGATACCCATCGGCTTATCTTCATAGAAATCATCTTCTTTGGAAAGGTCAATTACAACGGGTGTGATCATAGCCACCACCCCCCTTCATCGTCCATTCCTTCCTATCCATCGGAGACAACATCTTTTGAGTCGACAAAGAAGCTTGGCGGAGGTGAATACTCAACATAAAAGTTGTATTTTCCATTTGGTTGACCCAAGGTATCGACCATTTCTCCACGTTCGTGAGCAGTCTTTATAAACTGACGATCCGAACGAACTCTCTTTGCATCAAGCTCAGAATCCGTATCAGAAACATGCTCCTCATCTTCATTAATGGGTAAAGGTTCAATGACCTTAGATGGGCAATTGTCATCCACACTTTCATCATCCATGCTTCCCCATCCATCGGGAACAATGTCCTTTGGGTCAATGAAGAAGCTTGGAGGTGGTGTGTATTTTACATAAAAGTTGTATCTCCCGCTTGATTGACCCAAGGCGTCTACTACTTCTTTGCATTCATGAGCAGTCTTCATGAATTCATAGTCCCAATGGGTTCGTTTGACATCTAGATCAGATTCTACATCGGAAACAACTTGTTCATCTTCCTCGATTAGGAAATCATTATCAATGACCTCTACGGCTTCCATTTCTTTGGTCACGACCTTGACGGGTCTATCTTCATTTCTTTCCTCTTCTAGCTCTTAAAGAAAATTGTCAGAAGATATGCCTATCATGGCCGACGTCATTGTGGCATCCGATTCATCTCCCATGCATCGGACAATACCCATGTCAATTAATCTAGAAATGCACATCGACTTTTCTTCCTCCGAGATGTCACCTCGTCTCTCATAATGGGCGGCTTGCATCATGATGTCATTTAATCTTGACACATCCACTTTGAAGATTTTCTTATCCTCATTAATCTCCACCATGTTCACACCATTGGTATGATTGGGTAACGGATTTTGTTGTACATTTGGTTTGGGATTCTTGAAAGATAAGATCCCTTTATCAATCAAATTTTGAACTTTAATCTTTAAAGAAAGGCAATTGTCAGTGCTATGGCCCTTCTCGCCCATATGATACTCACAAGATTTTGTGGCATCAAAGCCAACGAACTTCGGAGGATTGTCTCTTGGGACTTCTTTATTCTTCGCTCGAGGAGCATGGGCAAAAGCTTCGATAATGGCCTTGGTAACAGAGAGAATTGCCTGTGAGGTGCCTTTCCTTTTCGTTCATAGTTTCTTGACGATCCTTCCGTAAAAACATGAGATTAGGGTTTCAAATCACGATAGAGCCCGTTTCTCAAACAAAAAAAGTCATTCAACTCTTTTTCTAGTATTGGCCTATCATTTTTAAGCTTTTTACACTTTGACCCCGAAAAGTCAAAGCGTTGACTTTTGAGTTGACTTTTTGGTCAAACTTGGACCAAAAGTCAACCCAAAGTCAAACTTTGGTTTTTCTTATGAAAAATTCCGAAAAATTGTTAATATCACTTTTCCATCATTAGTTTTCAAATGAATCCTAAGTTTGACCCCTAAATCAGCATTTTATTATTTAATTACTAAAATGTTGACTTTTGGTCAATCCTTTGACGAAAAAATTCAAAATCCCCAAAACATCTTATTTTTTACACCAATTTCATTTTGGCATCAACAATTTTTCAAAAATCGGTTTAGAACCAACTTTTCCTCAATTTGCAGAAATTGGTTCAAATCGACCAAAAATCAAATTACTTCTTTTCTAGTCATTTTTTATATTAGCTTTCTTCATAACATTTGATCTAGAAGTAATTTTACATTCAATTTTGGAACCAATTTTGTAATTCCAAGCCAAGGGGAAAAAAACCCCAATTTAGGCCCTAATTAGTGATTCCAATCGATTCTTCATGAATAGCGTCTTCAAGCCATCAATGAGTCCATTTTCTTATATGAAGCTCAAATCCGGCATCAATTTTGAGAAATTCACATGAATTCAAGTCAATTTGATCAATTTAACCAATCGATAGCTTGCGAAATCAAGCTCAATTGATTCAATTGGTACAATTTGATTTGACCCATTCTAATCTAATGTTCAATTTGATGAATGGAGCTCCAATTTGATGATTAGACTTCAATTCCTTTTTGGGTCTAAATCAAGTCATTGCGTAAAAGCCAATTTGAGCATATTGGATGGTTTCAAGCTTATCTAATTGAACCAATTGATCATTCTTTGAATAAATTAGGTTTAATTAGAATTCATTTTGCCAATTAGAGATAAAAATTCCACAAATTGTACCAATTGATGAAAATCCCCAATTTTGTGCAAAATATGTCAATTGAGATGGAATTGCCCATGTTGAAAAATTGGACAAACTTAATCAATTGGACATCGGGAATGAATTGGGCCAAGCTTAATTGACTGGTTTTGAGTAGATTATTCTGATTTGGCTCACAAATTGGCTAATAGGGCAAAATTTTTTGGCGATTTAGATATCCGTAAATTGGGTTTAATTGCATAAAATAAATTTTGAAAGGATAAACCGAACTAGGTAAAATTGGCCCAAGCCAGCATGAGCCAGCATAAACTGGCCTGACCAGTCCCATCGGCACAAGTCGGTTCGACCGGTTCACTGGCGAGATGGTCAGTTTCTAGCCACCGTTGGCCGGTTCCCAGCCATCCTAGGTTAGCCCAAGGTAGGGCCGGTGGCCACCTCCCTTTCTCATGTACTGGGAAATTACAAAACTGCCCATAGGTGCAAATTATTAAAAAGCCCTTACTTAAGGATAAAGCAAATTACTTAAGGGTTAAGCAAATCAATCATGGCTATTCATTTAGAATAAATTATGGCCATACATAGTGCCATGTCACCTATCATTAGCCTCTAAGGAATATTCTTAATCATTAAGGAAACATTCTAGGTCATTAGATTGATCTAAGGGCTATAATTCAAAATTGAGGGAGGTATATAAACTTTTCCCTCCAAAAATTGGGGGGGGGGGAACACCCTCATTTTTCAAAAATTTTTCTCTCTCTCTCTCTCTCTCTCTCTCTCTCTCGTGATCTCTCTCAACCGCTGGCTCTTTTGCTCATGCCGGCCCCTTGCTGGCCATTTTTTAGCGAGCCGTCACCTCACTGCCGTCCTCCATGGCAGCCCAAGGATGGTCATAAGATCAACCGCCCTTGCTGGTGGCCGGAGCTGCTCCATCTAGCGCCTCCTCTTACTCGGTAACATCATCGACGTTGGTACTGGTGATAGGATCAGCTGGTTCATCCGGTAGAATCGGTTAGCCGACAACTCTCTCCAGCGATACTGAGCCTCCAGTGGTCTTCCTTGGCATCCTTCTGTGATTGTGGTGGCCGGCCTCCCTCCGAATAGCCACCGGATTGCTTCGTTTTACTTGATTTTCCATTGATGGTTCATTTAATCATATCGAACCAATTCTCACCGTGATTTGTTTACTCTACTTTCAGAAGTTCGTCGAGCTTTTCAAGACTTCTTTGTGGTGTCTAAGGTTGTATATGGAGGCCGGATTGCTCGGTTGTACGTCGAAGGGTTAAAACACAAGATGAGTTCAAGTTATGTGATTCTCGGATACTGATGACATGATTACTTACGATGATGATTTGACCTCTGAAATGTTAGAATCTCACAAAATGATGAACTAGAGAATCGAAATACACATCATGACCTTCGTTTTGATAGGTTGCAAGTTTAGAACGGGCATCGTTTGCTATGCTAAAAATCTATCGAAAGTTTGAAGCAGAATCTGGAATGATCATGTTATGCTCTGTTCTTATGTGCTGCTGAATGATGTTGCTCGGTTGGATGATTTTTCTGATCTTTTGTGTTCGTTATTTGACAAAAATTTCTCACAAAAGTCGGAGGAAACATCTAGATCTATCCACTATAAAATTTCAAAAATTTTCATGCATGTTAAGTTGGTACGATTCACATCGTGATCTAGGCTTTGTCTTTGTAATAGTGAGGTTCCCAACTGACCTTAGTGCATTCTTTGATTTTTATAAAACCGTGTGTTCAAAATCTCAGAAAATTTTCTCCATAAAAGTTCAAATAGAGATCTAGATCTTTCCAGTGACATCAATTTTATCAAAATCGGAGTTCATTTGGATTTTCAAAGGAATTTTTATGATTTAGTCAGTATCTATGTCTAGATCTGATTTTCCTTCCTCTGAAATCCAAAATATGTTTCTCCGAATTTGATAAAATTAGGGTCCTCTTTTGGAAAAATCCAAAACCATAAAGTTGTTCATTAGGGTTTCAATATGAAAATTGAAATGTTTGAGGTTCTAATAGCAAAATTTTGGGGTTAAAATGATAAAAATCTTGGGTGAGGTCCTCCCGGGCTAAAACCCAATTTGCAAATAAGTCCCCAGTGCCGAATTTTATAAAAATTTAAGGGGTTTTTTTTAGCAAAAACTCAAAACATGAAAGCTGTTACACATGGAGAATCCTAATCGTCCAAAAACTTTTGTTGGGTTTTGATAACGGTCACTATTTTTCTCATAATTTTTTTTAATTCAAATTCAAATCGGGTCTAGACTATCCCAAGGATAAAATTGTTATTTTCTTGAAAATCTGTGAGGAATTAGAAAAAATGTTATGCATGAACTTTGATCCTCATGAAATTGTATTTCTATTGACACCTGAATTACTTCATTTGAACATCATTAAGCCATTTGACCACACTTAAACAGAATTGGATCCGAATTTAGCAATTAATGATTGAACAAGTGGACCTCTCTTGAAGCCTACTATCTATTGCTTGTTTTGTTGAGAAACAATGCACATGGGCCTAAGTGCATGCATTATCCATTGTCTTGCATGTGATTGTCAAATGTGTGCTAGATCCGATGTATGCTCGGCGGGTAGCTAACGGTGGTCACTTAGAGCCCAACTTTAGGGGTTAACGATATGAGTCATCGTTTTGCGAATGCGAATGCGAATGCGTTATCATTAACCATTAATCAATCAACATTAGATCATTAAGTGGGTGGGATGACCGAAATGCATGTAAAGCAAAGACCGATCTCGAGGCTTGTGTTTGATTAGTGAATTTGTTTGCATCATTGCCTTGCTTTGATTGTTCCTTTGTGCATTGTCTGTCGTAAATGCAAGTTGTGAACGTAAAAATCGACACCCGAAAGGTGGTTCATGGAGGAGGCGGCTCCTAAATCATCGGAGACGTTGGTGATAGACCGATGTCTAATCCGATCTCAATTTGTAACTAATTCATTTTACCATATCATGTCTCAGGATTTCATAATTATGTTGTAAATAAACACCCGACAAGTTGCAGGTTTACTTTTATTGCACTTAGACTAGCTTGCAAATTTTAATACTTCGTGTGTTTACTTTACGCAATGCTTTTCAATATAATTGTTTGTTTCTTTCTTTTCTAGACTAAAATAGGATTAGTTTAGAATCATAAAAGAAAACACAAAAACAAGGTGCATGATCACTTAGAGGACTAAGACTTTGACATGAAAAAGTAAAAACAAATGTGTGACAAGTTAGATAACAATCCTATAGGTTTAGCGATACCGAAAAGGGCTTTGATAGAAATATTAACGTAAGCTAGTCCCCGAATCTATGATCTCTAGTTCTCATAGAAACCAAGACGAAATTTCCGCGTATTGGTTGGGTATTCTAGCCGACCCCCGACCTAGGCTAGTGGCGACTCCTAAAAAAAGATAAAATCAATCCGTTGTCACGCGAAGTATGGATTTAGGCAAAATCTATGTTCATGATCCATGAACCGTATGGATGACCAAAAGATTGGCGCTTCGGTAAGCTATCTATTATGATATGCCATACGGACCGTTTCACAAGCACTTACCTCTAAACCCGCTTCATCGAGTTCGACCCTCGAGAAGTAGGTCATGACATTCGAACAAAATGATCGGCTTTTGTGAAGGTACTGATTGTGCTTTTGAGACAAGAAGGTTTTGGATGTACACTACTTCGACAGTGGGTCGTTTATCTCTCTTGGTTGGAAACTTCCTAGCTCCACCTTTGGATATTTTTCCATCTTGGATAGTCCATTCCACTCTTTCTTCGACATCCACAAGATATGAGAAAGTCAAGCAATTTTATTGGAGAGATTGTTGAAGTATTCGGCGGGCAATATCTTTACAAACAATTGCATGGTCTCTTTCTCGCTCAATGGCGGTTCACTTGAGAAGCCATAGCTCTCCATTTTTGTGCAAAAGCCTTGAATGACTCATTTGTCTTTTTCTCGACTCGCACTAAATCTTCTAGAGTAGGAACATTTTTGGAGTTGAATTTGTATTGTTGTAGAAACTCATCAGCAAGGTCTTCCCATTCATGAATCTTCTCCAAATCAAGCTCGATGAACCAAGATAAAGTGGGTCCAATTAAGCTATCTTGAAAAGTGTTGACAAGAAGCAAAAAATTATCCGAGTATCAGGCCATCTTACTCAAATAGTATCTCAAGTGAGTCTTGGGACAATCGGTGCCATCGTACTTTCTCACAAACTCCAGCTCTTTGTAAGACTTCGGAACTTTCACCTTGGTGTACAGAGATAACTTGGCTATGCCTTGCATTGGTAACCTTACAACATGCACAAGCATTCTTCAATCTTTGCTAGCCGTCCTGCACTTTCATCATCCTTAAGAGTTGCAACATTCTCCTTTTGATTGGTTTCGAGATCTATAACGACGGGTGTGACCGTAGGGACATCCTCGGCTATTCCTCTATCGATATGCTCATTGACTTGTGATTCGATTAGTGTGGTAGGAATGGGTGGCACCTCTTGAGTTGCGGCAGCTTTCATTTCCGTCAACATGGCGACTATTTGAGTGAGTTGGTTCTAGACATTAGTTAGTCGAGTATTGGCATCTTCTTGATCCATTCTAGATCGAGAACGGGTCCTAACACGTGATCTTCCTCGTTCTGTTTTATACTATCTTGATTAGAAAAAGAAATAAATTAGTACTCGGAAAATGAGATAAGATGAAAATATAAAACCCTTCAATTTTATATTTTCTTTCGACAAAATAGGGATAAGAAATATTCACATGAACCCAATATCATGTAAATAATCTCTTATCAAAATTTCTTCACAAGAAATTATAAAATTGAAAGGATAATACTCGATGATTAATCAAGATGCCCAATCTATATTCCATTGAAATCTCGAAGAAAGAAAGAAAGTTCATAGAAGGGAAATTTCACTATTTACAACAAAATTCGTGAAATAACATCCCTATACATCAATCTAGAAATGAAAGGAGAATCTTATTACATCATTACTAAAATGAGTAAAAAGGAAACCCTATACATCAAATCTATGAAATTTACATGGAAGAAGAACTCCCAATGGAATATAGACGAACTCCCAATGGATTTTCTTTAGGCATGAGGAGAATTCATTTGTTTTCTTGGGTCAAACATTCAACCTTGGCTAAAGCCTCATCCCTTTCGTTAAGAGCTCGTGCGGCTATAGCTTGTTGTTGAGTTGGCTTCTCGGGGACGTTAAGGAGATCTCGTTTAAGCTCAGGCTCGAGGCGATGATATATATACTCCGGAGAAGAATGGTGTATCTTCATCTCACATTCCAATTCTGACTTATCAATAATAAGAATTGGCTTCGGGTGGCATTCATACCACATATCAATGACGGTCTTGATCATATCTTTCAAATCCACCATTCGGTCTCTTTGGATGACATCTTTACGATAGTCAAAACGATATAACCCCAACTTGAGGGATGTCATAATCTTTTGAAGCACGCAATATTGACGGATCACCCTAAAAGGGTAATATGATATAGACTTCGTGAGACCTAAAAGTGGGATCGGGTTGTCGAGTCTGTTAGTAAGGCGCACCTCGGGATTTCCAAGCCAACAGACATACCATTGGATTTGATTTGGAATGAGATTTTTAAAAAAGTTGAACCAAGTCGAGAATGACCAATAAGGAAAGATTTCTTCCTTTTCTCGGAAAAGCGAGATAGGATGACAATCTTTGGATAAGCCTATGCTTTTCAAACTCAAACCGAAGTCTTTGAGATGAGAGACCAACCAAATTTAGAGTAAACCTATTGAGGCTCTAAAAGTACCATTTTTATCTTGTTTGAACCTATTGAGTGACACGGAGGTTTAACTTAAGATTATGTTAGAGAATCTCTTGAACATACATACTTGGTTGACAATGTGAACTACCAAAGGATCCACAGTCTTTTTGGTGTATGGAAAGACTGAAAAACAAAAGAATGCTAAGAGAAAGACGTGAGGGATTTGATTACCCGCTTCTTTTGGTAAACTAGAAAAATGTCGTTCTAAGAACGAAAAAGGGAGTGCATTGGAATTTCTTCTAAGGATGCCTTTGATTTGGAGAATGTCAACTCCTAAGAATTGGCTCAAAAGAGGAATATGATCTATGTCTATTGGAGGACTAATTAGATCAAAAGAACCGACTCTTCCAATGACAATATCATACTCCTTAATTGTAGGGGTTATTCGTTTCGACCAAAGACAAACGTCGATGTCTTAAAGTTCCAAAAGTGAGACAATGCCTTGATCATGTCAACACATGGCTCGATGTATAAAAGCGTGGGAAGGTATCTAATCCTCTTTTCCACATAGTCCTTGAGCTTTGGCTCGAGGCTTTTCTACATGCCCACGAGAGCTTTCGGTACAGGAATGACTCAAATCTCTGACATATCCATTTTGACTAATCCTAGTTAGGGCTTCGAGATTAATCACCACGCATTATAGAAAGAACATAACGTGGAATTAAAATGGCGTAACTGAAGTTGCGATAAGAAAAATACCGGAATGATACAATCAACCTTATCATGAAGATATGGCAAACACAACGACACATTGCGTGGGGACATGTGAGGTTTGATGCCTAAATGGTCGGATTCTAAAGGTTCAAGATTCCCACCTTGATTAAATAAGAAGAGTTTACCCACCGCTACTAATATCGGTCGATGCACTTCTTACTAATTAAGATGAGCGGGATTGAAGAATGGATTACCATATGCATTCACATGCAGATTCCACTCTCAATACCTCCTAAAGGTGCCCTAAAGCGATCCGAGATTTTGGACCGCGGGACGTGGGTGCATTGTGTCATGCTAAAGCAGGTAAACACGCATTTAAATTTAAAGCAAACAACACTTTAATATAATCATATACATTCACATACACTCGAATGCCACCTACAGAACAAAGGGTTTTCACAAACTCCATCACTTATATCTCCCACCTACAAAACTATTTAACACATGGTTAATAGACTTACCTCATTTTCCACGCAACTTTACTACAAAAGGTAGACAAGTGAGATAACAACCAACAAGTTCATTACAACTTTAATCCACTTAGGTTTGTAACCTAATCCCCAATGGAGTCGTCAAGCCTGTCACGACCTCCTCCTCGAGGGCCAAACTCAGGAAGTGGGTTTAGAGGTAAGTGTTCTTGAAACAATCTGAATGGCACATTATAAAAGACGGCTTACCGAAGCATTGATCTTTTGATCATCCATAAGGTCAATTGATCATGAACGTGTATTTTCCCTAAATCCATACCTCGCGTGACAGCAGATTAATTTTATCTCTTTTAACAAATAAGGGTTGCCACTAGCCTATGTCGGGGGTCGGCTAGAATACCTAATCGAAACATAGGAGTTTCGTTTCTGTTTCTACAAAAATAAGAGATTATGGATTTGGGTACTAGCTTACGTTAATGTTTCCACTAATACCCTTTCGGTACCGCTAAACTTATCATGGTTGTTATCTAAGTTGCCATGCATTTGTTCTTACCATTTTCATGCCAAAGCCTTAGTCCACTAAGTGATCATGTATTTTGTTTTCGGATTTTCCATTTAAGGTTCTAAACTAATCCTATCTTAGTCTAAAAGTGAAAGAAACAAGCAATTCTATTGAAAAGGCGACGCTTAAAGTAAACACACAAAGTATTAAAATGATGAGCTATTCTAAAAGCGAGGAAAGAAAAACCCGCAACTCGTCGAGTGTTTAATACAACACGAATAGAAAGACCCAAGATATGATCGGGCAACATGAATTGTGTACAAATCGAGATCGGATTGGACATCAGTCTTTGGCCACCATCTTCTTCATGGACAGCCTCACGGATGTTAGTTTTTACATTCATACCATACATTCGAGCAACACTCAAGCAAGGCAAAGCACGAACATTCAAATATCAACTCAAGAACGGGCCTCGAAGTCGACCTTTGCTTTACATGCATTTCGATCTTCCCACCCACTTAATTGATTGATTAATGACTAACAATAATGAGCCACCATTTGCATTCACAAAACAATGGCTCATATCGATTAACCCCCAATATCGGGTCTAAGTGTTCACCATGGGCTACCTACCAAATATACATCGCGCCTAGACATACATCTAACAATTACATGCAAAACAATGAATAAAGCATGCACTTAGGCCCAGGAGTCTTGTTTCTCAATCAATCAAATAATGGGAAGTGGGCCTCATACGTGGACCACTTATCTCATACGTGGACCACTTATTCAGTCATAATCGTCAAATTTGGACCCATTATGTTCAAATGTGATAAATCAATCTAATGATGTCCAAATGATGTACATCTAGTGTCTTTGGAAAGGTTATATTGTGAGGATCAAAAGTCAAAAAGACCATTTTTCTCAATTCCAGCCCAATTTTCTCGAAAATCGACTTTTAGCTCGGAATGACAAACTAGACCCAGTTATGTTAGGGATTTAAAAATAATAGCGGAAAAAATAACAAAAGTTATCCAAATTGCGTGAAAATTTTTAGGTCGTTAGGATTTCGTGTTCCCAACAACTTTCACATTTTGATTTTTTGCCAAAAAGCCTTTGGTATTTTTATAAAATTCGGTTTTCACCGAGAACTCGTTTGCAAATCATTTTTGAGGCTGGGAGGACCTTATCCAGAATTTTTAGCAAATTGACCCCCCAAAAATTGCTATTAGGTCCAAAAAATTTTCAGTCTACATAATTATGCCCTAATGAACAACTTTTAAGTTTTAAGTTTTAGCTAAAAAGGTCCCTAACTTTATGAAAATTGTAAAACCAATTCGGTCACTGAAATTGGAAATTTTTGGATCAAATCACAGAATCTGGACGTCTTCATTATAGGCCAATCGGACCATCCAAATCAGTATGGAATTGCATGAAATTTTTATATTTTGTAGATAAATATGTGTTTTACAAATTCTATGATGAAGTTTCTTCAAATGATGAACACAAAAATTTATAAAAATCATGGAACGTGCAAAGGTCTGTATGAAATCGATTATCAAAGGCTATCTAATGTTACTTCTAACATCAATCGTACATACCAAATCAGCTTAGAATTTTATGAAATTTTTATTCTAGATAGATCTAAATGTTCTCTACGACTTTTATGTAGGAAGTTTCTTGAAAAAATGATCATAGAAAATCAAAAAAATCATAGAACAGAGCAACATCAATGAGGAAATCACAAGAATGGAATGTAAAGTCATAATTCCAAATTCTAATCCTAACTTATGAAGTGATTTTCACCTAACAAACGAAATCCGATTTAAGCATGCAACATATCAAATCGAAGCTCACGGAGTATCAATCAAATCTCTAGTTGAACACTTTTTAAGATTTCGACATTTTTGAGCTCGAATAAGTAGTGTAAATGTGCAAGTTCCTCAATACACGATTTCATAGAATAGGATTCAAGTGTGCCTACCTTGTTCAATGAAGTTGCTGAGCTCAAATTAGCTATTTTGGTTGCCAATGACCTCTGAAATGGTGTCAAATATAGCTCCCGATATCTACGTCACAATGCAAGAAGATCAAAGTGAGATGGTTATCCGACGATGAAGAACGAATAAGAAGTAAAAATGGGTTAAAATAGAACTCCAGTGGCTTTTCCGATGGAAGTTGGCCACCATGGTCTCGAGAAGCGTCCGAGGGACGTCAAAGGTGCGATGGTCTGCCGGAGATCGGCCGGTGTGGGCGGTAGAGAGCCTCAGCCGAGAGAGAGAGAGAGAGAGAGAGAGAGAGAGAGAGAGAGAGAGAGAGAGAGAGAGAGAGAGAGAGAGAGAGAGTAAATCTGAAAAATGAGCCCCTAATTTTTTGAAGGAAAATTTGTATATAAACTCCATCGAGTTTGAATCTTGACCCTTGGATGCATCCAAGGGGTGAGATTGAATCCTTAATGTGTAAGGAAATTCCTTAAGGGCTAAGTAAATCTCCTATTGGCTGAAATTTAATTACTTGGATTGATGACATGGCAATGTGAATAGTCAAGATTGAATGCCAAATGAATGGTTGAGATTTTTTGCTTAATCCCTAAGTAATTCCTCCAATAAAGGCAATCTTGTAATTTCACTAGGGGCATTTTAGTAATTTTAGGCACAAGGGGGATGTGGCCGGGCAGAATGGACCGTCGACTGCTGGAATTTTGGCTAGAAATGGTTGGCTTGAAGATGCCGGCTCAATTCCGATCAAATCGGGTTTAATCGGTTGGACTGGTTTGACCCGATTTGACCGGGTTGAAGCGGTTCAGTTCTTAGCTCAATTTTGTTCCAATTTCATGCAAGTTCCTCCCTACTATGATTGATTAATCTAATTGAATTTAATTTGATTAAATTAGATTGAACCAATTTGAAATACAAGTACAAGTTGACCAAATTTAACTTGTTTGGCTCAATTACTCTTCAATTTGAGTTAAATTGCATTGCCAAATTAGACTATTGAATTTAATTGAAGTCCAATTGGCCAAATTGAACTTCAATTCATCAAATTAGAAGTTAGTCACTCAAGATTTTTATAACTAGAATCTACAACACATATAATCAAAGTAAAAGAGATTTGCGCCCCTGATTTAGAATCTATCATTTTGATGCGCAATAGCGACGATTCTCAGTACAAGTGTTTCTTCTCTATTGCGTCTATATCACTGGCTTAATGAGACTGCCTCTCACAATAGCGTTTAGTAACCGCCTCTTATGTGGGGTTATTTATTTGTGCATGAGGATTAGAGGAGAGACTTGAGTACTATTTATAGAGTTTTAAGCCACAGGCCTCTCATCACAAGATGGGTTTTAGTCGGCCTACACCAGTTAGTCTCATATTATACTAATTAAGAATCTTTATATTTTACCTTATTAGACCAATCCCGTAAAATGGTAAATTACAATATCAATTAATATAGTCCACATCAGAAAAACTTTACAGATACGCGTTTCATGTCAAAATTGTAGTACTTGCCAGAATTCAATTAGTTATTGTTAGTGGCACAAGAAGAAACACAGGAAACAGTAGAAAGAGGAAAACATTTGAGTAATGCTACCTGTGTGAGATGTTACTTAGATTTGTATGGTAACAAAGTGATTGTGACAATAAATAAGATATTTTGTTTATATCGAAGTATCCCAGATCGATTGTCTTGACTAGGGTTCATATATTTAGGGACGAAACCTCAACCATTTGCTTATGGGGGCAATAATGAAATAAACGGACAAAAGATTAAAAACATAATCTAAAAATAACTATTCATTCTACGTTTGTTCTCGCCATGTTTTCATGTCTTGAAAATGTTGCATAATTGCTTCATTGTCTATGGTACTAAACACATCTTTCTCAATCAGTGACTAAGCAATCATTCATCAATCAATCTGCATTAGTTGCGCAGACGATGCTTCACAATATTCATTTCAGAGAATGACCTTTCCACGCTGCAAGTTATGTCATTGCATCAGGGTAGAATGTTCTATGGTTTTGGGGTTTGCTCCACTAGGTTTCTGTTTTTTTTTTTTTTTCTGTTTCATCCTATTTCTTTCAATGTACAGGCAATTCGACGGCCATGGAATTTTACAGCATTTTTCTATCAGCCAATTAGTAGCACAAAAGGTTGTAATCCCCCCAAATTTTGTTTGATACACCTTGATGTCACAAGTTTTTGCGGTCAGAACTATGGATCATAGCAAGGACAAACTGCAATTTAGGTACTGAATCAATGGTGCATTAGAGGCAATACGTGAGCATTTCTCTTCTTGATACCGACGTACTGAATTAACTTTGTGGTTCTGACAATCTGAGAGGAAGCAGTCTGAAGCTGAATCCATATGAACCCTTGTCAAGATAAGCGACGCAGGATATACTTCCACACAAACAAAATCTCTTGTTTGTATCACAATCACGTCTCACGTACTTAGCATATTATTCTCTGCAAACATATCATACATGTAACCTACTGTTTCCTTTGTTTCTTATTGTGCTGCTTGCAAGGACCGGTTAAATACCTGCAGATAATTTACCTGAGCTCCTGAGCACAGAATTCATATCGGCAACGGTATGCGGTAGAAGCAACGGTGCTCTTCCTTCGTGCCATCATAGATGGAACAAATGGATAGATGTGAGCAATGGGATTATCTGTTGAGCCCACTGATGAAGTTGCCGGACGATACTATGCAAGTGGGCAATGAAGAGTAATATTAGGAAGAGCTGGTAGGGGAGAAAAAAGGACAGGCCTTGGAACTAATATGACATAAACAAAGCTACATAGATGGAAAAGCAAAGGATCACAGGGAAGCTAAAGTTCAAGCACCGTAAGCAGTATCAAAGGCTGGTAAATGAGCAACAAGTGGAAGGGATAAGGAGTAATAGAGAAGGAGAGTGAAGATGGAGAGGAAGATGGTGATGGGGCGGGTGTCAAATGGAGAATTGGGCTTTCCTTTGTATTTCACTGCAATAAAGTTGACCAGAACTGGAACGAAGAATGTGACAATGGCGTGGATGTTCCTCCATCGGTTTTTGGATTGGTATATATTTGTAGAAAGTGGAAGAGGAGGTGCAAGAAAAGAGAAAATAAAATTCCATGTGAATTGGAGGGAGAATGCAAACGTGAATTTATAGTGACTCTTGTTTCCTTGATTTTTTGTAAAATGACAATGGAATGAAGTTGCTATCCTTAGCAATTCTATTCCAATCTTTGCAACGGAAGGACAAAAAGAATTTTCCAATTTTTTGATGCCACATGAATATTTTGCATAATCCGGATGCACGTGAGACCAGATGATTCATCAATTGATATTGATTGAGCTCATGCACACTTGGATCATGTAATTCCTTTTCAAACTCAAAACCCATAATAGGGCATGATTATGATTGTGAGATGATGAGAGTGAACTCTAGTTGATCAGTTATCATTCTAATAACACCGTTTATAAGACTATCAATTTATGGCGTTTTTTTTAGACCAAAAAAAAAATTTATGGCGTTTTTGAATCGATAAAAGTAAAAGTAAGTTTCGCATTTTTCTATCAAAATTAAACATATTGATTAATTTGAAAACTTGTGGAAAATTTAATACAAATCCACGTGTATTTAGAGAAATTTTAGGTCGTTCCATTGAATTAAGCATAATGTGTGTCTCCCAACACTTAAAAAGGAAAACTTTGTTCTTCTTAAATACTCAGATAAGAAAGTATTGCAATTTTCAATGCATTAAGAGTTTGGGTGATACGCACAATTAATATTCTGAAAATCGAATATGATCCTGTTAAATATATTTAAAAAATGTTTCGAAGGCACTTGTTGGCAAGACCCTTAAAATAGTTTAAAATGATAAAAAATAGAAATAATCCAAACGCAGTTAGAACTCGAATGGCAATGCGAATGGCTCTGGCCTAAGAAAGACAAGCGAGAAAGAAGAAAAGAATTGTTGCACATTAATATCCTTCTTCAGTTCATTATATAAATAAACAATTTCACTCTTCTGACGCAATAATAATAGGGGTTTTGTACTAAGATGGCTATCATCTTGTTGGCCCTGTATTATTCCCCACTTGCGCGATGACGTGCTTTCTAAGTTAATTCCATTTCAACTCACGGAGTTAAGTAGTGGACTAAACTACTGGGTGGGCTAAGGCCCCTCTCGTCCATGCTCACTTTGCATGCTTCGTTTTCTTCATCAATATGGGATCCCAACCACTGTGATTCGTTCAAGAACGCTATTCGAACATATTAGCAAATAATCAACCGTACTGATACACGATACATGTAGAAACTCACAAATGTATGTGCATGACATCCCACAAGTGTCACGAATCGGAGGTTCTCGAGGGACAACGGGTCGAGATGACCCAAAAGCGTCTTCGAGTTTCTGGGGGTCTAGAGTTTTCATGTGCACTTCAGAATATTCTAAGGGACATTAAGGAAAATGTACAATGTATCATGTTGTCTTCCTATTAAATGGGGCGGTTGGGCTGTTAAGGAGATTTAGTCTCCATCGTCTAGTCGTGCGAAGATACACGGCAGGCGACTTGGTCATGCTGAGGATCCTTCCTAAACAGATGCGATTTCCTTAGGGAGGAGGATCAACGACTCATCAGGATGTACGAAAAGTCAATGCCAGTGCTGGCAAAAGCGGGCAGAGCTGCTCTTCGATTTCAGTTGCTGCTTGATTGAAGATCCATCCGATGTTCCATGTTTAGCTGATTGAAGCCTTGTCACGAGACATGGACGAGCAGATGCGGAATGAACAAACTCGGTAAAGTCATGTCGTGGTGTGGAGCCTTGCCGAGTGGACTGTTCAAGACCCAAAACAGGAGCAATGCCGCTGCTTCTAGTTTGCTCATTCTTTCTTTAATTATTATGCTGAAACAAGCAATCGAATAATAAAATAAATAGAACGAGAAAATAAATCGAATACTACATTTACATGGTTCAATCGTAGTGACTTACGTTCACGATGAGAGTAGTAAATAATTCCACTATAGGTCAAGCGTTATAACAAAAATTACAATCACACTCAAACACTTTTAGTGTTTCCTAAATCCTAATTATTCCTAATAACTCTCACAGTGTTTAGCTCAATAATTCCTCACAAAATAATTTATCAATCTCACAGAAGAATTATACACAAATTCTTCTCGACTAGAACACAAACGTTGTGAAATTTCTGAAGAAATCAATTGTCCCGCATAGAGTTGATCTTGTGACAAAAGAATTCTTCAACTTGGGCGCAATGTCAACAAGAACTCACGAGATAAGCCCTCTGCACTTCTTGGCACACTAAGAACACGCACAAAGCGGCGCTTCAAGCCTACGTGAAATGCATCCCCGACTTGTATTAAGTGTGTATATATATTTTGTTATTTCTGAAGGATATAATGGGTGGACCGCCCAAGATGGGCCAAACCCGGCCCGTGAGCCACAAGGGCCCACGAGGTAGTTATTTCCCTTTTATAATAGAAAGGCACCCTTTGGAATGTAGTGTGACTTTCATACATGCAAACACACTCTTTCAAGAACGTGATCTTCTCTGTTTCTCTTCGGGACGAACTCGAACGCGAAAGACGATCGAAGAACATTCAGGCGCAAAGTGGCACTTAATCTGTGACAATACCGGGTATGTTCATTGTGTGATATGCCTGTACGATCGGTGATACAAGTTTGTTGATTCTCGGGCACGTTTTCCGCACTAATCGAATTCGTTCCGAATATGTTTCGAACGACTCGATCGGGATTGAGTTTTCCCAACATTGGTATCAGAGCCCGTTTACTTGTTTCCCGATCATGCTTATGTATCGTCTGAAGTGTATACTGCTTGTTTTCGTTTTGGCCTCGTTTTTTGTTCGTCTTCGTCGCGTCGCCGAACTGTTCATGCATGTTTCGATTTCTGTTTTTTTGTCAAAACTTAAATTTTATTGCATAAACGGAAAGTACTCGTCGAGACGAGAAAATTGATGGGCGGCGCGTCGCCGGAGGACGCCGCACGCGCCCTCACGCGCCATCACGCGCCGGCAAGGACCAGGCGCGCGACGGCGCGTGAGGCGCACGCGCGGCGCGCGAAACGGCGCGTCCGTTCGCGCTAACCGCCGGCGATGACGTCAGCGTGACGTCATCGGAAGCCGACCCGGCTGAGCCTGACCCGACCCGAGTTGACCCGAACCGTTGACCGTGACCCGACCCGTTGACCGTTGACCCGACCCGTTGACCTGACCCGACCCGATTTTGACCCGACCCGGTTACCTGACCCCGTTGACCGTTGACCGTTGACCGGTCAACCCGGTCGGACCGGTCAACCCGGTCGGACCGGTCAGACCGGTCGAACCGGACCGGTTCAAACCGGCAGATTGACCCTTGTGTCTTCTCTCGGCCCGTTCGAGCTCATTTAAGCTCCGATTTGGGCGTTCTTGGTATCGATGTGCTCGTATCGAAATGCTCTACATTATGGTGTATTCATATTACATTTTTCCTGCACTTATGAATATGAAAATGCACGATAAACCCTATGTACACGTACTTAGGGGCTTATTTTTTTGGCATTTTCTATTGTATTTCTCTATAGTCTTTTGAAATACAAGTGTCAGCTCATATGTATATGAATAAGCATTCATCACCTTAATGTATCATGGATTATAAGTAATCCTTTGTTCTGCATTTGTTGCAGGAACAATGGTACATTTGAGACGCACTCCGATAATCCCAAGAACGGCGGCTCAAAAGAAGAAACTTGAGAACCTAAGAATCAAGCTAGCCCTTTATCGATGGGACGCCAGAGATGATATGATGACACATATCATCAAGGTCAACAAAAGGATACAGGATATCATTTGGAACGGCTTTGTAATGCCGGAGTATGTAATGGTCGGAGCCCTAAAGTGCACTATTCCTGAGGAGTTGGGAAGAATGCTTGATAAGGTTAGAGAAACCTTAAATGGTCCAAGCTATAAGATGCTTGTGGAGAATTTTGTGCAAGAATACATAAAAGTCGGGGCAAGAAGGACATCAACCCTTGCGTTGAATGGGTCTCGGGGCAAATCATGGTCAGGATCTAGGGGTTTTCCGGGAGCTTCTATTTATGTTCCGAAGAAAATAAAACTTTCTGAGGAATTTTATGAGTCCTTTCCTGTCTATGTGTTAGATTGGTATACTTGATGTTGTTCTTTTAGAATTTGGAACTAATTCTGTACATGTCTTTGGTTGATATAACATATTCTTAAACATTTGTGAATGTTTTATGATATATATATGTGGCTATGAATTTTTGATGTTGTTCATTTTATATTGCCATATTATGTGTTATGTTTTATGTGGGAAGTTCTTCAAAGTTTATATAACTTTTGAAGAACCAATATCATTACATAAAATGATTATGTTAATGGTAATTTCAAATTAGGTTTTTTAGACGATGATTGGGAACATTGTGAACTTTTGACTCTAAGACCTTTAGTGAAACTATTCATTAACATAATTAGTTTATGTAATCATGATGCTAATGAAGCATTTAGATAGGCTTTAATAACTCGTGCGTATGTGTCTGAAATGTTCAGATACGATGGCTTCAGCAACTAAGAACATAGTGGCTGAACTTAATAAGGGAGAAAAATTGAACGGCGACAATTATGAGATATGAAGTCTCAAAATCCAATATGTGTTGGAAGAGCAAGAGGCACTCGAAGCTCTTAACCAGATTATGGAAGAACCTGAGGAAGGGACAACAGCCCAACACAAGAGGGATAAAGATGCCTTTACTGTTTGGAAAAGAAAGAACTCTCTTGCTCGCATTACGTTGTTAAGCAGCATGGACAATGACATCATGCGAGAGTTCGGACGTTTCCAGAGCGCTAAAGAGATGTGGGCTGCACTGGCATCAAGATTTGGTCGAACTTCTGTGACCAAACTGAGACAACTCACTATCCGTTTCGACTCTTACAAGATGTCTCATGGAAAGACCATGAAACAACATTTGAGGCAGATGTCGAATATGATAAGTGAGCTAAAGGATGCCGGGCACATATTCACTGATGAACAACAGGTGCAGGCAGTAATCCGCTCCTTGCCTCAAAGCTGGGAGCATATGAAGATCCATTTGACCCACAATGAGGGTATCAAGACCTTCGAGGATGCTATGCGGCATCTTGAGCTGGAAGAGGATCGCCTCATAGCGGCTAAGCCAGAAACTGATATTTATTTTGCTGGTTCTAGCTCGCATGGAGTTTCGGGCTCCAAGAGGAAGCACCCTGCTGGGTCAAGGAAGTGGAAAGGCAAAGGGCCAAGTCCTTCAGGGAAGAAGCCGAGGCTCAACCAACGGGAGAAAGGAAAGCGTCCTTTCAAGAAGAACATTTCAAGAGTGAAGTGTTTCAACTGTGGCAATAAGGGTCACTTTGCTCGCGACTGTGGCGAGCCAAAGAAGGTAGAAACCCTTAGCATTCATGAAATTGCTACTTATGTGTCAAGTTCAGTGTTTCTAACCGAATCTAATCCTTTGTGGACTGTAGACTCGGGAGCCACAGACCATGTAGCGAAAGACAGAGAAGCTTTCGTGGAGTTCCGACGAGTTCCACAAGGAACGAAGTGGATATACGTGGGGAACAATTCAAGAGTGGAGGTCAGAGGCATTGGCACCTGTCAACTACTTATGCGCGGTGGACGTACATTGTTCCTACATGATGTGCTATTTGCTCCAGAGATTCGTCGGAACTTAGTTTCGGTGTTGGTTTTAGTAAGACTTGGTTTTAGTGTAAACTTCCATAATAATGGTGTAGACTTGTGTTTAGGAACAAGTTATTATGGTTCCGGATATTTCTTAGATGGTTTCATTGTACTAGATGTTGACTATTATGAAGTTAATGTTAGTTATTCCTTATTTACATCATC
Source organism: Syzygium jambos (assembly GCA_031216235.1). NCBI lineage: Eukaryota > Viridiplantae > Streptophyta > Magnoliopsida > Myrtales > Myrtaceae > Syzygium > Syzygium jambos. The sequence goes on from CM062226.1 coordinate 19,009,864, forward strand.
TGATTCTTATGAGAATGATGTGAACGTGTGGCATGCTAGACTTGGTCATATTGGCCAACAAAGAATGAATCGATTGGCTAAAGATGGCTTATTGGGAAATATTAAAAAGGTTGATTTGCCCATATGCGAGCATTGCCTAGAAGGAAAAACAACACGGAAACCATTTGGAAAAGGAACAAGAGCTGAATTTCCTTTGCAGTTAATCCATACTGATATCTGTGGTCCAATGAATATAAAAGAAAGGCACGGGTCTGTTTATTTCATCACATTCATTGATGATTATACTCGATTCGGACATGTCGATTTGATTTCTCATAAGTCCGAAGCTTTAAATTGCTTTAAAAGATTTATGAGCTTAGTGGAAAATCAATTAGACAAGAAAATAAAAGCATTAAGATCCGATCGAGGTCGAGAATATCTGTCTGATCAGTTCAGAAATTTATGTGATGAAAAGGGAATAGAAAGACAACTGACTATTCCATATACTCCTCAACAAAATGGTGTTGCGGAAAGAAGAAACAGAACTCTAATGGAAATGGTTAGATCAATGATGGCACATGCTAACTTGCCCATCACCTTTTGGGGTGATGCTTTGTTGACTGCTGCCTACATACTTAACCGTGTGCCTTCTAAATCAGTTGCTTCTACTCCATATGAGTTATGGACAGGCAGAAAGCCTGATTTGAGCTTTCTAAAACCTTGGGGTTGTGCTGCCTATACTCATGAGTCTTCTCACAAGTATGGAAAATTAGGCCCAAGAGGCAAAAAGAGTATTTTTATAAGATACTCAGAGCACTCAAAGGGATATGTATTCATAGGTGAGCAAGAAAGCGGAAGTATAACTGAATTTGAATCACGGGATGTCACATTCTTAGAGAATGAATTTCCTAAAAAGGGCGAAGTAGGTGGTAATTACTCACTATACGAATCTGTGGATCGTGATAGTGAAGTTAGTGGGAGCATTGTGACAAATGGAGAGTTGAATGCAACCAAGTCTCAATTGCAACCACTTAAAGAGACGACACCACCATCATCTCATTCGAGTGGGAGCGCAATGGAACGTGGTGAATCATCAGGAGTACAGCATTCCATACGACAGTCGAGTCGTAATAGGATTCCCCGTCGACGTTTTGACATTGAAGGAGAAGCCTTCATCATTGCCCCACAAGATGAAGATGAGCCGAAGAATGTGAATGATGCTCTAAAATGCCCTGATAAGGAAGAATGGATATATGCAATGGAAGAGGAAATGGAGTCATTAAGATCAAACCAAGTTTGGGAATTGGTTGACCTTCCAAAAGGACGCAAAGCCATTGGGAACAAGTGGGTTCTCAAAATAAAGCGTAAGGCTGATGGCTCAATAGAGAGGTATAAGGCTCGCCTTGTGGCGAAAGGATATAATCAACAGGAAGGAGTTGATTTTGAAGAAACTTTTTCTCCTGTGGTTAGATTTACCTCTATTCGCCTTATTCTGGCAATAGTAGCTAGTATGGATCTAGAATTACATCAAATGGATGTAAAGACTGCATTCCTCAATGGAGAATTAGAGGAAGAAATTTATATGGAACAACCTGTTGGTTTCATTACAAAAGGCCAGGAGCACAAAGTGTGTCGACTATTGAGGTCGATATATGGCCTTAAGCAGTCTTCGAGACAATGGTATATACGTTTTCACAATGCAATAATGGCATATGATTTTGAAATGATTAATGAAGACAATTGTGTATATATCAAAAGATCCAAAGATCAATTTGTGATCTTATCATTATATGTTGATGATATACTAATTGCCGGAAGTAGTATGGAGTTAGTTAATACAGTCAAGAATTGGTTATCTTCCAATTTTGATATGAAAGATATGGGTGAAGCTGCATACATTCTTGGAGTTAAGATTTCAAGAGATCGCTCAAAGAAATCCCTATCTCTTTCACAAGAAACGTATGTGAATAAAATTCTTGAGCGATTTCGTATGCAAGACTGTAAATCAATAGATACTCCTATTGCAAAGGGCGAAGCATTAAGCGACAGAATGTGTCCTAAGACTTCACAAGAAAAGAAGCAAATGGAACAAGTTCCATATGCTAGTGCTGTCGGAAGCTTGATGTACGCTATGATGTGTACAAGACCAGATATTTGTTATGCAGTTGGAATGGTAAGTAGATACCAATCCAATCCAGGTCAAGCACATTGGATCGCCGTCAAAAGAATCCTGAGATATCTAAAGGGAAGTGCCGACTATGCGCTGACTTATCAAGGAAGTGATCTACACCTTGAAGGCTATACAGATGCTGACTGGGGAGGAGATTTAAAAGAAAGGAAATCTACTTCTGGATACGTATTCTTACTGAATAATGGCGCCATATCTTGGAGCAGTAAGAAACAACAGTGCATAGCCTTATCTACAATGGAAGCCGAGTTCGTGGCTCTATCAGCAGCGGCACAAGAAGCTGTTTGGCTTAGAAGATTTTTGGATCACTTAGGTGTAACTGAGAAAGCTGCAAACCCAGTATTGGTCTATTGTGATAGCCAAGCAGCGATAGCGTACACTAAGGATCCCAAGTACCATGGAAAGACCAAACATATAGATATCAAGTATAACTATGTCAAGGACATGGTTGCACGAAAGGAAGTGAACGTGAAGTACATATCTACACAAAGGATGATAGCAGATCCTATGACGAAGCCGATTCCTAGAGAAGTTTTCCATGGTCATGTGAGATCTCTAGGACTGTGTAGAATATGATGTACTGTATATTGTATTTTTCCCAGAATGTTCACTATTAATGAAGTACGTTATTATCAATGCCTATAAGTTTGTATGACGTTTGTGAATGTCGATGCTGAGTGCATTATATTGAAAATGTATGTCGGACAGATGAGAGATTAGCCCACTCACACGGGTAATCGCCTCTACTCACTGTGTGATGAATAGAGATGAGACAACTTTAAGCTTGTTATCTAGGTGATAATTGAGAGCTAAAGCTTGAAGTATGGACGTCGCCTTAACAGAATGTTAAGATGATGACATATAGATTATTATGTCCGAAAGTGAAATGACCCACATATTTCACTTTACCTGTCTTTAATGCCAGATGTGAGTTCTGATAGATGCTTATGAATAGAGTAGATTTGTGAACTCAAGTTAGACATTGAGTATGTCTAAACTATCATCTGTACGGTATTGAGAGTAAAGACATACGCTCCATGGGAAAAGGAGATAATACCGTAATACGTATTTCATATTACGTATGCATGAGACGACCGATAAGAGTTGACAAAAATTATGATCTCAATTTTTAAGTCGTGTGAGACTCTTGAGGAAAATAGTTTTTCTCAATTAAAGTGCCCTCACGACTCTTACTTATTCTCAAAATTTCTATTCAGTGTTTGCTATCTTAGGATGTTGCCGATGATCATGATAATTCGGTCTAACGGGGTATTTCTAGAAAAGCAAGTTGGACTGAAATGGAGAGGTTTAAGGAAAGAGGAAGATCAATTTAAGTTATGATGTCACATTCTATATTAGTATTCACATGTCGACCAATTATGATTTTGAGTAAATCATAGTTGTGAATACAATATACGAGATACTAAAAGAGATCAAGAGAGATAAAAATGTGACTGATTGATCTAGGGAACTGCATACTAATTCTACTCTGCATAGTGCCCAAATCTGAGCTGTTATATATTCCTAACAGATGTATAACAACGAGCTCTCGTAGTATGCTGGTCGCACGGATTATTTGCCAATATGAACTTTGCAAGAAAGAGAGTTGTGTTTAGCCCATCGTGAGCGAGTGGGAGATGAAGGATATAATGGGTGGACCGCCCAAGATGGGCCAAACCCGGCCCGTGAGCCACAAGGGCCCACGAGGTAGTTATTTCCCTTTTATAATAGAAAGGCATCCTTTGGAATGTAGTGTGACTTTCATACATGCAAACACACTCTTTCAAGAACGTGATCTTCTCTGTTTCTCTTCGGGACGAACTCGAACGCGAAAGACGATCGAAGAACATTCAGGCGCAAAGTGGCACTTAATCTGTGACAATACCGGGTATGTTCATTGTGTGATATGCCTGTACGATCGGTGATACAAGTTTGTTGATTCTCGGGCACGTTTTCCGCACTAATCGAATTCGTTCTGAATATGTTTCGAACGACTCGATCGGGATTGAGTTTTCCCAACAATTTCCTTTTCAGTCAATACAAAGTCCTTTGCCAAGTCACACTAAAATTGACTTCTGTTATTTCCTTTTCTATTTTCTTTGCTTGGCCGACAATCTTGACCACCATCAATTTTGATATCAAAGCAAAACAGGAAATATTCAATTCAGTATATTCTGATCTCCACAATTAACAATCAATCTCAGCTCGGATTTCGTCTAGCGGGCTCAAACCCTAGACATAGTTTAACAAATAACCTCTGATGGCACTCATTGACGTTCTACTTGTTAATGCGGAAGGTGTTATGGATGGTGTGATATTGGCAGTAATGCCGTGAGTAGTCTATGAACTTTCATCAACATTCAACATCACCCTTGAGTTTTTTTTTTTTTTGTAGTTAAATTCACTCTCTGAACTTTCTGAATTTTCCTCAATATAGTCCTTCCGTTGAATGAAACGCAAGACCACGATTTTTTTTTTGCTTACGTGGATTAGCAACTCAGCATGGTGATCCAGAGCAAGTTCCTGTACTGCAAAATGCTTTTTTATTGCCATTAAGCAAAATTTGTCTTGTCCTTTTTCCCTCCTTTTCTTATCTTTTATCTTTTATCTTTTTTCCTTTCTCATTCTTCTTCTTCCCCATCCTTCCCACGCCGCCATGAGAGCTTCAATAAATCACATGATGAGGCCACAGTTCTGAATATTTTACCCACGGTAGCTCATTGAGCTTTTAAAATACAGGGGAATTAGTAGTTGACATTCATACTCTACGCACGATTCTACGCACGATAACTCATTGAGCTTTTGGAATACAGGAGAAGTAGGAGTTGACATTCTTTGAGGACATGCATACTGTCCTTTTATTTAATGCAAAGACTCGTCCTATTGAATGTGAAATCATGATAATTGAACACCGGCAGGTACTACACTTCTGACATGAACTGCGTATCAGCAACTGTACGTGACAGAAGCATTGACGCTCTTCTTCCATGTAGTCGACGGTTGGACGAATAGACGAATTCGACTACTAGAATCTGTTGCTTTAGCAGATGAAGGAGTTTCTGAAGGAGACCACACAAATGAGCTAAGAAGAGCAATATCAATGGCAAAAAGAGGAGACAGAAGGAGAGGCCTTGGAACAACAATGACGTAAGTAAAGCTATGGAGAGGGAAAAGGAAAGGATCGTGAGGAAGCGAAAGATGCAGGCTCCACAAGAAGTATTAAAGGCCGGTAGGTGAGCAACGAGTGGAAGGGACAAGGAGCAATAGAGAAGGAGAGTAAAGATGGACAGGAAGATGGTGATAGGGTGGGTGTCAAATGGAGAATCGAGCTTCCCTTGGTACTTCACTTCGATGAAGTTAACTAGAACTGGGACAACAAAGGCCAGAATGGTGTGGATGTTTCTCCATTGATCACGCTCGGTGGCAGGCATTTTGGATACGTATACGTTTAGAGAAACAGGAAGAGGAGAAGGAACCGCAAGAGCTGAGAGCACGTAATAACACAAAGACGAGTGCTCGAGGCCAGCGAGGTGAGGCTCAAGCATGCCAGCCTTGGGCAAGCAAGGCCGAGCCTTGCCTATGGACAATCGTCGACCGATGCCATGGCTGGTGACCGGCAATGGAAGAAAGAAAAGAAAAGAATAGAATAGAAATATAAAAAATTATTAAAAAAATAAAACATAATTAAAAATTCGATTTTTTTAAAAATGAAATAAAAAATTATTTAAAATAATGCAAAGAGGATACCGAATGATGGAAAATATTTTTTAATTAATTTGTAAGTCTCAACCAAATACCGGAAAATGTTATCATTTTTTTTGAAAAATAATTTTAAAAAAAATATTTTTCAAAAAATATCGTATTTTTCGCAAAACGAATAAAGCCTTATCGCCAGACTTTTTTCCACGCTAGAACTTTCTTGAAATGACATTAGTCCCTCACACCTCGGTCCAAGCAACGAATCACTTGCTTTCATTTACGTGCATACCTAAAAAAGCAAGGGCAGAATTTTGACGACCATTGTGAGCAACAAATTGACTTCGTTTTTTGGGATGTTACACTAAGTTCAAGCAAGGAATCGTGGCAAACACAAGCCTTAGCTGTCTTTCTTGCTTTAAGATGGTCGATCACTCAATGTATACTGTGATTCCCTTCAGTTATCTTACATCTTGCATCACGCCCACAATGATTCCCCTTATTGAATTTTCACAACCTTTTCTTCTTTTGCTTCAACAAAAGCCGGAGTCACCAGTAGCAAAAAGCTACAGTGTAACTTAGCAAAACTCTTGCTATAAACTATTATTTAGTTTTTGGTTGAGAAGGACGTACGTTTTGGTGAAGCAACAGACCATGGCTTCACGGTATTTTTGGACCTATGATTTTTCAAACGTATATTTTCTACCAAAAAGTAAACGTTCATTATAAATTCGCTGACATTGGCTCTGCTCTTGCACCTCCTCATTCTCTTCCTCTTTCTCCAAATGTATACAAATCCAAAAATGCCTGTTATTATCATGATCGATGGAGGAACATGCATGTCATTCTTTCCTTCATTATTTCAGCTCTGCTCAACTTTATTGCAGTGAAGTAGCAAGGGAAGCCCAATTCCCCATTTGCCACTCATCCCATCACCATCTTTCTCTCCATCTTTTCTCTCCTTCTCTATTGCTCCTTGTCCCACCTCTTGTTGCTCATCTACCTACCTACACTAATGCTTGTGGTGCCCACACCTTTAGCTTTGCTTTACATTATTGTTGTTTTGAGGCCTCTCCTTCTTTCTCCTTTATCTGCCGTTGCTGATATTACTCTTTGGAGGTCACTTACGTGGTCTTGTTTAGAAACTCCTTTGTATGGTAAAGCGAAAGATTCTAGTAGTCGCATTCATCCATTCGTTCCACTGTCGACTACGTGGAGGAAGAGTGTCACTGCTTCTGCCATGTACACTTGCTGATACACATTTTATGTCGGAATTGTAATATGTGGCAGTGTTCGACTAGCTCATTGTTAGTAGCACAAGAAGAAACAAAGGAAACAGTAGGCAATGGAAAACATAAGAATAATGCCACATGTATGAGATGTTTACTTAGATTTGTATGCTAAGAAAGTGACCACGACAATAAACAATATCCCACATCAATTGTCTTGACTAGGGGGGTGTTTGGTTCAGCTTTGGGAAGGGGTTTTGAGCCTCGAAAGCCTCTTCCCAAAATACTGGGGTGTTTGGTTCAGTATTTGGCTAATGCTAGCATTCCAAATGCTGAAAGCCCAAAGCTGGTCCGGATTAGTCTTGGGCTTTTAGCCATTGCCAAATGCTACTATTCATGCGTCATTGTTCATCTTCTTCAGCGAGGGAGGGCGACCGGCACTTGGATTGCACTGACTATAAGCCGGCGAGGTCGTATGACCCAGGCGACGGCCGCCGGAGGTTGCGCGACCGCCCAGGTGCTACCGGCCTGGGTCGCACCACCTGGGTCGTGCGACCTCAGGCGGCCGTCGCCTAGGTCGTGCGACCCTCGCCGAGGGTCGCCTGGCCTTAGGCGACCACCGGCGGCTACAAATCTGGCTTGTCGGGGATTGCCCAACCTCGGGCGACGGCCGCTGACGCCAGATCTATCTCGCCAGTGGCCGTAGGCCATCGTCGGCAGCCGGCTCCGGAGATGGGTAGGTTAGTTTTTTTTTTAAATAAATAAGATAATTCTCAAAGTCCATTTGCAAAAAAAATTCACCAAACGCTATATTTTGGCCAAAGTAGCTTTACAAAATATTTTTACCAAACACCATTTGCATTTCTCCAATGGGCTTTCACCCAAAGGTATTTGCATTTCCCCAAGTAGCATTTTCAAAGTTGAACCAAACAGGCCCTAGGTTTCATATCCAAGAATGGAGCATAGGAGCATCGACCATTTGTTAGTGTGGGGAGGACAACGGCTCTCCTATTCGGACTTTTATTGATAGTTTAAGTCTAAAGTTGTGTTTTCATTTTTAGGCCTAGGGAACCTTTGAATCCTCATCAGCTTTAGCAAGGAGAACCTTGAACTTTCAGTTTTTTTTAATAAAAAATGCGACGGACACTTAATTTTCTTCCGCAATTCCAATTCACCCGTCCTATGTTTTGTTTTACCCCTTGTGTCTCATATTAAATATACAAGCATTGTGAGCTACTCAGTTAATATAAGCCCTCAAAGTGAAAATAATAATTATGGATGTTTATGGGAAAAAGAATGCTACAAATGTAATAACTTTTGTATGATACTCACTTGAATGCTATAATTTTTTTTTTCAGTCACTTAAGTGTCATGTCTTGTGAATGTGTCTATCCATGAGAGAGGGCCGAGTGAGAGAATATATCTCGTTTTTCTCTTTCAGAAATTTGGTCCCCCTCATTGCCAAGATTGCTTGAAATGGTAGAAGGATATTCGTTCTTTCCTTCGAACTTTGGCTGCTCACTCTCTCTCTCTATTCTTTCTTCTTGATTTTCTTCCAAAACCCTTATTCTCGCGTGCACAAGTTACCCCATTTTCCTTCCATCGCGAGCGAGGCTCATAGCTCTCCCTTCTTGTAATTGATTGGCTGAATAGTTCTTGAAGTCATTGCCGTTCTTTCAATTGCAATTGTGCTGAATGAGTGACGCAACTTCTTCTCTTACCTTCAATGGCCGGCCATATCTTTTATACGAGGAATTGCGGATGAAATTTACTTCTTTTGTCGCTTTTGTTCAGCTGAGCTTAACCAATGATTGCCCTAGTTTACTATCCATTTTGAGTTAATTTTCCATATTTAGAGCACCACATGACACCGTGGCCGCGCCTATTGAAAGGGATTCGGACTCATGCCTTCCTTTTCATGGATCTATTTCCATATTGGGAACATTCCGTGACAACTTGCGAAAACTTCGTTCCGAACGAATTGGGGCGTGGCCAAGTCCAATGCAAAACCAAATTATCTCGGGCTTTGTCTCATCTGGTCCGCGCTACATCAAGTAGATTCACAACTGGCCTATGCTTCACTTGATGTAAATTAGATTTGTCGAACGGGTGAATCGGGTCATAAATGGTCCGACCTAAATAAACCTATTTAACCCATTTTGACCTATTTCCATGTAATACAAATATAATGACTCATTCCCGACCCAACCCATACTCGACCCATATATGACTCAACCCATATTACTAAAACACTTCCATATTTAACTCAATTTAAGAAAACTCATACCCAAACTGAGATGAGAGTGCGGAGTGAGTGCGCGTAAGAATGAGCCATGGCGAGAGATAAGTTGATTTTAATAAATTGTAAACCCATTTACGACCCATTCATGACCCATTTAACTCTCATATTATGTTTATATCCATTTAGGAAAAATTTCAAATAAGGATCCAAAGTAGTCTCATTTTCTCAAATAAGGGCCTGAAGTGAACTTTATGTCAAATAAGGACCTGAAGTGAACATTGTCTCAAATAAGGGTTTGAAGTGGCAATTTTTGTCTCAATAAAGGGCCTAACGTCACTAGAGTCAAAGGCATTTTCGTCTTTTAATTTTTTTGATTTTTTATCTTTCTTTTTTTCCTTTTGTGTTTTTTTCCATAAAAAACAAACTAAAAAAAAGCTAAAGTTAAAAAGAAAAAAAGAAAAAAAAATAAGGGGAGGCAGCCCTCCCTCCCGCTTATGGCCGCCGCCCCATTGCTGGTGGGGTGGCAACCATGGCCGACAAGGATGCTGGAGCCTTAGTGAGGGTTGGGGACCCTCACCCAGGTTCGGCGGCCCTCTCCCGATTCTGGCGAGGGCCTAGCCAGCGAGGTGGCCGCCGTCCCACTAGCGATGGGGCAGTGGCCACAAGCGGGAGGGTTGGCCCCTCCCCCTTGTTTTTTTCTTTTGTTTTTTTAATTTTTTAAAATTTTAATCTAATTTAACTAAAATTTATGTTAAAATTGTTTTAGACGAAAATGCCCTAAGCCGGCCGATGAGCCGGCGTGGTGAGACCTTTATTTGAAACTGTTATAGCTGCTTCAAGCTCTTATTTGATACAATAATGGCACTTCAAGTACTTATTAGAAACAAGATCCACTTCAGATCCTTATTTTAGAAAATAAAGGCACTTCAGATCCTTATTTGGGATTTTTCCACCCATTTAATGATATATGGGTAAAGAAATGGGTTTATGACCTATTTTGATGAGTTTAATGAAAATGCAATGTTTCTAAGTATAAATGTCTCAACTGTCTAAATGCAAAGAAAACAACTAGTAACACCAATGCAAGATCAATATTTTTTTGTTAGGGTTTAAATTCTACGGTGATTGACAAACTCAATTGCTAGTTTCCTTATGAAATGCATGTGCAGTCCTTTTAAACGGAATTTTAGGTGTCAACATTTGAAAAAGAAAATGATGTACTAATGGAGGAGCGAACACTAATAGTCAAAGAAACAAAATAATTAAATAGCCATGAAAAAACAGTCCAGAACCTTTTTCCTTAAATTTTTGCATGACAAATGCCAAGAAAATAAAATAAAAGAGCATCAATAAATATATACATATATAGTTATGTATGAATGGAAATTAAGGCAACAATCATCTACATAATTTTTCAGTTGAACATAAAATGAAAGTGAGAGTCATACATACCAGATTAAGCCCATCCAACGCAATTTGGTCCATTTTCTTGTATGAAAAGAGAATTTTCATCAAAAAGCCCTCTGCAACCGAGGATCTACTTTCTCCTAGAATACGGCTAGTGGATTTATATGTGGCTAGATATGTAAATTTCTCGAAGATTTCAGATTGTTATAACGATCCTATTATTTTATCACAGGGAATATAATATAAAAGATTACAATCTACTACTCAATATTAGAAATTACAATAAATAATATACTTATTATTATAATATTTAAATAATAAACCATACATTCATCTAACAGCTTAAACTTTTAAAATAGTTGGTAGTGGTCCCACCAGAAGCTCGCATCGTATCATAGCTTCTGAGTTCAAATCCTTCCAAACTTCAATTGCCCCTCTAATTAAATATATTCACGCTTAGTAATAGGCAAAAAAACAACTAGATTAAGCATCAGGGAGAGTATTAGAATATTTAAATATTAAACTATACATTCATCTAAAAGCTTAAAATATTAGAACAGTTGGACCCGGAGGTCATGAGTTTGAATCTTTCCAGACCCTATTTGCCTTCCCAATTAAATATTTTCACTCTACTACAAGTCAAAAAAAGAGCAGATTAATCATGAGGGAGAGTATTAAAGTATTTAAATAATAAATCATGTCTTTATTTAACAGTTTAATCTTTTAGAATAGTTGGTAGTGGTCCCACAAAATCTAACACTTATACAGTATATTAATTTGAGCAGCCTTTAAGGGAAGAATCTACTTTAGTGAGATAAACTGCATTAAATACGGTTGAAAATTTGTTGCATTGAACATATTATTCTACTATAAACCTCTAACCCAAGGTTTGGCTTAGTCAAAGCTTGAGTTATTAATAGTGCACGCCTGAGTAGTTTCTTCCGTTAAACTTCTTAATTCCTACCATCACTCCATATATAAAACAAGCAAAAGAAGCTCCAAATCAAATCCACCTTAACTTTGATACCAAGTGTTTTAAAATAATTTGGAAGTTAAAAGATTTGGCAATCAAATTAACGTGAGAGAATTAAACCACCAAAGAAATAATTGAAGAACTAAATATAACACAAGAGATACACGTGATCTGATCCAAATATCGAAAAAAAGCCAGTCGCAAATAATTCATTAAAAAAAAAAGAGTACATTGTACGGATCCTTTAAAGAGTCCACTTTTCTTGGTTGGTTGAACCGATCAAATCTCGAAGAATTTTCTCCAACAAAAAAGAAACCCATTACATGGTAACAGTCAAGTTCCACCGCCCAATTTTTTTTTTTTTACTTTGGATCGGACAGACAAGGGCTCACCGAATTGAATATAAATCAAGTCCAATTAGGACTTTCCTTGAACGCCTAATTACCCTTGCAAGTTGGACCGGTCTACATCTTTTAATCGAGTCGGATTTCGTACACGAATTCAAACTCGAAACATAATTTTAACGAGGGAGAGTTTGATATTAATGAAAGAGAAAACATTTGTTCTTTCATACTAATGATGAACGAGATAAGATTAAGGAAGGCCGACACATAAAATTTTTTAAACAATTTGAAGTGGTCTAGACCCATGTTGCAGCCGTCACTTCTTATGCGTTCATTCTTTTTTTGGTTACAACTGATCTAACGCGCTCGTTGACGTTCTAAATTTTTAAGGTGAACAGTGTTATGGACAATATAATATTGGGCGTAATGCTAGGGGTAGTCTTGAACTTTCCGAATTTCGTTTAATGTAATCGTTCCGTTAAATGTAAGACAAGATCACGAGCTTTTATGCTTACGTGGATTGCTAACTTAGCAATGAGAAAAGTACAAAAAAAGTCATAAATCTATTGTATTGGTATCAATTCATTCTTAAACTTTTCAATTGAACCAATGTTGTTCTAAACATTTTAACATTGGTACCAATTCAGTCCATTTGGTCATTTTAGGTTGGAAATCTCTGAAGTGGATGTTGGCTGTCCTACATGACATGGCTGGCACTGACGTGAATAATTTTTATTAAATTTTCAATTTTTTTTTAAAAAATGCCCTTTTTTCCCTTTCTTTTTTTTTTCTTTTCATCCTTCTCTTTCCTTTGGCCGATGACTAATACTCGATCATAACCGACGATCGGCCACAGGTGAGGGCGTCGTGGCCCTCGTTGGCCACAGGTGAGGGTTGCCCTCGCCGAATCTAGTGAAGGCCTCCCTCGCGGCCCTTGACACAGACCGCCCTTGCCCAAGCCATGATGATTGAGCCCTCGTCAAATCCAGCGAGGGTGGCCATCGCTCCGGCCGCGAGGGTCCAACCCTTGCCAAAGATGACGAGAGTAGTCCTCACCAAAGGCTATGAGGGTGACCCTCGCTCGGGTCGTGAGAGCGTTCTCACCAACTTCGACGAGGGCAACCCTTGCCCAAGTTGATAGGGTCAAGCCCTCACCAAATCCGGCAAGGGTGACTCTTGCCTGTGACTAGCGAGGGCCGTGCCCTCGCCTTTGGCCGGTCATGGGCCATGGTAGAGAACCGGCCACAGGCCAAAGGAAAAGAAGGAGAAAAAAGGAAGAAAAAAGTGAATTTTTTAAAAATTAATAAATTATTCAAAATATATTATAAATATATTATTAAAAATGTCCACATTAGCGCCGGTCGATGTCCATGTTAGTGATTTCCAGCTTAAATTGGCTGGATGGACTAAATTTATATCAATACAAATTGGTTTATTACTAAATTGGTACAATTAAAAAGTATAGAACTGAATTAATATCAATACAATATATTTATGAATTTTTTTGTACTTTTTCCATTGAGCATTTGTTGGGCCAAAGAAAATGCATGGACTGCAAAATACTTGTCCATTGCTAAGTAAATAAAAATTTATGTTCTTTTCTTTTCTTTTCTTTTTTTGCCCTCTTTTTCTTTTCTATCTTTTTCCTTTTGCCTTTCTTATTCTTCTCCTTCCCCATCCTTCCCACCACCGCTGTCAGAGCTTCATCAACTCACACGTCCTCATGCTTTGCAACTCTGCCTGATGAGGTCACAGGTCTGAATAATCCACGGACGTTAGCTCATTGAACTTTTGCAGTACAGGAGAACTGGGAGATGATATCCTTTGACGATGACTTCGAGTTGTCAGTAAACAAAAAGTTTCACATATTATAATAGGACCCTATGAAGCAACAAAAGTTCGCATAAAAATTTATAGGCTTAATACCACGAAAAATCATGAACTAATATACTGGTGACATATTTACCAAAAACTATTTTTTTACCATAAAAAACCCCAAACTAATACATCTGTAATAATTTTACCCCGAACTATTTTTTTGACCACCAAAAGCCCCAAACTGGTACACCTGTGATATTTTCCAAAAGCCCCAAACTGGTACACTTGTGATATTTTTACTCCGAACTAATTTTTTAATATTATTATTTTTTAATTTTTCGAATTTTTTTAGTTTTTCTTTTCTTTTCTTTTTCCTTTCCTTTTCTATTTTTTTTCCTTCATCTTCATTGGACCAACAATGGATCGTTATATTGTAATTGATACCACAATAACGTGACACGTAACATAAATGCTACATTTTGACCCAACAAAAAAACATAAACGCTAAATGAAAGACTTTCTTTTATATGCATGAATTTTCATGCCAACCACTTTTTTCTACATTTAAATGTTTCGCGAAAAAAGCATTATATTGTTGTTGTGTCTTTCTTATTTTTGGGTGCAAGTGGATAGGCAAACTGATGGGGTCCAACGCAGGCTTGTTACCTAAGCTTGGAGTACAGCTAATCAACAATTTCTATACGTCATGCTTGCCAATTTAATTTACCAGATTAATTTACAAAATTAGTATATTTTATATATAAGATGAGACATATTATATGTGCATGGTGATTCATAAATCAATATGATCACTTGAAATATATAATAAATAAAACGCAAGAAGAATTTTTTGTACTATTTCTAATTGATATAGTAAGAAATTATAAAAAAAATTATAGATACAAACTTACGAATTTAATTTCAATTTAATATGCCTTACCAAATTCACACTTCCTGAATTTTTTTTTGTTTGAGGTTAAAGATGAAGGAAAAAAAAAAGAAAAGGAAAGAAAAAAGAAAAGATAAGAAAAACTAAAAAAAATTTGAAAAAAAATAAAAAAATTAGTCCAAGGTAAAATTATCACAAATGTATCAGTTTGGGATTTTTGGTGATAAAAAAAATAGTTTGGGGTAAAATTGTCACAGATGTACCAGTTTGGGGTTTTTTATGGTCAAAAAAATAGTTTGGGATAAATCTGTCACAAGTATATCAGTTTAGGGTTTTTCGTGGTATTAACCCAAAATTATAATAGGACAGTACAGAGTCCTCACGATTATCAGCATAAGTTCACATGCTATATAGGACTATATCAATTATAAGATTTTACAACGATATTGCATCGAAAAGTTAAATGTTGTTCGTAATTCTTGCTATCTAGTGCAAAATCACAATAATTGAATTCTGGCAGTTACTTCAATTCTGACATGAAATGCATATCATCAATCATACGTGGCAGAAGTAGTGATGTTCTTCCTCCGCATAGTCGACGGCGGAACAAATAGATGAATATGACGACTTGAATTTTTGCTTGACCAGATGAAGGAGTTTTTGGACGAAACCACACAAATGAGTTGCACAGAGCAGCATCAACAACGGCATATAGAGGAGAATGAAGGAGAAACCTTGGAACAACCAAGACGAAAGCAAAGCTATAGAGAGGGACAAATGAAAAGATCATGAGGAAGCGAAAGGTGCTGGCACCGCAAGCATTATTGAAGGCTGGTAGATGAGCAACAAGTGGAAGAGACAATGAGCAATAAAGAAGGAGATTGAAGATGGAGAGGAAGATGGTAATGGGGTGGCTGTCAAATGGAGAATCGGGCTTCCCTTGGTATTTCATCTCAATGAAGTTGATCAGAATTGGAACGATGAAGGTGGGAATGGCGTGGATGTTCCTCCATTGATCACTCCCGATTATAGAAATTTTGGTTTTGTATATATCTAGAGAGAGGGTAAGAGGAAAAGGAGTTTATTAGTGTTGGAAGCGAGTGTTGGGAGAATCAACTAACCTGTTCAATGCACTACGAACAAATTTTCCAGGAATGTACGTTGAATTACCAGCAAACGATGGATGAATCTACTTCACGTTGGTCTAAATACAATCACGAGGAAAGTATTCTCGTTCCACAGCGTTAATGCCGATTGTCTTCTCAAAGTAGATACGGAATCCTTATGCGTTGTTTTTTGATGAAGAGAGGAGAGAAAGATAGAGTTCTAATTATCTCTTGTTTTATTGTTCATACTGAGGAAGTTATCTTAACTTCCCCTAAGAAAACTCCCATCGTGTTTCTTCAAAAGGTATCTCTCAGACACACTTATAATTAGAGCAAATGGTGCCCTTTGGACATATTCATCATGGGTGGACTGACGAAATATAACAATTAGGAATGGCGATGACGATTCCTCCATTTATAATGGCGTGGATGATACCCGTGGTACGTGGAACACATATTCTAAAGTAGGGTTTCCTGCCATATTCTATAGAGGAGTGTATAAAGATGGTAAGATCAATCGCTTTCAAATATATTATTCTATTTCAAGGACATTTGGATCTTTTCAGTTGAATTCTGTAACAAGGTTGTCTTCAGTTTTTTTTTTGTTTTGGCCAGAAGGTTGTCTATGGTTAAATCTATCATATTTCTCCTTATAAAATTTCAGAGCCTGTTTATTATAAAATAAAGAACAAAAAATTTTCTAATTTATTTATCAGTAAATTATATACTTTTTATAAATTTAAAGGATTATGAAAATTGTGAGTACAAAATTAGGAAAAAACTTGTAAAAACTTAAAGCAAAATGCCCAAAAAAGAAGAAAATTTTAATTTGCCTCAGGCGCAAAGTACGAGCATCGGTGAAGTCAGGAGCGTGTGAAGCAACCATGCGCGTCGTTTCCCTTCATGTTTCTCTCTTTTGTCGTGCTACACTTTCCCGTATGTTTGTAAGTGGACTCATGTTCCCACAATGAATTGGAGGTGAAACTGCAGCAACTTTGTTTTCCATAAATTTTATTCAAAAATAAGAACAGAAAAGGATAAAATTCCATGTGAATTGGAGGGAAGACGCAAGGCATTTGATAATATGGTGCTTTTCGTTAGCATTTCTCTAAGCTATTTATTACATTCCAACGATCCACGTAAGTAAAGCAGATTCTCCAGAAGTGACTGTATGAAATCTGTCTACAGTTTTCAAATCTTGGAAAGACGTCGGCCCTCGAACGGGAGTGAGCAGCATAAGTAGGTGATAAGTATTGTTGGATTAGAGGGTTGATTGTAGTTTCTAGTGCTGTTGGTGCGATCATCCTTTTCTACTTTGTAGGGTCTATTAGTGGACCATAGTGTGACGCATGAAAAATCAATTAATAAATTCCCCAAGCTTGCGATGATGGCCAACATCAGCAAGAGCGAACGGTCAATGTATTGATCCACGTATTACTTTGTTATTTTATCATGACCAGAATGTTAAGCAGCGCACATGCTTTTCTATCTGTTCATCTCCACGTCGAAAACTAATATCCACTATTCACTCAAAGCTCATAGGGTTGTGAATTAGACACTTAGCTTTTGGAGAGAGCCCAAGTCCTTAAAACCCACGTCGAAAACTAATTCCAAGATCAATTTAACATTATCAGTGTCGTTATAGGATGATGATGATGGTAAACAGCGTTATCCTGAAGTTGATGATGGCTAAGAAGAGATCAACCATCCTAGTTTGATCGCATAGTGGACTCCTTTAAAAGTGCTGCACGTTGAAGTTTCTTTTCTTAGCCGCACAAATGAAAGAAAAGTGGTGCTTGTTTTTTTGGTCGAAAGTCTTCAGCCGTATGAAGAGCTTTGAACACGATTGATTTTGTAGACGTTTTCTTCGTGAACACTATGGATTTGAGTGTAATTTAAGGCCGGGAAATACTCTAGCGACTCTAACTTGAATGCATTTAGGCTGAAGGAAGGGTTCTTTGTTCAGGTTTGTCTTAGACTCGTTTTTCTTCGTGGAAAATTTGACATGAAGTAATTTTTCAGGAAAATGATAATATTTTCCGTTATTTAACTGAGACTTGAAAATGAATTGGAGAATATTATTCGTCGTTTAGTAAGAAAAATCTCATTTGATTTTTCTAAATAGAAATACATTATTCGAGCGCTACTGACTTGCGTATGGATAGCCAATGAACCCGGCAAGAACATCGGCGTCTTAAGCCTAAATCCCAACTCCCGGGCATTGGTCTTGGGCCCATCGGAACTGAGCCTAAGAACTTGGTGCCCATACCCAGCTCTCTGGCGCCTCGACCTAGGTCTACAGAGGTCGTACCCAGGTCCATGGTGCCTGCGCCTGAGTTCATCGAGGCCAAGCCCCGGACCCTAGAGCTCGGAACTAGACCTCAGTGGCAGCATGGTCTCGAGCATGACCTAGATGGAAGGGCCAAAAAATAAGGAAAATGTTTTCCGTTAATTTATTTTTCTAAATGATTCAAATGTCAGAAAATTAAAAAAATATTTTTTAAAAAGTATTTTATACCTTCTTTTAGGTGGAAAAGAAAGCTTACGTTGTCGGTCCATTAAAAATAGGCTTTGTTTTCTTCCATTATTTGTCCGAATTAGGGTTTTAGGGGAGAGGACCGAGTTCAACAAAAACGGGTGGTGTAACAGGATACGATTTGATCTCCTTTGGCAACATGTGCTGTCGATTAAATCATGTCCGTACCTCCCCGTGCAGAGTGACGTCAGGGTAGGCCGTAGGAAGCAATTGCGTCATCAATCACATTATATAAAATCACTCACCACGTAATTCAGAGAATTCGTGTAATGACGCTGGGGTCGGCTTGGATGGGCAGGTGGGTCGAGGGAGCGGTGGTGACCCCCGCGCCATGATGACGTCAGCAGAGTGAATCGTGCGATCCCATTATTGGTTGGTGACATGGCCGTGTCAAGTCCATTGCTCCTTGAAAGGGGTTAGTGGAAAATTGAGAAAGTTTACTCAATTATTATCATTTATCTTCTAACCTGAGCAAGTTGTACTAATGTCTGGATTACAGGTGTAATAGCAGTACATATGTTTTGATAGCATGATTTATCGTGTGACAAAGACAATACTTGTTGATGGTAATATCTCTTGAAAATTACTAATGAATTTCAACCATTGTTAAAGCTGTTAGTGTGGCGAGCGTCATGACCTTTGTAGAAGTGGGCCACCAAAAAGAAAGTTAGTAGATTACTAAGCCAAAGACTTAGCGTAAACTCTCCCAAGCTCATACAAATTGCGACTTTGAGGTTTCAATTTAATCAATTTAACATGAAATTTAATTCAATTAGGAGCCATCACTAATTTATTATGGGTCGATTAAAAATGCAAGCAAAGTGTGGTAGAACATTTTATTTTTGCGAACCAGATATATGATAGATATAGGACTTAGTTACGCTAGATAAATCTAACTTCTTTTTGGTACCTTTTCTTTTATTTTCAAAAATATTTTGCAAGTAGTCTTGGTCAATTTTAATCCTAGACCACTAATATGTGATGGATGATCATATGGATGCGCAATCAATTATGTAACACTTGATAAATTAAAGTAGTCACTTCTTCCGATCCCGCTCCCTCTTTCTCACTCGACACTCTCGCCCACCTTGGCATCTCTCTCCTGTCCTTCACGCTCGCCTCAGATATGCTTTCCTTCTAAGCTGTTCTACTCGTTTAGCCCCCCTTCATCTCTACCCAACCTTTCTTCGCCATCGCCTCTACCCAGCCCTTAGGAGCTGTTGCACTATCCCCCTTTGCTCAGTCCTTCACCGTGTGTGTTCTGCTTTCCTTCCGATTTGTACAGTCTTGCTCCAATTGGAGCGCCGCTCGTTGCGTCGTGCATCCATTCACTGGGGTTGTGTCTCTGCTTGGCTAATAGGCTTCATCCCCCCCTTCTTACCTTGTTGTATACTTTCCATAATATTCGCATCTAAGGTGTTTGTTATATTTCTCGAGAGAAGGTCAGAGTGTGACCATATCTCCCTTTGCTGCTTGCTCCTCTCCCAACCCCTCTATAGACTTTTGCTGCTCAATCCCTTGCTCCTTACCACTCTCATTCGTTGCTGGTCCTCTCTTCATTGCCCTTATCATTGCTTGGTTGCTCATGGTTTGTCGACGCTCATGGTCCAAGTCCTCGAGTGCGTCGACCCAACCACTTCCAATCGGAGACAACGTTATGTGTCGCCAGGAAAAGTTTCGAAAATGGTGGTTGGAATGCATCACGGTAAAGGAGGTATTGGGAGAGCCTCATCGTCGTACAAAACTGAATTCAAAGCTTTATCCACCGAAATAAAGAATAGTCTCTTCAGTTTAGAGAAAGAGGTCGCCATTCCAGGGATTACAATAGAAAATGAAACAGGCTTTCCAGGAACACTATCAGTCGCCCTTCCTAATTGTAATGATGATATTTTGGCTGAGGATACTTGAACTATTGGTGACGTTGAATTGGGAGATGGAAATCTAACTGATGTTGTTGATGGGGTTAGCAAATGTACGTCTAAATCTAGAATAGCGACAGAACCAAAACTTGTCCAGGCACCCTTTCTAGAAAACACTATTGCTACTACATCATGTATATCTTGGAAAAACATTGCTTTGGGTATTTTTGCCTAATCTGTTGAATTAGAATTTCACCCACCGGTCAAGAATGACAATAAACTTATCATTGTTCCCCCACCTGAGGTTTTCGACGAGGGTAAATCTCACTTTCAAAATTTCCTAGTTGGTTACTTGCTCACCGCAAAAATTGCCTTCTATCTAGTTAGAAGAGTTATAGAAAAATTATGGGGCAAACAGAACATTCTCAATAGTACGGCCACGGAGGATAGCTTCTTCTTTTTTCGCTTCTCCAATATTGTGAAAATGGTGGAAGTCATGGAGGTCGGGGTATGGGACATTGCAGGAAAACCTATACTTCTGCACAATTGGTACCCCCTTATCAGATTAGAGAGAACGAAGATCACATCTGTGCTTGCTTAGGTCCGTCTTTATAATGTCCCCCATGTTTTATGGACCAAGAAAGGTTTAAGTTATGTTTGTAGTGTTCTTGGTAGACCTTTATATATGGCCTCGGCCATTAAACAAAAACGGTGGCTGTCCTATGTGAAGGTATGCATCCTCATGAATGTAGATAGCTCATGCCCAGAAAAATTTGATATTGATATGGGTAACGGTGGTATCTTTGAGGCCACGGTACACTACAGTTGGGTGCCCGTGAGATGCAAGACATGTAATTGCTTTGGCCATAAAGATTGTAGTGGTAGAAGTAAAAAAATCTAGGTTCCTAAGACCTAGAATAATGTTGCCCCTCCTAACTCAATCTCAATCCATCGGGGGATGATAGCTACTGAAGAGGTTGAACGGGTTACTCTGGTATTGTCTAATCTATCTCCCACCTTGAAGAGTATTGCTAACCCTATGGTTACCTAGTCGAATGCCCCCGCTGCTGTCATGTCTGATCCTTCTTCCTCACAATATACACTCGTTGGTAGAAAGGAAAGAGGATCAAATAGAAGAAACAAAGGTGATAACAATATAGTGCCTTCTGATAATAGATTTGCTCTTTTGGAAGTGGAGGTTACTTCAGATTGTTCCATGGATACACTGGGGGTTTTGGGGGATGTAACGGAGCCTCCTGATTTATGAATATTGTCACATGGAATGTAAGGGGCCTTAATCATAGCCCCAAGAGAAGGGAACTAGTGGACTTTGCTCTATCCCTAGATTTCCAAATTCTTATTTTCTTAGAGCACAAGATTAAAGAAGAGAATGCTGATTTTGTCATTGACAGTAGTTTTAAAGGTTGGAGTTATACTCATAACTATATATACAGTAGCTTGGGTAGAATGTGGATCATATGGAAATTATTCATACTTAGTCTAACCGTTTTGGAGGTATATGCTTGTGACATCCTAAATTTCGACTCATTTTCGGGATCAATGATATTGATATTATTCCTCAATTAATTTTAGTAAGTCTCGCCTGGAACGGATCCTTCACGGGATACTAACCAGTAGAGAATAGCTAACTAGGAAAACGATACGTGGACCAGGGGCCCGATCGTGAATCGAGCACCGATTCTGAGAAATGACGAGGAAATATTTTGGGCCAATGTGGGCCGATCCTAGGAAAGTGACGGATTTAGTTTGGTCAATGACGTACGATCGGATCGTGGGTGATTTCGCACGATCGAGAGTACGCGTGGCGTACAAATCCCGAACTTAAACCGAACAATCGCGACCTCCGGAACTAGTGACAATTCCTCGCATTCTCCCGGTAATCGATATCGTCACGACTCGAGTAACCCTAGATTGATACGCGTAACCCCTAAACAGTTGTCTGTTAGTGAGAGACCCTAAAATTTTAATTAAGCGATTTTTATTGCGAAATTAGATCCGGACTTGAAGATCAAATTTCGTGGACGTGCGCGACTATTTTGCGAGGACGATGTCATTTTAGTGTGGCCAAATATATTTGAGGTTGGTATGGTTGAAAAATGGAAATTCAGCCCGAAATCGGAAAATTACGATTTTGCCCCTAGACCTATTTTTTGGTATTCCGAATTTTTGGGGGAAATTATTGGAGGATAAGTGGATAAGATCAACCCTAATAATTCAGCCATTTGAAATGTAACACCCTGTACCCCACGAAGCCCGAACATCCCATCCTAGGTCGAATTTGATGTGACGTCCCAGGATGCATCGCTGACCCAACGCCCAACACACCGATAAATGCACATGCGGAAGCGACGTATATAAATACAAATAAATAAATAAATAAATAAATATATATATATATATATATATACCCGTACAATAAACAAGACGACCATGGATAGCACAACACTGAAATTCAATATGAGTAACACATATACATTTCATTACTATTAAAAATATATACAGTATCCATTAGCAGGGAGTACAAACAACAAACCCAAAAACAAGTCAACGACCACTATCAAAAAGGGACAGTGGCCTGGGGTTAGGAATACTAGACTTAGATGAGGCTCTGGTCAAAAAGGTACAGCCCGACCTATCTAAAACTGGGACTGACCTAGGGGACCCAGTCCGGGTCAGATCCAGAAGACTCAGAAGAGGACGAGCTAACGGACTGCTCCCCCTCGGAGTCTAATGAGTCCAACTCGGACTCGGCCTCCACGGCCTCATTCTCCGAGTCTATATCCTCCGGCTCGGCTTCTAGCACCGGGTCCTCTTCGAACGGCTGCCCTAGCTCCTCATCCAGCTCTGCCCCCTCGTCCGGCTCCATGGGCTTCGGATCAATATCCCAGTCGGCTGGCTCCAAGTCCATCGGATCGAACTCATCTACTTCAAACTCTACGGGTACACCGTCAAAGCTAGCACTCTCCTCAGATGAGGTATTGGGGTCTACCACCTGTCCGTCGGGACCCTGTGGGTCAAACTCGCCCTTCCCAGTAAACGGGATATCACACGTCCGAAGGGGCCCAAGCTCTACCCCGTCCGCATCTCTGAAACACCATGCTACATACTCGTGGATCTCATAATGGGTCTCTCCCATATCTACCCATACTAAGGTATAATATCTAATGTACATCTCCCCGTTCCCTATCGGGAATACTAACATTGTCTTGTCGAAGTGATGGGGGATCTCAAAACGCACTGGCGCCTCTGCCATCTTCAAGGCCGGGAGTTTGAAATAGTAGGTTTACACAACAATAAGACAAGTCTCAGCGAGTAAAAACCCCTAAACTTAAACTAGGCTAACATACACCTTCTGACAGGCAAGCAATACACACAACAATATATTTGCTAATCAATTAACCTAGACCCTTAGGCCCAAATCGAACATACAATGACCCTGTAGGTCAGGCATTTTATAAAAATATTCACGGCACATACGCGTACACACGGGTCACGCGTACGCCATACACATACTCATGCTCATTAATGTCTACTTCACGTACGAGTTACCGATAAACACAATGGCCAATACACTCTGACACACAATTGCCATGCTTGTGATTGGGTTCGCTAAGGCACTCTGGCACACGGTTCATTTTTCAATTAGAGCACGACCCGCGTAAAACGCATCGGGTTTATTTTTCAATAACCAACACTCCATGGCCCGCGTAATACGCATCAGGCCCAGTGTCTCTAGCCCACGTCAAAACGCATCAGGCGCAACACCGATCTCCTTACATACCAAAACCGGCGTAAAACGCATCAGGCTAGCCGTCTTTCGGTAGAACCGGTATCGTCCCGTGTAAAACGCATTAGGACTCGTTATGATCACACGTGCACGCAACAAATTTTTATCTGAACCTCGCGTAAAATGCATCAGGACATTTAAGCAATCAAGTATGCAATTCAGGCACGTGTGTCTGCATGACTCGTGATTCAAGCTCACATTCAATATGCAATAGGCGAAACCATACATAATGGCACTCAATTTCAATCACGAGTACAAAAGTCAATAGTGTTAAGGCGTGCTAAATTCTTGCCATAATATGACAGATCAACGTTGTATCGACACGCCCAAATATTTTATTTTAGCACACTTTGACACGGCACTTAGTTCACGCACTTAGAGCAATACAATTTCACATACTTAAGGCCCGCCATTACCAAATCAATCTCGGTCATTAAATATATACACGTGGCATCACGCAGTAGAACACAATCAAGTCCCAATTAGTCATTGAATCATTCAATTCAAACAATCATGGCGGTGATCCAATTTAAATCTCAACTTAGTCAAATTCGGTTCTAGGGAGGGTAGCCACAAAACAGTCCATATTGGGCATTAATCCACCTCCTAATCAGCTTATTTAACTCCCAAATATACCACAAAGTCATCCACTAGCCATTGGCCCTTAATCAAGCCCAATTCTAACCTAATTAAACCCTAAAACCACATATTTCTATCTAGAAATGCAACATTAGTCCTAATTAAGGTTTAGGAGTTAATTACTCACCTAATCCAAGCTCCAAACAGAACTAAACCAGTAGGGAAAGAGTGGCCAATCGCTGACGTGCGGCGGAATCGGCGGCGGCATCCCGGTGGCGTCTACGGCGGCGTCCCGGTGGCGTCTACGGCGGCGGCGCTTGGGCGGCGGTCCGGCGAACTTTTGGCTTGACCGAATGGCGGCGAAAAGGAGAGGTGAGACTGGTGGTGGTGGTCACAAGGGAGGAGAGAGGTGAGGGCGGTGGCTTGGCGGTGAGACGGGCGGCGGCCTAAGCGAGCGGCGTCCTGGCGGACGGCTCCTCACGCTGGTGTCCACGACCAAGCTAGTCCGGCAGTCCTCACTGAACGAGAGAGAGAGAGAGAGAGAGAGAGACGGTGGTCGGATGGTGATGAGCGGCGGCGGCGCGGCAGTCCTCCACCGGCGGGCGGCGTCACTCACGGCGAGAGGGCGAGGGAAAGATAGAGATGGCCGGTGGTGGAGAGGGAGAGGAGAGAGAGAAAAGGACTTGGCTTGATAGTCAAGAAATAATGAAGAGAAAGAGAGACAAAGGCAATAAATGTGTTTGACCAATTTTTCCATATTCCAAAATTACCCTTGTTCACTTGACCCACATTAATCCTTATCCATTACACTAGGGCAATTTGGTCCAATGAGACATGCATTATTGGGCTGATACCACTTTTTAATTTAATCCCCAAAATATCTCCAAAATTCGGAATGCCCAAATTTAGCCTAGGGGCAAAATAGTCATTTTCTGATTTCGGGCCGAATTTCCATTTTTCGACCGTACTGATCCCAAATACATGTGGCCACACTAAAATGATGTCGTCCTCGCAAAATAGTCGTATACAGCCCCGAAAATCGATGTTCAAGTCCGAATCCAATTCCGTGATCAAAATTGCTCAATTTAAAATTTTAGGGTCTCTCACTAACGGCCGGCTGTTTAGGGGTTACGCATATCGACTTAGGTTTACTCGAGTCGTGACGGTCTCGATTACCGGGAGAACGTGAGGAATTATCACTAGTTTCGCAGGTCGCGATCGTTCGGTTTAAGTTCGGGATTTGTTCGCCACTGTACTCTCGGTCGTGCGGAATCACCCGCGATCCGATCGTACGTCATTGGCCAAACTAAAATCCGTCACCCTCCTAGGATCGGCCCACGTTGGCCCAAAATATTTTCTCGTCGTTTCTCAGTATCGGTGCCCGATTCGCGATTGGATCCCTGGTCCACGTATCGTTTTCCTAATTAGCCATTCTCTATCGGTTAGTATCCCAAGAGAGCTCAATTTCGGGCGAAACTTACTAAAATCAAATGAGGAATAATATTAATTTTATTGATCCCAGAAATGAGTCGAAATTCAGGATGTTACATGAAAGACCAAAATGTCCTCAATTATTAGACCTTGGATTAATGTGAACCAAGTATTTAAGGGGCAAAATTGGAATTAAGGAAAAATTTGGTCAAACCTCTTGGACCAATTAATACCCTCGACCTCTCTCTCTCCTCACTTCATGCCACCACCACCTTCTGCCACTCCCCTCTCATTTTCTCTCCTCCCTCTCCGCCGGTTCTCTCTTTGCCGGCCATGGATGCCGTCCGCCAAAATGCCAAGCCGATCGCCGTCGCTGTCGCTCGCCGCCAAGCTGCCGCGCCGATCTCCGCCGCCGCACGAACCGCCAATCACCGCCCGTTTTCCCGCTCTAGTCGAGTTAGTCTAGAGTCCGGTAAGTTGCAATCTAAACCCTGCCTAGTATATCGGGTATTATCGGACCCGTTTAGACTTGATTTGGTGTAGTTTAGGGGTTGATTCGATTGGCGGGCCTTAGGATTGAAATTGGAAGATTTTGGTGGATTTTTAGAGGCCGATCGATGGCTGAAAATTGTTGTTTTAAGTGCTGTGATGTGCTGTTTGGTGTGTGGTTTGTGCCATTAGATCCGGCTCGGAATTTCGTAAAAGTGCTGTGAAGGACTGGGAGTGAGATATCGTAGTTTTAGTGTCGAAAAAGGGCAAATTACATGTTGGTTGTACGTTGTGATGCGGCTAAATTGATTTGTTTGATTTGAGCGCCTCTGAGTGCACGTATTTACTGCTTGAGTATGCACACGCGTGAAATTTATGGCGTGCAATGTGCGTGTGATCATAAAAAGGCCTAGAGGCGTGTTGATGCGAGTTGTGATATGATTGTGGGATCGGACCGAGGCATTATAAGCTTGGGTTTCGATCACGTAGGCCTATCACATTTGGCGTGGGCTGAGGAAAGAAAGTGAGAATGAAATCGGTCCGAGGCACGATCAGCTTGGGTGAGACCAGGATCGGACCGAGGCATTATAAGCTCGGGTTTCGATCACGTAGGCCTGTCGCATTTGGCGCGGGCTGAGGAAAGAACATGTGAATGGGATCGGACCGAGGCGTGTGATGCTCGGGGCGCGATTGTGTGGGCCTGAGGCGTGTTTACGCAGGCCAAGAAAGTGATTGAGCTGGTGGGGTACGACGAGGAAACTAAATGAAATTGATGTGATAGTGCGTGATCGATGTGTATTTTTGGCATGGAAATGTGTGTAGTTTGGAGTGCGCGAAGCTTGAAATGCGTGCGAGTTTTGAATGTCGTGACTATGAACTAATGTGTAGGCTGAGTATGCTAAGAGTTCAGGTAAGTGTGAATGCGTGGACGGTGTTTGTTCGTGTTGCTCGTTTGTGTATCTAAACTTGTTTGAAATACGTGGTAGCCTGGGTAGGGTTTAGGTTGTGACTTATTGAGAAGTGTCTCATGGTTGTTTCAACCAAACCATTTCAGAGCACCCGCCCGAGCCTTGAACCTTCCGCCGCAACGTTTTGGGATCCCGATGCACACAGAGCATTCAGAAGTAGAATATACCTTGGCTGCTGATCCCTTTTGAGGTCAAAGCCGCGATCCGTAGAAGCCAGTTGGTGTGCATGTATTATAAGTTTGATATTAAATTAGGGAGTGCTTGATGTGAATAGTTGGTGGTGTAATCAGGAAATCCGTTCGGATATGTACTATCAGTTGATGTGAATCTGATGGGTGTTAGAAGTATTTGGTAGTAAAGAATTGGATGTTGTATATGTATATATCGAGGTATAGTTTTATGTTTGGTGGTTTGGTGATTTATTTCTTCCTGATGTACTCCAATTTTATTGTCCGGGTTTATTTCATTGGTTTCCATCGGGATCGAACTCTGATGGAATCGTGAGGTCGGCGACGTTTCCTGAGACATCGCACTAATACGACCAGAGAGAGGGATGTCGCGAGCTCGATGGGGTTCGGAGCGTGACAATGCTCAAGTAATACATTGCCTCATTGAAAAACCTGGGGTGGACCCTTTTTAGCTATCTGCTGTCGCGACCTGCCCCTCGAGGGCCGAACTCGGATGAGGTGGGTTTAGAGATAAGTGTTCATGAGATGGTTCATACGACACCTAAAAAATGTTTTTTACTGAAGTGTAAAAGTTTTTGTTTAGCCATATGACCCATTGATCATGAACGTGGATTTTCCCTAAATCCATATCTCGCGTGACAGCGGATCAATTTTATTTTTTAAGGAGTCGCCACTAGCCTAGATCGGGGGTCAGCTAGAATACCCAACCAAAACGCGGGAATTTCGTTTCGGTTTCTACGAAAACCAGAGATCAAAGGTTCGGGGACTAGCTTACGTTAATATTTCTATTAACGCCCTTTCGGTACCGCTAAACTTAATATGGTTGTTATCTAAGTCGTCATGTATTTGTTTTTTACCATTTTCATGCCAAAGTCTTAGTCCACTATGTGATCATGCATTTTGTTTTTGTATTTTCATTTAAGATTCTAAACTAATCCTATCTTAGTCTAAAAAAAGAAAGAAACAATCAATTGTATTGAAAGACATTTCTTAAAGTAAACATTCGAAGTATTGAAAAGACGAGCTAATTCTAAGTGCGAGAAAGTAAAAAGTAAAAACCCGCAACTCGTCGGGTGTTTATTACAACACAAATTGAAAACCCGAGACATGATCGTGAATGAATGAATTAAGTACAAACTGAAACCGGATTGGACATCGGTTTGGCACCATCGTCAAGTGAGTACAAATTGAGACCGGGTTGGACATCGGTCAATCACCTTGGCTTTTTCAACTTCGGATTTTTCTTCCTTGGACCGTCTCTCGGGTGTCGATGTTTACATCCATAACATTCATTCATAACAAACAACATATGAAAGAACAATGTTGCAATCAATCACTAATTAAGCACGGGCCTCGGGATTGGCCTTTGTTTTTCATGCGTTTCGATTCATCCCCCATCTAATCACCTAACATTGTTTGATTAATGGTTAATGATAATGGGCTACCATTTGTATTCACAAAACGGTAACTCATATCAATTAACCCCTAAAGTCGGGTTCTAATGACCATGAATGGGCTACCCGCCGAACATGCACCGGGCCTAACATTCATCTAACAAACACATGCATAATCATAAAATGAACATGCATTCAAGCCCATGGGCCTTGTTTCGAAGCCAAACAAACCATGAGAAGTGAGCCTTATAAAAAAGACCACTTATTCAATTAATGCCTAATTCGGATTGAATCTGTTTGAATATGATTAACTATCCTAATGATGTCCAAATGAAGTGATTCAGGTGTCATTAGAAAGCTTATAACATGAGGATCAAAAGTCAAGAAGACCATTTTTTATAAATCCTAGCCAATTTTCCCGAAAATGCCCAATTAAATCTCAGTGACAGGCTGGACTCGGTTCAGTTATGAATTTCAAAACAATGGCGGGAAAAATAACAAACCTTATCAAAAACGTGCGAAAATTTTTGTGCAGTTAGGATTCCCTGTGTGCAACAACTTTCATGCTTTGAGTTTTTGCTAAAAAGCCTCCAAATTTTTATAAAATTCGGTTTTCGCGAGGGACTCAATTGCAAATAGAATTTTAACCCGTGAAGACTTTTCAAGAAAATTGCCCCTCCAAAAATTGCAATTAGGTCCTCAAAATTTCCAGTTGACATAATGAGACTCCAATGAGCAACTTTGTAGTTTTGATTTTTTACAAAAAAGGACTCTAACTTTATCAAATTCGGAGAAACATCTTTTGAACTCCAAAGGAATGAAAATCAGATCTGGACACAGATTCTGATCAAATTGTGAGAATTCCTTTTGAAAATTCAAATGATCTCCGATTTTGATGAAATTAGTATCAATTGAAAGATCTTGATCTCAGGAAGAACTTTCGTGAAGAAAATTTTTTCATATCTCGAACACACGAATTTATGAAAATTGAAGAACACACGAAGGTCAACTGAAACCAGCATGTCACCAGATTGATATGCATATGACGTGGCAAATCGTACTAGGCTAACATGCTCAAAATTTTATGAAAATTTTATGGTGAATAGATCAGGATGTGCTCTATAATTCTTATGAACGAAGTTTTTCCAAAAAATGATCGTAGAAAATCATAAAAATCATCAAACAGCATAACGCCAGTCAGGGAATCATCAGAACAGACTTGCACAACATATTCCAGATTCTGATCCTAACTTCTAAAAGTGTTTTGACATAGCAAATGAAGTCCGATCGAGGCATATGATATATCAAATCGAAGTTAAGACGAGCTCTACGACTCTCTAGTTTATCACTTCATCAGATTTCGACGTTAACAAGCTCAAATCAGCATCTCAAGCCAACAGGTTTCACTGAACACTAATTTACAGAATTGTGTTCAAGTGTTCTTACCTTATCTCACAATGCTCCAACGCTCAAGCGAGCGATCCGGCCTCCATATTCTGATCTGGAATGACACGGAGAAACCTCGGAAAGCTCGGCCCACCTATGACAATTGAGTATATGGAATGTCGTGAGAATAGATTCGTTTTGTCACGAATAGACTAATCAGCGAAAAATTAAGCTAAGGATGCAATCCGGTGGCCGTTCGATGCGAGGCCGGCCACCACAGTGACTTGAGGACGCCGAGGAATGTAGTCGGAAGGTCTGGATCGCCGGAGGAGGTCGTCGGAGAGCCGATTCAGACGGCTGAACCGGCTGGACAAATCACCGGCGGTAAAGCCGGTGATGCTGCCGAGAGGGAGATCAGGCCGGAACAGTGAGCTCCGGCCACCAGCGAGGGTAGCTGGTCTTGCGACCAGCCTCAGGCCGCCGTGGGGGACGTCGGAGGGGCGACGGCTCACCGGAAAGCGGCCGGCAAGGAGCCGGAAGGCCGGCGGCCGAGAGAGAGCTCGAGAGAGAGTGAGAGATGATCGTGAGAGGGAGAGAGAGAGAGAGAGAGAGAGAGAGAGAGGAGAGAGAAAATAGATCTGAAAATGAACCCCCCCTTTGATTTTTGGAGGGAAAAACACTATATACCCCCTTCAACTTTGAATTCTAGCCCTTAGATTGATCAAATGGTCCAAAATGCATCCTTAATGATTAAGAATATTCCTTAGAGGCTAAGGATTGATGACATGGCATTATGGATGGACATGATCAACTCTAAATGAATGGCCATGATTGATTTGCTAATCCCCTAATTAATTTGCTTAATCCTTGAAGAAGGGCATTTTTGTCATTTTCAATTAAGGGCATTTTTGTCATTTTTGCACTCAAAAGGATGTGACTGACCTTGGTTGGTCCGACCGGATTATCGATCATTAAAATTTTCAACCGGAAAATGGCTAGTCCGATCGGATTAGTTCAATTTGAATTAAACCGATTTGAGTCAATTAGCTCTGAATTTGGGTAATCGCATGACCGAGCTAGACTAACAAGTTTAATTGAAGTCTAATTAACCAAATTGAGTCCCAATTCATCAAATTGAGTCCCAATTCATCAAATTGAATATTAGTCTAGAGTGGGTCAAGTTGAATTACATTAATTAGACCAATTACTCTTACACTTCCTAATCATTGGATCACTAAATTGATAAAATTGACCCAAATTCATGTGAATATTCCAAAATTGATTTTGAATTTGGATTTCAAATAAGAAATTAGGCTCATTCGTGTCTCAATTGCGCAAATCATGAAGAATCGATCAAAATCACTGATTAGGGCTAAAATTGGGGGTTTTTGTGTTTGGCTTGAAATCACAAAATTGGTTCAAAAATTGGATATAAAATGACCTCTAGATCAAATGTCGTGAAGAAAACTAATCTAAAAAATGACTAGAAATGAAGTAATTTCATTTTTGGCCGATTTGAATCAACTTCCGCAATTTGGGAAAAAGTTGATTCTAAATCGATTTTTGTAAAATTTCAAATGCCAAAGGTAAATTGAATGTAAAATAAGATAATTTTTGGATTTTTGTATTTTTCAATTTTTTTGGTCAAAGGTTTGACCAAAAGTCAAACCCTAGTTGACTTTTCACTAGGAGCTTGATTTTATGATCAAATCTTTGAATTTTTCTGAAATTTCCACTTCTAAAGTGAAATTGGACTTGAAAAGCATCTTTTTATGCAAAAAGCCCCAATTTGACCTGGGGTTGACTTTTGGTCAAAGGGTTGACCAAAAAGTCAACGCCAAAGTCAACCATTTGACTTTTCGGGTTTTTGCATGAAATGAATAGAAAATCGCTTATAAAAGCTAAACCAACAGACGAAATTAAAAAACGACACTTTTTGTTCAAGAAACAGGCTCCGTCGCGATCGGAAACCATAATCTCGAATTTTTTATTTTTAATGACGCATCGGCTAAAAATTAGGTGTCAACAGCTGCCCCTCTTTGAGTGGGAGTTCGAAGAGGTTTCGCTCAAAGACCAATTGGCACCTGCAAATTTTTAGTCGATTCCAATTGGGAAATGAAAGAAAATAAAAACAAAGACATTTGATCAGAGTCTTACCTGAAGTACTTACCGTTGGATTGTCAGATTAATCATGTGTTCTTCTCTCTCTCATGAGATGGAATGAAGGAAGAAAAGACAAAGAAATGATTTTGTAGGAAACCTATGGTTTAAGGAGAACCAAGAACCAAAGGACAAGGTTTAAGGAAAACCTAGAACCTAAGGACAAGGTTTAAGGATGACCCAGAACCTAAGGACAAGGTTTAAGGATGAACCAGAACCTAAGGACAAGGTTTAAGGATGAACCAGAACCTAAGGACAAGGTTTAAGGATGACCAGGAACCTAAGGACAAGGTTTAAGGATGACCAGGAACCTAATGACAAGGTTTAAGGATAACCTAGAACCTAAGGTAAGGTTTAAGGATGACCAGGAACCTAAGGACAAGGTTTAAGGATAACCTAGAACCTAAGACAAGGTTTAAGGATGACCCAGAACCTAAGGTAAGGTTTAAGGATGACCAGGAACCTAAGGACAAGGTTTAAGGATAACCTAGAACCTAAGACAAAGTTTAAGGATGATCCATAACATAAGGTAAGGTTTAAGGATGACCAGGAACCTAAGGACAAGGTTTAAGGATAACCTAGAACCTAAGACAAGGTTTAAGGATGACCCAGAACCTAAGGACAAGGGGTTATGGTTTAGGCTGACCAAAAACCAATCATGAAAGTTATGGTTTAGGATGACCAAAAATCGAAAATGAAAGTTATGGTTTGGGCTGACCAAAAACCGATTCACTGGGGAAAGATATTTTGAAAAAAAGTTCCGAGATTGTTTAACAACAAATCAAACGGAATTTTTCAACTTTTGATGAAAAGCACTAATCATCAAAATCCTTAAGAGGAAATTTTAACAAAATGATCTTTGAATAACCATCTAAAGAGGTTAGATAAAAATGCCAAATTGGAAATAACCTAATCAAAAAGGTCTTTCACACTGGCTCTCATAAAGGCTTTGATTCCCATTCATCGATGTGGGAAAGCTATTCAATTCTCACTGGTGATGCCTCATGAACCTATGTCAAAGGTTTTCGGAAACATTCACATTGAATACAAATTGGTTGATCAAAAAGGTCTTTCGAAAGGACCGTAATATAGGCTTGGTCATGGGCTTACACAAAGAGTATTTGCTTTGAGGCCAAGAAAAGAAACATACCATCAATATCTTCAGTGGGTTTACAAGTCAAGAACCTTGAAGATAAGACAAGATAGAATTACTTCCACTCCTTCTAGCGGTAGTTTCTTTATGAAAACTTTACATTAACTCAAACCATTCCAATCGGAAGAGACTTCGGAGAGGGTTGTAATGTCGGTTCGGGTTAGGCTCAAAAGGCTTGAAATTTGATAGAAGGGGTTTAAAAGAAAAATGATGATTATCTTGGCATCATTACCAAATTATTCAAGTCTGACATCATTTGATTCTTGAAAATCAAATTGTCTCGAGAGTCCATTTTTCTTGCAACATAAGAGCTTTGCTCTTTCTAAGCATCTTTTGCAATGAGAATTTTGCTTTTATCATAAGCATATTGCTTTTTCTTGCTTTTGCTTTTGACATATCTTTTCATGGGCATCGGCCTTGCTTTTACCAGGCACACTGCTTTTTCATGCCCCCTAATATTTATCTTTTGAGCTTTTTGGACTCTCGAGACATTTTATACATATTCACCAATTCTTCTAAATTTCCTTGGTAAATCATATGCATTGCCCCAATGTGGGGAGATAATCAACACTTTGGGTTTTGAAATGAAGATGCTTAAGGCTCAATTTGGCTAAGCAAATGATAATTGTGTTTGGGGTAGAGGAAAAGAATGCTCTTCTTCACTTTGGGATGTTTCGAGCTTCCATAAAGATCCATCTGAAACTATCACAAGAAGGTTGATGCAAGTGAAAGCAATAAAATCTTTCTTAATCTTTTTGCTCCAAAAATAATCAACCATAACTTCTTATTTTGCCCCAATGTGGGGTGGTTCTTGACAGGGGTATTTTGAGAATTCTCCTTATTTGGCTCAAAGTGGCTAGCAAAGGATAACGTGAGTGTTTAGGATAGAGAAATGAAATGCCTTTTATCATTTCAATCCATGTATTCAATGTGAACGAACCCTACGTCCTACGACATGGTTTTTTCGCTCAATTCTCTCAAAATGAGTATAGGGACGTGTTTAATCAAAGGTTTGCCTTTTATCATCCTAGGCATTTCCATTTGGCATTTTTGAGAAATCCTCTTTTTGTTTTTCCAAAGGATCATCTGGTTAAATCTCCTGTCTGTGAGGAATCTTGATAAATCAAAACATTTGATTGATTTGATTTTTTTTTTGATTTCTCTGGGGATTTTTATTTCAAACTTGAAAAACTTTTTGGATAGAAAAAGGTTTTCACACATAGGGTCTACTTCCTAAATTCTAGGAAGAAGATTGATTTGATGTAGCAACTTCCTCGGGATTGACTCCTTGAGGTTTGGAATAGCTTCCCTGGGGAACAGTTGAGTACCTACAAAATGAACAAATATGCAAAAATGCCATGTATGCATGAAATGCATGATGCAAATGTTCTAAAGAGACTTGGATTCAGTCCAAAGCAACTCGAAACTTTTATTCAGGGAAAATATTTCTTGACAGCATCAGCATTCACAGGTTTTGGCAACTCTCGGCCATCCATTTCTACAAGAATCAATGCTCCACCAGGCAACACTTTCTTGATGACATACGTCCCTTCATAATTGGGAGTGAACTTTCCACGATCTGGAATAATGGGTAAGACTTTCCTCAAAACCAGGTCATTGATCTCAAAATGCCTGGGTCGAACCTTACGGTTGAATGACTTAGCCACTCGCTTTTGGTAGCTTTGTCCATGGCACAGGGCTTTTACCCTTTTTTCATCAATCATATTAAGCTGTTCAAATCTCTGTTGAATCCATTCTGCTTCGGAAAGCTTTATTTGCGAAAGTATCCTTAATGAAGGAATTTCCACTTCCACAGGTAAAACTGCTTCCATCCCATATACCAATGAGAATGGTGTTGCCCCAGTCGAAGTGCGAATAGAAGTTCGATAAGCCATTAACGCATACGGCAACCGATCATGCCAATCTCGGTAATTCTCTGCCGTCTTGGACAGAATCTTCTTTATGTTCTTGTTTGCCGCCTCAACAGCTCCATTCATTTGTGGGCGGTAAGGAGAAGAATTCAAGTGGCGAATGTGAAACTTACTGAGTAGCTCATCCACTACTTTGTTATTCAAGTTTGACCCATTATCCGTGATAATTGCTTCGGGAACCCCGTATCGAGCAATGATGTCTCGACGAATAAATTTTGCCACACTTCTCGCAGTGACGTGAGCATAAGAATTGGCTTCGATCCATTTGGTAAAGTAATCAATGGCCACTAGAATGAAGCGGTGTCCATTTGACGCTTTAGGATTAATTGGTCCGATAATGTCAATCTCCCACATTGAGAAAGGCCATGCCTCGGACATTTGATGTAATTCATTTGGGGAAGCATTAATTTTGTTCCCATAAATTTGACATTGATAACAACATCTGACATGTTGAATGCAATCGGCTTCCATGGTTAACCAATAATAACCTAGCCTCATGATCTTTCTTGCTAGAAGATGGCCATTCATATGAGGACCACATTCTCCTTTATGTATCTCCTTCATTAATAAATTGGCCTCTTTGGTGTCTACGCACTTCAACAGGACCGAATCGAAAGATCTCTTGTACAAAGCACCTCCACTAAGAAAGAATTTGGAAGCTAATTTAGTCAAGTATTTTCGATCCGTAGCTTGACTTCCTTGGGGAAATTTTCCTTCTCGAAGATAATTCATGATGTCATAGTACCATGGTTGACCATCGAATTCTTCTTCTATAACCATGCAATATGCAGGCTCCTTTAAGACGTTGATTTGCAAAAGATCAATGTTCAATCCATCAGTTACTTGTAACATTGAGGATAATGTCGCCAAAGCATCAGCAAATTGATTCTGAGATCTTGGCAAATAATCAAATGAGATCTCTTCGAATTCTTCCACCAAATCTTTAAGATACTCATGATAAGGAATCAGTTTCGAATCACGAGTCTGCCATTTACCTCCTGTTTGGAGAATGATAAGTGCAGAATCGCCATAAACTTGTAATCTCTTAATCTTCATATCGATGGCTAATTGAAGACCAATGATGCAAGCTTCATATTCTGAAATGTTATTGGTACAAGGAAATACCAACTTTGCAGCTACTGGATAATGTTGACCCGTTGGGGATATCAGGACTGCTCCAGTACCTGAACCGGATAGGTTAACGGCTCCATCAAAATACATGACCCACTTGTCTTGTGACACCAAATGGATTCTTTCATCAACTTCATCCCAATCATTTGACTTTAAGGGATTTTCAGCCAACATATCAGCTATGGCTCGACCTTTGACGGACTTCTGAGACATGCTCTGGATATCAAACTCAGAGAGCAATATTTGCCATTTGGCAAGCCTTCCAACCAGTGCAGGCTTTTCCAAAAGATACTTGATAGGATCATTTTCATTCACAAGCAGGATACGATAGTGAAGAGTGTATTGTCGTAATCTGTGTAATACCCAAATTAAGGCTACACATGTTTTCTCAACTTCTGGATATTGAGCTTCACCAGAAGTAAACTTTTTGCTGAGGTAGTAAATAGCACGTTCCATTCCATCTTCTGGTTTTTTCTGTGCTAACATAGCTCCTAAAGACTCATCATGAATGGTGAGATACAAAATCAAAGGTATACCCGTAGTAGGCGGTACCAAAACTGGTGCTTGTGAAAGATATTGCTTCAATTGTTGAAAGGATTTCTGACAATCTTCATTCCATTCAACCTTGGCATTCTTTTTCAACAGCTTGAAGAATGGTTTAGCTGTTTCTGATAACTGGGAAATGAATCTTGCAACATAATTCAATCTTCCCAACAAGCTTCGAACTTCCTTAACAGTAGAAGGAGGTTTCAAATCACAAATGGCCTTCACCTTTGAGGGATCAATCTCGATGCCCTTGTTACTAACCATAAATCCAAGGAGCTTTCCAGACTTTGCCCCAAAAATGCATTTAGCGGGGTTAAGCCTTAGCTTGAATTTTCTAAGTCGATCAAAAAGTTTCTTCAAAACTTCAATGTGGTCTTCACCTTGTCGCGATTTAGCGATCATGTCATCGACGTAAACTTCAATTTCTTTATGCATCATGTCATGGAATAGTGTCACCATAGCTCTTTGGTAAGTTGCCCCTGCATTCTTCAAGCCAAAGGGCATAACCTTGTAACAGAATGTCCCCCATGGGGTAATGAAAGATGTTTTAGTCTTATCTTCTTCCTTCATTCGGATTTGGTTATAGCCAGAGAAACCATCCATGAAAGAAAATAATTCGAATCCTGCGGTGCTGTCGACCAGGACGTCAATATGTGGTAATGGGAAATCATCTTTGGGACTTGCTTTGTTCAAGTCGCGGTAATCAACACATACCCGAACTCGCCCATCCTTCTTCATAACTGGGACAATATTAGCAATCCAATCAGCATAATGAGTAACTTCAATGAAATCAACTTTTAACAGTTTCATGACTTCTTCCTCGATCTTCTTGGATAATTCTGGCTTCGTCCTCCTAAGCTTCTGTTTCTTAGGCGGAATGGCAGGATCAAGAGGCAATGTATGTTCTACAATGTTGGGGTCCAGACCCAGCATGTCAGCATAAGACCAAGCAAAGACATCCCGATACTCCTTCAATAGTTTGATCAGTCGATCAGCATCTGTTTGAGAGAGACTTGCTCCAATTTTTGTTTCTTTGGGATTTTCAGAATCGCCCAAATTTATAACAACAGTTTGCTCTTCTGTGGGAGGTGTGGATTCTTCATGTCGGATCCATTCCCTTTTAATAACCTGGGAATCTTCTTCATTTTCGGGATCAGAATAATCAGATTCGTATGAGTTTTTTGGACATGAATCCAAGCCATGCATATGACTATTATGGTTATGCAAAGTGTCATGCCTGAGATGTAACAAGAGAATGGTTAGTATATGAAAATAAGAAATGCAATGCATGAAGATGCGATGAAAACAAATTTTCGAATTCTAAATTTTCGAAAATTTCAAGGGGAACTCGTCCTTATATCATTGGACATCCTTGTTCCAAAAAATTATTTTGAAAACTATAGATCGTGCAAAAGTCCAGGCCTCAAAGCATCATCATAGGGCTGGTTTGGTATACTTTTGCACGTCTATTAACAAAACATGCATATGCTTTTATTGAATTGAAAGTGAATGCTATATAGTGTTTTGGATCCGAAGCTCGTGATCCGAATTATTACAACATATGAAATGAACGAAGCAAATGAAATGAACAAATGGAATTCCCTCGCAGGGGAGAATTAAATGGATTACAACTGAAAACAAAGTAAAACATGGAAACATCCCTTACACAGCGGGATTAGTAAGTGGATCATCCTCGAAGCTTTCGGAAATGGCACCTACTAAACTCTCTTCAAATAAGTCGACGATATCATAAATGTCTGTTTCTTCATCTTGAAGGAACTTTGATGGTCCAGGGAAGAAGTCTTTCAACGGAGGAGGGAGTAAACGTCGGTAACTCTTTTCTTTGATGTTCGGGCTTTTCTGATTACCTTGATCTTGTTGATCGCCTTGGTAACCTAAGCCTTCTTGTTTCTTTCTCTTAGTCACCTCAATGGGTGTGAGAATACCTTGGGACAGCTTTCCCAATCCTTTGCCAATAGTGAATCCGTACTCGATCAACACTTTGCTAGACATAAGGGCCGCCTTTGAATAGTGAGGCTTTCTCACAACAGTGCCCGCGGGCACATGAGATACTGACACTAACTCAAATGAGTAGTAACTTGATTCTCCTTTTACTTCTGGCTCCACATAAGGAATTGCAGTATTGTTAAAAGTTTCGGTATCCTTCTCGCAATGTACCGTTATAATCTTGCCACACACGACAAAACGGATCATCTGATGTAGACTTGAGGGTATAACTCCCGCAGCGTGAATCCAAGGTCGTCCCAACAACAAACTGAAGTTACTTGGGATATCGAGCACTTGAAATTTCTGAGCGAACATAACTGGACCAATCATCAGTTGTAAGTCAATTTCTCCAAGAGCCTCCTTTTTCATGCCATCAAAAGCCCTGACTGGAGTTTTAGAAGGACGAACATTATCCATACCCACACCTAGACGGCGTAAAGTTGATAACGGACAGATATTGAGAGCGGAACCATTATCAATAAGTACTCTTGATATCCTTGTATCAAAGTGTTGAACAGAGATGTATAATGTTTTAGAGTGTGCTCGCCCTTCCGGCGGCAAATCCTTTTCGGAGAAAGAAATTTGATCCTTAAGAAGGATAACACCTACAAACTCTTCCAACTGTACCTCTCCAATTGTCTCGGGTACATGTACTTCATTAAGAACCTTTAAAAGAGCATTTCTATGTTTCTCGGAAGACTTGAATAGTTCAAGTAACGAGATTTGAGCCAGCATTTTCCTTAACTGCTCAATCACTTCTGCTTCACTCGTTTTGAGAGTTTTGAGAAGTTGTTCCGCCTCTTCTTCGGTTACAGCTTTTTTCTCGACACCTTCACGAGATGGAAAACATCGGCCTGACCGAGTAACAGCATCTATCTCATTAGACTCATAATTCCATGGAACTGCCTTGGAATCATAAACATGGGGTATTCTTGCTTTCAAATTCTCATCTTTCTTCGGTGGCAACTCGATCACAACAGGCCCAATATCTTCATTAGAGATCTCTATATTTCCGAAGCCATCAGCCATTAGATCTATAACCACAGGTTCCACAATGTGCGCTTGGATTTCACAAGTAGCATTCAATTCAATCACAACAGGATCAATCATGGCTACCATGCCATCATCTTCAAATTCGGACCCCCATCCACTCGGGACGATAGTCTTAGGGTCGATAAAAGCGCTTGGAGGAGGAGAGTATTTTACCATAAAATCATATTTACCACTTGGCTGCCCGAGAGTGTCAACAATTTCGCCATTTTCAATCGCTTTCCTAACGAACTCCCGATCCCAGTGGGAGGTATGGTATTCAAATTTCGAATCAGCATCGGAAAGAACTTCTCCATTATCTTCGTCATCATTTCATCCAGTCGGAACAATGTCTTTCAAATCAATAAAGAAACTTGGCGGAGGCAAACATTTGACAAAAGTGTCATACTTCCTACTTGGTTGCCTTAGAGTATCAACCACTTCATCACGCTCACGAGCGGTCATTACAAATTCGTGATCCCAATGAGTCTTACTAGCACCAAGATTAGAATTCGTGTCGGAAACATACTCCTTGTTTTCATTGGCGGGTATGCTTTCATCATCCATGCCTCCCCATCTATCGGGAACGATATCCCTTGGATTGACGAAGAAACTTGGAGGTGGCGTGTATTTGACTATGAAGTCATATTTACCACTCGGCTGTCCGAGGGTATCAACAATTTCACCTTTCTCGATAGCTTTCTTCATAAATTCACGATCTCGACAGGCATTCTTACATTCCGAATCACTATCGGAATATGTGTCATTCCAAGGTTCATCAACATCTGGCTCGTATCCATCATCTTTTGGCTTAGAGCATGAGGCTTCACTTGCGAACTTGAATGAGAATTTTTCGGACGACAAATCAATTACAGCGGTCTCGGTGGACCCTTCGGGCTTCCTTCCTTGAAGAGGTTGAATTATGCCTAAAGCAGCCATTTTGGCTAAGCAATACATTTTCTCCTCCCGGGATACATTTCCTTCTTTCGGTTGATCTCTAGCTATAGTCAATAGTTCTTCCAACTTCGACACATCGAACAAGAAAGGTTTCTCATTCTCATCTCCAAATATCACATTAACAGCTTCGGTATGATTAGGGAGCGGATTTTGTTGAACATTCGGCGTGGCATCTTTAAACGACAAGATCTTCTTATCCAACAAGTTTTGAATCTTGACCTTGAGAGTGTAACAATTGTTCACATCATGGCCCTTCTCACCCATGTGATACACACAAGATTTTGCCAAATCAAACCCAGCAAACTTTGGTGGGTTGTCTCTCGGGATTTCTTTTGCTACGAGTCTTTGTTCAATCAACATCGGCAGCAACTGAGACATAGGTCTTGGTAACGGTGTGAATTGCCTTTGCGGAGCTTTTCCTTTTCGGTCAAAATTCCGGGAAGAACCCCCTGTTTCCACAACAGACCTTTGAATTGGTGTGTTTAATGGCTTTTGAGCATTAGGATTTTGAATATATGCAACCTCCACCGTTGGCTCCTTATCCTTCTTTAAGGTAAATCTGCGAGTCGTCGTCTCGGACAATCGACCATCTCGCATGATTCCTTCGATACGTTCTCCCAATTCTACCATTGCGGGAAAATTAATGCAAGTGTTATTGAACATCTTATCGAAGTATTCTCGAGGTAAAGCTCGAAGAAACAACTGCATGATTTCTTTCTCGGACAACGGAGGTTTGACTTGAGATGCCATAGTTCTCCACCTTTGAGCATATGCTCTAAAAGTTTCATTCCTCCTTTTGTCAACCCGGACCAGCTCTTCACGGGTTGGAGCAATTTCGGTATTAAACTTGTATTGTTGGAGGAATTCATCTGCAAGATCTTCCCAGGTGCAAATTTTCTCCAAATCCAACTCGATGAACCATGTTAAGGCTGAATCAGCCAAGCTATCTTGAAAATTGTTGATCAACAGCGGGGTATTATCGGAATAACGAGCCATCTTGCTCAAATAATATTTCAAGTGGGTTTTAGGGCACCCAGTTCCATCGTATTTCCTTGAGAATTCGGGCTCCTTGTAAAAATCAGGGACTTTCACCTTTGTAAAAGGCGACAACTTATCAAAGCCTTGGAGTTGATAACCTTGCAACATGCACAGGCATTCCTCCAATTTTGCAAGACGTCTCGCGCTCTCTTCATCCATATGAGCAACAGGCGACTCCTTAGGTGGAGCTTCCAAATCAATGACGGTAGGAATGGCATTAACGAGGACTTCTTCAGCAGGTCCTTTGTCAACAGGATCTATCACCGGCGCATTAGTGGGCGCATTAGGAGTAGAAGCCGCAGCAGCAGGAGTCACAGGCGTGAAGTTCTTTACTTGATTCGCAAGATCAGTTAAGAGCGCCATCATTTGCGCCATTTGATTCTCGATGGTAATAATACGGGTACGAGTGTCTTCGTTCTCCATCCTTGCTTGGCGACGGGTGCGTATAATAAAACGCGATTCAGCCGTATTTTAATACCCTCTCTGTAAAAAACAGAAATCAAATTAGTATACGGAAAATGAATTAAGACGAAAATATAAAACCCTTCAATTTTATATTTTCTTTAGATGAAATAGAGATAAGAAATATTCTCATGATCCCAATATCACGTGAATAATCTCTTATCATAATTTCTTCACAAGAAATTATACAATTAAAGGGGTAACACGCGATGATTAATCAAGATGCCCCATCTATATTCCATTGGAATCTCGGAAAAGAAAACACACACAAAGGGAAATTTCACTATTAACAACAAAATTTGTGAAATACAATCCCTTAAAGACAAGAAGAGAATCCTATTACATCATTACTAAAATGAGTAAAAAGGAAACCCTATACATCAAATCTATAAAATGAAAATTACATGAAAGGAGATTTCCCCATGGAATATAGCCAAAATCCTGATGAATCTTCTTTAGATGCGAGGCGAATTCGTTTGTTTTCTTGGGTCAAACGTTCAACCTCGACTAAAACTTCATTCTTTTCCTTAAAAGCCCTGGCGGCTATATCTTGCTATTGAGTTGGCTTCTCGGGAACATTAGGGAGATCCACTTTAAGCTCGAGCTCAAGACGACGGTGTACGTACTCCGGCAATGCGTGATGTATCTTCATTTCCCCTTCCAATTCTGACTCATCGGTAATGAGAATAGGCTCCGGGTGGCATTTGTACCACATATCAATGATAGACTTGATCATTTCCTTCACGTCCGTCATTTG
This sequence comes from Syzygium jambos, assembly GCA_031216235.1. NCBI lineage: Eukaryota > Viridiplantae > Streptophyta > Magnoliopsida > Myrtales > Myrtaceae > Syzygium > Syzygium jambos. Next base: position 19,053,544 of record CM062226.1, read on the forward strand.
GTTCTTTTGGATGACATCTTTGCGATAATCAAAATGATATAACCCCAGCTTGAGGAATGGCGGAATCTTTTGAAGTGCGCGATATTGACGGATCACCCTAAAAGGGTAATATGACGTAGACCCCGTAAGACCCAAGAGTGGGATTGGGTTGTCGGATCCGTTATTAAGGCGCACCTCGGGATTTCCAAGCCAACGAACATGCCATTGGATTTGATTTGGAACAAGGTTCTTGAAGAAACTAAACCAAGTTGAGAATGACCAAAAGGGAAAGATTTTTTCCTTTTCTCGGAAAAGTGAGATAGGATGACAATCTTTGGACACATCTATGATTTTCAAGCTCAAACCAAAATCTTTGAGGTGAGAGACCAACCAAATTTGGAGTAAACCTATTGGGGCTCTAAAGATACCATTTTTGTTTTGTTTGAACCTATTGAGTGATACGAAGGTCTCGCCTAAGATCATATTGGAGAATCTTTTGAACATACACACTTGATTGACAATGTGAACTACCAAAGGATCCATGGTCTTTTTGGTAAATGGGAAAACCACAAAACCAAAGAAGGCTAAGAGAAAAACTCGAGGAATTTGATTACCCGATTCTTTTGGCAAGCTAGAAAAATGTCGTTCTAAGAATGTGAAAGAAAGTGCATTGGAATTTCCTCTAAGAACGCCTTTGATTTGGAGAATATTGATTCTTAAGAATTGGCTCAAAAGAGTTATAGGATCTATATCTATCGGAGGACTAACTAGACTAAAAGACCCGACTCTACCAATGGCAATATCGTACTCCTCAATTGTAGGGGTCAATTCATTTCGACCAAACACAAAAGTGGATGTCTTTGAATTCCAAAAATGAGACAATGCTTTGATCATGGCAACTCGAGGCTCGATGTATAAGAGTGCGGGAAGATATCCGATCCTCTTTTCTACGTAGTCTTTATGCTTTGACTCGAGACTTTCCCACATGGTTACAAGAGCTCTTGGTACGGGGACGATTCAAATCTCCGACATATCCATTTTGACTAATCCTAATTTGGGGCATCGAGATTAATCACCACATATTATAGAAAAGAATATAACGTGGAATTGAAATGGCGTAATTGAAATTGTAGAACGATACAATCAACCTTACCATGAAGATAAAATGGCAAACACATCGACACATCGCATGAGGACATGTGAGTTTTGACACCTAAGGGTAGGATTCTAAAGGTTTAAGGTCCCCACCTTAATTAGATAAGAAGAGTTTACCTACCGCTACTAACGTCGGCCGGTGCACTTCTTACTAATCAAGATGAGCGATATTGAAGAATGGATTACCACATGGATTCACATGCGGATTCCACTCTTAATACCTCCTAAAAGGTGCCCTAAGGCGATCCGGGGTTTTAGACCGCGGGATGTGGGTGCATTGTGTCGTGCTAAAGCATGTAAACATGCATTTAAATCTAAAACAAACAACACTTCAATATAATCTCATACATTCGACATTCACCCGAACACCACCTACAAAACAAAGGGTTTGCATTCACTCCACCCCTTATGGCTCCCACCTATAAAACCATTTAACACATGGTTAGTAGACTAACCTCATTTTTCCACGCGACTTTGACATGCAGTCGATGCTACAAAATGTAGACAAGTGAGATAACAACCAACAAGTTTTTTACGGCTTTAATCCACTTAGGTTTGTAACCTAGTCCCCAGCGGAGTCGCCAAGCCTGTCGCGACTTGCCCCTCGAGGGCCGAACTCGGATGAGGTGGGTTTAGAGATAAGTGTTCATGAGATGATTCATACGGCACCTAAAAAATGTTTTTTACTGAAGTGTAAAAGTTTTTGTTTAGCCATATGACCCATTGATCATGAACGTGGATTTTTCCTAAATCCATATCTCGCGTGACAGCGGATCAATTTTATTTTTTAAGGAGTCGCCACTAGCCTAGATCGGGGGTCGGCTAGAATACCCAACCGAAACGCGGGAATTTCGTTTCGATTTCTACGAAAACCAGAGATCAAAGGTTCGGGGACTAGCTTACGTTAATATTTCTATTAACGCCCTTTCGGTACCGCTAAACTTAATATGGTTGTTATCTAAGTCGTCATGTATTTGTTTTTTACCATTTTCATGCCAAGGTCTTAGTCCACTATGTGATCATGCATTTTGTTTTTGTATTTTCATTTAAGATTCTAAACTAATCCTATCTTAGTCTAAAAAAAGAAAGAAACAATCAATTGTATTGAAAGACATTTCTTAAAGTAAACATTCGAAGTATTGAAAAGACGAGCTAATTCTAAGTGCGAGAAAGTAAAAAGTAAAAACCCGCAACTCGTCGGGTGTTTATTACAACACAAATTGAAAACCCGAGACATGATCGGGAATGAATGAATTAAGTACAAATTGAAACCGGATTGGACATCGGTTTGGCACCATCGTCAAGTGAGTACAAATTGAGACCGGGTTGGACATCGGTCAATCACCTTGGCTTTTTCAACTTCGGATTTTTCTTCCTTGGACCGTCTCTCGGGTGTCGATGTTTACATCCATAACATTCATTCATAACAAACAACATATGAAAGAACAATGTTGCAATCAATCACTAATTAAGCACGGGCCTCGGGATTGGCCTTTGTTTTTCATGCGTTTCGATTCATCCCCCATCTAATCACCTAACATTGTTTGATTAATGGTTAATGATAATGGGCTACCATTTGTATTCACAAAACGGTAACTCATATCAATTAACCCCTAAAGTCGGGTTCTAATGACCATGAATGGGCTACCCGCCGAACATGCACCGGGCCTAACATTCATCTAACAAACACATGCATAATCATAAAATGAACATGCATTCAAGCCCATGGGCCTTGTTTCGAAGCCAAACAAACCATGAGAAGTGGGCTTTATAAAAAAGACCACTTATTCAATTAATGCCTAATTCGGATTGAATCTGTTTGAATATGATTAACTATCCTAATGACGTCCAAATGAAGTGATTCAGGTGTCATTAGAAAGATTATAACATGAGGATCAAAAGTCAAGAAGACCATTTTTTCTAAATCCTAGCCAATTTTTCCGAAAATGCCCAATTAAATCTCAGTGACAGGCTGGACTCGGTTCAGTTATGAATTTCAAAACAATGGTGGGAAAAATAACAAACCTTATCAAAAACGAGCGAAAATTTTTGTGCGGTTAGGATTCCCTGTGTGCAACAACTTTAATGTTTTGAGTTTTTGCTAAAAAGCCCTCCAAATTTTTATAAAATTCGGTTTTCGCGAGGGACTCAATTGCAAATGGAATTTTAACCCGTGAAGACTTTTCAAGAAAATTGACCCTCCAAAAATTGTAATTAGGTCCTCACAATTTCCAGTTGACATAATGAGACCCCAATGAGCAACTTTGTAGTTTTGATTTTTTACAAAAAAGGACTCTAACTTTATCAAATTCGGAGAAACATCTTTTGAACTCCAAAGGAATGAAAATCAGATCTGGACACAGATTCTGATCAAATTGTGAGAATTCCTTTTGAAAATTCAAATGATCTCCGATTTTGATGAAATTAGTATCAATTGAAAGATCTTGATCTCAGGAAGAACTTTCGTGAAGAAAATTTTTTCATATCTCGAACACACGAATTTATGAAAATCGAAGAACACACGAAGGTCAACTGAAACCAGCATGTCACCAGATTGATATGCATATGACGTGGCAAATCGTACTAGGCTAACATGCTCAAAATTTTATGAAAATTTTATGGTGAACAGATCAGGATGTGCTCTACAATTCTTATGAAGGAAGTTTTTCCAAAAAATGATCGTAGAAAATCATAAAAATCATCAAACAGCACAACGCCAGTCAAGGAATCATCAGAACAGACTTGCACAACATATTCCAGATTCTGATCCTAACTTCTAAAAGTGTTTTGACATAGCAAATGAAGTCCGATCGAGGCATATGATATATCAAATCGAAGCTTAAGACAAGCTCTACGACTCTCTAGTTTATCACTTCATCAGATTTCGATGTTAACAAGCTCAAATCAGCATCTCAAGCCAACAGGTTTCACTGAACACTAATCTACAGAATTGTGTTCAAGTGTTCTTACCTTGTCTCACAATGCTCCAACGCTCAAGCGAGCGATCCGGCCTCCGTATTCTGATCTGGAATGACACGGAGAAACCTCGGAAAGCTCGGCCCACCTATGACAATTGAGTATATGGAATGTCGTGAGAATAGATTCGTTTTGTCACGAATAGACTAATCAGCGAAAAATTAAGCTAAGGATGCAATCCGGTGGCCGTTCGATGCGAGGCCAGCCACCACAGTGACTTGAGGACGCCGAGGAATGTAGTCGGAAGGTCTGGATCGCCGGAGGAGGTCGTCGGAGAGCCGATTCAGACGGCTGAACCGGCTGGACAAATCACCGGCGGTAAAGCCGGTGATGCTGCCGAGAGGGAGATCAGGCCGGAACAGTGAGCTCCGGCCACCAGCGAGGGTAGCTGGTCTTGCGACCAGCCTCAGGCCGCCGTGGGGGACGTCGGAGGGGCGGTGGCTCACCGGAAAGCGGCCGGCAAGGAGCCGGAAGGCCGGCGGCCGAGAGAGAGCTCGAGAGAGAGTGAGAGATGATCGTGAGAGGGAGAGAGAGAGAGAGAGAGAGAGAGAGAGAGAGAGAGAGAGAGAGGAGAGAGAAAATAGATCTGAAAATGAACCCCCCCTTTGATTTTTGGAGGGAAAAACACTATATACCCCCTTCAACTTTGAATTCTAGCCCTTAGATTGATCAAATGGTCCAAAATGCATCCTTAATGATTAAGAATATTCCTTAGAGGCTAAGGATTGATGACATGGCATTATGGATGGACATGATCAACTCTAAATGAATGGCCATGATTGATTTGCTAATCCCCTAATTAATTTGCTTAATCCTTGAAGAAGGACATTTTTGTCATTTTCAATTAAGAGCATTTTTGTCATTTTCAATTAAGGGCATTTTTGTCATTTTTGCACTCAAAAGGATGTGACTGACCTTGGTTGGTCCGACCGGATTATCGATCATTAAAATTTTCAACCGGAAAATGGCTAGTCCGATCGGATTAGTTCAATTTGAATTAAACCGATTTGAGTCAATTAGCTCTGAATTTGGGTAATCGCATGACCGAGCTAGACTAACAAGTTTAATTGAAGTCTAATTAACCAAATTGAGTCCCAATTCATCAAATTGAATATTAGTCTAGAGTGGGTCAAGTTGAATTGCACTAATTAGACCAATTACTCTTAGACTTCCTAATCATTGGATCACTAAATTGATCAAATTGACCCAAATTCATGTGAATCTTCCAAAATTGATTTTGAATTTGGATTTCAAATAAGAAATTAGGCTCATTCGTGTCTCAATTGCGCAAATCATGAAGAATCGATCAAAATCACTGATTATGGCTAAAATTGGGGGTTTTTGTGTTTGGCTTGAAATCACAAAATTGGTTCAAAAATTGGATATAAAATGACCTCTAGATCAAATGTCGTGAAGAAAACTAATCTAAAAAATGACTAGAAATGAAGTAATTTCATTTTTGGCCGATTTGAATCAACTTCCGCAATTTGGGAAAAAGTTGATTCTAAATCGATTTTTGTAAAATTTCAAATGCCAAAGGTAAATTGAATGTAAAATAAGATAATTTTTGGATTTTTGTATTTTTCAATTTTTTTGGTCAAAGATTTGACCAAAAGTCAAACCCTAGTTGACTTTTCACTAGGAGCTTGATTTTATGATCAAATCTTTGAATTTTTCTGAAATTTCCACTTCTAAAGTGAAATTGGACTTGAAAAGCATCTTTTTATGCAAAAAGCCCCAATTTGACCTGGGGTTGACTTTTGGTCAAAGGGTTGACCAAAAAGTCAACGCCAAAGTCAACCATTTGACTTTTCGGGTTTTTGCATGAAATGAATAGAAAATCGCTTATAAAAGCTAAACCAACAGACGGAATTAAAAAACGACACTTTTTGTTCAAGAAACAGGCTCCGTCGCGATCGGAAACCATAATCTCGAATTTTTTATTTTTAATGACGCATTGGCTAAAAATTAGGTGTCAACATCTGCCATCTATGGATACGATACTAAAGTTGAGCGGAGGTTTCTTTGGCGCAACATTTCAAATTTTCCTTCCGAACAAACAAGAGATCTGCCTTGGTTTTTAATGGGGGATTTCAACGAAACAAGGGATAGAAGTGAAAGGATTGGCTCAACTGCTCTTTGGACTGCGGGTATGGAGGAACTAAATACCATGATTGAAGAACTTGCACTTATTGAACCTCTGTCTACGGGACCTTTCTTCACATGGACAAACAAAAGCATGAGGGATAATCTCAAAGCGAGTAGAATTGACAGAGTCCTGATTAACGCAGAATGGCAAAGCAAATATAACCATTATTCAGTTGAATTCCTGCTTCCAGGAGTCTCAGATTACTCCCCATGTTTGGTGCGACTTGACATCACATATAGAAGAAGGAAACCTTCGTTCAAATTCTTTAATTTTTGGACTACTAGACAGAGTTTCATGCCTTTGGTCTCCACTTCCTGGCAACAGGTTATCAGAGAATCAAGAATGTTCACAGTGGTGGCAAAGCTCAAAGCATTGAAATGGCAACTCAGGGGACTGAATAGAGCTCAAAGTACTAAAACGGCAACTTAGGGGACTAAATAGATATTAGTTTGGTGACTTACGCTTAAAGGTCAGACAAGCTAAGGAAAGCCTAAAACAACTTCACTAGGAGCTTGTGATTGACCCTTATAATCTCATTACTTGGGCTGAAGAAAAGGCATAGCTGGAGGAGTTACTTATTCTTAGTAGACATGAAGAGTTTTTGCTTAAACAGTAATCCAGAAATTTATGGCTAAAGGAGGGTGACAACAATAGTAGGGTTTTCTTCGCCTCCATGATGCGGAGGAGTGACCAGAACAGGATCAATCATATCAAACTTGAGGATGACTTTATTATAATCGAGAAGGGTGTTGACACCTAAATTTTGCCTAAATCATTTAGGGTTTTATCGCATAAAAATTAGGGTTTATTTTTTTAACCCCTAAACCAAAAATATTTTCATTAAAACTGCATGGCATATAGTTATTAGGTGCATTTACATTAATAGGACCTATTAGAACATATTTTCCATGTTTATTTTCAAAAATTAAATTAAAAAAAAAGTTAGTTATTTAAAAAAAAAAAAGAGAAGAGAGAGGCCATCGTTGAATTAGTCAACGCTGGCCCATTTCACTTTCCTAGCCCTGTGCTGACCTGGGGAAGGGAAGAATGCAGCGAAGAAGTCAGAAAAAAGCAGAGGGGCAGAAGCACGAGGGTAGAGAGTTCCGAGGGAGAAGAGAAGAGTGACCGAGGGAGGGTTCCAGGGAGGGAGTTCGAGAGAGAGGGTCGCTGCGAGAGAACCGAGAGAGGCGAGGCTGAGCCCCTCCCGTCCACGGCCGTCGCGCCTCAACCGCGACTGGCGGAGCTCCGACGTCTCGCGGTAGGTTCCGGTCCCGAGTTTTCGTCGGGTTTTTCTTCGTTTGGTTTGAGTTGGGGTCGATTTCCCGATGATTCCGGCTCGGAGGCATGCGGGACTACCGGACGAAGTCCGATCTGTCGTCCACGTCCGCCGCCCCCGAGCCGGATAGGGAGCGCCACAAAGGCCGCCCCTCCTTCCCCTGTTTTTGGTCTGCTGGTCGGCGTCCTCTGTTTCTTCGGGTTCACTGGCCGGAGCTCGCGGCCGTCCGGCTCGCGCGAGTTCCGGCCAGTGATACCGCGTGCTTGATCCTACCTCTTTGATGCGTTTTTCCGTGTGAATCCCGGACACGTTTGAGCTCCGATCGCGCCTAAAATCTCCCGTTTTCGTTGCGCACTCCAACCGTTCGATGTTATGCATGAGTGAAATCCGGTTTCCTTCCCTTAGTATATGATGCGTTTTTTTTAGCCTTGGCTATGTCCTCTTCACTCGCGGTGTGTTGGCTGAGCTGTCGCCGATTCCCGGTTGGTCGAGTCGTTTTAGTTTCTTTCCCGACGACTGAAGGAGGTCCGCGGGGAGGCAACACGAGCGCGGAGCTCGGGTTGGCCGGTTCACCGTCGGGGTCTGCTCGGTCCGTGGTCGGCCACCTCCTCGTCGGGGCTTGGATGGTCGGACGCCGGTCGCCGCGGAGGTGAGGCAGGCGGAGGTCGCCCGCCACCCCTCGTCGGGGTGGTGACGCGGCTGGCGATAGCCAGTCCCTCGCCGGGATCTGGCTGGCCCGTGACCAACCAACCTATCGTTGGAGTCGGGATGGTCCCGGCCACCACGGCGGTGGCGCGGACGGGTGAGGCGCCGGTCGCCGGCGTTGGGGGCGGCTACAGACTCGAAGGGGAGGCGCGAGTCGGGTCGGCGGCCAGTGGCCGAGTCGGACGCGCGGGCGATCTGGGTAGGGTTTCTCGTGTCCGAGTCGGGTCGTGGGTCTGACCGGGTAGGTTTTATTTAGTATGTGGGCTTTTAGTGTTTTGTTAGGACTTGGGGCTTTTCGCGGGTGGGCCAAAATTCGGAATTAGGCTAAGTTGTTTTCTCGTTTTTTTTATTTTAGTGGGCTTTGGGCTTTTCTTTTTTTTATGAAATAATTTTGGGCTGGGCCTTTTCTTTTTTCATTTGCCGGACCGGGCTCAATAAATGAACCCGGTCCAGTCGTGGACCCGGGCCGGCGTGCCCGGGTCAATCTCGATCCGGGTCGGATAGAGAGATCCGACCCGGTCTATTTTTATTATTATTTTAATATTTTTTTAAAAAAAATTTAAAAAGAATTTTCGAAAAAATAAAAATTCAATTTTTTTTTCAAATTTTTTTAAAAAAAATTCCAAAAAAAATTTTCGAAAAAAAAATTTCAAAAATTTCAAAAAAAATTTCAAGAAAATTTCGAAAAAAAAAGTTTAAAATTAAAATTAATTTTTTTTAAAAAAATCAAAAATCAGAAGTTTTATTTGGGCCTTGAAATTGGGTTTTCTTGCCTTATTATATGATCAGTGTCATGTTTGATCGCACGTGCTCGGTTCTCACACTTTGAATTGCACTTTTAATTTAATCTCTATGTAGTTGATTATGCATGTTTAGGTTTAGATATTATTTGTTGTTTCCCTTAGCTTAGTTAGGAACGGAATTTTGAGACTCCCGATTAGCGAGAACATGTTAGGTGGTGAATTGAACAAGATCAGGTACCGAAAGGGCACTAGTTTGTCAATTAGTGTAGTCAAGTCCCCGTACCCACTGAATCTCTGGTTCGCAGAAGTGAAGCATTTCTCCCGTGCTTTACTTAGGTGCCTAATCGACCCACCAAAAATCGATTAGTGGCGACTTCTAAGTGAAATTGATTTGCATGTTATCAACTTAAACATAAGTCGCGAATTGGTATGAGCTGGGGAGAGCTTGAGCTTGGTTAAACCTAGTAATCCATTAGCCAAACTCCTTAGGCCGCGGGGCCGTTTCGGGGAGGTCGCGACAGCTTGGCAACTCCGCTGGGGACTTCTTAGTGGACTTAGGCCGTTTTTCTTGTTCAAATACACCCTTAACGTGAATGTTTTTGCCATTGACCCCCTATTTTGCAGGTTCGGGATTTGGGGAATAAATGTTTATTTTTTTTCGAATGCTTGAGGCATCGTTTGCTTATAAACTGTCGTGCATGCTTTAAATGTTTTAGCACCACACTGCTGCACACACAACCATGCTGCCGGACCTGGGCTGCACTAGGAATGTTTAGGATGGTATTGAGTTGGATACGACTTCGACCGCGAGGCCGCGTAGTAGAGGTTGCCCAATTCAATCCCGAAAGTTTCTTTCTTGGTGTCAAGAATGCTTACCTTTGCCCGTGAGGCCACGTCGCATCGGGGTATCATTCTTGACCAAACCGGAGTTGTGAGGACTTGGCTTAGTGCGCGAGGTCGTGACTAGTCATCCCACCCTTGTAACTCTAATTTGTTAAGCCATCTAGAGTAGAAGTTCAGCCGCACGTTACATTCACATGTTTGTGTGATTAAAAGTTTGTCCTCCATTGTAGGTATGGTTTCTTTCTTTACTTGTTCACTTTTGGTTCAAACTTTCATTTTTGAAATTCGCGGAAATCAATCAAGTGTCCTAGGTGACCTAAGCTTATAATTGAAAATTTAAGGCAATCACTCTTAACAGTGAACCTTGAGCGTAAATCTCTAAATACCTTTGATTTAACCTTACCAAAACAAATGGTTTTGTCTAGACTTTCAGTTGTAGGCTTAAAATCACATTTTTTGTGCAGAAATTCTTTCAAGTCAAGATTACATCTTGGGGCATAAAATTGAAATCACATTCTCAATAAAATTCTTTTTTGTTCACATTTCGAAATCAAAATTCAAATCACTTTTTGTGTATTAATTTTTTTTAAAATAGGAATCACCTCATTTTTGCGAAAGTAAAATCACAAATCGGTCCTTCAAAATTGACGCCGCATTTTGCGATGAAACTTTTGGAATAAAAAGGGCGCTTGATTGATAGCCGCGATTTGATCTTTTAATGATGTATCCACTTACAATGAAATCTTGGTGAAATACTAAATGCCCATAAATAGGAACCATGGGGGCATGTATTGTTGCCTCGCTTTCGTCATAAGATGCGGCATCAGTGAAAGATCACTTTTTCATTCACATACTAACATTGTCTTTCTTTCGCAGGTTATGCGTAACAGTCATCCCTTGGAATTCTCTTGCTTAATCATGCAAGGAACCGGAGTTTAGAGATAGAACGTGAATTGCTTGTTTACACTCATCTATTCAAAAGTTTCTCGAATTTCATCCCTCTATTATCATTTGGAACTGCGTTTTCCATTTTGGGTTTTAATGTGAACCCAATCGATGTTTTTGAAAATCATGCGACTTACGTCTTTGAGTAGTGAGATTCTAATTTGTAGCATTGTTCTTTGAAAGTACTTGGAATATTTCAAATTGAACCCCTGAGTTAAGCTTTTATGTTTTACCTTCAAAATGTTTTGAAAAAAAAAAAAGAGTTTCAAGAAAGTTTTGCATAAGATTTTATCACTCTGCTTGATCATTTCTCAGGTTGGTCTGCAAAAAGATACTTTGAGATGGTAGGGTTGTAATCGTTCCAATAAGAATTTCTCGTGCGACAACTGACTTGTCTATTCATTTTTGTCAAACAGGTAAAATGAATGATTTGCTTGACATTCTCCTCCTCTAAACACTAAAGTTAGGCACTTGGAACTCAAATCAAACGCAATGTGCCATAATCACCAATTGAAGTGCGTCGCGCGAAGCACAAGTGCTCGTGATTTTTTCTGTATTCGACAGCCGGACTCCAAACAAAAGCCCCCAGAGTGATGATTGGGGCAGATCACTCAAGGGGCAACAACTACCATTCATGAAATAGAGGAATGTATGGGGGAAAGCATCCATGAAGCAATGCCCTCAAACGTCGAAGCAGGGAGCATCCCTCTCCTTTAGTCTCTAACGTTCACTGGGACTTAGTGAATTTGATGGCATCGGAAAGGCCAAGGTGGGAACAAGATTTTCAAGATGACTTGGAAATAATGATCCTCATTTAAATTTTTCAAACTTCATATGAAAATAACGGGAATTGAATTTTGTGAATTATCCCGCGAATGAAATAAGGGCCGCAAGGCCAATTTTCATGCAATTCGAGTCACTTTAGGTGATTTGTATTATGAATATATTGCATACATCCTTTATGTGTGTACTTCTTTTGATAATGCCAAAAAGTCATGGTGGAAGAAAGCGGATGAAGGGAGTTGCCAAACATACGAGGAAGCAAATTCAAATGAAGGGAGTTGCCAAACACCCAAGAAGGCAAATTCAAATGAAGAGTAAATCGTATCGTTTCCAGTTGTCCATTTTAATACAATTTTTGACACGATTCTTTTTTCCTTTGATAGAAAGCATCAAAGACTTGAAGGACAAATGCAAACGAGGGGTAATGTTGTATCGTTCCCAATTTTTCAATCCTTAAAGGGTCTTTAACTAACGCATTTTTTTTTATTCTTTATAGGTTTACTAAGTCGCCATGACGCAGGTAAGTGCCCTTCTCCCAAAATTCAAATGGAAATCAAATGGATAATTTTCATCACAAAGAAAAAGTCTTTGATGGTTTTGAGAAAAAACAAGCACTAAAGTGGAGACTGAAAAAGCAAGCTCTTCACAAAAATTTTGAATATCATCCTTATTAAAAAATTGTCTTTGTGCTTGACGGATCATTCATTTTGAATCAAAATTCCCTGTGGAGATTAATCAATTCGTGATGATCTCAACAAAATGAAATGGAGATGTTAATAATGCCAAGTGAGAAATACTTAGAGTGAGGAAAGGCAAGCCATTCCCAAACACGTCCCACAAATACTTTGAGAGTTGAGTGGAAGAGAAAATTAGTGTTGTTTAAGAGCAAGAGATTCATTCGCAAGTAGTACATGGATCGAAATGAAAGGAGGCATTTCCTTCTTCTATCCTATACACTACAGGTGACCATAGTTAGCCCATTTGAGCCATTAAATGTGAAGAGTTTGCAAAATACCCCTGTCAAGAACCACCCTACAACGGGGCAAATTTGGAGGTTTGGTTGACATGCTTTAGAGGAAAAGATGAGAAAGACTTTTTTGCCCTTACTTGCATTAATCTTTTTGTGGTAACTTCAGGTGAGTCCTTATGGAAGCTTGAAACATCCCACAATGAAGAAGAGCATTCATTTCTCTATCCAAACACTCGTACTATTTGCTTAACCAAGTTGAGCCTGAATATTCACTTTTAAAGCCCGAATGGTGATTGTCTTCCCACCTTGGGGAAAGGCACATGATTTGCCATGACAATTGGTGCTTATGTCACAATAAGTAAAAAATCTCGAAAATTCTAGGAGCTCAAAAGATTCAAATGAGCAAAAGTCAAATGAAAACTAGGGGGCATGAAAAAGCAGTGTGCCTGGTAAAAGCAAGGTCAATGCCCATTGTAAAAAAAAAAAGAGGGCCAAAAAAAAAAGGTTGCATCAAGAGAAAAATTCTCATAAAAAAAGGGAATGTCAAAAGCAAAATGCTTGCAAAGAAAAAAATCATTGCAAATGCAAAAGTCATTAGAGAAAAGAGCAAAGCTCTTACATTAAAATGATTAGTCAATGGATTTTCGAGACAAGTTGAATTTCAGAAGTCGAGTGCCTTCAAAAGATTGGATGATATGGTAATGATGCTATGATAATCACCAACTCCTAAATCCCATTTGAGAATTTCTAAGCCTTTCGAACCTTTACCCAAGCCAATATTACAACTTTCTTCAAAGTCTCTTCTGATTGGGATGGTTTAAGTAGAAATTTGGATTCCCAAACAAGCTATCGCTTGAAGAAGTGGGGGCAAAGTTATCTTATCTCATCTTAAGGTTTCTTGACTTGTAAACCCGATGGAGATGCTGATTGATAATTATTTCATTCCTTAGCCGCTAATGCTCATTCATTGTTAAAACCGTGACTAAACCTACACTACGGTCCTTTAAAAGACCTCTTAGATTGATCAATGTGTACTTATTGCGAATGATTCTCGAAACTCTCGACAACGGTCATGTGAGATATATTGAGTGATCAGACTATTTCCCACATTAATGGATGGGATCAAGCAGCCTTTTTGAGAATATGTGAGAAGCCCTTTTCCGATCAAGGAGCTCTTGTTTGACATATTTAACTAACTCTTTTCATGGACTGAGGTCTTCTCTGATAAAGATTTGTCTCGTAAGGGAATTTGATGATTAATGGCGTCTTTTAAGCCTAAAGGCAATTTTGCAATATTGAAGGATTCAAAATATTTTCCAAACAATCAAAACTAGCTTGAATTACTCATGTAATCAATGCTTTCTCATTGAATAAATCATTTTCATATGACCTCTCATGATGTTATCTTGCCTGGTACGCATTTGCTACCAAGGCATTTGTTATAACACGTTCTGTTAGATGTGCAGATGCCTCCTCGGAATTTCCTCAATATCCGACAGATATGGTGAGCTCTAATAGCCCGAAACCATTCTTACATGATAATTCTTCCCCATGAGAGATCGTGCTTTATGAAGGTTTGTGTGTTTGTCCTTAAACCACGCAATGCAAAGGTTCATGCATTCATTGCATAACACCCCGATTTCAAAAGGTTTCGGGTCTATCCTTAAACCCCGATTTCAAAAGGTTCCGGGTCAATCCTTAAACCCTGATTTCAAAAGGTTCCGGGTCTATCCTTAAACCCTGATTTCAAAAGGTTGCGGGTCAATCCTTAAACCCTGATTTCAAAAGATTCCGGGTCTATCCTTAAACCCTGATTTCAAAAGGTTGCGGGTCAATCCTTAAACCCTGATTTCAAAAGGTTCCGGGTCTATCCTTAAACCCTGATTTCAAAAGGTTGCGGGTCAATCCTTAAACCCTGGTTTCAAAAGGTTTCGGGTCTATCCTTAAACCCTGATTTCAAAAGGTTGCGGGTAAATCCTTAAACCCTGGTTTCAAAAGGTTCCGGGTCTATCCTTAAACCCTGATTTCAAAAGGTTCCGGGTCAATCCTTAAACCCTGATTTCAAAAGGTTCCGGGTCTATCCTTAAACCCTGATTTCAAAAGGTTGCGGGTCAGTCCTTAAACCCTGATTTCAAAAGGTTCCGGGTCTATCCTTAAACTCTGATTTCAAAAGGTTGCGGGTCAATCCTTAAACCCTGATTTCAAAAGGTTCCGGGTCTATCCTTAAACCCTGATTTCAAAAGGTTGCGGGTCAATCCTTAAACCCTGGTTTCAAAAGGTTCCGGGTCTATCCTTAAACCCTGATTTCAAAAGGTTGCTGGTCAATCCTTAAACCCTGGTTTCAAAAGGTTCCGGGTCTATCCTTAAACCCTGATTTCAAAAGGTTTCGGGTTATCCTTAAACCCCGATTTCAAAAGGTTCCGGGTCTGTCCTTAAACCCCGATTTCAAAAGGTTCCGGGTCTGTCCTTAAACCCCGATTTCAAAAGGTTCCGGGTCTGTCCTTAAACCCAAAAGGTTCCGGGTCTGTCCTTAAACCCCGATTTCAAAAGGTTTCGGGTCATCCTTAAACCCCGATTTGAAAAGGTTACGGGTCTATCCTTAAACCCCGATTTCAAAAGGTTTTGGGTCATCCTTAAACCCTGATTTCAAAAGGTTACGGGTCTATCCTTAAACCCTGATTTCAAAAGGTTTCGGGTCATCCTTAATCCCCAATTTCAAAAGGTTCCGGGTCTATCCTTAAACCCTGATTTCAAAAGGTTTCGGGTCTGTCCTTAAACCCCGATTTCAAAAGGTTTCGGGTCATCCTTAAACCCTGATTATAAAAGGTTACGGGTCTATCCTTAAATCCTGATTTCAAAAGGTTTCGATTCATCCTTAAACCCTGATTTCAAAGGGTTCCGGGTCTATCCTTAAACCCCGATTTCAAAAGGCTCCGGGTCTTTCCTTAAAACCCTGAAAATCTTGAGTGCAATTTAAAATCCTAAGTGGAAATCTTGAGCACTTTAAAATCCTGAGTGAAAAACATTAGGTATCTCAAAATCTTGAGTGCAATTTACCGTTCATAGGGTTTTAATCCCTAGGCATACTTTCAGGGTTTTGGTCCCTAGTTGTTCCTTCGAGCTGTTGTTCCTATTACTGTTCATAGGGTTTTAGTCCCTATGCGGGATCTTAGCTGCCCATAGGGTTTTACTCCCTAAGTGAAATTTCTGATGTTTACAGGGTTTTAGTCCTAAATGTCACCAGAATCTCTCTTTCCTTGCCCGGCGAGCTTCTGCAGCCCGGAGCACCAAATCAATCTGGCGAGCTTTCGCAGCCTAGAGTCTTCCTATTTCCTTGCCTGGCGAGCTTTCGCAGCCCGGAGCACCCCATCGACCTGGCGAGCTTTCGCAACCCAGAGTCTTTCTCTTCCCTTGCCCGGCGAACTTCTGCAGCCCGGAGCACCCAATCGATCTGGCGAGCTTTCGTAGCCCAGAGTCTTCCTCTTTCCTTGCCCGACGAGCTTTCATAGCCCGGAGCACTTTATCGACCTGGCGAGCTTTCGTAACCCAGAGTTTACTTCCTTTTTTTTAAAAAAAAAGGGTCATCTCTCATACATCTTCCCATGCCCTCTGTGAACAAAATTTAGGTGTATCTTATCTTTGAAGGGAACCCCTTCGAGCTCCCCTTCAAAGAGGGACAGCTGTTGACACCTAAATTTTGCCTAAATCATTTAGGGTTTTATCGCATAAAAATTAGGGTTTATTTTTTTAACCCCTAAACCAAAAATATTTTCATTAAAACTGCATGGCATATAGTTATTAGGTGCATTTACATTAATAGGACCTATTAGAACATATTTTCCATGTTTATTTTCAAAAATTAAATTAAAAAAAAGTTAGCTATTTAAAAAAAAAAGAGAAGAGAGAGGCCAGCGTTGAATTAGTCAACACTGGCCCATTTCACTTTCCTAGCCCTGTGCTGACCTGGGGAAGGGAAGAATGCAGCGAAGAAGTCAGAAAAAAGCAGAGGGGCAGAAGCACGGGGGTAGAGAGTTCCGAGGGAGAAGAGAAGAGTGACCGAGGGAGGGTTCCAGAGAGGGAGTTCGAGAGAGAGGGTCGCTGCGAGAGAACCGAGAGAGGCGAGGCTGAGCCCCTCCCGTCCACGGCCGTCGCGCCTCAACCGCAACTGGCGGAGCTCCGACGTCTCGCGGTAGGTTCCGGTCCCGAGTTTTCGTCGGGTTTTTCTTCATTTGGTTTGAGTTGGGGTTGATTTCCTGAGGATTCCGGCTCGAAGGCGTGCGGGACTACCGGACGAAGTCCGATCTGTCGTCCACGTCCGCCGCCTTCGAGCCGGATAGGGAGCGCCACAAAGGCCGCCCCTCCTTCCCCTGTTTTTGGTCTGCTGGTCGGCGTCCTCTGTTTCTTCGGGTTCACTGGCCGGAGCTCGCGGCCATCCGGCTCGCTCGAGTTCCGGCCCGTGATACCGCGTGCTTGATCCTACCTCTTTGATGCGTTTTTCCGTGTGAATCTCGGACACGTTTGAGCTCCGATCGCGCCTAAAATCTCCCGTTTTCGTTACGCACTCCAACCGTTCGATGTTATGCATGAGTGAAATCCGGTTTCCTTCCCTTAGTATATGATGCGTTTTTTTAGCCTTGGCTATGTCCTCTTCACTCGCGGTGTGTTGGTTGAGCTGTCGCCGATTCCCGGTAGGTCGAGTCGTTTTAGTTTCTTTCCCGACGACTGAAGGAGGTCCGCGGGGAGGCAACACGAGCGCGGAGCTCGGGTTGGCCGGTTCACCGTCGGGGTCTGCTCGGTCCGTGGTCGGCCACCTCCTCGTCGGGGCTTGGATGGACCCGGTCGGACGCCGGTCGCCGCGGAGGTGAGGCAGGAGGAGGTCGCCCGCCACCCCTCGTCGGGGTGGTGACGCGGCTGGCGATAGCCAGTCCCTCGCCGGGATCTGGCTGGCCCGTGACCAGCCAACCTATCGTCGGAGTCGGGACGGTCCCGGCCACCACGGCGGTGGCGCGGACGGGTGAGGCGCCGGTCGCCGGCGTTGGGGGCGGCTACAGACTCGAAGGGGAGGCGCGAGTTGGGTCGGCGGCCAGTGGCCGAGTCGGACGCGTGGGCGATCTGGGTAGGGTTTCTCGCGTCCGGGTCGGGTCGTGGGTCTGACCGGGTAGGTTTTATTTAGTGTGTGGGCTTTTAGTGTTTTGTTAGGACTTGGGGCTTTTCGCGGATGGGGCAAAATCCGGAATTAGGCTAAGTTGTTTTCTCGTTTTTTTTTATTTTAGTGGGCTTTGGGCTTTTCTTTTTTTTATGAAATAATTTTGGGCTGGGCCTTTTCTTTTTTCATTTGCCGGACCGGGCTCAATAAATGAACCCGGTCCAGTCGTGGACCCGGGCCGGCGTGCCCGGGTCAATCTCGATCCGGGTGGGATAGAGAGATCCGACCCAGTCTATTTTTATTATTATTTTAATATTTTTTAAAAAAAAATTTAAAAAGAATTTTCGAAAAAATAAAAATTCAATTTTTTTTTCAAATTTTTTTAAAAAAATTCCAAAAAAAATTTTCGAAAAAAAAAATTCAAAAATTTCAAAAAAATTTTCAAGAAAATTTCGAAAAAAAAGTTTAAAATTAAAATTAATTTTTTTTAAAAAAATTAAAAATCAGAAGTTTTATTTGGGCCTTGAAATTGGGTTTTCTTGCCTTATTATATTATCAGTGCCATGTTTGATCGCACGTGCTCGGTTCTCACACTTTGAATTGCACTTTTAATTTAATCTCTATGTAGTTGATTATGCATGTTTAGGTTTAAATATTATTTGTTGTTTCCCTTAGCTTAGTTAGGAACGGAATTTTGAGACTCCCGATTAGCGAGAACATGTTAGGTGGTGAATTGAACAAGATCAGGTAACGAAAGGGCACTAGTTTGTCAATTAGTGTAATCAAGTCCCCGTACCCACTGAATCTCTGGTTCGTAGAAGTGAAGCATTTCTCCCGTGCTTTACTTAGGTGCCTAATCGACCCACCAAAAATCGATTAGTGGCGACTCCTAAGTGAAATTGATTTGCATGTTATCAACTTAAACATAAGTCGCGAATTGGTATGAGCTGGGGAGAGCTCGAGCTAGGTTAAACCTAGTAATCCATTAGCCAAACTCCTTAGGCCGCGGGGCCGTTTCGGGGAGGTCGCGACAAAGGGTGCTCTTAAGAATGCAATTATAAAATATTATGAGCACCTCCTTCAAAACTCCAATCCTACTAGCATTCCATATGAAAGATATGCTTCTTTATTTCATGAAGATATCAATGCTCTTGTTACCTTTCCTATATTTCAAAGATAAAAAATCCTTAGAGTCTTAATGGGTTTTAACGACTTCAAAGCTTCAGGTCCAGATGGCTTTAACAATCTGTTCTACAAAAGCGCTTGGCACATCATAGACATTAAGGAAGTTATTATGGAATTATTCTCGTCAGAAAGAATGTTGAAATCTATAAATTCCACATTGATTTCACTCATACCGAAGGTTCAGAATCCATCATACCTCAAGGAGTTCAGACCCATTTTATGTTGCAATGTCATATACAAGATCATATATAAGCTTCTTGCAGAACGGATTAGTTGCATGCTTCCGAAGATCGTCGATCTCAACCAAACTGCTTTCATCAGTGGACGACAGATCTCGGAGAATATTCTGCTATGCCAAGACCTTCTACACAACTACCACAAGGGAGGAAAGGTTAAACGGCTGGCAATAATGATTGATCTCATGAAAGCCTATCACAAATGGGATGCAGTCCTCGGGTTCTCAAAGCTATAAATACTCCCCACGACTTGATTGCTCTAATAGCCGAGTGCATTACTACTCCGACGTTCTCAGTGAACTTCAATGGCGAACATGTTGGCTATTTTAAGAGTACGAATAGGCTGTGGCAAGGTGATCCTTTTTCTCCACACCTTTTTGTAATGGTTATGGAAATTCTTAACATAATTGTTAGTGCGAAAGTTGCTACTTCTTCTTTCAAGTATCATTGGCACTGCAAAACGCAATGAATCACACACTTATGCTTCGCAGACGACTTGTTATTACTTTCTCATGGAGATGTAGATTTCGTCATTTGCCTTGTAGATACCCTAGATGAATTTGCAACTCTCATAGGATTGCGGTTCAACCCGGACAAATGTCAAATCTTTTTTTCTAGGTTGAATGAGGTTGAGAAGCACCTTATACTAGACCACATGCCTTTTTCTCTAGGTACCCTCCCTATTAGATACCTGGGTATCCCCCTTGTTACCAAAAGAATTACCCACACAAATCGTAAAATTCTTACAGATAAGATCTTCAAGAAAATTGAAAGTTAGGGCATGAAGCATGTCAGTTATGCAGGGTGTCTACAGTTAGCCAAGTCAGTCCTCATTTCCATCTGCACCTACTGGATGCAAATGTTTCTACTTCCAAAGCACACTATATACAAGGTTGAGAAGAGGATTAGACAATTCTTACGGGCTAGTAATACAACAAATCATGGCTCGCACAAGGTTGCACAGAAGTAGTTTGCTCGCCTAAAAAGGAAGGAGGATTAGGATTGCCTAATATGAACATATGAAACAAAGTATTGCTAGGCCGCATGCCATGGAACCTCATCAATCGTCCATCCTCTTCCCTTTGGAGTATTTGGGCTCACAACACCAAATGCAGAGGCACCCCAATTATGCAACTCGACATTAAGGGCAGTATGGGTTGGAGTTGGAGATGTCTCCTTAAATTGCAACCCGTTCTAACGTCAATTATTCCAAGCTCAAGATACTGTTGCCAAGATATATATGATGAACTCAGACATATAGGACCAACTGTGGAGTGGTATAACTTAATTTGGACTAGTGGCATTAGCAAACACAATTTTATTGGCTGGCTAGTTTGTAGAGATAGACTACCTACAGCCGGGATTGTCGCACAATGGATGCCTTCAGTTAATATCCAGTGTAATTTCTATAAAGCTGGTATTGAAAACATAACACATTTGTTGTCTAGTGTGAGTGGACAAGCAACACATGGCATTGTATCGTAGCACAACATGGGATTAGACGCCCTTTAGGAGGATGGAATGAAGAACTTCAATAGACGATTAGGGCAACAAAAGGTAAAGACTTAGCGGCAAGACTTATCAAGTTGTCCTTTCTAGAATCATATATTGCATTTGGATAGAGTACAATAGTAGACAGTTTTAAAACAAGTCAACAGACTTCCATATTTTTTTGGCTAACGTACGTAAAAATGTCAGACATAAAGCTTCGCTCTATGAAAAAATTAGACCTTCCCAGGCAAATGTTGTATTGACTACTATATAGAGACTTCCTAACTCCATCTTTTTTAATCATTAGCATTATTTGTAATGCTGAGAGATGCCCCTAAGTTGTTGATCATCATCTGATTTATAATACTTACATTCACATAAAAAAAATAAATTAAATTAAAGTAATAAATAAATTGCTAGAGGAGATGGGAAAAACCTTGATGCACTAAGCAAACCGAAAGCTAAGACCATTCGCAAGTCCAAGGCAAATCAAGAACGCATCCGTCGCTCTCCATCATCAAGTTCCATTCGCAAGTCCAAGGCACCGTGACAATGCTAAGACCAGAAACTCCCGCGAACGGTCCTTGCTTTACCACCTGACACCATCCTTGATCAATCCCGGTGTTCCCTGTCGCTTCCGTGGCTGTGGCGCTTCTACACCATCGCGGCCTGTATTTCTATTTTGCAAATTGACCGAAGCGCCACCACATCACCACCGCCACACCCACCGTCTGCCGCCGTCAGTCGATCCGCAAGCCCAAGTTCGATCCGAGTTCAAATTTGGAAAGAAATCCGCAAATAAGATAAAAATCTCTATCCGGTATATTTTTAAAATATTTAAATTCTTAGTTTGAATATTTTGAATATTCCATGAATATTACATGATTGACTAGATACCTTAGGATAATGCTTACTTTGTCCGCAATGTTCAAAAATACCCAAAATTAGGAATTTTTCCTAATTTGACAATGTATCTGGATGACTATCCGACCTTATCCATAAGGTACGGTATACGGCGATATAGAAAATCATTATCTTATCCATAATCACTTGAATACTATAATAAATTTTATTCGCTTTCTAAATTCGAATAATCAATTTTCTGTCGATATCTATAACCCTATAGATAAGACTGTTAATTTGATTTCTTTTCCTAATTCAAATTTGATAAGAAGAATCTTGTGGATTGCGTGGATTGTTTGAATGCGGTTGTTATCTTTGTTTGATTTTTTAAATAAAGAAAGTCAAAAAATATGTTAGTTAAGATTTAAATTAGAAGTTTTGCATGTTTAGGCAATCCTAAATGTATCTAGAAGATACTACCCGCCTGGGTGGCGCTGCTGGAGCGCGCACTCTTCCTCTCGCAAAAGGTTAAGTGTTCAAATCCCGGGCGCCGCAGAGTGACTTAACCGGTGGCACGTGTATGGTGGCTAGCACGTTTCGCCCCCAGGGTTTACTCCCCGGCTGTCGGCCGTGCAGGGGTTCCCTGAGTTATCAAAAAAAAAATGTATCTAGAAGATAGGATAATTATTTAATTTAAATTAGGACTTGAGATAATTTATTTCCTAGTTTAAATTAGGTGTTATTCTAATCCTAATAGATTATTTAGGTTATTTTTAGATTTTGAATTTCCATGAAAATCCCAAAAAGAATGAGTTACTTTAGGACAGATTAAGATAGATTGCATGTTAATTTAGATATTTTTTTCATTTCGAATTTCATTGGAAAAATATCAAAAATAAATCATTTGTCCGTCATTAGAATTAGGCCACGTCATCGCATGACATGTAGTTCGCATGCTAGGTTGCATTAATCGCATGTCATTTTTTGCACGTCATTACATATAGGTTAGTTTGCATTTTAATAAAGTACAAACCCTAAAGAACATCTTGAGTGCCTTATTTTGTTAATTAGAAATCATATTAGGATTGTCTGTGTGATTTTCTACTAACAATACAGATGCTTGTGTTGCATTAAGGTACGTCATTCTTCTAATCTTGCAATCTATTTATTGCTTTCTTGGGTGTTAAATTGATAGTTTGTACACCTGCATGAACACCTCACATGTTAGTGATTAGGTAGTAAAATGGATTCAGACTACCTGCATAAATATTTTTGAAAAGAAAAGGTACCGAAACGGCGTTAGACTAGATCTAGCGTAACCAAGTTCCCGAGCTTAGAATTTCTGTTCGTAGGAATAAAACATATCTCCCTATGTTTTATTTAGGTTTCTAATCGATCTACTATAAATAGATTAGTGGCGACTCCAAGCATAAAAACTTTTGCATGTTAAAAATTTAAACCCTAAGTTGCGAATTGGTAGGGCTTAAGAGGGCTCGAGTTAGGCTTAGTCTTAATAATCTATTAGCTTGAGAAATTTAGGTCGCGATAGCTTGGCGACTCCGCTGGGGATTATGAGTGAAAACTCTTAGTGGACTTAGGCCAGTTTTTCTTTTCAAAAAATATTTTTGTTTGGCAGGGAGGATCCCAGGTATGTCCCTAACATTTTAGGTGTTAAATGTTTTTTGTAAAATGAGAGGTATAAGGGGAGGCGTGATTGTTAATCATTGTTTTGCAGGGAGGTGTTTGGATGAATAGTTTATTTTATGCACGAAGCGCCGTATGATATAACCTGATGTGCATGTCTTGCATTTACATTACACCGCACACACTACCCGCTACCGGACCTAGGCGGCACAAGTTTAGGATGGTACTGAGATAGCGAACACCCTGACCACACTCGCGTGGTACGGGTCGTCCTCCTTGGTCCTGGAAGTTCTTTCACGGTGTCATTGAGTTACCACCATGGTTGCAACCCTGCAACCCGGGTCGGCTCCTTGACTGAGTTGGAGTCAGGGGACCCCAACCAAACCACAACCATGACTGGTTTAGCCTGGTAATCCTCGCGTCTCCACTCTGCAAGCCAGAGTCTAGATAGAAATCGAACCTCACATTTCATGTGCATGTCTATGTGATTACCATTCATCTATCATTAGTCAAGTAAGTTCCCTACACTCTTACTCCGTTATATTTTTAATACCGTGTCGGTTCACGGCAAGTGAGTCAATCATCGTGTTATTTGAAAAACACTTTAAACCGATGGTTTCAAAGTTTGTAATTTCAATGCTTCATAGTTGATAAATTGAGCATTCAACCATTGTGATGGGCCGGTCATGTGAAATCATTTTGTTTGTTGCAAATTCATAGAATGTTCTTGTTTCAAGGGCACGTTAAAGTATACCAAACTAGCCCGGTGATGACAGCCAACCATGAAAAGAAAATATCATCCAAGGAGAAATTCTGAGGGCTGGGCTTTCTCATGCTCCCTCCAAAAAAAGACTTTTTGACAATAAAAAGCATTTCATTGCTTTAAAAAAAAAACTTTTCCAAAGCATGCATCAAATAAACCCTGTTTGTTTGTCTGACTCATTTACTTCATGTCTCATAGTATAATTCTACAGCTTATTGTGATGAGGAATTGACACATCAAGTTCTATTGATGATGAACCTATGGGGCAAAATATCAACACCTACTTGGGTATGATGCTATCTTCGAAGAACGAAAATGAGTGCTCAATAGTAGGGGATGACGAACTGAGGGGCATGTCGAACTTTGATGATGATAATGGACTGACATATCCGATTGAAATAATATTATAGTTCTAATTGGAATCTTCTGAGTCTCAATTCACATTTGCTTAGTATCCTATTCATGCACGCTTTTTTGTGTAGGGGCAAAAGTAACGATGGAGCATTCATGTGTCCATTCCTTCTAAATAGGGGCAATCAAAGGGCTCCCATTCCAAAAAATGTCTCTCTGTGTTGATGTTCTCACACCTTTTGCAGGGACCATTTATTTTGAATGCTCAATGCCATATTTTTCATGCTTATGATGAGATTTTTTAGTATGATAAATATGTTCGGAAGTTGCGAACTTTTTTGTGCTTGAAGTTGATAAGCTTGTGAAATGATCACATCTTTCAAGAAAAAGAAATTTTGCTTGGTAAGTTTACCTATTTGACCCATCAATTTCATGTTGAAATTTGTCAAGATGGACAATTCAATGAATGATGTGGAATTATTTGAGTATGCTAAATGAGATATGTTGGGATGATGAAAGACAAGCCATATCCTATACACCGTCCTCTATTCATACACTTGTGAGATGAGTGAAAAATTCCATGTCCACAAGGTAAAGGGTTATCTCGCAAAAGGTACGACTACCGAAATGACGAGAGGCAATTCACTTCTCTATCCTAAACAATACAGGTTTTTCATTGTTTCGCTACTTTAAGCCTAAACACTTGGAGAAGTTTTTTCAAATTTTCCCTTTCAAGAATCACCTCACATCGGGATAAACTGGAGGTAAGTCGACATCGTAAGGTGAGAAAAATGGATAAAAATTTTCTTGCTCACACTTACATCAATCTTCAAGTGTTGCTATTGCAAATGAACTCAAACAATAATTCAAGTGCCTTAGAATGATGAAGAGCGGTTCTTTCTCTATCCTACACACTTTATCCATTGCTTAGCCCATTAGAGCCTGCAATTTCATTTCATAAAAACCCAGTTGGTGATCATCCCCCACACTGGGGTAAGGTAAAAGCCATCACTGTCCACGCAGCATATCCGGAGCGCCGATAGAAGATGAAGACCCTAAGAGTCCAAATGTTAGTCATTCGGTCAAAACAAGCCAAAGTGTGGCTGACCAATGTATGCATTGTAGACAGTGTGTGTCAAAAGTCAAAAAAAAAAACTAAGGGGCATGAAAAAGCAGTGTGCCTAGTAAAAGCAAGGCCAATGCCCATGAAAAAAAGAAGAGAAAGAAAAAAAATGAAGAAAAAGGAGAGAACTTCGGAGTAGAAAATGTCGAGATATGATGTGACAAAGTCACAAAGATATCCACAGTCTTAAGAAGTCAAGTGACAAGTTCTCGAGGCCAATGGAGCATCTACCAAGAAGACAATCCCTAGCGAAAAAGAGGACCGGTGGTAATGCCTAGATGATCACCAACTCTCACCCTATTTATACACATCTTTGAGCCTGATGTATCCTTTTGTTTCTTAATCTGTGAACCCAGCCTACGTTACGTCCTTTGCAAAGTCTGTTCAGATTAGGGCACTTGAATTAACGTAGAATTCATATGTTTATAAGCTTAGCTCGAAGAAGTGCGAGCAAGTCTATTTCTATTTCATTTTACAGGGTTCTTGACTTGTAAACCTAGAGACGATTGTGGAGTATTTTCTTTTAATAGCCTCGACTCGAAGAGTCCTCTTTGTTAAGCGATTGACCAAATCGACGCTACGGTCCTGATAAAGACCTCTTATATTGGTAAGGTTGTACTGCTTGCGAGAATACTCAGATCCTTGTCGACATGATGACGGTGAGATGGAGTGATTCTCATTAAATAGCCATTCTGAATAAGAGTGAGTGAAAGCCCTTTCTAACTGAAAGTCTCTCATTTAGCACTCTTAAGAAATCCACATTATTAGTGAAAATTGTATTAATTAATGATTCTCCCCAATGGAAATTTGGTGATGCAAATACAGTAAAACCATCGGGCATAAATCTCAATTGAATTGATGAATTTTGAAATGTGAGTTCTAGAATAGTTGTGATTGCTAATATATTTGATTAATGCATATGTGTTTTGCTCTAGTCATGTCTGACAGATAATGTTTCCTCAAAGACTGAAGAGTTCCCAATGCTACAGTTGCTTTTTGAAGCTTCGTATTCGTCTAAATTTTTTTGAATATTCAATTACCTGATTGTAGTTTGGGGTATTATTTCCAAAAATCCGAAGAGAATTTTCGATCCTATTAATCATATCTGATTGAAGTTTCAAATATCTTCTCGAAGATACGAAGGGAATCATCAAGCCCATTCAAATATCTGATTGAAGTTTCAGGTATTATTTACGGAAATCCAAAGGGAATTTTCGATCTATTAATCATATTTGATTGCAGTTTTAGATATCTTTCTTGAAAATCCGAAGGGAATTTTCGAGCCTATTCAAATAACTTATTGTAGTTTCAAATATCTTTCTCGAAGATCCAAAGGGAATTTTCGAGCATATCCATATTTGATTGCAGTTTCAGTTTCAAGTATCTTTCTCAATGATCCGAAGGGAATTTTTGAGGCCATTCAAATACATGATTGGAGTTTTAGGAATCTTTCTTGAAAGTATGAAGGGAATTATTCGATACCTTTTATCGAAAATCCGAAGGGAATTTTCGAGCCCATCTCATCTCAAGCAACTTCTCTGAAAATCCAAAGGGAATTTTCGAGTTTATTTCAGGTCTTATTTCGAAAATCTGAAGAGAATTTTCGAGCTTTCAAATACTATTGGGAATTCTAGATACTTGGCGGGTTTTCAAAAGCTATTCCATAGCCCAAGTTTCCTTTCCCAAATCTTCACGTAAGTAAGTGTAGGTATGTTTTCTATTCTTACATTAGCATCCACATTTCACATTAGAAAATGGGTGTGGGCTCATTGAGATCCCGTTTACTCAACAAAAAGATTAATGTTTCTCATTGCATTTGCATTATCAAAATTTAGGCATCATTTTGTCTTTGAATGAAACCTCTTCGAGCTCCCCTTCAAAGAGGGGCAGCAGTTGACACCTAAATTTTGGCACATCATTTAGTGATTAATTGCATAGAAAATTAGGAATTAAAACAAAAATATCAAAATCACATAGCATATAGTTTAAAATCATATAGTTTAATTGCATTGAACATCGGACCGGTGGCAGTGAGTAAGTTGAAAATCCATTGCATAAATCAAGCTCGTGTACCGAACAAAGCTCGTCTCGCTCGAAAGATAGGGGCCGAAAATCAAAAGTCTAAAAGGCCTTCGTTGTCTTAATTTGAGCTTAAATCAGCCCATCAAGCTTAATTAGAGAAAAACCCTAATTAATTCGGCCCATCATCAAGTTCCATTTGCAAGTCCAAGGCACCGTGACATTGCTGAGACCAGCAACTCCCGCGAACGGTCCTTGCTTTACCACCTGACGCCATCCCCGATCAATCCCGATGTTCCCTGTCGCTTTTGTGGCCGTGGCGCCCCTACATCGTCGCGGCCTGTATTTCTGTTTTGCAGATTGACCGGAGCACCACCACATCGCCACCGCCGCACCCGCCGTCCGCCGCCGTCAGTCGATCCGCAAGTCCGAGTTCAATTCGAGTTCAAATTTGGAAAGAAATCCTCAAATAAGATAAAAATCTCTATCTGGTATATTTTCAAAATATTTAAATTCTTAGTTTGAATATTTTGAATATTCCGTGAATATTACATGATTGACTAGATACTTAGGATAATGCTTGCTTTGTTCGCAATGTTCTAAAATACCCAAAATTAGGAATTTTTCCTAATTTGGCAACGTATCTGGACGATTATCCGACCTTATCCATAAGGTACGATATGCGGCGATACGGAAAATCGTTATCTTATCCATAATCACTTTGATACGATATTAGATTTTATTCGGCAAAAGTACACCACAAGTGCCATAACTTGTGTACGGCGATCACTTTGGTGCCATAACTTTTTTTCGGATCACTTTAGTGCCAACTTTTTTAAAAAACGATCATTTTAGTGCCAATGCTAACGTGGCTCGCCAGAAATCCGATGTGGCGCTGACACGGCTAGCCGGAGAGATCCACGGCTTGCCGGAGAGGTCCAGTCAGCATTAAAAACCAAAAACGACGCCGTTTTATCCTGCTGACGTGTATTTTTTAAAAATATTATATTATATTATATTAAAAATTTAAATTTAAAAAAAAAACCCTTCAGCAGCGGCGAGGGAGCCCTCGCCGCTACTGCCTGGGTCGCCACCACCGCCGGGAAGGGCCGGCGGTGGTGGGCGCAGTGGCCGGGGCCCGGCGACCCTCGCCTCGCCCGGATCCGGCGAGGCGAGACCTCGCCGTCGCCTGGGTCGCGATGGCGAGGTCTCGCCTCGCCGGATCCAGGCGAGGCCGACCTCGCCGTCGCCTGGGTCGCGACGGCGAGGCGCGGCCTCGCCTTCGCTGGGCGAGGCCGAGCCTCGCCGGGCCCCGGCCAGGGGCCGGCGACCCTCGCCGGGCCCCGGCCAGGGGCCGGCGACCCTCGCCGGCCACTGCGCCCACCACCGCCGGCCCTTCCCGGCGGTGGTGGCTACCCAGGCAGCAGCGGCGAGGGAGCCCTCGCCGCTGCTGCAGGTTTTTTTTTTTCTAAAAATTAAAAATTCGAAAAAAAACCACGTAATTTCCACGTGTACAAGTCATATTATTATTTTTTTAATATAAATGCCAAGTCAGCATTTTGGCCGGAATTTTAGCCGGAGTCACTAAAGTGATCTATTTTCCTTCGACTTGGCACTAAAGTGATCCGAAAAAAAGTTATGGCACCAAAGTGATCGCCGTACACAAGTTATGGCACTTGTAGTGTACTTTTGCCGATTTTATTCGCTTTCCAAATTCGAATAACCAATTTTCTGTCGATATCTATAACCCTATAGATATGATTGTTAATTTGATTTTTTTTCCTAATTCAAATTTGATAAGAAGAATCTTTGTCACGCCCCCAAACTCCATCAAGCTCGTGGCATTCCTCTTCGGTCGAATTAGTGCGACGTCTCAGGAAACGTCGCCGACCCAAATCAGCACATCAGAGATATAAAGCACTAGCGAAAGCCACAAACACCCAGACAATAATTGACTAGGGTAAAAGGGAGAATATACATTCATTACTAATTCAAACTTATATAATATCCACCATTTACAATCCACATAATATACATACACACCAAACTTCTAAACTATACACCACCGATATAAAAAAGATTAGTAGCCTGGATATACCCTATCTCCAAAAATGGGATACTTCAAAAGGCCTTCGCTCAACCCCTAAAACTAGCCCCTACGTCCCCTAGATGGCGTTCACTTCGAATCCGACTCCCCAGAATCCGAATCCGAATCCCCCTGAGCCACCTGCTCCTTTGAGGACTTCGAATTAGCCTCAATCTCAATCGGGTTATCCTCATCACCCGACTCTAGCGGAACCTCAATCCATTCCTCCTCCTCAAACTCCTCTTCTGGCTCTTCCTCTGGCTCATTTTCTGGCTCATCCTCTGGTTCGTCCTCGGGTTCTTCTTCCGGTACCTCTTCAGGCTCTTCTTCGGGCTCTTCCTCTTCAGGTTCCTCCTCTAGTATTGCACCTAGGTCCACATCCATCGGATCATAACCTGCCTGTGATTCCTCCGGCTCTGGATCAAGCTCAGCCACTGAAGGTTCGGGTGCTGCAAGAACGGGCTGATATCCTGATTGGGCGAGACTAGTATCCAAGCTAGTTATCTCACCGTCGGGAGGAGGTATGGCCGACAGATCCTAATCCCCTACTTCATCAAAGGGAACATCAAAGTCACGGACGGGGCCTAACTCATCCATTCCGTCCTGAAACATCCAGGCGGTATAGGTATGGGCTTGCCAAAGGAGTTGCCCTATGTCTACCCAAATTACCGTAGTGTGCTTAATTCAGGTCAAGTTATCGTCTATTGGGTACTCTACAACATTATGGTCGGTGTGCATCGGTATCCAAAAACGCTACGGCGGCAGCGGTGGAAGATTCATAGCTCAGGCGGGGGTTCTGAAATTGTTTGGTTGAAATAACCATGAGAACACGTCTCAGCAAGTAACACCCTAAACCCCACCTAGGCTAACACGTACCTCCAGACAAGTTCAAACACCATAACAATCAATGAGCACATCACAAGCACACAATTGCACTTATCCGGGCTTTTAATGCGTGCAACCTACACGTTAGTCACAATAACATAAATTTCAACCATATGCACATTTCAAATTAATTCTCATGCCCACAAACAAAGTCGAACATGTGTCATTTCCATACTCGACATTTCACACACACTCGTTTGCACACCATCATATTACTTTCATTCGACTTGCCAGTGACCCGCGTAACAGTACCGCCTTAGGTTCACTTTCAATTCACGGTCCACAAATGACCATCTCATTTTCACAACACTTCTTAGCCCACATAATGGTACCGCTCAGGCTATGTATCTTGCTCGCATAATAGTACTCTCTTAGGCTCAACATCTACCACCTCAATTTCATAACACTTCTTAGCCAGCGTAATAGTACAGCCTCAGACTATGTATCTTGTCTGTGTAACAGTACCAGCTCAAGCTCAACATCCACCATCTACGGCACAACCTGCGTTGAAGTACACGCCTCAGGTTGACCGTCTTCCTGTAATACCGGGCATCGTCCCACGTTAAAGTACCGCCTCAGGACGGCTCAATTCCCCGCGTTAAAGTACACGCCTCAGGGATTCTCGTGACCACACGCACAACACATCACACAATTTCTCATTCATTCACTCGCTCGATTTACACACCAACATGCCAAATTACCAGCCGATCAAATTCGGCCCATGCACGCATCGAACTCACGCATTTCACATGCTCAATTAACACCCAATCATGGCCAATTGCTAGTCAATTCAATTCAGCCCATGCGCGCATATAACAGTCCACATTTCAATCAATTAATTCACAATCTGACTAACAAACAAGGTCGCCATTGGACCCACAATCACAGCCACAACTATGGACATAAATTCAACATTTCCATGTCTATTTCAAGCCACAATAGCCACACAAACCAGCCAACCCAATTCAATTCGCACGTGCACAATTAACCCGAATTTCTGCATTTTAGGCCAAATTCCGCCAATCACGGGTGTTGTACTCCTACCGACAACCCCCAAACCAACACACATTATATTTTAATCACCAATATACACCAATTCGGCCATAGGATGAACAGTAACTCGGCCACAACAAAAAATCACCATAACGGCGCATTTAGGCCTGTTTTTTGCGCAATAAGCCACAATAATCACTCGGGATCATTCCGATTACTTAATCAATCAATTCTAACCTCAAATCCACCTTAAAAATCATCACAATTTCTCCCAAAGCACGTCGCCAAATCAGTCCAACCATTGTCCCACGATTAACCCCTAAAACTCGCTAAAACGGCCCCAAACTAATCCGAAAATACCCGTTATCCTATGCGAGGGTTAAGATATCACTTACTTGTGATTCCTACGCGAAATTGAGGCCTCAATGGTGGCTGGACAGAGAGCAAACAGCAGCGACAGCTGCGACAAGCGGTAAGGGTTACCGGCGACTCGCCGGCGGTCACAAGCGGCGGCGATCAACGGCGATGGGCTGCTGGTTTTCTTGGCTGAGCTGGGGCTGAGATGGGCTGGTGAGGGTGATTCGGTGAGAACAAAAATAGAGGAGAGAGAGGCGGTGATGCGTGGTGGTGGCGGGTCACGACTTCACGAGCGGACGGCGGTGATCCGGCTCGGCGGGGAAGCGGCGGCTGGCCACGGTCATGGTGAGGAAGCTCGGCCAAGATGGAGAGAGGGAGAGAGATGGCCGAGAGAGTGGAAATGAGAAGAGAGAGAAAATAGGAAGAAATAGTCTACTTAGGCCAATAATTGGTGTCTAATAGCCCTAGGAAGTGACCATCCTACGCTCCTCTCTATTTCCAAATCGACGGCCACGATTCAATCTTAGCCTAAGATCGACGATTCAGATTAATCCTTGCCAAAAATATCCAGGGGCAAAATTGGAATTTCACAAAATTTCCAAGGGCAAAATTGTCCAAAAATTTCTATTTCTAAAGTAGGTGTGAAATGACCAAAATGCCCCTCTCACTTTATACTTGGCCTTAACAAAGTCTCAGGGGTAAAACGGTCATTTTCCATTTCTCGCCAGAATTCAAATTTTCTAAAGAATCCGAACAAATCTGAGGCTGACTAAGCCAACAACAACGTCGTCCAATTATCCTATCGTGACATTCATAATTTCCGAGGCCCAATCTTGATCGTTAATTAATGACCAAATTTAATTAACGTAACTTGAGCATATCTCGAACTAACGGATGGCTTTTGGGGAAATTCGCACATTTGACCCGTGGCCAATATTGAATGAAGCCACGTTTAAGTTCACTCGGATCGTGACGACCTCGGTTGTCACTTAATCGCGAGGATCGATTGCTAGTTCCAACGGACACGATTGTTTGGTATAGGTTTGGGGTTATTCGTCAGTTCATCTCGTGGTCAAGCGGAATCACCCGCGATCCATTTGTATGACAGCTACGAATTGATCCTTAACTATCCTTGGATTGGCCTACATTGGCTCAAAATGTCACCTCGACAATTTTTATGGTTGAAAGTCGGTTCACGATCGAGTTTCTTTGGTTGCGCGAATTTAAATCCCTAATTAGCCTTTCCTTATTGGTTAGTATCCTAGGAGTGATCAGTTCCGAGCGAGATCTAACTATAAGCACGTCCATAAATCCTCCATTTCATAAATCCCAAGTGGGTCAGATTTCAGAATGTCACAATCTTGCGGATTGCGTGGATTGTTTGAATGCGGCTGTTATCTTTATTTGATTTTTTAAATAAAGAAAGTCCAAAACTATGTTAGTTAGGATTTAAATTAGAAGTTTTGCATGTTTAGGGAACCCTAAATGTATCTAGAAGATAGGATAATTATTTAATTTAAATTAGGACTTGAGATAATTTGTTTCCTAGTTTAAATTAGGTGTTATTCTAATCCTAATAAATTATTTAGGTTATTTTTAGATTTCGAATTTCCATGAAAATGTCAAAAAGAATGAGTTACTTTATGACAGATTAAGATAGATTTCATGTTAATTTAGACATTTTTTTATTTCGAATTTCATTGGAAAAATACCAAAAATAAATCATTTGTCCGTCATTAGAATTAGGTCACGTCATCGCATGACATATAGTTCGCATGCTAGGTTGCATTAATCGCATGTCATTTTTTGCATGTAATTGCATATAGGTTAGTTTGCATTTTAATAAAGCACAAACCCTAAAGAACATCTTGAGTGCCTTGCTTTGTTAATTAGAAATCATATTAGGATTGTCCGTGTGATTTTCTACTAACAATACAGATGCTTGCGTTGCATTAAGGTACGTTATTCTCCTAATTTTGCAATCTATTGATTGCTTTCTTGGGTGTTAAATTGGTGGTTTGCGCACCCGCATGAACACCTCACATGTTAGTGATTAGGTAATAAAATGGATTCAGACTGCCTGCATAAATATTTTTGAAAAGAAAAGGTATCGAAAGGGCGTTAGACTAGATCTAGCGTAATCAAGTTCCCGAGCTTAGAATCTCTGGTTCGTAGGAATAAAACATATCTCCCTATATTTTATTTAGGTTTCTAATCGACCTACCACAAATAGATTAGTTGCGACTCCAAGCATGAAAACTTTTACATTTTAAAAATTTAAACCCTAAATTGCGAATTGGCAGGGCTTAGAAGGGCCCGAGTTAGGCTTAGTCTTAATAATCCATTAGCCTGAGAAATTTAGGTCGTGACAATATGGCTGGTTGATGGTTGGGGACTTAGGATCCGGAACGCATGTCACATGTCGTGAATCATCAGAATTGGGGTTCGCTGGTGGTTTTCGAAGAAGAAGAGGCGAAGGAAGCGATGGGAACAATTAAGATTCCACATAAAACTGTCATTAAGCATTGCACAAGAGATAAAACACGAGAAAGTATTAATAAGTAAAATATCTATGGCGTAAAAAAAAGTTAATTTTCTAAATTCTAACAAATAAAATATCCATACTAATAGACTCATTTGCTAATCAAAAGGAGAGGAGAGAACATTCACTTTATTAAATCTCTAGTCAAGACAATTACAACAAATGAATATCTAATTTTTATTGTCAATCACTTTTTACAGTATAAATCTGCGAAAAACATCTCATACATGAAGCATTATTCATGTGTTTTGTCCCTGCATGCTGTTTCCTTTTTTTCTTCTTGTGCTACCACGAATGATTGGTTGAACAACGGCAGTTGCCCCAATTGCCACTTGAAATTGGTATAGGCAATCGTAAGTGGCAAAATTGGCATTCTTCCTTGACGGCTGAACAAATGGACGAATGCGACTGCTAGAATCTTTTGCTTTACTAGATGGAGTTTCTGAAAGAGACCATGCAAGTGAGTTGCAGAGAGCGGTCTTAGCGACGACAGATAGAGGACAAAGAAGGAGAGGCCTTGGAACAGCAAAGACGTAAGCAAAGCTATAGAGATGGAAAAGGAAAGAATCCTAAGGAAGCGAAAGGCACGGGCATTGCATAGTTTGAAAGATCGGTAGGTCAGCAACAAGTGGATGGGAAAGGAGCAATAGAGAAGGAGACCGAAGATGGAAAAAAAGGCGATGATGGGTGGGTGTCAAATGGAGAATTGGGCTTCCTTTGGTACTTCACTAAAATGAAATTGACTAGAGCTGGAATGATGAATGTAAGTATGGCATGCATGTTCCTCGATTGGTCGTGACCAATAATAGGTATTTTTGAATTTGTATATAGGTTGAGGAGTGGGAGGAGGAGGAGGAGGGTGATTGCCAATGCATTGGATAGAGGGGGGAAGTGAATTTATAATTTACATTTATTTGTTGGTAGAAAATATACGTTTGAAAAATCTCTTAGCTAAAGCTAAGTTTGTCATATGCGACACCACCTAGTAATGGCCGACTTATTACTAAATGGTGTCTAAGTGACAAACTCAGGCTTAGCTCAGTCAATCATTCTAAACTTTTTATTGAGTCGGTCATTCTAAGCGACCAACAGTAAGAAAAACAAAATAGTTGAATAGCCATGACAAAAACAGTCCAGAACATTTATCCACAAAATTTTCCAAGACGAATGCCTAGAAAATAAAATTGAAGAGCATCAATAAATGTATACATAGATATAGTTATTTATTAATGTAAATTAAGGCAACAGTCATTTACTTCACTCTTGGTTAAACATAAAGTGAAAGTCATACAACCTGGTTAAGCCCATCCATCGCAATTTGGTCCATTCAAATGTATGAAAAGAGAATTTACAAAAAAGAGTCTGCTCCAACCGTTGATGTACTTATTTCCTGAAAATTGATAAGTCCAAAGGGTATATGGATAGTATATATATATATGGCTAATTATGAAAATTCTCAAAGATGTAGAAATCACATATTATTCTACTACAAATCTACTGTGCTACATATTTGCATTGTATATGGTTTGAATATTACGAAACATAAGATATAGAATTATATATATATGGCAAGGAATGGCATACAAACTTTACAAACTAATAAAGAGGTAATGCATTTAAATAGTTCCGCTAAAAGAAGAACTCGTTCCTTGACTTTAACCGAAACTTCAAGTTCGGAATTCTCTATGCATAAGTTGAGTTAGGACACGATATTTTGAGAATGTTGACATAATTACATGGGTACGAAAGGCCCTATAGCAATTGTGGGAAATAACAAGCACAAATGTCAAATTGTTGATGATCCTTTTCAATTCACATGCCCCTTAATTTCGAAATTCTCACAGTATAGAATATGTATTAATTGGATTGTAAGCTCAATTGCGGCGGCTCTAATACCCATGTAGGAAAATCAATGGTCTAAAACCCCTCCATGGTCAGACCATAAAACTAAAAATCCCTCCATGGAATTTAAAATACCTAAGTTTGAATCGAAATCACATGCCTAGTTTAGCAATTCTCCATCTTTGAATCAATTGACAAGGACGGCGCCATGCAAATCCAAGGGACTAGATTGCCCTCACCTTCTTTTCCATTAGACGGCCTTGATGGATAAACGGTAAATGGTGTCAGAATTGAGTAGGAGAGAAGACCGTAGCCTTTTCATAGACTGTCTCCTGACAAGCTCATTCATCACAAGTCACTCTTGAAACGCCTATCTACACTGCCCGCCCAATCATATTTTATTGTCGAAACCGAGATGTGCTAAGCCCAATATAAATCGATCATATAGCTGTATATGCGCTATATAACATTGTCTCATATACTTTATTTATTTGTAGCAGCCTCTTTTCGACAAACTAAGGTACAATGCTATTGATGATAGCTCACCTATATAAGAATTTCCAGCAAACACAATAGAGGTGGCATAGCATGCATGTCTCATGAATATATCATAAATATTAAGGTTAATACCACGAAAAACTCTAAATTAGTACACCTGTGATAAATTTACCATCCGTTTATTTTTGTTAAATTTTTCCTTCAAATTATTGAGTTGACTGACATGTGACAATTAATGGGTGTACCGGTTTTGAGGTTTTAACTTCTGTTTATCACAGATGTACCAGTTTGTGATTTTTTATTGTATTAATCCGGTTTAATAGAAACTAAAATAGGGTAAATTTATCACCAGTGTACCAATTTGAGATTTTTGGTGGTTAAAAAATTAGTTTTGAGTAAATTTGTCACAAATATATCAATTTGGGATTTTTGTGGCACTAATCCTAAATATTATCCCAATCATATGTTTTCCCCTGCCTACAGTTTCTTTTGTTTGTTAGTGTGCTACTGCTACTAGATTTTTGGTGCTACTAGGTTGAACACTGGCAGATACTACAAGTCTGACAAAAAATACATGTCAGCAACAGTACATGGTGGAAACAGTGGTGCTCTTCTTCCATGCAGTGGACCATAGATCAAATGAATGAACAAGTAGACTAAAATCTTAAAGAGACCATGCAAGTGAGCTGTAGAGAGTGCTATTAGCAAGGATAGAGAGAGGAAGAACGAGATGCCTTGAAATAACAATGATGCGATCAAAGCTATAGAGAGCGAAAAGGAAAGAAGCATGGGATGCAAAAGGCTGGGGCATGGGGCACCACAAGTAGTATAATAGGCCGGTATATTGGCAACAAGGGTAAAGGACAAGTAGAAATAGCAAAATATGGAGAGGAAGATGGTGATTGGGTGAGTGTCAAATGGAGAATTTGGCTTTCCCTGTACTTCGCTGCAATGAAGTTGACCATAACCGGAATGATGAAGGCGAGAATGGCATGAATGTCTCTCCATTGATCATAACCTGTAGGCATTTTGGATTTATATGAATTTGGAGAAAGAGGAAGAGGATGACATGCTGCAAGAATAGAGCAAATGCCAATGCATCGGAGAAAGGAAGCAATATGGATTTGTACTAATACATCAAAAAATGGATGTGCTTTCATATTAATAAAGGGACAGATTCAGGGGGAGTCCGATATAAATGAAAAAGAAAAAAACTGTGCTTTCGTACTAATGATGCGGAAGAGAAGATTAAGGAAGGCCGGCAAATTTCCTTTTTTCAGACAATTTGAAATGGTCTGGACCCATTATTTTTGTGGTTAAATTTTATCTAACGCGCTCGTTGATGTTCTAATTATTAATGCAAATCTGTTATGAACGATATAATATTGGGTTAAAGTCATGAGTAGTCTCTAAACTTTTTCTTGATATTTAATGTCATCTTTGAATTTTCTTTTGTACAATTTACTTTCTGAAATTTTCGAATTTCATTCAATATAGTCCTTTTTTTTAAATGTAATGCAAGATCACAAGCTTTTCTCTTACATGGACTATGAAATCAGCATTTAGGCCAAAGAAAATGCCTGGACAGCCAAAATACTTTTCTATTGTCATGTAAGCAAAACTTATTTGTCTCTTTTATTCCCCTCTTTTTCTTATCTTTTTATATTTTTCCTTTCCCTTCTTATTCTTCTTCTTCCCCGTCCTTCCCACGCCGCCATCAGAGCTTCAATAACTCACACGTTCTCATTCTTGCACCTCAGCCTCACCAATATGTAAGCAATTGGGACAGCATGACGACGTCACAGGTCTGAATATTCTACACACGTTAGCCCATTGATCTTTTGCAATACAGGGAGAACTAGTAGTCGATATTCTTTGAGGAAATATCTACTGTCCTTTTAAATGCAATGACTAGAGTTGTCGCCGATCGAAAAACAAAAGGACTAACGTGCGCAGATTTGAAATGTTCACATATTATAATAAGAAAGAAAATTAAAAGGACAGTACAAAGTCCTCATGAATATCATATCTTCAACAAAAAGTTCAGGTATTATTACAGGACTATTTCAATCACAAGATTTTACAACGATATTACATGTAATAATTGAATTTGTTACTAATGTGTGCTATCCAATGAGAAATCATGATAATTGAACACAGACAGGTGCTATAGTGCTGACATGAAACGCATATCCACAACCGTACGTGGTAGAAGTAGTGGCGCTCTTCGTCCGCACAATCGACAGAGGAACCAATATACGAATACAACTACTTGAATCTTTTGCTTGACCAGATAAAGGAGATTCTGAACGAGACCATGCATGTAAGCAATAGAGAACAATATCAACAACGGTAGATAGAGGAGAAAGCAGGAGATGCCTTCGAGCAACAATGACCTAAGAAAACCTATAGAGAGGGAAAAGGAAAGGATCATGAGGAAGTGAAAGATGCTGGCACCAAAAGTTGTATTAAAGGCTGGTATAGTGCAACAACCGGAAGGGATAAGGAGCAATAGAGGAGGAGAGTGAAAATGGAGAGGTAGATGATGATGGGGTGGGTGTCAAATGGAGAATTGGGCTTCCCTTTGTATTTCACCGCAATGAAGTTGACCGGAATCGGAACGATAAAGGTGAGAATGGTGTGGATGTTCCTCCATTGATCATGCCCGTTTATAGACATTTTGGATTTGTATATATTTGGAGAAAGAGGAAGAAGAAGTGGAGTTTATAATTAGGAATGAAATGGATGTTCCTCCATATATAATGGCCTTAATGGTACCCATGGTACCCAAATATGTGGTCCGGATTCTTGTAATGAGACAAACTCATGGTGAGACCATTTGCTTTGCACTATCGGATTTATAAGGAGAAGAACTCTTGGTAACAAAGCATATTTGCTTTGCGCAAACTTTTGGGTTTATATGGAGAACTCATGGTGGGAGGGTGTATAAGTAGACGAACACTTGGTGGTAACAAAAGCATATATGCTTTGCGCAAATATTTGCTGTGCCCTTTTGGGTTTTTAAGGAGAATACCTCAACTCATGGTGGTAACAAAGCTTATTTGCTTTGCACTTTTGGGTTTATAAGAAGAAAACCTCCAACTCATGGTGGTAACAAAGCTTATTTGCTTTGCACTTTTGGGACGGACCTCCACTCATGGTGGTAACAAAGCATATTTGCTTTGCATTTTTGGGTTTGTAAGGAGACGAACTCAAGTGGGAACAAAGAAAATATTTGCTTTGCTCCCAAAGGACACACAACCGATGGTGGGAGAAAAGCAATACGAACTCATGGTGGGACATTTCTATCCGAATTATATTAGTGCATTTGGGCATTTGCACAATCACGATCGAATCATGATTAACATACGTAAGACACTTTGCGTATTTGAGTCTAAGACACTTGTGTAAAAAGTGTAGCACAACAAAAGGGAGAAACATGAAGGAACCAATTAATCTATTCATCAGCTAACCAAGATCTGATTTTTGAAATGAAATTGGAAAACGAAAATTTCTTTTTCATAAAAAAAGGGGAAACTACCCACATTATTTCCCACGTTCTTGTCTAACTGATGCTTCGTAATCGCGCCGAGGCAAATCAAAATCCTTTTTTTTTCCCTAGGGGTCATTTTACTTTAATTTGTTACAATTTTTTCCGAATTTTGCACTCACAATTTAAATTTTGTAATTTCATAGAAAACTTTGACAACTTTTGGGATAGGCATTTACATATGGAATCTTAGACAATTTTTATAATCCTTTAAAATTTTATATAATAGTACGAAATTTATTGATAAATAAATTAGAAATTTTTATCTTTTATTTCCATAATCAACGGGCCCTAAAATTGTATGAATAGGAAGATGGTGGATTTAACCAAAGAAAACCTTCTGGCCGAAGGAAATAAACTGAATACAAACTTGTCTCCTGCGGATTAAACCTTTTGACTTCAACTGTCTTGTCAAAAGCATATGGGCTTCAAACCCAACTTTAAAATAGTGTAAAAGACTAGAAACCGATTGATCTCTCCATCTTTCTCCTCTTACAATCCTAGAGCCTGTTTATCAAAAAATAAAAAATTATAATGTATTTATCAGTAAATTTTAAACCATTATTTTAAATTTTTAAAGGATTATAACAGTTCGACACATTATTTAAATAAAGAAACTAAAATTGTGAGTGAAAAATTCGGGAAAAAATGTAACAAATTAAAGTAAAATGAGGCGTTAGTAGCCAGCATCGCGGAAGTCAAGAGCGTGGCAAGCAATGTGGGTAGTTTCCCCTTTTTGTTATAAAAACAAGATTTTAGTTTTCCATTTTGTTTTTGAAAATCGGATCTTGGTTGGATGATGAAAAGATTCCTTCATGTCTCTCTCTTTTGCCGTGCTAGACTTTTCTGCATGTTTGGTAATTGGACTTGTGCTCCCACCAGGAGTTGGTCTCCTTATAAAAGATTATAAAATATTTTCCCAAAAAGTGAAAGTATTTTTTTTTTTGGTAAGGTAAAGTGAAAATATTTTGAACAAACAAGAATCGGAAAAAAGACAATACAAGTACCATAATTTTCATACGGTGTTTACTTGAATTCCATAACTTTTTTTCCTATTACTTGAGTGGCAAATAACTTTTTGATCGAGCACTTGGGGGTCATAATTTTTTTAAAACTTTCATTAGAAGTGCCATGTCATGTTAGATTTTTGACACTTGGGTGAACATTTTTTAAAAGTTTTGGCATTCAAATAATCGATTGAAAGTTATGATACTCAAGTGAAGGTTTTTTAGAAGAGAGGTCACTCAAACGATTGAAAATAAAGTTGTGGCATTTAAGTTAATGTCGTACGAAAGTGTATAAGTAGACAAACTCTTGGTGGTAACAAAAAGCATATTTGCTTTGCGCAAATATTTGCTGTGCACTTTTGGGTTTATAAGGAGAAAACCTCCACTCATGGTGGTAACGAAGCTTATTTGCTTTTGCGCTTTTGGGTTTGTAAGGAGACTAACTCAGGTGGGAACAAAGAAAATATTTGCTTTGCTCCCAAAGGACACAGAACCGATGGTGGGAGAAAAGCAATACGAACTCATGGCGGGACATTGCTATCAGAATTACTTTAGTGCATATGGGCATTAGCACAATCACGATCGAGTCATGATTAACATACCTAAGACACTTATGTATTTGGGCCTAAGACACTTAC
This sequence comes from Syzygium jambos, assembly GCA_031216235.1. NCBI lineage: Eukaryota > Viridiplantae > Streptophyta > Magnoliopsida > Myrtales > Myrtaceae > Syzygium > Syzygium jambos. The sequence goes on from CM062226.1 coordinate 19,095,267, forward strand.
GTAAAAAAAGTCAAGCACGACAAAAGGGAGAAACATGAAGGAACTTATTAATCTATTCATCATCTAACCAATATATGATTTTCCAAATGAGAATGCAAAACTAAAATTGCTTTTTCATAACAAAAAGGGGAAAGCACCCACATTGCTTCCCACGCACTTAACCAACCGATGCTCCGTAATCGCAACGAGGCAAATCAAAATCCTATGTTTTTTTTTCCCATGGGTCATTTTACTTTAATTTGTTACAATTGTTTTTCCGAATTTTGCTCTCACAATTTTAATTTTGTCATTTCATAGAAAATTTTGACACCTTTTGGGATAGGCATTTACATATGAAATCTTAGACAATTTTTATAATCCTTTAAAATTTTAAATAATAATTCGAAATTTACTGATAAATAAAGTAGAAATTTTTTTATCTTGATTTTATAATAAACAGGCCCTTTCTTTTGCTAAAAATAATAAACAGGCCCATATGAGGAGAAAGATGCTGGATTTCACCAAAGACAACCTTGTTTTTGGCAGATTACCCTTTCAACAAAAATAAAAAAGGCAGGTTACCCTTTTTGACTTAGACTTCAACTGTCTTGTCAACAGACCATGGGCTTAAAACCCAACTTTAGAATAGTGGACAAGATTTGAAACCGACTGATCTCACCATCTTTCTCCTCATACAATTTTAGAGCCTATTTATCAAAAAATAAAAATAAAAAAAATTCTAAACTATTTATGGGTAAATTTTAAACTAATATTTATAATTTTAAAGGATTACAACAATTTTGACACATATCCCAAAAGGTGTTGAACTGTTAAATAAAAAATTGCGATCGTAAAATTCGGAAAAAAATGTAACAAATTAAAGTAAAATGGTACTTACTAAGTACTAAGCATCGCGGAAATCAAGAGCATGGGAAGCAATGTGGTTAGGTTCCTCTTTTTGTTATGAAAAAACAATTTTACTTTTCCATTTTCTTTTTGAAAATCATATATTGGCTGGATGATGAATTGATTCCTTCATGTTTCTCTCTTCTGTCGTGCTACATTTTTTGCAGGTTTGATCTCCTTATAAAAGATTATAAAATAACTTTCCAAAAGAAAAATTTTTGGACATTCAAGATGGACAAAATTTTATACCAAATTGAAAAAGTAAATCAACAAAATACAAAGATGGTAAATAAAATAAAAAAACTACAAAAAACCTAAAGATCGAAAAACTTCTAATGAAACAGCAAGCAATGCGTGGGCTTTCATATTGATGATAAAGAATAGATTTGTGCTGTCATACTAATGATGGAGGAGGTAAGATTAAGGAAGGCCTGAAATTTTCTATTTTTTCAAATCATTTTAAAATGGTCTAGACCCATGTAGCAGCCGTCGCTATGGACAACATAATATTGGAAGTAATGTCCTGGGTAGTTTCTAAACTTTTTCTAGATATTCAATATCATCCCTGAAATATTTTGGTCAACTTAATCCTCCAACTTTACAAATTTCAGTCGACATAATCCTTCCAATAAACGCAATGCATGATCACTAATTTTTTCGCTTATGTTGATTGCCAACTCAGCATTTGGTGGGCCAAAGAAAGTGCCTGGACTGCAAAATACACTGTTATCGCCAAGTAAGTAAAAATTAAGTCTTTTTTCTCTTTTTCTTTTCTTTTTTCCCTTATTTTTCCTTTTCTCTGTTCTTTTCTTATTCTTCGAATTCCCAAAACTTCCAACTGTCGCCATAAGAGCTTCAATAACTCACACGTCCTCATGCTTGCACCTCTGCCTCGCCAATATGTGACCAATTGGGACATCATGATAACCCGCAGGTCTTAATATTCTACGCACGTTAGCTCATTGAACTTTTGCAATGCAGGGAGAACTTGGAGCTGATATTCGTGAGGACTTTGTGCTGTCCTTTTATTTTAGTGCAATGACATAGTGGTGTCGCCGATTGAAAAACGAAAGGACTAACGTGAGTAGAATAAAAAAGTTCACCTATTATCATAGGACCGTGAAACTACAAAACTTCACATACTATAATAGCAAAGTAAAGTGGAAGGACAATACAAAGTCCTCACGAATGTTACATCCAACAAATTAAAGTTCACATATTATGACTGGACAATTCCGATTACAAGATTCTAGAGCAATATTGAATCCAATCATTGATTTTTATTACTAATCCGTGCCATCTAGTGTGAAATCATGACAATTGGATAGTGGCAAGTGCTACAATTCTTACGTGAGATGTGTATCAGCAATTGTTCGTGGTAGAAGAAGTGGCGCTCTTCCTCCAAGCCGTTGAGGGCAAAACAAAGGGACGGATCCAACTACAAGAATCTTTTGCTTTACCAAACGAATGAGTTTTTGAATGAGACCACACAAGTGAGCTACAGAGAGTAGTATCAGCAACGGTAGATAGAGGAGAAAGAAGAAGAGGCCTTGAAACAACAAAGACGTAAGTAAAGCTATAGAAAGGGAAAAGGAAACGATCATAAGGAAGTGAAAGGTGCGGGCACAGTGAGCTGTATTAAAGGCTAGTAGATGAGAAACAAGTGGAAGGGACGAGGAGCAATAGAGAGTGAAGATGGAGAGGAAGATGGTGATGGGGTGGGTGTCAAATGGAGAATTGGGATTCCCTTGGTACTTGATATGAATTTGTGCGGAAGATGATCGTTTTATGAAGATCTTGAGTTACGAATTGCTGATCTCGACCTCCAATCGAATCTGTGATTGGTAATCTCGGTATGAACGCGATCTGTTGACGAACCTGTGTCAACCAATCCATGTTATAACGCCACGAACAAGAGAATTCGCGATCTTGCTCGATAAGTTGAATTCGATCGCCACAAGAGAGCCTTGATAAGATCTAGTCTTCAAGAGAACTCAAGAAGAAAACTTTTCTATATAAAATTCTGCCTTCTCTTAGAAATATATAAGTAACCTTATATAGGGTGCTAACCCTAATTCTAATCCTACTATGATTAAAATTACCAAAATAACCTTAATTATTAAAACTTCGTCCAAAAATAGAAAAAGGCCTAAAAATTCATCTAAACGACTCCAAATCGCTAAAAAACGTCATCAATCACTACTATAATAGTGAGTATTGATCAGCGGTCCGTTTCCAAGCGTCCATCCAAATTTGAGCCAATTCGGAGTTCGTCAATTCTAAGCTCCTTCAGAATTCGCTGGACCAAAAGTAATCATGTTGCGCCAAGGAGCTTCAGAATCTTCAAGTTTTGAATCCAGATTATCTTCATTCCAAATATCTTGAACCATGATGCCGACAGCTTATTTGAATTCCTTTGCTCTCGCTCGAGTGATCGGGCCTAACGGATAGAATAACGGGTCCCTAGCACCTCCTCCTCGATAGGGTTCGATGTCCACATCATTCCCTCCCCCGTGCAAAGGATTTGCCCTTAAATCAGCGTCTGCATAAAAAAGAGTCAAATCAGAAACATTGAAAGTAGCACTAATACCATACTCACCTAGAAGGTCAAGCTTGTAAGCATTATCGTTAACTCTTTCCAACACCATAAATGGTCCATCCCCTCGCGGTAGCAATTTAGAGTGTCGCTGTTTGGGGAAACGCTTTGTGCGCATATGAACCCAAACCCAATCACCGGGCTCAAATACTACTTTCTTGTACCCTTTGTTGACTTGCTTTGCATACTGCTTTGTCTTAAGCTCAATATTCAGCCGCATCTTCTCATGTAAAGTCTTCACAAATTCAGCTTTCTTAGTACCATCTAAATCCACACGCTTAGCAATAGGTAAAGGGGTTAAATCTAACGGAGTTAAGGGATTAAAACTATAGACAACATCAAACGGTGTGAATTTAGTAGCGGAATGCACGCTCCTATTATAAGCAAACTCAACATGCGGTAAACAATCTTCCCAAGACTTAATGTTCTTTTTAATGATAGCACGCAACAATGTCCCTAAAGTCCTATTAACTACTTCAGTTTGACCATCAGTTTGTGGATGACAAGTAGTAGAGAATAAAAATTGTGTACCTAACTTCTTCCACAATGTCTTCCAAAAGTAGCTTAGAAATTTAGTATCTCGATCAGAAACAATGGACCTAGGCATGCCATACAAACGCACAATCTCACGAAAGAACGATTCAGCAACATTCGATGCATTATCAGATTTATGACAAGGTATAAAATGAGCCATCTTTGAAAATCGATCAACAACCACAAAAATAGAATTCTTGCCATGCTTAGACCTAGGCAATCCTAACACAAAATCCATAGAGATATCAACCCAATGATGCATCGAGATAGGCAAAGGTGTATACAAACCATGTGGTTTAATCGTAGACTTAGCCTGCTTACATGCGATACATCTCTCGCAAACTCGTGTGACATCTTGTTTCATGTGTGACAAAAAAAAAATGTTCATGCAGCACTTTATAAGTCTTATTGATTCCAAAATGCCCCATTAAACCACCACTATGTGCCTCTCACACTAACAACTCGCGCAAAGAGCACCTAGGCAAACACAACTTATTTTCACGAAAGAGATATCCATCATGCCTATAAAACTTTTCAAACGCAGCATGCTCACAAGCTTCAAATACTCTTCTAAAATCATCATCGTCAGCGTATAAACCTTTGATATGCTCGAAACCTAGACACTTTACTCTTAGAGTAGTTAGAATTGCGTACCTTCGAGAAAGTGCATCAGCTACCACATTTTCCTTACCTTTTTTGTACTTGATTACATATGGAAAAATCTCAATGAACTCCATCCATTTGGCATGTCTTTTGTTCAACTTTTGCTGTCTCCTCAAATACTTTAAGGTCTCGTGGTCGGTATAGATCACAAACTCCTTTTGTTACAAGTAATGTTGCCAATTCTCCAAAATTCGCCCCAAAGCATGCATCTCCTTATCGTAAATCGGATAATTCAATGTCGCTCTGCTTAACTTCTTGCTAAAATACGCTACGGGACGTCCTCCTTGCATCAACACGGCTCCAATTCCTGTACCAGAAGCATCGCATTCTATCTCAAAAGTAGTACTAAAATTTGGTAAAGATAACAAATGAGCATTAGTCAACTTATCCTTTAACAGATTGAATGCTCTCTCTTGCTCTTCTCCCCACGTGAAACCCACGTGCTTCTTGATAATTTCGGTTAAAGGTGCGGCGATGGTGCTGAAGTCTTTTACAAATCTACGATAGAAACTAGCTAAACCATGAAAGCTGTGCACCTCTCCTCCTGTCTTAGGTGTTGGCCATTCATGGATTGCTTTCACCTTTTCTTCATCAACCTGTATTCCATCAGCACCAACAACAAAGCCTAGAAATACTAATTTGTCAGTTACAAAACAGCACTTCTTTAGGTTAGCATATAATTGTTCAGTCCTTAAAACCTGCAAAATAGCTCGCACATGCTCAATATGGTCATCAAGGTTTCGACTATATATCAGGATATCATCAAAATAGACAACTACAAATCGACCAATAAAAGCACGCAGAACATGATTCGTAAGTCGCATGAAAGTACTAGGTGCGTTAGTTAAATCGAATGGCATGACCAACCACTCATATAACCCGTACTTGGTCTTAAATGCAGTTTTCCATTCATCACCCTCTTTCATTCTAATTTGATGATAACTACTTTTCAGATCAATTTTAGTAAATGTGCAAGCTCCATGCAATTCATCCAACATGTCATCTAACCTAGGAATAGGATATCGATACTTTACCGTTATGTTATTGATTGCTCGACAATCAACACACATCTGCCACGACCCATCCTTCTTTGGCACCAACAAAACAGGAACAGCACACGGGCTAAGAGACTCTCACATATCCTTGCTTTAGTAATTCGCTAACTTGCTGCTGAAGTTCCTTTGTCTGTTCAGGATTGCTTCGATATATGGGTCGATTAGACAATGGTGCACCAGGAATCAAATCGATTTGATGCTCTATGCCTCGAATCGGTGGTAAACCTCCAGGAAGTTCATCAGGAAAGACATATTCAAATTCCTGCAATAAAGACACGACGGAACTTGGCAAATTCGAGTCAACTTCATTAGTAGTAAACAGTGCCTTTTTGTACAAAAGTACAAGTATCGGTCGGTCCAGAAACAAAGCTCTCCTCACTTCGCTCGATTTTGCATAAAAATTCTTTTCTTTCTTTTCTTTTCTCTCTCCTTTTCTCTCTCCTTTTCTCTCGATTTTTACTACTCTACTCTTATCTTCCTCTCCTTTTACTTGTGTCTTAGAGTTTCTACGCAGGTCCTCAGTTTTATCACTTTTTCTCTCTCTCTCAGCCTCACGTTGTAGTTTCAATTGATCTTCATACACCTCAGTAGGTGTCATTGGCACCAATGTGTATGTCTTCTGATTCATCACCAATGAATATCGGTTAGTGTACCCATCATGATGTACCTTTCAATCATACTGCCATGGCCTACCAAGCAAAAGATGCTCTGCTTGCATAGGTATAACATCACACATCACCTCATCCTTATATCGCCCTATCTCAAATGGAACTTGAACTTGCTTCGATACTTTTACTTCACCACTATCATTCAACCACTGCAATCTATATGGTCTTGGATGCTTTGTAGTCTTCAATCCCAACTTCTCCACCATGGTACAACTTGCTACATTTATACAACTACCTCCATCAACAATCAAGCTACAAATCTTACCATTCACCAAGCATCTTGTATGGAACAAGTTATCGCGTTACTGGTGATGCTCCTCCTCTTTGACTTGAATACTAAGAGAACGCCTAACCACCATCAATTCACCCTTTACTGGTATCTCAACATCACTACAATCCTCCAATGATGACATGTCATCATCCTCTTCCTCCCTCTCACTTTCTGATTCAACATCATTATGTCTAGTCATGACCATCACCCTCCTATTAGGGCGCTGATTTGACATATGACCCCTACCCAAATACTTAAAGCATTTAATATCACGAGTCTTAGTGTTAGGGTTTTCAGTTTTACCTGAAGCCGGATTTGAAACAACTTTGCCATCCTTCTCCTTCTCCTTCAAAGTTTCAGTCTTGATATTGTTTCCCTTCCAATTCGGCTTCTTGTCTCTCTTCCAATTCGAGCTTGAACCTCCACCACTCTTGTAATTTCGATCCAACTTCAATTGCCGCTCAACTTTGATGGCTTTGTCCACTAATTCTTCCAATTCAACATAGTGTTGCAGCTCTACTACCCTTGCTATATCTCGGCTTAAACCACACAAAAATCGTGATATTGTGGCCTCACGGTCTTCCACCACATTAGCACGGATCATAGCAATCTCCATCTCTTTATGGTATTCTTCCACACTCCTATTATCTTGTGTAAGATTTTGCAGCTTATGAAACAAGTCTCTGTGGTAATGACTAGGTATAAAGCGCCTCCTCATCACTGCTTTCATCGCATCCCACGTTTCTATTGATCTTTCACCATTGCGTCTCCTGCTAGTCATAAGTTGATCCCACCAAATTATAGCATAATCAGTGAATTCAACAGCTACAATTTTTACCTTTTTGAGCTCCGAATATCGCTGGCAATCAAATACCATCTCCATCCGTTTCTCCCATTCTAGATACGCATCAGGATCATTTTTTCCTTGGAAAGATGAAATCTTCATCTTGATGTTGCCAAGTTCATCGTCTTCTCAATGTCTAAATCCTCGGCGTCCGTTTCTTCTCTCAAACCTGCCATCGCGATCATCTTCTGTATCGGACACATATGCATCATTAAATTGCTGTTGCCATCTAGGTTGTGTCCTAGGCTCCTCTCGCTGATTTTGTGGCCTCCCTCATGGTGGCTCTCGGTCATCTCAAGTCTCGTCTCACATCTTGCAACTTGATTGTTAAGTGCTTCAATTTGTAAACTCAATTGCTGGATGCCTGCTAGAATCGCATCATCCCTTGGATGAGTGCGATCCTCCCTTTGATTCACATTTCTCTGGCCTGAGCTTGACATTTTTTTTTAAACCTGCAAGAAAATGTTAGAGATAAAAGAAATCTCACTAATCACTCCCTCACGTTTTACGCTCAAAGTGTTTGTCACTCCTCTCGTGTTTAACTCAATTTCGGCTTTTTCTTCCCTCAATTAAACTCACACACTCTTGCCTTTTACCTTTCGTTTTCTTCTAGAAAGCTCTTTTTTCAGACTTGAATCCAGTCTCACAAACTCCTCATAACAATCGATAAACCACCAAACAAGATCAAATTCAGCAATATACCGCTCAACTCAGCAATTCAGCAAATTTTTGCGAGATTCGGATTCATATTCAATTTCTGCTACTGAAATATTTTTTTTCTATTCGGTCCAACTATCAATGATAAAAAAAAAAGAAACGAGTCGTCCTCTTGAATTTTTTTTCCTTTGCTTTTTTTTTCCTCTTTTTTTTTCTTTGCTTTTTTTTTTTTGCTCTTTTTTTTGCCTCTTTTTTTTCTTTTCTTTTTTTTTTTGCTTTTTTTTGACGAACTCAAGTACAATATATAAATAAAAAAACAACTAGGACCGAAAATCCTAAATCAAAATTGAAATCACAGCAAGAACAAATTTAGAATCCTAATTCGATTAATAACGAAACCCTAATTCTATAAACCCTAGATTAATGAACGAAAAGCAGTAAAAGTAGGATAAGTAGACCTTTTAGAACCAGCTCTGATACCATATGATATGAATCTGTGCGGAAGATGATCGTTCTACGAAGATCTGTGAGTTACGAATTGCTGACCTCGACCTCCAATCGAACCTGTGATTGGTAATCTCAGTATGAACGCAACCTGTTGACGAACCTGTGTCAACCAATCCACGCTATAACGCCACGAACAAGAGAATTCTCGATCTTGCTCGATAAGTTGAATTCGATCGCCACAAGTGAGCCTTGATAAGATTTAGTCCTCAAGAGAACTCAAGAAGAAAATTTTTCTATATAAAATTCTGTCTCCTCTTAGAAATATATAAGTAACCTTATATAGGGTGCTAACCCTAATTCTAATCCTACTAGGATTAAAATTACCAAAATAACCTTAATTATTAAAAATTCGTCCAAAAATAGAAAAAGGCCTAAAAGTTCATCTAAACGACTCCAAATCGCTAAAAAACGTCATCAATTACTAGTGAGTATTGATTAGCGGCTCGTTTCCAAACGTCCATCCAAATTTGCGCCAATTCAGAGTTCATCAATTTTAAGCTCCTTCGGAATTCACTGGACCAAAAGTAATCATGTTGCGCCAAGGAGCTTCAGAATCTTCAAGTTTCGAATCCAGATTATCTTCATTCCAAATATCTTGAACCATGATGCCGACAGTTTATTTGAATTCCTTCGCTCTCGCTCGAGTGATCGGGCCCAGCGGATAGAATAACGGGTCCCTAGCACCTCCTCCTTGATAGGGTTCGATGTCCACATTAGTACTTCACTGCAATAAAGTTGACCAGAAATGGAAAGATGAAGGTGAGAATGGCATGAATGTTCCTCCATTGATCACGTCCAATAATAGCCATTTCGGATTTGGGAGTATTAGGAGGAAGACGAGGAGGACTTTATAAATGGGTGAGAATAGCGTGAGTGTTTCTCCATTTAGAATGGAGTGGATGGTACCCTAGTACCCAAATATGTAGTTTGGGTTCTTCGCGGAAAGACTTCATAACTCATCGTGGGACCATTTGCTTTTCACTCATGGTGGGACCAAATACTTTGCACAAATATATGGTGGGACCCAAATGTTTGCGCAAATATTTGCTTTGCACTTTTAGGTTTATAAGGAGACGACCTCGTGGTGGGAATTGCGCAATTGCTTTGCCCTTATGGCTTTATAAGGAGATGAACTCATGGTGGGACACTACAAAAAAACTAGTTTTTTGCCACGAAATTTGCGACGGAAATTTCGAAAAAATCCGTAGCAAATCGAATTTGCGACGGATTTTGCGACGGAAAAAATTCCGTCGCTACTAGCGTGTCGCAAATTTTTGCGACGGAAAATTCGAAAATTCGTCGCAAATTTGCGACGGAAAAAAATTCGTCGCAAAATCCGTCGCAAAATTGCGACGGACCATATCCGTCACAAAATTCGTCGCAAATAATCCGTCGCAAATTCGCGACGCATTAAATCCGTCGCAAAATTCGTCGCAAATTCCGTCGCAAATTTGCGACGAACCAAATCCGTCGCAAAATTCGTCGCAAATTCCGTCGCAAATTTGCGACGAACTCAATCCGTCGCAAATTTCGTCGCAAAATCCGTCGCAAATTTGCGACGAACTAAATCCGTCGCAAAAATCGTCGCAAAATTCGTCGCAAATTTGCGACGAACTCAATCCGTCGCAAAATTCGTCGCAAAAATCGTCGCAAATTCCGTCGCAAATTTCGTCGCAAATTTGCGACGAACTCAATCCGTCGCAAAATTCGTCGCAAAATCCGTCGCAAATTCGTCGCAAAATTCGCCGCAAATTTGCGACGAACTCAATCCGTCGCAAAATTCGTCGCAAAAATCCATCGCAAATTCGTCGAAAATTTCATCGCAAACTTGGCTTAAAATATTCGTCGTTATTTTTACATCATTTCGGCCATAAATTATTGTCCATATCAATCAAAGGAGACAATGACATATAATTAAAACAGAAAAACGAACAAATCATAAATTCTGACAAACCAGCCACAATGACATATAATTGAAACAAATAACAGAAGGAAAGTTATAGAGTCTGACATAATGCTATTTGATATCCAATCTTACAATACATTCAAAACATGAACTAAGAGACGGGATAACCATAGAAGACGCAAAAAAACCATACAGAAGAAGACGCGGCTTTGATACGATGGCAGGACACCAAAAGTAGTCACCTTTGTCGAAACCTGAGGAAATGTCGATACAAAAATCAGTCCAGAATATAAAAACAGCGTTTAAGCATGGATGTGGAACTAGGTATAAAATAACAAAAATACGTTTCAGGACGAACATAAATGTTCTTACATATGAATATGAGTGAAATAATGAAAAACCAAGATTATGAAGCAAGCTTACCCACAATTGCTACTAGGGAGACTGGAGAAAATCATCATCATCATCATCATCAGCATCAGCACCAGCATCAGCATTCTCGGCATCAATGTGCCCATGACCCATTGGATTGGCCGGAGGTACAGGAGGCCCGTCATTGCGCTGGAGGTTAAGGTGTTGCATAACCATTCTCATTTGATCTTCCGAGCTATCTATTCGTTCATCCTTCTTAACAAGTAAATTATTCAGACGATGAACTTCTTAGGTCAAAAGCTCCTCTGTGCGTGTCTTCCTTCGACCAGTCCCAGCGGATGATGAACTTCCAGGACTATTCGGCATGAACATCCTTGACAACGATCCCAGCCCAAATATTTTCCCTTTTTTCGCCCCACCCGCTGCCTCCATCCACAATGCCATATTATCAACTGGTGGGCGGGGCTCAGGACAATCATCACTACCACTAGCACTGCTCAGTAAAAGATCATCATATTTTTCCTACATTAACAATGTAGATGAAAATAAAATCACTATATATATATATATATATATATATATATATATATATACCATAAATATTGAAAGCATTCACGGTTTTCATTATAGTTAACATATAAGCCAAAGTATAACCTTACATACCTTAACAGCTTTTGCTCGATCGCCTGTCCATGTCTTATCTTTCTTTTGAAATGTGCGTTCAAATGTAGCTGCAAATGTCGGTTCCGTCCCCAATTCATGTGCCTACAAAATGTAAACTTGAGTAATTGAATCGAATTAAATTAACTTATAACTCATTTAACAGACTTACCAGTCGCTTGCGATGCTCGGTAATGTTGATAGAGCCACCGGCATATGTGGCTGACCCTTCACTAGAACTAGAAGAGCGATTCTTCTTATTCTGCTCACAGAGTTGCCGACTCTGTTCAGATGCCCAAAATGTGTTCATCGCCACCCAATTGTCAGCCGTAAAGAAAGACGGCTTCGCTTGCTTGCTCTTCGCTCTATTCATGACATTTCGCATAAAATCACTTATTTTCTTATTGAAAATTCTTCTCACTTCATTGTTTTCCGCTTCCTCCCACTTGAACTTCCGCTGCAATGAATAAAAACACAAATTGAAAATTATTATGATGATCACATATCCATAACCATGCACCAGACACATATAGACAAATTTTGTAAAGTTCATGTCGGGGAAAATATCTGGTCATTTACGTATCGAAAACTACAGAGTTGTTCTGGTCCCTTTACATCATTCTTGACCATCAATATACTATACCAAACTTAATTAATGAGAAAATAAAATATGTAAAACTTACCTTGAACTCATTCCACCACATTTCTTTCACTTCTTGTGGAACACTTCTGTAATTCATATACTCTTCCATCCAAAAGTTTCTTACTATTTTGTTCAATTCCCTCACAACAGTCGTAGCGTCCGTGAATCTGCATTCATACGAATATTGTGCAACATGGATAATTCAGTTGACATCAATATCTAAAGCCCTAAATATGACATATACTAAAATAAAAATGAAGCACTTACGAATCTCCAAATGGGCATATGAAGAATCGGTTATCTTCTTGACCTCTGTTTCCGTCAATATTCGATTGTTCCGCCGAATAATGGGGTGGAACGGAAGGAGAGGAAGCTAAAGGAGATTGAACTGGAGAACGTTCAGTTCGCATGTGGTCAAGTCCCGTAACATATTGTTGAGGGTGGGAGGAAGGGCCAACGTGCCCATATTGTGACGGACCATATTGTGGTTGAGGGTTAGATGCCGGGACAGGAGAAGAGGAAAGGGACGGGGACGAAGACGAGGAAGAGCCTTGTCTTCTAGGCATGTGACCTCCACGTTTAAACTGACAAGTAGGAAGGTTATGCGAATATGTAAAGAACTATTGACACGTATTACGAACACATAATGATGTACATGACGAAGCTTACCATTTTGATAGAAAGACTGAGAAAATGTTTTCTTCAAATGAGCCAATGGCGAGTGTTTATGATGTGCAATTTCCTACAAACAAATATACTATGAATCTCATTCATTTTGATATGAAACATCAATGTATGAGCACGATATGGATGGCCACAGGTATCAAACATCACTATATGAATCGCATGCATTTTGGTTAAATTTTTTTTACCACGTACAAAAATTTAAATTTCACTGAAAGTGGGTGGCCACAAATATTCTAAGTAATTCTGTAAAGTTTTGTAAGAAATAAATTATTATTATTGTTAAATTTTTTTTGGGACATTATAAAAAATTTCACTAAAAGTTGGTGGCAATCGATATGCTAAGACATTCTGTAAAGTTCTAAAATTTTTAAATTTTACGAATTTTAAAATTATTATTTTTAATATAAAATTTTTTCCGTGGAAAAAAAAATTCCATACTAAAATTGGGTGGCCACAGGTAGTCTAAGCTATTAGGTAAAGTTTCCCAAATTGTAATCCTTCTTTATTTTAATAATTTTTAGGGCACGTTAAAAAAATTAAATATAACTAAAAGTGGGTGGCCACAGGTATTATAAGCCATTACGTGAAGTTTTGAAAATTTTTAAATTCTAAATTGTTTTGCCATCTAAAGAAATTTAAATTTTACTGCAAGTAGATGGCCACATGTTTTCTAGGCAATTATGTGCATTTTTTAAATTTTATATTTTTGTAATTTTTCTTCACCAAAAAAAAATTTCCCTCACAATGGGTGACCACATTTATGCTAAGCCATTTTACCAATTTATGGAAATTTTAAATTTTTAAATAATTTTTTCCCCGTAACGTTAAAAAATCTTAATTTCACTGAAAATAGGTGAGCACTATTAATTTTTGCAATTTTGATCCATATTATGAAATTTTAGTTTGTTAAAAATTTTAACAAACTTTTACAGTCAAATTTCATTTTTGTTGTCAACATATACAATTTTTTTAATTTTCCATTATTTTTCATGATTTTTTATAAAATTATTTAATTTTCAAGCATTTTCTGTGAAAACGCTTAATCAATCATCCTATCGTCATTTAACGCTTAAACATCCACATAATAAACAAATTAACCAGTTGACCATCGATCAAAGCCACATACAATCCTGAAATGAACCCGTAATTTAGCCAATGAAAAATAATCTTAAATAATCCCTAAACAAGTCCGACTAATTACCTAATTATGCTAACTAGGGATTAGAGAGTTGGCTTACTTGGTTCAAGGACAACAAAAACGGGCGGAATGGACAGTGGCGGTTCCGGCACGGGCGTGGGCGACGGCGAGGGCGGCGGCGGCGATGGTCCGGCAACGGCGTCGGCGGCGGCTGGCCGGCGGCTGGCTGGCGGCGATGGTCCGGCGGCGATGGTCACGAGGGCGGCGGCGACGACGGCAACGGGGGCGGGCCGGCGGCGACGGCAACGGGGGCGGGGCGACGGCAACGGGGGCGGGGCGGGGCGGCGGCGACGGCGACGGGGGCGGGGCGGCGGCGAGGGCGGGGGCCGGGGGCCGGGGGCGGGGCGGGGGCGACGGCGGGGGCGAGGCGAGGGGCGACGGGCGGGGCGGGGGCGGGGGCGGGGCCGAGGGCGACGGGCGACGGGCGGAGCGGGGGCGAGGGCGCGACCGGCGGTGCGCGGGGGGGGGGCGAGGGCGACCGGCGACGGGCGGGGGCGAGGGCGACCGGCGACGGGCGGGGGGCGACGCGGGGGCGAGGGCAGGCGACGCGGGGGCGAGGGCAGGCGACGGGCGGGGGCCTCGGGGGCACGACCGGCGACGGGCGGGGGGGCCTGCCGGGCTGGGCGGCGACGGGCGGGGGAGCTGCGACGGCGGCGACGACGGGGGACGACTGGGCGACGGCTGGGCTGCGACGGCGACGGCTGCGACGGCGACGGACGAGCTTACCTTGCGTACTTCCAGATCTGAGTCGGGGAAGGGGGAGAAGAGGAAAGCGCAGGTACAAATCTCGCAAATTTGCGACGGAAGCGCAGGTCGCAAATTTGCGACGGACGTACTGTTCCGTCGCAAATTTGCGACGGACGAGCAGGTCCGTCGCAAATTTTGCGACGGAATTGCTCGTCCGTCGCAAATTTGCGACGGAAGCGCAGGTCCGTCGCAAATTTGCGACGGACGAGCAATTCCGTCGCAAATTTTGCGACGGAATTGCTCGTCCGTCGCAAATTTGCGACGGAACAGTACGTCCGTCGCAAATTTGCGACGGAACTGCCACGTCCGTCGCAAATTTGCGACGGAACTGCCACGTCCGTCGCAAATATTTCACCGACAAATATTTACGACGGACCGCGAATGTCCGTCGCAAATTATATGTGCAAAAATTTTGCGCGGGAAATGAAAAAGCCGTCGCAATTTTCGAGCGGGAAATTCTTCCCGCTCGAAATTTGCGACGGACCAGCCCGGCCGTCGCAAATTTGTGACGGAAAGCCCGGCCGTCGCAAATTTGCGACGGACATTCCAAGTCCGTCGCAAAATTTGCGACGGAAACTCTATCCGTCGCAAAATTTGCGACGGACACTATGTCCGTTAAATTTTGGCATCTCAAATTTTGCAATGGAAATTACAATATCGGAAATGTTACGGCACGTTAAAAATATTTGACTTTTCGGCATTTAGGGACAAAATTTCGGACGATAAATAAAAATAGAAAGAATAATCAACAATAACAATAATAAAAAAGCGCAATAACAATAATAACAAGAACAATAATGATAACAACCAAATTTTAATCTTCGTCCTCGTCTTCGTCTTCGTCCTCGTCCTCGTCCTCGTCCTCGTCCTCGTCTTCGTCATCTGTCTGAATATCAGATTCAGAACATCCGTGCGCATTTAATTCGCAAATTTCAGTTGGATCCACATCTATCATTGCTCCACACGGATCTCGTAAAGTTGGTATGTTATATTCCTCAATTTCAACCGTGTTACACACTTCCTCTTGTTGGTAGGCTCTATCCTTCCAGTGTTCCTCGATTTTCCTCCGTGCTTTGATTTTACATACAGCCCACCAATCAACTTTGTTACGTTTCAAACTAGGATATGATGCATAACATACTTGAATTGCTTGTTGTGCCAAGACAAATGGTTCATACTTCATATACCTTTTCTTGTGATTTATTTCAACCAAATTGAACTTCGTATGCACCTTCATTCCTTTGACGGGGTCGAACCACGTGCACTTAAATAACACAACCCGCATCATTAATGGTCCAGGGTACTCTATCTCTATGATTTCATCCAACAAGCCATAAAAATCATCTTTCCAACTGTCACCATTGGATGACCGAACAGACACACCACTATTCATTGTGGATTTTCCCATACCATATTCCTGAGTATGAAAATTATATCCATTTATGAAATATGCTGGCCAACTTCGAACTTTTAACTGTGGACCCCATGACAGATAATATAGCAATTCTTGCACTCCAAATTCATCATAATGACTGTGAACCTAAAGTTACACATGCGAAGTCAATAATATATATTTTACTAAATGATGTATATAATTTGAATAACTTGATTTTGATTCATAGGCAACTTACATATGTCTTGAACCATGATGCAAATTGTTCATCGCACAAACGGTCAAACTCATTTGGTTGTAGTCCAAACATTTCAGTTTGGAAAATCCTAATATTAAAAATCACATCATTATTAGCAAATATTTGACACGCAAAACATATAATGGTGAATTTACACTTACTTGAAGTATGGCTCGACTTCTGGGCAGTTCAGTAAAATATAAGTATGGGCTGCATGAAATTCTTCGCCTGATAAGTAACGAAATTGACATGCGCCGCTTGGTCGACCCAGATAATTAAAAATAGAGAATGCCGTGCAATTGGGATCAATGGGGCCCTCATCATTTCTGCCTGCTCTCCGGCTCTTGCACTGAACGTGCTGCTCAAAATAGTATGATGCAAATGCTGTCACTTCTTCCACAATATATGCATTACAAATTGAAGCTTCAACACGTGCCTTATTCTTCACTTTTTTCTTCAAATGATATAAGAATCTAGTTGAAATAGAAAGAAGCTTATCGGAACATATTATATGATAAACTAATTTGAGCTGTATTATAAAAAAAAACATTACCTCTCAAATGGATACATCCATCGAAATTGGACGGGACCTGCAACTTTGGCCTCATAAGGCAAGTGAACTAAGAGATGCTCCATCGAATCAAAAAACGCTGGAGGAAATATCCTTTCTAAGTTGCAAAGAATAACTGGAATATCTCTCTCTAGTTTTTCCATGTGCGATGCTTTTAACACTGTCGAGCAAATATCATGGAGGAAATTGCTTAATTCTGCAATGGCGCCCCATACAAAGTTCGGTAGAACTTCCTTCAAAGCTATTGGAATTAGCCTTTCCATCAGGATGTGACAATCATGACTCTTCAAACCTGTCAACTTGCATTCATTCAAATCAACACATCTCCCGAGGTTCGAAGCATATCCATCAGGAAACCGCACAGATTTCAACCATTGACAAACAACTCGCCTCTGCTCCTTATCCAATGTATAAACTGCTTTCGGTTTTGGTCCCCTGCTGCTTGCATCCACAGCTAGCATTGGCCGATCGCAAATATCTCTCGTATCTTTTCTTGCGTTCAAGTTGTCTTTTATTTTTCCGGCGACATCCATCACAGTATTTATGACATTGTCGAAAATATTCTTTTCTATGTGCATGACGTCAAGATTATGATGAATAAGATGGGCCTTCCAATATGGTAGATCCCAAAATATACTGCGTTTTGTCCACTTATGCGTACTTCCGTACGCAAAAGTCGTACCGTGCGGGTTCTCAACAACAGTTAGAAAGTCCTTCACACGCTCCCAAATTTGATCGCCGGTCAACCTCAGTGGTGGACGCGTTCTTTCAGTCCTATTCTTGGTGAATTCTTTCTTATTCCTTCTGAAAGGATGACTTGGCGGTAAAAATTGTCTGTGACAGTCAAAATAGCAAGGCTTCTTTCCATGTTTTAATCTAAATGACTTTGACCTCTCCAAACATATCGGACATCCTAAGATCCCAGCTGTACTCCATCCAGATAACATTCCGTAAGCTGGAAAGTCATTGATCGTCCAAAGAAGGGCGACCTTCATTACAAATGTTTGATCGGTTGAAACGTCATACGTAGGGACACCGTCAACCCATAGCCGTTGTAACTCCTCAATCAATGGTTGCATATAAATACCTATCAACTTTTTCGGATTTTGCAGCCATGTCACGATCAATGTCAAAAACATATAAGGTGTCTTCATGCACATACCAGGTGGAAGATTGTACGGCGTTAAGATAACTGGCCAGCATGAATAACTTTTTCCTGTTTTCCCAAATGGAGCAAATCCATCGGCACATAGACCTAACCTGATGTTCCGAGGCTCCATTGCAAACTCAGGGTATGTTCTATCAAAATGTTGCCATGCCTCCGCATCTGAAGGATGACACATTAGACCCTCTTCTGTTTCATGATTTGCATGCCAAGTCATGTGTTCAGCAGTGGCTTTAGACGCATAAAGCCTTTGTAATCTGGGGATTAAGGGCAGATAAAACATTTGCTTGCATGGTCTACGCTTCTGATTACGATCCGGCCTCCTGTTAATCTTGTACCTAGGTTGGCTACAGAATTTGCACGATTCTGCATTTTTATCATCTCTCCAATATATCATACAACCCCTACTACATACATCAATTCTTACAACCGGAAGTCCTAAGTTATCCACTAGCTTTTTCATATCATAAAAATCACTTGGCATGTTGTTATCACGAGGCAATGATTCCCGCATTACTTCAACAAAAGAGTTGAAACAATCCGCAGACACATTATGCTCTGCCTTGATATTTAATAGCCGGGCTGTTACCGATAACTTAGTGTGGTCCTCACAACCTGCCCATAGAGGTTCATCTGCTGCTTTCAATACATCCCAGAACTGATTAGATTGAAAAGTTTCATTATACACATTCTCCTCAAAACCCGTTACTCCTATATCTTCCAATTGTGAAGCATGACTAGTACCCACTTGTTCACGTGTAGGAGTAAAACTAGTACTTGCATGATTTGATTCTGTGACAAAATTATAACTAGCTGCATCAATCACCATCCTCTCGTATGGATTCAATTGCTCATAATAGCCACATTCTTCCCTAACTGAAAATTGGTCACTTCTTCCATATCCTTCATCAGATATAAATGGTTCACCATGGGAAGTCCAATTATAATAGTTCGGAGTAAACCCAAATCTAGTAAGGTGTTCTCTAACTTGATCACACACAAGAAATTTACCATTACCACACTTTTTGCACGGACACCTTAACTTATTTCCATCCATAAACTCATATTTACTACTAGCAAAGTCTAAAAATAGTTCTAACCCTGTACGAAACTCATCTGTCAATCCTTGACGTCCAGGTAAGTTCTTATTATACATCCAAGCCCTTTCTCTTTGCATTGTGTCTGTATTAAAATTAAAAATTCTTGTAAAATATTAAAAATATCATATCTATTGTTCTTAATTAAAACTATAAAATTTTGGAAATTATAATTTTTGTTATTCACGCAACAATTAATATGTAATTGCAAAAATAGAAAAAATTACAATGAAAAGAAGACTTACCTAAATATTTGACTGAAATATTGGTAGGACAAAGTTTCCCAATTTGATGAGAACTGCAAAGTCCACTTGGATTGCGAGACCTTCAATTAGGCACAAACCCAAAAAAGAATAATCACATAAGAATCAATATTTTTTAATAATTTTTAATGTACGATGGAAACGGAATTCATCCCTCGCAAATTTGCGATGAATAAATGAAAATTCCGTTGTAAATTTGCGACGTAAACTAGTATCCGTCGCAAATTTGCGACGGAGTACTATTTCCGTCGCAAAATTTGCGGCGGGCACTTGCGACGGAAGCTAGTATCCGTCGCAAATTTGCGACGGAATAACGATTCCGTCGCAAATTTGCGACGGATACTATCTTCCGTCGCAAATTTGCGACGGACTAGTTTTTCCGTCGTAAATTTGCGACGGAATTTTAACATATTCGTCGCAAATTTGCGACAGAACATAGTGTCCGTCGCAAATTTGCGACGGATACCACATTCCGTCGCAAAACGGCGTGGCCGTTCACCTCATCCGAAGGCCGGCGAGGTGTCACCGGTCGCCGGTCATTAAACCGGTGATGCAGGTACAAAAAAAAAACAAACATAAACATATATTTAAAAAAAAATTACAATGCAACGACGAATAGTCATGAAGCTAGCAATTTTGCACTTACCGGTACAAAAGCTTCACCAAGATTAATACGTCCGTGCGCGGATTTTGCTGATTTCAGACATATGAAAGAGGGAGAAAAGCGAGAGAGAGCGAGAGATAGCGAGAGATAGCGAGAGAGAGAGATAGTGATTGCAGGTCACGGACGGATTATAAACTACGAATTTGCGACGGACCCTAGTTCTCGTCGCAAATTTGCGACGGATTATATTTTCCGTCGGAAATTTGCGACGAAATTTTTTCCGTCGCAAATTTGCGACGAAATTTGCGACGGTATTATTTTCCGTCGCAAATTTGCGACGAAATTTGCGACGGAAAATATAATCCGTCGCAAATGAGCGACGGAATTTGCGACGGAAATGATAATCCGTCGCAAATTCCGTCACAAATTTGCGACGGATTTTTTCCGTCGCAAATTTGCGACGGAAAAAATTTCGTCGCAAATTTCCGTCGCAATTTTCGTGTTTTTTTGCAGTGGGAACAGAGCAAATATTTGCTTTGCCCCCAAAAGGACACAGAACGGATGTTGGGAGCAAAGCCATACGAACTCATGGTATTAGAATTACATTAGTGTATTTGGGCATTTGCATAATCATGTTCGAGACATGATAACATACCCAGGACACTTACGTATTTGGGCCTAAGACACTCATGTAAAAAATTGTAGCACGACCAAAGAGAGATTCATGAAGGAATCTATTAATCTATTCATCATCTAACCAAGATCTCATTTTTGAAATGAAAATGGAAAACTAGAATTGCTTTTAAATAACAAAAAGGGGCAACTACTCACATTGCTTCTCACGCTCGTGAGTTACCGATGCTTCGTACTCTTGCCGAGGCAAATGAAAATCCTATCTTTTTTCTTAAGGTCATTTTACTTTAATTAGTTGTGAATTTTTTTCGAATTTTGCACTCACAATTCAACTTTTTTATTTAACAGAAAACTTTGACAACTTTGGGGATAGGCAGTTACGTATGGAATCTTAGACAATTTTTATAATCCATTAAAATATTAAAAAATAGTACAAAAGGTGTCGAACTATTATATATAGAAACTAAATTTTTGAGTGCAAAATTCAGGAAGAAGACGTAAACAAATTAAAGTAAAGTAAGGCGTAAGTAACAAGCATAGCGGAGGTCAAGAGTGTGGGTTGTTTCCCCTTTTTGTTTTTTTTTTAAATTTCGTTATCTTTTTGAATATTGGATCTTGGTTAGATGATGAATAGATTCCTTCATGTTTCTCTCTTTTGTTGCGCTACACTTTTTTGCATGTTTGGTAATTGGACTCGCGTTCCCACCATTTGTTGGTCTCCTTATATAAGATTATAAAATAACTTTCCCAAAAAGTGAAAACATTTTGAACATACAAGAATCGGAATGACATAATTGCGTAACAATGGAGGAACATCTATTCCTAATTATAAACTCCTCTTCCTCTTTACTTGATATACACAAATCCAAAATGCTTATTGTTGGATGTTAGCACTGTCAAACAGTTGGATCGGGTGTGGTTTGGGTGGGTCGAAAATGAATCAGACTCAAATCGATCCAGTTTTTTAGTAATGCAATTTTAATAGCCCACAGCCAACTCGATTTGGACCCCAGCCAACCCAACCAAATATTATTAAGCATTGTCAATATTTAACCCAAACCATAAAAACCCATACCTACCCATTTCAACCCCTTGAAGCTCTCTATGGGTATACTTAAATAAAATTTTATACCACATTAAAAATGTAAATCAACAAAATAAAAAGATGTTAGTAATAAAGCAAAAAATATAAAAAAAAACTTGTAGATTGAAAAACTCATAATAAAACAGCAAGCAACGCGTGTGCTTTCAGATTGATAATAGAGAAAAGATTAACGAAAGAGAAAGAATTATGCTTTCTTACTAATGATGGAGGAAGTAAGACTAAACAGTTTGAAATGGTCTAGAGCCACGTAGCAGCCATTGTTATGGACAACATAATATTGGGAGTAATGTCATGGTAGTCTCTAAACTTTTTCTTGAAATTCAATATCATTCTTGAAATTTTTTTAGTGAATTTAATCCCTAACTTTTCGAATTTCTCAAGAAATAATTCTTCCATTAAACATAATAATGAGCTTTTTTGTTAGTGTGGATTGCCAACTCAGCATTTGGTGGGCCAAAGATAATGCCTGCACTGCAAAAGACCTTTTTTTTTTTTTTTATAACTCAGGGAACCCCCGCACGGCCGACAGCCGGGGAGTAAACCCTGGAGGCGACACGTGCTAGCCACCACACACGTGCCACCAATTAAGTCACACGTGCAAAAGACCTTTTTTATTGCCATGTAAACAAAAAATGTCTTTTTCTTCCTTTCTTTTCTCTTTTCCCTTCTTTGTTCTTTTTTTTTCTTAACTTATTCTTCTTATTCCGAATCCTTCTGATTAGCTCATTGAGCTTTTGCGATACAGGGAGAACTTGGAGCTGGTATTTGCGCGGACATTGTACTGTCATTTTATTTTAGTGTAATGACAGAGTTGTCGCTGATCGAAAAACGCAAGGACGAAACGTGCGCAGAATAAAAAAGTTCACCTATTATCATAGGACCGTAGGACCTCGAAACAAGAAAACTTCATATACTATCATAGGAAAGTAAAACAGGACAATACAAGATTCTCACTAATATTATATGCAACAAAAGTCCACATACCATAAGTAAACTATTTCGCTTGCAAGATTTTTTATTAATTCGTGCTATTTAAGGAGAAATCGTGACAATTGAACAATGGCAAGTGCTATAATTCTGATGTGAAATATGTGTCAGCAACCGTACATGGCAGAAGAAGTGGTGCTCTTCCTCCAAGCCATTGAGGGCAGAACAAAGGGACAGATATAGCTATGAGAATCTTTTGATTTACCATACGAACAAGATTCTGAATGACACCATGCAAGTGCGCTGCAGAGAGCAATATCAATAATGACAAATAGAGGAGAAAGAAGGAGAGGCCTCGAAACAACGACGTAAGTAAAGTTATAGAAAGGGAAAATGAAATGATCATGAGGAAGTGAAAGGTGCGAGCATCGTGAGCTATATTAAAGGCTGGTAGATGAGCAACGAGTGGAAGAGAGTAGGAGCAGTACAGAGTGAAGATGGAGACGAAGATGTTGCTGGGGTGAGTGTCAAATGGAGAATTGTGATTCCCTTGATACTTCACTGCAATGAAGTTGATCAGAACTGGAACGGTGAATGTGAGAATGGCATGGATGTTGCTCCATTGATCACGCCCAATTAAAGCCATTTTGGATTTGGAAGTATTTGGAGGAAGAGGAAGAGGACTTTAAAATTAGGTGAGAATAGCGTGGATGTTCCTCCATTTATAATGGCGTGGATTGTACCCATGGTACCCGGTATTTGCGATCCTATATACCGACGAAATGAAGAAAAATAAAGAATTCTAAAAATTTTCTGTAATTTATGTATTCTAGCTTTCGTTTACAAGGCTATAAGTACATATATATATATATATATATACAAAGAAAAGAATCTACCCTAATTGACCTACAAAACAGGGGATATACATAGAAAAAGAAAATATACATAGAAATAGTATAAAACAATAAGAACTTTCTTATTTTGGCTCTAGAAGACAGCTCATGCTAACACTCCCCCTCAAGCGGGTGAAAAGATGTCTTTTATATCTAGCTTGACAAGTGAGCTGAGAAAAGCTCGATTCGACAAGGCCTTCGTAAGAACATCCGCCGACTGATCTTTAGTTCTAATGAATGGAAACTTTATCATCTTAGCATCCAAGTTCTGCTTGACAAAATGCCTATCCATCTCAACATGCTTAGTACAGTCATGTTGAACTAAATTGTGAGAAATTTCAATCGCAACTTTATTATCACAAAATAGTCTCATCTCGGATTCAGGTGGAAAACCAAGTTCTGTCATCAACATTTTTAGCCATAATAGCTCGCATAGACCTTTAGCTACCCCTCGGAATTCTGCTTTAGCACTTGACAAGGCTACAACCTTCTGCTTCATGCTCCTCCATGCTACCAAGTTTCCTTCCACAAACGTGAAATAGCCTGACGTAGACCTCCTATCAGAGATACTACCTGCCTAATCCGCATCCGTAAATCCTTCTACCTCAAGGTGACCATTCTTTGTAAAGAACAACCCTTTTTCCTGGAGCTGACTTCAAGTAGCGCAGAATCCGAACCACAGAATTCATATGTTCTTCACTCGGAGCATGCATAAATTGGCTCACAACCCCTATAGCATATGCAATATCAGGACGAGTGCGTGACAAATACATTAGTCTCCCTACTAACCTTTGGTATCTATCCTTATTGGTAGGCACCTGATCAGGAAATTCTCCGAGTTTATGATTTTGAACTATAGGAGTGTCAACAGGCTTACACTCCAACATTCCAATCTCAGCTAATAAATCTAACACATACTTTCGCTGAGACAAGAAAATACTTTCCTTCGACTTGGCTACTTCAATTCCCAAAAAATATTTCAGGCCTCCCAAATTTTTCATCTCAAACTCATTAGCTAACCGCCCTTGAAGGTCTGTAATTTCTTCAAGATCATCCACGTATATAATCAATACTGTCACTTTATCTTGTCTATACTTTAAGAATAACGTATGATCAGAATTATTTTGAGTGTATCCATACCTCTTCATCGCTGAGCTAAACCGACCAAACCATGCGCGGGGTGATTGCTTAAACCCATATAATGATCGCTGAAGTTTGCACACCACATTTGACTGATCAGCACACACATACCCAAGTGGGACTTTCATGTAGAATTTTTCCTCTAGATCTCCGTGAAGAAACCCGTTCTTCACATCAAATTGGTGCAAAGGCCAGTCCAGGTTCGCAGCAAGTGACATCAAAACCCGTACGGTATTCAGCTTCGCAACTGGAGAGAATGTTGCTTGGTAGTCCACACCATAGGTCTGGGTATATCCCTTTGCTACTAGTCGTGCCTTGTACCTCTCAACTAACCCATCTGCTTTGTATTTGACAATGAAGACCCACTTGCACCCCACTGCCTTCTTCCCCTTCGGCATCTCTACCAATCTTCAGGTCTTATTTTTCTACAAGGCTTCCATTTCCTCTTTCATTGCTTGAACCCACTTGGGATCCCTCAAGGCTTCTTGTACTCCACTAGGAACTTGAATTGCGGAGACATTGGCCATAAACGCCTTCAAGTGTTCCGACAATCTCCTTGTCGAAACATAACTGGTAATCGGGTACTTTGACCTTCGTTTCTCCACATCTGGTGAGTACCTATTAGGAGCCTTACCTCGATTGTGCCTGTCGAGCAATTTATAACCAACAACCTCATCAGTATCAACAAGAGAATTATGTGTGATAGGAGAGCTTACCTCAGGAGTATCCTCAGGAGAATCGTCGGGTACTAAAGATGGGATATTTTGAAGAAGAGAGGACTGTTCTTGAGGTTGTTCTTGTGCCTCTTGTAACAAAATAGTTTGCTAGTCATCTTCATTAAAAAGTTACTGCCGTGAGTCAGATGCATCACTAACCCTTGCCATCAAGCCACCTTCCCACCAATTTACCCTTTCATCGTGGATCTCTCCTTGAAAGGTATAATTGGTGGCAAGAAAGAAGAGTTCAGATTCAACAAATGTAACGTCCATGGTCACATGAGTTTTCTTTGTGTCCGAATTGTAGCAGCCATATCCCTTCTGGTGGATTCCATAGCCAAGAAAAACACACTTGACAGCACATGGCTCGAGCTTTGTTCGCTGATTTTTATGCAGATGAACGTAGGCCACACATCCAAATACCTTGGGAGGTAAAGTCAAGGCTGAAAGAAGTGAGACATGCGTCAAAAGTGCCTGAAGCCGGGTCTGGAATGCCAATACGCAGGAGGGCATGCGATTCATTAGATGCACGGTAGTAACCACAGCCGCATCCCAAAACCGATTCGAAACCTGCTCACCCACTAGAAGTGCCCTCGCTGTCTCCAGGATATGATGGTTTTTCCGTTTAGTAACACCATTTTACTGGGGTGTCTGAGTGCAAGAGGTTTCGTGAATTAATCCATGGTCTTGAAAATAACCTGTGAGGTGTTGGTTAATATATTCGCCACCATTATCGCTGCGAAGGATACAGATTTGAGCTCCAAATTGAGTCATGACCATGCGTTGAAATACACGAAAGATTGTCCCTACTTCATCTTTATGTTTTATTAAATATAACCAGGTCATCCTTATACAGTCATCCATAAAAGTTACAAACCATCGAATGCCAGACATAGTAACAATTGGTGAAGCACCCCACACATCCTAATGTATTAATGAAAAAAGAGTTTGGCTCTTTTTAAAACTCAATGGAAAAGAAGCACAATGGCTCTTCGCCAAGATGCAGGTCTCACAATGAAATTTAGAATCTGATAAACTACTGAACAAATCTGAAAATAATTTCTTTAAATACCCAAAAGAAGGGTGTCCTAAGCGACGGTGCCATAACCAAATTTCTTTCTCCTTAGCAGTAGACTGATTGCGGGTGTAATATGCTCGGCTTTCAGTAAAGTCATCAGTAAAGTACAGTCCCTCCCTCTTAGTACCACGTCCAATAATCTCCTTCGTGAGGATATCCTGAAATAAACAAAAGGAGGGATACATAATAACGCTGCAATTCAATTAAATAGTGATTTGTCTAACAGAGAGCAGTCGATTAGATAAAGATGGCACTAGCAAAGTATGAGATAATGATAAAGATGGGGAAAGTTCAACACTGCTAGCCCCCAACACAGGAAAACGACGACCATTGGCATTATATATATGTTGTCTCCTCGGAGCGATGTGGTGCAAAAGATCATCAGGATGGGGTGTCATGTGATTAGTAGCACCTGAATCAACAATTCACCCATCTTTACCTCCTGCTTGAGAAGTATTGACAAGTACAAACCCATTGTTACCTGTAAGATCGAAATCAAGTGCAGCGGTGGAGTCTACCCACGGCACCTAAGATAACGACAAATCACCTATGGCTAAGGAAGCTTGTCCTTTACCCGTCTGATTGTCAGCCTTCTTTTTTGCCTGCAATTCTTTCCACCATACAGGATAGCCATGCAACTTGAAACAGGTCTCTTTTATATGTCGAGAATTCCTGCAGTGAGTGCAACCGCCTACTACTAGCTTTTGCGACTTAGCTCTCGGACCAGAGCTAGAGCGCCCTCCCCCAGGTGGAGTAGAACTAGGAACCATTTGTAAAGTAGCATGTCCAAAGCCGAATTCTGGAAATTTTGAGCCTGTTTTGCTACCACGCGATACCATAGCAGCAGCAGTGGGAGTCTGTGGGTGTGCCATCATAATGGCCTGGCGCACATCTTCTCTTCTTACTCGTGCGTAGGCTTGTTCAACCGTAGGAAATGGTTGCATCTACAATACATCAGCCCTAACCTTATCGAGACGATCATCCAAGCCATCCAAGAACAAATAAATACAATCTTCCTAAACTAAAGTGTTGTATATGTCAATATCATGAGCACAAGTCATAGGATTAGGCCGACAAAAATCAATTTCTTGCCAAAGTCCTTGCAGGTCATTATAATATTTTTCAATGGGTCCGCCTGCCTGCTTCAATCGGGTTAATCGTCACTTTAAATCATATACCTGGGAGACATCGGCGCCATCAAAGAATGTTGTAGCCACCGCATCCCAAACCGCTTTTGCGGTGGGGTATCGGATGAAGTTGCCAATCAGTGCAGGATCCATGAAATTGATAAGCCAGCCCTTCACAATTGAATCGTCAATCTTTCACTTTCGAAAGCTGGGATCATTCGGAGAGGGTTAGGGAAGAACCCTAGTAATATATCCCAACTTGTCTTTGCCAGAGATGTACATCTCGACAATTTGGGACCAAAGACCATAGTTGCTTCCATCTAACTTGACAGCAATCGAGGGAGCCGGAGTCTCAACATGAGATTGTGGAACATGTTAGGATAGGACCTGGGTCAAATGCTCAATAAGAGCATCAGTATTCGAAGCTCCCTCTTGTGCTACCATGTGAAGAACATTGCCAGTCGGGTTTGTCTCTGCCATAGGGTGGTGCAGCATGGTTGCGGTGATCGTTAAGAAATCTGGTCGGAGCAGCGACAAAGGTCGCGGCAATGGAGTTTGATTGATCGGATCGAGTATAGAGTCCCTTGGTCGGTTGCTCTGATACCATGAAGAAAAATAAAGAATTCTAAAAATTTTCTGTAATTTCTGTATTCCACCTTATATTGTAAACTATAAGTATATATGTGACATCCGGAAATTTCGTAACAATAAGTAATTGACGTTGGGAATTTTCTATGTTCGAAGATGATATTTGGATTATAAAGCTGAGTATTATTTAAGTTAATATTCATGCGGACGCATAAAAATCGTTGTTGAATTGTAAATCACGAAGCGCGGATTCGGAAACATAATTGCCCCGAGCTCGTTGTAATTAAAATCTTAAACGTTGTTGTGTGTGATAATCGTAGTGCGGTATTAATTAAATTACCGTTGTTTTGGGAATTTAGTGGGTATTATTATTATTGGTTAATTTTGGTTAAGTAGTGTTAGTCTTTTATTCTAATTTGCCAATAATGAAAGGGGGGAGATATTCTCTCAAAATATCTCTTCTGGACTCTTCTTCTCTCACGTGACTATTGAAGGAAAGGTTAACCGAATGCCATTTGTCCCCTTGAGCTAGACACCTAAGCCTCAGGTAATCATTTTTCCTTGGCCAATACTCCTACGATTAAGCCATTGATTTCTTCCGCCTGATATTGATGAAGAGATAAGGTGCCACATGTGAATATAATGAATTTATCCACCCCTTCGTCTACTCCTCTGTTTCATTTATCTGGGTATCACTGAATGAAAATTTTACCAAATCGTAACTCCCTTCCTCACCTTTTACTTTCACCATCACTGATTCAGAATTTTTGAGAGAGCTTTAACTTTTGGGTGTTCAAATTTTGCATAAGGTAAGTGAAAACTCTAGGTTTAAGCTAAGTAAATCTACTTGGTACTTTTAACTTGGTTGCTTGATAAAGGTTATTTTGATGTGCAATAGTAAGGCTCTGATGATGGTTGAATCTGTTTTGTTGGTTCTGTGCACGTTCAAATGGATGTGATCTGTTTCTTTAAAGTATGGTGAAAATCGATAAGTGAAATGATTAAATCTGAATGTGTAAGTGTTATCTTTGAGGTGATTGTTGGATTCTTCTTATTGGTTTATATATGTTTAAAAAGGGTAGATAATCATTTTAATGAAAGTGGAGTATATTATGTGAGTATGAATGATGATTCTGTATATCTTTAGAACTGCTTAGACTTTACTGTCAAAAAAATCTGGTTCTGTATACTTTTTAAACTGTTCAAACTTTACCTTTAGACCTTATGCTCAGACTTTACCGTTCAAACTTTAGCCTTGTAAGTCTAAACTTGCTTCTGAGTTTGAACCCGCTTCTGAGTCTGAATTCGCTTTGAGTCTGAATTCGCTTCTAAGTCTGAATCTGCTTTTGAGTCTGAATTCGCTTTTGAGTCTGAACCCGCTTTTGAGTCTGAACTTGCTTCTGAT